>CM053783.1:800271309-805546309 GCA_028749045.1 Cupressus sempervirens | reverse complement strand
TAACTAATCTTTCCTAATATCTAACAACTTTATTAACTAATATTAATCCACAACTTATATAAAAAAAATACTAATAAAAAAAAAGAAACTAATTTAATAATTTTAACAACATTATCATAAATCTAATCTATCATAACACAAGCACAATCTACCCTCTGATCTCGCCCACCCCTAGCATGCTGACTCAAGCACTGACAAGCATACTTGCTGTCAGGAGGGTATGTCTCCTCTTTATTGGCGCAAGTCAGACCCTCAAGTGGTGCTATGTGTTTCCAAGGCATAAGAAAAGGTAACATTTAATTATTTTAAAACCAAAGCTTTTGCAACAAATTTTTCATTGATACCTACCTAAAGCTTACGCATGGAAACCTAAGGTAGCGACCCAAGGGCAGAGGGGGGAGTAGGTACATTTAATGAAATCTCCAACCAAAAGCAAGACAAAGACTAGCGCATTACCATGAAAAGTAAGTGTTGTACAAAGGATGAGATAAGGGTACATGGTGATGTCACCCAAAGCAACCCTTTTTGACTTTGCTTTAAAAAAAAAAACATCTTTTCATGCCCCTACAAGAAACTGGTGCCCAGAGGGGGAAATTGGAGTAGCATTTAAGGCAAAAGTTTTATGGGTAGACTTAGGATATTTAGTATACTAGGTTATAAAGTATTTTATATTATGATTTTTTTGAATGATATTAATCATTTTATGATATTCAATATATAGGGGAATCTTAAAAGATTCTCTGTTACCAAAGGGAGAATTAAATTTGTTCTTCATACAAAAACCAGAGAGTGTTTGCTCTCTTGGTTCAAAAAAAAAATTTTGTCTTTATTTTCCTAAGTATAATTTTGAAGTTGATTTATTAACAAAGAGGGGTTATATTTTTTTTCAAACTAAATCTATTAGGACTTGCTACAAACTAAATATACCAAGAATTGAATAACTACTTAAATAACATTGCAAGATTGATTTTTTTTAGTTTACAATAATCACAAAATTGAACCTTCATTCATAACATAATTTTCATTTTCAACATATAAGAAAATTTGAAATTTTTTTGCCTAATTGAAAATCATCATTTCATCTTATTTTTGATGTACATCCATATAACCAAAAATTAAAAAGAAAACTCATGAGAAGCAATAATACTCAACCACTATTTTATTGGCAACCTAATTCAAAGGCTCAGTTGAGAAAGAACTAGGAAGAAAAATCGATGTCGTTACCGTTACAAAAAAGTTTTTAAAATACAACTTACATAGGATTCCAACCCCAAAATTACAAAAATCCAACTAAATTTCCTTCATGACCCTTATCAAGGGGCCCATATCATTTTCTACAATACATTGGTAAGCTTGTGGAGGGAACAAAATCTGATCAGGTGACAAACAAGCATAACAAATAGACAAAATCATACATTCATATCAATACTAGGTTTTTACAATAGGATTCAATCATTAAATCAAAACTAGGGAAAGGTGAATTTTTCCAATAGGAGATGTCAGACACAATGCCAAAATAGGTGCCCAATCGGGGCTATAGTTCAATAACTTTCGTTCTTCCATTTTTACATGCCAAAAATCATACAAGGTTTGTGCTGACAGGTAGGAGCCCATAACACCCTACCCTCTCTCCCTCTTCTCGTCCTGAGAAGAGACTCTAAACTATTGGAGTCCAACTAAAAAGACCTTTCTCAAAATTGGCCACTTCTGCCCTATCTAAGGGTGAGTAATGTCAAAACACCCATACAAGAAAACTTCAAAAATTCAACAAAAACATGAAAGAAAATCATCCAAGAACATGGTTTCAATCCTTCCCAACATACCCAACATACATACAAGCATACAAATAAACAATCCCAATAGCATAAGCATGAAACAAGCATGAACAATCTGAACAAGGGAGATGAAGAACTCCTACCTTTATAAAGAGGTTATGGTAAATGATCAAATTGAGAAGAGCTCTTTCTTCCTTGCCTTCAACCTTCCAAGACTCCTCTCTAAAAGTAGAGATTGGGTAACAACCAAAACTACTCCAAGAAGGACCTCTAAATAAGATCCAAACTCAACCACCAAAAAGGGCAATAACTTCCCCCACTCACCTATAAATATAGAAGTTTCTAACCCATCGAAACATAAGGTTAACCTCTAAGTGGAGTTGAGGTTATGCAACTCATGGTAACCACTTTCAATTTTCGCACAAAGGCAAAAATAGACTTTTTGAGTGACCTCAAAAGTAAACAAAAGGGGCTTAGGGGGTGGAAAATTCCCCCAACCCATAACCATACCCCTTGGGTATAAATATTTCATTTTTAAAGGCCTTAGGAATTGATTTGGGACCCAACAAACACTAGGAATAATTAGGACCATCTAACAACTCCAAAATGCAGATTAAGCACTAATCCAGATTAAGGGTGACTAAACTTGATTAAGAACAAATTAGCAAAAATAATACTAACTTAAATCCAACTTATGTCCAAAGGTTACATAGTTAACCCTAACTAGCATGCTAGAATGCATATGCAATTCATGAGTGTCAAGTGACACTATTAGAACATAGTTACGAACATTAACATTTACCGATCATGGAAAGATACATTCATACATCTCACAATATAATTTAGTTATGAACAACAAGGTTTCCACAAAAAGCACATAGGGATCAGTTTTGTTCCTCCGTCAAGTTTCTCAGCTAAAATATCCTGCACACTCATTGCACACATCAGTAGTCCCATAAAATCACATGCACA
Organism: Cupressus sempervirens; assembly: GCA_028749045.1. Lineage (NCBI taxonomy): Eukaryota > Viridiplantae > Streptophyta > Pinopsida > Cupressales > Cupressaceae > Cupressus > Cupressus sempervirens. Next base: position 805,543,562 of record CM053783.1, on the reverse strand, counting down.
TATGTATATACATATTAGGGATTCACAAAAATTAAAGCATACATCTTAAAATCAATCAAGGTTTCTTTTGTCCTACTCATATCCTTAATCATTAAAATTTCATAATCAATGTGTTAATCCTATATTTTACTTATTTCATCAACATACATATTCATAAAACATTAAATGACGAACTCAAATATCTGAAAGTAAACATCACACAACATGAAATAATATAATATGTTCAAGTATTCGATAATGTCTCAACATCTCGAGTCACGAGTATCAAAATAATAATAATGTATCACTGTGCTATGATGGGTTGAGGCGAGGCCTCACACTAAATTTGTGATGAAACTAATTAAAATTCAAATCTAAATTAAAGTAGAATATTATAACTAACTTTGAAACTAAATATACATCTAAATCTACATTCAAAACTGAATCTAAATCTAAATAGAAAAATAAATTAAAAGTAAAAATTAAAAATAGAAATCTCACCTACAAAAAAAAAACTCCAAAACTTTTATCTACTCTTCAAAAAATCCAATCTACTCAAATAATCTTTATCTCCTCCTCTTTGCAAAAGAAAAAAATTAAAATTAAATGATGAGCATTTTTTTTATAACCTACAAGAGGCTCCTCATATCCCCAATAGACATGTGTTGACTTTCCACAAAAATTTTTTGAATTCCCCCACAAAAACAGAAAAGCATGAATGAGCATGCTACAATATATTTAACAAGAAGAATATGTTTCATATCTAAACTTTTGAAGAAATTGTTTTGGCCCTATTTTTTAAGGTCCTATTATTTCAACCTCTATTTTACTTCCTAATATTTTGGCTAACTATTATTTTTGGAATGATTTTTTATTTTAAAATTCTATAATTTTATATTTAATTTTAAACTTTGTAACTACTCCCAGCTCTTTTTTATTGATGGAGATTTTTTAACCATATTCTCATGGTGGGGTTTCCATTTGTGCTTCCATTGTATAGAAGGCCTCTTAGCATAACTAATATAATTCCTCCTTCGACCTATCAAATAGCTTTAAGTGCTCGCAAAAGATAAAGCTACGATTTTTACAAACATGTTGTAGGCTTTGTTTTCTTATTTAGAGTCACAAAAGCCATCTATTATTACTATATGTCTACCTATCAAGAAAATGGGTATATTGCTACATTTAACATACCAATTCTTGAGCTTCATCAATTATTTCTACTTTGAAAAAATTATTGATCAGGTTGTATGTCTGATAGCATTTGGAAAGTAGTAACTATTTCTCATTTTTTGTCAATGAATTGATGATCTTATGGATAATAGCTATGCCATGTTTTTCCTCACTGGAGAGTTATAATTAAGATAAATATATAATTAGTAAAATCATGAGGTTAGACACATGTGATATGTTTTAGTAATATTATAGCATAATAATTTTTCCTTAACCTTATTTTACACTAAACACACATTTGTGGAAGAAGTCATTAATGAAACTCGATCATATGATATTTGTTGACCTATTGGAACTAAAGAATGAAAATATATTATAAAAGTCACTATGTAAGACAAAAATTTATATGACATAAAAGAGTAGTAATATATTGGAACAAAAATAGTGAACCATTGATTATTAGTTCTTGCCAAAGCCTTTGGCAGGAAACTTATGGAATCATTAGATGCCATATTATTGTTTGTATTAGTTTAAGGGGTCATATAGACCTTTGTTTGTAAATGTTTTATTTATTTCATTATAGTTTTGAATTGAAAAATATACTTTTCTCCATATTCTATTGGTGTATGAGGAAAAAGGAAAAGAAAAGAATGCTTTTATTTTATAAAAATTATCAAATTGACCACTGCCCTACCTCTTAGTTGTTGTATAATTTAACTCTATAATTAATAGAATTAAATACTATTAAATCCATGCAATGTGATTTCTAGATTGATAAGGTTTAATGAATTTTATATCTTCTTTGAAAAAATTATTGATCAGGTTGTATGTCTAATAGCATTTGGAGAGCAGTAACTATTTCTCATTTTTTGTCAATGAATTGATGAACTTATGGATAATAGCTATGCCATGTTTTTTCTCACTGGAGAGTTATAATTAAGATAGATATATAATTAGTAAAATCATGAGGTTAGACACATGTGATATGTTTTAGTAATATTATAGCATAATAATTTTTCCTTAACCTTATTTTACACTAGACACACATTTGTGGAAGAAGTCATTAATGAAACTCAATCATATGATATTTGTTGATCTATTGGAACTAAAGAATGAAAATATATTATAAAATTCATTATGTAAGAAAAAAAATTCTATGACATAAAAGAGTAATAATATATTGAAACAAAAATAGTGAGCCATTGATTATTAGTTCTTGCCAAAGCCTTTGGCAGGAAACTTATGGAATCATTAGATGCCATATAATTGTTTGTATTAGTTTGAGGGGTCATATAGACCTTTGTTTGGAAATATTTTATTTATTTCATTATAGTTTTGAATTGAAAAATATACTTTTCTCCATATTATATTGGTGTATGAGGAAAAAGGCAAAGAAAAGAATGCTTTTATTTTATAAAAATTATCAAATTGACCACTGCCCTACCTCTTAGTTGTTGTATCATTTAAATCTATAATTAATAGAATTAAATACTATTAAATCCATGCAATCTGATTTCTAGATTGATAAGGTTTAATGAATTTTATTTCTTCACATCAACCCTGAATTTTTGAATTAAATAGAGGAACTCCTATAGAGAACAGAGAAACTTGTGCAAACAACAATTAGCAATATGATCCTATGATGCCTCTAGCAGTGTTAAATCATCTTCCCCTCTTGGTAGAAAATGGAATAGCTCAAATTTTCATGAGGTTTTCTTCTTGCTTTAATTTGGGTAGTGTAAAATTGTTTTACTCATGGGGAAATTAGGGTTTTTATTTGATGTCATTAGCATTGCAACAAATACTTCCCATTACTTTTATTTCCAAATTGTATTTTTGGTATTGTTTCCAAATGCTCCATGAATACAAAAAATCCACTTCAAATAATTTATGGAGAGTAAAGAAACATCATACTTATCAATGACTTAGACTTGGAAAAATCATGCACACAATTACATTGTAGAATATAATCATGTTTTCCAAGCTTTTGACTAGACCCATTTTAATCTTATGTAATTTTTGATATCTTTGTTCTTCTTGCCACTTGATTTGTTTGAGCCTTTATAGCTCTTTGTTCTATACATATTTTGTATAGTTTCTACTTGGTATTCTATGTTTCATATTGTCCTTTATAAAACTCAGCAGATCATCATTTGAGCAATATTCTCTTCCATTTTTGGCTTCTCTACTATTATATTTCAAAAAGTTATAATACCATATTTTAAAACTTCTAGAGTTTTTGTTTCTTGTGTGTATTTTTGATACTTTATATTAACCAACATCTTGTCCATTTTATAGGTGGAAAGACCATAGACAATACTAATAACAAAGTAGAGGAAAAGTTGCATAGTAAAAACAATATGAGTCTTTTGGAGCCACTCAAACTATATGGATGAACCTAGCTTTTAATTTAAGGTATTCCTTTTTTCCATGTTTATAATTTGTTCATTTGTACAATATGTCATATTTCATTCCAAAAGTTTGTGCATTCATTATAAAATATCATTAAATATATTTTAGAATGAGTTTTGATAAGTTGCACTCAGACTTTGATGAGTTTTGTCCTTTCATATTTCATTCTAGAGTTTCTACCATCCGGAGGCTATTGATAATAGTTAGTCCATCTTTTGCAGCTACATGTATATTTTGTGGTGATTGATCAAAGAAAACATTTTTAATTTTTTTGCATTGATATTTTGCAGCTATATCATTACATTACTGCTAATTATTTTTTTTTTGGATGACCTTTTCAATTTATTGTATAATTATTGGTATTATATTACTTTAGAATTGAATATTATGGTCATTTGATGGCCTACTACTAGTTACTTGGTTTTTATTGATATATGATGGTTCACCACTAGATCCAGGCTATCATTGTATGATATGATCTTGTTTAGTTTATTAGTTGGATCCATGATACTTTCATATCATTATTTTCAAATTTTGTATATACTAGAAGTAAATGATATAGCCTATCATGCAATTATTATTTTCTAATTTGGAATGAATGGAATTTTCATATCATTATTTTGCAATTTGGCATGATTGGAATTCAAGTATCATTATATGTCATTTTGGCATTGTTTGATTCTACATATTTGTTATTCATGTAATCTTGGCAGTTAGCTACCAATTCCTTGTTTGTTATTTTCATTCTCCTCATTCTATAATTTGTATGCTCATACCTTCCTCATGTGATGGTTCAAGGTAGAGCCAGACTTAAAGTTAGAGATAAAATTGGGGTTAGGGTCAGATTTAGGGTTAGGTTTAGATTTAGGGTTAGAGTAAGAGTTAGGGTTATAATTAGGGTTGGGATTAGGATTAGAGTTAGGGTTAAGATTGGAGTTCAAGTTATATATAGTGTTAGGGTTAGGATTAGGGGTAGCAATAGGGTTAGAGTTAGGGGAAGTGTTAGTGTTAGGATTAGGGCTACAATTAGAGTTAGAACTACAAGTAGGTTTAAAATTGGTGATAGAGTTAGAGTTAGGTTTAGAGTAAGAGTTGGAGTTAGAGCTAGACTTAGCATTAAAATTAGGCTTAGGGTTAGAATTAGCATTAGAGTTAGAGTTAGGATTCAAATTAGTATTAGGGTTAGGGTTATGGCTAGGTTGAGTATTAGAGTGAGAATTAGAGTTAGACATAAAGTTAGGGTTAAAGTTAGGGCTATAATTAGGTTTGGATTAGGGATAGAATTGTGGTTAGGGTTATAATTAGAATTAGAGTTAGGGTTGTATATGGTTAAGGTTTTATATGGTTAGGGTTAGGGTCATAATTAGAAATAGAGTTAGAGTTAGATTTAGAGTTAGGGTTAGAGTAAGGGTAAGCATAATAATTAGGGTTAGGGATAGAAATAGGGTTACAAATATAGTTAGGGTTAGGGTTAGAGTTAGGGTAAGGGTTATAATTAGAGTTATAGTTATGGTTAGGGTTAGAAGTAGAGTTAGAGTTAGCATTAGGGTTAAAATTATGGATAGGGTTAGGGTTAGAATTAGATATAGAGTTATAGTTAGGGTTAGAATTATCATTAGGGTTAGGGTTAGGATGAGCATTAGAGCTAGAGTTAAGATTATAGTTATAGTCTAGGTTTAGGGTTAGGGCTAACATTTGTGTTATGGTTAGAATTATGATTACAGTTAGGGTTATATAGGGTTAGGGTTAGGGTTATGTTTAGGGATAGGATTAGGGTTATAGTTAGAGTTAGAGTTGAGGTTGGGGTCATAGTTAGGGTTAGGTTTACAATTAGAGTTAGAGTTAGAGTTAGAGTTAGAGTTAGAAATAGAGTTAGATTTATAGTTAGAGATAGGGTTAGAGTTCGAGTTAGGGATTTTTTTATTTTTGCAGTTAAGGTTATTTTTGGGGTTACTAATCATATCATAGATGACGTTAGTTCGATTATTACACTTTATCTTAGTTTTAGGATAACTATCAGGTTAAATTTTTAAGTACATTAGTCCTAATATACTTCCAATGATTAGTGTTATTGTGACACGTGTGATTAAATAATCTCTCTCTCTCACACACACATAAACTACACCCTGTAATCTTTCTCTCTCTCATCCAACCCTCTAAATTCTCTCTCTCTCTCTCTCTCTCTCTCTCTCTCTCTCTCTCTCTCTCTCTCTCTCTCTCTCACACACACACACACACACACACACACACACACACACACACAGATATGTGTGTGTGTACACACGTACACACATATATCTGTGTGTGTGTGTGTGTGTGTTCCCACATATAAAAATCTAATATTATTTCTAGTTGTTAGTAAATCTAAGGTTAGGTTAAGGTATTTAATTTGGTAGATGCTTAGTACAGTCACATATAGAGTAAGAGTTAGAGTTAGGATCCAAGGTTTACAATTTGATTTATATGACACTTAGTGTTATAGCTAGGGTTAATAAGTGGTTAAATTTTACAATAAAATAAGGGATATTGTTAAAGGAAATATGATATTTAGGTGTAATGTGGGAGTATTTGGACTACAACTATTGTAAAATTGGGGATATAGGTTTTAAAAATGACTCAAATAGCTAAATTATTTTAATTGTATCTTATTTATGAAAGGGATATAATAAGTCCCAACACAACTATTTAGATGATGTAAAAAGTGTGAAAGATTGGATAAGAATAAATTTTATGGAAATCATTTCTCCATGATGATGTGAGAACATTATATATTGTTGAATTTTTAATAATGCTAATGCATGTTTTGTTTGAGTGATTAAGAAATGTAATCAATAAAGATGTATATCATTAAGGACACCTATTTAGACTTATGATTTTATTTTTGAATTAATATATTTATTAACCAAATCCATTGAAGAAATATTTTGGACAAAAATAATTTTATTTTTCCTTGCTCTCTTCTTCATGAAAGTTACACAGAACAATGGGGAAACAAACACTGAACACAACTAATTAGAAGTATGGTTTCAAAATTGGAGACAAGAATGAACTATATACAAAAAAAATATTTGTAATGGTGTAAATATATGTCACAATCTTCAATGATCAGAATTTCTTTCTGACCTTTATTTTAACAATGATTGAGAAAGACTTATTTCATCATTGAGGGGAACCCATCCACTTTTGTAGATGTGTCATGTAGAATTTTTTCTGCATCTTTCATTTGCATCACTTCCATTTCCTCAACATAATCAATTGGAAATAGTGTGTTCTTTACAACTTTAGTTATAATTGTGCATGAATTTTAAATTATATCTAGGCATTTGTCAAACTTAGTCTAAAAGAATTTAGTTGAGGTCATTCAAGTAGTTAGGCTAGTATCAATAATGTTTGATTCTATCTTCGAGACATCCATAACTCAAATAGTAACCTGAAAAGTTATAGAAAAAGATCAATATATAGAAATAATCAGAATAAAGAAAGTATTAATAATTAACATAAATTTTTTCAAATGAATAATGTTGAAAATATGATTTAGAAAAAATCAAAACTATTTCAAATGAAATATTTAGATATTTCAAAAATTAAAAACATAAATATTAACAAAAATCTATATATACTATGAAAAATATTTACATATAATACATACACAATATAATCAAATAACAACAAAATATAAATTAAATATATGATTTGTGTATTTTAAATTAGTTTTTATCTTCAGTAAATACAAATTGTATTGATATGAAAACCTTGTCATCCACATTCATGATAAAATTTAATTATGAAACATGAAAATTTAAATATTTTGAAACATGCAAATATAAAACTATTATGAAACATACAAATCTAAAATATACAAATCAAAAGCATTTTGAAATATGCAAATCTAAAACTAATATGAAACATACAAATATAAAACTAAATTGAAACATGCATATTAAAAATGTGCAAATGAAAAGTATTATCAAATATACAAATCGAATAGATTTTGAATGCAATTTGAAATCTAAATCTAAATCAAATATGAAAGGTTAAACTATTAGAGGTAAATCTAAACTTTATTGAATGCAATTCTAAGTCAGTAATGAAACTAATTGAAATTGAAATCTAAATTAAAGTAGAATATTATAACTAATTTTCAAACTAAATCTACATCTAAATATAAATACCTAACTAAATCTAAAGAAAAAAGAAAAAAGAAAATTAAAAGTAAAAAGTAAAAAGTAAAAATAGAAATCTCACTTGTAGAAAAATTACTCCAAAACTTTTATCTACTCTTCAATAATTCCAATCTAGTCAAATAATATTTATCTATTCCTCTCTTGAAAAGCACAAAATTAAAATGAAATGAGGAGCATTCATTTTATAACCTACGAGAGGCTCCTCATATCCCCCAATAGATGTCTCTTGACATTCCACAAATTTGTTTCTAATTCCCCCACAAAAAATAAGCATGAATATGCATTCTACAATATATTTAACTAAAAGATTATGTTTCATAATTAAAATTTTAAAGAAATAGTTTTAGCCCTATTTTTTTGGGTCCTATTTTTTGGATCTTTTTTTCTGGGCCATTTTTTTTTCCTTTGAGGCTATATTATTTTGGCACCTACTATTTGAGCTCCATTTGACTTCCTATTATTTTGGCCAATTATTATTTTAGAAATGATTTTTTATTTTATAATTTAATAATTTTAAACTTTGCAAATGCACCAAGCTCTTTTTTATTGATGGAGAATTTTTTTGGCATATTCTCATGTTGGGGTTTCCATTTGTGCTCCCATTGTATAGAAGGCCTCTTAGTGTAACTAATCCAACTCATCCATGAACCTATCACATAGCTTTGAGTGATCCCAAAAGATAAACTTATGGTTTGTACAACAATTTCGTAGGCTTTGTTTTCTTATTTAGAGTCACAAAAGCCATCTATTACATTAGTATATGTCTACTGTCAATAAAATGGCCATCTTGTTGTATTTAATATACCAATTCTTGAGCTTCATCAATTATTTCTACTTTGCAAAAATTATTAGTCAAGTTGTATATCTAATAGCATTTGGATAGTAGTCACTATTTCTCATTTTTTGTCATTGATTTGATGAACTTATGGGTAATAGCTATGCCATGTTTTTATCACTGGAGAGTTATACTTAAGATAAATATATACTTAGTAAAATCAGGATTTTAGTCACATGTGCTATCTTTTTCTAATATTATAGTGTAATAATTTTTCCTTAACCTTATTTTATACTAGACACACATGTTTAGAAGAAGTCTTTAATGAAACTCAATTGCATGATATGTGTTGATCTATTGGAACTAAAGAATGAAAATATATTATAAAAGTCACTTATGCAGTACAAAAAATTATATGACATAAGAGAGTAATAATATATTGAAACAATGATGCAGGAGCATCCAAGGTATAAGGGCAATCCTATGTCACCCAAAAAAATGTACTTAGACTTAGTTTCTGATTCATGTCTTTTCATTTTTGGATACCCATTTGGGTCAAATAAAGGTTCCAACTCTCACAGTTCAACTATCAGTGTGCTAGAAAATCCTGAAAAAATAGGAGCATGCAATTTGGCCATCATTTCGGTGACCTAGAAGGTGTAAATTGGCCAGATGAATGTAATTGTGATTTAGAGCATTCCTAAAAAAGAATCAGGTCAAAAAGGCCCCACGCTTTGAAAGTTATTGCAGTTTTTCAAGTTTTGGAGACCTCCTAAGAATGCTTCAAAGTCAAGTTAGGGGCATTAAATGACCTCAAAAAGGGCCAAAAAATGGGGGATGAGCGAAGCTGGTCCATAGGGCTATAGAGAACTTCGAGACCTTTCTGGAAATGTAAACGGTTCATCAATCAGAGCTATGGTTCAAAAGTTATGCCTCCCGAAAGTTTGATTACCGTTTCTAGATTCTTCTAGATTTGCGCCAACTTCTACCACAGCTTTTGCAACCTTCTATTTGGTTGGTGGATGCCTACTAGCACTTTCTAGAATGTACTCCTAGACCTTAACCCTTCAAGGTCTATTTAAGGAGATTTCTGGCATTGTAAAAGGCAGTTCGGAGTGGAGTTTGAGAGGAGGTACTGAAAGGAGAAATTATCTCCAGATTTATGCTATTGTAAGCCCTTAGGGCATGTTTTGAAGTTTATTTTCCTATACTATTGTACTAGCTTATTTTCTTAGTAAATATAATTTCCCCTTTTCTATTGTGTCCATTCTGTTCTTGGGTTGTGTCCCCATCAAGTGGTATCAGAGCCAAGTTTTCTTGAGTGTGTAGACAGAGCGCCGACTGTGTGGTTGTGGGTTAGAGTTAGAAGATGCCTCCATGAAGAGAACATGGTGGAAGGGCCAGAGCTATTAATCTTGAGGAGGTTAGAGCCCTCCAAAGGCAAGTACAGGCATTGCAAGAGGACCTCAGTAGAGGAGCAAATGTTGCCGCAGGTGACGACAGTGAGGATGACAATGAAGAAGAAGTTATGGGACGAAAAGGGGAATTTGACAGGGAAGTTCTGAATCATGCAGAAGAAAGGCTTTTTAGGGCCATTACTAAGTTTGGGAAAAGACCTACAATTGAAGTGGGTGTATTTTCAAGAAATCTGAAACTAGATGAGTTGATGGATTGGATCAATGAACTGGAAGAATACTTTGAGTATGAGGATATTAGGGACCTAGATAGGGTTAAGTTTGCAAAGGCCAAACTGAAAGGCCATGCCAAAATCTGGTGGCAAGAGGTCCAATTAGAAAGAAATAGAAGAGGAAAGGAGAAGATCACAAGATGGGATCGCATGGTGGACAAATTGAAGAAGCAGTTCATTCTTGTGGACTATGAGCTTGATTTGTTTAAGGTTAAAGCAAGCAGGAAGATCAGTCCAAGAATATATAGAGCAATTTTACCGAATCTTGATTAGAGTGGGACATGCAAAAGAAAATAAGGAGAAGGTTTCTTGTTATATCAGTGGGTTGCGACCTAGCATCCAGGAGGAATTAAGTCTGGTAAGAATGACCAGCGTTGAAGAGACATACTAGTTTGCCCTACGAGTTGAAGAGAAGCTGAATAAAAGGTCTGAAGGAAGACAAAGAGGGCGCGATCAAGGAGGAAGGAGAAGTGGTAGGTCATTTGGAGGCCGCAATGAAACCCAAAAGAAAAATGAAGATGAGTGTACTAGCAGGAACCAGAGGAATGAGGGTTTCGACCGCTCCCATGACCAAGACTTTGGAAATTAGAGAGGAAGAGGTAGAGGACATGGACAAGGAAGAGGAGGGTTCCATGGTACCTATTTCCATTGCAATGGAGAAGGCCATCGTGCCTTTGAATACCCTCAATGACAAGGAAGGACAGATAGGAGAGCTAAGGGCCAAGCTAGGGTTGCTCATGTGGATGAGGATGCACAATCATCACATTCAGAGGATGCAAAAAGAGGAGAGACCTTGGTAAATGAAAGAGTCCTACTAAGTGGTGAGATTGAACTAGGACAACGGAGGAGTTTGTTTTGTACCAGATGCAAGTGTGAGGACAAATGTTGTGACGTAATCATTGATGGTGGTAGCACTGATAACTTGGTATCAAAAGAGATGGTCTCTAAGCTAAAGCTCAAGAGGGAGAAACATCCCCAGCCCTATCGGATTGCTTGGGTAAAAGATGATCATATGGTCCTGGTGAGTGAACAATGTTTAGTAAAATTCAAAATTGGGAGTTACCATGATGAAGTTCTCTATGATGTTATTTCGATGGATGTTTTCCATCTATTGTTGGGTAGACCATGGCAGTTTGATAGACATGCAGTGCATGATGGACATGCAAACACATACTCTCTAACAAAGGATGGAGTTTTCCACAAATTGAAGCCCATGAAAAAGGAAGGTGAAAAGGTATGTAGCAGTGCTAGGATTTGTCTTGTTGATGAAAGGAAGTTTTTAGATGGCATGAAACATCAACATATGTGCTATGCTTTGATTCCTAGGAAAGATAAAGAAGGTAGTAGTGAAATACCACTTGAAGTTTTAGATTTACTAGGGGAGTTTGGAGATATTATCTCTGATAATGTTCCAGATGGATTGCCACTAGCAAGGCAAATTAGTCATCAGATAGATCTAATTCCAGGAGCTAGTCTGCCTAACAAGGCTACTCACAGGATGACTCGTATTGAAACAGAGGAGCTAAATAGATAGGTTCAGGAGCTGTTGAGGAAGGGATTGATTTGAGAGAGCCTAAGTCCATGTGCAGTACCTATAGTACTTGCACCAAAGAAAGATGGAGAGTGGAGGATGTGTACAGATTCTTGAGCTATAAATAGGATAACCATCAAGTACTGGTTTCCTTTGCCAAGGGTGGATGATCTTATGGACTGCTTGAGTGGAGCTCAATACTTCACAAAGATAGATCTAAAGAGTGGTTATCATCAGATACAGATTCGAGAAGGAGATGAGTGGAAAACAGCCTTCAAGACCAAGGAGGGTCTTTATGAGTGGTTAGTCATGCCCTTTGGATTGATGAATGCCCCAAGCACCTTCATGTGACTCATGAATGAGGTACTTAAGAAGTTCTTGGGAAAATTTGTTATTGTCTATTTGGATGATATTTTAATTTTCAGCAAGATTTTGGAAGAACATTTACTACATATTCATAGTGTCCTTGAAAGGCTAAGGGAAGAGAAACTATTAATTAATCTGAAGAAGTGTATCTTTGCAAAAAGGGGGTTAGTCTATTTGGGGTTTGTTATATCACCTGAAGGTCTAAAAATGGATCCGAAGAAGGTAAAAGCCATCTTGGAATGGCCTACTCCAAGGTCTTCTACTGAGGTAAGATCATTTCATGGTCTGGTTAGTTTTTCCAGGAAGTTTATTAAGAATTTTAGTGGCATATGTGCACCCCTAATTGATATAATAAGGGGGGATAGAAAAGAGTTCAAATGGACTGCAGCAGTTGCGAGAAGTTTTGAATTGTTGAAGAAGAATGTAATAGAATAGCCTATGTTGCCACTTTCAAATTTTAGAAAGGTTTTCTAGGTGGATTGTGATGCCAGTGGCAGCGCTATTGAGGCTGTATTAAGCCAATAAGGTAAGCCTATTGCATATTTTAGTGAAAAATTGAATGATGCAAAGAAGAAGTATTATGTTTATGATCAAGAGTTCTATGCAATAGTTCAAGCCTTAAAGAAATGGAGGCATTATTTATTGCCAAAAGAATTTGTTTTGTATACTGATCATCATGCATTACAGTACCTAAATAGCCAAGGTAAATTGAATCAGAGGCATATGAAGTGGGTAGAGTTCTTGTAGAGCTATACATTTGTGTTGAAGCACAAAAGTGGAACATCTAATAGGGTTGCAGATGCACTAAGTAGGAGACAGTTGTTGCTTACAGTAATGCAAGTTGAAGTAGTTGGGTTTGATGAACTCAAGAATTTGTACCCCGAGGATCCTAATTTTGCTAAAGCATGGAAAGCTTGTAAAGAACCTGTTGCTGTAGATAGAACCAAGTGGTTAGACTATCTGATTCAAGATGGTATGTTGTTCAAGGGTAGTCAATTGTGCATTCCAAGGAGTTCCGTGAGGGAAAATCTGATTAAGGAGAAACACAGTGGAGGGATGGCAGGACATTTTGGTCAAGATAAGACCATTGCCATTCTTAGAGAACATTATTTTTGGCCTCAAATTTCACATGATGTGAAGAATTTTGTATAGAGTTGCCAGGTTTGTCAAGTTGCTAAGGGGTTTAGTCACAACACTGGCCTATATCAGCCATGGCCTGTTCCATCAAGGCCATGGGAGGACATAAGTATGGATTTTGTTCCTGGATTTCCAAGGACACAAAGGGGTAATGACTCAGTATTCGTAGTGGTTGATAGGTTCTCCAAAATGGCACATTTCATTTCATGCAACAAAACTCATGATGATGTCCATATTGTAGACTTGTTTTTCAAAGAGGTGGTAAGACTACATGGTCTTCCAAGGAGCATAGTTTCTGATAGAGATACTAAATTTGTGGGGTATTTCTAGTGGACATTGTGGAAAAAGTTAAGAACCAACTTGAAATTTAGTTCCACGCATCACCCACAAATTGATGGCCAAACAGAAGTGGTAAACAGAAGTCTGGGCAATTTGCTGAGATGTTTGGTTGGGGATAAGCCCAAGGGGTGGGATTTGATTCTACCACAGGCAGAGTTTGCTTATAATAACTCTATAAATAGGAGTACTAGAAAATCACCATTCCAAATTGTATATGGGAGTAGCCCAAGGACTGCACCAGAGCTGAGGAAGATAGAACAAGGGGAGAGGACAAGTGCCGAAGCTGAGGAATTTGCTGAACATATCAAGCGTCTACATGAGAAGGTTCAAGCACACATTACCAAGATGAATCAAGAATATAAAGCTAGGGCTGATCAAAGGAGAAGACATAAGGAACTCCAAGTAGGGGATCCTGATTTTGCTGAAGCATGAAAAGCTTGTAAAGAACTTGTTTCTGTAGATAGAACCAAGTGGTTAGACTATTTGATTCAGGATGGCATGTTGTTCAAGGGTAGTCAATTGTGCATTCCAAGGAGTTCCATGAGGGAAAATCTAATTAAGGAGAAACATAGTGGTGGGATGGAAGGAAATTTTGGTCGAGATAAGACCATTTCCATTCTTAGAGAACATTATTTTTGGCCTCAAATTTCACAGGATGTGAAGAAGTTTGAACAAAGTTTCCAGGTTTGTCAAGTTGCCAAGGGGTTTAGTCACAATACTAGCCTATATCAGCCATTATTTGTTCCATCAAGGCCATGGGGGGACATAAGTATGGATTTTTTTCTTGGATTTCCAAGGACACAAAGGGGTAATGACTCAGTATTCATGGTGGTTGATAGGTTCTCCAAAATAGCACATTTCATTCCATGCCACAAAACTCATGATGCTGTCTATATTGCAAACTTGTTTTTCAAAGAGGTGGTAAGACTACATGGTCTTCCAAGGAGCATAGTTTCTGATAGAGATACTAAATTTGTGGGGTATTTCTGGAGGACATTGTGGAAAAAGTTGAGAAAAGACTTGAAATTCCGTTCCATGCATCACCCACAAATTGACGGCCAAACAAAATTGGTAAACAGAAGTCTGGGCAATTTGCTAAGATGTTTAGTTGGGGATAAACCTAAGGGATGGGATTTGATTCTACCACAAGCAGAGTTTTCTTACAATAACTCTATAAATAGGAGTACTGGAAAATCACCATTCCAAATTGTATATGGGAATAGCCCAAGGACTGCACCAGAATTGAGGAAGATAGAACAAGGGGAGAGGACAAGTGCTAAAGCTGAGGAATTTGTTGAACATATCAAGCATCTACATGAGGAGCTTCAAGCACACATTACCAAGATGAATCAAGAATATAAAGCTAGGGTTGATCAAAGGAGAAGACATAAGGAATTCCAAGTAGGAGATCTAGTCATTGTATACTTACGAAAAGAAAGATTTCTAGTCGGTACTTACAACAAGCTAAAACTAAAGAAATTTGGCCCCTGCAAAGTTTTGAAGAAACATGACTCAGGAAATGCATATGAGGTGGAGCTGCAAGATGGTATTCACATTTCTCCCATTTTCAACATTGCAGATTTAACAGAGTATCATGATGATGGTGCAGATAAGGAGCTGGTGTTAGAGCCATGTCCAATTCCTGCTTCTAAGAAGGAGGAGATAGAAGACATTCTAGATCATCGTGTGGGTAGGAGTACCAGAAATAGGTAGTATGGAGAGTATTTGGTCAAATGAAAAGGACGGTTGATCGAGGACTCAACTTGGATTTCAGTAGCTGAGGTTTCCCATTTGGGATTTCCTCTACCATCCATAAAGTGACAGGGTCACTTTTCAATCTACCCTAGGTGTCTGATGCAAGAGCATCCAAAGGTATAAGGGCAATCCTATGTCACCCAAAAAAATGTAATTAGACTTAGTTTATGTTTCATGTCTTTTCATTTTTGGATACCCATTTGGGTCAAATAAAGGTTCCAACTCTCACAGTTCAACTATTAGTGTGCTAGAAAATCCTGAAAAAATAGGAGCATGCAATTTGGCCATCATTTTGGTGACCTAGAAGGTGTAAATTGGCCAGATGAATGTAATTGTGATTTAGATCATTCCAAAAAAAGAATTAGGTCAAAAGGCGCTACGGTTTGAAAGTTATTGCAGTTTTTCAGGTTTTGGAGACCTCCTAAGAATGCTTCAAAGTCAGGTTAGGGGCATTAAATGACCTTGAAAAGGGCCAAAAAATGGGGGACCATCGAATTTGGTCCATAGGGATATAGAGAACTTCAAGAGCTTTTCAGAAATGTAAATGGTTCGTGAAACGGAGCTACGGTTCAAAAGTTATGCCTCCCGAAAGTTCAATTACCATTTCTAGATTCTTCTAGATTTGCGCCAACTTCTACCGCAGCTTTCAGAACCTTCTATTTGGTTGGTGGATGCCTACTAGCACTTTCTAGAATGTACTCCTAGTCCTTAACCCTCCGGGGTCTATTTAATGAGATTTCTGGCATTGTAAAATCCAGTTCGGAGTGGAGTTTGAGAGGAGGTACTGAAAGGAGAAATTATCTCCAGATTTATGCTATTGTAAGCCCTTAGGGCATGTTTTGAAGTTTGTTTTCTTGTATTAGTGTACTAGCTTATTTTCTCAGTGAATATAATTTCCCCTTTTCTATTGTGTCCATTCTGTTCTTGGGTTGTGTCCCCATCAAACAAGAATAGTGAACCATTGATTATTAGTTCCTACTAAATTCTTTTGGAGGAAACTTATAGAATCTTTAGATATCATATTATTATTACTATTAGTTTAAGAGGTCATATAAACCTTTATTTGTAAATGTTTTATTCATTTATTTATAGTTTTGAATTGAACAATATAATTTTCTCCAAATTCTTTTGGTGCATGAGAAAAAAGGCAATGAAAAAATACTTTTATTTTATCAAAATTATCAAATTGACCACTGCCCTACCTCTTATCTATTGTAGCATTTAACTCTGTAATTAATAGCATTAAATACTATTAAATCCATGTGATGTTGTTTCTACATTGATAAGGTTTAATGAAGTTTATTTCTTCACATCAACCCTAAATTTTTGAATTAAATAGAGGAACTCCTACAAAGAACGGAGAAAATTGTGCAAACAACAAATAGTAATCTGATCCTACGTTGCCACTAGCAATGAGTTATATCATCTTCCACTCTTGGTATTTAATGGAATAGCTCAAAATTTGGAAAAGTTTTCTTCTTGTTTTAAAATGGGCAGTGTAAAATTGTTTTATTCATGGGGAAATTAGGGTATCTGTTTGATGTCGTCAGCCTTGTAGAAAATACTTCCCATTACTTTTATTTTGAAATTGTATTTTGAAGATTCTCTTAGCTAAAGATTATTTATGTGATTACTTTCTTCATAAATAAATGTTTATGAAACTAGTTTTGTGTGCATAGAGAATGCAGAGTCATCACAAAAAGAAAATTAAAATGGTACAATGAAAGTTTTGTTTTTTCTTTCTGGTTGGATAAAATCATGTTTTTTAAAATAGAAATGGCAGTCTTAGGGTTTTTTCATAGGTCAAAAAATCTTGAGATTTTAGAACACTAGTCTTCTAATTGTTGCCTCAACTTTGTGGATTGTTTTCCCTCTATGCTTTACAGTCTCTGAAGGGCTTCCAAAGATTTAATATTTAGAAAATATGTTGGTGTTTTTCCTATTTTATGAGGAACAAATTGGGCTAAGGTCAGAGTTAAGTGTACATAGCAAAAAGAGATAATTATTGTAGGTATTGAAGAAAACCTAGTTTTTTTTTGGAGTATAATCCCTCTATTCTTTTCTTGGTAAACTACAATTTTTGGGTAAAAACCCAACCATTTTGTTTATTGCCATGGTTATAAACGAGTTTTCTGACATTTTGCACAAAATATACCCATTGAATAACATGTTTCTTCTAGAACTATGATAAAAGGTGAATAACATCTAAAATGTACTTTTTGTCTCAAATAAATGTAAAACTTAATGGTGCTCCCATTTACAACAACTACATGAAAATTCCTTATTGGATTGTTGTCTATTCACATTTTTGGTATTGTTTCCAAATGCACCATGAATACAACAAATCCACTTCAAAATAATTTATGTAGAGTAAAGAAACATCGCACTTATCAATGACTTGGACTTGGAAAAATCATGCACATAATTACATTGTATAATATAATTATGTTTTTCAAGCTTTTGACTAGACCCATTTCAATTTTATGTAAATTTGAATAGCTTTCTTCTTCTTACCACTTAATTTCTTTTAGCCTTTACAACTTTTTACTTTATACATATTTTGTATGATTTCTACTTGGTATGCTACATTTCATAATTTTCTTTATAAAACTCAATATATCATCATTTAAGCAATATTCTCTTTTAGTTTTGGCTTCTCTAGTATTATATTTCAGAAAGTTTAAATGCCATATTTCAAAACTTCCAACATTTTACTAATGTGTAATTTTGACACTTTATATTGACCAACATGTTGTGTATTTTATAGGTGAAAAGGCCATAAAAATTACTAATAATAAAATGGAGGGAATGTTGCATAGTGAAAAAATAAACATTTGAAGCTTTTGGAGCCACTCAAATTGTATGGATGAACCTAACTTTCAATTCAAGGTATTTCATTTTTTTATTCCTATAATTTGTCCATTAGTATAATATATTTTAGAAAAAAGGTATCATACTTCATTCTAGAATTATGTGCATTCATTCTAAAATATCATTAAATATATTTTAGAATAAGTTTTGATAAGTTGCACTCAGAGTTTGATGAGTTTTGTGCATTCATATTTCATTCTAGAGTCTGTACTATTTGGAGGGCTGTTGATAATAGTTAGTCCATCTTTTGCAGCTGTATATATATTTTGTGGTGATTGATCACAAAAAACATTTTTCATATTTTTACATCCGTACTTTGTAGCTATACCATTACATTGTTGCAAATTATTTTGTTTGTGTATGACCTTTTAAGTTCACTAAATGATTATTGGTATTATATTATTTTAGAATTGAATATTGTTGTTATTGGATGGCCTATTACTAGTTACTTGGTATTTATTGATATGAGATGGCTCACCACCAAATCTAGGCTATCATTGTATGATCTGATCTTGATTAGTTTATCAGCTGGTTCCATGATACTTTCATATCATTATTTGCTAATTGGGCATGATTGGAATTCACATAACATTATATGTCATTTTGACATTGTTTGATTCTATGTATTTGATATTCATGTAATCTTGCCAAATAGCTACCAATATCTTCTTGTTTATTTTCATTCTTCTCATTATATAATTTGTATGTTCACAAGTTATTTATGTTGTGAATTTGGTGATAAAAATAGAGCTAGGATTTGAGTTGATTTTATCTCACTTTCCATTTAAAATCTGACTTCAAAGATTCAATGTTACTTCCCAACAATGCACTTATTCTATTTTTTATATTTCAAATTTTGGGATGATAGAAGAGAACTGATGACTTGACTTCAATGATCTCAAATTAGAGGAGGGCTTGAAGTACATGTAGTGTTCCTAAGCACTCTTATTTCCTTTTGGCTAATAACTCAAAGAAATAATCTAATAATTAAATAAGGCTTTGAGTGTCAACCTTAGCCAACTTAGTTTAAATTTATTTTATTTTTACTAAGCCTTTTGTTCTTGGGCCAACATGACAGACCTTACTCAACATGTGTATATATGATTTTTGATTTTTGGCAATTAATTTTTTTATTCGATATTGAGGAAAATAAGTAATCTTCCTAGGAGCACCATTGAGACCTTGAGACTAGGACAATCATCTAAGTCCTCAAACAAGTTGGGACACCAACTCCATCCTTGACATTCTTTTGCCAAGTTTTGCAAATATTTATTTGTGCATTCACAGTTTCATGAGTTCTGTGCATTCATTGTAAAATATATTATTTAAGATAAAAATTCAAAATTCTTCAAGACACTTATATTCTTTGGCTGGAGTTTTCATAGGCCTCCATCTTTTAAATACTAAATTTTATTTTAAAATTGATCAAAGTGAGAGTTATTTTTAGATTCCACTCAACAAAAACTTCATTTATAGCTATTTTTCCTATTGCAAGCTACTGTGTACAAGGGTTTACCTAGTCAATGAATAGATTTGCTTTTCTTTTGCATTCTAAAAAAATAATTAAAATTAAATTATATGGTTCAAAAATTTAAAAAGGAGACAAATTTCTCTATAATTAGTAAAGATTGAATCATATTTTCAAAAAAACTTAAATTTTTGAGACAAATTTTGTGAGTTCTACATAATAACTTCGTACAGTGAAAACAAAAAGGGCAAAAAAATGTTGATAGTAGCGGCTATAGGCTAATTTCCATGATGCTATTTATAATGGATTGAATTGAATTATTTTGAAAATTCCATATCATTATCATTATCAAAGCACAAATATGTGTTACTTTTTATTAATATTTGTGCATCATTTGCACTATAAATAACATTTCATCTATCCTTGACTACTTGAGTTACAATTTCCTCTCACATCTTTGTTACATTCTAAACTAAATATTTGAATCAACATTATCCAATTGATATATAAAATATAAATACTAGATGTCTACAAGCTTCACAAATATATAACTTGTCAAAAATAGATGTTTGCAAGCTTCACAACTATACAATTGTTCCAAAAAATCCACTACTACAAACAAATGTCATGTAGTGTCTCCCCACTAGAAAAGCAACTACCACCATCATGAAGATGAATAGTGTACTAATTCAGAGAAAGCTTGAAAGTACACTTAGGCAATTGCTAACTATAGAAAATCATTCCCATCAAATAAAAGAACATTCTATAATCAGAGACTAGTAACCCTTATTTCTACAAAAAGTGGATTAGGGGACCACAAAGATATAAATGCATTAATCTTATCTTTAGAAGTATTTTAAACAATATTGTTTAGCCAAACAAGCTTAGGAACCACAACGATATATATTTATTAGAAATTTAGAATAAATGTCTACCTATCATTAGTGACATGATTGGTCCTCTTTAACCAATCATTTTGAAGAAAAACTATTGCTATGTTTCAGTTGCAAAGAACCACAATCAGTGCTTATGATTTTTAAACATTTTCAACAATATCTTCAATAGAGGTCAACAAGTGCTGCTATGCTTCAAAAATCAATGCATAACATAGGACACTGAATAATAAAGAATTTAATAGCATCACGAGCCAAAATAACTAGCATGTAAGGTAAATAAAGTACAAGTATAGAAATAAATTTTCTTTTATATTATAGGAAGGTACAACTATAGACTATTCTTCTAGTCATTTTATGTTCAAATTGTGGCACTATCATGTGCAATAAGTTACTTGCCTTCCATCTGCATTAGATTCTTGTACACAACATTGTCATCACATTGCTCTATAAAACATTTTCTTTGTATTCTATTAATATAACTTTAGGTTTGTACTATTAACATGGGAAGCCTTCCTTGGAAAAACTAAGGTGCTTGGATGTTGCATTGGTTTTTTAAACAATCACACTCCACTCTAAAGCTCCCATTTTCAACTCTTAAAACTTTCATACAGTTCCACATAAACATTAAAAAATGGCATTGAAAAATTATTCAAGTTGCTACTTGGTATAACAGAAGCATTATAATGTAACAATTACCATGATTCATCTTTAACACTTGACATGAAATTTCATAGTCTTGTAGACTAAAAATATACTTATGTCTTAATATACTAATGAACTTATTCTGCATAGACTTCTTCCTTTCTAATGCAATAAATACTAGTTTTTTCTCCCCTAATTATAAATTCTCTGTCATTTTCTCAATGTTAGATTATTATGGTTTTCTTCATTTTCAATAACATTGCTTGTTTAAACTTGTGAATTTGAAGAATAGGTGTACAACATAAAAGGAGGGATCTGTATTGGTACATGTCATACATGCAGACTTTCGAGAAAAACAAGGCATTTATAGGTAATGATGCATTATATGTTTCATTAAAAAAATATTGAATTTGTAATTTACCCTTACACTATTTTTTGTTTTCTTTATTAGTAATAATTGTTTCATTTATACATGCAAATCTTAAGAAACATTGTTCTAGTCTACAATCTTCCTTGAGAAAATACTAAGATCAATATTATGCAATAGGTACACAAAATTATCTCCCATTTCCTTGCAACACTATAATATAATACATTTTATAGAAAATGAGTCAATTGCTCATTTTCACAACAACTCTTGGAGACATCGTTCCTACTTCAAGCAATTCATTTTGTGTGTGGATAAAACAATAAATTAGAAATGCCCTACAAATTATGACCAAAGAAGCCAACCAATAAAAAAACATTTCAAAAATTGTTGATGTACAAAACTATGAAACCAAATAGAACATCCAAAATTTTACATTGATATTGTACTAGAGAAACATGGATTATATAGATTAAATTCATTTATATACACAATTGGAGATTGTTTATTTCAATCCTTCTAATACTTGCTTGACAACAACTATACATCAATTCAATTATGCAAAGGAACCATTGAATACTTTATAGGTTGCCTACAAAGAGGTGAAAGAGAGGCTATTCACTCATACAACCTTGAATTGAACTCCCAAACATTATATGAGTTGCATAAAGTTACAAATGTTGCATCACACTTGTATAGAATGCAATATCTAATAACTCAACCATAGGCAATACCAAATTGGACTATGGGGAGATGTCTTTTTCATTCACTTGTTATCAAAGTCATTGAACATACAAGTGTGTATTTGGTCACTAACAAGACACAATAAGTACTTGCACTTCAATAGCTCATCAAATACATAATCATACTCGCTACTTTTTAACAGAACTAATATCCTCTATGAACACTTTGAGCCTCTTGTGTGCTACAAATTCAATTGCAGCAATGACCAAGAAAAAGAAAAACTCAACCACATATCAAGACAGAAACAATCCACAAAAGTTTGCCAAATGCAAATATCATTGATTGAAAAGAAAAATACCAATGAAAGAATATCACTTTGTACTATCAAAAAATTAGTTAGAGACAATAATCAAATTGACCAAAACAAATTAGGTGTGTTGACTTTGGTTTTAGTCTTTCCCCCCTATTGTCTTGTTTTGTTTTTATATAGTTTTATTTATTTATTATGTTTTTTGGTTTAACTTTGGGGTTGGTGCTTTCTTTTCTTTTTCTTGTTCTCCTATATATGGTGAGTCTTTACTAAATCTGCTACTTACTTTATTTGACATCTCTTGCTCTCTCATCCTGATGATGGATCACGTAGTGTGATTTGAAACGTTGATGACAAAAATCTCCACACAATCTAATCCAGAAACTGATTAACATAACCAAAAAAAATTCTTCAATTCCTTTGAAAATCAAATGAAAACTGCCACAAACTACAAAAAAAGGAAATGTCCACCTCGATAATGGAAAAAAATACTATCACCAATACAAGTGTTTCAAAAAAAAAATCCAAGACACAACAAAATGCTCATGCACTATTTTCTAAATGTTGTATTTCAAAAAGATATTAGAGCATTTTAGAATCAACAAAAACTATCCTATCACAAACTAGTTGAAACACCTATCAATCCATTAAAAAATCACATTTGTCAAAAATGCAATATTGCATTCAAACACTCAACTCTTCCTAGGTATGCTATATTGCACAATATCAGAATAAACAATGTAATGCAACATGTTAAAATGTTAACACAATTTGAAGAGCATCTCATTTTATTATGGATTACTTTTGCACAAATATGGGAGCTAGGATACAAAACATCTCAATTTGACCTAACTAGTTCAATTATTAATGTTCTTGTTGACACAAACATTGCTCAAAGAGATTTTTCCTATATGTACTACTAATACAAAAATAGTTGTAGTTTCCTTGAAAAGACATTTAGAAATTAGAAATGTTTTCCAAAAATGCATGGTATGTCCAAAATTTTTCATACAATCTCTTCAAGAATTGAAAAAAATAGCATTATACAAAATGTAAAATGTAAAACTCAATGACAATAGGGAAAAGCTATAGAAATAAATAGTGACATTACTAACCAATATGAATGATCTAGAAATAACTTTGAGTTAGATAGTGATAATAAACAAGGACCATGCCAAACTCTAGTGCATGGGTTTAGTAAATCCATTAACTTACACAAAATGCAAGAAAAGTTGATTGAAGTTGCAACTTCCCAAGACCAATACCCTATTGGAATATTCCAAGACAAATACGTAGAAGAAATGAATTTCCCAACTCTGTTCTTCAGTAACCTGTGTGATAATGATATCTCTAAAAATTTTACTTACCAAAAAATAATACTATGGGAATTGTCACATTCACAAAGGCGATTTGTATACCATACAACTAACCGCTTCTTTAAAATAATTAAGGTACTCATACATCAAGTAGTATCCACAATGTTGATAAGAATTTGAAAGCACCAACTAAAGGAAGAAAACTATTGGTAAAATAAGTCAAGCATAAACCAAATCTAGAGAAAATACTAAAGTTAGATATAGGTTATGTTGACTCAAAAAAATACCTATATCTCCTAACTACACACAACACCTAAAAAAATGTCTTTGTAATGATACAACAACTAGGGCCACCTAGTTTTCCCCCTACATTTACTAGTGCTAAATAGAACAAGTGAATATTGTGAACAACATTGGAAGAACTAAATATCTCCCACTATTCAACAAATAAACAAGACTTTGCTACACAAAATGAAACAAATGTATATGAACTAATCAAAAGAAACCCAATAACTTGTGCATGATACAATAGGCATAGGATAAATACATTGAAAACATTGATCTTCACAAATTAGTCTTTATTTAGAAATGTATTTGACTATTTCTTGCTAATCAAATTTCAAAATTGTGGAAATGTACATGACCATTTCCTCATATGGGTTCATAATGCACCCATATATGGAAGACATAGCAATGCAAGCATTACATAATCTATAGAAAAACACATTACATGTGACACAAAAGACTTAGAACCAAATATAGTAATATTACATATACACCACCATGCAAAATGATGCAGAAAATCCAAAAATGCATGTTGTATATATAATTTTCCATTTCCACCAATTTGGAATACAAAAATACCTTAACCATTAGAAGACACAAGTTCATCACCATGTTATTGAATTCACTATTTCTAATGTCAACATATGAACCAATACTCCCATACATAAGATATTGGCCACAATGACTAATATTTTTACTTACCAATCCAACAAACTGCTCTTTTCATTATAGGAGATTTCAATTTAGACATGTTTGAGGACAAAAAAAATAAAAATAAAACGCATACAACATATGAAGCAACACAACACACAATTTTTTCTCAACAAAACAGATACTAAAAATAGAATGCTAAGACCATATATGAAATAATTCAATCATAAATATATGTTCCACCTATAAAATAGAAGCATATTGGATAGACCACCTCTCAAGTTTCATAAACATTTATTCTATAACATGATACTATAGAAACCAATAGTCATAATCTTCCAACATGGCTTAATGTTTTCCTTATAGATACATTTAATTTAATTGTGTTTTCACCAAAAATGATGGATAGAACAAAACTAGCAAATGATGTAGATACAAATGGGAAAAAATGAATAAAAATGGTAATAACATCAATTGATTCAATTTGTTACACTATCTACTAAATGACCAAGCTTAACATCATGTTGTTTCCTTTATAATAGACCAACCACAATAGAGGCAAAAAAAAACACAACTGAAGCAGATATAAACAAGAAAAAGGAACCAAAAAGGTACTAACATCAATTGTTTTTTGCATCTTTTATAATCTTTTAAAACATGCAACTTAACACCATGCTTCTCATTTTCAAAAAGGCCAAAATTAACTTTTGAAAGACCAATAAAAATTGAAGATCTAAATGCTAGAAAAGTTGGTAGAACTTTTGAAGGTAATGTACTTGTCACCTATAAAGTTGTCCTTGACAAAGGCGTAGGAATGCACAAAGTCTTACAAGTTGATTTGATAGACTATAAGGGTGAAATGATATGTAATGCCCTGCTAATGGATCCAAAAGAACTAATGTAAAGTTTTACTAAGTTTTCCAAAAAAATATTTTTTTTAAAAGAATAACATGTGCAACAATCATAAAGTAGTAGAAGAAATAACATACAATCATACATAAGAAAACATAATAGATTACATTCCTTAAGGATTCCAAGACATTGAATCACATTTAAATTTAAATAATACTAAGTCCAATAATTAACACATCTACAAAAAATTATAATTACGAGTCCATTCCATTTAAATAATATACATTTGTTCTAAATGTCACTTGGCAATAAAATTCAAAATACAAAATCATCCACTATATATGTCACAAGGTATGAAAAGTTGAAAGAATATACATTTATCAAGTAGATTACATCATCCCTTTCAAATTTTTGATACAAAGTACAATACACTAACTAAAATTATCCATCGCATAGATATAACCATCCAACATAACACACAAAGATAGAATAAAAGGAAATGCAGAAAAGGAACTCTAGCCATGGTATCAATGGATAGATCTCAATGGAAAAAGTAAGAAGCACTACCATCTGACCTCGTGGCAACCCAACAAGGTCCATTCCCACAGTGCTAAGGAGATAGTCTTGAGTCCTAAATAGGATATCAATCCCAAAAATCAAAATTAATATTTATATCAAGGAGAAACCTAAAAGTAATCTTACTCAAAGGATTCCAAGATAAAATGAAATCTTGACCTAGAGGTAAACATAGACACATAGGGAATCTACTATGCAAGAAAGCGTCATTGCATGAATCAACTCTAAAGTTCCCCTAGCAGTCTAACTTGACCCCAGCTCCCTAGTGACTCTATCCAACACTAGTATCCTTTTATAGTGACAAGGCATACTAACAATGCATGGTTGCAACCAAGTGTCTTCTCTACTCCCATCCTAGTCTAACTAGCACTTGAGGCATGGGAAAGGAAAGAAAAAGACTCTTATTAAGTTCATTTTACTCTTATTTAGTGTAGTGTTTTCACTTATTAAAATAACCTATAATGGGTTAACCTAGAAACCACTTTGGGCCCCAACCTCCATTGCAAGACACTTCCCAACATTACATATAGATAACCTACCCTAAGCTCATAAAAGTAAAAATTAAAGAATCATAGTATTCACCTCAGTCCTATATAAGTGATTGGAAAGCATAAAAGGATTTTTCACAAATACACCTCAATTCTTTACAAGAAACTAAAATGCATTCCAAAAATAACTGATCAATGACCCAAGGTTAAGTCAAATATGTCAGAACATTCATCTCATTATGACGCAAGAACATGGACACATTACCATGGTTGAGCTTAAAAGATCAAGAGAAAACCATCATAATATCACAAACAAAGAACTCCCAAGCCTTTGGTATACATCCTAAGACTAGTCAACACTCTAGTCAACCCAAAACCAAAACATAAGACAACATACAGTTAACAGTGTAGTTTCATAGTTTGGTTTGATTTTGAAAACATATAGTTTGAGATAATAGTAAGGTCAAGTTTTCAATTAAAAGTAAATTTATGAGTACATAAGATTAGAATTTTAACCCCTACTATTTAACCCTTTTCATGTATTTGAACGTAATGAACAAATGTCCTTATCTTATGAGATAATCAATCATTCATTATTTTAATAATTTAATAGATAAAATATTTAAATTATTACTTTAATAATTAATCATTATTTTGATAATAAAAAATCATTAAATCAAATCATTAATTAATCTTTTAATTTGAATTAATTAATAGAATAATCACCAAAGACATAGAAGACAAAATATGAAAACCTATCATAAAATACCATATACAAGATCAAACAAAAGGGTTATAATTATGAATTTACATCATACAACAAATTTGGAAGGGTAATCGTCTCAAATACTTGTCCTTATTTTCTAGGACAATTGGTTTAAAGGGTAGGATTTGGACTCAAGAATTTATATCCCCTCTCTTACTATTGAGATATTGAAATAGGGTATGCTCATCCTAGCAATTTAGAGAAGTGGATACTGTTGTGGTTTCTACAACACACTATTCATTCCTTTCTAAGAATGGGGACCCCCTACTTTTTTCCAATCCCAGACTCCTAGTTTGAGAATTGGGAGAAGAAAATTTGGTTAGAAGTTAGAATTTTAGAGTCAAAAAGTCAAAAAAAACACCAAAAAAATAAGAAGTTGAAAAAAATAAAAATAAATTGAAAAAAAGAAATTTTTTTTTTTTAAAAAAAATTTGCACCGCACGCATGGCAGCACTGCACGTGCATCCACCATGGTGGCACAGCCATGTGCCCTCCATGGCGGTGCCATGCACTCGCCCCTTATGGAGGCATGCCATGCACATGCTTCATGGAGGCATCACATGTGCCCTCCATGGCAATGCCATGCGTGCACCCTCTAATGAGGCATGCCCCTCATGGAGGTGTGTCGTGCGCCCCCCATGGAGGTGCCACGTATGCCCTCCACAGAGGCGCATCGCATGCGCTCCATGGAGGTGCCATGTGTGCCCCTTATGGTGATGCATGATGGGGAGTTCCTAAGTGTGCAGACAAATCGCCGAATGTGAGGTAGTTTGCACTATGACCTTGAGTTGGGTGAAGTTTGTCAAGAAGTTCTTGATTGTGTAGACAGATCGCCGACTGTGAGGCAGTTTGCACAAGGTTCTTGTGTTACATGAGATTTGTCTTCTAAAGACTTGATTATGGAGAAGAGAAAGAAGAAGATGAATTTTGTGATTGGATGGATTATGAGGATTCCTCGACTTGAAAAATTTAGAGCAAGAAATCAACAATCATTGCTAGTTGATTTGCAGAAGCAAGTGAATGAATTAGAAGTTGAGTTGCAAAACTGAAGAGCATGTCACCAGAAAAGAGATGTTGATAATTCCTTGGATGTGGAAAAGAAAGATGATCCAATGGAAGAGCAAGCGGATGAAGAGGAAATTATTTATGAACCTAAAGTTGAAGAAGCTGAAAGAGAAGAGGAAGAGCATGAAGATGGCAAGATTTATGAACCTGAAGTAGATCAAGATGATTTGAAGATTGCAGCAATGGAGGAAAAGTATAGTGCCTTCATTAGAGATCAAGCAAGTGGAGCAGTTACATGCATTGTTGACGACATAAAAGAGGCAAGCAAAGATGAAGATGTCAATGAGGTAAATTCTTATGAATCATGGAATGTTGTCTTTGATATGAGTTTAAAAGATATTGATGATGGTTTGCATGAGGATCTTGTTAGTGATGTGTGGTATGCAAAGGAAGATTGGTATGGTGTTGTTGGATTTATTACAGGTGTGATTAATTCAACAAGATCGGATGAGGATGAGAGTTATACCTGGATAGAGTTCATTGCAAAAGAGAGATTTCAGTAGCAAACACTTGTTCCAGCCAGGTGTTGGAAAAGAAGAAAGAAGGAAATATATCGGCACCAGATACTTGTTCCAGCTATGTGTTGGAGGAAGAGGAAAAAAATCTCAATAGTGGCTACTTCATTTTGTGAATCCATATTCACAAAATTTTTCCTACCATGGGAGTCGAATGCAAGAGCATCATGCATCAGCAAAAAGAAAAAAAAAATGTGGAAGATTTGCATGTTGGTTTTCTTGTCCCTATTGAGGTGGAAGCTTGTGGTGAAGATGAAGATGGTTGTATATCTTTCTTTTGGCGTCAAAGTGTGGGACACACTTTTCTATCTACCAAGGGAGTCTGATGCAAGAGCATCTTGCATGGGAAAATTAAATTTCAAAAAAAAAAAAAAAATTTGTGGAGGAGAGAGAAAGTGACGAAAATAGAAAGAAAATAAAATAAAAATTAAAAATAGAAAAAATGGAGAAAAGAGGAATTTCTATTTTCGAGGTGCATGGGTGGCATAAATAGAAAAATAATAAAAATAGTTGTTATTCCATTAATCGAGGTGTGTAGGTGGTGATTTAGAAGTTTGTGGAAAGTTCCATAAATCATGTATTTAATATTTGTTGGGTGCTTAGTTGTATTTGGGTGGGAATTTAATATTTATTTAAAGGGTAGTTGTATTTACCTTTTATCCCACATTGGTTGTGTTTGTAATGTCTTGGGTTAGAAGTGCCTATTTAAGCAAGGCTTATTATCATTTTTAATCAAGTTGGAGAAATAGAAGCTCTTCAAGTGAAGCTCTTCAAGTAGAAGCTCTTTGTATGTAATCTCTTGTAAGGAAGTTCGAGAAGAAAGTTCGAGAAATGGAAGCTCTTCTAAAGGAAGTTCGAGAAATAGAAGTTCTTGAGTTGTAACCTCTTCAAATGTAATCTCTTCTAATGAATTTCAAGTATTAATGGAATTTTTATGAAGCATTTTGTCATCTCTCTCTATCTCCATATTATTATTTTTTGGTTGTGAGTAGGTACGGGTGGCATGCCCGTCATCATATGGAGTAGCACCATGTGCACCCTCCATGGCAGCATCATGTGGGCCACTCATGAAGGTGCACCACATGCACCCTGGTAGTGCACACACCCATAATAACAAATTTTGTGTCTTTGCCGTGAGCTCCACGCTGTTCTCTACACGCGCTTTTGTGCCACACAACTACACATTTTCTAAAAAAAACCAAAACAATAATAAAAATAAAAATAAAATAAAATAAAAGGATGCATGTAGTGCACTAAAATTTGTCTTAATTAAGTGTTTTCATCTCTATGGACTAATATTTGCTTCTTTGTGTAGGTAAAAAAAGGTATCCTTAACTTGTCGAGGTCATAACTTTTGACTTGGAGCTTGGAATTTAGAACCATTTACAACATTGGAAAGAAGAACTGAAGATCTAATTTTAGTCCCTAAAATAGTGAGCCTTTGGCTGCCTAGTTTTATGGACCGACGAAGGTCTCGACTTAAAATTTTGAGCAAAAGACCTCTGAAAAAACCATTTAAAAATGCCTAGAAAATTTTTCAAAAAAATATGAATTTTTTTCAAACATTTGATCATTTTTTATAATCTGGATCACTTGGTTTCTCATTAGGAAGGATAGGGCAGTTGGAGAGAAGACAAAGGTTAAAGATACAAAGGTTGGACACATGAAGTAGAATAGGTTCCTCATCTTATGTAGCTATTATTGACAAGATTCAATGCAAATGCCTTGGAATTTTGGATGAAAGAAGCATAAGGTGTTCAAGTTTATAAAAGTGATTGGCTATAAAGAGGGTATACATCATCAAAAAGGAAAAGTGTGTACACAAAAGGTGATCTAACACCACATTTGAGCAAAACCCAGAAATCATTTTCAAAATTGAGAACTTTGATTTTTTGGCGAATTGAGCTTTCGAGGTGCGCAGGTGCGTAGGTCTGTAGCTCTATATTTTCATGTAGCTCCATAGGTCTACATTTTCATGCAGCTTCGCAAGTCCATAACTCTGTAGTTCTGCAATTTCGAGGTGCGTCGACAGTTAACTGCCAGTTCCAAAAATAGCCCTTTCCATGCATCAAGAGCACATTTTGACTATAGTTTAACTCCGACACACACCTAGTGAAGGACCAGCTTCTATTTTTTATGTCTCGATGCACTTCCACTTTGATTGATGGCTTCCTCCTACTTTCTCTCTCATGCTTTCTTTGTTTTTTACATGTAAAGGGCTCGTGCATCCAATTAATGAATAAAATATGGATGTAGTCCCTCTAAGCACTGGTTAGATTGTTAGTTTGTATATATTTAGTTTGTTTTAATGTTTTAAAAGTATTTTATTGCATGAAAGTATCTCTCACTCTCAACACAAATTGAGGAGATGATTTATTATAAATACCCCATTGTAAAATGTAAAAAGGGTTGTCATTATTATGCAATAAAATCTTGCTTTTGGTGCTAGCATTCGGAGTGTAGTTATTCTTTCCTAAATGTGTCATTGTGTTGTGGATTTTATTCATGAGATTGTGATTGAGCCAAAGTTTTATTGTGTTGTTTTTGGTTGTGCAATCTTTTAGTTCTAGTGTTTGCTACAGATATACGAATTCCATTGATGTAATGAGCTTGAGAAAAGATCACCTGATTGTGTCTACATAGCTTTTTGTCTCGCATGAGCACACTTTCCATGGCCTTGCAATTTCATGAAGAGTAAAACATCATTCAACTTGTTAAAGATTCTCATCGACGATTACATCAGTTGATTCTAGGAAGTGTTGCTCCTATTTTCATTGGTTTCCTATCGATTTCTTCGAAGGTTTAACTCGCAACGTGTTGTTTTCTATAGCTTATGTCCATTTAGGAATTTCAATTTAAAGTCATTTGATTTCATGTTATTTGCTTTCAATTTCATTATTTGCTTTGCTAACCCCTTGTTAGAATAGGAATGCATTTTACTTGCATTGGTAGTTGCATGCATTGAAAACAAAAAATACAAAAATATTATTCTTTTGGTGTGATATTTTGAAATAGAAAACATATTTACTTCAATTCTGATATAAAAGAGTTTTTACAACCAGAAAAGGCCTCCTTGTGAACACTCACATTTATCTTCTACTAAGCAGATTATGGTACGTCACAAGACAAATACTGAACCTTGGAGGAGATCCTTTAAAAGATTTTCTTTTCAAGAGAAGAATTATGCAATGGATTCCTGTCATTAACCTCGTGCAAAATGAATGCTCAACAAATACCTAGCACCTACAATGTGTATAAAATCTACGCATATACAAACACATATATTCTAAACTAAATAGGCAATGGTAGAAAGTGGTGCATTGTATAGAACCCGTCTAGCAAGTGACTATGACTACCTTCCTTAACCACATTAGAAATGGCATACATAAAAAAAACATACATGCACACCATACACAGGCATTATGCGGAAAGTATCCATAAGAAATCACATATATAAAAATCCATCTAACATCATCAAATAAGTGAAATCACTATAATAATTATCGTCAAGGTATATTCATGCATACATGAAGTAACTAGTACCAAGTAGTCTCATCATATAGTCAACTGAGTATGAAAACAATATACAATAGTCTAAAAGATAATGCTACTAATCATCAAGCATAAACATAAACTAGCCTAAAAGAGTTTAGCAATAATAACTGAATGTAAACTAGGGGTGGGCACTACATCCACCCCCACTAGACTTAGGCTTAGTCCTAGAAGCCTATAAACAAGTAGGGATATAAATCTTGTAAACATCCTCCCATGTAGCTAATGAATCATTATATGGTCCCATTGGACCCTTACCTACTTTATTGTTCAGCCTCTGAGGGTCTACTATCATTGAACCACTACAGAATGTAAATCAACTCCAAAGCCAACTGCCTATCCTCTACCTATAATGTATTTCAATCAAGAACATGTACCACATTAGGAATATACTATCTAAGCATAAAAATATGGAAAACATCATGAACATGAGCTCAGCTGGGTGACAATGCAAGATGGTAGGAAACTGGTCCTATCCTCTTAATAATCTCAAATGGTTCCATAAAGAGAGGTGATAGCTTATAACTCTTTCCATAACAGATCAGACTCTTTTGTGAACACACTCTCAAGAAAACTTTCTCTCCTACTGAAAACTACTTATCTATCTTATGAGAATTAGCATATTTCTTTTGTCTATCCTATGTCGTGGAAATGTGCTTATAGATGCACACTACCTATTGCTCCATATCTCAAAGCATCTCAAGACCCAATAGGATACAATCCTCAAAACTATCCCAACTCAAATGTGTATAGCAAGCATGATCATACAAAGCATGAAAATGTGTAATCCTAATAGAATTGTGATATCTGTTGTTATAAGAAAACTCCACTAGGTAAAGATAATCCTCCCAAAGAGTTTGCATATCCATCACATACATCCTCAACATGTGCTCTGGGATCTGATTCACTCTCCTTGTCTAACCATCTATCTCTAGATGATAAGTTTAGCTAAAGTTAAACTCTACTCCAAGATCATGTTGTAGTGATGCTCAAAATGCAGAAGTGAATATAGGATCCCTATCTGAAATGATCTTTTAAGAAATTCCATGTAGTCTCAAGATATCATACATGAAGACATTAGCTACAGAAGCTACAATATAAGACGACCTCATTGGTGAAAAATGTGCCACCTTAGTCAACCAATCAATGGTGATTGTAATAGCATCATGTTGATGAGTAGTCATAGATAATTGTACAATGAAATATATAAAGATGATATCCCACTTCCATGAAGGAATAAGATTTGGCTATAAAAGCCCTATTAGATGCTAGTGTTCTACCTTGACTCTTTGATAGTCAAGATACCTAGCCACAAAATTAGTGCTATCACGCTTCATCCCTGTGCAATAGTATAGACATCACAAGTTTGCATGCATCTTCTTGACACCTAGATGTATTGAGAAAGGTGCATGATGTACCTCTCATAGGATTAGTGTAGGAAGCTCATTTAGTACTGGTACATTGATCCTTCCTGACTATGACAAAAGGCCATCTAACTCAAAAACATTATCTAAAAACTTACCCTCCAATGGTCTACTTGAATCTATCTTTCTACTCACCTCTTGATACCAAATATTAGTAGGAAGTGCCTAAAGTATATGGCTCCTAAAATCCACACTAAGAGTGCAAGATGGTGCCACATGTCTCTTATGACTCAAAGTGTCAACTACCACATTCTCCTTTCCTTGAATATACTTCACCTCAAAGTCATACTCACAAAGAAACTAGTTCAACTAGTTCAAGCTTTAGTTTGAAATATATATATATATATATATATATATATATATATATATATATATATATATATATATATATATATATATATATATATATATATATATATATATATATATATATATATATATAATAGTTTAAATTTCATTTTAGTTCAACTAGTTAACAACTAGTGGCATTCTAATATGCCTGGACTTTGATATCATAAAGTAGAGAAAGCAATAATATACAACCATAAATAATAAAACATAAAAGATTACATTCCCTAAGGATCCCAAGTTGTTGAATCACATTTAAATTTAAAAATACTAGAAGTCTAATAATTAGCACATCCACATGAAAGTGTAACTACAAGTCCATTCCATTTAAATAGTATACATTTTTTATAGATGCCACTTGGCAATAAAATTTGCAATGCACAAATCATCCACTATACATGTCATAGGGTATGAAAGGCTAAAAGAATATACATTTATCAAATAGATTACATCATCACTTTCAAATCCATGATACAAAGTACATAGAATAAGTAAAATCATCCATCACATAGATATAACCATCAAACATAATACATAAAGATAGAATGAAAGGAAATGTAGATAAGGAACTCCAAACATGATATCAACAAACGAATCTCAATGGTAAAAGTAAAAAGCACTACCACCCAAACTTGTGGTAATCCATAAAGGTCTACTCCCGCTACTTTGAGGAGATAGTCTCAAGTCCAAAATAGGATATCAATCCCAAAAATCAAAAGTAATATCTATGTTAAGGAAAATACTAAAAGTAATCTAAGTCAAAGGATTCCAAGACAAAATGACATCTAGACCTAGAGGCAAATAAAGAAACATAGGGAATATACTATGCAAGAGGGAAAGTGTCATCACATGAATAAAATCCAAAGTTTCCCTAGCAATCTAGCATGACCCTGCCCCCCTAGTGACTCTATACAGAACTAGTATCCTTTCATACTAAGAAGGCATACTAACAATGTATGGTCCCAATCAAGTGTCCTGTCAACTCCCATTCTAGTTTGTACTAGCACTCAAGACATGGACAATGAAAGAAAAAGACTCATATTACTTTCATTTTACTCTCATCTAGTGTAGTATTTTCACTTATTAAAATAGCCTACAATGGGTTACCCTCATAGGCATTTTGGGCCCTCGCCTCCATTGCAAGCCACTTCCCAACATTACATATAGATAACCTATCCTAAGCTCATAAATGTACAAATCAAAGAATCATAGTATTCACCTTAGTCCTGTACAAGTGACTAAAAAGCATCAAAAGATAATTCACAAATACACCTCAGTTCTTTACAAGCAACTAAAAAGCATCATAAAAATAACTGATCGATGACTCAAGGTTAAGTCAAATATGTCATAACATTCATCTCATTATTACACCAGAACATTGAAAGAAATAACAAACAATTTAACCAAACTCATCATAAAGCATACCAAACATATTACAATGGTTGAGCTTAAAAGATCAACATCAAATCATCATAATATCACAAATATAGAACTCTCAAGCATTTGGTAGACGTCTTAAGATTGGTCAACACACTAGTCAACCCAAACCCAAAACATAAGGCAACATATAGTTAACAGTGTAGTTTCATTGTTTGGTTTGATTTTCAAAACACATAGTTTGAGTTAACAGTAAGGTCTAGTTTTCATTTTAAAGTAAGTTTCCAAGTACATAAGATTTTCATTTTAACCCTTACTATTTAACCCATTTCTTATATTCGAACATAATGCACAAATACCCTTATCTTATGAGATAATCAATAATTCATTATTTTAATAACTTAATTGACAAATTATTTTAAATTGTTATTTTAATAATCAGTGATTATTTAAATAATAAAAAATCATTAAATAATAACATAATGAATATATTTCAACTTTATTCAATAGTGTTTTTCATTAATAAAATTTTAATTAAACTTCATTTAATTAAATTCAACTAATAATTATAAAAGAAACTATATTGATATTTTACTAATTATTAATTAATTAATAATTAAAAAGCTATTAATAACTAATTAAAAACAACTATATTAAAGATTAATTAATTAATTAAATTAGTAATTAATAAAAATCTTATTAATAAAATTATTAATAAAATAATAATTAAATTTTAATAAAAATTATAAAACAAATTTTAAAAGAAAAAAAATGCAATTAACTTTGGGCATTTTACGCTTGTTGACTAGCCATTAAAGGTTGTTGTGTGGCTACCATTGACAGCTATTATCGTAGTGCCTTGCAACCATAGCAACACTACAAGGTATTGTTGTTTTTGCCATAGTAGCTACTATGAGCAATAGTAGCCATTAATGTTGTTAAGTGGGGAGTTAAGGTGTGGATCCCACCTCCCACCCAATATATATATTTTTAATTTAATTTTATTAAAAAAAAAATTTTAAAAAGAATTTTCCCCTCCCAAATGTCTCTCTCTCTCTCTCTCTCTCTCTCTCACACACACACACACACACACACACACACACACACACATGCGCACACACATGTACATGTGTGCCTGCACATGTGCACACGCGCATGCATGTATGCATATTATAAACATAGTAAATTCAATCTAATAGGAAAACCTAGATCAACCAATCAAATTTTTAATTTAAAATTGATTTCTTTTCAAAACTAACTCTGATCAATTAACAAATATTCAATTCATGGAATAAAGGTTTCCTAATTTTTAATCCTTGTATACAGAAGAATTCATATGGATAATAGTAATTCACAATGAGAGATTGAAAGATTTATCAAAGACAAAATTTGAAACAAATGATTCAAGAAGCATGATGAAGATAAGAATATTATATTACATAATTCATTGGGCTAAAAAACACAAGGCTTTACGTAGTTCTGATGCTAATATGCAATCACCCAAAGATTTGTGAGAGAGTTCTATTTTCTCAAAACCTTCTCTCTAAAAAATCCCTTCTCCAAAATTCTTAGTCCCTACAAAAAGAACTTTCCATATCTGATATGCAGTTCTTCCCTAAAATTGGGGCACTAATTGTGCAATCATGTAAGAGAACTCGTTGATCACAATATTTTAACTCTTTATTAGCTTTTTTTAATATTCATGTATATTTTATACAATTTTTGAAGTGTTATTTGACAAAATATTTATTAACTTAAGTAATAATAATATTTACCATTTATTTAAAAATGATCTCCTAAATATATTATTATCAAGTTAAATAAATATTATTATGCTCTCAAACTAGACTATAATTTTCTCTTTAAATTAAATTATTTTTATTGTATTAATTTGTCAATTAAATAAATATAATTAAATATTGAAATCATCTTAACAATTTTTTATTAAATGAAATCATTAATTAATCTTTTAATTTGACTTCATTAATAGAAACATCACTAAAGACCTACAACACAAAATATGATAATCCATCATAAAATACCACATACAAGATCAAACTCAAGAGTTATAATCATGAATTTATGTCATATGAAAAATTCAGAAGGGTCATCATCTCAGATACTTTTCCTAATTTTGTAGGGCAATTGGTTTAAAGGTTAGGATTTGGACTCAAGAATTTATCTCCCCTCTCTTAGCATTGAGATATTGTGATAGGGTACACTCATCTTGAAAATTTAGGAAAGCCAATACCCAGTACCTATAATCTGCATAAAATTGATGCATGTACTAACACATATATTCTATACCAAATAGGCAATGTAGGATGTGGCGCATTGTGTAGATCCTTCCTAGCAGGTGACTACAACTCCCTTCCTTAACCACATTAGAAATGCCATACATAAAGAAAACATACACACACACCATACACATGTAGTATGTGGTAAGTATAAGTAAGAAAAAATGTATATAAAAATCCATCTAACTAACATCATCAAATAATTGAAATCTCTATAATAATCATTGTCAAGATATAATAATGCACACATGAAGTAACTAGTACCAAGTAGTGTCACCATATAATCAATTGAGTATGAAAAAAATATATAATAATGATGCATGATGCAAGCTCTTCTAATGGAAGTTGGAGAAATAGAAGCTCTTCAAGACAAGCTCTTCAAGTAGAAGCTCTTTAGATGTAATTTCTTGTAGAAGCTCTTAGCAAGCAATCTCTCTTATATTGTAAGAATTTGGAGTTTTTCCATTTGGAGAATATTCTAATGAATTTCAAGTATTAATGGAAGTTTTATGAAGCATTTTGTCATCTCTCTTGTCTCCATATTATTGCATTTTTGGTTGTGAGTTGGTACGGGTGGTGTGGCCTGTCATCAATGGTATTAGAGCAGGTTTTCCTGAGTGTGTAGACAGAGCACCAACTGTGAGGCAGTTTGCACCAGGACCTTGAGTTGGGTGAAGTTTGTGAAGAAGTTCTTGATTATGTAGACAGAGCACCAACTGTGAGGTAGTTTGCACGGGGTTCTTGTTTTGGACGAGATTTGTCTTCTGAAGACTTGTTTATGGAGAAGAGAAAGAAGAAGATGACTTTTGTGATTGGATGGATTTTGAGGATTCCTTGACTTGAGAAATTTAGAGCAAGAAATCAACAATCATTGCTAGTTGGTTTGCAGAAGCAAGTGAATGAATTAGAAGCTGAGTTGTAGAAACGAAGAACATGTCACCAAAAACGAGAAGTCAATAATTCCTTGGATACAAAAAAGAAAGAAGATCTAGTGGAGTATGAGACATGTGGTCCAAACGAAGAGCAAGAGGATCGAGAGGAAATTATTTGTGAACTTAAAGTGGAAGAAGATGAAAGAGAAGAGGAAGAGCATGAAGATAACCAGATTTGTATGCCAGAAGAATATGAAGATGATTTGAAGATTGCAGAAATGGAGAAAAAGTATAATGCCTACGTTGGAGATCAAGCAAGTAAAGTAGATACATGCATTGTTGATGACATGAAAGAGGCAAGCGAAGATGAAGATGTCAATGAGGTAAATTCTTATGAATCATGGGATGTTGTCTTTGATATGAGTTTAAAAGATATTGATGATGGTTTGCATGAGAATCTTGTTAGTTATGTTTGGTATGCAAAGAAAGATTGGTATGGTGTTGTTGGGTTTATTACAGGTGTAATTAGTTCAATAAGATTGGATGAGGATGAGAGTTATACTTGGATAGAGTTCATTGCGAAGGAGTATTTTCAGCAACAAATAGTTGTTCCGACTAGGTGTTGGAAAAGAAGAAAGAAGGAAATATATCGGCACCAGATATTTGTTCCAGCTATGTGTTGGAGGAAGAGAAAAAAATCTATCAACAGTGGCTACTTCATATTTGGAATCCATACTCACAAAATTTTTCCTACCATGGGAGTCGGATGCAGGAGCATCATGCATCAGCAAAAAAATAAATGTGGAAGCCTTTAGTGAAGATGAAGATGGATGTATATCTTTCTTTTGGCATCAAAGTGTGGGACACACTTTTCTATCTACCAAGGGAGTTTGATGCAGGAGCATCTTGCATGGGAAAATTAAATTATTAGGAAAAAAAAAAAGAGAGAAAAAAAAAAGCAGGGAAAAAAAAATTAAAAAAAATTTGTGGAGGATAGAGAAAGTGACGAAAATAGAAGGAAACATAATAAAAAATAAAATAAGGGAAAAAGGAGAAAAGAAGAATAAAAAAAGGAAT
The DNA here is from genome assembly GCA_028749045.1 of Cupressus sempervirens. NCBI lineage: Eukaryota > Viridiplantae > Streptophyta > Pinopsida > Cupressales > Cupressaceae > Cupressus > Cupressus sempervirens. The sequence continues at coordinate 805,503,525 of CM053783.1, read as the reverse complement.
TTCTATTTTCGAGGTGCATGGGTGGCATAAATAGGAAAATAGTTCTCATTCCATTAATCGAGGTGTGTAGGTGGCATCTTAGAAGTTTGAGGAAAGTTCCTTAAATCATGCATTTAATATTTGTTGTGATCCATAAAGAAAATTTAATTTTGTAATTGGGCCACATGGTGGTGCTTAGTTGTATTTAGGTGGAAATTCTAGAAGGTTGTAGATATTGTAGAAAGTTGTGGAAATTCTAGAATGTTGTGGATAAATCATGCCTTGGGTGGTAAGTTCCTATTTAAGGAAGGCTTATGTTCATTTGTAATCAAGCTCTTCAAGTGTAAGCTCTTCTAGTTGGAAGTTCTTAGTGAGGAATCTCTCTTATATTGTAAGAATTTGGAGTCCTTTCATTTGGAGAATATTTTAATGAATTTCAAGTATTAATGGAAGTTTTATGAAGCATTTTGTCATCTCTCTTGTCTCCATATTGTTGCATTTTTGGTTGTGAGTTGGTACGGGTGGTGTGGCCCGTCATCAAATAATCTAAAAGATAATGCTACTAATCATCAAGCATAAATATAAACTAGCCTAAAAGAGTTCAATAATAATAGCTGAATATAAACTAGGGATAGGCACTACATCAGAATAACACTGAATATTGGTAGCAATCTCCTATTGAAGTTTGAGGATAAGATAATACTTGGAACTACAATAGCAATAAAAGAATTATAAGTTACACCAAAAATAGATTTTGACTGCATCTTACTTTTAAAAGATTCTAGCAAAATTGAAACAATTCCACCACTTCAAAATGAATATAACTTCATTCCAAGCACAACTATAAAACAACTTCTCTCTAGTACAAAAAATTATACTTATGGGAAAATAGGTGGCCTAGCTATGGGAGCAAACACAAAAGGAACACAATACATTCTTGATATCAAAGATGACCATATAGATTGTCATGCCCAAACTACGAGGGCAAAACCGCACACAATTTTTTTTTTAAAAGTTATTAATTAAAATTTCTTAAGTGAATACTAACAAAATAGACTGATTAAAAATTAAGGTTAAACTAACATAATTATAACATTTAACTAAAAATATATATAAACCTAAACATAATAATTAAGTCAATCCTAAGAAACTAACAACTAACCACTATCACCTAGATCCAATGAGTGCTAAGTGTCTCATTCACTCTCATGAGAGATAGATATTTGTTGAGTCACTGCTCAAGAAAAATGGGACAACAAGTTGTCTCAAATCACAAATTTAAATCCTCATAGCAATATCACAACTATCCACTAACTTAACTTTTAGCATCAAAAACAATTAAATACATAAACTACTAATTTCCAATTACACATTACTAACACTTCAATTAAATTCTAAGTGAATGTACACTAATAAATTTTTCTAACAATACTCGTATAAATCATAAATTAAACTAAATACTAAAAAAAATAACATAGCTTATTAGTTAATTAATTATTATTATTACTTTTTTTTAAATAAATAAAAACATTACGTAAATTAAAATTGCTTACACATGCTACTCATCCATCAAAACTTCATTTAGAAACTTAATTCAAAATAACTAACTATCTAACTAACACTAAACTAATATTCCTAAAATAATTAAACTTTTAGATTAAATTGAATTATTTAAAAGAAACGATTTTTAAATAACTAAACTTTTAACTCGATATAATTTAAAAACTAATCTAAATTATATTCTAGTCAACATAAATGTAATTAATAATAACTCAAAACTAATTTTAACACTTGATTTACAACTAAACAAGTATAAGCATTCTAACTACTAACTTAAATCTAAAACTAACTTAGAATTTAAAACTAACTAATTTTAAAATAAACTCTCGACATACTAGCTACCAATAATTTTTAGAACATACTAATTTAATTTAAAAACTAAACTAAACACTATAACTAACAACTTAAACTTAATCTAACTTTGTAAAAAAAAACAACACACACAAACCTCCATACCCTAAGCTACCCTACACCCCACCCTACACCATGGGCAATGCTTCCCAAGCGCTATCCTTGGGACAGCGCTCTGCCCAACCAAATACTGAGCGTAGGCCTTAAAACATGCACAGGCCACAATTTAAAAAAGAAGTGACCAAAATTGCAACGGTTAACAATCAAGTCTAAACTTTATTACATTCTCCATCAAAGCATCCCCAACCTAATGCAAGATGGGTCAGCACTTCCCAAGGAAGCAACTCGCTGCCAAAGACAGCAAAAGGCTGACACAAACCTACCATGTGAGGTGGCGATGAAAGCAAGAGGTAAGTATGAAGTTAAAAACAATATGCAATCTCCTTCCTCCAAAAAAACCCAACACTTCCTAAGGAAGTTAATAAAAGCACAAACTCAGGAAGGTAGTATAGGGGTGACATCATCCCAACGACTTTGCACATAAACATTTTTTTAAAAAACTTTTAAATAATAGCATAATGAGAAATGACGCCCAAGGTAAGATGAGTAAGAGTTTAAGGAAAAAGTTTATTAGGTGAGAAGATATTAGGATATTTGTTAAGTTGTAATTTCTTTCTTTTAAATAGATTTTATTATTGTTTCTTTATAATTTTAAATACAAAAATTCAATAAAGCAAAATGAATAGTGAGAGAATCTTGTAGATTCTCTGTTACCAACTTGATTTAATTTGATCTCCCATACAAAAGACAGAGAGTTTTTTTACTCTCTTAAAACACTTTTTTTTTGAAATTTTTCTAAGTAAAGAATAACAAGGCAATGCATATATATATGTTTTTTTGGTCTAAATTTTCTAAGTATAAACTTTTCAGTTGATTAATAATCAAGGGGGGGAATTAAATTTTTCTTTTCAAAGCAAATCTATAAGGACTTCATACAACTTACTATACCAAAAATTTGAATTATTTATTTTAAATCAATAATGCAAGAATTGTTTTATTCAAACAATCATGCAAACTAAATCTACATCCATGATCATAATTTTCATTTTCAACATATATGAAAACTTGAAATTCTGTCAAATTGAACATCATCAATTCCATGCTATTTTTGATATGCATCCATCTAAACTAAAATTATGATTAAATCACATGATAAACAATTATACTCAAACATCAATTATATTGGCAAACTTGATTCAAAGGCTCAGTCGGGAAACAATTTGGAAGAAAACCCAACTTCGTTGCCAATCCAACAAAGTTTGAAATACCAATTTACATAGTATATCAATCCCAAATTTCAACAATATAATTGAATTTTCTTCATGATCCTCATCAAGGGATTCATAACAATTTCTACAACACATTTCTAGAACCATGGATGGAACATAATTCTAATTAGGTGACAACAAGCATAACCAAGAACAATTCAACCATGCATATTCACACAAGATTATCACTATATGATTCACAATGAATCAACACTAGGGAAAAGTGGATTCTTCCAACCAGGAGTTCAGTCAAGCACAACACCAAACAGATGCCCAATCGGGGCTATAAACCAAGAACTTTCATTCTTCCATTTCAACATACCATAATCATACAAGGTTTGTGCTGACAGGTAGGGGCCCATAACACCCTACCCTTTCTCCCTCTTCTCATCCTGAGAAGAGACTCTACACTAGTTGGAGTCCAACTAAATAGACCTTTCACAAAATTGGTCACTTCTGCCCTATCCAAGGCTGAGTAATACCAAAACACCCATGCAAGAAAATCTCAAAATTTCAAACATAAACATGAAAAAAAATCATCCAAAATAACATGGTTTTCAAATCTTCCCAACATACCCACAAACATACAAACATTCAAACAACAACAAGGTAGCATAAACATGAAACAAGAATGAAATCTAAACAAGGGAGATGAGAATTCCTACCTTCACAAAGAGGTAATGGCAATGAACAAGTTTGAGTAGAGCTTTTCCCTTCCTTGCTCCAATCTTCCAAGACTCCTCTCTAAATGTAGAGATTGGGTAACAACCTCAACTAGTCCAAGAAGGGCCTCTAAATAAGCCTCAAACTCAACCACCAAAAGGATCAATAACTTCTCTCACCCACTTAAAATTCTAGAAACTCCTAACACAACCCACACTATGGTTAAACACTGAGTGGAGGTGGGGTAATGAAAATCATGGTAGCCATAGTCAATTTTCGCACAAAAGCAAAAAGAGACTTTTTGAGTGGCCTCAAAATTCAATAAAAGGGGCTTAGAGGTCAGAAAAGACCCCCAACCCATACCCATACCTCTTGGGTATAAATATTTTATGTTTTAAAGCCTTAGGAATAGGTTTAGAGCCAAACAAAGGCTAGGAAATAATTAGGACCAACTAACAACTCTAAAATGTAGATTAAGCACTAATCCAGATTAAGGATGACTAAACTCGATTAAGAATCCAATTAGCAAACTGTCACTAACTTAAATCTAACCTAGGTCCAAAGGTTATATAGCTAACCCTAACTAGCACGCTGAAGAACATAAATAGTTCACGAGTGTCAAGCGACACTAAAAAAAACATAGTTATGAACATTAACATTCACTGAATATAGAGAGATACATACATACATCTCACAATACAATACTTGAATTATGAACAACAAGGTTTCCAAAATTAGCACATAGAGATCAGTTATGTTCCTCTGTCGGTTTCCTCGGCTAAAATATCTGCACACTCATTGCACACATCAGTAGTCCCGAAAATCACATGTACATATGTATATATACGTATTAGGAATCACATAAATTAAAACATCCATCTATAACAAAAATCAAGGTTCCTCTCATCCTATTCAATTCTTAACCATTTAAAATATCTTAAACCAAAATGTTAATCCTACCTTTTACTTAATTCATCAACATACATATACATAAAACATTTAAATGTCGGACATCAAATATCTGAAAATAACATCACACAACATGTAATAATATGATATGTTCTAAGCATCAGATAATGTCTCAACATCTCGAGTCGTGAGTATCAAAATGATAAAGTAACAACTAAGGCTATGAAGGGCCAGGTCGAGGCCTCACACAGATATGGATAAAGGACTAGTAAGCTTCTTCACTCTACTTCCATTTTCTTTTATACTTTAAAAAAAAAATTGATTCATCTCCCAAAATAATCAATATTACTCTTCCAAAACATCTGTAGATATATCCAAATTTTGCTCAACTATACTATCAAATAGAACAATAGTTACAAAAAAGTGAAATTCCAATCTTCCTTTTTAGAAACATTGCAAAAAAGCAAGGTCAAAACATGCTCTCCATACAAGTCCATCAACATATATTTGCATTCTTAATGAAAAAAGAACATTGGAAAGACTCCATCCACTCCTGCACACCACATTTGAGGTAACCATTTCAAATATCTTGCACTTTTCATTTCATACAACGAAATTCAACGTTCTACTAATATTCTTGAACCTTCTTATAGGTTGTTGGGCTCTTGAGGCCTACAAATGCATATTCAAATCCATTTTATGCATTCTATCCTAAATGCAACTATAGATTTGACAACTACACCACACTTAATAATAAAAAAGAACATTGTACCAAATGTTAAGATGATGTTAGCTACATATATTCCCTTCACATTAAAGTAGTCATCACTAACAACAACAATCAAACTATCCACTACTTTGTAGAAAAAAATATTACTGAGCAAATCTAGCCTTCCTTAAAAAACATGACATATGAAGCATATGTCAATGACAAACCAATAGGTATATTTACATTTCAAGACTTCCAATTGAGAGCAAAATTCACTCTTAATCAAAGTAATTAGATCACTCATGTTCTTGCACTTGAAGATTAGGCCACACAATATCTTCATTAAGGTATACACATTCAAAATACTCTTCTTTTCTTCTAATTTCAGATTAAATTATTATTTCTATGTACTACTAACTTGGCTCATACAATCATATCACTTTACAGGACTCCAACTAGATGAGATGCTTTTGTCATATTGCAGTTGTTACAAAGTTTTGGTCTCAAATACCAGTCAATGATTAAACATGAAATGTAACAATATATAGTATACAATCAAGTCTAATATAAAACATACATGCTATGTATGCTATTTTGAACATTCACTAGTAACATTAGAGCAAAAACATTTTAGCATATATTAAATGTTTCTCAAGCCATATTTAAAATTAAGAGCTCTATGCTACCTAATTATTATGTTTATAATAATAAAAATACATACATTTTATGTTATATTTATGAATTATATTATATGTAATTTAGATATTAATTTTATGTTTTGATAAAAAATAAAAATAAAAATAAGTTACAACATACATTCTTCGATCTATGATGTGAATATGTTCTTTTTTTATGAAAAAAGTAAGGCACAAATTGCATTTCTCAATGTATGATGTGAATATGGTGGGGCTCATGGAATTTTTCAAATTTATAAAACTGCTCTTTTGTAGTCCATGAAATGGGCTTGAGCTGAACAACAGAGAAACCTTGCATATATGCCTATCAAGGAAACCCTTCAAAATAGATTTCATATTTCAATAATATTTATCTTTAGAAAAATATAGAAATATGAATACAATTCTAAATAATGTTCATCAAAATTGGGCCACAATATAACAATAACAAACTGCAACAATACTGAATTGATTTCAAACACACAAAGCTTTTAATCAGGTCTTCATGTTTTTAAAATCAATCACGTCATTGAAAGGCATGAACTATGGCACTTGTGCCACTTGTTTAAGATAATTTAATAGACTTACTTCATATAAATGTATCGCCCTCCCTCTTGACATTATGTAACACAAAATAGATTTGTCGAATATAATTTTCAGATAAGTTCCCTACACAAACATAACTCATGGGTGTAAGAATATGATGCAAATTTTTTTTCCATGTTTAACAACCACTTATGCATCCCACCCACTTGAGATAAAATGGAAACTTTGGAACATGACACGTGCATCGATCAATATTGATATTTGTCAAATATGAACATTGAATATGGTATAACAAGTACAATCGAATCACAACAAAGAAAATTGGTTGCTTGACAAGATGTCTTAAGTAAATGATGTCCCATGGAATCTAATGCTTACAAGCTTTAATCGAAAATTAATTTTATAAGATATATTTAGAAACCCTTGAATAGATGCAAACAATAAGCATAAAGCCAAATCTTTCTCCTATCCTCTCAATTCCTTTAAGTACAAATAGGGTATGAATACATAGAATCATTTTGTTAAATATTAAAGAATCCATTCATCATTCCTAATACCAATTAGAAATGATTATGTAATCAGCTCATTGACCCTTTTCTGTGCAATTAGTTTCCCTTTTTTAAATAAGCTTCTTGCACATCTTTTCTCTTAGATTTTTTTGTTTTTTCATATATTAGAACTACCTCAAAATTATGTTTTAAAGGAGTTGTAGGGGTCAGCTATCCTTTTCTCCTCATTTCTTCTTTCTTCACCTGCCACTTTTCCTAGAAGGAGAGGCTCACAATGCTTAGTAAATATTTTGTCTATGAGACTATTTCCACACAAGTAATGCCAAGAATATGAGTGTATACTATTGACCATGCCTCATTATTTAAAGAATACATTTTTTGTATTATAACATCTAGTTTTAAATTTCCAATGAGTAAACAATGGATATTATTGAAACACCTATTGCATAATCAGAACTCTAAATATTACTAATATAGATTATAATGTACACTTTTTTTTCAACAATATGATTGGAAAATGCCTCTAGTTTTATAAAAAAATAATTCATTTGGCTTCTTTTTAAAGAAGCTCTTTTAAATATTTCGATTTGTAGCTAATGTATATATGATGCATATTTATTTTTGTATGTTTTTGATATGTTGAGCATGACTTTTTTTAATATTGAATAAACAAGAGTACAATTATTTAAATACTTAATATTAAATGTTTATAGAGATTTTAAAAAATATTATTTTGATATTAAGTTCTTGACTTTCTTATTGTAATAAATTTATAAGACCATGTTTGTATAATGCTTCTGGAAACTCTAAAATATTTCTTTTCAAATTCATACACCTAATTTTTAAAAAAAAAATTATAGGAGTTTATGAGAAAATATGTGAAGAAAGATAAAATTTCCCTTCTATTTTCATTATTTATAGTATTGTAAAATCTCAAAAGTTGAAAAATTATTTCAATTTCACATCGAGAAAATATTAGTTTGTCCTTGATAATAAATACAATAGAATCCATGCCAAACTCCCTAGAAAAAAGGGTGATGTTAGTGCAATGAAATGTTCTAGTCTCAATACTTTACATTCAAGATCAAAACAACAATGATAAAAGTTGCAATATTACAAACATTGATCTAAACAATCAGAATGTAAATAAAAATTAACCAAAATTAATTTCTTATCATGACTTCTTTTATTATAGATACATGATTTGATGAGTAATCTACCTTTCAGATACCTTCCTCTAGATGACTTAAACATCACACACCAAGTTTGATTCCTAGGCTAAAAGTGTTAAATAGTCAAAGTTGACTTTTTCCTTAATCTTAATTCTTCCCTTAATGTTGATGTTTAAGGGTGGCCACCTTCCTCGGGTTAGGTTTGAAGCCAATCATCACTTATTTTGAATCTTATGCCAGGCCTTTGTATGCCCTTGATAATTGATTATTTGTTAACATTATTATTTTAGTAAAATGCCCAATATGACTAACATTCTATTCATCAGGTTTCCTCTTTTCTCCTCTTTCTTTCAACTCTCAAGCTTCCTTCTCATTTTCTCAAGTTTTTGTTTGATGCAATTTTCTCATTCATTGGCTTTGTCAAGATCCTCCATAAGTTTGGCTTTGCTTTGGCTCAAAACCATATTTTTGACATTAGTCTTGTATAACTCAACTTCCATCAAATAGTACCAATAAGAGTATTCATGTAAGTAAGACCCGAAAGGTAATTGTATCTTTCAATTCTATTCTTAGGTGTAGTCATGAAAAAAGATCCATTATAATGTGCTTTGAGAGGGTCCTTGCTAAATTATCATGATCTTGTTTTCAATGTGTTTCCTTATATTTTATGTTGTCATCTATTTTCGTAGACCTACTTATTATAAATACAAAATCTCCCACTTATGTTCTACTTGGAGTTTTCGTAAACATTGACATCACCAATATGGATTTATTAGATTCTCTAATTATTATTTTTTAAAATCTAAAATAGAAACCTAAGAAGTTTTATCATTTATGAGATTGTTTGATCATAGTTTTATCTAAAATAAAAACTAAAAACTATCTACAATCTTTTTTTGTCTTTTATATATATATATATATATATATATATATATATATATATATATATATATATATATATATATATATATATAATTTTTTTTGGAACGAATAGAAATCTAAAACTTTTGTAGGTGTAATCTTTTTTTGTTCTCTTTTTGTCATATTTTTTATTTATGTATATCAATAGATAAATGTTTTTCAACAAGATTAAACATTTTAATTATTGAATTTAAAGTCTAAAAAAAAAACTCCTAGAGGCAGCCACTTTGAAGTCCAAAAGAATGATTCTTAGGGGTAGTGGTCATGTAATATTCCATGTCCAACACAATTCATCCATTTTTTCCAAAGCAAATGGTGGGACTTCTACTGCATGAAACTCTTGTTTAGTTTAGTTTTTTTGATCATATTTGACTTAATTTCTCTTGTACCAATGAAGCTAGTCAAATCAAAGGGAATTCTATAAAAAAAATCTACTAGAATTGAAGGAGATAGTTTTCTATGAAATTCAAGCATCTCAACTATGCATGAGCCAAAGAGTGCATTAATCTAGGTCAAAGACACTAGGTCTCTACACAATTAGTATAGAAGAATTCTAGAACAAGATAAAAAGCATTATTAGCCTCTTAATACACAAAGGTTAAGAAAAGTGGACTATTTGAAGGTGATAGATTGATGCTCAAATTTGGTCATGGAGTACATCACTAAGGATGATCTAAGCACCAAGCAGTTCAAAACAAATTACAATAAGGTATTCATAACCTTGGATATGATTCAAAAAATTTCCCATCTCACTAATAGAAAGGTTTATTCATACTAGGATTTCATGTGTCCACAAAAAGATGACAATTAGAAAGAGCCATTCAATGATGTATCATTTGGGATATATGAGAAATGAGGTATCATTTAAAATATGATATCTTTTAGACTAGATCATCATGGCATGTGAAAGACAAACTATGATGACATGTGTCATTATATTACTTTGTAATTATCAAATATTAAATATGATTGATATAATTAGAATATTAAATTTAAATGCCACATATTTTAATAAAGTGTGACTTAAAAAGTGGCATATGTACTAATGAATAACAAGATTCATACACATGCTTGCTCTCTCTACATAAAAAAAATTCTAGTATGTGATTAGATAAAGACAATTATTTATAGATAAAAAATTAATCATGTATCAATTTTATCACAAAGTTTGATAGCATTACTTTGATGTCAAACAAAATTATTTGCTATGCATGATACATAATATCAAATAAAGTGCATAGTTGATGAAATGGTTCTACTATGCAAAAATTGAATTGGAAAGTTGTGTCATGTCATGAATAAAGATTTGAAAGTTGAGAAAGGAAGAACCTCCCTCCCCAACTTCTTTGAATGCAACCTTCTTTAGCTCCCTTCCCCTTTTTTTCTACTCCTTGACTTTGAGATCCTCCATTAATCATCTCACTCTTTTCATGATAGCCTCCATTTTAAGTACAATATTTTCATCAAATTCACATCATTGAAGGCCAAGAAAAATATAGTCATCAAAGCATTAATACAACTCCCATGCTTGTACTCTCCAAGCATTATTTCCACTCACTCTACATGAGAAAATATCAAATAAAGTGCATAGTTGATGAAATGGTTCTACTATGCAAAAATTGAATTGGAAAGTTGTGTCATGTCATGAATAAAGATTTGAAAGTTGAGAAAGGAAGAACCTCCCTCCCCAACTTCTTTGAATGCAACCTTCTTTAGCTCCCTTCCCCTTTTTTTCTACTCCTTGACTTTGAGATCCTCCATTAATCATCTCACTCTTTTCATGATAACCTCCCTTTTAAGTACAATATTTTCATCAAATTCACATCATTGAAGGCCAAGAAAAATATAGTCATCAAAGCATTAATACAACTCCCATGCTTGTACTCTCCAAGCATTATTTCCACTCACTCTACATGAGAAACCCTCCTAGTGAAAGGTGGGACAAAAATTTACCCAAGGCACCCATTTCAATATTTTTCTCAATATCAAGCTCACATGGGTAACGTTCTTGGTGCACCTTCTTGGCTACTTCAAGAATTGATAGATTTCAATCTTCTTCATAAAATAATTTGCCTCTTTCAATATCGCCCTCAATATTTTTTACAATCATCTTCAATACAATTATGTTCCTCTTGTGTATTTTGTTAATATATTCATTAAACCTTACTTACAATTGCCTTCATCATCGTATCTGATTCCCAAAATCTTTTCATTGATACTAAATGTAGAATATAAAACAAGGGATAAAAATTAAAAAAATAGAAAATGCATAATTTGACACACTAAGATTGAATCTTTTATTCATTTATTTAGTACACATTGCCTCTATTATAATTATAAGAGCTTACACAGTCTACACAAGATGTATATATTTGATATACAATAGATTTTTATGCAACATAGGAAAAGCATAGATGGAAAAGTTATTAAATAATGTTCATTCCCACATACTATGAATTATCTTGCATTGTGGGTGGACTTAACCATGCATTGTGATACATTATTCTTGGCTTGATAAAAGTAGAAATAAAGGTGTAAGCAAACTCTTGTTAACTATTTTACTATATGTGAACTAAACTCTAAACTAACTATCTAAATTATAACTAATGATAATGGTGGATAAACAACATGGACTGGAATTATTCAATTGCATATGCATTTTCTTCAATGAAACTAATTTAAAAGGTCAACAGTTCATTCAATGATTCTTATGATAAAATATTGTCAAGAAATTTAAACTAGAAGTTTTGATGGTGGAGGTGGAGTTGGAAAATTTAATAGTGGCATCAATCTTTGATGTGGGACAACTAAGTAGGATTTGAAATAAGATAGAAATCCAATAGAGAGTATTAGGAAGTGTTAACATTATTATCACTCTATGATTCCTCCATTGAAATTAGGAAGTGTTAACTTACTATAAACATATTTGATCACTAAAAATAATATTGAGGACTAATTTCTACCATATGTTGTGTTCTATTGATAGGAATATGTCCACAAGAGGGGAGAAGGTTGGAGTTGTACTGATCAATAGAAGACACTGTGCACATTATCTAGACGATCACTCAAGGCACTCCCATCTTCTTGGCCACATGATAAGTGCAAGACATGAAATTTTATAATATAATGTAGGTGATGGGAGGAGTTTTTTTGTCTGATAAGCTTGCCAACAAATGATGCTCCATTATGGGGCCAAGATTTTCCATTGCAATCAGTACTCGATAAGATTTGTAAGCTGACCATGATCTAGTAGAAACCCATATAGAATGGTGAGAAAATTAAATGTCTCATCATCATCATTGTGCTTTTTATGATCTGATTCAAAAATTTACTTGTGAGTCCATTCCATGTTTATTAAAAGGAGGAAATCCCCTTGTGAAGAGAGTTTTGGAAATGTAAGAGTGTAACCAAGAGGAGAGGGGTGAATCCACTACAACAAAAGCCAATTCCTTTCCCCTTATATATCAATACAAACTTTCACTCATCATATAATACTATCCATCTTAGTTAACATTAAAATATTACTATCACACAATTAACAAAGACATCTTAAGATTTATTAATATATTTTGTCCTTAAGTAACTTAGTCACAAAAGCATAAAGCATAAGAAAATAAAATGAGCATAGATGACACCAAGATTTAACGTGGAAAACCAATTTAGGAAAAATCCACCTTACAACTAGTCACAATAATTTCAATCTTCTGAAGTGAGCACTGTTAGGAGTTAGCCTTGTTAAAGGATACAAAGTATTGTTAAGTATGACCCTATTATAAGGTTTGGATCATCCTATTAGGAGTGGCTTGGTTAGAGGTCTTTAAATACTTCAATGTTGAAATGTTACCTTGCTAGAGGAATTAGAAAATGACTATTAAGTCAACTCTATTAAGAGATTATTTTCTATTACAAAGATTAGAAAGTAACAACAATTTGACTTGATTGAAAAAGAAACCAACTTTGCCAATTCATATATGTTTTCTTGCTTGAATTCTGGATCCTTCCTAGTCATATGTTCTTTGCATCCTATCTTACACTCTTTCCTACTCTGCCTTTTCCTTTGCTCACATGGAATCTTATTACATATTCTACTCCTATGTTTTATCCTCAAAAATTAATCTTTATTGTATATCATAAGCTAGGAAAAGTCAGCTTGAATTGTTCAAAATATAGTCAGATAGATATCTTGATGGTTGTCATTTATAGAAATATTTATTCAATAGTTCATTTATCCATTTAGAGATAGAAAATTGTGTAAGGATTAGACAGTTTTAGAATAGTTCAATGAATAGATCTTAACAGTACGAATGACTCATTGAGAATTAGCTTATGTATAGTTACGAAAAGCTTCATGACACTTTCATGATAATGTGGTTAAGTGTGTAGATGTGTAAAGATAGTATGACACAAGTTATGATTAAAATACTAGTGCAAAAATTTAACAGAGTTCAACAAAAAATATAAGTATACAATGTTGTATGGCTTGAGGAATTATTTTGGTTACAAAATAATTACTAAGTTATGGTGAGGCAACTATGTGGATATTAATCCATAAGTTATTTTATATTATGTCAAGTGTGTGAACACATGAAGGTCGTCTGAGAAGAGTTTTGTGAATGTGTAAGGTATAAATAAAGATTATATATTTCAAAGTTAGTGTGACAACATGTGAAGTAATGGGAAGTAATGTGAAGTCATGAGATATTGTAATTGTGATGCCAACTATTATGAAAGCCTTATGTGATGCAAAATCTGATGTTTGATCAGAGCAAGTGTGAGTTACAACAGGAAAGAAAATATTGTATGTATACCTATCTTGTGAAGAATTGAATTCTATTATTGCATGTTAGGGAAGGGATCTCTTCTTACATACATTGTATTTGTTCTACCAACTCCTAATAGGTTTGAGGCTTCTAATAAGGACTAGTCTCCTAACAAGGACTTGAGACACTATATGTATTTCATAGACTCCTAACAAGGTCAATATCCTTAACAAGATCCTATTTTTTATTGAATCATCTAGTTGGTATAATCCCCACCAAGGTTTTCCCTTGGCTAGGGTTTCCCTAGTTAATAAATAATGGTGTTATGAGTTATCTATGTGTATGTTTATGTTTACTATTCAAAATTTTTGGTTTACTTTCACATACAAGTTATAATGTAATTAAGAATATAAAATTATGGGAAAAAGTTTGTAGAATACAGATTCACCCCTCTCCCCCTTCCCCTTTAGTATTATCATATTCTAACAATCGGTATTAGAGCACAGTTACTTTGAAGAGACTAATAGCTTAAGTAAGATCCCAATAGATAAGGAATAGTTGAAGAAGAAGCTTCAAGAAGCTCTTGAGAAAATAGACCTTCTTAAAGAAGAAACAAACACCTTGAAAGATAGATACAAAGATACAAAAGTGTACATTGGCAAACTAAAAGATGATATTGATGACTTGAAATTTGACAAGGAATCAATTGCATAGACCTCCATCAAAAGGAAATTGAGATCTTGAAATATGAATTGAAAATAGTTGAGCTTAAGTTAAGTCTTAAGAAAAATGGTGGTATTAGTGAACTAGGATGGAAAACTAAAAATGCAAATCTGAATTAGATATTATCAAGATTGAACATGCTTAGTTAGAGAAATACAACATTGTTGTGAAAGGAGAATTGACACAAGTTTAAAAAAAATTAGAGAAAATTTATTCCAATAGTGAGAAGATAGATCAACAAATATTTGATTAGAGACCTTCTTATGACAAGACAAGAATTTCATATTTTATTGGAGAGAAGTCAGCCAAGAAAGTTGAAATCAGGAGAGAATTAGATCTAGTTATTGAATCCTCTAACAAATCTAATTTGAGTAAGGTAGAGCCAAGCACATCTCCTAAATTATCAAAGGAAGTTGAGTTAATTGTTTTGATAGTTAAAATTTATGAACCTAAGAAAATAGAGCATGTTGATAAATCTATGCAAGATGTATCACCCAAGGATGTAAAACATGAATTTAGAGGTGGATATTTCATTTGTAATGAAGTTGGACATATGAACAGAGATTGCGCAAGTAAGTCATTTAAAGCCATTACTAATTTCTATTGTTATAATTGTCATGGTTATGGACATAGGGTAGTAGAATGTAAGAAACCTAAGTTTGATGGTAATAATGTAGATAGTAGAATGTTTAGCAATACTAACTCTGCTGGTAATCAAAGAGTAAGATCATAAGGAAGATCCAATAATGGAGAGACATCTAATGCAAAAAAGATCCAATTTGTGTGCTGCAAATGTAACAACCCTAGACACATTGTGAGGAATTATAGAGCACCTCAAAATAAAAAAGGAACTAATTAAAGGAGGAATGCACTTGTATGTCAGTTATACAATAACTTTGGACACACAACAAAATTACATGTAGAATGAACAAAAGGAACAACAACAACCATAATAGAAGGAATGGGATTAGAAGTGATAACTATTAGAAAGAAGCAGTTAAGGAATGTGATGATGAGTTCAAGGAAGTATTTTTGAAAGCTTGTAATCTAGAGAGTTTCACATAAAATATTGGAAGAACAATACTTTGATGCATCTAATGGAAAGTTAAAGTTGTCACAAATTGTTTGTGGCTCATCCTACTTGAATTAAGCAGTTCTAGCAAAGATAGAGCATTAGTTCTTTGGAACTAATGTTAAAGAGTGAGTTAGAGGTTGTGTAGTTAACCAAAGGTAGAAGACATAGAGAGGAAGATATGGTCAAGTGCACAAGTCTTGATATGATCACAATCAGAAGAAATTATGAAAACACTAGTAAATAGAGACAGTATTTTGAATTTGTAGTGGATGTGAATTTAATGCACAGTATGATTTCAAATGATTTAAGGATCATGACCAAGATTTAGTGTACCATTTGTTCATGTGAAGTGTCTTGAGAAAATTGAAGAGTGATTTGAAAACAAATTGAAGGGTGAAGTAAAGTTTAAGAAGTTGAAAGTCATAGAAGCCCTAAATTACAAATTGTATGTATTTTGTGGAATATGGAATCCAATTTAGTCCAGTATTTACAAATTATAGAGCTATTGCTAGTTAGAGAGTGTATGATGTTAGTGATAGACCAAGATATGAATTCAAGAAACACCCTTTATTTTCTTTATTGGATGATCTAGTAGGCACATTTTTACAAGTTCTAGAAAATGTTTTGTATGTAGAAGATATCAAAAGTTACATACACTACAAGGTTGAGAGCATTAGTGATGATGAGATTCATAAATATTTAGGTGATATATGTAACAATGATTTATCCCTAAAATCTAAGTATGTGCACTTGGAGGAGTTGAAATTAGTGAAGTATATGTTCTATGCGTAACTCAACAATAATGAATGGACCTAGATCATATTGACTAGGGTACATGATGATATGTTTTGGTTAGGTGATGCACTAGTTGTCATTAACAATGACCTAACTCACAAGGTCACAAGATTAAGAAATGAAGGTTGTAATCCTAGTAATGAGAAGAATGATAGGAAAATGGTTAAGATGAACCTAAAAATTAAATTCAACAAAAGAAATATGAAGGTTGATCCTATTCAGAACAAAGGAGTTACGTTGTTAACTATAATATTAGGATACAAGTTGAACCATGGATCAAGGGTTAACTCTGTACTAGTTGGATTTCTTCATGTGGAATATGTGATGTGTGTTGAAGGAAGGAAAGTGAATATGTGTGACATTATCATATTGTAATTATTGGACAACATTGCAATGTTTAGATTTGAGTCCCTATTGACTCACCCTTTTTCTATGTTACCAAGAAGTTAGAGTTAAAGTTAGGTTAGGGTTAGACTTAGGGTTTAAATTAGGGTTAGGGTTAGAATTAGGGTTAGAGTTAGGGTTAGCACTAGGGTTATGGTGAAAATTAGGGTTATCATTAAGGTTAGGGTTACAATTAGTGTTAGTGTTAGTGTTAGTGTTAGTGTTAGTGTTAGTGTTAGTGTTAGTGTTAGTGTTAGTGTTAGTGTTAGTGTTAGTGTTAATGTTAGTGTTGGTGTTAGTGTTAGGGTTAGAATTGGGGGTAGATTTGGGGCTAGGGATAGGGTTAACATTATGGTTAGAGTTAGAATTAGAGTTAGACTTAGGGTCCAAGTTAGAGTTAGAGGTAAATTTGGTGATAAAGTTATGGTTAGTGTTAGATTTAGGGATAGGGTTAGAGTTAGGGTAAGGGTTATAACTTGAGTTATAGTTATGGTTAGGTTTAGTCAGGGTTAGAATTAGGGATAGGGTTAGGGTTAGAATTAGAGATAGAGTTGGAGTTAGGGTTAGAATTATTATTAGGGTTAGGGATAGGATGATCATTAGAGTTAGAGTTAGGATTATAGTTATAGTCTAGGGTTAAGGTGATGCAGGAGCATCCAGAGGTATAAGGGCAATCCTGTGTGACCCAAAAGAATGTACTTATACTTAGTTTTTGTTTCATGTTTTTTAATTTTTGGACACCCATTTGGGTCAAATAAAAGTTCAACTCTCACAGTTCCACTATCAGTGAGCTAGTAAATCTCAAAAAAATAGGAGCATGTAATTGGGCCATCATTGTGGTAAACTAGAAGGTGTGAATTGGCCAGATGAATGTAATTGTGATTTAGAGTATTCCAAAAAAAGAATTAGGTCAAAAGGCCCCACGGTTTGAAAGTTATTGCAGTTTTTCGAGTTTTGGAGACCTCCTAAGAATGCTTCAAAGTCAGGTTAGGGGCATTAAATGACCTCAAAAAGGGCCAAAAAAAGGTGGACAAGAAAATCTGGTCCATAGGGCTATAGAGCGCTTCAAGAGCTTTCCAAAAATGTAAACGGTTCGTCAATCATAGCTACGGTTCAAAAGTTATGCCTCCCGAAAGTTCGGTTACCATTTTTGGATTCTTCTAGATTTGCACCGACTTCTAACGCAACTTTTGGAACCTTCTATTTGGTCGGTGGATGCCTACTAGAACCTTTTAGAATGCATTCCTAGACCTTAACCCTCCAAGGTCTATTTAAGGAGATTTTGGGCATTGTAAAAGGCAGTTTGGAGTGGAATTTGAGAGGAGGTACTGAAAGGAGAAATTATCTCCACATTTATGCTATTGTAAGCCCTTAGGGAATGTTTTGAAGTTTATTTTCTCTATACTAAATGTACTAGCTTATTTTTAAGTTAATAAAACTTTTCTTTTATGTTGTGTCCTTTCTGTTCTTGGGTCGTGTCACCATCATAAGATTAGGGCTAGAATTTGGGTTAAGTTTAGAATTATGATTAGAGTTAGGGTTATATAGGGTTATCGATAGAATTACGGTTATAATTAGAGATAGAGTTAGGGTTATGGTTATAATTAGGGTTAAGGTTACAATTAGAGTTAGAGTTAGAGTTAGTGATTTTGATTATTGTGAATTAGGTTATTTTTAGGGATACTAATCATATCATAGATGATCTTAGTTCTATTATTACACTTTATCTTAGTGTTAAGGTAACTATTAGGTTAAATTTTTATGTGCATTAGTCATATTGTAAATCCAATGATTAGTGTTATTGTGAAACATGTGATTAGATAATCTCTCTCTCTCTCACACACACACAAACTACAACCTGTAATATCTCTCTCACCCTACCCTCTGAATTCTTTCACTCTCTCTCTTTAACACATACACACACACACACAACTCTCTATGGATACACCATGTAATCTCTCTCTCTCTCTCTCTCTCTCTCTCTCTCTCTCTCTCTCTCTCTCTCTCTCTCTGTGTATGCGCGCATGCGTGTGCATGCATGCGCATGTGTGTGTGTGTGTGTGTGTGTGTCTATATATATATATATATATATATATCTATATATGTATGTATGTATGTATGTATGTATGTATGTATGTATGTATACATACATACATTCCAACATATAAAAATCTAATATTATTTCTAGTTAGTAGTTAATATAGGGTTAGGTTAAGGTATTTAATTTACTAAATGCTTAGTATAGTCACATATAGAGTAAGAGTTAGAGTTAGGATCCAAGGTTCACAATTTCATTTATATGACACTTAGTGTTATAGTTAGGGTTAATAAGTGGTTTAATGCTACAATAAAATAAGGGACATGGTTAAGGGAAATATGATATTTAGGTGTTATGTTGGAGTATTTGGACTACAACTATTATAAAAATTGGGATATAGGTTTTAAAAATGACACGAATAGTTAAATTATTTTAATTGTATATTGTTTATGAAAGGGAAATAATAAATCTGAACACAACTATATAGATGATGTAAATAGTTTGAAATATTGGATAAGAATCAATTTTTTTAAAATCATTTCTCCATGATGATGTGAGAACATTATATATTGTTGAACTTTTAATAATGCTAATGCAATTTTTATTGCAATGATTAAGAAATGTAATTAATAAAGATGTCTATCATTAAGGACATCTATTTAAACTTATGATTTTATTTTTTATTTAATATATTTAGTAACCACATCTATTGAAGAAATATTTTGTACAAAAATAATTTTATTTTTTCTTTTTCTCTTCTTCATGAGTGTTGCATAGAACAATGGGGAAACAAACTCTCAATACAACTAATTAGAAGTAAAATATGGAAACTGGAGACAAGAATAAACTACATACAAAAAGAAAAATCTCTATAATGGTGTAAATATATGTCACATTCTTCAATGATTGGTATTTATTTCCAACCTTTATTTGAAAAATGATTGAGAAAGACTTATTTCATCATTGAGGGAAACCCGTCCACTTTTGTAGACTCTGAGGCCTCGCCTCGACCCTTCGTAGCCTTAGTTGTTACTTTATTATTTTTGATACTCACGACTCGAGATGTCGAGACATTTTCAGATACTCGAACATATCATATTATTTCATGTTGTGTGATGTTATTTTTAGATAGTTGATGTCTATCATTTAATGCTTTATGTATATGTATGTTGATGAATTAAGTAAAATGTAGGATTAACACATTAATTTTGGAATCCTTATGATGAAGGATATAAGTAGGATGCAAGAAACCCTGATTGATGTATGTTTCAATTTAGGTGAATTTCTGACACGTATATATGTGCATGTGATTTTTGGGACTACTGATGTGTGTGATGAGTGTGCAGATAATTTTAGCTGAGAAAATCGATGGAGGAACAGAACTGATCTCTATATGCTAATTTTGGAAACCTTGTTGTTCATAATTCAAGTATTGTACTGTGAGATGTATGTATTTTATTTCTGTGTTCAGTGAATATTAATGTTCGTAACTATGTTCTTTAGTGCCGTTTGACACTCGTAAATTGTTTATGTTCTTCAGTGTGTTGATTAAGGTTAGTTGTGTAACCTTTGGAACCAAGTTGGTTTAAGTTAGTGTCATTTTTCTAATTGGGTTCTTAATCAATTTTAGTCATCCCTAATCCGGATTAGTGCTTAATTTGCATTTTTGAGTTGTTAAATGGTCTTATTTTATTTTCCTAGCTTTTGTTTGGCTCTGATACCAAAATGTCATGCCCAAACTATGGGGCAAAACACACACACAAATTTTTTTTTTTAAAGTTAATAATTAAAGATACTCTAAATATTAATTAAGTTACCAATAAATTAAAACTAATTCATAATTAAAATTACAACTAAAACATAACACATATATTAACCAACTAACAAGATAATAAATAAACATAAACACTAATATCTAACGATGCTCCATTTAATTAGATCCATTTCATTTGTGTTTTAATTAATGTCTAAAATAAGTTTGTGTTAGATGTTATTTTAGATTTAGTTAGTTAGTATTAAGTTAAATTCATTACTTGTTAGTAAATCAAATATATGTCTAGTTAAGATTTGCAATTATAACATTTAATTTTATTCTTGATATTAGTGTCTTAGCATGTTCTAAATTAAAATTTATTCATGCAATCTTGGTATAAATTAGGTAATGATAAACTAGTTGGTAGATGTATTATTAAGTTTGGCAAGTGATGAGTCGATAAATATTAATTTATTTAGTACGTTCTTTTAATGATTTAATGTCAAAAGATTTAGATTAGAAGTTTGCGAGAAATGTTATTGTTGATTGTTTAAAATTTTATCATAATTATGTAAATTAAGTTTTGATGACTATTAGTTATAGTTAAATGCATGATCGATTAACTAAGAAAATTAAGATTAACATTTTTTTGGGTTATAATGGTTATGATATTTGATTTTTGATTTGACTAATATAAAAGAAAATGAAATGGATCTAATTAAATGGAGCATCGTTAGATATTAGTGTTTATGTTTATTTATTATCTTGTTAGTTGGTTAATATATGTGTTAAGTTTTAGTTGTAATTTTAATTATGAATTAGTTTTAATTTATTGGTAACTTAATTAATATTTAAAGTATCTTTAATTATTAACTTTAAAAAAAAAAAAAAATTGTGTGTGTGTTTTGCCCCGTAGTTTGGGCATGACATAGATATGTCACATAGAAATTTTCCTGCATCTTTCACTTGCATTACTTCCATTTCCTCAACATAATGAATTGGCAATAGTGTGTTCTTCACAACTTTAATTATAGTTATGCATGTATCTTTAATTATTTCTAGGCGTTTGTCAAACTCAGTTTGAAAGAAATCAGTTGGGGTCATTCAAGGAGTTAGGCTAGTATCAATAATATTTGATTCTATGTCAGAGACATCCATAACTCAAATATTAACTTGAAAAGTTATAGAAAAATAGAAATATATAGAAATAATTAGAATAAAAAGAATTAATAATTAATATAAATTCTTTCAAATGAATAATGTTAGAGATAAGATTTTAAAAAAATCAAAATTATTTCAAATGAAATATTTATATTTTTCAAACATTACAAACATAAATACTAATAAAAATCTATATATACTATGAAAAATATTTACATAAAACACATACATAATATAATCAAATAATGACAAAATATAAATTAAATATATGATTTGTGTATTTTAAATTAGTTATTAACTTTAGTAAATATGAATTTCAGCGATATGAAAACCTTGCCATCCACATTACTGATATAATTTAATTATGAAACATGAAAATTTAAATATTTCAAAACATGCAAATATAAAACTATTATGAAACGTACAAATCTAAAATATACAAATCAAAAGAATTTTGAAATATGCAAATCTAAAACTAATATGAAACATGCAAATATAAAACTAAGTTGAAACATGCACGTTAAAAATGTGCAAATGAAAAGTATTATCAAATATATAAATTGAATAGATTGTAAATGCAATTCAAATTCTAAATCTAAATCAAATATGAAAGGTTAAACTATTACAAGTAAATCTAATTTTTTTTGAATGGAATTCTAATTCTGTGATGAAACTAATTGAAATCAAAATCTAAATTAAAGTAGAATACTATAACTAATTTTGAAACTAAATCTACATCTAAATGTAAATCCCAACTAAATTTAAATCTAAATAAAAAAGTAAATTAAAAGAAAAAGGTAAAAATAGAAATCTCACCTGCAAAAAAATTACTCCAAAGCTTTTATCTACTCTTCAAAAACTCGAATCTAGTCAAATAATCTTTATCTCTTCCTCTCTTCAGAAGCACACAATTAAAATGAAATGAGGAGTATTTGTTTCATAACCTACAAGAGGCTCCTTATATCCCCCAATAGATGTCTCTTGACATTCCGCAAATTTTTTTCAAATTCCACCACAAAAATAAGCATGAATGTGCATGCTACAAAATATTTAACAAAAAGAATATGTTTCATATTTAAAATTTTAAAGAAATTGTTTCAGGCCTATTCTTTTGGGTCCTATTTTTTTGGATCTTATTTTTTTGGGCCATATTTTTTTTCATTTTGAGCAACTATTATTTTGAGACCTATTATTTTGAGCTCCATTTGACTTCCTATTAATTTGGCCACCTATTATTTCCAAAATGCTTTTTAATTTTATAATTTAATAATTTTAAACTTTGTAACTACTCCCAACTCCTTTTTATTGATGAAGAATTTTTTTGGCATATTCTCATGGTGGGGTTTCCATTTGTGCTCCCATTGTATAGAAGGCCTCTTACGATAACTAATACAATTCATCCATGAACCTATCACATAGCTTTAAGTGACCCCAAAAGATAAATTGATGGTTTGTACAAACATTTTGTAGACTTTGTTTACTTATTTAGAGTCACAAAAGCCATCTATTATGTTAGTATATGTCTACTATCAATAAAATGGCCATCTTGCTACATTTAACATAGAAAATCTTGAGCTTCATCAATTATTTCTACTTTGCAACAATTATTAGTCAAGTTGTATATCTAATAGCATTTGGAGAGAAATAAGTAACTATTTCTAATTTTTTGTCAATGATTTGATGTACTTATGGATTGTAGCTATGCCATCTTTTTCTCACTGGAGTGTTATACTTAAGATTAATATATGATTAGTCAAATCATGAGGTTAGTCACATGTGATATCTTTTAGTAATATTATAGTGTAATATTTTTTCCTTAACCTTATTTTACACTAGACACACGTGTTTGGAAGAAGTCATTAATGAAACTTGATCATATGATATCTGTTGATGTGTTGGAACTAAAGAATGAAAATATATTATAAAAGTCACTATGTAATAAAAAAATTTCTATGAGATAAGAGAGTAGTAATGTATTGAAACAAAAATAGTGAACCATTGATTATTAGTTCCTACCAAAGCTTTTGGTAGGAAACTTCTGGAATCATTAGATGCCATATTATTATTATTATTAATTTAGGAGGTCATATAAACCTTTGTTTGTACATTTTTTATTCATTTCATTATAGTTTTGAAATGAAAAATATAATTTTCTCCAAATTCTATTGGTGTATGGAGAAAAAGCCAATGAAAAAAATCTTTTTATTTTATCAAAATTATCAAATTGACCACCACCCTACCTCTTAGCTATTGTAGCATTTAACTCTTTAATTCATAGCATTATATACTATTAAATGGATGTGATGTTTTTTCTACATTGATAAGGTTTAATAAAGTTTATTTCTTCACATCAACCCTAAATTTTTGAATTAAACAGAGGAACTCCTACAAAGAATAGAGAAAATTGTGCAAACAACAATTAGCAATCTGATCCTATGTTGCCACTAGCAATGATTTAAATCATCTTCCCCTCTTTATAGAAAATGGAATAGCTCAAATTTTGGAAAGGTTTTCTTCTTGTTTTAATTTGGGTGGTGTAAAAATGTTTTATTCATGGGGAAATTAGGGTTTTTGTTTGATGTTGTAAGCCTTGTAGAAAATGCTTCCCATTACTTTTATTTCCAAAATGTAATTTGAAGATGCTTTTAGCTAAAGGTTGTTTATGTGATTACTTTTGTCATAAATAAATTTTATGAAACTAATTTTGTGTGCATAGAGAATGCAGAGTTATTGTAAAAAGAAAATTAAAATGGTAAAATGGAAGTTTTGTTTTTACTTTTTGGTTGTTTAAAATTGTGTCTTTTAAAATAGAAATGGCAGTATTAGGGTTTTTTCATAGGTCAAAAAGTCTTGAGATTTTAGAACAATGGTCTTCTAATTCTTGCCTCAGCTTTGTGGATTTGTGTTCCCTCTATGCTTTAAAGGCTCTGAATGGCTTCCAAAGATTTAATATTTAGGAAGTATGTTGGTATTTTTCCTATTTTATGAGGAACAAATTGGGCTAAGGTTGGAGTTAAGTGTACAAAGAAGAAAGAGATAATGATTGTAGGTATTGAAGAAAACCCATCATTTTTTTGGAGTATAATCCCTCTATACTTTTGCTAGTGAAGTGCAATTTTTTGGTGAAAGCCCAACCATTTTGTTTATTCCCATGCTTATAAAGGAGCTTTTTGATATTTTCCATAAATTATACCCATTGAATAAAATGTTTCTTCTAGAACTATGATAAAAGGTGAATAACATCTGAAAGATATTCTTTCTCAAATACATGTAAAACTTAATGGTGCCCCTATATACAACAATTATACAAAAACTCCTTGTAGGATTGGTGTTTGTTCATATTTTTTATATTGTTTCCAAATGTGCCATGAATAAAATAAAGCCACTTCAAAATAATTTGTGGAGAGTAAAGAAACATCATACTTATCAATGACTTAGACTTCGAAAAATCATGCACACAATTACTTGTAGAACATAACCATGTTTTTCAAGCTTTCAACTAGACCCATTTCAATTTTATGTAATTTTGAATAGCTTTCTTCTTCTTACCACTGATTTCTTTCAGCATTTACAACTCTTTTTCTATACCTATTTCATGCAGTTTCTTCTTAGTATGCTACATTTCATAATGTTCTTTATAAAACTCAATAGATCATCATTTGAGCAATATTCTCTTCCATTTTTGGCTTCTCTAATATTATATTTTAGAAAGTTAAAATGCCATATTACAACACTTTTAGAGTTTTTTCTACTCATGTAACTTTGAGGCTTTATATTAACCAACATATTGTGTATTTTATAGGTGAAAAGACCGTAAACAATACTAATAACAAAGTAGAAGGAATGTTGCATAGTAAAAAAACAATTGAATTTTTTGGAGCCACTCAAATTGTATGGATGAACTTGGATTTCAATTGAAGGTTTTTTATTTTTTTATTTCTCTAATTTGTCCATTAGTACAATATATTTTAGAATAAAGATATCATATTTTATTCTAGAATTTTGTGCATTCAGTCTAAAATATCATTAAATATATTTTAGAATGATTTTTGCTAAGATACACTTAGATTTTGAGGAGTTTTGTGCATTCATATTTAATTCTAGAGTCTATACAATTTGGAGGATGTTGATAATAGTTAGTTCATCTTTGCAGCTGCATGTATATTCTATTGTGATTGATCACAAAAAGCATTTTTCATATTTTTGCATCCATATTTTGCAGCTATACCATTACATTGCTGCTAATTATTTTGTTTGTGTATGACCTTTTAAATTCACTATATTATTATTGGTATTATATTATTTTAGAATTAAATATTATTTTCATTGGATGGCCTACTACTAGTTACTTGGTTTTTATTGATATAAGATTGCTCACCACTAGATCCAAGCTATCATTGTATGATCTGATCTTGGTTAGTTTATTGGTTGGATCCATGATACTTTCATATCATTATTTACCAATTTTGTGTGTCTGGAAGTGAATGATATATGCTATCATGGAAGTACTATTTTCTAATTTGGCATGAATGGAATTTTCATATCATTATTTGCCAATTTGGCATGATTCGAATTCACATATCATTATATGCCATTTTGGCATTGTTCAATTCTACGTATCCGATATTCATCTAATCTTGCTAGGTAGGTACAAATTTCTCATTTCTTATTTTCATTATCCTCATTATTTAATTTTTATGCTCACACCTTGCTAATATTAGGAATTTGATGATAAAAAGGAGCTAGGATTTGAGTTGATTGTAACTCACTTTCCATTTCAAATCTAACTTCAAAGATTTAATGTTACTTCCCAGTAGTGTACTTATTCTATATTTTGTATTTCAAATTCTAGGATGACGGAAGAAAATTGATTACTTGACTTTAATGAGCTCAAATTAGAGGATGGCCTAGGGCACAAGCAGTGCTCCTAAGAACTCTTATTGCATTTTGGCCAATAACTCAAAGAAATAATCTAATAATTAAATAAGGCTTTGAGTGTAAGTCTTAGCCAACTTAGTTTAAAAGTTTATTTTATTTTTACTAATCCTTTTGTTCTTAGTCGTCAGTACCTTACTAGGCATATATATATATATATATATATATATATATATATATATATATATATATATATATATATATATATATATATGATTTTTGGTGGTTAATTTTTTAATTGGATATTGGGGAAAATAAATAATCTACTTGGGAGCATGGTTGAGAACTCAAGACTAGGATAATCATCTAAGTCCTCAAACAAGTTGGGACACCAACCCCATCCTTGACATTCTTTTGCCAAGTTTTGCAAATAGTTGTTTGTGCATTCATAGTTTCATGAGTTTTGATGAGTTTTGTGCATTAATTCTAACATATATTGTTCAAGATAACAATTCCAAATTCTTGAAGACACTTATTTTCTTTGGTTGGAGCTTTCATAGGCCTCTATCTTTTAAATATTGAATTTTATTTTAAAATTGATCAAAGTAAGAGTTCTGTTTAGATTCCAGTCAATGAAAACTTCATTTATAGCTATTTTTCCTACTGCGAGCAACTATGTACAAGGGTTTACCTAGTTAATGAATAGATTTTATTTTCTTTTGAATTCTGAAAAAAAAATAGTTAAGATTGAATTATATTGTTCAAAACTTTAAATAGGAGACAAATTTCTCTATAATTAGTAAAGATTGAATCATATTTTTTAAAAACATAAATTTTTGAGACAAATTTTGGGAGTTCTATATAATGACTTCATATAGTGAAAATAAAAAAGGCAAAATAAGTTGATAGCAATGGCTATGGGCTAATTTCCATGATATCATTTATAATGGCTTGAATTGAATTATTTTGAAAAGTCCATATCATTATCATTATCATTTGAAGCACAAATTTGTGTTACTTTTTATTAATATTTGTGCATCATTTGCACTACAATTAAGATTTCATCTATCCTTGACTACTTGAGTTACAATTTCCTATCACATCTCTGGCACATTCCAAACTAAATATTTTGATCAACATTATCCAATTGATATATACAATATAAATACCAGATGCTTGCGAGCTTCACAAGTATATAGTTGGTCCAAAAAAATAGATGCATGCAAGCTTCACAACTATACAATTGTTCCAAAAAATCCACTACTACAATAAAATATCACAATTATGAGAGATATGAAGAAGTCAAGATTAGTATGAGAGCTTGGACCTTTCATGTAGTGTCTCCCCACAAGAAAAGAAACTTCAACCATCATTAAGATGAATAGTGTATTGATTCAGAGAAAGCTCAAAAGCATACTTAGGCAACCACCAACTATAGAAAATTATTCCCATCAAATAAAAGAACCTTCTATAATCGAACACCAGCATCCCCTATTTCTACAAAAATTAGACTAGGGGACCACAAAGATATAAATTCATTAATCTTCTCTTTAGAAATATTTTAAACAATATCATTTAGCCAAACAAGCTTAGGGACCATGATATAAATTTATTAGAAATTTGAAACAAATGTCTACCTATCATTAGTGACATGATTGGGTCTTTTTGACCAATTTTGTTGGAGAAAATGTATTGCTCTATTTTCGTTGCAATGAACCATGATTAGTGCCTATGATTTTTAAGCATTTTCAAAAATATCTTCTTTAGAAGCTGACAAGTGTTGCTATGCTCCAAAAAGCCATGCATAACTTTGGAAACTAAACAATTAATAATTCAATAGCATCACAAACCAAAAATAACTAACATATAGGGTAAATAAAATATAATTGTAGAAACACATTTTCTTTTATATTATAGGTAGGCACAACTATAGACTATTCTTCTAGTTGTTTTGTGTTTGAATTGTGGCATTATCATGTGTAATAATTTCCTTGCCTTCCATCTACATTAGATTCTTCTACACAACATTGTCATCACATTGCTATATAAAATAGTGTTCTATGTTTTCTATTAATATACCTTTAGGTTTGTATTGTTAACATGGGAAACCTTCCTTGGACAAAACTGAGGTGCTTGGATGTTCCATTGGTTTGTTAAAAAATCACACTCCACTCTAGAGCTCCCATTTTTAACTCTCACAACTTTCATAAAGTTTCATATAAACACAAATAAAAAGAACTAAAAAATTATTCAAGTTGCTACTTGGTATGATAGAAGCATTATAATGTAACAATTACCATGATTGTTCTTAAATACTTGACATGAAATTTCATAGTTTTGTAGATTGAAAATATAATTATGTCTTAATATACTAATGAAGTTATTCTACATTGACTTCTTCCTTTCCAATGCACTAACTACTAGTTTTTTCTACCCTAATTATAAATTCTCTGTCATTTTCTGAATGTCAGATTGTTATGGTTTTCTTCATTTTGCATAACATTGCTTGTTTAGACTTGTGAATTTGAAGATCAAGTGTACAACATAAAAGGAGGGATCTGTATGGGTATACATCATACATGTAGAATTTGAAAAAAAAAAAGGCATTATAGGAAACAATCCATTATATGTTTTATTAAAAAATATTGAATTTGCAATTTACCCTTGCATGATTTTTTGTTTTCTTTATTAGTAATAATTGTTTTGTTTATACATGCACAACTTAAACAACATTGTTGCAATTTAAAATCTTCCTTGAAAAAATACTAAGATCAATATTATGCAATAGGTACACAAAATTATCTTCCATTTCCGTGCAAAACTATAATATACTAAATTTTATAGAAAAGGTTTCAATTGCTCATTTTTGCAACAAGTCTTAGAAACATAGTTCTCGCTTCAAGATATTCATTTTGTGTGTGGATAAAATGGAAAATTAGAAATATCCTACAAATTGTGACCAAAGAAGCCAACCAATAAAAAACATTTCAAAAATTGTTGATGTATAAAACTATGAAACCCAAATAGAACGTACAAAATTTAACATTGATATTATACCAGAGAAACACATATTGTATAGATTAAATTCATTTAGATACATAATTGGATATTGTTTATTACACTCCTTCTGAGACTTGTTTAACAACAACTATACATCAATTCATTTATGTAAAGGAACCATTAAATTCTTTATAGGTTGTCTACAAAGAGGTGAAAGAGAGGCTATTGACTCATACAACATTGAATTGAACTCCCAGACATTATTTGAGTTGCATAAAGTTACAAATGTAGCATCATACTTGCATAGAATGAAATTGTTTGAGAACCCTACCATAGGTAATACCAAAATTGGACTATGGGGAGATGTCTTTTGCATTCAGTGGTTGTCAAAGTGGTTGAACATACACGTGTGTATTTGGTCACTATCAAGACACAAAAAGTACTTGCACTTTAATAGCTCATTAGATACATAATCATACTCGCTACTTTTCAATGACACTATTCTAGTTTGCAGACACTTTGAGCCTCTTGTGCAGTGAAAATTCAATTATACCAATGACCAAGCAAAAGAGCAACTCAACCAAATATCAAGACATAAACAACCCACAAAAGTTTAAGAAATACAATTATCATTGATTGAAAAGAAAAATACCAATGAAAGAATATCACTTTGTACCATCAAAAAATTAATTAGAGACAATAATAAAACTAACCGAAACAAATTATTCAATTCCTTCAAAAATCAAATGAAAACTACCACAAACTACAAAAAAGGAAATGTCCACCTTGATAAAGGAAAAAAGCACTATCACCAATATAAGTGTTTCAAAAAAAAATCCAAGACACACCAAAGTACTCATGCACTATTTGCTAAATGTTTCAAAAAAATATTAGAGCATTTTAGAATCAATAAAAACTAGCCTATCAAAAACTAGTTGAACCACCTATCAATCCTTTAAAAAATCACATTTGTCAAAAATGCAAGATTGCATTGAAACACTCAACTTTTCCTAGGTGTGCTACACTGCATAATATAAGAATAAAGAATACAATGCAATATGTTGAAATGTTAACATAGTTGGAAGAGAATCTCATTTCATTGTGGATTACTTTTACATAAATATGGTAGCTAGGATAAAAAAGATCTCAAATCAACCTAACTAGTTCACTTATTAATGTCCCTGTTGACACAAGTATTACTCAAACAGAATTTCTTGTATGTACTACTAATACAATAATAGTTGCACTTTCACTCAAAAGACATTTAGAATGTAGAAATGCTTTCCAAAAATGGATGGTATATCCAAACATTATCATACAAGCTCTTCAAGAATTGACAAAAGCAACATTATACAAAATGTAAAATGTAAAACTCAATGACAATTGAAAACAAACTATCCAAATAAATAGCGACATTATTTAGATAGTGATAATAAATAAGGAGCATGCCAAACTCTAGTGCATGGTTTCACTAAATCCATTAACATACAAAAAATGCAAGAAAGGTTGATTAAAGTTGCACCTGCCTAAGACCAATACCCTATTAGAATATTCCAAGACAAATATGTAGAAGAAATGGATTTCCAAACTTTTTTCTTCAATAACCTGTGTGATAATGATATCACTAAAAATTTCACGTGCCAAAAAATAGTACTATGGGAATTTTCACATTCACAAAGGTGATTTGCATCCCATCCAACTAATCTCTTCGTTAAAATAATTAAGATACTCATACATCAAGTAGTATCCACAATGTGGATAAAAATTTGAAAGGGCCAACTAAAAGGAAGAAAGCTATTGGTAAAAGAAGTCAAGCATAAACCAAATCTAGAGAAAATAAAAAAGTTAGATATAGATTATGTTGAATTTAAAAAAAAACCTATATCTCCTAACTACACACAACACCTAATGTAGTGCCTACCCCTAGGTTGCATTTTTGCTGTCATTGTTGAGCTCTTTTGGGGCTAGTTTTATGTTGATGGTTAGCAGTATTGTTTTGAAACTTTTAGATATTATGTTTCAAATTTAGTTTATTATGTAATTAAGTTTTAATTGATATGCTAATATCATTTTCTCTAGCGAAGTTGTGAGGTATTTACATCGAGATTGATAAGTCGTACTCTTATGGCTAGAATAACAACTTTAGATATTTTAATGGTGAAGACTTAGTAATATTTAATTGAGAACTATTAGAATGTTGATAGGTCATGGATGGTGTACCTATGTTAATTGATTGGTTAAATTGATCATTTTAATAAAGTTATAATTCTTCTTATTCGAAGATTGATAATTGGCTCTCTTATAATGTAGCGAATAATGATCCTTGATTTATGTTGGAAGTGGAAGTAACCTTAAAAGAAGAGTTAATCAATTTTAATATGGATCTTAGTTAAATAAAAAGGGTAATTTAATTAAGGTTCAATGATGATTAGTTTAGTGAATATTTATCCTTAAGTTATTCTTAGAATGTAATTCTTAATAATGGAAGGATAATGCTATCGGGGAACAAATGGGTTGACTTGTAGGTCATATGGTAAATCCTATTCACTTGAAGTATACTTGCAAATAGAAATAGAAAACCTCTACACTAATTTCAGCTATGTGATATTAGTAAACCAAAACATGTGTTTGCATTGTGTATTCTCTATGCTTCTTGTTTTGGGTTTTTGGGTTAACTAGTGTTGACCAGTCTTAGGTTGTTACCAGAGGCTCAGGGGTTATGAGATGTGTTGGCATGTTGATCTTATTTGGTCTCGATCTTTATAAGCCCAACCATGGTAATGTGATCATATGCTCTATGAAATGTTTGTATTTACTAATTGTTATTGTTCATCAGTCTTCATGTGTGAAGATGAGATGTATGTGTATGAGACACTTGAGCTAATCATTTTTGAGTCATCGATCAGTTATCCTTGGATTATTTTCTAGTTGCCATGATGAGACTAAAATGTTGATTTATATCTCGATGATTTCATGTTGTGACATGTTTGACTCAACCATTTTAGAGTCTTCGATCAGTATGATTTTGAGATATTCTTGGTTTCTTGTTGAGAACCAATGGATATGGTGATTTATTTTGAGATATATTTTGGTTATTGAGAACCAATGGATACTTATGATTATCAGAGATGCCTTCAGTTTCTAATAGAGAGTTGTTGTGGTCATGATTTTCTATGGATGCTTTTTAGATGCTCATGGAGGTTTAATGATTCTTATCTTAGAGTTTTGATGATTCTTATTGTGGTTATTTGATGCTTTTATCATGAATATTTGATGATTCTTTTTATGGATTATCTTTTGGTATTTTTACAGTCGCTTGTATAGGACTATGGTGATTTATGATTCCATGAGCTTAGAGTAGGTTATCTACTTGTAGTATCGGGAAGTGGCTTGTAATGGGGGTCGAGGACCTAAGTGGCTGCTAGGGTAACTCATTGTAAGTTTGGTTAATAAGTGATAACATTTACACACTAAATGGGGATTAAATGAACCTAAAAAGATAATGGTTTTGATGTTCTCTCCCATGCCTCAAGTGCTTGTACGGACTAGGATGGGAGTAGAGAGAACGCATGGTTGTGACCTTGCATTCCATAGTATGCCTCGTCAGTATGAGAGGATACTAGTGGTCACATGAGATCAGTATGGACCCATGGAGTTTAGCTAACTGCTAGGGTAACTTGTATGTGATAAATGCAATGACACTTTCCCACTTGCAGAGTAGGTTTCCTACATGTCATTCTGTGCCTCTGGGAATTTAGATGTTAGTTTTGTGTGATGGAACCTTTGAGTTAGTATACTTTTAGGATTCCTAGACTTATAGAGATTTATGCTTTTTGAATTGATATCCTATTTGGGACTTGAGATTATCTCCTCAGCACGATGGGAGTGGACCACTTAGGTTCCACGCGATTGGGTGGTAGTATTTTTCCACTCTTATCATTTGAGATCTGTTTAAGACACCGTGGCTGGAGCATCCTTGGTTGGTATTTATCTTCATTATGTTCTTGGATCATTATGATTGATGATATACCTTATGGTGGATGTATTTACTGGTATGTTTCTTATATTGATGATTTGCATATGTTAGATGATTTTATCTTATGCTTTACTTTGTTAGTAGGATGTTTTAGGAGTGACATTCCTACTATGTTAATACCGATGATCTTTTCGGTGCTTTAGAATGTTACGCATAGAGGGATGGCTAGGATCCACGATGGTCTAATGATGCCATTAATGGTTGGGAGGAACCGTGCACTTAGTTAGTTATGTTTGTGATATATGGTTGTATTATATGATGGATGTTTATATCTTTTGTGATGATGTATCATGTATGATATGTGGTTTCATTTACTTTAGTTGCATCATGGATTAATATTGGATGTTGATGTATTTTATTTACATGGATGTTTATTCTTTTAAGCTTTTCATACCTTGTAACATGTACAGTGGATGATTGAGCTAAATTAAAATGTAATTACAAAAAGGACACTTGTATATGGTTTAAGAATGTTGGATGTATCATTGCTAAGGATGTGATGTTAGATGAATGGTTAATTTAGATGTGATTCAATGTTAAGAGATCTTTAAAGAATGTAATCTGTTATGTATGTTATGTTTACTTTCATTTGAATTGTTGCTAATGCTTTTGTTACTATGTATAAATTGTGAATGGTTTATCTTTCATGTTTTAAAAATTAAAATTTTTTTTTTTTGGAAAACTTAGTGTAATTCTTTGGATCCCTTGGCGGGGCATTACACCTAAAGAAAATGTCTTTCCAATGATATGACAACTAGGACCACCTAGTTTTTCTCCACATTTACTAGTGCTAAACAGAACTGGTTAGCATTGCAAACAACATTGGAAGAACTACATCCCTCCCACTATTCAACAAATAAACAAGACTTTGCTACATAAAATGAAACAAATGTATTCAAACTAATCAAAAGAAACCCAATAACTTGTGCATGATACTATAGGCATAGGATAAGTACACTAAAAATTTTGATCTTCGCATATTAGTCTTTCTTTGAAAATATATCAGGCTATTTCTCATTAATCAAATTTAAAAATTGTAGAAATAAACATGATCATTTCCTCATATGGGTTCACAATGCACCCATATATGGAAGGCATAGCAATACAATCATTACATAATATATAGACAAACACATTACATGTGACACAAAAGATTTAGAACCAAATATAGCAATACTACATACACACCACCATGCAAAATGATGTAGGAAATCCAAAAATGTATGTTGTAGATATAATTTTCCATTTCCACCAATTAGGAATACAATAATACTTGAACCATTAGAAGACACAAGTGGAAATTTAAATTCAATTGCTACAAATATTCATACCAAAATTGAAAAATAAAGTTACAACACATTTGCATTCATAAATTTTTTAGAAGAAATAGGTGTCAATGAGAATGACTACATAATGGCCCTAAGATCTATAATCAATAGGCTTACCCTTTATCTCTAGAGGGCACCTGCACAAATATGGAACAATAGCTTCTCCAAAATAATACCAAAGCTTTGGAGAGAAAATATAGATGCACAATATGCTCTCAATGCATATGCTACAGTAATGTATTGTAGCTCCTATATGAAAAAAGTGGATAGGTCAATGAAAAATGCATTCAAGAGAATCTGTAAAGACCAAAAAAAGACAATATAGATGCCCTAAAAATGATATCAAAATTAGGAAAATCTTTACTAAGCCTTCACCAAAGATCATCTCAACAAGTAGCACATCTTGCTTTTTCACTATCACTAAATCATGGTTCTAGAAAATGCATCATCACTGATACAAGACCTCAAAATGATCAAAAATTTATATTTAAATTAGTGAAAATAGTAAAAAAAGAGGATGATGAATTAGAAAATGTGATTTAAAAATCAATGATGGACTATTATTTACAACCTCATTAGACTATTTCAAACATTTACCTTGCATAATTTATTTTTGAACATAAAAAAGATGATACTAAGCTTGACCATAAAACCAAGCATAAAGTAATTTGTTTCATAAACTTCAACAAGCACATTTCCATAGAGAGCTACTATAAAAAACAAATAATGTTATATTAGACATTCATATTGAGTGAAGATACCCTGAAAGAAAACTCTAGCATTTGGGGAAATGGATACTTGCAGAATGAAACAATTATCCAAATCAATTATACAAAATTCAGCTATACAAAAAACTATACATGGGGTGATATTGACAAAGTTATCACTAAAGTCAATGAGAATAATGTCAATATTGAAGACACTAAATTTATAGAAAGAAAACCCACACAAGAAGAAAAATATAACACACAACAAGACATTCGAGACACATTTCATAAAAGCACCAATAATCTACCCCCAAGAGCATTTAAAATTGCATGACATCCATAGATCATAGACAACAACGAATACTATAGAGTAAGAAGATCCCTAAATAGAGAGAAACAAGCAATAATTAAAGATATTATCATGAGAATGTTAAAGGAACCAAATAGTCCAATACATTTGTTCCTAATAGGAGGAGTAGGAATTGAAAAGATATTTACTAAAATAACTATTTACCAAGCTCTCATCTAGTTGTACAACAATACAATTCACAATGATCCTAGCAAACCAAAATGCCTAATGATTGCATATACAAGAAAAGAAACATACAACATTAGTGGATCAACATTGAGTTCAATATTCCACATACCTTTCAAAAAATTAGAATTTGTCTCACTTAGCACAAAGACATTAGATACAATTTCAAAGACATATAGTCAATTGCATGTGCTTCTCATAGATGAGATCTCTTTGGTAGGGTCCAGATTATTACAATACCTAGATAAATGATTATGTGATATTATGCAACTATTGACTAAATAATTTGGCAACATTGACACATTTTTTTGTGGTGACCTCTACCAAGCTCTCCCAGTACTAGACTCAAATATATTTAATAATAAACCATCTCCAACAGAATTAATGCCCTGCAATTTTTGGAGAGACAAAGTAAAATGCTATTGTCTAACCAAAACATTGTTGCAAAATGACACCCACTTCATTTCTACTCTTAATAAGATATGCTTGGGATCACATACAAATGACCATATACAATACCTCAATCATGCTTGCCTACACTTGATACCACTTGACCCAACATTTCTATACCTCTTCTTTAGAAGACAAGTTGTTGACACACATAACAAGAATATGCTATCCATAGTTCCCAGTAACAACATCATATTAAAAATAATTAACCTTGTAGACCAAAACTATGTTGTAACACCAATCTATAATCATGCAATAACTCTACCAAGTCAATTAATCTTAAAACCAAAAATCCTTGTCAAGATTATTGAAGAAAACTATAACAAAAAAGATGGCCCTGTCAATTGATTAGATAGAATATTCAAAAGAAACACAACCCAGCAAGACATTGACATAATTTGGATCCAACTTAATGACCCAAAAATAGACCACCACCAAAGAAATAAATTAGCATAGTACCATACCAAAAAAATTTGAAAAGTTTTGGTTCCTAGACATCAAATAACAAGGCCAATTCCAAAATTCTCAATAGTGGACAAGTAAAAATTAGAAAATAGTTCCCAATACAAGTAGCACGTGCTCAAACAATACACCAATCTCAAGGGTTCACATTGGAAGGCCTCGCTTTTGACCCAACTAGCACTACACTACATGGCTTAACATACACAACACTTTCAGGAGAAAAATTAAATCAATCACTATTTTTACTTCAACCTTTATAGTCAGAACATTTAAAGGTCAAAAAAATATTCATTCTAAAATATTTTTCCTTCAAATACATGCAAAGTGGCAACTTGAAAATTAGTTTACTTGCTCAATGCTAGGTTCACATATACTTCTATGCACACTAAATACTCATAGCTTGAGAGCACACACAAATGATATTATCATTGACTACAACATCATGGCCTCCGATATTTTTTTTCCTTCAAGAGGTCGATTTGCCTCCATTCCATACAAATCTACTCCATAAATACAATAGCCATACACTATATTATATACATGGCATAACAACTTTTATAACAAATAATCTACTAGTGTTAAATATAAGAGAGCACACAATACAAAATATTGAAGCCATAACATTGACACTATGTCACCACGCCATTGGATTCACTATTTCTAATGTTTACATATGACCCAATACTCCCATAGATAAAATCTTGGCCACAATGACTAATAGTTTTACTTAGCCAATCCAACAAACTACCCTTTTCATTATAGAAGATTTCAATTTAGACATATCTAAGGACAACAAAACAACAAGAAAACTCATACAACATATGAAGCAACACAAAACAATTTGTTTTGAACAAAACACATACTACAAATAGAATGTGAATTGACCATATATGGAATAATTCAATTATAGGGTATGTGTAGGATCATTCTCAACCAAACTATGCTCTTAAGTGGCAATAAAAAATCAAAAAATTAGGGCTATGTCAACTTGACATTCATTTTTCTACTTGTTATTAACTTTATATCAAAAAGTTGAGAGAAAATAATATCTAGGAAATTGAATTTAGTTTCTAAACTACTAGGAATTATCTCAAAAATATAAAAATTGATTTGTCAAAATTTTGAATTTTTATGCAATATTACAAAATTTTTAGAACAAAAATAAGAAGTAGACGTATGTTTAACCACCTTAAACAAAATATAATGATAATATTTTTTAATAATATTCTAGATATAAGTACTCGACTCATGCCTGGATGTGACACATATTTTCAGGTATTTTTATTCTAAATAAATAATAATTAATTAATTTTTAACTTTATTATTTTTGGAATTAAAAAACTCTCATGTCTAACCACCTCAACTAATTCAAAACTCTACAAAATTTAATTTTCCATTTTTTTTCTTATAGTGGAAGAAATATAGAATATGATGCATCTTTTGGATTTAAAAAATGGTGTACCATGTGAAAGTTATAGTTGTTTTTCAAGTAGTGTGTTAGTCAACACTTTATACCTAACTCCATTAGAAAATAAGTAATGATTACTTACTAAAATCATAATTTGACAAACCTTAAATTTATGGAAAGATAAAAAAAATCTTAAGAAACCCTTTTCATTTCATCAAATTTTGGTGAAAAAAAAGTCATCAGCTACATGTTTGAAGTAAAAATAACATAAAATCATTCTAAAAACACATTTTTATGATGTTTTTAAAGTTGGCCATATAGTATTGGTATCAAAATATATAGTAAACCTTATAAAGATATTAATTATTTGCATTTAGTATCAAGGTGGGTGCGAAAAAAGTTAGAATAGATTTTGAAGTGGTTTGAAAAATTTTAGAACTACATATTTTTTAGACCACTACTTTTTGGCACACCATGAT
This sequence comes from Cupressus sempervirens, assembly GCA_028749045.1. Taxonomy (NCBI): domain Eukaryota; kingdom Viridiplantae; phylum Streptophyta; class Pinopsida; order Cupressales; family Cupressaceae; genus Cupressus; species Cupressus sempervirens. Next base: position 805,464,235 of record CM053783.1, on the reverse strand, counting down.
CCTGCACATACCCTGTAAATATATGTTCCACCTATAAAATATAAGCATATTAAATAGACCACCTCTCAAGTTTCATAAACATTTATTCTATAACATGATACTATAGAAACCAATAGTTATAATCTTCAAACATGGCTTAATGTTGTCATTATAGATACATTCAATTTAATTGTGTTTTCACCAGCAATGATGGATAGAAAAAAAGTGGCAAATGAAGCAGATACAAATGAAAAAATGAATTAAAAAGTTAATAACATCAATTTCTTCAATTTGTTACAATATCTTCTAAATGACCAAGCTTAACATCATGTTCTTTCTTTTATAACAAACCAATCACAATAGAGACAAAAAAACACACAACTAAAGTAGATACAAACAAGTAAAAAAAACCAAAAAGGTACTAACATCAATTGTCTTCTTGCATTTTTTATATAGTCTTTCAAAACATGCAACTTAACATCATGCTCCTCATTTTCTAAAAGGCCAAAATTAACTTCTAAAAGACCAATAACAATTGAAGATCTAAATGCAAGAAAAGTTGGTAGAACTATTGAAGGAATTGTACTTGTCACCTATAAAGTTGTGCTTGACAAAGGCGTAGGAATGTGTGAAGTCTTACAAGCTGATCTAATAGACTATAAGGATGAAATGACATGTAATCCCCCACCAAGGGATACAAAAGAACTAATGTAAAGTTTTACTAAGCTTTCCATTTTTAATTTTAAAAAAAAAAAAAAAACATGTGCAAAAATCATAAATTAGAAGAAGCAATAACATACAATCATACATAAGAAAACATAATAGATTACATTCCTTAAGGATTCCAAGATATTGAATCAAATATAAATATAAATAATACTAAGTCAATTAATTAATACATCCACATGAAAGTATAACTACAAGTCCATTCCATTTAAATCATATACATTTGTTCTAAATACCACTTGGCAACAAAATTTGGAATGCATAATCATCCACTTTACATGTCATAGGGTATGAAAGGCTAAAAGAATATACATTTATCAAATAGATTACATCAACCCTTTTAGATCTATGATGCAAAGTATAATACAATAAGTAAAATCATCCATCACATAGATATAACCATCCAAAATAATACACAAAGATAGAATAAAAGGAAATACAGACAAGGAACTTCAGCCATGACATCAATGGATGGATCTCAATGTAAAAGTAAAAAGAACTACCACCTAACCTCGTAGTAACCCAATAAGGTCCACTCCCACCTCACTGAGGAGATAGTCTCAAGTGCCAAATAGGATATCAATCCCAAAAATCAAAATTAATATCTATGTTAAGGAAAACCATGAAAGTAATCTAACTCAAAGGATTCCAAGATAAGATGATAGCTAGACCCACAAGAAAACAAAGACACATAGGGAACCTACTATGAAAGTGGGCAAGTGTCATTGCATGAATCAACTCTAGAGTTACCCTAGCAATCTAACTTGACCTCAAACCCCTAGTGACTCAATGTGGCACTAGTTTCCTTTCATAGTGATAAGGCATACTAACGGTGCATGGTCACAACCAAGCATCCTCTCTACTCCCATCCTAGTCTATACTAGCACTCAACGCATGGGTGAGGAAAGACAAAGACTCTTATTAAGTTCATTTTAATCTCATTTATTGTTGTGTTTTCACTTATTAAAATAACCTACAATGGGTTACCTTGGTAGCCACTTTGGGCCCCAGTCTTCATTGCAAGACACTTCCCAACATTACATATAGATAACCTAAACTAAGCTCATAAAAGTACAAATGAAAGAATCATAGTATTCATCTCAGTCCTATACAAGTGACTAGAAAAAATCAAAAGATAGTTCACAAATACACCTCAGTTATTTACAAGCAACTAAAACACATCCCAAAAATAATTGATCAATGACTCAAAGTTAAGTCAAATATGTCATAACTTTCATCTTATTATCACACAAGAACATTGACACATTACCATGGTTGAGGTTAAAAGATCAAGATCAAATCATCATAGTATCACAAACATAGAATTCTCAAGCCTCTGGTATACATCCTAAGATTGGTGAACACTTAAGTCAACCCAAACCCAAAACATAAGATAACATATAGTTAACAGTGTAATTTTATAGTTTGGTTTGATTTTGAAAACACATAGTTTGAGTTAATAGTAAGATGAAGTTTTCATTTTGAAGTAAGTTTTCAAGTGCATAAGATATGCATTTTAACCCTTATTATTTAACCCATTTCTTGAATTTGAACATAATGCACAAATGCCCATCTTATGACATAATCAATAATTCATTATTTTAAAAATTTAATAGATAAATTATTTTAAATTATTATTTTAATAATAAAAACTCATTAGTTAATAACATAATGAATAAATTTAAACTTTATTCATTAATATTTATCATTAATAAAATTTTAATTAAACTTCATTTAATTGAATTTGACTAATAATTATAAAAGAAACTATATTAATATATTATTAATTATTAATTTAAAAAAATCTTAGTAATAAAATTATTCATATAAATTATTAATAGAAAAAAAAATGTCATTAACTTTGGGCATTTTAGGTCCCTTGGTTAGCCTTAAAAGGCTATCATGTAGTTGTCATTGACAGCTACTGCCACAATAACCTATGATGATAGTAGTAGTACAAGGTACAACTGTTGCTATCGAAGTACCTACTATGAGCCGTAGTGACTATTAGGTGGGGTGTGGAACTTGCCTCCCACCCAATATATTATTATTTTTAATTTTATTTTATTAAAATTTATATTTTAAAATAATTTTCCCCCTTCCAAAATATATGTGCATATATATATATATATATATATATATTATAAACATAGAAAATTCAGTCTGATAGAAAAACCTAGATCAATAGGTAAAATTTTCAATTTAAAATTGATTTCTTTTCAAAACTAACTCTGATCAATTAACAATTATTCAATTCATGGAATGAGAGTTTCCTAATTTTCAATCCTCATAAATAGAAGAATTCATATGAATAATAGTAATTCACAATGAGAGATTGAAAGATTTATCATAGACAAAATTTGAAACAAATGATTCAACAAGCATGATGAAGATAGAAATATTAAATTACATAATTCATTAGATGAACAAAACACAATGCTCTACCTAGTTCTGATGCTGATACCCAATCACTTAAAGATTTGCTAGAGAATTGTATTCTCTCTAAACCTTCTCTCTAAAAGATCCCTTCTCCAAAATTCTTGGTCCCTACAAAAAGAACACTACACCTCTGATATGGAGTTCTTCCCTAAAATTAAGGCATTCATTGTGCAATCACGCGAAGGAACTCATTGATCACAATCTTTTAACTCTTTATTAACTTTTTTGAATATTCATGCATACTTTATGCAATTAAAAAATATCTTTAATAAATTAACTCCTCTTTCACATTTTATTTAATTTTTGAAGCATTATTTGATAAAATATTTATTAACTTAAGCAATAATATTTAGCATTTATTTTAAAATGATCTCCTTAATTTATTATTATTATATTAAATAAATATTATTATGGTCTCAAACTAGAGTATAATTTTGTCTTTAAATTTAAATCTTTTTATTTAATTAATTTCTCAATTAATTGAATATAATTAAATATTTCAAAATTATCTTAATAAATTTCTATTAAATCAAATCATTAATTAATCTTTTAATTTGACTTAATTAACAAAAAAATCACCAAAGGCTTAGAAGACAAAATATGAAAATCCATCATAAAATACCACATACAAGATCGAACTCAAGGATTATAATCATAAATTTATGTTATATGACAAATTCATAAGGGTAATCATCTTACATATCCTAATTTTCTAGGACAATTGGTTTAGAGGTTAGGATTTGGACTCAAGAATTTATATCCCCTCTCTTACATTGAGATATTGCAATAGGGTATGCTCATCCTAGTAATTTAGGTAAGTAGATACCTTGTACCTACAATACATAAAATTCATGCATGTAAAAACACATATTCTAAACTAAATAAGCAATGGTAGAAAGTGGTGCATTGTGTAGATCCCATCTAATAGGAAACTATGAGTCCCTTCCTTAACCACATCAAAAATATCACACACACACACACACACACACACACACACACATGTAGTATGGGGTAAGTGTCCATAAGAAAACACGTATATAAAAATACATCTAACTAACATCATGAAATAATTGAAATCATTGTAATAATCATTGTCAAGGTATAATCATACATACATGAAGTAACTAGTACCAAGTAGTATCATCATATAATCAACTAATTATGAAAACAATATCCAATAATCTGAAAGATAGTGCTACTAATCATCAAGCATAAACATAAACTAGCCTCAAAGAGTTTAGCCATAATAACTAAATGTAAACTAGGGGCAAGCACTACATCCACCCCCATTAGACTTAGGTTCCTAGAAGCCTATAAACAAGTAGGGATATAAATCTCATAAACTAGATGCATCCTCCCATGTAGCTGATGAATCATAAGTAGGGTCCTATTGGACCCTTACCTACATTATGGTTTGAACCCTAAGGGTTAACTTTTGCTATAGTAGAATGCAAACCCACTTTAAAGCCATCTGCTTGTGCTCTACTTGTAATGTATTCCAATCAAGAACATGTACCACATTAGGAATATTGTCATGCCCAAACTAAGAGGGCAAAAAACACACACCACTTTTTTTTTTTTTTTAAATAACTAATAATTAAACATGCTCTAAGTTTGATATGATTGAGGTAGAAGTTTTAGTACAGGTTCTCTACATTACGTCTTAAGATTATAACATGAGAATGATCACATCGTTAAGATTTTGAAAACTTTGTTACAAGATTGATATCGATAACCTATGATAGTACACTAATTTGCAATGATATGCAATCAAAATTACTTACATAACAATGTACTTGAGTTCAGAATTAAAATTACTTGCTTTAATGAATCAATCAAACCTACATTAAAACTTACATAAATAGCCAATTAATCGATAAATTTAAACTATTCCATGGTTAAGGCAGTTAGAGTTTATTTAAATTAAAACTAATTAAATTAGTATTATAAAATTAAGCATAGCTAACTAACTAAAATTATTAACAATTACCACAAACGTCCTTAATCAAAACATGAAATGACCCTAAACTTTATTAAATCAACTGACTATACTTAAGTCAATTTAAAGTTTTAACTATATTACAACTAATATTAAACTAACTTTAACCAAATATTTTAAAGTGATACAACTATTCTACAAGATCTATTACTAATTTTAATGCAAACTTTACAACATTTTAATAACATACTAACATTCTTAAATTATTTTTAAAATTAACTAATTAAAAGTAACTACAAATTAATCAATAACATAAGTAACAAAAAAAAACATAATATATACTACTAAATACAACTTAGTTACATTTTAAACTAACTCACTAACTTAAATTAAAACTAAATTAATTTAGAAATTAAACAAACCTATGACTACTGACTAAAACTAATAACAAAGCAGAAACTAACCAACATTATTAATAATTAGTAAAGCAAAATAACTACACATAAACTAAACTTTAAAAAAAAACAACTAACACTAACTACTACTTACTTCCTAGCCCATCCTACACTAACCCTATGCCCCACTTGGGCAAGCGCTTCCCAAGTGCTGTCCTTGGGACAGTGCTCTGCCCAAGGGAGGCGTGACAGACTCCCCCACCCTCCCTCAACTCAAGCGCTTTAATTGGATAGAAAGTGGACGGATACAGGAGGAATTTCTTGCAAAATTTTGTATATATATATTTTTTAAACTCAAAACTTTAATGCCTTCCCTCAAATCTGAGCACCCAATTTGGAGGAAGATAGTGATGGGACAAGGATGACATCATCACTTGTGATGACAGTTTGACTTGCACAAAACATTCATTGGATAAAGTTTTATAGGTAGCAAAAAACAAATAGATATTTAAGTTATTAGTGTAATGCTTATTTAGTTAATCATAATCCTTTTTTTTTTATTATAAATTTTGAAAATTTAATTTGAAACAAGGGATCCAAAGGGGAATATTCTCTGTTCAATCAAGAGAGTAAATTATTTCCCCATACAATTTCCAGCATCCTGTAAGTGGATATTTGATAATTTGTCTTCTCTTTCTCTCTTGAAACTCATTGTATATTTCTTTGCAACTATATTACAGCAATAGGTGTATACATTCTCTTATGAATTTCAAATTTATTATTTCCATGAACCTCAAATGGCCATGCATTTCAATGGAACCACATTTCATGAAATAACCATCTACATATTCATTTAACTATCTAATAAAACTGATGGATCAACATTGGAACAACAAAATGACTAAACTAGTCTTAAGGCAATTGAGAAAATAAGAGATCAAAATGATAATGATCCATTCCTTTTTGAAGTGAGTATCAAAATACACAAAGTTATTTCTCTATCATGTTTCAATTTTAGCTTGGATCTCTTGACGTAATTATTTCCTTCATGTTCTTGCAAATTCACTTTCAACACAACCTTACATAAACTAAATCATTTCAAACTTGATAAAGACACCATACATTTACATGGATTAGCAACATCCCTCTCTACAGTCCATATGAATAGAGGCATCACCACACATCACAAATTGAATCTTGTATAATTGAACATCATTGTTGCATCTTATCTTTGATACACATTCATATGACAACATAGAATACGAAAAATTTAAGAGAAGTAAATTTACTCAATCACTTATTTTATTATCAACCTGATTCAAGGCTCAGCCGAGAAAGAATCAGGAAGAAAACCCAGCTTTGTTGCCATATATAATAGGGTTTAAAAAATACAATTTACAATAGGATCTCAATCCCAATTTTCAATAATTTTATCAAATTTTCTTCATGATCATAATCAAGGAGTTTGTAATGTCTTCTGAATCTCATTTCAAGAACCATGGAGGAAACCTATAACTGATTGGGTGACAACCAAGCAGAACCAAAAGAACATTAGGCATGCATAATCATACATGGTTTATACAATAAGATTCACAGTGAATCAAGACTAGGGAGAGGTGGATTCTTCCAACTGGAGAAGTCAAGCACAACACCAATTCAGATGCCCAATCGGGGCCAATAACCAAGAACTTTCGTTCTTCCATTTAAACTTGCCATACTCATACCAAGTTTGTGCTGACGGGTAGGGGCCCATAACACCCTACCCTTTATCCCTCTTCTCATCCTGAGAAGAGGCTCTACACAGGTTGGAGTCCAACTAAACAGACCTCTCCCAAAATTGGTCACTTCTGCCCTCTCCTAGGGTGAGTAATACCAAAACACCCATGCAAGGAAACTCAAAATTGCAAACATAAACAAGAAAGGAAAACAACCAAAATAACCAGGTTTACAAATCTTCCCAACATACCCACAACCATACAACAGTAAAACAACAACAAGGTAACAAGAACATGAAACAAAACATAAAAACTGAATAAGGGAGATGGGAGTTTCCTACTTTCACAAAGAGGTAATGGCAATGAACCAATTTGAGTAGAGTATCCCTCCTTCCTTCAAGCTTCAAGAAATCTTCTCTAAAAGTAGAGATTGGGTAACAAAACCACTAGACCAAGGAAGGCCTCTAAATAAGCCTCCAACTTAACCACCCAAAAGGAGAAATAACTATTTCCACCCACTAGCCACACTAGAAACTCCTAACTCAACCTACACCATGGTTAAACCCTAAGAGGAGGTGGGGTAAGACAACTCATGACAACCACTTGAAATTTTCGCACAAAGGCAAAAAGGGACTTTTTGAGTGCCCTCAAAAGTCAAAGCTAGGGGCTTAGGGGTTGGAAAAGACCCCTAACCCATACCCATACCCTTTGGTTAGAATAAAAACATGCTAAAAGCCTTAGGAAAGAGGTTTAGAGACAAAATAAACTCTAGGAATAAAATAGGTCCATCTAACAACTCTAACTAGCAAAATAAGCACATAAACATTTTACGAGTGTCAAGCGACACTGAAAGAACATAATTACGAACAATAGGGTTTCCAAATTTTTTGCACATGGAGATCAGTTTTGTTCCTTCGTAGGGTTTCTTGGCTAAATATCTGCACACTCATTGCACACATCAGTAGTCCCATAAAATCACATGTATATAAACGTATATGTATCAAAAAATTTCATAATTTAAAACATACATTAATAAAGTTTCTTCCCCCTTCATAATTCTTAACCATTTGAAATATCCTAAATCAAATCTCAATCCTACATCTACTGATTTTGTCAACATACATATACATGAACATTAAATGATAATCATCAAATATATCTGGAAATAACATCACACAACATGAAATAATAAAATATGTTCTAAGCATCAGATAATGTCTCAACATATTGAGTTGCAGATAACAAAAAAAATAAGAGTAATGTATCACTATGCTATGATGGGTCAGGGCGAGGCCTCACAAATATACTAAGTATAGAAACATGGAAAACATCATGAACATGAGCTAAGCTTGGTGACAATGGAAGACAATAGGAAATTGGCCCTATCCTCTTAATAATCTCAAATGGTACCATAAAGAGAGGTGATAACTTTGACCCCTTTCCATAACATATCAGACTCTTTCACAAACACACTCTCAAGAAAAGTTTCTCTCTAACTACTAACTACTTATCTATCCTATAACCATCAACATATTTCTTCTATCTATCCTATGTCATAGACACATGCTCACAGATGCCCACTACTTGTTGCTCCATATCTCAAAGCCTCTCAGGAACCAATAGGATGCAATCCTCAAGACTGTCCCAACTCAAACATGTACAGAAAGGATCACCATACAAAGCATGAAAATGTGTCATCCTTATAGAACTATGATATCTGTTGTTGTAAGAAAACTCCACTAGGTAAAGATAATCCTCCCAAAGAGTCTATTTGTCCATCACATACATCCTTAACATGGACCCGATTCACTCTCTCAGTTTGACCATCCATCGTTGGCTGATAAGCTGAGCTAAAATTCAACTATGCTCCAAGATCATGTTGCAGTGATGTCCAAAATGCAAAAGTGAATATAGGATCTCTATCCAAAATGATCTTCTAGGAAATTCCATGTAGTCTCATAGTATCATGCATGAAGGCATTAGCTATAGAAGCTATAGTGTAGGATGACCTCATTGGTGAAAAATGTGCCATCTTAGTCAACTTATCAATGGTGACCATGATAGTTTCATGTTGACGAGTAGTCATAGGTAATCCTACAATGAAATCCATAGAGATGATATCCCACTTCCATGAAGGAATGATATTTGGCTATAAAAGACCTGCTAGATGCTAGTGTTCTACCTTGAATCTCTAATAGTCAAGACACCTAGCCACATAATTAATGATATCAAGCTTCATCCCTATCTAATAGTATAGATGTTACAAGTCTACATCCATCTTCTTGACACCTAGATGTGTTGAGTAAGGTATACAATGTGCCTCTAATAGGATCAATGTATGAAGCTTATCTAGTAGTAGTACATAGATCATTCCTGACTATTGCAAAAGGCCATTTGACTCGAAAACATTATCTAAAAACTTTCCCTTCAATGGTCTATCTAAATCTATCTCTGCTCACCTCTTGATACCAAATATTAGTAGGAAGTGCCTAAAGTATACGGCTCCTCAAATCCACACTAAGAGTGAAAGATATGTCACATGTCACCTATGACTCAAAGTGTCAGCTACCACATTCTCTTTTTCTTGAATATATTTCACCTCGAAGTCATACTCACAAAGAAACTCCATCCAATGCCTTTACCTAGCATTCAGATTAAGCTCTATGAATATGTACCATAGACTATGATGATTATTGTGAAGTTCAAATTTGTGTCCTAGCAAGAAGTGTCTCCATCTCACTCAAGTATGAACTATCACAACTAACTCAAGTTCATGCATAGGATAATTCAACTCATGATCCTTGAGTTTGCATGATTCATATGCAATCACCTATTCATCTTGCATCAATACTACTCTCCCCTCTAGGGAAGCATCTATACACACCATGAAGTCACCTACTAGATGAGGTACTGATACAATAGCTACACTAGTCGAAAGCTCCTTAAGCTTCCAAAATACTTCCTCACATTTATCCATCCATAAAAACTTCTTTCCTTTCCTCTAAAGGGAAGTGATGGGATGTGCTATTCTGGAGAAGTTTTTGACAAATCTGTGATAATAAGTAGCTAGACCCATGAAACTATGAATTTTTTACATGGTAGTGGGTGTGTGCCAATCGACCATTGCCTAAATTTTCATAGGGTCTATAGAGATACCTTCACATAATATTATATACCCTAAATATTATATCTCTGATTCAAAGAAATCATACTTCACCGAGTTGGCATAAAGTTGATTATCTCTCAAGCACTACAAACTCAATCATAGAGGTAGCTCATTCTTCTCCTATGATCTAGAATATATCAATATATCATCTAGGAACACATGTACAAATTGATCAAGATAGGAATAGAACACTCAATTTATCAGACACATGAAAACTAATGGAGTGTTCGTCAGCCCAAAAGGAACTAGTGTGACCTCGTAGTGCCCATAGCAAGTTTGGAAGGCAGTCTTATGAATGTCAGCATCCTAAATGTGAAGCTGATGGTATCCTAACTTAAGATCAATTTTGGAGAACACTATAGCTCCCTTAATTTGATCAAATAAATTATCAATCCTTGGTAAAGGATACCTATTCATTATTTTCACCATATTCAGTTGTCTATAATCAATACATAGGTGCAATGAACCATCCTTCTTCTTCATAAAAAATAATGGAGCTCCCCATGGTCCTCAAATTGTAGGTGTAACTCACTCAATTTTTGAGTGGTCATATGATAAGGAGCTTGAGAAATAGGCTCCACTCCTAGAATGAGATCAATGATAAAATCAATATCTCTCTTCAGGGGCATGCCCAAAATCTCACTAGGAAAGACATCCACATATTCCTATAAAATATAGTAGTTGATAGTCTTTCTTGTAGGGTCTTCTTTTCTTTAACTCACTTACCATAATAGAAAATACCTAACATCCCTTATGAAAGTTTTTCTTTAATTGCATAGCTAATATAATCCATAGAGATGTAGGTCTCTAGATACCCATAATCTCTGCATCCTTCTCTTGATCATCTTGACACCCAATGGTCTTCTTCCTATAGTTTATACTAGCTCTATGAGAGCCAAGCCAATCCATACCTAAGACCACATTGTAAAAGCCAAGAGGAATTACTCGATGGTAAACTAATAGGAAAAACTCTCCTAGGTTTAGTTCACACTTCTAAACTATGAAATAGATTGAAACCCTAGCACTTGAGGCTAGTTTCACTTCCCAACCCAAATCTTGCTTAACTACTTCTAGTTTATAGTTAACAACTAATGATGGTGAAATAAAAGAGTCTATGGAACTTGAATCAAACAATACAGAGAAAGTTGCACCTCAAATAGCTCTCGTAGTCTCAACCATGGTCCCCTAATGGTCTACCTAATGGTGATCCACTACTGCAAATACCCTGTGAGAATCTACCTGCATCGCCAATTGTGGGCTCAAATGTTGCTGACATAGAACTTGAATGCTAAGATGCATGTTATGGGCAATGGGCTTCAATGTTTCCAAACTACCCACAAGAATAACATCCTATGCCTCTACCAAATCCCTTCCCTATTAGAGGTGCACTTGACTGTTGGTGGCTATCCCTACTAGCAAAAGAGTAGTTGCTCTATGTAGGCTAAGTGTTTTGATTTTACCTATTGCATTGTGCATTGTGATAGTTCTTAGAGTCAGAACCACTACCCCCACTTTGTGCCTGAGTGTATGATCCATTTTGTTGCTTCTATTGTTGAGGTTAGTATTGGTTCTAATTCCCTTTAGGAAAAGGAGGTTTCCTATTCCCACCTAATTTGTGGTTACCCTTAGATCTTGATATTGTAGGTTCTCCCACAAAACCCCCATGTCCTAGGTTAACACTCTACTTTACAAGAATGGCTTGATGTACCACATCCTTGAGGGTTTTAGGTTCAAATACCTTAACACCCCAAACTAGATAGTTGTTCAAGCTTTGATGAAATGATGTGCCAAACGTGCTGGATTATCACTAATTCCTACATAGGGCATAAGCTCATAGAATTTGCACTCATACTGTACTACAGTTGTTGACAATTGTCTCAGGTTGTGGAATTCATCCACTCTCTACTAGTTCCATTCCTCTAGTAGGAATTTCTCATAGAATTTTTCTAGGAATAATTGCCATGTGACATTGTTCATGTTTATAACTAGTTTCTTCTCTTTGATAGTCCACCATGTCACTCCAAAGAGTTCTAGGTTGGTGATAAAAAAAACCTTGCTTTGACATTAGTGTCAAAGAATTGAATAGAAAAATCCCTATCAAGACCAATAAGCCACTGCTCAACTACATAACCTGAACACATACATTAAAGGGTTTGACATTGGACCTTTGAAGATCCTTCATCTAAGAAACTACAATATATCTCTGTTGGTCCCTCTGAGGGCTCCTAGACGTAGGTCCATGCTCATTCCTTGCCTAATGAGCTCTATCCTAAAGAGGAGGTAGGAAATCGATGATGGTCTTCATCATTTTCCTCTAGTTAACCTCTTGTGAGTCAACCTATTTCTCTCTATGGTTCTCTTCATGATGCTCATTGACATGCTCTCCCCTATCCTCTTCTTGATTAGGGCCTTCAAGAAAAGACTCATTTACATTGATGTTTCTGCCTTATCTATGACCTCTACCACAACCAAGGCTATGGCCTCTAATAGAAGATCTATTCCTAGATAACATCCTATAATAATATCTAATATACAAGATTCTATAATAACCATAAAACATACTACTATAAAACATACATGAAAGATATATGTTTTGAAAATAGTATAAGTTCAATTTTTAGTCTTGCCTAATTTAGGTTTAAGTATATTTTAGTTTTGAAGTCAAAGTATTCAGGTTTGAAAATATACAACTAATAGTTTAAGTTCCATTTTAGTTCAACTAGTTCAAACTTCAGTTTGAAATAGATATACATAATAGTTTAAATTTTATTTTAGTTCAACTAGTTAAGTGGCATTCTAATATGCCCAAAGCTCCTAATGTAGAACTCAGGCTTTGATGTCTTAAAGTAGCAAAAGTAATAACATACAATCATACATAAGAAAACATAATAGATTACATTTCTTAAGGATCCCAAGACATTGAATCATATTTAAATTTAAATAATACTAGAAGTCCAATAATTAACACATCTACATGAAAGTATAACTACAAGTCCATTCCATTTAAATAATATATAGTTCTGAATGCCACTTGGCAAATAAAATTTGGAATGCACAATCATCCACTATACATGTCATAGGGTATGAAAGGTTGAAAGAATATACATTTATCAAATAGATTACATCATTATTTTTGGATCTATGATACAAAGTACAATATGATAATAAAAATCATCCATCACATAGATATAATCATCCAACATAATACATAAAGATAGAATGAAAGGAAATGTACACAAGGAACTCCAGCCATGGTATCAACAGACGAATCTCAATGGTAAAAGTAAAAAGCACTACCACTCGACCTTGTGGTAACCAATAAAAGGTCCACTCCCACTACATTGAGGAGATAGTCTCAAGTCCCAAATAGGATATCAATCCCAAAAATAAAAAGTAATATCTATGTCAAGTAAAACCCTAAAAGTAATCTAACTCAAAGGATTCCAAGATAAAATGACATCTAGACCCAGAGGCAAATAAAGAAACATAGGGAATCTATTATGCAAGTGGGAAAGTGCCATCACATGAATCAACCCTAGAGTTTCCCTACAATGGGTTACTTTCATAGCCATTTGGGTCCCAACATCCATTGCAAGCCACTTCCCAACATTACATATAGATAACTTATGCTAAGCTCATAAAAGTACAAATGTAAGAATCATAGAAATTCACATCAATCCTATGCAAGTGATAAGAAAGAATCAAAAGATAATTCAAAAATACACCTTAGTTCTTTACAAGCAACTTAAAAAATCCCAAAAATAACTAATTGATGACTCAAAGTTAAGTCAAATATGCAATAACATTCATCTCCTTATCACATGAGAACACTAAAAGCAATAGCAAACAATTTAACCAAACTCATCATAAAGCATACCAAACACATTACCATGATTGAGCTTAAAAGATCAAAATCAAATCATCATAATATCACAAACATAGAACTCTTGAGCATCTAGTAGATGTCTTAAGACTAGTCAACACTCTAGTCAACCCAAACCCAAAACATATGACAACATACAGTTAATAGTGTAGTTTAATAGTTTGGTTTGATTTTGAAAATAGATAGTTTGAGTTAACAATAAGGTCAATTTTTCATTTTAAAGTAAGTTTTTGAGTACATAACATTTTCATTTTAACCCTTACTATTTAACCCATTTCTTGTATTTAAACATAAAGCACAAATGCCCTTATCTTATGAGATAATCAATAATTTATTATTTTAATAATTTAATAGATAAATTATTTTAAATTTTTATTTTAATAATTAATGATTATTTGAATAATCAAAAATCATTAAATAATAACATAATGAATAAATTTAAACTTTATTCAATAATATTTATCATTAATATAAAATTAATTATCTTTCATTTAATTAAATTCAACTAATAATTATTAAAAAAAACTATATTAATATATTATTAATTAATACTTAACAAAACTATTAATGAAATTACTAATAACTAATTAAAAATAACTATATTAAAAATTTATTAATTAATTGACTTAATAATTAATAAAAATCTAATTAATAAAATTATTAATAAAATAATAATTAAATTTTAATAAAAAATTTAAAACTAATTATAAAAGAAAATAATGCAATTAACTTTGGATGTTTTAGGCCCATTGGCTAGCCATCAAAGGCTATTGTGTGGCTACCATTAACGACAGCTATCGTAGTGGCCTCCAACTGCAATAGCACTATAGGGTACTATTGTAGCTACCACAGTACCTATTGCAAGAAGCAACAACCATTAATGTCATTGGGTGGTGAGGAGGGGTGTGGAACCCGCCTCCCACCCTCTATATATATATATCAATTTTATTTTATTAAAATTTGTTTTTTTTTAAACGATTTTCACCCTTCCAAATCACACAGACACACACACACACACACACACACACACACACACACACACAAACACACACACATGTGGGTAAAAGTACAAAGTTGTGTCACCTTTCAAGCTGACTTATCAGAACAACTAAATTTGAGTATTTCTATCTAAAATCTAATTTTGTTCAAACACATGATCCTGGTAAATTTATTCTAGATTTAAGTTATATATGATCTCACACTTTTCCAATTGGAAATGTCTATTAAATGCATGTTTTCTATTGATCTCAAAGTTGGTTTTGACAATTGAGTGTCAAAACACTTAAGAAATTTACTAAGTTCATGTCGAGCTAGTAACATATGCCAAGTATAATATGTATAGATGTTGAGTTGCAATGAGTGTTGAGTCACTCATGTGCTGAGTAAATAGTAAGTGTCGAGCAAATCGATAGAGCTGAGCAAGTTTCAAGTGCTGAGTGAGCAATAGATGTTGAGCAAGTTCAAATGTCGAGCTAGACAGAATTATAGTATGTGCTGAGCATCAATATTAAACAAGTGCTGAGTAACACAAAATTGACTTAGGTTTTTGTGATGGAACAAACAACTATGTAACCTATTTTTGAGTGGACATATGGATAGATCTTGAAGCTTTAAAGATAAGATCAAATCTATTTGGATTCCCTATGTGATCAACATGCAACCAATTAGAAAAATGGAAGGAATTAAGAAGGAAAGTTGGATGAATCTCAATTGTAGATTCATACCTAACCTTGAGCCACAAAAGTCTTTTTAAAGAGACACAAAGCCCCATAATTTAGTGGAGTATGAATGAGAGAGAGCATTAGAGAATGCATGCTAGAAGGTGATGATAATAGTGAAAGGGGTGAATTGATCAACATATAGACAAGGTGACTTGGAAGAAGGATAGAATTGCAAAATTAGTTAGTAGAATAGAGGATCAAGGATAGAGGAATTTTATATCAGATCAGAGAGAATCGAGATGAACTAAATTAGGATCTGAATCAGCAATATCAGATTGCAAGTCTATTAGATCAAATATTCTACTGTACATTCTAACAACTGTATCAATAGGATGAAACAATTTGTATTAAAGTTGATTTGATAGTCATTGAGAAATCATTTAACAAGGTGACATTCCAAGTGAGTGTTTTAAAGTCCATTAGCCAGGCACACTTCTAATAGGGTGTTAAAATCCTTTAACAAGGTAGGATCTAACAATCCCTTGTAATCATTTAACAGGGAAAGCCTTTCATAGTGCAAATCATGAGAATGGTCAAAACATGTAACCTTAACAAGTGAACTTTATTGCTGTAGTAGTGAATAATTGTGGGTGTCATCCCCACCCCAATTTTACCTTCACATTGGAGGGTTTCTGGGTAATCATATCTAGTGTCAAGTGTTTGTGTGTGGATGCATTTATTTTTCATTTTATTTCAATATGTTTATGCATGCAATTATTTTAAAGTTAAAAGTTTTACTTGTTAGAGATCAGTACTTCTATTTCACCCCCTCCTCTCCCCCCCCCTGCCTCTCAGAAGTATATATTTCCCATTTTTATTTCCAACAATTGGTATTGGAGATAATTTCTCATTAGGAGAAGCCTTATAGCTTGGAGAAAATATCTTGAGATGGAGGTTTACAAGTTGGAAAAGACTCTAGAGAATCAAGAGATTTGGATACATCTCTTAATGCAACAACTAGATGAAGGTAGTGATTCCTTGATAAGTTCATTAAAGAGAAGGAAAGTGATTTCTATATCTAAAAATACAATTTAATACAAAGAGATTGAAACCACAAAGCTATTTGTAGATGGTAACTATTGTGAATTTGATGAAACAATTCTAGATCTCATAGACAAGAACAAAGCACAAGTTGAGGAGATAAAAAATCTAAAGTTGGAGCAAGAATCACAAGCAATATTGTTATGTGAGATGATTGAGCAAAAGAAGAAGCTATAGAAGACAAGCCCATGATTGAAGAAGACAATATAATCTTAGCAAATAGATTGGAAGAAAAATCAACAAAGTTGTCTAGGATCTCAAACATGCCCTAATCCAAATGATGAATGCCCATCATGAGTTGAATGTCAAGGGCATTAAGATAACCACATTGAAGTTGTAGAATGAGCAATTATAGAATGACCTAAAAAGTGAGAAGGAGTTTGTTGAAAGCTTCAAAAAGCCAAATGAAGCCATCAAGTACTTTGAACAATTACTGAGACCCCCCTAGATCCAATAAAGACACATTAGAATTGGGATACACAAGCACTGAAGAAGGAGAATAATCCAAAGTTGCTGAGGAAAGAAATAATAAAAGTAAGAACTCCAAACTCATTTGTCATCATTATGGAAAGGAAGGACACACAACTAATTTTTGCAGGAGCAAGAATGCTAGTCAGAATGCCAAGCCAAAAAACATGACACATTGTTACAAGTGCAACAAACAAGGGCACCAAGCACATGACTGCAAAACAAGGACCATGCATGCACTAAAATTTGAAGGACATTGCTACAATTTTCAGAAGTTTGGACACAAAACCTTTGAATCCAGATCCAAGTCAACATGGTCATCAAATAAGGGAAGAATCCATGAAAATACCTATAATTGGGATAACAACACAAGACATTGCTATCATTATTGTCAATAGTATGGACACATCCCTAAAAATTGCATAAGAACACACTTTAGAGGTAGCTACAATAGATGGTCGAGTAAAACTACATGCTTTAGTTGTTTGAAGATTGGTCCTATTAGCAAGCATTGCCCAATAAGGATAAAAGCAACTAACTCAAAGTTCAATAATGGAAAATGCAAGGTATATGTTGAGCACATTAGAGGAGAGATGAACAAGACAAGGAAGAAAAAAGATGGATGCAACACATCAAATGAAGGGATCACTTCACTTAAAGGGTTAAGTGGTCACACTTCATCAAACCAAGAAAAAGGTGGTATGTGGGACTAGTATTTAAATGCCTCATAATACATTAGTTCTAAGGAAAGTTAGTACAAAAAAGAACACAATAGCATGAATAAAGATGCAAAGAAAAACCAAGGTCCAAACCTTCAAGTTTTTACTAACAAGTGTGAAAAGTTCTCTTCAATTCGATAGTAACATCTAGTGTGTGCTGAGTTGATAGCCAAAGTTAGTTAAAGCTGAGTCAATACTATCTTCTAAGTGAAGGAAATTTCTATTGAAGCTAAGTAAGGGTAACTCTAGTGGCTACTGAGTGATGGAAAATAAATGGATTTTGAGTGAAGTAGAAATTAAATAGAAGCTAAGTTTACAGTTGTACATGCACTATGCATTAAATGTGATGTTTTCAAAGGGTATAAGGAAAATTTAAACCTATTTTTCATCATTACAAACATAGATCAAGAGAGTGTAGAGAAAAGAAGTGATTGGTGAGTAGAGATTGAAGCATTTACACAGAATCCAATAGATATCCAACATTGTTTCATCGATTTGAAAGGTATTCTTCACATGTGTTCTTACATAGTTACATAGTTTAATATCTTTTAAAACCCTAGCTTGCAAATATGGCCTCTAGTTCTAGAAATCCCAAGGATAAGGAACCTTTTGAAGTTCAGTTGGTTAGTAATGAACTCAAGAAACTAGATTTTAGGCCTATTCTTGAAGTTGCATATAAGAAGAACCCAAAAAGGCCATTATTAATCATTCCACCCAAGGTCATAATGGTTTAAGATGTAAGAAAATGTTATAATTGCAAGGTTGGAGCAACTAGAGACATGAAAATTCACTAGGCATATGAAAAAATATGTGAGAGTGGAATGTTGAAGGAATAATTCCAAATCATTGAGAGAAATGGCTTACCTCATGCCCTATATTTCCCTACCATCTTTAAGACTGAATGGATATGAATAATTTTGAGTAGAATCCATGAAGGATGTTTATGGCTAGAAGGATGGCTAGAAGGAGGGCCTATCGAACTATCTAAAAGTATTATGCATAGGACTAGGATTTCCAACCCTACAACGGCCCAAAACCTTAAGGAGTGATTCTAAAGAAGCCATTGAAAAGAATACAGGGACAAAGTCGAATGACTATTGATACCATCAATGATCCAAATCTAGAATTTTTTGTGAGGCTCATTACTCACAAATTCTACTAGTTAAGTTTATTGAACAGTGTGCCATGCATTACAGTTGATATAGGGTACAAAATTGTGAAGAAAGATCATACCTATGATCTGTTCGAGCTACAGTTGTAACAAATCATGGAGAACCTAGGAGCTATAAGGAGATCAAAAGGTGAAAAATAAAAATTTGGTTCTATATATATATATATATATATATATATATATATATATATATATATATATATATATATATATATATATATATATATATATATATATATATATATATATATATATATATATATATATATATATATATATATATATATATATATATATATATTCTTTTATGTTTAGAATAAGTTTCCTTGTTTTGGTAAGGTAGGTTGGAAGAACAATATGTCTATGGCTATACAAATTAATGAGAACCTAGAACAAATGGGAGACAATTTTGAGTCTATAATGACCAGTTATTTTGAGGATTTCAAGAAAACCATGAAACAGAGACTAAGAATCCTAGTTCCCCTAGTGAACAAGCACTATAATGAAATTTTCTTCTTAGTAGATATTGACTACACATTTATCCAAACTGTAGTACCTAGAGTAAGATTGCTAAGCCCTTTGGGGTATGAAATCAATATAGATGAAGTATCAACAACCATCACTGCATTACATGCTGAGAAAATTGACAAGTTAGCAAAGATCTTTAGCAATTATGATGTTGTAAAATCAAAGTTAGAAATGGAGTTGAAAACTACCTCAACTCTGAAAAAGAAGGATAAATTAGTCAAGAAGCTAAAAGAAAAATTTGGTGAGGGAGCTAAAGGTGAAGATGATGATGAAGACAAAGAACAAGAATAAGAATAGGGGCAAGAATCTCTTTCCCTGACACAAGGAATGGGAGAAGATGAGGAAGAAGGTGTTGAAGAGGAACAAGCTTAGGAAGCACCAACAAAACAAGAGCCATAGAAGAGAAAGGCAAAGAAACAACCTATAGCTCAGCCCAAGAGTAAAAAGATAGCCAAACCAAGCCATGCCAAGCCTCCTACTCTAGCCACAAGAGAAACTACAAGGGCAACCAATCAAAAGGAAAAAGAGAAAACAAAAGAGAAGAAGAAGGCTACTAAGCAACTAGGTCTAGTGCAAAAGAAACTAAGGAGAAAATATGTTGCATAGCTAGAATCTAATGAAGAGAGGACCGAGTCAGATGACAACAACTAGTTCAAAGTGGTAAGTCATGCACCTAAGTCTAATATTGATAATATTTGTGAAAATATTAGGGATAATAAAAACTTGATTGGTTTAAAAACTATTGAGTTCAATAAATTAAATAGAGAAGATTAGAATAAGGTTGAGGAGTTAGTGTATGCCATGATGGAAAACTTCAAGAATACTCCATTTGTATTTAACACTACTATGCCTAAGGATTTATATTCCATTGTTGAAAATAAATGAGATTATTACCTAAACATGGAGAATGAAATAAGGGATTCTACATTGGTATAAGTGATGCCATTCTTTTCAAAAGGCCAAATAACAAAAGCAAACAAGAAACATGGCAGCAAGTTTGCACCAAAGTATAGAGCATTCAACATACTTCACAACAAGATTAAAGATGTTGTAAAGAAGTCCACTCATATGTGGAAGTTGATTTATGGGCTAACCATTATTAAGGAAGGATAGGAGGATCCTTTTTAGGGAAGAAATGATGAAGAAGAGGCAAAGAATGATAAAGAAGGAGAAGTTGAGAAAGAAAAAGAAGGCAACACATTGGAGGAGGCACCGCAAAAAGGAGAAGAAATGGCAGTTGTTGAGGAGTAGCAAATAGATCAAAGTATACTAGACACACAATTGCCACCACTAAGCCCTCCACATGACACCAATACACCTATAGAGATAGTAAAAGTAAAGGATCTTCCAAACAGCTTAGCTCAGAACATCATTCCACTAACTACAGAGGATCTAAAGAAGATTCTTGACCAATCAACTTTATACGTAAAGTTGTGTGATAATCTAGTGCTAGTTGGTGTAGATGAGTTACAAAAGGTAGTAGCTGACCTAACTAGGGACAAGTTGAATACATAAGAACCACCTTCTTCAATCCTTACAACTACCAGTAGAAAACCTAAAGAGAAAGCATCAAAAGATACAATTGCTAAGGTTGATTCTATAGTGTAAGTTGTTCTATCGGAACAATAGACTAAAACTATAGAGGAGCCAACAAAAAATCAAATAGGATAGATAGACGTATTTGTTGCTACTACAAAAACTCAAGGTGCACCATCAATAATTATGATTGATCAAGAAGGATCACAAGAAGCAAAGGAAATTCCAAAGGAAAAGGAGCAAGAAGCCATCTAGACATTGGTTAATTTACCAACTAATAACACTCCTAAAAATTTCCTTTAGAAGCTAAGCACTAAAGCAATGCCACTCTAAATTTTAGCAGTATGCTTGAGCTCCACAAAGGTTGCAAGGTTACTTCACTATGGAGACCCAACATTAGATGGAAAAAATTTCATACCAAAATATGACTATGCAACCATGAACATTGAATAGATCAATGAGATGTAGGAGGCATTGGAAAGGAAAAAGAATCAAGCGATACTCAGAAAGGAGTATAAAAAAAGCCAAGCATTACATGAGATAAAAGACATCTTTTTAGATGCATTCAACTTGTAAACAGCTAATGCAACCAAGCCAATATTGGAGCAATTGTCTATAATTCTTGAACAAGTGACAAATGAAGACTAGGAGACTAATGTAAAACTTATGGAATGGTATAAAAAGAAATTTCAAGTAAAGGTAAATGAGAAAATATCTAGTGGAATAGCACTATCACAAGTGGAATTGGATACAAAAATAGAAAAAGTGAAGAAGTTACTTGAGAATATATTCTCACTGTATAGTAAATTGTGTGATCCCACACTCTTCACACAAGAAATGAGCCAATGGATTATGAGTCTAGAGAGAAACCTAAAAATATTTGGTATGAAATTACCATAGAATCTAGCTCAAAGTGAAAAACATTTTCATTCAATGCTTCACATATAGAATGAATTAGCTATAGTCATAGTAGAAGAGGCTAATACAAGAGCCAAGTTAGTTCAAATTCAAGCCTCCTTAACCCCACACATGGAAATCCTATGGAAAGAACTAGCCTATGCTATGAAAAAACTCAAGAAAGATCCTAATCTTTCAACATTAGATGGCTTAGTTCACTTTGCAGTAGAGACATCAATCAAAATCAAGTCATTAGATGTTGCAATAGACAACTAGGATGTTGCTCTCAAAATTGTAATGGAAGTTAACAAGAACTTCTTGGATAAATATGCACTTAGTGTATAAACCTTTTGGCATCAGTGTAAAGAAGGGGGAGAAATATTTAAAGGAGTCAAAATAGCTATGCAAGGGGGAGACATGTGAAAGGGGGAGTTATAGAATAATCAAAAAAATGGGGAGCAAACAATAGGAAATAGGGCATAACAAAACACATTAGATAAAGAGTATCAAAATGTAGAATGATTGAAGATAAAGAGCAACAGCAAGAGTCAAACCTACTCAAAGAGATTTTGGATATAGTGAGACACATTAACTTAGTGGGAGTTATTAAAATTTGAGGTATATATTTCTTTACAAAATTTTGAATAGTTTTCAAGTCTTGTATATATATGCCAAATTGGATGTATATTATACTTGAGGATATTAGATTCATTATATATAGTTAAGTGTTTTTACCACTCATGCCAAAGGGGGAAATTGTTGATCTCAAAATTGGTTTTGACAATTGAGTGTCAACACACTTAAGAAATTTACTAAGTTCATGTTGAGTTAGTAACATATGCCAAGTATAATATGTATAGATGTCGAGTTGCAATGAGGCCTGAGTCACTCATGTGCTGAGTAAATAGTAAGTGTCGAGAAAATAAATAGAGTTGAGCAAGTTTCAACTACCAAGTAAACATTAGATGCTAGGCAAGTTCAAGTGTTGAGGTAGACAAAATTATAGTATGTGTCGAGCATTAGTATTAAACAAGTATCAAGTAACACAAAATTGACCTAGTTGTTTGTAATGGTACAAACAACTATGTAAAACCCTTTTTGAGTTGACATATGGATAGATCTCAAAGGTTTAAAGATAAGATCAAATCTATTTGGATTCCCTATGTGATCAATATGCAACCAATTAGAAAAATGGAAGGAATTGAGTGAGAAAGTTGGATGAATCTCAATCATAGATTCATACTTAACCCTAAGCCACCAAAGTCTTTTTAAAGAGAGATTAAGCCCATAATTTAGTGATGAGTATGAATGAGAGAGAGAATTAGAGAATACATGTGAGAAGGTGATGATAGCAGTGAAAGGGATGAATTGATCAACATATAGACAAGGTGACTTAGAAGAAGGATAGAATTGCAGAATTAGTTAGCAAAACAAAGGATCAATGGCAGAACAATTTCATATCAGATTAGAGAGGATTGAGATGAACTAAATTGGGATCTAAAATCAGTAGTATTAGATTGTAAGTGTATCATATCAAATATTCTACTATACTTTCTAACAATTATATCAACAAGATGAAATTATTTGTATTAAGGTTGATCTAACAATCATTTAGAAATTATTTAGTAGGGTGACATCCCAAGTGAGTGTTCTAAAGTCCTTTAGCTAGGCACACTTCTAATAGGGTGTTAAAATCCTTTATTAGGGTAGGATCTAACAATCATTTGTAAGCCTTAAATAGGGTAGACCTTTCACAGGGTAGATCATGAGAATGGTGAAAACATGTAACCTTAATAGATGAACATTATTATTGCAGTAGTCAACAATTGTGGGTGTCATCCCCACCCCAGTTTTACCTTCTCATTGGAGGGTTTCTGGTTAATCATATTTGGTGTCAAGTGTTTATGTGTGGATTCATTTACTTTACATTTTATTTAAATATGTTTATGCATGCAATTGTTTTAAAGTTAAAAGTTTTAAAGGTTAGAGATCAGTACTTTTGATTCACCCCACCTCTTAGAAGTATATATTTCCCATTTGTATTTTCAACAAGTTTCTACTAGTTAGTATCCAATTACTAAAGAAATAAAATTATTTCATAAAATTGACATTTCAATAACTCTTACTTTTATTATTATATTTTTTTGTATCATATAAATACCATTTTATAGAGCTCAAAGTCATGAATATTCTCATATAGATTTCATAGTGTTTTAATTACATATATTATATTATAATTAAACAATTATACAAGCACATATTTTAACACATGAAAAGATGTTGATTTTGAGAACGAGAAAAATATTACATTATATAAAAAAAATTTAAAATTATATAACATTCTAGAGGAGAGAGTCCTCTTCTTGAATCTATAATTGGTCTTTTGGTTGGAATACATTTATTTTAAAAAATGTGGTGGGAGATGAAACCTATCAATCTAAGTATGTTAATATTTGAATTATTATAAAAGAGAAAATACTTGTCTAAAGCCAATTTTTATTTTTGATTGTTCTAGCTACATATGTTATCTATAACATAATTTGAGATCAAAGGGAAATAAGTTTATTTCCATGTTATTTTGTGGTTGGAACGAAACACTTGTTTTCTAGCATTTTTTTGCAACTAAAAATTTATCTTTACAAATAGGAAAATATATCATTTCTTATTCCAAATAATTATTAAAAATTATAATCCTAAACTTCATCCATTTCTACACATTTCATTAGTTTACTTCATTTTAAAATTGTAAATAATAATACCAATTTTATGTCAATGAATCTGAATAGTTATAATTTTGTTAGCCTTTTCCTTTGTAAAAGGGTGACATAGGTTTTGTGCTTTTACTAATATATATATTTTATAAACATAGTAAATTCTGTCTAATAGGAAAACCTAGATCAACTAGTCAAGTTTTCAATTTAAAATTGATCTCTTTTCAAAACTAACTTTGATCAATTAACAAATATTCATTTCATGGAATGACGGTTTCCTAATTTTCAATCTTCATATATAGAATAATTCATATGAATAACAATATTTCTCAATTAGAGATTGAAACAAACAATTCAACAACCACGATGAAGACTAGAATATTATATTACATAATTCACTAGGTAAACAAAACACAAGGCTCTACCTAGTTCTGATGCTAATATGCAATCACTTGAAGATTTGTGAGAGAATTATATTCTCTCAAAACCTTCTCTCTGAAAAATCCCTTCTCCAAAATCCTTGGTCCCTACAAAAAGAACTCTCCATCTTTGATATGGAGTTCTTCGCTAAAATCGGGGCACTGATTGTGCAATCATGCAAGGGAACTCATTCATCACAATATTTTAACTCTTTATTAACTTTTTCAAATATTCATGCATACTTTATGCAATTTAGAAATATCTTTAATAAATCAACTCCTCTTTCACTTATTATTTAATATTTGAAGCATTATTTGATAAAATATTTATTAACTTAAGTAATAATAATATTTACCATTTATTTAAAAATGATCTCCTAAATGTATTATTATTAAATTAAATAATTATTATTAATCTCTCAAACTAGACTATAATTTTCTCTTTAAATTTAATTATTTTTTATTTAATTAATTTCTCAATTAATTAAATATAATTAATTATTAAAATTATCTTAATAATTTTATATTAAATTAAATCATTGATTAATATTTTAATTTCACTTAATTAATAGAAAATTCACCAAAGACCTACAAGAAGAAATATGAAAATCTATCATAAAATACCACATAGAAGATCAAACTCAAGGGTTATAATCACGAATTTATCTCATACGATGAATTCGAAAGGGTAATCATCTCAAATACTTGTCCTAATTTTCTAGGACAATTGGTTTAAAGGTTAGGATTTGGACTCAAGAATTTATCTCTCCTCTCTTAACATTGAGATATTGCAATCGGGTATGCTCATCCTGAAAATTTAGGGAAGTCAACACTTGATACTTGTTATCTACATAAACATTGTGCATGTACAAACACATATATTCTATACTAAATAGGAAATGGTAGGATGTGGTGCATCATGTAGATCCCCTCGAGTAGATGACTATGGCTCCCTTCCTTAACCACATCAAAAATATCATACATAAAGAAAACATACATGCACACTA
Organism: Cupressus sempervirens; assembly: GCA_028749045.1. Classification (NCBI taxonomy): domain Eukaryota; kingdom Viridiplantae; phylum Streptophyta; class Pinopsida; order Cupressales; family Cupressaceae; genus Cupressus; species Cupressus sempervirens. The sequence continues at coordinate 805,437,775 of CM053783.1, read as the reverse complement.
TACACATGCAGTATGGGGTAAGTACCCATAAAAAAAAACGTATATAAAAATCCATCTAACATCAGCAAATAACTAAAATCATTGCAATAATCACTGTCAAGGTATAATCATGCATACATGAAGTAATTAGTGCCAAGTAGTTTCATCATATAATTACTAAGTCTGAAAACAATATCCAATAATCTAAAAGATAATGCTACTAATCATCAAGCATAAACATAGGCTAGCATAAAATAGTTCAAGAATAATAACTAAATATAAACTAGGGATAGACACTACATGACAATAATGTGAACTATTAGTAGCAATCTCCTATGCAAGTTTTGAGGATAAGATAATACCAAGAACTAAAATAGCAATAAAAAAATTCCAAGTTACACCAAACATAGATTTCAACTATGGAGATTATGACTGCATCTTACTTTTAAAAGATTCTAGTGAAATTGAAAAAATTTTGTCACTTCCAAATGAATACAACTTCATTCTAGGCACAACTATAAACCAACTTCTCTCTAGTACAAAAAAATATGCATATGGGACAATACGTGCCCTAACTATGGGAGCAAAAAAAAGAGGAACACAATACATTCTTGATATCAAAGATGACCATACATATATGGATTATAAAGGATTGGTAAATTTCTTCACTTTACTTCCATTTTCTTTTATACTTTTTAAACAATTTTGATTCATCTCCCAAAATAATCAATATTACTCTTCCAGAACATCTCTACATGTATCCAAATTTCTCTCAACCATACTATCAAATGGAACAATAGAACTACAAAAAGGTGAAATTCCAATCTTCCTTTTTAGAAACATTGCAAAAAAGCAAGGTCAAAACATGCTCTCCATAAAAGTCCAACAACATATATTTGTAGTCTTAATGACAAAAGAACATTTGAAAGACTTCATACACTCCTGCACACCATATTTGAGGTAACCATTTCAAACATCTTGCACTCTCTATTTTATACAATCAAATTCAACATTCTACTAATATTCTTGAAGCTTCTTACAAGTTGTTGGGCTCTTAAATCCTACAAGTGCATATTCAAATACATTTTATGCATTCCATCCTAAATGCAACTATAGATTTGATAGCTACACAACACTAAATGATAAAAAGGAAATTTGTACCAAATGTAAAGATGAATTTAGCTACATATATTCCCTTCATGTTAAAGTAGTCATCACTAACAACAACAATCAAACTATCCACTACTTTTCAAAAAAAAATATCGTTGAGCAAATCTAGCCTTCCTTATAATACATGACATATGAAGCATATGCCAATGACAAACTAGCAGTTATATTTATGTTTTGGGGCTTCTAGTTGAGAGAAAAGTTCACTCTTAATCAAAGTAATTAGATCATTCATGTCCTTGCACTTGAAGAATAGGCCACACAATGTCTTCATTAAGGTATACACATTCACAATACTCTTCTTTTCTTCTAATTTCATATTAAATCATTGTTTCTATGTAATACTAACTTGGCTCATACAATCATATCACTGTATAGGGCTCCAGCTACATGAGATGCTTTTGTCACATTGCAACTATTACAAAGTTTTGGTCTCAAATGCCAGTCCAAAATTAAACATGAAATGCAACAATATATAGCATATAATCAAGTCTAATATAAAACATACATGCTATTTATGCTATTTTGAACATTCAATAGTAACATTCAAGCAAAAAAATTCAGTAGATCTTAAATGTTTCTCATGTTGGATATAATTGATTAATTGTGTGTTATCTTTGATGTTACAAAAATGCCATATTAGTTGATAGTCAATGCATGCCAAGCTCACTTTGTCAATAAAGGTAGTTTTCCTTTTCTACTGAGTGTTCCTAAGTCTTCTTTGTATAGAAGGCAGTATCTACTAAGCTCACTTGGGCATCAAAGGAATTTACGTAGAAATGAGTGTTAACTAAGCTCACTCTATTAGAAAAGGAAAATTGAGCAGAGCTAGTATTAACCAAGTTCACTCAGTTACCAAAGGAATTTTATAAGTTTGTAGTGTTAACTGAGCTTTTGTTGGTTAACATAGGAAATTACTTCAAAATTAGTTTCTACAGAGCTAGGTCAGCTAGCAGAGTATTTTCTTATTTTGGCATGTAAAGATTAATTTTTTTACCTATTGATCCTAGCTGACTATGGTAATGAATATTGGTTACTATAATTTGTATTTGAGCCAACTTGACAATCTGGAAGGTATAAGTAAAAGGTCAATTTGTGATTTTAAAGTATGCAAGTTGAATAAGTTGGAAGAGATAAGAAGAAAAGAAGTGAACTTGAAGGATAAGAAGGTATCCTTGTGTAGTAGAAAAGTGTTATTCAATTAGGAAATATTATGAATAAGCCAAAACAAAGTTCTGTAATTAGCAATTCAGTTGCATCACAATCAAGTCATTTCATTTTTACTCTCTAACCATTGTAGTCATGATCTAAAAATCTCTTAGCAGAGATGGTTTAACGACCATTTGTAAATCCTCTAGCAAGGTGGAAATTCCATTGAATTGTTTCAAGACCTCTTACAAGGCCACTCCTAATATGGTGATCAAATCCTTTAATAGGCTCACACCTAACAATGTGTTTTGTAAGCTTTAACAGGGTTGGCTCCTAATAGGGCACACTTCAAAAAAGTGAAAAATAGTAACTAGTTACATTTGGTGATTTTTCCCAAATTGGGTTTCCACATTAAATCCTAGTGTCATATGTGTTCATGTTATTTCTTTCATGTTTGTATGTAAACTACTAACAATATCTTAAGATCTGCTAAGTTAAACACATTCTACATTTACCAAGTTACATCATTCTGTGTATTTTTTGAGTATCAATAATGATCAATTTTATCAGTCTAAATTTTATATTTGACATCTAAGGGATCTAGTATTTATTTTAGTAGTAACTAATTCACCTCTCCCTTCTCATTTACTCCTCTTATATTTCCAAGAATTAGTATCAAAGCTTTTGGTTCTTGTAAAGAAGGTTTCAAGGACCTAAGCTAAAGATTAGGATGTCTTACAAAAGAGATATTCCAAAGCTGAACAGAGACAACTTTGTACCATGGAATGGACTTATGAGGCTTCATATGGCTACCATTCATGACTTAGGCCACAAATATCATGATGAAGAATACAAAACTCCCACTAAAACATTATTAGTTGAAGATATTGCTGAGAAAAAGAACCATAACATCATGATGATTGATATTACATCTGCTCTCAATTATGTTGAATTTCATGAGGTTAAGGACTATAAAATTTCTTTTGATATGTAGAATTAACTAAAAGAAATCTATGGAGGAGATGGAAATGTAAGAAGAGCCAAAGTAGAAATCCTTAGAGGACAATTTGACCAAATGAGAATGAGAGAAGATGAAAACATTGCAAAATATGTGGAAAGAATTAAGGCCAATGTTAGTGCAATCAGAGCATCTGGAGGAGAAATGAAATAAGAAACCTATTGTAAGAAAAATAATCAAAACTTTTCTTCCCATCTATGCAATCAAAGTGTTTTTTATTCAAGGAAAGAGATGTTATTGAAATAACAAGATAGGCTTGGATGCCCTAGTAGGAAGATTGGAAGCTTTTGAACTAGACAACTTTGACAACTATGTTCCTACTTCCAAAAATATTGAATCTACATTTGAAGCTAAACTCTCACTCAAAGAAAAGGTCAAGAAAATAAAAGACAATCAATCAAGAAGTGAGGAAGAAACTAAAGAAAGTTCTTATAGTAATCTTGAAATTTTTGAAGCCCTACTTGCAAAAAAATATTCTAGGAGTAGAGAGAAGTACAAAGGTAAAATTCCTCTAATCTATTTTTCTTGTGAAGTAATTGGTCATATTATTTCTAGGTGTCTAAACAAAGAAAGTAAGAGAAGAAAAGCCATGAGTATACAGGCAAGAAGGAATTCAAAGGTCGAAAATCCTACAAAGACAAAGGGAAGAATTTTTTTTTTATGGCTAAAGATTCTGATAATAGTGAAGATGAAATAGTGTATATTACTATAAAAGATGAATCTGATGATGAAGGAGATAAGATGGCACTTGTCTCTCATGTTATTAAAAATGATACTTGCATCATAGATAATGGATGTTCTCACGATATGATTGGAGATAAAACTAAGTTTGAACAATTTGAAAACTGTGATGGAGGTAGTGTAAGGTTTGGAAACAATGAACCTTGTTGCATAAAAGGAAAAGGTTGTATCTCATTAACCAACAAACTTGTATGTAATAAAGCCTATTGGGTTGAATGACTAAAACATAATTGACTGAGTGTGGTAAAGTTGAACAACATTAGATTCAAGATAGAGTTCATGAATGACAAGACAAGACTACTAGATAACAATGCAAATCTGATTGGATCAAGAAAGCAAACAAAAGGTAGCCTATTTTATCTTCACCTTTGTGATTGCTAATGTTTTATTGCTAAAGTAGAAGAAATCTAGTTATTGTTGATCTCAGATTGGTTTTAAAAATTGAGTGTCAACACACTTAAGAAATTTTCTAAGTTGATGTTGAGTATAATATAGATGCTAAGTTACAATATGCGCCGAGCTAGAAATTCAACAAGTGCCAAGTCATTTAGATGCTAAGAAAATAGACAGTGCCAAGAAAGTTTTAGATGCCAAATGACTAATAGATGTCAAGAAAAATTTAAGTGTAGAGCAAGATAGAATTTAGTATGTGCCAAGCATCATAAATTAGTAAGTGTTGAGTAACACAAAATCAACGTATGAGTTTGTGCCTTCACAAACTAAGATGCAAACTATTTTTGAGAAGACATATGGATAAATCTCAAAGTATTAAAATATAAGAATGAATCTATTTGGATTCTCTATGCAATTGACATGCAACTAATCAAAAAAATGGAAAGGTGGATGAATCTTAATTGTAGATTCATACCTAACCCTAAGTCATGAAATCTTTTTAAGGAGGTTGAAGCCCCATAATTTAGGATGTATGAGATAGAGTGTGCAAAAATATAATGCATGCAAGGAGATAGTGCTAAGAAACGTTAGAAGGAAGTGAAAGGGGTGAATTGATAAAGCAGAAGGTGACTTGGAAGAAGGATAGAATTGTAGATTAGTTAGAATAATAGAGTATCAATACTAAAAAAAACTTCATACAAGATTAGTGACGATCATATTATATATAACAAAGATCTAAAATCAACAATAGGAGATTGCAAGTGATCAGGTCAAGTATTCTACTATACTTTCTAACAATTGTATTAGTAGAATGAAATCCTATGGAGATAGGTTGGTTTAACAACCATTCTATAAAGCCTTTAATAGGGTGACATTCCAAGTGAATTTTTTGTAAATCCTTTAGCCAAGTACACTTTAGATAGAGTGTTAAAATCCTTAGGATAGGATCTAAAAATCCTTGTAAGCTTTTAATAGGATAGGCCTTTCATAGGGCAGATAATGAGAATGGTCAAAAATATGTAACCTTAGTGGGTGAACTTTATTCCTATAGTAGTTAAGAGTTTTGGGTGCCATCCCCACCCCAATTTTACCTTTTCATTAGAGGGTTTCTAGGTAATCATATCTGGTGTCAAGTGTTTATGTGGAAGCATTTACTTTACATGTTACTTTCATATGTTTATGTATGCAATGTTTTAAAGTTTAAAGTTTAGTAGTTCTAATTCATTCCCCCCCCCCCAAGAAGTATACTTCCCACTTGTCGATTCCCAAGAATTGGTATCAGAGCTAAGTTCTTATCAAGACAAGCCTTATAGCTTGGAGAAAAGATCTTGAGATGGAATTCTACAAGTTGGGAAAAACCATTCAAAATCAGGAGATTGAGATACACCTCTTACTATAATAATTGGATGAAATTGCCATCGCTGAGAATAATGCTCAATACAAGGAGATGGACACCACAAGGTTATTTGTAGATGATAATGTTGGTGTTTGAAAATGTTACCCATTTCCAATTACCCTGATGAGAACAAGATGCATCTAGGGGTAGCTAAATCCCATTATCAACACATCCATTTAGACACCAGGCCAACTATAAGGCATGACCCTTCTTCTTCTTCAGGCTCTGCAAAACCTAGATGGGTGGACCTACAGATTCTTTATATGGTACCATTTGTCAAAGCATACACTGAATCTAATATGAAGCAAAAAAAACCCTTATTTCTCCTGATAACTCGTGAAATGACATCCATCTACAGTAGCTAAATGCAGATCTAGGAATCTTATGAGCTGAGTGAGGGCATTCTATTATAGCTCTTCAACATGAAAGAGGAAAAGTGTTTGATTATTGATGTTGATCTCAACAAAACCTCAAATATGCAGCAATATAACAGGTGATCCTATAAGTGATCAGTGCCTTATCTATTGGTCAGTTCACACAAAAACCTAACAAACATCCCTGAAAATCACTGACATGTGCCATACATCAGGACTTCCTGATCTATCTAACCACTTTGTGAATTAGACATCTACATCCTTCTGAACCTCATACTCAACTTATCCCTTCATGAAATCTGCAATCCTATGATGAAGAATCAAGAATTTACATAACTCTTTGAGTCATAAGCAAAATAAATCAACATATACAACCGATAAGTTGCAACTGAGTTTCATATTCTTTGTTTACAAAACACAAAATATCACAAACAACATGAATGAGAGACAAGATATCAGAATGAATATTGACTTGCTACTGCCTTATCATTCATTTTCTTGAAACAAATTACAATAAGATGCATGAAATTTAAATGCAAAGCTACCTAACAGATCAGACTATCTGTATTCTTATTTCTTGTTGTTCATTACATGAGAAATTTGCTGAAGAATGGTATAACAGATCTGAGAGAACTCAAGATTGGAACCATGAATGGTCTCTCAATTACAAAAAAAACTAGAACCCCTCGAATGATAGAAAGAAAAAATCATATAGACAAGGGTGAATTCCTAGATCTGATCTACAACTACCATCTGTCTACTTGGAATTCAATCTTTCTCAGTTGGATCACCTCTCTCTTCTTTCTACCATTGATCTGATTTGATTTCATCATTAATCTATAACAAACTTGCAAAATATCCTTGCCTAATTATGAAATCCCTTTACTTTCCAAAATATCTTAAATCTTCATGAAATGCTGAAGGAATCAAACTTTAACTGATTTGAAATTACTACAATTCGACCCCAACTGCATTTTTATTGTCTTTTAACCATACCCATGTCATCATTATGCTAGGAATCAATTTTGAACTTCCATACCTGAATACGGTTGCAGAAAAGGAACCTGATAGAAAACCTCATATTTCTCAAATAGAAAAATTCCTATGCAGAAACTAACTTCAGAATCAAAAAATTCAGACTTTCACAATTTCCACGGTATATGATAAGGCATACTTTGCCTTCTAGAAATGCCCAGAATCTTGTTTTGAAAATTGCTCCTTTGCTAAGAGTGTTTAGGTCTGCACATCTTTTAATTTTAAAATCAAATTTTTTTTAAAATAATCTAATGTCTTAACATTAGAATTAAAGACTTATTTGATTTTAATAATTGACGTTCAAACCCATTTAGAAAAAACTTTAAAATTCACTTTAAACCCATTTTAATTATTTCCTTTATGCCTCCATTCAGGTCAAACCTTTGTTGACCAAGTGACACATGTCACTCATTGATTGGACTGCTCATCGCATCTACCACATCATCAAACATGGGACCCATTGCCACATATCATATTCTCGCTAACTCACTATGCTAAAACTCGTGCATCTTCTGCTTGGCACGTCAGCGAGGACCGTCGGATGTGCCACGTGGCATGATCTCGTTCAACGATCTGAATTTGCCACCCCACCTCCTGTTTACTACCACTTGGCATGATCTGATTCGTTGTTCCTCCTACACGCGAGACCCATAAGCTCATCCACCCTTCACCAGATTTCAAGGTTTTCTCGGCGGGTTGCTATGTCGCCATCGAAAAACTTTGCCATTTTTCGATGGCGAGTTAGCAACCTGCCGAATTTTCTACTCTTTTCGGTGCATCATCTTGCTGATGTCATCCTCAATCTGCACACTTTTCCAATCAAAATTATGTTGTTCCTTCCTTCAACTGGCCAGTCGATCACAAGCCCACTGCAAAGTGCTACTTTTATAAGAGGCTCCTTTTGTAGACATTTAAACAATGCACAAAGAATTATATTTAAAAAACTAAAACTTCCACCACCCACCCAATGTGGGATATTTTGTGTGCTTATTCTTCTATCTTCCTCTGCTTGTTCAGAGCTTCCTTCAATGACCGTCAGCTTCTTTTAAATGCTACTTGGATGCTTTGACTGCGTGGGTTATGGTTAACATGGAGGTTTTATAAAATATTTCCTCCTTCTCATGTGTTAATGCTTGTCACTACAAACTACTCCTTGCTCTGATGGTGTCTTATTATATCTTCCCCTACCTGCTGATGTTTCTTTTTTTTCAATAGCTTCTTTGGATCCTGCTACTCACATGGCTTGGACTATGGCATGAGCTGCAGGCTTCATGGACGTGAGTACCTATCCTTTTGCTATTGTGCATTACTAATGCCTCCTTCCCTTAGCACAGGTGTCCTACCTTGTGACTGCGGATTTTTGCTTTGACTAAGCCTTTTTAAAGTCATGGCCTGCTCTTCTTAACACTGGGCATGGGTTTTTTCTTTAAAAGTCGACTCCCCTGCCTCCAAATCCGCTGTCTCTATTCCTGCGTGGAGCTGCTGGCTGCTTCTTGCGGCTTGGACCTTTTAATGTGAAGTTGATTTTAAGGTGTGGAGCTTTCTGATGCCTCTAACTAGCGTTGAGACCTCTAAAAATGTGAGGATACAAGTTCTTTTTACTTTACTCTTGTGTGGGTCTCGTGTTCTTAGCCACGATCTTCTTTTGGATCTATGGCTTCATAAAACTATTGTTTCTTTTTTGAAAACAAATGTGGGGCATCACCTAATGTCTTGACGTGGACCTTTCTCTTGGCTTATGTGAGCTTTTCTTCCTCCATTTGTACACTGATTCTATTGTTCAAAGTCGTGAGAGTCCTTTTAATCTATTGTGGATTTGTTTTATGTATTTGGTTGTACCCCTGGGCAACTCCTTCAACATGCTACTTTCGACTTGGAATCTCCTATGATTTTCTTTTATATTGACTGGCCTGGAGCTCTTTTTTTTAAATGAGTAGAAAATGCATGTGCTTAGCGACTGTGAGGTTGAACTGCCCTATGGGTTCTTCTATTGTCCCAACTCTTCTTTGACTGCATGGAACCTCTTTTAAAGTGTTGTTCTGATCTTTTATTTGATTGCCTTATCTTCTAGCAGGGCTTTGTTTTAATAGTCATGGATCTTCTTGTCATAAGCAAATCTACCACTCTTCTTTACTTCTTTTTTAGCATGGGGAGCTTCATTTTATACATCTTCTCAAACTCTTTGTGATCGTTCTTGTGATGTCTAATGAAATTCTTTTTCATTCGTTGGCATGGAAACTTTAGAAAAATTTGGAATGAAGGTGGGTTATCTATTCCCAAATAGTTGATGTGGAAGATAAGTTCGTCAAGCAAATCTTGCTTGCTTTTTCAAACAACCCATCCCATTGAGGAGCACCAATATCACTGAAGCCTGTACGTCTAGCACCAGGCTAGTTTTGGAGGTCCACTTTGAAAACCAGAAGCACATCATAAGTCTTTCATCTATATATTTAGCTCTTGATCCATTCTCGATCATTAATTAATCTTTAAAACTTATTTTACTAGCATTCTGTAAATTATCAAATTGGTGTCAGGAGGTCCATTGATTGCCCTTAAAAATTGACCCAAACAACTGACCAGGCCTTGAGATTGAACACACTGATTCTCTGCTCCGCCCTCTTGTATCTTGTCAGATCTCGTCTCATGACAAATTTCTAGTCAAAAGATATTGACTATCAAAGTTGCCTACTCAGAATCACCTACAGATAAACACGCCAGAAAGCAATGAACTGGGTATAAAATTGGCTTAGAAAATTGTGCAAATGAGCACATGGGGAAATGAAAACTAGGACATTGGTTCTATGCCATGAGGTGAAAATGAACCTATGATTTGGGCTCATGATGAATCACGGGGCGCGAATGGTGATCAGTCAAAGTGGGCTACTCAGAATTTTGTAGACAGGACATGCTGACAGAAAGCATTTTTTGCGATGGAGTTGACCTGGAAAAGTGTGCATACAAATTTGTCATGACTTAAAAATTGGTGCACTTAAAGTATTTTTTGTGGACAACACAATGATACAATCCATTCAATCTTTCCAATCACGAATTTCAATTTATAACGTCACGAACTGGGGTATTGATAAATCTGCAAGTGCTAACACCAGTAAAAGGATAGAAATTGCATTTGGAATCACGTTCGAAAACTGATCAAACGGATTTTTCATAAGCTGAAACTTGAAATATAACAATTCCCTGACATCTACAATGCAACGCAAAAGGATTTTTAACATTCAGGGCAACTGGTCAAAAGTTATGATATGTCAAACAGGGCTACCCAAAAATATGCACAATTTGTAGATTTACAATAAAGGAAACTGACCAACTTTGAGATGTTCAAAACCTAGTCAAACGAACTTGAAACAACTCAAAATATGAAACATAGGTTCATTGGTATGGATACTAGACACTCCCAAAGCAGTGATTCCTAACACATTTCTAGGTACAAGTTATTCGATGACAAACACAGCCTCCTATCGTTGTTTGACACTTATGGTAAAAATGCAGATTAGACATCAACTCAAAACAAGACTTCGCCAAATAGCTCAGAATCTCAGTTTAACTTCACAAAATGCTTGGTCATGCTGAATGAAAGGTGTTAGAAGCATTAAACACCTTAGGGGTCTCAACTGGACTGCCGGGTACAACCAAGCACATATGCATTTTAAAAGCGTTTAAGGGCTTAATTTTTTTAATGGTGCTCAAAATCGGGAAGGCAATTTTGAGTGCCAACAGATAACTCATGTGTGTTTGATGCAAAAATTGTAAATGTCATGGAGAAGGGTAGAGCACAAGATAAAGAGATTAGAAATCTCAAGTTGGAGCAAGAATCACAAGCAATACTTCTATGTGAAGTAACTGAACAAATGAAGAAAGCCATTGAGGATAAGGTCATGATTGAAGAAGATAATAGAATCTTGACAAATAGATTGGAAGAAAAATTAGAAGAGTTTTTTAGGTTCTCAAACATACAGTTGGATACCTTGAGCCAAATGATGAATGCCCATCATGAGTTGAATATCAAGGACATTGAAATAACTACATTGAAGTTGCATAATGAGCAACTATATAATGACCTAAAAAGAGAGAAGGATTTTTTTGAAAGCTTCAACAAGCCAAATGAAGCCATCAAGTACTTTGAGAAACTATTGAAATCTCGTAGATCTAGTAAAGAAACATTAGGCTTGGGATACACAAGCACTGAAGAAGGAGAGTCATCCAAGATTGTTGAACAATGGAATGACAAAGGTAAGAACTCCAAACCCACTTGTCATCATTGTGGTAAGAAAGGACATACAATTAATATTTGTAGGAACAAGAATGGTAGTTAGAATGCTATGCCAAAGAACATGATCCATTGTTACAAGTGCAATAGACAAGGTCATCAGGCACATGAATGTAGGACAAAGACCATGCATACACCAAGATTTGAAGGATGCTACTACAATTTTCATAAGTATGGACATAAAGCCTTTGATTGTGAATCCAAGACCACATGGTCATCAAACAAGGGAAGAAGCCATGAAAATTCCTATAATTCGGATTACAACACAAGACATAGTTATCACTATTGTCAAGAGTACAAACGCATCCCTAAAAATTTCATAAGAACATATTTCAGTGGAAGCTACAGCAGATGGTTGAGCCAAAATACATGCTTTAGTTATTTGGAGACTGGTAATATTAGCAAGCATTTTCCAACAAAATCAAAGGCACCTAACTCAGACTCAAACAAGGGGAAAGGAAAGGTAGATTTTGAGCACATTAGAGGAGAGATGAATATGACATGGAAGAAGAAAGATGGATGAAACACATCAAATGAAAGGATCACTTCACCTAATGGGTCAAGTGGTCATACTTCATCAATTTAAGCAAGAAGGTATGTGGGATTGATATTTAACACTTTATCATATATTAGTTCCTAGAATGAGTTAGCAGTAAAAAGGTTAGATCAGCATGAATAAAGATGCAAGGTTAAATCTTAAAAAATTTCACACTTTTGTCGAGTAAGGAAAGTTTCCTTTAGATATCGAATGAAATCCTAGTGTTGTTGAGTTGTTTGCTAAAGTCAGTAGAAGCCAAGTATGTAGTGGTTGTTGAGTAAAAGGAAATTCTTATTGAAGCTAAGTAGAGGAAACTCCAATGGATGCCAAGTGTTGAAAATCAATGGAGGCTAAGTAAAGCAAAAGAGACGTGGTTTTCAAATTACACAAAGCACTATATGGTCCAAAACAAGCCCCTAGAGCCTACCATGAAATATTACATAACTATTTAATATAGATCGGTTTTCAAAGAGCGAATGATAATAGTAGTCTATATATCAAGGAAGGACTAGATAAGAAGATTGTGTTGGCAAAAATATTTGTGGATATACTCTATTTACAGGAAATGATGACTTGTGTAAAACATTTTTAGAACAAATGAATAAAGAATTTGAGATTTCCATGTTTGGTGAAATAAAATTCTTTGTTGGATTGTAGATAGAATAGAATAGAAATGGTATCTATATCACTCTATCTAAGTATATCAAAGAGGTACTCAAGAAATTTGGAATGGAAGATTCAAAAGTAGTTGGAACCCCCATGTGTACTAGACTTAAGCTTACTAAAGATGATGATTCCAAAGAAGTAGATCAGACCTTTTACATATTAATAATTGGGAAATTACAACATGTAGTACATAGAAGGCTTGATATTGCCCTAGAAGTTGGGATAATAGAAAGATTCTTAGCAAAATCTAGAGAAAACCACATGATGGCAATAAAAAGAATCTTGAGATATCAAAAATGTGTTGAAGACTATGACTTATGGTACAAACTTGGAGGCAATCTTGATTTAAACATATTTACTAGTGCTAATTGGGTAAGAAATCTTGATAACAGAAAAAGAACTCATGGTGGAGCATTCTTTCTTAGTAAAAGGCTAGTATCTTGGACAAGCAAGAAGCAAAACTACACATCTCAATACACAACAAAAGTAGAATATGTGGCTATAGTAGTGAATAGCTCTAACATTATTTGGTTCAAATAATTGTTTGAAGGAATGAAGGTTGAAATCAAAGAGCCAATAGTCATGTATTGTGATAACATCAGTGCAATCTCTTAGAGTTGATGAAATCCAACTCCAAAGATGCCCAAGATCACCTACATGCAAAAACCTATCAAAGGGAAGCCAAGGAAGGAAGAGCGTGGAGCAAGGGAAAAACTCTAAATGACATGCAAACACAATAAAATATGTATTTACAATATGCAATGTGAGATGTTATACAATGAGGGAGCCTGAATATAAAGAGCTCAAGGAATCTCCTAGAACAAGCTAGAAGATGCTAGGAAATAAGTGTGACAACTAAGCATACATCCAGATGAGGTGGAAAGTCCTCGAACAAGGTGAGAGGATAAGTATGACTTAGGAGAGAAAAAATGCCCGTATTGTTAACAACTTATAACAAACTCCTCGACTATAACTAATAAATGAAATGCATTTACCTAAGTAAGCTTAAGTAAATAGAACAAATAATTAACAATTAATTAATTATTTACTCTAACACCCCCCCTTAAGTGCAACTTAGGGAAATGCCTTAAGCTGACAAAACTAAAATGAATGCAGAATGGGTCCCAACAACAAGGCCATTTAAGGTACCCAAGTACAATGCAACAAAATGAAACCTCTATAAAATAGGGAAAGAGAGAATACCAGGTGGGAAAAACCCTCCACCAAAAAGAGGTAAGAACCTAGTAAAGAACTGAATAAGCCTCCAACTAGGGAAATGTCCCCTAAAACAAGAACAATGAGTGATCATGAAGAGCATCACTAAAGCACGAAGAAGTTGCAAATCTGTCAAACTGCTGATCTAAAGTACAACCATGGAAGAAGTAGGCATAGGTTGCTAGCCAGTACAATCTCCTTGTATATAGGATCAACCACTGAATACATAGCTCACACTAATGAACCATTGAACCATGGATGCATTAGAACAACAACATAACCCTGCCTTAATATAGACGAGGTGTAATGATAGGCAACTAAGAAGATGGGCCAAAGTCTCCTGCAAACGAACCAAGAATGATGAGAGAGGAAGAAGTACAAACACCTATAAAGACACGGTCACACTGACATTGCATGGGGCTAATGTCATGGAAGGGATGCAAAAGATATGGATGTCAGAGTAAAAAATAGTACTTTAGACTTCAACTAAAAAAATGGGCAATAAAAATGTATCAAAACCTAAATATACCTACACCAATGTCTCCATCTCGAAACCATCTTTTTGGAGCTTCTTTTGGATTGGAAAAATACCTTTGTATGCTCAAGTTATGGCCACAAAACCACAAGTAGGTCAAAATGACCTTGGAGTGGTGCAAGAGGATGATGCAGGTGACATCTTGCTTATGTCAACAGAACTTGACATTAAATTTGATGGCTAAACTATCATCAACAAAAAAAAGAGGCCACATGGCAGGCAGCTAATGTAGCAGGGGCCACATGGAAAAGTGCCACATGACAGACCTGCCACATGTCACACGGTTAGTGGCTATTATAGAAGAGCCACGTGGACTGGTGACTGGGTTGTCATACCTACTGACTATTCAAAAGACCCTCCATGCAGGCACTGATGCAATAGAGACCAGCTAACTAAGTGGAGTGGCAAGAAGTGGTGGTGCGCTAGTTAAAACCATCAGTGGAGACTACTGTCAAAGTGGCAGACATTGGTGGAGAAGGTACAAAGAGAAGCACTATGGTGAAGGCAGTGCCTGGGGTGGCGTTGCCTATAGTGGCTGTTGCAGGCTACATGAGGGTGGTGTGATGATGACCCTGTGGTGGCGAGGCAGTGGCTACTGGGTGGCGCGCCCCAAATATAATTTTTTTAAAAAAATTCAATGAAAATTTTTGTACAGTCTATACGACAGCCTATAGGGCTAAAAAAACATTTTCCTCCCAGAGCTCTGTCTCCAAAATTGACATATTTTATATGAATCCTAGCTAAAAAGTTCCTTTTGGATCCAATGGCAGCATTTGTTTGGGCTGAAAGTGCTCTGAAAATTTGCTATTCCCCCAATTTGAAGAATAAATGCACAAACAAACTAGGGTTTGTGACTTCAAATCACGGCTTCAAAAATTCTTCAACGAAGCAATAGCAAGGAGTCTCTGATACCATGTTGGAGTTGATGAAATCTAACTGCAAAGATGCCTAAGATCACCTACATGCAAAAACCTATCAAAGGGAAGCCAAGGGAGGAAGAGCATGGAGCAAGGGAAAAACCCTAAACAGACATAAGAGACAAGATATGCAAACACAATAAAATATGTATTTACAATATGCAATGTGAGATGTTATACAATGAGGGAGCCCAAATATAAAGAGCTCAAGGAATCTCCTAGAACAAGCTAGAAGATGCTAGGAAATAAGTGTGACAACTAAGCATACATCCACATGAGGTGGAAAGTCCTCAAACAAGGTGAGATGATAAGTATGACTTAGGAGAGAATGAACTCCCGTATTGTCAACAACTTATAACAAACTCCTAGACTATAACTAATAAATGAAATGCATTTACCTAAGTAAATCTAAGTAAATAGAATAAATAATTAATAATTAATTAATTATTTACTCTAACAAAATCAACATATCAAGGAATTTAGTGATGCATTCCAAAACAAAGCACAATGCTATAAAATATCACTTTGTAAGAGAACTAGTATAGGACAAAGAAATCAAATTGGAATATGTGCGTACAAAAGAAGAAATTGTAGATATATTCACTAAACCATTACCTAAGGTTGCATTTTTGTATCTAAGAGGTAAGCTAGGGGTCATTCCCCTATCTGAAGCTCACTAAATAAATTTAGTGATGCATCAACAGAAACTAAGTTGAAGATCAATCAATTGATGCAATATTGACAAGGACATATTGCGGATGAATTTGTAATCAAGGTACATTAACACTAATCAGAATTGTCTTTCACATGTGTTGTCAAAGAGTGAGAAGTTGACTATCATATCATCTTTCTAAAAAAAATTAATTCAAAGAAGGAGAAGTTAAGTAGTTCCTTCATAGAGGAAGAGTATTATAGGAGAAGTTTTCTGTATAAAATCAAAGAGGGAGAAACTTTTTGACAGAGGGAGTCTTTTTCTCAAAATCTTATTGTGCTATGACATGTTGTGTTGCCATCAATTCCAAAGAGGGAGATTGTTGGATACTGTTGATTAATTGTGTCTTATCTTTGATGTTACACAAATGTCATATTAGTTGACAATCGATGCATGTTGAGCTCACTTGGTCAGTGAAAACAATTTTCCTTGTCTATTGAGTGTTCCTAATTCTACTACCTACAGAAGGCAATATCTACCAAGCTCACTCGGGTGTCAAAGGAATTTATGTAGAAAAGAGTGTTAACCAAGCTCACTCACTTAATAAAGGAAAATTGAAAAAAGCTAGTATTAACTAATTTCACTTAGTTACCAAAGGAATTTTATAAGTTCATAGTGTTAATTGAGCTCTTGTTGGTTCACACAAGAAATTTCTTCAAAATTAGTTTCTACCAAGTTGGGTCAACTAGCAAAGGATTTTCTTATTTTGCAATGTAAAGTTTAACTATTTTACCTATTGATCCTAGCCAACTATGGTAATAAAAATTGGTTATTCTAATTTTTATCTGAGCGGACTTGACAATCTAGATGGTATAAGTAAAAGGTCAATTTGCAATTTCAAAGTATGCAAATTGGTTGGAAGAGATAAGAAGATAAGAAGAAAACTTGAAGGATAAGAAGGTATCCTTGTGGAGCAGAAGGTATCAATTATAAGCCAAAACAAATATCTATAATCAGCAATTTAGTTGCATCACAATCAAGTCATCGTTGTTTCTCTCTAACCGTTGTAGTAGTGATTTAAAATATCTTAATAGAGTTTGTTTAATAGTCATTTGTAAATCCTCTAACAAGGTGGCAATTCCATTGAATTGTTTCAAGAATTCTTACGAGGCCACTCCTAATAAGGTGATTAAATCCTTTAACAGGGTCACACCTAACAATGTGTTTTGTAACCTTAAATAGAGTTGGCTCCTAATAGGGCTCACTTCAGAAGAGTGAAAAATAATAACTAGTTACATTTGGTGGTTATTCTCAAATTGGGTTTCCACATTAAATCCTGGTGTCATATGTGTTCATTTTATTTCTTTCATGCTTGCAAGTAAACTATTGACAATATCTTAAGATCTACTAAGTTAAACACATTCTACTTTTATTGAGTTACAAGATTTTGTGTGTTTACTTATTATCAACAATGATCAATTTTATCAGTTTGAATTTTATATTTGACATCTGAGGGATCTAGGATTTATTTTAGGAGTAACTGATTCACCCCTCCCCTCTTAGTTACTCCTCTTATATTTCCAACATTTCAAGCCATATTTAAAATTAAGAGCTCTACACTACCTGACTATTATGTTTATAATAATAAAAATAGATACCTCTTAAGTTATATTTATGAATTATATTATATGTTATATAGATATTAATTTTATGTTTTGATGAAAAAAATAGTAAAGTACAACATAAATTGTTTGATCTGTGATGTGAATATGTTCTCTTTTTGATGAAAAAAGGTAAAGCACAACTTTCATTGCTCAATGTATGATGTGAATATGGTGGGGCTCATGCATTTTTTCAAATTTATAAAATTGCTCTTTTGTAGTCCATGAAATGGGCTTGAGCTAAACAAAAAAGAAACCCTACATATATGCCTATCAAGGAAACCATTTAAAATAGATTTCATATTTTAATAATATTTATCTTTAGAAGAAATATAGAAATAGGAATAAGATACAAAATAATGTTCATGAAATTTCAGCCACAATATAGCAATAAAAAATAATTACAACAATAGCGAAATGATTTTAGAAACACAATGCTTTTAATCATCTCTTTGTGGGTGTAAGTATATGATGCAACAACTTTTCCATGTTTAAAAAACATTTATGCATCCCAACCAGTTGAGATAAAATTGAAACTTTGGAATAGGGCACGTACATCCATCACTATTAATAAGCTCATCGCACATCTTTTCTCTTCCTCAAATTTTTTTTTTCTCATATATTAGAACTACCTCAAAACTATGTTTTGAAGGGGTTGTAGGGATTAGTTGTCCTTTTCTCCTTTCTTTTTCTTTCTTCACCTACCACTTTTCCTAGAAGGAGAGGCTCACAATGCTTAGTAAATATTATGTCTATGAGACTATTAATACACAAGTAATGCCAAGAATATGAGCCTATATTGTTGCCCATGCCTCATTATTTAAAGAATATATTTCTTGTATTATAATATCTAGTTTTAAATTTTCAACAAGTAAACAATGGATATTACTGAAACACCTCTTGCATAATCAAAACTCTAAATATCAATAATATAGATTATAATGTACACTTTGTTTATGATTGGAAAATGCCTCCAATTTATAATAAATTTTTATTTGGCTTCTTTTTAAAGGAGCTCTTTTAAAGATTGCAATTAATAGTTGATGTATATATGATGCATATTTATTTGCCTATTCTTTTGGTATGTTGAGCATGACTTTTTCTAACTTTGAATAAACAACAATACAATGATTTAAATGGTTAATATGAATTGTTTATAGAAATTTTTAAAAATATTATTTTGATATTAAGTTCTATACTTTTTTATTGTAATAAATTTATAAGACCATGTTTGTACAATGCTTCTAGAAACTCTAAAATACTTTTTAAAAAAATTCATAAATCTAATTCTTTTTTTAAATTATAGGAATTTAATTTCTTCTTATTGAAGATGAGAAAATATGTAGAGAAAGATAAAATTTCCCTTCTATTTTCATTATTTACAGTATTGTGAAATTTCAAAAATTGAAAAATTATTTCAATTTTACATTAAGTAAATATTAGTTTATTCTTGATAATAAATATAATAAAATACATGCCAAACTCCCCCACAAAAAGGGTGATGTTAGTGCACTAAAATATTTGTCTCAATACTTTATATTCAAGATCAAAATATTAACAATGATAAAAGTTGTGATATTTCAAACATTGATTTAAACAATCATAACACAAATAATAACTAACCAAAATTAATTTCTTATCATGACTTCTTTTTTATTATAGATACATGATTTAATGTGTAATCTACCCTTCAGGTACCTTCCTCTAGATAGTTTAAACATCACACACCAAGTTTGATTCCTAGGCTAAAAGTGTTAAATAGTCAAAGTTGACTTTTTTCCTAAGCTTAATTCTTCCCTTAGTGTCTGATGTTAAAAATAGTTGTCATTCCATTTATCGAAGTGTGTCGGTGGCATCTTAGAAGTTTATGGAAAGTTTGTTAAATCATTCATTTAATATTTTTTGTGATCTACAAAAGAAATGTAATTTTCTAATTGGGACACATGGTGGTGCTTAGTTGTATTTAGGTGGAATTCTAGAAAGTTGTGGATATTGTAGAAGGTTGTGGATAATGTGTAGGTGGAATTCGAGAAGGTTGTGGATAAGTCTTGCATTGGATGGTAAGTGCCTATTTAAGCAAAGCTTATGGTCATTTTGTAATCAAGCTAATGGAGTAGAAGCTCTTTGGATAAAAGCTTGAGAAGTACAGTTCTTCAAGAGAAAGTTGTTTTGTTGTAAGCTCTTCTAGTTGGAAGTTCTTAGTGTGGGAGCTCTCTTATATTGTAAGAGTTTGGACTTCTCTCATTTGGAGAATATTGTAATTGTAAGAATTTGGCTTAGGCCAGAATTCACCCAAGAACTAAAGAACTCAACACAAGCACACAGTAGACCAAAATAGATAGAGTATGATCAAAATAACGATATTCATTCAATAACTAGTTTAGAGTACACTAGGAGTGCTTGAATATAAAGGCCTTAGGAGAGCTTCTAGAATGCATAGAAGTCAACATCATGATATGTCATACAACTAGGCACATGTCCACCAGATATGGGTTATCCTCCATTGAGCACGGAATTAAGTGTGATGATGTGAGGATAAGCCTACAATGGTGTAGCAATCAAATTAGTGATGTAGACAACATGTGCTAAATAAGGAGTGCAGATAATTGTGTTGTCAACATGACAACTCAGTAAATGATGCATACTCCTATGTTGTAGACACCATGTGCATAATTAGAGTTGCATAACTCAATGAGAGTACACAAAATCCTAAGTGTCTCACCTAAAATAATAATAAAATAATGCAAAATAATTAAATAATGCATTAACCTAAGTAAAACTTAAGTAAGTGCAATAAGTAAATACTTATTTCCACCAATAGTAATGATTTTCAAGTATCAATAAAGCATGATTGAAGCATTTTATCATCTCTTTGTCTCCATCTTGTTGTGATCATGGTTGTGAGTTGGTAAGGGTGGTGTGGCCTTGCATCAATTTCTATAGACCTATTTGTTATAAATGTAAATCTCACACTTATGTTCCACTTGGGACTTCTTTAAAGATTGACATCACTAATAAAGTTTTATTAGATTCTCTAATTATTATTTTTTAAATCTAAAATAGAAACCTAAGAATTTTTAGGATTTATGAGATTGTTTGATCATAGTTTTATCTAAAATAAAAACCAAAAACTAACTACAATCTTTTTTGTGTTTCATTTGTATATATATTTTGGAACAAGTAGAAATCTAAAACTTTTGTAGCTGTAATACTTTTTTGTTCTCTTTTTGTCATATTTTTTATTTATGTATATCAATAGATAAATGTTTTTCAACAAGATCAAAAATTTTAATTATTGAATTTAAAGTGTAAAAGAACAACTCCTATAGATGGCTAGTTTGAAGTTCAAAAGAATGAATCTTAGGGGAAGTGGTCATGCAATACTCCATCTCCAACACAATTGATCCAATTTTTTCAAAGAAAATGGTGGGACTTCTACTGCATGCAACTCTTGTTTAGTTTAGTTTTTTTGAGATCTCATATTTGACTTAATTTCTCTTGTACCAATGAAGTTAGTCAAACAAAAGGAAATTCTTAAAAATATGTACCAGAATTCAAAGAGATAGTTTTCTATGAAATTCAAGCATCTCAAATATGTATGCATGAGCCAAAGAGTGCATTAATCTAGGTTAAAGACACTAGGTCTAGTCATATTTTATAATAGAAGAATTATATAACAAGATTAAAAAAAACTATCAACCTGTTAATACAAAAAGGTTTAAAAAAGTGGACTATTTGAAGGTGATAGATTGATGCTCGAATATGGTCATGGAGTACATCACCAAGGATTATTTAAATACCAAATAGTTCAAAACAAATTACAATATGGTATTCACATTAATCTAGGTCAAAGACACTAGGTCTGGTCATATTTTATTAAAGAAGAATTCTAGAACAAGATAAAAAGCACTATCAGCCTCTTAATACACAAAGGTTAAAAACAATGGACTATTTGAAGGTGATAGATTAATGCTCAAATATGGTCATGAAGTTCATCTCTAAGGATGATCTAAATACCAAGCAATTCAAAACAAATTACAATAGGGTATTCATAACCCTGGATATGATTAAAAAATTTTCCCATCTCACTAATAGAAAAGTTTATTCATACTAGGATTTCATGTTTCCACAAATAGATGGCAATTACAAGGAGCCATTCAATGATGTATCATTTGGGATATATGAGAAAGGAGGTGTCATTTAAAATATGATATATTTTAGACTAGATCATCATGGCATGTGAAATAAAAACTATGATGAGATGTACCATATATTACTTTGTAATTATCAAATATAAAATATGATTGATATAATTAGAATATTAAAATATAAATGCCACATATTTTAATAAGCATTAATTAAAAAGTGACATATGTACTAATGAATAACAGGACTCATACACATGCTTGCTCTCTCTACATAAACAAAATTTCAATATGTGTTTAGATAAAGAAAATTATTTTTAGATAAAACATTAATTATGTATCAATTTTCTCACAAAGTCTAGTAGCATTACTTTTATGTCAAACCAAATTATTTGCTACATGTGATACATAATATCAAATAAATTGCATAGTTGATGAAATGGTTTTACTATGTAGAGATTAAATTGGAAAGTTGTGTCATGTTATGAATAGAGCTTTGCAAGTTGAGAAAGGAAGAACCTCCCTCCCCAACTTCTTTGAATGCAACCTTCTTCAGCTCCCTTCCCCTTTTTCTTATCTCCTTCACTTTGGAATCCTCCATTAATCATCTCACTCTTTTCATGATAACCTCACTTTTAAGTACAACAATTTCATCAAATTCACATCATTGAAGGCCAAGAAAAATATAGTCATCAAAGCATTAATACTACTCCCATGCTTGTGCTCTCCAAGAATCATTTCAACTCACTCTAGTTGAGAAACCCTCCTAGTGAAGGGTGGGACAAAAATTCATCCAAGGAACCCATTTAAATATTTTTCTCAATAGCAAGCTCACTTGGGTAACATTCTTGGTGCACCTCCTTGGGTACTTCAAGAATAGATAGCTTTCAATTTTCCTTATAAAATAATTTTCCTATTTCAATATAGCCCTCAATATTTTTTACAATCATCTTCAATACAATTATTTTCCTCTTGTGTATTCTCACAATAGATTCTTTAAACCTTACATACAACTGCGTTCATCATCATATATGATTCCCAAAATCTTTTCACTGATACTAAAGGTAGAATCTAAAACAAGGGATAAAATAAAATAAAATAAACAACACATAATTTTACACACTAAGATTGAATATTTTGTTCATTTATTTAGTACATAACAAGAGCTTACACAATCTACACAAGCTATAGATATTTGATATACAATAGATTTTTATGCAACTTAGGAAAAACATAGTTGGACAAATTATTAAATAATGTCCATTTCACATGTACTATGAATTATCTTGCATTGTGGGTAGACTTAACCATGCATTGTGATACATTTTTCTTGGCTTGATAAAAGTAGAAATAAAGGTGTATGCAAACTATTGTTAACTATTTTACTATAAGTGAACTAAACTCTAAACTAACTATCTAAATTACAACTAATGATGGCAATAGATGAACAACATGGAGTGGAACTATTAGAATCAATTGCATATGCATTTTCTTCAATGAAACTAATTTAAAACCCCAATAGTTTATTCAATGATTCTTATGATAAAATAGTGTCAAAAATGTAAACTAGAAGTCTTGATGGTGGAGCTAGAGTTGGAAAATTTAATAGTGGCATCAATCTTTTGTGTGGGACAACTAAGTAGGATTTGAAATAAGATAGATATCCAATAGAGAGCCTTAGGAAGTGTTAACTTTATCATCACTCTATGATTCCTCCGTTGAAATTAGGAAGTTCTAAGTTACTATAAACATATTCAATCAAGAAAAATAATATCAAGGACTAATTCTACCATAGGTTGTGTTGTATTGGTAGGAATATGTCAACACGAATGGAGAAAGTTGGAGTTGTGCTAATCAATAGAAGAGGCAGTGCACATTGTCTAGAAGATTTCTTAGGGCACTGCCATCTTGTCGACCACATAATAAGTGCAAGACATGAAATTTTATGATATAATGTAGGTTATGGGAGGTGTTTTTCTATCTAATAAGCTTACCAACAAATGATGCTCCAATATGGGGCCAAGATTTTCCATTGCAATTAGTACTCGATAAGATGGGGAAGGTAACCATGATTTAGTAGAAACTCATATAGAATGGTGAGAAAATTAAATGTCTCATCATCATGATTGTGATTTTTATGAGTTGATTCAGAAATGTACTTGTGAGTTCATTCCATCTTTATAAAAGGGAAGAAATCCACTCGTGAAGAGAGTTTTGGAAATTTAAGAGTGTAACTAAGAGGAGAGGGGTGAATCAATTACAAAAAAATCCAATTCCTTTCCCCTTAGATGTCAATACAAACTTTCACTCATCATATAATACTATCCATCTTGGTTAACATTATGATCACTCGGTTAACTAAGAAATCTTAAGATTTATTAATATGTTTTATCCTTAATTAACTTAGTTACAAAAACATAAAGTAGAAGAAAATAAAACAAGCATAGATGACACCAAGATTTAACGTGGAAACCCAATTTAGGAAAAAACCACCTTGCAGCTAGTCACAATAATTTTCACTCTTCTGAAGTGAACACTATTAGGAGTCAACCCTGTTAATGGTTACAAAGTATATTGTTAGGTATGACCCTATTAGAGGATTTAGATCACCCTGTTAGGAGTGGCCTAGTTAGAGGTCTTTAAACACTTCAATCTTGAAATGTTACATTGCTAGAGGATTTAGATCACCCTATTAGGAGTTTCCTAGTTAGAGGTCTTTAAACACTTCAATCTTGAAATGTTACCTTGATAGAGGATTTAGAAAATGACTATTAAGTCAACTCTATTAAGAGATTCTTTTCTACTACAAAGATTAGAAAGTAACAACAATTTGACTTGATTGAAGAAGCAACCAACTTTTCCAATTCAGATCTCTATTCTAGCTTGACTTTTGGATCATTCCTGATTAGATGTTCTTTGCATCTTATCTTACACTCTTTCCCACTCTGCCTTTTCCTTCGCTCACATATCAATTTTATTTCATTTTCTAGTCCTATGTTTTATCCTCACAACTTGATCTTTATTATATATCATAAGCTAGGACAAGTCAGCTTGAATTTTTCAAAATATAATGAGATAGATATCTTGATGGTTATCATTTATGGAAATATCTATTCAATATTTCATTTATGCATTTAGAGATAGAAAATTGTGTAAGTATTAGATAGTTTTACAATAGTCTAGTGAATAGATCTTAAGAGTATAGATGAATCATTGAGAGTTAGCTTATACGCAATTAAGAAAAGCTTTATGACACTTTCACCATAATGTGGTTAAGTGTGCAGATGTATACAAATAGTATGACATAAGTTATGATTAAAATACTAGTGTGAGTATTTAACAGTGCAGAACAAAGCATATTAGTATACAAAGTTGTATGGATTAAGGAATTATTTTGGTTACAAAATAATTACTAATTTATGGTAATCCAAATGTGTGGATATTAATCCATAAGTTATCTTATATTATGTCAAGTGTGTGAATACATGAAGGTCATCTAAGAAGAGTTTTGTGAATGTGCAAGATATAAGTAAAGATTATATATTTCATAGTTAGTGTGATGATATGAAAAGTAATGTGAAGTCATGAGATGTTGTAACTGTGATTTGAACTATTATGAAAGCCGTATGTGATGTGAGATCTGATGTTTGATGAAAGGAAGTGTGAGTTATAGCAGGAAATAAAATATTGTATGTATACCTATCTTGTGAAGAACTTAATTGTATCATTGCATGTTAGGGCAGTGGGCTCTTCTTACATACATTGTATTTGTTCTACCAACTCCCAATAGGGTTGAGGCTTCTAACAAGGACTGGTCTCCTAATAAGGATTTGAAACATTATATGTATTTTATAGACTCCTAACAAGGTCAATACCCTTCACAAGATCATATTGTTTATTGAATCATCTTGTGGGTATCATCCCCATTAGGGTTTTCCCTTGGCCAATGTTTCCCTAGTTCAAAAAAATAATGTTATGAGTTATCTATGTGTATGGTTATATTTACTATTCAAAATTCCCAATTTACTTTCATATACAAGTTATAAAGTAATTAACAATATACAGTTATGGGAAAATTTTTATAGAATATAGATTCACCCCCCATCCCTTCCCCATCAGTATTATCATATTCTAGCAATTCATATTAGAGCATAGTTACTTTGAAGAGACTTAATAGCTTGAGTAAGATCCCAATGAATATGGAATAGTTGAAGAAGAATCTTGAAGAAACTCTTGAGCAGATCGATCTTCTTAAATAAGAAAGAGCCACCTTGAAAGATAGATACAAAGATGGAAAAAAGTACATTGGAAAACTAAAAGATGACATTGATGATTTGAAATATGGCAAGGATTTAAATGCATAGACTAGTGGCAATGATAAAGTGGGAGAGCTTCAGAAGGAAATTGAGATTTTGAAACATAAACTGAAAATAGTTGAGCTTAAGTTAAGTCTTAAGAAAAATGGTGGCATTAGCAAACCAAGACTGAAAATTGAAAATGAAAATCTTGGATCCTAGTTAAATTTAAGTTACATCTGAATAAGATATTATCAAGATTAAACATGTTGAGTTAGAGAAATACAACATTATTGTGAAAGGAGAATTGACACAATCTAAACAAAAATTAGAGAAACTTTATTACAATAGTGAGAAGATAGATCAATAGATATTTCACTAGAAACCTTCTTATGAGAAGACAAGACTTTCATATTTGATTGGAGAGAAATCAGCCAAGAAGTAAGATGTAAATTTAGAGGTGGATGCTTCATTTGTAATGAAGTTTGACATATAAAGAGATATTGCACAAGTAACTCATTTAAAACCATTACTAATTTCTATTGTTATTATTATCATGGTTATGGACATAGGATAGTAGAATTTAAGAAACCTAAGTTTGATAGTAATAATGCAAATAGTAGAATGTTTAGGAATACTAACTCTACAAGTAATTAAAGAGCAAGATTATAGGGCAGATCCAATAATGGAGAGACATCTAATGGAGAAAAGATCCAGTTTGTGTTTTACAAATGTAACAACCTAGACACATTCCAAAGAATTATAGAGCACCTAAGAATTAAAATGGAACCAATCAAAGGAGGAATACACTTATATGTCAGTTATGCAATAACTTTGGACACACAACAATATTATGTACAATGAATAGAAGGAACAACAACAACAATAATAGAGGGAATCACTAGAACATTTTACCACATTTTTAGACCAAAATTTTTGACCATCTATTAAAATATTTTAGATTGGTCAGAATATGGAAGGAAAAATATGTTTCTTTTAAAATCCATGCCTATGTTGGTCAAAAATTTGACCAACATGAGCTTAACATGTTAAAAGTTTTAGCCTATCTTGTTGTTTTGTTTAACATGCATGCACGTGAGCTATAATTATTATCGAGAGAGTCAAGGGTTTTCCTAGTGGTCAATTGATGAAAGAGAAGAGAACTAGGGTGGGAGAGAAACATGGAAGGTTGGATGGTGCAATTGCCTACACCAAGACATGAAATGAAAGAAGGATCAACGTCTTTGGTGATGTAGTAGTCAATCTAGTAGTCTTTTTCATCAAAGATAGAAACCCACTTTTAGTCCTTGTCAAGATAATTTTTGACTTTTGGGACCATTTTCTGCCATGCCTCTAGTAGCATGTACCCTTCACTCACATTATCCCAAGACATGAAGATGCTACACTTGTCACTCCACCAAGTCAACCTTATCACCATACCCTTCTTGATCAGATGCACATACTTTGTGAACAATTTCCTAGCCATGTAAACATTTCCCCTATAAATATCTCCCCTATTCACCATAGCTTGCAGAGCATTGTAACCAATCTATCTATCCTTGTTAGTTAGAACATCTTTTTTTAATGAATGTGTGATGGTCAAATATGTACAGACCAAAGCACCAAGGAAAACCAGGGCAAATGCCAAGGTAGTCCCATGACAAGCTTTTTTTACCTGAAGTTGTGTGTTCTATCATCTATTGTCTATCGTCTATTTATAGTGAGCCTGACATGCAAGAATTAGTAGGAGAAGAGGTAGGAATCAAGGAAGAGGTGAGGAATCCAAGTACTTATCACATATTTCTGTCATGTGTTCCTCCATCTTTTTCTTGTGTTTCTTTCATCTAATTTTTGTATTTCAAGATTACATTTACTATGTGATCTTTGCATATTTGTAGGGATTTGGCTTGCTTTGTACCACATTATGCATTTGAAAATTTATTAGCAACAAGGTAGTTTGAGCTCATATTTTTATTTTGCATTCTTTCTCTTTTATCATTTTCCCTTTGTTGAATATACTTCTATTTCAGCAGCATGTGGCATTTTATTCATTTCATATTTCCTATGTGTTTATTTAAAAAATAAATTGGGTATGATTTGATCTTACTTGTTATCATTGTTTTTTATATTTTAATAGTGATATCCACAGTTATGACATTGAGGTTTTGATTTTTCACACCCATAATGAAGCCTCCATCACTATTGTGACTTTCTAAGTGATAATTCTGAATTTCTATCTTCTGCTCCTTTGGTTGCACAATCCTCTATTTGGTGATAGAGTGAACATGAATTTGGTCTCCCAAGATTATTTTGATCAAAACACCCTTCTTTCTTGAGAAATATATATACTAACCTGGACACACTTAAATTTTTCGGCTTCTTTGTTCTCACTTTCAATTGCATACATGGTTAGATATGGAACATTATACCTACAAAGAAGGGCTTTAATAGAAATAACATGACCTAGGTATTTGTATGCTGAAAAAAAAGCTTTGAAAATGATTTTAGTGTACATTTTCCTAGTCTTCTTGACCTACATGCCCATCCAGAAATTGAGAAAATAGTATGCCAAAGAAGTAAGGACTACCCATCCAAATGAATGGGGTAAATTGACTGCCATTCCACCTCTTGTATGAAATCCAAAGGCATTTTCTTTTGTTTAAATAGCATGTTAATCTTGTGTAAAAGATAAGGTTCATTGTTATCACTAGAACTCAATACAAACTTGTATGGACGATGTGTAGAAATCCCATTTTATTGAACACCATGCAATGTGCACCTCATGGGGGCCTTTGTGCCTTGAGGCACTTCATGTTTCCATTTGTGGAAGAGTGCATCTATAATTTTTCCACTAGATGAGAAAAAACAATATCATCATATCTTTTATCTCAACTTAAGCATCCACACATAATTGAATTGAGAAGCCTAATGAAGATTCTATGTGGTAACCAAGCTTTAACAATGCAATCATTTTAAGAGTGGATCTATTATGAGCATATGATTTGAGAGTGTTTCTTGAGATTTTCTAGCCTCCTATGACTTCGAGAAATCTTAAAAATAAATAGTTGAATAGCAAGAAATTCAAACCGAATACTCACCAGAAAATCAAAGGGCAGGTGGTTTCTTACACTATTGCATAGGTACGTGAGGTTCAATAATAAAGAGTTTGGTAAACTTCATAAATAATTATAAATGTTGTCCATATCTCACCACTCTTTAGGCACAAAAAAGAACTACTAGTAGTGCCTTGGCTTGATGGTAACTATAGATCAGTTCAAACAAGTTGTAACTGCAAGACAATTCTAAAGCTTATTATCAAGTCAATAAATCCCTAGCTTTTATGGTTTATTTTTTGTTCTTTTTTCTCCTAAGGATTGAAGTTGTGAAGGCTATGCTTGTTTACATCAAGGTAGACACACATATCAGAAATAATGTAATAAATTATAGATGTTATTATGGAAAAAAATTAGTAGAGTTTTATATAAGAGACATTGCTCATTATATAATTAGTTGGTCAACATCTACCACCAAATGAAATCAGCAGCGAGGATTAAAACTATTCCTTATGCCTATAACCTAGATTTGGAGGAACTATTGTAGGCCTCAAATACATCAATAAAAACCAATCATTACTTGTAGGATGATAATGAATCTGAGGTGCCTACAAATGTTTTGAAATCAAATGCCCATTGGCAAAGCAATATAGACACAAATTTTTTGTTTGCAAGATAATGATGAGCCTGACCTGTGATATTTTGAAATCAATTACCCATACTCAACATTGAGAAATATCTATGCCTAAAGGTGATATTTTGATAATCAAACTCATGGGTTCTTTGAAATACTTTTTATTCTAAAATCAATTCATCTAAAAGTTCCTGACTTAGGTCCACCCCTATGCAAATATTTTTGGACAAATATAAAGCTATAAGACCCCAATTCATTTAGGATTGGTGCAACCTTTAACTCCCAATAAATCTAGATTATAGGGGTTTGAATGAGGTAATATGATCATGTCATTTATGGATTTCTCTCTCACTTGAACTACTCTAAAGAAAATACAACTTATTCTAGAAGTCGATTTTAGATTGATTCATTCAATCTCTCTACTCTTGTCTTGCTTGTCAAAGCAACATTTGAAATTATTGTATTGATATGCTTGATTATTCCCCTTTTTAATTCTTTCAACTTTCTTCCCTTACTTTCCATGGATCACCCCCTCATTTTTATAACCAAATCAACTCCTTTTCTTGTTCTAGCATCAAACCCCTCGATTGACTATCTTCCCTTGGTTATCATCCATCATTTCTTTCTCAATTATGGTGCCTAGCTCCCATTAGTTATCTATAAGCTATGATTATTGACTCTTCACAAGGAAATCACAATGCTTAGTAAATCTTATAACTTTCTTTTCACTCTAGATGCAAGTTAGGAAGTCAACAATCACACCAAGTCATGCATCTATTTGAAGCTCAAAAAATCACTAGGATTCAGTTTGTAAGAGCATTATTAAATTTGAATCAAAGAATCCCCATGCCATGTTAAAGTTGAGTCTTCCCTAATCACACATTATCACTAATTAATTGTCTCATAGCTAAGTGTTAGGTATATGAAAACTTCACTCTCATTCCAGCTTGGATTGTTCATCATCCATGAATATTTATGGGAATGAAATTGGATTAGGAGATACTATTATTTTATTAGCAACTGTTATGACATCAACAAGCTACCCATATTTCCCTTCCTGCATCTTCTAATTCCTGAAAGATAAAAAATGAGGAACTATTAAAAACATATTGAGGAATTTTTATCAACTTGAAAACTACTAACCTTGGGGTTGGAAAGTCTATTTAAATACTTGTGCATAGGAGCCCACTATATGCAACCACTAAAAAGTGGAAGCCTATGAAGCAGATTCAATAGAAGAATACCATCTCTTCTTCTCTTTCAAAGGGAAGACCCATGCATATGACAAGTCTCTTAAGGAACTAGAAGCAACCTACTATGTTAAAGAAATCTACTTGTCAAAATATCTCTTTGACCTTGTCCTTTTAAGTACCAAATGGATGACTCCCACAAGAGTACATCCACAATCCATTTCAAAGTGAAAAATAGAAGAAATATGATAGAGCCTTACACCTAAAACATGGACACAAACATAATTTTATGTTTGGGATAGTTAATATGGGAGAGATTTTATGTGTTGCACACTCATATGTTCAATGGGGGGCAATAGATTACTACATAAACCATCCAATTATCTCCTATTATTTCCAAATTTCACAAAGAAGGAAAGATAGTGAAATGGAGGAGACTAAAGAATACATGCATCTGAGTGTACATAAATCTCCATCACTTGAAAGAATAAAAGACTTGACAACATCTTTTATCAGGATATTTGATAGTATGAAGAAGAAGAGGATTAAGAAGTGTGAAGAATGCATAATAGGTAGCCATGTTTGTAACACAAGATGTTGACCAAGGGATTGATGAGATAATATGTAAGGATACAAAACAACAGTTTGAAGTTGAGAATTCTCATTTATAGTCTCATGAATCTCATTATTTGGCATTATTCAATTCATCATTATATATGAACAATAACAAATTTGATACACAAAATGTTGAAATATTTTGTGCATAAAAGTTTAATTTGGAATATATAAAAATTAAATTGAAGTATATGTAGTATTTTTGTAATTAATTGATTTATGCACTAGTTTATGATTGATTTACTAATAAAGAGACTTAAAAAATATAAAGATAATTTTTCATCCAAATATTTTCCTAGATTAAGTGTTAGGAATATGAAAACTTCAATTTTTTGACAAGTCAAGTGGCTAAAGTATTTCTAAGGTGGTAGGGGAAATATCTAGCCCTAACCCAAATGTACAAAAATAGGGCCTCAAATATATTAAAAGAAGATTCCAATCAATCCATGGAAAATGTTTTGGCTCATAAGACCCCCAGTTCCCTAGTGCATAAAATTAGTTCCTGAAGGGTAAAAGCACAAACCTATGTCACCTTTTATAAAGAAACATGATATCAGAATGTGACAGTTCAACATTAGTGACAAAAAAAATGGTATTTGTATTTAAAATATGAAGATGATGTAAACTGATGAAATGTGTAGAATTGGATGAATTTTATGCCTATAATTTTCATTATTTTTTTGAGTAGGAATTTATTCATTTTATTTTATTTTGAAGTCCCTTTTTTAACTATGAAAAATATAGGGTGTAGTTCCTATCAAACAAGTATATGCAAATCATCTTTTTTTGTTCTGATTTGAAAATATCTTATAGATGACATGTATAGCTAGTGCACAAAAAAAGAAATAATTATTTTTGATGTATATTTTCTTTGTTATAAGTATTCAAGTTCAACCTTATCAGAATCCAACAGTTTTTTCCTCCTGTCAAAACTTTCTTATCAAATCTATACCTTCTTGAAAAAAATTTACATATTCGTGAAGAGGATTCTCTCCTCTAGAGATAAATATAATTTTTCAATTTTTTTGATATGATTTACTATTTTTTTCCTTTTTTGAGGAAGCATCTTCTAAAATGTTAAAATATTGACTTATAATACTTTGAGATTATAGCATATTATAACTAATCAAAACACTCAAAAATTTATATAATGATGATATTGAATCTGAGATCTATAAAAGGGTATTTTTAGTTTTTGAAAAAAATTGAGTTTTGATAGAGAAATGAGATTTGACCAAAATAGGTTTTGGTATCAAAAACAGTGACACAGATCTGTGCTTTTACCTTGAAGCCCTTCCATAAGACCCTACTCTTAATATTAGTTGGAAGTAAGATAGTCACAATGATCTAGTTCTTCTTTGTATTGGTTTGCCTATGTAGCTCTACAATGAATGCAAAAATAAATGAGCATGTGGCTATCAAGAAGATTTCTAATGTGTTTGACAACCACATTGATGCAAAGAGAACTCTTTGAGAAATCAAGTTGTGTCAATATATGGATATGAAAATGTAGATACTCCTCACAAAGAGTAGCATATTACATACAATGTTTCAAATTTCGTTATTCTTTTGTCATTTATTTGTATATTATTTTTGTGGACTAGTTTGGTTCAAGAACTTAACCAATTATTGCAGCTAATGGTCCATTTTTTATATTTCTTGGAAACCCCCTCGAATTGGAGCATTGTGTTTCAACCTTTTGAAATCATTCAATGTCTAATTTTGAGTCCTTTTGTTAGTGTGCATTTCTACTAGAAATATTTTAAGACCAAAGTTATTAATTATTAGTATTACCCAAGATACTCATCTATGTATGGAACATCCTTGTGCTACTTAGAGGTGAAACATTTGGGTTTAACCAATCATAGAGTGGGGAAACATTTGGGCCACAAGAATTTCTTGCCTTGGGCTACCATTGCATATCAATTATCGTGTGGTTGTTTAAGGATACTCAAAGTTTGAATAGTGGACTAACATGAGTAGGATGTCAGATGCCAATGTTATGAAACACATTTTAAACGTTATCATAGACATCATGTGAATGAAGTGTGTAACTACTAACAATGAAAGACTTATGGATATGTATATAATATAAACAGACACATGTGAATACAAGTATCTACTTGTGCTTATAAGTATGCATATAAGAATATATAATATATATGTATATATGCAAATTTATACATTTATAATCATGATTATTGTTGGTGTAAATAAGTATTTACTATTTACACTTACTTAATTTTACTTAGGTTAATGCATTATTTAATTATCTTGTATTATTTTATTATTTATTTAGGTGAGACACTTAGGAGCTTGTATACTCTCACAAGAATGTGCAACTCTAATTATGCACATGGTGTCTACAACACATGAGTTTGCATCATTCACTAAGTTGTCATGTTGACAACACAATTGTTTGCACTCCTAATTTAGCACATTTTGTCTACACCACTGATTTGCATGCTACACCATTGTAGGCTTATCCTCTCATCATCACACTTAATTCTGTGCTTAATGGAGGATAACCCATATCTAGTGGACATGCACTTGATTGTATGACTTATCATGATGTTGACTTCTATGCATTCTAGAATCTCTCCAGAGGCCTTTATATATAGACACTCTTAGTGTACTCTTGATATGGCTATATGGCATATTAAATGAATATATCATCATTTGGATCATACTCTCTCTCTTGGTCTATTATGTGCTTGTGTTGAGTTCATATTTCTTGGATGAATTTTGGCCTAAGCCAAATTCTTACATGGTATTAGAACTAAAGGAGATTTTTTATAAATAACTATTGAAGACCATTCATGCTTCAACACCTTGACTCAAATCTGGAGGATCTGTAGAAATTAGTAGTGTCTAGAGCTAGATCTAACCTCACATTGCATCTAGAGTGTCAATTTGGTGAAGATTGACTATAAATTTGCCTATGCTGGGTGAAAGTTGATCATGAAAAAAAAATTTTTTGCAAATAAGAACCCGAAGGCCCCGATTTGAAGTTTGGATATGGTCATTTTATTGATCTGATTATTTGAATTTTTGGATCTATTAATTCTCTGTATTTTCTAAACTAGTATTTACAAATTTATTAGTTGCACAGATAGAGAATTTTTTTTTAGCCGATCTGAGCAGTGACACCCCTACTCAGTTCTATAATTTTGGTGGAATTTTAGATTTTATATTTATTGTAGGGCTCATTATTTAATCCACAGAAACCTATAGTTAAATCAAGCTTCATAGTCAAA
This sequence comes from Cupressus sempervirens, assembly GCA_028749045.1. Classification (NCBI taxonomy): domain Eukaryota; kingdom Viridiplantae; phylum Streptophyta; class Pinopsida; order Cupressales; family Cupressaceae; genus Cupressus; species Cupressus sempervirens. The sequence continues at coordinate 805,402,865 of CM053783.1, read as the reverse complement.
AGTTGTACCCACCCACAACCACATCATATTCTGGGTATTTCATTGTTTGAGTTCGTAGTGAAGGGTTGTGTATTTTAAATAATACATAACCTTCCCCTCCCATGCATGTGGGATATATGAAAAATAAACTGATCGACATTTATTCAAAAGCTAGCCTACAAAAGGTAATTTCTAGGTGCAGTAAAAGGATCTTTGCCCCACCTAAACAAAAATCTAGCTCTATAGAATGAGTTCTTGACATAGTTTGAAGCCACATGGAAGCCACATAGATTGCACCATGTAGACTATGGAATACATGTGGCAGATAAGACCCTGCCCATAGCAATCCACACAGTAATTCCTACGTAACTCTGCCACCCATGTCACTTGCCACATGGTGAACAGTCATCATGACATGAAGATAGGACACTTCACATCTCTGTGACATGACAGAGACCTGCAGTGACTAGTCAGCTCCATGCTGACAAATAAAATCTTACCACATAGAGATTGGTCACATCACCCTCTTCTCGACATGTGGCCCCATGTCATTGCACAGTCAGCCACCTGAGACACATGGAAAAATCTTATTCACCCACTTACTTGCCAATGTTAGTGCCCATTCATCACATTGTCAGCCAAAGACATCTTCAAAATTGATACAGTCCATACATGACACATGGCAGGCCATACTTTTTCATATGGTACTGATGTCATCATAGAGCAGAAGATTGTTGATGTCATCCTATTCATGAGCCTAAATTTGATGACCATATAACCATTAGTTCAAGCCAAATTAGAACTACTATGATGGCCTTATGAGCATCAAATTTATCCTTGTTATTTGTTGATGAAACCCCTCTCCAAATTAATTTTGGTGTTTGCAGTCTGACTTCGAGAGGCCATAACTTGGACATCTAGAATCCAAATTAGGTGCAATTTTTTTTGAAATTGGATAGAATTTTTTAAATGTTTAAGTGTTGTAGCTCTTTTCTAGTTTTGGGCATAGATTGTTCAAAATTTGCATTTTTTGGTGACTATACCTACATAATCCTGCATTTTGCAACTTCAAACACATCGTACGGGCACATCTGAAGTTGAAAATAGGTTCTTATTTTTTTGAAAGTGTGTTATTTTACTCTACATTCTAGATATTTAGTCATATTATAGGGTTGTATTGACAAAAGTGTCACTTTTAGCAATAGGGCCTTTCTTTGCTTTGTATTGCTTTAGAATTGTAGCACATTGTAAAGTTCTAGATTTGTAATGCATCAAGAGATTGTAATAAGCAAAATCAGAAGTCCACAAAGGCAAAAATTTGTAAGTGGCCCATTGTAATCCCACTACTGATAAAGTGTCCAAAGCATCTATTTTGGGAGGGTTTCTTGATTTAGTGAAAAGGGAGGGTGTTCTTGGTGTTGTGTTCTCTATTTTCTACACTTTTCTTTCATTTTCTATATTATGGGCAACTTTAAGTTTCCTAAATTAATTCCTCATAACTATCTACATGGTACATAAAAATTTGGTATCACTTAATGCATAATGGATTTTCATAATATGTAGATGGTACTCTTCCTAAACCAATAGGTCAAGTGATATTTTAGCTTGGGTAGCAATGGATAGAAAAGCCCTACATGATATATATTTGGGGGTAGATAATAAGATCATGTATCAAATCAAGAAGTGATCTACATTCAAGGAAGCTTGGGATACCCTTGAAAACCTTTATGGTAAAGTATCTAAAGAGGATGTGTTCAAAATCAAAGATGAGCTTGTGTCCTTAGATCATAAGTCATATAATTCATTACAAGATTTCATCATCAAGGTGAATGAACTAAGGACAAAGCTTACTAATTGTGGGAGTTCTATCAAAGATGATAGACTGATTTATCTCATACATAATAAGCTACCATTGGAGATTCCACATTTGTATCTTTTTTTAAAACCTCTAACACTACCTTAGGGTCTGCCTATAAGAAAGTCACATTTGATGAATATGCTGATCTATTGGATACTAAAGAACAAAAGTTGAAATCAATGGGGATTCTCAAATCACCTGCATCTAAAGCATTAGTGGCCAATAATAAGGGTTCTCACAATTCAGTTGGACAATCTTCAAATAAAGGAAATGGTAACAAGTGGATGAAAGACAAATCAAAGGATGCAAAAAAGACAACACCACAATCCAATCGACAAGGCAAGTCCTTTAATTCTAACAAGAAGGGGGACAATAATAAGGAGAAGAAAAAGTGTGCTTATTGCAAGAAATCGGGTCATGAAGAGCATGAGTGTTATCTTAAGAAGATTGATGAGTTGACAAACATCTTGAAGAAACATAATGTTCAACTGCCTAATACTTATAAGGATAAATGGTCTTCTTTAGATTCAAAAGGAAAACGGCAAGCACTCATGGCTAATTCAAATTCTTCAAAGGAATAGATATTTGACTCCAGTGCCTCCTATCATATGGGTTCTTCAAAGGAGGATTTTTCTTCAATGAAGCAATCAAAGGTACTACACATCTTCGTAGGAAATGATACAAAAATGGAAGTTGAAGGGAAAGGAAACATGGAGATGGAAAATGGAGAGTTTCAAGAGGTTCTCTATATTCCAAACCTAATTTCAAATCTCCTATCAATCTACCAAATCACTCACCTCGAAGATGGACATAGAGTTGAGTTCCTTCTAGACTTAGTATAGGTGTATAGTCTTAAAGATGACTCCTTGGTTGCAGTGGGGAAAGTGAATCATAACAAGAGGTTGTACTCTTTCTCCCATTTTGTACCCAAGTCTCCTTCAAAGGCCTTATTAACTCAATCAATTTTAAACATGCAATTATGGCATGAATAGTATGGTCATCTTGACTTCCACCACCTTCAACAACTTTGTACATAAAAAATAGTCAAAGCTCTACCTCAAATGAACTTTTCTAAGGGTGAATATTCAATAGATTTAGTTGATTTGCATCCAAAGGGGAAGTTACTAAGAGGGAAGTCATCAAGAGTGCCAGGTGTTCTCTAGATGCTTCACATGGTATTAGTAGGTCCTTTTGCATTCAACTAGGGTCACTATATACTTACCTTTGTTGATGACTTTTCAAGATACACTTGGGTCTGTTTTCTTCATAATAAGAATGAAGTGTTGGACAAATTTATAGCCTTCAAGACTCATGTAGAATGGAAATCCAAGAGAGCCATCAAAGTTCTCCAAATGGACAATGAAAGCATGTATGTGAACAAAAGGCTTATAGAATTTTATAGACTTGAGGAAATTGATCTTCAGAATCTGCAAGCATTCAGTCTACATAAGACAAATGTTGTAGCTTTGAGGATCCACACTATTAAGTCTATGGAAAGTTGTATGATACAAGCCAAGTCTCTAGATCCATCATTAGAATTCAAAGCAATATCTAGTGTCACTCACATTCTTAATCATTCTCCTCATCCAGCCTTAGATGGCAAGACTCCTTTTGAGGCATGGTGTGGCAGAAAACCTATTGTGACACACTTTAGAGTCTTTGGTTATCTTGCATGGGAAAAGGTATCTTCCATGGGTTACAAGGCATAGTCATCTAAGCCTTGTACTTTCATTGGTTATGAAGACAGTGTGAAGGCATATAGACTTCTAGATCCAAAGACACATCAAATTTTTTTGGAGAAGGATGTTTACTTTGAGGAAAGTTCACCGAGCTTGTCCTCTACTCCACTCCACACATCATATCATGTGGAAACTAATAGTGACACCAATGATAGTGCTTCAACAAATTCAGACACGTGGAGTTCTATTGGTAGTTGCAAGGAGAAGTCACTATATTAGTTCAATCCACATGCATACATAGGCACAGTGATAGGTCTAGCACAACAACATACATTCAATCTTCTAGGTATAGGTTTAGTGATAGATTTGGAGGACAATATTGATGATTTGTCTCTTCTTCTTGATCTAGTAGTACCTTCTTCAGTTGTCACAAGGGCTCCATCTGACTCTCTTGTTCATTCTCTACATGATCGATCATTATAGGTTGAAGTGATTGTAGATACTAATGATCAGTAGTTGCAGAAGGGTTCTTCATTAATTGCAGAGATAGACAGTTCTTTGGGACAAGTTCTTCAACCGATTGGGTAGGTTTTAAAGACATCACTTATCCATGGCATTCTTTCCATACACAACAGAAGTGTCTCATTTGTACCCTTGGCATTGTTTCTTCCTAAGTGGAGGAACAACATTCTGTAGTCTTGGATTAGCTTCTTCATCAAAGCAGTCACTAAATGGAATTCTTCTTTTGGGGGGTGCAGAGGGGAGCCTATTCTATCTCTGTTCCTCTTCTCAGCATTCTCTTATGTATATACTGGATGTATGTCATAATGGGGGGGTCTTGATTACTCCATCCATCCATACATCGTTTCATCTCTCTTTTTGGGGAAGGGGTTTTTGCATGAGGTTTTCCATCTTTCTTTGCTTTATAAGAGATTTCATATCATTATGTACATGGGTACCTAACATGGCCTAGTAGTTGGGACCCATCATGCATTTCATCCTAGATTTTGTAAGCTTAAGGGCATTCTCCTAAGTTGCACTTAAGGGGGGGGTGTTGGTGTAAATAAGTATTTAATATTTACACTTACATAAGTTTACTTAGGTTGATGCATTATTTAATTATTTTGCATTATTTAATTATTTATTTAGGTGAGACATTTAGGAGTTTGTGTACTCTCATAGGAGTGTGCAACTCTAATTATGCACATGGTGTCTACAACATAGGAGTTTGCATCATTTATTGAGTTTTCATGTTGACAACATAGTTATTTACACTCCTAATTTAGCACATGTTGTCTACACTATTGATTTTCATCCTACACAATTGTAGGCTTATCCTCTCATCATTGCACTTAATTTCATGCTTAATGAATGATAACCCATATCTGGTAGACATGTGCCTAGTTGTATGACTTTTCATGATGTTGACTTCTATGCATTCTAGAAACTCTTTAGAGGCCTTTATATATAGGCACTCCTAGTGTACTCTTGATATGGTTGTATAGCATATTGAATGAATATATCATCATTTTGATCATACTCTCTCTCTTGGTCTATTGTGTGCTTGTGTTGAGTTCTTAGTTCTTAGGTGAATTCTGGTCTAAGCCAAATTCTTACAATTATATATATACATTTCTATTTAAACATGTATAGTATAGGCACATATTTATACATTTTATCATAGTGGTAAAAATCTGTTAAAAACTAAGAGTTTTGACTATAGATAAAGAATTGATTATATATAGACATTTCTATTTATACACATTTATGTATATGCATATATTTAATATTTATACACTATTAATCATAGCAGCAAAAATCTGTTAGGAAAAGCTCAACAAAGAAGAAGTGAAAGATTTTTATTTTATTTTCAAATTTATTTTAAGAAAATGGCAAAATAGGAGAAAAGTGTGTTGTTTTTAATTCAATTGCATAGAGATATATATAACATATAAAATTCAGAATTGAGACTTTAGACCATGAATTGTGGAACATAGGTTTTTGTTATTTTTGTCAATATCACTGATAACATTGCATTGAAAAATGCATACTTCATAGTGTATGAATAATAAGAAAATCTAATTGTTTTTGAAAATTTTAATTACAATCTACTTTGCATAAAGTCAACTTACCAGCTATGTACAAAGTTCCAAAAACATAGAAGTAGTGAAGGAATCTTGTTACTACAAGGAGAGCTACACAAGAGGGCAGCAAGTTTTGATGATGCAACACTTGATTAAGAGCCTCTCCTAACTTGTTCAACCACATCACTATCATATTTGCACTACTAAAGGAAATCATGTACCACCATTATGGACAACATCATTTGAAGTCCAATTAAAATCTCAATCAATCTTGTTGAAGTCAATTGGCCGATCTTTCTCAACAATACATAGTTTTTACTTTTATAGAAATTTGACAAACAAAAGAACAAGGATTGCTATTTAATAATTTATAGTGATGAGTGCATGTATTTCAATACTTAAAATTTTGGGCTTTCTTTAGATGGTTGGAGGTAGCAGTGAATGATGAAATTAACAAAATAATTGAATAGTTATTATTTATAGGGCATATAATACTCAACAAAAACCTTTTGGTCTCTCATTTCCTTTTCATTAAAAAAAGGTGGTTTCTTATGTATCTATATTAATCATGGGGAATTAAATAAAAAATCATCAAGAAAAATTCCTCATTATATGCATACATGACTTATAGCTGAGCTATGCAAAACAATAATGTTGACAAAGACTGATTTCACATCTAGTCACCAATAATCATGAAGAAAACTTGCTCATTAAATGTATTGATGGCCTACAACTGAGCTATGTGAAGCATCAATTTTTACAAAGATTGATTGGATATATTGTTATCATTAGATAAGGTGACTTGTTTAAGATATTATTTAGAAGCCATCATGACCAACCAATGCCCACCTAATATCCAAGGTACAATGAGCCAATTGTTCATATGTCACTACAGAAAGATTTTATCTTTGTTGTTTTTAGTGATATCCTTGTTTGAAGCAAAAAAAAATTAGGACTATTTAAGAATTTAAATCTAATTTAGAAGTCTTGAGCTCACATTCCTTACTTACAAAGGAATTAGAATGTTACTTTGCAAAGAGTGAGCTTTTGTATTGTAGGCATAAAATTAGCATAGGGAGTTAAGTTGAATCTAGGTAAGATTTGAATCCTTGATTGGTCAAATTCAAAAAAGGTGACTTGTTGGAAAGACTTTAATGGACCATGCTCATGCAAAACCAGCAACCTATTGCTTTTAAAAGAAAAAAATTAAATGAGTAGATGTATATATGATAGAAAATGTTATTATGTATGCTTGCCATAGAGAAATTCAAGTTATGTTTGTTGGAGCAGTACCTTATTATTTTTATCCAAACTTATCATTGAAGTCTGAAATATTATTGTCTTTAAAGAGTGAGCATTTCCAGTGATAAGATTTTAATTCTAAAATTCAATATAAAAGGCAATCAATTATGTTGTTGCCAATCCTTATCAAGGCTACTTAAGTTGCATGTAGTATCAATTGCAGAACTGAGATACATGAAGAAAAACTAAAATGCTAACTAAGTATGCAAACAATGAAATGACCATTACTTTGTCAAAAGATTCTAAAAGAAACTAAAGGACAAGAATATACCTTTTCAAGTGATATAATTTCTTATGGGAATTGAATATTTATTGTGGCTAATTTAATCTTCAAAAAGTAAGAGAATTATAGGATACCTTAACTGGTTTTGGTGACAATAACTTCTTCAAGACATAGGAAGCATACAAAAAACTTGTTTTCAAAGAGGATTGAAACAAGAGTAAACCAAACAAAATAGAGAATGTGAGAAGTCTAGGTTTTTTGCAGCCCTAGCTTGTTCCCAGCCAAAACTTGGAATCCATTAGCATGCACTTTGATGTTGATCCAACATGGGCAGAAGAAACCAAAGCATTTAATAGCTATGGATGTTGTCAAATACGATAAAGCTTCACAAGTTGTTGAACTATTTATGGAGTAGGTATGTAGATTGCAATGCCTTTCAATACCTTGCAAGTAACTTTTCAAAGAAGCTCATCAAATATTTTGGGATCAATTTAAAATAAGTTTTATCACCCTCAAGAAGATAAAAAAACTAGAATTGTTGATAGATGTCTGAAGTCTGAAATGACTTGAAAAATTATGTTGTAGACCAGCAAATGCCATAACCAAAAATGTTTGTATTTGGTGGAAGATCACTAAAATACAACATTTCACACATCTATTGTGACATGTATTTAAGGCATTAGGGTTTGTTAACATCATAATGTTTTTGACACTTGAGTACCAACATACTTAATCATATTCCACATTGGATGCCGAGTACATCATGCATGCCAAGTGATCTTCATGTGCCGAGTGAAGATCAAATGTCAAGTGAAGATTAGATATTGAGTGAAGATCAGATATCGAGTGAAGATTAGATACCGAGTGAAGATCAGACACCGAGTGAAGATTAGTGCCGAGTGTTAACAAGTACCAAGTAACATAAGTTGTTGAGTAATACAATTTTGTTAAGGTGCTGAGCTATCTAGGAAACATCATGTGTCGAGCATCAGCAATACTTCAGGAGCTGAGTAACTCAGTATATCAGCATAAGAGTTTGTAATTGCACAAACTATGATGCAAATAGTTTTTATAGCTGACATAAGGTAAATCTCAAAGGATTTAATGATGAGATCGAATATTTTATTTTTCCTATGCAATTGGCATGTAACCAATAAGAAAAATGCTAAAGGCATGCAACCAATCAGCAAAAGATAAGTATTGAGTGGAAAATGAAGATTGAATATGGATCGTAGATCCATACCTAACCCTAAATCTTCAAATTTCTTTATAAGGAAGACAAAAATTCATTGTAAAATGTGAGAGATGAGAGGTATGAGAAGATATACAAGGGTTCACAAGGAATTCTATTTTTAGAAGTGAGGATTATCAGATCACAAAAAGATCCAAATCAGAGAAAGCAGAACAAGTGCCTGCAATCAGCAATCAAGGATTGTAATCAGTCAGGTTTATTGTACCTAATACTATCTAGCAATTGTATTAGAATGAAAATCCTATGGTGATAGGTTAGCTTAACAGCTATTTTGATAAATCTTTTAACTAGGTGATGAAATCCTTTAATAGGGTAACACTTCATGTTAAGTGTTTGAAAGCCTCTAACCAAGTCACTATTGACACAGTGTAAAGCCTTTAACAGGGCAGACCATCAAAAGTGGTTGAACAATATTGCTGCAGTAATTTTTGTGGGTATCATCCCCACCCCAGTTTTACCTTCTTATTCCTAGAGGGTTTCTGGGTTACCAAATTCTAGTGTTAAGTGTTATTGATGCATGTGTTTTGTTACATGTTTATTTGATGTATTTATAGGTATGTAGTTTACTTTCAGTTAAAAGTTTTATTGGCTAAAATATGATACTTATGATTCACCCCCCCTCTCATAGTACTCTTTCCATATTTGAATATTCCAACAATTGGTATCAGAGCTTAATCCAGGTTCTCTTAAGGAAAAGCCTAGCAGCTTGGAGGAAAAGATCTAAAGATGGAAGCTTTCAAACTTGGAAAGATCATTGAAAATCAGGTGATAGATGTGCAACTTGCTTTGCATAGCTTGGAGGAATTCAGAAACAAGTTAAGAAACTCATTAAAAAAGAGGAAGGATCTAGCCATAACTGAAAATGATATACACTACAAGGAGATTGATACCACCAACATATTTTCTAGTGGAGACACTAAAGAGTTTGATGCAACAATAGCAGAACTGATGGAGAAAAACAAAATTCAAGCAAAGGAGATAAGATCTCTCAAGATGGAACATGAATCATAGGCCATAATGATATGTGAAATTACTAAACACAAGAAAAGAGTAGTTGAAGATAAAGTGATGTTGGAAAACGATAAAAGAAATCTTGCAAATAGACTTGAAGAAAAATGTACTAAACTGACAAGGATCTGAAACATGCAGATGGATACACTTGCCCAAATGATGAACCTTCATCATGAACTCAATGTAAAGGATATTGAGATCTCTACCTTGAAGATGCAGAATGAACAAATGTAGAATGAATTGAATAGAGAAAAAGAGGTAGCAGAGAATCTCAATAAATCAAGTGAAGCCATCAAGTATTTTGAATAGTTGCTGAAATCACCAAAATCTGCCCATGATACATCAGGACTAGGATACAATAGCACTGAAGTTGGAGAATCATCAAAAAGTGTTGAACAGAGAAGTGACAAAGGTAAGAATTCAAAACCCACTTGTCATTACTATAATAAGAAGGGACATACAACTAATGTGTGTAGGAGCAGAAGATTCAATCAATCAAACATACCCAAAAGTTTCTGTCACAAGTGCAACATGCAAGGACATATGATACAAAATTGCAGATCCAATGTCACAAGGACTCAAAGATTTGATGGACATTGTTATAATTGCAAAAAGTATGGACATAAGGCATTTGAATGCAGATCAAAACCTATGTGGACATCAAATCAACTAGCAAAAATAGAAGGAAATGGAAGTCATTATCATTGGGATTACAACACTAGGTACAGTTGTCACTATTGTTAAGAATATGGACATATACCACAAAACTGTATAAGAACACATTTCAAAGGAAACTACAAAAGATGGTTGAATCAAACTACATGTTTCAGTTGTTTGAAAACTAGTCATATCAGCAGAAATTGTCCTACAAGATCAAAGGCACCCAAGACTGAAGATAACAAAGGAAAACAAAAGATTGATGTTGAAAATATAAGAGGGCAAATGAATAAGACTTGGAAAAAGAAGGAAGAGTGCAACACATCAAGTGGAGCGATCACTTCACCCAATGGGTCAAGTGATCATACTTCATCAAACTAAGCACAAGAAGTACACAGGACTAATATACAAAGCTATATCATACATCAGTCCCAAGACAAAGAAGCTAAGCAAAGTATAAATCTACATGAAACAAGATGTCAAGACAAAAACTAAATGTTGATGCCGAGCTGCCTTTGGATGCTGAGTTAAAATAGATGCCGAGCTCCCAATAGCGACTGAGCTGAAAATTGATGCCTAGTTGGATAACTCCAATGGAAGCTGAGTAAAGTGAAATATAGTGGAAGCTGAATTAGGTCAAAATTTCTTTAGAAGCCGAGTTTGTAGTTGAGCATTCAATGTGATGAAATTAGGGTATATTATCACGATTTTAATCAATTTTTTGCATCGCGATCAAGAAGCAAAGGAGAAGAAAGAGAGTTGAGCGAATTCATAGCAAGAATCTAGTATTTCAAGCAAATTGCAACCTCATTCAACATGTTTTTCATCGATCTGAAGGTATTTTCATTTGTGCCGAGCTACATAGTTTCATACCCATTTGTTGTATAAACCCTAGTTCACAAAAATGGCATCAAGTTCAAAGAAAACCCGGGAAAAAGAGTCATTTGAAGTCCAGTTAGTTTCAAATGAAGTGAAGAAACCTGATTTTTACCCTATTCCTGAAGTTGCCTACAAAAATGACCCAACCAGAGCTCTCTCCCACATTCCCCCAAAAGTTGTAATGGTTCAGGATGTGAGGAAATGTTACAGTTGGAAGATAGGAGCTCTAGGAGACATGGAAATTAGACAAGCTTATGATAAACTATGTGTAGATCGAGTACTAAAAGAAGAATTTAAAATTGTTGAAAGGAAGGGTTTGACCCAAGTTTTAAGTTTTCCCACCGTATTCAAAACTAAATGGATTAGACTTGTATTGAGCAGAATCCATGGTGGAAAGTTGTGGTTAGAAGATATGCCCATCAAATTGACAAAGGAAATTATACATAGAGTAATAGGGTACCCAACCCTAGATCGGTACAAAACCCTAAGAAGTGAATTGAAGGAGGTCATTAAAAGGAATACTAGTGCACAATAGAACAAAAGAGGAATGACAATTCATACCATAAAGGATCCACTAGTAGAATTTTTTGTTAGAGTCATTGCTCACAAATTCTATCAATCCAGTAGACTCAACAGTGTACCATGCATTGCAGTAGATGTAGGTTACAAATTGGTGAAAAAGGATCATACTTATGATCTTGTAGAACTGCAATTGCAATAGATCAATGAAAACCTAGCTGTCATAAGAAAAACAAAGGGCACACAATGCCAATTTGGAGCAATCCTAGTTTGCATATTCTTTTATGTACAGAATGAATTTCCTTCTTTTGGTAAAGTAGCATGGAGGAAGGACAGAACCATCATTGCACAAATTAATGAATATATAGAGAAAATGGGAGAAAATTTTGATACCTTGATGACAAGCTATTTTGAGGATTTCAAAAAATCCATGAAGCAAAGGTCAAGAATACCAGCCTCATTAGTGGAAAAGCATACTAATGGCATATGTTTCTTAGTTGACATTGATTTTACTTACATTCAAGTAGTAATACCAAGGGTAAGATGGCTAAGGCCATTTGGATACGAAATCAATATTGATGAGGCATCAGTAGCAATAGTTGCATTATTGGCAGAGGAAGAAGATAAAAATGCACCACATTTTGGCACTTATGATGTGGTAAGATCAAAAATAAACATGGAATTAAAAACTGCTTCTACATTGAAGAAGAAAGATAAATTAATCAAGAAGATCAAGAAGAAGTTTGGCAAAGAAATTGAGGTTGAGGCAGAAGAAGAAGAAGATGACAGTGAGGATGAAGATGAGCAGGAACAAGGGCCAATGGAACTAACTCAAGGTCTTGGAGAAGACAAGGAGGAAGGTGCAAAGGAAGAGGAATCCAAGGAAGCACCAACTGAAGCAGAGCCAAAGAAGAGAAAGGAAACAGAACAACCTTCAGCCATGCCCAGATCAAAGAAAGCTGCCACTCCATCACCTCAAAAGTCAACAACACGAGCATCAACAAGAGCCTCTACTCAAAAGGCTAAAGAGGAAGTTACCAAGAAGAAACAAGTCAAGGAATCATAGGAAGAGCCAAGGAAAGGAAGAAGGTATGTGGCTCAACCTGACACTGATGAAGAAGAGCAAACAGAAGAGGTAAGCAATTCATCAGTTGATACCCTATGTAAAAAGATTGCAAGTGGTGACTTGAATAATTTAACTAAATTTGATTTTAGTAAATTTACAAAAGAAGAACAAAATAAGATAGAAGAAATAATGTATGGAATGATGGCACAGTTCAAGCACACTCCACTTGAACTACATGGTCAATTGCCAAAGGAGCTGTCAAAAATTATAGAAGACAGATGGCATTTTTTCTTTAAAATGGAGAAGGAGATGAGGGAATCAACCCTAGCCAGTGTATTGCCGAATTTGACCAGAGAACAAGTCAGCAAAGTAGTCAAAAGGCATAATAACAGGTTTACACCCAAATACAAGGCATTCTTTATACTTCAAAATAGAATAGAAGAAATTGTTCAAAGAGCAATTAAATCATGGAAGAATTTGTACAAAAGGATTGAAGATTTTCTTGAAGAAGAATACAAGGAAGAAGTTGTTGTACCAACAAAGGAGAGGAGAAAAAGGGCAGAAGAAGAAGAAAAGAGAAGAGAACAAAAGAGGAAAGAAGAAGAAAAGAAAAGAGAAGAAGAAAAGAAAGATGGAGAGGAGGAAGAGGTACAAAAATAGGATACAATGGCAACAGCTGAGCAAGTGCAGCAACTGGAACAGAGTGTGCAAGACACACAATTACCACCTCCTAGCCCTCCACAAGCATCCATCTCACCTGCAAATACTATGACAATTACTGATGTTCCTAATACTTTTGGTCAGAATATCAATCCATTAACTACAGAAGATCTGAAAAGAATTCTTGACCAATCAACACAACAAGCAATATTATGTACAAATCTAGTATTGGTCAGTATAGATGAGTTATAGAAACTAGTAGAAAGTATAGTTAAAGATAAGGTGAATACAAAAGAGCCACCTTCTATCACAACTACTAGTAGTCAATTTGAAATACCAACAAGTATAATTGATGCCACAAGAAAAAAGCAAAGTGCAGCTGTAGAAAAAGGTATAGAACAAACAGGATAGACTATTACATCTGATCCTACAGCACAAACACAAGGTGCACTTCCATGGATAACAATAATTGATCATGGTAAATAGAAGGAGGAGGAAATAGTAAAAACCCCTAAAGAATAGGAGGCAATTCAAACATTAATAAATTTTCCTACCTCGGGAACTCCTTCACACTAGTCATTGCAGATTTCAGTACCATCATCTAGTACTACCAGAGTTGCAAGGGTACTTCACTATGGAGACTCTAAATTAGATGAAGAGATAGTCATACCGAGCTATGACTCAAAATCAATAACCATTGATCAAATCAATGAGGTGCAAGATGCACTAAATAGAAGGAAAAGACAGGAAATACTCAGGAAATAGTATAAAAATAAGCAAACACTTTATGAGATCAAGGACATCTTTATGGATGCCTTTAGTTTGCAATCACCAGATGAGTCAAAGCATATCATAGAGCAACTAATAGATATTGTTGACCAGGTGACAAATGAAGACCTAGAAACCAATGCAAAACTTATGGAATGGTCAGAAAGAAAATTTCAAAGGAAAGTGAATGAGAAAATATCAAGACAAATCGCACTTTCACAAGCAGAATTGGCAAAGCTTATTGATAAGGTGAAGAAGGTACTAGAGAATATATTCTCACTGTATAAAAAGTTGTGTGATTTTTCATACTTCACACAAGAAACAAGCCAAAAGATACTAAGCTTGGAAACAAATTTAAACATTTCAAGCATGCAGTTACCAAGTGATCCAGCTCAAAGTGAGAAGCATTTTGCTCAATCGCTTCACACTCACAAAGAAATAGTTTTCTTAACAACAGATGAGGCTAATATTAAGGCCAAAGTAATATAGCTCCAATCCTCCATTACCCCACATTTAGAGATACTCCATAAAGAGAAAGTATATGCTGAAAATGTACTCAAGAAAGATCCAAATCTTTCTATATTAGATGGACTTATTCATCTTGCTGCCGAGACTGCTATCTAGCATAAGTCACTAGAAATTGCTTTGAACAATTGGGATGCAGCTCTCACAATGATTATGGAGGTAAATAACACATTTTTGGCCAAATACGGTCTTAACCCTTAAACATTCTTTGACATAAGTGTCAAAAAGGGGGAGATAAAGATCAAATAAGGGGATATACAGATCAAATAAGGGGAGATACAGATCAAAAAGGGGGAGAAACGGATTAATAAGGAGAGATACAGATATGAGATAAATTAATGGGAGAGAATAGATACAAACAAATACAAAGGAGGAGCATTGATATACAGATAAGGCACAATCAACTCAGGGGGAGTTACAAAATTTTTGAGGTATATATTGTAAGATTGTAAGCCACAAATTTTGATCAAAGTTCTCAATATGTACATACCAATCAAATTAAGTAAATGTACTTATAAGGTTAATAAGTGTTTTTGTCACTCATGTCAAAGGGGGAGATTGTTAACATCATAATGTTTTTGACACTTGAGTGCCAACACACTTAATCATATTCCACATTGGATGTTGAGTACATCATGCATGCTGAGTGATCTTCATGTGCCAAGTGAAGATCAGATGCCGAGTGAAGATCAGATATCGAGTGAAGATTAGATACCAAGAGAAGATTAGATACCAAGTGAAGATCAGATATCGAGTGAAGATCAGACACCGAGTGAAGATCAATGCCAAGTGTTAACAAGTGCCAAGTAACATAAGGTGCCGAGTAATACAATTTTGTTAAGGTGCTAAGCTATCCAGGAAATAGCATGTGCCAAGCATCAGCAATACTTCAGGAGCCGAGTAACTCAGTATATTAGCATAAGAGTTTGTAATTGTACAAACTATGATGCAAATAGTTTTTACAGCTGACATAAGGTAAATCTCAAAGGATTTAATGATGATATTGAATCTTTTATTTTTCCCATGCAATTTGCATGCAGCCAATAAGAAAAATGCTAAAGGCATGCAACCAATCAGCAAAAGATAAGTATTGAGTGGAAAATGAAGATTGAATATGGATCGTAGATCCATACCTAACCCTAAATCTTCAAATGTCTTTATAAGGAAGATGAAACTTCATTGTACAATGTGAGCGATGAGAGGTATGAGAAGATATACAATGGTTCGCAAGGAATTATATTTTCAAAAGTGAGGATTATCAGATCACAAAAAGATCTAGATCAGAGAAAGCAGAACAAGTGCCTGCAATCAGCAATCAAGGATTGTAATTAGTCAGGTTTATTGTACCTAATACTCTCTAGCAATTGTATTAGAATGAAAATCCTATGGTGATAGGTTAGCTTAACAGCTATTTTGATAAATCCTTTAACTAGGTGATGAAATCCTTTAACAGGGTAAAACTTCATGTTCAGTGTTTGAAAGCCTCTAACTAGGTCACTATTGACACAGTGTAAAGCCTTTAATAGGGTAGGCCTTTAACAGGGCAGACCATCAGAAGTGGTTGAACAATATTGTTGCAGTAATTTTTGTGGGAATCATCCCCACCCTAGTTTTACCTTCTTATTCCTGGAGGGTTTCTAGGTTACCAAATTCCAATGTTAAGTGTTATTGATGCATGTGTTTTGTTACATGTTTATTTGATGTATATACATGCATGTAGTTTACTTTCAATTAAAAGTTTTATTGGCTAAAATATGATACTTATGATTCACCACCCCCCCCCCCCCCCTCTCATAAGTACTCTTTCCATATTTGAATATTCCAACAAGGTTATGATGCTTCCTTTTTTATTGATTGGTTAAATGAACATTCACATGTTCTAGCTATCCTTGATTACCTTGAAGAAAATCAATAGATCTTTGTTACCACTAAATTTTGATTAACCTAATGTATATTTCAAAACCTCTTGCCCAAATTAAAATTCTTGACTATGTTCTCCAAGTTAGAATTGCCAGGTTGTCTGCCTTTATTAAAACTTTTAAATTTTGATCTGATCACATGACCTACTACCAAGTTGCTAGTTCCCAAAAGGTCATAACTCACAACCTCTAGTTCAAAGCTTGTGGAAGGAAGCGATTAACCAACAATAGTTTTATCAAGGCAATTAAGTCTAGGAGACTAGGAATGGTGTAGAAATTTATTCAAATTGGACACCTGAAGATTATTGACATGACTACTAGCAAAGAAATTAAAATGTTAGAATGGAATTATATTATTTTGGTGAAAAGGAATGCATTTAATTCTCATGCTACCAAAATTCCATTGCCAAGTTTTCACACTCATTCTTGTAAGAGAACATTTAATAATTAATCTTTCAAATAAATTCTTCATCCACTCCTTGTACAAGATGCCTTGTGCTTGCCACCCTTAGCAATCATTTCAAATTCAGAATGGGATTACCTCCAAATGTCTAAATTTTGGAACGAAGATCCTCAACCAATATAGCAACTTGACATTATCTCCATCCTTTTCATAGCTACATGGGAATTTAAGATCTCACTATGAGAGTGACAATGTTGAACTCAAAGAGGAAAGAAATAGAGCAAAACTTCATGAAATGCTCAAGAATCACAAAGGAGACCTTGTTGTTAATGATTTCCTCGAGGACATGAAAGGATTACTCAACATGATTCATATAGATGACAATCTTGTACATTGAAAATTAATCTTAATTATGTAATTGTAATGGTTGTTTTAGGAAGATGAATGGCTGTTTTAGTGAAGGAGTTAAGTATATAAGGAAATTTTGGATTTGTGAAAGGGAGGAGTTCCACATAGGAAAAAAATGAAAAATCTCATAGTATGAAATTTGAATTTATAGTCTTTGAACTGATACACAAACATTAATAAAATGAGGATAGTCTTTTTCATACATGTTTAGGTTTGTTCTCCAACTAAAAATAGACTTTGACCTTATCTAGTTATACATTAATGTCTATTCATAGTTATGAGCTGCATAAATAATTCAATTCAAGTTAATCCTTATTATCAAATTATGTTCAAGTTGTCCTAGATATCTTCTCTTTTACTTTTTGGCTTTATTCTATCCATTTAATTCATTTAATATTAGCTTATAGCATCTACTTTCAAGGTTATAGATAGTTGTTGATGCCTTCATTTCTTTCTAATAAAAAGTATATCTAATTTTTTATTCCTTGTGAATCTTTTAAGAGGGAGTTGTACCTCTCAATTCAAAGGAAATTTATTAATTTAGTGATAACCTCTCCAACGGTTAGTGCTCTTTGTCATTCCTCTTGGGCATTTTGAGTCAGTTTATGTATTTATTCATGAAAGGAAAAACTTGTTCATTAACAATTTTGAGGCAAATAAAGCACAACTTTAATGTGGCTCAAGTTACAATAGAATCTCAACATGATCAACACCAAAGTTATATTTTGGGTAAATAATGGTTCTTTGAAGTCACATTACTATAAATAGAACTCTCTTAAAGGAAAGGCAACATAAAAACTTGGACCTTAATACTAATGGCTCTACAAGATTATCAACTACTGTTCAAGGAACTTGGTTGTATAGTATCTTTGACATCTCTGTTGGACTATTTATTGTAGTAGACATTTTCCCTTGGAGCCAAACACCCACCTACCACTCTGATGGCCAATAGAACAATCAAAAAATTTAATGTAAGTAGGTGAGTTTTTAAAAATTTGGAAATGAGAGGGAAATATTTTTGGCAAGAGACAAAAGGAATTTTCTAATCCATTCAACTAGTAGAGTTGAAGAAGAAGGAGATCAAAGCAAAGATTTGCAAAGTAGAGAAGAAGTTGAAGTTGATTAGCAGATCAAGTCAAAGATAGATGGAAGTTCTAGGTTCGTGTTTGCAGTTGCATGTGTTGGATCCTTTTGATTAGTCTATAGGTTTTTTATTTGATTCAACCTATGAATTAGTGATTGCTCCAGGTTTTATTGTATGTAGCCATTAGAGATGCAAGCTTAAAGTTTGAAGTTTTACCAATTTGAAGATTTTAGGGTTATTTTAGGGTTTTTTGGTTGAAGCTGAATGCTCCCAAATTTGTACTAGTTCTAATCATATTTGAATAGAAAGCAAGAAAGAAAGCAAGCATACTTGAATCTATTGTTCTTCCTCTATTTATTGCATTTGAGAAGTTTATTATTAAAAGCTTCACACTTTGGCTCTCTAGTTTTAATGGTGGAAAAATTCACATTGTAAGTCTGGTCTCTCAATCTAGTCTTTGTCTAGGTTATAACTTTGTAGTTTAAACCAAGCTCACTTGGCATCCACTTCTACTGAGCACCACTTTGTAATGGTTGTTGAGATCACTCAACATTTATTTATGATGAGTTGTCCTTTGAGTGTTGAGTTCTCTTGGATTCCTCTTGTGTTGAGCTCACTCGACACCCTCCTATCACTCAGTACCCTTTGGTTGTCGAGCAAAACTATCACTCGGCACCTTCATGTGCCGAGTTAAATTTTATAGTTGTGATTTTAATTGTTCACATGGTATTAGAGCTTTGAGGCCCAACATCTATAGTGAGTTAGGGCATTTTTCTGGGATATTTGATTTGGAAAGAGATACAAGAAAGATATGTTAGTAGTCACCATCCTTTAATGGACAAAATTATGATACATGGGCAAAGAAGATGAAAATCATAATGGTTGCGAATGATTTATGGGAGTTTGTAATTAATGGGTGCAATGATGTGACAGACCTATCTCAATATGTTGCCCTTACCAATAATCAAAAGACTTAGCTAAAAGAGTCTAAGAGAAAGGATGTTAAGGCATTAAGCTTGATTGGGGTAGCAACAATAGAGACAATTTTTTCCAAGATTGTAGTAGCAAATTATACAAAGGAAGCATGGGATATTCTTGAGATGAACTTAAATGGGATTGATAAGGTTAGAGTAGTAAAGCTATAGATGATCAAAAGAGAGTTTGAGAACCTTCAGACGAGGGACAATGAACCTATTGTAGAGTTTAGCTCACAAATCTCCACTTTGATAAACTAGCTCAAATCAAATGGAGAAGAATATGATTAGTAGAGAACAATAGAGAAAATATTGAGGGGTTTGCCTTAGAAATATGACAATCATGTCATGACCATAGACGAAGCAAAGGACCTCACCACATTGACAATGGATGAGTTGATGGGAACTCCTCAAACCCATGAGCACTAGATAAATAGGTCAGCAACAACTTCCCAAGAGTAGTCCTTCAAATCTCAAGAGAATTCAAGAGGTAGATGGAGAGAAAGAAATGGCTCTGGTAGAGGCTTAAGAAATAGAGGTCATGGAAGGAATGGTCAAATGAATGCAGGTGTAAAAAGCTTAGAGCAAGCAAACAAGAGGGAGCAAGCACCTCTCAAAAACAACTCTAGAGGAGGTAAGAAGAATTACAACTCCAATAGGAGTAAATTTGAATGCTACTATTGTCATAAATATGGGCATTATGCAAGTGAATGCTAGAAGAAATAGGGTGATCATTCAAATAAAAATGTTAATGTGGCTGATGTGAACATGGGATATCCAAATAATCCCATAGCCTTCATCATATGTAACATTGGTGAAGAAGGAAGCCCTGAGGTATGGCACTTGGCTAGCAGATGTAGCAACCACATGAGTGGTAATGAAAGTTTATTTTCTCTCATTGATAAGACTTTTAAGTCTAAAATTAAAATGGGAAATAATGGAACCATTCACATAGTGGGAAAAGGATTTATTATGGTCTACACCAAGCAAGGTGAGAAGAAGAAGATACAAAATGTGTATTTTACACCCGGTATGAAGCACAACTTGATGAGTGTTGTACAACTCATTCAGAATGGATATAATGTGCTAATGGAAAATAACAAATGTGTCATTCATGAGAAGGATGGGAGTAATAGATTACTTGTAGTAGTCGAAATGACAAAGAACCAGATATTCTCATTAAGGATAAAGAAATTTTTCTCTTCTCAAGTCAATGCTGCAGCTCCCAAGCATGCATGTATAGTAGTACACCAACAATAAGCTCTTAGGAGCATGATTGAAGACCCCTCCAAGATTTGGCATCTCAGGTATCAACATCTTGGCTTTGCTAGTTTAAACTTTTTGTCCAAGAAGAGAATGGTAGATGGTGTGCCAAGCATTGTAAATTCATATGACAAGTTTTGAGGCTTGCATATTGGGTAAGCAACATAGGCTTCCCTTTAATTTTGGAAATTCTAAAAGGGCTAGAGCACCATTATAGTGCATTCTAATTTGGAAGACCCTATGAAAACTACTTCTATTGGGGCAAGTACTTATTTATGACATTCATAGATGATTTTAGTCATAGGACATGGGTGTATTTTTTGAAGAATAAATCTGAAGCATTTGATAAATTTGTGAATTCAAAGCCCTAGTTGAAAAAGAATATGGTGACTATATTAAGGTCCACAGATCAAATAAAGGAAAGGAGTATACCTCCAATATGTTTGTAATTTTTTGTAGGAAAAATGGTATAAAGAAAGAACTTACAACCAATTATACTCTATAGAAAAATGGAGTGGCTAAGAGAAAAAACAAGACCATTGTTGAAATGGCAAGAAGTATCTATGAAAGAAAAAGGGCTCCCAACTGAATATTGGGGAGAATTTGTAGCAAAAATAGTATACTTGATAAATAGGTGTCCTACAAAATTAGTTTGTGACAAGATACCTCTTGAGGCATGGTCAAGGAACAGATGGATAGTTGAGCACCTGAGAGTGTTTGAATGTGTAGCATATGCACATGTGCCTAAGGAAAAAATGCAAAAGCTAGATGAAAAAGGTGTGAAGTGTATCTTTACAGGGTACAACTTAGAATCAAAGGCCTATAGGCTATATGACCTAATTAACAAGAAGATCATAATTTCAAGAGATGTAGAATTTCTTGAAAATCAGCCATGGGATAGCTCGGTAGATGAATCCTCAAGAACTTCAAGTAAGGTGCTTACCATTGAAGAGGAAGAAGATGACATTGATGATTAGCAAGAAGATAGAGAAGCAAACATAGATTGCAGACAAAGGCAAAAAGGGAAGCAACCCTTAACATACTAAGCAATAGCTCCAAGCACTCCAAGACAACCCTAAGCTAGTATGCAAAATAGTAGTAGTAGCAATACTAAAAATTTAGATCCCATTCTCACTTTCCTATTGCCAAGAAAGACTAAAAGTCTAAGGGAGATATACCAAGAAGAAAGGTATGATGCAGATTATGATGAAAGTGTAAATTTTGCATTATTATCTTATAGTGATCCAATTTATTTTGAGGAAGCTATGAATGAAGAGAAATGGTGTAATGCCATGTATGAGGAAATAAATGTTATTAAAAGAAATGAGACATGGGAGTTAACTACATTTCCTCCCAAGAAACAAGTAATTGGAGTAAAATGGGTTTATTAGACCAAGTGCAATGTTGAAGGAAAAATAGATATGCATAAGGAACATTTAGTGGTCAAGGGGTACAAACAACAGTATGGCAGAGATTATGATGAGACATATGCCCCAGTTGCAAGAATGGAAACTGTGCATATTGTCATAGCAATTGTAGCTCAACACAAATGGAAGGTACAAAAAATGGATATGAAGTCCACCTTCCTAAATGGTGTACTGAAGGAAGAAATTTATGTGGAGTAGCCACCTAGTTATGAAGTTGTAGGTGAAGAATACAAAATGTATAGATTGAAAAGACCTCTTTATGGGCTCAAAAAAGATCCACATGCATGGTATAGTAGGATTGACTCATATTTGATGAGAAATGGCTTTAGTAAAAGTGATGGTGAGCCCACACTTTACATCAAGGTAGAAAATGGTAATGTGTTGATTGTTGTCTTGTATGTAGATGATTTAATTTTCACTAGAAATGACAAATTCTTAATTGGTGAGTTCAAGGAGGCTATGAAAAATAAATTTGAAAAGATAGACCTAGGTCTCTTGAAGTATTTTCTAGGCATAGAAGTAAAACAAATGCATGATGGCATTTTCATCTCTCAAGAAAAATATGCAAGGAAAATCTTAGAGAGATTCAAAATGTAGAACAGTAAGGAAACCCCATCACCAATAGTAGTAGGTCTAAAGTTGAGCAAGGAAGATTGGAGCAAAGTGTGAATCCAAAACTATACAACAGTATGGTTGGAAGTTTAATGTATTTGACTGCAACTTGACTAGACATAATACACATAGTGAGTCTGATTTCTTGATTTATGGAAACACCAAAGGATTCCCATTGGCAAGAAGGAAAGAGGATCCTAAGGTACGTGAATGGTCCCAAGGGATTTGGAATTTTGTATACGATAGAAAATGATTTTAAGTTGGTTGGTTACACAGATTGTGATTGGTCTGGATCTTTACATGATAGAAAGAGCACTTCTAGATACATGTTCCATATGGGATTGGGTGCAATTTCATGGGCATCCAAGAAGAAACTTATTCTTTCTCAATCTACAACAAAGGCTGAATATAGAGAAGAAAATGCAGAAACATGTAAAGCTATTTGGTTAAGGAGGATCTTGATAAATTTGAATGGAAGGCAAGAAGATGGAACCACAATTTATTGTGACAATATCTCATTAATTGCATTGTCTAAGAATCTAGTCTTCTATAGGAGAAGCAAGCTTATAAAAAACATATATCACTTCATTAGAGAATTAGTGGAGAATTGAGATATCAAAATGGAATTTTGTAAGTTTGAACAACTGGTAGCAGACATTTTTACTAAGCCATTAGGCATTGGAACTTTTGTACACCTAAGAGAGTATCTTGGTGTAGTTGATTTAGATCAATATTGATCCTTTTTTTGTTTGGCTTGGGACAAAGGGGGAGTGTTGGGATATTTATTATAGTAGATGTTTTCCCTTGGAGTCAAACACCCACCTACCATCCTGACAGCTAGCAGAATAATTAGAAAATTTAATGCGGGTAGGTAAGTTTTTCAAAATTTGGAAATAAGAGGGAAATATTTTTGGCAAGAGACAAAAGGAATGTTCTAATCCATTCAACTAATAGATTTGAAGAAGAACAAGATTAGAGAAAAGATTTGCAAAGAAAATAAGAAGTTGAAGTTGATCAACAGATCAAGTTAAAGATAGAAGGAAGTTCTAGGTTTGTGTTTGTGGTTGCACATGATGGATCCTTTTGATCATTCTATAAGTTCTTTGTTTGATTCAACTTGTGAAGCAGTGATTTCTCTAGGTGTTATTGTATGCAGCCATTAGAGCTACAAGCTTAAAGTTTGAAGTTTTACCAATTTGAAGAATTTAGGGTTATTTTAGGGTTTACTAGTTGAAGCTAAATGCTCCTAGATTTTGTAATAGTTTTAATCATATTTGAATAGAAATAAAGCAAGAAAGTAGGCATACTTGAATCTATTGTTCTTCCTCTATTTATTGCATTTGAAAAGTTTATTGTTGAAAGCTTCATACTTCATCTCTCTAGTCACATTGTAAGTTTGGTCATTGGGTCTAGTCACTCAATCTAGTCTTTATTTGGGTTATAATTTTGGAATTTAAATTGAGTTCACTTGGCATCCACTTCTGTTGAGCACCACTTTGTAGTGGCTACCGAGCTCACTGAACATTTATTTATGCTGAGTTGTCCTTTGAGTGTCAAGTTCACTTGGCTTCCTCTTATGTCAAGCTCACTCAACACCTTCCTATCACTCGACACCCTTTTGTTTCCAAGTAAAACTATCACTCGGAACCTTCATGTACCAAGTGAAATTTTAAGGTTGTGATTTTAATTTCTCACAATCTCCTGTTTGACAAGTAGTAAGTACAATAACAATGTTTAATTGCCTCACCTCTACATACTGGTGAAGGACATTTGGTTTGACACCAAAAAGCTTCTTAACAACTTGAGAAATTGAAGTTTAGGACAAAGGTACTAGTAGAATGTCTCACCTTCACAATCTTTGTTATTCCTATTTTATGTAAGGTTTACTTTATGCCTTGTTCTCATCCCAATGGTTCAATTTTTTATTATTTTTGGCAGCAAGTTTTATTTTCAATGATCAAATAGTTCTATTATACTAGACCTTCTAACTTCAAATAGAGTTTCTCCACCTATCAATTTCAAATTTCAAGTAGTTTTTGTTTCTATCAGTTTAAATTCTTCCTAGCAATATCAATCTAGTTTCAATAGTTTTGTTAAAGCTTCAGATTTATTTTTCTCTATCTTGTGATTCATATTTGTAGTAGTTCCAAATTTCTATTATAATATTGCAATAGATACAGATTAGAATCACATGATTAGTTTTGAAAAATCTGGTCATAGCATCATCTGCTTGATTTTCATAGTATAATCTTCACTTTTAGTAGTGATCAATTTATGATCACAATATTAATGCTATGTTTGGAAAGAAAATTATGACCTGTACAATTAATTCTGGTATCATGTTGGTTCTCTCTAGAAAAAAATGTTTTTAATATTTCTAGTATCATGTTGGAAGTTTCTATTATAGTCTTGATAAGTATGCTATACATCTCTATGATGTGTATAGAGGAAGAGACTAGTCCTACTGTAACCTTTGCATTTTCAAACCATGTTTTCCATACTAATTTGAAAAGGATAATCAAGTTAACAATGCCTTGGAAAATGACTATGCAAATGCATGACATTCAATAGAAATATATCAACCTAGATAGCACCAAATTATTAATCTAGCATTGTGACTAGATAGTGGGTGAGGAAATCTTCTTGATATGACTTTTCTTAGGATAGTTTATTTTAAGTTTTTTGTTTTTGGATTCTTGCATAATTTCAATATTTTTAAATTTTTGATACTATAGTTTCTAATTGACTTCTATTTGGATTAGCTAAACTAGAAGCATAGTGGTGAAAGCCTATGATTTGTGTATAATAGGTTATTACCATAAGAGATATAATACCTCATCCACAAAGAGAATCTTTTAATAATGTATACATTACTTCTAAATTGATGGATATTGATCTCCACCAAATTATCCATTCTAATCAAGCTTTATTAGAGGAGCATTGTCAGGTGTGCATCTAGTTTCTAAATTAAGCTCACTGCAGACAAAAACTTTAATTTTGGAAAGTATGTCCATTACTCTAGATTCTAAATTATGGTCACTGCACACAAAAAGTTTAATTTTTGACAAGGATGTCCATTATTAAGTGATGATATTTTTGTAACACCTCACCTTAACATCAAGCTAAAAATTAAATAGTTCTAGGAGATGCTACTTGAATTGAATTATGAATGGTATATAATCACAAAGAAGGAAATACAATCTTGAGGATGTATGAACTTTGGACATTGTTTCATATTGTAAAAAATAATTTTTTAGGTGTGTGTATGTATCTATGTGCATAACATGACAAAGTTGGAACTATTTTTATTACCAACATGATATGCTATTGAAAGGCACTCTATATAGCCAAAATACCCTGAGCTAAATGTAGCTAATGCCACAAGCTCAAATAGCTCTCAACCTCTATCGAATACAAGTTTCCATGATCTTCTATGTGTGAAGATTTCAGTCATTAGGGACATAAAACCTCTACAACCTTGTCTCAATTGATTGGTAGAGAACTATGGAAATGTAATGACTAAATCAAACATTACAACCCTCAATGTTGTGTCACATGTTTATGATAATATAATTTGGTTTGATCTATATGGAATATTTAAATTACTGAGTAAGATTAAATAATATGGATCTAGTTCATATAGCTGAACACTTGAGATTATGTGTTTTCAATTTTCTCAATATGTAAAATTAATTGGAAAGCACACAATTACTTGTCTATTGGTTAATTCAGATTGTCATGTTTCTATGGTTGACAAGCTTGGTCCCTTCTATTGCTTATTAAGCACTAATATTTGTGTGTATTTTTTCTTGTAGTACTTCCTGTATCAGATTTTGCAAGGATTAAAATATATCCATTCTACAAATGTACTTCATAGAGATTTGAAGCCCAACAATCTTCTTCTAAATGCAAACTATGATATAAAGATAAGAGATTTTGGTCTTGCCCCTATTACCTCTAAAACTGACTTTATGACAGAATATGTTGTTACACTATGGTATAGAGCACCAAAACTGCTACTAAATTCATTTGATTACACTACAACAATTGATGTGTGGTCTATAGGTTGTATTTTTTTGGAATTAATGAATAAGACATCGTTACTTCTAGGAAGGGATCATGTGCATCAACTATGTTTGTTAACAAAGGTAAGCACTGTGGTTTCTAATATTCACATTTTAAATGATACTTAATTTCATAGACAAGTTGTGATGGTTCTTTATATTTGAGATGTAGTTAAGCTTGAATATTTTGTTAATTTTCTATTTTAGATTCTATTTTTGGAGAGGAGTAAAAGATAAGACTATGATAATAAATAAATATAATCAGTTTTCTAGGAAACAAATTGTGTTTTTATAGTTGATAGGTACACCAACTGAGGCTGATCTTGGGTTTGTTCAAAGTGATAATGCTAGGAAATTTTTTTAGAAAATGTATCAACATCCAAGGTAGTCATTTTCTGAAAAATTTCCACACATACATCCTTTGGCAATTGATCTTTGTGAAAGAATGCTAACATTTAATCCAACAAAGAGGATCACAGGTACACAACATAGATGTTCTTTTGCAGTCTATTCACTAATTCTCCATTTATTTAGTTTATCAATTACTGGAGAATTTGTTTATGCATGTATTTTGGTTTACTATTTTTAGATTATTAGTAGACATTATTATCTCAAATTTAACCTCTCCTCCCTTATCTCTTTCTCCAAGCTTCCTAGGAATAAAGTCCTGTACAAATAAAGTTTAGACTTTAGAGCTTATAACGGGGAGTTAGTTTACCCACATTGTTGTAATTGTTTACACTTCATTCTATAACTCATGTATGGTAATTGTTTACAGTTCATTCTATATTTCTACTTCATGGTGCTATTGAATTGGCTCTGAGGGTGGAGTTTGTCTGAGGTAAGTCAACCATATGCTTGTACTCATTTTCAACTTTAGTTTTTCCTTGAGATGTTTAATGTGTTGCTACCATGATGAAAATGTTCTCTTGAAATGAAAGAGTTGAGAAAGACCTATCGGAAACTAAACTAAGAAATGGGTATTATTTTTTGAGGCAAATAGATGCATTACCAAATCACTTGAAACTGGGGATGGATGTAGAGTTGTGTTTAAGAAAAACCCGCAAAGAAAAAACTACAAGGCTAGAAGAAGCAAGCAACAACCTATTTAATCATAGTGTTGTACATGTAATAATTAAGTAGGATGTAATGCTACCCCTGATTGGACATTGAAGAATTTCCTAGTCCATAGCCCTTAAATAAACAATGTTGACCAAGTTGAGATTAGAAACCTAATTCAACACACTTTCACTTATTTTTTCTACTTTAGCTTCTACATCAAAAATCACATAGGGATAGGAGCCCACAAAAAAGATGAAGACTATTGATCTATGGTGCAAGTTAATTAGTGATGAAGTGGACAATGAAGAAGTGTCCTCTCCACAACTCTTAAAACCATAATGTTAACCTCATGGAGATTAGAAACCTTATATTAATTGGTGGCTTTGACCCCAAAAATTTTGGTTGCATCTACATCACTCACATAATTGATGGTGCCCTATGCATAAATGTCCACTTGTTCCATGTTGTATCAAGTAATTCAATTTGCAACCTTTTAAATTTCTACAAAGGTAAAGTTAGAGTAGGAGAATTTTTCTTGTCAAAGATATCCTTTGGTTGTAAAGTGTCCATTCCATTATCTGTTGAACTAGATATGTCTTGTTTGTTAAATAGATAATGGAATGGATGATTTACAATCAGAGGACACATTTGAAAAGAATTTTTTTTTTTCTGCAACTTTATCTTTTCATAATTTTTTTTTCAATCAACCATTGGTGGAAATTTCAACCAATGCTTGTTAGTTTTCTACCAAGCATTGGTCAAAATTTCCACCAACTAAAAATAATTTGACTAACTATTGGTGGAAATTTCCACCAATGCTAAAAAAATATGACCAAACATTGGTGGAAATTTCAACCAATGCATGTTAGTTTTCCACCAAGCATTGGTCAAAATTTCTACCAATCAAAACAATTCAATGAATGGATTGGTTGAAATTTTGACAAATCAAAAAAAATTTGATGATTGGATTGGTCAAAATTTTGACCAACATTGACAAATCAAGACCACCAAAAATTAAAATTCTTTGATGAATGTATTGGTCAAAATTGTCAAAAATTGAGTTTAAATTTGCTAGTGAATGAGATTGGAAGTGATAGCAGTAAAAAAGTAGTAAAGGAATGTGTTGATGAGTTGAAGGAAGCATTTTTGAAAGCTTGTAATCTAGAGAGTTCACATAAAATATTGGAAGAACAATATTTTGATGCATCTGATGGAAAGTTAAAGCCATAGAGAGGAATATATGGTTGAGTGCACAAGTCTTGATATAATCATAGTAAAAAGAAATAGTGAAAAAAAGGTTATTAGTAAATAGAGATAGTATTTTGAATTTGTAGTAGATGTGAATTTAATGCACAGTATGATTTGAAATGATTTAAGCATCGTGAGCAAGATTCAATGTACCATTTGTTCATGCAAAGTATCTTGAGAAAATTGAAGAGTGATTTGACAACAAATTGAAGTGTGAAGTAAATTTTAGGAAGTTGAAAGTCATAGAAGCCTTAAATTATGAATTTGAGGTATTTTATGCAATATTGAATCTAGTCTAGTCTAGTATTTAAAAATTATAGAGCTATGGCTAGTCAAAGAGTGTGTGATGTTAGTGATAGACCAAGATATGAATCCAAGAAATACCCTCTTGTTTCTTTATTGGATGATCCAATAGGAACACTTTTGCAAGTTCCAAAAAATGTATTGTTCATAGAAAATATCAGAAGTTATATACACTAGAAGATTGGGTGCACTGGTGATGATGAGACTCACAAAGATTTAGGTGATATGTGTAACGATGATTTATCCTTGAAATCTAAGTATGCACACCTCAAGGAGTTGAATTTAGTGAAGCATATTTTCTATACGTAACTCAACAATAATGAATGGATATAAATCATATTGAGTAGGGTACATGATGATATGTTTTGGTTAGGTGATGCACTAGTTGTCATTGACAATGACTTGATTCACAAGGTCATAGGATTAAGAAATGAAGGTTGTAATCCTATTAATAAGAAGAATGATAAGAAAATGGTTGAGAGGAACCTAAAAATGAAGTTCAATAGAAGGAATATGAAGGTTGAACCTATTCAGAACAAAGGAGTCAAACTATTAACTAAAATATTAAGATACAAGTTGAACCATGGATCAAGGGTTGACTCTATACTAGTTGGATTTCTTCATGTGAAATATGTGATGGTTGTTGAAGGAAGGAAAGTGAATTTGTGTGACATTATCATATTGTAATTTTTGGAAAACATTACAAAGATCAAAAGAACAAAGAGTGTAGTGTTTAGATTTGAGTCCCTATTGACTCACATGTTTTTCTATGTTACCAAGTAGTTTCCTAGATTAATCAATTTGGATAGTAGCAAGTGTGTAATGAAATTAGTAACTCAATGATATATATTGAATCCTAAAAATGTTAGAGATAATGACATAGATAGAATGATGAATAGTTTCCAATCTAAGATGAAAATGAGGTATAGGATACCTCCTTCTATGGTGGAGAAATATAAGGATGATTTTTTCTTCATGATGGAGATTGAAAACACCTGCATGGAAGTAGTCATTCCTAGAGCGAAATTCATTGAGCCTATGGGCTATGAGATGGGTGTAGAGCTAATTGAAGGATATGCATAGATCATACTAGAATATGAGTAGGATAAAGAATGTCATAGATGGGGACCATGTCAATGAAGAGAGATCAAGGATAGTTCAATCTGAAGTTCATAGAAAAGAGAGAAAGAAAAAGGTTGAAAAGGAGATAGATTCCATTCTCAAGGAATATAGTATGACAAGGGAGAAGTTTAAAAAGATTAAAGGAATTGCAATAGAGATGAAGGCTAGTGGTCAAACTAAAGTGTTGGTAGAAAATCCCATTACTATGCTAGGACCTTTAGAAATAGTAACTGTGGCACAACCTTTTGCACAAGATCCTATTGCACCCTATGTAGTAGTTGTGTAAGTGCAACTAGTAAGTGTTAGACATGAACAAACAAGGAGATAGCCAGAGGTGGATGCACCTTCTATGTAGAGGAAGTCTTGTAAATTGGTGAAGTTTAAGTAAGAACCTACACCACAAGAAAAGGAAAGGCTCAAGAAAAGTGCTAGTTGACCTGGAAAGAGGAGTAACACTATGAAAATAATTAGTTCTAAAATTTTAGAGGATGATGTTGAAGATAAACCTATTGAACATGACGCATAGGAAGGAAGGAAAACAATAGGAAATAAAACATGGAAACCTAAGATAGAAAATCTTAATACAAAGATTATTAATGATGATAATTTTGTTTAGGTGAATAAATTTTATAGTATGTACAATAATATATATAAAGACGGTTAGAGAATGTTGTTATAAGAAATATGATTTTGAAGAACAAAATGTTTGAGGGTATAAAAAATAAGATTGCTAAAGACCTATACAATAGTTTGGTAAATGGGAAGAAAAGAGTATTAGAGGAATATCTAAACATGAGGATCACATCTATAAACAACTTATGTGATGTTGGATAAAAAGAAGAATCAAACAGGGTTGTGGAGGGTATTGAGCCCTTGCTAAGGAACAAAAGAAGATCAATCCTTAAAATGGGAGGAAATTATGAGGATGTTAGACAAGAGACATTAGAAGCTATAATAAAATATATGTCCCTAGTATGAAAGGTGAGTGCACAAACCAAAGATGATAGTCCAATACATGTATAGATAGATGAATATGAAGAGGAGACACAATAGGCCCTTTCACTACCTCACATTGTTATAGGCACTAAATCCATGCAAGTGGATAGTATGTACATAATAGTAGATGTCAAAGAAAATTCCTTTGTGGCATTTTTGCAATCTATTGTTGGTAATATCATTGCATAGAGTAGCTCAAATGATGAGGAAGAAGAAATGAATAAGGAAGAAAAAGATAAGAGCAAACAAGAATTAGAAGAAAGGAAAAGAAAAGAAAATGAACAAAAGAAGAAAGAAGAAGAGGAAAAGAAGAGAAAAGTAAGAAGAAAAGGAAAAGAAAGAAGAAGAGGAGGAGAAAAAGGAAGCAAAAGAGAAGAAGAAGAAAGAAGAGGAAGAATAGAAGAATAAAGAAGGAGATGAAAAGAGGAAGAAATAAGAGGACGTGAGAAAAAAGGCTAAGGAAAAGAAGAAAGTAGAGGAAAGAAAAGCTATTGTAATTTTAGTAGTATCAACAGTTGGAACATTAACAACTATACCTATTTCTTATGATGATGAAGATTAGATAGAATTTATGGGAACCTTGAGCAAGTTGTTTGAGAAAAGAAAATCTATTAAGTCTTTGGAGAAGACTCTTGCTAAAGTCATGGAGTGGATGCAGAAGATAGTTTTCATAGTTGTAGAAAATGTAGATTTCTAGATTAAGGAAAAAGAGTTTGTGGAGACCTTTGACAAGGAGTTCATAACTTTAGTTGAAGTCATAGTAGCACAAGCATAGACACAACATGATGCATCACTATTTGACACAGTATGCACAAATGTTAAGAACAACATAAAAAAATTAGATGTATGTATAAAGGAGCAAAGGAAGTGCTTAGTTGATAATAGAAAGTTGTATGGATAGTGTGCTATGTCTTACAAATACCTATCAAATTTTGATTGAAAGATCAAAGGCCATATGAGTGAGATTCAAACACTCACTACTAGATTGCAACAACTAGAGGTTAGAATTGAAGATTTTGAAATCAAAATTGAGAAGATTCAAAATTCTATCAAAGGAGTTCAATATAAAAAGGATAAGGTAATGAGGATATTCTCTATTCTCAAAGAATAATTGACACCCAAAGTTGTCATTTTGCAGAGGTGGTTGGAGGAATGTCTTGCAATGAAGACATACTATAATAAATTTTCCTATATTGACTTTAGCGTAGTTGAAGTGGCATCTTATGCACTTTTTCCACTCATTGATATATTAGATATAGTCCAAGGAAACTAGAAGAAGGACTTAGATAAGTTGAAGATTGATTTTGCAAATTGGTTATCCAGAATGATAATCTGATCATCAACATGCAACAAGTTTTTTGATATAGTTTTGACACCTTTGTAATTGATGTCAAAGATGTAGTATTATGTAGAGAAAATTGTATAGATGCTAATGTATATGTAAGGGGGATCTTATATATGTATCAATGCAAAGGAGTGATAAGTAATGTATGATCCATCAAAACATAAATATAATTGTTATGTTTTGAAGGCATTTTTTGTAGTTACTTTATTTTTGTTTTTGTTATGTATAACATCTTTTTGGAACTTAGCCAATTTTTCCAAATGTTACCATCAATGCCAAATTTGAATATTTTTGAAAATATGGCTAGACATATGTCTTGATAGTTTTCATTTATGGTAACATGTATTCAGTATTTCATTTATGCATTTAGAGATAGAAAATTGTCTAAGTATTAGACATTTTTGCAGTAGTACAGAGAATAAATCTTAAGAGTATAGATGAATCATTGAGAGTTAGCTTATGCACAATTAAGGAAAGCTTTGTGAAATTGTCATGATTATGTGGCTAAGTGCACAAATGTGTACAAATAGTACAATGCAAGTTATGATTAAAATACTAGTGTAGGTATTTAATAGAGCAGAACAAAGCATATTAGTAAATAGAGTTTTACAGCTTAAGAAAATACTTTGGTTACAAAATAATTAATAAGTTATGGTGATCAGACTATGTAGATATTAATCGATAAGTTATTTTATATTATGTCAAGATTTCAAACACATGAAGGTCAACTGAACAAATTTTTATGAATGTGCAAGGTATAAGTAAAGATCTTATATTGCCTAATTAGTGTGATGACATGAGAAGTAATGTGAATTCATGAGATGTTGTAATTCTAATACAAACTATTATGCAAGTCTTATGTGCTGCAAGATCTAATGTTTGATCAAAGCAAGTGCGAGTTACAATAGGAAAGTAAGTATTGTATGTATACCTATCTTGTGAAGAACTGAATGGTTTTAGTGCATGTTAGGGTAGTGGGCTTTTCTTGCATACATTTATTTGTTCTACCAACTCCTAATAGGGTTGATGATTCTAATAAGGCCTAGTCTCCTAACAAGGACTCAAGACACTATATGTATTTCATAGACTCCTAAAATAGTCAATATCCTTAACAAGACCCTATTGTTTAGTGAATTGTCTAGTGGACATCATCCTAGCTGGGGTTTTCCCTTGGCCACGGTTTCCCTAGTTAACAAATAATGGAGTTATGAGCTAGTATGTGCATGGTTATATTTATTGTTTAGTTTTTTTGGATTACTGTCATATGCAATTTATTAAGTAATTAACCATATACAGCTGTGGGAAAAAGTTTGTTCCCCACCTAGTATTATCTATTTATGACATGAATACCCTTCCAAGATAATAATAAAAATCCAAATAGTCCACCTCAATCAATTAAAAATATTTGATAAATTCATTTTTCTATCACTCGGCCAACACTAGGATAGAATACTTAGTTAACACTATGGCTACTTTGATGTTGAACCACTCAATCAATATTGAAATCCCTTTGATCTCCAACCACTCATTCTATACTATAATAAGGAATTCCTTTAATAAATAACTACTTAGTTAATATTGGAAAGTCTTCTTTACCTAACTATTTAGTTAATACTAAGATATACAAGGTTAATACTACAAACTGTACATTTCTCGATTAATACTAACATTTGTGTATCATCAATGACAACATAAAATTGAAGAATTATTTTCAATAGAGAGGAGGTGTGTCAAATTGAGAAGAGGATTGATGGTTCCTTGGGTGGGAAAGGTGTCGTGACTACATGTAAGTCATTCATCTTCATGTCTTTTAACTCACCAATTGGAATTTCTTGAACCTCACCATTCATATTCATGTATTTAGACATCAATACCCACTTATATGCAACTAATTATTTCATCAAGGACCATATATAAATATAGTTTTCTCAACATAAAAGTTGATTTAGCTATTAATGAAAAAAAACAATTCTTCTTATCTTTTATGTGAAAACTATTAAAATAGCTCAAAATAAAATAAAACACCACAATAAAAGCTACTAAAATATAAGAAAAAATGTCAAAAATAGAGAAAATAACTCATAAACAAGAATATATTAATCTAACTTTCTTACCATCATTAGAGCTTTCAAAAAGCTTCTAACCATGCAATGCATGTTTGTGCAAAGTACATATGTATAGAGGTAATACAAGGATCTAAAAGCTTCTCTTCTAGAATATTTTATATCTTAGAATGTTATACTCACAATCTAGAAGGTTCCATAAAAGACTCTAGAACTCACAATATGGAATGTTTTGAAGTTGATGAAAAATCAACCCCACAGCTCCCGAGAATCAACCACATGCAAACACCTGTCACAAAAAGAGAGAAGCAAAAGCTATGGAGGTTGGAATTCCCAAATCCATAGATGACACATTCTTGATTAGCCAATAGAGAGATTGCTATTATCAAAAGTGATTGAATAAATTACAAATAGAGATCATCCTTATAAAGGAGATCAAAACCCTATCACATAAAACCTAGGTTGTATTATAATAATTAATAAAAGAATTAATTATTATATATCCAAATTTTAGCTTAAGTAAACTAGAGATAATAAGTGAGTTAATAATTAAATCAACATGATTTAATTTATAAGAAAATACTTTATTGCTCTAGCAAAATGTTGCATAGAAGACTCTAGAAATTTTCTCCGATCTAGACCATTAGAAAACTCTAAAATTTTCTCCCATTTAGAACCTTCTAGACAATTTGAATCTTCAAAACATCCACCCTTAAGATTGAATAGAAGAATACAAAATACGAGAGGAACATTATATTACTAACATCCCCACTTAAGATTGACTAGAAGAATACAAAAGAGGAGGGGAATATTGTATTACTACCTCCCCTTAATATTCACCTAAATCATGCCAACATATCCCATAATTAAAAAAAATTATCCTCAAGCATACTCTTAGTAAATATATCAGTTATTTGATCTTCATTTGGATGAAATTGGAGGTTGACAATATTTTCTTTCAAACAAGATCTATAATATAGTGAATATCAATCTCAATGTTCTTTGTTTTAGCATGAAAAACAATATTATTAGCAACTTTTATTGTTTTTTTTAATTTCCACAATAGAAAATAGTAACTAAACTTTGTGCAAAGCCAAGCTCAAATATAATATTTCAAGTCCAAACTATCTCTTTCCCTACTTCCTTTGTTTCTCTATATTCTACTTCACATCATGATAGTCATATAGTTGCTTGTTCTTTTCTTCTCCATGAAATTGGAGTTGTTCCAAGCCAAAAAAACATAGCCTCTAGTAGATTTTTTTTCATCAATGTCTACCCCAGTCTAAATCAATAATTCCAATAAAATAAGTTGAGTACTTGTAGTTATAATGTACACCATAGAAAACGGTTCCACAAAATATATCACAAAATCCTCTTTGTAGCCATAAATGACTTTCTTTGGGTTCCTCGATAAATGTAGATACCATATTTACTGCAAAACAAAGATATGGTTTAGAATGAGTTAGATAAAGCAAGATACCAAAAAGTTGTCTATATAATGTAGGATCTACCTTCTTGGAGGTGCATTCCTTAGTAAGCTTAACTCTAGATTGGAAAGGAGTAGGGATCATCTTGCATTCCACAATTTCAAATTTCTCTAAAAGATCTAGAACATATTTTCTTTGAGAGATAAATAGCCCATCACGAACCCTACAAACATGTAGGGTGAATGCAAAAGGTTGAGTCACAATCCCATGGAAGTAAATTCCATGGAATGGGACCTCTTCAGAAAAGGGTACCCAATTCTAACCATTATGGTTTAGATGCTCGATCCATATTTAAAAACTAGGTATTTAATTTTTGAATATGGATCAGGTACCTGAACCATGATTTAAAAGTTGGATACTTGATTTTAAAAATTGGGTACCCAATTTTGAAAAAACATATAAGTTGTTTTTTTGTGAGGAATTAGGTCATTTTTAAGCTCATTGGTAAACGGGAGCCTGATTAATTCTTGGAAATGGGAGCTCATTGTGTTTTCTACTAACCCCCAACTATTATTTTTCACTCTACTAGGTATTTTACTTTGTTTTATATTATTTAATTTCATTGTTTTTAGTTTTTTTCTTTATAATTCCATCAATTTATTATTATTTTATTCATGTTTACTAGTTTTGTATATGTAAGATTCTACATTTCTATAGTCCATAGTTTTATATTTAGATTAATCATTAATTTAAATTCTCCACAAATTAAAATGTCATCATTTTTCATACTTAGATGTTGATTTAAATTTTTACTTTGTAGATGTTCATTTAAATATTATTATTTGAAATGTTTCAATGTATTTTTAATTTATATGACCTTAATTTGTGTAATTAAAGTTGGATAGTAACATTGACCTTAATTTATGTACATCCTAATGGAACCATACATAATGTACACAATTTGAAACACTTACTTCAATCCTACATCTAACTCTAAACCTTAAATGCCTAGCTCTAGATAATGAGTTAAGTTTCAAGCCTTATGTTCCTAATCCTACCATATAGACCCTAAATTGTAAATGAAAATGTAAACCATGATGTTAGAAAACCATATCCATGACCTAAACTAAGTTTTATGAGCTCATACCCTAAAATGTTATTTCTAAAACTTAACCATGTAACCCTAATCAAGTAGTTTAAGCTGATGTGTGTATGTTTGAATTGAATGTAAGTTTAATATTTTATGTAAATGTATTGAATTTATAAATTGGTAACTGTTGTAATCTCTCAATTATTTGCATTATATGAAAAAATCAATTTAGAATTTGTTTTAATTTTTAAATAATAAATAATCAATCTTTGTGCATTAAATTTAATTCTAAATGATATATAGAATAATAGATAAAAGTAATTTACCTAATTTATATGAAATGATCTAGAGCTATGTACATGTATATATGTATATCAAAACAACAACTTGGTTCATATTCAACATATTAAACTTGAAAATTTCCTCTATCAACTCGAATAGGCCCCTCAAACTTGGTAAGACAATATAGATCCATGAACCTTTAAATTATTTTAGGTTTTGCTAATATCACAAGATGATTTTATTGTCTATATTTTACATGTAATATAACAATAAAAATTACCTTTTTACCTTAAATATATATTAAATATCTAACATGAAAATTTTACTCAAAGGTAGAATAAGAAAGATCGAATCATACTCTATTACCATAAACCTTAACCTTATCAAACCCTATCACAAATATTAAATCATAATGGTAAACAAGGTACACAATCTTAATACTAATCATGTCATGGGCCTAAATCATTAACCTAAGACTAACCCTATTAAAAATCATAACTTTAACCATAAAACTAATTATATTCCTAAGTCTAAACTCAACCTAACCATAACTATACAATAAAAATCTAAACCCTAAACATAAAACTAAGCATAACATGCACTCCCTTAACTTAAAACCAAAATTTTAACTCTAAAACCTAGATTCATGTAACTCTAGCCCTAAGCCCAACTCTAATCCTAACATTAACTAAACCCTAGTCCTGAGCAATCATAACCAAATCCTTAACACAACCTTAGCCCTAATTATGACATAAACCTAGACTCACTTAAATTTAATTTTTGATTTTGAATAATTCATGTTTCCCTTCCAAATCAAATTTGTACATTATAGTTTGACAATATAATTAAACAATAAATATATTTTAAAAGATATTTTATTACTATGTAAAATTAAATTTAAATTTGATAAATTTATATTGTAAAAAAGTGATATTGCAATAAATATAATTTTAAATAGAATCAATTCAAATTCAAATCTAATTCAAATCTAATTTTGATATAGGTATCTACTAAATAAAAATAAAACTTTATCATAAATACAAATTAATTAAAATTTAAAACTCAATATATTTGATATAAATATTAATTTTTTAAAAAAATCAATACAATTGAAATTGTAAAATACTTATTGGTATTGTAAATATGTTGAACTCTCAAATATCTAGTTATTCATTTTAAATAATAAAATGCCTTCAACATAAGCATTATCCACACATAACTATATTTATAAAAAATAAATCATATTACTATAAATATTTCTCTATTGAAAATGTTGACCCTTTTCCATAATTCTAAAAGTGAAATTATTTCCAATCTTTCTTGAAACAAGTATTTATAAATTTATAGTTCTTATATATTTTGAATAGAAATTTTTAAAAATTTGATATAACTATTGTAACTATTATTAAAGGCTTAATGTTTGAATCAAATTTTCATAGTTCTAAATTGTAACTAAATTGTAACCTTAATTCTAGGGTAATTAATATAAATGTTGTAACTATATTGTAGCCTTAATTTTAAATGGAAATTTTTTAATAAAAAATGTTAAATCCTAAATCTTAACCAACATATATTAATGCTCAATCTAGTAAAACCTAATTTTGTAAATGTTAACACTTTCAAACATTTTTGTAGAGTTTACTCATAATCATAACACTAAATTTTTTTAAAAGTACTTCTAATCCTTATCCTAATGATGTGACAATAATCTAAATATGATTTGAATCTTAATCCATACCCTAACCCTAACTTATACTTTATAGTTATTTATGTTTATGATGTCCATAATTTTTCTTTAATCCAAACATATTGTCTCCTCTTTTTGTTATATTCAAGTAGTTAAAAATGTATTAGATGTAAATTTATATGGTTTTAAAGATGTATTTATAGTCATATTTTAGATAAACATTGTATTGCATAGTAATTTTGTGATTTTTTATGTTGTTTATATATATGCAGATTATATTTGATGGACCCAACCCCACCCCACCCCCTCCCTCATCCCCATCCTCTCCATCTCTACCTCCACCTCCAACACCACCTCCATGACCACCTAGTCCTCCTCCACCACCTACCCCTAAGGATCTACACGAGAGCATGAGGTGCAACCTTCATGACCTCATGCAAGATATTCATACTATTAGGTGCAAGGCCCTTCCCTCTCTCACCTACTTCTCCTTGTAGGTGGCGTGTAAGGCATTGAACATTTTATTGAGCACTTAGATAGTGATATAGATATCCTCAAACTATGGAGGAAAAACATGTGTGCCTTCTATTCTAATGGCCTATCCTATAGAGAGGTCCATCAGTTGAAAATAAAAAAATATCATTTTAAAAGATATTTTGTAAACCCTAAGACATGTCTTGAGATAATCAAGAAGCCTCACATATTTATTATATGGTGCACACATCCTCGTATATTAGAGCAGTTTTAGGAGTGGTGGTGGATAGTATTTGACCATCCACCACATGCAAATCATTAGGTGCCTATGTACTTTCTTAAGAAACTATGGGCTGAGTTTGAATTAGGTTTGAAACCAAATTATTTTCATATTAGATCATTTCAAGGGGCTGGTGGAGGATACCTCGGGATGGGCCTAGGGAAAGCTTAGTGATAATACAATGAATCATAGACATCCTCAGCCTCTTGTTCCTCTTCTTATGCCAATTGTCCCAATGCCTCTCCATCATTGAGTAGTGTCATCTACCCTTACTTCATTGAGTGCCCTTACAAGAAATTTAGAAAACTAGTGGATGTAGGTGATGGATATTCATCCACTTGGACACACTTGTATGAGTTGTGGAGGTATATGTAGAGGCCCCCCCCAAGGAAATTCCAATGCACCATAGGATGGCCATGATACTAAGTTCACTAATTTTGATGATGAAGCATATGTTGCTCATGGTGGTAGTGGTGATGATATTGATGTTGATTCATTTGTTGACCTTCTTTGTAGAGAGGGAGAGAGTCAGGAGTAATATGTAAAATTTAATTAAAATTTATAAAGTACATAATTATTTACTTTCTACATATATGCATAATTATATTAACCATATCAATATATGTTGACTTTTAATTAATAGAGGATGGATGGTACTTATCCTCCTAGGAGGTAATATAGTCTTTCTTCAAGACCTACATATGTTTGCATCCTTGATACGATATGCACTTTGAATTATAAGGTAAAAAATGTACATTGGAACTAAAATTTATTAACATGTAATCAGATATTATTTTTATCTAATTTTCTAGGGATTGTCATCTTTTACACAATATGATGTTTGTATAGGTCTTGTTCCATTGACCACTGAGGCACAACCTCAAATACCTACAGTATGAACTTTTGAAGAGAAATAATTTGTACTTTTTTTTATGTACACATTTTTATTAACTTATCTTCAACTTTGATTTATGTATAATCATGTATTTTGGTTTTATGGAAAAGCGATAGATTTTGTTTATCCATATAGGCCTCATTATACTCTATTTTCAAATCCTTCATCTTTTCGACCATTTTAGACATGTCGATGATCATCGTGGTACTATATCTCTAGACACATCTATGACATTGGCTACTACCCAAGTCTAATATATATATTTACATCAAAAAAATGCAATGTAAATTATGTACTTTATAATTTAAGAAGTTTGTAATTCATGTATATATAATTTTCACTCAAAGTTTATGTATCTATGATTTTTGGACTATGTCATCATGAGTGTTGTTGGGACTATAGTACTAAATGA
Source organism: Cupressus sempervirens (assembly GCA_028749045.1). NCBI lineage: Eukaryota > Viridiplantae > Streptophyta > Pinopsida > Cupressales > Cupressaceae > Cupressus > Cupressus sempervirens. Next base: position 805,361,563 of record CM053783.1, on the reverse strand, counting down.
GATGGAGGGACAAACATCATCCTTTTAGGTTAGTACTATGATTTATACATAGTGCATTATGATCCTTATCAAATTTTTAAAAGTTATGTATTTTATTAGAGGACCTCACCACTACCACATTAGATATCTTTAACAATGCACCTACTCCTATTACAGAGGGGCACTTATCTCATGTTGTATTATTTTAAATAAGTACTAAATATTTTAATTTATTTGTAACCTAGATTTTGAAATTTTAATTTCAATTAATCTTACATACATATTGTTTTCTCATAATCTTATGTATGATACCCCACAAGATGTCCCACATGATGAGACACATCATGTTACATAGGATGATCCAGCTAAGTCCTATTCACGTAGAGTAAAGAAGACTACAAATCAGATAGATTAGGTCTCTTAGCACCTTTAGATTGCATTTTCATGGCACATATTTTTTATTCTAATACACCTTGTATCGGTACAATTAACTATATATATATTATTATTTTTTGACTTCATATATCATGCTATGACATGTTAGTGTTGACATTATAGTCATGTTTGTTATTAGTGACACACACTTATTCTAATTGTAACTATCTACTGAGCATATTGTATAATTAATAGATTTAACCAAGCATTTCAGTCTCTACCGAGTTCTATAGTTGCTACCAAATCCAAAAGATAGTATTCAGTTTGTGCCGAGAAGTTGATAACATAGTGGTGATTAGTAGTATAAACCAAGCTTCATAAGGTTTACCAAGTCTCTCAGTGAATACCAAGTTATCTAGTGCTTACCGAGTTCATAGCTACAACAATGAGAATCCAGTGATGACCAAGACACTTAGTGTTAACCAAGTGACTTAGTTTATGCTGAGCTCATAGTGATAGCATTTATTGGGCCATGTAGTATAAACCAAGTGATTCTATTTATATATCAAGTTTCATAGTATTCACTAAGTCACTAGTGTAGATCAACTTCATACTACTTGGAAAGTGATCAGTATGGACTAAGCTTCTATGTTTACCAAATGTATGATGATGCCAAGCATTGACTGTGGATGCCAAGTATCAAAACCTCATAAAGCTAGTCTTTAGAACATGAGTTCTTACAGTTTGGGTCCACTTTGTGTAAACTTGTATTGTAGCCAACTTTCTAATTTGCAAATTGGATTGGTATATATATAATATATTGTATCACATCTAATGTAATGAATATAATTAATATAACAAGAATAGAAGAAGAGAAAAGTACAAGGCTACAAGCAGTATAATGAACACCAAAGAATTATCTATCACTATAAGGTGATCAGGACACTCAATGGTATCTCATTCAAAAAATTGAGTTGCAAATCAAAGATCAATCACTATTTCATCCTAACAAGTGGATTAGTTAAATCCTTTCACAAAGTAGACTTAACAGTAGGGTATGTGCAGGATCATGGTGTGTCAAAAAGTGGCGATGTGAAAAAAAAAGAGTTTGAACATGTATAAAAGTGCTTCAAAATCTGCTCTAACTTTTTTCCACCTATATAGCTACCAAGCCTGGAAGGAAAGGCCAAGCCTTATCGGATATTCGATCTAATATCGGATATCCGATATAATCGAATATCTAATTATATATCAGATATCCGATAATCATATGATATTATTATTATAATATAATAACAATATAAAAACATTATATTATAACAGTATAATACATTATAATATAATATTATTATAATAATAATTATTATACAATAATATAATAATATTATTATTATTATATTATAATTTATAATATAATATTGTTATTAAATATATAATATAATATAATAATAATAATAATAATAATAATACTATAATATAATAATATTATTATTATATTATAATCGTATAATATTATACTATAATAATATAATAATATAATATAATATTTCAAAGCTATATGTTATATATCTTATATATAAAATATAAGATATTCAGGTGATCGGATATCTGATTCAATACTAGATATCTGATATTATATTTGATATCTGATACTTGAAGCATTACATTTAAAAAAAAGAATAGATCCACGGGCTCTTATTTCTCACATTTTGGGGGCCAGTATTGACGTGCGACCAGATATCAGTTATAAAATTAGATATCGAATATTTAGGTATGGTTTTTTTAAAAAACTAATTTTTAATCTAATTTTGATAGATTTTAGCATGATTTTGTTTGTTTTAGTTGAATCTAGGGTTTTTTTGAAAAAATTGTTAAAATTAAGGTTTTTTAAATATATATTTCATTTTGCAATTCAATAGGAATGGCTACTCAGAATGATGACACTGAGGCAGGAAATAATATTCCTCGTAACCCCCCACCAAACGATCCAATACCCCCACAAAACCATCCACCAAATGATCCTCTACCCCCTCAAAACCCTCCTCGAATTGAGGATTTGATAAATGAAAATCTCACCAAGTTGAGAGGTTTGCATAGAACATCTAATAATGTACCTGCATTGGCTCCTATGTTATCCACATTGAATACCATAGTGGATAACATTGAAACCCTTACAAACCAAAAAAATGCCTCTCTTCATTAGCATGATCAAATGCATGAGATGTTTGATGATGGTTTGGATTATGATGAGGTTGTGGCCCTCAACATAAGCAAAGACAATTTGGCCAGCCTTTTTGCGAACCCAAAAATGGGTTTACCAGTTGACCCAAAAATGGGTTTACCAGTTGACCCAAAAAAATCTAAACTATTGATTAAATGGTGCACAAATGATGCCATACGTGCAAACTTTTGGGATCGTTGGTAGATGGTCTTTGATATCCCTCCACATGGAAATTTAGACATGCCATTTTATTTCTTTAGAAAATTATATGCTAAATTTGTGTTGAAACTTAAAGTGAACTATTGGAGCATGAAGCCCAACATGGGCTTAGGACTAGGAGCTCCTTAGGATAGACCGTCTTCCCAGTGGAAGAAAGCTGGCACTTTTGTCCCCCCCACTGATATCTCCCCTCCTCCTCGAGTGCAGTATCCAGATATTATGATAGAGGCTAGCTCTCAAACTATCAGAGCCATTCATAGGCTGAGTAGCCTAATGATATCTTAGGCTAGGTCAATCCTGCCTCCTTGTGTTGATGATGTTGGTGCTAGTTCATCATTGACTAGCTCATCACATGTTTGTGTGCCTCACACTTGCATTACGTACAAGAATATTTGTCTGGGTCCCATAGGTGATCTTCCTGAGTATCATTTTGTATTAGACAAGGATTCACCAGACACACACGCAGAGGCTACAGACCCTGATGCAAGAGAGGAGGGGAATGTAGAGGCATGGACTCCTTCAGTGTTGGTACATGTATATATTTTTTTGTTATGACATATTTGATTTAAAGTTAATTTTTATAATAGAGTAATTTTAATTTTTAAGCCATATTGACTTTTATATGTATGTGATCTTCATTCACGTTTAGTTGATGACTAAGGAGGAGTTCAGATAGATTGATGATGCCACACTCTCGGCCATTTCATTTGGCCTTGAGACATCTATGATACATTATGTTGTGTTTTCATTTTTTTTCTATTTGATATTGTAGCATATATGGTTGCTAATCTTTCTTTTATCTTGTAGGTAGCACCTGTCCTGGAGGGACAAAGTGCGGAGGGTGAGCTAGTATGCATTGACAAAGGAAAGGTAATCACGTGCTTTCTATTTGATTAAATATCAATGCATTCTTGTAAAATGTTTGTGGTAATCCCATTTAGTTACATTCTTTATTGTATACAGGGTGTCGCTACTGGTAATGAGCCTGTATAGATTCTGCATTGTAGATCATCAGAGATTTCCATTCGCACTGAGAGCCCCATTCTATGTATAAGTATCATTTATTTTTTATTATCTTTATCTTCATAAATAAATTCAAAACTGATTTTTGTGATATTAACAACTACTATTTCGTATCTTAGAGGAGACTCCTAGTGCACATGAGGTCCGACGAGAGAGTTATGTAGATTTGATGATGCGGCCACTCACTCTTGAGGAGGAGCCTACAATAGTAAGTTGTAGTTGAATTCATGATTAAATATGGTATAAATTTAGCATGCTATAAATTATAATGTTATATTTTAAATTGTAGATTCATCTGACAAAAGTATTTGAACATATATAGCCCACAATCAGAGAGGTTCCAGCATTGTCGAGGGCATAAGAGAGTACTCCAGACTAGCACAGGAGGTCGACGAGAGAGGTATTTATTATGAAATTTTGATAGTATTAATCTCCATTACAAAAAAGATCATTATGCATTTGATTAATTCAATGTTAGATACATAGAATCATATAAATTTAGTAGTTTAACTTTGAGTTTTCCTTTTTTGTTCATGTAGGAGGCATCCGATCCACCTAGTGCAGTGAAGAGGCTGCATTTTGATCGTCCACCAACACCCTAGGATAGTATAGTTTTTTTAGGATGCATCATGAGAAATTTTGAGATGGCATATGCCACATTGTATACAGAAACATTGATATTATACACATTCTGATGGCATGATCAGCCACATTTTGTATATAGATCTATGTATTTTGATATATATTTCAGTACTTTGTCTATAGATACATGAACTTTGATATATATTTGTGAAAAATTTTGTCTATGGATCCATGTATTTTGATATATATTTTTGTCATTTATGTGCACAATAATATACATATTAATTTAGTATCTAGTATTGTTCAATTTATTGTGGATCATGTGTCATGCCCTAAATTTTACTAGTAAAAACACAACAATTTTTTTTTGTAGCTTACGAAGTTGCATAAGAAATTACATATTTTAAAACAAGGTTATCATTGAATAGGAGTTCAAGACTCATGTGGATAGTGTCATCTGGTTGTAACATTTTAATCACAGGTGGTTTTCAAATAGATTGGATGACAGTCTAGTTCAAGTTAGCATCACAAGTCAAAAGAGAAAGTTCAAGATACAACACCCATAAATTAGTGAGGTAATTCATATCCTAACAAGCCTCTGATACTAATATTCTATTAAGGTCTGTTGATTGTATCATATGAACTAGGTTGTGATTCTAGCATGTAACGGAAGGGGATTAGAATTACTTATTATTCTCATTACCAATGTACACACATTCATTAATCATTACACTATATATTAATGTGACAATTACTATATGGTGTGGAAGTGTAGTATATCTTAATCGATTAAACACACGTATCTAGAGAATTTAGATTTAGTACTCATCACATGAGCACCCTTAGTCAAATAAGAAAATGTAAACTTATCTACCACACTATATCGGATCTAACCATTGGAAATTAGAAAAGCTATGCCCCCAAGGTAGCTTTGAAGTCTACATGATGGAGAAGGGGCCACTTGTATTGATAGTATCCATCATTCAACACATACTATACACAACTTATGGAATAAACAATTTGTTTTATGTGCCAAACGTGTATCATGTGCTTGCATCCATATCTTATTGGTTACAAGTCCTCTAGAAGATTGGACCAATACTAAGTCATTTTCTCCCTCTTTACTATATTTAGTCATCCTTATGCATTCTATCAACATTTCTTCCTCATCAAACTAGCACTCACTACAATTTCCTAAACACAAAAATTACTATTTCAATACATAATTTAAACTCACTCTAACAAAAGATAATTACTAACTATCTAGCTCATCATCTACTAACTAATCTAGCTACATTGCCATGCTTTTACATTTACTATTTTAATTACTATAATTACTATACTATTACATTTACTTTTTACATTATTACATCTAATTATTCACCATAAGCTTACTTTCTCACTATCAATATTATTATTATCAAAGCATGTTAAGATTCAAAGTAGTTTCATAGTATGAATTAGTAAGCACATAAAATGAGAAACCCTTAGTAAGTCTAAGGGCCAATTCAAAGTACTTAACTCAATAATAATTCACGATTAGTATTTAAACATATCCTACTACATCATCATATTGAGTGTGTCAATTTAAATTTGTTAGATGAATTGTTTATGCAAGGATTAGGTGCAAGCGTATAAATAAGGTTTGTATATAACATACCTTGTTGTTCTAACATATATGTATTCATCATTTCATGCAACTAACATAGTAAAATGTGGTGTACATGAATCATATTATCATTAATTATACATAGGGTACATGAGCTGATGAGCTACCTCTAATGAAATGCCTATTGACCCTTATTACATACTAGCTAACTAATGCTTTATTCCTACACTACATTTTCAAATTGGTATATATATATTCTACCGACTTTGATATTCTACTAATATCTTCAATCGAATCCACAACATTCATTATCTAACTAACATTCCCTCAAACCAAATATAAAATTCACTTGACATTAAATCCAACATCTACACAGGTTTTTGATGAATTCAATTCTATCTAGTAACTCTTATCTATCAATGTGCTTTATTGACTAGATAAAACTAGATTTGACTTATTATTTTAATCGACCATCCATCCTTATCCTTGATTCTCCAATCCCATCATCTCGACAACTTACTTCATATTAACCCTATTATATCTGTACATCCAACTATCCTAATTTACAGTCTTAACACTAATTTAATTAAACCCTCCATACTAACATCATGTTTAATTATATATGCATTCTCGTAAATTTATTTATTTCATTTAATTTATTTTCCTATATTGAGCTTTTCCATTACCATATGGTTTAATTGTTACATGTTTCTAAATGAGCCCCTTGATATAAACATTACCCTTAAACTAAGCTCAACTATACTAAGTGTCATTATCCTCTACTCAAGACTTGAAATGATTAAATAATTATTTGATAAAAATAAAAACAAATCTAAAGGGTGGATCTCCTATCTATCTTAAATCCTCATCATTCCCTAACTCTTAACAAGGCCACATTTCTTCCCACATGTGGTCCCCACAAGGTCCCACGTGGGTCATGTGCAGAATTTTGACTAATCCAAGCCTTAGGACATCTTTTTCCCATCCCCCCAATCAGAAATCCTAATGTGAACAATTCATATTAAAAGTCATCTTGACATTCTCCTAAGTACAAATCCCTTGGGATTGCTATCCCACTCCCCCTTAATTTCAAGTCGACTACCTATGCTTGGGAACACGTGACCACTGCTGCAAGGTGGGGACAACTAGTACATAAGACAAGGATGTGACATAAACCATTTCTCCTATGCACCCAAGTATATTAATGGGGATGAAATCCCTTTTCAAGGAGGCAAGCTCAAGGATAAAAGTTTTGACATGACATGTCAAAATGAATGTCAAATTTAACAATACACCTTGGGGAGTGGAGAAAACTTTTTGCATTATGATGGCTTAGGAAATGTTGGGGGCTACTCTAGAAGGGCGGTCAAGATCAATCTTGGCTTTTATTGAGTGCATGTGATATGAACAGAAAATTTTCCTTCCAAATTATTGAGTGCACAACAAGATTTTAAGCAATCTACTAAGTTTTAAATTTATACAATCAATGGTATCACATAACATCTATGGATTGTTATTATCAACTAGTCATTTACAATACCACAAGGAGAAAACTTTCTTTCACATTTTCAAATGATAACAATGATGTCAAAGTAAATCTATGACTTATACCAATGTTTTCATAACAATATAAACTCCAAATGAAACATGCATATACAACCTTATCAATTATTTCCTCTACACGTACATTAGGTAACAATGATACAATCTCCTTCCATCACAATGGGGCAACATAAGGGACTTTTCAAAATCATAAGGAACATGAACATTGAAAGATATGGACAATGAGTAGCATGAACATTTTCCAACATGATCGTTGAGAACGTGAACAAGCTGGTGAATCCTCCTTCACAAATGAGGGCACAATGTCAAGTTTTCTCATCCAACATTAATCTACAAGATGATCATTCCAAGATATTTCCATTTCTCCCTTGGACACAAATCTGCATATGCAACACAACAAAATAACAAGGACCATGGGTGCTTTCCACCCAACCATTGGCCTCAAAGAGACCACCCCCGCACTAGGGAACAAGGCTCAAACTGGGATATAGATACAATCTTTGAATGCATAAACATTACATTTCAAACTTGATAAATTTCTCCCCAAGGCTATTTCACAGTGGCTTCATAGATGGAACCATAAACATAGGGTGAAGGTGTGTTCTAAAATGGAGACTTGCCATACCAAACCATATCTACAATAAACAATTTTCATGCCCTTTTGAGGCTATCATAATTCAAAAAATTTCATGCCCTCTTGGGGCTATCATTTAAATCAACAATTTAATGCCCTCTCGGGGCCTCCACATTTCCTCCTCCAAACTCACTACCATCAGCTGTAACTCCTCAAACTTCCTTTCTACACCATACTTTCCTTATCACCCCCCAGCAAGATATGAATGGTTATGGCATACAATGGAGCCCATACTCCAAGGTTCTCAATACATTTTTTGAACCTAACTTAAGCGCTTCACCCTGGACTTCTCTTCCCTTCCCACAAGGGTGAGTGTAAGTCCCATGCCCATAACAATACTCAAGCACAAAACAAGAAAAAAAAACCAAGTAGAAATAAAACAAGAAATTTTCAAGAGCACAACACAATATAAATACCCATAATACAACAAGGAAATAGAGGAAATCCAAACCTCATACTCACAATACTCCACACAATACAACAAGATGCACAATGGTGTCACACTAATCTACATGTAATGAACACCATTCAAGCACTCACATGAATGCTACTCCACAATGCAATGCAATGCATACTCCATTGATAAACTCTGCACTTGCATATTTGCTTAACCATGCTAAAAGAAAGAAATGGAAAAGAAGCAAGTTTGAGATACCAACCTTGGTCCAAGCTAGGGTAAAGATAGTTGTAGTAGAGCTCCTCTAATCTCCCTCCAAAACCTAACTGTCTCTAAAATTAAAGAGTGGGTAGACACCACACTAGTTTGGCCAAGACCCTCTAATAAAGCCTTCTGACTAGCTTATTTTAGATAAAACACTAATCCACTACTTCTTACAAACTTGTCTCCTCTAACGATTCATTGATAGCCCTCACAAGCTCTGAATTATGACCCTCAAAATATTGACCTCAAAATGCACTTAGAGCACCTTGGAGACTCCTTGGTATGGGGTGGCCGCAGATGATGGATGGTATTCGTAGCTAGAACAAGGGTGTCACTAAGGTTCACCCACCCACCCAAAGTTAATGGAACTGACAATTCAATGCCAAGATCAATTATTTCAAAGTTACGCTATGGTGCACCTATGAACTAAGGCACACTACGAGTTTTGGCATCGAATAAGATTGTTGTGCCAAATCCAAATGAAATGCAATCTCTCAAAAATGAGATAGGTCATTTTAGGCCTCAACATCACTGTCCTATAGCATTTTACAGCTCATCGATAGCCCTCACAAGCTTCGAGTTATGACCCTCGAAAGATCGACCTCAAAATGCACTTAGAGCACCTTGGAGACTCCTCAGTACGGGGTGGCCGCAAATGATGGATGGTCTCTGTGGCCAGAACAAGGGTGTGATTAGGGTTCACCCACCCATCCAGAGCTAATGGCACTGATGATTCCATGCCAAGATCAGCAGTTTCAAAGTTACACTGTGGTGCACCTATGAACTGAGGCACATTCTGAGTTTTTGCATCAAGTGAGATCACTGTGTCGAATCCAAATAGAATGTGATCTCTCAAAAATGAGATAGGTTATTTTACGCCTCAGTATCATTGTCCTATAAAATTTGACAGTTCATCAATATCCCTCACGAGCTTCAAGTTATGACCCTCGAAAGATCGACCTTGGAATGCACTTAGAGCACCTTGGAGACTCCTAGGTATGGGGTGGCCACAAATGATGGATGGTCTCCATGGCCAGAACAAGGGTGTGACTAGGGTTCACCTGCCCATCCAGAGCTAATGGCACTGACAATTTGATGCCAAGATCAGCGGTTTCAAAGTTACACTGTGGTGCACCTATGAACTGAGGCACATTGTGAGTTTTTCCATTGAGCGAGATCGTTGTGCCGAATCCAAATGGAATGTGATCTCTCAAAAATGAGATAGGTTATTTAGGAGATATGTAACATTCTTGTGCATTAGGTTCTTGTGCATTGTCATGTTCGACATGGTCAATTATGCAATTTAGATTATGACTTGCTAGCATTTCATCTTAAAAAATTTCATTCTCTAAATTTTCAATTTCGACATTATCATTTTCAATAGGTACATTTTCATTCCCCAACTGTACATACTCATTATCTGAGTATGTGATTTCACCTTCGGCTAATTCATCGTCAACTTGACTAATATTTAGTAGACCTTGTCTTTTTCTTCGGTGTTCCATTTTGTCTCTTTCCCTATATGCCGCAATGTTTTCATTGGATATCTTCCTTTTGCGTTTATCCTTTCGACGACTGCTGCTCCTAATTGAGATGAAAAATTTGAACACCTAAAGTTATATTTTTGATTTTTTTTATTGGTTGGGCCCCAAAACACAATTTTTTACAAAACCCGTGAAAAAAAAATAGAAAAAGTGATGTTGTCGAGTCTGCAGGGACAGGGATATGTTGGAAACTGGTGCCGGCGAAAATCGGATATCCGATATAAAATCAAATATCCAATCTTTTCTAATGAGATTTGGAGAGAAAATAGCCTTTGCTATATTAGTATTAATATTATAATAATTATTGGAGGGAAATCAATTAATAGTATTCTTATTATTACTATAGATATAATAGTATTGATATTTAATGTTTATTTATATTATTATTATTATTATGCTACAATAGTATTAATATATATATATATATATATATATGCCATAATAGTATTAATATATACATTATTATTATAGCTATAAAAGTATTATTATTATTACTATAGATATAATAGTATTAATATTTAGTGTATATTTATATTATTATTATTATGCTACAATAGTATTAATAGTATATAAATATGTCATCATTTAACAAGTCAAAGGAGGTCATAGGTCACCCTATGACCACCTTTGACCCATATATACCATTCTAATATGTCCCTAGGGGTCCTAGGACCCTTAAGGACATATCTCATCATTTAACGGGTTGTGGGGGGTTATAGGTCAACCTATGACTCCCTTTCACACATATTAACCATTCTAATATGTCCATAGGGGTCCTAGGACCCCAAGGGACATATGTCCTCATTTAATGGGTCAAAGGGGATCATAGGTCACCCTATGACTCCCTTTGACCCATATTAACCATTCTAATATGTCTCTAAGCGTCTTAGGACCCCTAGGGACATATCTCATCATTTAATGGGTCATGGGCAGCCATAGGATAACCTATGACCCCCTTTAACCCATATTAACCATTCTAATATGTCCTTAGGGGTCCTAAGACACCTAGGGACATATGTCATAATTTCATGGGTCAAAAAGGGTCATAAGTCACTCTATGACCCCCTTTCACCCATATGAACAATTCTAATATGTCCCTAGGGATCTTAGGACCCCTAGGGACATAGCTCATAATTTAATGGGTCCAAGAGGGTCATAGGTCACCCTATGACCCCCTTTGACCCATATAAACCATTCTAATATGTCCCTAGGGGTTCTAGGACAAGTAGAGACATATTTCATCATTTAATGGGTTGTAGGGGGTCATAGGTCAACCTATGACCCCCTTTCAAACATATTAACCATTCTAATATGTACCTAGGGGTCCTAGGACACCTGGGGACATATCTCATCATTTAATCCATCAAAGGGGGTCATAGGTCAACATATGACCCCCTTTGACCCATATTAACCATTCTAATATGTCTCTAGAGGTCTTAGGACCCCTAGGGACATATGTAATCATTTAATGGATCAAAGGGACCTATGACCCCCTTTGATCCATATATACCATTCTAATATGTCCCTAGGGGTCCTAGGATCCCTAGGGACATATCTCATCATTTAATGAGTTGTCGAGGGTCATTGGTCAACCAATGACCCCCTTTCACACAAAATAACCATTCTAATATGTCCCTAGGGAACCTAGGACCCCTAGGGACATATGTCATCATTTAATGAGTCGTGGTGGGTCATAGGTTAACCTATGACCCCCTTTGACCCATATTAATGATTCTAATATGTTCTTAAGGGTCCTAGGACCCCTAGGGGCATATCTCATCATTTAATGTGTCAAAGAGGGTCATAGGTCAACCTATGACCCCCTTTGACCCATATTAACCATTTTAATATTTCTCTAGGGGTCTTGGGACCCCTAAAGACATATCTCATCATTTAATGGGTCGTGGGGTGTCATAGGCTAACCTATGACCCCCTTTGACCCATATTAACCATTCAAATATCTCCCTAGGGGTCCTCAGACCCTTAGGGACATATCTCATCATTTAATAGGTCATGGGGGGTCATAGGTCAACCTATGACCCCCTTTGACACATATTAATCATTCTAATATGTCCCTAGGGGTCCTAGGACCCCGAGGGACATATCTTGTCATTTAATGGGTCATGGGTGGTCATAGGTCAACCTATAACCCCCTTTCACACATATTAACCATTATAATACGTCCCTATAGGTCCTAGGAGCCCTAGGGACATATGTCATCATTTAATGCATCAAAGGGAGTCATAGGTCAACCTATAACCCCCTTTGACCCATATTAACCATTCTAATATGTCCCTAGGGGTCCTAGGACCCCTAGGGACATATTTCATCATTTAATGGGTCATGGGGGGTCATAGGTCAACCTATGACCCCCGTTGATTCATATTAACCATTCTAATATATCCCTAGGGTTTCTAGGACCCCTAGGGACATATGTCATCATTTCATGGATCAAAGAGTGTCCTAAGTCACCCTATGACCCCCTTTGACCCATATGAACGATTCTAATATGTCCCTAGGGTTTCTAAGACCCCTAGAGCCATATGTCGTCATTTAATAGGTCAAAGGGGTCATAGGTCACCCTATGACCCCCTTTAACCCATATATACCATTCTAATATGTCCTTAGGGGTCTTAGGACCGCTAGGGACATATCTTGTCATTTAATGGCTCGTGGGAGGTCATAGGTCAACCTATGACCCCCTTTTACACATATTAACCATTCTAATATGTCTCTAGGAGTCCTAGGACTCCTAGGGACATATGTCATAATTTAATGCTTCGAAGGGGGTCATAGGTCAACCTATGACCCCTTTTGGCACATATTAATGATTCTAATATGTCCCTAAGGGTCCTAGGACCCTTAGGGACAGATGTTGTTATTTAATGCATCAAAGGGGGTCGTAGGTTAACCTATGACCCCCTTTGACCCATATTAACCATTCTAATATGTCCCTAGGGTTTCTAAGACCCCTAGGGACATATCTCATCATTTAATGGGTCATGGGCGGTCATAGGTCAACCTATGACCCCCTTTGACCCATTTTAATCATTCTAATATGTCCCTCAGGGTCTTAGGACCCCTAGGGACATATCTCATCATTTAATGAGTCGTGGAGCGTCATATGTCAACCTATGACCCCCTTTCACACATATTAACCATTCTAATATGTCCCTAGGTGTCCTAGGACCGCTCGGGACATATCTAGTCATTTAATGAGTCGCGAGGGGTCATAGGTCAACCTATGACCCCCTTTCACACATATTAACCATTCTAATATGTCCCTAGGGGTCCTAGGACCCCTAGGGACATATGTCATTAGTTAATGTGACAAAAGGGGTCATAGGTTTGACCAATATTAACCATTCTAATATGTCCCTAGGGGTCCTAGGACCCTTAGAAACATATCTCATCATTTAATGGGCCATGGGGGGTCATAGGTCAACCTATCACTCCCTTTGACCCATATTAACCATTCTAATGTATCCCTAGGGGTCCTAGGACCCCTAGGGACATATCTCATCATTTAATTGGTCATGAGGGGTCATAGGTCAACGTATGACCCCCTTTGACCCATATTAACCATTCTAATATGTCTGTAGGGGTTCTAGGACCCGTAGGGACATATCTCATCATTTAATGGGTCGTGGGGGGTCATAGGTCAACCTATGACCCCCTTTGACCCATATTAACCATTCTAATATATCCCTAGGGGTCCTAGGAACCCTAGGGACGTATGTCATCATTTCAGGGATGAAAGGGGGTCATAAGTTATCATATGACCCCCTTTGACCCATATAAACAATTATAATATCTCCCTATGGGTCCTAGGACCCCTAGGGGCATATCTCGTCACTTAATGGGTGAAAAGTTGTCATAGGTGACCTTATGACCCCGTTTGACCAATATTAACCTTTCTAATATGTCCCTAGGGGTCCTATGACCCCTACCGACATATCTCATCATTTAATGGGTCATGAGTGGTCATAGGTCAACCTATGACCCCCTTTCATACATATTAACCATTCTAATATGTCCCTAGGGGTCCTGAGACCCCTAGGGACATATGTCATCATTTAATGGGTCAAAAGGAGTCATAGGTCACCCTATCACCCCCTTTGACCTATATTAACCATTTCAATATATCTATGGGTCAAAGTGGGTCATAGGGTGACCTATGACCCCCTTTGACCCATATTAACTATTCTAATATGTCCTTAGGGGTCCTAAGATCCCTAGGGACATATCTCGTTATTTAATAGATCAAAGGGGGTCATAGGTCAACCTATGAATTCCTTTGACACATATTAACCATTCTAATATCCCTAGGGACATATGTCATCATTTAATGAGTCAAAGGGGTTCATAGGTCACCCTATGACCCCCTTTGACCTATATGAGCAATTCTAATATGTCCCTAGGGGTCCTAGGGACATGTGTCATCATTTAATGGGTCAAAGGGTGTCATAGGTCACCCTATGACCCCTTTTGACCCATATGAATGATTCTAATCTGTCCCTAGAGGTCCTAGAACCCTTAGGGACATATGTCATTATTTAATGGGTCAAAGGGGATCATAGGGTTTGACCAATATGAATGATTCTAATATGTCGCTAGGGGTCCTTGGACCCTTAGGGAAATATGTCGTCATTTAATGGGTCAAAAGGGGTCATAGGTCACCCTATGACCCCCTTTGACCCATATTAACCATTGTAATATGTCGCTAGGGGACCTAGGACCCCTTGGGACATATGTCATCATTTAATGCATCAAAGGGGTCAATGGTTGACATATGACCCCTTTGACTCATATATATTAATAATATACATGCATATTAATAACATATATATATTACGTTATTATATTTAATAAAAATATTACGTTATTATATTTAATTAAAATATTACATTGTTATATATATATATATATATATTAATAACATACATATTTTTATATTTAGTAAAAATAATAATAATATAAATTATATTTATAGATTGTAATATGATTCACATAATATATTATTATATATTAATAGATTATATCTTATATCTTTACATTAAGCTATTATATATATATAATATATTAATATACATCTTTACATAGTTATATAAGTGAAATAATTTATAAATCATAATCTATAACTTTTAAATGCAAATTTCTCTCCAAAATGGGTTGGGATTTGAAATTTCTCACCCAAATTTTGTCAAAGCATATCCGATATTCGATTTGAAATCGGATATCTGATTAGGCTTGGTATTTACCAAGCCTACTCGGTCAACTGAAAAGATGTGTTTGAAGAGGGTTTTAGTGATACTTAGACTTCGGGTAGCCATCTGACAATGTTATTTTGATCAAAATTGAATGAAATGAAAAGGGTTTTTTAATATCGCTCTCGAGATTTCATCAATATAATTTCCGTCAAATTTTGAGTTCGATAAGTATTTATTAGTTAATTATCAATGAAGATTATTGTAAAGTGTTGATTGACATATTGATTGAAAAATAGCTATAACATTCAAAAGATATAACATTTTTTAAATCTAAAAGTTGCATCACATTCCATGCTTCACCTAGTATAAGAAAAAAAAAAAATTGGTAAAATTTTATATTAGTTAAGGTGGTCAGACATGGGACTTTTTTTCTAAATTTTTTTTTGTAGAAAATTCATATTTAATTATTTATTTGGAATAAAAATACCAAAAAATATGTGTCACATCTAGGCGTGAGTCTACTTTTCATATCTATAATTATATTAAAAAAATATTATCATTTGATTTTGATTAAGGTGGTCAGATATACACCTATTTTTTATTTTTGCCTTGAAATTTTCATAGTACTGGATTAAAATTCAAACTTTTGACCAATCAATTCTTTTTTCTCCTAATAAGGCCTAGTAGTTTAGAAACTAAATTCAATTTTCTAAAGATTATTTTCTTACAACTTTTTGATAGAAAGTCCATAACCACTTCAAAATTATGTGTCAAGTTGACATAATCCTGATTTGCTGATTTTTCACTACCACTTAAGGCCATAGTTTGGTATACCATGATCCTACACATGCCCAATACTTTTTAGACATCCTTACCAAGTGCATAATTTATTGTATGTTTGTAAATCCTTTTGCAAAGTGGACCTATTAGTCTCTATAGCTCCTAACAAGGCAGATCATCAGAAGTGATCATTGTAAGCCTTAACAAGCCAACTTTATACTATAGTATTAAAGCTTGTGGGTATCATCCCCACCCTAGTTTTACTTTCTATTTGGAAGGTTTCTAGGTCACCAAAATTTTGTGTCAAATGTTTTGAATTCTTAATATTTTTAGTTTCTCATTCATACAATTTGATTAGAATACACATAATGGTTTAATTAAAAATAAAGAGTAAAATTTCCTAAGTTACTGATTCACCCCTCCCCTCTCAGCAACTTAGCCTATAATATATATTTTTTACAATTGGTATTTGAGATTTTTTGGTTCTCATATAAAATTTTAACAACTTAAGGAAAGAACAAAGGTTATGGAGGTATTTAGACTTTACAAGGCTATTGACAATGAGAAGCTAGATTTGGAAATGGATATTGCACAACTGAAGAAAGCAAAGGAGAAACTCTCTCAATCTATGAAAGGAAGAAATGATCTTGTAATCTAGATGAATGGCCATCTCTACATTGAGAAAAGAATTGAAGACATCCATCAACAATTAGTCTAAATGAAGCCAATGAAACAATCAAAGAACTATTAGAGAAGACTAGTTCACTTTAGGAAGAAGTAAGAAAACCAAGAAGAGAGTAAGAAATTTAGTTGGTCGAAATATGTGAAATTATGGAAGAGAAAAACAAGATAAAAGAAGAAATAGAAGGAAAGAATAATAAGATTCAACATTTATCCCTTCAACAATTAGACTTTATTAATCAACTCACTAATGCAAATGAAGAAATCATGAATCTAAGATCAGAAAATGAAAGGTTGTTAAATGATTTAAACATTGAAAAGAAAAAAAATGAGAGGATGATGAAGTGTCAAGTAGACATGAATCAATTGAATGAGAGGAATCATTGTAGACAAAAGGGTGAAGAAAGAATTGGATTTAGAGAAGAAGGTGAATCATCTAAGTAAGGAGCACAAAAGAATCAAAAACCTACTTGCAGCCACTATGGTAAGATTGGAAATACATCAAACAAATGTTGGAGCAATGGGAAATAAAAATTCGATGGAAAATGCTACAACTACAATTAGTATAGTCATAAAGCTAATGAATGCAAAGAAAAACCTAAATTTGACAAAAAATGTCACAAATGAAAGAAACATGGGCACAAATATTCCAAATGCAAAACTAAGATACTAAACCTAGAAGAACAAATTGTAAAAGTTATATATGGTTGGAAGTACAAAACCTAGTCTAGATGTCATTACTATGGAGAATTTGGACACATTGAAATTAATTGTGTAAAACATCACATGAGGACACAAGACACCATGAAAAGATGTTTTATCTATATAGAACTTGATCATCTTGCTAAGAACTATATGAATACTAGAATAATTGAAAATGAAAAGAATTCAAAAGATAATAACATTAGAAAGTAGATGAGACAACAATCGATTCCAAAATATTTTGAAATAATCATGCCATTCACGAATTGGCTGACTCAAGTATTTCCATTTTATCTCTCAAAGAATAATTGGAACTGGGATTATGAAGAAGACATCTCACATTAGTTCTAGTTAGCAGAATGAATGATTGAAATCAGCATTTAAGATTCAAAGGGATCACAAAGAAAAAGATGCAAGTCATTACTAAGTAAGGTTAGGTTACTATCCTTACTGAGCGAGGTCAAGTTTCAAGACTCTAATGAGCAAGTTTGGGAGTAACTAAAGTTTTGTGTGGTTAGCAAGTCATGAATCACTGCTAAGATTTCAATGCAAATGAAGTGGATGGCAGTCTATCATTTGAGTGAACAACTGTACCAAGCATTTATGGAAATCAAAAGGTGAAATTTGATAAAAGGATGAAATCAAAATCTTTTGTCATCACAAATTTTAGAGAGCTACTTGTGCAAGGCAATTTTTGTGCATCCGAGAAACCTAATAGAATTACTGTTGGAGATTTTCATGTTTTCACAAAACCCTACCAAGCTAAATGTAATCCACCAGTAGTAAAGTGAGGAAATGATCTAATATGTTAGTTCAAGGCATGGAATGGAAGGCACTAGATTTTAGGTTGAGTCCTGTCAATGTAGAAACCCTAGATCCAAGTAGAGCTCGATCACAAGTTCTGCCAAAGGTAATGTAATCAATGATATTCATTCAAATTTTAAGTGTACTATTCAAGATATAAAAACCTTGGAAATGGATGAAACCATAGAAAAACATGTGTAAACAACATGTTAAAACTTGAACATTGGCACTTGGAAGAAAAAGGTGTAACCTACATTCTGCATATGCCATGGGATTTCTAGATTAAATAGATAAGATTCATTCTTAGTTGTGTGAACAATGGTCAATTATGGTTGGAATAACCTATTTTGATAACCAAGAAGATGATCCATAGGATCACTAGGCTTCCTATGTTGGTAAAAGAAAAAATGACCAAAACCCTAAGTTAGGTTAAACTTGATTTAAAAAACCCTTGCTGAGTGGGATGGAAGGGGAATGGAGATCAACTGCATTACTAACATGGAATAGAAATTTTGGATACATTCCATCACCTAAATTATTTATAGTTCAAGTAGACTCAATAGCATGTTGTGTGAAGTAGTGGATTTTGCATACAAAGTGATCAAGAATAACCTATCACTTGACCTTGCCGAGTTGATGCTAAACAAATTCAACAAGAACATGGAGAGCATAATAACTTCAAAGAAAAATCCTTGTAATTTTATTTCACTTTTAGCTAGCTTATTTTTCTATGTTCAAAATTTCTTCCCATCTAAAGGTATAGTCGTATGGAGGAAGGATGTACTTGTGCTTTATTAGATTAATGAATATATAGCTAAAAAGGGAGAAAACTATATAACTATTATGTACACTTATTTTGATGCATTCAAGGAGAAGATGAATAATAGATTCAGGATACCCAAGAAACTCATTAATGATTACAAAGATGATGTTTGTTTTATGATTGATAGTGACAAAGTATACTTTAAAATAGTTAGACTAAGAATTGTATGGACCAAACCTCTAGGTTAGGAGGTAAACATAGATGAAACCAAGGACATCATTGAGGCATTGATAAATTAGCCTATTGAACCTAAAGCTACTTATTTTGGCACATATGATGAAGTGAAATCTAGAATTGAATTAGGAATCAAACTCCCTCAAGTAGTTAGCAAAGGGAAGAAGAGAATTGCCAAACTAAAAACCAATTCCACTCTTCTGTTGACTGAAAGAAAATGTGAAGATATAGAGGAAGGTGAAGATAAATCAAAGGAAGAAGAGCCATTAAAGAAGAAAGGTAAGGTAATTATTACCAAGCCTACCAAATCTTCTACTACTATATTCACAAGGAGAACATCAAGAAAGAAACTTGAAAAAGAAGGAGGAGATGTAATATTTAGAAAACCTCTACCAACCTTCAAAGAAAGGATGAAAGAAATAGAGTCGATAGCTAACATAAAAAATTTGAAGCACTAAAATATGAGACTAGGAATACAAAGGAGCATAAGTAGATAGAAGATGTGATAATAGCTAAAATGGGAAAATGGAAATATTCCCTAGATTAGTTTGTTCAATGAATTCCTAATGAACTAATTTGGAGAAGATTAAGCCAAGATGGGAAAATGCCATGACAACTACAAGAGACATATATGAGTAGATATTGAGGTAACTGATGTTGAGCTTAAGTTATAAGGAAGTGAAAGAATCTTTGAAGAAGAATGAAGAAAAAGTTACCTTAAGATTCAACACTTTCCTTATACTGATGAATGACATTGAACATATAGTGAGGAATGCTACAAACGCATGGAAGAACATTTATCTTCTTTACAAGCTGAGTGATTTTCTAATGCATGTCAGTGATAAGGATGATGATGAGCAAGAAAATAATGAAGAAATTTACTATGAAGAAGTAACTCATTTTGAAAACATAGATGATGAGGAAGAGGAATAGGGACAAAAATCTACCGAGGAAGAAACTCAGAACATTTAGGAGACTGACCCAGAGAATATTTCTGTAGTATTCATAGCCTCACTTCCTCATCCTTTGAGCTAAAGAGTGAAAAAATCAAGTTCAGAGAAAGCTACTATATGATCAATTGTTTCAAACACTGAAAGCTTGAGAACTGGATCAATTTTTGCACCTATCCAACTCAATACTTCATTGACTGAAGTGACAATCACTTCATCTACCAAGAAGACATCACCTCCCTCTACATTAGTTTTGGTTACATCAAGTAGTTCAATAATGAGCATTATATCTACATTTTCATTAAGTCCTACCATTTCTATAATTTTATCAATTCCTAGCATGTTAAGTAAGAAGACTATTGAGACCAAGTCTCAACCAAGTACAACATTTTTGAGTAAAGGGAAAGAGAAGGAAGAAGAAATAGAACTTGATGAGGATATTGTTATTCCTAATTGGGACATCTCAAATCTTGACCTTGATCAAATGCAAACATTTGGAGAACTTTTGTAAAAGAAAGCTAAGTAGTAGAGGCTTAGAGAAGAAGGGAAGAAAGAATTACAAATAATTGAAGATGCTAAGAAGATTTCAACCAAGGCACTAAATATAGAGGTTGGTCAACACTTCTCAACCAATTTTGATTTAGTTAGTAGAGTGATTTCAAAAATTTAATGAAGAAGTGAATGGTCAAGACAAATTGTTGCAAAGGGCTAAGAATAAGTTTGAGAATAAAGTGTTGGAACTTATTGCTCGGTAGATTCTTTTTCAAGTAGAATTATCTAATATTCTAGGCTCATTGGAGACCTCTTGCATCATTGTAACCACACTATTTAGTAAACTCTATAAGACATCAAGTTTTAGTAAGGAAATAAGAGAAAAATTGTCAAATATTGATGAAGATTTGTAGCCAAGTACAGACTAACTACAACTTGACCTAAGTTACAGCTCTTCCCACTATTCAAAGATCAGATTCCAAGCTGATATATAGGTAGAGTTTCTAAGAGAAGAAGGTAGAATAAGAGCTACATTGGTAGACATTCAATGCATGATTCTTCCAAACATGGATGCATTAATTGAAGAAACACATTGTACATGCAAAAATACTCATCCATGACAATAAGTTATCAATTGCAAATCACATGATAGAACTATCAGTCGAAGGGTAGATTGCATTATACACATGCAAGGTTTTGCAAGAGAATTGGGACATGAAAATGACACTAATCCTAAAGGTACATTCAGATTTCTTGTCATATTTTGGTATTACAATATAACAAATAGCATACATCTTTGGAATTAATGTCAAAAAGGGGGAGGAGATGTATATTGTATAAAAGATGTACATTATAAAGGGAGTATACATAAATAAAAGGGAGAAAATGTATATATCAGATGTGAAAAATGTAAAATACATTATATATATGTATGGGGGAGCATTATATGTATAGTTACTTAGAAATACATCTTCTATACAAAAACAATTTTGAAAAATCTCAAAACTAGAGCACTCTACAAAGTTGGAGACATAAGGTGATAGATAAATAGTGTTCTTGTAATTCAATTTTGACTAATAAGTGTTTTTTTCACTAATGCCAAAGGGGGATATTGTTGACATTATAATCATGTTTGTTATCAATAACACACACTTATTTATTTTGTAAGTGTCTACCAAGCATATTTTATAGTTAACAAAGTTAACCAAGAATTTTAGCCTCTATTGAGTTCTATAGTTGCTACTAAATCCAAAAGGTAGTATTTAGTTTGTGCTTTTTAATTTCTAACAGAATGGTGATCAATAGTGTAAACTAAGATTCATAAGGTTTACCATAACACCCAGCCAAGGGATCCAAAATAATTAACCTAAAATTTTACTAAGTTTGCCAAACAATTTTTTTTTTTTTTAAATCATGAAAGATAAACCATTCATATCAAACACATAGTAGAAAAAACAATAACATACAATCAACTGTAAGTATACATAATAGGTTACATTCCTTAAGGATGCCAAGACGTTGAGTCACATTTAATTCAATTAATACTAAGTCTAACTAGTACCACATCCACATGAAAGAATAAATAGAAAGTCCAATGTTCATATTACACATTTTTTCTAAATGCCTCTTGGCAATTAAATTTGGAATGCTCAATCATCCACTGTAGATGACATAGGGTACAAAAGGCTTAAAAGAATATACATATGTGAAAATAAAGTACATCATCCTATTCTAAGTCCATGATGCAAGTGCAACAAATTAAATAAAACCATATTCCATACATGATACATCCATCATCATAAAAGATATAAAATCCATTGTAAAAGATAACCATACATCATAACACATAATTATCTAAGTGCATGGTTCCTCCCAATTGTAAATAGCATCATTAGACCATTGTGGGTTCTAGCCATCCCTCTGTGCGTAACATCTCAATTCACCAAAGAGATCATCGGTATTATCATAGTAGGGTCATCACTTCTAAAACCTACTACATCATATGCAGAAAGCAATCTAACATGCTACAACATATGCATTAGAAATCTAATCATGCAAAATAAGGCATAAGATAAGTAAACAACATCATCTATAATATGCTAATCATAATTATAAGGATACATGTCCATCATCATAATCCAAGAATAGAATGAAGATAGATACCAAACAAGAATGCTCCAACCACGGTGTCTACAGACGGATCTCAAATGGAAAAAGTGAAAAAAACACTACCACCCAACCACGTGAGACCTAAATGGCCTACTCCCACCATGCTGAGGAGATAGTCTCAAGTCCCAAACAGGATATCAAATCACATAACACAAGTACTCTCTAAGTCTAGGGATCCTAAAAGTATACTAACTCAAAGGTTCCAATCACAAACTGACATCTAATCCTAGAAGCACACAAAGACATGTAGGAAACCTACTATGCAAGCGAGAAAGTGTCATCACATTAATCATGCTAGAGTTACCCTGGTAGTCTCTCAATAGACCTCGACCCCCTAGTGATCCCTATGCAGCCACTAGTATCCTCTTGTATAGACGAGGCATACTACAGAATGCAAGGTCACAACCAAGTGTTCTCTCTACTCCCATCCTAGTCTATACTAGCACTCGAGGCATGGGTGAGAACATACAATTATCTTGTTAGGTTCATTTAATCTCCATTTACTATAAATGTTTTCACTTATTAAAACAACTTACAATGAGTTACCCTGGCAGCCACTTAGGGCTCTGACCCCCATTGCAAGCCACTTCCTGACACTACAAGTAGATAACCTACCCTAAGCTCATGGAATCATAAATCACAAAATCACCATAGTCCTATACAAGCTACTAGAAAAATATCAAAAGATAATCCACAATAAGAACATCAAATCTCCATGAGAAAAAGAAAAGCATCCATAGATAATCATGACCACAACAATTTTCTATTGGCAACTGAAGGTATCATTGATAATCACAATAGTCATTGGTTCTTAACAAGCAACCAAAAGGTATTCTCAAAGTAATACTGATCGAAGACTCCAAAAATGGTCAAGTCCAAAACATGTCACAACATGACAACATAGAGAATAAATCAACACTTTAGTCCGATAATGGCGACTAGAAAGTAGTCCAAGTATAATTGATCGATGACTCAAAAATGGTTAAGTCAAGTATCTCAAATACATACACCTCAGCTTCACACAAGAAGACTAGAAAGCAATAACAATTAGTAAATACAAACATCTCATAGAGCATGCCATCACATTACCATTGTTTGGTTTTAAAAGAATCGAGACCAAATAACATCAACATGCCACCACATTTGCATAACTCCCAAGCCTTTGGTAAACATCCTAACTGGTCAACACTCTAGGACCACCCAAACCCCAAACATGGATAGCATAAAGAACAAGATACAAACACATATTTTAGTTTGCTTTCTCAATCACATGGTTAAAATAAAAATTAGGTTTCAATTTTCATTTTCAAGTACATTTCAAGTGTGTAAGATTCTCCATTTAATCTCCAAGTCAACCCATTTATCTTTTCGAATAAAATATAGAATCATCCCTCCATTATTTTAAAACAATTTCTAAAATAATCATAAGATAATTATTTACTTATTTAAATCATTGAACTAATTCCCATTGATTTTTAGATAAAATCATTCACATTATTCAAAACATTAGAACAATACTTATCAACTTTCTAATAATTAGTTTACAATTTCCTTTAAACACTTCAAGGACAAGCATTTATTTAAAATAATCCTCATTGATTTTAAGTAAAATCAATCTTATTAATAATTCAATTATTTAATTCCACTTATTAATATCTCTAATATTTTAATTTTCTCTCATTTAAAAATCCATTTACTTAAATTGACTAATAATTAATTACACTTCTTCTACTATTAACTGGTGTAGGAGCACCAGGGCCAAGGAAAAAAGGCCTAGAGGAACTAGGGTAACTAAATAGATCCTAGGGGGATCAAAGAATGAAAATGACCTTGAAGGGTCATTTGATTATAATAATTCCACAATGGTCACTTAATAATGTTTTGTTTATGTTTTAAATGTTTTGATTGATCACTTTGTAAAAGGATCAATGATGTAGCCTTAATGGCATTTTGGGAGTTAGTGTACCTAAGGTTCACTTTGAGTTCTAAGGTAGATAATTTATGTAAAGACCTTAAAAGGTCCAATTTATTTTAATATGGAAAGTAGAGCCATTATATGGTGTCAAATGCACTTGAAGTGCCTAAAAATGTAAATTGCCAAAAATTGGCAAAATGAAGCCTAGAAGGCTCGTAGAGGGTTTATGGGATTTAAGAGTGGTTTGAGGATTTGAATTTGGGATAAAAATCTTGAAAATACTTTGGAATATTAAAAAAATGGATAATGATGTAAGGCTATCAAAGTTTCATACAATACCAAATTAAATTCTCTACAAATTCCTAGCTTGTTGTCGTAAGGGAACAATCTACTTTTTGTATTGAAAAGACTCCTCATTTGGATAAAATCTTGAGTATAAATGTCTTAGATCTATGATGGTTTAGTTTTTAATTCATTCCATTCTTTGATAGATTATTTTTGTGAATTTTAAGCACAAAGAACTCCTAGTTATGGAAAATGGAGGAATGGTTGTCATTGAATAAAACAATCCCAGTACAGGGGCCATATCTCCCTAATGAACTGTTGGATCGAGCCAAATTTGAAATATGTTGGAGAGGGAAAAGTTGTGCCAAATCCAACTGGAGCAATCAAACAAATTTGGTCTAGATAAAAAGTTATGAATGCCTAAATTTGGGTCTATGTAAGGGGCAGTGACAGGGCAGTTTGTGATGAATTTCCTTCATAAATGAAACTAGGGTTTCCTAATGTTTCTTTGCAACCAAATAAAAATTAACATAAATATCTAGATTTCAATTTCAAGATTAAAGATTTATTCATGGAGTATATTCAGACACACATAACAGACACGATAAAGACAAGAAGAGAAAGAGTGAAAATGGAATATGTTAAAATCACAAGTGCACTTGAATACTGATGCTAATTTGCTATGCCTTAGAAGTCCATAGAAAAATCCCTTCCTTCTCCAAAATTTTCTATTCTTCTAAGAATCAAACCAATTGAAACCCCTAAGTGACTAGAAGTGCTTGTAGAAGCATATGAGCATGTAGAAGCATATGAGCTTCTCGAATGCATGTAAGCTTGTCCATACACACTAGGAGAGCCTCTATTTAAAGCCCTCTAAGATGCATCTAGAATGTGTCTAGAAAGAACTAGAAGATAAACATGACAACTAAGCATGTAACTTCGATGACAAGAAGATAGACATGATGAGGTCTCTAGAATGTTGTAGACACCATGTGCTCAAATAATGTGCTAACTCCTAAGTGTAGACAACACATGCATAATTAGAGTGCAAACTCTTGTGTTGACAACATGACAACTCCCAAGAGCTCACATACTCTTATGTGAATAAATATAATGCACATTAATTTATTTAATATTCACTTTATTTATTTTTATTAATTTATTAATTTTAAATCTCATGCACTCACTTTAATAAATCCACTTGTTTTATATTAATATATTTTAATCACATGCATGCATCATGCAATCTAGAATCTTTTAATAATTTTAATATCTTTTCCACTTTTAAATTTATTTTTGAAACTTAATTGATAAAATATTTACGAACTTAAATAATAATAATATTATTTAACATTTATTTAAAAATGAACTCTAAATATATTATTATTAAATTAAATAAATATTATCACATTCCAAATTTAAGCTTATAACTTTCATCTCCAAATTTAATTATTTTATTTAATTAATTTCCTAATTAATTAAATAAAAATAAATATTAAAATATCATATTAATTTTCCATTAAATTAAACCATTAATTAAATCTTTTAATTAGGCTTAATTAATAGAAAATACACTAAAGACTCATAAAGTAAAATACAAAAACCCATCATAGCAAAACACATACAAAATCAAACCATAAAGGTTAATATTATGAAGTACATCATCTAATGTATTCAAAGGGTACTCAACTCAGATACTTGTCCTAATTTTCAATTAGGACAAATGGCTTAAAGGGTTGGGATTTGGACTTGAGAATTTATCCCCCCTCTCTTACCATTGAGATAATGTGATATGGTATGCTCATCTTGATGATTCAGGGAAGTCGATACCTGGTACCTACAACCTGCATAAAATCCATACATGTACAAGCACAATATTTACTAAGCTAAATAGGCCATGGCAGGAAGTGGTGCATCGTGTAGATCCCGACTAGCAGGTGACTAGGACTCCCTTCCTTAACCACGTTAGAAATGCCATATAGAAAGGAAACAAACACACACACTATACACATGCAAGTATGGGATAAGTATCCATAAGAAAACACATATGATAATAAATCATCTAACTAATCATCATTAATAACTACAAACACTATAATAATCATCATACATACTTGAAATATAAAGTACCAAGTAATCTCATCATATATCAACTGAATTTGAAACAATATCTGATAATCTCAAAATAATGTCACTAATAATCATCAACATACAATTGACCTAAAAGAGTTCGGCAATGATAACAAAAATGCAACCTAGGGGCAGGAACTACATTTACCAAGTCTCTTAGTGCAAACAAAGTTATGCAATGCTTATCGAGTTTGCACTTACAAAAATGAGAATCTAGTGTTAACTGAGCTACACTCAGTGTGAACCAAGTGATTTAATTTATATTGAGCTCATAGTGATATAATTTACTGAACCATATAGTATGAATCAAGTGATTTAGTTTATATGTCGAGTTTCACAGTATTCACCAAGTCACCAATTTAGAGTGAGTTCAAACTACTTGAAAAGTGATTAGTATGGACTGAGCTTCTACATCTACCAAACGCATGATGAAGCCGAGCACTGACTATGGATGTCGAGTATCAAAACTTCATGGAGCTAGTCTTCAAAACTTGAGTTCCTATAGTTTGGGCTGACTTTTTGTATTTTGTGTAAACTTGTATTGTAGCCAACTTTGTAATTTGTGAATTGGATTGATATATACATATATGTAATATATGTATCACATCCAATGTAATGAATAGAAGTAATATAACAAGTAGAGAAGAGAAGAAGAGAAAAGTACAAGGCTACAAGTAGTATAAGGAGCAACAAAGAATTATCTATCACCACAAAGTGATCATTAAACTCAAAGGTATCTCATTCAACAAATCAAGTTGCAGATCAAAGATCAATCACTATTTCATCCTAATAGGTTGATTGGTTAAATCCTTTCACAAGGTAGACTTAACAGTCTTTTGTAAATCTCTTTACTAAGTGCATACTTTATTGTATGTTTGTAAATCTTTTTGCAAGTTGGACCTAGCAGTCCTTATAGCTCCTAATAGGGTAGATCATTATAAATGATCATTGTAAGCCCTAATAGGCCAACTTCATACTATAGTACTTAAGCTTGTGGGTATCATCACCACCACCCCGGTTTTACTTTCTATTTGGAAGGTTTCTAGATCACCAAAATTGTGTTTCAAATGTTTTGAATGCCTAATATTTTTAGTTTCTCATGCATACAATTTTATTAGAATACACGTAAAGGTTTAATTCGAAAATAAAGAGTAAAATTTTCTAAGATACTAATTCACCCCTCCCCTCTCAATAACTTAGCCTATCATATATATTTCCAATACTTAGACCTTGTTATATATTTTTACGAGTTGGATTATCATGCTAGTGTATCCAGAATAGATTGTTATTTTATCTTGTTGTAAGTGTGAACCATTTTCTTTATTGTGCAATATTTTATTCATGTTATGATATATTTTGTTAGTATATGGTACATGAACAATAATTTTAACAATTTTATATAGGAACATTAATTTAAACATGTTTGATTGTAAAAGTAATGGAAGAAAATAAGAGGTCATTACTTCAATTGACAAAGAAATTATTATCAAGTGCACACCTTTAACTTTCAAATAGATGTGAACTCCTCTATTTTACATAGTTGAACTCATTTATTATAAAAAAAAAAAGTAAAGTCGTATAACACAATGTGAAGGACATAAATAGAAGTGGACTCATATTTTTAAATGTTTACATGTTTTGATTTCAAAATAAAAAAATTGGTTCAACACATTTCTTCAAATGAGGTCCACTTGAGACCTATATATATATATATATATATATATATGTATGTATGTATGTATGTATGTATGTATGTATGTATATACATGTATGTATGTATGTATGTATGTATGTATATATATATCCTCTCAAATTTTTTATTTTTTGGAATTACAAGTGGAAAGAGTAAACCTTTGAGAGGGGGGGGGGGGGGGGGGGGTGTGAATCTATAGTTTAAACTTGCATCTAAAACATATAACCATGTAAGCATTCACACACATAACACTAGATATGATTACCCAGAAACTCTCCAAGTGAGAAGGTAAAACTAGGGTGGGAATGACACCCACAAATATTCCTTATAGTAGAAATAAAGTGTATCTAATGAAGGTTACAATTTTTTGACTCTGTTAAAAGTGTGCATTGTTAGAGGACTTCAACTTATAACTAAGTAAGCACCCTATTTTGAGGATTTCATATAGCTTATTAAGACTACTCTGCTTAAGAGATTTAATTGAAATCACTTGTTAGAATGTCTTAGCATAGATCCTATAATTAGCACTTGCTTTCCTGATAACAGATGTCTCAATGTTGCATCCTTTCTTCTATCCTCTATTTTTCCATATCTAATTCAACAATTCACTGTTTCTTCTAAGTCACCATGAATGCTTTGCATGAAAACTATCTTGTTCACTCCTCTAATTCAATCACTCACACATAAAGAGTTTAGGGCTTCATCTTCATAAAGAAGACTTATGTGGCTTAGGGTTAGGTATGAATCTATGATTGAGATTTGCCCATTTTTCCACTTAGAGCTTCCCATTTTTTAATTGGTTACATGTAATTGCATAGGGAATCCAAATAGAGATTCATCCTTATCTCCAAAATATCAAAACAATTTTTTTAAGTCAGCTCAAAAATGGTTTACATAGTTGTTTGTGCCATTATAAAAAAAATGTCAAAGTTGTGTCACTTGGCATATGAAGTCTTTGATGCTCAATATGCACTATTCTATATACTATGACTCATCACCTACACTACTCAACATCTACTATTTACTCAAATCCTAAATCACTTGGCATGGTCTATCTCCTTGACACTTGAGTGACTCGGCATGTATTATTAGTTTGGCATGAATTGAGTAAATGGCTTAAGTGTGTTGACACTCACTTGTCAAAACTAATCTGAGATAAAAAAATCTCCCCATTTGACATGAGTGTCAAAAAAAATATATATATACAATATTATTCTTTATTTCTCAAGCATAACATATCCATTACTCAACATTTATAAAAAAATTTCAAAATTTCAAAATTTTGCACTAACTTGTATACCTCAAAAATTGATAACTCCCCCTAAGTTAATAGATATGTATTGTATCCAAAATTTGTGCTCTTATCTGAGTAAATATGTCTTTACTGATACACTTTGAGTTTAATGCATTTTAATATTGATACTCTTTCATCTAATATGCTCATTTTTAGCTGATATCTATCCTTATTTTCTCAAATTCTCTCAAAAAATATATACTATGCTCCCCCTTTGTTATTTCTCTCCCTTTTGTTCATACTCTCCCAATTTTTCTATTATTATATCTCCCCCTTTTTGACACTTATGTCAAATGCGTTATACACCTATGGTGTGTTTGTCCAAAAATGAGTTATGGACATCCATTATTATCCTTAGAGTTGCATCCTAGTTATCACATGCAACATCCAATGACTTAATTTGGATTACAAGCTTGGAAAAAAAGTGTACTAGACCATCTAAAGTAGAAATATTGGGGTCTTTCTTCAATAGAGTCTTGACATAGAATAGCTCCTTGTGCATTATCTCCATATGAGGGGTGAGGGTAGCTTGGATACTTGTCAATTTAGCTCTAATATTAGCCTCATCTACTATTAAGATAATTAAGTGTCTTTTTATTTGAAGTAACATTCTAAAATGCTTCTCACTCTAAGATGTATGATATTTGACTTTCCAAACTTAGAATGTGACTTCTGGTCTCTTGGGTGAAGAGTGTAGGATTGCATAGTTTTGTGTATAGTGAGAATATATTCTGAAGTACCTTCTTCACATTCTCAACCTTTTTTGCTAATGCAACTTTTTGTGGTGCTATCTCACTAGATATTTTCTCATTTACCTTCCCTTGAAACTTCTTTTTAGACCATTCTAAGAGTGTTACATTTGTATCAAGGCCTTTATTAGTGCCTTTTTCCACTATGTCAGTCAGTTGTTCTATGAGTGGCTTGGTTTCTTTAAGATTTGGTAGACTAAATGAATCTAAAAAGATGTCCTTGATATCTTGAAGTGCTTTCTTATTCATGTGTTTGCTCCTAATAATTTCTTGATGCTTTTTTCCCTTTCTAAGGCTTGTTGTTAAATTCCTATTTGCTCCAATGTCATAGTATCTAACCCACCTCAAAATAGGTGTATCATAGTTATGTACTAGGCATTGCTTAGGAATAATATATTCATACTAAGGACTATATCTCCCACTATGAGGTGTATTTAATCTTATCAACCCGTGGATGTATCCTTGAAATGGTCAACACAGTATGTGCACTAGGTCTCTTAATGAGTTACTAAGCTTATGTCGCAAGAAAGTTAATCAAGAAAAAGAACTTACACTATTGCTGACAATATTAACTCTATGAATACTGGAACTACAATAAAAAGATAACAAATATTCCAACTTGGCTCATCCACTAAAACTGTTCTCACATATGCTGCAGGAACATTCACAAAGTGTGATGCTACAAGAAGGAACTCACAACTTCTAACTAAGATGCTATGAATTCTTGGAAATTAATCTATTCTATCCTAATCTAATCCACCTTCCAAGTGGGCCCCCTTGGTCAACTTCTCTAAAGTACTAACACAATATGAAAGTCGAAAACTATTTCATTCAATTTAGAAATTCATTACATAACATAGAACTGTAAAAACACAACTATAAAGGTTAACAATCTATTCTTAGAAAATATTTCTTTTAATTGGTTCTAAAAACTTAACACACTTGGGTTGATTCCTATATATATAGGAAATCACCATTTATTCCATAACATAAAAGTAAATGACCTAGCTTAAAATCCGCATGAGAGAGAAAATAGGAAGGTAACAACTGAAGGTGGGAAGAAGGAATAACGGCTTAAGGCAAGAATAATAAAGTTTGAACATCTACTTTTCATAGAGTAAATGTAGAGAAGGTAATAAGTCTTCATAGTTCCTCCTTACTTGTTGATGTGTCTTTTGGAACTGTTACAACTTTCTCCACTGTGGTTGCTCCTTAGTGTTCTTTTTCCTTAAATGTTTTTGATGCTTAGCTTTTGAATTTCTCCAATCATCTTTTAGTCTTCATTAATAGGTTAGTTATAAAAGAAACATGTTTGCAAATAAACATTTATCAAATTAAATTTAAATATAAGAATGCAAATTTTTAACTATATGAAATACTGCATACTATACATAATATTTGCAAAAGATGGCATAGTTTCTACCTCATAGGTTTATCATAGGTTCAGTAAACATAGGTCCAAAAATGTTTTAATAGAGTATCAACAATGTATCTTAAACATCATAAAATAAAGGAAAATTTTGGTCTCATCATCTGCCCCCTACCAAACTAATGCTTTTCCTCAAGCATTGCACTCCTTTGTTAGTGACCTGAACCCTCCAATTTCTATTCTTCCCTTTCTGTTGCTCTTAAAAGTGTAGTAAAATCCTCTGGTTCTCTCCCACACTTATCTCCTATGATCTTCTTGCAATTTGTCAAGACTTTCAACATTAATGTCATATAAGGGCCACAAGAACATTAGAGGCTGCATTGTTAAGGGATACCACAACTCTGATCTGGGGTGCTTCCCTAATTCTAAATATTTTGGAACTCTGTTAAGTGCTACTTCCAAGTTAATAGGGCTACTTCTTAAGAGATTTAGGTAGTCTGGCCCACCTACTCCTAGCACAAGTCATGGGTCTCTGAAATGTAAAGTGGGGCAAGTTTTCATATTGAGCATAGACCTTAGTTTTGGCAACAAAGATCTTCTTCCTCACCTCTAGATTCCTCTTTCTATAGGTCAATGTGAACCAATCCCTAAGCATTTCATCTAGCTTACTACTTTTTTCTCTTAAAGGTAAAGGTTTTGTTCTTTCCTCATCCCTATAGTTATTTAATTGCTTGT
The DNA here is from genome assembly GCA_028749045.1 of Cupressus sempervirens. Lineage (NCBI taxonomy): Eukaryota > Viridiplantae > Streptophyta > Pinopsida > Cupressales > Cupressaceae > Cupressus > Cupressus sempervirens. The sequence continues at coordinate 805,328,198 of CM053783.1, read as the reverse complement.
CATAATTTGCTTCATTGGACATCCATGACATAAGGGCTTTTAGATGTACATATCTTATGTAAAACAAGGGATTCCATTCAGTCTCTAAAGGAATAAAAAAATTATGAACATATAATTCACTCAATAAGTTTTGCTGCCATGGTGGCAGGGTCTGATATAGTCCATAAAATTCTTGTGCTAATTTAAACTATGCATTTAGATTCTTGAGGGTTAACATTAATTGAAACAAAAGAAATTGCTCTTTCAAGAAGAGAGCATATACTCTAGGTGGTGGCCTACAAGCAAGGGCCTAGTCAACTAGCTTAAGAGCATGGTCCATGCACTATTTTTGGCTTTCTAGCTGTTCCTTCAATTCTGCAATTTCCTCATTTTAAGATACTATAATTTTAATCATATTTTTCTTTTCTTCTTTCCACAATGCCTCAACAAACAAATACTATCCATACAATTGAAAGAGGAGTTTCTATAGTGTGATAATGTTGTGGTTTTCTTGATGATACCTTTTCCTCTACCTTTGTTCTTGCCATAGATGTTCTACTAAACTAGTGATCCACGTTGATCTATGTGTAACTAAGGCTGTGTTTGGATGAACATATTTAGGAACTATCTCATCCCTAAAGCTGGAGGTGCCTGGTAAGTCTACTGGGGTATCAACTAGATTTTCTTTAATTTCTTCTCTACACTCTTTATTAGGATTATCAGGAGTTCTTGTAATCTTAGGATGAGGGGGAGAATGATTAGAAACAATTTACATAAGGGATTCCTTGGTGAATGTTTCAGATAGAATAGGATCCTTAGAAACTTGCCCTCTCATTCTAGGGCTTCTCCTTACAGGGGTTTCTTCCTATGTTACAACCTTTACCCTACTTTTCCCCTTGGGTGTTTCTACTACAAGATTAGTTGCTATAGGACCCTTCTTTGATCTCTTTTGTTTTACAATTATAGGACTTAGTTCTTATTGAACAAAAATTTCTTTTGGCAGTTTTCGTTTCCTCTTAACTTTGCTGGTAAAAGGTTCAAGAACTTCTTGTATAGGTGGAAAAACATTGTCTTGAATAGGGGTAGTTTCTTGTTCATTTCCTTGAGTCCTTGTAGTTTTAGCTCCTTGAATGTTTTGTTTGGCAAGCTCACTAGTGAGAGATACATTTTCCTCACTATGCTATTCACTAGGTTAGCTTGGGGTTGTAGGGTTTTAAGTTGCACAAATTCATCCCACATTAAAGGGGATATATCCCTAAGCGATTGCTCTATTAATAATTTAATTAAAGCATGATGAGTAATAGAATTCTCTTTTCATTTTTGAGTCTCCTCCACACTAATGCAAAGCATATTATACGAGAAATTTAAAATATTCATAGCAAGATTATTCCTTACACAACCAAGTAGCTTGAAATGATGTGCATGTAGGTATGAAAATCTGCCTTTGCATGTAAAATACCTGATTATGTGCATGGATAATTCATTGTATGGTGGCAACAAAGACATTCTCTTGCATCCTTGTTTTGTAACATCCAATTGAGGATCAGGTGGCCTAGTAAATTGGGCTCTCACTGACCTAGCATCATACATGTTGGGGTAGTGTTCTCCCACTATAGGTAACCTAGTTACCTCAGTGATATGCTACTCTATTTCAACTACTATTAAGCCCCAAATAGAAGCCTCTCCCTCATTGAATGTCCTCATAAATTTTGTAGCCGCCTCTTCATAATATGCGGTTAAACTCAATAAATACTCTATCCATCCACATGCATCGAACCTTCTTACAGCTTCTATGTCCGAGAGCAACACAATGTGCTCTACCAGCTCTCTCCTTTGCATCTGCCCACCCATTTCCTTGACACTTCCTTTGTTTTCTCTATTTTTCTCCCTTCTTGGATTCAAGATTCAAACTACTGCATTATTCTTCAAACTCCTCATACTTCTTTGTTTTAGGAAGCAATTAATTGTCATAACAATTATGCACAATAATTAAGTTTTGAATGAAGCTAAATCGTAAACTTGTATGAGAATCATCCGAAAATAGGGTTTGGATGATGAAAAAATTTAAACATAGGTCACATCATAGCTTGAAATAGAAAATCATTCAAAAATAGAGAGTACAACACCTCACTTTATGTAATTATGGAAATAAATTTTTATTAATGAAGCGTAATGTGAAGATTTAGAAAATCATCATGGATAAATAGAGATGCCTTTGGATATTATGACCTTCCTTGCCCCTTGCTAAATTTAGACAAGTGTCCTCACTTGTCAGACTCAGTATGGGTAAGGGACTAGCATAACACCACCATTACATAGATTATGCAGTATTAAATATAATTACCAAAATTTTTCAACTATAAATGAAATATAATTTGAAAATTTTATACCAATCAATTTGATTTTCATACATACCAAAAGGTGGAAAAAATAATATTAGTGGTAGCATCCATCAGCATTTCATGGACTTTTATTGAAAACATGGAAAATTTGATGACGTGGAAAGTGGGTAGATGGAAGATAAAGAAATGAGATGAGGTGGATGGGTAGAAGGTAAAGAGATGAGATGGAAAGAAAAAGTGAATAGAAAAATGAACTTTATGCAAACATAAAGTTGTTAGTATGAGCATGCACACAAAAAAATAAATGTTGAAGAGCAGTAGTCAAAAGCTTGACACCTTCGGCTATCGGAAGAGTTATTTGAGTTGTATTTGAATCTAGTTGTTGGAACTATTGTAGGAAATCCACTTTTGTTTGTGGTCATTTGTATAATTTGAGTCATTGACCATTGACTAACAATTTGAAATGTACCAGATCAATGGTGGTTAGTTGAACAATTCCATTATAAAAAACATGACTAATTTCATATGGTCCTAGCTATCTTGTTTGTAGCTTCCCTGGCATATCCTTGAATTAGGAATCATATAATAATTCCCAATGACCAACTTGAAATTGTTTACTAATAATATGAGAATCATGCTAGTCTTTCCTTTATTTTTCTATAAATTTAGTATGTTCCAAAGCAACTTTGCACATCTCATCCAAAGAGTTAAGATGCAAAAGATGTTCTCTTTGTACTACAAGAAGTTAAATATCTAATGCTAAGGTTTTCCTTAAAGTTTTATGTTCAAATTCAATTAGAAGCATGGCCACCTTACCATACAGGAGCTCAAATGGTGTGAATCTTGTAGTAGTTTTCTAGGTTGTTCTATAAGCCCAAATAGCTTCTTGTAATCTATTGGTCCAATCCTAATAGCGCAAATGGACTATTTTTGTTAGTATATTTTCTAGCTCCCAATTTGTAACCTCTACTTGTCCATTAGCTTGTGGATGATAAGGATTGGATTTCTAGTGCCTAATGTTATACTGTTTCATCAATTTTGAGATTAGATTAGAGGTGAATTGTGTACCTTGATCAGTGACTAGCTCTTTGGGTACATCATAGCAAGTAAAAATATCTTCATATAGGAATTCAACAACTTTTTCATCATAGGCATGCTTCATAGCCTTAACTTCAACCCATTTTTTTAGGTAGTTAGTGCACAACTAAATATAGGACTTATTGTTAGATGGAGGATCAATTGGACCAATGAAGTCCATTCCCCATTTGTCAAATGGTGCTAATGCCATCTGAGGATTAAGAAGCATTTCATCTATTCTTGTTGGTCGACCCATCCTTTGACACTAGCCACACTTCCTTGTATAGTTGACTGCATCCTTATGAAGTGTAGGCCAATAATAACCAGTTGTCATGATTTTGAAAGCTGTTCTTTTTGCTACAAAGTGTCCTCTACATGGTTCATTATGACATGCATGTAGGATGCTATATGTCTCATCTTTAGGATGTTATATGTCTCATCTTCTCTCACACATCTTCTCATAACTTGATTAGGTCTAGTTTAAAACAAGAGATTATCTATCCAAGAGAAATGAAAACTTTTCTCTATAAGAAACTTCCTTTCCTTGTAAGAAAAATGTGCTGGTATTTTATTGGCTGCAATGTAGTTAGCAATGTCTACATACCATGGAGTTTGAACAAAAATGTGAAACAAATGCTCATCTAGAAATGCATCATCGACTAAAGTAGTGTTAGTATCATCATGGTGGATTCTTGATAATTAATCAGCTACAAAATTAGCTTTTGTAGGCTTATCAACAATACTTATGTCAAATTTTTGCAAAAATAGTAACCATCTTGCCAACCTACCTATTATAGTAGGTTTGTTCATAAGATATTTAATTGTTGCATGATCAGTGTGAAAAAAATATGGAATAACCAATTATGTAATGCAAAAATTTTTTGAGAGCATAAACTACTGCTAACAATTATTTTTCAATCACAACGTAGTTCATCTCTAGACCATGAAGGCTCTTACTGATATAATAGATGGCATTTTCAAGATTTTGGGATTGTTGTGCTAAGACTACACCTATTGCATAATCAGAGGCATCTGTATATATGTGAAAAGGTAAATTCCAATTATGGCCTTGTAAGATTGGGGCTGTGATTAGAAGTCTCTCAAGCTGTAGGAAGGCTTCATCACATTCAGATGTTCAATTAAATTCAGCTTCTTTTGTGAGTAATTTATACAAAGGACTAGTTATTTTGCTGAAATGTTTAATGAAATTTTTGTAATATCCAACATGACCTAGAAAGGATCTTACATCTTTTGATTTTTTAGGTAAGGGCAATGTTTGAATTACCTCTATCTTGGTTGGATCTTCTTGTATTCCTACAGTAGATATGAAATGACTAAGTACTACACCCTCCTGCATGAGCATGAAACACTTTTCATTGTTAAGTGCCAAATTATGTTATTGACATCTTACCAAAACCTTTTCAAGATTCACCATTGCTTCTTCAAAAGTGATTCCAAATGTTGTGAAGTCATCCATGTAGATTTCCATACAATCATGTGATATATCAGCAAAAATACTAATAACTGCTCTTTGAAATGTTGCAAGAGCATTGCATAGACCAAATAGTAAAACAAAGTATACATATTGAAAAGTACCCCATGGACATGTAAATGTGGTTCTGTCTTGATACTTAGGAGCAATACTAATTTGGTAATAACCACTATACCCATCTAAAAAAGAGAAATACTTCTTTCCAGCTAATGTGTCCAAAACTTGGTCTATGAATGGTAAAGGAAAGTGATCCTTTTTGGTAGCCTTGTTAAATTATTTATAATCTACACAAATTCTCCATTTTCCTCCCTTTTAGGTGCTATGACTAGGGGTGACACCCATCTACTATCAGATATAGGATAAATAAAATCAGCATCAAGCAGTTTCTGCAATTCAATTTTAACTATTTCTCTAAGACTTGGATTTATCCTTTTCTACGTTTGATGGAGTGGTATACATCCTTCATTGATGTATATCCTATGAGTGCATAATTTAGGAATCAACCCCTTCATATCACTATAATCCCATGCAAAGGTTGTTTCATGCCTTTGAAGCAATTCTTTTAGCTGTTCCATCTTTATGGGTGTTAACCTAGGATTAACATGGAGATTATGACCTTTAGTAAATTCGAAAGTAGTAGTCGAGTCTATCATAGTGGCTTCAAAAATTGGACTTGCCTCTAATTCACAAGGTAAAAGTGAATAAAGAATTTTAGGTTCTTTGAGCAAAGTACAATTCGTATCACATTCCTCATATGTGATCAATTCTAACATAGAACTTTCAGATACATGTTTTTCTACCAAACAAGTATTAGTAAGGATACTTTGAAGTACTAAATCTTCCTCTTGCAATTTTAGAAAAGACTATCTATGCAACATCATGAGTTGTACTATAGAATTTAACTCTTCTCCTTCATCTCCTAAATCTAGCCAAATGAATGTACTCAAATCTAGTAATGGTTGCGCTAGAGGATATAAATCAAATTGCTTTGTTGCTTGGCCATTTGATATAGTCATATTCCCTAATCTACAACTTATATTTTCATCGGCTGCGGCTAACCATGGTCTAGCTAAGATGATAGGATAACTAGATAGACTAACTATAGGGGACAAAATCATGAAGTTTGGAGGATACTCCAGAGAATTTAAGGTCACAACTATGTTTTCTATCATCCCATCATGGGTGACAGTATAACTATCTGTGAGCTATAGAACTATTGGTGTAGCCCTTAGTCCTATTTTCAACTTCTTCATGGTATCCTTGGTCATAACATTTATAGCATCTTTGAGGTCTATTAAAGTATTTTTAACAAACTGACCATTTATACTAACATTCACTACTGGACTTCCTAGATCAGAATATTTTGGTGTAATCACTTTCCCTAGCATGATATCAGCCAATTGTCCCACAACATGGACTATGGTGGGGTCCTACTTCTTCCTTCTAGGTTTTTTCAAGCATGCTTCCCTAATAGCTTTTCCATAGACTACAATTTCCTTAATAGCTTGAAATAGTGGTATTTGGACATGCATATTTTTCAACTGATCAACAATGTCAAAAGGCTATTCCTTAGTTTGTTCAAGTTTCTTTTTTATCAATTTTTCTAGAAAAGGAGGTTCTACTACTACCTGAGCTAGGGTTGACATGGTGACATTAGATGAGTCAACTGGTTTAGCTACTAAAGGTTCTGATTCTGTAGGAGAATCTGGTATTTTAGTTATAACAGGCAGTTTAGGTGGTGATAAAGTTATACTAGATCTTAGATGTATATCAGCAACATTCAAGGTGTAAGCAGGATACTATTGAGCATCAGCACTATGCATGGGCTATTGTGGCTATTGGCTATTTGGATTTGGCTAAGGTTGTGCTAGTAATTGTGTTTGCTTTTGAGGTCTAGGATTTTTAAGTGGTGGCATTAAAGTAGGTTGTTGAACTGGAGGAGGTAATTGTGGAGCACCAGTATGTTTGTTAGGCCATTGTTGAGATCCCTTCCATTGGTTTGTAGACTGCCAATTCCCTTAGGGTAGTTGCCATTGGTTTTGCTAGTTTTGCCAGTAGTTTTGTTGGTTCTATGGCCATTGGTTACTCTGTTGATTAGGCTAAGGTAGTTGGGAATTATGAGACCATTGGGATTATTGTGGGTTATTTTTCCTAGCATTGTTCCAATTGGATTGATTCTATGGAGGACCTTGGAAATTATGGTTTTGGCATTGATTACCATATGAATTTGAACTTTGCAAGGAGTCCTAAGGCATACCTTGATTTTGGGCCCATGGTCAACATTGAGAAAAAAATAATACTTGCTCATCATCTCCATCTATCTTGACGCACTCAATTGGAAGATCTTGGTTCTCCATGCTTGCAACTAGTTTACATTGGCAATCTTTATTTTCCTTTTGGCAATGAGGATAGTATTCAACTAGCTTTAATTCAGCTTCTTCTTCTTTCTTCTTTTTAGTCATTATATCCAAATGTGTAGCAACATCGTTGATGATATCTTGTTTGAAATCTAACAATAGGTTAGATATCTCAAGCTTTGAAATGCCTTGAGTGATTCCTTTAGTGACTATAGAATGAGGTCCTTAGCCTTTCTTCATGGTTGACCTTGAATAGTTCTGATAGATATTATTGAGATCATTCCAAGAAGCTTGATATACATCACTACTAGCCATCAAGTCCAATGCTTCTAAACAGTCATCATACACACCTCTTAAAAAGACTAGCTTTTGTGAATCTTCAGACAATGTTGTTGAGGGTTCTTTTGTAGTGTGTACAAGAAATGCAAAATATAGTCTTCCAATGTCTCTTCCTCCTTCTATGATAGCTGGAAGATATCATCCTCTCTTGAACCAGATGCTTTGCAATATTCTTTATATTTATCAAAAATAAAGCTTGCATTTCATCCCAACTTCCTACTGCATTGGCTCCTAAGCCCATGAACCATCATAAAGCTAATTCTTTCAATGTTTCTAGAAACAACTTAAGCTTATGGGCATCAATGTTGTAGTCAAAAATACGACAAAGGATATCAAATTCAAATAATAAAATATCAGGGTCTTCAGATGCAAGGCCATAGAACTTTGGAAGAGCATTAGGAGGTATGTTATTAAGATTAGCATTGGTTACAAGACTTGGAAGATGAAATGGAAATTTAGGTCATGCCATGACTGGAGCTAACAGATTATGAGGTTGTTGCTGAAAGGGGACATTGGGTATTCGATGATTAACAACTGGTGAATTTAGAGTAGTGTTGTTAAGAAAACTAGTCAATAATTTAGTGAAGGGTTGAAGACCAGCTATATCTATTGGTTTAGTTCTTGATACTATAGGAAAATTAGGGCTTGTGTCTTCAAAAGGTAACTCAACTTCTTCTTCTTTAACTTCTTCATTCAAATTGATAGATGCCCATGGAAGAAATTTGTCATATTCATCTTGTTATCTTCCTCTTCGATGCATGAAATTAAATTTTTCACACTAGTGAAGGGAACTTCAAACTTAGAGATTTCTAAAAAAACTTTATGTAGGAACTATGACTAAAAAATGCTCCTAGCTTGACACCATCCCTAGCAATGGTGCCAAAAATGACCTGCCTCACAATAGGTGTATCATAGTAATGCACTAGGCCTTGCTTAGGAATAATATATTCAAAGTAAGGACTATTTCTTCCACTATGAGGTGCATTTAATCTTATCAACCTGGGGATGTATACTTGAAATGGTTGGCATAGTATGTGCACTAGGTCTCTTAATGAGTCACTAAGCTTATACTGCAGGAAAGTAAAAAATGCAAGGAAAAGAACTTTCACTATTGCTATAGGAAACTAACACAATTAACTCTATGAATATTGGAACCACAATCAAAAGATAAAAAATATTCCAACTTGGCTCATCCACTAAAAGTGTTCTCACATATGCTACAAGAACATTCACAAAGTGTGACGCTATAGGAAGGAACTCACAACTTCTAACTAAGATGCTATGAATGCTTGGAAATTAATCTATTCTATCCTAATATAATCCACCTTCCAAGTGGGCCCCCTTGGTTTAATTCTCTAAACTACTAACATAATATGAAAGCTGAAAACTATTTCATTAAATTTAGAAATTCATTACATAACACAAAACTATAAAAACACAACTGTAAGAGTTAATAGTCTATTCTCAAAAAATATTTCTTCTAACTTGTTCTAAAAACTTAACACACTTGGGTTAATTCCTATATATATAGGAAATCACCATTTATTCCATAACAGAAAAGTAAATAACCTAGCTTAAAATTTGTAAGAGAGAGAAAATAAGAGGATAACAACTGAAAGTGAGAAGAAGGAATAATAGCTTAAGGTGGGAATAATAAAGTCTGAACATCCACTTGCTAAAGAGTAAATGCAGAGAAGGTAATAAGTCTTCATAGTTCCTCCTTACTCACTGCTATGTCTTCAGGAACTGTTACAACTTCCTCCACCATGGTTGCTCTTTGGCATTCTCTTTTCCTTAAATGCTATTGACACTTAACTTTTGAATTCCTCCAATAATCTTTCAGTCTTCATTAATAGGTTAGTTATAACACAAAACATGTTTGCAAATAAACATTTATCAAATTAAATTCAAATATAAGAATGCACATTTTGATAACTATATGAAATACTGAATACTATATATAATATTAGCAAAAGATGACATAGTTTCTACCCCATAAGTTTATCATAGGTTTGGTAAATAGGTCCACAAATGTTTTAATAGAGTATCAATAAAGTATCCTAAACATTATAAAATAAAGGAAAATTTTGGTCTCATCAATATCATAATCATACTTCTTAATAAAAATTTCTTTATCAAGGCCTATTTCTCCATAATGAATTTCATTTTCTACCTTTGATGAGCTTGGGCTTGGCACTAAGATTTGCAATGGAATGGTTTCTATGCCTACCTTCTTAAGAGCTTGTGTAGAAGGAGTGACAAATGTTGGTAAGGTTTCCAGTGCTTGTAGTGCAACTTGTTCCTTCACCTTTGGTGTTTTCTCACTCTCTTTAGGCTTGCCCTTGTCTATCACTATAACTTGGCTAGTACATTGTTCTTGTGATATAGTTATAGATGAATCTATCTATCCTATTTTCTAGTGTTGACCTATAGTATTGTTTTTGTCTTTTGTCTTCTTCTCAACAGTATCAATTTTAACACTTGTATCAACCTTGGTGAATGTGTCTATTATTGTTTGAACCAATGGTTGTACATAAGTAACTAAAGGGATCATTGAAGGTGGTTCTTGTGGATTCACCTTTTCCCTTATGACATTAGTTATTATCTTCTACAATTCCTCTACACTAACCAAAGCTAGATTGCCACATAATTTGGCTTGGAGTGTAGATTAATCTAGTATTTTTTTCAAATCTTTCATAGTAAGTGGATTGATGTTCTAAACTAATGCATCAAAAACCTCCTTGAAAATTATAGTTTTAGTGGTTTTGGTTGTGTCATGGGGAGGACTGACACTCATCACTTGTATGTCTTACATACTCTGTTCATCTTGTTGTTGCTTAGTTGTTGCCTTGTCACCATCTTGTTTTTTTATCTCTTCCCCAACTGCATTGTCTTTTTCATCATCTTCCTTATCATCTTCCTTGTCATCATCTTTGTCATTATTTTTACTATCATCTTTACCGTCTAAAGGGTCAGCTTCTCCTTGCTTGATAGTGGTCAACCCATAAATGAGTTTCCATATTTGTGTTGACTTTTTTGCAATGTCCTCAATTTTATTTTGGAGAATGTTGAAGGCTTTGAATTTAGGTGTAAACCTAACCACATATCTCTTAACTACCTTATCAATTTGTCACTTTGACAACTCTAGCATTTGTAATGTTGTTTCCTTGATCTATCTTTCCAAATTTAGACAATAATGCCATTTTTTCTTAACAATATTATTTAAGCCTTTTGGTATAGAGTTGGAAAATTCTAGTGGTGTGTTCTTAAACTTTGATTATGACATATAATTCCTCTTCCACTTGGTTTTTCTCTTCTCTTTCCAATTTATCAAAATCAATATGATTTAAACTAGATAAATCTACATTCCTCTTGACATTTTCACATAAGTTCTCGAGATCAAAGAGATGATTATGAATTACCACCTTGAATTGATTGTTATCATTTGATTTTGTCTTCTCTTCATCAAAATCTAGTTGTGCCACATATTTCCTTCTCTATCTTTTCATTTCATATCCTCCTTTCTCTATCTGCTTGGTCTTTTCTTTGGCCTATTGGGTAATAGAAAATGTGTTGGCTTTGTTGGTAGGTGTAGTACGCTTTGGCTAGCTAGGTTTTATAATTTTCTTTTCCTTTTCCACTACTTTTTCCTTTGTGTTTCTCTTCTTTGACTTGGTATTAGTAGGTGCTTCCTCAATTTCTTCTCCCTTGGCACTTGCATTCTCCTCCTCTTCCTTATCTTCTGCCATGCCTTGAGTCAAAGCTAGAGGTTCTTGAGTTTGTGCTTGTTCTTCTTCTTTTGCACCCTCTCCAAATTTTTCTTTTAGCTTCTTAACTAGCTTATCCTTCTTCTTGATTCTGGAGCCAATTTTTAGTTCCATGGCAATATTTGATTTCACCATCTCATAATTTCCAAAAGCTTTTGCTATCTTATCTACTTCTTCTGCAAGTAGGGATGTTATGGCTATTGAGGCTTCATCTACATTTACCTCACAACCTAAGGTTCTTAACCATCTACCCTTGGTGTGGTAGCTTGAACAAATGTGTAGTCAGCATCAACAAGAAAATATACATCATTATAATGTTTTTTCACTAAGGAAAATGGAATCCTAAGTCTCTACTTAATTAATTTCTTAATATCTTAAAAGTAACTAGTTATTATGGTTTCAAAGTTTTCTCCTAGTTTTCTAATGTACACATTAATCTTTATTACAATTGACCTATTTGTCTTCCATCCTATAGTACCAAAAGAGGGGAAAGAATTTTGTACATAAAATAATATACAAACCAATATAGAACCAAAATTTCACTGTGCACTCTCAGTTTTCCTTATAGCTCCAAGGTTCTCCATAAGTTGTTGTAGCTGAAGTTTTGCTAGATCATATTTATGATCTTTCTTGACAATTTTATAACCAAAATCCATTTCTATGTAGGGTACACTATTTAATCTACTAGATTGATAGAATTTATGTGAGATTACCCTTATAGAAAAGTTTAGCAATGGATTAGTGATGATATCTATAGTCATACCTCTTTTATTCTAGACTGCTCTAGTATTCTTCTCAGTTACTTCCTTTGAATCACTTTTAACTGTCTTTGGACAATATAGCATTGGGTAGCTAGTAACCCTATGGATTATTCTCTTGGTAACCTTGATTGGTCATCCTTTCAGCCACAAAGAACCATCATGAATTTGTCTTAGCACAATATGTCTCCACTCAGTTTAAATATATTCAAAAAATATAGGGCTCATGTCAAACCCTTTTTCTCAAAAATTTTGTTCCTCTTTCAAAACATTATTTTCACACAATCTATTCTATGTACCTCTTATGTCCATGTCACCTAGACTTCCTATCTTGCAATTGTAGCATTTCCTCACATCTTGCACCATTATCACATTTGACAGGATCATAGATAATGTGCCAGATGGATCTTATTTATAGGTATTGTCAAGAATGACCTTAAATATAGGCTGCTTAACTTCATTACTGACTAGTTAAACATTTAAAACTTCCTCCCCTTCAACATTGTCCAAACTTGATGCCACTGTGACAAGCTAGGGTTTATGAAAATGTAAACTGCATAGCTTGGCTTCCAATAAATATCTTGGAAATCTATTGAATTGGTGATGAATCTCTATGCAATTCTATTGTAATCACTTATACAAAATTTTTGGTCACTTCTAGCTCTTCTCACTCTTTCTCAAATTTGAAATGATGAAAAAAATAGCTCAAATCGATCATATACCCTTTGAAAACCTTGCATTTAATGCTAAGTGCTTATATAGCTATAAGCTCAATAATAACCAATTTTGGGTTCATTTGACATCCACTGATATTTCCACCACCTAGTAACTACTATGAGATTGGCATCCACTAACTAGTCTAACAACTTAGCATCAACTAACATTCCACTTGGCACATACAAGAAATTTTTCATACTCAACAACAAGATGAAAATTATAAAAAATTGTCTTGAATTTCTAACATCTTGCATCTTTATTCATGCTAATTTAGTCTTTTTAGTACTATATCCTTTTGGAACTAATGCATGATATAACCTTTTAAATATCAGTCCCACATACCTCTTGTTTTCCTAGTTTGATGAGGTGTGATCACCTGACCCATTGGGTGAAGTGATCCCTTCTCTATTTGATGTGTTGCAATCATCTTTCTTTTTCGATGTCTTGTTCATCTCATCTCTAACGTGTTCAACATCTACCTTGACTTTACCTTTATCAAATTCATAAGTTGGTGCCTTTGACCTAGTTAGATAATATTTACTGATGTGACCTATCTTCAAATAGCTAAAACATGTGGTTTGACTCAACCACCTTTTATAGTTACAACTAAAGTGTGTCCTAATACAATTCTTAGGAAAATGTTCATGTTCTTGACAATAATGACAATTGTATCCTATGTTATAATCCCAATTATAAAAGTTCCCATTGTTTCTTACCTTTTTTGGCTTATTTGTTGACCAGATGGATTTGGGTCTACATTCAAAAGCTCTATGTCCATACTTTTGACAATTGTAGCAATATCCTTCAAATCTTTGTTTATGCATGGTTATGGTTTTTCATTTATGTGCTTGATGGCCTTACTTGTTGCACTTATGAAAATGAGTCATGTTGTTAGGCTTATCATTCTGATTTGTATTCTTGCTCTAGCACATATTAGTAGTATGTCCTTTATTACCACAATTATGGCAAGTAGGTTTGGAGTTCCTACCTTTGATGTTCCTTTCTTCTAAAACTTTTGATGATTCTCCTTCTTTAGTGCTTGTGTAGCCCAATCTTGATGTATCATTGTTAGATCTAGGGGATCTCAATAATTACTCAAAGTATTTGATGGCTTCATTTGGCTTGTTGAAACTTTTAGCAAATTCCTTTTCTCCTTACAAGTCACTCTACAACTATTCATTCTCCAACTTCAATGTAGTTATTTCAATGTCCTTGACATTTAGTTCATAGTTGGTATTCATCATTTGATTTAGAGTGTCCAATTGCATGTTGCAAATCCTAGTTAGTTTTCTTGACTTCTCTTCTAATCTATTGGCCAGAATCCTTTTGTCTTCTTCAATCATGGCTTTATCTCCTATAGCTTTCTTCTTTTGTTTAGTCACTTAACATAGTTGTATACATTGTGATTCTTTCTCTAGCTTGAGATTTCTAATTTCCCTAGCTTGGACTCTATTCTTTTCCATTAGATTTGCAACTATTGCATCAAATTCATTGGAGTCACCATCTATAAATAGCTTGGTAGTGTCTATCTCTTTATATAGTGTGTCATTCTCTACAATAGCAATCTTTTTCCTTCTCTTCAATGATTTCTTTAGTTCCTCTCTTCCCTCATTTAGTTGATGTAATACGAGATGTATTTGAATCTCTTTCTTTTCAATAGTTTTTCTCAACTTGTAGACCTCTATTTCAAGATCTTTCCTCAAAGCTTCAAAGATTCTCTTTTAGAGAACAAGGCTCTAATACCAATTGTTGGAATTACAAGCAGAAAGAGTAAACTTCTAAGAGGGCAGGGGTGAATCAGTAATTTAAACTTGTATATAAAACATATAACCATGTAAGAATTCACACACATAACACCAATTATGATTATCCAGAAACTCTCCAAGTGAGAAGGTAAAATTGGGGTGGGGATGACACCCACAAATCTTCACTACTATAGTAATAAAGTGTATCCAATGAAGGTTACAATGTTTTGATCATGAAACATGACCTACACTATTAAAAGCTTACAAGGACTATTAGGTCTCACCTTGTTAGGGTACTTAAACTTATAACTAAGTAAGCACCCTATTAAAGGATTTCGTATAGACTGTTAGGACTACTCTTCTTAAGAGACTTAATTGAAATCACCTCTTAGATTGTCTCAACATAGATCCTATGATTGGCACTTTCTTTCTTGATAATAGATTAGCTCTATAGAATATCCTTTTTATCCTTCTCAATCAAATTTCTCAATGTTATATCCTTTCTTCTATCCTCTATTCTTCCCTAACTAATTCAACAATTCACTCTTTCTTCTAAGTCACCTTGAATTCTCTGCATGCAAACTATCTTGTTCACTCCTACAATTTCATCACTCACACATAAAGAGTTTAGGGCTTCATCTTCCTTAAGAAGGCTTAGGTGGCTTAGGGTTAGGTATGAATCTACGACTAAGATTTACCCATTTTTCTTCTTAGACCTTCCAATTTTCTGATCAGTTGCATGTAATTGCATAGGGAATCCAAATAGAGATTTTTCCTTATCTCCAAAATATAAAAATTTATCTGTAAGTCATTTCAAAAATGGTTTACATAGTTGTTTGTTCCATTACAAACAATTATGTCAAATTTGTGTCACTCAACATGCACTATTCTATATACTATGACTCGACACTTGCACTACTTGGTATCCACTATTTGCTTAGCTCCTAAATCACTCAACATGGTTTGTCTTCTTGGCACTTGAGGGACTCGGTACTCATTACAACTTGGCATGGTCTAATATTTACATGTTGTGCTCGACGTGTATTACTAGTTTGGCATGAAATAATTAAATAGCTTAAATGTGTTGACACTCACTTTTCAAAACCAATATGAGATCAACATTATTGAAAATGCATACATACATTTAAATTATATAAGTACATATATAAAAAGAGCACAATAAAGAAAAAACTTACATTGTGTGTATTTTGTAGTCATCCCAACATACCATTTTCATTCTCTCTCTTTTTCAATGCATCTATGATTCTGTCATGCTCATCCATTGAAATTTTCCATAATACCTTATTAGTAGGTCTCCCTTTGTATCTTTCTAATTTGAAATTTTTTTGCTACAACGAATTGAGAATAGTTTAAAATCTTCTTTTTTGATTGGAAGTCTTCAAATGCTAGTAAACCATTTCTTTGTGTTAGTTATATATGTAGCCAAGTACTAGCTACAATGACAGATACAATTGGATACTCAAAACCATCATCATCTACTTGATGAAATATCAATTTTTTCTTAGGTTCTACACATCTAACTAGCCAATAGTTAGTTTGTTCATTATTATCATTAGGTGTAATAAGAACATAAACATGTCCTACAAGATATGATAAAGTACATGTAAAAAAATTAATCACATGTGTACATAAATAAATAATATATTAATGACATGTACTTGAATTATATTAATGAAATGTACATAAATAAATAATATAATTTGAAGCATGCTCACAAAAAAAATTATTTAAATTGTGCATACCAAATTGTAGGAGGTCTTAAATAGGAGCATAGTCTTCTAATGCAAATGTAACATTTGGGCCTTCATTTATTATATCATCTTGAAAATGTGTGTATCAATAGGTGCTAATGATTTCTATTACAAATCATCAACCCATTCTATATTCTCAAATTCTTCCCATTTACTTGCAAGACAAAACTAACAAAAACAAGCAAGCTCTCTAGTCTAGATAGTCCAAGTTTTAGAATCTCAACTCCTAAATGAATGCCATTTAGTTGACCTATAACACCTCACAAGGGAACCCAAAAGAAATTAACCTAAAGTTTCACTAAGTTAATACACTCTAAATATTATTATTATTTCAGTTAATAAATATTTTATCAAAAAATGTCTCAAGAATTAATTAAAGATGGAAAGAAATTGATTTAATAAAGATATTTTAATTAAAATTGCAAAATGGTTGCAAATGAAAATTAAAATATAATAAAGTAATAAATAAAAAAGGGGTTTCATGTGATTGCATAATTGAAACCCTGAATTGGGGAAAAACTCTTTATTAGGAAATTAGAGTTTATTTCTTCATATAAAGATTTGGACGAGCCAATTTCCAAGAAGTAGGGTTTCAAAAGAAGGGAAATTGCTTGCAAGTTTTTTGCATTCATGGTTTTAGCATCCGATCTACGTAGGATCTTGTGGGTTTTTCATAATAGTTTCCATTCTTAGAATTCTACCTTCTTCATGTCTAGATGAATCTAGTTTTAGAGTTTTAAATTGGGTTGGAACCCTTGTTGTAAATTTCATTGTTCTTCATTTTGAGATTATCTATATATGAATTGATAATTGGAAAACCTTGTAAAATGGTAGAGAGAACCGTATAGCGGTACCAATAGATTTTGGAAAACATTTTAGGATTGTTTATATAGATTTGACTAAATTATTCATATTTTTGCTATTAGTTTATTTGGGGAAATCCTTTTTAAAATATATACGTTAATAAAATTACCATAGTAAATGTTACAATTGTGATAATTTTATTAACATATATATTTTTGAAATGGATTTTCCCAAATAAACTAATCAAAATTAAGGGCAGTGATTAGTTTTATTTTATTAAACACAAAAAAAACATAAAATTGTGATTAGGAGGTGGACCACCAAACCCCACCTCCCCTCCTCTCCATGTTGGTAGTTTGTTGTTATCCATGCAACAAAATAGTTGCGTTAATATCAAGTATGACTACTAACACAATAGTACTCTATTGCAATAGTAGTAAACTACTATGATAGTTAATGTATAGGTCGGTAGGCCTTTAAAAATGCCTTCTTGTGTCTTTTTCTTTATTCATAAATTTATTTTTTATGCAAGATGTGAGGAGCAAGATTTCATAGAAGAGGAGGGCATGGGTTTGGCAGAGGTAATAGAGGTGGAAGATACACATCAGCTTGGATGAATTATAGGGGGATAGGTTCTACTAGTAGCCTTTCCCATATGTAGATTTTAATAGATTTAGGATGAAAGAGATCTTTGACATTTGTAGAGTTTCCAAAGTCTCAAGTTCTTCATCTAGATCATTGCCTTTTGAGACAAGTGATTATCATCCATCCAAATCAATTCATGCAAAATGGTTGCCCTCATTCATTTAGTCTCCCAATATAGATCTATTAAAAGACCTAGGTTTTTAACTTTTCCAAATAATATTTCCATTAGAAGGAAAAGGAAAGTGCACAATCCAACAAAACAACAAGGGATTGACTCTTCTAGGATCTCGTGGCATAGATTTGGGGTTATAAGTAATTTTGTTTCCTTTAAGGGAAACTAACAAAGACATGAACATGATCGATATTATCCAAACAATAGCTTGGGAAACGATCACCAATTTGAATGGAGAAATAAGGAATCTAGGTTAGAACAAAAAAATTCTTCCCCCATGAAGCCTTCATATCTATCTATAATCTTTCCAGATCATTATCTTGAGGTGAATATTCCTCTCCTTAAAGACACCACATTAATAGGTATGTTTGGCCCTAACCTGATACCATTATCCACTATTTTAGATTGGGCTGGATCCATCTGGGAGGGAGTCAAGGAATTCTTTTTCATTGATTCACAATGCAATTACTTTATAGTTTTATTCGATTCAAAGATGTCTAGGGAACCTATGCATAAAAATAAGTGTTGGTTCTATAAAGGGAAAAAATTATTCACCATTTCTTGGATGCCAAATTTCAAACCTAATAATGCCCTAGGTCAATTCATGCCCTTTTAAATCTACTAACCTACTTTATCATTGGAGTAAGGGATCTAAACATTATTGAAATTATAGCCAATTATATTGGAATTTATATCCAACATGATTTAGTCCCCTATGAAAATCTTTGGAGAGATGTTTGAGTCTATTTGTTACTTAACATGTCTAAGCCCAAACCAACGGGTGTCATGATCAAATCCAAGTGGGGTGCCTTGAATAAGCGCAATGTGATTAAAAGTCCAAAGGTTATTGACAAATATTTGACTATTTTGGGTCACTTTACATTAGACTATTTGCAAGATCAAATCCCAAATGTAGAGATATGTTGTGATCATTCCACAAATCCCCTAAAATGTGCATGGGTAAATGCAAAACTCATCCAACCATATACGTAGAGTCCAGTGGCTTCTGATTAGATTTTTCTTAGCTAGGCCATGGTTCTTTTTCGAAATGATTTTATTCCCATTAATGATTTTAATTTCTTAATTCAAGTGTTAGCATTATTGCACTTCTTCTAGAACTATTGGAGGAACAATATAAATATTAGCATGAGCTCTAAGACTATATTACTATTGATGGGTCCAAATGATTCAGAGCTTGATGAAATCCCCTATTGTTGGACATGTAGATAGTGCATGATCTCACCTATCATAAAAAAAGCCTATTCATTTCGCATGCATTATCAGTTATCTAAAAGGTAAGAAGATCCCCCAACATCAACTTTTGAAAGTAACTATAGCCCTGTCAACAACTTTTGCACCTAATTTTATTGATGAAATTGCAATTGAGGAAGGAATTTTTATAAAGGAAATTATTCACTCATATGGCATAATGTCTATTAATCAATCTAATTGTCCAAATGGGAATCAATTGGTGAATGTAGAAAATAGGCAAGGTTCAAATGTAGTACAAGAAGGAACAAATGATTCCTTCTATCCAAATATTAGATGAATGCTCTGATCTAGCCTAAATTGTTAGCATCTAATAATCTTGAAGAAGTTAAAAATTTGAATGATATTAATAAATTGTAGCTTCCCTTAGATTACTATAAGATCAATGAGTTTGTGGAACCTCAAATGAGGACAAGTAATATCTCTAAAGGTGGTCATATTTTGAATGAATTGAATGATACAAATGTGATGGGTCTAATTGGTAAAGAATCAAAAAGTATTTAGGAAAATGGAAATAACACAAATTGAGGGTATTTTGACTTCTCAATTCATTTTTCATTAGATCAGTCCCCTACTGATGTCACCACAATGAATAAGACTCCATAAAAAAGAAGTAGAAAGACAAAATCTACAAAGACAATATTGGAAGTGGATGCTAGTATTTAGTTCACTCTTGATGATAAGTTTTTATTAGTCAAATATTTACAAGGAGAATGAGAGGTTCTCCTTGTTAGCAATGAAGATCATTATGTGGAATGTCAAAGGCATCAATGCCTCTGACAAAAGATGTAGAATCAAGTAGTTGCTAGATTCTACAAAAGGAGATATTATTCTTCTTTAAGGAACTAAACTATCAAAGCAAGTTTTTTATATGACATTGGCTAAATGGACTAATTGGCTTTTACTTCATGTAGCTAGACATGGGGCCTCTGGGGGTTTAGCAATTTTATGGAATGCTAAAAGTATTCATGGTATTCTTATTGGGCAACATTCCAAATTGAAGCTACTGAAAGTTGAACATTTTGATTTGAAATTTCTTATCTTCAACATGTATGGTCCCATCTGTACAAAAGATAAGAGGAGCCTTTGGGCTGTACTAACAAATTGTATCCAACAAGAAAGAGAGATGAATTTTATCTTGGGTGGGGATTTCAATGCACTACTATCCATGTCTGAAAAGAAAGGGGGAATTTGTCCACCCATTAAAACTATCCAAGATTTTTCTTCGTTAATGGAAAATAATAACTTAAGTGACATTTTACTAACAATGGATTATAGTCATGGACTAATCGACATTAGAAATTTCTGAGAGATTGGATAGGTTCGTATGTTCACAATCATGGAAGCTATCAAGCTTTAGTTTTAAATTTGAAATCTTACCTTTTGTTGTATCAGATCATTTTCCAATTCAATTATTGATATCAAAGAACAACATATCACAAGATCTTAATAGGGCTAGTTCTTTTAAGTTTGAATGCATGTGGTTTAGGCATCCTAATTTCATTATGCATTTAAAACAATGGTGGATAAATGCTTTGATCTATAGGGATCCTAAGATGCTTCAGTTCTCTAAAAGGCTTCATTACATGAAAGGGATGATCAAAGAGTAGAATGTGAAGGTTTTCAAAAATGTGTTCAAATAGAAACAAGATATCTTAGAACAACTTAAGGTAAATTCAATCATCATTCAAAAAGGCCTTCGTTTCGATTTATACCATGAACAAAAATCCTTGAAAGAAGAAGGGATGAGCTTTGCAAAAGTGAGGAGATTTATTGGAGACAAAAGCCTTTTGAACTATGGTTAAAAGATGGGGATAAGAACATGAATTTTTTGCATGAATCTGCAAGAGTTAAAAGGGTTGTGAATACTATTTTTTCAATTAAGCACTCTGAATTTGGTCATCTTATAGAAGAAGAGAGTGGTATTAAGGAGGAAGGTGTTACAAATCTCTTGGCTCCTCCCCCCCACCACACATTTAGATCCCATTGATGAAAATTTGATTAAAGATTTTATTATTTGTATTCCCCCTCTTGTTATAGAAGGTCATAATAGGATGTTTCTTTCCCTTTTCACATTGGAAGAAATTAAAAAATTTGTATCTTCATTCCCACTTGACAAAGCCCTAAGCCCAGATGGATTTACAACTCTTTTTTAATAAAAAATGTTAGGATTTTATTGGATTTCATTTATTAGCAATAGTAAAAGAGTTGAGAAGGAACACCAAGATGATTAGGAGATTCAATTCAACTAATGTTGCTATTATTCCAAAAGTTAAGCAGACAACCTCTTTTGCTGATTTTTGGCCTTTCACATTATGCAACATGATTTATAAATTGACTACTAAAGCTATATACATGATGTTGCAGCAATATATTCCTCATATAATTTCTTCATATCAAGGTGGTTTCATGCTAAGAAGAGAAACATGGGAAGGCATTGTAGTTGCACATGAGACTCTTCATTCCATCAATTCTCATTAGTAGTCTAGTTTTGTGATCAAGCTTGACATGATGAAGGCCTATGATAGGGTAAGATGGTTGTTCCTCTTTAAAGTTATTTCCAAATTTGGTTTTTCAAATAAGTGGTGTAGATGGATCAAAAATTGCATTTTTGGTGCCTAGTTTTTAGTCATTATTAATGAAGAGTCAATTGGTATTTTTCTCTCTGAAGGGATTCATCAGGGTGATCCACTATCTCTAGTTTTATTTATTCTTATGGCTGATGCCTTTAGTAGATTCATCAATTGATTTTCAGAATTGGGTTGATGGCAACGAATTTTCATTTCTTATACATCTATTACAGTTACCCATTCCTTTTTTGCTAATGATACTCTTATTTTTGGTAAGTCAAATGTAAAGGAAGCTACCCATATTAAGTATACATTGGACCTATATTCATATGTTTCTAGTCAAATAATTAATGCTAACAAATCTAAAATTTTCATTTTCAACACTAGTGATGCAGTGGCACAAAGGATTTCTTCAACTTTGGGCTTCTTGGTGGATCAGCTCCCATCAGTTTATCTACGCATTCCTTTTTCTATGGGAACCAACAAGATGACTTTTTGGCTTCCTATCATTGATAGAATTGGGGCTATGCTCTTAGCGTAGAAAGCTAGATGGTTATCTTTGTTAGGTTGTATTTTGCTAGTTAAAGTTGTGCTAATAGCTATCCCAAACTATTACTTGTCAATTCTCTATGCTCCCCCTTCTATAGTCTTGCAAATCCAAAAGATTATTCATAATTTTATATGGAAAGGAAATTTATCAAATAAAAAAAAGATCCCTCTGGTTTCTTTGCTTTAAATGGCTCATGATAAGGCATTTGGGGGTGTTGGGTTCCATGATATTGCTACTAGAAAAAAAAGCTTTTGGGGACAAGTTTGTGTGGAAAGTGTATACGAAACCTCATGCAAAGTGATGTTCTGTCATGTAAGAAAAATACTTAGATTCTCCAAGTCCTACCAGAATCTTTACTTTGTCTAATCCTCCTTTACGTTCATCCATATGGAATTTTGTGATGTCTTCAAAGGATATTGTTTTTAATTATGTTACTTGCGAAATCCATAATGGGAAGAAAGTAATGTTTTGGCAAGACTCATGGAATGGATTCCCCCTTCTATGCAAACAAGAAAAGTTGGATGAATCATGCCAAGTCCTAAAAGTTGAGTGGGGTTTCTCTTTTTGGGACTATGTTTTGGCAATTGAAATTTGTTCAAGAAGGATTCTATGGAAAGAACCTCCAACACATGTTCTTAGTTAGCCAAGTCTCCTTTCTTTGAGGGACTCTCTTGCTCTAAGAATTATTTTCCTTTCTAATAGGAAAGATATAGTTAGATGGGTCCCATCCAAAGGTGTTGATTACTAAATTAAGGAAGGTTATTATGGTCTTTGACAAATAGATAATTCAAGCAGGAAATGTAGAGCCTTTTCCTTTTGTTGGAACTCTATTGTGTTTCCCAAGGCTAGATGTTTTGCTTGGCTAGCCCTTAGAAAATGGATACTCACTAGAGAATGGTTGTTTAGGCTAGGTATTGCTAAATCTTTTGTTTGCAAATTATGTAACAAGGAGTTGGAAACCATAGATCACCTCCTTCTTTAGTGTCCCTTTGCTTATCAATGTTGGGTTTTTGTGTCGAACAAGCTTCAAATGTCTTTACTTCTTCCAAATAGCCTTTGGGGCCTATTTCAATCTCGGTCAGTTGTGTTTTTAGGATCTCTATTTTCTTGTATTTGGAAGTGCATCTTGGCTACTATGGTTTGGGCCATCTAGTGGGAGCACAACAAGATCATTTTTCATAATGAAAAATCAAAACTAGAATCTGTTTTAGATTGGATTGAGAATGCAATTTAAAAAAGAGTGAATGAAAATGTTTTCAATTGTGTGAATAATATTTTAGTATCTTCTTAGGATTATCTACTTATAAAATTTTGGAAAAAAATTAAGTTAGCTCCAGGTTTCTCCCCAAATTGGATTTCTAATCATTAATCTGATTGACTTCATATTAAATGGTTTGCCCCTTCTAGAAATTTTCTAAAGTTAAATTTTGATGGTTTCTCTCATGTGAACCCTAGTAAGTCAGGCTTGGGTGCTTGTATTAGGAATTTGCAAGGGGAAGTAGTTGTAATCAAAGGAAATATTTTACCAGATGGTACTAACAACCTTGCAAGAGCTCAGGCCATATTGGCAGGTCTAATTTTGGCCAAGAGATGTAATGTGTCCACCATCCATATTAAAGGCAATTCTTGGGTAATTATAAACTCTTTCCTCTCAATGTGTTCTCATGCCTATAAATTAACCTATATCCTTCAACAATTTTGGGATTTAATTAAATCTTTTCATGTTACTTGTTACTCTCATACTTTGAGTGAGGGCAATAAATTGGCTAATTATCCAGCTAATCTTGGTTGTGAAGGCTTCATGTTTGAATCTTGCCATACAGAGGATATTTTTTTGAAATTCCCATGCTTAGTAGAGTGTCACATTTGGAACACAAAGATGATGAATGAATCTTAATAGAAACTATTGCTATTGTTGTTCAACACACTTATCATTTATTTAGCTATTAGGTTTCACACTCTTTGTACACAAGGATTCATCTTTTCTTTGAAAATGGAAGGTATGGATTTGGCCTTCATGGTTCATGTCCTAGATGTTGATTTGGATGATATTTTTCTATTTCACAAATGCTCCAATTAGATAGCTAGTTCAATGTTCTCTTGATTCTAGTTAAATATTTTAAAAGGAGAGGATCACTAGCATAATTGGACCTTGCTCATTGTAGAGTATTTCTTTATACCATGTTTTGGGAACTCTTTCTCAATGAAGATTAATTGTATTTTTCTATAGTTATGACTAGTATGATCTATTGGCCTTTATCACTTTTGTACTTCAGCAAGGATTAAGAGTTTTCTTGCTAGTTCTTTCTCTAGTCAGCCCTTGAACTAGGTTATTAATAGATATAATATATAAGTGTTATGTAACTTTTTGATTTAAACAATAGAAATAAGATTTTTATAATTATTTTTTAATAATTTATTAAATATTTTAATTAAATTTTATAACATTGTTTGTAATTAATTTAATTAGTAATATTATTAATTAATTACATTGTTATTGTATGTTATTTGATAACATTCTATAATTTTTTTCTATTATTAAGTAATGATTATAGTTATTAGTAAATTTTTATTATTTTATTAATAACTTGTTAATTATTATTTATTTTATTTTATATTCATAATAAGAACATTTTTTTTGTGAGTTAATGTTAATTGTGTGTTTAGTTCTAAAATCAGAAAATGGATTCAGTTAATTGAGAAAATTGTTTAAACTTTATGAAGTCAAAAACTTACAAGGAAATGTAAACTTGAACCATATAGTTAAACCAAAACTATATGTTTTTAAAACCAAATAAAACTATGAAACTACACTACCAATTGTATGTTTTCTTGTGTGTTGGGTTTGGGGTTGACTTAGAGTGTTGACTAGTTTTGGGATGTCTACCCATGGATGGGAGTTATTATTTTGGTGATTTCATAGTTGTGTATATGTGTATTTGATTTTGGATCAATCCTATTAGGATAATTATATTAACCTTAAATCTATGATTTGAATCAGTGATATTTCAGTGCTTTCTAGTTGCTCTGTTTAAGAACTAATGTATGTTTTATTGTCATATGAGACCTACTTTTACTGAGCCTAGGATAGGTTATCTTTGTGTCATGTTGGGAAGTGGCTTGTAGTGGAGGTCAAATCCCTAAAGTGGCTACTTGGGTAACCCATTGTAAGTTATTTTAATAAGTGATACCATTACATTAATAGAGAGTGAAATGAGTTAATAAGAGTAATTGATTTTCCTTTCCTATGCCTTGAGAGCTAGTATAGGCTAGGATGGGATTATAAAGGATACTTGGTTGTGACCTTGCTTCGTTAGTATGCCTTGTTAGTATAAAAGACTACAGGTGTCACATGGAGTAACTAGGGGGGCAAAGTCCAGTGAGGCTAATAGGGTATCCTTAGAGTTGACTCATGTGATTAAAATTTCTCACTTACATAGTAGATCTCCTTCATGTCATTGTTGCCTCTAGGTTTAGATGTCATTTGTGTCTTGGTACCTTGAGTTAGATTGCTTTCAGGTTTTCCTTGATCTAGATGTTCGACTTAATTTTTTGGATTGATACTTGTATGGGACTTGAGATTATCTCCTCAACATGGTGGAAGTGAGCTATTTAGGTTACCATGAGGTCGAGTGGTAGTTCTTTTTGCTTTTACCATTGAGATCTAACTCTTCAATGTCGTTGTTGGAGTTTCCTATTCTGTATTACCTTTTATTTTATTCTTGTGTACTATGATGGATGGTTACTCTCTAATTTTATTGTATTTGATTTCATAGATCTTATGAGATGATGTAATCTATTTTATGATGTATATTCTTTCGACCTTTCATACCTTGTGACTTGTATAGTGGATGATTATGCAATTTGATTACTACCAAGTGGCATCTTGTAATTGTATATATTATTGAAATAGATTTATACTTGTAGTTATTCTTTAATGTGAAATTTTTTTATTGGATTTACTATTAATTAAACTTAAATGTTATTCAACATCATGGGACCCTTAAGAGATGCAATTTGTTTATGTGTTGCTTATGTTTGTGTGCATGTTATTGCTTCCACTATATTATATTTGTCATTGTTAAGTTATTATCTTTCAGAAAATAATTTGGAAAACTTAGTGAAACTTTATTTTAATTTATTTTGGGTTCCTGATGTAGAGGCATTTGAGGGTGAAGGTTGTTGACTTAGATGTGGGTTTTGGTCAAAATTTACTTTCAGGGGTCATAACTTTTAATTTGAATGTGGATTTTGTCTAAAAATTATAGGCAGTTACATGAGGAGGACTTATTCATATTTCCAATGTAGTTCACCTCAATAAGTGGCCATTTTGACATTTTTTGGGAGCCTAAAATATCATCTTGACCTTTGAATTCAACTTTTTGTGTTTTTTCCAAGTTTTTTATAAAGTTGTTTTTGTAATAAATTTGAAATCATATTTTTTATTTTGTTGATTAGTTTACAATTCATTTTTCCTTGGTTAGGTGATTTTCTTCGGAAAAATTGGGATTCATAGGATGGGTTTTGAATATTACCAAAAATTTAAAAAATCCTTTTTTCCCAAAAGTTTGCCAAATATGGTAATTTTTGGAATTGTAATAAGTAGTTATTTTCTTTCATTGTAGGGGTAGAGTAGAGTTGTGAAATTTTCATGAAGAATTATGGTGTTTTAAAACTTTTGTATTGTACCATTTTTTGATTTATTCTTTGAAAGGTTTGGGTTACATCAGTTCCCTAGTGGGCTATTACATGACCTACTAATTATGTCATAGTCATATCTTGAAAGGATATTCTTCTCTTCAACTAGGTAGAAGAAATGTCTAATTGTAGAGTTATGACTTGATCATGCCTTTTCCTCAAATTTTAATTGCTCTTTGCAAAGGGCTTTCTTCATGCATGCACCAACATCATCATGTTCTCCTTTACCATGTCTATCCTCAAAAAAATCCACACATGTTGGCTATTAGTTTTCTTATGTGTCATACACAACCAATAAAACATTCTAGCATTCTTGAATTGTCCTATACAGTTATCTAACCATATCCAATATTGTTTCATTTGAATTTGTCTCTTTGTTAAGTTATGATAAAAGATATTGAAACAATATTGAACAAACTCATATCAATAAAGTTTATTATCACTCATATAAAAATGGTACTCTTTCAATATTTTGCAATCCTCCTCTATACTATTAGGTGTACACCTATAAACTATATGAACAAAAAATTATACTTACACTAAATTGTAATATTGTTCTTGTGCCTCATCTTGTGGTGCAAGTGTGTACTTCTCTACAAAGTCAACAATTGAATGTATAGTACCAATTGAAAATATATTCTTACATATGTGAAATTGTCCATCAAGACATCTAGCATATTGAGAATGTTTAACATATTTTGGTGCATGATCACACTCTTAAACTCATCCATAAATGCATGACAACTAACTTTATCTGTAACTAGATCACACCTTTTTCCAATCTTCCCATCCTTTAATAGATATTCAATATTTTTCATTCTTTTTACATCAACTAATTGTTGTCCAAAAGTAGCCAAATATTTTTCATCCAAACATTCATCTAAAAAAGAAAAATTACAACATAAATCACATGTACCAGAAAGACATGCATTGACAAGAAAACTATTGATCATTAGGTGGCTTACAAAATAAACTATTAGTCATTAGTTTTAGGTGGTACTTTTATACCACATTCCTCCAAAATTTCTTTACTATGCATGGTATCATGTACATAGATCGAAATACATCATATGTAATGGTAATGAAATTGAAAATTTGTTTACAACATGTGATTATTTCCTTTTTAATCCTTTCATACACCTTTAAAAATATCTTTGACTAATGGTAATAATTGACACCTTATCATCTAAAATTTTTATGAACAATTCAGTTTGAGTCATGTCCAAAGGGTGTTTAGGATGTAGATCATGTATTTTTGAGCTAGCTCTTAATTTAAGAACATCTCTTGAATTAGGTGATACTCATGTATTATCATGCCAAAAAAATTTAACCAAACTTTGGGCTCCACTAGTAAGTTTTATATCAGATCTCGATAATCTACCACTAGAAGTTCACAAACTATTTGTTGGATCACATTCAAAGTTAACCATTCTCTTTATAGCTCTTTGTAAAGTCTTATAATTCAAATTGAGATATCCACTTATTTTAGTAATAAATCTTTTATCAGTAGTTGATTTGATAACTAAAGTCATTGTTATTGCCTATCATGTTCCATTCTTATCTTTAGAGTGACTTGTCTTTCTAATAACATCAAAGGCACTAGCAACAGTGGATATAACAAGTTAAATTAAAGACTCATTTTTATTATTTGGTTTTGGATACATTCCTAACCTTTTCATTAATTTTTGCATTTTAGACATTTTAATTAGTTCTTACATTAATTAACATTGAAACCCAAATTTCTTATTATAACTATATAATCTATTAGCATGTGTTCTAATCTATCTACATGAAACCAATCCATGAAGATTATCTAACAGATCATTAGAAAAATTAACATTATGTTCACACATTTCAATATAATTCAAAAATGTTTGTTCAGTACTTGGTGTTTCCATATCTAAATTTATACTATTACTATTTTAATTTGGCATTCCATTTTCAATGTTATTTAGAATTTGAATCTCATTTTCATTTTCTCTTGGTATTTTTTCTGGGGGTTACATTTCCATTGTAGTTTGTTGTGAACAATTATTTGGAAGTCTATTCTCATGAATAAAACATAAATCATTTAAATCATAACCCACTTTTATAATATCACCAATTTCATCATGAGAAAACACTCCAAGGTTTGGAGACACACATATATTGAATGTTTGATTTGAATGTGTACCTGAATCTCCTTGTATTGGGTTCTCTTCTTCATCCTATTTTTACATCATGGTATCCTAAATGTTTTTCTCTTCTAAAGCATTGCTCAACTCTCTACTTATTTTTCTTCTCTCTTGTTGACATTTCACTTCATTCTCTTTGTTTGTTGCAATCTTCTCATTTGTCAAAACTTTTATTTTCTTCATTCTTCATTATTTTGATCCCATGTTTGCACTAGTTTTTAATTCAAATCAATAGCTTGCAAACTATAGAAGATGACAAGAAACCAAAATAATTGTGATATAAATTCATTGTTGTAGCTTGAAACTATCATTCAATCATTGCAATGATTGATAAGTGCATTGTGGGGCATCTTTTTTGGCCCAATGGGTACTTAAGAATCTGGTACCCAAGTTTTAAACAATCAGGCACCTAATTTTTAATAAATTGGGTACCCAATTTTTAAATAATTGGGTACCTGATTATTTAAATATTGGGTGCATGATTCCCATAATGGCTAACTTAGAATTGGGCACATGATTTTTGAATTGCAAATCAGGTGCCTGATTGTAATGCCACATGACATGAATTTCCCTTTGGTATTGGGTTTCTCCTTGGGGAAGGGCATGATATAGGCTTGGTGGGACCAAGCCTATGCCTTTATGAACCAAATTTTAACATGGGAAATTAATTGACAATTTCAAGAATTGTCATAATCTTTATATGGTCTTCCTCATTGAATTTTTGAGACAAAATGAAAACCCATTATAGGTCTTACTATTCTAGATTATGGTAAAAGTAATTTTTGAAGGGGCCCCAAAACCCTTTAACAAAAAAAAGAAAGATAGGCAAATAAGACCACCAGGAACAGTCCTGAAACCTACTAAAAAGTAGAAAGAAAATCAAGTTTTACAAGGAACTGAAACCACTTAGCAAAGTTAATAAAAGTATCTAGGTTTTACAAGGACCTAGAACCTGAAATAAAGTTTTACCAAAAAATAGGACCAGAACCAGAAACTAGAACCAAAAACATAGACTAGAGAAAGGACCTATACATAAGCAGAAATAACATAGAAGACCCAAAGCTTCTATTGCAGTTTTGTAATCATCTTGATAGCCTCCTTCTGGATCATAGCAATGTTCTGAATGGATGTGGTAGCCGAAGTCACAACAGCTTGCAAGGCTCTCTTCCTCAAACTCTACCTTGTCCTCTTACTCGGGCCCTTTGAAGAAATAGTGTCTTCATTTACTCTTTTTCAAAGGCTAGCTGCAGCGACACAAATGCTTGATGTTACTTGCTCCATTTTTGTACCACTTTCCTTGATTATAATTCTAAGATTTAACTCATAATCTTTAAGTTTTTTAGGGATATCTCCCATTTGCACCTCCAAGTGATTAATTATGGCTTGATCAACTTCTTGGTTGTGTTGCATTATTTCCACTTTCTTCTTTAGCCCCATAATTTCATTATAGATCCAAGAATCAGCTTGGAGAATAGAGTCTGCTTTGAGCTTTGTAGAATGTAAGAAGGAAAGCTTGTTGTCCCTCTATGGTGAATCAAAAATGTCATCAGTACTCTCATGTAAAGGGGAATCAACCTTATCCATTTGTTCCTCCCTATCCATATAGACCTCCTCTCTGTTTTCAACAGGGGCTTCTTGTTGGACAAGATCCTCCTTTTGTTGTTCCCTAGTCTTTGTAGCAGGAGTAGAAGCCAAAACCATATGATCCACATCCTTCATAGTAACTGGATCATCAATTAAGTTATCTTTATCTTTAACACTTCCCCCAGACACAGTGTGATTACCATCATTTTCAGAGATGCTCTATTCTGAGTTACCCTCTGAAGTATCCTCCTCTTTTTCTTTATCAAATTTTCCTTTTGTTTTGAAATATCCCTCCAAATTTGAGCTGAATTCCCCAACATCTATCCCTTCCTCTTCCTCTGGGATATCCTTCTTAGAACCATCAGAACTCTTTGACTCAGTCTCCATTTTAACAATATGTTTCTGAGTACTTGAGGGTTTAGGTTTAACCTTTTCTTTCCTTTTAACATTCCCATCCATCTTACACTTCTTGGACTAAGAACATTTCTTCTAACAAAATCCCTCAATAAGAAGTATCAGACCTTCATGTAAAATAGGTTGAGACTCCTTCTTCTTATGGGCAAATAAACTTTGAAGCAATGAAAAATGCAGATAGAAAGGGAAAGAAATTCTATCCTTGTATCTAAAATGGCTGAGGAAAACAAAATAAAATTTGTGAACTCTTTTGTTCCTATCATCTAGGATAAAATACTCATGAATACAGAAAAGCACATCACACCAAATACCTTTAATCTACTCCACATCAAAGAAGTCTCCACTCTTTTCCATTTGCTTCTCCTCATCATCCATATTTAGAAATTTTTTATAGGCTGCATTGGAGATATTAGTTTTTTTTAGGAACTTAATGTCACGCATGGTGAGCCCCATGACCTCGGCAATGAATTCCTTAGTAAGCTTCATAATGACTCCATGGAGAGTGACTTTGTCATTAGCCCAATTTTTAAAGAAAGTGGTAGTGATATAGGGTTTGAAGCCATGAAAATGCTCCAAATAACTAACCACCTTCCATTTTTGAAGAATCTTCCAAACATCTTGATGAGCCTTCTAGTCATCATATTTTCTGGGCTCTTGTTTCCATGGCTCACCCCCAATTCTGCCAAGAAAATAAAAAACCAGAAACACCCAGATACAGATCGCAGAGAGTTCGAAAGTAAACCAATTTTTAGTTGCCTGATTTAGAGGTCACCTTTTAGAAGATAGATGTTGAAACCACATAACATTCACATGAATGTACCTCCTCAGGGAAGGTAATCTAACAGTCGTAAGGCCACTACACCAAATCATTAAATTGCTAATCCAAAAAAATATTTCTCACTTCAGAATGAATGGCTTCATAATTAATAATCATTTTAAGATCAGCATGCATTTTTAATTCCTCATGCCACCTCACCTTATGCCTCGTTTGAATAGCACAATTGGCTATCCAATCAGCAACACCATTGGCCTCGTAGTATGTATGGGAAATGACCACCTTATCAAAAATTTTAATTGAGGTTTTAATTTCCATAACCATAGTTTCAATAGACCATGAGATAACATTTTTGTTATTTACGGTATTTATAATGTTCAAAGAATCACCTTCCAACCATACTTTGGAATACCCCAACTCGATAGCTAGCTTAATAGTATAGAGGGCAGCAGTGGCTTCAGCAATGTGGCTATTAGATTTACCAATAGGGATAGCAATAGCATCAATAACATTACCAACCTCATCTCTCAGGACCCCTCCACATCTCGCTCTTCCTAGGTTTCCCTTTGTAGCTCCATCAAAGTTCGCTTTGATCCATCCAAAAGGAGGCACCTTCCATTTTATACTCAATCTAAGATTATTAGTTTTTAGATTGGACCTTTCAAATCGTAAAAGGTTCTCAAAGTGGAAAGTTTTCTCAGAAATTCTTCAGGATTTAAAGTTCTCCTTGATGGCTCTAATGATATTCTGACCAACCACCCATCCCAAGAGATCTTTACTCCTAAAAATTTGATTATTTCTTTCTTTCCAGATTCCCCACTAAAGGTTAGGGAGAGTAAGTTTCCAAAGAAAAAGAGCATTAGGATCCTTAGAGGGGCAAAGCCAGCTTCTAAAAGAGAGCTCCACATTGTTTTGATGGACCCATGCTCTACCCTAGAAGTTAAGAATCTTCATCCAGGCTTTCTGGGTGTAGAAACAATTCAAAAACATATGGTCTCTATCTTCAAAACCATTTTTGCATAATATACACCTATTAACCACATTAATACCTCTTTTTTGCAAATTATCTAGGGTTAGAATTTTATTTTGAAGCAGAATCCAAAAGAGGATATTAATTTTGGGAGTGAGATCCTTAATCTAGGCATGAGACCAAAGAGGTTGACTTCCCTTATCCTTTGAGGTGAATATAGAAGAGACTTTAAAATGGCCACTAGGGTTAGCATGCCAAATAACCTCATCCTCAAGATTAGGGTACAGAGAAACTGCATTGAGAGATAATTGGATATTGCTAAAGCCTTGATCAACATTAGTTAAATTCACCCAGGAATCATTCTGCTAATAATGACTAACTACTATGCCAAATCTCTACTTGCATCAGTCAACAAGATCATTGTCAAGGACATCTTCAAATAAGGGATGATCCATTAACCAAACATCTTCCCAAAATTTCACCTGTAGCCCATTACCAATTTTCCATGAACATCCTTTTTCTAGAGTTTCCTTGGTCGCCTAAATAGCCCTCCATATAGAGGAAGGATGAAAAACATCAGGAGTAGAGAAGAAATCAGGAAGGGATTTAGCATTGAAGAGGTATTTTTGTTTCCATATGGTACTCCACTCTTTGTTCTCATTATAGACTCTCCAACCTTGTTTTGCTAAAAGAGCATCATTCATGCATCTAATTTTCTGGATTCCCAAACCCCCTTCTCTTAATGGTTTGCAAACATTATCCCAAGCAATTAAAGGCATTCTCTATTTCTCCTCAGAACTAGTCCATAGGAAATTTCTTTGAATTTTTTCAATAGACTTAGCATATTTAGAAGGGATTCTAAAGAGACTTAAAGCATAAGTAGGTATGCTTTGAAGACAAGCTTTGAGAAGAGTTAAATTACCTGCCTGGCTTAAAAGATTCCCTTTCCATCTTGCAAATTTCTTACTAAATTTGTTAATAAGATCTTCCTAGAAGGTATCAGGGATCTTCAGATCTAAAGGGAGGCCTAAGTAAGAAGAGGGGAGGGATCCTATTGAACATCCAAGGATTTTAGCAATTTTATTTTGTCTCTAGATAGGGGTATTAATAAATTACACAACACTTTAATTCCAATTAATCAACTAACCAGAGGTAGAGGAATATAAGTTAATAGCTTGCTTCAAATTTCTAGCTTCCTTAACTTCAGCTTTACCCAAGAAGATGGTATCATCAACAAATTTTCCATGAGAGAAAACAAGAGGATGGGAGGAAGGTTGTAAACCCTTAATGAAACCTCTATGGATCAAATCCCCAATATGCCTTCCCAAGCAATCAACCATGATAACAAAAAGGATAGGAGATAAAGGATCACACTTGTCTCAAACCTTGAGAGAAATAAAAGAACTGAGATGAGCTTCCATTAACTAGAACAACAATAGAAGAGGCAGAGATCAATTGATGAATAAGACCTACAACCTTGTGATCAAAACCAAAAGCACAAAGAATTTTTAAGAGGAATGACCAATCAACTCTATCATAGGCCTTAGCAATATCCACTTTCATAATGAACCCCTGATTGTTAGAACAAGATAAGGAATGGATATTCTCATGAGTGGAGATGATAGAGTTAAGGATCTACCTATCAGGAATGAAGCCATTTTGTTGATCAACAATATTCAAAGGGATCACTTGGATAAGTCTGGAGGTAAGAACTTTGGAAATAATTTTATAAAAATAATTACAAAGGCTGATTGGTTTGAAAAGATTAGGAGAATCAACAACAATTTTCTTAGGGATCAGGCACAGAAAGGTGGAGCTAACTTCCTTAAGCATATGTTTGGCTCCATAGAATTTCTTCATAGCATCACAAACATCTTTGCCCACAGATTTCCAAAGTTTTTGGAAGAAAAACATGGGAAAACCATCAGGCCCAGGATCTTTATCTCCTCCCATGGAATTGAAAGCTTTGAAAATTTCATCATCCTTAGGTATAGAGCTTAACATTTTATTCTGTTCCTTTGAACCTAGAGGAGGAATCACTCTAAGGATTTCAGCCTAACTCTCTAGATTTAAGTTATGATAAGCTTTCATAAGAGAAGAGAAAAAAGTCACCATTTCTTCCATGATGGCATTGTCCTCTATAATCTTCAGATCTCCCTTTTTAATGTGTGAAATGTGAATTTTTTCCCTATGTTCAAGAGTAGAGAGATGGAAAAATTTAGTGTTTTTATCACCTCCACTCAACCATAACAGCCTTGACCTTTGTCTCCAGTAGATTTATTCTTTAGTAATGATGTCATGATATTGAGCCAATTTTTCATTTTCTTCAATGAGGAGATCAGGAGTATAACCAGCATTCTAAATTTTTTCCTAGGTTATAAGAATTTCCTCCTTCATTAATTTTTTTTTCTCAAAGATGTTCCAAAAACTGTTCTTGTTCCAAGTTTTAACTTTCTTTTTAACATTCTTGAGCTTAGAAGCAACTCAATAAAGGGTTGTCCCTTCAATATCAATACTCCACCATTCTTCCAATTTACTTTCAAATTGAGGGTGTTGCAGCCACATCTTCTCAAATTTAAAAGGAAAATTCTTCTTGAGATTAATCTTCGTAGCCAAAAATATGAGGGGGAAATGATCTAATCCAATTTTTAGAGTAGCTTCCAGCTTGCACCTAAAATCTTTAGTCCAATCTGGAGAAATAAGAGCACGGTCGAGCCTAGATTGAATACATTCATTACCTACTCTCTTATTACTCTAGGTAAACTGAATTCCATGGAGGTCCATATCCATTAAGCCCTCTTTATTTATAAATTCTAGTAAATCCAATCTCCTTTCCAACTCGGTAGAATTACCTCCCATTTTTTTGTGATCATAGAGAGGTACATTGAAGTCTCCCATTATAATCCATCTTCCAAAATAATCCTTACTTTCAAAAGTGGAAACAGTCTCGCAAACCTTTTTCCTTAGTTGCTTAGTGTTGGGAGCGTAGATATTCACTATATACCATCCATCCTTCTAGTCAACATTAGCGATTTTGGCTATCATAAGATGTTTTCTTGCAATCAGGATAGATCCAAAGTAATTCTTCTTCCATAACATCAGAGTTCCCCTTGATGCACCTTCTGAACTGATGGCATTTATAGAATAATTTTTAAAAGCCTTAATCTATTATGCCTTCTCTTTACTCATCTTAGTTTCTTGTAAAAAGAGAAAATAGGCTTTTGTTCTCTAACAAAATTCCTAACAATATCCAGTTTGTGAATGCTATTCATCCCCCTAATATTCCAAGTTATGATTTTCATATCCTATTTTTTAGGGGTGAATTCCGAAATAGTTGCTTGCCTACCATCAACAATATTCTGCATACTTTCCAATTCTTTGGTTTTCTTATTGGGTTTTCTTCCTCATTTGTCCAAGGAACCAACATTTGGTTTCACCTTAGAAGGCTATTCCACTCTTTTTCCAAATTTGTTCAAAGTGGAAGCAAGAGGATTCTTCTTAGATTGTTGTTCAATTTTGCTACTTCTAGTTTCTACTCCCTTTGTGATGATCTTGTTATCAGTCCTTTTTCTTTCATTTAATATAAGCTTTGAGTTTTCTCCATAGTCTTTCACAACTTCTAGGGAAAGAGACTCATCTAAAGGAAAGTCAACATCAGCCTGAGAGGACACCGAGATCTCCCTAGTCGGAGAAGAAAGAAGATCTCCCTCCTTAGGAATCTTTTTGTCATCAGCCAAGAATTCACCTTCCTCTAGCTCAATTTTGTCCTCCATATTTCTCCATCCATATTCTATCCTTTGCTAGATAACAATTTGTTTTAATAGATCTATCAGATCCTCTAGTCTTTGTACAGGTTCTAAGGAATCAATATTCGCACCATGTCCTACTATCTCTAAGATAGAAATCTTAGAAGAGGGTACATTCCCCAACTCAACCTATGGAGCATTATATTGTTTGACTAAAGGTTCTTTTCCCACCTCAACATTAGGATCAATAGAATCTTCATTATTCTTTTGAGCTTGTCTAAGAGAAACTTTGGGTTTCCAAACTTTCTTTTGGTGAACCTTGGGCTTTTTTCCTACCAAAACACTGCTTGGAAGCTTTTTACTCTTGGAGGGACAATTTCTAACTAGATGCCCCTATTTCTTGCAAGCATAACAAGAGTTGGGCAGATCTTCAAAAAGAATCTCTTGAGATTTTTTACCTAGCTTGGATATAAGTTCCACCTTATTAGGAAGATGATTTAGATCTCCCACTTTAAAGAAGATTTTGGCACAATGAAGTTTGGTTCTAGAAGCTGTAGCACTGTCCAAAGCCACAAGTTCACCAAAGGAACTGGCAATACCTTTAAAAATATCCTCATGCCAGAATTCAAGAGGGAGACCAAGAAGTCTAGCCCAAATGGGAGTGGTTAAGAAAAAAGAATCAGAGAGATCCATGTTGGGCTCCCATTTTTTTAATAGTTAGAGAACTTTTACCAAAAGACCATGATCGACCACAAAGAACCGTATTTAGGTCTTCCATGCAGTCGAAGAAAAATTAGAAGAAACCATTCAACATAGGTGCAATATCTACCTCTCCTCGAATAATCCATTTCCTCTTAACCATATTTCTTAGAGAATCTAGATCTGGTCTTGCCCTTAGAAATTTACCCACTAAGGTAGAATCCATGGAAGACATAGAAAAATTGACTAAAGGATCTGGGATAAAAACTTGAAACTCACCTTTCTCCTAGCAAGAATTAGTAGTCATCAGTGGGAAAAGAGATTTACCAGTAGGTTTCTTGCCAAATAGAGGAGACCAAGTCTTGCTTTCTGAGAACCCTTCATTCAGCCCTTCTGAGGACTTTTCCTTGTTGGGTTCAACAATATCAATCTCCTTCTTGAGATCCTATCTCGACACTTGAAAAGAAGAGGAATCCAATGGTGGGACATGAACCCCATTGAAAGGATTAGATTAACAACAAAGATTTTCTAGCACATGCACACAAAAGCTTCTCATCATCCACATCGACTAGAGGTTCTAACTCACCCTTCTTCTCAGCACCCCCTACCATTCCTCTTAGGTCTATACCTCCTGCCAGATTCTCCCCAAGCAGTTTCCTGCCTACCTACCAACCAACAGATTCAAAATCACCCATCCCACTTTAATCTAGTGAATGTTCATGGTTTTTCTAGGTATCCACTTATGTTACTAATCAATCTTTTGTCTTATAGGTCTTACTGTTATGATTTCAAAAATATAATTTTTTTAGTGTTATAAGTTCATTTTTAATTTTTGCATTATTTATTAATAAAAAGTGTCTCTTAAACATAAAATAGTGAGATTCACTAAAACATTAATAACTTTTTTAAATTTTCATATTTCTTAAATTCATTTACATGTCATCAGTCTTCACACAATCCTTTTGAAGTTTTAAAAAAAAATCTAAAAAGTTAAATTTTGATTAAAAAATGTTTTCCATACATGAGATCTTTTAGAAATTATCTTAATTGTCAATTAAAAATTAATTTAAAAATATATATTTATTAAATAATAAAGAGAATTATTCTCATAAATCTTTTTTGTGTTAAGTAACTTCATTTAAAAGGATTCACAAAAAATCAATTAGTTGTGTCAAATTATGGTGTCCATACATGAGTGTGGTATAGTCTTGAAACAAACATTTTGAAAAAGTGGTTTTTAAAGATCCATACCAAAAATAAATCTATCATATGGTTATACAAATAAATTACATATTCATAAAGGAGATTGTAGGCATTGCATTTTTTTTCTAGAGTATTTTTATATTTAGTCTTTAAATGCCTCAAATTTTTGCATCAATTGGAAATATATTTGATCAAAATAGGAAAAACATTTCCACTTTTTGGCCAAAAGCGAGGCTCAACTTCTTGCAATGACCTTTTAAACCAAGAAAATAGCTTAATTCACCCAAATCACTCATTAAATTATCCCTTTGAAATATGATTTTAAGTACTTAATTTTCCCAATATTTGGTCAAGCTATGTGTAGATCATCTACATAAACTACAACAACAATAATTCAATTTTGTACTTTTTCACATTAAGATTTGGGTTTGATTTACATTTTTAAACCCATGAAGTTGAAAACATTTTGATCTTCTCGTTCCATGATCTTGGTGCTTTCTTAAGTCCATAAAGTGTTTTCTTTTATCTCTAAACATGATTATTTCTTTTATCTATAAACATGACTAGGGTGCTTTTGATCTACAAAACCTGGGGGTTGATCTATATATATTTCTTCATATAAGTCTCCATTTAAGAAGGAATTTTTTACATCCATTTTATGAACATTTCATGCAATACTTACAACCAAAGATACAACAATTCTAACTATATTCATTTTAATGGCAGGAGCAAATATTCCTTCATAATCAAAACCCTCTATTTTATTACATCCTTTAGCAAAGAAACTAGCCTTGAATTTTTCTATATCACCATTTTATCTAAGTTTTGTTTTGTAAACCCACTTGTAACCAATAACCTTCTTACCTCTTGGTTGGCATACAAGTTACCAAGTTTTATTTTTCATTAATGCATTATATTTTTCCTTCATGGCTTTCTCTAATTCTTTCTTTCCTCAAGCTCCATCATATGATTTTGGGTCATTTACATGTACTTGTTTGGCCATATGATCAAAAACATTCATTCCATGGATCTTTTAACCTTGCCCATAGATTTATTTAGTACTCTTTGTCTTTTGTCTAACTATAAAATAATCTTATTCATCATCACTTCCTATAGATAATGGTTGATCACATGTATTACTCATTTCATTAGTATCGACAATGCTTTCTCTATCCTCGTCAATATAATGTTCACATCTTTCTATAATCTAAGAAGGATTTATTATTGTTAATGGAAAGGAGGTGGTTGAAAGTTCTGAATTATCATCAAACTTTACATCAATACTAACATATACCTTGTTTGTCGTCAAATCATATAGCTCATAAGCCTTGGATTCTTCACTATAACCCATCAAAAAATACTTATGACTCTTTAATTCTAACTTCTTTCTCTTTTCATTAGGAATATATGCCCAAGAAATACACCAAAATAATTTAAAACAATCAATGTGAGGCTTTCTACCACTCCAAGCTTCTTTAGGGGGTAATATTCATGGAGGCATTGGCTAGAATTCTATTCACAATATATACAACACAAGATACAACCAAAATCCAAAATTTATTATGTTAACTTTTAAACTACAATATACAATGAGCCATTTCTAATAGATTTCTATTCATTATTTCATTCACCTCATTTGGGTGAGGGCTATAAGGAACTATTATTTTTTACTTTAATGTTAGAACTTCACAAAATTACTCAAATGTATATTCAGCAGACCATTATTTGTTCTTAAACTTTTAATCCTTTTCCTACTTTGATTCTCAACTAATGCCTTATATTTTTGAAAATTTTGAATTACTTTATTCTTTCTTATACTGAAATAAACCCATACTCTCCTACTATAATCATCAATAAAAGTGAGAAGATAGTTGGCACCTAAAAGTGAAGCATAGTCTAATTCACATAAATTAGTATGAATGAGTTGTAATGGATGATTAGTCCTCCATGATTTACTTGAGTCAAAAGGATCTCTATGATGTTTTCCTAGAACAAATCCTTCACAAACTCCTTTAGATGATGAATTTTTTGTCAATCCTCTACCATATTCATTCTAACCATAGCTAGATTTTTTTAATAATTTATATGTCCAAGTCTATAATTCCAAAGTTTTAACAAATAATTAGATTCAAAAATATAAGAAAGAGAGTGCATAAATACATCATCAACAAATTCCACAAATTTAAATAGACTCTCTCCATGATCAACTCTACCAATACAAATTATATTGCCTGGGTTTTTCTTATCTTTAATAATAACTTGATCAGAAGTGACAATATTCTCATATCCATCTTGAACTATTTTGTATACTAAAATTAGATTCACCCCTAATCCTTCAATGAGTAAAATATTTTTCAAAGACTTGTTACATTAACATTTCTTATCCCTCGAATTGGAAGTTTCATTTTATCTCCAATAATAATTTCTTGATCTGAATTCTTTCCTTCATAAAAATTAGCAAGAAAAAATCTATCTTCATTCATGTGAAATGATGCCCCTAAATCCAAAATCCATTCTTTAATATAATGTAAAGCAAAGTACCCCAGTTTTATATTACATTTAATTTCAAGTGTAGCAAATACCATCTTTGTTTTTTTTGTTGTTGGTTTTGGGAGATGGCTAGAAAGTTGCACATCTAGCCTTCTTTCTATCATTAGACATTTTTTTCTTGGGCTTGAAGTGCTTCCTTTCATTGGCCTTCCTTTTCAAACAAAATTTCTCCCTATGAATTTCACAACCACAATAACTACAAATAATGGGTTTTCTTCCAGCTTAATTTTCTGCACCATCATTTCTAGAAAAATCATTAGAACCTTCATTGTTTTGAAATTTATTCTATCCTCTCCAATTTTTCTATCCATAATTTTTAAAGGATTTACTTTTAGTTCCATACACATGAGTCTTCTTAATATATCATTCTTTAATAAGTTGATCTTCTTTGTCTAAAATAAACTTAAAAAAATTGATCAAATGCTTGTTTTGGAGCATTAGGATTTAGTTGAATTACCCTTTTTCTTGATTCCTTAAATACCTTGTATGGCTAAGGGAGCTTACTTTAAACCATTAAAATTAGTTGAAAATCCTTTTTGTAAACTCAACCCCTATTTTCTTCAATTGAGCATTAAAGAAGGTAACTTCATTGAAATAATCAATCATTTTTTCAAAATAAGATGGATCTAAGAGTTGGGAATTTGTCTAGGTTAAACATTTTTACATTCTCATTTATGGAAAAATATAAGCTAATATGAAGTGAGAAAGATAGGAAGATAAAGTTATGGCATGTATACTTAGAAAATATATAAGTATTACATAGTTTATCTATTAGAACACATGAAGTTTTTATCAGTGTGGTCTATAGAGTCTATATTAGCACATGTGCACTTGAGGAAATATAATAAAAATTTATTAAGATTCTATAGTCAAGTCTACAAGATACTATGGTCAATACAGATAGAGTTATGATGTATTTACCAATTACAATAGCGTATAGGCAGAACAAAGCATTAGGAGAAAATTGGTATTTGGGTTAAGGAATTATTTTATTTAAAATATAATTAATTAACTAATTAGGGATTACATCATAGATGTTAACCTTAAGAGGGAAATGTATGAAGGCCAACTAAGAAGATATTTGATAATTAGCAAGGTATAAAGAAAGATTGCTAAATTTGAAGTTATGTATGAGTGAATGTGATATTGATGTATGTTTTATGATGTGAATTCTTATGTATGATAAGAGGAATATGAATTGTGATTATATTTTGAAGAGAAGTAAAGGTAGTATTAGATATTGAAGATATTAGCAACAATTTAAAGAGGTTATGTATTTGTCTGTTTGTATTGAAGAAATTTATTGTGTGTAAAAGTATAAAGTTGTGTCACCTTTCAGGTTGACTTATCAGAACAACTAAATTTGAGTATTTCTATCCAAAAATCAATTTTTTTCAAACATATGATCTAGATGAATTCATTCTAGATACATTATATATGGTCTCACACTTTTCCAATTGGAAATGTCTATTAAATGCATGTTTCATACTAGTTTGTATCCAATTACTAAAGAAATAAAATTACTTCAGAAAATTGATATTTTAATAATTATTACTATTTTTTATGATTTTTTTTAGTAACATATAAACACTATTCTATAGAGCTCGAAGTCAAGAATATTCCCATATAGAGTTTATAGTGTTTTAATTGGATATAGTATATTGTAATTAAAAAATTCTACAAGCATATATGTAAACACTTGAAAATATGTCAATTTTGAGAAAAATAAATATTAAATCACACACACACACACACACACACACACACACACACACACACATATATATATAAGTAAACTTAGGTGTGGAAACAAATTCCTACAGTAATCTCTTAAGAGAAGTATGGTGCAAATCCTATTAAAATCTTTTACAGTTACAGATTCAATATCATGTAAAAAACAATATTTCAGAAAACCAAGCATAAAGAAAATAGATAGAGAAAGAAACACATAACACAAAGATTTTTCGATGGGGAAAAACCTTTCGGTAAAACAACCCTACCCCTCTAGAACCTGCACAATATATTATCTTCAACACAAGGTTACAATACACTTGCAATGCAAGTTCAACAACGACAATAGAAGACTCCAGTAGCAACTCACTGTACCAACAATACACTTTCTCACATGCTTCCTCTTTGCAACCCTAAAAAATTCTTATAACATGCACTTCACTTTAGGGTTACTCCCAAAGGTAACCGTATTAGGGTTTTACCATTCTCCGAGAAAATAGGAACACTATTGGGGTAGAGTGTACAATACTCAAATTTATCAGTTGCCACATGTCTTCACCTGTCATTGAATCTTCCTAACATAGCTCTTACATGTCATAGGAATCCGTCATAACCATTTTAGCAATGATCTCCTTATACAGAATTCAAGATGTCGACACATCAACATTATTTGCAAGAAATACAAATTACAAAACAAAGAATAATAATAGGAATTATCCAAGGTTGAGACACCTTATTCCTAACTCTATATATATATGAGATTCTATAGGAGAGAATCCTCTTCAAGAATGTATAATTTTTCTTTTCATTAGAATAGATTTGTTTTCAAAAATGTGGTGGG
Organism: Cupressus sempervirens; assembly: GCA_028749045.1. Classification (NCBI taxonomy): domain Eukaryota; kingdom Viridiplantae; phylum Streptophyta; class Pinopsida; order Cupressales; family Cupressaceae; genus Cupressus; species Cupressus sempervirens. The sequence goes on along the minus strand of CM053783.1, from coordinate 805,284,458 downwards.
AGATGAAAATTATCAATTTTAGGTGAGTAAAAATTTGAATCATTATAAAAGAGAAAATATATGTCTAAAGTTAATTTTTATATTTTATTGTTCTAGCTATATATGTTATATATCACATAGTCTGAGCTCAAATGGAAATAAGTTTAATTCCATATAGTTTTGTGGTGGCAACTAAACCCCTAATTTTTAGGATTTTTCAACAACAAAAAAATCAACTATAAAAATTAGGAAAATATATCAATTCTTATTCCAAATAATTATTAAAAATTATAATCCCAAACTTCATCCATTTCTACACAATTCATTAGTTTACTTCATTTTCAAGTTCTAGATAATAATACATGTTTTATGTCATTGAAAGTGAATAGTTATACTTTTGTTAGCATTTTCCTTTATAAAAGGGTGACATAGGTTTGTGCTTTTACCCTTGTACATTGCATGTTTGGGTAGTGGACTCATCTTGCATACATTTTGTAATTTTATATAAAAACTCCTAATAGGGTTAAGGCTTCTAACAATGACAAAGACCCTATACAGATGTAATAGACTCCTAACAAGGTCAATATCTTTAGCCATATTCTTTTTATTAGTGGATCATTTTGTGGGTACCATCCCCAAAAGGCTTTTCCCTTAGTTAGGGTTTCCCTATTTATAAAAAATATGGGGTTATGAGTTACTTTATTGAATGGTTGTGTTTACATTCATCATAATTAGTTTACTTTCTTATGCAAGTGATAAAGTTGTTAAAGATATCTAGTTTTGGGCTAAAGTTTTTGTAATATTGATTCAGCCCCCAACCCCTCTCATTATTTCCTATTTCTAAAAATTGGTATTAAAAGAAAGTTACTTAGAGAAGGCTTAGCAACTTGAGTATGATCCATATGGATACATAATAGTTAAATAAGAACCTAGAAGAAGCTCTTGAGTAGATTGATATTCTTACTAAAGAAAGAGATTTGTTGAAAGAAAGATATGAAGATGATAAAGAATACAATAGAAAGTTGAAAGATAATATAGATCATCTCAAGTCCAATAAAGAGCCTAAATATCATATCAAGGAAAGTGATGAAGTTTCATGACTAAAGAAAGAAAATGATATTCTAAAGCATGGACTTAAGATTACACATCTGAAGTTGAGTATGGAGAATGATCATAGAAAAGTTGAATTAGATTTGAGATATAACCTTACCAAAATGACATCTAAGCCTGAGTCAACCAAGTTATAGTATGTAAAACATGAGAAGTATAACACTATTAAGAAAGGAGAGTTAACCCAGTCTAAGCAACAACTTGAAAAATTGTATTCCAACAATGATAAGCTTAATGAACAAAATGATTTTTACCTAGACCTTCTTATGATTAGATTGGTCTTGGATATTTCATTGAATGAAAGTATGCTAAGAAGTGTGAAGCAAGAAAGGAACATAATCCTAATAATCACTAGCCTATGCACAACAAAATGTAGATTTGCATGAGATTGATTCAAATCAATCTGATGATACACCTAAGGAAGTGGAGCAAGCCAAGCAAGTTGATGAACCTAAGAATCTTGAGAAAATTAAATCACTTAAAGAAGTGAGCAATGAATTAAAAGGTAGATGTTATGTATGTAATGAAATTAGTCATAGGAAAAGGGACCAAATAGGTAAGTCATTTAAACTTGTTAGTGATTTTTATCATTATGATTTTGGTCATAGAGAAGCTAATTTTAAAAAGCCTAAATTTGGTAATAATAATATAAATAGTAGAATGTTTAGAGGTACTAACTATCCATGAAGAAGATTTGATGAAGGAAATAATGGAATGAGAAACAACACTGTGTGTTACAAGTGCAACAACTTTGGACATATTTCTAGATATTATAGAGCATGTAGTAACTAGCTTGGACCTAGATTTGGAAATAATACACCACTATACGAGCACTACAAAAAATTTGGTCATATGGAAAGATTCTATAGAATGTACATGAGGAAATCTCATGGAATCAAAATTTTAGAAGGAATATGAATAGGAAAGTCAGAAGAAATGATAGCTCACTAGTATGAACTAGAAAGAAAATATATGAGAACACACATAAAAGAATTTAAAGAATTATTTTTCAAATCCAAAGATCTATCAAGTTGACATGTGGTGTTGAAAGAATAGTCAAATGAAGCACCTAAAGGTAGATTGAGGTCAGTTGTAGTGATTGATTCATCATTCTTGAATTCAACACTTTTAGAAAGGAATTAGCATTAGAAAGGTAGAAAAAGTATTGGAGAAGGAGTTAAGGCATGCAAATTTAGTATGAGGTAGAACATGATGTATGAAAGATATGGTTAAGTGCACAAAATATTTTGAATTCATATGTAAGTGTGTGAAAGAAAACAAGTCTCATGGTAATCAGAAATAACTTTTGTTGATTGGATACTTGCACAACTAATGTAGAATTGAATTGGATGTGATTTAAGGATCAAATTTGAGTTATTGAGCACCATTTGATCATGAAAAAATTAGAGGAGAGCTTTGGAGAAAATTTAAGGAAAATTAGACGAGTTTTAAAGAGTGAATTAAAGCAAGACCTATTTCCATAGAATCAACCTATATTTATCATGTGTGCAGTTACAATTTGATGTTTTAGATTGAAAAAATGGAAAATCCTATTATGTGTGAGATAAGTGAGAGGCCTAGGTATAATACCAAGAAATTTGACCAGCACCATCGACAACTAAAATCTTCTAAGGGGGGTGAGATGGTTGGTTTAGAATGGAAACATCAGATTTTAAGAGGATAATTGAGAAGGTGGTAACCCTTTATGCCAAATCTAGTATAGTATTGTGAATGTGGTGTGTGAATCATCTTGGTATATGGTTATGTAATTATATAAATAACCATGGATTATTGAGAAAACTTAACTATGATATCTTGAAAGAGAGTTTAATCCAATGAATTCAGGGTATTATGGAAGGAACCTAGATTCTGACCTTTTTGACTAAGGATTATATAATTTTGGAATTAAACTCCTCTTGAGAGTTCCATGTAAAATATTGTAAGAATTTGCCTAAGGAAATAGTTCAACACCAAGATCAAGAAGCTCAGTAGATAGCACAGGAGAGACTAATGATGATCAAATGAGAATCTCATTAATGATCAAAATGATAATGGATATCTAATGAATACACACTAGAAGTTCTTGTATATAAAGGCAACTAGAATGACTAGGAGTCAACAAAGAGAAAAGGATTACAACTCAAGACATGTCCACCAAAGGTGGATTATCCTCCATTGAGAACATGATTTTTTGAGATGATGAGAGGATAAGTTTACATAGGTGTATCTTATAAAGAAATGTTGTAGACATCATGTTCTCTAATAAGTTGCTAACTCTTGTGTTGTCATCAAGAAAACTCATATGACTATGCACATTCCTAGGTGTCTACATAACAACTAATATAAAAATGCATTATCCTAGGCAAAATTAAATAAAGTGTAATAATAATTAATTATTTACACTAACAACTCTCCTGAAGTGCAACTTAGGGTAATGCACTTAAGCTTACAAAGCTAAATGCAAGATGCAATGTGGGTCTCGGCTACTAGGCCATGTTAGGTACCCATGTACAAATGCAATGCTCTACATATAATGTGATGCAATAAAATGAAATCTCTTTGAAAATGGAAAAAAACCTCCTCCAAAATGAGAGATAAGTACAATATAGAAGAGAAGAGTCATGTGACCCCCATGGTGAAATATCCCGCACCCCAAGAGATCTTGCAAATGAAGATACTTGACCTCAGCGAAGGGCATGGTGAAGATATCTGCAATCTTTTGTTTTATAGGAAAATACTACGATGCAATGACCTACTCATGAATCAACTCTCTAATGTAGTGCATATGAACCTCAATGTGCTTTGTGCATTGATGCTACACTAGATGTTTGAGATTTTAATGGCACCTTGATTATCACAATGTATGACTATGGGTTTAGGTATGTCAAAACCAAACTCCTTCAAAATATGTTGTAACCAAATAGCTTATGTAGCCATAGTGACAAATCCTTGATACTCAACCTCAATAGATGAAAGAGAAATAGTGTTATGCTTTTTACTCTACCAACAAATGGAGTTGAAACCAAGATGAAACATGTATCCTGAAGTACTTTTGCGAGAATCAAGATCCCTTGCATAGTCTAAGTCTATATAATCCACTAACTATAGTCCAATACTAGTTGCATAGCATATCCCATATGTATGTGTACCCTAGATATAGTGTAAGATGTGTTTAGCTACCTTCTAGTGAAGTTCATGTGGCTCTTGCATGAAGTGAGAAACCATGCCAAATACAAATGATATGTCAAGGCATGTATGTGTCAAATCGATGAGACTTCCAACCAACTATCTATACAAAGTAGCATCAACAAGTGGAGTGGAACACTTTGCTTCTAACTTAACACCTAAAAGAAATGTAGTAGATGCAACCTTGTAGTCACTCATGTGAAATTGAGAAAATAGATCAAGAGAATACTTGGGCTGAGGTAATGTGATCCCTGATGAAGATTGTTGTATCTCAATACCAAGGAAATAATTAAGTAGACCCAAGTTTGTCATGGAAAATCTATCCTACAAAGTAGACTTGACATTATTAATAATGGATGTTGTACTCTCTATAATGATTAAGTCATCAACATGAAGCATAAGTAGCAAGTGAGAATCAACCCAATGCAAAATGTAGACACTCAAATCTAAATGACATCTAGTGAACCCTACTAAGAGAAGGAAAGAATCCATCTTGGCATACCAAGCTCTTGGAGCTTGTTTTGGTCCATAGATAGACTTTTTCAACTTGAAAACTAAAGTAGAATCCTGAATGAAATCTTGTGGTTGCTCCATATAAATATCCTCATAAAGATCACCATTCAAGAATGCACTCTTCATATCCATTTGATGAACATCCCATCTTTGAGCTACAACTACAGCTAGAGTCAAACGAATGGAGTTCATTTTTGCAATTGGGGCAAAGGTCATAGTGTAGTCAATAGCAGGCACCTAAGAGAAACCTTTTGCAAAAACTCTTACCTTATACTTACCAAAATTTCCATCCACTAAAAACTTGGTCTGATAGATCCACTTACAATGAACCAATTTTCTTCCCTTAGGAAGAGAGACTAAATCCCACATGTTGTTTCTCATAAGATAATTGTATTCTTCCTCCATTGCTTTATCCCATCCTAGAATTCTTGAAGCTTCTTTGAATGATTGAGGATTAGAAACAACTACAATATAAGCATGAGTGAGTGAGTTATGTTGTGATCTTGTCCTCCTTGAATTTAAAGGATTCCCTACCAATGGTCCTATTGTATCCAATGTTTGTTGAGCCCATTTAGATCTAGTGGAAGAAGATGTAGAAGTAGAAAGGATTTCCTCAACCTCATTTCTTTGATGACTCTATTTGGGTTGTGGATGAACATCTTCCAAGTCACTATCATCATTCTCACTCTCTTCAATGAAGGAGGAAGAATGATGAGTTAAAGAAGTAAAGCTTGAACAACTTTCTTCAAAGCATACACTCCTCTCATAGAAATTTTCATGTGTCTCTAGATCCATCAATTTGTAGGCTTTATGGGAGTCTACATAACAAACAAAGATGCAAGGTTTACTCGGAGGTTCCAATGCCGTGCATTTTTGTAGAGGAATTTGTGCCCATTTTAGAAAGCCAAAGACTCTAAAGTGCTTTACAATAGGTTTCCTTCCATTCCAAGCTTCAAAAGGAGTTAAATCATCCAAAGCTTTATGAGGACTCCTATTCTAGATGTATTTTGCACAATTCAATGCTTTAGCCCAAAAAACTTGATGAAGAGACTTATGTAGTAGCTTGCAAGTGGTCATCTCCTTGAGGGTTTTGTTCTTCCTTTTTGCAACACCATTATACTATGGAGGGTTTGGTACTAAATGTTGAAGGTCAATTCCCTCTTGAGTACAAAACTCTATAAGTCTTGAGTTCACATACTCCCTTCCATTATTTATTCAAAGAACCTTGATCGCTTTCTTTGACTACTTTTCTACTTGAGTATTGAAGGTGAGAAATCATTCAAACACTTCACTCTTATGAGCCATGAAGAATACCTGAGTATAGAGAGAATAGTCATCAATTAAGGTGAGTTCATAGTGAGACTTTCCAAATGATGGCACTAGAAATGGGCCTGCCACATCACTATGAACTAGCTCAAGAACACTTTGTGCTCTCCAAGAATTCCCCTTGTCAAACATTTTTTCTAGATGCTTCCCAAGTGTGCAACCTGAATAAACACCATCTAAGAACTAGACTTGAGGTAGACCATGAACCATGTTCTTGCTTCTACGATATTGAAGATACCCATAGTTGAGATGTACAAATCTCTCATGTCATAGTTTGCTTTCTATATTTGAATGAATTAACAATGCTTGTGCATTATATTTAGGCACAAGGAAGAGAAAGTGTAAAGCCTTGAATCATGTTTAGCTTCACCTATTGCAACCATAGAATCATCTTTGATGCTTTTCATAATAACTTAATTTAGAAGAAATTCAACATTGTTTCCACCTCCATAGTGAGTGATTTGGTAGACTAAAAGAAGGTAGGAGGTAAGGTTAGGAACATAGAGAACATCCTTGAATGCTCCACTTTCCATCTCAACTTCACTTGTACTTTCAAATTCTACTTTCATATCATCCCCTACAAAGGTGTGAGGTACCTTTGAAGGTGTCATTGAAGAAAAATCTATGTTTAAAGCCCCCATGTGATGTGTGGCACCTGAGTCAATAATCCATTTCCCCTAACTGACAGTGTGTGTGAGTAAAGCTTTCCCTTTGCTCTTAGAATCTGAAGATGAAGACCCATTTTCATTATAAGCATTAGCCAATGGAACGTTGTGCTTCTTTATGAATTTTTTTAATTCATCAATCTTCTTGTGATAACACTCATGTTCATCATGACCAATTCTTTTACTATAGGCACACTTCTTCTTTTCTTGATTATTGTCCCCCTTTTTGTTGATATTAGGAGAAGACTTGCCTTATTGTAAATTTTATTTAGGTGAAGACTTTTCTATGTCCTCTTGTTTGTTATCTTTCTTCTTCTTTTTACCCTTGCATTTGTTTCATCTTTCACCAATTGGATTTTTGGAGCTCTCATTGTTAGCCACCAATGCCTTAGACATCGAAGGCATGAGAATCCCCATTTTTATCAACTTAGCTTGTTTATTCTCTAAAAATTAGGCATATTCATCAAAAGTGAGTTTCTGATAAGAAGCCCCTAAGGTTGCCTTTGAGGTGTTGAGAAAGTAGAGACAAATCTGGAGTAGTCTGATGGTAGCTTATTTTGAATTAGATAAATCAACCTATCACCCTTAATGGGACTACCACAATCATTAAGTTTTGTTCCCAACTCATTTACCTTACTAATAATATCCTAGATGGATTCAAAGTTCTTAAGATCTAATGACATAAGTTCATCTACAATCTTGTAGACATCCGCCTTAGTAATTTTTCCATATAGCTTTTTAAGGGCATCCCAAGTTTCCTTGGATGTATCATATTTTATGATCTAATAAAGGATCTTGTCATCAACCCCTAACCTAAGGATTCTTAGGGCTTTTCTATATGGTAATTTCCAAGCATGGATATCACCTTTAGTTAATTTATTTCCTATGGGTTTAGGAATAGATTTATCTACATATTGAGAAACTTCTTCATTCATTGATTCATGTCATTTTTTAACTAACCATGTGGCATAATTATGTGGTGTTAATTTTGGAACCTTCAGGCCCATTTGGTTGTAGGCATAGGAATTGGGAACTAGAAGAGAAAATTTTAATGGGAATGGGAATAGGAAATTACAATCCAATTCCATTTATCTCCTATTTGGTTGCACAAAATTGAGTTGAAGATTGAAGGTACAAACCCCATTAGATTTTATGAATGAAAAAGAAAAAAGATAATTTATAGAGGGTTTCATCTTCTCACACACTTATGTTTAACAAATTCATGGTGTTTGCAAAAAGAGTCTAAAGCAAAAAATAGTAAAGTAGATGAATCCAAATCCCCACATCGAGTGATCAAATCGTACTGCTGAGCGATTCATTAGACACTATGTGCTAGTCTTCCATGAGCATTTCATCTTCTCACACACTTATTTTTAACAAATTTATGGTGCTTGCAAAAATAATCTGAAACAAAAAATAGTAAAGCAAGTGAATTCAAATCCCCACATCCAGAGATCAAATTGCACTGCTGAGCGATTCATTAGACACTATGTGCTGGTCTTCCATGAGTAGAATTCAAGGAATATATATATGTTTTAAGTATCATTAGTTTGGAAATGACCATGATTTTTCATTTTGGGGAGCTCCAATAGAAAGTTACAATGAAGTGGATCTAAAAACATTTTCAAATAAGAAAAATTCAAAATGGGAATGGGAATAACAATTCCAATTACAAGTATTTTGGAGAATGAACAAATGCTCATTTCGGGGCAAAATGGGAATATGTATTCCTATTCCCAATTCTAATTTGGCATACCAAATAGAGAATTAAAAATGAATTCTAATTTTTTATTCCTATTATGATTGTATTCTAGCAACCAAACGAGCCCTTAATGTTTCCCATAATGCAAGGAAAGAAAGATAATAGCAAGAAGAAAGGAACACAACACCAAGAGGCACCCCCTCTTTTTACTCAATCAAAGAACCCCCGCCCAGCCAAATGAATGCTTTAGGAACTTTATACTTGGTGTAATTATAATAGCCACTTGCCAATTTAGGGCCTAAGTGGACTTCTAATTTTATAATAGAACATATGACACTATATTAGACTCAACAATATAACACACAAGATCTCTCAAGGATCTAATTACAAGTGCCAAAACAGGCCAAAAATGACCAAAGTATGAAATTACTATGCCTACTCAAAATTATTCCAAACTGATACTATATTTGGAAAGTAGACAAAAAGTCATGCACTTTCAAAAAAAATAGTACCTAAATATGTGTCCATATGAGCCCAAATGAAGCCTCTAAAGTTGTGAAAATTTGGATTGGCAATTTTCCAAAAAAATTAGGAAGAGAGATCTCAAACAACCTACACCAATGTGTAGATCACAAAATTCTACCTCAAAATGAAAAAAATTGCTTGAAAAAAGGAGACTATATGAGGGAGATATCGCTATTTGAAAATCACCTCTATAATTATTTTTCCTAGATTGTCGTTGTCGCACCTTCAAAAATGAAATGACTCTAGATTTCACCTTAAATGTCTAATTTTGTTGAAACAAAAGTCAATTTGGGGGTTTTTTGACCTTCTGAATGTGATTCCAACATTTGATTTGCACTACCAAGTTCAAATCTTAACCTACAAAATAATTAAAAAAATCTCTCCAATGGCTATGTAATGAAGCTTTTGACGCTCTGATACCATGTAAGAATTTTCCTAAAGAAATAATTCAACACCAAGATCAAGAAGATCAATAGATAGCACAAGAGAGACTAATGATGATCAAATGAGAATCTCAATAATGATCAAAATGATAATGGATATCTGATGAATACATACTAGAAGTGCCTATATATAAAGGAAACTAGAATGACTAGGAGTTAGCAAAGAGATAAGGATTACAACTCAACACATGTCCATCAAAGGTGGATTATCTTACATTGAGCATAGGAGTTTGTGAGATGATGAGAGGATAAGTTTACATAGGTGTATCTCATAAATAGATGTTGTAGACACCATGTGCTCTAATAAGTTGCTAACTCCTATGTTGTCAACAAGACAACTCATATGACTATGCATATTCCTAAGTGTCTACATGAAAACTAATATAAAAATACATAATCCTAAGTAAACTTAAGTAAAGTGTAATAATAATTAATTTTTTATACTAACACATATTACGAAAATTCTATTATCAACTTTAAGGCGTATTTCGATTCGAAATAAGTGTGGAATTCACTCATTCTCCCTAAGATTAATTTCTTTTTTGGGATAGTGCTTCATGGGAGCATCCTCACAATTGACAATCTCAAAAGAAGATGATTAAAATTTGTTAAATTATGTACATTGTTCCATAATAATAAGGAATATATTTATTTCCTCCTAATCTATTGTACCTACACTAGTGAGGTGCGGAGGGGGCTCTTCATTAGGTTTGGAACCCAGTGGATTTTCAATTGTGATTCACAACAAATTTTTCCTAGACTAGGAGGCTCCATCTACTCATCATCTTTTTAATTTGTGGTAGGTGTTACCCTAGTATGTGCATTGGTGCCTATGGAAGGGAGAGGAAAAATGACATCTTTAGAGTTAAGCCCACCCTGATTACTTAGAAAATCATCATAAATCTCCTCAGGGAATGAATTAATCTTTGAAGATGGAAGACTCTACCTATGCTCCCACAATTAGTGATTGAAATATTTCTAAGATTTAGTGGTGACTTGATTTGATATCAAAATTTGACAACTCCAAACATATGGCCAAGCAGAAAGTGAAATGGATGTTGGCCCCCACCTCATAGTTTAAACTCAATTTTGATTGATCAATCTTGAATGGTTCTACTTCTAAAAGAGGCATAATTAGGGATGATAAGGTAATTTAGTGATGGTTTTTACAAGAAATTTTTGTGAGAATACCAACAACTTTATAGATTCCATGGTACTATTATGGGGGTTCAAGCCTTCCAACTCACTTGGGATTCAAAACTTGATTGTTGAGGGTGACTCTTAGCTCATTATTGAGGTAGTTAAGAGATAAAGTTGAAAATATTGGAAATTTTCCTCAATAATCAATGAAACCTATTTCCTCATATAGAGATTTCAGGAAGTCTCCATTCAACATACTTATCATTCAGGTAGTTGGTGCACTGGCAACAATTGGTCATGAGATTGTTGACATGTGTAATTGGGCTAATCTTGACAACTTTCCAGCTAACATGCCAGCCTTTGTGACAAAATAAACAAATAAACCTTTATGGGCCTGATGACTCATTATTATAATTGTGATCCCTTTTGGGTGATCATTATTATGATTGTAGGTAAAAGAAAAAACTTGTGCTGCCCATTTAGAAAGGAAAATGCTAACAAAAGTATAACTATCATTTTCAATGACATAAAATTAGTATTATTATTATACTTTAAAAATGAATTAAAGTAATGAAATGTGTAGAAATCGATGAATTTTAGGATTATTAATTTTAATAATTATTTGGAATAAGAATTGATATATTTTCCTAATTTTTAAAGATGATTTTTTAGTCATTGGAAAACACTAAAAATGAGGGATCTAGTTCCCATCACAAAACTATATAGGAATAAATCTTTTTCCATTTGATCTTAGACTATGTCATATATGCTATAGATAGCTATATTAATCAAAAAAAAAAAATGGCTTTTGACCTATATTTTCTCTTTTGTACCAATTCAAATTTCAACTCACATCAAAATGATAGTTTTCATCTCCCACCACATTTTTAAAAATTTATCTATTCTAACCAAAGGAAAAATTACAAATTTTGGAAGAGAAATCTCTCCTCTAGAATGGCATATTATTTATAAAAATTTTGTTAAGATTTAATATTTTTTCCTTTCTCAAAATCAACATGTTCTCAAGTGTTAAGCTATGTACTTGCACTATTTTTTAATTAAATATAATATATCCAAGTAAAACACTATAAAATCTATATTTGAATATTCTTAACTTTGATCTCTATAAAATGGTGCTTCTATGTTATTACAAAAATATCATTAAAAAAGAGTTATCAAAACATCTATTTTTCAAAATAATTTTATTTCTTTAGTAATTGGACACAAACTAGTATAAAACATGCATTTAAAAGGCATTTCCAATTGGAAAAGTGTGAGAACATATATAAATTAGATAGAATGAATTTATCTAGGTAATATGTTTGAACAAAATTGACTTTTAGATAGAAATACTCAATTTATGTCATTTTGATAAGTCAACCTTTTTAAAAGTTGATGTGGGTATGAATAACTCTTATAAATTTGAAAAGGCCATGATTGGTCCTAGAAACATGGCTATTCTCTTTTAAGAGTTTTCGGCATAAGATGGGTGTTACCTTAGGTAAGATTTGGAGGGATTTTTTCAAGTAAGAAAGGATAATAATTTTAAATAATAATGGTACAACTACTTCTAGCAAATGTATATGTAGGTAGGACCAAGAGGGTGTAATTGGACTCATTGTGATACTTGGTGGTCTATTCCCACGGTTTGTAATAATAAAAAATATTACTTGTGAATTAATCATTTTTTCTGTGTCATTTGAACTAGTTCATTACCAAATTTCTCCTTGCTAAGTTTCTTGCCATATTTAGACCATGTCATTGGGAAGGTGGGGTAGTCTTGGTTTCCTCTAGGGATTTCACTTCTAATTTATGAGAGAACGAAGTTATAGGAGGGAATCCTATTCATATTGAACTAAATACCATTGAATAATATAAGAAATCTTGTTGGACTTACCTTAAGGAGGGTGGTTGGGTTCCCTACAAGTAGTGCATTGAATGTTATGATGAGGTTGGTTCCATGCAATTCGTTAATTCATGGAACAATAGGAGGGTAATACTAGGTGAAAGCTCTTTTGAGATCAATGAATAGCTTATTAAAAATTTTGGTTGTATATCCTTAGAAGGTAAGAAATGGGGGAAAAAATATAGACAAGGGTCTCAAATGAAGCTAGTCTCAACTAGCTCTTTTGTCCTGATGAGAGTCCAAGCCATGACCATGGTGGCTTTCTAATAGTGGCTCTATGAGATCCTTGGAAAGAGGTATATTATGATATTGTGAATTTATAAACTCTTAAGGGTAAGTTTCACATTTTTTACTATTAGCATTTTCCTATCTTGAACCACTTCAAAAATTGTGACCTCATTTGATTCCCCTTCCTTACTCTGCATTCTATGGAGGAAAACATTCTTAGAGTTAGGAATAAGATGAAGGATGGAAATCCGTATATCATCCTTCACCAAGATTTTATGTTTAAACTATATACATTCCATAAGTCTCATTTCCATGTCCAACCTATCAATGTTCCAACTATTTTACCTAACCTATATATCTCCATCTTGACCCCTCAAGTCTCTATTGAGGTTATATCCACTATGGAAAATAAATTCCCTAAGCCCTCCCCACCCCAAATTATCAAACACATTGAAATGGAGAAAAAAAAAATATTGTTGATTATGATGTGGAGATGGAGTGTGGGAGAAGGAGGTCTTTGAGAAGCAAGAAAAATTTGATGCTGAAAGATTCCAAGGCCAAGTAGGATCAAGTTACTACTTTAGATTTTGCTGGTAGTAGAAAGAACTAACCTACCCCCAAGAAAAGATAGAAAAAGAAGCCTAATAGGAAGAGATACAGTGATCATGATGAGGAAGACATGAATAGTGATGATCATTAGAAAAGGGAGGAGATTAGCCCTACTAATAATCACTTAAGCCTTATGTCATCCCATATTTTAGATATGTACAAGAATGATACCACTATAAAAACTAAGAGGTTGGGAGACAAAGGAGACAATTTCATCTACCCTCCTCACCATTAAGAGAAAGGAAAGTAGAGCTTGGAAAATGACCCCTAGGTGACCCCAAAAGAAAAAACTTAGTCCCATAAGGATGAGTGTACCACCTTGGAGAATAGTATCAAAAAGATGGAGGAGAGATAGGAGATCATGGAGCAGAGGTTTGATAATGTGACTAGGTGTGCAGTTCAGGTTATTCATTCTATAGCTTCCACCCTTCACTTGCTACATGCTAAGAAAGAGGCTCTTATTGCTACTATGGGCATGGACACCATTGGTTTCTTATATACAAGTTTCTAGTAGACAACTGGTTGCAACTATTATTGGACAAACCAGAGGGGAAGGAGAAGAAAAAAGAAAGATAATTCTTTACTTTTCTTTTTTTTGTTATGTTTTTAGCTTTAACAGTTATCCTAGATGGGTTTTTTTAATGTTTCTTCTCTGAAATTTAAATTATTATTTCTTTTGTATATATTATGTGCATGGCTACTATTAGTTTTAGTTTTTAAGATTTTGGGATACACTTGTTAGGCAATTTTTTAAATTGATGAAGGGGGTAGGCTAGATATTTTCTACTTCTAACTTTCAACTATTTATCAACATTTTATTCATGGACCATCCCCCATTTTTTACTTCTTTTTAATTTTAAAACTATATTTTTCAATCCTCTACTTTATGTAATATATTACAAATGTGCCAACAAGCTTCAAAAATCTTGTCTTGATCTCAAGGATTTTTATTATTTAGCCATAAATACATTTGAATATACTTTGTTGTTGTAATTTAGGTTTTTCAATCTTAAGAAATAAATTATAGATTTTCCTATATAATTTATATTTTTGAATTATAAATATGATAAATAAGAATAATGTGAAATCTAAAATATATAATTGCATTTAAGATTTGATTTATGAAGAATAATATGACCTAGATTTAAGTAACTATAATGTAACTGCAAAAATGTCAATACTAGTAAAAACTCATAATGATTTTGACTTTGTTCTCATTTTTATATTTGAATAAAGATTTCATTAACAAAATCACTTCTTTTGTTAAATTCTTTTGAAATAAATAATACATTCCAAATCATATTTATTTTAATATAGTGTGCAACACTAAAGATTAAATTTTGTAAAATAGAAAGATACCCAATTAATCACAGTGAATATCTAGTTACTCTTTTATAATGCATAATCTTAACACATTTTTTGAAAGAATATATAATTAGATATGTAAATCATAAAGGAGAAATAGTGCCCAATTAAGAATCCTAGAAACATTTTTCTAGTACATCAAATGAGTGTTAACATTTTTTCTTTGAAATAAATTTGGTCTTATGTTTCACTTCATTCTATAGTTATCGCATATGGAGAAAAAGGGAACCCATTGCCACAAAATTTCAAACACTCTTTTTTCTACTTGAGATTTCCATGAAAAGTTCTACCCTCTCTGAGTTATTATCAGTATCTTTATGCAAACTCTATTTATTTCTCTTTCCCATACATTCTATCCTTAACATACTCCATCAATCACACTTTATTCTTTCCTTCTCTTTAACATGCATAGCTTAGCCTCACCCCTAACTCCCTCTTCCAATCCTATGTAAGGCCTGCTCTTGTTGTTCTTTTTAGTTTTATTTTTATATTAATATTGATGCTAATTATAATCCCCTAAAGTCTCTCTAAAAGAACCAATAATCTTGTAGCATTAATTAAATTTCAATATTACATTGTAATTTTCTAACCGATATCTCTATGTACACCATGTCTAATTTTTTTAAATTGCCTCTGATTTGTATAGAAAATTACAAGAAATAATATAAACATTTCCACATAACCCATAATAGATCTGAAATAAATATGTACTTAAAATCCATCTGCAAGAGAATAGACAACACACCTAAAAAAATGTGACACAAGATATACCCTGTGAAACCTTCATAGAGGGAAAAACCCAACCTCCAAAAGCATCCATCACCATGTATTATTTTGCAAAAATACCATTGTAATACAACCATGGAAGCTTTCAAAGTGATAGCCACTACCAAACAATCTGTGTGAACAAGCATGAACTTACACATCTCGTGCCATGCTTCCAACCTTCACAAATGCTCCCATAGTTAACCTATCAAGCCTTGTTGCGCTCGACTCTTGCCTTTCATCTTCTCCTTGTCACTACAACAACTACCCTTCTGGCTACTTATGTAGAAGCAAGTCCCACAAAACCACTATGTGGTATTACATAAACCATTTTCTAAAACCATGTGCTACCTAACCCACTAACCGCACATTTAATATTAGGCATTTAATTATTTTCTTCAATATTAAATAATTACATCAAATATTATCACAATGTTACAATACAACCCATCAAGAATATACCATGGGAATCTTTACATGTTGCACGTCCATCTAGGTCCAACATTTTATAATAAAATAAAATAATAAAATTTAAGCAATATTATACAATGTGTGAAACACTCATTATCTCAACAATCTCCCACTTGTTGTATACATTGAATAGAGTTAATTTGTAGCCACATAAATGAACAAGGGAAAAATCCCTCCTAGCACATACACCATCATGGACCAAAGTACTCCATGTGCTCCATCCTAGTACCCAAAACAAAATCAAAGTATCCAGCATCTCAAACATTCATGAAGCCACCACCTATTATGCCACTACCATTGGACATACATAGAAGCCATCCAAAGAGAAAGCCACCCAACCTGTCGCATTAGAAGATCATAATATCCTATGCCAACTAAAATGCCAAGCATAAAAAACCTAATCCAAAGGTAATCACATGTATATGTAGTTGTCAAAATATCCATAGCTAAAATAGCACCCAAAGCAAGTGTCAAACCCATCCAGCTATCCATACCTCCAAAGGTATACCAAGTGAATCTCACATCATCAACATATCCAATTTGTAACCTACAATCACAAGCCTCAAGAGCAATACCTGCCACATATATACCAAGAAACTCCCACTACAAAAGATAATGTCAAATCTATAACCAATTAACTCACAACATCTCAAAGAAGTGAATCCATGTAGTCTCAAGGATATCCACAACAGATTAAACCAATAACCTACAAGAACAACTCTCGTAACAATCTCTAGTAGTATCCCAAGCTCTCCACAAACAACAGAGGAAAGAGAAAGAAATAACCATGTCATCCCTCACATGACATACATGAGCACAAACCAATGATCACAATCTCTAACCAATCTCATATCCAATGTAAGAAAAATTGAACATCTAGGAATATAATCAATACTAAAAAGAAATCATGTAAATACAACCGTGGAAGCCTTTAAAGCCATAGCCACTACCAAGCAATCTATGTGAACAAGCATGAATCCACACATTCCATGTCATGCTTCCAACCTTCACAAATTCTCCCTTGGCTAACCTATCAAGCCTCATCCTACTCAACTCTTTCCTTTTGTCTTCTCCTTGTCACTACAACAACTACCCTTGTGGCTACTTATGTAGTAGCAAGTCCCACAAAACCATTAAGTGGTATTACATAAAACATGTGTTAAAACTATGTGCTACCTAACCCACTGACCCTACATTAAATATTGGGCATTTAATTATTTTCCCCAATATTAAATAATTACATCAAATATTATCACAATGTTACAATACAACTCATCAAGAATAGTCCATGGGAATCTTTACATATTGCATGTTGATCTAGGCGCAACATTACATAATAAAATAAAATAATAAAATTTAAGCAATGCTATGCAATGTGTACAACACTCATTATGTCAACTTGATTCCCACATATTATTATTGAGACATTACAAGATCAATAAAACATGTGTGAGAATATACTTGTTGGTGTGTGTTTTATGACCAATCAAATGGTAGAAAAAAAACCAAAATATCTTATCTTCTTTTGAACAATATCTCATGTACACCAAGATTATTGGAAGATCATATAGTAACTCCAAGGTTCCTTCAATGTAAGGTCTTGACTGTGGATAAACTCATTATTTTATGTGATTTCATGATTATCACAAGGGGCCTTACATGATTTTACTCAAATTCATTTCAAGCCATACTAGATTTGGGACATATCTAAAGGTTTTGTGATGAAGTACCTTTTGGGTTTTCATGAAATATGCAAAAATGAAATGGGATAGGGTTTAGAGATTCTAATATATTCCTAATAGAAGTGAAAATTTGAAAAACCAAAAAATCAGAAAAATTAAAAAGAAAAAGGAATTTCTCAATCGATGGGTAGATTGATATTCTTTTAATTTGGTTTCATTTGAACAAACAATTACATCCATTGGATTTATCTCACCTTGAAACATTACGACAATGTAGGATACATGGTACCACAAAGCATGACGAGATGCATTGTTCAATATTCCTTTTGAGGGTAGACTTGGTATTACAAGGAAAGATTTATTTTTCATAGTTGTATGAGCCTATGACATTTTTCAATTTAGAAAAATACTTCCTTGATTTCAAAGAAGATATCGATCAAAAATCAAGAAGTGGATATGGAGGAAATACTTGTTGCAGTGTCCATATCCTTTTCCATTCAAAATTTACTTGTCCATCTTGTCAAGATACCATTGACTTGATCAAGTTATAAATGGATTTGTATGAAGAGATATTTTTGAGGAGTGGTAATGATTTCTTCCAAATCCCAAGTTGGGTGTCAACAGAAGGTGGTAGTCATCACTCAACTTTTAGACTAAAGGTTAAAGAGATAAATGAGGTGCATCAAGGAAGGATGGTTGAGTATAATGACAATGAATATTAGGAAAAAGAACTTTCACACATCACTCCACAAAGTGTTGAAAAAAGGACACGATCAATTTCATCAAAGGAAGAGTAGAAATAGAAGACAAATATCATCACAATGAAGAACTAGAATAAAATCACCACATGTATGAGGAGGTGGTCCAAGGAAAACTTTTGGTCTCACGATACAAAGTTGAATTCTTGAGGATGACTCAAAATAAATTTCACATACACTTGAAAGAGAAAGAATTAGGTAGATAGGATGAATGAGGAATTATAATTTATCACAAATAAATCAAGGTATAGGGAACAAGTTTAAAAAACCATTAGAGATCCTACAACCATTGGGGGTGTGCTTAACAATATCATGAATGAAGTTTATTCATTTTTTAATGTAGTTCAAGATGATCAAGTTACTACAAGTGGCATGGTTCACCATCAACTTGGACCTCTCAAAACATTACCACCTATTATTGAGTTTGATGATGAATTTATGAAGCCATTGGATGGTCTTCCTTTTAATCATGAGAATTCTATGTTTGATGAGATTCTACATAGAGAATTACAAGATGTTTGTAAAGATAAATCTACATGCAACACCATCGATAAGGATGATGAAGAACAATTTGGGTTAATCTCACAACTAGATATTGCATTGGAACAACTTGGGAATATATATGAAGTAGACCACATTAAGAAATAATTAATTTTTGAGGATGCATGTAGTAATACACACAAGGATGTGTGGTTCATGCTATATAAGGAAAACCCACCAAATTCACTATTCCAAAGGCTTAATCACAAGAGTTATCCTATCTTGAATGCCAATGAGTTTGATGTTTTTCTTAGAAGGGGAATACACCACCAAGTGCATCCTCTTGAATTTTTGAAT
This sequence comes from Cupressus sempervirens, assembly GCA_028749045.1. Taxonomy (NCBI): domain Eukaryota; kingdom Viridiplantae; phylum Streptophyta; class Pinopsida; order Cupressales; family Cupressaceae; genus Cupressus; species Cupressus sempervirens. The sequence continues at coordinate 805,265,248 of CM053783.1, read as the reverse complement.
AATCAACAAAAATTCCAACATGAATTACCACTTGAGACATGAAAGGTTGTTTCTTTCATTTCCTCCAACATTACATTTTTTTTATAATTATTATTTTGATTATGGGGGCTTAGGAAAAAATGTTTCATTTGGATTGACTATGGACCACATGAATTACCTCAACTATTGCTCTTGCATGATAAATTTTCTAAGTTTAAAAATGGGGTAATGAATTTTTTTTGGAGTACAACAACAAAAGTGCCAGTTTGAGAACCCTTACCCAAGCCTTGTGAGTCTTGAAAATATTGAATAATCATGTTATAACAAGTGTATATATATTTTTTATTTCCATCATCCCTTTAGGATTCTTGTACATAGTTACAGTAGGCTTGTCTTGAATCACTTGGTTCAAGAGAGTTAGAGTAGTTTCCTCTATGTTGGTTAGGATAGTTGTTTTCTTGTCAAGCTAGGAAGTTAATTTTCCCCAAGTCACTTGACTTGATATTGCTTTGAGTAGTTTTCTTGTTGTTTCCTTTAGTTGTGTTTCCTTCTTGGTTAGTTTAGTGGGGGGGAATCCAAATTTGTGAGAAAGGTTAGTTGTTAGACAACACACTATGGTATTTATCCAAGTCGATTTGTTTTGTACATTTCATGGATATCTCTTTGTTGAGTTCCTTGAATTGGAAATTAGATTCCTAATAACCTTATCTTGCAAAACAAATTCATACTAAATTTGGATTGAATTCACATTCAAACTGAGGCATTCAAGTCTTCTATTACAACATTCTAGTTACACTTAATTTTTATGAGTGCTTTGAGAGCTCTAGAGGTGAAATTGGGATTAGTGAAAATCGTACATCTATTTGAGCACCATTGTGGTTTTCCAATACCTCTATGAGATTCACCTCTTGTAAGCCAAACACAGGGTCAAAAATAGAGAAAAAGAAGAAAAAAATTTGAAAAATGAAATGGTCTAGCTCTGGGTGTGCAAATATCTCTCTTAGTATTGTAAAACCAATCATTAAACGTAGAGAAATGTTCATGGTTAACTACAATGATAACCTCATTAGGGCAATAGATGCTTGACTACCATGAGGCTCTATCTAGGATGATTTTGATGTAAGGATATCAAAATAGCTAGTTCAATTGATATGAGAGGCTTTTTAGGTTCTTGTCGAGTGCAAAATGAATACACTTACAAATATATGTGTAATTAAGGATGAATTTTTTCAGCCTAATTTGTGATTTCTTCCACTTTGAGTGCATTTCCTAGTTTTTGGATAGGTAGAAGTGGAGGAAGTCAAAGGTTCTTGGTTTTTCACAAGTTTTATCCTTGAAATATTCAAGAAAATTTCTTTAGATGTTTGTTAGATGTTGTGGTATTTTCACACCATCACCCCATTGCAAATGGTGACCCCCTTTTTGTCTCTTGTTCTTATCCTTTTGGCCTTAGTTCTTGGTAGTCTTGCACATGGTCATCAAAGGTCCCCTCTTTTGAATGAGAATTGATAAAATTTGTGAAGTTTGGAAAGTGTTGTCCATGTGGCTCTAAGAATGGAAACTATTTTCTTCTTTGAGAATTGAATGTCTTGAGATACTATTTCTAGCTTGTCTATTTTTAGTAAATTTCATTGCCTCCCAAATTGATGTTATTTTGACTTTAGAACAACTTACTATTTGTAGAAATTTTATTTTTGGTAGGTTTATTTTGGCAACAAGTGAGCTCTGTTTGATAAAAGGAAAGGCATAAAGACATTAGGAAAAATAGTTCTTGCAAAGTTCTTCCATCATGGAAAAAATCCATGACCACTCAAAAAAAAAATTTTGGAGAAAAATGGTTGTTACAAAATTCTTCCATCATGGACAAAATCCATGATCACTCAAAAAATTATTTCTTGGAGAAAAATGGTTGTTGTGGAATTCTTCCATCATGGATAAAATCCATGATCGCTCAAAAAATCCCCCCTCAGAGAAAAATGGTTGTTTCCAAATTCTTCCATCTTGGAAAAAATCCATGATCACTAAAAAAATCCTAGCCTTGGAGAAAAATGGATACTACAAAATTCTTCTATCATGGAAAAAATCCATGACCACTCAAAATTTCCATCGACAAAAATACTAGAAATCTTGTAAAAAAATGGCCATGCATTGGAAATTTGTCCTTCATGGATGAAAAATGGGTAAGTGTCATAAATTCCTCATTCATGGAAGAAAATATGGCCAAGTGTCAAAAATTCCTCCTCTATGAAATAAAGATGGCTAAGTGTTGAAAATTTTCTCCTTCGTTGAAGAAAAAATGAGTGAGTGTTTGAAATTTCTTCTTCATGGGAGAAAAATGGCAAGCGTCAAAAATTCCTCCTTCATGGAAGAAAAATGGAAAGCGTTGGAAATTTCTCTTTCATGGAAGAAAAAATGGCTAAGTGTTGGAAATTTCTCTTTCAGCTAAGTGTTGGAAATTTCTCTTTCAGGGAAGAAAAAAGGGCTAAGTGTTGGAAATTTATCCTTTATGGAAAAATAGAAATGGTTAATTTTAGAAAATTTCTCATTCATAGAGAAATTTGCAAGGAGTAGATAAAATTTGCTTAATATCTTTCTAGAGAGCCACATCATATGTAATTGGTCTATAAGTTTCATTTTGAATTTGTTTGCATGATTTTGATATTGCTTATTTCTATTTTCTATGAGGAGAAAGCTCCAGTTCTAAAAATTTAAGAAAAATGCTCAAGTCCCAAATTCTAGTTCCAAAATCAAAGACATCTAAATACTAAGTGATTTGATCCTAGACATTCAAAGTTCAATAATCAAAGTTCAAATTCAAAAATACAAGAACATTGTGATGGAAGTTCAATATGAAGAAATTTGAACATGACATAGTCATCAGCAAGGGATTGCAATCCATTTTAGGGAAATAAATTTTGAAGAAAGTACATGGAATACAAGAATATTCGAGGAGAGATTTTTAGAAAGGTCAGTCAAAGTTGGATCTTAGTTATAAAATGACACAATTGGAAAAGACTTGATCTTACATGGCTTACATCATCATTTCATGGCATCCAATTATCTTTGATGAAGAATTAAGGTCTCCAAGTCAAATGTCTATGCATTTAGACAATAGAATCAAGAATAATTTATTCAAGGCAAGCTAGTGTTTATCGAGTAATGGATATACACAGTGAATATTTATTACACTCTACTCTCTTTCTATGCAAGTGTGCATAGTGGGAATCTATTACCCACTATGGTAGTGGATTTATTATTATATTAATATATAATCTTTTTCTTTCCCTAACTCTTATTTGGGCTGACATGGCATGATCTAGGCTCATCTAGGTTGTTAGTGAATGGCTTTTCCCACTAGTTATTTATGCTTTATTTGCAAGGAAAACACACTTTCACAACAATTGATTCTTTATAATTGCAAAGACTGTTTGTGTTTCAAAGGCATAGCTTCCTTCTAAAATGATTTCCAATATAACTTGTTCTACAAATGAATCATTGTTGTCATTCTTTTAACCAGAAAGAACTTCAGAAAAGATGTAAACATCATTTTATAACCAATAAAGAACATTGCATATTCGAATAACTATAATCAATCATATGCCATATGACACAATATTTTGAATCTCAAACTTGATCAAGCTTACTTGAATGAATTGAAAGATAGAATAGCAACAAAAAAATCAATGAAATAGCATCTATATGTCATTAACCTCACATGAACTCCATAAACTAGTAAGATAACCACATAATTATTAGTTAGATGCCATAGAAATAACCAAACAATAAATATCTATTATAATTAACTTGTTGTGCATAAAACACAAAAGAAATTGACTATACTTACTTAACCAAACAACTATCTAAGAAAATTTGGAGAGCTGACTCGTAAGATTGCTTAAAATATTTCATATATAGCCACTTCAGGCTTTTCAAATTCCATCCAAAAATAACTCCACATAGGGAGTTGAAACATTTCTTACAAAGTACTAGTATAGTTTATAAATGTATAAACTAAAAATAAAATAAAGAGAGCTAGTGTCTATTTGTCTTCTCTAAAGTTCTAGTTGTGCTACTTATAGCATGTGGTTCATGGGAATTAGAGCCACTTCCATTGATTTCTTTCCATACTCTATGAGTAGCAAGAAAATTGATAAGTTGTTGCTATTGTGGAATGCCTAACTATTTCAGCCCTAGTTTCCACATCTTCATGATTTGGCCAATGTGATCCAACCTTTTCTCTTGAAACTCCAGGTGGTCAGTGCAAATAATCATCATAGACTCTACCTTGGAAACTATGGTTAGATCATGTACCATACCTCACTTATTTCTTTCAACAACTTGATTCTCATAAAGAAGGGTGTCTCTACTTCTTTAAAAACTTTTTCGACGTCGTCTTGATTCCCCATGATTTTCACATCAATGCATTTTATGTCAGCCATTAAGATTTCCTTCAAATAGCCCACCTCCTTCAATAGCTTAGAACATTCATCTAGTGCTTACTCCATTACTATGCTTCTCTATTCCAAGTAGGCATGGGCAATGAACAAGAAGTCAGTGTCAACCTTAGCCTCTAGATTCTCTTTCACAAACTCATCGACACTATACTCCTGAACTTCAATGATATTAATGATGTACTCATCCCATTTGATCTTCTTAAACTCCAAAGCATTCATTTTTGAATCTAAGCCTGTGGTTAACTTATCTACCCTCTCACTAGTATTAGTGCGATGGAAAAAGTATGGGTTGCTTGAGTATGCACAATGCTCAACTATTTGCAATATGCTTGGACTACTAAACAATCTCTTTGGATCTATTCAAGGAATATTTTCTTTAAAGAAGATTCCACATCAATTCTTTTAATTCTTGCATGTCCCCTTGGTCTTTCCATATTTGATGAGAGATCTAGGCATTCCCTAGACTCTAGATTTTCATGTCGGTAGCCCTTGAAGTAGGACCAAGGATAGTCTTTTCTATTGCATAGTCCTAAGGTTGTATTTTTTGTATGCTTTTCATGGTTTTTGGCTTCATAATGTCTACTACCCACTTCCCTATTCATTGTCAACATTCAATATAGTCTCTATCTTAGGCATTTTGGTTTTAGGTGTCTTCCCAAGGCATTTTCTTACCATGTCTTTGACTGGGAGGGTTTCTATTACTGAGCTTCACTTCTTGCTCATAGATAACTCAAACCAATTAGATACTGGATGATTATCCTTAGGGGGAGGGTTTTGTATCATGGGTGTAGGACTGAGAGACATCGCACTTGATGTGGTAGCAGCTCCTATGATTTTTTGATAGCCTTGTTCCATTTCATCGATGAGAGATTCTCCTATTTCTTCTTGATCTTCTACCATGTCTAGCTCTATAGCTGCAAGCTCGTCACGGGACACACTCTTTGATAGTTCATGCTTCCTTTGGCTACAAGAATGTGTCCAATTGCTAGACATGGGGATGTGAGCTAAACCTTTAACATGATGTTCAGGTTCAACACTAAGCCTTGACTTACCTATAGTGGGTCAAGTAATAATTTTGCTAGAACTAGAAATAACCAAAGGTCAACCTGAACAATCTTTATTCCTTTGAACATTACAAACTTCTATTCTTGAAAGCCTTTTTCTTGAGAGTCATTCCTTTGTTTGTGCTAAGATAGGTGAAGTTCTCATGTGTAAATCATCTTCTTCTAGTACTAACCAATCAATCTCTGGTAAGGGATAGGCTTCAAGTTTATCATTGTAGACAGGGTCTACAATTTATTCTTCATCATCCTAAGTCACCCCTGAGATATCAATTGGCATATTAAAATCCTTAATTTGTGATAGAGTTAACCTATACCAGATCTTTTTCTTGACTTCAATGTTGGTTTGACAATTGGCCCAAAAATCCTCTAAATGAAGTATGTGTGCATTAGAAGAAGCAATTTTAGAATACTTCATCGAAAATTCCTAGTTGTCAAAATTTAGCCTAGGGGATTAGGTTAGTAAATTTAGGAATTTCATCTCTATTTTGAGTTTTAGAGCATCTTGAATGGTTTTTCATTTGTAATATCCAATCTCAATGGGGAAGTTATATCATGAACCTTTCTTTTCCTTACAATGTTTTCTGACCTCTACAATTATCTACACACTTTGATTAGCACCATACAGTCTAGGCAATTTTGGGGAAGCCTTAGTGGTTTACTTTTGTAACCCCCAATTTTGAGATGTGTGAACTATGGAAACTAGGTGAAGTAAATGTCATAAATGTTGATAAACTAAGTGGCCTCTTCCATCAATCTCATGTTTTCTCTCCCTTGTAATTTGAACACTAATTTTACAAAAATGTGTACTAGACTATCTTGAATCCATTACGGCTTTTTTCCTTTTGTAAGAGTGGGTAATATTCATAAATGGGCATACTTGGGTTCCAATATGAGTTCCAAAGGCCTTTCCACTCTTTTCCATAAGCTAGCATGTAGAACAAGTAGGAGGTCATGTAAAAGTCAATCTTTCCAAAGGATTGAGAAAGTTCTTCCTACAAACTAGTCACTATTATATCCACCCAATCAATGTATTTATCTTCCCCTCAAATTTTCCAAACAAAGAAATATATCCAATTTTCCCAATGGAAGGTGTGAGGATTTTCTTGTACCCTATTTAGCAATGTAATAACATCTTGAATCTCAGGAATCATATGCTCTCTAGTCAAAGGTTTTGCAAGGTGGGAATCCCCTCTTTCATACTTGAAGAGCCAACTCTTAGCAACATTGTCATTCAACTCTATGACATTCATGGAAAATTGAGCATAGGAGGAACTGATGGTCTAACCTTCATACACTTCCTATGAAGAAATTCTCAAAGCACCCATAACAATAACTTTGCTCACATATATCACGACTTTTCCATTGAAAGTGTGAATACATTTCTTAGTAGCATCATATCTATCCCTAAGAGCTAGGACTAATTCAAAATAGGGAAAAACCTCCAGGAATATAGATGCCTACAATAGACCACTATGTGTGCCCTTTTGAGATATGGAGCCTAGTAGTGGATTTGTGAACCTAGCCAATAGTCTATCCATATCTTTATTAGCAAGGAAGGTGTCTTCCATGTCAATGAGGATGGTACTTATCACTAAATCTCTAATATTTTTTGGGATTTTTCGATGAAAAGGGGTATCCATGATAGGATAACGAATGGAAAAGAAAGATACAAAACAAATGTACAATCTTAAAGAAATGCGGAAGGAAAAGGCACCTTGAAAGTGAAGGACTAAAGATTCACCAGGCTTAGTGCATGTAGATTTGTAGGAAGGTAAAGCTCAAACTATTGTCATGTATACCCCAAATGAGACAAACCATTTACCCACAAGTGGAAATAGAAAGAAATGAAAATATGGAAAATTGCTTTTAATAATCAAAGCCTTGAATTGAAGGATACATAAGATGCAACTACTAGTGACAAGATAGGATTTGTGATCATTACCAACTCACCCAAGTTCCACAAGTGTTGTCACATACCTTTTCATTATTACCCTTAACTTCTCATTAATGTAATTATTTTTTGTAGATTTAGCAACGCCGCTACTAAGTTGTCTAAAAAATACATGGCATTGGGAGCATACATGTTTATGATTAGGTGAACATGAATGCTTGAACTATGAGGTAGTTAAATGTTCAAGTTCAAAGGCTGCAAAATATTGGAAAATATTCTCATGACTTGACCTATAACAAAAATGCACTTGTGAAATTGAACTTTAAACAAATAAACAATGTGTTCAATATTCATGTTCATTCTGGCAATGGGCACTAGTGTCCAAGCATTACTAACTTCCTTAAAATGACTAAGGTACCTAGTGAACCTTGAACCATGAACACTGAAAAAACTGTTCAATGTTTGATTCTATAGGTCTGTTCAACCAAATGACTATTGAGACGAGAAAATCGAGAAGGTTAATATTGATAATGAAATATCTATAAGACATGACTCTTGTTTAACACTTATGCATTATTACTTGACCATGTACCAAAAATAATTGTGGACCATTCATGGGTAACATAGGTTATTAGTTGTAGTCATTTGCAAAGCAAGGATTTTCTAAGATTGTTGCAATGAGCTACTAAGATAATAGAGTTTTCATTGAAGCTTGGTGAATACTTGACATGTCTTGGTGCTTGCTTGTTCTCTCAAATTCCGTCAATTAGATTAATTTTAGCCTAGTTAAAGTGTTGTGATTGCAATAGAGAATATGATTGTGTATTGATGAATTTCTTTGGTTCATATTTTTTGAATTTTAGTGATTCGAAATTGTTGTGCAAACTTAGCCTAAACCTATTTCATGCACATGTTTAGATTTTATCTTTCATATACATTGTTCTTTATGATGGTGTATATGGTGATATGAAAATCTTTTGCATAACCCTTGAAGATTGCACTAGTTCATGTGTAGTTGTAGTATAACTTGGCGAAGTGGAGCTCGGTAAATTAAGGAATTTGTCCAGCAAAGTACCATTTATTGTTATCACTTCTCTTAGGAATAGATTAGAATCTTTGAACCCTATCCCATTTCATTTCAACATATTTCATTAAAGCCCAAAAGGTACTTCATCACAAAATGTTTAGATAGATCCCACAACTAGTATAGCTTGAAATGAATATGGGTAAACATACGTAAACCCTCTTGTGATAATCAGCAAATCACATCAACCGCCTAGCTTGTCCACAGTCAAGACCTAACATTGAAGTAACCTTGGAGTCATCATATGAGCTTCTAGCAATCTTAGCATTGACGAGACTTTGTTCAAAATAGGATGAGATATTTCAGTATTTTGTTCTACTGTTTGATGAGTCATAAAACACACATCAACAATACTCAATAATGATAGTCATTCAATAGCTTATTACACAAATATTGATAAGTATTTCATAAATTCATAGGAAAGGCCTTTTAATATGGTGCGCATAAACCCAACAATTTAGTTATTGGGAATTGTTCTAGCAGTCACAGTTTGAACGTGCAGAACAAAATTATTTCTTTGTTTGCTATTCATGATTGAAGGAAACTTATTCTCTAATTACTCCTCAAAATTTTTAGTTTTAAGGCCCCGTTTGGTTGCTGGAAGATGAGGGCCAAAACCGGGTTATCAGGAGTAAAACCAGGTTTTGCAAAAAAACTTTGGTGTTTGGTTGGTTAAAATCATAACCTGGTTTTCAATTTCATCTTCCAATTTTGGTCAAAAATTGGAAGAAGTTTCTTCCAACAAAAAGGTGGAATTCGAAATTAAAACCAGGTTTTGAATTTTATGACAGTTTTTTTAATAATATTGTGGGGTCCACGGTATATTCATCTTCCGTGTCAACCAAACGGACCATTGGCTTTCCAAACCACAAAACCAGGTTTTCGAAAACCTGGTTATAAGATAACCTGGTTATGGCACAAATTTGTCTTCCCCAACCAAACGGGGCCTAAATGAAAATTAATCTTATTGTTTTTCAACGTCTTTACAGGATGGTTCCATAAGAAGCCATATTATTTGACTAAGGTGGACAACATGAAAAGAAAATTTCAATGTATGCCATATCTTTTTTGTAATGATTCGTAGCTCTCGGTTAGCTTAGTTTTAGTATTGCCTATAAATGAGTTTGAAGAAGCCTTTGAAACGATTGTTATTTGGAATATGAATAATTTCAATCTATACCCATCCGATGACACAAAGGTTAATAGAAAGTTGTTTACTAGACGCTGAACTCGCATTAGTGACATATTGATGCATACATCTGGTTATGGACTACGGCCAGTCTTAAACATCACACACTAAGGAAGAAATTAAGTCTGGAAAAGTAAGTCAAACTTTGATTATTTAACACTTTTGCACTAGGAATCAAGCCTTAGCGTGTGATGTTTAAGCCGTTCGATGGACTACGTCAATAAGGATAATCCGAACATTGAAGAGTTTTGAAAAATTGACAATAGGATTCTCATAATCTTTGATCAAAATAGCTTCTATCTTACTGATAGAGAGGTTCATTTACACTAGATTTCACCTTGTCACAAAAACATGTGAGTGAGAAAAACAGATTCTATAATGTCCCATTTGTTAAATGTGAGAAAAAGCATGCGATTTCAAATATGTTGCATATAAGACTAGAGCATTATAACAGGAGAAAAAGAAATTATTATGACATTTGCCATTATATTGCTGTACAATTATCTAATATCAAATATGATCGACAGTCATAATATTAAATTTATTTGAACTTAGTTAAATGATAAGTATTTTAAAAAAATATCAATGGTTCCTTGCGCAGGGAAGGGTACCATGACAGCGTGCAGGCCATTCATCTTCATGTCTTTAACCTCTCCCATTGGAATTTCTTCTTGATGTATATAGACTTCAATACCCTCTTACGTCTTCACCTGTTCGCTGAGAACCATAAATTAATATACTTCTCTTGCTATTCCTGTCTTTTATGTGACCACACATTCATACCCTCTAAATTTTCTTTTTTTAAAGTATACCCGGTGATCACACATTCATTGGTATTTGGTGGTAAATAATGATTGACAATGAAATTTATAGTAATGTTTTGTGTTTTGTCTGTGTATAGTCTCCGATATGATTTCGAGAGGCTAAATTAATTTATTTCTTTGATATTATCAATAAAGCATCGTTAGTTCTAACTTATCTATGGCAAGAGAGTATTGTTATTTTTATTTCTATTGGTTATGATTCATTCTGAAGGAAGCAAAAACTATTCCAATCGTGAGGATGCCCATTCATACTGTCAAAGTTAAGGTGACCAAACCAGTTTTTAGCTGAAAAGATCATATCAGTTCTTACCCAAAGAATTTTTTATAGACCTCTCAAAAAAATCATATTTAAATTTCAATATTTTATTCTACATCTTATATTTCACCTTAAAACATATTAAGCATGTCATTTATTCTCTAATAAGGGTCTGCTTGGTTGCGGGAATATAAAAATGGGAATAGGAATACTTATTCTCGAATGGCAAATGGGATTACGTATTCCTATTCTTGTTTGGTCCACCCAGAATTTGATGCGGAATGCACAAACTCAAAAATTTATGTTTTCTAAAATTTTTAAAAAATTGGAATAGGAATACGTATTCCTATTCCACCTATTTAGGTGGAATAGCAATTCCTCATTTTTGGGCCAAAATTATTTTTATTCCTATTGCAATTCCAATTTGGTGCATCCAAACAATGAATTCAAAATTTTGAGAATATACATATGCCTATTCCACTTGTATTCACGTTGCCAAACAGACCCTAAACTCATAAATGTAGACCATACATTCATTTCTTAAATATAAAGATGGAACTTAATACTAATAATAAGTTCAATTATTTATATAATTAAATTCAGTTTATAAGAGAATTATTTGAAGTAGTTAAAATTAATTTCAAATAATTAAAGTTAATCCTATAATATATGAATTAAATTGTTATTAATTGTTTTTAATATTTTTTAATATTTTTCCTTTTGTATTATAGTTCTTAACAAAGATTTCTAGTTATCTATTTTATTTCTAAGAGAAAATGGATTGAAGGACTAATTTTAATTTTTATCTATAGACTCCATTTCATCTTGGATAGATTCTAATGAAAGTTATTTATCATTTGATCTTATATTGGTTTTTAGACAAATAGATAAATGACCTAAATACTAGAATTTATACTTTTGCATTGCTAAATTTATACATACCTACTTTAATATTATCTTCGATCATTTTCTTCTCTAATTTGCCTTGTTAAGTTGTATCTAATTGTTGCCCCACTTTTAATCTCGTAGTAATTAAAACTAGAAGTTCCATCATATTTGGTCCTGTCAAGTCAATTAGTATTCCCACTTTAGGTGATGATTTTCTCCATCGGGTTTCCATCCTTCCCCCTTCTCGCACATTGTATAGCCGGGTGCGTTTTCCTCATGGTCATAGTTCATTTGGGTAGTCTAGATCCTTACTCGATGGAGATTCTCAAAGGATATTACCTCAAATGAATTTACTTGCAGATCATTCGGACTGAATATAAAGAAAGATGGAGGGGCAGAAATTTCAGTTTTTCTTTCTCCTTTTGCGGACTTTCGCACCTTGAAGGTAAAATTCCGCAATGAGTTTTAAATATGATTTGCAGATTTCAAAATAGAAAGGTGAGTGAAGTTATGGACAAGTTAGTTGATTATCATCATATTCTAGTACGGGAATCATTCAGAAATTGCCAAAGTGATCAAAAAAGGCATTGGCGGAAAACTCAGAACTAACTTCTCCTCTTGTGGACTTTCGTAGTCAAAAGGTGAAACTCTGCCAGAAATGTAAATGCAGTCTATAGGATGAATTCAGAAAGAAGAGTTATGTTTTGCATAAGATCATCTAAATTTTGAGATGTTTCAATGACGAGAATGATTTAAAACCTATTGAGATGAGTAAAAGGAATATTTGTGAAAAACTGAAAAATAGCTTCTCCTTTTACAAGCTTTCACACCAAGAAGTCAATTTTCCGAATAGGCATAACTAAAGAAAGTAAAGGAAGTCAGTGGGCCCCACTTCCATTGGCGAAGTACTTTTTCTATTTTTCGAAGGCTTAAAGCGAAATAGTTAAAACAGAAAACACTAAACAGAGGTTTCGTGAAAAATTGGAAATTGACTTCTCCTTTGCGAAATTTCTACCTTCAGAGGCGATTTTCCACATTGTCCAAAAAATTAATCTTGCAGGCTTGGTTATGTAACAAATTAATCACAAGAAGCCTAAAGGATACAAGGGAAGTGAATAGTCACATCTGAAAAGGAGTCTAAATGTAGAATCAAGCTGAGCGGATTTCCACTAGCAGAGTACTCTGTCTTAGTTTTCTGAAAACTTAAAGTGAAGGTAAAGCGGAGAAATGGAAACTGATTTCTCCTCGACGGGTTTTCTACCCTCGAAATCTATTTTTCGCATCTAACTGAAAATCATAACTACGAGCATGATCACAAAGTACAGAATTATAAGATTGTTTCAAGTGGAATTTAGCTAAGCAGGTTTTTCCCTAGGGAGTACTCCGTTTTGGTTTTTCTGAAACAAGGTTAAAACGGGAAAGTAAGTCAGTAATAAAGGAAGTTACCGTTAAGCCAACGGAAAAGTGAAAAGACATGGAGGAACCCGTTATAATCATCAGTCTAACGGATTGATTATTTATTTTGCTTGTGTGGCGCGGATCCTAAAAACCTAACGATAAATTGAGGTTTCTATATAAAGAATAGTATAACCAATTTTAAAATTACCATTTTCTTTCTTTCAATCAGTATGCTATTGAATTGAACATTGCTAATACAGTACTTGCAAAGCTATTTCTCGCAATCATTTACATTCTCAAGTTTCATAGTCTACATCTATTTGATTAAATGGCTCGTTTCTCTGGATTTGATGGTTTGGGTGGAGTTCGATCAACATGGCAGAACATCACAGATACTTCACTCCACTTTTATGATATTCTAGATTTTTAGAGAAGGATAAGGACTGAACCAATTCATCCTATTACTGAGAAGCTCCACGGGAGTGGACTAGTGGAGGTAGTTGGATTTCCTGTGGTAGTTCAAGCTCAAGAGTTGATTGTAGAATATATCAAACATTACAATCTAGACACTAAGCAGATTTTGTTGCCTGATCAGAGTGTATTGATTTCAGTTGATAGGCAAGTAGTGGTGAACTGTCTGCGAATCCCAGAATGTGAGGAGTTCTCCACATTAACAGTTGGAGGAGATATATCAGATTTCTCTTTGAAAAAGATGGTATGGAGGAAAGAAATCATGAAGTCTTGGTTCTAGAAACCAAGGGGAGCCAAGAGTAAGGTCCCTAAAACCCTGTTTGGCACTGATCTCAAGCCAAATATTGTGGATATTATGGTTCTTTTGCATCGACTCAAAGGTGAGGTAGATGCCTTTAATTTTGTAGAGCAATATTTTTTCTTGGTGCAAATTATTTGCTCGGATTTGCAGTATATTGACTGGCCATTTGAGGTCAGTGAGCAATTATCTAGGGCTCTCAGTGCAGCCAAGTTTTATAATTCATTTTATATGTCTTCCTTCCTAATATATATGTTGGCTTCCTTACAGTTATGGCCAGGGCTTCCTAGAATTGAGAATGCGCCAGAAAATGTTAAAAGTTATGAATTTTATCTGTGCTTGCAGCTACAAAATAGCTATGCAAATTTTATCAGAGTTAATGATGCATTCACTATGAGAATTTGCAGGGAACTCCAAGGGTGTCCGGAGCGGAGATTTAGCCTAGAAGCAATGGAGGTAATCAGTCAGTTTGGTTTCTTCTTTATACAATTCTCATCCTTCTACTATTTGCGTCTTGCAGCATTCGATGGGTTTCGCTTGAAGATGCTCGGATACCTGGATGACATAATCGTGTTGATGGAGATCGTGAGATAGGCTCTCTAGGTGAACGCGTTGAGTGTTGGACTGCAAAAGAAGGGATATGAATTCCCTATAAAGGTTGGAGCTTACAGTTGTGAATCCAGGTCAGATGCTAAGAACATGGTGAAAGCGTTTAAATGAAGGTTCAAATTACAAGAGTATGAAGTTTTGAGACCCATGTTTGACCCGAATGGGTATGCTCGAGATGTGCTTCAGAATGGAAGCATGATCAAACATATCACCACCATAGAGGACTACTGGGAAAATTGTAAAGATGAGCTGGAGAGTAGAGATCGTGCCTTTGCTAGATTCATGGTGGATCAAGTAAAGACTTATGGTATCAATTTGGATGTAGAAGGTCTAGAGGATGATGGTCAGAATATGTATAGCAATACATATTTAACAAGGTTAAGAAATACCCCAGTCAGTTCAGAGCCTTACACTAATATAGATGAAGATCTTGATGTTATGGTGGCTAGGATCATCAAAAGAATAGGAAAATGGGTAGAGTCGACAGCCAAGAAGGGTCGAAGTAAGGGAAAAGCTTCTCAACAATCTCCAGCTGCTGCCACTCCCACTTCTTCTCATAGTGCCACACCCAATGTATTAATATTAGCCACTCAAGGACCAGCTATGCCTCCAAGAGGAGGAGATCAACCACTTGAGAAGAACATTCCCATATCTCTGACATGTCAAGGTGGCTCTCTGCCAGTTATTGGGACCCAGTCTACTGCTGAAGAAAAAGAGACTGATAAGGAAAAAGATAGTGGTGCCCCTCCAATATTCATTCCTCACGTTTCCCCATCTCCATCTCTACAGAATACACCTGTCCCTTCTCCTCATAGTACACCACTTCCATCTCCTCATCATAGTCCTATTCTATCTGAGAAGGCTCCCATTTTGCAGCCACCTGGTTCTCCAATTTATGTAGTAGAGATTGGAGATGGAGACTCTAGTAGCAGTTAATCCACTGAATTGGACAAGGCTAAAGGAGGAACACAAGAAGAGGAAAAAGCTCCAAGATCATCTAGACTTATTTCTAGAGATTCAAAGAATCCTTTCTCCGCAGAAACAATGGTGAAGACTCCAGTAAAGAAGAAGATGTTTAGCATCGAATCATTAGGAGTAGCTTCTAAGGTAATTGGAATAGAGTCCTGGCTTGAAGACTCACTGGAAAGAAAAAGGAAAAGAAAGGATGAACATGTTTCTGCAAAGGACATTGTGTCTTAGGTAGTTCGTTCTAGTTCTGCCATGGTGAAGGTCAAGAAGCAGAAAACTTTTTCAATTCTGGGACAAGATCCAGAAATAGGACATTTGACCATGGAGATTGCCAAACCTAGTAAGGCAGGAAAAATTAAAGACCTGACTCCTAGAGATTTTACTCTTCATTCTATTGATCTAGGAGAAGCCAAACATGATACAAAGGTGGGTGTATGCAGATCAGGTAATGAGATCATAAAAAATCAATTGGAGGATCTCAAGTTGTCAAAGATCAGAATGAAGTCTGAAATAGAAGAGCTTAAGAGGTTCATTAGGTAGTTAGTTGTCCCATTGGCAACTATTACTGGTGTACCTGCTGTTGAAAATCCCATGGCAGAGGAAGTACAAGACTTCATCTCCCAGCTCCAAAAGGACCGACATTTCGGCCAAATTAGGAAGGAATGGATTGACAAGCTCAATTCGGATGTAGTTATGTTGATTGATCAGATTGGAGATGTTACCATTCAACTAGAGACTGAGAAAGATAACCTCACATCTAATCAACATACTCTAGCCACGGAGAGAGGAAGATGTGAAGAGTGTGTTTCCCTTCTGAAGATGATTATTTAGATGAAGGAAAAAGAAGCAGTTGAAGCGAAGATTCTGAAGAAAGGTAATGAACCCCTATTTCAATGGCTTCAAGGCATGCAATTCAAACAAGAGATGATTCAAGAAGTAGAAAAGGGGCTTAAGGAAATGAAAGATAAAGTAAAGAAGACTCAGGACAGAGCTTTTGAGTTGATGAAAGGACTGCATTCTGAACCGCAAACTAGTGGTCAAGGAAAGGCTTTGATTGGAATAGAAGTGGTGAAAAATGACTTCTCTGTATATTTGAGTAACCTGTCAAGCATCGCTCCTAATAGTCAAAACAAAATAACAAATTTATAGACTTTGAGCGGATGCATACATGTGGCAGCTGAAGAATTAAAAAGTTAGATGAATTCTGTAAAGGAATTAGCTCGAGAGCATTCAAAATGGTTCTTAAGATTCACAAATGTACACGTGTCAAGTAATGATGATCTAATTCCTATTATAGTTGATGCCAGGGCATATAGAGCAAAAATGGAAAAGGGGAAGAAGTCAAAATAATGTCTCTTTTTCATTTTCTTTTGTTTTATTCTGTAAATTTTGTAAATGACAAATTGACATCTTGTCATTTGTCTTCTGAGGAGATGAACTGATTGGTATTCCTATTGTAACGGTCATCTCTCATCTCTATATGTATAAGGCTAAATGATTAATGAATGGTCGGCAAATTTTTGGTGTGAATCTTGTTGCAGAGACAACTGAGTTTTGTGCCATTTCTTTACTATCCACTTTCTTCTTCTATATGTGATATTTCCTTAAATGTTAAGTTGAAGTAATTAAGTGAACAGAGTTTCATTTTTTTATTTCATTTTAATGGAACTAGTAAATCAATCAAAGAGTTGAAACTAGTTGTGGGAAATATTTTTTTTAAGTTTTTCATTTGTATGCATTCCATCCAGTTTCTTCTTAATCATTGTGGTATTCTGTTGTGCATCAGGAGTCATAAGACTGTGAGGGTTCGAACACAACAAGTCTTTGTTTGTTGTTTCATCTACATAGTTAAGCTTGCATTGCATTTCATACTTGCATTTTTCATAATTTCTTTGTTGAGAAGTTCATAAGAGTGTGAAGATCAGAGCATAGCATTTTGCATCTAAATCCTGCCTAAGATTTCACTTGTCTGGGTGGAACTCAGTTTTCCTCTACTGTTCTCCAGTTAAGAACTTATTTGTAGTAGGGATTAGATTTGAAACATAATTCATTGAAGATTTTCCATATAGGGAGTTGTACCTTCCAATTCAGAGGAAATCTATCAATCTCATGATAGATTATCCAACTGTTGGCATCTAATTGTTCTTTCAGATTTGGGCATTTTGAGAATTTATTTAAAAGGACAATTTGTTTACAAACAGATTTTTGGTGACTCTGCTAGGGAGAAAAATAGTTTCTTGATTAGAAAAACCTATGTCATGAGGAAAAATGGTACTACCTCACAAAAACATAGTTCCAATGCTCCAACCTAACCTTGGTTTTCAAGACAACCAAGAGGACATTATTTAATCCCTGAATACTTTTGTATTGAGACACAAAAGAAATATTGAACACTATCGGAACTCTAGCCAGGTATTAGAGGAAGAAGAAAGAAGAGCTGAAAACTTGGAACGAGCTGTTCAAAGGAGAGAGATCCGGAGAGCAGAAAGACAACTCAGACAATAGGCTCAGAGATAAACTAAACCCAACATCTTGGAAAGATTCTTAAGGAGTACCAAGGAACAAGGTGGGCAAGACCCCATTTTTGATAAGCTTACAGAATTTGGCTTTCCCATCCTAGAAGTTCCAAAGCGGAAAGGTGAACAGAAGAGTCGAAGTAGACCACCTTCCCTTGTTCAAAATTAGAACACTAGTGCTTCTCAGTCTACCTATCAGGTATTGGCCTTACATGAAATCACCACTCCCTCTTTTGTCAATTTTCCTCCACTCGTTGCCAGAACAATCATGGCTGCTCCATGGGTTGCAGCGACAGGACCATTAGCATTAAATGCTTATCACCCACTTCCATCAGGTTCAAGGAAGAATTTTCCTAAATTCTCGGGTGACGAGAAAGTTACTACAGATGAACACATTAAAGCCTTCTTTGCAGCTACCCATATATTGGGGGTGGGACATGAAGGTGTTGCTGTAAGATTATTCGTAGAGACCCTTACAGAGAGTGCAGTAGACTGGTTCTACCATTTACCTGATGATTCCATAACTGATTGGGACTCGATGAGAACCGAATTTGAGGCAAGGTTCAAAACTTTGGAAGATGAACATGCCTTACTCACACAATTGACTTCAATTAAGAAGCAACCAGCTATAAGCATGAGGGATTTTGTGGCTAAGTTTAATAAGATTAATAGTAGAATTCCTGTTGCTGATAGACCCATGGCTGGTAACCTAAAGACTTTCTTCATTAGTGCTATGCCTCTAGATATCAATTATGATCTAAGGAGAGCTCATCCCATAGATTTAGCAGATGTGCAAAGGAAGGCCATAGAATTCAAAGATGATCTTATTTTTGCGGGAAAATGGAAGTGAGAAATTCAAACAAAAGGAAGCTCAAGCAATACTACATCATCTGAGGAAATGATACAAAAATTATCAAATGAATTGACAGCCATGCAGAGACAATTGCCTTGGTTTAACCAGTCTTATCAGAGGAATTATCAGAATCCACCAGGAAGGAACAACGATGGAAAATTCCCATAGCTTCAAGGTGCACAACCTAGGTTACAAATTGAGGCCGCAGCCAAAAAGAGAAATATATGTGTTTTTCATCTGACTACAGACCATGATAGTACTAGTTGTCTAGAAACTGCATGCATGATGCAGTTGTTATCCACTGATGAATTGAATAGTGCAAGTCCTAGTTCAGAGCCTGATCCATACTGAAATGGTGACTCTGGAAATTTATTTTTAGAATATGAATTGGATTCTGAATCTAAGGCTAAGTGTTATGCAACCATTGATGGGACTTCATACACAATGTTGACTCATGAGCAAAGGATGAAGAATCAGACTTCTACTCACCCTCACAAAGATAATTCCAATCCTTCTACGAGAAAGGCACATGCTGATCAAGGGATGTCCTTTGCTTTAATGGGTAAAGACAAGACATCTTTTGATTTTATTCAATTCTGTGAAGAATCAAAAGTTCAAATTTCTACTATTGATTATTTGAAATCTCACCCTGCTGAGTTAAAAAAGCTAGTAGATAGATGCAAAAATGATGTCCCAAATCTTAATCATAATGTGACAGTTGAGAAAGAAGAGGAGACCTTAACATCTGACCTATTCAATCAGGAAGATTCTACCATCTTAGCAAGATTTCTGGGACAAAAATCGGAACCTTTTTATATCTCATTGTATATCAATAGGTGCAAGCTAAGTAACTGCATAATAGATTTAGGTGCCTCAGATAACATTATGCCTTAGTCTATAGCCAAATCCTTAGGACTTAATCTCACTAAAGTACATGGTAGGTGTTACTCCATGGATGCTAAATAGGTTCCCTTAGCTGGGCAAATTAAAGATGCTCAAGTAGCCTTAGCTGCACATCCCGAGAAGAAGCTCTTGTTGACTATCCTAGTAGCTGACATCCCAGCTAGTTATGGACTATTATTGAGTAGAAGTTTCTATCGAGATTTAGGGGATGAAATAAAGCTAGACTGGTCTCAAGCTGTGATACCCATTGGAAACAAGAAAATCAAATTGGAACCTGAAGAAAAGGCTAAATTCACAGTTTTAAAGTCAGACGATCCTAAAGCCTAGATTTTGTACCAAGAGCTTGAATTTGGTAATTACATGCTCTTTACTGAAAGAGACCTAGATGAACAAACAAATGAAGAGCAGATTGCTAAGGTTTCCAATGAAAGTAAAGATGTGTTAGGCATTTGGACACTGGAATTCGATGGAAGTTGTGCTTCTGGAGGATCTGGAGCGGGTGTGGTATTGATATCCCCAAAGGAGAAATTCAACCTTTAGCTTTCAAATTAGAATTTGGGAATACAAATAACACTGCAAAATATGAGGCCTTACTTCTAGGAATCATGTCAGCAAAGGATAGAGGAGTAAATATTTTAAAAGCTCGAGGTGATGCAGAGCTTATTGTGAAACAGGTAAAAAGACAATACTCTGTTAAAAACCACAAACTGAAAAATTATAGAAATAGAGTATGGGATGAAATTGAAGGTCTGGAGGCTTTTTCTATTGAAGTGGTACCAAGAGAAATGAATGCTAAAGCTGATTCATTAGCGGTCTTAGCTTCTCTATTACTTCCTCATCCAGATTTCAAAGACAAAAAGTATCAGATTGAAATTGTGTATCGGTCTGTTGTCCTAGATAACACGTAATCATGGCAAGTTTTAAATGATGATAAAAGTTTGCAGTTGTTCCTTGAGAATGACAAGCTCAGCTTTGAACGTGAAAATATGAAACATCATCAAAATGGGGAAGTTTAATTGAAAGGTAATATCATTCCCCCATATTTTGTGGCTTTGGAAAAACTGTTCAATAGACATGATGCTTATATAAAACAAAAGAGAATAGAAAAAGGACCTACTACAGGTGAATACGAAGGAGTGAACATTGGAGAAGTTGATGATCCTAAAATGATTAATCTTGGAAAATGTTGTACTCCTGAAGAGAGAGAAGTTACAAAGCAGAATACAAAGATGTCTTTGCATGGAGTTATGAAGACTTGAAGAGTTACAGAGATGGGAAAGTAAAACATCAAATCCCACTTAAGCCAGATGCAGTCCCATTTAGATAGAAACAAAGGAATTATAACCCTAAGGTTGCAGATGCCATTTTTCAGGAGGTAGATAAAATGTTGAAAGCAAGAATAATATATCCCATCCATCACTCCACTTGGATAGCTAATATAGTGCCTGTCAAGAAGAAGAATGGAGAGATAAGGATATGTGTTGATTTTCGCAATTTGAACCAAGCATCTCTAAAAGATAATTTTGCTCTTCCTAATATGGACTATTTACTACAAATGGTAGCGGGCTCAGAAATGATGTCTATGGTTGATGGTTTTTTGGGTTATAACTAGGTTGAAGTGGAAGAGAAAGATCAACATAAAAAAGTGTTTACTACTCCTCGGGGTACATTCGCATATCACAGGATGCCTTTTGGGTTGATCAATGCTAGAGCAACTTTCCAAAGATGTATGAGTAAAACCTTTGTAGATATGAAAGATCAGATCATAGTTATATATTTAGATGATCTCACTGTGTTTTCAAAGAAAAGGAAAGATCATATGGAAGATCTAAGGAAGGTGTTACAGAGATGCAGAGAACATGGGATATCTCTTAATCCTAAGAAGTCAGTTTTCTGTGTGATAGAAGGAAAACTCCTTGGTCATATAGTTTCTCAGGAAGGTATTAAGATTGACCCTGAAAGAGTGAAAGCTATTCAGAGATTAAGCCTACCCTCAAGTAAAACAGGGTTTAAATCTTTCTTTGGTCAGGTGAATTTTCTCAGAAGATTCGTACCTGATTTCATGGAAACCACTAAACACATAGTGGATATGATGAAAAGAAATTCAAACTTCAAATGGAATGAGGCGAGAAAATAAGCGTTCCAAGATATAAAAATTGCTATTGCCAGTGCCCCTGTATTGTGGCATCCAAGTTATAAAAGAGACTTTATTATTTATTGCTATGCTTCTGAACATACATTGTTAGCTATCCTTGTATAGGAAAATGAGGAAGGAATACAAGCTCCCATTTCTTTCATGAGCATTCCCCTAAAGAATCATGAACTCAAATATTCCTAGATCAAAAAACATGCTTTTTCAGTGGTTAAAGCCCTTAAAAAATTTTGGTTCTATAACCTACATTCACGTTCAATAGTTTTTGTCCCAGACATAGCAGTTAAGAGTATATTGACTCAATAGGATATAGGTTGCAATGTCAGAGGAGCATGGATAGCAAAGATACAAGAATATGACATAGAGATTAAGCCTACTAAGCTGGTAAGAGGAAATGCTTTATGTAAATCAATTAGAGAAAATAAAATTGCTGGTGAGTCAGAGGAACCAAGTGAAAAACAACTAGTGTTAGCTATAAGTCTCTATGATCCATGGTTTGAAAACATCTCCTATTTCTTAACATATGGTGAATGTCTCGAAGGCCTCAATGTAAAACAAAGAAGAGACCTTAAACTAAAGGTAGCCAAATATGTAATCTAGGATGGAAGACTCTTCAAAAGAGCTATTGATGGCACCTTTCTTAGATGCGTGGATAAATAACAACAACAAAAGCTATTGAAGACCTTTCATGATGAGGCTTGTGGTGGACATTTTTCTTCTTCAGTCACAGCTTTTAAGATATTAAGACAATGTTACTATTGGCTTGGAATGTTTAAAGATGCATATGCTTGGGTTTCAAAGTGTGAAAAATATAAAATGTTCTCTGGGTGTCCTCTGCTAGCAGCTCTACCATTGAGACCTGTTGTAATTGAAGGACCTTTTCAGCAATGGGGCCTTGATTTTATTGGTCCTATCAATCCAGTATCCAGTGCTGGTCACCAGTACACAATAACTATGACTGACTACTTCACTAAGTGGGTGGACGCCAAAGCTACGAAGAACACCACTTCTAAAGTTGTATGTGAATTCATAAAGGAGAATATTTTAGTTAGGTTTGAGGTTCCTATCAAATTAATAACGGATAATGCTTCCTATTTTTCTTCGCTTGAAATTATGGATTTTTGTTTTAAGTATGGAATAAGTGTTGGTCATTCATCAGATTATTTTCCTCAAGGGAATGGCTAGGCTGAGTCTAGCAATAAAAACTTAGTAAATATCGTTAAGAAGCTAGTTTCAGATAATCAAAAGAACTAGCACAAGAAAATTTTTGAAGCACTTTGGGCAGATAGGGTGACACCCAAGAGAGCAATTGGTGTATCCCCTTTCGAATTGGTGTATGGAACTGAAGCAAGTTCACCTCTACCTCTAGAGCTGGCCACAAACAAACTTAGAACAGTGATTGAAGATGATATTTATAAAGATGGCCTAGAAAAGAGAATGTTGTATTTAAGTAAACTTGAAGAGGAAAAAGAATAAATTGTTGACCATATTACACAACACCAGAGGCGAGTGAAAGAACTATTTGATAAAACAACAAGACCAAGAAAATTTATGGTGGGAGATAGAGTATTGCTCTGGGACAAGAGAAATGCTCCTAAAGGAATGCATAAAAAGTTTGACACTCTATGGAAAGGTCCTTTCACAATTCATCAAGCATTTGAGAACAATTCCTTCAAATTGGCCTATGAAGATGGTGAAGTACTACCCCTAACCTACAATGGTCAGGATTTGAAGCTCTATCAAATTTTGAATCGAAAATAGGTAACCCCTGTATTTTAATATAGTAGGTTTAGTGTTTTGTGTGTGCTTTAGTTAGCCTTTCCCTTTTCTACTTTTTCTTTCCTTCGTTCTTTGTTTTGCTTTAAGTTTTGTTGTATTGCCACCTTTTATTTCCTTTTGCGAAACCAGAGATTTTGAATCCCTCGCTTGGGTATTCTCTACCCAAGTCCCCAGTCAGAGCCAGCTGTTGCCCCACTTTTAATCCCATAGTAATTAAAAGTAGAAGTTCCATCATATTTGGTCCTGTCAAGTCAATAAGTCTTCCCTCTTTAGGTGATGATTTTCTCCATCGGGTTTCCATCCTTCCCCCTTCTCGCACATTGTATAGCTGGGTGGGTTTTCCTCATGGTCATAGTTCATTTGGGTAGTCTAGATCCTTACTCGATGGAGATTCTCAAAGGATAATACCTCAGATGAATTTACTTGTAGATCATTTGGACTAAATATAAAGAAAGATGGAGGGGCAAAAATTTCAGTTTTGCTTTCTCCTTTTGCGAACTTTCGCACCTTGAAGGTAAAATTCCACAATGAGTTTTAAATACGACTTGCAGATTTCAAAATAGAAAGGTGAGTGAAGTTATGGACAAGTCAGTTGATTATCATCATATTCTAGTATGGGAATCATTCAAAAATTGCCAAAGTGATCAGAAAAGGCATTGGCAGAAAACTCAGAACTGACTTCTCCTCCTACGGACTTTCGTAGTTGGAAGGTGAAACTCCGCCAGAAATGTAAATGCAGTCTACAGGATGAATTCAGAAAGAAGAGTTATGTTTTGCATAAGATCATCTAAATTTTAGGATGTTTCAATGACGAGAATGATTTAAAACCTATTGAGATGAGTAAAAGGAATATTTGCAAAAAACTGAAAAATAGCTTCTCCTTTTACAAGCTTTCGCACCAAGAAGTCAATTTTCCGAACAGGCATAACTAAAGAAAGTAAAGGAAGTTAGTGGGCCCCACTTCCATTGGCAAAGTAATTTTTCTATTTTACGAAGGCTTAAAGTGAAATAGTTAAAACAGAAAAGACTAAACGAAGGTTTCGCGAAAAATTGGAAATTGCCTTCTCCTTTGCGAAATTTCTACCTTCAGAGGCAATTTTCCACATTGTCCAGAAAACTAATCTTGCAGGCTTGGTTATGTAAGAAATTAATCACAAGAAGCCTAAAGGATACAAAGGAAGTGAATAGTCACATCTTAAAAGGAGTCTAAATGCAGAATCGAGCTGAGCGGATTTCCACCAGCAGAGTACTCCGTCTTGGTTTTTCGAAAACTTAAAATGAAGGTAAAGCGGAGAAATGGAAACTGATTTCTCCTCGACGGGTTTTCTATCATTGAAATCTATTTTTTGCATCTAACTTAAAATCATAACTACGAGCATGATCACAAAGTACAGAATTATAAGATTGTTTCAAGTGGAATTTAACTAAGCAAATTTCGCCCTAGAGAGTACTCCGTTTTTGTTTTTCTGAAACAGGGTTAAAACGAGAAAATAAGTCAATAATAAAGGAAGTTACCGTTAAGCCAACAAAAAAGTGAAAAGACATGGAGGAACCTGTTATAACCATTAGTCTAACGGATTGATCATTTATTTCTCTTGTGTGGTGCGGATCCTGAAAACCTTATGGGTAAATTGAGGTTTCTATATAAAGAACAATATAACAAATTTTCAAATTACCATTTTCTTGCTTTGAATCGTTATGCTGTTGAATTGAACATTTCCAATATAGTACTTGCAAAGTTATTTCTCACAATCATTTACATTCTCAAGTTTCATAGTCTACATCTGTTTGATTAAATGGCTCATTTCTCTAGATTTGATGGTTTGGGTGGAGTCTGATCAACATGGCAGAACATCACAGATACTTCACTCCACTTTTATGATATTCTAAATTTTTAGAGAAGGATAAGGACTAAACCAGTTCATCCTATTACTGAGAAGCTCTGCAGGAGTGGATTGGTGGAGGCAGCTGGATTTCCTATGGCAGTTCAAGCTCAAGAGTTGATTGTAGAATGTATCAATCATTACAATCTAGACACTAAGTAGATTCTGTTGCCTGATTAGAGTGTATTGATTTCATTTGATAGGCAAGTAGTGGTGAACTATCTATGAATCCTAGAACGTGAGGAGTTCTCCACATTAACAGTTGGAGGAGATATATCAGATTTCTCTCTGAAAAAGATGGTATGGAGGAAAGAAATCATGAAGTCTTGGTTCCAGAAACCAAGGGAAGCCAAGAGTAAGGTCCCTAAAACCCTGTTTGGCACTGATCTCAAGCCAAATATTGTGGATATTATGGTTCTTTTGCATCGACTCAAAGGTGAGGTAGATGCCTTTAATTTTGTAGAGCAATATTTTTTCTTGGTGCAAATTATTTGCTCGGATTCACAGTATATTGACTGGGCATTTGAGGTCAGTGAGAAATTATCTAGGGCTCTCAGTGCAGCCAAGTTTTATAATTCATTTTATATGTCTTCCTTCCTAATATATATGCTGGCTTCCTTACAATTATGGCTAGGCCTTCCTAGAATTAAGAATGTGCTAGAAAATGTTAAAAGTTATGAATTTTATCCGTGCTTGCAGCTACAAAATAGCTATGCAAATTTTATTAGAGTTAATGATGCATTCACTATGAGAATTTGCAAGGAACTCCAAGGGTGTCCGAAGTGGAGATTCAGCCTAGAAGCAATGGCAGTAATTAGTCAATTTGGTTGCTTCTTTATACAATTCTCATCCTTCTCCTATTTGCATCTTGCAGCATTCAATGGGTTTCCCTTGAGGATGCCCAGCTACCTGGATGACATGATCGTGTTGATGGAGATCGTGAGACAGGCTCTCCAGGTGAACACGTTGAGTGCTGGACTGTGAGAAGGGATATGAATTCCCTATCGAGGTTGGAGCTTACAGTTGTCAATCTAGGTCATATGCTAAGAACATGGTGAAAGTGTTTGAAGGAAGGTTCAAATTACAAGAGTATGAAGTTTTGAAACCCATGTTTGACCTGAATGGGTATGCTCAAGATGTGCTTCAAATTGGAAGCACGATCAAACATATCACCACCATAGAGGACTACTGGGAAAATTGTAAAGATGAGTTGGAGAGTAGAGATCGTGCCTTTGCTAGATTCACGGTGGATCAAGTAAAGACTTATGGTATCAATTTGGATGTAGAAGGGCTAGAGGATGATGGTCAGAATATGTATAGCAATACATATTTAACAAGGTTGAGAAATACCCCAGTCAGTTCAGAGCCTTACACTAATATAGATGAAGATCTCGATGTTGTGGTTAGGATCATCAAAAGAACAGGAAAATGGGTAGAGTGGACAGCCAAGAAGGGCCGAACTAAGGGAAAAGCTTCTCAAAAATCTCTAGCTGCTACCACTCCCACTTCTTCTCATAGTGCCACACCCAATGTATCAATATCAGCCACTCAAGGACCAGCTATGCTTGCAGGAGGAGGAGATCAACCACCTGAGAAGAAAATTTCCATATCTCTGACATGTCAAGGTGGCTCTCTACCAGATATTGGGACCCAGTCTACTGCTGAAGAAAAAGTGACTGATAAGGAAAAAGATAGTGGTGCCCCTCCAATCTTCATTCGTCACGTTTCTCCATCTCCATCTCTATAGAATACACCTGTCCCTTCTCCTCATACTACACCACTTCCATCTCCTCATCATAGTCCTATTCTATCTGAGAAGGCTCCCATTTTGCAGCCACCTGGTTCTCCAATTCAGGTAGTAGAGATTGGAGATGGAGACTCTAGTAGCAGTGAATCCACTAAATTGGACAAGGCTGATGGAGGAACAAAAGAAGGGGAAAAAGCTCCAAGATCATCTAGACTTCCTTCTAGAGATTCAAAGAATCCTTTCTCTGTAGAAACAATGGTGAAGACTCCAGTAAAGAAGAAGATGTTCAGAATCGAATCATTAGGAGCAGCTTCTAAGGTAATTGGAATAAAGTCCTGGCTTGAAGACTCACTAGAAAGAAAAAGGAAAAGAAAGGATGAACATATTTCTGCAAAGGACATTGTGTCTCAGGCAGTTCATTCTGGTTTTTCCATGGTGAAGGTCAAGAAGCAGAAAACTTTGTCAATTCTAGGACAAGATCTAGAAATAGGACATCTGACCATGGAGATTTCCAAACCCAATAAGGCAAGGCGAATTGAAGACCTGACTCCTGGAGATTTTACTCTGCATTCTATTGATCTTGGAGAAGCCAGGCATGATACAAAGGTGGGCCTATGGAGATCGGGTAATGAGATCATAAAAAATCAATTGGAGGATCTCAAGTTGTCAAAGATCAGAATGAAGTCTGAAATAGAAGAGCTTAAGAGGTTCATTAGGCAGTTAGTTGTCCCATTGGCAACTATTACTGGTGTACTTGCTGCTGAAAATCCCACGATAGAGGAAGTACAAGCCTTTATCTCCCAGTTGCAAAAGGACCAACATTTCGGTCAGATCGGGAAGGAATGGATTGACAAGCTCAATTTGGATGGAGTTATGTTGATTGATCAAATTGGAAATGTTATCATTCAACTAGAGACTGAGAAAGATAACCTCACATCTAATCAACATACTCTAGCCACAGAGAGAGGAAGATGTGAAGAGTGTGTTTCCTTTCTGAAGATGATTATTCAGACGAAGGCAAAAGAAGCAGTTGAAGTGAAGATTCTGAAGAAAGGTAATGAACCCTTGTTTGAATGGCTTCAAGGCATGCAATTCAAACAGCAGATGATTCAAGAAGCAAAAAAGGGGCTTAAGGAAATGGAACATAAAGTAAAGAAGACTCAGGATAGAGCTTTCGAGTTGATGAAAGGACTGCATTCTGAACCATAGACTAGTGGTCAAGGAAAGGCTTTGATTGGAATAGAAGTGATGAAAAACAACTTCTCTGTATATTTTAGTAACCTGTCAAGCATCGCTCCTAATAGTCAAAATAGAATAATAGATTTACAGACACTGAGCGGATGCATACATGTGCCAGCTGAAGAATTAAAAAGTCAGATGAATTCTGTAAAGGAATTAGCTCAAGAGCATTCAAAATGGCTCTTAAGATTCACAAATGTACACGTGTCTAGCAATGATGAGCTATTTCCTATTATAGTTGCTGCCAGGGCATATAGAGTGAAAATGGAAAAGGGGAAGAAGTCAAAATAATGTCTCTTTTTCATTTTCTTTTGTTTTATTCTATAAACTTTGTAAATGACAAATTGACATCTTGTCATTTTTCTTCTGAGGAGATGAACCGATTGGTATTCCTATTGTAACGGTCATCTCTCATCTCTATATGTATAAGGCTAAATGATTAATGAATGGTCGGAAAATATTTGGTGTGAATCTTGTTGCAGAGATAACTGAATTTTGTGCCATTTCTTTACTGTCCACTTTCTTCTTCTATATGTTATATTTCCTTAAATGTTAAGTTGAAGTAATTAAGTGAACAGAGTTTCATTTTGTTATTTCATTTTAATGGAACTGGTAAATCAATCAGAGAGTTGAAACTAGTTGTGGGAAATATTTCCGTTAAGTGTTTCGTTTGTATGCATTCCATCCTGTTTCTTCTTAATCATTCTAGTATTTTGTTGTGCATCAGGAGTCATAAGATTGTGAGGGTTCGAACACAACAAGTCTCTGCTTGTTGTTTCATCTACATAGTTAAGCTTGCATTGCATTTGATACTTGCATTTTTCATAATTGCTTTGTTGAGAAGTTCATAAGAGTGTGAAGATCACAGCATAGCATTTTGCATCTAAATCCTGCCTGAGATTTCACTTGTCTGGGTGGAACTCAGTTTTCCTCTACTGTTCTCTGATTAAGAACTTATTTGTAGTAGGGATTAGATTTGAAACATAATTCACTAAATATTTTCCATATAGGGACCTATACCTTCCAATTCAGAGGAAATCTATCAATCTCATGATAGATTATCCAACTATTGGCATCTAATTGTTCTTTCAGATTTGGGCATTTTGAGAATTTATTTAAAAGGGAAATCTATTTACCAACACTAATTTAGACATATACTATTATTTTCTACTACCACATCAATTATTTCAAATCTTTTCACATCTTATTAGTCTATTTCATATTCCAAAACTCCATTTGCCTCTAGAAAACTAACATTAAAATCATATTCTATTTTCAAATTATCTTCGATCAACTTCTTCCCTAACTCACCTTTTTTAGTTGTATCTAATTTAGACATATACTATCATCTTCTACTCCCACATGAACTATTTGAGATCTTATTAGTTCATTTCATATTCAAAAGTTCTCTTTGCTTCTAGACAACTAACATTAAAATAATATTATATTTTAAGATTATTTTTTATCAACTTCTTCCCTAATTCTCCTTGTTTAGCTATATCTAATTTAAACGTATACTATCATCTTCTACTTTGACATCTTATTAGTCTATTTAATATTTCAAAACTTCCTTTGCCTTTAGAAAACTAACATTAAAATTATATTCTATTTTTTAATTATCTTTGTTCAACTTCTTCCCTAATTCTCCTTGTTTAGTTGTATCTAATTTAGACATATACCATCATATTATACTTGCACATAAACTATTTGAGATAGTATTAGTCTATTTAATATTCAAAACTACCTTTGCTTTTAGAAAACTAAGTTAAAAATCATATTCTATGTCATATAGAAATAAATTAGTATATGGAAACATTGACAATGCTTGCATAAAGCGGTACTCTATGTTTAAGCCTCAAAAATTAATTTGTGCTTGGTGATGATGCTTGAGTTATTTTATCTAAAATTGACTTTAAAAATATTTTTAAAACTATATAAAAGATTATTTGAAGGGTGACTGAAATACCCCATTCACAGGGATGCTATGTTGAACCAATTTCATTAGCAAATCATATGCACGATGCAAACACCAATCTAATTTGATAGAGTTTTAGATTTGGATGGACTAGTTTAGTAGCTACTTAGATGGTATGTTTAGAAAAAATGTAGGCCAAGGCTTTGATTTAGACAAAAATTCTTTGTGAAATTCATCTTGTACTCATTTTACAATCATTTCATTTCTTGACAGGACATCTGATTGCAATATTCTATAAAACAATTTGGGTTCTTTGTCTATGATTGTATATTTTGCATGATTTTCTACCACAAGATTTACAACAATGTCTTTTCATAGAAATACTCCTACCATTTTTCTTGGATGAATTTTACACCCTATTTCAAAGCTCTCATTTAGACATGAGTAGACAGGACATAGGTAGAATGTTTGGCTTTATAAATTTCAATTGCATTTATTTGAAATTTTCATTCTTTTACACACATTTCTTACAAATCTTATGATAATTCAATTCAATGAAACAACATCTCCTTGAGGCATTTTACCAACATCATCCACCTTATCTGTTCTTTTGCATTTTGGATATACATCAAAAAACATATGGAAAGGATATAGTTGACAAAAAAAATCCACCTTCATCATGCTTTATGTATGTTAATAACTTGTTCTAAAGCTTCCCATTTTATTACTTGTAGGGAGGGCATTGACAAAGGTTGCTAAACCTAGCTTTAGTGATGTCAATAAATTTTCTTGAGACTTTTCAATTTTTTTTCAACAAATCATTTTTTAGTATATCCCACAATCATTGCAATCCATGAGTTTACATCCCTCTTTAAAATTGCGGCATGATCTTAAGTTGAAAACTAATTAATTTGATGTCTACGTATAAAATTTTCAAGTTTCCCATGTAAATAATATTATTTTTTCGTATTATAAAAGACAATTTTTTTTTTTAATACTTGTAAAAATGGTATGGAGAAGTAAGTTAATTTATAAATGATACAAAATATTAAATAGAATTTTAATTTTGAATATATTAGTATATTGGTAATTTATATAAGATAGTTTATTGTTTTAATGTCTTCTAGAGATTCCTTAAAAACTATTTGCATTCTCAAAGAGCTCATTGGGTTGCCAGAATTGAATAGGAATTGACATTGCTAATTTTGAAAAGAAAAAAAAAAAACTGCATTTTGAATGCACTAAATTGTAATTGGAATTTGGATTAATTTGAATTTGGTATTCCCATTTATCTCAAATATGAGAACTCAATATTTCATTTGAACATATGGAATTCAAAAAATTCTCATTTTAAAATGAATTCCATAGAAATGAGCATTGGAAAATGAAATGAAATGTATGTTTTTTCAAATCTGCCTACAAATTTATCTATTTGGCTTTTATTTTTAGACGAAGCATGATATTACCACCTTTACCCGGCAGCTTTGCTTGCTACTTATAGCCTTACCTAGTTGAATGTCTACTTTCCCTTTCAACATAAATTAGAAAAAATTAACCATCATACAATGTGAAATTATAGTGAAGATTTCAAAAAGAAAACTACTCTTATTCCTTGAATATGGTGAGGATCTATAGTGAGATACCATGCACAAAACTTTCTTCATTTATAAGATGATTGATACATACAAACAAGAAGATCCACTATAATTTGATTTATTACCCTACAATTTGAATTGATTGACAAAGGGGACACCACATTCAGGTGTGGATAATTTGCATTGAGTAAAATCCTTTAAAAGGAAATTGATAAATACAACTAGTTTTGAATATTGACAAAAAAAGAAGAAATAGTAGGATGATAAAATGTTCATTGCCCTTTGTTAATTTTTTTTTTCCACTTACATAGAGCCACCCAACTATTGTAGAGTAGTTGTTTATGAAAAGGGCTTTGAAAATATTGAAAGGAT
The DNA here is from genome assembly GCA_028749045.1 of Cupressus sempervirens. NCBI lineage: Eukaryota > Viridiplantae > Streptophyta > Pinopsida > Cupressales > Cupressaceae > Cupressus > Cupressus sempervirens. The sequence goes on along the minus strand of CM053783.1, from coordinate 805,232,920 downwards.
ATAAGTTTGTATAGTTGGATCTAGCTGATATGTTCATCAAATATTAAATTTTATTTTATTTTAATGATAAATTTTATGTAGATAGTATAGAAATGTGGTATTTTAGTGACATCAAATACTATGCAACCATATGAAAAATGTAGGAAACATATATCTTCATTACAAACTAGGTGCACTAAATAGTCCTCCTCCATATTTAAAAAAACTATTATCTAGATTTATAATTCAAAAATTGATCAAATTTTAGAAAATGAATCCTAATCATTTGATTTCAATGTTTTCCTCAATATAAAACTCACTTTGGTGTCAAATGAGTTAGAGAAATTTTAGATTGCAAGTCTTACACTTAATATTGTTTCATACATTTTGGATTCAAAATTCATATATTAATATTTGATAAATTGTAAGGAAGAAAATGTGCATAGAATCACTTCCTACACTAATCTTGCGAGGATGATTATGCAAATTCAACTAACTATTACAGAGATTTTAAAGGACAAATAAACATGCATAGATGAAACACCAGAATGAGCACATAATACATTGATTACTATGGGGAAACTATTCCAAGAGAAAAAATCCACCCTCCAAAACCCAGATAATGTATTACCAAATCATTATGGTTACAATGCACTTGTAATGCAAGTTCTTACAGGAGCACATCAACACAACTTGAGCTCGGAGAGACACTTTCTAGCATCTAATCTTGCAAACATAATTCAATGATCAAACTCCTCCCCAAGCCCTCCTTATATAGTGATTTTAAAACCTAGAAACCACTCGTGGTTTTACAAAACCATGGGCAAAAAATCTATTCCACATGTTATACATTATTAATATTTGTAACTCCAAGATGGGAAAAAAACCAAGTTAAAATGGTATTCATGTCCATAATTTCCCTCCCTACATTAGATCCTCATAGAAGTCATGTAATGAGTTGTTTATACTCTAAAAATATCCCACCTATATTCTACTAGGGACAACACACATTTTTAACAACTCATATGCCTTTTTCAAATAGGTGAACATGTGGAAAACTACCAAAAAAAAATTCTAGAATTTTCTAGAAAAAATTTGCAAGGTTGATAAAAGAAATTCTCAACATTATCCCACTTTTTGAACACCTTGTAAGAGTCAGGGGATCCAAAGTGTTGTTAACTTAATTGCTAGGGGCCAAGAGACCCATAGACTCTAAACTTCTCTATTCTCATAGGCTTAGTTAATGCATCAACAAATTTCATTAAAGTTTTTACCTTCTTCAACTTCACCTTGACATCCTTGACCATATCTCTCACAAAATGTTATTGTACATCAATGTGCTTGGTCTTCGCATGAAATGTTGAGTTCCATGCTAGGCATATTACACTTTGACAATCACTATAAATTCTCATTGCACCCTTATTGGACTCTATATTTGAACACAATCTCTTAAGCCAAATGAATTCCTTGCATGCAGGAGTAGCTACTATAAACTCTTCCTCTATAGTGGAAAAAGAAACCACATCATATCACTTTCTCATCCAAGTGATTGCACTAGTGAATAATGTAAACACATATACACTGGTTGATCTTCTTCTATAAAAATCACCAACCTAGTCCAAATCCACATAGCCTTGAATATCCAAGGAATGTTTGTTTCTAGTTCCATGATAATATATAGAGTACTCCAAGGTACTCCACAAGTATCTAAGAACTCTTTTTACCCCATCGCAATATTCTAGTCTTCTACAAACTATAGCATGCATAAAACTTCTAATAGAAATTTGATATGGTACTCAACTCATCTCTTTCATCTCTAATGGCAATATAGGACACTATGAGATCGAAATTTTTATTCCCATAGTAAGAGGAACACTCAATGCTATGGAATTGTGCATTTTGAATTTCCTTAGAATGGTAAAAACATATTTTCTCTAGCCTAGAGAAAGCTTTCTATTTTCCCTATTTCTTATAATTTCCATTCACATAAAGTTCCTTGCTGCACAAAGATCTTTCATTTTAAACCTTGCTAAGAGCTGAGATATTAATTTTTCAATCAAACATTTTCCTTTTCCAATAAACAACATGTCATCAACATATAAGGCAATAACTAGGAAGTGATCACCATTAGACTTGAAATATATATAGTGAACTGACTTTGATCACACAAATCCCAAACTCAATACACCTCCAATCATTAGGAGAATATCCATACCTTTTTGGTACTTTCCTCTATCTACTAGACCTTCAAACAAGATTTGATTTAGGTTTAGGTTCATGTTCATGTTCAACATCATGATCAGGTTCTCCCTCTTTCTTTGATGATTCTTAAATCATAAAGCTCTCCTCAACATCTTGTCTTTCTAAAGGCCTTCATTCAACTTTCTTACATGTAGCAGGAAGTTGAATAAAAACTTTCTTTTCTTCCCTATGTTTTGATTTGACTATAACAAAAGAGGGCCTAGTTTGTCTAAAGATAACACTTCTAGAATACAATACCTTTTGTTCAACATAATCCAAAATCTTGTATGCTTTCACACCATAACTATATTTGATGAAGATACATTTGACATCTTTTTTGTCCAATTTTTTCTGCTTTCCTTTGGCACATGAGCATATGCCTCACAACCAAATACACTCATATATCTAAGTGAAGGGTGGTAGCCAGACCATGCTTCCATTGGTGTCTTATCAATAAGATTTTATGTAGGAGACCTATTTATCATATAGCATGCAATTTCTACAACTTTAGCCCATAACTTTTATTTTAGTCCATCTCCACACAATACACTCCAAGCCTTCTCCGTCAAGGTCCTATTCATTATTTTTACAACTCCATTCTTTTGTGGAGAATAAAGAGTTGTCTTCTCTCTTTTAATACCACAATCTTCACAAAATATGTCAGAATCATTAGAGAAATATCTACCACCATTATCAGTTCTCAAACACTTTATCTTCTTTCTACTCTACAACTCAACCATTGATTCAAATTCTTTGAAACAATTGAAAACCTCATCTTTACTCCTAAGGAAATAAATGCATGTTCTTTTACCAAAATCATCAATGAAAGAAACATAATAAATTAATCTACCAGTGGAAGGAACATCAATTAAACCAAATACATCTAAATGGATTATATCCACAATACATGAGGACTTATGAAAACTTGAGTAAAGTAGAATGTGATTTTGTTTGCCATGGATACAATGCTCACAAAAATCAAACTCAAGATTGTAGTCATTCAACCCACAAACAAGGTTTTTATATTTTAAGGTTTGTAGACCATTCTCACCTATGTGGTCAAGTATTTGGTGCCATAACATAGTCTTCTTTGTAGGAAATATTGATTCAGTAGATAGAGCACCCTTGGGCACATACCAAGAAACCACGACCATCAATTGAAAGTGAAACCCTCTCCTTCTCCAACAAAGTAGTTATTTTCACAATCTTATCAAAAGTAGTGTTGCACTAAATCGTGCATACATCAAGATGGTACAATGTACCCATTATGCTTCCTCTTTCAATTACCATAGAATTGCTCACCATTTTGATGCCTTCTTTAGAAAACTATACATGCACACCAACATCTATTAGTTTGATAATAGATAATAATTTCCTTGCTAGTCCTAGGATATGCAAGACACTATAAAATCATTTAATTCTACCATCAAAGAATTTCACACCAATACTTCCATGACCAACAATATCAATAACTAAGTTATCACCCAAATACACCTTACAACCATATAACTTTTCATACTTACTAAACTAGTTTCTATTAGGATTCATATGGAAAGATGCACTTGAGTCTATCAACCATGTATTTTCACTGGCATGAGTGGCCAAGGCTGTGATGAAAGCATCTTCATCTTCCTTCTTAGACCCAGAATTAGAATCTTGTTTCTTCTTCTTCTTATTTTTTCCTCTTTGTAGTCCTTTTACAAGTGTTGAGGTTTGCCACAATTCTAACAGATTATCTTAGACTTACCAAGATATTTTTATCTCTCCTTATGCTTGGACTTAGAATGGCCATGCCACTTTTTATTCTTCCATCTTTCTTTTGGTCTTCCTTGAACACTCATAACATCTTTGACATTCAAAGAGCCCTTCCTTCTCATCTCTTCAAAAAGTAGAGAATCAATAGCATGCTCCATCTTCAAAAAAACTAAAATTCTCCCTATGGTCATGAAAAGGTTATCCCATGAGTCTAGCAACAAACATAGCAAGATTTGGTACCTTAATTATTCATCCATCGACACCCCAACAAAGGTCAACTCGGTCACCAACATATAATATTTTTCTAGATGCTTAGAAATATATCCACCTTCTTCCATTCTCAAAGAATACAACTTCTTCCTCAAGAAAATATTTTTCACAAGTCATATAGGTTGGTATATCTTACTTAGCTTCTCCTAAAGATTCTTTGTAGTAGGCTCTTCATGGATATTTATTAGAATTAAGTCTCTAAGACACAATATGATTGTACCTTTATATTTTATATATGTCAGGTCATATTTTGTGGTTGAAGTCACATTTGCAGGCCTCTTCTTATTCTAATCAATTGCATCCCATAGATCTAAATCAATCAATAGATCTTCCATCTTTAACTTCACATCTCAAAGTTTGCACCAAAAAACTTCTCTACATCAATACTCCCTAATATGCTTGTCATCTTTGCAATCTTGCAACACCAAAATGAAAATCTCTACATAAGTTCTCACTCACCTTGATTAGCTCAAAAACCCTTGTGCCCAAAAAATAGAACAAAAATTGGCCAGACTCTGATACAACTTATAAGAAAGAAAAGGAACGCAAAATCACTTCCTATGCTAATCTTGAGAGGATGATCATGCAAATTCAATTAACTATTACAAATATTTTAATGGACAAATAAACATGCATAAGTGAAACATCACAATAAGCACATAATACAATGATTACCATGGGGAAACCCTTCCGAGAGAAAACCCCACCTTCAAAAACCTGCATAATGAATTAGGATGATTAAATTATACTTGTAGTGTAAGTTCTTATAGGAGCGCATCACCACAACTCGAACTTGGAGAGAAACTTTCTACCATCTAGTTTTACAAATAGAACTCAATGATAAAATCCTTGCCAAGCCCTCCCTATAGTGATTTAATAACCTAGAAACCACTTGTAGTTTTACAAAACCATGGGAAAAATAACCATACCATGTGTTACCCATTCTTAACATTTGTAACTCCAATATGGGAAAGAAACCAACTTAAAATAGTATTCATGTCCATAATGTTTTCCCCTACTTTAGACCCTCATAGAATTCATGTAATGAGTTATTTATACTCTAAAAATAGACCACCTATATTCTACTAGGGACAAGCCACATTTTAAAAAACTCATAAACCTTTTTCCAACACATAAACATGTTGAAAATTACCACAAAAAAATTCTAGAATTTCTAAAAAAAGCTTGCAATGTTGAGACACATGTTTTTCAACACAAATGAACCCTAATCATTTCATTTCAATATTTTCCTCAATATTAATCTCACTTTAGAGTCAAATGACTTAGAGAAGTATTAGAGTGCAAGGTTTATGTTTAATATTGGTTCATACATTTTGGATTTAAAATTCATATGCTAATATTCAATAATTGATGTCGAATGCATTTTCCTTGAACCCTTGTGCATGAGTACTTTAAATGACAAATAGATAAGGTCAACGATATAATTGACCTTTGATCATAGATGAAAATAAAGCATCATAAAGGATTATGATGTTTAAAAGATTTAATGAAATGATGATTAACACATTTGTCTCAAAGTACCCTTGCAATATGCGATAAACATTAAGTAAATGGAAGGAAAATTGATTGAAACATTGTTCCTAAAAGCTCTTGAAATGATTCTCTACATTCTCATTTGAGCTGAAATTCTCAATGAACACAAATAAATATATAGGGGAGAGGAGTTTGTGTTGTTAACCAATCACAAGTAGTGTAGGAAGCCTAAGTAAAATCTCAAATTGATTACATGATTTGAAATATGATAGAGATCAAAGAGAGAGTATTTATATATAATTAAGAATCTTGGTTAATATGATAGATAAACAATGAGATAGTTAGCACAAAAGGGAGGCATTCTATAAAAGAATTCTTTCTTTATATAGACTAGACAAGAACTTCGGATATGGGAATACTTAGTGATTGGATATGGAAAGAACTTTGTATATTGTTTATGTGGATTTTGAGAGTTCCATCATGTCATGAATAAACTTGTGAAAGTTGAGAAAGGAAGAACCTCCCTCCCCTACTTCTTTCAATGCAACCTTCTTCAGCTCCCTTCCTCCTTTCTTAGCTCATCCTCTTTGCAACCTTCCATTAGTCCTCTCACTCCTTTCTCAATCTCCTCCCTTTTAACTACAAGATTTTCATCAAATTCCATGACAGCAAAGGCCAATTCAATCTTCCACACATCCTTTACAGAAGTGACCATCCAAAAATTGATTAGCAACATGCAATCATCTAAGAATTAATGGAACTATCATGCTTATTTTCTCCAAGCATGTGTTCCACTTGTTATGGGTGAGAAAACCTCCTACTGAAGGGTGGGACAAAAAATTCACTTGACATTCCTATTTCAATGTTTGACTCAATATACATCTTACTTGGGTCATGTTCTTGCTACACCTCCTTGGCTACTTCAAGAATAGACAACTTTCAATTTTTTTCATAAAACAATCTTCATCTTTCAATCTATCCCTCAATATTTTCTATAGGCATCTTCAATACAATTATGTTCCTCTTGTGTGTTCTTATGATAGATTCTTTAAACCTTACTTGTATCTTCCTTCATCATCATAGTTGATTCCCAAAATCTTTTCATTGATACCAAATGTAGAATCTAGAACAAGGGATAAAAATAAATAAAATAGAGGATGCATAATTTTGCACATTAAGAATGATCTTTTAGTCATTTATTTAATACACATTGCCTCTATTATGATTAAGAGGGCTTACAAAATCAATGCAAATTACCTATATTTGATATACAACATATTTTTATGTAGTTTAAGAAAAATAATAGAGTGACAAATTATTAAATAACATCCATTTCTACATACTATCTAGTCTCTTGCATTGTGGGTTGAGTTAACCATGAATTGTTATAAATTATATATATCTTGATAAATGCATAAGTAAAGGTGTAAACAAACTCTTGCTAACTATTTTACAACAAGTAAACTAAACTCTAAACTAACTATCTAAGTTAGAACTAAGGGTGGAGATGGATGAAAAAAAACATAGAGGGGAACTATTGCAAACAAAAACATAGACATTTTATTCAATGAAGATAATTTAAAACTGTAATAGTTTATTCAATGATTCACATGATAAATTTGAGTCAAGAAATACAAAAACAAAGTTTTGATGGTTTAGGTGGAGTTTGAAAATTCAACAGAGTTGAATCAATGTTCAGTGTGGGACAATTAAGAAGGATTCAAAGGAAGATAGACAACTAATAGAGATTATTAGGAAGTGTTAATTATTCTCATTCTTTGATTCCTCCAATGAAATTAGGAAGTTTTAGGTTACTAAAAACATATTTGTTCAAGAAAATTAGTATTGAGGTCTAATTTCTATCATAAATTTAATTCCATTGAAAGGAATATTCTTGATATGAGACTATAATGTTTCAATCATTATTTTGTGATTGATTTCAAACCTAATACTTGATAGTAAGACAACTACCTATTTGAGTTGAGTACCATCATTTGTTTGATTGATGGGGAGGTTTTGGTCAAATAGGATAACAAGAGCACCTAGAGAAAATGTTGAGTTATGATATGTAAAAGATGTACAAAGATTAGTTAGGAAAATGATGACATAGTTTATTATTTATCTACTTAAGGCTGCAAAGGTTGTATGCACTAATTAAGTCTAGAAGAACAAGTGAGAAGAATTGAGTTTGCCAAGCTTGACAGAGTACACAGTAGGTGACGAAAAAATTTAGTGCAAGACGAGAAAAAAATTAGTTGAAGCCGAGCAAAGTAAAATTTTAGTGTATGCTGAGTGAACTTAATGTAAGCCAAGTAAAGTTTAGTTGGTGTTGAGCATCAGTAAACTTTAGTTTTTGTTGAGTTAGCTAGTTGAAAACAAGTAGCAGAAAAATATGGAAGTTGAGTGACAACATATTGATATCGAGTGCCAATATTCATGTTAAATCATAGATTTGATGGATTTCAGCCAACTATTTTGTTTTCTCAAGAATTTTGCAAAGCATGTGAAAGATAACTATGATGAGTTAGTCGCACAAATTTGAAGGTAAACCATTTTGAGATGAAATCAAAGAGGATTAAAGAAAAAGTGTCTAGATGAACCAAATCAAAAAGTGGATGGATTCATTGTATCCTACCTAATCCTTCCTAATTTAAAATGGATGATTAAGGTTGAACAACGAAAAAAAATGGAAAGAAGAAAAGGTTTTCATGTGTGAGAACCTAACGAAGACAAGGAGTCTAGGGTATTGCTTCATTCAATGGCAAAACTAAAGAGTCTACTATTGGCAAGCAAAACAAGAAGGCTTAAGTGTATGAATTCTTGAAGGGTGAACAATCTATCAGAGATGAAGTGTGTGAAAGCCAAGTAGAATGGAGGATGTTGGAATTACAAGAGTAAAGAGTAAACTTCTTGGGTGTGGGGGGGGTGGGTAAATTAGTAGCTTAACCTTGGACCCATAAAAATTTCAACATTCATTCATTATATGCATAAGTAAGTTGAAATAACATGTAAAGAATATGTATCTAAAGTACATAACCATGTAAGCATTCACACACATAACACTAGAAATGATTACCCAAAAAACCTCTAAGTGAGCAGGTAAAACTAGGGTGGGGTTGACACCCAAAAATCTTGACTACTGTAGTAATAAAGTGTATCCAATGAAGGTTACAATGTTTTGACCATGAAACATGATCTACCCTATAAAAGGTCTACCTTGTTAAAGGCTTACAAAGATTGTTAGGTCTCACCTTGTTAGAGGATTTCAACACCCTATTAGAATCATGCATTTTTTAAGGACTTCAACTTACAACCAAGTAAGTACCCCATTAAAGGATTTCATATAGCCTGTTAAGACTTCTCTGTTAAGAGATTTAAATGAAATCACTTGTTAAAATGTCTCAACATAGATCTTATGGTTGGCACTTTCTTTCTTGATAATAGCTCACCTCTAAATAATGTCTAATTGATCCTTCACAATTAGATGTATCAATGTTGTATCCTTTTCTCTATTGTCAGTTCTTCTCTAACTAATTCTGCAATTCAATCTTTCATCACAACTTCTAAGTCACCTTGAATTCTTTGCATGCAAAACTATCTTGTTCACTCTTTCAATTCCTTCCACATTCCCTCTCCTAAATCATAAAGAGTTTAGGGCTTTGTATTCCTTAAGAAGACTTAGGTGTCTTATGGTTAGGTATGAATCTATGGCTAAGATTCATCCATTTTTCCACTTGACCCTTCCCTTTTTCTGATTGATTTCATGTAGCTACATAGGGAATCCAAATATAGATTTGTACTTATCTCTAAAATATCAAAATATAATCTCAAGTCAGATCAAAAAATAGTTTACATAGTTTTTTGTGCCATTACAAAAAAATATGTCAAAATTGAGCCACTCAGCATATGAAGTTTCTAATGCTCAACACACACTCTTCTATATACTGTGACTTAGCACCTGCATCACTTGACATCCACTATTTACTCAGCTTTTGAATCAATCAACATGGTCTATTTTCTTGACACTTGAGCGACTTGGCACATGAGTGACTCAACAGTCATTGCATCTTGGCATGGTCTAATATTTCCATGATGTGCTCGACATTTCTTACTAGTTCAACATGAACTAAGTAAATGGCTTAAATTTGTTGACACTCACTTGTCAAAACTAATTTGAGATCAACAATCTCCTTGTTTGACATGAGTGTCAAAAACACTTGAATATTCATTATCAACCTCAATCCCTTAGGCATAGCATATCCATGACTCAGCATATATACAAAAGTTCAAAATTTCAAAATTGTGCACTAACTTGTATACCTCAAAATTTTATAACTCCCCTTGAGTTAATGTGTCTAATTTTTATCCAAAATCTATGCTCTATTTGAATTCAATACATTGTATCTAATACTCTTTCATTTGATATGCTCTCTCTTAGTTGATATTTTTCCCTATTTGCTCGATTTCTCTCAAAAATGTATATAACCTCAATGATATAACTATGCTACTATGCTCCCCCTTTCTTATTTATTTCTCTTTTATTCATAGATCTCCTCTATTATTTATCTCCCTATATTCTCTATCATCTCCATATTCTATATCTCCCACTTTGTCTTTATCTCCCCCTTTTGTCTTCATCCCCCCTTTTTGACAATTATATCAAATGGGCTATACACTAATAATGTGTTTTCCTAGAAAAGATTTATGGATGTCCAATATTATCCATAGAGTTGTATCCCTATTATCATATGCAACATCTAATGATTTAATTTGGATTGCAAGCTTGGTAGAAAGGTGTACTAGGCCATATAAAGTAGAAAGATTGGGGTCTTTCTTCAATAAAGTCTTGATATAGCCTACCTCCTTGTGTAGTATCTCCATGTGTGGGGTGAGAGATGCATGTCAATTTGGCTCTTAAGCAAGCCTCGTCTACTATCAATATAGCTAATTAACTTTGTGTTTGAAGTAGTGTCCTAAAGTTCTTCTCACTTTGGGCTGGATTTGTAGGGAGACTGGTACTTGATGTAGTAATTCTACATTCTAGACTCGAAATGTGGCTTCTAGTCTCTTGAGTGAAGAGTGTAGGATCACATAGTTTTGTGTATAGTGAGATTATATTCTCAAGTACCTTCTTCACATCCTCAACATTTATTTCTAATGCAACTTGTTGTAATGCTATCTCACTAGATATTTTCTCATTTACCATGCCTTGAAACTTCTTTTTAGAGCATTCTAGGAGTTTTGGATTAGTATCAAGGTCTTCATTAGTGAACTTTTCCACTATATTAGTCAAATTTTCTATTAGTGGCTTGGTCTATTTTGGAATTGGTAGGATAAATGCATCTAAAAGGATGTCCTTGATATCTTGAAGTGCTTGCTTCTACCTGTGTTCTCTCCTAAGCATTTCTTGATTCTTTTTCCTTTCTAAGGATTGTTGTAAAATGTGTATTTTCTACAATGTCATAGTATCATAGTCATACTTTTGAATTAAAATTTCTTCATCAAGGCTTATGTCTCCATAATGAATTACCCTTCTACCTTTGATGAGCTAGGGCTTGGCACTAAGATTTGTAATGGAATGGCTTTTGTGCTTGTCCTTTGAAGAGTTTGAGTAGGAGTGGCAAATGCTGGTAAGACTACTATTGCTTGGATGGCCACTTGTTCCTTCACCTTTGGTTTTGTCTCTTCTGGTTTGCCCTAGTCTATTACTATGACTTGGCTCGCACCTTGTTCCTATTTTGTAGGTATAGATGAATCTATCTATCATATTTCTTGTTATTGACCTATAGTAGTGTCTTTTTCTTTTGCCTTCTTCTCAATTGTATCAATTTTAACACTTGTATCAACCTTTGTGGATGTGTCTAATATTCATTGAATTAAGGGTTGTACAAGATTAATTGAAGGGATGATTGAAGGTGGTTCTTGTGGATTTACCTTTTTACTTGTGACATCAATTGCTACCTTCTACAATTCCTCTACACTAACCAAAACTAGATTTTCACAAAGTTTAGCTTGGAGTGTAGACTAATCTAATATCTTGATGGGCTCAAGCCCAATAACAGAATGGACACAACAGGAAAGGGAAAACTTTATTAACTATGAAACATGCTAATACACTCAGTATAGAGAAAATAGACTTCAAAGCATGCCCTATGGGCTTACAATAGTATAAATCTAGAGATAATTTCTTGTTCCTATCCCTCCTCTCAAACTCCACTCCGAACTACCTTTTACAATGCCAAAAATATTCTTAAATAGACCCCAAAGGGTTAAGGATTAGGAATACATTGTAGAAAGTGCCAATTGGCATCCACCGCCCAAATAGAAGGCTCCAAAAGTTTCATTAGAAGTCAGCACAAAATTAGAAGAATCCAGAAATGGTAACTAAACTTTTGGAAGGCATAACTTTTGAACCGTAGCTCTAATTGACGAACCGTTTACATTTCCATAAAGCTCTTGGAGTGCTCTATAGCCCTATGGATATCTTTGCTTGTCCCCCATTTTTTAGACTTGTACAAGTTCATTTAATGCCCCTAACCTAACTTTGAAGCATTCTTAGGAGGTCTCCAAAAACTAAAAAACTACAATAACTTTCAAACCATGGGGCCTTTTGCCTTGATTATTTTTCTGGAATGTTCTAAATTACAATTATAATCATCCCACCAATTTACACTTTCTAACTCACCATGATTATGGCTCAATTACATAGTCCTATTTTTTCAACATTTACACGTATCCCAAGGTTCTTAAAAACTCTTATCTAGAACACTAATAGTGGAACTGTGAGAGTTGGAACCTTTATTTGACCCAAATGGGTATCCAGAAATGAAAACACATGAAACAAAAACTATGTCTAGGTATATTTCTTTTTGGGTGACATAGGATTACCCTTATACCTCTAGATGCTCCTGCATCAAACACCTAGGGTAGATTAAAAAGTGACCCTGTCACTTGATGGATGGTACAAGAAATCCCAAATGGGAAACCTCAACTACTGATATCCAAGTTGAGTCCTCTATTGGCCATCCTTTCCACTTAACTAGGTACTATTCATACTTCCTATTTTTGGTACTCCTACCCACACGACTATCCAGAATCTCTTCTATCTCCTCCTTCTTAGAAGTAGGAATTGGGCATGGCTACAACATCAAACCCTCATCTGCACCATCATCATGATACTCTGTTAAGTCTACAATGTTGAAGATAGGAGAAATGTGAATTCCATCTAGGAACTCCACCTCATATGCATTTCTTGAGTCATGTTTCTTCAAAATTTTGCAGGGGCCAAATTTTTTTATTTTCAGCTTGTTGTAAGTACCTACTAGAAATCTTTATTTTTGGAAGTGTACCATGACTAGATCCCCTACTTGAAACTCCTTATGTCTTCTCCTTTGATAAGCCCTAGCTTTATACTATTGGTTTATCCTGGTAATGTGTTCCTGGACCTCCTCATGTAGGCACTTGATATGTTCAGCAATTTCTTCTACTTCAGCACTTGTCCTCTCCCCTTGCTCCATCTTCCTCAATTCTGGTGTAGTCCTTAGGCTATTTTCATATACAATTTGGAATGGTGATCTACTAGTACTCCTATTTATAGATTTATTGTAAGAAAATTCTGCTTGTGGTAGAATCAAATCCCATCCCTTAGGCTTCTCCCTAACTAAACATCTCAACAAATTGCCTAGACTTATATTTACTAATTCAGTTGGTTCATCAGTATACGAGTGGTGTGTAGAACTAAACTTCAATTCCGTTCTCAACTTCTTCAACAATTTTCTCCAGAAATACCTACAAATTTAGTATCTCTATCAAAAACTATACACCTTGGAAGACCATGTAGTCTTACCACCTCTTTGAAAAAAAAAGTCTGCAATATGGACAACATCATGAGTTTTGTGGCACAGGATGAAATGTGCCATTTTGGAGAACCTATCAACTACCACAAATACTGAATCATTACCCCTTTGTGTCCTCGGAAATCCAAGAAAAAAAACCATACTTATGTCCTCCCATGGCTTTGATGGAATAGGCAATGGCTGATATAGTCTAGTATTGTGACTAAATCCGTTGGCTACTTGACAAACCTGGCAACTCTGTACAAACTTCTTCACATCCTATGACATTTGAGGCCAAAAATAATGTTCTCTAAGAATGGAAATGGTCTTATCTCAACCAAAATGTCATGCCATCCCTCCACTTTGTTTCTCCTTAATTAGATTTTCCCTCATGGAACTCCTTGGAATGCACAATTAACTACCTTTGAACAACATACCATCCTGAATCAAATAGTCTAGCCACTTGGTTCTATCTACAACAATAGGCTCTTTATAAGCTTTCCATGCTTCAACAAAATTAGGATCCTCAGGGTACAGATTCTCGAGCTCATCAAACCCAACTACTTCAACCTGCATTATTGTAAGCAACAACTACCTCCTGCTCAATGCATCTACAACCCTATTAGACTTTCCACTTCTATGCTTCAACACAAATGTATAGCTCTGCAAGAACTCTACCCACTTCATATGCCTTTGGTTCAATTTACCTTGGCTATTTAGGTACTGTAATGCCTGGTGATTAGTATACAAAAAAATTCCTTTGGCAATAAATAATGCCTCCATTTCTTTATGGCCTAAACTATTGCACAGAACTCTTGATCATAAATAGAATTCATCTTCTTTGCATCATTCAATTTTTCACTAAAATATGCAATAGGCTTACCTTCTTAGCTCAATGCAACCCCAATAGCACTGCCACTAGCATCACAATCCACCTAGAACACCTTACTAAAAATAGGAAGTGCCAACATAGGTTGTTTTATCACTTTCTTCTTCAGCATTTCAAAACTTCTCGTAGCTACCACAGTCCATTTGAACTCTTTTCTATCCCCTCTTATTGTATTAGTCAGGGGTGCACATATGTTGTTGAAATTCTTAATGAACTTCCTATAAAAACTAACCAAACCATAGAATGATCTTACCATAGTAGTAGACCTTGGAGTAGGCCATTCCAAGATTTATTTTACCTTCTATAGATCCATTTTGAGACCTTTAGGTGATACAACAAATCCCAAGTAGACTAACTCTTTTATAGCAAAGCTACACTTCTTTAGATTAATTAATAGTTTCTCTTCCCTCAAACTTTCAAGGACACTACAAAAATGCAATAAATGTTCTTCCAAAGTGTTGCTGAAAATTAAAATATCATCCAAATAAACAATAACAAATTTTCCCAAGAACTTCTTAAGTACCTCATTCATAAGCTGCATGAAAGTGCTCGGGGCATTCATCAATCCAAAGGGCATGACTAGCCACTCATAAAGACCCTCCTTGGTCTTGAAGGTAGTTTTCCACTCATCTCCTCATATCTATATTTGGTGATAGCCACTCTTGAGATCTATCTTTGTGAAGTACTGAGCTTTTCTCAAGCAATCAATAAGATCATCCATTCTTGGCAAAGGAAACCAATATTTGATGGTTATCCTGTTTATACCTTGAGAGTCTGTACACATTCTCTACTCTCCATCCTTCTTTGGTGCCAGTACTATAGGTACTACACATGGACTTAGGCTCTCTCAAATCAAAGCCTTCCTCAATAGCTCCTGGACCTGCCTATTTAGCTCCTCAGTTTTAGTAGGAGTCATCTTGCGAGCATCCTTGTTAGGAAAACTAAGCTCAAAGGATTAAATCTATCTGATGACTAATTTACCTTACTAGTGGCAATACTTCTAGAACATTATCAAAGATGATATCTTTGAACTCACTTAATAAATCTGAAACTTCAAGTGGTATTTCACTACTACCTTCCTTATCTTTTCTAGGAATTAAAGCATAACACATACACTAATGTTTCATGCCATCTAAAAACTTTCTTCCATCAATAGGATAGATCCTAGCACTACTGCATACCTTTTCCCTTTCCTTTCTCATGGGCTTCAGTTTGTGGTGAACTCCATCCTTTGTTAGAGAGTATGTGTTTGCATGACCATCATGTACTACATGCCTATCAAACTGTCACAATATTCCCAACAATAGATGGCAAACATCCATTGGAATAACATCATAGAGAACCTCATCATGGTAACTCTCAATTTTGAACTTCACTAAACATTGTTCACTTACTACGACCCTATGATCATCCTTCACCCAAATGATCTGATAGCACTAGGGGTGTTTCTCCCTCTTGAGCTTCAGCTTAGAGACCATCTCTTTTGACACCAAGTTGTCTGTGCTACCACCATCAATTATCACATCACAAAATTTATCCTCACACTTACACTTGGTATGAAATAGACTCCTCCTTTGTCCTAGTTCAATCTCACCACTTAGTAGGACCCTTTCATTTACTAAAGTCTCTCCTCTTTTTGCATCCTTTGAATGTGATGATTGTGCATCCTCATCCACATGAGCAACCCTAGCTTGACCCTCAACTCTCCTATCTGTCCTTCCTTGTCGTTGAGGGCATTCAAAGGCACAATGGCCTTCCTCATTGTAATGGAAATAGGTACCACAAAAGCCTCCTCTTCCTTGTCCATGTCCTGTACCTCTTTCTCCAAAGTTTTGATCACAAGAGTGGTTGAAATCCTTGTCCCTATAGTTCTTGCTAGTACCCACATCTTCATTTTTCTTTTGGGTCTCATTTTGGCCTCTAGATGACCTACTACTACCCCTTCCTTCTTGACTGCACCCTTTTTGTTTCCCTTCAAACCTTTTATTTAGCTTCTCTTCAACTCATAGGGCAAACTAGTATGCCTCCTCAATGCTAGTTATTCATACTAGACTTAATTCCTCCTGGATGCTAGGTCACAACCCACTGATATAACAAGCAACCTTCTCCTTATTTGCTTCTGCATATCCCAGTCTAATCAAAAGTCAATAAAACTCCTCCGTATATTCCTAGACTGATTTTCCTACTTGCTTTAACCCATGCATCTTCTTAAACAAATCAAGCTCATAGTCAATAGGAATGAACTACTTCTTTAGTTTGTACACCATGCGATCCCATCTTGTGGTCTTCTCCTTTCGTCTTCTATTTCTTTCCAATTGAACCTCTTGCCACTAGATTTTGGCATGGCCTTTCAATTTGGCCTTTGCAAACTTAACCCTGTCTGGGTCCCTAATATCCTCATACTCAAAGTACTCCTCCAATTCATTGATCCAGTCGATCAACTCATCCGGTTTCAGATTTTCTAAAAATACACCCACATCAATTGTAGGTCTTTTTCAAAACTTAGTAATGGCCCTAAAAAGCCTCTCCTTTTCTTGATTTAGAAATTCCCCTTCCTATCCAATTTCTTCTTCTTCATTGTCATCCTCACTTTTTTCGCCTACAGCAATATTTGTTCCTCTACGAAGCTCCTCCTACAATGCTTGAACCTATCTTTGGAGGGCTCTAACCTTCTTAAGATTAATAGCTCTTTCCCTTCCACCGAACTCTCTTCATGGAGGCATCTTCTTAACTCAAACCCACAACCACATAGTCTTGGTGCAAACTACGTCACAGTTAACGCTCTATCTACACACTTAGGAAAACCTTGCTCTGATACCACTTGATGGGTTCAAGCCCAATAACAGAATGGACACAACAAGAAAGGGAAAACTTTATTAACTATGAAACATGCTAATACACTCAGTACAAAGAAAATAAACTTCAAAACATGTCCTATGGGCTTACAATAGTATAAAGTTGGAGATAATTTCTCCTTCTAATACCTCCTCTCAAACTCCACTTTGAACTACTTTTTACAATGCTAGAAATGTTCTTAAATAGACCCCAAAGGGTTAAGTATTATGAATACATTCTAGAAAGTGCTAGTTGGCATCCACTACCCAAATAGAAGGCTCCAGAAGTTCCATTAGAAGTCGGCACAAAATTAGAAGAATCTAGAAATGGTAATTGAAGTTCCAAAAGGAATAACTTTTGAACCATAGCTCTGATTGACAAACCCTTTACATTTCTGAAAAGCTCTTAGAGTGCTCTATAGCCCAATGGACCATCTTTGCTCATCCCCCATTTTTCAGCCCTGTACAAGGTCATTTAATGCCCCTAACATGACTTTCAAGCATTCTTAGGAGGTTTCTAAAAATTGAAAAACTGCAATAACTTTCAAATCGTGGGGCCTTTTGACTTGATTCTTTTTTCGGAATGTTTTAAATTATAATTACAATCATCCCACCAATTTACACTTTTTAACTCACCATAATTATGGCTCAATTACATAGTCCTATTTTTTTGACATTTACACATATCCCAAGGTGCTTAAAGACTCTAACCCAAAACACTAATAGTGGAATTGTGAGAGTTAGAACCTTTATTTGACCCAAATGGATATCCAAAAATGAAAACACATGAAATAAAAACTATGTCTACGTATATTTTTTTTGGGTGACATAGGATTGCCCTTATACATCTAGATGCTCATGCATAATATCTTCTTTAGATCTTATGCATTAGGTGGATTGATGTTATGAGCTAATGCATCAAGAACATCCTTTACAATTATAGTCTCAATAGTTGTGTTGTGGGGATGGCTAGCACTCAACACTTGTGTGTCCTATGCACTCTATTCATCTTATTGCTGCTCAGCTATTACCTTATCATCCTTTTGGCTTTTTATCCCTTCCCTAACTATATTATCTTTATCATTGTCTTCCTTGTCATCATCATTATCATCATCCTTATCATCATATTTTCCCTTTGTAGGGTTAGCTTCTCCTTGCTTCATAGTGGTCAACCCATAGATATGTTTTCATATTTGAGTTGATTTCTTGACCACATCTTCAATGTTATTTTGGAGAATATTGAAGGATCTATATTTAAGTGTGAACCTAATTTCATATTTCTTAACAACCTTAGCAATTTTTCCCTTTGTAAACTCTGGCATTACTTGGGTTAATGTTTTTTCCTTGATTTTTATTTCCACATTTCAACAATGATGTCATTTTTGCTCAACAATATCATATAGGCCTTTTGGCATTGAGTTGTCAAATTCTAGTGGAGTGTTCTTAAACTTTGACATCATGGCATACAATGCCTCTTCCACTTGGTTTTTCTCTTCTTTCCCCAATTTATCAAAATCAATATTTCTAAAACCAAATAAATCAACATTTCTCTTAATATTTTCATGCAAGTTCTCATGATTAGAGAGAGGATTATGACTTTCCACCTTGAATTACATATTATCATCTAATTTTATCTTCTCTTCATTAGAATCTAGTTGAGCCACATGCTTCCTTCTTTTTCTTTTTTGCTACTATCCACCTTGCTTTGTTTGGTTTGACTTTTCCTTGGCCTTTTGAGTATTTGCACATGTGCTAGCTTTGGTGGTAGGTGCAGTTGCCTTGGCTTGGCTAGGTTTGACAATCTTCTTTACTTTTGTCACAAGTTGTGACTTAGCCTTCCTTTTCTTTGACTCAATAGTAGAAGGTGTTTCCTTGGCTTCTTCTCCCTTGGCACCTATAGTCTCATTTTCTTCCTTATCTTCTTCCATGCCTTGAGTCAAAACTAGAGGTTCTTGTGCTTGTGTTTGTTCTTCGTCTTCCTCCTTGATAGTATTTCCAAATTTTTCTTTTAATTTCTTTACCAGCTTTTCCTTTTGCTTGATTGTGGATGTAGTCTTCAATTCCATGGCAATCTTTGATTTCACCATCTCATAGTTTCCAAAGACTTTTACAATCCTATGTACTTCCTCAGAAAGTAAGGTTGTTATGGCTAGTGAGACTTCATCTACATTGACCTCATAACCTAAGGATCTTAACCATCTTACCCTTGTTGTGGTAGCTTGTACAAATGTGAATTCAGCATCAACAAGAAAACATACATCATTATAATGTTTCTCCACTAAGGAAACTAGTATCGTCATCCTTTCCTTCATTGACTTCTTGAAATCTTCAAAGTAACTTGTCATTATTCAAAGTTTTCTCCTAGCTATTCAATGTACTCATTAATATGCACTACAATTGATCTATTTGTCTTCAGGGACTATAGTACCAAATGAGAAAAATGTGTTCTATACATAAAAGAATATCCAAACTAGCATGGAAAAAAATATGCACTATGCATTCTTGATTTTCTTAATTGTTCCAAGGTTCTCCATTAGTTGTTGCAATTGTAGCTCTACTAGATCATATGTATGATCTTTCTTTACAATTTTGTAACCAATATCTGCAACTATGTAGGGTGCATTATTCAATTTGGTAGATTTATATAATTTGTGTCAGATTACCCTTACAATAAAGTTTAACGATGTATCACTAATTGTATCTATAGTCATGCACCTCTTATTCCATGTTTCTTTAGTTTTCTTTTTAATGATTTCCTTGGAATCACTCCTGAGTGTCTTTGGCTGATGTAGGATTTGGTAGCCAATAAACCTTTGGATTATTCTCTTGGATATTTTGATAGGTCCTCCCTCTAGACATAAAGAACCATCATGAATTTGGCTCAACACAATTTGAATCCATTCTTTGCTAAATACAGTAGGAAAATCTAGGGCTTGTGTTAAAACCTTTCTCTCTATAATTTTGTATTCTTCCTTCAAAACACCATTTTCACACAACCTATTATATGCATCCCTTATTTTGATGTCTCCAATGCTACCAATTTTGCAGCTATAGCATCTCCTCACACCTTGCACCATTATTATATTTGGTGAGATCATGGATAATGCACCAAATAACTCTTTTTTATAGGTGATATTGGGAATGGTTTTAAACACAAGCTATTTAACTTCATTGCTAAAAAGCTAAACATTTAAAACTTCTTTCCCTTCAACATTTTTCACACTAGATTCCATCTTGTCAAAATAGTGTTTATGAAAATTTAAAATGCTTAGCTCAACTTTTGATAAATACCTTGTGAAATCTGATGAACTAGTGCGAAATCACTGCTAGAATCTCTATGAACACTTTGAATAGGATTTTGAATTTCCTTCTGCTCTTCTCGCTCTATCTTGATTTCAAAATGATGAAAAAATGAGCTCAAATTGATCATATACCCTTCAAAAACCTTACATTTAATGTTGAGTGCTTACACAACTATAAGCTTGGCATTAACCAATTTTAGGTTTATTCAACATCCATTGATGTTTCCATCACTAGAAAACTACTATGAGCTTTGCATCAATTAGCCAGACTGACAAATCGACATCTTCTTACATTCCACTTGGCACATACAGGAAATTTTTCATACTCTACAACAACATGAAAAAATTTAAGATTTGCCTTGAATTTCTAACATCATCTTTCATCTTTATTTGTGCTAATTTAGTCTTTTCAATACTATATCCTTTTGGAATTGATGCATGATATAAGCTTTAAATACCAATCCCACACACCTCTTGTTTGCCTAGCTTGATGAGGTGTGATCACCTAACCCACTGGGTGAAGTGATCCCTTCTCTATTTGATGTGTTGCAATCATCTTTCCTTTTCCATGTCTTTTTCATCTCATCTCTTATATGTTCAACATATTCCTTGCCTTTACCTTTATCATATTCACAACTTGGTGCCTTTGACCTGGTTGGACAATATTTATTGATGTGACCAGTCTTCAAGTAGCTAAAACATGTAGTTTGACTTAACCATCTTTTGTAATTGCCATTGAAGTGTGGCCTAATACAATTCTTAGGAACATGTCCATATTATTAACAATAATTATGGCTATATCTTGTATTATAATCCCAATTGTATGAATCCCCATTGCTTCTTACCTTTGTTGGCTTGTTTGATGACCACATGGATTTGGATCTACATTATGTCCATACATCTGACTATTGTAGCAATATCCATCAAATCTTTGTGTATGCATAGTCCTAGTTTTGCATTCATGTGCCTAATGACTTTTCTTCTTGTACTTATGAAAATGAGTCATGTTCTTAGGTTTAACATTCTGATTTGTACTTTTTCTCCTACACACATTAGAAGTATGTCCTTTCTTATCTCCTTCTTTAGTGCTTATGTAGCATAATCCTAATGTATCATTGTTGAATCTAGGGGATCTCAGTAATTTCTCAAAGTATTTGATGGCTTCATTTGGATTGTTGAAACTTTCAAAAAATTCCTTTTCTCTGTTTAGGTCACTCTACAATTGTTCATTCTGCAACTTCAATATAGTTATCTCAATGTCCTTGACATTGAATTCATAGTTGGCATTCATCATTTGACTTAGAGCATCCAATTGCATGTTGGAAATCTTGGTTAACTTTGTTGACTTCTGTGCCAATCTACTAGCTAAAATTCTTTTGTCTTCTTTAATCATGGTTTTGTCTTCCATAGCCTTCTTCTTTTGTTTCGTCACCTCATATAGCAATATAGCTTGTGATTCTTGTTATAGCTTGAGATTTATAATTTCCTTAGCTTGGACTTTATTCTTTTCCATTAGATCTACAAGCTACATCAAATTCATTGGATTCACCATCTACAAATACCTTGGTAGTGTCTATCTCTTTGTATAGTGTGTCATTCTCTACAATAGCAATCTCTTTTCTTCTCTTCAAGGATTTCTTTAGTTTCTCTCTTGGTTCATTCAGTTGATGTAGTATGAGATGTATTTTAATCTCCTAGTTCTTAATAGTATTTCCAAACTTGCTAACTTCCATTTCAAGATCCTTCCTTGGAGCTACAAACCTTCTCTTTTAGAGAGCAAGGTTCTGATACCAATTGTTTGAATTACAAGAGGAAAGAGTAAACTTCTTAGGGGGGAGGGTGACTCAATAGTTTAACCATGGACCCATAAAAATTTCACCATTCATTCATTACATGCATAAGTAACCTAAAATAACATGTAAAGCATATGTATCTAAAACACATAACCATGTAAGCATTTAAACACATAACACTACCAGATATGGTTACCCAAAAACCCTCCAAGTGAGAAGGTAAAATTGGGGTGGGGATGACACCCACAAATCTTCACTACTATAGTAATAAAGTGTATCCAATGAAGGTTGGAACTTTTTCACCATGAAACATGATCTAGCTTGTGAAAAGTCTCCACTATTAAAGGTTTATAGAGACTGTTAAGTCTCACCTTGTTAGAGGATTTCAAAACCCTACTAGAAGTGTTCCTTGTTAGAGGACTTCAACTTACAACTAAGTAAGCACCTTGTTACAGGATTTCATACTACTTTCTAGGACTACATTGTTAAGAGATTTAACTTAAATCACTTGTTAAAATATCTTAGCACGGATCCTAGGGTTGGCACTTGCTTTTTTGATAATAGATCACCACTAAAAAATGGCTAATTGGTCCTTCACAATTAGATGTCTCAATGTTGTATCCTTTTCTCTATCCTCTATTCTTCTTTAACTGATTCTATAATTCACTCTTTCATCACAACTTCTAGGTCACCTTGAATGCTCTACATGCAAACTATCTTGTTCACTCTTTCAATTCCTTCCACATTCCCTCTCCTCTATCATCGAGAGTTTAGGGCTTCATCCTCCTTAAGAATACTTTGGTGGCTTAGGGTTAGGTATGACTCTATGGCTAAGATTCATCCATTTTGCCACTTAAACCTTCCCTTTTCTAATTGGCTAGGGAATCCAAATATAGATTCATCCTTATCTCCAAAATATCAAAATATAATCTTAAGTTAGCTCAAAAAATGGTTTACATAGTTTTCTATGCCATTACAAATAAATATGTCAAAATTTTGTCACTTGGCATATGTGTTGGGATTTACAAGTGAGAAGTAAACTTTTGAGAGATGTGGTGAATCAAAAGTACTAAACTTTAACCAATAAAACCTTTAACTTTAAAACATTGCATGCACAAACATATGAAAATAACATGTAAAGAAAATGCATCCAAAAAAACACTTGACACCATATATGATTACCCATAAACCCTCCAATGAGAAGGTAAAATTGGGGTGGGGGTGACACACACAAGTCTTCACTACTACAGCAATAAAGTTCACCTTTTAAGTTTACATGTTTTGATCATTCTCATGATTTGCACTGTCTTGAAACTTGCTTAGCACTATCTTTTTTCTTGATATCTAAATGACATAGCACTTGTTGAATATCTTGCTCAGCACATATTTTAACTTGGCATCTATATTATACTCGGCATCAACTTAGGAAATTTCATAAGTGTGTTGAAACTCAATTGTCAAAACCAATTTGAGATCAACAATCTCCCCCTTTGACATGAGTGTCAAAAAAACACTTAACTATACATGATGAAACTAATCTCCTTGAGTATAATATACATTCTATTCAGCATATATATAAAACTTCAAAATTGTTCAAAATTTTGTGAAGGACTATATACCTCAAAATTTCATATCTTGCTCTGAGTTGATGTGCCATATCCTTGTATCAAAATATTTCTGAGTAGATTGATTTTCTTTTGCTAATTCACCTTGTCTTTATTCTGAATTTTGAATTCTAATGCTCTTTATCTTATGTAACCTGTTATGCCCTATTTTCTATTTTTCTCTTCTCCTTTCTTTTCTCTATTTATTTTATCACTCCCCCTTTCATTTTGGCTCCCCCTTTCACATGTCTTCCCTTGCAGATTAAGTATCCTTTTGGCTTTTCAATTTCTCCCCCCTTTTTTGACACTTATGTAAAAGGGTCTATACACTGACTGAATATTTTTCCAAGAAGGTTTTGTTCTCTTCCATTACAATTCTTAGAGCAGTATCCCAATTTTATATTGAAACTTCTAGGGATTTGATTTGTATAACTATATTTTTTGTAAGGTGAACTAAGCCATCTAATGTAGAAAGATTTGGAGCTTTCTTGATCACATTTTCTGTGTAGGCTAGTTCTTTTTGTAAAATTTCCATGTCATGGGTTAGGGCGGATTGAACCCAAACTAATTTGGCTCTAGTGCTAATCTCTTCTACTATTAATAAAACAAGTTCCTTTTGTGTGTAAAGCATTTTGTTAAAGTACTTCTCACTTTGAGCTAGATCTTGTGGCAGTTGCATGCTAGCTATTTTTAAATTTCTTTCCAAGCTCATTATTCTCTAGCTAATTTCCTATGAAAAAATTGATGGATCACACAACTTTGAGTACAATGAGAAGATATTCTCAAGTATTGTCTTCACCTTTTCAATTTTCTTAGCCAACTCTACCTATGATAGTGCTATCTCATTGGATATTCTTTCATTCACCTTTGTTTGAAACTTCTTTTCTGACCATTCCATCAGTTTTGCATTAGTATCATGGTCTTCACTTTACACTTGGTCCATTATTTCTAAAAGTTGTTGCATAATGGGCTTTGTTTCATCAGGTGCCTACAAGCTAAATGCATCTAAAAATATGTTTTCTTATTTCAATTAGTACTTGCCTTTTTTTATACCCATTTCTGAGTATCTCCTGCTTCTTTTTCCTTTCTAGTGCCTCTTGCAATTCATTTATCTGATCAATGTTCATGGTTGCATAGTCATACTTAGGAATGACTATTCCTTCATCTAATGTAGGGTGTTCATAGTGAAGTAACTTTGCAACCTTTATAGAGCTCAAGCCCAGTGTTGAAATTTGAAGTGGTATTGCTTCAGTGCATAGCTTTTGAGGTATTCTTGTAGGAGTCATAGTGGTTGGTAGATTAACCAAAGTTTGAATTTCTTCTTGCTCCTTTTCTTTTGGGGTTTCTTTCTCTTCCTTTGGTATTCCTTGGTCAATTAATATTATGTGTGGTGGTGCATCTTGTACTTGTGTAGTAGGAAAAAAAGTATCTGCCTATCCTATTTGGTCCTTTGCTAGCTCCTCAGTAGTTGTAGTGACTTTATCTATGGTATCAACCTTAGCGGATGTATCTTGTGCAGCTTGCTCTTTAGGTGGTCCACTTATAGTTATAGGGATGATAGAAGATGTTTCTTATGTTGCCATCTTATCCGTAGTCAAGTCAACTACTACTTTTTTCAACTCATCTACACTGAACAACATTCATCTAGAGTTATTTAGTCAAGGATCTTCTTGAGATCCTCTATAGCCAATGGGTTTATGTTTTGACTAGATTTTTTATGAACATCCTTTAATTTTATTGTTTCTGTAGGTTTAAAGGTGTCATATGGAGGACTTGGAGATGGCAATTGTGTGTCTTACACACTCTATTCTATTTGCTACTCTTGAGCAATTGCCATATCATTTCTCTTTTGTGCTTCCTCCTCCACAGTTTCATCTACCTTTTCTTTTTCACCTTCACCTTCCTTTTCATTGACATCCTCTTCTCGATTGTTTCTCCCCTCAAAGGGATCTTCCTCTCCTTCTTTGATAGTTGTTAGACCATAAATAAATTTTCACATTTGAGTGGACTTCTTAACAACATCTTCAATCTTATTCTAAAGAATGATAAAGGCTCTATATTTAGGTCCAAATTTGTTCCCATGCTTCTTATTGGCCTTGGTTATTTTCCCTTTTATGAGCTCAATAATTACTTAAGCCAATGTAGACTCTCTTATTTCTTTCTCCATATTAAGGCAATAATGCCATTTATTTTCAATAACAAGATACAAATCTTTGGGCATTGAATTGTCAAGTTCAAGTGGGGTGTTCTTGAACTTGGCCATCATGGTGTATACTAATTCTTCAACCATGTTTTGTTCTTCTCTACTCAATTTATTAAAATCAATGCTCTTTAAGCTAGTTAAGTCTACATTATCTCTAATATTATTACATATATTTTCTAAATTAGACTTGGTGGTGTGACTTATCACTCTAAATTGGCTTATGTCTTCTAACTCTATTCTTTCTTCATTTGAGTTAGGTTGAGCAACATATTTTCTTCTTAACTTCATTTTGGTTGGACCTTGCTGCTTGGTAGCCTTCTTCTTTTCTTTCTCCTTAGCCTCCTTAGTTTTGGTTCTTGTACTTTCCCTTTTAGTAGGCTTAGCTAGACTTGGCTTGGTATTTTTCTTAAACTTGGGTTGTGCTATAGGTTGTTTCTAAGCTTTTCTCTTTTTGGGCTCTGGTTTGGTTGGTGTTTCCTTAGCTTGCTCTTCTTCCTTGGCACCTTCTTTCTCTTCAGCATCTTCTCCCATGCCTTGTGTCAAGGTAAGTGGCTCTTGGCTCTATTCTTCTTCTTCTTCATCTTCATCATCTTCTTCTTCTACTTTTTTTGTCCCTTTTCCAAATTTGGCCTTAATCTTCTTGACCAATTTGTCCTTTTTCTTTAGAGTTGAAGTAGTTTTCAACTCCATTTCCACTTTAGATTTTACAACATCAAAAGTGCCAAAAGGTTTTGTACTTTTATCAATCTCTTCTGCAAGCAATGTTGTGATTGTTGATGCCTCATCTATGTTTATCTCATATCCAAGTGGCCTTAGCTATCTCACCCTTGGTACTATTTCTTGGATATAAGTGTAATCAATGTAAACTAAGAAACAAATGTCATTGATATGTTGATCCACTAGGGAGACTAGAATCCTTAGTCTTTCCTTCATGGACTTCTTAAAGTCCTCAAAGTAGCTTGTCATTAAGGTTTCAAAATTGGCTCCCATCTACTCTATGTACTCATTTACTTGTACTTCTATAGACCTATTGGTCTTCTAACTTATCTTAACAAAAGAGGTAAATTCATTCTAATAATAGAAAAATATGCATATCAAAATTGATCCAAACTTAAACTAAGCACTCTTGGATCTCCTTATTGCTCCCAAATTCTCCATAATCTGTTGCAGTTTTAGTTCTACTAGATCATATGTATGATACTTCTTGACAAGTTTGTATCCCACATCAGTTATAACGCAAGGTACATTGTTTAGTCATGTTGACTGGCAGAATTTATGAGATATAACCCTAACATCAAATTCTACAAGTGGATCTCTAATTGTGTCAATGGTCATGCCTCTTTTATTCCACTTTGCCCCATTATTCTTTTCAATGGCTTCTTTTGAATCACTACTCAGGGTCTTTGGCCATTCTAGGGTTGGGTATCTTGTCACCCTATATATGATTAACTTTGATAGCTTAATAGGTCCACCTTCCAACCATAGGCACCCATCATGAATCCTGTTCAAAACTATTCTTATCCACTCCATCTTAAAACCTATAGGGAAATCTGGGGCATGGGTTAAGCCCTTCCTTTCAACAATCTGAATTCTTCCTTTAATGCCTCATTCTCACAAAGTTTATCATAAGCTTGCCAAATCTCCATGTCCCCAATTGCTCCAAATTTATAGTTATAACACTTTCTAACAACTTGCACCATAACGACTTTAGGTGGAATTATGGATAGTGCACCAACAAGGTCATTCTTGTATGCAACTTCAAGAATTGGTCTTAAATCTAGTTATTTAACTTCATTACTAACCAACTAAACCTGAAATGGCTCCTTGTCCTTAGGATTCCTACAGCTAGATGTCATTTCTAAAAACTAGGGTTTCAAGATGTAAAAATTGCATAACTGTGTAGCTTGGCACTTGTGTAAATATCTTGAATCGATGATCACTTTGAATTATTGTTGGAATCTACTTAAATTCTTCATCCTTTCTTGAAATAAATTATTTGCTTTGTTCTCTCTTCACTCTATGTTTTTTGTGATGAGAAATGATCAAAAAATTTACCTTATACCCTTCATTACATAGTATTTAATTCTTAGTGCATATATAGTTGTCCACTTAGCTCCTTATGCAATTCTATTTTACTCAACTTCCATTGATTTTCCAGAACTCGGTATCTATTGGAGTTTCTCTTACTTGACTTCAATAAGAATTTCCTTTTACTTAGCAACCACTAGTACTCAACTTCAACTAGCTTTGGTAGACAACTCAACATATACTAGGATTTTACTTGGCATCTAAAAGAAACTTTCCTTACTTGGCAACAATGTGAAAACTTTGAAGATTTAACCTTGTATCTTTATTCATGATGATCTCTCCCTTTTAGTACTAACTTATTCTAGGAACTGATGTATGATAAAGCATTTAAATATTAGTCCCACATACCTTTTTGCTTAGTTTGATAAAGTATGACCACTTGACCCTTTAGGTGAAGTGATCCCTTCATTTGATGTGTTGTATCCATTTTTATTCTCCCGTGTCTTATTCATCTCTCCTCTAATGTGCTCAATATTAACCTTTCGTTTTCCTTTGTTTGACTCTGAGTTGGGTGCCTTTGATCTTGTTGGGTAGTGCTCGCTAATATAACTGGTCTTCAAACAACTAAAACATGTAGTTTGGCTTAACCATCTATTGTAGCTTCCACTAAAATGTGTTCTTATGCAATTCTCAGGGATGTGTCCATACTCTTGATAGTAGTGATAGCTATATGTCTTGTGTTGTAGTCCCAATTATAGGAATTTTCATGGCTTCTTCCCTTGTTTGATGACCATGTGGTCTTGGATCTATACTCAAAGGCTCTTTGTCAAAACTTTTGACAATTGTAGTAGTGTCCTTCAAATCTTGGTGCATGGTCCTTGTCCTACATTCATGTGCCTAATGACCTTGTTTGTTGCATTTGTAACAATGTGTTATATTCTTTGGATTTTCATTCTAACTACCATTCTTGTTCCTATAAACATTATTTGTATGCCCTTTCTTACCACAAAAATGTCAAGTGGGTTTGGAGTTCTTATCTTTGTCATTCCTTTGTTTAGGAGTCTTGGATGACTCTCCTTCTTCAATGATTGTATAGCCAAAACTTGATGCTTCTTTATTGGATCTAGGGGATTTCAATAGTTTCTCAAAATACTCAATGGCTTCATTTGACTTGTTGAAGCTTTCAAAAAACTCCTTCTCTCTTTTTAGGTCATTCTGCAATTGCTCATTTTGTAACTTCAATGTAGTTATCTCAATACCCTTGACATTCAACTCATGATGGGCATTCATCATGTGGCTTAGGGTATCTAACTACATGTTTGAGATCCTAGACAACTCTACTAATTTTTCTTCCAACCTGTTTGACAAGATTCTTTTGTCTTCTTCAATCATGATCTTATCCTTAATGGCTTTCTTTTTTTGTTTGGTCACTTTGCATAGCAGTATTGCTTGTGATTCTTGTTCCAATTTGAGATTTATCATCTCTTCAGCTTGTGCTCTATTCTTTTCCATGAGATCTACAATTGCTACATCAAACTTTCACAAGTTACCATCTACAAATAACTTTGTGGTGTCTATCTCCTTGTATTGGATGTCATTCTTAGCTATGGCAATCTCTTTCATTCTCTTTAGTGAACTCCTCAAAGAATTTTTGGCTTCATCCAATTGTTTCAATAAGAGGTGTATCTCAATCTCCTAATTCTCAATGGTCTTTCACAACTTGTAGACTTCCATCTCAAGATCTTTTCTCCAAGTTGTAAGGCTTCTCCTGATGAGAAATTAGCTTTGATACCAATTGTTGGGATTTACAAGTGCGAAGTATACTTCTACGAGGGGGGTGAATCAAAAGTACAAAACTTTAACCAATAAAAATTTTAACTTTAAAAAATTGCATGCATAAACATATGGAAATAACATGTAAAGAAAATGCATCCACATAAACGCTTGACACCAGATAGGACTACCCAAAAACCCTCTAATGAAAAGATAAAACTGGGGTGGGGATGACACCCAGAACTCTTCACTATTGCAAAAATAAAGTTTACCTGTTAAGGTTACATGTTTTGACCATTTTCATGATCTACCCTATGAAAGGCCTACCATGTTAAAATCTTACAAGGATTGTTAGATCCTACCCTATTAAAGGATTTTAACAATCTATCAAAAGTGTACCTGGCAAAAGAATTGAAAAAATATTCACTTAGAATGTCACCTTGTTAAAGGCTTTATACAATGGTTGTTAAACCAACCTATCTCCATAGGATTTCATTTTGCTAATACAATTGTTAGAAAGTACAATAGAATGTTTGACTTGATTACTTGCAATCTGCTATTGCTGATTCCAGATCACTATTCTATCTAATCTAATCCTTACTAATCTGATATGAAGCTATTTGTAGTACTGATAGCCTATTCTTCTAATTGATATGTAGTTCTATCCTTCTTCTAAGTCACCTTCAACTCAATCAATTCACCACTTTCACTTCCTTCAAATCTTTTCTAGCATTATCTCCTCGCATGCATTCTCTTTCAATCTTATCTTTAATCCTTTTAGATTTATCCATATGTAAACTCAAAAATGGTTTCCATCTTAGTTTTTGAAGGCACAAACTCATATACTAATGTTGTGTTACTCAACACTTGTCGATTATTGATACTTGGCACATACTAAATTATGTCTTGCTCGACACTTGAACTTGCTTGGCATCTATTGTTCACTCAGAACTTGAAACTTTCTTGGCACTATCTATTTGTTTAGTATCTGAATGACTCAAAACTTGTTGAATTTCTTGTTCAGCACATATTGTAACTTGGCATCTATATTATACTTAGCATCAACTTAGAATATTTCTTAATTGTGTTGACACTCAATTATCAAAACCAATCTAAGATCAACAATATGAAGTCTTTGATTCTTGCAATGCACTATTTTGTATACTATGACTCAGCATCTGCATCACTCAAAATCCACTATTTACTCAACTCTTGAATCACTCGGCATATTCTATCTACTCAAACCTTGAGTGACTTGGCACATGAGTGACTCGACACTCATTGCAACTCGACATGGTCTAATATTTACATGTTGTTCTTGACATGTATTACTAATTTGGCATGAATTAAGTAAATGGCTTAAGTGTGTTGACACTCACTTGTCAAAACTAGTCTAAGATCAACAAAGGACTGAAACATAGATCTATAATTTGCAAGTGAGTTGTAATTTTATTATCAGATCAAGCGTTATTGTTACTTTCTAATCATTTTATCACTTTAGGGTAAATCCTTTGGATTAAGGTTGACCTAACAGTCATTTGTAAATCCTTTAGTCAAGTCATCTTCCAAGTGAATGATCTAAAGTCCTCTTACAAGATTGACTCCTAAAAATGTGATTAAAATTCTCTAATCAAGTCACATTTAATAGTGTGTATTGTAACCTTTAATAGTGTTGGCCTTTCATAGGGCATCACTTCAAAAGAGTGAGAATTAGTAGCATGTTAGTGGTGGTTTTTTTCCAAATTGTGTTTCCATGTAAAATCTATGTGTCAACTTTGTTATTGAATAGTTTAAGTTTCATGTTTACATTTTTGTAAAGCTATTTTGACCTAGGCTAGTAACCTACAACATTTAAGTATTGTATGATCTAATGGATGCATGCATAACAAGGATTTATGGATATGGGTTCACTAAGCTGTGAAAAGTTTTATTTGTATAGCTAGATTTTAGATAACTGATTTTTGTAACATGTGGTAGTTCTTTAAACATTTTTCTTCCAAAAACTTAAGGAAATCAACATTCATAGTGCCTCAAGACATACAGGTAGAGATCCCTATCTATTGGGCTAAAATGGGAGAGTCTTTACTTCAAATTACAACTTAAAATATAAATAAATCAATTATGGATAGATTTTAAGAGACGGACTCAATAATTTCTTTACACTATATTTACATTTGTAATTTCTTTTAAAACTTTCTATAGATTATGGGAGAACCAATAGTGGAGACATGCATCAAAGAAAGGCTGAAATGGCACATCAATCTGATGATTTTTCTTTATTTTGTGTATTTTCAAGGGATTTTGAATTCTGCATTTTATACATTATGAGATAGTATATTTTCCAAGTCTTAATGTCAAATTTTATAATATAATATGTTGCTTTCAATAATAGATAGTAGAATCCTATCTCAATGCTATCTCAAATTGTTGCTAGTCCTATTGTCACATTTGTATTGTTGTGAACCAGTCATAACTATTTTTTTCCAATTTATTCATCCTAGATTCATAGATATGCAGTGATGTTGGGAATGTGTATTTGCTAGAAACAAAATAAAAATCCAAGAGCCTATTAAGATCTTTATTTTAGTTCTACAAAAGCAAACAAGTAATTCTAAATTTTATCTTCTCTTAGAAGCTTTTTATGATAATATAGTGGGATTTTCCAAATCAGAAAAGGAAATAATTCCAAATTGTTGTCTTTCCCTAAGTTGTTAATAGTTGTTGTAGAGATATGTCTCTAGTTCTCTTGTATGCATAGCTTCCTTCTAATCTAGATAGAGAATTTAGACGTAGATGTTTCTAGACATACATTTTCACTTTTCATGCAAAGATTGCATGTTGATCTTTCCAAATGTCATTTTAGAGTGAAATATTGTTAGATAGTTTTATTATTATATTTCAATAATATTGTCACTTTTACTTAATTCAAGGCAAGTTAGATTTTTGAAAGTACTCCACAAAATGGGCTTTTTAAGTACCAAGTTATTCAATAATGTGTTTTTGTTGAATACTTAGTGTTGGACAATCTCATAATGTAATAGTTGTCATTTTGTCTAGGAATATTTATTTGTAAATAATTGATATCAAATTTGTTTTCTAAAAATTTCTTTGTTCCTCAATTAGACAGAAGTAATTTAATTTCTTTGTGTTCATTTTCCTTCATTTTTTTGATTTGACAACAAATTTTTGCTTGTAGTCTATTTCATTTTCCATCATCAAAAATAACAAAAATATTCTTAGTCTCCATCTATCTATGTTGTGTGGTGACAATTTTAATCCTTCAAATCATCATTTTGTTTGTGCTTTGTATTCCTCCATTGCCAAGGACTATAATACAACCACGTACTTGCCAAATGCCACCTCTTCTAGCTTTTTTAAATCCTTTATTTTATACTTTCTTCATAAAAAAATATGCATTTTTTATATATTAAATTGCGGAGAATATTTAATGTGGCATTTTGCATGTAGGCATTACCATCAATGTGTTGCATTTTATTTATGTCTCAAATCCAGGTGTATTCTATAGTAAATATTTTGTTTGGTACATTTCACCTATCTACCCTTATCTCATTACAAGGCTTATTACAAGCAAGATGACAACAACAAGAGGCTAAGGTTTTCCTAGTCTAATATTTGTTGTTTAGATATGCAATTCATCCATGAGCATGAATTAGATAGAATCATGAATTGTAATTTTTTTATCAATTCAATTTAATTCTTTTATTTCTTTTTCATTTTCTTTATAAAATTTCCAATACAATTCAAAATGCTATGTGAAGAGATCTAATGGGGTTTTACATAATTTTGTTATCTTTTTATTATTTATTTTTAGTTTTAGAAGTCTAGGTAGTTCTCAATGGAAATTCTATGCTTCTTTATCACTATGCAATTTGGGTTTCAAGTTGATTACAATGTAAATCACATACTTCAATTGAAGAGAAAGAAACAAAGAAAAGGTTCTTATATTTTGTTCTTAATTGTTCAACATTGCTTTTACAATTTACTTTTCCCTCTAGGGCATACATTTGAGCATCATAGCAATAACGAAGATAATTCATGCAATTTCTCATTTGATTTCTTCTTATTTGAAGGCATAATGGAGGATTAAAACAATCAAATGAAACTCTTAGGATTATAATGACTGCCATTTTCAGAATAGCATTTGAATTTGTCATTGGTGTTTCTTTGCCACAGGTTTCATTTGGAAAGGTATATATTTTGTAGCTTTTCATATTGAAATATAAAGGAATTAAATGAAAATTTTGATTATTATTTTCTTTAATTTGTGATTGGTCAATTTAACCTAGATTGTTTGAGTTGGCCTTATTGGAGCATTCGTAGGTGGGGTTGAATCTATGTTATTATTTGTGCTACTACTCTTTGTTACTTCTAGAACTTGGTTCATATAGAATTTGATCTTTTCTAGTTAACATGTTTTCTTGGGTTATGGTTAATTTGTAACCTTTGTGTTTCTTTTCTACATTTTGTTCTGATAACTATAGACATTGTTTCTTCATTGGTTGACACTATAAATTTCCATCTATGCTGATGATGCCCAATTCAATTAAGGATCAAATATTAGTGCCCTAGCTATGTTTCTAGACCTCTAAATGGTATTAAGGCATATCTTAAATCAATTCTCACATTCATTCTGGTTTCTATAATTGATAATGGTTATTTAACTTCTTCAAAGTATTTAGCACATCTTAACCCCTAGATTTTAGCATATTTGTCACATTTGTTTGTTTAAGTACCATTATGGTTGATTAATAAATTGTGTTGGGCATATGAAATGCATGGAGGAAAATTATTTGGATACTCACAATTGAATATGGCATACATCTATTTAACTAATCTGTAAATAATGTTGAGCATCATAGAAACATCCTTACCCATTTATTAGAGACAAGAGATGGCAACTGAGGTTTATTTTTGTAATTTATAATTAATAGGATGCTATGGAGATTAAAAATGAAGGACTTAAAAATCTATAAATATGTTTTTCCTGATGATAAAATTTTGAGGACTATATGTCATTGAGAATCCGCATAATAATGGAATTTTATACATGAAGTGTGTATAGAAAATACTGACTATGGAAATCAAATATATTTTAAGAATGGTATAAGAATTGAGTAAGTAGATAAAATAATTAATATGTGGGTAGTGAATCATTAGAGCTATTTAAATATTATTTTATATTCTTCATTATTATTCTGGAATTGTAAATTAGATAGATTTATCATCACTTTCAATTGACCAAATTTTCTACTTCAGCTGATATCTCATGCAAAACTGTATATTATTGTAGGCAAAACTAACATTACTTTAAATTTTCCCTCTTTTCTCAGCAAGTACCTCAGTAGTATTATAATTATGTGTAATTAATTTAACTAACATTTTATATTGTAAAATATAAATAAAATTAACCTATTTCCAAGTTTTACCCACTATAATTATCTTGAGTGGAGTATAATGGTTTTGATTTACAATATCAAGCTTAGAAAAGATTAGAATTTAATTTATATAGAATAAATATTACCATATATTTTACATGTACATGTGTTCCTTAAGTCTCATTTATCATATTTTTGAAATATTGAACTATTTTATCTTCAATTACATTTAGTGTTTAGGATACAATTAATTCTACTCAACCAAATTGAATTGAAGATTAAAACAAAATGATTTAAGGATAAAAGCTAACATGAACATTTTTTTGGGAAAGTTAATTTCCTCTCAATCTTGTTTATTTTTACGCAATACTCTAGCTCTTCAAAGCTCTTGTTTGTAAATAATTGATATCAAATTTGTGTTCTAAAAATTTCTTTTTTCCTCTATTAGATGGAAGTAATTTAATAAATATGTACAATGTTATCCAACTTTATACATATGTAGCTTTAGTAGCAAACAATGTTTTCCAACTCTATATAGGCTAAGTTTGAAGCATTCAAATGTTCATCGTTGAAATCAAATTTATTTTAATATACAAATTATTTATATATGTAAAGTAACTATAAGAAAACTAAAAAAAAATCATGAGTAGAAAGTGCAACCTTCTTTTAGCTTTTTAACATTTCATACAATGCATTGTTATAAACTAGTTGTTATAAGCTAGACAAATATAATATTTGGCATCTTTTGAACGGAAAAGAAATCATGACTTATAAATTTTCTATTCTAAAAAGTAAGTTAGATTAGATTTGTACAAATGTTATAATGGTACATAATGTTATCATGTTTTTATCAAGCAATACTCAATGAAGCTAGTACTTATAGTGATTTTGAAATCATCATTATTTTATACTAATTTAATTATACTTTTCTTATTTTGTTACATTAGGCAGGGACTCTAGTTGTGCACAATTCTTGTTTCTAAGAGAAAATGGATCGAATGACTAATATTGATTTTTATCTATAGACTCCATTTCATCTTGAATAGATTCTAATGAAAGTTATTTATAATTTGATCTTAACCTAATTTTTAGATAAATAGATAAATGACCTAAATGATAGAATTTAACTTTTGCATTGCTAAATTTATATATTTCTACTTTCAAATTATCTTTGATCAACTTCTTCTCTAACACACCTTCTTATATTGTATCTAATTTAGACATATCTTTTGAGATCTTATTAGTCTATTTCATATTCTAAAACTACCTTTGCCTCTATAAAACTAACATTAAAATCATATCCTATTTTTAAATTATCTTTGATCTACTTCTTCCCTAAATCACCTTGTTTAGTTGTATCTAATTTAGATATATACTGTCAGCTTCTACTCCCACATTAACTATTTGAGATCTTATTAGTCCATTTCATATTCTAAAGCTCCCATTGCTTCTATAAAACTAAGTTAAAAATCATATTCTATTTCATATAGAAACAAATTAGTATATGACAACATTGACAAGACTTGCATAGGGGTGCTCTATGTTTAAGCAGGAACAATTAATTTGTGGTTAGTCATGATGCCTGAATCATTTTATCTAAATTTCATTTTAGAAATATTAAAGAAAAAATATAAAATTGTATTTGAAGGGTGATTCAAATACTCCATTAACATTGATGCTATGTTGAACCAATTTCATTAGCAAAGAATATGCATGATGCAAACACCAATGTAATTTGATAGGGTTTTACATTTGGGGAGATTAGTTTAATAGCTATTTCAATGGTATGTTTAGATAAAATGTAGGTGTTGAGGCTCTTACATAGACAAATACTGTTTGTGAAATTCATCTTGTACTCATTTTACAATCACTTATTTTCTTGACAGGACATCTTATTGTAATATTCTATCCAACAATTTAGGTTCTTTGTCTATGATTCCACATTTTGCATGATTTTCTACCACAAGATTTCCAACTATTTTTTCATAGAAATATCCCTACCATTTTTCTTGGATGAATTTCCAAACCCTATTTCAAAGCTCTCATTTAGACATGAATAGGGAGGACATAGGTAGAATGTTTGGCTTTTATAAATTCCAATTGCATTTATTTGAAATTTTCATTACATTACATGTATTTCTTAAAAACATTATGATAATTCAATTCCATGGAATAATATCTCCTTGAAGAATTCTACCAACATCATAAACTTTATATTTGCTTCTACATTTTGGATACATATCTAAAAAATACATGAAAGGAGATACTTGACAAAAAAAAATCCACCTTCATCATGTTATATGGATGTTTATGCGTAGTTGTAAAGCTTCCCATTTTATTATTTGTAGGCAGGGCATTGAATCAGTATGTTGATGTCTTGTAGAGCTTCCTTAAAACTCCTTTGCATTCTCGAAGAGCTCATTTGGTTGCTAGAATTGAACAAGAATTGACATTACGAATTTTGAAACAATTATAAACTACAATTTCAATACACTAAATTGAAATTGGAATTTGGGTTAATTTGAGTTTGGCATTCTAATTTTTCCCAAATACTAGAACTGAATCTTTCATCTAAATAGATGGAATTGGAAAAATTCTCGTCTTAAATCCAATTCTAAGAAAAGAGCATTGGAAAATAAAATAAAATTTATGTTTTTTTCAAATCAACCTAACAATTTTATCTATTTGGTTTTCATTTTTGGAAAAAATATGAGGTTACCACCTTTACCTACTTGCTCTACTTGCTACTTATAGCCTTACCTAGTTTAACTTATGCTTTCCATTTGCACATAAGTTAGAAAATATTAACTAGCATAAAATGTGAAATTACAGTGAAGATTTCACGAAGAAAACTACTCTTCTTCCTTGATTATGGTGAGGATATTTAATGAGATACCATGCACAAAAATTTCATCATTCATATGATGACTAATACATGTAAATATGCAAATCCACTATTATTTTATTTATTACCCTACTGTTTGCATTAATTAACAAAGGGGCACCACATACATGTGTGGATAATTTGCATTAAGAGTAAAATCCTTGAAAAAATAAAATTTAATAAATATGGCTAGTTCTAAATATTGACAAAAAAAGAAGAAATATTAAGATGATAAAATGTTTATTTCCTTTTGTTAACTATGTTTTTTCCACTTGCATAGAGCCACCCAGCTATTGTAGAGTACCCTCTATGAAAAGAGCTTTGAAAATGTTGAAAGGATATAATTTTGTATAGTTGGATTTGATTGATATGTTCACCAAATATTAAATTCTATTTTTCTTTAATGATTATTTTTGGGCAGATAGTATAGAAATGTGGTATTTGAGTGACAACAAATAGTATACAACCACATGCAAAATGTAGGAAATGTATCTATTCATTTTGAAAATATTGAAAGGATATAACTTTGTATAGTTAGATGTGACTAATATGTTCATCAAATATTAAATTCCTTTAATGATAATTTTTGGGTAGATAGCATGGAAATGTGGTATTTGAGAGACGACAAATAGTATGCAACAATATGCAAAATGTTGGAAATGTATCTATTCATTATGAGCTAGGTGCACTAAATAGCCCTCATCCATATTTAATATTTAATATTTGAAATTTGATCAAATTTTAGAAAATGAACCCTAATCATTTCATTTCAATATTTTCCTCAATATTAAACTCATATTGGAGTCAAATGAGTTAGAGAAGTTTTAGAGTGCAAGGCTTACATTTAATATTGTATCGTACATTTTGGATTCAAAATTCATATGTTAATATTTGATAAGTTGTAAGGAAGCAAAGTGTGTGGAATCACTTCCTACGCTAATCTTAAGAGGACGATTATGCAAACTCAACTAACTATTATAAAGATTTAAAAGGACAAATAAACATGCATAAATGAAACATTACTATAAGAACATAAAACAATGATTACTATAGGGAAACTACTCTGAGAGAAAAAGCCCACCCTCCTAAACCAGCATAATGTATTACCAAATCAAGATGATTACAATACACTTTTAATGTAAGTTCTTACAGGAAGGTATCAACACAACTTGAGCTCAGAGAGACACCTTCTAGCATCCAATCTTGCTAAAAGAACCCAATGATCAAACTCCTCCCCAACTCTCCTTACATAGTGATTTTACAACCTAGAAACCACTCATGGTCTTACAGAACCATGGGAAAACCAAGCATGCCATATATTACCCATCCTTAATATTTGTAACTCCAAGATGGGAAAACAACCAAGTTAAAATAATATTTTTGTCCATAATTTTCCCCTGTACATTAGACCCTCACAGAAGTCATGTAATGAGTTATTTATACTCTAAAAATATTCTACCTGTATTCTACTAGGGAGAACATACATTTTGAACAATGTATATTAATATACACCTTTTTCAAAGACATAAACATGTGGAAAACTACCACAAACAAATTCTAGAATTTTCTAGAAAAATATTGCAAGGTTGACACAAATGTTTATCAACATTCTCTTGCTTGTTGAACATCTTTCAAGAGTCAAGTGATCCAAAGTGTCATGGACATAGTTGCTAGGGACTCTAAATACCATATAAACTTCAATGTTCTCATAAACTTCACTGTTCTCATAGGCTTAGTTAATGCATCAACAAAATTTGTTAAAGTTTCTGCATTCCCCAACTTCATCTTGTTGTCCTCGACCATATCTCTCACAAAATATTATTGTACATCAATGTGCTTAGTCTTCACATGGAATGTTGAGTTCTTTGCTAGGTAGATTGCACTTGGACTATCACTATAAATTGTCACTGCACCTTGTTTGAACTTTATATATGGACACAATCTCTTAAGACAATGGCTTCCTTGCAAGCATGAGTAACTGTCATAAACTCTACCTCTACAGTGGAAAAAGCAACCACAACCTTTTTCTTTCTCATCCAATTGATTGCACCACTAAATAATGTAAATACATATGCATTGGTTGATCTTCTTCTATCAAATCAACACCCTAGTCTGAATCCACATAGCTTTGAATATCTAAGGAATGCTCATTTCTAGTTCCATGAAAACATATAGAGTACTCCAAGGTACCCTAGAAGTATCTAAAATCTCTTTTATACTACATCCCAATGTGCTCTTCCTATATTAGATGTGTAATGGGAAAGTAATCCCACTTCTTGGGCAATGACTGGTCTTGTACAAACTATTGCATACATAAAACTTCCAATAATACTCTGGTATGGTACTCAAAGCATATCTTTCATCTCCAGTGAGGATGTATGACACTATGAGATAGAAAAATTTGTTCTCATAGTAAGATGAACACTCGATGCTATGGAATCATGCATTTTGAATCTTCTAAGAATAGTAGCAACATACTTATTCTGGCCTAGCCAAAGTTGTTTGTTTTTCCTATGCTTTATAATCTCCATTCCCAAAATGTGCCTTGTTGCACAAACTGTTTTCATTTCAAACCTTTTTCTTCACCAATAAATAACATGTCATCAACATATAAGGCAATTACTAGGAAATAATTACCATTAGAATTGAAATATATACAATGATGTGACTTTGATCACACAAATCCCATACTCAATACACCTCCAATCATCAAGAGAATATCTATAGCTTTTTCACATTTTCCTCTACCTACTAGACCTTCAAACATGATCTAGTCTAGGTTTAGGTACATGTTTAGGTTCATGAATAGGTTCTTCCTCTTCCTTTGATGATTCTAAACTCATAGAGCTCTCCTCAACATATTATCTTTCTACGGGCCTTGATTCAACTTTCTTAGGTGTAGAAGGAAGTTGAATCACACTTTCTTTTCTTCTATCTATTTTGGTTGCACTATGATAGAAGAGCGATTAGTCCCTCTAAGGATAACACTTATAGAATATAATACCTTTTGTTCAATAGAATCCTAAAGCTATTATCCTTTCACACCATAACTATACTTAATGAATATACATTTGATAGCTTTATTTTCCATTTTTTTCTACTTCTCCTTTGGTACATGAGCATATGTCTCACAACTAAACTCTCTCAAATGTCTAAGTGAAGGCTAGTAGTCCAACCATGCTTCCATTGGTGTCTTATAAATAAGAGGTGATATAGGAGACCTATTTAATAGGTAGAAAATAGTGGCTACAACTTTAATTCTAGAGGTGATGTAGGAGACCTATTTAATAGGTAGAAAATAGTGGCTACAACTTTAATTCTAGTCCATCTCCCTACAACATACTCCTAGCCTTCTTCATCAAGGTCATGTTCATTCTTTCTACAACTCCATTCTATTGTGGAGAATACAAAGTTGGCTTCTATCTTTTAATAACACAATCTTTACAAAATATGATCGATAGATGCCACTATTTCTTTCATTGTTGTATCCTTCTCACCTACCATAAATAGAAATGGTCTCACCCTGTCTCTCAAGTAGGGTGCCAATTTTTTTTAAAATATCTTGACTTCTTCCTCATCATATGTTTTTCACATTATCCTTATCATAGACTTCTGAAGTTCTATATCCTCTTCCCAAGATGGTGCTTTCTTCTCTATAACTCTATCATAGACTTTTTGGTTTATTGTGCCTTCAATATCCTTAAGTTTCAAATTGTTAGCAATCATATATCTCATAGTAGAGATGTCAATTTGATCTTTCTTAATATCATTATATAATTCATAAAATTTGTGCATCTGAACAAAGTTCCCTTCATTTATGTAGTGCCTACCCTCGTTCACATCTTTTCTAGACTTACTATTGTTATTATCTTTAGACTATGATAGACTAGTTTTATGTTAATGGATTAGTGGTATTGTTTTGACACTATCAGACATTATGTTATGGATTCAGTGGTTATATGATGAGATCATTTAGATTTTACATTTCATGCATACATGATGATCATTATATTGTTTTCAGTTATTAATGATGATTAGTTAGATGGTATATTATCCCATGTGTTTTATTATGGATACTTACCCCATACTTTCATGTGTATGGTGTGCATGTTTTCATATTGTATGGTATTTCTGATGTGGTTAAGGAAGGGAGTCGTAGTCAGCTGCTTAGTCAGGATCTACATGATGCACCACTTCTTGCCATTGCCTGTTTAGCTTAGCATTATATATATTGTATGTACATGCATGGTTTTTCTGTAGGTTGCAGGTACCGGGTATTGACTTCCCTGAATTGCCAGGATGAGTGTACCCTATTATACTATCTCAATGATAAGAGAAGGGAGATAAATTCTCAAGTCCAAATCCCAAACCTTTAAACCATTTGTCCTAGTGAGTTAGAACAACTATCAAAGTTGAGTACCCACCGAATGTGTCGGATGACATATTTCATGATTTTTAA
The DNA here is from genome assembly GCA_028749045.1 of Cupressus sempervirens. Classification (NCBI taxonomy): domain Eukaryota; kingdom Viridiplantae; phylum Streptophyta; class Pinopsida; order Cupressales; family Cupressaceae; genus Cupressus; species Cupressus sempervirens. The sequence goes on along the minus strand of CM053783.1, from coordinate 805,190,181 downwards.
CCCTTTAGACTGATTTTGAGTGATTTGCTCTATGATGGGTTTTCATATTTTATCTTGGAGGTCTATGGTGAATTTTCTATTAATTAAGTCTTAATAAATAGATTTAATTAATAAATTAATTATTTGAGAAGATTAATATAAAATATCATGTTATTTGATATTTTTATTGTAATTAATTAAATGTGAATTAATTGAGAGAAAAGAATTAAATAAAAGAAAATTAGAAATTAATAATTAATAATAATAATAAAATAATAATAAAGTAATAAATAAATAATAATAATAAAAGTTATAAAAATTAAAATAAAAGTTATAAAAATTTAAATGGAAATTATATAAAAAGTGAATTGGAGTTATAAGCTTGCTTGGGAGTTAGCACACTTTTCTATTTCTCAAGTGTCAACAACACGGGGGTTTGTGCATCAATTAAGCACATGGTGTCTACAACCCTAAAGCTCATCTTGAAGGTTGGAAAAGACCCATGCTTAGTTGGTGACACCTTCCAGCTGTTTCTAGAAGCATTCTAGATGTTTCTTGAAAGCTCTTTATATTTAGGCATCCCTAGAAGCTTAGACATAGCGTTTGGAGTTCAATTGGAGCATAGGAGGATTTGAGATTTCTGAAGAAGGGAGCTTGCTCTGCGGGTTTTTTGAGGAAGAGCGAATTAGGATCAAAATCCAGGTAGATTCTTGTGATTTTACTTATGCTATTTCCGCATCTTGCATTCCCTGTCTTCTTCATGTCTTCCATATGTCTTCTGAGGAATTTCATATTTTATTGTATGCATTCTCAAAATGGGCAATTGAATTTATGTGGAAATCTTTATATGCATAGATCTGAAAGAAAATGGGGCTAGGGTTTAAATTCATAGCCAAACCCATTAGATTATTTATTGGATAAATTTGAAGATCAAAGATTTAAAGGAAAATTCTGAAAATTAGAATTTCTAAGTAAACTGTGTATATTCTTGAATCTGCATACACATATATGTATATATCATTATATACATATATATATATATATATATATATATATGTATGTGTTGTGATGGTGATAAACTCTGCATGTATATATATATACACATATATATATACATATATACCCATATATATATATATATATATACATACATATGTATATATACATATATTTATTTATTTATTTATATAATAATCGAATGTCGAATCACGATAGAGTTTCATGTTAATAGTATTTCATATCGCATGGGAATGTTTTTATAAAAAAATTCTATTGAAAATCGTGTTAAAAAAATAAATAAATAAATATGATGTTGGGCGGGTATTATATACCCCACCCACTGTAGGCTTACGAGATCGCAGGGTACCTGCAACCGCAGTGTACCTACGATCCGTAGAGTACCTGCGGTGCGGATGTATTGGGCCAAGCGATTTTAAAATCGCATTACGATTTGAGTTTGGTTCTAAATTATATAAAGTTTTATTTGCAACGTTATTTCATATGAGATTGGATATGAATCTCGATTTTGTTGCAATGTCATTAATTAATAAATGTTATATATATATTTATGTATGTATATATATATATATATATATATTTATGTATATATATATATATTTATGTATGTATGTATATATATATATATATATTTATGTATGTATGTATATATATATATATATATTTATGTATGTATGTATATATATATATATTTATGTATGTATGTATATATATATATATTTATGTATGTATGTGTATATATATATATATGTGTGTGTGTGTGTGTGTGTGTGTGTGTGTGTGTGTGTGTGTGTGTGTGTGTATGTATATAAGTATCTATGTATATATAATTAATTATAAATGAATATTATAAAGTTCTAAATTAATGAATCACTCTTTTAATGATTTAAAATATTGATATTGAGCTTGTCAATTATGAAGAGATATTAATAATTAATTTAATTAAAATCAGTTTAATTAAGATTAGTTATTAGAATATATAATCAATGTTTTGATTCATTGAGAGTGTCAATTTTTAATCAATGTTATATTACTAGATCAATTAGAAAAATGAGTCTAATAGTTTTGGGGAGAAACTTTTATCTATCAAACAAATACATGGGTTAGGAAAAATGTGAAATTTTTCCACTTAATATAATTTGGAAAAACGTAAACTGAGACTTTTAAATTCAAGTTGTAAATTTAGCAAAACCAAAACATGTGTTTACATTGTGTATTCTTTATGCTATTGTTTTGGGTTTTGGGTTGACTAGTGTTGACTAGTATAGGATGTCTACCAGAGGCTTGGGGGTTATGTGATTGTGATGTCATGATGATATTTTAATTTTGATCTTTATAAACCCAACCATAGTTATGTGATGGAATGCTCTATGTATTGGATGTGATTACTGATTGTTATAGTTGAGATTCTTGTGCATGAGACTCTTGACCTAACCATTATTTTGGTCATCGATCAGTTAACCTTGATTATTTTCTAGTCACCATGATGGGACTAAAATGTAGATTTATTTTTGATGATGTCATGATGTGACATGTTTGACTCAACCATTTTTGGAGTCTTCGATCAGTATGATTGAGATACATATTTTGGTTATTGAGATCCATTGGATATTTTGATTATCAGTGATACTTCAGTTGCCAATAGAGAGCTGTTGTGTTCATGATTTTCTATGGATGTTTGCTCATGGGGAATTGATGCTTTTATGCATATTTGATGATTTTATTATGGATTATCTTTTGTGATTTTGAGATTTATGATTCCATGAGCATTAGGGTAGGATATCTTCATGTAGTGACGTGAAGTGGCTTGCAATGGGGGCCGGGGCCCTAAGAGGCTGCTAGGGTAACTCATTGTAAGTTGGATTAATAAGTGATAACATCCACACCTAATATTAACTAAATGAACCTAAAAAGATAAGTTTTTTGTTCTCACCCATGCCTTGAGCACTTGTACAGGCTAGGATGGGAGTAGTGAGATGCATGGTTGTGACTTTGCATTCCGTAGTATGCCTCGTTAATATGAAAGGATACTAGTGGCCACATGAAATCAGTATGGACCCATGGAGTTTAGCTAACTGCCAGAGTAACTTGTACGTGATAATTGCGATGACACTTTCCCACTTGCATAGTAGGTTCCTACATGTCATTGTGTGCCTTTGGGATTAGATGTCATATTTTGTGTTTGGAACCTTTGAGTTAGTATACTTTTAGGATTCCTAGACTTATAGAGATATGTGCTATGTGATTTTGGTAGCCTGTTTGGGACTTGAGATTATCTCCTTAGCACGGTGGGAGTGGACCACTTAGGTACCATGCGGTTGGGTGGTAGTGTATTTTCCACTCTTATCATTTTGAGATTCATTGAGACATCGTGGCTGATGTGTCCTTCATGATGGTGGATGTGTATCCTTTTTCATTGATGATTAGCATATGTTAGATGATGTTATCTTATGCTTTTATTTGCATGTTAGATTACTTTCTACATATGATGTTGTATATGTTAGGAGTGACATTCCTACTATGTTAATACTGATGATCTCTTCAGTGATTTGGGATGTTACGCACGGAGGGATGGCTAGGATCCACGATGGTCTAATGATGCTATTAATGGTTGGGAGGAATCATGCACTTAGTTTATTATGTTGATCTTTATGATGGATGTATATGTTTTCTATGATGATGTATCATGTGTATCATTTGTTTATCTCTACTTTGATGTATCATGGATTAGAATAGGATGATGTACCTTATTATATCTATGTGTATTCTTTGAGCTTGTCATACCCTATGACATGTACAGTGGATGATTGAGTATTTGAAATGTAATGTATAAACATTAGACTTATCATTATTATTTCATGTGGATGTTGTGATAGATGGATTCATGTATGTAATTCAACATTAAGGGATCTTAAAGAATGTAATCTGTTATTTATGGACATTGCTATTGCTTCCGTTAATGTGCATAAGTTATATGTGATGTTTACTTCTATGGAAAAAAAATATGCTACTAAACTTAGTGAAATTCTAGGTTAATTCTTTGGATCCCTTGGCGGGGCATTACAATTTATAATGGTTGAGTTTATCTTCTCAATATTCAACTTCCATGGTTGCATTGCTTTTCGTACTATCTATTTAGAAACAATAACTTTCTTTGCCTATTTTGCTTCTTGTTCTCCTTCTTCTTCACTAGATTCCACAATTTTCAGAAATGTCTTCTATTTTTTTCCTGGTCCAGTAGCTTTTTACTTGACTCTTTTAGTTTTGGTAGTCATAGCTTCTATTAATCTCTCATATTTTCTCTTTGGCTCACATGGTTGTTCAATTGATACTGTAGCATATTAAATGCTCTAATGTGAATGATTTTTTGCAATAGACATTGATAATGGTTTCACATACATTATTCCTTGTTTCATTGTCTATCTAACTACCTATGACTCACTTTCTATCACACCAGCCTCAACTAGAGCTTTCTTTATTATTGTCTCAATCTTCTTCTAAGATGCTTTCTCTCAAGATGTTTGATGAGTTGATAGGGTAATCTCTTCAAATGTCTCAAATCTATTCTTGGGTTGGTTCTTCTTAGAGTTCAACAATAGATTAATATATTCAATTGCTACATCATCATTTAACTCATAACCTAAGGGATCAAGGAATGTTTCCCAAGGTTCTACTACTTGAATATGAGTTAAATATGTATTAATCATAACACATATATCATTTTTAAATATTTCTACAATTGTAGGCATAATTTTGAATCTTTGTTTCATCCCATTATGAAAGGTTTTCATGATCAAATTTCCAATATCTAAGATTTTTTCTTTTGCATGTCTTCTACATACATCTGTAATCTTCCTTATGGTACATCTCTCACTACTCATACTCATAATCTCAGTGACTAATAAGTATGGAAATCTCCTAAGTACATGAAAAAATATATGATTGATCAATGACTGAAATCTAAACACACCATTATTGGTCCTCTTGATTTTTTCTAAGTTTCCAAGAAGTTGTATCCTCAAACTTTCACTTAAGTTAACTGGTTCTTTCTCAACAAAAATCTTATAAGCTACATAGATGAATCCTGCTAACAATTCATCAATCTTAGAACTTAAACACATAGAATAGGTAATGATTCTGCTTAAAAATCTTACATCATCTTGTTTAATGGTGTTGATCACCATGGCCTTCCCATTATAAACTACTTTTGTGTAGCTCTCAACCTTCTTCTTAACTAGTTTCTCATCTATAGGTACACTGCCTTGTTTGCTAAGACTAGTTACCTCATGAATAAGGTCAGTTGAAATGTCAATTACATTGTCTTCCATCCAAAATTTTCCATCATGAATTATACTTCTAGTATGATCTGAGTCCATTCTTCATTATTCAATTCTTGGTAGAAGTGATATTTGAATAGGTCTAGTTCCTTCAAATGTTCAAATCTGGGCTTTATAGTCATATCATAGCTAAAGACAATTTCCATATCTTTGTTCATATACTCACTCCCAATAGTTTCAAACTTTCTATTGAGATAAGTTCCTACATCTTCCAAATACACTGCACTATTCAGAGTAATAGATAATGTTGAATTAGGGTTCCTCATTCTCAACATTATGAACTATTAACATATCCCTAATTTTATTGAAAATATAAACTTTATCAAAGAAATTCTATAGATAAATGATAAAATACCTCTTTTCAAAAATAGGGTTTAGTTTGAAATTGCCTTGTCAAGTCACTTCTAAGTGCTCTATGCTTCTAATGTAATTGCAATGAAGTGGTAATCAAGTCTGTACTCCATTTTATTCATCCAATTTGAACTTCCATTAATTGCATACTTTGTAAACATGTAAACTAAGTCAATCACATTTTGAAATCAAATATCTACTCAAAATCTTCATTCGATCTTCAAATGCTACCCAAAATTTATCATAGCTTCCTTGTATCATGAAAATGCTCCAAGAATATTTTCTCCAAGATATTCTCTATAAAAACATCTTTTTCATCTTTTTCTATAGAATTAACTTTCTCTATAATAATAATAACTCTTAATTCCTTCGTAACAAGTTTTAGTAAGCTCCAAATTTCAAGAAAGCTTAGCTATAGTCTAAACCTACCTTGATACACCTTTTCCCAACTTTGATACCCATATTTCAATCTCTAAATGAAGTTTCAATTCTGGTGATGTGAACAAGCTTAGTTCAACTTAGTTGAATCAAACTCAATTATTGACTTCGATCTTCCTATCTCATCATCTTCTAACTTCTCTTCTGAGATGTCTAAGCATTTTATGAATGCCTTGTTGAGTTCTTCTTGAATTTCACTGACTACATTTCTATTTTCCTCATTATCTTTCTTAGTTTCGTAGTTCCTTTCATGGTTCCTTCTATCATTCCCAGTGTTTCTTCCATCATTCCTTCTATTTTTGAAGTTTTTTCCATTCTTCCTTCTATCTCCAAAGTTTCTATCCATTCTACAATGCTTTGTTGTATGTCCAAAGTTGTTGCATAATTGACATATTGGAGTTCTTCTTCTAGGATTCTATTGATCAACATGTACATGGCAATTCTAGGTTGTGTATCCAAAGTTGTTACACTTATAACACATGATTTTCCTTCTTTCTTCATATGGTTTTCCTTCTCTCGATGTCTTTTCATTAGATCTTCTTCTATCTATAACATTATTATTTCTAGACATTCTACTATTCCTTCTATCATTATCATATTTAGGTTTCCTACTTTCAATTTCTTTATGACCCATACCATGACAATTATGACAATAAAAATCCATAACATGATTAAATGATTTATTTGTACAATCTCTTTTCATATGACCTATTTCATTACATGAAAAACACTTACCTATAAATTCATACCTAGTTTCTTTAGGAGATTCCACTTGCTTAGTTTCATCCAATTTCATAGTTTCCATGTCTTATTCAACTTCTTTAGGTTTATTAGAAGATTGACTAGATTCAATCTTATCATTAGATTTCTCTTTCACCTTTCATGATAGTATTGTACTTATGAAGTTCTTCATGATCTTCTTTCAATGTTTTAAATTAAAGATATCTTCTTCGCTAGATGTGCTCTAAGATCTATATTTTCAATCTTCAAATTAGATTTAATTTTTCTAGGATCACTCTTCAAGGTCAACTTTATATTTTTAATCTTCAAATCATGCTTCAAGATCTTGAACTCTATCTTTAGCTTTGAATAATCATCATCACTAGTTTTAGATTCAATAGATTTAGGCTTTAATTTGAGATGTTCAATCTTGTCATTCAATTGTCCACTATATACTTTGGAGTCTCCATATCTATCATTCAGCTTATCTCTTTCTTTAGTAAGGAGATCAATTTTTTCAAGAGCCCCTTCAAGGTTCTTCATCAACTGTTCCATATACATAGGGATCTTACATAAGTTGTTAAGCCTCTTCTAAGTAATAGTGCTTTGATACCAATTTTTAGAAATAGGAATTACTTGGAGCGGCGAATCAATAATTTAAAAACTTTAGTCACCAACTGAATGCTATGTATTACTTTGAACCATACATAAGAAAGTAAACAATTAATTTTGAATAGTAATAGTAACCATGCATAAAGATTACTCATAACACCATATTTTGTTAACTAGGGAAACTCAGGCCAAGGGAAAACCCCAGTGGGGATGATACCCACTAGATAATATATTGATATATATATTCTTTGTTAGAGGATGAATATTGTTAGGAGTCAATGATAAAATTTAGTATAGGGATTCCCTATTAGAAGAATTTGAATCCCTATTAGGAGATTCCAACCCTGTTATGAGTTGTAGTACAATATATGCAAGTTGAGCCCACTACCCAAGCATGTACTTCCAATTACAAGAAGAGCTCACTGCCCAAACAAGTAATTAGTCCTTAGGTATATAGGTACTACAACTTCCTTCTTGATTGATCTCTACCTCAACTAGATCTTGGATCACAAAAATCAGGTTCTCAAAACTTCGCATATATCACTTCACAAGAAATTTTCATATCACTTATCACAATACAATTGCACTTTCAATACACACATCAATTCACAAGATGTCCTTTGCATAAATACCATGCCTTTTCACAAATTGTTGCTAGGTTAGCTAAGACCATAATATACTTTTTCAACTTAGAGTAAATATCTAGGATATCGGCCCTAATTGGTCAAGTAATTATTTTGTAAAAAAAATAAATCCTTTACCTTTAATTTTGCTATTTTATTCACTGATAAAACATGAATATCTCTTTTCTATACAATTTATACTGGTGTTTGTGGTTATACACATCATCATCAACAAATATAATATCTATATCTAACTATTCTAGTCATAATATGATGTCAGTAACAAGTTACATATAAAACAATACACTGCTATAAACCAATTTCATACTTAGACAATTTTCTGTCTGCCAAAAGCTAAGTATTCCTATTTCTTAGTTTTTCTACAAATATGTACATCATGTGTTGCCATTATCCAAATCCATTCTTTCACCTAATGCCAAAATTCCATGTTATCCAAATCCTTTCTTTTTGTCTTGCAAGGCTATGACCTTTAATTTCTACAAACATCTTTTCAGCAATTGGCAAAATCTTTTTACCAAGATTTCCTCTTTTCATAGGATCCACTGAAGATTTTGCCTCATTTTTCACAAATGTTAATGACAAGATTCACTAATAACCTTGATTAGATTCATGTCTTCTTTCAACTACCCCTTAATAGCCTCCTTATGACATCTACCAAAAAATGGTGATAGCATTCACTAGAAATTTAAATTAGCTTTAGCTATCACAAATGGGGATAGGGTTCTTTGAATAACCTTGCTCTACAAAATAAAACATTATCTTTTCTATCACAATTGATTACATACAAATTCCTTCCTTCTTTAGCTATCCCTTGATTAGTTGCCTCTGTCAAAAATGGTGACATGATTCTCCCAATTAACCTAGATTTTATTTGTCTATCACAAATGCTGACAAGATTTTATTAACCTAGCTTGATACCACTTGTAGAAACCCACAATAACTCTAATACACCTTGTGAAAGGTGGATGGATAAAATATACTAAAATGTAAAAATACTCAATGTGCTATGACACTAATATATTTCATTAACTTTCCTACATCAATTACATTGCTCATATCAATTACATTTTGTCCATATCAATAACATTAAAAGATTCCTAAGAGTGAACGCTGCTATGCCTTCCTGCTCCCTTGTTTTTTTTCAAAATTATGCATCCTTGTGGATCTCTCCTAGGCTTCCTTTTCTACCTCTAAGTGTGCCACAGTGGATGGTGTCATTTGGGGGGGGGGGGGTAGGGCCTCCCTCATGCCTTCTTTAGGTAACATTCGCCCTCCTCCTGATTTAGCTTTGTCTCTGCCTAGTGTCTCTATAGGAACCCCTATTTTGGCCTCTCCTGTTTGCTCTGCTGCTATGGCCAATGTCACTACTGCAGATTCCCCTCCTATAATTAGTGCTGCTAGTCTGCAAGGTAGGGTCTCCTATGCTAACATGGCCGCCTTTGAGGCCAGTTTGCATGGTATTGTTCCTCTCGCGAGTCTCTCTTTGGGGCCTTTTCATCCTAAAGAGGCCTCTCTAGTGAGTGTATCTAGCCTAGCAAAGGTTGTTTTAGATCAAGATATTATTGATAAAAAAATTAATACGACGGAGGAGTTCTCTACCCTAGTCACTATTTTTGGATTCAAAGGTTTTTGGCCCTCTCTTTCTACTCTCCATGCTTGGATCTCCAAGCATTGGGAACCAATCTTAGACAATGGTGTTTAGATCTTCCTAAATGATAAAGGATTCTTCATTGTCAAGTTTGCATCTGCTGAAGATAAGAAGACTATTCTATGTGATAGCTTCTCATGGAAAGATCATTTCCCACTCATGGGAAAACCATGGCATATGGATTTTGAACCATTCACGGAGTCCTTCAACAAGGTCCCCATTTGGGTTAGGCTTCCAAATCTCCCTATGCACCTCTGGCCTGACTTTGTTTTGGAATCAGTGGGGAACACTATTGGAAATATTTTGTATGTGGACTCAGCTACTTATGATGTTCTCCATTCAACCTGTGCACAAATTCTTGTTGAATCGGATGTCTGAAAGGACCTCCCAGAGAAAATCTACTTGGCCTCTTTGAGGGGCTCCTAGACCTAAATTTTGGATTAGAAGGTATCACCTTCCACTGTAGGATTTTTCATATGATAGGTCACATGGCTACTCATTTCTCTACTATGAATTCCAAGCTGAGGCATCCTCCTACCTAGTGGCTTGGGACCTCTTTCGAGCATTATATGGTGCATAAGTCTCTAGAAGAGTCCCCAGATCTTGAGGATGGCTCTCCCCCTCTGGTTGGCTTTCCCCCAAATAAAGCTTCTTTAGGGCCTTTGGTCATTGTGGATGTCTAGCCTCCATGTCAAGGCCCTATCCCTCTTCTTGTCTCCATTTTAGCTACTCTTCCTAGTCTTGGTGGGGACATGTCTTCTTTGGTTTCTCCTAGGGAGATTGATCTGTTGGATTCTCCTGCTTTTCTTGGCCTCCTCTCTTCTTCTAAAGCTTGGCTTGGTGAGGCAACAAGGGTGGAGGATGGATGGGCTGTTGTAAAATGAAAGAAATTTAAGCCCTCTATTCCTCCACTAGATTTGATTCTCAGGTTAGGGAAGGGAGGCTCTAAATAAAAGGGCAAATTGTGAGCTCCCTCATTGTGCCTGGGTTTTGGAGGTGGAGCCCACTTTTGGGTTCCCTACCTCCTAATTGGATTTTTTTTTGGATGGTGATAAACTTTTCTACCACCATAGTTACCTCTCTTCTTGGGGGGTAATTTGATCCTTCTTAGTATGTTGTAGCTTTGTCATAGTGCTTATTGAAAATCTTAAGCTTTGTACAAGGTTTTAGGCACCCTTCAAAACCTGTTTTCCTTAATCAAAAACATTGCAAGATGCCTCTATTTGTAGAGATCTTATATTTTTTTTGGAAACATCTAAATTAACCAACATAGAATAAATATTTTTTTCTAGAACTATCTACACATAAATGACTTCTAGAACTTTAGCTAACCCTTTTCATCAATCCAGGAATTTCTAGAATTCTCCATTACGCCTTTACATTTGATTTGAGGGGGAAATTACACATTCCAACAAATCTAAGATAAGAGAATTGGATTGTTAGCATCTATAAAGTTTTAGCAGGGTTCAAGTTGTAATTCAAATAAGTGTTTGCAAGAAACATATAAAAGGGAAATGGTTTCTCTAATGTCATAGTGATTGGATTCAAGACACACAAGTCACTAAAACATCATTCATAGACCAGATAAAATGTTATAACAAGCTTAAACCTAATAAAATATAGAGGAAATGGTCTAATTAATGATTTTAATCTAGGCAAAAATGGGTCTTTGGAGTAGGATAAGGAAATTGAGTAGGATTACTCATAACACCATATTTTGTTAACTAGGAAACTCAGGCCAAGGGAAAACCCCAATGGGGATGATACCCACTAGATAATATATTGATATATATTCCTTGTTAGAGGATGAACATTTTTAGGATTCAATGAGAAAATTTAGTATAGGGATTCCCTATTAGAAGACTTTGAATCCCTATTAGGAGTTGTAGTACACTAGATGCAAGTTGAGCCCACTACCCAAGCATGTACTTCCAATTACAAGAAGAGCTCACTACCCAAACAAGTAATTAGTCCTTAGGTATATAGGTACTACAACTTACTTCTTGATTGATCTCTACCTCAGCTAGATCTTGGATCACAAAAATTAGGTTCTCAAAACTTCGCATATATCACTTCACAAGAAGTTTTCATATCACTTATCACAATATAATTGCACTTTTAATACACACATAAATTCACAAGAAGTCCTTTGCATAAATACCATGCCTTTTCACAAATTGTTGCTAGGTCAGCTAAGACCATAATATACTTTTCCAACTTAGAGTAAATATCTAGGATATCGGCCCTAATTGGTCAAGTAATTATTTTGTAAACAAAATAAATCCTTTACCTTTAATTTTTCTATTTTTTTCACTGATAAAACATGAATATATCTTTTCTATACAATCTATACTGATGTTTGAGGTTATACACATCATCATCAAAAAATATAATATCTCTATCTAACTATTCTAGTCATAATATGATGTCAGTAACAAGTTACATATAAAACAATACACTGCTATAAACCAATTTCATACTTAGACAATTTTTTATGTACCAAAAGCTAAATATTCTTATTTCTTAGTTTTTCTCCAAATATGTACATCATGTGTTGCCATTATCCAAATCCATTCTTTCACCTAATGCCAAAATGCCATGTTATCCAAATCCTTTCTTTTTATCTTGCAAGGCTATGACCTTTAATTTCTACAAACATCTTTTCAGCAATTAGCAAAATCTTTTTACCAAGATTTCCTCTTTTCATAGGATCCACTAAAGATTTTGCCTTATTTGTCACAAATGTTGATGACAAGATTCACTAAGAACCTTGATTAGATTCATGTCTTCTTTCAACTACCCCTTAATAGCCTCCTTATGACATCTACCAAAAAATGGTGATAGCATTCACTAGAAATTTAAATTAGCTTTAGCTATCACAAATGGGGATAGGGTTCTTTGAATAACTTTGCTCTACAAAAAAAAACATTATCTTTGCTATCACAAATGATTACATACAAATTCCTTCCTTCTTTAGCTATCCCTTAATTAGTTGTCTCTGTCAAAAATGGTGACAGGATTCTCCCAATTAACCTAGATTTTATTTGTCTATCACAAATGCTAACAAGATTTTATTAACCTAGCTCTAATACCACTTGTAGAAACCCACTACAACTCTAATACACCTTGTGAAAGGTGGATGGATAAAATAAACTAAAATGTAAAAATACTCAATTTGCTATGACACTAATATACTTCATTAACTTTCCTATATCAATTACATTTTGTGCATATCAATAACATTAAAAGATGCCTAAGAGTGAACGCTGCTATGGCTTCCTGCTCCCTTCTTTTTTCCAAAATTATTCATCCCTGTGGATCTCTCCCAAGCTTCCTCTTCTACCTCTAAGTGTGCCACAGTGGATGGTGTCATTGGGGGGGTAAGGGACTCCCTCATGCCTTCTCTAAGTAACATTCTCCCTCCTCCTAATTTAGCTTTGTCTCTGCCTAGTGTCTCTACAGGAACACCTATTTTGGCCTCTCCTATTTGCTCTGCTGCTATGGCCAGTGTCACTACTGCGGATTCCCCTCCTATAACTAGTGTTGCTAGTCTGCAGGGTAGGGTTTCCTATGCTGACGTGGCTACCTTTGAGGCCATTTTTCATGGTGTTGTTCCTCTCGCGAGTCTCTCTTTTGGGCCTTTTCATCCTAAAGAGGCCTCTCTAGTGAGTGTATCTAGCCTAGCAAAGGTTGTTTTAGATCAAGATATTATTGATAAAAAAATTTAATATGACAGAGGAGTTCTCTACCCTAGTCACTATTTTTGGATTCAAAGGTTTTTGGCCCTCTCTTTCTACTCTCCATGCTTGGATCTCCAAGCATTGGGAACCAATCTTAGACAATGGTGTTTAGATCTTCCTAAATGCTAAAGGATTCTTCATTGTCAAGTTTGCATCTGTTGAAGATAAGAAGACTATTCTATGTGATAGCTTCTCATGGCAAGATCATTTCCCACTCATGGGCAAACCATGGCATATGGATTTTGAACCATTCACGGAGTCCTTCAACAAGGTCCCCATTTGGGTTAGGCTTCCAAATCTCCCTATGCACCTCTGGCTTGACTTTGTTTTGGAATCAGTGAGGAAAACTATTGGAAATATTTTGTATGTGGACTCATCTACTTATGATGTTCTCCATTCAACTTGTGCATGAATTCTTGTTGAATTAGATGTCTAAAAGGGCCTCCCAGAGAGAATCTACTTGGCCTCTTTGAGGGGCTCCTAGACCTAAATTCTAGATTAGAAGGTATCACCTTCCACTGTAGGATTTTTCATATGATAGGTCACATGGCTACTCATTTCTCTACTATGAATTCCAAGCTGAGGCATCCTCCTACCTAGTGGCTTGGGGCCTCCTTCGAGCATTATATGGTGCATAAGTCTCTGGAAGAGTCCCCAGATCTTGAGGATGGCTCTCCCCCTCTGGCTGTCTTTCCCCCAACTAAAGCTTCTTTAGGGCCTTTGGTCATTGTGGATGTCTAGCCTCCATGTCAAGACCCTGTCCCTCCTCTTGTCTCCATTTTAGCTACTCTTCCTAGTCTTGGTGGGGACATGTCTTCTTTGGTTTCTCCTAGGGAGATTGATTTGTTGGATTCTTTTGCTTTTCTTGGCCTCCTCTCTTCTTCTAAAGCTTGGCTTGGTGAGGCAACAAGGGTGGAGGATGGATGGGCTGTTGTAAAATGAAAGAAATCTAAGACCTCTATTCCTCCACTAGATTTGATTCTCAGGTTAGGGAAGGGAGGCTCTAAATAAAAGGGCAAATTGTGAGCTCCCTCGTTGTGCCTGGCTTTTGGAGGTGGAGCCCATTGTTGGGTTCCCTACCTCCTAATTGGATTTTTTTTTGGATGGTGATAAACTTTTCTACCACCATGGTTACCTCTCTTCTTGGGGGGTAGTCTGATCCTTCTTACTCTGTTGTAGCTTTGTCATAGCGCTTACTGAAAATCTTAAGCTTTTTACAGGGTTTTAGGCACCCTTCAAAACCTGTTTTCCTTAATAAAAAACATTACAAGATGCCTCTATTTGTAGAGAACTTAGATTGTTTTTTGAAACATCTAAATTAACCAACATAGAACAAATAATTTTTTCTAGAACTATCTACACATAAATGACTTCTAGAACTTTAGCTAACCCTTTTCATCAATCCAGGAATTTCTAGATTTCTCCATTATGCCTTTACATTTGATTTGAGGGGGAAATTACACATTCCAACAAATCTAAGATAAGAGAATTGGATTGTTAGCATCTATAGAATTTTAGCAGGGTTCAAGTTGTAATTCAAACAGGTGTTTGCAAGAAACATATAAAAGGGAAATGGTTTCTCTAATGTCATAGTGATTGGATTCAAGACACACAAGTCACTAAAACATCATTCATAGACCAGATAAAATGTTATAACAAGCTTACACCTAATAAAATATAGAGGACATGGTCTAATTAATGATTTTCATCTAGGCAAAAATGGGTCTTTGGAGTAAGATAAGTTATTTGGCTAAACAAGTAAATAAGTACAATTCATTCAAGTTCCTTCCTTGTAATAATACATGGCAAATATATGATAATTTTGGAGCTCAACATTAGTGATTATACCTAGATTTCTAATTTCTTGTTTTCAATATTATATAGGAACTTAATGTTGCTAACAATAAAACTTCATTCTAAGTTGTTTCAAAGTGATCTCCTAATGTCATAATTATTAAAGATGTCTCCTAATGCCATCATTATACCACTTCACCCTAGATAGTTCTTTGTGTGTTGTAATTATACAACTTCAATTTCGATAGTTCTTAGTGTAAAATTAAAGATAGACGCTCTAAACAAAACATAAATGTAGAATAAAATTTAGAAGAATACTATTAGCTAGAACCATGAAGATCAACCATTTGGGTAAATTAAAGTGGTATAGATTCTTTTGTCAAATTTCTTCTAAACAACAGGGCACTGGGATGGATCTTAAAAACCTTACACTAATATCAATCTCCACCCATGTTGCTTCTTACAGGTCTCTCGCAGCCGATGGTCGAAGTATCAAGATGAACAATCACGACGCTAGCTTGTCCGTCGGATTGTCAAACAATTGGAAGGTGGTCGATGTGGGTTTTGATGCCCTAAATTCTAAGGACTGTTGGGCGGCATCAACATGATAATTTCCTGGGCATCATCCGCCCAGTTAATAGGAGTTATTGCTGTAAAAAAATACAAAAATCTACACTTCAAAAAAAACCCTAACATTAAAGCCTACATTGTAAAAAACAAATTACTCATATTCAAATGACTTGAAGCCTTTACCCCAAAAACAAACTAATTCTCACATGTCATTGCAGTGCAAACCTGCAATAAAATTAACGAGAATCAGAGCACAAAATTACTAAACCCAGAGCATAAGAAGCCAAACATTACCGAACCACGAGAGTACTGAGATTTTACAACTGTTATTCATTCCATCAAGAATATTGAGCTTCTGTAATTACCTTAGCAGACATTGGATGTAAGAAAAATATGACAAGGAAACCCAGCCATGTGAATTGTTTACAAAAAGCCAACTGTAGAAGCTTCAACAAGAAACGTTTTATTCAAATTTTCTACTATTTATTCAATTTTCTACTAATTTATATGGAGAAAAAAAAAAGAGACTACGAGGAAAATAACATACAACCAATAGAAATAAAACTTAAAAATAAAAATTGTACATTAATAAAAAAAATTTGAGTGACCATAGGATAAACTAATATTTATGTAATTTTGAAAGAGCTCTATTAACATGAGAATGACATTTGAAAACAATAGTCTTCTGCCTTTACTGCAGGACAAATAATTGACTATGAAATTCAATCATCTCAATTATGAACAAATTAATGGGTTCTAGAGTGCATTATCCTAGGTTGGAGACACTAGGTTAGGGTAGATTGGTTTTAAAAGAATTTTAGGATAGGATTAAAAATCCTGTAATAGGCTGAATTATACAAAAGCTTAATAGAAAGTGGGTTACTAGAATAGATCTGATTATGGAATATATGAACAAGTATGATCCAAACATCTAGCAGTTTTGAATGGATAAAAATAAGATCTTTCAGAATCCTAAACTAGATTTTCATAATCCTAAACCAGGCTCTAATTTACGATTGCTTTAATCTTAATAATTGATATGATTATTTACTTGCAGATTTGTTTTTTACTGAAAACAATAGCTATACTATAATGTATCATTTATTATTATATATGAAAAGGGATGTGTCATTTAGAATATGCTATATTTTGGACTATCCTTAATATTGAATATGATTGACATCTTAACTTATTAAAATGACTTATATCAGATTCATTCATCACAAACTCTCATGCCATACAACATAATCTATAACTTATTAAAATGACTTATATCAGATTCATTCATCACAAACTCTCATGCCATACAACATAATCTATAATTTCCTATGTCAAATCATGTTATTTGATACATGTTATACACACTATTCAATAAATTGCATAGTTGAAGAAATATGTAAATGAGCAAAGAGATGGTTTTACTTTAGGAAAATTTTACCAAAGCCAATTTGGAAAGTTGCACCAAGTTATCTCGATGTCTTTCAACTCTCCAAATGGAGTTTCTTGAGCATAGGAATTCATCTTCATGTATTTAGACTTCAATACCTACTTATGTCTTCAACTTATTATTTCACTGAGGACCATAAAGTAATATACTTCTCTTGGCATAAAAGTTGATTTATCTATTAATGGAAAATGGTTGATTCTTCCTATCTTTTATGTGAGAACTAGCCAAGTTTAAATTTTCTCTTTTTAAAGTATACCTGCTTACCACAAATTCATTTTTATTTTGTGGCCAATAATGATGGACATTGAAATTTATAGCAACATTTTGTCTATTTATTGTCTTTGATATGATTTTGAGTGGCTAAAATAATTGATTTCTTTGATACTATCAATAAAGCATTGTAAGTTATAACTTCTCTGTGGCTAGAAAGCATTTTTATTTTTGTAAGAAAGCAAAGGTGCATGGAATTGCTCCCTACGCTAATCTTAAGAGGATGATTATTCAAATTCAACTAATTATTGCAGATATCTCAAGAAATGTATAATAATATAATCAAAATAACAATGAATGCATAACACAATGGTTTTCATGGAGAAACCTTTTCGGAAGAAAAAACTCACCCTATTCTCAAATTAAAAAGATTAGAATACACTTTCAATGTAAGAACTACAAGTTCTTACAAGAGCACATCACCGCAACTCAAACTTGGACTTAGACTCAGAGAGACTCCTTCTAGCATCTAGTCTTGCAAACAGAATTCAGTGATATAAATGCCTCGCCAAGCCCTCCTTTTATAATGATTTACAACTTGAAAAACATTTGTGGTCTTACAAAACCATGGGCAAAAGAACCATGCCACATGTTAGCCACTTGTCATTTTTAACTCCAGGAATAACATTTTTGTCCATAATTTAAGTCCTTGAGTTTAGACCCCCATAAAAGTCATATAATGAGTTTTTTATACTCTAAAAATAGTCCTCCTATATTGTACTAGTGATAAGACACATTTTTAACAACTAGTACACCTTTTTCCAACTCATAAACATATGGAAAGCTACCATAAACAAATTCTAGGATTTTTTGGAAAAAGCTTGCAAGGTTGAAACACAATTCTCAGAAAAAAAAAAAAAAAAATTCTATTGGTTATGATTCATTTTGAACGATGAAAAAAGTATTCCAATCTTGAGGATGCCAATTCATAATATCAAATTTATGGTGAACAAACAAGTTTTAGCTGAAAAGATTAATAGGAGTTCGTACCAAAAGAAATTGTTTATAGACCTCTCAAAACAATCATATTTAAAATTCAATATTTTATCCTATACCTTCTTATCATTCAACTTAAAACTTATTAGGCATGTCATTTATTCTCTTAACTCAAAAATGTACACAATACATTCATTTCTTAAATATAAAGATGAAATTAATAGTAGTGAGTTCAATTATTTTTATTTTAAATAATTAAAATTAATTATATAATGTATGAATTAAATTGTTACTAATTGTACACAATATACTTTTATATTTTTCTTAATATATTTTAGTTCTTTTTAACTAAGATTTCTAGTCAACTAATTTTTATTTTTATCTATAGACTATGTTTCATGCTATATAACTTCTAATGAAAATTATTTATCATTTGATTTTAACCTAATTTTTAGATAAATAGATAAATGATCTTATTAGTCTATTTCATATTCTACATCTTCCTTTTCTTTTGGAAAACTAACATTAAAGTCATATTCTATTTTCAAATTATCTTTGATCAACTTCTTCCCTAATTCACCTTGTTTAGATGGATCTAATTTAGACATATACTATCATTTTTTACTTCCACATGAACTATTTGATATCTTATTAGTTTATTTCCAATTCAAAACTATCTTTGCTTCTAGAAAACCAAAATTTAAAATCATATTCTATTTCATATACAACTAAATTCGTAAATGGAGCATTGACAAGGGTTGCATATAGGGGTACTCTATGTTTAAGTTTGAACAATTAATTTGTGCTTAGCGATGATGATCTAGTTATTTTATCTAGATTTGACTATAAAAACATTCAAGTACAAATATAAAATTGCATTACAGGGGTGATTGAAATACTCTATTCACACTGATGCTACATTGAACCAATTTTATTAGCAAATCATATGAATGAGGCTAACACCAAGTAATTTGATAGAGTTTTAGATTTGGGTAGATTAATTTAGTAGCTATTGAGATGGTGTGTTTATACAAAATGTGTACATCGAAGATTCTTTATGAAATTCATTTTGTACTCATTTTATAATCATTTCATTCCTTAACAGTCTGATTGTAACTCTTTATCAAAAAATTTAGGTTCTTTGTCTATGATTCCACCATTTTCATGATTTTCTACCACAAAATTTCCAATAATATTTTGTCATCCAAATATCCCTATCATTTTTCTTGGATGAATGTTGATACCATATTCCAAAGCTATCATTTTGATATGAGTATGGAGGACATAAGTAGAATGTTTGATTTTAAAAAATTTAATTGCTTTTATTTGAAATTTTCAAATTTTTTTTTTAGGTATATCTTACAAATCTTATGACCATTCAATTCCATGCGACAATATATCTTTTGAGGCATTTTACCAACATCATGCACCTAATCTAAATTTTAGATATACATTTGCAAAAACATATGCAAAGGTGATACTTGACAAAAAGTCCCAACTTCATCATGCTTTATGGATATCCATACCTCATCCTAAATCTTCTCATTTTATTATTTGTATGGAGGGGATTGACAAAGGTTGGTAAATCTAGATTTACACCTGTCACAAAAATTTGCTTGATATTTTTTTAAAAAAATCAACAAATCATTTTTTTTATCTGACAATCATTGCAATCGGTGAGATCGCATTCCTTTTTAAAATTTTGAAAAGATCTTAATTTGAAAACTTGTCAATTTGATTTCAAAGTATCAAATTTTCAAGATTCCTCATAAATGATAAAAAATCAACAAATCATTTTTTTTATCTGACAATCATTGCAATCGGTGAGATCACATTCCTTTTTAAAATTTTGAAAAGATCTTAATTTGAAAACTCGTCAATTTGATTTCAAAGTATCAAATTTTCAAGATTCCTCATAAATGATATAAAAGATTTATTAGAATTTTAATTTTGAATAGATAGGTATTCTAGTAATTTATGTAATATAGTTGTGAAATATATGAATCAATTTTTTGATGTCTTTAGAGTTTCCTTCAAAACCCATTCTGTGCACATTCTCTAAAGAGCTCACTGAGTTGTTATAATTGAATATGAGTTGTTATAATTGAATAAGAATTGACATTTCTAACTTGGAAAAAATTGTAAGCTACAATTCAAATGCACTAAATCTGAAATTAAATTTTGTATTCCAATTTACCCAAAATACTAGAATTCAATCTTCCATTTAAACAGGTGGAGTTGAAAAAATTCTCATTCTAAATCCAATTGCTTTGCTTGCTACTTACAGCCTTACCTAATTGAACGTTTTCTTGCCACATAAGTTACACAAAATCAACGAGTGTACAAGGTGAAATTCAATGATACATTTTGACCTTCGAACAAACACGAAAATAAAGGATCATAAAGGATTACAGTGTTTAAAAAAAATTCAATGACACGATGATTGACATATTTGTCACAGGGTACCCTCGCAACATGTGATAAACATTAAGTAAAATCTCAAATTGATTACAGGTTTCATAGACAACCAACAGAGAGTATTTGTTTATAATTAGGCATCCTAGTTGACATGATAGATAAACAGTGAAAGAGAGATGTTCTTCTTCATCTTCACCTTTCCAATTTCTTGGCATTAGTTAAGCGTGGCATTCATATATATAATTAGATGTCATATAATGTTAGGTTGAAATGCTTCTTTTATTCTATTAAAATATAAAATAATAAAATAATAAATACTACAAGAATTATTAAGCATGGTCAATTATTAAACCTTCCATCCTAATCATTACCATAATCTTGAACTTTGATAAACAATTTGAATTTCAAGATTTTGGAAATCTATTTCCAGTGAAGAATGTTACTAGTGAAATTTTTATACCTATTAAGTTTCTAAGTTGTTTTAAAGGATCAGCAACTAAAAGTTTTCCATTGTTCTAAAACATGAGCAACTATTGACTAGTTTAAGTTGAAACATTAACATCAATTACATTCTGAGTTGTAAATGGTTGCAGTAAAAATGTTGCTCAGAAAAGCCATTTAAATTTATGATGCTATTGTATGTAAAATATAAATTTGCATAATGCAAAGTAGTTTTATTCATTTTTAATTTTTACAATATTATAAATGTGATTTAAGAGGAACAAATTAGTAAAAATCATGATATACAAAATAATAAAAGGGTGTTGTGTTGTCATCATAGAATATAGCATGCAGGCACAAGTTTAAATAGATGGAATTAAAATAATTTTATCAAATTATTTATATCATGGTCAATGCTAATTTATCTATCATTTTTAGTATTGAGTATGATCGTGAATAAATGATTACTTGATTTAAGTAGTATAATATTTCAACTATTTCATTTTAACTATTAAAAAGTTAATAGTCAAAATTTATTTGATGTTACTATTTTTATTCTAGGTATTATTTTATTTATAAATGTCTTTAGTTTTTATTTAATATATTATGGACTAAAAAAGTCTCATTTATTTTGATGTTGAAATTAAATTAAATAGATGGAATTAAATTTGTTTATTTTTTATTTTTAGATAGTTTTACTTTACATTAATATTTGACATGCATTTAGTAGCGAGGCCAGTAAAGTTTGATGTGCTTAACTTACATTTGTATAAACTAGGTGTTGCAGAACTATGTAGTTAGTTGTTTATTTATCTAAATTGTTCAGCGTCTTAATCTCATTAGATTATAATTTTAACTTTAGAATGGAAAATTTGAATTATGGTTCAGGTAGTAAGTTGGGCGATGGCTATCAGTCAAGATCGGTTTTTTTTAGGATTTCTGTCCAAGTTCAACAACTCTCTAATGGCTGGGCTTAACTGGCCCCCATAAGGATTTTACTTCAGTTATATTTTCTTTCAGAATTATTGGTCACATCTTTAACTCCCCCCTTCCATAGTTACTGCTATGGTTAGTTTTGTGAAGAAATATATTACCAACTTTAAATAATATTTTCACAACTCTTAAAATTTTTACTTGGCACAAACTATTGTCGAGTGCCAATTTTACTAGGCACTTTAATAAGTCGAATGAGCTTGGTAAATGAAGAAACTCGGCACCTTAAGGAACCAAGTGAGCTCGGTAGTGTGGATGTCGAGTGAACTCAGTAGTCACATGAGGGTGGAGCGTGGTAGAAGAAGGCACCGAGTGAACTCAGTAGCCACTACAAAGGACAATACTAAGTGATAGAACTATAACGTAGATTTTTCCACCATTAAAACCAAAGGCCCAAAGCTTGAAACACTCAACAATAATCTTCTTAAATGCAACAAATAAGTGAAGAGAAATGGATTCAAGTATGCCTGCTACTTTCTATTCAACTTTGATTAAATCATTACAAAATTTGAGAGCATTTGGCTTCAACTAGAAAATCCTAAAATAACCCTAAAACTTTAAACTTGTAGCTCTAATGGCTGCATACAATAACACCTAGAGCATTCACTACTTCATAGGTTGAATCAAACAATAAACTACTAACATATAAAATGATAGGTAGAAACACGTGCAACTGCAGGCACAACAACGATTCCTTCTGTCTTTGCAACGACTGATCTGTTGATCACTTCCTTTCTTCTTTCTCTACTCTTCTACTCTCTTCAACTTCTCTTTGTCTGCTCCAATGAATCTGATCATTCATTTTTGTCTTCTACTACAAGAAAATTTCCCCTCTTTTCCAAATTTGAAAAACTCACCTATAGCATTTATTTTTATGACTGTTGTGTAGGTCGTCAGGGATGTTAGGTGGGCATTTGGCTCTAGGGGCAAACTGTCTTTTGCATTTAATATTCCAACAAGTTTGACTTTGTAACTCTCTACCATTGCAGTTGCTATTACATTTAAAATTTGAATATCTCCCACCCAATCCTTTGCCTACCTATCTTGAACTTGATATATTGTTTTTTCATGAAATGGCATTAACAGTTTAGAAAGATTTTAGAAAGAGTTTTGTTTTTTTATTCTCACCATTTTAATTGTTGCATTCACCTGACTTGAAAAATAGAAATTCAAAAGAATATTTTCCATTCATTGTATTCACATAAAATTGTATAGGTTCATATATAATTGTATGCCAAATGAATAAAGCTAAAGGAAAGAAAATAGTTGTAGGAAAGCTATAGGAAAAGAAAGAATAGTTTTGAAATAATAGTTTAGGAAACAACTATAGGAAAGCTATAGGAAAAGAAAGAATAATTTAAGAAAGAAAGCAAAACTCCCCCTCAAGTTGATGCATAGATATCCCACATGCCCAACTTGCCCAAAAACTTCGAGAACACTTGACTAGAAATTGTTTTGGTAAAAATATCAACTAGCTGATCTTCTGATTGAATCTTAGGCAGCACCACAATCTTCTCATCCAACTTCTCCTTAACAAAGAATCTATCTACCTCCACATGCTTTGTATGATCATGTTGAATTGGATTATGAGCAATATCATATGCTACTTTATTGTCACAATATAGTTGAATTGGCCACCTAGGCAGATAGCCCAAATCTCTCAAGAGAAGTCTTAGCCACAATGCTTCACATTCTCCAAGTTCCATACCTCAAAATTCTACCTCCACACTTGATCTTGCAACAACATTATGTTTTTTGATTCTCCATGTAACAAGATTACCTCCTAAAAAGGTAAAATAGCCTGGAATAGAATGTCTATCATCTACTACTCCAGCCCAGTTAGCATCAGTATATGCATCCACACTTTGATAATCCTCATTTTTAGTGAATAAAATTCCCTTTCCAAGAGTAGACTTTAGATACCTCAAAATTTACATAATTGCATTCATATGTTGCTCTCTAGGATTATGCATAAACTGGCTAACAATACTTAATACATAGGCAAGGTCTGGCCTTGTGTGTGCTAAGTACATCAATCTTCCTATTAGTCTCTGGTATCTTCCTTTATCAACTGGTACCTAATTGGAATCAATACATAACTTCGATCCTTCTTCCATAGGTGTATCAGTGGGCTGACATGCTGACATACCGATTTCCTATAACAAGTCTAAGGCATACTTTCTTTGAGAAAAAAAGATCCCTTTATCAGATCGAGACACTTTGATCCCAAGGAAATATTTCAAGGGATGTGTAGATCTTTCATTTAAAATTCTCTAAAAAAGTAATCCTTGAGAGCCCTCCTTTCTTCAAGATGATTTCTTGTAACTATCATGTCATCCACATACACAATAAGTGTAGTGATCTTACCCTGCTGATTCTTTATGAATAAAGTATGGACTGAATTGCTTTGATGGTAACCAAAGGCTTTCATTGCCTTTGTGAATCTTTCAAACCATGCCCTTGGAAATTGTTTCAACCCATATATTGAATTCTTTAATCTACACACCTTCATTGCACACCTTCAGACTATGTATTTCTAGTATCGTGCAACCAGGTGGGAGTTCCATGTAGACTTCTTAAACAACTCTCCATATAGAAAGGTGCTCTTCACATCAAATTGTTGTAATGGCCAACCCAAGTTCGCAACTAGAGACAACAAGACCCATACTCTATTAATTTTAGCTACAGGTGCAAATATCTCTCTATAATCGATCTCGTAGGTTTGGGTGTACCCTTTTGCCACTAGTCCTATCTTAAAGCATTCAATTGTACCATCTACTTTGTACTTAATAGTATAAACCCACCAACATCCATCCGGTTTCTTTTCTGGTGGATGATCAACAAGTTCCTAGGTAATATTTTCCTATAATGATTTCATCTCATCATTCATAGTGGCTTTCCACCTTGGAAAAGATAAGGCTTCCTGCACATTGCTAGGAATAGATACAATAGATAATTGATTTACAAATTACTTATTTGATTTTGACAAACAATGGTTAGACACATAATGACTCATAGGATATTTAACTTTGATAGAAAGTTTGGGTTCATATGTGGATTTAGGAATACCTCTGGAGAGATGTTGAGGTAGTAGTTTTCTAGATGGTTCAAGAACATCCTTGGTAAGTGATTGGTGTGGTATCAGGGACTCGGATGAAAGTGGACCCACAACTTTAATTTTTGAGTGTTCATCACTACTTTGATCCAAAGTTTCACCTACTTCTTAATTAAAAATATCAGTTTTTGGGTGTTCATCATTGCTTTGATCCAAATTTTCACCTACTTCTTGACTAACAATAATAGAGAGTTCCCCTTCTTTAGAGATGTCCAAGCTAGCCACATATTTAGGAATGTGAACATCCACATTTTCAAAGGTGTTATCCACATCTTCAAAGATGTTCAAGCTACCTACATCTTTAGAGATGTGAGCATCCACATCTTTAGAGATGTGATCATCATAGTCCAAAGTCTGAATTGCCTTCCGGTACTCCCCCTGAAGTTCAGGCTCAGATGAAAAATACATTGAGTCCTCATGAAAAACTACATTCAGTGTAATAAACATTTATTGAGTTGGAGGATGATAGCATTGGTACCCCTTTTGATAAGCAGCATATCCTAGAAAGACACATCGTAGTGCTCAAGGAGATAACTTGTTGCGCTGATGCTTATGAAGGTGTACAAAAGCTACACAACCAAAGATGTGATGAGGTAAATTTGGGATAGCAGGAGCAACAACCACCTCAGCAAGAGGCTGAGATGGTGTCTGGAAATCAATAGTGCTGGAGGGTACCCAGTTGATCAAATATGCTATAGAGGTACGTTCCTTGCCCCAATAGGATAATGGCATATGGGCTTCTATCAGAGAAGCATAGACAACCTCCAACAAGTGAGAATTTTTTCTCTGAGCTACCCCATTCTACTGAGGTGTACTGGAACAAGTAGTTTGATGAATAGTTCTGTGTGCTTCCAAATGTTGCTAAAGTTTAGAACTCAAATATGTTTCTCCATTGTCACTATGAAGAACTTGAACTTGTGCATTGTACTAAGTACGAATCATGTTATAAATTTTTTGAAATAACAAGTTCACGTCACTTTTAGACTTCATTACAGTACAATCATCAATAAAAGTAACAAACCAATGTGATCCACCCAAGGTAGTGACTTTGGATGGACCCCAAACATCAGAATGTATGATCATAAATGGAACTAGACTTTTATTCAAAGCTAATGGAAAAGAAGCACAATGGCTTTTTGCAAGTTCACAAACTTCACACCGGAAGCTAGAAACATCAAATTTTGCAAATAAACTAGGAAATAATTTCTTTAGATAATCGAAGGAAGCATGTCCCAGACATCAATGCCATAAACATATTTTAGATTTTTGCTTGTCCATAATTAATTTGTTTGTCTTTTTTTGTCATGAATATGAATATTTAATGTATAGAAAATCTAAAATATTTTAGGATGTTTATTTGTAGATCTTTATACTAAAATATTTTTCATTATACATTTTTTAAAATTTCAAAATATGAAAATATTTTATTAGAGATGAAATTTTTTAGTTAAATGTATTTGAGTTGGAGGTATTGGGATGAGGAACATCTTCAAAGGTTCAATATTCCACTTTTATGAGTATCACTTACATGCAATGAGTACAATTCATTCACATGAAAGTGAATTTGTTGTGAACCAATACTCATTAAACATATAGCAATGAATCTGACTCAAAATTGCAAAGTTGAATCCTTATGTTATTTTACATATAATTTATTTCTAAAGAAACTTAAAAAATAGATTTTAAATATTTTGAATGATAAACAATTATTCTGAAATAATAAATAAGTTGTTTTAATGTTATGAACTAGGATTAAAAATATATAAGTTGAGTGAAAAATAAATTTTATTTAATTTTTAGATTGATTTGTTATTCTTAATTATGGATAGACCTATTTATCAATAAAGAATGATTAATGTGAGGCTATTTCTTGAAGTGTGTGTGTGTGTGTGTGTATATATATATATATATGACAAGATTTAATTATCCATCCATTTGTAGACTTGGTTCTTCAATTTGAATAGATTGAGGACTACCATATCATGCATAAAATTTAAAATTGATGAAAATACAATTATATTTTAAAAATTGTGAATATATATGAAACAACACAAAAGATAAGAAAAATTCAATGGTTGCTAGAGATTTTCCTCTAGTTAAAATATTGAACCAAAAGAATACATCTAAATTGATTTCTACTCCTATACGACTTTTTAAAAATGTTGTTCTTCGTAAGTTGCCTAGAGGATGAAATTGAAACATATAAAATGTTGGTACCTCATAGAGAGTTACAAATTCATATCCCAATAAGAAGATGTGGTATTCACATGGAAATAACAAACAAAGTTATGAGGTTAATAATGAGACATGTTTATGTTAGTCCTTAGATGGTTTTGACATTTGAGTGTCAACACACTTAATCACTTTCTGTATTGAAGCTAAGTACACCATGTATGCCAAGCCACAGTGTGTACCGAGCTAGCATTTCAATAGGTACCAAGTGACTTTAGGTGCTAAGGCGTATATAAGTGTCGAGTGATATATAGGTTCCAAGTCACAGTTGATGCTGAGCAAGTCAAAATGTAGTATATGCTACGTGAACCAGAATTATATATGTGCCGAGCAAGACAGAAGTATAACAAGTGCCAAGCAATCTAGGATAGTGTGTGCCAAGCATCTATAGTCCAATATGTGTCGAGTAACACAGAATCAAAATATGAGTTTGTGCCCTCACAAACTCAGAAGTAAACCATTTTTGGAGCTAACATAGAGAGATTTCAAAAAGGAGAAAGGACAAGGACGAATCATTTACATTCCCTATGCAACCTACATGCAACCAATTACAAAAATGGAGAAGGCATGCAACCAAAGAGAAAAATGCAAGGTATGAGCAGGAATTTGAGATTCAATATGGATCGTAGATCCATACCTAACCCTAAGTCTTTGCATTCTTTAAAAAGGAGGTCAAATATTCTATTTCATATGTGGATGAGAACAGTGTATGGGGAGATTATTGTGAAATTTTAATGAGAAGAAGGAAAGATGTAGAGGAATAGGGCATCATTTTTATATTCAATTGATCAAAATAGCACAAGGGATAACTGACAAGATCAGATATCAAATCTTAGAGGATCAAGATTAGAAGAGAGCAGATCAAGTGCCTAAATTTAGCAATTAGAGATTGCATACTATTAGGTCAAATGTTCTAATACTTTCTTATCATTGTATTAGATGTTGAAATCCTATATTGATAGGTTAGCCTAATAGCTAGGTAGGAGAACCTTTGGAGAAGCTAATTGAAAATCCTACTTATTAGGTGGGTTTAACAACCTATTGTAAATCCTTTAATAGGGTGACACTTCATGTAAGTGTTTGTAAATCCTCTAACCAAGTCACTATTGACACAGTGTAAAGCCTTTAACAGGGTAGGCCTTTCACAAGGAAAATCATCAGAAGTGGTTGAATATACATTTCTGTAATAATTTTTGTGGGTATCATCCCCACCCCAGTTTTACCTTCTAGAGGCTTTCTAGGTTATCAATTCTGGTGTTATGTGTTATTGCATGTGATTTACTATATGTTCATTTATATGTTTACATACATGCAATTTATGTTTTAGTTATATGTTTAAAGGATTGAATAAGGTTAAAAGTGTGGTACTTTTGATTCACCACCCCTCTCAGAAGTACTCTTTCCATTTGAACATTCCAACAGTTTAATATTCCCCCTCTCCAAAATTCTAAATTTTTTATATAGTATTCAAAAGAATATAAAAAATGATATTTGATTCATGCTACAATAGTAAGAACAAACATGTGATATTGTACTATTTAAAAAAATTTGTGGCATGTTTAAAAATTGAAAACATCTTCAAATGAGTGTGTCTTTGTCTGAAGGTTTTTTTTGTGAACATAACTACATTTTTACTTCACATGAGATTCTCGACTAACGATTTAAACACTATAATTTTAATATTATACTCACCAATGATTTGTAGTATAAACCACCTCTCACGTATATGTATTCATAGGAAACTAAGAATGCTTTCAAGGTTCTTGATGCAAACATCACTAGAATGATCAACCTACCAATCACTAAGGAATACAGACATAATCCATGCTATTGACATCATCAATTCCACATTAAAATAAATAACTTCATTATGATATTCTTCATACTAAATTGAGATTTTCAACTCATCAAATTTTCTATTTATTATGAAAGGAAAGGGCCTTGCTCCCTCACAAAGATACTTCCAAAAATAATATAACTGATCATAGACACCAAAAACATCTAACCTCAAATAACAGCAAGTAGAAAAAATACCCTGCTCAAAATACATCCAAAAGATAATTTAAAAAGAAATTCTTATGATGATCATCCCTTAGATCTAAACTATCAAAAATCCATATCACAGTCTTAATATGATTAACAATAAAATTTCCACTAATCTTCATGGCTAGGCTAGTACTAAAAATATTATAACCATCATAAAAATAAACCATGATATTGATAGAATAAAATCTCTAATCTATATTCCAAAATGGTAGTAAAATATGATATAACTATAACTTGCTAACTTATACCCTAATCTATTAAACCTCATCTAAATTTTGCATAAAGCAACAAGATCAAAATTTGCAAAAAGAAAAAAATGACTTAAGGACCAAAAGTCCTATGAGAACCATAGCATAAGCCACTATGAAGAAGCTCCTAATTATTTGGTATACTTTGAAGATACCCACTCCATGCATCTTGATCCATTAGTTGGTCTTGATTCAATTTAATGAGGAACACTACTAAGTTCCACTCTCATAAGCATTATAATTCATAGCTACATGCATTAAGTTCATCAGATGCTAAACTTAGGTATAAAAATGACTCTAATAATTAGTATTAAATTAGCATCCAAAACTAATTTGGTATATTAAATTTTATTGTTGAACATTTATCTACTCTTATCATTGTGATGATACGATCAAAATGTTTTTTCAAACAAGACATCAAATCAACTATTCTACTCACAACCTATAGCTCAATTTTCCCCCAATGCTCATTTGTGTTTTTTAACATATATGGTAGTCTCAGTACTAATGCATTTGTTCAAGAAAATGATGAAGCCCCAATAAAAGACCTAAACTCACCACTAAAAAATAAGAGTGCTTCTAATACATTCCTAATTCATATCTTAATCATATTCTAATATTTTATTTTCCCTTTCTAAGACATTTAATCTTCAATTATTAATAATAAAAAAATCACAAATGATAGAAAAGATTTACAATATAGTTTTGTAACATCATTCTTTTATATCCATTGACATTAATGACAAACCAATGGCAACATTTCCTTTCTTTAGAGGGGTTTGTCTTACGAAAAGGGATTTTATGTTTCTCTATGTCGCTTTGAGATCCTTAATTTATAAGATATCATTTGAATAAGAATATTGATTTAAGCTTTATTATATTTTTTAGAGTAGGCTGAATAGTCTTAGGAGGTAAGTGGTTACTTTCTATAATCTATATCTGCATCAAGTTGTGAGGTTTATCAACTTGGTCAATAGAAATATTACTAGGATAGGATATAAAACAACTACTACTAAAGGAGTATTCAAGCTCAAATAGATACACAGAGAAGGAGGACCCCTATGGTAATGTTTGAGAAAGAAAGAAATGAAGGTCTATATTTTCTCCCTAATGAATGTCATTAAGAATGAGGAGATTGTAGCCATCCATAATATTGTGATACCCTTTAAGGGTGACATATTTTATCACATTATAACTAGTCATAGTATAAAAGGGAGGTAGAAGAGACCTTACATGGCCACTTTGGATCACCTTCAATCATTCTCCCTTTTATATAATTTCTTGATAAAATCCTTGTAGTCTCTTGAACTTCTTTTCTTTAACTTCAATCCTTCATATTTGTGGTTGGTTACCTCCTCTGCGAGTTTAGTTTTTACAGTGAATTTGATGTATTTTATTGTAACAATTCCCCTTTCCAAAGAATGAAGGTATTAGGTTAATAATGACCCATTATAACCCTTCACATATCTATGAAATAAGCAATAATATCTCTCGTTTTAAATATGTCTCACAATTCATCAATCTACATTAATTCCTTCCAATTCTACAACTATATGTTTTTAAGAGCCCCTCAAATTGGGTTGTTATCCATAGCAACAAAAAAAGGAAAATAGTAAATGATAGGAATAAGCCTAGGTCCATGAAGAAAATTAGGACTAAAAGAAAAATAGATAAACTACTAAAGGTGACATTGGTTGTTTAAATCACACAATAGTATTTTCTATACACTTTAAAGTGTTAAACACCTAGAGTTGATTGAGACTCTCTAAGATTAAATACTACAAATTTACAAGGATAAAGTAGGACTAGTAAATGTTGAGTTCATACCTTAAATTCTATAATGGGCATTTTTGGGGCTTAATCATTATTGACAAGTTAGTATTAAAGAATATACTATTTTGTTCTTATCCTTTATATAGATGAGAAAGATCTCATCTCGTAGTTGTTAAATTCTTATGAAGATGGTATTCCATTTTTTTTTATTACGGGAAAAAAAGTTTAAAGGGACCTCAATCCCTTTACAAATAGATATTGAGAGGGATCTAGAACTCCACTAAAGAACCTATTACAAGGATAAAACACTACAAATTAGCAACTAACAAACAGCTGAGAATCAACATCCTAGAAACATTAAAATAAATAAATAAATCCCTAGGTTCCATTAACTTGGCACGTGGTTTTAACAAGGCTCTCATAACCTTCATTTTTACTAGCTATAAGATAGAGAAATAAAACCATATAATAGGGTCTTTACATGATCTCTTAACCTAAATAATAGGTTTTAACAAGGATCTCACATTCTTAATTTCCTCTATTATTCAAATAAAGTATTTACATATCAATGGGGAAAAAGACCCTCCCAAACAAAGAAGATAACTATGAGGTCTTTGAAGGATATCCTAACCTCTTCAAAATGGGTTTTTAATTAGCTTCCAAAACTAAAGTAGACACAATTAGACTCTCACCATCAACCCATCTACAACACTCTTTCTATACCCCTCTCCACTTAAATAGGAGAGTATCATGCCTCCATAAGACCAATAATTCAACAAACCACCTAAAGTGAAATGAATACCCAATTCAGCCCCATATTCGAGCAACCACAACTCAGAGAAGACCAAATAAAGCTAAAATTAACCTATTTCCGAAATCTATAATTTCCCTCCATAGGACAAGCCTCCAGCTTAATAGTGTTGAAATATTGTGTAAATTATGCATGCTTTAGAGATTTTTATCACATATTTGGGAGATGTCTTGTCATTGATGCCAATATAATTTGTTTCTTTTATCATTTCTCTATGTACGTTTAGTGAGAAGCTTGGTTTAGTGTGCCTATTGTGTTGAAGATCATCTCTTATGATTGTGTAAAGTGTTTCAAGGATGTTTGTGGTTGACATATGCCAATTTAAAGAAGCTGGAAAACTAATTTGAGAGAGTTATAGGTGATTGTCTAAGGAGTCATATTTTAATATTTTTGGAAGAGATAGTGTTATGATTTTTTAATTCATGTACATGGATTATGAAATATTTTTGGTTGTTAACTTGGTTGTCTTAATGGGACATAGATTTGTGCCCTAGTCTTGATTAATTCCTAATTTGAATGGTGAAATATAATTTTCTTTAGTGACAAAGGTTATTGATTGATGCTTCTCATTAACACAACATAGATACTAATAAATTTTGAGTAATAGTTTTTTGGTTTTATTGTCAGATTCCATATTTTTTGTTAGTATTTCTAGATCATGTCCTATTTATGTTGATGAATAACATTTATTGGTTTGATTGGATTCAGTGATTTTATTGTGGCTTGGTGGTGTTTTTATTGCTCTTGCCCAACATGTTGGTATAGCATGTTGTGATGGATAAAAGAGTGATTTATGATGTTGAACACTATGTTTGAGTATGATGATTTGGGTCCTAACGATGTCTTGGCTAACATGTTTTGAATCACAATGTCAATTTAATTGTATATGATATTTAGAATTAAGGTATTAAGGATGAGTCAACATTGGTTATATTTACAAGATTGATGAAATCTATAAAAGATGTAATGATTTGTGATCACAAAGATATGATAATAGTATGTGTGTATGTGTGTTTGAGATATTTTGTGAATATGTATGGTTACAATCTACAATTAAAGCATTCATCTAATGTATTATGTACACTTCATTGGAACTATATTGGCATGAAAAATATTTTAATATCTAGTTTATGATTTGTGGGTTATTATTTCTGGCCGACTATAGTCCATTCAAGGTTGTAGCCTTCATTATATTTCTTATGGTTGTTTCCCTTATTTATATTTGAGGAATGAGTTCTAGAAAATGTTCTTGAACCCATGCACACATTACCTTTATAATAGTCATAACTAGATAAAGCACTTGACAAAGTATATTATCATGTGGGTTTTATCCCCCACATGGCTTTTTCCCCAACAAGATTTTCATGTCAAAAATATTGGTGCTATGTGTTATCTTGAATTATTTCTTTCATGTTTAACTTTAATACCCGAGGTTCACTATTATTATTTGGTTAATGTTTTGAGGTTGTGTAGACAATTGATTCACCCCCCTTTCAATCGTGTGCATGATGCTCTATTCTTTCAAATGGGATGTATAGGAAAGAAGAGAATAAGATGAAGATGAGCCAATCCCACATCAAAGACATAAAGAGACTCCATCTCCAAAGAGGTAGACCCCACCTTAATAGGAGTCTCACTAGGAAGAACTCAACCACAAGCAAGAATAAGAGAAACTTATCTAATAATATCCACCAAAGAGAACACCAAGCCTAAGAAAGGAAAAGTGTAACCTAAATTAAAAAATCCCTTACCAAAAATAGAATAATGGTAGATTAGGCCCTTTAAATATAACATCAACAATGTAACTCATGCAGGGAGGACAAATAAGTAGGACCAAAGGCAGACCTAGCTATTCAAACTGCCTGCATAGAATCAACACAACAGAAATAACAACAAAACAAAAAACTCTAGAGATAGAATACGAAAATGGCCCTTAATTCATATATTCATCCAAAGTTCTATAACATGCCCAGTTGGAAGGCCATCTAGGTTATGACCATGTATCAACTCAATTACAATCTTTGATGATCCAACTTTGCATTCCACTGCTACTCTTTCAGTTCTATATCCCCAAATATGGTCCCTAAGTCTCAAATCAAGATCTCTTAAATACATACATGACCACAAGTTAGCCTATTGAAAATACAACAACTTAAACTCTAAAATTAAATGCTAGGACAAGCCACAAGTTAGATCACAACAGATATCTAATACTAAATTAAATGTAAAGGTCAATCTTGATAGAAAACCAAAAATAGATGACTCAACCAATGAAGACACCACAAAATATTGACACTTGGCATCAAAATGAACTTGGCATCCACTAAATTCTTAGTAAGCACACAAACTAGGAAACCACATGAACTCAAAATCCAAAGGATGACTTGGCAACCACACGAACTCAACATCCAAAGGATGACTCGATAACCAAAGGGAACTTGGCAACAACTAGGAACTCAACATCAACCAGGAAGCTCATCATCCTCTAAATGCTCAGCACCTAGTAAGAACTCGGCAATAAAAGACATTGCAACTTGACAGAAACTAAGAAAACTAAAAACATGCAAGACAACAGTACAACCCAAGATGCTCCTACATCAGACAACCAAGGTAGAAAGAAATGATTCCCTAAATCATGCAAGTGTCACAACCCAAGCTGAATCCAACTCAGATTGAGAAATCCATGTAGCACCTTCACTAGGTATGTATACTACAATATTTTCCTCTCATGCTCTTACCAACTCTCTATTCTAGTATTTGTTCAACTTCTTCAAACTTCTTCTTACAATAATCATTTGACACATCCATTTTATCTTCTTACTCATGATATTTGTATAAATCAAAAACATTGAATATAGGAGATCTATATCCATGTCATCAAGTAACTCAACTTCATATACATTACCTCTATCAAACTTCTTCAAGATTTTACAAGGTTCAAACTTCTTCATCTTCAGCTTACTGTATGTTCCACTAGGTAATCTTCCTTTTTTCAAATGAACCATCACCTCATCCCCAACTTCAAAAACATGATATCTTCTAAACTTATCAGCATTCTCTTTGTACTTTTGATTACTTTGTTCCAACCTCAACTTTATTTCCTTATGCAAAGTCTCCATAAAACCAACACATTCTTCCATTGCAACACTTATCTTTTCTTCACTAGGAACATCCCTCAAATTTGATACTCCGCTCAACTACATTCTTGTAATAATATCAAAAGGTGTTTTCCCTGTACTCCTATTCATAGAATTATTATTAACAAATTTAGCTTGGGCCAACACTACTTCCTAATTACTTAGCTTACCTCTAGCTAAACATCTTAATAAGTTACCCAAGCTTCTATTCACAACCTCTACCTATCCATCTTTTTATGGATGGAATGTAGAACTAAACATCAACTCAATACCCATCTTCTTCCACAAAGTCTTCCAAAAATAACCAAAAAACTTACTGTCATTATCAGAAATAACACTTCTTGGTAATCCATGCAATCTCACAATCTCTTTGAAGAAAATCTCAGCAATATGCTCAGCATCTAATGTCTTCTTACATGGTATGAAATGAGCCATCTTAGAAAATCTATCCATGACAACAAATATAGAATCATATCCCTTCACTGTCTTAGGTAAGCCAAGAACAAAATCCATACTCTTTGGTTGGTCAGTTAATTATCTTAGTAACAGAGGAATGGATATCCTTCTACATTGACTCTATGACTAAAAAAAATCATGTATTTTCCTAAGAACAACATACTAACTTCATTTTACTTGTCAACCCAGAAGTGTAAGTTTGAGAGGGTCACTACAAATTATATGCTTGATTCCTCTTTAAGTCATTACAACTAAAACAAAAAAGGAATACTAAAAGAACTAAGCTAGGAACTGAAATAACATTTTGCCTTAAAGCTTAAGGTAATGCTACAAATAGTAAATCTACTTATGCACCTATTCTATAGGAGTAGTTCAATGATTATGCTATCAATGGTTGCATGAACAACAAATTTCTAATATGAAAATAAAATGAATAAAGAAATAAAATATATTCTAACAAAGCAATTCACTCACCAAGTGAGCCCCCTTGGATGAGTGAACAAAAAAATGATCAAGTCTAAATGTGGAAACTTGAACTTTTTATTCTATTCATTCATAATAAGAGGTTACATCTAAAAGTAAGATTACACACTACTGAACATAATAATCTATTCTATCTTTCTTCTGGTCAAAACTAGGAAAAAAACTCCTTTCAAGGTTACAACAAAAATTATTTAAAGGAAAGCTTCAACAACTTCCTACTTCTACAACCACTCCATCACCAAGGATTAATTACAAATCATAAAGTTCATAGTAGAAATATAATTAACTACTTTTTAATTTCTCCAAGAATATAGCTAGTTGAGGAAGTTGTATTCATGCTCTATTATAACATAAATCACACCATATTCTTCTTGTTGTGATAATTCATCAATCTGGTCAGCATTGACTTAGTGTTGAAATGCTAACTTGGACAAGTGCAACAAACACCTACAAAACATTAAACACAACAACTTCTACATGCATATGTATTCATTTCATCATTAATGTTAGACAAGGTATAATGTTCAAATTATCACTCTTGTAAATCCTACAGTTGCAAGAAGAAACCTACCCAAACATAGCATGGATGAGAAGATATTTATCAGCATGTAATATTCCATCATTAAACTATATACAAATCTATAGATTCAAGAAAACATAACATATCTGAATAATCTATACTTCAATATTCATGTCTTAACATATAGATAATATATTCATAAAAATATAAGTTATTTTTCTTGAACCATAGAGTCATTAAATATCTCTTGCAAGATAATTGCCTAAAAACAAGATAAAAGGTTCCCAAAATAATTTCCTTTTAATAGGCTCATCATTCCCCCAAATTGATCTATTGTTGGTCTCCAACTTTCATGAAGTTCTAGATTCGGGTCTCACTCTCTAGTCACTAGGTGTCCTTTCGCCTAGCTCATTATCCACATAATCAAATTAACCATAGTTTTTCTTGAGCCTCTTCTAATGGGTAACTTTAGCAGTCATGTCATGGTCTTCTACATTTTCATTTGCTACTAGTAGTGGTTATAGGAGAATTGGGGGCTGATACCTTAATGGTAACCAATGCTTATAGTGATTTCTCCCCAAGTCAATATACCAAGGAATCCAAATTGTACCAATAGTCAAATTTTGTGGAGAGTGAGGCTCTCTTATTTGTAGATGATGTGGCATTCCAACCCATCACTATCTTGAGGCAGTGATTATTGCCTCAACATTTAGAGATAAGTGTTATTCCCAATTAGAAAAGTCTTGTTCTTTGACTACACTCACCTTACTAAGTCCTATAGGATTTCCTAAAATAGAGATCCAATCTAGATATGCCCATCTAGATTGTTGAATTTATGGTTTCATAAACAAGGGTGATGTCATCTCATTGTCCCTATAGGGTGTAGCTTGATGTTCTCTTCTCATTTCATTTTGTATCCATGACATTGCTATTGATATATGATTGAAAAGATCACTTGAGTAAGAAAATGTTGAAAGAAGACTATGTGTTTTCAATCATTTTTTTGTCACTGATGTCAAACTTGCTACATGTTGGTAAGATAATTGCTTATATGTTTCAAGCAATATCACTTGGTTGATGAGGAGGATTTGATCAACAAGATGTAACAAAAGTACCTAGACAAAAGGTTGAGTTATGATTATGTATTGAAGTGCAAGAATTAGTTAAGATAGTGATAACATAATGTATTGACAATCTACTTAAGGTTACAAAATTATTAGCTACACTTAGAAAGTTTATAAGAAAAAGGTTGGACAAAGTTCATTTGCTAAGCTTGACCAGGTTGATAGAAGGCGCCAAGAAAAGTTAGTGAAAACTAAGAAAAAAGTCAGTTGGAGATGAGTGAAAGAAATTTCTAGTGGATGTCAAGAAAATTAATAGGTGTTGACTAAGTTAGTAGATGCCGAGTGATTTTTAGTTGATGTTGAGCACTAGTAAAATCCAGTTGATATTAAGTGATTTTATAGTAGAAGCTGAGTGACATAGTATGTGCCAAGCATCAGTAAATTGGAAATGTCGAGTTGTTGCATTATGATAAAGATCAAAGATTCACCAAATAAAAGCCAACAAATTTGTCTTTCTAGAACTTGTGAATTAGGAAGAAGATAAGATTGATGAGCTGGAGGTGTAGATTCTTATGTAAACTATTTTGAAGGTGAATTCAAATGGATTCTAGGAGAATTTTCTATACAAGACAAGATATGGGACCTAGATACATTGTATCCTACCTAATCCATCAAAAACCCTAATTTCTCTTTCTCTTTCAAATCTTATTTATTTTCAATTTTCTTTGCAAACCTGTTAAATACATAACCAAGACACGTCTTATCATAGGTAGGTCTCTGTATTGAGGTAGAATCATCAAGGTTTTCTCTACTAGAATAAATCTTTTCAAGTTGTTTCTTGCACTGAGTTAGTTCACCTTTCACAATAGTGTTGTATTTATGAAGTTCTTCATGATCTTCTTTCAATGTTTTAAATTAAAGATGTCTTCTTCACTAGATGTGCTCTAAGATCTATATTTTTAGTCTTCAAGTTAGATTTAATTTTTCTAGGATCACTCTTCAAGGTCAACTTTATATTGTTAATCTTCAAATCATGCTTCAATATCTTGTACTCTATCTTTAGCTTTGAATAATCATCATCACTGGTTTTAGATTCAATAGATTTAGGCTTTAATTTGAGATGTTCAATCTCATCCTTCAATTTTCCAATATATACTTTGGAGTTTCCATATCTATCATTCAAATTATCTCTTCCTTCAGTAAGGAGATCAATTTTTTCAAGAGCCCCTTCAAGGTTCTTCATCAACTATTCCATATACATAGGGATATTACATAAGTTGTTAAGCCTCTTCTAAGTAACTGTGCTATGATACCAATTTTTAGAAATAGGAATTACTTGGAGGGGTGAATCAATAATTTAAAAACTTTAGTCACCAACTGAATGCTATGTATTACTTTGAACCATTCATAACAAAGTAAACAATTAATGTTGAATAGTAATAGTAACCATGCACAAAGATTACTCATAACACCATATTTTGCTAACTAGGGAAACTCAGGCCAAGGGAAAACCCTAGTGGGGATGATACCCACTAGATAATATATTGATATATATATATTTCTTGTTAGAGGATAAAAATTGTTAGTAGTCAATGAGAAAATTTTGTATAGGGATTCCCTATTAGAAGACTTTGAATCCCTATTAGGAGATTCCAACACTATTAGGAGTTGTAATACAATAGATGCAAGTTGAGCCCACTACCCAAGCATGTACTTCCAATTACAAGAAGAGCTCACTGCCCAAACAAGTAATTAGTCCTTAGGTATATAGGTACTACAACTTCCTTCTTGATTGATCTCTACCTCAACTAGATCTTGGATCACAAAAATCAAGTTCTCAAAACTTCGCATATATCACTTCACAAGAAGTTTTAATATCACTTATCACAATACAATTGCACTTTCAATACACACATCAATTCACAAGATGTCCTTTGCATAAATACCATGCCTTTTCACAAATTGTTGCTAGGTCAGCTAAGACCATAATATACTTTTCCAACTTAGAGTAAATATCTAGGATATCGGCCCTAATTGGTCAAGTAATTATTTTGTAAACAAAATAATTCCTTTACCTTTAATTTTGCTATTTTGTTCACTGATAAAACATGAATATCTCTTTTCTATACAATATATAATGATGTTTGAGGTTATACACATCATCATCAACAAATATAATATCTCTATCTAACTATTCTAGTCATAATATGATGTCAGTAACAAGTTACATATAAAACAATACATTGCTATAAACCAATTTTATACTTAGATAATTTTCTGTGTACCAAAAGCTAAGTATTCTTATTTCTTAGTTTTTCTACAAATATGTACATCATTTGTTGCCATTATCCAAATCCATTTTTTCACCCTAATGCCAAAATGCCATGTTATCCAAATCCTTTCTTTTTGTCTTGCAAGGCTATGACCTTTAATTTCTACAAACATCTTTTCAGCAATTGGCAAAATCTTTTTACCAAGATTTCCTCTTTTCATAGGATCCACTAAAGATTTTGCCTCATTTGTCACAAATGTTGATGACAAGATTCACTAAGAACCTTGATTAGATTCATGTCTTCTTTCAACTACCCCTTAATAGCCTCCTTATGACATCTACCACAAAATGGTGATAGCATTCACTAGAAATTTAAATTAGCTTCAGCTATCACAAATGGGGATAGGGTTCTTTGAATAACCTTGCTCTACAAAATAAAACATTCTCTTTGCTATCACAAATAATTACATAAAAATTCCTTCCTTCTTTATCTATCCCTTGATTAGTTGCCTCTGTCAAAAATGATGACAAGATTCTCCCAATTAACCTATATTTTAAATGTCTATCACAAATGCTGACAAGATTTTATTAACCTAGCTCTGATACCACTTGTAGAAACCCAGAACAACTCTAATACACCTTGTGAAAGGTGGATGGATAAAATAAACTAAAATGTAAAAATACTCAATGTGCTATGACACTAATATATTTCATTAACTTTCCTATATCAATTACATTGCTCATATCAATTACATTTTGTCCATATCAATAACATTACAAGATGCCTAAGAGTGAACACTGCTATGGCTTGCTGCTCCCTTTTTTTTTTCAAAATTATGCATCCCTGTGGATCTCTCCCAGGCTTCCTCTTCTGCCTCTAAGTGTGCCACAGTGGATGGTGTCATTGGGGGGGTAGGGCCTCCCTCATGCCTTCTCTAGGTAACATTCACCCTCCTCCTAATTTAGCTTTATCTCTACCTAGTGTCTCTACAGGAACCTCTATTTTGGCCTCTCCTACTTGCTCTACTGCTATGGCCAGTGTCACTACTGCGGATTCCCCTCCTATGATTAGTGCTGCTAGTCTGCAGGGTAGTGTTTCCTATGCTGATGTGGCCACCTTTGAGGCTAGTTTGCATGGTTTTATTCCTCTTGTGAGTCTCTCTTTGGGGCCTTTTCATCCCGAAGAGGCCTCTCTAGTGAGTGTATCTACCCTAGCAAAGGCAATTTTAGATCAAGATATTATTGATAAAAAAATTCAATATGACAGAGGAGTTCTCTGTGCTAGTCACTATTTTTGGATTTAGAGGTTTTTGGCCCTCTCTTTCTACTCTCCATGCTTGGATCTCCAAGCATTGGGAACCAATCTTAGACAATGGTGTTTAGATCTTCCTAAATGCTAAAGCATTCTTCATTGTCAAGTTTGCATGTGTTGAAGATAGGAAGACTATTCTATGTGATAGCTTCTTATGGCAAGATCATTTCCCACTCATGGGCAAACCATGGCATATGGATTTTGAACCATTCATGGAGTCCTTCAACAAGGTCCCCATTTGGGTTAGGCTTCCAAATCTCCCTATGCACCTCTGGCTTGACTTTGTTTTGGAATTAGTGGGGAACACTATTGAAAATATTTTGTATGTGGACTCAACTACTTATGATGTTCTCCATTCAACCTATGCATGAATTCTTGTTGAATTGTATGTCTGAAAGGGCCTCCCAGAGAAAATCTACTTGGCCTCTTTGAGGGGCTCCTAGACCTAAATTCTAGATTAGAAGGTATCACCTTCCACTGTAGGATTTTTCATATGATAGGTCACATGGCTACTCGTTTCTCTACTATGAATTTCAAGCTGAGGCATCCTCCTACCTAGTGGCTTGGGGCCTCCTTCGAGCATTATATGGTGCATAAGTCTCTGGAAGAGTCCCCAGATCTTGAGGATGGCTCTCCCCCTCTGGTTGGCTCTCCCCCTTTGGCTGGCTTTCCCCCAACTAAAGCTTCTTTAGGGCCTTTGGTCATTGTGGATGTCTGGCCTCCATGTCAAGACCCTGTCCCTCCTCTTGTCTCCATTTTAGCTGCTCTTTCTAGTCTTGTTGGGGACATGTCTTCTTTGGTTTCTCCTAGGGAGATTGATCTATTGGATTCTTCTGCTTTTCTTGGCCTCCTCTCTTCTTCTAAAGCTTGGCTTGGTGAGGCAACAAGGGTGGAGGACTGATGGGCTGTTGTAAAATGAAAGAAATCTAAGCCCTCTATTCCTCCACTAGATTTGATTCTCAGGTTAGGGAAGGGAGGCTCTAAATAAAAGGGAAAATTGTGAGCTCCCTCGTTGTGCATGGCTTTTGGAGGTGGAGCCCACTGTTGGGTTCCCTACCTCCTAATTGGATTTTTTTTTGGATGGTGATAAACTTTTCTACCACCATGGTTACCTCTCTTCTTGGGGGATAATTTGATCCTTCTTAGTCTATTGTAGCTTTGTCATAGTGCTTATTGAAAATCTTAAGCTTTGTACAGGGTTTTAAGCACCCTTCAAAACCCGTTTTCCTTAATAAAAAACATTACAAAATGCCTCTATTTGTAGAGATCTTAGATTGTTTTTGGAAACATCTAAATTAACCAACATAGAACAAATAAATTTTTCTAGAACTATCTACACATAAATGACTTCTAGAACTTTAGCTAACCCTTTTCATCAATCCAGGAATTTCTAGAATTCTCCATTATGCCTTTACATTTGATTTGAGGGGGGAAATTACACATTCCAACAAATCTAAGATAAGAGAATTGGATTGTTAGCATCTATAGAATTTTAGTAGGGTTCAAATTGTAATTCAAACAAGTGTTTGCAAGAAACATATAAAAGGGAAATGGTTTCTCTAATGTCATAGTGATTGGATTCAAGACACACAAGTCACTAAAACATCATTCATAGACCAGATAAAATGTTATAACAAGCTTACACCTAATAAAATATAGAGGACATGGTCTAATTAATGATTTTCATCTAGGCAAAAATGGGTCTTTGGAGTAAGATAAGTTATTTGGCTAAACAAGTAAATAAGTACAATTCATTCAAGTTCCTTCCTTGTAATAATACATGCCAAATATATGATAATTTTGGAGCTCAACATTAGTGATTATACCTAGATTTCTAATTTCTTGTTTTCAATATTATATAGGAACTTAATGTTGCTAACAATAAAACTTCATTCTAAGTTGTTTCAAAGTGATCTCCTAATGTCATAATTATTAAAGATGTCTCCTAATGCCATCATTATACCACTTCACCCTAGATAGTTCTTAGTGTGTTGTAATTATACAACTTCAATTTCGATAGTTCTTAGTGTAAAATTAAAGATAGACGCTCTAAACAAAACATAAATGTAGAATAAAATTTAGAAGAATACTATTAGCTAGAACTATGAAGATCAACCATTTGGGTGAATTAAAGTGGTATAGATTTTTTTGTCAAAATTCTTCTAAACAACAGGGGGCACTGGGATGGATCTTAAAAACCTTACACTAATATCAATCTCTACCCATGTTGCTTCTTACAGGTCTCTCGCAGCCGATGGTCGAAGTATCAAGATGAACAATCACGACGCTAGCTTCTCCGTCGGATTGTCAAACAATTGGAAGGTGGTCGATGTGGGTTTCGATGCCCTAAATTCTAAGGACTGTTGGGCGGCATCAACATGATAATTTCCTGGGCATCATCCGCCCAGTTAATAGGAGTTATTGCTGTAAAAAAATACAAAAATCTACACTTCAAAAAAAACCCTAACATTAAAGCCTACATTGTAAAAAACAAATTACTCATATTCAAATGACTTGAAGCCTTTACCCCAAAAACAAACTAATTCTCACATGTCATTGCAGTGCAAACCTGCAATAAAATTAACGAGAATCAGAGCACAAAATTACTAAACCCAGAGCATAAGAAGCCAAACATTACCGAACCACGAGAGTACTGAGATTTTACAACTGTTATTCATTCCATCAAGAATATTGAGCTTCTGTAATTACCTTAGCAGACATTGGATGTAAGAAAAATATGACAAGGAAACCCAGCCATGTGAATTGTTTACAAAAAGCCAACTGTAGAAGCTTCAACAAGAAACGTTTTATTCAAATTTTCTACTATTTATTCAATTTTCTACTAATTTATATGGAGAAAAAAAAAAGAGACTACGAGGAAAATAACATACAACCAATAGAAATAAAACTTAAAAATAAAAATTGTACATTAATAAAAAAAATTTGAGTGACCAT
Source organism: Cupressus sempervirens (assembly GCA_028749045.1). Taxonomy (NCBI): domain Eukaryota; kingdom Viridiplantae; phylum Streptophyta; class Pinopsida; order Cupressales; family Cupressaceae; genus Cupressus; species Cupressus sempervirens. The sequence continues at coordinate 805,145,402 of CM053783.1, read as the reverse complement.
AGGATAAACTAATATTTGTGTAATTTTGAAAGAGCTCTATTAACATGAGAATGACATTTGAAAACAATAGTCTTCTGCCTTTACTGCAGGACAAATAATTGACTATGAAATTCAATCATCTCAATTATGAACAAATTAATGGGTTCTAGAGTGCATTATCCTAGGTTGGAGACACTAGGTTAGGGTAGATTGGTTTTAAAAGAATTTTAGGATAGGATTAAAAATCCTGTAATAGGCTGAATTATACAAAAGCTTAATAGAAAGTGGGTTACTAGAATAGATCTGATTATGGAATATATGAATAAGTATGATCCAAACATCTAGCAGTTTTGAATGGATAAAAATAAGATCTTTCAAAATCCTAAAGTAGATTTTCATAATCCTAAACCAGGCTCTAATTTACAATTGCTTTAATCTTAATAATTGATATGATTATTTACTTGCAGATTTGTTTTTTTACTGAAAACAATAGCTATACTATAATGTATCATTTATTATTATATATGAGAAGGGATGTGTCATTTAGAATATGCTATATTTTGGACTATCTTTAATATTGAATATGATTGACATCTTAACTTATTAAAATGACTTATATCAGATTCATTCATCACAAACTCTCATGTCATACAACATAATCTATAATTTCCTATGTCAAATCATGTTATTTGATACATGTTATACACATTATTCAATAAATTGCATAGTTGAAGAAATATGTAAATGAGCAAAGAGATGGTTTGACTTTAGGAAAATTTTAGCAAAGCCAATTTGGAAAGTTGCACCAAGTTATCTTGATGTCTTTCAACTCTCCAAATGGAGTTTCTTGAGCATAGGAATTCATCTTCATGTATTTAGACTTCAATACCCACTTATGTCTTCAACTTATTATTTCACTGAGGACCATAAAGTAATATACTTCTATTGGCATAAAAGTTGATTTATCTATTAATGGAAAATGGTTGATTCTTCCTATCTTTTATGTGAGAACTAGCCAAGTTTAAATTTTCTCTTTTTAAAGTATACCTACTTACCACAAATTTTTTTTTACTTTGTGGCCAATAATGATGGACATTGAAATTTATAGTAACATTTTGTCTGTTTATTGTCTTTGATATGATTTTGAGTGGCTAAAATAATTGATTTCTTCGATGCTATCAATAAAGCATTGTAAGTTATAACTTCGCTATGGCTAGAAAGCATTTTTATTTTTGTAAGGAAGTGAAGGTGCATGGAATTGCTTCCTACACTAATCTTAAGAGGATGATTATTTAAATTCAACTAATTATTGCAAATATCTCAAGAAATGTATAATAATATAATCAAAATAACAATGAATGCATAACACAATGGTTATCATGGAGAAACCTTTTTTGAAGAAAAACCTCACCCTATTCTCAAATCAAAAAGATTAGAATACACTTTCAATGTAAGAACTACAAGTTCTTACAAGAGCACATCACCGTAACTCAAACTTGGACTCGGACTCAGAGAGACTCCTTCTAGCATCTAGTCTTGCAAATAGAACTCGATGATATAAACACTTCCCCAAGCCCTCCTTTTATAATGATTTACAACTTGAAAAATATTTGTGGTCTTACAAAACCATGGGCCAAAACCATGGGCAAAAGAACCATGCCACATGTTAGCCACTTGTCATTTGTTAACTCCAAGAATAACATTTTTGTTCATAATTTAAGTCCTTGAGTTTAGACCCCCATAAAATTCATATAATGAGTTGTTTATACTCTAAAAATAGTCCTCCTATATTGTACTAGTGATAAGACACATTTTTAACAAATGGCACACCTTTTTCTGGAAAGCTACCATAAACAAATTCTAGGATTTTTTGGCAAAAAGCTTGCAAGGTTGAAACACAATTCTCACCCAAAAAAAAAATCTATTGGTTATGATTCAATTTGAAGGATGAAAAAAGTATTCCAATCTTGAGGATGCCAATTCATAATATCAAATTTATGGTGACCAAACAAGTTTTAGCTGAAAAGATTAATAAGAGTTCGTACCAAAAGAAATTGTTTATAAACCTCTCAAAAAAATCATATTTAAAATTCAATCTTTTATCCTATACCTTCTTATCATTCAACTTAAACATATTAGGCATGTCATTTATTCTCTTAACTCAAAAATGTACACAATACATTCATTTCTTAAATATAAAGATGAAATTAAGAGTAGTGAGTTCAATTATTTTTATTTTAAATAATTAAAATTAATTATATAATATATGAATTAAAGTGTTACTAATTGTACACAATATACTTTTATATTTCTCCTAATATATTTTGTCATGTCCCCTTTCTAGCAACTTAACTTTAATAGGGAGTTTGCCTATCATCGACTCTCGTAGGCAAATGATTATGGGAAGACAGTCATTTTTGTCTCCCGATGATTACATTTTGCTCTCGGAGAATAATAATTCAGTAAGTGGGGCCTACTCGTTCTAATATTAAATTAAGGTTGTACTCTAACTTTATAAAGTTATTTATTTAATTTTATAAAGTTTAATAAAGTACATCATAAAAGATGATTCCGGAAAACTTCTAGTAACTTCTCAGCGAAGTGAATAAATAGAGGACATAAGGCTCCCATTTGGATAGGGCAGTTTGTGAATTCTACTTCTAATCCAGTTGGAGAAATTTGTAGTTATTTGGGTCTGCAAATTCTCAGATTATCTTTGGGAACGATAACTCCCATTGATAGGCAATTTAGAGGGTGTGGAATATCACCCAAATTAGTGCAAAATCCGGAGGTGACACCACAGTCATTTCACATGAGCAAAAATTTGAGGTTTAAAGCCAAACAAAACGTTGTAGATTGATGATCATTGAAGGGCCAGCAGAAGAAATAAATTATTACACAACCAGAGGAATTTGGAGGAAATTCGAAATACAGCGGGAATCACAAATCTCTACTATTCCAAAATTGTGGAAATCACATGCAAAAAAATAATAACCAGGCGGCTCAGACTTCAACCGAGCAGGAAGAACGATGGAAGGGTTAAATATCGTGTCACGTTGGCCATAGAAAAAAATCAAATTGGAGAACAACCGAGGATTTCTGTTTTCACTCTCCTGCGTGTAACTGGTTTGCGAGACCGAGGGTTAAGTCGGGAGGGCGAAGATTGGTCGAGGTTTGCATTCGTTTCTTGCGAAGGGTCAAAGTGAAAATCGGGCCAGACACACAATGAACAGGTCCGTGATTTAATAACCACGCCTATATAAAACAAAGGACGGATCATAGACAGAATCAATAACATCGGGCAGGCAAGGATTTTTTTAGCGGGTTTTAGCATCGGCAGCTGCAATCTACGTCTTGGAATCTCCGCAACAGAACTCAAACATTTCCACTGTCGGCTCCACACAAGATGGCACTTATATTCATCCAGGTTCCAAACTGATCATCATATGTTTGTCAGTGCTGATAAATAATGAAAATATTATAGACTATTGATTATATGCATTTGCTAAGATTATCAAATTAATTTTCCTTGTGTAACGGAGTTAAACAATAATTCGGATAGTGCATTTAGCCGAAGTATTAAATTTTTTTTCTAGTGTAATAACATTAGTGGTTAGCAAGGGTTATTTCAATGGAATCAAGCTTGTTGCAAACTGTCTGACGAAAAGTCAATTTTCCCCCTAAAGTATTAAGATTTTGGTGTTAAAAGGAAATTATCTTGCTGGGGGTTATTTTAGTGGTATCAGAGCAGTAGTCTTGCCATCTTGTCGGGTAGAAACATTTTATGCAACCATATTCCAAGTATTATATTCGCAGGAGAACAATATTTAAGGACAGAGATATGGGTGAAAGACAATCATAGAGTCCACCAAGATTTCCCAGAATCGATGATGATGAAACCAGAGAGTTTTACAAAATCATGACTACTGGATAGCAATAAATAGCTTAGTCACTATAGGCTTTGACTACCATAATGGAAAGAGTTGTTTAGCCCAGGATTCAGGAACAAGGAAGAGGCACATCTGATCATGATAATAGAAGTGTGGCAGGACCACAAGGAGCTCCTAGGCACAGATCATGGACAGCAAATAGGCCTACTCGTCCCACTTTCCTAAGGGAAGAGGTTTAGGAGATGGGAGAAGATGATGTACCAGATGATTTCCAGGGTGATCTTAGGGCTGCTACTGCAGAATGGCAGGCATTATCCCTGCATGTGCGTGAACTATTGAACTTTGATCGCTATTTAAACCAAAGGAGAGAACATATGAGGAGCAGCCACTAGAATAGGAAGCCTAGAGGAGGTTATGAGAGTGAGTTACAGCGAGCTGTTAGCAAACTCACTTTACCATTTTTCGATGGTAGTGGTCAAATGACAGCGCAAGCTTGGATTCATAAGTTGGACACCTTCCTAGCATTAAGGCCTATGTCTGAAATAGATGCCATCATGTATGCCACATTACATCTGGAAGGCGCAACCCATGATTGGTGGTTACATGGAATGGTTACTTTGCAGCACAATCAGGTAACATCATACAAGGACTTTGTGGATATATTGGTTGAGCATTTTGATAAGAAGGATCCAGAAATTTACTTTTGCTACCTTGCACAGTTAAGACAGTCTGGCAATTTGGAGGCTTATATTAGTGAATTTCAGAGGTTGTCAGTCATGGTACAGGATGTGTCTGAATGAAGGTTAGTTATCTTATTTACAGAAGGATTGTCTGAAACTCTCAAGGGATGGATTAAGGCATTTGATCCACCAACACTGCAGGAAGCTATGAGGAAAGCATGGAGTATGGAGCTTACAACACCTTCTAATAGGTTCACTTCCAGGAGTACTACCTCTTTCAGAGACAATAAGAAGTTTGATAAGAATAAAGGGAAGAGCATTGAAACCAAAGGAAAATCTACTACACCCCTGGATGCAGAAGCATTAAACGACTTGCGCAGGAAGAAATTATGCTTCTATTGTAAAGGTCCATATGACAAGGATCATGATTGTCCTTTGAGACCTAAAGGGAAAGCCAATAGGGTTATGTGGGCATATTATGAAGGATCAGATTCTGACAGTACGGTAAAAGAGGATGAACATAGTGGTTCAGAGTCTGAGGAAGAGATAGGAAATTCATAACAAAAAGAAGAACTAGAATTGCATTTACAGCAAGGGCGTTTGTCTAGCATTCAACAGGAAGGATCTTTTAGATTACGGGGTGTTCTAGCAGGTCAGAAGGTGATCACATTGGTTGATACAGGAGCTACACACAATTTCATCAATGCATGATTGGTTGAGCGCCGTGGTATTAAGACAAAAGAATTTGAAGGTCTTCGAGTACAGGTTGCTGATGGTTACACTCTTAAGTGTAAAAGGATGGTTAAAGACATGCCATTACGCCTGAATAATTATGAGTTCAAGGCAGATTACCATGTGGTCAATATGGGTGACTTGGATATCGTTTTGGGAATGACATGGTTATGTTTATTAGGTGAGGTCACTTTTCGACTCAAGGACATGGAGATCAAGTTTGAAGTGGATGGGAAACAACATGTGTTGAGAGCTATCCAGAATAGCGACATCCGAACAATTTCTCTCAGACGTTTAGAAAGGTTGGTCAGACATGAGGATATTGAATGGGCAGCCATGTGTACTCTCATACCTACATAGGAACAACAAAAGACAGAATATCATCCTGACATACGGATATTGAGGGAGAAGTATAGTAAGGTATTTAGCGATATTCCACCTGGTACACCACCTGATAGAGGGATTGAGCACATCATCGAATTAGAAGAAGGCGCTAAACCAGTCATGATTACTGCATACAAGCATCCAAAAAGGCTCAAAGATGAAATAGAGAAAACCATCAAGGAGCTTCTAGCAATGGGACACATCAGACCTAGTAAGTCTCCTTTTGCTTCTTCAGTAGTCTTGGTTAAGAAGAAAGATGGTTCGTTGCAGATGTGTATAGATTACAGGATGCTGAATAAAAAAACCATTAAGAATAGATATCCTATTCCACAGATTGATGACCTAATAGATGAACTACATGGGGCATGCTACTTTAGTAAGATTGATTTGAGATCAGGTTACCACAAGATTAGAGTCAGAGAACAGGACATTGAGAAGACTGCATTCAGGTGTCACTGTGGGCATTTTGAGTTTGTAGTAATGCCATTCGGATTGACCAATGCACCAGCTACTTTCCAATCCACCATGAATAAGGTTTTCCATCATCAGTTGAGGAAGTTTGTATTAGTTTTCTTTGATGATATCTTGGTATACAGCCGAACATGGCATGACCATATGGAGCATCTAGAGACAGTACTAAAGACCTTGCAAGCAGAGTCCTTGTATGCAAAAGAGTCTAAATGTGATTTAGGCATGATCGAATTATTATACTTGGGAAATATTATCAGTAAAGAAGGAGTACAGATGGACCCTAATAAGATTCGCGCTATTATGGAGTGGCCTACTCCTGAGAACCTGACACAGCTGAGAGGGTTCCTTGGTTTATGTGGTTTCTACCGTAGATTTGTTTGCGGATATTTGTGACACGCGGCTCCTATGACAGATTTGCTTAAAAAGGGAGCTTTCGTTTGGACAGCAAAGGCACAGGGTTGTTTTGACAGATTTAAGGAGATCATCACTTCATGTCCAATAATAGCATTGCCTAATTTCTCGAAGCCATTTGAACTCCGGTGTGATGCTTTAGGAGATGGCATTGGGGCTGTTTTGATGCAGGATAAACACCCAATCGCATATGAAAGCAGGGAACTCTGTGGGCCAGAGAAAACATTCAGCATTTACGACAAGGAGATGTTAGCTATCATGCATGAATTAGCTAAGTTCAGGCAGTACCTAGTAGGTGGCAAGTTCTGCATAAAAACTGACCACAACAGTTTAAGACATTTCCTTGGGCAAAGGGATCTCAATGATAGGCAGCAGAAATGGGTCAGTAAGTTACAGGCATATGACTTTGATATATCTTATGTTAAGGGCACACAGAATGTGGTAGTGGATGCCTTGTCATGCAGACCACATCTTAGTTTGATGATTGAGATCTCTGAGGACTAGAAGCATTTGATTATTGCAGAATATGCCAGAGACCCATGGGCATCTAGAATAGTTGATGGGACAGAATGTGATACCTTCTGCAGTATTACCTCCCTTGGATGATGAAGGGAAATTGATCCTAGTGCCGAAATTCATTTTAGAAAGCAGAGAAAAATAGCTCCGCAAAAGGGTAATCAGAGAATATTTGGTTAGATGGAAGGATCTACCAATCGAAGATGCTACCTGGGAAAATGAAACAATTTTGCAGCATCCAGCTTTGAGATTGCTTGAGGGAAAGCAATTTCAGGAAGGGCAGACTATCATGTCCCCTTTCTAGGAACTTAACTTTAATAGGGAATTTGCCTATCATCGACTCTCGTAGGAAAATGATTATGGGAAGAGGGTCATTTTTGTCTCCCGATGATTACATTTTGCTCTCGGAGAATAATAATTTAGTAAGTGGGGCCTACTCGTTCTAATATTAAATTAAGGTTCTACTCTAACTTTATAAAGTTATTTATTTAATTTTATAAAGTTTAATAAAGTACATCATAAAAGATGATTCCGAGAAACTTCCAATAACTTCTCAGCAAAGTGAATAAATAGAGGACATAAGGCTCCCATTTGGACAGGGCAGTTTGTGAATTCTACTTCTAATCCAGTTGGAGCAATTTGTAGTCATTTGGGTCTACAAATTCTCAGATTATCTTTGGGAACGATAACTCCCATTGATAGGCAATTTTGAGGGTGTGGAATATCACCCGAATTATTGCAAAATTCGGAGGTGACACCACAGTCATTTCACATGAGCAAAAATTTGAGGTTTAAAGCCAAACAAAACATTGTAGATTGATGATCATTGAAGGGCCAGCAGAAGAAATAAATTATTACACAACCGGAGGAATTTGGAGGAAATTCAAAATATAGCAGGAATCACAAATCTCTACTGTTCCGAAATTGTGGAAATCGCATGCAAAAAATAATAACCAGGCGGCTCAGACTTCAACCGAGCAGGAAGAATATGGAAGGATTAAATATCGTGTCATGTTGGCCATAGAAAAAAATCAAATTGGAGAACAGCCGAGGATTTTTATTTTCACTCTCCTGCGTGTAACTGGTTTGCGGGACCGAGGGTTAAGTCGGGAGGGCGAAGATTGGCCGAGGTTTGCATTCATTTCTTGTGAAGGGTCAAAGTGAAAATCGGGCCAGACACACAACGAACAGGTCCGCGATTTAATAACCACGCCTATATAAAACAAAGGACGGATCATAGACAGAATCAATAATGTCTGGCACGCAAGGATTTTTTTTAGCGCGTTTTATCATCGGCAGCTGCAATCTACATCTTGGAATCTTCGCAGCAGAACTCAAACATTTCCACTGTCGGCTCCACGCAAGATGGCACTTATATTCATCAAGGTTCTAAACTGATCATCATATGTTTGTCAGTGCTAATAAATAATGAAAATATTATAGACTGTTGATTATATGCATTTGCTGAGATTATCAAATTAATTTTCCTTGTGTAACGGAGTTAGACAATAATTGGATAGCACATTTAGCCGAAGTATTAAATTTTTTTTCTAGTGTAATAACATTAGTGGTTAGCAAGGTTTATTTCAATGGAATCAAGCTTGTTGCAAACTGTCTGACGAAAAGTCAATTTTCCCCCTAAAGTATTAAGATTTTGGTGTTAAAAGGCAATTATCTTGTTGGGGTTTATTTCATATTTTAGTTCTTTTTAACTAAGATTTCTAGTCAACTAATTTTTATTTTTATCTATAGACTATGTTTCATGTTGTATAACTTCTAATGAAAATTATTTATCATTTGATTTTAACCTTATTTTTAGATAAATAGATAAATGATCTTATTAGTCTATTTGATATTCTACATCTTCCTTTTCTTTTAGAAAACTAACATTAAAGTCATATTCTATTTTCAAATTATCTTTGATCAACTTCTTCCCTAATTCACCTTGTTTAGATGGATCTAATTTAGACATATACTATCATCTCTTACTTCCACATTAACTATTTGATATCTTATTAGTTTATTTCCAATTCAAAACTATCTTTGCTTCTAGAAAACCAAAATTTAAAATCATATTCTATTTCATAGACAAATAAATTCATAAATGGAGCATTGACAAGGGTTGCATATAGGGGTACTCTATGTTTAAGTTTGAACAATTAATTTGTGCTTAGGGATGATGATCTAGTTATTTTATCTAGATTTGACTATAAAAACATTCAAGTACAAATATAAAATTGCATTACAGGAGTGATTGAAATATTCTATTCACACTAATGCTACATTGAACCAATTTTATTAGCAAATCATATGAATGAGGCTAACACCAAGTAATTTGATAGAGTTTTAGATTTGGGTAGATTAATTTAGTAGCTTTTGAGATGGTGTTTTATACAAAATGTGTACATCAAATATTATTTATGAAATTCATTTTGTACTCATTTTATAATCATTTCATTCCTTAACAATCTGATTGTAACTTTTTATCAAAAAATTTAGGTTCTTTGTCTAATATTCCACCATTTTCATAATTTTCTACAACAAGATTTCCAATAATATTTTGTCATCCAAATATTCCTATCATTTTTCTTGGATGAATGTCCACACCATATTCCAAAGTTATCATTTTAATATGAGTATGGAGGACATAAGTAGAATGTTTGACTTAAAAAAATTTAATTGCTTTTATTTAAAATTTTCAATTTTTTTTTTTAGGTATATCTTACAAATCTTATGACCATACAATTCCATGCGACAATATATCTTTTGAGGCATTTTACCAACATCATGCACCTAATCTAAATTTTAGATATACATTTGCAAAAACATATGCAAAGGTGATACTTGACAAAAAGTCCCAACTTCATCATGCTTTATGGATATCCATACCTCATCCTAAAGCTTCTCATTTTATTATTTGTATGGAGGGGATTGACAAAGATTGGTAAATCTAGATTTATACCTGTCACAAAAATTTGCTTGATATTTTTTTTTAAAAATCAAAATTTTTTTTTTTTTATCTGACAATCATTGCAATCGGTGAGATCGCATTCCTTTTTAAAATTTTGAAAAGATCTTAATTTGAAAACTCATCAATTTGATTTCAAAGTATCAAATTCAAGATTCCTCATAAATGATATAAAAGATTTATTAGAATTTTAATTTTGAATAGATAGGTATACTAGTAATTTATGTAATATAGTTGTGAAATATATGAATCAATTTTTTGATGTCTTTAGAGTTTCCTTCAAAATCCATTTTGTGCACATTCTCTAAAGAGCTCACTGAGTTGTTATAATTGAACAAGAATTGACATTTCTAACTTGGAAAAATTGTAAGCTACAATTCAAATGCACTAAATCTGAAATTAAATTTTGTATTCCCATTTACCCAAAATACTAGAATTCAATCTTCCATTTAAACAAGTGGAATTGGAAAAATTCTCATTCTAAATCCAATTGCTTTGCTTGCTACTTACAGCCTTACCTAATTGAACGTTTTCTTGCCACATAAGTTACACAAAATCAACTAGTGTACAAGGTGAAATTCAATGATACATTTTGACCTTCGAACAAACACGAAAATAAAGGATCATAAAGGATTACAGTGTTTAAAAAAAATTCAAAGACACGATGATTGGCATATTTGTCACAGGGTACCCTCGCAACATGTGATAAACATTAAGTAAATGGAAGGAGAATTGATTGAAAGCTTGCTCCTACGAGCTCTTGAAACGATTCTCTACATTCTCATTTGAGCTCAAATTCTCACGGAACATCAAGAAATCTACATTGGAGTGGTGGTGGTGGTCGTGCAGTTAGCCAATCACAAGCTTAGGTAAAATCTCAAATTGATTACAGGTTTCATAGACAACCAACAGAGAGTATTTGTTTATAATTAGGCATCATAGTTGACATGATAGATAAACAGTGCAAGAGAGATGTTCTTCTTCATCTTCACCTTTCCAATTTCTTGGCATTAGTTAAGCGTGGCATTCATATATATAATTAGATGTCATATAATGTTAGGTTGAAATGCTTCTTTCATTCTATTAAAATATAAAATAATAAAATAATAAATACTACAAGAATTATTAAGCATGGTCAATTATTAAACCTTCCATCCTAATCATTACCATAATCTTGAACTTTGATAAACAATTTGAATTTCAAGATTTTGGAAATCTGTTTCCAGTGAAGAATGTTACTTGTGAAATTTTTATACCTATTAAGTTTTTAAGTTGTTTTAAAGGATCAGCAACTAAAAGTTTTCCAGTTGTTCTAAATGATCAGCAACTATTGACTAGTTTAAGTTGAAACATTAACATCAATTGCATTCTGAGTTGTAAATGGTTGCAGTAAAAATGTTGCTCAGAAAAGTCATTTAAATTTATGATGCTATCATATGTAAAATATAAATTTGCATAATGCAAAGTAGTTTTATTCATTTTTTATTTTTACAATATTATAAATGTGAGTTTAAGAGGAACAAATTAGTAAAAATCATGATATACAAAATAATACAAGGGTGTTGTGTTGTCATCATAGAATATAGCATGCACGCACAAGTTTAAATAGATGGAATTAAAATAATTTTATCAAATTATTTATATCATGGTCAATGTTAATTTATCTATCATTTTTAGTATTGAGTATGATCGTGACTAAATGATTACTTGATTTAAGTAGTATAATATTTCAACTATTTCATTTTGACTATTAAAAAGTTAATAAGAAAAATTTATTTGATGTTACTATTTTTATTCTAGGTATTATCTTATTTATAAATGTCTTTAGTTTTTATTTAAAATATTATGGACTAAAAAAGTTTCATTTATTTTGATGTTGAAATTAAAATAAATAGATGGAATTAAAATAATTTTATCAAATTTTAATTTATATCACGATCAATGTTAGTTTATCTATCATTTTTAGCATTGAGTATGATTGTGAGTAAACGATTACTTCATTTAAGTAGTATAATATTTCAACTATTTCATTTTGACTATTAAAAAGTTAATAGTCAAAATCTATTTGATGTTACTATTTTCTTTCCTAGTTATTATCTTATTTATAAATGTCTTTAGTTTTTATTTTAAATATCATGGACTAAATAAGTTTAATTCATTTTGATGTTGAAATTTAAAAATAGAAGAATTATGATTGTAATAATGATGAAACATACATTTATTTATGTAAAATATTTTTTAAATAATATATATATATATATATATATATATATAATAACTTTTTATATAATAATCTATTTTATATTTATTCTATTGATTAAAGACAAAAAATATTATATATGTTGTTGCAGTTTTGTTCACATGTCATGTAAATTGTATCATGTTTAGATCTTTAATTCTCATTTGTTAAATTAAATTCTCTTGTATTAACTTGTAAATATTAGTTATAATTAAAATTTTCAGATTTTTCAAATGAAACAAAATCATCTCTAGTACATTAAGTGAATCATAAATAATGTTATTAAAAAATTAAGTATTTTAATAGTTATTCAAGAAATGATGAAATGTTTCAGACATGTGAGATCAATTTTAATGAAAATGTAACCAATTTACAATGTCACGTGAGATCAAATCCTTATAGTTTGCAAAATACTATTTGTTTCTTCTTCCACAATTTTCATTTCTAGACTTTTCATTTTTTTAGTCTGGTAGTTTTACTTTACATTAATATTTGACATGCATTTAGTAGTGAGGCCAGTAAAGTTTGATGTGCTTAACTTACATTTGTATAAACTAGGTGTTGCAGAACTATGTAGTTAATTGTTTATCTAAATTGTTCAGCATCTTGATCTCATTAGATTATAATTTTAACTTTAGAATGGAAAAATTGAATTCTGGTTCAGGCGGTAAGTTGGGCGATGGCAATCAGTCAAGATCGGTTTTTTCTAGGATTTGTGTCAAAGTTCAACAACTCTCTAATGGTCGGGCTTAACTGGCCCCCATAAGGATTCTGCTTCAGTTATATTTTCTTTCAGAATTATTGGTCACATATTTAACTCCCCCCTGCCACGGTTACTGCTATGGTTAGTTTTGTGAAGAAATATATTACCAATCCTAAATAATATTTTCACAACTCTTAAAACTTTTACTTGGTACAAACTATTGCCGAGTGTCAATTTTACTCAGCACTTTAATAAGCCAAGTGAGCTTGGTAAATGAAGAAACTTGGCACCTTAAGGAACCGAGTGAACTCGGTAGTGTGGATGCTGAGTGAACTCGATAGCCATAGGAGGGTGGAGCTCGGTAGAAGAAGGCACCGAGTGAACTCAGTAGCCACTGCAAAGGACAATACTGAGTGACAGAACTATAACGTAGATTTTTCCACCATTAAAATCAAAGATCCAAAGCTTGAAACACTCAACAATAATCTTCTTAAATGCAACAAATAAGTGAAGAGCAATGGATTCAAGTATGCCTGCTGCTTTCTATTCAACTTTGATTAAATCATTAAAAATTTTGGGAGCATTCGGCTTCAACTAGAAAACCCTAAAATAACCCTAAAACTTTAAACAACTTCAAACTTCAGAACTTTAAACTTGTAGCTCTAATGGTTGCATACAATAATGCCTAGAGAAATCATTGTTTCACAGGTTGAACCAAACAATAAACTACTAACTTATAGAATGACATGTAGAAACAAGTGCAACTGCAGGCACAATAATGATTCCTTCTATCTCTACAATGACTGATCTGCTCACTTCCTTTCTTCTTTCTCTGCTCTTCTATTCTCTTCAACTTCTCTCTGTTTGGTTGAATGAATCTGATCATTCCTTTTTGTCTTCTACCACAAAAAATTGCCCCCTCTTTTTCCAAATTTTAAAAACTCACCTACTGCATTCATGTTTATGACTGTTGTGCAGGTCGTCAGGGATGGTAGGTGGGCATTTGGCTCTAGGGGCAAACGATCTTTTGCATTTAATATTCCAATAAGTTTGACTCTGTAACTCTCTACCGTTGTAGTTGCTATTACATTTAAAATTTGAATATCTCCCGCCCAATCCTTTGCCTACCTATTTTGAACTTGATATATTGTTTTCTCATGAAATGGCATTAATAGTTTAGAAAGATTTTAGAAAGAGTTTTGTTTGTTTATTCTCACCATTTTAATTGCTGCATTCACCTGACTTGAAAAATAGAAATTCAGAGCAATATTTTCTATTCATTGTATTCACATAAAACTATACAGGTACATATACAATTGTATGCCAAATGAATAAAGCTAAAGGAAAGGAAATAGTTGTAGGAAAGCTACAGGAAAAGAAAGAATAGTTTAGAAAACAACTGTAGGAAAGCTACAGGAAAAGAAAGAATAATTTAGGAAAGAAAGAAACACTCCCCCTCAAGTTGATGCATAGATATCCCACATGCCCAACTTGCCCAAAAACTTCGAGAACACTTGACTAGAAACTGTTTTGGTAAAAATATCGACTAGCTGATTTTTTGATCGAATCTTAGGCAGCGCCACAATCTTCTCATCCAACTTATCCTTAATAAAGAATCTATCTACCTCCACATTCTTTGTACGATCATGTTGAACCAGATTATGAGCAATATCATATGCTACTTTATTGTCACAATATAGTTGAATTGGTTGCCTAGGCAAATAGCCCAAATTTCTCAAGAGAAGTCTTAGCCATAATGCTTCACATACTCCAAGTGCCATACCTTGAAATTCTACCTCCACACTTGATCTTGCAACAACATTAATATTTTTTCTTCTCCATGTAACAAGATTACCTCCTACAAAGGTAAAATAGCCTAAAGTAGAATGCCTATCATCTACTACTCCAGCCCAGTCAACATTAGTATATGCATCCACACTTTGATAATCCTCATTTTTAGTGAATAAAATTTCCTTTCCAGGAGTAGACTTTAGATACCTCAAAATGCACATAACTGCATTCATATGTTGCTCTCCAGGATTATGCATAAACTGGCTAACAATACTTAATACATAGGCAAGGTTTGGCATTGTGTGTGCTAAGTACATCAATCTTCCTACGAGTCTTTGGTATCTTCCTTTATCAACTGGTACCTAATTAGACTCAATACATAACTTCAATCCTTCTTCCATAGGTGTATCATTGGGCTTACATACTAACATACTAATTTCCTATAACAAGTCTAAGACATACTTTCTTTGAGACAAAAAGATCCCTTTATCAGATTGAGACACTTCAATCCCAAGCAAATATTTCAAGGGACCTAGATCTTTCATTTAAAATTCTCTAAACAAGTAATCCTTGAGAGCCCTCCTTTCTTCAGGATCATTTCCTATAACTATCATGTCATCCACATACACAATAAGTGTAGTGATCTTACCCTGCTGATTCTTTATGAATAAAGCATGGTCTGAATTGCTTTGATGGTAACCAAAGGCTTTCATTGCCTTTGTGAATCTTTTGAACCATGCCCTTGGAGATTGTATCAACCCATATAGTGACTTCTTTAATCTGCACACCTTTAGACTATGTATTTCTAGTATCATGCAACCAGGTGGGAGTTCCATGTAGACTTCTTCAAACAACTCTCCATGTAGAAAGGTGTTCTTCACATCAAACTGTTATAATGGCCAACCCAAGTTCGCAACTAGAGACAACAAGACCCATACTGTATTAATTTTAGCTACAGGTGCAAATATCTCTGTATAATCGATCCCATAGGTTTGGGTGTACCCTTTTGCCACTAGTCTCGCCTTAAAGCATTCAATTGTACCATCTACTTTGTACTTAATAGTGTAAACCCATCGACATCCAACCGGTTTCTTTTTTGGTGGATGTTCAACAAGTTCCTAGGTATTATTTTCCTGTAATGATTTCATCTCATCATTCATAGCAACTTTCCACCTTGGATAAGCTAAGGCTTCTTGCACATTTTTAGGAATAGATATAGTAAATAATTGATTTACAAATGACTAATTCGATTCTGACAAACAATGGTTAGACACATAATGACTCATAGGATATTTAACTTTACTAGAAAGTTTGGGTTCATATGTGGATTTAGGAATACCTCTGGAGAGATGTTGAGGTACTAGTTTTCTAGATGGTTCAAGAATATCCTTGGAAAGTGATTGGTGTGGTGTCAGGGACTCGGACAAAGGTGGACCCACAACTTCAATTTTTGAGTGTTCATCACTGCTTTGATCCAAAGTTTCACCTACTTCTTAATTAACAATATTATTTTTTGGGTGTTCATCACTGCTTTTATCCAAAGTTTCACCTACTTATTGACTAACAATAATAGAGAGTTTCCCTTATTTAGAGATGTCCAAGCTACCCACATCTTTAGGAATGTGAACATCCACATTTTCAGAGGTGTTATCCACATCTTCAAAGATGTTCAAGCTACCTACGTCTTTAGAGATGTGACATCCACATCTTTAGAGATGTGATCATCATAGTCTAAAGTCTAAATTTCCTTCTGGTACTCCCCCTGAAATTCAGGCTCAGAGGAAAAATGCATTGAGTCTTTATGAAAAACTACATTCAGTGTAATAAACATTTGTTGAGTTGGAGGATGATGGCATTGGTACCCCTTTTGATAAGCAGCATATCCTAGAAAGACACATCGCAGTGCTCAAGGAGATAACTTGTTGCGTTGATGCTTATGGAGGTGTACAAAAGCTACACAACCAAAGATGTGATGAGGTAAATTTGGGATAGTAGGAGCAACAACCACCTCAGCGAGATTCTGAGATGGTGTCTAGAAATCAATAGTGCTGGAGGGTACTCGGTTGATCAAATATGTTATAGAGGTAAGTGCCTTGCCCCAATAGGATAATGGCATATGGGCTTCTATCAGAGAAGCATAGAGAACCTCCAAAAAGTGACATTTTTTTCTCTCAGCTACCCCATTCTACTGAGGTGTATTGGAACAAGTAGTTTGATGAATAGTTCTGTGTGCTTTCAGATACTGCTAAAGTTTAGAACTCAAATATTTGCCTCTATTGTCACTATGAAGAACTTGAACTTGTGCATTGTACTAAGTACGAATTATGTTATAAAATTTTTGAAATAACAAGTTCACATCACTTTTAGACTTCATTAAGCATACCCTAGTCATCCCAGTACAATCATCAATAAAAGTAACAAACCAACGTGATCCACCCAAGGTAGTGACTTTGGATGGACCCCAAACATCAGAATGTATGATCATAAATGGAACTGGACTTTTGTTCAAAGTTAATGGAAAAGAAGCACGATGACTTTTTGCAAGTTCACAAACTTCACACTGGAAGCTAGAAACATCAAATTTTACAAATAAACTAAGAAATAATTTCTTTAGATAATCAAAGGAAGCATGTCCCAGATGTCGATGCCATAACCATATTTCAGATTTTTGCTTGTCCATAATTAATTTTTTTTGTCTTTTTTTGTCATGAATATGAATATTTAATGTATAGAAAATCTAAAATATTTTAGGATGTTTATTTGTAGATCTTTATACTAAAATCTTTTTCATTATACATTTTTAAAAATTTCAAAATATGAAAATGTTTTATTAGAGATGAAATTTTATAGTTAAATTTATTTGAGTTGGAGGTATTGGGATGAGGAACATCTTCAAAGGTTCAATACTCCACTTTTATGAGTATCACTTAGATGCAATGAGTACAATTCATTCACATGAAAGTGAGTTTGTTGTGAACCAATACTCATTAAACATATAGCAATGAATTTGACTCAAAATTGAAAAGTTGAATCCTTATGTTATTTTACATATAATTTATTTGTAAAGAAACCTAAAAAATAGATTTTAAATATTTTGAATGATAAAAAATTATTCTGAAATAATAATTAAGTTGTTTTAATGTTATGAACTAGGATTAAAAACATATAAGTTGGGTGAAAAAAAAAATTATTTAATTTTTATATTGATTTGTTATTCTTAATTATGGATAGACCTATTTATCAATAAAGAATGATTAATGTGAGGCTATTTCTTGAAGTGTATATGTATGTATGTATGTATGTACATACATACATACATACATACATGTGTGTGTGTGTGTGTGTGTGTGTGTGTGTGTGTGTCTGACAAGATTTAATTATCTATCCATTTGTAGACTTGGTTCTTCAATTTGAATAGACTAAGGACTACCATACCATGCATAAAATTTAATAATTGATGAAAATACAATTATATTTTTAAAATTGTGAATATATATGAAACAACACAAAAGATAAGAAAAATTCAATGGTTGCTAGAGATTTTCCTCTAGTTAAAATATTGAACCAAAAGAATACATCTAAATTGATTTCTACTCCTATACGACTTTTTAAAAATGTTGTTCTTCGTAAGTTGCCTAGAGGATGAAATTGAAACATATCCAATGTTGGTACCTCATAGAGAGTTACAAATTCATATCCCAATAAGAAGATATGGTATTCACATGGCAATAACAAACAAAGGTACGAGGTTAATAATGAGACATGTTTATGTTAGTCCTTAGATAGTTTTGACATTTGAGTGTCAACACACTTAATCACTTTTTGTATTAAAGCTGAGTACACCATGTATGCCGAGCCATAGTGTGTGTCGAGCTAGCATTTCAACAGGTACCAATTGACTTTAGGTGCTAAGCAGTATATAAGTGTCGAGCAATATACAGGTGTTGAGTCATAGTTGATGTTGAGAAAGTCAAAAATTAGTATATGCTAAGTGAACCAGAATCATATATGTGCTGAGCAAGACAGAAGTGTAACAGGTGCCAAGCAATCTAGGATAGTGTGTGCCAAGCATCTGTAGTCCAATATGTGTCGAGTAACATAGAATCAACATATGAGTTTGTGCCCTCACAAACTTAGATGTAAACCATTTTTGGAGCTGACATAGAGAGATTTTAAAAAGAAAAAAGGACAAGGACGAATCATTTACATTCCCTATGTGACCTGCATGCAACCAATCAGAAAAATGGAGAAGACATGCAACCAATGAGAAAAATGCAAGGTATGAGCAAGAATTTGAGATTCAATATGGATCGTAGATCCATACCTAACCCTAAGTCTTTGCATTCTTTAAAAAGGAGGTCAAATACTCCATTTCATATGTGGATGAGAATAGTGTATGGGGAGATTATAGTGAAATTTCAATGAGAAGAAGGAAAGACTTAGAGGAATAGGGCAGCATTTTTATATTCAGTTGATCAGAATAGCACAAGGGATAACTGACAAGATCAGATATCAAATCTTAGAGGATCAAGATCAGAAGAGAGCAGATCAAGTGCCTGAGTCTAGCAATTAGAGATTGCATGCTATCAGGTCAAATGTTCTAATACTTTCTTATCATTATATTAGATGTTGAAATCCTATATTGATAGGTTAGCCTAATAGCTAGGTAGGAGAACCTTTGGAGAAGCTGATTGAAAATCCTATGTATTAGGTGGGTTTAACAACCTATTGTAAATCTTTTAATAGGGTGACACTTCATGTAAGTGTTTGTAAATCCTCTAACCAGGTCACTATTGACACAGTGTAAAGCCTTTAATAGGGCAGGCCTTTCACAAGGAAAATCATCAGAAGTGGTTGAATATATATTACTGCAATAATTTTTGTGGGTATCATCCCCACCCCAGTTTTACCTTCTTATTCCTAGAGGGTTTCTAGGTTATCAATTTTGGTGTTATGTGTTATTGCATGTGATTTACTATATGTTTATTTATATGTTTACATACATGCAATTTATGTTTTAGTTATATGTTTAAAGGATTGAATAAGGTTAAAAGTGTGGTACTTTTGATTCACCACCCCTCTCAGAAGTACTCTTTCCATTTGAACATTCCAATAGTTTAATATTCCCCCTCTCCAAAATTCTAAAAATTGTATATAGTATTCAAAAGAATATAAAAAATGATATTTGATTCATGCTACAATAGTAAGAACATTCATGTGATATTGTACTATTTAAAAAAATTTGTGGCATGTTTAAAATTTGAAAACATCTTCAAATGAGTGTGTCTTTGTTTGAAGGTTTTGTTGTGAACATAACTACATTTTTACTTCACATGAGGTTCTTGACTAATGATTTAAACACTATAAGTTTAATATTATACTCACCAATGATTTGTAGTATAAACCACCTCTCATGTGTATGTATTCATAGGAAACTAAGAATGCTTTCAAGGTTCTTGATGCAAACATCACTAGAATGATCAACCTACCAATCACTAAGGAATACAGACATAATCCATGCTATTGACATCATCAATTCCACATTAAAATAAATAACTTCATTATGATATTCTTCATACTAAATTGAGATTTTCAACTCATCAAATTTTCTATTTATTATGAAAGGAAAGGACCTTCTCACAAAGATACTTCCAAAAATAATATAACCAATCATAGACAACAAAAACGTCTAACCTTGAATAACTGCAAGTAGAAAAACTACCTTTCTCAAAATACATCCAAAAGATAATTTAAAAAGAAATTCTTATGATGCTCATCCCTTAGATCTAAACTATCAAAAATCCATATCACAGTCTTAATACGATTAACAATAAAATTTCCACTAATCTTCATGCCTAGGCTAGTACTAAAAATATTATAACCATCATAAAAATAAACCATGATATTGATAGAATAAAATCTCTGATCTATATGCCAAAATGATAGTAAAATATGATATAACTATAACTTGCTAACTTATACCCTAATCTATTAAACCTCATCTAAATTTTGCATAAAGCAACAAGATCAAAATTTGCAAAAAGAAAAAAATGACTTAAGGACCAAAAGTCCTATGAAAGCCATAGCATAAGCCACTATTAAGAAGCTCCTAATTCTTTAGTATACATTGAAGATACCCACTCCATGCATCTTGATCCATTAGTTGGTCTTGATTCAATTTAATGAGGAAAACTACTAAGTTCCACTCTCATAAGCATTATAATTCATAGCTACATGCATTAAGTTCATCAGATGCCAAACTTAGGTATAAAAATGACTCTAATAATTAGTATTAAATTTTCTTATTGAACATTAATCTACTCTTATCACCGTGATGATACCATCAAAATGTTTTTTTCAAAAAAGACGTCAAATCAACTACTCTACTCACAACCTATAGCTCAATTTTCCTCCAATGCTCATTTGTGTGTTTTAACATATATGATAGTCTTAGTACTAATGCATTTGTTCAAGAAAATGATGAAGCCCCAATAAAAGACATCAACTCACCACTAAAAAATAAGAGTGCTTCTAATACATTCCTAATTCATATCTTAATTGTATTCTAATATTTTACTCTCCTTTTCTAAGACATTTACTCTTCAATTCTTGATAATAAAAAAATCACAAATGATAGAAAAGATTTACAATATAGTTTTGTAACATCTTTCTTTTATATCCATTGACATTAATGAAAAACCAATGGCAACATTTCCTTTCTTTAGAGGGGTTTGTCTTACCAAAAGGGATTTTATGTTTCTCTATGTCACCTTTGAGATCCTTAATTTATAAGATATCATTCATAAGAATATTGGTTTCAGCTTTATTTTATTTTTTGGAGTAGGCTTAATAGTCTTAGGAGGTAAGTGGTTACTTTCTATAATCTATATCTGCACCAAGTTCTGAGGTTTATCAACTTGGTGAATATAAATATTACTAGGATAGGATATAAACCATATACTACTAAAGGAGTGTTCAAGCTCAAATAGATACATGGAGAATATATTAAATTGATGAAGATGGGGAGGGACCCCTTTGGTAATGTTTGAGAAAGAAAGAAATGAAGATCTATATTTTCTCCCTAATGAATGTCGCTGAGGATGAGGATATTGTAGCCATCCATAATATTGTGATACCCTTTAAGGGTGAAATATTTTATCACATTATAACTAGTCATAGTATAAAAGGGAGGTAGAAGAGACCTAACATGGCCACTTTGGATCACCTTCAATCATTCTCCCTTTTATATAATTTCTTGATAAAATCCTTGCAGTCTCTTGAACTTCTTTTCTTTAACTTCAATCCTTCACATTTGGGGTTGGTTACCTCCTCTGTGAGTTTAGTTTTTACAATGAATTTGATGTTTTTTATTGTAACAATTCCCCTTTCAAAAGAATTAGTGTATTAGGTTAATAATGACCCATTATAACCCTTCACATATCTATGAAATAATCAATAATATCTCTCATTTTAAATATGTCTCACAATTCATCAATCTACATTAATTCCTTCCAATTCTAGAGTTAGATGTTTTTAAGAGCCCCTCAAATTGGATTGTTATCCATAGTAACAAAAAAAGGAAAATAGTAAATGATAGGAATAATTCTAGGCCCATGAAGAAAATTAGAACTAAAAGAAAAATAGATAAATTACTAAAGGTGAGATTGGTTGTTTAAATCACACAACAGTATTTTCTCTACAATTTAAAGTGTTAAACACCCAGCATTTATTGAGACTCTCTAAGATTAAATACTACAAATTTACAAGGATGAAGTAGGACTAGTAAATGTTGAGTTCATATCTTAAATTCTATAACGGGCATTTTTGGGGCTTAATCATTATTGACAAGTTAGTATTAAAGAATATACTCTTTTGTTCTTATCCTTTAATATAGATGAGAAAGATCTCATGGGTATGTGCAAGATCATGGTGTGCCAAAAAGTGGCGATGTGAAAAAAAAAGAGTTTGAAGACGCCTAAAAGCGCTTCAAAATCCGCTCTAACTTTTTTTTACCTATCCAGGAACCACACCTGGAAGGTTAAGTCGAGCCTTATCGAATATCTGATATCATATCGGATATCTGATAATATCGGATATCCAATTTTAAATCCAATATCCGACTAATAATTAAAATCATATAATAGTATGATATATTATTTAATATTATTATTATTGATATAAAATAATAATAATAATATTAAATAATATATCATATTATTATATTATAATATTATTATTATAATAATTATTATACTATAATATAATAATATTATTATTATTATATTATAATCGTATAATATTACACTATAATAGTAATATTATAATAACATATTATATTATAATAATAGAATATAATATTTCATATATTATAATATATACTAATGTAATATAATATATATATAATATAATATAATAATAATAAGTAATATCTTATAATATAATATATAATAAAACAGTATAATATATTATAAATTATAATAATATAATATAATAATAATATTTTATATTATAATATATAGTAAATTAATATAACAAATATAAAATATAATATAAAAATATATATAATATAATATATATTATATATTATATGTTATATTATATATATTGTCATATCAGATATCCGATATAATATCGGATATCCGATACCTGTGCATTGGATTAAACAAAATCATAGACCCGCGGCCCTTATTTTACGTGAATTTGGGCCAGTATTGCCATCGCGGATCGGATATCAGATACCAAATCGGATATCAGATATCAGGTATGTTTTTTCCCCCCTTGACTCGTTTTTAACCTAAATTTAACAGATTTTAACATGATTTTGTTTGTTTTAGTTGAATCTAGAGTTTTTTTGACAAAAATGGTTAAAATTTAGATTTTTTTTTAATATATATTACGTTTTGCAATTCAATAGGAATGGCTGATCAAAATGATGACACTAAAGCAAGGAATTATATTCCTCGCAACCCACCACCAAACGATCCAGTATCCCCACAAAACCGTCCACCAAATGATCCTCTACCTCCTCAAAACCCTCCTCGAATCGAGGATTTGATAAATGAAAATCTCACTGAGTTGAGAGGTTTGCATAGAACATACAATAATGTACCTACACTGGCTCCTATGTTATCCACGTTAAACACCATAGTGGATAACATTGAAACCCTAACAAACCAACAAAATGCCGCTCTTCGTTGGTGTGATGAAATGCACCAGATGTTTGATGATGGTTTGGATTATGATGAGGTCACGGCCCTCAACATAACCAAAGATGATTTGGCAAGCCTTTTTGCTAACCCAAAAACGGGTATACCAGTTGACCCAAAAAAACCAAACTATCGATTAAATGGTGCACAAATGATGTCATACGTGCAAATTTTTGGGACCATTGGTGGATAGTCTTTGATATCCCTCCACATGGTAATTTAGACATACCATTTTATTTCCTTAGAAAATTATATGCAGAATTTGTGTTGAAACTTAAAGTGAACTATTGGAGCATGAAGCTGGGCTTAGGACTAGGAGCTCCTCAAGATAGACCCTCTTCCCAGCAGAAGAAACTTGGAACTTTTGTCCCCCCCCCCTAATATCTCCCCCCCTCCTTGAGTGCTTCATCCAGATATTATGGTAGAGGCTAGCTCTCAAACCATCAGAGCCATTCATAGGCTGAGTAGCCTAATGATATCTCAGGCTAGGTCAGTCCTGCCTCCTCATGTTGATGATGTTGGTGTCAGTTCATCATCAGCTAGCTCATCACACGTTTGTGTGCCTCACACTTGCATTACATGCAAGAATATTTGCCTGGGTCCCATAGGTGATCTTCCTGAGTATCATTTTGTATTAGACAAGGATACACCAGACGCACGTGCAGAGGCTACAGACCCTGATGCGAGAGAGGAGGGGAATGCAGAGGCATGGACTCCTTCGGTGTCGGTACATGTATACATTTTTTTTTTATGACATATGTGATTTAAAGTTAATTTTTGTAATAGAGTAATTTTAATTTTTAAGCCATACTGACTTTTACATGTATGTGATCTTCATTCATGTTTAGTTGATGACCGAGGAGGACCTCAGACAGATAGATGATGCTACACTCTCGGCCATTTCATTTGGCCTTAAGACATCTACGGTACATTATGTTGTGTTTGCATTTCTTTTTTCTATTTGATATTGTAGCATATATGATTGCTAATTTTTCTTTTATCTTGCAGATACCTCCTACCCCGGGGGGACAAAGTGTGGGGGGTGAGCCAGCATGCATTGACAAAGGAAAGGTAATTAGATGTTTTCTAATTGATTAAATATTGATGCATTCTTGTAAAATTTGTTGGTAATCTCATTTAATTACATTATTTATTGTATATAGGGTGTGGCTACTGGCGATGAGCCTATACAGATTCGGCGTCCTAGATTACCAGGGATTTTCATTCGCACAGAGAGCCCCATTGTATGTATAAGTATCATTTATTTTTTATTTTTTTAATTGATGTAGAGGAAAGTATGATTGTTATTCTATACAATTTTTGTGATTTTTTCCGTACCAATAATGATTCATGTATTGCATGTGTTCATTACAACTTAAATAGGCTTATATGCACCTATCCAACCGACCAAGTTGGTTACAAAGGTTTATTTAATCAAACAAATACCAAATTATTACTTTCCCTCCAAAACTAATATGACCGTTTGAATTTTAAATTCAAATTTTAAACTATAGTTTTTATGCATTCCCTAACTTTCTAAACTATTCCATTGACTCAAAATTGGTCATATGGATCTATTAAATGCAACTAAGTAAATTTCCAAAAAATTGAAGTTTTTATTATTTTTTCTCCAAACCACCGTACACTCTGATCTCCCCCTTTCAACTGAGATCACATATGACATATATAAAGGTCTACATGACCATTGGAACAACCATATAGGCATTCCCAACCATAAAACAAACAAACAACCACTTTTTGCTAATACTGTTTAGACTCTAAATACCCTATTCTAAGGCCTTTTGGTCCCATGGAGTTACTTGGTTTATAACCACACCAAAATGCTTGTGGGCCTTACATGTGCCTTTATTAAAAAACATAGACCAACTTGTAAAATATGGACCAAACCTTTATTCCAACTTCCTAATCTACTTGAATCCTCGCTTTCATGGAGTGGCAAGGTGTCCAGCAACAGAGATACTTGTTCCCCCCTACCACATAGGTTAGGTGCCCTGCACCACCTTTCCTCTCTCTCATTCTGAACACTAGTCCACCAAGTGAGTGACGTTCCTCTCATTCTTGCTGTTGCTACTTTTACCTTCTTATCTGCCTCTATGTCTTCAAGATCAAAGTAGTTCTCAAGGGCCTCTATCCACCCTAGCACTTCTTCACTATCCATTTTACCTTGGTATATTGGAAAATCAATATGGTTCTTCCCACCATTACCTTGTACTGCCTTAATGATTCTCATAAATCTCCTTTCTTTAGGATCATCTGTTGTCTCATGCTCTTGCCTTGCATTACTAGTTCCTCTTATTCTTCATGGTTCTCTCCATGATTTCTTCCTCTAACCTCTTCTCCTCTAGGTCCTTGCCTTTCCTTTTCTAAGGATTCTATCCTTGAAATAAGCTTTAGCCTCTCTCTTCTCATCTGTCTTTCTTCCCTCACTCTAGATGCTTCAAGTTCTCTCCTCTCTCTTTTCTCTTTTGCCAACTCTTCTCTCAATTCTTCAAGTTCTCTAGCCATTTGATTTTTAGGAGGCATTTTCACAAAAAAATTTCTTCCTTCCCAAGGGCCAACTCATTGATTCTCTTTCTTTCCTCACCAAGAAATATCTGGACACCACTTATGTACCTTTCAACTTTGGGACACACAAGGAGGAATTAGACACACCAAGGCGTCAACAAAGGGACCAGCACACTAAGGATTTTCAAGATTATAGGTCTTGGTCACACTCCTAAACACCCAAACTTCAAAACCCTCCTTAAAATGGCTTAAAAACTAGTGCCTGCTTGTTCAAACCCCAAAACTCAATTCTAGAACATTTTGACTTGTCTAATGACAAGATATGATCATGACAACCTACATGAACCTATCAAATGACTCATCTACCATATGAAATCCTAAAATCCTATCGCATGCCCAATTACAAATTTCTTCCACATATGAGTCCAACATTATAACTTTGTATGCTTCCATGAGCCATAACTGGTACAAGGATTGCCCAATTGACTTCAAGAGATGTTCCATGACCTCTGTAATGCCTTGGATCTTCAATGTTCCCCTGATGAGCATGGGATGCTCTTGCATAACTTATCTTCATAAATAAATTCAAAACTAATTTATGTGATATTAACAACTACTATTTTTTATCTCATAGGAGACTCCTATTGCACATGAGGTTCGACGGGACAGTTATGTAGATTTGATGATGTGGCCACTCACTCCTGAGGAGGAGCCTACAATAGTAAGTTGTAGTTTGAATTCATGATTAAATATGTTATAAATTTAGCATGCTATAAATTATAATGCTATAGTTTAAATTGTAGATTCATCTGACAAAGGTATTTGAACATATACAGCCCACAATCACAGAGGTACCAGCATTGCCGAGGGCATACGAGAGGACTCCTGACTGGTGCAAGACGTCGACGAGAGAGGTATTTATTATGAAATTTTGATAGTATTTATCTCCAATATGGAAAATATCATTATGCATTTGAGTAATTCAATGTTAGATACGGGTATGTGCAAGATCATGGTGTACCAAACTATGGCCTTAAGTGGCAGTGAAAAATCAGCAAATCAGGTTTATGTCAACTTGACACATAATTTAGAAGTGGTTATGGACTTTATATCAAAAAGTTGTAAGAAAATAATTTGTAGAAAATTGAATGTAGTTTCTAAACTACTAGGCCTTATCAGGAGAAAAAAATAATTGATTGGTCAAAAGTTTGAATTTTAATGCAGTACTAAGAAAATTTCAGGGCGAAAATAAAAGTAGGTGTATGTCTGACCACCTTAATCAAAATCAAGTCATAATATTTTTTTAATATAATTATAGATATGAAAACTAGACTCATGCCCGGATGTGACGCATATTTTTAGATATTTTTATTCCAAATAAATAATTAAATATTAATTTTCTACGAAAACTTTTTCGGATTAAAAAAAGTCCTGTGTCTGACCACCCTAACTAATAGAAAATTTGATCAAATTTTTCTTTTTTTGTTTTTTTCTTATACTAGGCAAAGTATAGAATGTGACGCAACTTTTAGATTTAAAAAATGTTATACCGTTTGAAAGTTATAGCTATTTTTCATTTAGTATGGCAATCAACACTTTACAATAATCTTCATTGATAATTAACTAATAAATACTTATCGAACTCAGAATTTGACAAAAATTATATTGATGGAATCTAGAGAGTGATATTAAAAAATCTATTTCGTTTCATTCAATTTCGATAAAAATAACATTGTCAGATGGCTACCCGAAGTCTGAGTATCACTAAAACTCTCTATAAACACGTCTTTGGGGTTGACCAAGCAGGCTTGGTAAATACCAAGCCTGATCGAATATCCGATATCAAATCGGATATCCGATTTGACATCAGCTATCCAATATGGCTCGGTAGTCAAATTCCCAAAATCTTCAAATTTTGGAGGGAAATTTGATTTAAACGTTCTAGTTTTTTATTTTTAAATTATTTCACTTATATTAATATGTAAAGGCACATTTTAATATATTATATATATATAATAACGTAATGTAAACATACAAGATATAATCTAGTAATATATAATAATATCTTATGTTAATCTTATTACAATCTATAAATATAATATATATTATTATTATTTTTACTAAATATAATAACGTAATTTATATATATATAAAATACGTATTATATATTATTATATTAATATGTATTTTATTAATATATACAATAATGTAATATTTTCATTAAATGTAATATGTATTATATATTATTATATTAATATGTATAATAATATAATATTTATATAACAACGTAATATTTTTAATAAATATAATATATATTATAAATATTATTATATTAATATGTATGTTATTAATATATTTATATAATAACGTAATATTTTCATTAAATATAATAATGTAATATGTATATGTATGTATATATATATATTATTATATTGATATGTATATTATTAACATATATGTATATTATTAATATGTATATTATTAATATATAAGAGTCAAAGGGGGTCATAGGGTGACCTATAACCCTCTTTGACCCATTAAACGATGATATATGTCTCTAGGGGTCCTAGGACCCCTAGGGACATATGTCGTCCTTTAATGGGTCAAAGGGGGTCCCTTTGACCCATTAAATGATGACATATGTCCCTAGGACCCCTAAGGACATAGCCGAATCGTTCATATCGGTCAAAGGGCCCTATGACCCCCTTTGACCCATTAAACGACGACATATGTCTCTAGGGGTCATAGGACCCCTAGGGACATATTCGAATGGGTATTATGGGTCAAAGGGGGTCATAGGGTGACCTATGACCCTCTTTGACCCATTAAACGATGACATATGTCCCTAGGGGTCCTAAGACCCCTAGGGACATAGTCGAATCGTTCATATGGGTCAAAGGGGATCATAGGGTGACCTATGACACCCTTTGACCCATTAAGTGACGACATATGTCCCTCAGGGTCCCAGGACCCCCAGGGACATAATCGAATCATTCATATGGGTCACCCTATGACCCCCTTTGACCCATTAAACGACGACATATGTCCCTAGGGGTCCTAAGACCTCTAGGGACATATTCGAATGGGTAATATGGGTCAAAGGGGGTCATAGGGTGACCTATGACCCTCTTTGACCCATTAAACGACGACATATGTCCCTAGGGGTCCTAGGACCCCTAGGGACATATTCCAATCATTCATATGGGTCAAAGGGGGTCATAGGGTGACCTATGACCCTCTTAGACCCATTAAATGACGATATATGTCTCTAGGGGTCCTAGGACCCCTAGGGACATATTCGAATGGGTAATATGGGTCAAAGGGGGTCATAGCGTGACCTATGACCCTCTCTGACTCATTAAATGATGACATATTTCTCTAGGGGTCCTTGGACCCCTAGGGACATATTCGAATTGTTCATATGGGTGAAAGGGGGTCATAGGGTGACCTATGACTCCCTTTGACCCATTAAACGACGACATATGTCCCTAGGGGTCCTAGGACCCTTAGGGACATATTCGAATGGATAATATGGGTCAAATGGGGTCATAGGGTAACCTATAACCCTCTTTCACCCATTAAACGATGACATATGTCCCTAGGGGTCCTCAGACCCCTAGGGACATATTCGAATCGTTAATATGGGTCAAAGAGGGTCATAAGGTGACCTATGACCCTCTTTGACCCATTAAACGACAACATATGTCCCTAGGGGTCCTTGAACCCCTAGGGACATATTCGAATCGTTCATATGGGTCAAAGGGGGTCATAGGGTGACCTATGACCCTCTTTGACCCATTAGATGATGACATATGTCCCTAGGGGTCCTAGGACCCCTAGGGACATATTCGAATCGTACATATGGGTCAAAGGGGGTCATAGGTTGACCTATGACCCCCTTTGACCCATTAATCGATGACATATGTCTCTAGGGGTCCTAGGACCCCTAGGGACATATTCGAATGGGTATTATGGGTCAAAGGGGGTCATAGGGTGACCTATAACCCTCTTTGACCCATTAAACGATGACATATGTCCCTAGGGGTCCTTGGACCCCAAGAGACATATTCGAATGGGTAATATGGGTCAAAGGGGGTCATAGGGTGACCTATGACCCACTCTGACCCATTAAATGACAACATATGTCCCTAGGAGTCCTAGGACCCTAGGGACATATTTGAATTGTTCATATGGGTCAAAGGGGGTCATAGGGTGACCTATGACCCCCTTTGACCCATTACACGACGACATATGTCCCTAGGGGTCCTAGGATCCCTAGCGACATATTCGAATGGGTAATATGGGTCAAATGGGCTCATAGGGTAACCTATGACCCTCTTTGACCCATTAAACGATGACATATGTCTCTAGAGGTCCTAGGACCCATAGAGACATATTCGAATCGTTCATATGGGTCAAAGGGGGTCATAGGGTGACCTATGACCCTCTTGACCCATTAAACGATGATATATGTCTCTAGGGGTCCTAGGACCCCTAGGGACATATTCGAATGGGTATTATGGGTCAAAGGGGGTCATAGGTCACCCTATGACCTTCTTTGACCCATTAAATGACAACATATCTCCCTAGGGGCCCTTGGACCCCAAGGGACATATTCGAATGGGTAATATGGGTCAAAGGGGGTCATAGGGTGACCTATGACCCTTTTTGACCCATTAAACAATGACATATGTCCCTAGGGGTCCTAGGACCCTAGGGACATATTCAAATCGTTCATATGGGTCAAAGGGGGTCATAGGGTGACCTATGGCCCCCTTTGACTCATTAAACGACGACATATGTCCCTAGGGGTCCTAGGACCCCTAAGGACATATTTGAATCGTTCATATGAGTCAAAGGGGGTCATAGGCTGACCTATGACCCCCTTTGACCCTTTCAACGACGACATATGTCCCTAGGGGTCCTAGGACCCCTAAGGACATATTCGAATGGGTAATATGGGTCAAATGGGGTCATAGGGTAAACTATGACCCTCTTTGACCCATTAAATGACGACATATGTCTCTAGGGGTCCTAGGACCCTTAGGGACATATTCGAATCGTTCATATGGGTCAAAGGGGGTCATAGGGTGACCTATGACCCTCTTGACCCATTAAACGACGATATATGTCTCTAGGGGTCCTAGGACCCCTAGGGACATATTCAAATGGGTAATATGGGTCAAAGGGGTTCATAGGGTGACCTATGACCCTCTTTGACCCATTAAATGATGACATATGTCCCTAGGGGTCCTAGGACCCCTAGGGACATATTCGAATGGGTAATATGGGTCAAAGGGAGTCATAGGGTGACCTATGACCCTCTTTGACCCATTAAATGAAGACATATGTCCCTAGGGGTCCTAGGACCCTAGGGACATATTCGAATGGTTCATATGGGTCACCCTATGACCCCCTTTGACCCATTAAATGACAACATACGTCCCTAGGGGTCCTAGGACCCCTAGGGACATATTTGAATCATTCATATGAGTCAAAGGGGGTCATAGGATGACCTATGACCCCCTTTGACCCATTAAATGACGACATATGTCCCTAGGGGTCCTAGGACCCTAGGGACGTATTCGAATGGTTCATATGGGTCAAAGGGGGGTCATAGGGTGACCTATGACCCTCTTTGACCCATTAAACGATGACATATGTCCCTAGGGGTCCTAGGACCCCCAGGGACATATTTGAATTGTTCAAATGAGTCAAAGGGGGTCATAGGGTGACCTATGACCCCCTTTGACCCATTAAATGATGACATATGTCCCTAGGGGTCCTAGGACCCCTAGGGACATATTCGAATCGTATATATGGGTTAAAGTGGGTCATAGGGTGACCTATGAACCCCTTTGACCCATTAAATGACGACATATGTCTCTAGGGGTCCTAGGTTCCCTAGGGACATATTCGAATGGGTATTATGGGTCAAAGGGGGTCATAGGGTGACCTATGACTCTCTTTGACTCATTAAACGATGACATATGTCCCTAGGGGTCCTTGGACCCCAAGAGACATATTTGAATGGGTAATATGGGTGAAAGGGGGTCATAGGGTGACCTATGACCCTCCTTGACCCATTAAACGACGACATATGTCCCTAGGGGTCCTAGGACCCTAGGGACATATTCAAATTGTTGATATGGGTCAAAGGGGGTCATAGGGTGACCTATGACCCCCTTTGACTCATTAAACGATGACATATGTCTCTAGGGGTCCTAGGACCCCTAGGGACATATTCGAATGGGTAATATGGGTCAAATGGGGTCATAGGGTAACCTATGACCCTCTTTGACCCATTAAACGATGACATATGTCTCTAGAGGTCCTAGGAGCCCTAGGGACATATTCGAATCGTTCATATGGGTCAAAGGGGGTCATAGGGTGACCTATGACCCTCTCTGATCCATTAAACGATGAGATATGTCGCTAGGGGTCCTAGGACCCCTAGGGACATATTCGAATGGGTAATATGGGTCAAAGGGGGTCATAGGGTGACCTATGACCCCCTTTGACCCATTAAACGATGACATATGTCTCTAGGGGTCCTAGGACCCCTAGGGACATATTCGAATGGGTATTATGGGTCAAAGGGGGTCATAGGTCACCCTATGACCCTCTTTGACCCATTAAACGACGACATATGTCCCTAGGGGTCCTTGGACCCCAAGGGACATATTCGAATGGGTAATATGGGTCAAAGGGGGTCATAGGGTGACCTATGACCCTCTTTGACCTATTAAATGACGACATATGTCCCTAGGGGTCCTAGGACCCCTAGGGACATATTTGAATCGTTCATATGAGTCAAAGGCCCCTTTGATCCATTAAACGACGACATATGCCCCTAGGGGTCCTAGGACTCCTAGGGACATAGTCGAGTCGTTCATATGGGTCAAAGGGGGTCATAGGGTGACCTATGACCCCCTTTGACCCATTAAATGACGACCCTCATTGTATTATATTTTATTATATTAATATGTATAATAATATAATATATATAACAACATAATATTTTTATTAAATATAATATATATTATAAATATTATTATATTAATATATATGTTATTAATATATCTATATAATAACGTAATATTTTAGTATATATAACATAATATTTTAGGATATACTATTTATACTATTTTAGGATAATAATTATAATATAAATAAACACTAAATATTAATATTATTATATGTATAGTAATAATAATAATACTATTATAGCTATAATAATAATATATATTAATACTATATATTGTAGCTTAATATAAATAAACACTATATATTTACACTATTATATCTATATTAATAATATTAATACTATTTTATATTAATATTATTGATATTTTATACTAATACTAATATACTATTAACTTAGTGATAAATTAAAGTCGTTTGCCTCCAAATATTTTCATAATATTAATATTATTGTGGGAAAGGAGGGAAACCTTAGCAAGTTTTCCCCCCAAAAGTCCTTTTCCTATATCGGATATCTGATCCTGGATTGGATATCCGATCTATTATCGGATATCCGATTATACTGGCATCAATTTCAAATATTTGACTGTCCCTATAGACCCGACAACATTACTTTTTTACCTCTTTACGGGATTTGTAAAAAGTCGTGTTTTGGGGCCCAACCAATCGAAAAGAATTCAAAAATATAACCTTAGGTGTTCGAATTTGTCATCTGAATGTGGAGAAGCAGTTGTCGAAAGAATAAATGTAAAAGGAAGATATCCAATGAAGACATTGCAGCATATAGGGAAAAGGACAAAATGAAACACCAAAAAAAAAGACAAGGTATGCTAGATATCAATCAAGTTGACGATGAATTAATAGAAGGTGAAATCATAGAGTCAGATAATGAAAATGTACAGTTGGGGAATGAAAATGTACCTATTGAAAATGATAATGCGGAAATTGAAAATGTAGAGATTGAAAATTTGAAAGAAGAAATGCCACCAAGTCATTATCCAAATTGCATAATTGACCATGTCGAAGATGACAATGCAAAGGAACTTAATGCACAAGAACCTTACATATCTCCTAATTATAATCGACATGAAGGTTCTAAAACACCAAAATGGATAATTGAAATTGATGAAACGATTATGACTAGTTTGGAAGGAAAAAAATCAGAAAGAACCATTTGGTTATGGGCTTCAAGACTATATCAGATGTTTTTCGGCAACAAGATAGTGGTAGAGCAATGTCAGCTTTTCATGCACTTATTAAAGATGCAAAAGATGAGACCTATGCTTTCCAAATTGAAAATTCGTGTCAATAAAAAGTTGGAAAGAAATGCCATTATTGTGAAGAATCTTTTTAGTGCTCTCAATAGCGTTGGGAAAAATAGCAGAGAGAAGGATAATAGAGCTTCTCGAAGAGTTATTACAGCCTCTTTGGTAAGTCATCATTTGAGAAAGGGTAGATATATGAGACAAACTTGTATTGATTTGAATCTAAACCGTACTACTTTGAGAAGAGCACTTAGTCGACGAGACAAAATTGATGATCCTCTTCAAAATGAAACATGGGCATTTGGTGGGAGACTTCCACGTTTTCATAAGAAGCTATCCGACGATGTGAAGGAAGAAATTATACAATTTTGGCACTCTAACTCACGAGTATCACCCAATGCTAAAGATGTCTTAAAGTTGAGAATTGGCATCAGAGACCGCATGCCACATCCTAAACACTATTTGGAGGTAAGTCAAACTATGTTGTTCAAACAATTTAGAGAGAGTCATCCAAGTGTTCATATATCACAAAGGGCTTTTGAATCTTTGAAGCCATTTTATTGTGTGCCACTCAAAATTCGGAATACATGTTTTTGCAAATATCATGTTGAGTTTTCTATGCACCATGAACTATTATGCTCCATCCGTTCTACTTTGCATAGTAAAGAAATGTTGGAGGATTGTGGGGCTAGTGGGCTTCCAAAATCATCAAGAGACTTGTTAGATCAACTCTTATGTCGTAGAGTTGATGGTTGTTCCTTTTATAAAAATGCTTGCTTAAATGAGAAGTGTTCAGAATGTGGTGGCTTATCCAAGTTTGACACATTTTTCCATGAGGGGTGTGAACAAGATCTTGGAAAGACAATAGTGAAAAAAAGGGTCTATGAAATGGTGAAATACACATTGAAGAGTGGGAGTGAGAGATCTAGATGTGAATTGGTTGGAAAAGATATCAATGTGGCTAATTTTATTTCAGATTTCAAGGCAAATCTTTTTTACAAGTATGCAAGACATAGTCACAGGTCTCAGTGGTTGGATCAACAATTTAGAACGTGTAAGGAGACTTTTCCCATTGGCACTATTATATCAGTTTTTGATTTTGTTGAGAACTACACATTGCAACCTCAAAATGAGACACAATCTCAGTATTACAACTCTATTCAGATTGCAATTTTTGTTCACATAACATATAGACATGCCCCTGATAGTGCGGAAGATAATCGAAAGATTATTAGAGAGTATCATTTTTATATGCGTGATGATAGATCTCACTCTCACGAGTTTGTGCAACATTGTTTCAAGAATTTTTTTTATTTCTTACATGAGCATGCAATTGTTATGGATAGACATATCATTTGGTCAGATAACTGTACAGGTCAATTCAAGAATGCTCGCATGTTTTATTGGTTGTGTAGGATGCACGTAGAGAGAGGGGTGCCTCATATTTGGAGTTTTTTTGAGTCTGGCCATGGAAAAGGGGAACATGATGGAGCAGGGGCATGTGTGAAGAGAGCTCTAGTTAAGGAGCAACTGAAGATTTCAACAACAGAGCTTCTTGATGCTCGTAGCATTGTTGATTGGTGTAGTTTAGCATTATCACAGGGGGGGACTCTTAATTCAGTGGTACGCAAGTTCTTTTGGTTGGTTGAGGAAGGGTCCATAGGTGATAGATCAGATTGTGCTATAGTGACAGACTCGTCAAAAATGCATTCATTTCGGAGCTCTAATTCTAGTACATGGACCATTTGGACACGACAACTAGCTTGTTTTTGTCGTACTTGTTTTCAGTGTGATTGGGATCACTGTGAGTCAAGTGAGTGGGTGGACACATGGGCTCCACATTATCTTACTCCATTGTCTATCATACCCTCTATCAAAAATGATGACATGGAAAGTTCACTTGAGCATAATCATCTATCAGATCTATTTCAGCCAGGACATGTGTTTGCATTGGTTGCACCACAGGGGAATGATGAGAAATTTGATTATTGGTTAGCACGTTGTGTAGGAGGAAAACAAAAACTTGCACAACCGATCACAGATGATGATGGATTCACATATCCTACTGGTTTAGTGGTTGTTGCTGGAACATGGCTGCGGACATACATGCTTAGAAGGAACGGAATTCCTACATTCGAAGACTATCAGAAGCACAAAGTAATTCTCATATATTCGCATCTTATTATAGCAAAAAATGTAAAGTTATTGAAGCATCAAGGAAGACCAAAAGTAAAAGAACTTTTTACTATTGCTAATGTTGATCATGAAGCCTTGTTGGAGACCCTAAAACAGAGAGAGGACCCTATTGGAATACTTGACTAGGTATATATACTTCTTATGTTATTTTCTTCATAATGATTTAATGAGTAATGAAAAGACACAATCTAATCCAGAAACTGATTCACAAAACTATGATGGATTGTGGAAATTTGATCACATTGATGATTATCTTGTTTAATACAATAAGTTACTAATTTTTGTATGATATTGGAATGTAGGTACATCATGAAGAGTTGGAGGGGGGTGGTATTGGGGAGAATTTCTAAAATTTATGATGTATTATGATGTAAAATGTGTAGTTTTTTGTATATGGTTTTTGTATTTTGGTAGGTTCTTTGTAAGGAATTATAAGAGGAAGATATTGAACAAGTTCTTTCAAATCATATTTGCATGTGATACAAGGCTATAACGACAATTTTAAGAGAATTTATAACTATATGAAAGATAATTGCATGCGGATATCTTATTACAAATTTGGTTTTTTCCTTATTTGACATAAAGCTGACATTATGATTATTAAAACTATTTTTATCAAAATAATCAAATAAGAAAAATCCATAAAGTACGGATGAACAATTAGAATACTTGATTTCTACCATTTTACAACCAATCATAGCATTTGAAAGCATAAAGAGTCATAATATTGTATAATGTTTTGAAAGACTTTCATATTGAAAAGTTGTATGAAGCACATTTGGGATAAGCCATAAAATCCATGAAAGAAGATAGCATGTAGGATAAGCAATTAAAGCCAACAAGCAAGATAGCACATGCATAATGACATGATATGAAGTTGGATATGAAGGCTATGAGTGGATGAGTCATTAGAGGTATCAACAATCCCATCATAAATGAGATCTTGGATTTTATGTTTCAACACTATGGAATCTTTAGTTTTATGAAATTTTCTTCCATGGAGATTAATTTAAGAATGCCCCATGTGTATGTAAAGGTCTTAAGGGAGATTAATTTAAGAATGCAATATTCTCCTCTAACCTTTTCTCAAGTTTAGAATTGATTTCTATCATGTGCTTAGAGAGATGAAGGTAAGAAATATTATTTGTCTCTTCTAGCTCTTTGTATTGAACATATAGAAAGAGAGATGACAAGTGAACAAATTTAAGTGTAGTCAATAGATCAAGGAAATCATTTAGTGAAATAAATTCTTAGTATGCATATCATAGACCATGAAGTTATAAAATACCAATAGCTCTAAGACCAAAGAGCCATTTTAAGTATGTTCAAGCACTAGAGACATAGAAAATCAAAGTCAATTTATGAAACTCCCCTTAGCAAAAAATTCAAACAAATATTTGCATTTGACATTTTGACTTGGTTGAAAAAGTTTGACAAAAATTGATAATATTGCAAGCTTGATGTTCAAAAGCAATTTTTTTTCCAAGAAAGATAGTGACACATGGAGTAGTCTTCAAACAATCATCCATCATTTGCGGCCACCCTATACCGAGGAGTCTCCAAGGTGCTCTAAGTGCATTTGGAGGTCGATCTTTCGAGGGTCATAACTCAGAGCTCATGAGGGCTATTAATGAACTATCAAATGCTACAGGATGATGATCCTAAGGCCTAAAATAACCTATCTCATTTTTGAGAGATCACATTCTATTTGGATTCAGCACAGTGATCTCGCTCGATGCCAAAACTCGCAGTGTGCCTCAGTTCATAGGTGCACCACAGCGTAACTTTGAAACCACTGATCTTGGCATCGAATCATCAGTGCCATTAGCTCTGGATGGGCGGGTGAACCCTAGTCACACCCTTGTTCTGGCCACGAAGACCATCCATCATTTGCGGGCACCCCGTACCGAGGAGTCCCCAAGGTGCTCTAAGTGCATTTTGAGGTCGATCTTTCGAGGGTCATAACTCAGAGCTCGTGAGGGCTATCAATGAACTGTCAAATGCTACAGGACGTTGATCTTGAGGCCTAAAATAACCTATCTCTTTTTCAAGAGATCACATTCTGTTTGGATTCATCACAGCGATCTCGCTCGATGCCAAAACTCGCAGTGTGGCTCAGTTCATAGGTGCACCACAACGTAACTTTGAAACCGCTAATCTTGGTATCGAATCGTCAGTGCCATTAGCTCCGGATGAGCGGTTGAACCCTAGTTACACCCTTGTTCTGGCCACGAAGACCATCCACCATTTGCGGCCACCCCGTACCGAGGAGTCTTCAAGGTGCTCTAAGTCCATTTTGAGGTCGATCCTTCGAGGGTCATAACTCAGAGCTTGTGAGGGATATCAACAAACTGTCAAATGCTACAATCCTGAGGCCTAAAATAACCTATCTCATTTTTGAGAGATCACAATCCATTTGGATTCAGCACAACGATCTCGCTCGATGCCAAAACTCGCAGTGTGCCTCAGTTCATAGGTGCACCACAGCGTAACTTTGAAACCGCTCATCTTGGCATCGAATCGTCAGTCCCATTAGCTCCAGATGAGCGGGTGAACTCTAGTCACACCTATGTTCTGACCATGAAGACCATCCATCATTCGTGGCCACCCCGTACCGAGGAGTCTTCAAGGTGCTCTAAGTGCATTTTGAGGTCGATCCTTCGAGGGTCATAACTCAAAGCTCGTGAGGGTTATCGATGAACCGTTAGAGGAGACAAGTTCATAAGGATGGAGTGGCTTAGTGTTTTTGCTAAAATAAGTTAGTGGAAAGGCTTTATTAGAGGGTTTTGACCAAACTAGTGGGGTGTTTGCCAAAATTTCTTGTTTTATTTCTACTTGGTTTTGTTTTCTTGTTTTGTGCTTGAGTATTGTTATGGGATTGGGACTTACACTCACCCTTGTGGGAAGGGAAGAGAAGTCTAGGGTGAAGGGCTTAAGTTGGGTTTGAAAAATGTATTGAGAACCTTGGAGTATGGGCTCCATTGTATGCCATAACATTTCATATCTTGCTGGGGGTGATAAGGAAAGTATGGCGTAGAAAGGAAGTTTGAGGAGTTATAGCTGATGGTAGTGGGTTTGGAGGAGGAAATGTGGAGGCCCTGAGAGGGCATTAAATTTGGTGAATTATGATAGCCCCGAGAGGGCATGAAAATTGTTTATTGCAAATATGGTTTGGTATGGCAAGTCTCCATTTTAGAAAACACCTTCACCCTATGTTTATGGTTCCATCTGTGAAGCCATTGTGAAATAGTCTTTGGGGGAAATTGTTCAAGTTTGAAATGTAATGTTTATGCATTGAAAGATTTTATGTGTATCCCAGTTTGAGCCTTGTTCCCTACCACGGGGGTGGTCTCTTTGAGGCCTATGGTTGGGTGGAAAGCACCCATGGTCCTTGTTATTTTGTTGTGTTGCATATGCAGATTTGTGTCCAAGGGAGCAATGGAAATGGCTTGGAATGATCATCTTGCAGATTGATGTTGGATGAGAAAACTTGAGATTGTGCCCTCATTTGTGAAGGAGGATTCACTAGCTTGTTCATGTTCTCAACAATCATGTTGGACAATGTTCATGCTACTCATTGTCCATATCTTTCAATGTCCATGTTCCTTATGATTTTGAAAAGTCCCTTATGTTGCCCCATTGTGATGGAAGGAGATTGTATCATTTTTACCTAATGTACGTGTAGAAGAAAATATTGATAAGGTTGTATATGCATGTTTCATTTGGAGTTTATATTGTTATGAAAGCATTGGTACGAGTCACAGATTTTCTTTGACATCATTGTTATCATTTGAAAATGTGAAAGAAAGTTTTCTCCTTGTGGTATTGTAAATGACTAGTTGATAATAACAATCCATAGATGTTATGTGATACCATTGATTGTATAAATTTAAAACTTAGTAGATTTCTTACAATCTTGTTGTGCACTCAATAATTTGGTGAGGAAGCAATGTTGATAGATAATGAGGATATAGTAATATACTAATTGTCACATTAATATATATTGCAATGATTAATGAATGTGTGTACATTGGTAATGAGGATAATAAGTAATTCTGATCCCCTTCCCTTACATGCTAGAATCACGACCTAGTCCATATGATACAACTGACAGACCCTAATAGAATATTAGTATCAAAGGCTTGTTAGGATATGAATTACCTCACTAATTTATGAGTGTTGTATCTTGAACTTGCTCGTTTGACTCGTGATGCTAACTTGAACTAGACTATCATCCAATCTATTTGAAAACCACCTGTGACTAAAATGTTAACACCTTCACAATATTCACATGAGTCTTGAACTCCTATTCAATGATAACCTTGTTTTACAATATGTAATTTCTTATGCGACTTCATAAGCTAAAAAAAAAAAAAAAAAATTGTTGTGTTTTTACTAGTAAAATTTAGGGCATGACACATGATCCACAATAAATTGAACAATACTAGATACTAAATTAATATGTATATCATTGTGCACGTAAATGATAAAAATATATATCAAAATACATGTATCCATAGACAAAATTTTACACAAATATATATCAAAGATCATGTATTCATAGACAAAGTACTCAAATATATATATATCAAAATACATAGATCCATATACAAAATGTGGCTGATCCTGCCATCAGAATGTGTATAATATCAATGTTTCTATATACAATGTGGCATATGCCATCTCAAAATGTCTCATGATGCATCCTACGAAAACTATACTATCCTAGGGTGCTGGTGGATGATCAAAATGCAGCCTCTTCGCTGCACTAGGTGGATTGGATGCTTCCTACATAAACAAAAAAGGAAAACCCAAAGTTAGACTACTAAATTTATATGATTCTACGTATCTAACATTGAATTACTCAAATGCATAATGATCTTTTCTATATTGGAGATTAATACTATCAAAATTTCATAATAAATATCTCTCTCGTCGACCTCCTGCGCCGGTCAGGAGTCCTCTCGTATGCCCTCGGCAATGCTGGTACCTCTGTGATTGTGGGTTGTATATGTTCAAATAAATTTGTTAGATGAATCTACAATTTAAACTATAACATTATAATTCATAGCATGCTAAGTTTATAACATATTTAATCATGAATTCAAACTACAACTTACTATTGTAGGCTCCTCCTCAGGAGTGAGTGGCCGCGTCATCAAATCTACATAACTGTCCCGTCAAACCTCATGTGCACTAGGAGTCTCCTATGAGATACAAAATAGTAGTTGTTAATATCACGGAAATTATTTTTGAATTTATTGATGAAGATAAGTGATTCAAGAGCATCCCATGCTCATCAGGGGAACATTGAAGATCCAAGGCATTACAGAGGTTATGGAACATCTCTTGAAGTCAATTGGGCAATCCTTGCACCAATTATGGCTCATGGAAGCATACAAAGTTATAATGTTGGACTCATATGTGGAAGAAAGTTGTAATTGGGCATGAGATAGGATTTTAGGATTTCATATGGTAGATGTGTCATTTGATAGGTTCATGTAGGTTGTCATGATCATATCTTGTCATTAGACAAGTCAAAACGTTCTAGAATTGAGTTTTGGGGTTTGAACAAGCAGGCCCTAGTTTTTAAGCCATTTTAAGGAGGGTTTTGAAGTTTGGGTGTTTAGGAGTGTGACCAAGACCTATAATCTTGAAAATCCTTAGTGTGTTGGTCCCTTTGTTGAAGCCTTGGTGTGTCTAATTCCTCCTTGTGTGTCCAAGAGTTGAAAGGTACATAAGTGGTGTCCAGAGATTTCTTGTTGAAGAAAGAAAGAGAATCAGTGAGTTGGCCCTTGGGAAGGAAGAAAACTTGTTGTGAAAATGCTTCCTAAAAATCAAATGGCTAGAGAACTTGAAGAATTGAGAGAAGAGTTGGCAAAAGAGAAAAGAGAGAGGAGAGAACTTGAAGCATCTAGAGTGAGGGAAGAAAGACAGATGAGAAGAGATATGCTAAAGCTTATTTCAAGGATAGAATCCTTAGAAAAGGAAAGGCAAGAACCTAGAGGAGAAGAGGTTAGAGGAAGAAATCATGGAGAGAACCATGAAGAAGAAGAGGTTGGTAATGCAAGGCAAGAGCATGAGACAATAGATGATCCTGAAGAAAGGAGATTTATGAGAATCATTAAG
Organism: Cupressus sempervirens; assembly: GCA_028749045.1. Classification (NCBI taxonomy): domain Eukaryota; kingdom Viridiplantae; phylum Streptophyta; class Pinopsida; order Cupressales; family Cupressaceae; genus Cupressus; species Cupressus sempervirens. The sequence goes on along the minus strand of CM053783.1, from coordinate 805,102,332 downwards.
GCAGTACAAGGTAATGGTGGGAAGAACCATATTGATTTTCCAATATACCAAGGTAAAATGGATAGTGAAGAAGTGCTAGGGTGGATAGAGGCCCTTGAGAACTAATTTGATCTTGAAGACATAGAGGCAGATAAGAAGGTAAAAGTAGCAACAACAAGACTGAGAGGAACATCACTCACTTGGTGGACTAGTGTTCAGAATGAGAGAGAGGAAAGGTGGTGCAGGGCACCTAACCTATGTGGTAGGGGGGAACAAGTATCTCTGTTACCGGACACCTTGCCACTCCATGAAAGCGAGGATTCAAGTAGATTAGGAAGTTGGAATAAAGTTTGGTCCATATTTTACAAGTTGGTCTATGTTTTTTAATAAACGCACATGTAAGGCCCACAAGCATTTTGGTGTGGTTATAAACCAAGTGACTCCATGGGACCAAAAGGCCTTAGAATAGGGTATTTAGAGTCTAAACAGTCTTAGCAAAAAGTGGTTGTTTGTTTGTTTTATGGTTGGGAATGCCTATATGGTTGTTCCAACAGTCATGTAGACCTTTATATATGTCATATGTGATCCCAGTTGAAAGGGTGAGATCAGAGTGTACGGTGGTTTGGAGAAAAAATAATAAACACTTCAATTTTCTGGAAATTTACTTAGTTGCATTTAATAAATCCATATGACCAATTTTGAGTCAATGGAATAGTTTAGAAAGTTAGGGAATGCATAAAAACTATAGTTTGAAATTTGAATTTCAAATTCAAACGATCATATTAGTTTTGGAGGGAAAGTAGTAATTTGGTATTTATTTGATTAAATAAACCTTTGTAACCAACTTGGTCGGTTGGACAGGTGCATATAAGCCTATTTAAGTTGTAATGAACATATGCAAGACATGAATCATTATTGGTATGGAAAAAATCATAGAAATTGTATAGAACAACAATCATACTTTCCTCTGCATCAATTAAAAAAATAAAAAATAAATGATACTTATACATACAATGGGGCTCTCAGTGCGAATGAAAATCCCTGATGATCTAGGACGCCAAATCTGTACAGGCTCGTTGCCAGTAGCCACACCCTATATACAATAAATAATGTAATTAAATGAGATTACCACAAACATTTTACAAGAATGCATCAATATTTAATCAATTAGAAAACATCTAATTACCTTTCCTTTGTCAATGCATGCTGGCTCACCCCCCGCACTTTGTCCCCCCGGGGCAGGTGGTATCTGCAAGATAAAAGAAAGATTAGCAACCATATATGCTACAATATCAAATAGAAAAAAGAAATTCGAACACAACATAATATACCGTAGATGTCTCAAGGCCAAATGAAATGGCTAAGAGTGTAGCATCATCTATCTGCCTGAGCTCCTCCTCGGTCATCAACTAAACATGAATGAAGATCACATACATGTAAAAGTCAGTATGGCTTAAAAATTAAAATTAATCTATTATAAAAATTAACTTTAAATCACATATGTCATAACAAAAAAATGTATACACGTACTGACACTGAAGGAGTCCATGCCTCTACATTCCCCTCCTCTCTCGCATCAGGGTCTGTAGCCTCTGCACGTGCGTCTGGTGTATCCTCATCTAATACAAAATGATACTCAGGAAGATCACCTATGGGACCCAGGCAAATATTCTTGCATGTAATGCAAGTGTGAGGCACACAAACGTGTGATGAGCTAGCCGATGATGAACTGGCACCAACATCATCAACACGAGGAGGCAAGACTGACCTAGACTGAGATATCATTAGGCTATTCAGCCTATGAATGGCTCTGATGCTCTGAGAGCTAGCCTCTGCCATAATATCTGGATGTTGCACTCGAGGAGGGGGGGAGATATCAGAGGGGGGGACAAAAGTGCCAAGTTTCTTCCACTGGGAAGAGGGTCTATCCTGAGGAGCTCCTAGTCCTAAGCCCATGTTGGGCTTCATGCTCCAATAGTTCACTTTAAGTTTCAACACAAATTCTGCATATAATTTTTTAAGGAATTAAAATGGTATGTCTAAATTTCCATGTGGAGGGATATCAAAGACCATCCACCAACGGTCCCAAAAATTTGCACGTATGGCATCATTTGTGCACCATTTAATCGATAGTTTGGTTTTTTTTGAGTCAACTGGTATACCCATTTTTGGGTTAGCAAAAAGGCTTGCCAAATCATCTTTGGTTATGTTGAGGGCCGCGACCTCATCATAATCCAAACCATCATCGAACATCTGGTGCATTTCATCACGCCAACGAAGAGCGGCATTTTGTTGGTTTGTAAGAGTTTCAATGCTATCCACTATGGTGTTTAACATGGATAACATAGGAGCCAGTGCAGGTACATTATTGTATGTTCTATGCAAACCTCTCAACTCAGTGAGATTTTCATTTATCAAATCCTCGATTCGAGGAGGGTTTTGAGGAGGTAGAGGATCATTTGGTGGATGATTTTGTGGGGATACTAGATCATTTGGTGGTGGGTTGCGAGGAATATTATTCCCTGCCTCAGTGTCATCATTTTGATCAGCCATTCCTATTGAATTGCAAAATGTAATATATATTAAAAAAAATCTAAATTTTAACCATTTTTGTCAAAAAAACCCTAGATTCAACTAAAACAAACAAAATCTTGTTAAAATCTATTAAATTTAGGTTAAAAATGAGTCGGGGGGGGGGGGGGGGGGGGGGGGGGGGGAACATACCTGATATCTGATATCTGATCTAACTGGCCCAAATTTGCGTGAAAATAAGGGCCGCGGGTCTGTGATTTTGTGTTTAATCCATGCACAGGTATCGGATATCCGATATTATAATATATATAATATAACATATATATTACATTTTATATATTTTTATATTATATTTTATATTTATTATATTAATTTACTATATATTATAATATAAAATATTATTATTATACTATATTATTATAATTTATAATATATTATACTTTTTTATTATATATTATATTATAAGATATTACTTTTTATTATAATATATGAAATATTATAATATAATATGTTATTATAATATTATTATTATAGTATAATATTATATGATTATAATATAATAATAATAATATTATTATATTATAGTATAATTATTATTATAGTAATATTATTATTATATTATAGTATTATAATAATTATAATAATATTATTATATTATAGTATAATAATTATTATAATATTATTATTATTATATTATAGTATAATAATAATTATAATAATATTATTATATTATAGTATAATAATTATTATAATAATAATATTAAATAATAATAATATTATTATAATATAATAGTATGATATATTATTTAATATTATTATTATTATTTTATATCAATAATAATAATATTAAATAATATATCATACTATTATATGATTTTAATTATTAGTCAGATATTGGATTTAAAATCGGATATCCGATATGATATCAGATATCTGATAAGGCTCGGCTTAACCTTCCAGGTTTGGTTCCTGGATAGGTAAAAAAAAGTCAGAGCGGATTTTGAAGCGCTTTTAGGCGTCTTCAAACTCTATTTTTTTCACATCGCCACTTTTTGGCACACCATGATCCTGCACATACCCATACGTAGAATCATATAAAATTAATAGTCTAACTTTGGGTTTTCCTTTTTTGTTTATGTAGGAGGCATCCGATCCACCTAGTGCAGCGAAGAGGCTACATTTTGATCATCCACCAGCACCCTAGGCTAGTATAGTTTTCGTAGGATGCATCATGAGACATTTTGAGATGGCATATGCCACATTGTATATAGAAACATTGATACTATACACATTTTGATGGCAGGATCAGCCACATTTTGTATATGGATCTACGTATTTTGATATATATTTGAGTACTTTGTCTATGGATACATGATCTTTGATATATATTTGTGTAAAATTTTGTCTATGGATACATGTATTTTGATATATATTTTTGTCATTTACGTGCACAATGATATACATATTAATTTAGTATCTAGTATTGTTCAATTTATCGTGGATCATGTGTCATGCCCTAAATTTTACTAGTAAAAACACAACAATTTTTTATTTTTTTTGTAGCTTATGAAGTTGCATAAGAAATTACATATTGTAAAACAAGGTTATCATTGAATAGGAGTTCAAGACTCATGTGAATAGTGTGAAGGTATTAACATTTTAGTCATATGTGGTTTTCAAATAGATTGGATGACAGTCTAGTTCAAGTTAGCGTCACGAGTCAAACGAACAAGTTCAAGATACAACGCTCATAAATTAGTGAGGTAATTCATATCCTAACAAGCCTCTGATACTAATATTCTATTAGGGTCTGTCGGTTGTATCATATGGACTAGGTTGTGATTCTAGCATGTAAGGGAAGGGGATCACAATTACTTATTATCCTCATTACCAATGTACACACATTCATTAATCATTACAATATATATTAATGTGACAATTACTATATTACTATATCCTCATTATCTATCAACATTGCTTCCTCACCAAACTAGCACTCACTACTATTTTCTAAACACAAAAATTACTATTTCAATACATAAATTAAACTCACTCTAACAAAAGACAATTACTAACTATCTAGCTCATCAACTACTAACTAATCTAGCTACATTGCCATGCTTTTACATTTACTATTTTAATTACTATAATTACTATACTATTACATTTACTTTTTACATTAAATTACATCTAACTATTCACCATAAGCTCACTTTCTCACTATCAATATTATTATTATCAAAGCATGTTAAGATTCAAAGTAGTTTCACAGTACGAATTAGTAAGCACATAAAATGAGGAACTCTTAGTAAGTCTAAGGGCCAATTCAAAGTACTTAACTCAATAATAATTCACGATCTGTATTTAAACACATCCTACTACACCACCGTATTGAGTGTGTCAATTTAAATTTGTTAGATGAATTGTTTATGCAAGGATTAGGTGCAAGCATATAAATAAGGTTTGTATATAACATACCTTGTCATTCTAACATATATGTATCAATGTATCAATGTGCTTTATTGACTAGATAAAACTAGAATTGAGTTATTATTTTAATCCACCATCCATCCTTATCCTTGATTCTCCTATCCCATCATCCCGACAACTTACTTCATATTAAAACCCTATTATATGTACATCGAATCAATCTTGGCTTTTATTTTATTTTTGAGTTAAATATTTAAATTTTTCATATTCTCTAACATGCACACTAATATGCCTTTATTTATTTAATTACTAATTTATTATTTGAGTGTTGGATGTGACTTAGAGGTCACAAGATTGTAATGTGTACCATTCTGTCACTTAGAAAATATATTAGTCTAGGACACTCATTAGTCTCTATATGCTATTATTATTTTTATTTTATTGGATAGCAGTCTAAAATCTGGGAATATTCTTTAATATTTTATTGCTCTGTATTAAGGAAAGGATTTATTTGCCTTTACCATACATTTTCTAGAGAGGAAAATGCATGCCTATAGCAATGTATCTCATAGATTTTATTATGTCTTCTCTTACAACAAACTTCATTTTGTTATATCATAAAATTAATTTGACGATTATCTTGCTTAGAATTGCATTAAGCTTGGTAATTAAAATCAATGTTATCCATGCATGTGATATGAACATTAAAATTTCTTTCCAAATTATTGAGTGCACAACAAGATTGTAAGCAATCTACTAAGTTTTAAATTTATACAATCAATGGTATCACATAACATCTATGGATTGTCATTATCAACTAGTCATTTACAATACCACAAGGAGAAAACTTTATTTCACATTTTCAAATGATAACAATGATGTCAAAGCAAATCTTTGACTCGTACCAATGCTTTCATAACAATATAAACTCCAAATGAAACATGCATATACAACCTTATCAATTATTTCTTCTACACGTACATTAGGTAACAATGATACAATCTCCTTCCATCACAATGGGGCAACATAAGGGACTTTTCAAAATCATAAGGAACGTGGACATTGAAAGATATGGACAATGAGTAGCATGAACATTGTCCAGCATGATCGTTGAGAACATGAACAAGCTGGTGAATCCTCCTTCACAAATGAGGGCACAATGTCAAGTTTTCTCATCCAACATCAATCTACAAGATGATCATTCCAAGCCATTTCCATTGCTCCCTTGGACACAAATCTGCATATGCAACACAACAAAATAACAAGGACCATGGGTGCTTTCCACCCAACCATAGGCCTCAAAGAGAGCACCCCCACACTAGGGAACAAGGCTCAAACTGGGATACACATACAATCTTTCAATGCATAAACATTACATTTCAAACTTGAACAATTTCCCCCAAAGACTATTTCACAATGGCTTCACAGATGGAACCATAAACATAGGGTGAAGGTGTGTTCTAAAATGGAGACTTGCCATACCAAACCATATTTGCAATAAACAATTTTCATGCCCTCTCGGGGCTATCATAATTCACAAAATTTCATGCCCTCTCGAGGCTATCATAAATGAACCATTTAATGCCCTCTTGGGGCCTCCACATTTCCTCCTCCAAACCCACTACCATTAGCTATAACTCCTAAAAATTCCTTTCTACACCATACTTTCCTTATCACCCCTAGAAAGATATGAAATGTTATGGCATACAATGGAGCCCATACTCCAAGGTTCTCAATACATTTTTCGAACCCAACTTAAGCCCTTCACCCTGGACTTCTCTTCCCTTCGCACAAGGGTGAGTGTAAGTCCCACGCCCATAACAATACTCAAGCACAAAACAAGAAAACAAAACCAAGTAGAAATAAAACAACAAATTTTAAAGAGCACGTCACATTTTCACAACACAATATCAACACCCATAATACAACAAGGAAATAGATGAAATCCAAACCTCATACTCACAATACTCCACACAATACAACAAGATGCACAATGGTGTGACACTAATCTACATGGAATGAACACCATTCAAGCACTCACATGAATGCTACTCCACAATGCAATGCAATGCATACTCCATTGATAAACTCCACACTTGCATATTTGCTTAACCATGCTAAAAGAAAGAAATGGAAAAGAAGCAAGTTTGAGATACCAACCTTGGTCCAAGCTAGGGTAAGGATAGTTGTAGTAGAGCTCCCCTAATCTCCCTCCAAAAACCTACATGTCTCTAAAATTAGAGAGTGGGAAAACACCCCACTAGTTTAGCCAAGACCCTCTAATAAAGCCTTCCCACTAACTTATTTTAGCAACAACACTTAGCCACTCCATCCTTACAAACCTGTCTCCTCTAATGATACATCGATAGCCCTCACGAGCTCTGTGTTATGACCCTCAAAGGATCGACCTTAAAATGCACTTAGAGCACCTTGAAGACTCCTCGGTACGGGGTGGCCGCAAATGATGGATGGTCTTCGTGGCCAAAACAAGGGTGTGACTATGGTTCACCCGCCCATCCGAAGCTAATGGCATTGACGATTCGATGCCAAAATCAGCAGTTTCAAAGTTATGTTGTGGTGCACCTATGAACTGAGGCACACTGCGAGCTTTGGCATCGAGCGAGATCGTTGTGTTGAATCCAAACAGAATGTGATCTCTCAAAAATGAGATAGGTTATTTTAGGCCTCAGCATCACTGTCCTGTAGCATTTGACAGTTCATTGATAGCCCTCACAAGCTCTAAGTTATGACCCTCGAAAGATCAACCTCCAAATGCACTTAGAGCACCTTGGAGACTCCTCGGTACGGGGTGGCCGCAAATGATGGATGGTCTTCATGGCCAAAAAAAGGGTGTGACTAGGGTTCACTCACCCATCCAGAGCCAATGGTACTGACGATTCGATGACGAGATCAGCGGTTTCAAAGTTACGTTGTGGTGCACCTATGAACTGAGGCACATTGCAAGTTTTGGCATTGAGCGAGATCGCTGTGCTAAATCTAAACGGAATGTGATCTCTCAAAAATGAGATAGGCTATTTTAGGCCTCAAGATCACCATCCTGTGGCATTTGATAGTTCATCGATAGCCCTCACGAGCTCTAAGTTATGACCCTTGAAAGATCGACCTCCAAATGCACTTAAAGCACCTTGGAGACTCCTCGGTACGGGGTGGCCGCAAATGATGGATGGTCTTTGTGGCCAGAACAAGGGTGTGACTAGGGTTCACCAGCCCATCTGGAGCTAATGGCACTGACGATTCGATGCCAAGATCAGCGGTTTCAAAGTTACGCTGTGGTGCACCTATGAACTGAGGCACACTGCGAGTTTTGGCATCGAGCGAGATCGCTGTGCTGAATCCAAATGGAATGTGATCTCTCAAAAATGAGATAGCTTATTTTAGGCCTCAGGATCACCGTCCTATAGCATTTGAAAATTCATCAATAGCCCTCACGATCTCTGAGTTATCACCCTCGAAAGATTGAACTCCAAATGCACTTAGAGCACCTTGGAGACTCCTCGATATGGGGTGGCCACAAATGATGGATGGTCTTCGTGGCTAGAACAAGGGTGTGACTAGGGTTCACCAGCCCATCTAGAGCTAATGGCACTGTCGATTCGATGCCAAGATTAGTGGTTTCAAAGTTACGCTGTGGTGCACCTATGAACTGAGGCACACTACGAGTTTTGGCATCAAGCGAGATCACTGTGCTGAATCGAAACGGAATGTGATATCTCAAAAATAAGATAGGTTATTTTAGGCCTCAAGATCACCGTCTTGTAGCATTTGAAAGTTCATCGATAGCCCTCACGATCTCTGAGTTATGACCCTCGAAGGATCGACCTCAAAATGCACTTAGAGCACCTTGAAGACTCCTCGGTACAGGGTGGCCACAAATGATGGATGGTCTTTGTGGCTAGAACAAGGGTGTGACTAGGGTTCACCCGCCCATCCAGAGCTAATGGCACTAGTGATTCGGTGCCAAGATCAGCAGTTTCAAAGTTACGTTGTGGTGCACCTATGAACTGAGGCACACTATGAGTTTTAGCATCGAGCGAGATCGCTGTGCTGAATCCAAACAGAATATCATCTCTTGAAAATGAGATAGGTTATTTTAGGCCTCAGCATCACCGTCCTGTAGCATTTGATATTTCATTGATATCCCTCACGAGCTCTGAGTTATGACCCTCGAAAGATCGACCTCCAAATGCACTTAGAGCACCTTGGAGACTCCTCGGTACAGGGTAGCCGCAAATGATGGATGGTCTTCGTGGCCAGAACAAGGGTGTAACTAGGGTTCACCCGCCCATCCGGAGCTAATGGCACTAACGATTCGATGACAAGATCAGCGGTTTGAAAGTTACGTTGTGGTGCACCTATGAACTGAGGCACACTGTGAGTTTTGGCATCGAGCGAGATCGCTGTGCTGAATCCAAACAAAATGTGATCTCTCAAAAATGAGATAGGTTATTTTAGGCCTTAGGATCACCATCCTATAGCATTTGATAGTTCATCAATAGCCCTCACGAGCTCTGAGTTATGACCCTTGAAAGATCGACCTCCAAATGCACTTAGAGCACCTTGGAGACTCCTCGGTACGGGGTGGCTGCAAATGATGGATGGTCTTCGTGGCCAAAACAAGGGTGTGACTAGGGTTCACCCACCCATCCGGAGCTAATGGCACTGATGATTTGATTCCAAGATTAGTGGTTTCAAAGTTACGCTATGGTGCACCTATGAACTGAGGCACACTGCGAGTTTTGGCATCGAGCGAGATTGTTGTGCTGAATCCAAACAAAATGTGATCTCTCAAAAATGAGATAGATTATTTTAGGCCTTAGGATCATCGTCCTGTAGCATTTGATAGTTCATCGATAGCCCTCACGAGCTCTGAGTTATCACCCTCGAAAGATCGACCTCCAAATGCACTTAGAGCATCTTGGAGACTCCTCGATATGGGGTGGCCGTAAATGATGGATGGCCTTCGTGGCCAGAACAAGGGTGTGACTAGGGTTCACCCGCCCATCCAGAGCTAATGGCACTGACGATTCGATGCCAAGATCAGCTGTTTCAAAGTTACATTGTGGTGCACCTATGAACTGAGGCACACTGTGAGTTTTGGCATCGAGCGAGATCTCTGTGCTGAATCCAAACGGAATGTGATCTCTCAAAAATGAGATAGTTTATTTTAGGCTTCAGGATCACCATCCTGTAGCATTTGATAATTCATCAATAGCCCACACGAGCTCTAAGTTATGACCCTCGAAATATCAACCTCCAAATGCGCTTAGAGCACCTTGGAGACTCCTCGGTACGGGGTGGCCACAAATGATGGATGGTCTTCATGGCTAGAATAAGGGTGTGACTAGGGTTCACCTGCCCATCCAGAGCTAATGGTACTGACGATTCGATCAAGGGTCGTGGTTGGAACAAGGGTGTCACTATGGTTCACCCACCCACTCGGAGCTAATGGCACTGACTTGTAGCCGTTAGGAGTTAGATTTTGAAAAGTTGTCAAGAAAGGTTGACCCCTTTGACTTGTATCATGAAAGGTTGCTTTGTGCCTTGCTTGATTGTTTGAAGACTACTCCATGTGTCACTATCTTTCTTGGAAAAAAATTTTCTTTTGAACATCAAGCTTGCAATATTATCAATTATTGTCAAACTTTTTCAACCAAGTCAAAACATCAAATGCAAATATTTGTTTGCATTTTTTTCTAAGGGGAGTTTCATAAATTGACTTTGATCTTCTATGTCTCTAATGCTTTAACATGCTTAAAATGGCTCTTTGGTCTTAGAGCTATTGGTATTTTCTAACTTCATGGTCTATGATATGCATACTAAGAATTTCTTTCACTAAATGGTTTCCTTGATCTATTGACTACACTTAAATTTGTTCACTTGTCATCTCTCTTTCTATATGTTAAATAGAAAGAGCTAGAAGAGACAAATAATCTTTCTTACCTTCATCTCTCTAAGCACATGATAGAAATCAATTCTAAACTTGAGAAAAGGTTAGAGGAGAATGTTGCATTCTTAAATTAATCTCCCTTAAGACCTTTACATACACACGGGGCATTCTTAAATTAATCTCCATGGAAGAAAATTTCATAAAACTAAAGATTCCATAGTGTTGAAACATAAAATCCAAGATCTCATTTATGATGGGATTGTTGATACCTCTAATGACTCATCCACTCATAGCCTTCATATCCAACTTCATATCATGTCATTATGCATGTGCTATCTTGCTTGTTGGCTTTAATTGCTTATCCTACATGCTATCTTCTTTCATGGATTTCATGGCTTATCCCAAATGTGCTTCATACAACTTTTCAATATGAAAGTCTTTCAAAACATTATACAATATTATGACTCTTTATGCTTTCAAATGCTATGATTGGTTACAAAATGGAAGAAATCAAGTATTCTAATTGTTCATCCGTACTTTTTAAATTTTTCTTATTTGATTAGTTTGATAAAAATAGTTTTAATAATCATAATGTCAACTTTATGTCAAATAAGAAAAAAACCAAATTTGTAATAAGATATCCGCATGCAATTATCTTTCATATAGTTATAAATGCTCTTAAAATTTTCATTAAAGCCTTGCATCACATGCAAATATGATTTGGAAGAACTTGTTCAATATCTTCCTCTTATAATTCCTTACAAAGAACCTACCAAAATACAAAAACCATATACAAAAAACTACACATTTTACATCATAATACATCATAAATTTTAGAAATTCTCCCCAATACCAGCCCCCTCCAACTCTTCATGATGTACCTACATTCCAATATCATACAAAAATTATTAACTTATTGTATTAAACAAGATAATCATCAATTCATTAAATCATTATGAAGAAAATAACATAAGAAGTATATATACCCAGTCGAGTATTCCAATAGGGTCCTCTCTCTATTTTAGGGTCTCCAACAAGGCTTCATGATCAGCATTAGCAATAGTAAAAAGTTCTTTTACTTTTGGTCTTCCTTGATGCTTCAATAACTTTACATTTGTTGCTATAATAAGATGCGAATATATGAGAATTACTTTGTGCTTTTGATAGTCTTCGAATGCAGGAATTTCGTTCCTTCTAAGCATGTATGTCCGCAGCCATGTTCCAGCAACAACCACTGAACTAGTAGGATACGTGAATCCATCATCATCTATGATCGGTTGTGCAAGTTTTTGTTTGCCTCTTACACAACGTGCTAACCAATAATCGGACTTCTCATCATTCCCTTGTGGTGCAACCAATGCAAAGACATGTCCTAGCTGAAGTAGATCTGATAGGTGGTTATGCTCAAGTGAACTTTCCATGTCATCATTTTTGATAGAGGTTATGATAGACAATGGAGTAAGATAATGTGGAGCCCATGTGTCCACCCACTCACTTGACTCACAGTGATCCCAATCACAGTGAAAACAAGTATGAAAAAAAAAAAGCTAGTTATCGTGTCCAAATGGTCCATGTACTAGAATTAGAGCTCCGAAATGAATGCATTTTTTATGAGTCTCTCATTGTAGCACAATCTGATCTATCACCTATGGACCCTTCCTCAACCAACCAAAAGAACCTGCGTACCACTGAATTAAGAGTCCCCCCTGTGATAATGCTAAACTACACCAATCAAAAATGCTACGAGCATCAAGAAGCTCTGTTGTTGAAATCTTCAGTTGCTCCTTAACTAGAGCTTTCTTCACACATGCCCCTGCTCTATCATGTTCCCCTTTTCCATGGCTGGACTCAAAAAAACTCCAAATATGAGGCACCCCTCTCTCTACGTGCATCCTACACAACCAATAAAACATGCGAGCATTCTTGAATTGACCTGTACAGTTATCTGACCAAATGATATGTCTATCCATAGCAATTGCATGCTCATGTAAGAAATCAAAAAAATTCTCGAAACAATGTTGCACAAACTCGTGAGAGTGAGATCTATCATCACTCATATAAAAATGATACTCTCTAATAATCTTTCGATTATCTTCCGCACTATCAAGGGCATGTCTATATGTTATGTGAACAAAAATTGCAATCTGAATAGAGTTGTAATACTGAGATTGTGTCTCATTTTGAGGTTGCAATGTGTAGTTCTCAGTAAAATCAACAATTGATATAATAGTGCCAATGGGAAAAGTCTCCTTACATGTTCTAAATTGTTGATCCAACCACTAAGACCTGTGACTATGTCTTGAATACTTGTAAAAAAGATTTGCCTTGAAATCTGAAATAAAATTAGCCACATTGATATCTTTTCCAACCAATTCACATCTAGAGCTCTCACTCCCACTCTTCAATGTGTATTTCACCATTTCATAGACCCTTTTTTTCACTATTGTCTTTCCAAGATCTTGTTCACACCCCTCATGAAAACATGTTTCATTTTGAAGAGGATCATCAATTTTTTCTCGTCGACTAAGTGCTCTTCTCAAAGTAGTATGATTTAGATTCAAATCAATACAAGTTTGTCTCATATATCTACCCTTTCTCAAATGATGACATACCAAAGAGGTTGTAATAACCCTTCAAGTAGCTCTATTATCCTTCTCTCTGCTATTTTTCCCAACACTATTGAGAGCACTGAAAAGATTTTTCACAATAATGGCATTTCTTTCCAACTTTTTATTGACACAAATTTTCAATTTGTAAAGCATAGGTCTCATCTTTTGCATCTTTAATAAGTGCATGAAAAGCTGACATTGCTCTACCACTGTCTTGTTGCCGAAAAACATCTGATATAGTCTTGAAGCCCATAACCAAATGGTTCTTTCTGATTTTTTTCTTTCCAAACTAGTCATAATTATTTCATCAATTTCAATTATCCATTTTGGTGTTTTAGAACCTTCATGTCGATTATAATTAGGAGATATGTAAGGGTTTTGTGCATTAGGTTCCTGTGCATTGTCATCTTCGACATGGTCAATTATGCAATTTGGATTATGACTTGGTGGCATTTCTTCTTCAAAATTTTCAATCTCTACATTTTCAATTTCTGCATTATCATTTTCAATAGGTACATTTTCATTTCCCAACTGTACATTTTCATAATCTGACTCTATGATTTCACCTTCTATTAATTCATCGTCAACTTGATTGATATTTAGCATACCTTGTCTTTTTTTCGGTGTTTCATTTTGTCCCTTTCTCTATATGTCACAATGTCTTCATTGGATATCTTCCTTTTACGTTTATCCTTTTGACGACTATTGCTCTCCATTCAGATGATAAATTCGAACACCTAAGGTTATATTTTTGAATTCTTTCTGATTGGTTGGGCCTCAAAACGTGACTTTTTACAAATCCCATGAAAAAAGAGATTAAAAAGTAATGTTGTCGGATCTGTAGGGACAGTCAAATATTGAAACTTGATGCCAGTAAAATCAAATATCCGATATGAAATCGAATATCTAATCCAAGATCGGATATCCGATATAAGAAAAGGACTTTTGGGAGGAAAGCTTGCTAAGGTTTTCCTCCTTTGCCACAATAATATTAATATTATGAAAATATTTGGAGGCAAACGACTTTAATTTATAACTAAGTTAATTGTATATTAGTATTAGTATAAAGTATCAATAATATTAATATATAATAGTATTAATATACCTATAGTACCAATATTATTATTATACCTATAATAGTATTAATATTATTAATATAGATATAATAGTGTAAATATATAGTGTTTATTTATATTAAGCTACAATATATAGTATTAATATATATTATTATTATAGCTATAATAGTATTATTATTATTACTATACATATAATAATATTAATATTTAGTGTTTATTTATATTATAATTATTATCCTAAAATAGTATAAATAGTATATCCTAAAATATTACATTATATATACTAAAATATTATGTTATTATATAGATATATTAATAACATACATATTAAAATAATAATATTTATAATATATGTTATATTTAACAAAAATGCTATGTTGTTATATATATTATATATATATATATATATTATATTATTATACATATCAATATAATAATATATAATACAAAGAGGGTCATCGTTTAATGGGTCAAAGAGGGTCATAGGTCACCCTATGACCCCATTTGACCCATATGAATGATTTGACTATGTCCCTACGTGTCCTATGACCACTAAGGACATATGTCGTCATTTAATGGGTCAAAGAGGGTCATAGGTCACCCTATGAAACCCTTTGACCCATATTACCTATTTGAATATATCCCTAGGGGTTCGAGGACCCCTATGGACATATGTCATCATTTAATGGGTCAAAGAGGGTCATAGGTCACCCTATGACCCCCTTTGCCCCATATTACCCATTCGAATATGTCCCTAGGGGTCCTAGGATCCCTAGAGACATATATCATCGTTTAATGGGTCAAAGAGGGTCATAGGTCACCCTATGACCCCCTTTCACCCATATTATCCATTTGAATATGTCCCTAGGGGTCCTAGGACCCCTAGAGACATATATAATCATTTAATGAGTCAAAGAGGGTCATAGGTCACCCTATAAACCCCTTTGACCCATATGAACGATTCGAATATGTCCCTACGGGTCCTAGGACCCCTAGGGACATATGTCATCGTTTAATGGGTCAAAGAGGGTCATAGGTCACCCAATGACCCCCTTTGACCCATATGAACGATTCGAATATGTCCCTAGGGGACCAAGGACCCCTAGGGACATATGTCATCATTTAATGGGTCAATTGGGGTCATAGGTCACCCTATGACCTCCTTTGACCAATATGAATGATTCGACTATGTCACTAGGGGTCCTAGGAGCCCTAAGGACATATGTCATCATTTAATGGGTCAAAGAGGGTCATAACTCACCCTATGACCCCCTTTGACCCATAATACCCATTTGAATATGTCCCTAGGGCTCTTAGGACCCCTAGAGACATATATCGTCGTTTAATGGGTCACAGAGAGTCATAGGTCACCCTACGACCCCCTTTGACCCATATGAATGATTCGAATATGTCCTTAGGGGTCCTAAGACCCCTACGGACATATGTCATCATTTAATGCGTCAAAGAGGGTCATAGGTTACCCTATGACCCCATTCGACCCATATTTCCCATTCGAATATGTCCCGAGGGGTCCTAGGATCCCTAGGGACATATGTCATCGTTTAATGGTTCCAAGGGGGTCATAGGGTGACCTATGACCCCTTTTGACCCATATGAGCAATTCAAATATGTCCTTAGGGGTCTTACGACCCCTAGGGACATATGTCCTCATTTAATGGGTCAAAGGGGGTCATAGGTCACCCTATGACCCCCTTTGACCCATATGAACGATTCAAATATGTCCCTAGGGGTCCTAGGACCCTTAGGAACATATGTTCTCATTTAATGGGTCAAAGAGGGTCATAGGTCACACTATGACCCCCTTTGACCCATATTACCCACTCAAACATGTCCCTTGGTAGGGACATATGTCATCGTTTAATAGGTCAAAGAGGGTTATCGGTCATCGTATGACCCTGTTTGACCCATATTACCCATTCGAATATGTCCGTAGGGGTCTTAGGACCCCTAGAGACATATATCGTCGTTTAATGGGTCAAAAGGGCCATAGGTCACCCTATGACCCACTTTGACCCATATGAACGATTCGAATATGTCCCTAGGGGTCTTAGGACCCCTAGGGACATATGTCATCATTTAATGGGTCAAAGAGGGTCATAGGTTACCCTATGACCCCATTTGATCTATATTACCCATTTGAATATGTCCCTAGGGGTCTTAGGACCCCTAGAGACATATGTCATCGTTTAATGGATCAAAAGGGGTCATAGGTCACCATATTACCTCCTTTGACCCATATGAACGATTAAAATATGTCCCTAGGGGTCCTAGGACCCCTAGGGACATATGTCGTCATTTAATGGGTTAAAGCGGGTCATACGTCACCTTATAACCCCCTTTGACCCATATGAACAATTCGAATATGTCTATAGGGGTCTTAGGACCCCTAGGGATATATGTCATCGTTTAATGGGTCAGAGAGGGTCATAAGTCAACCTATGACCCTCTTTGACCCATATTACCCATTTGAATATATCCCCAGGGGGCCGAGGACCCTTATGGACATATGTCATCATTTAATAGGTCAAAGAGTGTCATAGGTCACCCTATGACCCCCTTTGACCCAAATTACCCATTCGAATATGTCCCTAGGGGTCATAGGACCCCTAGAGACATATATTATCATTTAATGGGTCAAAGAGGGTCATAGGTCACCCTATCACCCCCTTTGACCCATATGAACGATTCGACTATGTCCCTAGGGGTCGTAGGACCCGTAGGAACATATGTCATCTTTTAATGGGTCAAAGGGGGTCATAGGTCACCCTATGACCCCCTTTGACCCATATGAACGATTCAAATATGTCCCTAGGAGTCCAAGGACCACTAGGGACATATGTAATCGTTTAATGGGTCAAAGAGCGTCATAGGTCACCATATGACCCCCTTTCACCTATATTACCCATTCGAATATGTCCCTAGGGGTCCTAGGACCACTAGGGACATATGTCATCATTTAATGGGTCAAAGGGGGTCATAGGTCACCCTATGACCACCTTTGACCCATATTAATGATTAGACTATGTCCCTAAGGGTCCTAGCACCCCTAGGGACATATGTCATCATTTAATAGGTCAAAGGGGTTCATGGGTCACCCTATGACCCCCTTTGACCCATATGAACGATTCGACTATGTCCCTATGCGTCTTAGGACACCTAGGGACATATATCATCATTTAATGAGTCAAAGAGGGTCATAGGTCACCCTATGACCCCCTTTCACCCATATAAACGATTTGAATATGTCCCTAGGGGTTCTAGGAACCCTAGGGACATATGTCCTCGTTTAATGGGTCAAACAGGGCCATAGGTCACCCTATGACCCACTTTGACCGATATTACCCATTCGAATATGTCCCTAGGGGTCCTCAGACCCCTAAGGACATGTGTCATCGTTTAATGGGTCAAAGGGGGTCATAGGTCGCCTTATGACCCCATTTGACCCATATGAACGATTCGACTATGTCCCTAGGGGTCCTAAGACCCCTAGGGACATATGTCGTCATTTAATGGGTCAAAGGGGGTCATAGGGTGACCTATGACCCCCTTTTAGATATATGAACGATTCGACTATGTCCATAGGGGTCCTAGGACCCCTAGGGACATATGTCATCGTTTAATGGGTTAAAGAGGGTCATAGGTCACCCTACGAGCCGCTTTGACCCATAATACCCATTCGAATATTTGCCTAGGAGTCCTAAGAAACCTAAAGAAATATATCATTGTTTAATGGGTCAAAGAGGGTCATAGGTCACCCTATGACCCCCTTTGACCCATATGAATGATTCGAATATGTCCCTATGGGTCTAGGACCCCTAAGGGCATATGTCGTCATTTAATGGGTCAAAGAGGGTCATAGGTTACCCTATAATCCCATCTGACCCATACTACCTATTAGAATATGTCTCTAGGGGTCCAAGGACCCCTAGGGACATATGTTGTTGTTTAATTGGTCAAAGGGGGTTATAGGTCAACCTATGACCCCTTTTGACCAATATGAACGATTCAAATATGTTCCTAGGGGTACTAGGACCACTAGGGACAAATATCGTCATTTAATTCGTCAAAGAGGGTCATAGGTCGCCCTATGACCCCCTTTGACCCATATTACCCATTCGAATATGTCCTTTGGGGTCCGAGGACCCCTAGGGACATATGTCTTCGTTTAATGGGTCAAAGGGGGTCATAGGTCACCCTATGACCCCCTTTGACCCATATGAACGATTCAAATATCTTCCTAGGGGTACTAGGACCCCTAGGGACATATGTCGTCATTTAATACCTATGACCCCCTTTGACCCATATGAATAATTTGACTATATCCCTAGGGGTCGTAGGACCCACAAGGACATTTGTCATCATTTAATGGGTCAAACGGGGTCATAGGTCACCCTATGACCCCCTTTGACCCAAATGAACGGTTCGAATATGTCCCTAGGGGTCCTAGGACCCCTAGGGACATATGTAGTCTTTTAATGGGTCAAAGAGACCTATGACCCCCTTTGACCAATATTACCCATTCAAATATGTCCCTAGGGGTCCTTGGACCCCTAGGGACATTTGTCATCGTTTAATAGGTCAAAGGTGGTCATAGATCACCCTATGACCCGCTTTGACCCATATGAACGAATCGACGATGTCCGTTGAGGTCTTAGGACCCCTAGGGACATATGTCATCATTTAATGTGTCAAAAGGGGTCATAGGTTGCTATGACCCCCTTTGACCCATATTACATATTTGAATATGTCCCTAGGTGTCCTAGGACCCCTAGAGACATATATAGTTGTTTAATGGGTCAGAGAGGTTCATAGGTCACGCTATCACCCCCTTTGGCCCATATTACCCACTCGAATATGTCTCTAGTGGTCCTAGGACCCCTAGAGACATATATCATCTTTTAATGGGTCAACGAGGGTCATAGGTCACCCTATGACCCCCTTTCACCCATATGAACAATTCGAATATGTCCTTAGGGGTCCTAGGACCCCTAGGGACATATGTCATCGTTTAATGCATCAAAGAGGGTCATAGGTCACCCTATGACCCCATTTGACCCATATTACCCATTCGAATATGTCCTTAGGGGTCCTAGGACCCCTAGAGACATATATCGTCGTTTAATGCGTCAATACACCCATATGAACGATTTGGATATGTCCTTAGGGGTCCTAGGACCTTTAGGGACATAAGTCGTCGTTTAATTGGTCAAAGGGGGTCATAGGTCACCCTATGACCCCCTTTGACCCATATGAACAATTCGAATATGTCCATAGGGGTCTTAGGACCCCTAGGGATATATGTCATCGTTTAATTGGTCAAAGAGGGTCATAGGTCACCCTATGACCCCCTTTGACCCATATTACCCATTCGAATATGTCCCTAGGGGGCCGAGGACCCCTATAGACATATGTCATCATTTAATGGATCAAAGAGGGTCATAGGTCACCCTATGACCCCCTTTGACCCATATTACCCATTCGAATATGTCCATAGGGGTCCTAGGACCCCTAGAGACATATATCGTTGTTTAATGGGTCGGAGAGGGTCATAGGTCACGCTATGACCCCCATTACCCATATGAACGATTCAACTATGTGCCTAGGGGTCGTAGGACCCGTAGAGACATATGTTGTCACTTAATGGGTCAAAGGGGGTCATAGGTCACCCTATGACCCCCTTTGACCCATATGAACGATTCGAATATGTTCCTATTGGTCTTAGGACCCCTAGGGACAAATGTCATCTTTTAATGGGTCAAAGAGGGTGATAGGTCACCCTATGACCCCCTTTGACCCATATTACATATTCGAATATGTCCCTAGGGGTCCTAGAATTCCTAAGGACATAAGTCGTTGTTTAATGGGTCAAAGGGGGCCATAGGGTGACCTATGGCCCCCTTTGACCCATTTAAATGCCTCAATTATGTCCCTAGGGCTCCTAGGACCCCTAGGGACATATGTCATCATTTAATGGGTCAAAGGGGGTCATAGGTCACCCTATGACCCCCTTTGACCCATATGTACAATTCGACTAAGCCCCTAGGGGTCCTAGGACCCCTAGGGACATATGTCATCGTTTAATGGGTCAAAGAGGGTCATAGGTCACCCTATGATCACTTTTGACCCATTTAAACAATTCGAATATGTCCCTAGGGTTCCTATGACCCCTAGGGAGAAATGTCGTCGTTTAATGCTTTAAAGAGGGTCATAGGTCACCGTATGACCCCCTTTTACCCATATTACCCTTTCGAATTTTTCTCTAGGGGTCCGACGACCCCTAAGGACATATGTCATCGTTTAATGGGTCAGAGGGGGTCATAGGTCAGCCTATGACCCCCTTTGACCCATATGAACGATTCGACTATGTTCCTAGGGGTCCTAAGACCCCTAATGACATATGTAATCATTAAATGGGTCAAAGGGGGTCATAGGTCACCCTATGACTCCCTTTGACCCATATGAACGATTCGACTATGTCCCTATGGGTCCTAGGACCCTTAGGGACATATGTCGTAATTTAATGTTTCAAAGGTGGTCATAGGTCACTCTATGACCTCCTTTGACCCATATGAACGATTCGACTATGTTCCTAGGGGTCCTAGGACGTCTAGGGACATATGTCATCGTTTAGTGGGTCAAAGAGGGTCAGAGCCTGACCTATGACCCCCTTTGACCCATAATACTCATTCAAATATGTCCCTAGGGGTCCTAGGACCCCTATAGACATATATCATTTTTTAATGGGTCAAGAGGGCCATAGGTCACCCTATGACCCCCTTTGACCTATATGAACGATTCGAATATGTCCTAGGGATATATGTCGTCATTTAATAGGTTAAAGAGGGTCATAAGTTACCCTATGACCCCATTTGACCCATATTACCCATTCAAATATGTGCCTAAGTCTCCTAGGACCTCTAGGGACATATGTCGTCATTTAATGGGTTAAAAGGGGTCATATGTCACCTTATGACCTCATTTGACCCATATGAACGTTTCAAATATGTCCCTAGGGGTCCTTGGACCCCTAGGGACATATGTCATCTTTTAATGGGTCAAAGGAGGGTCATAGGTCACACTATGACCTCGTTTGACCTATATGAACAATTCGAATATGTCCCTAGGGGTCTTAGGACCCCTAGGTATATATGTCGTCATTTAATGTGTCAAAGAGGGTCATAGGGTGACCCATATTACCCATTCGAATATGTCCCTAGCGGGTCCAGGACCCTTATGGACATATGTCATCATATAATGGGTCAAAGAGGGTCATATGGTGACCTATGACCCCCTCAGACCCATATTACCCATTCGAATGTGTCCCTAGGGGTCCTGAGACCCCTAGAGACATATATCGTCGTCTAATGGGTCAAAGAAGGTCATAGGTCACACTAAGACCCCCTTTGACCCATATGAAAGATTCGACTATGTCCTTAGGGGTCATAGGACCCCTAGGGACATATGTCATCGCTTAATGGGTCAAAGGGGGTCACAAGGTGACCTATGACCCCTTTTGACCCATATGAACGATTCGAATATGTCCCTAGGGGTCCTAGGACCCCTAGGCACATATGTAATCCTATGACCCCCTTTGACCCATTAAACAACAACATATGTCCCTATGGGTCTTAGGCACATATGTAAATCTATGACCCCCTTTGACCCATTAAACAACAAGATATGTCCGTAGGGGTGCTAGGACCCCTAGGGACATATTTAAATGGGTAATATGGGTCAAAGGGGGTCATAGATCACCCTATGACCACCTTTGACCCATATGAACGATTTGACTATACCCCTAGGGGTCCTAGGACCCCTAGGGACATATGTCATCATTTAATAGGTCAAAAGGGGTCATAGGTCACCCTATGACCCCCTTTGATCCATATGAACGATTTTACTATGTCCCTAGGCGTCCTAGGACCCTTAGGAACATATGTCATTATTTAATGGGTCAAAGAAGGTCATAGGTCACCCTATGACCCACTTTGACCCATATAAACGATTCCAATATGTCCCTAGGGGTCCTAAGACCCCTAGGGTCATATGTCCTTGTTTAATGGGTCAAAGAGGGTCATAGGTCACCCTATGACCCACTTTGAGCCATATTACCCATTCGAATATGTCCCTAGGGATCCGAGGACCCCTAGTGACATAGGTCATTCTTTAATGGGTCAAACGGGGTCATAGGCCACCCTATGACCCCCTTTGACCCATATGAACGATTCAACTATGTCCTTAGGGCTCATAGCACCCCTAGGGACATATGTCATCGTTTAATGGGTGAAAGAGGGTCATAGGTCAACCTATGACCCCCTTTGACCCATAATACCCATTTGAATATGTCCCTAGGGGTCCTAAGATGCGTAGAGACATATATCGTTGTTTAATGTGTCAAAGAGGGTCACAGGTGACCCTATGACCCCCTTTGACCCATATGAACGATTCAAATATGTCCCTAGCTGTCGTAGGACCCCTAGGGACAGATGTCGTTTAATGGGTCAAAGAGGGTCATAAGTTACCTTATGATCCCATTTGACCCATACTACCCATTTGAATATGTCTCTAGGGGTCCTAGGACCCATAGGGACATATGTCATCGTTTAATGGGTCAAAAGGGGTCATAGGTCACCCTATGACCCCCTTTGACCCATATGAATGATTCGACTATGTTTCTAGGGGTCCCAGGACCCCTAGAGACATATGACGTCAATATATGGGTCAAAGGGGGTCTTAGGTCATCCTATTACCCCCTTTGACTCATATGAACGAGGGGGTCATAAGTCACCCTATGACCCCCTTTGACGCATATGAACGATTCGACTATGTCGTTAGGGGTCTTAGGACCCCTAGGGACATATGTCATCGTTTAATGGGTCAGAAAGGGTCATAGGTCAACTTATGACACCCGTTTACCCATATAAACGATTTGAATATGTCCCTAGGGGTTCTGGGACCCCTAGCGAGATATGTCCTCATTTAATGGGTCAAAGAGGGTCATAGGTCACCCTATGACCCCCTTTGACCCATATGAACGATTCGACTATGTTCTTAAGGGTCCTAGGACCCCTAGAGACATATGTCATCATTTAATGGGTCAAAGGGGGTCATAGGTCACTCTATGACCCCCTTTGACCCATATGAACGATTCGACTATGCCCCTAGGGGTCCTAGGACCCCTAGAGACATATGTCATCATTTAATGGGTCAAATGGGGTCATAGGTCACCCTATGACCTTCTTTGACCCATGTGGACGATTCTACTATGTCCCTAGGGGTACTAGGACCCCTAACAACATATGTCATCGTTTAATGGGTCAAAGAGGGTCATAGGTCACCCTATGACCCCCTTTGACCCATATTACCCATTCGAATATGTCCATAGGGGGCCGAGGACCCCTATGGACATATGTTATCGTTTAATGGGTCAAAAAGGGTCATAGGCCACCCTATGACCCCCTCTGACCCATATTACCCATTCGAATATCTCTCTAAGGGTCTTAGGACCCCAAGGGACATATGTCATCGTCTAATTGGTCAAAGGGGGTCATAGGTCAACCTATGACCCCCTTTGACCCATAAAAATGATTTGAATATGTCCCTAGGGGTACTAGGATCCCTTGGGACATATGTCGTTATTTAATGGGTCAAAGAGGGTCAAAGGTCACCCTATGACCACCTTTGACCCATATTACCCATTCTAATATGTCCCTTGGGGTCGGAGGACCCCTAGGGACATATGTCATCATTTAATGGGTCAAAGGGGTTCATAGGTCACCCTATGACCCCCTTTAACCCATATGAACGATTTGAATATGTTCCGAGAGTTTCCTAAGACCCTAGGGACATATGTCGTCATTTAATGCGTCAAAGAGGGTCATAGGTCACCATATGACCCCCTGTGACCCATATGAACGATTCGACTATGTCCCTAGGGGTCGTAGGACCCGTAGGGACATATGTCATCGTTTAATGGTTCAAAGGGGGTCATAGGTCACCCTATGACCCCCTTTGACCCATATGAACGATTGGAATATGTCCCTAACGGTCCTTGGACCCCTAGCAACATATTTCATCATTTAATAGGTCAAAGAGACCTATGACCCCATTTGATCCATCTTACCCACTCGAATATGTCCCTAGGGGTCCTAGGACACTTATGGACATATGTCATCGTTTAATGGGTCAAAGGGGGTCATAGGTCACCCTATGACCCCCTTTGACCCACATCACCCATTCGAATATGTCTCTAGGGGTCCTAGGACCCCTAGAGACATATATCGTCATTTAATTGGTTAGAGAGGGTCATAGGTCAGGCTATGACCCCCTTTGACCCATATTACCCATTCGAATATGTCCCTAGGGGTCCTAAGACCCCTAGAGACATATATTGTCGTTTAATGGGTCAACGAAGATCATAGGTCACCCTATGACCCCCTTTGACCCATATGAACAATTCAACTATGTCCCTAGGGGTCATAGGGACATATGTCATCATTTAATGGGTCAAAGGGGGTCATAGGGGTGACCTATGACCCTTTTTGACCCATATGAACGATTCAAATATGTTCGTAGGGGTCCAAAGACCCCTATGGACATATGTCGTCATTTAATCGGTCAAAGAGGGTCATAGGTCACCCTACGACCCCCTTTGGCCCATATTACTAATTCGAATATGTCCATAGGGGTCCTAGGACCCCTGGGGATATATGTTATCGTTTAATGGGTGAAAGGGGGTCATAAGTCACCCTATGACCCCCTTTGACTCATATGAATGATTTGACTATGTCTCTAAGGGTCTTAGGACCGCTAGGGACATATATCATCATTTAATGGGTCAAAGGGGCTCGTAGGTCTCCCTATGACCCCCTTTGACCCATATGAATGATTCGAATATTTCTCTAAGGTTCCTAGGACCTCAAGGGACATATGTCTTCTTTTAATGGGTCAAAGAGGGTCATATAACACCCTATGACCCCGTTTGACTCATATTACCCATTCTAATATGTCCCTAGGGGTTCGAGGACCCCTAAGGACATATGTCATCGTTTAATGCATCAAAGGGGTCCTAGGACCCTTAAGGACATATGTCATCATTTACTGGGTGAAAGGGGGTCATAGGTCACCCGATGACCCCCTTTGACCCATATGAATGATTCGACTATGTCCCTAGGGGTCCTAAGACCCTTAGGGACATATGTAATCGTTTAATGGGTTAAAGGGGGTCATAAGTCACCCTATAATCTCCTTTGACCCATATGAACGATTCGACAATGCTCCTAGGGTTCCTAAGACCCTTAGGAACATATGTCATCGTTTAATGGGTCAAACAAGGTCATAGGTCACCTTATGACCCCCTTTGACCATTAATATCCATTCGAATATGTCCCTAGGGGTCCTAGGAACCCTAGAGACATATATCATTGTTTAATGGGTCAAAGAGGGTCATAGGTCACCCTATGACCCCCTTTGACCCATATGAACGTTTTGAATATTTAGGGACATATGTCATCGTTTAACGGGTCAAAGAGGGTCATAGCCTCACCTATGAATCCCTTTGACCCATATTACCCATTCGAATATGTCCTTTGGGGTCTGAGGACCCTTAGAGACATATATCATCGTTTAATTTGTCAAAAAGGGTCATACGTCACCCTATGACTCCCTTTGACCCATATTACTCATTCGAATATGTCTCTAGGGATCATAGGACCCCTAGAAACATATATCATCATTTAATGGGTCATAGGTCACCCTATGACACCCTTTGACCCATATGAACGATTTGAATATGTCTCTAGGGATCCTAGGACCCCTAGGGACATATGTTGTCATTTAATGGGTCAAAGAGGGTCATAAGTTTTTCTATGACCCCATTTAACCCATATTATCCATTCGAATATGTCCCTAGGTGTCCTAGGACCCTTATAGACATATGTCGTCGTTTAATGAGTCAAAGGGGGTCATAGGTCATCATTTAATGGATCAAAGATGGTCATAGGTCATCGTATGACCCCCTTTGACCCATATTATCCATTCGAATATGTCCCTAGGGGTTCGAGGACCCCTAGGGACATATATCATCATTTAATGGGTCAAAGAGGGTCATATATCACCCTATAACCCCCTTCGAACCATATGAATGATTCAATTATGTCCATAGTGGTCGTAGGACTCGTAGGAAAATATGTCATCATTTAATGAGTCAAAGAGGGTCATAGGTCACCTTATGACCCCCTTTGACCTATATGAATGGTTCGAATATGTCCCTAGGGGTCCTAGGACCCCTAGGGGCATATGTCATCGTTTAATGGGTCAAAGAGGGTCACAAGTCACCCTATGACCCGCTTTGACTCATATTACCCATTCGAATAACTCCCTAGGGGTCCTAGGACCCCTAGAGTCATATATCGTCGTTTAATGCATCAATACACCCATATGAACGATTTGAATATGTCCCTAGGGGTCCTAAAACCTTTAGGGACATATGTCGTTGTTTAATTGGTCAAAGGGGGTCATAGGTCACCCTATGACCCCCTTTGACCCATATGAACAATTCAAATATGTCCATAGGGGTCTTAGGACTCCTAGGCATATATGTCATCGTTTAATGGGTCAAACAGGGTCATAGGTCAGCCTATGACCCCCTTTGACACATATTACCCATTCGAATATCTCCTTAGGGGGCCGAGGACCCCTATGGACATATGTCATCATTTAATGGGTCAAAGAGGGTCATAAGTCACCCTATGACCCCCTTTGACCCATATTACTCATTCAAATAAGTCCCTAAGGGTCCTAGGACCCCTAGAGACATATATCGTCGTTTAATAGGTCGAAGAGGGTCATAGGTCACCCTATGACACCCTCTGACCCATATGAACGATTCGACTATGTGCCTAGGGGTCGTAGGACACGTAAGGACATATGTCATCATTTAATGGGTCAAAGGGGGTCATAGGTCACCCTATGACCTTCTTTGACCCATATTAACGATTCGAATAGGTCCCTATTAGTCCTAGGACCCCTAGGGACAAATGTCATCTTTTAATAGGTCAAAGAGGGTCGTAGGTCAGCCTATGACCCCCTTTGACCCATATTACCCATTTGAATATGTCCCTAGGGGTCCCAGGATGCCTAGGGACATATGTCGTCGTTTAATGGGTCAAAGGGGGTCATAGGTCACCCTATGACCCCCTTTGAGCAATAGGAATGCCTCGAATATGGACCCCTAGGGACATATGTCGTCATTTAATGGGTCAAAGGGGGTCATAGGTCACCCTATAACCCCCTTTGACCCATATGAACAATTCAACTATGCTCCTAGGGGTCCTAGGACCCCTAGGGACATATGTCATCGTTTAATGGGTCAAAAGGGGTCATAGGTCACCCTATGACCTCCTTTGACCCATATGAACGATTCGACTATGTCCCTAGGGGTCAGAAGACCACTAGTGACATATGTAATCACTTAATGGGTCAAAGAGGGTCATAGGTCACCCTATGACTCCCTTTGACCCATATGAACAATTCGACTATGTCCCTAGGGGTCCTAGGACCCCTAGGGACATATGTCATCATTTAATGGGTCAAAGGTGGTCATAGGTCACCCTATGACCTCCTTTGACCTATATGAACGATTTGACTATGTCCCTAGGGGTCCTAGGACCCCTATGGACATATGTCATCATTTATTGGGTCAAAGAGGGTTAGAGCCTGACCTATGACCCCCTTTGACTCATAATTCCGATTCAAATATGTCCCTAGGGGTCCTAGGACCCCTAGAGACATATATCGTTGTTTAATGGGTCAAGAGGGTCATAGGTTACCCTGTGACCCCATTTGACCCATATTACTCATTCGAATATGTCCCTAAGTCTCCTAGGACCTCTAGGGACATATGTCGTCATTTAATGGGTCAAAAGGGGTCATAGGTCACCTTATGACCTCCTTTGACCCATATGATCGTTTCAAATATGTCCCTAGGGATCCTAGGACCCCTAGAGACATATGTCATCTTTTAATGGGTCAAAGGAGGGTCATAGGTCACCCTATGACCCCGTTTGACTCATATGAACAATTCAAATATCTCCCTACGGGTCTTAGGACCCCTAGGTATATATATCGTCGTTTAATAGGTCAAATAGGGTCATAGGGTGACCCATATTACCCATTCGAATATGTCCCTAGGGGGTCGAGGACTCCTATAGACATATGTCATCGTTTAATGGGTCAAAGAGGGTCATAGGTCACCTTATGACCCCCTTTGACACATATTACCCATTCGAATGTGTCCTTAGGGGTCTTGAGACCCCTAGAGACATATATCGTCGTTTAATGGGTCAGAGAAGGTCATAGGTCACCCTAAGACCATCTTTGACCGATATGAACGATTCGACTATGGCCCTAGGGGTCATAGGACCCGTAGGGACATATGTCATCATTTAATGGGTCAAAGGGGGTCATAGGTCACCCTATGACCCCTTTTGACCCATATTCCCCATTTGAATATGTCCCTAGGGGTCCGAGGACCCCTAGTGAAATATGTCATTGTTTAATGGGTCAAAGGGGGTCATAGGTCACCCTATGACACCCTTTGACCCATATGAACGATTCAACTATGTCCCTAGGGGTCCTAGGACCCCTAGGGACATATGTCATCGTTTAATTGGTGAAAGAGGGTAATAGGTCAACCTATGACCCCCTTTGACCCATAATACCCATTTGAATATGTCCCTAGGGGTCCTAGGATGCCTAGAGACATATATCGTAGTTTAATGAGTCAAAGAGGGTCACAGGTGACCCTATGACCCACTTTGACCCATATGAATGATTCAAATATATCCCTAGCTGTTGTAGGACCCTTAGGTACATATGTTGTCGTTTAATGGGTCAAATAGGGTCATAAGTTACCTTATGATCCCATTTGACCCATTTTACGCATTTGAATATGTCTTTAGGGGTCTTAGGACCCATAGGAACATATGTCATCGTTTAATGGATCAAAGGGGGTCATAGGTCACCCTATGACCCCCTTTGACCCATATGAACGATTCGACTATGTCCTTAGGGGTCTCAGGACCCCTAGGGACATATGACATCATTATATGGGTCAAAAGGGGTCATAGGTCACCCTATTACCCCCTTTGACTCATATGAACGATGGGGTCATAGGTCACCCTATGACCCCCTTTGACCAATATGAACGATTCGCCTATGTCGTTAGGGATTCTAAGACTCCTTGGGACATATGTCATCGTTTAATGGGTCAAAGAGGGTCATAGGTCAACTTATGACACCCTTTGACCCATATAAACGATTTCAATATGTCCCTAGGGGTCCTAGGACCCCTAGGGAGATATGTCATAGTTTAATGGGTCAAAGAGGGTCATAAGTCACCCTATGACCCCTTTTGACCCATATTACCCTTTCAAATATGTCCTTAGGGGTCAGAGGACCCCTAGGGACATATGTCATCGTTTAATGGGTCAATGGGGGTCATAGGTCACCCTATGACCCCCTTTGACCCAAATGAACGATTCGACTATGTCCCTAGGGGTCCTAAGACCCCTAGTGACATATATCGTCATTTAAAGGGTCAAAGGGGGTCATAGGTCACCTTATGACCCACTTTGACCCATATGAATGATTTGACTATGTCCCTAAGGGTCCTAGGACCCGTAGAGACATATGTCATCATTTAATGGGTCAAAGGCGATCATAGGTCACCCTATGACCTTCTTTGTCCCATGTGGATGATTCTATGATGTCCCTAGGGGTACTAAGACCCCTAAGGACATATGTCATCGTTTAATGGGTCAAATAGGGTCATAGGTCACCCTACGACCCCCTTTGACCCATATTACCCATTCGAATATGTCCCTAGGGGGTCGAGGACCCCTATAGACATATGTCATCGTTTAATGGGTCAAAGAGGGTCATAGGTCACCCTATGACCCCTTTTGACCCATATTACCCATTCGAATATGTCTCTAGGGGTCTTAGGACCCCTAGGGACATATGTCGTCTTCTAATTAGTCAAAGGGGGTCATAGGTCAACCTATGACCCCCTTTGACCCATATGAATGATTCGAATATGTCCCTAGGGGTACTAGGAACCCTTGGGACATATGTCGTCATTTAATGGGTCAAAGAGGGTCATAGGTCACCCTATGACCACCTTTGACCCATATTACCCATTCTAATATGTCCCTTGGGGTCGGAGGACCCCTAGAGACATATATCATCGTTTAATTGGTCACAGAGGGTCATAGGTCACGCTGTGACCCCCTTTGACCCATATTACCCATTTGAATATGTCCCTAAGGGTCCTAGGACCCCTAGAGACATATATCATTGTTTAATGGGTCAATGAGGGTCATAGGTCACCCTATGACCCCTCTAACCCATATGAACAATTCAACTATGTCTCTAGTGGTCGTAGGGACATATGTCTTCATTTAATAGGTCAAAAGGGGTCATAGGGGTGACCTATGACCCCTTTTGACCCATATGAACGATTCAAATATGTTCGTAAGGGTCCTAAGACCCCTATGGACATATATCATTTAATCGGTCTAAGAGGGTCATGGGTCACCCTACGACCCCCTTTGGCCCATATTACTCATTCGAATATGTCCCTAGGTGTCATAGGACCCCTAGAGATATATGCTATCGTTTAATGGGTCAAAGGGGGTCATAAGTCACCCTATGACCCCCTTTGACCCATATGAACGATTCGACTATGTATCTAAGGGTCTTAGGACCGCTAGGGACATATATCGTTATTTAACGGGTCAAAAGGGTTCGTAGGTCTCCCTATGACCCCCTTTGACCCATATGAACGATTCAAATATTTCTCTAAGGTTCCTAGGACCTCAAGGGACATATGCTTTCTTTTAATGGGTCAAAGAGGATCATAGGTCACCCTATGACCCCGTTTGACTTATATTACCCATTCCAATATGTCCCTAGGGGTTCAAGGACCCCTAAGGACATATGTCATCGTTTAATGTGTCAAAGGGGGTCATAGGTCACTCTATGACTGCCTTTGACCCATATGAATGATTCGACTATGTCCCTAGGGGTCCTAGGACCCCTAAGGACATATGTCATCATTTACTGGGTGAGAGGGGGTCATAGGTCACCCTATGACCCCCTTTGACCCATATGAATGATTCGACTATGTCCCTAGGGGTCCTAGGACCCCTAGGGAGATATGTCATCGTTTAATGGGTTAAAGGGGGTCATAGGTCACCCTATGATCTCCTTTGACCCATATGAACGATTCGACAATGCTCCTAAGATTTCTAGGACCCCTAGGGACATATGTCATCGTTTAATGGGTCAAACAGGGTCATAGGTCACCCTATGACCCCCTTTGACCAATAATATCCATTCGAATATGTCTCTAGGGGTCCTAGGAACCCTAGAGACATATATCATCGTTTAATGGGTCAAAGAGGTTCATAGGTCACCTTATGACCCCCTTTGACCCATATGAACGTTTTGAATATTTAGGGACATGTGTCATCATTTAATGGGTCAAAGAGAGTCATAGGGTGACCTATGACTCCTTTTGACCCATATTAACCATTAGAATATGTCCCTTGGGGTCTGAGGACCCCTAGGGACATATATCATCGTTTAATTTGTCAAAGAGGGTCATACGTCACCCTATGACCCCCTTTGACCCATATTAATCATTCGAATATGTCTATAGGGGTCCTAGGACCCCTAGAGACATATATCATCGTTTAATGGGTCATAGGTCACCCTATGACCTCCTTTGACCCATATGAACAATTCGAATATGTCTCTAGGGGTCCTAGGACCCTTAGGGACATATGTTGTCATTTAATGGATCAAAGAGGGTCATAAGTTTTCGTATGACCCCATTTGACCCATATTACCCATTTGAATATGTCCCTAGGGGTCTTAGGACCCTTAGAGACATATGTCGTTGTTTAATGGGTCAAAGGGGGTCATAGGTCACCCTATGACCCCCTTTGACCCATATGAACGATTCAAATATGTCCCTAGGGGTCCTAAGACCTCTAGGAACATATTTCGTCATTTAATGGGTCAAAACGTGTCATATGTCACTCTATGACCCCCTTTGACCCATATGAACGATTTGAATATGTCCCTAGGGTTGCTAGGACCCCTAAGGACATATGTCATCGTTTAATGGGTCAAAGAGGGTCATAGGTCACCGTATGACCCCCTTTGATCCATATTATCCATTCAAATATGTTCTTAGGGACATATGTCATCGTCTAATGGGTCAAAAAGGGTCATAGGTCACCCCTATGATCGCATATTACCCTTTTGAATATGTCCATAGGGGTCTTATGACCCCTAGAGACATATATCGTTGTTTAATGATTCACAGAGGGTCATAGGTCACCCTATGAGCCCCTTTGACCTATATTACCTATTCGAATATGTCCCTAGGGGTCCTAGGACCCCTAGAGACATATATCGTTGTTTAATGGGTCATAGAGGGTCATAGGTCATCCTATAACCCCCTTCGAACCATATGAACGATTCAACTATGTCCATAAGAGTCGTAGGACCCGTAGGGAAATATGTCATCATTTAATGAGTCAAAGAGGGTCATAGGTCACCTTATGACCCCCTTTGACCTATATGAATGGTTCGAATATGTCCCTAGGGGTCTTAGGACCTCTAGGGGCATATGTCGTCGTTTAATGGGTCAAAGAGGGTAATAAGTCACCATATGACCCGCTTTGAACCATATTACCCATTTAAATATGTCCCTAGGGGTCATAGGACCCCTAAGGATATGTCATCGTTTAATGGGTCAAAGGGAGTCATAGGGTACGTATAACCCCCTTTGACCCATATGAACGATTAGACTATGTCCCTAGGGGTCCCAGGACCCCTAGGGACATATGTCGTCATTTAATGGGTCAAAGTGAGTCATAGGTCACCCTATGACCCCCTTTGACCCATATGAACAATTCGACTATGTGCTTAGGGGTCCTACGACCCATACGGACATAGTCGAATCGTTTATATGGGTCAAAGGAGGTCATAGACCCTATGACCTCCTTTGACCCATATGAACGATTCGACTATGTCCCTAGGGGTCCTAGGACCCCTAAGAACATATGTCATCGTTTAATAGGTCAAAGAGTGTCATAGGTCACCCTATGACCCCTTTTGACCCATATAAACGATTCGAATATGTCTCTAAGGGTCTTAGGACCCCTAGGGAGATATGTCCTCATTTAATAGGTCAAAGAGGGTCATAGGTCACCCTATGACCCCCTTTGACCCATATTACCCTTTCGAATATGTCCCTAGGGGTCTGAGGACCCCTAGGGACATATGTCATCGTTTTATGGGTCAATGGGGGTCATAGGTCACCCTATGAGCCCGTTTGATCCATATGAACGATTCGACTGTCCCTAGGTGTCCTCGAAACCCTAGAGACATATGTCATCGTTTAATGGGTTAAAGAGGGTCATAGGTCACCCTATGACCCCCTTTGACCCATATTACCCTTTTGAATATGTCCCTAGGGGTCCGAGGACCCCTAGGGACATATGTCATTGTTTAATGGGACAAAGGGGGTCACAGGTCACCCTATGACCCCCTTTGACCCATATGAACGATTCGACTATGTCCTTAGGGGTCCTAAGAGCCCTAGTGACATATGTCATCATTTAATGGTTCAAAGGGGGTCATAGGTCACCCTATGACCCCCTTTGACACATATGAATGATTCGACTATGTCCCTAGGGGTCCTAAGACCCCTAGGAACATATGTCATCTTTTAATGGGTCAAAGAGGGTCATAGGTCACCCTATGACCTCATTTGACCCATATGAATAATTCGACTATGTCCCTGGGGATCCTAGGACCCCTAGGGACATATGTCATCGTTCAATAGGTCAAAGAGGGTCATAGGTCACCCTATGATCCCCTTTCACCCATAATACCCATTCGAATATGTTCTTAGGGGTCCTAGGACGCCTAGAGACATATATCGTCATTTAATGGGTCAAAAACTGTCATAGGTCACCCTATGACCCCCTTTGACCCATATCAACGATTCAAATATGTCCATATGGGTGCTAGGATCCCTAAGGACATATGTCGTCATTTAATGGGTCAAAGAGGGTCATAGGTTATCCTATGACCCCATTTCACCCATATTACCCATTCAAATATGTCTCTCGGGTTTTTAGGACCCCTAGGGACATATGTAGTCGTTTAATAGGTCAAAGGGGGTCATAGGTCACCCTATGACCCACTTTGACCTATTAAACGACGACATATGTCCCTAGGGGTCCTAGGACCCATAGGGACATATGTAGTCGTTTAATTGGGTAAAGACCTATGACCCCATTTGACACATATGAAAGATTCGAATATGTCCCTAGGGGTACTAGGACCCCTTGGAAAATATGTCATCGTTTAATGGGTGAAAGAGGGTGATAGGTCACCCTATGAGCCCCTTTGACCCATATTACCTATTTGAATATGTCTCTTGGGGTCCAAGGACCCCTAGGGACATATGTCATCATTTAATGGGTCAAAGGGGGTCATAGGTCACCCTATGACCCCCTTTGACCCATATGAACAATTTCAATATGTCCCTAGGGGTCTTAGGACCCGTAGGGACATATGTCATTATTTAATAGGTCAAAGAGGGTCATAGGTCACCCCATGACCCCCTTTGACCCATATGAACGATTCGACTATGTCCCTAAGGGTCGTAGGACTCGTAGGGACATATGTCATTGTTTAGTGGGTCAAAGGACCTATGACCCCCTTTGACCGATATGAACGATTTGAATATGTCCCTAAGGGTCCTAAGACCCTTATGGACATATATCGTCATTTAATGGGTCAAAGAGACCTATGACCCTCTTTGAGCCATATTACCCATTCGAATATGTCCTTAGGGGTCCTAGGACCCCTAGGGACATATGTCATGGTGTAATGGGTCAAAGGGTGTCATATGTCACCCTATGACCCCCTTTGACCCATATGAATGATTCGATTAAGTCCATAGGGGTCTTAGGACCCCTAGGGTCATATGTCATCATTTAATGAGTCAAAGGGGGTCATAGGTCACCCTATGACTTCCTTTGACCCATATTACACATTTGAATATGTCCCTAGGGGTCCTAGGACCTCTAAAGATATATATCATCGTTTAATGGGTCAGAGAGGGTCATAGGTCACGCTATGACCCCCTTTGACCCATATTACCCATTCGAATATGTGCCTAGGGGTCCTAGGAGCCCTAGAGACATATATCGTTGTTTAATTGGTCAACGAGGGTCATAGGTCACCCTATGACCCGCTTTGACCCATATGAACAATTTGACTATGTCCCTAGGGATCGTAGGACCCATAGGGACATATGTCATCATTTAATGGGTCAAAGGGGGTCATAGGTCACCATATGACCCCCTTTGACCCATATGAATGATTCGAATATGTCCATAGGGGTCCTAGGACCCTTATGGACATATCTCGTCATTTAATGGGTCAAAGAGGGCCATAGGACGCCCTATGACCCCCTTTGGCCCATATTACTCATTCGAATATGTCCCTAGGGGTCCTAGGACCCCTAGGGATATATGTCATCATTTAATTGGTCAAAAAGGGTCATAGGTCACCGTATGACCCCCTTTGACCCATATGAACGATTCGATTATGTCTCAAGGGATCTTGAGAGCCCTAGGGACATATGTCATCATTTAATGGGTCAAAGGGGCTCACAAATCACCCTATGACCCCCTTTGACCCATATGAACTATTCAACTATGTCATCGTTTAATGGGTCAAAGATTGACCTATGACCCCCTTTGACTCATATGAACGATTCAAATATGTCCCTAGGGGTCTTAAGACCCCTAGGGAAATATGCCATCGTTTAATAGGTCGTTTGACCCATATTACCCATTCGAATATGTCCCTAAGGGTCCGAGGACCCCTAAGGACATATTTCATCGTTTAATGGGTTAAAGGGGGTCATAGGTCACCCTATGACCCCCTTTGACCCATATGAATTATTCGACTATGTCCCTAGGGGTCCTACGACCCCTAGTGACATATGTCATTGTTTAATGGGTCAAAGGGGGTCATATGTCACCCTATGACCTCCTTTGACCCATACAAACAATTCGACAATGCCCCTAGGGGTCCTAGGACCCCTAGGGACATATAGTATCATTTAATGGATCAAAGAGGGTCATAGATCACCCTATGACCCCCTTTGACCCATAATACCCATTCGAATATGTCCCTAGGGGTCCTAGGAACCCTACAGACATATATCGTCGTTTAATGGGTCAAAGAGGGTCATAGGTCACCCTATGACCCCCTTTGACCCATATGAACGATTTGATTATTTGGGACATATGTCATCGTTTAATTGGTCAAAGAGGGTCATAGGGTGACCTATGACCCCCTTTGACCCATATTACCCATTTGAATATGTCCCTTGGTGTTCGAGGACCCCTAAGGACATATGTCATCGTTTAATTGGTCAAAGAGGGTCATAGGTCACCCTATGACCCCGTTTGACCCATATTACCCATTCGAATATGTCCCTAGGGGTCCTAGGACCCCTAGAGACATATATCGTCGTTTAATGGATCATTGGTCACCTTATGACCCCTTCTGACCCATATGAACAATTCGAATATGTCCCTAGGGGTCCTAGGACCCCTAGGGACATATGTTGTCATTTAATGGGTCAAAGAGGGTCATAGGTTACGCTATGACCCCATTTGACCCATATTACCCATTCGAATATGTCCCTAGGTGTCCTAGGACCCCTAGGGACATATGTCATCGTTTAATGGGTCAAAGGGGGTCATAGGTCACCCTATGACCCCCTTTGACCCATATTACCCATTCAAATATGTCCCTAGGGGTCCTAGGACCCCTAGAGACATATATCGTCGTTTAATGGTTCATAGAGGGTCATAGGTCACTCTATGACCCCCTTTGACCCATATTACCCATTCGAATATGTCCCTAGGGGTCCTAGGACCCCTAGAGACATATATCATTGTTTAATGGGTCAAAGAGGTTCATAGGTCACCCTATGACCCCCTTTGACCCATATGAATGATTCAACTATGTCCCTATGGGTCGTGGGACCCGTAGGGACATATGTCATCATTTAATGGGGCAAAGAGGGTCATAGGTCACCCTATGACCTCCTTTGGCCCATATGAACAATTCGAATATGTCCTTAGGGGTCCTAGGACCCTTAGGGACATATGTTATTGTTTATTGGGTCAAAGAGGGTCATAAGTCACCCTAGGACCCCCTTTGACCCATATTACCCATTCGAATATGTCCTTAGGCGTCCTAGGACCCCTAAGGACATATGTCATCGTTTAATGGGTCAAAGGGGGGTCATAGGTCACCCTATGACCCCCTTTGACCCATATGAACGATTCGACTATGTCCGTAGGGGTCGTAGGACTCCTAGGGACATATGTTTTCATTTAATAGGTCAAAGGGGGTCATAGGGTGACCTATGACCCCCGTTGACCCATATGAACGATTTGACTATGTCCCTAGGGGTCCTAGGACCCCTAGGGACAAATGTCATCATTTAATGGGTCAAAGGGGGTCATAGGTCACCCTATGACCCCCTTTGACCCATAATACCCATTCGAATATGTCCCTAGGGGTCCTAGGACCCCTAGAGACATATATCATCGTTTAATGTGTCAAAGAGGGTCATAGGTCACCCTATGACCCCCTTTGACTCTTATATATTAATAATATACATATATATTAATAATATACATATTAATATTATATATATATATATATTACATTATTATATTTAATGAAAATATTACGTTATTATATATATATATATATATTAATAACATACATATTAATATAATAATATTTATAATATATATTATATTTAATAAAAATATTACGTTGTTATTTATATTATATTATTATACATGTTAATATAATAATATATAATACATATTACATTTAATGAAAATATTACGTTAGTGTATATATTAATAACATACATATTAATATAATAATATATAATACTTATTTTATATATATATATAAATTACGTTATTATATTTAGTAAAAATAATAATAATATAAATTATATTTATAGATTGTAATAAGATTAACATAAGATATTATTATATATTACTAGATTATATCTTGTATGTTTACATTACGTTATTATATATATATAATATATTAAAATATGCCTTTACATATTAATATAAGTGAAATAATTTAAAAATAAAAAACTAGAATGTTTAAATCGAATTTCCCTCCAACATTGGAAGATTTTTGGAATTTGACTACTGAGCCATATCGGATATCTGATTTGGAATCGAATATCCGATCAGGCTTGGTATTTACCAAGCCTACCCTGTCAACCCCAAAGACGTGTTTAAAGAGAGTTTTAGTGATACTCAGACTTTGGGTAGCCGTTTGACAATGTTATTTTGATCAAAATTGAATGAAATGAAATGAGTTTTTTAATATTGCTCTCTAGATTCCATCAATATAATTTCTGTCAAATTCTGAGTTCGATAAGTATTTATTAGTTAATTATCAATGAAGATTATTGTAAAGTGATGATTGACATACTGAATGAAAAATAGCTATAACTTTCAAACGGTATAACATTTTTTAAATCTCAAAGTTGCGTCACATTCTATACTTCGCCTAGTATAAGACAAAAAAAAAAATTAAATTTGGTCAAATTTTCTATTAGTTAGGGTGGTCAGACACGAGACTTCTTTTAATATGAAATTTTTTTTGGTAGAAAATTCATATTCAATTATTTATTTAGAGTAAAAATATCTAAAAATATGCGTCACATCTGGGCATGAGTCTAGTTTTCATATCTATAATTATATTAAAAAAATATTATGATTTGATTTTGATTAAGATGGTCAGACATACACCTACTTTTTATTTTCACCTTGAAGTTTTCTTAGTATTGCATTAAAATTCAAACTTTTGACCAATCAATTATTATTCTCTCCTAATAAGGCCTAGTAGTTTAGAAACTACATTCAATTTTCTAAAAATTATTTTCTTACAAATTTTTGATATAAAGTCCATAACCACTTCAAAATTATGTGTCAAGTTGACATAAACTTGATTTGCTGATTTTTAACTGCCACTTAAGGCCATAGTTTGGTACACCATGATCCTACACATACCCTAATCTCGTAGTTGTTAAATTCTTATGAAGATGGTATTCCATTTTTTTTTATTAGGGGGAAATAGGTTTAAAGGGACCTCAATCCCTTTACAAATAGATTTTGAGAGGGATCTAGAACACCACTAAAGAACCTACTACAAGGATAAAACACTAAAAATTAGCAACTAAGAAATAGCTAAGAATCAACATCCTAGAAACATAAATTTTTTTTGTCCCTAGGTTCCATTAACTTGGAACGTGGTTTTAACAAGGCTCTCATAACCTTCATTTTTACTAGCTATAAGATAGAGAAATAAAACCATATAATAGGGTCTTTACATGATCTCTTAACCTAAATAATAGGTTTTAATAAGGATCTCACATTCTTAATTTCGTCTATTATTCAAATAAAGTATATACATATCAATGGGGAAAAAGACCCTCCCAAACAAAGAAGATAACTATGAGACCTTTGAAGGATATCCTAACCTCTTCAAAATGGGTTTTCAATTAGCTCCCAAAACTAAAGTAGACACCAAGAGACTCTCACCATCAACCCATCTACAACACTCGTTCTATACCCCTCTCCACTTAAATAGGAGAGTATCATGCCTCCATAATACCAATAATTGAACAAATCACCTAAAGTGAAATGAATACCCAATTCAGCGCCATAGTCAAGCAACCACAACTCAGAGAAGACCCAATAAAGCCAAAATTAACCTATTTCCAAAATCTATAATTTCCCTCCATAGGACAAGCCTCCACCTTAGTAGTGTTGAAATATTGTGTAAATTATGCATGCTTTAGAGATTTTTATCACATATTTGGGAGATGTCTTGTCATTGATGCCAATATAATTTGTTCCTTTTATCATTGCTCCACGTATGTTTAGTGAGAAGCTTGGTTTAGTGTGCCTATTGTGTTGAAGATCATCCCTTATGATTGTGCAAAGTGTTTCAAGGATGTTTGTGGTTGACATATGCCAATTTAAAGAAGCTAGAAAACTAATTTGAGAGAGTTAATGGGACATATATTTGTGCCCTAGTCTTGATTAATTCCTAATTTGAATGGTGAAATCTAATTTTCTTTAGTGACAAAGGTTATTTATTGATGCTTCTCATTAACACAACATAGATACTAATAAATTTTGAGTAATAGTTTTTTGGTTTTATTGTGAGATTCCATGTTTTTTGTTAATATTTCTAGATCATGTCCTATTTATGTTGATGGATAACATTTATTGGTTTGATTGGATTTGGTGATTTTATTGTGGCTTGGTGATGCTTTTATTGCTCTTGCCCAACATGATGGTATAGCATGTTGTGATGGATAAAAGAGTGATTTATGATGTTGAACACTATGTTTGAGTATGATGATTTGGGTCCTAACTATGTCTTGGCTATCATGTTTTGAATCACAGTGTCAATTTAATTGTATATGATATTTAGAATTAAGGTATTAAGGATGAGTCAACATTGGTTATATTTACAAGATTGATGAAATGTATAAAAGATGTAATGATTTGTGATCACAAAGATATGATAAGAGTATGTCTGTATGTGTGTTTGAGAGATTTTGTGAAGATGTATGGTTACAATCTACAATTAAAGCATTCATCTAATGTATTATGTACACTTCATTGGAACTATATTGGTACGACAAATATTTTAATATCTAGTTTATGATTTGTGGGTTATTATTTCTGGTGGACTATAGTTCATTCAAGGTTGTAGCCTTCATTATATTTCTTATGGTTTTTTCCCTTATTTATATTTGAGGACTGAGTTCTAGGAAATGTTCTTGACCCCATGCACACATTACCTTTATAATAGTCATAACTAGATAAAGCACTTGACAAAGTATATTATCATGTAGGTTTTATCCTCCACATGGCTTTTTCCCCAACAAGATTTTCATGTCAAAAATATTGGTGCTATGTGTTATCTTGAATTATTTCTTTCATGTTTAACTTTAATATACAAGGTTCACTATTATGATTTGGTTAACGTTTTGAGGTTGTGTAGACAACTGATTCACCCCCCTTTCAATCATGTGCATGATGCCCTGTAATTTCAAATGGGACATATAGGAAAGAAGAGAATAAGATCAAGATGAGCCAATCCCACATCAAAGACACAAAGAGACTCCATCTCCAAAGAGGTAGACCCCACCTTAATAGGAGTCTCACTAGGAAGAACTCAACCACAAGCAAGAATAAGAGAAACTTGTCTAATAATATCCACCAAAGAGAACACCAAGCCTAAGAAAGGAAAAGTGTAACCTAAATAAAACAATCCCTTACCAAAAATGGAATAATGGTAGATTAGGCCCTTTAAATATAACATCAATGATGTAACTCATGCAAGGAGGACAAATAACTAGGGCCAAAGGCACACCTAGCTATTCAAACTACTTGCATAGAATCAACACAACATAAATAACAACAAAACAAACAACTCTAGAGATAGAAGAAGAAAATGGCCCTTAATTCATATATTCATCCAAAGTTCTATAACATGCCCAGTTGGAAGGCTGTCTAGGTTATGACCATGTATCAACTCAATTACAATCTTTGATGATCCAACTTCGCATTCCACTCCTACTCTTTCTGTTCTATATCCCCAAATATGGTCCCTAAGTCTCAAATCAAGATCTCTTAAATACATGCATGACCACAAGTTAGCCTAGTGCAAATACAACAACTTAAACTCTAAAATTAAATGCTAGGACAAGCCACAAGTTAGATCACAATAGATATCTAATAATAAATTAAATGTAAAGGTCAATCTTGATAGAAAACCAAACATAGATGACTCAACAAATGAAGACACCACAAAATATTGACACTCGACATCAAAATGAACTTGGTATCCACTAAATGCTTAGTAAGCACACAAACTAGACAAGCACATGAACTCAGAATCCAAAGGATGACTTGGCAACCAAACAAACTCGACATCCAAAGGATGACTCGATAACCAAAGGGAACTTGGCAACAACTAGGAACTCAGCATCAACCAGGAAGCTCATCATCCTCTAAATTCTTGGCACATACTAAGAACTCGGCAATGAAAGACATTGCAACTTGACAGAAACTAAGAAAACTAAAAACATGCAAGACAACAATGCAACCCAAGATGCTCCTACATTAGACAACCAAGGTAGAAAAAAATGATTCCCTGAATCATGCAAGTGTCACAACCTGAGCTAAATCCGACTTAGATTAAGAAATCCATGTAGCATCTTCACTAGGTATGTATACTACAATATTTTCCTCTCATGCTCTTACCAACTCTCTATTCCAGTATTTGTTCAACTTCTTCAAACTTCTTCTTACAATAATCATTTGACACATCCACTTTATCTTCTTACTCATGATATTTGTATAAATAAAAAATATTGAATATAGGAGATCTATATCCATGTCATCAAGTAACTCAACTTCATATGCATTACCTCTATCAAACTTCTTCAAGATCTTACAAGGTTCAAACTTCTTCATCTTCATCTTACTATATGTTCCACTAGGAAATATTCCTTTCTTCAAATGAACCATCACCTGATCCCCAACTTCAAAAACATGATATCTTCTAGACTTATCAGCATTCTCTTTATACTTATGATTACTTTGTTCCAACCTCAACTTTATTTCCTTATGAAAAGTGTCCATAAAACCAACACATTCTTCCCTTGCAACACTTCTCTTTTCTTCACCAGCAACATCCCTCAAATTTGATACTCCTCTCAACTACATTCTTGTAATCATCTCAAAAGGTGTTTTCCCTATACTCCTATTCATAGAATTATTATTTACAAATTCAGCTTGTGCCAACACTACTTCCTAATTACTTTTCTTATCTCTAGCTAAACATCTTAATAAGTTACCCAAGCTTATATTCACAACCTCTGCCTATCCATCTTTTTATGGATGGAATGTACAACTAAACTTCAACTCAGTATCCATCTTCTTCCACAAAGTCTTCCACAAATAACCAAAAAACTTACTGTCATTATCAAAAATAACACTTCTTGGTAATCCATGCAATCTCACAATCTCTTTGAAGAAAATCTCCGCAATATGCTCAACATCTAATGTCTTCTTACATGGTATGAAATGAGCCATCTTAGAAAATCTATCCATGACAACAAATATAGAATCATATCCCTTCACTGTCTTAGGCAACCAAAGAACATAATCAATACTATTTGGTCGGTCAGCTAATTATCTTAGTAACAAAGGAATGGACATCCTTCTACATTGACTCTATGACTAAACAAAATCAT
The DNA here is from genome assembly GCA_028749045.1 of Cupressus sempervirens. NCBI lineage: Eukaryota > Viridiplantae > Streptophyta > Pinopsida > Cupressales > Cupressaceae > Cupressus > Cupressus sempervirens. The sequence continues at coordinate 805,058,283 of CM053783.1, read as the reverse complement.
GTATTTTCCTAAGAACAACATATTGACTTCATTTTACTTGTCAACCCAGAAGCATAAGTTTGAGAGGGTCACTGCAAATTATATGCTTTGATTCCTCTTTAAGTCATTACAACTAAAACAAAAAAGGAATGCTAAAAGAACTAAGCTAGGAACTGAAACAACATTCTACCTTAAAGCTTAAGGTAATGCTACAAATAGTAAATCTACTTATGCACCTATGCTGTAGGAATAGTTCAATGATTATGCTATCAATGGATGCATGAACAACAAATTTCTACTTTGCAAATAAAATGAATAAAGAAATAAAATCTATTCTAACAAAGCAATTCACTCACCAAGTGAGCCCCCTTCGATGAGTGAATAGAAAAATGATCAAGTCTGAATGTGGAAACTTGAACTTTGTATTATATTCATTCATAATAAGAGGTTACATCTGAAAGTAAGATTACACACTACTAAACATAACAATCTATTCTATCTTTCTTCTGGTCAGAACTAGGGAAAAAACTCCTTTCAAGGTTACAACAAAAATTATTTAAAGGAAAGCTTCAACAACTTCCTACTTCTACAACCACTCCATCACCAAGGATTAATTAGAAATCATAAAGTTCACAAAAAAATTATAATTAACTACTTTTTAATTTCTCCAAGAATATAGCTAGTTGAGGAAGTTGTATTCATGCTCTAGTATAACATAAATCACACCATATTCTTCTTGTTGTGATGATTCATCAATCTGGTCAGCATTGACTTAGTGTTGAAATGCTAACTTGGACAAGTGCAACAAACACCTACAAAACATTAACCACAAAAATGTCTACATGCATATGTATTCATTTCATCATTAATGTTAGACAAGGTATAATGTTCAAATTATCACTCTTGTAAATCCTACAGATGCAAGAAGAAACCTACCCAAACATAGCATGGATGAGAAGATATTTATCAGCATGTAATATTCCATCATTAAACTATATAAAAATCTATAGATTCAACAAAACACAACATATCTGAATAATCTATACTTCAATCTTCATGTCTTAACATATAGATAATATATTCATAAAAATATAAGTTATTTTGCTTGAACCATAGAGTCATTAAATATCTCTTGCAAGATAATTTCCTAAAAACAAGATAAAAGGTTCCCAAAATAATTTCCTTTTAATAGGCTCATCATTCCCCCCAATTGATCTATTGTTGGTGTCCAACTTTCATGAAGTTCTAGATTCAGGTCTCACTCTCTAGTCACTAGGTGTCCTTTCACCTAGCCCATTATCCACATTATCAAATTAACCATAGTTTTTCTTGAACCTCTTCCAATAGGTAACTTTACCAGTCATGTCATGGTCTTCTACATTGTCATTTGCTACTAGTAGTGGCTATAGGAGAACTAGGGGCTGATACCTTAATGGTAACCAATGCTTATAGTGATTTCTCCCCAAGTCAATATAACAAGGAATCCAAATTGTACCAATAGTTAAATTTTGTGGAGAGTGGGGCTCTCTTATTTTTAGAAGATGTGGCATTCTAACCCATCACTATCTTGAGGTAGTGATTGTTATCTCAACATTTAGAGATAAGTGTTATTCCCAATTAGAAAAGTCATGTTCTTTGACTGCACTCACCTTACTAAGTCGTATAGAATTTCCTAAAATAGAGATCCAATCTAGATATGCCCATCTAGATTATTGAATTTATGGTGTCATAAATAAGGGTGATGTCATCTCATTGTCCCTATAGGGTGTAACTTGATGTTCTCTTCTCATTTCATTTTGTATCCATGACATTGCTATTGATATATGATTGAAAAGATCACTTGAGTAAGAAAATGTTGAAAGAAGACTATGTGTTTTCAATCATTATTTTTTCACTGATGTCAAACCTGCTACATGTTGGTAAGATAATTGCTTATATGTTTCAAGAACTATCACTTGATTGATGAGGAGGATTTGATCAACAAGATGTAGCAAAAGTACCTAGACGAAAGGTTGAGTTATGATTATGTATTGAAGTGCAAGAATTAGTTAAGATACTGATAACATAATGTATTGAAGATCTACTTAAGGTTACAAAATGATTAGCTACACTTAGAAAGTTTAGAAGAAAAAGGTTGGACAAAGTTCATTTGCTAAGCTTGACCAAGTTGATAGAAGGTGCCAAGCAAAGTTAGTGAAAACTGAGAAAAAGTCAGTTGGAGATGAGTGAAAGAAATTTCTAGTGGATGTCGAGCAAACTAATAGGTGTCAAGCAAGTTAGTCAATGCCAAGTGATTTTTAGTTGATGTTGAGCACTAGTAAAATCCAGTTGATACCAAGTGATTTTATAGTAGAAGCTAAGTAACATAGTATGTGTCAAGCATCAATAAATTGGAAATGTCAAGCTGTTGGATTGTGATAAAGATCACAGATTCACCAAATAAAAGCCAACAAGTTTGTCTTCTTGGAACTTGTGAATTAGGAAGAAGATAAGATTGATGAGTTGGAGGTGTAGAACCTTATGTAAACTATTTTGGAGGTGAATTCAAATGGATTCTAGGAGAATTTTCTAGACAAGACAAGATATGGGGTAGATACATTGTATCCTACCTAATCCATCAAAAACCCTAATTTTTGAGATGGATACTGAGCAAGAAAAAGAGTTCTAATTCCTTATATGTATGGATGTCTAGTCATGAAGAAATGTTGGTTGGAGGTCAAAGAGTTTTGGATGCAAAAATTTGGCAAGGTGAAGGAAGAGGTTTTTCTTCATCAAGTGACTCAAGTGAAGAAGTCTGTGATGGCAAGCTAAGAAGGAAGGCTAGAAGAGGATGAATGCTTGAAGGGTAAACAAGCTATCAAAACTACAAAGATAGGAAGCCAATTAGAGTTGAGGACTAAATAGTGATTTGTAATATGCAAGTAAGGTTGTAAGTTATATTAGATCAAAAATCTACTGTTACTTTCTAACAATTGTATCAGATTAGGGTAAATCCTTTGGAGAAAGGTTGACTTAACAGTCATTAGAAAATCCTTTAATAGGGTGGCATTCCAAGTGAATTCCCTAAAGTCATTGGAAAGTCCTTTAATAGGGTGTTCTATGTTTTACATTTTGGCATGTTGTTTTAATAGTAACATATCAATTTTGGTTAACACATAATGAAAGCATGCATGGTTAATCATGTTATATAGGTTCATTGAATTGTGAAAAATTTTATTTGTGCATTTGGACCTTGAATAACTAATTCACCCCCACCTCTTAGTTATTTTAAAATAATTCCAACAATTGGTATCAAAGCCCAGTTGCTTAAGAGGATTTGTTTTAAGGTACTAAAAGCATAAATATCAGGATATCAAAAAGAGAGGTACCCAAGCTAAATAGAGATAATTTTTCTGCATGGAAAAGTTTGATGAAGCTACACTTTGGAGGACTTGGAGATTATGCACAAAATCGCATTACAGTAGAATATGTTGATCTAGAAGGAGCCCTAACTATTGAAGACTTGAAGAAAAATAAAGAGCACAATCAAGCTATGTTGGAGATTGCCTCTACCCTAAGCTATGTTGAGTTTGATGATATCAAACACCTTAAAAGTGTAAAGCAGATGTGGGATGCCCTAGCCACTATCTATGGAGGAGACAAAAATGTTCAAAGAGCCAAGTTAGAAAGCCTAAGAGGTAAGTTTGATGACATGAGAATGGAAGAAGGTGAAAATATTGCTCAATATATTGCTAGAATAAAAGAAGTTATTAGTTCAATAAAAGGTGCAACTAGTAAAATAGATGATAATATTGTGTTAAGTAAATTTTTGAGAACATTGTTGCCTATGTATGCCATTAGGGTGTCTATAATTCAAGAGTTAAGATGTATGCCATGGAATGATCTAACCCTTGAAGGTTTGCTAGGAAGACTCACTACCTTTGAGTTGTCTAATTTTGACAACTATAGACCAGAAAGTATTGAATCAACTTTTAAAGCAAAATTGTTACTCAAGAATTCTAAGGAAGTAAAGCCAAAGAAGAAGAAAAGAAAGATAAAGTATGCATCCAATGACAACAGTATAGATGAGGAAGACATTGAACAATTGGAAGCACTACTAGCCAAAAGATTTCACAAAGAAAAAGGTAAATTTAAAAGCAAGCTACCTATCATTTGTTTTAATTGCAATGAAGTTGGCCATATTGCAGCAAGGTGTACACAGAAGAAAAACTTCAGAGAAGGGTACAAGCACAAAAAAAAAAGAGAAGATGATGGAAGAGACTATAGAGATAAAGGAAAGAAGTCATGCTACATCATTGATGAACATAACTTTAATGAAAATGATGATGAAGTGATATATGTTGCAATGAAGGATGAATTAGATGCAGTTGAAACTATTGCACTTATGAATTGTGTAAACAAGAATGACAAATGGATCATTGACAATGGATGCTCACATCACATGACTGAAGATAAAAGTAAGTTCATTACCTTAACTTGTTATGATGGAAATAGTGTAAGATTTGGTAATGATGCACCATGTTCAATAAAAGGAAAAGGGTATATTAAGCTTACAAATAAGATCTCATGTGATAATGCTTACTATGTTGAAGGATTGAATTATAACTTGTTAAGTGTGTCACAATTGAATAATGTAGGGTGCAAAGTTAAGTTTGAAAACAAACCAACCAAGATATATGACACAAATGGAAATTTGATTGGAAAAGGTGATCAAACTAGGAGTAATTTGTTCTATTTGGATATAGAAGATGCTACTTGTCTTATTGCAAAATTTGATGATGTATGGCTTTGGCACAAGAGATTATGTCATGTAAACTTTGATAATCTAATTAGTATCAATAACATGAAAAGAGTTAGAGGTCTACCTAAGTTGAAGAAACTAGAAAATGTAATGTGCATTACAATGTTAGCTAGGAAAGATGACAAAGTCAAGCTTTAAAAGTAAAGATTATACCTCTAAAGAAATACTTGAAATTGTTCATATTGACTTGTGTGGACCTATTGAGGTGCAAAGCTACAATTGAGATAGGTATATTATGCTACTTTTTGATGATTACTCTAGAATGATGACAATCATGTTCCTAAAAAAAAAATTAGATGCTTTTAAAATGTTTAAATGGTACTTGGCTAGAGTTGAGAAAGAAACAAGTAAGAGCTCAAAATGTTTGAGATAAGACAGAGGAGGTGAATTCACTTCACATGAATTTAAGATGCTCTACAATGACAATGGAATCAAGAGACAAACATTAGCACCTAGGACCCCTCAACAAAATGGAATTGTTGAAAGAAGAAACATGTCAATAATGGACTATGCCAGAACACTCATGATACAGAAAAATGTTTCTCTAAAATACTTGAGAGAATCTGTAAGTATTGTAGTATACACTTTGAACCATGTGCAAGTAAAGAAAGTTACTCACTCAACACCTTTTGAACTATGGTATGGTCATCCACCTAATGTGAAATATTTTAAGGTATTTGGAAGAAAATGCTACATTCTTAAAGATGTTAGGAGTGGAAAGTTTGATGCTAAGAGAAAAGAAGGTATATTCCTTGGTTACTCCATAGGAAAAAAAGCCTATAAGTGTTTAATTACTAACACTAAAAAAAATTGTAGAAAGTGCAAATGTGAATTGTGATGAGTTTACAGAAGAACATGAGGCTGAAACTACAAAAGAATTAGAAGACTACAAGACATTTGCATACTATTATGAAGGAATGCCTACTAAAGAAGATGTTACAAATCATGTAGCAAGTCAATAGCAAGTTTCAACAACTATTGAGTCACATCCTATGAATGTCGAGTTGCATTCAGATGCCAAGTTGCAAAAAGAGGAGATTGCACAATCTAACTTTGAGATTAGAATACATGAAAGAGATGTTGAGATACCTAACAGAGATGCACATAGTGATACTAAAGTTGAGAGATAGAATGCAACCACAAGAACTGAGCCAAGATTATCCAAATATATTAAAAGACACCATCCTGTAGATCAAATCATTGGAGAGAAAGATGCAAGGCCAATGAAAAGAAATAGGTTGAGAGGTGAAGCATGTTTGCTAAGCATGAAGGAACCTAAGACAATGAGAGATGCATTGGAAGATGATGATTGGCACAAGGCTATGCAAGAAGAAATTTAGTAGATAGAAAAGAACAAGACTTGGAGCCTAGTTCCTAGACTAGAGGACAAGAATGTGATTGGCACAAAATGGGTATCCAACAACAAGCTAGATGAGAATGGTAAAGTGACAAGAAAAAAAGAAAGACTAGTTTGCAAAGGGTATGCACAAGAAGAAGGAATTGAATATGATGAAAAATTTGCCCCTATTGCAAGAATGGGAGTAAGAACTCTACTTGCTTATGCTGCATACAAAGGTTTTAAAGCTTATCAGATGGATGTTAAGTTTGCATTTCTAAATGGAATACTAGAAGAAGAGGTCTACATAGAACAACTGGAAGAATTTGTGGACAAAAACAATAAGAACATGGTATGTAAACTGCACAAAGGACTATATGGATTGAAACAAGCACCAAGAGCATGGTATGAGAGACTTCACACTTATCTAGTTAAGATTGGATTTGAAAGGAAAAATGATAACAACAATTTGTAAATGAAAATAGATGAAGAAAAAGGTATACTATTTTCTAAAATATTTGTTGATGACATTATATTTGGAGGAAAAGATGCTCTGTGTAAAGATTTTGCAAATCAAATGAAACAGGAATTTGAAATGTCAATGTTTGGTAAGATAAAATTATTTGTGGGATCACAAGTATATCAAATGAACTATGGTGAATATATCACTCAGTGAAAATATTTCAAGGAGATATTGAAGACATTTGGACTTCAGGATTCAAAACTAGTAAGTACACCTGTGGTAATAGCACTCAAGCTATCAAAGAATGATGAGTTAGTTGAGGTCAATCAAACATTATACAAATCCATGATTGACAAATCACAATAAGTAGTGCACAATAGACCTAACATTTCTTTAGCTATGGGGATAGTTGCTAGATTCTCTGCTAACCCTAGAGAGAATTACTTGATGGTAGTAAAAAGAATAATGAGATACTTGAAAGGAACAAAAAGAGTATGGCTTATACTATAAGAAGAATGAAAAGTTTGAACTAAAAGCCTACACTGATGCTGATTGGGCTGGAAATATTAATGACAGAAAGAACACTAGTGGAGGAACATTTTCCTTAGGGAAAAGAATTGTTACATGGACAAGCAAGAAGTAGAGTTGTGCTTCCCAATCTACTATTGAAGCACAGTATGTTGTTGCTACTATTAATTGTACAAACATTGTATGGATCAAATAGCTACTTAAGGGAATGAAGGAAGAAATAGTTCAACTAGTGACACTTTATTGTGATAATACAAGTGCTATAAATATATCAAAGAATCATGTAATGCATACAAAGACAAAGCACATTGTAATAAAGTATCATTATGTAAGGGAGTTGGTTGAAGACAAAGAGGTGAAGATGGAATATATTAACGCAAAGGAGCAAGTTGTTGATATCTTCACCAAAGCATTACCTAAATATGCTTATGAGTATCTGAGAGGTAAATTAGGGGTGATACCCCTATCAAAGGCTATGTAAATGATAGAGGGAGTACCCTACATCAAACAAGTTGATATTCATTTCATACAAATTGATGCAGTGGACCTTACTTTAGGAAATTGCCTAAAGTAACCACAAGAGCTAGAATTTCAAATTAGTCAAAAGCAAGGTAACAAAGAGAGAAAATTGTAGAGCCTGCAAAAAGCTTATATCTACATATAAAAAGGATGCCAAGTGTTGAGTATATGTCTTGAGCATTGTTGTTAAAGAGGGAGAATGTACAGTAAATTGATCAAGAGGGATATGATCAAAAGCAGATAATTAAGGGAATAAGAATAACTCATCATCAGAAGATTAGAAGACTAAAAGCAATAAAGAGAGAGAAAGAAGCAAGAAAAAGAGGAAAATACTCTAATATTCTACTAATCCATGATAGAAGAGAATCAGATAAGAAGGATATTTTGTAACCTAAGAAGGAGTTGTTGATAGAGAGAGAAGTGTTATTCACTAGATTTCTTTTTGGTATTGCCTTACTATTTTAACCTAATTAGTTTGATAGAACAAGATGTTCATCATTTGTTTGACTAGTTGATCATTTTGGTTTGCCATTAATGCCAAAGAGGGAGATTGTTGATATATGATTGAAAAGATCACTTTAGTAAGAAATTGTTCAAAGAAGACTATGTATTTTCAATCATTGTTTTGTCCCTGATGTCAAACTTGCTACATATTGGTAAGACAGTTGCTTATATGTTTCAAGCACTATCACTTAGTTTATTGATGAGAAGGATTTGATCAACAAGATGTAACAAAAGTACCTAGAGAAAAAGTTGAGTTATGATTATGTATTGAAGTGAAAGAATTAGTTAAGATGGTGACAACATAACGTATTGATGATCTATTTAAGGTTACAAAATGATTGGCTACATTTAGAAAGTTTAGAAGAAAAAGGTTGGAAAAAGTTCATTTGCTAAGCTTTACCAAATTGATAGAAGGCACCAATCAAAGTTAGTGCAAGCCAAGCAAAAAGTTAGTTGGAGCTGAGTTAAAGAAATTTCTAGTGGATGCAAAGCAAACTAATAGGTGTCAAGAAAGTTAGTAGATGTCAAGTGATTTTTAGTTGATGTCAAGCATCAATAGAATCCAGTTGATGTTGAGTGATTTTATAGTAGAAACCAAGTAACACAGTATATACTGAGCATCAATAAATTGATAATGCCAAGTTGCTGCATTATGATAAAGATCAAAGATTGACCAAATAAAAGCCAACAAGTTTTTCTTCTTAGAACTTGTGAATTAGGAAAAGATAAGATTGATGAGCTAGAGGTGCATAATCTTATGTAAACCATTTTGAAGGAAAATTCAAATCGACTCTAGGGGAAGTTTCTAGTCAAGACAAGATATGGGGTAGATACATTGTATCCTACCTAGTAAATCAAAAACCCTAATTTTTGAGATGGATAATGAGTGAGAAAAAGAGTTCTAATTCCTTATATGTAGGGATGTATGGTCATGAAGAAATATTGGTTGGAGGTCAGATAATTTTGGATGTGAAAATTTGACAAGGTGAAGGAAGAGGGTTTGCTTCATCAAGTGACTCAAGTGAAGAAGTCTATGATGGTGAGCTAAGAAAGAAGGCTAGAAGAGGATGAATGCTTAAAGGGTGAACAAGCTGTCAGAACTACAAAGATAGGAAATCAAGTAGAGTTGAGAATTGAATAGTGATTTGTAATATGCAAGTAAGGTTTTAAGTTGTATCAGATCAAAACTCTACTATTACTTTCTAACAATTGTATTAGATTAAGGTAAATCATTTGGAGAAAAATTGACTTAACAATCATTGGAAAATCATTTAACAAGGTGGCATTCCAAGTGAATGACCTAAAGTCCTCTAACAAGGCTCACTTTTAACATGGTGATTGGAATCCCTTAACTAGGTCACATTTAACAGTGTGCATTGTAACCTTTAATAGGGTTGGCCTTTAACAAGGCATCACTTTAGAAGAGTGAAAAAGGAGTAGCGTGTTACTGGTGGTTTTTCCCAAATTGGGTTCCCACGTTAAATCATTGTGTCAAGTGTACTGATGGATATGTTGTGTTCTATGTTTTACATTCTTGCATGTTGTTTTAATAGTAACATATCAATTTTGGTTAACACACAATGAAAGCATGCTTGGTTAAGGATGATATAAGTTATTTTGTGCATTTGGACTTTTAATAACTAATTCACCCGCCCCCTCTTAGTTATTCTAAAAGAATTCCAGCATTTGTTACCCTTAACTACACATCCCCTACATACAAGATTGGATTCCATTCAATGTCATTTGGCACTATTAGATTGTGAAGATATAATTTGCATAGAAAAATTTTCAAATCCATAAGAACATATCAAAATGCACCATAAAACACATGTGGGGTCCATAATTCTAGTCAGTTTATAATTTTCAAATTGTTTCTTAAAGAAATAAAGTATATATGGCTGATGGTGACCTACATTCAATTAATTCAAGAATTAATCCTATAATCTGCTCAGTTCTTCTCTCCAGAACTTTGTTCTAATCTAAACTTTTTTTCAGCTAGCAATTCTACTCATCAATAACATATTTTAAGTTTTCCTTTTTTGGTTTCCATTAAGCTCTTTCCCATAATAGTTGTTGAAAAAAATTAATTCCTACAAGAAAAGGTGTACCTAGGTCTAATGGTGGCAATGGCTTGTGACAAAGGAGGTCTATCCATTCAGGTGCTAAACAGTGGGTTTTGTTGACACTCTATGACATGCAGAAAACTCTTTTTCTTATGACAATAGTTGTTTCCTCCTTTTCTTCCTTACTAGATTCTGTGGTTGTTTTAGCTAATGTATCTAACCCTTCTTGATCTAGTTTTCTAATACTTCTTTAGAAAAATTAGGTCTAAATTCTAGATAATCTTTTGAAGGGAGTGTTGCATAATTTTTACTAACATCTTGCATAGTAGGGTTTTCTTTAAATTCCTTGGAAATTTTAATCTCACTAGATTCCTTATTGCTATCGATAAGCACATAATCAACACTACACTTAGTTTCTAGTTGTATATTTGGGGTTTTGCTCTAAGTTTCATTGGCTTCCATTTGTTTTAATTTTTCCTCCAAAGAGGACTCCTTTTCACTTTCAAACATATCCACGGTAACTATGGGAATAGAGTTGTCTAGAACCCTATTCTCAGAGAGTATCACACTTTGCCTTGTGGGTGGTGTTGTCAAGCATGGATGAGTATTTCATTTTCTCCTGCTTGTAGGTGTTTCCACCACAAGTGCTTTAGGAGGTTTCTCTAGATATTTGTCCTCTTGAGAGTGCAAGGGATCATTAAGGTTAATATCCCCATCCTATTGTTCTAGCCTTTCTACTTTAGGTTTCAAATTTTTACCTTTTTTCTTTCTCGGCGAAAGACATTTTCTTAATAGATGATGGAGCTTTAGGAGCACTAGCAATTTCTACATTTTTTCTTTTCTCTTTGTTAACAATGGAGGGTTCAGCCTTGTAAATTCTCTTCTTAGTTGGTTTAAGGCTAAAGGGAGAGGCTTTAGGAGCACTTTCAGCTCTAGGAACAATTTTATAGAAACCTGTGGGTATTCTATCCCTTCATCCTACACCCTATCCTCTAGGGCTGAGCAACCTCGCATGACCCAATTTCTTGCTTATTTAATTCTCTTTCAATAATTAATTGTATTAAATCATGTTGAGAAACAAACCGATCCCTTCCTGGCTACACTAGAGAGGCTTTCTTCTTAATAATGTTAAATAGGAAATTTGGAATGTTTACTTGTCTATACTCATGCTATAGGTGAGCCAATATTTTGAAGTATAGGGCATGTAGGCATTTGTAGCATCCCTCACACGTGAAATACCAGATGATATATAAAGTAGGTTGAATAAAATCCATTCGCAAGGATAGCCTCAAAGTACCTTGTTTCTTATCAATGTCCAATGGTGGGTCCTAGTGTGTACTAAATTGTGTCCTAACTATCTTCAAATCAAACTCTTTCTCCCATTTTTTGCCTTCCTAGGCAAACCCAGTGACCTTGGCTATCACTATCTCTAAGAACTCAATTCTTAGACCTTTAACTACTGTGACACCATCCCTTAAGGTCATCAATTGAAGATCTACCTCTTCATCAAATCTATTCAAACTAAGACAGTAATCCAACCATCCTCTTCTTCTAAAAATTTCACAATTGATTGCATCTCCCAAAAGAACTTGATGATCAATGGGCTCATTCCTTTTTATACCTCCAGCCATGGTTAATTATAGCAAAATTACAAAAGAACCCTGATGTTTCAAAGCTTAGCAAATCAAGGTTTACAATACTGGCCCTAGTTCTTCAAAAAAATGGCATGCACTTGGAGAGTTTAATGCATCGTATCTCATAATATCCTTCTTGCACTTAGTTCCATAATTTTTGCTCATGTACAAGTTCATCACCCAAATAGGTTGCAAACCATCATTAAAAGTTAAGTGACTACTTTTAATGTCTTTAATTGCATAATGACACAATCACAGAAGGACATGCCACCAACATGATATATTAAATATGCACTTATATCTAGTCATCTCAATGCACTTTCAAGGTATATGTGACTTGAAATTTGAAAAAAACATTTAAATATTCCCCCTAGCTAAATGAAGGCATGGGTACCATGAAGGCAAGATAGGCAAGAGTGAAAAATTATAAAAAAGTACCAAATCACAACAAAGCATGAATAAAATAAAATAAAATGCATGCAAAGTTATGTGGGAGGTACCTAGAAACTATTGTAGGAAAGATGTTCTATAAAGATCACCAAAATTGAAAGAGTGATAGAATGGAATGGTAAGATGGAAGAGAGAGAAGGTGGAATGGAATGGATGTGAAGAAGGTACTTTCAAAAAGAAAGCATTTATTATGATTCCTTGATTAGAGTCAAGAAGCATTAGGAGACAGGGTAGGAGACCTAGACTCAATGGCTACATGATTAATGATATCTTCATTGTGTTGGAATTGCTATAGGAACTCTTCACAACTAACTAGTTTATGATAAAGCTTGAGGTGATGCCCATTGACGAGTAGTTTGAAATGAACATGACCAATGCTAGATAACTAAACTGCACCATTTAGAAATATGGCAACAATCTCATAGGGTCCTAACTAGTGTGTTTGGAATGTTCCTAGAGTATGTCGGTACTTTGAGTCATAATGGAGTGCCCAATCTCCTACAGCAAACACTTTTTGTTTAATAAACTTGTCATGCAATTGCTTTCTCTAGTATTGAATGAGCTTAGTATTGTTCAATTCATATTTCCTCCATTCATCAAGATCATTTAAATGCAAAATTTAGTCTTTTTGGACAATATTGAGCTCTATCCTAAGCTTCAAGGTAGTCTTCAATGTTTTCTATTCAAATTCTATAGGCATGACTTTTGACTTACCATAAACAATTTCAAAGGGAGTAAAACTAGTTATGGACTTCTAGGTGGTTCTATAAGCCTAGGAAGCTTCAGGAAGGCATGTGGCCCAATCCTTCCTATGAAGTGCCATAGTCTTGGTAAGAGTAGGTTAGAACTCCCTATTAGTAACTTCTACTTAACCATTAGCCTAAGGATGATATGGTGATGATTTACCATGTCTAATAGTATACTCTTTCTTAAGGGAAGTTATCAAATTTGATGTAAATTGAGTCCCTTGATCAAATGTCAATAGCCTATGAATGCCAAATCATGTAAAAATGGATTCATACAAAAAAATTTCCATGTTGAAATCCCTTGGATGTTTCATGGGTTTAGCCTTTGCCCATTTGGTTACATAGTTAATGCACACTAGAATGTAGGATTTTCCTTGGAAGGTAGGTTTGATGGGTCCTAAAAAGTCAATCCTCCATTTTTCAAAGGGTATGACAACTACTTGAGGGTACATGGGAATTTCATCTAATTTAGTGGGTCTTCCCATTCGTTGGCACTTGTCACATTTTTTTGTATAGTTGGCTACATCCTTGTGGCTTGGCCAATAATACCCAGTTGTCAAGATACTGAATGCTATTCTTTTAGCTCCAAAATGACCTCCATAGGGCTCATCATGATAGGCCTTCAAGACATCATATGTTTCATCTTATTTTAAACATCTACACATGACTTGATCAAGGCTAGTACAGAACATGAATCCAACAATCCATGAATAGTTGTAAAGCTCTTCTTTGCTAGTAACTTCCTTGCTTGGACAGAGAAGCACATTGACATTTTTCCTATGGTGAGGTAGTTAACAATATTTAAATACCATAGGTTTTGTGTGGCCAACAGAAAGAGGTGTTCATTTGGAAAACTATCATCAATGGTTGTAGAATCATTTGGGACATGTAACTGAGAGAGAAAGTTTGCTACCACATTGACCTTACTAGGTTTATCAACTATGGTGATGTCAAATTCTTGCATGAGAAATAACCATCAAGCCAATCTTCCTGAAATTACAGGTTTGTTCACCAAATATTTTATAGTAGAATGGACAATGTGAACAAATATCTCATATCCAATAATGTAGTGTCTCAACTTATTGAGGGCATAGATGACTACAAGTAATTCATTTTTGGTGACTATGTAATTAAATTCTGCACCTTGGACATTTTTAAGAATGAAATAAATGGCATGTTCAATAGAGTCTACCTTTTATCCCAACACAACATCACTAGCATAGTCTGAGGAATCCGTATGAATGTGAATAAGAAAGCCCCAATTAGGTCCTCTCAAAATAGGTGTTGTGGTAAGAAATTTATTAAGCTATAGAAAGGATGTTGCATAATCAGAGTCCTAAACAAATTCAAAATCCTTTTTGAGCAGATTGTAGAGAGGTGTTGTAAGTTGACTAAAGTTTTTAATAAATCTTCTTTAATATCCAACATGTCCCAAAAAACTACATACATCCTTCTGCTTCTCTTGCATAGGAAAGGTACTAATGACTTGAATCTTTGCTATATCTACTCGGATGCCTTTAGATGAAATGAAATGGCCTGGGACTACCCCTTCCTTCATCATCATGAAATTTTTCTCACTATTTAAGGAAAGCTTATAGTTTGACATCTTTTACATACCATTTCTAAATTTGGTTTTGCTTCTTCAAAAGTAGCACTATAAATAGTAAAATCATCCATATAGATCTCCATATAGTTAGCAAAAATATCTGAAAAAAATATAGATGACAAACCATTGAAATGTGGCTAGGGCATTGCACAAGCCAAAAGGTAATACTAAATAGGAAAATGGTTCCCATGGGTAGGTAAAGGTTTTTTCTTCTTGATCTTCTGAGCTATTTGAATCTGACTGTAACCACTAAAACTATCCAAAAAAGAAAACTACTTTTTACCAACCAAGTTATCAATGACTTGGTCTATAAATGGAAATGGGAATCTACACAAACTTTCCATTTTCCTCCCTTTCTAGTTACTATGACCACAAGTGAGACCCATTCACTATTAGAGATGGGGTATATAAAACTGAATCTTTATAGTTTTTGCAATTCATTCTTAACAATATCTTTAAAGACAGGGTTAACTCTCCTTTGAGGCTGTCAAACAAGTTTGAAGTTAGGGCTGATGTAGATCTTGTGAATGTAGAGCATAGGATCCAATCCTTTCATTTCCATATAGTCCCAAGCAAATGCACTTTGATTCTCCTATAGTAAATGCAACATAACTTCTTGCTGGGAGGGTGATAAAGCATTGTTTACATTTAGTTCCTTACCTAAACCAATTTCCATCTTAATAACCTTATCTTCCATGAATAATTGGGCAACCAAAGAAGAATCCATCTCATGACATAATAATGAATGCATAAACTGTGAAGCTTCTAAATGATGTATTGAACTCAAAGATGGTACAATGGTTTCTAAGATACATTCATCTTGAGGGCACATTGGTGATTATGTTCCATATTCATTCAAAATAATGGATGAAATTATTTGATCTTCTTCTCAAGTAGCTATAGATTATTTTCTACCTATCATCATCAGCTAATGGATGGAATTGGCTTCTGGATCATCATCACCCAAGTTTGGACAAATTACTTGGTCATCTAGTAATGATGGTTGAGCAAGTGATTACAAATTCAAGTTCTTGGTATGAACACCATTGGATATTTTCATCTTTCCAAATCAACAAGCTATATAAGCATCTATAGTGGCTAACCACAGTCTCCCTAAGATTAAGGATATCCTTCCATAGTAGCCTTGGGGGAGAGAACAAAAAAATCAACTAGATATTCCTAGGAGTTTAGGGTAACTATAACATCTTCTATTATCCCATCTAGTTTAATAATAGAGCTATCAGCAAGTTGTAGGATGATGGGGGTCTCTCTGAGGCCAATGATCTGTAATTGAGATAGTACCTCCTTTTTCATGACATTAATAGATGCTCCTAGGTCAACCAAAGAATTTTGAACTTGGATCACATGAATAGTGACTATAACTACAGGGCTCCCAAGGTCAAAGTATTTGGGTACAATTAAATTTTCTAGCATTAAGTCAAACAACTATTATAGGACATGAATGGTATTTTGATCTTTCTTCTTCCTTCCTAGCTACTTAATGCATGCTTACTTAATAGCATTAGTATAGGTAGGGACTTCCTTAATAACATCTAGCAATGGTATTTTTACTATCATTTGTTTCAATTGATTAAGAAAATCAATAACTACATGGTTGTTTGTGGGTTGGGCTTATTCTATCAACAAATGGGAAAAAGAAGGTTCTTTGGCTATAGGAGAGGTATGCTGATTTGACTCCTTTGTATGCTTAGTTAGAGGATCCTCAACTATAATTATTACAAGTATTTAGGGTACAGAAAGACTGGTGCCTGACCTTAAGTGAATATTATTAAATGAGATGGTATAGCTTTATTGTTGAGCCTATTGTTTGGATTACGATTAGGTTGAAGTGGAAATTGGGTCTGCTTGGTAGGAGTATTAGTGGCTATAGGAGGAGGCATTAGAGCTTGCTACTGAGTCGGTGGCAATAGGGTTGTCTGACTAATTTGGGTACTCCAATTCTAAGGTTGCTTCCAACCCTCCTAAGGTTGCTACCAACCCTACTAAGGTTGCTGCCAAGTCTGCTGAGGTTATTGCCAACCTTGGTGGGGTTGTTACCAACTATGATTTCCACTCAAACCTGTATTTTGAAAAAAAAATCATTGATTGTTATTATTATAACTTTGAAGAGGATCTTTTGGCATACCTTATCTTTGAGCCCATGGCCTTCTTTGAGCAACATAAAGCACCTCTCTATTTTTGTCAATGGCTTTGAACTCAGTTGGCATTGGTTGTGTGTCCACACTTGCAACAAACTTACATCTATAGTGCTTTTTCCTTTCTCTATAATGTGGACAATATTTAGTCAACATGGCATTAGCTTCATCTTTTTTTCTTCAAGCTTGCATGGTGTCCAACTGAGTGGCTACATCATTAATGATTGCTTGCTTGAAGTTTGATAGCAAATTAGATAATTCTAGCATGTATACTCTTGAACTTCCATTGGACTTATGTGGTAGATCTCTATGTCCCCTACCTTTCTTGATAGTAGCTCTAGAATAATTTAGGCATATACTCTATATCTTAGTCCAAGTCTTTTGAGTGATATTCCCTCCCACCATAAGGTCTAGAGCTTCAATGCTTCCTTCATTTGCACCTCTCAGAAAAAGATTTTTCTTGGATTCCTCATTCAATTGATATTGTGTGTTATGCTACAGATTGAACATGAATCATGAAACATAATCTTCCTAGATTTCATCATCCTTTTGAGACATTTTCAAAATGTCATCTCCTTTTAAAATGTGACCTCTGTAGTATTCATTATACTTTGTGAGAAATAGATTGCTCATTGTATGCCAATCTGCTACAACATTGGCAACCCAACCCCATGAACCATCTCAAAGTGACTTCTTTGAGGGTAGATGGAAACAAATTCAATTTGTGGGCATCAATTGTATAGTCATAACTTCTACATAGTATGTTAAACTTAAAGAGAAAGGTTTCAGTATCTTTAATGATCAAGCCATAAAACTTGGGGAGTGTAGCAGTAGGTATGTTCTTCAAATTTTGGTTACCTTGCTAAGGAGGAATAGGAAAAGGGAATTGGTTTAGGCTAAGCCATTCCTAGAGGAGGTAATACTAATGGTGCTTGATAGATGACAAGAGCAAGTGAATTATCTTGGTAATCAAGTTTAGCAAAGAGATCATTTAGATACAAGGATTCATCAAAGGATTAGGGTATTAATTCTTGACCAATAGCAAATAGATTTTCAGAAGGTTCTTCTTCATTCTCGTGTTGAGGTTCTTCAGGTTCTGGATGAAAAATGTCTTCATAAATATTATAGGGAAGAAATATCTCAAAGGGGTCTCTTCCTCTATGCATGTAAAATAATGCAAAATCTAACCTTACATAATGATTTTAGGGTTGAATTAAATTGACACTTTCCCTGGCAATGATGCCAAAAATGGCTAGTCAGCTAATTACTTTAGTAATAAAG
Organism: Cupressus sempervirens; assembly: GCA_028749045.1. Classification (NCBI taxonomy): domain Eukaryota; kingdom Viridiplantae; phylum Streptophyta; class Pinopsida; order Cupressales; family Cupressaceae; genus Cupressus; species Cupressus sempervirens. The sequence continues at coordinate 805,040,217 of CM053783.1, read as the reverse complement.
GATTGGACATCCTTCTATAGCGACTCTATGACTAAATAGAATCATATATTTTCTTAAGAACAACATAATGACTTCATTTTATTTGTCAATCTAGGAGCATAAGCTTCAGAGGGTGGCTGCAAAGTATATGCTTTGATTCCTCTTTAAGTCATTACAACTAAAACATAATAGGAATTTTGAAAGAATTAAGCTAGGAACTGAAATGACATTTTTCCTTAAAAGCTTAAGGTAATGCTATAAATAGTAAATGTACATATGCACCTATGTTGCAAGACCATTGCAATGATTCTACTATCAATGGCTACAAGAACAATCGATTTCTACTTTACAAAGAAATAAAATCTATTCTAACAAAGCAGTTCACCCACCAAGTGGGGCCCCTTGGATGAGTGAACAGAAAAATGATCAAGTTTGAAGATGAAAACTTGAACTCTATATTCTATTCCTTCATAATAAGAGGTTACATTTGAAAGTAAGATTACACACTATGAAACAGAACAATCTATTTTATCTTTCTTTTGGTCAAAACCAGGAAAAAATCTCCTTTCAAGGTTACAATGGAAATTATTTAAAGGAAAGCTTCAATAGCTTCCTTCTTCTATGATCACTCCATCATTGAATATTAATTACAAATCATAAATTTCATAATGAAAATATCATTAACTGCATTTTAATTCCTCCAAGAATATAGCAGTTTGAGTAAGTTTTATTCATGCATTGCCATAACAAAATTCACACCATATTCTTCTTGTTGTAATGATTCATCAATCTGGTCAGCATTGACTTAGTGTTGAAATGCTGACTTGAACATGCGTGGGAAACACCTACAAAATATTAAACACAACAATGTCTACATGCATACATATTCATTTCATCATCAATGTTAGATAGGGTATAATGTTCAAATTATCACTCTTGCAAATCCTACGGCTATAGGAAGAAACCTACCCAAACATAGAATGGATGCGAAGATATTTATCAACATGTGATATTCCTTCATTAAACCATAGAAATCCATAGATTCAAGAAAACACATTTCTGAACAATCTATACTTCAATCATGTCTTAACATATAGTTAATAAATTCATAAAAACATAAGTTCTTTTGCTTAAACCATAGAGTCATTAAATGTTTCTTGCATGATAATTGCCTAAAACCAAGATAGAAAGGTTCCCAAAATAATGGCCTTTTAGAGGCTCATCACTAATGTCACTCCAAGGTTTCTCAGGAATAGTAATAGGTGTATACAAACTAGTATTCTAACTTACTCCTTGTGTAACTTGACATTTTCCACAACTCCTTACAAATTTCTAAACATTCTTATATATTTGTGGCCAGTCATACTTATCCTTTAGCAAACTCAATGTCTTATCAATTCCAAAATGTCCAGCTAATCCACCACTATGCTTTTCCTTAATCAAATTAACTCTCATGGAACTTCTAGGGATATGTAACTAAATTCCTTTGAACAACATAGCTTCTTGAATGAAATATTCATCATACTTACTTATGTGATTTGTTAGATTTGGTGCTTTGCACTCTCTCCATGCCTCAAAAAAATTAAGGTCAGTGTCATATGACTCTTTCATGTCATCAAAACTAAGAACTACAACCTTCATTTTAGTTAACAAAGAGTATCTTCTACTCAATGCATCAATAACTCTATTACTAACTCCACTTTTATGCTTAATCACAAATGTAAAACTCTACAAATACTCAACCCACTTCATATGTCTCTAATTTAATTTATGTTGACTTCCCAAGTATTGTAAAGCTTTATGATCAATATACAATACAAACTCCTTAGGAATCAAATAATGTCTCCACTTCTTCAAGGCTTGAACAATAGCATAAAACTCTTGATCATACACATAATACTTCCTTTTAGCATCAGTCAACTTCTCACTAAAGAAAGCAATAGATTTACCTTCTTGACTCAATACAACTCCTATTGCACTACCACTAGCATCACATTCAACTTAAAATACTTTATTTGAATAAGGTAAAGCTAATACAAGAAACTCAACAACCTTTTCTCTCAAAGTCTCAAAACTATTATCAACTCCATGTTTCCACTTGAAATCCTTTTTATCTCCTCTCATTGTCTTAGCCATATCATTATAGGAAAAGCTGAAATTCCTTATAGACTTCCTATAAAAACTAGCCAAACCATAAAATGATCATACCTCACTGACATTCTTAGGTGTAGGCCACTCCAAAATTGTTTTAACCTTCTTAGGATCCATCTTCAAACCATCAGCTAAAATCACAAATCCCAAATATACAATCTCTTTTTGCATAAAAGAACACACATTTAGATTAATCATGAACTTCTCTTCTTTCAATCTTTGCAATACTTTTCTAACATACTCAAGATGTTCTTCCTTAGTCTAGCTAAATATCAAAATGTCATCCAAATAAAGAATCACAAACTTACCCAAGAATCTTTTTAGAACTTCATTCATCAACCTCATGAAATTACTACCTCTGCATTAGTCAAACCAAAAGGCATAACCAACCATTCATACAAATTATCTTTTGTCTTGAAAGCAATCTTCCATTCATCACCTTCTCTGATTCTGATACGATGATAGTCACTATTTAAATTAATCTTGGTAAAATACTTTGCTTTACTTAAACAATCCATTACAAAATCCATCCTCGGCATAGGAAACCTATATTTCACTATGATCTTGTTAATTTCTCTGGAATCAATACACATTCTCCATTCTTCATTCTTCTTAGGTGCTAATATGATAGGTACAACACATGGACTCAAAATTTCTCTGGTCAAACCTTTCCCAAATAACTCATGCACTTGTCTGTTAAGTTCTTCATTCTCTATAGGTGTTAATCTATATGGTTCTTTATTCAGAAAAATAGCCCTAGGAATTAGATCCATACAATGGTCACATATACTCCTTATTGGAGGTAAACCATCAAGAATATCTTCTACAACAATATCCTTGTATTCATTCAAAAAAATTTCAATTTCTGTTGGTACTCTGCTTCTACCAGTTTCTTCTTTCACTCAGTCATTACCAACTTCTATTGTCACTCAGTCATTACTACCAAAACTTGGTCCTCTAGGAATTATAGCATAACAAATTTGGTTCCTTTTCATTTCTTTTTAAATTTTTTTCTCATTAACAATGCAAATTATTATAGTAGTACACTTAACCTCATTCAGACTTTTAATCAAAGGAAACAATATTTGCTTCTTCCCATTCACCCAAAGAGTATATTGATTCAATCTTCCATCATGTATAGCATATCTATCATATTGCCAAGGTCTACCCAACAAAATATGACAATAATCCATAGGCATAATATCACACAACACTTCATCAAAATAATGTCCAATCTTAAACTTCACAAGGAATTTCTCACTTCCCAATATTTTATGCACATCTTTGATCCATGAAACATGATAGGGTTTAGGATGCTTCAACCTCTACAACTACAACTTTGTAACCAACTCTTCTAATTCCAAATTTGTAAAACTTCCACTATCAATGATCACCTCGTAACATTTTCCAACCATCTTACATCTGATTTTGAAAAGACTTCTCCTTAGGACAAGTTCCTCATCACTTCCCTTATTACATAAGGTTCTTCTCACCATCAAAATTTTCACTAGCCTCAGGTCTACTTTGTGAACCCTCAGTGTCTCCTTGAATCACAACATTTCTATCAACTTTGCCACTTTCATAAGATCCACACTCAAAGGATCTATGTCCTTCTTTACCACATCTGAAATAATTACCATGAAAACCACTTCTAGAATAATACTTACCTCTTCCCCAGTAAGAACTAGTACCTCCTCAGTATGAACTACCACCTTTCATTTGGTCTTGCCTTTGTTATCATTCTTCTATTCAGATTTGCCCTTATCTTGTACATAATTATCAGATCTACTACCTTCCCCATAAGATCTACCTCTGCCTCTATAGAATCTACCATCTTTACCTCTTAGTCTTTGTTTATGCTTCTTTATCAAGATCTCCTCAGCTTTCAAGGCATATTGGTATGCTTCTTCCACACCTTCTAATTTCACAAAAAATATTTCATCTTAAATCCTAGATTTCAATCCATTTATTTACCTTGCAATTTTCTCAACATCGTCATCCACATGTCTAGATCTAATATCCAATCTATAGAATTTCTTAGTATACTCCTTCATACTCATGTCCCTTTGTCTCAAATTTTGCATCTTTCTCAACAAGCTAATTTGGTAATCATTAGGAAGGAATTTATTCTTTACCTTGTTTACCATCTTCATCTAAGTTATGATCTTCTCCTTTCCTCTCCTTTGTCTATCAGTTTTCATATGCTCCCACCACAGTGAAGCATTTCCTTTCCACCTTGTAACTACAATTTTCATCACTCTATTATCAGGGGTTTTTTCATATTCAAAGAGTTTCTCCATTTTAGAGATCCAATCCAACACAACATTGGTGTCCAGTTTTCCATCATAAGGAACAACTTCAAAAGTAGGCTTTGATATTTCTCTACAAAACACTCTCAACAACCTTGCTTCATCTTGATCTTCTTCAAGTTCTAAATTAGGGTTTGGTGCTAATGCTTCATCATCACTCACATCATCAAAATGTGTTATTCTTCTCTTGACCGTCTCTATAGCATCTAACCTAACTACAATTTGTCTCAATGTATCCAATATTGCATTATCAGTATTTCCTCTATGTTGAACCATCTTTGCAAATCAGGTTCCTACTAGATTGTAACCCTCTGCGAGTCATAGGCCAAATCCTCAAATCCACTACCCCATAACCAAATTCACTTAGGGTTCTACACAATCCAATCTCCACAAAGATGAACCTCAAGATCTGATACCACTTGATGCAAGGAGGATGAATAATAAGGGCCAAAGGAACACTCGGCTATTCAAACCACATGCACAGAGTCAATACAACAGAAAAAAAAACAAAACAAATAACTCTGAAGATAGAGGAAGAAAATGCCTTCATTCATATATTCATCAAAATTTCTATAACATGCCCAGCTACAAGGCCGTTTGGGTTATGGCCATGTATCAACTCAATTACAATCTTTGATGGTTCAAGTTTGCATTCTACTGCTACTCTCAGTTCTATATCCCCAAATCTGGTCCCTAAGACTCAAATCAAGATCTCTTAAATAAATGCACAAACACAAGTCAACCTATTGCAAAAACACAAACTTAAACTCTCAAACTAAATGCTAGGACAAGCCACATGTTAGCTCAGAGAAGATATCTAATGCTAAATTAAATAAAAAGGTCGACCTCAATAGGAAATTGAACATAGAAAACTTAGAAAATGAAGACACCACAAAATACTGACACTCGACATCAAAATGAACTTGGCATCCACTAAACGCTCATTAATCATACAAACTCGACAACCACATGAACTTGACATCCAAAGGATGACTCGACAACCATGTGAACTTGAAATCCAAGGAATGACTTAGTAACCAAAGGGCACTTGGCAGCAACTAAAAAATTAGCATCAACCAAGAAGCTCAACATCTACTAAATACTCAGCACCTATTGAGAAATCAGCAATGCAAGACATTGCAACTTAGTAGAAAATAGAAAAACTAAAAACATGTAGGACAATAGTACAACCCAAGATGTTCTTGCATTAGTAACCCATCAAATAAAAAACCCATGATCAACAAGCCCCACAAAGAAGCAAAATAGATAACCCCAATAAGAAAGAAAAAGAAAAACACACCACAAAGGGACCAAAGAGAAAAAAAAAACATAGAGCTAAGAACCAATGGAGATAGAGTAGGATACTCAAGATAAATGACACCTAAAAACTATATGTGAACACCAAAGAAAGAAACACCCACATAAACCTTGCACAACAAGACAAAGAGAAGGGTCACCAAAAGGATGGGAATTGATATTCCTACCTACATAAGGACTAAGATAAAGAGTCACAATATTAAACAGAAAGCCCCACTAAATGACACGAAATTAAAAAAAATGCACCATAAAAAAGGCCCCAACCATAGAGGAAAAGAAGGCCTTGAAAACCTAAAGAGAATAGAGGAAGACAACAAAAAAAGCCATAGATGGGCACTAAAAAGGCTAAAAAGGAAATATAGCACAACCACCAACTTTTCAACCTCAACCAGAAAAAAGACCTTCACCAACATAGAAACTTTACCTATGAACAACAAAGGCCATAAAAGAAATAACAACACCCAATGACCAAACACCATGCTTCCCATTATCTACATCTTCCTCATCATCAACCTTTACAAACCCAAGAGTTCTCATTTTCTTGCTGCTCTTGCCTCTCTTGGTCATCTCAAAGCTATCCCGTTGAGATTACATTCCATGTTAGTTGTACTCAAGTTCATTCAAAATTATTATAAACTTAAATTAATGTACATATATAACAAGAAGCCTAGTATTAAAAAGTAAATTAGGTAATCATCTTTATTGAAACAATAAATGAATTAGTTAGCGATAAATAGTAATGAATTAGAATATATGACTAGTGGACTAATCAAATTAGATTTTAATAACTATAGATTTATAAGTAACAATGTGATTTCCGAATAAAGGTTTTTAAATTATAGAAATTTATTTTCTATATAAGAGGAATTCTCTTATTAGGACAACATTGGAAATATATTGAATGGTAAACTATGACGAATGTGCTAGTATAATAAGTAGGTTTATGTACTATAAGAAAGGTTACTTCAAATAGGTTAATAAAAATTTATTCTTAATTGAGTGGATTTGTTACAAATATTAACTAAATCTGGAAATTACTCTATTATTAAAGATTTGGAAATTCTTGTATGAGACTAGTAGTTGTACATATTTTGGTTTATTAATGACATGTGTTAGGATAAATTATGACTAGTTATTTGAAAAATATATATTGATGTTTCATATTTAGGAAATAATAAGAATATGTTCTAATGATGGATCAAATTGTGACAAGTCCCCTCACAGTAATTTTAATTGACATTTAGCGGAGAAGTTCTAGTAATGGAATACCCCAATTTTAGGCTTTCCAAAATCTTACACGAAAATTTTAAATCACTCCCTTTTTACAAGATCTTACATGGTAAGTTTCTTATTTATAATTAAGATTTTGGGATTATATCATCAAATTTGATGCTACATCAACATGCTTTTTACCAAGGTGTCCAAAATAACCCCCAAACCTAAAAAGGTTAGGTGGATGATAATACAAAAAGGATATACTTGTAATTGATGTGGCCTCATATCATTGGTTACTTTTTGCAATTAAGAGTACATTTGGTATGACTAGTCTTTAAAATAGTAACAATTTTAATGTCATAATTATTCGTAAAATTTTTTAAAATATATAAATATTCAATCAACAAATGTAAGTAGTAAATTAATAAAAATAACTACTAAATTAAAAACTTCCAATACAACCATTAGATTATATTCAAATATTAGATCTTTTGCATTGACTAAATTAAAAATTTATTATTAAAACCTTATTTGTATTATACAACACACCATATTTTAATAGATATACAACAAAACTCTCAATTTATATAAGAATAAAAACCATATTAATTAAATATACTAAAATGAAATAAAGAGGCTCAATTGTAGTCGTTGCATAATAAAAGAAAAGAAAATAAATGCAGTTTGATCAATGCACATTGAAAAAAATTTGAGATACAAACAAGAAACAAGAGAGTTGGGGACAATAAAAGTTGTATGCATATATTCTGTTTGACTGGACAAGAACCGTGTACACTACTTACAAAGCTAAAGGCCATATACAAAGCTTTTAAAAACTGATTCAAAATCATCAAAGTGTCTGAGTCAGCCTTGAGCCTTTGGCTAGTTATAATCCTTTGGGATCTCGTAGATGACTGAATTAAGACTGTCACTAAAAAAACATTATACTCAAAATCTTGCTCTTTTATAACAATGGGATGGATTTCTACTTGATTGAAATAATCTTACCAAGAATCTACCTTAAGAAAATTGCTCAACTCTTCTAGTAAAAATTTTCACAGAACACATCGACAAGATCTGTGGCTATTGGAATAAGAGAAGATCAAATGGATTAGTTCATAAATCTTGACATCTTATTCCAAATAAATTATACATTTTGGAAACTTTAAAACCCTTCCATTTCCTAGCACTTTCGTGACTTGGTATAGAAAGATTTAACAGCAAAAAACCAAGTGTCTTTAGTAGAACTGCTTTTTCTTGAGGAGTAGTGATGGAGAGACGACTTGCATTGCTGATTGAATAGCCTATAGAGCATGACCTAGATGCACTAAGATACTGAAATGTGTCAAGATTATTCAAATTTTAAATCAAACAATGGTGATAAGACAATAAAACTGAACTGGTGAATGCAGCGATTAAAATGGTGAGAATAAACAAACAAAACTCTTTCTGAAATCTTTCTAATATGTTAATGTCATTCCAAAAGAAAATAATATATCAAGTTAAAAATAGGTGGGCAAAGGATTGGGCGGGAGACGTTCAAATTTTAAATGTAATAGCAACTGCGGTGGTAGAGAGTTACTAGAGTCAAACTAACCACAGCAGCAACTGTGGCAAGGGGAGTTAAAGATGTGACCAATAGCTTTGACAAAAAATATAACCGAAGTTAAATCCTTATGGGGGACCACACCTGCCACTCAAAGCAGTCAAAGCTTTGAGTGTGTTGGTTAAGCCCGAGCCTCTCTAACCTGGTAGAGAAGATTGACATTATTTCTAATTTGGGTAAATTAGAATTTGGAAGTGGTCTACAAAGATTTACAATTTTCTTATTTTATTTGCGAGAAACTTGGCCACTGGACTAAGAAATATCCAAAGAAACACAAGAAAGAGACTAAAAAGAACTGTTAGAGAAAAAACTAGTTGAGAAGAAATCTGAAAAGTTAAAGATCAAAAAGTGGCGAATAGTTAATATACCCACAATGATATTGTTGGATCATCTATAGGTAATGAGCATGAAGGGAAAAAAATGACTGATAAAGATGGGCTAAAGATGGGCTACCTCTCTTAGGGGTGAATTAATATGATGAGGCCAACTTAGATTTCTAGAAGGACATGGTTGAATCATTTTAATCTAAAAAGATTGATTATATCCAATTAGTTGGAAATTCATAAATGGAAAATAAACAGGATAGTAAAGATAAATAAAGTGAACCAAATATGCTAGAAGGATCTCAGGAGGAAGGAAATGCTTCTCCTTCCTTGGATCACGAGGAAAAAAAGCATACTAAAGACATGAGCCTGAGTGTGGAAGCAAAATGAGGTTTGCAAGTAAATAGAATGATCAAGAGGGTTCTGCTTTAGTGGAGAATATCGAAAATGGGATAATTGAACTGATTAATCTATTGGTTATCAACTTCCAGCATCTTGACTAAGAGGAAGGAGAAATAAAACAATGTCCTATTCTACATCCCTTTAGAGTTGAAGATTTCTTAGCTAGTGTGAATAGAAGCTCTTTCTTTCAAGATGATTAGTCTTGTCTTATCTTATGGGAAAGGAAATTTAACCATTCAGTTGATTTGGAAGAGGTGGATTTTATCAAATCTTCTTTCCCAGATGACAATGGACATTTCCTCCTCTAACATTAGGAAGATTAAAGTCAAGGAGAATGCTCCTATTTTTTTTTTGATAATAACTCACAAAGGAGAAGGAAGAAGGTGGACAGAGATCTAAACTGCTCCACTTCAACTAGTAGATCCACTAGATGATCGCATAAAGTAGATGTGAGATCCCCAAAAAATCTTATAGGAAGAAGGACAAATCGATATACCAAAGAAATGGAAATTATGTAGAGAATAGTAGATGGTAAAACAATCTACCATCTAGGATTTTACTTCTAGGAAATGAAGATTCTATCCTAGAATATTAAAGGGTTAAATATCCCTCATAAGTAGGATATTTTGAAGAACATAGTTAGAGATAATAAGCCTAACATTGTGGTACTCCAAGGTATAAATATGCCTAAAGAACTAGAGGGAAAAATTAAAACTTTCTAAAAATGGAGGTGTGTTGGGAAGCAAAGTGAAAGGTGCATCTAGAGGCATTCAGACCTTCTGAAATTGAAATGTCATTTCTAGTAATCCTATTTATTATGGTGGTACTGTTATCGATTTAAGTTTTCATTACATGGGAGATAATTTCTTTTGGGTTCTACCTAATATTTATGATCCTAATAATAAAGCCTCGAGGAAGAAATTTTGGGATAGTATTTCTTATTTTAGGACCTCTTTTAAGTACTCTAGCTAGATAATCATAGGAGATTTCAATACCATCTTAAGTGATAGGAAGAAGGCTAGAAGTAACATGAATTGTCGTGATAGTAGAAAGGATCCTTTGGATTCCATTTCTAATGAAGGTCTAACGGATATAGATCTTAGAGGAACTAATTATACTCGGTCAAACATAAGGATTGGAGTAGATCTCATTCATGTTAAGTTAGATACAACCCTCATATCCCATGATTAGATCTATAATTACTATTGTTCTCTATCATCTTTCTCTAAGATTGGATCAAATCATTTTCCCATTATTTTCTCTATTGATCCTATCCTGAGTAAGAAGAATTTTCCCTTAAGATTTGAACTAGATGATACAACATGGTGATTTTCCAGCACCATTGGATTGCTTTGAATCTCCTCTACTATACTTTCAATCTAGAATTAGTCAATGAGAGATGAGAACTCATCATGTTTGAAGGTTGCTCAAAATTGAGATTTGTGGCTTCATTTGAAAAAAAAAAATGTCCACTATCAAAGTCTAAGAATGGAAGAAAATGGGGTGATTATTGTGTGCATTAGATTCTAAACTATCATAAAATTTTGGTTGAGTAGCAATGCCCAACTCCTAGTAAGAAATCCATGGCTTTCATACAATAAATGCAATCACCACAAAAAGATTAGAAAAAGGCCTCCTCTATAAAACATATAGTGATCCTAGTGGTTCATGTGATCCCACTTGAATAGAACTAGCTATGAAAAGGCACATCGTAGTCCGGCATTGTGATTTGGATACAAGCATTTAAGGAAGGGCACCAAGATAAATAGCCACGAACATGTAACTTAGATGAAGCTTAAATCAAATAGAGAAATACATAGATGAAAAAAATATGAATAAGAAATCATGTTTACAGATAAAGCTCACATGATACTCATATGCAAGACCGAGCACAAGTAAGGAAAAAAGAAGAAAAGGCATATTGTGCACAATTGTTGCCTTAGCCATCCCAATTGAAGCTCTCATTTCCCCAAAGAACAAATGGTTTCAACAAAAGCTTGATTAAAAAAAAAAAGAAACTATCATCCTCATGCCAACTAACCCCATATTGTTTTTTGATGGTTGTGTTCTTTTATGATATGGGTACTGCCCACGTACCACATTAGCTACCTAATAACAAGAATGACCCTTATTTTTTCCTCCCACTCCTCTAAAATGGTGCCACATGTTCCTTAAATTATGTAACTACTACATTAAATTGTTCTTTTCAAATACAACTCAACAGTATGTGTGTGTGTGTGTGTGTGTGTGTGTGTGTGTGTGTGTGTGTGTGTGTGTGTGTGTCGCTAGAAGATTTAGAATAACTGAGAGGTGGGCGTGAATTAGTTATTTAAGGTCCATAAGTACCAATTAAACATTCTCTATTCTACTTATCCCAGTATAACTTGGTCTCTAGTATATAATCTTAGTAACAAAATTAAATAGTAGTTCATTGTCCTAAGATAATTGACTTTTCTAAATGTAAACATGTAAACATAAAACACCATAGAACATTTAACACAAGTTTGACACTAGGATTTAACATGCAAACCAAATTTGGGAAAAACCACCAACAATATGTCACCATTTTTTCATTTATTTCAAGTGAGCCCTGTTAGGAGTCAACCTTATTAAAGGTTACAATACACACTCTATGTCAAATTAGATCAATGTCAACCTTATTAAAGGTTACAATACACACTCTAGGTTCTCATCTCAAATTAAAATCACATTTTATGTCATATATAAAAATAAATTAGTATATGGACACATTGACAAGGTCTACATACAGGGGTATTCTATGCTTATGCATGAACAATTAATTTGTGCTTAGTGATGATGCTTGAGTTAATTTATCTAAATTAGACTTTAAAAATATTGAAGAAAAAATATAAAATTGTATTTGAAGGGTGGTTGGAATACTCTGTTTACATTGATGCTATGCTAAACCAATTTTATTAGAAAATCATATGCATGATAAAAACACCATAGAGTTTTAGAATTGGGTAGATCACTTGAGCAGCTATTTAGATGGTGTGTTCAGACAAAATGTGGGTGAAGGATTTGATGTAGACAAAGATTCTTTGTGAAATTCATCTTGTACTCATTTTACAATCATTTCATTTCTTGAAAAGACATCTGATTACAATATTCTATCAAATTGTTTGGGTTCTTTGTCTACCATTCCACATTTTGTTGTATTTTCTACCACAAGATTTCCAACAACATTTTGTCATAGAAATATCTAGGTACTATTTTTCTTGGATGAATGTCTATACCCTATTTCAAAGCTCTCATTTAGACATGATTAGGGAGGACATAGGTAGAATGTTTGGCTTTATATATTCAAATTGCATCTATTTGAAATTTTCATTATTTTTGCCTTTAAGGAATTTTACCAACATCATGCACCTTATCGTACTTCTCCTTTTTACATACACATCTAAAAAACATATGCAAAGGTGATACTTTGACCCAAAAAAATCACATTCATCATGCTTCATGTCCATGTTCATACCTTTATAAGATAGTTGTGAAATATATGAATCAATATTTTGATGGTTTGTAGTGCTTCCTTAAAAACTAGTTCTCTATACATTCTTTAAGAGCACATTAGGTTGTCAAATTTGAAGAAGAATTGACATTGTTAATTTTGAAAAAAATGTAATTTTTAGTTTAAATGCCAATTGAAATTTGAATTGATTTGAATTTGGTATGCTTAGTTATCCTAAATACTAGAATTCAATCTTCCATCTAAACAGTAGAATTGGAAAAATTCTCATCCTAAACCCAACTCTGCAGAAAGGAGTATTAGAAAATAAAATGAAACATATGTTTTTCAAGTCATGCTAACTATTTTATCTTTTTGGCCTTCATTTTTGGAACAAAATCTGAGATTACCACCTTTACCCAGTCCCACTACTTGCCACTTGCTATTTATGACCTTACCCAGTTGAATGTCTGCTTTCCTTTTTGGCACATAAGTTACACAAAATTAACCAGTGTACACAGTGAAATTACAGTGAAGATTTCACAAAGAAAACTGTTGTTATTCCTTGAATACGGTGAGGATCTTTAGTGGGATACCATGCCCAGAACTTTCTTCATTCATAAGATGACTGATACATGCAAACATGCAGATCCACTATTATTTGATTTATTACCCTACAGTTTGCATTGATTGGCGAAGGGGGAACCACATTCAGGCGTGGATAATTTGCATTAAATTTAAAATCCTGGAAAAAAATAAAATTGATAAATAGGGCTAGTCCTAAATATTGACGGCAAAAAGAAGAAACAGTAGGATGATAAAATGTTCATTGCCCTTTGTTAATTGTGTTTTTTGCACTTGCATAGAGCCACCTAGCTACTGTAGAGCACTTTTTTATGAAAAGGGTTTTGAAAATATTGAAAGGATTCATGTTGAATCACTACTCATGAAACATGGGTCATCGAGTTTGACTCAAAAATCACACAGTTAAATCCTGATATTCACATCACAATATTGAAAGGATATAACTTTGTATAGTTGGATCTGGCTGATATTTTCATCAAATGTTGAAGTCTATTTTATTTTAATGATAAGTTTTGGGTAGATAGTATAGAAATGTGATATTTGAGTGAGGGAAAATAGTATGCAACCATATGCACTAAAAAATCCTTATCCATATTTAAAAAAAATATTATCTAGATTTGAAATTCGAAAATTTATCGTATTTCAACAATTGAATCCTAATCATTTCATTTCAGTCTTTGCCTCAATATCAAGGTCACTTTGGAGTGGAGGTTGTACAGTTAGCAAATCAAAAGTAGAGTGGGAAGCCTGTGTAAAATCTCAAATTGATTACAGGTTTCATAAACAGCCAATAGAGAGTATTTATTTATAAGATTGATAAACAACGAGATACCAAGCGTGAAAGGAAGGCACTCTATATATTTTTCCTTGCTTTATACAGACCAGGGAAGAATTACTTCACATATGGAAATACCTAGTGATTGATGAGGGACGAATTGCTTTCATTGGAAGCCAATTTTGAGAGTTCCAACATGTCTTGAATAAACCTGTGCAAGTTGAGAAAGGAAGAACCTCCCTCCCCAACTGCTTTGAATGCAACCTCCCTTCCCCTCTTCCTCAGCTCCTCTGCTTTTTGACCCTCCATCAGTCCTCTCCTCCCTTTTCACAACCATATTTTCATCAAATTCCACATCAGCAAAGGGCATGCCAATCTTCCACACATCCTTGCAGAACCGACAGTCCAAAAACTGATCAATGAAATAAGGTCATCCAAGCATTGGAACTCCCATGCTCATGCTCTCCAAACACGAGTTCCACCCGCAGTGGGTCAGAAACCCTCCCATAGAAGGGTGGGACAAAACACTCGATTGAGGCAGTCCCATTTTACAAGCAGTCCCCGATCTCTTATTCTCTCTTATAAATCTAAAGTGGGTGTTTAGATGTGATGTAGCAAGAATTTGAGGGTATTTCTATTGGAGGTAAATTGGATCCTTGCAAATAACCTTATAGAAGAAACACAACAACAAAGAAAATAAATAAAAGATCTAATACCAAATCACAACTCTTTATTCATACAATATGCCTAGCTATAAGGTCTTCCAAGTTAGGGCCAAATACAATAGCAATTACAACAACAGCTCTACAAGATCACACAAGATCCAACTCACAATGCCAATCTCAAATAGTCCAGCTCCACACTACAGTAGAAACCTCCAAGGAAATCTAAATTGGTGCTTGCAAGCCCACCAAAAATCTCCTAGTTTTCAAGCCACAACTACTTGTTAGGTGGGCAAAGGCACAGTAAAATATGAAATGCAATAAATGTGTTGCAGCACAAAATTTGATTGTCTTTTTATTGATTGACAAAATGGATACACGACACTCTCTTTTATAAGCAAGTTTACAATCTCTAAAAATCTCTGACATTTTCCGACAAGATGGATATCTACAAAATTATGGAAACTACTACAGCCGACACAACCTAAACTTATACCTAAACCTAAACTTCTAAATTTTTTTTTTGATGGATTAGAGTAGAAATTAATATTTCTAACACTCCCCTCTAATTTCTACTATCAACTATTGCAAAACTTCTTTAATATTTACAATTCTCAGAGCCTACTTCAAAATTTTAAATTGTACTTGTGGTAAAGCCTTGGTGAAGATGTCTGCAAGTTGCTCCTGATTTGCAATGTTGTAAATTAATTTCTCTGCTATTAACCAACTCTCTAATAAAGTGATACCTTGTGTCAATGTGCTTTGTCCTCTTGTGAAACACATGGTTCTTTGAAAGTGCAATTGCATACTTGTTATCACAATAGATTGTAGTAGGTCCATCTTGAACTTGCATTAAGTCTTTCAAAATCTTTCACATCCATATTGCTTGACATGCTACTATTGTTCCTGCTACATACTCTGCTTCAGCTAAGGAGAGAGTTATTACAAGTTGCTTCTTTGAGGCCCAAGCTACAACACCTGTCCCAAGATGAAATGCATATCTAGATGTGGTCCTTCTATCTTCAGTATTCCCTGTAATATCACCATCTGTATATCCAACTAACTAAGAATTATTTGAAGTAGAATACAAAATGCCATGATTCATAGTTCCTGCAATATATCTCAAAATCCTTTTTCTTGTCTACCAATGTGAGGTCTTTGGTGAATCCATGAATCTAGAGATTAAACTCACTCCATACATTATATATGATCTTGTAGTAGTGAGATACATTAAACTACCAACCAATCTTCTGAATATAGTTGAATCAAAATCTTTCTCAGTATCTTCTCTATTTAATTTGGTGCCTACTACCACAGGTGTAGAAATTGGACTGTAATTTATTAATCTAAATCTTTTCAAAATATCTTTTGCATATTTACTTTGACAAATAAAAATTCCTTTGTCATTTTGAGTAACTTCAATGCCAAGAAAATATTTCATCAATCCTAGATCTGTCATTTCAAATTCCCTTTTCATTGCTGATTTAAACATGTCAATAGATAAATTACCTGTGAAGATCAAATCATCAACATATAAATAAACAATCAAAATTTGACCTTGTTCATTGATCTTGGTATATAATGTAGGTTCATTGGTGCTTCTCTTGAATCCGTTCTCCATCATGTATGAATCTATTCTACTATACCAGGCTCTTGGAGCTTGCTTCAATCCATAGAGTGCCTTCTTCAGCTTATAAAATTTGTCTTCATGTCCTTTTATTTCATATCCTAGTGGTTTCTGGACATAGACTTCTTCGTCCAAATATCCATTCAAAAATGCTGATTTGACATCCATTTGGTAAACCATTCATTTGTTTTGAGCTGCAATAGCTAATACTATTCTGACAGTATCAAGTCTTGCTATAGGTGCAAATGTCTCATTATAGTCAACCGCATATTCTTGTGAAAATCCCTTAACAACTAACCTTGCCCTATATTTGTCTACATCTCCATTTGCTTTAAACTTAGTCTTAT
The DNA here is from genome assembly GCA_028749045.1 of Cupressus sempervirens. Taxonomy (NCBI): domain Eukaryota; kingdom Viridiplantae; phylum Streptophyta; class Pinopsida; order Cupressales; family Cupressaceae; genus Cupressus; species Cupressus sempervirens. The sequence continues at coordinate 805,023,450 of CM053783.1, read as the reverse complement.
AAACCCATTTTACACCAATGCAATCTTTGTTCTTAGGCAAATCAACTAATTCCCATGTATCATTTCTCTCAATTGATTCTATTTCATCATTCATTGCATTAATCCAATGTTCTTCCTTAATTGCATCTTCAAAATATATAGGATCTTGAGTAGGTAAAGCAAAATTTGATTGCAAATCTAATTTACTTCCTTGATCATAAATCTCACTCAACCTTCTAGTTTTCTTGCTTGATCTCAATTGTGCAAGTATAGGGTTTGAATTATTACTTACTTGTGAATTTGAGGATTCTCCATGCTCAGCTTCATTTTCTAAGTGATCTCCTTGTGGACTTCATGGTGGAGTTCCTTCTTGGTCACTTGGTTGATCCTCTTGATCTTCATGATCCTTTTTATCCTTCTCATCATATGATATTGTTCTAGCATGTGTAACATTTGTATCTATATTTCCATCCCAAAATTCATCCTCTTTAAATACAACATCCCTACTCACAATGACTTTTCTAGTGATAGGATTAAACAACCTATATGCCTTAGATTGCTCATCATAGCCAACAAAAATGCATTTCTCACTCTTATCATCTAACTCATTTCTAGTTTCTTTAGGAATATGTGCATATGCAATACAGCCAAATACTTTAAGATGAGAAACACTATGAATCTTACCACTCCATGCATGTTGTGGAACCATGTCCCTCACAATCTTTGTTGGACTCCTATTCAAAATATAAATAGCACAAGAAACTGCCTCAACCCAATACTCATTAGGAAGATTTTTACCCTTCAACATGCTCCTTGCCATCTCCATTATTGTCCTATTTTTTCTCTCTGTAACACCATTTTGCTGTGGTGTGTAACTGGTAGTAAATTTCTTTTTGATTCCATGATCCATGCAATAATATAAAAACTCATTTGACTTATACTCTCCTCCTTTATCAGATCTCAATACTTTGATAGGTAAACCACTTTGTTTCTCAACAAAAGCCTTAAATTCTTTAAATTTGCTAAAAGTTTTAGATTTATATTTAAGAAATGAAACCCATGTCTTTCTAGTAAAGTCATCGATAAATGTTAAGAAATAAATGTTCCCCCCTAATGATGGCATTTTCATTGGACCACATATATCTGAATGCACAATTTCTAAAGGTACCCTTTCTCTATATGACATCCCTTTTGGAAAACTCTCTCTATGATGTTTAGCCAAAATACAACATTCACATGGACTTAATGATGCTTTAATTGGGGGTAAGCCTCTTACCATTTCCTTTCTTTGCAATAAAGATAACCCTTTGAGATTTAGGTGACCATACCTCAAGTGCCATATCCATGTTTGATCTTGACTTGCTACCTTGAAACTTGCTGCAACTTCATCAGTCATATTGCTCTTCATCCAAAGTGGAAACATTCTATTAGTTGTCATTTCTACCCTTGCAATCACCATGTTACTGGGAGGCATATCAAATATGGTGCACAAATTTTTCTCAAAAAATAACTCTATAACCTTTTTGGCTAAGCTGCCCTACACTTACAAGATTATGTTTCAAACCAGGTACAAAGTATACATCAGAAATAGTTTTCTTACCATGCTTTGTTATAACATTGATTGTGCCTTTTCTACTCACTTCCACTATCTCATTATTTCCCAACTTCACTTTAGATTTAATTGATCTATCCAAACTTTCAAAAAACTCTTCGTTGCTTGTCATATGATTGTTGCAACCACTATCTAAAAACCAAAAATCATTTGTGCTCTCTTGAGCTACATTGCAAGTAATGAAAAATGACTTAGAACTACTCTTAGAAAAAGTTGCATTTTGTTTACTCATATCAGCTTGTTTCTTTTTACACTCATTTGCAAAATGTCCAAACTTCTTATAGTAATAACATTGAATATTTGATTTATCATACCTTTGTGATGTCTGGTTGTTATAGCTTCCCCTTGAATAAGAGTATTGATTTCTTCTTCCTCCTAAATTTGGACTCCTTTCTTCTTTTTGAAAATTATTTTTGCCTCTTCCTCTTCCTCTAAATCCAACATTTCCTCTTCCTCTACCTCTGCCAAATGTCATTTGTGTTTTGAATGCATTCTCCAGTGAATTACCATTACTCTTGTTCAACCTGACTTCATGATTATACAAAGATCCAAACACCTCATCTATAGACAATGTTGTTAAATCCTTAGATTCTTCAATTGCAACCACAACATTATCAAATTTAGGAGGCAAATTTCTTACAATATTTTCTACAACTTTATGGTAAAAAAGCTCATCACCATTCGTCCTTACTTGATTAACCACATTAATAACACAATTTGAAAATTGCTCTACAGAGTCAGAATCCTTCATTTGTAAATTCTCAAATTCTCTTCTAAGTGCTTGCAATTTAACAATCTTTACCTTACTTGTACCTTGATATGAAGTTTCAAGAATGTCCCAAGCTTTCTTGGCTATAATAGCTGGCTTAATTTTTCCACGAACTGAGTCATCCAGAGCTTGTCCAATAATCTTCAAAGCTTTCTTACTCTTCTACCTATTCTCATCAAGCTTTTACTTTTGGTTAGCATTTAAAGTAGACTCATCTATAGGTTTAGCATAACCAGTTAAATATTATATCTAATAACTCATAGGAATCAAATATAAGCTTCATTCTAAAAGCTCAATCATCATAATTCTTTCCAAAGAACATTGGAATTGAAGCTTGAAAACTCCTTGAAGCCATGCCTAATAGAAACTTATAAACAAAATTCATAGATATAACAAACCCTAAACAGGGCAATAAGAAACTTACTGATCTCACAATAACTTTCTCTACTGTAGTCCTCCTTATGCACAATCCTTCACAATCCTTCAAAAACTTCTTCTTAACTTGGCTCTAAACGTGGATCTGATACCACTTGTTAGGTGGGTAGAGGCACAGTAAAATATGAAATGCAATAAATGTGTTGCAGCACAATATTTGATTGTCTTTTTATTGATTGATAAAATGGATACACAACACTCTCTTTTATAGGCAAGTTTACAATCTCTAGAAATCTTTGACATTTGCTGACAAGATGAATATCTACAAAATTTCAAAAAATACTACAGCCAACACAACCTAAACCTAAACTTCTAGAAACATTTATTGATGGATTAGAGTAGAAATTAATATTTCTAACACTACTAGCCCTTCAAAGTTCACATCCTCTTCTCCAACTTGGATGATAATCATCATGACTAAAGACTCTACAAGACCCTCTAGTTATACCCAACTAAGCTGCAAGTTGACCCAATTCATTACATATTAAATTAAAACCCTTACATTTGATATATGTGGAGCCACAAGTCAACTACAACACAAATTAAATACCTAAAGTTGGCTACAACATAAATTAAATACTCAAAGTTGGCTCACAGACAACATAGCACCTACAAGAACCAAGACCAAACCAAGTGTCAAGAAAATCAAGTTGAACAATAGCCTAAACACCAACATTGCCAAGCTCCCAGTGCATGTTGAGCTCTAAATGCATGCCAAGAAACCCATATGATCCGAGCATACAAAGAGTGTGGAGCAATCTCTATTTGTCAAGCACATAGAGAGTGTCGAGCACACAACACATATCGAGCTCCTTCAATGATTGAGCCCCTTCAATGATCGGTCTCCTCAAACACTACTACACCCTTCAATGACTGAGCACCACTATTTGGCAACCAAGTCCACAAGACTTAGCTAAAATACCTCCAGCATGCAAGATTACTAAAAACCCTAGGATGCTCCTACATCAAATACCCCCAGTTTGGAAAGATGTTCTTAGTAGCTAGAAGAACATCTTTTGGGATTCAATACATAAATCTTAAATTGGTTCTTTACATAAATATCCTCCAAGTCTTCAACTTGTACACTCTTTTCCTTGCTTTTCTTCTTCTTCTACACATCCATCCTAGGTGTGCTACTGGTCTACTTTCTGTTAGGATAAACCACGGATAGAAATAAAAACTACATGCAAATATAACCAATAACAGAAAATAATAGATCACACAGAAATGAACACAAGGCACCAAAATTTAACGTGGTTCACCCAATCCCTGGGCTACGTCCACCGAACAACAAGTCCGATCTTATTACAATCCAGTGATTACAACCTGATTACAATCCGTAATCCCTTACAGCTCAACACCTCCGCAAGAACCAATTTCGCATCACAACATAATGAAAAAAACCTAACCCTAAACCCTTTTATACAAGTATTTTATGTTGTTTTAGGGTTACAACATGTCAGCCATAACTTTAGTGGAAAATCTATGAATGGCAAATAGTACCAAAAAAATTCTACGAATGGCGAATCATACCAAAAATATTTTTTAGGGCAATGCCTCAAACCCCACTAATTATGAAGTATGTATAGTACTTTCCTGATCAGTCACCATAATCTAACAATCTCCCACTTGGGGACTGATCAAGCTCTACACTAAACAACAATCTCCCACTTGGAGACTAATCCTATAGCAATCCCACTACCGCATGGGGGTCCCACTGGATCAAACCACCCTGGACTCTGTTGTGCTTTTATTCATGTTCAGTTGAAAAGACCAATCGAAGCTAAAGAGGAGTTCAACTTCTCCCTTGTTACAACCTTTGTCAACATATCTACTGGATTATCATTTGTATGTATCTTCTCTAGCTTTAACTGTCCATCCTCCAAAACTAACCGAATGAAATGGTACCGCAACTGTATGTGTTTGGTCTTAGAATGTAGAGTTGAATTCTTTGCAAGATGAATGGCACACTGACTATTTGTAAAAAAATAATTATCCTTCTGAGGATGTCCCAATTCTTCCAAGAAGAACTGAAGCCATATCATCTCCTTGGCGGCCTCTGTAGCAGCAACATACTCTGCCTCTGTAGTGGATTAAGCATTAATCTTCTGTAACCTAGAAACCCAGCTCACGGCTGCCCCACCAACAGTAAAGACATAACCTGTAGTACTCTGCCTAGTATCAATATCCCTAGCCCAATCTGAGTCAACATAGCCCTATAAATCAATAGTAGAGCCCCCAAAGTGTAAACACTTATTGGATGTTCCTCTCAAATATCAGAGAATCCACTTAACAGCATTCCAATGCTCAAATCCTGGATGACTCATATACCTACTAACGACTCCCACTGCATGTGCAATATCTGGCCTAGTGCATACCATAGCATACATCAAGCTTCCTACAACTGAAACATAGGGTACCTTAGACATCTTATCCTCCTCTTCCTGTGTCTTAGGACACATCTCCTTAGTCAATTTCAAATGACCAGGTTGCTGGCAGCTTTAGCATTCTCCATAGAGAAATGTTGTAACACCTTCTCAACATAATCAGCCTGAGATAGCGTCAATGTTCTATTCTTCCCATCTCTGCAAATCTTCATGCCAAGGATTTGTTTTGCTGCCCCCAAATCCTTCATAGCGAATGCATGTGCTAATTGGCATTTTAGCCCCTTAATATGATCCATGTTAGACCTAGCTACAAGCATATCATCAACATATAAACATAAAATAATGTAGCTATCATCATCCAACCTCTTAAAATAAACACAGTAATCTGAATGACACCTGTTATATCCATTCTCATGCATAAAACTGTCAAATTTTAGATACCATTGCCGAGGTGCTTGCTTCAAGCCATATAAACTTTTCTTCAATTTGCACACTAAGTTCTCCTTACATTTGACCTCAAAACCCTGTGGCTGAGCCATATATATTTCTTCATCCAAATCACCATGAAGAAAAGATGTTTTGACATCCAATTGCTCTAAATGCAAATCTTCATTAGCCACAAGACTTAAAACAGTACGAATAGAAGTCATTTTAACAACAGGAGAAAAAATCTCATCAAAATCAATTCCCTTTTTCTGTGCAAATCCTTTTACAACTAACCTAGCCTTAAATCTTTTCTTACCTCCTTCCTCTTCTTTCAACCTATAAACCCACTTATTCTGTAAAGCATTTTTACCTGTAGGTAACTTGCACAAATCCCATGTCTTATTTTTCAACAAAGAGTCCATTTCATCTTTCATTGTAGACTCCCACTGAATCTTAGTATCCACTTGCACAGCTTCATTATAACTTTCAGGTTCACCAGCATTAGTAAGTAAACTAGAATACAAAGAGGGAGAAAACCTTTGTGGAGGTCTAATTTGCCTCATTGACTGTCTAACATTCACTAGTGTGTGTGGTATTTGTTGTTGCGGTTGTTCCACATCACAAGGAATGGATGGAACATCAGCTTTTGGAGTATCATCCAGCACTACATAATCATCTTCTTTCTTCTCATGTTACTGCAATAGATCTTTGTACAACACTTTTTCATTGAATATGACATCCCGATTTCTTATAATTTTATGATTTTCAAAATCCCAAAGCCTATAACCAAATTCATTAATTCCATATCCAATAAAGACACATTTCTTTGATTTAGCTTCTAGCTTGGTTCTATTTTCAGAGTCTATATGAGCAAAAGCTTCACAACTGAAGGTCTTGAGAAAAGAATAACTCACCTTCTTACCAGTCCATGCTTCCTCTGGAATACCACAAGCCAAAGGAGTAGAGGGACCTCTATTAATCAAATATACTGCAGTATTGATAGCCTCCACCCACATGTATAAGGGAAACCTAGCATGCAACCTCATGCTCCTTGCGTACTCCATTATAGTCCCATTCATGCATTCAGCCACTCCATTTTCTTGTGGAGTCCTTGGAATAAATTTTTGTCTATGAATACCATTAGTGGAGAAATAATCTTCAAATTCATGACTGCAATACTCACCACCATGATCAGATCTGAGACATTTTAGTTTCTTACCACTTTTCTAGTTGCGTCATCAATAAATGTAACATAATAATGAGAGCCACCAAGGAAGATACCTGAGCTGGTCCCCATACATCTGTATGCACAAGCTCTAATTTTTCCTTTTTGTTTTCCTTTTCAGTCTTTACAAAACTCACTCTCTTTTGTTTTCCATACACACAACTTTCACAGAAATCCATATTAACACATTTCAGACCTAGTAAAACTTTCTTTGAATGAAGTACTTTCATACCTTTCTCACTCATGTGCCCAAGTCTGTTGTGCCACAATGCTGTATCAAAATCTACAGCAGCTATTTGTTCTCCCTGCTCAACTGTAGCAATTATTTCTGAACATTCATTTTTCTCTGACACAATCAAAGTAGAAGGAACAATATGACCTGTACAAGGATATAAGGTGCCTAGTTCCACACCCTTTGCTACTACAAGGGAACCCTTTGAAACCTTCCAATTTTTATCATTAAAAGTAACTACACAATCCTCATCACCAAGTTGCCCCACTGAAATTAAATTCCTACTCATCCTTGGAACATGTCTTACCTCATGTAGTAGCCAATGATTCCCATTCTGCAACTTAATCTTAATTTTTCCCTTTCCAACAATCTGACAGGGTTCATTATCCCCCAAATAAACAAGCCCAAAATCCCCTTGGACATAATCAATGAAATAACCTCTATGAGATGTAGCATGAAATGAAGCACCAGAATCTAAAACCCATGAATCATCGACACTCTCTAAAGACAGAAGCAAAGCATCCTCTTCGGATTTGTTACTTACCACATTTACCTCCTTGTCTCCATCTGATTTATCTCCTTCATTTTTCTTTTGATTCCAGCAATCTTTCTTTTTATGACCTGGTTTCCTACAGTACCAATAGTCATTTGGTCCTCTCAATTGAGACCTCTTTCCTTTTGACTTTCCTCTTGATTTCCCACAATTTCCAGAGTTACTTCCTCTCTCAGTCGTTCTAGCCCTACTTTGTGCATTCAAAGCACTTCCTGATGTAGATCCACCTAAAGCTTTCCTACAAGTTTCCTCACTCAAAACAACACCAATCACATCATCATATTTTAGGGTACTAGATCTAGGAACAGAATTACTCATAGCCATTACCAAGCCATTCCAGCTTTCAAGCAAAGAACACAAAATCAAGAGAGCCCTAATTTCTTCATCAAAATTGATACCCACAGAAGATAACTAACTAGTAATAGTATTAACCTCATTTAAATGATCTACAATAGATCCACCTTCTACCATTTTCATATTAAATAAATGCTTCATGAGAAATACCTTGTTTGAAGCGGAGAGCTTTTCATACAGTGTCGCTAGGGTTTTCATCAAATCTTCTGTCGTCTTTGCTTTTGTAATATTAAATGCTACCGATGGTGCCAAGCATAACTGGATGCTTCTGAGTGCCTTTCTATACAAAAGATCCCCTTCAGCCTCTGACATAGTTTCCTAATTCTTTGCTTTGCCTTCCAACGGCCCCCATAAATCCTTCTGATATAGATAGTCTTCCATTTGCATCTTCCATAACTAGAAGTTCTGCCCATTAAACCTGTCAACCCTCAGCTTACCCTCATCTGCCATCCCTCCCACTCAATCATGAGACTTTCCTGTAGAGGATAACTAAAAGACAACCTCGCTTTGATACCACTTGTTAGGATAAACCACAGACAGAAATAAAAACTACATGCAAATATAACCAATAACAGAAAATAATAGATCACACAGAAATGAACACAAGGCACCAAGATTTAACGTGGTTCACCCAATCCCTGGGCTACGTCCACCAAAGAGCAAGTCCGATCTTATTACAATCCAGTGATTACAACTTGATTACAATCCGTAATCCCTTATAGCTCAATACCACCGCAAGAACCAATTTTGCATCACAACATAATGAAAAAATACCTAACCCTAAACCCTTTTATACAAGTATTTTATGTTGTTTTAGGGTTACAACATGTCAGCCATATGTCGGCCATAACTTTAGTGGAGAATCTACGAATGGTGAATAGTACCCAAAAAATATCTATGAATGGCGAATCGTACCAAATTTTTTTTCAAAGCGATGCCCCGAACTCCACTAATTATGAAGTATGTACAGTACGTTCCTGATCAGTCACCATAATCTAAAACTTTCTACACTAATCTCCAACCTTCCTAGAATCTTTCAACTAATCAACTTAGCTGCCAATACCTAGGTTCCTCCTATCGAGCTCTTCATTCAACAAAGGAATTAAGGAATGCTTCTTGCCACATTTCTCAATAGTAAACACATTCTTGACCTGCAATCATATTGCCAAGGTCTACCAAGAAACACATGACAACTGTTCATGTCCACAATATCACACAACACTTGATCCTTATACTGCCCAATCTAGAAATCAACAAGGCATTTCTCCCTCACCTCCAAAGCATGCTCACCTTGCAACTAGCCAATCCTATAAGGATAAGGATGTCTCACTCTCTTCAAACTGAGTGTCAGGAAAACCAAGCCAAGCATCAGCCTAAACACCACCATTTTCGAGCTGCTAGTGCATGTCGAGCAACCCATATGAGCCAAGCACATAGAGAGTGCCAAACAATCTGTATTTATCAAGCACATAGAGTTTCAAGCAAGAAACACATGTCAAGCTCCTTCAATGGCTAGGCCCCTTCAATGATTGGGCTCCTCAACCATAGGTACACCTTTTAGCGATTGAGCACCACTATTTGGTGACCAAGTCCACAAAACTTAGACAAAACACCTCCAACATGCAAGATTGCTAAAAATCCCAAGATTCTCCTGCATCAAGATGGAATGGGGAAGATGTTTGTTTTACCTTAGAGACTCTCCACGACAGCTTCTAAATGGTTAAACATGCTTGCATTTTAATTGTAGTAACTGCCAGATGAAAAATGGCCATCACCATTTTTTGCTCCATTTTTTTCTCAAAATTAGAAAATAAGTATAATAAGGATTCTAAATTAAATTGGGTGGGATAAGAAATTTTGAATTAAATTGGGAACGATAAAAATCATACAAAATGAATTAAAACTTTTGTTACCTCTCCATCAGTCAAACTCTTATTTATCTACTTCTATTGTATGATTGAATTCTACATGTATGTTGATGGCATGCATATAATATGACATCTATACCAGGTCACTTTTTGCATCAGGATAGCTACAGTTGTTTGCATCCACATGCACTATGATCAAGAAGTAGGTGCTAGTTTCAAGACTTAGGCACTACATTTGAGTTATTTTGTGAAACACGTTGCAAGCTTCCTATGCTTTCACATTTCCTTGTTAAGATGAAGGAATTGAATCCTCACATTTCTTTGTAAAAGGAAATTGTTGAAAATGTATTCTTCACATTGCTCATTGGGGCATACTATAAAACAATTTATATGCAGCTTACACGTTATACTTTGTGTTTTTCTTATCGGTGACTGCACTATGTGACATTGTATGTTTGAGAGAAGTCCATGTGACTCTGGGAGCTTCTATCAAATAGTATATTAGCATTGGATACCATTCCATGTTAAAATGAATAACAAAGCATTTCGAACTGTGTGACCAAATGCTTGGAGTGTTTGGTTATATATAACTATAGACTATATTTGACATTTTCCTATTTAAATATCATGCATAATTTTCCTCTTGAGGCCTGCAAGACAAATCTCCCATCATTTTTTAGATTTAGTCAAAGAGTTCATATACAGACTGGTTAGCACCTCTATGCTTTGATGGATTGGTTGCATCTGCTTAAGATTCTTTTCAGGAGAGGTCAAATCCATTGACTTCTTATGTGAACATTTTTGTAAGGTCTCCAAACTACAATTTTTATCACTTTGTTTCTTTCACGCATGAACATTAGAGAAACCTTATCAACATTTTTGATAACGTCCATCACATGAGATATCTAACTTTTATTGAAGTTCATTAACCACTTTCATTTGATATTGAGGTTAAGATTTTGACTGCAAATACATTTTTGAACTTTCCTTCTTAACCTTTTTCTTCTTTTAAGAGGTTATGATTTGTGGCCAAGACACATTTTCAAAGTGCTTTCCTTAAACTTGTTTTTGGTTAGAGATGTTAAGAATTGGGATGGAATTGTGTGTTTTGGAGAGCACGATTAACCTTGAATAACTTTTGACTTAGGAGTCCAATTTTGAAAATTTGAAATGTTGGACAAAGATGGAAATGAGCTAGAGACCATAAGATTATAAAATTATCAAGAATTCAACTAATGACTATCATTTTTAAAGTTCAAAGTTGGGATGCTTTTAAATTTGTTTCTACACAAAAGATAGAATTTTTGGACATTTGACTCACACAAACCATATAAAATATTAGCCACCTCATATATATATTTCAGATGGCTTAACCATCACACACTAATGCTTGATTTTTTAGACTAGATAGTAAAAAATGACTTATTTTTTCAAACTTAATTCTTCCTTAATGTGAGATGTTTAAGAATGACCAATATATTTAAATGTTATATATTTCAAAAAAATATTTTAAAAAAATGACATAGTACTATAAATAAATTATTGATACACAAATTTGCTTTCTATCTACACAAACAAAATTCTCATTAAAATAATTGAACTGAACTTCAGAAAAAGAGAGTTTTAAATAAATTATATCAAATTTATGAAAAACTCCCATAGCGTGCAACATAATATGTAATGCTCAATGTCTACCCAAATTACTTGCTAGTTATACAATCCAATCAATAAATTACATAGTTAACGAAATTGCCATATAAACAAATAAATGGTTCTAGTGTACGATAATTTTTGCAGGAGCCAAAATGGAAAGTTGCAGCATGTTATGAATAAACCTGTGACTCACCTCCGTGCTCACAAAAGTGATGAAAACCCCTCGCAAAGAGAGGAGGTGAGCCAAATTGAGAAGAGGATTAAAGGTGCCTTGCGCAGGGATTTATGTCTTTCATCTTCATGTTTTTCAACTCTCCCATTGGAATTTCTTGAGCCCCGCCATTGATCTGCATGTATATAGACTTCAGCACCGACTTATATCTCCAATTATATAAATATACTTCTCTCGGTATAAAAGCTGAATTAACTATTAATGAAAACGGTCGATTCTTCCTCTGTTTTATGTGAGAACTAGCCCTTTAAATTTTCGGTTTTCTAAAGTATACCCGGTGACCACACATTCATTGGTATTTGGGGGCAAAACAATGATTGACAATGAAAAAAGTATACCCGGTGACAAATAATGATTTGGTATTTGGTGGCAAATAATGATTGACAATGAAATTTATAGTAACGTTTTGTCTGTTTATCGTCTCTGATATGACTCTGAGCGGCTAAAATAATTGCTTTCTTTGGTACTATCAATAAGCATTGTTAGTTCTAACTTCTCTATGGCCAGAAAGAGTTGTTATGGTGCTCAATTCTGAGAATGCCAATTCATACAGTCAAAGTTATGGTGCCCAAACAAGTTTTAGCTGAAAGAGATTAATATCAGTTCTTACCCAAAGAATTTATAGACCTCTCAAAAAAATATGATTTAAATTTCATCTTTTATTCTACATCTTATCTTTCAACTTAAAACATATTAGGCATGAGATTTATTCTCTGAACTCAGATATAAAGATGAAAATTAATAAAAATAAGATCAATTATTTATATAATTGAATTCAATTTATAAGTGAATTATTTAAAATAGTTAAAATTAATTTTCAATAATTAACGTTAATTTTATAATATATGAATTAAATTGTTATTAATTGTTTTTAATATACTTTTATATTTTTTTCCAAGATTTCTAGTCAACTATTTTATTTCTAAGAGGAAATGGATCGAAGGACTAATCTTGATTTTTATCTATAGACTCAATTTCATCTTGGATAGCTTTTAATGAAAGTTATTTATCATTTGATCTTAACCTAATTTTTAGATAAATAGATAAATGACCTAAATGTTAGAATTTATACTTTTGCATTGCTAAATTTATATATTCATACTTTCAAAATATCTTCAATCAACTTCTTCACCTTGTTAAGTTGTATATAATTTAAACATATACAATTATCTTCTACTACCAAATGAGCTATTTGAGATCTTTTAAGATCTTATCAAGTCTATTTCATATTCCAAAACTCCATTTGCTTCTAAAAAACTAACATTAAAGTCATATTCTATTTTCAAATTATCTTTGATCAACTTCTTCCCTAACTCACTTTGTTTAGTTGTATCTAATTTAGACATATAGTATCATCTTGTACTCCCACATGAACTATTTGAGATCTTATTAGTCCATTTCATATTCCAAAGCTCCCTTTGCTTCTAGAAAACTAAAATTAAAATCATAGTCTATTTTAAGAAAATTGGCTCTGCTTCTAGAAAACTAACATTAAAATTATATTCTATTTTCAAATTATCTTTGATCAACTTCTTCCCTAATTCACCTTGTTTAGTTGTACCTAATTTAGACATATACTATCATCTTCTACTTCCACATAAACTATTTCAAATCTTATTAGTCTATTTCATATTTCAAAATTCCCTTTTCTTCAAGAAAACTAACATTAAAATTATATTCTATTTTCAAATTATCTTTGATCAACTTCTTCCCTAATTCACCTTGTTTAGTTGTACCTAATTTAGACATATAATATCATCTTCTACTTCCACATAAACTATTTCAAATCTTATTAGTCTATTTCATATTTCAAAATTCCCTTTTCTTCAAGAAAACTAACATTAAAATTATATTCTATTTTTAAATTTTCTATGATAAACTTATTACCTAATTCACCTTGTTTAGTTGTACCTAATTTAGACCTATACTATCATCTTCTACTTCCAGATAAACTATTTGAGATCTGATTTTAAAACTCCATTTACTTCTAGAAAACTAACATTAAAATCACATTCTATGTCATATACAAATAAATTAGTATATGGACACATTGACAAGGCCTACATATAGGGGTACTCTATGTTTAAGCCTGAACAATTAATTTGTGCTTAGTGATGATGCTTGAGTTAATTTATCTAAATTTGACTTTTAAAATATTAAAGAAAATATATATAATTTTAATTGAAGGGTGATTGGAATACTCCATTTGCATTGATGCTATGTTGAACCAATTTTATTAGCAAATCATATGCATGATGCAAACACCATAGAGTTTTAGAATTGGGTAGATTACTTTAGTAGCTATTTAGATGGTACATTTAGACAAAATGTGGGTCAAGGATTTGATGTAGACAAAGATTCTTTGTGAAATTCATCTTGTACTCATTTTACAATCATTTCATTTCTAGAAAGGACATCTGATTATAATATTCTACCAAACAGTTTGGGTTCTTTGTCTACCATTCCACATTTTGTTGTATTTTCTACCACAAGATTTCCAACAACATTTTGTTAGAGAAATAACTAGGTACCACTTTTCTTGGATGAATTTCCACACCCTATTTCAAAGCTCTCATTTAGACATGAGTAGGGAGGACATGTAAGGAAGCAAAGGTGTTCAGAATCACTTCCTACGCTAATCTTTGAGAGGACGATTATGCAAATCAAAGTAACTATTGCAAAGATCTCAAGAAATGCATAATAAAATAATCAAAATAACAAAGAATACACAACACAGTGATTATTGTGGGGAAACCCTTCCGAGAGAAAATCCCCACCCTCCAAAACTCGCACAATGTATTATCAAACCAAGATGATTATAATACACTTGCAATGCAAGTTCTTTCAGGAGCGCATCACCACAACTCAAACTTGGAGAGACTCCTTCTAGCACCAGTCTTGGAAACTAAACTCAATTACACAAAAACCTCCCCAAGCCCTCCTTTTATAGTGATTTTACAACCTGGAAACCACTTGTGGTTTTACAAAACCATGGGCAAAACTACCATGCCACATGTTACCCATTTTTGACATTTACATTTCCAATATGGAAAAACAACAAGGTTAAAATAGTAATCTCGTCCACAATTTTGTCTCTTAGTCTAGACCCCCATAAAAGTCACAAAATGAGTCATCAAGGCTCTAAAAATGACCTACCTATATTCTACTATGGAAAAGACTCATTTTAACAACTCACTAACCATTTTCCAATGCATAAACAAGTGGAAAACTTCCACAAACAAATTCTGAAATTTTCCAAAAAAGGATTGCAAGGTTGAGACACATGTTTCTCAACATTCTCCCACTTGTCAAACACCTTGCAAGAGTCAAGGGATCCAAAATATCATGGACTTAATTGCTAGGGGCCGAGAGGCCCATAGACTCTAAACACCATCTAAATTTCTCTGTGCTCATGGGTTTAGTTAATGCATCAGCAACATTCACCAAAGTCTCTACCTTTTCCAAATTCACCTTGCCATCCTCGATCATATCTCTCACAAAATGATATTGTACATCAATGTGCTTGGTCCTCACATGAAAATTCGGGTTCTTCACTAGGCAGATTACACTCTGGCTATCACTATAAATTGTCACTGCACCCTTTTTGAACTCTATATCTGAACACAATCTCTTTAGCCAAATGGCTTCTTTGCAGGCATGAGTAGCTATCATATACTCTGCCTCAGTAGTAGACAAAGTGACCATAGCCTGTTGCTTACTCATCCAACTGATTGCACCACCAAATAATGTAAACACATATGCACTGGTGGATCTTCTTCTATCAACATCACCAGCCTAGTCTGAATCCACGTAGCCTCAAATATCAAAGGAATGCTCACTTTCTGTTCCATGAAAACATATTGAGTACTCCAAGGTACCCCGCAAGTATCTGAAAACTCTTTTTACTGCATCCCAATGTGCTCTTCCTGAATTAGACATATAACGGGAAAGTACTCCCACTGCTTGGGCAATGTCTAGTCTTGTACAAACCATAGCATACATCAAACTTCCAATAGCACTCTGATATGGTACTCGACTCATCTCTTCCATCTCCAATGGGGATGTAGGACACTATGAGCTAGAAAGCTTTGTTCCCATAGCAACAGGAACACTCAATGGTCTTGCATCCTGCATATTGAATCTTTTCAAAATAGTACCAAAATACTTACTTTGGCCTAGCCAAAGCTTTTTGTTCTATCTATCTCGTATAATCTCCATTCCCAGAATGTGCCTAGTTGCACCAAGATCTTTCATTTCAAACTTTATTGAGAGTTGAGATTTTAACTCTACAATCAAACCTTTTCCTTTGCCAATAAACAACATGTCATCGACATACAAGGAAATAACCAGGAAACCATCACCATCAGTTTTGAAATATATACAACGATCAGATTTAGATTGCACAAATCCTAAACTCAACACATATGTATCAAACTTCTGGTACCACATCCTAGGACTCTATTTTAAACCATACAAGGATTTCTTCAATTTATAGACCAAATGACTTTTACCTTTCACCACATAGTGCTCTGGCTGTGACATGTAAATTTCTTCCTCCAAATCTCCATGAAGGAAAGCAGTTTTCACATCCATTTTCTCAATCTCTAGATCATAAGCTGCTGCAATAGAAAGAAAAAATCTAATGGATGTCATTTTGGCTACTGGAGAAAAAATCTCACCATAATCTACTCCCTCAACTTGAGAGTAACCTTTTGCAATCAAATATGCTTTATACTTTTCAATACTTCCATTTGAACCCATCTTCCTTTTGAACACCCATTTACAACCAACAGGCTTCCGTCCTTCTAGCAATGGTACAAGGTCCCATGTTTGATTCCTCTTAAGAGCTGCCATTTCTTCATCCATGGCTATTTTTCAAGATTCTGAATCATTCATACCAAGAGCCTCTTCTATAGATCTCGGTTCATTAATGTTAGCGTTCAATGCAAATATGCACCTCCAATCATTAGGAGAATACCCATACCTTTCAGGTGGTTTCCTTTGTCTAGTAGATCTTTGAACAAGATCTGGTTTAGGTTCACGAGGTTCAGGTTCATGATTAGGTTCTCCCTCTTCCTCTGATGATTTAGAACTCGTAGAGCTCTCTTCTACATCTCATCTTTCTAAGGGCCTTGATTCAACTTTCTCAAGTATAGCAGGAAGTTGAATCACATCTTTCTTTTCTTTAATTTGTTTTGGCTGCACTGTAATAGAAGAAGGCTTAGTTTCTCTAAAAATAACACTTCTGGAATAAAATACTTTTTGTGCAACAGGATCCCAAAGCTTGTATCCTTTCACACCATAACTATATCCGATGAAGATACATTTGATAGCTTTGTTGCCCAATTTTGTTCGCTTCTCCTTTGGCACATGAGCATATGCCTCACAACCAAACACTCTCAAATGTCTAAGTGAAGGCTTGTGGCCCGGCCATGCTTCCATCGACGTCTTATCAACAAAAGTTGATGTAGGAGACCTATTTATCAGGTAGCAGGTAGTGGCTACAGCTTTAGCCCCAAATTTTTGTTCTAGTCCAGCACCACTTAGCATACTCCTAGCCTTCCCCATCAAGGCCCTATTCATTCTTTCTAGAACTCCATTCTGCTGTGGAGAATACAGAGTTGTCTTCTCTCTTTTAACACCACAATCTTTACAAAATGTGTCAAAAATATTGGAGCAAAATTCACCACCATTATCAGTTCTCAATAATTTTATTTTCTTTCCAGTCTACAATTCAACTATTGCTTTAAATTCTTTGAAATGACTAAAAACTTTAGCTTTACTCCTAAGGAAATAAACCCATGTTCTTCTACTAAAATCATCAATGAAAGAAACATAATAAATTGATCTACCAATAGAAGGAACATCAACTGGACCAAATACATCTGAATGAATTAGATCCAAAATACATGAAGACTTATGAGAACTTGAGTAAAACTGAATGTGGTTTTTTTTACCATAGATATAATGCTCATAAAAATCAAACTCAAGATTGCAGTCATTCAACCCATCGAAAAGGTTCTTATTTTTCAAGGTCCGTAGGACCTTCTCACCTATGTGGCCAAGTCTCTGGTGCCATAACATAGTCTTCTCTACAAGCAACTTTGATTCAGTAGACAGAGCACCCTTGGGTACCCAGAAACCATGACCATCTGTTGAAAGAGAAACTCTCTCCTTCTCCAACTGAGTAGTCTTTTTTGCAATCTTATCAGAAGTACTATTGCACTCGACTATGCGTGCATCAAGTTGGTACAATGTACGAAATATACTTCCTCTTGCTATTACTATAGCGCCTCTCACCATTTTTATACCTGCTTCAGAAAATTGTACATGCACACCCGCATCTATTAGCTTACTAACAGATAACAAATTTCTTGCTAGTCCAAGGATATTTAAGACACCATCAAATCTTCTAATTCTACCATCAAAAAATTTCACATGAATACTTCCACGACCAACAATATCAAGTATTGAATTATCACCCAAATACACCTTACCACCATCAAAATTTTCATACTTACTAAACTAGTTCCTATTAGGAGTCAAGTGGAAAGACGCACCTGAATCTATTAACCATGCATTTTCACCTGCATGAGTGGCCAAGGCTGCAATGAAAGCATCTCCATCTTCCTTCTTGGACTCAGAATCAGAATCTTGCTTCTTCTTCTTCTTCTTTTTCTTCTACTCTTTGCAGTCCTTTCGAAAGTGTCCAAGTTTGCCGCAATTCCAACAGATTGCCTTAGACTTAGTAGAGGATTTCGATCTCCCCTTATTTTTGGACTTAGAATGGCCATGCTGCTTTTTGTTCTTGCCTCTTTCCTTTGGTCTTCCGCGAACACTCAAAGCCTCTTTGGCATTCAAAGAGACCTTCCTTCTCATCTCCTCAGAAAGTAGAGAACCAACAACATCCTCCATCTTCAAGACAATTGAAGTGCTCCCTATAGCCATCACAAGACTATCCCATGAGTCTGGCAACAAACATAACAAGATTTGACACCTTTCTTCTTCATCCATTTGCACCCCTACTGAGGTCAACTGAGTCACCAACATATTAAACCTTTCCAGATGCTCAAAAATTTGTCCACCTTCTTCCATTCTCAAGGAATACAACTTGTTCCTCAAGAAAATCTTATTCATAAGTGATTTCACTTGATAGATCTCACTAAGCTTTTTCCAAAGCTTCTTCATGGTAGGTTCTTCATGGACATTAATCAGAATTGAGTCTGCAAGACGCAATCTAATGAGACCTTTAGCTTTTCTATCAGTCACATCATATTGTGTGGCTAATGTCAGATCTATGGGCCTCAGCTTGTTCTCATCAATCGCATCCCATAGATCTCAATCAGTTAACATATCTTCCATCTTCAGCTTCCACATCTCAAAGTTTGTGCCAAAAAAAATTTCAACATCAATTCTCCCTGACATGCTTGCCATCTTTTCAATCCTGCAACACAGAAATGAAATGCTTTGCACAAGCTCCCACTCAAACCTTGATTAGCTCAAAAAACCCTATACCCAACAAATAGAACCAAAACTAGCCAGGCTCTGATACCACTTGTAAGAAAGCAAAGGTGTGCAGAATCGCTTCCTACGCTAATCTTTGAGAGGATGATTATGCAAATCAAAGTAACTATTGCAAAGATCTCAAGAAATGCATAATAACATAATCAAAATAACAAAGAATACACAACACAATGATTACTGTGGGAAAACCCTTCCAGGAGAAAAATCCCACCCTCCAAAACTCGCACAATGTATTATCAAACCAAGATGATTATAATACACTTGCAATGCAAGTTCTTTCAGGAGCGCATCACCACAACTCAAACTTGGAGAGACTCCTTCTAGCACCAGTCTTGCAAACTAAACTCAATTATACAAACATCTCCCCAAGCCCTCCTTTTATAGTGATTTTACAACCTGGAAACCACTTATGGTTTTACAAAACCATGGGAAAAACTACCATGCCACATGTTACCCATTTTTGACATTTACATTTCCAATATGGAAAAACAACCAGGTTAAAATAGTAATCTCGTCCACAATTTTGTCTCTTAGTCTAGACCCTCATAAAAGTCACAAAATGAGTCATCAAGGCTCTAAAAATGACCTACCTATATTCTACTATGGACAAGACTCATTTTAACATCTCACTAACCATTTTCCAATGCATAAACAAGTGGAAAACTTCTACAAACAAATACTGAAATTTTCCAAGAAAGGATTGCAAGGTTGTGACACATGTTTCTCAACACGACATAGGTAGAATGTCCAGCTTTATATATTCCAATTGCATTTATTTGAAATTTTCATTCTTTTTTCCTTTAAGGCATTTTGACAACATCATGTACCATATCATACATCTACATTTTGTATACACATCTAAAAAAACATATGCAAAGGTGATACTTGACAATAAAAAATTCACCTTCATCATGCTTTATGTCCATGTTCATACCTTTATAAGATAGTTGTGAAATATATGAATCAATGTTTTGATGTCTTGAAGGGCTTCCTTAAAAACCAATTCACTACACATCTTTAAGAGCTCATTAGGTTGTCAGAATTGAACAAGAATTGACATTGCTAATTTTTAAAAAATTGTAATCTGTAATTTAGATGGCAATTGAAATTTGAATTAATTTGAATTTGGTATCTCTAGTTGTCCCAAATACTAGAATTCAATCTTCCATCTAAACAGTAGAATTGGAAAATTTCTCATTCTAAACCCAATTTGGCAGAAATGAATATTAGAAAATAAAATGAAACATGTGTTTTTTCAAAACAGGCTAATTATTTTATCTATTTGGCCTTTATTTTTGGAACAAAATCGGAGATTACCACCTTTACCCAGTCTCACTACTTGCTACTTTCGATTTACGGCCTTACCCAGTTGAACATCTGCTTGCCCTTTTGGCACATAAGTTACACAAAATTAACCAGCGTACATAGTGAAATTACAGTTAAGATTTCACAAAGAAAACTACTGTCATTCCTTGAATACGGTGAGGATCTTTAGTGGGATACCAAGTGCAGAACTTTCTTCATTCATAAGATGACTGATACATGCAAGCATGCAGATCCACTATTGTTTGATTTATTACCCTACAGTTTGCATTGATTGACGAAGAGGGAACCGCATTCAAGCGTGGATAATTTGCATTGAAAGTTAAATCCTAGAAAAAATTAAAATTGATAAATAGGGCTAGTCCTGAATATTGACAGCAAAAGGAAGAAACAGTAGGATGATAAAATGTTCATTTCCCTTTGTTAACTGGGGTTTTTCCGCTTGCGTAGAGCCACCCAACTACTCTAGAGCAATTGTTTATGAAAAGGGCTTTGAAAATATTGAAAGGATACAACTTTGTATAGTTGGATCTGGCTGATATTTTCATCCAATGTTGAATTCTATTTTATTTTAATTATAAGTTTTGGGTTAATAGTATAGAAATGTGGTATTTGAGGAGGGCAAATAATATGCAACCATATGCAAAATGTAGGAAATGTGTCATTTTAGTTCACTAGGTGCACTAAACAGTCCTCGTCCATATTTTAAAAAAATACTATCCAGATCATTTGAAATTAGAAAATTTATCGAATTTCAACAATTGAACCATAATCATTTCATTTCAATCTTTGCCTTAATATCAAAGTCACTTCGGAGTGGAGGTCGTGCAGTTAGCCAGTCAAAAGCAGAGTGGGAAGCCTAAGTAAAATCTGAAATTGATTACAGGGTTCATAAACAGCCAATAGAGAGTATTTATTTATAAGATTGATAAACAACGAGATACCTAGCGCGAAAGCGAGGCGCTCTATATATTTTTCCTTGCTTTATACAGACTAGGGAAGAAGTACTTCGGATATGGAAATGCCTAGTGATTGATGACGGACGAATTGCTTTCATCGGAAGCCGATTTTGAGAGTTCCAACATGTCCTGAATAAACCTGTGCAAGTTGAGAAAGGAAGAACCTCCCTCCCCAACTGCTTTGAATGCAGCCTCCTTCACCTCCCTTCCCCTCTTCCTCAGCTCCTCTGCTTTTGGACCCTCCATCAGTCCTCTCACCCCTTTCTCGATCTCCTCCCTTTTCACAACCATATTTTCATCAAATTCCACGCCGTCGAAGGCCATGCCAATCTTCCACACATCCTTGCAGAACCGGCAGTCCAGAAACTGATCAGCGAAATACGGCCATCCAAGCATTGGAACTCCCATGCTCATGCTCTCCAGACAAGAGTTCCACCCGCAGTGGGTCAGAAACCCTCCTACGGAAGGGTGGGACAAAACATTTAATTGAGGCGCCCATTTGACAATCAGTCCCTGATCTCTTATTCTCTCTTCAAAACCCTCCGGCAGAGTGGCAGCCATACCTCCTGCAATATCATTGCGCAACACCCACAGAAATGGGTGCTGACTATTTTCCAATCCCAATGCCAATTCCTCCAGCTGCTCATTCGATTTGACGGCGATGCTGCCGAAGGAAACATAGATCACAGAATTCGGCTGTTGGGCGTCAAGCCACTTCACACAGCTCTCATCTTGCTCCAAAAGACTCGCTTGCTTGTTCAAATCTTTTCCTTGCAGCAGATTGGGAAGAAACACGGGCCCAATTGCCAAAGCAGGGCAGCCATTACAGGACAGCACGCTTACTGTCTGGGGAGGCTCCAGCTCATCAAACGTATTGACGAGCACATAGTCTGCCTTCTTTTGAAATTGGGACTCATGGAGACACTGCTGAAACAAAGCGTCAGATGTATCGGTAGCGCGATAGTAGGAAAGAAGATCGGTCGGCAACAAAGGCGGAAGGTTTCCTGGCAAACAATTTATCACTTTGTTCACCCTCCTTGATTCCTCCACTGCAATAATAAACGTTTAGTTCTTCCAGTACAAGCATTTTTGAGAAATGAAAACAATTATTACAATAGATTTCGTACCTTTGACAGGAATATGTCCGAGGGAGAGGAGGACATTGGCGTTGCACTGAGCAATAGAAGAGGCGGCGCACATTGTCCAGAAGATCACCCGGGGCACCCCCAGATTCTTCGCCACTTGATAAGTGCAAGACATGAAATTTTCTGATATAATGCAGGTGATGGGAGGAGTTTTTCCGTCAGATAAGCTGCACAGCAGATGATGCTCCAAGGCCGGGCCGAGATTTCGCATTGCAGTTGTATACTCGGCAGGATTGGAGAGACGGCCATGATCTGGCGGCAACCCATCTGGAATGGTGAGAAACCTAAATGTGGAAGTGGAGAATTCATCATCACTATCTTTAGCAGCTGCTTTGGACATGCACTTGTGACTCCATTCAGTGTTTGCGAAAGTGATGAAAACTCCTCGTGAAGACAGCAAGTGGGCCAAATGAAAAAGAGGATTAATAGTGCCTTGCGCTGGGAAAGGCACCATTACTGCGTGCAAGCCGTTCATCGCCATATTCCTCATTGGTTGACATTAGTTGAGCCTGGCCTTCATATATATAATTAGATGTCATGGAATGTTAGGTTGAAATGCTTCTTTTTGGGCTCTTTTGATTGGAAAATATGCTATATTTTAATAATATTTGCCTAATTTTCTCTGGTTTCTAATTCATTCTTAGGTGAGGCATATCAAGCATTTCAAGATACACTTGCTTGTCATTGTTTTGTGTTTGTCTTAGATTATGGAATAATTTGTAAATCATTTTATGATTGAATAATAATAATAATAAAGGGATAAAATATTTATTACACAAGATAATTTATAGATAAAGTGAATTACAATAGTTGATTAGAATTTCAATCTTTTAATTGATATTAAAGAATAGGATTTAATAATTGGACATTTAAATGTGTTCATTTCAAAATCATATGTGACAATTTCAAATCACTTCTAATAGTTTACATCTGACTTAATTGGCAAGATTCTTATTTATAACTAATCTTTTATACCCAGTCTTCAAATAACATATTCATTAAAATGTACTTTCTTATTGAAAACTTCCTTACACATAGAGATCACTAATAAGGAACATATTTCATTTAATCTGTCTATTCACTGTCAAGAACCACCTCTTTAAGAAAAATTATAATTATTAGTTTTATTATATTAAAATATTAAACACTACAATAATGAATACTATATTAAGTATAATTAGTTATTTAATCCTCCAACCTAAGGGAATTTATATCCAGTGATGAATATCACTAGTGAAATTTGTACAATCGTATACCTATCAAACATGGCAAAGTTTCACAGCTCCTTTGAATGATCCAGCAATGATAAGCAAGGAAATTCAAAGCGTTTGGGTTCTACCATACATTCACAGCTTTTAGCCTTCCTCTGCAGAAATTCTAATTTAGATATGATATTTAAAGTTGCCATAACTAGTTTAGGTTGCCATAACTTCATTACGCTCTATAAAATGAAAGTTCACACTATATACGAGAAATGTTAGTATGCTAATAGAAACCAAATTTAAATAAAGCTTCTACAAACTAAACAAAATTCATAAACTTCAAGATAGACTAAGATGAACTCTCAATTGAGAATATGAGTCATTAATGGGCTCTCTCAATGAGAAGCTCTCTTGTTGAGTAGCTTTGTCTAAATAGATAGGATGTATGCTCAAGCTTTATGCTTCAAAAAGGGCTTCAAATGGAGTTGGAATTTGGGTGTGAGTGTATGATTTTGATGTAAAATGGCTTCTTAAAATGGCATTATGATTTTACTTCATGGATTGTGTTATTTTGCAAAGGGGAAAGATCCAATTTATAGGCAAGAGACTTGAGGGATTGAGGGCTAAGATGCAAGGATGAGAAAAAGCTCATGGAGGGCTCAGATTGCATGAGAGGAGAGCACATGGATTGTGCTTCCTTACAACCAATCAGGGAGTGACACATGTCATAGCATGAGAGGATGGAGGAAAGGGGAAGGATGAGTCAACAAAGGAGGCTCAAGGGATAAAATCTTCATAAAGACCCTCATAATGGCTTGTAAGAGCAATAAAAAGGCTTTGGAAGAGTCATTTATGGCCTAGTGGGCTTCATAAAGTTTTATGGTTGGGATATTTTGAGGGTGATGAGAGGAATTTCGACTTAGATTTGATTAGGAAGGTCTTAAGCTTGCTTAGGCTTGTGCAAATGATTAGAGGATGGATTAGGATGGTTTAGGATTAGCTTAGGGATAGGCAAGTGGATGGCATTTAATGAGGGTGGGTGAAGGAGGAGATATTTGTTAACTTTGGCTTGGGTTAGTAAGTCTTAACCCATGTTTAGAGAATGTGACAAGGTTAGGAGGGGATTAGGATTAGGGTTAAAGACATTTTCTAGAAGAGTCTAGACTTTGAATGAGGATAAAGACTTTCTAGAATAGTCTAGAACTTCCTAGGATGAGGATGAAGACTTTCTAGAAGAGTCTAGAACTTCTTAGGATGAGGATAAATTACATTTGTAGGAAATAAATAAAGTTTTATTTATTTCAAGGGTTTGGGTTGAGGAGATATTTATTAAAACTTTTTTAATAAACACGAGGATTAATATTTAATCTTAATTAAATATTTTGAGTTGGGATTAGGGGTAGGAAATGATGGGATTAGCCTTTAATCAAAATTAAAGAAGGATTAGAAAATTTTGGAAGAGGTTAGTGGTCTTAAGGAAATTGGTCAAGTTTTGGACAAAAAATAAATTTTTTATTTATTTTGGATTTTTTGGTCAATTTATTAATTAAATAATTAATAAATAAAGAAATAATGTTTAAATAAGATTTAAACATTTTTGGGAGGGATTCTTTAATTAAATATTTTTAATTAAGATAAAAGGATTTAATGACATAAAAATAAATAAATAAATTAAATGATTAATTAATAAATGAATGATGATGTCATCAAATTTTTTTCAGAAAATAAAAATACTTTATTTTCTAAAAGTTTTTAGGTGTCTACACAGTAAGCATATTCTCTTCAAAGTTATTTGCATACGCATTATACTCTATCAAACAATCCATTATCAGCAGATGTGTTGTCTAATAACGTACGAGATCATGGAGAAATGTGGATCATATGATAGAGTTAGGTGAGAGAACCAATGGTTGTGCATATACATTGACTAGTTGTTGTCACAGATATTTTGCGAACCCTAATTCTTTGACATTAACTCAAACTACTATTTCTGAGCTCTAACTAATGCCCCTCTTATTGATTTATTCACGTTTCCTTATCAAAATCCAATCAAGGGATCATGTTGAAGATTAAAGCTTGCGGAGTTTATGGTGAACATTAAATTACAACTCCACCTCCAACGTTATAACTCTAGCTCCAGGGTCCACTGTTTCACCGTCAATTTCCAGTTTTATGTAATTTGGGATGGTAATAATCAATTCTGCGAGATAAAAAGATGGTCCCTCTCAACTGGACAACAAAATGCCTGGAGACGATTCTAGATGTGCGATAGCGCATCCAAACAAGAGGATTGTACAACGAAGCACGCAAATTCACCATCTTTAGAAAATGACTGGCGAACAGTGCATCACCTTCCCATCCCCAGCTCTTACCCGATACACACACATGAGACAACCATGTCCTCTTCGCCAAAAGTACTGTACAAAACAAATAGACGAGAGCAAAAGTTTTCCACATCATGACATTGAATTGCTCTATATTTTTACCCACCTCGTAAATTCCTTGCCTAATGTGTTTTCACACGAAGAAGCTCTTTCTCATCGGTTTGAATATTATAGTAGAATAGAGTCACTTATTGAATCTTTTTGTAAAGGTAGCAGATGAACTCTAACTAATTTTAGTTTGTTAGAATTACTGAGAACCATTTATGATATATGACACTGAAAAAGTATGCCGTACAATTTAAGCTAGATTGTTTGCAGTTGTTATTGTCGACTTTAAAACCATCTAAAATCATGTCCATATGTTGGAGATAAATAATTGATGCGTCTATCTTCAATCTTGTGGCTAAGCCACTTCCATAGATCAATTGAATTAATCTCCATGATTACTCGCTCAAAGATTAAACTAATCTCCAACCTTACCTGCTCATGTACCGTGAACAGGATAGTGGTCTCATGAAGCTAGAGGCGTTCGTTCTTATTTCCTTTCCTGTTTGGTCTATTAGATTCAACACCCCCAACAAAAGACACATTTCATTTCTTCGACCATAAAAGAAACACACATTCTCTTTCATCAACCCATTAAAAAAAACGCACTTTTTTTTAACTTCAAACTATTTATAAAAAATCCACAGAGTTTGAGTTTGTAAATTCCACCATTCAACAATAAACAGGTGGTCTTAAATTTGAGTTATGAAAACTCAACATATTGATGATTCTGATGAAATATGATTCATTGATAAAAAGAACGTTCCCACAATCGAGATTCAAATAACATGAACTGAAAAAAATCAATGTCCTTTGACAGAGTTTGCCCCGATGAGGAAGTTCTTTTCGGGTATCCTTCGACTATGTGAACAGTAGCAAAGTTATATTTTCATGATCATTTAAAGTCGGGATCAAGAATCGATTTTATGGATGATGGGTTCTTTAATCGCCTAAATTTATTGTAGCCTGATATCTTTCCCTTTGTGGCAGATTCATTTAATTTTGACGTACTTAATCAAAATTTCCATCTAACAGACCTCCCTAAAAAGTATTTTGTTCGTGATATTAAGTGTAGGCTTGGCAATATTGATGTTCTGTGTTTGCAAGAAATTAAAGTCTCTAGGTTCCTTCTCAGCATGAAGCTGGTCGAGGTGGTGTAGTCACTCTCCTCTCTCCTCGGCTTTCCCCTTTTGTTATTTCTCATGGTTCTGACCCCATGTAGAGAGTAATTTGGATTTTGTAGTCTTTTCAAAATCATTCTTTTGGCATTGTCAATATCTATGCTTCTAACAATGCGATTGAGCACTCACACTTGTGGAGGTGGCTAGTTAATTCTTTGCCACCTGCCACCTAGTTATTCTACGGGAATTTTAATATGGTTGAGCTGGTTGTTGATAAAGTGGGCCTGCTAGCTTTTCGATGGTCTGTTGGTGAGTGAGAAGCCTAGTTCTACATGCAAAACAAGTTGGGTCTTTTTGATCCCAATGTTCATTGCCACCGGACTGATGGTGTCTGGTACACATGGTCCAACTTTCAAGAGGGAGCTGACAAGGTCCTTAAAAGGTTGGACCATGCTATGATTTATGTTCAGTCATTTTTTTCTTTTTTCACATAACCCTACTACCTGTCACTCTACTCCCTGACGTGACTCTTTCGGACCATTTTCCCATCCACTTCTCCATTACCTAGCATTTTGCCCCTCCTTGTAATTGTAAAACTCAGTTTTACCTTAATACTTCTGTGTTGTCCCATCTACCCATCACTACCCATATTTTACAAACTTGGAACCTTGAACCTAGGCCCCACTCATCTTCTAGGTGGATCTAGTGGTGGAATGACGCCATCACCCATACTGTGAGGTTTCTTCACATTTATGGGAGGCAATTAGCTACGTACCACAAGAGATCCTATGAGGCCACTATAAAAGATCTTCATATGGCCACTGAAGCTCTTTCCATGAATTTGTTTGATATGGATCTCAAGGTTCAACTTGCCAACCTTCACCATCAAAAATAAGTTGCAGACAATTATGCTACTTGGGGAGCTCAACTCAAAGCCTGCCTTCACTGGTTGGATGTTGGTGATCAAGCTTCCAAGGAATTTTTAAATGTGTTGAGGGCACACCACTCTATGGTGGGGATCAAGTGCATTTGGGAGGGTCAGCATACCCTTTGTGAGCTTCTTGATATTTTTCAAGCCTTTTTTTGCCACTATGAAAAAAATTTCACTTAGGGTTCCTCGACAGCTAGGGACCAAGCCTTGCAGGCTTCTTTGGCTATCATGCCTAAAAATCTCGCTCCAAAATAATATGTGTTCTGTGAGTAGAAGCTCACTCTGGAGGACCTCAAGGAAGCTGTCTTCTCCATGGTGGATGAGAAGGCCCCTGGTTGTGATGACTTCCCTTGTAAATTTTATAAAGCATTTTGGGATGAGGTTGGTCCAGACTTGCATAAGGTTTATATCAAGGTATACAATTCCTATTCTCTAGGTAATCTTATTAACAAAGGGAATATTAAGTTCATACCTAAGCTGGGTGACCCTAAAGACATCTACAATTAGAGACCCATCACATTTTTGAATGTTTCCTATAAGATTATTGCCAAGGCTCTCTCACTCAAAACTCACCATCTTCTTCCTCAAATCATTCACCCTAAACAAACAGGTTTTATCAAGTCAAATTATATCTTGGATAATATAATTTCTATGTGGGAAGGGATGGAATGGGCTCATCATTCCAAGCAACATGCCATCTTTGTCAAAATTGATTTTGCTAAAGCTTATGATAGGATTGAATGGCCTTTCATTCTGGCCATGCTTCAGGCTCTTGGGTTTGGCCCTACTTTTTTGCAGTCAGTCCAAATGCTCTTTGGAGATGCCTCTACTTGCGTCTTCATTAATGGTCATCAATCTCAATCATTTGGGCTTTGTCATTCAATTTTCCAAGTCTGCCTATTGCCACCCTCATTATATGTCTTGGCAACAGAAGGTTTTGGGTATTTGCTCGCAAATGTCATCTCCTAAAGAAGGGTCTACAGTATTTCCCTTCCAGATTCCCCTGACCAGCTTGTGAATGGTCATTATATAGATGACTCTTTCCTCTCTCTCATTGAGGATGAAGAAAATGTTGCCTCTGCTTTGCAATGTCTTGACACATTCTATCTTGCTTCAGGGTTTGCCATTCAGTGGCACAAAACCCTTTGTTATAGACAATCTTACCTTTCTTGTCTTGCTTGGCTTGAGTAATATCAATGGAAATGGATTCAATATGGGAAAGCTTTTCATTTTCTGGGTATCCCCTTTGCATTCCAAGCCTTAGTTGTTGAGCTTTGGAATGTGATTCTTTCTAGAATAGAGAAGAAGCTAGAGTATTGGATCACCAAACCTCTCTCACTTGTAGGAAATTTCTAGATTTGTTCCAAAGTGCTAACCACCACCCATGTTTATTATTCTTCCTGTTAGGTTTTGTTAAAGGTCTCGTACCTCAAACTTGAACACCTTTTACATGACTTCTTTTGGGTGTTAGACACTTCTCACCAGGGTTTTCACAGAGTTGCCTGAGATTTCTGTTGTCTTCTTAAGGAGTTTGGTGGCCTTGGCTTACTGTCCTCCTAGAAGCAAGGTACTTCTTTATGTGCCAAACGGGTGATTCAAGTTCTTTCTAGCAATGAAGCCTAGAAGATTCTATTAAGGCATTGTATTTCATCAGGATTTCTAGTTCACCAGCTAGCCTAGAAGGGGATTAGGTTTCAAACTGTTCTGATTACCCCTGAAACTATTCAAATTTAGGGTACTTTTGTTGTCAAGAGTATTTGGAAAGCCTAGGAAGCAGTTAAGCCCTAGCTTCATTGGGTTGGCAATGGATTTAGACATGGGCTTTCCTTGAACCAACATAATCTCTGGTGTTCACCTTTATTTACTATACAAGGTGTTCCCTTGGCTAAGGTGCATGAGGCTAGTGCTCTACATTTTTTTAAATGTAGCATAAGGACCCCTAAAGATCTTTCCTCCAGAGTTACGATGAGCTTGTGGTCATGGGAAGACATGCAAGTGCAACTCTGGTTCACTCATCTAGATCAACAGACTTTTTGATCTTCTAGTTTCTATGGTGCCTTCACATTTATTACACAAAGTGGGCATTTAGTATTCTCACCCTTGATGGAAAGATTGGAAGTGGTATCCAAACACTTTGGTAACTAGCTATAAACCTAGGCTAGGTTATCGATGGCTAGTTCCTCACCTGCCCATGGTTGATGTTCTCAACCAATGTTGGCATTTGCAATCTTCACATCATACTTGGAGTCATAGGTTCTCCACTATGTGGCACACCATTAGTAAACCCAAAATTATGCACTTTTCCTAGTGTATTCTTTTCTAGGGCTTGCCTTTGGGCTCCTGGTGCAACATCTGGGAGTTCTTGACCCCTGTTGCCCTTTTTGTGGTCAACCAAAGTCCATTTTGTACATTTTTTAGTTTTGTAGAGGGGTTCAGTTTTATTGGCAATGGATCCATGATCTCTTTCACCCCTTCCACCCATAACCTTTTTCTTGGCATATGGTTCTTCTGGATGATAATACCTTGATTCCCTTTAAAATGACATGCTTTCAAATTAGAGATCTTATTTACCATTTGGAAAGATTGCAATGTAGTCATTTATGCTCAAAACACACTTGACATTAATGTAGCTATGTACTCTAAAGCATGTATTTATAACAATGTCGTGTAATAGATTCAAGCATAGATAGATAAAGTGGCTCTAGAGGTGATGCACTTACAGGAGCTTTTGGCTAATTAGAGAAATGCCCCTTGTACGATTGCTAGTGTTTTGTCAAATTTGGCCTTCGATGACTGTACCCCTCCTCACGACCATCACTAAGGATGTAGCAGTTCCACTCATCACTCGTGCATGCCTTGCTCTCAACAACACCTCTCTCCCAATAGTGGTGCTTTTGGTCAATGCCACATTTCTGGAGGTTCTAGTGATTGATACTGCTCAAGCTTGCCTCCCCAGAGGTCTAGTTTGGGGTGGTCCCCAATGGCTCCTCCTACTGCTCTTGCTACTAGTTTTCCATCTATTCACCTAGACCCTAAGTGGGTGTTTCCCCAGTTGGATTTAGCCATTTCTCCTCCTAGGCCTGAGGGAGAGAAAGATGAAGATAATGCTACTACTACAAATGATGGTTGGGCTCCCCCTAAGCCATGTACTATCCCCACTTTTGGGTGGGGCTCTAATAATAAGGATCCTCCTTCCTCAACTGGCATTGCACCAGAAACTTGAGGATTTCTTTATTTTCTATTGTTTTCTACAGTTTTTTTGATGAATAGCTAATTTTTGGCTAGTGGCTGTATGAATTCACAGGTGATCCTGTATCCTCTAGCCCCTTTTTTGTGAATATGTAACTTTATTGTATTTTTTGTAATATAAGGAAGGGACTATTCATCAATAAATAATCAATAAATGATATTCCAAAGTTTTCCCATAGTTAACAAAATAATCTTTCAGTATGTTCTTGTTAGTTGCATTCATTCAACATATCATAATGGGTAGTTTATATATTATGAAAGTTGAAGTCATAAACTGCTATTACAAGCAATAATGTTAGACTTCAAATACTACATGATCGTCATTTTTTTGGTTGAAATATAGTTTTAGAATGTAGAAGTAATAAAATAAGATCATTATGCTCTTATTGTGTTTGTGTAAAAGTCTTGTAGCTCTTTGTTTTCCCTATTTTGTTGTGTTCTTGCTATTGTTCACTTTCTACACTTGGTATTGTTGGAATTAATTTTGAACTGCTTCATTTATTTCAGTGTGGACTTACTTACCATTTCCAACTTTTGATGTCAAGTCAATCACTTTTCATTCAAGACTTTTGGGTTAAGAATAAATATTAAATTATAAATTTCTAAAAACTTCCTATAGTGGATTTGAAACATGAATCAAATGTCCTTAATTTTTGCTTCCTTTTTCTTTGTCTGCAACATACAGTGAGTCAAGTTTTTTTATTCATTTTTGTGTTTGAAAAGTCTAAAAATAGGGCAGAACTTTCTAGAAAATAGGGCAACATGAAATATGTGCAATTGTAGCACTATAAAGAGATATTAAGGAGAATAGAGGTCTATGGTTGTTGATGAGCAGCTCCTCCATAATTTGTTATTTAGGAATTTTCTAATGTTATGCATTCTAGATATAAAGGAATCAAATTTTATAGGTTTTAATATATTAGTATATAATTTCTTGAATCCTTATAGCTTTGTCTTTCTCTTTGTTTTGTTTTATTTTCCTCTATCTCTTACCATTAGTGGTATTAGAGCTGAAGTTTTGAAGGATATTGGGTGAAGTTTTTTGTTTGGGAGGCTGTCAAGAGTAGAAAGGTCTTTTTTCACAATCAACAATGGCAGCAAGCACAAGCTTGAAAAATTCACAAATCCCATAGTTCAATGGGAAAATTTTTGAGTACTAGGCAATGACAATGAGAGCATTATTTTCTTCACAAGACTTATGGGATCTTGTTGAAAATGGATACCAAGAACCAACAAATGCAATAACATACAATGCACTTTCTCAGACTGATAAGGATATATTGAAGGATAGTAAGAAGAAATATTTGAAAGCTTTGTTTTTAATCTTTCAAGGGGTGCATGAAAGCATATTTCCAAGGATTTTAGCAACAAAAACATCCAAGCAAGCATGGGATGTTCTTCAAACAGTCTACCAAGGAATCGCGAAAGTGAAGATAGCCAAACTACAAACATTAAGAAGAGATTTTGAGTCTCTTGAGATGAAGGAATCTGATACAATAGATTCATTCTTCACTCAACCTCTTGGATTGGTAAACCAAATTAGATTTCATGGCGAGACAGTTGAGGAAGAGAAAGTATTAGAAAAGATATTAAGATGTTTGCCTCCAAGATTTGACAGTATTGTGGTAGCCATAAAAGAGTCAAAAGATCTCTCATAAATATTAGTTGATAAGATACATGCCTCCCTCATTTCTCATGAGCATAGACTAAATAGAAAAACACATAAAAGTTTGGATCATGCCTTCAAGACACAAGTTTCAATCAACCATGCTAGAGATAGGAGAAGAACAAATTTCAAAGGTAGAGAAAGGAACTCAAATAGAGGTGGAAGAAGCAACCCATCAAGCTCAAGTGGAAGAGGTATCATCCATAGCTTAGCCCAGAATACATGTCAAAATCAGCCTCAAGGGAAAAGGTATGGAAAATCCTCAATCCAATACCATTATTGCAAGAAATTTGGGCAATATGATTCTAGACAACAAAGTGCAAACTTTACCAAAGAAAACCAAACTCAAGATAGTGTGTTCTTAGTTTGTAATGTGGCACAAGAAAGTCAAACCAATGTGTGTTTTTTAGATTTAGGGTGCAACAATCACATGACAATAAATTTAGAAATGTTTTCTAGTTTGGATGAAAGTGTAAAATCTAATGTAACCTTGGGCAATGATAACAAAGTAGAAGTTAAAGGAAAAGGCAATGTCAACATTCTAATCAAGAAGAGGTCGAATAAACATATATCTGATGTTTATTTTTTTCCTAGTTTAAAACATAATTAAATGAGCATTGGCAACTTGTTCAAAAAGTTTATAGAGTATCTTTTTAAAATGAAGT
This sequence comes from Cupressus sempervirens, assembly GCA_028749045.1. Lineage (NCBI taxonomy): Eukaryota > Viridiplantae > Streptophyta > Pinopsida > Cupressales > Cupressaceae > Cupressus > Cupressus sempervirens. Next base: position 804,989,511 of record CM053783.1, on the reverse strand, counting down.
GTGTATAATTTTAGACAAATTTTTAAGCAATCAGCTCATTACCAAAGTCCAAATGATAAACAATAGAGTGTTTCCCTTAAACATTAGGCCTAATTTGAATGTAAAAAATGCTCTAGAACAACCTACAATGATCACACAAGATGGAGATGAAAAAGCTGTAGTAGTCACACAAACAATATTTCAAGTTGAAATAAAAGATGAAATTCGTCTTTGGCATCTAAGATTTGGGCTTTTAAACTTTGCAGCACTAAACTTGCTTCACAAGAAAAGCATGGTCAGAGGATTGCCCCTCATAGAGAAACCAACAAGGGTGTATGATGGTTGCATCTTTGGAAAGCAACAAAGAGAATCATTTCCGGTAGGTATGTCAATGAGAACCAAGAAACCTTAAGAGATTATCCATTCAAATTTGTGTGGACCAATGCAAACACCCTCCATTGGTGGAAGTTACTACTTCTTGACATTCATTGATGATTATTCAAGGAAAACATGGGTCTACTTTCTAAAACACAAGGATGAAATGTTTGTTTACTTACATCAATTTAAGGCTCTTTTTGAAAAGCAAAGTGGTCATTACATCAAAGCATTATGAATAGATAGAGGTGGTGAATACATCTAAAATGAATTTCTAAATTTTTGCAAGAATATGGAATTCATAAACAATTCACTACTAGATATACCCCTCAACAAAATGGAATATTTGAAAGGAAAAATAGAATGATAATGGAAATGGCTAGAAGCATGATAAAAGCAAAGCATTTGTCAAATGAGTATTGGGCTGAAGTTGTATCATGTGTAGCATATATAATGAATAGATGTCCAACCAAGAGTGTGAAAAATATGATTCTTGAAGAAGCATGGAGTGGAAGAAAACATAGTATTTCTCATATGAGAGCATTTGGATGTATGACATATGCACATGTGTCAGATCAGTTGAGAAGAAAATCAGATAACAAAGGAGAAAAGTGTATATTTATATGTTATAGTGATGAATCAAAGGCATATAAGCTATATAATCCAATCAACAAAAAGGTATAATTAGTAGAGATGTACATTTTGTAGAAGATGAAGCATAGGATGGAACCTTGGATGAGAAAATTAGTATAGCAGCCAACATACCACAAGAGGAAGATGAAGATTTTGCATCAGCACATACTTTAAATGTGACTCCACCTACACCCGTTCAAGGTTAGCAATTGGTTCAAAGGACACCATCATCAAGCATTCCGATAGCCCCACACATGCAAGTAAGTACACCATCAAATATGCAACAAATACCATCTTCAATTGGGACTCTTATTGCCAATACATCAAGTCCACAATCTATAAATTCAAGTGACATGTCAAATCCTACACTAGCAAGCTTAAGGAGACAAAAAATCAAAATTTCCAAAAACATTTATGAGCAAGATAATGCTGAAAGTAGTGCAGATTGGACTTCTCTTTTTTCTTTATATTCATAAGTTGATGATCCAATTCAATATGAAGAAGCAATTAAAGAATTAAAATTGATCTTCAAGTAATGGATGAAGAAATTTATTCCATAGAAAAGAACCAAACATGGGAGCTCATAATTCTTCCACAAGGAAAAGATGTGATTGGAGTAAAGTGGGTTTACAAGCCAAAGTCGAATGCATATGGTAATGTTGAAAAACATAAAGCAAGGCTTGTAGCAAAAGGTTATTCTGTAGTGCCTGCCCCTAGGTCGCATTTTGGTTATCATTGTCGAACTCTTTTAGGGCTAGTTTTATGTTGACAGTTAGTAGCATTTTTTTGAGACTATCAGATATTGTGCTATGGATTCGGTTATTATATGATGAGATTACTTGGTACTTTATAGTTCATGTATGTATGATGATTATTCAAGTGATTTCAGTTATTGATGGTTATTAGCTAGATGGTTTATTATCATGTGTTTTCTTATGGATATTTACCCCATACTTGCATGTGTATGGTGTGCATGTCTGCTTTTCTATGAGGTGTCTGATGTGGTTAAGGAAGGGAGTCGTAGTCACCTGCTAGTCGGGATCTACACGAGGCACCACTTCCTGCCATTGCATGTTTAGTTTAGTATATATTGTGCTTGTACATGCATGGTTTTTATGCAGGTTGTAAGTACTGGGTATCGACTTCCCTGATTTTCCAGAATGACTGTACCCTATCACATTATCTCCATGTTAAGAGAGAGGAAATAAATTCTCAAGTCCAAATCCCAACCCTTTAAGCCATTTGTCCTAATTGAAAATTAAGACAAGTATCTGAGTTGAGTGCCCTCCGAATGTGTTGGATGACGTAATTCATGATATTAACCCTTGGTTTGATTTTGTATGTATTTTGGCTATGATGGGTTTTCGTATTTTACCTTGTGAGTCTTTAGAGTATTTTCTATTAATTAAGCTTAATTAAAAGATTTAATTAATAGTTTAATTTAATGAAAAATTAATATGATATTTTAATATTTATTTTATTTAATTAATTGGGAAATTAATTAAATAAAATAATTAAATTTGAAGATAAAAGTTATAATTTTTAAATTGGAATGTGGTAATATTTATTTAAGTTAATTAATATTTTAGCAATTAAGTTTTGGAAATGAATGTAAAAGTGGAAAAGATATTAAAATTATTAAAAGATTAAAGGTTGCATGATGTGTGCATGTGATTAAAATATAAATATATTAAGATAAAACAAGTAAAGTTATTAAAGTTAGTGCATGAGATTTAAAATTAATAAATTAAATTGGAAAGAGTAAAGTAAATCTTATATTAATTATTGTGCATTATTTTAATATTTAGGAGTTTGCAAATTCTCGACAGTTGTCATGTAGACAACACAGGAGTTTGCACTCTAAGTATGCACAAGTTGTCTACACTTAGGAGTTGGCATATTATTTGAGCACATGGTGTCTACAACTTTATGACTCATCTAGAAGGTTAGAGTAGACTCATGCTTTGTTGTCATGCTTATCTTCTAGTTGTTTCTAAAGACATTCTAGATGCATCTTAGAGGCCTTTAAATAGAGGCTCTCTTAGTGTGTTTGGACAAGCTTTAAAGCTTACATGCATTTGAGGAGCTCATACGCTTCTACATGCTCATATGCTTCTATAAGCACTTCTGGTCACTTGGAGGTTTCGGTTGGCTTGGATCTTGGAGTAATTGCAAATGTTGGCGAAGGAAGGGATTTTATATGGACTTCTGAGGGATGAAAAATTAGCATCAGTGTCCAGGTGCATTCGTGATTTTCTCATAATCTATTTGCACACTTTCTCTTCCCGTCTTCATCGTATCTGTTATATGTGTCTGAATACTCTCTGTGATTGAATCTGCAATTTGAATTGGAATCTAGATATGTATGTTAATTTTTATTTGGTTGTGAGGAAAACATTAGAAAACCCTAGTTTCCATTCATGAAAAGAAATTAGATCTTAATCAGGTTTGGGTTCGAATTTATATTGTGAAATTAGATAGACAAAATTTGAAATTAAAATAGAAATTCTAGGTTAAAAATTTGAATGGTTAGATGTAATCTTTCTATCAAATTATATTTTTAGATTAAATTTAGAGATCTATTATTTTAGAGAGGAAATTCTCAATTTATAGATTTAGAAAATCTTATTTGTTTAAAATTAACTATGTATATGTTCTCTTTTCAAGTTATGCAAATATATATATATATATATATATATATATATATATATATATATATATATATATATGCTATTATAATTAATAATAATCTGCATATTTTTATATATACATATATATATATATACACACACACACACACACATATATATATATACACACATATATATATATATACATATATACAGACATATATAAATATATATATACACACACACACACACACACACACACACACACACACACATATATATATATATATATTTAAATTGCAGTGGAAGAATATTTATTAAAATTCAAATTGTGATCCGCATTGGACAAACATTTGTTAAAAAAAATGTTATATAAAATAAATTTAATTATAACTTGGGGTAGTTATACCAACCTCCGACTGTATAGTCGTACGGTACCTATGCTTTGTAGTGTACTGGCGCTGCAGACGTCGCGTGGCCACACAACTATTTTGGATAGACCGGCGGCTTATATAAGGTGGATTGGTATTTAAATTATGTGCTCAGCAATTAATTAATCACCCAAAACTTCTATCACACGCCCTTTTTAAAGTTTGGAAATTCAATTTTGTTTTATGTAAATTTTTAATTAAAGTTTTAATATACATTTATTATTAATTATTTTATATATATATATATTGATTTTAACATTTGATACTCTATAAATATTTATGTTGATAATTGTTAGATATGAAATGTCGAATTGTCAATTATTGTTAATCAAGAAGAAATATTGAATTATTAATTTGAATATTAAGGAAGTAGAAAATGGTTGATATTAATTATTAAGAGATGATAAATTATATTATGTTGATAATAATTGTTTAATGATGATTATTATAATGATGTAAATTAAGAGACTTAAATTGATATTGGAATAAGATTTAATTGACAAGGGGTCATTATCATTGTTATAACATTTAATAACATCGCTATAATTTGAATTGCTATGTTTAATACGTCATGTATTATTAAATAACTTATTGATATACCTTAATGGTGTTAAGAGTTAGTTAAATATTAACTATTGAAGTTTATGGAAGGGTTCTATGAGTTTATTATTTATTAATATTTGTTGGGGTTAGCAAACTATTAATAAATAATAGTATAAATGGTTTAAATAGTTATCAATTAATCTGATCAGAGTTAATCTAGAGGATATTATTTAATGATTAAAGTTTTTTTAAAGATATTAATTTTTGGATTTGGAGTATAGTTGATTTTTAATTGATATTCATTGAGTTGATAATATAACTATGTTATTAATAATGAAGTTGTGCGGTATAGTCTTAATTGAAATGATTATCGGTAATACGAGTTTGTTAAAGAAATATTAGTATTCATAAAAGAATGACGAAGGTGGTCATTATAAAGTCAATAATAAGATTTCCAATATAGCTTGTTATTAAATATTAACAAGTTATTATTATTGAACTATTAATATGATTATTTGTGTATTGGGTTGTAGTTGACTTTTTACTTACAAACTATTGTTAGTTATTAGTCAATTGATTTTTATTGGGTTGTTGGTATGGTTATGTAATTATTAATTAATTTAATTAATTAGACTTAATTAAGTTTACTTAATAATTAAGATATGTAATAAAGTTTTAATTGATATGCTAATATCGATTCTTTTAGTGAAGTTGTTAAGTATTTACATCGAAATTGACAAGTCGTACTCTCATGACTTGAATAATGACCTTAGATATTTTAATGGTGAGACTTAGTAATATTTAATTTAGAACTATTAGAATGTTAAAAAGATCATGGATTGTGTACCTATGTTAATTGATTGATTTAATTGATCATTTTAATAAAGTTATAATCCTCTTATTCAAAGATTGTTAACTGGCTTTCTTATAATATAACAATTAATGATCCTTGATTTATGTTGAAATTTGAAGTAACATTAAAGAAGAGTTAATCAATTAGAATATGGATCTTAGTTAAATAAAGAGAAAAAGTTAATTAAGGGGCAATGATGATCAGTTTAATGAGTAAATATTTACCCTCAAGCTATTCTTAGAATATTATTTTAATTAATGGAAGGATAATGCTATTGGGGAACAAACGGGTTGACTTGTAGGTCAAATGATAAATCCTATACACTTGAAGTATACTTGCAAATAGAAAACTAAAACCTCTACACTTAATTCAACTATGTGATTTTAGTAAATCAAAACATGTGTTTGCATTGTGTTTTCGCGATGCTATTTGTTTTGGGTTTTGGGTTGACTTGTGTTGACCAGTTATAGGACATCTACCAGAGGCTTGGGGGTTATCTGATTGTGATGGCATGCTGATCTTATTTGGTCTCGATCTTTATAAACCCAACCATGGTTATGTGATGGAATGCTCTATGAGATGTTTGTATTTACTAATTATTGTTTCTCATCATTCTTCTTAAGTAAAGTTGAGCTATATGTATCTGAGACACTTGACTTAACCATTTTTGAGTCATTGATTAGTTATCCTTGGATTACTTTCTAGTCGCCATGATGGGACTAAAATATTGATTTATTTCTTGATGATGTCTGTTGAATACAATTAAATAATTGTGTATTGTCTTTGATGTTACACAAATGTCATATCAGTTATCAGACAGAGTCTACCGAGTTCTATCAACCAGGAAAACAGTTTACAGAGTCTACCGAGCTCAGTCGGTCAGTAAAAGCCTTTTGCAGTGTATACCGAGCGTTCCTGTATGTCACACGGTGAGTTAGTGTTAACCGAGTTCACTCGGTAAGCTAAGGAAAGTTTAGTTCTTACCGAGATCACTCGGGTATCAAAGGATTTTGTAGCGAACGGTTAGTATTAACCGAGTTCGCACGGTAAGCTAAGGAAAGCCGAGTTTTCACCGAGCTCACTCGGTAGTCAAAGATAGCTTTTACCAAGTCCAGTCGGTTTCCAAAGGAAGTGGCAGGTTTATCGAATTCCCCGGTAATTGTAGTTTTTACCGAGTTCTGCCGGTTAACACAGTAAGGAAGTTTTTGTTCTGTATTGACCGAGCAACGTCGACCAGTGAAGAATTTTATTTTTTAGTTCAAGCCGACTTTGGAATATGTTTCGTCAAGTTGGTTGGGCAAGCCGACTTTGGAATTGTTTTGACAAGTTGGTTGGGCTGACCTGGTATTATGAATAATATATAAAGAGGTGCTCAAGATGCGAAAAAAATAAGAGCAAAAAGAGGATGTACGGATAGTGCAAGGAAGTGCAAGGAAGAGACTTGCGTGTACCTAAGTAGAATTGAGCAGAGGGAAATCTTGGAGCTGCAGAGATATATTTGATCAGTAAGGATCTTGTGGAGCAAAACTGAGATCTGTATTCAGCAAGATAAGTTGCATGTATTTTCAGATCATTCATTGTTGCTTTCTAACCATTGTAACAGTGATTCCAAAATCTCCTAACAGAGTTGGTTTAACAGCCATTTCATAAATCCTTTTACAGGGTGGCAATTCAGTTGAATTGTTCAAAAGACCTCTTACAAGGCCACTCCTAACAGGGTGATTAAATCCTCTAACAGGGTCACACCTAACAGTGTGTTTTGTAACCTTTAACAGGGTTGGCTCCTAACAGGGTTCACTTCAGAAGAGTGAAAATTTGTGACTAGTTGCTGGTGGTTTTTCCCATATTGGGTTTCCACGTAAATCTGGTGTCTACTGTGTTAATGATTACTTTCTTTTGCATAATCGCTTATTTTAGTAAATGCTTCATAAATTAACTAAACATCTATCAAGTTTTAAGCAGTAATTTTTATGTTTATTGAGTAGCAGCAGCAACTAAGTTTAAGGCATCTTTGGGACTTTTGAAAATGTTTTTGTGGTAACTGATTCACCCCTCCCCTCTCAGTTACCCCATCTTCATTTTCCAACAATTGGTATCAGAGCTTTTGGTGCTTGCAGGAGAAGATTTCAAAGATCTAAGCCAAGATCAAGATGTCTTATAAGAGGGAAATCCCAAGGCTTAACCGAAATAACTTCTCAGCATGGCAAGGATTAATGAGACTTCATCTAGCTTCCATTGGTGACACTGGTCTGAAATATCTTGATGAGAAATATGTAGAACCATCAGGTACATTATCAGTCAATGACATTGCTATAAAGAAGACTCATAACATTATGATGATTGATATTGCATCTGCCTTGAGTTATGAAGAGTTTGATGATGTCAAGGACTGCACTACTGCCTATGAAATGTGGGAAAGACTGAAAGAGATCTATGGTGGAGATGACAATGTCAGAAGAGCCAAAGCTGAAGGTTTGAGAGGACAGTTCGATTAGATGAAAATGAAAGAAGATGAAAATATTGCCAAATATGTTGAAAGAATTAAAGCATGTGTCAGTGCTATCAAAGCTTCTGGAGGAAGTATCAGTGAAGAGACAGTCATAAGTAAAGTTCTTAGAACTCTACTTCCAGTTTATGCCATCAGGGTATCAGCCATTCAAGAAAGAAGGTGTGAGGCCAATCACAAGATAAACCTAGAGGCCATAGTTGGAAGATTGACAGAATTTGAATTAGATAATTTTGATAATTATGTTCCAGCTGCAAAGAACATTGAGTCTGCATTTGAAGCCAAGCTTTCACTCAAGGACAAAGGCAAAAAGAAGAAGGAATCTCAGTCAGAGAGTGAAGATCAATCAGATCAGAGCTCTGACAGCGACCTTGAAGTAATTGAAGCCCTACTTGCAAAGAAATATTCAAGAGAAAGAGGTAAATACAGAGGTAAAGTACCCCTAATATGCTTTTCATGTGAAGAAGTTGGTCATATTGCTGCAAGGTGTCCAAACAAGAAAGATAAAGATGAAAAGAAAGATAATAAATGGAACAGTAAGAAAGATTTCAAATCATTTAAGAATAAAAGTAAGAAATCATGTTTTATGGCTAAAGATTCTAATGATTCTAATGATGAAGAAGAGGATGAGATTGTTTACATTGCTGTAAAAGATGAATCCGACAATGAAGAAATGGCACTCATCTCTCACATAAGTAAGAATGATACATGGATCATTGATAGTGGCTTCTCACATCATATGACTGGAGATAAAACAAAATTTGATCAATTTGAAGAGTATGATGGTGGCAGTGTAAGATTTGGAAACAATGAACCTTGTTGCATCAAAGGAAGAGGAAGAATCACTCTAACCCAGGAACTTGTATGTGATAATGCTTATTGGGTAGAAGGACTAAAGCACAATTTATTGAGTGTGGCACAGTTACTCAACAATGGACTCAAAGTAGAATTCATCCAAGGCAAAGCAAGACTGCTGAACGGTAAAGGAAAGCTGATTGGATCTGGTATTCAAACTAAAGGTAACTTGTTCTATCTTGAACTTGATGAACATTCATGTTTTATTGTTCAAATAGAAGAGAGTTGGTTATGGCATAAAAGATTATGTCATGTGAATTTTGACAATCTGGTAAAGATAAGCAAATTCAAGAAAGTGAGAGGCATTCCTGATTTAAAGAAACCAAAGATCGATTTATGCAAGAATTTTCAAATTGGAAAGATGGGTAAGTCTAGTTTCAAAAGCAAAAATTATCAATCTAAAGATTTATTAGAAATTATGCATACTGACTTATGTGGACCTATTGAAACTGAAAGCTATACTGGTGAAAAATATTTTATTCTTTTTGTTGATGATTATTCAAGAATGATGACCATCATGTACCTAAGGAACAAATCAGAAGCATTTGAAAAGTTCAAATGGTATTTGGCAAGAGTAGAAAAAGAAACAGGGAAAAGATTGAAATGCCTAAGGTCGGACAGAGGTGGTGAATTTATTTCACATGAATTTATAACTTTTGTATTGAAAGAGGAATCAAAAGACAGGTTTCAGCACCAGGTACACCTGAACAAAATGGCATAGCTGAAAGAAAGAACAGATCCATCATAGATTGTGCAAGAACCTTGATGATAGAAAAAAATGTTGCTATCAAATACTGGAAGGAGGCTATCAGTACAGCAGTTCATACCTTAAACCGAGTACAGTTAAAAAAGGACTCATTCAAAACTCCCTACAAAATATGGTATGGCTATAAACCCAATGTAAGTTATCTGAAAGTATTTGGAAGCAAATGTTATATCTTGAAAGAATCTAGAAAAGGTAAATTTGATATAAAAGGTGATGAAGGTATATTTCTTGGATACTCATGCAAGAGTAAAGCATATAGATGATTGAACTTATCTACTCACAAAGTCATAGAAAGTATACATGTGAAAGTTGATGAATTTGCAGAAAAGACTGAAGAAGAAAGCAGAAAAGAACCAGAAGATTACAAAAGATTCGTCTTCAGTGATTCAGATATAATATCAACTGCATCTGAGAATCAGAAATCTTCTTCTACCGAGTCATCACTAACCGAGTTGTAGGAAACATCTACCGAGCCAACGTCTACCGAGTCAGAAAATACCGAGTTAGAGATTACCGAGCCTGAGGTAACCGAGCAGGTACATACCGTGCTAGTTGATACCGAGCCAGACCAAACCGAGCAAGGAGGAGAAATGCAAGAAGATAACGACAAAATTCATCCAAAAGAAAAAGAACCTGTTCTAGCCAAATATGTCAGGAGACATCATTCAGCAGACCAGATCATTGGAAATAAATCTGATGGAACCATCACAAGAAGTAAGTTGAAAGGTACTTGTTTACCTGCTGATTTTGAACCTAGAACTGTCAAAGATGCATTAGAAAATGATAATTGGATTGAAGCAATGAATGAAGAAATAGAGCAGATAGAGAAAAACAAAACATGGACTCTTATACCCAGGCCTAAAGACAAAAATGTAATCGGTACAAAGTGGGTTTTCAGAAATAAGTTGGATGAAAATGGTAAAGTATCAAGAAACAAAGCTAGATTAGTGTGCAAAGGATATTCTCAAGAAGAAGGCATAGATTATGGAGAAACTTTTGCTCCTGTTGCTAGATTGGAAGGTGTTAGAACCTTATTAGCATATGCTGCCTACAAAGGATTTAAAGTTTATCAGATGGATGTCAAGTCAGCATTTCTAAATGGTATACTAGATGAAGAGGTCTACATTGAACAACCTGAAGGTTTTATTGATCCAGATAAAAAGAACATGGTTTGCAAATTGCACAAGGCATTGTATGGTCTGAAACAAGCCCCTAGAGCATGGTATGAAAGATTGCATAGCTATCTTATTCAAATTGGATTTCAAAGAAATAATGATAACAGTAGTTTGTATATCAAGGAAGGACCAGAAAATAAGATTGTCTTGGCAGAAATATTTGTAGATGATACTATTTTTACAGGGAATGATGATCTTTGCAAAGAATTTTCAGAACAAATGAGCAAGGAATTTGAAATGTCAATGTTCAGTGAAATCAAATTCTTTGTGGGACTTCAAATTTAGCAGAACAAGAATGGAATCTACATCACTCAAGAAAAATATATCAAAGAGATATTGAAAAAGTTTGGTATGGAAGACTGTAAACCAGTTGGAACTCCCATGTGTACTGGACTAAAACTTACCAAAGAAGATGATTCAAAGGAAATAGATCAGACATTGTACAGATCTATGATTGGAAAGTTGCAATATGTAGTTCATACTAGGCCAGATATTGCTCTTGCAGTTGGAATTGTGGCAAGATTTTCAGCCAAACCAAGAGAAAATCACATGATGGCAATCAAGAGAATAATGAGATATCTGAAAGGAACTGAAGATTATGGATTATGGTATAAACTTGGAGGAAACCTAGACTTAAAAGTGTTTACTGATGCTGATTGGGCAGGAAACCTTGACGACAGAAAAAGCACAAGTGGAGGTGCATTCTTTCTTGGAAAGAGGTTGGTTTCTTGGATAAGCAAAAACCAAAACTGTACAGCTCAATCAACAGCAGAGGCAGAGTATGTTGCTGCAGCAGTAAACTATTCTAATATTATTTGGTTCAAGAAATTGCTACAAGGCATGAAGATAGAAATCAAGGAACCAGTCGTCATGTTTTGTGATAACACAAGTGCAATCAATATATCTAAAAATCCAGTAATGCATTCTAAGACTAAGCACATTGCAATCAAGTATCACTTTGTTAGAGAATTGGTGCAGGACAAGGAAATCAGATTGGAATATGTACATACAAAGGAACGGATTGCTGACATATTCACAAAGCCTTTACCTAAGGATGCATTTTTGTATCTCAGAGGTAAGTTAGGGGTTATTCCCCTATCTGAAGTTCACTAAAATAAGTTTTAGTGATGCATCAGCTCTTACAAAATTGAACAATCATCAGTTGATGCAACAAATCAAGGAAATATTGCATATGAATCAGTACTAAAGGTACAATGAAATTCATTTGAAATTAGATGGTCTTTGGCATGTGTTGTCAAAGAGGGAGAGTTTTACTGTCATATCTTTTCCAAAATCCAAAATTTGATTAAGTAATTTCTTCATAGAGGGAGATTACTGTAAGAAGGAGAGTTCTCTATCTTAGAGGGAGTTCTCTATCTTAGAGGGAGAATTGTTAATTGTGTTGTGTAGCAGTAGACTTGCTTTCAAATTTCATTTCTGCTATGACATGTTGTGTTGCCATCAATGCCAAAGAGGGAGATTTTTGAATACAATTAAATAATTGTGTATTGTCTTTGATGTTACACAAATGTCATATCAGTTATCAGACAGAGTCTACCGAGTTTTATCAACTAGGAAAACAGTTTACAGAGTCTATCGAGCTCAGTCGGTCAGTAAAAGCCTTTTGCAGTGTATACCGAGCGTTCCTGTATGTCACACGGTGAGTTAGTGTTAACTGAGTTCACTCGGTAAGCTAAGGAAAGTTTAGTTCTTACCGAGATCACTCGGGTATCAAAGGATTTTGTAGCGAACGGTTAGTATTAACCGAGTTCGCACGGTAAGCTAAGGAAAGCCGAGTTTTCACCGAGCTCACTCGATAGTCGAAGACAGCTTTTACCAAGTCCAGTCGGTTTCCAAAGGAAGTGGTAGGTTTACCGAATTCCTTGGTAATTGTAGTTTTTAACGAGTTCTGCCGGTTAACACAGTAAGGAAGTTTTTGTTCTGTATTGACCGAGCAGCGTCGGCCAGTGAAGAATTTTGTTTTTTAGTTCAAGCCGACTTTGGAATATGTTTCGTCAAGTTGGTTGGGCAAGCCGACTTTGGAATTGTTTTGACAAGTTGGTTGGGCCGACCTGGTATTATGAATAATATATAAAGAGGTGCTCAAGATGCGAAAAAAATAAGAGGAAAAAGAGGATGTACGGATAGTGCAAGGAAGTGCAAGGAAGAGACTTGCGTGTACCTAAGTAGAATTGAGCAGAGGGAAATCTTGGAGCTGCAGAGATATATTTGATTAGTAAGGATCTTGTGGAGCAAAACTGAGATCTGTATTCAACAAGATAAGTTGCATGTATTTTCAGATCATTCATTGTTGCTTTCTAACCATTGTAACAGTGATTCCAAAATCTCCTAACAGAGTTGGTTTAACAGCCATTTCATAAATCCTTTAACAGGGTGGCAATTCAGTTGAATTGTTCAAAAGACCTCTTACAAGGCCACTCCTAACAGGGTGATTAAATCCTCTAACAGGGTCACACCTAACAGTGTGTTTTGTAACCTTTAACAGGGTTGGCTCCTAACAGGGCTCACTTCAGAAGAGTGAAAATTTGTGACTAGTTGCTGGTGGTTTTTCCCATATTGGGTTTCCACGTAAATCTGGTGTCTACTGTGTTAATGATTACTTTCTTTTGCATAATCGCTTATTTCAGTAAATGCTTCATAAATTAACTAAACATCTATCAAGTTTTAAGCAGTAATTTTTATGTTTATTGAGTAGCAGCAGCAACTAAGTTTAAGGCATTTTTGAGACTTTTGAAAATGTTTTTGTGGTAACTAATTCACCCCTCCCCTCTCAGTTACCCCATCTTCATTTTCCAACAGATGTCATGTTGTGACATGTTTTGACTCAACCATTTTGGAGTCTTTGATCAGTATGATTTTGAGATATATTTTGGTTATTGAAAACCAATGGATATTTTTTATTATTAGTGATGCCTTCAATTGCCAATAGAGAACTGTTGTGGTCATGATTATCTATGGATGCTTTTCAGATGCTCATGGAGATTTGATGCTTTTATTATTGATATTTGATGTTCTTATTGTGGATTATCTTTTGGTATTTCTTTCCAGTCACTCGTATAGGACTGGGGTGATTTTATGATTCTATGAGCTTAGGGTAGGTTATCTACTTGTAGTGTCAGGAAATGGCTTGCAATGGGGGCCAGGGCCCTAAGTGGCTACCAGGGTAACTCATTGTAAGTTTTGTTAATAAGTGATAATATTTACACTAAATGAGGATTAAATGAACCTAAAAAGATATTTTTTTGGTTCTTGCCCATGCCTTGAGTGCTTGTATAGACTAGGATGGGAGTAGTTGCGACCTTGCATTTCATAGTATGCCTTGTCAGTATGAGAGGATACTAGTGGCAGCATGAGGATCAGTAGGGACTCGTGGAGTTTAGCCAACTGCTAGGGTAACTTCTTCATGATATATGCGATGACACTTTTCCGCTTGCAGAGTAGGTTTCCTACATGTCATTGTGTGCCTCTGGGATTAGATGTTAGTTTTGTGATTGAAACCTTTGAGTTAGTATACTTTTAGGATTCTTGGTTTTAGAGAGTATTTATGTTATGTGGTTTTGATATCCTGTTTGAGACTTGAGATTATCTCCTCAGCACGGTGGGAGTGGACCATTTAGGTTCCACGTGGTTGAGTGGTAGTGCTTTATCACTCTTATCATTTGAGATCCATTTGAGACACCATGGCTGATGCTTTCTTTGTTGGCATCTATCTTCATGGATTATGATGGTGGACATGTATCCTTACTTTGATGATTTGCATGTGTTAGATGATGTTATCTTATGCTTTATTTTGTGTGTTAGATTCTTCCTGCATATGATGTAGGATGTTTTAGGAGTGACATTCCTACTATGTTAATACTGATGATCTCTTTGGTGCTTTGGGATGTTATGCATGGAGGGATGCGTAAGATCCATGATGGTCTAATGATGCTATTAACGTTTGGGAGGAACCATGCACTTAGTTATTTATGTTTGTGATATATGTTTATCTTTTATGATGGATGTTTATATCTTTTGTGATGATGTATCATTTATGGTTTGTGGTTTCATTTATGCTATTGTGTCATGGATTAGAGTTAGTATGATGATGTACTTTATTTACACGGATGTATATTCTTTTAAGCCTTTCATACCCTGTGGCATGTATAGTGGATGATTCAGCAATCAGGAATGTAATTTAAGAACATTGGATGTATCATTGCTAAGGATGTGATGTTAGGTGAATAGTTAATTTAGATGTGATACAACGTTAAGGGATTCATGAAGAATGTAGCCTGTTATGTATATATGCTATGTTTACTTTCAGTTGGATGTTACTATTGCTTTCGCGAATGTTATGAATGGTTTTACTTTCATATTAAAAAAAACAAATTGTTTGGCAAACTTAGTGAAACTTTAGGTTAATTCTTTGGATCTCTTGGCGGGGCATTACATATTTACAATAGCTTGATGTAGACTACAATGAGACATTTGCACCAGTAGCTCATTTAGACACCATGAGGACTATATTAGCCATAGTAGCTCAAAAAAAGTAGGAAATTTATCAAATGGATATAAAATCAACATTTCTCAATCATTTCTTGGAAGAAGAGGCATATGTGGAGCAGCCACCTAGGGGTGAGATTATCAGTCATTAAAACAAGGTTTATAAGCTCAAGAAGGCACTCTATGGACTCAAAGAAGCCCCAAGAGCTTGGTATAATAGAATTGATTCTTATCTTTTACAAAATGGATTCAATAGGTATAATAGTGAGCCTACCTTATATACTAAGTTAAATGAGCAAGGTGAGATCTTAATTGTTTGTTTATATGTTGATGACTTGATTATAATGGGTGATTTATCAATTGATATGTTTAATTCAACTATGAAACAAGAATTTGAGATGACTAATTTGGGTTTAATGAAGTACTTTCTTGGCATTGAAGTGAAACAAAATGAATATAGTATATTTATTTGTAATAGGAACCCTAGAAATGCCCAAGAACTAAACCAATTGTTGAAAGAGATCGTAATGTCTTTGCATAGATTCAAACCACATAACATGAACAAAAGGAATTCATGCAAACTAAAAATTGAACTAATATTGAAATAATATTAGTTCTCAAACTAATAAAATCAAATACATAACAACTCACTAATTACTCTAGCATCATCAAATACATAACAAATTGTTCAACTCACTAATTACACCCAATTTGCTTGTAGCTAGAAATGCATCCAAGGTACCTATTAATGAGTTGATAGCAATGTATTTCAAAGGCCAAACCCCAAGGAATGACATCTAGAATGTCACAAGAGAGGATGGACATCCTCTAATGCCAAGAACATAACTATATATCAAAGTTCCTATCAAATGCAATTCACCATCATCTGATACAATAATCCCATGCTAAACAATGAAGCTCCCACCTCTATTTATACTTTTCCTTAACACTTCTAGAAGGAAATAAAATATTAATTAATTTCATTTACTAGAAGCTTGCCCCTTCCAATAACTAATGCACTCTCTAGAAACTCCTCCCTTGTAATACAATAAATAATTGTGCTTCTAGAAAATTAAAGGCTAAGAACTCCATTGAGCTACTAAAAAGATGGGGACATTACATTATTTCTCAATAAAAGTATGCTAATGATATTTTGGAGAGGTTTAATATGTTGAAATGAAAATCAACGCCAACACCATTTGTCAGGGGTATGAAGCTAAGTCAAGATGATAAGGGATCTAATGTAAATCCAACTTTGTATAAGAAACTTGTTGGGAGTCTCATGTATCTAACAACCACAAGGCTAGATATAATGTTTGGAGTTAGTCTCATTTCAAGATTCATGAATTCTCCAAAATTTTCACATTGGCAAGTAGGAAAAAGAATTTTGAAGTATATTAGTCGAACACAAAATTATGGAATACTCTATTCAAGATCAACTAATTTTATGTTGGTAGGATATACTAATAGTGATTGTGTAAGATGCATTGATGATAGGAAAAGTACTTCAAGTAATGTTTTCATTTTGGATTAGGTGTAGTATCATGGGTTTCAAATAAACAACCACTCGTCACTCTTTCATTAGTTGAAGTAGAGTATATAGCATCCACAAGTTTAGCATGTCAAGTAATTTTAATGAGTAGAGTGTCGAAAGAATTGAAACAAGAACAAGAGGATGCAACAAAGATATATTGTGACAACAATTCAACCGTAGCATTATCAAACAATCTAGTTTTTCACAAAAGAAGAAAACACATTGACACAAGTTATCATTTCATTAGGGAGCTCATCACAAATGGTGAAATTGTTTTGGAGCATTGTAGATAAGAGGATCAATATGCTGACATCTTCACCAAACCATTGGGACAATAAAAATTTTTGCATCAAAGAGATCAATTGGGAATCATAGATGGTGGTTGAAATTAAGGGGAACTATTGGAATTAATTTCCAACTACCTCATTTATTTTAGTGTGGACTTAGTTACCATCTCCAACTTTCCATGTCTAGTCAATCACTTTTCATGCAAGACTTTTGGGTTAAGAATAAATATTAAATTATAAATTTCTAAAAACTTCCTAGGGAGGATTTGAAACATGAATCAAATTTCCTTAATCTTTGTTTCCTCTTTTTTGTCTATAGCATATGGTGAGTCTAGTTTTTTTTTTCATTTTTGTGTTTCAAAAGTCTAAAAATAGGAAAGCATGAAATATGTACAGCTATAGCACTATCAAGAGATATTCAGGAGAATAGAGGTCTATGGTTTTTGATGAGTAGAAACTTCATAATTTTTATTTAGGAATTTTCTAGTGTTATGCATTCTGGATGTAAAGGAATCAAATTTTATATGTTTTCAATAGATTAGTATATAATTTCTTGAATCCTTCTAGCTTTGTCTTTCTCTCTTTTTTTTCTTTCTTTTTGTTTCTACCATCAGGTGTTAGTGTGTGAAAATGATCTTGGGCATTGACATTAGAGTGTTTATAGAAATGATTTGAAAAAAATACTAGAAGAAGAACAAGCCATCAAAATTGAAGAGAATTTGATGCAGATTGCTACAACAAATAGAGAAAGATTATATAATTGTTATTACGAGATTGCTGCGAATTGCAAAATTAGTTGCTAAGAAGACCAAGAAACAACTAAATTCTGAAAATCATAGAGCAATTTATAGGAAGGTGTGAAAGAGAATTCAAATTTACAAATTGAGAGATTAAAGGATTTTTTTTGTGGAGTTCAAGAACAACTAAAAAAGGCAATTTATTTGTATAAGTTTTCTTTGATTTCTAAGAAAGATTATTTGAAAGATCATTGGAAAAATTAGAGAAGTGTAAGAAGAATGTTGATTTGGGTAAGAATATAAAGTTTTTGGAAAAAGATATTGAGATCTTAAATTAAAGCCATTAGTTTGTGATGTTACTTGTAGTACAAAAGATTTGGTTTGTTCTTCTATTGTGTTAGTTGAAGCTTTTAAACAAGTTACTGCAAGTTCTTCTATTGTGTCAGTTGAAGCTTTTTAATAAGTTGCTGCAAAACCTACTCAATTTAAGGAATTCAAAAATTTGATCAAATTTGTAAAAATCAAAATGGGAATTAGAACTTCCATTTCCAATTTCACCTATTTTGCTAGAATCTCAAATTCTTATCTTAGGTCCCTAATAGAAATACAAATTCTCAATTCTTGATTCTAATATGACACACCCAAACTAAGAACTACAAGTTTTAAGAATTTGTATATTCATATTCCAATTTGGTTCCCACAAACAAGTTGGCTAAGGAAATTGACTATTCAGTTTTTAAAATGACTTAAAGAAAATTAGTTACTTTCATATATCATAATTAATGGATTAAAATATATTACAAGTTAGATAGTAATTTTGATTCATAATAATGAAAAAATATTTAGTTAATTTTGACACAAGAAAACAATGTGTATCTATATCATGTCATATATGAAAAAGGCATCCACTCTTCATTTGAAAAAATATAGTTAGAGGGGCTAATTAATTTTTCCTTTAATTTCCATATCATCAACTAATATTGCAAGAAATTCTCTATCAACTTAGATAGTCATTCTTGCATATAGTATGTATGTTTCTTCAACTGCATAAAAAAATTGTGAGCTATTTTTGTTATCTAAATGCATACGAGAATTCTCTACACTTTAACCATTGTGATATGGATGTATATTCTAACATTTTTTTTTCAATCCAAAATACTATAAATCATCAAAATAATATACATAATGATAGCTAGAAGTTGTAAATCATGAAAATAATATACATTATGATAGCTAGAAGGATCTCAATGCATAGATTTAAATTATACTAATTGTATTTAGCTTTCAATAGCAGGAATACAATGTAAGTGAAATGGTTGGATGAAGTTTAATTATTTCTCAATTCTCTTCTTTCATACAAGTAATTGAGTTGACCTCACTGTGGTAGACAATTTTACCAAGGTTTAAAAAGTATGTATTTTATTTTGAGGAGTAAATTATATCAAAGAAAAGTAATGTGATTTCCTTTAGATTTGTATTTCAAAATTAAATTGTAATTTGTTCAATAAAATGTATAGAACTATCTATAATCCCCATCCAATTTTTTTTAGCTATGTCTAGTATGACCTCATTGAACTTATTTTTGGTTCAATAGAATATTTAAAACTATAGCATTATTGTGTGTGTGTGTGTGTGTGTGTGTGTGTGTGTGTGTGTGTGTGTGTGTGTGTGTGTGTGTGTGTGTGTGTGTGTGTGTGTGTGTGTGTGTGTGTGTATCAAATTGAATTATATCTAACTTTACAAATATCAACAAATCACTCTTAGTCTTAACCACAAATTTGATATTTTCAACACACTCTTTGTCATGCATTTTATCCTAAAATGTGATGATCTATGCCCAACAATTATTTTCTCTAAATGAAAGTTTAACTTTGACCTGACTCCAATTATAATTGATCTATTTAATAAAATTTTAGAATAATTGAAACCTAATTTATTTTTTTTGTATTTACCTGTTTATTAAAATAAATTTTTAATTTTTAAATATTTCAATAATATCAATTTTGTGTGGTTTGTATTCTAACATTTTCAAAAATTCAATCTACATTTTACAAATTAGGAGACAAATCTTAAGAAATAACTTATAGATTTCCTTATAAAATTGACATTTTTGAAATAAATATATGATAAATAATAATAGTAATGATAAAAAAATATAGGGTTACATGTAACATATGATTTGTGAATCCCAATATGATTTATACTTAAGAAATTATAATGCAAGTGAATGAAACATCAGCACAAGTGAAAAGATTAATGGTTTTGATTTTGTCATAATTTTGATGTTTGAATAAATATTTCATTAATATACTTAAAAGACAATAAGATTTCATTAAATTTCTTTGAAATCAATGATAAAATTTAAATTAAATTTCATTTTATAAATACATATTTAGTACTAATTTTTTTTAATGGAACAAAAGGATATCTCATGAATTGTCCTAAACATCTATGTGCCCTTTACTAATGTATAATCTTCACAGATTTAGTAAAAAATATATAAAATTACCAATTTATGGTGTTATGTTAAAAGGAGGAATAGTGCTCCCACAAAAGGTTCCTATAAATATTCTTCCAATAATGTCCTAAGCATCTAGGTGCCCTATAGTAATGTATAATCTTCATAGATTTAGTGATTTAGCAAGACACTATGTATAATGGAGGAATAGTTACCAAAACAAATTTCCCAAAAGCATTTTTCTAGTTGAATAAATAAGCCAAATGATTTTCTTTGAAATAAGTGTGATTCTATGTGTTGTTTCATATTGTACCTATCAAATGCACATAACAAGAACCCCCCTTTCCCCACAATTTTAAGCACATCCTTTTTCTAAATTTCCATACAAAGTTCAATCGTCTTCTATGAAATCATTTTCTTTATATCACCTCCTTTTGTTCATTTTTCCCATATAGCATGTCCCTATCATACTCAATGAATCATGCTTGATTTTTCTTTCTCTACCAAACATATTTCATAGCTCCTCCTTCCAGTCATATAGAAACCCTCCTCTAATTTTTCTTAAATTTTATTAATTTTTAATGGGGATACCATTTATAATATACTAAAAATCATTGTAAAAGTAATGATAGAAAATGTAACATATGATTTTTAAGGTTTCAAAGGACTCTAAAAAGGGCTCACATCTTTGGTTATTGAGATTGAATGATCGTATTCCATTTTTTCACTCCTCTATCTCCTAGTTCTATGATGTTCTCCCTTTCCCTTGTAATTTATTTAACCTAGCCTTGTGACCCTAAGTTATCTGAAGAATACTTGTGAGGACATGTTCCTAAAAAGAAAGATGGCTATGTGGATTTGGAAACTCTTTCCTTATATTCAATAGAGATAGGTATATGCTATAATAGATTAAAGGTATTGGTGAGATAGTTACTCTTTCAAATGCATATTTCCCATAATAAAATTAATATATTGGAGGCCATAGATGAAGTAAAGCACAAGGTAGCAGATTGGAGCATGGGTCATGAGGGTGAAGCCTGGTAGGAAGTGGGGCAAGTGCTAGATGATGAAATTCATAATTGGAAATAACTTGAAGAGCATGTTCATTGCTTGGTTTCATATAGTTTCAAGTTTTAGTTTTTGGCAATTTTTGTTGGTTAGGTGTAGTTGGTGCAGTCATTGCTGGTTGGTGTTTGATGGTTTGGTTGGTTTGTTGCTAGTGACATTTTTGGTTACAGCTTGGTCCATTTTTGGCATTGTAGGTGGTTATTAGGAATTTTGTATTTAGTCTCATATCCTATTTCATTTTTCTAAGTTGTTTTGATTTGGTTTGTAGGTGCCACTACTTATGACCTTATCTCTATGTCTTAAGTACTTTATGTTAATTTTGTTGTAATATTTCTAAACCTATCCCACTTTACTTATTCATAACATATGGTTTGTGAATTATAATATGATTTAAAAAAAATACAAGTGAAAAAAATAGTGATTTTGATTTTGTGGTGATTTGGATATTCAAATAATGATTTCTTTAATGCACTTAAAAGAAAAATAAGATTTTGAAATCAATGCTAAATTTTGAATAAAATTTACTTTTGATATATATATATATATATATACAAATTTTATAGAACAAAAAGATATACAATAAATTATCCATAATATCCCCTTTACATTAAATTATTAATTCATTTATCAATATATTTTTATAAAATTATTTTATATTAACCATAAAATAAAATAACTTAAATGACTTTATCTCTATAATTTTAGTCTCACAATTATGTTCTATGAATTTTTGTAAAAAATGGTTACCTAAACTAAATTCTAAGAATTACCAAGCATTCACTACCTAAAATTCGTATACCTAAAATTCAAATTCAAGAACCTTTAATTAAAATTTTAACATTAACATTTAAAATTTATTTTTTAATTAACTTTTAATTTTAAATTTATTTGTTGATTAAAAATGATAATTAACATTTTACATATTATATTTTCTTTAATATTTTACTGGTGCATGGTAGAAAAAGAAATCTTC
The DNA here is from genome assembly GCA_028749045.1 of Cupressus sempervirens. Lineage (NCBI taxonomy): Eukaryota > Viridiplantae > Streptophyta > Pinopsida > Cupressales > Cupressaceae > Cupressus > Cupressus sempervirens. The sequence goes on along the minus strand of CM053783.1, from coordinate 804,967,202 downwards.
ATTTCACAAAATCAACATATAAAGTTAACATATTATTTTATTTTATAATACTAAATATTACATAATACATAATTGAAAAGTAATTGGTTTTGTGTTAAGGCTAGGGTTTCATTTGATATAGAGATGGGTTTAGAGTTCACTCCTCCTCCTTAAGCTCTATCTCATTGTAGGCACCCTAAAAGTACCCTAATTTTAAAAACTTTTAAGTTGGCACTAATGATAAATTTCCACTAGTGTATTCCTTGATTCTAAGAAAGTTTCTATGAAGGATTGAATTGTTCTAAGTCTAGCTATGTAGATGTGGAAGCAAAATGGATTAAAGGATTGAAAGTTTTAAAGAAGTGGATAATTTATTTTATGCTATGCTTTTCGAATTAAAAACTCATTTTTCCACCATGGAGAAGTGCTTCTTGAATTTTCTGCAATACAGTAGTCGACTCGCGATTTTCCACCAAAGGAAAAATGCATAGTGCAAAACTCATTTTCTGCTATGCCTTTCGCAGTTATTTTCAAATTTTCCATTGGAGAAGCAAATGTTTCATTTTTCACCAAAGCAAAATGTGTAGTAGAAAACTCATTTTCTACTATGCCTTTCACAGTCATTTTTAGATTTTTTCATTTGAGGGGAGAAAAGGAAAATCTAAATCCACAATGAAGATACATGGGGTCTAGTATCAAGATCACTTGATAAAAGTAATTTATGAATCAATATACATCAAAATTGTGCCCACAACATCAAAGTAGAAAATTGAAGATTGGGCGCACTTTGCACACTCAAAAATGGAATTTCCACCAAGCATCAAATCCACAATAGAGAGATGGAAAAGAGCTCTTAATTGATTAAAAAAAAGAATGATAATCTCATAATGATTTATCACTTGAAGATTCTGACATCAACATGACATTAAATATGAAGTGGAAAATTCATTTTCTGCTATCCTTTTGCAGTCAAGTTGGATTTTTCCACAAAAGGGAGAAGATAAAAGTCAAAATTCAGCAAAGAATGAATTGGAGTGTTCTATAACCAGTGACCTAATAGAAAAGAAGAAGTATTGCTAATTAATTATTTACCAAGTGTAACTATTGTTAAAATGTACAAATTTCACCTACAACAAAGAAGTGAAAAATTGAGAACTTGATACATTTTTCAACCTCCATTCAAAATTTTCTGCCATGAGCATTCTAGAGACTCACTCCCAAAATTAAGTAGAGAATCAACATGGCAAGCGTGGAAGATAACATACTGGAAAATTGAAGACATTTGGGTTACATAACATGTCAAATAATAGTGGCTAGAAACATTATTTTATCAATTCTGATTTTGTAACAATCATATACACCAACATTTAGTAGCTCATGCCTTTTATCTCATTGATTATTTTTCTAATCACTCTAGTTAGAATGAAGATAATTAGGTTTAGATAACCATATCAAAATCTGAGCTTGATCCAATGGTGGGATCAAAAGATATGCCCCTCGTAATAAGACCCAACTTTACAGGCAAAATTAGTTTTTAGTCCAACCAGCAAAGAATTATTTTGATTTGAATTTAATATATTTTGATATCACTTATCCAAATATCATTAAAACATGTTAATGTATATCCTTAAAAATCATAGTTTATAATTATGTCAGTTTTCAAAAGGAAAAATGTGTGAAATCAAAAAGATAAGAGTCAATTATAGAATTGAAAAGTCACCAAAAGAAACCAATTGGAATGTGAAGAGAATCTCCAAGAAGAAACAATGATAGAACTGAAAGGTCACCATTGGAGAACTGAATGGTTATGAAGAAGTTTATTTATTGTAAATCTTGGCTTATATACAGGGGTTCTTCTTTTCTACGAGAGACAAAGAGCTAGAGTGGGGGGACAAAACTTAGTTTAGTTTTCTACATTTTCATTATGCATGTTAGGACTTCAAGTTTTTGTAATGGATTTAGCATAAGTTATGAGCAAATAAAATCTAAGCATTCTTATTTGTGATGCTCAAGGCAACATGGATCTTATCCTATTTATTTCTCCTTTGATTATAATCAATCAGAGTATTGTTATTTTTAGTTTTTGGCATCATCTTGCATCTCATCTTGAATATTGAATGGGTTGTAGATGAAAGTATTTGCACACTTTTTTATTATAGGAATTGGATTTATTTAACTTTCTCTTTCATTTCATTTTGCACTGCATTTGCATACATAGCATTCACATTGCATTACCAATGTCGAGGTGTCATGGGAAGTGTGAATTCCTTGGCTTGGCTAGGTGTAGAACTAAATTCTTTGCCTAAGTTAGTTCTGTCTAGGGCTGGCTTGGTTTTCCTCTTTCATTCTCAGTTAAGAACGTACCCAATTAGTTTAGGAATGAAACAAGATTCATTGACTATCATTGATAAGGGAGTTGTACATTTTAATTTAGAGGAAATCTATCAACCTCATGATGGATTATCCAACTATAGGTATCAAATTGTTTCTCACAAGTTTGGGCATTTAAGAGTTACATTGGAAAGAACAATCTGTTTACCAAAAGATTTTTGGCAACTCTATTGGGGAACTAGAAAAGAAGATTAGTGCTAAAGCTTTACTTCCTTGGGTTTTATTATTATTTCTGTTAGGGATTAGCGACTCTATTTTGATTCTCATCATTTCTGGTTAAAAAGTCCAGTGCTTTCATTTTCAATTTTTTTTATTATCTATACTTTTAGGCGATTGACAACTTTGTTATTAAGAGACCATGCCCATTAAAGTTGTGAAAGGAAGAAGGCTTGATCCTTCTTTTATTGAACTTCATCAAACACATTATCTAGTATTGCATGATTTGTTTGATGCTTTTAGAGAAAGCATTACTCATGGGAGAAAAATGAATTTGATCATTGAAGAAGATCATGCACTAGTTCTTTTATGGAGAAATGTTCATTCCTGATAGCACCAGATGAAAGAGTTTGAAGTAAAAAATAAGTTATTGCAACATTGGGAGGAAAGGGCGTTGTAGCTAAGAAATGAATTAAAGGTGGAAGTTAAAGTGGCTTCAGAAGTCTCGCCTAATTTTTTTCCTATAATTTTTTAGTCTTGAGTGAGCAAGAAGTTCAACCATCACAGCAAATCAAAAGGAAACCCACATTTGAAGAAATAAATGCTAAGAGTGAACCTAACTTACAATCCCCTTGGACTACATCTAAACAAAGTATTACTCAAGCTAAAAGAAAAGGATTAAATCCCTCAGAAGAACATCAACTTGCTCTACTATTAAAGTGTGTGATCCAAAGATACTTTAATGCTGAAGATAGAAGAAAAGGGAAGTATGTTTTAGCAAGTTTACTTGAAGAAAAATCAATCAAAGAAGAACCAATATTAGTCAATTTCTTGGTTCTTGGAGAACAAGAAATACCATAGTTTCCAGAAGAACAAATTTCGATGGAGAAAGGCATCCTTGACAATGACAAGGAATTGGTAAGCATGTAGAAAATGAAAATTTTAGAATGCTTTATTTTGCTCCTAATAATGAAAGTTTCAGATTTGATGAAAATAGAGATAATCTTTTGCATGAAGTGTCTTTTGAAAATCATTCTATGATTAATGCACTTCTGAAATATGAAAAGTTCAATTTTGTTGAAGATTATGGTAGAAATAATTTTCAATTTTCAAAATTTTCTAATGATCCTATATTAGAATCATTTTTTTCTAAAGACCATGCAAAGTTGAGTATTCTGGTAGAAATTTTTACTTATGGAAAGGTTGAAACATTTATTGATAATTCTTTCACTAGGTCTGAAATTTTAGTTGAAGAAAAAGATGCAAGAATAGATTTTGCACAAGGATCTTTAGTGGCTAACAAAATGTTGTAGCACCATGAAGATGATTTAGAGCTAGGTTATATTTTTCTTTAACATGAAATGGAAGCTAATCAAATCTTGATGTTAGCCAAATGTAAGTCTTCTTCTACAATTGATTCAAGTATCAAGATTTTAAATTTGGATGAATTTTTTAAAGAATTGATAGCTACAAAAAGTGATGAAGTTATTTTGGTTTAGTTTGACCCTATGTGCAATGAAAAATCATTCTGTTGCAATCTCTGTTTGAAATCTAAAATTGCTATCAAAGATGACTGTAGTGAGTGTGACTATGATGCAACATATGTTTTAGAATTATTTGGACATTCAAATTTTTGCAATCTTAATTTATCTACTAGGATTTCTCTTAAGAGTGATCCAAACTGAAAGTTATGAGTGCGAATATATTGCAGCATCTTGTCCAAAAGTTTGTGATTATTTTTCTCTTCAGCAAAGAATGGTTAAATACATGAGAAGTAATGTGCAGGTGAATTTCAAAAAATTAGAGGTCTATGATGAGGCCTAGTTGTTTGGGAAATGTTTTTGTCTCACTAATTTCCAACACTATATTAGTGTGGCATTTAAACATGAAGAGTTTTCTAGGAGGTCTTGGTTTTGGTTTAGCCTTGCAAAACATAAACCACTTTACTAGAGAGGCTCATACTTCTCTTTCCCAATTAATGGTAATGCTCCTATCAAGATTTTTGGTGTTGATCAAATCTATATCTCTCTTTTAAATAAAAGATTTTTGGATTTGATGAAACAAAAGGGTGATGAAGTTATCTTAGTCAAGATTTTTCCTCACCCTAAAGAAGAAAATTTGTATGTTGAGAGCACCATGGATGCTGGAAATTCTTTTGATTATGGTAGTCTCAAGTGTTTGGATAATAAAAATGATATGATATTTTCCTTGGAGATGTCTAAATTTCAGCTTAAGATTGGGAATGATTCTGAATCTTACATTCAAAAGGATAAAGAAGAATAAAAAGTCTATGATGAAGCATGGTTACTTGGAAAATATTTTTGGGTCACATAATTTTAGCATGCTTCTAGATTCACTTACAACAATGATGAATTCATGGAAAGACAATGGTTTTGTTGTAGCTTGTTGGAGTGCAAGTTTCTTGTCTAGAAAGGATCATACTTCTCCTTTTCGATTTATGGTTATGTATGAGTTTTTCCTTGCCCTCTTTCATTTTGGTGAGACCTCCTCACCCATGTTTGTAAATAATTTTTTGTTTCCACAGTTTTGGTGTGCTTAGCTTAGCATTTCCCACTTTCTTAGTTTAGGCTTTGCCTTGCTCCCCTCTTGAATAAGTAATTCTTTGATAGTCCTATTTGTTCTTAGATTTTGTAGCCCAATGGATAGGCACTTGTCTTTTTCTAGAGATACTAGATTCTTTATGCACTTTGCAACACCTTTTCCTTGCTCCCCTCTTGAACAAGCAATTCTTTGATAGTCCTATTCTTTCTTAAACTCTATAGCCCAATGGATAGGCACTTGTCTTTTGTTAGAGATATTGGATTCTTTATGCACTTTGTAGCACATAATCCCCATTCAAAGCCAACCAAAGGTGCACTAAAAGTACCCCATTTTTTAAAACTTTTAATTCACCACCCATGTAAATTTTTGCTAATGTATTCCTTGATTCTAAGAAAGTTTCTATGAAGGATTGAATTGTTTCAAAGTTGAGATATGTAGATGTGGAAGCAAATGGTGAAAATCTGACAAATTTTTAAAGAAGTGGATAATTAATTTTCCACTACACTTTTCAAAGTCAAAGCTCATTTTTCCACCATGGAGAAGCACTCTTGAATTTGTTGGAATGGAGTAGTCAAGTCAAGATTTTCTACCAAAGGAAAAATGTGTAGTGGAAAACTCATTTTTCCACTATGCCTTTCACAGTTATTTTCAGATTTTCCATTGGAGAAGCAAATGTTTCGTTTTCCACCAAAGGGAAAAGCATAGCAAAAAACTCATTTTCCACTATGCCTTTCGCAGTCATTTTTAGATTTTCCATTTGATGAGAGAAAATGAAAATCTCAATCCATAGTGAAGATACATGGGGTCTAGTATCAATATCACTTCATAAATGTAACTTATGAATCAATCTACATCAAAATTGTGCCCACTACTTGGAAGCGGAAAATTGAAGATTGGGTGCACTTTCTGCACTCAAAAATGGAGTTTCCACAAAGCATCAAATCAATAATAGAGAGATGGAAAAGAGCTCTTACTTGATTAAAAGAAAGAGTGATAATATCATAATGATTTATTACTTGAATATTTGGACATCAACATGACATTAAAAATGAAGTGAAAAATTCAATTCATGCTATGCCGTTTGTAGTCAAGTTGCAGTTTTCCACAAAAGGGTGAATACAAAAGACAAAATTCTGCAACGAATAAATTTGAGTGTTCTACAACCAGTGACCTAATAGCAAAGAATAAGTATTACTTGTTAATCATTTACAAAGTGTTCTTTTTAAACTAAAAGAGGGGTAAAATTTTTATTGAATATCAAAGAGAGCTGAACAACACAAGAAACAAAGAGAACTACATAGCTTTATCCTGGTCCACAAGTTGATCTAGCATGTGAGATAAATCAAGGGGAAGCATCCTAGGATCAAGAATGTTCTAATTCAGCCCCTCCTTAGAGGCCCATTTAGCCAAACAATCAGCCACACCGTTCCACTCACGAGGGATATGCATAAAGGACACAGAATCCAGCGAATTGCATAACTAAATGATCTGCTGAATAACCAGAGCCAAATGCCAATCCACATGCACAAGGTTCCTATTATGCAATAAGTTCACAACCACCTGTGAGTCAGTCTCACAGAGGATTCTTTTCCAGCCATGTAGACAACACTGTTCCACTAAAACCAAGATAGCTAGGGCTTCCATGAGGTTATTAGTATAGTAACCCTTGTAAGTAGAAAACAGAAATTGGATATTACTAGAACTATCATGCCCAACTCCCCCAATACCATCCGAACCAAGATTTCCATGAGAAGAACCATCAGTATTGATTTTAAGAGTGCCCACCTCAGGAGGAGACTAGTATCCCTGACGATTAACTCGTCGAAGGTGTTGCTTAGCTCAATTCCCAGAGTGGGTGTGGGGGATCGAGGGAGAACAACCCTGAAGAGGAAAGGAGAGGCGAGAGTAAATACTAGCATCAATAGGATCCAAACCCTCACCGATGTCACATTTAGCAAGGAGTGTCTCCTAAAGAGAATTAATAATTCTCCCCCATAGGTGCTTGATCTCAAATTGCAAATCATGAAAGATCCTTCTATTCCTCTCAAGCCAAACATGCCATAAAATAAGGGAAGGGTCGATAGTCCAAGCAACTTGAAGAAAAGAAGTCTTGGAAGGGGAATGGCCCAAACGGTCCCAGAATTCAGATAAAGAGGACACTTGCCAGCATGTGCATCCCCACACACTCCACTAGAGGTGCCAAATCTGTTTGGCAAAGGGGCACTGGAAAAAAAGGTGAGAAATAGTCTCTTCATTATTGCAGCAGAGAACATAGAGGGAAGGCCCCTGGAAGCCTCTCTTGAAGAGATTATCCCAAGTGAGACAACGATTGTAAACCAAAATCCAGAGGAAAAAGTTACACTTAGGCCATGAAAAACTATTCTAAACTTTCTTCCACCAAGAGACCTCCACCTCACCAAAAGTTACTTTGTCAGTGCAAGGTACCCAGAAGAAATAGAATACTTTCTAGAAGAAGCACCTCCCAAAGCCAAAACATCAGGTTCCTGCAACGAGTTGCACTCCCTAGAAGCCAATATCTGTGATAATTGTAGCTGAGCTCCTAGTGAACCACCCAGAGGCCAATCAGAATAATTCTTCCACCTATAACCCATAGCAATGCCTAGGTTAAAAGTCTCCTTATAATGAGCCACCTTATTCCATCCAACAGAAAGGAAAGAATCACAAAGAGCCTGCAAGTGAGGATGAGAGGAAAGGAAAGGAGGATGCCCATTCCAAGAATCACTCCAAAATAGAGCCTCAGTGCCTCTGTTGCAGATCCAAAATAAACTTCTCTACACCAGGTGAGCACCAATCTTGAGGGTATGCCACACCATAGAGCCTCTTCCCTCAAGAGAAAACCTGGAAACTTTTGAAGGTTCAACACTAGGTAAATACTTGTGTGATAGGATACGGGCCCAAAGCTAAGACTGACTAGTACAACAGCACCAATAGAGCTTGGCAGCAAGAGCTTGACTGCACAAGATAGTAGACCGAAGGCCAAGGCCTCCTTTATTTTTGGGCCTAAAAACAGTATCCCAATTGATGAGGCTCCATTTGGTATGTTGTAAATTGCCACTCCAAAGAAATTGGCGAGAGAGGGAATCAAATTCTTTAAGAAAATACATCGGGGCAGCCTGAAATTGCTTCTGTATATTGGAAGAGCTTGAATTATAGATTGAAGGAGTGTCACCCTACCAGTAGTAGAAAGCCACCTATGATTCCAATTACTGACCCTTTGTCAAAGTTTTTCAAGAAAGCTTTGCCAGAAAAGCCTAGGCTATCTACCCACCACAATAGGGACCCCCAAGTAAGTAAGAGGGAGAGACGCAATCTGAAATCTCAAAATAGTAGCAATCCTCCGCTGGATTGGCTCAGGAGTGTTGAAGAAAAAAATAGAGGACTTGTGGTTATTAATTTTCTACCCAAAGACAGCCAAATAAGAATCCAAGGTGAGTCGAAAGGCTTTAGCTTCCCGAATTTGAGCTCTCCCAGCAAGGGCAGTATCATCAACAAATTGAAGGTGAGAAAGAGTAGGCAAACCATTTCCCCATTGCCATCCTTGAATCAAATTTTGGGAAACATGAAACTTGATAAGTCGACCAAGTCCCTCAGCCATAATGATAAAAAAATAAGGCAAGATGGGATCTCCCTGACAAAGACCTCTAGAAGCCCCAAAAAGCTCTATTGGTTCACCATTAAGAAGGACCGAGAAGGAAGGATTAGTAACACAGCTAAGAACCCATCTAACCCAATCTTGACTGAAGCCAAAAGCAAGAAGAACTTTCCGCAAGAAATCCCAATTGACTTTGTCATAAGCCTTAGCCATATCAAGCTTAATAAACATAGCACATTCCCTGGAAGTACACATAGAGTGAATAGCTTCAGAAGCAATAACCACCCCATCCAAAATTTGTTTTCCTGCCACAAAACCCCCTTGTTCCTCAGAGATAACCATAGGAAGGCAAACTTTAAGCCTCTCTGCTAAGAGCTTAGTGATGATTTTATAGACCACATTACAAAGAGAAATGGGCCTAAAAAAGTCCAGCTGATTAGCCTCTTCCTTTTTCGGAATAAGGACTAAGAAAGTAGCATTCAAGGCCTGAAGCATTTCTTTGTTGGAAAAGGACTCCTGAACCACATCCAAAAGGTCATGATGGATAATATCCCAAAAATATTGAAAGAATCCAATAGGGAAACCATTCAGCCTCAGAGCTTTGCCCTTCCGCAAGCTGAAGACCACCCCCTCCAATTTAGACATAGTAATTGGCCTCATAAGAGAAGCATTCATCTCCCTAGTCACAACTAAGGGAATACAAGACAAGATAGTGTTCTCCTCAATCTCTAGTGGAGGTAAATGATCTGAAAAAAGGGCTGAGTAAAATTGAATAGCTTCCTTGGAAATAGCTTGAGAAGAAGTCATATGCATCCCATCAGAAGTAATAAGAGAAGAAATGTAACTCCTATTACATCAAGCCTACACAGATTTATGGAAAAATGCAGTGTTCTTGTCCCCTTCCTAAAGCCAGTCAACTCGAGCCTTTTGTTTCCAATAGATTTCTTCTCTAAGATCCCACTCAGCTAAATCAACAGAAGCTTTGGATTCTACAATGCCAAGAGCTTCTGAAAAACCCAGATCTCGAATTTGCCTAGTAATAACATCAAGACGATCCTGAGCCCTCTTCTTCATAATATGGAGATTACTAAAACAATTTTGGCTCCAATGCTTCAACTTCCTTTTAACAAATTGAAGTTTTTTAGAGAAGGAGAACATAGTAGTGCCATAGGTAGGGCCTCCCTGTCTCCACCAGTGAGCCATTAAGTCCTGAAGAGGAGAGTCTCGAAGCCACATCAACTAGAAATTTAAGGGAGGGTTCTTGGGGACAGCAACATAACTAGATATTAGCTTAATAGGCCAGTGCTCAGAACCTCTCCAATCAAGAATTTCAGAAGAGAGTGAAAGAGAACCAAAATTCCAAAAGTAGGAAACAAGGAACCTGTCCAAGCGTTCTGAGATAGCATCATTACCAACTCTTTGATTGTTCCAAGTAAAGAGCCCATTGAGAGGATTGACATCAGAGATGTAAAAGATCACTATTTTGTCGAAGAAGCTCAAAAGAAGGACCCAAGCGAGCTAGCCCACCCCTCTTCTCCTCTAAATTGAGAACAGAGTTGAAGTCTCCAGCCACAATCCAAGGCAAGAAAGGATGACAGCTTTTGACATGCTTAATATGATCCTAGAGCTTAGACTTTTCAAGGAGATCAATAGGAGCATACACATTAGTAACAAGAATCATATTGCCAGTCTCTAGAGAGGACACAACCATTGAAAGAGCCGAGAGGCAAGAAACCCAGTAAAGTGGCATAACTTTCCTGGGATCCCAGCTAATGGCGAGACCACCAGAGCTCCCCAAAGCACCAATACATTGACATTGGCCTAGAAACCAAATGTTAGGAGCACATCTAAACATGGAGTCCACTGAAAGCTTGGTCTCCTGGATATAAAGGATATCCGAAGAATGTTGAACCACAAGATCGTGAATAACTTTTTGTCTAGGGATGCTATTCAACCCCCTCAAATTCCATGAGAGAATAATCAGTGAGTAGAGTGGGGAAAATGCTCATCCAAGGTCTTGACAACCCTAGAATCTACCAATAAATTGCCTGTAAGTTTAATTTGTTCCTGATCCTGCTTTCGCCCAACTCTGGAGGGAGTAGTAAAAGAGACTTTCTTAAATGGTCTTTGCATCAGGCCCAAAGCAAGATTTTCAACCTCCATTCAGGATTTTTTGCCACAGGCATTCCAAAGACTCACTACCAAAAATTAAGTAGATAATCAACATGGTAAGCATGGAAAATAACATACTGGCAAATTGAAGACATTTGGGTTACATAGCATGTGAAAGAAGAGTGTCTAGAAACTTTATTTTTATCAATTTTGATTTTGTAACAATCATATAGACCAGCATTTAGTAGCTCATATCTTTTCACTCAGTTATTATTTTTCTAATTTCTCTAATCAAAATGAAGAAAATTAGGTTTAGAAAAACATATCCAAAGTTGAGCTTGATCTAATGTTAGAATCAAAAGATATGCCCCTTGCAATGAGACCCAACATTATAGGTAGAATTATTTTTCAGTCTGACCAGAAAAGGAACATTTTGATTTGAATTTAATATATTTTGATATCACTTGTCCAAAAATCATTCAAATATGTTAATGTATATCCTTATAAATCATATTTTATAAGTATGTCAGTTTTCAAAAGGAAAAATATGGGAAATCAAAGAGACAAGAGTCAGTTATAGAACTGAAAAGTCACCAAAAGAAACCAATTTGAATGTGAAGAGAATCTCTAGGAAGAAACAGTGATAGAACTAAAAGGTCACTATTGGAGAACCAAATGGTTATGAAGAAGTCTATTTATTGTAAATCTTGGCTGATATGCAAGGTTTCTTCTTTTCTATGAGAGACAGAGAGCTGGAGTAGGGGGAAGGACCTTAGTTTAGTTTTCTACATTTTTGTTATGCATGTTAAGAGTTCAAGTTTTTGTAATAGATTTAGCATAAGATGTGAGCAAATAAAATCTAAGCATTCTTATTTGTGATGTTCAAGGAAACAGGGGTTTTATTTTGAATCAAAGTATTTAGTTATTTCTCCTTTGATTATAATCAATTATAGTATCAATTTTTATTTTCAGTTTTGGGCATCATCTTGTATCTCATGTTGAATAATGAATGGGTTGTAGATCATAGTATTTGTAGACATTCTTATTATAGGAATTGGGATTATTTAAATTTCTCTTTCATTTTATTTTACACTAAATTTACATACATAGCATTCAAATTGCATTACCAATGTTGGGAAGTCATAGGAAGTGTGAATTCTTGGGGTTGGCTAGGTGTAGAACTGAATTCTTTGCCCGAGTTAGTTCTGTCTAGGGCTGGCTTGGTTTTCCTCTTTCATTCTTAGGTTAAGAACATACCCAATTGGTTTAGGAATAAAACAAGATTCATTGAATATCATTGATAAGGGAGCTGTACCTTTTAAATCAGAGGAAATCTATCAACTTCATGATAGATTATCCAACTGTTGGTATGAAATTGTTTCTCATAGGTTTGGGCATTTAAGAGTTACATTAGAAAGAACAATTTTTTTACCAAAACTCATATCACTCCCTCTCCCTCTTTTCTCATTCTTCACCCTCTTACTTATCCTATTACCCTACTTTCTCCCTTCTAACTATTTCTTCAACATAATGACTCTCTCTCTCTCTCTCTCTCTCTCTCTCTCTCTCTCTCTCTCTCTCTCTCTCTCTCTCTCTCTCTCTCTCTCTCTCTCTATTATTCTCTTTTTCACTCTACATCATCTATTTCCTTCTCCTCCTCTCACCATCACTTCCCTACTCTCTCCTTCTCTCTTATTATTATATTCATCTATATACCTTATCTTTCTTATTCCCCTCTCTAACATTCAATTTCCTATAATTATCACCTATCTCTACCGTATGTCTTTGTCCCCCCCTCTCTTTTCTCCCATCGACATCACCATCTCTTCCTCCTAATTACCATCCCCCCCCCCCCCCCCCCCTCTCTCTCTCTCTCTCTCTCTCTATATATATATATATATATATATATATATATAATTCTCTTTTTCACTCTACATCATCTATTTCCTTCTCCTCCTCTCACCATCACTTCCCTACTCTCTCCTTCTCTCTTATTATTATATTCATCTATATACCTTATCTTTCTTATCCCCCTCTCTAACATTCAATTTCCTATAATTATCACCTATCTCTACCTTATGTCTTTGTCCCCCCCTCTCTCTTCTCTCATCGACATCACCATCTCTTCCTCCTAATTACCATCTCTCTCTCTCTCTCTCTCTCTCTCTCTCTCTCTCTCTCTCTCTCTCTCTCTCTCTCTCTCTCTCTCTCTCTCTCTCTCTCTCTCTCAATTCCCTATTGTTACCATCCATTTCAACTTCATGTCTCTCTACCCCCCATTTCTCTATCTTTTTGCATCACCATCCTTATCAATTTTGATCCCTAATTTTCCTCTTTCCCAAGATCTATCTCATCTCTCTCTATCTCCTTATTCTCTTCTCCTCATATCTCCCTCGTCTTATCTATATGTACCTTATCTCTCTCACATCAACACATTTATCTTTTCTAATCCTTAATTATCCCACTCCTAAAGGTCTATCTCTTATCTCTCCCTCTCCCCCTTTTGCATTTTCACCATCCTTGTCTCTCTCCTCCCTTGTTTGTTCCTCTACCACCATAAATTTCTATCACATACCCTCCCTCTCCCTCTCTCTTTGGTATATATTTCTACTACATACCCTCCCTCACCCACTCCACCCCTCCCTTCTCCATAACCATACATTTCTATTCCATATCCTAATTATTATCTTTAATAATATTATTTTAGTTAAACTATAATACCACTAATTCTATTACATATCACAATTATTATTTATCAATTTAAAATAAATATATAAGTCCAATTATTCTTTTGCATAAAAATAATTTCACATCCAAAGTTTAAGACAAAATATACAATCAATAGAAGACCAAAAGTTATAACTTAGAATTCCACAAAGACGTCCCTCTTGGGATTTGAACCAAAGTCTCCACAATGAGAGCTCATTATTTCAACCAAGCTAAAACCTTGGATTATAACAATATTTTTTAATATTCATAGTAATATTTTAAATATTTATGTCTGAATTTTTAGAGATTATTAAGTGCAATTTTTAGGCATATTGAAACATTTTATTTTTAAAATTTGTAAATGTCCTTAATTGCTTAGAGTGTTCATTTTAAAAATATCAATAGTTTGTAATTTTTTTAATTGTGAATTAAAATAAATGTGTGTATATACTAACTAATTACCTTGACTCCTCCTCCCATGGAAGGGAACCAATTGTTTCTAAATTCATAGATCTATGAAAGAATTTTATCTTCCAGGTAACCATAGAATAAGTTTTCTATATAAAATTGTAGGGGTATGCATGTTCTCCAAAGAAGGGCCATACAATTTCTAGGTTAGATCTAGGGAGATTTTTAAAAAAATCCAAATTTCATAATTTTTTTTAATACTATCTAAAACAAATTTTAATTTTAATGAAATCACTTGAACTTGGTAACTAATCTTTTCTATATCAACCAATTAAATTTAAGAATTTTAATTTCTAATTTTAATTTTAATATTTGTAATGCTTATTTGTGAGATTTTTAATCTCTAAACTGATTAAAAATATTTTACTCTAACTTTTTGAGTCTTATAGGAACAGATTTATCCCTATAGTTAGGCTATATTTATGGATGACTTATACATAATTATATATGAAATACATAGAACTAATTTAACATTGTTTAAAAATTAAATATTTAATTTGCATCTCATAATCATCATACTTAGGATTTAATATGAAATATTAGAAAATTATTTATGATAGTAATTTATATAGAAAAATTTATTTATTGATTAGTCATTAATATTATTAATGGTACTAATTATATATCAAAACCTCTATAAAATTAAATAGTTATGAGGAAGATTATTATTTGAAAATATAATATTGACAAATGTGTGTGAGGTACTAGTACTATTAAATTTATAAATATGTATGTCCTTTTTAAGAAACTAAATGATGATTTTTCTTAACTTTCTAAATTGAAAATTAATTTTTTATGTAAACATTCTATCTAATAATACTAAAATATTAAGTCAATGACTCAATTATTTTCTTATAAATATTTTAAAAATATACCTACATACTTTACATTTGAACATATTATAACATATGGAAAATACATGTCAGTATGTTGCACTTATTCTAACTCAAAACCTAGCTAAATTGTACACAAAACAATCCCAATTGCAATTCAAAATCAAAAACTATTTTTTAATATTGAATGAAACTGTAATGCCCCGCCAAGGGATCCAAAGAATTAACCTAGAATTTCACTATGTTTGGTAGCATTTTTTTTTTTAATAACATGAAAGTAAATAACACATATAACTTATGCACAATAACGGAAGCAATAGCAATGTCCATTTGAAAGTAAACATAACATACATAACATATTACATTCTTTAAGGATCCCTTAACGTTGAAATACATCTAAACAACTAACATACATGAATTCATCTAGTACAACATCCACATGAAATAATAATGATAAGTCCAATGTTTATACATTACATTTCCAAATGTTTAATCATCCACTGTACATATCACAGGGTATGAAAAGCTTAAAAGAATATACATATGTAGAATAAGGTACATCATCCTATTCTAATCCATGATACATCAAAGTAAAGATAATCATATGATACACATGATATAAACATCATAAAGATCAAACATAATAAACCAAGTGCACGGTTCCTCCCAACCATTAATAGCATCATTAGACCATCGCGGGCCCTAGCCATCCCTCCGTGCATAACATTCCAAATCACCGAAGAGATCATCAGTACTATCATAGTAGGAATGTCACTCCTAACATATACTATATCATATGTAGAAAGTAATCTAACATGCAAATAAAAGCATAAGATAACATTATCTAACATATGCTAATCATCAATGAAAGGATACATATCCACCATCATGAAGGACGCATCAGCCATGATGTCTCAATGAATCTCAAATGATAAGAGTGGAAAATACACTACCACTTGACCGCGTGATACCTAAGTGGTCCACTCCCACTGTGTCGAGGAGATAATCTCAAGTCCCAAATAGGCTATCCAAAACACATAGCATAAATCTCTGTAAGTCTAGGAATCCTAAAAGTATACTAACTCAAAGGTTTCCAGCACAAAAAATGACATCTAATCCCAGAGGCACACAATGACATGTAGGAACCTACTATGCAAGAGGGAAAGTGTCATCACATTTATCACGTACAAGTTACCCTGGCAGTAAGCTAAACTCCATGGGTCCATACTGATCTCATGCGGCCACTAGTATCCTCTCATACTGACAAGGCATACTATGGAATGCAAGGTTGCAACCATGCGTTCTCACTACTCCCATCCTAGCCTATACAAGCACTCAAGACATGGGCGAGAACCAAAAAACTTATCTTTTTAGGTTCATTCAGTTAATATTAGGTGTGAATGTTATCACTTATTAATCTAACTTACAATGAGTTACCCTGGCAGCCTCTTAGGGCCTCAGCCCCCATTGCAAGCCACTTCTCGACACTACATGTAGATATCCTACTCTAAGTTCATGGAATCATAAATCTCAAAATCACAAAAGATAATCCATAAAAAAAAAATCATCAAATATGCATAAAAGCATCAAATCTCCATGAGCAAACATCCATAGAAAATCATGATAACAACAGTTCTCTATTGGCAATTGAAGTTTCACTAACAATCAAAAAGTATCCAATGGTTCTCAATAACCAAAATATATCTCAATCATACTGATCGAAGACTCCAAAAATGGTTGAGTCAAAACATGTCACAACATGAAATCATCAAGAATAAATCCACATTTCAGTCCCATCATGGTGACTAGAAAATAACCAAGGATAACTGATCGATGACCAAAAATGGTTAAGTCAAGTGTCTCATACATAAGAATCTCAACTATAACAATCAGTAATTACAAACAATTCATAGAGCATTCTATCACATAACCATGGTTGGGTTTATAAAGATCGAGATCAAAACATCATCATGACATCACAATCACATAACCCCCAAGCCTCTGATAGACGTCCTATAACTAGTTAACACTAGTCAACCCAAAACCCAAAACAATAGTATAAAGAATACACAATGCAAACACATGTTTTGGTTTTGCTAAATTTACAATCTTGAATTTAAATGTAGTGGTCTCAATTTATGTTTCCAAGTTTGGAGAATGAATGAAGGAACATACAGTTTTCCTAACACATGTATTGTTTTGGATGGATAAAAGTTTTCCTTAAAATCCATCTTTCAAATATAATATTTGTTTGAAACCGTCCCCCACCAAACTATCAATTAAATTTCATATACTTTATTTAATAGTTTAAACCAATTAAATAGTTGAAAATTATTAAAGAGTTCACCATTATGAAAATGAACCTTTAATATAAATCATTTATCAAATAATAATAATCTAAATTTATTAATAACATATTTACATATTAAATATATACATATATATATATATATTTATTTATATTTAAATATATATATACATACATATATAAATATATAAATAATTATTATCGTTGCATTTTATAAAAATTGAATTAATACTTTCGATTTATACCATATAACATATGGAAATTTAATAATAATGAAAGTCGAATTCATTTGAATTGACATATATATATATATATATATATATATATATATATATATATATATATATATATATATATATATATCGGTGCGTACCACCAACGGTACGCAGGGCCCTGCAGTCGTAGGTCCTGTGACGTCAGTGTGTACTATGTACCCCTACCGTTGTAGTACCTACAACAGCTGGTACACTGCGATCGCAGTGGGCATGGGTCTCGTCCCCCCCCCCCATTGATGCATTTCACTTTTTCTTTAAAATTGCATAAGCGATTTTTCCATTCGGGTATGCGATTTCGATTGTAATGAAGTTTAACATTTTTTTCAAAAATGTTTTCGATTACTAGTACGATGGTATGATTTTTAATTTAAATGAATATATATTATATATACATATGTATGTATATATATATATATATGTATATATATATATATATATATATATATATATATATATATATATATATATATATATATATATATATATATATATATATATATATATATATATATATGAAAACATATGTATATATATGTGTGTGTGTGTGTGTGTGTGTGTGTGTGTGTGTGTGTGTGTATACATGTAGAATTTAAAACATCACAGCATGTAAACATGTATGTATATATATATAAAATTGCATATATATATGTGTGTGTGTGTGTGTGTGTGTGTGTGTGTGTGCAGATTCAAAAATATAAACATATATATACACGATTTATTTAGAAATTCTAATTTTTAGAATTTTTCTATAAACTTTTAATCTCAAATTTATCCAAACATTAATCTAATGGGTTTGGCTACAATTTAAACCCTAGTCCCGTGTTATTTTCATATCAATGCATATAAGATTCTCACATAAATGCAACTACCCATATTGAGAATACATACAATTAAAATAGGAAAAATTCTCAGAAGACATATGGAAGACACGAAGGAGACAGGGAATGCAAGATGCGGAAATAGCATAAGTAAAATCACAAGAATCTACCCAAATTTTAATGCTAATTCACTCTTCCTTAGAAAACCCACCGAGCAAGCTCCCTTCTTTAGAGTTCTCGAATCCTCCAATGCTCCAATTTCTCTCCAAACACTATGTCTAAGCTTCTAGGAATTCCTAAATATAAAGAGCTCTCAGGAAACACCTAGAATGTCTCGAGAAACAGCTAGAAGGTGTCACCAAGCATAGGTCTTTTCCAACCTTCTAGATGAGTCATAAGGTTGTAGACACCATGTGCTTAATTGATGCACTAACCCCCGTGTTGTTGACATATGAGAAATGAAAAGGGTGCGTTAACTCCCATGCAAGCTTATAACTCCAATTTACTTTTTATATAATTTCTATTTAAATATTTATAACTTTCATTTTAATTTTTATAACTTTTATTATTATTATTTATTTATTACTTTATTATTATTTTATTATTATTATTAATTTTAATTTCTAATTTTCTTTTATTTAATTCTTTTTCCTCAATTAATTCTCATTTAATTAATTATAATTAAAATATCAAATATCATGATATTTTATATTAATTTTCTCAAATAATTAGTTTATTAATTAAATCTATTTATTAAGACTTAATTAATAGAAAATTCACCATAGACCTCCAAGATAAAATATGAAAACCCATCGTAGAGCAATTCACACTAAATCAGTCTAAAGGATTAAAAATCATGAATTATGTCATCTGACACATTCGATGGATAAAATATCTAGATACTTGTCCTACCTCATTAGGACAAATGGTTTAAGGGTTTGGGATTTGGACTTGAGAATTTATCTCCCTTCTCTTATCATTGAGATAGTATAATAGGGTACGCTCATCCTGGCAATTCAGGGAAGTCGATACTCAGTACCTGCAACCTGTAGAAAAAAATTGTGCATGTACATACAATGTATATAATGCTAAGCTAAACAGACAATGGCAGAAAGTGGTGCATCATGTAGATCCCGACTAAGTAGGTGACTACGACTCCCTTCCTTAACCACATCAAAAACACCATACAATAAGAAAACATGCACACCATACACATGCAAGTATGGGGTAAGTATCCATAATAAAAAAAATGAGATAATAAACCATCTAACTAATCATCAACAATAACTAAAAGCAATATAATGATCATCATGCATACATGAAATGTAAAGTCTAAATGATCTCATCATGTAACCACTGAATCCATAACATACTGTCTGATAGTCTCAAAACAAAACCACTAATCCATCAACCATAAAACTAGTCTATCATAGTCCGATAACAACAACAACAATGTCTAGAAAAGATGTGTACGAGGGTAGGCACTACAGAAACAAGACCTAAGGTACAATCAATTAATCCATAACAACTTTTATTTTAACCCTAAGTACAAATAAATTAAAATCATACTTTAAACATGGCGTAACAATGTATACATAATCAATTTGTTGTACAATATTTATTATTATTATAATAAAATATTCTAAAATATAAACATCAAATGAGAACTATAAAACTAATAAATGTTAAAGATAATATTGAATCACAATGATATCTTCTTTGAAACCATATACCTGTGAAACCAAACAACCCAAATCCTAAGCCTAAATTTATATAACATATATAGAAACGATCTAGAGGCTTAGAGGTTTTTAATTTTTTTTAAATTATATTTTATTGAAAAATTAAAGCCTTAATATCTCTATCTCTGTATTTATTTTATAAATATAATATACATATACCTAGTTATTTAACATCATAAAGCCACATTATTGATTACTATTTAACAATTTTATTTTAGTATAAAGTAATTTTTTTAATATAAAATCTACCATAACCTAAGTCTAATGGCATCATTCCAAAAATTAAATAAATATACTTACTGATATATCTACTTTTGTCTTGATAAGCTTTATAAATCTCTTAATCCCTCACATTAACAAACTAGTTTTGATCTCTCTTGAAATTTTGTATATAAGTACATGTATCTTTGTGCATGAGATATGCTCTCTTAATGATGTGGCATATACCTAAGCTCATTTCACATGGGATAAATGACTTGTCTAACCTATATGATACTTCAAAGTACTTATTTTCCATCTCATCCATATATTTTCCTAAAAGCTAAATTCTCATTTAATCTCAAGTAATAAATTGAACACTATCCTCTATCACTTATGAATCTATATGTACTCTAAGACTCTCCACCATATAAAGAAGGACTTGCAATACAATGATGACTTATAAACTTTCATTTGGAAGGTCTGAAATTAAAACCTACTTGAACTTAATGCATAACTAACAAATCAAAAAATAATTTAAAATTGGTCATTTAACTTAAATTCATGTATGTCATGTGAAAATAATTGTCCTTGTTCATTCTTTGTCTTTTTTTTAAATTGGCAGTTAAATCCTATAACGCAAAATCTATAAATTAAATTTCATAGTCCAACATTTATGAATTTGGGTCCCATTTAATGTTAGGTTGTTTAGGGCATTTAAAACTTGATCTTTGAAAAAAAAATTCCTATTTATAGTACTAAAATTAACTTAATCTTATGCACTCTAATGTTCCTCTACACCATTAAGTTAATTTCATTACTATGTTGACAATTTTCTGGTTCAATTTCATCAGCAAATTTAGTTTCATCATTTTCAAGATATTCATCATGCAAAGTTTCTAATTTTTGGAAAGATGTATCTTCATAATCCTCTTTGTTATTACAACACACAAAATTTTCATTATATACTACATTTATAGCTTCTACAATTTTGTTCAGCCTTTTATTATACCACTTATAAGCTTTGCTATGCGTGGAGTACCCAAGGAAAATCCCTTCATTAGATCTTGAATTGAAATTCTCTAAAGAATCATCATTCTTTTTGATAAAACATTTGTAGCCAAAAATCTTGAAATTATTGACATTTGTTGTTTTTCCATTCCATAATTCATATGTAGTATAAGTTCTAACTCTAGTTTGTGCTCTATTTAGAATATAGATAGTTGTATGAACAATTTCTTTCTAGAATTTGTTCGGAAGTTTTGCTTCATTTAGCATGGTCCTGGCCATTTCTTTTATGGTTCTATTTTTCCTTTCTACAACAACATTTTGTTATGGTGTCTTAGCAGTAGAGTATTGTCTTTTTAAACCATGCTTTTCACAATACTCAAAAATTCTTGAGAGGTGATTTCTCCTCCCTTATCTAATCTTAAACATTTTAGTTTTAAGTCAATTTACCTTTCTACTATTTTTCTAAAAAATTTAAAATGATCAAAGGATTCTAATTTTTGTTTTATAAATGTTACCCAAACCATCCTTGAATAGTCATCTATGAACAACATGAAATATTTTTCACCATTTAATGATGTAGTTTTAGTTGGACCACAAAGATCAATATGTACTAGTTCTAGTGGTCTACTTGATGAGTATTCATTTTTTTTAAAAGATACTCTCATTTTTTTTCCTTTTACACATTCTTCACAAATATTTTTTGGTTTGGTTATCTGTGGTAATCCTCTAACCTTTTTATTCTTACTAATTCTAGCAAGATTATCAAAGTTTAGATGTCCTGATCTCTTATGCCATAGCCAATTCTCTTCTACTTGACTCATAAGCCAAGTATTAACCAATGAAGTTTCTTGAACATTAGAATCAATTAGGTTATAAATATTTCCACCTATTCTTAACCCACTAGTAATGACTCTATCCCTTCCATTTTTGTTATAGCATCCTTTTGCATTAAAAGAAATAAAGTACCCACTGTCACAAATCTAACTAACACTCAAAAGGTTATGTTTTAAACCTTCAACAAAGTATACATCATGAATTGGTGTATCCTTGTTTAAAATTATTGAGCCTCTTTCTATTATATAAGCTCCTGAATTATCACCAAATTGTACAAACCCTCCATCAAAATCTTCTAAAATTTTGAATTTACTTTTACACCTAGTCATATGATGTGAGTAGCCACTATCCAAAACTCACATTGCAAGTTTTTGAGAAAATAAGTTTGTTTCAAAAATTAAAGACTTTTCAATTGTCTTAACTTGCTTCTAGATCTATTTAGGTCTCAAATTCAATTTGTATTGATTTGCGTAATGGCCATAGTGAAAACATCTAAAATAGCTGATAATTTTTCTTTTGCCTTGATTTTTGTCATTTTCACAGAAAATAGCCTTGTGCCCAAAGACATTACAATTGAAGTAATAACCATTGAAAAAGGATTTGGTTTTCTGATTTGAGGACTCTTTGGATGAGCTTTGCAATGCAATCAATTTCTTATCCTTTTCTTCAAGTAAGAGTTTTTTATTTTTCTATAATCAGATTTGCTTCTTTTAATTCTTCTTGAAGTTTTTGATTTTTCAATTTCATGATTTGAATTTAACTTCTTTAATCTTTTAATTTTCTACAAAGACTTTAGAAGTCCTTCTTCAAGATCTATTTCTCTATCTAAATCAAATGAAGATTCATATTCACTGGATTCAAGTTTAGGGGTGTGGACTATTTCAGCCATGAACAATCTTTCCCTTCTTCATTAGCATCACTACATTCTCCATTTGAATCTTCTTTAGATAGAATACTTTTCTTTTTGAAATCCTTGAATCTTTTGTTTTGATTCCAAGGTTTCTTTTTAGAAAACTTTTCAATTTTCTCATCACAATCTTCTAGTTCAACATTTGGAAAATTTGTAGCAAAATGTCCTAAATGACCACAGTTGAAACATTTAGGTTTTCCTTTATACTTCTTTCTCATTCTTTTGACCAACAATGCTTCTAAAGCATCTATTAGGTCTAAATCACTCTCATCATGCTTTTCAGCCTTAAAAGTAGTTTCTTTTGATGAACTAGCTTGATTGCTAATCCTCATTTCATATGCAGTTAGTGTTCCTTGTAATTGATGCAAAGTCATTTTAGAAAAGCTTTTCTTTTCTTCTAATGTAGATATTTTAGTTTCAAATTTAGGTAATACTGACCTAATAACTTTTGAAACTATATCATGTTCTTCAATATGTTCACCTAGACCCTTTCTAGCATTTACTACCTCATCAATTGTTAAGAAGTATACTGCAATGGTTTCATCTTCATTCATTTTTAGATTATCAAACTGTGTTTTGAGAGTTAGTAGTTTGGATTCTTTTACTTTTTCATCTCCTTGATATATTGTTTCAAGTTTGACCCAAATGTCATTTGTTGACTTGCAATAGATAACTTTAACAAAAACATCTTTTGTGAGACCACAAAGAAGGGCATATCTTTCCTTTTTATGTAACTCAAATGTCAGTTTATCATTTGCATCAGTAACGACTATTGCTAGAATAACATATTTTCTCATGACAACATCCTACATTCTTACATCTAAAAAAATGTATAAAGGCTTCCATCGTTACTTTCTAGAAAACATACTCATTTCCATCAAAGAGTGGAGCCCTGTTAAGGGGATCTCCTTTAGCCTATGCCATAACTTCCAAATAATCCCTGCAACAATTCCTAAGAGGAATCCTATGCTTTGATACCATTTTTTGGAAGTATTAGAGCTCTGAGAGAGGAGGTGAATCATAACTATATGAATTTAATTAAAAAATTGATTACAATTCTTTAACAATTCATAACTGAATATAAAGCTATATTGAAAAATATAAACATTCACCATGAACAGAAAGAAATATCAACTCACAAAATATAGAGACACGTATTTTGTCAAGTGGGAAACCCTCAAAATTCTTCAAAAAGGATTTGTCATAGGGAGAAAAAACCACTCCATGAAGTTGTAATCTTTATTGAGCTTCAACTCATTTACAATTAGCAACAATAACTACTTAGGGTATTCAACTCTTTTTGTCTTTTCTATGCTTACAATCTCATATACACATACAAATGTATATGCTACACCAATACATGTACATAAGCTTATAATATAGCTTTCAAATCTCGACACTTAACAAGTTCTTCTCAAATGTATTTGTGTCTTCTTTACAATAACTATTCACACACATCTTTTTTATTTTACAATGATCTCTATATATAGAGATGAATTTTGAAATGAATTAGTTACATAACTAACTGAACTAGTTAGGGTCATTTTATAAAACCCCTTTGTGAAATGTTGTTATTAAAACCAACTCAAATTAGTTAAGCCTTGGATTTGTTCATGATCATCAATATAAACTTCAAGATGTACAAGTAATATTCCAAACTTGAAACCCTCAAAGGATTCCAAAGTAAGAACTTGACACAAAAAATGCAATTTTAGGATTCGAACTAGTGATCCCTTTTATTTTTAATACAAACTAAAACCAAAAAATTGCCTTTGAAAAATAATCTTAGATATTTACAATCCTCTTCTTTTGTCTTTTAAAACAATTTCCATTTGAAGTAGATGAAACCCTTTTACATTTTTCGGATAGGGTTCAAAAGAAAACTTTTAAATTATTAAAAAAATTTCCTTTGAACAACATTCAAGATTTCATTTGAAACTAGAAAGAAATGATACTGAAATTTGAAAAAAAAATTCTCAAAATGATACTGGATTTATACAACAACCAAGAAGAAAAAATTGGCTTCAAAAACCTTATTTGACTGTGTTTTTATTTCTTTTCAAAACAAAAAGGAAGAAGAAAAATTTATCTTCTTAAAAACCAAAACCCATATTTCTCACCTTTATGCCTTTTTCAAAAATGAATTTCCTTTTCAAACTGAGATTTAAAAAAACTTTTCAAAACTAAAAAACTTTGCTTGAATCTCATTCCTCCTTTTAGATTTCATTTCCAAAAAAACAAATATCAACAGAAAAATATTTATACTTTTCATTCCTATTCAACACCTTAAACCCTTTTTTCAAAAATTGAATGAACTACAAGCAACATACCTTATCCAAGTAGAACATACTTGAAACCATTTTCCTTTTCTTTTTACCACCATTGATTCAAAAAAAAATTCACAAAGAAACCCTTGTCACAGTTACTTCAAATTTGCCATTGCCTCCGAGAAATCCTCAATCATACAACCATAGCATAAGAGGTGAGTATAAAAATAACATGAAGTTCTTTATTCCTTAGATTCAAACAAAACACCTTCACATTCATTTTTAGACTTGCAAAATGAAAGATTTACCTCTGCAAAATAAAGAATAGTTTGTATGCAGCAAACAAGAAATAACACTTTAAATGAATTTTACACAAGATGTTTTTGCTAATCAAAAAACAATTATACTTGCAGAATCCTTTTAAAGAACTCTTCATAGAGTAGCAAAAGATTTAATACTTTGTATAGAGAGTAAAGAAAAAAACTTTACAAAGCAAGCTTTCCAATTTTATTTCAGCCAAAAATCACCCACAAATAAAATCAAAACATAGAATTCTTTAAAGTCTGCCATATGAAATTGCCACTTGATGAATTCTTCTTAACATGCAAGCTACAATTTAATTTCATGTACTTGTTGCATTTACAATGCTTCAATACTTTGCCACGATTTATTTTGCCTTGTTGTTTTTAAATTTATCATATACTCCTATTTTATATGCCATGTGTTATATGTCGTGTCTTTCAAAGACTTGCCAACGCTAAACATATCATACCACATTTTTAATGCATTTTTCCAATATTGATTATCATCATGGTCAATAGTTTATCATTACATTCATATTTGTATTTTATTATGTTTATGGAAGATCCATCAATCTTCATGTATTTGACTTTCTTAGGTCAATTGAACATTGTTTTTATGAAGCGATGTGTTATTTCAAAATGTATCCAAATGAAAATAAATTTCTTGTTTTCAATGAGAAAATTAATTTTACTTATGGGTATGAATCATTTCAAATTACACAAAAATCATAGCACCAACATATGGCCATTAGTTGCACTTCGATTTGAGGGGATAACAATAGTAGGCAAAAATATTTATGAACGTATATGCATTTACAGAACTATGATATTGCACACTTGGGGTGGATTTATTTGGTTGATATTGTTGTGCTTTTCATTCTTAACTACATTTATGTGGCTTCTTCTTGATTGGAAAAGAAATCAATATGAGTTCATTTACTTTTTTGTTTGTAAGTTTTCTAATCATAGCCGAAAGGTTGCAAAGAAGTAAATGAAATGAGGATCTAAAAGATCTATTTGATAGGGTGATAATGATTCCCTACTCTTTAAATGTTATGTAGAATATAATAGGAATCTTTTTACTATATATTATAATTCAAGGCATAAAATAAATGTCACCATTAGAAGTATTAAGACCATTTCTATTATGGAACTTATTGTGAATGTGAATAGTTCAAAATGTGAAGAGAGGATTGTGGAGAATAATATTTCAAGCAATTACAAGTTTTTCATTAAAATAAAATTAAGGGAAAAGTTTTCACGATAATTTTGAACAGCTATGACTACTCTATTTTATTATCTTTGTATGTCATGATAAATTTTATGTTATGAAGTATTTTACATTGACATGATGTTACACTATTGTGCATTGGCTTCATCCTTAACCATATCTATCATGGAGAGAAAATTGACTTTTCTTTTACTTATTTTCACCATTGATAGTTAGCATTAGTAAAGGGGCTTCCTTGTTTCCATCAAGGTTTAATATTTTTCCTATATCACCATGAATTTGACTAATCTCCCAAAGAAGCTTCTTAACCATTGAACCTCCTTGTAATGTCATTAGGATTGAGCACATTTAAACTAATCCCATGCCCCTTGAAAAGAGCTCCAATGTTTCTAAAATGAAAGGAAAGTTCATTAAAGTTCTTATTTAAATTGTAGAATCCATGAAGGTGGATCTTATCAAATCCACCTCTGGGAAAAAAAAAAGTCCCTACCCTAAAATAAATCACTTTCTAGAAATGTTAAGTAATGGGAGGATAAACACAAAAGCATCACCCGACACCTTAATGAGATTGAATATGAGGAGGAGAAGGAAAAATTAAGCAAGCTAGAAATAGCATGAGATGAAGGCTTTAAAGGAGCTTAACATAGTTAATTATTCTTTTGTGTGATGAAGAATACACCTGGAAGGATTAAAATTCCTCTAGTGAATCTAAGGATGAGGATTATGTAGTGATAGAGGAGAAAATTGAACACGAAAACATTGACCAAAAGGATAATGGCAAGGATAAGGAAGAAGAAATAGAAATGCACATGACCAAAGACCACCTTCCCCTAATAATATGGAAGAAGAAATTGGTATTTTAAAATCCCAAGAGCTAATCCATTAATACAAGGTGGAAAGAATGAGTAACCTCAAAGACAAAATTGAAAAGCTACAAGTCAAAAAGAAGAATATGAAAACTAGTGAAATGATTTTTAGAATATTAAAACTCAAATTCATAGAGCTAGTATTTTCCTATGCACTATAATTGATAGGGTTATGAGAAAATCATCCATGAAGTTCACTTAAGGAAAAAAAAATATTCAATAAGATTCAATGAGATATATGAGATAGGTAGTCAACCTATGGATTCTCTATTCTATGAAGATATGGAACCAAAATCTTTGAAGGAATAGTTGCAAAATTTATTGAGGAATTAGGAGATTCTCAATAGTAAATGATTTTAATTATCTTGCTAGAATGCATGGATCCTTTGTCATTTCCTTCTTCTTTGGGATATTAATCTTAAGGCTCTTTGGAAGTGTCATTGGTTTATTAGTGTTAGCATGAATGTTGAAGGGATTCCTATCAGGGAAATATCCTAGTAGTGTTGGAGGCATGATTTAGTAAATGTTTTTTCCATTCATGATAGAGTTTTTCATTGATGTCAACATAATGGTTATTATGTGAAGACTGGTCGAGAAGCAGACAGATATTGGCTTCACAAAGTTTGAGGATTGAAGATCAACTTATGTACACTTGGCATTATGTTCTATGGTATCTATAGATACTACAACTAAGAGTGTATTCAAAAATATGAAAACTAGACAAAGTTATGAAGGATTTGGTGAAGGCATTTTTTTAATAGTGATTTTGGAAAGTGGGTACTAATGTTTCAATTTTATCTCCTAACAAAGATTGAATCTAGTTGAATGAGCTAAGATAAAGGTTGAAGAGATGTTGTAGATGTATTATTTAATCACACATGAGCAAATGTTCATTGTATAAAAAAAATGAAGACTATGAGCTGACACATTACTTGTAATTATGAAAATATGTAATATTCTAATATAGTATAATATCTTATGTTGGCCCTCTATTATTATTATAAATTGGGAAAGCCTCAAAGGCTAAATCAATAATTTTTTTATGAACTAGTATAAATCAAATGCCATTTCCTTGGATGAAAGTATTGTTAGAATTTCTTTAGAATAACTTGGGGGGGGGGGGGGGTTGGTGAATCAGTTATTCAAGGTCCAAATGTCCTATTCAAACTTTTCACTAAGTAAAGTGAAAAAATTCAACCATTCATCTATCCAAGCTCTAACTTATCTAACTAGCAAGTTACTGTAAATCAACATGCAAGTAAAACACACAAGAAATCAACACATGACACAATGATTTATGTGGAAACTCAATTTGGGAAAAACCACCAGTAACATGCTACTCAATTTTCACCCTTCTGAAGTGATGCCCCATGAAAGGCCTACTCTGTTAAATGCTTACAAAACACTATTAAATATGACCTTGTTAGAGGATTTAACCACCCTATTAGAAGTGGGCCTAGTTAGAGGACTTTAGAACATTCACTTAGAATGCTACCCTATTAAAGGATTTACAAATGGTTGTTAGGCCAACCTAACTCCATAGGATTTTTAGATCTAATACAATTGCTAGAGAGTATTAGAAAATCTTGACCTGACTACAACATACAACTTATCTTGCAAATCTCACATCACTTGTCAGCTCATACCCTTGCCTAGCCTTCAATCTCTACAACTCTTAATAGCTTGCCTTTTCCTTCAAGCTTTGTCTCCTTGAGTCTCCATACTCAATGTACCAGTGCAATTATCTTCTTCATGACCACTTGTAGAAGTAGAGCCTTTATGCTCTTCCTTCTCCTAGATGTCTCCTTCTTGACACCCTTTCAACCACTTCGTAGATTTGGCACTTCAACAGCAATAGTATCAGTAGTTCTCTGCTTCTTGGTCTATGACTTCTTAAATAGAAGTCTTGAAGTTCCTTTCCCTGCTCGATTCTTCCATTTTCAATTTTAATTCACATGGATTAGGTAGGATTCATTGTATCTAACCCATATTTTATTTCCTCTAGGAACTTCTTGAATAATCCTTTAGAATTCACCCAAAAATAGTTTACATAAGATTCTGTGCCAAAAACTCATCATCCTTATCTTCCAACTCATTTACAAAATTCAATGCAGCCACTAAGCCGGCTTAGATTTGGTGAATCTTTTTTATTTGAAATAATGTAGCAGCTTGGCACTATTGAAATACTAGTCCTTGGCACACACTATGTTACTTGGCATCAACCAAGTTTTTCCAGATGCTCAACACCTGAAGATCACTCAGTATACACTAGATTTTTCTATCACTTGGCTCCTACAGAGAATTTTCTCGGCTTCAACTAACTCACTTGGCATCTACTAATGATCTTAGTTAAGGCTTTGCAATCAATCTTGTTACAACTCCTTCTTCCAATGTATCTATTGTGATCAACCTCTATGTCTATGAGTATGTCATCAATACATTACTTAACCATTGTCTTAACTTATCCTTGCACTTCATTACAACATCATAACTCAACCTTTTCTTTAGGTACTCTTGTTACATCTTGTTTATCAAATCCTCTTCATCAATCAACTAAGTGATAGTCCTTGGATCTTATAAGAAAATATCATCCCTACAAATAGTAGGTTTGACATCAATGGCAAAACAATGATTGAAAATATTCTTTTACAAAAATCTACCTCTTTGATATTCAACAACAATTAGCTTTTCAATTAAATTTCCAACAATCTCCCTCTTTGGCATTGATAACAAACCAAACTGATCAACCATCATACTAAACTATTCCACCAAAAGCTTACTAGGTTAGAACAGTAAGTCAAATGCCAAAATGTAAGTTGTAAAATCACATCTCTTACTACTATTTTGATTGTTTCATTTCACTTCTTCCTCTCTTTTTTTGTATCCTTTATCTTTATATTTCTCCCTCTATATTATTCATCTTTTGTTGTTCTGATCAACCTCTGAAATCTCCCTCTTCTTTTCTAATCCTTTATCTTCAACAATTGTTGATTATTTGTTTAGTTCTCCTTCTTTGACAATAATGCCAAAGACATATTAGCATCTTAATATGTATATTTAGCTCTTATAGGTTCATTTAATACCTCCCTCATTCGCCTAGCTTGTGACTAATTTGAAGTTTTAGCACTTTTTCTACTTTAGGCATGGATTCCAAAGTAAACATCCTCTACATCAATGTGTAAAATCTTCAGCATTCAGCTTATTTGATGTAGAGCTTTCTTTCTTTTTGGTTCAAGTAGCCTTAGCTAGGGGTATCACCCCTAACTGACCTCTAAGATACTCAAAAGCATCTTTAGGTAGTTCTTTTGTGAAGGTATCAGCAATCTATTCCTTTGAACTAATATATTCCATCTTCACTTGTTTGTCTTCCACCAACTCTCTTACATAGTAATACTTGATTGCAATATGCTTAGTTTTAGCATGTATTATTGGGTTCTTTGATATATTGATAGCACTTGTATTTTCACAATAAAGTGTCATAGGTTCAATTACTTCTTCCTTCATACCTTGTAGCAAATGTTTGATCCATACAATATTGGTTTAGTTTACAGTAGCTGCCACATATTCAACTTCAGTAGTAGACTATGAAGTGGAGCTTTGCTTTTTGCTTGTCCATGTAATCAACCTCTTTCCTAAGAAAAGTGCTCCTCCACTAGTGCTTTTTTTGTCATCAATGTTGCCTCCCCAATCTACATCAATGTAAGCTTTCAGTTCAAACTTCTCATTCTTCTTATAGTATAAACCAAAGTCATTAGTTCCTTTTAGGTATCTAAATATTCTCTTCACTACCATTAAATGATTTTCTCTTTGATTGGTAGAAAATCTTACTACTATTCCAATAGCTAATGCAATTTCTGGTTTACTATGTACAACATATTGCAGCTTTCCAATCATTGACCTATACAATGTCTGATTTACTTCAACAGATTCATCATTCTTGGATAGTTTATGACCTATTGCCACTAGTGTGCTAACTGGTTTTGAGTCTTCTAGCCAAAATGTTTTGAGTACTTCCTAGATGTATTTGGATTGGGTCACAAATATGCCATGCTTCAACTGATGTACTTGTAATCCAACAAAGAATTTGATTTCTCCAAACATTGACATCTCAAATTT
Organism: Cupressus sempervirens; assembly: GCA_028749045.1. Classification (NCBI taxonomy): domain Eukaryota; kingdom Viridiplantae; phylum Streptophyta; class Pinopsida; order Cupressales; family Cupressaceae; genus Cupressus; species Cupressus sempervirens. Next base: position 804,935,501 of record CM053783.1, on the reverse strand, counting down.
ATGCTTCATTTGATCAGCAAAATCTTTGCATAAAACATCTTTTCCTCCAAATATTATGTCATCAACAAAGATTTCTCAAATCAAAATGTCTTTACCTTCTTCATCTTTGATGTACAAGTTTCTATTGTCATCTATTCTTTCAAATCCTATCTTTACAAGATATTTGTGCAACCTTTCATACCATGCTCTAGGTGCTTGCTTTAATCCATAAAGTGCCTTGTACAACTTGCAGACCATATCCTTTTTCTTCTCATCAAAAAATCCCTCTGGTTGTTCTACATAGACTTCCTTTTCTAGTATACCATTTAGAAAAGTAGACTTCATATCCATCTTGTAGACTTTGAAACCTTTATATGTAGCATATGCAAGTAATGTTCTTACTCCTTCCATTCTTGCAACAAGGGAAAATGTTCCCCCATAATCCAATCCTTCTTCTTGTGCATAGCCTTTGCAAACTAATCTAGCTTTGTTTCTTGTTATTTCACCATTCTCATCAAGTTTGTTTCTAAACACCCATTTAGTACCAATCACATTCTTATCAGCTAGTCTAGGAACTAGAGACCAAGTTTTGTTCTTCTCAATCTGATCTATCTCTTCTTTCATGGCCTTATACCAGTCATCATCTTGAGTTGCATCTTTGACTATTTTGGGTTCAACCTTGCTCAACAAACATGATTCATTCCTCATTCTATTCCTTGTCATTGGTCTAGCATCCTTGTCACCAATGATTTTATTTATAGGGTGATGTCTCCTTACATACTTGGCTAATCTAGGTTTAGTTCTTCTTTCCACATTTGATCCTTTAGCTTTAGAGTCATTTTTTTCTTCTTCATCTAGCATTTCATCATTTCTTTCTTGCATACAATTTTTAGAATTAGAATGTGCATTTTCTACATTCTGTAGCTTAGCTTATAAATGTAACTCAGCATTCACTAGTTCAAACTCAGTAGATACTGAAGTTTGTTGCTGATTCCTGACTTGACTTGCAACATTGTCTTCAACTATCATTCCTTCGTAGAAGTATACAAAGGATCTATAATTCTCTATTTTCTTTGACTCATCAACTTGAACTTTTGCATGCTCATCAAAATTTACATTTGCACTCTCCACAACTTTATTAGTGTTAGTATTCAAACACTTATATGCCTTACTTCTGGTGGAGCATCCAAGAAATATACCTTCATCACTTTTTGCATCAAACTTTGCATTTCTAGTGTCTTTTAGAATATAGCATTTACAACCAAACACTTTGAAATGTTTAACATTAGGTGAATGACCATACCACAATTCAAAGGGTGTTGCATTTGTACCTTTCTTGACTTGAACTCTATTTAGTGTGTAGACTGCACTAATTACAACTTCTCTCTAGTGTTTTAGTGCAACATTTTTCTACATCATCAAGCTTCTAGCATAGTCAATCACTGACCTATTTCTCCTTTTAGAAATACCATTATGTGGTGGAGTTCTTGGTGCTAATGTTTTCCTTTTGATACCTTTGTCATTGCAAAATGTTTCAAATTCTCTTGATGTGAACTCACCTCCTCTATCTAACCTTAGGAATTTTAGGTTCTTTCCTATTTTTCTATCACTTGGCTCCTACAGAGATTGTCTTGGCTTAAACTAACTCACTCAACATCTACTGATGATCTTAGTTAAGGCTTTGTAGTCAACCTTATTACAACTCCTTCTTCCAATGTATCTAAGTGTGACCAACCTCTGTGTCTATGAGTATGTCATCAATACATTACTTAACCATTGTCTTAACTTATCTTTGCACTTCATTACAACATCCTAACTCAACATTTTCTTTAGGTACTCTTGTTACATCTTGTTGATCAAATCCTTTTCATCAATCAACTAAGTGATAGTGCTTGGATCTTATAAGAAAATATCATCCCTACAAATAGAAAGTTTGATATGAATGGAAAAAAAATGATTGAAAACATTCCTTTACAACAATCTCCCTCTTTGATCTTCAACAACAATGAGCTTTTCAATTAGATTTCCAAAAAGTATGATATGCAGTCATATCTACAGTGTATATTTTGTGAGCTTGAATGCAAATATCTTTTAAATGAGAGAAGTGATTGGTGTAGTTCAAGAATAGTATGATTATAAGGAACCATATTTGGCAAGATAATTTTTTTTGGACAATTATTGATGTACACTTGTATCATTTAGTGATGATAGTATTGAAGGTGTTTGAACAGTGGGTCGTCTATCTTCTTTTTAGCTCCTAATAGGGTTGGCACAACTCCCAATAGGGTTGAAATCTCCTAACATGGATTTAAAGTCCCCTAAAAGGGACTCATATGTAATGATTATATTTTATTGACTCCTAACCAGGTCCATCCTTTCAAAGAATATTTATACGACTACATCATCTTGCAGGTACCATCCCCACCCAGATTTTCCCTCTAATAAAGGATCTCCCTAGTTAACAAATTTGGTGTTATTGTATATGGTCATCTTTCTATGGTTTCTACATCTACTTTTTACATATTTCAGATTTAAAGAAGATGTTGATATTTATTTAAGTTACATAACTAGTTCACCCCTCCCTCTTCTTAGTTATCTTAGTGGGCTTTAATTTCTAATAATTGGTATCAAAGCATCAATTCCTTGAAGGGAAATCTTAATAGCTTAAGGAGATCTATGACACATTTCATAAAAGAAAGTCAAAATTTTGATGGAATCAACTATGATAGTTGGAAAGAAATGATGACGAAACATTTACTATGCATAGGTGCAGATTATTAATTGATTACTATGAAGAAAAAAGATGTGATTGAAGAAAAAGACCTTGAGGGTTGTGAATAAAAAGAGAAAGATAAATTCATATTCAATATGCTTTGTAAAGTAGTACTATTATTAGCTCTTCTTGAAACTAAAATTGGTTGGGTAAAATATTTAAGAGTTGCTCATGAAATTTGGAATGCTTTGAAAAGTACATTTGAAGGTGATAAACATGATTGGAAAGATAGATTAAAGAGTTGGATATGTTTATTTTAAGATGCTAAGATAATGGAAGATGAATCCATAAGAAGTTATCTTCATATAATATCTTAGATGTTTACAAGAATTAAGACTTGTGGAGGAGAGAAATCAGAAGATGAAGGTGTGTGGAAGATATTAAAGACTATGAAAACTACATATAAACTGACAATATAAATGATTGATGAAGTTATTCTATTCACATGTGATTTTACAAGAGAGAATTTTCATGGGAGATTATAGTTAGCTAAAATGTGGATAAGATGGAGTGGGGAATTTCCTAGAGTTGAATTTTCTTTCAATGTACTAAGTGGCAAACCAATGTTAACAACGAGTGCAAGTACAAGTGGAGATTATGCTAGTAGTAGCCAAACAAAAGTGGATTAAGAAAAGAAGATTGAGGAAGGACTTGCCCTACTTATCAAGAGAGAACCGATAAGGTATCAAAAATTTTGAGTGTTGGAGTTGTAATGAATTTAGTCATTATTCTTCTAAATGTCCTAAGAGAGTAAAAAGAAAAACAAAACCCTATATATCAAGAATTCCTAAGGATTTGCATTGATGAGGAAGATTTTGAGTCTAAAATTGAAGAATTCTTGATTGAAAGTGATGATGAAATAGGATTTGTCTCTATTTAGGAAGAAGACCATGAAAAAGAAGAAGTTAAAGAAGAAATTGCATTAGTATCACATGTCAAAAATAAGAAATATGATTGGATTATAGATAGTGGTTATTCCCATCAAATGACTAGAGATATGAATAAGTTTTTTGAATTCAATAGCTATGATGGAGTAGTTAGATTTGGAAATAATGCAACCTATTGCATAAAAGGAAAATGATCTGTTACACTTGATGGAAAGACTAACACCGATGATGCTTAATTTTTGGATGGTTTGAAACATAATATTTGAGAGTTGGAAAACTAGTTGACAAAGGATATTAGTAGTAGTTTATAGAGAAGAATTGCATTATCAAAAATAAAGATGGTAAGTTGATTAGTACTAGAACAAGGACAAGATTTAATGTATTTGAGTTGAAACCTATAGAGATGACATGCATAGTTGCAAAAGTGGATGATAGTTGGTTATCACATAAGATATTTTGTTATATCGACTTTGATAACATTGTGAAGGTTAGTACCACAATTGCAGTTAGAGATTTTCCTAAAATTGTAAAACCTACTAACATGGTGTGTAAGGAATGTGTAATGGAAAAACAAAAGAAAAGTTCATTTCCAAGCAAGATTTCTACCACCTCAATAAAATTGGAGATTGTGAACAAATATTTGAGTGGTCCTATAAAAGATAAGAGAATTTTATGATATTTACTGATGATTGTACTAGAATGATGTGGGTTGCATTTCTTAGAGAAAAATCTAAAGCTTTTGAGAAATTCAAGATATTTAACAATAGCATTGAGAATGAATCTGGTTTAAAGATTAGATGCTTGAGATCTCATAGAGGAGATCTTAGTTCAAATTAGTTTAATAATTTTTGTGAAGACAATTGTATAAAGAGATAGCTTTTAGCCCCTAAGATACCTAAAAAAAATGGGATAGTCGAAAGGAGAAACATAATAGTAATAGCAACAACAAGAGAAATGATGCTTGAAAATAATGTATCAAAAATATTTTGGAGAGAAGAAGTAAATATATCTCAAAGCCTACAATATGAACAAAGTACAAATCAAACAAAGCACTGGTAAGACACCTTATGAACTTTGGTTTGGACATACACCTTCTATGTAGTATTTTAGAATATTTGGAAGAAAATGTAATATTAAAAGATGTGATGATATTGGAAAGTTTGATTCAAGAAGTGACGAAGGTATGTTCCTTGGATATTCATTGAAAAGGGAAGCCTATAGATGTTTTAATTAGAGATATAAAACTAATGTTCAAAATATGAATGTGAAAGTTAATGAAAAATCTAGAATTTAGGAAAGGATACTTGATTATAATTCTAATGAAGAGAATAATTTGAGAACTAACAAGGAAAATGTTGAGAAGGAATTATTTTATAATATTGGCACTGATTTTTAGGAATTATTTTATTATTATTTTATTAGACATACAATGTTTAAAAAACTCAAATTCCTTAAAGGTTTAAATGATTGAAGTATTTAAGTCATAGGGGCTCCACTTTGTGAACCAAAATCATACTATGTGCATTCATGGCATACAAGAGAATTCCCATATTTTTAAAAATATTACCTTGAACTCTTGTATTCCCAACCCCACCTACAAGACACACACTTATTTTCTCAACCCCTATCCCCAAAAAGGCCCTCTCCTCTATTTAGGTAATATTTTGCCTCCATTTTTTCCCATTTTCAACCCCCTAATATAAATACTCAAGGTATTGTATTGTCCTTTAATTAGAAATCCCATGATTCAAGCACTAGTTCAACTTGAGTTTGGAATGTATACACGTTGCATACATAGTATGAAAAGATTTAATCTTGTTGAAAACATAACTTGATGAAGGGGCTCCCCTTAATACCACAAATACATATTAGTAACAAAGAATCAATAGAAATTGGCAAGAACAAAATATGGGCATCTTATTATCACTGCAAATATGAAATTGTATAATTTTGAAATGCAATAGGAAAATCCACATGGGATCCTTCCTTACAATAATTTTCAACAAAGATATGTGAACTATCACCAAAAGTTGTCCTAAACAATGTATGGGCATTCCTTAAATATGATTTTTTACAACACTCAAGAGGTTTCAAGACATCAAACCCTAACCCTTGAGATCAAATAACTCTAAAATTACATATAGAGTTGGCTCGATACACCTGCAACACTTATTTTGAAAAATTTAGTCAGCCCAACTTTGGAAGGCCAAAAATTTCAAATTGTTTCTCTAATTGGCTATTATAACTACTTTTTAGAATGCTCATCTTTTTTATGTATAGGGATTGACTTGTGCAAGCTCTAGTCAACCCCATTTTAGAGCCCATCTAGGGCCTCTAAGGTCTTCAACTAGTATGGTACTAAGCCTCAGCTAGTAGGTTGATATATCCAAGATGATTATCCACCTCTAAAATTAGGACATTCTAAGCTCATATGGCTGACTTACTAAGTAGAAATCCTTCATAGACATCAACTCTACACTAAGACAACCCTTATTTGAAAAATAAAAAGAAAATATTTTTGGATGATACAATATTTCTCTTACACCCAAGACTCTCCTACATTAGACACATGGGTGTAATTTGAGAAGTGACCCCATCACGTCTTAGGTGTTTAGAGGAAAATCGTGACAATTAACATCCTTCCTTGCTAGCCATGATGAATCTTCTATTTTCCTCTCTTTCTATTTGACCAAGTACTCTTCATAAGTTTTGTTCCTTGTACTTTTTCCAACACGACTACCTAGTATCTCCTCAATCTCCTTTGTAGCCAAACAAGCTGTTGGAATACTCCATTGTGCTTCTACAACTTTATCTCTACCACCTCCTTCATAATACTTTGTCAAATCTAAAATGTTAAATACTAGTAAAATATTCAATTTAGTAGGAAAATCCACTTCATAGGCATTTCCAAAATCATTCATTTTCGCTATCTTGAATGGTCCAAACTTCTTCATTTTCAGCTTATTATATTTACCCACTAGAGAAAACTCCTTTCTCAAATGAACCATGACTTCTTTTCCAATATATTATTCCTTATACTACTTTTCACATCCTCCTTAGCCTTATAATGTGTATTCATCCTTGTAATGTTAATCCTCACCTCCTCATGGATGTTCTTCAAATGTTCAACAAAATCTTTTACTTCCGCACTACTTGTCTCTCGTTTATCCAACTACCTCAATTCATAAGAATTTCTAGGAACACCTCCATATACATTTTGTTTTCAATTTCATCCATAATATTTGTGTTGGAAAAAATTTCAATGCTCCCCTTATGATTCATGACAAGGGATTAACTATGTCTTATGTACTATTCAGCGCTCCCTTAAGGGTTCATGACAAGGGCTTAACCATGTCCTATACACTATAAGTTGAGTGGTTGTATCAAGCATTGATAGATTGGTCTTTTAGCTTAACAAAACCCACTCTAACAATTTTCCAGAAATACCCAAAAAACTTGGTATCTTGATCTAAAACTATACTCTTTGGAAAATTATGTAGTCTCACCACTTCTATGAAAAAAAACTCTGCCACATGAATGACATCACCAATATTCTTACATGGAATGATATCTACCATTTTAAAAAATAGTTCGACCACCATAAATACAAAATCATGTCCTCATTGTGCTTTTGGTAAACCAAGAGAAAATTCACATTAACATCCTCCCATGGCTTCTCTAATATAGGTAATGGCTAATAAAATCCAATATTCTACACTTTTTCCATATGACATACTCTGCAACTCTGATCAAACAACTTCACATCTTGTTATAATTGTGTCTAGTAATAATTCTTAGCAATGGTCTTATCTCTACCAAAGTGTCCATCCAATCCTTCACTATACTTCTCCTTGATGAGAAGAACTTCTAGGAATGCATAATTGACATCCTTTGAACAACATACCATCTTCAAGCTTTACCAAAATTAGAATCAATTGGATACAAATTCTTGAGTTCTTTGAACCCAAACATCTTAATCTACATTTTTTCTAGCGAAAATTGTCTTCTACTAAGAGCATCTACAACTATATGTAAGGAAACTCACAACAAAGAATATAATCATTTCCACATAATCCATAATAGATCTGAAATAAATATGTAATTAAAATCCACATGAAAGATAATACACAACATACTCACAAAAATCATGACACAAGATATATCCTAGGTAACCCTCATTGAGGGAAAAACCAAGCCTCCAAAAGCATCCATCACCATGTATTATTTAGAAAAAAATATCATTTCAATACAACCATGGAAGCCTTCAAAGTCATAGCCACAATCAAGAAATCCATGTGAACAAGCCTGAATCCACACATCCCATGCCGTAATTCCAACCTTCACAAATGCTCCCTTGGCTAACCTATCAAGCCTTGTCCCACTGGACTCTTTCCTTTTTTTCCTTCTTCTTCTCACACAACAACTACACTTGTGGCAACCTATTTAGTAAAAAATCTCACAAAACCATCAAGTTGTATTACATAAACCATGTGCTACCTAACCCCTTGACCCAACATTTAATATTGAAAATTGAATTATTTTCCCCAATATCAAATAATTACATGAAATATTACCAAAATGTTACAATACAACTCATCAAGCATATCCCATAGGAATGCAAGTCCATCTAGGTGCAATATTACATAATAAAATAAAATAATATAATATAAACAATATTATGCAATGTGTGTAACACCCACAATCTCAACAATCTCCCACTTGTTGTATGCATTGCATAGGGTCAATTTGTAGCCACATAAATGAATAAGGGAACAATCCCTCCTAGTGCATTTACCATCATGGATCAAAGTACACCATGTGCTCCATCCTGGTAGCCACAACAAAATCAAAGTATTCAGCATCTCAAACATGAATGAAGCCACCTCCTATTATGCCACTTCTATTGGACATACATAGAATCTATCCAAAGAGAAAGCCACCCAACCTGTCTCATTAGAAGATCATAAAATCCTATACCAATTGAAATACCAAGCACAAAAAACTTGATCCAAAGGTAATCACATGTATCCATAGTTGTCAAAATATCCATAGCTGAAATAGCATCCACAATAAGTGTCAAACTCATCCAACTATCCATACCTCCAAAGGTATACCAAGTGAATCTCACATCATCAACATATCCAATCTATAACCTACAATCACAAGCCTCAAGAACAATACCTGCCACATATATACCAAGAAGCTCCCACTATAAAAGATAATGTCAAATCTATAGCCAATCCACTCACAACATCACATGAACTAAATTCATGTGATCTAAGGACATCCACAATACATAAACTAATAGCCTACAAGAAAAATTCTCCTAAAAATCTTGAATAGTCTCCCAAGCTGTCCACAACCAACAAAAGATAGAGATAAATGAAAAACCATGTCAACTTTCACATGACAGACATAAACAGAAATGAGTGATCATAATCTCTAATCAATCTCAAATCCAATGTAATAAAAATTGAACATTCATCAAGATAACCAAGACCAGAGAGAAACCATGCAAATAATAAACCTATATCATGTCCTTGTACACACACATCTAGATGTAAACTATTCAAATATGATCTTCTCCATAAAACTCCAACCAAGAATCCTCTACAACACTCAAACCATACCATATAACTAATCATGGATGTAAGCCTCTCACAAGAAGATCAAACTCATAAACTATTTCTAAACCAAGGAATATGTCCAATATAAAACCATCTCCCAAACTCAACTAGCATAACAACATATGAAAATGAAGATAACCAATGCTAAACCATCTCTCAAATGAAACCTCTAGAACTAACGCATGTACTATAGCTCAGGATCCGTATCCATGAAAGAAAAGCATAAACATAATGCGCCTAAGATAAATAATGGGTTTTACCTCTCAAGTAGCAAAACCTTTGAGTAGACCAAGAGTGGGAAATGAGAATTCTCATCAAGATATCTAAGTCTCCAACCAAGACTCATCTAAGAACAATCTCCTCTCAAATCCATATTAGGTGAAAGCCCCTCACGATTCCTTTTGAAACCATAAACTATCCCAACAAGTACATCTCTAATATAAGAGAAATCAACATCATCACCATCTCTATGTATCCATGAGAACCAATAACCAATCAATCCATGCCAACTCCAAATGCAACATAGTAATATTGTGAAGCAACTAGCTTATGATCAATGTACTCAATACCAAGAAACTAAAACAAGTTTAATGTCAAATTTCCAACCATTTCTGGAGAAACATAAACATAACAACATGATCTAACCATCTCAACCAAAGAGATAACATGTCAAATGAAAGCATAAACCATAACTTTACGAAGAACCCTATGTGTCATCAAGATTCAACCATCTCCACACACCATGGTGAAAAAAATATCTTTGCATACAATGAAGAACCATATTTACACATCATGAAGATAGCCAAGAACTCCACGATTCTTCAAGATCTAACCATCTTCACACACCATGAATATAACAAGTGCACCATGAAAAAGTTAAAGATGCTTCTACAACAATAGGATCTAAGACAAATCTCCAACATCTACAAACCTATGATATATAGGTCACCATGGTATCAAGTAACCCATGGCATCATAAAATCCATCTCCTGCATGAAGATACTCTAGTTCTACACTCAAATAGAAAGAGTGTCAATACCAAGTAAAATGAAGATCTCCAAACCCAAGAAGATATAAACCAAACTAGGAACTAATCCTACACTATCACCCCATCACTATTACAAGCTCCCACTAAACCATGTATCCAAGCTATCCATGACATCATGATAAAAATCCATCCTCTAACCTTTAGAATAAACCAAGGCATGAAACCATCAAAGAACTCAAAGTACACATCATGGGCTCCTCAAAAGAAACTAAATAACCATGATCCTCAACCAAGAAGATATACCACCATAACCAAATCAAGAATCCAAACCAGTGAACATCAAGGATGTACCTATATATCAAATCATGTCATGCCAAAATCTATGGTACCATAGTCACATCCATGAACTAAGAAACTAACTCTCAATGTGTCCAACCTATCAGCATAAAATAGTCAACCACAATCCTTTATCATGACTATACCTAGTAACAACATCTTGTCCCTTCTACATGAAGAAAATCTAGAAAATCATGTGACTTAAGGCATAGACAACCCAAATCCAAGCTACCAATTTGGATATGCATCAATAATAAAAGATCAATGGGTAAAGACAACCCATATCAAGCCATAAATGCAACATCATCACCATCTCTATGTATCCATGAGTACCTATAACCAATCAATCCATGCCAACTCCAAATGCAACATAGCAATATTGTGAAGCATCTAGCTTATGATCAATGTACTCAATACCAAGAAACTAAACCAAGATTAATGTCAAAGTTCCAACCATGTCTTGAGAAACATAAACATAACAACATGATCTAACCATCTCAACCAAAGAGATAACATGTCAAATGAAAGCATAAACCATACTTTTACTAAGAACCCTATGTGTCATCAACATTCAACCATCTCCACACACCATGGTGAGAAAATATATTTACATACAATGAAGAACCATATCTACACATCATGAAGATAACCAAGAACTCCACTATTCCTCAAGATCTAACCATCTTCACACACCATGAAGATAACAAGTGCACCATGCAAAAGTTAAAGATGCTTCTACAACAATAGGATCTAAGACAAATCTCCAACATCTACAAATCTAGGATATATAGGTCACCATGGTATCAAGTAACCCATGGCATCATAAAATCCATCTCCTACATGAAGATCCTCTAGGTCTACACTCACATAAAAAAAGTGTCAATACCAAGTAAAATGAAGATCTCCAAACCCAAGAAGATATAAACCAAACTAGGAACTAATCCTGCACTATCACCCCATCACTATTACAAGCTCCCACTAAACCATGTATCCAAGCTATCCATGACATCATGATGAAAAATCCATCCTCTAACCTTTAGAATCAACCAAGGAATCAAACCATCAAAGAACTCAAAGTACACATCATGGACTCCTCAAAAGAAACCAAATAACCATGATCCTCAACTAAGAAGATATACCACCATAATCAAATCAGGAATCCAAACCAATGAACATCAAGGATTTACCTATATATCCAATCATGTCATGCCAAAATCTATGGTACCATAGTCACATCCATGAACTAAGCAACTAACTCTCAATGTGTCCAACCTATCAGCATAAAATAGTCAGCCACAATCCTTTGTCATGACTATACCTGGTAACAATATCTTGTCCCTTCTACATGAAGCAAAAATAAGAAAATCATGTGACTTAGGGCATATACAACCCAAATCCAAGCTACCAATTTGAATATGCATCAATAATGAAAGATCAATGGGTAAAGACAACCCATATCAAGCCATAAATGCAACTTGTAAGTATATACCACTTACAACACTGCACAAATTGTAGACCCAACAAGTCATCATACATATCCAAACTAAATATTGATAACCATATCATCATGAGACTAATCTAAAATATGAATTGAGTATACAATGACATCAAATCTAAATCTCCAAAATACACAATGTCATAAACTCACAATGTTACCATAGACAATATATACCATGAATTGTTCATATCAATATATCACCACATAAACCATGCCAAACTTGCACTGAATCTTAACCAATGTATATAGCTATCAAAGAGCTTTCCATTGATTACTTAAAGTCTAAAATCTGACTTCATGTGCCCAAGTTATGTCCTAATTTGTGCTCAAAATAAATAACATCTAACTTTTGGGCTCTTAAAACCTAACAAAATATCAAAATGATAGAACCAAACCTACTTGATGGTTTTGTGGGATTTTCTACTATATAAGCAACCACAAGGGTAGTTGTTGTGTGAGAAGAAGAAGGCAAAAAAGAAAAGATTCAAGTGGAACAAGGCTTGATAGGTTAGCTACGGGAGCATTTGTGATGGTTGGAAGCATGGCATGGGATGTGTGGATTCATGCTTGTTCACATGGATTGCTTGATTATGACTATCAAAACCATCAATGGTATTACATAAACCATGTGCTACCTAACCCCTTGACCCCACATTTAATATTGAAAATTTAATTCTTTTTCCCAATATCAAATAATTACATGAAATATTATCAAAATATTACAATACAACTCACTAAGTATATCCCATAGGAATATTTATATGTTGCATGTCCATCTAGGCGCAATAGTACATAATAAGATAAAATAACACAATATAAAAAATATTATGCAATGTGTACAACACCCATAATCTCAACACTCTACTACACTTTCCAATCCTATTTTTCAATAAAATGTATAACTTTACAAAAACTCAACTCACTTCAAATGTCTTTGGTTCAATTTTCCTTTACCATTGAAATATTGTGAAGTTGTATGATTAGTATATAGAATAAATTCCTTGGGAAGAGGATAGTATCTCTACTTCTTCAATTGATGCAGGAGCATCTTGTGTCAAAAAATAAATTGGAGGAGAGAGGAAGTGACAAAAATTAGAGGAAAATTTTTTAAAATAGAAAAAAAAAGGAAAAGAGGAATTTTTATTTTCAACATGCATAGGTGGTGTAAATAGAAAAATATAAAAGTGGTTGTCATTCTATTTATCGAGATGTGTAAGTTGAATTCTAGAAGTTTGTGGACATTTCCTTAAATCATGCATTTAATATTTGTTGGGCTACATGGTGGTGCCTAGTTGTATTTGGGTGGGAATTAAATTTTTTTTGTAAGGTAGTTGCATTTACCTCTTATCCCACATTGGTTGTGTTTATAACATCTTGGATGGTAAGTGCCTATTTAAACAAGGTATATGAGCATTTCTAATTAAGCTTCAAAGTGTCTTCTCTTCTTAGTAGAAGCTTGGAGAGAAGGAGGAAGTAGAGGAGTAGGATTGTGGTGGAGTTGTGAGTTTATGAGAAGGGCTAGTGGCTATGGCTTAGAAACAAGGAGATTGTTTGGTGGGCTTGTGAGCACAAGTTTAGATCTTCCTTGGAGGTTTCTACTAGAGTGTGGATCTAGATTAGCTAGGGTTTGGATTGCATCTTGAAGGATCTTGCCAAATTATTACTTTCTTTATATTTGGCTATAAATGGGAAGGTCTTATAGCCTGACATATTGTATTTAATCAATTATTTTATGAATAAAGAGTTGTAATTTAGTATTAGATCTTGCATTATTATTGTTTTTTCACTGTGGGGTAATTTTCTAGGGCCTAGGACATCTCCTTTGGGATTCTACTACCTTTCACTACATCAAGTAGTATCAGAGCCAAGTTGTTCATGAGCATGTAGATAGATCATTGAAGTTGAGGTAGTTTGCAACAGGAGATTTGGAGGACATGCAAATGGATCTACAGTTGCAAAGATGGAAGGTTGATCTTGTTCAAAAAGATTGATCTATTGGTAATTTTTTTTGTAGAGGGTTTGAAAAAATATAGGAAAATGGCTCCAAGATGATTAAACCCTAGGATGATTGTGAAACTCCATGATATAGTGGAGAGGAGGATTAATGAGACAATAGCTTAGGTGGATGCTATTGTAGATATTGATTTTTCTAAAAGAGTTGAGGAGCCAAAGAAGAAAGTTGTATGTTATTAGAGTTGGAGTTTATTGATATATAAAAGAGTGGTCTAGCTGGTTAAGAGACTTGTTCAAGAGAGATGGCATAGCAAAGTTGAGGTGGAAGAGTTTGGTTTTGTTGATCAATTTGTTGAGCCTAATACAAAACATACAAAGTAACTAGAGGTTGTTGCTCAGGATATTTCTAGCCTTATTGATGTTGGTATAGAGATTTCTTTTCATAAATAGTTGGTTAATTTTGATATGGATATTATAGAGTACTCATTCATGGATGATCCAGTTGTTGTTGGTGGTGATTTGTATGTTGCAAAGCATCTTGTTGTGAGAAATGAGACCACTAGTGTTGTGATTTTGGAATGTTTTGATGGAGATCTACATATACTTGTTGACATGGAGTTTGTTGTTGATGTAGATTCAGTATTTGTTGCTATGGATGAGGGTTTGATAATGAAGCATTATATTCAGTGTGTTCTTGGGAGTAAGCATGCTGATTGGATGGGTGTGATTCTAGTGTTTGATAGAGTTATGTATATGTGGTTGATGTGTAGATTGGTTTTCTTGTCCCTGATGGAGTGGAAGCCTTTGGTGAAGATCAAGATTGTTGATGATCTTTCTTTTGGCATCAAAGTATGTGACATATTTTTTTATCTACCTAGGCAATCTAGGAGCATCTTGAGTTAGAAAAAAAATGGAGGAGAGAGGAAGTAACAAAAATTAGAGGAAAATAAAATAATAATTTAAAAATAGAAAAAAAGGAGAAAAGAGGAATTTCTATTTTCAAGGTGCATAGGTGGTGTAAATAGAAAAATAAATGAAAGTGGTTGTCATTCTATTTATTGAGGTGTGTAGGTGGAATTCTTGAAGTTTGTGGACATTTTCTTAAATCATACATTTAATAATTGTTGGGTCAAATGGTGGTTCTTAGTTGTATTTGGGTAGGAATTGAATATTTGTTGTAAGGTAGTTGTATTTTTCTTTTATCCCACATTGGTTGTGTTTGTAACATCTTGGGTGGTAAGTTCTTATTTAAGCAAGGAATATGAGCATTTATAATCAAGCTTCAAGGTGTGATCTCTTCTTAGTAGAATTTTGGAGAGAAGGAGGAAGCAAAGGAGTGATTTTTTATGAGTCTATGGATAGAACACCAAATGTGAGGTAGTTTACAATAGGATTGTGGTGGAGTTATGAGTTTGTGAGAAGGGCTAGTGGCTATGGTTTAGAAACAAGGAGATTACTTGGTGGGATTGCAAGTGTAGGTTTAGATCTTCCTTGGAGGTTTCTACCAGAGTGTGGATCTAGACTAGCTATGATTTTGATTGGAGCTTGAGGGATCTTGTAGAACTATTACTTTCTTTGTATTTGGTTGTAATCGAGAAGACCTTGTAGCCCAATAGATTACATGTAAATAGTTATTTTATGAATAAAGAGTTGCAATTTTCTATTAGATCTTGCATTTTTATTGGGTTTCTATTGATGGTTGTTTGCTGGGGGGCTAGGACATATCCTTTGGGGATTCTCCTACCTTGTACTGCATCATCAATACCTGAACTATAGCATAAAATTCTTGATCATAAACATAGTATTTTCTTTTGGCATCATTCAATTCCTCACTAAAATAAGAAATATGTCTACCTTCTTTGCTCAAAATAGCTTCTATTGTAGTACCACTAGCATCATAGTCTACTTGAAACACCTTGCTAAAATTTGGAAGGGCTAAAATAGGTTTCTTTATAACTTTTTATTTCAACATATTAAATGTCTTATCTTCTCATACAATCCACTTGAAGTCTTTCCCATCTCCTCTCATTGTTTTATTCAAAGGTCTGCAAATACTGCTAAAACCTCAAATAATTTTTTTGTAAAAACTAGCCAGTCCATGAAAAGATCTTACCCCAGTTCAACTCCTTGGAGTAGGCCATTCAAGGATGGCCTTCACTTTCTTAGGGTCCATTTTTAGATCTTTTCCTAAAACTACAAATCCTAAGTACACCAACTCCTCAAAACCATAGTTCATCAAATTTATTAGCAATTTTTCTTACCTCAACTTATCAAACACCTTAGGAATGTGTATCAAATGATCCTCTAATGTCTTACTAAAGATCCATATATCATCTAGGTAAACAATGACAAAATTATCCAAAAACTCCTTTAGTACCACATTCATGAGCCTCATGAAATTCCTTGGTCTATTGGTTAGCCCAAAAGGCATGACTAACCACACATACAATCCTTCCCTTGTACTTGATTGTTATCTTGTTAATAGCTCTAGAATTTGTATACATCCACCATTCTCCATTCTTCTATAGTGCTAATACTTCTAGTACAACACATGGGCTCAAACTCTCTTGAATCAACCCTTTCTATAATAACTCATGCACTTGTCTATTTAACTCTTCACTTTCTAGTGGTGTCATTTTGTGCATCGCCTTATTTGGAAAGCTAGCTCCTAAGACTAAGTCCATCTAGTGACTAATATTGCTCAGTGGTGGTAATCCATTAGGTACAATATTTGACACAATATCAAGAAAGTCTCCCAAAAAATATGTAACTTCTATAGGTACCTCCTCTACTTCATGTTTACCATCTTTTGGGATTACATCAAAACACATATGCTCATGCTTCATACCTTGGAGAAACTCCTTTCCATGAATGAAAATATTTCTAGTAGCGTTGTCTTTTCTTCTTTCTCCTTCAACAACTTCAACTTATGTTTCACTCCATCCTTTGTGAGAGTATAGGTATTTGCTTGCCCATCATGTACAACATGCTTTTCAAACTACCATGACCTTCATAACAACATATGACATATGTCCATTGGTGTGATATTACAAATTACCTCATCCTAGTAGCTCCCAATCTTTTAACTTCACTAAGAATTTATTATTGACCATGACCTTGTGATCATCCTACACCTAGGTGATATGGTATGGGCATGGGTGTTTCTACCTTTTGAAATTTAACTTCATGACCATATTTTCTAAAATTTGATTGTCAGTGCTTCCACCATAAATGATCACATCATAAAACTTATCTTCACATTTTTACCTAATGTGAAAGTTCACTCTCACTAATCAATAGCACTCTTGTTTTAACTATGACTTCTCCTCTTTCAACATCTTCAGAATGTGATGATTTAACATCCTCATCAACATGTGCAAATCTAGCCAGGCCTTTTGCTCTTCTATAAGGCCTTCCTTAGTGTTGGGAGAATTCAAATGCTCAATGCCCTTCATCTTTGCATTGATAACATTTTCCACAAAAACCTCCTCTTCCAGATCTTATCCATTTGCCTCTTCCTCTTCCTCTCTAACCTTTGTTGTTATGATCATGGAAATGACTAGAATTTTTCCCTTCTGGTTTTGACTACTACTACTAGCCTCATCCTTGTTCTTATAATCATCATTTTGGCCTCTATAAAATTGTCTACTAGATCTTCCATCACAACCTCTTGCACTATTCTCGTTATCAAACTTATTGTTCATATTTTCATCAACTCCTAGGAAAAAATGGTATGCCTCTTCAATATTGTTCATCAAATTTAGACTTAGCTCCTCTTGAATTCTTAGCCTCAACCCATTAAATAATGGACAACTTTCTTCCTATCATCTTTCATATGGCTCATTCTGATGAGAACTTGATAGAACCCCTTGGTGCACACTTGAATATATCTTCTTTCTTGCTTCAACCCTTGCATTTTCTTTAGCAAATCAAGATAATAATATATTGGAATGAATTATTGCTTCAATTTGGCTATCATCCAATCTTGTTTGGTGATTTTCTCCTTCCCTCTTTTATTTTGCTCCAATTGAATCTCTTGCCACTAGATCTTTGCATGTCTCTTCATTTTTTCCTTCACAAACTTGAGCTTATCAGGATCTTCAATATCTTCATATTCAAAGTATTCTTCTAATTCATTAATCCAATTGATCAACTCCTCTAGGTTAAGATTTCCCAAAAATGAGAAAACCTTAAACTTAGGTCTTTTCCCAATCTTAGAGATGACCTTGTAAATTTTTTCTTCTTCTAGGTTAAAAACTACCTCTACTTCAATATTTTCTTCTTTCTTCATCCTCATCCTCACTTTTATCTCTTATGGAAAGATATATTCCTCTACACATTTATTCTTCCAATACTTGCATCTATCTCTATATGGCTCTAAAACCCTCAAGTGTAACACTAGAGGCTCTTTTACCATGCTCTCTTCATGCAGGCATTTTCATGCTTCTTCTAAAACCCTAGTGCAAATTGCCTCATGATCAATAACCTATCTACATGCTCATCCCAAACCATAGTCCTGGTACAATTTCCTCACAATTAGTGATCTATTTACACACTTTGAAACTCCTCTAATACAATTTGATGAAGGGGCTCCCCTTAATATCACAAACACATAGCAGAAATAAAGAAACATCAATAATTGGTGAGAACAAAATATGGGCTTCTTATTATCATCGCAAATGTAAAATCATAGAACATTGTAATCCAAAATGAAAACCCACCTAGGCACCTTCCTTACACTAATTTGCAACATAGAGCTATGAACTATCACCTGGAGTTGTCCTAGACAATGTATCGGCATTCCTTAAATAGGCTTTTTAAAACCACTTGGGAATTCTAGACATAAAACCCTAACCCTTGATATCAACTAACTCCAAAATTACATATAGAGTTGGTCCAATACACCTTTGACACTTAATTTGGAAATTTTGGTTAGCCCAACTTTGGAAGACCATAACATTCAAACTATTTCTTTGATTGGCTATTATAACCACTTTTCAAAATCCATAGCTTATGTTCTACATGGTCTCGACTTGTGTAAGATCCAGTCGATTCCATTTTAGAGCCCATCCAGAGCCTCTAAGGTTTTCAATAGTGAGCCTAAAGTTTTTATACCAAAATTGTACACCAAAAATCTATAAAAAACTACAATACTAATGATACAGAACTAAGCCTCAATTGGTAAGTTGTATATCCAAGATGAACATCCACCTATGAAATTAGGACATTTTGAGCTTGAATGACCAACTTACTAAGTAGCAAGCCTTCATAGATAACAACTCTGTACTAAGACAACCCTTATTTGAGAAACAAAATGGAAATATTTTTGGGTCATGCAAGATTGCTCTTACACCTAGGATGGTCATTCATCAGACATCTAGGATAATTTTATAATTTACCCTATCATGTCTCAGGAGTTCAAAGGAAAACCAAGGTGGTTAACCTCCTTCCTTTCTAGTCATGATGAAAACATAACTTGATGAAAGGGTTCCCCTTAATAACAAAAACACATAATAGAAAAATAAAAATAAATAACAATTGGTAAGAATAAAATATGGGCTTCTTATTACTGTGACAAATGTAGAATTACACAATTTTGAAATACAATATGCAAAACTACATGGGCACCTTTTTACAATAATTTGCAATACAGAGCTACAAGCTATCACCCAAATTTTTCATAGAAAATGTATCGACATTCCTTAAATATGTATTTTTACACCACCTAGGAAGTCCTTGAGAGAGACTAACTCTAAAATTACATATAGAGTCAGCTTGATACACCTTTCACATTTATTTTCTAACTTTTGGTCTTCCCAACTTTGGATAACCATAACTTTCAAACCATTGCTCTAATTGGCTATTATAAACACTTTTTGGAATCTTCAGCTTCTGATCTATAAGGCCCAACTTGTGCAAGCTCTAATCAAACCCATTTTGAAGCCCATCTAGGACCTTTAAGGTCTTCAATGGTAAGCCTAAAGATTTTATAACAAAATTGCACACCAAGAATCTGTAATAAATCCATGAATACTCATGATATGGCACTAAGCCTCAACTAGTAGGTTGATATATCAAAGATGAACATTCATCTCTAAAATTAGGATATTTAGAGCTTGTATTACTCACTTACTAAGTAGCAAGCCTTCATAGAAAAAACTTTGTACTAAGACAACCCTTATTTGAGAACCAAAAAAGAAATATTTTTGGATGCTACAAGATTTCTCTTACACCTAGGATGCTCCTACTTCAAACACATATGGTAATTTGAGAAATGACCCCGTCATATCTCTGGTGGTCAGAGGAAAGCCAAGGTAGTCAAACTCCTCCCTTGCTAGCCATGATGAAAAAATAACTAGTTTTCATCTAGTTGAAAACACAACTTGATGAAGGGGCTTCCCTTAATACAACAAACACATAATAGAAACAAAGAAATGACAAAAATTGGCAAGAACAAAATATGGGCTTCTTATAATCACTACAAATGCAAAGTTGAAAAATTTTGAAATACAATATGTAAACCCACATGGACACCTTCCTTACAATAATTTGCAACATAGAGCTGCAAACTTTCACCCAAAGTTGTCCTAGACAATGTATGACCATTCTTTAAATAGACATTTTTACACCGCCCAAAATGTTTCTAGACATCAAACCCTAACCCTTGAGACTGACTAACTCTAAAATTACATATAGAGTCAGCTTGATACACCTTTAAAACCTATTTTGGAAATTTTAGTCAACTAGACTTTGGAAGGCCATAAGTTTCAAACTGTTTCTCTAATTGGCTATTCTAACCACTTTTTGGAATCCTTAGTTTCTGATCTACAAAGCTATACTTGTGCAAGCTCCTTTCAACCCCCATTTTATATCCCATCTAGGGACTATAAGGTCTTCAATAGTGAGCCTAAAGTTTTTATACCAAAAGTGTACACCAAAAATATACAATAAATCCATGAATACTCATGATATGACACTGAGCCTCAACTAGTAGGCTAATATATCCAAGGTGAATATCCACCTCTAAAATTAGGACATTCTAATCTTGTATGATGGACTTACTAACTAGAAAGCCTTCACAGACAACAAGTGTACACTAAAAAAGCCCTTATTTGAGAACTAAAAAGGCAATATTTTTGGGTGATGCAAGATTTCTCTTACACCCAGGATGCTCCTACATCATAATTATAGAGGCAATATGCAATGAAAATAATCTAAAAAATATCAAGAACACATAATAAAAAATCACAAATCTAGCCGAAACAATCAAAATAAAAACTTAACCAAAAAAAAATGAAAGAAAAAGTATTTTATCTTCAAACAATTGATAGTAGTGATGTATGGAGTCCTTTATGAACCATAGATACTAGTGTTTAGAATCAATATCCTTTTGGGTCTTGTAAGCTATTCTTTAAAAATATTTTTATAGCTACGAGTTGGTGAAGTAGGTTATCTTAAAAATATTTTATAGTTGGTAAAGCTTATAATAGCATTGTAAAAGTCAGCCTCGACAAGTCTTATGGTGTATTTGAAGGCTCCTTCAAAGCATGGGGAATATAGATACATTATAGTTCTATATTTAAGATTAAAAGTGTGACCCCTACCATCTTGAGAAATTGTTTTTAAAACATAACAATCTTTACAAC
The DNA here is from genome assembly GCA_028749045.1 of Cupressus sempervirens. Taxonomy (NCBI): domain Eukaryota; kingdom Viridiplantae; phylum Streptophyta; class Pinopsida; order Cupressales; family Cupressaceae; genus Cupressus; species Cupressus sempervirens. Next base: position 804,913,814 of record CM053783.1, on the reverse strand, counting down.
CTCCTATTGGAAAATACAATTGGAACAATTGTTATGTTGTCATTGATGTCAAATCTATTGGTCAGAAAATTTTCTATCTGCACTAAATGTCATATCTATTTGATTGATGAAGAGGATTTGATAAATTGTTCATAACAAAAGAATCTAGAGGATAGTTTGAGATATGAAGAGGAAATTACAAATGGACATTTGATTATTTGGACTTTGACAAATTAAAGTGGTTATTCAAGTCATGTTGCAAGAGGACAAGATAGTAATGTTCAAGACTTGAAAGTGTGAGGAAAGATAGATCAAATGTTCAATCTTGAGCAAGTTGTTGAAACTCTATAGGCAATTTAGCAAGTTCCAGTACCAATCTTCTAGACATGTCTAGCAAGTTCCAGTACCAATTTAGCAAGTTCCAGTACCAATTTATTAGGAGTGATGTCTAGGACGACCACTACCATCACTCCTTTCACTACCTGGTTGTTCTTTTCATATTCATATACATGAGAGAGCTTGGAGCTTAGACCAAGTTGTTGAAACTCTATAGGCAATTTAGCTTTTGAGTACTCATGTTGGAATCATTATGACTATATCACTTTCATGTCTTTAATCTCTTGTCTACTTACCTATCACTCTCTTTTTCTATGTTTGGAAACAAGTCACTACTAAAATAACAATATGGTAAAACTTTAATACATCATTACTAGAGAAAAAAAATTGAATAACTCTTTTGTCAAATTTGTCCAATGAATCAGGTATTCAAGGCATTGAAAGAGCATGAAGAATGTACAAATCAGTTGTTCAAATAAATAATAGTCAGTTATTCAAATAAATAATAGTGGTCTCAATTCCTCAGAAAGGTATTTATTTGTAGCTTTTTTCTCAAGGCTTCCATAAGAACATGAATAACATATACAACCTATTTAGGTAAACAACAACAATCCCAATTTTTTTATAGAATTGATGTGTTATTAGGATTGGTTGTTTGATCTTGATTAGTGAATCTTTGAGTTGGATATCATCTCTTTAGAGGTAGTACAAGGATTCAACATCAATGACAATGAGATTTGGCACAAGAGGGAAGTCATTCCTGATTGATCAAGTTGTTCATATATGACCCCATTGATTTCCTTTAAATTGCTTTCCCCATTCATAAGAGTAAGAACCATTTCATAAAAGTTAGGTGAGAATCTCAAATTATCAAGCATTATGTTGATAAACTTCCATTCAATTATTTCATAGTATTTCTTGCATTCCATTAGCATCATGTTGACTTATTCATTATAAACCTTAAACTAATCCATGGCTTTCCAACAAGTTATAATATTTTTCAAGATGTATCTACCTTTAACAAATCTTATTTGAAATGAGGAAGGATACTTTCAAGCATTAGAACCAATAGCTTAGCCAATAGTTTGTAAGAAACATTCAAAAGGATAATAGGTCTCTAGTTCCTAATTAGAATTCCATCCCCATCTATTGGGATGAGTTTAATAAGACTAGAATTTATCTTTGTGCTCAAAGATATCCTTTGATGCAGCAAGAATATAAGAGTGCCTATACTTGAGGTAATTTGAATCACTGTTAATAACCACATAATGAAAATACAATACACGATACACAATTTAATATACATGCAATGTGCCCAGCTATAAGACCTTCCATGTTATGGCCAAATACATAAGCAACTACAAAAAAATAGTTCTACAAGATCCCTCAAGATTTGACTCAATCCTAATCCTAGGTAGTCCAGATTTGCACTCTAGTAGAAAACCCCAAGGAAATATCAACCTTTTTTTACAAGCTCACCAAGCAATCTCCTGGTTTACCATGCCTCAGCTATTGGCCCTTCAAAGTTTTCTCCTATACTTCATCCTCTTCTCCAAGCTAGCTGACTCTCAAATTTCCTTCTTAAGACTCCGAAAACACCCCTTACTTATACCCAACTAAGTCACTAGTTAGCCTAACCCATTACAAATTAAAAAATAAACCCTTATATTAAATGTTTGTACATGCCACAAGTTGGTTGCAACACAAATTAAATACCTATACATAAATTAAATGCCAAAAGTTGACTCATAGACAACTCAGACACCATAGGAACCAAGATCAACTGAGTGTGAAAGAAAAATGTATTGAGTCTCAGTATCCACCAAACATAACTGAGTTTCTTTACTAACTGATTACCAATTCCTCCATAAGCAACTAATCCCCTTAAATGACCAAGATACTTGGGAAAAACTACTATTGAGCTCCTAGTATAAACCAAGTGTACAATATCTATCAAGTGCCCCAAGCATCACCAAACATCTTCATTAACTAATTCACTCAGTTAACACAATGACCAAATCAATTCAGTATCAACTGAGTCACACTTCATTCTTTGAATGAATCCTCCAACTCCAAGGTCAAACCTCAACAACATGTAGGATTGCAAGCTAACCAAGGATGCTCCCACATTAGACACCCTAGGTTCAAAAAGATGTTCTTAATAGATGGAAGAGCATCTTCTAGGATTCTGAACATAAATCCCAAATTAGTTCTTCACATACATAACCTCCAAGTCCTCAACTTGTACACTCTTTCCCTTGATCTTCTTCTTCTTCACATCCATCCTCAATGTTCCATGGGTTTTCTTTCCACACTGATCTCTAATCCTCTCAAAATATGCCAACTTAACATGGCTGCCAATAGTTAGGTTCCTTGTACTAATTTCTTCATTCAAAAAAGGAATTAGGGAATGTTTCTCACCACCTTTCATAATTGTAAACACATTCTTGAAAAATCATGCACTACCCTAGAATCATACTACTAAGGTCTACCAAGAACACATAACAACTACTCATGTCCACAATATCACACAACACTTGATCATTTTACTGCCCAATCTAGAAATCAACAAGGCACTACTCCCTCACTTCAAAATCATTCTCACCTTGCAACTAACCAATCCTATAAGGATGTCTTATGCTTTTGAAACCAAGTTTTTGAATGATCTCCTCAACAACAAGGTTATCAGTACTACCACCATCCACAATCCCATTTTAAAGTTTACCACCAAAATTACAACAAGTCTTGAAAAAATTAGTCCTCTTACAAGATTTCATTATGCTCTGATAAATTAGTACTTGTCGAGCTAGTAAAATCTCTCCTTGCTTAGGTCAGTAGGGTTTTCAACCTCATTCACAATAGAAGTTGTTTTGTCACCATCCTTCTTTGAACATTCATAAGATATGTGTCTTACTTCACCACATTTATAGAAAGCACCCTTAATCTCACCTCTACATGTCCTTCTTTTCTTATCAATAGGTTTTGGTTTATCTTCTACACTTGGTTTAACTTTTGCTAAGCTATCCTTATTCTCCTTCCCTCAAGAATTACTTTGAATTTTCCTCTTCAACTTATCTTCTAACTTCAGTGCATACTAATAAGAATCCTTAACCAAATAAATCTTCAACATACTAACCTCATCTTAGATATTGAATCTTAAACCATTAATGTGCTGAGCTACCTTCACCTTTGACAAATTTCTTTGCCCAGACTGAATAATAAACTTGTAGAACTCCTTGGTATAATTTTTCATAGTCATATCTTTCTATTTCAAATTCTACAACCTTTTGAACAACTTAAATTCATAATCACTATGAACTTAGCCTATAGCTTATTACCATCAACCTCCATCTAGTGATCTTCATTTCACCTTTCTCAATTATTTACACCAAAGAGAAGCATGTCCTTTCAACTTAGATTGTGCCAACCTTACTCTAGGTGGATATTCAATATCCTCAAGCTCAAAGTAGTCTTCCAATTCATCAATCCAATCAATCAAGTCTTTAGGAATCAAAGTACCTAATAAATTAGAAACTTCCATCTTATGCTTCAACTTGAACTGAGATTCGGGCCTAGCAAACTTACCATCCCTAGTTCCAATAAGTCTCCCCACATGATCAGTTTTGTGCTCACTACTTGATCCAACAACTTTAAAGTCTTTCGAAACTTCTTTGTAACCATATTTAGTACCCACATTCCAAGGTTAACCACCTATAGCACTCACAATTTCAATAATCATGTCACTCTTCATCAATGCTATCTCAAATCTGAATTCTATTTTAATCTTCTCTAAGATCCTTTCCTCCATAGCATCAATAAGGTCATCAATTTCCCTGGGGTCCAATCTTCTAGAAGGTATATCCTAAAGAATTAAATCCACAAATCTAGAAGATTAATCAACTTCATAAGATCAACCTTCTCTTCAAGCCTTCACCCATTTCCTAGTGAAAACTACCTTAGCTTTGGTGCTCAATCTACACACTTAGGAACAATTGAGCTCTGATACCACTTAATGCAATGAGAATCTAAGGCTACCCCTATTGGAGGTAATCTAAATCCCTTCTAATAACCACATAGTGGAAACACAACACAAGATACACAATCTAATACCAAATGCAACTATTTATTCATAAATTAGTTGTTTACATTCAATGTACCTGGCTGTAAGGCCTTCTAGGTTATGGCCAAATAAATAAGCAATTACAATAAAATAGTTTTTTAAGATCCCTCAAGATCCAACTTAATCCTAATCCCCTCTAGTCTAGATCCACATTTTGGTAGAAAACCCCAAGGAAATATCAACTTGTGTTCACAAGCCCACCAAGCAATCTCCTGGTTTACCAAGCCTCAACTACTAGCCCTTCAAAGTTCACTCCTATACTATTGTAAGGATGAATTTTGATGATATTCATATGGGTGATTATTGTAGAAACATGATTAGATCATTATTTTGATGATATTATACATTCATAACTATGTTTGTGATTGATGCCAACATAGCAATTTTCTATGGTATGTGACAGAAGAACAATAATAAAGATCAAGTTCTAGTATGGATAGATCATTGAGTATTTTCACTAGTGAGGTTAATGGGAGACACTACCAAGTGTCTAGCATAAGCATCTAACATCGAGTGCATAAGATATTAATTCTAGAAATAGTTATGAATTTTTTGCTGAAGATTGTGCTGAGATAGAGTTTGCTAAAGCATGTTCTAGTAAACTTGTTATATCTCTTAGCAGAGTTGTTATTCTAAGAAGAAAGAGTAAAGACATGTATAAGACATGTTGGAGATGGTGTGGCTAATATTTCTCATCATAATATTACATATATAGAAATTTATTCAAGTTACAAGGTGACAGATTGATATTATCACTAAGTATAATGTGTTCATAATGAGGTCATATAGTAATTAATTGAGAAGGTGTATTAGTTGACCAAGGGAATTGTTTATGGCTTTCATATAAAGGAAGGACACTTTCCTTTATTATGAAGGAATGATTACATAAAGTAAAAATAGTAGAATAGAAGAGAAATAGGTTGATATTTGAGTATAAGTAGAGCAAAATGAAGTTGGAGAAAACTTTATTGCCAAGGTTTTATTCTAAGATTTGAGGTCTGATATTTGAATCCAAGATTTGTGACCTAGTCTACAAGATATGATAGTGATTGGCCTAGTTGATAGGATAGAGGAAAGAGGATAAAGCATAGTACAAAAAATTATTCTATAAGGAATAGTTGAGAGATCAGTTAGATAGTGAAGTTCTATGGTCTCACCCTAGAAGCTATTTGGACAGTGGGTCCTTCTGCCTTCTACAAATCCTAATAGGTTTCGTACAACTCCTAACAAGGTTGGAATCTCCTAATAGGGACTCTTGTGTACTAAATGTGTTTATAGGATCCTAACAAGGTTCATCCTCTAACAAGGAATATATATATATATATATCTTTATGGCCATCATTCCCACCAAGGTTTTCCCTCTGATCAAGGGTTTCCCCAATTAACAAATCTGGTGTAATTGTGTATGTGCATCTTGTTATGGTTGTTGTTTACTTTTATTGAATGATTAATATTAATTAAGGTTGATAAATTTTTTAATTAGATAATTGATTCATCCCCCCCCCCCCCCCCAAGTAAGTTTGGTAAACCATTATTTCTATCAATTGGTATCAAAGTAATAAGTCCTTGAAGATAAAGTTTAACAACTTTGGGAGATCCATGGCTAACATATTTAGAAAGGATAGTCTGAAGTTCGATGGAAGAAATTATGATAGCTAGAAGGAAAAGATAAAGACACATCTTTTGTGTATGGGTCCAGGATATTGGATTGTGATAAAATTAGAAAAGACAATTATTTCTAAAAGTGCATTGGAAACTTGTATGAAGGATAAGAGAACTTTTCATGTGTAGCATAAGAGCTAGAGAAGCACTATTGTTTGCACTTGTTGAAATATAATACAATTAGTTAAAAACACATGATATTTGTTATATGATTTGGAAAGCTTTGGAAAATAGTTTTTAAGGTGATTTACATTCTAATAAATTGAGGCTACAAAGCTAGATTTGTGCATTTCAAGATGCTAAAATTATGGAAGATGAATCTATAAGAACATATGTAGGTAAATATTAGAATTTATGATAGGTATCAAATCTCATGGAGGAACCAAGGAAGATAATGAGGTGATCTAGAAGATATTGAATAGGTTAAGACCACCATTTAAGCAAGTAGTTTGAATGATATAGTTGTTGATCTCTTGTACCAAATATTTCACCAAGGAAACATTACTTGGGAGACTTGAAGTAGTTGAGAATAAGCTTAGATAGTATAGAGAATTGTCTAGAATAGAGATAGATTTCAATGTCCTAAACATTCGACCTAATCTATCAAGGAGCTCAAGTGCTAGAGGAGGATTTTCTAGCAATGGTAGATGTGGTGAGGATAGAAAGATAGATGGAGTAGCCCTTCTGCTAAGAAGAGAAAAAGATGGTAAGAAAATATTTAAATGTTGGACTTGTAATGAGTTTGGTCATTATGCATCTGAGTGTCCTAAAATAGAGAAAAAGTATAAAGGAACATTCAAACCTAGAAGAGATAGAGATTGTTTGTATGTCGATGAAGAAGATGAATCTAATGAACAAGAAATAAGTGCTAGTGATGATTAAATAGGATTTGTGGCTATTAAAAAGAAAGTCCAAAGAAAATGGCTTTGGTATCATAGGTTGAAAACATATTCGATTGGATAATTGGTAGTGATTGTTCACATCATATGACTAGTGACATAAACAAGTTTGTTGATATCAAAAGTTATGATGGAGGCATTGTCAAAGTTGGAAATAATGTAGCTTGCCATATTAAAGGTATTGGATGTATAACTCTTGATTGTAAGACTAACACTGAGGATGTATATTTTATTGATGGTTTGAAACACAATCATTTGAGTGTTGGACAACTAGTGGATAAAGGTTATCAGTTATAGTTCATAGAGAAGACATGCATGATCAGAGACAAAGATTGAAAAGTAATTGGAATAGGAACTAGATATAGAGGTGATGTATTTGAGATGAATCCCACTAAAATGACATGTTTGGTTGCAAAGGTAGATGAAAGTTAGTTATGGCATAAGAGATTTTATCATATAAACTTTTACAACAATACAAAAACTAGTAATATGTTTGTAGTTAGAGGTTTTCCTAAGATTGTAAAGCCTACTAACACAATTTGCAAGGAGTATGCATTGACAAAGCATAATAAAACTTCTTTTCCCAGCAAGAAGTTTACTACTATAGAAAATTTAGAGATTATACACACAGATCTTAATGGTCCTATAGAGAATAAATGATTCTACGTTGAAATGTACTTCATGATCATTTTGAATGACTTTTCTAGAATGATGTGGGTTGTATTTCTTAAAGAAAAATCTAAGTTATTTGACAAGTTCAAGATATTAAAGAATAGAGTTGAGAATGAATTTGGTATGAAGATTAAATTTTTAAGATCAATTAGAAGAGGGTAGTTTACTTCAAATGAATTTAACATATTTTGTGAAGATCATGGAATCAAAAGACAACTATCAGCTCCAAGAACCCCTAAACAAAATGGCATTATAGAGACAAGAAATAGGTTGGTAACATAAGCAGCAAGAACTATGTTAGCTAAGAATGATGTATCCAAGATATTTTGGAGAGAAGATTTGAATACAATAGTTTACACTATGAATAGAGTACAAGTCAGGAAAGACACGAACAAGAACCCTTATGAACTATGATTTGGTCACTCACCTATAGTTAAGTATTTTAGAATTTTTGGCAGAAAATGTTATATCAAAAGAGATGATGATGTTGGTAAATTTGATGCTAGAAGTGATGAAAGTATGTTTCATGGTTATATATCAAAAATAAAAGCTTATAGATGTTATAATCTAAGAACTAAGACTATTTTTGAAAGTGCAAGTGTAAAAGTTGATGAGAAATTTAGGATATGAGAAAGAATAGTTGACTACAATTCTAATAATGAGAATCTTGTTGTTACTAAACCAAGGAATGATGAAATATTCTTTAAGACTGAAAATGATTTGCAGAATGAAGGTGAGAAAAGGTAGTGATAATGTTTGGAACCTAGAACTAATCCAAGAGTTAAGATAACAACTGCTACTTCATGTAAGAATATGACAAAGAACCACCCACTAGAGCATATCATTGGCAGTAGAGATAAAGGTGTGATGACAAGAAGCAAAATCAATGAAGAAATATGTCTAATATCTCAAGTTGAACCAAATAATATAGATGAGGCATGTAAAGATGACTATTGGAAGAAAGCTATGGATGAAGAATTGGATCAGATAGTGAAGAATGAGACATGGGAATTAGTCCCTAGACTACTAGACAAGAATGTGTTAGGAATAAAATGTGTATCTAAGAACAAGATGAATGAACAAGGTGAAGTTGTTAAGGAACAAAGCAAGATTGGTATGTAAAGGTTACTCACAAAAGAAGGAGTAGACTATGACAAAACCTATGCTCCTATGGTAGAATTGAAGTAGTAAGGCTATTCTTAGCCTATGCAACACATAAGAAATTCAAAGTGTGTCAGATGGATGTCAAGTTAGCATTTTTCAATGGAGAAGTTGAAGAAGAGGTATACATAGAACAACCTGAAGGTTTTCCTTTAATAGATGACAAGGACATGGTATGAAAATTGAAGAAAGCATTGTATGGCTTAAAGAAAGCACCCAGAACCTAGTATGCAAGGCTGGACAAGCATTTGACAAAACTTCAATTAAGAAAAGGTACGATAGACAAAAATCCATACTGGAAAGAAATAGATGATGGATTGATGATTCTAGTAGTAGTTGTTGATGATATCATTTTTGGAGGAGATGATAATGAAAGTGATAATTTTTCAGAAGAAATGAAGAAGGAATTTGAAATGAGCATGATAGGGGAAATGAAATACTTCCTAGGATTACATATTGTGGAGGATAAAGAAGGAATCTTTATTTCTCAGACTAAGTATTTGAAAGATCTATTGAAAAGGTTTGGTTTGGAAATATGTAAACACTTGGAACACCTGTGATAATTAGACACAAGTTATTATGATTAGAGGATTGTAATATTTGACTCACACAAGATTGCATATAGAAAATTCAATGGGAATTATTGCAAGATTTCAAGATGATCCTAGAGAAGCACATTATGCAACAGTTAAAAGGATATTTAGTTATCTAAAGGGAACGCCAGGGTTTAGATCATGGTATGAAAGATATAATGATTTCACTTTATATGCTTATACTAATGTTGATTGGGCAGGTAGTATGGATGACAAAAAGAGCACCAGTGGTGGAACATTTTTTTCTTGGAGGAAGATTAGTCTCTTAGTTAAGTAAGAAGCAAGATTGTATCTCACAAAGTATACCAAAGGAAGAATATGTTGTAGCAAGAAACAATTGTAACCAAGTTTTTTGGATGAAGTAGATGCTAAAGGATATAAGGATAGAATTTAGTGAACCTATCATCATACATTGTGAGTGGTATAAGATATTAACTCTACAAGAAGTTATGCAATTTTTTGTGAAAACTATTTTGAGATAGAGTTTACAGAAGCATGTTTTGGTAAACTTACTACATCTCTTAGCAAAGTTGTTATTCTAAGAGGAAATGTTAAAGGCATATCGAAGACATTTTGGATATGGCATGGCTAAGCTCACTCATCATAATATTATATGTACAAAAATTTATTCAAGTTACAAGGTTATAGATTGATGTTATCGCTAAGTATAATGTGTTCTTAATGGGGTCCTTTAATAATTAATTAAGAAGGTGTATTAGTTGGCTCAAGGAATTATTTTATGGATTTAGTATAAAGGAAGAACATTTTAATTTTTTTATGAAGGAATGATTGCATAAAGCATGAATAGAGGAATAGAAGAGTTCAAGAAGTTGATATGCAAGGATAAGAAAAGTAGAGAAAAGTTGTAGAAACTTTGTTGCCAAGGTATTGTTCTAAGATCTAGGGTTTGTGACCTAGTCTACAAGGTCTAAAAGTGATTGATCTAGTTAAAAGGATAGAGGAAAGAGGATAAAGCATAATATGAATAATTATTCTACAAGGAATAGTTGAGAGATTAGTTGGACGGTGAAGTTTAGTGGTCTTGCCCCAGAAGCTATTTGGACAATGGATCCTTCTGCCTTCTACAACTCCTAATAGGGTAGAATTTGCTAACAAGGATTCAAAGTCTCCTAATAGGGTCTCTTACATAGTGAATTTCTTTATAGACTCCTAATAGGATCCGTCCTCTAATGAAGAATATATATATATATATATATATATATATATATATATATATATATTAGTATATCTTGTGGGCATCATTCCCATTAGGATTTTCCCTCTAATGAAGGGTTTTCCTAGTTAACAAATCTAGTGTGATTGTGTATGTGCATCTTGTTATGGTTTTTTTTTAATTTGATTAAATGGTTAGGATTAATTAAGTTTGATAAAATTTTCAATTGGATGACTAATTCACCCTCTCAGTTATCTTGGTGGACTATTATTTCTAACATATACTTCATCCTCTTTTGCAAGTTAGATGACTATCTAATCTCCTTCTTAAGAATCCACAAAAACCCCTTACTTATACCCAACTATGCTAGAAGTTGGTTGAAACACAAATTAAATACCCATACACAAATTAAATGCTAAAATTTGGCTAACAAACAACTCAGGTACCATAGGAACCAGGACCAAATTAAGTGTTAGAGAAAACCATGCTGAGTGTTAGCATCCACTAGATGTAAAAAAATTCCTTCATTGACTAAGCACCAATATGTGTCGAGTCCTCCAAAAGAAATCGAGCCCCTTCAATGATTGAGTTTCTCAAGAAACACTACTGTCAAGCTCCCAGTGTAAACCAAGCTTATAGTATCTGTCAAGTGCCCCAATCATCAATGAACATATTTATTAACTAAATCACTTGGTTAAAATAGAAACCACACCAATTAATTAAGGTTCATAAAATTCTCAATTGGATGACTAATTCACCCCCCTCTTAGTTATCTTGGTGGACTATTATTTCTAACATATACTTCATCCTCTTTTGCAAGCTAGATGACTATCTAATCTCCTTCTTAAGAATCCACAAAAACCCCTTACTTATACCCAACTAAGCTAGAATTTGGTCGAAACACAAATTAAATGCCAAAATTTGGTTGACAAATAACTCAGGTACCATGGGAACTAGGACCAAACTAAGTGTTAGAGAAAACCATGTTGACTGTTAGCATCCACTAGACATAAAAAATTTCCTTCATTGACTAAGCACCAATATGTGTCAAGTCCTCCAAAAGAAATCGAGCCCCTTCAATGATTGATTTTCTCAAGAAACACTACTCTCAAGATCCTAGTCTAAACCAAGCTTATAGATTCTATCGAGTGCCCCAATCATCAATGAGCATATTCATTAATTGAATCACTTGGTTAACATAGAAACCAAACCAAATCAGCATTGACTAAGACACACTTCATTCTTTGACCAAATCTTCCAACTCCAAGGTCAAACCACACCAACATGCAGGATTAAAAGCTAACCAAGGATGCTCCTACATCATCTTATTTATGGATTCTTTAGACACCTAAATAAGTTCTTCCCTCCCATTTAGGTGATGTTTTCTTTTTAAAATTCCACATGTAACCTATCTGGCCCATTGGCCTTATTATTTCACATTTTGAGAATTTGACATTATTGATCTCCTAAACTATGATGTCCTTATAAACATACATTGCATCTTAATCTAATACTTTTTTTAGGTAGTGCAATCAATTTGATTATATTCCTTCCATATTCCATGGAATGGTACAAATACCCAATGGTGAATATGTTAGTGTAGTATGAGGGAAAATAATGCATAATATCTTGCTAAGATCTCAATATATTTCCTTCTTTAGACAATTAAATCTCGAGATTCCTTTCTCTCAAGGACATGAAAGAAGAATTTTTATCCTTTATTTCCAATATTAATCCAATTTATCTCCTTGTACCATCCCCTCTTCCTTGCACAGTAACTTATGGAGCTATGTTATTTGACCTTAATTTTTCTAAGAGTTAGTGTTTTGTTACCACCTTTTAATTATACTATAAAAGATTTCATGACATGAGTTAAACAACCTAATCATACTTACAATAGCTTTGATATTTGTAAGAATTTGGCTTAGGCCAGAATTCATCCAAGAACTAAAGAACTCAACACAAGCACATAGTAGACCAAAATAGATAGAGTATGATCAAAATGATGATATTCATTCAATAACTAGATACAAGAGTACACTAGGAGTGCCTGAATATAAAGGCCTCAGGAGAGCTTCTAGAATGCATAGAAGTCAGCATCATGATATGTCATACAACCAGGCACATGTCCACCAAATATGGATTATCCTCCATTAAGCACATGATTAAGTGTGATGATGTGGGGATAAGCCTACAATGGTGTAGCATGCAAATTAGTGGAGTAGACAACATGTGCTAAATGAGGAGTGCTAATAACTGTGTTGTCAACAACTCAGTGAATGATGCATACTCCTATGTTCTAAACACCATGTGCATAATTAGAGTTTCATAACTCAATGAGAGTTCACAAACTCCTATGTGTCTCACCTAAAATAATAATAAAATAATGCAAAATAATTAAATAATGCATTAACCTAAGTAAAACTTAAGTAAGTGTAATAAATAAATACTTATTTACACCAACAATATCCTAATCAATGGATAGGGAGTTATTGAGAGAAATGGCATTCCCCCTTTTCATTGACACTCACTCCACTGGAATAATTTATATAGTTAATTATTTCCTATAATTTATATTGAATTTATGCACGCTACAATAAATCCTCTTCTCACCTTTTTGAAATATTTGAAAGTTAGATAATTATGTTAAATATCATTAAAATCTACCTTATTACCAGCCAATGAGTCAAAAAAAATTTATTATTTTCATCATTTTATACCAATAGATGTTTTCATTGCCCTTCTAGTCAAATGTAAGTCTCCCATATTTTTCTCGAGGCCTTTCAATCATATTGAAAACCCTAGCTACAAATTAAGGTAAATCCTTTAGTCTAAAAATCCACTTCCATAATTCAATCCTTTTTTTATGATCATTATAAGCATACATAAATAAGACACCATATTCTAAATTAAGAGAGACCCAAATATATCTATTTTGTGGGGAAAAGCCCCAATCTATGATATATTTTTACAATTAAGTTCAATAAGGATGGAAGTTTTGCCCTTCCTTCTTTGATGTTTAGAAGAGAATGATACTATATCTTTCTATATACATTTAAGTGAGATTTCAATACTGAATTCTACTAATTTAATGTTTTATAAGAAGATTAAATGAATATCCTTATACATTCTAAGGAATATTTTATTAACATATTTTCTTCCAAGGGTCTCTAGCCCCTAACATTAGATGATGCACATTTCAAGTTCCTTTAGGAAACTTAAAAATTCTGTGTCTATTAGAGCTTGAAATCTCTTGAAACATAATTTGGGAAATTTTCTACTAGAGATTTTAGAAGGCTTAATATTTCTATTGTTCCCATGGGGTCTTCCTCTCTTTCTCCATATTATCATATGTATGTATTCCATAAGTTGGGAGGTAGTCTCTTTTCTATTTCCACCTTTTTCATCTTCCTTTCTCTACTAATGAAGGAATTTATTTGTTTCTCTACTAGAATGTCACTATTTTATGTCCTATCATTAAATGTCTAAAATTTTCTAATCACTATTCAAGTGTTTTATTTTAGTTGTTTTCTAGTGAGTGGTGATAACACACTAGATGTTTAGCATCACATTCATATTTGTATTTTATTTGGTTTATGGAAGATTCATCAATCTTCATGTATTTGAATTTCTTAAGTCATTTAAATATTGTTTTTATGAACTAGTGTGTTATCTCAAAAGGTGTCCAAATGAAAATAAATGTCTTCTTTCAAATGGGAAAATTAATTTTACTTATGGGTATGAATTATTTCAAATTACATAAAAATCATAGCACCAACATAGCCATTAGTTACAATTCAATTTGAGGGGATACTGATAGTAGGCAAAATTATTTTTGAAATTATATGCATTTATAGAACTATGATATTGCACACTTGGGATATATTTATTTGGTCAATATTGTAGTCCTTTTCATTCTTAACTACATTTTTGTGTCTTCTTTCTTGATTGGAAAAACATCATTATGAAATTAGTTTATTTTTTTCTATAGGTTTTCCAATCATAGCCAAAAGATTGCAAAGAAGTAAAATTAAATGAGGATCTAAAAGATTTATTTGATAGGGTGATAATGTTTTCCTACTTTTAAAATGTGATTTAGGCTATAATAGGTATCTTTTGACTATATATTGTAATTCTTGACATACAAGAATGTCACTATTAGAAGTACTAAAATTATTTCTATTATGGAAGTTATTGTGAATGTTAATAGTTTAAAGTTTGAAGTGGTGATTATGGAGAATAATATTTCAATCAATTACAAGATGCCCATTAAAAGAAAATTGAGAAGGGAGAGGTGTTCATGGTGATTTTGAATAGCTATGACTACTTCATTTTATCATCTTTGTATGCCATGGTAAATTTTATGTTATGAATTATTTTACATTGAAAGGGTGCTACACTATTGTGCATGGGCTTCATCATTAACCATATTTATCATGGGGGAAAAATTGAATTTTTCTTTTACTTGTTTTCACCATTGATTGCTAGCATTAGTAAAGGGGCTTCCCCCATCTCCAACAAGGTTTAATCTTCTTCCTATATCACCATGAATTTGACCACTCTCTACAAAGAATATTTGTAACCATTGAATCTCCTTGTAACTTCATTAGGATTGAGCTCATTTAAACTAATCCCATGCCCCCTAAAATAGATCACATTGTTCTAAACTGAAAGGAAATGCTATTAAAGTTACTATTTAAATTATAGAGTCCATCACTACAATATTTGAGGTCCAATTGTGACAAAAATTTACAATGGAGGTGTAATTTGTGGGTGATTTTCATTATTTTTTATAATTATCCTCAGCACTATTGCAATACCAAAGTTGGCATTATAATTGTGATGTTGGCATGATTATAAACCAAAAAAAAATGACATTAATCATTTCCCATTTATTTTGATCAATTGTGGAGAGCCACACAAAAGAGGGTAGAGAGTTATGAATAAGGGTGGATAGCTCCGAACGTTAGTGGAGATCAATGCAAATATAGGATTTCACTATCATGCCCTTATGATCATTTCATTTCATTATCATGCCCTTTTGATCTTTGCATTTCATTTCCATTCCCTTGTGATCTTTGTGTCCTTGCTCTTTGATTCATTATCATGTTGTGCCCTTGTGATCTATGTGCCCTTGATCTACAATTTTCTTCAAGGGGAGAAGAGGTACCTATGTAAATGTTTTTTTCATTTCCTTCTAAACATGTTTCTCTTTATATAGAGAGAGAGAACTTTTTTAAGGTCCTTATTACATCTTATCACAATAGAAAAATTTATCCAACTACATACATATTCTAGAATCCAAATAATTGAAGAATAAAACTCACTCAACCCGTGTTAAGTGACTTACCTCAAGATTATGCATAAAAGTAATGCAGACCAGGAAAAATAGGTAGAGTTTGTAAGAAATTTTACAAATGCATATCATAGAAGATATTTTTAGAAAGAAACAAGCCATTACCCAATTAAATTTGTCTAGTTGTTGATTAACTAGGTTGATTACAAATTCTTATAGAAATGTCATAAAAAATGAACAATTAGTTATTCCCAGCTAGCAAGACCAAACATGATTTTCTAAAGTGATAAAACTGCATATGCAGATGCATCACATGCATGTCAGGCATGAAGTGCATTCCCCAAAGTATAACAAATGGTTAGATATAAAGGCTCCATACATTGGACCAAAAATGGAAGCCAAGGATGTAACCATGCATGTATTGGCATAGTCTACCTACGAGGATTCCAAGTATCTGTTGCTACTATTAATTTGGGCATCACTATATGATCTAGAATGTTATGAAGTACTGAAGCTAGTAGTAACTTCTCCCATGTCTCTGGAAAATGTAGCATAGGTTCAAGGTCCCTTGGCTCCCAAGATTTTTTAGTAGCTATTATCACTATTGGAAGAATAACTTTAGTGAAGAGCTGCATGTAAGGGGTTGAAGAAGCAAGTTCTACTTTTGTACAAATGCCATAATCACAAGGAAAATTCCCTTGCAAAAGCCCCTATCATAGTGACATTACCTCTAAACCATGCAAAGGATGTTGAAGTGGTTCCCAACCTTGAAACTATTGGATACAATTAATTAATTGTGTGTTGTCTTTGATGTTACATAAATGTCATGTTAATTGATAGCCAGTACATGCTGAGATCACTTGGTCAGTGAAGATAGTTTTCCTTGTCTACCAAACATTCCTAAGTCTACTATATACATAAGGTAGTATCTACCAAGCTCACTTGGGTATTGAAGGAAGTTATGCAAAAAAGAGTGTTAACTGATATCACTTGGTTAACAAAGGGAAAGTTGAACAAAGTTAGTATTAACCGAGTTCACTCAGTTACAAAAGAAATTTTGTAAGTTTGTAGGGTTAACCAAGCTCTTATTGGTTAACATAGGAAATTGCTTCAGAATCATTTTCTATTGAGCTGGGTCAGCTACCAAAGGATTTTCTTATTTTGGCATACAAAGCTTAATTGTTTTACTGATTGATTTTAGCTGACTGAGGTAATGAATATTGGTTACTCTAGTTTTTATTTGAGATAACTTGTCAATCTAGAAGCTACAAGTAAAATGTCAAGTTGTGATTTCAAAGTGTGTGTACTCAAGTTGAATGAGTTGAAAGAGATAAAGAGAGAGGAAGTGAACTTGAAGGATAAGCAGGTATCCTTGTGGATCAAAAAAGTGTGATTCAATCAAGAAGGGTCAAGTATAAGCTAGAACAAAGCTCTATAATCAAAAATTCAAATGAATCACAATTAGGTCATTTCATTGTTACTCTCTAACTATTGTAGTAGTGATCTATAATCTCTTAACATAGTTGGTTTAACAACCATTTGTAAATCCTCTTACAAGGTGGTGATTCCTTTGAATTGTTTCAAGACCTCTTGCAAGGCCACTCCTAATAGGGTGATTAAATCCTTTAACAAGGTCACACCTAACAGTTTGTTTTGTAACCTCCTAATAGGCTCACTTCAAGTGAGTGAGAAAAAGTAACTAGTTGCATTTGGTGGTTTTTCCCAAATTGGATTTTCATGTTAAATCTTGGTGTCATGTGTGTTCATGTTATTTTGTTCATGCTTGTAAATAAATTACTAATAATATCTTAAAGATTTGTTGAATTAATCTCACTATGCATTTACCGAGTTATAGCAATTTATGTATGCTTACTGAGTATTAGTAGTAATCAATTTTACCAGTTTGGATTTTATTTGACATCTAAGGGATCTTGGATTTATTTTAGTAGTAACTAATTCACCCCTCCAATCTCAATTACTCCTCTTATATTTCCAACAATTGGTAGCAGAGCTTTTGGTGCTTACAAAGAAGGTTTCAAGGACCTAAGCTAAAGAAAGATAACTTTGCAGCATGGCAAGGACTTATGAGGCTTCATTTGGCTACCATCAGTGATTCAGGATGCCAATATCTTAACAAAGAATATGAAACTCCCACTAGAACATTATTAGTTGAAGATATGGCTAAGAAAGAAAACCATAACACCATGATGATTGATATTGCATCTACTCTCAGTTATGTTGAATTTGGTGAGGTCAAAGACTATAAAACAACTTTTGATATGCAGAAAAAACTAAAAAAAATCTATGGAGGAGATGAAAATGTAAGAAGAGCCAAACTACAAATCTTTAGAGGACAATTTGATCAGATGAGAATGAGAGAAGATGAAAATGTTACAAAAAATGTGGAAAAAATTAAGGTTAGCGTTAGTGCAATCAGAACAACTGAAGGAGAAATTAAAGAGGAAACTATTGTAAGTAAGATACTCAAAACTTTGTTTCCCATCTATGCAATCAAAGTGTCTGGTATTCAAGAAAAGAGATGTGATCCAAATAACAAGATAGGCTTGGATGCCCTTGTAGGAAGGTTGATAGCTTTTGACCTAGACAACTTTGACAACTATGTTCCTACTTCCAAGAATATTGAGTCTGCATTTGAATCTAAACTCTCACTTAAAGAAAAAGGCAAGAAAATAAAAGATAATCAATCATAAAATCATGAAGAAATAGAAGAAAGTTCTAAGAGTGATCTTGAAATTGTTGAAGCTCTACTTGCAAAGAAATATTTTAGGAGTAGAGGAAAGTACAAAGGTAAAAGTCCTTTAATCTATTTTTCTTGTGAAGAAATTGGTCATTTTGCTACTAGGTGTCCAAACAAAGAAGGCAAGAAAAAGAAGAAAAGCCACAAGTATAAAGGAAAAAAGTAAATCAAATGTCAAAAATCCTACAAAGACAAAGGTAAGAAAACTCTTTTTATGGCTAAAGATTCTCATAACAGTGAAGATGAAATAGTGTATATTATTGTAAAAGATGAATCTAATGATGGAGATAAGATGTCACCTATCTCTCATGTTAGTAAAAATGACACACGAATCATAGATAGTGGATGTTCTCACCATATGTTGGAGATAAAACTAAGTTTGAACATTTTGAACACTATGATGGAGGTAGTGTAAGGTTTGGAAACAATGAACCTTGTTGCATAAAAGGAAAAGGTCGTATCTCATTAACCAATGAACTTGTATATGATAATGCCTATTAGGTTGAAGGACTAAAAAATAATTTACTGAGTGTGGTACAACTGAACAACATTAGATTCAAGGTGAAATTCATGAATGACAAAGCAAGACTATTGGATAACCAAGGAGATCTTATTGGATTAGGTAGGCAAACAAAAGGTAACCTATTTTATCTTGATCTTGGTGATTGCTCATGTTTTATTGCTCAAGTAGAAGAAAAATGTTTATGGCACAGAAGACTATGTCATGTAAAATTTGATAATATGGTCAAGATAAAAAAATTTAGAAGAGTAAGAGGTATCCCTTGTTTTAAGATACCTGATGTTGGATTGTGCAAAAATTGTCCAATCGGTAAAATAGGAAAGACTAGTTTTAAGAGCAAAAAATATCTATCAGAAGACGTCTTAAAAATTGTGCATACTAATTTATGTGGACCCATTGGATTACAAACTTATAGTGGAGAAAAAAATTTCATTCTTTTTGTTGATTATTATTCTAGAATGATGACTATTATGTATCTCAAAGTAAAATCAAAAGCTTTTGAAAAATTCAAATGGTATCTAGCTAGAGTAGAAAAAAAATCTAGAAAAAGATTGAAATGCTTAAGATCAAATAGAGGTGGTGAATTCATCTCAAATGAATTCAAAAATTTGTGCATTGAAAAAGGAATCAAAAAACATGTATTAGCCCCTAGTACTCCTAAGTAGAATGGAATAGGTGAAAGAAGAAATAGATCCATCATGGATTGTGTAAGGACACTAATGATTGAGAAGAATGTCGGTATCAAACACTGGAAGGAAGCTATCAACGTTGCAATTCATACTTTGAACCAAGTTTAGTTAAAGAAGGACTCAAACAAAACTCCCTATGAACTATGGTATGGCTACAAACCCAATGTAAGTTGAAAGTATTTGGTAGCAAATGTTATATCTTGAAATAATTTAGAAAAGAAAAATTTGATGTAAAAGGTGATGAAGGTATATTTCCAGGATATTCCTACAAAAGTAAAGCATACAAATGTCTAAATTTTTCCACTCACAAAGTCATAGAAAGTGCACATGTGAGAATTCATGAGTTTGTAGAAAAGAGTGAAGAAGAAAGCAAAAAGGAGCGAGAAGATTATAGAAGATTTGTCTACTATGAACCTAATACATTTCCAAACACATTTGACAAAAAGGAGACTTCACCTCCCAAGTTGTCCAAGGCTCCAACAATTACAGAGTTATAGGAAGTGCAAACTGAGTCACATTCAAAGGCTACTGGGTTAGTGCATACCAAGTCTAAAGAACCCAAGCCATAGATAGAAGGACCTAAATCTAAAGTTGAGAGTCAAAATGAAGATAGTAAAATTCATTCAAAAGTCAAAGAACCTATATTGGCTAAATATGTTAGAAGGCATCATGCACCTAATTAGATCATTGGAGACAAATCAGATAAAATAATGACACGAAGAAAACTAAAAAGTACATGTTTACTTACTGAATATGAACCTAGAAGCATTAAAGATGCATTGAAAAATGAAAGTTGGATTGAGGCTATGAATGAAGAAATAGAACAAATAGAAAAGGATAAAACTTGGACTCTTATACATAGGCCAAAGATAAAAATGTGATTGGTACAAAATGGGTATCCAAAAATAAGCTAAATGAAGATGGAAAAGTGTCAAGAAATAAAGCAAGATTGGTATGTCAAGGCTATTCTCGAGAAGAAGTTATTGATTATGGTGAAACTTGTTCCCTTGCTGAAAGACTAGAAGGTGTTAGTACTTTACTAGCATATGAAGCTAACAAAGGATTCAAAGTATAGTAGATGGATGTTAAATCTACATTCTTGAATAGAAATCTTGATGAGGAAGTCTACATTGACCAGCTAGAAGGTTTTGTTGATCAAGACAAAAGGGACATGGTCTAAAAATTATACAAAGCCCTATATGGTCTAAAACAAGTTCCTAGAGCTTGCTATCAAAGATTACATAACTATTTGATGTAGATTGGTTTTCAAAGAACAAATAATAATAGTAGCCTATATATCAAGGAAGGACCAGATAAGAAGATTGTGTTGGCAAAAATATTTGTGGATGATACTCTATTGATAGGAAATGATGACTTAATCAAAGCATTATCTAAAGAAATGAATAAGGAATTTGAAATGTCTATGATTGGTGAAAAAAATTCTTTGTTGGATTGCAGATACATCAGAACAAGAATGGTATCTATATGACTCAATCTAAGTATATCAAAGAGATACTCAAGAAGTTTGGAATGGCAGATTCAAAATTAGTTGGAACCCCCATGTGTATTGGACTTAAGCTTACAAAAGATGATGACTCCAAAGAAGTAGATCAAACCTTATATAGATCAATGATTGGGAAATTATAGTATATAGTACATACAAGGCTTGATATTGCCTTAACATTTGGGATAGTGGAAAGATTCTCAGCTTAACCCAGAGAAAACCACATGATGGAAATAATAAGAATCTTGAGATATCTAAAAGATACTAAAGACTATGGTTTATGGTACAAACTTGGACGCAACCTTGACCTAAAAGTATTTACTAATGTTGATTGGGCAGGAAATCTTGATGATAGGAAAAGTACTAGTGGTGGAGCATTCTTTCTTGGTAAAAGGTAGGTATCTTGGACAAGCAAGAAACAAAAGTGCACATCTCAATCCATAGCAAAAGTAGAATATATAGCTGCAATAGTAAATTGCTCTAACATTATTTGGTTCAAAAAATTGTTGGAAGGAATGAAGGTTTAAATCAAAGAACCAATAGTCATGTATTTTGATAACACTAGTACAATTAACATATCAAAGAATCCTATGATGCATTCTAAAACAGAGCATATTTCTATAAAATATCACTTTGTAAGAGAATTAGTACAGGACAAAAAAATTAGATTGGAATATGTGCATACAAAAGAACAAATTGCAAATATATTCACAAAGCCATTACCTAAGTATGCATTTTTGTATCTAAGAGGTAAGCTAGGGGTCATTCCCCTATCTAAAACTCACTAAATAAAGTATAGTGATGCATCAATAGGAACCAAGTTGAAGATCAATTAGTTGATGCAATATTGACATGGACATAATGTAGATGAATCTGTACTCAAGGTACATTGACACTAATTGGAATTGTCTTTGGCATGCGTTGTCAAAGAGGGAGAAGTTTACTATCATATTTTTCTAAAATTTTGTAGAGGGAGAAGTTAAGTAGTTCATTCATAAAGGGAGAATACTAGAGGAGAAGTTTTCTCTGTAAAATCAAAGAGGGAGAAAATTTTTGATACAGGGAGTCTTGTTCGCAAAATTTTATTGTGCTATGACATATTGTGTTGCCATCAATGCCAAAGAGTGAGATTTTTGGATACAATTGATCAATTGTGTGTTATCTTTGATGTTACACAAATCTCATGTCAATTGATAGTTAGTACATGCCAAGCTCACTTGGTTAGTGAAGATAGTTTTTCTAGTCTATCAAGTGTTCTTAAGTCTACTATGTATAGAAGGCAATATCTACCAAGCTCACTCAGTCGTTGAAAGAAGTTATGCAAAAAAGAGTGTTAGCTGAGCTCACTCAATTAACAAAGGGAAAGTTTAACAAAGTTAGTATTAACTTTGTTCACTTGATTACCAAAGGAATTTTTTAAGTTCGCAATATTAACCAAGCTCTTGTTGGTTAACATAGGAATTCACTTCAAAATTAGTTTCTACTGAGCTAGGTTGGCTATCAAAGGATTTTCTTATTTTGAAATATAAATATTAATTATTTTACCTAACTAAGGTAATGAATATTCTAATTTGTATTCAAGCTGACTTGATAATTTGGAAGGTATAAGTAAAAGGTCAAGTTGTGATTTCAAAGTGTGTATAAGCAAGTTGAATGAGTTGAAAGAGATAAAGAGAGAGGAACCAAACTTGAAGGATAAGAAGGTATCCTTGTGGAGAAAAAAAGTATTATTTGATCAAGAAGGATCAAGCATAAGCCAGAACAAAGATCTGTAATCAGCAATTCAATTGCATCACAATCAGGTTATTTCATTATTACTCTTTAACCATTGTAGCAATGATTTAAAATCTCTTAATAGAGTTGGTTCAACAAAGATTTGTAAATCCTCTTACAAGGTGGAAATTCCTTTGAACTATTTCAAGACCTCTTGCAAGGCCACTTCTAATAGGGTGATTAAATCCTTTAACAGGGCCACACCTAACAGTCTATTTTTTAACCTTTAACATGGTTGGCTCCTAACAAGGCTCACTTCAGAAGAGTGAAAAATAGTAACTAGTTGCATTTGGTGGTTTTTCCCAAATTGGGTTTTCATGTTAAATCCTGGTGTCATATGTGTTCATTTTATTTCTTTCATGCTTTCAAATAAATTACTGATAATATCTTAAAGATCTAATAAATTTATCACTCTCTATTTATGTATGCTTACTGAGTATTAATAGTAATTAGTTTTACCAGTCTATATTTTATTTGACATCTAAAGGATCCTTGATTTATTTTAGTAGTAACTAATTCACCCCTCCCCTCTTAGTTACTCCTCTTATATTTCTAATAGAAACACTCTTATAATCAATGGAAAAACAAATGTAGATGCAATAATTGTACAACTTGTAGTCCTCTTGATATTTGGACTCTAGTTTCTCAAAGACACTTGCAAGTGATTCCAATCTCATAGTACCTACCAAAAAAATTTATCCAGTGTTCCCATAATATCCTCTATGATGTCTATTTGTTGTTTTAATTGTGCAATCTCTTTCTAAAGCCACTCCTTCTCCTTTTGGTATATTGCCATAGATTCTCTCACATGCCTTAAATTTTGATCAAACTTTTGAATATCTACCTCTACCATATCTAAAATCAACTGCACATTGTATTGTAACTTTGGCATAGGTGTTTGATCCTCAATAGTTTTCATTTCTATTTTCACAATTAGAGTAGGGAAGAGAATGTGTATGGCTTGTGATCATTTGGGTTTGTTTTGAGATATGTCACTTTTATAGACTTCAATATTGAATTTAGTAGAGAAAATTAGCTAAATTGTTTTTGAGATATGCCACTCCAACTTTAATATTTATTTTAATAGAAGAAAATAGTTGTTAATGGAAAGGAAAATCAATAAAAAAATTAATGATGAATAACTTTATTAATAGAACTAGTAATGTAAAATCTTCACATATATATTTTAGTATGATTTTAATAGAATAAATTCCTCATGTAATGGGTAGGATAATTAATAAGTTATTTTATATAAATGTAAATATAAATTATATATTATTTTATAATAATAATCAATTCATATTTTATATGTGAGCACATATTAATATGTATATATGTGTGTGTGTGTGCATGTACATTTTTAATATTCATTTACTTATTGGTCCACAATCTATTAATCTTTCTATGATTGTAATTGAAGATAGCCACAAAGGCATGCCATTAAGAACCTTCTATCCATCTAAATGATTTATACCTACACATCATTCTTATCCATTAGATGTCAACCAAAAATTTACTAGTCCAATAATCCACATATAATTAAGAGTTAGCATGTATCATTTAATTGAAAGGTTAAAACAAAGGAAAAGAAACATAAAAAAATGTCATGAAAGACTCTCCCAAGGGGAAATGGATATTAAAAGTCAAGTGTAAGTTCTAAAATATCTTGTACTAGTTATTGTTTTGGTTGATTTAAATGGATTTCACAAAGATCCAAAGTTAGACAAGAATAGACCTACTTGCATAACTTGATTTGGTGAGAAGGGAATGTGGATATTAATGTGGGGTTAGTGATTAAATTATAGAGAAAACTAACTAAATAGAATAGTACTCACATAGTCCCATCAAGGGAGGAAAATTTGCAAGCTTTGTATAGGTTATGCCCTGCATCAATCATGGTGGATAGATACATTTAGCATACTAAAATTGAAAAACACAAGCACACCAGGACACTCACACAAAGAACTTACAATGCAAAAATATTTGATGATTCTATGAATGATTTGCATGTTGAAAATCTCCACACACAGTTCATACAACAATAGAATTAAATGAGACCTTCCTCAAGAATACAAGAAGGAATGATGGGGACACAACCCAAGCACAGAATGGACACAAAAGGAAAGGGAAATTTTATTAACTTTGTAAATAAGCTAAAACATTCAGTACAAAGAAAATAGACTTCAAAACATGCCCTATGGGCTTACAATAGCATAAATCTGGAGATAATTTCTCCTTTCAATACCTCCTCTCAAACTCTACTCCGAACTGCCTTTTACAATGCCAAAAATGTCCTTAAATAGACCTTAGAGGGTTAAGGATTAGGAATACATTCTAGAAAGTGCTAGTAGGCATTCAACAACCAAGTAGAAGGCTCCAAAAGCCATGTTAGAAGTTGGTGTAAATCTAGAAGAATCCAAAAATGCTAATCGAACTTCTAGGAGGCATAACCTTTGAACCGTAGCTTCGATTAACAAACAATTTACATTTTTGGAAAGCTCTTGAAGAACTCTATAGCCCTATGGCCCAACTTTTCTTGTCCCCAATTTTTTTTCCCTCTTTGAGGTCATTTAATGCCCCTAACGTGAATTTGAAGCATTCTTAGGAGGTCTCCAAAAATTGAAAAACTACAATAACTTCGAAACCATGGGGCCTTTTGACCTGATTCTTTTTCTGGAATGCTCTAAATTACAATTACATTCATCTGGAAAATTTACACCTTCTAATTCACCAAAATGATGGCTCACTTACATGCTCCTATTTTTTTGGCATTTACACATATCCCAAGGTGCTCAAATACTCTATCCTAGAACACTAATAGTGGAACTGTGAGAGTTGGAACCTTTATTTGACCCAAATGGGTATCCAGAAATGAAAACACATGAAATAGAAACTAAGTCTAAGTACATTTTTTTGGTTGACATAGGATTTCCCTTACACCTCTGGATGCTCCTGCATCAAACACCCAAGTAGATTGAAAAGTGACCCTGTCACTTTATGAATGGTAGAGGAAATCCCAAATGGAAAACCTCAGCTGCTGAAATCCAAGTTGAATCCTCTATCGGCCATCCTTTTCACTTGACCAGATACTCTTCATACTGCCTATTTCTAGTACTCCTACCCACACAATGATCTAGAATGTCTTCTATCTCCTCCTTCTTAGAAGTAGGAATTGGACATGGCTCTAACATCAACTCCTCATCTGCACCATCATCATGATACTCTATTAAGTGTGCAATGTTGACAATAAGAGAGATGTAAATTCCATCTGGAAACTCTACTTCATATGCATTTCCTGAGTCATGTTTCTTCAAAATTTTGCAAGGGCCAAATTTTTTCATTTTCAGCTTGTTGTAAGTACCAGTTGGAAATCTTTCTTTTCTTAAGTGTACCATGACTAGATCCCCTGCTTAGAATTCCTTATGTCTTCTCCTTTGATCAGCCCTAGCTTTATACTCTTGATTCATCTTGGTAATGTGTGCCTGAACCTCCTCATGTAGACGCTTGATATGTTCAACAAATTCTTAGCTTCAACACTTGTCCTCTCCCTTTGCTCTATCTTCCTCAATTCTGGTGCAGTCCTTGGGCTACTTCCATATACAATTTGGAATAGTGATTTACCTGTACTCCTATTTACAGAGTTATTGTAAGAAAACTTCACTTGTGGTAGAATCAAATCCCATCCCTTGGGCTTGTCCCCAACTAAACATCTCAAAAATTGCCCAGACTTCAGTTTACCACCTCTGTTTGGCCGTCAGTCTGCAGGTGATGTGTGGAACTGAATTTCAAGTCTATTCTCAACTTCTTCCACAATGTCCTCCAAAAATACCCCACAAATTTAGTATCTCTATCAGAAACTATACTCCTTGGGAGGCCATGTAGTCTTACCACCTCTTTGAAAAACAAGCCTACAATATGGAAAACATCATGAGTTTTGGCATGGAATGAAATGTGCCATTTTGGAGAACCTATCAACCACCACAAATAATGAGTCATTACCCCTTTGTGTCCTCGGTAATCCAAGAACAAAATCCATATTGATGTCCTCCCATGGCTTTGATGGAACAGGCAATGGCTGATATAGTCCAGTATTGTGACTAAATCCCTTGGCAACTTGACAAATCTGACAACTCTGTACAAACTTCTTCACATCCTATGACATTTTAGGCCAAAAATAATGTTCTTTGAGAATGGCAATGGTCTTATCTCGACCAAAATGTCCTGTCATCCCTCCACTATGTTTCTCCTTAATCAGATTTTCCCTCATGGAACTCCTTGGAATGCATAATTGACTACCCTTGAATAACATACCATCCTAAATTAGATACTCTAACCACTTAGTTCTATCTATAGCAACAGGCTCTTTACAAGCTTTCCACACTTCAGCAAAATCAAGCTAATTAGGGTACAAATTCTTGAGTTCATCAAATCCAACTACTTCAACCTGCATTACTGTAAGTAACAATTGTCTCCTACTTAATGCATCTACAACCCTATTAGATTTTCCACTTCTATGCTTCAACACAAATGTATAGCTCTGTAAGAACTCTACCCACTTCATATGCCTCTAATTCAATTTACCTTGGCTATTTAGGTATTGTAATGCCTGATGATCAGTATATAAAACAAATTCCTTTGGCAATAAATAATGCCTCCATTTCTTTAAGGCTTGAACTATTGCATATAATTCTTGATCATAAATAGAATACTTCTTTTTCACATCATTCAATTTTTCACTAAAATATGCAATAGGCTTACCTTCTTGGCTCAATACAGGTCCAATAGCACTACCACTAACATCACAATCCACTTGGAACACCTTTCTAAAATTTGGAAGTGCCAACACAGGTTGTTCTGTTACCTTCTTCTTCAGCAATTCAAAACTTCTTGTAGCTGTCGCAGTCCATTTGAACTTTTTTTTTTATCCCCTCTTATTGTGTCAGTCAGGGGTGCACATATGCCACTGAAATTCTTGATGAACTTTCTATAAAAACTAACCAAACCAAGAAATGATCTTACCTTAGTAGCAGACCTTGGAGTAGGCCATTCTAAGATGGCTTTTACCTTCTCTAGATCTATTTTGAGACCTTTAGGTGATATAACAAACCCCAAGTAGAATAACTCCCTTTTTGCAAAGATACACTTCTTCATATTAATTAATAGTTTCTCCTCCCTTAATCTTTCAAGGACACTACGAATATGCAATAAATGTTCTTCCAAACTCTTGCTTAAAATTAAAATATCATCCAAATAAACAATAACAAATTTTCCCAAGAAATTCTTCAGTACCTCATTCATAAGCCGCATGAAGGTGCTTGAGGTGTTTGTTAATCCAAAGGGCATGACTAACCGCTCATAAAGACCCTCCTTAGTCTTGAAGGCTATTTTCTACTCATCTCCTTCTCGTATCCATATCTAATGATAGCCACTCTTGAGATCTATCTTTGTGAAGTACTGAGCTCCACTTAAATAATTCATAAGATTGTCCATTCTTGGCAAAGGAAACCGATACTTGATGGTTATCCTATTTATAGCTCAAGAGACTGTACACATCCTCCACTCTCCATCCTTCTTTGGTGCTAGTACTACAGGTACTACACATGGACTCAGGCTCTCCCAAATCAAGCCCTTCCTCAATAGCTCCTGGACCTGTCTATTTAGCTCCTCAATTTTAGTAGGAGTCATCCTATGAGCAGCCTTGTTAGGCAAACTAGCTGCTAGGATTAAATCTATCTGATGACCGATTTGCCTTACTGGTGGCAATCCTTCTGGAACATTATTAGAGATGATATCTCCAAACTCATCTAGTAAATCTGAAACTTCAAGTGGTATTTCACTACTACCTTCTTTATCTTTCCTAGGAATCAAAGGATAGCACATACATTGATGTTTCATGCCATCTAAAAACTTTCTTCCATCAACAAGACAAATCTTAGCACTACTGCATACCTTTTTGCCTTCCTTTTTCATGGGCTTCAATTTGTGGCAAACTCCATCCTTTGTTAGAGAGTATGTGTTTGCATGACCATCATGTACTGCATGCCTATCAAACTGCCATAGTCTACCCAACAATAGATGGCAAACATCCATTTGAATAACATCATAGAGAACTTCATCATGGTAACTCCCAATTTTGAATTTCACTAAACATTGTTCACTTACCAGGACCTTATGATCATCTTTCATCCAAGCAATCTGATAGGGCTAGGGGTGTTTCTCCCTTTTGAGCTTCAACTTAGAGACCATCTCCTCTAATACCAAGTTATTAGTGCTACCACCATCAATGATCACATCACAACATTTATCCTCACACTTGCACGTGGCATAGAATAAACTCCTCCTTTGTCCTAGTTCAATCTCACCACATAGTAGGACCCTTTCATTTACTAAAGTCTCTCCTCTTTCTATATCCTCTAAATGTGATGATTGTGCATCCTCATCCACATGAGCAACCCCAGCTTGACCCTCAACTCTCCTAATTGTCCTTCCTTGTCATTGAGGGCATTCAAAGGCACGATGACCTTATTTATTGCAATGGAAATAGGTACCACAGAAGCCTCCTCTTCCTTTTTTGCATCCTCTACCTCTTCCTCTCTAATTTCCAAAGTCTTGATGACGGGAGCAGTTAAAACCTTCGTTCCTCTGGTTCCTGCTAGTACCCACATCTTCATTCTTCTTTTGGGTTTCATTTCAGCCTCTAGATGACCTACCACTACCCCTTCCTCCTTGACCACACCCTCTTTTTCTCCCTTCAAACCTCTTATTTAGCTTCTCTTCAACTTTTAGGGAAAACTAGTATGCCTCTTCAACGCTGGTCATTCTTACCAGACTTAATTCCTCTTTGATGCTAGGTCACAACCCATTGATATAACAAGCAACCTTCTCCTTATTTGCTTCTGCATGCCTTGGTCTAATCAAGAGTCAGTAAAACTCCTCTGTATATTCTTGGACTGATCTTCTTGCTTGCTCTAACCCATGCATCTTCTTAAACAAATCAAGCTCATAATCAACAGGAATGAATTGCTTCTTCAATTTGTCTACCATACAATCCCACCTTGTGATCTTCTCTTTTCCTCTTCTGTTTCTTTCCAATTGAACCTCTTGACACTAGATTTTGGCATGGCCCTTTAGTTTGGCCTTTGCAAACTTAACCCTATTTGGATCCCTGATATCCTCATACTCAAAGTATTCTTCCAGTTCATTGATCCAATCGATCAACTCATTAGGTTTCAAATTTCTTGAAAAATACACCCACATCAATTGTAGGTCTTTTTCCAAACTTAGTAATGACCCTAAAAAGCCTTTCCTCTGCCTAATTCATAACTTCCCCGTCAAATTCCCTTTCTAGTCCAATTTCTTCTTCTTCATTGTCATCCTCACTTTCGTCACCTGTAGCAACATTTGTTCCCCTACGGAGCTCCTCTTGCAATGCTTGGACCTACCTTTGGAGGGCTCTAACCTCCTCAAGATTAATAGCTCTAACCCTTCCGCCATGCTTTCTTCATGGAGGCATCTTCTTAACTCAAACCCAAAACCACACAGTCCTTGTGCAAACTGCCTCATAGTCAGCGCTCTGTCTACACACTCAAGAAAACTAGCTCTGATACCACTTGATGGGGACACGACCCAAGCACAGAATGGACACAACAGGAAAGGAAAATTTTATTAACATTTTAAATAAGCTAAAACATTCAGTACAGAGAAAATAGACTTCAAAACATGCCCTATGGTCTTACAATAGCATAAATCTAGAGATAATTTCTCCTTTCAATACCTCCTCTCAAACTCCACTCTGAACTGCCTTTTACAATGCTAGAAATGTTCTTAAATAGACCCCGAAGGGTTAAGGATTAGGAATAAATTATAGAAAGTGCTAGTAGGCATCCATCGACCAAGTAGAAGGCTCCAGAAGCCGCGTTAGAAGTTGGTGCAAAATGGTAACCAAACTTCTAGGAGGCATAACTTTTGAACCGTAGCTCCAATTGATGAACTGTTTACATTTTTAGAAAGCTCTCAAAGCGCTCTATAGCCCTATGGACTAAATTTTCTCATCCCCCCTTTTTTGGCCCTATTCAAGGTCATTTAATGCCCCTAACATAACTTTGAAGCATTCTTAGGAGGTCTCCAAAAATTGAAAAATTGCAATAACTTCCAAACCGTTGGGCCTTTTGACTTGATTCTTTTTCTGGAAAGCTCTAAATTACAATTACATTCATCCCACCAATTTACACCTTCTAATTCAACAAAATGATGGCTCAATTACATACTCCTATTTTTTTTGGCATTTACACATATCCCAAGGTGTTCAAATACTATATCCTAGAACACTAATAGTGGAACTATGAGAGTTGGAACCTTTATTTGACCAAATGGGCATCCAAAAATGAAAACACATGAAATAGAAACTATGTCTAAGTACATTTTTTTGGTTGACACAGAATTGCCCTTACACCTCTGGATGCTCTTGCATCAAGGAATCAAATTGTTTATTTTCTCAAATGATCAAATGTGTGAGGCGATATGAATGGGAGATAAGATAATTTTATTAATGTCCAACAAAAGACCACAACTTGGGTCTATGGGATTCGAATCTTACAACCAAGAAGATAGTGGACAAATGGAGCACCAAATAGTGTCCATAAAAGAGCAAGTACAATAAATGAATAAGAAAGCAGGAGACATCACAAAAAAGACTAGGTATCCATCTTCAAAGGGAGAAAATCCAATGGTGACTGATATGGTCGATAGCTACTAGGGACCCTGTGGTGTAGCTAAGTGCTACGAGAGAGGTGTCACTAGAAAATAAGTTCACTATGGGGTCTCATTGATCTGGAATGGTTCATGTTAGGAAAATTGCATGGGTGCTTCACACCCTGAGCTAGAGAAAAGGGTGAGAAGAAGGTCATGATAAGATGTGCCTGGGTATTACTCATGGGGAATGATAGCTATAAAGTATGGTCATGAAGTTGTAAGGACTCATGAAGATAGAGCACAATTCAACACTAATCTATGTACCTGAAGAACTTCAAGAGGGATCTACAATCTCTAAATAGACAATAAAATCTCCCTCTCATATCATAGCATATAGAGCATCTAAAAAGGAAATAGGTCTTAGATTCTACCTCTACTAAGATACAAAGTCTACAAACCCAATCCTCTCTAGCAATATGATGATCTACCTGTATCCAAAGTTGATGTGAGCCCAACCTAAAGGAACCAAGGGAGATACATAGGGCATGTCCAATGTTTGTGTAAGTAGTTAGGGAATACAATAATCTCATCCCAAATATCTAAGAATTTCTCAACATAGAATGTCATCCTTGGACATAGACCCCCTGAAGGATCAACCTAGGTTCATTATATACTGC
The DNA here is from genome assembly GCA_028749045.1 of Cupressus sempervirens. Lineage (NCBI taxonomy): Eukaryota > Viridiplantae > Streptophyta > Pinopsida > Cupressales > Cupressaceae > Cupressus > Cupressus sempervirens. Next base: position 804,881,310 of record CM053783.1, on the reverse strand, counting down.
TTGCAGATGTCAAGTCTGACATGCCCATTCAACCCCTACCCGGAGAATGATAGTCTAAATAAGTAATCAATATGAAATGAGATTTTTGTTGATACAGTAGATGGAGATATAAATGGGATCATTGGGTGAGAAATGTAAAGAAAAAAAGTGATAAAATAAATAATTCTCTGTGAGTGTGATTAGGAAGAAAGAGTGCTTAAGAAGAAGAAAAATGAAAAATGAAAATTTTTGTAGTTATAATTTGTTTATTGCAAAAAATATATATAATTTTTTTTGCCCCACTTTTCACCCTATAATCATTTTGCAAAAGTGGAGAATTTTTGTGTCTTGGTAAAGCCTAGGTATGTTTGAGTCTAGTCTTAAGTTCCCTTAGTGGAACGAGTCTTCATTAGATTTTTCATTTTTTCCTTCCCTACATTTCATAGCCAAGTGGTTTTCCTTCATGTTGTGAGTCTTATGGGTAGCTTAGTACCTAATTCAATGGAGATTCTTGTAACATGAAAATATTATTCACAAAGTTGAGTTTTTTTATGGCTTATTGTACTCTTCATGAAAAGAAGCTTGTAGAAAATTGAACTTTGCCTTCTCCTAGGTGGGTTTTCAACCCATGAACGTGATTCCCTATGGAGAGCACCAAATGATGCATATGAGTCATAATGAGAGGAAGATAAAGTGACTTGTGATGAATTCATGTTGCCTTTATGACTATCTACCTCAATAGGTATTAAAGACTCATTACAACTATCAGAATCCTCTTTGGAAAAAAAATGAAAATTGACTTCTCCTCAGTAGGTTTTCAACCCATGAAGTCCATTTTTTACAAAAGGAAATTCTAAAAGAAATAAATGAAAGGTGAGCCCCTAAACAAGTTTCACACTCTTATGGACATATTTGAACTCAAAGGAAGAAATAAGTTAGAAGGTAAACGTAAAAAAAGGGCCTTGATGAAGAAATGAAAATTGTCTTCTCCTCAGTGGGTTTTTAACCCATGAGGACAATTTTCTACATTTAAAAGAAAATCAAGTTTATAAGTGAATTAGACCCACATTTTACATGCAAATTATTTCAAAAGGATAATGGAAAAATTCCAATCATCATGGGAAAGATCTATTGGGTAGGATTTGATCTAGCATATATTTTCTTATAGAGTACTCTATTCATAACTTCCTTAAACTTAATGGGAAATGGGAAAGTAAGAGTGGAAGGATGGAAAGTTACCATATGGCCAACAAAATAGTGAAAGGACACTAAGTTATCTATTAAGAACTTTCATTTATTTTTTCAATGGATTTATCCTTTAATTCATTCGTGTGGCACAAATTGTGAAGATCAACGGGTGAATTGAGACTCCTATATAGATGGAAACATAACAGCTATTCAAACTACTACTCTTTCTTGAACTGTTATTCTGTTAAATTGCACAACTTTTTCAAATAGCTTGCATTTGTGAATTCAATATCCTATTCTTCTTCTAGATTCAAAATTCAATTCATTTCATTCTCAAATAAAATCACAACCATGTTTGTGGGTTTTGATGGGCTGAATGGAATCATGTCCACATTGTAGGATTTCACAAATACTTCACTATATTTTTATGATATGCATGACTTTCAAAAGAGGGTGAAATTAGAGCCAATTCATCCCATAGTAGAGAAGCTCCAAGGATGTGGGCTAGTGGAACTAGTTGCTCTCCTAGTGGTAGTCCAAGGTCTAGAATTGATCTATGAATGCATAAATCACTACAATACAAAGAAAATTGTATTGCTTGATGATATGGTATTGATCTCCATTGATAGATAAATAGTAGTGAATTGTCTATGAATTCTAGAGTGAGAGGAGTTTTTAGACTTGACAATTGGTGGAGTTGTCTCTGAGTTTTCTAAAAGAAGATGGTCTAGAGAAAGGAGATTAATAAAACATTGTTTTAAAAGCCACGAAGTGCCAAGAGTAAGGTCCCCAAAACCCTTTTTGGTACTAATCTCAAACCCAAGATAGTAGACATTCTGGTTCTCCTACATAGATTGAAAGATGAGGTAGAAGCTCTAAATTTTGTTGAATAATATTTCCTTTTGGTACAAGTTATCTATTCAAATACTCAATATATTGACTAGGCTCATGACATAAGTGAGAATCTTCTGAATGCTCTCAGTACCATGAAGTTCTAAACACCTTCTATATGTATTCTTTTCTGATTTACATGCTAGCTTCTCTATAGTTATGGCCATGCCTCCCAAGGGTATACAATTTTCTTGATGATGTGAAATCTTATGACTTCTATCCATGTTTGTAGTTGGAAAATAGTGGTGTTGAATAAATAAGGTTTAATAATGTGTTTACAATGAGAATTTGTAGGGAGCTTCAATTATGCCTAGAGAGGAGATTTAGTCCAGAAGCAATGGTGACAATTAGTCAATTTGGAAGCTATTTTATCTAGTTCTTATATTTCTCTTATTTATGTATTGTAGCTTTTGATGGATTTCCCTTGAAGCTGCCAAGGTACCTGAGTGACATGATTGTGCTAATCAAGATAGTGAGGAAAGTTATCCAAGTAAATGTGCTAAGCAAGAGTTTGAAGAAGAAGTGATATGACTTCCCTATGAAGGTGGGAGCTTTCAACTGTGAGTCTCATTCAGATGCAAAGAAAATGTTGAAAGCCTTTGAGATGAAATATAGATCGGAGATGTACGAGGTCTTAAGATCCATGTTTGACCCAAATGGGTATGCACATGAAGTGTTGCAGATTAGGAGTGTGATCAAGCATATTACCATGGTCAAAGACTACTAGGTAGATTGTAAAGATGAATTTGAAAGTCAGGACTGTGCTTTCACCAAATTAATAGTTGATCAAGTTAAAATGTATCAAGTCAACATTAATGTTGAAGGAATTGAAGATGATGGACAAAATATGTATAAAATACATATTTGACAAAGATAAGAAATAACCCTATTAGTTCAAAGCCTTATCAAGATGCTTGGGATGATTTAGATATTATGATGTTCCAAATTATTAAAGGAACTAAGAAGTGGGTAGAGTGGACTATAGTGAGAAGAAGCTAAAGTAAGAGCACACTCACTCAAGCTCCTTCAGCATCTACTCCTACCTCCTCAAAAGCTAATACATTAGGTGTGACTCTTACCATCACTCAAGGACCAGGTCAACTAGTAGGTGGAGGTGATCAACCCCCAAACAAGAACATTCCTTTGACAAAAACTTGTCAAGATGGCTCTTCTCTAGTGATTGGTACTCAATCAAAAGCTGGGAAGAAAATAGAGGAGCCCAAAGATAGCATTATTCTCTAATAACTTCACCTAGTGGTACACTTCTTCAACCAAGTAGCCCTCATGTGCAAGTAGTAGATTTGGGAGATGGAGGAAATAGTGATAGTGAGTCCACTGAGTCAGGGAAGTAGCTAAGAAGACTACAAAAATGGAGAAAGGCCAAGAGTCTTCAAAGCTTGTCTCTTAAGCTCAAAAGAATCTATTCTCCTTGACTATGAAAGAAATTACTCCAATTAAGAGGAAAATGTTTAGTATAGATTCACTCAAGATAGCTTCTAAGGTGATAGGCACTGATTCCTAGTTGGAGGACACTCTAGAGAGAAAGAGAAAGAGGAAGGATAAAGGTGCTCCTAGTAAGAATACCTTATATCTTGTAGTTCATTCTAGATCTACACTAAGTATGGTTAAGAAGTAGAAGACCTTGTCTATTCTGGGACAAGATCTAGAAATAGGGAACTTAACAATGGAAATTGAAAAACCCACCAAAGATAGGAGAATTGAAGATATGTCTACCAATGATTTTGTTCTACATTGAGTAGATCTTGGGGAAGCCAAACATGACACCAAGGTTGGCTTGTAGAAGTCAACGAACAAAGTAATTGAGGGATAGTTGGAGAGCCACAAATTATCAAAGGTTAAGATGAAGGTGGAGATAGAAGAGCTTAATAGATTTATTAGACAATTAGTCACTCCATTAGCAAGTATCTTCAGAATGCTAGTAACAAGTAATCCTACTATGGTTGAGGTTCAAGCCCTCATATATCAACTTCAAGAAGATAGGCATTTTGGCCAGGTTGGTAAAGAATGGAGCAACAAGCTTAAATCAAAGGGGCTCTCTATTATAGAACAAATTGGAAATATTATCTTAAGACTAGAAATAGAGAAACATAACATTTCATCTAAAAGAAATACCCTAGCTACAGAGAGGACTAAAATTGATGATTGTGTATCCTTGTTGAAGATTATTATTCAAATGAAGTCAAAGGAAGCTATTCAAGCTAAAAAAATTCCCAAAGGAGATGAGCATATGTTCAAGTGGTTGCAAAGCATGCAGCTCAAGTCAAAAATGATATATGAGGTAGAGAAATGTCTAAAGGAAACTACAGAGAAGGTAAAGAAAGATCAAGATAGAGATTATGGACTTCTAAAGAGACTACACACACATTCATAGACTAGTGGGCAAGGAAAAGGATTAATTTGAGTCACCGTCATGCAAAATAATTTCTTCAATTTTATAGATAGCCTAGCAAGCATATCTTCAAGGCACTAGAGCAGAGTGTTTAAGATTTAGAAACTTGGTGGATGTATACATGTAGCCATGGAGGAATTGCAAGATAGACTAATGTTATCAAAGATTTGGCTAGGGAACACTCTAGATGGATCTTGAGATATACTAATGTGCATGTATAGAGACATGAAGAGCTGATTCCAATTATTGTTGCTACCAAGATGTATAGGGAAAAATTAGAGAAAGGAAACAAGGTGAAGTGATTCAAATTCCTCCATTTTCTATTTTAATTTTGTAATATTTGTAATAGACAATCTGGCTCTTTGCCATTTTTCAGTTTTGAGAAGATGAATTGATGAAACTTCCTTTGTAATGGTCATCTTGGAATCCTATATGTATGATAATGAAAGATAAATAAAAGGTCAACAAATTTTTGGTATGAAAGGCTTGAGGTTGCAAAGTTGATTGAATGGTATTTTTGTATCAATTATTTTCTATTCCATTGGAAGTAGTTTTTATTAGCTTGTTGTTTCTCTTTAAATGGAATTGAAGTGAGGAATAGAAAAAAATTTATTTCCCCTATTTTAATACAACAAGTTGAATGTGATAGGAATTTTCACTTTAAATTCAAAGAGATTCATTAGATTTTTCATTTAATATAGTTTCCTCTATCAATTAGTTCCTAGATAGATCAATTAATCTCAATGTATATTAGTTATGAATTCATAAGATGTATGAGTTTGTTAGACCTAAATAACTTTCAAACCATTAATTTCTACCTAAGTTGAATTCTATATAGGTTTGACTTAGTTTTCCCTCTCCTATTCTTTGGTTAAGAACATACCCTATTTTAGATTTACAAATAAACAAAAGTCATTGCAAATTCATAATAGGGAGTTGTACCTAACAATCAGAGGAAAGTAAATCTTCAAGAGGTCACTTTCCAAACTATTATAAGTAGAATTTGTTCATTGATTAGGGTATTTGTGAGTCAGAATTGGAAAGAACAAATCTTTTTACCAATTGTGTTTACACAAAATATATTTCATCTTAATATCTATTTTTCCAACTTACTTATTGGGATTCACAAAACAACATATATTTACAACAAAATGTACTCAAATGATATTGTATGGTCAAATTGAATTTATAGGTTAGGTGCCCTACAACCTATAGGAGCATTTTAATGTTGTTCATCGAAAAAATACATGGTGATTCTAATGCAGTTCAATGAAGAAATACCTTGTTCAATAATTCTACCATCTTTAAAACTATGTGTAGATATAAACATTAAGTACAACATTTTTTGTAGATATACACATTAATTACACCAAATTTTTCTTTCAAAACCATATTTACAAATATAAATATTAATTACAACATGTCCAATATTTTTGCAAATATATACATTAATTACACCAATTTTTCCTTTCAAAACCATATGTGCAGATATAAACATTAATTACAACATGTCCAATATTTTTGTAGATATGTCAACTATAAGAATTTCATATAGCTTTGATACCATGTAAGAATTTGGTATAGCTCTTATACCATGTAAGAATTTGCCTAAGGCAATAATTCAATGCTAAGATCAAGAAGCTCAATAGATAGCACAAGAGAGAAATATGATGATCAAATGAGAATGGATATCAGATGATTGAATATCAAGTAATTGGATTAATCAGACAATTGGATAAATACACTATAGAAGTGCCTTGTATAGAAAGGAAACTACTATGACTAGGAGTCAGCAAAGAGATAAGCATAATAATTAAGCACATGTCCACTAAGAGTGGATTATCCTCCATTGTACATGAATGTACATGCAACAATGAGAGGATAAGAATGCAAAGGTGTATCTCATAAAGAGATGTAGTAGAGAACATTTGCTCAATTGGAGTACAAACTACTATGTTATCTACATGAAATCTCATATGAATATGCATTATCCTAAGTAAATTTAAGTAAAGTATAAATAGTAAATACTTATTTACATGAAGACCCCCCCTTAAGTGTAACTTAGGAAAATGTACTTAAGCTCACAAAAGCTAGAAAATAATGCAAGATGGGTCTCGACTACTAGAGCATGTTAGGTACCCATGTACAATACGCAAGTGCAAGTGATATGCAATGCAATCTCTCATAAAGTAGAGAAAGAGGGAAAACCACATGGGAAAAACCATCCCCCAAAAAGTGAGAAGAAAAATAAAGTAAGATGCATGCATGGATGGAGTAATCAAGAGCCCCCTATTATTACATACATCATGCATATATAATAGAGAATGCCTCCATAAGAAGGAAATAAGTAGAAATGAAATCCTCCCCATAGTGAATGATCTCCTACAAGAATGATGAGTGCTTGAAGACAAAAGAGAATCCAATGCCTACAAACAACATTTCTCCCCTTAGGAAGAAGATACACCAAATATAAATTCAAGAAGACTTCCCATTGTGGATAGGAATATGGAAGGGGAATCTGTATGAAGTATGTTGTCTTTGAAGTCTAAAGATGTGTCACCATGTCCTTGAATAGTGAAGATGTCATGAACCAATCAAGATCAATTCTAGTAGAAGAAGGTGATAGACAAGGAACCAATGGTAAATTCTCTATATAGGAATGTGGATCAAAATCCAAAGACCAAGATGCCTCCTCAACAAACGTAGGAAGAGAAACAAAGAAGCCCCCCTCAAATTAGAATCTGTACCCATGAAATATGCTCCTAGATCAATGTAGATGTTGCACCATGAAAACTAAATGATATTTCTCCCATGAGGAAGAAATGGTTACATGGATCTAGAAAATAATCCTCCCCAATCAATAGGAAGAACTCTCAGAATGTAATTTGACTTGGGAAACTACATAGGAATCTACAACACATGAATATGATCAACCATGCAATCCAACATCTCAAATGAAGTTTGAAGTTCATGTAAAGTAATGTCCAAAGGCTCAAATGTATTCTCTAAAGTGAAAGGGACCTCTTGTAAATGTTGTAAGAAAGTATCCACAATCATGTCAAACTCAAAAGAAAGATCAAGTGGAGAATCATGAGGGTTAGAGTGTTCCCTCACAAAAATTGAAGAAGTATCATCCTCAATAAAGAGAATATATATATCATCAATAGTGTCTCCCATATCCTCAATTCAAGACTCCACAAACAAACCTACAATGTTTGTCAAGAAGTCATCCCAGGGAACTGAGTCTCAAAGATGATGAATATCTTGCTACACTGAATCATGTGAATCTATGACTATGTGAATACAAGCATCATCAAGAGAAACAATATATGTAATATCAATAGGATAATTAGTAGCTATAACTGGAGGTAAAAGATCTTTTGGGAATGGAGGAACATGTGGATCTCCATACATCTCCCAAAGATAGATCCAAATATCATAAAAATATGTTGACTTCATGTCATCAAGTGAATCCATAACCTCCATATCCATATGTATAAAGAGTGCACAAAAAATTATTGTAACAGTGTCACCATTGTATGAAAGTCCTTTCACATATGGCAATGCATTATGCTCACTAAGATAAGTGAGAACTAATTCACTCCATTGCTTATAGTTTTGTGTTGTCAAGGTAATTAAATATTCCTCACCCATAATGTACTAATCAATACAATCCCCCTAAAATAGATTTTTGGCTCTTTATACTAAGTGTGTGTACAAATGCCACTTGTCAAAATGAACCAAAGTGAACTCCTGATGTGATGTTTACAACTAAAAATATGAAGCTATGTATGACTCAACAAGATAAGACACAAGACCTCTCAAGGATCTAATTAATTGCAAATGCCAAAATAGGCAAAAAATGACCAAATTTTGAAATTACTATGTGCATTCAAAATTACTCCAAACTAATACACCAGATCTAGAAAGTAGACAAAAAATTATGCACTTAAAAATAATAGCAACTGAATATGTGTCCATATGAGCCCGAATGAAGCCTCTGAAGTTGTAAAATTTTAGATTGGTAATTTTTAGAAAAATTCAGGAACAAAGATCACAAGAAACCTACACCAATGTGTAGATCATGAAATTCTACCCCAAAACAAACAAAAAAATTGCTGGAAAAAAGGAGTTTGTATAAGGGAGATATTTTTGTTTGAAAATCACTTTTGAAATTAGCTTTCCTTAATTGTTGTTGTCACACCTCCAAAAATCAAATGACTCTAGATTTCACCTTAGATGACTAGTTTTGATGAAAAAAGTCAATTTGGGGTTTTTTTGACCTTTTAAATGTGATACCAACATTTCATTTGCACCAGCAAGCTCCAATCTTGACCTACAAAACAAATCTCTCCAATGGCTATGTAATGAAACTCCTATGGCTCTGATACCATGTAAGAATTTGGTATAGCTTTGGTACCATGTAAGAATTTGGTATAGCTCTAATACCATGTAAAAATTTCCTAAGGCAATAATTCAACACCAAGATCAAGAAGCTCAACAGATAGCACAACAAAGACAAATGATAATAAAATGAGAATGGATATCAAATGATTGGATATCAGATCATTGGAATAATTAGATAATTAGATAAATACACTATAGAAGTGCCTTGTATATAAAGGCAATTGATATGACTAGGAGTCAACAAAGAGATAAGCATAACAATTAAGCACATGCCCACCAAAAGTGGATTATCATGCATTGTGCATGAATGTAAATGTAATAATGAGAGGATAAGAATGCAAAGGTGTGTCTCATAAAGAGATGTATTAGACAACATGTGCTCAATTAGAGTGCAAACTACTATGTTGTCTACATGAAAACTCATATGAATGGTGCAGGCAAAGGTAGAATAGCTAGGGCCAAAGGCTCACCTAGCTATCCAAACCATCCTACAAGAGTTAACACAATGGAAGCAAACAAAAAGTACAACACCAAGGAGAGAGAGAGAAAAAGGATATCTTTATTGATTCATCGTTTATTTAGCATACATGCCCAATTGTAAGGCCTTTTGGGTTATGGCCAATACAAATGACAAACTTCAAATTTGCACTTTTGAAATCATATCTTCTCACAATTTGATCTCCCTCTTCTATCTCTTATCTCTAACTGCCTCTCAAACCTAACCTTAGACTTCCTTAAATACTTGCCAAAATGGCTTATAGAAGATTCTAGAACATAGAAAGCCACAAGTCAGCCCATAATAGATATTAACTACCTATAGCAAAATGAAATGCAAGCAAATTTGGCCCAAACTGGAACCAAAAACATATAACTTGGCAAATGAAGACTTCACACAAACTGGCACTCAACAACTACACAAACTTATCACCCAAAGGATCACTTGGCACCAATAGGAACTCAACACCCAAAGGATCACTCAACACCTATTACTAAAATTTTGCACGTGTAAAATTTTAAGTATACATGCAATGAAAGTAGAAAAGTGATATTCATTTCATTCAAACAATAAAATGTCCTTATATTATTTACTTTCAAATATACATTGACGTTTTCAAACAATGAAATGAATTAATATGCTAAATAGGAAAATGTCTCACACAAGCCATAAGCATAGCTCAATGTACTAATTTTCTTTCATAAGGAAATACATAAATAGATATATAGGAATGAAAGAAAATAAAGAGTAGAGATAACCAGTCATTACCTGATGCTTTGACTGGTTATGCACTGATGACATGAAGAAATAGAAGTTTTATTGGCCCTTTTTATGAACATTTGTCTATAACATGCTGAACTTTATCATCCTTTAGTATAAATGTTTTGAACTTTTTGATGTATAAAGTATGGACATAAGGCATAAAATGATAATCAGAATTATATTTGAAAAGGGGTTCATTTTGTGGTAAAAATCTTTCTTCATGAATTTTTGATATGGGTAGATCTTCCTGCAGTTGAAGAGATTGCAAAAACTGTTAGTTGAATAATTAATGCCTTTTCTTTATAAACTAATAAATAAAAATAAATGTTTATGGGAAGTCTTGTGTGTATTAAATGTTGATCACAGAATACAAGCTGAGCGGGAGTTAAAAAAACTACGAAGGAATAGCACTAAAGCATTGATAACATTAAGGAGAAGCGTTATGAAACCATTGCAACTAAAAGACTTGGCAGCAAAGTCAAAAGGGACCTGTTTTGATGAATAACCAAGCGGGACCTGGTAAAGTAGTTGAGTAAGGGACTAAGCATCAAAGCAATCAATAAACATACAAAGCACGATACCTGGATTCCTAGAAAGTTGTTTGAAGATAGATAAATGAGCAAATATAGCATTTTCTATGATCTCTATATTTGTGGAGAATTTAAGGGAGAATTAATGTCTTTCCAATTATATGTTTGCAGTCTTAAAATTGTAACTGACCTTCCTTCATGAGGAAGTCGTAGTTTTAGGAGTTTTTTGTTCTTTCCTATAAATAAGACCTCTTCTGTATCTATGAGTTTAAGTAGTGAATAGACAGATAGAGTTGATAGACATCTTACTATTTTTCCTAAGTTATTGTAATACTACACATTTGATGAATACATGCCTTTGCTAAGTTTCTACACTTTTTTCTAAGTTTGTCTTTCCTTCATTCTTCCATGGGGGCCCACGCGGAAGGTGGATTTTTACTTTAGTAAGTAGGAGTTAGAGTCAGTTTTCTAAGTTAGAGTTAAAACTGTTGTTCCTACAGCCACTGGAAACAAAACTAGTCATTGTTCCTGCAACAGTAGGTGCATAGATGTATGGCTAAATAATTAGAATTTTCTTCTAAGTATTTGATAGTCATCTTTTCTTTGGATAAACTAGATTTCCTTAACTGTTATTGCTTTCAAAGTAGTAGTGACTTTTAGTGAAAACTAGAACATATACTTTGCAGACATCATCTCAAGTTCATGCTCTTGAATTGACATTTAATGAAAATTATCATAGTACTGTGGTGGTAAGGGATGTCAAATCCTACAACTAAAAGGGTGTTATATTGATTAGACATGCACTCTTTCCCTGGTGCAACAGAATCCGGCTCTAAGCTCCATGATCTCCAACATCTGCAAAAAACATGAAAGCAACTAATGTTAGATCCCGAAGGATCTAAGCAATGACCACCTATCTCTACAGATATACATGCTCTATCTGTCGATGCATTTCATCATGAAAGAATGCAGACTGAAATAAATAAATAAATAAATGGCAGTGTGAGTGTCACAAGCCTATGCTCAAACCTCATAGATTAAGAAAATACATAGGAATCACAATAGAATATAATATCATATTTTGAGACATGAGCTGAAAGTTAGAGCATTAAGAGGTAAAAGATCTTAAAAGATGAAATCAGCATGATATACAAGTTGATAAATACCACTATGAAAAAGGTGTAAAAGAAGTGTGTAGGTGCACTTTCAAGATTATGTGGTAAGATGGCCCTTCTTGCAGCGAGCCAATGGACCAAAGATAGATATATGTGTTACTGTAGTAATACTGTACTTTCTTCTGAGTTGGTGTTCCTCATGAAAAAGAGTGCAAAATCATAGTATCTTAGTATGGAAGATAAAGAAGAAGCTTATTGTAATCAACAGCATAATATTAAAGATGGGAATCCCTCCAATGAAAATAGTTCCAGCAAAGAACCCATGAACTCAATATTTTCACAGATCACAGTCAAAGCAAGTAGTGTATAGAGACCAACTAAAAAAGTTACTAAATTAAAGGCTAAGTGTTAGAGGAACATCACAAAGGTATGCAACAAGTTCTTTCAAGTTTAATAGCCAACTAAAATGACTTATTAAAGATGTTTCTATAGACAAGTGTACTTCAGTAGATATCCATATTTTGGGCTTCAAAATACTATACTATTGAAATGCTGGAAATGCTCATTAATGCTATTCAGAACTTGAAGCCACTACTTGGAGACTAGAATTTTGATTTAATCATCATATATGAAAGAAATGAAGATATCTTATTTGCATTGATAATAGAAGTCAATGTTACTCATATTATCACAAAGAAGGTGGATAATATCTGCTTGGAAAAGGAAAATGTTCATATTCTTATTTTATGAGACCATAGAATGCATATCAAGACCTTTTGAAAGATGAGTATAATGCAAATCTATTTGATTATCATTCAAAATCGTAGTTACTTTGGGTCAAATTAGATAGGACAATAATAATGAGAAATTTTTAATGATCTCCTCCATCCATAGACAGAGACATAAGATGGGAGTAATGCAAAGGTCGAGGTCTCTCCTCATGATATTGCCTACATACAAACTGCTTGACCACTATCTAGTTGGGAACCCCTCAAACAGATTATATCCTAGATGTGAGTGTCTTCTACCAATGTTTGATACAAGATTATACAAAGATGTGGCCATCAAAGTTATTTGACTTGTGAGAAGCCGAGGATGAAGTTAAGCTAGGAACATCACATAGGTTGCAATATAGTTGAGAAAGGATGTTTTTACAAAAAAGTGAGACCATTAGAAATATAGATCTTCCCTTTCAGAATATTTACATGCACAAGTCAAAGAGTTAATAGAAATTACCAAGAAGCTGATCAATTTTTACTATATCTTTTGCTTCATCATGTCATGGCTTTGTAAATGCCTAACTAGCTTTTGTATGCTAGTGCAGTGGTTGAATTTATGCCAAAGTTTAGCATGAGAAAATGTGGTAGAAATGGTGTGAATCATACCCAACTACTAGAGTCAAGGCCAAAAATACAAAACAATGTCTACTGGTGGACTAACAATACATGTTGGTTATTGCAAGGCTAGATGTTATGGGTTCTAAAATCTCAGGAAGATGCATTAGCAATAGCATGCCAGTTGCATCTCATGATGTGTGGCTCATCTACTATTCCTTATTCACTTAAGCCAAACCCATATTAAATAGCCACAAATTAGTATTTAATAACAAACATTCTAGTAAGTTACGTTATGAAACCATGGCAGCAAATAAAACATACATCAATATGGTCGGCATGATCAAATTGAGGAACCCGCAGGTTTCAGTATAAAAAATATATATTGGGATTTTAAAGAAAATACATATTTTGATATGTAAGAAATTAAACCCGTGCTGTTTAAAAATAGTAAAATCATAATAACAGTAGCAAGTTAGGGTGATTTGAAGAAACAACAGAGCTACTGGCATCATCATGAAACAAAAGTAGCATTGGAAGCTATGAAAATGAAAATGATATCAAAGATTTACCTCTAACAAGAAACATTGGTAGCCAGTTAAAAACTAGAGGAATAAGCTTCCTTTCATGACAGATCCTTCCTAAAGGTGTTAAAAATTCTTACAACGACGGCTCACGTAAAACTAAAACCCTTGTTTTCTTCAAAAGCTCTTAGAAGGGTTTCTAGTTGTAGCTCTAAAGAAACCTCAAAAAAGAAAAGATGCAAAAATAACAATTTTAGGGTAATCTTTTCTATGCCCTATGTTATTTTCCATAAACCTTGAAGTCCACCAATTTTTTTTCATTGATTGTAATGAATACAGAGTTTGTAAGGTCTTTTATTTTTGCATCTGTTTTTGCTTTATAAATAGAATATTAAAATGATTAAACATTTTAATATTCTTATTTATTTTAAAATTAAAGAAAGGGGTTCCCTTATTTTCCTTTTGTGCAATATTTTTGTATTGTAAAAGATATACTTTAAATGATGAGAATATAAATCATTTAAGTATTTTCTTTTGTAAACAAATGCAAAAAGAAGGAAAACATGAGTCATCATGTTCTTATGTAATGGTCTTTAAGTCATGAGTCAGTTGGGAGCTTCTGGAGGAAAAAGAGGATTTCTGGGTCGAGTTTTCCTTCATCTTAACAGTTAAGAGACATTTGTTAACTATTAGAGCATTTTTAGGTATGTTTTGAGTGAGTCATAAGTTTCTTTATGACTGAATGGAACTTTTTGAGCAAAAGATCATTATTTCAGAAGGTTCTAAGCCCTGTTTTGGAGGCTATCATTCTGCATATGACCCAAATAGTTGGGATTGTACTTATTGAGTTTTTGTAGCTCATTTCAAGAGTTCTGATTTTATGATAGAGTTTGGAGACATCTTTTTGAGTCCTAAGCTTTGTTACAGGGTCTGCAATTCAACTTTTTGAAGAAATAATACCAGTGGCAGCAATGTGATCATGCTTTATGGAGTTAATTATTAAACCTTTTTTCCTTTCTGCAAATTCTGTGTGTGTTTTTGAATGATTTGATGTGTTAACTTGTGAATGTTTTCATTATTCCTTATTTTCTGTCTCATTTTAGCACCCTTTTGTAGAAAAGTAAGTCTTCTTGCAAGTTATGATATGTGCTTATAGGTGAAATTAATCAAAGTGAGGTATTATTTTATCCTCCTTTTGTAGTTTCAGTATTGAAGCCTTATCATAAAACACTTGTGCAAGCCTTTACAAAAATTTGTGCTTTATGTGTCTTTCATAGAGCTATATAATCTTCTCTATTAAATGTGTGTTATGTTCTCATAATAACTTTTGGTTTATCACCTCCTTAGTTTAAACTTTAAGTTTTAGGTTTTTTTTTCAATAATTTCTTACCTTTTCCCTACAAGTTTTCATTGAGTTTTAGAGTGTTTCACTGAAGAATCCAATAGAAGCCTGCCTAGAATTCAGAGGTTTCATTTCATTAGCCAATCTCACATAGTGAAATGACTCTCATGTTAAGTAAGATTTACTAAACATTACTAGTTCAGTAGGGTACAAATCTTGAAACTCAATAGCACTAATAGAAACTCGGCACCAACAAGAACTTGACACCCAAAGGATAACTCGCCACCAATAGGAACTTAGCACCCAAAGGATCACTTGGTACCTAAAGGATCACTCAACACCAATTGGAACTCGGCACCCAAAGGATTACTTAGCACCAACAGGAACTCTTCACCCAAAGGATCACTCGACACCAACAAGAACTCAGCACCCAAAGGATCACTCAACACCAATAGGTAGAAAGAACAAAAGTGCGGTTTGCAAGGAAACCTAGAATGCTTCTACATCAGACAACCAAGGTTGGTGAAATGATTCTCCTGAATCATGCAAGTGTTACAACCTAAGCTAAATCTAGCTTACATTGAGAGATCCATGTAGCATCTTCAATTGGTCTATTCTTCCATTTCACCAAATACTAATAGTAATCTTTTCCTCTTGTACTCTTGGCAACTCTCTGATCCAAAATCTATTCAACTTCTTCAATTTGCTTCTTAGGATAATCATTAGGTGCAACCACTTCATCATCTAACTCATGATACTTATATAAATTAGAAACATTGAATATAGGAGATATATTCATGTCACTAGATAACTCAACTTCATAATCATTACCACTATTAAACTTCTTCAAGATCTTGCAAGGTCTAAACTACTTCATTTTCAGCTTACTATATGATCCAATAGGAAATCTTTCTTTGTTCAAATGAACCATCACCTCATCACCAACTTCAAGAACATGATGTCTTCTATACTTATCAGCATTCTTCTTATACTTTTGATTACTTTGTTCCAACCTCAACTTCACTTCCTTATGCAAAGACTCCATAAAATCAGCAACTTCTTCTCCTACAACACTTCTCTTTTCTTCACTAACAACATCTCTCAAATCTAATGTACCTCTAGGATGCATTCCAATAACAATCTCAAAAGGTGTTTTCCCTATACTCCTATTCACAAAATTGTTATATGAAAATTCAACTTGTGCCAATACCATCTCCCAATTACTTGGCTTATTCCCAATTAAACATCTCAACAACTTACCCAAGCTTCTTTTCACAACCTCTATCTATTCATCTATTTGTGGATAGAATGTAGAACTAAACCTTAACTCAATACCCATCTTCTTCCACAAAGTGTTCCAAAAATAATCAACAAACTTACTATCTCTGTTAGAAAGAATACTTCTTGGTAATCCATGCGATCTCACAATCTCTTTGAAGAAAAGTTCAGCAACATGCCTAGCATCTGATGTCTTCGTATATGGTATAAAATGAGCCATCTTAGAAAATCTATCCACTGCAAAAAATATGGAATCATACCCTTTCACCATCTTAGACAATCCAAGAACAAAATCCATACTAATGTCACTTCAAGATTTCTCAGAAACAACAATAGGTGTATACAAACCAGTATTTTGACTCTCTCCTTTTCAATTTGAGAAACTCCACAATTCTTTACAAATTTTTGAACATCTTTATACATTTGTGGCGAATAATACTTCTCTTTTAGGAAACTCAATGTCTTATCAATTCCAGAACATCCAACAAATCCACCACTATGTTTTTCCTTAATCAAATTCAACCTCATAGAACTTCTAGGAATATGCAATTGAATTCCTTTGAATAACATATCTTCTTGAATGAAATTCTCATCATACTTACTTATGTGACCTATAATATTTGGTGCTTTGCACTCTCTCCATGCCTCAAAAAAATTAAGATCAGCATCATACAACTCTTTCATTTTATCAAAACCAAGAACTTCAACCTTCATTTCAGTCAACAAAGAATATCTTCTACTCAATGCATCAACAATTTTCTTAGTAACTCCACTCTAATTTAATTTATGTTGACTTCCCAAGTATTGTAAAGCTTTATGATTAGTGTATGACACAAACTCCTTAGGAATCAAATAATGTCTCCATTCAATGCTTGAACAATGGCATAAAATTCTTGATCATACACAGAATAATTCCTTTTAGTATCATTTTACTTTTCACTAAAGAAAGCAATAGGCTTGCCTTCTTAACTTAATATAGCTCCTATTGCACTACCACTAGCATCACATTCAACTTGAAATACCTTATTGAAATCAGGTAAGGCCAAGATAGGCAACTCAGCAACCTTTTGTTTCAAAGTCTCTAAACTATTATTAGCTCAATATGTCCACTTGAATTCCTTTTTGTCTCCTCTCATTGTTACATTCATAGAATTACAAATAACATTGAAATTCCTTATAATCTTTTTGTAAAAACTAGCCAAACCATGAAATTATTTTACCTCACCCACATTCTCAAGTGTAGGCCATTCCAAAATTATTTTAACCTTCTCAAGATCCATCTTCAATCCATCAGCTGAAATCAAAAATCCCAAATACACAATCTCCTCTTGCATAAAAGAACACTTTAAGTAGCAACTTTTCCTCTTTCAACCTATGCAATACTTGTCTAATATGATCAAGATGGTCTTCATTAGTCTTATTGAATATTAGAATATCATCCAAATAAACAATCACAAACTTACACAAAAGTCTTTTCAGAACTTCATTAATCAACCTCATGAAAGTACTAGGTGCGTTAGTCAAACCAAAAAGAATAACCAACCATCCATACAAACCATATTTTGTCTTGAAAGAAATCTTCCATTCATCAGCTTCTTTGATTCTTATATGATGATAGCCACTCTTTAAATCAATCTTGGTAAAATACTTTGCTCTACTCAAACAATCCATTATGTCATCCATCCTCAGCATAGGAAATCTATATTTCACTATTATCTTGTTAATGGCTTTGGAATCAATACAAATTCTTCATTCTCCATTCTTTTTGGGTGCTAATATAGTAGGAACAACACACAGAGTCAAGCTTTCTCTAATCAAACCTTTCTGTAACAACTCGTGCATTTTTCTGTTAACTTCTTCATTCTCTACAGGTGTCAATCTATATGGTGCTTTACTTGGCAAACTAGCTCCAAGAATTAGATCCATATAATGACTTACACTTCTCATTGGATGTAAACCATCAAGAATATCTTCAACAACAATCTCTTTATACTCATTCAACTATTCAACAACATATTCTGGTACTTAGCTACCTCTATCTATTATCACTTGGTCATTACCAGCTTTTGTTGTTTTGTCATTCCTACCAACACTTGGTCCTCTAGGGATCATAGAAAAATAGACTTGATTCTTCATCACTTCTTTCTCAATTTTTTTTCCATTTACCATTCAAATTTTTATAGTAGTATAATTAACCTGATTTGGATGTTCAATTAAAGGCAACAATGTTTGCTTCTTCCCATTCACCCAAAGAGTATATTGATTCAATCTTCCATCATGTACAACATATCTATCATATTACCAAGGTCTACCCAATAGAATATGACAACAATCCATGGGCATAATATCACACTAAAATTCATCAAAGTATTGTCCAATCTTGAACTTCACAAGGCATTGCTCACTTACCAGTATCTTATGCTAATGTTTGATCCATAAAATGTAATAAGGTTTGGGATGCTACAGCCTCTACAACTAAAATTTTTTAACCAATTCTTTTGATGCCAAATTTGTAGAACTTCCATTGTTAATAATCATTTTGCAGCATTTTCCAACCATCTTACATCTTGTCTTGAAAAGACATCTCCTTAAAACAAGTTCCTCATCACTTCCCTTATTACATAAGGTTCTTCTCACCATCATATTTTCTCAAGCCTTAGGTCCACTTGGCGAACCCTCATCATCTCCTTGAATCACAACATTTCTATTTTTCTGCCAACTTTTAGAAGATCTACATTCAAAGGATCTATGTCCCTCTTTACCACATCTAAAACAATTACCATGAAATCCACCTCTAGAATAAGAATTACCTCTTCCTCAATAAAAATTAGTGCCTCCTTGATATGAATTACCACTTTTCCATTCAATCTTTCCTTTTTCATCATTCATCCATTTAGATTTTCCTTTATCCTGCACAAAATTGTTAGATCTGCCACCTTCACCATAAGATCTACCTCTGCCTCTTTGGAATCTACCACCTCTACCTCTTTGTCTTTGTTCATGCTTCTTTTTCAAGATCTCCTCAACTTTCAAGGCATATTGATATGCTTCTTCTACGCTTTCCAATTTCACAATACTTATCTTAACTTAAATTCCAGATCTCAATCCATTTATGTACCTTGCAATTTTCTCAACATCATCATCCACATGTCCAGATCTGATGTCCAATCAATAGAATTCCTCAATATACTCCTTCACACTCATGTCCTTTTGTCTCAAATTTTGCATCTTTCTCAGCAAGCTAACTTGGTAATTAGTAGGAAGGAATTTTTTCTTTACCTTGTTCACCATCTTTGGCCAAGTTTTGATCTTCTCCTTTTCTCTCCTTTGTCTATTAGTTTGTAAATGCTCACACCATAGTGATGCATGACCTTTCAACCTAGTGACTAAAATCTTCAACTTTCTATTATTAGGAGTGCTTTTATACTCAAAGAACTTCATATCTGAGATCCAATCCAACACAACATTGGTGTCTCATCTCCTATCATAAGAAACAACTTCCATAGAAGGCTTTGAATTCACTTTAGACAATAATCTTAACAATCTAGTTTCATCTTGGTCTTCCTTAGGTTCCTGATTAGGGTTTGGTGCTATTGCTTCATTATCACTTACATCATCAAGATGTGCTCCTCCCCTTTGGGCTATCTCCACAACATCTAATTTGGCTGCAATTTGTCTCAACTAATCCAATATAGCATTATCCACATTATTTTCTCTACCATGAACCATCTCTACAAATCAAGTTCCTGCAAGGTTGTAACCCTTTGCAAGTTATAGGTCAAATTTGAAATCTGCCACCCTACAACCAAATCTAAATCAGGTTTCTACATGATCCAATCTTTACAAGGACAAACCTCAAGCTTTGATAACAGTTGATCCATGCAAAGGTAGAATAACTAGGGAAAAAGGCTCACCCAACTAACCAAACCCTCCTACAAGAGTTAACACAATAGAAGCAAACACAAAGTACAACACCAAGGAGAGAAAGAACAAGGATATCTTTATTGATTCATCAAATATTCAGCATACATGCCTAGCTATAAGGCCTTATGGGTTATGACCAATACAAATTACAAACTTCAAATTTTCATTTTTAGACCCATATCTTCTTTTTACAATTTGATCTCCCTCTTCTATCTCTTATCTCTAACTGCCTCTCAAACTTAACCTTAGACTCCTTAAATACTTGCCAAAATGTCTTATATAAGATTATGTAACATAGAAAACCACAAGTTAGCCCATAATAGATATTACCAACCTATACCAAAATTAAATGCAAGCAAAGTCTGCTCAAATTGGAACTAGACATAGATAACTCAACAAATGAAGACTTCGTAGAAACTGGCACTTGGTAGCTACACAAACTCAACACCCAAAGGATCACTCAGAACTAATTGGAACTTGGCACCCAAAGGACCAATAAACACCCAAAGAATCACTTGGCACCAACAGGAACTCGAAACCCAAAGGATCATTTGGCACCAATAGGAAGAAAGAACAAAAGTGCAAGTTTGCAAAGAAACCCAAGATGCTCATGCATCAATGAATATGCATTACCCTAAGTAAAATTAAGTAAAGAGTAAATAGTAAATACTTATTTACACCAACATAACCATTAATTACACTAAATTTTTCTTTCAAAACCATATGTGCAAATATAAACATTAAGGACAACCAACTCAATAAGGGTACAAGAAAAAGTTATTCCTGTGAAGAAGGATCATGTCAGATAATACAAGGGAATTTGATCAAAAGAGGGAGACAATTGTTATTTTTTTCTAACTTTCAAAAAGAAGGTGATGAAAAATGTTATTATCCTTACAAGAGTTGTAATGGCTTAAAGACAAGAAGAATCAAAATCAAAATAGTTAAGAGACATTGTAGAGAGAATGATCACATTAAAGGGGGGATTTTATTATCATCCATTGGTAAGTTGTTTGTTATATTGTTTTCACAATTAATATACATATGAACCATAGAATGGGGTTTTGATTATCATATTTTTATATAGGTCGATCTCCCTAGGGTAGTATGTGATATGGACCACCACATTGCAAAGGAACATGGAGGTGTGAGTATTGAAAGAGAAGATCATGATCGCATGGAAGATGAAAATCATGCATGAAAACATACATTTGAAGATTGATAGGTGACTATTTGTTACCACCATCATATGTTATCCCTCACTTGTTACGAGAATTATGTGCCACTATGAAACATATTAGAATAAAGTATCAAACAATAGATATTTATCCTAAAGATCATGTCATTTATCACAAAGAACAAAAAAATGCAACAAAATGCCCCAAATTCCATATGAGTAGATATCGAGGTGTTCAAGTGATAAAAAAGGTGCCTCACAAGTTTCTTCATTAGATCCCCATTATTCCATGTCTTGAATGATTATTTAGGTGCAGTAGCTTGGCACAATTTATGGATTACCATGCATACAATAGAAGTCAAGATATTATTTGAATGCTTGTAGATGGTTAAAAATTTATGGACATAGAGGAAAAGTGGCCACACTATAAAGAAGAAGCTTGAAATGTCTAGCTTTCTTTGACAACTAATGTCATCAATCCATTTGGAGAGATGAGATCTATTTAATCGATGTGGCCTATTTTTGTTATCAACAAAAACCTTCCTCCATGGATGTCAATAAAGTGAGAACACATTATGTTGGAAATGACTTTTTGAGGTATTTTATTATTTTATTGTTATCTATATGTAATTATAAGTCTTGGAGTGAAATGAACATAATAATTATTCGATTTTGTTCATTCAACTAGGTAAGTACCAAGTGAAAGATATGAATGCATATATTATGCCTCTTATTGACGAGTTTTTGGTGTTATGGAATGGTTTCTATTTATGATATCATTAAACCAATTGGACAAAAAAAAATTCAATTCCATGCAATTCTTGTATGGATAATTCATGATGCCTCAGGGTTGACACATTTCTATGACATTTTATGGTTAAATCTAGTTGTAAGTGATAATACTAACTCCAAAAATGAACATATTTAATCCAATTGTATCGATATCTTGTTAGTCTTCAAACAAAGGGAAAATTTGCATGTCTAATGTGTGGTCCAAAGATGAAATTTCACCATTCCAAAAGTTTAAGAAATGAGGTATTTGATGAGTATAAGCACTTCCTCCACATAAAGCTTAAGTATTGAAGTGTCAAAAAACATCTTTTCAGTGGGAAAGAAGAGACTACATCAAAGCCATGAAGAATGACACCTTACCTATCATAGTTGGAATATAATAGAATTCAAGGTACTATCACTCCACCTAATGGTTTATGTTTAGAAATTATACATTTTGATACTATTTTGTTGGCTAATTATGTAATTGATGATCGTGAAGGTCATCAAGGAATCATTGACCACCTTCTAAAGGGACTAAAATGCTATCCCAAAGAATTTAGTATGCTGCCCTACTATGAGCAACTACAAATTGTGCATTTATTTGATACTATGCATATTGGAAAGAATATAACAAAGACACTATGTAAAATATTGGATGGAAGGTGTGACAATGAAAATTTGCCAAAATTTGTAGTGACATTCATGATTCCAATCATGCAATAAAAGATATCATTGAATCAAATACCAGTGGAGACTAGATTAATGAAAGTGTCCTTCCTTGGTTATTAGCAGAGCGATAAAGTAATGCCATAAAATAAGTCACAAAAAATTTGATTTTCTAAAAGATTTACTATGAATATAAGCAATCTCATATCAAAGAAAAGTGAATTTGGGCCAGGGCTGAAAATGCATGATTGGCATACCTTTATCAATGTAAGTCACGATCTTTTGTATTTACAATATATTTGTTAAATTTCATTCAATTTTCATTGTATTACACTAGAAAAGAATGAAATGATCAGATGACAATTTTTGTAGTATGTGCTATCCCTATCTCTTTGAGACAACTTCAATAGCAATATCAAACAAGTGATATATGATCTTGCAAAATACATGAGGTAAGTAGTGATATTTGTTCAATATATAAAATAAGTAATATATTGTAAAGTCTTGTGTTTATATGCTTTTGTGTCTTGAATCCTATTTAGGTGGTTATCATCTAAAAAAATCCATAAAGAAGATATACAATATTGGAAGAAATGAATTCATCTACTTATGTGTGAAATGAAAAAGTGTTTACCTTCAACTTTTTTCAATGTGCAAGAACACTACCTCATTCACCAAGCTGAGGAGATTGAATTATGTGGATCTATATAGCCTAGGTCATTGTGGATAGTTGAGAGACACTTGGAATTTTTGAAGGTTTTGGTTTAAGAAAGAGCATGTTCTAAGGATTCTATGGTTGAGGAATATATGGCATACCAGATGATGGTGTATGTTACTCAAAATATTCCTAATCTTGCACTAAAGACCCATTTAGATTACATTTGGGGTCTCAACTCCATTAAAAAAATTTAAGGGGAGTACTTGGCAGAGAATGGTAGATTTAGGAAAGTGAAAGGAAATAAATTACGAGATGTTATTGTAGTTAATTATATCTTAATCTTCAAAATAAATCTATTTAAGTCATCTATTTTATTTTATACAATTACTAAAGAGTGGGATGCAATACATTTTTTTATTACAAACAATCAAGATTGGATGATGATATGGATTGAATGATGTCAACGTTCTAGTTATAGATTAAAATGGGAAACCATATCTTCATTGGTTATACAAGATCATTGTAATGGAGATCCCAATGGTACACAAAAAGAAATAGATTTAGCATATTTTTTAAGAGATCTCCAAATACTTATAATTTTGATAAGTAGGAGATAATTTCCATAGCAAGCCAAATTATGATATTGCTATCAAGATTTAACTATGTGATTTTGAGTCAAACTCAATGACCCATGTTTCATGAGTAGTGATTCAACATAAATTCATCTCTCATGACAATAAATGGAACACTTAGCACTTATAAGTTTGTTAATCAATCATATATTTTTGAACTTGTGATACAATAATTTATACACATTGAAATTATTGTAGGTGAAACACCACAAGGATATGTTATGCAATGGTTATAGATTTCACATCAAATATTTTGATGACATGAAGAGAACTTATAATTTTGGGATAAGTGGAGTCTTCTAGGTGACCAATATTTCATCTAGAAATGACTTAAATCTTTGGGAACCTCAAAATCAATGCTATTGCATTTTGGTTGATATACTTGATTGTGACTTTAATCCCTTAAAATTAGTTCTTCTTGTCATAAAAAGTTATAGACTATGATCCAATCAAAATGATCCTTATAGAAATATTATTGAGCATGACAATGGATTTCTAATGATTCCTACAAGGTTATTTGAGCCAGTTGGGGATGAGACCTATGATTTTCCAAGCCAATGTGAGAAAGTATTTTACTTAGAGGCTCCACATAAATTGGGTTGGTCATTTTTTGTCATAAATGATACAAGAGGAAGCCTAATAAAGTATAATGTAATGGAAGTATAAGATAATGAGGAAGAGGAAGAAGTGGATCATGATCAAGAGTTAGTTGATGATACTCCTTATGCAAATGATGCTTCTACTTATCACGATGATGATTCTTCTACTAATCATGATGATGATGAGGAGGAGGAGGAGGAAGATGATGATGATGACAATCATGACCACTACTACTAGGATAGTGGTGGTGATGATGTCGACGACAATGATGATCCTAATGATGAGATGGATGAAGAATAATATCAATGATGGGGGGGTTGATTAGCTAATATTGAAGGGGGTTAGATCATCAATGACAAGAATAAAATATATAGTTATGTGATCAATGTCTATGTTATTCAATATTGAGTTCTTGATAGATCATTGATTCATATAATTAACATGTCATGTACCTCTTATTGTTTATAATTCATATGTATATGTATCATGAACCTTTTAGCTAACATAAGACAATTGATTTACATATGCCGAAATCTAAAGCCCTTTCATGAGCATCCCACACAATCTCATGGATCATTAAGTATAAGTCAATACAACCCATAGATATTAATGTCTTTTAACATTTGTAAAATATCTCTCTCATTGCCACATATCTCTCTTATTTTGTGGAGTGTAGGTACTAGCAAATAGGTAACTTATCTATGTAACTTATTTGATTATGACTAATGTTTGTGTCTAGATATTTGATTTATGTTCTATTGAATGTTCATGTGAATATTCTAATGAATCTTATGTGTTAATGTTAATCTAAATATTATAATGAAACTCATGTGTTGATGAGTGTTATCATGTGATAATTCTTGAATGTTACATTTTATTAATATAATAAATGAATTTTAGATGTTAGGGGGGATGAACTTCCACCTTTACATGGTTGGCCCTAATTAGTAGAGAATATGAAACTATTCTCAAAACCAAGTGAAGCTCAACATTAACCTATGATTGCATGACACTAACTATGTGAATCTCTTGGTTTCAGATAGGAAAATGAGGCCATAGTTCAATATGCAATCTCAATTATTGGGTTTTTCGCTCTACTAGTATTTCATGCATTCTTTTGAGTTTCCTTTTATACAACTCTCTATATGAGCTCTCCTTCTATGTTTACCACCTATCAAACTACATTTAGTGTGGGAGTTTTTATGCTAGTGTATAATAGCCCCTAACTAGTGGTGACCCAATTGCTAATATTGGTGTTCATGTTATTGCTTTGGAAAGCCATGGTGCCTCCATTGAACAAACATCCTTGCAAATTCATCTCGAGGGTCTTTCATGAGGTAATCCTAATATTATCCTTCCATTGTAGGAATCTAATGTTGCTTGTGATTGGTTAGAACAACATACCTTGATAGGGTATTTTCTGGATAGGACTCCTCTTGAATCTATGCTCTGAGAATGGGTAAACAAAAGATGGACTCCTCATGGAGTCCACCTTGATGGTGTCAAAAACCTTACCAAAGGTTTTTTTATTTCATTTTTCCAACCTATCTTAGGAAGACATGATTTGTAACAATGGCCCTTGGTTAGTGTGTTCTTCCCTAATAGTTTTTCAAAGATAGTCGAGAGAATTCAATGTCTCTAATAAAAAAAAAAAAAATTAGGGTTTCTATGTGGGTTGAATTCCTAGGTTTATCCTTGTTGTGTTGGCCTTTTATTGAGTCCATTTTCAATGGTCTTGGCAAAGTTATTACCAAGGAACATGAAAATTTTTTCAATGCTCATCCTCATTAATGTGTGTGCATTAAGGTTGATCTCTCCAAGGATCTCAGGGATTGTGTGAAGATTCAAATTACTTCTCAAACCTTCTCTGAAAAGATGTTCTATTTGAACCTACCCTACACCTATTATAGGTGTTAGGTAGTGGATCACAAGATTAGGAATTTCCCTTTGGTTGTGCCGAGGGTTAAACCCTTGCTTAAGGAGGCCCTTCCCAAACTAGTAGAAGGGAAAAAAGAAGAATGGACTACTATTGGGTGCAAGGGAAAGACTCTCTCGACTCTTAAATAGTCATATGCAGCTATCATTTTAGTTCCTCCTATTTCAATAGAATCGCAAACCCCAGCCATTATAGGGTCAATGATATTTTTTCTAGAATCAAACCCTATTGTTTCATAGTTTTCAAACCATGGTAGTTCATAGGGGATCAAGGTGGCTGCTAGGGCTACTACTTCTATTTTGGTTCACACTCCATTTATTGCATCCTCCATTATGACTCAGAATGTGTGACATTCTTACAGTCCTCTCAGACATGCTAAGAAACTAGAGGAGAAAATAAGGGTTATCAGTCTAGAGGAGTTTCCTTCTAGCTTCAACCAAGTTTCAACTTTCTTGAAAAATAGTTACTCCTCTCTTGAGAATGAGGAATATATGGAAGAGTTTTCATGAATTTTTTTATCATGGAATGTGTGAGGTAGACTTGGTAATTTAGATTTTCTTTGCATGCAAGTGGTTAAAAGTTTTGGTTTCATGCTTTCCTCAGCATGTCATCATTTGGCTAGATGTCATTATGTTTTCTTCTATATACAAAATTGGTAGAGGTGGTGTAGTTACTCATCTGCCACCTCATCTTCATTTTGCTATTATTTTGCATTGTTCTAACCCTATCCAAAAAATAATTTGGCTTTTTCTTTCTATCAACAATCATTCCTTCATAGTATTTAATGTTTATGCCTCTAATGATGATGTGGAAAGATCTTAATTATTGGGCTAGATGGCTAACAACTTGCCTCCAACTACTTAGGTTATTTGTGGCAATTTCAATATGGTTGAGTTGGCCTCTAACAAAGATGACATTTTTCCTTTTTTTGGACAATTGGGGAAAGGGAAGCTTGGTACTACATGTGTAATAAATTGGGCCTTTATGATCCCAATACTAAATGTGACTAGCATAGTGGGGTCTAGCACACTTGGTCTAACTTTTGAGCTAGCTCTGACCACATTTTAAAATGTCCTGATCATGCTATGATTAATGCACAATCTTTTTCTCCTTTCCTAAGGATCAAGATTTACCTATCATTCCTCTACCAAATGTGATGTTATCAGACCACTATCCCATTTATTTTTTCATTTCTTGGCACATAGTTTTCCAACAAGTTGTTAGGACACAATTTCTCCTCAATACATTAGCGTTGACACATGATTCCACTATTTCTCATATCCTACATGTCTATAATTTGGAGCCACATCCACATCCTCAAACGTGTTGGATTCATTGGTGGAATGATGTTGTTACTAGAATGCTAGAATTATATGCATATATGGGTGGCAGTTGATAGTTTTTAGATGACAATCTTATGAATCCACTACCATGGCTCTCAAGAAAGCTTCTAAAGTAGTCACCCTTAACCCTTTTGATGTTGATTTGCAAATCCAACTTTCCAAGAATTGTCATGACAAAAAAATTGTAGATAATTCTACTACTTGAGAGGCCTAAATCAAAGCTCACATATATTGGTTAGATATTGGTGATAAGGCTTCTAAAGAATTCATCTAGACTCTTAGAGCCTATCATACCAATTTTGGGATTAAAAAGATCAAACAGGGAAAAAAAAATTCTCTCCAGTTTCCCTGACATCCTACAAGCTTTTGTTCACCACTATGAAAATGTTTTTGCTTCGTAGAGACATTCACTTTCTTTAGGGGAAGTACTCAAAAAGTTTAATTTTCTTACTCCAAACTACCTAGTGGTTGAGAAATGTGCTTTCTATGAGCAACTTCTCACTATTTGAGACCTCAAGGAGGTAGTCTTCTCCATGGCTACTGACAAATCCCCTAGGTGTCATGGGTTTCACTATGAATTTTACAAACACCTTTGGGAGTCTATTGGTTTTGACCTGCACAAAGCTTATTTTGAAGCCTATCATTCTAAGAGTCTAGTAGCTATTATCAATAAAGGAAACATAAAATTTATATCTAAAGCTAGCAATCCTAAGGATATTTGTAATTGGTGGCCCATTATCTTGCTTAATGATTCTTATAATATTATTGCTAAGGCAGTTTCTCTTAAAATTTTCCATCTCCTACCTTTAATTATGTGGCCAAAGGAAACTAGCTCTATTAAGTCTTGGTATATTCTTGACAACATCATTGTTATCTAGGAAAGCATAGAGTGGGCTTACAAATCCAATTAGCTATCTATGTTTTTTAAAATTTATTTTGCTAAAGCTTATGACCTGATTGAATGGCCTTTCATCTTGGCTATGCTTTAAGCTCTTGGTTTTCGTGCCAATTATCTTCAGTTTGTTGAGATGATTTTTGGAGATGCTAATGCTTGTATTACTATCAATAGCCCTTAATTTGAAGCTTTTGGGCTCTTTCATTTGGCAGGGTTACCCTTTGGCTTTAGCTTTATATGTTCTTGTTGCTAAAGGGTTTTGTTACTTACTAGCCCACTTTGTTTCTTCTAGTTTGGTTCATGGCATCTCCTTTCCAGATTCCTCTTCTTAGTTGGTCAATGGGCACTTTTTTGATGATTCCTTTCTCACTCTTTTGGAGGATGAGGAAAACATCATTAATGCCTTGCAATGCCTGGATACTTTTCGTCAAGCCTATGGTTCTACTATTTGATGGCACAAAACACTCTATTATAGGCAATATTTTCTTCTAGCTCTGTCATGGCTTGACCAATTCAAATGGAAATGGGTCACTCATAGGGAGATATTTCACTTTCTAGGCATTCCCTTTTTCTTTTAGGCTTCACCAGTTGAGCTGTGGAACAATGTGCTTGTCAAGATTGAAAAGAAGCTTGAATATTGGCTTACTAAACCCATTTCTCTTGTAGAGAAATTTAAGATTTGTTTCAAAGGTCTTGGCAGCTATGCATGTTTATTATTCTTCTTTTTGGTCTCCTTCCAAAGCCTCTTATCTAAAATTAGAGTGATTTGCCTATGACTTTGTTTGGGCTTCTAGTTTTGACCATCACGGCTTTCACAAAGTGGCTTGGGATTTTTGTTGTATCCCCAATTAGTCTAGAGGCCTTGGCCTTCTTTCCACATAGAATCAAGGCCTTGCTCTTTGCTCCAAATGGATTATATGTTCCATTACTAGAGATGAATATTGAAAAATTTTGGTTTTACATTGCATTTCTTTTGGGTTTCCTGTTAATAGGCTTACATGGAAGGGGATTGGCTTTTAAACCCTTCTCATCATGCAAGAAACTATGCACATACAAGGCTCTCTTTTTTATCAAGATCATATGGAAAGCTTGGGAAACTTTGAAGCCTTGGTTTCACTAGTCTGGTGATGAGTTTTGTGATGGTCTCTCTATGAATTAGTAGAACATTTGGTGGTCTCCAATATTTTCCATCCAGGGTCTTCCTCTGGCCAAGGTTCAAGGTGCTAGTGCTATGCATTTTTTTAGATGTGGAATCTAGATACATAAGGACCTCTTTTCTAGGGTCTCTATGAGTCTTAGATCTTGGGAAGATATGCAAGTCTAGTTCTATCTTGCCTATTTAGATCGCCTAACTTTTGATCTGTTGCTTTCTACAATTCCATATCACTTAATTCAGAAGGTGGGTATTCAATTTGTTTGACCTTGGTGGAAAGACTATAAGTGGTATCCTACCACTCTCTTTACAAGCTCCAAACCAAGTTTGGGGTATCAATAGCTTTCTCCCCATATGCCAATGATGGATACCCTCAACTAGTGCTAACATCTGTGGTCTTCTCTTTCTTAGTGGAGAAAGTGTTTCAACACTATATGGAGTGCCATTACTAAGCCCAAGATTGCACATTTTTCTTGGTACCTAATGTTTCAAGGTCTTCCTCTTGGGAAAAATTCAAGCATATTGGGGTTCTAGGTCCTTGATGTCCTTTTTGTGGGTAGCCATAGTCTTTTTTCCATATTTTTTGGTTTTGTAGATGTGCCCAAAACTATTGGCACTAGATTCATGATTACTTTAAGCCATTTAGGCCAAAACCATTTTCCTAGCATATGGTTATGTTGGGTACCTACCCTAGGTTCCCTAGGCAATTTATCTAGATCTAGCATACCTTCAGGATGGAGATTTTGTTTACTTTGTGGAAAGACAAGAATGTTGTTCTTTTCACTGATAGTTTTCTTAACATAAATGTTGCCATGTACACTAAAGAATGCATTTATAACAATGTAATGATAAAAATTCAAGTCCAAGATAATAAGGTGGGTCAAGAGGTGCCCACCTCTAGGAGCTACTCAATCATTGGGGTAATACTCCCTATACAATTTCTAAAGTTCTTCCTAACATCTTGATAGATTACACTCCACCTAGGGGCCACTATCAGAAGCATAGTTCATCTATTCACCACTTTGATATGCCATGGTCACAAGATTCCCATCACCATTCTCCTGGTGGTGGTGATGGTGGTTGGTGTTTCTGCTCATCTTCTCTACCTCACCATGGATTTGGTTGGTCCCTAGGTCTGATGACTTCCCCTCTTGGTGCTCCTTGTGTGGTTTCTAGCAAATGGCCTTTTTCACCTAGAGTTGGCAATTTCTCTCCTATGAGCTGATCCAAAGAATGGATACCAAGCTCCTAATGATGTTTCTAATGGAAGGATTGTTCCCAACTTGCCTACCAATCCCATGAATGACTGAGGTTTTCATGATCATGATGAACCAGCCCCCTTAGCTGGCACTACTTCGGTAGCCTGAGGGGTTGCTTTATATATATATATATATATATATATATATATATATATATATATATATATATATTGATGAATAGTTGTTGATTCAAGCTTTGGCCATGTGAACTCTCACGGGGTGATCTTGTATCCTTGGGCCTTTTTTTGTAAATGGTAACTAGTATATTATTTATTAATAGAAAATGACTATTCATCAAAAAAATTCAATCTCAATTCATATGCATACAACATCAAGTTGAGCTAAAAAAATGCAACAGGTTTGTATTTTTGTTAGAGGTCTTTAATTAGGTACTTTAAGTTATAGACCATCACAAACATTCTAACATTCATGATGATCTATAATTTTAAACACATAATAGACCTATTAAATAAATGTAAACATGGTGGGTTTTTTCAGCTCCACCTATTGTCCATGCATATAGAACATAGTTGGACATGCATTCTTGATTCAAGGTAGCATTCAGAGTAGGGTGGGCACCTATAACTTTAGAGATAATTCCTCTATGGAGGAGATGGTATTATTAGTTTAACCCTATAGTTTGGACACTCTATGGCCTTTTTGCTTTGCAATATGGAGATGTGGAGACCAATCTAAGGATGACCTTAAAAAGAAATGGTAAAGTGTATATAAGTTTTCTAGAACTTATGTCAATTGTTCTAATCTTAAACCTATGTCAACATTTTTAATTATGGAAATTTTCTAACATTAGATTTTTCTACTCTGCTACTTGTTGATGGTGACAAATGGATTGTGATTGTAGTTATAATGCAAACAAGTTGAGTAGGATTACATCAAAATATGAAGTGAGGTATGTAGTATTTGGTACCTTTCTAATATATATAGACAATGAAATGTATAGATAGAATTTAAGAGTTCATTATACTAAAATATGGGTTACTTCAGCTAAGAGATTATAAGGTTATTGCTTTCAAGTGAGTGCTTCATTGTTTGGTAAACTATACTTATGACTTATGGTACATGTATATTCTAGTCTAAATGAATTAAGGAAGATTATTTTTCCTTCCACAAGAATCTCTAATTATAGAAATAAGGGGCTAGAATAATCAATTTAACACATATGGATAGCTCATAAGTTTTAAGACCTCCATCTTTGTAAGATATTTATTGAGATTTATATTTAGTTTTGGTATACCATTGAGAATCATATTTTTCTCCTCCAGTGCTTGTTGATGGGGATAAATGAATTGTGCTTTCCAAATTTAATGCAAACAAGTTTACTAGGATTGCATCAAAATATGAAGTGAGATATGTAGCATTTGGTACTTTCCTAATCTATATAGATGATGAATTCTATAGATATAATTTAAAAGTTCATTACACTAAAAATAAGAAAGATTAGATTTTTTAATTTGTTGAATCAGTGCATATCATTCTTCTTATTTAATTGATGTGGAGCTTTCAAGTCTTCTCTTTTGTATTTGCAAGCATGCCTTCTAGCCTTCTTGCAAGTATTAATTTTTAATGTAGTTATAATAATTATTATATTTAGATCTTAGGAGTTAGTATTTATTGTTAAAGTAGTTATAATAACTACTGTCAAATCTCTAGGCATGGAATGCAATTCATAACCTCACAAAAAGGTTACAATTTCCCTTCATTGACATTTTAGTGGAGTTAATAACTAACATTTGAGTACTAGGAATACTAGCACACCAATATCATCAATATTTTTATAGTGGTTATCAACTGCTTTGAAAAGGCCAATTAATGCTAAAGTAAACTTCATTGTTAACTTGTGCAAAATTAATAATTGCAACAAATTTTTTGATATTGTTTTTTTTATATATCTTTCCATCTTTTCTTTCCAACCCTTTCTAAAGTTTTGTCTCAAAAAGTAATACCATTGAATTGGGAAACATTTTTGAGTAATCTAGTCCAACTAATTCATAAACAATCTTAACTAATGTAGTCCATTTGAAATTTTATTTAGGCCTAATTTACTAATTATGCCTTATTTATGAATAGGACAATGAAGTATCACATGCCACTTATCTTCATTATAATCTCTAGGGTTTAGAATTGGATACCTTAGAAGAAGGAGATTCCATGAAGTGTCAACAATGAGTCTTTTGATGATGTGGAAGCTAAGAAGAGATCGGATGATGCAAATAAGGGTAATGAGAATATAGATGGGGAAGATGAGATAGTAGAAGGTAGGTTCTTGCACATGCTCAAAGAAGAAGATGCAAAACTTATAGAGAGAGAAGGTACAAAATTAAATATCTAGTATTTGTTACATATTACATGCATACTAATTGATAAGATAGAATAAAATAAAGATATTGATTTAACTTATAATTTCCTTGAGCAAAATTTTTTTTTAAAGAAATTTAACCCCTAGACTACCTTTTTCCAAGCCAACAAATTCATCAACTAGTCTAATTTGATCAATCAGTATCCAAATGACATGATTAAAAATACAAACATACCAAATACTTAAGCTATTATGGATGTTTCCCTAACCATCCATAACTTCTCTTAGTGATAAATAAGATTTTATCCAGCAAGTTTGAGAATTTTAGGCAACTCTACTATTATGTTCATTTATCTTTTGAATAAGAAAATATTTTAATTAATGTATTTTCATATTTTTCTAAGGTTTTCATTGATTAGTTAAGACTCAGATTTATGACCTTCTAACTTCTACTAAAGTGTTCTACCATTGATTTATTTTCCTCCTTTATGAGTAGTCCATCCTTATCTAGGTGTGTCTTATTTCCAAATCATCAAGTCATTTTATAGAATGCATGAGGCTCCAAGCCTAACCTAGCTATGATAATATATTGAGTTTTTTATATACCAAATAGGACTCTAATTTAAGACCTCCCCCTTGTTGCTAAATTCCCCTTGACAAACCAACTAGGACATTTCGCTTAGATTATGTTTTGAATAATGGAACTTCCATCAACTAGGGAATAGTGAGTGAGGTTTTAGGATGGGGACCTAATAACATGTCCATTATCCTTCTAATGTCATATATATGAAAAATAAAATTTAAATTTAATTTATTAATTGTATATCTTATTGTACATGACCATTAGATTGAGATATTGAAAAGGTAGACAACTAGCCATAAAAAAAACAAAATGGCCCCTCATGACCATACATCTACCTTGGCACCATCATAGCCTTTTATTGAAACATATGTAGGAGTATCAATTTGTGTTCAATAGACCATCATACTTTGTTTCTTGAGTCATTAAACATAATCCAAATTCTAAGACATTCAAATAGGTGCTTTGATCTAGAAAAAACTTCTGTAGTTTCAAGTCTTTGTAATAAACTTCCATGCTGTCACAAAAGTTCACTACATTGATAACTTATTGGAAGTATTGCCTTGCTATATCCTCCTTTATCTTTCCTTTGGAAACTTTTTTGAAGAGTTCTCTTATAATACATTCCATATCAAAATAGACTTTGGTATTTCTTTCGATGACTTAAAATAGTTGTACAATGTTGGGATGCTTAACTAGTAAAATCTTAATGTATGACTTCTCATTTTTCTTGTAAGTACATTTAAAAGAGTTGTTTACATAACTAGTAGATGATAAAATGAAGTGTTAAAATGAATAGTGATAATTTTGTTATCATATTCATGATTCATGGAAGTTTGTGAGCAATAGTGGAGAAGGATAGCTAAATCATGAGAAAAATAGTGATTTTCCTAGTTACAAAATGAGGTGACAGTGTAAACAGAACTAAAAATGGTGATAAATCATTATTGCAAGATAGTAGTATCACATTAAGTTCAAAGCTAAATGAGAAAATGATTTCAAATAAGGGCATGTAAGTTATTCAAAAGAATCACTATTACAGTAAGAGAAGTCAAAAAAAAATGGAAAACATGTTTTGTTCAATACATTATAAATAATGAATGCATATGACAAAACACAAACTATTTTCTCAAAATTTGACAAGAATTTACCCATCATGACTAATGTCATTGCTTATTTCTATTGAACTAATGGAAAAAATGAATTTAACATTGCATAATATGTTTCTTGGTTTTTGACTTATCCTTGGTGAAATCTAACTTGCAAAGTTGCTACCAATTCTTACATTAGGTGTAATTAAATACTTCTTTCTTACTGATAAACCATATTTGTTTTACAACTCACTTAGATTTTCCTTTACAAAAGAGCTCATTCCAAGATTTGTGGAATTTAATTTGCAACCAATGAAATCTTTCTTTTCTAATAGATTTGGTCTTTTTTCTATTGAGTTGGTGACAATCCTTTTAAAGAAACTTCCAATTGGAGGAGTGGCTATGGGTGAATTATGTTTTGTTGAGTTTGTCATAATATTCTTGGTACTGAGAATTTTTTTCTTAGTCAATGACTTAAATCCTTTTTGAGCTCTATTTATTGCAGTTTGATAATCCATATTCTCCTCCTCAATTGAGCTTTCCTCCTCAATAGAGAAACATCCATCATGCTCTTGAACTTTCTTTGCAAACAAGTTGGAGTCTGTATCTAAGGAATTTTTTATAGTCTACAACTTCACATGGATAATTTTCTCCCAAACTAGACTATAGTCCAAATTGATTGGAAGGCTTCTTATTAATTGCAACTAGCTCACTTAAACCATGTTGACCCATTTTTATAACCACATTTCTTTTTATTAAAGGTGTCCTTTCAATGTTACATGTGTCCATGCCACTTAATCCTTTGTGGAAAGAAAACTCTAAGACATAGCTCCATGTGAGACAAAGCTTGAATCAACCTAGGCATTATAAGAAACATTTTTTTTTAATGATTTGACTAGCCATCATAATTGTAATGACTTGTTCTAATGGCTAGCTATCACTTGTACAACACAAATATCACAACAACATCACAATTTCAATGACTAGTCTCAATGGATGAATGTGGCTTCCATAGAACAACTATTGCATAGATGTCACAATTACAACAACAAAGTGGAAGCTTAAAATGTTGTAATTATGATGACATATTGTCGCAATTACGATGTCATCAACATGAACTCTTGTTCCTTCCTTCTTCCAAGTTACAAAAATTTTATCCATCATTATTACAATGGATACCCTCATTGTCACAATTTGTTAAAAAAAGAGTCTTATGCCCATCTCATGGAAGCCAATTCATGGTTTTGTCACTTGGATGATGGGTAGACATTGCAATTGTAACAACTTGTCATCACAATTTGGTTCCAATTGTAGTAGTGCATAAAGGTGGTTCTTATCAAATCCACCCTTGGAAAAAAATAAAACCCCTTCCCTACAATGAACCACTTTCTAGAAAAATTGAGTAATGGTAGGATAAACATAAAAACATTAGTAGACACCTTAATAACATTCACTATGAGGATGAGAAGGCAAAATTGAAAAAGATAGAAATAACATGAGGTGAAGGCTTGAAAGAGCTCAACTAACTTAATTGATGATGTTTGTATGAAGAATATACCTAGAAGGGTGAAAATTCCTCTACTGAATCTAAGGATGAGGATTATGAAGTGACAAAGGAGGAAATTAGGAAGGAAAATACTAACCAAAAAGATAATGTCAACAAGGAGAAGAAAGATGACATGGAAATGCACATGACAAAAGATCACCTTCACCTAATAATATGGAAGAAGAAATCACTATTTTAAAATCCCAAGAACCAAATCATTAGTACAATGTGGAAAGAACAAGGGAACTCAAAGGCTAAATTGAAAAGCTACTAATCAAGATAAAGAATATGAAACCCAATGAATATGATTTTTAGAATATCAAAACTCAAACTAGTAGAGCTAGTATTTCCCTATTGCTATAATTGATAGGGTTATGAGAAAATCATCCATGGAGTTCATTTAAGGAAAAAATAAAATCGTAGTGAGATTGAAGAAGATGCAAGGAATGGGGAGTCTGCATATGGATTATCTACTTGGTGAAGATATGGATCCAACATCTTTGAAGGAACATTTGTAAAATCTCTCGAGGAATTAGGAGATCCTCAGTAGTAAATGATTATAATTCTCTTGTTAGAATACTTAGCTCTCTTGTCATTTCCTTCTTCTTTGGAATATGGATATTAAAGTTCTTTGGAAGTGTCTTGGTTTTATTAGACTATTAGGGATTGTTAAGGATAGACTTAGTTTTCTTAAGTGTTATCATGCTATGAAATATATGGCAAGTGTGCCTATAAAAAAAATGCATTTTTTTAATGGTTATATTTTTTAACATTTATATCTTAGTGTTTAGTTATTATGATTTTGTGATGAAAAAAATTATATACTTAGTAGGTTAGTTTTCATCTTTATTGGAGGGCCAAGAACATCTCTATAAATATTTTTTATTATATTTTGGTCATTGAATATAGAAGGGTGGTGTTTGAGTTATTGGTTCTATTAATAGTATTTATTTTGTCTTAGGGCCATGATGGGTTGCTTGATAATTTTATATATGTGGGGGATGAAGTCCATATTACTTTCTTAGTTAATAAAGAAATATAGATTATAAAAATAGTTTTTATAAGACGTAGATTGACACTAACTCTAAGAAATTTAAAATAGTAAGAATAATTAGTATTAAATTAATAATAACCTTTTAAAAAGAATAAATTCCTTGAATTCTTTTTAACTTGAATCATTACGATGGCATGATATGCTTAATAGGGTCATGTGAAATAATTTTTTCCATGAGCTATGAACCAATGCGACCAGAAACATAGTGTAATATCATTTAATTTAATGGATAGTGAATTAATTCAGGTCTCAAAAAGTAAATAATATATTAAAAGACTTATTTAATTAATTAATTGAGCTATAAAATAAAAATGGAACAAAATAATAGGGTAAAACACAAACCTATGTCACCATTCTTCAAAGGAAAAGGCTAACAAAAGTATAATTGTTCATCTTCAATGACATAAAACTTGTATTATTGTTTAGAATTTGAAAATGAAGTAAACTAATGAAATGTGTAGAAATGGTTGAAGTTTAAGATTATAATTTTTAATAATTGTCTGGAATAAGAAATGATATATTTTCTTATTTTTTATAGATAATTTTTTAGTTGCTAAAAAGCACTAAAAATTAGGGGTTTAGTTCCAACCAAGAAACTATATAGAAATAAACTTATTTCTATTTGAACTTAAACTATGTTATAGATAACACATATAGCTAGAGCAATCAAAAATAAAAATTGACTTTAGACCTATATTTTCTCTTTTATAGTGATTCAAATTTCAACTCACCTAAAATCGATAGTTTTCATCTCCCACCACATTTTTAAAAAAAAAATTCTATTCTAACCAGAAGAAAAATTATACATTCTAAAAGAGGTCTGTTTCCTCTAGAACATCATATAATTTTAAATTTTTTTTGATATGATTTATTATTTTTTTGCTTCTCAAAATTGACATCTTTTCAAGTGTTAAATATGTGCCTATAGAATTCTTTAATTGTAATATACTATATCTAATTAAAACACTATAAAATCTATATGAAAATATTCTTGACTTTGAGCTCTATAAAATGGTGTTCATATTTTACCAAGAAAATATCATAAAAAATAGTAAGAGTTATTGAAAAGCCAATTTTTTGAATTAATTTTATTTCTTTATTAATTGGATACAAACTAGTATAACACATGCATTTAATAGACATTTCCAATTGGAAAAGTGTGAGACCATATATAGCTTAGCTAGAATGAATTTATCTAGACCACATATTTGAGAAAAAATGATTTTTGGATAGAAATACTCAAATTTAGTCATCCTGATAAGTCATCCTAAAAGGTGACACAAGTTTGTACTTTTACCCAATAAATAAAGTTATGTTGGCCAATTGTAACTTGACATAAACTTCCTTAAGGCCTTTATAAAGCATTGGTTAATGCTAAAGGTAATCATAAAAGAGTTATGTTTTATTATGTAGGAGTTCAGTTATTATTTGTAGAGGTGCAAGTTACTCCTTAGCCTATAATTCTTAGTTTGGTCATTACCAATCACCCTAGCTTGTTGAAAAGTTGGTAAAAATACTCTAGTCTTGGTTGCAATGTTGGATGTGGTTAATTTTTTGGTGCAAATGCTAAAATTTGGGTGGGAGGAATAGGTCCTAGAGATAAATAATGGAATCTTTGTATTGGTTCTTCCTCAATAGGTTCTAAGAAGGAAGACTTGGTTTTTCTAGAACTGTTGGCAGTTTTTCAAGTTTAGATTATCGAGCTAGGGGTAATTCACTTAAGATAGGGATTCCCTACAATTCTAATAAAATATCCTTTCATTTCCCAATTGATAAGCCTATAAAAATATGTGATGGTGGGATCTCAAAAAATGGAGATAGATGTCTTGTGCAGACTGACCCTAAATTGGTGTTGGTTTCTACCAGAATCTAGGATAAGAAACTTCTAGGGGGGAAGGTGGATTTATGTTTTTCTAGGAGAATATAAAAGTGTCAAAGATACTTCCCCAAATAGTCATGACTAAGGTAATTAGAAGTGGTCATATCTTTTGGACTCAGACCATCTAGTAAATCTTCTTTCCCTCTTGTTGAAATTATTTTTGAATCTAACAAAGGGGTGTAGTGCATGCTTGTGCCTAACCTATTAATAGATAAATTGGTTTTAGATATGGATTTGTCTTTAATAGGGAAATTTAATGACCCTAGGCCTAACATTGATGATGTAAGATCCTAAATTATTATAAAATAGAACTTGAAAGGTCAAATTTAAATGGTGGTGTTGCCTAAATGCTTCTTTTCTTTTGAGTTCTCTAGTGAACAAGACCTTGCTAATGTTCTCTATAGAGTGTCATGGATATTGGGTAAAACCTATTTGGCTATATAGAAATGGTCCCCTAATCTAGAATTTAATGAATTTCTCTTCTCCTCAACCCCAATGTGGGTTATACTTCAAGGTCTTCCTCTAGAATATTAGAATGAGGATATCCTTAAATGCATAGGTAGTTTATTTGGAGAGTTTCTTTCTATTGATTGTATGGTTAATAGAAGATATTCGTTAGTTTATGCTAAATCTATGTTTTAGATTACGGTAAAAGAAGGTTTTGAAGGCACCCTGAAACCCTTTAACAAAAAACAGAAAGATAAAGCAAGACAGCCCAACCAGGAAAAAACCTGCAACAAATTGAAGAACAGTATCAAAATCAGGTTTTACAGGGACCTGAAACCACTAGAAAAGTCCAAAAACAAACTAACCCAGGTTTTATAGGGACCTGGAACCACAAACAGTCTAAACTATAAAAAACCAGAAACCAAGACCAGAGTCCCCAACCAGTGACCAATACCAGACAGGCACCAAACTAGAGAACCCACCCCAGTGCCACTATTGTAGCTCCAGGATCAATTTAGCTGCTTCCTTACCAATTGAAGTAGTCTCTTGAATGGAAACAACATCCATAGTAGCAGCAGCTTTCATAGCACTCTTCCTCGAGCTTTGCCTTGTTCTTTTGCTCAGACCCTCAGCCGAAATGATATCTTCATTCGCCCTTTTGCCCAGGCTTGCAGCGGCTGCCCAAATACTCGAGGTGACTTGTTCCATCTTAGTGCTACTCTCCTTGATTAACATTGTGAGGTTTTTCTCATAGTTGTTAAGTTTTTTAGGGATGTATCCCATCTGTCCTTCCATATGACTAAGTTTAGCATTGATAGTATCTAGGTTATGTTGCAAAATTTCCACCTTTTTATTCAAACCCATTATTTCATTGTAGATCCAGGAATCAACCTTGAGACTGGTGTCACCTTTATCCTTAGTAGAATGCAAGAAGGTAAGCATGGTATCCCTTTTCATAGTGTCACAATCATCTTCAGCAGTCTCATGAGGGGGGGAGCAGACATTGTCATTGATATCCTCCATTTTCGTTTGATCCTCCTTTTGACCCTCGGCATAGTCCTTAGGATGAGAAGAGTCCTTCCTTTTGTCTTCCTCTATCCCCTTAATAGGAGAAGCAGTAATAGCCATATGGTCCTCCTTATTCTTCTCAACAGGATTCCTGACAATGTTATCTTCCACTTTATTACCCCCACTAGAAATAACCTGGTTACCCTCATTATTAGATTTACTCTGTTCAAGATTACCTTCACTATTGTTTTCCTCTTTTCCTTTTTCATTATTATCTTCAGTCTTTGGATACTCATCCAAATTAGAACTTAAATCTCCAATTTCAGTATCATCCTCATCCTCAGGTTTCCAATTCTCATAGCTTTCCAAATTATCAATCTCAGACTCCTCATCCTCAAGAACTTGAGAGGCAGAGGGTTTCAAATTCAGGGCATTTTCTTTACCTTTAACAGAGTCACCCTTCTTACTCTTAATGGGCTCTTTCTTCTTGTCCTTAGAGGGAGTAGAGGCAATGTGCTTATGTTTACAATATCCCTCAATAAGAAGGAATAGGCCTTCATGAAGAATGGGTCTGGATTCCTTTTTCTTATGGGCTTCTAAACTATTAAGTAAAGAAAACCGCAAAAAGAAGGGGAAAGATATTCTATCTTTGTATCTGAAATGATTTAAAAAAACAAAATGACATTTATGAACTCTTTTATTTCTTCCATCAAGTATGAAATACTCACGGATGTAGCAGAGAACATCCCTCCATATCTCCTTTATCTGGTTCACATCAAAGAAATCACCATTCTTTTCCAGAAGCTTCTCCTCTTCTTCCATTTTTTGAAACTTTTTGTAGGCTACATTTGAAATACTAGTTTGTTTAGTGAATTTTATGCCCACTGTAGGAAGCCCCATGATCTTAGCAATAAACTCCTCCATAAGTTTCAGAGTCACACCATGGAGAGTGACTTTGTCATTGGACCAGTTCTTAAAGAAAGCCATAGTGATGTGTGGCTTGAAACCATTGAGTCACTCCATGTAACAAATCACTTTTCCTTTCTGCAAAATTTTCCAAACATCCTTGCGAGCCTTCCATGCCTCACAATTTTTTGGTTCTTGTTTACGCAGTTCACCCCCCATCAGTAGAGAATAGTAAACACATTCAAACTAGAAAACCAGATGCATAGAAAGAGAGGGTTAGAAAGAAATCTATTTTTCTTCCCACCAAAAGAGACACCTTTATTCAGAGAAATGTGCAAACACCACGTCGCATTCATTTGAGTGTACTTCATTGGGGATGAAAATCTGGCAATAATTTGATCACTCCACGAAATCATTAACTTTCCAATCTTTTTAAATCTTACCCACCTACGCATTGATTGCTTCATAGTGAATAATTGCTTTGAGATCAACTTGATTAGTTAATTCATCAGTCCACCTCACCATTTGCCCGTTAGGATAGCATAGTTGGCAACCCAATCAGCAGCACCATTGGCCTCCCAAAAGGTATGAGATATGACAACTTTTTTAAATTTTTGAATAAGGTATTTAATCTCCTTGATAGTGGCCTCTATCGACCATGAGATAGCACTTTTATTATTAAGGATATTAATAATATTTAAAGAGTCACCTTCCAACCATAATTTTGGACATCCCAAATCCACTGCAATTTTCATAGTATAAAGGGTCGTCGTAGCTTCAGCAATGTGACTATTAGTCTGACCTACAGGGATAACTATAGCATCTTTAACTATTCCCATATGATCTCTCAACACACCTCCACAACTCGCACTCCCCAGATTTCCCTTAGCAACACCATCAAAGTTTCCTTTAATCCAACCATTCAGAGGGGAACTCGAAGTGACATTCAATCTTAGGTTATCAGTTTGAGTCTTAGGGTTTTCAGGAAACATAGGATTATCAATAGAAAAGGTTTGATCAGATATTTTTAGAGATATGAAATTCT
Source organism: Cupressus sempervirens (assembly GCA_028749045.1). Taxonomy (NCBI): domain Eukaryota; kingdom Viridiplantae; phylum Streptophyta; class Pinopsida; order Cupressales; family Cupressaceae; genus Cupressus; species Cupressus sempervirens. The sequence goes on along the minus strand of CM053783.1, from coordinate 804,838,164 downwards.
CCTTACAAGCTCTAATAATATTCTGACCAAGCACCCATTCAAGAACCTCTCTGTTTCTAAAAATTCTATTATTCCTTTCTTTACAAATACCCTAGCAGAGATGAGGCAGAGTAATTTTCCATAGAAATTGAACATTAGAATTCTTAGATGAGCATTTCCAGATTTTAAAAGAAGATTCCACATTGTTATGATGAACCTAAGTCAAGTTCCAATACATTAGGATCTTAGTCCAAACCATCTAGGAATAAGAGTAGTTCAGAAATAGGTGGTCTCTATCTTCGAAACCATTCTTACATAAAATACACCTATTCACCAAATTTATACCTATTTTCTGCAGGTTATCAAGGGTCGGAATTTTATTTTGAAGCAGGACCCAAAAGAAGAAATTAATTTTAGGAATGAGACCCTTAATCCAAGCCTGAGACCACAAGGGATGATTTTCCTTCTCCTTAGAAGCAAAGAGAGAAGAAACCTTGTATTGCCCACTAGGATCAACATACCAAATAATCTCATCCTCAAAAGAAGGGTGGAGAGAAACAACATTGAGAGATAATTGGATGTGATAGAAACTTTGATCAATGTCCTTCAAGTTAACCCAAGAATCATTCTGCAAATAATGACTACAAGAGTGCCATATCTCTGCTTACATAAGTCAACTTGATTCAGATCTTGAACATCTTCAATTAGGGGGTGATCCTTAAGCCAGACATCTTCCCAAAAACTCACCCTAGACCCATTGCCAAATTTCCAAGAGCACCCTTCTCCAAGCATTTTCTTAGTACCCTGCACAGCTCCCCAAATTGAGGAGGGATGAATAACATCAGCAGAGGAGAATAAATCAGGAAGAGAAACAGAATTAGGGAGGTACTTGTGTTTCCAAATGGTACTCCATTCTTTCTTCTCATGGAACACACGACATCCTTTTTTAGCTAGAAGAGCTTGATTCATGCTTCTGATTTTTCGGATACCCAAACCACCTTCCCTGACCGGTTTACAAACATGATCCCAAGCAATTAAAGGTATTCTCTTTTTTTCCTCTGAACCAGTCCATAAAAAATTCCTTTGAATTTTATCAATAGCCTCAGCGAATTTAGTGGGGATTTTGAAGAGACTTAAGGCAAAAGTTGGTATACTTTGGAGAGAAGCTCTAAGAAGAATTAATTTACCAGCCTGGTTCCCTTTCCAACTTGCCAACTTGCTGAATTTGTTAATGAGGTCTTCCCAAAAGGAATCTAGAACCTTAAAGCCTAAAGGAAGACCTAGATAGGAAGAAGGGAGAGAACCAATAGAACATCCAAGGATTTTGGCAATTTTATGTTGTCTAAGAATGGGGGTATTGAGAAAAAACATAGCACTTTTATTCCAGTTAACCAGTTGCCCAGAAGCTGAGGAAAAAAGATTTGAAGCTTGCTTCAAATTTTTGGCTTCCTTGACTTTGGATTTCCCCATAAAGATGGTATCATCAACAAATTGGCCATGAGAACAAATAAGAGGATGGGAAGAGGGTTGCAAACCCTTAATGACTCCTCTACACACTAGATCCCCAATGTACCTCCCCAAACAATCAGCCATAATAACAAATAGGATGGGGGAAAGAGGGTCCCCTTGTCTCAATCCCTAAGAGGGATTAAAAAAAAGAGAAGAGCTACCATTAACTAGGATAGCAATAGAAGAAGAAGAGATTAACTGATGAATCAGTCCAACAACCTTCTTATCAAAGCCAAAGGCAAGCAAAATATTAGAGAGGAAAGACCAATCAACTCTGTCATAAGCCTTAGCAATGTCCACTTTCATTACAAATCCTTGATTGTTCGAACAAGATAAGGAATGAATATTCTCATGAGCTGAAATAACAAAGTTGAGGATTTGTCTACTTGGAGTGAAGCCATTTTGTTGGTCAGCAATGAGCAAAGGAGTCACCAAAAGCAGTCTTGAAGTAAGAACTTTGGAGATAAGTTTATATAGAGAATTACAAAGACTGATTGGCCTAAACTAGTCAGGCGAGTTAGCTCCAATTTTCTTAGGGATCAGGCACAAGAAGCTGGAATTAACTTCCTTCAGCATTTGTTTTGCCCCAAAGAATTCCTTCGCCGCATCACAAACATCTTTTCCTACAAGTTTCCAAAATTTCTGAAAGAAAAACATGGGAAAGCCATCAGGACCAGGAGCTTTATCTCCTCCTAGAGAACAAACAACTTTGAAAATTTCATCATTCTTAGGAATTGAGCTTAACAATTTGTTCTAATCCTTAGAAACCAGAGTGGGGATCACTTTGAGAAACTTAGCTTGATGTTCCAAATTGATGAAGGGATCCACTATCATTAGCCCTGAGAAAAAATTCACCATTTTGTCCATGATGTCCTTATCCTCCTTAGTCTTCACATCTCCCTTCATAAGATGCTAAATCTATGTTAAAATTAATGAGGCTACTAATTTACCTCTAAATGTTTGCATTCACTTGAAGTTGGGTAAATAGCTACAAGAAATAGAGTTTGAATCAACCCTTTCTCATGTTTTATTTGTAAAAAATAAGGTCACTAGCCTACGAAATACCCAAATAGATTATAGAGTATCAAAATATGAACCCAAAATATTCTTTTGGAACCTCAAAAAAAATGGAAGTGGGTCAAAATGGACCCAGAATGGAAAGCTATGTGCATCAAAAAAATATTATTTTGTTATGCCTCATGTTGAGACAAGATAAGACAAAATGGTGAATGATAATCATGATCACTAGTGATTTGAAGGATAGGTGGACTCAAATTTCCAAGATTTAGACTGCTACATTAAGGGAGGAAGGAGAAATATTGGATTAAGAAGTCATAAGAGATAAAGATTGTCTTAAAGAGCCTACAAGAAATAATTAGGAAACAGAAGATGGAAGATCAAAAAATAAAATAATATCAGGAAGATGAAAGATATTCTTAGTCTTCCCATGAGAATGAATCCTCATATATTTCCAAACTTTTTTTTATTGATGAAATAGAGGTTTCCTACATCAAAGAAATGGTTGTTGGAACCAAATAATATCTTATTAAGGAAGAATGGAAATAGTTCAGAAAAATAAGGAAAAGGAAAAGGATAATCTAAAGGAGATAAGAAAAGAGGAAAAGAGGGAGAGAATAGTAGAAATAAAGGAGATAAGATCATAGGGATCCCCTCTAAAATTAAGAAGGATGATGTGGGATCTGAAAAAAGGGCCCTAGAATTTTTATTCTTAAAGAAGTAAAAGAACTAGAAAGTTTCTAGAGTATTGCAAATGTAAAGTAGATGCCCATTGAGGAAGCATATCTAGAAGTTAGAATATGAAGAGAATGTCATAAAACATCAAAAGAATTAATAGTCCACATAAGAAAGATATTCTAAGAAATATGGTGAGGGATCATAAACTTGATATAATATTTATTCAAGAGATCAATATGTGTAAGGAAATTTTTGAGTAGTTAAATCTCTTTTTCTCTAGTAACATTGTAGGATTTGATCTTGTCCCTGTAATGTAGCTAGCTAACCTTGAGTAGACAATAACCTTTGAAAATGAGTCTAACTATGACTAGGAGACAACTAAATAATATTACTTTTTGTCTTTAAATATCCCTACAACTACTCAATAGCCCTATATGCTTCCTGTGTGAAAAAGTTCACATCACAAAGCTTTGTGTATAGAGAAACTATGTTCTCTATCACCTTTTTCACATCTTCCATCTTGGTTGCTAAGTTAACCTACCTGAGTGCAATGGCACAAGAAATCTTCTCATCAACCTTTGTTAAAAATCTCTTCTTAGACCATTCTAAAATTTTGGTGTTTGTGTCCAAGTTTGCATCACTGATTTTGTCCATTAAATTCACTAGTTGCTCAATAATAGGTTTATCTGCATTAGTTTTTGGGAGGTTGAATGCATCAAGAAATATTTCTTTGATGTCATATAGAAATTGTCTTTTCTTGTGCTCCCTTCTAAGTAACTCTTGATTCTTCCCCCTCATTAGAGATTCTTGCAATATGATCATATACTCTATGGTGATTGTTGCTATATCAAACTTTGGAGGTTCAATCACCTCATCTAAGTTGACATATTCATAAGATGTGTCTTAGCCAACCTTAGATGTATTAGGACTAGACCTTGATGACTGCAATGGCATAGCATCTATACTTGGCCTTTGAAGAATTTGACTAGGAATAGGAGATGTAGAGCTCCATAGGGTGATCAATGTCTAAATTTCTATATGTTCCTTTGGTTTCATAGTCAAAACTAATTCTTTAGTCCTATTTTTCTCCTTCTTTGTGTTTACTTCACCTTGTGTTTATGATTTAGGTGCACAACTTCCTTCTTGACCTATATGGACTTGTGTCCCATCCTTCTCAACTATTAAAATTTCTTGCACTAAAGCATTTGGCACCAATGTGCTGACATTTGATGTTACTATGTCCTTTCTTTGATATACCATAATGGGTATTGAAACATGATTTTTAGTGGGGACACTCAGTAGTGCTTCTAGATCTATTGTCTTTGTAAATGAAAGGGGTATACTAGATGTGTCAATGTTCTATTTCCCTATTCATACATTGTCAATTTCATCTGTACTAATTAATATAGGAATAATGAAAAATTTGGTAGCTAAATTTGAATCTTGTAGAATCCTCTTTAACTCATCCTTTTTCAAAGGATCAATTTTTTGCACTATTTTATTAGAAACATCCTTGATCTTTATTGTTTCTCTTTTATTATCTTGTTCCACATGAGGGGGACTAGCACTCAACATACATACCTTAGGTACATTCTGATCTTGTTGTTTCTCTTCTTTGGTTGTTGCCTATCCATCTTCTTCCTTGTTTATGCCTCCCTCATATCCAACTTTGATAGATCCATCCTTGGTAATTTAAACTACTTCTTGTTCATATTTTTCCTTACCTATCTCCTCAATTACTTGCTCAATTGTATTTTTTTTGTCTAGAACCCATAGAAAACTTTCCATATTTGGGTGCTCTATTTAAAAACATCCTCAATTTTATTCTACAAAATGTTGAAGACTCTATATTTGGGAGAAAATAGCCCCTTGTATTTGTAATGGCCTTAGTCATAGATGACTTATCCAATTCTAGCATTACACTAGCTAGAGTAGTCTCCTTTATATTCCTTTCAATAGTTAAATTGTATTGCCACCTTTCCTCAACTCTATCATATAGACTTTTTGGTAAAGAGTTGGCAAGATTAGTAGGAGTATTCTTGAATGTGGCCATAATTTTATATAAAGATTCCTCAATATTATTCATTTCTACCTTTCCAAGTTTGTCAAACTCAACATGTGTGAGCCCTAACAAATTTGCATTATTCTTAATATTGTCACACAAGTTGTCTAAATTAGAAGAGGAACTATGGCTTACCACTTGGAATTGACTATTGTCATTTGATTCAGTCATCTCCTCATCTAATTCAACTAGAGCTCCATACTTCTTCCTCTTTGGTTTCTCTTGATGACTCTTCTTTGTAGTAGAAGCATATCTTTTCACTTTGGGTGTATTGGCCTCTTGTATTTCCTTTGCAATAGCCCTTGTGCTAGCTCTAGTGATGGCTACTTCCAGCTTTTGTTGTATTGGCTTCACAACCTTCTTTAGTTTCTTTTCTACTAGCTCCTTGGCTTTTCTTTTCTTCTTCTCTATGTTTAGGTGCTTCAGTGGCTTCTTCTTCCTTGACACCTTCATCATGTTCTACTACTTCTTCTTCTTGGTCCTCTCCTTGACCTTGTGTTATTGAAAGAGGGGCTTGAGTTGGCTTCTCATCTTCTTCATCCTCATCATCATCATCATCATCTTCTTCTTCTCCCCCTTTACCAAATCTTTCTTGTAGCTTCTTCACAATTTTTTTTTTCCTTCTCACCACAAAAGTTGTCTTCAAATCTATTGTGATTATGGATTTGGCTTCTTCATAATTTCCAAATGAGGTTGTACCCTTGTCTACTTCCTTTTCTAGTAAAACTATGATGGTTGTTGATGCCTCATCTACATTGATTTCATAGAAAAATGGTTTGAGCCATCTAACCCTAGGAATAGTTACTTGTATATATGTAAAATCAGCATCCACTAGAAAACAAACATCATTATACTATTTTCTTACTAGTGACAATGGCATCCTTAGTCTTTGTTTCATAGACTTCTTAAAGTCTTCAAAGTAAGTTTTCATGACTGATTCAAAGTTGTCCTCAAGTTGCTCTATGAACTATCTAATTTGAACTACAATTGATCTATTCATCTTTCAAGCAACTTTTCCAAATGAAGGAAATGTGTAATGCATGTAAAATAATATGTAAACCAGTAGTGAATCAAATTTGCATTATGCACTCCTAATCTTTCTGATGCCAACCAAGTTTTCTAATAATTGTTGGAGTTGTAACTCAGTAAGGTCATAAGAGTGATCCTTATTCACTATCTTTTAGCCCAAATCCATAGCCATACAAGACAAAATGTTCATTCTACTTGATTGAAAGAACTTGTGAGAAATAATTCTCACTACAAATACAATTAGGGGATCTGAAATTGTGTCAATTGGCATTCCTCTTTTGTTCCATACAATCCCTGTATCCTTCTCAATTACTTCCTTAGCATCACTTTGCATGGTCTTGGGTCTATTAAGGGTAGGATACCTTGTTACTCATTGAATGAACCTTCTAGTGATCTTGGTAGGTCCATTTTCCAACCATATAGAGTGATCATGTATTCTGCTCAACACTATCTTAATCCATTCTATTTTAAATACATTTGGAAAATCTAGGGCATGAGTTAACCCTTTTCTCTCTACAATCTTGTTTACCTCCTCCAACACTCCATCATTACATTCTTTTTGATAAAAATCTCTAATTTCTATGTGTCCAATACTTCCAAATTTACAAGTCTAATAACATCTTACATCTTGTATCATTAAAACCTTTGGTGGTATCACAAATAATGCACTAGTTGGATCTCCCTTGTATGCAATCTTAGGAATAGCTCAAAAGGGTGGTTATGCAACCTCTTTTATAATTAATTGAACATTTAAAACCTCTTTTCCTTCCTTCCTAATAGTAGTAGAAGAACTAGACACCATATCAAATAAGTAAGGTTTGTGATAATTTAGATGGTGTAGCTCAGCACACAAAAAATACCTTATGAATCTGATGATTGGTGATGAGTAGTAGCTGAATCTAGTTCACTAATGTGTGAATCATTCTTTCCAATTCACCTTATGATATTTGTGCTCTCTTTGATCTTGAACGAATGCAAATGTGTCAAAAATTGACCATATAGCCCTTAAAACTAAACAATAAATGCTCAATTTTTACACAACTATAAGCTTGACTATCATAGCAATTTCAATTCACTTGGCTTACACATGACTTCTTTTATGCTTGGCAACCATAGTGAGCTCGACCAATATTATTGTCTTTAATAGCTTGGCACCAACTAAAATTTTGTTTCCACTTGGTAGCAACATGAAAACTAACAAAACTTATAGATTTTTTCTAGGTTCTAACCAATAAATTGCATCTTTATTTATGCATATATACTATTTTTAGAACTTCAATTCTTGGAACTGATGTAAAATATATCAATGAAATATCAGTCCCACATACCTTTTGATTGCCTAGTTGGAGTTGATGTGATCACGTGATCCATTGGATGAAATGACATTATCTAAACTTTAAATCTTCCTTTTTCTTCCATGTCTTGTTCATTTGCACTCTGACATTTTGAACATCAATCTACACTTTACCTTTGTTAAATTCACTTCTAGGTGCTTTTGATCCTATTGGGCAGTTTCTACTTTTGTGACCAATCTTCAAATAGCTAAAACATGTCATTTGACTCAACCACCTACTATAATCAATTCTAAAATGTGCTCTAATACAATTTTCAGCAACATCTCCATACTCTTAACAATAGTGACAACTATACCTTGTATTGTAATCCCAATTGTAGGATTTGTCAATATGGTTTACTTTTTCTTGCTTGTTTGATGACTAGTTAGGCTTGTATTTACAGTCATATGCTCCATGTCCATACTTTTTACAGTTATAGCAATAACCTTCAAATCTTTGTGTTCTTGTAGTCGTGGTCTTGCATTTATGTATGTCATGCCCTTAATTGTTGCATTGATGATAGTTACCCATGAATTTCTTCAGAGGGTGTTGATTTACATTGTTGATTCTACAAACATTTACTGTATGACCCATCTTTCCAAAATTGTGACAAGTTGGTTTTTAGTTCTTACCCTTTTTGTTTCTTTGTTCGCCACTTTTAGATGATTCTCCTTTCTCAGTATTGGTGTATCCTAATCTAGTAGTATCATCATTAGATCAAGGATATCTCATCAATTTCTCAAAGTATTTGATGGCTTCACTAAATTTGCTAAGACTTTTGACAAATTTTCATGTAAATTGAAATACCAAACTAATTCTACAATTCATATCTCAATTCACAACTCCTTAGCCATCATGAATGCTCTGTCTATGCATGCAAACTTAGATCTCTTCACACATTAACTATTTAGGGTTTTTCCTACTTAAGAAGACCTAGGTGACATAGGGTTAGGTAAGAATCAACAATTTTGATTCACCCATTTTGTCACATAGAACATCCTTCAATCTTATTGGTTGCATTTAGTGCATAGGGATTCTCAATATATATTCATTCTTATCATCTAGAATCACAAAAAAATTCTTAAGTTGGCTCAAAAATGATCTAGATAGGAGTATGGTCTATTACAAACAACTATTTCCAAGTCTATTTACTCAACACTTGAACCCTTTGATGCTCAGCATCCACTATTCACTCACCATCTAAATCACTTGACATATACTAACTTTCTTGGCACTAGAGTGACTTAGCATTAACTATCTTCTTAGTACATATTGGTTCTCAACACATACTATATATCTTGCTCAACATACATTATCTAACAACTTATGCTCGACATACACTACTTTTTGAGCATGCACATTATGACTATGACTAAGTGTGTAGACACTCATATGTCAAAACCAATGATCTGATATTAACATCAAGTTGGATGATTATCTTTTGGAATTATAAAATCATTAAAGGTTCTGTGTTGCTATTAGATAAAACCATCATTATTAGAAATTTTTAGCACATTAGTGATAATCTTGAGTGGATTTCTATGAACATATATGCTCTGAATACTAGGTTGGGGAGGTTGAGATGCTAGAAAAAACTAGAAAGTACAAGGGATCATCTCCCTAATCTCAACTGGATGGTGATGGGGTACCCCTTTAAGAGAGAATGAGAATTTAGGAGGCATCATTTACCATAGAGAAAATAGGATAGACTTTATTTATTAATAGCAATGATCTCTTTGATGTAGATCTTCAAGGTTTGAATTATACTTAGTATAATAAGAGACTAGGAAAGCACCTAATTCCATTAAAAATTGATAGATCACTCACCTCCTTGACTAGTTAAGTAAATAAAGTTTATCTCTTTCCTCTTTCAACTATATTGGATTGGATCGCTCTCCTATTTCTTTGATCACTTCTCCTATGTCTGGTAAGATCAATGTTGCTTTTCATTTTAAGAGAATATAGTTGGCTCATTCAAATCTAGAGACTAGAATTAAAGAGTGGTGGAATATCAATATAGAGGGTTTTTTTATGTTCAAATTTGCTACAAAAATAATAAATGTGAAGGACAAAGTTAAAAGATGGAATAAGATTGCTTTTGGAGATATTTTCGATCTAAAGATGGACCAAAATTGATCTTACTCTTATCCAGGAAAGTATTCAAGCTAAGGGCCTAACTGGTCCTTTAAGAAAGTTTGAATATGACACTTTAGTTAAGTATCATGATGCCATATTAGAGAAGGAAATTTCTATTGGAGAAAAACATCTAGCGTGTAATGGTTAGGAGTTGGTGACAAGAATACAAATTTCTTCTATATGATTTTTCAAAAACATGAAGTAGCTAAAAGAATTAATTTGATTCAAAGTGAAAGGGGTGGGTTTGAAAAGGATAATGAGATAGAGGAGGAAGTGGTCAGGTACTTTTCTAACCTATTATCTTCTAATTGTAATTTAGGTATCTCTAACCAAAATGAACTTATCTCCTCCATTCCCACTAAAATTCTTTTGGCTCAAAATGAGATGCTAAGTAATATTTCTTATGTTAAAGAAATTAAGGTAGTATCCTTCTCTTTCAAAAGGGATAAATCGCCTAGCCCAGATGGTTTCCATGTGATCTTTCTCCAAAAATCCTATCATATAATCTCAAAACAGGTTTATGAGGTTGGTTCTCTAACTTTTCTTAAGGAAATCAATTCCACTTTTATTACTCTCATCCATAAGAATCATGGTGTAACATCTATTGAAATATTTATACCTATAAGCCTTTATAATTATATGTATAAACAATTTTCAAAAGTTCCCACTACAAGGTTTTTGTCTCTGTTCATGAAATTATCTCAGCTTGATAGAATGGGTTTGTCTCAGGGAGACAGATCCTTGACTCAGTTATTAATTTCCAAAAAATTATCCATTCTTTGGAAGCTTCCAATAAGATGGAATTCATTATGAAACTTGATCTCTTGAAGGCATATGATAGAGTGGATGGTCTTTCCTAGGACGGGGGTGGAGAAGAAAGGGCATTTTTTCATCTTGTTTCTTGGGAAATTTTTTGTAAATGGGTAATAAAGGGTGGATTGGGGATAAAAATAATTAAAAGTATGAATAATGATCTCATATCCAAATATATTTAGAGTCTATATGGACAATAAAAGGAATAAAATTCTATCCTTAAAAGTAAGTATTTGCAATGAACCCCATTGATTAAGGACTTCTTAAATTTGGAATAGTATTGTTTAGGTTAAATGGATGGCTTAAAAATGTATTTGATGAAACCTAGGTGATGGTAGAAGAATAAAATTCTGGTCTAATAATTGCTTATGTGATTTAAATATCTCAATAATTTCCCTATCTTATCACAAACTTTCTAGCAAACATCAATTATTTTGGAGAGAATCTTCATAGCTACTAGTCTAGCAATAGCTAGATTAAGTTTGAGGATGTTAACCATATCTTGGCTCCATTAGATTTAGCCTTAAATTATTCTTTCTTGATGCCAAATTCTAATTATTTCATATACTAGAATCCTAATCTAAATGGGCTTTTTTTTTATGGACTTAGCTTATGCTATTCAATCCCAAAACCAAGAGGCTTATTTCTAAGAAAAGTTTTAGTTTAAACACCTAACCCCTAAAGTTAATGTTTTATTTTTTATTTTCTTGTAGAATAAAGTCTTGACTAAAAAGGGATTTAACATTCCTAATCAATGCTACTTATGTGGTTTCGAGGCCAAAAGTATCTCAAATCTTCTACTTCACTACCATTTTTTTTGATTGTCGGCCTTCTATTCTCTTGTGCTAGAACATTTGTTGGGTCATCTCAAACACTTTTAAGGAATTCTTTTATCAATAGAAAATTCATGTCATATGGGTTAATATATTTTGGAATCTAATTATACTTCAGTCCATCTAGAATGTCTAGAAGAAATGTAACAATAGAGTCTTTAGGGATATATCTACATGTACCAAATTCATGGGTGAAAGAATATTTAGACATTTTCTTGTAAATTTCCAATTTTTTGGGCAAATTTCTAGTGTCTCTAAAGATTTTCCTTCACAAAATCTTCATTTTTGGGACATGGTCAGCTCAAAAAAAATCTAAACAAAAGGATAGGGATGACCTTGTTTGGTCTTCTTTGTCATAGGGATGGTACAAATTTAATTTTTATGGAGTTACTAAAGGGAACCTAGGAAAAGTGAGGGTTGATAGAGTTATTAGAAATGACCATGGTTGTTGCATAGGCATTGTTAGTTCCTCAAATTGTTGGTTAGATTCATATGAGTCTTGCACACTCAATGCAAGGAAATCCAACATAGTTTGGCCAATGAATGAGTTTGATAATTTGAGAATCAAATACCTCTTCTCTTCAAGTCATGTGATACCTAGGTAAGTACACCTTCACAATAACTATTTATAATGATTTAATGTTTCTAAATGTAGGATTTCTAGATGATGCTCTTGAGATGGCAATTAATTCTCAAGTATAAATCACAAGTTTAAAACTAAATGCTTTTGGAATGCTTTTTATGGCTGATTTTAAATATGAATGAGAGTATATGAATTATGTAAATTAGGCAAAGATCCATATAAATTTCAATTGTATATCAACTCAAATGAAACAAGCAATACTAATCTTTACTTCAATTGGGAAAATAAAGTCAACCTTGCAAGAACTAATCATCAAACTCTTATGTAGATGGTTGGCCAGACCATCAACTACCAAACAAAGAAATTAAAATGTACAAACCTTATTCTAAATGAATTTAACTCCAATTAAAAGAGACCAATTAGATAAACATCACATTGCCTATAATATTTGATAATCAAAAGTGTACATTTGTTCGAATTATATAGAATGACTAAGAGGGGGTTGAATCAGTTATCCTTAGGTCCAGACATACCAATTCAAATTTTAATCACTTCAATTACATTAGATCTAATCATTAAGTAGCTCTAATTCTATGGAAAATAATTAGCAACATAAAACTCTAGAGTGTTAAATATTAACAATAAAACATCTTAGATAATATCTACACAAGTATGACACCAAGATTTAACATGGAAATCCAATTTTGGAAAATCCACTAGTAACATGCTACCAATTTTCACTTTTTTTAAGTGAGCTTTGTGAGGAGCCAACCCTATTAAAGGTTACAAAACACATTGTTAAATATAACCTTGCAAAAAGATTTATTCACCCTATTAGGAGTGGCTTGGTTAGACAACTTTAGTACATTCCATTAGAATATCACCTTGATTAAAGGATTTACAAATTACTATTAGGTCAACCTTTATTAAAGGATTTCAATACTATTATAATGGTTCAAAAGCAATAGCATGTTGATCTATTAAATACAACTCACTTTGTAAATACAAATCACAATGTAGCTCATATGTTGATTCACATTAATTGGCCTCCATTATCATCTATGTCTTTGATCTTCTTGGAAATCCTTCGAGTGATTACAGTTCACCTCTTCATAACCCTTCTTAGCCTCCTTCTTAGGTTCTCCATTCAATAATATCAACATCTACAAATTCACCTTGATTAGGTTACCCTTATGCCTCCTTAAATTGGTAGTTCTTGTACTTGTTTGCTTAAACATCACCACAGATCTTAGGGTTTGGTAATCTTCAATATATATAATGAATAAAATATCCATCATTTTATTCTCCTTCTCCCCTTCTAGAAAATTCTCCAAACTTCTCTTTGAATGCATGCCTAGGAATGCTCAAACATGATTTATTATGTATTAAATGCTCCATGTCATCCATCCTTATCTTCAACACATTTTCCATACTCCAAGAATTCAATTGTAATAGTTAGAAATCAAGATCTGCTCACAAACTGAGAAATTTTGTCTCTTAGTCAACACTCTATTGTGACACTCAATCATCATTGAATTACTCAACCAATACTAATTATTCTTCTCGAAATATTTTCTAACACTCAGTAAATATTGATGCTTGGTTGACATTGTATTATGCTTATCTTATACTGTCTCTTGGTCAACTCTATCATCTTTTGGCATATACTTCTAGTTCCTTAATCTTCTTTTCTTTTCCTCAGTCAATCCTATGCATACGGTCTTCTATTGATCACTTCTTCTAGGCTTTAATACAATTGTCTTCTCCACTTAGGTTATGATTAAACAATCACATTATCTTGTCAAGGTCTAACTAATTAAGTGAATATTGTAGTTTCTTATAACTCAACCTTTCCTCTATGTCCTTTTTTAATCTCTTCTTCTGAAATCCTCTTCATCAACCAACTTGATATGGAACTCTACTCAGATTGAAACTATTTTAATAATAAGGTTTGACATCAATGAAAACATAGTAATTGTCCCAATTGTAGTTCCAACAATCTCCCTCTTTGGCATTGATAGAAACACATCTAGTTGCCATGTAATCAAAAACATGTAATTTCTTCAAGAAGATCCCTCTATGTTTAATATCAGATCTTCCTTAGTATCCTTATTTTTATTCTGATTCACATCTCAGTGTCCAACAATATTTTTTTTTAGTTTTATTATAATTCTCATTCATGCAACTCTGATATGCAACACAAACTCCCTCTATTATATCATATCATGAAATTAGTCATCTCCATCTTTTATATACAACTCTTAAACATCTAAGTTCCTCAATTGGTGGAAAAACCATATACTAATATGTCTTTGTTAATGCATTCTCCCTCTAGATGGTATGTTAATACATCTCCCTCTTTATGTCTTTGAAGGGTAACTTACATTCTCCCCCTCTTTGAAAACAATGCTAAAGACACTTAATCTTTCTCATACACCTCAACCATGTAGATATCTTCATGCCAATATTCTAAATTTATTTCTTCATATGTCATACTTTCTTATGATTAATACAACATCTTGTGCTTCTTTCTTCACTACTTTAGACATCTCCTAATTAAGACCTTGTGCATCAAATTTTTGTAAAATATTTCGATCAACACATAAATGTAAAGCTCCATCATTGCTTAAATAGCCTCAACTAGGGGAATTGGGCTTGATATATTTCTCACATATTCATGTGAATCCTTAGGTAATGGCTTAGTGAAAATATCATCTACTTTCTCCTTAGTTTTCATGTACTCCAATCTTAGTTCTTTATCTTGAACTAGTTCCCTCAAATAATGATACTTGATAGCAATAGGCTTGGTCTTTGTGTGCATCATAAGGTCCTTTGATATGTTTATAGCACTTTTGTTATCACAATAGATAAAAAATGGATCAATGATCTCTCCCTTTATTCCTTTCAATAATTTCTTGCTCCATACAATGCTAGAACAATTGACTACTACTACTACATGCTCAAATTCTGTTGTTGAATGTGATATGCAATTTTTCTTCTTGCTTGTCCATGAAACCAATGTCTTTCCTAGAAAGAAATCTCTACCACTTGTACTTTTTTCTTCATCAACATTTCCTATACAATCAGTATCTATGTACACTTTTAATTCAAACTTGTATTTCTTTTTGTAATATAATCCATAATCCTCTATTCCTTTTAGATATCTTAGTATTCTTTCCTCTACCATCATGTGATTCTCCTTATGATTTGAAGAAAATATTGCAACAATCCCAACTACTAATGCAATATCCAGACTATCGTGAACAACGTATTGTAGCTTCCCAATCATTGATCTATAGAGTGTCTAGTTCACATTAGTAGAATCATCATTCTTGGAGATCTTATGTCTAGCATCCATAGGCATGCTAATTAGTCTTGAATCTTCCATCCCAAAGTTTTTTAGTATCTCCTTTATATATTTGAATTGGGTAATATAAATAACTTTCTTCATCTGGTATACTTGCAAATAAATAAACTATTTCATTTCCCTAAACATAGACATTTCAAATTCCTTTTGAATCTCATTAGAAAATGATTTTTATAATGCATCTTTTCCTCCAAGTATGGTATCACCCACAAATATTTCAGCTAAAAATATCTCTTTACCACCTTTAGTTTTCAAGTATAGATTAATGTTTTCATTGGTCCTTACAAAACCAATCTTTACCAAATAGTTGTGCAACCTTTTGTACCATTCTAGATAGGGGCTTGTTCCAGTCCATATAATGCTTTATGTAGTTTACATACCATGTTCAAGGTATGTGCAGGATCATGGTGTGCCAAAAAGTGGCGATCTAAAAATTATGTAGTTTTCAAATGCCTCAAACCATTTCAAAATCTATTCCAACTTTTTTCCCTCCCACCTTGATACTAAATGAAAACAATTAATATCTATATAATGTCTATTATATCTTTTGATACCAACCCTATATGGTCAACTTTAAAAACATCCTTAAAATGTGTTTATGGCCTATTTTTATGTGATTTTTACTTCAAACATGTAGCTGATGAATTTTTTTTCACCAAAATTTGATGAAATGAAAAAGGTTTCTTAAGAATGTTCTTATCTTTCCATAAATATAAGGTTTGTCAAATTATGAGTTTAGTAAGTAATTATTACTTATTTTCTAATGGAGTTACGTATAAAGTGCTCACTTACACACTACTTGAAAACAAACTATAACTTTCAAATAGTAAAATAATTTTTAAATCCAAAAGTTGCATTACATTCTATGTTTCTTCCACTATAAGGAAAAAAGATGAAAAACTAAATTTTGCAGAGATTTGAATTAGTTAAGGTGGTCAGACATGAGAGTTTTTTAATTCCAAAAATACTAAAGTCAAAAATTAATTAATTATTATTTATTTAGAATAAAAATACCCAAAAATATCTGTCACATCCAGGCATGAGTCTACTACTTATATCTAGAATAAAATTTAAAAATATTATCATTTGATTTTATTTAAGGTGGTTAGACATACATCTACTTCTTATTTTTGTTCTAAAATTTTTGTAATATTGCATTAAAATTGAAAATTTTGACCAATCTATTTTTAATTTTTTTGAGATAAGTCCTAGTAGTTTAGAAACTAGATTCAATTTCCTAGAGATTCTTTTCTTTCAAATTTTTGATATAAAGCTAATAACAAGTAGAAAATTTCATGTCAAGTTGACATAACCTTGATTTTCTTATTTTTTATTTCCACTTAAGAGCATAGTTTGGTTGATCATGATCCTACACATACCCTTCATTTTTCTTAGATCAACAAATCCTTCTAGATGTTCAACGTAAACCTCTTCCTCCAGTATTCCATTTGTTAGTGTTTTGAAACATTACACAAGATAACATTTACATAGAAATGGAGTATAATATGAAGTCCATTCTCAATGCAACATCCTATTAATGAGGTCTTATTGGGATGGCACACATGCCCTATGATTCTTGAATCTATTAGAAACTCTTTCTCTTTTTGTTCCAATTACACCCATCCCTTAATATAAAAGAGCTCAACAATCTTAGAGCTGATATTTTATGACTTTCTTTGCCTCATAGATTATATCCTCTTTATCATCTAGAATAGCTTTGGAACCGCAAGATAAAACATTGGATAATCCTTTGAATATTCCTCCAAAAGATGGTTTTTTTAATTCTTGGAAAAACACTTGCTTAAATATCTCCACTGAATCTTTACCTTTTTCAATTTATTATCAACTTAAAGCTTCAAAATTTACTCATTCATTTCAATAATGCATGCTCCCAAAACTATAGAATCAATGCCTTGAGAGAAGACATTTTCTTTCAAAGGGGAGCTGGAGTGGTGGATAATGCACTTGGCCTTGGCACCATATTCTAGGGTACCAATAGTCTTGTGTATTTCTCTTGGATGAGGACTAGCACAAAGAATCATTAGAAGAACCAACAATAACCTGAATATCTAGTTGTGACAATCTATGATTTATCAATGATACAATCATGACATTTTGACTAGTGGTATCCAGATGGCAATTCTTGAGTTTCTAACTACATGTTATCATTTTCATTGATAGAAGTAAGGTGAATATAATCTTGATTAAACCTTCCCTGCAAAGAATCCATTGACTTGTCAAGGCCAACATTGCCATCAATCTTATGAATTTGGTTTAATTAGTTGGGCCACAAAGTGGGTCTAGCTTAAAAAAAATAAAATTCGGACAACTAACATGTCATATTGATATATAGAATATTTGATATTGATTCAAAAAAAAATTGACCATTGCTCTTTCATTAAAACTCATTTTATCACTTTATTTCAAATTGTCAACTTTGTGTCTGGAGGTCCTTTGATTGGCCTTAAAAAATGACCAAAACACCTGACTAGGCTCTGAAATCAAACATACTAATTCTTTGTTCTGTACACTCCTACCCCATCAAATTGCATCTCATGAAAAATTCTTAGTCAAAATATATTGACCACCAAAGTTGCCTTCTCAAAACTGTCGGCAAGAAAACATGTGAAAAAGCAATATATTGCATTTGGATTTGGCTTTGGAAACTCAGCAAATTGATACTTGGGAGGATGAAAATTAGGGCATTGGTTCACTATCATAGGGAGAGTATAAATATATGATTAGGGCTCATTATGAATAACTAGATGCATTTGGTGAGTGGTCAAATTAAGCTACTCAAAATTTCATGACTGGAAACAATGGTAGAAAAGCTAGGAAAGTGTGCATATGAATTCATCAAGACTTGAAAACTAGCACACTTGAAGTATCTTTAGAGGAAAATGTAGTGGTACAATCCATTTTATCTCACCTATCATGGATCTTAAGTTATAACATAATGAACAAGGGTACTAACAAATCTACACTTCTTGACACCAATGAAAAGTTACAAGTTGCATTTGGAATCATGTTAAAAAATTGATCAAACAGATTCATTATAAGCTCAAAATTGAAAAGTAGCAAGTCTCTAACCTCTAAAATGAAATAGAAAAGTAATTTTAGCATTTTGGTCAATTGGGTCAAAATTATAACAAGTCAAACAGGGCTTCCCAAAATTCAAAACAAATTGCATCAGCATGACATCAATAAATGACCAACTTTGAGGGATTCAAAACCTAGTCAAACAGATCCAAAATGACTCAAAATATGAAAAATAGGTTCTTTGGTATGGACACTAAACACTCCCAAAGTAGTGAGTCATGAAACATTATCGGGTGTGAGATATTCAAATGCAAACAAGGCCTCCTATCACTATTTGACACTTAGGTGAAAATGTAGAATTGACAATTGCTCAAAACAAGACTTCATAGAATAGCTTAAAATGTCAGTTTAACTTCATGAAATGAGTGTATGGGCTGAATGGAAGGTACTAGAAACATTAAACACCTCTTGGGGCTCAAAAGTATAGTCAGGTACATATGCATTAAAATCACTCATGGGGCTTGAATTTCTCAATGGTACTCAAAATCAGGGCTTTGATTTTGAGTCCCAACAATGGCTCTATCTAGTGATGCATGCCCCTTGTGAGCATGGCAAGGATTTAGATCTCTAGAAGAAGCAGACCACACACATGACAACAAAAACTTATCTCGAACAACTTTTATTGAAAACAAGGAAACTACTCCTACTATGTACAAACGATGGTCTCAGGCCACCACACTTCAATAAAAAATTTACCCCTTTCATAAATTTAATTTTCATCTACATTCTCATGAGGTAAACTAGAATTATCTCTCTCATCAATTCCACCAATTAGATTATCATCTTGAAACAAAACATTTGGAAAAATTGAATTCCCACCTTCATTTTCATAACGCATATAAAAACTAGCTTCACTTTCAACCATTTGCTCACTATGAAAAAGAAAATTAGCATGTTCATGAATACCAATGTCAAACTAAAACTTACTCATGAACATCATCACTCAAGAATACAAAGGCATTATATTCAACTTCATCAAATGAGTTATATATATCACTCATACCTTGACCTTGCATCTCCTCAAATGTTGATAGCTAGATTTCATATGGGTGACTAGATTTATATTCACATATAACCTTATCATCAAAATCTGAAATCACTCCATAACTTCCCGATATATCTTCACAATTGAAATGCTGATTAGTTTTTACCTCATATGAATCATCATAAAACTTACTATGAAGTGTTGGCTTCTCTTCAAAGACAACTCCATCAAACACCTCATCTTCAAGCTCACAAAGTGCAACATCATTAGAAAATTCAACATCACATATGGAAGAACAATATTCTGATTTTTTATAGTAGTATGATAGTGTATCACTATTTGCATCTAGCCCAACTAAATCTGAGTCTTACATGTCTTCTTCAAACAATGGATTGATAACTCCATGCAGGGATCCTCTTTGAACATTTGGACAAAAGATGGGATGTTCATCATCACAACATTTATCATATAAAGCATTAGTATACACTTTAAATTCACTACACATTTCATCCTCATGGAAACTTGTAACGTTTGAATAAAAGTTAGAACTATATGAAGACTCACTTTCTATTTCTTCTACCAAACATATAGTGTCCATAATTACATTCTCTTCATTATCTTGTTTAGGATAACCATTATGAATAGACCATAATTCATTCCTAAACCCCTCACTACATATTGGATCTTTACTATCTAATGTAAGAACACTTGACAACCCTTCACTGAAATCTTCATATTCAAATTTATTAACATCAATTGGATTTGAAACATTTATTTATCTTCATACCATGAGAACAAATCATTCTCACATTCTTCATTGACTAACTGATTTGTATAATGCAAATACTATGATGCACTTTCCTTTTCAGATTTAGAAAAATAATTCATACCTTCACCTTCATATGAATGTTCACTTCCATCATTATTTTCTTCTTGACTCAAGCCACCACTCTCATCATTGTAATCAAATGATGCCTCTTGATTATATATCAAATAAAAAATTTTATTCTCATCACTTGAAACATGATTTTCAACTTCTTCATTCTCATATTGAGATGAATATCTTTCAACTTCAAATTTTATAATATTCTCAACATGATGTAGTCTAAGAATAAGAGAAATCATTTCTTCCATATCTAACTGATCAAGTGAATCCACCTTATCATCTACTATTGAAACATTACAAACATATGTGTCTTCACTTGCAATAGTCTCATTCTTCTTTATACACATAGTCTAATCTAAATTTTCTATTTGATTAAAACTTACAATAGGGGTATTGATAAGTTGACTTGAAAATGAAACATCAACACCACATTCATCCTTTCTTTCAAACAAATTATACCAGCACACATTTCTAGTAAAATGACTACTAGTCAATCCATATTTCAAATTGTTTTCAATCTCTATAGTAGTCATAAAAGCCTAATATAATGTCTTAGGTTCTTTATCTCTTAGTAGATAGTTCATTTTCTTGTCAAATGCATCAAAATAAATAGCTAAACACATTTGATCATCAAGTCCATAACTCTCAAGGATCTCATTCAAAAAATTTACAAATCTGATATTGAATTGAGGCACAAGTTCATCGCACTTAACATGAATCTTCAAGAACTTATCATAAGAATTAGATATTCTTACTCTTTCTCCAAATTGCTCCATGAAAGAAGAATACGACTCACCCCAAGATGAAATAGAACATGCTGGTAGAAAAGAAAACTAGTCAAAATTTGAACAAATAACTTCATGTGCATGTCCTCATGAGAAATCTCATAGTCACCCATCAAATCACTGAACAACTAAACATGATGACTAGTTGAAACAAGATGGTTCCCACTAAACTTAGGAAACTTATTTCTAACATCATTAGAAATGACATTCAAGAAACCATGAATACCATCAAAACATAATGGCATATACCACTTGGTAGAAATAGATCTAGAAATTTCACTGATAGACTGCATACTAGATGAAAGGAAACTTGACATTCTTGAAAGATTCAAAACTCAATCACCCATAGTAAATCTTAGATTCACAAGTTGCAGTGGATCTATACAACCTTCTACCAAATAAATCTCTTCGATTACACTTTGCAAACTTAAATACAACAAGTTGAAATTCAATCCAATGAAGTGTATGAAACTTATCACACAATTCTCCTCCTCCTAGTGCTAGAAATACCACTCGATGGAGAAAACATAAGTAGAACTTATTTTCATGGAAAAATAATCACATGAAAGTGTAAAATACCTTTAGTGTTGTTGCATGAAAACATTGATTTTTTGATTGGCATAGGTATTGATTTCAATTCTTCACACTGTTGATCAAATCCTTATATAGCCACCATCTCCTTGAGGAGAAACAAATGAAAACACTATTTTGATTCATTTTATAATTCAAAACTCTTATGATAGTAGATCAAATAAAACTTTGAAACTCATTAGTCAAGAATTTATATATCTCTCTTCTTGCTTAAAACTTAACATAACTTTTAGATTTGCTTAATTTAGCTGAAAAATCTTGAAAACATTTATAGAGGATCAATCTACACTGGTGCAAAGACTTTTTAGAGATTCACCACTCACTATTGTGAGAAATTGATGGGGACACAACCCAAGCACAGAATGGACACAACAAGAAAGGGCATGTGCAGGATCATGGTGTACCAAACTATGGCCTTAAGTGGCAGTGAAAAACTAGCAAATCAGGGTTATGTCAACTTGACACATAATTTTAAATTGGTTCTGGACTTTATATCAAAAAGTTGTAAGAAAATAATCTATAGGAAATTGAATCTAGTTTCTAAACTACAAGGTCTTATCTGGAGAAAAAATTATTTGATTGGTCAAACGTTTGGATTTTAATGCAGTACTACAAAAATTTCAGGGCAAAAATAAAAAGTAGGTGTATATCTGACCACCTTAATCATAATCAAATGATAATTTTTTTAAATATAATTTTAGATATAAAAAGTAGACTCATGCTTGGATGTGACACATATTTTTGGCAATTTTTATTCCAAATAAATAATTAATTATGAATTTTCTACTATACTATTTTCAGAATTAAAAAACTCCCGTGTCTGACCACCTTAACTAGTTCAAAACAAATCAAAATTAAGTTTGTTTGTTTTTTTATTATACTAGTCGAAGCATAGAATGTGACACATCTTTTGAATTTCACAAATCTTATACGGTTTGAAAGTTATAGCTATTTTTCAACCAGTATGTCAATCAGCACTTTGTAGCTAACTCCATTAGAAAATAAGTAATAATTACTTACTGAACTCATAATTTGACAAAACTTATATTTATGAAAAGCTAAGAACATTCTTAAGAAACCCTTTTCATTACATCAAATTTTAGTTAAAAAAAAGTCGTCAGCTACATGCTTGAAGTAAAAAACACATAAGAACATGCCAAAAACACATTTTCAAGATGTTTTAAAGATGACCATATAAGGTTGGTATTGAAAGATATAGTAGGAATTATAAAGGTATTAATTGTTTTCATTTAGTATCAGGATGGGTGGGAAAAAAGTGCGAATAGATTTTGAAATTCTTTGAGGCATTTCAGAACTACATATTTTTCAGATCGCCACTTTTTGGCACACCATGATCCTACACATACCCGAAAGGGAAAATTTAATTAACTATAAAAATGTGCTAGCACATTTAGTGTAGAGAAAAAGACTCCAAAACATGCCCTATGGGCTTACAATAGCATAAATCTGGAGATAAATTCTTCTCCCAGTACCTTCTCTCAAACTCCACTCCTAACTGCCTTTTACAATGCCAGAAATGTTCATAAATAGACCCAGAGGGTTAAGGATTAGGAATACATTCTAGAAAGTGCTAGTTGGCAT
The DNA here is from genome assembly GCA_028749045.1 of Cupressus sempervirens. Lineage (NCBI taxonomy): Eukaryota > Viridiplantae > Streptophyta > Pinopsida > Cupressales > Cupressaceae > Cupressus > Cupressus sempervirens. The sequence goes on along the minus strand of CM053783.1, from coordinate 804,814,876 downwards.
CCACCAACCAAATAGAAGGCTCTAGAAGTTGCATTAGAAGTTAGCACAAAATTAGAAGAATCCAAAAATGGTAACCGAACTTTTGGGAGGCATAACTTTTGAATCGTAGCTCCGATTGACAAATCGTTTACATTTTCAGAAAGCTCTCGAAGTGCTCTATAGCCCTATGAACCAACTTTGCTCATCCCCCATTTTTTAGCCCTATTCAAGGTCATTTAATGTCCCTAACCTGACTTTGAAGCATTCTTAGGATGTCTCCAAAAACTGAAAAACTACGATAGCTTTCAAATCATGGGGCCTTTTGACCTGATTCTTTTTTTGGAATGCTCTAAATTACAATGACAATCATCCAACCAATTTACACCTTCTAGTTCACCAAAATGATGGCTCAATTACATACTCCTATTTGTTTGACATTTACACATATCCCAAGGTGATTAAAAACTCTAACCTAGAACACTAATAGTAGAACTGTGAGAGTTAGAACCTTTATTTGACCTAAATGAGTATCCAGAAATGAAAACACATGAAACAGAAACTAAGTCTAAGTACATTTTTTTGGGTGACACAGGATTGCCCTTATACCTTTGGATTCTCTTTCATTAGAAATATTTAAAACATGATTCATAACATGACCAATCTGAACTAGATTTTCAACTTATAGAGTTTGTAAAACTTTAAACACTCAAAAGAGAGTAACCATCTTTAAACAATTCTGACTTTGAATTTGTCGCAATACTTTGAAAACCACAACATAATCTACATTCAATCCTTCAAAGCTACTATTTTCTTGAAAATAGTATCACTGGGGCGCATGACATTTTGAATACAAAAACTACAAAAACACATCAGAGAACTTACTCGTGCAACTTTTTCATGCACTTCTCCTATTATATAGAATTTCCTTTTTAAATTCTCAAGGTTTGTCTATCATTCAAATTCAATGTAGTCCCTAGTAGAGTCAATATTTTTTTGGTGTTTTGAAATGTTGCAGGTTTCAAATTACCTCAATGAGAATATGGTACATCTAGGGGTAGCTAACTTTCATTTTTAACATATCATTTTAGACACTGGGCCAACTATAAGGCTTGACCCTTCTTCTACTTTAGGCTCTGCAAAACCTAGGTGGGTAGACCTCATATTCAATCAATATGGTACGAGTGAAAAAAACATATTCCTGAATCTATTAAGTAGATTTAACCTTTATTTATCCTATTAATTCATGCAATATCATAGATTTATAGTAGCTAAAAATGCAAAAAAATGTAATTCATAAGCTGAGTGAGGGTTAGACTTTTTAGCTCTTCAATATGAAAGGGGGAAAAGCATTTGATTAATAATGTTGAGTTCAAAAAAGCCCCAAATATGCAATAGCAAGAACTAATTAATCCTATAACTGATCATTTCCTAATCCATTAGGCAATTCTATGAATCAAACACATACATACAGGTACCTGAGACATATTTGTATCTTCAAATATCTAATCTATCCATTCACTTTATCAATAGACATCTATGTTCAATCTAAATCTCATTCTTACTTGATATCCTCCTCAATAAACTTGCAACCCCATTGATTTCCCTAAAGCATTTGCATAACTTCTTGAATTATAAGCAATAATGAAACAACATACAACCTTAAGGAACTACAACTATGACCTAGGCTCTTTGTTCAAAGATCATAGAACATTGAAAAATATTGATAAAGGAGACAAGATTTAAAATGAAACTCAACACCTTCTATTCTTTGTATTTATTTTCTTGAAATAATACATTCATATGCATGAAATCAAAACATAGAAACACCTAATAGATCTGAACTTGTTGTATTATATTTCCTACTATTGTTCATACAAGAGAAATTGCTAAAGAAAATGTGGTGTCTCAGTTATGGGAATACATCAAAATTGGAACCAAAAAAATGGTATCACAACAATTAGTGGTTTTTCTCGAAAAACTAGAACAAACCCATACAATGGATGAAAGAAAGAAAGATATAGGAGGAAGTGAATTTTTGGATCTACTCTATATCTAACATGTGTCCACTTGAAATTCTATCTCCTAGTAGTGAAAATAATCTCTCTAATCTCTCTTTGTAACTAGTGAATCAAATCCTTAACCATTTTGGCTCCAAGAGCATAAAGTATTTTAGATATTTTGATGGAAATCATAACTAATTGCAAAAGACAAAAATTCTAAGAAGCTTCATCAAAAGGCAAGTAAATTGTGAAATACTTGAAACAAAATTCATCATTATGTGTCCAATTTTGACAAATTGAGCCAACCAAGCAAATCAAATGCATCCCAACTGAATTCTAATTCTCCATGATGAAAACTACCCATTCTACTAAGAATGCCCCAAAAATCACAATTCTACTTATGGACTAAACTAGTGAAGCCCTGTGCAAAATATGACCCCTAATCTAAAAATTTGGGATATTTGGGATAAAAAAAGTGCCCCTATGGTTGATTTAAAAATATGGCTCCCAAGCCATGAACAAAGCTTAAAAAGACAAAATTTAAAAGTTTATATAGTATTTACTATATAAAAACTTAAGTGTTTGAAATTTTTTTTTTTCATTTTAATTTTAGAAATTTGTTTCTATTTCTCCCTATCTCTCCAATCTTGTGATGCCACATGTCAATCCTCTATTAGCCATCACCATTTATAATATTAATTAATTAATATTAATTCTATTAAATCCTCCATCTCCATCTCCCATAGCACCGAAGGGCACATACTTTTCATTTTTTACCACACAACCTCATAGTAGTGTAAAGTCTTCAAGCTCGGCCTCCTGCTCATATGCCAAACTCAATTTCCAAAGCATCATAATGCCTATAAAATTTCTTTATGCTCCTATTGTGAACTGCCATTTTTGTTGGGTCCCACCTTGAAAGAGTGTAGAAGTTTCATTTTCAATCTCCAACCCTATAGTGAATCCTCTCTTGACATAAGAATGTAGATCTTTGCATTTTTCTTTTTGCTCACACAACTTGGTCATTAACTTTTGGAAAGTCAAAATATTTTGATTTTTGCCCCACAGGCCCCTCCACACATAGAGCTCTACCTTTGAAAGCAGCGTGTCTTGAAGACACTTTTTTAGACTATGCTCATGTATAAAAAAACAAAAACTCCAACCCACAACTAATGTGGGATTATTTCGTATGACTGTTTATCTGCTCATCCCTGAAGCTAAACTCCTTCCAATCAATTTACTCTTAGTAGGTGACCAAATCCATTTGCATGAATAATCCCATGTAGCAAATGAGTCAAATCTTCTAGAGCAAGCTAACTAATGAGGAACTATATTTCTAGTCATTTCTTAAGGAGAATGAGCCATGCAAATTTTACATTTTAGCTGTGATTTTTACTTAAACTATTGTGTTATTATTCACCATTTTGAGCAAAGTCATTTGGAATGAATGCTTGGATAAAAATCTCATGTGTTAATCATTGGGGAACTTGTCATTTTCCATTTCATTGTTCACCATTTCTATTTCATTTCAATGGTTCCTCTGTAGCATGTCTTTTAAACCAATGTGGCATGGTGGTCTTCTTTTGAGTAGCAACCATCTTTGCAGGAGTCTTCATCTTCTTTAGTGTGGCGGCCTTCTTGGTGAGAGTTGTAGCAGGCTTCTTTGGAGTAGGGGAAGTAGGAGTAGGCTTTTACACTTTGAGGACCTTTGGAGCAAGTTTCATAGCCTTCTTGGTAGATTCTTTCTTAGCAGCAGGCTTGGCGGAGGGCTTCTTCACCATAATCTTGTTTGCAGATGGTTTAGGCTTAGGCTTCATTACAGCTTTAGTAGGTTTTGTACAAGCCTTTGCCAGTGTTGCATCCTTAACCTTGGGCTTTGCTGCTGCCTTGGTGGGCTTCACCCTTTTCAATCATGAGTTGACTACTTTTAGACTTGTTTAATGTGGGCCTCGTATGCATGGTCTTCCTCCACATCCACTCCTAAATCATGGGCACCTTGCCTTCACATTTCAGGTGTTGCTTTGTTTTTTTGTCATACGATGCTCTTTTTATGCATAGATCATAGCTACTCTTCACCTCATTGGCTTCCTATACCTATGTGTGGTCCTTGTTGCTAATATGGCAATCCCCTACTGTTCCAATTGCTACCTTGTACCTAATTGACCATTCTAGTAGTGGATCCCTTGTGCCTGATTCCAATATATTTTTGAGACTTAGATCTTTATTGCACATGAAGAACAGAAGCAATGCTACCATTTACATAGAAATGGAGTATAAGATGAAGTCCATTCTCAATGCAACATCTTATTAATGAGGTCATATTAGGAGGGCACACATGCCCTATGATTCCCAACTCTATTAGAAACTCTTTCTCTTTCCATTCCAATTACACCCATCTCTTAATATAAAAGAGCTCAACAACCTTAGAGCTGATATTTTATGACTTCCTTTGCCTTATAGATTATATCCTCTTTATCATCTGGAACAAATTTGGAACTACAACAGAAAACATTGGATAATCCTTTGAACATTCCTCCAGAAGATGGTTTTTTGAATTCCTAGAAAAGAACTTGCTTACATATCTCAACTGCATCTTTACCTTTTTTAATTTATTATCAACTTGAAGATTTGAAATGTACTCATTCATTTCCACAATGTGTGCTCCCAAGACTATAGAATTAATGCCTTGAGAGAAGACTTTTTCTTTCAAAGTGGAGCTAGAGCAATGGAAAATGCACTTGGCCTTGGCACCATATTCTAGGGTACCAATAGTCTTGTGCATGTCTTTTGGATCAAGACTAGCACAAGGAACCATTAGAAGAACCAACAATAACTTGAATATCTAGTTGTGATAGTCTATGATTTATCAATGATACAATCATGACATTCTAACTAGTGGTATCTAGATGGCAATTCTTGAGTTTCTCAGTCCATGTTATCATTTTCATTGATAGAAGTAAGGTGAATATAATCTTGATAAAACCTTCCCTACAAAAAATCCATTGACCCATCAAAGCCAACATTGCCATCAATCTTATCAATCTGGTATAATTAGTCAGGCCCTAAAGTGGGTCCAGCCAAAAAGAAATTGTTTTTAGACAACTAACATGTTAGATTGATCTATAGAACATTTGATACTGATTCAAAACAAATTCAACTATTGCTCTGTCCTCTAAACTCATTTTATCACTTTATTTCAACTTGTCAACTTTCTGTCAAGAGGTCCTTTGACTGGCCTTAAAAACTAACCAAAACAGCTAACCAGGCTCTAAAATCAAACATATTGATTGTTTGTTCTACACACTCCTACCCTATCAAATCTTGTATCGTGATGAATTATCAGTCAAAAGATATTTACCACCTTAGTTTCCTTCTCATTACTACCTGCAAGAAAACATGTTAGAAAATAATAAATTGCATTTGGATTTGGTTTCAGAAACTAGGCAAACTAACACTTGGGAGGTTGAAAACTAGAGCGTTGGTTCACTATCATGGGGAGAGTATAAATCTATGATTAGGGCTCATGAAAAATAACTAGATGAGTTTGGTGAGCAGTCAAAGTAGGCTACTTAGAATTTGATGACTAGAAACATTGGTAGAAAAGTGTTTTCTTGCAAATGGAATTGACCTGGGAAAGTGTGTAGATGGATTTGTCAAGACTTTAAAATTGACACACTTGAAATGTCTTCTACGTAAAATGTAGTGGTACAATCCATTTGATATCACCTATCATGGATCTCAAGTTATAATACCACAAACAGGGGTACTGACAAATCTGCACTTCTTGACACCAGTGAAAAGTTACAAGTTGCATTTGGAATTGCATTTGAAAATTGATCAAATGGATTATTCATAAGCTCAAAATTGAAACCTAGAAAATTTCAAACCTCTAAAATGCAACACAAAAGGAATTTTGGCATTTTGGTCAACTAGGTGAAAATTATAACAAGTCAAACATCACTTCCTAGAATTTAGACCAAATTGCATTAGCATGACATCAATAAATGACCAACTTTGAGGGATTCAAAACCTAGTCAAATGGATTCAAAATGACTCAAAATATGAAACATAGGTTCTCTAGTATGGACACTAAACACTCCCAAAGTAGCGAGTCATGAAACATTACTAGGTGCAAGATATTCAGATCAAACAAGGCATCCTATCACTATTTGACACAAGTGAAAATGCAAAATTGATGATTTCTCAAAACAAGACTTCGTGAAATAGCTTGGAATGTCAGTTTAACTTCATGAAATGAGTGTATGTTCTGAATGAAAGGTGCTAGAAGCACTAAACACCTTTTGGGGCTCAAAAGTATGGTGAGGTATGTATGCATTAAAAGTGCTCATGGGGCTTGAATTTCTCAATGGTATATTTGACATTTAGAAATGCATATTTGACATGCATTTGATAAACTATAAATCCTTTGTAAGAATAATATGCAAGTAGAATTCTAACTCCTTTCACTTTAACATCACTCAACATATACTTCTAGTTCCTTAATCTTTTTCTCTTTTTCTCAATCAAGCCTATCCATTTGGTCCTCTATTGATCACTTCTAGGCTTCAATACAATGTCTTTTGCACTTTGGTTATGATTTTGACAACCAGATTATCTTGTCAAGGTCTAACTAATTAAGTATTTTTTGTAATTTCTCAAAACTCTACCTTTCCTCTAGATCCTTTTGTAATCTCTTCTTCTCAATTCCTCTTCACCAATCAACTTGACATAAAACTCTACTTAGATAGAAACTATCTTACTAGTAAGGTTTGAGATCAATAGTAAACAATCTTACTAGTAAACAATCAACAACAAAAAATTGCAGTCCACTGTCATAATACTTATCCAACTTCTAGAATGTAAAACACTAATAGCAAAACATCATAATTGACATGCACACAAGTTAATACTAGGATTTAATGTAGAAATCCAATTCAAAAAAAAAATACTAGTAACATGTCACCAATCTTTCATTCTTCTAAAGTGAGCTCTATTAGGAGCTACCCATTCTAAAAGCTACAAAATACACTATTTAATTTATAATATTCTTAAAGAATTTAATCACCCTATTAGGAGTGGCCTTGTTAGAGGACTTAAGAACATTTCCTTAGAATGCCACTTTGATTAGAGGATTTTAGTACTGATATAATAGTTAGAAAGTAACAGTAGGTTTTATTATACAAATACAACTCACTTTGTAAATAGAGATCACATTTTAGTTCACATATTGATCCACTAGCTAGCCTTCATTGTCATATCTATCTTTGATCTCCTTGGAACTCCTTCAAGCAATCACATCTTGACTCTTCACAACACTTCTAAATCTCTGGTGTAAGTTCACCAATCAATAGCATCAATAATTTCTTTAACCTTGATTAGGTCTCCACTAGTTCTCCTAATCTCTCACACACTTTAGTTAGCCTATATACCTCCTTTAATAGGTAATTCTAATCTTTTTCCATTTGAACATCACCATATATCTTTGGGTTTGGTTAGATTCATTAAATCCTTCCAACATTTTGTCTCCTCTTTTCTCTTCTAGAAAATTATTCAAACTTCACCTTGAATTCTTTCATAGAAATTCTCAAACATAGTTTCTCTCAAATTAAATCATCTAGGTCATCCATCTTTATCTTCCACATGTTATACATATTTCAAGAAACTAGCTATGTCATCTAGAAGTCATGATTTCCTCATAATATATCAAATATTGTCTCTTAGCCAACATTGTGTTTTGACACTCAGTTGTCAGTGGATTACTCGATCGCTACTAACCTTTTTGTTTAGTACATATACTAACACTCAATTAGTACTAATACTTGGTTGACACTAAATTTACTCGACACATACTCAAACTCAATTGACACTAGAATCGCTCAACATACACTTTAAGTTTCTTAATATTCTACTCTTTCTCTTGGTCAATCCTATATATTTGGTCAATATTTGATCACTTCTTCAAGGTTTTGATATAACTTTATTCTTCACTTGTAGCATGATTCAAACAATCACTTTATCTTGTCAAAGTCTAAATAATGAAGTGTCCATTGTTATTCCTATCATAACTCAACCTTTTTTCTAAGTCCTTTTGTTATGTCCATCTTCTCAAATCCTCTTCATCAATCATCTTGATATGACACTTGAATCAGATAGCAAACTATCTTACCAAGTAGGTTGGACATCAATGACAATATAATAATTGTTCCAATTGTAGTTTCCAACAATCTCCCTCTTTGGCATTTATGGAAATGCCTCTAGTTACCATATAATCCAAAACATGTACTACTTTTAGAAACTCCCTCTATATTTAGTTTCAAATCTTTATAAATGTCCTCAACTTCATTTTGATTCTCATCCATGTAGCTCACATAAACTCCTTAGATCATGAAATCAATGATGCAGTATAAGGTAGGAGATTCCCCAAAGGAGATTTCCAAACCCCCAACAAATAACCACATAGTGGAAACACAACAACAAGCAAAAATAATTCAAGATCTAATACAAAATCACAACTCTTTATTCATAAAATAACTAATTACAAGTAATATTCCTACTTGTAAGATCTTTTGGGTTAGGGCCAAATACAAACAACAATTACAATATCAATTTTGCAAGATCCAACAAGATCCAACTTACAAGGAAACTCAATCTTAGCTACTCCAAAACCACAACTAGATATGAACCCCAAGAAGAATACCCACTTGTACCCTCAGATCCACCAAGAAATCCTCGAGTTCTCAAGCCATAGCTACTAGCTCTTAAAAGTTTCCATCTACCCTTCATCCTCTTCTCCAAGCTAGATGATAATCATAATGCCTAAAGACTGCACAAAACCCCTTACTTATACCCAACTAAACCAAAAGTTGGCCCAATTCATTACAAATTGAATTAAATGCCTAAAATTAAATATATGTTGAGCCACAAGTTGGCTATAACACAAATTAAATACACATACATAAATTAAATGACAAAAGTCAGCTCACAAACAACTCAACACCACTGAGAGAAAAGACCAAGCTAAGTGCCAAAAAATAAGTCAAGCGTTAGCCAAACCATAAGAAACATTGAGCTCGCAGAGCATGTCATGCTCCAAAGAGTATGCCAACTCCTAGTGTTTTTTGAGCTCCATAGAGCATGTTGAGCTCCACAGAACATGTCGAGCCCCATAGAACATGCTAAGCTCCATAGTGTATGTTGAGCACTAGTATCTTTTGAGCTCCTTGGCCAACACTATGCCCAAAAATGATCAAGCACCACTCCTTTGGTGACCGAGTTCACAACTTCAAGCCAAAATCCCTCCAACCATGCAAGATTGGAAGCACACTCAAGATGCTCCTGCATTTATCAATCATATTCTTATATATTTCTGGTAATACCCTACACAGATTCTCCATATTCATCAATATCCTTAGTATCAAATTCTTCTTTGCTATCCACACTTTCTCATTCTAATGATGGATCATGTATTATGATCTAAAATGTTGATGATAAATACATACACACACACACACACACACACACACACAAATCTAGAAAATAATTTATTTTACTAATGGATTGTGCAAATATGATAATATTATTTCATGGTAACTATCATATTCTCCCTCTTTGACAACAATTCTAAAGACACTAAATCTGTATCATACATATTTTCCATGTAGATAACTTCATGTTAGTACAAAATTCACCTCTATCATTTGGTCTATGATTGATGTTGTTTTCCTCTTCCTTCACTACTTTAGGAGACTCCTAAACTATGACATTTTGGATCAACTTATAAGATGTTCTAATCAGCACATTTGATGTAGAGCTCCATCTTAGTTTAAGTAGCCTTATCTAGGGGAATGACCCCTAATTTACCTCTTAGATATCATAAAACAATAGATCAAACAAAAGAGAACACAAGACACAAAGATTTAACATGGTTCACCCAACCCCTGGGCTATGTCCACCAAACAATGAGTCCAATATTTTTATTATCCAATGATTACAACCTAATTATTCTCTGTAATCCCTTACAACTCAATACTGCTACAAAATGCTAAAATCTCATCATACATTATGAAATCCCTAACCCTAAGCCATTTTATATAATCTTTTGTCACTTACACAATTAGTCCTAGAATAAGTCATCCAATAGAAGAAAAAAAAATCAGTCAACACCTTTTAAAATAGTAGAGTCATTTTGGCTTTGAGGGAACTACCCCTTGCCCCTACCTTGGGTTCACTTTCCCCAAACCCTTGTAGAAATAATCATGGAGGAACCACATTGAATAAACCTTTGAGTATGATTAGGGTCCACATCACAAAAAATATCAATTATTTTCTCCTCAGTGTTTATATACTCCAATCTTACTTCTTTGTCTTGATCCAACTCTCTCAAGTAATGATAGTTGATAGCAATATACTTGGTCTTTGTGTGCATTGTAGGGTTCTTTGATATCTTTATAGCACTTCTATAGTCACAATAGATAACAACTAGATTGGAGATCTCTTCCTTCTTCCCTTTCAATAATTTCTCGATCCATATAATATTTGAAAAATTTACCGCTATTGCCACATATTTAGCTTCATCTATTGATTGTGAAATATAGTTCTATTTATTTCTTCTCCATGTGGTTGTAAAGAACCTACTCAAATCTGACCTCAAAATGCTGATTTCAAATAGCCAAGACTTTTGGCAAAATTACAATGACATACAATTATGGTGTTTTGCTGAAATAAAAATGCAAGCCTACAGTTGCAAATTTTTTTTAAAAACTATACAATAACCATGATCTCCTAATGCACTCTTATGTAACAATAATGACTAAAATTTCACTGCCTCACTAACATTTTGTTTTTTTTTTTTAACAATGCAAAATAGGTAGATTAAAGATTACTATACTAAGATGCAAATGTCTAGAGTAAACCTGGAAATGAAGAATGCTACCAATCAAACCCTAATATTACCAATAGATGAAAATATTGATCACACAAATATCCCCAACAATTCATCCAATTAATAGCACCATAATGTTTTTCTTTATAGTACAAGTAGAAAGTCTAAAGCAACTTTCTCAAATTTGCAATAATTCAAATGATCTTTCACACCCTAAAAATTGCATACCAATTGAGAGTTTTCATTCTCAATGGCCAATGGTGATTACTTGCAAAAACCCTAGGCTCCACAATGCACATCAACAAACATCACAATAAATTTGGATGATAGACAGTAAGCCCTCAATGCCTATTTATCCTTTTTCCCTCGATAGGTCGGCCTCCTTTTTAATTTTTTCTCTGCTTCTTCCAACAGCCTCTAGAGCATTATTTTATTAAATGACTTTATAAAATATATCACTTTATTAAATTAATTAAATATAAAGCTACCTTGTAAAATATTTTTTTAATTTGATAACTTTATAAATAATTAACTTTTCCAAAATGAGAACATTACAATGGTTAGTCTCTTTCCTAGAAAGAAAGCTCCACCACTTGTACTCTTTTGGTCATCAACATTGTCTCCCCAGTTGGAATCAATGAAAACTTTCAATTCAAACTTTCCATTCCTCTTGTAATATAAGTCATAGTCTTATGTTCCTTTCAAATATCTTAGTATCCTTTTTACTACTTTAATGTGATTCTCCTTATGGTTTGTAGAGAATCTTGCAACAATCCTAACTACTAATGCATTATCAGTTCTGTTGTGAACAAAATATTGTAATTTTCAACCATTGATCTATATAATGTTTGGTTCACATCAGTTGAATCATCATTCTTAGATATCTTATGTCCTATAGCCATAGGTGTGCTCACAGGTCCTAAATCTTCTATTCCAAAAAAAATATGTATCTCCTTGGTGTATAATGATTGATTAATGTAGATACCTAGCTTCACTTGATATACTTGTAAACCAACAAAGAATTTGATCTCACCAAACATAGACATTTCAAATTCTTTCCTCATTTTATCTACAAATTATTTTCATAATGCATTTTTTCCTCCAAATATGATATCATCAACAAAAAAATTAGATAGCAATATCTCATTGTTATTGCTAGTCTTCAAGTATAGATTGTTTTTATCATTAGTTCTTTCATATCCAATCTTCACTAAATAATTATGCATTCTTTCATATGATGCTCTACATGCTTATTTCAAACCATATGGAGCCTTTTATAGTTTACATACCATGTTTTTCTTGTTGGGGTCTACAAATCCTTCAGGTTGTTCAATGTAAACCTCTTCTTCATGTATTCCATTCAAAAATATAGATTTGACATTCAATTGGTAAACTTTAAATCCTTTATAAACTAAATATGCAAGTAGCATTCTAACTCCTTCCAATCTTGTAACTAGGAAAAATATTTTTCCATAGTCAATTCCTTCTTCTTGTGCATATCCTTTGCATACCATTCTAGCCTTGTTCCTTGTGAATTCTCATTTTTCATTCAACATGTTTTTGAATACCCACTTTGTTCCAATAGAATTCTTGTCCTTTGGTCTAGGTATCAATGTCCATGCTTTGTGCTTCTTTATCTACTAAATTTTTCTTTCATTGCATGAATAAAATCCCCATTCTCTAAAGCATCTTTTACTAATTTCATTTCAAATTCACAAAGTAAACATATATCACTTTTGACTCTTTTCCTTGTCATAACTTCATATAATTCTTTATCTCCAATGATTTTTTTAGGTGCATGATGTCTTCTCACATATTTTGTGAGTATAGGTTATTTTCTTCTTTCTTCTTATACACGTTCATCTTTAAAAATGATTTCAAGGTAATTTTTTCTCTCTGGTTCTGATTCAAGTTTAGGCTTTACTTACTCATCATTGTCTTTCAAATGTTTGACATCTACCACATGTCTCTTGGCATCATTTTTTTGATGCTCAATACCTATAGTATGTTGTTTGGGTACTGGTTGCTGCAACTTTGCATTTACTATTCTCTATTACTCGATAACTTTTTTCTCTTACTCAGGTAAAGTTCAGGAAACACCTTCATCCAAAAAAATTAATGTGTTGTATTTTTCACATTCTTTTTAACATTTAACTTCATTCTTTTCTCCATATTTATCAAATTTCACATTTTCATTTTGCACAACTTTGTTAATGTTAGAGTTCAAACATTTATAAGCTTTCCTCTTTGTAGAATATCCTACGAACATGCCCTCCTCACTTTTATCATCAAGTTTTGTATTTCTATTATCTTTAAGTATATATAATTTTCTTGCAAAAACTTTTAAATAGTTCACATTAGGTGCGTACCCATACCACAATTCAAATGGTGTAGCATGGGCACCTTTCTTGGCTAGTACGCTATTCAACGTATAGACTATTGTACTTACAACTTCTCTCTAGTATTTTTGTGGCATATTTGTCTTCATTGTCAATGGTCTAGCACAATCCATGATTGATCTATTTATCCTTCCATCTAGTCTATTTTGGGAGGGGTCCTAAGTGCTAAAATTTGTCTTTTGATTCCTCCATCATTGTAAAATATATTGAATTCCTTCGAGATGAAGTCTCCTCCTCTATTAGATCTTAAGCACTTCAGAATCATACTTATTTCCTTTTCAAGTCTGGCCAAATACATCTTAAACAACTGAAAAGCATCATATTTCTCTTTTAGAAACATCAAAGTCATCATTTTAGAATAATCATCAACAAATAGAATGAAATATTTGTCTCTAGAATATATTTGCACTCCACTAGATCCGTAAAGGTCAGTATGAGCCAATTCCAAAATATTATTCTAGATGTGTATGTCTTTATCTTGAAACTAGACTTTCTCATTTTTCCCAAATGACATTGTTTGCACATGGCATTATTATGTTTCTTCACTCTTGGTAACCCTCTTACTCTTTTCATCTTACTAATGCTTACCAAATTGTCAAAGTTCACATGACATAACCTCTTATTCCATAACCATATATCTTCATTTTGTGCAAACAAATATGTCTCATTAGATAAATCTAGATAGGAAAAGTTACCTCTTGTTTGATCACCACTTCCAATGAGTTCACCAGTGGCATCAAATATTTTGGCCTTCTTGTGATGAAATTCAACTTTTTATCCTTATTTTTTCAACTATGAAACACTCAACAAATGATAGTTAAGTCCTTTAACCCAATAAACAATGTCACACTTTCTCTTATCAGTAAATTGTATTGATCCTTTACCTTTCACAAGACATGGTGCAACATTACCAAATTTAACATAGTTACACTTGTATGGTTCCATTTTTTCAAATTTACTTTTATCTCTAGTCATGTGATGTGAACAACCATTATTAGTTAGCCACCTATCAATTACACACATATGAAATTAATGCGGTTTTCTCATCTTCATTAGTATCTTCTTTCATAGAAACATACAAAACTTCTTCATCATTACTTTTAGACTCATTATCAATTTCTTCCTCAACATTGTAACAAGATTTCTTACCTTTTCCTTTGTAGTACTCTTTCTCTTGTTATCTATATCATCTCTTCTTCTTTTGTACTTGCTTTCCTTCTTTCATCCATACCTTCTTTGTTAGGACATCTTGCATAAATATGACCAACTTTGTTACATTAAAAAAATAGATTATAATAATTTTACCTTCATATTTTCCTCTACCTCTTGGAAGTCTTCAAGCCATCAGTACTTCAAGCTCATCAAGTTCATCATCAGAAACATCATTGTCACTTTTCACACATTTTTCTTTTCATTTCTTACTAAGTAGTTATGATTTAAAAGTATATTCAATAGTGGTAGGGGTGAAATTATCAAAATTTTACATCTCAAGAGTAGTAAGGCTACTGATTACACCTTCTAAAGTTAGGTTCTTACCAGGGTTATATCTCAATTCTTGTATTGTAGAAACTCTAATAGCATAAATAGGAAGTAGAGTTCTCAATACCTTGTTGATCACAATCTCATCATCAATATTTCAATTTTATCCTCTTATAAAATTTACAACCTCTTTGATTCTTTCACAATACTAAACAATATTCTCACCTTCCATCATTCTCATTTCATCAAACTTAGCTATCAAGCTTTTTAATTTTACTTTCAAAATGTTTTTGTCACTTCCATAGATGGTTTGTGTTGGTGTAAATATATTCACTATTTACACTTAAGTTTACTTAGTTCAATGCATATTTTATTATTTCTTAGTTGAGACACTTAGGATTTTGCATACTTTAATGAGTTGTCATGTTGACAACACAAGAGTAAGCAACTTTAATTCAGCACATGGTGTCTACAAAACTAGAGTTTGCATAATTAACTGAGTTGTCATATAGACAACATAGTTATTCACACTCTTATTTCAGCACATGATGTCTACAACATAATTTTTTGTGCTACACCTTTGTAAGCTTATCCCCACATCATCACACTAACTCATATGCTTAATAGAGGATAACCTACTTCTGGTGGACATGTATATTCAATAGTGGTAGGGGTGAAATTATCAAAATTTGACATCTCAAAAGTAGTAAGCCTACTAATTACACCTTCTAAGGTTAGCTTGTTACCAAGGTTATATCTCAATTCTTGTATTGTAGAAACTCTAATAGCATAAATAGGAAGTAGAGTTCTCAATACCTTGTTGATCACAGTCTCATCAATATTTCCATTTTCTCCACTTATAGAATTTACAACCTTTTTAATTCTTTCACAATACTGAACAATACACTCACCTTCCATAATTCTCATTTCATCAAACTTACCTCTCAAGCCTTCTGATTTCACTCTCAAAATATTTTTGCCACCTCCATAGATGGTTTGTGTTGGTGTAAATAAATATTCATTATTTACACTTACTTAAGTTTACTTAGGTCAATGCATTATTTTATTATTTCTTAGGTGAGACACTTAGGAGTTTGCATACTTTTATGAGTTGTCATGTTGACAACACAGGAGTAAGCAACTTTAATTCAGCACATGGTGTCTACAAAATTGGAGTTTGCATAATTAATTGAGTCGTCATGTAGACAACACAATTATTCACACTCTTATTTTAGCACATGGTGTCTACAACATAATTTTTTGTGCTACACCTTTGTAGGCATATCCCCTCATCATCGCACTAACTCTTGTGCTTAATGGAGGATAATCTACTTCTAGTGGACATGTGTTTGGTTGTAAGACTTATCAGTGTGTTGATTCTTAGGCATTTTAGAAGCATTCCAAAGGCCTTTATATACAAGCACTACTAGTGTACTTGAACATCAACTAAACATTGAATGACAATAAATCAATTTTGGATATTGTTATTATGATCATACATCATTTGTCTACTATTGTGCTTGTGCTTGAGTTCCTTGATCTTGGGTGATTTTTTCCTAATGCAAATTCTTATTTGGTATCATAGCTATACCAAATTCTTACATGGTATTAGAGTTGAGAGAGATTCCCTTCACATAGCCATTCAAAACCATTCTTTCTTTAGCATCTTGACCCAGATCTAGAGAATCCATAGATATTAGGAGCATCTAGAGCCAAAGTAGACCTCACCATTGCATCCAGAGGATCGATATGGTGAATTTTCACTATAAATTTTCTTATATGTGCAAATAGTCAAATCTGAGACAATTTTTTTTGCAAACTGGCACCCAAAGGCCTAATTTGTAGAATTGGTATGATCATTTCAAATCTCTAAATTTAAATTTCATATCTGCATAATTTATCATTTATTGCTTTGTATTATTTTTTGGATCTACATATTTTGTTTGAAATTTTTTTGGCCATCAAGCCAGTTGGAGAGATTTTTGTAGGTGAAGATTGAAGCTTGCTGGTGCAAATCATATATTTGCATCACATTCAAAAGGTCAAAAAAACCCCAAATTGAATTTTGCTTCAACCAAATCAAACATCTAAGGACAAATCTAGAGCCATTTTATTTTTGGAGGTGCGACGATAGCTATTTAAGAGAAATAACAACAAAGGTGATTTTCAAACAACAATATCTCCCTCATATAGACTGATTTTTTCAAGCAATTTTTTTAAGTTTTGGGGTAGAATTTTGTGATATACACATAGGTTCAGGTAGTTTGAGATCTTTGTTCTTGAATTTTTTCGTAACTCGTAAATCTTGATTTTTGCCACTTCAAATGCTTATTACAGGCTTATCTAGACACATATTCAGGTTCTATTTTTTTTTGGAAGTGCATAATTTTTTGTCTACTTTCCAAATCTACAATCAAATTATAGGTTTTATGGATAGAAATACTACTTTCAGGAATAGGCCCTAAATTGGCCATTGTAATCACTTTAAGTATAAAGTGCCTATAGTGCCTGCCCCTAGTTCACATTTTTGCTATCATTTTTGAACTCTTTTAGGGCTAGTTTTATGTTGATGATTATTAGTAACATTATTTTGAGATTATCAAATATTGTTTCAGATTCAGTTTATTACATGATGAGATTACTTGATACTACTTACTTCATGTATGTATGATGATTATTATAGTGTTTATTGTTATTGATGATGATTAGTTAGATGATTTATTATCATATGTGTTTTCTTATGGATACTTACCCCATACTTGCATGTGTATGGTGTGCATGTTTGTTTTCTTTTTGTATGGCATTTCTAATGTGGTTAAGGAAGGGATTTGTAGTCACTTGCTAGTCAGGATCTATACGATGCACCACTTCCTACCATTATCGATTTAGCTTAGTATATATTGTGCTTATACATGAATAGATTTTATGTAGGTTGTAGGGACTTCCCTAAATTGCCAGGATGAGTGTACCCTATTGCATTATCTCAATGGCAGAGAGGGGAGATAAATTCTCAAGTCCAAATCCCAACCCTTTAAGCCATTTGTCCTAATTGAAAATTAGGACAAGTATCTGAGTCGAGTACCCTCTGAATACATTGGATGATGTAATTTGTGATATTAACCCTTATGGTTTGATTTTGTATGTGTTTTGCTATGATGAGTTTTTGTATTTTACTTTATGAATCTTTGGTGTATTTTCTATTAATTAAGTCTAATTAAAAGATTTAATTAAATGAAAAAATAATATGATATTTTAATATTTAATTTTATTTAATTAATTTTGAAATTAATCAAATAAAATAATTAAATTTGAAGATAAAAGTTATAAGTTTAAAGTTGGAACGTGATAATATTATATTAATTTAATATTAATATATTTAGAGTTCATTTTTAAATAAATGCTAAATAATATTATTATTTAAGTTAATAAATATTTTATCAATTAAGTTTCAAAAATAAATTTAAAAGTGGAAAAGAAATTAATTTATTAAAAGTTTCATGATAAGTGCATGAGATTTGAAATTAATAAATTAATTTTTAAAAAATAAAAATAAATAAAGCAAATATTAAATAAAGTAATGTGCATTATTTTAATACTTATTCACATAGAAGTATGTGAACTCTTGTGAGTTGTCATGTTGACAACATAAGAGTTTGCACTCTAATTATGCACGTGTTGTCTACACTTAGGAGTTAGCACATTATTTGAGCACATGGTGTCTACAACATTCTAGACACCTCATCATGTTCATCTTCTTATCGTGGAAGATATGTGCTCAGTTGTCATGCTTATCTCTTAGTTCTTTCTAGACACATTCTAGATGCATCTGAGAGGCCCTTATATATAGGCTCTCCTAGTGTGTATGGACATCCTCATATGCTTCTACAAGCACTCCTAGTCACTTGAGGGGGGGGGGGGGGGGGGGGAGGGGGGGTGGTTGTTCGGTTCTTGAAGGAATTGTGAATGTTGGATAAGGAAGGAATTTTTAGAAAGGAGAAGGTTCTAAGAGGAGGAGCTTCTCTACAATTTTCTAAGGCATAGCGAATTAGCATCAGTGTCCAAGTAGGCACTTGTGATTATTTCACATATTTTATTACACTCTTTCTCTTCCTATATTCATCATGTCTATTATGTGTGTCTAAATAATTCTCTATGAATGAATCTTCAATTTTTTAATTTGGAATTCAGGCATGCATATTGTTTCATCTAGTTATGGGAATTAAAATATTATTGCAATCTTCACTTAGTAGAATTAAGATTTAAAAATTGATTTGGGTTTAGGTTCAAATTAAAATAGAATCTTATTATTATGCATTAGTTTTATATGATGTATTAACTAATCTAATTAAATTTAATTCAATTAAGATTAGTTAATAGTACAAGAAGTGTAATTAATTATTAGTCAATTTAAGTAAATGGATTTTTTTTAAATGAGGGCAAATTAAAATAAAAGAGATATTAATAAGTGTTTAGTGGAATTAAATAATTGAATTATTAATGAGATTGATTTTACTTAAAATCAACAAATATTATTTTAAATAAATGATTGTCCTTGAAGTGTTTTAAGGAAATTGTAAACCAATTATTTGAAAGTTGATAAGTATTATTCTTATGATTTGAATAATGGGAGATGCTCTTGGAATTAAGAGAGTTTCATTTAACATTGATTTTAGTAAAATAATGCAATGATTTTATTAAAAGTCAATGGGAATTAGTTTAATGATTTAAATAAGTAAATAATTATCTTTTGACTATTTTAGAAAATTGTTTTTAAATAATGAAGGGATAATTTTATGTTTTATTCGAAAAGATAAATGGGTTGACTTGGAGATTAAACAAAGAATCTTATAGGTTTTATGTATACTTGAAACAAAAAATGAAACCTCATATTTGACTTAATCATGTGATTGGGAAAGAAAAGAAAAGTATGTGTTTGTATCTTGTTCTTTATGCTATCCATGTTTGGGGTTTGGGTGGTCCTAGAGTGTTGACTAGTTAGGACGTCTACTAGATGCTTGGGAGTTATGCGAATGTCATTGCATGTTGATGTTATTTGATCTTGATATTTCAAAACCCAACCATGGTAATGTGATGGTATGCTTTATGAGATGTTTGTATTTATCATTTGTTGATTTTTTTCAATCTTCTTATGTGAAGCTAAGGTGTATGTCTATGAGATACTTAACTTAACCATCTTTGAGTCATCAATCAGTTATACTTGGATTACTTTCTAGTCACCTTAATGGGACTAAAGTGTTTGTTTTGATCTTGATGATGTCATGTTGTGACATGTTTTGACTTGACCATTTTAGAGTCTTCGATCAATATTACTTTGAGATACTTTATGATTGCTCATTAAGAACCGATGGATATTATGATTATGATTGGATGCTTTTTAGTTGCTAATGGAGAAATGATATGATTATTTTGATTATCTTTATGATTCTTTCTAGTCACTTGTATAGGACTGAGGTGATTTTGTGATTTTTGATTTCATGAGCCTAGGGTAGGTTATCTACTTGTAGTGTCAAGAAGTGGCTTGCAATGGGGGTCGGGGCCCTAAGTGGTTTCTAGGGTAACTCATTGTAAGTTATTTAATAAGTGAAAAAATGTACACTAAATGGGGATTAAAAAGAACCTAATAAGATAATTGTATGTTCTCTCCCATGCCTCGAGTGCTAGTATAGACTAGGATGCAAGTGCTAGTATAGACTGGGATGGGAGTAGAGAGAACACTTGGTTGTGACCTTGCATTTTTTAGTATGCCTCATCAGTATGAGAGGATACTAGTAGCCACATAGGGATCACTAGGGGATAAAAGTCTATTGAGAGACTACAAGGGTAACTCTAGTGTGATTTGTGCGATGACACTTTCTCGCTTACATAGTAGGTTTCCTACATGTCATTGTTGTGCCTCTGGGTGTAGATGTCAATCTGGGGGTTGGAACCTTTGAGTTAGAATACTTTTAGGATTCCTAGACTTAGAGATTACTTGTGTTATGTGATTTTTTATCTTGTGTTATGTTATTTGATATCCTATTTGGGACTTGAGACTATCTTCTCAACGCAGTGGGAGTGGGCCATTTAGGTTCCACACAGTCGGGTGGTAGTGCTTTTTCACTCTTACCATTTGAGATCCATCTGAGACACCGTGGCTAGAGCATTCTTTATTGGCATTTACCTTCATTCTATTCTTGGATCATTATGATGGATGTTATTTACTGATACATATCCTTATATTCATGATTAGCATGTAACAGAGGATGTTATCTACTTTGTAGGACTTATGCTTTATTCTTGCATGTTAGATTTCTTTATGCATATGTTGTAGTATGTTTTAGGAGTGACATCCCTACTATGATAATACCGATGATCTCTTTGGTGACTTGGGATGTTATGCATAGAGGGATGGCTAGGGCCCACAATGGTCTAATGATGCTATTGATGGTTGGGAGGAACCACACACTTAGTTAGTTGGGTTTTATGATGGATGGTTATCTTTTATGATGGTTGTTATATCTTTATTGATGGATGGATGTATCATGTATGTTATTGATTTCATTTACTTTATTTTATTTTATATCATGGATTCAATGAGGATGATGTATCTTTATTTTTACATATGTATATTCTTTTAAGTCTTTCATACCCTATGACATGTATAGTGGATGATTGAGCATTTTGAATTTAATTGCCAAGAGACATTCAGTATATTATGGACTGTGGACCTTTAATTATTCTTTCATGTGGATGTTGTAGTTGTTAGACTTAGTATTAATTAGACTAAATGTGACTTAACATCTTGGGATCCCTTGGTAGGGCATTACAATGCCTAAATCATGAACTAGGGGGCTTTCTTTGATTCTCTCTTGCATTTTGGGGTTTGCTTGCATTCATTGATCTTATGGAGGAGTTTTGCTCCCCATGTCAAGGTGGTCTCAGACAAAGGTTGACTAAGAGGAACTATAAAAAATGGAGTGCCTCACTCATTGATCATCTAAGGAGAGAACATCTAGAAGTATTTCCTTACTTATTTTGAAACAAACTGATCTCTTCCATTGGTCACATAACTGATCTACCACCTACTAAAAGACTTTTGGATATCATTTATTTCAATCTCTCTTCTTCTAATTTTTATAAGTTCATTGACACATTATGGTATCCTTATGACATTTGGATGTGTCTTTGGGAGCTATATGGAGATCTAGACATTCCTCCATTCCAAAAAGATCTTTTACCTCTAGATGTAGGTGCATCCTCTCTAGATGAGATCACACCTCTTGATGCTCCTATTGCTTCTACTAATCCAGTGCCAACCATAGATGCTTCTAATTTAGGGCAGTATGATTTACCACATCTTCCTACTTCAACTTCATGAGATGCTTTCCTTCGATACATTTCAAAGCTATTCATGGAGTTTCACATAGAAGATGTGGGAGATATCATCGATGACATCTGCCTTCACTTTGTTCAAGTGAATAATGCATCCATTGCCATAGTGATAGGTTCATGTACTTCAACATAGTAGGGTACACCTTGTCTTCCAGCTCTAGCATCAATGGATGATTTCTTCACAGATATTTCAAGTTTGTTTGTGGAGTCACACATAGAAAATTTGTGAGACATATTAGATGATCAACATCTTCTAATTGATGAAGTAGAATCTTATTCAATTTTCACAAGGGCTCACTCTAACCATCCTGTCCATTCTCTACATGATTAGTCTTCATAGGTTGATATGATAGTGGATCCTTATGTACAATAGTTAAATGAGGTCTCTTTATCATTTGAGGAAATAAATGGTTCTTTGGAACATGTTCTACATCCATCCTTGCTAGATCCAAAATTGTTCTTTTTAACAGCATTGGAAGGGGTGACCATTAGTAGAAACACAAGGACAACTAAATAGGTTTCAGAGGCACCCTTCATCTTTGGGATTATTTCTACACATAGGGGAAGAATTTCACCTATACCTTTGATATTGTTTCTTCCAAAGGAGGAACATTATTCAGCAATCATGGATCAACATCTACATTCGATCAGCTATCACCGATTGACACTCTACATTTAAGTAGTGGGGGACTACCTTGCCTCCTTCTCTTTTATGGGGGGGGACTTTTTCCTCTTATGGGTTTTTATTCTTCTATTTCTCTTTTGTATATACTTGATGTATGTAATAATGGGGGATTTTGAATACTCCATCCATCCATGCATCTTGTCTTTTCATCTCCCTTTTTGGGAGAGGGTTTTTCCCATGAGTTTTTCACTCTTTCTCTACTTTATGAGAGATTGCATTCCATTTTGTACATGGGTACTTAACATGGCCTAATATTTGGGACCCGTTATGCATTTCCATCCTGGCTTTCATATGCTTAAGTGCATTACCCTAAGTTGCACTTAAGGGGGGGTATTGGTGTAAATAAATATTCACAATTTACACTTAAGTTTACTAAGGTCAATGCATCATTTTATTATTTCTTAGGTGAGACACTTAGGAGTTTGCATACTTTTATGAGTTTTCATGTTGACAACATAGGAGTAAGAAACTCTAATTCAACACATGGTATCTACAACATTAGAGTTTGCATAATTAACTGAGTTTTCATGTAGACAACACAGTTATTCACACTCTTATTTTAGCACATGGTGTCTACAACATAATTTTTTATGCTACACCTTTGTAGG
Organism: Cupressus sempervirens; assembly: GCA_028749045.1. Lineage (NCBI taxonomy): Eukaryota > Viridiplantae > Streptophyta > Pinopsida > Cupressales > Cupressaceae > Cupressus > Cupressus sempervirens. The sequence continues at coordinate 804,791,453 of CM053783.1, read as the reverse complement.
CTTATCCTCACATCATCACACTAACTCCTATGCTTAATGGAGGATAATCCACTTCTGGTGGACATGTGCTTGGTTGTAAGACTTATCAGTGTGTTGATTCTTAGGAATTCTAGAAGCATTATAGAGGCCCTTATATACAGGCACTCCTAGTGTACTTGAATATCAATTGAACATTGAATGATAATAAGTCAATTTTGGATATTGTTATTCTAATCATACCTTGTTGGTCTACTATTGTGCTTGTGCTTGAGTTCCTTGAACTTGGGTGATTTTTCCTTAAGAAAAAAATTATTTGGTATTATAGCTATACCAAATTATTGTAATTTTTATTGTATCCCACATTTTTTTTGTAGTAGTGCAATCCTTTATGTCATCAAACTCGGTATAGCTAAGGGTTTCTGCATTCTCCAACATAGTTTGGTTGTGTTCTTACTTCTCTTTCATCTACTGAGCTATCAAAGGAACTGTTGTTATTAGCACATATGCATTTTCTATTTAGTATATTGCACCATCTCCAATTCCAACTAGATGCAACTTCCTAAAACTTTTCCATGCAAGAAAGTTTTCTATGTTCAACCTTGGCACCTCCTTTTTGTACATCTTGATCTTTAGCTTCAAGTACCTTCAAAATTTTATCCATGAGCATCAATACTCTAATACCAATTGTAAGAATATTTAGAATAATTGACTGGGGGGTAAATTAGTTATCCATGGTCTATATGTACCAAATCAATAATTAAACACTTCAACTAATCCAAATCTATGCATCCAATAGCTTGACCTCTATAGTAAACAATCAACAACATAAACTTGTAGTCCACTTTCCTAATACTTATCAAACTCATAGAATGTAAAAATTTAGTAGTAAAACATATTAAATGACAACCACACAAATTAACACTAGGATTTAACATGGAAATCCAATTTGAAAAAAATCACCAGTAACATGTCACCAATCTTTCACTCTTCTAAAGTGAGCTCTATTAGGAGCCAACCTTGATAAATGTTATAAAACACCTTGTTGATGTGACCTTGTTAAAGTATTTAATCACCCTATTAGATGTGTCCTTGTTAGAGGACTTAAGAGCATTCCATTAGAATATCACCTTGATTAAAGGATTTACATGGGTAAGTGCAAGAAGTTGGGTCTCACTTTTGGACAAAAAGTGGAATTTTTTTCCTATTTTTTAAATTTCTTGTTAATTGATTTCAAAATTTGAGGCATTTAGGATTGAATATAAAATAAATTCAAAAGTAAAAATTTAGTGTTTAGATTCTACTTTTTGAATATGTAACTTATTTGTGTACCAATATGATTTTATTTTATTTTTTGGAATGGATCTTTAAAAACCACTTTTTCCTATTTCAAGACCATTCCACACTTGTGTACAAATGCCATAATTTGACACAAATAAATAAATTTTTATAAATCCTTTTGAAGGAAGTTACCTAACACACCAAAGATTGATGATAATATTTTCTCTTAATTTTTTATTGAATATTTTTTATTATTAATAATTTATAATTGACAATAAAGGGTAAATTATAAAACATCTCATGTACAGACAACATAATTTGATCACAATTTCACTTTTTTCAAAAATTCTTTGTAACTTCATAAGAATTGTATGCAGATTAATGATATATAAATTAATTTAAGAAAAAAAATAAAATAAAAAGTTTTTAAATTTTTAGTGAACCTCTCTATTTTACATTTAGGTACTACCTTTGATTAAAAAATAATACGAAAATAGTAAATAAAACCATCGCACTATAAAATTTATATCTCTAAAATTAGGACAATGAGAACTCTAATGGGTTTTGGTTTCATATAGAATTTGATTGGGAAGAGCCTCTAAAAATAATAGCAAGGTGTGAATTTGTCAGTTCAATGCCTTAGCCAAACCATGAGAGATCAATGCATAGGCTTGGTCTCATGAAGCCTATCCTAAACCAAAATCCGAGGCAGGAGAAAAAAACTCCTGCCCAATGTTGTAAGAAATGGGTACCCGTTATTTGAAATTCAAAAATGCCCATTTTGAAAAAGTAAAAGTGGTGTTTAAAACACATTAAAAATCCTCAAATAAATAAATAAAACGATCTTTTTAAAAATGACCACTCATTTCTATAAGTTAAAAATAGGCACCCATTTTTAAAAATTTAAAATTTTTATATTTTCAAAAATGGGTACTCATTTTTTGAAAATAAAAAATAAGTGCCTAATTTTTTTTAAAATAGGTGCCCATTTTTTGAATTTTGGATCAGGCACCCAAGCCTAATATGAGTTCCCATTTTTAAAAAATGGGTGCCCATTTCTAAAAGAGCATGATCTCAGTCTATGGACTTCCGTAGAATTGAGACCCAACTTCTTGCTTCTACCCACATATGACAATTAGGTCAACCTTGTTTAAAGGACTTCAATACTGATATAATGGTTAGAAAGTAATAGTAGGTTTGATTTCACATTTATACAACTCATTTTTTAAGTATAGATCATAATTTGGTTCACATGTTGATCCACTAATTGGCCTTCATTGTCATCTCTACCTCTAATATGCTTGGCACTCCTTCAAGAAATCACAACTCAGTGCTTCATAACTCTTCTCAACCTCTAGCTTAAGTTCACTAATCAATAGCATCAACAATTGCTTCAACCTTAATTAGGTCTCCACCAATTTTTCTAACATTTCACACACTTTAGCTATCCATTATACCTCCTTAAATAGGTAATTATGATCTTTTACCAGTTAAACACCACCATAGATCTTAGGGTTTGGTTAGATTCATTCAATCCTTCCAACATTTTGTCTCCTATTTTCTCTTCTATAAATTTCTCCAAACTTCACCTTGAATTCTTGCATAGAAATGCTCAAACATGGCTTTGCTCAAATTAAATGTTCTAGGTCACCCATCCTTATCTTCCACACATTTTATATATTTTAAGAAATTAACTGTGTCAACTAGAAAAAAAAAATTCCTCATAATTTATCAAATGTTTTCCCTCGTCCAACATTTTTTTCTGATGCTAGGAGATCACTAGATTATAATTTACTAATGTTTGTTGTATACTGATGTTTTTTCGACACTAAATTTTCTCGACACATACTAGAACTCAGTCGACACTAGCATCACTTGACATATGCTTCAAGTTTCATAATTTCCTTGATCAAGCCTATGTATTTGGTCAATCTCTAATCACTTCTTAGAGGCTTCAATACATATTTCTTCTTCACTTGTAGCATGATTGAAACAATCACTTTATCTTGTCAAAGTCTAACTAATCAAGCACCCATTGGAATTCCTCTCATAACCCAACCTTTTTTCTAGGTCCTTTTTTTATTTTCATCTTCTCAAATCCTCTTCATCAATCATCTTGATATGGTAATCAAATTAGATAGAAAATTGTCTCACCAAGTAGGTTTGACATCAATGACAACATAACAATTGTTCCAATTGTAGTTTCCCAATAGTATACAAGTATTTAAAACTAATTTATCCAAGTTGAGACAAAAAATAGAGTTCTTTGATTAAGTCAAATTAAGAGGGTACAATTTCATCATGTTCAATTGCATTACCTAATCATGTTGCAATAACAATTCAACTAGGATCTCATGATCTGTAATATTTATTTTATATATAACTATATCTATTGTGAATGATCTAGGTATCCTTTATAAAGAGTGAAAGGATCCATTCAAGCTTTAGATTATCATGTTGTTTCCTAAAATACAACTGAATATTTATTGATTACAATGCAAAAAATTTAATAAAATAACTAGCCCAGAAGCTTGATGTCATTATTTTCCATTTTCCAAAAAGTCATGTCCTTTCTAGTTTGGAATAAATCTTTAATGATACTTCTTTTAATCTCCCTTTCTTTTGTTTTGAAAATGCTTCAACTCTCTATATTGGTAATTATCTTATAATTACTTACTACATATAAAAGGACCTAGTTATATATCTTGAAACTTAATAAAGTCAAGCCTTAACTTTTGATCAAGTTTTCTTGGAAGGACTTGAAGCTTTCTCCTACACACAAACCTTTGGTAAACTTTTAAAAATGTCCTTGATCAAGCACTTAAAATATATTAAATATACCCTAATATTGAAATTTGTTATAGATCTAGGGAAAGCATGCAATATCTTTCAAATATTTTAATATGATAAGTTTATAATTTATTATCTTTTGAAAGTATAATCCTCATCCAATGCAATAAAATAATTATAAAATACTTTTCCAAAGCCTTATAATAATAAACATTCACTACAAAAGTAATTGAAACATTAAACAAAATGAATGAATGATTATTTCCCTAATTCATATAAGGATGAAAAAATGAAATTTTGATAAAATATCTTTTGAAATATTTTTCCTTACACAAAATAGAGATCAAAGTGATGAGGAATGTGGGCAAGTGGAAGAAGTTGAGTATGAAAACTGTGGAAGTCCTTGAGGAAAAAATTATTGCTAGAAATGGGTACCTGCCTATTAAAAAATGAGTACCCTCTTTATGCCTGGGTGTCTATCCAATCCTAAATTCAAAAAATAGATACCCATTTTTTTTCAAAATTGGTACTCAATATTTTCAAAATAGGTACATGGTTCTAATGCCGAAAAACTCATTTTTATCCACTTTGAAAAATGGCTACCCATTTTAATACATTTTATCCATTTCTTAAAATTCAAATTTCACAAGCCATGGGTTGCATTTTTTGCGGGGTTGGGATAGACCTAGTAGGACCTAGCATTTTCTTGTGCTAGCAAAAAATTGGCTAAGGCATAGGAAAATGAAATTTTTGCCTTACCATAATTTTTTGGAGGACTTTCTGGGTAAAAATTTTTGATGAAACAAAAAAATCACTATAGTCCTCTTTGTCTAGATTCTAAAAATGTAAATTTTATAGTGATCTAATTTATTTTAGTATTTTTACAATATTTACTAAGCAAAAGTGGTAGCTAAATTTCAAATAGCATGGCTCACTAAAATTTTAATAACATTTTTTTTTTTTTATGTTTCAAAAAATGAATTATGTCATCAATCTATATATAATGTACTTCAATATAAAAAAAGAAAAGTGGTCAAGGTTTTTATCAAATTATGGTGGTAGGTTTTCAAAATCCACTTTATTGTCAAACTGGCTTGGTGTCATGTGCACTCTCATGGGGTGATCTTGTATCCTCGACCCCCTTTTTTGTGAATATATCATTTTAATATTTTATCTAATAGAGAAAGGACTATTCATAAAAAAAAATGTTCAATAAAATATAAGAAAATATATTTTCATCAATCTTTTGTATATTAGGTAGTTTTTCCTAGAAGGAATAAAAAAATCATCTTTTGCTCCAAAAAAGGGTGATCATTGAAACAGGCATTTTTTTAAAAAGTGGTTTTTGAACATGCCTACCAAAATGTGATTTATACCATTTGAGTATTCCAATAAATTACATATCTGAATATTTGAAAACACTCAAAGCATTTCTTTTGGTGAAGCTTTTCAAGATTCAATCTTTATGTGGACATCCAATGATGGGAAATTTTAAAAATAGGAAGAAAAAAAAAACACTACCAATTCCAATTTTTGTTTAAAAGTGAGATAATAAAATATTTGGATTTCAACTAATAATTTAATCCAAGAAGGATTCAAATATTTAAGGAAACAAATAAATAAATATAATTTCCTAAACCATTTAAGATATGTGAAATAGAAATATGAAATAGCACTAAATTAGTGCATTCCTTACCTCATTCTTACCTTTTGGGTTTTTGAGAGCACCAAAGAACTTACTTTGCAAAGCTTTCATATTCCTAGGACCCTCCTCACATACATCTCCCAATTTGGCAAAAATATGCTAAGCTTAGGGTTTGCCTCTAACATTAAAACATTATTCTAAGAGAAAAACTTTTATATATTCTTGGGTAAGCATATTTTCAAAATGATAATAACATCAAAAATACATTTTAGATAGAAATTTGTAAAAAAATTCTCTGCTAGGGTTTGTATGGTTTGTGTCTAAGCCTTTTTTTCCTTATTGTCTATCATTCCACATTTAATGTGAGAATTTACTTTAGGATATAATGGCCTTGGCCCTCTCTAGCCTAACAGTTGCTATTGGTGCTAGAGTTGTTGCTACATGCAAAAATGGCCTCGCCAAGAAAATGCCTATGCAAATTTGTGCCCAAGGTATTTCATGAGGCAATTCCTCTACTGACTTGGTTCTAAATTTTTTTTCTTTTGAATATGCTTGTCAATGGCTAGAAACCCAAACCCTTATTGGGTATTTTGTGGGTCGCACTCCATCTGAAAGTATGCTACAAGAATGGGTCACCAAGGCTTGGACCCCGAGGGGATCCACCTTAAAGGGATTCAAAGCCTCACTAAGGGTTTTTCTTTGTTTCATTTTGGTAACCCCTCCTAGGATGAAAGCATTTTCAACCATGGTTTGTGGACAATTCGCTCATCTCTACTTATATTTTTGAGATGGTCTCAAGACTTTTATATCTCAGATGACTACAAACTTAGGGTTCTAGTTTGGGTAGATTTCCTTGGGTTGCCCATCCCTTACTGGTCTTGCCTCCTAGAAATTGCCCAAACTTTGGGCAAAGTGATTTCTATGGAATTGGATAAAAATTTTAATGCCCACCCTCAGTGGAGGGTTTGTGTTGAGGTCAACCTCTCTAGGGACCTTAAAGAATCCATGGAAATCCAGATTCATGCTACCACCTTTACCCAAAACGTGCTATTCCTGAATCTCCCAAATACTTGTGTTCACTATTAATCTGCTAGCCATGAGATAAAGGATTGTCCTCTTCTTGAGCATAATCACTCTTTGGTTCAAGAAACCAAGCTAGCTCCAGTCGTTAAAAAAGATGAGTGGACAATGGTTGTCAAGAAAGGCAAGGGCACTACTAAACCAAGTCTTGTTTCTCAAGAACGTAGTTGTCCAAGCTCCAATGTGGCTCCTCTTATGCCCATGACACCCCAGGTTCCCATGGTTGTGTCACCACCTATTTCAAACCCTACATCACAGGGGACAGAACAGTTGAAGGTCCAAGCTACTTGGGTTTGTGCACCTCAAGTAGTGTCTATGATTTCCTCTCTATCTAGGGCTAGAATTTAGTTTCTATCACATGGGATAAGAAAAGTTCCATCACTTTGATTAACTCCTTGTTTGAATCCTCTACTTTCTTGTATATCAACTTTTCCTCACTTGGGGACAAGGAGAATATGCAAGTTGGTTTATAATGAATTTTCCCTCTTGAAATGTGTAGGGGCTAATAGACCTCCCTAGAAAATACTCTATTCATGATACCAAGCATAGGCTTGGCAATATTAATGTTCTATGCCTACAAGAAGTCAAAGTCTTTGGGTTTCTTCTCAACTCAGCTTGCCATGTGATATGGCTGAATGGTGTTAGCTTTGCTCCTATGTACACTTTTAGTTCAAATTTGTCATTCCTTTTGTAATGTAGTCCATAATCCTCTATTCCTTTTAGATATCTTAGTATTCTTTCTGCTACCATCATGTGATTCTCCTTATGATTTGAAGAAAATATTGCAACAATCCCAACTACTAATGCAATATCCAAACTATTGTGAACAACATATTGTAGATTCTCAATCATTGATCTATAGAGTTCCTAGTTCACATTAGTAGAATCATCATTCTTGGAGATCTTATGTCTAGTATCCATAGGCATGATGACTAGTCTTGAATCTTCCATCACAAAGGTTTTCAATATCTCCTTGATATATATTTGATTGGGTAATATAGATAACTTTGATCATTTGGTATACTTGAAAATAAATAAAGAATTTCATTTCCCTAAACATAGACATTTCAAATTCCTTTTGCATCTCATTAGAAACTAATTCATATTGTCCTCCAAATATGGTATCACCCACAAATATTTTAGTTAATAGTATCCCTTTACCACCTTTAGTTTTCAAGTATAGATTAATGTTTTCATTGGTCCTTACAAAACCAATATTTACCAAATAGTTGTGCAACCTTTTGTACCATTCTAGATTGGGGCTTGTTTCAATCCATATAATGCTTTATGTAGTTTATATACCATGTCCATTTTTCTTAGATCAACAAATCCATCTAGATGTTCAATGTAAACCTCTTCTTCTAGTATTACATTCAAATATGTAGATTTGACATCCATTTGATAAACTATAAATCCTTTGTAAGGAGAATATGTAAGTAGAATTCTAACTCCTTCCACTCTAACATCACTCGACATATACCTCTAGTTCCTTAATCTTTTTCTCTTTTTCTCAATCAAGCCTATGCATTTGGTCTTCTATTCATCACTTCTTCTAGGTTTCAACACAACTATCTTCTCCACTTCAATTATGATTTTGAAAATCACATTATCTTGTCAAGGTCTACCTAATTAAGTGTTCATTGCAATTTCTCATAACTCAACCTTTCTTGCCAGTCCTTTTTTAATCTCTTCTTCTCAAATCCTCTTCACCAATCAATTTGATATTTATCTCTACTCAGATAGAAACTGTCTTACTAGTAAGGTTTGACATCAATGATAACATAACAATTATCCTAATTGTAGTTATAATAACATGAAGTTCAACCTATCAGATAGTAGTCTTGGATCCAAGAGGACAATATAGTTAGAATATTTAGAAAACCTAAGAGGGGGTTGAATCATTTATCCAAGGTCTAGATGTACCAAATCAACAATTAAAAGCTTCAACTAATCCAAATCTAAGAATCTAATAGCTCAACCTCTATAGTAAACAATCAGCAACAAAAAATTGTAGTCCAATATCCTAATACTTATCAAACTTCCAAAATGTAAAACACTAATAGTAAAACATCATAAAATACATCCACACAAGTTGACACTAAGATTTAATGTAGAAATCTAGTTCAGAAAAAAATACCAATAACATGTCACCAATTTGTCATTCTTCTAAAGTGTGTTTTGTTAGGAGCCAACCATGTTAAAGGTTACAAAATACACTATTAAATATAACATTCTTAAAGGATTTAATCACCTTATTAGGAGTGGCCTTATTAGAGGATTTAAGAACATTCCATTATAATGCCACTTTGATTAGCAGATTTTAGTATTGATATAATGTTTAGAAATTAACAGTAGGTTTTATTATACAAATACAACTCACTTTGTAAATATAGATCTCAGTTTAGTTCACATGTTGATCCACTAGCTAACCTTCATTGTCATCTCCATCTTTGATCTACTTGTAACTCCTTCAAGTAATCACACCTCGACTCTTCACAACTCTTCTCAGTCTCCAACTTAAGTTCACCAATCAATAGAATCAGCAATTTATTTAACCTTGATTAGGTCTCCACTAGTTCTCATGACCTATCACACACTTTAGTTAAGTTGTATACCTCCTTTAATAAGTAATTCTAATCTTTTTCCATTTAAACATCACCATATATCTTAGGGATTGTTTAGATTCATCAAATCCTTCCAAAATTGTGTCTCCTCTTTTCTCTTCTAGAAAATTATCCAAACTTCACATTGAATTCTTTCATAGAAATTCTCAAACATAGTTTCTCTCAAATTAAATCCTCCAAGTCATCCATCCTTATCTTCCACATGTTATACATAGTAGAAGAAATTAACTATGTCATCTAGAAATCATGATTTTTTAATAATTTATCGAATATTGTCCCTCAACCAACACTGTGTTCTAACACTTGGTTGTCAGTGGATTACTTAGTCACTACTAACCTTTCTATTCAACACATATACTGACACTCAATCAATACTAATACTTGGTTGACACTAAATTTACTCAATGCATACTCAAACTCAGTCAACGCTAGCATCACTCAACATACACTTTAAGTTTCATAATCTTCTACTCTTTTTCTTGGTCAATCCTATATATTTGGTCAATATTTGATCAATTCTTCAAGGTTTTGATACAACTTTCTTCTTCACTTGTAGCATTATTCAAACAATCACTTTATCTTGTCAAATTCTAAATAATGAAGTGTCCATTATTATTCCTCTCATAACTCAACCTTTTCTCTAGGTCCTTTTGTTATGTTCATCTTCTCAAAACACCTTCATCAATCATCTTGATATGGCACTTGAATTAGATAGAAAAATATATTACCAAGTAGGTTTGACATCAATGACAACATAATAATTGTTCCAATTCTAGTTTCCAACAATCTCCATCTTTGGCATTTATGGAAACACCTCTAATTACCATACAATCCAAAACATGTACTACTTCAAGAAAATCCATCTATGTTTAGTATTATATCTTTATAAAAATCCTTAGTTTCATTTTGATTCTCATCCATGTAGCTCACATAAGCTACTTAGATCATGAAATAAATGATGTAGTATAAGGTAGGAGATTCCCCAAAGGAGATGTCCAAACCCCCTATTACAAGCTAGAGTTGTCATTGCATGAAAAGATTGACCTGTTAATGCCTAATGCAACTACCAAACTTATAGAACACATGAGATGGTTAAGCCATGTCACAAATCTTGAAGGCGAAGGTAGACGATTAGTCAAACAATCACCCCTCAACATTACCTGAGGGGATTTGAACCTGTGACCAAGCTTTGATACCACTTATTACAAGCTAGAGTTGTCATTGCACCAAAAGATCAACCTGTTAATGCCTGATACAACCACTAGAATTATAGAACATAAGAGGTGGTTAAGCCATGTCAAAAATCCCAAAGGGGAAGGCTAGTAGTTAGTCCAACACCCCTAACAAATAACCACATAGTGGAAACACAACAACAAGCAAAAATAATGCAAGATCTAATACCAGATCACAACGCTTTATTCATAAAATAACTAATTACAAGTAATATGCCCGACTGTAAGGTCCACTAGGTTAGGGCCAAATACAAACAACAATTACAATATCAATTTTGCAAGATCCAACAAGATCCAACTTACAAGGCAAAACCCAATCTTAGCTAGTCTAGAACCACAATTGGATAAGAGCTCCAAGAAGAATCTCCACTTGTACCCTCAGGTCCACCAAGAAATCCTCTAGTTCTCAAGCCATAGCTACTAGCTCTTCAAAGCTTGCATCTACCCTTCATCCTCTTCTCCAAGCTAGATGATAATCATAATGCCTAAAGACTCCACAAAACCCAGGCTTACTTATACCAACTAAGCCACAAGTTAGCTCAATTCATTACAAATTGAATTAAATGCCTAAGTGATAGGTAATTCAATTTTAATTACATCCACCTTCTCTTTTTTGAGGTGCATACTTCATCCATTGCCATAGTGATAGGTTCATGTACTTTAGCATAGTAGGGTACACCTTGTCTTCCAGCTCCAGCATGAGTGGATGACTTCTTGACAGATATTTCAGGTTTGTTCATGGAGTCACACATAGTAGATTTGGGAGACATTATGTGATGATATACATCTTCTCTTTGATGAAGTAGAATCTTCTTCAATTCTCATGAAGGCTCACTCTGACCCTCCTGTCCATTTTCTACATGATTAGTCTTTGTAGGTTGATATGATTGTGGATCCTTATGTACAACACTTACAAGAGGTCTCTTTATCATTTAAGGAGACATATGGTTCTTTGGAACATGTTCTACATCCATCCTTGCTAGATCTGACATTTTTCTTTTTAGCAACATTGGAAGGGGTGAGCATTAGCATCGACACAGGGACAATTGAGTAGGTTTCAGAGACACCCTTCATCTTTGGGATTCTTTCTACACATAGGGGAAGCATTTCACTTGTACCTTTGACATTGTTTCTTCCAAAGTGGAGGAACATTATTCAGTAATCATTGATTAGCATCTACATTGGAGTAGCTATCACTGATTGATAATCTACATTTAAGGTGGGTGAGGAGGGGGACTACCTTGTCTCCTTCTTCTCTTTCATGGGGGGGATTTTTTCATCTTATGGGGTTTTGTCCTTCTCCTATATCTCTTTTGTATATACTTAATGTATGTTTTAATGTGGGGGTTTTGAATACTCCATCCATCCATGCATCTTTTCTTTTCATCTCTCTTTTTGGGGTAGGGTTTTTCCCATGAGGTTTTCCCTCTTTATCTACTTTATGAGAGATTGCATTGTATTTTGTACATGGGTACTTAACATGGCCTAGTAGCCAGGACCCATTATGCATTTCCATCCTAGCTTTTGTAAGCTTAAGTGCATTCCCCTAAGTTGCAGTTAAGGGGGGGTGTTGGTGTAAATAAATATTCACTATTTACACTTACTTAAGTTTACCTAGGTCAATGCATTATTTTATTATTTATTAGGTGAGACACTTAGGATTTTGTGTACTTTTATGAGTTGTCATGTTGACAACACAAGAGTAAGAAACTTTAATTCAATACATGGTGTCTACAAGACTAGGGTTTTCATAATTAACTAAGTTATGTCATTTAGAAAACGCATTTATTCCCAGTCTTATTTTAGCACATGGTGTCTACAACATAATTTTTCATGCTATGCCTTTGTAGGCTTATCCTCACATCATTGCACTAACTCTTGTGCTTAATGGAGGATAATCCACTTCTGGTGGACATGTGCTTGGTTGTAAGACTTATCAGTGTGTTGATTCCTAAGCATTCTAGAAGCATTCTAGAGGCCTTTATATATAGGAACTCCTAGTGTACTTCAACATCAATTGAAAATTGAATGCAAATAAATTAATTTTGGATATTATTATTCTAATCATACCTTGTTGGCCTACCATTGTGCTTGTGCTTGAGTTCCTTGATCTTGGGTAATTTTTCCCTAGGGTAAATTCTTATTTGGTATCATGGCTATACCAAATTCTTATAGTTTTTAGTGTATCCCATATTTTTTTTAGAGTAGTGCAATCCTTTATGTCATCAAACTTGATATAGCTAAGGGTTTTTGCATTCTCCAACATAGTTTGGTTGTGTTCTTACTTCTATTTCATCTACTGAGCCATCAGAGGAATTATTGTTATTACCACATATGCATTTTCTATTTAGTATATTGCATAATCTCCAATTCTAACTGGATGCAACTTCCTAAAACTTTTCCATGCAAGAAAGTTTTCTATGTTCAAGCTTGGCACCTCCTTTTTGTACATCTTGATCTTTAGCTTCAAGTACCTTCAAAATTTTATCCATGAGCATCAACACTCTAATACGAATGGTGAGAATATTTAGAATAACTTACTTGGGGGGTAAATTAGTTATCCATGGTCTAGATGTACCAAATCAATAATTAAACACTTCAACTAATCTAGATCTACGTATCCAATAGCATGACCTCTATAGTAAACAATCAACAACATAAACTTGTAGTCCACTTTCCTAATACTTATCAAACTCACAGAATGTAAAAATTAGTAGTAAAACATAATAATTGACATCCACACAAGTTGATACTAGGATTTAACGTGGAAACCCAATTTGGAAAAAATGACCAGTAATATGTCACCAATCTTCCCCTCTTCTAAATTCAGCTCTGTTAGGAGCCAACCTTGTTAAATGTTATAAAACACCTTGTTAAAGGATTTAATCACCCTATTAAAAGTGGCCTTGTTAGAGGACTTAAGAACATTCCATTAGAATGTCACCTTGATTAAAGGATTTACATGGGTAAGTGCAAGAAATTGGGTCTGATTTTTGGACAAAAAGTGGAAGTTGTTTTTTTTTTTTTTTTAAATTTTTTGATCGGTAAATGGCTAAATCTTAGATCAATTATTATTTGTTGGAATTAATTGTTATTATGTGTTAAGCAAAGGTCGATTCAAACCCAAGACCTCCCACATGAGAGGCTCACAAGTTACTGTTGCGTCATAGGCTTTTGCTTATTATTAATTTTTAATTGACTATAAAGGGTAAATTATAAAAATTCTCATTTATGGACACTAGAATTTGATCACAATTTCACTTTTTTCAAAAATTACTTGTAAATTTAAAAAAAATGATTAGATTGATGACATATAAATTAATTTAAGAAAAACAATAAAATAACTTTTTTTAAAAGTTTTAGTGAACCTCTCTATTTTAAATTTAGGTACTACCTTTGATTAAAAAATAATGCAAAAATAGTAAATAAAACCATGGTACTATAAAATTTATATTTCTAAAATTAGGACAATGAGAACTCTAATGGGTTTTTGTTTCGTAAAAAAAATTTGTCTGGAAGACCCTTTAAAAATAATAGCAAGGTGTGAATTTGCCAGTTCAATGCCTTAGACAAACCCTTAGAGGTCAAGGAATAGGCTTGGTCTCACCAAGACTATCCTAAACCAAAATTTGAGGTAGGAGAAAAAACTCCTACCCCATGTTGTAAGAAATGGGTACCCATTATTTGAAATTCAAAAATGCCCATTTTGAAAAAGTAAAATTGGCATTTAAAACACATTAAAAATTCCCAAATAAATAAATTTATTAATTTTTTTAAAAACGAGCACTTGTTTTTAAAAGTTAAAAACAAGCACCCATTTTTAAAAATTAAAATTTTTTATTTTTTTCAAAAATGGGTACTCATTTCTTGAAAATAAAAATTAGGCACCTAATTTTTTTAAAAGGTACCCATTTTTTGAATTTTGGATTGAGCACCCAAGCCTAATATGAGTTCCCATTTCTTTAAAATGGGTGCCCATTTTTAAAAGAGCATGATCTCAATCGGTGGACTTCTGCAGAATTGAGACCCAACTTCTTGCTTCTACCCACTAAAGGGCTTCAATACTAATACAATGGTTAGAAAGTAACAGTAGGTTTGATCTAACATTTATACAAATCATTTTAAAAAAATAGATCATAGTTTGGTTCACATGTTGATCCATTGGACAGCCTTCATTCTCATCTCTATCTCTAATATGCTGGGCACTCCTTCAAGAAATCACAATTTGACGCTTCATAACTCTTCTCAGCTTCTAGCTTAAGTTCACCAATCAATAGCATCAACAATTGCTTCAGCCTTGATTAGGTCTCCACCAATTTTGCTAACCTCTCACACACTTTAGCTATCCGTTACACCTCCTTAAATAGGTAATTAGGATCTTTTACTAGTTAAACACCACCATATATCTTAGGGTTTGGTTAGATTCATCGAATCCTTCCAACATTTTGTCTCCTCTTTTCTCTTCTAAAAACTTCTCCAAACTTCACCTTGAATTCTTTCATAGGAATTCTCAAACATGGCTTTGCTCAAATTAAATGCTCTAGGTCGCCCATCCTTATCTTCCACTTATTTTACATATTTTAAGAAATTAACTGTGTCGGCTAGAAAAAATGATTTCCTCATAATTTATCAAATATTTTCCATCATCCAACATTTTGTTCTAGCGATAGGCCATCACTGCATTACTCGATCACTACTAACCTTTCTATTCAACACATATACTAATTCTTGTTGTATACTGATGCTTGGTCAATAGTAAATTTGCTCAGCACATACTAGAACTAGTTCGACACTAGCATCACTTGACATACACTTCAAGTTTCATAATTTATTCTACTCATTTCCTTGATCAAGCCTATGTATTTGGTCAATGTCTAATCACTTTTTCAATGCTTCAATACAAGTTTCTTCTTCACTTGTAGCATGATTATAACAATCACTTTATCTTGTCAAAGTCTAACTAATCAAGCACCCATTGAAACTCCTCTCATAACTCAACCTTTTCTCTAGGTCCTTTTGTTATTTCCATCTTCTCAAATCCTCTTCATCAATCAATTTTGATATGGTACTCAAATTAGATAGAAAATTGTCTCACCAACTAGGTTTGACATTAATGACAACATAGCAATTGTTCCAATCGTAGTTTCCCAATAGTATGCAAGTATTTAAAACTAATTTATCCAACTTGACACAAAAATAGAGTTCTTTCATTGATTCAAATTAAGAAGGTACAATTTAATGATGTTCAACTTGTTGAGATAATGGGTGTTGCACACATTGCATAATATTGTTATTTTATTATTTTATTTTTTATTATGTAATGATGGACGTGCAACATGTAAATATTCCCATGGAATATTCTTGATGAGTTGTATTGTAACATTGTAAAAATATTTTATGTAATTATTTAATATTGGGGAAAAGAATTAAATGCCCAATATTAAATGTGGGGTCAGTGGGTTAGGTAGCACATGGTTTATGTAATACCACTTGGTGGTTTTGTGGGACTTGCTACTATATAAGCAGCCACAAGGGTAGTTGTTGTAGAGAGTAAGAGAGTGACAAGGAGAAGACAAAAGGCAAGAGTCGAGCGGGACAAGGCTTGACAAGTTAGCCAAGGGAGCATTTGTGAAGGTTGAAAGCATGGCATGGGATGTGTGGATTCATGCTTGTTCACATAGTTTTCTCAGTTCTGGCTATGGCCATGAAGGCTTCCATGGTTGTATGGCAATGGTATTTTTTGCTGAATAATACATGGTGATGGATGCTTTTGGAGGCTGGGTTTTTTTCCCTCAATGAGGGTTTCCCAGGGTATATCTTGTGTCACAATTTTGTGGGTATGTTGTCTATTCTCTTGCATGTGGATTTTAATTTCGTGTTTATTTCAAATCTATTATGGGTTATGTGGAAACGGTTATATTCTTTGTTGCCAAGTTTCCTTACACAACTGCATTACCTAATCATGTTGCAATAACCATTCAACTAGTATCTCATGATCTATAATATTTATTTTATATATAACTATATCTATTGTGAATGATCTAGGTATCCTTTATAAAGAGTGAAAGGATCCATTCAAGCTTTAGATTATCACATTGTTTCCTAAAATGCAACTAAATATTTATTGATTACAATGCAAAATCTTCAATAAAATGATTAGTCTAGAATTTTGATGTCTTTATTTTCCATTTTCCAAAAAGTCATGTCCTTTAGTTTGGAATAAATCTTTGATGATAATTCTCTTAATCTCCCTTTCTTTTGTTCTAAAAATGTTTCAGCATTCTATATTGGTAATTATCTTATAATTATTTTTGCATATGAAAGGACTTAGTAATACATCTTGAAAGTTAATAATGTCAAGCATTAACTTTTGATTAGGGTTTCCTAGAAAGACTTGAAGCTTTCTCCTACACACAAACCTTTGTTAAACATTTAAAAATATCCTTGATCAAGCACTTAAAATATGTTAAATATACCCTAATATTGAAATTTGTTATGGATCTAGCGAAAGCATATAATATCTTTCAAATATTTTAATTTGATAAGAAAATAATTTATTATCTTTCGAAAGTATAATCCTCATCCGATGTGATAAAATAATTATAAAATAATTTTCCAAAGCCTTTTAATAATAAAAATACACTACAAAAAAAATTGAAATATTAAACAAAATAAATGAATGATTATCTCCCTAATTCATATTAGGATACCAAAATGTAATTTTGATAAAATATCTTTTGAAATATTTTTCCTTGCACAAAATAGAGATCAAAGTGACGAGGAATGTGGGCAAGTGGAAGAAGTTGAGTATGAAAACAATGGAAGTCCTTGAGGAAAAAACTATCACTAGAAATGGGTACCTACCTAAAAAAAGGCACCCTCTTTATGCTTGGGTGTCTATCCAATCCTAAACTGAAAGAATAGATACCCATTTTTTTCAAAATGGGTACTCATTATTTTCAAAATAGGTACATGGTTCTAACACTGAAAAACTCATTTTTATCCACCATGAAAAATGGGTACCCATTTTAAAACGTTTATCCATTTCTTAAAATTCAAATTTCACAAGCCATGGGTTGCATTTTTTGGGGGATTGGGATAGACCTGGTAAGACTTAGCATTTTCTTATGCTAGCTAAAATTGGCTAAGGCATAGGAACATGAAATTTTTTCCTTACCGCAATTATTTGGAGGACATTCTAGGTGAAATTTTTTGATGAAACAAAAAAATCACTATATAACTCTTTGTCTAGATTCTAAAAATGGAAATTTTATAGTGATCTAATTTATTTTAGTAATTTTAAAATATTTACTAAGCCAAAGTGGTAGCTAAATTTCAAATAGTATGGCTCACTAAAATTTTAATAACTTTTTTTCTAAATGTTTTTTTAGAAAATGAATTATGTCATGAATCTATATATAATGTACTTCAATATAAAAATCTGAAAAGTGGTGAAGATTTTTATCAAATTATGATGGTAGGTTTTCAAAATCCACTTTATTGTCAAAGTGGCTTGGTGTCGTGTGCACTCTCGTGGGGTGATCTTGTTCCTCAACCCCTTTTATTGTGAATATGTAATTTTAATATTTTATCTAATAGAGAAGGGACTATTCATAAAAAAAAGGTTCAATAAAATATAAGAAAATATATTTTCATCAATCTTTTGTATATTAGGTAGTTTTTCCTAGAAGGAATAAAAAAAATCATCTTTTACTCCAAAACAGGGTGATCATTGAAACAAGCATTTTCTAAAAGATGGTTTTTGAACATGCCTACCAAAATATGATTTATACGATTTGAGTATTCGAGAAAATTACATATTTGAATATTTGAAAACACTCTGAGCATTTCTTTTGGTGAAGTTTTCCAAGATTCAATCTTTATGTGGACATCTAATGATGGGAAATTTTAAAAAAAAAGGAAAAACAAAAACACTTCCACTTCCACTTTTTGTTTAAAAGTGAGATAGTAAAATATTTGGTTTTCAACTAATAATTTAATCCAAAAGTGATTCAAATATTTAAGGAAACAACTAAATAAATATTATTTCCTAAACCATTTAAGATATGTGAAATAGAAATATGAAATAGCGCTAAATTAGTACATTCCTTACCTCATTCATACCCATTGGGTTTTTGAGAGCACCAAAGAAGTTACTTTGCGAAGCTTTCAAATTCTTGGGATCCTCCTCACATACATCTCCCAATTTAGCAAAAATATGCTAAACTTAGGGTTTACCTCTAACATTAAAACATTATTCTAAGAGAAAAAATTTTATATATTGTTGGGTAAGCATATTTTCAAAATGATAATAGCATCAAAAATACATTTAAAATAGGAATTCAGAAAAATGTTCTCTAGTAGGGTTTGTACAATTTGCATCTAAGCCTTTTCTGCCTCATTGTCTATCATTCTACATTTAGTGCAAGAATTTACATTAGGATATAATGGCCTTGACCCTCTCTAGCCTAGCAGTAGTTGTTGGTGCTAGAGTTGTTGATGCATGCAAAAATGACCTCGCTGAGAAAATGCTTGTGTGAATTTGTGCCCAAGGTATTTCATGAGGTAATTCCTCTACTGACCTAGTTCTGAATATTTCTACTTTTGAATCTACTTGTTAATGGGTAGAAACCCAAACCCTTATTGGGTATTTTGTGGGTTGCACTCCATCTAAAAGCATGCTACGTGAATGGGTCACTAAGGCCTGGACGCCCCAGGGGATTTTCCTTGAAGGGATTCAAAGCCTCATTAAGGGCTTGGCTTTTTTTCATTTTGATAACCCCTCCTAGGTTGAAAGCATTTTCAACCATGGGTCATGGACAGTTCACTCGTCTCTGCTTCTTTTTCAAAGATGGTCTTTAGACTTTTGCATCTCGGATGACCACAAACTTAGGGTTCCAGTTTCGGTAGAGTTCCCTAGGCTACCCATCCCTTGCTGGTCTTTCCTCCTAAAAATTGCCCAAACTATGGGCAAAGTGATTTGTGTGGAACTAGACAAATTTTTTAATGCTTGCCCTCAGTGGAGGGTCTATGTTGACGTCGACCTCTTTAGGGACCTTAAAGAATCTATGAAAATTTAGATTGGTGCTACCACCTTTACCCAAAAGGTGCTTTACCTAAATCTCCCAAATACTTGCTTTCACTATTAATCTACTAGCCATAAGATAAAGGATTGTCCTCTTCTTGAGAAAAATCACTCTTCAGTTCAGGAACCCAAGCTAGCTCCAGCCGTTAAAAATGAGTGGACAATGGTTGTCAAGAAAGGCAAAGGCATTGCTAAGCTAAGCCCTATTTCTCAAGAACCTAGCCTTTCAAGATCCAATGAAACTCTTCTTGTGCCCACAGCACTCAGGGTTCCCATGGTTGTGCCACCACCTATTTCAAACTCTACATCATAGGAGACAGAACAACTAGATGTCTAAGTTGCTTGGGTTTTCAAGCAGCGTTTATGATTTCCTCTCTATCTCTTCGTTTCTTTTGCAGCTCTAAAGGCTAGAATGTAGTTTCTATCATTGGGGATAAGAGAAGTTCCATCACTTTGGGTGACCCCTTGTTTGAATCCTATACTTTCTTACATAATAAATTTTCCTCGCTTGGGGATGTGGAGAATATGCAAGTTGATTTATAATGAATTTTCTCTCCTAGAATGTGCGAGGGCTAACAAACCTCCCTAGAAAATACTATTTTGTGATACCAAGCCTAGGCTTGGAAATATTGATGTTTTGTGCCTGCAAGAAGTCAAAGTCTCTAGGTTTCTTCTCAACTCAACTTGCCATGTGATGTGGCTGAATGGTGTTAGCTTTGCTTCTCAGCATGAAGCTGATCAAGGTGGTGTAGTCACTCTCCTCTCCCCTCAGTATTTTCCTTTTCTTATTTCCCATGGTTCTAAACCCATGCAGAGAGTTGTTTAGATTTTTCTATCTTTTCAAAATTATTCTTTTGGCATTGTCAATTTCTATGTTCCTAATGATGTAGTTGAGTGCTCACACTTGTGGAGGTGGCTAGTTTATTCTTTGTCACTTGCAACCTAGATATTCTATGGAGATTTCAATATAGTTGAGCTAGCTATTGATAAAGTGGGTTGTCTACCTTTTTGATGGTCAACTAGAGAATAAGAACCCTAGTTTTACGTGCAAAACCAACTAGGTCTTTTTGATCCCAATGTTCATCATTGCCAAACTGATGGCATTTAGTACACGTGGTCCAATTTTTGAGAGGGAACTAATAGGGTTCTTAAAAGGCTAGACTATGCTATGATTTTTGCTCAGTCCTTTTTTTCTTTTTCTCACACAAGTCTGCTACATGTCACTCCAATCCCTAATATGACTCTTTCTGACCATTTTCCCATCTACTTCTCCATTCGCTGGCATTTCACATTGCCTTGTAATTGTAAAACTCAGTTTTACCTTAATACTTTAGTGTTATCACATCCACCCATCACTACTCATATTTTAAAAACCTGGAATCTTGGACCTAGGCCCCACTCCTCTAGGTGGATTTAGTGGTGGAATGATGCCATCACTTGTACTACATGGTTTTTTTACATTTATGGGAGGCAATTGGCCACTTACCGCAAGAGATCCTATGAGGCCACTACTCATGATCTTTGTATGGCCATTGAAACTCTAGCCATGAATTAGTTTGACATGGATCTTCAGGTTTAGCTTGCCAACCTTCACCACTAGAAGTAGGTTGCAAACAATTATATTTCCTTGGGAGCTCAACTCAAGGCCCGCCTTCATTGGCTAGAGGTCAGAGATCAAGCTTCCAAGGAATTTTTAATGCCTTGAGGGCTCACCATTCTAAAATGGAGATCAAATGCATTCGGGAGGGTCAACAGTCCTTCTATGAGCTTCTTGACATTCTCCAAGCCTTTGTTCAACACTATGAAAAAGTTTTCACAATGCAAGGTCCTTCAAAAGCCTAGAATCAAGCCTTGCGGGCTTGTTTGAATGTCACTCCTAAAAGACTCACTCTAGAAAATTATGTGTTCAATGAGCTAAAGCTCACTTTAGCGGACCTCAAGGAAGCTATCTTCTCCATGGAAAACAATAAGGCCCTTGGTTTTGATGGTTTTCCTTGTGAATTTTACAAGACCTTTTGGGAAGAAATTGGACCAGACCTACATAAGGTTTATCTTGAAGCCTACAATTCTTGCTCTCTAGGCAATATTATTAATAAGGGGAATATCAAATTCATACCTAAGGTGGGTGACCCTGAAGATATCTACAATTGGAGGCACATCACTTTGTTGAATGTCTCTTACAAGATCATTGCTAATGCTCTCTCTCTCAGAATCCATCATCTTCTTCCTCAAATTATATGCCCTAAACAAACAAGTTTTATCAAATCCCATTATATCCTAGACAATATAATTTTTGTGTGGGAAGGGATAGAATGGGCTTAGCATTCCAAGCGATAGGCCATCTTTCTCAAGATTGATTTTTCCAAAGCTTATGATCGAATTGAGTGGCCTTTCATCCTTGTAATGCTTCAGGAAATTGGGTTTGACCCTACTTTTTTATAGTCAGTCCACATGCTTTTCAGGAATGCCTCTACTTGCATATCCATTAGTGGCCACCAGTCTCCATCCTTTGGGCTTTATTGTTCAATTCGTCAAGGCTTCCCATTGGAACCCTCTTTGTATGTGTTGGCAATTGAAGGTTTTGGGTATTTGCTCATAAATGCCATCTCACAAGGGATGGTCTATGGTATTTCCTTCCCAAATTCCCTTAATTAGCTTGTGAATGGCCATTTCATAGATGACTCCTTCCTCACTCTCATTGAAGATGAAGAGAATGTTGCCTCCGCTTTGCAATTTCTTGACACATTCTATCTTGCTTCAAGGTTTGCTATTTAGTGGCACAAAACCCTTTGCTACAAGTAATCTTCCCTTCCCCATCCTTCTTGGCTTGGACAATATAAATGAAAATGAGTTTAGCATGGGGAATTTTTTCATTTTCTAGGCATCCCTTTTCCCTTCCAAGCCTTAGCCATCGAGCTCTAGAATGTGGTTCTTGCAAGAATAGAGAAGAAACTGAAGTATTGGATCACCAAACCTCTCTCCCTAGCGAGCAAATTCCCAATTTTTTCCGAAGTGTTTTCCACCACCCATGTGTACTATTCCTCCTATTGGGCTCCTTCAAAGGCCTATTATCTCAAACTTGAGTGCCTATTATGTGATTTTGTCTAGGCGTCAGATGCTTCTCACCAGGGCTTTCATAGAGTTGCTTGGGATTTCTATCGTCTCCCAAAAGATTTTAGTGGCCTAGGCTTGTTGTCCACCCAAAAGCAAGGTACTACTTTATGTTCCAAATGGGTGATTCAAGCTCTTTCTAGTAATGAAGCCTAGAAGATTTTGTTAAGACATTGTATTTATTTAGGCTTTCCAATTCACCGGCTAGCCTAGAAGGGGATTGGTTTTTAGAACCTTATTGTCACCATTGAACCTATCTAAGTTTAGGGCACTTTTGTTGCCAAGAGTATTTGGAAAGCCTAGGAAGCAATTAAGCCCTCACTTTGTTGGGTTGGTAATGGGTTTAGAGATGGGCTCTCCATGAACCAACACAATCTCTAGTGGTCACCATTATTTTCTATCCAAGGTGTTCCCCTAGCTTAGGTGCATGGGGCTAATGCTCTAAAAAAAAAAAATGTGACATAAGAACTACTAAAGATCTTTTCTTCAAAGTTTCTATGAGCTTATGATCATGGGAGGATATGAAAGTGCAATTTCGGCTCACTCGTCAAGATTGGTAGACTTTTTATCTTCTATTTTTTGTGATGTCTGCACATTTGTTATGTAAAGTGGGCATTTAGTCCTCTCGCCCTTGGTGGAAAGACTAGAAGTAGTATCTAGACACCTCGGTAACCAACTATAAGCCTAGGTTGGGCTTTCGATGGTCGGTTCCTTACCTGCCCATGGTTGAAGTTCTCAACCAATGATGGCATTTGCAATCTTCTCACCATACTCAGAGTCATAGGTTTTCCACTATGTGGCAAGCCATTACTGAGCCTAAAATTGCACATTTTTTCTAGAGTATTCTTTTCTAGGGCTTGCCTTTGGGCCCCCAGCTACAGCACCTGGGAGTTCTTAACCCCTGTTGCCCTTTCTATGGTCTACCAAAGACTTTTTTGTACTTTTTTGGTTTTGCAAATGAGCTTAGTGTTACTAGTAATGGATCCATGATCTCTTTTGCCCCTTCTACCCAAAACCTTTCTCTTGGCATATGGTTGTTCTGGGTGACAATACTTAGATACCCTTCAAGTACCCCCAAATATGACATGCTTTTAGATTGGAGACCTTATTTACCATTTGGAAAGATCACAATGTAGTTATTTATGCTAATAGCACACTTGATATTAATGTTGCTATGTACACTAAAGCATGTATTTATAACAATGTCATGTTGTAGATCCAAGTACAAATAGATAAAGTGGCTATGGAGGTGGCTCACCTACAGGAGCTTTTGGCTCATTGGGAAAATGCCCCCTGTAAGATAGCTCATGTTCTGCCAGATTTGGTCTCCGACGATTGTACTCCTCCTTATAGTCATCGTCAAGGACATAGTAGTTCTACTTGCCGCTGTCACATGCCTCTCTCTCTCAGTCGCACCCCTCTCCTAGCAGTGGTGCTTTTGGTTGGCACCACTCTTCTATAGGATTTGGTGGTCGGCACCGCTCTACCTCACCTCCTTGAAGGTCTGGCTCAAGGTGGTCCCCAATGGCTCCTCCTACTACTCTTGCTACCAGTTGGCCTTCTACAGACTCAAACCCCAAGTGGGTGTTTCCCTGGCTGGATTGAGCCATTTCTCCTCCTAGGCCTGAAGGAGAGAAAGATGAAGATAATACTATTGTTGTTGATGACGGATGGGCTCTACTCACCCCACCCTCGAGTGGGGCTCTAATGATAAGGATTCTCCTCCTTTGGCTAGCACTGTACTAGCAGCTTGAGGCTTTTTTATATTTTCTAAAGTTTTTTTACTATGAATAGTTGATATCTGACCTTTGGCCATATGAACTCACAGGGTGATCCTATTTCTCTTGGCCCCTTTTTTTGTGAATATGTAACTTTATTGTATTTTTCTAAATATAAAGAAGGGACTATTCATCAGAAAAACACACATTTTATAAATGAATATCCCAAATTATATTTAGAAAGTCGTAAGTAAATGAAATATTTAAAGTAAAAGTTTTATTTAAAAATATTAAAGAACAATTGTAGATTAATAATAGAAAATATATTCAAAGAAAAACAATAAAATATTGTTTCCATATGATTGAATATGTAAAATTATTTTCAAAATATAGAAATATAAAATTATTTTCACAAAATTTTCATTCATCATTGAGATAAACAACATTAAATTATTTATCCTTAAATAAATCAAAAGGTAAGACTTTAAATATTTTATAAAAAAATAGCATAATCCTTACCTCCATTAAAACTTACCACTTACCATTTCAAAGAGGGAATGAACTCGCTCTACGAGATGGTGAAAAGATCTCCATTTCACAACCTTTCCACAAATGACCATTCAATCTGGCGATGTTAGGTTTAGGGTTGAGAATTTGGAAATCTCTAACCTTAAATAGGAGAAATGCGCCAAGATATCCAAAGCTGATGGCATAATAATTTGTTATATAATATTTCAATTATCAAACTTCCCATATTTTCTATGGTCAAACATATCTAGCAGTGCTTGCTCTATAAATTATGAACTAGTATGGGCACTTGATCTACGACTATATCATGTATGTTTGGCTTGAGGGAGAATAATGGTGTCGCCTTCAACTGACATCAACCGTAGCTGTTTGTTTCCATCCAAACTCAATACAACTTGTTCAAAAATAATTCGCAACTAGGAGCGTCATATCTTTTGTGGAGTTACTCTATGCAGAGATCTCAAGAGAGGCATAATATTCAAATCAAGCAAAAAGGTTGTTCTTAGCTGTATGAACTAATCTAAAGATATAATATCAATGTCTATGGTTCGATTATAAAACACTACCATAGTAATATTCCACTAGATCTCCTATGTTATGTGCCTTTATTTGAAGAAATCGTTGCACTTCAATGAGAATGCATATTGCTGAATGATTAAATTGGTTCGCTCTTGAATTGGGTACAATCAAATGCAATTAAAGGCTAAAACAGCAGAGGTCTCATTGATGTGTCTCAAAGGTAATCTTTGACTTAGTTTACAATATCGTTGGCTTAGTTTATCTCTTAATGATGGCCGTCATGAATTCTGACAGAGGAAATGTTATTAGCTTCTAAATCCTCTATAGGTTAATATAGATTCCTCTAAATTCTTCACATCAAGAGTTTATCATTCCTTGTCAATCATGTTCCACCTTGTCTATTATCATCTCTGTCAATATATATCTTTTCCTTTCCTTGTGAAATAAAGGGTCACACCACACTGTATTTATTCTGAATTTATTTCATCTCACATCACATCTCTGATTTCTCGTATGAACATAATATCTCAGCTTGCTAACCATGAAATAATTAAAGTCTTGATCTATGCCTTTGGTTGGTCCATATCCAAGGTCCTGCTTTCCTTATACATGCAGTAAAAGAATCGCAGAGTAAAACAAATTTTAATAAATTTTGAAATGAAGCTACATAGATGATGCATTCGAATAGATTGGTAATGCTATCTCACAAAATTTAAAAATTGACCTTCCGCTTATGAATATACACCCCTTCAGAAATTGTTTAAATATTGCAAGATATATCCAGCACTTTATTACAGGAAAGATTTTATCCAATCTTTTATAAATCAAACAGAGCTTGAATTTAGTGATAAAATGTATTACTTTTGATTGTTTTAGATCTATCATGAGCAACATTAATATCTTGCAAAATAGATCTATATAGTTCAAATATCTGTGAGAAATATAAATCAAAATCATTCACAACCCTAAACCTAAAAAATTTCTCGGCACTCACAATTGTTGACTGACAGTTTTGCTCGGTAAACACTAAGAAACCAAGTGGCAGGAGAGTTTACCGAGTGAGCTTGGTAAATGAAGACTAAACAACTCAGTAGCCAAAGGATACCAAGTGAGCTCAGTAGTGTGGATGCCGAGTGAACTCGGTAGCCACAGTAGGGTGGTGCTCGAAAGATGAAGATATCGAGTGAACTCGGTAGACACTACAAAGATAAAACCTTTAACAAGACTTAACCAAGTGCAGACTTATAACATGAATAACTTTCACTATTAAAACCAAAGAGCTAGAACTTGAAGCTTTCAAAAAAACTTTTCAAATGCAAGGAATAGAAGAAGAAGAACAATGGATTCAAGTATGCCTGCTTGCTGTCTATTCAACTTAGATTAAATCATTACAAAATCTGGGAGCATTCGACTTCAACCAGAAAACCCTAAAGCAACCCTAAAACTTCAAACTACAAAAATTTCAAACTTTAAACTTCAAACTTACAGCTCTAATGGCTGCATACTACAGTGCCTAGAACAATCACTGCTTCAACAAGTCAAATCAAACAACAAACTACGAACTTAAAGGATGACACAAAGAAGCACGTACAACTGCAGTCATGAAATAAACTTCCTCTGTCGTTGCAACAAACTGCATCTGTAGATCACTTTCTCTGCAACTTCTCTTTGCTCTGCAACTTCTCTCTGATGTGCTTAAATGCCGAACACTCTGTTCTCTGTGTTTTTTTTTTGTTTTGTTGAATGCACACTCTAAATGAATGAATCAAAACATACCTTTTGTCATATTTTTCTCCCTCTTTTTAGATTTCAAAATTTCACCTACCGCATTCATGTTTATGACTATTTTGCAATCCATCAAGGGTGGTAGGTGGGCATTTGGCTCCAAGGAGAAATGACCAACTGCAATTAATATTCCAACACTCTCCCTTTATCCCGAGCCAAACAAACAAGGATCACTACTGATCCAAATCAACTACACTAAGACACTCTTAGGTGTACAAAAGTCTCAATGCCTAATGGCTTAGTAAATATGTCTGCTAGCTGCTGTTTAGACTTGCAAAATTCCATCTTGATATCCCCATTCTCCACCAACTCTCTGATGAAGTGATATCTGATCTCAATATGTTTACTTCTCCCATAGAAGACTGGATTCTCGGACAATGCAATAGATGAGATATCCTCACAATAAATTGTGGTTCCATCCTCTTGCCTTTCATTCAAATCTGTCAAGATCCTCCTTAACCAAATAGCTTGACATGCTGCTACATGTGTTGCTATATATTCAACCTCTGCTATAGATTGAGCAACAATAGATTGCTTCTTGGATGCCCATGAAATTGCACTTGATCCCATGTGAAACATGTATCCGAAAGTGCTCTTCCTATCATCTATACTTCTAGCCCAATCACTATCAGTATAACCCACCAACTTGAAATCATTATTTGCAGTATACAAAATTCCAAATCCCTTGGTACCTTTCACATACCTTAGGATCCTTTTTTCTGCTTGCCAATGGGAATCCTTTGGTGTTTCCATAAATCTGGAAATCAAACTTACTACATGCATTAGGTCTGGCCAAGTTGTAGTCAAATACATTAAAATTCCAACCATACTCTTGTTTAGTGTTGGATCCACTCTTTTGTTGCTATCTTCTTTACTTAACTTCAGACCTACTACTATTGGTGTGAGGGCTAGCTTACTATTCTGCATTTTAAATCTCTCCAAGATCTGCCCTGCATATTTTTCTTGAGAGATGAAGATGTCATCATGCATTTGTTTTACTTCTATGCCTAGAGAGTATTTCAAGAGACCTAGGTCTATCATCTCAAATTCATTTTTCATGACCTCTTTGAACTCACCAATTAGAGTCTTATCATTACCAATAAAAATTAAATCATCTACATACAAGACAATAATCAACACATTACCATTTGTTGCCTTGATGTAGAGAGTAGGCTCACCGTTATTTTTGCTAAAGCCATTGCTCATCAAATATGAGTCAATCTTACTGTACCATGCCCTTGGAGCTTGCTTGAGCCCATAAAGAGCTCTCTTCAATCTATATACTTTATTCTCTTCACCTGCTACTTCATAAATGGGTGGCTGCTCCACATATACTTCTTCCTTCAATACACCATTTAGGAAGGTGGATTTCACATCCATTTGATATACCTTCCATTTGTGTTGCGTTGCAATTGCTATGACAACACGCATGGTTTCCATTCTTGTAATCAGGGCTTAGGTCTCATCATAATCTCTACCATACTGTTGTTTGTAGCCCTTGACTATTGGCCCGTCCTTATGCCTATCAATCTTATCTTCAGCATTGCATTTGGTCTTATAGACCCATTTCACTCCAATCACTTGCTTCTTGAGAGGCAAATTAGTTAGCTCCCATGTCTCATTCCTTTTGATAGCATCTATCTCCTCATCCATGGCCTTACACCATTTCTTCTCTTTAATAGCTTCTTCAAAATATATTGGATCACTATGTGAAAATAATGCAAAATTAACACTCTCATCATAATCTTTATACCTTTTATCTTGGTAAATATCCCTAAGACTCTTGGTCTGTCTTGGTAGTAGGGAGGAGAGTGTGGGATCAGAATCTTCACTGCTGCTAGATTGCCAACTAGCTCGGTCTTCACTAGTACTTGGCACTGACACTTGGTCATGCCTAGAGGAGCTCGATAATGACTAAACCTGCTTGCCTTTTCTTCTACTTGCTCCTTCTTCTTTCTTTTCATCAACATCTTCTTTACTCATAATTGGCACTTTACTTGTAGTGCTCGGTGACTCATCAGTTGGGCCATACCAAGACTGATTTTCAAGAATTTTTACATCTCTTGAGAGAGTCATCTTGTTGTTCAATGGGTCATACAATCTGTATGCCTTTGATTTTGAGTTGTACCCTATGAAGATTCACTTCACACCTTTGTCATCCAATTTTTGCCTTTTCTCTTTAGGCACGTGTGCATATGCAACACATCCAAACACCCTTAGGTGTTCAATTATCCATCTTCCTTGTGACCATGCTTCCATTGGAATTCTATCACGGATTGCCTTGGTAGGACACCTATTAATTAGGTAAACTATTGTTGCCACAGCCTGAGACCTTTCTCTTTCATCATGCTCCTTGCCATTTCAACAATGGTCCTGTTCTTTCTTTCAGCCACTCCATTCTATTGTGGTGTATAGTTGGCTGTGAGCTCTTTCTTTATGCCATATTTCCTGCAAAAATTTACAAAAGAATTGGAGCTATAATCCCCTCCTCTATCTGATCTTAGGACCTTGATATAGTATCCACATTCTCTTTCAGCCTGGGCTTTAAATTCTACAAATTTATCAAATGCTTCATATTTATTCATTAATAAATACACCCATGTCCTACAACTGAAATCATCAATGAATGTCATGAAATAAGTACTCCCCCAATGGAAGTAACTTGCATAGGACCGACTAGGTCAGTATGCACTAACTCTAATGGATATCTAGCCCTCTTAGAATTTTTAGAATTAAAGGGTAGTCTATGTTGCTTACCCAAAATACAAGCCTCACACTTGTCATATGAATTTTCTATACGTGGCAAACCATCAACCATTCTTTTATTTGATAACCAGCATAGCCAAGATGACCATACTTGAGATGCCACAGTCGTGAAGGGTCTTCAATCACACTCCTTATAGCTGATTGTGTGGGAGGTGCAACACCAACTTGAGATGAGAAACATGTCTCTATCCTCAAGGGAAACATTATGTTCTTTGTCATTTGAACTGCGTCAAGTTCTTGCTCCCATCCTTTTCATGAATGACACACGTGGCATTCTCCATCAGCACTTTGTATCCATTTTGAATGAGCTAACCAATGCTCATCAAATTGTACTTCATACTAGGGGAAAAATAAACATTTTTTATTTTCTTCTCACCTTTCTTAGTGTGGACCATAATAGATCCTTTGCCCACAACTGGTAGGGTTCCATTATTACCCATTTTAATCTTAGATTTGAAACTCTTGTTAATGAATGAAAACAAGGTTTCATTACCACTCATGTAGTTGCTACATCCAATTTCGAGGTACCAAACCTTAGGGCTTCCTTCTTCACCAACATTACACATGATGAAGGTAGTGGCATTGTTTCCACTTCCCATGTTCACATCAGCAACATTTACTTGTCCTGACTGATCATTTTTCTTTTTCCAGCATTCACTTGCATAATGCCCATATTTATTACTGTAGTAACATTATAAATTACTCCTATTTGAGTTGTAGTTTTTCTTACCTCCTCTTGAAGTATTTTGTGAGCTACTTACTCCATCTGCTCTTCCTGAGCTTTCTGGTCCAACATTCCTTTGTCCTCCATTACCTCGGCCTCTACCTATGGAGTTTCTGCCTGAGCCATTTCTTTCTCTCCCCTTTCCTCTTGGATTTGACTAATCCTTGAATGCTTGCTCTTAGGAAGAAGAAGATGTAGATCTATTGATCCTATGCTCATGGGTTTGAAGAGTACCCATCAACTCATCCATTGTCAAAACAGTGAGGTCTTTTGCCTCTTCTATGGTCATGACGAAATTGTCATATTTATGAGGTAAACTCCTCAATATCTTCTCCACTATCCTCTTCTCTTGATAGTCTTCTCCATTTGACTTCAAATGGTTAATCACATTGGAGGTCCTTGAACTAAAGTCTACAACTGATTCATTTTCCTTCATCTGAAGGTTCTCAAACTCCCTCCTTATATTCTTATATTCTGTAACTTTATAGTACAGACTTTATTAGTCCCTTTGAAGTTTTTCTTAAGGATATCCCAAGCCTCCTTTGCATAATTTTTTGCTATAATCTTTGGGAATACTATCTCTATCATTTCTATTTCAATCAAACTTAATGCCTTTGCATCCTTTCTCCTTGACTTTTTCAAATGAGTCTTTTGTGCATTTGTGAGGGCAGCATACTGAGCTAGGTCTATCACATCATTGAATCCATTAACTACAAACTCCCACAAATCATTTGCAACCATAATGGTTTTCATTTTCTT
Organism: Cupressus sempervirens; assembly: GCA_028749045.1. NCBI lineage: Eukaryota > Viridiplantae > Streptophyta > Pinopsida > Cupressales > Cupressaceae > Cupressus > Cupressus sempervirens. The sequence continues at coordinate 804,759,830 of CM053783.1, read as the reverse complement.
TGCCCATGTATCATAATTTTGTCCATTGAAAGGTGGTGGCTGCTGCCATATCTTTCCTGCATCTCCTGCCATATCAAATATCTCACAAAAAAAAAATTTCCCTAACTCACTTTGGATGTGGGGCCTCAAAGGTTTGATACCATGTGAGAAATATAAATCAAAATCATTCACAACCCTAAACCTAAAAATTTGCTTGGTACTCACAATTGCCGAGTGACAATTTTGCTTGGTAAACACTAAGAAACCAAGTGGCAAGAGAGTTTACCGAGTGAGCTTGGTAAATCAAGAACAAACAACTCGATAGCCAAAGGATGCTGAGTGAGCTTGGTAGTGTGGATGCCGAGTGAACTCGGTAGCCACAGTAGGGTGGTGCTCGGTAGATGAAGATACCAAGTGAAATTGGTAGAAACTGCAAAGATAAAACCTTTAACAAGACTTAACTAAGTGAAGATTTATAACGTGAATAACTTTCACCATTAAAACTAGAGATCCAGAACTTGAAGCTTTCAAATAAACTTTTCAAATGCAAGGAATAGAAGAAGAAGAACAATGAATTCAAGTATGCATGCTTTCTTTCTATTCAACTTAGATTAAATCATTACAAAATCTGGGAGCATTCGGCTTCAACTAGAAAACCCTAAAGCAACCCTAAAACTTCAAACTAGAAAAACTTCAAACTTTAAACTTCAAACTTATAGCTCTAATGGCTACATACTACAATGCCTGGAGCAATCACTGCTTCAATAGGTCGAATCAAACAATAAACTATGAACTTACAGGATGACACAAAGAAGCACGTGCAACTGCAGTCACGAAATAAACTTCCTCTGTCACTGCAACAAACTAGATCTGCTGATCACTTTCTTTGCAACTTCTCTCTACTCTACAACTTCTCTCTGATGTGTTTAAATGCTAAACACTCTGCTCTCTATTTTTTTTTTTTTTTTGTTCTGCTGAACACACACTCTAAATGAATGAATCAAAACATATCTTTTGTCATATTTTCCCCCTCTTTTTAGATTTCAAAATTTCACCTACTGCATTCATGTTTATGACTATTCTGCAATCTGTCAAGGGTAGTAGGTGGGCATTTGGCTCCAAGGAGAAATGACCAACTGCAATTAATATTCCAACAATATCGCACTATTTGAAAATTGAGAAAACATTATGAAAATGATTTATCTCAATTGAAAAACTAAATGATATTTTTATGGAAATATTAAAAGAAATGGGTTCCAAGAGAGTGCACCTAAGAGATTTCTCATTTAAGAATATGCATACCTAGATATTGTCTATTCAGTGTTTGAGATGAGGGAGTATACCTAATCCAAATTTTATGGAGAAATTAGTCTCCTAATCATGGAATGGGACCTCTAAATTTGCAAAAATTTAGGGTTCCAATAACAGCTCTTTCTGAGAGGCATACTCCCTGTGAGGATAGCAAGATCCAAGCTAGCTCTAGAGGAGCTAACCAAAAATTTAAGCCATAATTTGATGTGGGATGAATTTGAAAGGCCCTAGTCCCCCAAAATATGAACACCCAATTTTCTTCTACCAAATACTTTATTTTGATCATCTAACAATGTGAGCCTTTTGAAAAGACAAATAGAGGTCATGCTACTTATAATATTTCATACATTAGTCCTCATTCCTTTATCATGATGCATATATACATGTGTACATGGCTTCCTTCATGCACATATTCAAAGTCTTTACACTTTTAAAAATTCTTCCAAAACTCTTCATTATATTCCCTGAAGACAATTTTATTATTGAATGTAGATTTTATTTGAATGATGTCTTCATAGGAAAAATTTAAATCTTCAATATAATGGACTTGATGCAATCTATTTTTTATCTTTGGAATATTTATTAATGGAAAATTTTCTTCACATATTTATCTTTTTAATATATTTTCCATATTATGCCCAAAAACAATGACTACTCGGACCACATCATATTTTTCCCATTTGAAATATTTTATTGTGTTACTAGAGAATTTCATATCTTTCGTCAGGTAATATGTATGAATCCTCATTACATACTGATTTATCACAAAGTGAATTTAAAATATTTCTTCCAAATACATTCTCTCCTTCCTTATATTTTGTAAATATTTTATTCTCTCCACCAGAATATATTTTAGTGCTACCCTCCACAAACATGTAATTTATCTACTTCTTCACATATTTTGTCTCCTAATGTCTCACAATTAGAAAATTGAAATTCATTCTCCAATATATTTTCATTCAATTCCTCTTCAAATAATGGATTAAAAATATTAGAGAATTCAAGCATACAGCTATGAAGACTTTCATGTGATTTGTCATATGAATTATCATCCAGTGTGTCATAATACATATATTTATTGAATAGATTCTCTTGAGAGTCATTTCCTTCTGCATCTTCATGGTCTGAGAAAATCATATTCATATTATAAAGGTGATTAGAGAAAGATTCAAAAACATTATCACCAAGGAGAGTATAATTGAATTTTTTTGTCCTTGGGATTTATTTTCCTTTTCGCCAAATCCCTCCTGAACATGTATTGATTCATTAACATGTGTGTTGTGGTCAATAAAGAAAAAAGTTTAAAACATTTTTCTGAACGTGTCACATATTTTTTGTATAGTAAATCAAAATTTTCTTTCGCACTAGAAGAGCCCCTTTTCTTATCGTGACATTCAGTGGTACCCATTTCTATGTAGGTTTCACCTTGGATGGATTGTTCTCCCCTCTATCCCAAACTATCTTCATCTAGAATGTATTCAGGGTTTTGTGTCCCTTTAGAGTCACATTTCTTGTATTTGTTTTCCTTCTGCATCACTCCATTTTGTAAATATTTAATAAGAATCATGAAACTAGAATCATCTAGGATTTTTAATTCATGGATTTTACTCAAACATTCCTTATAGGGATGTTTCAAGTCTAGAGGTATCTGATGATAAACATTCATCATCTTGATAAATAAGTGAGCCACAAAATCATCTTCATCTTTTCCAAACTATAGAATGCATCCAAGGGAAACATCTATAAAGTTATTCTTCCATAATGTAGTATCATCCTCTCCCCCTCCTCCTCTTTGTGGGGAATATATGGCTAAATAATCAATAACAAGTAAGTTCACATTATTTTCTTTGTTTCTACAAAAACAAAAACTTTTTGTTAGGGCATGTTGGAGGAACAGAGCGACTAGGGCACAAAAGCAAGGTTTTATGATTTTTTTTGCAAAAATTTGAGATTGCTCTATCCTAATTCAGAATTTGTTTGCTAGGCTCTTATGGCTATGAGCAGGGTCTTCAAGAGTCTCATTCTTGCTAGAGCCTCTGATTATGATGGATCTTCTTCTGGGGTGAGGTCACAAGGGAAGGAGTCATTTTATGTTAGGCAAGCAGTCGAAGTTAAATAAAGTTAATGGTTGCTTTCCACATAGTCAAGATCAGCCTATGCTAGTTATCCCCCCAAAAGAAGCAATGGAAGATGTGGACTATTTGGCCACACATGCATTGATATGCAAGTTTCTTGGTATTCGAATTTCCCTGTCAGCTCTGGAAGCTTGGATTCACCATTCATGGCAAGTGGAAGTTGATATGGATATTATGCTTACTCGTAATAACTACTTTTTGGTGAATTTCTCTTGCATGTTAGATCAGAATCGGGTCTTTAAGGGAGGTCCATATTTTTATGATTGTGTAGGTCCTTTTGTCAAACCTTAGCATATGGGGTTCAACTCTACTGAGGATCTTCCTTCAGGGGTTCTCGTTTGGGTCTGCTTGCCATGGCTTCCTTTGGAGTTCTGGCACGAGGATATCCTATAACAGATTGTTGTTGTGCTTGGGAAGCCGACTACTATAGCACATCAATTACTAGACAAAAAGGTTATTTCTTATGCCCGTATTTGTGTTGAAATTGATTTAAATAATCCTTTGCCAAATTCTTCAAAAAAATTCTAGGCTCTTCTTCTTCGATCCAACAACTAGACTATGAATCTATTCCCTTATGTTTCCACTGTTGGATACAATTGTTAATTGTGTATTGTCTTTGATGTTACACAAATGTCATATCAGTCATCAGATAGAGTCTACCAAGCTCAGATGGTTAGCCAAGCAATTTATAGTGACTACCGAGCATTCCTGAACATTACAAAGGCAAGTTAACTTTTACCAAGCTCACTCGGTAAGCAAAGGCAAGTTAACTTTTACCAAGCTCATTCGGTAAGCAAAGGAAAGTTAACTTTTATCGAGCTCACTCAATAAGCAAAGGCAAGTTAACTTTTACCGAGCTCACTCGGTAAAGCAAAGGCAAGTTAGCTTTTACCGAGCTCACTCGGTAAACAAAGGAAGGTTAGTATTTACCGAGTTAACTCGGTCTTTGAAGGAAGTTGCAAGGTTTGCAATGTTTATCGAGCTTCACTTGGTTAACACAAGGAAACCATTTTGAAGCAGTGGTCACCGAGCTAGGTCGGGTAGCAAAGAATTTTAAGATTACAAAGAATTAAGTTTAATTATTTTGTGCAGCCGACTGATTTATTTAGTTTTGTGTAAACTTGTATTTGAGCCCACTTGACAATCTGTAAGGTATATATGAAAGGTCAAGTTGTGAATTCAAAAGTAAGGAAGTGAATGGATGCAAAAAAAAAAAAAAAAAGGTACGAGAAAATACATGAGCAAATGTTGAGGAAGAATTTGCCATCCCTATGAAGCTACAAAGTTGCATTCAATCAGTAAGGATTTATCGAAGCAGAACAAAGATTTGTATTCAGCAAAGATAAGTTGCATATATCTCAAATCACTTCATTGTTGCTTTCTAATCATTGTAACAATGATTCAAAATCTCTTAACAGAGTTGGTTTGATAGCCATTTTGTAAATCCTCTAACAAGGTGACAATTTAGTTGAATTATTTTAAAGATCTCTCACAAGGCCACTTCTAACAAGGTGATCAAATCCTCTAATAGGGTCACACCTAACAGTGTGTTTTGTAACCTTTAACAGGGTTGGCTCCTAATAGGGCTCACTTCAGAAGAGTGAAAATTGGTAACTAGTTACTTGGTGGTTTTTCCCAAAATTGGGTTTCCACGTTAAATATGGTGTCTCCTGTGTTCATGTTATTTCTTTATGCATGCATGTTAATCACTTTAAATTCTTAATAAAGTCAACAGAACATCTATCTAGTTTCAGCATTTATTTGTGTTAGCAGCAGCTGTATTTTAAGACATCTAAGGATCTGTAAGGAAATTTTTGTGGTAACTAATTCACCCCTCCCCTCTCAGTTACTCCATCTCTCTATTTCCAACAATTGGTATCAGAGCTTTTGGTGCTTGCAGGATAAGATTTCAAGGATCTAAGCCAAAGATCAGGATGTCTTACAAAAGGGAAATCCCAAGACTTAACAAAAATAATTTCTCAAGATGGCAAGGACTGATGAGACTTCACCTAGGATCCATTGGTGATACAGGACTAAAGTACCTTGATGAAAAGTATGTAGAACTAGTAGGTACACTATCTATCAATGATATTGCTGAAAAGAAGACTCGCAACATTATAATGATAAATATAGCATATGCTCTGAGTTATGAAGAATTTGATGATATCAAGGATTGCAAAACTGCCTTTGAAATGTGGGAAAAGGTGAAAGAGATATATGGAGGAGATGATAATGTTAGAAGAGCCAAAGCAGAAAGTCTGAGAGGACAATTTGATCAAATGAGGATGAGAGAGGATGAAAACATTGCAAAATATGTTGAAAGAGTTAAAGCATGTGTCAGTGCAATAAAAGCTTCTGGAGGAGATATCAGTGAAGAGATAGTTATAAGAAAAGTTCTCAAAACTCTCCTTCCCATTTATGCAATCAGAGTCTCTACAATTCAGGAAAGAAGATGTGAAGCAAATCATAAGATAAATTTAGAGGCTATAGTTGGAAGATTGACTGCTTTTGAACTGGACAACTTTGATAACTATGTTTCAGCTTCCAAAAACATTGAATCAGCATTTGAAGCCAAACTTTCACTCAAGGAGAAAGGCAAAAAGAAATCTCAGTTAGAAAGTGAAGATGAATCAAACCAAAGTTCAGACACTGATCTTGAAGTAATTGAAGCCCTTCTAGCAAGGAAATATTCTAGAGGCAGAGGAAAATACAAAGGTAAAGTACCCCTAATCTATTTTTCATGTGAAGAAGTTGGTCATATTGCTGCTAGATGTCCAAATAGGCAGAATAAAGATGAAAAGAAAGATCAAAAATGGAATGGCAAGAAAGATTTCAAATCATTCAAGGACAAAGGTAAGAAAACATGTTTTATGGCTAAAGATTCTAATGACTCTAATGATAAAGAAGAAGATGAGATTGTCTATATTGCTGTAAAAGATGAATCTGATAATGATGAAGAAATGGCACTCATTTCTCATATGAGCAAAAATGATACATGGATCATAGATAGTGGTTGTTCTCATCACATGACTGGCGACAAAACTAAGTTTGAATACTTTGAAGACTATGATGGTGGCAGTGTGAGATTTGGTAACAATGAACCTTGTTGTATAAAAGGAAGAGGAAGAATTCCCCTAACCAAAGAACTTATATGTGATAATGCCTATTGGGTAGAAGGACTAAAGCATAATCTGTTAAGTGTGGCATAGCTACTCAATAATGAAATCAAAGTAGAATTCATGCATGGTAAAACAAGACTGCTGGATGGGAAAGGAAAGCTGATTGGATCAGGCACTCAAACCAAAGGTAACTTGTTCTATCTTGAACTAGGTGAATGTTCATGTTTTATTGCTCAAGTTGAAAAAAGTTGGTTATGACATTGTAAACTTTGATAATCTGGTAAAGATAAGCAAGTTCAGAAAAGTAAAAGGCATTCCCAACATAAAGAAACCTGAAGTCAGTCTATGGAAAAATTGTCAAATTGGAAAGATGGGAAAGACTAGTTTTAAAAGTAAAAACTATCAGTCTGAAGACATATTAGAAATTGTGCATACTGATTTATGTGGACCTATTGGAATTGAAAGCTATACTGGAGAAAATTTCTTCATTCTTTTTGTTGATGAAAGATTAAAATGCTTGAGGTCAGATAGTGGTGGAGAATTTATTTCACAAGAATTCAATAACTTTTGCATTGAAAGAGGAATCAAAAGACAGGTATCAGCACCTGGAACACCCCAGCAGAATGGAATAGCTAAAAGAAGAAACAGATCTATCATGGATTGTGCAAGGACATTAATGATTGAAAAGAGAATTGCTATTAAATGCTAGAAGGAAGCAATCAGCACTGCAGTCTATACCTTGAATCGAGTACAGTTGAAGAAAGACTCATTCAAAACCCCCTATGAGTTATGGTATGGCTATAAACTTAATCTAAGTTATCTTACAATTTTTGGAAGTACATGTTATATTTTGAAAGAATCTAGAAAAGGAAAATTTGATGTAAAAGGTGATGAAAGTATATTCTTTGGATACTCATGCACAAGTAAGGCATATAGATGTTTAAGCTTGTCTACTCACAAAGTCATAGAAAGTGCACATGTGAAAGTTGATGAGTTTGCAGAAAGGACTGAAGAAGAAAGCAAAAGGGAACTAGAAGATTATAAAAGGTTTTTCTTCAATGAACCTGATATAGTGCCAGTTACATCAAAAAATTAGGAAACTTCTACTCCTAAGTCATCTGTAACTAAGTTACAGGAAGTTCAAATCGAGCCACAGCTAACTGAGTTAAATTCAGTATGTACCGAGCAAGTATTTACCGAGCAAACATCTACCGAGAAAACATCTACTGAGCCAAAACATAAAGAGCCTAAAGTTGAAATGCAAAAAGATAACAATGAAATCCATTCAAAAGGCAAAGAACCTGTATTAGCTAAGTATGTCAGGAGACATCATTCAGCAGATCAGATCATTGGAGATAAATCTGAAGGAACCATGACAAGAAATAAGCTGAAAGGTACTTGTTTACTTGCTAATTTTGAACCTAGAAATGTCAAAGATGCATTAGAAAATGATAGTTGGATTGAGGCTATGAATGAAGAAATAGAGAAAATAGACAAAAACAAGACATGGACTCTTGTACCCAGACCTAAAGACAAAAATGTGATTGGAACTAAGTGGGTATTCAGAAACAAGTTGGATGAAGATGGTAAGGTATCAAGAAACAAAGCTAGACTAGTATGCAAAGGATATGCTCAAGAAGAAGGAATAGACTATGGAGAAACTTTTGCTCTAGTTGAAAGATTGGAAGGAGTCAAAACCTTACTAGCATAAGTTGCTCACAAGGGATTCAAAGTTTATCAGATGAATGTCAAATCAAAATTCCTCAATGGTATATTAGATGAAGAAGTCTACATTGAACAAGTTGAAGGTTTTGTTAATCCAGATAAGAAGAACATGGTCTGCAAATTACACAAGGCATTGTACGGTCTGAAACAAGCCCCTAGAGCATGGTATGAAAGATTGCATAAATATCTTATTCATATTGGTTTTCAAAGAACTAATGACAATAGTAGCTTGTATATTAAAGAAGGACTAGATAATAAGATTGTCTTGGCAGAAATATTTGTAGATGATACTATTTTCATAGGGAATGATGATCTGTGCAAAGAATTCTCAGAACAAATGAACAAGGAATTTGAAATGTCCATGTTTGGTGAGATCAAATTCTTTGTTGGTCTTCAAATTCAATAGAACAAAATTGGTATCTACATTACTCAATCAAAGTACATCAAAGAGATATTGAAAAAGTTTGGAATGGAAGATTGTAAACCAGTTGGGACTCTTATGTGTACCAGATTAAAACTTACCAAGGAAGATGAATCAAAGGAAGTAGATCAAACATTGTATAGATCTATGATTGGAAAGTTGCAGTATGTAGTTCATACAAGGCCAGATATTGCTCTTTCAATTGGTATTGTAGCAAGATTTTCAGAAAAACCTAGAGAAAACCACTTAATGGCAATCAAAAGAATAATGAGATATTTAAAAGGAACTGAAGAGTATGGTTTATGGTATAAGTTTGGAGGAAATTTGGATTTGAAAGTATTTACTGATGCTGATTGGGCAGGAAACCTTGATGATAGACAAAGTACAAGTGGAGGTGCATTCTTTCTTGGAAAAATGTTGGTTTCTTGGACAAGCAAAAAGCAGAATCGTACATCTCAATCAACAGCAGAGGCAGAGTATGTTGCTGCAGCAGTAAACTACTCTAACATTGTTTGGTTTAAACAATTGTTGGAAGGCATGAAGATGGAAATCAAAGAACCTATTATTATGTTCTGTGACAATACAAGTGCAATCAACATATCTAAAAATCTAGTGATGCATTCCAAAACCAAGCACATTGCAATAAAATATCATTTTGTCAGAGAATTGGTGCAAGATAAGGAGATTAGATTGGAATATATTCATACAAAGGACCAAATTGCTGACATATTCACAAAACCATTACCTAAGGATGCATTCTTATATCTAAGAGGTAAGTTAGGGGTCACTCCCCTATCTGAAATTCACTAAAATAAAGTTTTAGTGATGCATCAACTCATACCAGATTGAAGATCTATCAATTGATGCAGCATAATCAGAAAACATTGCATATGAATCAGTACTAAAAGTACACTGAAATTCATTTAATTTTGAGTTGTCTTTGGCATGTGCTGTCAAAGAGGGAGAGTTTACTACTGTTATATCTCTCTAAAATTTTTTCAAAAGAGTAAGATTGCTTCACAGGAGGAGATTACTGTAAGAGGGAGAGTTTTCTATCTTAGAGGGAGAATTGTTATATTGACATATTGTGTTGTCATACAAGTAAAAGAATTGTTTTCAAATTTCATTTTGGCTATGACATATTGTGTTTCCATCAATGCCAAAGAGGGAGATTGTTGGATACAATTGTTAATTTTGTATTGTCTTTGATGTTACACAAATGTCATATCAGTCATCAGATAGAGTCTACCAAGCTCAGATGGTTAGCCAAGAAATTTATAGTGACCACCGAGCATTCCTAAACATTACAAAGGCAAGTTAACTTTTACCGAGCTCACTCGGTAAGAAAAGGCAAGTTAACTTTTACTGAGCTCACTCGGTAAGCAAAGGCAAGTTAACTTTTACCGAGCTCACTCAGTAAAGCAAAGGCAAGTTAGCTTTTACCAAGCTCACTCAGTAAACAAAGGAAGGTTAGTATTTGCCAAGTTAACTCGGTCTCTAAAGGAAGTTGCAAGGTTTGCAGTGTTTACCGAGCTTCACTTGGTTAACACGGGGAAACCATTTTGAAGCAGTGGTCACTGAGCTGGGTCGAGCAGCAAAGAATTTTAAGATTCCAAAGAATTAAGTTTAATTTTTTTGTGCAGCCGACTGATTTATTTAGTTTTGTGTAAACTTGTATTTGAGCCCACTTGACAATCTGTAAGGTATATATGAAAGGTCAAGTTGTAAATTCAAAAGTAAGGAAATGAATGGATGCAAAAAAAAAAAAAGAAAGGTGCGAGAAAATACATGATCGAATGTTGAGGAAGAATTTGTCATCCCTATGAAGCTGCAAAGTTGCATTCGATCAGTAAGGATTTATTGAAGCAGAACAGAGATTTGTATTCAGCAAAGATAAGTTGCATATATCTCAAATCACTTCATTGTTGCTTTCTAATCATTGTAACAGTGATTCAAAATCTCTTAACAGAGTTGGTTTGACAGCCATTTTGTAAATCCTCTAACAAGGTGACAATTCAGTTGAATTGTTTTAAAGACCTCTCACAAGGCCACTTCTAACAAGGTGATCAAATCCTCTAATAGGGTCACACCTAACAGTGTGTTTTGTAACCTTTAACAGGGTTGGCTCCTAACAGGGCTCACTTCAGAAGAGTGAAAATTGGTAACTAGTTACTTGGTGGTTTTTCCCAAAATTGGGTTTCCACGTTAAATATGGTGTCTCCTGTGTTCATTTTATTTGTTTATGCATTCATGTTAATCACTTTAAATGCTTAATAAAGTCAACAGAACATCTATCTAGTTTCAGCATTTATTTTTGTTAGCAGCAGCTGTATTTTAAGACATCTAAGGATCTGTAAGGAAATTTTTGTGGTAACTGATTCACCCCTCCCCTCTCAGTTACTCCATCTCTCTATTTCCAATATCCACAATGTCATACATATGGTCATTTACAGGGCTAATGCGCTCACGCCTCCAAAGGCAATGGTACCCCTAGTGGGTTCTCTCACCCAAGGATGGCCAATGATGGTAAGGCAAATGGTCAAATTGTTAGTACTAGAAAAGGAAATGTTAAAACTAATAGTAATAGTAAAGGGAAAGCTCAAATGAACACTTCAAGTTAGGGGCAAGGACCATCTAGTTTTACCAGTCCTAATAAGGATGGTTTTATCCCGGCTTGAAACTATGCTAAGGGGCGGGGTTAGAAATGATCTCATCTAGATCAGCGAGTGGACTCGTGGTTCAATCATTTTGAGGTTCTTGACAACATGGTCATAGAATAAGGCATTCCTACAAAGGCTCAGTGTGGGGCTAATGGCTCAGAGGGGAGGAGTTCTATTCTTAGTGACAACTAAGATGTTGTACTTCAGCAGATGCCAGAGACCTCTATTGGCCCTGAGTTTGGTGCCCTTGTGGTTTCTCCTGCTCCACAGGAAAAGGATGTTCTTCTAGTAGATTTGGTTAAAGATGTGTTTTCCTCTGGTAAAGGAAATGGATCTTCTCTCATTTTGTGCCTAATGCAAAGACCATTAAAGAAAGTCTCTTTTGCTACTCCCTCAAGAGTTGCACGAAAGTAGGATCAGGAAAAAATTAAACTTACAAGATATTTATTGGTAGAGTCTGGGGTTGTTAGGACCTTGGATGATCATTTTCCCCACTCTACTCAATGATTATTCTCTCATGGAATGTGAGGGGGTTGAATAGCATTCCCAGACAAAAATTTATTCACAAGCCAGTGCTTGATCATTCTCCAAATTCATTTATATCTACGAGACCAAGCTTTCATTGGACTCCATGTTTAGATGTGCTCCTAAAATTTGGTTTGTAGGCCAATGTCAATGTGTTGGTGCTTTGGGGAGCTCTGGTGGTCTTGCCATTTGCTAGGATCCTAGGAAAGTTATGCCACTTTACTAGGTCTCTTTCTTCTTGGCTCTCTCAATGGTTACATCCTCTCTAGAAATTAGAGAGATGATTCTTGTTACTAATGTGTATGCTCCTATTGATCTCTTGAGAAATCTCAAGCTCTAGGAACATATTAGGCATGTCAGAAGCTATCATTCTTTCTTGCCTTGGATTATGGTTGGAGATTTCAACTCTGTTCTCAATTTGGAGGAGAAGAGGGGTGGGTTGGCTCGCTTGGGTCCTTCACTTAAGCTTCTTCAACAAAATATTGATCTTTTACATCTCTCTGATGTCAAACCTCTTAATGGGCTCTTTACTTGGAACAATCGAAGGGTTGGAAATGATGCCATCTCAGAATGCTTAGGTAGATTCCTTGTTTCTTGCTTTTGAAATTGTGGCTCTCTTTCTCTCTCTTCTAAAATTCTTGATTGGAGAGATTTTGACCACTAGCCTATCAAGATCATAGCTAGTTATGTTTTTGTCCCCAACAAGCCTCCCTTTAAATTCTAGCTAATGTGGCTTTGAGACTCCTCTCTCCATGACTTAATGGCTCACTAGTGGAGACAGGGAGGCCCTACCTATGGCACTGCTATGTTCTCCTTCTCTAAAAAACTTCAGTATATTAAAAGTAAGTTGAAGCATTGGAATAGGAATTGTTTTGGTAATCTCCACATTATGAATAAGAGGGCTCACAATTGTATTGATGTTATTACCAAGGAAATTCGGGATTTGGGTTTTTCTAAAGCTCTTGGCATAGCAAAATCTTGAGCTTCTGCTAATTTAACTGAGTGTGATCTTAGAGAAGAAATTTATTGGAAATAGAAGGCTTGAGTTGACTAGCTTAAGGAAAGGGACAAGAACATTGCATTTTCCCATAAATTTGTGTAGGCTTGACGTAACAGGAGTCATATTTCTTCTCTTGTTGCTTCTAATGGGATGCGTCTGACCTCCTCTCAAGCTATATCTAGGGAAGCTATTCATTTTTACTCTAATCTCTTTTTAGATGATTTACCACCAGTAGAGATTGAGGAGAATACAATCTTTTCCTATATTCCCTATGTTGTGACCAAGGAGATGAATGACACTCTTATGAGGGCAATTTGTATGTCTGACTTGGAGGGGGTGGTCTTACGCTTGTGGAAAGGCAAAGCTTCAGGGCTTGATGGCTTCCCTATTGAATTCTTTCAAAAAAATTGGGATATTATCAATCATGACCTTTTAGATGTGGTTCAGGAGTCCTATTCCAAAAAAGAAATGCTTCGAGCCTTGAATGCTACTTTCTTAGTTCTTATTCCAAAAAAGGAAGAGGTTAATCAACTGGACTTCTTTAGGCCCATTTCTCTTTGTAATGTGGTCTATAAAATCATTACTAAGCTCCTAGCAGAGAGGCTTAAAGTTTGGCTTCCCATGGTTATCTCTGAGAAACAAGGGGGTTTTGTGGTAGGAAAATAAATTTTGGATGGGTTGGTTATTACTTCTAAAGCATTCACTCTATGTGTGCTTCCATGGAACATGCCATGTGTATTAAGCTTGATATGGATAAGGCTTATCATAGAGTCAATTGGGGTTTCTTGCAAAAAGTTCTTCTAGCTTTTGGCTTTAGTTAGGAATGGATTAGATGGGTTCTAAGCTATGTTACTACTCCTTCCTTCTCAGTCCTTCTTAATGGTGAACCATCAGAGCTTTTTGGGGCATCTAGAGGTCTTTGCCAGGGAGATCCCCTCTCTCCTTATTTGTTTATCATTATGGCTGAGGGACTTGGTAGACTTATCAAGTTTCATGTTTCCCAAAATCTGATTCAAGGATGGAAATGGGGAAATGGTTTGCCCGCTCTTTCCCACCTCCATTTTGTTGATGATAAAACCCTTGCTGGGAGAGATCAGATTTGGGAAGCTAAAGCCTTTTGACTCACCTTAAATGCTTATTTGGCTACCTCTGGGCAAAAAATTAATGACTACAAGTCCACTATTTTTTTCTTCAACACTCTTGAGCCTATCCAGTAGAGGATTGCTAATATCCTAAGATTTCAAATTAAGTCTCTCCCTCTAACTTACTTGGGGGTTGCTATTGTGGTAGGAAGACAACCTAGGCTTTTCTGGCAAAGCTTGTTCGACAAACTTTGACAAAAAGTCAATCATTGGATGCATAGGTGGCTCTCTACTGCTGGCAAGGTGATGCTCCTACAATCTATGATTTGGGCCTTTCCCTTATATAGAAGCATGGTTCAGGCTGCCCCGATGTATTTTCTTAAGGAATTTGATGCTCTCTCTTGCCAATTTCCTTAGAGCAGAAATTTGCAAAATACCAAATGGAGCCTCATCAATTGGGATACTGTTTGTAGGCCAAAAAGGAAGGAGGCCTCAGCCTTCGCTCTTCTATCTTGTGCAGTCAAGCTCTTGTTGCCAAGCTCTATTAGTGCTGGTGTTCTAGTCAGTCTCAACTTTGGGCCCATATCCTGTCACACAAGTATTTACCTGGTGTTGAAGCTTCATATATTTCTAGGTTTCCTCTTGAGGGAAGAGGCTCTATGGTGTGAAATACCCTCAAGATTGGTGCTCACCTAGTGAAGAGAAGTTTATTTTGGAGCTGTAACAGAGATACTGAGCCCCTATTTTGGAGTAATTCTTGGAATGGGCATCCTCCTCTCTTATCCATTCATCCACACTTGCAATCTCTTTGTGATTTTTCTCTTTCTTCTAGATGGAATAAGGTGTCTCATTATAAGGAGGCTCATAACCTGGGCATTGCTATGGGTTACAAATGGAAGAATTCTTCTAATTGGCCATTGGGTGGCTCTCTAGGGGATCGGTTGGAACTATCTCAGATATTAGCTTCTAGGGAGTGTAGCTCTCTCCAAGAACCTAATTTTTTGGCTTGGAAAGGTGCTTCTTCTAGCAAGTATTTTGTTTCTTTAGGGTACCTTGCATTGACAAAGCAACTTTTTGGCAAGATGGAGGTCTCTTGGTGGAAGAAAGTTTGGAATAGTTTTTCATGGCCTAAGTGTAACTTTTTCCTTTGGATTCTAGTTTACAATAGTTTTCTTACTTGGGAGAATCTCTAAAAGTGAGGCTTCCAAGGGCCTTCTATTTGTGTTTTATGCCACAATAGTGAAGAGACTATTTCTCACCTTTTTTTCTTGTGCCCCTTTGTGAAATAGATTTGGCACTTCTGGTGGAGTGTGTGGGGATCCACATGCTGGCATGTTTCCTCTTTGTCTAAATTCTGGACTATTTGGGCCATCCCCCTTCTAAGAATTATTTTCTTCAAGTTGCTTGGACTATTGGCCCTTCCCTTATTTTATGGCATTTTTGGCTTGAGAGGAATAGTAGGGTCTTTCATGATGTGCAGTTTCAGATCAAGCACCTATGGGGGAAAATTGTTAATTCTCTTCATGAAACACTCCTAGCTAAATGTGACAATGGTGGAGGTTTGGATCCTAGAGATGCTAGTATTTACTCATGCCTTTCCTTTCCTCTTTAGGGTAGCACTCCCTCAATTCCCCATAGTTGCTTTGAGAACAGAGCTAGGAAACACTCTCAATGTGTTAATCATGAGGGGCATTGGACACCTCCTAAGGCTGGAATTCTTAAAATCAACATTGATGGTTCTTCTCAGGGAAATCTTGGTCTGGCTCATATTGGGAGAGTTGGGCATGACAATTCTGGTGATATTCAGTTTCTATTTTTTATATACAAGGGTTACCATACTAATAACCTCATGGAAGCCCTGGCTATCTTAGTTGCAATGCAACAGTGCTATCAACGTGGTCGGAGAAGAATTATCTATGAGACTGACTAGAAATTGGTTGTGAATTTAATGAATAGAAAGAACCTTGTACATGTGGATTGGCATTTGGTTTTGTTTATTTAGTAGATCACTCAATTATGCAATTCTCTAGATTTTGTGTCTTTTATGCATCTCCCTCATCAGTGGAACAATGTGACTAATTGTTTGGCTAAATAGGCCTCTAAGCATGGGCTAGCTTGGAAAATTATTGATAATAGGATGCTTCCTCTTGATTTATCTCAAATGCTAGTTCAACTTGTGGACCAGGATAAAGATCTAGAGTTCTCTTTGTTTCTTCTGTTGTTCTACTCTCTTTGGTATTCAATAAAAATTTTACCCCTCTTTTAGTTTTTTTTTTTTTTTTTTTTTTGGTTAATAGATTAAATGAGTGAAAAAAAAAATTAATAGATTAAATGAGTGAAATATATGATTCAAATTTTGTGGAATGTGTAAACTGAGATCCTAAGGGAGGGAGAAAAATGAGGTGTAAAAAAAATAGTATGCAATTAGTTCACTCTTATTAGAATGAACACAAGTATTTACTCATAGGGGAACCTTAATGAGTGAAACAACCATCACTTTATTTCCTAAAAGAATAGAATCTTTGCACACGGATTTACATAGTTGGGGCATAAGAGGCCATTGGTCTCTAATCCTTGATTGGGAATTAAAAACCAAAATTGTATCCAGATTAATAAACTATGATTTCAAGTTGGACCCTTGATTGGGAATTAAAAACTAGAATTGTATCTAGACTAATCAACTATGATTTTTAGTTACCCAATTTCATAGGATAATGAGAAAGAAATTGTTCTTACACTCTTATTTTTATCAATTATTTCAATTCTTCTAGTTTTTGCAATTTGTGTCTTTCATGGAGCAGGTGCATATAGAAAATTCTAGGAACAATGTAGGTTTGTTGATAGATTTAACTGTACAATGTATTGTTTACATATAAATACTAATTATGTATGTCAATGATAGCATAGATAGACTATGATAATTTCTTGGTAAAGGAAATTTTGAAAGGCTTTATATTAAGTGTTCATATTATGATGTAGTTGTGAATTGTATTCATTGTTAGATTCTAAAATCCATACACATAATGGTGCTTTAAGATATTCTTTGTGTAGAAATTGTTACACTTAACTATTGGGAGATAACATTGTCAGTAAGCATGAGATCTAAGGTCACCCACCATGGCTTACAAGATTTGAACCTATGACCAAGCTCTGATACCAATTGTTAGAAAGGGTAGAGTTTCTATTTCACCAAAAGATTGATCTATCAATGCTCGATATAACCAATAGTCTTCTAGAACCATAAGAGGTAGTTAAACCATGTCACAAATCCTTTGAGGACACTTTCTTATTGCCAACATGATTGTCATATGAATAGAGTCACTACCTCTTTTGAGGAAATTGTTTGTTTGCTAATCTTTAAGGGTTCCCCCTTTAGCATAGTAAACATAAAACTTTCCACTTCCTATGGTTTATGAAATTGAAAGCACTGGGTAACTTCACAATGTAAATTGTGAGAAATTCTCCCCAATAGAGTCCCCAATCTATTGGTTCCTCAAATTATTGGTCAGAATCCTATGAGTCTTTTCTACTAAATGCAAGGAAATCCAACACAATTTGGCCAATAGACAAGTTTGATCCTTTGAGAATAAAATACCCCTTTCTTCATGCCCTGAAATACCTACGTGGGTATACCTTCATAATAACTATTTATAATAATTTAATATTTTTGAATGGAGGCTTTTTGGATGATTCTCTTGAGATGGCAAGTAATTCTAAGGACAAATCACAAGTATAAAAATGAATGCTTTTATAGTTTTTTTATGGATAATTATTTTTTATTGCTTTAGATCTATCATGAGCAACATCAATATCTTGCAAAATAGATCTATATAGTTCAAATATTGCACTATTTGAAAATTGAGAAAATATTATGAAAATGATTTATCTCATTGACAAGCTAAATGATATTTTTATGGAAATATTAAAAGAAATGGGTTCCAAGAGAGTGCACCTAAGAGATTTCTCATTTAAGAATATGCATACCTAGATATTGTCCATTTAGTGTTTGAGATGAGGGAGTATACCTAGTCCAAATTTTATGGGGAAATTTGTCTCTTGATCATGGAATAGGACCTCTAAATTTGCAAAAACTTAGAGTTCCAATAGTGGCTCTTTCTAAGGAGGCGTACTCCCTGTGAGGATAGCAAGATCCAAGCTATCTCTAGAAGAGCTAACCAAAAATTTAAGCCATAATTTGATGAGGGATGAATTTGAAAGGCCCTAGTCCCCCAAAATGTGAACAATCAATTTTCTTCTACCAAATACTCTATTTTGATCATCTAACAGTGTGAGCCTTCTTAAAATACAAACAGAGGTCATGCTACTTATAATATTTCATACATTAGTCCTCATTCCTTAATCATAATGCATATAAACCTATGTACATGGATTCCTTCATGCTCATATTCAAAGCCCTTACACTTGTAAAATTCTTCTAGAACTCTTCATTATATTCCTTGAAAACAATTTTATTATCGAATGTAGATTTCATTTGAATGATGTCTTCATAGGAAAATTTTAAATCTTCAATATAATGGACTTGATGCAATCCATTATTCACCTCTGGAATATATATTAATGGAAAATTTTCCACACATTTCTCCTTTTAATATATTTTCCATAATATGCACAAAAACAATCACTACTCGAACCACTTCTTATTTTTCGCATTTGAAATATTTTATGATGTTCCTAGAGAATTTAATTTCTTTCATCAAATAATATGTATGAATCCTCATTACATACTATTTTATTACAAAGTGAATTTAAAATCTTTCTTCCAATACATTTTCTTCTTCCTTATATTTTGTAAATATTTGATTCTCTCCACCAAAATATATTTTAGTGCTACACTCCACATACATGTAATTTATCTACTTCTTCATATATTTTGTCTCCTAATGTCTCAAAATATAATATATTAGAAAATTGAAATTCATTCTCCAATATATTTTCATTCAATTCCTCTTCAAATACAACTATGAAGACTTTCATGTGATCTGTTATATGAATTGTCATTGGTGTGTCATAATACATATATTTATTGAATAGATTCTCCTGAGAGTCGTTTCCTTCTGCGTCTTCATGGTCTGAGAAAATCATATTCAAGTTATAAAGACGTTTAGAGAAAGATTCAATAAAATTATTACCAAGGAGAGTATAATTGTTTTTTGTCCGTGGGATTTATTTTCCTTTTTGCCAAATCCCTCCTGAATATGTATTGAGTCATTAACATGTGTGTGGTGGTCGATAAAGAAAAAATTTGAAACATTTTTCTGAACATGCCTGATGTTCCTTGTCTAGTAAATCAGAAATTTCTTCTGCACTAGAAGAGCCCTTTTCCTTATCGTGACATTCAGTGATACCAATTTCTATGTAGGTTTCACCTTGGATGGATTATTCTCCCGTTTCAAACTATCTTCATCTAGAATTTATTTAGGGTTTTGTGTCCCTTCATCATCTTCTTTCCTTCTACATCACTCCATTTTGTAAATATTTAATAATAATCATGAAACTAGAATCATCTAGGATTTTTAATTCAGGGATTTTACTCAAACATTCCTTGCAGGGATGCTTCAAGTCTGAAGATATCTGGTGATAAACATTCATCATCTTGATAAATAAGTGAGCCACAAATTCATCTTCATATTTTTCCAAACTATGGAATGCATCCAAGGGAAACATCTAAAGTCTTTATTAGGCTACACGTGCTGGGATTTCCAAAGTTGATGGCATAATTATTTTTATAAAATATTTCAATTATCAAACTTCCCATATTTTTTAAGGTCAAACATATCCAGTGATGCTCGCTCTATAAACTGCAAACTAGTATAAGCACTCGGTCTGCCTCTATATCGTGTATCCTTGGCCTGCGAGGGAATAATGGTGTCTCCTTCAACCAACATCAACCATAGTATTATTTTGCCATCCAAATTCAGTAGAACTCGTTCAAAAATAATTTGCAATTGGGAGCATCACGTCTTTGATGGTGGCAATCTGCAATTTTACCAATAATCACGGAGATCTCAAGAGAGACATAATTAGATCGAGCAAAAAGGTTGTTCTTCAATTTGTGAACTAATCTAAAGATATAATATTGATTTCTATGATTCTTATATAAAAAACTGCCATATTAATCTACTATATCTACTATGTCGTGTGCCTCTATTTGAAGAAATCACTGCACTTCAATGAGAATGTTTGTTGAATGATTAAATCGGTTCAGTCTTCAATCAGGTACGATCAAATGCAATTAAAGGCTAAAACCTTGGAGATTACATTGATGTGGCTCAAAGGTCATCTTTGACTTAGCTTACAATATCATAGGCTAAGTTTCTCTCTTAATGATGGCCATCATGAATTCTGACACTGGAAATGTTATTATCCAACGTTGAAGGTTAATATAGATTGCTCTGAAATTCTTCAAATCAATCAATCGCCTAATAGGTTCCATCCTCAATAGTCTTTTCCTATCTTCATGAATCTTGACAAAGTTCGAAGAGAGTGCACTTGGGCACGATTCTTTATTTATGCAGAAACCTAGGACAACTCCAATACATCTTGTGAAAGGTGGATGGACAAAATAAACTAGAATTGAAAATTACTCAAAGTGCTGTGACACTAATATATTTCATTAACCATTTTGTCCATGTCAATAACATTAGAACATGCCTCTGTTTATAGAGGTCTTTGATTATTTTTGGAAACATCTAAATTAACTGACATAGAACAAATAAATTTTTCTAGAACTATCTACACATAAATGATTTCTAGAATTTAACCTAACCCTATTTGTTAGTCCAGGAATTTCTGGAATCCTCTATTATGTTTTAACATTTCATTTGAGGAGGAAATTACACATTCCAACAATTTAAGAATAGACATACCTAGATATTGTCCATTCAGTGTTTGAGATGAAGGAGCATACTCGATCCAAATTTTATGTGGAAATTTGCCTCCTCATCATGGAATAGAACCTCTAAATTTTATTTTATTTTAAACAATGTTCCAACAAGTGTCATCATCATTTTGTTGGAAACTTACAATGGGAACAATTGTTGTTTTGTCATTGATATCAAATCTACCGATGAGACATGTTTCTATCTGATCTAAATGTCATATCTATTTTTATTGATGAAGAGGATTTGAGAGATTGCTCATAATAATAACACCTAGAGGATAGGTTGAGTTATGAAAATAATGTTACAATGGAAATTTGATTGGTTAGACTTTGATAAGACAATATACATAATTGATGTAAAGCTTAACTAAGCAATAGAGTATTACTGAGTAATGCTAGTGTCAACAAAGCCACAATAGGTGTCAAGAAAATTTAGTGTTGACCAAGCATTAGTATCAATTGGGCAAGATGTCTGATGCCAACCCAATAAGTTCTACAATGATCGAGTGTCAAAACTTATTTATTGTCATGTAATAGTATTTTGAATGTATTTTAGGAATTGTGATTTCTAGCCAACTCAATTGATTTCTTGGGAAATGGAAACTATATTGAAGATAATATTGGTGAGTTGGATCATTAAATTCAAGGAGAGGTTTAGGTAGAATACTTAAGATTAAATTTGATGAATGAGAAGTTTCTACAAGAAGAAGAGGGACAATGGACAGATACAATGACCTTGATGAACTAGATCACAAATCCTAAGAATTACATTGATCATAGAAAATGACAAGGCAAGAATTACCTATTTAAGGAGGTATAGAGCCCAATCTTAAAGCATTGCACATAGGAAAAGGTGGAACATAGACACACAAGGATGAACACAAGTGTGTAAGTGTGAGAGCAAAGAAAAAAAAATGCTTGCGCAAATGTTGTTGAAGTTGATAAGTGTATCTAAGATAAAGGCTTAAGTTTGATGTGAAGCTCGGGATGAATTTTTGAAGTGTTGCGAAGAGAGCTAAGAGATAGAGTTGACAAGCATGACTTATCAATGAATCAACACATGGCCTGAATAGTGATCTGAACCTGTAAAAGTGATTTTTAAACATACAGATCAAAGCCCTATAATTTTCTTTCTAATAATTGTAAATAGTTTGTATTGAAATCCTTTTAATCAAAGGTTGACCTAACAATCATTGAAGGACTTAAAATAGTCTATGCAAATTCTTTAGCAAGGTGGCATTCTAATGGAATGATCAAATTCCTCTGAAAAGGCCACTCCTAACAAGGTTATTAAATCCTCTAACCAAGTCACATTTAATAGTGTGTGTTGTAACCTTTAACAAGGTTGACTCATAATAAATCTCACTTCAAAAGAGTGAAAAAGTGGTGAAATGTTGCTAGTGGTTTTTTTCCAAATTGGGTTTCTATGTAAAATCCTAGTGTCATTCTTGTGTTGAATTTTTTATGATGTTTTACATTTAGAAAAGTCTATTATAATAAGACAATGAACTACTAGTAATTTTGTTAATCAGTATTTAGTGGAGACTGAGTTACAATAGAATAAGAAGATCGGTGAATGTTTATGTTTGATTATTCAAATGGTACTTATGGACCTTGAGTAACTGATTCACACTCCCTCCGCGCCCCCGCCACTCCCTCACCCCCCCCCCCCCCCCCAACTCGATAATTCTAAAAAATTCTAACACGTTCCTCTAGGAACACAAACTAACCATGCGGTTGAGGCTATGGTGGCTTTACACATTGTCACTTTAGCTAAGGAAGTTGGTTGACTATATTTGACTTGAGGGTGACTTAGAAAATATCATAAATAATATTAAAAGGAAAAAAGAGGCCTCGGTGTCTATAAAGAACATTATTCACAAGATCAAAAATATCAATCTCAATATCAAAAAACCCTACATTTCACATGACTATAGAAAAACAAACAAATTTCCTAAAAAAGTTTCAAAGATTGGTACTTTCAATGATGGTAAATTATTAATTGGTATAATATAAATTAAATATTAGAGGAAGTGGTTAATATAATAATAATAATTTGATTAACCTAAAGGAAAAATTAATGTGTAATGATGACAGACAAGACAACTAATGGTTTTGGTAGTTCAGAAATATTTGCTAAGTGGAGTTCAGCTTGCTTTCCAATAATTATTACCTTTCCTTTGCTTCTTGGTTGATGTCAAGTTCATAGTTACTATTGAGTTCCTTTAGTTTCTGAGTCTTATTTGGTTGCCGAGTCATCATTTGGATGCCAATTTCATGTGGTTTTTAAGTTTGTGTAATTGTCAAGTTCATGTAGTTGCCGAGTTCATGCAGTTGCCAAGTTTGTTTGGATGTTGAGTGTCAGTACTTTGTGGAGTCTTCATTTACTGATTTTTCTATGTGTTGTTTCCTATTGAGACTGGCCTTTGTATTTATTTTTTGATAGGTATCTATTGAGAGTTTGTTTAGTTGTATTTACAACAAGTCAACTTGTGGCCATGGATGTATTTAAGAAGCCTTAGTTAGAATCTTAGAGAAGAAAAGGAGGCTTAGAGAGAAAGCAGAATGAAAAGTTTGATCATCAAGGATGGTAATTGAATTTTTATATGTGGTCTTAACTAAGAAGACCTTAAAGCTAGGCATGTATACTGATTGTTTGATGAATTAATGAAAGATTTGACTCTTCTCCCTCCTTTGGTTGTTGTTCTTTGTGTTTTCATAAGATCAAAATAAACATTCTTACTCTCCACATAAGAGTTTGTCAATGACCTAGGTTTCATATCCATTTCACTAGTTTTCAAAGTCAAATATGGATATATTTTATGGTTTTCCAACACGTTTGATTGTAGGGAAATTTGAAGCAAGCAACTTTGACAGTCAATATCTTTTGACCCAAACATTGTCATGAATTGAAATCTGACAGGGTGAGAGTTTATGGACTAGAGAACATACATGTCAAGTGTCATAGCCTAATCATGTGTTTCTTTCATCTTTTAAGGCCAGTCTGAGGACCTCTTGGCATAAGTGAATAATTATTGGAAAAGTGTAAAAAATGAGTTTTAAGTGTTCAAATAGCGATCGATTTGAATTTAATCAATGAAATGAAATCAATGGATCACATTAAAGATTCAATTGTTTGAACAAAAAAAAAAAATTAGCTAGGCCCACTTTGGGAACCAAATTTTTCCATTAGATTGATATGTTATCATGTAAGGGTCTTCCCTCAAGTGCAATGGTAATTCTTGGTTTGGTGTTTTTAAGGGTATAATGTGATTCTATTCATAATATGTTTTGGGCATATTTTTCAAGTTCATAGTTTGGTAAAGTCTCAATACATTTGGAAGGTCTCACACTCACATTTTATGAATGTTGTTTTAAGAGATATCTCTCCTTGCAAATGTTGATGTATAAAACATTTCTCATAACATGGTGCTACAGGATATACTATAGTGGGATGAATTTGAAGGTTGTTGGAGATTATTTTTCACCCTTATTATGACTTTGAGCAAAGGAAAAAGTTGTTATTAGTACATGCTTTCTTCTTGACATACTAACAAGATATTGCCAACACACAAATGGAGAATGCCAAAAAATAAGAGAAGTCTACAATATCGAGTCAAGGCCAATGTTTTAAATTTATTAGGAAAATAGTTATTTAGAGGAATCAAAATTATGGTTCATGCTACTAGAAATGTCAACCCACAAAGCCAAGAAGGGATGGGTGTAGTTAAATGAAGTACACATATCAAGATGAATGACCAAATGGATCATTTAGTCAGCCGACGTGAATCTTTTAATAGTTGACAATTACAATATTAAGCAATAGAATTGAAGTTATTGTAGCAATGAGATGTTTGTTTGAAAGGAGATCATTTAGACTAAGGAAGAAGAGTTCAAATTTTTTCGATCATGCTATTGAATGGACTACGAGTATGGAGAAGAATTACTTAAAAGAGAAGTGTGAGTGAATATTGCTGCAAAATCTAATGATGATTTCCCTTGGTGCATAGCCTGGGACATGGTTTAATTCATAATTGTAATAAAATATCAATATTTTAAGGGGTAAATAACACAAATTTGAGATCAAGTATGAACATTAACAACCCCTCAATGCCGATTGGATGAAACTAAGAGTGAACTTTCTACTTGGTATGCATGCTATGGAAGCGTAATTCCCATATAGCTATAAAAGGAAAGCATGATATAATAAATGCACTTAGGATCTCATTTGAATATCGATGTACTCAATTTGACATCATGGTCAATTATGGTGAAACCAAAGGGTTACACAAATTGTGTTCCAATTAACAAGCCTAGTTGATGGATTATGGTTTAGAATGTGCAAAAAAGGCAAGGGACTTTTATCCTATATGGCTTGTTGTTGGAATACTTTAGAATAATTGAGAGGAGGGGTGAATCAGTTATCCAAGGTCCAAATGTATAAACAAAACTTTTCACAGCTTAGTGAACTTATAAAATATTATTCATCATGCATGCATCCATAAGATTATGCAATCACTTAAAACTTGTAGGTCACTATCAAATCAACTTGTAGAAATGTAAAGCATGAAATGTAATAAATTCATCAACACACTTGACACAATGATTTATGTGGAAACTCAATTTGGGAAAAACCACCAGTAATCTTCTCTTAGGTCACTAGATGAAGAAAAACCCTTGACTCCTTGTCTTCCTTAGGTTCTTGCAGATGACAAAACTTGCTTCATGACCAACTATTCCTATAAATAGGAAATTAAGAACTTTTTCCACTCATTCTCTGATGGGAACACAACCCAAGAACAGAATGGACACAACAGAAAAGGGAAATTGTATTAATTGAAAAATAAGCTAGTACATTCAGTACAGAGAAAATAAACTTCAAAACATGCCCTAAGGGCTTACAATAGCATAAATGTGGAGATAATTTCTCCTTTCAGTACCTCCTCTCAAACTCCACTCCGAACTGTCTTTTACAATGCTAGGAATCTCCTTAAATAGACCCTGGAGGGTTAAGGACTAGGAATACATTCTAGAAGGTGCTAGTAGGCATCCACCAACCAAATAGAAGGCTCCAAAAGTTGTGTTAGAAGTCGGCACAAATCTAGAAGAATCCAGAAATGGTAATCGAACTTTCGGGAGGCATAACTTTTGAACCGTAGCTCCAATTGACGAATCGTTTACATTTTCGAAAAGCTCTCGAAGTGCTCTATAGCCCTATGGACTAGCTTCACTCATCCCCCATTTTTTGGCCCTTTTTGAGGTCATTTAATGCCCCTAACTTGACTTTGAAGCATTCTTAGGAGGTCTCCAAAACTCAAAAAATTGCAATAACTTTCAAACCGTGGGGCCTTTTGACCTGATTCTTTTTTTGGAATGTTCTAAATCACAATTACATTCATCTAGCTAATTCACACCTTCTAGTTTACCAAAATGATGACCCAATTACATGCTCCTATTTTTTTAGGATTTTCTAGCACACTGATAGTGGAACTGTGAGAGTTGGAACCTTTATTTGACCCAAATGGGTGTCCAAAAATGAAAACACATGAAACAGAAACTAAGTCTAAGTACTTTTCTTTTTTTTGGTGACACAGGATTGCCCTTATACCTCTGGATGCTCCTGCATCATTCTCCATCATCCAATTTAGCGTTTGGATGGATTAGGTAGGATACAATATGTATCTACCCCACATTTTGTATCTCTTCTAGAAATTTCTCCTAGAATCCACTTTGAATTTTCCTAAAAATGGTTTACCTTGAATTTTGTACCACTAGATCATCAACCTTGTCTTCCAACTAGTTCACATAATCCAAGAAAACAAACTTGTTGGCTTAGATTTATCAAATTCATGATCTTTTAAATAATGTAGCAGCTTGACATTATCAATTTTCTAATGCTCATCACATACTATGTTGCTCAACATCTACTATGAAATTACTTAGCACAAACTAAAGTTTACTAGTGCTCAACATCAAGTAAACTTTACTTGGCATCCATTGTTCTTCTTGGAATACACTAGAATGAACTTTTACTTGAATCTAACTAATTTTCTATTTGGCTTGCTCTATCTTTGCTTGGCATCTACGATCCACTCGGTCAAGTTTGGCAAACAAACTTTGTGTAACTTGTTCTTCTAAACTTTCTTAGTGTAACCAACCTTTGTAACCTTAAGTAGATTATCAATACATCATGTTATCACTGTGTTAACTAATTATTGTACTTTATTACATAATGATAACTCAACCTTTCCTCTAGGTGCTATTGTTACATCTTTTGATCAAATCCTCTTCATCAATCAAATAAGTGATAGTACTTGAATCTTATAAGAAATTGCCTCACCATCAAATAGTAGGTTTGACATTAGTGACAAAATAATGATTGAAGCATATTTGACATACTTGTATGTTCTTAGCAATCTCCCTCTTTCAACAATCTCTTTCTTTGATTAACTTCTTCAATCTATTCTCAATAATCTCCCTCTTTGGCATTGATGGAAAATCAAACTAATCAACCAAATCAACTAAATGGAAAACACCTTATTCAACCAAATTGACTAGGTTAAAATAGTAAGACAATACCAAAAAGAAAATTTGTATTGAAATCTCTCCCTCTATCAGCAACTTCCATCTTCTGAATAGGTTACAAATTCTTTCTTATAACTCCCTCTTATTCTTCTTATATCTCCCTCTTTACTGTATCTCCCTTATACTAGGTAGATGTTAGGATTTCTCTTTCTTTTTTCTCCTGATCAAAAACTGTCTTCTTCAACAATTATCTCCCTCTTAGGATCAGCATACTCTCCCTCCTTGACAATAATCTATTGATATAATCTCTCCCTCTTGATTAATCAATCTCTCTTGATCAGTTAAACTCTCCCTCTTTGACAACAATGCTAAAGACTTGTCATCTTTAACATGACAGATATAAACTTTTTCAATTTCTTCAATTTCTCCCTTTGTCACCTTTCTTGTGACTGATTTAAAGTTTTAGCTCTTCGATTACTTTAGGCAACTCCTAAAGTAAGATCCTCTGCATTAATGTGTAACATATGAACATCGGCTTATTTGATGTAGGTCACTCCTCTTGTTACTTAGATAGCCTTAGATAGGGGTATCACCCCTAGTTTACCTCTTAGATACTAATGAGAATCCTTAGGTAATGCTTTTGTGAAGATATCAGTAATTTGTTCCTTTGTATTGACATATTCCATCTTCACCTCTTTATCATGAACTAACTCTCTCAAGTAATGATACTTGATTACAATGTGCTTAGTCTTTGTGTGCATTACTAGATTCTTTGATATATTGATAGCACTTGTATTATCACAATAAAGTGTCACTAGTTCTGTGATTTATTCCTTCATTCCTTTGAGTAACTATTTGATCCATATAAGATTTATACAATTTACAGCAACAACATATCCAGCTTCAGCAGTAGATTGTGAGATGCAATTTTTTTCCTTGCTAGTCCATGTAACTAGCCTCTTGCCTAAGAAAAATTCTCCTCCACTGGTGCTCTTACTATCATCAACATTTCTAGCCTATTCAACATCAATGTAGGCTCTCAATTCAAATTTCTCATTCTTTTGTTCCTTCCAGATATCTCATTATTCTTTTTATAGCCATTGAGTGATTCTTCCTGGGATTAGTAGAGAATCTTGCAACTATCCCTACATATGATTTAATGTATGCATTGCATATTGCAATTTACCAATCATAGACCTATATAATGTTTGATTTACTTCAGCTAAATCATCATTCTTTGACAACTTGTGTCCTACCACCATAAGTGTACTTACTAGTTTGGAATCCTCCAATCTAAAAAAAATTCAATATTTCTTTGAAATACTTTAACTAAGTGATGTATATACCATATTTCATCTGATATACTTGAAAACACACACAAAAATTGACTCTCCAAACATAGACATCTCAAATTCTTGCTTCATCTAATTTTCAAAATCCTTACATAAAGCATCTTGACCTCCAAATATGATATCATCAACAAGTATTTTAGATTAAAAAAATACCTTTTCCTTTCTCTATTTTCATGTACAGATTGTTGTTATCATCAATCCTTTCAAATCCAATCTTCACAAGATAATTATGAAGTCTCTCATACCATGCTCTTGGTTCTTGTTTCAAACCATATAAAGCCTTGTGTAGTCTACATACCATGTTCTATTATTAACATAAAAAAAACCTCCTGGCCATTCTATATAAACTTCTTCCTCTAATATACCATTCAAAAATGTAGATTTAATGTTCATTTGATAGAATTTGAAACCTTTGTATGTAGAATAAGCAAATAAAGTTCTTACTCCTTCCAACCTAGCAAAAAGAGTGAATGTCTCTCCATAGTCAATTCCTTCTTCTTGTGCATATCCTTTGCAAACTAATCTTTCTTTGTTCCTTGTGACTTCACCATTTTCATCTAGCTTCTTTCTGAATACCCATTCTATGCCAATCATATTTTTGTCTTTTGGTCTAGGAACTAGACTCCATGTTTTGTTTTTCTTTATTTGCTCAATCTCTTCTTCCATGGCTTTACTCTAATCCATATCTTCTAATGCATCTCTCATTGATTTGGGTTCCTTCATACTCAAAAAACATGTATTATTTCTCAATTTGTTTCTTATCATTGGTCTAGCATCTTTATCTCCAATGATTTAAGTAGCAGGATGATGTCTTTTGACATACTTAGACAATCTTGGTTCAACTCTTATTTCTTCACTTTGTCTTTCAACTTTAGAGTCACTGTGTACATCTCTATCAAGTAGCTTAGCATCTCTTTCATGTACACTAATCTTAGAATTAGAATGTGCATCCACTTTATTTTGTAACTCAACATCTGTATGTAAGTCAGTTTCTGAATGCAACTCAGCATTCATAGGGTGTGACTCAGCAATCATTGAAACATGCTATTGATTTTTAGCTTTATTTGTAGCATCTTCATTAGTAGACATGCCTTCATAAAATTATAAAAATTATTTTTATTCTTCTAGTTCTTTCATAGGTTCATCCTCATCTACCTCTAGATATATTCATCAAAGTTCACATTTGCATTTTCCACAGTTTTGTTAGTGTTAGTATTTAAACACTTATAAGCTTTACTTGTTGTGGAGTATCCTAGGAATATACCTTCTTCACTTTTTGCATCAAGTTTACCATTCCTAAAATCTTTAAGAATGTAACATTTTCCTCCAAATACATTAAAATATTTTTTTTACATTGGGTGAGTATCCATACCATAGTTTAAAAGGTGTTGAATGAGTACCTTTTTTGACTTATACACAATTCAAGGTATAGATAGATATACTTATAGCTTCTCTCTAGTATTTCAAAGCAATTTTCTTCTCCATCATGAGTGTTCTAGCACAGTCCATTATAGATTTTTTCCTCATTTCAACTATTCCATTTTATGGAGGTGTTCTAGGGGCAAATGTTTGTCTTTTGATCCCTTTGTTACTATAGAACATATCAAACTTATTTGATGTGAATTCTCCTCTTCTATCAAATCTCAAACATTTTAGGCTTTTATGTATTTCCTTCTCAAATCTTGCTAAGTACCACTTAAACATTTGGAAAGCATCAAATTTCTATTTCAAAAACATAAGTATCATCATCCTAGAATAATCATCAACAAACAACATTATGTACTTATCTCCTTTGTAGCTTTGCACATTAATTGGACCATAAAAATCAGCATGAACAATCTCTAGTATTTATTTAGAGGTGTAAGTTTTACTCTTAAAACTTGACTTTATCATTTTGCCTAACTGACATTGTTTGCACATTACATTATCAAGCTTCTTCAACTTAGGCAAACCTCCAAATTTTCTCATATTACTGATACGAACTAGGTTATCAAAATTGGCATGACATAACCTTTTGTGTCATAGACACACATCATAAAAATTTACAACAATACAAGTAGCATCGTCTTTATCAAGATGGAATAGATTACTGCTAGTTTGATCACCCTTTCCAATCAATTTCCCATAAGTTTCATATATCTTAACAATCTTGTTTTCAAACTCAACCTTATGTCTCAAATTATTCGGTTGTGACACACTAAACAAATTATAGTTAAGTCCTTCAACATAGTAAGCATCGTCACATAAAATCTTATCTTTGAGTTTGATAGAACCTTTTCCTTTTCTCAAATATGGTGCATCATTACCAAATCTTACATTATTTCCATCATAGTAATTTAGGTTAATGAACTTACTTTTGTCTCTAGTCATGTGATGTGAACACCCACTGTCAATGACCCATATATCATTCTTATTCACACAAGTCACAAGTGTAGTTACCTCATCTTCATTAGATTTTTCCTTCATTGCAACATACACAACTTCATCATCATGTTCATTAGAATTATCATTTTTTTCCTCTTCAACAATGTAGCATGACTTTTTTCCTTTGTCTCTGTATTTCTTACTGTCTTCATCTCTTCTACTCTTATATTTGTCACCACCTCTGTAATTCTTCTTCTCTAGACATCTAATAGGAATATGACCAACCTCATTGCAATTGAAACAAATGATAGGTAATTTACCTTTGAACTTACGTTTACCTTTGTGGAATCTTCTTGCCAGTAGTGCTTCAAGCTGTTCAACATCCTCCTCATCTATATCACTATCATTGGACACATACTTCTTCTTTTTCTTTTTTCTCTTCTCTTCAGGTTCTTTTAATGATACCTTAGCTTTGAAAGAAAATTCAATACTATCTAATTTGTAATTATCAAAGTTAGATAGCTCAAAAGTAGTGAATCTACCTACTCGACCATCAAGTGATAGATCATTCCCTGGTATACATCTTAGTTCTTAAATTTTAGAAACTCTAATAGCATATATAGGTAGTAGTCTTCTCAAGACTTTACTTAGCATAGTTTCATCATCTAATTTACCAG
The DNA here is from genome assembly GCA_028749045.1 of Cupressus sempervirens. Classification (NCBI taxonomy): domain Eukaryota; kingdom Viridiplantae; phylum Streptophyta; class Pinopsida; order Cupressales; family Cupressaceae; genus Cupressus; species Cupressus sempervirens. The sequence continues at coordinate 804,728,054 of CM053783.1, read as the reverse complement.
TAGCTCCTCTTATTGCATTAACAACTTCTTTTATCCTTGCAATATATTGAGCAATATTCTCACCTTCTTCCATTCTCATATCATCAAACTTACCTGTAAGACTTTCAGCTTTGGCTCTTAGAACATTTGCATCTTCTCCATAGGTAGTGGTTAGGGCATCCCACAGTTTTCTTGTACTATCAAGACTTTTAATATCATCAAATTTAGTATATCTTAGGGCAAAGGCAATCTCTAGCATTGTCTAGTTGTGTTCTTTCTTCTTTCTCATGTCCTCAGCAGTTGGGACACCAGCATGATTATCATTCTCAATGGTAATGGTAGATTGTGCATGATCTCCAAGTCCTCCAAGGTGTAGCATCATCAAACTTTTCCATGTAGGAAAGTTATCTCTATTAAGCTTGGGTACTTCTCTATTTGACATCTTGATCTTTGTGCTTCTAGTACCTTCAAACTAGTCCTCTTAAGTAGATGACTCTGATACAGATTGTTGAAATACTTTAGAATATCTAAGAGGGGGGTGAATCAGTTATCCAAGGTCTAGATTTATAAATAAAACTTTTTATAGCTTAGTGAACCCATAAAACAATATTCATCATGCATGCATCCATAAGATTATGCAATCACTTAAAACTTGTAGGATACTATCAAAACAACTTGCAGAAATGTAAAACATGAAACATAAAAAAGTCATCAACACACTTGACACAATGATTTACGTGGAAACTCAATTTTGGAAAAAGCAATAGTAATATGCTACTCTTTTCATTCTTCTGAAGTGATGCCCTTTGAAAGGCCAACTCTGTTAAAGGTTACAATACACATTATTAAATGTCACCCTATTAGGAGTGAGCCTTATTAGAGGACTTTATACCATTCACTTGAAATGTCACCTAGTTAAAGGATTTACAAATGACTATTAGGTCAATCTTAATCTAAAGGATTTACCCTAGACTGATACAATTGTTAGAGAGTAATAGTAAGGCTTTGATCTGATACAACTTACAACTTCATTTGCATATTGTAGATCATTATTCAATCCTCAACTTTTCTTGGCCTTCATACTATGCAGCTATGATAGCTTGTTCACCCTTCAAGCGTTCATACCCACCTTCTTGCTTAACATGCCACTACAGACTCTTCTCCTAGGTCACTAGATGAAGAAAAACCATTGACTCCTTGTCTTCCTTAGGTTCTCACACATGAAAAAACTTTCTTCATGACCAGCCATTCCTATAAATAGGAAATTAAGATCTTTTATAGCTCATTCTCCATTGTCAAATTTAGGGTTTGGATGGATTATGTAGGACACAATGTGTCTACTCCATATTTCATATCTCTTCTAGAAACTTCTCCTAGAATCCACTTTGAATTCGCCTAAAAATGATTTACCTTGAATTTCATGGCACAAGCTCATCAACCTTATCTTCTACCTAGTTCACATAATCCAAGAAAACAAACTGGTCAACTCAAATTCATCAAATTCATGATCTGTTAAATAATGTAGTAGCTCAACATTATCAAGCTTTTTATTATCAGCACATACTACATTGCTCGGTATCCACTATGAAATTACTCTACATGAACTAAAGTTTTTTGGTGTTTGGCATCAACTAAAATTTACTCAGCATACACTAGAATGAACTTCTACTTGGCTCCAACTCATTTTCTACTTATCTTGTTATGTCTTTGCTTGACACCTACTATCCACTCGGTCAAGCTTGGTAGAGAAACTTTGTGTAACTTGTTCTTCTAAAATTTCTTAGTATAACCATCCTTTGTAACCTTAAGTAGATTATCAATACATCATGTTATCATTATCTTAACTAATTCTTGTACTTCATTCCATAATCATAACTCAACCTTTCCTCTAGGTGCTATTGTTACATCGTTTAATCAAATCCTCTTCATCAATCAAATAAGTGATAGTCCTTGAATCTTAGATGCAATTGTCTCACCATTAAATACTAGGTTTGACATCAATGATGAAACAATGATTGGAGCATATTTTTTATACTTGTATGTTCTCAACAATCTCCTTCTTTGATTAGCTTCTTCAATCTATTCTCAACACTTGTGAGGCAGACTCTCCTAGTCTTCTTATATGCCAATGTATTATCTTTCACATATCAAAGCAAGACATTCTTTTGAGATTGCATTTTATTACATGGGGCCCAAGGCCATTCAAGTGTGTGAGAGATATATTTTGAATAAATGTGCATAAACCTAGGGATGATGTGGAGAATGGAAAAATTAGAGCACAAAAACTACCATGCAACCTGAGGTGAACATAAGTCTTGTGGCTAAACACACAGTTAGCAAAAAATGTTATGAAGTTATGATAAGCCACCAATTTTCAAGTGTATGTTTATAAAAGTTTAAGAAAATTTCCACAACCTTACGACTAAACACTAGCAATTAGTCATAGGGTTGGGAAGGTAAAAGGCCTAACATCATGGAGGCTCTCAAAGTTATGCTCATGCACCATGTGGCAACATGGGTCCTACATAAGGTGAAGTGGAAAGATAACAGGGATAGGAGCATCCAACCGCAAACTGCCACATGGCATATCTAGTCAACTAGGTTTGACCAAAGTAGAATTGAGAGGAAAATTCCATTATTTCCAAGTTGAATAATAAAAAATGAATTTATTGAACATGCATACTATATTTAAATGAAAGTGAGGTTTTATAATAAATTCTAAACTTTACAATATGAGAAATATTTTAATTGCTAAATGCTTTGTTCATCTTTCAAAATTTTTAGATTCAGATGCATGTCAAGGGCACAATTTTTGTCCAGATATATAAGTATTATATACTGTTGGAAAGGGGAAAGAATGAGGAATCCATTTTTGCCATCAATGTTTTAGCAAGTTCAACTAGGTTGAAGTTAATATCAGATTTGTAATCTGGGGCATTCTCAAGTAGATTGTCTTATTTTTACCTTGGAGGGTTATTTTCATCTTTTTGGCAAACAGTTATCTAGGTTGTCTCCAAATTTGGCATGGATGATTCTAATAGTGGTATTTTTCCTTCGAAGCCATTTTGTAGTGCCTACCCTAGTTTACATTTTTTCTATTATTGTAAAACTCTTTTAGGACTAGTTTTATGTTGATGATTATTAGTAACATTATTTTGAGATTATCATATATTGTTTTAGATTCAGTTTATTATATGATGAGATTACTTGGTACTTTATAGTTCATGTATGTATGATGATTATTACAGTGTTTGCAGGTATGGATGATGATTAGTTAGATGATTTATTATCATATGTGTTTTCTTATGGATACTTACCCCATACTTGCATGTGTATGGTGTGCACGTTTGTTTTCTTTGTGTATGGTTTTTCTAATGTGGTTAAGGAAAGGAGTGGTAGTCACTTGCTAGTCAAGATCTACACAATGCACCACTTTCTGCCATTGCCTTTGTAGCTTAGTATATATTGTGCTTGTACATGTGTGAATTTTATGCAGGTTACAGGTACTGGTTATCGACTTCCTTGAATTTCCAGGATGAGCGTACCCTATCACATTATCTCAATGGTAAGAGAGTGGAGATAAATTCTCAAGTCCAAATCCCAACCCTTTAAGCCATTTGTCCTAATTGAAAATCAGGACAAGTATCTGACTCGAGTACCCTTTGAATATGTCGGATGATGTAATTCATGATATTAACCCTTGGTTTGATTTTGTATGTATATTACTATGATGGATTTTCATATTTTACTTTATGAGTCTTTGGTGTATTTTCTATTAATTAAGTCTAATTAAAAGATTTAATTAATGATTTAATTAAATGGAAAATTAATATGATATTTTAATATTTATTTTATTTAATTAATTGGGAAATTAATTAAATAAAAATAATTAATTTGAAGATAAAAGTTATAAATTTAAATTTGGAATGTGATAATATTAATTTAATTTAATAATAATATATTTAGAGTTCATTTTTAAGTAAATGCTAAATAATATTATTATTTAAGTTAATAAATATTTTATCAATTAAGTTTCAAAAATAAAATTAAAAGTGGAAAAGATATTAAAATTATTAAAAGATTCTAGATTGCATGATGCATGCATGTGATTAAAATATATTAAGATAAAACAAGTGGATTTAATAAAGTGAGTGCATGAGATTTAAAATTAATAAATTAATTTAAAAGAATTCAATTAAATATTAAATTAATTAATGTGCATTATTTTAATTCACATAAGAGTATGCAAACTCTTTTGAGTTGCCATGTTGACAACACAGGAGTTTGCACTCTAATTATGCACGTGTTGTCTACATTTAGGAGTTAGCACATTATTTGAGCACATAGTGTCTACAACATTCTAGACACCTCATCATGTTTATCTTCTTATCGTGGAAGTTATGTGCTTAGTTTTCATGCTTATCTCCTAGTTCTTTCTAGACATATTCTAGATGCATCTTAGAGGCCTTTATATACAGGCTCTCTTAGTGTGGATAGACAAGCTCATATGCTTCTACAAGCACTCCTAGTCACTTGGGGGGGTTTCGGTTCTTGGAGGAATTGTGAATGTTGGAGAAGGAAGAAATGTTCAGAAAGGAGAAGGTTCTGAGAGGAGGAGCTTCTCTACAATTTTTTGAGGCATAGCAAATTAGTATCAGTGTCCAGGTAGGCACTCATGATTATTTTGCATATTTTATTACACTATTTCTCTTCCTATCTTCATCATGTCTGTTATGCATATCTAAATAATTCTCTATGAATGAATCTTCAATTTTGTAATTTTGTAATTTGGAATTCAAGCATGCATATTGTTTCATCCAATTTTGGGAATTAAAAATATTTTTGCAATCTTCCCTTAGTAGAGTCAAGATTTGGGAATTGATTTGGGTTTAGGTTCGAATTAAAATAGAATCTTATTATTATGCATATGATTTATTAACTAATTTAATTAAGATTAATTAATAGTAGAAGAAGTGTGATTAATTATTAGTCAATTTAAGTAAATGGATTTTTAAATGAGGGCAAATTAAAAGAAAAGAGATATTAATAAGTGTTTAGTGGAATTAAATAATTGAATTATTAATGAGATTGATTTTACTTAAAATCAATGAAGATTATTTTAAATAAATGATTGTCCTTGAAGTATTTTAAGGAAATTGTAAACTAATTATTTTTAAGTTGATAAGTATTATTCTAATGTTTTGTATAATGTGGGTGATTTTATTGAAAAGCCAATGGGAACTAGTTCAATGATTTAAATAAGTAAATAATTGTCTTTTGACTATTTTAGAAAATTGTTTTAGAATAATGGAGGGATAATTCTATGTTTTATACAAAGAGATAATGGGTTGACTTTTAGATTAAATGAAGAATCTTATACACTTGAAATGTACTTGAAACAAAACCTGAAACCTCATATTTGGCTTAACCATGTGATTGCGAAAGCAAACTAAAATATGTGTTTGTATCTTATTCTTCATACTATCCATGTTTGGGGTTTGGGTGGTCCTAGAGTGTTGACCAGTTAGGACGTCTACCAGAGGCTTGGGAGTTATGTGAGTGTGATGGCATGTTGATGTTATTTTATCTTGATCTTTCTAAACCCCACCATGGTAATGTGATGGTGTGCTCTATGAGATGTTTGTATTTACTGATTGTTATTGCTTTCCATTTTTCTTGTGTGAAGCTAAGGTGTATGTATTTGAGATACTTGACTTAACCATTTTTGAGTTATTGATTAGTTATACTTGGGTTAATTTTCAGTCACCTTGATGGGACTGAAGTGTTTGTTTTGATCTTGATGATGTCATGTTGTGACATGTTTTGACTTGACCATTTTGGAGTCTTCAATCAATATTACTTTGAGATAACTTTCTAGTTTCTTGTTGAGAACCTATGGATATTATGATTATCATTGGATGCTTTTTAGTTGCTCATAGAGAACTGATGTGATTATTTTGATTATCTTTATGATGCTTTCTAGTTGCTTGTATAGGACTGAGGTGATTTTGTGATTTTTGATTTCATGAGTTTAGGGTAGGTTATCTACCTGTAGTGTCAGGAAGTGGCTTGCAATGGGGGTCACTGCTAGGGTAACTCATTGTAAGTTATTTAATAAGTGAAAATATTTACACTAAATGGTGATTAAAATGAACCTAATAAGATAATTGTATGTCTCGCCCATGCCCGAGGCTAGTACAGACTAGGATGGGATAAGAGAGAATGCTTGCTTGTGACCTTGCATTCTGTAGTATGCCTCATCAATATGAGCAAATACTAGTGGCCGCATAGGGATCACTAGGGGGCTAGGGTCTATTGAGAGACTACCAAGGTAACTCTAGCGTAATTCGTGTGATGACACTTTCCCGCTTACATAGTAGGTTTCCTACATGTCATTGTTGTGCCTCTGAGAATTAGATGTTGTTATGTGTTAGAGCCTTGATTTAGTGTACTTTTAGGATTTCTGGACTTAGAGAGTATTTTTTTTATGTGATTTGATATCCTATTTGGGACTTGAGACTATTTCCTTAGCATGGTGGGAGTGGGGCATTCAGGTTCCATGTAGTCGAGTGGTAGTTCTTTTTCACTCTTACCATTTGAGATCCATCTGTAGACACCGTGGCTAGAGTATTCTTTGTTGGAATTTATCTTCATTCTGCTCTTGGATCTTATGATGGATTTTATTTACTAGTATGTTTCTTTATATTGATGATTAGCATGTGGTAGATGATGTTATCTACTTTGTAGGATCATCTTATGCTTTATTCCTTGCATGTTAGATTTCTTTATGCATATGTTGTAGTATATTTAGGAGTGACATCCCTATTACTATAGTACTGATGATCTCTTCGGTGGCCTAGGATGTTACACATGGAGGGATGGCTAGGGCCCATGATGGTCTAATGATGCTATTGATGGTTGGGAGGAACCGCACACTTAGTTGTGTTTTATGATGGATGGTTATATTTTATGATGGTTGTTATATTTTTATTGATGGATGGATGTATCATGTATGTTATTGGTTTCATTTACTGTATTGCACTTGTATCATGGATTCGATGAGGATGATGTATGTTTATTTTTACATATGTATATTATTTTAAGCCTTTCATACCCTGTGACATGTATAGTGGATGATTGAGCATTCCACATTTCATTGCCAAGAGGCATTCAGAACAAATGTATAAAATGGACTTTGGACTTTTCATTATTCTTTCATGTGGATGTGGTAGTTGTTAGACTTAGCATTAATTAAATTAAATATGACTCACCATCTTGGGATCCTTAAGGAATGTAAATTGTTATGTATGCTTTAGTTGATTGCATGTTATTGCTTCCACTGCTATGTGATTGATATGAATGGTTTATCTTTCATGATTTTAAAAAAAAAATTGGTTGACAAACTTAGTAAAAATTTAGGTCAATTCTTTTGGATCCCTTGGCAGGGTGTTACATATTTAGTGATGATTTTGGTACATTTTTTAACAACAGATATTACATCTTTTGTAGTTGGTTTTCTTCATCATTTAGGGCATTTGTATCAATTTGTTAAGGTGAATGATCAGATTTGATTTTTAGTTGGAAGATGGAAGAGGAGAGATGTTTGGAAACTAGTATGTGGAATATTTTCAAGTGGACAAATGGTAGCTTCAAATCAGATCTGTGAATTCTTCCTCTTTTGCTTATTCTCTTCTTTTCTCTTTCTTTAGGGTTGGTTGTTTCCAATCTAATGACCAGAGCTCTAGCTATGTATACCACATCCTCAACACATTTTCTCTTTGTATGAACAACATTAATGGAGTTTTAAAGAAAGTTATGATCTATTAGTTGTTTCATGAGTTATTTGCATACATCCTTAATGTATTTTTCTCAAGGAAATGAATAGAAAAGAAGAAAAGAATTTTAGTTTCATTCTTATTATTGTCTCCCATCTATATTGTTTGCAATGTTTTGTAGTTTATGAACAAAGATCTCAAACCCAATTGCAGCCCCTTAAAGATTTTTTTTGGATAGGATTTTCCATTGGTTCAAGGAATCAAGTAAATGCTTACTTATCTTGATATGGTTGTAAGTTTCATGAGAAGGATATTTCATGAGTATGAGATTCATTATGAACACTAATGTCAAATTCACAAAGTGGTAGGATATTTTTTTTTTTTTTATGTATGAGATATGTTACTGATATCATGAATGTATGTTTGTGAGTTGTGGAATTTCCCAATAGATACGGTGTTGATCAATAATAGGATCAATTCAATTTATTGTTGTGTATGGGGTTTTGTTGATTCAAAATAAATTAATCAATATCTTTTCCCATTCATGTTGTAGAGATGAAAAGGATACCCACACTTAGCTTGTTAATTTCATAGGTCATGTTACTAGCTATTTCATACCTTTATCATTTTCATAAGTATAGAAGGATTTGGGGTTTTTTAACTGCTATGTATAGATTCAAATTTTTTATTTGTGTACTAGTCATATAAAAGAATCTAAGGTCCACCCACCTAGGTCTTGCAAAGCCTAAGGAAGAAGGAGTCCAACCTTATAGTTGGACCTGATGTCTGAATAGGTGTGTTGAACAAATTAGCTACACCCTATTGGGTTATTAAAAAATTGTTAAATCGTGAGCTAACAAAAAAAAAACTCTATTAGGGTGTTATGAAACGAAATTCATTATTTGAAATAATGGAGTTTCTGGTGTAAGTTGTACATTTGTAGCCATATGTCTAGTTGTCTTGAGCTTGTGTTTTGTATTGGTCTCTTTTAAGTGAAAAATCTTGAGAATCTCAAAAACCCCAATGCTACAAGAGCTACATGACATAGGATGTGTTTGTATAGTGTGTTATTTCCAAATAGAGTTTACATTTCCCAAAGTAAACTATATTAAAGTTATTTTGGGTTGGACCCTTGTGTCAGATCAATTTAAAGGCATGTTTTTCTTGTGACCTTTTTTCTTGTCTTCTAGCCATAAAAAAAATTGTGGAAGCGACTTGGTCAAAGGTTTTCTTATCTAGTATTGATATTATAGTAAGAAATGGTTGATAGAAGGAACAACATGAGAGCATATGTAAAAGAGAATCCAAAGATCCCCTTATATCCAAAATTACCAAAAGCCAGTAGGAAGAATTTTCCAAAGAAGAAATGGGAGTCTAGTTATATGTGGAAACCCAAAGATAATCCTCAATACTAGCCTATAGTGAAAAAATAAATTTTGTCCCATAGTTCTGAGTCTGAGAGTACTAGACTTTTAGGTGGTCTTTCTACAACACCTTTTCAAGAGGAACACCTTTACCAAGATAAAATGGTGTCATCCATGGGAGATACTATTTAAAAATCAAGTGATTTAGGAGGAATAATTTAGCATTTGAGACCTAGAAGCATTCAGTCAAGTAGATCTCACCCTAGGCATGTTCCTTTTATTGAGAGAAATATCATTGACCTAAGTGATCCTACAAAATCAGAGACAATTATTACCAACCCTGATGATATACTGATATAGGTATAAGCCCTTAAGAAAAGATTTTATAAAGAAGATTCCAAACGCATCCATTTGGAAAAAGAGAAGGAGAAAGTCACTATGAATGCTCTCATTGAAAGAGAAAATTCGCTTAGAAGAATAGCTAAATTGTAGGAACAAAGTAAGAAATTAGAAGATATGTCTACTTCCTTACATTCATATATGTTTGGGGATGTGGGTGAAATGGGATCCAAAGTTCATGAGTATGAGCAAACTATGCAAGAAAAAAGAGATCGTGTGGTTGTGTAGATCAAGCCATATAAGCCTATTGGAGAGAAAATTGAAGCCCATGTAATTGATCTTACCACCAAACCTACTAATAAGGGTAAGCATGAGGTAGTTAGTGTCAAGATAAATTAACCAATTATTGCATCCAAAAATGTTACTACTATGTCAAGTATGGATCTATAATTGGAAAAGGCTAAGAGGGAGTGAGAAGATGTAGGTAAGGAACTTGAGAAGGTAGAGATTGAAGCTCGGCAGCAAAAATAGGGAAGAAAATTCAATTTCTGACATCTACCTCCATTTTGAATACAAACCAAGGTTAGCCTTCATTAGAAATGTTTTCTATTACATCTCGTGGTCCCACAGTGAGTAATGACATTTCTTCTCAACCTTACTCCTCTTCCTTTTCTACCATAGTAGTATAACAAGCTAGTGTCCAACTAGGAAAAACAAAATTCCAAAGTCAATTTGTTGGATCTAGTTATATCGGTGTTGTAGGTTTCACAAAGAGACCTATGTATATAGAGAGATATAAACAAATATATTTCCTAGGTATCCCAGGTCATCCAAACATACTTTGGAAGCATTTTTCCAAATTAGTCCTTCTAAAACACATCCAAAGTTGATCCTAATCCAACTATTTCTTTACATTTTATGGTCTCTATACTGAGACCCATTTTTACTATCATAAACTGGAAAGGATACATGTAACCCTATATAACAAATCCAATATCTTTCACAAACCAAAACCAAATTATCCCACACCAATTTCATATTAATCCTTATTAATTATTTTTTCTAAATATGTAAGATAATCATTCTTCCAATCCATAAATCATTATATTCATGCAATTTTGTGCCTACAACTCCATTGAAGATATTAAAAACCTAGTTTCTACTAAAAGATTCATAACTTCCACAAATATGCATTAACACAACCCAAATCAAAGGGAAAAGAAGTATTATTTTTATATATTTCCAAATAATCTATTTAGAGGTCATAACTCATTCATATGCATCTTTAGCAAACATTGCAACATGACTATTGTCAAAAATTATTAAATCTGCAAATAGACACTTTCACTAAAATATGTATAACTTCCTCAAAACTGAATGCAATTAATATAAACCAAAATGAGAACAAAGATCATTCTTCCTAATATCCAAATATATAACTTATATTAGGTTTCCAAGCTGTAACTATCTATACAAGGCTTGGAAATGGCATAACAAATAGTGAACACCAATCAAAATCGCTAGGAGTGAATATACAAACTAATATAAAAATGTTATCTTTCTCATCTTTTTGATTTGGAATGAAAAATAAAACTTATTTATAAAATTTTAGGAATTTAGAAACCATCCAAATTTCCCTATGATCTTTCATCTTCATTTTTGCATCATATTTTTCATACTATCACATTTTATGACAATATTTACTTACATATTTGATAAATTTTACAATTTTGTCTTTCAACCTTACACTATAATTCAAATTGACTCAAATTAATTTAATACATCATGAATGACCAAGATCAAATTAAATTGATCATATTATTAACTTTTGCCTCCTAGTATTCTTGTCTTCATCACTGGATTGATGCCTCCACTTCTTCCTCTTTATTTTTTCAATTGTGACTCCTATCTATGGATTTTATGTTGGCTTCCTCCAAGGTGCATCTCTCATCTGAAGTTCATTCCTCCATGTTGCTAAAAACATCAACTTTTGTCCCTCACCTGGGAGTCCTATGTTGCCTCTCTCCCTAGTCTCTTGGCAACACTCAATGGACCATATCCTATGGCCCTAGACCATCTCCTATGGCCCTTTTCGTAGACGTCTATGTCCACCTATTTACAATGAGTGAACCTACACCTACAACCAAGTAACTTCACAACAAGAACTGAAATACCCAACATTGCCTAGTGTAGATTGTCTTCTATCTACACACTCAAAATCTTCTAAGCTCTAATACCAATTTGGTGCAAGTATCATATTAAAAACCCACTAATAAATAGGATCCATTATGACCCCTTTAACATCCATTCAATTAAATGATTATTTAGAGGCATCTCGTGAAGTTAAAAAAATATGCTTCAACAAGTTTATCAATATATCTCCATTCACACAATCTAATTTCTATATCTGATTATTTTATTCATAACTTATGTTCTTACATCTTCCTAAAACTAAATTAGGAGGATTTTTTCCAAATTATTCCTTCTAAAACATATGCAAAGTTGAGCCCAATCCAACTATTTCTTTATATGTTATGGTCTTTGTACCAAAACCCATTTTTACTATCATAAACCAGAAAGGATAAATGTAACCTTGCATAAAAAATCCAATATCTTTCACAAAACAAAACCAAATTATTCCAAATCAATTTCATATTAATCCTTCCTAAGTATATTTTTATAATATGTAAGCCATCCATTCTTTCAATCCATAAATCATTACATTCATGCAATTTGTGTTTGTAACTCCATTGAAGATATTAAAAAAATAGTTTCTACTATAAGATTCATAACTTCCACAACTTTTCATAAATATGACCCAAATAAAATGGAAAATAATTATTATTCATATATCTTTCCAATGAATCTATTTAGAGGTCACAACTCATTCATATGTGTCTTTACCAAGCATTGCAATGTGACTGTTGTTAGAGAATCTCAAATATACAAATAGACACACTTTCACTACAATATGTATAACTTCCTCAAAACTTAATGAAATTAATCCAAACCAAAAGGATAAAAAATATAATTCATCCCAATATCCAAATATTTAAGTTATATAGGGTTTCCAATTTCTAACTACTATATAACGCCTAGAAAATGGCATAACAAATAGTAAATATGAACCAAAATAGCTAGGACTGAATACACAAATTAATACAAAAATGTTTTCTTTCTTCTCATTCTGATTTGGAATGACCAATATAACTTATTTATAACATTTTAGGAATTTAGAAAACATCCAAATTCCCCTGTTATCTTTTATCCTCCTTTTTTTCATCATATTTTTCATATTGTCACATTTTATGACAATATTTACTTCCATATTTGATAACTTTTACAATTTTTTCTTTCAACCTTACATTATTATTCAAATTGACTCAATCAATGTAATACATCATGAATGACTAAAATCAAATCAATTTGATCATATTATTAACTTCGGACTCCTTGTATTCTTGTCTTTCTTAGGTGCTCTTGCACCAAAGGGATATAATAAGTATGTGATTTGAGGTTAATGGTTGATATATTTAATTGCAAGTCAATTGAATAGATTAAGATTTACTAATATGAATCTATGTAACAATGGATAAGGCACTAGTCATCAATTGAGATACAAATTGAGACAGACATTTAAATTCATAATTCACATTTAAATCAAATCAATTATCTAAAGTTTGTGAGATTGGATTACATGTTCGTCATTCACTTATTGTAATAGATTTTCAATTTATAGTTGGATGTTTTAAATAAATAGTTAATTTCTATTTCAAGAAGATTAAGATACCAAATCTACTATAAAGGGATGTGTGATGTGAAAAAATGAAGAAACATTGAAATCCCTAGGTAAACCTGCCTTGGCCTATAGAGCCTAAAGTGTAGAAAGCCCATGTACTTTGTTAAGTTGGTCCAGATCCAAATAGGTTTTTTTGAAGATGGGAAATAGATGACCCTACATATAAATTTGTTTTTTATTCTAGTGTTGTTAGAATATTTGTAGTTTTAAAACACCAATACTTCCCAAGCCTTAAGAAGAATTGATAGGGAACATTTTAAATCTGAGTATCAGAATACTATGAAGTTTAGAAAGTTTAGAGAAATTTCACATGTTATGTATAGAGGGCATAAAAATATGATTATTTATTTGGATCATATGGTACCTCACTTAGTTGATTCCTTTCTCTATTTTTTCAAGTACACATTTTATGCTTCACTTTAATTGTTTGGAGAGGATGAACAACAAAAAATCCCTCTAGATTACATGTACATGTACAAGAAAATAAAAAACCCTCATATATATTTGGAGCTTGATTTTTTTAGTGGAATTGAGAGGACTCTTCATAATCAATTGATTAAGTGGAAGGCCACCAAGTCTTTCAAGAACTATTCCCTATTGTGTTATTTAATTCTTCATTAAAATGTCATTCAATTTAGGAATTCCATGAAACTGTCCACAATTGATGAGGAAGGTAGTAGACAACCCATTCAACTATGGTGTCTATTGTGGGACACACATGATAAGGATGGATATTACATAACTTTCAAATATGTATTTTTTCAATGGATAATGACAGCACTCAGGGGAACACTCACCAAGACAAAATAATCAATCAAGAACCTGTTGAGACCTAAGGAATTTTTGGGTTATGAATACAACCTAGGTGATTGGATTCTTAAGCCAAAATATTCTTTGATAAGATTATATATTGTAGATAGCCACCTCATATTCTCCCTTTGTTTCTCTCAGAGATATTGGATTTCTAGTAATTCATATGGTAATTGTTGTGGGTTGAGAAAGAATACATTAAACTAAGAAAGAAGGGAAACATGATGCCTGCCTTTTTGAAATTTGACAAGTATGTGATTGGAGCTCAAAAGATTCAAGAAGATAAAGAACTCCTTATGAATAAATTCTAGTTAACTAGTGCTAAAAGTGGAGATTATAATCCTAAAGGACATTTTAGGGATATAAAGGCTAGATATTCTCATCAATTAAATATGGATAATGATGTAATAAGGAATTACATCGATCTACAAGAGATAACTCAAAGTATTAAAAAAATGGAATGTTTTGAGCAATATGGAAAATCAAAGATTAAATAAAGGTTTGCCTCATTTTCATACTAAAGAAGACATAGAAGTTTAGATGATTAAAAAATATATATACATGATTTTGAAAATTAGTATAAAGAATATGTTGAGCTCAAGATGTAGGTAACAAGTTAGAACACACATATCCTTTACCTTGTTAAGAAAAGAAAAGAAAGGTTGGTTATTATGCTCAAACTATGCCAAGTGATATTCTAATAGATATTGATGATGAGAGGGAAGCCATATCACTTATATTTATTTAATAATACAATTTCACCCAAACACAAGAGTTTAATTTTTTTTGGATCAAATACAAGATGAAGAGTTTTGAAGAGAGAAAGAAGCAAAGGCTTAAGGGCACTGAAGAATCTTAGCATGCCTCAGTTGTGTGAAAAATGATAGATCATTTGAATTTGGATAACATTTCATACCAAAGAAGAAGGAAAAAAGATGGTAAATAATAGTGATATCTTCATTCTTCTAGGTTTGAAATTGATGGAATTGTTCTTACTTTATTAAGGAAGAAAGATGATTCCACACTCGTATCATAATTTGAATATTTGGACAAAGTGCAAGGAATAGGGTATGAGCCTAAGATTGAAACCCTCACCACCTAGGTAACATTCAAAGTAAATAATTTGAGGATGATTGATATATCAAAGGGAGGAGAGGGGATGGATCTGATATAGAAAGTGGACAATATTGACCCCATGCTTATTATAGCCAAGTTGACACATGAGTCAATATTTAATCAGACCCAAATTAAACACATAAAAGAAATGATTGTGGAATTACAAATAAGATAAATGGAAATGAATTTTATTATAAACAAGATGCATCTAAAAATAAGAAAGTTAGAGAGTAAATTACTTGGCTCAAAATTTAACAAATCTCAAGCTATTATGGTTTGTCAGCCTACACATGTAGATACTAATAATAAGAACATTGAGGAAACTAAAAATATTGATCATAAGGAATGTACCTTCAAAATTCTAGAAGAGATTCTTGTTTATAGGGTGAATATAATTTTAGCTAAGTGTGATGAAGTGACAAAGGATTCAATAATATTGGGAATACGTTGGAGTTCTTTGAGAAAGGAAAAGATAAGCTTTTTGAGATAGAGAAAAAATGGAGACCCTCCAAGTATGAATCAAGAAAAATCTTTGAAGTTACAAAGAGAGACCATGATTCTCCTATACAAATAAAGGCTACTATTTATATTATTGATGTTGTTTCAAAGAATTTAAACTATGTAAGACAGGAACATCCAGAATTGGAAGAAAAGTTGAATCAACTTGCCTTTTTTGATCATTCCTTCCTACCTTCTATTAAGGATGAGGATGGAAAAGTTAAAAAATTGGAGGAATGGAGGTAAAAGTTTGCAAAGTTTCCTTAGGGAGCAATAGCTAGATTTGAAGAAGAATGAGATTTTCATATTGATTTATTCCACAAGTTATAAAATAAAATAATCATATCAAAAGTAAAACTTGAAAATTTTATAACAAAGGTAAAGATAGCATGAGGGAAAAGGTGGATGGACCCCCAAGAATGTGCTCTAACAATATTAAAGTTTTTATGGCCAACTCATTCTCAGATTGTGAAATGGGTCGATCACCATCTCAAAGTTCCTAAGGAAAATGCTAGAGAAGTTGTGGCTATTGATTAAGTAGGAGATGATTAATATTATTTTCTAATTTATGCTTTAACTAATAGTTATTTAGTTATGAAGGGTTTGAAGCTTTGTGCACCTTTATATTTTATAAAAAAGGTACTAGAACCCCTATATAAGAAGTTTCATTTTCTAAAACTAGATAGGTGATGATTTTTGAAGTACTCTTTTATGGAAGATACATCAAGAAGTAATTCTCTTTTTTTTTGCAATTACTTGTTGGATATGAAATGAAGCTGCTCTATTGTATTTTCTTTTGAATGAAGTTAATATGATGATGCACATTCTCTTTTTTTGATGTCATATAGTTTTAATCCCTCATAATATTTATTTTCCTTTTGTATTATACTATTGTTCTCATGAATGAGAATAATATATGAACTTGTTAGATATTTTCATAGTAAGTTATGGAATCTGTCTAATTGGTCTCCTTTAATGGGAGTTAAAAACATTTATGCTAGGGATTTTATTTACATCTTATCTATCCAATGGTTGATGGGGTGCACAGTATCTCTTGAGGTTCTTTGCTGATAAGGATATGTGGAAGATTGACTCAATTGTCCAATAGATAAAGGGATTGATCTCTATATGTTCATCTGAAGTTGATATGTATGGTTGTAGACTAGTGAAATTATATCCACAAGTATTGCATGAATCCATTCTATATATTTTCATTCATTCTCTTTTATTTACTTTGTGATTTCTCCTTGACTAAAAGATTTCCTACTCAAGAGTATCAATTTTAAGTCTACATTGGTGATTATTTTTTCTCTATACAAGTTTAGATATAAGGTACAACCACTTAGTTCTTATAGAGCCTGAAGGGTAAAGGTTGAGAAAGTGTGTTTTATATTCCTTTATTGACCAATATTCTATTGATTTCCCAGCATCAGGAAGTTAGATCTTGTAGGTTTTCAACCATCAATTTTTAGGACCAATAGAGGGTAACTCTATGGATGAGGAAAAAGAGTAGAATCTAGAGGATTAAGCAAAGAAGACCCTTTACAATATTGAGGAGGAGAATTTGGAGGAAGTGATAGAGAGGAAAGAGTATGAGAATGAGAATTGATGTAGTACAAGGTAGAAGGATACCCAAAGGAGATGTCATAGCCCCCAACAATATAACCACACAATGGAAACAAAATAGTAAGAAGCAATAATGCAAGATCTAATACAAAATTACAACTCTTGATTCATAGATATATAACTAATTACATGTAATATGCCCAATTGTAAGGCCTTCCAAGTTAGGGCCAAATACAAATAGCAATTATAAAATTAGTTCTATAGATCCAACAAGATCTAACTTACAACCAATCTTAGCTAGTGTAGATACACAACTAGGTAAGAACTCCAAGAAGAATCCACACTTGTACCCGCAGGTCCACCAAGAGATCCTCTAGTTCATAAGCCACAACTCTAGCTCTTCAAATTCACATCTATCCTTCATTCCATCCCAACTCCATAATGACTAAAAGACTCCAAAAGACCCTAAATTATACTAATATAAGCCACAAGTTGGCCTAGAACACAAATTAAATACAAAAACATAAATTAAATGCCACAAGTTAGCCTGCAACAACAATTAAGTGCCCAAAATTGATATCTGAGTAAAATCACGATATCAAAGGTATTAATATAGGTCCTATATAACCCCTTATTTGCACAAAGGCTGATTCCCCAAGTAAAAGTGCAGATCCATCCTGAAAGTCATGCACAAAAAACTATCATGCAAACTACCAAAAATTGATACTCTGAGAGAATTTCCATATCTCCCAACCTATAATGAATTAGAACTTACACCTTGGATCATAAATAGTAATCTAGGCCTTGTTCAATCCCTAAAGTGAAAAGAATCTAACTCATTAAGGAAAAATTAGTTACACACCATGCAACAGACACCCAAAAACCAGAATACACAGTTCTAGCAGCAAGGTATAAAGAGCTCAAACTTCAACTCAATCCATCCAATCTCTATGCAATCATGAGGAAAGGTTCTCCAATGTGTCTAGAATAGATCCCTAACCATGAAAATAATAAATCCACCAAAATCCAAACTTGATGCTTTTGCATCAAGAACAATGGAGAGAATGAGGAAAAAAAGCTTGAGAATTTCCAAGACTAGTTAGAGGAAAATAGAGCTATAATGCCCCGCCAAGGAATCCAAAAGAATTAACCTAAAGTTTCACTAAGTTTGTTAGAATTTTTTTTTTTAAACATGAAAGTTAAAACATTCACAACATACACAAAGAAGTGGAAGCAATAACAACATTCAACTGAAAGTATACATCAACATACCTAACAAGTTACATTCCTTAAGGATCCCTTAACATTGAATCACATTAAAATTAACTAGTATTGAATCCTACTAACACCACATCCACATGAAATAATAATGAAAGTTCCAACATACTTAATCAACATTTTTTTTTTCCAAATTTCCCATAGTAAATTATATTTCAGAATATTCAATCATCCGATGTACATGCCACAGGGTATGAAAGGCTTAAAAGAATATACATGTGTAAAAAATAAAGTACATCATCCTATTCTAATCCATGATGCAAGTGTAGTAAAGTAAATGACACCACATGTCATACATGATACATCATCATAGAAGATATAAACATCCATCATAACAGATAACCAAAAATCACAACACATAATTATCTAAGTGCACCGTTCCTCCCAACTGTAAATAGCATCATTAGACTATTGTGGGTCCTAGCCATCCCTCTGTGCATAACATCCCAAGTAATTGAAGAGATCATCAGTATTAACATAGTAGGAATGTCACTCCTAAAACATACTACATCATATGCAGAAAAAAAATCTAACATACTGCAACATATGCATAAGAAATCTAATCATGCAAATAAAGCATAGGATAAGTAAATAACATCATCTATCATATGCTAATCATAAATATAAGGATACGTGTCCATCATCATATTCCAAGAATAGAATGAAGATAAGTGTCAAAAAAGAATGCTTCAGCCATGGTGTCTCAGACGAATCTCAAATGGTAAGAGTGAAAAAGCACTACCACCTGACCACAGGGAACTCAAATGGCCCACTCCCACTACATTGAGGAGATAATCTCAAGTCCCAAATAGGATATCCAATTCACATAGCACAAGTACTTTCTAAGTCCAGGAATCCTAAAAGTATAATAACTCAAAGGTTCCAACACAATCCGACATCTAATCCTAGAGGCACAACAAAGACATGTAGGAACCTACTATATAAGCAAGAAACTGTCATCGCACAGATCATGCTAGAGTTACCCTAGTAGTCTCTCTATAGATCCTAGCCCCCTAGTGATCCCTATGCAGCCACTAGTATCCTCTCATATTAATGAGGCATACTACAAAATGCAAGGTCACAACTAAGCGTTCTCTCTACTCCCATCCTCATTTGTACTAGCACTCGAGGCATGGGCGAGAACAAGCAATTATCTTGTTAGGTTCATTTAAGTCAGTATTAAGTGTAATGTTTTCACTTATTAAATAACTTACAATGAGTTACCCTGGCAGCCACTTAGGGCCTCGACTCCATTGCAAGCCACTTCTCGACACTACAAGTAGATAACCTACCCTAGGCTCATGGAACCATAAATCACAAAATCACCATAGTCCTATACAAGCAACTAGAAAAATACCAAAAGATAATCCAAAATAAGAGCATCAAATCTCCATGAGCAACTGAAAAGCATCCATTGATAATCATGACCACAACAGTTCTCTACTAGCAACTGAAGGTATCGATGATAATCACAATATCCATTGGTACTCTACAAGCAACCATAAGGAATCTCAAAATAAATCACACTATCGATTGGTTCTCCACTAGCAACCAAAAAGGCAACTCAAAGAAAATAATACCAATCGAAGACTCCAAAATGGTCGAGTCAAAACATGTCACAACATGACATCATCAAGATCAAATAAACACTTTAGTCCCATCAAGGCAACTAGAAAGCAATCCAAATATAAATGATCGATAACTCATAAATGGTTACATATATCACAGCTTACACAAGAAGACTGGAAGCAATAACAATTAGTAA
Source organism: Cupressus sempervirens (assembly GCA_028749045.1). NCBI lineage: Eukaryota > Viridiplantae > Streptophyta > Pinopsida > Cupressales > Cupressaceae > Cupressus > Cupressus sempervirens. Next base: position 804,707,765 of record CM053783.1, on the reverse strand, counting down.
AACACATACACCATAGAGCATGCCATATCATAACCATGGTTGGGTTTTAAAAAGATCGAGATCAAAAGACATCATCATGCCATCACAAATCATAATTCCCTAGCCTCTAGCAGATGTCCTATAACTGGTCAATAAACTAGTCAACCCCAAAAACCCAAAATAGATTGTGTGGAGAAAAGAATGCAAGTACATGTTTGGGTTTGCTAGAATAACTTAGTCAAGATAAATATGGGGTTCCAATTTTCATTTTGGATTTAGATATCAAGTGAAGGAACATTCATACATTTTTTTCCTTATAACCCATGTATTTGTTTTGATGGATGAAAGTTTCTCCCCATAACTCTAAGAATTCGATTTCCTAAATGTTCTAAGAATATATGTTATTTAGGTAATGACCCCTATCTTGCTCAATGGATCAATCGAAATCTTAATAAAAGCAATCATAGTTTCCCCTCATTAATATCTAACTTTCATCCTAGAACAATTACATCCAATTTAATTAAATTTATATCAATAAACTAAAATACTTTAGGATGGTTAATTATTAAAAGAAGTAAAGCTATTAATAAAATTTCTTTTAATAAATATAATAATTATTAATTATTAATAATATATATAATAATTAACTTTTAATATTTAATAATATTAATTTTTAATAACATTATGAAAATTGAAATATTAAAAAATCAATTTCACAACACACATATTTCTTAACATAAATTTTTTTTTTTTTTAAAACATAACTTACATATATTTTTACCGTTGTCGCGATATGCAGTACCTTGTTGTCGTAGGGCCTGTGGTGACAGTGGGTACAGAGTACCCCTGTCATCATAGTACCTGCGACGGAAGGTACTTTGCGTCCAAATGCAGACGGGGTACGGGTTTGTCCCTCCTATGTTTAATTCTTTAATTTTTTTTAATAACGTTTTCAACGAACATTTTTCCAAACGCACTTCAAACTAATTGTTTTAATAATTTCATTTAAAATGTTTCCTCCACTATGTCATTTTTCTGTAGATGCAACATATATATATATATATATATATATATATATATATAATTTTTATATAAATGTTTTTAATAAATGTTTTCAAATTGTTAATATATATTTATTTTTCTTAAAACATTTTTTTTCAATAATGCATTATATACATAATTTTTAAATGAAAAGGCCTTATCAAAAAATTTATTTTTTTTGTAAAATAAGAATTCCCCTATAATGATCATTCTTTAGATTTACCTATTTAATCCTTCTAATAGGTTTGTCCATAAGCATTTAAACACTAATCTCATATATTCCTTAGATCTATGCATGTGGGGTTTCTCATACAGAATTTTAAATATCCATGACAAGAATGCATACAACCAAGATATTCAACGCATGAAATCCTCAAAAAGCATTCAAAAGACACAAAGAAGACAGGAAGTGAAAGAAGGGAAAATAACATAGGCAGAGGGTAAGTGCACAAAGTTGTGGTGCCAAAAGGGGGGTATAAGTGGACACCTTTTTCCTAAAATCTACAAATTTTGAACTTCAACAAGAATTTGAAGATAGTTACGCTCAAAATTTTTAGATATGACAAAAAAAAAAAGTTGTAGTCCTTTGAATCTAGTTTCTAAACTACTAATTTTTTTTCAAAATGGTTTAGTTTTAGGTTCTCAAAAAAGGAGGCCACAAAAAGTGGTACTATTTATTCCAAAAAAAATAACACAGTACAAAGTGTGGTCCCCCTAAAATTTTTACTTTTTTTTTGAAATTCTTTAATCATTCTAGTCAAAAGTTACTTAACACTATGTAGTTTATCCCGGATTTTTTGTGTAATTTTATAATGTGTATTTTTTTTTTATGAATTTTTTAACTAGAAACATCCTAAAAATGTGAAATATCTATGTGCTCCCCCTAGAAATAATTGAAAACTAATCTAAAATCAAAACTTTTTTTTTCAAAGTGTGTAGAATGGAGTCTAGTTTCTAAAAAATTAAGTTATTACAAAATTCGATGAATGAGCTAAAATCTATAGCCCAATTAGTACATGGTGGTTTTTGACAAAAAATGAACATACATTCAAAAGAAATTATAGATGAAAGGCTTGAAATAGTTCAAATTAAAAATAAATTATATGGTTAGATAGCTAACACAAAGACCTATAATGCTATGTAGCTTGATCTTATCGATACCCAACCATGAGAAATCTTGAAGGGGAGCACAGAAGAAAAAATAATCATTTTTTGTATGTTTGTTGGAAAACACATCTCAGGCCTGTTCATCAAATCCAAACCTTTGGGTTGGATCTCGAAGGAAAAACCAAGCCTTAGGCTTGGGTTTAATTAAGGTTTAAATAGCACATGCACCCTATAGCACGCAGACACTATTTAAACCTTAGTTCTAAATAGCACATGCGCGCTATAGGGCGCACGCACTATAGTGCGCATGCACTATTAAGATCTAAGTTGCAAAAGAGAACTATGTGGGGGGGGATAGGGGAATGGCTATGTGTGTGCGTGAAAGAGATAGAGAGAAAGTAGGGGATAGGAGAGGGGAGACAGTATAGGATGGGAGAGAGAAAGTGAGAAATAGTAGGGGTGGCAAAGAGAGTATAGGATGAGAGAGAGAGAGAGAGTAGGGGTGGCAAAGAGAGGAAGTGTGAGAGAGAGTAGGGGTGGAAAAGAGAGAGTGTGGGATGGGGGAAAGAGATTTAAAGTAGGGGATGGGAGAGAGAGGAAGTGTGAGAGAGAGTACAGGTTGGGAGAGAGAGATTAAGAGTAGGGGATGGGGGAGAGAGAGAGTAGGCGATGGGAGACAGAGTGGGAGAGGAAGAACTTGAGAGAGAGGAGGATGGGAGTGCATGAATGTGAAAGAGAGAGAGTATGGAATGGGAGAGGGGGAAGATAAAGCAGCTCAAGAGAGAGTAGGGGATGGAAGAGAGAGTAGGCAATGGGAGAGGGAGTGGGAGAGGGGGAGAAAGGGGGGAATAGAAATGTGTGTAAGAGAGAGAGAGAGAGAGTGTGTGTGTGTGTGTGTGTGTGAAAATTTAAGAGAGACTAGAGGGTAGTAGAGAGAGAGAGAGAGAGTGGAGAGGGAGAGAGAGAGAGTAGGCAGTGGGAGAGGGAGAGCAAGTGAGAGAAAAAGTAGGGGATGGAAGAGGAGAGAGGGGGGATGGGTGTGTGTGTGTAAAAGAGAGAGTCAAGAATGAGAGAGGGGAGAGAGAAATAGAGAGAGTAGGCAATGGTAGAGGGATGGGAGAGAGAGGGAGAGAGAGAGAGAGAGAGAGAGAGAGAGAGAGAGAGAGAGAGATAGTAGGTGGTGGGAGAGGGAGTGGGAGGGAGAGAGAGGTGGAATGGAAACATTTAAGCAAGATAGAGTAGGTGATGGGAGAGAGTAGGTAGTGGGACAAGGACTGCGAGAGAGAGAGAAAGGGGGGGAATGGGAATGTGTATTTATTTATAAGAGAGATAGAGTAAAGGATGGGAGAGAGTGTGAGAGTTTGAGAGAAATTAGTAGGGGATGGGAGAGAGAGTGAGAGTAAGGGATGGGAGAGAGAGAGAGAGAGAGAGAGAGAGAGAGAGTAGAGAGGAAGAAAGATAACTTGAGAGAGATAGATAGTAGGTGGTAGGAGAGGGAGTGGGATAGGGAGAGGGAGAGGGAGAGAAATAGGGGGGATGGGAGTGTGTGTGACAGATGTAGAGAGTAGGGGATGGGAGAGAAGAAGAAGAGTGGGGGGATAAGAGTGTGTGTATCTATGAAAGTGAGAGAATAGGGGATGGGAGAGAGTGTGAAAGTGTGAAAGTAGGGGGTGGCAGAGAGAGAGCACAACGATGGGGGAGAGAAAGTAGGTGATGGGAGAGGAAAAGAGAGGGGGGGGATGGGAGTGTGCGTGTAAGAGAGACAGAGCAAGGGATGGGAGAGAGTGTGAGAGTGTGAGAGTAGGGGGTGGCAGAGAGAGAGTACGACAATGGGGGAGAGAAAGTAGGTGGTGGGAGAGGGAAAGAGAGAGGGGGGATGGGGGTGTATGTGTAAGAGAGATAGAGTAAGGGATGGAAGAGAGTGAGAGTGTGAGAGAGTAGGGGATGGGGGAGAGTGTGAGAGTGTGAGAGAGTAGGGGATGGGAGACGAGAGAGAGAGAGAGAGCAGGGGATGGGGGAGAGAAAGTAGGCACTGGGAGAGAGAGTGGGAGAGGCAAAGAGAGCTTGTAAAAGATGGGAGAGAGAGAGTAGAGAGGGAGAGAGAGAACTTGAGAGAGAGAGAGAGAGAGATAGTAGGTAGTAGTAGTGTGAGTGTGAGAGAGAGTAGAGGGTGGTAGAGAGAGTACGACGATGGGGGAGAGAAAGTAGGCGGTGGGAGAGGGAGAGAGAGGGGGAATGGGAATGTGTGTAAGAGAGACAAAGTAGGGTATGGGAGAGAAGAGAGAGATTAGGGGATGGGGGAGAGAAATTAGGTGGTAGGAGAGGGAGAGGGAGAGAGATAGGGGGATAAGAGTGTGTGTGAGAGATCTAAAGAGCTAGGGATGGGAGAGGAGAGGGGGTGAGGGAGGTAGAGAGAGTAGTTGGTGGGAGAGGGAGAGTGAGAGAGAGTAAAGGATGGGAGAGACTAGGAAGAGAGAGAGGGAGGGGATGGGAGAGAGAGTAGGGAGGATAGAGAGTCAGGAGGATGGGGAGTGATGTGTTTTGAAAGGAAGTGTGAGAGAGAGTACACGTTGGGAGAGAGAGATTAAGAGTAGGGGATGGGGGAGAGAGAGAGAGTAGGCAATGGGAGACAGAGTGGGAGAGGAAGAACTTGAGAGAGAGGAGGATGGGAGTGCATGTGTGTGAAAGAAAGAGAGTATAGAATGGGAGAGGGGGAATACAAAGCAGCTCAAGAGAGAGTAGGGGATGGAAGAGAGAGTAGGCAATGGGAGAGAGAGTGGGAGAGGGGGAGAGAGGGGGGAATAGAAATGTGTGTGTGTGTGTGTGTGTGTGTGTGTGTGTGTGTGTGTGTGTGTGTGTGTGTGTGTGTGAGAGAGAGAGAGAGAGAGAGTAGGGGATAGGAGAGAGTGTGAAAATTTAAGAGAGACTAGAGGGTAGCAGAGAGAGAGAGAGAGAGTGGAGAGGGAGAGAGTGAGAGTGAGAGAGAGAGTAGGCAGTGGGAGAGGGAGAGCAAGTGAGAGAAAAAGTAGGGGATGGAAGAGGAGAGAGGGGGGATGGGTGTGTGTGTGTGTGAAAGACAGAGAGTCAAGAATGAGAGAGGGGAGAGAGAGATAGAGAGAGTAGGCAATGGTAGAGAGAGAGAGAGAGAGAGAGATAGAGAGAGAGAGATAGTAGGCGGTGGGAGAGGGAGTGGGAGGGAGAGAGAGGTGGAATGGAAAGTAAGTAGCCAAATGAAGAAAGCTTGACTCATGAGAAAGACAAGAAAAACATTAAAAATTGGTAGAGGTACCTTAAGGAGAGCCATGCTAAGGCATGAGAGATTAGAAGATCCAACAAAAAATGAGTTATGGACATTTAGTGGTAGACTACCGCGAAAGGATAAAGAAATTAGTGAAGCCTTGAAATCATTGATCGAAGATTTTTGGAAAAATAACACACATGTTTCTCCTAATCAAAGAGATGTTGTAAGAAGGAGGATTGGTAGCCGAAATCGCAAGCCACATGCGAAACATTTTTTGGACTCAACTCAAACACAATTTTTTGCAAAATCACACATGCACAACTTGTTGTTGTAGGATACATATTGAATTTTGTAACCATTTAGATGTTTTTAGGCACATATGCATAGTTTTACATTCTCAATTTGTTTTGCAGGATTGTGACATAAAAGAGCCACCAATATCTTCAAGGGAATTCATATCCAACATTTTATGTGAAATAGGGGATGGCCAAAAATTTTACAAGACATCATGCTTGGATGGTACATGCTTATTTTGTGATTCTTTGCAACTTTTATCAACTTGTCAACATATGGATAGTACACATGCAATTGGAAATGAAATAGTAGATTATGAAAAATTCAAGACAGTGACATATGCTCTAAAAGATGGGAAACATGGTAAAAGATGTGATTTAGTTATTGAAAAGATTCCAGTGTATGAGTTCATGAAGATTTTTCGTGAAAAGATTATTTACAAGTATGCAAGGCATACCCATAGAGCTCGATAGTTGGATTTGCAATTCAAGTTGTGCAAGGATACATTTCCATTGGATACCATTATTTCGGTTGTAGATTTTGTAGATAACTACACACTACAACCACAAAATGAGGTGCAAGCAAAGTATTATACATCTCAACAGGTTTCCATATTTGTTCACATAACACTCATGCAGTCACCTAGAAGTACAGAGGATAACAGGAATATTTTGAGGGAGTGCCATTTTTACATCAGCGATGATCGATCACATTCTACAAAGTTTGTACATGGTTGTTTTCAACTATTTTATGGAGATTTGGCCAATAGGGGCATATCATATCGTCAACACATTATTTGGTTAGACAATTGTGCATCTCAATTCAAGAATGCACAGATGTTCTATTGGTTGAGCAGGATGCACAAGTTGTGTAGAATTTAATATATGTGGAATTTCACAGAGGCTGGTCATGGTAAGGGAGAGCACGATGGTGCAGGTGCATGCATTAAAAGAGCCTTGGCTTGTGAAGAACTAAAGTACAAAGATGGATCAATATTGATAGATGCAAAATCCATCATCCAATGGTGTAACGCTACAATGGGTCCAAGTAAGGAAGGTGAGTCTACAGTTCATAGATTTTTTTGGTTGATAGATAATACTAACATTGCACCATATCAGGATTGTTGCACACTAACAGAATCTAGTGAGTTACACTCTTTTAGAAGCTCTGATGCAGGTTCATGGAGTATCAATACTCTAAAAATGGTGTGCTATTGTCCATCATGTGCAGAGGAAAATTGGGATGACTGTGAGTCAACTAAATGGGTGGACAAATGGGATATACAGGTTTTGGACCCAATTGACACCTATCATCCCCCACAAGCATTGGAAACGGTAGAGATGGATTCATCTATTGACTTTGACCGCTTGCCAGATCTAGTGCAACCTATTAATATTAATATTTATTTATTTATTTATTTATTTATTTATTTATTTATTTATTTATTTATTTATTTATTTATTTATTTATTTATTTATATATCTTTTTAATTTCAATATGTAACTTTATAACTTTTACCCAAGTATTTTTTGAATTAATGACCGCATTTTGTACATTTGTCACCGCAGGCCATGCTTTTGCTGTTATTGCACCTGAGGACAATGAAGAAGTGACATATTATTATTTGTGTTGTTTTGTTTAAGCCAAACAAAAATTGGATCACTCGGTTATAGATGGTGAAGGTTTAGAGTACCATGTCAGTGCGATGGTTGTAATAGGCACATGGCTTAGACGATATCCTATGAAGAATCCTAACTTGTGGTTATTCGAAGATTGGCAAACAGAGAGGAAGATTCTTCATTATTCAAACCTTTTTGTTGCATCAAATGTCCACTTGATAAAATATGGTGGAAAACCACATAATAAGATTCTTTGGAAAGTTCACGAGTCAGACCATGAGGCAATACTTCAGACATTAAAATGTCGAGCAAATCTAGTTGGCTCATTAGATTGAATTGGGAGAGAGAGAGAGAGAGAGAGAGAGAGAGAGAGAGAGAGAGAGAGAGAGAGAAAGTGATCAATTGGATCCAAATACAATGTTACAACCTCTTCCCCAAGACTATCACATGACTAAGGTGGACCGTATTTTTATGATGTGTAAGTGATGAGATTTAGTTTTGATTTGTTTAGAATCTAGATACATTATTTGAATTTATATTAGATTCGTTAATAGGACCCATTTTTTTAATCTTATCTTAGATTTTTTACTGTGCTAATTCTTCATTTGTAGGTCACCAAAGAAGAGGGCTAATAAAGTTAACACACAAGTGAAAAAGGGTGAGATGCCAAAATCATCTGCAAAATGGTATTATCAATTCACATCCTCAATAGTTATTAGTGTTCTTTGTTCAAGTACCATTGTATGCTAATCATCTTATGCCTGGAATTTTAGACATTAAATTATGTTTATTTGGCTTCATTTGTATTTGGAAGTATTTATTATGTTTGTTCCAAAATTCATTCTTCATTTGCCAATATGAAAATGTGACTATCATGAAAGGCATAGTCTTATAATTTGTAATTTGTATAATGGTATAAAAGCTTGGTTGTGGGTTTGAATCCATACAACCTATGATGAGTGAATAGTGTCATGCAAAACACCGTTCATTTCTTTTTCTATTTCAAACACATTCAACCATAATTACCACCATTACCACTACCAAGGGATGAAGTCTTGTAGGCTTATAGGTAAAATTTTGACTGGTAGTGATCTCCTTAACAAGGTCCTCACCAACATTGGTGATCTTGCTACAAGGCGGACTAGTATCAGTGTCCAATGCAATACTCTCCTTCTAGTTGAGAAGCATATTTGACCTATTCTCCTAATTTCTTCCCTCCCCAAATTTTCCATTGCCCTCATGACCCTCCTTCTCATGCATTTATTCTATTTATTCTTCTACCTCCTCCTCCGCTTGGCCATTTTGCAACACCATCTGGATGGAACTCTAGCCTTCCTCAAAACCATTATACATGACCTCTCCTTCTTCAAGATATTCTATAAAAAGTTCCTCAATCCTTGAACCTTTCAAAACCCCAATCTCAATGGAAGGATTCTAGACCAAAGGAACTAGTAGATCCGGTTCTTTAAGAGAAAGAGACAAAAAATCCAATTTCCTAGTGACTAGATGGAAAATTGGAGAAGTCATTTCAATTAGTTGTAAATTGAAAGGAATTATAAGTAAACTATATCAATATAATAAGTAACTTAGTAATTATATCAATATAATTTAATTAATAAGAAAATGAATTTATTACTCTAACATATAGTACATTATTTTGCACACAAAGGTGTTGAATTTGATGCTTAACATATTTACATACATGTGTAATAAATAATAAGTGTTGTAGGTTTGGGATCAACACTATAAAATGAAGGATGTCATACTACATTCACAGAGGTACCAAAATATTTTATTTGATATGGAGACAAAAGAAAATGTGTATTCTTCATAACTGCATTTGAGTCTCATGTATTATCATTTTCAGCTATTGACATCAAAGATTCCTTTACATCTTCATCATTGTATTGATCAACGAATCCTTATTGCACTCACTAGTTCTAAGCCAATGACTAAGGTATGAAAGAGTTTACATTAAAATTTCATTAGTACTGAAATTCAATATAAAATTCATAGGCACAATCGAGTGATAACTTTGATGGTTTTTGTAGGATCTTATTACTCCTAACCATCAGTGTATCCTTGAGGTGTATATACAGAGGAATTATCAGCTAGCTGTAAGAAAATATTAAGTTTTATGTGTAAATATATTTTATTTTTATATATAAAATAGTTATTTATTCACATATAATTTTGATTGTAACATGTCGAGTTACAGAAGATTCTAGACTAATGGACTAGTGAGCATGTTAGGAAGACCTTGTTATATACACCATCTCCCACTTGTTGGCAATTAAAGACAATTAGGGATTTATTTTGTTCCCCTAGTTGGAAAGAGTATATATCTAATTATGTACATTTTACACCTATATGGCATTATTGGGCATATGTTTTGTATAATTTTTTCTATGTATGTCATTTTTTGCATATATTTCATTTATGACATTATTAGACATATGCTTATGATGTTTCAAATTATTGATAAATGAATTATATGATATTGTTAGACCTTATGGAATCAACTTTGATTTTTTGTTATCACATTGGTTTGATGCTTGTATTACTGGATTAGTTGATTGGATGCTAAGATTTGATGATTGTGAATTTTAAGATATAATATTTGGAAAATCAAGAAATTTCATAATGCATATTACCTTAGACCCATAGAAATGTTTTTATATTTAAAGATCAATAGTTATCCATAGCTTACAAATTTTAGCACCTTTATGTTGGTTGAATTCATTGTTGAAATTTATGACTATGGCTACATGAATGGTTTGAACGTATGATTTTATCACATGTTCTAGATGTTTTTGCATGTGAATGGTTTTATGCCACTTTAATTTTATGCCTATAAAACACTATATATAATTATGCTTCTTGTTAGCTTCAATAAGACCCTATCTCGCCCAACATGCTAAAACCTCAATAATGATGTTTTTTTTGTTCATAGTTTGAATACCCATGTTTGTAGAGTTTGATTCTATTAGTTTGATTTTATTAATAGCCCCATGATATATTTTAAAATATTCCACATGTTTGGTTTTATATTCAATCAATCAACATATTTTCCTTTTAATTCTTCCACATTTGGCATATCCATCTAACAATGAACTTATGATACTCCCATCAAGAAGTGCATGATTGCATGGTTTTATGGTGGATGTCCCTCTCTTTTTTAAATTCCAATTTTATTCATCTACATGAGTAAGGGAGATCAATTCCATTTCTTTCAATTGTATTTAAAGGTCATTAAAGTTTTTTCAAACAATGTGATTAAATAAATATTATTCAGCATTTACCTCTATCATCAAGGTTGATTCATTCCTCCTCTTATTTTACCAAATAATTTGGATGAATCACCCATGGCTCCTTACATTTCTTCGTGCAAACTACCAAATCTATCTCATCTTTCGTTGTGGGATCAAACTATTTGCTCCATTAGCTCTGAGTGGCTAGGTAAACCCTATCCCCAACCTCATCTTGCCCCCTTTAGTGCTCAAACGTTCTTAGGCACGCTGAACTAGAATGTCCCTAAGGGTCACTAAATGCCACAAGGCTGCAATATTTGATGGGGCATATCTCGAAGCTCATGCAAGATATGGATGAGATTCCAATTCCTATAGGACTGTGTTACAGAGACCTATAATAACCTCTCTCATTTTTTGGAGATCACATTCTATTTTTATTCTACAATGCCATCTTGGGTGATGCTGAAACTTGTAGTGTGTGATGGAAGGATCTTAATTATATTGTTGGAAAGCATATCTAGCATGTCATTTTTGGAAAGACAAATCATGGAACTTGGTAAATGTTTCATAAGTTAATGAAATATGTTACTACCAAATTATGTAAACTTAGGATTATATGATCTCCAAGAGTTTGGTTATGTTCTTTAGCGCACCTTGGACACAAGGTAGTGTATAGCTTCTACTCCCTCTTTGTGAGTAATTTTAGTCACTTTTTCCATGTAAATTGGTTTTCAATTGGGTATGTTATTTTCAACCTTAATGGTGATGAAGGATTAGCTTGAATCAGCTTGTAACTATCTAGCCACTAGATTTTTTGTGATTCCATCAAATGTGGGTTTTTTTCGTATTTATTTATTTATTTTTATTTGTTGTGCTCTTGACCTTTGAGGCTTTGAATTTAAACTTTTGCACTTTAGTTTTTGAAATTTTATGTTCTTGATGTGGCTAGGAGGTATATTCTATGTTGCTAGTTATGTGTTGTGATGTTCTCTATCAGGTTCAATGTGGAACATTGATAGAATGTATAAGGGAGTAGATTGCGAAGAACATACCATTCTCCTTTTTGTAATACACTATTCATTATGTTTTAATTAAACTCACTTCTAAATCCTATCTTCCACTTGGACCCATTCCTCTTTTGGCAATCCTTGAGATTGCCAATTCTTATTAATTCGAGTAGAGACAAGATGAACCAAATTAATACAGTGACCTATAGATCGAAGGAGGATGGTTAAGAAATTATCTACCAGAGATCAGCCAAGGATAAGGATAGCATAGTAAGAAAATTATTATTTATTTGGTGGATATAACTCTTTTATATAACAAACCATTTATATGCATAGTAAAAGAACTGAATATAGATTTGAGACATATTGATCACCTGCAGTCTAATCATCTTCACAAGTATGCAACTTTTGTTTCACTATTTCATGCAAGTTTATTGAACTTTATTTATGAGGTCATTTATAGATGGGATGTTCAAAGGTTGAGTTCCTATGGGCTATCAATACTTCGACTATACTTTAAGTCAACGATTATCAATATGGGAAAAAATGGAACTCATTGTATTTTGAAGTACTGAGAAGATGGCCTTGCCCTTCCCCAGGAGTTTCAAAAATGGGAGACATTAGGTAAGAGAGTGAAAATGTTACTATTGCTTCAACGCACATGACACAATTGCAAATGAAAATTTTGATGGTAATCATTTTGTGATAAGGGAGAGACTAGGGATGATCATTGTTACTATATCTTTAGTAGTGGATTTTTGTTTTCTCTTGAATTTGGTGGTGGGGGATTAGTGGTAAGTCTCCTTGGATATTCCTTCTTATGATGTTAGTGACAAGTGTTGCTCTTTGAAAACACTTGTACAATATTTTTTAAATTATTAAATAAAAATAGAGAATTGTAAGTATTAAACATGATTAGCCTTTAGTTCCTAGAAGATCTTTATTTCCCCATCAATGCATTTAGAAAGTTAAGTTTTAAGAAGATCATAAATAGAAAAAATTAGAGAAGTGATTTAAACATTTATATTGATTGGAAACATGTGAGTCTTGAGTTTCCTCTGCCTTTTAAAGAACGTTCCTTAGCTAGCAGACCTAATTCCACATTCCATAAGAGTGTCATTGCGCTAAAGATTTAGGAAACCAACTGCTCTAAGATAAAGCTTGCCAGTCAATAATAATCTAGCCTATTGAGGTACATAATACTGCTCAATTAAACTTGTGTTAATTTAGTATTAATTTTGTAATTAACTACAATTTCAGTATTTGTGTATAGGGGGTGACTGAGAAAACTATTTGAGGTCCAATTTGAAAATATATTTGTAAGGATCTCGACCAAGGTTCACAACTTTGATGATTAATACATTCATTCAGGCTAGAACATCATTACAAAAAAATAATATATAAAAAAGGTAGTGAATAACGTCATGTCTAGACCCAAATCAACCAATGAAAGTCAAATTAGCATAATGTGGAACAACAATATATGCATTGAGTGGGTTGTCATAAAAAAGATGCAGAATAAAATTCATGTCTAGAATTAAAAGACCTTAAAGAAAATTTATGCTTGTAACACAAATGGCCATTCAAAACTGAATATGATTACAATATGTGAAATAGCATTACAAGAACTTGTAATGCTCTTGTGAACATCGTGTTAATTCTTGTAAGAATCCCTAAGATGCTTGTTATACTCAAAATTTTGTTGAAATTGAATTAATTTTTATCCAATCGGTTAATTGGCTTAGGGTGATATATGCTTCTTGGATGGAATAATGAGTTCGTGATTAACTTTGTATTAAGATTCATAGCATCTTCTAGTTATTTGCAAAGGAAATTTATAAATTAAGCTAATGTCATATGGCTTGCTTGAGAAAGATGTATGTGTTCTTATTGATGGGTACTAATGACTATCCCCATTAGTTCTTCAATATCCTATTTAACAAGCTTTCCATAGACATTTCTTTGCCATACTAAGTATTTTTGAAAACATATTTGAGTAGAAGCACTATAGTAGATACTACATGATGTTTTAACAAATAAAGTAATGGGTTAAAGACTATTATTTCCAAGGTATTATGTCATAGTATTTTAATTGTAATGATCTTAGACTAATGATATTCTTGAAGGTAACTTTGACATGCAACAAGAAAGACAACCTACAGCCAAGGCTATATTGTGCCTACAACCAAAGCCATAAATGCTCACAACCAAAGCCACTAGTGCACATAGCCAAAGCCATGGATGCTTATAGCCAAAGTTATGAGTGTTCGCAGCCAAAGCCATGAGTACATGAATTCGATGATCACAATTGTTTACAACTATTAACCAGAAACAACTTCTTTGCAGTTTTTAAGAAATACTAATCAAGCAAAAAAGAGCATCTACTAGTTGGTAGACATAATGGAAACTCTCTAGCAATTTAATTTAATTTCATACATGCACATATCTAATTTAATGTCATACACAAACATATCTAATTTAATGTCATACATGAACAAACATATAATATAAAATGATAACCAATAATGTCATACACATTAACAAACACATAATATATTATGATAACCAATAATGTTGTATATGAACAAACATATCATATATTAACCAATAATGTCATAAATCAAATAAATGTCATACATCAAATATAGAATGTCATATGTACATCAAATGTGTATCAAATATGTCTCTCTGATGCCTATATATATACATGGGGAAGGAAACAAGTCTCTCGACGTCCTCTACCATCGTGTAGAGGGAGACAATAAAGATGATGGGGCCCTCCTGACATGCTCACTTGACCTTTTGTTGAGGCTCTTCTCCAGGTCCAACTAATACAAAGAAAGTAGATATGAATCAATATTTATTATACGTTGAAATCAAATATATGTACACACAAAATCAATTATTTTCTTACTGCCAATAAATAGTCACTTTGTAAGTTCACCTCAAATGCTTGTGGACAATCAGGCGTGACAAGACCCTACAAAAATTCAATAAATATAAATCACCTATAAATAAAATTAGAAATTTTGAGATTAACTATTATAAACAACAACTAAAATGAAAAAAATTCTTTCATAGCTCTGTCAGTGGCTGTGAACTAGCCACAGCTGCAGCCATCCACTATCAACAAACTATCGTAGATGAGGAGGTGTGTTCGACATCATGAGTTGCATGTCATACAATACACGTTATATCTAACATGAAACATGGAATAAATATAATCAAATGAATTAAATTAACATGAAACAACTGTACCTATGTGAAGCTCATATAGTGTCTCTGCTCTGCATCTGTGGTAAAGGTTGAGGGTCCTATGGAGAACTGATGCACATGTATAATTTTTTTTGTCAATCCTTAATATGATTATGTAATAAATATATGTATTAATTAAAATTATTAAATTGATACATACCTCAAGACTCATCTAAGGGACAAAAAATGGGCCTAGAGGATCGCTGCTAGGCCCAGCAACACTTTGACCCTAAATTTTGAACAATGTTAATAAATGCTAATTAATTAATCATTCACTATACATATGAAATGTGATCAAATTAGTAATTTACCTATGTGTCAATGCCAAATTTCTTGTTCAGGAACTGATGGTGACAAGCCCATCATCTGCACCATCTCCGGCATGAGTGCCAAATGTGCATAGGGATCCACATGAAGTGCACATGTGACCACGATGCATAGAAGGCTCCCCCTCAACTAATGGGCTCGTGGAATGGATGAGGGTTTGCATCAAAGCATTAATGGTCCCTAGAGTGTTGGCCTCTACATGTTCCTTCACAACTGAAGGAATAATCACATGCTCGTGTTGTGGATGGACCACAGGTGCCCTAACTACATTAAGGTCACGACGTGCTCTTGGCCTCTCAAATGATGACCCCCCACCTCTACCCTAGGAGTCTAACATATCAAAATAATTGGGGATCTCCCCAAGGAAAAACTCACAATATAATTTCTTCAAAAAATACATGGGGACCTCATGATTTTTGCAAGGAGGGGCATCAATAACCATCCACCATCTATCCCAAAAATTATTTCTAATAGCATCGTGTATGCACCAATCGATGGGGAATCATTTAGTACCCTCTCTAACAGTATTTTGCTCACCAGGTTTTCTAAATAATGCACATATACTACCTTTTGGTATTTCTTTTTTTTAACATCTTCATATGACAATTTATTTGCATAAAATCTTTTTTGTTCATCCCTCTTAGCCCGCCAAATATCTAACTGACCACTAACTAAGGCTGTTTGAGTGTTAATGGATTTGAGGGTTGATGCCAATTGAGCCCTCATTAGATTGGTTTGTCCGGATTCTTTCAACCAAGCAATGAGTCTTTCTAATTCAGTTTCGCCTCTCTCTATTTCATTTATTATATTTTTTTGTGTGCCTGGCAGAGGTCTTGCAATTGGTTCAGGTTGTGGAATTTGTTGTTCTTCTTGAGGAGGGTTTTGATTTTGAGGTTCTTGAGGGTTTTGATTTTGAGGTTCTTGAGAGTTTTGTGGATTTTTTGGTTGATTATGGACATTTCCTGATAAAAAATCAATTGAAATCCAAATAAATAAACAAATCTAAATAAAATTTGTAAAAACCCTACAAAAAAATATCAAAAACCAATAAAACAATATGGAAAACATATTAAACAATGTAAAGTTAAGTTTATATCACTTACCTCGTCATCGTGGGTATGCTCGTTGTCTTGGATTTCCTCGATGAGGATGCATTTTGGCAAATGGTGGTGAAATTTCAATGTCAAACCTGCGTACGCGCTGTTGGAGAGCCAAAAAACAAGATGAAAATGATAGGCTATGGGTCTGCAACCCATCATATACCTTTTTTGGCATCAGAATAGCACGTATGCATTATAGGGCGTACGCGCTATAGCGTGCACACGCTATTGAAAATTAGAAAAAAAAAAAACTTGTCATCTTTTTGGCACCACAACTCAGTGCATATGCCCCAGAATCGCAAGTGTCTACCTGGACACTGATGCTAATTCACTTCTCCTCAGAATCTATAAAGCAAGCTCCTTCCTTCTCCAACATTCGCGGATCCACCCAAATACACTCCCCGAGATTCTAGGAGTGCTTGAGTATAAGGACCTCTCAGGAAGAACCTAGAATGTCTCTAGAATCAACTAGAAGATAAGATAAGAATTGACAACTAAGAATGAGCCTATGCTAACCTTCTAGATGAGTCAAGGTTGTAGACACCATATGCTTAATTTTTGCACTAACTCTTACATTGTAGACATACGTGCAATCAAGAGGTGCGCTTACTCCTAGGTAGACTTATAACTTTTATTCTAATTCCTTTAGTATTTTTATTATTATTATTTATTTATTATTTTATTTTTATTTTTATTATTATTAATTTTAATTTCTTTTACTCAATTAATTTCCCACTTAATTAATTAAAATCAAAATATCATAAAATTATATTAATTTTCCCCAAAATAATTAAATTATTAATTAAATCTTTTAATTTTAGACTTAATTAATAGAAAATTCACCATAGACCTCCAAAATAAAATATGAAAATCCATCATAGAACAATCCATACAAAATCAGCCTAAGGGGTTAAAATCATGAATTAAGTCATCTGATGCATTTGAAAGGTAAAACATCTCAAATACTTGTCCTACCTTTCTAGGACAAATGGTTTAAGGGTTTAGTATTTGGACTTGAGAATTTATCTCCCCTCTCTTACCATTGAGATAGTGCGATAGGGTACACTCATCTTGGCAATTTAGGGAATTCAATACCCAGTACCTACAACTTGCATAAAATCCATGCATGTACATAGTAATATATATATATATATATATATATATATATATATATATATATATGCTAAGCTAAATAGGCAATGGTAGGAAATGGTGCATCATGTAGATCCTGACTAGTAGGTGACTACGACTCCCTTCCTTAACCACATCAAAAATGTCATACATAAGGAGAACAAACACGCACACCATACACATGCAAGTATGGGGTAAGTATCCATAAGAAAACACATGTGATAGTAAACCAGCTAACTAAACATCATCAAAAACTGAGAATAATGTAATAATCATCATGCATAAATGAAATGTAGAGTCTAAGCAATCACATCATATATCAACTAAATTTGTAACACAATATCCGATAGTCTCAAAACAATGCCACTAACCATCAACATAAAACTGATCTAATAGAGTTTGGCAATGATAGCAATAATGTAAATAGAAAATGTAAACTAGGGTAGGCACTACAGAGTACAGGATAACAAGGATAATTCCCTCCAACTAGATGTGGAAATAGAGTTGAATTTGTGGGTGAACCCACAATAATGTGTTACAATTTTTTGAAGGAAGAAATTCCTCCAAAAAAATGCACCCAACAAATTTTGTCTTCCATACTTTCGATAGAAAGCAAAATAAAATTTTTGATAGAAACTTTTATAGTTTTGATTGAAACTATTGAGTAAGTAGTTTCAATCAAAACAAGGTGATGATGCTAGTTTTGATTGAAACTAGCATCATAATTTTGATTGAAAATACTAAGATAGTTTTGATCAAAACTATTAAAACCCATGTCAAGTTTAAAAAGTAAACCATTAACCCCACTTCAATCACTTTCTCTTTCTAGCTGACAAGTTTTGATTGGAACAAAGGAAAAGTGCATCATCTGACACATCATCTATTTAGTTAGGTATGAAATTCATTTTTCTAACCCTCTCTAATGTATTTAAATAGATTGTATATTTTTTATTATTTTTTTTATTGTTTATATACTTGAATTTTGTGTGTGTGTGTGTGTGTGTGTGTGTGTGTGTGTGTGTGTGTGTGTGTGTGTGTGTGTGTGTGTGTGTGTGTGTACATGCATATATACATATGCGTGTATATATCCATTGTGTATATGTTTATATACATTATGTATATATGTATATACACATATGATACGTGTATATACATATACATATATGTGTGTTTATATATTGTGTATATGTGTATATGCACATATATATATATATATATGCATATACATGTGCATATGTGTGTATACATATATATGTGTGTGTGTGTGTATGTGTGTATAAACATATATGTTTATATGTATATATGTAAACACACACATATATGTATGTATATTGCAGATATACATAGTCTAATTTTTAATGTTTACATGTACATTTATTTTTATGTATACAAATGTGTTACATGTATATTTATTTTTAATATACATATAGTTTATGTGTGTGTGTGTGTGTATTTGTGATGCAAGAGCATCTAGTGTTATAAGGGCAATCCTATATCACCCAAAAATATGCTTAGTGCTAGTTTTTATTTAAAGTTTTTTCATTTATGAATACCCATTTTGGTCAAATAAAGATTCCAACTCTCATAGCTCCACTATTAGTTTTCTGGGTTAGAGTTTTTAAGCAACTTGGGATACATGCCAATGTAGAAAATAGGTTATTTTGTAATTGAGAAATAATTATAATGAGTTAGAGGATGAAAGTTGGATGGATGCTCATACATGTAAATTAAAGCACTCCAAAAAAAGAATTAGGTCAAAGGATTTACGGTTTGAAAGTTATTGCAGTTTTAAATAGCCTAGAGACCTCCTAAGAGCACTTCAAAGTCAAATTTGAGGCACTAAATGGCCTCATATGGGTCAAAAATGGGGGATGAGAAAAGGTTTTTAATGATTCTATAGAGTACTTGAAGAGCTTTCTAAAAATGTAAATGGTTTGGTATTTGGAGTCCCAGATCAAAAGTTATGCCTCCTAGAAGTTGGACGACCATTTCTAGATTCTTCTAATTTTACACTGACTTCTAACATTCTTTCTAGAACCTTCTATTTTGTTAGTCGATTCTAAATGGAATATTCTAAAATGAATTCCGAGACCTAAACCTAATTTGGTTTACTTAAGGACATTTTTGGCATTGTAAAGGTAGTTTTTGGTGGAGTTTGGGAGAAGGTACTTTGAGAAGGGTTTTCTCCAAAATTTGATAACATTGTAAGCCCATAGGGCATGTCCTGGAGTTTATTTTTGTTGTACCAAATGTAATAGCATATCACTTCTGATAATAATATTTCTCTTTTCCTATTGTGTTCATCTTGTCTTGGGTTGTGTCCCCATCAAGTGGTATTAGAGCTGGTTTTCCTAAGCATGTAGACATAGCACCAACTGTGAGGTAGTTTGCACCAAGACTATATGGTTATGGGTTTTGATACAAGAAGATGCTTCCATAAAGGGAGTGTGGTGGAAGGGCTGAAGTTGTTACTCCTAAGCTTAGAGCCCGCCAAAGACAAGTCTAGACATTAGAGGAGGAGATCCGTAGAGGGATGAATGTTGTCATAGGCGACGAAAGTGAGGAAGAAAATGAAGAAGAAGGAAATATTGGATAGGAAGGGGAAGGAGATAGAGAAGTCCCAAACCAGGTAGAGGAGAGACTTTTTAGGGACATTTCCAAGCTTGGAAAAATACCTAAAATTAGTGTCTATTATTTTTGTAAAATTCAAACTTGGATGAGTTGATCGACTGGATCAATGAGTTGGAGGAATATTTTTTGTATGAGGATATCGAGGACCCTGATGGAGTTAATTTTGTGAAGGCCAAAATGAAAGGCCATGCCAAAATATGGTGGCAAGAGATTTAGTTGGAAATAAAGAAGAGGAAAGGAGAAAATCACTGGATGGGATTGCATGGTGGACAAACTAAAGAAGCAGTTCATTCCTATTGATTACAAGATTGATTTGTTCAAGAAGATGCATAGGTTAAAGGAAGTAGAAAAATCTATCCAAGAATATGCAAAGGAGTTTTACTAAGTCCTTATTAGGGTAGGGCATCTAGAAGCAAACAAAGAGAAGGTTGTCCATTACCTTAGTGTGTTAAGACCTAGCATTTAGGAGGAGTTAAGTCTAGTTAGAATGACTAGCATTGAAGAGACATAGTAGTTTGCCTTGTGAGTTGAGTAGAAGCTAAAAAATAGTTTGATGGAAGGCAAAGAGAGTTCAGTCAAGGAGGAAGGGGTGGTAAGAGGTCATTTGGAGGCTGGAATGAGAACTAGAAGAAAAATGAAGATGTGGGTACTAGCCAAAATCAAAGGAACAAGGATTTCAACCACTCCCATGAGCAAAACTTTGGAAATCAAAGAGGAAGAGGTAGAGGACATGGACAAGGTTTAGGAAGAGGAGGCTTTCATGGTACATATTTTCATTGTAATGAAGGTCATCGTGCCTTTGAATACCCTCAAGGCCAAGGAAGGACAGATGGGAAAGATGATGGTCAAGCAAGGGTTTCTCATGTGGATGATGATGCACAATCATTGCATTCTAAGGATGCAGAAAGAGGAGAGATTCTATTTAATGAAAGAGTCTTACTAGGCAATGAGACTGAACCTAGACAAAGGAGGAGTTTGTCTCATACCAAGTGTAAGTGTGAGGGTAAATGTTGTGATGTTATTGTAGACGGTGGAAGCACTAACAACTCAATATCAGAGGAGATGGTCTCAAACTAAAGCTCAACAAAGAGAAAAACCCCCAACCCTATTAGATTACTGGGTGCAAAATGGCCATAAGGTCTTGGTTAGTGAGCAATGTTTGGTAAAGTTCAAGATTGAGAGTTACCATGACAAAGCTATCTATGACATCATTCCAATGGATGTCTACCATTTATTGTTGGGAAGGTTGTGGTAGTTTTATAGGCATGCTATACATGATGGTCATGAAAATATATACTCTCTAACAAAGGATGGAGTTCGCCAAAAATTGAAACCCTTGATAAAGGATGGTGGAAAGGTATGTAGTAGTGCTAGGGCATGTCTTGAAGGATTTGAGAAAATATGCAAATCAAATCCATGAAGCCCTCGAATACTTGCATATAGAAAACCTATCACAAAGAAAAAAAGACAAGAAGAGGCAAGGGTTCACTTTGAAAACACACAAATTGTATATTCAGATGAAGAAGAGATAATAAATTACAAAGAGATCAATTTGTATAAAAGGAGATCGAAACCCAAAAAGAGTAACCTAATAAGTTACATAGGGTAACCTAAAGGAGAAAGCTATTTAATAAATTACTAATTAATTATTAAATAAAGAAAGAAAAAAATGCATAAAGAGAAATATTAAGAAGGGAGAAAAGGTAATTTAATTTATGAAATTAAATTAACCTTTTCTCTAACACACATCTTTAAGATGAGAAACAATGTAGTTACAAACAATGTAGAAAGAGCAAGAAAACTACAATGCAATGTTGAAAGAAAACTTGGGTCCCAGCAACAAGGCCTAATGAGGTACCCAATCACAAAAAAATCTCTATGAAATGGAGAAATAGAGAAACCCTAGTGGAAAAAATTCTACTCCAAAAAGAGATAGCTAAAAGCCTAGTGAAGACTACAAAAGCCTCCAACTAGAGGAATGTTCTAGAAAATAGGAACAAAGAGTGATCATGAAGAAAACCAGTGAAGCATCAAGAAGCTACAAACATTGTCAAAAAGAAACTACTAATTTTTAGAACCTCCTCTAAAATAGAACCTGAATAGGTAGAGAAGATAGTATTCTGCATCAAATCAGTAGGCAAACAAAGGCAAACAACTGAACTCAAAAATATATATGGCATAAAACAACAAAGCTTGTAGAGCTAATCAATCAAACAAAGGAAGGCTACAACCAAAGTAGGAATGAAAAGAAGAGTTTCTATATGGTAGATGATCCATTTCACTAAAATGCATAAGTATCTAGCCACTATAATTGCCTAGTACATAGGATCAAATATTAAATACATAGCTTACTCCAATGAACCAAAGAAGCATTAGAAACAATAGAAGAACCCCTCCCCCCCTAATGCAGAAAAGGGTGAGGTGATAGGCAATTGAGAAAGTGGGCCAAAAATCTCCTACAAAATAGAAAGAACCAAGAACATCAAAAGTGAGGAAGAAGTAAAGACACCTATAAAGGCATGTGTCATTGACACATCATGGGGCTAATTTCATGGAAGGGACACTCACTTGAGAAAGGAAGAGGGCACTAAAAGGCAAACAACTATCCCCTATGGCACTTTATAACATAGTGTGAGTACAATAAGTCACAATGATGAAAAGGATCCCAAAAAGAAAGGAGTGGCACTTTATCCTAGTGTGTTTGCATTAAAAATTCTTACAAATGATATCAATAATGATAAAAAAGGGTAAAGAGCTGATACAATAGATAGTACAACCCAAAAGAAGAGATCCCATGCCATGAAAATGATCCCTAGACCTAAAACACCCAAGATATCCACCATAGTGTAGAAAAGAAAAGAAAATGATAGAAAGAGCATGGGGTAGAATTTGGAAGAAATTGCATCATTTCTAAAAAGTAGACAAAATTAGCTTTCCAAAAATATAACATTTTCAAAAAATGGAGATGGGACACTCAAGATATGCCCTCTAAAGTGAAAATAGAACATATAGCTTTGACTACCAAAATAGGCAACCAAACTACACCAAAACTGAAAAACTCCTACACTAATGTCTCTATCTTGGAACTAGCTTTCTGACACTTCTTTTGGATCAAAAAAATACATCCAAATGCTCAAGTTACGGTGAAAAAACCAATAGAGCCCCTAGAAATGCATAGCAATTTTTTTTTTAATAAAAAAATCATAATTTTAAAAAAAATTAAAACACCCCACACCATCAGTAGAGTGGTGGTTGGGTGGTGGAGGGTAGTGGTTCACTATGGAGTAGGGCTACTATAGTGGAACCACTAGGGGGTGATCGCTAGTGATAATCGCAACAGTGACCACAGTAGTAATTGCAGTGGTTCTTCAATGGTTAGGTAACCACGGTAGGAAAAAAATTGTAGATTTTTAACTTTCTTGTAATTTTTAATAAAAATTTACCTCAAATTGTGTGCAAAGGCCATATGTCGCTATCAAGAAAAAAAATTGCCTCTTGGATCAATGTTGTCCAAAACGAACAAACTTTGTATGGAAATAGGGATTTTGATGCCTTCTAAATCCATCTATGAAGTCTATTTAGTCTCAAGCTGCTCTAAAATTCAATAACCACCCTATTTTCTTAGGAAATACCTTAAAAACTCCATATCTGATCTATCAAACCCTTATTCTCCCTTTTTCTCCAAATACTAAACAAGCTACAAAAGATCTAGCTCTGATACCATGAAGGATTTGAGCAAATATGAAAATCAAATCCACAAAGCCCTCGAATACCTGCATGTAGAAAACCTATCATAGAGAAGAAAAAGACAAGAAGAGGCAAGGGTTTGCTCTAAAAACATGCAAATTATATATTGAGATGAAGAAGAGATAATTAATTACAAAGAGATCAATCCTTATAAAAGGAGATCGAAACCCAAAAAGGGTAACCTAAAGGAGAAATTTATTTAATAATTACTAATTATTTATTAAATAGAGAAAGCAAAAAATGCATAAAGAAAAATCTTAAGAAGGGAGAAAAGGAAATTTATTTTATGCAATTAAATTAACCTTTTTCTCTAACATGTCTTATTGATGGAATAAAATTTTTGGATGCCATGAAACATCAACATATGTGTTATGCTTTAATTCCTAGAAAAGATAAGGAAGGTAGTAGTGAAATTCCACTTGAAGTCTCAGGTCTATTAAGTGAGTATGCAAATGTCATCACTAATAATTTTCTAGAAGGGTTGCTGCTAGTAAGACAAATTAGTCATCAAGTAGGTTTAGTCCTTGGAGCTAATCTACCTAACAAGGCTACTCATAGGATGACTCCTAATGAGACTAAGGAGCTAAACAAACAAGTTTAGGAGCTATTGAGGAAAGGTTTGATTTGAAAGATCCTCAGTCCATGTGTAGTACCTGTAGTACTGACACCAAAGAAGGATGGAGAGTGGAGAACGTGTATCAACTATTGGGCTATAAATATAATAACCATCAAGTATCAATTTCCTTGCCAAGAATGGATGATCTTATGGACTATTTGAGTGGAGCTTAGTATTTCACAAAGATAGATCTCAAGAGTGGCTATCACCATATACATATATGAGAAGAAGATGAGTGTAAGACTGCGTTCAAGATCAAGGAGGGTCTATATGAGTGTTTAGTCATGCCCTTTGGACTCACCACTGCACCAAGCACCTTCATGTGGCTTATGAATGAGGTACTAAAGACATTTTTGGGAAAATTTGTTATTGTCTATCTAGATGATATTTTTTTTTCAGTAAGTCTTTAGATGAACATTTATTGCACATTCATAATGTCCTTGAAAGTTGAGGGAAGATAAATTGTTGATTAATTTGAAGAAGTGTAGCTTTGTCAAAAGGAAGTTAGTTTATTTGGGGCTTGTTGTATTAGTTGAGGGTCTCAAAATGGATCTAGAGAAGGTGAAGGTCATGTTGGAATGACCTACTTCAAGGTCTACCACTAAGGTGAGGTAATTCTATGGTCTTGCTAGTTTTTACAGGAAATTTGTTAGGAATTTCAATAGTATATGTGCACCCCTAATTGAAACAATGAGGGGGGATAGAAAAGAGTTCAAGTGGACTATAGGAGCTGCCAAGAGTTTTGAATTACTAAAGAAGAAGGTGACAAAGAAACTTGTGTTGGAATTTCCTAATTTTAATAAGTGTTCCAAGTGGATTGTGATGCTATTGGCAGTTCTATTCGGGCTATATTAAGCCAAGAAGGTAAGCCTATTGCCTATTTCAATGAAAATTTGAATGATTCAAAGAAGAAGTATTTTGTTTATGATCAAAAGTTCTATTTAATAGTTCAGGCCTTAAAGAAATGAGGGCATTATATGTTGCCAAAAGAATTTTTTTGTATACTAATCACCAGGCATTATAGTACCTGAATAGCCAAGGTAAATTGAATTAGATACATTTGAAATTGGTAGAGTTCATGCAAAGCTATACATTTGTTTTGAAACATAGAAGCAAAAGGTCTAATAGGGTTGCAAATGCATTAAGTAGGAGATAGTTGTTGCTGATAGTAATTTAGGTTGTAGTGGTTGGGTTTGATGAACTCAAGAATTTTTACCCTAAGGATCTTGACTTTGCAGAGGCTTGGAAGGCTTGTAAAGAACCTATTACTCTAGGACCAGGTGATTTAGGATGGTATGTTGTTTGAGGGATTTCAATTGTGTGTCCCAAGGAGTTCCATGAGGGATAACTTGATTAAGGAGAAGCATAGTGGAGAGATGGTAGGACACTTTGGTCAAGATAAGACCATTTTTGTTATTAGAGAAAAAAAAATTTGGCCTCAATTTTCACATGATGTGAAGAAGTTCTTGTAAATTTTTCAAGTATGTCAAATAGCCAAAGGATTTAGTCAAAATAATAGACTCTATTAGCCATTGCCTATTACATCAAAGTCTTGGGAGGATATAAGTATGAATTTTGTTCTTGGATTTCCAAGGACACAAAGGGCTAATGACTCAATATTTGTGGTGGTTGATAGGTTCTCCAAGATGGCACATTTCATTCCATGCCACAAGACTCATGATGCAGTGCATATTGAAAAAAAAAAAAATTAGAGAGGTGGTAAGGATACATGGTCTCCCAAAAAGTATTGTTTCTGAAAAAGATACTAAATTTGTTCAGTATTTCTAGAGGACTTTATGGAAGAAGTTGAAGATAGAATTGAAGTTTAGTTCTGCACATCATTTGAAAACTAATGGACAAATAAAAGTAGTGAATAGAAGTCTGGGCAATTTTTTGAGGGTTTTAGTAGGAGATAGACCCAAGGAATGGGATTTGATTCTACCACAAGTAGAATTTTCTTACAATAATTCTATAAATAGGAGTACTAGTAGATCGCATTCTAAATTGTGTATGAGAGTAGTCTAAGGACTACACCAAAGTAGAGGAAGATGGAGCAAGGGAAGAGCATAAGTTTTGAGGTAGAAGACTTTGTTGAACATGTCAAGAATCTACATGAGGAGGTGTGAGCACATATTACCAAGATGAACCTACAGTATAAGGCTAGGGCAGGTCAAAAGAGGAGACATAAGGAGTTCTAAGTTAGAGATCAGGTTATGATATAATTGAGAAAGGAACAATTTTGAGTGGATACCTACAACAAGTTGAAGATGAAGAAATTTGGCCCGTACAAAATTTTGAAGAAATATGATTTAGGGAATGCATATGAGGTGGAGTTGCCAGATGGGATTCACATTTCTCCTATTTTAAGTAATGTATACTTAACATAATATCATGATGATGGTTTAGATGAGGAGTTGATGCTAGAGACATGTGCAATTCCTACTTCTGTGAAGGAAAAGATTAAAGAAATTCTGGATAGTCATGTGGGTCAGAGTACCAGAAATCGGCAATATGAAGAATACCTAGTGAAGTGGAAAGGACAACCAATAGAAGAATCAACTTGGATATCTGCAATGGAGGTTTCCCATTTGGGTTTTCCTCTGCTAGCTATAAAGTGATAGGGTTACTTTTCAATCTACCCTAGTTATCTAATGTAGGAGCATCCATGTTGTAAGGGCAATTTTGTATCACCCAAAAATATGCTTAGTGTTAGTTTCTTTTTAAAGTATTTTCATTTATAGATACCCATTTGGGTCAAATAAAGATTCCAACTGTCATAGCTCCACTATTGGTTTTTTGGGTTAGAGTTTTTGAGCACCTTGGGGTACGTACCAATATAGAAAATAGGTTATTTTTTAGTTGAGACATAATTATAATGAGTTAGAGGGTGTAAGTTGGAGGAATGATTATACTTATAAATTAAAGCACTCTAGAAAAAGAATTAGGTCAAAAGGCTTTGCTGTTTGAAAATTATTGTGGTTTTAAGTTGCTTGGAGACCTCCTAAGAGCACTTCAAAGTCAGATATGAGGCACTAAATGGCCTTGTATAGGCTCAAAAAATGGGATATGAGAAAAATTTTTTATAGGGCTATAGAGCACTTGGACAGCTTTCTAGAAATGTAAATGATTTGTCACTCAGAGTCCCAAATCAAAAGTTATGCCTCCTGAAAGTTGGACTACCATTTTTGGATTCTTCTAATTTTACACCAACTTCTAATGTGCTTTCTAGAACCATTTGTTTTAGTGGTGGATGCCAAATGGAATATTCTAAAATGTATTCCTAAACCTAAACCTAATTTGGTTTACTTAAGGACATTTCTAGCATTGTAAAGGTAATTTTTGGTGGATTTTAAGAGAAGCTATTTTGAGAAGGGTTTTCTCTAGAATATAATAACATTGTAAGCCCATGGGCATGTCGTGGAGTCTTTTTTTGTTGTATTGGATGTAATAGAAAATCACTTTTGATAATAATATTCCCCTTTTCCAATTGCATTCATTTTGTCTTGGGTTGTGTCCCCATCAATTTGTAATATATTAATTTTAAATGTGTGTGTATTTGAATGTGTGGATACATGCATATATATGTGTATATTGCATATATAATATATATGTGTGTGCATACAATTATATATATGAGCTTATGTATGCATATATACATACATGCATATCTATATACAAATGTGTATATATGTCTACATGTGCATATGTCTCTCACACATATCGTACATGTACATTAAAAATATTTTTTTAATACTTGACCTAAATTACACATTGGAAATTTTAAAAATTGAATGTATATGTACAAAAAAGTTTTTTTAATATACTTAATCTAAATTACACAACTTAAACTAAAAACTTTCAATATAATAGATTCTCCTATAGGATAATGAACATCCTAAACTAGGACCCCTCTATATACATGTATGAAGTATCTAGACATGACCTTTTAGTCTAGAAAATTATTATGAATTAGGTTTGATTTAGGCTATCCAATTTTAAGACATTTATTATGACCCTTCCATTTATTATAATCTAGCTCAATACATGTTCAATTTTATACTCTCTCTTTTTAAGTCATCCCATTAAGACCCCTTCAAATATCCTATTATGACCCCTTCAAATATATCCTATTAGATTTTTTCCTTTTAATTCATCCTATTAAGATCTAGTTCCTTATGACCTAGCTATGTATCCAAGTCCACCCATGTGATACTACTTTTAAATCAATAACTATGACCACATAGACCTCCCTAGGTCTCTAGAACCCCATTAAATACACTCATACATGTGTATATGAAATAGAAATCATGACACTTGTAGTTTAGAAATTTATGTGATCTAGATTGATCTTTGATTTTGCAATTTTTAACATTTGTCACCCTAAATAGGACCAAAAAATTATTATAATTAGATCCTTATATGTAAACATATACATGAAGTTACCACATGATATAAATTGACTTAAAGATAATCCTCTTAAGATATCCTACATTTCATATGTTTGATTTTATATTCTCCCCAAGTAAATCATCATTTTATATTATCCCTCTAAGAAATCCTATTAGGAGACTTTTATGTATTCATGTACATGATATTAGTATATATTTAATTCATGTTTAGGATTCAAGATACATTTTCATTTCAAGTATATGTTTATTTAATGTTTAGGTCTTATATGAGCATGCTCATTTCATGTTTAACAATAAATTTGATACATGTGTATGTTCATTTATGTTTTAGGACTTATATGTTAAAAAGTAAATTTTCAATATATGTGTATGCTCATTTCATGTTTAAAAATAAATTTGATTCATGTATATATGTTCAAATATTCATGTTTTCTTTCCTTATATATGTGTGTACATTCATTTCACATTGTACATATGACTTACATAAATGTGTATGCATCATTTCATCTTTAGGATTTCTAGTTTCTTAAATGTCATTTTAATAAATTTTAGGTTTACACATACACACATACTATAGAGTTTGATACATGGAGGATCAATAGCCTTCTATCTCCCTAAGAAGAAGCCTATCCTCCCCAAACAATAGCATATCCCCCTAGTAGCCTTCCCCCACCCTCCCCCCCTAGCAATGACCTATCCCCCCTAGTAGCAACCTATTCAACCTAATGAGATATATGATCACACTAATTAGGAGATTTAGAGACTTTATGAATCCCTAAATAGTGTTACATGCTCTAGCATGTGTAGTAGTACATTCTAGGGTATTTTACCCAGCCAAGTACCTATATTCGAGATGATATTTATGGTGTTAATCCATATGCTACACATACCATATAATAAGTCCTTGAGAGTAAGAGACAATAGGTTGGCTAGTATTTGATGTCTTATTGATGTTCTATATCATCATCTAATGCTTCATCTTTAGCACACTTGCATAGTGTGGTAGGCATCCCTTTACTGGCTAGCTTAGAGGATCTCACTAGAGTGTTGGCTTGAGATACTATGATTGGTCTGACTAAAGATCTATTAGATTCATAGCCTCACATCTTGTCATGCCCATATCAAATTTTCAAGCTTGTGTGGTTAGTATTAGGGTGCATCCTTGCCACATTCCTCTTATCTCTCAAGTGGTGGTCATGGTGGTAGTGCACATCATGATCTACCTATCGATCACTCTTTTTCTATAGAGGGACATACACATAATACAAAACCTTCAACTATTATAAGACATACTTAGAGTTTAGATGTGGACCTTGATGATTTTGAATTTAGCTTGTCGATCACAAGATGGATGGACTTGTTGACATGTGATGATTCTAGTTCTATGCCATCTCATCTAGTTAGTCCACTTGACTCATCATTATTAGGACATCTGCCAATCACCAGTCATGCTAGGGTAGATGTAGAGGTGGGACAAGATGAGGCCCAACAAAATATGGATATATTGGTGGACATGATTGATGTTAGGCAATCTAAGTATTATCAAATATCATCATCGACACAAGTAAATCTTTTCTTTTAATTCATTAAAATTTCAATTATTTTTAATAATTTATGTCTATATATACCACATGTATGTCATTATAGATTTTTTAATTTTATTTTTTTCACATATGTACTATAGGGGGACATTCCTCTTGTTACTCCATATTTGATGCTAGATTGTGTATGTCATCGAGACTCATTGGATGGTGTCAATAGTGGATAGGTGAATTTTAAATGTTTGATTAGACACATTTACATACATATAAAATGTGAAAGTTGTAAATAAGAGATTTATTTTATTTTTACACATTGATATCACTTTCACTTTAGTATAAGAGAGTCATTAAATCCTTCAAAGCATCTTGATAGACATCCTTTAAACCACATTGTGAGAAGACATCACGATGAGACTGCTACACCTAGCAATCTATAGTTTTTTAATAGATTTTTTGTTCTACTTTCATAGAAAGAGAGACATTCATAGATTTTGATAGAAACTTTATATGCACATTAGTTATATTTTATTTGATAGATACATAAGTATATACAAGCTATTTATATTTTCTATTATCTTCTAAGATTTGGGTGTATATGTTTTTATCATTTTTTTATTATTGACATATTGTAGACTTGAGAATGATGTTTGACACATATGTTTATGTTCTAGTTCATATACATTTGATTATTGATCTACATATGTACATTCTAGATGTATTTCTATTGTATGTTGGATTATATTCTAATATATACATTTGATCATTGATTTATACATATGTGATTAGTTTTGTTCTATGCAAGTGATATTTAGATATGATTAAATGACATTTGATCTAGAATTTATAATTTGCCTACACATGTGTATCTATGATGGTGTATATATGATATTTAATTTAATTACATGTGTTTTATTTAATTTAATTCCTTTCATTTATGTCCTAATTTGGACAAGTACTTTAGATATTTAGATATAACATACATAATTTATGTCCTAATATGAACATGTATCTTAATTAGTTACATATATCCTAATTAGTCACATAAATCCTAAAGAGTAAATATATAGTTTATCCCCTTAAGCCCAATGTTCTAATTTGTTTCCCTTAAAACATATATTCTAATAAGTCAAATATGCTAATTTCAATAATTTAAAGATACAAAATACAATTCAAACTTGAGTCTAGTTAAATGAAAGAGTAAATATATAAGAGTAAAAGTTCAACCAAATTTCAAATTAGTTCTAATAAAAGAGTAAAATTTTAATAATTAGTTACAAATTATAATTTTAACTTGACAAGTTAAATGAAAGAGTTAAAGTTTGATTGCAATGTATTTCATCCCCTTAAGCTAAGTCCTAATTTCATCTCCTTAAGAGAAGTCTTAATTTCATCCCCTAAAGCCACATGTACTATTTAGTTCAGCCAAATTTCAAATTAGTTGTAATAAATGAGTAACATTAGAACATTTGTGGCCTAATGGAACGAAAAAATTAGAAGAGTTCCACCAACATGTCAACAACATTGCACCATGCATTTCTTTTATCAAAGAGCTCGATCCAAAAAATCATTTTCCTTTCCTTGATGTCCTTCTCATCAAGAAACCTAATAGTACCCTTGGTTGTTAGGTGTTTATAAAGGATACACACACAGACTCGTACATCCACTCATCCTCCCACCACCATCCCAGCCAAAAATTTGGCATTCTTAAGATCCTTGCTCTGAGAGCCTATAGAATTTGTGATGATGATCACTTAAGCCTTGAACTTAACCACCTTTGACAAGTCTTTAGGCTTAATGGTTATTTTCCTAGACAAATATCCAAAGCTCTCAACGAAGCCAAGACCCTCCACCATTCCCTTTGTGACCCCAAACCTTCCACAACTCCTCTTGAATTGAATGCCTTATTCCCCTTTATCAAAGGTATTTCACAAAAAATCTCCAAGATTTTGACCAAAAAGGATCTACAAGTAGCCTTCAAATCCCCATCCAAGCTTAAAAAACAATGTCCCACCTTTAAAAAACTCTAGAGATGTTTATTCTAACTCAGGGGTCTATAAAGTTATTTTCTCTTATGGGACACCTTATATTGGAAAAACAAGTCACTCTTTCCACATTCAGATCAAAGAGCACATTGTAGACATTAGACATGATAGGGTTTGCAAATCAGCCTTAGCTAAGTATTATTTCTCTACCAAACATCACATCTATTTGGAAAACATGTAGATCCTAGCCAATGAGGACAACTATTTCAAAAGCAAGCTTGAAAAAGCTATTGAGATCAATAACCACCTCATCAACCTTAATCATGATGATCATTGGATCCTCAACCCTTCATGGCAACCAATGTTAGCCTCAAGGTACAGTGACCAATGTCACAAGGGGTAGTCTCTCTCCTGCCACCAATCACCTTGCCCCCGCCCCACCTCCTTTCCCTCTCCATTGGTGGGATTTCCTTCTTTCCCTTTGTTTTCTCCTTCTTCTTTTTGTGTGGTTTGCTTGTGTCTTCATGCTTCTTCTTTGTCTTGGGCTTTTTTTTGTAGTGTTGATTTCTCTTGCTCTTTTTACTTTTCATATACTCTATACATAGATGCATTTATATATTCATACTTAGATATGTGTGTGTATGTATATGTGTGTGTGTGTGTGTGTGTGTGTGTGTGTGTGTGTGTGTGTGTATACGTGGGTGAATGCACAAAGTTGGGTCACAATTTTGCGGAAGTCAAATCCACGAAATGAGACCTCTTAGAAACGGGTACCTGATTTTAAAAAATGAGCACCCATTTTTGGCTCGGGTGCTCGACCCTAAATTTAAAAAATGGGCACCCTTTATTTTTTAAAATCGGGTACCCATTTTTTATTTTCTAAAAATGGGTACCCATTTTTTAAAAATCAGGTACCCATTTTTTAAAAGTAAAAAATAGGTACTCGTTTCTTAAAAATTCAATTTTTTAAGTTTTTGGTGAATTTTACATGTTTCTTTTAGCTTTTCAAAACGGGTACCCAGTTTTTGAAATTCAAATAATGGGTGCCTGTTTCTTACAACATGAGGCAGGATTTTCTTTTCCTGCCTCAAATTTTGGTTTGGGACAGGCTTGGTGAGACCAAGCCTATGCCTTGGCCACTCAAGATTTGGCTAAGGCATTGAACTGACAAATTCATGCCTTGCCATAATTTTTAGAGGGTCTTCCCAATCAAATTTTTTTACGAAACAAAAACCCATTAGAGCTCTCACTGTCCTGATTTCAGAAATATAAATTTTATAGAGTTATGATTTACTATTTTTTTATTATTTTTTAATCAAAGGTGGTACCTAAATGTAAAATAGCAATGTTCACCAAAACTTTAATTTTTGGAGTTGAGGAAAGCCAACTCCGAAGACGCCCAAGATCACCTATATGCAAGAACTTGTCAAAGAGAAGCCAAGGAGAGGAAGATCATGGAGCAAGGGAAAGACCCTAAATGGACATGAGAGACAATATGTGCAAACACAAGAAGAAAATGTATTTACAATATGCACAATTCCTTATGATGAAAATACAATGAGAGAGCCCACTTATAAAGAGCTCATGGAAGCTTGTAGAACAAGTTGGAAGGTGGTAGAAGATAAGGATGACAACTTAGCACACATCCACAAAAGGTGGAACATGCTAGAAGGGAACAAACTCCCGTGTTGTCAACAACTAACCACTACATGCATTAAATACTAAATATTAAATAAATGCATTTACCTAAGTAAGCTTAAGTAAATAGAATAAATAATTAGTAAATTAATTATTTACTCTAACACCCCCCCTTAAGTGCAACTTAGAGAAATGCCTTACGCTCACAAAACTAAGATGAATGCAGAATGGGTCCTGGAAACGAGGCCATGTTAGGTACCCAAGTATAATGCAACAAAATGCAACCTCTGTAAATGGGGAAAGAGAGAAAACCACGTGGGAAAAACCCTCCCCCAAAAAGAGGTAACCTAGTGAAGAATTGAAGAAACCTCCAACTAGGGAAATGTCCCCTAAAACAGGAACAAGGAGTGATCATGAAGAAGCATCACTGAAGCATGAAGAAGCCACAAAATCTATCAAATTGCTAATCTAAAGAACCTCCATGGAAGAAGAAGGTACGAACCAAGCATGTCCATATGGTAGATGATCCATCTCACGGAAATGCATAGGTAGCTAGCTACTGCAATCACCTTGTATATAGGATCAACCACTGAATACATAGTTCACACTATCAAACCATCAAACCACAGATGCATTAGAACAACACTATAACCCCCCCTTAATGAAGACGGGGTGTGATAACAGGCAACTGAGAAGGTGGGCCAAAGTCTCATGCAGACAAACCAAGAACGACAAGAGAGGGAAAGAGGTACAGACACCGATAAAGACATGGTCAAACTGACTCTGCATGGGGCTAATGTCATGGAAGGGACACTCACTTGACAAAGGGAGAATGCCTAAAATAGAAAACAACTATCCCCCCATGGTGCTTTATGAAAATAGCCCATGTACAACTAACTCAAAACAACATTCACGATCTCTGGAATTCAAAAGTGGCACTTTATCTCAGTGCGATACATAAAAGTGCTTCAAAATGATAGCTACAATGATCAGAACTGAAAACAAGCTGCAACAAAAGAAAGTACAACCAAAAACAAGAAAACCATGCCAGGAAAATGATCTTCGGGCCTAAAACACTCAAAATATCCACCATATAGAAAAAAAATGCCAAAACTATGATAGAAAGAGCAAGGGCCAAAAACTAAGAAAAAAGACCACATTTTTGAAAAGATGACAGAACCAGCTTTCCAAAAATATAAAGTTTTCAAAAAATGGGCATGGGATGCAAAAGATATGCTTGCCAGAGTCAAAAACATAAATTTGGACTTTGACTAAAAAAATAGACAACTAAAAAGAATCAAAACCTTAAAATACCTTAACAAATGTCTCCGTCTTGGAACCAACTTTTCGGCGCTTCTTTCGGATCAAAAAAATACCTCTATATGCAAAAGTTATGGCCAAAAAACCACAAGTAGGTCCAAAATGACCCTAGGAGGAGAGTGCAAGCAGGTCTGGTGATGAAATGATGATGTCATGCTAATGTCAGCAAATTATTGTTTTAAAATTAATGGCCATGTGGTCGTTGCTGCAAAAAAGAGTCCATGTGGCATCCACACAGCAAAAAGGCTGACGTGACAAGGGCCACGTGGCAAAGTGTCATGTGGCAAACCTGCCATGTATCACATGGTGAGTGGCTCAGAATCTATGCGGATGACCCACTGTGTGGTTGACTGTACACCCACTGACTATACCAAAAATTTTGATGTGGGCTATTGTTAGTCGTCCACGTGGCTGGCGGCACTGATGGGGCAAATAAGTAGACATGGCAGGTGACATAGCAAAAAATGCTGACAAAGCATGTTGATTGGAGACAGTGCAGGAGGCAAAGACTAACAACGAAACCACCGTCCGAGTGGCAAAAAAGGGTGTTGTCATCGGGGAGGAGGTGGCGGTAGGGTGGGCGATCGACGGCGGCCAGGCTGAGGCTGCCCAGCGGCTGCTCAACCGCTGCGGTGGCCGACGAGCAGTACATGGGTGGCCGCTCGGCGGCACTGTGGTGGCACACGTAAATTTTATATTTATATATATATATATATATTTTTTAAAAAAAAATTGCTGAAAATGACCATACAGTCTGTATGGCAGCCTGTAGGGCTAAAAAAAAATTTGCCTCCTGGTGCTCTGTCTCCAAAATCAAAAAGCTTTATATGAATCCTGACTGCAAATGGCCTTCTAGATCCAAAGGTGATGTCCGTTTGGTCCCAATGTGCTTCAAAAATTTGCTGATCCCCTGATTTGAAGAAAAAATGCACAAACAAACTAGGGTTTGTGACTTCAAATCGTGGCTTCAAAATTTTTCAACGAAGCAGCAGCAGGAAGGCTCTGATACCATGTTGGAGTTGAGGAAAGCCAACTCTGAAGATGCCCAAAATCACCTGTATGCGAGAACTTGTCAAAGAGAAGCCAAGGAGAGGAAGAGCATGGAGCAAGGGAAAAACCCTAAACGGACATGAGAGACAATATGTGCAAACACAAGAAGAAAATGTATTTACAATATGCACAATGCCTTATGATGAAAATACAATGAGAGAGTCTGCTTATAAAGAGCTCATGGAAGCTTGTAGAACAAGCTGGAAGGTGGTAGAAGATAAGGATGACAACTCAGCACACATCCACAAAAGGTGGAACATGCTAGAAGGGAAAAAACTCATGTGTTGTCAACAACTAACCACTACATGCATTAAATACTAAATATTAAATAAATGCATTTACCTAAGTAAGCTTAAGTAAATAGAATAAATGATTAGTAAATTAATTATTTACTCTAACATTAATAACTTTTTTATTTTATATTTTTTCTTAAATTAATTTATATGTCATCAATCTACATTCAATTCTTTTGAAGTTTAAAAAAAAAAATTGAAAAAAGTGAAATTTTGATCAAATTATGGTGTCTGTACATGAGAGGTTTTAAAATTTTCTTTTATAGCCAATTAAAAATTAATTAAAAAACATATATTCATTAAAAAATTCAAGAAAAATATTCTCATCAATCTTTGGTGTGTCAGGTAACTCCATTTAAAAGGATTTGCAAAAATTCATTCATTTGTGTCAAATTATGGTGTCCGTACATGAGCATGGTATGGTCCTGAAACAGGCATTTTGAAAAAGTGGTTTTTAAAGATCCATACCAAAAAAATAATCTATCATATTTTTATAGAAATAAATTACATATTCAAAAAGAAGATTCCAGGCACTACAATTTTTATTTCTGAAGTTTTTTTATATTTAATCTCTAAATGGCTCAACTTTTGGCATCAATTGACAAAATATTTCAAAAATAGGAAAAACACTTCCACTTTTCGGCCAAAAGTGAGACCCAACTTCTTGCACTGACCCACATATTTATATATTATTGCATTTACAGATATATGTATATATCATGTGTGCATGTGTTTTAGTTCACATGTAATATTTAGAAATATATATATATATATATATATTTCTAAATATATATATACTTATACACACACACACACACACACAACATGTTAAAGAAAATACATGCACACACATAGACAAGATATATTACATGTGCATGTGCTCGATTTAACACATAATATACATACATACATACATACATACATGTGTGTGTGTGTGTGTGTGTGTGTGTGTGTGTGTGTGTGTGTGTGTGTGTGTGTGTAGTTATTCCTTTTATATATATTGTTATATGTATTAATATTCATACAACATTATTTATTTCTTCTGTTTGTTTTTTGTGTTTTATTGGTGGGTGGACATTTTTACTACTCACTTACACACACTTTTTTTTTAATGGTACATTTGTACTTATATATTGTTCATGGGCATTATTAATAATAGCCCTTATATATATTATTATATATTATGATAATATAACACACATACTTCACATAAGCATGTGCCTAAACATATAATTCTTGTTATGTATTATAGGTTTACATTCAATATTCTTTATAATAATTTAATTGTCTAATCTTGCTTAATTTTTATTTTTAAGGTTGGGTTAGTTGTGATGTCCTTTCTTCTTTTTAATTTTTCATTTACTTTTCTTCAATTTCCTACATCTAATTGATTTATATTTTGTTCTCATTTTGACTTCATATGTTCTTTCTTTCTTTGTTGTTTGTGAAGCATGTCCCTATTGGTTCCCTGTCCAACCATCTTACCTACTTCTAACTTTGGCATGCATGCAATCTCTCTTCCCATGGTCCCTATATCTTTTGGCCAGTCAACATCTACAACTCATTTTGTTTTGCATCTTTTGTTCTCTTTTCATCCTA
The DNA here is from genome assembly GCA_028749045.1 of Cupressus sempervirens. NCBI lineage: Eukaryota > Viridiplantae > Streptophyta > Pinopsida > Cupressales > Cupressaceae > Cupressus > Cupressus sempervirens. The sequence goes on along the minus strand of CM053783.1, from coordinate 804,669,587 downwards.
ATGATGGATCGCATAGTGTGATTCAAAATGTTGATGATAAAAATCTTTACACAATCAAATCCAGAAACAAATTGATTCAAGAGTAAAAGTTCAGTAATTAGTTACAAATCACAATTTTAACTTGACAAGCTAAATGAAAGAGTAAAAGTTTGATTTCATAAAGTGCATCATCTCCTTAAGACAAGGCCTAATTTCATCCCCTTAATATAAGTCCTAATTTCATCCCCTCAAGACACATGTCCTAATAATTTCAAATTAGTTCTAATAAAGGAGTAAAATTTCAATAATTAGTTACAAATTACAATTTGAACTTGACAAGTTAAATGAAAGAGTAAAAGTTTGATTGCATAATTTACATCATCCCCTTAACACAAGTCTTAATTTCATCCCCTTAAGACAAGTCCTAATTTTATGCCCTCAAGACACATCTTAATTAGTTCAAGAAAATTTTAAATTATTCAACCAAATTTTAAATTCTTCAAAAAATTTAACCAAATTTCAAATAGTTCAAGAAAATACAATTGCCTATATAGTACAAGTTGTTTCTATCTCAAATCAAGTGGTTCATCTCGTTCTTGGATAACATGTAATATTCTCTTGTGATCATCAATATCAAGCCTCCACTTATGTATTATAGGTCCTTTGACTAGATGAAGAGTTAGACCATTGGAAAGTTCATGGTTACTATACTGATAAACCTTGTTGTAAGGTTGATAATTAGTTAAATGAATCACATTTTTAAGTACTCTTATTTTCTTCAAATTTTTGGAAATGTGAGGTAGGCAAGGTTACTAGGGGAGGGGGTGAATTAGGAACCAATAAAACTTAATCTTATTCCACCAATTAATCCTTCATATAATATTCTGATCTAATTGCATGCATGAAAGAATGAAATCAAATAAACATTCATAGCAATTTGACACAAGATATGGTGACGCAAAAACCTTCCAAATAGAAAGTAAAACTAGGGTTAGGATGATACCACAAGATTTAGTACTATAGTATAAAGTTGGCTTATTAAGGCTTATAAATGATCACTTCTAACGATCTATCATGTTAGGAGAAATAAGGACTATGAGGTCTGCCTTGTTAAAGGATTTATAAAACATACAATGAAGTATGCACTTGGTAAAGAGATTTATCAAAGACTGTTAAGTCTACCCTATTAAAGGATTTGACTGATGCATCTATTAGGATGAACCAGTGGCTGATCTTTGATCTGCAACTTTGATTTGTTATTTGAGATTCCTTGAATTTTAATGATCACCTTGATGTGATAGATAATACTTTGATGTTCCTTATATTGCTTGTAGCCTTCTTTGATTTGGACTTTTGCTCATCATATACTTACTCTTCTCTTTTTTGGATATGATATAATGCATTACATATATACCAATCTAAATCACAATTTACTAGAGTTGGCTACAAAACAAGTTTCACCAAAATACACAAAGTTGGCCCAACTATTGTAAATCAGGTTTAGAAGACAAACTCATTGATTTCTTGATACTTAGCAACCATTATCAACACTTGACATCATCTGGAACTCATTTTATGAAGAGGCTTAGTTCAAATTGATCACTTCTAAGTAGCTTGAACTCAGTCAGCACTATGTGACTCAATAAATACTATGAAACTCAACATATACTGAATCACTCGGTTGATATTCCATGGCTCGGTCAATTCTAGATTCACATCGCTAACACTACTAGCTCGATAGACATTGGAGAACATACTTAAAACTATGGAACTTTGTTAACACTATAGTTTGCATCACTTGTACACTTGGCATAAACTATACATAGGTTCTAAAGCTTAGTAGAAATTTAGAAACTTGGTAGCAACTATATAACTCGGTAGCAATGTAACCAATTGATTAAGTTTGAGTCACTAATAGATAAATTGACCTTAATGTCAACATGAATATGTTCCTTTTACAATAATAGAATATGTATACACATTTTTAAAATATTATATATTAATAAATTATTGAATATGTGTACACATATCCATGTACATCAATCAAATAAGTCAATAAATTTGAATTGATAAAAAAACATAGATGTATACATTCAACTATAGTAACCTATAGGAAACATAAATCCATCACTTATTTCAATCTTTGTTAGCTTATCTCTTTCCATAGTGTAATGCAATAAATAATAGCTAACACCTTCTACATTGTCAATTTCTACCATGACTACAAAAACATTTGCTACACAAAGTATATTATAAATTCTATATACATGAGTGTAAATTATAAGTTAAACAAAATTGTGAAAAAAAATTATGTATATACATACATACCAACTTTTATCAATCCTAAAATATGGTTATAATCACTAGAAATCAATGGAATATCATCATAGTTTTCATCCTCAAACTCATTCATAGTAATAACATATGGTGGCACATAAGTCTCTTCACCTACATATCTACGTTCTTGATTAATGCAATGACCATAGTTTTGATCAATGCAATCAAGAAAAAAAAAAAGTATTCTCTAGTGTATAATGACCACACATTACTATTTGTACTCATAACTAAATGCAAAGATTGTGGCTTCTCTACCCTCTTGCTTGCATGCATTGATCTTCTATTGACACCTGAATGTAAGGTCCATACGTACATATAAAAAATGAGTTAAACATGTACATATTAGTTATCCCTAACATATTAAACATAAATTTAATTTAATTTAAATATTCAAATTAAATTGTTAACATATGTGTTACATCTATACCTAATACCTCCTAAAACACTCTGAATGGTATGACTCAATCCACTTGTGATGACGTGTTATCTATATTTTTTGGTACTATGTATCCTTTATAGTCCATTTGATACTTTCTTGAACCACGTTTGATACAAGCTCTTGCAGTATCATGCTCATCCTTTCCATGTCCACTCAAAAAAAAAATTGAATGTGTGGTATATTTTGGTATTGATGCTATCTACATAATGCATAAAATGGTCAAGCTGATTTAAATTGTGTTTCACATCCATCTAACCATACAAAATGTTTTTATATTTTTATGCATTTATTTTTCATACATTTAAAAAATGTCTTAAAATATTGTTACACAAATTGTGTGTCATATTCTCTATCATCACTAATCTAAAAATGATACTCTTTTTAAATGACTCGCACTTGATATGTACTTTCCACACCATCCAAATAAATTTTTGCATGTCAATAAGACACCTAAACCATAATAGCAACCTTCTCTATAAAGTAATATTTTGCTTGAAGTTTTTTTTGAGAAACGAAAGAGTAATTCTCTACAAAGTCAACAACAAATAATATTGTTCCAAATAGTAAATTATCTCTTAGTGTTTGAAACTATTCTACTTTTCACTTAGCAAAAAAGGCATGATGTATATATGGTTGAATCAATTTATAAAAATTTGACATAAATTCTCCAATAGGTATCTCCTCATCTACATATTACAACCTTGTTGATTCTTTTCCAACTTCTTTTTTTTTTTTTTTTATGTACTTATATCTCTTACATTTTACCATCCTCACTATATCAATATCTTCATCTCTCAAATGAAATTTAGTTAGGTTACCATATGTTTCACAAGTTCCTCTTATGTAATCTATTTCACCTATTGCACGATCATTTTATTTGTACATAAGATTGATGTTATGAATTTTCTTGGTCATTTAGGAAAAGAATTTTGAGAACCGCTAATTTCTTCTATCAACTTTAGGAACCCTTGATAGTAAAAATCAAATTCAACATGATATCAAAAACAAAAAGTTTAACAAAATGGGACTTCAATCTTTTAAATAGTGTTTGTCCAATCTTTGTGTTAAGATTTAATTTACAAAATGAGAGATACAATTCATGTTGTGTAATATCCAACAAATTATTTTCAGGTTAAAAATATTCCTTAGACCCAATCCTCAACTCGATGATATCTCTTCTATTTGGTGAAGGATGAGTATTATCAATCCAAAATTGAATAACCAAGTTCTTAACTATTTCCCCAACCCTATCAAATCGAGGAGCTTTACATATTAGTGCCCAATTTCCTTCTAATGTACTATCATCCAAATGTTTTCTCCTTTTCAAATAATGTGATACTTTCTTTCGACTATACCCAATATGAGATGAAAGTGAAGAGATCTATCTATTTTGGGTCATTTTCTTATTAAAATTAGATGTTAGTATTTCTCTTCATGCAACAAATTTATCTGCAAATCTAGTTTTTTCTCCAATGGAATGCAATCCTTCCTTAACACTTTCAACAATATATTTTTGTATTTTAGAATTCCTTTTCTTTTTCATGCTCACATCTATGCCCAATAGTTTCAATTGATCTTCGAATTCATCTTTAAGAAGTGAAATTGATAATAATTAGGTTGTCTCCTCTATATCAAGATTCTCAAATTGTGCAATTATCTCCTTAGACCTTTTATTCAATTTACTCTTTGTAGTATGTGTAGGTTTACTATCATATTCTTTCAATTTTTCTACATCCATTTCAATTATATAATCTATGTTTCTATGATTAGTTTTTCTCTTCAATTAAATGGACCCCCATCCATAACTCTAAAAAATAGGTCATTTAATTCATATAAAATTAAGCATGTATATTTAAAATGATAAACCCTAACTTCAAACATGGTGATACCTAAGCTAATAGTACTCTAATTTAATATTTACCATATTCCTAATTTAATAAACCTTAATCCCAACTATATATAATTTACTCTAGAATAAGATTGCATAGGCTACAAATAAAAAATGTACAAGAAAAAATATTTTCATGTGTACCTTGCCTCCTCCTATATAGTATCCCACTAAAACTTTTCAACAATTTTCATCTTCTTGTTCTTTCATTCTTTTTTGGTGCAAACTAGCTCTTTTATTTTTATCTTCCACTACAAATTCAAGAAAAAACAAGCTGAATATATTTCCTCCCAATTGAAGTGTGGATTATCCAAGATTTCTTTTGATTATAAATTGAAACAAATGAATGTTTATTTATATGGAAAGAAAAAAAATTATTAAAAAATCAAATAGGATGACTAAAGTTTCAATTAAAACTACCTAGATAGTTATGATCAGAACTATCTAAGTTACATTTAACCTTGGCTCAACCAAGCCAAATAGTGTTGATCGAAACTATCTAAAATTTGTTTTGATCAAAACTATGGAAGTACTTTAGATAGAAATTGTATTTCTATCAAAACTAGAAAAATAGAATTCCTTTGCAAAATCTATAAAATTTCCAAACAGAAATTGTAGTTTCCAGACTCAATTACTACGTTCAGATGGAACACTTAAGACATGTTGTTTTGCATGACACAAGTAATTGGAATGAGCTTTCTAATGACTATTGATTTCATATATTTTGAATTTTCTAGGTATAAATTTTTTGAAGTGAATTAAATAGTGTTAGTTATAAAATATAAAGGTATTGTATGGTCAAGGAAAAATATTATCTAAGAGAATGAAAAAGTTGAAAAATAACAACAATCTATGTATTTGAGTCTTCTTTAAATTAAAAAAATATTTTTTCAATCAGGCAATGCATCAAAAGCCATGCATGTCCAAATTAGAGTGAGCTCAATTTAAACATCAATAAAATATGAAATACTAAGGATATAGACATTAGACCACCTCCATGGGTTTGGTATTTATGTTAACAAACTAAATTTAAAAGAGTCACATTGATATCTATTGTAGAAAAAAATTATGGGAGCAAAAAATAGTGTCACTCTTTTAAAAATAGGTTTTTAATAACATACCAATTTTTCATGGGAGAAAAAATAATTAAATATAATCAATTTGATATATACACACACACACACACATACATATATATACATATATATAGAATCTACACAAAAAATCAAAAAAGACTCTAATTTACTTCATCTTTAAATTCCTAACCGTTAAATGACAATTGGCATCAGAAAGTGAAACATTTCTTGAAAATTCACAGTTCAATGTCACTATAGGCAAAAAAGTGTAACTCATTATTGTGGGTTCACCCTTCAAGTCCATTAGTAAGGATTACAATAACAATCAGGAGTCTACCCCTACTAAATCAGATACCATGTAACCTAGCTGCTCTACCCCTACTAAATTAGATGCCAAGTAGCTTGACTCCTCTAAGTAATTAATCTCTAAGGATATTGCAAATGAAAGGGACAACACTATAGGGATCCTAGAGACAATAAAAGTGAGACATATGTACTCCTATCATATTCACAAGTGGATTATGAAGGAAATGAAAAATCTAAATGAGAGAATGAAGTCACTTTCTAATTCTATGGAGGATCTTATTAATCCTAATGATGAGATTCAAAGTAATATCCATATGAACAACAACAATAAGGAGGACTACAAATACTTATTAGAAAAAGAAATTGATATTGTTGTTAATAAAAGGATGTGGGGTATTCATAATAAATTGGAGAATCAGAATGAGATGGTCAAAAGACTTCTCAAAATGAATCAAGAGAGGCTAAAAATTTCCTTGGATAACTTAAAAAATATTCATTTTATGTTAGTAAATATAAATGTTATAAATCTTGGCTAATTACTTTGAGCCTAAGGAAGGGGTTTTGGTTGGACTAGGGAAGAGAACTAGATCAAGCCTTAAAAAAAATTCTTCTAATTATGTTGAGAAGAATACTATCAATGATTTGTTATAAAATATAGAGAGAATTGACAAGAAGGTAGATGATCTTCTCAAGAAAATGGAATGGTGTTCTTACAAGACTGGTTTTTTTTTATTGTATATTTTTTTGGCCATATGGGGTGTATGCTTGTAATCAATTTTTAAGGATTTTTGTCTTAGTTAGCCTACTCTATTTTATTTTGGTGCTTATATCTCTTGTTAAGAATTTATTTTGTTAAATTGGTTTTATTTTATATATCTTTCTATCATGTGACTATTCAAGGTTCTAGTTACCCTTGAAAACCTATTTTTTCCTTAATTGAAAACTACCCTAGTTAACTTTGGTTGATGGAGATATCATTGAAGATATATTACACTTCATATTTAATTATTAATTTTTCAAATCAAATTTATTGTTTGAAGTTTTATTTATTCTATTGGTGTGTATTGATTAGTTTTATATTTATTGTGTGTTAATTTGTTAATGTAGACTTGTTAGTTGAAGTCATCATTGTATGATGGTAGTGTACTAATTTGTGAATGGAAATTATTTTTCTAATATGGTAGAAGTGTGCCACTTGGTATATTGAAAGTGTATTAATGGGTATGGTGGGAAAGTGTTGACTAGTACAATGGAAGTGTGTTAATTAGTATAGTGGAAGTTGGTTGACTAGTATAGTGGAAGTTTACTAGCAGGTATGATAGAAGTTCACTAACTTGTATCATAGAAGTGTCTTGGTTAGTATAATGGAAGTGTATTGACCAGTGGGGTGGAGGTGTACCAAAAATGGATTAGATGGTATAGTGGAAGTGTGTTGACTAGTCTAGCAGAGGTGTACCATTTGATATAGTAGAAGTTTGGTTCATGGTATAATGGAAGTGTTTTAATTAAAATTGAGGTGTGAAATCATATACAATACATAGGGGACATCATCTCTATTTAACAAATCTAGATCCTAAACCTATAAGCACATTTGATTAGTGAAGGTACAAAACTATGATTATAATGGCCCAATTAAGGTTTAAAAATAAGTGGAGACAACAATAACAACAACAACATGACCACTACTTAACCAACACACTAAGTGGTTAACAATAATTGAAAAGGATCTTAATTTTAAATACATTCTTAATTCATGAGCTAGATTGAAACTTGATGCAGGAGCATCCAATGCTATAAAGGCAATCCTATATTACCCAAAAATATGCTTAGTGTTAGTTTCTATTTAATGTGTCTATATTTCTAGATACCCATTTGGACCAAATAGAGATTCAAACACTCATAGCTCTACTACTAGTTTTATGGTTTAGTGTTTTTTAGCACCTCAAGATATGTGCCAATGTGGAAAATAGATTATATTGTAATCATAATTATGATGAGTTATAAGGTGTAATTTAGAGGGAAGATTTTACCTATAATTTCAAGAACTCAAGAAAAAGAATCAAGTCTAAAGGCTTTATGGTTTGAAAGTTATGGTAGTTTTAAGTTGCATAGAGACCTCATACAAATGCTTCAAAGTTAGGTTTGAGGCACTAAACGGCCTTGTACATGCCCAAAAAATGGGAAAAAGATAACATTTACCATGGGGATATAGATCACTCAAAGATCTTTTTGGAAATTTAAATATCTCATCAATCAAAGTCCCAGATCAAAAGTTATGCCTCCTAGAAATTGGACTACCATTTCTGGATTCTTCTAATTTTGCATCAACTTTTGAGGCGTATTCTAGAACCTTCTTCTTTGGTGGTAGATGCAAAATAGAATATTCTAAAATTTATTCATATCCATAAACCTAATTCATGTTACTTAAGGTCATTTCTTGCATTGTAAAGGCAATTTTTTTGGAGTTTGGGAGAAGGCACTATGAGAAGGGTTTATCTCTAGAATTCAATTATGTTGTAAGCCCATAGGGCATATAGTTGGGTGTATTTTTTGTAATGAATGTACTAGAATATCATTTCTGATAATAAAATTATCCTTTCTTTTTGTATTCATTTTTTCTTGGGTTGTGCCTTCATCAAGTGGTATCAGAGCGGGTTTTCCTAAGTGTGTAGATAGAGTGTCGATTGTGAGGTAGTTTGCACTAAGAATGTGTGGTTTTGGTTTTGAGAGAGTGAAAAGATTATTATATGAACATAACATGGTGAAAGGGCCTAAGGTGTTCCTCCTAAGGTTAGAGCCCTTATGAGAAAAGTTCATGCATTGCAAGAGGAGATCTATAGAGGGATCAATCTTGTCATAAGGGATGAAAGTGAGGAGAAAAATGAAGAAGGAAATATTGTGCAAGAAGGAGAACTCCTAAACCAAGTGGAAGAGAATATTTTAATGGTCATTTCAAAGCTAGGAAAAATACCTAAATGTGAGGTTGACATTTTTTAAGGAAATCTAAACACTAATGAGCTGATCGAGTAGATCAATGAGCTAGAGTAATATTTTGAGTATGAGGATGTTAAGGACCCTGATAGGGTTAAGTTAGAAAAGGCCAAATTTAAAGGCCAAGCCAAAATCTAGTGGCAAGAGATTAATTTAGAGAGGAATAGAAGAGGGAAGTAGAAAACCACAAGATGGGATCACATGGTGGACAAACTAAAGAAGAAGTTTATTCTTGTTGACTATGAGCTTGATTTGTTCAAGAAGATGCAAGGGTTTATGCAATCCAAAAAATATGTCTAGGAATATATGGAGGAGTTTTATTGAGTCCTTATTAGGATGGGGCATGTAGAAGAAAATAAGGAGAAGATTTCTCATTACCTTAATAGGTTAAGACGTGGCATTTAGGAGGAGATAAGTTTGGTTAGAATAACTAGTATTGAAGAGGTATACTAGTTGGCATTGCGAGTTGAGGAGAAGCTAAAAAAAATGTTAGAATAAAAGAATAGAGAGCATAGTTAAGGAGGTAGGAGTGGTGGTAGGCATTTTGGAGGCTAAAATGAGGACCAAAATAAAAATGAAGATGTGGGTAACATTTGAAACCAAAGGAATGAGGATTTCAATCACTCCTGTGATCAAAACTTGAGAGACCAAAGAGGAAGAGGTAGAGGACATGGACAAGGTTTGGGAAGAGGAGTCTTATGTGGTACATTTGTTTCACTACAACAAAGAAGGAAATAAATCCTATGACTTCCATCAACACCAAGAAAGGATAGATGGGAGATTTGATGGTCAAGTAAGGGTTGGTCATGTGAATGATGATGCCAAGTCATCAAATTTAGAGGATTGTGATATTGCTATCAAGATTTAACTGTGTAATTTTGAGTCAAACTCATTGACCCATATTTCATGAGTAGTGATTCAACATGAATCCATCTCTCGTGAGAATAAATGGAACACTTAGCACTCATTGGATCTAGGTGATGCTCACAGGGGTGAAGCACCGAGACTTCCCAGGAGGTCACCCATCCTAGTACTACTCCAACCTAAGCGCACTTAACTATGGAGTTTCCTCCATGGTTAAACCCAAAGCTTGCAACCCCATTTTCAAAACCATCACCAAGTGTTGTGCCTTATGAACCATTCATTAAGAATCCCCTTAAGCTCATCAATTGATAAGTAGGAGATAATTTCCACAAAAACTCAAATTGTGATATTGCTATCAGGATTTAACTATGTAATTTTGAGTCAACTTCGTAGTTAAGCACGCTCAGACTAGAGTAGTACTGGGATGAGTGACCTCTCGAGAAGTCTTGGTGCTTCACCCTTGTGAGCATCACCTAGATCCAATGAGTGCTAAGTGTTCCATTTATTCTCATGAGAGATTGATTCATGTTGAATCACTACTCATGAAATATGGGTCAATGAGTTTGACTCAAAATTACACAGTTAAATCCTGATAGCAATATCACAATTTGACTTGCTGTGGAAATTATCTCCTAATTATAAATTGATGAGTTTAAGGGGCTTCCTAATGAATGGTTCATAAGGCACAACACTTGGTGAAGGTTTTGCAAATGGGGTTGCAAGCTTTGGGTTTAACCATGGAGGAAACTTTGTAGTTAAACACACTCAAGCTAGAGTAGTGCTGGGATGCGTGATCTCCTAGGAAGTCTCGATGCTTCACCCCTATGAGCATCACCTAGATCCAATGAGTGCTAAGTGTTCCATTTATTGTCATGAGATATGGATTCATGTTGAATCACTACTCATTAAATATGGTTCAATGAGTTTGACTCAAAATTACATAGTTAAATCCTGATAGCAATATCACAATTTGACTTGCTATGGAAATTATATCCTACTTATCAATTGATGAGCTTAAGGGGCTTCCTAATGAATGGTTCATAAGGCACAACACTTGGTGAAGGTTTTTCAAATGGGTTTGCAAGCTTTGGGTTTAACCATGGAGGAAACTCAGTAGTTAAGCACGCTCAAGCTGGAGTAGTATTGGGATGAGTGACCTCTTGGGAAGTCCCAATGCTTCACCCCTATGAGCATCAGCTAGATCCAATGAGTACTAAGTGTTCCATTTATTCTCATGAGAGATGGATTCATGTTGAATCACTACTCATGAAATATGGGTCAATGAGTTTGACTCAAAATTACACAGTTAAATCCTGATAGCAATATCACAATTTGACTTGCTGTGGAAATTATCTCCTACTTATCAAATTTAGAGGATGTAGAAAGATGATAGATTATGGTTAATAAAAGGGTCTTGTTAAGTGGTGAGACTCAACCTGGATAAAGGAGGAGTTTATTTCATACCAGGTGCAAGTATGAGGGTAAATTTTGTGATGTGATTATTGATGGTGGGAGCGCTGATAACTTGGTGTTATAGGAGATGGCCTCAAAGCTAAAGCTGAAGAGGGAGAAACAGCCCCATCCATATCATATTTCTTGGGTGTTGGATGACCATAAGTTCCTAGTTAGTGAAAAATATTTGGTAAAGTTCATGATTATGATTTACCATGACAAGGTTCTATGTGACACCATATCGGTGGATGTATGTCATTTGTTATTAGGAAGGTTATGGTAGTATGATATGAATGTTATACATGATGGTCATGTGAAAACCAATTCTCTGAAAAAGGATGGAGTTCATCACAAGTTGAAGCCCTTGATAAAGGAAGTTGACAAGGTATGCATTAGTGTTAGTGTATGTCTCATTGATGGAAGAAAATTTATGGATGGCATGAAACATCAGTATATGTGTTATGATTTAATTCCTAGGAAAGATAAGAAAGGCAGTAGTGAAGTTCTAGTTGAAATCTCAGATCTATTAAGTGAGTATGGAGATATCATATCTGCTAATTTCCCAAGAGGGTTTCCACTAGTAAGACAAGTCATACATCAAATAGATTTAGTCCCTCGAGCTAGTTTTCCTAACAAGGTTTCTCATACAAGGACATTGACTAATATTGAGGAGTTGAGCAGACAAGTTTAGGAGCTATTAAGGAAAGGTCTGATCTAGGAGATCCTAAGTCCATTTGTAGTACTTGTAGTACTAGCACCAAAGAAGGATGGAGAGTGGAGGATATGTATAGACTCTCAAGCTATAAACAAGATAGCCATCAAGTATTGGTTTCCTTTGGCAAGTATGGATGATCTTATGGATTGCTTGAGTGGAGCTCAATACTTCACAAAGATAGATCTTAATAATGGCTATCACCAAATGGGGATAAGAGAGGGAGATGAGTGGAAGACTACATTCAAGACCAAGGAGGGTCTATATGAGTGGTTTTTCATGCCCTTTGCACTAATCAATGCATCGAGCACCTTCATGCAACTTATGAATGAGGTACTCAATAAATTTCTTGAAAAAAATTATTTTTGTCTACTTAAATGATTATTTGATTTTAAGAAATTCTCTAAATGGAAATTTTTTGTACACTCATAGTGTTTTTGAGAGGTTGAAGGAAGAGAAATTGTTGATTAGTTTGAAGAATTATAGCTTTTGCAAAAATAAGTTAGTCTATTTAGGATTTGGTGTATTAGTTGAGGTCTTAAAATATACTTGGAGAAGGTGAAGGTCATCTTGGAATGGTCTACTTTAAGGTCTATCACTGTAGTGAGGTCATTCCATGTTTTGGGTACTTTTTATAGGAATTTCATCATGAATTGAAGTAGTATTTGTGAATCCCTTACCGAAACAATGAGAAGGGATAGAAAGGAGTTCAAGTGGACTAGAGGAATTGCAAGGTGTTTTGAGTTGCTAAAGAAGAAGGTGATAGAGAAACCTATGTTAGCACTTCCTAATTTTAACAAAGTGTTCTGGATGGATTGTGATTCTAGCAATATTGCCATTAGAGCTATATTGAACCAAGAAGGTAACCCTATTGCATATTTTAGTAAGAAATTAAATGATATCAAGAAGAAGTATTATGTTTATGATTAGGAGTTATATGCCATAGTTCAAGATTTAAAGAAATGGAGGCATTATTTGTTTCCAAAATAATTTTTTTTTTTTTTTTACTTTGATCAATAGCCATTGAATTACCTAAATAGCCAAGGTAAATTAAATCTGAGACACTGAAATAGGTAGAGTTCTTGTAGAGATACACATTAGTATTGAAGTATAGAAGTGGGAGGCTTGACAAGGTTGCAGACATCTTAATTAGGAGACAATTGTTATTGTCATAAATGTGGATTGAAGTGGTTGGATTTAATGAACTCAAGACTTTGTACCCTAAGGATCCTAATTTTGTTGAAGCATGGAAGTCACGTAAGGAACCTATTACTATAGAAAGGACTAAGTCATTGGATTATATGATCCAAGATGGTATGTTATTCAAAGGTAATTAATTATGCACTCCAAGGAGTTCCATGAGGGAGAACTTGATTAAGAAGAAATATAGCAGAGGGATGGTAGGACATTTTGGTCAAGACAAGACCATTTCGATTGTAAGTGAACATTATTTATGGGCTTAGTTGCCACAAGATGTGAAGAAATTTGTGAAAATTTGTCAAGTGTATCAAGTAGCTAATAGATTCAATTAGAATATTGGACTTTATCATCCATTTCCTATTCTATCAAGGCCCTGGGAAGACATAAGCATGGATTATGTTTTTGGGTTACCAAGGACACACTGGGGTAATGACTAAGTATTTGTGGTCATTGATAGGTTTTTGAAGATGGATCATTGCAATCCCTTTCATAAGACCCATGATGCAATACATATTACAAATTTTTTTTTTAGAGAGGTGGTCAGGCTACATGGTCTCCCAAAAAGTATTTTTTCTAAAAAAGATACAAAATTTGTAGGGTATTTCTGGAGGACTTTGTGGAAGAAGATGAAGATAGAGTTAAAGTTTATTTATGCACATCATCTGTAGGTGAATAGATAAATAGAGGTGGTGAATAGAAGTTTGGAAAATTTGCTGAGGTGTTTAGTAGGAGATGAGCTATAGGGATGGGATTTAATTCTACCACAAGTAGAATTTTCTTAGAATTATTAATTCTATGAATAGGAGTACTGGTAGGTCACCATCCTAAGTAGTGTACGGGAGTAGTCCATGGACTAGACTAGATTTGAGGAAGATGGAGCAAGAAGAGAGGACTAGTGCTAAGGTAGAAGACTTTGTTGAACATGTAAAGAACCCACACAAGGAGGTACATGCACATATTACCAAGATGGACCTCCAACAAAAGGATAGATCATATCAAAAGAGGATACATAAGGAGTTCCAAGTTTGGGATTTGGTTATGGTGTACTTGATGAAGGAACAATTTCCAATGGTTGCCTGCAACAAGTTAAAAATAAATAAATTTGGCCCTTGCAAGATTTTTAAGAAACATGATTTAAGGAATATGTATGAAGTAGAGTTGCTAGATGGGATCCATATTTCCCCTATTTTCAATATTGCATACATAATAAAATATCATGAAGATGGTTCAAAGGAGGATTCCATAATGGAGCCATGTCCCATTCCTAATTCTAAGGAGGAGATTGAAGAAATTATGGATAGTCATGTGGGTCAAAGTACCAACAACATGCAGTATGAGGAGTACCTAGTGAAGTGGAAGGGATATCCAATGGAAGATTCAACCTAGTTATCCAACATGGAGGTTTCCCATTTTTGTTTTCATCAACTAGCTATAAAGTGACATGGTCACTTCTCAATTTACCCTAGGTATCTAGTGTGGGAGCATCCAATAGTGTAAGGGAAATCATGTATTTGTGCAACCTCACCTTGACACATCATAGCATACATATCTTATTTGCATTTTGACACTTGGGACTTGATACTTTGACATATATTCAAGATTTAGATGGATAATGACTTATATTATCTATTTGATTTTGGTATTTATAGTAGTTATTTTCACCTATAATATGTATTAAGAACCAAATTTTCATATGGGATGATTTAACAAGTATGGATGTAGTATTAGACCATGTTAGGATAGAAAATGTATTATGATGTGATTCAGAATGTTAATTTGATCATGTTGATTTAAGATTAAATGTGATATGCAAATTTTGATATTTTAATGTTTTAAATGCTTTATATGAAATGATTAAGAAAGGAAAGTTAATTGAACATGCTAATGTAGATTATGCAAAAGTAGAATTTGTATGTACTTATAATATGTATTTTGTATGACTTTTCATTGGACTACTGATGCTCGAGTTTAGTGTGCACGAAATTGAACCATGGAAATCAATTGGGGAAACAAGGTCCAAACTTATGTGGACATAGTATAGCCAAGGAAAATCTTTGGAAGGATTCAAAGCCTCGTTGTGATATATTTATTTCATAAATGTAAGTTGCATGTGTGTAATAAATATATATTCATGAATGAATTAGGGACATTTTATTGTGATGTGTAATGTATTTTAATGTGCCACTTGACACTTGTAATTGTCCATGTGTTGATGACATGTTACTTAAGGTTTTGGTCATGAGATCACTTAATCTTAATAAATTTTTCATTAAATGTTTAAGTACACCCACTTGGGAGAGATTGTTAAGATGGGTCATCATCATATTGATTTTTGAATTCAAACTTGTCAAGGATTTTAAGGGCCTAAATGTGGTCATAAAGTGCCATTTTATTGAAAATAAGCCACCCATATGATGGTATAACATGTTACAGGCCTAAATTCAACCATTTTAGTGCTTAGCTAATTAATTAGGGGACCCCTTAAACAATGCACTCTTGAACCAATTCGAAATTTGAGGTTTTCCCATGAGTTTACCCTCACACTCCCACTTGGTGAAACTTTATTTTTTTAAAGGGACAACAATGTAAGAAATAGGGGGCTTGATGTTCCTACCAAAAATGGGATAGTAGAGAGTCTTTTAGAGGAGTGGTGACAAACTAGTGGATTGCTCAACCACTCTCTAAGTTTAGAGACGATTAGGGTTTGGAAGAAAAGACTAAGGAGAAGGGAGCTCTTCATCAACTATCATTTTCCTTTAGCTTGGACCAAGGTTGGTGCCCATGCCATGTGTTGGAAAATGAAGATGGGGTAACTGAGAGGGGAGGGGTGAATCAGTTACCACAAAAATATTTTCAAAAGTCCCAAAGATGCTTTAAACTTAGTTGTTGCTGCTACTCAATAAACATAAAAATTACTGCTTAAAACTTGATAGATGTTTAGTTAATTTATGAAGCATTTACTGAAATAAGCGATTATGCAAGAGAAAGTAATCATTAACACAGTAGACACCAGATTTACGTGGAAACCCAATATGGGAAAAACCACTAGCAACTAGTCACCAATTTTCACTCTTCTGAAGTGAGCCATGTTAGGAGCCAACCCTGTTAAAGGTTACAAAACACACTGTTAGGTGTGACCCTGTTAGAGGATTTAATCACCCTATTAGGAGTGGCCTTGTAAGAGGTCTTTTGAACAATTCAACTAAATTTCCACCCTGTTAAAGGATTTATGAAATGGCTGTTAAACCAACTCTGTTAGGAGATTTTGGAATCATTGTTACAATGGTTAGAAAGCAACAATGAATGATCTGAAAATACATGCAACTTATCTTGCTGAATACAGATCTCAGTTTAGCTCCATAAGATCCTTACTGATCAAATATATCTCTGCAGCTCCAAGATTTCCCTCTGCTCAATTCTGCTTAGGCACACGCAAGTCTCTTCCTTGCACTTCCTTGCACTATCCGTACATGCTCTCTATCTCTTTTTTTTTGCATCTTGAGCACCTCTTTATATATTATACATAATACCAGGTCGGCCCAACCAAATTGTCAAAACAATTCCAAAGTCGGCTTGCCCAACCAACTTGACGAAACATATTCCAAAGTCGGCTTGAACTAAAAACAAAATTCTTCACTGGCCGACGCTGCTCAGTCAATACAGAACAAAAACTTCCTTCCTGTGTTAACCGGCAGATTTCAATAAAAACTACAATTACCGGGGAATTCGGTAAACCTGCCACTTCCTTTGGAAACCAACTGGACTCGGTAAAAGCTGTCTTCGACTACCGAGTGAGCTCGGTGAAAACTCAGCTTTCCTTAGCTTACCGTGCGAACTCGATTAACACTAACCGTTCGCTACAAAATCCTTTGATACCCGAGTGATCTTGGTAAGAACTAAACTTTCCTTAGCTTACCGTGTGAACTCGGTTAACACTAACCGTTCGCTACAAAATCCTTTGATACCCCAGTGATCTCGGTAAGAACTAAACTTTCCTTAGCTTACCGTGTGAACTCGGTTAACACTAACTCACCGTGTGACATACAGGAACGCTCCGTATACACTGTAAAAGGCTTTTATTGACCGACTGAGCTCGGTAGACTCTGTAAACTATTTTCCTGATTGATAGAACTCGATAGACTCTGTCTGATAACTGATATGACATTTTTGTAACATCAAAGACAATACACAATTACTTAATTGTATCCAACAATCTCCCTCTTTGGCATTGATGGCAACACAACATGTCATAGCAGAAATGAAATTTGAAAGCAAGTCTACTACAACACAACACAATTAACAATTCTCCCTCTAAGATAGAGAACTCTCCTTCTTACAGTAATCTCCCTCTGTGAAGAAATTACTTAATCAAATTTTGGATTTCAGAAAAGATATGACAGTAAAACTCTCCCTCTTTGACAACACATGCCAAAGACCATCTAATTTCAAATGAATTTCATTGTACCTTTAGTACTGATTCATATGCAATATTTCCTTGATTTGTTGCATCAACTGATGATTGTTCAATTTTGTAAGAGCTGATGCATCACTAAAACTTATTTTAGTGAACTTCAAATAGGGGAATAACCCCTAACTTACCTCTGAGATACAAAAATGCATCCTTAGGTAAAGGCTTTGTGAATATCTCAGCAATCTATTCCTTTGTATGGACATATTCCAATCTAATTTCCTTGTCCTGCACCAATTCTCTGACAAAGTGATACTTGATTGCAATGTGCTTAGTCTTAGAATGCATTACTGGATTTTTAGATATATTGATTGCACTTGTGTTATCACAAAACATGACGACTAGTTCCTTGATTTCCATCTTCATGCCTTGTAGCAATTGCTTGAACCAAACAATATTAGAACAGTTTACTGCTGTAGCAACATACTCTGCCTCTGTTGTTGATTGAGCTGTACAGTTTTGCTTTTTGCTTATCCAAGAAACCAACCTCTTTCCAAGAAAGAATGCACCTCCACTTGTGCTTTTTCTGTCGTCAAGGTTTCCTGCCCAATTAGCATCAGTAAACACTTTTAAGTCTAGGTTTCCTCCAAGTTTATACCATAATCCATAATCTTCAGTTCCTTTCAGATATCTCATTATTCTCTTGATTTCCATCATGTGATTTTCTCTTGGTTTGGCTAAAAATCTTGCCACAATTCCAACTGCAAGAGCAATATCTGGCCTAGTATGAACTACATATTGCAACTTTCCAATCATAGATCTGTACAATGTCTGATCTATTTCCTTTGAATCATCTTCTTTGGTAAGTTTTAGTCCAGTACACATGGGAGTTCCAACTGGTTTACAGTCTTCCATACCAAACTTTTTCAATATCTCTTTGATATATTTTGCTTGAGTGATGTAGATGTCATTCTTGTTCTGCTAAATTTGAAGTCTCACAAAGAATTTGATTTCACTGAACATTGACATTTCAAATTCCTTGCTCATTTGTTCTGAAAATTTTTTGCAAAGATCATCATTCCTTGTAAAAATAGTATCATCTACAAATATTTCTGCCAGGACAATCTTATTTTCTGGTCCTTCCTTGATATACAAACTACTGTTATCATTATTTCTTTGAAATCCAATTTGAATAAGATAGCTATGCAATCTTTCATACCATGCTCTAGGGGCTTGTTTCAGACCATACAATGCCTTGTGCAATTTGCAAACCATGTTCTTTTTATCTGGATCAATAAAACCTTCAGGTTGTTCAATGTAGACCTCTTCATCCAGTATACCATTTAGAAATGTTGACTTGACATCCATCTGATAAACTTTAAATCCTTTGTAGGCAGCATATGCTAATAAGGTTCTAACACCTTCCAATCTAGCAACAGGAGAAAAAATTTCTCTATAATCTATGCCTTCTTCTTGAGAATATCCTTTGCACACTAATCTAGCTTTGTTTCTTGATACTTTACCATTTTCATCCAACTTATTTCTGAAAACCCACTTTGTACCGATTACATTTTTGTCTTTAGGCCTGGGTATAAGAGTCCATGTTTTGTTCTTCTCTATCTGCTCTATTTCATCATTCATTGCTTCAATCCAATTATCATTTTCTAATGCATCTTTGACAGTTCTAGGTTCAAAATCAGCAAGTAAACAAGTACCTTTCAACTTACTTCTTGTGATGGTTCCATCAGATTTATTTCCAATGATCTAATCTGCTGAATGATGTCTCCTGACATATTTGGCTAGAACAGGTTCTTTTTCTTTTGGATGAATTTTTTCGTTATCTTCTTGCATTTCTCCTCCTTGCTCGATTTGGTCTGGCTCGATATCAACTGGCACGGTATGTACCTGCTCGGTTACCTCAGGCTCGGTAATCTCTAACTCGGTATTTTTTGACTCAGTAGACATTGGCTCGGTAGATGTTTCCTGCAACTCGGTTAGTGATGACTCGGTAGAAGAAGATTTTTGATTCTCAGATGCAGTTGATATTATATCTGAATCACTGAAGATGAATCTTTTGTAATCTTCTGGTTCTTTTCTGCTTTCTTCTTCAGTCTTTTTTGCAAATTCATCAACTTTCACATGTATACTTTCTATGACTTTGTGAGTAGATAAGTTCAAGCATCTATATGCTTTACTCTTGCATGAGTATCCAAGAAATATACCTTCATCACCTTTTATATCAAATTTACATTTTCTAGATTCTTTCAAGATATAACATTTGCTTCCAAATACTTTCAGATAACTTACATTGGGTTTATAGCCATACCATATTTTGTAGGGAGTTTTGAATGAGTCCTTTTTTAACTGTACTCGGTTTAAGGTATGAACTGTTGTACTGATAGCCTCCTTCCAGTATTTGATAGCAACATTTTTTTCTATCATCAAGGTTCTTGCACAATCCATGATGGATCTGTTCCTTCTTTCAGCTATGCCATTTTGTTCAGGTGTACCTGGTGCTAAAACCTGTCTTTTGATTCCTCTTTCAATACAAAAGTTATTAAATTCATGTGAAATAAATTCACCACCTCTGTCTGACCTTAGGCATTTCAATATTTTCCCTGTTTCTTTTTCTACTCTTGCCAAATACCATTTGAACTTTTCAAATGCTTCTGATTTGTTCCTTAGGTACATGATGGTCATCATTCTTGAATAATCATCAACAAAAAGAATAAAATATTTTTCACCAGTATAGCTTTCAGTTTCAATAGGTCCACATAAGTCAGTATGCACAATTTCTAATAAATTTTCAGACTGATAATTTTTTCTTTTGAAACTAGACTTACCCATCTTTCCAATTTGACAATTCTTGCATAAACTGACCTCTGGTTTCTTTAAATCAGGAATGCCTCTCACTTTCTTGAATTTGCTTATCTTTACCAAATTGTCAAAATTCACATGACATAATCTTTTATGCCATAACCAACTCTCTTCTATTTGAACAATAAAACATGAATGTTCATCAAGTTCAAGATAGAACAAGTTACCTTTAGTTTGAATACCAGATCCAATCAGCTTTCCTTTACCGTTCAGCAGTCTTGCTTTGCCTTGGATGAATTCTACTTTGAGTCCATTGTTGAGTAACTGTGCCACACTCAATAAATTGTGCTTTAGTCCTTCTACTCAATAAGCATTATCACATACAAGTTCCTGGGTTAGAGTGATTCTTCCTTTTCCTTTGATGCAACAAGGTTCATTGTTTCCAAATCTTACACTGCCACCATCATACTCTTCAAATTGATCAAATTTTGTTTTATCTCCAGTCATATGATGTGAGCAGCCACTATCAATGATCCATGTATCATTCTTACTTATGTGAGAGATGAGTGCCATTTCTTCATTGTCAGATTCATCTTTTATAGCAATGTAAACAATCTCATCCTCTTCTTCATCATTAGAATCATTAGAATCTTTAGCCATAAAACATGATTTCTTACTTTTATCCTTAAATGATTTGAAATCTTTCTTACTGTTCCATTTATTATCTTTCTTTTCATCTTTATCTTTCTTGTTTGGACACCTTGCAGCAATATGACCGACTTCTTCACATGAAAAGCAGATTAGGGGTACTTTACCTCTGTATTTACCTCTTCCTCTTGAATATTTCATTGCAAGTAGGGCTTCAATTACTTCAAGGTCGCTGTCAGAGCTCTGCTCTGATTGATCTTCACTATCTGACTGAGATTCCTTCTTCTTTTTGCCTTTGTCCTTGAGTGAAAGCTTGGCTTCAAATGCAGACTCAATGTTCTTTGCAGCTGGAACATAATTATCAAAATTATCTAATTCAAATGTTGTCAATCTTCCAACTATGGCCTCTAGGTTTATCTTGTGATTGGCCTCACACCTTCTTTCTTGAATGGTTGATACCCTGATGGCATAAACTGGAAGTAGAGTTCTAAGAACTTTACTTATGACTATCTCTTTACTGATACTTCCTCCAGAAGCTTTGATAGCACTGACACATGCTTTAATTCTTTCAACATATTTGGCAATATTTTCATCTTCTTTCATTTTCATCTGATCGAACTGTCCTCTCAAACTTTCAGCTTTGGCTCTTCTGACATTTTCATCTCCACCATAGATCTCTTTCAGTCTTTCCCACATTTCATAGGCAGTAGTGCAGTCCTTGACATCATCAAACTCTTCATAACTCAAGGCAGATGCAATATCAATCATCATAATGTTATGAGTCTTCTTTATAGCAATGTCATTGACTGATAATGTACCTAATGGTTCTACATATTTCTCATCAAGATATTTTAGACCAGTGTCACCAATGGAAGCTAGATGAAGTCTCATTAATCCCTTCCATGCTAAGAAGTTGTTTCGGTTAAGCCTTGGGATTTCCCTCTTATAAGACATCTTGATCTTTGGCTTAGATCTTTGAAATCTTCTCCTGCAAGCACCAAAAGCTCTGATACCAATTGTTGGAAAATGAAGATGGGGTAACTGAGAGGGGAGGGGTGAATCAGTTACCACAAAAACATTTTCAAAAGTCCCAAAGATGCCTTAAACTTAGTTGTTGCTGCTACTCAATAAACATAAAAATTACTGCTTAAAACTTGATAGATGTTTAGTTAATTTATGAAGCATTTACTGAAATAAGCGATTATGCAAGAGAAAGTAATCATTAACACAGTAGACACCAGATTTACATGGAAACCCAATATGAGAAAAACCACCAGCAACTAGTCACCAATTTTCACTCTTCTGAAGTGAGCCCTGTTAGGAGCCAACCCTGTTAAAGGTTACAAAACACACTGTTAGGTGTGACCCTGTTAGAGGATTTAATCACCCTGTTAGGAGTGGCCTTGTAAGAGGTCTTTTGAACAATTCAACTGAATTGCCACCCTGTTAAAGGATTTATGAAATGGCTATTAAACCAACTCTGTTAGGAGATTTTGGAATCACTGTTACAATGGTTAGAAAGCAACAATGAATGATCTGAAAATACATGCAACTTATCTTGCTAAATACAGATCTCAGTTTAGCTCCACAAGATCCTTACTGATCAAATATATCTCTGCAGCTCCAAGATTTCCCTCTGCTCAATTCTGCTTAGGCACACGCAAGTCTCTTCCTTGCACTTCGTTGCACTATCCGTACATGCTCTCTATCTCTTTTTTTTTGCATCTTGAGCACCTCTTTATATATTATACATAATACTAGGTCGGCCCAACCAACTTGTCAAAACAATTCCAAAGTCGACTTGCCCAACCAACTTGACGAAACATATTCCAAAGTCGGCTTGAACTAAAAACAAAATTCTTCACTGGTCGACGCTGCTTGGTCAATACAGAACAAAAACTTCCTTCCTGTGTTAACCGGCAGAACTCGGTAAAAACTACAATTACCGAGGAATTCGGTAAACCTGCCACTTCCTTTGGAAACCGACTGGACTCAGTAAAAGCTGTCTTCGACTACCGAGTGAGCTCGGTGAAAACTCGGCTTTCCTTAGCTTACCGTGCAAACTCGGTTAACACTAACCGTTCGCTACAAAATCCTTTGATACCCGAGTGATCTCGGTAAGAACTAAACTTTCCTTAGCTTACCGTGTGAACTCGGTTAACACTAACCGTTCGCTACAAAATCCTTTGATACCCGAGTGATCTCGGTAAGAACTAAACTTTCCTTAGCTTACCGTGTGAACTCGGTTAACACTAACTCACCGTGTGACATACAGGAACGCTCCGTATACACTGCAAAAGGCTTTTATTGACCGACTGAGCTCGGTAGACTCTGTAAACTATTTTCCTGATTGATAGAACTCGGTAGACTCTGTCTGATAACTGATATGACATTTGTGTAACATCAAAGACAATACACAATTACGTAATTGTATCCAACAGCCATGACCTTCTTTTGCACTTGCATAATTGTGTTGTAATCTTGTTATTTTTGTTGGTGAAATCATGTTTTGTGTTGTGTTGGAGTGTTTGTAAATTGTGTTGCATGTATTTTTCTTGGATTTCTTTCCCTGTTCTTGTTTTTTTGTTGAGTGTTGATTTTTAATAGGTGTGAAGGCTTCACTCACTCTTGGGAGGGAAAAGAAGCCTTGGGTGAAGGGATTAGTTAGGCTCAACATTGTAGTTGAGAAGTTCTCCCCATGGAGAGGAGTTGGTTCTTTCTTTCATGGAGAATGGGCTCCATTGAAGCCATATGCCTTTTTGTATTATGGGAGGTATAAGGGTTTTTTGTAAGGAGGAGGATGTATTATGGGAGGTATAAGGGTTTTGTGTAAGGGGGAGGATGTATTTTATATCATTGAAGACGCATAATGCAATTTCAACTTGATATATGTTAATTGGATATGGTAATCTCCTCTTTGGAGGGCCCAACTTCACCCACTATTTTCATGATTCTAATGGTGAATCCTTGAGAAAGCCTTGGGAGGGATTGTAATGTGTTTTTTTGTGTTGTTGCATGCATTAGAAGTTGTTTGTATGTATCCTATTTGGTCCTTGTTTATCCAGCTTGGTGGGTGGCTTCTTAGAAGCCTAGGATGGGAGTTGAGCCTCCATGGTTCTTGGTTTCATGTTGTTTATGTAGGTGCATGAGAATGGGATCTATGAAGAATTTGTAGTTTCTCCTTTTGCATTGTTGAAGAATCAAGTGCCATGAAGAAATTAATCCTTCCCATGTCATTTTGTAATGTATTGTGATAGAAAAATCTCTATTGTTCTTTTATGTAATGTGAAATGGATTTACACCCTATTATATAATAACCTGAATGTGTAAAGTGAGATTTGATGCTATGCATATTGTTGAAAATGTAAGAGAAAGATTGTATCATTTTCATAGTTGTATAGGAAGGAAAAGAATAGTTTCATGTAAAAGAATATCCATCATTGTGGAGTCCATGTTGAAGTTATGTAATTAAGTTCAATCAATAGCTAAACCTTATGGATTTCTTATGTGAGAGAATCATTGTAATAATTATTCAATGTAGACTTGAGTGATTTCATTGTAAGGTTCTCTATTGTGCATTTTGATGCAATGGCAATAAAATTCCTTGTATTGCAATAGTTCATATGTATGCATGAAAAATGATTCAATATGTTTTCACTAATAAGAAATTCCATATATGAGTCTATTCATCTTTTGGAAATATTTATATTTGATCTTGTGCAATGTAAATAGTGAGTTAATCTTTGAGTTTTCTAGTACCAATAAATCTCTAGACTAGATAGATGCAAAGAATAACATCAAACTTATCACCCAAAAAATCATCTTAATATCATAGTAGAAATAGAACAAAATAAATCAACTATACAACATAGTATAAAACCCATAAGATAAAATATGTTGTAGATGCACATTATAATTCATTAGATTTTGTATGAGAAAGTGTAAGAATTTTCCCTATCAAGACCAAATAATATAGACCAATATAATATTCATAATGAATATGTATTAGAATCTCCTATAAAGAATATGACTAAATAATAATATCTTAACTATGAGGCAAGGTATATATTAAATCACAAAAATTACCTAAAGGATTAAAGCACGTCTAGTACTCAAAAAAAAAACATAATAACCTAGAAGGAAGGTACTTAGCCTAGACATCCCATGGAGGACGTAAGGGGCTCACATGTTTAGTGGAGAAGTATGTCTAACTCACACAAAAATATAATAAAATAAAAATGTCTTATGAGGAGTCAACCCCATGAATAGAAAGTACTTTTCAAATAAAATTTTTTTTTTAAAACATTAATTAGGAGGCTTACATAGAATGAAGCACCCATGTTTCAAGTATATACTTGGGAGGAGGGAGGAGGGAAGTAGACCCTACCACTCCCAAAACCCTCCACACTACATTCTCTGAGATGAGTGCTAGGGGTGGGCAGTACACTCTGACTTGAGTCAAAGTTTCCACACACACCAACATAGCACTAGCTTATGGGAAATTAGACTAGGGCTCTTAAATTGGGATAATGAGTTGGAATAATTCACAGTAAATTTTTCCTTGGTATGTAAGAGTTAGGTAATGACACATAGCCCTAGTTGTGTGGAGAGTATTTAGGAAAATTGGGAGATAAAATGGGAATAGAAAGGTTAGGAGAGTAATTTAGTTAGTAAAAGTAACCTCCACATCTCCCAAAAAGGCTGCCATCTACCTTGGAGATGGGGCTCATATGTGGCATGCCAAGTTGTCCCTGTCACGTGGGAGAGCATTAGGAAGTGCAGTTTGAGTTTGGGGTTTAAGAGGGGTATAGTGGTAAGGTGTTTTCTTGATTAATGATTCATTGTGATTTTGGGGGTTAGATAGGTAGTTTTTAGGTCATTAGGATATGGTAGTTTTAATGTATTTTTAATTGAGAAGTGATTTAGTAGTTAAAGTTAGAGTTAGGATAATAGCTATAAGATTTACTTTTAAAATTTAATAGTAGCTAGTTGGGGTGAGACATAGTATGGTGGTATTATTTGATTAGTTAATAGGAGAGTAAAATTTATTGATATGAAAGGTATTACAATTATATAATTTATAAATAAATAAAAAATAATTTTTAATCAACTTGTTTTGAATATATATATATATATATTCATAAGGAAATATAATTGTACTTCCTCTATATGGATTACAAGGAAAGGTTTAAAATATGTTTCAATCAACAATAGATACTATAAATTGATCGACTACCAAGAGACGTTCACTTAATACTTGATCCATAGGTGTTTTAATTCATTTCTTATATGATTTTATTAAACTACCTCATAAGTAAACTAAAATTCAATCTCATGAAATAGGAAGTTATGTGGGTAGAATATATTCATATTTTAGTTAAATACATAAATAAAATAATTAGAAAACAAATCAACAGTTGTTTTTAAAGCTCATCAAACTATCTTGAAGTACCTTAAATAGAGAATGTGTTCTTTCAATCAAGTAGATTATGCTTCGACCACCCTCATAGAAACATACTAAAATTTTATCAGGTTCATTTGTGTATCTAACCTAGAACTAAGATTCAAACCCCCCATCACAATAATAAGGATAAATTTGATTAAAGACTCGGGGTTATGCTACAACCCTATAATCATAACCGATAGGTATCCCAAACTTTTAGCCTTCTATAGTCTAGTATAGCAGTGTTTTGTTCCCTATGTTTTGTCCTACATGCTACCTTCCAAAAAAAAAATTAATTGTGTTTTTCCTTAAATTTTGGGCATACAGTATCACCCAAAAATATTTTTAGTGTTAGTTTATGATAAATTTGTTGGTATTTTCTGATACCTATTTGGGCCAAATAGATATTCTAACTCTCATACTTCCACTATTAGTTTTATGGGTTAGTGTTTTTAAGTACTTTGCGATACATACAAATGTAGATAATGGGTTATTTTTTAATTGAACCATAATTATGATGAATTGGAGGGATAATTTTACTTATAATCTCAAGTACTCTAGAAAAAGAATAAGGTCAAAAGGTTGTATCATTTGAAATTTATGGAAGTTTTAAGTTGTTTGGAGACCTCCTAAGGATGCTTCAAAGTCGGGTTTAGGGCACTAAATGGCCTTATATAGGCCTAAAAAATGGGGGGGAAAGAAAAGCTAGTCCATTGTGCTATAGAGAACTTAGAGAGATATCTAGAAATGTAAACAGTATTATCATGAATGTGGATGGTATTCCTTTGGAGGAGTATCCTAAGCATTGGATAGATGGATAGAATTATTGACATGTTGCATTCATGATTGTTTTCTCATTGATGTCAATATAGTATTGTTTCTATGAAGACTAGTAGAGCAGTAGATAGAGAAATTTTTTATACAGATTTCATATTGATGATCACATCATGAATAGTTAAGAACATATTCTACGAAGTGGAAAAGTGTGTGTACAAAGAGTTGAAAGCATGCAAGAGTTATAGAAGATGGTGTGTAGACAGAGTACCTAATAAATGGTTTTTGATGTTCAGATTGTATCTCTTAATAGGGATAGAATCGTGATGAGTGTAGTTAGATAGTGCTAGTAGAAAATATGATGATGATGTCAGTGAGTGCGCAAGGTCAGAGATCAGATGTGTGAGAAGTTATAAAGAGTGTGAGCTGATAGTATTGTGTAATTATAAAATGATTTTATTATCTTAATGATGTCCTATTATAATTAATTGAGAAATCCTCGAGGCTGAATCAAGGAATTATTTTGAGGATCTGGTATAAAGGAAGGTTATTTTACTAGTGTGAAATGTGTATTGAAATTTGAGCAAGCAATTGAAGGGATTATTGGATGTGAAGTTGGTGATCTGGTATTGAGATCAAAAGAAGATTGTTCTAGTCAAGAGGATAGAAGAGTTTGAGATTACTCATTTCTATTAGTCTACAAGGAATAATACAAAGATTAGTTGGACAATGAGTTTAGTGGTCTTGCCCCTAAAACTATTTGGAAAGTGGGTCCACCTAGCTTCTACATCTCCTAATAGGGTTGGCACAACTCCTAACACGGTTGGAATCTCTTAATAATGAATAATATGAACTAAATGTCTTTTATTGGTTCCTAATAGAGTCCATCCTTTTACAAAGAAATTTTATATTAGTACATCATTTTTTGGGTATCATCCCCATTGGGGTTTTCCCTCTAATCAAGGGTTTCCCTAGTTAACATATCTGGTGTTGTTGTGTATGTGTATCTTCTTATGGTTGTTGGTTATATTTTTTACATGGTTAATTATTAATAATGTTGATAAACATTTTAATGATTAGATAATCGATTCACCCCGCTCCCCCCACCATATTTATCTTGGTGAACTTTACTTTCTAACAATTGGTATCAGAGCATCAAGTCCTTGAAGGAAAATTGTAACTTAAGGAGATCAATGGAAGGTCACTTCATAGAAGAAAGCCCTAAATTTTATGGATTTAACTATGATAGTTGGAAGGAGAAGATGCATACCCATTTTCTATGTATGGGTCCATGGTATTGGCTAATGACAAAGAAAGAAGATAAGATTGTGAAAGAAAGAAAACTTGAGGATTGTAGTGAAGAAGAAAGAAATTTTTTTTATGTACAATATGCTTGCCAAAGAAGCATTATTGTTAGCTCTTCCTAAAAATGAATATAGTCAGGTAAAATCCTTATAAACATCTCATGAAATTTGGAAAGCATTAGTAACTACATTTGAAGATGACATGCATGCTAAAAGAATCAATTTAGAGAATTGGATATGTTTATTTCAAGATGCTAAGATGATGGAAGATGAATCTGTAAGAAGCTATATTGGTAGAATATCATAAATTATTGCAAAAATTAAGTCTTGTAATGGATCTAAAACTAAAGATAAGATTATTTGGAAGATCCTAAAAATTTGAACACCACCATTCAAGAAAATAGTGTAGATGATTGAGCTAGTGATACCCTGAACTAAGAAGTTTACCAAAGAGGCACTACTTGGAATATTGGAAGTACTAGAAGCAAGCTTAAAGAAATCTAGAGATTTTCCCAGAGTGGAAAAAGCCTTTATTTTAATAAGTTTTCATCCTTATTTATCGAGAAGTGCAAGCACTTGTGGAGCTTATGCTAGCAACAACAGATCCATATCTAAGGAGGATAGAAGAATTAAAGAAGGCATTTCCCTAGTTGTAAGGAGAGAACCAAATGGTAAGAGAATTTTAAATGTTGGTCTTGCAATAAATTTGGTCATTATACTTCTAAGTGTCCTAAAAGAGAGAAAAAGGTATAAGAAGAATTTCAAGTCTAGAAAGCCTAGAGATTATTTGTATGCAAATGAAGATTATGATTTTGAAGAAAGATTTTAGAGTGAAAGTGATGATGAGTTAGGATCTATGGCTATAAAAGAAGAAAATCCTTAAAAAATAGTCAGAAAAGATAAAGCCCTAGTTTTGCAATTTAAAAAGAAATCTAAATGGATTGTGGATAGTGGTTGTTCACATATCATATAACTAGAGACATGAATAATTTTCTTAAGTTCTTAATTCATGATGGAGGAATTGTCAGAGTTGGTAACAATGCAACTTGTCATATCAAGGGAATAGGATCTGTTAAATTTTTTTTATGGATTGAGGCATAACTTATTGATTTTTAGATGGTTGGTTGATAAAGGTTATCAATTACATTTCACAAAGAAGGCATGCATTATCAAGGATAAAGATGGTAAGCTGATTAGCACCAGTACAAGATCCATAGGTAATGTTTTTTAGTTAAAACTTACAAAGATGACATGTTTGGTTGCAAAGGTGGATAACAGTTGGTTATGGTATAGAATATTTTTTCATATAAACTTTGATAATACTATGAAGGCTAGTAGTACATTTTATGTCAGAGATTGACCTAGAATTATGAAGCCTACCAATGTTGTGTGCAAAGAATTTGTTATGTCTAATTAGAAGAAAAAAAAATTCCTAGTAAGAAGTTCACTACCATAGAAAAGTTAGAGATTGTTCATATAGATTTGAGTGGTCCTACTAGAATAAGAGGATTCTATAGTTAAAGGCACTTCATGATTTTTGTTGATGATTTCACTAGAATGATGTGGTTAGTATTTCTTAAAGAAAATTTTAAGGCATTTGAAAGGTTTAAGTTATTTAAGAGTGGAGTTAAGAATGAATTTAGAGTAAAGATAAAATGTTTAAGATTGGATAGAGTGGAGAGTTTATCTCAAATGAGTTTAACACCTTTTGTGAAGTAAATGGATTCAAGAGACAACTATCAGCACCTAAGACCCCTAAGAAAAATGGGATTTTTGATAGAAGAAATGGGTTTGTAATAGAAGCAACAAGATCCATGATATTTGAGAATGATGTATCCAAGACATTGTAGAGAGAAGCAATCAATGCAAAAGTATAAACAATGAATAGAGTGCAAATCAAATAAGGTTTAAGCAAGACTCCCTATGAATTATGGTTTGGACATACACCACAAGTAAAGTATTTAGGAATTTTTGGAAGTAAATGTTACATAAAGAGAGATTGTGATATAGGTAAGTTTGATGCAAGAAGTGATGAAGCTATTTTCCTTAGTTATTCATTGAAAAGAACACTTCATAGATATTTTAATCAAAGAACTAAGACTATTGTTGAGGGCACAAATGTAAAAGTGGATGAAAATTTTGGAGTTAAATAAAGAATTTTGGATTATAATTTTGATGAAGAAGAAGATAATCTCAAACATTTTATAGAAAATATTGAAGTTTCTTTGAGAATTAACAATAATTTGTAGAATGATATTAAAAGTGTTGAATAGAAGAAGAACCAGGTGCTGGAAATATAAGAGGAGTAACTAAGAGGGTATGAGTGAATCAATTACCAATAAAATAGATCCTAGATCCCTTAGATGTCAGTACAAAAATAAACTCTGAAAACTAAATACTACTGATGCCTAGAAAATACACATAAAGTGTTGTAACTTAGTAAATACTGAATATGCAAATCTTTAGATGTTATCTGTGATTACCATTACTTAACTTAGTTGCAAACACATAAAAGAAAATAGCATGAACACATTTAACACTAGGATTTAATGTGGAAACCCAATTTGGGAAAACCACCAATTGCAACTAGTTATTGTTTTCACTCTTCTAAAGTGAGCCCTATTAGGAGCCAACCTTGTTAAAGGTTACAAAACATACTATTAGGTGTGACCCTGTTAGAGGATTTAATCATCTTGTTAGGAGTGGCCTCGTTAGAGGTCTTTAGACAATTTAATAGAAGTGCTACTTTATTAGAGGATTTACAAATAGTTGTTAAGCCAACTCTGTTAAGAGATTTAGTTCATTGCTACAATGGTTTAGAGAGTAATAATGAGATGACCTAATTTGAATGCAACTAAATTGTTGATTATAGATATCTATTTTGGCTTGTATTTGATTCTTCTTGATTGAATATATCTTTTCCACTCCATAAGGATATTCTACTTATCCTTCAAATTTTCTTCCTCTCTTCATCATTAAATCTTCAACACATTCATAACTTCTCACACTTTAATCCACAACTTGACCTTATACTTATATCTTTCATATTGTTAAGTTGGCTCATATACATCTTGAAATTAATTAATATGCATCACCTCAGTTGGCTAGAACCAATAGATAAATCAATTAAGCTTATTATTCCAAAACAAGAAAATCCTTCATTAGCCAACCCAGCTCGATAGACACTAACTCAGAAATGATTTCTTGTGTTGACCAATAGAAGCTTGGTTAACACTACAAACTCACAAAAATCCTTTGGAAACTAAGTGAGCTTGGTTAACATTGGTTCCATCCAACTTTCCTTTCATTAAGCGAGTGAGCTTTGTTAACACTCATCTTTTGTGGATTTTCCTTCAATGCCTGAGTGAACTCGGTAGACACTATCTTCTTAACTTGAAAAACCTAGTAATGCTCAGTAGACACAAAAACTATCTTTGCTACCTAAGTGAGCTTGGTACCCATTAATTGATAATGATGTGACATTTTTGTGACATCAAAGACAATACATAATTAATTATTTTTATCCAACAATTTCCCTCTTTGGCATTGATAGCAACACAACATGTCATAACATAATAAAATTTTGGAACAAAAAAAACTAAGGAACATATCCTTAGTTTTATCTATGAGAACTCCCTCTATCAGTGTGAGCTCTTACTAACTATAGTTTCTCTCTCTTTCAGAAAACTTTTGCAAAGTTCATTCTTTCTCACAGATGTCTCTTCATAAAGTTTCTACGATAGCAAACTTTTCCCTCTTACAGAAAACTTTTCCTTCTTTGGAATGACAAAAATTTCTATGAGATATGATAGTAAACTTCTCCCTCTTTGACAACACATACCAAAGATTAAAACTATATTTATATCAATGTACCTTAAGTATTGATTCATTTGCAATATGCCCTTATCAATTTTGCACCAACTAATTGATCTTCAACTTGCTCTAGTTGATGCATAAAATTGTATTTACTACCTAAGTGAGCTCTACATCCACTAACTAATAATGATTTTATATTTGTGTAACATCAAATATAATACACAATTAATCAATTGTATCCAACACCAAGATCTAAATCTAGAGAAGAACTAAGAATTGAAATAGTAACACTGAATAGGAATTTGCCAAAGAATCACCCAACTAATTAGATCATTGGAAGGAAAGAAAAAGGAGTTATGAAAAGAAATTGAGTACATGAAGATTTTTGTTTGATTCCTCAAGTTAAATGAAAGAGTGCAGATGAGGCATGAAAGGATTATCATTGGATTCAAGTAATCAAGGAAGAACTTGATCAGATTGTGAAGAATGGGGCATGAATTGGTTCTTGGACCTTGAGATAATAATGTTGTAGGAGCTAAATGGGTTTTCAAAAATAAGATGAATGAACAAGGTAAGGTTGTGAGGAATAAAGAAAGAATGGTATGCAAAGGATATGCATAAAAAGAAGATATAGACTATGAAGATATATTTTCCTATGTTACCATAATTAAAGTAGTAAGAATGTTCTTGGCTTATGTAGCCAGTAAGAAGTTCTAAATGGAGAACTTGGACAATAAGTCTCCATAGAGAATCTTGAAGGATTTCCTTTCATAAAAGAAAAGGACATGGTATGTAGATTAAAAAAAGAATTGTATGATCTTAAGAAAGCACCAAGAACCTAGTATGCAAGATTGGACAAGTATTTGGAAAAGTTGAGATTTGCTAAAGGTATGGTAGAGAGAAATTTATATCTAAAAGAAATTAAGTATGGATTATTGATTATTGTGATAATTAGATATATGAAGGCTACACCTAATTTTGGTTTGTAGTGTGACAAATCAAGTGATTTTACTTTATGTGTATATACTAAAGTGGATTGGCAAGGTAGTATGGATGATAGAGAGAGCACCAGTGATGGAACATTTTTCCTTGAAGGAAGATTGGTTTCTTGGCTAAGAAAGAAATGGGATTGTATCTCATGGAGTACAATAGAATTAGAATATGTAGCAACAACAAACAATTGTAATCAGATTGTGTAGATGAAGTAGATGTTGACGGTCATTGGGATGGAGTTTTTAGGACATGATATACATTGTGATAACACAAGCATAGTAATTATGTCTAAGAATCATGTGTTGCATTCTAAGATGGAGAATATATTATTGAAGTTGATGAAATATCAAACCCACAGCTCCTAATAATCACCTACATGCAAACAACTATCACAAAAAGAGAGAAGCAAAAAACTATGTGGGCTAGAATTCTAAGATCCATAGATGAGACATTCTTGATGAACAAAAACAGAAATTTCTATTATCAAAAGTGAATGAATAAATTACAAAGAGAGATCATCCTTATAAAGGAGATCAAAACCCTAATAGGTAAAACCTAGGTTGCACGATAATAATTAATAAAAGAATTAATTATTATATGCCTAAAGATTAACTTAAGTAAACTAGAGATAATAAGTGACTTAATAATTAAATCAAAATGATTTAATTAATTAGAAAATATCTTAATGTTGGAAATAGAGATGGAGTAATTGAGAGGGGAGGGGTGAATCAGTTACCACAAAAAAATATTTCTACAGATCCTTAGATGTCTTAAAATACAGCTGCTGTTGACACTCGATAACCACACAAATAAATGTTGAAACTGGATAGATGTTTTGTTAACTTTATTAAGCATTTAAAGTGATTAACATGCATGCATAAAGAAATAACATGAACACAAGAGACACCAAATTTAACATGGAAACCCAATTTTGGGAAAAACCACCAAGTAACTAGTTACCAATTTTCACTCTTCTGAAGTGAGCTCTGTTAGGAGCCAACCCTGTTAAAGGTTACAAAAAACACTATTAGGTGTGACCCTGTTAGAGGATTTGATCACCTTGTTAGAAGTGGCCTTGTGAGAGATCTTTAAAACAATTCAACTGAATTGTCACCTTGTTAGAGGATTTACAAAATGGCTGTCAAACCAACTCTGTTAAGAGATTTTGAATCATTGTTACAATGATTAGAAAGCAACAATGAAGTGATCTGAGATATATGCAACTTATCTTTGCTGAATACAGATCTTTGTTCTACTTCATTAAATCCTCACTGATCGAATGCAACTTTGCAGCTTCATAGGGATGACAAATTCTTCCTCAACATTTGCTCATATATTTGCTTATTCATACATTCGCACTTTTATGCATCCATACACACTTACTTATGAATTCACAACTTGACCTTTCATATATACCTTACAGATTGTCAAGTCAGCTCAATTACAAGTTTACAATAACTAAAAAAAAACATAAATTAGTCAGCTGCACAAAACAATTAAACTTAATTCTTTAGAATCATAAAATTCTTTGCTGCTCGACCCAACTCGGTGACCAGTGCTTCAAAATGGTTTCCCCGTGTTAACCAAGTGAAGCTCGGTAAACACTACAAACCTTGCAACTTCCTTTGGAGATCAAGTTAACTCGGTAAATACTAACCTTCCTTTGTTTACCGAGTGAGCTCGGTAAAAGATAACTTTTTCTTCGCTTACCGAGTGAGCTCGGTAAAAGCTAATTTTCCTTTGCTTACCGAGTGAGCTCGATAGAAGCTAACTTTTCTTTTCTTACCGAGTGAACTCAATAGAAGCTTAACTTTCTTTTGCTTACCGAGTGAGCTCGGTAAAAGCTAACTTATTGAGTAATGTTTAGGAATGCTCGGTAGTCACTATAAATTGCTTTGCTAACCATCTAAGCTTGGTAGACTCTGCCTGATGGCTGATATGACATTTGTGTAAGATCAAAGAAAATACACAATTAACAATTGTATCCAACACTTAATACTCTAACACCCTCTCTTAAGATAAACTTAAGGAGTAGCTAAAAACCTAGAAACTACTATGAAAAGTAAATTGGGTCCCAACAACAAGGCTTGATGAGGTACCCAAGCACAACCCAATCTCTGTAAAGAGGAGAAATAGAGAAAACCACATTAGAAAAACCCTACTCCAAAAAGAGATGAAAAGAATGTTCCAATAGATAGGAACAAAAGATGATCATAAAGAACACCACTAAAGCATGAAGCTACAAACACTAACAAATTGTTGATCTAAAGAACCTCCACTATATAGAACATGACCAAGTAGAGAAGACTAAGTCTAAAGAGCTTATCAATTGAAGATAGAAGGTATTCATCACCTCCAAAAATAGGACTGAAAGAATGTCTATATGGTAAATGATCCATCTCATCAAAATGCATAGGTATCCAACCATTGCAATCACCTAGTACATAGGATCAAATACTAAATACATAGCTCACTCCATCGAACAAAGAAAATAATAAAACCAACATAACCCCCTATAATATTGAGAGGTAAGACATAAGCACTAAAACTTAATGCAATATCTCCTACAAAAAGAAGAATAAGGGACATTGAGAGTGCAAAAGAAGTACAAACACCTATAATGGAATGCATCATCAACACATCATGAGGCTAATATCATGAAAGGAACACTCACTTTACAAGGGAAGATGGAAAATATGGCCAACATCAAATCCCCCAAGACACTTTACAATGTAGTATAAGTACAACAAAATACAAAGATGTGCAAGATCCCAAAAGGCAATAAAGTGGCACTTTATCTCTATGCATTTGCAAAAATACTACAAAAGGATGTCAACAAAGATCAAAAGAGACATAAGGCTGATACAATAGATAGTATAACCCATGAAAAATTATTTGAAAAAAAAAAAAGATCCCTAGACCTAACATATCCATTAGAATGTAGAAAATCAAAAAACTAAATGGGATATGCCTAGAGCAGAATTTGGAAAATAAAATATCTCAAAATATGTTTCTTAGATTTTAAAATAGAACTTATAAATTTCACATTCAAACAAGCCAACCAAAACACATAAAAAATCTATATAAACTAAACCATCATGATGAGCTCGGAATTAGCTTTCCAACACTTCTTTCAAATAAAAAATCAGAGTTCGGATGAGAAAGTTATGGCCAAAAAACCACATGTAGGTCAAAAAAATGTTGGATAAACAAAAATCATTGCCTTAGGATCCATTCTAGAATGCATCAAAAAGTGTACCAATCAGTACTAGAAATTAACTCGAGAAGCATGTTAGTTCTATGTCAAAACTGACTCAATTTCTATGCCCAAAAAATCCCAATTTTGGTGCTAAAAAATTCTCATTTTTCGTGCCAAAAATGACAGAATCACCACCCTAGGAAACATGTCAAAGTCTTAATTTGTGTGCCAAAATTTAGAAAATCATCACCTCAAGAAACATGCAAAAATCTCAATTTTTTAAACAAAAAATTTTGATTTGCACGCTACAAAAATTGAAAATCACTACCTCATGAAATGTGCCAAAAATATAAAAATCACTACCTTAGGAAATGTGCCCAATCTAGGAGCAATATTTTTTAGCCTCAAATTTCAATTGTGTCCAAATTGGATAAATTTTATATGAAAATAGGAGTTTTTTTGCACTCAAAACTCGATAGTTATGTCCGTTTGGACTCAAAGTGCACTAAAAAATGGTGACCCATAGATTCAATTTTTAAAAACTCTAAAAAATGAAACCCTCAAAACAAAAAAAAACACATATCTGAATGCCAAACCAAACTTCTCATAAACATAATAGGGGCATAAAAATTTGCAACTCTGATACCATGTTGAAGTTGATGAAAGATCAACCCCACATCTCCTAAGAATCACATGCATGCAAACACCTATCACAAAAAAAAAGAAGCAACCCCACAGCTCCTAAGAATCACATGCATGCAAATACCTATCACAAAAATAGAGAAGCAAAAAGCTACAGGGGCTAGAATTATGAGATCCATAGATGATACATTCTTGATGAGAAAAAAGAGAAATTGCTATTATCAAAATTGAATGAATAAATTACAAAGAGAGATCATCCTTTTAAAAGAGATCAAAACTCTAATAGGTAAAAGCTAAGTTTCATAATAATAATTAATAAAAGAATTAAGTGTTATATGCCAAAAGTTTAGCTTAAGTAAACTAGAGATAATAAGTGACTTCATAATTAAATCAAAATGATTTAATTAATAAGGAAACATCTTATTACTCTAAGATATGTCCATTAAGTATCATGTCTTGAGAGAGAAAGTTGTACAAAAAGAAATTAGATTGGAGTATGTGAGTACAAAAGAGAATAGTGTAGACATCTTTACAAAGTCTTTTCCTAAGGATACATTTGAGTATTTGTGGGGTATGTTTTCAGTTATTCCCCTACCTATTTCTAAGTAGATGATGTGGAAAGTGCATCACTCTAGTTGTACATATCACTATTATTTATCTAGACTGAATGTTGATGCTTCCTATATGGGGAGTATCTATAATGATCAAAGTTATCAAAGACTCTTGATAAATGGTATGGAATAGTGTCTTTGGATACTTGAGTTGGTTGAAGACTAGAGAAAATGATTGACATCCTAAATCCTTTTTTCATGATGTCAACTAGGGAGAGATTGCATGAAAAACATCTCCTATGTCTAGAAGTGTTAGAGATGGAGAATGAGGTAAAACATCCTCTAGAACAATGGGGGAGATAATTGGTATTGAGAGTAATTGATGTCAATAAGGAGAAGTTGTGAACAATTGATTTCTATGCAAATAAAAAATGAGAAAACATGAATGGAGAGTTTTTCCAGTGGTTTAGAAGTGTGAACAATTGATGCCAATCCTAAGAATGAGGAAGCACAGACAGAAAAATGTTCTTGTGAGTTTTAGATTTGATTGATGAAGAGGATTTGAAAAGAACAAAGAAGCAACAAAGTTTAATTTCATATTTT
Organism: Cupressus sempervirens; assembly: GCA_028749045.1. NCBI lineage: Eukaryota > Viridiplantae > Streptophyta > Pinopsida > Cupressales > Cupressaceae > Cupressus > Cupressus sempervirens. Next base: position 804,631,145 of record CM053783.1, on the reverse strand, counting down.
GTGAACTTAGATGTTTTTCATCTATGTCTTCATCAATGCCAAAGGGTGATATTTTTAGCATGAATAATGATGATATTCCTCTGGGGGAGTATCATGCACATTAAAAAGATGGATATCATTATTGACATGTTGCATTCATGATTGTGTTTTTCATTGACATCAACATAGTATTATTTTTGTGAAGACTAGCAGAGTAGCAGATAGAGAAGAAAGTTGTATAGATTACATATTGATGATCAGGTCATGTACAGTTGAGAACATATTCTAAATTGTGTCCTAATGAAGTGGAAAATTTTGCATACAAAGACTTGAAGACATGCGATATTTATTTAATAATTACAAAAGACGTCATCAGACAAAGTACCTAATAAGTGGTTTCTAATGTTTGAATTGTGTCTCTTCAAATCTTCATCACAAAAGAAAGTTAATTCATGAGAATTAGATTTATATTATGGAAGAAAATAATACTTTAAATTATTTTAATAAATAAAGGATAACTATATCCTTAATATTTTTCTATCACTTCAACAACTAAAAAAGGTATATCATTTCCTCCAAATTATACCCCTCTGTTGGAAATTCTCTTAGAAGACTAGTGGGGGTATTTAGATTTTACACCTTCCTTTGTATGAGACTTTGGGATCCCCGTTATAGAACCTAAGACAAAAGGTGAGGATATTGTGGAGTCTAAAAATAAGTCAAATATTTGTACTTAAATCAATAATAATTTTGCAATTGCTTCAACTTGAAACAATTCTTTAGATATTCCTTTTACTTCATCTACATATGACTTTTAAACCTATAAGGGTCCATCTCTTTCTAATACAACTTTCCTCTATGGTCTAAGTTTTCACATTTTAACTAAGCATGAATATAACAGACATGGTTGTGGCACAAATGAACAAGGGATTAAAGTATCCTTAGATAATGACATAGGAGTGGACTTGAAAAATCCCTATAAAATTCCACTAAAACATATCTTGTAAACCACCTCTTAATGTAGATGTACTATCCTATAAATCAATTTCTCTTGTAAATTGTCACCTTATATCTATTGATTTCCCTTATATTACACCTTTCTTTGATAATTTCTCTAAAGATTATTCCTTATCTATGGCTTGAGGAGCTTATGATCATCCTCCTCAATATCATCCTAATCATAAATTTTCCTATCGTGCAAATACTAATACATTAGGAAATATGAAAAAGTAACAAATTCTTCTTGATAAATGAATGCAAAATTTCCTATGTATATGCCTCAACAAAATCTCCTTATAGCTATAAAAATGAATCCTTAAATTAATTAGAAAATATGTAGTTCATCCATGAACAACTAGATCACTCTTCTCTTGCAAATGAATTATCTGACATCTTTTATTATACTTATCTAGACATTCCTAACATTGATCCTCAAAATGTCAATCATAGCATAGTTATTGTGCAGGTACAATTGTTGTGAAAATTAACAAAACCAAATTTTTGTCATCATATACACAACAAAATTTTCTCAAAATATTAAAAAATTGGACATATTAATACATGAGATTGAATCATTCTCAATTAATATAACATAATTTATTTAAAACTTCCATGCCCAAACTTACAAGGAAAAAACACATCTAATTTTTATTTTTTTGACCACATTAAAATTAATGCAGTAATGATCTTCAATGACAATGATAGTTAGATAAGATGTTCTTACTAGCATAAGGTTAAGGTTTGTTAGAATTCTTTAGAATAACTAAGGGGGGGTGAATCAGTTATTCAAGGTCCAATAATGTCCAATCCAAACTTTCTAATAAAACAAAGGTGAATCAGAAGTACTATCCTTTTTACTTTCTTATTATGCATGCAATTAAACATTAAATAATCATGAAAAGTAAACATGCATCACCACATAACACAAAGGATTTTGATGACCTAGAAACCCTCCAAAAATAAGAAGGTAAAACTGGGGTGGGGATGACACCCATAAAATAACTGCGCAATTGATTTCACCACTTCTGATGGTTTTCCCTTTTAAAGGCTTTACACACTATAAAATGTGACCCTGTTAAACGATTTCTACATCCTGTTAAGAGTGTGCCTTGTTAGAGGACTTAAGAACATTCAACTTAGAATGTCACCCTGTTAAAGGATTTACATAGAGCTGTTAGGCCCACCCAAGTCCATGGGATTTACAGTCACCTTCTCAAAAGAATCTTTTATCCCTCTCTAAGGATCTCCTATCCTTCTCCTAAGGATCTCTTGTCCTTCTCCTAAGGATGTCTTATCCTTCTCTTGGGGATCTCCTATCCTTTTCCTAAGGCTTATCCACCTAGCTATTAAGATAACCTAGCAATGTAGGATTTCAATGTCTAATTCAATGGTAAGAAAGTATTAGAAAGGTTTTGACCTGATAAAGATTGCAACTCTAACCTTACAATTTTCATATCACTCTTCAATTCGTTTCTTTGCTTGTTTTTTCTTCCTTACAGTGCTGACAGCTTGTCCACCCTTCAAGATCTATCTCCTTGAGTTCTTCCACTCATTATGCCAATGCACTCTATGGTCACTTGATCAACTTAGAGTCTTGATGCTCTATGCTTACTCCTCACTGTGTCCTCTTCTTGACACTTCACACTAGCCTTCTCTTAGCTTCTTTGCATGACCACACTTATGATGAACTCCCTCTCTCACTCACTCCTAATCTCTAACCTGTAACTCCTTATAAAGAAGTTTTGTTCTTCATTTCCCGCTCTAGTCTTCCTACTTATCAATTTGATTTAACCTTGAGAAAACGGTATTATTTTCCCTCCAAATTATTTCTTCCAGAAACTTCATGATAGATCCATCAGCATTCACCTTGAATATGTTTGCATGGTTTACATAAAAATTTACAAAATCTACTCATCATCCTTATCATCCAACTAATTCAAAAAATTCAATGTAACAAACTTATCGTTACTGATCTGGCAAATCTTTTGTCTTAACAAATAATGTAGCAACTCAACATCATTGGTTTACTGGCTCAGCACCTGAAATCTTTTCTTGAGTTACTCAGCACTTGAACAATTACTTAGCACACACTAAAGTTGAACTTGCTCAGCTTTAACTATGAATTTTCTCGGCTCTAACTAGCTTGCTTGACTCTCTCTAATGAACTTAGTTACGCTTTACAAATGACTTAGTTAAACCTTACATCTTTGATGTGTCTCAGTGTGTCCATCCTCTTAGAGTATGCCATCAATACACTATTTCATCAATGGCTTAGCTGATCCTTATACTTCATTACAACATCATAACTTCAACCTTTCTCTAGGTGCTCTAGTTACATCTTATTGATTTCCTCCTCCTTGTCAATCAACCAATTGATAGTATTTGGATCACTTAAGCAATTTTCATCCCTGCAAGTAGCAAGTTTGACATCAATGAAAAAAAATGATTGAAAACATTCTTTACCAGTTCCATTATTCTTCATTCATGATCTTTTCAATCATTTCCAACAATCTCCCTCTTTGGTGTTGATGGCAAACCAAACTGGTCAATTGATTGAACTGATCAACTTAGTTACCACCAAAATTATATACCAAATAAAAAAATTATTGTCATTACATATCTTCCTCTTTGTATCATGTCTTCCTCTTTTGCTAATACTAACTGAATCCTTTGTTCTACTTCTCCCTCTTGACTGTTGCATTCTTACTCTGTATTCTTGATCCTTCCTTCATAGTTTCTTGTTGATCAGTTTCTTATCTCTTCTAAATCTCCCTCTTTCATCTCTCCTTTCACACATTCTCATACATCTCCATATCTTTACCTTTCATTGATCAGTTTCTCATAAATCTCCCTCTTTGACATAAATGCCAAAGATGTAGCATCTTCAACATGCTAAATATAAGCTTTGCATCTCATGTTTTCTCCCTCTGTCACCATGCTTGTGACTAATCTAGAATTTTTGTTTCTATTTTCATCCTCTACATCATTCTTGTGTTATTGCATGGATCTACTCCTATTGATGTAAGGCAGCTTCTTTGTTGCTTTAGACTGCTTGAGTTAGGGGCATTACCCCAAACTTGCCTCTAAGATATTCATAAGCATCCTTGGGCAATAGTTTGGTGAAGATATCTACAATTTGTTCCTTTCTGTGAATGTACTCCATCTTCAGTTGTTTGTCTTCCACTAATTCTCTAACATAATGATACATGATTACAATATGCTTGGTCTTAGCATGCATTACTGGATTCTTGGATATGTTTATAGAACTTGTATTATCACAATACAATTTCACAAGTTTGGTTACCTCTTCTTTCATTCCTTTCAATAGATGGTTGAGCCACACAATGTTTGTGCAATTGACTACTACTGCCACATATTCTGCTTCTACAATGGACTGAGATGTGCAAGTTTGTTTCTTGCTAGTCCAAGTAACTAGCCTTTTACCTAAGAATAATGCTCCTCCACTTGTGCTTTTCCTGTCATCAATGTTGCCTCCCCAATCTATGTCTGTGTATGCATTGAGCTCAAACTTCTCATTCTTTTTGTAGTGTAGGCCAAAATTATCAATTCCTTTGAGATAACTCATTATCCTTCTTACTACCATGAGATGATTTTCTCTAGGATTAGCAGAGAATCTAGCCACTATTCCAACTGCTAATGCTATGTCTGGTCTACTATGTACAACATATTGTAGTTTTCCAATCATGGATCTATACATTGTTTGATTGACTTCGGTTATTTCATCATTTTTGGATAGCTTATGTCCTATTGCCACTAGTGTGTTGACAGGTTTGGAGTCTTCCAATCCAAACGTCTTGAGTATCTCTTTGATGTACTTTGATTGTGTCACGAATATACCATGTTTTAGTTGATGTACTTGCAATCCAACAAAGAACTTGATCTCTCCAAAAATAGACATCTCAAACTCATGTTTCATTTTGTCAGCAAAACTTTTGCAAAGTGCTTCCTTTCCTCCAAAAACTATGTCATCCACAAAGATTTTAGATACAAGGATATCCTTACCTTCTTTTGATTTGATGTACATGTTGTTGTTATCATCAGTTCTTTCAAATCCTATTTGCACTAGATACTTGTGAAGTCTCTCATACCAAGCTCTAGGGGCTTGCTTTAATCCATATAGAGCCTTATGCAATTTATATACATTGTTTTTGTTATTTTCATCAATAAATCCTTCTGGTTGCTCAATGTAGACTTCTTCTTCAAGTATACCATTTAGAAATGTAGACTTAACATCCATATGATAGACTTTAAATCCTTTGAAGGTTTCATATGCTAGTAAGGTCCTTACTCCTTCCATTCTGGCTATTGGAGCAAAAGTTTCTCCATAGTCTAGTCCTTCTTCTTGTGCATACCCTTTACAAACTAGTCTTGCCTTGTTCCTTATGATTTCACCATTCTTATCTAACTTGTTTTTAAACACCCACTTGGTTCCAATTACATTCTTTTCAGCTAGTCTTGAGACTAAGGTCCATGTTTTATTCTTTTCAATTTGTTCTATTTCTTCTTTTATAGGATTGTATCAATCATCATCTTTTATGGCTTCACTTATTGTTTTTGGTTCCATTTTACTGAGTAGACATGTCTCACTTTTAAGTCTATTCCTTGTCATTGGTCTTGCCTCTTTGTTTCCAATATTTTGATCTACAAGATGATGTCTTTTCACATATTTTGCCAATACTGGTTCTCTCCTTGTTTGTATGTTGTCTCTTTCAAAATTTGAATCTTCATGTGTATTTTCATCAGATATTTCTTGATTTCCTTCATGTTAACAGTTTTTAGAATCTGAATGAACATTCTTTGTAGTTTGTAGCTCAGCCTCTGAATGTGTTTTTTGCTCAACATTCACTGTCTATGACTTGGCAGATACTAGATTTTGTTGCTGATTATCATTTTGAGTTGCAATTTCACTATTATTAGGTATACCTTCATAAAATTATACAAAGGTCTTGTATTCTTTTGCTTTCTTGGTGTTCTCAACACTTTTATCTTCTACAAGCTCATCAAATTTCACATTTGTGCTTTCTACTACTTTGTTAGTGTTAACATTCAAGCACTTATAAGCTTTGCTTCTAGTAGAATAACCAAGAAATGTACCTTCCTAACTCTTTGCATCAAACTTCCCATTTCTAGACTCTTTATATATATAGCATTTGCATCCAAATATTTTGAAATATTTTACATTAGGAGAATGCCCATACCATAATTCAAAAGGTGTTGCAACTCTGTAGAGTGTGCAGACTGCAGTACTTATAGCTTCTCTCCAGTACTTGAGTGCAACATTTTTCTCTATCATTAAGGTCCTAGCGTAGTCAATAACTGATCTATTCCTTCTTTCTACTATACCATTCTGAGGTGGAGTCTTGGGTGTTGATGTCTACCTTTTCATTCCTCTTTCATTGCAGAATTCTTCAAATTCTCTTGATGTGAATTCACCTCCTCTATCAGATCTGAGACATTTTAGGCTCTTCCCAGTTCCTTTCTCAACTCTAGCCAAGTACCATTTAAACATTTGGAATGCATCTAATTTTTTTCTTAGGAGCATGACTGTCATCATCCTTGAATAGTCATCTACAAATAGCATTATGTATCTATCATCTTTGTAGCTTTACACTTCAATAGGACCACACAAGTTAGTATGAACTAGCTCTAATATTTCATTAGAAGTATAAGCCTTGCTTTTGAAAGTTGACTTGGTCATCTTCCCTACTTGGCATTGTTTGCACATGGTGTTATCAGGCTTCTTCAACTTTGGTAGACCTCTAACTTTCTTCATTTTGCTGATGCTTATCAGATTGTCAAAATTTACATGACATAGCCTCTTGTGCCATAACCATACATCATCAGTTTGAACAATGAGATAAGAAGCATCTTCCATGTCTAGGTAAAACAAATTACTCCTAGTCTAGTCACCTTTTCCTATTAGACTTCCTTGAGAATCATAAATCTTAGCAACTCCTTTTTCAAATTCAACCTTGCATCCTATGTTGTCTAACTGTGAGACACTTTAAAAGTTATAATTCAGGCCTTCAACATAGTATGCATTATCACATGATATCTTTTCAGTAAGCTTGATACTACCTTTCCCTTTGATCTGACATGGTGCATTGTTACCAAATCTAACACTATTTCCTTCATATTGAATAAGGGAAATGAACTTACTTTTATCTCCAGTCATGTGATGAGAGCATCCACTATTTATGATCCATTTGTTATTCTTATTCATATAGGTTACTAAGGGAGTTGCTTCATCTTCATCTGATTCATCTTTCATAGCCACATAGACTACTTCATCATCATTTTCATCAGAGTCTCCTTCAACAATGTAGCATCTTTTGCCTTTACCTTTATAGTCCTTGTTGTCCTCTTTCTTGTTCTTGAAGTTGCCTCCATCCTTGTAATTTTTCTTTTGTGTGCATCTAGTTGCAATGTGACCAACTTCATTACAATTGAAACAAATGATTGGTAGCTTACCTTTGAATTTGCCTCTTCCTCTATGAAATCTTCTTGCTAGTAATGCCTCCAATTGGTCTACATCATCTTCATCAATGTTGTTGTCATTAGATAAATACTTTCCTTTTCCACTCTTTTTCTTTTTTTGCACCTCCTCATTGTCTTTTATTGTCGTCTTGGCTTTGAATGCAAATTCAAATTTTTATGGCTTGTAGTTGTCAAAGTTGGATAGCTCAAAGACAGTGAGTCTTCCAATTATTCCTTCAAATGACAATATGTTTCCTGATACACATCTTAGCTCTTGGATGGCTGATACTCTTATAGCATAGATAGAAAAAAAAATTCTCAAGTATTTTCTACATACTATTTCTTCTGATAATTGTCCTCCTAGGCTTCTTATGGTACTTACACTTCTTTCATCCTTGCACTGTATTGAGCAGCATTCTCTCCTTCTTCCATTTTCATGTCATCAAACTTTCCTCTTAGGCTCTCTCTTGATGATCTTCATAGATGACTTCTCTTGACACACATGGGTGTACTTTTTGAAGTACAAATCTAATGTTTTTGATTCATTTTAAATCTTTAAGACATTTGTAGAGAAACAATTTGGTCTTTCAGTCAGGCATATACACACTAACAATGTGGGGAATATGTGAATCAATATTTTAGATATTTTTTCACTAAGCATGGTTTACAACATTAGTTCATAGTTCCCCGCACCCCTCAGTAGAATGGCATTGTAGAGAGAAAGTATAGGACATTACAGGAGATGGCCAATCATATAATTTAGTCTTAGGCTATGAGTTCTTTAGTTTGAGCTAAAGCTATCAATTGTGCCAACTATATTTAGAATTGAATGCCTCATAAGGCATTGTAACACTTGACTCTTGAGGAGGCTTGGACTCATGTCAAGCTTGATGTTTCTACTTTCCACATTTTTTGTAGTGAGCCTTGGACATTTATTCTAGATGCTTAGTTGAAATCCATGGAGAAGAAGAGTTAACTATTCATCTTTGTTGTCTACTATGAGGATGTGAAGGTGTATAGGTTTTTTGATCATGATTCTAGAGATGTCTTTTTTTGGCAAGATGTTTAGTTTCATGAGTGTTATCCTTAGATGGACCTGCCATCACTAGCTTCTTCCTCACTGCCAAGTACTTCCTCTACTCCTCCATAGGATTATGCATCCTTTGAGGAAGATCTTGATATTGATCTCCCTTCATCAGCTCCACCATTTGTTCAATGAGTGCCCAAGAGGGCTCATGATATTGTTGATGCAATCAAACCTCTGACAAGTGATCACATTGATGCTCATCACACTTGTACTCAGACAGTAGGTACTGGGCCTCTTTAGTCATTCCATTTTAGATGATCCATAGATTTTTTCAGAGGTTGAAGGACACTTAGAGTGGGATAGGGCTATGGATGAGGATTACTCTTCTTTGATAAAGAACCACACATGGGATATTTGTCCTCTTTTGAAAGGAAGAAAGTTGGTTTAGTGTCAGTGGGTATACCATACCAAGCATGTTATAGATGGTTCTATTGATAGGTACAAGTTATTTCATGTCACAAAGGGTTTTTCATAGGTTGAGGGTATTGATTACTCCAAGACCTTTGCCCCTATTTCCAAGATGAATTCTATTCTCCTTGTACTCTCTCTTGCAGCTTTATAGGGATAAAAAGTTTAATAGATAGATGTGAAGAGTTCCTTTTTGCATGGAGACCTTCATGAGGAGATCCATATGGAGTAGACTCATGGTTTTATGTAGGAATCTTCATTAGTATGTAAAATTTAGATGTTTTTATATGGTCTCAAATAGGCCCCCCAGGCTTGGTATGAGAAGATAGATTCCTTCTTGCTTTCTCCATATTCACTCGGTGTCATTCTGATCTGACAATTTATATTTAGCATCATGGGGCTCACTTATTGATAACTTTTCTTCATTTAGATGATCTGATCATTATAGGTAGCTTAGTCCCCATGATATAGAGTGTTCAACGAGCCTTGAGATAGCATTTTGAGATGATAGGTCTTGGACTTCTACATTATTTTTTGGCCTATAGGTTGTTCTATCCTTGAATGGGATAGTCATACTCTAGTAGAAGTATTCTATTGATATGCTTCAGCATGCTTGAATTCAAGCCTACTCCCACACCTTTTTAGTTAGGTGTTGTTTTATCTACCACTTGGACTATTCCTATATGGATTTCACTTTAGACAGATAGCTTGTGGGTAGTATGTTGTACCTGACACACACATGTCCTAATATTTCCTTTACAATTGATCTTGTCTCTTAATTCTTCCATGATCCTCATGAGAGTCATTGGAAATCTTCCAAATGTATCTAGAGGTGCATTTAGGGTACAACATATTATGGTATTCACTATACATCAGGGGATCCTCACATTATTGGTTACACAAACTCAAATTAGGCTAGTGATATTAATGATTGCAAGTCTACTTTTGGATTTGTCTTCTATCTTGGTTCTGGTCCTATCACATGGGCTTGCAAGAAGTAGCATGCCCATGCATTATCATCTATAGAGGTAGAGTATAGGGCAGCTCTATTAGCTAGTCAAGAAGTTTAATGGCTTCAACAGTTGATGATAGAGTTTGGATATCCTCTTAATAGTCCCACCTTTCTGTGGTTTGACAATCAAAGTGTTATACATATTTCCTACAACTTAGTTGAGCATCAGTAGGCCAATAACATTGAGCTTCACATGCACGTTATCAGACATTTAATTTAGCATGGTGATTTGAGCTTGTAGTAGATTCCTACTACTAAGAAGGTTGCAGACATACTTACTAAACCTTTTGCATACCCATAGTATCTTTAGCTATGTTCTATGCTTGGGGTGAAGGAATTTGTCTTTGGGGGTTTTAGTGATGAGTCCTTCCTTCTTTTCTTGCGATCTCTTTTTGGAGTAGAGTTTTTCCCACTAGGTTTTCTCTATTTCTTCATTTCATAGAGATTTTATTTTGAACATTAGGTCTTGTTGATGGAACCCAATTTTTCTTTCAATATTACATTGTATTTTTCTTGCTCTTTCTACATTGCTTGTAGCTTCATTGTTGCTCATCTTAAGGGAGGGGGTGTTAGAGTAAAGCATTAATTTCATTTCATTTATTAAATTACCTTTACTCCCTTCTTAAGATTTCACTTTATGCACTTTGAATTTCTATTTAATAATTAATTAGTAATTATTAAATGTGATTTACCTCTTAAGGTTTCCCTTTTAGGTTTTTGATCACCTTCTATAAGGATTGATCTTTTGTAATTATCTCTAATTCTTTTCATTTTTTAGAATACAATTTGCATATTTTCAAAGAAAAACTCATGCCTCTTCTTGAATTTTTCTTCTCTATGATAGATTCTTGCATGGAGGTATTCTTCAGGCTTTGTGGATTTGTATTGTTCAAATCCTTCATCTAGTTCTTCTTTCTACATGAGATATTGCATTCAGTTTCAGTGTTCATGTCTTACCTCTCAACATTTTAGGGGGGTTATGTTGGTTCCATTTCTTTCTTGGTTTGATGGAGTGAGCTATGTATTCAGTATTTGATACTATGTACTAGGTGATTGCATTGGCTAGATACCTATGCATTTTGGTGAGATGGATCATTTATCATATAGATATTCTTTCATTCCTCTTTTTGAAGGCCATGAAGATACCTTCCATCTTCAATTGATCAACTCTTTAAACTTATTCTTCTCTACCTGGTCATGTTCTATTAGTGGAGATTCCTCATATTGGTAATTTGGCAATGTTTTCTGCTCCATGCTTTAGTAGTGCTCTTCATGATCATCTTTTTTTCCTATCTTCTAGGACATTCCCTAGTTGGAGGCTTCTTCAGTCCTTCACTAGTTATTTTTATAATTATTTCCATCTCTTTTGGAGTATGGTTTTTCCCATGTGGTTTTCTCTACTTCTCCTCTTTTTAGATATTTGGTTGTGCTTGCATACCTCATTGGGCCTTGTTACCATGACCCAAATTTACTTTTAGTGGTAGTTTCTAGGCTTTTAGCTACTCCCTAAGTTTACGTTAAGGGGGGAGTGTTAGAGTAATAAAGTATTTACTTATTAATTTAATATATTAATTTAATTAATATGTCACTTATTATCTCTAGTTTACTTAAGCTAAAATTTTGGCATATAATAGTTAATTACTTTATTAATTATTATCATGTAGCCTAGGTTAGATTCCTATTAGAGATTTGATCTCCTTTTATAAGGATTTATTTCACTTTGCAATACATTCATTCACTTTTGATAATAGTAATTTATCTTTTTTCTCATCGATAATGTCTCATCTATGGATCTGGCAATTCCAGCCTCAATAGCTTTTTGCTTCTCTCTTTCTTTGGCAAGTGTTTGCATGCAGGTGATTCTTAGGAGTTTTAGAGTTTATCTTTCATCAACTTCAACATGAGACACATAAGAAACATTTGCAGAAGCATGATTGGTAAGCAAAATCCCAAGCCCAAATTTAGTGGTAATTATTTTAATTGCAAGAAGCAAGGACACCAAGCATATGAATGTAGGTCAAAGGCTATTAATACACATATTGTATCTCTATTTGAAGGTCATTACTACAATTGTCAAAAATACAGACATAGAGCTCAAGAATGCAGATCCAAGGAAAAACCTAATTGGACAACCAAGAATCAAGGAAAGACATCCAAACATGGTAACTACCACAATTAGGATTATAACAAAAGATAAAATTTTAGTTATTGTGGTGAATATGGTTACATTGCAGAAAAAATCATTAGGACACATTTTAGAGGCAAATCCAAGAGATGAATGAATGGAACTTTAGCTTTCTATAGTTCTCACAAGATTGGACATGTAAGCGAGAATAATAGGACCCAAGCACTAGCACCTAGAAATGAATAGAAAAAAGGAAAAGGATAAGTTGATGTAGAATAAATAAGGAATAAGATGAATCAAACTAGGAGAAATAAGGAAGTAGGTAGTAGTGGAACCAGTGAAGATGAGGTCACCTAGTCTAATGGATCAGGTGATCACACTACTTCTAACTAAGTAAATAATGTAAGGAATTGTATATTTGAATGCTACATTATATAATATTTCCTAACATAGATGTGTTAAAAGTCCATATCTACATAAATCAAGATGTATTAGGATAGATTTGAGGCAGGAACCAAGAAAAAAGTTCATATGCATAATTGATGTTGAGTATTAGCACTAGTGTCTATAGTGACTAAGTATCACTATGTGAATTGGGCTCCTAGATAGACTGAGTTGATATGTTGATCAAGCCAAATGTGGAAATGGTAATGATGACCAAGTGGTGGTCTTGATTGAGAGATGAAAGGAAGGTACTTTATTAATCAAGTCTTATTTTGAAACTAAGACAATTGTATTGCACCTACCATTAAATGAACCATTTAATTAAAGACCTAATTCAACCATTTGAAACTTTATATCAATCTTTGAAGATAATTTTTAGTAACCCAATGATCATAAAGCCTGTAGAGTGATTCAAAAATGATTGACAAAGTGATTTGTGCAAAAAATTTGTGTAATTCTATAGCATTTTGTTAGTAATTGTGAGAAGAATTAAGTAATGATTGTGAACCAAGTTTAGTTGGTATTACAAAATTGTTATATTCTTTCAAAACCTAGTTTAAATGGTATCACTTAGATCTAGAAGTAGAAAGGAATCTTTGAAAGAAAGAAAGACACTCCCCCCACCAAAATTAAGGCATATATGGAAGTTGCGATGAATAGAGATGCATCTAGTGCATTATCATCTATAACTCCCTAATTCATCATGGTACATGATGTTTATTTATGATATATGTGTAATATTGGAGAAACTAGTATTTTGAGTTGAGGAATACTTATGAGAAGTTGTATGAGAATGGAGTACTAAAAGCAGAGACCAAGGTTGTTGCTGAGAAAGGGCTTACCTGTGCCCTAGATTTTCTCAAGGTTTTCAAGGTTGAATGGATAAAAATCATTTTGATAAGAGTATATTATATGAATATTTGGCTGGGGAATGGGCCATTTAAGATAACAAATACAATGATTCATCGAGTGATATGGTACCCTACCCTAGATCGTGTAAAGATTGTACGTTGCCCAGCCAAAAATGTGATAGAGGAATAAACTAAGTCTAAATAGAATCAAAGAGGAATGTCTATTAATATCATTACAGATCCTATCATTGAGTTTATAGTACATGTGATTGCACACAAATTCTATCAATCTAGCTAACTAAATAGTGTACCATGTATTGTGGTAGACTTGGGCTACGAAATTGTAACGAAGGATCATAGCTATTCTCTTGTTGAGATATAGTTTATTCAATTAGTAGACAATCTTGGAGCCATTATGAAGGATAAGAATACACAATGTAAGTTTTTCTTAGTACTGGTGTGCATATTCCTTTATAAGGATCCCCAAGTTAGTTGTTGATCTTTACTATGATGACATTCTCTTCATGGTGGATATTGACTACACCTATGCACAAGCTAGTTTACCAAGGGTTGCATGGATAGAACCTATATAGTATGAAGTGAATATTGATTAGATATCTAAAATAGTGATACCCTTATTGTTAGAGGAAATTTATTAGAATGTCAAGCCATTAGGCATCTATGAGACAAAAAAGATAAAGATTCTAATGCAAACAAAATTGCCCAAGATGGATGGCAAAAGGAAGAAAATGATTGCAGGTCTTGAAGGAAAATTTGGAGAAGGAACCCTATAGATTATTGAATATAAAGGGGAAGATAAGGAAAATAATGAAGAAGAAGAACATGAATCAAAAGGTAAAGAATTAATGGTTGTCAAGCCTCAGGCACCAAAGAAAAGAAAATAGTGATCATAGATCCTAAGGTCAAGAGGATTCTGAAGAAAATTGTTATACCTCCCACCACTACACCTCAAAGAAGAGTAACAAGGAAAGGATCTAAGCTAACATATCCTATAGCTATTAAGACAAAGAAAGGGACAGAAAAGATCACTAATCTAGTTAAGGGAAAGTCCCCATTAGAGAGAAAACTAATAAGGGATTGAGAAAGGTCTGAAGGAGAAGTCAAGGAGGAAACTTTTAGTTATGGTGAAGGAGAGGTAACTAAATCTAATGACATGAGAAAATTTCAGATTGTTCCCAGACAACCTCCTTAAGATATTGATCAAGTATGTGACAATATCATAAATTCAATAGGAATTCCAAGTTTCAAACATGTTAAATATGATTCTTTAGAAAGGATTGATAAAGAAAAGGTTGAGAAAGAAGTATTAGATATGATGATAAAGTCCTATGGAGTTAGGCAAGGCAATTCTTGAAGAATTATACAATAAAATGGATACAAAGTGGAAATGGGCATTGTCCACTAAAAGACAAATAAGAGAAACCACATTAGCCCAGACTATGCCACATTTAGGGAAGACACATATGTCTATATCCCTAAGGGATTTTTCTAAGAAATTTTTTACCGAGATAAGGGCTTATAAAATTTTGAAAAATAAAATTGAAGATGTAGTGCAAGAAATCATATTATTTTGGAAGAAGGCATTTGGGTTGTTAGCTTCAACAACAAAAGAAGAAAATAAGGTAGAAGAAGTTGAACTAGACATAAAGAAGATTACAATGAGTTAGATTAATATAGACAAAAAAATAAGAAGAAAGTTAGAGTAGAGTGAACAACAAGATGTTGTTACTATTGAAAACATCCCTAAGGAAACACAACAAAACTTTAATGTCTTGACTAAGGAAGAACTCAAGAATGAAGAATTCATCAATGCCACCTCAGATACTCCTCAACCATGCATTAGTCCAATGTTTATATAAATTCAATATTATCCAAGGATTGAGAATGCACCAACTATGGATTTAGGACCTATTCATTCAATAGTCATAGTTGAAGAGAAGAGTCAACAATATGCAAGTGTCGAGGAACAGGGCAAGGTAATGATTACACTTTTATATTCAACACCCAAGGCCAATCTGGTCATTAACAAAGAAGAAGGATAATACCAAGAGAAAGAATATAACTCTACAAATAATGCCTCAAGACCTCATGTTGAGGGAATCAAGGAGGTTTTACAAAAAAGGACCAAGGAAGCACAAGAACCAAAAGAGCAAGTGGCAATTTAGGAATTGGTTCAACTACCAAGTGTAGTTCCCTCTACACTATCTAGAATAGAAACAATTACTATACCTGATCAAAAGGTGATATCTACTTAGAAGAATATTTTATCTATAGGCCAAGAGATGTTGAGGCTAAGTGCTAAAGTGACACCATTGTAGATCACATTGTCAAGTGTCAACCGATGAATGGAAAAGAAAAGGAAGAAGAAGCTTAAGTCACTTGGGAAGATAGTGACACTAGATGAGATAATTGTTATTCCTAATTTTGATCTTTGATAATATGACTTTGGATCAAATGAAAATTTTGCAAGATGTATTAGCAAGGAAGAGAAAACAAGAAGAGATGAAAAGGGAACATCAAAAAAGGAAAGTATTGCATGAGATTAAGATATCTTTGTTAAAGAATTTGATATACATGGTATAAATGAGAAAGCATCTCTTATAGACCAATTAGTTTACATTATTGAGAAGGTTAACAATGATGACATTGATTTGAATGAGAAATTGTTGCACTAGTCTAAGAAGAAATTTGACAAAAAAAGTTTTTGAGAAAGTGTCAACTAAGATTGCTATAAGACAAGTTGAACTTATTGAGCTTATTAATAATATAGAGGAAGTTGTAAAGAATATTCAAATTTTGTATAAAACATTATGCAGTGTACCAAAGTTCACACAAGACATTCAAGATTAGATTGATAAATTACAACTAGATATGAAGTCAACAAGAAATTCTTTGAGCATGGATGTAAGTTCAAGATCTATTCATTTTAACAAATTATTTTTTTGCCAAGGGAGATTGTTTGAATTACAAGCCACTAGATGAACAAATGAGATCTAAAATAATTTCCATTAAATCTATATTGATACCCCATTTGAATATAATGTAAAGAGAGCTAGCATTTTCTAAGGAAATAGCAAGTCAAGACTCTCATCTCTCTACTACAAAAAGTCTAATTGAATTAGCTTCTCAACTAGAAATTGAAATTTTTGTTTTGGATTTTGTCAGAACCAATTAGGATAATGCACTTTCTAAGGTTATATAGATTCACAAACCATTTTTGGATAAATGGTTTAAACTCTTCACCCCAACTGCCATAAGTGACAAAAATAAGGGAGAAAATAGATATGAAAGGAAGGAAAAATATATACAATGGGGAATAATATTTTAATATTAAATTATGTAATGTATTACTCATTTTTTGTAGACATGTACATAGTGAAGCCTTTATGAAGATGGAGTCATAGTATAGGGTAGTGTTATTTTATAATTTTGAATGGAATGATCAGTCATGATAAAGTGTTTTTTCCACTAATGTCAAAGGGGGAGATTATTGACCTCCAAGTCATGTTTCCTATTAGTTTAAATCACTTAGTTATTTTCCAAGTAGTGTTGGTCGGTCATGATTGCAACCAAGCCACCCAATGAAGCTCAAATGATTTTAGACTTGTTTACATTTTAGTTTGAGCTGAGAAAGTCTTAGGTTGTCGAGTGCCCCAATATATATCAAAAGTGCCAATTTATGCCAAGTAAAGATAGAATTCAAAATATGTTGAGCTAAATAGATTTAGTTCATACCAAGTCATACACTTACAGCAAAGAATATAGAAGTCAAGAGACAACATGAGTATCTATTGTGATTGAGCGTTAGAGTATTCAGGTGTTGAATAAACCAATTTTGCTATATGTGTTTGTAATGGCACAAACACCTATGTAACCCATTTTGGTCAACTTTTATAGATAATTTAATGATTGTAAAGATGACTAAGAAGTTGTTTAAATGTTTTGTCAGAGCTCATCAATCCCTATAAAGCTACTGTAAACAATCAAAAAAATGGAAGGACTAAGTGGAAAAGGGGAGATATTTGGATCATTGATTATGATCTAAAACCCTCTCTAGATGATTATTTAAGAAGGTTCCAAACAATAAATTAATGTATTTTTGTGTGATAAATAAAGAGTGAAGAAGACAAGTATATGAGTGAGGGAAGGCTATGTTTGAGGATTAGAAGCATAGATTAGACAGGGCAACCTAGGAATGAAGGATAAAATAGATTTTATTAGATAAGGAGACCAAATTAGAATTGGAAAGAGGAGATCCCTAATCTATCATTAGAGTGCTAACCAAAGGATTAGGTACTAATACATTCTAGCAAGTGAATCAAGGTACATCTCATAATAGAGTAGTCCTAATAGGCCTATTCAAATCTCCTAACACAGTAATTACTTAGTTGTAAGTTTAAATATTTTAATAAAGGTAGCATAAATAAGTCTTGAAATCCCTTAGTAGATCATAACCCTTATAGGGTAGATCACAAAAAATGATCAAACATTGTAACCTTTACAAGCACACTTCATTGTTGCAATAGTGAAGATTTTTGGGTGTCATCCCCACCCCAGTTTCACGTTCACCTTAGAGGGTTTTTTGGTAACCAAATCTTTTTTTTATGTGTTTAAATTTACTTTCATATTTATCCATGTAATGGAAAGTTAGATCTATTTCAGTTTATGGTTATATGATTCATGATGTTGATATGAGATGGGTTAATACTAAATGCATTTGATTTGTTTGAAGAGATAGAAGCTTTTATAGATCCTGATTCACCATCCCCCTTCCTCCCTCTTAGTATATTATTTTCCCAATAAAATTCCAATAGTTATGGACCATTTTTCATTGGGATCATATATTATTCATTCAATCAAGTATGTTTTTCCTATGTTCATTGTTCTTCATATATCATTGCAGTGTCAATTGGACACTATGTTGTTATGGTTTACAATCATCTCTAACACCAATTTTTATTGTTTTGATAATATATGTCTAGATTTTTTTATTGTGATACACTCTTCTTTCAATCCATTAGCTTCTTTTCTCTATTTCTATAAACTTGGTTTTCTTTTGGTGGAGATGTTAGAGTACTACCTTTTTCTCCCATTTTTTTGTGGTCAAACTTATGTCTTTCAAGTATGTTAAGTTCATTTAAATTAATATTATTCATTGGTCCCATTATAAGAGTTGTCATTCATTAATATATTGTGCACTTTCATTATTGATGTTAATTTCCTCCTCATCTTCTTTGATTTATGATGTTATGGCTATTGTTGTGAGACATTCAACTTGCCAAACATGGTAATTTTTAGCATTCATTTGTTTCTAATTTTCTTTTATTATATCCATTGCACGGCCTATGTTTTCTTATTACATTTAAAATTCTTGTATAAGTAAATTATGATTTAGTAGAATAGTTCAAATTTCTTTAAGTCATCATATATTATGCTAGTAAATCTAGGATTCACATTTTTTATTGATGCAGGGAGGATTTAAAAAGCTAGGTCTAGAGGCACATCTAGTTGTACAACCACCCTACAGAGTAAACACAATAGAAGAAAAAAAAAACAAAGAACAACACCAAGGAGAGAAGGAACAACAAATACCTTATTAATTCATCAAATTGTCAACATACATTCTCATCTGTAAGGCCTTTCAAGTTATGGCCAACAAGATCTACAACATTCTAGACTTAGAATTTTAGCAAATCCTTCGTTTTAACTCTTCTATCTCCATTCTATTCGTACTCTCCTCAAAATTCTTAACCTAAGCCTAGACACCCCTATTTAAACTTACCAAAATGACTTATACAAGATTCTATATCTTTACATAATAGAAGGTCAACCTCAAAATGGTGAGCACACATCCCAAGACAACGTTCTTATATTAAATTCATAACCTAAATTAAATACATAAGTCAGCTCAAACTAGGAACCAATAACAAACAAACTCTATCAAAGAAGGAATCGAGCATCAATAAATATCAAGTTCACTTAGCACATAAAGGAACACTTGGCCAATACTAGATAGCTCAGCACATATAAAAATGTTTGGCCAACATTGGAGAGCTTCACACATATAAGAATGCATGGCCAATACTGGGTAATAACTACAACTCGATAATTACTAGAGTTCAATAATGACTATAACTTGATACTTCCTAGTAGATTGAACAAAGATGGCCAAGATGGCAAGCCAACCTAGGATGCTCTTGCATCAATTATGGTCATTGTTGCTATTGATCCTACTTATTCTTAGCATAATAGGAATATTATTTAATTAATTCAAGAAATATTAGTGTCTCTAAGTCAAATGGCCATTTTTTTTAGGTATGTCTATAGGTTTCTTGTATCTTGGTCACATAAGTTAACTTTTCAATCCATTGGAGTGCCTTCCTATCTATAATTAGCAACATGAAATGATAGTTGTAATCAATAAGTGGAAAATATCATAGTTGTTTTAATATTTTTTATTCCCCCATGTTGTGCTCTCTAATTATCTCTATCATAAATTTCTAATATTCTATAATAATAAAAATTGGTTTATTTGTATGTTTTATTCTACAAAATATTTTGAACACCATAGTGTATGTCTCTAATTTTCTCTATGACTTTTCTACATATTTGGATACATGCATGTGTGATATGAAAGCTTAATAGTCAATGTTGGCTCTCCAAATCTATAGCATAGTGTAGTGATGGATGTTCACCTTGTCATCTTTCCTTGTGGGCTTGTACTTCTTATTTTAATTTTCATCACATGTTACTGAAGATTCCTGCTTCTCTTTCCATGGGGATTTGTGACAACATTCCATTTTCCTTCCCATTTTCATAGGCACCCTTGTTCTCTATATTTCATGTTCCTATAGACAAGGTTTGTAATTTTTTCACTCTTTGAAGGGGTCTATTGTGAATATTTCATAAATACTTAGAAGGCATAGATCATCATGTGTTGATTGAAACATTGTGTTGTTTATTTCATATGATTTTTAGGGGTTTTTGGTAGTTACACATGTCAAAGAATGCTATTACCCTTTCAATATTATTTTGATTTCTCAAGTCAATTTTATTAACATTTAACACATTTGGAAGCCAAATGAACCCATGTATGCTCTAATTTCTCTACTTTTCCATTTAGTCATAGACTAATAGTCTTTTTCACCAAGAAATTTTTTAATTATTTCCCCCCTAAAGATATTAAACCTTTTTAAATAGGTATATAATTGTGGTGAGAGGGTTTTAGATAACATTTTATAGGTTTTTCCTTCTAGGTTGCATTCTAATGGATGTTTTTTCAACTAAGATTCATTATAGAGATGACTATTTTGTACCTTCTACAGTAAGTGCAAAGAATATTTTGGGTGGACCAATGTGGATAACCAAATTCTTTATCTTTGAATAACACTTGGTCTATCATGGCTACATGCCTCTAAAAATTAACCCAAAGAGCATGACTTTCTTTGCCTCTATATTTTTCTTCATGAAAATAGTAGAAAATCCTTGTGTGAAATGTCATAGCTTAAGGTCGTAGATGAATTATTAGAAAGGAGGATGTCTTTTAAATCTTTGATCATGGAACCTTTGTATGTATAAGTCATATTCATGGAACTTCAATTTATTTGTTCATGGTTGCATATGTTATGTTCTTCCATTTGGGAAGAGTGTAAAAACTAATATATCTAGTAGCCTCTTTGTATTGCATTCATTTGTTGTTTATGATTCAATATCTAATCATTCAATGGTAGCTTCTTGGATCTCATTTAGTTATAACACATTTCTAATCCTTTCAAGTTCACAAGATCCATTTGGTATTTTTTACGTGAACAATGATTTTTGGGATCCACTACATCGATTGTGGTCTTTTTCATTAGCTAATTATTATTTGGTATTTCCATGGTGTTTAGAATGGCTATGATATTTATCCTTTCCTTTTTTGTTGTAGTTAAACATATGTCTTCTATGATTACATACTAATAGAGTGAATTATAATTGATTTTTTACTATAGATCTTATCTTATGCAAGTTTGGTTCACATAAAAATTATAGTATTTTGTCTAAATACATAATTTTCTTGCAATAAGCATGTACAAGTTAGGTATCCTATATGGAAGAGATTTGGTAATACTTTTTATTTCTTATACAAATCTTATAGTGTGTTATATTTATCTTGCCCACCAAATACTTTGGTGACTTGCACTACTAGGTTCCTTCTAGTAATGAGCATTTCATCAATGTGTGTTATCATCTCTAGAATGTGCAATTATTATTAATAAAATGAGAATCTGAGGGTAACCCTACTAGAGGTAATCTAGCTCCCTACAAATAACCACACAATGGAAACATAACACAAGATACATAATCTAATACCAAATGAAACTCTTTATTCACAAAAATAATTGTTTATATGCAATATGCCTAGCTGTAAGGCCTTCCAAGTTTTGGCCAAATACAATAACAATTACAAAAATAGTTATGCAAGATCCCTCAAGATCTAATCCCAAAATTAGATAGTCTAGATCCTCACTCTAGTAGAAACCCCCAAGGAAGATCCCAACTTGTGCTGGCAAGCACACCAAGCAATCTCCTTGTTTCCCAAGTGTCATCTACTAGCCCTTCTTAAAATTTTCTCTTCCACAACATTCTCTTCTCCAAGATGGATAAAATAATAACTTAAGACTCCACAAGACCTCCTAAGTTTATACCCAACTAATCCACAGGTCAGCCTAGCCAATTAAAAATTAAAATAAAGCCTTACATTAAATATATGTATAATACATGAGTCAACTCACAATAGAAATTAAATACATATAACCCAAATTAAATGCATAAGTTGGTTGACCACTAACAACTTGGTTAACACAAAACCAAAACCAAACTAAGCATCAAAGAAAACCATGTGGAGTATTAGGATTCCACCAGATATAATCAATCTCCTTCATTGACCAAACACCAATATGTGTTGATTCCTCCAAAAGAAATTGATCCCCTTCATTGACTGAGCTACTTCATCAACACTACAACCAAGCATAAAAGAGCCATGTAGTATGAACCAAGATCCAAGTGTATGTCAATTACCATAAGCATCATCAAATGTCTTCATTAATGAAGTCACTTAGTTAACACATCAAATACCAACTACCTAGTAATGATTGAGTACCACCTCTTCATTGACCAAGCATGAACCAAAGCTTAACTAAGAACACTTGGTAAACACACGAATTACCTCCAAAGTAACTACTAAGAACTCCACCAAAGTAATCACCAAGAAAACCTAAGATGATCCTGCATCATTCTCCCATGGTAAATAGAAAAATGCATCCCACACTTTGATGTCCAAAGAAAGATCAATAGCCATCTTCATATTTACCAAAGGCTTCCACTCCAACAAGGACAAGAACACTAATGTATACATCATCCATGTATGCATCCATCTGTCAAACACTAGATCTCAACCATCTATTCAACATACTTACTCCCAAGAACAAACTAAACATAATGATTCATCAACAAATCTCATTCACATCAACAACTAGTGAATTCACACTAGTAGCAACAAACTCCATATTAGAAGCCATATGTAATCCCTCAACAACATATGCCAAACTCTCAACACCAACAATCTCATTGCTCACAATAAGATGCTCTACAACACATAACTCATCACTAACAACAATCAGATCATCCATGACTGAGTGCTCTGCAATCTCCATATCAAACTCAACCAACTAATCATGAAAACCAACCTCAGCCTCAACATCAATAAGATTAGGAATATCCCTGATAAGCTTAGGTATTTTAGCAACAACCACCAATTTCTCTATAGGTTTTGTATTAGACTCCATAAACTAATCAGAAATAATCTCACATACCTTTTTTACCTCCTTTAAAACCTTTTTATACTATCTTCTCTCTCAAACAAGTCTTCTAACTAACCACACAACTCTCTTCTGAATTGATAGACTCCAACTATATTAGCATACAAATTCCTTCTTTTTTTTCTCAACTCTTTTAGAAAAAGTAGCATCAACAATAGTGTCCACCCAAGCTATTGTCTCATTAATCCTCCTCTCCACTACATCATGGAGATTCATAATCATCTCAGGCCTAATCCTCTCATAGCCATCTTCCAAGATTTTTTAAACCCTCTATAATCTAATCATCAATAGATCAATCTTCCCCAACAAGATCAATCTTCCATCTTTGCATCCATCGATCCATCTACAATCTCAAGTTAGAACCACAAACTACCACCTTACAACCAAGAGATCAAGGACTACAAAAAGAACAATCCACCACCAGATCAAGATCTTCTAAAAAAAACTCCTCTCAACCCAAGGTCCTAGTGTAATCTACCTCAACTTTGGTGCTCAGTCTACACACTCAAGCAACTGTGCTTTGATATCATCTAATGTAGTAAGAATCCAAGGTTATCCCTATTGTAAGTGATATGGATCCCTACAAATAACGACACAACACAAGATACACAATCTAATACCAAATACAACTCTTTATTCATAAAAAATAATTGTTTACATGCAATATGTCCACTTTTAAGGCTTTTCGAGTTTTGGCCAAATATAATAGAAATTACAAAAAAGTCCTGTAAGATCCCTCAAGATCTAATCCCAAAACTAGCTAGTCTAGATCCACATTCTGGTAGAAACCCCAAGGAAGATCTTAACTTGTGCTCGCAAGCACACCAAGAAATCTCCTTGTTTCCCAAGCCCTGGCTACTAGCCCTTCTCAAAATTTTCTCTTATGCCAGATTCTCTTCTCCAAGAAGGATGAGATAATGACTTATGACTCCACAAGACCCCTTTATTATACCCAACTAAGCCATAGGTTAGCCTAGCCAATTACAAATTAAAATAAACCCTTACATTAAATATTGTCATAAGCCACAAGTCATCTCACAAAAACAATTAAATACATATAGCCCAAATTAAATTCAAAAGTTAGTTGACCATAGATAACTCATTTAACATAGAACCAAGACCAAATTGAGCATCATAGAAAACCATGCCAAGTGTTAGCATTCCACCAAACTGGTGCAGAAGCACCTATCAAGACAATGAAGAACACCTTGGTACCGGATGAAGACAATGGATCAAGGACCTCTTTGAAGATCAATTGGAACATTCTAAGACCAATAATGGCATATTGTAACGAACAAAGTGCATTGAAGGTCAAAGGTCCTAATAAAGCCCTACGGGCAACATGATGTAAAAATGGCATATGAGCCATGAAGGGTAGAATAGGAAGTAGTTTCATGTTTTTTTTTTTGCATTCAATAAGGTCATTGGATCATTCTTAAATCAGTTGCATAGGTTAGAATGCTGAAATATGCATAGAAAACAAAGTTTGAAATTTGAATTTAGTTTTGGAGGGAAAATAGTAACTTGCTATTTGTTTGATTAAATAAGCATTTCCAACCAACTTGGTTAGTTGGGCAGGTATTCTAAGGTTTATTTAAGATGTCTCAGCCATATGGAAGAGGGAAGACAGTGTTTGTACGGAAAACACACAGAATTTGTACGGACAGCCTTGTGAATAAATGAAAATTTGAAGTTTTCTTGCAATTTAGAGGTTCTTTGAATATAGAAATCTGTTATTTACTTTGGAAAGGTGTTATTAAGATGTTTTGCATCCATCTTGAGACGTTTCTTATCAAATTATAGTTATTATTGCTGCTGTCACGCTGAAACTGTGAGTTTTGCTTTGATTTTTCAATAGGAAATGAGGGTACCATCCTAGTTTTTGTACATCTAACCCATGGGATGGACCCTAAATGCCCTAACATGTCTAACTAATCATGAAAATGCAAGAAAAGTGAAGATTTTCAGGTTACTTTGAAAGAAATGCAAAGTTGAGTGCTGGAAGGATTAATTTGGGTACCCAAATGAGTGCTAGGTGTTATGCAGCCGTACATCTGGCTTAACAAGGTATATTTTTTATTTGATAATGTTTGAAGAAAAGGTAAATTCATGGTGAATGCTGAAGGAGAATTTTTAGAATTGAGTTTTGGGGTTTGAACAAGCAGGCCCTAGTTTTTAAGCCATTTTAAGGAGGGTTTTGAGGATTGGGTGTTTAGGAGTGTGACCAAGACCTATAATCTTGAAATTCCTTTGATTTATATCATTAATAGAGACTATTCAAAAGGATTAAGTCGGATTTCAAGTTTGAAGGGTACTTTCTTTGTAAAAGTGGCCTAATTAGGCTTAATTCTGAGACAAACTGCCCTATTCCATACAATCATTCCAAAGGAGTGATATCTGATTTTTTGATATGTTATAAAAATCTGAAAAGGGTATTTGGAAAGCCTATTTATTTTCTTGGTTTTTTGGAAAGTTTTAGATAAAAATCAAGAAAATAGGCTTTGTTGATCCAAAGAAGAGAATAGCATAGTAAAGGGCAAAACTGGTCTTTTTTGTATCTACTGAAGATTTCTGGGTTTGGAAACCTTAGAAACATGTTGGTTGAATTTTTTTAAGGTGTGTAGAGGTGGAGGAAACACTTGGTGAAGGTAAATCCAAGTTTGAAGTCTTTGGTGGCATTGTGTGCATTTGGGAACACCATTGAAACATAGGGGTTTGGGTCCATATTATGCTTGAATTTGCAAGTTTGTCGGTAGATCCTTCATCCTCTGCATCAGGTGGTATCAGAGCATTAGCAAGGTCTTTGAGGAGTTGAGAAGTTGTATATTCCATCATCTTGGAGTCTTTTGTCATCACTAAGGTACTGGTCCCTTTGTAGAAACCTTGGAGTGCCCATTTCCTCCTTGAGCGTCCCAAAGTTTAAAGGTACATTAGAGGTGTCCTGAGATTCTTGGTGAGGGAAAGAGTGTTAGTTTGAAGATTCTATAGTACGGAAGAGAAAACTAGGTTGTGAAAATGCCTCCTAAAAATCAAATGGCTAGAGAACTTGAAGAGTTGAGAGAAGAATTGGCAAGAGAGAAGAGAGAAAGGAGAGAACTAGAAGCATCTAAAGAGAGGGAAGAAAGACAAATGAGAAGGGAGAGACTAAAATTTATTGAAAGGATAGAAGCCTTGGAAAAGGAAAGGCAAGAACCTAGAAGAGAAGAGGTTAGAGGAAGAAATCATGGAGAGAATCATGAAGAAGAAGAAGTTGGTAATACAAGACAAGAACATGAGGTAGCAGATGATCCTGAAGAGAGGAGATTTGTGAGAATCATTAAAGCAGTACAAGGTAATGGTGGAAAGAACTACATTGATTTACCAATCTACCAAGGTAAAATGGACAGCGAAGAAGTACTAGGGTGGATAGAAGCCCTTGAAAGCTACTTTGATCTTGAAGACATAGAGGCAGATAAGAAGGTGAAAATAGCAAAGGCAAGATTGAGAGGGACAGCACTTACATGGTGGACTAGTGTTCAGAAGGAAAGAGAAGAAAGAGGATTGAATAAGATCTCAGATTGGGATAGAATGAAGACCATGGTGAGAAGTCAGTTCTTACCATCAGATTTGGCCATTCAAATCAAGATGAGAAGGAATAACTTAAATTTGAGAGACATGGATGTGATGACATATATTGAATAGTTTTATACCTTGAGCATTAGGGGAGGAGTGGAAGATGAAGATGAGAAGGTGGAAAGATATATCAATGGCCTCAAGTACAACATACAAGATGAAATAGGGCTGAATGTGCCAAGAACCCTTGGAGAGTGTTTTCAACTTGCAATAAGAGCAGAAGAGAAACTGAAAAGAAAGAATGAAAGGCAAGGAAATCAAAGAAGAGGTGGAACCATGAGAGGAAGAGGTGTAAGAAGTTAGTTTGACACTACAAATAATCAAGACAAAGATAAAAGAAAAGAGATTACATCTGAGACAAGAGGAAGTTTCAGAGGAGGAAGATTTGGAGGTGGAAGAGGATCAAGTGTTTTCACAAGCAAATGTTTCACATGTGGAGGAGTGGGGCATCAGTTCTACAAGTGCCCTGAGAAAGGTGTGGATTTTAGGAAGGAGGAGAAGAGGAAGAAAAGAAGTATGGTAATGCAGATCCTGAGATAGGAGAATCCCTAATGGTGAGAAGAGGACAACCCGTGCAGCAGCAAAAGGAGAGAAGGCCATCTATTTTCAGAACAAATTGCCTTAGCCATGGTAAGGTTTGCAAAATGGTCATTGACTCTGGTTCTTTTGATAACCTAGTGTCTTATGAAATGGTACTCAAACTAGGATTGAAGAGGTATCCTATTGATAGGCCATATAGAGCATCTTGGGTCAGTGATGAACAAAACATTGTTGTTAGGGAACAAGCCATGGTTGATTTTTCCATAGGAAAGTATAAAGACAAAATCTTATGTGATATCATACCAATGAAATGCTGTCATGTCATCCTTGGAAGGCCTTGGCAAGCCTCAAGTAATACCATTCATTTTGGAGCATCAAATTTTTATATAGTGCATAAGGATGGTGTGAAGTATAAGTTAACTCCATTACTTGGTCATGATAAGGAAAGAGTTATTTGTTTTGGAAAGAAAGAATTTGTTGTTTTGCAGGAGCAGAGGCATAGAAGCTATGATATGGTAGAACCTCCACATAAGCCTTCTCTATTGGTGGTAAAGAAGAAGGATATTCAAGACAATACTCATATTGCTACTTGTAATCAGACAGTGACAGTACATGGGGCAGCAACAGCAAATGAGACAGCAAATAAAGTTATGACAGCAAGAGGAGTGATGATAGGAATAGTATGGTGTCCATTGGTGACAAAAATACACAAAGCAATGAGTCAAACCATGAAGGATAAGGGACACGGTCTACATAAACTCAAACAATAGCACATGAAGTCTTTCATAACAAGTGACTATTCACAGGCAGCAAACAATAAGTTTACCATGGATGGTAACAAATATTCAAGATTTTTTGTTTCTAATCATTTGCATGTAGGTAATACACATGAGCAGGGTGATAAATTGCAGGTGAAGAGTTGCAAACAACCATCTAGAAGGATGGGAGGCAAGAAGACTATTTCATTTAACTCTTGGGACAAGAGTTACTTTGAAGGTGGGATGTATGGTGTAGAAGCACCTATCAAGACAATGAAGAACACCTTGGTATCAGATGAAGACAATGGATCAAGGACCTCTTTGAAGATCAATTGGAACATTCTAAGACCAATAATGGCATATTGTAACGAACAAAGTGCATTGAAGGTCAAAGGTCCTAATAAAGCCCTACAGGCAACATGATGTAAAAATGGCATATGAGCCATGAAGGGTAGAATTAGAAGTAGTTTCATGTTTTTTTTTCTGCATTCAATAAGGTCATTGGATCATTCTTAAATCAGTTGCATAGGTTAGAATGCTGAAATATGCATAGAAAACAAAGTTTGAAATTTGAATTTAGTTTTGGAGGGAAAATAGTAACTTGCTATTTGTTTGATTAAATAAGCATTTCCAACCAACTTGGTTAGTTGGGCAGGTATTCTAAGGTTTATTTAAGATGTCTCAGCCATATGGAAGAGGGGAGACAGTGTTTGTACGGAAAACACACATAATTTGTACGGACAGCCTTGTGAATAAATGAAAATTTGAAGTTTTATTGCAATTTAGAGGTTCTTTGAATATAGAAATCTGTTATTTACTTTGGCAAGGTGTTATTAAGAGTTTTTTCATCCATCTTGAGATGTTTCTTATCAAATTACAGTTATTATTGCTGCTGTCACACTGAAACTGTGAGTTTTGCTTTGATTTTTCAATAGGAAATGAGGGTACCATCCTAGTTTTTGTACATCTAACCCATGGGATGGACCCTAAATGCCCTAACATGTCTAACTAATCATGAAAATGCAAGAAAAGTGAAGATTTTCAGGTTACTGTGAAAGAAA
Source organism: Cupressus sempervirens (assembly GCA_028749045.1). NCBI lineage: Eukaryota > Viridiplantae > Streptophyta > Pinopsida > Cupressales > Cupressaceae > Cupressus > Cupressus sempervirens. The sequence goes on along the minus strand of CM053783.1, from coordinate 804,601,890 downwards.
TGCAAAGTTGAGTGCTGGAAGGATTAATTTGGGTACCCAAATGAGTGCTAGGTGTTATCCAGCCGTACATCTGGCTTAACAAGGTATATTTTTTATTTGATAATATTTGAAGAAAAGTTAAATTCATGGTGAATGCTGAAGGAGAAGTTCTGGAATTGAGTTTTGGGGTTTGAACAAGCAGGCCCTAGTTTTTAAGCCATTTTAAGGAGGGTTTTGAGGATTGGGTGTTTAGGAGTGTGACCAAGACCTATAATCTTGAAATTATTTTTATTTAGATCATTAATAGAGACTATTCAAAATGATTAAGTCAGATTTCAAGTTTGAAGGGTACTTGCTTTGTAAAAGTGGCCTAATTAGGCTTAATTCTGAGACAAACTGCCCTGTTCTGTACAATCATTCCAAAGGAGTGATATCTGATTTTTTGATATGTTATAAAACTCCAAAAAGGGTATTTTTAAAGCCTATTTATTTTCTTTTTGTTTTGGAAAGTTTCAAAGAAAAATCAAGAAAACAGGGTTTGCTGATCCAAAGAAGAGAATAGCATAGTAAAGGGCAAAACTGGTCTTTTTTGTATCTACTGAAGATTTTTGGGTTTGGAAACCTTAGAAACATGTTGGTTGAAGTTTTTTAAGGTGTGTAGAGGTGGAGGAAACACTTGGTGAAGGTAAATCCAAGTTTGAAGTCTTTGGTGGCATTGTGTGCATTTGGGAACACCATTGAAACATAGGGATTTGGGTCCATATTGTGCTTGAATTTGCAAGTTTGTCGGTAGATCCTTCATCCTCTGCATCACAAACATAACTAAGCTCCTTCATTTACCAAGCACTAGTATGTGTCGAGTCCTCCAAAAGCAATCAAGCCCCTTCATTGGTTGAGCTACTTAGTCAACACTATAACCAATCATAATCGATCCCTATAGTATGAACCAAGCTCCTAGTGTATATTGAGTACCATAAGAATTTCCAAACATCTTCATTAACTGAGTCACTTGGTTAACACATCAACTACCAACTACCTAGTAATTACTGAGTACCACCTCTTCACTAACTAAGCATCAACCAAAGCTTAACTGAGAATACTTAGTAAACACAAAATTACCTCCAAAGTAGTCACCGAGAAAACCCAAGATGCTCCTACATCAATGCTCCAAGGTCCATATTGTTCATTGCAGAGAATTATGGTACTCCCCTTTCACTAGAACTCTTCTACATGTAGTTTTTATGGAATACTTTAGAACCAACATGCCTAGCTAGATTTATTTATATATTATGAAATTTTATAGGCTTAATAATTCATGTATATTTTGTTGAAATCTTTGTGTTATTGTCATCCAATATGTAGTGTTTCTTAGTTTACTTTTTTTTCAAGATGGTTATCTTACTCTAGGATGAAAACTCAAATGGATCATTCACTTGGTTTGTAGAAAAATATTATAGACACAAGAGATACTTGAAATAATAGTTATCCTAATGTTATTCAAAACATATTACTTGGACTACTTTTTATATGTCCACATTTTCCATCTCATTTAGGGTAGTTTGGTCAATGTCAATGTAGTCACTTGTTGTGGGATCCAACATATTAAACTAGTAAAGATTCTTGAATGCGTAATGATGAATCCCCCAATGGCTCATTATAGGATGTTGTGTCAGATAGGACATACTAACATTTTGGGTTCATATGGGTACTTATTCCTAAATAATTATTCTTATCCATTCATATAATAGAAATGAAAAATAAGCTCCATGCAATCTCTACCTTTGTAAACACTATTGATTCTATAAGGTGCTTAATTCTAATGCAAACTACAAACAATAAATGAAAGCATGGTACTATAAGTTTTCAAAACTATTAGTACTAGATTGTGACATTTAAAGCATCTTTTTCAACCAAAATAGTCGCATTTCTAATAAGAGGCACATGTACTCAAATTATGATGTTATTGAAGTTGATTGGGACTATACCTCACCTAGTACATTATGTATCTTTACTTGATTGCATATTTCACAGGTGAGAACTTCTAAAACATATGGATCTCTTTAGAAGTGAGAAAAAAAATCTCATTGGTGGTGTACAGTATGAAATCAGTCCTCTTCCTTATAGTGGGTATTTTTCAACCAAGCTAGTATTTATTTCTTCCCATTAAATGCTGTGGAGATCTAGATGTTGGAAGAGGTCATAAACTATAAGTATCTTCCTTTGCAAAATATCTTCATAATAAATTAGATCAATGTGTTGTGAGGAATACAAATGAGAATACTTTGTATTAGTAATTCATTTAAAATTATATGTTATTTAACCATCATTGTGCTAGTTGTTGAATATTTTTTCCCCCATTCAGCCTAGCATTAATAACCAATCTAAGAGACTTTAGTGGGTTAGATTCCTTGCAAAGGGATAACATGACTTTTTGGGTTGGCTCATGCTATGAAGATCTAAAGGCTCTTGTATTTTTGTGTATCATCTCAACATCCTCACAAAAATATGAGATGTTTCCATGCGTATTCATTCTAGCATTTCTTCATGCTACAATATTTCTTTGATGCTCCAAAACTTTGGATTACACCATGTATGATGAGTGCTCCAAATGAGTTGGCTCTTGTGGTTCCACAATTAGTAGAGTTATGTTGATGATGATTCATCTACATTTACCAACTCAACTTCTTTGGGTCATCGGGTAATCATTTTGTTGTCCACAATTGGACCATATACTTCCATGCTAGCACCTAGCAAGGTCCAGGGTTTCATACACATGTAGAAAAGATCAATGGTTGTTGTGTCTTCGTATTTGGCTTACTGAGGTTTCATGAAGATACATCATGGTGCCACATGTCTCCATTCTAATTTTTCTTCATGTTGTAGTGTTTCCACAAGGGTTTGAAACCCAAAATTCCACCACGTGGTGGATGGTCTCATTTCCCATGGCATCTCAACCATTCATTTTGAAGGAAGATCTTTTCGACATTGGTGACTTAATTTCTTTTTGGGGATAGTTTCTTTCCATCTAGACCATTTGTTTTGAATGAAGGATATTCATCAATGGCCAACATTTATTTTTGGGAAATCAAATTCCACCTCCCCTTGCCCCCCCCCTCGCGGTTAAGTTTTCATTTTGAGAATAGATAACATGTCGTGTTATCCCTCCCCACTTTTTTTCCCATGAAACACTATCAGGGCATGTTCTTCAATGGTGAGTGACTTCGTGGGCCTTGTTTGCACAACAAAATTAAACTTCATGCCTCTCTAATTCATGTAATGATCAAATCTTTGGTGATTTGATTCCTTTTATGGTTGGGTGTATTTTTTTTTTCTTTCTTGTCACTTCCAGCATCATATTGTACTTCATGATTAGATCTCATTCTAATATTTAGTTATTTCTTCCTCTTCAGCTCAACACCACCTTGGTTGGGGTTTGAACTCCATGGTTAAATCAAAGTTATGCCTGAACTCTTTAAAAGGTAGTTGTAAAGCTATTTTCTAGGTTCTTCTCTATTGTATTTTTTCAATAGCCTTATGCTCTACAACTATATTCCTTATTCTTTCCATTAATGAAATTCTTTATTTTACCTCTTCTTTCCATTTATGATTTATGCATGTACTTTTCCTTGTTTTGAATGTTTCTTTCCTATTTCATAGAGTCATATGTTGTGTTTAATCTATTGAGAATTATTGTATTGTAAAAATATCCTTCCTTTTAGAATTTAATAAATTCCAAACCTACATGTGAATTCTTTGAAGGTATATTAGAGTTAAAATCTGTGTATTTTGGTATTGCATTCATGTGTTGTGCATATGCATGCAAAGATTGTAACCACATCTCAATCCAATGCATCATCTTTCCCTTTTAGCATTTACTTTTGTGCATTCCTTCTCCCTTTTCCCTCAAGTGGTAATGTAGGTGCATCCTAATTATAAGGAAATCAACCTTCTCTAGAGATTCATCCTCAAAGAGAAAGTCCCACACTTGAAGGTCATTTCCATGATACACAAGCTCGCTTGAGGGTCATACCTCAAGAAAGGGTGCAGACTTTTGTGTCAATAGTAGCTTCAATTTAGTATTTAATATTTATTTCCATTTTGTAATATACTATTTAAATAACTATGTAGTCAATCAGGAATTTAGAAGTGAACGAGGAAAATATTATTCTAGTGTCTTGTAGTCTATGTTTATAAAGGAAATTTATCTTTAAATTGTATTGTTAATATTTAATAGAGGAGATTACCTTTTTTAAATGTAATAGCTTTATATTTTGTGGATTTTACCTTGTTTTTATGGGTCATAGTTCATATGTGTATGGGATATTTATGCTACCCAAGATATTTAGTCATATTATAAGTCCCGACCATTGAAATGAAAAGATGTGTGAGGGAAACTAACATGTTGCAGATGAGAAAGTACTATATTCTATTATAGACCTAGATAGTATTGAATATGGTTTGTGTATTGATCATGGTTATTGTGTGTGTGTGTGTGTGTGTGTGTGTGTGTGTGTGTGTGTGTGTGTGTGTGTGTGTGTGTGTGTGTGTGTGTGTGTGTGTGTGTGTGTGTGTGTGTGTGTGTGTGTGTACCATATTTGTAACTATGCATGGAAAAGGATAGAAATTTAGCAAATAAGTTAGGACCAAAGTGTAGACTATATAATTAAGATTGAACAACAATGAGTATCATAACTAGTCATATTATAAGGAATGAACATGTGAAATATTAATTAAATGAATGTAACACATATCTTGGAATATTCTAGATTTTTACAACAAAAAAAAATCACCAATGCAATAGAGTGTATAAGCTACCCTTCAAAACATTGTGACTCTAGTGGTTAAGTTTAATGATTTCACCCACAAGGTTGTTAGCATGAATGTTGATGCTATGGGGGAGCATTGTAGGATATTGTTTGTCATTGATGAAAACATAGCAATAAGTTTGTATAAGATTGACAGAGTAGCTAACTGAGATTTTTGTATTAAGGACACTACATTATGCATCTACTTATGTGTAGTTACTAGCATATACTATAGTATGTCTTTGACATGTGGGCAAGTGCACAAAACTTGAATCAACATCGTATGGAAGATATTGATAATTTATAGAGAACCATAGGAAAATAGAGCAGTGGAAAAATAGTTTATGTTGTATGACTAATATAAAGCATTGTATTTGGAATTAAGGGTTGCACAGTTATCTGGAGGTAGCACACTAACTACTAATGACATCATTAAGTGTGTAGGTACAAAAGTTGCACGTGCAAAAGTTTGGGTATAACTATGAGCTAACAACATTAATTAAATATGTTTTTTAATTAATTAACATATAGTAAAGTATGGAGCCAACTCAAGGAATTAATATTGAGTGTGGTATAAAAGAAAGATTTTTTTCAAGTTTTAGACAACCTCATTGAGATCGAGAAATAGAGGAGACTTGTGAATTGCAAAGTAGAGGAGAAAAGTAATTTGCTAATGTTTTTAAGTGACCTTAAGAGTTACTATTGATGGATACATATTTCTAAATCTGATTGCATGATCTAAAGGTGAAGAAGTCTGATGTAATAGATAGAGAAAGAAGCAAAATATTGTCACATATCTATTATTTTGAAAGGAATAGTACTGAGATCAATTGGATAGTGGGTTCATTGATCTAATCTTGGAGCTATTTGGACAGTAGGTTCAGCTACCTTCCATAACTCCTAACAGGGTTGGAATCTCCTAACAGGGATTCAAAGTCTCCTAATAGGGACTCTTTTTACTAAGTATTGTAACAGAATCCTAATAGGGTCTATCCTCTAACAAGGAATATTCATATTAGTACATTATTTTGTGGGCATCATTCTCACCAAGGTTTTCCCTCTAATCAAGGGTTTCCCTAGTCAACATATCTAGTGTATTTGTGCATGTGCATTTATTTATAATTTCTATTTACTTTGGTTAATTAATTAAGAATTGTTTAAGATTGATATATAGCTAATTGACCCCCCCCCCCCCCCCCCCCCCCCCCCCCACTCCCCCCTCTCAGTTATATTGGTGATCTACTACTTCTAACAATTGGTATCAGATCATCAACTCCTTGAAGGGAAGTTTAACAACTTTGGGAGATCCATAGCGAATCTATTTAGGAAGGAAAGTCCTAGATTTGATGGCACAAACTATAATAGTTGGAAGGATAAAATCAAGACTCATCTCTTGTGCATGGGTTCAGGATATTAGCTTGTAACCAAGACATCTAAGAACATTGCAAAAGAAGACAATCTTGAAACCTACACCAAGTAATAGAGAAGAAATATTGTCAATGTTACCTGAAAGTGAGTACAGTCAAGTAAAACAACGTAAAACATCTCATGAAAATTGGAAAACTTTAGAGGCTAATTATGAAGGTGATACACATGTAAAGAAGGTTAGATTGCAAAATTTGTATTGTGCATTCCAAGATCCTAAAATGATGGAAGATGAATCCATAAGAAGTTATGTTGGTAGAATATCTAAGATTTTTGTAGGAATCACATCTCTTTATGGAAAGAAATCTGATGATGAAGTAATATGGAAGGTCTTGAAAAGTCTAACACCACCCTTCGAGACAATAACATAGATGATTTGAGTAATTTTACCTTACACCACTAACTTTACCAAAGAAACATTGCTTGGGAGATTTAAAGATGAAGAATTTGATCCGAAACAATCCAGAGAATTAGCAAAGGTTGAGATAACATTTAGTGCACTAAATATCAAACCTAGTTTAGCAAAGAATAGAAAAGTGCAGGGGGACATTGCTAGTAATAGCAAGTCTATTGAGGAAAAGATCCAAGAAGAGTGGCTCTTCTTGTAGAAAGAGAAAAAGATGGTAAGAATGTTTTTGAATGTTGGACATGTAATGAATATGGTCATTATGCATCTAAGTGTCCTAAAAGAGAAAGAAAATATAAAGGAAGATTCAAGTCTAGAAGACCTAGAAATTATTTATATGCTAATGAAGAAGAGGTAGATTTTGATCAAAACATGAGTGAAGATGAATTAGGATTCATGGCTATAAAGGAGGATGATCTTGATAGAGAAATTAGAGAAGAAAGTACGCTGATCTCATAGGTTGAAAAGAAAGATTGGATCATTGATAGTGGTTGTTCACATCACATGATTGGTGATATGAGAAAATTTGTCAAATTCAAAAGCCATGATGGAGGAATTATCAAATTAGGGAACAATGCAGCCTGTCACATTATGGGAATTGGATCTATCACTCTTGATGGTAAAACATACATTAATTATGTTTATTTTGTTGATGGACTGAAGCATAACTCATTAAGTGTTGGACAGCTCATGGACAAGGGTTATCGATTGCAATATGGTAATAACACATGCATTATCAAGAACAAGGAAGGAAAACTACTTGGTAATGGCACAAAAACTAGAGGTAATGTATTTTAGTTAAACTCCACTAAAATAACATGTTTAGTAGCACAGATTGACAATAGTTGGCTATGGCATAGAAGATTTTGTTAGAGTAACTTTGATAACATTATGAAGGCCAATAATACACTTGTTGTGAGAGATTTACCCAAGGTCACTAAGCCCACTAACACTATTTTGTAAGGAATGTATCTTGGCTAAGTAGAAGAGAGTCTCATTTCCTAGCAAGCAATTTTGTACTACATAAAAGTTGGAATTGGTTCATACATATCTAAGTGGTCCTACAAGAACAAGAGGATTTTATGGAGAAAGGTACTTTATGATTTTTGTTGATGATTTCACTAGAATGATGTGGGTACCTTTTCTTAAAGAAAAATAAAAAGCATTTGAGAAATTCAAGATATTTAAGAACAAAGTTGAGAATGAATCTGGAGTTAAAATCAAGAGCTTAAGATTAGACAAAGGAGGAGAATTCACCTTTAGAGAATTCAATATCTATTGCGAAGAGTATGGTATCAGAAGACAACTATCCTCACCCCATACACCTGAGTAGAATGGGATTGTTAAAAGAAGAAACAAGTCAATTGTTGAAGGAGCAAGAGCCATGTTATTTGAAAATGATATACCAAAAACCTTTTAGAGAGAAGTAGTCAATACAGTAGTGTACATACTAAAAAAAGTGTAGATAAGAAGAGGTATGGACAAAACACCCTATGAACTATGGTTTGGTCACTCACCATCAATCAAATATTTTAAGATTTTTGGAAGCAAATGTTACATCAAAAGAGATGATGATATTGATAAGTTTGATCCAAGGAGTGATGAAGCTATGTTTCTTGGCTACTCATTAAAAAGTAAAGCTTATAGATGTTTCAACTATAGAACAAAAACTATAGTAGAGTGTGCAAATGTTAAAATTGGTGAATATTTTGGCACTAAGGAAAAGATAGTGGAATATAACTTTGATGGAGATGATTACTCTAGAATGACTAACAGAAGTAATGAGTTGTAGAATAATGTGCAAGTTGAAGATGTGAGGAAATAACAGAGCACGGTGCCAGAAATAAGAGTTGAAGTAGCAACTCTACCCCAAATAGGAACTTGATAAGAAATCATCATGCTGATTAGATAATAGGAAGTAAGGAAAAAGGAGTAATGAAAAGGAGCAAAATTAATAAAGAACTATGTCTAATATCTCAAGTAGAACCAAGAAGTGTAGATGAAGCAATTAGAAATGATCATTGGATAAGAGAAATGGAGGAAGAACTCCAATAGATAATTAAAAATGACACATGAGAATTAGTTCCTAGACCTAAGGACAAAAATGTGATTGGCACAAAATGGGTATTCAGAAATAAAATGAATGAATAGGGAGAAGTAATAAGAAACAAAGCAAGACTTGTATGTAAGGGTTACTCTCAGCAAGAAGGAATTGACTATGAAGAGACATATGCACCTATAGAAAGAATGGAAGTAGTCAAAATTCTTCTATCATATACATCAAATAAGAATTTTAAAGTATATCAAATGGATGTTAAGTCAGCATTCTTGAATAGAGAGCTTAAAGAAGAAGTTTACATTGAATAATTAGAGGGTTTTCCTTTAACAGAAGAGAAGGACATGGTTTCTAGACTAAAGAAAGCATTGTATGGATTACAAAAGCACCAACAACCTGGTATGCAAGGTTGGAAAAATACTTAGCAAAGCTTAGATTTGCTAAAGGAACAGTAGATAGTAACTTGTACTTGAAGAAAATAGAAGATGGTTTGCTAATAATAATTGTATTTATTGATGACATCATTTTTGGTGGTAATGATGAAGCCAATAACAAATTCTTAGAAGACATGAAGAATGAGTTTGAGTTAAGCATGATAGGAGAAATGAAATTTTTCTTGGGACTGTAGATTGTTCATAACAAAGAAGGTATTTTCATCTCTCAAACCAAGTATTTGAAAGATTTGCTGAAAATATTTGGTCTAGAAAATTGTAAACCTATTGGAACTTCTATGGTAAATAGTCATAAGTTATCAAGAAAAGATGAGATGTCTACTGTTGAACAAAAGAAGTACAGATCTATGATTGGAGGATCGTAGTATTTGACTCATAGAAAATAAGATATAGCAAATGCAATTGGAATTGTGGCAAGATTTCAAGATGATCCCAAAGAATATCACTATGTAGCAATAAAAAGGATATTTTTATATCTAAAAGGAACATCAAATTATGGCATTTGGTATGACAGAAGCAATGACTTTACTCTTTTTGCTTACATAGATGCTAATTGGGTTGGAAATAGGGATGATAGAAAAAACACTAGTGGAGGAGCATTTTTCCTTGGAGGAAGACTAGTTTCTTGGCTTAGCAAGAGGCAAGATTGTACCTCACAAAGTACTAAAGAAGTAGAATATGTTGCAGCAGAAAACAACTTTAATCAAGTCAAATGGATGAAGTAGATGATGAAGGATATTGGTGATCTACTACTTCTAACAATAGAGGATCCATTCATAGAACTTGTTATCATTTTTTGTGATACCACAAGTACTGTCAATATGTCTAAGAACCCTATTTTCCATTCCAAAACTAAACACATAGCAATAAAGTATCACGAGCTAAAACAAAAAGTTGCAAAGAAAGAAATCATATTAGAGTACATTAATACAAAGGAACAAATTGCAGACATTTTCACAAAGGCCTTACCAAAGGATACCTTTGAGTACTTGAGAGGTATGCTTGGGGTTACGCCCCTACCTAGCTTAGAGTAGAAGATGCAAAAGTGCATCAATCTAGGGTACATAGCACTATTATTAGACTAGACTGAATGTTGATGCTTCCTCAATGGAGGACTATCTATGATGAATAGAGTCAATAAGGACTATTGATGATTGATAATTGGTATACAATAGTGTCTTTAGACACTTGTGTTGTTTATAGAATAAAAGTTGTAAAAGCAACAAACTGGCTTGTGGTCATGCTAATAGATTTTTGTATGCTCAAGAAATTAAATCTTTCATGTGCTATCTTTGACATTGATGTCAATAGGGGAGAGAATGACATGAAAATATTAGACAAAGTTTGTACTATGGGGGAGGAGTGTTGCAATTAAGACTTAGTATTCATGGAACTAGATGTTTTTCATGTATTTTGCCATCAATGCCAAAGGGGGAGATTGTTAGCATGAATGTTAATGCTATGGGGGAGCATTGCAGAACATTATTTGTCATTGATGACAACATAGCAATAAGTTTGTATAAGACTAACAAAGTAGTTGACTGAGATTTGTGTATTAAGGACACTACATTATGCATCTACTTATGCATAGTTACTAGCATATACTATAGTATGTATTTGACATGTGGGCAAGTACACAAAACCCAAATCGACATTGTATGGAAGATATTGATAATTTATAGAGAACTGTAGAAAAACAAAGCAGTGGAAAAATAGTTTATATTATATGATTAATATAAAGCATTGTATTTGGAATTAAGGGTTGCATAGTTAACTAGAACTAGCACACTAACTACTGATGATATCAGCAAGTGTGTAGGTATAGAAGTCACATGAGTGAAAGTTTGGGTATAACTGTGAGCCGACAGCATTAATTAAATATGTATTTTATTTAATTAACATATGGTTAAGTATGGAGCCAACTCAAGGAATTAATATTAAGTGTGGTATAAAGGAAAGATTTTTTCCAAGCTTTAGACACCCTCATTAAGATTGAGAAGTAGAGGAGACTTGTGAATTACAAAGTAGGGGAGCAAAGTAATCTGCTAATTTGTGTAAGTGACCTTAAGGGTTACTGTTGATGGATATAGAGTTCTAGATCTGATTGCATGATCTAAAGGTGAAGAAGTCTAACATACAGGATAGAGAAAGAAGTGAAAGATTGTCACATATCTATTATTCTTAAAGTAATAGTACCAAGATCAATTGGATATTGGGTTTGTTGATCTAATCTTGAAGCTATTTGGATAGTGGGTTTAGCTACCTTCCACAAATCCTAACAGGGTTGGACTCTCCTAACAGGGATTCAAAGTCTCCTAATAGGGACTCTTTGTACTAAGTATTGTAATAGACTCCTAGTAGGGTCCATCCTCTAACAAGTAGTATTTAGATTAGTACATTATTCTGTGGGCGTCATTACCACCATGATTTTCCCTCTAATCAAGTGTTTCCCTAGTCAACATATCCGGTGTATTTGTGCATGTGCATGTGCATTTCTTTGTGATTACTATTTACTTTTGTTGATTAATTAAGAATTGTTTAAGATTTATACATAACTGATTCGCCACCCCCACCCCAAGTTATATTGGTGATCTAATACTTCTAACAAAGGTATGATAATATTTTTGTATAAAAATAACAACCACAATTGTTCATTTAAGATGTGAGAATATAATATACATTTAAGTCCAAATCCCTATATAATCCAAAAATTAATTGTAAGAAAGAGAATCATGTGTTTGGGTCAATTACTCTAATACAAATAGCCATTGACTATATGATTGTGTGTATCATCAATATAAATAAAATGGTATATGTGTGAACTGAACATTGAGGTATTTTTTGGAGATCAAGATGTAATGCTAGAAAAGTATTAGCATATTATTTCTAGTAGCCATAGTTGTAAGTCATTTAAGGGAAAATAATATTATCTAACACATCATTAGGATTATACTCAATAAGTCAAATCAAAGATAGTATCGTAATAATTTTATGCTTGTAGGGGTTCAAAATGTGAATCGAGGATAAGAAAGCCTAAGTTCATCATATGACCCCACATACATAAACAAAGAGGAAAGATAAGGAGATAGATTATTTTAACCCCAATCCTATAGAACTAGGTCTAGAAAGATTAGCATTCACCAAAGGAGAAAGGAGCACTAATGCAAACTAGGTCTAGGGAAGAATACGAAAAAAGGTAACCAAATCCTTGAAAAAATTAGATGAGATGATAAACTAGGGTAATATATGTAAATGAAACAAGTATATATGTTGAAAGGACAAACATGGTAGAAGACATACCTTTTAACATGATTTTATGCTTGTTGCACTAATCAGAACAGATGAAAATCATCATATACATGAGCCTAAAACTTCATGATGGACAAAACTTAGAAATTATCTGGTGATCTATTAGCACTGAACTAAATGATCAAGGATGACTTGATTAATGCTATGCATCAAGGGTGAAAAATTTAAACTTAAAATAATGAGTCATACATTGTTTCTAATTTCACAATTTAACAAAAAATCCAAAAAGGGTAATCAGATATGCAACCTATTCGCCAATCTGATATCTATAATGTGCAATAAAAATTGGGTTTTTTATTGTTTTTTTTTTTTTTTTGGGGGGGGGGGGGGGTGTTACCTTAGTAAATGTTGGCCAAAAAATACCTCTCTTAAGAAAATAAAATTTAAATGATAATCCATTCAACAGTCACCTAGGGTTTTTTATGAAATAATTTAACATTGGCTATATTCCTTATTTCATGTTATACCTTAGAAGATTTCAAGTCATGACAATGCAATTTGCACAGTCATAGTTGGTTAGGTAATAAATTAGGTCAAGATGGTGAAGGTGCAATTGCTTTGCATTCTCCTCATCACAGAGTTAGTTGGCTTAACCAAGGTCAGATTAGCAAAGGCGCATTTACTCTTTTTTTGCCTAGTTGCAAGGTTATATTGACACACTGTGGTTTAAGTTTTGATGGGGACACAACCCAACTACATAATGGACACAACAAGAAAGGGAAAATTTTATTAACTGTGAAAATATGCTAGTACAGTTAATTTAGAGAAACAATCTCTAAAACATGCCCTATGGGCTTACAATAGCATAAATCTGGAGATAAATTCTTCTCCCAGTACCTTCTCTTAAACTCCACTCCGAACTACCTTTTACAATGCTAGAAATGTTCTTAAATAGACCCTGAAGGATTAAGGATTAGGAATACATTCTAGAAAGTACTAGTTGGAATCCACTGACCAAATAGAAGGCTCCAAAAGTGGCATTAGAAGTTGGCACAAAATTAGAAGAATCCAGAAATGGTAATTGAACTTTCGGGAGGCATAACTTTTGAACTGTAGCTCTGATTGACGAATCGTTTACATTTCTAGAAAGCTCTCAAAGTGCTCTATAGCCCTATCGAACAGATTTAGTCATCCCCCATTTTTTGGCCCTATTTGAGGTCATTTAATGCCTCTAACCTAACTTTGAAGCATTCTTAGGAGGTCTCCAAAAACTGAAAAACTGCGATAACTTTCAAACTGTGGGGCCTTTTGACCTGATTCTTTTTTTGGAATGCTCTAAATTATAATTACATTCATCCAAAAAATTTACACCCTCTAATTTACCAAAATTATGGCTCAATTACATACTCCTTTTTTTTGGCATTTACACATATCCCAAGGTGTTCAAATACTCTAACCTAGAACACTGTAAGTGGAACTATGAGAGTTGGAACCTTTATTTGACCCAAATGGGTATCCAAAAATGAAAACACATGAAATAGAAACTAAGTCTAAGTATATATTTTTGGGTGACACAGGATTGCCCTTATACCTCTGGATGCTCCTGCATCAAGTTCTGATAGTATGGAAAGGGCAAGTCTTTAGTTTTTCAAGGATACATTTCACACTGTTAGATCGTTCAGATCTATGGCCATCACTTGGTAACAGTAGGTTAAGAAGAAGCTAAGGTTAGAGTTGCAATCAAGTGATTTCCCTTGTTTCACTTGGTCATAAGGCTAGAAGGTGAACCTCAAGTCGAGGTGGTGATGGTGTGGATGCAATCAGGATCTTAGTCTTTGTAGAGCCATGGTGGTTAATGAATAGTGTTAGGGGTGGCTACAAAGCATCGATAACCAATTGGTCATAGTTTCACAAGAAATAACTATTATTGAAGAAAAGTGGTGGTGAAGCTACGATCACGGTGGTCAAACATAAGATATAAGGTTGAATACTAATAGAGTGGTAGAATGGTAAGAGATGTTTGGTCCACGTGGGAAGGCTTGATGGTTGACTCTAGTTGACCAAATAACATGGATGATTTGGCAAGTTGATGACAAAGGAAGTAGCTCCTTGATGATGGATTTGATCCTTTTGATCTCCTACAACCACTTTAATCATTCCCTAGGTCTAATAAATGCAAAGGAACACCCCATCACTGCCTGTTGATTCATCTATTTAGTCAACAGTTAATGATCATCATTCTTGAGCTCTCATAGCTTTGTTTGGTGAATAAGTGATCTTCTCATTTCTAGATTTGTTTTATGATCAGATCTTTTCCAATTTTTGCAGTATTATTCTCTATAAAATTTGATGTAGTGGTTTACTTTTTTCTTAGGGTGGAAGCTATCTAACTTATGCTTACACTATAAAAGAAGATGTTGTACTCGTTCTCAGGGTTAGATCTTCTCTATTTCTCTAGTATTGCTTCAGCATGCTACTGTAAATTCCCTCATTGCCTCTGAATTATATAACATCCTATCTCATCTCCTACAACCAACAATGTATTGTGCAAGCTTTGTCTGCCTCTCTTCGATGTACTATGGATATCTATAATCTAAATTTTCGTATCTCTTTTGGCCTATGAATGGTAAGAAGTGAATATTTTCTTCCTTTTGTCACTGGTTTGGTTGTTTTCTCTATGTGTAGCTAATATGTTAAAGTAAGTCTATATCCATATATCTTTGGATTGTCATGATAATGGTACTATGCATGTATGGGCAGAAATTGGTCTAAACCCTTATTTTGGTGCATCACCTCCTTAGAATAGTTTAGGTAGCTACTTTCATTTATTCCTTCTCCCCTTTCTCTTTAAGAATGGTTTAAGTGCATCCTAATCGTAGAGGAAGTTGGCCTTCTCCAAAGACTCAACCTTCATAATTCAAGTCCCACAACTTGAAGGTTTTTTCCATGTTTCACAAGGTTGTCCCTAGGTAAAAACTTTGGACAAGGGTGAATGCTTTTGTGACAATAGTAAAACCCCAATTTAGGAACTAACCTTGAATTTAAATAACAAAGGCAACACAAATTTAAATTAAATGTATGAATTCACCTTACAATAGTAGGATCTCTTGAATCAAGTGCAATGTGCTTGATTTACCAATTTATTTAGATTAAGAAGATGAAGATGAATAGATTAAGAATATGAAATAAAGGACCTTGATGTTGACTAATGGAGGCATAAATAGGATAAACAAGATATTGAGAGGGGGGATGAATCAAAATCTTAAACACTTCAACTTTTCATTAATTCACTCACATCTATCAGTAAACTTGTGCATGTAAAAGTTGTAATGTAAATTTTCTGTAACATAAATTTGATCAATAACATGCATGAAAATGAAACACATAGCACAATATTTGTTACCCAAAAACCTTCCAAGGTGAAGGTAAAAGTGGGGTGGGGATAACATCTACAAATCTCCACTATTACAATAATAAAGTTAACCAATTAAGATTATAATGTTTGATCATAAGATATGACCTACCTTATGAGAAGTATTCCTTGTTAAAGGCTTAAGAGATTTAGCACCTACAACAAAGTAAGGACTCTATTAGGAGACTTACAAAGATCTATTAAGAGCACTCTGTTAAGAGATTTACCCTGATTCAAGTCAGTTAAAACTTAATTACTACCTAACTCACAGTTTTCTCTACAAGCTAATTTTGAGTCTTCTCCTTACTAACTGATCCTCTCCTCTAATTTTATGTTACTTGTCTTTCCGTTTCACTTCACTTCCATGAATAGGGTGATTTCTCTATTAGATGATAATAGAACCCTTCACTAACTTCTAATCTGATCTTGATCCTTCACTTTACTACTTGTTTGCATGATGACACTACTCTACTCTTTTTATTACTCCTCATGCCTTACTCACACTATGATCTGGGTTAAGATCATCTCTATTTATAAAAGGTTTTATAAAGATTTTTCTATATCCTTCCTTAATAGGCTCTCCATCTAAATCATTAATCGCACAACATAGGGATCTGTGATCCACATCATTTAAATATTTTGTAACAACCTCTAAAATCTTTAAACATTCCTTCCATGTTGACTTGTAAAATGTGTTATCTCAAATTGTCTTACATTTTTCACTTTTATGTAAACTCTACATTGCTTAGTCTTTACTATTTTTTGATGTTGAGCATTATTGTTTCTTAGCCTATATTACTCTTCTAATGCTCAACATGCATTATGCTTGACACACAGAATATAACTTGTCACTTGTATACTTGGAACTTTCTTAGTGACTAATGATCTCAGCTCATATCAAAATACTCAGCCATACACTTACTTGGCTCTTGGAGTTCAATGAGCTCAGTACATACTTTCTTATATCCATGACTCAACCTATGTAGAGTAGCTCAGTTGTAGTGATGACTATCTAACTCTACCTTGTAAATGACTAAGTGATTGACACTAAGAAGACAACAATGGTTAAAGATACTAACAATATCCCCCTTTGACATTAGTGGAAAAAATATTTTGCCATAGTTACATTATTAGAAAATAATCTAGTAAATTAGCTCCACCCCTAAGTCTTATGACTTATGCTAATGAATAAACAATAAAAAAATGAATAAAAAATATATTTCACCTTTATTCACATATGTATTTCTCCCTTTGACATTACATATCATTCCCTCTTCAAAACTCTTGTTCCCCCTTGTTTTTTAACACTATATGTCACTATTGTTGGGATTGAATAGGTGGAAGTAATTTATATATTTCAATAAATTCTTTATGAGCTCCGGTAATCATGGATAGTGCATGAGACCATGTGGTTCTTCCTTCTTAAAAAATATGATTCTCCAACTATAATCTTGTAACCAAATCAATTAAACTCTCAACCATTGAAAGATTATGATCTTCTATGCTAAGATCCTGGGTTGTTTTCAATTCTCTCTACATGATCTCCAAATGAGGTATCATCATTGCTTGAATAGAGATCAATTTTGATCTCATATTGTTGTTAGCTACTTGAAACTTGGCCAATGTGCCTTGAGAATTTAGTAAATTATTGAAATGATCAATGCTTGATTCTATTGATTCTAAAATAATGTTGTTGCATTTGTTCATCTCAACCTAAATTTGATTTATTTTGTGCCTGAATGTTGTTATTTAATATTGGCATATCTATTAAAATTGTGTACAAATGTTTTACCTTCTATATTAGCTCAATCATAATCTGTACTCTCTCTTGTAGTTACATTTTCTAATCGAAAATGGTTATGGAAACTTTTTCCACAACCTTAGTTTCAAATCTTCTGGCAGACCAATCCATTAGCTTCTCATTTGACTCCATATTTCCAGCATTCACTTGATCAACTATAGTTACAAGCTGGTTGATTATTGGTGCATCTTCATCAAAATTTTAAATTTCAAATGAATAAACAAAATATGCTTTACATCATGTAGTACATGTTTCTGCTTGCACTCTTTTATAAGTTCTTCTTTCATTTTCTTCTTTGTCAAAACTTCTTGCAAAAAAAAAATTCCCCAAGGTGAGATTTTCTAGGTCTAATTGTGGCATCTCAATGATTTCATCTACACTAACTTCAATATCTGGTGAAACATTTTTTATTGCTCTCATATTTATACTAGGTGGGGTGTTGTTGCTTAGCACTACCTTGAGAGTTGGTGAAGGGGTGTCACCACTCAGTCTTTCTTATGCATCTGTACTCAAGATAATAATAGTTACACTTAGTTTAGCTTCATTTGATTATTTTCCTTCCTCAATGTGAGGTACTAAAACAATCTTAGTATCTACAATTATTTCCTTCTCTTCACCATCTACCTTTGTATTTATGAGCCTTGATTGCTCGACCTTAGGAGTGTCAGGAGTGTCAGCATGTATAGGGGACATGTTGCCTTGTGGACTCAGCACACTTGAGACTTTACTGCTATTGTAATCATCTTTAATGTTTACAATATCTATCACTCATGTCTTCGTTGTTAACCCAAAAATTCACTTCCATAGAGACTCACTTTAGTGTTGTAAAACTTACTCTTTATTTAATAAGATCAAAAAATTTCTATATTTTGGAACAAATCTACTCCTATCTGCTCAAAAAATGTTTCCTTTTTCTCCTGGGATAAGTCAAGAATTACTCTGACTAATATATCAGCCCTTATCTTTTTATCTTCCTTCTCTTCCTATTCCCATTTTATTTCCAATCTACCAGATCTGGTTTAAAATTTGAGAGCATTTCTACCATAGCCTCCTCAATTTAATTTCTTTCATCATTATCTAGTGTATCTTATTTGACAAATCTGAAACTAGATAAACCTAGTCCTTAAGTTTGCACATAATTGATCAATAGACTTAGGTTTCCTTTGAGGTGGTCCTCTAACCAAAATCCTTCTTTTCATTTTGGGGGCACTGGGCTTTATTGCTTCTGCTACCTTTTGCATAGCAGATTGCTCGGCACTAGCAACTACCCTAGTCCTTGGCTTGTTTGGTGGTGGAGGAGAGATGGGTGTCACTATCGACTTCTTCTTTGTTCCTTGAGCCTTTTTACTTGGTGGCATAGCAAAAACTAGGGATTCTCCCTTGTCGCCTTCTTCTTCTTCCTCTTCCTCATCACTACTATCTTTTTCTTTTTCTTCACCAAGACCTTGTGTCAATTGTAATGGTTCTTTTCCCTTACCTAGGGTGCCCAGTTTTGCTTCTAAATCTTCAACCATTTTCTTCATTTTCTTTTCCCTAGAAGTTATCTTTATATTTATAGTTATTCTTAATTTATCTTCTTCATATCTCCTAAAATTTTCATCCTTGGCATTTATCTCTTCTTTTAGTAGTGCATCAATATTTTCACTTGCTACATCACTATCTATCTCATAGTCAAAACTTTATAACCAAACCTTCCCCAGCTTCATTGCCTATACCAAAATTTTGTCTGTGTCCACAAGAAAACATATGTCACTATAATATTTTGTGACCAACTCTTCAGTTATCTTGATTAAACTTTTTATCCTTTGCTTAAATTCATCAAAATAAGTGTTCATTACATTCACAGATTTTTCTCCCAACTAAGTGATATAGTAATTAATTTTTTTGCCACTGGTTTTTATTGTTCCCATACAACATTGAATTTTTTCTTTTTTCTTTTTCCTATAGATGGAAAATTTTCTACAAGTTGTAACCTTTTGATGAAGGGTGCTCCCCTTAATACCATAGACTCATAATAGAAACAAATAAACAACAAATGCAAGAACAAAATATGGACTTCTTATTATCATCACAAGTGCAGAATTATAGAATTCAAAAATAAAATATGTTAACCCACATGGGAACCTTCATTATAGTAATCTACAAGACTAAGCTACAAACTACCACCCAGAGTTGTTGTTGACAATGTTTGGGCCTTTCTTAAATAGGCAATTTTATGCCACCCGAGAAGGTTCTAGATTCTCAAACTTAATATCTAGGGTTGAAAGACCCTAAAAATACATATAAGGTCAGCCAAATAAATCTTTTATATTTATTTTAGAAATTTTTGGTAGCCCAACTTTGGAAGGCCATAACTCTCAAACTGTTGCTCCAAATATTTCCATCAAAAATTTGCAATAACTTCTCTAATACTTAAGCTAGAGAAATGAGATTTTTATGGTAGGATTATATATCTAAAATGAACCTTCATGTAGAAAATGAGAAAATTTTGAGCTTGTATGAACAACTTACTAAAAATAGCATGTTCCTAGAAATAGTAACCCCATGTCTACTAGTTCTTATTAAAATAGAAAAGATTGAGAAGAAAAATATTTTTGTGTGATGCAAGATTGCTCTTACACCTAGGATACTCCTACATCAAACACCCAGGGTAATTTGAGAAGTGACTCAGTCACATCTCACATGTTCAGAGGAAAACCAAGATAGTTGACGTCCTCCCTTGCTAGCCATGATGAATCCTCTACTGGACTAGGTATTCCTCATAGGTTATGTTCCTTATTTTTTTTCCAACATGACTGTCCAATATCTCCCCAATCTTCTTTGTAGCCAAACTAGCTACTAGAATACTCCATTATGCTTCTGCAACTTCATTTGCATCACCTCCTTCATAATACTCTAACAAATCTAAAATATTAAATACTGGTGAAATATTCAATTTAGTTGGCAACTCCACTTCATAAGCATTTCCAAAATCATGCCTTTTCACTATCTTGCACAATCCAAACTTCTTAATCTTCAACTTATTATATGTACCTATTGGAAAACTCTCCTTTCTCAAATGAACCATGACTTCATCTCCAATCTGAAATTCTTTATACCTCTTTTTCACTTCTACCATAGTCTTGTACTATATATTCATCTTTATGATGTGCTTCCTCACCTCCTCATGTATGTTCTTCAAATTTTTAGTAAAATCTTCTACTTCAGTACTACATATCTCTCCTTTATCCCACTACCTCAATTTAGAAGCATTTATGGGACTACTCTCATATACAATCTAAAATGGTGATTTACAAGTACTTCAGTTGATAGAATTATTGTATGCAAATTCTTCCTATGGTAAAATCATATCACATCCTTTTGGCTTATCTCCAACCAAACATTTTAATAAATTTTCCAAACTCCTATTCACAACATTTGTCTATCCATTAGTTTGTAGATCATGTGATGAACTAAACTTCAACTTTTTCTTCAATTTCTTCCAAAATGTACACCAAAAATACCCAACAAATATGGTATCTTGATCTAAAATTATACATTGTGGCAGATCTTTTAGTCTCACCACTTCTCTAAAAAATAACTCTACCACATGAAGAGCATCACTAGTCTTCTTGCAAGGAATAAAATGTGTCATCTTTGAAAACATATCAACCACCACAAAAATAGAATCAGGCCCTCATTGAGTCCTTAGTAATCCAAGAATAAAATCCATGTTGACATCCTCCCATAGCTTCTCTAGTATAGGTAATAGCTGATAGAATCTTATATTTTGCTTCACTCCTTTTGCCATTTGACTTACTCTGCAACTCTATACAAACTTCTTCATGTCTTGTTGCAACTATGGCCAGTAATAATTCTCAGCAACCAAAGCAATGGTCTCATATCTACCAAAATGTCTATCCAATCCTCCACTATGCTTCTTTTTGATGAGATTCTCTATTATTGAGCTTCTAGGAAAGTACAATTGACTTTCTTTGAACAACATACTATCCTAGATCATGAAATCTAACCACTTTGTGCAGTCTAGTGTAATAGGTTCTATACAAGCCTTCCATGCTTCACCAAAATTAGGATCATCTAGATACAAAGTATTGAGTTCCTTGAATCCAACCACCTCAATCTACATTTTTGTCAAAAAAATTTGTCTTCTACTAAGAGCATCACCAGCTTTTTTAGACTTCCCACTCCTATGTTTCAAAATAAATGTATAATTCTACAAAAACTCAACTCACTTCAAATGCCTTTGGTAATTTTCCTTGACTATTCAAATATTGCAAAGCTTGATGCTCAGTATACAAAAAAAACTCCTTAGGAAGAAGATAGTGTCTCCACTCTTCAATGCTTGAATGATAGCATAAAATTCTTGATCATAAAAAAAAATATTTTCTTTTTCCATTATTCGACTTCTCACTGAAAATAGGTCTACCTTCTTGGTTCAAACCTGATCCTATTATAGTACCACTAGCATCACAGTCTACTTGAAACACCATGTTAAAATTAGGAAGTGTTAAAATATGTTGCTTAATAACTTTCTATTTCAATAGATTAAAACTCTTATCTACTCCTATAGTCCACTTAAATTATTTCCTATCCCCTCTCATTTTTTCATTCAAGGTTCCACAAATACTACTAAAACCTCTCATGAACTTTCTGAAAAAAATAGCTAGACCATGAAAAGATCTTACCTCTGTCACACTCCTTGGAGTAGGCCATTCAAGGATAGCCTTCAATTTCTTTGGGTCCATTTTCATACCTTCTACTAAGATTACAAATCCCAAGTACACCAACTCGTTCTTTACAAAATTTCACTTCTTCAGGTTTATTAGCAACTTTTCTTCCCTTAACTTATCAAACACCTTGCGAATATGAATCAAATGCTCCTCCAATGCCTTGATAAAATCAAAATATCATCTAGGTAAAAAATGACCAACTTACCTAGAAACTTCTTCAATACCTCATTCATGAGCCTCATGAATGTGCTTGGTGCATTGGTTATCCCAAAAGGCATGACGAACCACTCATATAGTCCTTCCCTTGTCTTGAAATAAGTCTTCTATTGATCACCTTCTCTGATAGGAATCTAATGGTACCCACTCATCAGATCTATCTTTGTGAAATACTCAGCCCCACTCAAACAATCCATAATAGCATCCATCCTTAGCAATGAAACTTGAATTTGATCTTGTTGATAGCATGATAATCTGTGCACATCCTCCATTCTCCATTCCTCTTTGGTGCTAATATGACTAGTACAACACATGGACTCAGACTCCCTCGAATCAACCCCTCCTACAGTAACTCATGAACTTTTCTATTCAACTCTTCACTTTCTATTGGTGTCATTCTATGCACTGCCTTGTTTGGCAAAATGGCTCCTAGAACCAAATCCATTTGGTGACTAATCTCCCTCATTAGGTGTAATCCATTAGGTACATTATCTGATACAACATCAAAAAACTCTCCAAGCATATTTTCAGCTTGTGTAGGTACCTCCTCTACTTCTTCTTAACTATCTTTTGAAATTATAGAAAAACATATATGCTCATGCTTCATACCTTTGAGAAACTCTTTTCCATCAACAAAACATATTCTGGCAGCACTACATACCAATTCAACTTATGCTTCACCCCGTCCTTGGTCAGAGTGTAGGTATTTCCTAACCCATCATGTACAGCATGTCTATAAAACTACCATAGCCTACCTAGCAACATATGACATATGTCCATAGGTATGATATCACAAAGTACCCCATCCTAGTAGCTTCCAATCTTGAACTTCACTGAGCAATTCTCATTGACCATGATCTTGTGGTCATTTTGCACCCAAGTAATATGGTATGGACATGGGTGTTTCTATCTTTTCAGCTTCAACTTTGTGACCATCATTTGTGACATTATATTTTTGGTACTTCCACTAGCAATGATCACATCACAATGCTTATCTTCACATTTGCACCTTGTGTGAAACAAACTCCTTCTTTGATCAAGTTCATTCTCACCACTTAGTAGGAATCTTCTATTAATTAGGAATTCTCCTCTTTCAACATCTTCATAATGTGATGATTTTGCATCTTCATCAACATGTGCAACTCCAGCCTAACCTTCTATTCTTTGATCTATCCTTTCTTGGAACTGGGAACATTCAAATGCTATATGCCCTTCTCCATGGTGCATTTCCCATGAAAGCCTCCTCTTCTAGATCCTTGTCCTTAGTATATTCCTCTCTAATCTCTATTGTTTTGATCATGGAAATTATTGGAATTTTTTCCCCAATACTTTTGACTATTACTTCTAGTCTCATCCTTTTTCTTTTGATCATCATTATAGCCTCCATAAGATCACCTACCAAATCTTCTGCCACGACCTCTTCCACTATTCTTTTTATCAAACTTTTTGATCAAATTCTCCTCAACTCTTAAGGAAAACTAGTATGCCTCCTCAATACTATTCACTCAAACCACACTTAGCTCATCCTAAATACATAGCCTTAACCCATTAAGATAATAGGCCACTTTCTCCTATTCAGCTTCTGCATGGCTAGTTCTAATGAGAACTTGACATAATCTTGAGTAGTTTTTATTGCTTTCTTCAACCCTTGCATTTTCTTCAATAGATCAAGCTCATAGTCCATAGGAATGAATTGCAATTTAGTTTAGCTATCATTTGATCCCATCTGGTGATTTTTTCCTTTCCCTTTCTATTTTGCTCCAACTAAACCTCCTACAACTAGATCTTTGCATGTCCTTTCAATTTTTCTTTTGTAAACTTGACCCTATCAGGATCCTCAATATCTTCATACTCAAAGTACTTCTCCAATTCATTGATTCAATCGATTAGTTCCTCTAATTTAAGATTTCTCAAAAATGTGGGAAATTTAAACTTAGGTTTTTTTCCAATCTTGGAGATGACCTTAAAAATCCTCTCTTCCTCTAGGTTTAGAACTTCCTCTACTTTGAGATTTTCTTCTACTTCATCCTTATCCTCACTTTCATCTCTTATAGAAAGATTTATTCCTCTATGCATTTGTTCTTTAATGTTTGCATTTGTCTTTGGAGGGCTCTAAAACCATCAGGTGTAACACCTACATCTCTTGCACCACGCTTTCTTCATTAAGGCATTTTTTTGTTCTTTCACTAAAACCCTAGTACTTAGCCCAAACCATTGTCCTGGTTTGAACTACCTCATAGTCAATGATCTGTCCACACACTAAAGAACTCTAGCTCTAATACCACTTGATGAAGGGTGCTCCCCTTAATACCATAAACTCATAATAAAAACAAATAAACAACAACAAATGTGAGAACAAAATATGGACTTCTTACTATCACCACAAATGTGTAATTATATAATTCAAAAATACAATATTTTAATCTACATGGGTGCTTTCATTATAGTAATCTGCAAGACTAAGCTACGAACTACCACCCAAAGTTGTTATAGATAATGTTCAGGCCTTTCTTAAATAGGTAATTTTATGTCAGTTGAGAAGGTTCTAGATTCTCAAACTTAATACCTTGGGCTAACAAACCCTAATAATACATATAAAGTTGGCCAAATATTTCTTTGACAATTATTTTATAAATTTTGGGTAGCCCAAATTTGAAAGTTCATAACTCTGAAACTTTTGCTCTAATTTGCTATTATAACCACTTTTTAGAAATGCTAGCTCTTGATCTATAGGCTCAAAACTATGAAAGCACCCTTCTGTTGAGTTTTTGGACCTCATCCAGGCACTCTAAGGCCTCCAATGATGAGCTTGAAGATTTTTCTCCAAATATTTCCATCAAAAATTTGCAATAACTTCTTTGATACTTAAGTTGGAGCAATGGGATTTTTATGGTAGGCTTATATATCTAAAATAAACCTTCATGTAGAAAATGAGAACATTTTTATCCTATATGAAAAAATTACTAAAACTAGAAAGTTACCAGAAATAGTAACCCCCTATCTACCAGTCCTTATTAAAATAGAAAAGACTGCAAAAAAAAAAAAAAAAATTGGGTGATGCAAGAATTCTCCTACATCACCTTTGTAGCTTGGCAAGATCATCCTCATGATCTTTCATTATAATCTTCCATGCTTGATCCATAGCCATATAAGGCACACTATTCAATCTTCTTGATTGATAGAATTTGTGAGCAATAATCCTCACTACACATTCAATTAGTGGGTTAGAGATGCTTTTGATGCATAGACCACATCCATTCCACTCAGCTCCTATTTTTGCCTCAACTTCTTCATGGCTCAGGCTTTGCATAGTTTTCTTCCTATCTAGGGTTGGATAGCTTGTAACCCTATGAATCATTTTCTTTATGATCTCTAGTGGTCCATTCTATAACTAGTACTTCATGTCATGGATTCTTCTAAAAATAACTTTAGTCCATTCATTCTTGAAATTCTTCAGGAATTCCAAGGCACAAGTTATCCCTTTGCTTTCACCAACTTTGATTTTGTCCTTCAAAATTCCTTCATTGCATAACTTCTCATAATCTTTCCTAATTTCATAAATCCTACTTCTCCAATTTTACATATATAATAGCTTCTGACATCATGGATCATAATGACTTTAGGTGGTATCGAAGATAGTGCACCCATTGAGTCTCCTTTCATAGCAATCTCTAGAATAACATGAAATTTTGGTGGAGGACAAGCATTACTATCCACCAGTTGGATTCTACTAACTTCTTGGCTAATTCCAGTGGTTGATGAAGCTTCCATGTTCATAGTTAGGGTTTGAATTTCTTTCTTCTCTAGGTACTTGGCATAGTTCACATCTTCACTCATTCAAGCCTCTTCATCCAAATTGCTCTTGAAATCTTTGCTAATCACTAAAATTGCCAAATCAATCTATGCTCTCAAAAATATGAATGTAAGGTATGTAATAATGCCTTTGAAATTTTTTATATGCCTTATTTTGATTGATTAGGCTTCTCCATTAATGATGTGTACTTAGGTAGGTGAAAGTCAACTATCTCAGTCAATGTTAATGCCTTTCAACTAGGTCTTTGTATTAAAACTCAGTCTCTTTCATATTACTCAATCTCTTATCATTTTTGTTCTGAATTGCTCAGTTAACATAGTTACTGACACTCAATAACCTTTCAAAAATTTGTTTGTATGCATCTTCACATATGTAGATATGAACTTTTGCCAATTTTTCATGTAAGGAATTGATGTATGATATATCAATTAAGTATATAGTTCCATACATACCTCTCTTTCTTAGCTTTAGATTACATGATTACCTTCTCCATTGGATTGGGTGACCTCTTCTCCATTAGATCCACTAGTTCCATCTTCTTTTCTTTTCCATTTCTAGTTCATTTCATTCATAATATTTTTAATGTCCACTTTTCCTTTGTTGTTGTCTTTTTTCTAATTTTATAAATGTTTTTGAGTCCTACAATTCTTGCTTTGATGTCCAAACTTGTAACATTTGGAACATGCATTATTAGCACGTAATTCTTCCTATAATTTTTATAGTAAGGTTTTTCTTATGATTTGCAATAATATGCTATATGCCCATACTTTTGACAGTTATAAAAATATCCTTCAAATTTAGGTGTTACAGTTGTATTCCTCAATCTTGACCTACACTTATATATTTGATGTCCTTGTTTCTTGTAGTAAAAATAGTAACTAGTAAACTTAGATTTATAATTTTGCATACCATGTTCTCTTTGACAAATATTTGTAGTATGACCAAGTTTTCTACGATGATAGCATGTCGATTTGTCCTTTGACTTTGCATTCCTCATTTCTCCATTTCTAGATGATTCTCCTTTCTCAGTGCATGAATATCTTGAGCCATCAAAATAACTTGATGATTTCATAAGTTCTTCAACATACTTCATTACCTCTTTAAGTTTGTTGAATTTCTCCATAGATTCTTTCTAATCTTTCATTTCATTCTTCAGTATGTCCTTCTGTGATTTGAGATTTGAAATTTCCACATCGTTGTGATTCAATTCCTTATTTGTGAGCATTATTTTATTCATCATTTCTAATTGTGTGTTTGTGACCTTTTAGACATTTGTTATCCTTTCTTCAATTCTGGTAGTCATCACCCTTTTTTCTGCTTTAACCATACTCCTATCTTCTTCATCTTTCTTCTTTTGTTTAGTCACTTCACATAGTCATACTGATTGGATTTCATTTACTCTATTTAGTCCTATTATTTCTTCATTCAGAAGTTTGTTCTTGTCAAGTAGATCAAAAAATGCTTTTTCATTTGGATTGATTGGTTCAAATAGTCCTTTAGTCTCCACTTCTTCATATGAAAACTATTTTTTTTATGGTAATTTCCCTTTTCCTTTTTATGGAATCCTTCAAATCTTGTCTTTCCTTCTCAATTTTATGCAGTATGAGTTGGATGTCAATTACTTGATTGTCAATAACCTTATCCAGTTTGAAAGCCTCCATCTCCAAGCTCTAATCTCCAAGCTATTAAGCTTATGTTAGAGAATCAATTCTCAGATATCAATTGTTGACTGATGGAGGTATAAATAGAATGAACAAGATACTGAGGGCAGGGTTGAATCAGAATCTTAAACACTTAAATTTTTTATCAATTCACTCATATCTATAAGTAAACTTGTGCCTGCAAAACTTATAATGTAAAGTTGTTGTAACCTATAAATCTAATCAATCACATGTATGAAAATGAAACATATAACACAATATCTATTACCCAAAAACCCTCCAAGCTAAAGGTAAATCTAGGGCGAAGATGACACCCATAAATCTTCACTACTATAGTTATAAAATTAACTAGTTAAGGTTACAATGTTTGATCATAAGATATGATGTACCCTGTGAGTAGTTTTCCCTATTAAAAGCTTAAGAGACTATGAAGTCTCACCTTATTATAGGATTTAACACTTACAACAAAGTAAGGAATCTATTAAGAGATTTAAGAAGATCTATTAAGACCAATCTATTAAGAGATTTACCCTAATTCAAGTCAATTAAAACTGATTCAACACCTAACTCTCAATTTTCTCTACAAGTTGATTTTGAGTCTTCTCCTTTGATCTGATGTTACTTGTATTTCCCTTTCACTTTATTGGCATGATTAGGTTAGTTTCTCTATTAGATGATAACAGAACCCTTCACTAACTTATGATCTGATCTTGGTCCTTCACTTTACTCCTTATTCACATGCATACACTTCTCTACTCTTTCTCTTACTCTTCATGCCTCTCTCACACTATAATCTAGGTTAAGATCATCTCTATTTAAAATGTTTCATAAAGATTTTTCTAGATCCTTCCATAATAGCCTCTCCATCTAAATCATTGATCGCATAACATAGGGATTTGTGATCTACATCATTCGAATATTTCGTAGCAACCTCTACAATCTTTAAATGTTCCTTCCATGTTGGGTTTTAAAATGTTTTACCTCAAATTTTTTTTCCATTTTTTAATTTTACATAATCTTTGCATTTCTCAGTTTTTACTATTTTCTAATGCTCAGCATTGATGTTCCTCAACTTGTATTATTCTTTTGATGCTCACCATGTATTGTGCTTAGCACAAACTATAGAAATCATCACTTATATACTTGGAAATTTCTTGGTTTTGATGATCTTGGCTTGTATCAAAATACTCAATGACCATACACTTAATTAAATCCTAAAGAACTCAGTACATATTTGCTTATATACATGACTCGACCTATGTAGAGTAGCTCAGTTGTAGTGATGACCATCTAACTCTACCTTGTAAATGACTAAGTGATTAACACTAATAGAAAACAATGGTTAGAGATGCCAAAACTTGAATGGATTTTAGGAGATCTCAAATATGGTTCCCTCAATTTCTTTAATGCTTGAATCATTTATTTTCAAAGGAGAAATTTCTTAATCAATGCTTAAAGACTTGAAGGCTTGAAAACTTGAAATCTTGAGTGCTAAAGTGCTTGTGAATGTATGACCTTAGATACTTGTAGGATGATCATAGAATAATTTTGCATTCCAAATGGAAGGATTGGAAGGTATTATAAAGGGATCAAAATTAACTAACCCTTGTAGGTTGACCCACCTAGAAATCAACACCTCAATGCTATTTGGATATGGGGACCTGAATAAAGGTCCCAAAATATGGCCCAATATGGGATGCAATACACTTTATAATGGCCCTATAAGGATTCTTACATCCCTAATTTTTAGGGACAAATTTGTCCCTTTTATCTAGAGTCAAGATCCTTCTAGATCCCTTCACGATCCCAAAATAGGTTTCAATTCTAGAAATTGAGCATAAAGTTTGAGATATAGCCATTTCAGTGTAGAGAGAATATTTTGAGTAATTAAATGAAGGGAAGGGATAACCTAGGTGAATAGATCCTACCTTGAGCTTTATGCCATGAAAATAAGACCTTTAAAGAGGATCTATTAGGGTTTTTCCCAAATGTCATCTTGGAGAAAGGACAAAAAGGGAAAGAAAGAAGGAAAGATACAAAGATATTAATGATCTCACATTAAATAGTTGTTATACATTCATTAAATTAGAGTGCCTCTAATTTAAGATACTAAATTTAGCCCCCACTATATTGAGAGTATGGACTTGATAGAAACTCTTGGTCAAGTAGAGCACAAGGCATAAGATACTCCCATTACAATCAAGGAGAAAAAAAATCTTTCAATCCCCCAAGGGATTAATACTTTTCTAACTCTAAGATCATCTTAAGAGAAATATAATTAACTAAAAGAGTAAAAACAAAGAGAGTGATTATCTTGCCCAGTTGAGTGCGCACCTTACTGTGAATCAGTAAGAGAGCTACAACAAAAAATGACATTGAATAGTCTAACAAGGTGGTAACCCACAAGTCAACACATCAAAGGGCCTATCCATGGATCAATGTTCTTTATATCACCATGGAATGGTCCTATAAGATTGCCTTACCCATGTATGGACTTAACAAATTGTGATGTGTCACCCATAGATAATATTTAGCATATGTGCATGCAAAGGAGAGCGAGACCCAATGTCATGGATGATCACTTCTTATATTGAAGGTGTGTGTTAAGAATCCATTCTTTAGGATTGTGCATAATCCATAAAGGGGTTCAAAATAAACATGTAAAGAGAAGGAATGCAGTATCAATTCATATATTTGAAGCTAACTTAGGACTCATACCAAGCATCTAGGGGTAAAGTACCCCAAGCCATACTTAGAATCCATTTTCACTAATCCATGAATAAAATGCAAAAAGAGAAAAGCATATGCCCCCATGTTGAAGTCATTGCAAAAACTTTAGTATGAGAAATGGATTTAATAGAGTATGCATACATCCATTGAGAGACATTTCCATTATGGAATGCCTCCAGGGGAAGACAAATCAAGGGAAATGGTCACATAATATATAAATAGCATAAAGGGATCTACTAACTTTGGGGTCAACACAATCATATGATAACATGTAAATATTATATCAAGTATGAAATAACATCAACCCATAAAGCAAGTAGAACTACAAAAAAAATGAACATAAGAGTTACAAAGATTAGGGTATGTGTAGGATCATGGTCACAAAATATTACAAGGACATATGTTATCTTGTTGACATAGACAATACTTTTGTATAAGCAGTTAAGTCAAGGAAGGCTTGGTTACAATATTTTGAATATGAGATAAAAAGTGATGTTGTAAGTGCAAACATTGATGTACTACTCAAGGAAGAGATAGATGTTAAGGCCAAACCTTTTGGAAGATATGTGGAAGCCACAACAAGGATAACTATGAACATCAAGGTAGCTTCCAAGAAAAAGAAAAGGAAGAAAATGATTGAAGACCTAGAAGATAAGCTAGGCAACCTAGGAAAGATGCATTACATCACATCTACTAATCAAATCCTTCACAGGGATGCAATAAAACTCTACTTTGGGAAGTACCTAAGGTATATAATTCAATGCAGTATAACAGATTAGTCATAGATAGATAAAAAAATATTAGCTAAACATGCTAAATATACATAATTCATATGTATGAAAACTTTGAAGCTGAGATAGCTACATATCTTTGGCATTGTTGTCAAAGAGGGAGATATTACTTAAGAAAGAGAAATTTACAAATTTACAAAAGGAGAGATTATAGAAAGAGGGGGCATTTACTCCTAAGAGAGATTTAGAGAGATTAATTTAGAAAAGAAGAATCAAACTATCAGTAACAAAATATATTGTGAATTGTATGGTAACTAAGCTATAATTAGTATTAAGATGTTTGAGTTGTTTTGATGCAGGAGCATCCTAGTCGTCACTCTATACCACTAATTATATTGGCTACTGTCAAGTTATAGACATTACAAAGTGCTACTAATTATTTTTGAGTTGAAGTTTTCTAATGTCATGTTAACCCTTAGGTTAGCCTGTTATCCCATTTCACTATGTAGTGTGTGCCGAGTTCTGCAATGTGTGCCAATTTCTATAGTGTTTGTCAAGTTCTTTACTGTGTACCAAGTTATCTAGTATTTGTTGAGTGTTCCTTCATGTGTCGAGTGAACTTGTTGATGCTGAGTGTCAACATTTTTGTACCTTCTTTTGGTGAGTTTTCTATTTCTAGTTCCAGAGTAGGCCGACCTTGTGTATATTTAATTTCATGATGGGTTTTTAATATTTACTGAGAGCTAACTTGTTTCTTGGCTATGCATTTAATGTAAGGGTTTATTTAGTTGTTAATTTGTAATAGGCCAACTTATGGACGTGCAAGTATTTAAGGGGATCTTGGGTAGAGTCTTAATCATAATTTTAGGGGGTCATGAGTAATCTTGTAGTGCATGGAGTCTTAGAATGGACTGGCTTGGAGATATTAGCTCATATTTGAGTTTGGACATTTGTTCTTCTTTGAAATATGTATTCTTCTTTGTAATGGTCATAACTTGAAAGGTTGTAAAGCCAAGCATATTGCATGTAAATAGTTATTTTATAAATAAAGAGTTGTGATTTGATATCAGATCTTGCATTGTTATTGTGTTTATGTTGTGTGGTTATTTGTTGGAGGCTAGGATATATCCTTTGGGGATTCTCCGGCCTTGCACTACATCATGTTTCTATCAATTCCAAAAAGGGAGATTGTTGGAAGCATACAATTGGAAAAATTGTTGTTTTATCATTGATATCAAATATATTGATGAGATATATTGCTACCTAATCTAAATGTCATATCTATTTGATTGATGAAGATGATTTGATAATTTTCTCATAGCAATAGCACCTAGACAAAAAGTTTAGTTATGAAAAGGAAGTTACAATGGACATTTGATTATATAGACTTTGATAAAGAAAGTGATTTTTTATGTCAAGAAATATAAGCTAAGCCGAACAGAAGTATAAAATATAGTTAGTGTTGAGTAATGATAGTGTCAAATAAGCTATAGTTAGTACTGAGAAAATCTAGTGTTGATCGAGCATTAGCATCGACCAAGCAAGATAGTTGATGTCGAGCCCAAAAGATTTATAGTGACCAAGTATTTTAGTGATGACTGAGTGCCAAAATTTAGAGATTTTCAAGTGAGATTATAAGAATGAATTCAATGAAATCATGAGATTCAATTGACTCGCTTAATTTCTCGGGAGATATAAATTGTGTTGAAGATAATATTGATGAGTTGGATCATTGAAGTCAAGGAAAGGATTAGGTAAAGACCTAACATACAAATTCTAAAGAAGTTTATAGAAGAAGATCAAGAATATGGATAGATATAGTGAATCAAGTTGAACCTAATCATAAACCCTAAGATCTATGGTGGATGTAGAAAATGGTAAAGCAAAAATTTCCTATTTAAAGAGATGTAGAGTCAAACAAGAATACGAGTGTATGTTTGGTGTGTGTGAGTGTGTATGTGTGAAGCTTGTATGTGAAGAGAGACATATAGAGCAAGGTTGATCAGAAATACATAAGGGTGTGAGTGGATGTGAAGCTAATAGAGAAATATTATAGATATGATGATATTATTGAGAAGTAAATTAGAGAAGAAGGCTTAAGTGTTGATGAGAAGAGTGGACTGATTACTTGAAGGGTGTCCAAGAAAATCAAGTTTAGAGATGTCAATGGAAGGCTTATCAGAAAATTAGCATGAGGACCAAATAGAGATCTAGACCTACAAAAGTGAGTTGAATCAGATAGATCAAAACCTATTCTTTTCTTTCTAGTCATTGTAAAAAATTTCTATTGAAATCCTTTTAATATAGGTTGACCTAACAATCATTTGAAGACTTAATAGTTTGTGTAAATCCTTTAACTAGGTGACATTCTAAATGGAATGATCAAAGTCCTCTTACAAGGACACTTTAATAGGGTGCTTAAATCCCCTAACTAGGTCATATTTAATAGTGTGTTTTGTAACCTTTAACAAGGTTAGCTCCTAATAGAGCTCATTTCAAAAGAGTGAAAAAGAGTGACATGTTGCTAGTGGTTTTTCCCAAATTGGGTTTTTAATCTATAGGAAATTGAAAGTATTTTCTAAAGTACTAGGCCTTATCTAAAGAAAAAAAATTGTTCGGTCAAAATTTTGGATTTTAATGCAGTGGTACAAAAGTTTCAGTAAGAAGTGGGTGTATCTCTGACCACCTTAGTCAAAATCAAAAGATAATATTTTTTAATGATATTATAGATATAATAAGTACACTAATGTTCACATGTGACACATATTTTTTGGCATTTTTAAACCAAATAAATAATTAATAAAGAACTTTATACTATATCATTTTCAAAATAAAAAAATATCTCATGTCAAAACATAGAATGTGATGCATCTTTTGGATTTCAAAAATATTATATGGTTTGAAAGTTAAAACTATTTTTCAATCAATATGTAAATTAGCACTTTGTATCTAATTCCATTAGAAAATAAGCAATAATTACCTATTAAACTCATAATTTAACAACAATTACATTGACGGAAATCTAAGAACATTCTCAAGAAACCCTTTTTGTTTCATCAAATTTTGATGAAAAAAATCATCAGCTACAAGGTCGAAGTCAAAAATAGACAATAACAAAAGCCAAAAATACATTTTTTGGAAGTTTTTGGTGTTGACCATGGAGGGTTGGCATCCGAAGAAAAACCAAACCTAATCGATACCCAATATTATTACCCATTCCCAAATTGGATACCTGATTTTCCAAATAAAATTATTTTTATTTTTATTTTTTAAATTAAAATTTATTTATTTTTCAATTTTTTATTTTTTTTAATAATTGTATGACCCTTTTTTAGGATCCTTATTATTATTTTTAAACACTTTAGGACCCTTAACCATAGGATCAAAAGGGGTCATAGGGTACCCTTTGACACTCTATGATCCATTCAATCACAATATATGTGTTTATGGGTCCTAAGACACCTAACCACATAAATGATATGATCTAATGGCTCGAAATGGATCCTAGAAAACCCTATGACAATTTTTGACCCATTTGATGGCATTAAGTGTTCTTAGGGGTCATAGGGTACTCGATTACCTCTTTCAACTCATTGGAACACATGATGATATATGTTCCTAGGACCCATAGGAAAGTATTTTCTTGTTTAGTCATTTGAACACATGATGATATATGTTCATAGGGGTTGTAAGACCCCTAGGAATATATGTTCTCATTTAATGGATCAAAAGGGGTCATAGGGCACCCAATGATCAAATTAGACTAATTCAAACACATGATATATGTCACTACAGATCCTAGTACTATTAGGAATATATGTTGACATATAATGAGTCAAAAGGGGTCATAGGATATTCTATGACCCCTTTTGACTCATTTGAACACATGATATATGATATCATTTAATGGATCAAAAGGTTCGTAAGGCACCCTATGACTTCATTCTACACATGATGTATCTCCCTAGGAGCATACATTGTCATATAATGGGTCAAGAGATGGGTCACAATGTACCATATGACCCATTTTTCTCTATTCAAACACATGATGTATGTCCCTAGGTGTCCTAGTACCCATACGAATATATGTTGTCATATAATGGATCTAAAAGAATCATAAGCTACCTTATTCCCCTTTGAATCTATTCAAACACATTATGTATGTCCCTAGGGGTCCTAGTACACATATAAACATATTTTGTCATATAATGGGTTGAATGAGGTCTTAGGGTACTCTTTGGCCCCTTTCAACCCATTCAAACACATGATATATGTTCCTCATTATCCTAGGACCATTAGGAACATATGTTATCATTTAATGGGTCAAAAAAGGTTATAGGGTACCATATGACCCCTTTTGACCGATTCAAATACATAATGTATGTCCTTAGGGGTCCTAGGAACCCTAGGAACATATGTTATCATATAATGGGTTGGAACAGGTTATAGGGTACTCTATAACCTGTTTTAACTCATTCAAACACATGAAATATCTTCCTAGGGATTCTAGGAGCCCTAAGAACATATGTTCTCATTTAATGCATCAAAAGGGGTCTCATTCAACCCATTCAAATACATGATGTATGTCTCTAGGAAGATATATTGTCATATAATGGGTTGAGAGGGGTCAATGCATACCATATGGCCTCTTTAGATCCATTCAAACACATGATGTATGTCCCTAGGGGTCCTAGTATCCCTAAGAACATGTGTTGTCATATAATGGATTGAAAAGGGTCCTAGAGTATTCTATGACCCTTTTCAACTCATTTGAACACATGATATATGTTCTTAGGGGTCCTAGGGCCACTAGGAACATATATTTTCATTTAATGAGACAAAAGGGGTCATAGGGCACCATATAACCTGATTCAACCCATTCAAACACATGATGTATGTCCCTAGGGGTCCTAGGAGCCCTAAGAACATGTGTTGTCATATAATCAGTTAAAATGAGTTATAGACAAAATATGTTCTTGTGGGTCCTAAGACTCCTAGGGACAAACATGTTGTGTTCAAATGGCTTGAAAGGGGTCATAGGATAACCTATGACCCATTTCAATCAAATACATGACAAATTATATTTCTAGGGGTCCTAGGGCCCCTAGGAACATACATGTTGTGCTCTAACGGGTAGAAATGGGTCATAGGGTATCATATTACCCCTTTGGACCCATTACATGGAAACATATGTTCTTAGGGTTCCTAGGACCACTAGGGCCATACCTCTTATATTCAAATGGATAGAAAGGGGTCATAGGGTATCTTATGACCCCTTTCAACCCATTACATGAGAACATATGTTCCTATGGTCCTAGCACCCTTATCATCATGTGTGTTGTGTTCCAATGGGTCGAAATCCTTTAACCCCTTTCTACCCATTATGTGATAATATATGTTCATAGGGGTCATAAGACCCTTAGGGCTATACATGTTGTGTTCCAATGGGTCAAAAGGGGTCATCAGATACCCTATGACCTCTTTTGGCCCATTACATGACAACATATGTTATTAGGGGTGCTATGGCCCCTAGGAATGTATGTTGTCATGTAATGGGTCAAAAGGGTCATAAGATACTCTATAACCCATTTCTACCCATTGAAACACAAGATGTATGTCCATAGGCATCTTATGACCCCTAGTAACATATGTTATCATGTAATAGGTCAAAAGGGGTCATCAAATACTCTATAACCCATTTATACCCATTCAAACACAAGATGTATGTCCCTAGGCATCCTATGACCCCTAAGAACATATGTAATCATATAATGGGTTGGCAGGGGCTATAGGAAATCCCATGACCCCTTTGGACGCATTGGAACACATGTATGTTCCTAGGGGAACCCTTAGGAACATACATCGACATATAGTTTATTAACTTGGGTTACTAATATATATAATATATAATTATAATATACATGATATATAATTATATAATTATATATAATAAGTACTAACTATATATTAAATAATTATATAGTAAATAATAATTATAATTTTCTAATACTATTTAATAAATTTTAGTAACTATATATAATATTTGGTCCAAATAATGCTATAATTGTATTATACTAGGACAATATAACTAGTCCCCCCTTTGAGTTTGGTAAATTAAAATCAATATTTAATCTTAAAAATTGGCCCCCACTCCCTTTATATTTGAATTTGGTGTCATGATTTGGGCACATATATTGGGTACCTATTATGAAATCAAGTACCTATTTTCAAATTGGATACATGTTCTCAAATATGATACTCGTTCTCAAATCGGGTACTTGTTCTCAAATTAGGTACCCAGTAAGGAAAGGTATTATATTTTTGGTTTGGTATCAAGATGGGTGAGAAAAAAGTTAAAGTAGACTTTGAAATGCTTTTAGACATTTCAAAACTACGTATTTTTCACATCGCCATTTTTTGGCACACCATGATCTTGCACATACCCAAGATTCTTTTTGGACTACCATCATGGAGACCAAAAATCATTTAGTGCTACCATATCACAGATCCAAGTAGACAAAACAAGGATACAAGTATGAATAATAGCATATGTACAACACAACATATAACAATATATGGAGGAAATTAGATACAAATAGAAGAATGATATGATATTTTGATTCCTTTATCACCTTGCACCAATGGAGTAACAAGGGTCTTCTAAATAAATCTAAATAAACATTAAGAAAACACAGTAGGGGTGGAGCACATTGTAATAGGAAAATTCATAAAATCTACTATAGTAGAGACCTCACTTCAAGCTCATTTCCCTCCTCCCCTATCTTAGTGAGTAGTAATAAGAGAAAGTATACAACTTGAACGAGGAGATATATCCATTATAGTAGTAACAATAGCTAAATATAAAGATGGACCCTCTAGAGAGCCATTATGCTCAAGAGTACATCTAAGCATAAGATGAATAGAAAGTATGTTCGGTAAATCAACATCAAGATCAATAATATCATGCTCATCATCATCTAAAGTATCATATTCATCAAGACTAATAGCAATAGAAACCAAAATAGTAATATTATATCTATCTATCTCATTAGTATTATTAACTTCCTCTATAAATATAGGCTAGTAAGAAGTATTCATATGAGCTTTAGTACAATCCAAATACTTCTTTTGAATTTCATGAGCATGTCAATTATGCCTAGTCTTATTAGAAATGTTTTTAGAAGATGAAGGATCAACAAGCATAGATTCCTTACCAAGGTTAATGGGAGGAGAAACAAAGGGTTGAGAACTAGAAGGAAAAACCACACTAGGAGGGGGAGTAATGCCCCTCTCAAATATCCTTGGAATACAAGGATAAAACATGCACTAAATAATTTTTTATTAATATAAGTTACTTAACAAAAACATCAAGTAACCAAGTGGAGGAATGAAACATCAATTCAAGATAACATGGGTAAACTCACATATTCACATACACAAGAGAAGTCTTACAAACACTTTCAAATATTCCCAAGAACTAAATAATAAGTTACAAGAAAATATCACTTAAATCATAATAATACCCAAAGCCTATGGATCCCAAGAGGGGAATACTAAACTATCAAACTAAAACAAGATGTTCCTTTTAATCCCAAAGTAAAAGTTCCTAACATGGTTGAACATACAAGTCCATTTTAAAATAACCATAACATAATCCACAACTATAAGTAGAGACCTAAAATGATCATACACAAGACGAGAGCCCAAGCTTACAACCACTCACCTACTAGAAACCATGTTGAAAGAAAAATGTTGAATCCTGAAATCTAGCTAAGTCTGAAATCTTGAAGCCCTAAAATTTTCTAGAATCTTTATCTTAACTCCTAGAAGGATAGAAACTATCTCAAATGAATTAGTATATGAAACATATCTTAAGTATAAGAAAAAAGATTATCCCAAATTATACTTAAATTATATATTTATTACACCCCATAACTGATCTACTTTTACCCAATAAAATGCAAAACACAAAAGGGTATTCAAAACTAACAATCAAACTTTTGGAAAGAAATCTAAATGCCCTCTATTTGTTGCATGAGAAAATATGGTCAAGCTCATATGATTTAACAAGTTCCTTAGATGATCTTTCACCACAAACTAGGTGAGTTTACCTATCAGGATCATGTAAGACTTTTCTTTACCATATGGGAGAATACATACTCATGTGAGACTTTGTGCAACCATCTAAGAGAATACCCTTTCCAAGTGACAAAAAACTAATAGCACAAAAAAAGTAGAAACAAGTAAAAAATGAAACCTCTACACTGGGGAGTATCAGATCCATGTAATTCAAGGAGTTATCACTCAAGAGAATAAAATTAAATCTAACAACTTAGATAAAGATTAAATACATATCACAATATTATACATCCATCTAATCAACATCATAAATATATGATGGGGACACAACCCAAGCATAGAATGGACACAATAGGAAAGGGAAATGTTATTATCTTTTTAAATAATCTACTACATTCAATATAGAGAAAATAGACTTCAAAACATGCCCTATGGGCTTATAATAGCATAAATCTGGAGATAATTTCTCCTTTCAGTACCTCCTCTCAAACTCCACTCCGAACTACCTTTTACAATGCTAGAAATGTCCTTAAATAGACCCCAAAGGGTTAAGGATTAGGAATACATTCTAGAAAGTGATAGTAGGCATCCACTGACCAAGTAGAAGGCTCTAGAAGCTGCGTTAGAAGTTGGTGCAAATCTAGAAGAATCCAAAAATGGTAACCAAACTTTTGGGAGGCATAACTTTTGAATCGTAGCTCCGATTGATGAATCGTTTACATTTTCAGAAAGCTCTCAAAGCACTCTATAGCCCTATGGACCAGCTTTGCTTGTCCCCCATTTTTCAGCCCTATTTGAGTTCATTTAATGCCCCTAACCTAACTTTGAAGCATTCTTAGGAGGTCTCCAAAAATTGAAAAACTACAATAACTTTTAAATAGTGCGGCCTTTTGACCTGGTTCTTTTTCTGGAATGCTCTAAATTAAAATTACATTCATCCAGCCAATTTACACCTTCTATTTCACCAAAATGATGGCTCAATTACATACTCCTATTTTTCCAGCATTTACATGTATCCCAAGGTGTTTAAATATTCTATCCTAGAACACTAATAGTAGAACTGTGAGAGTTGGAACCTTTATTTGACCCAAATGGGTATCCAGAAATGAAAACACATGAAATAGAAACTAAGTCTAGGTACATTTTTTGGGTGACATAGGATTTCCCTTATACCTCTGGATGCTCCTGCATTAGACACCAAGGGTAGATTGAAAAGTGACCCTATCACTTTATGAATGGTAGAGGAAATCCCAAATGGGAACCCTAAGCTACTATCAACCGTCCTTTCCACTTGACCAGATACTCTTCATACTACCTATTTCTAGTACTCCTATCCACACAATGATCTAAAATGTCTTCTATCTCCTCCTTCTTAGAAGCAAGAATTGGACATGGCTCTAACATCAACTCCTCATCTGCATCATCATCATGATACTCTGTTCAGTCTGCAATGTTGAAAATAGGAGAAATGTGAATTCCATCTAGCAACTCCACCTCATATGCATTTCCTAAGTCATGTTTCTTCAAAATTTTACAGGGGCCAAATTTCTTCATTTTCAGCTTTTTTTAAGTACTGGTTGGAAATCTTTATTTTCTTAAGTGTACCATGACTAGATCCCCTACTTGGAATTCCTTATGTCTTCTCCTTTGATTATCCCTAGATTTATACTCTTGATTCATCTTGGTAATGTGTTCCTGGACCTCTTCGTGTAGGCACTTGATATTTTCAACAAATTCCTCAGCTTCAACACTTGTCCTCTCCCCTTTCTCTATCTTCCTCAATTCTCGTGCAGTCCTTGGGCTACTTCTATATACAATTTGGAATGGTGATCTACCAGTACTCCTATTTATAGAGTTATTGTAAGCAAACTCTGCTTGTGGTAGAATCAAATCCCATCCCTTAGGCTTATCCCCAACTAAACATCTCAGAAAATTGCTTAGACTTTTGTTTACCACTTATGTTTGGCCTTCAGTCTGCAGGTGATGTATGGAACTGAATTTCAAGTCTATTCTCAACTTCTTCCATAATGTTCTCCAAAAATACCCCACAAATTTCTCTATCAGAAACTATACTCCTTGGGAGACCATGTAGTCTCACCACCTCTCTGAAAAACAAGTTTGCAATATGGACAGCATCATGAGTTTTATGGCATGGAATGAAATGTGCCATTTTGGAGAACCTATCAACCACCACAAATACTAAGTCATTACCCTTTTGTGTCCTTGGCAATCCAAGAAAAAAATCTATACTTATATCCTCCCATGGCTTTGATGGAACAAGCAATGGTAGATATAGTCCAGTATTGTGACTAAATCCCTTGGCAACTTGACAAATCTGACAACTCTGTACAAACTTCTTCACATCCTGTGAAATCTGAGGCCAAAAATAATGTTCTCTAAGAATTGAAATGGTCTTATCTCAACCAAAATGTCCTACCATCCCTCCACTGTGTTTCTCCTTAATCAGATTTTCCCTCATGGAACTCATTGAAATGCATAATTGACTGCCCTTGAATAACATATCATCTTGAATCAGATAGTCAAACCACTTAGTTCTTTCTATAGTAATAGGCTCTTTACAAGCTTTCCACGCTTCAACAAAATCAAGATCCTCAA
The DNA here is from genome assembly GCA_028749045.1 of Cupressus sempervirens. Classification (NCBI taxonomy): domain Eukaryota; kingdom Viridiplantae; phylum Streptophyta; class Pinopsida; order Cupressales; family Cupressaceae; genus Cupressus; species Cupressus sempervirens. The sequence continues at coordinate 804,559,728 of CM053783.1, read as the reverse complement.
GGTACAGATTCTTGAGTTCATCAAACCCAACTACTTCAACCTGCATTACAACAAGCAACAACTGTCTCCTACTTAGTGCATTTGCAACCCTATTAGATTTTCCACTTCTATGCTTCAACACAAATGTATAGCTCTGCAAGAACTCTACCCACTTCATATGCCTCTGATTCAATTTACCTTGGCTATTTAGGTACTGTAATGCCTAGTGATCAGTCTACAAAACAAATTCCTTTGGCAACAAATAATGTCTCAATTTCTTTAAGGCTTGAACTATTGCATAGAACTCTGGGTCATAAATAGAATACTTCTTTTTCACATCATTCAATTTTTCACTAAAATATGCAATAGGCTTACCTTCTTGGCTTAATACAGCCCCAATAGCACTGCCACTAGCATCACAATCCACCTAGAACACCTTTCTAAAATTTGGAAGTGCCAACATAGGTTGTTCTATCACCTTCTTCTTTAGCATTTCAAAACTTCTCGCAACTGCCGCAATTCATTTGAACTCTTTTCTATCCCCTCTTATTGTGTCAGTCAGGGGTGCAAATATGCCACTGAAACTCTTAATGAACTTCCTGTAAAAACTAACCAAACCATGAAATGATCTTACCTTAGTAGTAGACCTTGGAGTAGGCCATTCCAAGATGGCTTTTACCTTCTCTGGATCCATTTTGAGACCTTTAGGTTATATAAAAAACCCCAAATAGACTAACTCCCTTTTTGCAAAGATACACTTCTTCAGATTAATTAATAGTTTATCTTCCCTTAACCTTTCAAGGACACTACGAATATGCAATAAATATTATTCCATTTCTGAAAATTAAAATATCATCCAAATAGACAATAACAAATTTTCCCAAGAACTTCTTAAGTACCTCATTCATAAGCCGCATGAAGGTGCTTGGGGCATTCGTCAATCCAAAGGGCATGACTAGCCACTCATAAAGACCCTCCTTGGTCTTGAAGGTTGTATTCCACTCATCTCCTTCTTGTATCCATATATGATGATAGCCACTCTTGAGATCTATCTTTGTGAAGTACTGAGCTCCACTCAAGCAATCCATAAGATCATCCATTCTTGGCAAAGGAAATCAATATTTGATGGTTATCCTATTTATAGCTCGAGAGTCTGTACACATCCTCCACTCTCCATCCTTCTTTGGTGCTAGTACTGTAGGTACTACACATGGACTCAGGCTCTCTCGAATCAAGCCCTTCCTCAATAACTCTTGAACCTATCTATTTAGCTCCTCAATTTCAGTAGGAGTCATCCTGTGAGCAGCCTTGTTAGGCAAACTAGCTCTTGGAATTAAATCTATCTGATGACTGATTTGCCTTACCAGTGGCAATCCTTCTGGAACATTATCAGAGATGATATCTCCAAACTCACCTAGTAAATTTGAAACTTCAAGTGGTATTTCACTACTACCTTCTTTATCTTTACTAAGAATCAAAGCATAGCACATATGTTGATGTTTCATGCCATCTAAAAACTTCCTTCCATCAACAAGACAAATCTTAGCACTACTACATACCTTTTTGCCTTCCTTTTTCATGGGCTTTAGTTTGTCGAAAACTCCATCCTTTGTTAGAGAGTATGTGTTTGCATGACCATCATGTACTGCATGCCTATCAAACTGCCATGGTCTTCTCAACAATAGATGGCAAACATCCATTGGAATAACATCACAAAGAACTTCATCATGGTAACTTCCAATTTTGAATTTTACTAAACATTGTTCACTTACCAAGACCTTATGATCATCTTTCACCTAAGCAATCCGATAGGGCTAGGGGTGTTTCTCCCTCTTGAGCTTCAGCTTAGAGACCATCTCCTCTGATACCAAGTTACCAGTGCTACCACCATCAGTGATCACATCACAACATTTATCTAACACTTGCACCTGGTATGGAATAAACTCCTCCTTTTTCCTAGTTCAATCTCACCACTTAGTAGGACCCTTTTATTTACTAAATTCTCTCCTCTTTTTGCATCCTCTGAATGTGATGACTGTGCATCCTCATCCACATGAGCAACCCTAGCTTGACCCTCAGCTCTCCTATCTGTCCTTTCTTGTTTTTGAGGGCATTCAAAGGCACGATGACCTTCTTCATTGCAATGGAAATAGGTACCATGAAAGCCTCCTCTTCCTTGTCCACGTCCTCTCCCTCTTCCTCTCTGATTTCCAAAATCTTGATCTTGAGAGCGATTGAAACCCTCGTTCCTCTAGTTTCTGCTAGTACCCACATCTTCATTTTTCTTTTGGGTTTCATTTTGGCCTCCAAATGACCTACCACTACCCCTTCCTCCTTGACCATGCCCTTTTTGTCTCCCTTCAAACCTCTTATTTAGCTTCTCTTCAACTCATAGGGAAAATTGGTATGCCTTTTCAACATTGGTCATTCTTACCAAACTTAATTCCTCCTGGATGCTAGGTCGCAACCCACTAATATAATGAGCAACCTTCTCCTTATTTTCTTCAGCATGCCTCACTCTAATTAGAAGTTGATAAAACTCCTCTGTATATTCTTGGACTAATTTTCTTGCTTGCTTTAACCCATGTATCTTCTTAAACAAATCAAGCTCATAATCAACAGGAATGAATTGCTTCTTCAATTTATCCACCATATGATCCCACCTTGTGATCTTCTCCTTTCCTCTTTTGTTTCTTTCCAATTGAACCTCTTGCCACCAGATTTTGGCATGGCCTTTCAGTTTGGCCTTTGCAAACTTAACCCTATCTAGATCCCTCATATCTTCATACTCAAAGTATTCTTCCAGTTTATTGATCCAATCAATCAACTAATCTGGTTTTAGATTTCCTCAAAATACACCCACATCAATTGTAGGTCTTTTCCCAAACTTAGTAATGGCCCTAAAAAACCTTTCCTCTACCTGATTCAAAACTTCCTTGTCAAATTCCCCTTCTGGTCCAATTTCTTCTTCTTCATTGTCATCCTCACTTGCATCACCTGTAGTAACATTTGTTCCTCTATGGAGCTCCTCCTGTAATGCTTGTACTTGCCTTTGGAGGGCTCTAACCTCCTCAAGATTAATAGCTCTAGCCCTTCCACTACACTCTCTTCATGGAGGCATCTTCTTAACTCAAACCCACAACCACACAGTCCTGGTGCAAACTACCTCACAGTCAGCGCTCTATCTACACACTCAGGAAAACCAACTCTGATACCACTTGATGGGGACACAACCCAAGCACAGAATGGACACAACAGGAAAGGAAAATTTAATTATCTTTGTAAATAAGCTACTACATTCAGTACAAAGAAAATAGACTTCAAAACATGCCCTATGGGCTTACAATAGCATAAATTTGGAGATAATTTCTCCTTTTAGTACGTCCTCTCAAACTCCACTCCGAACTGTCTTTTACAATGCCAAAAATGTCCTTAAATAGACCCAGAGGGTTAAGGATTAGGAATACATTCTAAAAAGTGCTAGTGGGCATGCATCGACCAAGTAGAAGGCTCTAGAAGCCACGTTAGAAGTCGGCACAAATCTAGAAGAATCCAAATCGGTATCCAAAAATGAAAACACATGAAATAGAAACTAAGTCTAGGTATATTTTTTGGGTGACACAGGATTTCCCTTATACCTCTGGATGCTCCTGCATCAATATATGAAGTAAGCATAAACAACATCATAGTAAAAAAAGAAAGCATAATCAAAGAAGCAACTGAACTAAAAAAATTGTGATCATTTTCTCCCTACCATAATGTCATCATGAGATCTCAAGGATCCTTATCATACCTCCAAGCATGAATCTCAATTTTCCATCAAGATCATTGGAGTTGTCCCATGAGATTTTTCTTAACAAAAACTATCAATTAACATTATAAGGCATGAGTACATCCAACATACTAATCTACTAATAGCATCTCTAATTCAAAGCATTGGTAAAAAGAATCAACTAATAAATAAGGTATAACATTGTGATAAATAAATACATTACATAACTATTGGGTAGTCATTATGCACAAGGTCAACGGTAGGAATCCATTGTGCAATTCCTCTCTTGAAAAGCTAATCTTTTTGGGATCAACTCCAAGGTTTAGTATTTGTCTTGCAATGTACTAAAATCTGCTCAGTTGAAGATAAATGTGATTATTCAAGAGGAGGCCTTTTTTGGTTCTACTTATAATCTCAGAGTGAAGTAAATCTATTTGTTGTCTCAATATCACACACAAAAGAACAATATTTTTGTATTTTTTGGTTTTTCATTGAATGCAATTCTAACAGTGCAACTAAAATGAGTTCCTATTCTAACAAGAGGTTAGCAAAGCAAATAACAAAACTAAAAAAAAATAACATGAAATTGGAATAACTTGAAATTTAAATCCTAAATGGACATAAGCTGCAAAAAACAACATGTTGCGAGTTAAATTTTCAAAGAATTTGGTAGGAAACCAATGAAAATAGTAGTGCTTCCTAGAATCCACTGATGCAATCGTTGGTGAGAAACTTTAACAATCATATGATATTTCACCTTTCATCAAATCACAAGGCCATGGAAAGTGTGCTCATGTGAGATGAAAAGCTATGCAGGCACAATTTGATGATCTTTTCTGAAGCTTGATACATCAACAGAATTTGTAAATCTATAGCAAACACCAGAACTAAAAGATCACACAACCATAAACAATTTAATAAACCTTTAGCTCAATCACAATTCCATGAATAAAATTCACAAAATAATGACACATTCAGGCAAGAATCACTACACTCCAAATGCGAGCACCAAAAGCATAATTTTATTGCATAATAACAGTAGCCCTTGGGGTATTTATAAGAAATCATCTCCTCAATTTGTGTTGAGAGTGAGAGATGTCTTCATGCAATAAAATGCTTTTAAAACATTAAAAAAAACTAAATATATACAAACTAACAATTAATCTAGTGCTTAGAGGACTCCATCTATATTTTATTCATTAATTGGATGCATGAGCCCTTACATGTCAAAAAAAAGAAATTATGAGAGATAAAGTAGGAGGAAGCCTTCAGTTGAAGTAGGAGTGTTTGGAGGTGCCAAAATTAGAAGTTGGTCCTTCACTAGGCATGTGTTGAAGTTAAGCTACTGTCAAAATGCATTTCCCATCCATGGAAAGTGCTAATTTTGGAACTAGCAGTTAACTATTAGTGAAAATCTAAATTGTGGAGCTTTGGACCTCTATACCTGCACACTTGTGGACTTGCACACCTATAGAGTTGCATACCTATGCACTTGCACACCATGGAAGCTCAATTCACCAAAAATTTGAAGTTCTCAATTTTGAAAACAATTTTTGGTTTTTTCTCAAATGGGGTTTTAGATCACTTTTTGTGTACATTCTTTGCCCCTTTTTGATGATTTATGCCCTCTTTATAGCCAATCACTTTCATAAACTTGAACTCCCTCTACTTCCTCAATCTAAAATCCCAAGGCACCTGTGTTAAATCTTGTCATTAATAGCTGCATAAGATGAAGAACCTATTCTGCTTCATGTGTCCAACCTCTATATCTTCAACTTTTTTCTTCTCTCCAACTACATTATCCTTCTCGGTGAGAAACCAAGTGATCTAGATTATCCAAAATGATCAAATGTTTTTTTAAAAATCATATTTTTTCACAAGATTTTCTAGGCATTTTTAAATGAATTTTTTGGAGGTCTTTTGCTCAAAATTTCAAGTTGAAACCTTCATCAGTCCTTAAAATTGGGCAACCAAAGGCTCACTATTTTAGGGACTAAAATTAGATCTTTAGTTCTTCTTTCCAACAGTGTAAACGGTTCTGAATTTTGAGCTCCGAGTCAAAAGTTATGACCTCAACAAGTTAAGGATACACATGAAAAGGAGGTGTGCATGTGGTGCAGAGTGGATGAGTGTACAGAGGAGCAAGGGTTTTTGGAAGTGCACACAGTGAAAAAGTGCACACGAGATGCGTAGTTCATGCAGGTGGGTGTCTGGCGCGGTGCTTGTGCTATGTGCATGGTGCATTATGGTGTGCATGTTGCTTTGGTGTGTGCAACGTGTTGGCACACATGCGCACACACAATGTAAATGAAGTGTGTGTGCGACACATTATGGCACATGTGGTGCTTGTCGCATGCACAACACTTTGGCACATGCATGTGGTGTGTTAGCTCATGTGTGGCATTTATGACACATGCGCAGTACTTTGTGGCATGCATGCAGTGATGGAGGTGTGCACATGTGGCCTTTTTTTTTTTGTGAATTTCATATTTTTGATGACTTTTTTTATTTTTCAATATTTTTGGTTTTTTTTATTTTTCAAGTTTTTACTCTTTTGACTCTTTGAATTTTCTAAATCCTGAATTATGAGTCCAGGGATCTGAAAAAAAAAATAGGGGGTCCCCATTCCTAGTAGGGAATGGGGCATGTGTTGTGGAACCACAACAATAACATGCTAAACATAATCTAAACTTGATATGAAATGCATCCAAGTAAAGCATAAATCACAAAGGAACATACTCCAAATACACCAAAGTACCAAGTGAACATCCAACATCTATCTCAAATTAGAAGTAGATCGTCTATATACATTGGCCCCCAATGGTGGTGTAGGTAGTTATGTCTCCCAACCATTGCTGGAAATATTCAAGACTATGTTAAGTTATTGAGAGGGGAGGGATGAATTAGTAACCAAAAAAACTTTATCAATTATAGATCTTAATTGTAGTAATCAAATTACCATTTAGTTCATCATATCTAATCTAATTGCATGCATGACAAACTGGAAACATAAAACATTCATAACACTTGAACACATGGATTTGCTGACCCAAAAACCTTCCAAATAGAAAGTAAAACTGGGGTTGGGATGATACCTAGAAAACTTCAATATTGTAGCATAAAGTTGGTCGATTAAGGCTTACATTGATCACTTCTAATGATCTGCCCTATTAGGATCAATTAGAATTGCTAGGTTCACCTTGTTAGAGGTTTTACAAACACACAATGAAGTATGTGCTCTATTAAGAGATTTAAGAAAGACTACTAAGTCTACCTTGTGAAAGGATTTTGATTGGTTCACCTGTTAAGATGAAGTAGTAGATCTTTGACTTACAACTAGATTGCTAATAGAGATTCCTTGAGTGTACCAATCACCTTTTTGTGATGAATATGTCTCTATTGCTCCTCTTTTGATATGGCCTACACAATTCACTCTTTATTTGTTGCTTAGCTTCAGCTATTCACTTTTGCATTTTTACATGCTAATTATCTTACATATGGATGTGATACAATATATTACATATATATACCAATCCAAATTACATAGTTACAAAGTCATCCATCATACAGGTTAACACATATTATCACAAAGTTGGCCCAAATGAAGACACTTAGATTTTGAAGACTGACTTGGTGAAGTTCTGATACTCAATGCCCACTATCATTACTCAACATCATCATGCACTCATTAGACATAGAAGCTCATTCCATAGTGATCACTTCAAAGTAGTCTTAAACTTAGTCTGCACTGGTGACTTAATAGATACTGTGTGACTTGGCATAAACTAAATCATTTGGTAAACACATAAGCTAGTTTACACTAGCTTTGCATTACATGAATTGAGAACTCGGTAGCAACTACAATGGTTAGTAACCATTGAAATGCTTGAGTTGAACTACTAGACTGAATCTACTTAGTTTGAATTGCTAGGCTTCACACTAACTGAATACACTTGGTAACCACTGAAATGCTCGGTAGCTACTAGAATTAGTCCAAAAAACTTAGTAGCAACCATAGAGCTTAGTGTCTACTGAATTACATCACAAACACTGTAGACTATTCAATGAGCTTGGTAGCCATACAAAATCTAAATAAGTCTGTGTCACTAATAAAAAACTTGACTAATATGTCAACAATCTTCCCCTTTAGCATTAGTGACAAAAAAAATTATCAGCCAAAATCTTATATACATTGCCATGTGATACTAGCTTGGTAGAATATATTGTTTTGAGATTTTTCAAAATTTATCTTTGTAAGGTATAATATACATCATCTGTTATATACATTCTCCTCATAGCATGTTTCTCCCCCATCCTATGTGTCTCTCCATATATAGCATACCATTTGTCTCAACAATAATTCCCCCTTTTTTGACAATAATGCCAAAAATTTATCCAGAACTTACCTACATGGAGACACCAAAATAAGATAAAAAATTAGAATGTACCTTAAGAATAAGTGTGAAGGTTTTATCCCAATTTTCTTGAAAAATCTTTCATGTATGTAGAGCAATTCATACTTTTGCAAAGAGTTCTATCATGTGATCTGCAATAGAGAAGTTGTTGTCATGGATCAAGGTTTTCGAGTAAACAATATGTTTCTACATTGTATCCATGATAGGAAGGATCATATTCTAAATATTAATCAGTGTTGACTAGATCCTTGCTTCTTCTCTTAAAAAATCTACCCTCATGTCTAACAAAAATTTGATCTTCATGTGATGTGCAGAGATTGAACTATGGTCAAGTTGCAACTATTGAGCACTGGCTTTTAGATCCTCATTTATTTTTGGTAGTTTGCCCTTTATTTTCTTTGTGAACTTAGAAACATCACACAACTTCCCAAAAAGTGATGTCACATTGGTGCAGGAGGTCTCAAAATTGATCAAAATTGATGAAAGCTCAACTTGATGAATAGCAATTTCCTAAGCAATGTGCTACAGCACTTTACTATCAAATTTATTTTCAACTTTCTCAATTAGCTTGTATTTTCCACAAGTGTCCTTATTGAACTTTTGGACTACTTCTACTAATTAAAAAAAAATAGGTTGATAAATATCAACCTCAATTCCTATAGCCTCAGACAAAATATTTTTAGCATCATCTATAATCTTATACTATCTATCTCTTTCTTCCGTTAATTTTTGTTGCTTTACCTTTTTCTGAAGAATTTCACCAAACTCTTGCATTTGATATGTAGAAATTTTATGAATATCCCATTTGGGGATTTCTATTTCCTCATCTAAGTCTATGTCATCCTCTATGTCCTTTACTTTACTCAAAAATGTTGTACTCGATTGAGCCTTAGGTTCAATTGTCCGTGTACTTAATGCTTTTGTGTCAAGAATGGAAATAATAGTTGATATACTAGGACTTGCAATGAACATTGATATAGTACTAACTGATGGAATACTAATAGGAATGCTTGTTGAATCCAAAACTGAAGAAGTCATAACTAAAGTAGACAAAATTTTAGTATCCAAAACTAAAGTACTTATTGCTAAAGAACTCAAAATTGTACAAGACATTGTATTCATGACTGATGACATCAACTCAATAGCTAAAGAAGAGAGAGGTTGCAACTCAGTAGATAAAGTGGAAGTCACTTTTGTTAATGATACATTGAGTTGAGTGGGGGCAAAGTGTGATTGGACATTTGAAGTGTCTGTGGTTGTTACAATCAAACTTGTTGAAGCTATCTCCAAGGTTGATATAGCTATTGGTTTGCTTGGAGAGGGAGGAAGTGAGGTAATGACTACTACAACTATCTTAACTAGGTCAGACTCCTCATCATCTTTCTTTGCTTCCTCGGTAGCTTCCTCCTCTTTATCTTCTTCATCTTCCACCTTGTCAAAATGTGTAGGCTCAATATAAGTTTATTCTTCATCATTATCATTGTCATCATCATCATCTTTTATTTCCACCAGTTGTTCACTTGGCTTGTGAAGATGAGAGACATTTCTCCAAGTGTTTGTGGAATTCTTCACAACATATTCAATGTCTTTCATCAAAACCAAACAAGTATTGAATTTGAGAGTCATTTTTCTTTCATTATCCTTCAATGACTTGTTCACCTTAGCATCTGTCATGCTTGGTACTAACTGTCTCAATGTTTATCCATATATATCCTTGAAAATTTTCTTGGTATTTTCCCATCTTATCCTAATTTTATCTAGTAAGACACTGGGAATCTATGATGCTAGCTGATTAGGTAAGTACTTCCATTGGCCCATTTTATCCATGACTAGGTCTTCAATCTTTTTCTGCTTAGCCTCTATTCTAGTCTCATATTTGAGAGCTTTGAAGTTGGCTACACTAGCTCCTTCTCTCAATTCCTTCAATCTGTCCTTGAATGTGGGTGGAGGTTAGCTAAATATGATATCACCACCTTCTTTATCTGCCTTCTTCCTTGTCCTTCTAGTGAAAACTATAGTGGATGGCTTAGGTGGCTTGGTGATGATCACCTTTCCTTTCTTCTTCATGGGTTCTTCTTCCTTTGTAGATTCCTCTCCATCCTCTACTTGTTCTACATCTTCTCCTTTGCCTTTAGTTAACATAAGAGGCTTGCTAGATTTCAATGTAGCTATCCTCCACTTTCCTTTGTTAACTGGCTAAGGGAGCTTTATTTCTAGTTCTATCCTTGCCTTGGCTTAATTATAGGTTCCAAAGTGTGGTGCCTTTGATCAACAGGTTCATTAACTAGCTTCAATAATATCCTTTGCTTCATCAATATTCACCTCATAAGGAAGAGGTTTTAACCACACAATTCTAGGCTTCACTGCTTGGATGTGAACTCTATCACTATCTACCATAAAGCACACATCATTTTTGTAATACTCAACTAACTTCTTAGGTATCCTAAACCTATTGTTTATTTTCTCTTTGAACACTTTGAAGTAGTTGTCCATAACGCTAACATAGTTCTCTCCCATTTTTGCAATGTATTCATTTATCTGGTATAATACAGGCACATCTTTTCTCCATACTATCATGCCTTTGGAAGGGATGAACTTTTGGACATAAAAGAAAAAAAAAAGTCAAAAGTGAACCAAATTTATAGGGGTTGTTCTTGGATGTCCTGATACTTTCCATGTTCTTGTTGAATTGTTTCAACAACAGATCTTCCAAGTCATAAGATAGATTGACCTTTTCACCACTTTATAAGCTAAGTCCACAGCTATACACAATACACTATTAAGATAGCTCAAACAATATATCTTATGTACTATAACATGAATCCCAAATTTTAGCTCTACATCTATCACATTACTAATTTTCATACCTCTTCCATCCCACTTTGCTAGGGTTTTCTTTTCCAACTCAACCCAACCTAGGGTTTTTGTCACTTTGGTTTTGGTGAGCATGGGGAGGCTAGTTATGCAATGAATCATTTTCTTTGTAATCACAATTGTTTTCTCAAGCCATAGTTGACCATTATGCACCCATATTAGAATGTATCTAATCTATTTAATTTGAAAACCTTAGGGCATGTGGGGAATATGTGTTAAACCTTTGTCTTCCAAATGCTTATGCTTGGGTTTAAGAATTCTATTAACATACAATTCATCTAGGGAATCACCCATTTCTAGGGTACCAATTTCTTGAATAGAACACTTGAAATGACTACAAATATTATTAATAAGGAGTACCTTGGGAGGGATTTGTGATTGAGCTCTATTTGGGTCAAGGGTTTCTACAATCGTGGGCACAAGTTTGAAATGTGCAACTTTCCACTTGACTCCTCAAACCAACATTTTAGACCCTCTCTTCACTTTGTTACTGCTTGATGTTATTTTACTCAGTAAACTATGAGAACCTTTATAACTTGCTACAAATTTTCTTAAAAGTTGTTTGATTGCACTATAAATCGCTTCTTTGCAATAGCACTTAGATTTCACAATGAGAAATAAATTTGATTCCATGTTTTTGTTAAATCTTTTCCATTAATGCTTGGTATGAAGGTAGCTAAGTTCACATTGTGCTTGATAGCCTATCATCTACTATCCAATGATCACTTGGTGAAGGCTTCATGACTCAGTAACTATGTCTTGGCTTGTTACTCCTAATCTTTCTCGGTAGAGTCCATAAACTGACCTTACTAGGTAGAAAAGATAACTTGGTGATAACTGATATCAATCTTCCTCAATGATCCTTTTGTAACTTGAATACTAATTTGGATCTTTGGAACTATTTGAATGTGATCTTGATAATGCAATTCTAGTTCTCCTTTAGAAACCTAGTTGAAAATGGTAGAGTCACCTAGTTCTTGAGTGACATGACCATCATTACTTGAACTAGCATCCTTAGTAGATTTAGGAATCTATTGTTGCCTCATCTACTTTTGAATGTTATCTACTTTTTCCTTCTTTTCATCTTCAATGTTACCTGTATTCATGCAATTTTTGGCTAGATGACCAAGTTCAGTACAAGTGAAACATCTTATGGTGGTATCTCTTCTCCTTGTGTGATGTTTAACACAATTCATGCCAATGTGTCCAAATTATCCATAGTAATGACATCTACACCAAGTTTTGTAATCCCAACTAAATATTGCTTTCACAATTTGCTATGGTGGTATCTCTTCTCCGTGTGTGATGTTTAACACAATTCATGCCAATGTGTCCAAATTATCCATAGTAATGACATCTACACCAAGTTTTGTAGTCCCAACTAAATATTCCTTGTGACCTTGTTTCTTGCACTTGTGACACTTGCCCTCAAATTTTGGTTTCTCTTTGCATTCATTAGCCCTGTGACCATGCTGACTACAATTGTAGAATTTTCCATTAAATTTTTCTTTACCATTACTCCAACATTTGTTATATGTATGACCTAACTTACCATAGTGATTGTAAGTAGGTTTTTTATTCTTTTGAGCACCTTGTTCGAAGGATACTACAATTTTAGAATTTTAAATTAAATTTTTCTTTAGCATTACTCCAACATTTTTTATATGTATGACCTAAATTACCACAGTGATTGCAAGTAGGTTTTTTATTCTTTTGAGCACCTTGTTCAAAGGATTCACCTTCCTCTTTGTATCTAATTCCTGCTTTTCCTTTTTTCCTATAGAGGTTTTGCTCATTCAGTTGAACCATGTCTACTTGAGATTTCATCATTCTTTCATTGATTTTATTTTCAATTTTTAGGTCATTTTTCAATCTTTCATTGATTTTCTTTTCAAATCTCAACTCATTTCTTATTCTTTCATTGATTTGTCTTTCTAAATTTAGATCATTCCTTAATCTTTCATTGATCTATCTTTGGCTCATGATTTCCTCATTTGCATTGGAGATTTGATCCATAAGGTCTGCATGCTAAAGGGATTGGTTCTAGATCTCATTATTCCTTCCATCCATTTCTTCTTTTATTTTTTTCCTCTATTCAAGATTTCACACAACCTTACTAAGTGAATTTCTTGTTCTTTTTTTAGCTTTCTTACTTCTTCTTGCAAGGAACCATTCTTCTCTAGGAGTTCTTTGATTGCATCATTTGCTTCATCTAAAATGCTTGAAGGCAAAAAGTATTCAATTCTTTCTTCAATGTAGAGATGGTCATTCATTTGATTTGCAAGTTCCTTTCTTCTTTTTAGGGATTAGGAAAGTTGCTTCTTAGCTTTCTTGAGTTGTGCAATGGTCATTTCTAGATCCAATTTTTTATTGTCAATTATCTTATCAAATTTGGATATCCCCATATCCTTGATCTTTTTCTCAAGTTGTTAAACTTTCTCTTGAGAACCACAAAGCTCTGATACCAATTGTTGGAAATATTCAAGACTATGCTAGGTTACTAAGAGGGGAGGGTGAATCAGTAACCAAAAAAACTTTATTAATTATAGATCTTAATTGTAGTAATCTAATTACCATTTAGTTCATCATATCTGATCCAATTACATGCATGAAAAACTAGAAACATAAAACATTCATACCTCTGGATGCTCCTACATCAGACACCTAGGGTAGATTGAAAAGTGACCCTGTCACTTTATGGATGGTAGAGGAAATCCCAAATGGGAAACCTCAGCTGCTGAAATCCAAGTTGAGTCTTCGGTCGGCCGTCCTTTCCATTTGACCAAATACTCTTCATACTACCTGTTTCTGGTACTCCTACCCACACGATGATCTAGAATGTCTTCTATCTCGTCCTTCTTAAAAAGCAGGAATTGGACATGGCTCTAAAACTAGCTCCTCATCTACACCATCATCACTGCAATGTTGAAAATGGGAGAAATGTGAATACCATCTGCCAGCTCCACCTCATATGCATTTCCTAAGTTATGTTTCTTCAAAACTTTGCAGGGGCCAAATTTCTTCATTTTCAGCTTGTTGTAAGTACCAACTGGAAATCTTTCTTTTCGTAAGTGCACCATGACTAGATCCCCTACTTGGAATTCCTTATGTCTTCTCCTTTGATCAGCCCTAGCTTTATACTCTTGATTCATCTTGATAATGTGTTCTTGAACCTCCTCATGTAGACGCTTGATGTGTTCAGCAAATTCCTCAACTTCAGCACTTGTTCTCTCCCCTTGTTCTATCTTCCTCAATTCTGGTGCAGTCCTTGGGCTATTCCCATATACAATTTGAAATGGTGATTTTCCAGTACTCCTATTTACAGAGTTATTATAAGCAAACTCTTCCTGTGGTAGAATCAAATCCCATCCCTTGGGCTTATCTCCAACTAAACATCTCAGCAAATTGCCCAGACTTCTATTTACCACTTCTGTTTGGCCATCAGTCTGTAGGTGATGCGTGGAATTGAATTTCAAGTCTATTCTCAACTTCTTCCACAATGTCCTCTAGAAATACCCCACAAATTTAGTATCTCTATCAAAAACTATACTCCTTCGAAGACCATGTAGTCTTACCACCTCTTTGAAAAACAAGTCTGCAATATGGACAGCATCATGAGTTTTGTGGCATGGAATGAAATGTGCCATTTTGGAGAACCTATCAACCACCACGAATACTAAGTCATTACCCCTTTGTGTCCTTGGCAATCCAAGAACAAAATCCATACTTATGTCCTCCCATGGCCTTGATGGAACAGGAAATGGCTGATATAGGCCAGTATTTTGACTAAACCCCTTGGAAACTTGACAAACCTGGCAACTCTGTACAAACTTTTTCACATCCTGTGTAATTTGTGGCCAAAAATAATGTTCTCTAACAATGGCAATGGTCTTATCCTGACCAAAATGTCCTACCATCCCTCCACTGTGTTTCTCCTTAATCAAATTTTCTCTCATGGAACTCACTGGAATGCACAATTGACTACCTTTGAACAACATGCCATCCTAAATCAAATAGTCTAACCACTTGGTTCTATCTACAGCAACAGGTTCTTTACAAGCTTTCCATGCTTTAGCAAAATCAGGATCCTCGGGGTACAAATTCTTGAGTTCATCAAACCCAACTACTTCAACCTGCATTGTTGTAAGCAACAACTATCTCCTACTTAGTGCATCAGCAACCTTGTTAGATTTTCCACTTCTATGCTTCAACACAAATGTATAACTCTGCAAGAATTCTACCCACTTCATATGCCTCTGATTCAATTTACCTTGGCTATTTAGGTACTATAATGCCTGATGATCAGTATACAAAACAAATTCCTTTGGAAATAAATAATGCCTCCATTTCTTTAAGGCCTGAACTATTGCATAGAACTCTTGATCATAAACAGAATACTTCTTCTTTGCATCATTCAATTTTTCACTAAAATATGCAATAGGCTTACCTTCTTGGCTTAATACAGCCCCAATAGCACTACCACTAGCATCACAATCCACCTAGAATACTTTTCTAAAATTTGGAAGTGCTAACACAGGCTATTCAGTCACCTTCTTCTTCAGCAATTCAAAACTTCTCGCAGTTGCTGCAATCCATTTGAACTCTTTTCTATCCCCTCTTATTGTATCAGTTAGGGGTGCACATATGCCACTAAAATTCTTAATAAACTTCCTATAAAAACTAACCAGACCATGAAATGATCTTACCTCAGTAGCAAACCTTGGAGTAGGCCATTCCAAGATGGCTTTTACCTTCTCTGGATCCATTTTGAGACCTTCAGGTGATATGACAAATCCCAAATAGACTAACTCCCTTTTTGCAAAGACACACTTCTTTAGATTAATTAAAAGTTTCTCTTCCCTTAGCCTTTCAAGGACACTACGAATATGCAGTAAATGTTCTTCCAAAGTCTTGCTGAAAATTAAAATATCATCCAAATAGACAATAACAAATTTTTCCAAGAACTTCTTAAGTACCTCATTCATGAGCCGCATGAAGGTGCTTGGGGCGTTCGTCAATCCAAAGGGCATGACTAACCACTCATAAAGACCCTCTTTGTTCTTGAAGGCTATTTTCCACTCATCTCCTTCTTGAATCCGTATCTGATGATAGCCACTCTTTAGATCTATCTTTGTGAAGTACTGAGCTCCACTCAAGCAGTCCATAAGATCATCCATCCTTGGTAAAGGAAACTGGTACTTGATGGTTATCCTATTTATAGCTCAAGAATCTGTACACATCCTCCACTCTCCATCCTTCTTTGGTGCAAGTACTGCAGGTACTGCACATGGACTCAGGCTCTTTCGAATCAAGCCCTTCCTTAGCAACTCCTGAACCTGTCTATTTAGCTCCTCTATTTCAGTAGGAGTAATCCTGTGAGCAGCCTTGTTAGAAAAACTAGCTCCTGGAATTAGATCTATCTGATGACTGATTTGCCTTACTGGTGGCAATCCATCTGGAACATTATCAGAGATAATATCTCCAAATTCCCCTAGTAAATCTGAAACTTCAAATGTTATTTCATTACTACCTTCTTTATCTTTCCTAGGAATCAAAGCATAGCACATATGTTGATGTTTCATGCCATCTAAAAACTTCCTTCCATCAACAAGAAAAATCCTAGCACTGCTACATACCTTTTCACCTTCCTTTTTCATGGGCTTCAATTTGTGGTGAACTCCATCCTTTGTTAGAGAGTATGTGTTTGCATTTCCATCATGTATTGCATGTCTATCAAACTCTCATGGTCTACCCAACAATATATGGCAAACATCCATCAAAATAACATCACAGAGAACTTCATCATGGTAACTCCCAATTTTGAATTTTACTAAACATTGTTCACTTACCAGGACCTTATGATCATCTTTTATCCAAGAAATTCGATAGGGTTGGGGATGTTTCTCCCTCTTGAGCTTTAGCTTAGAGACCATCTCTTCTGATACCAGGTTATCAGTGCTACCACCATCAATGATCACGTCACAACATTTATCCTCACACTTGCATCTAGTACAAAAAAAACTCCTTTGTTGTCCTAGTTCATTCTCACCACTTAGTAGGACTCTTTCATTTACCAAGGTCTCTCCTCTTTCTGCATCCTCTGAATGTGATGATTGTGCATCCTCATCCACATGAGCAACCCTAGCTTGGCCCTCAGCTCTCCTATCTATCCTTCCTTGTCGTTGAGGGCATTCAAAGGCACGATGACCTTCTTCATTGCAATGGAAACAGGTACCATAGAAGCCTCCTCTTCCTTTTCCACATCCTCTACCTCTTCCTCTTTGATTTCCAAAGTCTTGATCATGGGAGCGGTTGAAACCCTCATTCCTCTGGTTTCTGCTATTACCCACATCTTCATTTTTCTTTTGGGTTTTGTTGCGGCCTCCAAATGATCTACCACTTCCCCTTCCTCCTTGACCGCGCCCTCTTTGTCTTCCTTCAAACCTTTTATTTAACTTCTCTTCAACTCATAGGGAAAACTGGTATGCCTCTTCAATGCTAGTCATTCTTACCAAACTTAATTCCTCCTAGATGCTAGGTCACAACCCACTGATATAACGAGCAACCTTCTCCTTATTTGCTTCTGCATACCCTACTCTAATCAAGAGTCAATAAAACTCCTCTGTATATTCTTGGACTGATCTTCCTGCTTGCTTTAACCCATGCATCTTCTTAAATAGATCAAGCTCGTAGTCCACAGGAATGAACTGCTTCTTCAATTTGTCCACCATGCGATCCCATCTTGTGATCTTCTCCTTTCCTCTTCTAAGTCTTTCCAGTTGAACCTCTTGCCACCAAATTTTGGTATGGCCTTTCAGTTTGGCCTTTGCAAACTTAACCCTATATGGGTTCCTTATATCCTCATACTCAAAGTATTCTTCCAGTTCATTGATCCAATCGATCAACTCATCTGGTTTCAGATTTCCTGAAAATATACCCACTTCAATTGTAGGTCTTTTCCCAAACTTAGTAATGGCCCTAAAAAGCCTTTCCTCTACAGGATTCAGAACTTCCCTGTCAACTTCCTCTTCTAGTCCCATTACTTCCTCTTCATTGTCATCCTCACTATTGTCACCTGCGGCAACACTTTCTCCTCTACGAAGCTCCTCTTGCAATGCTTGTACCTGCCTCTGGAGGGCTCTAACCTCCTCAGGATCAATAGCTCTAGCCCTTCCACCATGCTCTCTTCATGGAGGAATCTTCTAAATCAAACCCACAACCACACAGTCCTGATGCAAACTGCCTCACAGTCGGCACTCTGTCTACACACTCAGGAAAACCCGCTCTGATACCACTTGATGGGGACACAAACCAAGAACAGAATGGAAACAACAGAAAAGGGGAAATTATATTAACTGAGAAAATAAGCCAGTACAACAAGTACAGGAAAATAAACTTCAAAACATGCCCTAATGGCTTACAATAGCATAAATCTGGAGATAATTTCTCCTTATGGTACCTCCTCTCAAACTCCACTCCGAACTGCCTTTTACAATGCCAGAAATCTCCTTAAATAGACCCCAGAGGGTTAAGGACTAGGAGTGCATTCTAGAAAGTGCTAGTAGGCATCCATCGATGAAATAGAAGGTTCTGGAAGCTGCGTTAGAAGTCAGTGCAAATCTAGAAGAATCCAGAAATGGTAACCGAACTTCCGGGAGGCATAACTTTTGAACCGTAGCTCTGATTGACGAACCATTTACATTTTCAAAAAGCTCTCAAAGTGCTCTATAGCCCAATGGAAAAGCTTTGCTTGTCCCCCATTTTTTGACCCTTTTTGAGGTCATTTAATGCCCCAAACCTAACTTTGAAGCATTCTTAGGAGGTTTCCAAAACTTGAAAAACTGTAATAACTTTCAAACCGTGGGGCCTATTGACCTGATTCTTTTTCTGGAATGCTCTAAATCATGATTACATTCATCTCGCCAATTCACACCTTCTAGTTTACCAAAATGATGGCCCAAATACATGCTCCTATTTTTTTGGGATTTTCAAACGCACTGATAGTTGAACTATGAGAGTTGGAACCTTTATTTGAGCCAAATGGGTATCCAAAAATGTAAAGACATGAAACAGAAACTAAGTCTAAGTACATTTTTGTGGGTGACACAAGATTGCCCTTATACCTCTGGATGCTCCTACATCATAAGCCTACTCTCATGTCAATCCCATAGCATAGATCTCACAATGAGAAAATGTATAAATTTCCTATAAACTTTTTCAGAAGGAAAGCTTCATCCTTATCATGAGATTATTGGGAAGAGTCATGCTCCATAGAAGGATTAGGAACATGATAAATCATAGGGTTACTAAGGTTCCTAAGGTGAGGAGAAGAGGGATATGGGACAAAGAGAGTCATGAGTCTACAAAATTTACTACTGAAAATATTATAGGTAGGATTGAAGGTAATAAAGGTCATACACCAAAAAAGACAAAAAGACATAAAAGAACTCTTACCTTGTGATATGAACTAAATCGCAAAGCACACAATATGATATAATGTAAGTAGATAAGATAATGCAATGAAGTACTCTAACTTTAAATGTAATAATGTAAATATAACAAGAATGAAGACAAAATAGCATGTAAAGGTCTAATCCCAAAATCTAAAACCAAAAAATAAAGAGTTGGTGCAATTGGTTTTACTAATTAATGTAGGGGTTGGAAATGTGAATCAAGCATAATAAAGCCTAAGTTCACCACATGACACCACATACATAAATAAGGAGGAAGTCAATGAGATAAATTCTTTGAATCCCAATCCTGAAGACCTAAATCTAGAAAGATTATTGCTAACTAAATGAGAAATGATCACTAATGTAAACTAGGTCTACAGAAGAATAGGGGAAAAGATAATAAAATCCTTGAAAACTCTAAATAAGTAGATATGTTGAAAGGAAAAAGAATGTAAAAGATAAGCCTTTTAAACCTAATTTTACACTTCTTGTACTAATCAACATATGAAAATTTTCAGATCTAGGCTTCAAAATGCATAATGGATAAAACCTAGAAATTGTTAGGTGATTGTTAGGGCCAAACTGAATAATCAAAGGTGACCTGATTGATGTTACACATCAAGGGTGACCTAGATGACATTTCAAGAATGAGTGTGATTTTTATTTTATTTTTTCACATTTCTACAAAAAAATAAAGTAAGGATACTTAGATCTTCAACCTATTTCGTGAACCCAATATCTCCAATCTACAATAAAAAAAAGGTTTTTGTTATTCATGGGAAGTTTCCTAGGTCAAACCCTAGATTAGGAATTAACCTTGAATTGAAACAATTTAAATCTAATAAATGTAAAGTAAATGTGTAAAATCGCCTTACAATAGTAGGATCTCTTGAATTAATTACAATATGTTTTCTTCACCAATTGATTTGAATCTAGAAGATGAAGATGAATGGATGTAGAAAATGAAATAGAGGACCTTGAATGGATTAAAGTAGATTGTGAATATGGATCCCTCAATTTAATGCATGAAACCTTGATCTTTCATGAAGAAAT
The DNA here is from genome assembly GCA_028749045.1 of Cupressus sempervirens. NCBI lineage: Eukaryota > Viridiplantae > Streptophyta > Pinopsida > Cupressales > Cupressaceae > Cupressus > Cupressus sempervirens. The sequence goes on along the minus strand of CM053783.1, from coordinate 804,539,182 downwards.
TTCTTGAAAAATGCTTGAAAACTTAAGGCTTGAAAACTTGAAACCTTGAGTGCTAGAGTGTTTGTGTGTGTATGATCTTGGATGCTTGTAGGATGATTCTAGACTACTTTTGTATCCCAAATGGGGGGATTGGAAGGGGTTATAAAGGGCTTGGAATTGACTAGCTCTAGGTGGCCAACCCACCTAGGAATCAAAACCCCATTGCTATCCAAACATGGTCCCCAAATAGAGGACCCAAAATAGGGCTCAATCAAGTATGAATTACATCCTTGAATGGCCATATAGGGATATAGTGCATCTCTCTCAACCAAGGCCTAGAACCTCTAGGATTCATTTGGGATCCTAAAAAATTCTTAGATCCAAGAAATTGAACATAGAGTTTGAGATATAGTCATTTTTGTGCAAAGAGAAGATTTTAACTAATTAAATTAAGGAAAGGGATCACCTAGGTGAATAGTGTTGATCCCTAAGTAATGTTTTCTATTAGTATCAAACACTTATTCATTCATAAGGCAGGATTATTTGATCATCGTTATGACTGAGTCATCCTACTTCAAACAAGTGAAGGAATGAAGACTTGTATGTAATCCAATTGAATTTGAGTAGTTACTATTGCTGAGAAAGACTATGGTCACAAAATAACAGAATGGAAACAACAGAAAAGGGGAAATTATATTAACTGAGAAAATAAGCTAGTACAACCAGTACAGGAAAATAAACTTCAAAACATGCCCTAAGGGCTTACAATAGCATAAATCTGGAGATAATTTCTCCTTATGGTACCTCCTCTCAAACTCCACTCCGAACTGCCTTTTACAATGCCAGAAATCTCCTTAAATAGACCCTGGAGGGTTAAGGACTAGGAGTACATTCTAGAAAGTGCTAGTAGGCATCCACCGATGAAAAAGAAGGTTCTGGAAGCTGCGTTAGAAGTCGATGCAAATCTAGAAGAATCCAGAAACGGTAACCAAACTTCCGAGAGGCATAACTTTTGAACCGTAGCTCCGATTGACAAACGGTTTACATTTTCAGAAAGCTCTTGAAGTGCTCTATAGCCCTATGGACCAGCTTCACTCATCCCCCATTTTTTGACCCTTTTTGAGGTCATTTAATGACCCAAACCTAACTTTGAAGCATTCTTAGGAGGTCTCCAAAACTCAAAAAACTACAATAACTTTCAAACCGTGGGGCCTATTGACCTTAGTCTTTTTCTAGAATGCTCTAAATCATGATTACATTCATCTAGCCAATTCACACCTTCTAGTTTACTGAAATGATTTCCCAAATACATGCTCCTATTTTTTTGGGATTTTCAAATGCACTGATAGTTGAACTATGAGAGTTGGAACCTTTATTTGAGCCAAATGGGTATCCAAAAATGTACAGACATGAAATAGAAACTAAGTCTAAGTACATTTTTTTGGGTGACACAAGATTGCCCTTATACCTCTGGATGCTCCTACATCAGACACCTAGGGTAGATTGAAAAGTGACCCTGTCACTTTATGGATGGTAGAGGAAATCCCAAATGGGAAACCTCAGCTGCTGAAATCCAAGTTGAGTCTTCGGTCGGCCGTCCTTTCCATTTGACCAAATACTCTTCATACTACCTGTTTCTGGTACTCCTACCCACACGATGATCTAGAATGTCTTCTATCTCGTCCTTCTTAAAAAGCAGGAATTGGACATGGCTCTAAAACTAGCTCCTCATCTACACCATCATCACTGCAATGTTGAAAATGGGAGAAATGTGAATACCATCTGCCAGCTCCACCTCATATGCATTTCCTAAGTTATGTTTCTTCAAAACTTTGCAGGGGCCAAATTTCTTCATTTTCAGCTTGTTGTAAGTACCAACTGGAAATCTTTCTTTTCGTAAGTGCACCATGACTAGATCCCCTACTTGGAATTCCTTATGTCTTCTCCTTTGATCAGCCCTAGCTTTATACTCTTGATTCATCTTGATAATGTGTTCTTGAACCTCCTCATGTAGACGCTTGATGTGTTCAGCAAATTCCTCAACTTCAGCACTTGTTCTCTCCCCTTGTTCTATCTTCCTCAATTCTGGTGCAGTCCTTGGGCTATTCCCATATACAATTTGAAATGGTGATTTTCCAGTACTCCTATTTACAGAGTTATTATAAGCAAACTCTTCCTGTGGTAGAATCAAATCCCATCCCTTGGGCTTATCTCCAACTAAACATCTCAGCAAATTGCCCAGACTTCTATTTACCACTTCTGTTTGGCCATCAGTCTGTAGGTGATGCGTGGAATTGAATTTCAAGTCTATTCTCAACTTCTTCCACAATGTCCTCTAGAATTACCCCACAAATTTAGTATCTCTATCAAAAACTATACTCCTTCGAAGACCATGTAGTCTTACCACCTCTTTGAAAAACAAGTCTGCAATATGGACAGCATCATGAGTTTTGTGGCATGGAATGAAATGTGCCATTTTGGAGAACCTATCAACCACCACGAATACTAAGTCATTACCCCTTTGTGTCCTTGGCAATCCAAGAACAAAATCCATACTTATGTCCTCCCATGGCCTTGATGGAACAGGAAATGGCTGATATAGGCCAGTATTTTGACTAAACCCCTTGGAAACTTGACAAACCTGGCAACTCTGTACAAACTTTTTCACATCCTGTGTAATTTGTGGCCAAAAATAATGTTCTCTAACAATGGCAATGGTCTTATCCTGACCAAAATGTCCTACCATCCCTCCACTGTGTTTCTCCTTAATCAAATTTTCTCTCATGGAACTCACTGGAATGCACAATTGACTACCTTTGAACAACATGCCATCCTAAATCAAATAGTCTAACCACTTGGTTCTATCTACAGCAACAGGTTCTTTACAAGCTTTCCATGCTTTAGCAAAATCAGGATCCTCGGGGTACAAATTCTTGAGTTCATCAAACCCAACTACTTCAACCTGCATTGTTGTAAGCAACAACTATCTCCTACTTAGTGCATCAGCAACCTTGTTAGATTTTCCACTTCTATGCTTCAACACAAATGTATAACTCTGCAAGAATTCTACCCACTTCATATGCCTCTGATTCAATTTACCTTGGCTATTTAGGTACTATAATGCCTGATGATCAGTATACAAAACAAATTCCTTTGGAAATAAATAATGCCTCCATTTCTTTAAGGCCTGAACTATTGCATAGAACTCTTGATCATAAACAGAATACTTCTTCTTTGCATCATTCAATTTTTCACTAAAATATGCAATAGGCTTACCTTCTTGGCTTAATACAGCCCCAATAGCACTACCACTAGCATCACAATCCACCTAGAATACTTTTCTAAAATTTGGAAGTGCTAACACAGGCTATTCAGTCACCTTCTTCTTCAGCAATTCAAAACTTCTCGCAGTTGCTGCAATCCATTTGAACTCTTTTCTATCCCCTCTTATTGTATCAGTTAGGGGTGCACATATGCCACTAAAATTCTTAATAAACTTCCTATAAAAACTAACCAGACCATGAAATGATCTTACCTCAGTAGCAAACCTTGGAGTAGGCCATTCCAAGATGGCTTTTACCTTCTCTGGATCCATTTTGAGACCTTCAGGTGATATGACAAATCCCAAATAGACTAACTCCCTTTTTGCAAAGACACACTTCTTTAGATTAATTAAAAGTTTCTCTTCCCTTAGCCTTTCAAGGACACTACGAATATGCAGTAAATGTTCTTCCAAAGTCTTGCTGAAAATTAAAATATCATCCAAATAGACAATAACAAATTTTTCCAAGAACTTCTTAAGTACCTCATTCATGAGCCGCATGAAGGTGCTTGGGGCGTTCGTCAATCCAAAGGGCATGACTAACCACTCATAAAGACCCTCTTTGTTCTTGAAGGCTATTTTCCACTCATCTCCTTCTTGAATCCGTATCTGATGATAGCCACTCTTTAGATCTATCTTTGTGAAGTACTGAGCTCCACTCAAGCAGTCCATAAGATCATCCATCCTTGGTAAAGGAAACTGGTACTTGATGGTTATCCTATTTATAGCTCAAGAATCTGTACACATCCTCCACTCTCCATCCTTCTTTGGTGCAAGTACTGCAGGTACTGCACATGGACTCAGGCTCTTTCGAATCAAGCCCTTCCTTAGCAACTCCTGAACCTGTCTATTTAGCTCCTCTATTTCAGTAGGAGTAATCCTGTGAGCAGCCTTGTTAGAAAAACTAGCTCCTGGAATTAGATCTATCTGATGACTGATTTGCCTTACTGGTGGCAATCCATCTGGAACATTATCAGAGATAATATCTCCAAATTCCCCTAGTAAATCTGAAACTTCAAATGTTATTTCATTACTACCTTCTTTATCTTTCCTAGGAATCAAAGCATAGCACATATGTTGATGTTTCATGCCATCTAAAAACTTCCTTCCATCAACAAGAAAAATCCTAGCACTGCTACATACCTTTTCACCTTCCTTTTTCATGGGCTTCAATTTGTGGTGAACTCCATCCTTTGTTAGAGAGTATGTGTTTGCATTTCCATCATGTATTGCATGTCTATCAAACTCTCATGGTCTACCCAACAATATATGGCAAACATCCATCAAAATAACATCACAGAGAACTTCATCATGGTAACTCCCAATTTTGAATTTTACTAAACATTGTTCACTTACCAGGACCTTATGATCATCTTTTATCCAAGAAATTCGATAGGGTTGGGGATGTTTCTCCCTCTTGAGCTTTAGCTTAGAGACCATCTCTTCTGATACCAGGTTATCAGTGCTACCACCATCAATGATCACGTCACAACATTTATCCTCACACTTGCATCTAGTACAAAAAAAACTCCTTTGTTGTCCTAGTTCATTCTCACCACTTAGTAGGACTCTTTCATTTACCAAGGTCTCTCCTCTTTCTGCATCCTCTGAATGTGATGATTGTGCATCCTCATCCACATGAGCAACCCTAGCTTGGCCCTCAGCTCTCCTATCTATCCTTCCTTGTCGTTGAGGGCATTCAAAGGCACGATGACCTTCTTCATTGCAATGGAAACAGGTACCATAGAAGCCTCCTCTTCCTTTTCCACATCCTCTACCTCTTCCTCTTTGATTTCCAAAGTCTTGATCATGGGAGCGGTTGAAACCCTCATTCCTCTGGTTTCTGCTATTACCCACATCTTCATTTTTCTTTTGGGTTTTGTTGCGGCCTCCAAATGATCTACCACTTCCCCTTCCTCCTTGACCGCGCCCTCTTTGTCTTCCTTCAAACCTTTTATTTAACTTCTCTTCAACTCATAGGGAAAACTGGTATGCCTCTTCAATGCTAGTCATTCTTACCAAACTTAATTCCTCCTAGATGCTAGGTCACAACCCACTGATATAACGAGCAACCTTCTCCTTATTTGCTTCTGCATACCCTACTCTAATCAAGAGTCAATAAAACTCCTCTGTATATTCTTGGACTGATCTTCCTGCTTGCTTTAACCCATGCATCTTCTTAAATAGATCAAGCTCGTAGTCCACAGGAATGAACTGCTTCTTCAATTTGTCCACCATGCGATCCCATCTTGTGATCTTCTCCTTTCCTCTTCTAAGTCTTTCCAGTTGAACCTCTTGCCACCAAATTTTGGTATGGCCTTTCAGTTTGGCCTTTGCAAACTTAACCCTATATGGGTTCCTTATATCCTCATACTCAAAGTATTCTTCCAGTTCATTGATCCAATCGATCAACTCATCTGGTTTCAGATTTCCTGAAAATATACCCACTTCAATTGTAGGTCTTTTCCCAAACTTAGTAATGGCCCTAAAAAGCCTTTCCTCTACAGGATTCAGAACTTCCCTGTCAACTTCCTCTTCTAGTCCCATTACTTCCTCTTCATTGTCATCCTCACTATTGTCACCTGCGGCAACACTTTCTCCTCTACGAAGCTCCTCTTGCAATGCTTGTACCTGCCTCTGGAGGGCTCTAACCTCCTCAGGATCAATAGCTCTAGCCCTTCCACCATGCTCTCTTCATGGAGGAATCTTCTAAATCAAACCCACAACCACACAGTCCTGATGCAAACTGCCTCACAGTCGGCACTCTGTCTACACACTCAGGAAAACCCGCTCTGATACCACTTGATGGGGACACAAACCAAGAACAGAATGGAAACAACAGAAAAGGGGAAATTATATTAACTGAGAAAATAAGCCAGTACAACAAGTACAGGAAAATAAACTTCAAAACATGCCCTAATGGCTTACAATAGCATAAATCTGGAGATAATTTCTCCTTATGGTACCTCCTCTCAAACTCCACTCCGAACTGCCTTTTACAATGCCAGAAATCTCCTTAAATAGACCCCAGAGGGTTAAGGACTAGGAGTGCATTCTAGAAAGTGCTAGTAGGCATCCATCGATGAAATAGAAGGTTCTGGAAGCTGCGTTAGAAGTCAGTGCAAATCTAGAAGAATCCAGAAATGGTAACCGAACTTCCGGGAGGCATAACTTTTGAACCGTAGCTCTGATTGACGAACCATTTACATTTTCAAAAAGCTCTCAAAGTGCTCTATAGCCCAATGGAAAAGCTTTGCTTGTCCCCCATTTTTTGACCCTTTTTGAGGTCATTTAATGCCCCAAACCTAACTTTGAAGCATTCTTAGGAGGTTTCCAAAACTTGAAAAACTGTAATAACTTTCAAACCGTGGGGCCTATTGACCTGATTCTTTTTCTGGAATGCTCTAAATCATGATTACATTCATCTCGCCAATTCACACCTTCTAGTTTACCAAAATGATGGCCCAAATACATGCTCCTATTTTTTTGGGATTTTCAAACGCACTGATAGTTGAACTATGAGAGTTGGAACCTTTATTTGAGCCAAATGGGTATCCAAAAATGTAAAGACATGAAACAGAAACTAAGTCTAAGTACATTTTTGTGGGTGACACAAGATTGCCCTTATACCTCTGGATGCTCCTACATCATAAGCCTACTCTCATGTCAATCCCATAGCATAGATCTCACAATGAGAAAATGTATAAATTTCCTATAAACTTTTTCAGAAGGAAAGCTTCATCCTTATCATGAGATTATTGGGAAGAGTCATGCTCCATAGAAGGATTAGGAACATGATAAATCATAGGGTTACTAAGGTTCCTAAGGTGAGGAGAAGAGGGATATGGGTCAAAGAGAGTCATGAGTCTACAAAATTTACTACTGAAAATATTATAGGTAGGATTGAAGGTAATAAAGGTCATACACCAAAAAAGACAAAAAGACATAAAAGAACTCTTACCTTGTGATATGAACTAAATCGCAAAGCACACAATATGATATAATGTAAGTAGATAAGATAATGCAATGAAGTACTCTAACTTTAAATGTAATAATGTAAATATAACAAGAATGAAGACAAAATAGCATGTAAAGGTCTAATCCCAAAATCTAAAACCAAAAAATAAAGAGTTGGTGCAATTGGTTTTACTAATTAATGTAGGGGTTGGAAATGTGAATCAAGCATAATAAAGCCTAAGTTCACCACATGACACCACATACATAAATAAGGAGGAAGTCAATGAGATAAATTCTTTGAATCCCAATCCTGAAGACCTAAATCTAGAAAGATTATTGCTAACTAAATGAGAAATGATCACTAATGTAAACTAGGTCTACAGAAGAATAGGGGAAAAGATAATAAAATCCTTGAAAACTCTAAATAAGTAGATATGTTGAAAGGAAAAAGAATGTAAAAGATAAGCCTTTTAAACCTAATTTTACACTTCTTGTACTAATCAACATATGAAAATTTTCAGATCTAGGCTTCAAAATGCATAATGGATAAAACCTAGAAATTGTTAGGTGATTGTTAGGGCCAAACTGAATAATCAAAGGTGACCTGATTGATGTTACACATCAAGGGTGACCTAGATGACATTTCAAGAATGAGTGTGATTTTTATTTTATTTTTTCACATTTCTACAAAAAAATAAAGTAAGGATACTTAGATCTTCAACCTATTTCGTGAACCCAATATCTCCAATCTACAATAAAAAAAAGGTTTTTGTTATTCATGGGAAGTTTCCTAGGTCAAACCCTAGATTAGGAATTAACCTTGAATTGAAACAATTTAAATCTAATAAATGTAAAGTAAATGTGTAAAATCGCCTTACAATAGTAGGATCTCTTGAATTAATTACAATATGTTTTCTTCACCAATTGATTTGAATCTAGAAGATGAAGATGAATGGATGTAGAAAATGAAATAGAGGACCTTGAATGGATTAAAGTAGATTGTGAATATGGATCCCTCAATTTAATGCATGAAACCTTGATCTTTCATGAAGAAATTTCTTGAAAAATGCTTGAAAACTTAAGGCTTGAAAACTTGAAACCTTGAGTGCTAGAGTGTTTGTGTGTGTATGATCTTGGATGCTTGTAGGATGATTCTAGACTACTTTTGTATCCCAAATGGGGGGATTGGAAGGGGTTATAAAGGGCTTGGAATTGACTAGCTCTAGGTGGCCAACCCACCTAGGAATCAAAACCCCATTGCTATCCAAACATGGTCCCCAAATAGAGGACCCAAAATAGGGCTCAATCAAGTATGAATTACATCCTTGAATGGCCATATAGGGATATAGTGCATCTCTCTCAACCAAGGCCTAGAACCTCTAGGATTCATTTGGGATCCTAAAAAATTCTTAGATCCAAGAAATTGAACATAGAGTTTGAGATATAGTCATTTTTGTGCAAAGAGAAGATTTTAACTAATTAAATTAAGGAAAGGGATCACCTAGGTGAATAGTGTTGATCCCTAAGTAATGTTTTCTATTAGTATCAAACACTTATTCATTCATAAGGCAGGATTATTTGATCATCGTTATGACTGAGTCATCCTACTTCAAACAAGTGAAGGAATGAAGACTTGTATGTAATCCAATTGAATTTGAGTAGTTACTATTGCTGAGAAAGACTATGGTCACAAAATAACAGAATGGAAACAACAGAAAAGGGGAAATTATATTAACTGAGAAAATAAGCTAGTACAACCAGTACAGGAAAATAAACTTCAAAACATGCCCTAAGGGCTTACAATAGCATAAATCTGGAGATAATTTCTCCTTATGGTACCTCCTCTCAAACTCCACTCCGAACTGCCTTTTACAATGCCAGAAATCTCCTTAAATAGACCCTGGAGGGTTAAGGACTAGAAGTACATTCTAGAAAGTGCTAGTAGGCATCCACCGATGAAAAAGAAGGTTCTGGAAGCTGCGTTAGAAGTCGATGCAAATCTAGAAGAATCCAGAAACGGTAACCAAACTTCCGAGAGGCATAACTTTTGAACCGTAGCTCCGATTGACAAACGGTTTACATTTTCAGAAAGCTCTTGAAGTGCTCTATAGCCCTATGGACCAGCTTCACTCATCCCCCATTTTTTGACCCTTTTTGAGGTCATTTAATGACCCAAACCTAACTTTGAAGCATTCTTAGGAGGTCTCCAAAACTCAAAAAACTACAATAACTTTCAAACCGTGGGGCCTATTGACCTTAGTCTTTTTCTAGAATGCTCTAAATCATGATTACATTCATCTAGCCAATTCACACCTTCTAGTTTACTGAAATGATTTCCCAAATACATGCTCCTATTTTTTTGGGATTTTCAAATGCACTGATAGTTGAACTATGAGAGTTGGAACCTTTATTTGAGCCAAATGGGTATCCAAAAATGTACAGACATGAAATAGAAACTAAGTCTAAGTACATTTTTTTGGGTGACACAAGATTGCCCTTATACCTCTGGATGCTCCTACATCAGACACCTAGGGTAGATTGAAAAGTGACCCTGTCACTTTATGGATGGTAGAGGAAATCCCAAATGGGAAACCTCAGCTGCTGAAATCCAAGTTGAGTCTTCGGTCGGCCGTCCTTTCCATTTGACCAAATACTCTTCATACTACCTGTTTCTGGTACTCCTACCCACACGATGATCTAGAATGTCTTCTATCTCGTCCTTCTTAAAAAGCAGGAATTGGACATGGCTCTAAAACTAGCTCCTCATCTACACCATCATCACTGCAATGTTGAAAATGGGAGAAATGTGAATACCATCTGCCAGCTCCACCTCATATGCATTTCCTAAGTTATGTTTCTTCAAAACTTTGCAGGGGCCAAATTTCTTCATTTTCAGCTTGTTGTAAGTACCAACTGGAAATCTTTCTTTTCGTAAGTGCACCATGACTAGATCCCCTACTTGGAATTCCTTATGTCTTCTCCTTTGATCAGCCCTAGCTTTATACTCTTGATTCATCTTGATAATGTGTTCTTGAACCTCCTCATGTAGACGCTTGATGTGTTCAGCAAATTCCTCAACTTCAGCACTTGTTCTCTCCCCTTGTTCTATCTTCCTCAATTCTGGTGCAGTCCTTGGGCTATTCCCATATACAATTTGAAATGGTGATTTTCCAGTACTCCTATTTACAGAGTTATTATAAGCAAACTCTTCCTGTGGTAGAATCAAATCCCATCCCTTGGGCTTATCTCCAACTAAACATCTCAGCAAATTGCCCAGACTTCTATTTACCACTTCTGTTTGGCCATCAGTCTGTAGGTGATGCGTGGAATTGAATTTCAAGTCTATTCTCAACTTCTTCCACAATGTCCTCTAGAAATACCCCACAAATTTAGTATCTCTATCAAAAACTATACTCCTTCGAAGACCATGTAGTCTTACCACCTCTTTGAAAAACAAGTCTGCAATATGGACAGCATCATGAGTTTTGTGGCATGGAATGAAATGTGCCATTTTGGAGAACCTATCAACCACCACGAATACTAAGTCATTACCCCTTTGTGTCCTTGGCAATCCAAGAACAAAATCCATACTTATGTCCTCCCATGGCCTTGATGGAACAGGAAATGGCTGATATAGGCCAGTATTTTGACTAAACCCCTTGGAAACTTGACAAACCTGGCAACTCTGTACAAACTTTTTCACATCCTGTGTAATTTGTGGCCAAAAATAATGTTCTCTAACAATGGCAATGGTCTTATCCTGACCAAAATGTCCTACCATCCCTCCACTGTGTTTCTCCTTAATCAAATTTTCTCTCATGGAACTCACTGGAATGCACAATTGACTACCTTTGAACAACATGCCATCCTAAATCAAATAGTCTAACCACTTGGTTCTATCTACAGCAACAGGTTCTTTACAAGCTTTCCATGCTTTAGCAAAATCAGGATCCTCGGGGTACAAATTCTTGAGTTCATCAAACCCAACTACTTCAACCTGCATTGTTGTAAGCAACAACTATCTCCTACTTAGTGCATCAGCAACCTTGTTAGATTTTCCACTTCTATGCTTCAACACAAATGTATAACTCTGCAAGAATTCTACCCACTTCATATGCCTCTGATTCAATTTACCTTGGCTATTTAGGTACTATAATGCCTGATGATCAGTATACAAAACAAATTCCTTTGGAAATAAATAATGCCTCCATTTCTTTAAGGCCTGAACTATTGCATAGAACTCTTGATCATAAACAGAATACTTCTTCTTTGCATCATTCAATTTTTCACTAAAATATGCAATAGGCTTACCTTCTTGGCTTAATACAGCCCCAATAGCACTACCACTAGCATCACAATCCACCTAGAATACTTTTCTAAAATTTGGAAGTGCTAACACAGGCTATTCAGTCACCTTCTTCTTCAGCAATTCAAAACTTCTCGCAGTTGCTGCAATCCATTTGAACTCTTTTCTATCCCCTCTTATTGTATCAGTTAGGGGTGCACATATGCCACTAAAATTCTTAATAAACTTCCTATAAAAACTAACCAGACCATGAAATGATCTTACCTCAGTAGCAAACCTTGGAGTAGGCCATTCCAAGATGGCTTTTACCTTCTCTGGATCCATTTTGAGACCTTCAGGTGATATGACAAATCCCAAATAGACTAACTCCCTTTTTGCAAAGACACACTTCTTTAGATTAATTAAAAGTTTCTCTTCCCTTAGCCTTTCAAGGACACTACGAATATGCAGTAAATGTTCTTCCAAAGTCTTGCTGAAAATTAAAATATCATCCAAATAGACAATAACAAATTTTTCCAAGAACTTCTTAAGTACCTCATTCATGAGCCGCATGAAGGTGCTTGGGGCGTTCGTCAATCCAAAGGGCATGACTAACCACTCATAAAGACCCTCTTTGTTCTTGAAGGCTATTTTCCACTCATCTCCTTCTTGAATCCGTATCTGATGATAGCCACTCTTTAGATCTATCTTTGTGAAGTACTGAGCTCCACTCAAGCAGTCCATAAGATCATCCATCCTTGGTAAAGGAAACTGGTACTTGATGGTTATCCTATTTATAGCTCAAGAATCTGTACACATCCTCCACTCTCCATCCTTCTTTGGTGCAAGTACTGCAGGTACTGCACATGGACTCAGGCTCTTTCGAATCAAGCCCTTCCTTAGCAACTCCTGAACCTGTCTATTTAGCTCCTCTATTTCAGTAGGAGTAATCCTGTGAGCAGCCTTGTTAGAAAAACTAGCTCCTGGAATTAGATCTATCTGATGACTGATTTGCCTTACTGGTGGCAATCCATCTGGAACATTATCAGAGATAATATCTCCAAATTCCCCTAGTAAATCTGAAACTTCAAATGTTATTTCATTACTACCTTCTTTATCTTTCCTAGGAATCAAAGCATAGCACATATGTTGATGTTTCATGCCATCTAAAAACTTCCTTCCATCAACAAGAAAAATCCTAGCACTGCTACATACCTTTTCACCTTCCTTTTTCATGGGCTTCAATTTGTGGTGAACTCCATCCTTTGTTAGAGAGTATGTGTTTGCATTTCCATCATGTATTGCATGTCTATCAAACTCTCATGGTCTACCCAACAATATATGGCAAACATCCATCAAAATAACATCACAGAGAACTTCATCATGGTAACTCCCAATTTTGAATTTTACTAAACATTGTTCACTTACCAGGACCTTATGATCATCTTTTATCCAAGAAATTCGATAGGGTTGGGGATGTTTCTCCCTCTTGAGCTTTAGCTTAGAGACCATCTCTTCTGATACCAGGTTATCAGTGCTACCACCATCAATGATCACGTCACAACATTTATCCTCACACTTGCATCTAGTACAAAAAAAACTCCTTTGTTGTCCTAGTTCATTCTCACCACTTAGTAGGACTCTTTCATTTACCAAGGTCTCTCCTCTTTCTGCATCCTCTGAATGTGATGATTGTGCATCCTCATCCACATGAGCAACCCTAGCTTGGCCCTCAGCTCTCCTATCTATCCTTCCTTGTCGTTGAGGGCATTCAAAGGCACGATGACCTTCTTCATTGCAATGGAAACAGGTACCATAGAAGCCTCCTCTTCCTTTTCCACATCCTCTACCTCTTCCTCTTTGATTTCCAAAGTCTTGATCATGGGAGCGGTTGAAACCCTCATTCCTCTGGTTTCTGCTATTACCCACATCTTCATTTTTCTTTTGGGTTTTGTTGCGGCCTCCAAATGATCTACCACTTCCCCTTCCTCCTTGACCGCGCCCTCTTTGTCTTCCTTCAAACCTTTTATTTAACTTCTCTTCAACTCATAGGGAAAACTGGTATGCCTCTTCAATGCTAGTCATTCTTACCAAACTTAATTCCTCCTAGATGCTAGGTCACAACCCACTGATATAACGAGCAACCTTCTCCTTATTTGCTTCTGCATACCCTACTCTAATCAAGAGTCAATAAAACTCCTCTGTATATTCTTGGACTGATCTTCCTGCTTGCTTTAACCCATGCATCTTCTTAAATAGATCAAGCTCGTAGTCCACAGGAATGAACTGCTTCTTCAATTTGTCCACCATGCGATCCCATCTTGTGATCTTCTCCTTTCCTCTTCTAAGTCTTTCCAGTTGAACCTCTTGCCACCAAATTTTGGTATGGCCTTTCAGTTTGGCCTTTGCAAACTTAACCCTATATGGGTTCCTTATATCCTCATACTCAAAGTATTCTTCCAGTTCATTGATCCAATCGATCAACTCATCTGGTTTCAGATTTCCTGAAAATATACCCACTTCAATTGTAGGTCTTTTCCCAAACTTAGTAATGGCCCTAAAAAGCCTTTCCTCTACAGGATTCAGAACTTCCCTGTCAACTTCCTCTTCTAGTCCCATTACTTCCTCTTCATTGTCATCCTCACTATTGTCACCTGCGGCAACACTTTCTCCTCTACGAAGCTCCTCTTGCAATGCTTGTACCTGCCTCTGGAGGGCTCTAACCTCCTCAGGATCAATAGCTCTAGCCCTTCCACCATGCTCTCTTCATGGAGGAATCTTCTAAATCAAACCCACAACCACACAGTCCTGATGCAAACTGCCTCACAGTCGGCACTCTGTCTACACACTCAGGAAAACCCGCTCTGATACCACTTGATGGGGACACAAACCAAGAACAGAATGGAAACAACAGAAAAGGGGAAATTATATTAACTGAGAAAATAAGCCAGTACAACAAGTACAGGAAAATAAACTTCAAAACATGCCCTAATGGCTTACAATAGCATAAATCTGGAGATAATTTCTCCTTATGGTACCTCCTCTCAAACTCCACTCCGAACTGCCTTTTACAATGCCAGAAATCTCCTTAAATAGACCCCAGAGGGTTAAGGACTAGGAGTGCATTCTAGAAAGTGCTAGTAGGCATCCATCGATGAAATAGAAGGTTCTGGAAGCTGCGTTAGAAGTCAGTGCAAATCTAGAAGAATCCAGAAATGGTAACCGAACTTCCGGGAGGCATAACTTTTGAACCGTAGCTCTGATTGACGAACCATTTACATTTTCAAAAAGCTCTCAAAGTGCTCTATAGCCCAATGGAAAAGCTTTGCTTGTCCCCCATTTTTTGACCCTTTTTGAGGTCATTTAATGCCCCAAACCTAACTTTGAAGCATTCTTAGGAGGTTTCCAAAACTTGAAAAACTGTAATAACTTTCAAACCGTGGGGCCTATTGACCTGATTCTTTTTCTGGAATGCTCTAAATCATGATTACATTCATCTCGCCAATTCACACCTTCTAGTTTACCAAAATGATGGCCCAAATACATGCTCCTATTTTTTTGGGATTTTCAAACGCACTGATAGTTGAACTATGAGAGTTGGAACCTTTATTTGAGCCAAATGGGTATCCAAAAATGTAAAGACATGAAACAGAAACTAAGTCTAAGTACATTTTTGTGGGTGACACAAGATTGCCCTTATACCTCTGGATGCTCCTACATCATAAGCCTACTCTCATGTCAATCCCATAGCATAGATCTCACAATGAGAAAATGTATAAATTTCCTATAAACTTTTTCAGAAGGAAAGCTTCATCCTTATCATGAGATTATTGGGAAGAGTCATGCTCCATAGAAGGATTAGGAACATGATAAATCATAGGGTTACTAAGGTTCCTAAGGTGAGGAGAAGAGGGATATGGGTCAAAGAGAGTCATGAGTCTACAAAATTTACTACTGAAAATATTATAGGTAGGATTGAAGGTAATAAAGGTCATACACCAAAAAAGACAAAAAGACATAAAAGAACTCTTACCTTGTGATATGAACTAAATCGCAAAGCACACAATATGATATAATGTAAGTAGATAAGATAATGCAATGAAGTACTCTAACTTTAAATGTAATAATGTAAATATAACAAGAATGAAGACAAAATAGCATGTAAAGGTCTAATCCCAAAATCTAAAACCAAAAAATAAAGAGTTGGTGCAATTGGTTTTACTAATTAATGTAGGGGTTGGAAATGTGAATCAAGCATAATAAAGCCTAAGTTCACCACATGACACCACATACATAAATAAGGAGGAAGTCAATGAGATAAATTCTTTGAATCCCAATCCTGAAGACCTAAATCTAGAAAGATTATTGCTAACTAAATGAGAAATGATCACTAATGTAAACTAGGTCTACAGAAGAATAGGGGAAAAGATAATAAAATCCTTGAAAACTCTAAATAAGTAGATATGTTGAAAGGAAAAAGAATGTAAAAGATAAGCCTTTTAAACCTAATTTTACACTTCTTGTACTAATCAACATATGAAAATTTTCAGATCTAGGCTTCAAAATGCATAATGGATAAAACCTAGAAATTGTTAGGTGATTGTTAGGGCCAAACTGAATAATCAAAGGTGACCTGATTGATGTTACACATCAAGGGTGACCTAGATGACATTTCAAGAATGAGTGTGATTTTTATTTTATTTTTTCACATTTCTACAAAAAAATAAAGTAAGGATACTTAGATCTTCAACCTATTTCGTGAACCCAATATCTCCAATCTACAATAAAAAAAAGGTTTTTGTTATTCATGGGAAGTTTCCTAGGTCAAACCCTAGATTAGGAATTAACCTTGAATTGAAACAATTTAAATCTAATAAATGTAAAGTAAATGTGTAAAATCGCCTTACAATAGTAGGATCTCTTGAATTAATTACAATATGTTTTCTTCACCAATTGATTTGAATCTAGAAGATGAAGATGAATGGATGTAGAAAATGAAATAGAGGACCTTGAATGGATTAAAGTAGATTGTGAATATGGATCCCTCAATTTAATGCATGAAACCTTGATCTTTCATGAAGAAATTTCTTGAAAAATGCTTGAAAACTTAAGGCTTGAAAACTTGAAACCTTGAGTGCTAGAGTGTTTGTGTGTGTATGATCTTGGATGCTTGTAGGATGATTCTAGACTACTTTTGTATCCCAAATGGGGGGATTGGAAGGGGTTATAAAGGGCTTGGAATTGACTAGCTCTAGGTGGCCAACCCACCTAGGAATCAAAACCCCATTGCTATCCAAACATGGTCCCCAAATAGAGGACCCAAAATAGGGCTCAATCAAGTATGAATTACATCCTTGAATGGCCATATAGGGATATAGTGCATCTCTCTCAACCAAGGCCTAGAACCTCTAGGATTCATTTGGGATCCTAAAAAATTCTTAGATCCAAGAAATTGAACATAGAGTTTGAGATATAGTCATTTTTGTGCAAAGAGAAGATTTTAACTAATTAAATTAAGGAAAGGGATCACCTAGGTGAATAGTGTTGATCCCTAAGTAATGTTTTCTATTAGTATCAAACACTTATTCATTCATAAGGCAGGATTATTTGATCATCGTTATGACTGAGTCATCCTACTTCAAACAAGTGAAGGAATGAAGACTTGTATGTAATCCAATTGAATTTGAGTAGTTACTATTGCTGAGAAAGACTATGGTCACAAAATAATCTAATACATGTTGGGTCATCCATAAGACAATTCATGTTGATCATATAGATGTTGAGTCACCTAGTATAGGTTGAGGGACGACATGAAGAAATAGTTCATGTCAAGCATCAAAATGTTCAAGTGCCAAGTAAACCAGTTTTGATATATTTGTTTAGAATGGAATAAACATTGAAGAAACCCATTTTTTTATCAAGCATTAAATCATGGAGGTGATTTTGTGTTTGTTAAGGATCATTAGTCCCTATGTAAGGTCATTATCCAATCAGAAAAGTATAAGAACTAAGCGGCAAAAGAAATGGATCTAGATCATTGATTTTGATTTGCAAGCTTCTATTATTATAAGAAGAGGATCCAAATCTTAATTTAAAATGCATGCAAGAGAGGTCACAAGTTTCGATGCTAGAGAAAAAATTTGAAGATAAACTACATAGAGAGACCAAGAAGAGAAGTGAAGGGAAGAGTACAGATACATCATATTAAAATCATATTAGAGATTATAAATAGTAGATATCTTATCAAAATTTGAAGTGAAAACTACAAGATCAGGTACTGATACATTTTTACAAGTGTAATTAGGATAAATCTCTTAATAGAGTGATCCTAACAAACCTTTCTAAATCTATTAATAGAGTGCTTACTTAGTTGTAATTTTTAAATCATTTAATCAAGGTAGACTTTATAAGTCTTATAATATCTAAAGGCATAGATCATTCGAAGTGATCAAAATTTATAGCCCTAATAAGAAAACTTTATGATGCAGGAGCATCCTTGATGTAAGAGCAATCTTACATAACCCAAAAAAATTCTTTTTAATTTCTTGAATAAGGGCTGTCTCATTATAGAGTTGTTATTTATAGAGGCTTTCTATTAAGTTAGTCAGTCATACAAGCTCATAATGTCTTAGTTTCAAAGGTGGATGTTCATCTTCTATATATCAACCTACCAATTGACGCTCAATGGTGTATTATGAGTATTCATGGATTTATTGCAGATTTTTGTTGTATAATTTTGGTATAAAAACTTTAGGCTCATCATTAAAGTCCTAAATGTGCCCAGATGAGGCCTAAAAACTCGATGGATGAGCACTTGCATGGATTCAAGCATGTAGATCAGAAGTTGACGATTCTGAAAAGTGGTTATAATAGCCAATCAAAGAAACGGTTCAAGAGTTATGGCCTTCTAAAATTGGTGCAACTAAAATTTCAAAAATAAATGCCAAAAGTGTATTTGGTTTAATCTATATGTTTTGTTAGGGTTTGTCAACCCTAGGTATTAAGTTTGAGTGTTTAGAACCTTCTTGGGTGACATAAAATTGTGTATTTAATAAATGCTTATATATTTACTAGTACAAGTCTAGGTGATAGTTCATAGCCTTGTCTTGCTTTTATTGTAATGAAATCACTCATGTGGGTTAGCATATCATAATCCTAAATTTTATAATTCTACATTTGTGGCAATAATAAGAAGCCCATATTTTGTTCTCACAAATTATTGTTATTTTTTTATTTTTGTTATGTGTTTATGGCATTAAGGGGAGCACCCTTTATCAAGTGGTGTTAGATCTAAAGATCCAGGGTCTACAAACAAACCACTAACTATGAGGTAGTTGCACCAAGACTATGGTTTTGGCTGAGCATATAAATAGATCACCAACTATGAGGCAGTTTGCACTAGGGTTTCAGTAGAGGCATAAAAATGCATCCATGAAGAAAGCATGGTGGAAGAGTCATAGGTGTTACACCTAAGGGTTTTAGATCCCTCCAAAGATAGATGCAAGCATTAGAATAATAGATGTATAAAGGAATAAATGTTATCGTAAGAGATAAAAGTGAGGATGAGGATGAAAAAGAAGAAAATACTGAAATAGAGGCAATTCAAAACCTAGAGGAAGAGAGGCATTTTATGGCCATCTCCAAGAATGGAGAAAGACCTAAGTTTGAGGTTTCCACATTTTTGAGAAATATTAACCTAGAGGAGTTGATTGATTGGATCAATGAATTGGAGGAATACTTTGAGTATGAGGATATTGAGGATCTTGATAGGGCCAAGTTTGTGAAGGCATAAGTGAAGGGACATGTGAAGATCTAGTGGCAAGAGATTAAATTGGATAAAAAGAGATAAGGAAAGGAAAAAATTACCAGATGGGACTAGATGATACCTAAATTAAAGAGACAATTCATTCCAATGGAATATGAGTTGGATCTACTAAAGAAAATGAAAGGGTTAAAGCAAGCAAGAAGAGTATACTAAAGAGTTCTACTGATTTCTCATTAGAATTGGCCATGTAGAAGCTAATAAGGAGAAATTTTCCCATTATCTTAATGAATTAAGGAAAAGAATTTAGGAGGATCTAATTCTAGTTTGAATGACTAATATTGAGAAGACATACCAATTTTCCTTGAGAGATGAGGAGAAAGTGAGAAAAAAGTTTGATAACATCAATAGTGGAAGAGTTTGTGGTGGAAGATCTAGCAGATGGTCTTATGGAGGTTGAAATGATTATCAAAAGAATAAGGATGAGGCAAGTAGTAGCAGTTAGAACCATATGGGAAACAATTCCAATTGTTTCCTTGATTAAAACAATAGAAATCAGAGAGGAAGAGGTGAAGGGAAAGGATCTGGAAGAGGACGTTTCCAAGGAAAATGCTTTCACTACAGAGAAGAAGAGCATAAAGAATTTCAATGTTTCCAATGTTCAGGAAGGGAAGATTAGAGAGAAGAAGTCCAAGCTAGAGTTGTGCATGTTGATGAAGATTCCTAATCATCTCATTCTAAAGATGTTGAGGGATGAGAAGTCCTAGTTAATAGGATAGTATTGTTGAATGGAGAGAATGAACCTGATCAAAGTAGGGAGTTTTTCTCACACTAGATGAAAATGTGAATACAAGTATTGTGATGTGATCATTGATGGTGCAAGTACTAACAATCTGGTGCCAAAAAAGATGGTCACAAAGTTGAAGTTGAATAGGAAGAAACACTCGCATACATATCATATTTTCCTGGGTGCAAGATGACCACAAGTTCATGGTTAGTGAGAAATGCTTAACAAATTTCAAGATTGGAAGCTACTAGGATGAGGTGTTGTGAGATATCATACCTATGGATATATGGCATATGTTGTTGGGTAGGCTATGGTAGTTTGACAAGAATTTTTACATGATGGGTGAGGAAATACCTACACTCTAACAAAGGATGGAGTGAAACATAAGTTGAAGTCATTGAAGGAGAAAGAAGAAAAGGTGCGTAGTGCTTCCAACATATGTTTTTTTGATGGAAAGGATTTTCTCCAAGGTATGAAGCATGAAAATATGTGTTTTTCTGTATTCCTAAAAGATGGTAAAGAAGAAGTAGAGGAGGCACCTATAGAATCTACAAATTTGTTGGGAGAGTTTCATGATATTGTGTCAAATAATGTACCTAATGGATTACCCCTAGTGAGGAAGATTAGTTTCCAAATGGATTTGATTCTAGGAGCAAGTTTTCCAAACAAGGCAATGCACAGAATGACACCAGTAGAAAGTGAAGAGTTGAATAGACAATTTCATGAGTTGTTGCAGAAGGGGTTGATTCAAAAGATTCTAAGTCTCTGTGTTGTACTAGTAGTATTAGCACATAAGAAGAATACATAATGGAGGATGTGCATAGATTCTCACACTATGAACAAGATCACAATCAAGAATAAATTCCCTTTACCAAGGATGGATAATATTATGGATTATATGAGTGGAGTTGTGTATTTCATAAAGATAGATCTAAAGAGTGGACACCATCATATTACATAAGAGAAGGAGATGAGTGCAAGACTACCTTCAATACAAGGGAAGGATTGTATGAGTGGTTAGTCATGTCTTTTGGGCTAACCAATATACTGAGAACTTTCATGAGGCTCATGATTGCGATACTGAAGGATTTTTTGGGTAAGTTTGTCATTGTTTACCTAGATGATAAATTGATCTTTAGTGAGACATTGGAGGAGAATTTGATGCATATTCTAAAGGTGTTTGATAAGTTGAGAGAAGAAATGTTGTTGATAAACTTGAAGAATTATAGTTTTGTAAAGAAATAATTGGTGTACCTAGTATTTGTAGTCT
Organism: Cupressus sempervirens; assembly: GCA_028749045.1. NCBI lineage: Eukaryota > Viridiplantae > Streptophyta > Pinopsida > Cupressales > Cupressaceae > Cupressus > Cupressus sempervirens. The sequence goes on along the minus strand of CM053783.1, from coordinate 804,517,820 downwards.
CAGTAGAAGCTCTAAAAATGGACCCGAAGAAAGTGAACCCTATCCTTGAATGGCCTACTCCAAAGAGTACTACAGAGGTGTTGGTCTGACTTTTCTGTAGTAAAAACTCTCAGTTAAATCATAGAAAATTCAAATGTTCTATGCCTAAGTGAAACATAGGGTTTTGGATAAACCATCTATTAGAAATAATCACCATATAAACCCTATATTCATCCCTATTCATAAATTGTCGGGCGCGAAATTTTGAAATTTCAAAAGAGGCGAATATGCTGTCATATTCCTTTTCCTTTCTCCCAGGTTACCTTTCTTCCTATTTGTCCCAACCGTCAGATCCGATTAGATCTACCGCTGGCGTTACCTCACTATTGAGAGTTGCATGCTCATTAAGTATAGCGAGATAGCGAGTATTGAGTTTTTTTTTAAGCGGTGGGACCATAAAGTGAAGATGCGGCGATCGGAGATTTGCTTATTAAATGTTTTATTGTGCAGGTACACTTTGCAATTCGCCATCCGAAAAAAGGAGAGGGACCCACTAGAATATCTGACATTAGAGCCAGAATGTTGATTTTTTGGGAAGTTCCGCCACCTCGCTATCAGAAAATTCAGGCACTTCACCGTTAGCGAAGTAGCGAGGCCACGTGAAAATCTAAAAATGATGACATTGCATCTTGCTTGTATCATAATTACACCAGGTGGCATGACCAGTCATAAATACCGTTGTCAGAATCAGTTTTAATTAACAGAAGTAATTACTGGGTAACCCTTGCATTTTCTGGCATGGAATCCTTTTAAGTGTCGGAGCTCGCTACCTCGCTATCGGAAAATTCAGGTGCTTCACCGTTAGCGAGTTAGCGAGGCCCCGTAAAATGGCAAAAGATCGACAAGATCTTTGATGACGTGTAATGACAGATGACTGTGATAAATTTTGACATGTGCCAGCTATGCAAAGATCTGATTCTCATTAATACCTATCTGACTAAATGTACAAAAAATCTTGAACGTCAGCTTGAAGTGGATCAACAGAGCTCGCTACCTTGCTATGAAGAGTTACAAGGAAGATAATTACAGCGACATAGCGAGTTGGGCCCGCCGCCTTCTTTCTTAAGAAGTCTTGTAGTGTATCTTTCGATCATTTCTTGATTCGATCAACGGTTGTCGCCACCTCGCCATGGCAAGGTCCTTGTTCTTTATGCATAACGAAGTAACGACATGCTGACACGTGTTCTCCGTCGTCAATGGGTCTAAATGTAAGCGCCATCAAAAGAAAGAATTATGTACGTGGCAAGTTCTCATTGGGTAAAATAACTGACATGGCAAATATAACTCCTAGTTGTTCTCTTTGTACCGCATGATCGTAGGATCTTTGAAGATCAACGGCGCAGTTTTAAATGAAAAATGTAGTGCCACTCTCTGTATTAATTAGACAAGAAAGCTTCGTCCGTGAGGAAAAACAAAGTATAATACAGAGAGATTGCATCAGTTTCATTTCACGCGAGAAAAGATTTGAAGCCATTCTTGTGCAGAAGCCATTACTGAAAGACAAGCGTGCCAAGGTTTGATAAAAAATTGTCAAGTTATCTGTTCGCGGAAATTTTGCAGGAATACAAAGGAGAATTGAGACAGAATTCAAGTAAGTAAAACTGCCATCATCTTCGTGAGCTTTTAAGTTTTAAAAAGGATAGCCCAAGATGCCTCCTAAGAAGGGATTTACAGGTGCAATAAACTACCTGGATAGAAATGTGCATGATGATTTGCTTGAGTTACTTCCTGAATCTACTGTAGAAACGGTGCAAGTTAAGAGGTTAACCTCACTCAACCCTAGGCTAAGGGTAGCTGATGGATTGTATGATCAGGGTAATTGGGTCCGGGATGCTCAAACTTCTCAAACTGGTTTGAGTTTATTCAAAAAATGGTTTGCAGAAAGGAAGTTATATGCCCCTCATGCCAATATATGGAATTTTGATCTTGGGAAGCTTGTTGTCCCCAGCGTGTTTATGGATTTTGACCTGCTTGAAGCTATAGCAAAAAACTATGACCAAGCCACTAAGGTAGTGAGAAGAATAGATGGTGAGGCTTTAGTTACCATCAGTCCCGAGGAGATTAGGAAGGTTTTCAGTCTGGGACCCCTCACCATGTATCATGTGCCCATTAATCTGATAGATTTAGAAAAAGAATATATATCCAAGAGGGATGTAGTTAGACAGGGTGCACTGAAAGCCCACATAGGCCGAATTGGAGGCCTCCCAACCATAACATCATCTTCTAAAGAACCATTCAAGAAATCATGTTTTAATGCCAGGGCAGTGGAGATATATAGGACCCTGTGCAGAGTCTTCGGAGAGGGCGAAGAAGATTTTATTCCGATGAGCTTCATGTATATGATCACCCAAATCTCTTCTTTTGGTGTGGAAATAATTTTTGATTTTGCATCTTACTTGGCAAATGAGATTCATCATGGATTGGTGGGGATTGCACAGGGCAAGGTGGAAAAGGTTTGGGGTCAGTATTCCTTATTGATGCATATGTTTCTTTTTAAAGGGGCCACTTATTTTGGTAAAGAAATGGTTTTAAATAAAGAACAAGAAGGGGAAGCACTGCCAGTCCAATTATGGAGTGAAGACATGACCTGGGAAGTAGAAAATGCTAGCTTCGTTAGATTTGATAGGCACTTTGCCTCCAAACTAAGGTGCCTCATATTGAGTGACAATCCCAAAATCCCTAAGGCATTAATGCACCTTGTCAGGCCTATGGACAAAACCCATAATCTAAAAGTTTCACATAATTGGGGAGATATTATCCCATATTCAGTCTCAACTGTCATCAGGGTCTATGGATTCAAAGGAACACCCCATGTGTTACCCTATCAGGTACCTTTAAAGGTAGGGATAGCTGAATTTTTGTGGCAGTTGGGAGGAGTGGAGGAGGCCTTTTTGCACAAAAGAGGGACAGGATCAATTTTTCCTACTTGTACTATAGCCCACCAGTTTGTGATAACTAAAGAAGGGTGGGTCTTTCTCCATAAAATTTTGGATCAATATAAGATGGCAGTGTCTCACTCTCGTTTTTGTGATACAAAAGGTTTCTTTAACTCTGTCCTTAGATTGAGAATCAAGCTTCGTCCAGTTCAGCATGAATTCTATTTTCCTGAAGATATAATAAGAAATGAATACTCTCTCCATGAGCAAGAAATAAAGAAAGAAAAATGGAGAGTCTATTCAAAAGTTTTGGAATTCATTAATTGTTTTGACAAAGATTTCAGTCCTCTTAGTAATGCTGCAAACAATGCAGATAAAATACATAAGCTCATGAGTACTTTCTCTGAGATAATGGAAGTAATGAATGAGAAGAAACAGCATTTTATTAATTCTTTTCCAGATAAAGCCAGAGAAATTATGAGAAAATTGGGTTTCACCCCCAACATTGGAATAGGTCCACTGGTGGTACGGAAGAAAATAGGATATACTATTGTTCGACAGCAGGTGCCCGTTGTACATAAAGAAAAACAGATAGTTGAATCCACCAGCACTGTCCTAGAAGAAAGACCCCCGGAACCTTCTCCCAAAAGAAGACGAATAATAAGGAAGGAAGAATCCCCTGATGAAAGTTACTCACCTTCTCAAACCCCAATAAGAATTGAGGAAGAATAGCTCACCAGTGAGTAATTCGAACAAATGGGGTCACAAGGAGAAATTTTTGTTACACAAGCAGAAATTGATGAAGGGAACCCTCGGGAACCCCCTTACCAAGTTTTGAATTAACTACAGCAGATTTCAGAGGAAGGGAATTGGACCCTGTTTTGGAACAAGCCAGTCAGCATTTTTTATCTGATAACAATTTTGTAAGATCTAGGGCTTTCCATCAGTTTGCGTGGAGAGTAAACATGCACATTTTTTAGCAAAGGTGTAATAATATGAAAGCAGAACATCCAGAAATGGATGAGACCTCCATTCAAAATCTAATAAAGGAAAAAATGGTGCAAGAGTTCCAAAGTATAACCCCTGATGAGGGAAGACAGATGGTAAAAAATGCTAATGTTTTATTATTGCCCAATTGGGACATTGCTGACGCATTAATTTTTAATTCTGTTTCAAATAATTTAGGACTCCAGGATCCAAATAAAGAGGAATTCTTGGGTACAGTGTTCAGCAATGATCAAGCTGCCCTTGTTATGTAGTCCCTGAGAAGAGGATCCAGAATTACTTCATCACAGCCTGATGATTCAGGATTAACAGGGAGTATCATTGTAAGAAGAGTTGTTGACACTTCAAATGTACAGGCAGCCCACATGAATGTGGATTATTCTAAATTTTCCTTGGCTACTGCGGAAAGAGGAGAGAGGGAAATGATTGATATGCATAATAAATATGAAATAGTGGTGGAAGCCTATAACCAAGAGGTAAAAAGGAGAATTGAGTTAGAAAATAGGGTATCTCAATTAGAAAAGGTACTTGGAAAGAGAAAAGTGGGAGAATCCAGTACATTGAGAATTGCATACCCCCCACAGTCATCTGTGGGATTAACCTCTATTATTGAGATACCTGACACCCCTGAAAGACCCCAATTCTATACTGCAGAGGAATTTCAAGCAGAAAAAACCAAATTACATGAGTGGCAGATAGAATTTAGAAATCAGCAGGAAGAGAAATGGAGGCAGGGTGTGACATATTTGAGGGATAAAATACAATGGTCAAATTTTTATGATCAGTTGACAAGGATTGTAACCCTCATGGATGAGTTAAATAAAGAAAAGAATGGACTAGATTCTCTTGCACAGAAGTGGAGACAGAGAAACAATGATGTTACAATTATTTGTATATCTACAGTCCAAATGCCTTATCATCAGGTTGAAAGGATTTTTGATTTATTAAATCAATTAGATAATTTTGAGAATAAAAGAGATTCTTTACAGAGAAAATTGATACTCTGTTTTTCAAAATATCTTGCTAAAAAATTCACCCTATTTCCTTGTGCTTTAGAATCTGTTGATACAGTAAAGGAAAAAGACAAATGGAAAAAGGAAATGGATGAATTATTCGATAACAGAATAACAAACATCATCAGTGAGACTGGCCATTGGTTTTGGGCAAAGACAAATGAAGAGCTGGTAAAAATACAATTATATTATGCTGATATGAGAAAAGAATTTGATGATTTAGAGGAAAGTGCCAATTCTTTAATAAAGATACAAAGAGAAACCCTAAGTTTTGATTGGCCAGATGATGATACTTTTAACAGATGGAAAAATCAGTTTAGTGAGCAGATGTCAGGAGATGATGATGAAGAAGATGTAAGAGTAATAGTTACTTTTGTAGTCAGCAATGATGATATAGAAAATCCCCAGGTTAAAGTGAGTTTGCATGTAACAGAAGATGATACATCACTTACAGACCTTATGGGTATGTACTCTGAAGATGAGGAATGATTGTGAGAGCAGATCATAACAACCAAGAAGCATAACAGAAAGGGACCCGCCAAGAATTGCTGTTGTAACCAACCTTTCTGTTATTCTTGTTTTTGTTTTTCAAAAGAAGGACACCTGTCACCTTCTGTAGCCTGAAGCTTGTTGCATCTCACATTATTTAAGTGAGATCCCAAGGCTAAAGATGAGTCCAAATTTGGTTTTCACTAAGTATTGTGCTTAGTTTTGTTTTTGGTCCAAACATTTTGGGAAAGAAATTTATAGTATACTTTTTCTATCAAAATTTCTGAGATATAGATGAATGTAGAAAGAACTGTGCTTCTTCTCTGAAGGTTTTTCTTGGTCTTTTGTAAAGGATATACCATTTTCAAAGGAAATGAATACAAATTATGAACTGTCCCCATATCTGTTCTTCTCTAAATTTTGTCTCCTTTTAAATACTTAGCTACCTTGATGTTGTGTGAGTAAACGCTTATGCAATTGATTGCAATATAGTAAGACTGTACATCCATTTGTTATTGTTGTTAATTCAATGGATTAAATAAAGGCTCTGATGAATGTGATGATGTTTCTTGGGTGTTAATAAGGATTTTTGAATGATAAATTCTGGTAAGAATTGCTGATGAAAATTTGTTGCAAAACAACAAATTAGATCTAAGAATTTACTTGACTCTGAATTCCCAATGGATTAGGCACTGATCGAAAGTATTTCAGCCAAAAGAGAAGTATATTATGACTAGCTTTTTCAAAATACATCATAAAATCAATTTTTACTTATATTTCTTGTAAGATTTTCAAAGTTGGCCAGCACTTGCCTGCATGGATTGTTTTAACTTCATTTAGCCATTGCTGTTGGAAACATCTACAGAGCTATAGAAGATTTCTTGGCCATATCTGTTCAAGGGATGTGTTTATCAATTATTTACGTATATGTTTGAGGATTTAGAGATGAGAATCAAAATGAAACTAAGAATAATTCTCATACAATTGTTCCATCTTTGAACCATCCCCGGGTGCACCCGCCCTGGTTTTTACAGAGCCAAAAGAGTAGAAAACCGTCTAAGGTTTTGTTGGAGTTGGGCCCTAGTACTTTGCATATGCAAGTGATAATGAGAATTGGCTATTCTTTAGGTTGTGTATGTACTGATATCTAGGTACTAAGCCTTTTGTCGCCTAGTAGTTTTAGCACTGTTAACATCAAAATAAAACACCAACAAGAGGTACGATCTTTTCTTGAACTGGCTATTTTTTATAGATATTCCATCAGAGGTTTTAGCAGTATTTGGGGACCCATGACTAAAACAATGAAAGGGGATAGGAAATAATTTAAGTGGACTATAGGAGCAGATAAGATTTTTGATCTATTGAAACAAAAATTATAGAAAAACCTATTGTAGCACTTCCAAATTTTAACAAGGTAATTCAAGTAGACTATGATGCTAGTGGTATTGCAATAGGATTTTTTTTGAGCTAAGAAGGTATACCTATCACTTATTTCAGTGAGAAGTTGAATTATGCCAAAAGAAAATATTATGTTTATGATCAAGAATTTTATGCTATAGTTTAGGCATATAAGAAGTGGAAACATTATCTTCTTCCTAAGGAATTTGTTTTATATACTGGTCATCAAGCTTTGCAATATTTGAATAGTTAGGGAAAATTAAAACAAAGTCATGTGAAGTGGGTTGAGTTTTTGCAGATGTATACATTTATTTTGAAACACATGAGTGGGATTTCTAACAAAGTTACATATGCTCTTAGTAGAACATAGCTTTTGTTGAAAGAGATACAGATTGAGGTGGTTGGGTTCAAGGAACTTAAGAATTTGTACCAAGAGGATCCCGATTTTGGTGAAGCTTGGAAGGCTTGTAAAAAACCTATTGCACTAAATAGGATGAAGTGGTTAGATTTCATAATCCAAGATGGTATGTTGTTTAAAAGAAGTCAATCGTGCATTCTAAGAAGTTCAATGAGAGATTATCCCATCAAAGAGATGCATAGTGGAGGATTGGCTAGACACTTTGGTGGAGATATAATCATTTCTTTGGTTGCTGAAAATTATTACTAGCCATAGTTGTAGCAAGATGTGAAGAATTTTGTACAAAGTTGCAGAGTATGTCAAATGGTGAAAGGTGTACAAAAGAATACATTGTTTTATTAACTATTACCTATACTGGAGAAGCTATGGGAGGATGTTAGCATGGATTTTTTCTTCAATAACCAAGGACTTAGCAAGGGCATGATTTTATTTTTGTGGTGGTTGATAGGTTTTCAAAGATAGCACATTTCATTCCCTACAAGAAAACTGCTTATGGTGTTCATGTAGCAAAGTTGTTTTTCATAGAAGTGGTGAGACTACATGGTCTCCCAAAGAGTATAGTTTCAAATAGAGATATCAAGTTTGTTGGGTATTTATGGCAAACATTGTGGAAGAAATTGAAGATAGATTTGAAGTTTAGTTCATTACATCATCCACAAACTGATGGACAAACCAAAGTTGTGAATCAAAGTTTTGAAAATTTTCTTTGATGCTTGGTTGAAGATAAATCAAAGGGTTGGGATCTAATTTTACCATAGGAAAAATTTACATATAGTAATTGTGTCAATGGGAGTACTGGCAAATCATCATTTTAGATTATATATGGGAGCAGTCCCAAAAATACTTTTGAATTGTGATAGTTGGATAAAGGAGAAACAAGTAGTGTTGAAACGAAAGATTTTGTTGAATATTTGAAGAACATTCATGAGGAGGTGAGGAAGCACATTAAGAGATGATTATATGGTATAAGAATAACACATATGCGAAAAAGAGGTATAAGGAATTTCATATTAGAGATGAAGTCATGGTTCATTTTAGAAAGGAGTATTTTCCAATGAATTGGGCAAGATAGTGACAAGGAATTATTCTGGAAATTCCTATGAAGTGGAGTTGATTGTTAAATTGACTATTTGACTAGTATTTAACATTTTAGATTTGATAGGGTATTATGAAGGATGTGAAGGAAATGAAGTTACAGAAGTGCAGTGGAGTATTCTAGCAACTAGTTCAGATACAAAGGATATTCAAGAGATGCTCGATAGTCATGTTGGAGAAAGTACAATGAATAGAACATATGAATAATACCTAGTCAAATGGAAAGGGAGACTAGTAAAAAATTCATCATGACTAGCAAAGGAGGAGGTTAACCATCTTGGTTTTCCTCTGAATACTTGAGATGTGATGAAGTCACTTCTCAAATTACCTAGGTGTATGATGCAAGAACATCCTACGTGTAAGAGACCTAGCATCACCCAAAAATATTTCCTTTTTTTTTCTCAAAAAAGGGTTATCTTAGTGTAGAGTTGTTGTTTGTGGAAGCTTTCAACTTAGTAAGTCATTCATACAAGCTTGGAATGTCCTAGTTTTAGAGGTGGATTTTCATCTTGGATATATCAGCCTATAGTTAAGGCTCAGTGTTATATCATGAGTATGCATGGATTTATTGTGGATTTTGGTGTGTAATTTTGGTATTAAAACTTTAGGCTCTCCATTGAAGGCCTAAATGTGCCTAGATGAGGCCCAAAATGCGATGGATGGTGTTGAGATAATGGTTGTTGCACACATTGCATATTATTTTTATATTGTATTGTTTTATTTTATTACGTAATGTTGCACCTAGATGGATGTGCAACATGTAAATATTCCAATGGGATATACTTGATGAGCTGTATTTTAACATTGCAATAATATTTGATGTAATTATTTAATATTGGGAAAAAGAATTAAATTTACAATATTAAATGTGGGGTTAATGGATGGTTTTAGCACATGGTTTATGTAATACCACTTGGTGGTTTTGTGGGACTTGCTACTACATAAGTAGCTACAAGGGTAGTTGTTGGTGTGAGAAGTGACATTTAGAAAGAAAAATGGAAAAAGTCAAGTGGGACAAGGCTTGATAGGTTAGCCAAGGGAGCATTTGTGAAGGTTGGAAACATGGAATGGGATGTTTGGATTCATGTTTGTTCACATGGATTTTTTGGTTTTGGTTATGGCATTGAAGGCTTCCATGGTTGTATTACAATGGTATTTTTGTTGAATAATACATGGTGATGGATGCTTTTGGAGGCTGGGTTTTTTCCCTCAATGAGGATTTTCCAAAGTATATATTGTGTTACATGTTGTGGGTATGTTGTCTATTCTCTTGCATGTGGATTTTAATTGCATATTTATTTTAGATCTATTATGGTTTATGTGGAAATGGTTATATTCTTTGTTCCAAGTTTCTATACGAATGATATTAGAGCTATGGTTTTATTATTGTAACCCTAGATTGAATCCATGGGAATGCATGAGGATTAAAGAAAGGGCAAGATATATGAGTTGTTTATTGTAGATCTGAGAGTTTTGGGTTTTCTATTATGATAGGATATTGGTAGATTTTTGGCATGTAAAATTGTTGGACAAAAGGTTTTTTGGATGTTTCATTTAAATTAGGGTTTTTAGGGGGATCTTGCAAAATGACCTCCTAGGTAAAAACAAACCTTGCCATTGGATTCAGGTTGATGTTTCCATAAATTTTGATATATAATATGCCCTAGTTTGGCCATGTTTTGTGAAAATAAAAAAGTTTTTTTAGCTTAATCCCATTATGGCCATCAAATTTAATCCCATCAAAATTTTCATCACAAAAAAGTCATAGTGAAAATGGTAAAAAGACTGTCTTAGTAAAATGGTCATAACTTTCTCTCAGGATATTAGAATTCAAACTTCTTACAAGCGTCAGAAAGCTAATTTAGAGCACTCCAACTTGGTGTAGGTTTAGTCTATGATTTTGACATTTTTTCAAGTTTTAAGAGCCCAAAAGTTAGATGTTTATTTTGAGCACAGATTAGGGCATAACTTGGGCATACGAAGTCAAATTTTAGACTTTGAGTAGTCAATAGAAAGATCTTGTAGAGATCTACACATTGGTTTAGATTTGATGTAGGTTTTGCATGGTTTATTCGGTGATATATTGATTTGAACAATTTATGATATATTGAGTATGGTAGCATTGTGAGTTTATGACATTGTATGTTTGGAGATTTAATATTTGATGTCATTGTATACTTAGTTCATATTCTAGATTGGGCTTATGATGATATGATTATCAGTGTTTGGTTTGGATATTTATGATGACTTGTTGGGTCTACAAGTTGTGTAGTGTTGTAAGTGGTCTATAATTATAAATTGCATTTATAGCTTGGTTATGGGTTGTCTTTGCCCATTGATCTTTCATTATTGATGCATATTCAAATTTGTGGCTTAGATTTGTGTTTTCTATGCCCTAAGTCACATGATTTTCTAATTTTTCTTCATATAGAAGGGATGAGATGTTGTTACCAAGTACAATCATGGTAGAAGATTATGGTTAACTATTTAATGTTAATAGGTTGGACATAATGAGAGTCAGATACTTGGTTCGTGGATGTGATCATAGTGCCATGGATTTTGGCATAACATGATTGGATACATAGATGATGGTTTTTTCATCATGATGTCATGGATAGCTTGGATACAGAATTTAGTGGGAGCTTGTGATAGTGATGAGGTCACAATGCAGGATTAGTTCCTAGTTTAGGTTGTATCTTTTTGGTTTAGAGATCTTGGTTTCACTTGGTACTGATACTTTGGTTATGTGAGTGTAGACCTAGAGGATCATCATATAGGAGATGGATTTTATGATGCCATAGGTGACTTGGTACCATAGTTGACTTGGTTCATACTAGCCACACAACACTGCTTGGAACTCGGTAACCATTGGTGACTCGGTAGATATAGTGTCACTTGATAAAAACTAACTTCTTTGTTCACCTTTCTTTGCTCAATGAATACTAAGTTCTTCATTTACCTTTCTTTTCTTGGTGAACACTGAGTTCTTCATTTACCTTGCTTTTCTTGATGAACACTGAGTTCTTCATTCACCTTGCTTTGCTCGGTGAACACTAAGTTCTTCATTTACCTTTCTTTTCTCGATGAATATTGAGTTCTTCATTTACCTTGCTTTGCTCAATGAACACTAAGTTCTTCATTTACCTTGCTTTGCTCGGTGAACACTGCTAAACTCCTCATTCACTCAGTATCCTTTGGAATGCTCAATGAGAAGTGTTTACCTGCTGATCTTATAAGGTAACCACTAAATGCTTGATATACATTGTAGACTAAGTGATGAGATAGATAAGCATTCAAGATTGAATAAGTGTTTGCACTAATGAAAAATATATCATGATTACAAAAATCTCCCCCTTTGGCATTAGTGACAAAAACACTTATGAGCCAAAAATTATGTGCAAAATTTGATGTACTGATTTACATATATCTCCCCCATACAATATGAATAGAATATTTACAAATATTTCTATCTTTACACATGGCTTCCTTATTTACATATATCTCTATCTCTTCTTTGGTACTCTATCTCTTCTTTGGTACTCTAATCTCCCCCTTTTTGACAATAATGCCAAAATAAACAATATGTATTTACACAAAAACACCAAAATGAGAGATTAACTCAGAATGTACCTTGAGAATAAGAGCCAAAGTCTTATCCCAATTTTCGTGCAAAATTTTGCAGGTGGAGAGTGTTATCTAAACTTCAGCTGAAAGTTCAATCACATGATCTGCAACTAAAAATTTGTTGTCATGGATCAATGTTTTGGAGTATAAAATGTGTTTCTACATTGTTTCCATGACAAGAAGGATCATATTTTGAATTTCAATCAATGTAGATCTGATCCTTGCTTCCTCTTTCAATATTTTTGCTTTCTTTTCTGACAAAAATTTAATTCTGAGATGATGGGATGAACTTGAACTGGGGTCAAGTTGTAGCATTTGGACACTGACCTTCATATCCTCGTCAATTTTATTCAATTTTTCTTTGATCTCCTTGGTGTACTCGGTAACATCACAAAGTTTGGCAAAAAGTGAAGTTGCATTATTAAAAGAATTTTCAAGATTGACCAAAATTGTGGACAATTCTATCTATTTTATTGTAATATGCTGAGCAATGTGCTCAAGCACCTTATTATCAAATTTTCTTTTAGCCTTTTCAATCAATTTTTCTTCACCAGAGGTGTTCTCATTGAATTTATTTATAGCCTCTTCTAACTGAATCAAAATGTGTTGAGTAGAATCTACTTCAACACCTATAACTTCTGTAATTATATTCCTGGTGTTCTCAATTATTTTGTACCCCTTATCCCTTTCGAACCTTAACTGCTTCTGTGTAGCCTTCATCTCTATTAGTTGACTAGCATGCCTCATCTCTTTGATGGTAGCATTTTCATAGTCAATTTTTGGAATCACTATCTCTGTATCTAAGTCAATATCTTTAGGAATTTCCTTTCCAGTGATCAAAATTCTTAATGGTTTCTTTTTTTTGACTTCTATGATGATTGGTTTGACCTTAGGAGTAGACACAATAGTGGAGATGGAAGGACTAGTAGTTAAAACTGGGATAGGACTTGAGGATTGAGTACCAATAGGAGTATTTATCAGATCAAAAATTAGAATACTTCCCAAAAATGATGATACACTCGGTAATGCAGTATCTGATCTAACTAGATTTGAAGTAGATGTAGATAATGCTAAAAAAATTGTATAACAAGTTGGAATAGATGAAGAAAAAATTGTGGAACTTACTATTTTTCTAACTGATGATGATGGATCTGAAGAGACTAGCTTGGTAGCTAAAGAAGTAATAGTCAGCTCGGTAGATGAAGTTCTTGGCACATCTTTCTCAGATACCTGGAGCTAGGAGGAGGCCGGTGAAAATTGAGCAATTGATGTGGCAATTGTGCTCACAATCTCACTTGTAGGAGCTATCTCCTTAGTGGATGAAATAGTTTTTGGTGGAGATTGAGGAAGGGATACAATCATTGTTGGTGTAATTTTTACTGGATCATCTTCCTCCTTATCTTCCTCTTTAGCTTCTTCCTCCTTGTCTTCTCCCATCAATGCATGTAGCTCACCTAGTGAGACTGTGATGGATGGAGTGCCATCAATATCATCACTGTTACTATTGTCATCATCCTTGATTTCCACTGGGTCTTCACTGGGCTTATGCAGATGATAGATGTTTTTCCACATGTTTGTAGCATCATTTACAACATGCTCAATGTCTTTGATCAAAATTAGACATGTGTGGAATCTGATCATCATTTTACCTTCATGGTTTTTCATTGCAGTCTTTACTTCTACTCCAGTGAGACTTGGTTGAAGATTCTTTAGGGATTGCTCATAGATGTCTTTTACCATTTGGGTGGTTGACTCCCATCTTAGTTGCAATCTCTCCAATAGTTCTTTTGAGATTTGGGAGGCAAGCTGGTCTAGGGAGTATTTCCATTTACCCATCTTGCTGAGTACTAGTTCCTCTATCTACATTTTCTCAGCATCTATTCTAGTTTCAAATTTCAATGCCTTGAAATTTGTGATGCCTGCTCCTTCTTCCAATTGTTTAAGCCTTTTCTCAAATGTAGGTGCAAGCCTAACCAATATTGGTTCCTACTTACCTTGTTTGATTCTTCTTGTGAATACGGGAGTAGGTTGCTTCTTAGGTTTGGTAATTATTACCTAACCTTTCTTCTTCAGAGGTTCTTCTTTAGTTCCTTGTTCTTCTTTTTCTTCTTCTCCTCCTTCTTCTTCATCATCTTCTTTGTCCTCACCTTTTCCTTCTATTAGCATAAGAGGGTCGGATGCAGTTTTCAATTTTGCTATCTTCCTCTTGCCTTTGCTTATGGCCTGTGGTAGCTTGATTTCAAGCTCAATTCTGGCCTTTTCTTCATCATAGATTCTAAAAATTGGTTGCCTTGGGTCCACTGGCTCATTTACTAGTGCTTCTATGGTGTCTCTAGCTTCATCAATATTTACCTCATAGGGAAGAGGTTTTACCCATGCAACTCGAGGTCTAACTGCCTGGATGTACACCTTATCACAATCAACCATGAAGCATACATCATCTCTGTAATCTTCAACTAACTTAGGTGGAATCAAGAACTTGTTATTCATTCTCTCCTTGAAATCTTCAAAATAATTGTCCATGATGCTATCAAAATTTTCACCCATCTCTGCTACAAACTCATTTATCTGATACAAAATTGGAATGTGTTTTCTCCATACGACATTTCCTTTAGATGGAAAGAATTTTTTAATGTAGAAAAATAAACAGACCAACAGTGAACTGAATTTAAAAGATTTATTCTTGGAAGTCCTTATACTATCCATATTTTTATTCAATTTTTTCAGCAATACTTCAGACAGATCAAATTCAAGGTTTTTCTTTACAATTTTGAGGGCCAAATCCATAGCTTCACAAGGTACACTATTCAATCTACTAGAACTGTATAATTTATATGCAATTACATGAATGCCAAATCTTAGTTCAACATCTAATATAGTGTTTACCTTTAAACCTTTATTGTCCCACTCGGCTAGGGTTTGCTTCTGTAGCTCCTTTCGACCTAGGGTTTTGGTGGCTTTTTCTTTATTGAGCATAGGGAGACCCATGATTTTGTGAATCATCTTCTTTGTGATTAGCACTGGCTGCTCTAACCATAATTGTCCATTATGCACCCGACTCAAGATATACCTAATCCATTTGGTTTGGAAGTTTCTAGGCATATGCAAGCTATGAGTCAAGCCTTTGGTTTCAAGATGCTTGAACACAGGTTTCAGAGAGCCATCTACACTCATTTCACCTAGGGCACTGTCCATTTCTAGGTTTCCAATTTCTTGAATAGAACGCTTGAAATGAGTATTTATATCATTGTTAAGAAGTACCTTAGGTGGTATTTGTGATTGAGCTCCAGTTGGATCGATTGATTCTACAATAGCCGAAACAATCTTGAAGTTGGGAAATTTCCATTCTGTACCCTTTATCAACATTTATGAACCTCTTTTTTCCTTGGTGCTACTGGTGCTTGTGGATGCCATAGCTGCTTGGTAAGTATAAGAAAATCTTGAACAAATTCTTCGCTTGAAAATCGCTTGAAAATCACTTGGTAATTACTCTGGATTCATTGGAAATCTTTTAGCTCTGAGTATTCTTAAGTCACGGTGAAAAATGAAATCGAATTCTTCCCTTTTGATGGAAATACTATCATTAATGCTCGATACGAAGGTAGATGAGATCATATAGTGCTTGCTAGTTTGTCATTGATTTACTCGATAAAACCTTGCAACTCGGTGGTCAAACAAAATCTTTGATACTCCCAACCTAGCTCGATAAGGTCTTTAACCAACCTTGCTTGGTAGATGCAACATGATGAATGATAACTTTTCTTTGGTCCTTGAATCTGAAATACTGATTTGATCATTTGCACTCTTTCACTCTAGAACTACTTGAGATATGGCTTGATGATGCAGTTCTTGATTCTTCTTAAATCTAATTGAAAATGGTGGAGTCGCCCATTTCTTGAGTGACATGACCATCATTTGAACTGTCTTGCTCGATAGATTTAGGAATCCATTGTTGTCTCATTTGCTTTCAAATGTTATCAGCTTTAGCTTTCTTTTCATTCTCAATTCTTTCAGTATTCATGCAATTCTTGGCTATATGACCAAGTTCAGTACATGTGTAACATCTTATGGTTGTATCCTTCTTTCTTAGGTGATGCCTTGCACAATTTATCCCAATGTGTCCATATTCTCCACAATAGTGACACCTACACCAAGTATTGTAGTCCCAACCAAAGATTTCTTTAACAAGTTATTCAGCTGGATTGAATGATTTGGATCTACATTCAGATGCCTTGTGACCTTGTTTCTTACATTTGTGAGATTTGCCTTCAAATTTTGGTTTCTCTTTGCATTCATTAGCTTTGTGACCATGTTGATTGTAGTTGAAGCATTTTCCATTGAATTTTCCTTTTTCATTACTCCAACATTTGTTTAATGTATGACCTATCTTGCCACAGTTATTGCAAGTGGGTCTTTGATTCCTTTGGGCACCTTTTTTGGAGGATTCACCTTCTTCCTTATATCCAAGACCGACTTTGCCTTTTTGTCTATGAAATTTTTGCTCACTTTGCTGATTTAATTGAGTCATGTGTGCTTAAGATTTCATCATTCTCTCATTGATTTGATTTTCAATGATCAAGTCATTTTCCAAGTTTTCATTGATTTTTCTTTCAGATCTTAGATCACTTTGTAGGCTTGCATTGATTTGTCTTTCAGTGATTAAATCATTTCTCAAACTTTCATTCTCAAATCTTAGATTCATAATTTCTTCATTTGCATTAGATAGTTGACCTACAAGATTTTCATGCTGAAGGAATTGATTATTTCTTACCTCTAAGTCTTCATTTGCCTTGTTTCTCTGTTCCAAAACTTCACATAGCCTAATTGATTGGATTTCTTGTTCTCTTTTAAGCTTCCTTAATTCTTCCTGCAGAGAACCATTCTTTGCTAGGAGTTCCTTGATTGCTTCATTAGCTTTATTTGAACTGCTTGATGGCAAAAGGTCTTCAATATTTTCTTCAACATACTGATGATCATTCATTTGTTTTGCAAGTTCCTTTCTTCTTTTTAGAGATTGAGAAAGATGCTCCTTCGCTTCTTTGAGTTAAACCATGGCCATTTCTAGATCTAGCTTTTCATTTTCAATAGATTTGTCAAGTCTGAATATCTCCATTGTCCTTGATCTTTGCTCAAGCTGTTAAACTTTATCCTGAGAACCACAAAGCTCTGATACCAATTGTTGGAAATATTCAGGATGAGATAGGTTACTGAGAGGGGAGGGGTGAATCAGTAACTTATAAAACTTTTATACAATTTAGCATCTTAACCATTCACCATTCATTCATCTAATCTATTGCATAGCTGAAAGAACAAAAATTCATTGCATATGTACACAAAGATTTGGTGACCCAGAAACCTTCCAAATAGAAAGTAAAATTGGGGTGGGGATGATGCCCACAAAACTTCAATACTGTAGTTTAAATTTGGCCTGTTAAGGCTTACAATGATCACTTATGATGATTTTCCCTATTAGGAGCAAGTAGGCCTGCTAGATCCACCTTGTTAGAGGATTTACAAACATACAGTGAAGTATGCACTCTGTTAGAAGATTTACAAAAAGACTATTAAGTCTACCCTGTTAAAGGATTTATAAACTGGTTCACCTGTTAGGATGAAGCAGTGGATCTGCTTACAATTTTTTGCTAATAAGATCCTTTTTGCATTGATCACCTAATGTGATAGATATAACTTTTTTTCTCCTATGTTGACCTTGTTGTGTTCCTTTTATTCTGTTGCTGATTTTCAATATCCTCTTTTCATGAAAATATCAATATCTTCCTTTTTATCTTTTTCACACATCATACATACAATCCATAAATGATATCATACATTACATATATACCATTTTATTATTTACAACTACAAGGTCAGCCAAAACAAAAGTGAACAAAACATTACTGATTCGACCAGATAGTAGAAAACTCAGGTTCCTCAAGCTGACTCGGTGACCTTCTGATACTCGGCATCCACTATATTACTCGGCATTGTCATGCACTTTGTAGAAGTAGAGGCTCAATTCATACTAGCCACACAACACTACTTGGAACTCGGTAACCATTGGTGACTCAGTAGATATAGTGTCACTCGGTAAAAGCTAACTTCTTCATTTACCTTGCTTTTCTCGGTGAACACTAAGTTCTTCATTTACCTTTCTTTTCTTGATGAACACTGAGTTCTTCATTTACCTTTCTTTTCTCAGTGAACACTGAGTTGTTCATTTACCTTTCTTTTCTCGGTGAACACTGAGTTCTTCATTTACCTTTCTTTGCTCAGTGAACACTGAGTTCTTCATTTACCTTGCTTTGCTCGGTGAACACTGAGTTCTTCATTTACCTTGCTTTTCTCGATGAACACTGAGTTCTTCATTTACCTTGCTTTTCTTGGTGAACACTGCTGAACTCCTCATTCACTCGGTATCCTCTGGAATGCTCGATGAGAAGTGTTTACCTGCTAATTTTATAAGGTAACCATTGAATGCGCAGTATACATTGTAGACTAAGTGATGAGCTAGATAAGCATTTACAATTGAATAAGTGTTTGTACTAATGAAAAATATATAATGATTCCAATAGTTATGAGATTTATTCTTGCAAGTTATTGGTTTATGCATTATAGATTTCCTTGAGATTACATGGATTCACTTCTTTGAGATTTTTTGAGTGGATTGGTTATAGATTGACATTATCTTTTGCAATGGGAGATTCTTGGTATATATGTGGTAGTTATTTCCCTTGAGACTTTTGATTGCAAGTTATATTTTATATGTCGATGATGTGAGATTCACTTGGTATACCTTTGGAGGTATGGATAGTTGAATGGGTTTGGCACTTGTTGTGGGTGCTATTTCAGTTATGGATATTTTGACAAATATGGATACATGTGATTACCTTTGGATTAGGTTTTCGTGCTTGGAATTTGAGTTGGTATAGGATTTTATGATCTTCTAATGTAGCAGGTTGGGTGGATTTCTCTTTGGATGGCTTCTATGTATGTTCTGATGGTAGTGGCATAATAAGAGGTGAGATCATTCATGATTGAGATATTGGATATTTTGATCTTGTTGTGGGTGCTAGGATGGAGCATTTCATGTACTTTGATACATGATGGTGGATGTGCTAGGAGGGTTTTTTTTCCTTGTTCATTTATGTGGCTACAGATTGACCCTATGCAATGTATACAACAAGTGGGAGATTCTTGAGATAATGGGTGTTGCACACATTGCATAATATTTTTATATTATTTTATTTTATTTTATTATATAATGTTGCACCTAGATGGACTGCAACATGTAAAGATTCCCATTGGATATACTTGATGAGTTTTATTGTAACATTGGGATAATATTTCATGTAATTATTTAATATTGGGGAAAAGAATTAAATTTTCAATACTAAATGTGGGGTCAATGGGTTAGGTAGCACATGGTTTATGTAATACCACATGGTGGTTTTTCTGGGATTTTCTACTATAAAATTAGCCACAAAGGTAATTGTCAGTGTGAGAAGTGAGAAGATAGAAGGAGAAAAGGAAAGAGTTGAGCAGGACAAGGTTTGACAAGTTAGCTAAGGGAGCATTTGTGAAGGTTGGAAGCATGGCATGGGATGTGTGGATTCATGCTTGTTCATATGGATTGCTTGGTTGTGGCTATGACATTGAAGGGTCCCATGGTTGTATTGCAATGGTATTTTTGTTGAATAAAACATGGTGATGGATGCATTTGGAGGCTGGGTTTTTTCCCTCAATGAGGGTTTCCCACAATATACCTTGTGTCACATTTTGTGGGTATGTTATCTACTCTCTTGCATGTGGATTTTAATTGCATATTTATTTCAAATCTATTTTGGGTTATGTGAAAATGGTTACATTCTTTGTTGCAAGTTTCCTTACAAATGGGTGCTCGCATGAATTTGAGCCTGTATATCAGAAGTTGATGATTCTAAAAAGTTTGTAATAATAGCCAATCAGAGAAATAGTTCAAGATATATGGCCTTCCAAAGTTGGGTCAACCAAAAGTTCAAAAATAAATTTCAAAAGTGTATTTGACCAACTCTATATGTTTTCACTAGTAGAATTGGCCACTTTTTTTGATGAAAAATGGTAAAATTTTCTAGTCATATTGGTTGAATGATATACAAATGGTCTTGTCAGTATTTTTTCCATCAAAATTTTGACAAATCTATGTTCAAAATTTTGACAAATCTATGTTTAGGTTGTAATTCCTACATAAGTCTTGGTTGAAAGTGGCATCCACAAAACGACAATGAGTTTTTCAAAAAATTTACCAATGTTGGTCAAAAATTCTAGCCTATCTGACCAGGATGCCAAACCCATGATGGCATCCTAGCTGATGTTTTTGTCAAAATTTTGGCCAAGGTTGGTCAAAATTTTGACATAGGTTGGTCAAAGTTTTGACAAAGTTTGGTCAAAATTTTGACAAATATGAATTGTTTAAAAAAAGCAACACCTGAAGATAAAAATCCAAACTAATCACCGATGGCATCTTGGTTTGTGATTAGTCTAGGTATTTATCTTCAGGTGTTACTTTACATTCTAAATACCAATTCATTATTGTAACTAAGGTATTTGGTGTCTTGATGTAGGGTATGGACAAAAGAAAACTTGCTGAGAAACACAAGTTTGGATGTGGAAAATGGAAAATAAGAACAAACGTAAAATCAAGAAAGGAAAATATTCAAGAGAGCTAAAGAAGAATTTGGATCATTCTATGAGTTACTATTCATATCTTTATATATGAATCCTTGATAAATTTTTTAATTTCTAACAATCGTCTAGCTTCTAGCATTGTTTGGTAATCTAAAATTCAGGCACTAGTTCTTCATAGGTTTGGGCTTGGTCAAAAGACTATTGAACATCCCAATAAATTGCACCACTCAATATGGTTTCACAAGGTAAAGTTGAAAAAAAATACAAAATTATCATAACAGCACTATTTGGAAATCTAACACTATGTCACCATCCCATCAAAGGTTTGAACTTAACATTGTATTACTATTGAATAAGATACCTCGATACCTCATAAAGTTTTAATAATTACCTACCTTCTAGCATTATTTGGTAATATAATATTGATCCACTAGCCCTTTATCAAATAGTGCTAAGGGATAAGGGCTACCAGAAGTAAAATCTTAAAATTCTATAAAACTGAAGAGATTTGGGAGGGCTAAGGACTACCATGGTGTAAAATCTTCTACAATAAGTCCAAGACTACGCTACAAGATTGGAAGAGAATTTTATACACTTGGATTCTTCAAGAAGCTTGGGTGCATTTTGAGATAAAGGAAATTTAAGTTTCAATGTGTGTCTTGTAAATCATGAAACCCATCCACATGACTTTGCACATTATTGTGAGAGGCAAGTCTGAAGGAATTCCAAATCACGTGTGTTTTGCAGAGGAAATTACCTATTCTTCTTATGACAATAGTTTGATGTCTCTCAATTGTATGAGCACAAGTCTACTTGGTGAGAGAGTTTCCAATAAATCAATACATCTAATGATAGCGATCATATTAGATGAATATCCCTCTTTTTCATGAACATTTTGGTGTGTTCATTTTTTATCCCAATTTAATGAGATAATGATTTATTTAGGAAAGAGGACATTATACCAGTTGGTTGAGTGGTTAATATTTTATAGCATGAATATAATTAAGATTCTATGACATGAAAATTTGTGATTGATATGACTTTGTGAACAAAAAATGCAATTTATTGCAATAATAAGGCATGAATGAGATTCTTCCATTATGAAAGACTTATGTGACCTCTATAAATGTGTTAGGTGATGGAATAGGTTTTTATTGTAATATCCCCTTATATAATGTCTTAGGTTTTGGGACTACTTCTCCAAGAATGTCTTTATATTTAAAGTTTAAACCTTTTTCAAATGCAAAATTAGATTGATGATGAAACTTGTATAATGTTAACTATTCGTGTTCTTTATGAATTTTATAGGTCTTATTTGTGGAATTGATATGTATGTTCAATGTAATTGTAATGAATTACTAATATATAGAATAGATCTGGTCACTTATCAAGATTTTTCAAATAGGATAGGAATTCATATTTTCTTATACTACCAAAAACATATATGATTTCCTCTATATTTTACTTTGATGAAGGCTACAATTTAGAGGCACAAGGAATATTCTAGATATGTTGGATTGAAGAGTAAAGGTTGATGTGAATTTATTTTGGAAATAGGGTTTTCTTCTTCTATCTTCTATTCAAAGGCCAAAAGAAAACCAAAATATTCTATAAGAGTGTCATTCCATTTGTCGTCAAGAATGGTAGAGCTACTAATAAAGAGCCATGATCCAAGATTTGTATGATGTCATTCATAATTTTTTGGAATTTCATCCAAATATCAATTCACTAACTATAAAAATTTCATCTCACTTTATTATTATTATTTTTACTTAATCATGATGCATCCACTACAACATATGGTGAGTTGTCTACATAATACTTCTTTTAGGTATCCCTTGTCATCTTTGATTCACATAGATAAATGAGATACCGATCTATCTTCCACAAATCCATTAGGAACATAAAGATAAATATCTAAATTGTTACAATTTTGACTTCTACTTGTACCATTTGGTTAACTCATGAGGGTAGTGTTGTATTTTTCTAGGTTTAGCATGTCAAAAAGTGTTAGCAGCAACTAACAAGGCTTATTCCCCATTCTTGGGCCTCCTCACTACCATGAAATTTTTGGACTTTTTCATTCTGATTTGGGTAGATAGATGGATAAACTATTAGTTATTTCTATCTATTCTAGAATAAAGATTGGTAGAAACACAACTCACAAAATAAGTCCATTTGTTTAATTATTTTATATTACATTTTGAAGCTATGAAGAAACCAATGATTGTGATTTTGATCCACTCTCTTTTAGATGTCTAAGAAAATTTATAATAGTTTGGTTGAAATAAC
This sequence comes from Cupressus sempervirens, assembly GCA_028749045.1. NCBI lineage: Eukaryota > Viridiplantae > Streptophyta > Pinopsida > Cupressales > Cupressaceae > Cupressus > Cupressus sempervirens. Next base: position 804,494,907 of record CM053783.1, on the reverse strand, counting down.
AAAGAACATGCAATTTACTATTCCTTTTATTCTCTGTGTATCCTTTATACCTGGAATATCTTATTGGACTAATTTTTGGTTTACTACAAAACAAAAACAAGAATCTTAGATTCAAAGATCAAGCCCAAATCTGAAACAAACCCTAATAGAGAGACAATATTCCCAAATCAAAATAATGAATGTGGGAGAACTATTTGACATAATGTATCTAGGAAGGTAACTATATAATTTGTAATCACAAATAATACTAGTGATCTTTGACAGGATGCTCAATGTGAGGCAAACTAGGTAGTGTTCTCTAAGGACAAGGTTAGGGGAAGACACAATGGCGCCATAAAATAAGGAATTTTTTTCGATAATTTTGAATTGTGTTTTATGAAGAAATTTATGATCCATCTCATCCAACCCATATGTAATGTCCCAAAGTAATCTAAATTTAGAAGTATTAGTTTAAATTCACAAGTTCAAGTTGCATTTTGTAAGTTGGAAGTTCATGCACATTGTGCACCCATATTAATCAAAGTTAAGTAGAAATATACTAATAAATCTTACCTATTTCCTTTTCAATGCTCCTAATATGTCCCTTCAATCATGAAAGGTGGTCTTGATTTAATCTAACAATGACTACAACAATGACCATAATACTAATAAAGATAGCCATAGTAGAATTAAAGAAAACATATTTGGTATTTCTCCATGTCATAATTTTCATTTACAAAGGATTTAATCTCAATGTCAAACTACTAACTTGATCTTTGCAAGAGAAACCATGCATATTTGATGCATTCAAGAAGAGAATACTTACAAAAAATGAAGTTGAATCATGCCAAGATTGTTGAGTATTGGCCCTTTTAGTTTTTTATTTGATAGTTTCCTAGCAATAACATGTTCAAAATGCACTTATGAGAAAAGAACGGGAACAATGAGAATTGATTAATTAATAAAGGTTTGTTAGTTGTAGCTTCACTTGGTTTTGAGAATACTTTAATATTATCTACTTAACAAGGCCAAACACATGAAGGTGGAAGCTCATTTGGCCTCACCCCCCTTCCCCCTAACTTTAATCTAAATTCCCCATTAACATCTAATTACATACTTCATTCATTCATCCATCCTTTTATGAACTATAACATTCAATCAATATAATCACATAACATTAATTTTTTGATCTTAGATTGGTTTTAACAAGTGAGTGTCAACACACTTACGTTATTTACTTAGTTCATGCCGAACTAGTAGTACATGTTGAGCACATGTATATATAAGACCATGCTGAGTCATATTGAGTGTCGAACCATTCATGTATCAAGTCACTCAAATGCCGAGCAAATAGTATATGCCAAGTGATACAAGAGTTGAGTAAATAGTGGATGCTAAGCAATACAAGTGTTGAGTCACAATAGAAATATTAGTGTATTCCAAGCATCAAAGACTTCAAATGTTGAGTGACACAGTTTTGATATATTTGTTTATAATGGCACAAACAACTATGTAAACCATTTTTGAGCCAACTTAAGATTGAATTTTGATATTTTGGAGATAAGGACGAATCTCTAGTTGGATTCTCTATGAAATTACATGCATCCAATTAGAAAATGGGAAGGTTTAAGAGGCAAAATGGATGAATTTCAACTATAGATTCATACCTAACCCTATGTCACTAGGTATTCTTAAGGAGGATGAAACCCTAAACTCTCCATGAGTGAGTCTATAAGGAATTGAGGGAGCTAAGAAATCCTTTAACAAGGTTCTTACTTAGTTGTAAGTTAAAGTCCTTTAGCAAGGCACACTTCTTACAAGGTGAGACCTAACAATCCTTGTAAGCCTTTAAAAAGGCAAACCTTTCATACTAGATCATGTTTCATGGTCAGAACATTGTAACCTTCATTGGATACACTTTATTACTAGAGTAGTGAAGATTTGTGAGTGTCTATTGGAAATATAAGAGGAGTAACTAAGAGGGGAGGAGTGAATCAATTAACACTAAAATAAATCCAAAATCCCTTTAGATGTTAGATACAAAATAAACTCTAAAAATTGAATACAATTGATACTTGACATACATACATAAAATATTGTTACTCAATAAATACTGATATTGCTTGGTAAGTACTTAACATGCAAATCTTAAATGTTATCTATGATTACCATTATCTTAACTTAGATGCAAACACATAAAAGAAATAGTATGAACACATTTGACACCAAGATATAGGAGAAAGTTTCCTTGGGACTATGTTTCCAAGGGCAACCATCTTACTCCTACTAATGTCTGCACAAACTTCAGTTCTATTATAGCTAGCATCTGCATTACCACTACTTTCCACATTTGAAACAAATTGAAGTGAACCCTACTAGGACCCAACCCTATTAAAGGTTAAAAAACACACTATTATGTGTAACCCTATTAAAGGATTTAATCACCTTGTTAGGAGTGGCCTTGTTAGAGGTCTTTAGACAATTCAATAGAACTACTACTTTGTTAGAGGTTTAATAAATAGTTGTTAATTCAACTCTGCTAAGAGATTTAGATAATTACTACAATGGTTAGAGAGTAGGAATGAGATGACCTAATTTCTAATACAACTAAATTGCTGATTATAGATCTCTGTTCTGGCTTGTACTTGATCCTTCCTGATCGAATATATATTTTCATCTTCATAAGGATATTTTTCTTATCCTTCTAATTCACTTCCTTATTGCATCATTAGATCTTCAAAATCTTCCATGCATTCACACTCTTACACACACTATCAAATTCATAACTTGACCTTATACTTTTATCATTCATATTTCCAATCTGGCTCATATGCAACTTAGAATAACAAATATTCATCTCCTTAGTTGGCTAGAACCAATAGATAAATCAATTAAACTAAATATGTTGAAATAAGAAAATCCTTTGATAGCTGACTTGGCTTGGTAGACACTAACTTAGAAATGATTTTCCTATGTTAACCAAGTGAACTCTGTTTACATTGCATATTTGCAAAGATCCTTTGGTAACCAAGTAAGTTTAGTTGACATTGGTTCCATCCCACATTTCCTTCATTAATTGAGTGAGCTTAGTTAACACTCATCTTCTCTAGACTTTCCTTTGATGCCCGAGTTAACTTGGTAGACACAACCTTCTAAACTAGGCAAACACAAGAACACTTAGTAGACATAGAATATTGTCTTCACTGCCCAAGTGAACTTGCCATACACTGACTGATAATGATATGATATTTATGTAACATCAAATATAATACACAATTAATCAACTATATCCAAAATTTGTGTAAGTTAAAGTCCTTTAACAAGGCACACTTCTAATAGGGTATTGAAATCCTCTAATAAAGTGAGACCTAACACTCTTTGTAAGCCTTTAATAGGGTAGACCTTTCACAAGGTAGATCATGTTTCATATTCAAAAAATTGTAACCTTCATTAGATACACTTTATTATTGCAGTAGTGAACATTTGTGGGTGTCATCCCCACCCAAGTTTTACCTTTTCATTGGAGGGTTTCTAGGTAATCATATCTAGTGTTATATGTGTATGATTTCTTATGTGTTTATATGATTTAGATTTATATACTTTGCATGTTATTTCAATCTACTCATTGAATGTATGATATGGATGTGTGGTGAAATTTTTATGGGTCCAAGTTTAAACTATTGATTCACCACCCCCCCCCCCCCCCCCCTCCCCACTCTCAGAAGTTTACCTTTCCTATTGTAATTTCAACAATTGGTATCAGAGCCTTGTTCTCTAAAAGAGAAGCTTTGTAGATTTGAGGAAAGATGTTTAAATGGAAGTCTACAAGTTGGGAAAGACTATTGAGAATCAGAGAATTGAAATATAACTCATTCTACATTAACTAGATGAAGCAAGAGAAGAACTAAAGAAATATTTGAAGAGAAGGAAGGAAATTTCTATTGTGGAGAATGGCACACAATACAAAGAGATGGACACTACTATGCTATTTGTAGATGGAGACTCCAATGAATTGATGCAGCAATTATAGATCTAATGGAAAAGAATAGAGCCCAAGATGAGGAAATCAGAAATCTCAAGTTAGAGCAAGAATCACAAGTTATATTGCTATGTGAGGTTACTGAACAAAAGAAGAAATCCATGGAAGAGAAAGCTATAATTAAAGAAGACAAAAGAGTTTTGGCCAAAAGACTAGAATAGAAATCATCAGAGCTAACCAAGATTTTCAACATGCAACTGGATACTATAAGTCAAATGATGAATGCCAACTATGAATTTATTGTCAAGGATATTGAGATAACTACATTGAAGTTGCAGAATGAATAATTGTAGAGTGACCTAAAGAGAGAAAAGGAATTTTTTGAAAGTTTCAACAAACCAAATGAATCTATCAAATACTTTCAACAATTATTGAGATCCCCTAGATCAAATAATGATACATCTAGACTGGGATGCACATGTACTAAAGAAGGAGAGTCATCCAAAAGTACAAAAGAAAGTAACAACAAAGGTAAAAACTCCAAACCTACTTGTCATAATTGTGGTAAGAAAGGACATACTACTAATGTGTGTAGGAGCAAGACTACAAATCAGAATTTCAAGTGGGGTTCACTTTCATAAGTGTAACAAACAAGGTCATCAGGCACATGAATGTAGAACTAGGACCATGCACTCAAAAAGATTTGAAGGTTATTTATACAACTATTAGAAGTATGGACCTAGAGCTTTTGAATGCAGATCCAAACCCATGTGGTCATCAAACAAGAAAGCAAAGGTGAGAAACAATTGGAACTCTTATAACTGGGATTATAATACAACGTATAGCTATCATTATTGTCAAGAATATGGACATGTTCTTGAGAATTGTATTAGGAAACACTTCAATGGTAACTACCAAAGGTGGTTAAGTCAAATCACATGTTTCATTTTTTTGAAGACTGGTCACATTAGTAGATATTGTCTAACTACATCAAAAGCACCAAGTTGTGAAATTGATAAAGGCAAAGGCAAGGCAGATGTTGAACACATCAGAAATGAGATGAATAAGACATGGAAAAAGAAGGATGATTATAGAACATCAAATGGAGAAGGGATCACTTCACCCAATGGGTCAAGTGATCACACCTCATCAAACTAGGCAATCAAAAGGTATGTAGGACTAATATATAAAAATTATATCATACATTAGTTCCAAAGGAATCTAGCACTAGAAAGACTACATTAGCATGAATAAAGATGCACAATGTTATTAGAAATTAAAGATAAATCTTTGAGTTTTTCATGTTATTTTCAAGAATGAAATATTTCCCATATGTGCTGAGTGGAATGCTAGAAGATGTTGAGCTTACAAACTAGCTAGTTGATGCTAAGCTCATAATGGTTTCCAAGTGGTTGAAATTTTAATGGATGTTGAGTGAGCTTGAAATTGGTTGATGTCGATCTTATAGCTATGTAAGCACTCAACATTAATTGTAGGGTTTTCAAAGGGTATTTGATCAATTTTAGCTCATTTTTCATCATTTCAAATTCAAGAAAGAGGAAGCAGAGTAGTAGGTGATCTGGAAATCCATTCCAAGTAGTTGCAAAAGATTTTAGTAGAAATTCTATGCCATTTTGATAGATTTCATAAGGTATTTATCAAGAGCCGAGTTACGTAATTTAAATTTTGTAAACATTAGTTTCACATTGTGGCATCTAGTTCAAAGAATGAAGAGGGAAAGGAAGTATTAAATGTTTAGTTGGTGAGAAATGAAGTCAAGAAACCCATTTTCAAGGCTATTCCTGATATTGCATACAAGTAAGACCCTTCTGGTGCATTGTCAATGATTCCACCAAATGTGATAATGGTGTAAGATGTGAGAAAATACTATAACTATAAAATTGGTAGTAGTGGGGATATGGAGATTAGGGAAGCATATAGAAAACTCTATGATAATGGTGTTTTGAAGGAAGAATTCAAAATCATTGAGAGAAAGGGATTAACATGAGCCCTAGATTTTCTAGATGTATTCAAGATAGAATGGATTAGGATAGTGCTTAGCCAAATTTATGATGCTTCATTATGGCTAGGAAATGGACCTATCAAAATTACTAATAGAATAATTCATAGGGTTATTGGTTACCTAACCCTAGATTGACCTAAGACACTAAGGAGTGATTTGAAGGAAGTAATTGTGAAGAATATTGGAGCTATCTAGAACAAAAGAGGCATAACAATTGACACAATCACTAATCCTCTAATAGAACTTGTTGTAAGGTTAATATCACACAAGTTATACTAATCTAGTAGATTAAACACTATGCCATGTATAGATGTAGATGTGGGATACAAAATTGTAAAGAAAGATCACACATATGATCTAGCAGAGCTACAATTAGAACAATTGATGGTGAACCTTGGAGCAATCAGAAAAACTAGGAGTGCACAATGTAAATTTAGTTCAATATTAATTTCTATATTCTTTTATGTACAAAACACATTCCCCTCATTTGGCAATGTGGGATGGAAACCAATAGATCAGTAGTAGTAGAGATTGGTGAGTATATTGAGTAGCTAGGAGAAAATTTTGAATCTTTGGTGACAAGTTATTTGAAGACTTCAAGAAGTCAATGAAGGAAAGATTGAGAATACCAATATCCTTCGTTAAGAAACACTTTGATGATCTATTTTTTCTTTTGGATGTTAATTATACATTTGTACAAGCTGCTAAACCAAGAGTGAGATGGTTGAGACCCTTAGGCTATGAAATCAATGTAGATGAAGCCTCTAGAGCTATAATAACTTTAATGGTAGAAGAGGTAGAAAAAAATACAAAGGTTTTTGGAAATTATGAGATGGAAAAGTCCAAAATTACCATGGAATTGAAGATTTCTTTAGCTTTGAAGAAAAAGGAGAAGATAGTGAAGAAGTTGAAAGCTAAGTTTGGAGAGGGTGTTGAGGTGGAAGAAGATGAAGAAGAGGATGAAGACAAAGAAGAAACCCAAGAACAAGAAGCTCTAGCTTTGACACAAGGTATGGGAGAAGATCAAAAATAGGAGGAGACTAAAGGTGTCAAGGGAGAATAATCTAAGGAAGAACCTACTTTTGTTGAGCCAAAGAAGAGAAAGGCTAAGGTCCAACCAATGACTAAAGATAAGAAGATAGCTAAGTTGAGTTAGCCTAAATGCATTGCAAATACAACAAGACCTAGCACATGTGAAACTACACAAAAGGCCAAGGAAAAGACAAAAAAAATAGAACAAGGAGTTCAAGAATAGAAGAGACCAAGAAGGAAGTATGTGGCACAAGCCAAGTCTGATGAAGAGAAAATAGAATCAGATGACAACAAACAATTTAAGGTGGTGGGTCATAATCCTCTTTCAGATCTTGACAATTTATGTGAAAATGTTAGAAATAGTGCAAATCTATCAAGATTTAGTCATGTTGATTTTGATAATTTTGGTAAAGTAGAGAAAAATCAAGTGGAGGAAGCCATATATGCCATGAAGGCAAAATTCAAGACAACTCCACTAGAACTAGCCAACTCTATGCCTAATAGTCTATATGACAAAGTTGAGAAAAAATGGCACTATTGTTTGAACTTGGAGAGACAAATTAGAGAAACATATATAGCCCAAGTAATGCCTAAGCTAACTAAGGCACAAATTTCTAAGGCTATAAAGAAGTATGCAGTTAGGTTTGTACCTAAATATAAAGCCTTTAGCATTTTGCAAAACAACATTGAGGATGTTGTCAAGAAGACCACTCAGATGTGGAAACTTACTTATGGGTTGACAACAATAAAGGAAGGAGAGGAAGAACCCATTATACTAAAGGATGATGATGATGATGATGATGATGATGATGAAGATAAGATAGTTGGAGGAGGAATAGAAATGCAAGTAGATGACAAAGTAACAGCTAAGCTAGAGTAGCTAGAAGAATACAGTATGTAAGACACACAATTGTCTAGTGTCAGTCCTCCACATGTCAGAAGTGAGACTACTGAGAAAATAAATGTCAAGGATGTTTTTGATCTATCATCTCATAACATCAATCCCCTTATTGAAGATGATTTGAAGATCTTAGATCATTCTACACTGTAGGCCAAACTTTGTGATAATCTTGTTTTGGTTAGTGTGGATGAGCTTTAGAAGTTAGTGATTGATGTTGTAAGGGAAAAGGTAAATCCACAAGAACCACCTTCTATCATCCCTTCAGTTACTAATTCACAACCTTTGATCCAAATTCCATAAGATGCATCTAACAAGGTTGATACAATTTCCAAGATTGATACAATAGAGAAGAGCATAATGGAAGCACAAGTTACTACTATAGAAATAGGTTAGATAGACTTATCTATACGTATAACACAAGGACAAGGTGCAAGTTAGGTCATCGTGATAGAATAGGGCAAGCCTAAAGAGAGTGAGATGACACCACAACTAAAGGAGCAAATTACCATCCAAGCCTTGGTAACCTTACTAGTATCTAGTACTCCATCAAGTCATACTCTTCAAAAGTCGAGCATAGATGCTACTCCATTGCATATCTTAGTGTTGAGCCCAAGTTCATCAAGGATGAAGAAGTAATTCAATATGGAGATGCGAGCCTTGATGAATAGATAATTTTTCCCAAGTTTGATTATGATTCCATGACTATAGAACAAATGGGCATATTACAACAAGCTCTAGCAAGGAAAAAGCATCAAGAAATGCTTAGAATAGAGAATAGGCAGGAGCAAGCACTACAAGATATCAAAGACATCTTTTTAGATGCATTTAGTCTGCCAATTCTTGATGAGACCAAGCCACTAATGGAATAGTTGATAGAAATAGTGGAGAAGGTCAGTAACAAAGACCTGGATACAATTGCCAAATTACTTGAATGGTTAGAAAAGAAGTTCCAAAATAAAGTGAATGAGAAAATATCAAGTGAATAAGGTTGCATTGGAAACTAAGGTTTGAGGATGTGAATAAGGTATTTGAGAACATATTCTCATTGTATATTAAATTGTGTAGTCCCTCACTCTTCACCCAAGAGACCAAAAGTCACATTCTAAGTCTGGAGAGCCAAATTTCTACATCATGTGTAAAACTACCACTAAATCTAGCTCAGAGTGAGAAGCATTTCAAGACATTGTTTCATACACAAAGTTAGTTAGCTATCCTGATAGAAGATGAGGCCAACATAAGGGAAAAACTAACTAGCATCCAAGCAATCATCACCCCCCATATGGAAATTTTGCACAAGGAGCTAGGCTATGCCAAAACCTTAATGAAGAAAGACCCAAATATTTCTACCTTAGATGGTCTAGTTCACCTTGTTGTGAGCTTGCAATCAAAATCAAGTCATTGGATGTAGCATGTGAGAACTAGGATGCAGCTCTTAAGATGATATTAGATGTCCATAAATCCTTTTCAAAAAAACATACAATAAGTGTACAGCCTATTGACAAAAGTGTCAAAAAAGGAGGAGAATCAGATAAAAAGAGGGAGACATATTTTTGGAGGAGATATAGAACAAAGGGGGATAATGAAATAAGAGAATGGAGGAGAACAAAAAAAGAGAGAGAAGCATCAAAATATATCAAAAGTATTAGATGAAAGAGTATCAGAAAAACATCATGAAATCAAAATTTATCAGTAGAGACACATTTACTTAGCAAGAGTACCAAATTTTGGATACAGAATAGACATATCAAATCAAGGGAACCTATCAAATTTTAAGGTATCTAAGTGATTATAAAATTTTGAAATTTTGAAGTTTTGAATATAAGCTGAGTTGAGATATGTTATGGTCATAAGATTAAGGATTATAATGTATACTTAAGTTTTTTTGACACTCATGTCCAAGGGGGAGGATTTTTATCTTGGATTGGTTTTGACAAGTGAGTGTCAACACACTTTAGTCATTTACTTAGCTCATATCGAACTAGTAGTATATGCCAAGCACAACATGTATATATAAGACCATGTAGAGTCATAGTGAGTGTAGAACCACCCATGTGTTGAGTCACTCAAGTGCCAAGTAGATAGTATATACTGAGTGACTTAGGAGTCCAGTAAACAGTGGATGCCAAGAAATACAAGTGTCGAATCATAACAAAAAGATTAGTGTATGCCAAGCATCAGAGACTTAGATGCCAAGTTGCATAGTTTTAAGATATTTGTTTTCAATGGCACAAACAACTATGTAAATCATTTTTGAGCTGACTTAAGATTGAATTTTGATATTTTGGAGATAAGGACAAATATTTAGTTGGATTCCCTATACAACTACATGCAGCCAATTAGAAAATGGGAAGGATTAAGCAACAAAATGGATGAATCTTGGCCATAGATTCATACCTAACCCTAAGTCACTAAGTCTTCTTAAGGAGGATGAAACCCTAAACTCTCCATGAGAAAGTGTGTAAGGAATTGAGGGAACTAAGAGAGAAGTTTGCATGCACAAATAGAGCATTCATGGTGGCTTAGAAGTTATCAAGTGAAACAAAATTATAGAATCAGTTAGAGTAGAACAGAGGATAGAGAAAATGATACAACAAAGAGACATCTAATCAAGAAGGATCAAGAAGACATTGTTTAGAGGTGATTTGTTATCAAGCAAGAAAGTGCTAACTACAGTATCAAAGTTGTGACATACTAATAGGTGATTTTAGTCAAAATCTCTTAACAGAGTGATCCTAATAGGCTATATGAAATCTTTTAACAAGGCACACTTCTAATAGGGTGTTGAAATCCTCTAACATGGTGAGACCTAATAGTCTCTGTAAACCTTTAATAGAGTAGATCTCTCACAAGGTAGATCATGTTTCATAGTCAAAACATTCTAACTTTCATTGGATACACTTTATTACTTCAGTAGTGAAGATTTGTGGGTGTCATCCCCACCCCAATTATACCTTATCATTGGAGGGTTTCTATGTAATCATATATAGTGTTATATGTGTATGATTGCTTATATGTTTACATGATTTAGATGTATATACTTTACATGTTATTTAAGTTTACTCATTGAATGTATGAGATGGATGTGTGGTGAAAGTTTTATGGGTCCAAGTTTAAACTATTGATTCAACCCCCCCCCCCCCCCCCCCCTCTCAAAAGTTTACCTTTCCTGTTGTAATTCCAACATCATTAATATGATATAAAATTCATTAATACTAAATACTAATTGAGTATGCATTAACATATAACAATATTTATTAATATGACATAAAATTAAATATTAATATGCAACATTCATAGATAATTATTTTAAATGACATTCTTTCATTATCAAATAAGGTTTACCAAAGAGCATTTTTTATTTTTAAATTTTTTTCTTATATTTCTTAAGGAAAAGGCTGATAGGAGAATCAATATCTTCCTCATTCTCCTCCTCGTGTGGTCTATCATGTCAAATTTTGATGCTTCCTCATGCTTTGAGGAGCATGAGGTTATGGTACTAAAGGGGGGTCTACTGCAATAACAAGTAAATGGATTAAATTTGCATACTTTTGTTATTGTCACAAGTATTTCATTAACTAGTAGAACATAACATGCATTTCTCTTTACTTAACAATGCCACATCATGTATAGTAACATTTTGATCAGCCACCACCTCAACATGTTGAACACTTTGAACATGCTTCACTCGTTCACCATGATGTTCAACATGCTCTAAAATATTCTAAAAATGGTTACATGGCCAATTGCAATTGAAGATGTTAAATTCTATTAATAATTACATAATTTTTTTCCAAAGGAAAATTAATACCTCCACCACTATGATGCACACCATGGCCTTTGTCATGCACAAGTTTTGTGATAGGATTTGAAGGCTGCAATGAAATGTCATGTGCATTGTTATCATTGTTTGATATATAAAATAGAAATAGTCAATTTATGTTATAAATTAATACCAAACATGAAATTTGTCAACTATTCAATTTGATTTACTTTTCATTTGACTAATTTACTTGTCTCATCTTGTGCACTAGATTCTTCAATATGGCTTTTAGATTCTTGGCTTAGGCATGTAGCCACTACTTTATAGTCTTCCTTGAAGGAAATTATTTTGTCTTCATCTGTAGGCTCTACATTGAATTATTTGCCATTTTTTTTTCTTAGTATGATTAGTTGTGCATGTATGATTTGATTAAAAAAAATTATTTGCAACCTTATGTAAAAGAAAAATTGATATGAAATTCCATTGTTGCTACTTACAAGTCAAGAGTGAAGTTTCATATAGCCACCATAGCCAAGTTTGTGTTGGCCAACCTTTTTACTCTCGCTCCTATAGCTTTTGATGTGTTCTATAGTCTATGAAAAGTTTGAAACATGTTAGATTATATATTTACAAATATCACTAATTACTACATGATTACATTCTACTTAATACTATAATGACATACCTTCTTTTGTCATCTTCTAGTTGAATTCCTCTACCCTTTAGCCTTTTCTCTTTTATATCTTCCATTATTTCATTTCACTCCATTAGTGGAACCATAGGAAGACACTCGTACTTTGGGTTATCCTTTAGAGCCCTTCTATATTGGTCCCTCATAGTCTTTGTATGTTTGGATGCTCTTTTAAGAATTAGGGCACTGTCAAAAATGTTATTTCCAAAGAGGTCTTCTAAAGATTTAATGAGCTAATTTTTTAAGTTAGGACCCTGTTCATTCCACCTTTTTTTGAAAAAACAAAATTGTTAGATACATAACTTTAATATAGTACAATAAATGAAAGAAAAGAAAAATATTGTACCAATGACATGAAGCTATGTACCTTTCACGTATGGTGGGCCCAAATAGATTCAATGTCATTTTAAAAAGAGTATCATAAAAAACATCATTTCCTACAAAAACATCATGGGATTATTAGTCCAAAATGAGTTATGTATTAGTAAACTACAATTGCACTATAAATAATAACAATTTTAAAGGATCTAGAAGACTTAATATTTTTAATGGAAACATAATTTTTTTTGTTCAACAATAATGACCCCACAAATGAACCAATACTAGAAACATGGGTTGATCCACGAAATAGTTGAGCTTCACTAGTATTGGTCTTTGTTCTTTTATTAGTTGTAGGTGCATGTATTAGTGCACAAAATAGGTCCATGAGTATAAAATGCACCCAAGAAAAAAATTAATACATGATTAGCACATTAAAAAAAATAGCAAAAAATGCTTTTATGAGTTGTAGTTGATACAAAGAAAGATGTATGCAAGCTCCTTGTTTCTGACAATGCAATCAGTAGTATCGAAGTGTTGATTGAAGGAGGCAGCTGCACTTCATCATGAGCTAAAGAATACTTTGTTAGAAAAGACATTTTCAATGGATAAAGATCAAATAGGGTACTAGAAGCATCCCAAACATAAGTTGAGTCAATAATTCATGAAAATGTTAAATTAATGTTTAAAGGTTTAAGGATTATTTACATGAAGGTTGTTTGCTACAACTCTCACCATGTTGACCATGTTTAACAGGTGTCAAAAAATCATGTAAGAAGAATGCATCATATTATAGATCATGATCCATGAGATGGTATAAAATATAAACATTTATTGAACATTTATTATTGCTTACAATTAATTATTGCTTACCTTCATACTATTGACTCTATGTATCAATTCATCTTTGAGTGCCTTTGTTTCCTTAGTTTTGTTTTGTTCTAAGACAAGGGTAAGAATTTCTTTACTATATTTATTTATCATCTAAGTATCCATGAAGTCAGGGTCAGTGCTACATAAGATGTCATCTAAAAATGTTGTCTCAATTTCATATTACATTTGATCTACTGTCATTTTTTCTTTTCCCTATCAATAAGTATCAATTTGTGACATCAATATTGGTAAAATTCTATCAAAATAACTCCAAATCCATATAGAAAAGAACATAATAATATGGCATTTTTTCCTATATAATTTGTACAATTACACAAATAAAGGTTTACCTTTGCTAAAGAAGGTGTGTGAGGAACATCCTTGCCTATGCCTCGTGGTGGATCCATGTCACTGTGTGACAAAGATTACTAATTCTTAGCAATCAATAGCAAAATGAAAGTAATAGACTTACCAAAAATATTATCAATAAAATAGTAGATTGTATATTATAGTCAATATTAATTGGAGGCAATTGCTTTAAATGTTATACTTGCCTATGTCATGATAGTGATTTCTTTTATATCTACATGATTCAATTTGTAATCTATCACAAGCTCTTCCCTTGCACTTATTGATTTTATCACACATACAAAAACATGATTTACCTCGCGTGCCTTGAATATACAATTTGGTCACTTATTAGCTGACATAGGTTGAGAACTATTTATAAAACCTATAATATTCCCTATTGCTTTTGGCCTTCCATCAATATACATAGCAAGCCTTTGATCATTTTCTTTGTATTGTATATAATTTTTTGACAATGCATACATATGCATACTTTTTTTCATTACATAATTTGCATCCAATTATTGTAATTATAAAATGGTCCTACATACTCCATCAATTCAACAACTTTATTATAGCTGACCTTTATGCCATCCATGGAAAATAAGCCCAAACCATTTAATGAAGATGGATCTATGTGATATATAAGTTTGTTAATAGAAAAATCAATGTTAACTAGAGGTAGTTCTTTGGGTAACCATTCTTTCTGAAGATGTGTGTAACTTAAGGGAACCTTCATGTCACCTTTGGTCTCATTTTCATAAGAACATGACCCCCCCACCCCTAGCAAGGAAAAATTGCATTTGTTTACTAAATTTTCTTCTAATCTTTTGACCTCTAGTTGATCTCCCTATTCTAGACCTACTAGATGTCTCACTTTTGTCTTCTATTCCTACATTTTCCTCACTCAAGGAAGATAGATCAGACAAATACCTATTTGGTGATACCTGCAATCCATCAAATGAGAGACATAGTAAGATCTATATATTTTGCTGAGTAAAGAGAAGGAAACAAAATAATAAATTTTATGTCTGACTAAACTCTATGTGGATAGTAAAGAGAAGACACAAATATTAAATTGTATCTATAGGGTCTATTGAATTATACATATCAATCCATATCACAATGCATGACCCTATTCAAAGGCATTAAATTTTTTGCATGTGTAAATCATTTATTTTAAGTTAGCCAAAAATTACATATGTATGCTACAAATTACATAGAAGACAAAAATTACATGATGCATTCATCAAAATCATTGTATATTTTTAATTCCTTACGTATGCTTTATGTGTGGTAGCTATGAAAAATTATTGTATATACTCCAAGATATTAGAGTTCAATACATCATAACTTAATTATAAAAACATACAAGTCAAAAAAAATGTATGAATAAATCAATACCTCATAGGTGACATTGATCATACCTTGACAAACATTTCATTGGTCACATTATTGATCATCCTCTTCATCCATGTCATCATCATCATGATACTTGTCACCTTGATCAGTGTCGTAGTTGTCATCATCATCATGACCAACACCGACACCATCTTTACCATCATCATCATCATTATCATCACCATCTTCATCACAATGATCATCATCATCATCATCATCACCATCATCATTAGCATCACCGGAATCATCATAATTTTCTTCTTCATCTTCATTGTGCAACAGTGATTTGTGATCATCATTTACTTCATCGTATGATTCTTTAGTATCTTCTTCTTCCATCACATTATACTTTACCTACCTTCCTCTTGCATCATGTCTAACAAAAAATGACTAACCTATTTTATGTGGAACACCAAAGTAAAACACTTGCTCACATTGGCTTAGAAGAACATAATGCTCATCTCTAACCAGCTCAAATGACCTTGTATTAATCACTGTAAATCTACTATCATGTTCAATAACAGTTCTATCATGATGATGTAGGAACATCCAGAGGTATAAGGGCAATCCTGTGTCACCCAAAAAAAAATGTACTTAAACTTAGTTTCTATTTCATGTGTTTTCATTTTTGGATACCCATTTGGGTCAAATAAAGGTTCCAACTCTCATAGTTCCACTATCAGTGTTCTAGGTTAGAGTATTTGAACACCTTGGGATACATGTAAATGCTAGAAAAATAGGACTATGTAATTGAACCATAATTATGGTGCATTAGAAGGTGTAAATTGGAAGGAGGATTAAAATTGTAATTTAGAATATTCTAGAAAAAGAATCAGGTCAAAAGGTTGTGCAGTTTGAAAGTTATCACAATTTTTCTATTTCTAGAGACCTCCTAAAATGCTTCAACATTAGGTTTAAATATGGTCCATAGGGATATAGAGCACTTTGAGAGCTTTTTGAAAATGTAAATGGTTCATCAATCGGAGCTATGGTTCATAAGTTATGCCTCCTGAAAGTTCGATTACCATTTTTGGATTCTTCTATTTTTGTGCCAACTTCTAACATGACTTCTAGAGCCTTCTATTTGGTCTGTGGATGCCAACTAGCACTTTCTAGAATTTATTCATAATCCTTAACCTTTTGGGATCTATTTAAGGACATTTATGGCATTATTAAAGGCAGTTCAAAGTGGAGTTAGAGAGAAGGTACTGGGAGAAGAAATTATCTCCAGATTTATGCTATTGTAAGCCCATAGGTTGGAGTCTATTTCTCTGCACTAAGTGTACTAACATATTTTCATAGTTAATAAAAATTTTCCTTTCCTGTTGTGTCTATTTTGTGCTTGGGTTGTGTCCCCAACACATGATCATTTTGATTCAACTGTAACCTGTACCCTTTGATGACAAATAGAACTAATTTGAATGAATTAAAGTCACACTCAAGTATATCATCCAAAATTCTATAGTATCAATTTTTAGATTGTTGAGAAAGTATGTCATTTCTAGATGAAATATTAGTGACCTCGAAGACTGCACTTATCCCACAACCACAAGTTTTGTTTGTGTCATCTAACTTTTTTATGCAAAATTTATGGTCATGGAAGTACATAGCTTTGTGGTGTTTGATCTTTAATTATTCAAAAATGTCAATATTATTTGCATCAATCCATGAATTGATATTAAACTTATGGATCATGGTTAGTAAACTTATATGTACCTTTTTACCTCTTAAACCATGTGCTAGATCAAGTACCATTGACATAACATTGGGATCTCTATTACGATGAGATTCTTTAACCAATGATGTAACACCATCCCATGTTAATGAATGAATATTTTCTTGATTTTGCTGAATCTATACCATTGTCCAATCAATATTGTTTACAATATACAAATGTAGTACATCCCACAGATGACCAACTATAAAGAAAACAAATAGACCACTTAGAAAAAACTTATATTGAAGATTTATAAGAATTAATAAACTACAATAACATCTTATAATTACTTCTCACTTTCCTCAATCTACCTTCCCCCATCAAGTACCCCCTTCATATATTTTAATAGATTTGGGATCCCAAATGTGATCTATATGGATATTTGTTAGAAACTTGAGAAGATATTCACTAATGTACACCATGGTATGGTATACCATATATCCCTCCACCATAGAACCCTTAGGATGTTCTCTTTGTCAAACCAAGCCCTTCATAAATTTTGAGTGCCTCTCAACCATCTACATTGACTTAGTTTGTACAGTTCCACACAAATCAATCTCCTCAACTTGATGTATGAGGTAGTGTTCTTGAGCATTAAAAAAGGTTGAAGGTAGACACTTTTTCATTTCACACATAAGCTAGAAATTTTTTCTCTTCCAAAATTTAATATCTTTTTTATCAATTTCTTTAGATGATAACCATCTAAAGGAGATTCAAAATGTAAGAACATATAAACAATATTCTAGGAAAAGAATATAATAAATTACATTAAAAGTAAAGCAAGTAGTAAATATAATATCTATACAAAAAATCTAAAAAATAACTCTTCTAACCTCATGTATTTTCCAAGATCATATAAAATTTGCTTAACATTGTTTTCAAGTTGTTGTGGGAGGGATAGAGGTAGGACACATTGCAATAATTTAAAAATAATTTTTTCAATATATTATTAAATAATACAATAAAAAGTGCATGCAATTTTATAAATCTATTGTAAATAGAGAACATGACTTGCCTTGACGAAGGCATGTCAATCATGTGTTTTCAACCCTGGTCCAAAATCACCTTTCTTTGATACAAGACTACTTATATTTGTAGCAAATCCTATAGGAGAAAAAAATTTATGACTTCTTTGAATGCATCACTTTGCTGCTCCATTAATAACCAAGGAATGGCCCTCATATTTATGTAGTCTCTGTTGCAATTTGATTCAATAAGAAAAAATTATTAAATAATTGGATTCATGAATGTCATTACAAATTTTGGCAATTTTTTCTTTGTCATGTCTTCGATCCAATATTTTTCATAGTATCTCTATTACATTCTTTCCAATATGCATAGCATCAAACAAATGCATGATTGGGAGATCTTTGTAGTATGACAACCTACTAAATTGACTAGGATAACATTTTATTCCTCTAGAAAGTTAGTCATTGATGCCTTGATGACCTTTACAAGCATCAATTATATCATTACTAAAAAAAATACAATATCAAAATATAAATTTTAAACAAAAATCATTAAATGGAATGACATTACCTGGACAATTTAGTCTATTGTATTCCAACTTCCATAGATGAGATGTCATTCTTTGTGGCCTTTATATTGTCTCTTCTTTCCCATTAAAAAGATGTTTTCAATAGTTTGATACCTATGATTATTGTGGAGAAAGTGCCTAAACTCATCAAACATCTGCTTTCTTAAACTTCTTGAATGATAAGATTTCATCTTCAAACCACAAAATAGATATGCAAATTTTCCCTTTTTCTGAAGATTTAAAATATCATGTACAATTATCATGCACAACTTAAACATACAACAATAATGTGTAAGAACTATAACATACCAAAAATATGTGACCTTAACAATATAACATATCGCAAAAATGAGTTAGCCCAGTGGCATCATGTATGGTCCATACAAGCATTGCATGGAATTGAAATTGTCTTTTTCCTATTAGTTTAGAGATGTCATACATAGTGACCCCATTCCATAAGTTCAACAACTCATCAATAAGGTTCTCAATATACATGTTCATATATTTAACTTGGTACTTATGTAGTTGAATGAACAAAAATATTACATAATAATTATGACTATTTTGATGTAGTATTTATACATTAATTTAGATAACTATTAAATACAAAATACCTAGTACAATCATTGATAATATTATGTGCTCACTCTTTTTGGACATCCAAGGATTAATTTTATTGTTAACAACAAAAATAAGCCACACTAAGTAAATAGATCTCATATCTCCAAATGGATTGACATCGTCCATTGCCAATGAAACCTTGAGATTATGAGGTTCTTCTTTAAAGTGTGGCCAAGTTTCTTTCTATATATTTAAATGAACCATCTGCAGGTGCTTGCATAATTTCATCTTGAATTCTATTGCATCCATGGTAATCCATAAATTGTGCCAAGCTAGTGCACCTAAATAATCGTTCAAGACATAGAATAATAAAAATGTATCGAAGAACCTTGTGAGGCACCTTTTTTTTTTTATCTAACTAATATCTAATGATATGATATTTGGAGCATTTTGTTGTAAATTTATGTTATTTATGATATAGAATGTGATCGTTGGGACATGCATGTATTGTCTAATACCTCATTCCAATTTGATTCATAATAGTGGATAATTCTAAATATGAATGAGGTAGAATGTTTGATGGTGGTAAAAAAACCTCACCTGTCAACCTACAACAAAAAATATGATTTGTTAATATAATGAAATATAATAATGGTATACTAACATTTAAGATGACAAAAATGACATATCTTAGCATATGTGACATTTTTACATTGGATAAACCATTCATAACCTTCAATTTCACCAACAACACTATAGCAGAGAGAAGAGTTATTTGGGAGCCTTGGTATAGATATGGCTTCTCAAGTATAGGTATATCAAGACCATCTTCATCATCATTATCATATGTGCTCATACCATCATCATGATCATCTTGAGTAGCTACTTCAATAACATCTTATTCAATCATGTCCTTTCATACATTATCAGCTACACCAATACCATCATCTTCAATCATGTTCTCTGTTATAGGATTATCTTCTTCCATGGGAGCATTAACATTGTCTTGGATATTCACACCTCCATGTTGGTCTAGTTGGAAATCCATATTCACCAATCGATAAAAATTGTGCCCCCCTTCAACATGACCATGTTGCCTACAATGACTATGGGCTTTTGTGATTTGAATTCTTTGATTCTTTAAGCCCATACACTTTTTTCAAGGACAATAATATTTATCAACATTTCTTCCAAACTGATACCACAATCTAGCAATTGTCTCATTATTTTGTTCAAAGTTCATATTGCCAGATGTGGTCTTCCTTCATAGGAAAATATTCAAGTTATAAATATACAAAATAGAAACATAAAAGCATTAGTAGTATCTTGTGTATAATTAAAAATAATAAGTATAAGACCCATCTTAGACTAAGGATTTTTATAAGTTCATGATATTGACTATTATAATGCACTCTTTAGTAGCTTCATCAGGATTCAATATTATATATGGATGTGAAAATGCCCTTCTTGCATAGTGATCTTAATGAGGATATTTCCATTTAGAAGCCTAAAGGATTTTCCTAGGACTGGTCACTTGTTTGCAAACTTTGGAATTCAATTTATGGTCTCAAACAATCCCTTTTGACTTCGTATGCCAAGATGGACACTTTTATGCTCTATTTAACTTTTATTCTAGATCAATAATTTATATCTAATAACAAGAGGGAGATAATTTAAAATTAGTTTTCTATGTGGATGAATCAATTCTTATATGCATCCCTTGTTAAATTGTTAAGATTATTTAGCGAGCATTGATGGATAAAGTTAATATAATAGATCTTGTATTTCTATATTGCTTCATTGGTCTTCATGTTATAGAAGTATTCTTTCAATATGCTTCATAGGTTTGGCATGTTTGATTAAAACTGTTGTGATTATCTCCTTAAATTAATGTTCCTTCATATTGGTAGTCATTTAGCAATATTTTGTATCATACGCATATTACTTTTGTAGTTTGACTAGTCTTTAATTTCTTTCACAATCTATATGAGACTTACTTGAAGGATGTTAAATGTATCTTTAGGTACATTGAGTAGACTTCTCATCTTGGCATTCATTGTTCACCAAGAGATTCTCAAGTTGTTGGCTTCCTTGATTCAAAATGAGTTAATGATTCTAGTAATCATAAGTCTACCTCTGTCACTTTTTCTTAGTTTTGGTTATATGATGTGCCTTACAAGAAGTAAATTTTGTCACTCTTATTTTGTTAACTCACCATTAAAACATAGATCAAGGCTATGATATCATTTAATTTGTATTATTTTTAGTTACCTCAAAGAAGTCTATAAGATATGTCCTTTAATTTACAAGAAGTGATATGTAATTCCTTTCTCCTACCTCTATAAAAAAAAAATCTTTGTTTAATATAATACAGTGTATAATTTCTAATTTTTCATATTTGCACCAAAAGTAACTACTTTTCTATCATTGTTGGGTATTGGAAATTGTAGGGTTGAGACAACTCCATATGCATGTTGTGGGAAAGGGAGATTCAATGGCATAGGCACATACAATCCTATTTCTCCAGTGTGTCCATATAATGTGTATGCTCGGTGGGATGACTATCATCCCATAGAAAGAGCCAACTAAATTATAAAAAATCATTTCTTCAATGGAGGGGCATTTGATATGCATCTTGTCAACCTCAAAACCATGCTTAATATGGACATTTGATTTTATTTTACAAAACTTACTCTTACCATCATTGAATAAGCCTATTACCTTTATTTATTGATTGAATAAAGCTATAGCTCTTTGTTCTTCTTCTTATTATTACCTATGTTTTTTGTGGTAATCGTTAGTTTATTCTTATTATGTTTACCTACTAGATTGTATAAATATCTTATTGTAATGTTTCTCATAGGGGTGACCATGATTTGCCCAATTTATAGAGGCATCTCTATCAGATAATTATTATTGTTGTACCTACTTTTCATATTGTATAAAATTCCATATAAATTCATGGCATTGTTTGGTTTTTTCGCATGAATTGCTCACATGTGTTGGTAATCATGTAGATCAACATATTCAGAAGACTTATATTGCTAAAATGTAATGACATAAAATGAAGATTATCATATTCAAAAGCTTTAGACTTCATTTTAAAAAGAAGTTGACAATTTAAAAATATTTAATCCACCCCTATGATGAATTGGTAGCCACGTGTGCTCAACATAAATAATTTATGGAGGAGTTACAATGGGAAGTTAAAATTTAATATTCATAGCCAAGAAACAATATAAAAATGCAAAGTTTTCATTTATTGCCCATCTACACAAATTCATTGAAAATGTGGAAAATGTTTAATTCTTCAAACAAATCTTCCAGAAACCTACAAAAGATGCACACTCTCTAACTCTCATGTGAGTGGAATTGCATCAAAGCTTGAAGTACCTATCATCATTACTTTATAAGCATGCACGAACACAATTTATACCCATCCAAGGAGTAGGGCACATATTAGAATTATCTCAAGGGGGAATTTTGTGCAGATCAATGAAAATTTTCATGGAATGAGGAGTGGTCCATTTGATCCAATGTAATCCAAAAAAATTGGGAACCAGTGTTAATCATTACATACAATAGGGAGAAAGGAAAACAATACTTCTGTTTGAAAAATATAGCATGTACTTGAACTAATGATTAAGGCATTCACTTAAGAAGCTATATTTTTAGTTCAAACATTGAAAGTTTGTTACAAACACTAAAGCACGCATCCTTGCATGAAGGAAACAACTTGAAGATAATAAGAATCCCTAGTGTAAAATTGTGTCATCAACAAGAAATTTCGTAATGGGCTCTATATGTGCACTTGGGTGCTAAGTTAAACTAATGAAAGAACCTTTTGTAGAAGGGAATTCATGATGAATTGGGGAGAAAGAGTCTACCAAGATGAGAAACATAAAGCCCTCTGATGATCTTATCTAGGTTAAAAATAAATAAAGTTTTTTTGCAGTCTCCCATGTACCTTACAATGGAAACCATTTTCATTTTCTCTAATCGAATAGTCTATGTATTTTCACAAGCATGGCCTAATCACAATATTTCCTTTCTTTTGGAAGTTGTTCTATGGAAAATATTTGGTTTCTTACTCTAGAGGGGTAGAGGATCGAGAAACAATGACTGGTCGGGGCAAAGGGACCAAAAAAGGAACCATATTCATTCATACACAAACAAAACCTTGAAAAAAATGGAATAGAGTAACTTACCTTGAAAGAGATCAGAAGAAATTGGTGGACACAGCTAAACAAAGTTGCAATCCTACCCACACCCAATCCACCCAAGTGAACCATATTCATTCATACACAAACAAAACCTTGAAAAAAATGGAATAGAGTAACTTACCTTGAAAGAGATCAGAAGAAATTGGTGGACACAGCTAAACAAAGTTGCAATCCTACCCACACCCAATCCACCCAAGTGAAAATAAAGTGAGTTTCATTTCTTTTCTTTTTTATATCCCCTATTCATCCAAATTTTGACACTAAGTTTTAAGTTTCTTCAAAATTTCAACCTTTTCAAGGTAAAACAAAAACAAAAAAAACAAAAAAAGGAATTTCAATAGCCAAAATGGCCTTTGGTCGAAAATGTTGGTCAAAAATAGCGATAAATTGCAATAGTGTTTGTTAAGGTCTTCTGGCCCTAGGTATTGAGTTTGAGTGTCTACAACCTTCCTGAGCAGCATAAAATTACCTATTTAAGAAATGGACATACATTGTCCAAGACATCTCTTGGTAATAGTTTGCAGCTTTTTCAAGAAAAAGACCAACACCCAACTAGCTAGATAATCTTTATTAGGTCAGTAGCCTAGTCTACTAGAATGTGCATATTCTTTGTTGTGGCCTTCACCTCATCCATCTTGTTCACTTCCTCATTCTTCTTAGAGTGAGCCCAAGTGTGTTTACTAAGACCCTAGTTCTCTACCACCAAAGGGGAATATTGTCCTTTGTCTTGCTCAAACTTTTTGAAAAGATTGCCCACATTATCTACCATAGCCTTTAGAGATTTTTTATTATTGTCTTCCATTTTCTTGATCACCTTTTCAATATTGTTCAATTTGGCTTCTAGTATGCATAAGGTTTGTAACCTCTTCAACATTTCCAATTACCTTCAAGAATTGGTCAATATGTTGTCCTAAGGTATGCTCTCCTCTGGCTAGTTTTCTAACCTACTCCACTTCCTTACCAATAATTTGCATTTATTGTTTTAGGATGCCAATCTCCTTTAGAATGGTCCCAAATTTTCCTAATAGACTTTTGAAAGAACCAATCACACCCTCTATTTTATCGTCAGAATCTAGATTTTTCTCCTCATGCACCTCATCCTCTTTCTTTAGCTCCACATTCTTCATAGCATTGTAAATCTTCTCCTCTTGAAGCCCCAGATATTTTTGCTTTCAGATGGGGTAGACGCCCTAACATCATTGTGACCCTTGAAACTCTTTCCTTTACCACCACTCTTCTTCTGGTAATCTCTTATCATTTCCTCCACAAAATCACTTTTTTGATTAGAGCCATTCCCTTCAACACTCTTCTTCTTCTTCTGAGAGCTACACCCAAAACCTCTTTTTAGACTCTCGTTACCCCCCTCTACATCATCTTGAGTATCTAAGTCATAACCTTTCTCTAGGAGACTGCCCTTCATGTCATATTCTACTACCTTCAAGTTGCCCCTAGGTCTCATAGCCTTTTTGGATTTTAACACATTCATAACAAGAACCATAAGGCCCTCATGACACAATGTTCTCCATTCGGATCATTTTGAATTTCCTAGATGGAGAAGCTCAGAGATTGCCTCAAATAAAAGGGGAAATTGATCCTCATATCATGCCTAAAGTGATTAGCTAACATAAAATGATACCCATATAGCTTTGTAAACCTACCATCCAAAGTAAGGTACTCCATAATGAAAAATAGCAAGAATAATCTCCAAAGACGAGAAACAGAGGCTGGGTTGAAATAAGAATTACCTATTTTCACTAGTCAATTTCTCTCATTTTTTGACTCCACAAATTTGTAAATGGCCTTGTTCGACAGCTTCCTATCCCAAAAAAAGTTGATACCATCCATATCCAACCCTGTAATCTCCACTATCACATCTTTAGTCACTTCCATACATTGGTTTCCAACCATGATAGAGCCATCCCTCCAAGTTTTAATGAATTGCTAAGTAATGGTAGAATTATTACCTTTGAGCCTTTCCATATAACCTATGAAATTCATGTGCCTTAAAATGTCCCAAACCTCCATTTTCTTCATCCACTCCTTGCAACTTGTAGGTTCCACTCTCTTCCTTTTTCCTCCCATATTCCCCCCTTCAATGTCACTAGATTTCTCTCTCTAAAACACCTCATACACATTGCTACCAAAAACAATACCACATTCGAAGGACAAAATGGTAACAACAACCCATAATCTATGTGAAATAAAGCTCATCTTTCTAAAAATCATAACCCAGCACACTCCTATTGGAATAATGATACATTTGTCATTAGTTACAACACTTATTTGATTCTGAATGCTTACCGAGTTCATCACTCAGTTTGCAGTTCATACCAAGCATTCGTTGGTTACCAAGTATGTTCAGCAGTGTTTACCAAGTCAAAAAGGTAAACAAAGGTTTTTGTGTTTATCGAGTCAATAAGGTAAATGAAGGTTTTTGGTGTTTACCGAGTCAAGAAGGTAAACGAAGGTTTTAATGTTTACCGAGTCAGAAAGGTAAACAAAGGATTTAGTATTTACCGAGTCAGGAACGTAAATAAAGGTTTCAATGATTACCAAGACAGAAAGGTAAAAGAAGTATTCAGTTCTTACCAAGTGAATCGAAGAAGTTAGTTTCTACCGAGTGACACAATGTTTATCGAGTCACCAGTGGTTACCAAGTTCCAAGCTAATTAGAGTGATTAGTATGGACCGAGCCCCTACCTCTACCGAGTGCATGACGATGCTGTGTAATGTAGTGGATGCCGAGTGTCAGAAGGTCACCGAGTGAGTTTGAGGAACCTGAGTTTTCTGCTATCTGGCCGACTCAGTAATGTTTTGTCCACTTGTGTTTGGACGACCTTGTTGTTGTAAATATTGGAATGGTATATATGTAATGTATTGTGCCATTTACAATATAAGAAAATAGATATGATGAAGAGAAGTAACAATGAAGTAAGAGCGAATTGAAAGAGAATCAGCAGCAGAGTATTCAACAAGGTTATCAAGAAGCACCAAAGATATATCCATCACATCAAGTGATCAGTACATAAGATCTAATCAGAAAACCAATTGCAACTAGATCCACTGCTTCATCCTAACAGGTGAATCAATTTTGTAAATCCTTTAACAGGGTAGACTTAACAGTCTTTTGTAAATCTCCTAACAGAGTGCATACTTCATTGTATGTTTGTAAATCCTCTAACAAGGTGGATCTAGCAGTCCTACTTGCTCCTAACAGGGCAGATCACTAGAAGTGATCACTGTAAGCCTTAACCGGCCAACTTTATACTACAGTATTGAAGTTTCGTGGGCATCATCCCCACCCCAGTTTTACTTTCAATTTGAAAGGTTTTTGGGTCACCAAATCAGTGTGTTAATCTTTTTCATGCATACAGTAAAGTAGATGAATGAATGGTGAATTTGTTATTATGCTGAATTGGCTTAAATTTTAAAGCTTACTGATTCACCCCTCCCCTCTCAGTAACCTTGTTAGTCCTGAATATTTCCAACAACTCCAAGACTGATCAACACATAATTACAAATCTCTTACACCATCATTACTAAAAAAAAATTTCTTACACCTCAATTTATCATAATTGATAAATTGGCAACCATCAACAGGTAAAGGCTCATTATTATCCCCAATAACTTTATGCTCACTTAAGCAGGCCATGTTAGTTGCCCAATCAGTAGCACGGTTAGCTTCCCTGAAGTTGTGGGTGATAATACAAATATCAAAAGAATTAATAATATGAATAGCCTAAAAAATAATATTACTAATAGTCCATGAAGGTTGAGTAATTTTATTAAGACAATTTATCATGTTGAGAGAGTCTCCTTCCACCCAAACTTTTATCAAATTCAAACTCTTTGCATTAATAAGACCATGAAGAGTAGCACAAGCTTGGGCCATGTGATTAGTTTGACTACCAATATGAATAGCCATGCAACCTACTTTATTGCCATAAGAATTCCTGATAACAACTCCACACCGAGCAATGCCCAAGTTCCCTTTAGAAGCCCTGTCAAAGTTTTTCTTGAACCAATTCGCCGGTTGGTTGTCCCATCATGCACTATCCTTGGATTAGGTCCTTATTTATCCTTACACAATCTCCTTAGGTTAAATTTATGAAACACCCAATCTTCCCAATAATTATGAGGTTACTATGCTGAACCATTAGTTTTAATATTCTCTATTATAAGGGCCTTGATTTTACAAAAAAATTGATTTGAACTAGGTTCCACTCCTCTAATTACCCTATCACTGTGCTCCTTCCAAATATCCCAAAAAAGGTAAGGAAGAATGAAATCCCACAGTTTTATTATCAAAGCATTCTTGGAAGGAGGTTTCCAACTAGTAAAGAATAGTTGAATAGTAGCAGGGAAAACCCAATCCATATTCAATCATTTACAAACTTTATCCCATAGATTTTTGGTAAAGGGGCAATGTAGAGTAATATGGTTGACCAATTCACAATCATTCTTGCAGAGAACACACCTATTGATAATGATGAAGCCTCTCTTTATTAAATTGTCAAGAGTCAATATCTTATTCTATAGAAGAATCAAAAAGAAGATATTAATTTTAGATGTGAAGCCTTTCATCCAAGCCTTGCCCAACAAGGTTTGTCATATAATTCAAAAGAATTAGCATAGGCTAAGGATATAGAAAACATTCCACTAGGAGCTAACTTCCATATCAGATCATCCTCCTTTTAACTTAAAAGGACAGATCAACCAAGTTATCATTCACCCTTTTAAGGTCCAACCACATATCATTCTTCCAATAATATACCACAAGAGTACCAATAAGATTCTTACATTGCTCTGTATTAGTGTTCCACCCTGGGTCATCACAAAGTGGGTGGTCTAAGATCCAAATATCTTCCTAAAAGAGAATTGTTCTTCTATTTCCCACCTTCCATCTAACCCCTTTCCTTATAATTTTTTTTAATTACTAAGAATTTTTCCAAATCATGGATCCTCTTTGTTCCAAATCAAATATTAAGGAAATGATCAAAATCATAGTTATCCCTATTGTATTTATCAACCCAGATGTTCTTCCATTCCACTTCCTCTTTGTGCCATCTCCATAATAATTTTTCCAATAAAAATTCATTCATTGTAGTAATTCTTCTCAAACTAATCCCACCCTTATTATGGGGCATACAGACATTTTCCCAAGCAATGAGTGGTAATCTTTTTTTAATCTTCATTCCAGTCTGTAAGAAGATCTTCTGAATTTTCTCAATAGCCAGAGCAAACTTTCTTGGAATTTTAAAAACACTTAAAGCATAAAGTGAAACACTTTGCAAGATGGACTTCAACACAATTACCTTTCTAGCCTAGCTAAGGAGGGAGCCTTTCCAATTAGTAAGTTTCAAGTGAATTTTATTAATCAACGAGTTGCAAAAGCTCTCAAGAGGGTTTAAACCCAAAGGTAACCCCAGATAGGATCCAAGAAGAGAGCCAATCTCACAGCCAATTATCTTTTTGATTTTATTATGCCTAGCCTCACTAACATTAATGAAGTATATCGCACTTTTGCTCCAATTAATTATTTGGCTAGAAGCATTCCCATAGTCAACCAAAGCTTTTTTAATATTCCTAGTATTTCTAACCAAGGTCTCCCCCATAACAATAGAGTCATCAACAAATTATTGATGAGAGCATATCAAAGTAGAAGAGGAAGGATTACGGCCCACAAATTTCCCCTTCATCACCATATTTTCCACATATCTCCCCAAACATTCAACCAAAAGAATGAAAAGAATAGGAGAGATCAAGTCTCCTTGTCTAAGACCCCTACAAGCCTTAAAGACACTACTACATTTGACCTCATTTTTCTACCAAAATTTTTGACCATCAACTAAAAAAGTTTAGGTTGGTTGGAATGTAGAAGGCAAACATTTCTTTTTTTTACATCTAAGCCCCATTTTGGTCAAAATTATGACCAACACATGTTGGTTGAAATGTGTTGGTCAAAATTTCAACCAACATGGGGCTTAGATGTAAAAAACAAAAACATTTCCTATTTGTTTTTTTTCATACACAGGGGATCATTTGCATTTTGTTGGAGTTGGATACTTGATGTGCCATCATCAGACAAAAAATTTGATGCCCTGGTTCTACCCTAGCTTGCTCACGGTTGGAGTTGGAAACTTGATATTCTAAAGAGGAGGTGACCAGTCTTTTGGAAGTTTAGATTTGGAAATAGCAAGGCCGAATGCATAAGGTAGGTATTCAATTGCTTTCTCTTTCTCATTCGATCATTTAAGTTGAAAAATGGAAGGCAATTGAGGCCACTGTTGTATATTGATTCCATGAATGAAATTGTTGTTTAAATCATTTCTTAGCTTTTGTATTTGAAGGGTTCTTCTAATCCCTTGGCACTTGCAGCTTATGCTTTAGATCTTTATGTTATATGCTTGAGCAATTTTGATGTTCCACATTCATATACAACACCATTGTAATTGCTAAAGCCGTAGTTGTATAGTCATTTCATGCTTGTAATGCTGATATATTTGGTGAATTTGGTTGCTCATAACCGATCTACACTTAAACTCGTCATTCATGTATATGGGGGTTTGATCTTCTAAAGGGCTTCTTTATAAGGCCATGGCCTGCATCTCACTTTTTATTTGTTGTTGATTTTCCTTGAATGCATGTGGGGTGTTGTATAAACCACAGCCTTCATTATGAAGACTAGGGCACCATTGTCTTAGTTGTAGATGCATTTCTTTATTGTGTTTCTTTGATCCCTCTCAAAGGCAATAGAGAGCGGCTTGCATACTTGTGTTTTACTTCATTTCTTCTTTCCTCATGGTTGGAGAATGGGCCACGGCCTATATGAGATTCATGGAAGGCTTCAAATTTTGTCTTGCAAAATGAATACGGTTTATTTACTTGTTATTGATCTCTTGGATCATGATGCATGCTTGATCTAGAGAGTAAAGCTTTGTTGTTGTATCTTATGATTTTTTTGGACAAATGAAAATGCTTGCTGCTTCAACATACATTTGAAGCTTTCTTGTAGATGTATCTATGCATTTGGATTACCTTTCTTGTTGCATATCTACATATGGGACATGGGTTTTATAATGTGTTCATGCCCTCTGTGAGTAGGAAGCTTGTGATCTCTTTGGGTTGTTTGATTCTTGGCTTCATCATACTCATAGTTCCATTGTATGGTGTTGCTACACTTTATTTCAGATTTACATGTTCATAATTTTGATGCATGAATAGAGGCTCTAATGAATGGCACAACCATATTTTTATGCAGAGATGCTTACTATGATGTACATGCTTTTCATGGCTTCAAATGCATGGCATTTGATGTGTTTAGCTTCTCATATGCATTTTTTGTTGTGTATGTGCATGAATGCACTTTACTTCACTACCCAAATGGTTAACACGGTAGATCCACAATACTCCATTATTGCTTCAATTGAACCCCTAGGCTTGCATATGTGATAGTATGCTTTCACCACTATTTGCACTATGATGCATGTTATTTAGCATTACTTTCCTTGAGATGCTAAATAGACTATTCTAATCATGGCCACAGCCTGTATGTGCATGCCTCCATTGTGTTGGCTCCATGATATTAGATGCATCCACATCTTGCTCTATACTTTTAGCATTGTAATTTATTCACCACCATGCTATTTGTGCTCATGAGGCAACAATATCATCATTTTGTACATTCTTTAGTCTTTTAAGCATGCGTGTATGTATGCTTCTTCTGAAACTTGTGTATGTGCATGCATGTGTGAAGGTCTACAAGCATCATTTCCTTTGCTTTCATAATAGCATGCTGATTGGAAGCATCATTGGGGCTGACCTACTATGTTGTACTAAAAATGCAGCACTATGCTCCATCTCTTTTCACAACATAGTAAAAGTGTCTCATGGTATTGACTGATCCATCTTTACTATGTTGGAAGCTTGGTGCATCATGACCCCTTTTACTATATTGAAAACATAAAGTATGATGCATGCTGATCCACTTTATATAGCATACATTTCAGCCATCTAGTAAAATGGATATACTTGTGTACCTTGATTTGAAGTGCATCCCTCTAATGTTGGATTTTCCTTTGCATTCTTCTTCTTCCTATAACATTTGGCTCATGATGAGATTGCTTCTATAGCTCTATTTGTGATGATCCGGTACTTCTAAATGCATTATTGGTCCATTGCTTGCTATAATTGTGATCCCCCTAGGCCTACTTCTCTACCTCCAGTGTGATCATTCTGAAACTGTAAAAGTGAAAATCCTTAGTGCTAGAGTCATCCTAGTAATTCTTGATGAAGGAGCTACTAGTCTACTTCATAACACTAATGTGTAGCATTGAGAGGGACTTGGTACTTTCCCAAAAGTGTTCTTACCTAGTACATCCCAATACGAAAGGGAGCTCAAAAGAGACCCTCTAGTGTTGTTGGATGACATTTCTTCTCTAGCTAGAGTTTCTTCATATTTTTAGTTCTTTTTGGTCCTTAGGTTCCCAAGGTCATATAGACTATGGAGAATATTGAAAGTGATGTTCTATAATTTTAGGTGAATAGATGAGTAACAAAGGAACATACAATTCCTTATTACAATCAAATGTATGAAGATCATGACACTATCACCAAAAGGATACTTACCCTTGCTCTGAAGGAAACCTAGCTTTGTCATTCTTAAGGAATCTAGAGTAATGATTTCCAAACCAGTAAGGGTGGGCATATCTATGAAAGTAGAAATGTATGTTTATGGATCAATATGAAGAACATCATATGATTGTAGAATAGTGATGTAAACCCTTACAAAAAAACTATATGTAAACCCTTAAAAGTCAACTCAAACACCAAGACTAAAATGTAGAAAAATTCTTCTTAGTCACCATCTAGATACCATACCTATTTACAAATATGTGAGAACACTAGCAGCACCAACTTTGTGAGATGGTTGTCAAATCCTGCAATTGTAAAATTGAAATTTCCAAAATACATCATGAAATTAATACCAACATTATATGTATAGAAAGCTATGTCTACAAAGAGACCACATTTCTTTGAGGCATTCTATAAAACAGTTCAAATGCCTTGCCTATGATTTGACATTTTGCATGCATCTTGCACTCTGTCATCCTGATGATGGATTACAAAGAGTGATCTAAAATGATAAAGCTAAAAAACACACACAATCAAATCCAAAACAAACTTGCATTGCAAATGGATTGTGGAAATCTGATATTGTTAATTTTGCATGCATGTCTACTAGGACAATCACAACTTAAACATATATATAATCCCATCAAATCTATTTTAATGCATTTCTAGCAATCATGGTATGCCATGACCGCACTTTGTTCATTAATTCTATCAAAAAATTCACATGCCTTGTCAATATATGCTTCCATTTTTCAAACATGTCTACCATGACAATTGTGACTACAACATTTGATAAAAATTCTTTTTTCTTTAATGCATGTCCATAGCTTATTCCAAAACTCTTGTTTTGGCACAGGTAGCAATAATGTTGGCAAAGGTTGTTTGATTTAGGCTTATACCTACCAATTTCATTTTCTTGAATATAAACATACATGTTATATATGCGTTTAAACATATACACTTATATGTACATATCTACATATGTATGTATGTATATATGTATGAATGCATATATATGTATATATGTGTATGCATGCATCTATATGTATATATGTATAACTACAATTTTGAAGATCTGAACCACAAAATGTTCCCAACACATAAATCTCAACCCCCCACTTCAATTGTAGAGTACTAACTAAATCTATTCCAAGAACAATATGTTGGTTGCTTTCAAAAATAGGCTTTTTAACACCTTCTATAGAAGTATCTACAAATGATATATATATTTACAATTTTAGTTATGTAGATCTATATGTTTAAATGTATATTTCCATATATGTATATAGGTATGTATGTCTATATATATATATATATATATATATATATATATATATATATATATATATATATATATATATATATATATATATATGTATATATATGTATATATGTATATATATATATGTATATATATATATATATATACATATATATACATATATATATATATATATATATATATATATATATATATATATATATATATATATATATATATATATACATATATATATATATATATACACATATATTTATAAAAACTATCTCCCATAAGCATATATACCTATATATGTATACATATGCAAATCTAAATTATTCATATGCTCTTCGCTATATATGTATATTTCTATTTGTGACCAAAGATAGAAGTTTAAGGTGCTAAATAGTTTTACGGATTCCTATTTTAAGAATAGGTGACTTCTCTAATATTTTTTTTAGGGGGGTAAGACCTATTAACCCCTTAGCCCCCTTCTTTTCATTGCCACGGAATATTGTTTTTTTATTGTAGGTTATTCAAGGATTGCAACATTTACCTCCAATGTCCACCATTTCTTTAACCAGACCAGAGATCTAAAAAATTTGTTGCTCCAATTTCCTCCAACATTAATATTTGTAACCCTCTCAACTGCTATTATTTGTAATCCCCAATATGTTGGGAAGGGAATCTAGCTAAGACGGATTTTGATCCAACCTTGTATTTGTTTTTAGAGGTTCTTCTATCAAAAATCCTTCCCTTGTATAAAAGGAGGTATGCCTTCTTAAAGACTCTTATAAATGGCATCTATAATTTATATAGGACTCTGGTCTTGGGCTATACCAAGGCTTTTCTTTGCCCTATTCTTTTTCCTTTGGTGCCTGCAGTTGAAAAGGGAAAAACTTTTGTAAAATACTCTCATAATATAATATAAAGTCTTGATTAGTATTGCAAATTAATGAATTTTATATCATATTAATGAATGTTATGTGATTGTATTGATTGAATGTTATAGTTCATAAATGGATGAATGAAATGAATGAAGTATTCAATTAGATGTTAATGGGGAATTTAGATTGATGTTAGGGGGAAGGGGGTGAGGCCAGATGAGCTTCCATCTTCATATGGTTGGCCTTGTTAAGTAGAGAATATTAAAGTATTCTTGAAATGAAGTGAATCTCAAACTAACATACCTTATTTCCTTTATTATTAATGTTTTTTAGTTATTCTCTTAATTTTTTATGAAATAGAAATTATCATCTTTAACTTTAATTGGCTCTAAGGGTGAAGCTTGTTTGAGGTAAGTCAACTGTATGCTAAACTTGACACATCATTTTGCTCCAATAAGTTATTGTTTCCAACTTGGGTTCTATTCAAAATTTGCTAAATCTTTAGGTTCTCCTACATATGTATAGAGGACATTGTGAACCAGAATAGTTTGGATAAGTATTGTTTCTTATTCATAATGGATGATTAAAAGGTTTATGAAAGTGGAATGATGCTTTTCTCTCTGGTTTGGAGCATGGTAAATACCTAACATCATTCAATTCACATTGTAGGGCATATGGTAGTGGAAAGGAAGACAGTCATTTGTGAGATGTCCCTGGATTTGAAAATGCGTGCATGAAACTTTTACATTATGTTTCATTTGTTGATTACCCAGTGTGTATAATAATAACTTAGTTTAGTCATTTGTAATTTTTTAATGCAAATTTTCAACATATTATTATTCTACAAAACAAAATTAACCTGATCTGGGAGAGTGTAGCAAACAACCAGCACAAGGCAATTCAGAAATTTATTCAAGTAAGTTGAAATTCATTCTATGCATTTTAAATATATTTAATCTCAATGCTAAATGCATTGATGATTGTTACCAATTCTGATATGAACATTTGTTTTTCCTTGTAACTCTAAGGTGTTGTAAATTTTTTGGTTCTATTAGGTTTTTGGTCTGAATTTTCGTATGGTAGAAATCCTTTGCCTAGATATAGAAAATTCAGATTTGTCTCCATAAATTGATAAATGGGTTTCTAGCTAAGTCATCCTTTTGTTAGCCTTTGAAAAATTTGTGAGGACCCTACTTTTCAGTCCATTTGTAATTTTTTGAGCACGAAATGTTTGAATTTTCAAATAAGATGAATATTCTATTATCTTTTATCCTCTGTGCCCCCGAGCTACTTTTCCTCTTAGATTCCCCAGCCATCCAATCTAATCAGATCAACCATTGTCATTTCCTTGCTATAAAAACATGGGCATTCTTTATGTATAGCAAGGTAGCGAGTGCCAAAAATTTGTAAAACAGGACCATGAAATGGAACACGATAATCAAAGATTTGTTTTCTGGCCGATCATTCAGTCGTAGACACTTGGCAAGTGTTGTCAGAATGAAAAAAGGAACCCAATGGAAGCAGTCAAAAGTCGGCACCGAGATGATGATTATTTCGATGTCTCGCTACCTCACTATCAAAAAAAGTTTACATCTCACCGTTAGCGAAGTAGCAAGGTGCCA
The DNA here is from genome assembly GCA_028749045.1 of Cupressus sempervirens. Classification (NCBI taxonomy): domain Eukaryota; kingdom Viridiplantae; phylum Streptophyta; class Pinopsida; order Cupressales; family Cupressaceae; genus Cupressus; species Cupressus sempervirens. Next base: position 804,459,160 of record CM053783.1, on the reverse strand, counting down.
CAAAATCAAAGGCATGGTGGCATCAAAAATTATCAGTAACCATGATTTTTCTGGGTGACATGATCAGTAATAACTGCTATTGTCAGAAGCAGTTGGTAGGAGCAATAATGATTTGATGGGTCCTAGTATTTTATGGTGCCAAGATTTATTAAAATTTCCAGAGCTCGCTACCTCACTATCAAAAAATTCTAGCATCTCACCGTTAGCGAAGTAGTGAGGTGCCATAAAATCAACCACCGGTGGGACTTCTAGTCATGCGAATGATGACTAGGACTGAAGTAAAGTCTTGTTGGGTGCCAGTAGTGCAGAATCTCTTACATCATCAATACTCTAGACCCATGCCCCATTGATCAAGTGTACAAGAGATCCTAATCGTTAGAGAAAAGCCAAATCAACAGTCCTCCCTATCTCGCTTTGGAAAGTTGCAAGTTGTTTAAGCTTAAGCGATATAGCGAGTATGGGACCCACCACCTTTCAGCAAACTTCGTGCAGTTTCTCCACCTTTGATTCAATCTGAGATCAACGATCATCACTATCTCACCATAAAGAGTTGCTCAAAAAATACGTATAGTGAGGTAGCGAATGAGGGCCCAACACTATTTTTCTAAGTAGTACAGTAACATATCATCTGCAAGATCAAGATCAGATCGATGGTTGTCGTTGCTTTACTATAGCAAGGTGCTTGTTCTTTATGTATAGAAAAGTAGTGACCTATTGACATGTGTCCTTAGTTGCCAGTGGGTCCAGATAGAAGCATCATCAAGGAAAGAGCTGTGTACATGGGTAATTTTCATTGGATCGATTGACCAACTTGTCAAGTGCAATGCCTAGTTATTTTTCTCCATATCCCATGATCATAGGATTTTTAAAGATCGACGGTGCAGATTTAAATGCAGAATATGGTGCCACTCTATTTATTAATTAGACATGAAAGCTTCACATGTGAGGACAAAACAGAGTATAATACAAAAGATTTCATCAGTTTCACCTTACGCGTACAAAGATTTCGAGATATTCCTGAGCAGAAGCAATTACTGAAGAAAATCATGCTGAAGTTTGGAAAACTTGTGAAGCAGTTTGTTCATAGAAAAAATCCACAAGAATACAGAGGAAAATGAGGACATAATTCAAGTAAGTAAATCTATTGTAATCTCTGTAGGTGTTTCATTTCTACAAAGCATAATCAAAGATGCCTCCAAAGATGGGATTTTCAAGTCAAGTATATTATTTGGATAGAAATGTACATGATGACTTGCTTGAGTTACTGCTTGAGTCTATTATAGAAACAGTGTAAGTTAAAAGGTTGACCTCATTAAACGCTAGGTTGAGAATAGGTGATGGATTGTATGACAAGGGTAATTGGGTCCAAGATGCTCAAACCTCGCAAACTAGTTTAAATTTGTTCAAGAAGTGGTTTGCAGAAAGGAAATTGTATGCCCCACATGCCAATATATGGAATTTTGACCTGGGAAAGCTAGTTGTTCCCAATGTGTTTATGGATTATGACCTCCTTGAGGCCATGGTGAAGAGTTATGATCAAGCCACTAGGGTAGTGAGAAGATTAGATGGTGAAATTTTAATCACCATCAGTCCAGAAGAGATTAGGGAAGTTTTTCGTTTGGGACCTCTCACTAGGTATCATGTGCCCATTGATTTGATAGAATTAGAAAAAGAATATATGTCAAAGAAGGATGTAGTTAGACAAGGTGCACTGAAGGGCCACATTGGTAGAATTGGAACCCTACCAGAAATAACATCCTCCTCTAAAGAACCTTTCAAGAAATCATGCTTCAATGCTAGGGCGGTAGAAATATATAGGACCCTGTGTAGAGTTTTTGGAGAGGATGAAGAAGACTTTATCCATATGAGTTTTATGTATGTGATCATTCAAATCTCCTAATTCGATGTAGAAATAATTTTTGATTTTTCTTCCTACCTAGCAAATGAGATTCATAGTGGATTGGTGGGGATTGCAAAGGGCAAGGTGGAGAAGGTTTGGAGCCAATACTCCTTGTTAATGCATATGTTTCTATTTATAGGTGTTACATACTTCGGTAAAGAAATGGTTTTGAATAGATAACAAGAGGGAGAAGCACTGCTAGTTCAATTATGGAGTGCAAATATGACTAGGGAGGTAGAAAATGCTAGTTTTGTTAGATTTGACAGGCACTCTGCCTCCAAATTGAGATGCCTCACATTGAGTGACAATCCCAGAATTCCTAAGGCACTAATGCATCTTGTTAGGCCTATGGACAAACTCCATAGTCTAAAAATTTCATATAATTGGGGAGATATCATCCCTTATTCAGTTTCAACTGTCATCGGAGTTTATGGATTCAAAGGGACACCCCATGTACTACCTTACCAAGTGCCCTTAGAGGTAGGAGTGGCTGAATTTTTGTGGCAATTGGGAGGAGTGGAAGAAGCCTTTTTGAACAAAAGGGGAACAGGATCAATTTTTCTCACCTGCACAATAGCTCACCAATTTGTAATAACCAAGGAGGGGTGGGTCTTCCTCTACAAATTTTTGGATCAATATAAAATGGCAGTATCTCACTCTTATTTTTGTGATGCAGAAGATTTCTTTAATTCTGCTCTTAGGCATACAATCAAGCTTCGTCTAGTTCAGCATGAATTTTATTTCCCTAAAGATGTAATAAGGAACGAATACTCTCTGTAGGAGCAAGAAACAAAGAAAGAAAAATGGAGTTTATTCAAAAGTTTTGGATTTCATTAATTATTTTGATAAAGATTACAACCCTCTTAGTAATGCTATGACTATTGTAGATAGAATAAATAAGCTTATGAGTACATTCCCCAAAATAATGGAGGTAATGAATGAGAATAAGCAACATTTTATTGATTCTTTTCCAGATAAAGCCAGGGAAATGATGAGAAGATTGGGTTTCACTCCCAATATAGGGGTAGGCCCACTGGTTGTGCAAAGGAGGACAGGATATAATGTCATTCAGGATCAAAGGCCCATTGTGAATAAAGGAAAATAGATAGTTGAATCTACTAGTACTATTTTTGAAGAAAGGCCACCTGAATCCTCTCCTAAGAGAAGAAAGATAATAAGGGAAGAGCAACCACATGATGAAAGTTACTCACCTTCCCAAACCCGTATGAGAATTGAGGAGGAGTAGCTGACTGATGAGCAAATTGAACAAATTGGATCACAAGGGGGAGTCTTTGTTACCCAGGCAGAGATTGATGAAGGGAACCCCCAGGAGCCTCTCGTGCCAAGTTTTGAGTTAACTATAGAAAATTTCAGGGGAAGGGAATTAGACCCTGTTTTAGAACAAGCCAATCATCAATTTTTGTTTGATGATAGTTTTGTAAAATCTAGGGCTTTCCATCAGTTTTCTTGGAGGGAAAACATGCACAATTTTGAGGAAAGATGTAAAAATATGAGAACAGAGCATCCAAAAATGGACAAAGCCTCCATTCAGGATCAAATAAAGGAACAAATGATACAAGAATTCTAGAATATAACCCCTGAAGAGGGGAGACAGATGGTAAAGGCTACAAATATTTTATTATTGCCCAATTGGGACATTGTTGATGCCTTGATTTTCAATTCTGTGTCAAATAATTTGGGATTGCAAGATCCAGATAAAAGGGAATTCTTGGGAACTGCATTCAGTAATGACCAAGCTAATCTTGTTATGTGGTCATTAAGAAGAGGATCCAGGACTACTCCATCATAGCTTGATGATTCAGGACTAACATGGAGTATCATTGTAAGGAGAGTTGTTGATACTTCACATGTACAGGCAGCCCACATGAATGTGGATTATTCTCAATTTGCCTTTGCTACTGTAGAAAATGAAGAAAAGGAAATGACTGAGCTACAGAGCAAGTATGAAATAGTGGTGGATGCCTAAATAAAGAGGTAAAAAAGAGAATTGAGCTTGAGAACAAGCTATTGGGAAGGTCCACTAGGCCAAGAATAACATACCCTCACCCCCCAGTTGAACCTTTCAAATCCACCCCCCTCATAGAAATACCAGATACACCCCAAAAGCCACAATACTACACTGCTGAGGATTTTGAAGAAGAAAAAGGAAAATTGTGGGCCTTACATGTAGAATTGGAATCCAAATATGAAAATAAACTAAGAAAAGCTCTCACATATTTGGGGGACAAAGTTGAATGGCTGCTAATTTATGATCAGTTGGCCAAGGTGATCAGTATCTGGGAGGATTTGAAAGCTAATGATGAGGCTCTAATGCCTATTGTGAATAAATGGGTAAGAGGGGAGAAAAAAATAACATTTTTGTGTTTCTTTATTATTGATGATTATTTTGGTCAAATTGAAAAACATTTGATATTATTTCTGATCTTGCTAACTTTGATAATAAAAGGATTCATTTACAAAAATAGTAGTAGGCTACTTGAAAAAGTACAAGAGCCAGAAATTTAGTTTGTTTCCTCATGCCCTAGATAAAAGGAATAATTTGAAAAGCAAAGATGAATGGGAAAAGGAACTTGATGATTTATTCTATTTAAGAATGAATCAAGTCATTAATGAATCATGGCATCCATGGTGGGCTACCACAACAAAAAAAATGGTGAAGGCCCAAATATTCTTTGATTCTTTAAAACAAGAATTCGTTACCATTAATAATGATGTTGAATATGTGCTGAAAAGACAGAGGGATATTTTTCAATTCAATTGGCCAGATGATACATTATTTGACAAGTGGATGGAAGAAATGGCTCCTGGTGAACAATGTAATGAAGATGAAACTAACAGTGATGAGGTGCAAGTTGAATAAATCCAAACCATTGACACTATCACTACACAAGACCAACTAGAAGAAGAAGACAAAAATAAACATTCACCTTTGATTGTAGGCCCAGACCCACAGGATGCTGATATGACTGAAGAAGTGAAAAAGGTAGATGGTGTTCCTACCATACAGGATAAAGGTGGTGAAAACCCACAGGTGGAGGTTGGCGTGCCATCATCAAAAAAAACTTCATCGTTGGCTAATTTGGCTATTACATATGAAGAAGGATCAGAATAGTAGCCAACTCAGCAACATTAAAGCATCTGACAGAAGTTGACCCACCAAAAGAATGTTTCGACTTAGACATCTTCTATTACTAACATTTTTGTCATTTTGTGGTAGATGTCTGTGTCTTCCTCTTGTAAATGGCATCTATCATTTTCTCTTAGCCTAAAGCTTGTTGCATCTCACACTATATAAGTGAGATTCTAGGGCTAGAGAAAGGGTCTGAATTCTATTTTTCTAAGTGATATACTTAGTCTGTTTTTGGTCCATTATTTTTTTGAGAAAATTCGTGGTGTATTTTCTCTATCAGATCTTGAGAATACATGAATATAGAATGATATGTGTTTCTTTTGAAGGTCATTCTGAGTCTATTGTAAATTGTATACAATTTTCAAGGAAAATGAATACAAATTATGAACTGTCCCCATATCAGTTCTTTCTGAACTTTGTCTCCTTTTGATTACTTGGTTATCTTGATGTTGTATAGGTAAAGGCTTGTGCAATTGAGTGCAATCTAGTTAGGTTGTATATCTGTTTATCACTACTATTAATTCAATGGATTAAGTAAAAGCTCTGATGAATATGATAAGATTACTATAGTAGGGGAAAGGATTTTGAATGATGAGTTCTGATAAGAATTGCTGATGAAATTTGTTGTAAGGCAACAAATTAGATCTAAGAATTTGTTATAGACTCTGAACTCCAATGGATTAGGCACTGATCAAATTTGATCCAGCTGAAAGAGAAAAGTATCACAAATGGTTTTCAAAAAATGCAGAATTAAATCAATTTTACTTTATTTCCTGTAGATCTTAAAAGTTGGCCAGTACTTGTCTGCATGGAATATTTTAGCTTCAGTTAGCCACTTTTGTTGAGAACACCTGCAGATCTATAGAAGAATTTTTGGCCATATCTATTATATGGGATGTGTTTATCAAGTTATCAAGAATTGTGTATGTATTTGAGGATTTGAGATGAGAATCAAAATGAAATTAAAAATAATCCTCATACACTTTTTCCAATCTTGAATCATCCCTGGGTATACCCACCCTAGTTTTGTAGAGCCGAAAGAGTAGAAAACCACCCTTGGTTTTGTTGAAGTTGGGCCCACATGCTTTGCACATGTAATTGTTAATAAGAATTGGCTAGTCTTTAGATTGTGTGAGTACTGTCATCTTGGTATTAAGCATTTTTTTGTTTCTTAGTAGTTTTAAAACACCAACATAGGGTACCATTTCTGATGGAGCTCTAGTTGTAACAATATCTACACAGCTAAAGTACAACATTGATGTTGTATGTGAATACATAACAAAGAAGATTCCTATTCCTAAGCGTAATTCAAGTTTCTACATCATTAATATGTTTGTATGCTTCTTCCATGATAATACATGAGTATTCATCTAAGCTCTTGACAAATTCCCACATTTTCATCACCCAAGACATCCAAACCAGAAAACTCCCCACTTTCTTCAATAAACTTGCCATTATCATCTACAAGAGATGCTACTGGAAGCTTATATTTCATGCCAATCAAAAAATCTTCTTGTCCATGGCCTAGGGCAGTATGAACCAGCCCTGTTCTAGATTCCATTGTTATGTAATCTTCACCCACAACAACAGGGCATTCCCTATTTTCTAAGGAGTGGATATAACTGCAATTTTCAAGATCTGAACCACAAAATGTTCCCAACACATTAAGCTCAAGTACCCCCCACTTCAATTGTAGAGTACTAACTAAATCTGCTACAACAACAATATGTTGGCTTCTTTCAAAAATAGGCTTTTTAACACCTTGTATAGCAGTATCTACATATCATTTTGTTCTTACCTAAACCATTGCATAAAGAAGCTGATCATTGACTACAATAGAAACATTTGTACAAATTGTCCATGGTGTTGTAGTCCAGATAGCCAAACCAAACTAATTAGAAGTCCTTTGAAAAAATTAGGAGTTGTGTTTGCTACGTTAACCACTTTTAAAATAACATAAAGACTTCTTGATATGTGTCCCTCTGGATACTCCAACTTAGCCTCAGACAATCACAACTTAAACATATATATAATCTCATCAAATCTATTATATATATATATATATATATATATACACACATATATATATATACATATATATGTGTGTGTATATATATATGTATATATATATGTATATGTATATATATATATATGTATATGTATATATATATGTATATGTATATATATGTATATATATATACATATATATGTGTGTGTGTATATATATGTATATATATATATGTATATGTATATATATATATATATGTATATGTATATATATATGTATATATATGTGTGTATATATATATGTATATATATATATGTATATATATATATACATATATATATGTATATATATATATACATATATATATGTATATATATGTATATATATATATGTATACATATATGTACATATATGTATACATATATATAGATATATATATATATATAATAGATTTGATGAGATTATATATATGTTTAAGTTGTGATTGTCTTGGTAGACATGCATGCAAAATTAACAATATCAGATTTCCACAATCCATTTGTAATGCAAGTTCATTTTGGATTTGATTGTGTGTGTTTTTTAGCATCATCATTTCAGATCACTCTCTATAATATATAATAGATTTGATGAGATTATATATATGTTTAAGTTGTGATTGTCCTGGTAGACATGCATGCAAAATTAACAATATCATATTTCCACAATCCATTTGTAATGCAAGTTCATTTTGGATTTGATTGTGTGTGTTGTTTAGCATCATCATTTTAGATCACTCTCTGTAATCCATCATCAGGATGCGAGAGTGCAAGATGCATGCAAAATGTCAAATCATAGGCAAGGCATGTGAATTGTTTTATAGAATGCCTTAAAAAAAATTTGACCAATGCCTAGAACTTTTTGACCAAGCATTGGTCAAAATTTTGACCAATGCCTGGAAGTTTTCAACCAAGCATTGGCTGAAATTTTGACCAATGCCTAGAAGTTTTCTACCAAGCATTGGTCAAAATTTTGACCAATGCCTAGTAGTTTTTGACCAAGAATTGGTTGAAATTTTGACCAATGTCTGGTAGAAATTGCACCAAGGCTCTGGAAAGTTTTCAACCAACAAATTGGTCAAAATTTCAACCAAATAGTAAGTTGGTCAATTTTTTGATGAGAAAAACTTTGACCAATTGGTTGGTCCAAATTTTAACAACCTAGGTCAAAATTTTGACCAATATTGGTTGAAAAATGAGGTCAAATGTACTAGTGATAAGGAGGTAGGAGATCCATTAACAAGCATCGAGAAGGAAGCCGATGAAACCAACATGAAGATCAAATCCTGAAATCTCTTATTAAACCCAAATGCTTCAAGACCTTCGAGAGGGAAGTTCCAATCCACTCTATCATAAGATTTGGAAAGGTCAAGCTTAAGAAGAAACCCTTCTTTCTTGGACATCGAAAGGGAGTAAATATTTTATTAATTAGTAATAATGGAATATAAAATCTATTTTCCACAAACAAACCCATTTTGCTATCTAGAAATGACAATTGGAAGAAGAGGTAGAATTCTAAGTGTCAGCACTTTGGAAATAATCTTATAAAAGGAATTACACTGGCTGATAGGCCTAAACTAATCCAATCTATCCACTCTCAACTTCTTTGGGATAAGAGCAACGAAACTACTATTCACTTCTTTAAGAATATTCCTAGAACCAAAGAATTCCTTAACCCCATTACAAAAATTAGAACCAATGATGTTCTAGTACTAATGAAAGAACAAAAATGAAAATCCATTAGGACTAGGGCCTTTATCTCCCTCAAAAGAGAAAATAGCCTTGGAAATCTCATCCGAGGATGGGATAGAAGTGAGAAAATTATTTTGATCCTCAAAGGCACAAGAAGGGATGCAATCAAGAAACAAATTTTTCTTTTCCAAATCCAAATTGAGGTCACCTTGAAGCAAGTTACTAAAAAACTCCACAACCTCTTTTTAATAACCTTCTCATTTTCAGTAAATCCCTCTTCTATTTTAAGTCTTGAAAATCTATTTTCCATCCTATGCTTCAGAGTAGTAATATGAAAGAACTTAGCATTATGGTCACCTTCCTCAAAAAAAACCTTTCTAGAACGTTGCCTCCAAAACATCTCCTCCTTAGTGATAATGTCATGAAATTTGACCAGTTTGATGCTTTACTCCTCCCTTGAGATAGCCTCATAGCTAGCCTCATAAGATTATATTCTCAAAGATGTTGCCAAAGGTGTCTTTGTTCCATTTTTTATATTTTTCTTAACATTTTTCAATTTAGCTGCAATGGTAAACATCATACATTCCACATTAATACCCCACCACGCATTTATGAGGATCTCCAAGTTTGGATGAAGAGTCCACATTTTTTAAAATCTAAAGGGGAAATTTTTGTAATAGTTAAGCTTATCAACCACTAGAAAATTTGGGTAATGGTCTGATCCCACATGAACTTGAGCACTAAGAGAATATTTGTAACTTAGGAACCAATCATTACTAATAAGTGCTCGATCCAACTTGACCTAAATGAGAACCTTTTTGGTTCTTCTATTAGTCCAAGTGTACTAAATCCCATGCAAGTCAAGATCATGAAGAAGATGATTATAAATAAAGTTAATTAAATCTAATCTATTATCCAGATTAGTCAGACTACCTCCCCATTTTTTAGCTTCTTTTAGAGTGGTATTGAAGTCCCCTATAACAATCCAATTTTCTTAAGCAAAAAGCTTTCTCCGGTTAGGAATTTCTTCCCACAAATCCTTTCTTCCTCACTTGGAATTGGGGGCATAGACATTAGTTAAAACCCAAGTAAAGCCATCCTTTGAGTTAGAAAATCTAACATTCATCATGTTTCTATTATAAGAAATAAGCTCCCCTTGAATCCACCTATTTATCCAAAAAATTTCCATGCCTCTTGAAGCTCCCTTGGAATCATTTCCTATAATCTTCCCACCCCTAAAAATTGGAAGACCTTCCACCTTATCCTTCAACATCTTGGTTTCCTAAATAACAAAAATATTTGGCCTGTTATCCCGAATCATATTTTTCAAAATGTCATGTTTTTGAGGAATTTTAACCCTCGAATGGTCCATGAAATTATCTTCATAATTGATGAAAAAAAAATTATTCAAGGATGGTCTGCCAACTACCATCCATAATGCCTCTTTTTGCCTCAGCAATTCTTTTCTACAAATTGGAGGGTCTTCCCACTGTATTCCCATTCTTGAGAATAGTCCCAATGGGTGTTGAAGAAGGAAAGCAATCTCTACCCTTATTCACTTTAGAATCCCATTTCTTTGATTCATATTTCGACCCTTTCTTACCATTGTTTTTAGTTGAAGCAGTCTCCACATCCTTTTTAAGGTTGGCTTTCTTCCAACCTTTAGAAGGTTTTCCAACTGGGATCTAGTTAGCATCTGAAGTCTCCTCCCCCCACACTACTTCCTCATCTTGTGAAATAGTTAGGAGGTCCTCAACTTCACCTCTAACAAAGTTTCCTACCATTACAACATCTTGGGCCAGGTGATCTGAAGACACAACTAAATCTTTATGGGTCACCACTTTGTTGCTATCCCCCTTCCTTGGGGTTGATCTCTTTGTCTTTTGGGGTCTTGTCCAAGTAATCACTATTAGGATTTATTAGATTGTTCTAAGCAGAATCCTGAGACCCTATCTCATGCTTTTTAGCAAAATTTGAATCTAGGTTGAGGAACCTCCACACCTAGGGGCTCACCACTATCTATAATTTTGGTCTGCTCCTGAGGAGGAGCATTCTCAACCAAAGATCTATGTTGAGGAACCTCCACACCCAGGGGCTCACTATAATCTAAACTTTTGATATGATCTTGTGGGGGTGCAATTTCACCCAAAGCCACCCCTCCCCCCTTTAAGGTTAAGGAACCTCCACACCCAAGGGCTCACCACTATCTATACTTTTGGTCTGCTCCTGAGGAGGAGCATTCTCACCCAAAGATCTAGGTTGAGGAACCTCTACACCCAGGGGCTCACCACAATCTAAACTTTTGATCTGATCTTGTATAGGAGCATTCTCACCCAAAGATCTAGGTTGAGGAACCTCCACACCCAGGGGCTCACACAATCTAAACTTTTGATCTGATCCTGGGGGGGAATTCTCACCCAAGGGCTCACCACTATTATTTCTTTGTTTCTATTATGTGTTTATGGTATTAAGGGGAGCACCCTTCACCACTTTATCATTTCAGTAGTGAAGATCTTTGGGTGCCATCCCCACCCCTATTTTACCTTCACCTTGTAGAGTTTCTAGGTAACCAAAATATTTGTGTTATGTGTTGATCATTTACTTACATATTTCATGGATGTAATTAGTTGACAGATTCAATACATCATAGCAATAAATGTTTATGTGATTTATGATATTTTTGAGATAAGGATTAGAGGTGAATTTATTATATTTGATATTTATTGAAAGAGTAAAATTTTTATAGATCTTGATTTACCTCCCCCCACTCTCAGTATCTACCTTTCCCATTACACTTCCAACAATTGGTATTAGAGCCTAGTTCTCTTAGTGGAAGTCTAACCACTTGAGTGATGAAATATTTGAGATGGAGACCTATAAGTTGGAAAAGATCATTAAAAATCAAAAGATTGATATAAATGTTGCACTACAGTAGCTTGAAATAGCAAGATAATATGTGAAGAAATCCTTAAAGAGAAGGAAGGAGATGGAAATCCAGTAGAATGATGCACAATATCAGGAGGAAGACATCGAAGGTTGATTTAACAATGGAAATTCTAGTGAAAATGGTTTAGCAATAGTTGATCTATTGGAGAGGAACAACATATTGAATGAAGAGATAAGATGACTAAAAAAAGGACATGAAATCCAATTAGTAAGACTATGTGAAATGACTAAGCAAAAAAATAAAGTTGATGAAAATAAGATAATGGTTGATGAAGACAAGAGACAAATGGATAGAAGACTTGATAAAAAGACATTTGATGTGCAGAAACTCATGCACAAGAAATTTGATATGCTCAACCAATTGCTAAGTGTAAACCAAGAGATGAATGGGAAATATTTGGATATTGTAAATCTAAGATTAGAGAATGATTAATTGAAAAATGAGTTAATATTTGAAAAGGAATTCGTTGGAATAATGAATAAACCCAAAGAAGTTATGAGATACTTTGGGGAACTAATGAGAACATGGGGAAGATCTAAAGATACCTCTGGACTAGGCTATACTGAGAACATGTCATCTTCTGAGGAAGGAAAATCATCAAAGAGTGGAGAACAAAGGAATGCAAATCCAAAGAATAAAAAACCTACATGTTATCATTGTGGAAAGATAGACCATACAACAAATATTTTTAGAAGCAAGATTGGTAAGTCAAATCTAAAGCCCAAATTTAATGGATATTATTTTAATTATAACAAGAAAGGTCATCGAGCACATGAATATAGATAAAAGGTCAATAAATTACCAACCACTTCTATATTTGAAGGTTACTCTTATACATGTCAAAAGTATGGTCATAGAGCACAAGATTGTAGATCTAATACAAAACCTAATTGAACACCCAAGAAGCAAGGAAATGCACCTAAGAAAGGTATCTCATTCAATTAGGATTAAAATACATGGTACAATTTTCAGTTATGTGATGAATATGGTCATATTTCTGCAAATTATATTAGGATACATTTCAGAGGTAAATCTAAGAATTGGATTAATTTAGTTTAGTTTGTTATAGCTTCCATAAGATTGGTCATATGAGCAAAAATTGCAGGACTCGAGCACCAGCGCCTAACAATGAAAATAATAAAGGCAAATAAGTTGTGAATGTTGAACAAGAGAGAAATCATATGAATCAATCATGGAGAAAGAAGAAACAAGGTAGAAGCAGTGTAGCTAATGACACTAAGATTACCCAATCCAATGGATTAGGTGATCACACTACCTCAAACTAAGTAAAGAGGGTATGCATGGAACTGTATCTCAAATTGCTAAATCATACACCATTTCCCAGCATAAAGTGTATTGAATTCCATATCAACATGAGTGAAGATGCTTAAAGATAGATGTTAATCTTTGAACTAAAGTTCTAAGTTAAATATTAGGTAATGACCAAGTTTCAATTTGGTATGTTAGTATGGGTTGAGTCATGGTACTAACCAAGTGTTGTAGTAGGTATGTGTGTTGAGTTTTATAGAGCAAACCAAGATAGTTGTCATGCACTTTGTGTTTCCCTACTCAAGGTATGGAACATTAAATGGAAGATGATTTCAACCATTTGAAGGTATATAGTCAATTTTAAGCTCATTTTAACTCACCAAGATATTAAAAAAATTGAGTGAAGAACAAGGCAATTTCAAGGATCAATTTGTGCTAGTTGTAGAAAGATTTCAATGTGTGTCATTAGCCAAAAGTGTAAGTTTGTAAACTTGTTTGAACCAAGTTTTAAATTTGTGAAATTATTTAAAGGCTTGAAACCCTTGTTTTTGAAATGGCATCGTCTACATCTGTAAGTGAGAATCAAGAAGCATTGAAGGGTAGTAATGCTCAAATTTTTCATAATAAAGCATGCCCTCCTCTAGACATATCCAAAGATTGTGTTGATAGGAGACTCTTCAAGAGCATTATTTGGAATTTCTCCCCGTGTAATCATGGTGCATGATGTAAGGTCATGCTACATGTGCAAAATTAGTGAAATAGTTGATTTTGAATTAAGGAATGCATATGATAAGTTTTGCAAGAATAGGTCAATATCAAAGGATGAAAACAAATTTGTGGCCGAGAAAGAGTTAACTCATGCCCTAGAATTCTCCAAGGTGCTTAAGGTTGAATGGATTAAGACTTTTTTAAGTAGGACACATGATATGAAGTTATGGTTGGAGAATGAACTAGTTAAGATTACAAAGTCCATCATACATCATGTAACTAGTTGCCCTATTCTGGACTAAGTGAAGACTATTCACTCTCAAGAAAGGGACATGATTGAAGACCTCAAAAAAAAAGTGGAATAGTTGAGGTACATCAATAAACTCAATTGAGGATCCAATTATTGAGTTTGTAGTTCATGTGATTCTACACAAGTTCTAGCAGTCAAGTTGACTAAATATAGTGTCATGTGTAGTTGTTGACATGGGATATAAACTAGTCAAGAATCACCACAACTATCACTTGGTCAAGTTACAATTGATACAATTTGTAGAGAACCTTGAAGAAATAAGGAAAGATAAGAACACCTCATGTAATTTTGGCTCTCTTATCATTTGTAAATTTTTCTATGTATAGAACTCTTTTCCCATAGTTGGAGTTTTTTTTAGGGATAAGTCAAGGCATGTGACTGAGAAGATAAACAATTTTATTGAGAAAATAGGTGAAATTTTAAAATAATTATGGATGACTATTTCAAGTGAAGACTTTAAGAGAAATATTATGAATAGTTCTTGGATACCTAAGTTGTTAGTTGGAAAATATTATGATCACATATGTTTTCTAGTTGATACAAAATATACATATGCTCAGGTAGTAATATGGAGGGTGGCATGGCTAAGGCCTCTACAATATGAAGTGAATGTAGATGAAGTTTCTTCTACTATTACAATGCCATTGGTAGAAGAAATTGACAAGAATGTCAAGCCATTCAACACATATGAGATTTTCAAGATAAAAATAATGATGCAAACTAAAGTTTCTAAGATGGATAAAAAGAGGAAGAAGATGATCCAAGACTTTGAAGAAGATCTTGGAGATTTCCCTCTAAATATAACATAAGGAAAAGGATAAGATCTTAGTAGTGAAGGTGATGATGATGATGAAGATGAAGGAAAAGTCAAAGAACTTTTTGTTGTTGAGCCTCAAGAAACTAGGGGAAAAGAAGTTGAAGTTATCAAACCTAAGGTAAAGAAGAGTCTAAAGAAAATGGTAACCCTACCCACTTGTTGGAAAATTGGCAAGATTGTTGGAAGATTGGTTTGATGATGATATGTTACATTCATGACTGATTTTTTCATTGATGTCAACATAACATGTCTAATGTCTTATGTGGTATCTAATAGAAGAATAGCAGAAAGATTAAGTTAGTATGGACGGCTAGTTCAACATAATAACCACCCAAGGTTATGAGAGATACTTTAGAGTATTTGGTATATATAGTTAATGTCAAAAGTAGAAAGGATAAGTCTGGAAGAAGTTATGTAAGTTTTGTTGAAGTCTATTTTGAGATAGAGTTTATAGAGGCATGTTCTGGTAAACTTGATATATCTCCTAGAAGATTTGATAGCTTGAGGATCAAGTTTGAGGACATGAAGAAGAAATTTTGGTGATCACATGGCTAATCTCGCTCGTCATAATATTAAGTGTATGGAAAGTTATTCAAGTTTCAAGGTAGAAGATTTGTGCTATCGCTAAGTGTAACGTGTTCTTAGTGAGGTCCTATAATAATTAGTTAAGAAGGACTAATAGCCAACTCAGGAATTGTTTTGTGGACTTGGTATAAAGAAAGGATATTTTCCTTTATCATGACATGGTGATGTGACTTGTGAATGTTTAGAAAGCAATAGAGCTTAACAGAATGTGAAGTTGAGCATAGCAGTGCGAAAGTGAAGGAAACTTCATTATTGAGGTTTTTTTAAGTGATCTGAGGTTTGGTATTTGGATCTGAGGTTCGTGACTTAATCTACAAGATCTGACAATAATTGGTTCGGTTGAAAAGATAGAGGAAAGTATAGAGGAAAGAAGAAGATATCAATAAATTACTTGTTTGAGTAGTGAGCTCTTCTTGTAGTTGAAATTGCATGTTTGGGCAGTGGGTTCTTCTTGCATACATTACACTACAACTCCTAATAGGGTTGGCACAACTTCTAACAAGGTTGGGATCTCCTAATAGGGATTCAAAGTCTCCTAACAAGGAATCATCATACTAAATTTTGTAACAGACTCCTAACAAGGTCTATCCTCTAACAAGGAATATTTATATTAGTACATCATGTTGTGGGCATCATTCCCACTAAATTTTTTCCTCTGATCAAGGGTTTCCCTAGTCAACATATCTAGTGTAATTGTCTATTTGTATCTTTGTATGGTTGTTGTTTACTTTGGTTGAATAGTTAAGTTTTTTTAAGAAGATAGTTTTTTTAATTATTGGATAACTAATTCACCCCCACCCTCAACTTCTCAGTTATCTTGGTGGACTATTGATTCTAACAACTGGTATTAGAACATCAGGTCCTTAAAGAAGAAGTTTAACAACTTTGGGAGATCCATGGAAACATGTTCAAGAAAGATAGTCTGAAGTTAGATGGAACAAACTATGATAGCTAGAAGGAAAAGATGAAGACACATTTGTGTGTATAGGTCTGGAATATTGGATCTTGAAAAAATTAGCAAAGATAATCATTGAAGAAAAAGATTTGGAAACTTGTACTGAGATAGAAAGAGATCTTTTCATGTGTAACATGATCTACTAGAGAAACATTATTGACTGCACTTCCAGAAATTGAGTACAATTAGGTAAAATCACTTCTACTTCACATTTGATTTGGAAAGCTTTGGAAAATAGTTTTGAAGGTGGTACACATTCTAATGAATTGAGGCTACAAAGTTGGATTTGTGCATTTCAAGATGCTAAGATGATGAAAGATGAATTTGTAAGAACATATGTAGGTAGGATATTAGAAATTATTTCAGGTATTAAAGCTCAAGGAGGAAACAACGAAGATGATGAGGTTATATGGAAGATATTGAAAACTCTAGCACCACCATTCAAGCTAGCAGTTTAGATGATACAGTTGTTGATGTCATGTACCAAATCTTTCATTAAGGAGACATTGGTTGGAAGACTTGAAGCAGTTGAGAATGAACTTAGGTAGTTTGGAGAATTAACCAAAATAGAGACAGCATTCAGTGCCTTGAACATTCGACCTAACCTATCAAGGAGCACAAGTGCTAGAGGAACTTTTCCTAGTAGCAGTAAATCTAAAGAAGAAAGAAAGATTGATGAAGCAATAGCCCTATTGGTAAGAAGAGAAAAGGGAGGTAAGAAAATCTTTAAGTGTTGGACTTGCAATGAATATGGTCATGATGCATCTAAGTGTCCTAAAAGGGAGAAAAAGTATAAGGGAAGTCATAAGCCTAGAAAAGATAGAGATTGTTTGTATGTAAATGAAGATAATGATTATGATGATCAAGCATTAAGTGCTAGTGATGATGAAATTGGATTTGTGGCAATTAAACAGGAAATTCTAGAGAAGATAGCTTTGGTATCACAAGTTTAGAAGAAATCTAATTGGATAATTGATAACGGTTGTTCACATCATATTACTGGTGATATAAAAAAGTTTTTTTTATTTCAAAAGTCAGCATGGAGCAATTTTTAGAGTGGGAAACAATACAACATGCCAAGTAAAAAGTATTGGATCTATAACTCTTGATGGTAAAACCAATACTGAGGATGTATACTTTTTTGATGGCTTAAAGCACAATCTTTTGAGTGTTGGATAATTATTAGACAAAGGTTATCAATTACAGTTCACAGAAAAGACTTGCATGTTTAGAGATAAAAATCAAAATGTAATTGGAACATGAACCAGATCTAGAGGTAATGTATTTAAATTGAATCCTACTAAAATGACATGTTTGGTTGCAAAGGTAGATGACAGTTTGTTATGGCATAAGAGATTCTGTCATATAAACTTTGATAGTATTGTAAGGACAAGTAAAATGTTTTCTGTTATAGATTTGTCAAAGATTGTAAAGCCTACTAACACAATTTGTAAGGAGTATGTTTTGGAAAAGCATAACAAAACTTCTTTTCCCAGTAAGAAGTCTACCACTACCACGAAGTTGAAGATTGTACACACAGATCTCAATAGTCCTACAAAGACAAGAGGATTTTATGGTCAAGGGTATTTTATGATTCTAGTTGATGATTTTTCTAGAATGATGTGGGTTGCATTTCTTAAAGAGAAATCTAAGGCATTTGAAAAGTTTAAAATATTTGAGAATAGAGTTGAGAATGAATCTGGTGTAAAGATTAAATGCTTAAGATCAAATAGAGGAGGAGAATTTACTTCAAATGAGTTTAACATGTTTTGTGAGGAAAATGGAATTAAAAGATAGGTATTAGCTCTAAGAAACCCTGAACAAATGGTGTTGCAGAGAGAAGAAAATAGTTTGTAACAAAAGTAGCTAGAGCTATGTTAGCAAAACATGATGTGTTTAAGATATTTTGGAGAGAAGCAGTGAATACAATAGCCTACACTATGAATAGAGTTCAAGTTAGGAAGGGTACAAACAAGATGCCTTATGAACTATGGTTTGGTCACTCAACTACAGTTAAGTATTTAAGAATATTTGAAAGTGTTACATAAAGAGAGATGATGGCATTGGTAAGTTTGATGCTAGAAGTGAAAGTATGTTTCTTAGTTATTCATTGAAAAGAAAGGCTTATGGATATAATCAGAGAACCAAGACTATTATGGAAAGTACTAATGTAAGAATTGATGAGAAGTTCAGAGTACAAGAGAGAATAATTGATTATAATTCAAATGATGATGTTTTTACTAAGCCAAAGAATGATGAGGTATTTCTTGAGACTAACAATGATTTGCATAATGAAGGAGATCAAAGGCAGGAACAAAGCTTGAAACTTTCAGTAAAGCCAAGAGTTGAGATAACAACTCCTACTTCAGGAAAGAACATGATAAAGAATCACCCATCTGAACAAATCATCGGAAGCAAAGACAAAAGTGTGATGACAAGAAGTAGAGTTAATGAAGAACTATGCTTGATATCTCAAGTTGAACTAAAGAATGTAGATGAAGCATGTAAAGATGATTACCGGAAACAAGCCATGAAATAGGAATTGAATCAAATAGTAAAGAATGAGACATGGGAATTGGTTCCTAGACTAGCAAATAAAAATGTAGTAGGAACTAAATGGGTGTTTAGAAATAAGATGAATGGGAAAGGAGAAGTTGTAAGAAAAAAAGAAAGATTGGTATGTAAAGGTTACTCATAGCAAGAAGGAATAGATTATGAGGAGACTTATGCTCCAGTGGCTAGAATAGAAGATGTAAGATTATTCTTAGTCTATGTAGCATAGAAAAAATTCAAAGAATATCATATGGATGTCAAGTTAGCATTTATGAACGTAAACTTGTAGAAGAGGTACACATTGAGCAGCCTGAAGGATGTTCTTTGATAGATGACAAGGACATAGTATGCAGACTAAGGAAAGCATTGTATGGATTGAAGCAATCACCCAGAACCTAGTATACGAAGTTGGACAAGCATTTGACAAAGCTTGGATATATAAAAGGTATGGCAGATAGCAATCTGTATTGGAAAGAAACTAATAATGGTTTGATGATTTTGGTAATATTCATTGATGATATCATATTTGGAGGAAATGATGAAGAAATTAAAAAGTTTACAAAAGAAATGAAGAAAGAATTTGAAATGAGTATGATCCTAGCATTGCAGATAGTATAGACTAAAGAAGGAATCTTTATTTCTCAAACTAAGTACTTGAAGGATTTACTGAAAAGGTTTGGTTTGGAAACATGTAAACCTATTGGAACACCTGTGTTAACTGGACACAAGTTATCTACCAATGATGAGACACCTACTATTGAGTAGAAGTACAACTCTATGATTGGACGATTGCAATATCTAACTCACACAAGGTTGGATATAGCAAATGTAGTTGGAATTGTTGCAAAATTTTAGGCTTTCCCCAGAGAAGCACATTATGCAGCAGTGAAAAGGATATTCAAATATCTAAAAGGAACTTCAAAATTTGGATTATGGTAATATAGATCTAATGACTTTACTCTAAGTGCTTATACTAATGCAGATTGGT
Source organism: Cupressus sempervirens (assembly GCA_028749045.1). Taxonomy (NCBI): domain Eukaryota; kingdom Viridiplantae; phylum Streptophyta; class Pinopsida; order Cupressales; family Cupressaceae; genus Cupressus; species Cupressus sempervirens. The sequence goes on along the minus strand of CM053783.1, from coordinate 804,439,242 downwards.
CAGGTAGTACAGATGACAGCAAGTTTCTTGGTTAAGAAAGAAGCAAGATTGTACATCTCAAAGTACAACAAAAGCAGAGTATGTTGCAGTAGAAAATAATTGCAATCAAGTAGTTTGGATGAAGCAAATGTTCAAGGATATAAGTGAATCTGTTGTTATACATTGTGACAATACAAGCACAGTAAATATGCCTAAGAATCTAGTATTACATTTGAAGACTAAGCACATTTCTATTAAGTATCATATGTTGAGAGAAAAAGTTGCATAAAAGGAAATTAGATTGGAGTATGTGAGCACTAAAGAGCAGGTTGTAGATATATTCACTAAGCCTCTTCCCAAAGAGACTTTTGAGAATTTGCAAGGTATGCTTGGGGTTATGCCCCTTCCTACATCAGAGTAAGAAGATGCAAGAGTGCATCAGTCTAGGGTAATAGAGCACAATTTTTTGTATGGACTAGATGCTGATGTTTCCTATATGGGGAAGTATTTGTGATGGATAGAGTCACTCAGGAATCTTATTGATGTTGTTTTGAACTTTTCCTTTTGACACTTGAGTTGAGCAAGTATCAATTGTTACAAAGTTTGATGCAAAGATGTTGGTTGCAGAAACCTTCGACATTGATGTCAATGGGGGAGAGTTTGGCATGAAAACATCATACTATGGGAGAGTTTGGCATTATACTATGGAGGAGAAGTATTGCAAGAAAACATTATGATGAGAAGATATTTTGCATGAGTATGGGAGAATGTTGCATGAATTTGAAATAACAATTTGGTATAGAGCACATTGAGGTATGATTGATTAAGATTGTTTGTCTTTTGTTGGTATTCTTGGAACTAGATGGCTTTTCATCTATGTTTCAATCAATGCCAAAGGGCGAGATTGTTGGAAGATTAGCAAGATTATTGGAAGATAGGTTTGATGATGATATGTTACATTCATTTTTTTTTTTTTCATTGATGTCAACATAGCATGTTTGATGTCTTCTATGGTATTTGACAGAAGAATAGTGGAAAGATTAAGTAAGTATAGATGGTTAGTTGAGCATAATAACCACCCAAGGTTATGAGAGATACTTTGGAGTATTTGGTATATACAATTAATGTTAGAAGTAGAAAGGATAAGTCTAGAAGAAATTATGTAAGTTTTGGTGATGTTTGATATGAGATAGAGTTTACAGAGGCATGTTCTGGTAAACTTGTTATATCTCCTAGAAAATTTGATATCTTGAGGATCGGGGTTGAGTACATGAAGAAGACATGTTGTTGATGACGTGGCTAAGTTCACTCATCATAATATTAAGTCTATGGAAAGTTATTCAAGTTGCAAGGAAAAATATTTGTTTTATCACTAAGTGTAACGTGTTCTTAGTGAGGTCCTATAATAATTAGTTGAGATGGACTAACAGTCAATTTAGGAAGGACTCGGTATAAAGGAAGGATATTGTCCTTTATCATGACATGGTGATATGTGACTTGTGAATTTTTGGAAATTAGTAGAGCAGTACATAATGTGAAGTCGAGCAAAGTAGTGTGAAAGTGAAGGAAACTTCATTGCCAATATTTTTTTGAGTAATCTGGGGTTTGGTATTTGGATTTCAGGTTTGTGACCTAGTCTAAAAGGTCTGATAGTGATTGCTTTGGTTGACAGGATAGAGGAAAGTATAGAGGAAAGAAGAAGATACTAGTAAATTACTTGTTTGAATAGTGAGCTCTTCTTGTAGTTGAAATTGCATGTTTGGGTAGTGAGCTCTTCTTGCATACACTACACTACAATTCCTAACAGGGTTGGCACAACTCCTAACAAGGTTGGAATCTCCTAATAGTGATTCAAAGTCTCCTAATAGGACTTATTGTACTAAATGTTGTAATAGATTCCTAACAAGGTCTATCCTCTAACAAGAAATATTTATATTAGTACATCATCTTTTGGGAATCATTCCCATCAAGTTTTTCCCTCTTATCAAGGGTTTCCCTGGTCAACATATCTTATGTAATTGTCTATGTGCATCTTTGTATGGTTGTTGTTTACTTTGGTTGAATGGTTAAGTTTTTTTAAAGAAGATAATTGTTTTAATTATTGGATAACTGATTCACCTCACCCCCTTTAGTTATCTTGGTGGACTATTGATTCTAACACCACCTTTACACCATAGAGGGTCACCAGATAAAGGTGCAAGGCAGTAAGCACTGTAATTGTCGAACTAGCAAGAAAGGGACTAGTAAAGATCAAGAGCCAACCAAGGTCAAAATTCCAAAGAAGAGAGCATCAAAGGTCGAGAAATGCTAGGAAAAGAAAATTCCTAGAAAAAAAATTAGTTATCAAGCATGATGAAGAAGATGATGAAGCTGAGAGGTCTGAGTTTGATGACTTGAGTCAATTTCAAATAGTATCGAGGAGAGCACCTCAAGATATAGACAAAGCATGTAAAGGTATAAAGAGTTCAGGTAGATTAATTGGTTTTAAGTGTGTTAAGTATGAAACTTTAGAGAAATTTATTAAAGATAAAGTTAAATAGGATGGTGTAGACATGATGGTGAATTTTAAGTACACACCAATAGAGTTAGGTAAATAATTGTCGGAAGGGTTGTACAATAAAATTGATGCAAAATAAAAATGGTCATTAACTACTAAAAATTAAATGAGAGAGGATATATTAGCCCAAGTTATACTAGATCTAGGGAAGTTTCACGTGGAAATAGCAATGAAAGATTATGCGAATAAATTTGTGCCAAAGACAAGGGCATACAAAATTTTAAGGAATAAAATTGAGGATGTTGTTTAGGAAAGAAAATTTGGTTGGAAGAATTTTTTGTATTGATGGCTACAACAATAGAGGAAGAAGAAAAGGGTGATAAAATAGTTGGATTGGACAATAAGAAGATATCTACACATATGCCAAACAATTAATGAAAACAGCTTAGAAGATCGCAGAAGAGAGTGTAAAGCAGGTAAAAACAATCATTGTTCTAGATGAAACCCCTAAAAATATATTGCACAATGTGACTAAAAAGACAAAAAAATAAGTTCTTATTGAACCAAGAAAATATGATCAAGATCTTAAATCTATCAAAGACACTTTAGTAGACACAAATCCACTAATTGTGCAAATAAAGGAATATCCAAAGATTGGTGATCAGCAACCACCTCAATAGGTAATAGTGAGCTTAATAGATACATCTAACTTTACTATTGATAAAAATGTATAAATGTTGGATGAGGCACAGGTTGCTTTTGTCAAGCAGCAGAGTAGGTCAGCACAAGAAGAGAATAAGGAGTTGGAAAGACAGAATGCACAAGTATTGCAATCTACTATAGGGAATGAAAGGCCAATCATCTCAGGACCTCTAATTGAGGGAGAAAAGGAGATAGAATAACCAGGTTCCATAGGTGAACTTGTAAGAGTTGAGGTACCAAAATTTATAGAGGACACACAAGACATTGTTCGAAAACTAAGTCTAGAGCTCCAAACCCAAACCGTATAATTGTCATAGTCAGGCTCTAACTCTCCAGACTCAAAAGGTAAGAGGAGTAGGGAGAAGAAGATCCATTCATCTACCAAGTTAGTGACATTGGATGAAGTTATTGTGATTCAAATTAAAACACTAATAACTTAAATTATGAGCAAATGATAACCTTACAAGACTTGTTGGCAAGGAAAACTAGATAGGAAGAGCAAAGATTAGTATTATAAGAGATCAAGGATGTGTTTGTAGAAGCATTTGATGTTGAAAACCTTGATGAGAAAGAACCTATCATTTCTTAGCTAGTTAAAATTATAGAAAAGCTAAATAATATTTATGTTGATTCAAATGAGAAGTTGATGTAGTGGACAATTTGAAAGTTTTAGAAGAAAGTGATAGATAAAGTCTCCACTAGCATTGCAATAGGGAAAGTACATTTATCAAACCTTGTAAATAATGTAGAAGAAATTGTCAAGAATATTCATTATTTGTATAAAAAATTATCTTGTACTACATTATTTACAAAATAAAATCAAGACCTCGTAGATAGACTACACACAAAATTTAAGGTCAACAAGACATTCTTTTAACATGGATGCAAGTTCAATTTCATTTAATTTTAACAGATTAATAAGTACCCAAGCTAGGTTAGCTAAGTTGATGGCTAATGATGGAAGAATATAGGCCAAGCTCATCTCTATTCAAACAATGTTGAAATCTCACCTAGAGATTATGCAGAGAGCTTCAATGAGCAAAGGTGGTAGCACAAAGAGATCCAAATCTCTCTATTGTTGATAGTTTTGTTAATCTAGTTGCTATGCTAGATATAAATATTTAAATTCTAGAATCTGTAAAGATGAGTTGGGATCATGCTTTAGCCATGATATTACATATTCACAAGCCATTTTTGGACAAGTATGGAATTACCACTACTCCACCCCAGCAGCCATGAGTGACAAAAACAAGGGGGATAGAGGACATGATGAGGTGAATAAAGGACCAAACAAAGAATGAAGAGAGTTTTCCATAAAAGAAAAATATTTTTGAAATTTTGAAGTTTTTCATGCATCTATCGAGTGGTAGATTCAATTGATGTATAGTGGATACCAAGAGAGGTACAAGTTATACTCTAAGGGGGAGTACTTGTATTTGAATTTTTCACTGAATAGATTTTGATCATGACAAAGTAATTTTTTCGACTAATGTCAAAGCGGGAGATTTTTGATCCCTAAGTTATGTTGTGTATTTATGTCAAACACTTAGTCATTCACAAGGCATGATTATTCGGCCATCACTGCGACCAAGCCATCAAACTTAGGTTGAGAAAACAAATGAAGACTTGTATGTGATTTAGTTGAAGATGAGAAACTACTATTTCCAAGAAAGGTCATTCACAAGGCATGATTACTCCACCATCACTGTGACCAAGCCATCCTGCTTAGGTCGAGCAAACAAATGAAGACATATATGTGATTCTATCAAAGCTAAGAAAATACTATTGCCAAGAATGTCTACAGTCGTCAAGTACTCCAATACATGTCAAGTCATCTAGTAGATAATTCATGTTGAGCATCTAGATGTTGAGTCACATAGTATAATCTGAGTAGATAGAGGCTAAGGGATAGTATGAAGAAATAGTTCATGTCAAGCATCAGAATGTTCAAGTGTCAAGTAAACTAGTTTTGATATATTTGTTTTGAATGGCATATAGATTGATGTAAATAATTTTTTTGATTGAGGAATAAATCATGGAGGTGATTATGCATTTGTTTAAGGACCATTAATCCCTATACAAGGTGATTAGCCAATCAAAAAAATGGAAGGACTAAGCATAAAAAGAGATGGATCTAAATCATTCATTTTGATATGGAAACTTCTATAATTTATTATAAGAAGAGGATCCAAACCCTAATTTGAAATGTGTGCAAGAGAAGTTACAAGCTTGGATTCTAGAGGTGAAGTTTGAAGGTAAAACAGATAGAGAAACTGAGCAAAGAAGTGAAGGATAGAATACAGATATATCATATCAAAGATTATAAAGAGGAGATCCATTATCGGCATTTGAAGTGTAAACTGAAGGATTGGGTATTGATACAATCTAGCATGTGTAATCGGGGTAAATCTCTTAACATATTGGTCTTAACATACCTTTTTAAATCTATTAACAAAGTGCTTAGTTGTAAGTTTGAAATCCTTTAATCAAGGTAGACTGTATAAGTCTTGTAAGCTCTTAACAAGGAAAACCCCTCATAGGGTAGATCATCTGAAATGATCAAAATTCGTAGCTCTAATAGGAAAACTTTATTGTTGCAGTAGTGAAGATTTGTGGGTGCCATCCCCACCCCATTTTTTCCTTCACCGTGGAGGGTTTCTGGGTAACCAAAATGTTTATGTTATGTGTTGATCATTTCCTTACATGTTTCATGGATGTGATTAGTTGTTATATCTAGTACATCATAGAAATAAATTTTGATGTGTTTTATGATATTGTTGAGAAAAGGATTATAGGTGAAGTTATTGGATTTGATATTTATTGAAAGAGTAACAATTTGAAAGATCCTAATTGCGCCCCACCCCCACCCCCTCCCCCCCCCCCCCACGCTCAGTAACTAACCTTCCCATTAGACTTCCAATAGAAGAGATCCAACCTTGAGATTTATGCCATGAAAATTGGATCATTAAAGAGGATTTATTAGGGTTTACCCCAAGTTCACCTAAGAGAAATGACATAAAAGGGAAGAAAAAAGTAAATATGTAAAGTGATTGATGATCTTGCAATAAAGAGGTCCTAAACCTTCATTAAATTACATTGCTTATAATTTAAGAAGGTATAATTCTATAGTTGTAACATGTTGAAAGAAGAGGTCCATACAAAATGTGGTTTGGATTTATTTATTATCCTTCTATGGTTTTTAAATTATAAGTTACAAATCAATAAAAAAAACCCACAACACCCTCATTCAAAAATTGTTGCTAGGAACACTATCCATTTGTATATAAGAATCCATGCAAGTCATTTTTTGTTCAAAGGTTTAAATTGCCTTATACATTGTTATTATAACCAATTCTCCCAATATTGTGTAGAAGGTTGTTACTCTCTGCAAAAAAAAATCTATTAGTTCAGCACATCTACAATTACTTTCAGTTTGTCCATGTTATTGTATGTTTATTTCTCACAAACAACATTGAATAAATAAAACTTATTCATAACTTCATATATTTCTTGTTGAGGCTTTCATTTTTAATCTAATTTTGGATCGATAGAGCTTAGTTCATTTGTAGAGATACCCAAGAGTCATGTTCCAACTTCATCAAATGAATTTGTCCACATTGTACCTATATGGTCTTGCAACTTGATTTGTAAGTGGTATCTAAAGTTGTAGTCAGTGTGTTGTGGATTACATTTTTTACATTTCCAATCATCTCCCTCATATTCAATAAGGTATTTGATGCATTGACTCTCTCCTTGGCTATTATGATAAGTTGGATATTAGAGATCATCTTCTTTGATAGATATTATTGTGGCATTCAATATGCAATACAAAAGTGTAGTTAGTTCTTTGTCTAATATATAGCATTGACATTCTTATTACATCTTCCAAAGTAGAGGTAGCTCTTGGTACAGGTAGCTCCATGTTTCCCCAATTTGAATATACCAACTCTCTAATTCATTTGTCTCAACCATGTTTGTGTCTAGTATTAGGAAGGTAAAATTTGATTCAATGACTTCTTTACCATCGTATTCACTAAGATGATCGTTGTTGACTGCCACTACCACTTCTTGGTTTTCTTTCAAATTATTGATATATTAGGTTGTCCTATTTTTTATCCATGTGACCCCATAATATCAAGATTATCGTAGCTACATAATTGTTTAGGAACTATATAGTGCAACATAGGACTTCCGTTCTATCATGTCTCCTTATGATTCTCAGTTATCATCTTGACAGTGTAGCCAACCTAAGATGGTGAAATTTCTTGATGAGCATTGGTTGTAGGGAAAAAGGTGGAAACTATGGTTAGAACGAATTTGATTCACCCTATATATTGGTGTATTCACTCATTTCACATGAGTGATTGAAACTTTGACCTCACATTCCATTGAAATATATAAATCATATTGTATTTTATCTCTTGCATGATCTATATTTTTGGAGAAAGGGAAATAGCTAGGTGAAAAGGGGGCCACTCTATGTACACTGAAGGAGAAAAAGGATGGCTCAATTTTTTGGGAGTTGATATAGACTATGTGATTGCATTTTATCCACACACAAAAGGAGAGAAACATGTAAGATTGAGTGCAAAATATACATAATTATTGTGCATAATGTATCAATGGTATACAAAAAAAGAGAGAGGATGTCACATGGAATTAAAGGAATCATACGGTTTCTTCTAGTTTAAAATAGGTGTATTTTTCATTGATATTCAACCTCTACATTTTGTTGTAGTATGTGCAAATGTTGTAGTAGTTGAAGAAATGCAAACAAAATTGTATTATGTGCAAAGTCATATTTTTACATGTTTCCTTATTTAAGAGATTTGATTTGTAGTACTTTTTAGTCTATGTCCTTACTAGAGAGATTCTTGTACACTTACTATTCCATTAATAATTTAATATCACCAAATTTGTATGATATTTATAATTAAAAAAAAATTGTATTCCAATAATTGTAAGTTGAACAACTAATAAAGTAAAAGATGTAGGAAACTTCATTCAGTATGTGAGATAGAAAAGGTTTCAAACATGGGGAAAATCCTTTTTGAGATATAAAATACTTCTTCCATTTATTTTATTCCTTTTATTTTTTTTTTTAAATCTTGTTATCAATATTATATCAAAAAGTTGGGACCTCATTTTCATCAATCTCTATAAGTGTTTAGTGTAGTAATTGAAATCCCCTTAAAGAATAATATGTAAATAGTCATAGCTAATGAAACTAAGAGAGGAATTTTCTTCACCAACAACAATTATCTTCCCTAACTAGATAATCACAACTAATAATATATGTCTTACAATGATTTGAGAGTTGTAAAATATATTTTCTAACTTGTGTCCATCTACAAGTGAATGTGGTTGTGTAATTGTTCAAAAGGAGTGGTTTTGACTAAAAATGGCTATAGGTTGTTTAAAGTCCTACAAGAACCCAAAAAAGATCATGTGTTTCACATTTTAGTCGAGTGGAAGCCACTAAAGGATCACTGCTTTATTAGGGTTTCAAACACAATTGTTCAGATAGGGTCTTTAAGATGGGTGTGATTCCACTAAGGTAAATGAGAATAACAATGACCATCCTTTATATAGCACATCATGAAAACTAATCCTCCTCTACAATTTCATCATAAATCAGAAGGAAACTTTGTGTCAAACAATAATATTACCTAGTACGATGGTAGTAAGTCCTTCAATATTCATTTGAAAGTGCATAATAATTTCTCTTGGTAGTTCCTTTGAAAGAAGCATGATGTCTAAAGTTATCCAAACACAATCAAGAAGCCAGGTCTGTAATCCCAAACTTTTACTTTTCAATCTAATAATTTATAAACATCATAGTAATTAAGCCTTCTCTATAATCCCATAATAACTGAAAACAATCTTTTTTTAAAACTATAATTCCACCTAGCATAATGGTAGTAAATCCCTAGGTGGTCATTTGCAAGTGGAGAATAATTTCTCTTAGTGGTGCCCTTGCAAAAACCAAGTTGTTCAAAGTTGTCTAGTCACAATTAAACAACCAAATTGTAATCCAAAACCTTGACTTTCTAATCTAATTATTTTCCAATTGGACCATGTGATTGTGACATCATGATGATTGTTTGGCCTAATCGAACCAGATCACGGTGATGACGTGATGATTTTTTTGGAAGCGTTTGTCTAAGTAATATCTTTATTGGCTAAACTAATACTAATAAATACTCAATCATTAATATTCTACAAGTGCATCATGGATGAGAGGGTTCCAATGCTTTAAAATTCAATACATCAATGGACATTCATCATGGTAATGGTTCCCACTTTTTGGCCAACTTTGACACTAAAATAGATATTTTAAAAGTAATCTTCATTTTCAAATGCATATTACTAAAAAGTCGTAAATAATTTGAAGATGATGTAAACAAGTGATTTTTAGCATTTCCTTTCTAGTTTTTAACAAAAAAAAATTAGAATTCATTTGAAGTCCATTTTTCCATCAACTTTGAGAAGTGGTTTATATGAAAATTGACATTTTCAAAGAGTGATGGGTCATTTGATCAACATACCTTTTATTAAAAATACGATAATGACAAAATCATTTCAAGGCTAGAATAGTAACATCAATATCTAGCGAGTTTAATTGGTTTTATTCAATTTCATCAAAATTTATAGATTTTATTCACTGGAAAAGTGACACTATTGATAATTTAGACCTAGGTTTTTTTTATCAATATAATTTTATTTGTGTTTATCGAAATGAATTTTTTCTTAATTTTCTAAAAAGGTAACATACATACCTTTGATGAACATATTTTTGAAAATTTGTGTTCTCTCATTTTCTATTTTTCCCAAAGCTTCAAACAAAGATTTGTGAAATGGCTAGACAGTCTATATTTAATAAAACTAGAAATAAAACATCATGATAAGCACAATATATACAAAAAACTATAGTAATTGAAAAGCTTATTTAGACTACAACAATTTTCTATATTTAGTTTTACAATATGGACCTATTTAGCCCTTATTTGAGCCCTCAAAAGAGCAAAATTTGACCGAAATTTTAGTAAATTTGTAAAAATTCCTATTTTGGGACCTTTCAAATGAAGCCCTAGAGAGACTTCAAATGTAGGGTCTTCATTTTTTCGAATGAATCCCCTTGGCTCACTTTTTGGCCACCTATTGGCCCTAAGGGCTTTGTTTGAAGCCCTAAGGCTTCATTTGAATCCCCCCATGCCGGTTGGCACAAGGGGATTTGAATGAATCCCCTGAGGTCATAGATTTGAATGAATCCCTAGGGAGGCTTTATTTGAAGCCCCTAGAAGATAATTTTACCACTTTTCATTTGATTTTTTCTTGAAGAAAAGTGGGAATCATTATTATGGCCTCACCCTTGAACAAGAACATCTTCATTTGTATTGCAAGTTACCATCCATGGCCTTCTAATGATTTGGGTCTCTATTTGGTATCCCACTTGTGTCATATCTGTTATATATCCCTTTCTCTATTTTTTCATATCTCTAGTCTAACTATTGGGCATAATTGTTAATATTTATGATTCCTTATTTGTAAACTATAGGAAATAATGACTTGCATACACTTCTTAGTATGTTTCCCATTTGATGAAGATATCAATGTGGATGATATTTATTCTTTGGTTACTGAATTCTCATTGCATCTTGGAAATCTTCCTTCCTTCTAGTGTCTTCAACATTTATGTAATACTTTTGTAAATTACTTTTTTTCTACTCTCACTATTCATTATTGTCGATAGATCATGTGTTCCAATTAATTTATTTAAAGATATCATATGTTCTTTGTTGTATGCACTCTATCACAATTACTCCATATGGTTCCTTGCAACTATGATTGAAATATTCCTTCAATGATGCTTCATGTTGTTTGACAAATGGATCTCACATTTGAATGAGTCGCCTATTTGAATATTTACTATAAAATGTGCTTCAATTTATGTTATTCTTGGTATTGCAAATAATTATCCCCCCTATATCTATAATCTAAACATTCTTATATTGTGTGTGGGGGGACAAGGTAGCCATCTCTTCATCTCCATTACTCATGACCATATGTTGTTGTGTAAGACTCAAACCACCACTTTATGAAATGTCAACAATATTATAATATCATTCAACTAAATATTTATTTGTTCTATTTCTTGTTAATGATTAGTTTTGGTAAGATCCACAATTGAAGTATTAATACATGGTTTAATTTTACATTGATTAGAATAGCGATTGATATTTATTAATTGATTATATATTTACGATTAGTGACAATGATATTATATTGATTAATTATGTATGGATTAATATTGTATTATAATATACATTGATTTTCTATAATATAATACTATAACATATATAATTATGATGTAATATTATGATATTTCTTTATTATGTGTTTTAATCATAATAATAATTAATAACATGGAAAAAAAGAATTATGATATGATGTCTTTGATATTATTATTAATCATGGTGAGATGGTTTCAGCACTTGAAGATACAAGATACTTTGAAAGTTACCAAACATGTTCTTCTAATGGTTTAGATCTTAGTTTGGCATCTTTATTACCTTATATCGTTCATCGATCCATCTCTCTACTCTTTCATACATGTAGTCTAATCATTGTTAATATTTATAATTCCTTATTTGTAAACTATACAAAATAATGATTTACATCCACTTCTTATTCCATTTCATATTTGGTGATATTGGTTCTTTGGCTTTTGAATTATCATCACATCTTGGGAACCATCCTTCCTTCCTTCCAATGTCTTCAAAAATTTTGTAATGCATCTATAAATTACTTTTATTCTACTCTCACTATCCATTATAATCGATACATAACTTGTGCTCCTATTAATGTATTTAGAGATAGCATGTGTGCTTGGTTTTATGCAATCCATCACAATTAATATGTATAATGGTTAAATGCAACTATGATTGACATATTTGATACTTGTCTTTGTTGGTATTGCTATCATGAATGCTTATGGGAGATTGTATGGAATTTTTTGGATATGATTGAGTGCTCGTGTGATGTATTCATGACTTGGTTTGTGATTGATGTCAACATATCAACCTTCTAATGAATAGTGTAGAGTTCCAGAGGAATATTTACTTTATGTGGTTAGAGGATTGATAGTTATGTAATGTGGAGTTATATTAGAATTTAGGAACATGTTCTAATATTGTGGCTCACATTGTCGAAAAAGTTATGAAGACTGAACAAACTTACATGAAGTTTTATGGTGAAATCTTTTAGAGGAGATCACAGAAAATAGAGTACTAGTAATTGGCTCATATCTTTTTAGAGAGGTCAAAATTTGTTTAGCAAAATTAGATGTTGGTTAAAGACATGTTTTTTATGCTATGGTTAACATGGCAGAATCATATGATTATTTTGTAAAGACTTGATAAGGATAAGGTGTTGATTATTCCTTGGGGGCAGCTTAAGTTTTGCAATTGATGTATTATGCTTTGTAGAGTGTGAAACTTAATTGTAATATGTTATGATGGTCCTATATTACTCATTGTACATTGGGGAATCCTCAAGGCCAACTCAATTATTTGAGCAATCTTTGACTTGGTATAAAGGAAATATGTTTATTTGGTTGTAATCATCAATGAGATTATATGTTATTATGCTATGTGAGATTTGGATGCATATTTATTAAGATCAAAGCTAAATTTCATGTTAAGGATAAGTAGTGAGCTTCAAAGGAACTATATCAGCAAAAAATAATTGTTTAGTCAATTCATATGTTGGATTTGTCATCCTGAAGATTTGTTTGAGGCAATTTGGATAGTGGATTCATTTGTCTGTGTACTAGTTTTGAAACAAGTTAGATAGTGGGTTCAATTTTCTTCCTTTCAACTCCTAATAGGATTGACACAGCTCCTAATAGGATTCAAAAAAACTAACAAAGACTCAAAGTCTCCTAATAGGGACTCATATGTATTGATTGTATTTAATTTGGATCCTAACATGGTCACATATTTTCACAAGGGACTTTTATATTAGTACATCATCTTGTGCGCATCATTCCCACCACCATTTTCCCTCTAATTAAGGGTTTCCCAAGTTAACATATCTTGTGTCACATTGCACGATTGTTATCTTATTGTTTCTATATATTTTGATTACATATTTCAAAAATATTAAAGTTGATAAAAGTTGTTTAAAGCATATAACTAATTCAACTCCCCTGCCCCGTATTGGTGAACTCAACTTTCTAACAATTGGTATCTGAGCATTAGGTGCTTGAAGAGAAAGTTTAATAGCTTAATGAGATCCATGGCAAAATTCAAGAAAGAAAGTCTAAATTTTGATGGAGTTATCTATGACAATAGGAAGGATGAAATGAAGACTCGCTTTCTATGCAGGAAACAATTACTGGTTGAATACAAGAGAAAAGAAGATTGTTATTGAGGAGAAAAATTAGGTGAACTGTGTATACAATGACAAATATTTATTCGTGTACAATATGTATGCTAGAGAGGCACTATTATCACCTCTTCCTAAAATAGAGTATGTTCAGGCAAGAGATCTATATCTTGCACATAAAGTTTTAGTATGTTGAGGTAAGAGAGCCCTAATTTCTTCATCAAAAGTAACATTCATAGAAGATAACTGACTAGTAACCTTATTAAACTCACTTAAATGATTAGCTTCTTCCATCTTCATATTAAATAAATGCTTCATAAGAAATACTTTGTTTGAAGCGAAAGGCTTTTCATATAGTTTCACTAGGGTTTGCATCAACTCTTTCATCGTCTTCTCTTTTGTAATATTAAATGTCACCAATTGTGTTAGGCATAATCGAATACTTCCAAGTGCCTTTCTATGCAAAATTTCACACTCCTCATCTGTCAAAGTTTCTTGTTTCTTGCCTTTTACTTCCAATGGTCGCCATTAATCCTTCTGATAAAGATAGTCCTCCATTTTCATTTTCCATAACTGAAAGTCCTACCCATTAAACTTCTCAACTTTCAGCTTACCATCATCTTCCATCACTACCACTCAATCATGAGACTCCCACTCAACCGTGAGACATTCCTATAGAGGATACTTAGAAGAAAAATATGACAACCTGGGCTTAAAAAATGACAACAGTCTGGCTCTGATACCACTTGTTATGATCAATTACAAACAAAAATAACAATTACATGCAAATATAACCAACATCAAAAAATAATAGATCACATAGAAGAGAACACAAGACACAGAGTTAACGTGGTTCAACAAATCTCTAGGCTATGACCACGAGCAAGAAATCCAATATTATTATTATCTAGTGATTACAATATACAATTCCTTACAACTCAATGTCACCGCAAGAAGCTACAATCTCATCATACATAACGAAATCCCTAACCCTAAGCTATTTTATATAAGATTTTTTCGCTTACAAAATCAAGGTTAAAATAAGTCATCAATATAAAAATAATAGTTAACGCCTTTTAGTATAATGAGTGTTACCTCACAACCCTGCAAGGGGCATTGCCCCTTGACCCCATCTTGGGGGTGCTGGCCCCAAACCCACGTAGAAATGATCTGGGAGAAACCACACCAAATAAACCTCCAAGTCTAATTAGACTCCACATCACAACAATATTAATTGATTATATTATAATATTTCTTGATTATGTTATTAGTTATAAAATTTATTATTTATAATTAAATTTTTCATTAATTCAATTTAATCTATTATAAATTCTATTAATGAAGGTGCATTACATCATCCTTGGAATGCAAGAGTCCAAGAAGTTTGATGTCCTTATTATAGCATTTCACAATATAGAGGTTGCAGTACAAAGTTGATCATTGAGTTTTCTATTACACTAAATTGCACACAAGCTACAAGGATCAAGAAGTTTTTTGTTATCCTCCCAATGAAAATAAAAATGTATATTTGTGTATGTTGTATTTCATCATTTACTATCTTTTTTCTAACTACTTAATTTTCTCTTACAACTTGGTCAATTGTTTGTTACGTTAAGTCATTAGAAAAGAAATGAAGTTTCAATAGATAAAAGGTAGGTTTTGCAATAATTTTGGTCATTATCAAAAGTTGGGTTGTATTCTTTGCAACAAACTTTACATTGCCAAAAAATGCACTGCAAAAACCACTCGTGTAGTAAATAAAAGGAATTAACTTGTTGATTGCATATCTTCAAAAAGGACAAATGAGTGGATTTGATATAAACCAACTGATTTTATTTTTTAAAGATCAATCAAATAAATCTCACCAAACTAGAGTAGAATCATCAAAGGCAACATTTTGGCAAAATTGTTGTTTGTATCATAGTATGAATTGTGGCCTTTAGAAAAAAATATTTAATGAATATGCACAATCCAAGCCAAAAGTTTTTTTTTCTTTTAAAACAATCAATCAAATAAATCTCACTAACCTACATTCCAAGTGAATTAGAGGTGACATTCGATAAAACTATTGTTTTTAGTGTGGTGTGAAAATGCAAGGAACTTATAAAGATACTTAAATTGTAGGCTCTAAAATTAAGTCATTAACTTTAGTCTTAGAATGTGAAAGAAGCATTACTCAACTAGCTAAAGCAAATCTAAAATTAAGCTACCAATACAAATGGAAAGAATTTGCATTTATATGAAATTCCATATAAGAATAAAGTACATTTTCTTATGTAAAAATTGAGCAAAATTACTCAAAAGCAACCGTTACTACTAAAGAATTTCAATTAAGTCATATCAACCTGGTGTGAAAAACACCTCACTTCATAAAAAGAAATTAATAATCTTTAAGTGTGGACTATTTTAAAAGCCAATAAAGTCAAACATGTAGTCAAAGCACAATCCACTTCAAAAAGTTGTAGACACTTGAAAGAGTTCGAAGAGTCTAAAATGAATAGGTCAAAAAGTTTGAAGCAACCCCTAAGTCGATTTTGTAGCAGGGTAAATAAAAAAGGGATTCACAATCTAACGAGAAGAATCAAAAGTATAGAATACCTCCCAATTAACTACAATATTGATCAAACAAAGATATGATCCTACCAATAAGAAGGAATGTTGATGAAATCAAAAAATCATTTTCAAGATGAAGCTTCACTACCACATTTCAAATTGCAAAAATATCCTAGGTCAAACAAGGGTGGTTACACAATTATTACAAACCTTGTGAAAGCTATAAAAATTAGCTTATCCCCACTAGTGTGTGAGAAAGTCAAATGACACAATGTTATGTAAGAATTGGAAAGACCATGATTAAGTCAAAAGAGGAATAAATCAATTTTTTATTTAAGCAATTAGTGGCCAAAATTAAGTGGTATAATGTTGGAACTATAATGAATATCTTCCACTCAGCATGAAATGCTCAATACTCTAAATTCTGATTTTTTTTGTAATAGTTCCTTGCTCAATTTCATAATCTTTTAGAGTTTAACTAGATTTACCAACACTTTTGTATTGCACTTTTTTATTTCTGATATATTACCCTTAATCATGTGATCAAGAAGTTGTATTATCCTCCAAATGAGTATAAATATTTTTTTTGGTTGTTGTAGCATTTTTTCTATTTTTCTAATTTCTTTATTTAACATGTTTCCCATTTTTTTACAATTACTTAATAATTTAGCAATCAAGCCAAGCTTATTAAAAGAGGTGGGACGCTCCCACCTTCAAGAAGGGTTGGCACATCCATGCCAAACCCCAAATATGGAAGGGTTGGCACATCCACACCAAACCTTAAATGTCTCTAATACCTATAAGATGAGAACTAAAAAGCAATTATGTCAAATGGTAATCAAAAATAGTTTTAAAATCATCTCATTCAAAGTTCTAAAATTTTAATTGACATCAATCCCCAATTATTAGAAATGTGTATTTTAATTGACATCAATCCCCAATTATTAGAAATGTGTATTCTTCTTGATATCTTGTTCAACCCATGATACATTTATTTCATGTCAACATACTTGCATGTTATCAATTATCAATTTCAGCTGGGATCAATATACAAATATAGTTGCTCCTAAGACTCTCGAATCAATGTTGTAACCTTGACCACTCTTATACTAGTCAAACTTAGAAAACATATGAAGCCATTTTTTGTTATAAGTTATGAAACAAACTATAATTGAGCACTATTAAGATGAATAAAGAAAGAAAGAAACCCTTAACAAGAAAAAATAGATTTAACTTGTCTAATATAATGCTTTGATGCTAACTATAAGAAAGCCTCTTGATTAGTGTAATAGTTTAACTAAAATACAATCCTTGATTGATGTTGAGCACTTTAATGAAGATATATTCACCTTCAATTACATTGTCATTTCATAGGGTCAGCCTTTTATTACAAAAATGTTCAATAATAAGAAAAACTCTTGTATAGCAATGGTAAGGTGGAACCAAAATAGAAACTCCAATTGATATTGAACACTTCAACAAAACCATTTCAAATTACAATATCAATGGTAAGGTGGAACCAAAATAGAAACTCCAATTGATATTGAACACTTCAACAAAACCATTTCAAATTACAATGCCATTTGAAGAAGGCTACCTCCAATTACATTGTCACTTCAAAGGGAAAACTCTTATTACAATAATACTTAAGTACCAGCAAACATTCTTTTTGAGAAACTATAATATTGAAGCAAAAGAAACTTTTGTTGATATTTATTGCTACAATAGGAATACATTCAATTAAATGTCCTCTTAAGAGAAAGAGGCCTCAACATTCAATTAAATGTCCTCTTTAAGAAGAGGACGCCTCAACAGACTACATTTTATTACAACAATAAGGCTCCAACAATGGACATTCATTTTAAAATACCATTCTATTTAAAAGAGACTATGAATACCTATATGCTATTTAATAGATATCTGATAAAATAAAGAATAATAAATTAAAGTTATGATAAAAGATAGGATAAGAAATTAAATGGCCTCTTAAGAGAGAGACGCCTTTTATTTCATTGAAATTTCAATAGACTATATTTGATTACAACATAAGGTCCAACAATTTTCCTTTAATACACCATTTTTATTTAGAAGAGACTATGAATACCTATACACTATTTAATAGATATCTGATAAAATAAAGAATAATATTAAAATTTCAATAGACTATTTTATTACAACAATAAAGCTCCAATGTATTTTCTTTAATACACCACTCTTATTTGGAAGAGACTATGAATATTCTATGTGCTATTTAATAGATATCTGATAAGACAAAGAATAATATAATGAAAGGTATGATAACAGATAATATACGAAAGTGAAGAGACGGCAGATGATGAGGTCAAGGCGAAGTATATAACTTAAAACTACCCTCAATTGTTGGTTATCAGCTTGACGCCTTTCCCCTGGAATGCAAATAAACTGATACGGACAGAACCCTGCAAGAAAGCACATCATTAAAGTCTTCCGTTATCAAAAGCAAGGACCAGTTTTCACTGTAAAGGCCAAAGTAATATATGCATAGAGAGCTTCAACCAAATTAACTGTTACAAACCCTTAATTATAACACTTACATAGAACCAAGGACGAAAGGGAGAGTTAAGTGAAATCCAAAGAAAAATATTGAAATAATAGCTGTAAGAAGCATTGCAACTGAGGTGGAATAAACCTGTAAGATTTAAATGGATGTTACATACAAGGCAGAAAAATGTACATATTAATTAAGTAAATGTACCAGCAAATATACCTTCACAATGTTATCTGCATATTTCATTACCATGGATACTGCAATCCCGCTGTAGACAAGTCGAGATTAAAGTAAATGTATAGCCAAGGACTAAACCAGCAACTAATTTGTAAAACATCCACTCCCCCCATTGTAATCTATTGAGAAATCAAGAAACTTGGAAAATTTGGTGTACCCAAGAGCATGGTTGATAATCATGCATACAGTGGTGAGCGAAAATCCATGAAAAAATCCGCTGCAAAACATCCAAAGGTACTTTATATAGGATGTGATTAAATTTGTATAAATGGAACTGCTCTTTCTCCAAATAATGCAGGCTAAATGGTAACAAGCTTCGTTATAAACTGGGATTATTCAAGTTGAGATTGATGAGAAATCGATATTACGTAGAAAGGACAGCAATAAAATTAAAGACATTAAATATTAGAGAACTACGAGACTTTTAATCATGCGGGGAGAATGAGACCCTGCCATACTTGTTCCTTATCTCATCATCCTGTGTGAATATAGCTCCAGCGCTGAAAATCATGCCAAATATATAAAGCCAGAAATTCTGGGCGTTGATATTTCTTGAAGGTCTTTTTTTAATGATAAGCTGTTAACACAAGATGACGAAAAAATCAGGTTAGAAATAGGAAAAAAATCGGGTCAGGGTTAGAGTTAGCAGGGTGAGTTAGAAAGAAACCAAAACCATGAATTGTTAATCCATAAAACTCGCTGTTTTTTTCCTAATAAAACTGGCAACAGGAGAATGTGATAAATCCATGATTTTGTACAATGTAATAAACAAACGCTATAACTTGTCTACAACATGAAACAAAAAATGGCAATGAAATTCTTGCCCCATACCTCAGTGTAAACACCAGCAAAGCCACTCAATAGTGCCATCGCCTGCAAGCAACATTAAGATAAAAATGACATCACTCAATGTAGCAAAATGAAACCACCCTTCAAATGATTTTATTCTCTTTGAATGAAATTGAAACTTAAATTCGGGACAAATAAAATTTGCTTACGATAGCCATGATCCAGCCCTGGACCGGAGTCTCTAAAACATGATCAGATCTGCAACAATATATTATGCTATTAGGAATAATGCAGTTTAATCCTCATATAGACTGTGTATATAGACTTTAACGACTGCTACTGTTATTAGCAGAAGTACTTTAAAAAGGATTTTCTTCGCACAGAATTGAATAAAGCATCACTGGGTTTAAGTCAGGGTATACACTCAAATCCAAAAGAATATAATCCAATAAATAATGCATTTATCAGAGTGGGAACCAGTCCCCAATAAGTTTAAAAAGTGGTTTTAAAATATAAGAACATTACTTACGATGAAGTCAGCTCTGCGGTAGTGCATCCAATACACAATAATATATAAGCTGACCATTGAATATCTGTTAATCTGCAAGAAATAGAGCATTTAGTAGCATTAAAGAAGAGGTGAAATTTGTTTCATCGCTGCGAACTTACTATGGCACACCGTTTAAAAGCTAATTTTGTATTATAGTTTTTATTTCCTGGCATCCAAGCAATTGTTTATTACAATATTCTGAATTCGCATATTCATTAAAAGAAGATACAAAGAAATTCTAATATTCATCATTCAACAGTTGAATGATTCAATTCGAAATGCAAAATGAAATAAATCATTAGACGGGGCAATTAACGTAATTGTTCAACATCGACAATATAGTGGGTTATCAAATCACGGTATGTTTGCACAACGAATGCATCAAATGGTCATGAAGCTGCCATTAATGTTCGGGAATTAGAGAAGTTCACATGAAATGACGAGCATTAGGAATGACGTATCAAACATGATACAGAAGGCATTGAGCGGATAAATGTCTGCATACAGAAAACACTTTCAAAACTGACAACCAACAATTAGACGGAGCATCAAGGATTTATATGTAGCAAACTAGCATGCATAATGCACAATCATCTCAGGGGCTCCTAGTTAATAGGAAAAGATTTCAAATTAAGCTTTAGCCCCTCCCCCCAAAAAATATTATCATGGGGCCTCCAGCTCCTTAAATATAGAGCCCAAGCCTCCCCATGAGACCCCAGGATAAAGGGTTCCAATACAGGGGGCTTCCTTAAAAATAGAGTGGATGGCTGCTAAGATTTTTTTGAAATATTTAAAAAATATTTAGTTTATTTCAGCATTAAAATTTTAGTTCCTAAACTTAAGGAAGCAGTGATCCCATGGATTTTAGAGTGAAAAAAAACTTTTAAGATTTTAAATTTGTGGTGTCATTGATTTACTATTTTTATAACTAAATTTTTCGAATGAATTGATTATTGACATGTGGCTTAAAAAACCCTAAGCTGGTGGATATTTTCAGCCCAACTGTTACATCCCAATTTTTGACCTAATTTGAAATATAGCCGTTGAAGTTCACATGAAGTCAAGTGACAGTTAAATTAGTTATAATCCTGTGAAATGATAAGATGGTTAGTCGTTTTAATTTCATGTGAAGATAACATGCTAGTTGATTATTTATCACGAATTCATGGAATGTAAAAGGCCGCTAGCCATTACGATTATTTATAACTTGTTATGATAATGTGATTTAATTGCGAAGAATTTCTTTGCAGAAAACACGTCAAAGGGGAGGAAGCATTGTCATACAAGAATAGGCACAGGAGCATCACCATCACTAGGTAGATGGGTTGAGGACCTAACGACTTGAAACAAGATACATCTATGGGACCCACACGAGCTATTCAAATAAATAATTTGAGAAACATAAATAATTGGGTTAAAATATAAAACGTACCTCAAAGGATTTAATATGATCTTTCACCTTATTATTATAATAGATATATCTCTATATGTATAGACATAAAAATGAAATGGCACCATTATATTATAATAATTTAATAAAGTGATGTCAACCCATTAATATATTTACATTTACATATATAAATATAAGATTAATATAATATTCAAATTATAATAACATTTGAATTATAATATATTCAAATTATTTTCTTCCAACTCTATACTTTTCATTTTAATATTCTTACTTATAACCAATTAAACACTTGGCATTTTTAATTGCCAAGATATTCTTTATGTTTCGGAAGCCAAAGAGTCTCCTTAGACCTTTTAATCTTTTCTCTCCTCTTCTTTGTTTTAATCGAATTAACACTTGGAAATTCGAATTGACACATAATCTTTGAACCAGTGGAAGTCAAGAAGTCACAGCTCATTCCTTTATATGGAAGCCGTGAGGGAGAGATGGGATCATCTTTTCCTTGATGCCTGAACTTCTTTATGCTTTGCTAAGTTTCCAGATTTTCCTTGTCTCAATAACCATTCGACCTTGCAATTCACCATTGTTATGTCTGCTGGTTACTTGCATATCGACTGATATTTCAAGTGGCTCGAATTCCATTCCTTGTCATGAAAGAATACAGGCTGAGAGCAAAGACTTTATGCAATAAAAGTGACGTCCCAATCATCTGAAGGAAAACTGATCCATCTGCAAGTTCTTCAACAATATCGACTTTTTATCAGGTCATGAAAACACCTTTCTAAGTTTCAAATGCATTACCTGCAGCAGTCCTGCCGAATACACCCAGACCTTGAGGATTAAGTTTCTGCAATAGATACATCTGCAATATCTTAAGGAGAGCGGACTTCCAATTTGATGCCAATTTCTCAAACTTCTTTACCACCACACACCCAAATCAAGCCTTGTCAAGCGGTTTGAACTTCTGCTCCTTGACGTGCAATAATTCCAGCTAAAGATCTGTGATTAATGTTCTGCAAGTAACATTTCAACACAACAAGAGAGGACCAAACAGAGTTCGAATCCTTCAGTAAAATATCAAATACTTACCAGGTCATGAGTTTATCTTTCCAAGTTTTTTAATGCAATTCTATAGTAGTCGGCTAATATCAGAACTTTCTCTTGTGTCTATGTTCATGTTACTTTATTTTTCTGAATGAACCTTGAAGATTTATAAAGCACTTCTTCTTATTTTTTTCTTTATATCCAGTTCAGTAGTATCCCATAAGAAGAGTTTCTAAATACAATAGGAACTTGAACGACTGTTACTGTTTTCAACAATAATATGATACAACTTATGATGGAAGATATCAAGGGCAGAATGCTCATAATCTTTTAACACACCTGAGATTCACTGGCAATGTAGCCAAGAATGGTGAAGAGGTGTCAAAGAGGAGAGTGCTCGTAATCTTTTTAATACACCTGGGATTCACCAGTGTTGGAATGTGTAAATTCCCCCTCAAATAAAATGTAAAAGTGTAATAGAGGATTCTAAAAGTTGTTGGATTACCAAATAGGGTTAGGTTCTAGAAAGAATTTATGTTTAGATAATTCTAGAAAAGTTTATTTGTTTTATGTCAGCTAATTTAGATGTTTTTGGAAATAATCAAAGACTTCTATAAAAGAGGCACAATGTAATGTTTTTTGTATCAAGGATCAGGCAATGAAACGAGTTTATAATTTCTCTGTCCCTGTATTGTGTATTTTGTGTTTAATTATCATTGTGGATCTGTCATGTCCCCTTTCTAGCAAACTAACTTCTACCGGGGATTTGCCTATCATTGGCTCTTGTAGGCAAATGAGATTGGAAAGAGAGTCGTTCAGTTGTCAGATGATTACATTCTTGCTCTCAAAAAGCTATTATCCAGTAAGTGGGGCTTACTTGTTTAATGCCGAATTGAGATTGTACTTAACTTTATAAAGTTATTTATTTAATTTTATAAAGTTAATTAATAATTAAATACATTATAATAAGTTATTATAATACCTTGTTCTGGAAGTTTCCAGCGTCTTCTCAAGAAGTGAATAAAAAGGGGACAAGAGGCACCCATTAGAAGCAAGCAGTTTTTGGATTCGACTTTTATTTCGACAAGAGCAATTTGTAGCCATTTGGTCTGCAAGTTCTCGAATTATCCTTGGAAATGAAAACTTCCATGGGTAAGCAATTTTGAGGATGTGGAATATCATCCAAATTATTGCACTCTGAAAGTGATACTGCAGTCACTTCAACAGGGCGAAATCTGTGGCCTAAGGCCAAGTGGGAGATTCAAGACTTAGAAGAATAAATCGCCATACTTCGAGTTATTGCAAGATTGGGAAATTCGTAGTGGAAGCCAGAAAACTATTAGGATCAGAGAATAATCTGATAAACGCTTCAAACAAGGAGGCGGAATTATATTCAGCAGACGAAATCACAAGTAGAGTTTCCTTCCGGCTAATAAATACGAGCCACTTGATCTGCTGGCGTCTCATGATTACTGGCGTCTCATAAAAGATTGGATTTCGGGCCGAATGGAATATAACCAGCCACGCGATTTGAGTAAGGCGATTGCAGTAGACAAAGGGCGGGCAATCTTCTTTCCAATCTGGAACAGCCGTTGAAGCAACATATATGAATATCGATTCACATTCAAGTTGAGACGCGTCAACTCTGAAGATTGAATTGAAGGGCTTACGGAATCATATATTAGAGAGGGTTCAGACAAGATACGAGTTCGTCAGGGCATTTCGATCAAAATTACAGGAGACGAAAATATATCTGAGGTCACATATCGGCTCCATTTTCCTTGCGACCCTCAACAAACTCAGTCGGGCACTTCCTTCAAGTCATGATTTATTACAAACAAGCAAATATTGCTTCCACCAAAAAAATCGGGATGAGAACGGGCTCGAAAGGTCACTGATCTACAGCTCCAAATAGCTCACGTGACAGTCTGGACATCACCAGTTTGGCACTTGTATCTGTCCAAGTTCCAACTGATTATTATATGTTTTTGCTAATGTAATGCCAGTGTTACAAATATTGATGAATAATTTAAATATTGCTGACTGCTTATTGTATGCATTTTCTTGTGTAACGGAGTTAGACAATAATCCAAATAGCACATTTAGTCGAAGTATTTAAATTCCCTAGTGTAATATCAGTAGTGATTAGCAAGGGTCATTTCAGTGGTATCAGAGCAGTAGTCCTGCCATCCTGTCGGGTAGAATATTTTATGCAACCCTATTCCAAATATTATATTTGCAGGAGAACAATATTTAAGGACAGAGATATGGGTGAAAGACCATCACAGAGTCCACCAAGATTTCCCAGAGTTGAGAGCTATCAGAAATAGTGACATCCGAACTATTTCTCTCAGGCGATTGGAAAGATTGGTGAGGCATAATGATATTGAATGGGCAGCCACATGTACTCTCATGCCTACACAGGAGGAACAACAAAAGACAGAATATCATCCAGACATCCAGATATTGAGGGAAAGGTATAGTAAGGTATTCAGCGACATTCCACCTGGTACACCACCTGATAGAGGGATTGAGCACATCATCAAATTAGAAGAGGGTGCTAAACCAGTCATGATCACTCCATACAAGCATCCAAAGAGACTCAAAGATGAAATAGAGAAAACCGTCAAGGAGCTTCTCGCGATGGGACACATCAGACCTAGTAAGTCTCCTTTTGCTTCTTCAGTAGTTTTGGTAAAGAAGAAAGATGGTTCGTTACAGATGTGTCTAGATTACAGGATGCTGAATAAGAAAACCATTAAGAATAGATATCCTATTCCACGGATTGATGAGCTAATAGATGAACTACATGGGGCATGTTACTTTAGTAAGATTGATTTGAGATCCGGTTACCACCAGATTAGAGTCAGAGAACAGGACATAGAGAAGACTGCATTCAGATGTCACTGTGGGCACTTTGAGTTTGTAGTGATGCCATTCGGCTTGACCAATGCACCAGCTACTTTCCAGTCTACCATGAATAGGGTCTTCCATCATCAGCTGAGGAAATTCGTGTTGGTTTTCTTTGATGATATCTTGGTTTACAGTCGGACATGGCACGAGCATATGGAGCATTTAGAGACAGTATTGAATACCTTACAGGTAGAGTCCTTGTATGCCAAAGAGTCCAAATGCGATTTGGGAATGACTGAGTTGTTATACTTAGGTCATATTATCAGTAGAGGAGTACGGATGGATCCTGATAAGATTCGTGCTATTGTGGAGTGGCCTATTCCTGAGAACCTAACTCAGCTGAGAGGATTCCTTGGTTTATGTGGCTTCTATCGCAGATTTGTTTGTGGATATTCGCAACATGCAGCTCCTATGACAGACTTGCTCAAGAAGGGAGCTTTTGTTTGGACAGCAAAGGCACAGGCTTGTTTTTACAAATTTAAGGAGATCATGACTTCATGCCCGATACTAGCATTGCCCGATTTTTCGAAGCCATTTGAACTTCAGTGTGATGCCTCAGGAGATGGTATTGGGGCTGTTTTGATGCAGGACAAACACCCTATTGCATATGAGAGCAGGAAACTCCGTGGGCCAGAGAGATCATTCAGCATTTACGACAAGGAGATGTTAGCGATCATGCATGCACTAGCTAAGTTCAGGCAGTATTTAGTAGGTGGTAAGTTTTGTATAAAAACTGACCACAACAGTTTGAGACATTTCCTTGGGCAGAGAAATCTCAATGATAGACAGTAGAAATGGGTGAGTAAGATACAGGCATACGACTTTGATATATCATATGTTAAAGGCACTCAAAATGTGGTAGCAGACGCCTTGTCACGCAGGCCACACCTTAGTTCGATGATTGAGATCTCTGAGGATTGGAAGCATCTGATTATTGCAGAATATGTTAGAGACCCATGGGCATCTGGTATAGTTGATGGGACCATTGTCGATGCTAGGTATTCACTTGTGGATGACTTGATCATTTACAAGAGCCGGATCCTTTTAGTCCCAGGATTGAAAGTGAAACGGTCTATTATGCAGGCTCTTCATGATTCACCCATAGCTGGTCATCCTGGGTACTTTAAAACATATAGACAGGTGCGGGAACGGTTTACATGGAAAGGACTCAAGAAGGATGTTTTGCAGTATGTTCGTGAGTGTTCTGTTTGTCAACAGAATAAACAGGAGCACACCTTTCCAGCAGGGCTCCTACAGCCACTTCCCATCCCGAGACAGAAGTGGGAATGCATATCCATGGATTTCATTACCGGGTTGCCCAAGGCTCAGGGTCGTGATTGCATTTATGTGGTGGTAGATAGACTAACGAAATATGCTCATTTCTTTCCCATCACCACAACTTATACAGCAGTACAGGTAGTTGAGGTTTTTTTTAGAGAAGTTCTCAGATTACATGTGATACCCCGTAGTATTGTCAGTGACAGGGATAGCAGATTCTTGAGTCATTTTTGGAAGGAGGTGTTTCAATTATGTGGCACTGAGCTTACACCCAGTACTAGTTATCACCCGCAAACCGATGGACAGACGGAGATAGTAAACAAGTGGGTGGAAGGCTACTTGAGGAACTACGTGGCTGATCAGCAGAAGACATGGGTAAGATGGATTTATTTGTGTGAATATTGTTACAATACCACTTTTCACATGTCAATTCAGATGACACTCTTTCGAGCTTTATATGGGTATGAGGCACCGAGTTTTATTGACTTGCTAATGAGTGATGTTCGGGTTCCACGTGCTGGGGATTTAATGCAAGAGAGTAAAGATATTATTAGCACTCTTCGGGATAACATAGCTCGAGCACAAAACCAATATAAGCAATATGCAGATTAGAAGAGAACTGAGAGAAGCTCTGAGGTTGGTGACATGGTTTACCTCATGCTTCACCCTTTTCGGCAATCTACTCTTAAAAGAAGTGGGTCAGAAAAGCTTAAGCCTAGATATTATGGGCCTTTCAGGATCACCAGACGAATAGGGGAAATGGCTTATGAACTTGAGCTTCTAGCAGATAGTAAAATGTATAATGTGTTTCATGTGTCGCGCCTCAAAAAGGCGTTGGGGCAGAATGTGGTACCTTCTACAATATTACCTCCTCTGGATGATGAAGGGAAATTGATCTTAGTGCCAGAATTCATTTTGGAAAGCAAGGAAAAACAGCTCCGCAGAAGGGTAATCAAGGAATATTTGGTTAAATGGAGAGATCTACCAGTTGAAGATGCCACTTGGGAAAATGAAACAATTTTGCAACATCCAGCTTTGAAATTGCTTGAGGACAAGCAATTTTAGGAAGGGCGGACTGTCATGTCCCCTTTCTAGCAAACTAACTTCTACCGGGGATTTGCCTATCATTGGCTCTCGTAGGCAAATGATATTGGAAAGAGAGTCGTTCAGTTGTCAGATGATTACATTCTTGCTCTCAGAAAGCTATTATCCAGTAAGTGGGGCCTACTTGTTTAATGCCGAATTGAGATTGTACTTGACTTTATAAAGTTATTTATTTAATTTTATAAAGTTAATTAATAATTAAATACATTATAATAAGTTCTTATAATAACTTGTTCTGGAAGTTTCCAGCGTCTTCTCAAGAAGTGAATAAAAAGGGGACAAGAGGCACCCATTAGAAGCAAGCAGTTTTTTGATTCGACTTTTATTTCGACAGGAGCAATTTGTAGCCATTTGGTCTGCAAGTTCTCGAATTATCCTTGGAAACGAAAACTTCCATGGGTAAGCAATTTTGAGGATGTGGAATATCATCCGAATTATTGCAATCTGAAAGTGATACTGCAATCACTTCAACAGGGCGAAATCTGTGGCCTAAGGCCAGGTGGGAGATTCAAGACTTAGAAGAATAAATCGCCATACTTCGAGTTATTGCAAGATTGGGAAATTCGTAGTGGAAGCCAGAAAACTATTAAGATCAGAGAATAATCTGATAAACGCTTCAAACAAGAAGGCGGAATTATATTCAGCAGACGAAATCACAAGCAGAGTCTCCTTCCGGCTAATAAATACGAGCCACCTGACCTGCTGGCGTCTCATGATTACTGGCGTCTCATAAAAGATTGGATTTCGGGCCGAACGGAATATAACCAGCCACGCGATTTGAGTAAAGCGATTGCAGTAGACAAAGGGCGGGCAATCTTCTTTCCAATCTGGAACAGCCGTTGAAGCAACATATATGAATATCGATTCACATTCAAGTTGAGACGCGTCAACTCTGAAGATTGAATTGAAGGGCTTACAAAATCATATATTAGCGAGGGTTCAAACAAGATACGAGTTCGTCAGGGCATTTCGATCAAAATTACAGGTGACGAAAATATATCTGAGGTCACGTATCGGCTCCATTTTCCTTGCGACCCTCAACAAACTCAGTCGGGCACTTCCTTCAAGTCACGATTTATTACAAACAAGCAAATATTGCTTCCACCAAAAAAATCGGGATGAGAACGGGCTCGAAAGGTCACTGATCTACAGCTCCAAATAGCTCGCGTGACAGTTTGGACATCACCAGTTTGGCACTTGTATCTGTCCAGGTTCCAACTGATTATTATATGTTTTTGCTAATGTAATGCCAATGTTACAAATATTGATGAATAATTTAAATATTGCTGACTGCTTATTGTATGCATTTTCTTGTGTAACAGAGTTAGACAATAATCCAGTTAAAACAGAAAAAAAGGATATGATGTGGAATCAAGTTTGATATTTATGTAGGGTTGGTTTCAAGTTATTTAAAGATTTAATTAAAAATATGGAAGTAAAAAGGCATTTAGAATTATCTAAAACAAAGAGTAAGGTGTGTTAAATTGTTGATTTCAATGGGAAAAGTTGGTAGAGTTCAAAAAGAGAAGACAAATAAGTTAAAAGAAGAATTAGTAATGGTGAAGAAAGAAAATGAAATATTATTATGTGAAAAAGATATTATGCAAAAGGAATTGGCAAAAGTAAGAAATGAAATGGGAGAAAAAAAGTTTAAATTGTTAAATGAAATTAGTGTCTACATAGAGGAAATTGAAGAGCTGGAAAATAGGCTAAAATTTGTGGAAGTACATAATTGGTAGGTGAAGGAAACATGCAAGCTTAGAGAGCAAAATAAAGAATTAGAAAAGAAGTTAAAGTTGTTTTATGATGTTGAGAAAACAAACGAAGTTTTAGAAGATAATGTGAAGAAATTGGAAGAGGAAAATAATATGTTAAAGAAGGAATTGTCTACTCTGAAACAAGAGAAAGAATGTTTGATTGTGAAACCATTTGTATGTGATGTTATCTTGTGACACAAATGATTTAAATGATTATGGGATTAAGAAATGTGATTTTGCTGAAGTTGTTTGCAAAAAGGAGTGTATTGATAAACATGAAAATTGTATTGACAAAACTTCTAGCTATTATAATGACTATTTTGGTGTGAAGATTATGGAAAGAATGGGTTCCAGAGGTAAAAGTTTAGGTAAAAATGAACAGGCAATGAAAAATTCGATTGAGCTTACAATTAGGCCAAAATATGAAGGTTTTGGATATGATGCAAGCAATGGAAACATGAATAAGTGTTCAAGAGAATCAATTGAAAACATAAAGATTGTGCAATGTTCACACTGTAACAAGAAAGGGCATACAAAGGATAGATGTTGGGATATACATCCTTGTAATATTTGTGGCTTGAAAAATCATTGTTATAAAACATTTTGGAATAGAGATTGCAAAAAAGATTATATTGCAGGTTGTATAAAAATGGATTGTGGATGGAGCTATGGATTGAATTGGCAAAGAATTGCAAGAATGATCAAAGGTTTATTCAAGTACAAATATTCAAGTGTAAGAAGGAATGCAACAACATTGGGAAACATATTAAAGCAAGGCATCAAGAGGCAAAAGGTTATTAGTGAACCCTGTCACTAGTATTTGTGACAGATGGGGCAAGATTATCAATAGATCCTGTGAACAGAGGAAATTGTTGGCAGCCAATTGCTTACAAAATGTTTGTAGAAATTAAAGGCCGCAGCCTTGGGAGAAACTATTAATGAAGAAACTAACAATACGAAGATTATCGAAAAATTGCATTTTGGCATCAGGCAAAAGAAAGGATTTGGATTTGTATGCAACAACATTTGAGGTTGAAACTAGGGGGGAGTGTTGGAATGTGTAATTTCCACCTTAAATGAAATGTAAAAGTGTAATAAAGGATTCTAGAAATTGTTGGATTACCAAATAGGGTTAGGTTCTAGAAAGAATTTATGTTTAGATAATTCTAGAAAAGTCTATTTGTCTTATGTCGACTAATTTAAAAGTTTTTGAAAACAATCAAAGACCTCTATAAAAGAGGCACAATGTAATTTTTTTTGTATCAAAGATCAAGTAATGAAATGAGTTTATAATTTCTATATGTGCCTGTATTGTGTATTTTGTGTTTAATTATCATTGTGGATCCAATCCATCCACCTCCATCAACCAGAATGGTGAAGAGGTGTGAAAGGGCAGAGTGCTCGTAATCTTTTGATACACTTGGGATTCACCAGCAATGTAGCCAAGAATGGTGAAGATGTGTGAAAGGGCAGAGTGCTCGTAATCTTTTAATACACTTGGAAATCACTAGTTGTGTAGCCATGAATTGTGAAGAGGTGGAATAAATCTGCAAGAAAACAAAAGAGAAACCAGACATGATTAAAATTAATAATCTCACCTCATAGCTCATGCATGATCCTGTTATTGTAATCTTCTGCTGTCAACTCTAGTGGTGTGGTTAGATACCAAGATGCTCAGTGGATGACAAGATGATCCCTGTCTATTCCGAGTAGGGAGGGTCTTTCTCGTTAGAGATAGTGTGGAGATAAGTTATGGTCCTAAGTTCGGTGGTTAAGCCCTTGACAATGTTTCACCTCTCCCCAAGCTGTCAAATGTACAACAGACAAAAATAAGCTTTATATTCAATTCTTTGTCAGAAACAAGTATTTTTACATTTATGATGAAAATGCAAGACTAAGGTAAGATTAATTGAGTTTTATCATCGATACAGTTACTTTACATTTAGTTGCGAGAGAAAGATTTATCTGATGGATTGTTATATCAATCTTTCATTTATATGAATAATAAATATGAGCATATCTTCTAATCTTATGTTATTGCCACAGTTAAGCAATCAAAAGGAAAGGAATGATACAATGGTATTTCAAGCCCTAATTGATTTAGTTGTATCTGAAGCCCTAATTGATTCAGTGGTATCTAAAATCCTAAATGATACAATGGTATCTGAAGTCCTAATTGATTCAATGGTATCTGAAGCCCTAAATGATACACTGGTATCTAAAAACCCTAATTGATTTAGTGGTATTTGAAGCCCGAATTGATACAGTGTTATGTGATGCCCTGATTTTATAGTGGTATTTAATAATACTTGTCATTTGATTTCGATATAGCAGTATTGGATGGTAGTTGTTATTTGATATTGTTATAGTGGTACTTGTGGACTAACCTAGGTGGTTACAGAAGCATCCCTACAATGATTTTTTGGTTCAAATTCCATGGTATATGGATTTTAATTTCTATAGTAAATTTATTGTTGATGTTTAAAGTTCTTAGTTAACAAGTTTTGTTTAACTGATTTTAACAGTAGATCTCATTCACATGAACATAACTAATATAATTGTCCTCCTATGAAATTGAAGTAATAATTGTATTTCTTTGAATAAGTTGTTAATTAAGGCCCGAGGAAACTGGTTGTTACACATACATTACATTCCAATTTTAAATACTCCTTTATAATGTTCGTTTCAATTTCTATTTCATCGAGGATGATGAAACACAACAGAAATGGTATGTTACATCCCAATTTTTGACCTAATTTGAAATATAGTTGTTGAGGTTCACATGAAGTCAGTTGACAGTTAAATTAGTTATAATCCTATTAAATGATAAGAGGGTTAGTTGTTATAATTTCATGTGAAGATAACATGCTAGTTGATTATTTATCACAAATTCATGGAATTGAAAAGACAGCTATCCATTATGATTATTTATAAATTGTTATGATAATATGATTTAATTGTTGAGAATTCTCTTGCAGGAAACACGTCGAAGAGGTGGAAGCATTGTCAAAAAAGAATTAGGCACAGGAGCATCAAGGAAAACATGAATCCATCTCTTTCTCACAGCTTCCATATAAAGGAATGAGCCGTGACTTCTTGGCTTCCACCGGTTCAAAGATTATGTGTCAATTCAAATTTCCAAGTGTTAATTCGATTAAAACAAAGAAGAGGAGAGAAAAGATTAAAATGTCTAAGGAGACTCTTTGGCTTCCGAAACATAAAGAATATCTTGGCAATTAAAAACGCCAAGTGTTTAATCGATTATAAGCAAGAATATTAAAATGGAAAGAATAAAGTTGGAAGATTATAATTCGAATATATTATAATTCGAATGTTATTATAATTTGAATATTATTATAATCTTATTTTTATATATGCACATGTAAATATATTAATGGGTTGACATCACTTTATTAAATTATTATAATATAATAGTGTCATTTCATTTTTATATCTATATGTGCATATATAGATATATCTATTATAATAATAAGGTGAAAGATCATATTAAATCCTTTGAGGTACATTTTATATTTTAACCCAATTATTTATGTTTCTCAAATTATTTATTTAAATAGCTCATGCGGGTCCCACACATGTATCTTGCTTCAAGTCGCTAAATCCTCAACCCATCTACCCAGTGATGGTGATGCTCCTGTGCTTAATTATTTTCTCACAATACTTCCACCCCTTCGACGTGTTTCCTGAAAGGAAATTCTCCACAATTAAATCATATTATCATAACAAGTTATAAATAATTATAACAGCTAGCTGCCTTTTCAATTCTTTGAATTCGTGATAAATAATCAACTAGCATGTTATCTTCACACGATATTATAATGACCAACCATCTTATCATTTCACAAGATTATAACTAATTTAACTGTCAACTGACTTCATGTGAACCTCAACGACTATATTTCAAATTAGGTCAAAAATTGAAATGTATCATACCATTCCCCTTGTGTTTCATCGTCCTCGATGAAATTGAAATTGAAATTGAAACGAACATTATAAAGGAGTATTTAAAATTGGAATGTAACACCAGCCCATTTTCACCCAATCAAATCGAGAAGGCTAAAAAGTTGGAGCTCTTATTTTATAGGAAAAGAATCCAAATAAACCTTTAGCCCCCTTAAGGCCAACCACTCCACAAAAATAGAGTCCAAGCCCCTCCCATGGGACCCTGCCTAAGCATGTAAAAAAAATGACCAAAAAAAACCCACCTACGAAACCATCAGCAAGAAAATATTGACCCCTAGAAGGAGAGTGGAAATGAATCTGTCCTATCTTTCAGATATGAAAAAAAGAGGCTTTTCTTTCAGGAAGCATCATGTAGTCAACTCCATTGAAAGGCCCATGTCAGAATCAGGTCAAATAAAATGGGCTGGACTGGCAACAGATTGAAAAACTTGTAGGTTGCAGGCAAATCACAAAAAACCCACCTACAAAACCATCAGCAAGAAAATATTGACCCCTAGAAGGAGAGTGGAAATGAATCTGTCCTATCTTTCGGAGATGAAAAAAAGAGGGTTTGGAAATGAATCTGTCCTATCTTTCGGAGATGAAAAAAAGAGGGTTTTCTTTCAGGCAGAATCATGTAGCAACTCCATTGAAAGGCCCATGTCAGAATCAGGTCAAATAAGATGGGCTGGACTGGCAACAGATTGAAAAACTTGTAGGTTGCAGGCGAATCACAAAAAACAGTACTCAAAGAGAAAACAGAACAGAGCATTTCACTATTGTATGCTACAGCTACCAATAAAAATGCCAAATAAAAATATTGTACCCTACTGAGTTATAGAAGATCGATGATTCATGTTCTACATTACTGGGGACCCGGCTCTAAAAAAACCGTCCCCATATCAGCAACAATCCAGGACTTGGGACAGACAGGGGACATCCCCTCCCCGCCCAACTTACCAACTCAGCGGAAACATTTCCAAAATTTGGGGACAGCAGAAAAAAAATTTAGGAACATCTGAACGTATCAGGGATGCATTGGGCATCCCTCAACCATCCCTGGGATGATCAAAGGTCCTCCCCAGGCTGGGTAGCATCACAGCATAAAAAAAGCACATTTTCAGCCTTTTTATAAAGGCTTAGGCACAAGACATGCTCTCTCATCCTTCTCTCTTTTGCTTTCTCTTGCTTGAAGCTTGAAAGAGGTTAGTTACATCCTTCCATTAACTTGCTTTTCTGTTTTTTTTCAAAGCTTGAAATCTCAAAGAAAATGAGCAGCAGTAAGGGTGGCTAGTGAGAATGAAGTGCGAGTGGTGGAAATATTGTTGAAAGTGTTGAGACTAGTAATGGCCAGCAAACCCAACTTGTTTAAGTGTCCTTCAAAAATCATGGAAAAATATGCAAAGAGACCTTTTAAAAAGAACAGATATTTTTTCCAATATGTTACACCTAAGAATCAAAAGATAAAAGAAATCATGTGAGTGTAGGGTAAGGGATTGTTATGTTTGTTTAGATTACTTTTGAAGCAGCTACACGGGTGAAATCTAATTTTTTGGGTATTGCATGTCGTGGGGTTAAAGCTTATCCAAAACTAAAAGAGTAGAACAAGATAGAGTGCCATTAGTTGCACGTGGAGGCTAAAATGGGGAAACAAAGTTTGGCAACATCTAGCCCCGTCATCCACACTTGATAGTAGTCATGTTGACACAAGAGGAAAGAGGAAAATAGCTGGTGGTAAGAAGGGAGTGTCAGTTGAAGGTATGTAAAAATGTGCAAGCACAAGATGCTATAATGTCTTCCTTTGCCAAATTATTGTTTGCCCATGTCATCCAATTTCATGTGGCTCCTTCCTCTTGCTTCAAACAAATGGTGAGTGATATTCATTATTGCTTCCTCATTTGTACCCCGTGGGGATTATAAGCTACAAACTACCCTCCTAGACAGAGAGTATCCCACAATTAATGTGTTGTTGAAAGATATGAGACAAACTTGGGTAAGGATTGACAACATAAGAATGCAAATTTCCAATTTAACATTTTGAAAGATGCCATAGAGGAGGTTGGACCTGCCAAGGTTTTACATTTTTTAAACTTCAAAAATTATTACATGTGTAATCTAACTGAGCCTTTTAAATTTTAACTATATATATATATATATATTACAAGTATGCCACTTACTTCATCTTGTTGGAGAGGATGGTTGAGGTGCATCAGCCTCAACAATTGATGGTTGTGAATACAAAGGCGACCCAACGGCCTAATTCAAGCTCTCTCCAAGAAAATCAGTCCAACAAAAGATCCTTGATGACAATTAGTGGGCCACAATGAGGTAATAATCTGCTAATATTATTTAAAATTAAATATTATATTGCTAATTTTCATATTAAATTTCAGATTATAATTATTTTGAACTTTTTGTTTCGATTTGGCAAATATATTGTCTCTATGATCTCACTCATTGTAGATGTGATTACA
This sequence comes from Cupressus sempervirens, assembly GCA_028749045.1. Taxonomy (NCBI): domain Eukaryota; kingdom Viridiplantae; phylum Streptophyta; class Pinopsida; order Cupressales; family Cupressaceae; genus Cupressus; species Cupressus sempervirens. Next base: position 804,403,075 of record CM053783.1, on the reverse strand, counting down.
TATGCCAACATAGAGTCTCCTATTCTTGGAGTCATTTGACAGTATATTTGGAAAGATAGAGCATACAATTTTATCTAGGGAACCTACTTTGGGCTAATCTATGCAACATATTAGGACTTGTAATGCCCCCTCTACTAGGGTTAATTGAAGATGAGTAAAACCTGCAAAAGAAATGTCAGAATAAAATAATAAGTTCAATTATAATATTCTACTCTCTATCCTAACCCCAAACCTTAAGAAAGTCTCCAGATTTGATTTCCTAACCCTTAGTTATTCCACCATCTTCTTCGGAGTACACCCCTTAAGGTTCTTCTTAAACGAGACATTCTCTATCCAAGGCGAAACACATGCATATGTTGATATCATCAGAATATTGTGGCACATCAAAGGCGTGTTGGTCAGATGGAGATTATATCAATCTCACATACTAACATTACAGAAATGATAATCTCAGGCGTGTCTATCAGATGAAGATTATTTATCTCACATACCGACAATAGAAAGACTCCTTAATCTCATGCATGTAGGTCAAATGGAGATCATTAATCTCACATAGAAGCATTATAGAGATTATAGCAATATGGTCGTGTCAATTAGATGGAGACTATAAAATTCTTATAACAACACTATTAAAGTTTAGATCAATATCTTCCCCCTTAAGAGGTTATATTGATCTCTTCTTGAAATATTACATATTAATGATCGTAACACATCAATATATTATCTATATTTAAAGTATAACATTATTGTGTGTGTGTGCACGTGTGTTTGCGTGCACACGCGCGTGTGTATGTGCGCGCGTGTCCGTCGCATATGTTTCATAATTATAATATTCATTTTCCATATAAAGGAATTAAAAAGATAAATAAAACTAAAACTAAAGAATATCTTATATCTATTATGAATGACCTTTGAGGTCTATTATACTTCTTTTCCTTGATTTATTATATTCTACATGTAGGAAAGCATTACGGAGATTCCTCCTTAATACATTATTTTATTCCTCCTTAATACTTTACTTTTTACACCTTAATTTGTAAGTGAGATATCTACTATTTTCTTTTTATTTGCTGAAAAATCTCTATGCTAATCAATGGATAATTTACGTATCTTTCCTTCCTTTTCGATAATCCTTAGTCTTCGTCTGAGCAGCCAAAGTGGGGAATGATGTCCTCTTTCAATTTGTTTTCTTAAAACCTTTTTAATAGCTCGATCTCTTCCTTTATCTTCGGTGGAGATTTTTTGTTTTCACTTTTCTTCATACATGGATTCGATCCTCTTTCTATATTTAATGTGTCCCAATGATTATTTGTTTCAAGACTTCTTTTTAGTCCTCATTATCTTATGCTCCTTCGTGACATGTCCTGAATAATCAATTATATTTTAAATGTATGCCCCTCCATATTGCTTTTTGTCATATGTAATATATAGTTAATAAGTCTCCCCGAAATGTTGTGACCCTCTATGAATGGTTCAATTTTTATTATTAAAATGCATTTTTTAATAATCTTTAATTAACGATGTTGGTAACCGACTCCTAGTCAATTTTCTTTGGTTTGTAAAATATCGTCCTTCATTTTATTTGTATTTATTTATTAAATAAGAATGTGTGGACAACATTAATAATAATATGCTCAATATTATTATTAGTATCATTAGGTAATATTGTTTAATTAAATCCTAATAGCAATATCACTACTTTATATTTATTTGTTGAAAAATGTCTACGTTAATCAATGAATATTTACTTATCTTTCCTTCATTTTCGATGATCCTTAATCTTAGTCTTAGCAGACAAAGTGGGGAATGATGTCCACTTTGAATTTATTGTCTTTAACTTTTTAATAGCTCAATCTTGTCCTTTATCTTCAATGGGGATTATTTGGTTTTACTTTTCTTCATACATGAATTTGATCCTCTTTCTATTTTGCATGTGTCCCAGAGATTATTTGTTTGAAGTCGAGTTTTTTTAGTCATTATCTTATGCTCCTTGATTGTCCCCCTCCGTATTGTTTTTTCTGTCATATGTAATATATAGTTAATTATCCTCTCTAAAATGTTGTGATCCCTCTATGAATGGTTCAGTTATCATTATTAAAATGTTTTTCTTAATAATGTTTAATTAATGATGTTGGTAAACGACTCCTAATCAATCTTCTTTAAATGGTAAAATATAATCATTTATTAAATTTGTATTTATTTATTAAATAAGAATATATTTGGACAATATTAATATTAATAATAATACATTCAATATTATTATTGGTATTATTACGTAATTTATTTAAATATTGAAATATAATATTAAACTATTCATATATTAAAATTCATTATTCTTATATCTTGGCATATTTGTTAGAATTGATCAAATTTACAATTTTTCATTTCATGGGTTTATCTTAATCAAGGTTCATTGCAACCCCATTGTGAGGTGGAACATAATGAATAGCCCAATTCATACGAAAGCCTATGCTCTAAATCCCAAATGGTATGTGCAAAAATGAATAGAAGGTGCCTCCATGTGACAATCCAAAGGTATTAGATGGGTTCACATAGGTCATTGATAAGATGTTTCTCAAAGAGGAAGATTCCATAATTTGCACACAATTCTTTAGATTTCCAAAATTTCACCATCCAACATTACATAATCTAAGGTGAGGTTGGATCCTATTAAATGGAGGACATGGCATTGGAGGGTTACACCACAATTGAAGGTACTTGCCTCTAGCCTCCTTGTACAGGTTGACAATTCTTCTACTGTGGAGAGGAATTAATATCCGTATGGCTTTATCCACTATTGAGAAGAATATACTTACCTCTAGAGGAGTATAGAAGTGTGTGGCCACGTATAATCCTCTTTAGCTTCGAGATTGTAAATCCCAAAGTATCGAAAACCTTCAACTTTATGATGGGATGTTGATTTTAAAAATGTGGCCTAGGTCAATGAGGAAGAGACATCATTGAGATTGATTTGGGTTTTGTTGAATGTAGATGAGCATGATAGTGGTAGTGACTCAAAGGAGGGCTCTCATTTTGATCCAATGGTGGCAGCAGAGTAGCCTTTTGAATGTTTGTATGTTATTATTTTAATATCACATGTATATTGACAACAAATTCTGAATTGTAAATCCATATTAAATATAGACTATTGAAATTTTGTATGTTAACGTTTTACAACAATTAAATGGCATGCTTAATCCATGTTTTCATATGCATGTAATGTTTATCTATAAATTTCTCCTTATATTTTAATTTTCTTCCTATATTTTATATAGCTATCCCCTTTTCTATTTCGTTCTCATCCCCAAACTTGTTGTAATGTCCCCATCATAAAATAAAGAACAATTTTTAATTGTATTTGAGGAACTGATCAATTTAGTTGGGGCCCATTTTTATTTTATTTCTCTGTAGGTGTTGTCATGTCGTGAGTCGACACTTTGTTTCTCCCTTGAGAGATTTCTCTCCAACGTTGTATATATGTCTATTAAGTTGAATATTTTTAGGATGGATCTAATTTTATTTTTGTATAGCGAATTCCATTGGGAGTTTAGATTGTCATCATTTTGAAAGTGAAAGATCTTCCCTATTTGGCTTGTTATAGTTTCGGTAGGATTCAAGCCTACCATATCTTGCCTGTGGATTACTTTGCTTGGATATTGAAATCTAAGCGCCATCATTGTTTGCAACTAAGCTCTGTAATGAACAAATATTCCTCGACAATATATTTATCATTGTATTCTGTGTTCCCAACCCAACAACAATCTATTTGAAGTTTGTCGATATCATTAACATTCAAACTAATTTAACCATTCATGTTAATTTGCATTTAATATTGTACTACTGTGTCTAATTCTAAACTCCTCCAATCACTAAGTAAATCACCGATCACTCAACTTAGAAAGGAGGGACAGTTTGACCATATGGCATTTGCTGGTTGTATGGCTTAAGCAGCACTGTACGCATTGGATGAGAGAGGACGGACACATAATCTCTATGCACACATCATTGCCCCACCCTATGTCCACGAATAGTCAATGCAGGAGGACCAAATCACTATACGATCATGCATTAGACCATCATACGAGCCGATTGGGATTATCATATGACAACCATGTAAGCATGCAAGGTATAAAGTCAATGCATTGGCAATATCCCTAACCATACAAGATTGCACTAGAAGGTTGCATATTGGGTGGTGGTTGTCTTGCAGGCATGTCCTAATTGTATCCTATATGGGTTGCGAATATCACATTGGTAACAGAGTCGACGACCTTGCCAACTTGTGGGAAGTGAATGCAAGTTTATAATAGGAAGAGAAGGTAATATCACTTGGTAGAATAGGGAACTCCCAATATCCCATTTTCAAAGTCATGTCTCTTCTAAGAGAGCTAACCAGGAATAAAGTCCAGATCAATGAGATTCACCGTCTTAAGGAGAAAAAATTACAAAAACTTGGCCAAGGCAAAATATCCAAAGAACACAATTGAAATAGTGATGATTCAATTACAAGAAGGGAAAACCCTCACCCCTCACACTCTCTCCCTTCAATGTTGACTTTCTCTCCATAAGACTAAGACACCACATAGATGACGATAACCAACTTCCTAAGAAATGCGAGAACAGTTGCGAAAAGATTGGAGGAATGCAAATGTAGGGGGGGGATATATCTTACAAAGATTATGTTGAGTCAAGAATGAAATACTCCAGTAGTAGTAGTCATCATTTTAAGGATGATCTCGAGAGGAAGTTAAGCAAGGTAAATCTGTCTTTGTTTGATGGATCCGGATCAATCTCTACTCAATCATGGGTGATAAAGGCAGACACATACTTTCCTCTCAATTCAATGCCTAAAGAAGAAGCAATTAAATTCCTTGCACTCAACCTGGGATTGGTGCATGAATAGTGGCATCACAATATGGTTACTCTCGGTTGTTACCAAGAAACCACTTATGTCTAGTTTACAAAAAATCTTATAAACCATTTTGATGGTAAATATTCAGAACTCAATTTTAAAAAATTGTAACAGCTGAGTCAAATTAGATCAGTTAACAGTTACATTATTGAGTTCTGGAGACTATCTATGTTTGTACCAGATATTTCAGAGATACGGTGAACCGTTCTATTCATAGATGGACTAATAGATGCATTCAAGGGATGGATAAAAGGGTTCAATGCCAACACCCTCTCCAAGGCGATCAAGAAAGCCAAAAGCATGGATACATCAACTTCATCTTCTCAAAATTATTCACACAGCAAACAACCATTGGTTCTAAAAGAGAGACAACAAACCCCACCTAAAGAAGCCATCACTGGATGAGGTCACCAGAGAAGAACTTAGGACAAAAAATATTTATTTTACCTGCAAAGAGCCATGGCAACCTAGGGACATATTCTCAGGAAAAGAAAAAATACACTAAATTGAGGTCATGTCTGATGGTGAGGAAGAACAGGAGGATCTGGTAATTTAAGGGGATGGCCAATAAGTTTGCAAGGCAATTAACATAAACCATACAGAGAGGATTGCTTCACTTGTACAGTGAGTTGGTATTATCACTCTTGTTGGTAGCCTGAGGTGCACGATTTTTTGACCACAGGTAACTCTCCAAGGACAAAGGGCCATAGCAGTGTTTGACAACAGAGCTACACTTAATTTCATTAACTCATCACTTGTGAAGCGAAGAGGCTTATCTACAGTGCCACGTGTGGGATTCCAAGTCAAGGTGGCACGGGTTACTCTCTTATCATGTACCTATCTGGTTCCACAACAAAACATTACCATTAACCACACGATGACATATAACTTCTTTATAGTAGCTATGGATGACATGGAGATCATATCTGGCATACAATGAATAAAGACTCTTGAAAAGTACACACAAAGCTTTAAGAGAATGGAGTTCTCCTTTGAAGTTGATAGTAATAAGGTTGTTCTAAGAGGCATGGAAAAAGATGGAACAAACGACACGATAGATGGAGGCCATGTTCCAACATGATGGCATTGTCTCGGTAATGCATTGATTGGTCTCTACACAACCTATAAAGAGGCAACAAACCTACAATCAAGATGATGGGCTTCAAGCTGAATTAGATAAACATTATATGATTTTCGCCAACATTCCATTGGGCACACCTCTACACTGGGTTTTGAGCATACTATTGAATTGGACACTAGCACCAACCATGTCATCACCACACCATATCGTCATCGCAAGAAGTTTAAGAATGAGATTGAAAAGACAAATCAAGAGCTTCTCGACAAGGGATGGTTCTAACCCATCTCTAGCTCCTTCGTGTCCTTGGTAGTGTTAATTAAAAAGAAGGATGAAATGCTACGGATGTATGTGCACTATTGTTCACTGAATAAGAATACCATCTAGAATAGGTGTTTGATTCCCAAGATCAACGAGTTGCTAAAATAATACATAGTAGAGTATTTTTTTCCAAAATAGACCTTAGATCTAGATTTCACCAAATCCACATGAGGGAGCAAGATGTGGGGAAACAACATTTCCCTGTCATTATGGACATTATTAGTTCCTAGTCTTGCCATTTAGGTCGACCAACACTCTGATCACATTCCAATCTTGCATGAACCACATCTTCAAGAAGAAACTGTGTAAGTTCCTGTTGGTATTTTCCAACAACATACTCATTTACAATTAGACATGGGAGAAGCATCTAAGGCATTTGGATGAAGTACTAAGAATAATGGAACCACAGTCATTGTTCACCAAAAGGTCCAAATGTGAATTTGGAATGAAAAAGATATTATATCTATGACACATTGTCAGTGGTCAAGGGCTTCAAGTGCATCAAGAAAATATTCAAGCCATTCTAGTCTAGCCACCATCGAAGACTCTACTGGATATGTATGCATTCTTTGGGTTGTGTAGTTATTAAAAAATATTCGTAAAGGGTTTCTCATAACTCAATGCATCGTTGACATATCTAACAAAGAAGGGCTCTTTCTAGTGGAACAAATAGACAAAACAAATATTCAACAAACTTTAGAAGGCCATGAGTTCATTCCCAATTCTAGCATTGCCAAATTTCACTTGACCTTTCATTCTAGAGTGTGACTCATAGGGAGTAGGCATTGGGGTCATGCTAATGCAAGATCGATTGATTGCTTTTGAAAGCTGAAAACTCTCAGGAGTTGAGCAATTGTATTCCATACAACAACAAAAAATGCTCATCATCATGCACATTGCGACAAAGTTTTGATAGTACCTCATCAAAGCCAATTTTATCATCCATACAAACCACAACAACCTAAGGTACTTTTTAGAGCAAAGAGAGTTGAACAAAAGGCAATAGAAGTGGGCAAAGCATACTCTAGGCATTTGACTTTGATATTGAGTATGTGAAAGGAAAAAACAATGTGGTAGCAGACAAATTGCCAAGAAGACATGCAATATGTTCTTCACCTCAAATTTTGGTAGATTGGAAAGCACATTTATTGGTCGTGTACTCCAAGAGAACTTTTGTGTGCCAACTATTGGATGAGTTATAGAATGACAAATACAAAGTTATGAATGACATCATTTACTACAAGAGAAAAATCTATCTAGTACCCGAGTCCAAAATAAAGGAGAAGGTTTTAAGAGAAATGTACAATTCCCTATTGGTCAAGCATCTAGAGTACTTGAAGACCTATGGACGAATTACAAAAAGGTTCTCATGGAAAGGACTCTTTTGCAATATGTACTAGAGTGTGCTACATGCTAGCAAAAGAAATATGAGCACACACTGCCACCAACTCTATTACAACCTTTGCCAATACCCCAAAAAAGTTGGATAGCATTTCCATGGACTTCAACGCTCAACTTCTGAAATTAAAGAGAAAGCATTGCATTTTCGTAATGGTCGGCCGACTAACAAAGTATGCACATTTCTTCACCATCCCTAACGAATACCAGGGCGTAGAAGTGTTAGACTTATTTTTCAGGGAGGTTTTCCACCTGCACTGACTACTACAAAACATAGTGAGCAAAAGGACAATTGTTTCCTCAATACTTTCTGGACAAAATTATTTTGGCTTGCAAGAACAGAGTTGTTGCCATGTACTACAAATCAACCACAGACCAATGAGAAAACATAAATCATAAATTAATGGTTAGAAGGGCATCTCTAATTATGTTTCAGCACAATAGAAGGCATGCGTTAAATGGTTGCAATTGGGTGAGCATTGCAACAACACTACATACCACATGTCAAACGGGATAGCACCTTTCAAAGCTCTATATTCTTACAAGCCTCCATCATTTGTAGATATGGTCTTAGGTTAAAATCATGTGCTAAGGGCCAAGGATGAGACATTTCGAGGTGTCTCAGGGAAAATCTTTAGTGTACACAGAATCAACAGAAGATATTTGTGGATTGAAACCGTATTGAGAGAAGCTTTGAGGTTGGCGACTTGGTATATCTACGACTTCAGCCGCACATATAATTGTCCTTGAAGGCACGTGGCAAAGTAAAGCTATGGCCACGCTTTTACGGGCCCTACCATGTGATACAACATATTGGAGAAATCGCCTATGAATTGGAATTGCCTGAGTGGAGAAGTATTCACAATGTCTTCAACAATCCTATTAGAAAAAGGTCATGGACAGCATGTCACTTCGAGATCTACCACCTCTCAATGAAGAAGGGAAACTACTTTTGGAACCCATTGAATACCTAGATGTCCAGGAGAGGAAGTTGAGGAACCGCACCATCAAGGAGTTCCCAGTGCATTGGAAACATTTGCCACTAGAGACAACACTTGGGAAGGGGAACATATTGTGGAGCATCGCAGTTTTCTATTGCTTGAGCACAATCAATTTTTGGGGTGCGAGGACTATAACGTCCCCACCATAAAATTAAAATAAATGTTTTATTGTATTTGAGGGACTGATCAACATAGTATATCTCGAGGCCTATTTTTATTTTATTTGTCCATAGGTGATGTGGTGTCGTGAGTCAACACTTTGTTTTGCCCTCCACAGTCTTCCCTTCGACAAGGTATATATGCGTGCAAGTTGCATGTTTTTGGTATGGGTCTAATTTTATTTTTGCTAAGTCTATCAGGACTTCAGAGTTTTGTCATTCTGGAAGTGATAGATCTTCCCTATTTGGCTTGTTGCAGTTTCGGTAGGATTCAAGCCTATCCTATTTTGCTTGTGGATTATTTTGCTTGGATTTTGCAAATCTAAGCACCATCATTGTTTGCAACTAAGCTTTGTAATGAACAAATACTCTTCGGAAATATTTTTTATCTTTGTGTTTCGTGTTTCTAACCCAGCAGCAATCTATTTGAAAATTTGTTGATATCATTAGCATTCCAACTAATTAAATCATTAATGTTAATTTGCACTTCATGTTCGTGTGCATCTACTTCTAAAGTCCTTCAATCACTAACTAATTCACTGGTCATTTGACAATGAAAGGAGGGACAAATTAATCGTATGGCATATTCGGGTCGTACAACTTAAGCAGAACAATATGAACTAGAGGAGAGGACAAAGACATAATCTTGGTATGGACATCATTGCCCCACCATATGTCCAAGAATAGTCAATGCAACAAGACCAAATCATCGTCCAATGCATACCATATGGTTATGCATTAAACCATCGTATGGGAAAATTACAATTTCAATATGGCAACCATATAAGCATGCAGTGTATAAAGCCAATGCACTGATGGCATGACTAACCATACACAATTGCACTAACAAGTTGCGCACTTGGTGCTGGTTGTCTTGCAAACGCACCCTGATTGTGTCTTGTTTGAGTGGGGAATATTACATTGGCAAATAAAATTGCCATAATTTTCATCCCCCTATCCCAAAAACTTGGGGTAACCTTGGATATATTTATAGGAGGGCAATATAAAAAGTTACAATACATAGCAAGTTAAGATAGACAAAATCGATCTTCACTGGTAGTACGAGAAATTATAATTGATTATAACACTTCCTCTTGATTTCGACCATATCTTCCTCAGTAAAATTGTCGTTACATCATAAAAACTCCTAAATTTTCTCTATGAATTTCAAACAACTCTTTTGCCAATAGGTTTGTAAATATATCTACAAATTCATTTTCCAAAACTCCACACAAATTTCTTTACAACTTATCAAATCATGAATGAACTGATGCCCATGCTATGCTTACTTTTCTTTTGGAAAACATGGTTATCGGCTATGCCTACCATAATGGGAGATTGTTCTAACAATAAACTTGAGTTGATTCTTCCTGTCCACATAACAACTCAGTCCAACTGCTCATCCACGCACTCTAACAAGTTGATGTTTTAACTACACCATACTCTACCTCAGCAAATGATTAATTCACAATGGGTTGCTTCATTGATGTCCATTGGCATCCTACCCCACACGATCCAAAATCAAGCAAGTTGCCTGATGTGCTTTTCCCGTCATCAGCACTGCTTGCAAAATCATTGTCATTATACTTAATCAGTTTAAAATTTGAACTTGACATATACAGGATACCATAATTTGTACACAAATCTTAATATCCCTTTTTCTAGTTTGACAATAAGTCTTCATGAAGACTTCATAAATCTGGAAATTAAGCATACAACAAAAATTATATCAGGCCTTGAGATGTCAAATATTTTAGAATTCCAACCCATCTCTTATACAAGCTCCGATCAACGCTTGACTTAGGATCATGCTGCAATTCGTGTGGCTAGCATACAATTCAGTATCATAAACCTATTAAAATACCTTTTTCATAGTTAGATTAACAAATAAAATAACTATATTCAAACTGAGTAATTTTCAATACCAAGAAAATATTTCATCAGCCCTAAAATCAGTAATATCAAACTATATTTTCATGGCTGTCTTAAAGTTATCTATACAGAGATCTCCAGGGAAAACCAAATAGTCACCATAAAACTATCAGAAAACAAATTATTTCCTTGTTTACCTATATATACAAGGTTGCCTGACTTGGACTCTTGCTGATTCCTTTTGTATTCACGTATTCATCAATCCTAATATAGCATATTATGAGTGCTTGTTTGAATCTATATATTGTTTTGCCCAACTTGTAGACCTTATATTTTTTTTGTCCATCAATTTCATATCATAGAGGTAATTTCACATTAAACCCTTCTTGCAAAAATCCATTTGGAAATGCAAGCATCACATCCATCTGACATATTTTCCATTTATTCTGTGCTGCAATAGAGAACACAACTCTCACTATGTCAAGTCGGGCTATATGTGCAAAAGTTCCATTATAATCAAATCCTCACTGTATCAAGTCTCGCTATAAGTCTTGCTTTCAACTTCTCAATTTTACCATAAACAATTCACTTTGTCCTATAAATCCATTTAACACCTATTTTCCATTTATTCTGTGCTGCAATAGAGAACACAACCCTCACTATGTCAAGTCGGGCTATATGTGCAAAAGTTCCATTATAATCAAATCCTCACCGTATCAAGTCTCGCTATAAGTCTTGCTTTCAACTTCTCAATTTTACCATAAACAATTCACTTTGTCCTATAAATCCATTTAACACCTATTTTCCATTTATTCTGTGCTGCAATAGAGAACACAACCCTCACTATGTCAAGTCGGGCTATATGTGCAAAAGTTCCATTATAATCAAATCCTCACTGTATCAAGTCTGGCTATAAGTCTTGCTTTCAACTTCTCAATTTTACCATAAACAATTCACTTTGTCCTATAAATCCATTTAACACCTATACTATTTTTATCTTCTGCTGAACTTACAAGATTCCAAGTGCTATTTCTCTCTATAGCATCAATCTCTTCATCCATGGGTTTAACACAAACCTCTTCTTTAACAGATTCTTTGAAGTTTACAAGATCAAATGTAATCAATGCAAAATTTGAAAGTTGATATATTTCTTCATTCTGCTCATATAATTATCTTAAACTTCATTACTTAACTCTGATTCTGTTTTTTCGTGTCCTCAAAAACCAATTGCTCCCCTTGCTCTTGAGTTCTGGGCAACTGAATTTTGATGAGCTAGCTCCAGAAGATTGCCTTGCAGGAGTACTTGATATAGGTGTATGTGTCTGAGAAATCAACTGTCCATCCTATACAGCTATTTTATTTACCATCATCATCTCCATGAGATAATATAACTCCCAAACAGATTTTATCTATGCTTTCATCACAAGCCTCTTTCTCCATGAACTTCACATCTCTGTTGATAATAAACTTCTTGGTGATAGAATTATATAGTTTATAATCCTTAGACATGTTGATTCCAATAAGAATACACTTCTCACTTCAATCATACAACTACCTTCTCCTGTCTTTAGGTACCTGTGCATAAGCCACACACTCTCAAATGCTCATATGAGATAAACTGCAACTCTTACCACTCCAAGATCACTGACAAAGTTAGAGCTTCACACTCTAAGTCAGAATTCTATTTAGGATATAAATTAAACAAACGACTCATGTTAACCAACACTCGATTGATAGATGCTACTCCTTCAACATAGTCTGAGCCATGTTCATAATGGTGCGGTTCTTCTTTTCAGCAACTCCATTCTGCTATGAAGTGGAATGAGTAGTAAATTGTCTATTGATTCAATGAAACTAACAAAACTCAATGAAATCATTTAACATATATTCACCTCCTCTATGTGATCATAGAGCTTTAATATATTTGCCAATCTCATTTTCATCCAATGCTTTAAACCTTTTGAATACACTAAAAGCTTCAAACTTTTGATGACAAACTGAAGTCATCCAAGTGTAATCATCAATAGAAGTTATAAAATAAACATTACTAATCGATGATCAATCCACACAAATTTGTGTGTACAACTCTGATGCAGCTTTTGTTGTATACAAGTCTCTAGGAACAAATTCTTCTCTGTAATGCTTTGCTAGTATGTAACATTCACACGAGCTTGCTGGTTGCTGAATACTAGGAAACCGTTTCACCATATGCTTCTTTTGCAGCAAATCTGGTCCACCAAAATGTAAATGTCCATGCCATAAATGATATACCCAGGACTCATCTAAAATGTTTCTCTGAGCTTCTTCTTGGATACTTATCAATGATTATAAATACCTTGTTCTTTAAGAACACTTTACACCTTCTCTCTATCAGTTGTCCAATGCTCAATAGATTGCATTTTATACTACGTACATAATATACATCATGTATACTTCTTTCACCATTCTTGGTATACAAAGCAATCACTTTTTTACAATTAACACTTATCTTATTATCATTACTGAGTTTTACCTCTGACTGACTGCTGGTGTCTAGACTAGTAAACAACTCTCTGTTTCAAATCATGTCATTGCTGGATCCACTGTCCAAAAACAAAACATTATTTGAACTTTTAAAAGTCACACTACAAATCAAGATGACGGGTTTCTGATTCCTCTGTGATGTGTTCGAAATGCTTGCAATCATTAGCATGCTTCTTCCAGCACTTGTTAGCAAAATGACCATACTTTTGCAATAACAACATTGTAAATTTGAGTTATCAAACCTTTAGTTTCCTTGATCCAAGATTCTATCATTACTCCTTAAATTAAAAGATTCCTTTGAGACTTATCTTCACATTTTGAATCATTTCTATTGTCTCTTTCATTAACAAATTTGCCTCCTTTTCCGCCACTACTAGACCTTCCTCTACCTCTACCTTTAGGAACTTTCAACTGAGTTCAAAGGCATTAGTCAAATGCAAATTGATTAAATGGTCCGTTCTCGAATTGCATCTGAATCGAGGATGACCACATGTGATGATAACCCATTGCAGAATCTCAAATTGCATTTGCTCAAGCACGCTTGAGCTGTCATAGTATTGGGATGGATAAATTCTGGTTAAGTCTCAATGCTTCAGCTCTGTGAGCATCACCTAGATGCAATGAGTGTGAGTGTTCCATTAATTCTCATGAGAGATGGGATTTTGTAAGCCACTACACATGAACAATGGACCAATGAGTTTGACTCAAAAAACTACACAATTGAGTCCTAATAGCTATATTATAATGCCTTTAAAGTTTAAACTCCTCTATGGGCACAACTACTTCAAATTTTTTTAGCAACCATGTGAGGATTTTCTCAGTCGCTCTCTAATTTGAGAGGTCATCTTCATATTGTCTTAGCTATACAATAAAACTCTCTAAATTTCGCCTGAAAGTTTTCCAAGTTGATGTTCTTCTCCTTAGATACACATTAGTAACAAGTTTTAAGAGTGTCCAGAGCCTACTTTGAAGATTCTGCAGTAGAGATCTTAGGAAATATGCTATCATTTAAGCCTTGTTGAATAAGGTCATGAGCTTTGTTATCAATCTTTCTATTCTCCCTCAACAGATTTCATTTAACATTTGCTACAGCTATTTCTGTTCAATGCTTAGCAGGCTCTGGATATCCATCAATGACAAATCCCCAAAGATCATGAGCATGAAGTAATGCTCTAATTCTAAGAAATCAAAAATCATATTTTTTCTCGTTCAAAACAGGAACCTGTCACTAAGCCAAATTGTTGTTAAAGACCATCTTAGTTCAAATTCCATCCAGCTGTAATTTTCAAATAGAAGGCAAGGACCCTACACACATGAGTTAGGAACTCTTTCACTCTCAACTAACTCTCCCTGAATCTTTGAGCTCTGACAGCAATTTGGACGTGGTAGGGGAATCACATAAAGCAAAGTATTGAAAGGAAAAAAAGAACAGAGAACTCAATATTATATACTACATAATATGTACCATCTTAAATTGGAAGCACCCCAATTTAATGATGGTTTAGCACCCACTTAATGCGATTCCATTATTCATTTGCACCTCTCCTCCTTTCTTCTCTATTCTTCTCATTTCTCCTATGTGGAATCAAGGTAGGACCTAATAGATCCTCCTTAGTGTTCCTATTTCATAGCATAAAGTTCAAGGTATGATCTAACCACCTAGGTCCTCCCTTCCTTTCATCCAATCACTTGGAAACTATTTTACACAACATAACAGTCTTATCTAGAAATCTGCAACTGATTTCTCAGATCTGAGACCCATTTCGAGACTACAAGAAAATCCCAAAGATTATGGTCCCTAGTTAGCGGGGACGCAATGTGTCCCTGCTTGGGCCCTATCTTGGGTCCACTTCTTAGGTCCCGTGTCCAAATTGGTCCAAGGTCCTAACTTTCAAGTCCAATCGGCCTATGGGAGAAACTTAATTGTGAGCCCTTTATAAACCCTTCCATTTGCTCCATTTTGAATATCACACACTCACAAGATCAACACTCTCAAGTATTCAAGCATTCTTCAAGCACTCAAGCAAGTTCTCCATGGAAGATCAAGGATTCAAGCATTCAAGACATTCAAGCAAGCTCTCTATTGAGATCAAGGATTCAAGCATTCAAGGGATTCAAGCAAGTTCTCCATTGAAGATCAAGGATACAAACATTCAAGTAATTGAAGGAGTGTATGCAAGATATAGCATTTTCAACATTCAAGATCCCCCTTCATACATTTGGAGTCCTTTGTTGCATCTTCTACATTCATCTCTCCCTCCATTCATGAAGGTTTTGGTTTTATTTTGATTTCCTTGCATAGGGTTTTTGAAGTTGAGTCAAGGTCATTGCATTTACATACTTGATTACATCCCGAATTCAAAAGCATATTCACAAATTTACATTGCTTCATGTTAGAGCTATTTCTACTACTTGCTAATATTCTCTATTCTCTATATCAAATCAAGGTTAATTCCTAAACTGGGGTTTGACTAAGGATAAACCCCCTCCCCCCAAAAAAAACACCAAACCAAAAACCCTTTATTTTACACATTGCGGATCTCGGAAACACGAACAAGTTGCGGATTTGGATACCCTTTTTGCGAAGCTATGGAAGTGAATAATGAGAATTAGGTTCGAACACTTTTGAATCAGGATTGTATTTCTTCTCTACTTAGGGAAGGATCGTCCTTGCTAAGAACAGTTGACTTTACCATTGTAATGTCCCCTTTTTGGGACACTAGAAAATTTAAAGACATATTCATATAATATTAAAATTGACTTTGAGAGCGTGGATTCAAATTTAAAAAGGTCAATTTAATATTATAAAATGGGTTA
The DNA here is from genome assembly GCA_028749045.1 of Cupressus sempervirens. Taxonomy (NCBI): domain Eukaryota; kingdom Viridiplantae; phylum Streptophyta; class Pinopsida; order Cupressales; family Cupressaceae; genus Cupressus; species Cupressus sempervirens. The sequence continues at coordinate 804,386,995 of CM053783.1, read as the reverse complement.
AAAATGACAAGGAGAGATAAGACGAAAAGCCAGAAAGGGAGTCGAGAGTCACAGTTGTGAGGATTAAAGGAGAAGAGACTCATTCACTTGGCATGCTTGTTTTATGATTCAGATTTCAGTTTCTCTCTTGTGACAGTGATTCAAAAAGCTTTAACTTTCAGCCAGTGTGAGGACGTAGCCCCTCATGCTAGCAGAGAGTGGACGCAAACCCATTGTCCTTGGAGATGTCACATGAGGTGTCTCGCATGTGCTTACAAGTTCTTTTCTTAGTGTTCCAATTTGACTGTAAAACTGTGTTTAAGATTGGACTTTGAATGTTGGTTATTGTATTGTTGTTGTATAATGCAATCACATGTTTTAAGGAATTTTATGAGAATTTACTGATTTTATATTTTTCGTATGCACAAAACCTTCATATGCTTGAATTCCGAATATTAGTTGGGAAAGAACTAGTAAATATCTACTCGAGATATTTCAGTGGTATCAGAGCATCGACCCTACCACCTTGTTGGGTCTAGCCAAAGGTTAAAATTGCAGACCATCAAACCTACCAGCGTGTGAGGTTCACAAATAAGCACAATTGAATCTCGAGTAGAAATAAATTTGTAGAAATAATGAAATATTGTTACTTGGATGGTTTTGATATTCTGAAAATAAGACTTTCTCAATATTTGTTTTCTATGGAGTCAAGTTCCTGCATATTTATAAGATATATTGTCGTGGATGTGTGGGATTGAAAGTTTGCATGCGATTTGGGAAAAATCATTTGTATATCTTTGCCGACAGTTCTGAAAGGGATGGTTAAAATATATTTCTCAAACTAGAGTGGAATAATAGTTATCATAAACCTCTATTGTGGAAAATGGGCAAATATAAATACTGCAGTGTTTGGGGGGCTTTTTATTTCATGGGGCCTAAGTAGAAGGATGTATTGCATTTGGAGTATAAGGATTCTTGGTTGTTCCCTACAATTTCCTCTTGTTGTATATTTTATGTTACCATAAGCATCTTCAACCAAAAAAGTAGCTTTATTGATTCGATATCTAAAACGTTTTTGCAATCTTCAATATTCCTTCATCTAAGTTGGAAGCAGACTGTAGTTGAGCCTGAAGAAAATTGGCGCATGACAAGTTCACTTATTGAAAATGTCAACAGTTTAACCTTCGAGGCTTGTAAGGAGACTTTGGCTATTTGTTCTTATTGCAAAGCTTAAACACGGTGTCGAGAATCTTATACGACAAACATAAGGAGCTAGAAAAGCTTGTATTGATAAGTTGTATGATTTCTTAGGCGATGAAACAAATCCGTTTGTCATAAATCTGTTTCACACTATTGAAGATGGTTCATTTACAACTTCTAATGAGAAAAGAGAAGGCAAATTCCAAGTTCTCGTATGTGCATAATAGGTCAACCGGGTCGTTGTGAATGAAAACGACAGTATACTACTGCAGGTTATAGCATGCGATTAGGAGGTAGTGTGAAGCACAGGTTACCACCATTCGATTGTGGAATAAGCACACGTCTTTGCTAACTCATCACCAAACGTGGAGAATCTACCTTGTGATCATAGACGGCAAAGGATAGTAAACAACCTGACTGCTATCCATCAATTGGGCACCTAGCGAGAGTGAGTGGAGTATGTCGTAGGGGACACAAGGGAACTGCAGACCTAACAACAACTCATGTTAGTGTTTCCTACAACGGACTAGAGTGCAAGAGTAGTTTTTAGAACTGAGACTTTCGGAATCCAAGTCCAGTAAAGAGCAGAACAAGGGAAGGCATTTAGACAGTTAATCCACCAACGGTCACCATCTATAAGGTTTCATCGGCATGAGTTTTGGCGGCATTTAGAGTTAGTGTTCACGCAGAAAGGTGGAGTTGCTTACGATGCATGCCCAGTTTTCTCTAGACGTTCCTTATTGTTACTCTATGAGATTTGCGAGCAAAGAGAGTTGGTCAATTCATTTGTTGTGAATGATTGCATCATTTCAAATATCTACTTAATATCTTTCGGACAAGATTCCTTAAACGTTACAACAACCATCTCCTAGAGCTAGCTTCGATGGTCTCTGCAAAAATAAATTGGCATTTGATACAAAACTCCATTCATTCGAAGATAACAGTAGTGGAACTGAAAGATTGAGGAGTGGAGTACTAGCTGGAAGTGACTGTTCATGTTTTGTAAAGGCATGTTGATAGCATGTCCTGAGTATTCCTCCTTTTTGTAACGGATGTAGCAAAGCCATGAACGGTGAGCCATGTTAGAGCAAAGATTGATGTTTGTAAGTTTAAAATATTCAAATTCAAATGTATGGGCCAAGTTTTCTATGTGCGTCTTCCAACAAACACACCTGGAGTTGTCGCCTGAGAGTTTAAAATAAATTTTTGGGAGTAAAATAGGAGGGCTTGTCATAATTGCAACCAGGAAAGAGAGAGCAGGCAAGAAGCACAGCAGCTGATTTGTTCAAAAAAGATTTGGTATACTCTGTAGAAGACAATTGGCAATACCACAACAAATTATACATCTGAAGTTGTCGTGAAAGTCCAAAACCAGGAGTATAAACCAAATTATTGTTGTGATTATTTTTGCTGGTAACTATATTATTCTTAATGATCATTCTAAACACCTGTTAGAAATTGTGACAGTTGTTGAATTCGCTTGGAGTCATGGTTGTCCTTTAATGTAGGAAAGTCGTTCTTACTATATCCATGGTCGGTTTGAATAGTAAGTGAAATTTTGCTCACCGTGAAGTTTAGTGTGCTAAGTGGGTGCTCTAGCAACAATGTGGGGTATAAACTTATCCCTGTGCAGCAGATGACTTCAGTCCAGTCTTGAGAAGACGTGTGTCTAATGTGTAAGTCTGTATGAGCTACGAATAGACAAGTTGGCTCGTGCTACTAATTTTCGGGTACACAAGTATGGAATACTTTTTGAAAGCATGGAATTTCTAGAAATAAGTCTTAGATTTCGGTTTAAACTTTATGACTAAGCACAACTTTGAGGTTTGCCCAAAATAACAAAGTCTCACGGAATGATATTGGTGGAGGTTGTGGAGGAAATATTGTGCAGGTAGCATATATAATATGTCATGGTTGTTCAAGAAGATACAGACAAACATATATACTCTAAACCCTTTTAATGAAGGAGTCCAGCAATGTATTTCTTGGAGGATCTAAGTAGCATGCATTCCCTTTATCATGAGGCTATTCTTCGAATTCAAAGCAGGCATTAACAATTGATATTCATATCATGCTATGAATTAGTTTCGAGGGCCTATCTACAATTGCAAGAGTATTGCAGTAATTGAACAGAATTCCTAAGCATTTTTGGTTGGGAAGTTAGTTGAAAAAGTGTCCAGATAAATGAACAGGCATAACATATTACATTAACTTTTTTACACGTGTGAGAGTGCCTAATTCGGTCCAATTCAGTTTAGGCAATGGAACACGGGATTTTCAAAGGGTTTGAATGACACATTAAATGGTGAACGGCTAAGAAACATGCAGAAAGAAAAACGATTGGGTCGGCTATATGTACTTGGGTTGCAATTAGATTAGATGGAATCTTCAAATGATGTTCTCTCCAAATTGGAAGAGATAGAAGCCTATTTGACCAACGTAGAGCAGGCAAATTGTAGACTCTTAAATTGGGCTTTACAACCTTCAATGGTGACCTTAGTCTACCCAAGTTCATGGAGCATTCAGATAAACGGGTTAGCCTTGTGGTTGCTTCTATCTCAATGAGATTATGCAAATAACATCTCCTACAACAGCCTACAATGGTGTGGTGATGAAGAAAGTTTTACAGCTGATAGTGAAGAACTTGAAGGGTTTACAAGTTAAAGGAATTCCTATGAGGCAGGAACAAATTTGCTCGAAGGGTAAGGACACTAGTACACCCGATCCTATTTGTGGGAATTGCAATAACGAAGAGGAGGCAAAAGAAATTCAAACCAATGTAGGGAAAAATGTAAATAAGATGATTTCAAATGTGGATAAAGAACATACAAGTTTCTATGTTGGTGATTTGCAGGTTACCTTTGACAAACACGTTGATGAGGCTGGTTGTACTCAAAGTAATAGCATGTTGGGGTCGTTGTATGATGAACCAAATGTTTCTTGTATGTATGAGGATAACTTTCATGAACAATGCAAGATGACACTACAAGAAGATAAGTTGTATCAACATGACAATAATGAGATGCATGTATTAAAGAACCAGATGAAGGTTAGTGAAGACATGTTTGTGGCATCTTTGGTACGTTATGACAACACTCACAAGATGGTTGGGGATCTCCATAGGAAGGCTCAAAGGGAAGTGAAAGAAGATTGGCTTGCTATTGACTTGCAGGTAGTCAAAACAGAGCTTGAAACTATGAAATCAGAGTATTTATGTTTGCTTTCTGAAAGGGATTATATTCTTAAGGTTGCTGAAATATATGTTGATCAGTCAAATAAAGGAAGAAATGAGATTATGGAGCTCAATAGGGAGCTTAAGTATACTCATGAGGCATTGAATGATGCTCAGATTTCTCTTCAGGAAGCAAAAACTCAGGTTAGGATAACAAATCATTTTAGGGAGCATGAGGGCAAAAGAGGCAAGAGTTTTTTCAAGAAGTAATTGATAAACTTGAAAGCGTTCAGCAGACTTATGACTTGGATAGTTGCTCAAAAGACCAAGTACCAAAACTTCAGATCACATTCAACTTGTAGACAACCCTTTGTTCGAAGTATATGGTGATTGGGCTTCTGATGATCCCCTTTTTGAGACGGATGAGGGAACTCTTTTTTATTGTCATGAAGAGGATGATCTTGACTTAAGTATTGGATCCAGTTACAATTCCTAGCGGCCAATCTTGGTCACAGGATTGGTGTGGTGAATTGACTGCATTCACTCGTCCTTAGATCAGTCCAAATATGGTTCCCGATTTCAACCCATACAGGAGTTGGGTGGATTTCCTACATCAGCCATTGAATAGATCTTGGTGGGGTATTGATGTGAGTTATGTTTTCATCATAGGGAGTGGTTTTTCAGCTTCATTCTTACTCGCAGCACCTATGTACTTGGGGATTCTCCAAATTGATGACGACAGTATGGTATTTGATGTGCCCTCGATGTTGTTTTCAATTTTTGAGAAACTTGTTTGTTGCATCAACTTTTTGGGTTGGGTCATCACCATCTACTAGGTTATACATAGCTCCTTGATACATTTCTACTTCATCGTATCAACTAGTCATGACAACAAGGTTTGGGATCCAAGTGTGGACCGTATGTACCTATGGCTTGTTGAAGATTTTGTTGTAGTGCTACTCAGTTTGAAATGGGATGCGATGATAATCAAAGTTGTACAACCTACAGATAAAGCATTATTTCATAGATTAGCATGGGATGTAGGGATCTAGTTGATGGATGGGTTGTTGTTTGACACCTTGCTTCACAATGTGGCCAGTTTTGTTTTCAGATTCAGCTACAGGGCTACATACAGATTCATATGGGACCATAGTACTGATTGCTTGAGGACAAGCAATCTCGAGCAGTGAAGATTTGTAGAGTCCCCTTTTTGGGACATTAGAAAATTTAAAGACATTCATATAATATAATTGACTTTGAGAGTGTGGATTCAAATTGAAAAAGGTCAATTTAATATTATAAAGTGGGTTAAAAATGACAAGGAGTGATAAAACGGAAAGGCTGGAAAGGAGTCGAAAAGTCACAGCTGTAAGGATAAAAGGAGAAGAGAATCATTCACTTGGCATGCTTGTCTTATGATTCAAATTTCAGTTTATCTCTTGCGAGAGTTATTCAAAAAGCTTCAGCTTTCATGTCGACAAACAATGGACGCAAACCGATTGTCCGTGAAGATGTCACTTCAGGTGTCATGCGTGTGATTACAACTTATTTTCTTAGTGTTCCAATTTAACTATAAAATTGTGTTTAAAATTGGACTTTGAATGTTGGTTATTGTATTGTTGTTGTATAATGCAATAACATGTTTTAAGGAATTTAATGAGAATTTCCCGATTTTATACTATTCATATGCACAACACTTTCATATGCTTGAATTCTGAATATTAGTTGGAAAGAATGCGTAAATATCTACTGGGGATATTTCAACCATACAGCCAAACAATTTATGAGTTTTGTAGATCTCGCTATTTTCAATCTAGATCGTCGAATTCAACACTTTCGGAAGTCATTTGACAACTCATTTTCCGGTTTTTATCTTGTGAGGTGTATCATCTTCCCTTTTCCATTTCAATACACTCATATCATTTATTTACATATGTACTAGCTTAAAACCCTCTTAAGGTGGAGGTGTGAGGAAATAAATCCAAGCAATTAACCCTTTTGCATTAGATTGCAAATTGACATCCTTTTGTGTAAACTGAATCTACTTTAAGAGCTGGATCTTTGTATTCCCCCTTTATTAGTCGGTAGGGTGGTCTCAAAAAATTAAAAAATTTGCGCTCTATTGAGGTCTCAAAAACCTGTAACTTGTGTTTGCCCATTACAAACCAAAGTTGCATACAGATATATTAATAGGGTATGTTTCCTACAACCGGTGCACAAGGAAGACTTGGAAACTTGCAATACATAGAAGATTAAGATAAGCAACTAGATTAACTACATAGCAACTGAAAATATGCATAGATCAGATTGGCAAACTCGGCCTTCGCTGGAACTATGAGAAATTATAACTAATACTCAAAAATCATGCACAATAAGATAGTGTAAGGATATAACAGGTTCTCTACAATAATGTCCTATGGGGCAGATCAATACTTTTAGAAGTTCCATGACAACCTCGAACAAATAAGTAACATATGAGGTCTCCCTCTCTCATTTTCAAAGTAGACCAGATTACCAATGGTGTGGAGAGGAAGAAAGAGGTGGCTCTAAAACAAAAAGCGTAATAAAAATGAAGAATTCTAGCATAACAGAGATATACAAATGAAGCTACAAAATAACAAAGGGCAAAGAATAAAGGCCAAAAATATTAGGTTAGTGAAATGTTTTTAATCTTTTAATTGAGACGAATTGACAAGTTAATCTAACAATTTGGCACTTAACTCCTTCCTTGCGCACATTTCATATTGCATTAAAACAAAAAATGAACCACGTAGAATAACAAGAAGATGCTACCAAAATATATCCTCGTATACATTTAAAAGAAATCTAGTTGTGTTTAGAAATACCTGATTGTAGCTAAGAACACAATAGCACACAAAAGAAGAAAGGTATTCAATCTTCATGTGCTAGTGACTGAGAACTACTAGATAATCACCAAAAGGATCATTGATATTACACAGCTGCATGATGTGAAAGTATATTGTACCTCCACTGTAAATGACAACTTTTTGTATTGGTGAATTTGATTTCCACAATCGATCAACAATATCAGAGTTTTTATGGATTTGATTGTGTCTATATTTTTTTTAGCATCAACGTTCTGGATCACACACAGTGATCCATCATCAGGATGAAGAGCAAGAGAATTGAAAATAAGTAGCAGACTAGAGGAGACACAAAGATATAAAAAGAGGAGGGACTAGGGGGAAGTGACACGAAGATCGAGAGGGGAGATCATAAGATGAAAAAAGAAGGAAGTGAATGAAACAGAAGAAATTCAAAAATTAAAGAAATTGAAAATAAATAAAATAAAAACAAGAACACATAGATAGATAACAAACGTACAAAGCCAAGGATGGAGAATGAAACCTAATCAGAAAGAAAATGTAAACCTAAGAAAGATGAGACAAAGAAAAAATCGAAACCTAGAAACAAACATATAATAGTGATGAGTATTGATAATAAAATGGAATTTATGTGTCGCTTTCCAAATCATTACAGCTCCACCCATTTCTATAGATCCAAGGCTATCTATGCAGGCTCGATTCAAAACTCATATGGAGGCCCAGTCACATGATCCCTATTGCTACATCATCCAGCAGCCCCTTGCAAAGTCATCCAAGCATGCGACCCCCAAGGGATTTGATCAACATTGCAGCATGCAAATTGAATGAGAATCAGAGCATTGTGACTGGCCCTTGGCAGCTTACTTGAAATCCCCATTGTGCAAAGGTCTAGCCCTCTACACACCAATCTGTATATTCACAAGAGCTACCCACACAACAAAGAACGTGACCCCATTGAGAGTCTTTCCATCGACGGCCCAATCACACATAGCAATGGACGTGAAAATAGAATGCAATATGAGAAATTTAGATTGGGAATAGGAATGGCCTATTCCAATAATAGGTATTTTTTGGCATAGGCATATGCTCATTTTAGGGGTAAAACGAGAATATGTCTTCCTATTCTCAATTCCAATTTGGCACACCATACAAAGAATACAAAACATATTCTAATTTTCTCTTCCTATTCTGGTTGTATTCTAGCAACCAAACGGGCCCTACGAGAATCAACTAATACAAGACCTCGCTGAAGCATGGGACGTAGTGATATACCAATACATACAACAGGAGGTAGAGCAAAGTGCTCTCCCCACAAGTAACATATGGACCAAACTCAAGACAAACGAGGCGATGCACATTCTACTAGGAAGCCAATACTGGCATGTAGGCTAGTAGAAGTAGAAGGACAACGAGAAGCAACCCAAAGTGAACAACAAAGACAAAAAATCTTGCACGGCACCAAGAAAGGAATTGAGGGGAGGAACGCAACACAAGAAGGTGTCGCACACTAGGTAATCCCAACAATTAATGCCCCTCTTGCCGAATAAGGCAAAAAGGCATCATAAGAGGGAGACAACACCAAAGAAAAAGAAATGAGGAGTAAGACAATCCATACGAATCCAACAATAAATAGAAAGATGACGAGGGTTGGAACATCTTACTGAAGGGTACTTCACCCTTGACAAAGGGTTTGAGAACCGTACAGGGGAGTTGCCACTTGATATTGTTGCCAAGGCAAAATTTCTATTAGGTACTACCCCTAACAAGGAAGACACAGATAGTTTGGCAAGTGGGTCTTGTGCAACAAAGTCATCCGTACACGCCACACAAGCTAGTGATGAAGAAAGAAGTTTGGAAGGAGAGGTAGCTGACCTATTCGAGAATACAATATGCCATATAGAAGGGTTGGCCATATCCAACTAAGAAAGAATATGGAATACAACAATTCAAACCCTAGGAATGAGGGAGTATCAGTACCACCAAGGTTTATACAACAAAGGTGAGCAAAGGGAAGATTCACGCCAATCCAAAGGTATCGAAGAAGTACCGAGGAGCATGGAGGAATAGTTGACCCACTTAACTCCCAGAATGTGCAAGGTACTAGGAAAAAGATTTCAAACACCCCAGACAAACAGAAACCTCCCAAGTTTAGTGGTGATAGGTCGGTCGGAATAACCGACAAGGCATTGCAAAGCATGTGTGACTATTTGGGAGGCAACTAGCAAGAGGACGAGGATTATTGGGCAAAGGCCTTTTGGCCATCTTGCAAGGTATGCTGATTGATTAGTACACTGGCCTTCCAGCCACCTAGAGGACAACCTGGAACAATCTGAAGAGAGCATTTATTTTAAGGTAGAGTTCAACTTGTTACAGGATGACAACGAGGTAGCAACCAAAATATACAATACACGCCAAGGAAAAAATGAGACTATCTGGGCCTCCCACCATACAATGGATTTGATAAGAAAGTTGGAAAATCAACCAATGGATGGGTTAAGAAAGAGACAATCCATAGAAGGCCTAACTTCTTTCATTCGGAAGAAAAAAGGTGGCCCTCCCTCCAAGTACAAGGAGTCTTGTGATTGGACGATGGATACTGAAAGTGAGAACAAGACGTCAAGAAATTAATTATAACTAAGCAACAACAACAACAATCAAGACAACAAAGGGGAATCCCGAACAATCTAGGCACTGCACAAAGACATGATGCGAATGAAGGAAATGAGGGGGGAAAAGAGGTAAAAAAAAACAAAGAATTATGGTGTATGGAATGCAGAAATGAGGGGCATACAAGAGCCAACTGTCCAAAGAAATCATTTTGAGTCATGTCCATCAAGAAGTGCCTGTATAATCTAAAGGAAAGGAACACTCAAGTGCTCTTTACCCAGGGGGAGCAAGAAACTCCACCTACAACACCTCCAAAAAACACAAATACAGATGCCTCATTGAGTGGTTACCACAGCAATGGGCGAGGAATCAATAACAATAGAACCAACAATACACTGTGAAATTGCATTCAGTCTGACACAAAGAGATGCCCCATAATATAGAGTTGGTGATGCAACGAGTGGGATCACTTTGCAAGTGACTGTCAAAGCAGAAAACAAGTTGAAAGTATGCTATGTACATGGTCAAACAAGGTGACTATGACAATGTCGATTGCCCAAGAAAAAAGGAGATAAATATGGTAGAAGTCACACACCCTGAGGGGAAGGTCCCTTCAATCACCATATCGTGCAAACAAGAAAACTTCGTACTTGGATGCCAATACAGAGGAGAGGTTGAAGGAAACAAGAGTAGATGTGGAACGAGCGATGGAAGAAGAGAGACAACTATTAACAATAAAAATCAAAGGCATTTGTACTTGTGTATAGTCAAAACTAGAGGCAAATATCATAGAACAAATGTTTCAAGCCACTGTACCAATACGAGCGGCAAACCTATCAAAAACATTGTCACAATTGAGGGTAGCACTAGCCATCACCAAGGTGGCAAGCAACGAAGCATGAACAAACCTCACTACATTAATGGATGCCAACAAGCAAGATGGAGAATGGTGTAAGTGAGGAAGAGAACAACCTCTCCAAGCCCACCATTGACCCTATGGGAGTTGGAAGGACACTTGCGGTAGTGAAAATGGAAATCATGGGCTAGATATTAACGAACACAATTATGGATGGGGGGTCAATAGTGAATGTACTATCAGAAGAAACGAGTACGGCCCTAGGCAAGACAACTCTATGGCCTTCAACATTCCATCGTGTAGGAGTAGATCGGTATGGAATCAAACCTATTGGAACCTTGATGAGGCAAAAAGTGTTCATTGTAACACAACAGTTCCCTCTTTACTTTGTAGTCACCTCTCTAGAGAAGAAGGGGAATGATGCCCTCCTATGAAAAAGGTTGTCTCATTACAACAAAAGCTAATCACAATTGGAAGAAGAATAACACCTCCATTGAAAGCAAGAAAATAAATATGTGATTAATCTCAACTATCAGACAATGAGTCAGGAGTTCTCATCAAATTCCAAGTCAGAGGAGAAGACTTAGACAGAGGAGGGTGGGACCTAATAATGAAGGCATCCTGAAATTAGGGAATTGTTCTGAGGGCGAGACTAATTCACTCAACAAGTTGTTCCAATGGTAAATAGAGGATTATGAAATTTTCCACCCTGACTGTAATGTGTTGGCAATTGAGGAAATGGACACATTCACTCCAGAGTACAACGAATACAAGGAAGGTGAGTATAAAAATGACAAATCAACAAAGTCGAGGAGAAACCAAGCATTTTTGAAAGCAAGAAGTCAAGCAAAACACCTTAGGAAGAAAATGAAGTTCACGGTACTAGCTGAAAGGAAGACTCATTGCACTAGCAAGAAGGGAAAGTTGCAGCCCGCACACCATACAATCAAGACATTCCAAGCATTTGTACACGGTGAGGTAAAATAGCGAGAAGAAACCACTATTGTCGTACGAGACTCCAATGCAAGGATCGTGCAGAGGACAACCATACGGAAGGCAGTGGTACAAAAGGTACTAGACATGAGGTCATATAGACGAAAACAAACATGGCGTACGAAAGGCAACAAGTGTGGGACATACGTCTCACAAGCGTTGAGTACCAAACATAGGTTGTACGAACAAACATCGTAGAATTGACTATACATCGCACGACACATGTACGAACAATATCGTACAACATGAGGTACACACTATATGGACACCATACAACAAGACATACACCCTATACGAGCATACATTGTATGAAAAACACCAATATGAGGAGCCCATACAGTTTGAAAATCATGTATGGCAATAGCCCACCCAATAAGCAAAATTCATACAACATAAGGGGAGGCCCATACATATGACGTTTGTACACTCAAAAGGGAAGTTCAACAATTAATAAAAACGGTTGGCACACTTAGAAGGAAGGGAAGTGAAATGGCAATTGGTAGTAGGATAGAAGTTGGCAAAGGAAAGATGACATCGAAAAAAATAAAGAAAATGATGTGCTTCCCTCATACCTCACGAGGGGCGCTATGTCTCGACCCCACTAGGGGCGCTGCCCCTCAACCCTGCTTTCCGAACTACAATACAACTATGGGTTTGTGCAGTACAATTCATTGTCTACGTTCTTATAATTAGTTTTCCTTGATGTTACTTAATGTATACTTGTCGTCTAGAAGATGATTTTTTCTTTTGGAGGGGATGATGTAGGTGACAATGCTAGGAATAGCTGAATAAGACTTCTACTGGTTGATGTAATAAAACATTGGTCTGGAGGGGTGTCAAATGTGTCGTTAGTTAGTGACGGTTAGAGACTTAAGCAACTATTTCAAGTCTATTTGAATGGATTCTAGAACAAGTGAAAGGGCTATTAATGTTGGTATGATTGTTAATGTGAAACTTTGGTACAATCAATAAAGTAACATTCTGCCATTTGAAATTGTTGTGTGGTTACTGTGGTATTGCACTCCATATTGTTCTTTTGTTATTAATATATCTTGTTGCATAACATTAGTAAATGATTACGTTGATAATAGCACTTTCGTATTTGGCATATAACACTACTTGTCCTCAATTTTGACATCACAAAATGGGGGCAACCCTATGCAATTTTCCCATAGATTCATAAGTGTATCCTCTACATTTTTAATGTATTGGATAATGTGTCATAAAGGAAACTCAACGTCCTCGAATTATCCTTTACTTTGTACTTTTTTCATGCATTCTTTTTGAAGGTTTATGTAACCTTATTGGTTTTCGGGACAAGTATTTCTCATCTGACTACAAGCACTTGATTTTTGGAAACCTTCAAGCCTTTTCTTTGTTTTGTTTTTATTCTTGCTTTTTCCCTAGAATTATAGGCCTTGAAATTCTACTCCTTTTGAACTATTTGAGGAGTCAACGGAGTTGTCCAGCACAAGTTATTGAGGCTTTAAGCATGTTGCAAATGGGGTTTACAGCCTGATAGCACATCTTTATTAAAATTCCTTTAAAAGTCGGTTTTTTATTGATAATTGCACGAAATAAAAATGTGATTCATACGTAAAGTGGGTTTGAACCCCATTTTCAAATTCCACATCATTTTGAGAAGTTTTTATTGGTTTTTATATTTTAAATGCAAACGTGGATTTTTCCGGTCCATTTGCATATTTTTTCACTAAAACTACAGTTACATATAAATATAAATATATTATCATGAGACACTTTTTAATGCAATATATATATTAAGTTAAAAATGTGTAAAACAAAATAACTTAGCACGTGCAAGTAGGGTTTTTATTTAACATTTCATGTCATCATAATGCAAATCACTTTTTAAACTCCACTATCAATAAATGCTAAGTCCCAAATGCATAAAGGTGGGCTTTTTGAATGTGAATACATACATTAAGTTAAAAATATATGCAAAAACATATAATTTAATGTGTAAGTGCAGTTTTAAGATGTTTTTGCATATAACCTCATTTTTATAAGCTTTGTGACAAATTTCAACCCAAAGACATACATTTGTCTATGAAAAACTCATCTTTAATGACTTATAGGGTTGGGTGACAATTTTGAACCCCAAAACATATGCTTTTTCCTCCCTAAAAGCGCGATATAATGTCTTTGGCTTATCTTTTTCTTTTATGAGGACATGGCTGCAATTTTTAGAGGAAAAGCAAGTGGTTTTAACTCAAAAAAGCCCATTAATGAGCCTTACAAGCTTCATTTTCACTCAAATAGAATATGGCATCAATTTTGAAGGGAAAAGCACATAATTTTAACCTTCTCTTTGTATACAATAGCCAAGGGCAGCGATTAGAAGGCCAAAAGCACATGTTTTTGGACTTGGAAAACACATTTTGACCTTCTCTTTCCTATGTTTTACTTCTCTATTGTTCAATGATGATTTTCAAAGTGAATACATGTGTTTTGGAGGTCAAAAATATGTTTTTGTGTTCCATTTACGTGTTTGGACTTCTTTGAGTTGAGTGGCGACTTCAAATACATTTGCATATTGTTTTGTATATGAAAATACCAAAAACAACTCTTTAGGCCAAAAAAACTCACAATGAATAGATTTCTTCATACAACCCCAATGTTTTACATCAATCGTAGATTCTAGGGTAGGTAACTTCATTTCCATCTTATTCCTCATTCATTTCAAGTTGCTTTTGATGCCCTACGCACTGCTTTTATTGCCAATACATGTGTTTTTCGTTTGGTCAATATAGTTGCTATACTTGTGCATTTTGTTTCTCCATCATTCAACACTTGGCAAGCAACATATCTTGACTTCAATATACATTCATTGCAAGAAGATTGAGTCAAGATTCAAAATGTATATAATCCTCTTGTCGCAACCTTTTCTAAATCCGAAAATCTTTTGGATTTGATTCAAATTTTGCTCAAGGATTTGTAAAGACTACTTCTCTTATTTTTGGTGAAGAGATGTATTTTTCTTGTGTTTATCTTGGGGCTTTTGTTGTATATACTTTGTTCTTTTAAATGGTTGCAAATCTATCATTTCATTTCCAATTTGCACATGTTTTAGTTTATGTGTTTTCTCCTCTATATTTCGCCTCATTTTCTATAAGTTGCATATGCAAGTATCTCATCTTGCTTTCTTATATAGTCGGGATTTAAAAAACTTTCTATGGTTGGAGCATACAAGAAAAGCAAGGTCATTATCACACCACGCAAATGCATTTCAAAAACCTACTTTCATCCATTCCATGTTCCTTATCCGTACTTACTCTACCACTCCTACGTACTTAAAATTCATGTAAGTAGTTGTTTGCCAATTCATTTATAATGGAAATACAAATCTCCATTATAAGTTGATGTCATACAATGCATCTTTCACACATTTTTCCAATCATAAAGTGTGTTGTCCACATATGCAATCCCCTTTGTAAAACCCATTTTTTATTTTTCTAACAATATAAATGACCATATTGAGTTCAAGCCCATTCACCTTTTCACTGAACCAATGTTTTCTAGTCATTCCCCTTGTTCACAACATTCCATAATCCATACTTGTACACCAAAAAGCATGCAATGGACCCATCCATGCTTCATCTTCTTGCTTAAACCTCTTTTCATTCGTTCCATGTTCCTTATCTGTACTTAATCTATCACTCCTATGTGACTTAAACTTCATGTAAGTAGTTGCTTGCCAGTTCAATTATAAGAGAAATACAAATCTCCATTATGCGTTGATGCCATACCGTGCATCTTTCACACATTCTTCCATTCATAAAGCGATTTGTCCACATATGCAATCCCCTTTGTAAAACCCATTTTTATTTTCCTCCCCATATAAACAACATAGTAACACGAGGACGCATCCCACCTATTTTTGCCCCATGCACCGAGGACTTGGACGCACCAGAGACTTGACGACTCCATTCCCTCGTCCCCAATGGTGCCACTAGATTCCACCAGCTCCACCAAGGATGGTGGGACATCTCGATGATAACTATTTGTTGATTTGACTATTAATGTTCAATGTTTGATGTTCCAATTCAATGCAATGTTCAAGTGTTTACTCTTTTACATCTTTATATCTTATAGTGCAATAAATCTTTTCATAACTAACATTTGAAGTACCATATGTATAATATATACAACCCCTCCCCCCCCCCCACAACCCCACCGGTTTCCCCACCGCTATCCCCAAATTAAGGCCCCTCTATCCCCCTGTCCTAGAAACTTGTTCCCCCATCCCCTCGTCCCTCGGGGTGGTGTAACTATGATAAACAACCATTTTGAGCTCAAGCCCATTCACCTTTTCACTGTACCAAAGTTTTCTAGCCATTCCCTTTGTTTAAAACATTCCAAAATTTGTACTCATACATCAAAAAGTGTGCAATGGCCCCATCCATGCTTCAATGCCCTCAAAAAATATTATTTTTAAGTTTTTCCCTCATTTCAAGAGTTGGTTTTGCCTAAAATCCTCCTCCCATTGTTCCTCAGAGGCCTTCCACTTATATTCTATATGCATACACTTCCAAATATGCAAAGTTCGAGCTTAAAAGGCCAAAGATCGTGTTATGGCTTGTTTTAGTGACTAAAGGACAAATTATTAAAAAAGTGATGAAAGATGGAATGATTGCAATCATAGAATGCTTTCAATACAGAGATGGAAAGAAACAAATGTGTTTTTCAAGAAACAACCACCATTATACTACATTACGAGCAAGGATGCAAGTTCATGTTCCAGATGGCAATGCTTCCACCAAACCTAATCACATCAATTATAAAGTATCCTTGTAGTAGCATGAAAACCAAAAAAGGATGATGTAATAGGGGTCGTGTCTTGTTAGATACTTAGAATATTTCCAACATATATTTGCAATTTGTCAAACATGTAATGTAAAAACAAAATGCAATCGCATGCAATACTATCACGTTTAAAGTTGTAACATATAATAATTTTGCAGGTGTTTCAAACCTTGTAGCATTGACTAAGCCAAAGTTAGCTAGAAGTTTGTTAAAGAATATGTCAAGTTGGTTGAGGGTTCCCCCTTTTTTCTCCACCTTTGTTCTCATCTTTTCCTATATAAAGGAAAGAGCTCATTGTATATAATCATCTTTTGCCAATTTGTATTTGCACTCTAAGATTTTGAGCTTAGATGTAAATTGAATTGTTTTGAATAAAAGGGGCAACTTGCTTTCAAACTCTCTATTGATTTAAAGTGTTATGTGACAACATTTTCTAAATATCGATCATGAGTTTTGGAGCTTTGTTCAAGAGGGATTTGAATTCAATTGGGCAAACTTTGAGCTGCCCATTGCATTCAGAGCCAATTTGAACTTTTCAAGATTGTGTGTTCCAAGAGGACAAATTAATATAGTCTGTAGTGGCTGCAATTGCATAGAGATGAAAGACTTTGGGCTTCAAATGTAAGTATTTTTAATCAAATTTGAGAGTATCTAGAGAGAGACTTTGTGCCTTAATTGTTATTCTACTTGAGTCCTGTTTTGGGAAAATCGCAGGAGACTTTGGGTTCTTGAACTTATTCTATAAAATATGAAAAGGAAATTGTTGCCCCTAGTACTGTTCATACATCAATTCAAGCGTCACCAATAATATCATTGCAATAAGGCACCTTTTGTAAATTGGAAAGTTATAGTTGCATACAAATCATTTCTGAAAAAATAGAAATTAATTAAGATATGTGCCCTTTTGTAATTTCACTTAGTTCATGTTGAAGCCACCAATGATAAGAACCCAACCTCCCCTATTGCTAGGAGAGAGAAATCTCATGAGAACTTGCCTAAAGTCACAATTTTCAAATTTTGTGAGATGTGGTCACAACGACTTGCAAAATATTTAGACAAGCAGCGCCGATTGTTAAATGATTGAAGAAGTGAATCTCCTTCTCATTAATGATGCAGTTTTAAGTTTATTATGATGATGGTGGTCCTTACTAATGTATTCATTTTATCTAAGACTATGGGCATTAAGATGTTTCCTCTTGTTCAAAACTCCATCAACGAGATCATGTTATTAACAATTTTCTCTTGTGTGTCTAAGGGGAAAATCTCTATATATGTCAAATTTGCATGGCGACTTCACAAATCATTGACAGCTTGTATTTGTAAGGTGATATCCCTCCAAATTAATTGACAGTTTGTGTTTGTAAGATGATTTCAAATAATTATATTACGATACAAAAATATAATTATTTGAAATCATCTTACAAACACAAACTGTCAATAATTTTGAAGTGATATCACCTTACAAGATATTTTAGCTCCATTCCCATAATGATTTCCTGGACCGTGGATGGACATGTGCTTGGTGCTCCTTTTTCCCTATTTCCTTCCACTTTCTTCCCGAGTTCTTCTCCCCTCCACCTGAGCTTTTTGAGTTCCCTTGCCAAATTGGTCATCTTGGAGTGGTCAAGGTCAACCCCAATCAATATTAACCCTAAAGATTGCGAAGCCCAAAGCCCAAAAAGCCTCAAGAGTTTAATTAATTAACTCCCGCTCTCTAGTCGGCTTGTATTGTTTCCCACCTAAAAACTCATATATAAGAAGACTTTGAGGCTTCATTTCACATATATATACACTTCAACCTAACACTTTGATGAGAGCTTCACCCAAACTTTACATTCAAGGAGTTCAAGCATTCACGACAATCAAGCATTTCAAGCATTCAAGCGAGGGAAGTTTCATTGAGCATTGAAGGATCCTTTGTGGGTGTTTCCTCTTCAAGATCTAGCGTATTGCTGGCCATCAAGGGGGGAGATCTATATTGAAGCACTCATCATCTTCTACATTGATGCACACTTACATCCATTGCACCATGATGAGATGATGATAGATCCATTACAAATTGTGGAGAAACCCTACATTTACATATCGAATTAAAGATCTCAAAACTATAAAAGGAAAAGTCCTTAATAACAAGGGTTTTAAGCAAGGTGAAACCTAACATTTCTCTTGTTTCAGTCATTTACATTTACATTTATCATTTCAAGGTTGAGTCCTCAATCTAGGGCTTGACAAGGCAAGCCCTCACCCACCAAACAAAAAAAGCCCTTCATTTTTTGTGTGTAGGAACATGATAGTGAAATTGCAAACACAGATTTGAAAATAATTCCCTGAGAGCTTTATGAAGAAGTTGGTTTGACTTTGTTACAGTGCCCCTGGTACATGGTGACCTCATGGGAATGTGACCAACAAGGTCAACTTAGACCTTTCTAATTTTCCAAAAAAGTGATTTCTAGGTTTCTTCTACTATGCATTTCAAAGTGAGTTTTTCATACTTTATTTTCATTCGTGTCTCTATCTTAGATCTATATCTTAATTGAGCTAATTGTGTACTCTTACCACCCAAATCTACATTATTTAAGCAATTAGTTCAATTTTGCATATACATTATCAGACACAGGTCAAAGAGTGCATTCCCTTATATTGCATTCTTCCTTATAATTCAAATTGAGTATTGGCACCCTTTATCTTTGGGTGTTGCTAATCTAATTTGGGTTATAAATAGTAATCATATTTGGGAATTATCTCTTTCTCTTCACATATCCCATCCTTTTCAATGTTTTAGCAGCATAAATTGGAGGTCTACATCCTATTAAAGCATCTCCATTTGTCCCCTAAACATTTTGGTGAACCCAACTTGTGCCACTTTCTTTTTGGAATTAGATTCTCTTCTTTTGGTGAACCCCTTATCCTTCTTTTCACTGTAGAGTTTGATTCAGCTATCTTTTGCGTGGTTACATCTCTCTTTTATTCTCGTTATTACATTAGTGTGGTTACATTTCATTGGATTTTCCTTTTGTGATCTCCCCTTTTATGAGTTTAATTACACTATATCCAACCCACCGCATTCTCGTTAGGCGAAGCTGTAGACTCATGGGCTCCTTTGATCATGATTTTCTACCTAGGACTCGTGACGAAACTAACATTTTTTCTCACAATATTAATCCGATAATGGAGCATAACTCTTCTCACTCATCCCATGATAAAGATGCAGCTTTAACAGTTCCTCCTTTGCAAGTTGATAAGATTTCTCATTAATTTGATAAATTGGAAACTTAGCTTGTGCAAGAGCATCAAAATACTAATAGTGTTGCTGCTATTGAGGCTCTTAAAAACTTGTTAATAATGATGATAACATTTCTATCTTGCATGTTATATCTCACCTTATTAATACTCATGCTAATTCTTTAACAGAATGTGCTCAAGAGTTAGGATATCTTCCTCCTTCCACAACCACTGAACCTTCTATTCTGATTTCCACCATTTTTTCTACCATACCTACATACCCTCCACCTCTTATGAAAACTTCTACACAAGTGTCCACTTATTTAAGTGTTGGTCTTCCTAGCCTTCCACTTCCCATAAGTGTTCCTCCTACATCCACGCCTTCTTCGTTACCTTCATATAATGTGGTTCTTTTTACTTATTCAAACCCTTTACCCATTCCCTCTAATCCTCAACCGACATCTTTGCATCTTCCTTTTGCCTCTTACAACTTTCCTAGTACATCTTATATGTCTATGCCTACTATTGCGTCTTTCAATCCTATCATTAGTAGCTTGGTTCAAACTGTCACTGCGTTGCAACAACAAGTGTCTCAATTCACTCAACCTAAGTGCAACATTCCTACATGTGAGTGTTATCCCCTTTCCTTAGATATCCTTTGTGTTGCTATACCAAAACATGTTGACGTACCTCGTCTAAAGACTTATAATGGTGAGGAAGATCTTGTTGTTCATGTTAAAACTTTCCAGGACTATAAGTAGTGATTTTGCTCACAACTATAGGCTTATGGCTAAGTTGTTTCAACATACTTTTAGGGATAGAGCCTTGGAATTGTATTTCTCTCTACCTCCTTATTCTATTGATTCCTTTCAAACACTTACTAATGCTTTCATTCAACAATTTCAGAGTAATATTGGTCCCCATACTTCTTTAACTGTTTTGATGCATTGTAAGCAAACAATTACAGAGAAAATTATTGATTTTATTGGTAGATTTAAACATTTGTATGCACAGATTTCTTATCATGTGCCTGATCATAATATTCAACATATATTTATTTCTAATTTATAGAAAGTTATTAGAGATAAGATTCTCCTTACTGAGTATGCCTCATTTTCTTATCTTTATGCAATGCTTCACCATTACCAATTACAAGTGAGTCAACTTGAGAGCTCTACTTTCATGGCTCCTATTTCTAGCAATAAGAGTGATGCCGCCGGTAATTTAAACAAGTTATCTAAACCTAGCAATTTCATCAAAATCAAGTCAACAAATACAATTGTTAATAAAGTGACTACAAGGTCTAAAGGTACAACTATTTTTCCTCTATATATCATCTTAATCATAAGTACACTCAATTATTTGAACCTTTACCTGAGGTGATAACTAAATTGATTCATGTTGGAATTCTTAAACTTCCTCCTATTCGTCCTATTAGCACTAACAAACCAATGCCTAAGTCATTTCATTCAAATGCTTTATGTCAATATCATCGTCAACCTACTCATGATACTCAAAGGTGTTACACTTTGAAGAATGTTATTCAGGACCTTATTGATTCCTAATGATATATCTATTGATGCTCAAGTTAATAATGCAAAGAAATCTATTGCACCTCCTAATCTGAATTTGTAGCTTTATACTAATCCAAAGACCTTCACATTCAACAAATGTCATTAATCATACTTCTTCTTTTGACCATAATATTGACTATGATGATAACATAAAAGAAGCAAATCATGTTGAGTTACAACCTCAACCTCTGACTTCCTCTCCATCATGAAGGACTCTTGGTACTGGTATTTAATAGTGTCTTTGGACACTTAAGCTCATTGAAAATCTTATGCAGCAAATTGACATAATGATGCTTTTGTCATTGATGTCAATAGGGGAGAGTAGCACATGAAAAATTTCTCTTGATATGAATGTTTACAAATATCTTATGGAGAGAAGTAATACACGAAAAACATCCTTGTGTATTGATGAATATGTTTGGGGGAGAGTAATACATGAATTATGTATGTATATTGATGTCAATGAATTAGTAATATCAATGAGGGATAGATGTTAGATTTGATTGATGAAGAGTATTTGAAAAGATAGCAGTTGTAGCAGAGACATTTGCTATTTATGGAACTCAAATGTTTTTCATCTATGTTACCATCAATGCCAAACGGGGAATTGTTAGCATGAATGCTGATGATATTCCTATGGGGGAGTATCCTAGCATTGTTGGACCTATTAATCATTGGTTGTGTGTTGCATTCATTATAGAGTTTGTCACTAATGTCAACATACTAATAATTTTGTGAGACTACAAGAGCAGCAAACAGAGATTGGCTTCACGAGGATCAAGGAATAAAGATGAGGTTATGCATAGTTGAGGATATGTTCTACAGAGTGTCATGATGTTGTGCATGCAGAAATATGAAAGAGAATGTAGAGTTATTCGAGATTTATTAAAGATAGCATTCAGACAAAGTTACAGGTTAAGCAGTTGCTGATGTTTTTATTGTATCTCCTAACAAAGATAGAATCTAGTTAAGTGTGATTGTACAGAGGTAGAAGACAAGCTAAAGATGACATTGTTAAGTGAGCGAGTTCGGACGTTACACGTGTGAAGAGTTATGAAGATTAAGAGAAGACAGTTTGTGTAATTGTGAAAAGTTGATATTGTAATTTAACGTATAAATTTAATATCTTAAGATGGCTCTATCTTATTATTATAAATTGAGAAAGTCTCAAGGTCATCTCAATAATTTGTTTTAGGACTTGGTATAAAGGAAAGTTTGTTTCGTTTTGGTAGAATGTGGAAACATGATTGTAAGATCTATTGTGGATATTTGTGTAATGCAAGTATGCAAACTCGTATGTGAGGTGTAGTGAACCTGATATTGAAAAAAAAATTGTCAGAGAAATCTATGGTGCAATTGAGATACAATGAGCCAATAAAGAGACTGTATTTGGCAAAGAAGTTTATGTGGACAGTTGTTTACTTGTATTATTTTGAGAAAGATAGTACGAAGGCCAGTTGGACAGTGAGTTTGGTGGTCTTGCCCTAAAGTTGTTTGGACAGTGGGTCCTTTTGTCTTCCCATCAACTCCAAACAGCGTTGGCACAACTCTAAACAGGGTTGTAATCTCCTAACAGAGATTCAAAGTCTCCTAACAAATAGGGTCCATTCTCTTACAATGAGCTTATATATTAGTACACCATTTTGTGGGAACCATCCCCATCAAGGCTTTTCCTCTGCTCAAGGGTTTCCCTAGTTAACAGATCAAGTGTTATTGTGTATGGTTATCTTTATATGGTTGTTGCATCCAATGTTTGCATGTTTTGGATTTAATAAGGATATTGAGAGTTGTTTTGATTGCACAATTGATTCACCCGCAGCCCCCCATCTCTCCCCCCCCGCCCCACACTCAATTATCTTGGTGGGCTTTACTTTCTAACACATTCCCACCGGGGTCTTCCCTCCGATCAAGGATTTCCCTAGTTTAACATATATGATGTTATTGTGCATGGTTATCTTTCTCTGGTTGTTGCATTTATTGTTTACATGTTTAAGAATTAATAAAGATATTGAGAGATGTTTTAAATGCATAGCTTATTCAACCACCACCACCCCCCCCCCCCCCCCCACTCTCAGTTATCTTGGTGGACTTTACTTTTTAACAATTGGAATCAGTGAATCAAGTCCTTGAAGGAAATGTTTGACGGAATTAATTATGACACCTGGAATGAGAAGATGAAGACTCACCTGTTGTGCATGGGTCTGGAATTGTGGCTACTTACATTGAATCAGAAGACTATGATAGGAGAAGATAAGCTAGACTACTGTGAACAAAGTAATAAAGATCTATTCATGCATAATACACTTATTAGAAAAGCACTATTGTCAACTCTTCCGGAAATAGAATATGTAGAGGTAAAATCTTTAAAGTTTGCACATGGAATTTGGATTACTTTGCAGAAGATATTTTAAGGTGATTAACATGCTAAGATGACTAGATTGCAGAGTTGGATATGTATCTTTCAAGATATAAAATGCAAGAAGATGAAACTATAAGAGAATACAAGTATAGAATATATGAGATACTTGTAGGAATTAGAAGTTGTGGTGGAACAAAGACAAAAGATGAGATTATATAGAAATTTTTGAAGACCTTGACACCTACATACTATAAAAAGGCACAAATCATTGAAGAAGTTATTTATTGTACACCTAACTTTACAAAAGAGACTCTTCTTGGAAGGTTGCAGACAACTGAGTTGTGGATAAAATAGAATGAAGGATTGCTTAAATTAGGGACTGTTTTCAACATACAAAAAGATAGACCTACATTGACAAGAAGGGTGAGGACAAATGGAGAATTATGCTAGTGGACAAGCAGCTGAGCAAGAGGAAGACAAGAAAATTGAAGGACTTACCCTACTTATGAAATGAGAACCTAAATGTAACAAAATTATTGTTTGTTGGACATATAAAGAACTTGATCATTATTCTTCTAAATGTCCAAAGAGAAAATAAGTTTAAGCCTAGAAATCCTTACAAGTCAAGAATACGTAAAAACTACTTTTTCTTAGTAAGGATGAATTCTATGATGACCCCTCCTTGGAGGTTGTCGAAAATCAAAGCTTTGACATGCATTATTATGAAACAACTTAATTAATTATAAGTAATGATAGATATATCTCATAATGCTTCTATTAATTAATGTTTACCGTACGGGTAAATTAAAACAATGCATATAGACAATGAACACGAACACGAACAGCAAAATTATATTCACATATGCTAGACATACATTATCCTTCATAAGATCAGTACTAGAAGATAGAAGATGATTTACAATGATCCCAGACGAGATATAAATACTATTCGCTGAACCTTCCCGAAGGAGTCCGTCGGCCACGAACATTATGTCCACTACAAACTATTTACCCATCGACTACAAAATACAAAACACCGATGACAATCATTTCGTCGGCTACAAAAACACCGCCGGGAGCATCCAGTCAGCTGACACCATCCCCCCCAAAAAGAAAAGTCGTCTCCGGACAACAATTACAAAATATCTGAGACAAATTAACAAACAAAATACATTAACAGAGTGACTACAACAAAAAATCTGCTTCTGTCACATCACTTCCACATTCATCCCGTTACATCTGTAGTTTCTGCTAACACAATACTGTCTCCTCAATGAAGCTGACCTTGATAGCCACCTGTGTTGCTTTCTCTGTTTTCAATTCCTCGGTACCCTGAGCCAAGTGCCGCTGCACTGTCTTCAACTGGATAATCAGCTCCTCCCGAGCTCTCTACGCATCCACCAAGACAGCCTCCCGGCCAACACCTACTCCCAGTGCCTCTGGTACACAGAAAGTCTATGCCTGCAGCAACTTCAACTCTTCTCAACTGGTCAGACTCCCACGACTGATATTCGCAACGACTGGGGGTCCAGGGGGCAACGCCCCCGACAGGGTCGAGGGGCAACGCCTTTGCGAGGTCCGAGGTCTGTCATTTTCAGCCGATTCTACACTCTTTTTGGCAACCACTGGTGCTTCCCCTTCCCTTTGGCATCATTTGCTACTCATTCCGAACAACTTAAATTTGTCGTCTTTTTTTTTCTTTTTTTCTTTTTTTTGAAAGAAAACCCTTCACACCCATCTTCTACAGAGACTCGAATACTCTCTTCTCCGCAAATGAGAAACAAAACTGCAACAATCTTTCGCTAAAACATCTCCTCCAGCAACGAGAAACACAAAATTCTGAGAATCACAGTGGATGTATTCTAATACTGCTCCTTAGATGGCGCCCTCAAAAACAGAGGAAAGCTTCCTCGGCAAGAATAGCCCAAATATCACAGCCAGATTCCAAAATCCTTCCTCCGGAAGCCCATGGCTAAGCACATAAGCCGCGATGAAGAGAATAACGGGCCAAGCTCGTCCAAGGGTGTTGCCAAATCTTTTCGACTACCGGAGACTGGTTTACATTCGTGGGAGGCTGTTGCATCTAATAAACAATAGAATCGCCACGTGAATACAGCAAGAAGAGAACCCCGCGAACAACCTGCTACGGATAGGTGCCCGCGGAGCACCTCCCACGAACAGGTGCCCACAGAGCATCTCCCGCGGAGCACCTCCTATGGACAGATGCCCGCGGAGCACCTCTCGTGGGCAGGGGCCCGTGGCCAAATGCCTGTGCAGAATTTTTTTTTTTTTTTTTGTTTTTTGTTTTTTTTCTTTTTCTTTTTTTTTGGTTTTTTCTCATTTTTTTTTTTTTTTTGTTTTTTTGTTCTTTTGTTCTTTCTCAAAAAAAATTTCAAATTTTTTTTTTTTCAAAAATAAAAATACAGAGGTACCTCAATTTTGCCTCCAAGCATCGCCATTCTACAACGACGGGGGAGTCAACAGGCCATTCTGTGACAGCGACGGAGTCTTCCTGGCACCATATATTTGCAATTTAAATCCGTTGACTACCGGAGGCACCTCTTGCTCGTCCAATGTCTCCAATTTTATCGATCCATTGTCGTTAACCTTCCGGATCTGATATGGTCCAACCCATCTGGCCTTAAACTTTTTTGGTTTGAGTTCTTTCCAACCGTCGTACTTGAGTACCAACTAGCCCAACTGAAAACTGTTGAGTTTGTCATGCCATGCTTTGTCTGTTCTGTGTCACCTCTGCCGCCCACTGTGCCTGCGGTCGTCGCACATCTAGCTTATTTCCTTGTTGTCGGTACCCTTCAAGTAATTTTATGGTGCGATGCATTCTTTTCTTCCTATGCGGTCCGTTCACCATGTACCAGACGGTGGAATTTTTCTTTTTTCTGAGTTTGTATTGCATGTCCTTCCCTTCTTCAGTCGTAACCTCCTTTGCGTCATCTGCTTCTCTGTATTCTTTCGGACACTCATTTTCCTCTTTTTTCTCACTTTCGTCGACCCTTAGCATATTACAACTCGGAAATAATTCGTAGTCTTCTATCTGCCAATGGTAAAGGCCATTTACTGAGTCTAGGTCGTCATCATTTGATCCTCCTAGTGTCAATACTCCTTCGTCGTTCGGTTCCATTCTCCTCTTTCCTTCATCGTCATTTCTTTCGTCGTCACTGTCGCCTTCACCTTCTGAGTCTGACGACGCTGCCTCCTCACCTACCATTTGTGTGTGCAGGTCAATTATGAATCTTTTGCCTCCGCGCTCCATTGATAGGGTATTTCGTTTCCAATCATGTTTAACTTTTGCTTGCACCAACCAAGTTCGTCCGAGAATAGCATCATATCCTTTTCTTTTCAATGGAATGACCACAAAATCCAATAAAAATGGTTGCGTACCAATGGTTACCGATTGCACCCTCTAGGTTCCTAACAGTTTGATCTCGTACTGGTCCGCCGTGTGCAACTGGAATGTAGATGGCCACAGCGTCGGCTTTCCCAACTTCTTCCAAGTATCCTCCGGCAACACATTCATGCCGGACCCTCCGTCGACAATTCTCTGTCAAAACATTTCCCAAAATCCCCATCTCGACGACCGCCGGATGTCGTCCGGACGTGAGTGCCAGCAACATTCGGTCTGTCGTCATCACTTCCCTACTATCCCTTCCTGTGTCCTTCGTTGCTTTCGAAAACGGTGTATGATTCAGAATGGTCGTCCATAACTGGGGCATTGTGAGAAGGAGGTCACTTATCTTGACTGGTATCTCCGTTTGTAAGATCTGTCGTACAATGTTTTGTTCTGCGAAGTTCCTTGCCAAGGTGTTGGTGATGTCCTTCAATTGAGATGTCCCCGCCGAAGATGCCTTTGCAATTTTCGCTTGCGCTTCTCCCAATTTTCTCTTTTCCTCTGCTTGCCTCCGTGTAATTGCCAAAACCTCCTTTACATCTGTGCCAACAATGATCAAGTTTACTCCAGACTTTGGACACTTGGAATCTTCGTGATCACCGGGTCCACACCATCTGCATAATAATTCCAGTGTGTTTGCCATTGTACAATCCCGCGCAAAATGACCCCACAAATTACATGCTCGGCATTGAACGATCGGCCGTCTGTTTGCATCATACTGAGTTCGACTGCGGCTCCCATTGTTATTGTTATTATTTGTATTGTTGTTGTTATTTTGCCCTCTGCTATTATTCTTGTACCCTCCGGATGTGGCACCTGCACTATTCGTATTTCCGCTACTGCCCAACGGGGAAGCCTCCTATGTGAGACACACCTTCGAAGATCCTCGTCTTCATGTTAAAGGGGCACTCTTTGTCGAATGGCCCATGATCTGACAAATGTCACAAAATTGGTTCTTTGGACACGATCCTAAAGTATGCCCGTCGGTCTTACACTCCATGCACTACAGCTCACTGCCTTTTGGCTCTTTTTGCATGTTTTTAAACTCCTTCATCATGCGGATCATGTCCTTCTGTAAGACGCGGACCTTCTTGCTGTTGCCTTCATCGTCGCCACTATCTTCTCCGGTATGCTCGTCATCATTAGAATCAAATGAGCTAGTCTTCTTCTTCTTTGTCTTCTGCTCACTTTCGAGGTCCAATGCTCTGCTATAAGCTTCCGCGTATGACGACGGTGGCACAATTTTCATTTTCCTCCGCAACTTCAAGCGTAGGCCTTCCACGAACCATCTTTTCTGAAGTCCGTCTGCTAGCTTACTTTCCCTTTTATTTATCAAACCTTTTAATTTCCTGGCATAAACGTGGACGGTTTCGTTCTTCCCCTACTTAGTATTGAAGATCTCTGCTACAATTTCATTATCATCCTGCAACAGTTTAAATTCTGCCAGAAACTCCTTTTTAATGTTATCCCAACTGTTTAGCTTTTGTGGATCTATATCAGTGAACCAATCAATTGCTTCGCCTCGTAGGGTGGCCGAAAATTGCCTCATCCAGTCGTCTTCATCAGTTATCCCATTTGCCTTCCAGATCGTTTCACATGTTTTGCAATGTCGAATGGGATCGGCCGTACCATCGCCATTGAACTTCAGCAGTTTCTCTTTCGATCCCGCCATGACAATTGGTTTCTGTAAACAGGCGTTGTTCGATCCTGCAATACTGGCGTTGTTCAATCCCACACCGACGGTCTGCACTCCCACACCGACGGTCTACACTCCCACACCGGCGATCTGTACTCCCACACCGATGCACTGGTCTCCCACACTTTTGCACTCCCACACTGGCAGTCTGTACTCCCACACCGGCGGACTGCACTCCCACACCGGCGAACTGTTTTCCCACACCGTTAGACTCAACCACTACAAACCTAGGTGAAGAAAAAGGATCTTCTGAAGTTGTCTCCCACGAAAGTGTATCCCAGACGAAGAGTTCACTCCACGCTCTTGCTCTGTTGGCACTCCGAGCCGTGCGAGTCGATGCTCTTCCATCTGGATTCTCTTCCCTCGGTGAACACAAATTCAAAAACTCCTCTCATGCTTCTTCCACCAATTCCACCCGCTGTCAAGTCTCCTCCAACAATGCCTCCACACTCCTGTTTCCGTCGGCAATCTTCTGGAATCTCCTTTGGCGGTCTGCCTACTGTGCCAAAATTAAATTTTCTTGCGCAATAAGGATTCCATTTTTTCCCTTCTCCTTATTTCGATCCTTGTTAAGCTGATTTGGCATTAATTTTCATTCCTCCCACCTTCCAGACAATGGAACAGAATAGCAGAATTATATTCGCATATGCCAGACATACATTATGCTTCATAAGATCAGTAATAGAAGATGATAATGATTTACAATGATCCCAGACGGGATATAAATACTATTCGCCGAACCTTCCCGAAGGAGTCCGTCAGCCACAAACATTATGTCCGCTACAAACTATTTACCCATCGGCTACAAAATACAAAACACCAACGACAATCATTCTGTCGGCTACAGAAACACCGCCGAGCCCATCCAATCGGCTGACAATTAACACGTCTCAACCCTAATTTCTTACTTCCCTCCTATACCTGTCCTAAGCAAAGCATCAGTTAACTTGTGACAGGACACCTAACACCAGTATATGATCTAGTTTTACTCCGCCTCTCCCTACACAACACCATCTATCAACTCCCATGAGTATAGTGAAAGAATAAAAGAATTGGTTAAAACTATCCTGATTCCTTTATATTCGTATACTACAATTCGACTTTATACTTACTTCGTATGATAAATTATACTCTATACATTTATTTACTTATATCTATATCGTATTTACATCTTCATGCATACATTATAGAATATATTGTCATAATAAGCATATAGAAAACATATATTATCCAACCATATTCAATAACATGTACTATGGTAGATATTCCCTTTACCATGTTTACAAATATATTTTTTCAATTTCATATATTACACCATCTCTTAAATTTATAATATAATCCGAATGGACACTATGCACAAGCTCTCTATCGGGGTAAGCAAAATTCGAATTGTCTTACATCTACATAGCACCGTATTCCCTACTTCGTCCAACTTGGCACTGACATGTACTGTCAACCCTGTATTGGGCCCTGCATACTCTATCTAATATATCCACATCCAATTTGTTTATCGTCTCTTACCGATGCTAGCAGTCACACATTGCCTCCTTATTAAATAGGGTGTAGGGACCGTATGGGATGGGTCACGTCCATTCAAAATGAATCACCCCCATCCTTGTGATTTATGTTAGAAGCAACATTGCAATGTCTACATAAACCTTCTTTTTTCAGTCCTTTTATGATTATTGTGGGTTGTAATTTAATTGAAGATAATATTAGGGATATTTTGCTTAGTGAAACATTTATTTTACTTATTATTATTATTACTTTCCAATATTGATTGGAATTACATTTATTGATTATATTATTATTCAAGATATATATTTTGATATAATTATAATATTAATCAATTCATTATTATCAATTATCATGTCAACTAATTAAATAGATATGTGTATTATGAAGACTCAATATCTTTTGCAAACTCCTGCTAAATTTCCTAGATGATAGTAATGATGAGGATGATGAGATAGGATTTGTTGCAATTAAAGAAGAAAGTCTTGCAAATAAAAATAAAAGAAGTGAAAGAGGAAAAAGCATTAGTATCATAGATTGAGAAGAAAAAGTTTGATTGGATTATAAATAGTGGTTTTTATCATCATATGCTTGGAGATATGAACAAATTTGTTAAATTCAATAGTTACGATGGTGGAGTAGTTAGAGTTGGAAATAATGCAGCATGTCACATAAAAGTTAAAGGATCTATTACTCTTGCTGGAAATACTAATACTGAGAATATTTACTTTGTGGATGGATTGAAACATAATATTTCGAGTGTTGGACAACTTGCTAACAAGGGATATCAGTTGCAATTTACAGAAAAGACTTGCATTATCAAGGATAATA
The DNA here is from genome assembly GCA_028749045.1 of Cupressus sempervirens. NCBI lineage: Eukaryota > Viridiplantae > Streptophyta > Pinopsida > Cupressales > Cupressaceae > Cupressus > Cupressus sempervirens. Next base: position 804,355,915 of record CM053783.1, on the reverse strand, counting down.
ATGGCACCTTGATTGGTAGTGCTACAAAAACAAGAGGTAATGTATTTCAGTTGAACCCTAGTGAAATGACATGTTTGGTTGCTAAAGTGGATGACAGTTTGTTATGGCATAAGAGATTTTGGCATATTAACTTTGATAACATTGTGAAAGTCAGTATAACATTTGTAATTAGAGATTTGCCTAATTTTGTGAAACCTACTAATATAATTTGCAAAGAATGTGCACTGGCAAAGCAGAAGAAAAGTTCATTTCCAAGCAAGATGTTTGCTACTTTAGCAAAGTTGGAGATTGTGCGTACAAATTTTAATGGCCCTACAAGAACAAGAGCTTTTAATGGTGAAAGGTACTTTATGCTTCTCATTGATCATTTCACTAGAATGATGTGGGTTGCATTTCTTAGAGAGAAATCTGAAGAATTTGAGAAAATCAAGACATTCAAAAGTAGAGTTGAGAATGAATCTGACTTGAAGATTAAATGTTGAGATCAAATAGAGGTATAGAATTTATTTCAAATAATTTAACAACTGCTGTGGGGATAATGGTATTAAGAGACAACTTTCAGCCCGTGAGACTCTGCAGCAAAATGGTATAGCAAAAAGAAGGAACGGATCAGTGACTGAAGTAGCTAGAGCAATGATGTTTGAGAATAATGTATCATATGTCTTTTGGAGAGAAGCAGTGAACACCACAGTATAACTATGAATAGAGTACAAATTAGACAAGGCACTAGTACGACATCTTATGAACTTTGGTCTGGACATACACCTACTATGAAATATTCTAGAGTTCTTGGAAATAAGTGCCTTAAGAGAGATGATGATATTGAAAAGTTTTATTTGAGAAATGGTGAAGGAATGTTTCTTGGATATCCATTCAAAGGTAAAGCATATAGACATTTTAATTAGAAATTAAAGACTATTGTTGAATGTGTTAATGTGAGAGTTGATGGAAAGTTTAGAATTCAAGAAAGGATATTAGAATTAAGTTTATTGAGCTCATTATCATACATTGTGACAACACAAGTACAATGAGTATGCCAAAGAGTCCAATTTTACATTCAACAAAGCACATTTCAATTATCACTTTTTGAGAGAAGAGGTAGCAAAGAAAGAGATTGGATTGGAATATGTTAGCACAAAGGAGCAGATAGCAGACATATTTACAAAACCTTTGGCTAAGGATGCATTTGAGTATTTAAGAGGTCTACTTGGGACAGCACAAATACAATGAGTATGTCAAAGAATCCAATTTTACATTCAAGGACAAAGCACATTTCAATTAAGTATCACTTTTTTAGAGAAAAGGTAGCAAAGAAAGAGAACAGATTGGAATATGTTAGCACAAACAAGAAAATAGCAGACATATTAACCTTTGACTAAGGATGCATTTGACTATTTGACAGGTATGTTTGGGGTCATACCCCAACCTACTTCAAAGTAGTTGATGCAAATATTGCATTAGTCTAGTATGTAGTAGAGCATTATTTCTTTTCTCTGAATTGGATGTTTGATGCTTCTCCTATGCGGGAGTACCTATGTTTGAGTAATCATTAAGGACTCTTGGTACTGATATCTAAGGGTGTCCTTGGACACTTCAGCTTTTGCACATTGGATTAGAAATGACTGAACTTCAAGAATTGGCATAATGATACCTTTGTCAATGTTGTCAATGGGGGAGAGATTAGTACATGAAAAAACATTATTTGATACATTCTTTATGGGGGCAAGATGTGAGTAATACATGTAAAACACTATTTGATGAATGGGGAGAGAATATTATGTGTAGGGGAGATTAACACCTTTGTGCATACTGATTATTTGATTACTATATGGTTGTGAGTAGAACATGAAAAACTCTTTACAACCTGTCTGAGATTGAGATTTATGTTTACATTCACAGGCAGCATGAATGGTGGAGTAGAGGCAGATGAGGGAGAGATATATTTTGGTATTCAGCGTACTTAGATATTTTTCATCCATGTTGTCATCAATGCTAAAGGGGGAGACTGTTGAGCATGAATATTGAAGGTATTCCTATGGGGGAAGTATGTTAACATTGTTGGAGATATGATTGAGTGTTTATGTGTTGCATTCATGACAATGTTTGTCATTGACGTCAACATATACATTGTTCTATGAAGGTTACCAGGGTCGCAGAGGACGAAATGTTCGGTGCAGTCAACTTTCAACAAGTTGGGTTCTACATGCTTAGAAAAACATTCAATGATGTGTACAAATGCTACAGTTATGTGTGCGGAAAAAGATGTGAAGACATGTCAGAGTTATGCAATGTTTTCTAGAGGTAGCTTTCATAGAGAGTTTCTAGAAAGTGGGTACTAGTAAATTGGTTACATCTTTCAAATGAGATGTAATTTTGTTCAGCACAATTAAGGGAAGCTTAGAGACAATGTTAAGATGTTATGTTCAAGATGGCAAAATCAGATATTTAGTTTAGCCGACTTATGAAGTGTATTCAGCATATTGTTTTGTGTGTGCTAACTATTGCTAAATATCTTTAAGGAAAGAGTTTTAATTGTAATAAAACATGTAATATAATATTTTAATGAGGTCCTATATTATTCATTGTAAATTGAGAAAGCCTCTTGACTGACTCAATACTTATTTTAGGACTTGGTATAAAGGAAAGATCATTTCCTTGTGGATTAGTATCCAGTGCAGATGTTATGTAATCAGTGAGATCATTTTGTTTTGTATGTGAGCTTGAATGCGAATTTGGCTAAGGTCAAAGCCGAGATTGATGTTGAGGATGTACTGTGAGTTTCAAAGGAATTATATTGGCAAAGAATTTGTTGTTTAGTCAGTTCAGAATCTAGATATTTTTATCCTAAAGATTGTTTGGTGAAGACAATTTGAGGCTATTTGAATAGTGGGTTCAGTTGTCCTCCTTTCAACTCCTAATAGGGTTGGCAGAGTTCCTAACATGGTTAGAATCTCCTAACAGGGATTCAAGGTCTCCTAACAGGGACTCATATGTATTGATTGTATTTCATTGGCTCCTAACGAAGTCCATCCTTTCACAAGGAACTTTTATATTAGTGCATCATCTTGTGAGCATCATTCCCATCGGAGTTTTCCCTCTGTTCAAGGGTTTCCCTAGTTAACATATCTGGTGTTACTGTGCATGGTTATCCTTCTATGGTTGTTGCATCTATTGTTTACATGTTTCAAAATTAATAAAGGTATTGAGGGTTGTTTTAAATACATAATTGATTCACCCCCTCCCCCCTCTCAGTTATCTTGGTGGACTTTAATTTCTAACAAATCTAATGTGGAATACAAAGAGGAATCATATTTGGGAATTATCTCTTTCCCTTCCCATACCTATCCTTTTGAATGTTTCAGCGACGTAAGGTGGAGGTCTACATCCTATTAAAGCATCTCCATTTCCCCTCTAAACAATTTCAATTATTGAACCGAATGTGTGCTATCTTAAATATTATTTTCAATGGAAATGCATTGAGCCCAAGATTGATAGTTGATGGCGCCTGGTATTGGCCACTAAAGATTTCTCATTTCTGCAATTTGCAACATTGGCAAAATGATTTCCAATTTGAGACCTGTCAAAGTGACATGCTCATTATTAAAAGTTCAGATCCATCAAAGTAATAAGTTCATTAGCAAAATTTTAGACCGCCAAAGCAAGAGAGTCGTTATTAAATTTGACACATGTCAAATCAACAAGCTTGTCATTAACATTGACACCAATCAGGGAAACCAGCTCAGTATGAAGGCTTGAACCATGTCAAAGCAATAGAGTTAGTTCAAACAAATTAAACTGCACTGACTTACTTCAGAGTTAGATCTTTTTGATGATGGATCACTGAGTGCGATCCAAAAAGTCAACGAAGAAATAATACATGATTTCTGCACAAAAAAAAAAATTTGCAATTTCATGGACTTCAGAAAGATAATGCCCTCCCTAACAACCTTTTTACAGAAATTTCAAATAAGCTTGCAAATATCTTCACCAAAGTGCTTGGCACAGAAAACATTAACAGGGAGAGTTGAGCAAATCAAAATACAACTTAGCTTCATGACCTTGTAAACTAAGGGGGTATTAATATGCTAATCTTCCGAACTAACAAATTTATAATACATTTTTCAGTTTAGATGATTATGGTAGCTAAACTGCTATGCTACCTATCAAACTGAAATATATTCTCCAATTCTGCCACACTGGGTTTACAGACATAAGTCATTACCATAACCATATGAAACGCTACTTAGAAATATTGATAAAATCTTATGTATCTTTCGGCAATTTCCGAATTTTAATAAATACTTAACTTTCAATGGTTGTGGATTATAGCTTGTTATGGGTATAGAAGAATACAGAACTAACGATGATGCACAAAAAAAATAAAAAATTGATATTACGATATTCTTTGATCAGAAAACACAATTTGAATTTCATGGACACCAACCAACGCATTGTCAGAAATATTAATTACACGTGAGCCCTTGTCAACTACCTACCTGTCAAGTGCAGCCAGTAAATTTCATTGAGATGTTGCCTCCCACTTGGCCTTGACCTTCATATGCAGCAGCAGTTGCCAGTGGTAGGTAAGTTTGAATTGGAATTGTGAGGGAATTTTGAGAAGACCCATAAAGATATGAATATTGCAGAAGCAGCTGTGTTTCTGAAGGACTATGAAGGGAACAGTTGAGAGCTCCTGCCAAATAAAAGCAGGGAGTTCTAAATAGTTCCAGACTCTGTAAGATTGAGTGCAATTCCAGATCACTGCAGATAAATCTCTTTGTAATCACTATTGTTTTCTATTAAGAAATCATTTTTCTACAAATTTTCTTTATGTTTCAATAGTAAAAGGAAAGTTGTCTGTCCCAGGCAACCATTGTGTTTTTGGTTTTATATTTCTGCATGTGTATTCCCAGCTAATTGAGAAATGGGCAGCAGTCTCTGAGTATTTTGGGAATTTAAGTTCTAACGGGCATCAGCAAATCATATACATTTGAATCAACATACTTATATAAAAAGAGGATGCAAAATAATCTAACCATAGCTGCTCAAACAAAGAAGATGGCAACACATTTTATTAGAAGCAGGAAAAAAAAAACTTAAACATAAATTCGTATTTTCCTTATTCTTTTGGCATATCATTGTGCATTTTATAATTCAAAACTTAAGTATAACGGGGTAAGTACTTACTTTCTCCTGAGAATAGTGCGATACAGTACTCCGGTACTAATAATGTTCAAGTTTTTCAATATTTGATAGCTTGGTGCGTCCACATAGAGGAAGATATAGTACTGAAAAACAATAACGTAAGTTTCTTATATTTCCGAGATAAAATAAGACTAATGAGTTACAGAGTAGATATGGAACCAAACAAAGGAGTTTTAGAAATTGTATGATAAACAATAAAAACATAGTCATTACATGGTGTAAAAACTACAAATTATGATTTCATATAGTAAAAATGCAAATTTATAGGAAAGCAAGTTGTAATTAAGAGAGCAGACTTCAAATTTACACAGTAGGAGATAGTAAAAGACATCATAGCTTTTACCTGTTCTCGCAGGGATATAAGGACTGAAACAAATCTATTTTTTAGGTTCAGTATTTTCCCACATTTTCCATCACATCCAATGTGTCTTGACATGAGAAACATGAGAAACAAGACAACAATGAGATCATAATTAGAAAACCAGATGAGGGAAACATGAGCAACTATGAGCTTACAATCGTAGGCTCAAGGAACTGTTCGTAACATTGGAGAACCAACCGGCAGATGGACTACAGAAGCAATTGTTTATCATGGGATTGATCCCTTCGTTACGAAAGAAAATGAAGGTTGTACCTGAATCATCATACATCACTGCTTATAATTCGGCGATCAACATTGAAAGTGAAAACAAAACATCCTCCCGAGCGAAGAGGACAGGAGATGATTAAACCATCAAAGATGGCAGCGAAGAAAACTCAACAACAATCCAGGCCCTATGAAGAGTTTATAGTATAATGAAAAGATTGAAACTCAGGAAAGGAACCACTAAAAACCTAATGAAACTGCGAAGTATTGAATGCAAAATTGGGGCCCATATGCAACGTAATTGTCCTAGAAGGATGCTTTGTGAGATTTTCCAGCTGACGGATTTTTCACTGACGGAGTTCCCATATAATTTGAAGAAGAGAATAACACAAGTACTGTTTGCATAAGGAGAGTCTACACCACTAAAGCCACAGAATGCATGACCAGGCAATTATAGAAAGGGCCAAATCAGATATATTATGACTCCGAAGGATGTTGCACCATTCAATACCAACAATGTAGCAGATAAGGAACTTCACAAGAGGCTGCCTAAATAAGAAAGAATTATTCTGCAAATGCTGTGGACCAAGAGGGAAAAACATATTAATATTCTAGACATTGAGTATCAAGACGAAGCAATTTTAACAATCACAAGAGAGGAGATGAAGGCGGTGTACCTGAAACCTTGTACAGAGCAACTCTGAGAAGCCAAACTAGAAGTATAACAAGTGATGGCTCAGAAACAGAATTATCTCAAACAAATCTGCAAGTACGTCATTGCAATTGGCATCTAAGAACATTGTTTGACAAGTGATATAAACGACCATACAAATCAAGTTGACAAAACTTCGTCAAACTATGTTGCAACTCAAAGTGGCATTTAAAAACATGGTCAGTGACAACAAAGTCAACCTGAAACAATGTAAACCCCAAGAGGAACTTATGGCGAAACAATCACATCAAGGCAAGCAGGCTATTGACCCCATGTTGTTAACAATCAGCATCAAGAGGAAGCATCTGTCATCAAGATGGAAATAATGCGGAGAAAGCTGACGTTTACCATTATCAAGAAAAGCTCAGGTTTCAATGTGCTGCTAGAAGAAACATGGAAATGTCTAGGGAAGCTAACACTTTGGTTTCCAACCTTAAACTTCATCGGTGCCAACCAGCATGGCATTAAGCCATGGGGGACATTGATGATGCAAAAATAACAATTGGTACACAAAATTTTTTGTTAGATTTTGAAATCATTCCATTGCAAGAGGTGTACAACACACTCCTCGAAAGAGGTTAACGGTAAGCAAGGAATTGGCATCCTACTAATCAAAGTTTGAAAGGAGATAGAGAAACAATGAAGAAGGAAGGGAAGGCATGGAACCAAATGGTAAAGAGGTGTTTGAACTAGAAGATTGTTCTAAAGATGAAATGAGTTACCTAAGGTATTCTCGTTATTGATGTTTGGTAGCTTCAGTCAAATAAAACTATATATAATTATCTATGAGATATATTTATATCTGTGTTTATCATATATGGGATATAAGTTTATCATCATATGAGAGAAATTAATATAATAATATATATAACTGTAATTAAAGTGTTTATTATATTAATTATCTAATTAATGAATAGACATGTCCCTTCATGGGACATGTCTCTTCATGGCTTATTCTCATTATATATATAAGAGGTCGTTGCCATTTGGAAAACACATACCAAACATTATGGCAGTGCAAATACATTTGCAAGAATCCTCAGAAAACCAACAATGGTATCAGAGCAGGTTGGAAATGTAAGAATGGATAGCAGAGATCAGATATGAAATATGGTTATATTTAAAAGGAACCTTATATTTGATCAGTGGTGAGGAAAGTGAATATGATAATTAATCCCAACTATAAAATTGTTTTAATGGAACCAAATCACAAGACCAGATTTCGGAAGGAACAGTGCCATAGATTCCCTAATTTCTAATAAACCAGAAATGTCTCCAGATCTAATATCCTTTTCAACCTTTTGTTTGGCAAGGCCAAGGCAGAACTGGAGGCTGTAACGCCCCATGCCCTGTCGCCCTTACCACATATTATTCAGGATCTGGACAGTAGCAGGTTGCGTGTTCAAATGAGCAATTTCCATTCCAGCACATAGGAACCTGACAAGGTTGTACACGAACTTGAACAACTTTACAAATGTTTGTATATATTTGAAGGTGATCAGAAAAATCGAGGAAGACAGCGACTTATGTGGGAGAAGGAACCACCGCAAAGCTAGTAGAATCGATAACAGTATGAAATGATACTTCAATATAATCCTAATTATGAAATGATATTTCAATATAAAATACCAAATATAGTTGAATATAGAAAATTGAAATGAGATTCACAAAGTATAAGTTCAAACTTGAAACTTGAAACTTCATAACCATTACCAATGACCACTGAACTTAGTAAAATGCTAAAACTTTTAAACATAATGATAATAATGATAATAATAAATGAAAAATATAAACCACACATAGTACCATGTAAGTCAACCATTGACTATCAATTTATCAAATGACAAAGATGAAAGATTCAAAATTCATTGTTCAAATATGAATATCAAAAATGAAATAGGGCTCATGGGATGCACACCAAATTAGGGTTCCCTTGCCAAAAGAAACAATAAAAAACAATTGTAAAAAAAAAAATTTTTTACTTTTTAGCCAACATGTTGACCGCAACCTGCACGCACCGCCGCACCCCTAACACACCCACGTCCCCACCTCCCACCCGAGTGCTCCAACCGGTGCGGCTACACTTTTTGCGTGGTGGGGGTACTTGGGTGCACGATGTCCCTGCATCGGGGACATACACGCACCGAATGCGCTTGGTTTTTCACCTGGGTGCACACACCTAGGTAACACTGGATATCTTCTAATCAAAGATATCCTTAAAATTTGTCATTTTTAAATATTACCAATGGTGTAATATATTTCTTGTGTTTACCCTCCCTAACTAAGAGGGAGTATTGATGTTTGGCAACTTCAATCGAATAAAACTATATATAATTATATGTGTGTGTATGTGTGTGTTCACCATATATGAGATATAAGTTTATTATTATATGAGAAATATTAATATAATAATATATATATAACTGTGATTTAAGTGTTTATTATATTAATTATTTTATTAATGAATAGACATGCCCCATGAAGGGACATGCCTCTTCATGGCGTATTCTCATCATATATATGAGGTTGCTACCACTTGGCAAACACATACCAAACAATATGGCAGTTCAAATACATTTGCAGCGATCTTCTAAAAACCAACACTCGTTAACGTATGATTTTCTTCAAGTCATAACTCTTTGAAGAGCACAACCTATGAAATTGTGTAAGCTTATGGACAATACATCCGAAAATATGAACAATAAGACATGAAATATGGAGTGTATAATGGATTATTAAAGAAGAACTACTTCAATAAAAATTTATAGGAGAATAACAAGGGAATCAATAGGGATGGATTTCTGAAGCATGAAGACTATGCAAAAGGTCATTGTTTAGTTCAAAATCTCGACAAGTTTAAAAATTTCACTCTTGGTAACGGTATGTTTTTGGTATAAAAGAAGTGGAAAACAGTTTGGCAAGAAGGGCCTAAGAATTTCTCATTGTTAAAAACTCATCATACATCTAAGTAGGAAGCGGAAAACACAAAATAATTTACACACTAGTCTATACTAAGTGGCACCATTTCTTCTTTGTATAGCCCAAATGACCTCACTTTCCTTGCATATGGACTGATGCTATTGTCCATCAAAGAACCCCTATATATCCCCTATAACCTATAAATATCTCGTAGGATATGTATGATTTTGGTAGAGAAGCAATAGAAGGCAATTTGGCAACAAGGGCCTCCCTTGTTAGGAATTCAACATTTCTCTAAGTAGGAAGCAGTGTAGGCAAATTAATTCATGCGCTAGTCTATACTAAGTTGCATCATCTCTTATTTGTATGGCCCATACAACCTTACTTTCCTTGCATATGGATTGATGGTCTTGCCCGAGAGGGAGTCCCTAGCAATCCCCTTCGAACTACAAATATATCGTAGGTTGTACAAGTCAATGGTTTTGCCTAATGTAATCGACATAAATTTATATTATTGTGTTTAAAAATATTGGTTACCGACCAATTTATTAATTATTCTTATTCAATTTGTTATCACTATCAAGTAGTAATTTTGTCAATTGATTAATGGTAAATTGTAGTCCTTGGCTGACCATCTCTAAGCTTCTTGTCTAGGATGTATTCATGAGTGAATAAAGATATATTTTACTCCTCTATCTGGTATGAATTGATATTTGTGTTATTATTTCATGTATGTAAATTCCCCGATATAGTATTAACACTTAGGGCCCTTATCTTAGAAGAAAACAGGTCAGCATTCTATGACTCGTGTCATTAGATTCCAATAAAGACGACAAGACAATAGTCTGTACAAACATCATTAGACAAGGAGCACAAGGAAGGAAATCTTGAACTAACAACACATTACATGGTATTGAGAATTCATCTTAGAAGAACCCGCCATAAGACGATTTGAACCAAAGACCCTAGGATGAAGGAAGTACATGTCAAAGCCTGAATATACCCAAGGTATGGGGGGGGGGGGGGGGGGGGGCACTAGAGGTGAACGTACAGAGGACACACATGTAGTTGAGAATGCAAGGAAAGCGTCAGAACATAGTGGCCAAAATAGTCCACAAAGGTTTGACACACAAAGGAGCAAACAAGAGAGAAAGATGGTGACTCCTCTAACAAGTCCCAACATGGATCAACAAAAATTGCCAAAGTTCATGACGTACAAGTCGGAAGGCCCTACGAGGCACTAGACGACATGAGACTATTTGGGTAGAAAATGGTCAAGTTGACAAGGACTATTCGCTAATAGTCATTCCAACAACACTACAAGATAAAATCATCGATTGGTTCACAAAATTGGATGCTTCATCCATAGCCCTTTGGGATGTACTCAAGAGGGCATTCTAAGCCAAGTTTAAATTTCTAGGAGACGACAATGAGATTTTTGCCAAAATCTATAATACCAAACAAGAGAAGAACAAGATCGTAGAAGTTTGCTTTATCGTAGGCTTAAGGAATTATTGGACAAGTTGGAGAATCAACTAGTCGACGGGCTAAAGAAGAGGTGGGTCATCAAGGGGTTGATTCCCTCCCGACACGAGACGATGAAAGTAGTGCCTCCACCCTCATACATTGATGCTGCAATAGGGTGATGGAAATTGAGAGTGGAAGTAAAAGATCCTCTTAGAGGAAGACATGATGACAATAGCACCGAGCATAGTTGCGATGACGAATCAACAACTGTCCAGGCCTTACAATGAGATATAATGAGAGAATTGAAGGCCAAGAAAGCGACTAATAAAGAAAATAATGAAATGGTGTACTAATTGCAACATCGAATGGCTTATGAGAGGTATTTGTGCAAATGGCATGGACCAACTGATCATGAAGTCATCAATTGCCCAAAGTAAAATGGTATTAATAAATTAAACTTGGAATAAGATGAGGTACATTTTGGTAATCACAAAAGCACAAACGAAAAAGCATATATACTCAAACCCTCGTACAAAGGACACTCCAAGAAGTGAGAGTAGACATAGAACAAATGATGGTGAAGGAACAAATAACTTTCAAAAAAGCGCAAGTACATCATTGCAATTGGAGTCAAAGAACATAATTTGGCAAGTTCTACAAATAGCTATACCCATCAAGGTGGCATACCTTCTTCAAACTATGTCACAACTAAGAGTGGCTATTACTAATAACATCAATGACTACACAGTTGTCCAACAAGGATGTAAGCTAAAAGGTGAACTGAAAAAATAGTCACTAACTTAAGACAACACTATGTTTTTGACAATGGGTGTGGAAAGGAAGTTAGTTGTCATCAAGATAGGAGGTAATGTGGCACTAATTGACAAACATCATTGTAAACGAAGGCTCTGGAGTCAATGTATTACCAAAGGAGACATGGAAGCAACTTAGCAAGCTAACACCCTAGCCACCAACCTTCCATCTTGTAAGCGCCGACTCGTATGACATCAAATGACTCAAGATGTTCATAGCATAGAAGATCACTATTGGCGCTCAACATTTATTTCAACATTTTTTGTTATTCCATTGGAAAAGAAGGCATATGATGCCCTCCTACGAAGGGGTTGGCTATCCATGGTGAAAGCAAACCACAATTGGAAGAAAAATACACTACATCAAGAGTGAGAGGATGAAGTATGGTGTAGACCTATAGGAAACCAAATGATTAGTCAAGAGTTGGCATTACTCTTGAAATTTGTGGATGACAACTTCTAGATGGATTAAGAGTAATAAAAACCAACAATGAAGGGGTGTTGGAACATGAAACCTTCTCTTAGAACGAAATAAGTTCATTAAATGGGCTATTCCACTAGCTAATGGAGGACTATGAGGTGTACTATATGCCAAAATGTGATTTTCTCGAACCTACAACTCTATGTGAAGATAAATCGATGAAAGCATCTAAAAATAGGGACCATACTTGGACAATACAAAGATGGAAAATGGAAAGCAAAAAATAAAAAATGAATATAATATAGAGGCCATTGGTTGATTCATACTCTTGACAAATTTATAAAACCCAAACTTGGGTGAGAGAATGGTTTCTTTTGGATGATTCAAAAATTGGAACGTAAAGCACAAGTATCAATGAAACTAACTAGATTGAGTATCGATAGGTTGGTAGCCAAATTGGCAAGCGTAAAAGGCTAGAGAAGGAGCTCATCCTTACGGCACAAGAAGTCGTTTGTATGACAACATGAACAATGTACAGATCCTATACTTCATTCCACTCATTGTATGAACATTGATTTTCAATCCCATTGTACAACACTCTTACAAAATCTCCATAGAGTACCTAGTAATGCATGCACCCATACAACACCCATGGGCATTACCTAGTGAAGCTTCCTCTCATACAACACTCATACAAAACCTTCGTATAACACTTGGCAAAGCATACACTCGTACTGAATTGATATAACACCACGATATGTTGTCTACATCATATTGTAGGACAACCATTGTACGTTTCCTACATCATCTCATAAGATGAACATCTCATCATGCATGGGCAACACAATTTCACATCCAGACAGAACAATTGCACCACATACCAAAAAAAGTTAACGTGTTCATTATGTATGACAATTCCAACCTGTACAAACCATTAAAACAACCACACATGCCTTTAGACTATATGTACTATGTGTACTCTAATTAGTCGTATGACACCAATCAACAAGAGGAGGTTTTAATAAATACCATATGTCGTGTAGCCAATCTACAATCATTCTTCCATATGGGAAAAGAACGATAGCTTTGATGGTTCCATACGTTGTCTGGTTATTCTTCCATACAAGAAAATAATGGTGAGTTTTGATTCTTCCACACACCATACGGTCATCTAAGCACCATCTATCTGTATAGGCAACTGAAATTTTTAACATTACTCACTTCTCTTGTTATTTGTTTCTATGGATATATTGACCACCCAAACGAAGACTAATGTGGATGCAACATCAAGTTGTATGAGTTATACAACAAAACCTCTATTTTTGGGCTTTATTGGTATTGTTCTTGGCACTGTAGAAATTCAAGAAAATAATGCACAACATGGTGTCTTGTGTGGTTTTGACCCCCACAAGGGACACTGCCCTTTGACTTCACCACGAGCATGTTGCCCTAGTTCTTGTGACTGCCAAAATTCCAAACATTTCATCATCTTAAATCAAAAAGAGTTCAATGTGCTAAAATTCAATCTTTAAATGAATATGTGATTCATTACATTTTTTGAAATTTTGTGGTCTTGATGGTTCGGGCTCATCTCCAGCTTTGCCTAAGCACTTCGAATTTTCAAATTCTGGTGCCTGAGCCTCAAGTTATTGCAGGTTAACAAAAGATGTTAAAACACGTGTTTTCATCCACAACATTAACCTTTAATCTTTAAAAGGTTAAGGTTTGGAGTACAAAATACGTGTTTTAAGTTGAAATCTTAACCTCTCATTCCAAACAGTGTTAAGAAAGACTTCTCAAACACACATTGTGAACCCTGAACCTTAACCTCCAAAATTAAAAAGGTTAAGATTGGAGTTCCGAAAACGTGTTTTCCGTTTGGTTATTAACCTTTGCCCAGTTGATAAAGGTTATAAATCAGAAGGCAGATCATCTCAAAAGCATATGTAAGATGAAAAATGCATATCAAACATGAAGGGATGGAATCGACCGCATGAAGATGGAAACTTCAAGGGACATGGCTCTTATCTGCATCCCATATGTTGTATAGGTACATTGGTATGACGAAGTTGATAACACATCCTACTCTTGATTTTGGTATCCCATGTGTGTTTAGAAGCAGGCAATCATTGGCATATTGATTTGGTAATACTCCAGTGTTTTATTATTTCAGACAATCTATGAAATAGTTTGCGGACTGCACATGTTGACAATGAATATAGTGACAAAGGCAAACTGACTTCGTGTATAAAGATTCCCTTTTCTTTGAAGTTAGTTGAACATCTACACATGCCCATCAATATTCCCATTCATACTCAAACATCTGTAAAGCTCTTATCCTGAAGTTGAAGGATGATAAAACAAGTCATTAATGACATTGCTATATACTACTATCTCTCTCAATCCATGTCCATGTTTGACAGTTGCATTTGATGTAGAAGAGTTGGGGTCTCGAGATATTAATGCTCGTGAACTATTTGACATAGTGCTTCCTATGTTCCAAGACATACAACCCACAACATGTTAGTTTCCTATGACTAGGGCGGTCCATGTGGATGAAAAGTGTTTTAATTGTAACATTGATATCATCAACATCGAGCTGGATTTGTTCTTCACCATACTTGTGCGTACATGGAAGTTACAAAGCAACTAACATAGTAGTTTGAAGTCTTGGAAACATGCGATCGCCTCAAAACCCATCTCCTAGCTCACAGCTTGTATACGATGCTATGCAATCTATATTTTGCTTTGACAATATGGCTCCAAGAATGGTTTGACAGAATGCCACAGAAGACCCAATAGCTATGATGAATGAAATGATCGAATCTTATCTTTGAAATAGACAAGAATCGCATGTGTTGCAATCGCCTTTGTGCGAGTGATCATCGGATAGACGTTATATGGAATTTTCATTAATATTCAATTCATTCTTGGGGGATTGAATTACAAGGGTATTCATTATAAAATTATATAAGCAAAGAGTTCAATATATTCAATGGAATGTTGAAAGGACAAGAACTGGAGCTCCAGAATGTTTCATTTACTCATATCATCAAACATGTAAAAGAGTATGATGACAAGTATCCATAATGCCCCTTTATTTTGAAGATCCATTGGGATAGGTGGGAGTTATTGTATAATTTTTGTCATGAATAACAACCTGGCCACAGTCATGATACATGTTTGCTTACCAGGGTGCCTCAAGGGGATATCATTGTATTTAGCATAGTTATGAAATACATGCACAAAATCAAGGTGACCACACTAGCAATCGAGTGCCATAATTCAAAT
Organism: Cupressus sempervirens; assembly: GCA_028749045.1. Lineage (NCBI taxonomy): Eukaryota > Viridiplantae > Streptophyta > Pinopsida > Cupressales > Cupressaceae > Cupressus > Cupressus sempervirens. The sequence continues at coordinate 804,340,502 of CM053783.1, read as the reverse complement.
GGGATAGTTCTTAGTCATTTCCTCGTAAGCTAGCATTCAGATTGATACAATGATGCATGTCCTACTCAATGATCAAAGGTGTTCGTATTGTTTGATAATGATTTTTTTTTGCCAATTGGGATCATAATGGTGAAACATAATCAAGACCCCATGATCAGTCATGGATAGCCCTCAGAACACAAATAGAAATGTAAATGGGCAAGAATGTATAACAACAGAGTCACCTCTCGAAAAGAGAATAAAGTTGATGGATACAGAAGCGTTATGAATGGGCACAAAAAGGTTCATCAACTGATTGCAATGATTGCAGTTTATGAATAAGAGCATGGTTTTCATCTAGTTCATAATATAGTTCTTTTCAAACTCATGAAAAGAGAAATGTTAATATGGCTAGCACCTCTGGTCACACCTTTCACTCTCCCTACCTGTGTTGGAAGACGCATTAGTAGACATGCATGCGTGATATAGAAGTCCGGGAAAGAAATGCGAACTGTTTGATATAATGCTTTCCTATTGAATGAATCATTGCATTGATGCAAGACATTGATCAAATATAGTTGGGAGGAGGTGACCTCCAAGACTCATGTTTACATGAGATGCCACTAATTTAAGATGCTACTTCTTCATAAAAGAAGTACGAATACAAAATAGTTGCTTTGCACTTGTTGATAGTGATAATGGGAAATCTATTGAGATAATAGGTGCCTCTAAGAAGGTGACATTTTGGCCAACTACATCAAGGTTCAGATGGAAGTTCAAAGTAAGATACTAGCATTCGATTAAGGCATAAAAGAGCTTTGTAGAGGTGATTGCCTCTATGGAAGAATGATCAATACATATGACATGTTGATCAAGGAGATCTTTTGTCCAAGATCTAATAAAGCGATGAAGTTCATTTATTGTGCATAAACGTTAACCAATCATTTGAAGTGATACAAATATGGCCATGTAAAGGGGAATGTTAAAATTGGGAACAAAAGCACATGCTAAATTTGACTCTTCTTCAACCTTACAAAAAAAGACAATATTGATGAAACAAAGGATGGTCATGAATATATTCAAAAACAAAGTTACGGACAGATCGATATTGAGAAAATAAGGAGAAGATCCAATGGCTATCATCAAGATCAAGCATTCAACAATCTTTTCAAGATATTTGAGTCTCAAGTCGCTTGGTTAATTTTGTCGAGGTTAATTAACCTCGCCAAAATCACGTGATTGAGAGGTAGTTATTAACCACAAAGAAGTAGTTCTTAACCTCAATGTCTATATAAAGGATCATTTTGGCTTTGTAAAGGACTTTTTCAAACTTGAAGAATTGAGAGGTCAACTTTATTACTGAAGTAGTATTGGTTCATGTATTGAAGACCAAGTTAATTTTAAAGCATTCTCAATGCCTTTGGTTTTTCAAACTCTTATCAATTATGTTCATCGTATGGGAATATAGCATTTCACGCTCTCTCTTTTGGTAAAGGCAAATAGTGAATTAATAATCCATTCTATGTGATTGAGTACTTTTTCTTGGTATCCTGAATCTATACCCCTCTGATATAGAAAGTTGTTGTTGCTTCACTCAATACCCATATACGTACTTCATCGATATTCATGATGAAGTTTAAATCTTTAACAGTATGAGTTCTTGTTAGGAGTTTGTATATTCTTTGAGCAAGAACAAAGTGTTGTAAATCTTAATACTTTTTTTTATCCCTAACCTTTTAAATCCCAAATTATACATCCTACAAGTGATCTGCCCCTCCAAACACAAAGGAAGGCAACATATCAAGGACCTATCCAACTATTGGAGAAATTGATTTTCCACACATTCCATTGGGTCAAATCACGTATTTTTCAAGTGACAAATCTCTTTACCAACAGATTTTTGGCGACTACAGGAAACCTAAACAAGAAAGATTTATAGTCCCCTATGATGAAGCAATATGGTGCTACCACATGAGAACTTGTTCCAGGTTCTCCAACCAAATCTTGGCTTTCAAGACACCTAGGAAGACATTATTTCAGATTTGAACACACCTGCCTGTAGATGTAGAAGCGTTCAACAATATCAATAAGTAAGTAGAGTCTTAGAACACGAAGAAAAGTTTAGCGAATTCTTGAGAGGAAGACTACATCTCACAACCGTGCCCATTCAATGGGACCCCCCTCTTTGAATTCGCAAGCAATCCACGAAGGAGTTCATACGTATTGGGTAAGTGCAGTCAGAGGAAATTATTGCCCAATCATCGTGTAGTTCAACACTCCCCATGGAGAGTGCCTAGTCAAAATCCACGGCAACCCCCAAACCCCGCTCTCCACCATTGATGGAATGCACCTTTGGGATGGACGAGGATTCCTTCCGGTGGGGAATAATCCTTCACTTCCTCCAAACTACACTTGACACAATTCTCGGAGCGCAAGTTTAAACCCATCACAGATTTTGTCCGCATGCAAATAATCCTTTGACCCACCCAAAATTGCGCCTTCCTTTCTTTGCGGAGCGCATTTTCACATACATCATGGAATTTTATCCAATGGAAGTAAATTTGAAGCACCATTTCAAGTACGTCCCCTATTTTATCTCACACCTCGCATATTTTTATTATTTTTGTTTTCCAAGGTAGTTAAAATTCCTTGACCCGTGAAAATTTCACCTTGTCCAAACTATTGAGAACTAAAATAAAAAAATCCAAAATGTTGAAATTCCAGATAAGTTGAAAAATCCCAAAAATTTGGATTATTTTTAGAAAATTTAAATTTTGGAAATTTTTTTAAAAATCCTAGAAATTTTGAAATCCATGAAAGTTCCAAAATTCCAAATGGGAAAAGAATTGGAAAATTTTCTGAAATGTTTAAAACACTAGAAAAATTCCAAAAATCATGGAAATTGCAAAATCCAAACAGCAAAAAATAAAAAACGAGACATTTTAGAATTGTCATGGAAAAAGTTAGTAAATTTCAAAAACTTGGAAAGCATGAAAATCCAAGACGTCCAAGAAATTCCAAAGGGCAAGAATTTTGGAATCCAAATAAGAAAAGTTCTAGAGAAATTTGGAAAAATTGGGGAAAAATTGAAAAATTCTCGACGATGAAAATGCAAAGTCACACAAAAAATCCCAAAAGTGTGAAAAATCATGAAAAGTTGAAATATTTGGGAAATTAGGACAAATCCAAAATTTGAAAAGAAATCAATCAAAATCAAAAAAAGCGAAAGAATGGAAAATTCTTCATAAAAATATTGGAATTTAAAAACTTTTTTTTTTTCAAAAAGGGATTTTCGTGCAAATATTTTTGTATTTACATAAGTTAAATATTAATTTTTTGATATTTAATTTTATCCAAAAATGCAAGTATTGAGAGAAATTGAAAAGAAATTTGAACTTTTGCATTTAAACATAAAAATTTAATTAAATATTCATTTTTTAATTGATATTTAATAAATTAATTTGAAAAAAAATCAAAATGGAATAAATGAAGACTTAGCGTCATGCTAGAGCTAAAAAACATGAAAATGGCAACTTTTGAAAAGCAGGGAAAAAGCAACAAGTGGCACAAAAAATGGAAACCTTGGTGGTTAAGAAAAGCAACTGCCTAATTTTAGTGCCCAGCTTTAATGGAAGCTTTTTCAGAGAGAACTCAAATAAGAAACCATTTCATTCTTTCTCTCACACCCAAAAATCTAAAGAGCGAATTGAGAAAAGGAGCAAAATCTTGAGAGGTTGGAAGGAAGATTTTTGGAGAAAATTTTGAGATTGTTGAGGAATTTTCTTAGAATTCGTGCCAAAGGATTTTGAATTTTATTAGAAAGGATCTTTTCAATGAGTTATAGAAAATTGCATGTTTCTTGAGAAAATCTAGGAAAGTGAATTCTAAGAAGAATTTGAAATCTTGGCAAAAATCCAAAATCTGTCTTTTGGACAAATCGTATCTACTTTTTATGCTTTCTGCATTTTCTTTCGTATGGGCATTTTCTATTTTGTTATAGAAATAATCTTCTATTTTTGTAACATAGTATTCATCTGGAGAAATCTGATTTTTGCTCTTGTTGACCGTAGGAGTTGCAATTTGCAAGATTCTAGACTCTGATTCTCCTTTGACAACCTTAATATATCTTTTTGCTTTCCCTTGCTCTTTCAATTGGTTTGCTCGGTCCAAAATTTCCTGTTATTCAATTGCCGCATTAACCTCCTTTTGTTGACTCATCTGAACTCGTTGCCTCAACCATTCTAGAATGAGTATATTTTGGTCCCCTGGAATCACTAATTGCTCTTTCCTTTGGACTGCTTGAATGTTGATCTCCTCTTCACCTCCTGGACTATCTACCGTTACTTCAAGAACTATGGCTTCAACATTTGGAAGATGTATTGCTACTGCAGGAGCTTCTTCCTCTAGTGGACCATCTCCAACCTTCATCATTTCTTGCTCTAAGATTGTAGCGAAACCTTCCTTTGTAGCGATATCTTGATTTCTCCATCTTTCTTGCACGGATTTTTCATAGGCCCATACCATGTTACGGAAATAAATCTTGGTCGTGCCTCCCGAGAACAAATATTAGAAGAATTTGATGACTCTACACAGGCTTTGAAGCATAGACTGAAGGTGGTGGAAGGGTAAGAGAAACAAAAAAGAGAAATTAGAGCCTTATGTCAGTACATCAATGGCTTGCCTCATCCAATAAGAGAGGAAGGTTCGTCATTCGTCCCTCCGACAGGTGTTTCCACTGAAGTGGTAGATGGCATTGGCAAGATCAAGCAAACTACTCAAGGTGCAAAGGTCTAGGTTGAAGGACTTCAAGAGGAAGCCTTCAAACATGCAAAAGAATTAGTGCAAGTGCATAGTAGGGCATTAGCTGCACTCTCCAAGATCTAGTGCATGAAGGAATCATGGGAGGATGAACATATTTATCAAGATGAAGTGATTTTTGACATTCAAAATCTAATGGAGACCCCAAAGCAAACATTGATTGATGGTCAAGTTATCAGTGAGAGGAATGTCTATGATTTTCTTCGACGGTACAGTGCAGCAATCACAGCTAAGGAAATGTTTGAGAGCTTCACCAAGCAATCCACTCAATGGAAGAAGATTGTTGACAACATCAAACAGGGGATATCCAACACAATTACATCCTTGTTATCACAGAGATTAGCAGAAAAAGAAATGACAATTGATAATCTGAAAGTCAAGTTAGAGGAATTCTTTCGACTAAATGTCTTTGAAAGAGATGATTTTGAGAACTTCTACATCTTCACGAATACAATGCACACCACTCAGGACTTATTACCAGATTGGGAGGAAAGCTTGGTAAAAGCAAAAAGAGCAATTGTAGTTCTAGAATTCAAGCAAGACTCTGCACCAAACATCAATACGAAGGAGTTGGAAACAGTGTTGGATTGATTTCATGACTTCAAGCAAGGGAATCAAGGATAGATGCATTTAATGCATAGTGGGTGTTCTTAGTGATCATTTATTGCACCCCACTCCCTAAACTAGCATGCATAGTGGACATTTATTACCCATTACAGTAGTGGATTCCTTGTGGCATTAATGTAGAGTCCTTTTCTTTGCCCTAACCCTAATTAGGGCTGATGTGGCACAATCTGGGCCATCGGTTATTGTGATCATTCCAACCACTCGATGTAATCGAGGAACTATATAAAGGCCTCATTTCTCATTTGTAAAAGAAGGATATTCTGAGATTGTTGCTATGAGCTACTGAGATAATAAGGTTTTCATTGAAGCTTGGTGAATACTTGATGTGTCTTAGTGCTTGCTTGTTCTCTTAAATTCCCCCAATTAGATTAATATTAGCTATAGTTAAACTATTTTGATTGCAATGGAGAATATGATGGTGTATTGATGAATTCTTTTGGTTCATACTTTTGACGTTTAGTGATTCTAAACTGTTGTGCAAAGTTAGCCTGAACCCCTTTCATGCATATATTTCACTTTTATCTTTCATATACAGTGTTCTTTATGATGGTGTATGTGGTGGTATGAAAATCCTTTGCATAACCCTTGAAGATTGCACTAGTTGACACGTAGTTGTAGTATTACTCGACAAAGCGAAGCTCGGTAAATTGCGGAATTTGTCCACCAAAGTACCATTTATTGTCATCACTGCCCTTAGGATTAGGATAGAATTCCTGAACCCTGTCCTATTTAATTCCTGCATATTTTGTGAAAACTCCAGAAAGTACTTCATTGCAAAACCTTAAGGTAGCTCCCACATCTAGTATGGCTTGAAATGAATCTAAATAAATACGTAAGGCCCCTTGTGATCATCAGCAAATCACATCAACCACCAATCTTATCAACAGTCAAAACATGGTATTAGAGGAACCTTGAAGTCATTGTATGATCTTCTAGCAATCTTAGCATACACGAGACTTTATTCAAGAGAGGATAAGATATTTCAGAATTTTGTTCTACTGTTTGGTGGGTCATAAAATAAACATCAACAATACCCATTGTACAAGAAGTAGCCATTGTAGAAAGAATTGCACAAGTCCCAAAAAAGAACAAGCAAAATCTTGAGGCAAAATCTTGGTCACATCCAAGGTCAAGTAAACAATAACCAATAAGTTGGCGGATAAAAGGTACATTCCTGAGAATGAAGTTTGGCGACTCTATTGAAAGATTGAAGATGGACAATTCTACTTGAAGGTGTGAATTCAAAATCATGGTTTAGTACAAAGGAAAAGTTGAAAGTGGCAGTGATAGCGATAGTGATGATGAATATTTTACATACCAGAAGAAGCAATAACCAAATGAACCCATACAAGATGATTTCTTAAAGGTTTTCTATGACGGAAGAAGGTTAGATCCCAAAATGGTTCATCCCCACTTACTTCAAGTTTTATGCAAGATCGAAGAAGATGATGGAAAAAGTATGGTTTCCTTTCTTGTGATCAAGAATCCCTTTTGGAAAAAGGTTCAACATATACAGATAAAGAAGGCCTTGTTGAAAAATGTCCATTATCTAAATCAGCAATGAAGAAAAATAAAAATGTCACTCATGCATCTGTGTCTCAACAAAATGAGATTCCACATGGTTCTGGACAAGGGAGCTTCTTAAAGACTTTCTATGGTGGTGTATGACTTGATTCAAGAAAGATTCATCCATCTTTAGTTCAGACTCTGCAAAAGATCAATGAAGAAGATGGGAAAGACAACTAGTTTTTCCCCCACAAACCAAAGCCCTTGTCAAAAAGAAATTCCACATGCAAACATAGCGAAGTCTTTGTTCAAAAGTATGATTTATGCGAATCAAAGTTGGATAATAGTGATCAAGCAAGTCCAACACCTGCACCCGTCACTCAACCAAATCATACTTCCACTAATCCTGATCAGTTTGATCTTTTAAAAAGCTTCTACAGAAATGCACGCCTGGACCCTGACAAAGTACATCCTTCTTTACTTCAAACATTGTGAGAACTTGAGAAAGAAGACCAATGCAAGAATTATTTTCTTGCTAACAAATCATCTTTCATTCAGGATGTTAGCAATGCTCCATAAAAAACTGTTTACATGGAAGAAGATAGATATTTTATGTCTAATCAAGGCATTGGTCAAGAAATGAATCCTATGAAAGAAGATAAGATAAGATAATGATATTAATGTCCAACAAAAGACCAAGAAAAGGTCTATGGGACTGGAAGATTACAACAATGAGACTAACAGTAGCAAGAGCACACAAAGGTGTCTGAAAATAAATACAAACAACAAGAAAAGCAAACAAAGAGACAAAGAGAAGGCCGAGAGAGAGAGAGAGAGAGAATAGGAGTCCTTACTAGGCAAAAAGAAATCAGTCACAGAATGATATGCTTGCCGATATGTAGAGGCCCTCCTCTGTCTCTGGCCACTCGCAGAGGAGTGTTGCTGGTGCAAATAGTCGATACGGGATCTAACACATCTAGAATGTTCAGTAGATCTAGTGGAGCTAGGTCTTTTCACACCATGCAAAGGAGATAATGGTGCGAAGAAGGCAGTAATGAGCTCAGTAGACAAGTGTCGGTGTGGAAGCAGTGGCTGGATCGCGCTATCTTGGAGCATAGTGGCCACTCGAGGATAAAGTGCAAGACATCGCTGACTATAGTAGCTAAAAAAATCATGGAGAGAGGAGCACTCCCGAAATAGATAGAAAAAACTCCCTCTAATCTCATAGTATATAGGGCAACAAAAAATGAAGTGAGCCTCAGTCTCCACCTCACCTAAAGTACAAAGCTTACAGATCCGCTCTCCACTGTCAATACGATGGTTACTCTGAACCCGAAGATGGTGAGAACCAACTATGAAAGATCCCAAAGAGATACGTAGGGCATGAGACCACGGCCAGGAAAGGTAGCTAGGACGAACAATAATCCTATCAAAAATCTCCAAAAAGTACTCCGCATAAAAGGACCTCCGTGGGCATAAACCACTAGAAGGGTTAACCCAAGTAATGGCAATGTACTGCCTATAAATGTCAAGTCTGACATGCTCACTTAACTCCTGTCAAGAGGGGAGAAGATGAGTCGGGGTGTCAAGCAAGAACTGAAAAGAAGGGAGGCGGTCAATATCAATCCCAATCAAACATAACAAAGAAGAGGCTTGTGCATACCAGTAACGTGCACGAGAACCAAACTCTAAACTCGCAATAGAAATTGACGAACAACAAGCCAAATAAGAGTACCAATCACAATCACCAGCACGATCCGCAAAACCACATAGGCAATGTAGGAACCAAATCAGATCAAAAATGGCTGCGAGATTAAAAAGATGAGCACCGAACTTAGCAAGAATGACACTATGAGGAGTGAACCTATGACATCTAATTATGCGCCTCAAAAACAAAGTTTGAACCTGCTCGATCGAGGCCCAATCAAAACCAGGAAGAGACGAGCCCCAAACCATAGACCCATAAAGAACAGTCGGCCGCACAAGAGAGTCCAAGAGAGATAACTTGGACGAGGTATCCTGGAAGTGTTGTCTGAAGCATTGTTTCTCAAGCATGGCAAGAGAAGGGCATTCTAATGTATCGAAGCATCAATGTGAAAATTTCAAAACCCTAGAGAAAGTAGTTAATTATCTTAATCCTATTGAGATTCAGAAAGAGACATCAAATGTTTCTCAAGAAAGTACACAACATTTAATTGAAGATGGAGTGTTAGACGATAAACCTCACATGGTTGTCATTCCAACTTCGTGTTTTAAGGCCTCAAATGGTAACTTCCTCTATGGAAAAGATCTTCCTATTTATTCACCACTAATCATTACAAACAAGGAATCTATTGGTGAATTCAATTCATTAGACTCTATTGCACAATCTTCTACCATTACCAATGGTGAAGAAATAACCTCGAATGAAATCTTACACACATTTCTCTTAACTTGAGAAATCAAAATCTTTACTTTCAAGAATGTTGAAGAATTTTCAGCGAGTGACATGATCATCGCAATAGTAGAAGATCATATAAAAGAGAAATATTAAGACTTGTCAAACAATCTTGATGCAGTGCAAGGCAAGAGAATCCCCAAAGGAGATGTCCTAGCCCCCAGCAAATAACCACCCAGCGGAAACACAATAAGAATGCAAGATCTAATATCAAATCACAACTCTTCATTTATAAAATAACTGTTACACACAATGTGCCAAACTGTAAGGTCTTCCCAGTTACGGCCAAATACAATAACAATTAGAATAACAGTTCTGTAAGATCCCTCAAGATCCAACCCCAACCCTAGCTAGTCCAAATCCACACTCTGGTAGAAACTTCCAAGATCTCAACTTGTGCTCACAAGCCACCAAGTGACCTCCTTGTTTCTAAACCACAACCACTAGCTCTTCTCACAAACTCACAACTCCACCACAATCCTGTTGTAAACTACCTCACATTCGGCGCTCTGTCCACAAACTCAAGAAGACTCGCTCCTCTGCTTCCTCCTTCTCTACAAGCTTCTACTAAGAAGCTTTCACACCTTGAAGCTTGATTAGAAATGCTCATATGCCTTGCTTAAATAGGCACTTACCATCCAAGACATTACAAACACAACCAATGTGGGATAAAAGGTTTATACAACTACCTTTCAACAAATATTTAATTCCCACCCAAATACAACTAAGCACCACCATGTGGCCCAACAAATATTAAATGCATGATTTAATAAAATATCCACAAACTTCTAAAATTCCACCTACACACCTCGATAAATGGAATGACAACCATTTTTATTTATTTTTTCTATTTATGCCACCTATCCACCTCGAAAATAGAAATTCCTTTTTTTCCCTCCTTTTTCCCTTTTTTTAAAAAATATTTTTCCTCTAATTTTCGTCACTTTCTCTCTCCATTTTTTATTTTTATTTTTAAATTTTCCCATGCAAGATGCTCCTACATCAAATCCTTTTCAAGGTTACATGCAAGTGAAGTATGAAGGCTTCCAATTTTGTGAAGATGGACATCAAGAAGAATCAATGAACTGCGTTTGTGCGAACATTGATGAACATTTAATGATAGGTTCAATGGATACAAAAATTAAAGATAAGTTTCAAGTAAGAGGAGATGAAACATCAACCCCTCACTCTTTGTCATGCATGCAACCTGAATTTGAAACATTTGAGATCATCATTGGAGGTTACAATGAGGAAGCCTCAAGAAAGATACATAAAATTGTCCAACTTTTGAAGCCTTCTATTTTGAAGACATTTTTAAAAGATTATAAAGTTGCATCTTAATGTTCAATACCTTGTAATGATTATTTCGTGAAGGAGGCAAGTGAAGCAGAGTCAAAGGAATATGTTTTTGTCATAAGTGATTCAAATGAAGTTGAAGTTCAAAAACTAGATCCAATATTTGAATTGGCACAAGTTTCTTCTTGTCACAAGTTGTGTCATGGTTGTCCAATTCGTCATTTGATGTCTTTCACTTCAAGCTATCAAAGGGATCATCAAGAACAGGATTTTGGTGTATCTGGAGAGTTGTTGGATGTTATGAGTAGCCATATGCAGAAGGATACCAATGTGCTTCATGAAATCTTACAAATATATGATGAGATATGGTTGTTTGGTCCAATGCTAAAGAATGTGTCATACCTCATTTGTGACTATTTGATAAACTTTTTAACCCTGCAAGTATTGGTCAAAGCTGTCCAATTCGTGGTTTGATGTCTTTCACTTCAAGCTATCAAGGGGATCATCAAGAAGAGGATTTTGGCATATCCAGAGAGTTGTCAGATGTTATGAGTACCCATATGCCTAAGGATACCAATGTGCTTCATGAAATCTTACAAATATATGTTGAGATATGGTTGTTTGGTACAATGCTAAAGAATGTGTCATACCTCATTTGTGACTATTTGATAAACTTGTTAACCTGCAAGTATTGGTCAAGTGTTCATTTTTGTTTCGCAAAGGTGCCTACTTCTCACAACCAGTAAATGGATTTGCATGATTATCTTTCAGTCACCCGAGGTAGGGGCACCTAACTTGTACATAGTCTAGTTAGAAGTTTATGTTGTCCTCTTTTTTGGTGTCTTGTTTCTTTCAATTTTGTTGTGCCTAGTCTTCCTTTCGGTTGTCGTGTTTTTGGTGTCAGTTCAAGTCCTTTGCAAAGTTGTTTTTCAAGGTGACTCTATAGCTCAAATAAGGCATTGTTCTAAGTTGTTTTGGGTTCGAGCTCCATCGTTTGCATTCCTTGTCCCTGGTTAGAGCCAGTTGTTGCCCCAATTCTTGTCTCTGCCAAAATCCCAAAAAATTCAACATCCTAAGACAAAAGGAGATTAGTGTGCTGAAATTCAATCTTTAAATGAATATGTGATTCATTGCATTCTTAATAATTTTGTGATCTTGATGGTTTCGGCTCATCTCCAACTTCGCCTAAGCACTTCGAATTTTTCAATTTAGGTGCCCGAGCCTCAAGTTATTGCAGGTTAACAAAAGATGTTAAAACACGTGTTCTCATCCACAACATTAACCTTTAATCTTTAAGAGGTTAAGGTTCGAACTACAAAAGACGTGTTTTTATTTGAAATCTTAAGCTCTCTGTCCAAAGAGAGTTAAGAAAGACTTCTCAAACACGCATTCCGAACCCCAAACCTTAACCTCCAAAATTAAAAAGGTTAAGATTGGAATTCCAAACACGTGTTTTGGGTTCGGTTATTAACCTCTTTGTCCAGCTGATAAATGGTATGAATCACAAGGTGGATCATCTCAAAAGCGTATGTAAGATGAAAAATGCTTATCAGACATGAAGGGATGGAATCAATCGCATGAAGATGGAAAATTCAACGCACATGGCTCTTATCTGCATCCCATCCGCAGTACAGGCACATTGGTATGAAGAAGTTAATAATGCATTTTACTCCTGATTTTGGTATATGTTGCAAATTGTTGATTGCAAGAGAAATTGTTGGTGTAGATAATAATAGCAATTATATTGTTGTAAATTGAAAATTCAGAATAGTAACACTGGTGGCAGCAGCCAATGGAGTTCGCAATATTTTTTTCTTAACAATGAGAATAACAATACCATGCCCCATGGATGTTTCCTTGGCATTTTATCAAGGCTTTACCACATAAATCAGTGCCTTGTGTCTTATTATGTTATGCCATTTCATTTCCTTTGTTATTTATGAGTAACTAATTTGTGCTACAGTATTTATTTTACTGGGTTTACACTTCCGCTTCCACTACAAAGTTATTCTACCTGAGACAATGCCCATATTGATTCGTGAAGTTTTTAGTCAACAAAAAAGTGCTCTACTTATTACATCTTTTGATTTTTTAATCTAAATCTTCTCATTAATCAATTCAGACCTACCATTTACTGCTACCAAAGAACTACTGATCCTTTATGATGGATCCATAATAATCTAAATATGACTTATTCGACCAAAGTTTACATCACCATTGGATTATTCCTTTGTTTGTGGTGTCATCATATCCACTCATATCAAAGTTTATCTTTTATGTGGAGGAATCATTGCCATGTCCAGTTGACCAAACCGCAATTAATCCAATGACAATGTAGCACAAGCATATGAAGAACTCAACAACAAGTTTGAGGTGGTATTAAAACATATCTTGTTCGGGATTATTCCATCATAAAAACAAGTTTCAAATACACATAAGCATATTGTATTGATACCGGCACAAATATAGCTAATATATGTTCTTTTCTGATTCTCAAAACATTTTGTGTCACCATATATTCACAATAATGCTGTAGCCCATTCTGGCTATTAAAATTATCTTATATATTGTACGTGGAAAGCGGCAAAATAAACAACAACCAGCTTAATAGTCAATCCATAATCACTGTCTGCAGTGTGCTAGTAATACGATTGCATCATATACCAATCAATTACTTGATAATTGACAAACAAGATTGAACTCAAACTAGAAGCTTAGAGGAAGACAATTTTATAATTTGCATGCAACAAGAATTGGAGAAATATTGTAGACTTAAGAACATACCTGTAGCAAATTTTTTACAAGATATAATCCCGCTGGTACAGGATAGACTTTGATCTCTTCCCAAGTGGTAATAAGTCTGACAGATCAACTCAAAAAAAAAATCAATGTCAGAGACCAAAAATGGTCATGTAGATTAAACAAATAGTGCCACTCTCAAATAGAGTTATAATAACATTGAATATTAAAAGAAGGGTATTTACGATCCTATCTTTTAACTCAAATTTATTGAAAAAAGTAGACATTAGTTATAGGTGTATAACTCTATAGTCACACACTTGCATTCATAATCGAATGTTCAAACAAATATGTAACATTAAGTGTGCCATATGTTATAAGTTCTAATGTTGGATTTGTTTAATTGTTTATATTCAGTTCAAATGATATCAACTTTTTTAATTTGTAATGTTCTCTAATTATTATGCATTATATGTAATTATGATGACTTTACAAGTATGCCAAAGATACTCAGAAAAAGCATGGCAAGACGGAGTAAAATGTACACCAGGAGAAAGTCAAGCAATATGATGAACACAACCAATAAGATCACAATTGCAAGCTTTTGATAAACAAGGAGAGTTTTTAATATAACTTCTTCTGATTTGTTTCTTGTGATTTATCATCGATACTAATAATTAAATCAGTTAATGGCATCCAACAAATAATTTATGATTGTAAAATCTGCACATTTTGTCCATCTCCTTAATCGGATTGGAAAGTTTTATCTTTCCTACAAGCCCAATGAAAATGTTAAATGAATGAATCATAAGGCTGGATTAAGCTAAGCTTTGATGGGGCTTCAAGGGGAAATCCGGGACCTAGTGGACCAAGATGCTAAACTAAAGTTCATAAGGGAAGAGTTGTTTGATAGAAATCAGAAGGATTGGAGATTTGTAGAAATCAAAAAACTGAATTTTGTGCTACACTGATGGGGTTGAGAAGGAGCCTTAAGTTTGGAGCATAAAAGCACATTTGTAGGATGGCTCTAATTGGAAGTTATAGGAGTGGTTGGGTTCTATTTAATTATTTATTTGAAGATTTGGAGAATTTGAAATCTCTCATGTATAACGAAGGGAACCAAGAGGTGGACAATTTTGCCAAGTTAGCAGTTGATGAGGAGATAGATGATGTGGCAAGGTCTAGGACAAAGCACAAAGTGTTGGAGAAATCATAGTTAGTGACAACAGCTCCATATGGCATTATTCAAATAATGGTTTTAGATAAAACTAAACAACAAAAAGTAAATACCATTATGAAAGTCTCGGAGTGATTGGCGTAATGTTTCCTTTCTATCCAGACATAACTTTTAGTGATGGGACTTGGAGCGTCTCGGCAAACTCATTCCAATGAGCTATTATGCATGTGGTTTTGAGTTCAATGGCTATTTTATTTTAATGCATGAACAATTTAACAGTTTATTTAATAAATTGACAGATCTATTTAAGTACATTTTATTAAAGTCGCTTTATTATTTAAAGGGAAATTTTTATTCTTCAAGTAGGAAAAGTTATTTTAAAAGGGACTTATTTATCCCACAATGAGAAGAGGATATGAAAAGGGGATGAGAAAGTATTTAAGAGAAGGCAAAAGCTCTCATTTTTGGTATGCTTGGTTTATTTGTGAAATTGGTGAAGCTGTGATGACTACCTCTATGGCTTGGAAGACAAAATCCCTCAATGCTAGCATTCTTCTTGCAATTGCAACATACCGTCAAGATGATTTACAAAACCTTTAGGAAAACCCATTGGGCTTACAAACTCTCACAGGGAAGGGATTACAAATCCATGAGTGGTATGGGGAAGGGGTCTTTGATGATAACAATGTTTGAGCGCCAAAGATCCACATAGATGCAGATTTGCTTTGCATCCTTCAGTGATCTGATGATGGGAGATACCCATTCACTAGAACAAACCCAAAAATAATGCCCACCTCTAGCATTCGCTCTATTTCTTCATTTACCTCGGCAACATAATTTTCATTCATCTAGTACAGTCTCTTTTGTACCAACTGGTACCAATGGAATGCAATGTACGCACAATTTTCGAGGCACTCTCGACAAGTCCTTATAAGTCCATGCAAAAACATCTTTGTTCTCCAAAAAAAAAATTATATGTTGTTGCCTTCAGCATTGAATTCCAATCATCCCCTACCAATATATTTCTAGGATTCACCACCTCTTCGAGGTTTTTGACCTTCAGCGAGGGTTCTTCGTACTTTATTGGTTTCTTCTTGTCAAACATGTGTGTTAGAGTCTCATTGACTTGGGCCTCTCATTCCTTGTCAACCTACAACATGTTACATTGGAATAGTTTGCAATCTTCCATCTGAAAGTGGAAAAAACCGTTCATGGAATCCATGTCATCTTCAGAGCATCCTTCAAGTTCCACAACGCCTTCGTCATTCGGTTCCATCTTGCACTTCCCTTCATCTACTCCATCCAACTCTCCTTCCGACTCCAATTCCGAAGAAGATGCAAGTTCCTCACTCACCCTCTGAGTTATGAGGTCGAATACAAATTTCCTTGGCCTACTCTCCATTGACAAGGTGTTCTACTTCCAATTCTAATTTACCTTCACCATGAGAAACCTACCTCTCTCCAAGATTGTATTGTACCCTTTCTTCTTCAACAGAATCACCATTTAGTCCAAAACAAAGGGTTGGGTACCAATTGTTACCCAATGCGCCATCAGAGTACAAATTGGCTTGATGCTATGTTAGTTGACACTGACTAGATTGAAGTTTGGTGGCCACAATATCAATTTCTTCCTCATTACCTCCAATAACACATTTAACCCCAATCCTCCACTAAAAATAGTTTCCGTGAGGATGGTTCTAAGGAAGCATACTTACACCACCATGGGGTGTCGTCAATTGTTTACTACCAATAGCATTGAATCCACCAAAAGGGTTGACCAAAACTTTTGTGCACTTTGTTGTAAGGTAGGCCTTGGTACATTGCTTAATATGCCCGCTCTCAACTACGGTCTCTAAAAGGTGCTTGATTTTAATTGGTACCTTCGTCTACAACACTTGCCTCATAATGTTTGTTCAGCTTTTGTACACGTACGAAATGACGTACCTGCAATGTTGTGGGTCCTCCTTTCCGTCATCATCTCTCATTTAATGTCTTCCTTTGCTTCTTATACCCTTCTTTCTTTGTTTGGGGGTCAAGGTATGTCACCTTTTTGGCCTATTCTCGAGTGATTGCCAATACCCCTTCGTTATCGCCCGTCCTCTCAACATTCAATAGGTTGACTCCAAGCTTTGGGCAATGTGCATCCTCATTGTCGCCTGGACCACACCATTGACATAAATATTGTGAGATTTCTTCCTTTCAGCACTCACAAGCAAAGTTCCCCCACTAGTTGTAGGCTCGACACTAAATCATGGGGCGACCCTTCGCATCATATTGGACCTAATTCTGACCGTTGTTGTTGCTATTGTTGACTCTACCACCTAGTCGGTTATTACAATATTTACCTAATGATGCATTGGTATTAGCATGTCTCTAAGAATTTCCCATTGTTACAAATGTCAAAAGTTGTTCCAGAGTGAAGAGTACTTGTAACCCCTCGTTTTCATATTATATGGTCATTCCTTGGTGGAATGTCCTATCACTTAGAAAATGTTGCAAAAGGCTTTGTTCGGGCATTTGTCCATAATATGACCTTCCTCCTTACAGTTTGTACACCATAACTCTTCATCATTCTTGCCTATGCTCCCCATCATTGATTCAAACTCCATCATTTGATACATGTCCTTTTGGAAGGGGCTTGCAACTTTTTACTAGATTCTTCATCATTATTCCTTTCCTTTGAAGAATCTTCATCTATTGATCTATTCTTTTCTTTAGCAAGGTTTTGTTTTTGCCCTCAATGTCCATTGTTATACTGTGCATATTCTCGTATAATGGAGGTAAAATCTTTATTTTTAATCTGAGGGATGATACCAGCCCCTCCACAAACCAAAGCTTCTTAAGTACATCTGTCATTTCGTTTTCCACTTTTGTCAGCAACTCCTTCAATCACCGGTTCTATGCTCTTACACTCTCTATCTTCCCCTGCTTCATGTTGTAGATTTGCACCAAGATTTCATTATCATCCTGATGAAATCTAGACCCTTCCTAAAATAGCTTTTTCAAGTCATCCCACTTGCTCACTTTTATCTTAACTACTTCAAAGAACCAGTCAATGGCCACTCCATGTAGCATTGCGGGAAACTCCACTACCCACTCATTCTGGTCAATCACCCGACAGGCCAACCTGATTATCTCACATGTATAGTAGTGTCGGATAGGATATTCTTGTTCGTCTCCAGTGAACTTAAAAGACATTTATTTATTTGTCATTATTGTAGTTTTCCTTGTAATCAGTATTGTATGTACTCTTGAACTAAGTAAACTAGAACTAGACAGGGTGTTTTGAATATTGTGCCCCTGTGTCCTAAGTATACTAGAACTAGAAAGGTTGTTTTAACTATTGATGTCTTGTATGTCAGTTAATTCTTAGTCGTTTCTCACTCTGTTGCCTTCCTTACGGCTTTGTCATTTGACATTGATCTTGTACCCTTCACCTTTGGTTGGTTCTCTTACCTCAGAACTCCCTTGCTTCCCTCTGGCAAACCCTCATTCTCCTTTAGGCCATCCCTCAACCAATATCCTCAACCTTTTTCTTTGCTTTGCTTGTTCTAATCATAAGGCCCTTTTGATGGCCTTGTAGTCATTTGTTTGATCCCTTTGTATGCACTTTCTATCTTTGTTCAAAGAATTTAGCATTAATTGTTTCGCTTGCAAGGGTTTAGGATGTGTTGCCTCCTCGTTTCCTAATATTCCTTCTCTTCCCTACATCTATTTTCTTCATCCCAATCCAAGATTTATTGCCAACATTTCTCTTTGTTGGTCTCTTCTTGTGAGTTTCACAAGGCAAGGAAGGTTTGTGCCAACAGTATGGGCAAATAGCACATCGACTGATCTACAACAAGGCTCATACCAAGCAAACTCTACACTGCACTCTTTCAAACTTCCTCCCATGTGGCTTCCCTTCGTATGTGGGTTTCAATTGATGCTTGCAAAATGGATGCAAAGTCCACCGGCAATGCCCTTTCACCTTCAAACAATTCTTGAAACCCTTCTTTGTTCAGTGGTTGGCCCATTATCGACGCAGTGCAAGGCTGGAGAATCCCCAAAGTGAGATGTCCAACCTTGCAGCTTAACAACCAAGGAAGCAATACACAGAACAGAGAAACAAAGCCTGATCAATTGATGACACTAAAAGATACATTGAATATGTCGAGCTATAAGGCCTTCCCGTTTGTGGCCAATACATGACACACACAATACAAATCAAACGATCCTTCAATTCCAGCCAACACTCTACAAGATGATCTAGCAAGAAAATTTATCTTCTTTCCCAAATTAGATACCTAGATCCTCTCTTATGTACCCAAAAACCTACAATCCCAAACAAACCTAACCATATATATCGGTAACCTTAAGTAGCATTCTGATTATTACGTATCTCAATACAAACATATCAAACATGTTGGTTGATCATTACAAAATAAATGCCTAAACCTAAAAACTTCCAAAATCCACCAAACAAAGATGTCAGCCTGAATAACGATCATCTTGAGAATCCAACCTGGAAGCTCCAATGGTTGAATTCTGCAAAGGCAACAAACAAATAGCTTGTAGGTGACAAAGGCTATAGATAAGCCGATAGGCTAAGAACAACAAGCCAATAACAAAAACCAAAGCGGTGAATTGTGAACCAATAAGGAACACAATTAATCAGTGAACAAACAACTGATAACCCAAAATACTGCAAGATTTCTATTAACAAAAAATTCTCCTACATCTTACATATGGGATAAATAAAATTGACTCTCCAAAATCAAGATAATTGTCCAACCCAAGCTAAATCCAAACAATCGAACTCAAACAGAGAAATCGACGATGACTCTTCAATTGGTTTGTCTTTCCACTGAACTAAATACTCAATATAATCTCTTCCTCGTGTGTAATATCCCCTCTAAATATATTAAATTATAATAATTGAAATGTAAATAAATAAATAATTTTTTATTTTAAAGAATTAAACAAAATATAATTCCATCAATGATTAATAAAAAAATTATGAAATAAATAATGATCACATAACTAAATTAAATATATATAATTGATTAATAACAGTGAAGCCTATAATCTTGTATAACAAGCAATATTGATTCAAACAAATATTTTAGCAAGGTCACGACCCCATAGCCACCTCCTAGTATACATATTAATGGCATTAAAAAAATGATAAAGAGAGGCCCGTCGAACAAACGAGAAAGGAAAACATAGGCAATAAATTAAAGAGAAGGCCAAATGACCAACCCAATATCAAAGTCAAGCATAATTTCACTTTCCATTATTGGTTAAAATATGCGATCTCCATTTCCTTTTAAATTATAAATACCACCCATACTAAAAGAGATAGAACATGGGGATAAAAGAAACAAAAGGCAGAAGAGAGGCTTTTGGAGAGTTTATAAAGGAACAAATATCTTTGTGAAGACATAACCCACTCATAGGTGGAAAAAGTAAAAGAGGGCAAAATAAAGAGATAAAAGGTTAAACTCAAGGTTTGTATTTTAATTCTATATTAAATATGTATTAGGATATTTATTATAAAGGTGAATAATTATGTAAATATTTATAAGTAGGAGATAAATATATAAATAATTATGTAATTATTGATAAATATATAAATTGAAGAATTATATTGTGATGATAAATTCAAAGAATTATATTATTATTAAATATATAAATAGAAGAATTATATTATTATATTATCGAAGTCTCTGGATAACATTTGTAAGATTTGATCATAAATCTAAATAATTAAACATCATTTGATGTCTAAAATGACTATTATGAACATTACAAATCATTTAAAACATTGATCATAATGGACCCGAAAAGGGGACATTACATTGTGCTTTTGTCAACTCTCATGTCTAAAATCTGCTCAATTCTTTCAATCTCCTCCTAGGATTATCATATTGAATATCAACTTCATCATGGGACTCATGATACTCATACAAATCTGAAACGTTAAGGATAGGTGAAATATCCATACCATCTGGCAACTTAACCTCATAAGCATTTCCGCTATCAAACTTCTTCAATATCTTACAAGGACCAAACTTTTGCATTCACAACTTGCCAATAGTACCAACAGGAAATCTACATTTCTTCAAGTGAAACATAACTTCATCTCCTACTTTAAATAACTTATGTCTTCTCGATCTATTCGTTGTCTCCTTATACTTCTAATTGACCTTCTCCAAACTATGTTTTACATCATCAAAAGTCTTCATGAAATCCACAAAATTCTCACCTTCAACACTTATTTTGTCTTCTAAACCAAGTGTCCTTAACTCTAATATGCTTGTAGGATGCATGCCAATAACAATCTGAAATGGTGTCATGCTTGTACTCCTATTCACTGAATTACTATACATAAACTCAGCTT
This sequence comes from Cupressus sempervirens, assembly GCA_028749045.1. Taxonomy (NCBI): domain Eukaryota; kingdom Viridiplantae; phylum Streptophyta; class Pinopsida; order Cupressales; family Cupressaceae; genus Cupressus; species Cupressus sempervirens. Next base: position 804,319,541 of record CM053783.1, on the reverse strand, counting down.
GCCCTAATACCAAATCCCAAGTACTAGGTTTATCGCCAACTAAACATCTTAGAAGATTACCCAAACTTCTATTTACAACGTCTATTTATCCATCACTCTGTGGGTGAACAATAGAACTAAAATTCAAATCTGTACCTAAATTCTTTCAAAGTGTTTTCAAGAAATGTCCAACAAACTTATTGTCTCTATCGAAAACAATACTCTTCAGTAACCCCTGGAACCTGAGAATTTCCTTAAAGAAAAGCTCTGTCGTGTAAACTACATCCGCTTAACCAAAGAATCCAATCATAGATAGAATAACTACAACAAGATTGGATAATAGAAAAGATGAATAAAGAATACAATGTGAAACACTTGCGCCATGGTTCCAATCGACAATGGGTTTCAGTCTACTACCCAAGCTTGAGGGTTTTCGACCTCTCACCTACTGAAAGTTGAGGCTTTCAAAAATAACTCTCCAAGAGAGGAAATGAAAATCCTAATCACAAAACCAAGTATGTTACTATGTTGCAAACGAGCTCCATCTTCCCTTTTCAAACCAAACAAGCGACTCTTTGCATTCCCATTTTTGCTTGTTTGTTTCCTTTCTAAAATAATACTTTTCCCCCACTTAAGGAATAAAGTGCCCATAGATAATAAGGCGACATTAACAATATCAGCTTAAGTTATAAAGTCACTTTATAATAAATCGATTAAATGTCTAGGCATTAAAATCCGCAATCAGATAGACTCGGATATGCATGTGCAATAGCTTGCTGGAAAGGTCTCAAAAAGACGCTCATAGTCCAACTCTGAAATGCCAAGAATGTTGAACCATTTAATTTACTAAAAATAGTAAGTGTCTAAAAACCCTAATGAAACAAACACGATTAGCTTGCAACTGAAATCACCTAGGCCAAAAACTGCTCTGACCGTATAGAAAACCTAGTTTTCCCATGGGACCAAGGCAAAATAAGCTAATGACACAACAAAACTCGTCGTTTAGAAAAGGGGGCATGACATGTTTTCAAATAAATTTTTCATGCATGACATTGTTTTCGTATATTGTATTGGTCAAGAATCGAGGAAAGTTATGAGTAAAGTTGTTAGGCTTAGTGGTCATTTCCAATTGAATTTTCACGCAAAGTATTTCAATTTGATGTATTATTGAAAAATCCAAAAAAGTAAGTAATTTGGAAAAAGTTAAAAAAACAAAAAAACATATATTTGCAAAAGCAACAGCATTCAAAGAAAATTGAGACAAGGGTAGAATCATCAGGATTCTTATAGTGGTATCAAAGCTTGCATGCAAAGAGTTCAACAAAATGTCAAACATCTGAAATTGAAAACCCAAATCAAATTTCAAACAATATTCTAATTGGGTATATTATAGTGGTATCACTGTAATTTTCTTGGGTTTTTTTTATGCAGCTAGAGTCATTTGAAATGTAAAAAAAATCTTTGAGCTCGCACAGTTGATATTTGGGTGACCAGCACTCTTGTTTTGTGTGGATATGGGCATAGCTTCGAAAAAATAGTTAAGGACCTTGCTCAACCTTCGCAAAGATTAGGTTATGATTTGCATCATTATGAAGATTATCTTTAGAGAAAATCCAAGAACTCTAAAACATTTGCGTACCCCAGGGACACATTCCCACCCAAAAAGGCCACATTTCGAAAACGGGGACGTCCCAGGAATGGGAGGACGGGTATGAGACGTCCCCCCATTGCCCTTTTCTAAAAATTCCTTAGAAACGTTCAAGAAACTTGGAGACTTATGGAAAAATTTTTGGGGACGTTCGTACGTCAAGGGGGCGATTAAAGGCGTCTTGGAAGCCCCCAAGACGGCTAGGCGTCCCCGATTTTATAGACAACGTCAGCACTTAGAAAATATATTATTTTAATCTTAAAGTGGGCCCCTCCTTCCAAGTTCACCCTAACATGCTTATTATGGTTTGGTAGTAAATTCCTCCTACCACTTGGGGCCCTATGATTAGTATTTGACAACATTGAGTTAAGAATCATTGAATTAATATTGTCATTATAATCACGCTACATGCTCAAAATTATATAGTAGACTGTCTGCAAGGTGTTGGGAAAGTTTGAAAAGTGCATTATAGACCTAGAACATGCATCCTTATGTCATTTTATGGCATTACATCACTGCTTGATTGGTCTTGGATTGATGTGGGTTCTTTGTGGAAGATATGGTGAATATTGAAGTTGCATTAAGATACCGTCTTACTGTAACAAACCTATATCATGATCAGAACTGTATAGAGAACCTTTTTGTATTAATAATAATATCAGTCCACTTACAATGAATTGAAAGTGTACTTTTAGAATTAAATGAGAGTAGTGTGTTTCAACTTGGAAGGAGGGTTATTGTTCATATTGCTATTGACAATGAATTCTAGATTATATTCTTGGGTACATTTCAATTTTTTATGTTAATATTTTAATATTACATCTACACTTTGTTAGGAATAAGGTGTCTCAACTTTGGATAATTCCTATTCTTATTATTTGTTTTGTAAATGTATTTTTTGAAAATAATGTAATTAAGTGTGAGTGTACATGTCTAGTTGGCATGTTGATGTGTCACTCCACTTGCATGTGTCGGTATCTTGAATTGTGTGTAAGGAGATCATGATTGAAACGGTTATGACGAATTCCTATGACGCATAAGAGCTATCTTTGGAAGATATGATGATGGGTGAAGATGTGAAAACATGTGGCAATTGATCATTGAGTACTATACACTCAAGTCTCCATCTAGCGCGTGGGGTTTGGGGCATCGGCCTGAAAAAAATTTTGGGTTCCTACTTTTCCGAAGAATGGTAAAACCCTAATACGGTTGTTCTTTGGAAGTTGCCCTAAAAAATGGAAGTGCATGATATAAGTGTTTTTAGGGTTGCAAATAGTTGTGTGTGAAAGTGTATTGTTGGTTGCTACTAGATTAGTCTTTCGTGTCCTAAAAGAACTTGCATTGCAAGTGCGTTGTAACCTTTGTGTTGAAGATAATACATTGTGTAGGTTTTGGAGGGGTGGGGTTGTTTTATCGAAAGGTTTTTCCCCACCAGCATATCTTTGTGTTTATGCATTTTCTTTCCCCATCGGCATATCTATGTGTTTATGTATTTTTTATGTATTTACATAATATCGACTCTGAAATTGTAAGGATTTAATAGGAATTTGCACACTACTTTCCTTAAGGAATTAGTGTAGGAAGCTGTTTCCACACCTGAATTTCCTTACAAGTGGTATCAAAGCTTGATCAACTTTTGATCCTAGTTGTTGGGTAGGGTTTTTTGCGCTAATCTCAAGTTGAGTGGGAGATTTGTGCAGAGCATTCTAAATCTTATTTGCAAATTGAGATGGCTACATCATACGGAAAAATGGAGGTGGAGAAATTTAATGGCAGTAATTTCAAGTTGTGGAAACTCAAGATGGAAGACTTGCTTGAAGATCGTGATCTATGGGAGGTGGCTTCACTTGATGTGAGACCCACAGCAATATCTCAAGCAAATTGGGATCTCAAGTATCAAAAAGCTAAGGGTCTCATTAGACTCTGTCTAGCTGATTTAGTTCTCCTAAACATTCTTGATGAGAAGACCGCAAACAGTTTGTGGACACGGTTTGGGTCTGTGTATCAAGCCAAATCTCTGGTGAACAAGTTGTTCCTGAGAAGAAGTTGTATTTTCTAAGAATGGAGGAAGGAGGATCTGTTTTAGATCATCTAAATGCTTTTAATTTACTGATTGCACAATTGACATCATTTGGTGTCAAGATAGAGGAGGAGGATCGATGTATGACCCTGTTATGTTCCTTGTCAGATTCATGGGACCATCTTGTGATCGCTATTGGAAGTACTTTAGTCACTTTCAAAATGGATGATGTGGTGTCTTCGATGTTATGTGAGGGGACATGAAGAAGACCGTCAAATTCAACTAAGGAAGCACTTGTTGTTCACAGGAGATCCAACGACAGAGGGAAGCAAAATGACAACAAATCTGGAAAGGGTAGATTCAAATCTCATGGAAAATCAAACACTCTTGGAAAGTCCAAGGCAAAATGTTCGAACTGTGATAAGACTAGGCACTTCTGTACAGACTGTAAAAAGCCAAAGAAGGCGGCCTCAGATTTAGGTTCAGAAAAATCTCAAGAGGATGGTGATGCTTTCATTGCAGCTTTCGCAGTGCATGCATCTGACGATGTGTGGTTGATAGACTCAAGTGCTTCCTTCCACATGACCTCTCATCGAAGCTTGTTCTCAAAGTATGAAGTTTTCGATGGTGGAAAGGTGTACTTGGGTGATGATTCTCACCTGAAGATAGTTGGACGAGGATGGTTCACTATCAGATTCCCTGATAGACGAGTAAAGGGGATCAACAAGGTAATGCACATCCTTGGTTTGGCACGAAACCTATTATTTGTATGTATGTTGAATGATGTAGGTGTGCAAGTTATTTTTTCTAAAGATGGATGCAAGATGATGAGAGGAGCTATGGTGCTTGCTAAGGGTACTAGGAGAGGTACTCTATTTCAGCTTGATGCATGCATTTCTCAGTGCAATAGTTCTTTTGTTTCAAAGAAGAGAGCAACTATCACTTCATCCCCACCATCTGAACGAGCACTAAAGAAGACTGTGGTTATTGGTTCCAATGGCAGTGCAGCATGTGTACCTAAGGGTGTAAACACATTGGAAGGAAAGCTTCCTGCAAAAAAGACAATGTTGTGGCATATGAGATTTGGCCACATTGGTAAGAAGGGTCTCAAAATCCTGAAAAACAAGAACCTCGTTGAGGGGTTAAATGATTGTAATCTCGAGTTCGACTTCTGCGAACATTGTGTCTATGGTAAACATAATTGTGTTCAATTTCACTCTAGTTCTCACAATTCTTTTGATGTTTTGGATTTTATTCATTATGATGTATTTGGTCCTGTAAAAGTTCCATCAATCTCCAATTCTGTATTTTTGTATCTTTCATAGATGATTACAGTAGAAGGACATGGATTTATTTCTTGAAAAGTAAGACACAAGTCTTAGTCGGTTCAATGAATTTAAAGCCCTTGTAGAGAATCAAAGTAGTAAGAAGATTAAGTGTGTGAGAACTCAGAATGGTGATGAATTTTGCTCGGCAGAGTTTGAACAATTCTGTAAAGAATGAGGTATCGAGAGGCATAAGACAAATCCTTATATCCCACAGCAAAATGGAGTTGCAGAAAGAATGAATAGGACACTAATGTTGAAGGCTAGGAGTATGCTTAGTGGAACTGGTCTTGAACAAAGGTTTTGGGCTGAAGCTATGGCCACTACTTGCTATCTGGTTAACAAATCTCCTACATCAGCCCTTGTTGGTAAGACAACCATGGAGGTGTGGTCTAGTAAGAAGCCTTCAATCAAACATCTTTGTGTTTTTCGTTGTGAAGCTTATGCACATGTTCCAAAGGAGAAAATATCTAAGTTGGAAAACAAAGTTGTCAAATGTATTTTCATCGAATACAATGTTGGTGTGAAGGGATACAAGCTTTGGGACCCTGTGACTAGTAAGGTGTTGTATAGCAGAAATGTTATTTTTAGAGAGCTAACGTCTTCTCCTATTATGCTACAACCAAATGAAAAAGAGAAGAAAGAAGATATTGTTCAGTTGCCTCCTACCCCTGAGAAGACTGAACAGAAAGACCATGTTGGGTCTAATGATGAGGAGAGCTCTAGTAGCTCTAATAGTTCAGAAGAAGAGGAAGAATAACCTCAAACTCAACCCTTGAAGAGATCCACGAGAGTAAGAAAGCAGCCAAAAAGGTTTGGGTATTCTATGTTAGATTCCAGTTGTGCCTTTGCTTTGATTACTAACACTAATGAGCCTAGCTCTGTGAAAGAGGCTTTGGATATGGAAGATGCAGGTTCTTGGATTGAGGCCATGGATGATGAGATGGATTCATTGGATGAAAACAAAACTTGGGACCTTGTACCTTTGCCTAAAGGACGGAAACCTATTGGTAGCAATGGGTGTTCAAGAAGAAATTTTGTGCAGATGGCAATGTTGAAAGGTACAAAGCTAGATTGGTTGCGAAGGGGTACTCACAAGTAGAGGGAATAGATTATGGTGAAATATTCTCTCCTGTTGCAAAGTTGACATCCATTAGATTTTTGTTATCTCTAAATGTTATCTCTTACTGCATCATATGATTTAGCTTTCCTTTATGGTGATTTGGAGGAAGAGATTTATATGTCACAGCCTAAGCACTACATTGTTAAAGGTAAAGAATCTTTGGTTTGCAAATTGAAGAAGTCTCTGTATGGTTTGAAACAATCTCCTAGGATGTGGTACCTTAAGTTTGATGCCTTTGTGTTGTCAATTGGATTTGTAAGATCAAAATCAGATCACTATGTTTATTTCAAAGTTGAAAATGATCGGCTTCTTATTGTTGCATTATATGTTGATAATATGTTGCTATTTGGGAAGGGGAAGGGTATGGTTTCTAATTTAAATCTCAATTGTCAGCATAGTTTGAGATGAAAGATCTTGGGGCAGCAAGGTACATCTTGGGTATGGAAATCAATAGGGATAGTTCTAATAGAAAACTGTGGTTGAGTCAAAGTAAGTATGTGAATTCGGTGTTGGACAAGTTCAGCATGACAGATTGTAGACCATTGTGTGTTCTTGTTTCTATGGGAACAAAGTTATCTGTAGATGATTGTCCAAAATCTCCTAGTGAGGTGGAAGACATGAGTATCTTATGCTAGTGCAATTGGCAATCTTATGTATGCTATGGTCTGTACTAGACCAGACATTGCCCAAGCAGTGGGAGTTCTAAGCCGGTTTATGGCTAATCCTGGACAAGTGTACTAGGATGTAGTTAAGAGAGTATTCAGATGTTTGAGGGGTACATCAGATTACTCCATTTGTTATCATGGTAACTCTTATGGAGCTCCGCATTCAATTTGTATTCGTGGGTTTGTGGATTCAAATTGGGCAAGTGATATTGACAACAAGAGATCCACCAGTGCTTATTTGTTCACTATGTTTGGTGGTGTCATTAGTTGGATGAGTAAGCGACAACCTGTGGTTGCTTTGTCTACTACAGACGCTAAGCACATGGCTGCTACTCATGATTGTAAGGAAGCCATTTGGCTTAGGAGATTGTGTTCTGATATTGGTGTTGATGCAGGACAGATTATTATTTGGTGCGACAGTCAAAGTGCTATTTGCCTTGCAAAGAATCCAACTTTTCATGCCAGAACAAAGCACATTGATGTGCAGTTTCACTTTGTGAGAGATATGGTGGAAGATGGAAAGGTAGATTTGGAGAAGCTAGATAATATAAAGAATGTTGCAAATGCATTGACGAAACCAGTGGGCACAGAGAAGTTTAGATGGTGTTCGAAGTCTATAGGCCTTTCGGCCTATATAGCCGCTAGTTCTTGTTATGTTCCTATTGCTCTTGCAAGGTGTTCAACAAGTAGAAGAATGTTAGGAATAAGGTGTCTCAACCTTGGATAATTCCTATTCTTATTATTTGTTTTATAAATGTATTTTTTGCAAATAATGTAATTAAGTGTGAGTGTACATGTTTAGTTGGCATGTTGATGTGTCACTCCACTTGCATGTGTCAACATCTTGAATTGTGTATAAAAAGATCATGATTGAAACGATTATGATGAATTCCTATGACACATAAGAGCTATCTTTGGAAGATATGATGATGGGTGAAGACATGAAGACATGTGGCAATTGATCATTGAGTACTATAAACTCGAGTCTCCATCTAATGCGCAGGGTTCGAGGCATCGGCCTGAAAAAAATTTTGGGTTCCTACTTTTTCGGAGAATGGTAAAACCCTAATATAGTTGTTCTTTGGAAGTTGCCATAAAAAATGGAAAGTGCATGATATAAAGCGTTTATAGGGTTGCTAATAGGAGTGTGTGAAAGTGTATTATTGGTTGCTACTAGATTAGTCTTTCGTGTTCTGAAAGAACTTGCATTGCAAGTGTGTTGTAACCTCTGTGTTGAAGATAATACAATGTGCAAATTTTGGAGGGGTAGGGTTGTTTTACCGAAAGGTTTTTCCCCACCGACATATCTTTGTGTTTATGTATATTCTTTCTCTGTCTGTTTTTTGTATTCATGGTTGATTGCAATATTATAGTTTACATAATATCAAATCTGAAATTGTAAGGATTTAACAAGAATTTGCACAATACTTTCCTTAAGGGCTTAGTGTAGGAACTTGTTTCCGTACCTGAGTTTCCTTACACACTTACAATAATTCCAAATTATGAATGCATTATAGCATATTGAGCATTGAGTTTGATTATTGACATGTTGTATGTTAAGGTTCGATAACTATTTAAATAGCATGGTTTATCCATGTCTTCATATGAATGTAATATATATGCAAATTTCTCTATATATTTTATATTTTTCAATTTTCCCTATATATATAATTGTTCCTCTTCTATGGATTATGGTGGTGTGTAGGTTGAAGATGTGCCCACACTTATTAAAGTTGCAAGTGCAATTGGTATAGTTGGGATGGGTGCATATGTAGAGAGCAATGGATAAACACATGTTACATCGAGTTCTCTTGTGGGTTCATCGACTATAGGTGTTGTTGGTGACAAGTCAAATGACAAAGGTTATATTCAAAGCAATGACAGTCAGCACTTGATCGAGATGACAACCTTTTATCGAGACTGTATAGGGAGCAGTACTCATCACTACTTTTTCAATTGACATATAGGGGATTTGATGATGCACCATGTGGATGACCATGAGGTTGTACCTTCCTTTGTGTGATGGGTATTTGTCATCTGCTATAAATCGAATTAGTGGCTATGAGTTGAATTACTTGCAAAGTCAGCATATCCAAGGGATCCTAGCGAAGGATAGAGATAGTGGCTGTGATATAGATGTCTTTAGATGGTCTTGTCCACAGTACAAATGGATGTGAGTTTAGTGTGCTTTTGGGCTTGAGAGATGACAAGGTTGGTGCTGCAATTTGGGCAGATCTCATCAACTATCTTCACTACCTTGGGAACACTAAAGTTGAGTCCATAATTGAGCAACAAAAGTTTAAGGATGTTCTTGGCAGGCTTTTGTTTAGAGTTAGGTATCCAAGCTTTTGTTTAGAGTTAGGTATCCTTGTAGTGCATCAGCATTTTAGACTAAGTTCACTATGGAGTTTTCAAAAGTTTACACAATGAGGAGTGCCTACAACTTTTCATTTGATCCTCCATGACCCCTTTCAAATGCACATTTCAATTGCCCATATGTTGTATAGTGTGTATGACAATTTACATTATGTAGTTTTTGGAAGCAAGCTTTGTCAGCCCTCCGAATTGCTTGCTACGAGTTGTTCACTCATCTAACATATATAGTCTGATTTTATTCACTCTCACACACTCTATTAGAGTTTTTAGTGATGACATTACAAGAGCTAGTTAGTGATTACATGGAAATTAGACAATTCAACCCTTGGGATCCAAGTGGATCAATGTGTTAATTTCTTTTAGAGATTGCTTGAGGACAAGCAATTTCGGCAAGGGTGAACTATAATGTCCTTTTTTTAGCTCACCATGGTTGGTGGTTTGGATTAGCCTATTAGTGACCCTTATAGGCTTAATCAGTTGGTAGAACCATACGCCAATTCTGACTCCAGGGGACAAAGATGATCAAGATTGCTCTTCATTTAGATCAATTTGGGACGCTTGCTATTTATAGTAAGTGTCTATTTCAAAAACGTTGAGGTTTTTATCTTTAGTAGAGTGTTTGAAAAACTTGGTGGCCGTGTTGAAAATTGGTATCGTTGACTGCAGCAATTATTCAAGGACGTACTACTTATAGTAAGTCAATGTTCAGTAGTTGCTAGATATGGCAAGGCACCCAGACTTGGGGTTTATTCAATGATTGACCCATTCGTTAGTTGGCTTAGTGAAATGGCTTTATTGAGTGTAATGATATTATTTATCATTAAAAAAGTCATTTTATTAATGATAAGGTCATTATAAAGTTATATTATAAAGAAAAGTTGCACAAGTACACGTGCCCAAGCCCTTGGTATATGTATTGTGCATTGGTACACGTGACCCATACCGAGTACTTGCCTAGGTAGGTACCCTACAACCAGAAACATCATGTCAACTCACAAATCTTTCCCCCTTACAAAATGTTTAAAAAACTGCCACATAGATTAAGATGTCTGATTTTTGTTTTGATTTTTCATTTGCATATCAGCTTGTTCTTTATCAAGCTTAATTCAATATATAATCTGTTTGAAACTTTGAAATAATAATGATTAATAATAAACTACTAAGCTTTTTTTATTTTCACTATTCAAGTTAGAACTAGAAGTCTATCATTTGCAATATGTCATTATCCGATTTATGATCTTCTTGTTTATATTTAAAAATTGCCTTCTTTGTTATGCATCTAAAGTTTCAACATTTAGCATATGATTATGACTCATGACTCATATTTTCAGACTTCTTGCCTTTAAAGCTCAATGTCATGACACATGACTCATATTTTGAGATTTCTTGTTTTCAAAGCTCAATGTCGTGACTCATGACTCATATTTTCAGATTTCTTGTTTTTAAAGCTCAATGTCGTGACTCATGACTCATATTTTCTGATTTTCTAGAAACTATCAAAATTATATTAATAAAAGATTTATGCATACCTAAGTACCCCAACCCCTATTTTGAAAAATAGTTGTACATGTACCTATTCCGGTACCCAAAGTACACAAGCACCCCCGTACCCATGCAATCTTGTTTATAAAGTTATTTAATGAGTGGGGCTAAGTGAGTTTTAAAACGTGCATTAAATAATATAATTTATCTATTAACGATCAAAAAAAGAAAGTGCATTAAATAATTATAATATTTAAGGGGACCAATTATTTAATGATTTTCCTAAGTCAATGTGAGTAGATGAAAAAACAAATATCATTTAATGATTCAAAATAGAGGCCATATGGTATCTCACATGAGGGGCATTTAATGAATTAATTATTAATGATGAAAATCAGCCTCCTCAGATGCAAATGGAATTTGTAAGTTATGTGAGGAGTCAAGATGAAGAGTTGTGGGCAATTTGCATTGAAATTTATAAATGCATACAAAAGCAAGGATTGGTTCATTCTATTATGTTTGATATTTGTGAAATTGATTTTTTGTGTCTAGGGTTTGTGCAATTGGAAGCTGGAAGAGTTGGGAATTCTCCTAATTATTTTGTAAATTGAATTGGTTGTTTTTTGCCAATGAGTTGTGCTACAGATTATGATTGTACTTAATTTGGTGACTAAGTTGTGAGAAAGATCCAACATTTAATATCAGATATAAATTGCAAGATTGGAGAATGTTATTTAATTGCAGAATGCATGATTTATGTGAGCTGCAATTGAATGTAGAGACAGCCAGTTTCGTAGTAAGAGGGATGGCTAAATTATTTTTTTGTCTTTGTTTCATCATAGGAGCCAACGATTTGTCTTGAGAGGTTGTATTTGTAAATGGCAGGTTGTGTTTCAGTAGTTAAGGGCACATTTTGGCATTTGAGTGCTTTCTTCTATCATTCCTAATCCTCGGTGACAAGTGGAAGAGTCTACAGCAGCAACAACAACATTAATTGGGAGACAATTTTTGTATGCTAGCAGGTACAAACTTATAGGTTCTTTAGATATTGTTTTCAAATAAATTCATGCATGATTTTGTTTTTGTATATTTTCTTCGTGATAAGATAAATTTATGTCTAAGGGACAAAAAGAGTACAACCAAGGAGACAATAGAGAGAAGGAGCAACAAACAATGTCCAGGTAAGAGCAAACCAAGAGCTAATAGAAATGAAAAGAAAGCAAATGAGAAAGGAGATCCCGTAAGCTAGAAGTAGGGGTCCTTCCTCGAAGAAAAGAAATCCAAAAACAAAGGATACTGCCCAAGGCAACCAAGAGCCCTAGTATGTCTCTGAAAATTGTTGGAGGAGTGGTGCTATCAAGTGAGCATACTGCATGGTCTCACAAATCTGGAGTGGCAACTGGTAAGAGTATTGGAAAGTTGTTTCAAACCCCGAGCAGGAGGCAAGGGAAAGAAAAAGGTAGTGATAAGCTGATTACAAGTTTAACCATGAGGAAAGAGGAGATACAAAGTGTGGTTGTGAAGCTGTGTAGCCTCCCGGAGGTAAAGTGCAAGACACCTCTAGTCAATGAATCTGAAGGTGGAGAGGGACAGACACTCTCTAAATAGACAGTGGAATCTCCATCTTATCACATTATAGATGGGGCACCAAAAAATGATGTGGGTCTTTGTTTCCATGTCAACCAAAGGGCACAACCGACAAATCTTATCCTCTCTATCTATGTAGTGATCGGTCCAAATGCGAAGCTTGTGTAAACCAACACGAAAGGATCTCGAGGAAATCTCCAGGGCGTGGCTCCAACGCCGAGACAAGTAGCCTAGGTGTGTGATAATCCCATCTTAAATGTTAAGAAAGTGCTCAACATAGAAGGCCATCTCCTAGCACAACCCATCCAAGAGGTTACTCTAGGTCATGATAATGTAGCATCTATAATGTCAAGCCTAATATGTCTATTCAACTCCTACCGTGAGGGAAGGAGGTGAACGGGAGCACCCAAGGAGAACTAGAATGGGGGGAGACTATCAATATCAATCCCAATCTATCTCAAAAGAGTGGTGGCCTGGGCAATACCAACAATGGGCCCTAGTGGGGGTATCTGAGTCAACGACAGCAATAGAAGAGAAATAAGCTAGGTAAGAGTAACAGTGACAACCATCCGCAGAGTCAACAAAACCACAGAGATAATGAAGAAGCCAGATCAAATCAAATATGGCTCTAAGTCTAGAGGGATGAGCCCCAAACTCAACGAGAATAATACTGTATGGGGTGGACCGATGACATTTGATGATATGTCGGAGAAGCATCTACACACGCTCGACCGAAGCCCAATCTGAATCAAGGAGGGATGGACCCCAAACCACAAAACCATAAAGCACAATCGGTCTAACTAAGGAGTCAAGGAGAGACAACTTAAACACGATGTCCTCATACTGGTGTCTGAAATATTGTTTCTCAAGCATGGCAAGGGAACCCAACCCTTTATAACTCCTAGGCTAGATTGCAAAGCTCAAACTGAAGCGAGGGCCAGAGAACTTAACCTCGAGGTAAGTATACGGGGAAGCAATCTCAATCTTGTAGCCCTGAAGGTAAAATTGGAGATGCGATGTCTTCAAGCAGTTGAAGACCATGACCCGAGTCTTACTTAGGTTCACAGCAAGCTGGCGCAAGTTACAAAAGTATGCTAACCCGTCGAGATGTCTTTGAAGACCCTCCAAAGAGGAGGCCATAAGCACCAGTTCATCAACAAAAAGGAAGATGGAGATCTAACTTGGTGTAGGTGGAAGCCATCATCGAGGAGTGAGAAATCCCTAAGAAAGGTCTTGAGCTCATCAATATAAATACCGACAAGGTGAGCGAGAGAGGGCAGCCCTGATTCACCCCGATGGTGCTCTGGATAGGATCGAGAAAACCCTCAAGAGTCTTTAAGTCTCATAAAGCCTTGTGGTAGCTGTCAATAATTGTAAAGACCCTAGTCGGTTGATCACTTCAATACCACCAACCTTTCACTTGCTTGACATCGCAACAAACACTTGACACACAACTCTATTATTTTGTGCATATGATATTTTGGAATATATTTGCTTTTTGTGTTTGTCCTCGATGTATATGATTCTTGCGAATTAAATACATTCAAAGGTAGATGCTGAAACTAAATGCTAATCATAAACAATTGAGATCAAATGTCAATTGTTGCAATTAAGAGCTGGAATATACATTAAATCGATAAGGAACCTGGAAATAAGCAAATGATAGATTTGCCTCGATTTTTATAACCAGCTAGGTGATCACAGCTCTCCAGATATTTTCCTGATCTCCTAAACTACAGATGCAGACCTGAAAAAGAGAATTTTTCAGCTCCTTGCAGAAGCAAACCATTATGATCAATCACAGTCCTCAAAATAATGAAACACGGGCTCAAGAAAATATATCGCAGGGCCAAGGAAGTAGATAGCAGGCATTGTAAAATGCACGCAAGGCCTCTTCACTAGCAAACGCAGCCTTAGATAATTCAGTCACTGCCCTAGGAATGGATGGTAACCTCTAAAACTTCTAACTCCCCTTAATTTCTGAATAGCAAGTGCAACTTTCTTAATTAGCAGACCAGCAGATTTCCCTTGCAAATACACAATAATTATCAAATTCAAATTGCAGATGTAAATGATAAATTGCAGCAACAAATTATCTCACACCAGTCAATTTCCTTCAGCAATATTAAGCTTCCCAATCATAGTGCAATATAGTGGAGAAGCATAGGCAAATTACTATACCTCAGCAGTAATTTGCAAGATAATTGCAAAGGCAATTTTTAAACTCAAACCCTTATACTTCAGCAAGGGCTGAAAAATTCACACAAACTCAGAATTATCACAAAGACAACAAAACCAAATAGATAATCAAATAATCGGATGATTCATTTGCTTCATGAAGCCACCTCTTATAATCCACTTGGCTTTACCAACCAATCATTAATTAGAAGCTTCCATTTGATTCTTTTAATAAAAAACTTTTCTAGCACATGGCTTCATGAAGATGCTTTTCACTTAGAGGCTTCAACTTTTAAATATAACAACTCCTTACAATTTTATATTTAATACTTGGCTTAGGTTTATAATTAATTAAATAAATGGCCCCATCCAATGATGACCCAACCCTCAACTTAAGCGAAATTATAAAGTTAAATTATAATTTTATAATAATTCATTTAATGATATAATAATAATTTGGCCATTAAAATAATAACTCCCAAAATACTTTTCATTTAAATGTCGTTTGAAACAGGAGTCACTCCTATTATTTCCCATGTGACCAAATGCACTTTTCAAAAATAGAAAGGGCCTCTCTCAATCATCACCCGACTTGCTATAAATAGCAAGCACATGAAACTAAGCCCAAACAAAGTCCAATCTATGTAAAATGAAGACCAAAATGGAACAACTGAATTGCAAAGAAGACAAGACATTTTCGTAGCCAAGCCTCTGCTTCTTAAGACCCTCTATCCACAATAATTAGCCTATGAGGATCACAATAATAGGCTAATCTCTCAAACTCTGATGCTGACAAAAATGGGCACATCACAATAATATCTTTGGAATCTCAATGTCTCTAAGTCGCCAGAAAAGGGTCACCTAGGAGACAGAATCAAAAGCCTTACAAAAGTCTACATAACAGCTATAGACTTTCACCAAACGGTGTCAGGGCTCCTCAATAATAGCTTGAAGCATGAAGATATGGTTTGCGATTTGATAGTTTGTCTGAAACCCAACCTAACCCTTGGCCCGACAAAGTCTCCTCTCAAGCTCTTTGGATAAGATAGTGTTTAGCACTGTGGTATACAATTTAGCAAAGTTCCAATTATGATGGTCTTGTAGTTACCAAGGTTCGAAGCCACCCCGGTCTTATATATCGGATAGATCACATGCCTTGACCAAGAATCAAGGAAACCAATGTACACCACCCTGTTAAAGAGCGCGCAAAGGAAGGATCCCAAAACCAAAACATCGAGCTTCCTAGAATCTAGCCTCATCTGTCGCCTTACTGCATCTCATACATCTAACGTCCTCATAGATCCTGGAAGGAGTGAGTAAGTGGCAATGAGGAGGGGGTGACACAAATAGGTAGCTAGTCGGGTATATCATCAAGGGTGGAGGTATGGGCAGTCAGGGAGCCCAGGTCCAAGGTGGAAGATTGGGGGAGATGGCAGGGAAACAAGATGCGCCAGAAAGGCTTGGGGTCATGGATGACTGAGTCGAAAAAGGGTCTGCACTGAGAACCGATGAACAATTGTTTCTTTTGGCCAAGAAAACAGTGGTAAGAGAGCCGCAACTGGGTGAAAGTGCGGGAGTCAGTAGCGAAGGTTAAACATAAAGAGCCATGAAAGGTTTTACAATCGTCATCATACTACTTGTTCGTAGGACAAGTGTTCCAACACTTGGGGTTGAGGAAGGAGTGAGCGATATAGTGCAAGATGGAGAGGAGAGTTGGCTCCTAGGTTGCAATGGCTAATAAGTCGAACATGGAAGACATCTGGCTAAAGTGAGTGAGGTAGTCATGGGAGAGGAGCCCTCTGAGATGGAGGATAAAGAGGTCACAATGGCTCTTTGAGAAGCAAAAGAGGGTGTAGCGGCAAGACACCAAGAAAGGGGGGCGTACGAGGGGAGATGGAGGATGGGGGGAAAATCAAAGCCCTAGGATGAGGACGACATGATTGGCTAACAAAAGGAGAAAGATAGTAAAACTATGGACAAAGGGGAT
Source organism: Cupressus sempervirens (assembly GCA_028749045.1). Lineage (NCBI taxonomy): Eukaryota > Viridiplantae > Streptophyta > Pinopsida > Cupressales > Cupressaceae > Cupressus > Cupressus sempervirens. Next base: position 804,303,171 of record CM053783.1, on the reverse strand, counting down.
GAAGGATGCGCAAGCAAGAGCATAGTCAACCACACTCGCTCTACCACAATTAGGCTAGCAAGTAAAGGGCTCACAATCAAGAAAGCATGAGAGAGCAATTCAAAATCACTAGCTTGGAAGACTCACAAAGCCAAAGGAGGTGAACACCATAGTAGAAGAGAGGCCCACAACCATCCTTGAAAAGGCATTGAAGGCCCAAGCTGTCAAGATTTGTCTCCGCAATACAAGTCAGGTCCGATTTGCAGTAATGAAAAGGAGTTTGAAGGAACCTAGTGCGTGCCTTGAAGTCCTGTAAATTGATGATGCCACCAATAGCCACAAACTTGGAGATGCATTCATGCAAGTCCATAAAAGGGTCTCCACCCTCAATATTGTGCAAGGCATAAGACGAAGAGGCCAACGGGGAGTAGCAGACAGCCACAAAGATATCATGGTGGTGGCAACCCATACATCCAATATGGATCAAAAGAAATCTAGTAGAGGTGTCGAAAAGCACAACTAAGGTACAGCTGAAAAGGCCATCCCTAATCAAACACAAAACACCCCCAAAGCCGTGAACACCACCAGAAGCACAGACCTCATCTTTGCAAATGGACAACCATTGGTACCTAGCAACCAGGAAGAGGATAGGCAGGGCTCTCGTGAGTCTCCATAACAAGCACAATATTTACAGATCCCACTGCATCCCAAAAAAGACCCAACAATGACCATATAAAGCCATTACCATCCCAACAATTGACAAGTAAAGAGCCAAATGAGGGCCCACACTTGCCCAACTGCTAGCAAAAATTGAGTGAAGTTATTAGTGAATAAAGTTGTAAGGTTAGTGGTAATTTGCAATTGAATTTTCAAGCACAGTATTTTAATTTCATATATTGTTAAGAAATCCCAAAAAAGTAAATAATTCTGAAAAAATACAAAAACAACATATATTTGCAACAACAATAAAATTTAGTGATAGTTGAGACAAGGATAGAACCACTAGAGTTCTTAAACTAGTATTAAAAATTACATGTTAAGTGTTGAGGATATTAATAGACAAACATCTCCCTTATTGTCAACAATGACAAATGGCCAAAACATAACTCCACCTGCTAAAGCACTTTTGTCCCCATGAGAGGAAGCCTCCAAGCATTGATCCAAAAAAGTGTAGCCATGCGAAGTACTGGACCAATGCATACACCAATGCACTTAGTGAGCACTAGGAAGGGGTAAAGCACCCAACTTCCCCCTAACATACTCAAAAGTATCCTTGTACAATTCGCTCCTTTGTAGGCACATACTCAAGTTTAACTTAACCTTCTTCAACCTTCTCTCTGATGAAGTGATACCTGATGTTAATATGTTTTGTTTTGCAATGCATCACTAGATTCTTTTACATACTGATAGCGCTAGTATTATCACACATGATAGGAACCATTTCACAAAACTAATTCCTACATCCTTTACAATTTATTTCATCCATAATATTCGAGTACAACATGAGGATACTGCAATATATTTTGATTCAATAGTTGATAAAGTTACAAAATCATGCTTCTTACTTAACCAAGCAACTAATCAAGAGCCAAGGAAATAGACTCCGCCACTCATAATCCTTTAGTTATCAAAGCATCCTACCCAAATTGCATTTGTGTCTGTCAATGAAAAATATGATTCTCTTGCATACCATAATCCCATATATCTTTCCTTTCAAATCTAAAAATCCCTTTTATTGCCATAACATATGATTCGTTCACTTCTTTTTTAAATCTGGTTGTTAAGCATACTGCATACATAATATCTGCTCTAGTAGCAATCATGTACAAGAATCCTTCAATCATCGATTTGTATTTACTTGCATATGACTTCGGTGAATCATCCCACTCAATCAACTTACAATCGGTAACAATAGGAGTTGAAAAAAGTTTTGAATTCTCTAAACCAAACATCTTTAGCAATTCTTTCACATACTAGGATTGAGAAATGAAAATGCCTTTACTATTTAAACTCACTTGCAATCCAAGAAAGAAATGCAATTCATTGATCATTGACACTTCAAATTTCTTCTCCATTTCTTCAATGAATTTCTTGCATTTCATTTTTGCCTTCAAAGATGATGTCATCCGCATACATTACAACAATCAGAATTTTATCTGAGTATAGATTGCTGACTGCTCAACCTTTCTTGATTCCTTGACTGATCAGGTATTTATCTAACTTACTTTAACAAGATCTGGGTGTGTTCTTTAATCCATACAATGCCTTCTTCAATCTGCATACTACATCAAGATCCTTTTTTTATTTGAATCCTTCTGGTTGCTCAATTTACACTTCTTCCTTCAATTCTCTATCCTTCAATTCTCTATTTACGAAAGCAGACTTCACACCATCAAGTAAACTTTGAACTTTTTCAATGCTGCATATGCCAAGAACATCCTAATAGCCACCATCCAAGCATATGTCTCACCAAAGTCGATTCCTTCAATCTGAGAGTAAACTTGCATACCAGTCTTTCCTTGTTTCTTACTACCTTTCCATTTTCATCTAGCTTATTTCAATTCACCCATTTTGTACCTATCACATTTTTATCTGTCAGTCTAAGTGAAAGTTCCCATGTCGGATTCTTTTCAATCTAACGAACCTCTTCCTTCATTGCATTAGTTCAACTTGGATCGTTATAAGCTTCATTCTTGAATATGATTGTGATAGATTGTGATACAATCCCTCCACATAATAAACATTGCCGGTGTTATTCTTTCCATCAAAAGTAATTGATCCTTTACCGACAATCTATGTTGACTTATCATTCCCAAATCTAACAAAACCACCATAATATTTGTCAAGTGATACAAATTCACTTTTATCTCCAATCATATGATGAGAACAACCACTATCAATTAGTTGTTTATTCTTATTTCTTCAAAGCAATTTCAACATTATCAGCCTTAGCACATATGTTAGAACTTAGAAATATCAATTTCTTATTTTCTTCTTCAGCATAAAACAAATAATCTTCTCCTTCTAACTAATCATCTAAGATACTAGCACCTTCATTCACATAGTAAGCCTTTTTGTTAAACCTTTTGGATTTCTGTCTAGGGCCTCTTTTTGGACATCTACTATCTAAATGACCAATCTTACCACATCTGCAGCATTTTAATGTAACATACCGATGTACTTGTCGGTAACTCTCTTCAGTCTTCTTGCAAAAATTTCCCTCTTTTCTTCTCCACCATCACTGCTAGTTTCTTCTTCAGATTTAGTTACCTTGAAAGCTATCTCGGATCTGCTCTTATCTTTGCCAAACTTTTCTAGCTCAAATGTCGTTAAGGGGCCAAAAAATTGTTCTTTGGTGAACTTTTTCGGATAATAAACCTCCTCTATCACCAAGATCTTATCACTGTAACAATTAGGTAGTGTCATCAAGATCTTTATCCATGAAGTATTCATCAGTTATGGTGCCACCTTCATTCTTAACTTCGTCCATAGCATTCTCAACTCTCTGAAAGTAGCTTTTAATGTCTTCATCATCTTCCATCCTCAAATTCTCGTAATGTCTTTTAGCTGTTAGCTTTTTAGATAATTTAACATTATCGTTTCCTTCATAGATTTCTTTCAACTTTTCTCAAACTTCATAAGCAGTCTTCAAAGAAATTAACCTTGTCTAATTCAGTCTTTGATAAATCACTACTAACTGCATACCTTGCTTTCTCATTCTCCTCATAAGCTTCAATTTCATCTTGAGTTTGCAGGCCATTTTGAGGAGAGGGAACACATACTTTGTCTCCACATGCTCCCAAGTATTGTAGCCAACCAAAACCAAGAAACCTTTCGTATGATCTTTTCATGAGTTGTAGCCGGATCCATCGAACATAGGGATGTTCAATTTGAGAACCATCAAATCTTCCTCAAGCCATTAAGCTCTCAAACGAGTAACAAAGCTCTCACACAAATTGTTGAATAGGTTGAAAGATTGAGAGGGAGGTGAATCAGGTATTCCCACACAAATTGTAAAACTTTTCTGTCAGTAAACTTATAAGAAAATAGTAACAATTTGATCTACTGGTTAAGTACATTAAATATCAACAGAAAATATAAACATGAAAAGCATGGGAACACCAACATAGAGAACACCAAGATTTACAAGGAAAACCAATACTGGGAAAAACCACAGAGAACCTAATTCTCATAAAATGAAAAATCTATTAGGGTGATATCGATTAAGGTGATTTTTACAAGAGACTCATTGTAATTGGCTCACCGCCGGTAGGCTCAATGCCAATGTGGCCAACTACCCAGAAGTATAATGAAAGCTCACTGCCAATATAGTCAAGCTTATAGCAGAATATGTGAAATGAAAGTTGAATCTACCACTAAACACAATCACCAATACTCTGCAACACAATCGGCCACTATCTGCACCAACTCATAATAATTGTCACAATAGATTCGCGCTTACATCGCATATATCTCGCATACAAGCATCATGCATACTCACAAGCTGAAATCTTCACTCTACTTAAACTTCTCGTTGCCCTCACATCTATTGGCCAAAACAGATTTGAAATAGGTCACAACGAGACATTCCTGCAGTGGGGAAGGAATGAAACATCGACCACCTCTACCAAACAAACCACCTCAAAATTTCCAACACCCAACACCATCAACACAATCTTTGGTGCCAATGGACATGATGGCATGTTACAATGCAGCAGCTGGGACCTACCACAAGTAACACACTTCACCTTGGATCGACCCAAAAATATGATCCAACATTTTTGCACACCAAGTAGATCTGGCAATGCCAAGTAGATCTACCACCAAGACAGAGAAAGACAAAACCTTTAAAGCACAACCCTCAGTGAATGCTTCAACCAATACACAGACTGTCAATACAAATCATCTAATATACAACCAATACACGAGATCTATCAGTGCACATCAACTGACAGAAAACTTACACACCAAGAGGCTGGAATAGTGTTGATCAATGACAACCATTAATGACAACAACGTGGATAGCTTCAACTTCACACTCCAACAGTAGCAATCAGATATATCATGCATCTACCCAAACTATTTTAATCATAAAGAAACACATTTTAATGCAATATGAAGACAGAAACAGGTCTCCTTATTCATATATTCAATAAGCCATGTACATTCCTTATATCATTGTTGTACTCTATCTTTCTCTGTTATCATTAGTCCCATTTACATTATCAAGTTATATATTGGCCCCTTGAGACTAGATGTACTATATATATTTATATCTCTTGTTAGGGATGCAACCATTGGATAGCATTTATTCTGTCCTAGATATCTATTCTGTATTACACCCTTATCTCTCAGGAATGGTATCTATATCTTGTTTTTCAGATTATAAATGGATATATCATTGTTGTTCTCAGCTTCTTAATCAAATTCGTGCTAAGAGATGGTTGATGTGATAAGTGTAAGCAATTATATTTTAAACATGACCTTTAAAGTTCAATCAGATAAATGTATTCATGAATGTTTATCAAATCTAAGCTCTAGACAAATTTGGAGTTTGATGACATAATATGATGAATGAGAATGCACCATCTTCCCTCTCACTGTACATGCCTATATCTATAATCACGTGTGATTGTAAATTAGAGGTTTTTTAGATATTAAAGTGGGTTTTTCTTTATCATTGAAATCTTTTATTATATTACTAAATGTCGTGTGTTATAATTCTTTTGGAATAAATGGATCGTAAATTTCATACTAATAATGGAGCCTAACTATGAGCTCAACTTTATTAAAATGTGTGATCATGAATTGAACATCTTTATAGCACAATCGATTCTCCATACCACCTACAAACATACTGTGTAATGTACCGTGTAAGAGTGATGTTTGACAAATGAGACCATATAATCTATGAAATTATGCTTATATATAGGTTATCACACTAAATAAAGATCAAACATTTAATGATCCAAAATTACAATTGAAATATTTTACAACAGAATAGAGGTATATTATATGTTTTTCATTAATACATGTGTTAAAGTAAATTAAACAAAAACTTGTGAACAAGGTTACCCCAAGTTTTCAGGGTAGGGGACGGGTTTCCTTAATGCCAATTTTGAGAATAACAGGAGGATGGCTACATAAATGTAGAAGGAATTTAAAACATATGGGGAAATTAAAAATGTCTACATGAAAAAAGATATGCATATATTATATTCATACAAAAACTTTGATACACTGTGCGTATATATGTTATAAAACCTTAACATATGATATTTGTGATCAGGAATCAGAATTCACAAACAATACTCTATATGCATTCAAAGTCAGAATTCACAATCAATACTCTATATGCATTCAAAGTCGGAATTCACAGTCAAAACGTTATTAATAAATTATAGTTAATAAGTGGTCCCATTTAATTATTTGCACATCATCATTAGACAATTGCGTATAGCCATTTACCATTCCTTTGGTAAATAATGGTTAGAGCTGTATTCTCCTAGTCCACAATAGTATGCTTCCATTCCACAGCTTTCCGCTTTTTCTTACAGCTATATGCTTTCATTCTACAGCTCTATAGTCATACTTTTGTTCATCCTAAAGCTGTATGCATTGCATGTTTGCTCATTGTGGGAAAAGTGTTTTATTTGTATATCTTATTCTACAGTTGTATACTCTCTAAAATCTTTATGTGGGTAGTAGTCACACATTGGCAAGTCCAAAAGAATTCACTGTCAATATCAATAAAGAACATTTTTTTTATTGTTAATTTAATTGAGTTTTCTAAGTGGTTGTTTGGCTAGGGATGTCCAGCTGTCTTCGGGACAACAAAGAATATTCCAAATGTCCCCTAGCCATGCCAGAGATGGCCACACGTCCCTGGCATCAGGCAGCACTATCTGCAGGGTAGGGAGAGAGCTTTTAGACTCGTGAACACGTGCCTGGATAATGTAACTTAAGATTTTGAGAGTCCACACACGGTCTAGCGGTGAACTAGGGTGGCCTTCATTTAGGAGGTCTTAAGTTCCACTCTCACCTACTAATATATATGGTTTGGCCCACTTTTGTTTGAAAAAATGCAACCTAAGATTTATTTTTTAATATAGAATGAGGATGTGGCAATTATACATGTACAAAAGACATAAAATAATATATAAGTAGTGGCAAAGGTAACTTGGTTCATGAATATAATGAAGGATTATAAAGTGTGATATCAACCAACAAATGCTAAGATTATACATGTAAGTTTTAAAGCTGAGAGATCTAATTGTGGAGATCCTAAATAATGAAAAATATAGAGGATTGAGATAAGTTTTCTAGATATGCAAAAACATAGAGCATGTAGTACCTAAGAAATGGAAATACTGTGTTAGCAATAGGTGCAACACTTATATAAAGCATTCTTTTAGCTAACTTATTGCCTATTGTCGTAATCATATGATTGAAATGAGTTACCGCACGAGTCTGAAATATGAGTTAAAGAAAAACTAAGAGAGAATGCATATTGGCTAACATCAAAGCAATTTAGCAATATATCATTTGGTAGCGATAATATCAAGCAAATCAGGTAATTCAGTAAGATAAAGGCCAGAAATGCCAAGAAAAGACAAAAAAAGAATAAGGTATGGCATATCAGTTGGATGAATGTAAAAATTGTAAATCAAATAATGTCTTTTTATTTGGAATTTCTTACTGCAATACTCTGTTGGCAGATTTTGCTCTATGGATAAACTTGAAATGTCTCTGAAACCTTGTAATTGGTCCTAGAATATTTAGGAGCCTTAGCTTTTCAAACAGTGCTTCATGGAATTAGAACTTAAGTCATTCTGGATTTAGGAAGAGGCAAATTGTAGGCTGCTGGAGATCATACCCATTTTAAACTTTTAGGTTTACCTGATTTTCTTGATTATCACCCATTTTAGGTATTTCGCTGCATTAAAGTCCAAAATGGGGTCATTTTAGGTTTGACACTGCTCAAAAAGCACTTTACTCCAACATTGAAAAGTCAACAAAATAAATGTTGTTTGCCAAATTTGCTATAAATTCGTTGAAATTCTGCTCGGGCTCTGCTGACATTTAACACATTCACTACAATTTCACCCAAAATCAACCAGGGTTTGAAATATCAAATCTACAGAGAATTTTGCAGTCAACAAACAAAATTGATAAGACTTTGAACCGACTACTAATTTCAAGGAATCGAATGTCGAATTTGAGGATTTTGGAGCGAATACAGCAACTTAGTCTAATATATGTTACAGGTATGTTCTATTCAATATCTCTATATGAAGATACATTATGAAAGAATGGGTGGATGGACTTGTAATTTTCAAACGATTGAATTAACTTATTTGAGTCGAAGTTCACAATGTTGATTTAATAGGACAGTGGTGATACTGATATCTATTAAAAACTTGCTGTAGTGATACATTTCTGAAAGTATGAAAATTAAGTCTAAGTTTAAAAATATGTACATTTGATAATTTAGAATTGTTACCACTGTTAGATGGGACAACTTAAAAATATTACTACTGCTAGGTAAGAAAAGATATGACTACCATTGACAGATATAATAAGATTCTAACGCTGCTAAAATAGAAATGATTACTCAAATTATATAAATATTTGTTATTCCAATTGAAAATTGACAAACCAATAAATAGATTTTGTTTATTAAAATTACATTAAACAAATAACGAAAATGTAGAAAGTAATAAAAAAAAGGTAAAATCCCCCAAACTTCTCTAGACTTCTAGGACATCCACCCGTGGAACACTTGTTCCGTTGCTTCTCATTTGTTTGCGTGAGTTCTTTGTTTGTAAAGCTTACTTTGTGGTAAGGTAAATTCACAGTGCTTGAGAATACGTACGACTCAATAATCTGACCGACTGGGTATTGTTTAATATCCTATATGTCAACTGTACTCATACTAAGAAACATAACATAAGAAATTACCAGTTAAACAGGCCTGCAAAATTACTTGTTATCCTCTGTGATGCCTTCTCTTTTCCATATTAGAATGACAGCAACCAATGAGAACACACACTTCAGCGTCTCGACCTGCAAAATATAATATGTATTGCTGTAAATGCGTGAACCGACATATATGCAGACAAAAAGAAAGCCGGACCATAAATGAAGTCGAGCATTAATTTTGTGTATACGACTTGAACATTCGATCAAAGGGAAATCTTATGCGGTGAACAAAAAATCCGATTATATGCCCACCATAAAATTTGCCGTCGCAACACTGTAGTCATACTTTCCAGCTCGTTTGGACCATGCAATTAGAATTCCTTGTGAACTAGTAAGCACTGTTAACGCAATTATCACAAGCGACCTGAAAATTAATTCATAAACAGAAAAGAATTGGGTAAGTAGTGAAAATATACCCACGCAACCAATGGAATTACTAATTCAAACTGCTTACTTGCGTTTCCATTCCAATCCTTCTCGGACACCTATTTGTGGATTATCTGCTCAGTATGCACAAAACACACACATCCACAATACAATCTTTAGTGCCACAACGATCTGAGTGTTGATGACAGCTAAGAACTGCTGTAGGAATTTCAAGCCAGGTTAGAGATACTACCGGAATCGGATTCAAGGTGTGGATCTTCAATATCTGCTTTGCTCTGCTTCTTTTCCTGGGATAGCAAAGATAATCCGTAGAAAACTGCCTCATTTCCAGAAAGATAATTGTACAGACATAATATTCAATGGACAAAGAATCGCAATTAAAATTTGAAATATTACTTTTGCGCTTCATCTAACGAGGACCAGTTGTTAATTCAATTATAGCCTGGATTTAGTATACTTTTGAGAATATCACATATTGCATGAGTACATCTCACATGATTCAAAACTGGCTTTCTAATACATCTACCGCATCATATTATTGAATCCCTATTACATAGAGAAGTCCAGATTTTAACCTGGAGAATTTCAGGACTCTCCTAGAGTAGGCAATACAAATGACAAAACAGGAGTTGTGGTAACAGATATTTATTCGGCAGCTTTTCAGATACGCATATATAATATATGCCTGTATACGCCATACAAATCGAACACACATATTGTATAGAAATATAACACAAACAAAGAACAGTTTCCTAATGGCGCGCTGAGAAATCTGTTTATCATTAAAAAGATACAGACAAATATTTTATATATTCTACCAGCAATCACTTATTTACTAGCATAATGGCTGACACACACAATAACACTTCTGACAACCATCAAATATTCATGTGATTTCTTGTAAGCCTGAAAGAATATTAAGGTATACAAACCTAGTTTTACATATAGTCTTCCCAAAAAATAAGCTATCTGAACCCTTGTTCTACAACATCGAAGATAAATCGCTTCTTGTTGAGTGCGATGTCTGAGACAATGGTGATAAACCTCTATCTGCTTTATTTGACTGTGAAAGAGTGATTCGTGGACAAAAAAATGTCACTTTGATTCTCACCATTAATTAAAGAAGGCCCTGTACTGAAAGAGTAGCCAGCCAAGTTATTTCATCCTTTATAGTTGATAAAGTAATGGTGGATTGTCTTACAACACCGTGAAATAGCACAAGGATCAAGAGAGAGAACATAACTTATAGCTGATTTTTGGATATCTACATGACTTGTTCGATTTGAATTTCAATATCCAACAAGTTGTACGTCTCCGCAAGAGGAATAACAAACTATCATAGTCATGGTCCGTCTTACATATCTCAATATACTTTGTACTTCCATCCAATGTAGTACCCTAGGAAGAAAGAAAAATTGTGAAATCACCCCTATCACAGAAGAAACATCTACATCTTCACTATCCATATCTTCAATCCTGGATTATAAGGAATGGAAACAATTTTACATATTCCATCCTAAACTTACTCAACATATCTATAGCATAATTGGTTCGAGAGGTATGTCCCACCATCTTTCTGGCGTACTTGGATGCCACACAAGTAGCGTAGAAAACCAAGATCGGCTATCTTGAATTTATCTCTCAATTTTACCATTTTTTGTCACTGATCTTGATCATGTTATGTCTTGGGACGATAATAACATCAACATAAGTACTATAATTATTATATTACCATCATCAAACTTCTTTAAATACAATTTTGGATCACTGGGACTATAATGGAAGTCCTGAGTTCAGAAATATTCAACAATCTTGATTTCTGTTAACCTACAAACTAAGTTTGCCTTGAATTTGGAAATATTCATCAATCTTTAACATACCAAGCCCTTGAAAACAGCTCAAGCCATAGAAAGACTTTTGAACATACAAATGAAATTTACCTTGAGTTTGGAAATATTCATCATACCAAGCCCTTGACTCAAGCCATAAAGAGACTTCATGAACCTACAAACTAAGTGTCCCTATTTAAAACTTCTAAATTCTTAGGTTTTGTCATATAGATATCTTCGTCAATTTTATCATTCATTTTGGTGAAGGTGCCAGTTGAAATGAGCTGTCAATGCTATAAAACTCCTAACAATGTCGGCATTTGATATTAGAATAAAAAACATTGGTGAGAGTTCCCTCCTTTTGTGAGTATCCACTGGCTGTAGTCTTGCTTGTTCTACAACGATTCCATAAAACTTGTACTTCCGCTTGTACACCCACTTATTGTTGATCACATCCTTTTTCCTTCGGCAAGTCCCCCAACTTACATGTTTTATTATTTATCAAAGATTCATATTCATTCTGCGTAGCTTGTTTGCATGCATATTTTCCTTTAGTCTCATCATAATCATTGGTCTTCGTTATGATCATCACTTGATAAATTTCTTATCTTTAATGGAGTACTACATTCTTCAATGATATCAGAAGTTGCCTAAGAAATTTCATTAGTTTGAAAGACATTACGGGATTCATCGTTATCTATGTCCAGTTGTCGTACATGAGAAGAGAAGATTTTATTATAGCCTCAAAACCTTCATTAAACTTGACATCCCTACTTATGAGTACATCTTCCGAACTAGGATCCTACTTGTATCCATTTTATGACCATCACAACCAACAATGATGCAGTTAACACTCTTCTTATTAAAGAAACATCTCTATTCTCACCAAGGATGTGAAAGGATACTTTACATCCAAAAGCTCCAAATACTAAATATTCGGTTTCTTTGCACTCCATTATTATTCAAAGAGTTACGTTCAGCAAACAAATCGGAGGAGACCTATTCACGATATGATATGCAGTATTAATAGCCTCGACTTGAAGAAACAAAGGACGACCATTACACTGTCACATGCACCAGGCCAAAATCTTTCTATCAAGAACACCGTTTTGTTGATTATATCTATTAGACATTTCTTATTTCTTTCCGTCTTTCTCATTTTCTTTTCAAAGAGATAACATGAACCCATGATATACCTACAATGGGCTTTGACTTGGGGTATTTATTATTTTTCTTTTGGAGATCTACAACTAATTGGATATTCAGATTCAAATCATGCAGGTTAAACTGAAAATCAACTAGAAGGTATGTTCTCTCTCTTACTCTCATGAGATTCACAAAAATATATGAACCTGTTGTTGGTATGGTCTCTATGATTATTTGTGTTTTTATAATTTGCTCTGTCTTAAATTCCTACCTTGATTTAATAGAAATGCTTTTAACCTTTCAAATTCGCAACACTTAATTTTTATGCTTAAGTAAATCCAAACCTTCCTTTTAAAATCTATCATGAAACTATCTCCTCACCTTGATGTGGGATTTATAGGCCCATATAAATCATTATGGACAAGTACAAGAGATGTTCTTGTCCGCCATGTAGACCTTTCAAACTTCTTTATGTTGTTGATATGGTCTCTACAATTATTTGTTTTTTAATAATTTGCTTGGTCTTAAATCCCTACCTTGATTTAATAGAAATGCTTTTAACCTTTCAAATTCACAACACTTAATCTTTATGCTTAAGTAAACCCAAACCTTCCTTTTAAAATCTATCATGAAACTAGTTCCTCACCTTGATGTGGGATTCATAGGCCCATATAAATCATTATGTACAAGTAAAAGAGATGTTCTTGTTCTCCTTGTAGACCTTTCAAACTTCTTTATGTTGTTTATCAGTAATGCATCTTATAGACAATTGTATTTGTTCCTATCCAAGGTAGTTGATCAACCGTATTCATATTGAAAAGCATGTGAAGATTTGATAGTTTGAATGAGTAAATCGTTGATAAAACATTTGTGTAAGAACATCAATAATGTCAATTGTCTTATCAAGAAATGTTAAACATTTGTAAATGCAATCATTTTTTACTCTTGTGGCTACAATTGTAAATCCACCATTGATGCTCTCTGTTCTAGACACTCATCTAAATAGAACTCCCCAAGAAAGCCATATTGAATTTTTTTGATTTACTAAGACATGATTTTTTGTTAACTTAGGTACTAGACTAGCATTCATTACTTACAACTTATCATCGCGTTCTTTCATTAAAATTGAAACTATTTCTTCGAAATTACTTCTGAACCATCATAGATTACTAAAGTCCTTGCCCCATTTACTTCTTGTAGAGGACTAAAGAAGTTTTTATTGTTGTAAGACACATGTCAATTGATCGCTAGATCAATATACATGTAATGTTATTGAATTTCCCTAAATGGTTGAGGAGGCCATAACCACATTGTGATCATCCTCATCTTAGCAAAATTTGAACACCTTCTTTAATTAAAAACATTATTTCCCCTCCTACATGTACTTTTCTACCTGGACATCATTCACTTACATGTCTTTCTTATCCACAATTATAAACTGTGATAGTTTTTTCTCTTTTACAATAATCTTTGTGATTTCTCCATTCATTTTTTGCCTTTTGAGAACCATGCCTCTATTAATGATCCTTTGGTTGATTTGACAGCCTTTAATTACTTTAGTGTTATTTCTCTTGATTTTCTCTTTTATTTCAATATAAATTTGTTAGTATAACTTTTGTAGTTTTCTCTAGGCATAAATGCTTGATAACTCTTGCTAGATTCACCTATGAACATTTTAAGCCTACTCTTTTCATCGAAAAAGGTTTGGTTTGATATTCTCAAATTTTCCAACTAAATCTAATATGTGAAAGAGTAATGGTACTCATATACAAGATGTTCACTTTAAAAATCTACAACTTAAAAGTCTTCATATTCAAGCTTAATCGTTGCAAGTTAATTTTTTTTCCAATTTTGCAATATTGATTATTCATGCTATATCTGCCCTTCATCTCTTTTGATGTCCACCACTTTTAATTATTGGTTCTTTCATACATTGGTTGTAAAGTTTCCAATATTTTCTTTGTTGCTTTTATATTTTGAACATGAGACCTAATCCCCGAACTAATTTATGTTGTTCATTCATATCCACTTCATCTCGATTTATATGTTTACTTTCATATGTAAGTTTGTTTTCTATTGCTATCTCCTATTAACCTTTCATTTGTTGAATCAAATTCCATCACAAATTTTTAATTTACAAAGAACTATCTAATTTTGCACTAATCACCTTGTTACAGATTTCTCATGAAGCCATAACAAGGACAAAATAAAGTTCCCCAAACACAAGGGCTTAAAAGTAAAGCCCTTATCAACACACAAGCACAATTTAATTTGCGTATTATGTTGTCTTGATGTCAGTTCTCTTATAAACCCAACAAACAAAAACTTTTGAAGAAAAAGAGGACTTTCAAAGATAAAGAGACCTTTATCAATTTCTTTACTTTAATAGGCATTGTTATATAATAAGAACTGGTAGAATTGTTGAGATGAACCAGTTTTAAGCTTCTCTGATATGAAAAACTTTATGGAATTACCATAAATTTATTAATCTCCTAACTTTTAGGCTTCCATATTTGAGGTGGCAAAAATAAAATAGGTTAGAAATAATCTTATGTGCCACTTGTAAAATTCAAATTTTCTTTATAATAAATATCGATAGAAAAATATAATTTTTTAACATATTTTTATCACCCAACACATTATACTCTGGGATTAATAGCTTCCAAATATTTCTTAAAAACCTTAGGCAGCTCCATTTCTATTTAAAAGTGGTGGCTCCATGCAAATACTAATGTTGCTTCTTAATTTTAAAAGAAAAAATTTATGAAAATAGAGATCTCAGTTTAAGAAGACATTTCCTATTTTCTCATTTTAAACTTCTTTTTTATTTAGATGCTTCCAAATATTAAAAAATTTATAATTTATACTTTTTTTTTATAATTTTTTATTTTTCATTGAAAGTTATTTTTAATGTAAGATTATGCTGGTGAAAATACCGAAGACTGTAAATTTACCAAAGCAATTAAATGTTTTCCATACTACTTATGAACGGTAAGAAACTATTTTTATTTTTTCCAACTTATTATTATTTTATATTATTACTCTTTTAAATAAACTATAATAAGTAAGTAATAAAATTATGAAGACCAATAATCTTTATAGAACTTAAACTTTTCCACTTACCTTTAAATTTCAAATGATCTTTTAAAAAAAAAAATCACCCTCTACTTTTAAGACCTCTAGTGTAACCCCAGCTTGAATGTTACCAAATAACCAATCTACTAAGCAAAAACTATTAAAAATAGATTCCTTGGAAAGAGTCCTCGTGGTAATTTAAGAATTCATGGCACCCAATGTTACAGTAGTATGGAAATTTAAAATTATCACAATGAATAATTACCCTGCAAGGATTTTCTAAACAATGTATATATGGAAAGAATTCCCCACTCTGGTATATCCAGTTAAGCAGACCTACTTTACCAAATATATTAAGTCATAATCTACAAACACACATCAAATCCGCATAACCCAGAGCGAATTGTTACTCACGAAAAACACCACTGGATTCACAATATGTACATATGCTCACTGCACAGTTTTGCAGTGAGTGGGATGCAATCGAGCCCTAGAATTGGATTTAATTTTTCGCCAAATTTTCGTAGAGTACTTTAAAAAAGCACTCAGCGGGCTTCAAATAAAACAGAAATCAACAATTTACTCAAAAAGAGCTCTCTGAAGCATGGTTCCCAAGGAGTATTGTGCATTTTTAAAACAAATACAAACCAGTGTGTAACAGACTTCTAATAAGCAGAGCATACAAAAACAAAATTTTCAAAAAATAGATCTTCGAAAAGCATGGTTACCCAACAAGGGTTCTGCATTAAAACTTTGAAGAAAAAATATAACCCAACAGTCTGTTCAACGGACTTCGAAATAAAAAACTGAAAGATATAATTATCCCAAAGATCTCTTTTGAAGTTTAAAACAAATACTGCCTGGAAATTAAGAAAAACAACAGTTGCCCAAGAGGGATCTCTATTAAAGATGTCCCCCAACAGAAATTCTGCATTAAAACCGTGATAAACAAATACCACTGAACAATCTGTACATGAAACTTCTAAATAAAAACCAAATCACCCCGTAAAACATTTTCGCCGATTTGCCGACAAGCATTTGACATTGAAACCCTGACTTCAACGGACTTCAAAACAAAAATAGTTACCCAAAGAATACAAACGTAAAACATGATCACACAAGCATTCCACATTCAACAACAAATACCACACATCAGTGTGTTCAACAGAAAGTATAAAATCGACAATTGTCCACAAAAGATCTCTGTAAAATCGGGTCTGCCAAGAACCGTTCTGCATTAAATCTTTACAAAAAAGAAGCACTACTCTGTTCAAAAGACTAGTAAATAGACTATAGAAACAAGAGATTTCCCTAAAATAAGGTCACGCAACGAGCACTCTGCACTAAAACCTTCAAAAGCTTAAAGCTTATTCAGCAAACTTCTAAAGAGAACAAAAACTAACAGCAATGGCCTTCAAACACTGTCACCCCTCAAGCATTCTGCACTGAAACATTGAAGAAACAAACAAAGCTAACAAGTGCTTTAAAAAGTACATTACTCTTTTTTTTTAAACAATTAGACCTAATTCAAATGTTTAGCCACTAAAGATTTTGCAGAGAAAAGCTCTAGGACATGGAGAAAATACATAATATTTCGAACGAATATAAAGCGAAAACGGTACCTGGTCTTTGATCTCTCTGTAATCCATTGTGTTTGAAACAGAGATTAAATGCTGCATCACTGAAATTGGCACAGAACTTTGCAGTCAGTTTTCAGTCTGAAATTTGTTTAAATGCTTGCTTGCTGCAATGGTGACGCCTTCTGTCAACTACTCTTCATCAAAAGCCAAAAACCATATTCAAATTTTAAGGGAAATGGAGCTTCCGTTCGATTTTCCAAACGTGAATGGTCCAGATTAAATCCAAGGGTCGTGGAGTGCATGTAGACCGTCCCAAACAATAATTCTTGCAGCAATTTGGACTAATTGCAGTAATATAAATTCAATTTAAAAACACGCTATTTTTATTTTTTGAGAAGATGTTAAAGCGCCATAAATTCAAGTAACGTGCTGATATTATACTTTTGTACAGTGAAACTACCCAACTGATTGGCGGTAAATGCATAGAAGTACGGTGGTTTTACTCCGCCACCAAGTTGACATTCAAGACATTTAGGAAGCTTCAAATTTGATGAAAAAAATTGATGGTTCCTGATAATTAATAAAAAGTATTAATGTTTGAATTATTAAATGATAATAATTATGGTGTAAGTATTAATATGTTGTGATAATTAAATTGTAAGCTAATGTTATTAGGAGCGGATTTTGAAGAAGCATTGTCCTTATAATGAGATGATAAAATATTATTTTTAAGATATTTAAATATGAAATATTTTTTTTAAATAGAATGATAATCTTTTAATCTTTTTAAATTGAAAATTTAAACTTTTTTATGTAAATCTAAAATATGATTATAACATTAAAATATTAAGGCAAGAGCCAAGAACGTATCGGTAAATTGTGAGCCTCTCATCAGAAAGGTCTTTGTCATAGCTCTATTTCTCCATGTGTGCACTAAACCTACCAAATAAATTGTATTAGACATAGTCAATCATAAATGAGTAGGGAAATATCATTAGTACCACTTACATAGTCAATCATAAATGAGTAGGGAAATATCATTAGTACCACTTATAACTATAAAAGTATTGTGCATATGGTAAGCCACCAACTTTTATGTCACCAATACCACCATAACTATAGAAATACTCTACATTTAGTTAGCCACCAACTTATATTGATGTTAGCCAATTTGATGGTCACTAAATATTTAAGTAAGTAGTACTAGTGATAATTATTTAAGTACTCTGCATGTGGTAAGTCACCAACTTATGATGTTAGACAATTTGATGGTCACTAAGTATTAAACCACATGTCTAAATGCAATGGCCACTAACAATTAAGAGGTGTTACTTCTTGATTAAAAATTGTATAACAATTTTTAAGTTAGAAGGGAAATTTGTTTAATTAAATAGTAAATTAAGTAATATAATCAAACTCTAAATATATGAGTTATAATGTATATATAAACATGGATAGCATAGCCTGTTATGAGATTCACTAAAAATAAATTATATAAATCAATACTAGTACATTAAAAAAATGTTGTATGCAAGACAAGTATAAAAAGATGTTGTTCTTTATTGTTTGGATTGTGGTGATTTATTACTGCTCCTTGTTATGAACATGGTATTTTATAACCTAGCTAGCTCATCACCTAGGTCTTCATCACAGTGGTTACTTAAATTTTACTTAAGGTACATAGAAAAGGTGTCACTTGATGCCTTGAGTCATAAGATTAAGATGTGTGTTATAATCTTATGCAATTATATACCTCACCTTGGTCTATATAACCAATTGATAACTTTGCATTCTCAAATCATGGTAGAATTCATCATCATTGTATATTTGTCTTCTTTGATAAAGTAAAAGTGTTCTTTCATAAATGATCCCTCTTGTGCTTTCATAAAAGTTACTAGATCTTAGAAGGATAGAATCATTAACCAAATATTGCATGGTATAAAGATTTGAATACCAACTTTTACATGTGGTATATATCAAAGCTTTTACTAATTGATTATGGTTATTATTGCTTAAGAGATATAAGTTGTTGATCTTGGTCAATCTTAAAATGTTGGCTATGTTCTTCTTTCACTCTGAATGATTACTTGGAGAGCTAAAAGACTTGATAAAAATATTGAATTTGTGGAGCTCATTGTTTCTAATTTATTGTAGGCTTGTTTCAAAGCTTCTTGCTGCAAGTCTAACCTCAAATTTGAGTTCAAATTGTCCAAGAAAATTGTATATTTTCTTTCCTTTTGTTTAGATTAGACATGTCAAGCCAAATCTGCAAAAAATTGAAGTTTAACTTGTGGTTGTCAAATCTAGAATGTAGTTTGCATTTTAGCATTTTAGGTCAAACAGGTCAAATATAAATTTTCCATACATCTATAATATTGGACAACCTTAAAATCTATAGTCAACTTGTCAAATTTGGAGCACCTTTTCATGTGTAATTAAATAACTTTCACAATAGAATATGTAGTATGAAATATGTTGCAAATACTCGACAACAATATGTCATTGTGAGGGGATAACCTCCTAATCCCCTTGGAGATACCGCCAATGATATTTGATGACAATTAAGTGCTCAGAGTGATAAAATTAGACACTATTATAGAACACGCTTCCACTATTGAGATGGGGTTGAATCAGTAGTAGATATTTATACTTAATAAATTATAACTTTTAATGTAACTTGTCAAAATTCACTTTGAAAATATGAAAATAAATGAAACTAAAACTAAAAGACGTGAAACCACACAAGAAGAAAATGTATGATATTTATGTAGAAACTCGAGATGGGAAAAACCATAGTGAGAAACACTGCCAGGATTCATTGTCCTAATCCAGCCTCGCAGTTAAAGAGTTTGCAATCTTTTAGAGCACAAGATCCATGGAATCACCAAATCTTTAATCAAAGCACCAACTCTCAAATCACAATCATATAACCTAATCACCGACTAGGATCCTAAAGCACTAACTCTAAAAATTTCATTGTAGTTTATTAATGATTTCAACTTTATAATTACTACACTCTACATCATGTATGAGCTTTTTTATTTAAATCAACAACCTTTAAATATTCATTTAAATATAGCACTTTATCATCGCAAAGACTTGCAAATGAAGTTTTTGATAATAGAATATTGTCATATTTTGTAGCATTTTGCAAAATTAACCTATACAGTATCACTTGTGTAATAAAATCTTTCCAAGAAAATCACAACAGGTATATTGTGTCACTATTCACTATTCTCTAAGTAGTCCTCTTTCTTTGGCTTATTTGTTGCTAATCAATCATATGTCTCTCAATTCATATTAGATATGAAGCACTCATATTTATTTTATCAAATTTGACTAATAATCTTCTCTCTCCTAAAAGTATTTTAAGCATCATTTTATTAATGATGCCTTCCTACATTTGTTACACCACACTCTCTTCCATCCATGCCTCTGTGTCTTTAAACAATGCTTATTCTACCTCTATCGAGAGAATAAATAGTTAGAAAACCATTGAATAATTGTCCGTATTGGTTATATCTTCTTCAACCAACCAAGTTATCAAACCTTTTTTTATAGTTGTTTACTTTTGCATTGGCTGTATGCACCAAGTTGGTGCACAAAAAAGTAAATGCCCTTACAAAAATAAAATCTCCAATAACTCGACCGGGTTATTTGCAGGCTTGGTAACCAAGCCTGACCTTATAACATTTAATAATTTGATCGGGTTTGGTAGCCTAATCGATTTATTAAAAACTTTTAATTTTTTAAAACCCAATCGGGTTTTGAAAAGCTATAAGTTTTTTTAAAGAAAGATAGGCTACTCATTTTAATGCCTACAATCGTGCAAACAAAGCTTGAGGAGGAGATAAATCGCAAAACATGGTCGGGCTTTGACATTTTTGAAGCCATTTTTTACCATGCCGCCCCATAAACAAGGTAATTTTGCATGTTATGTTTTTTTTTTTTTTTTGTTCTATTTGTTTTCAGATGTTCCTATTTGTTAAAAAAGTAAGGTTTGTAATATATTTTTGTTTTGTTTATAATCTTATTATCAAATGCATCAAAGAAACCAAGAAAACAAGTTAGACATGAAATACCTCCTCATACACAAATAATTCAATCAACCCCTAAAGCGCAAAACCCATCATTGACTACAAGGTAGCCACAAAACCCTCTTCCCATGCAACATAGCCACGAAACCCTCCACCCGCTATGACATAGGCACAAAATTCTTCACTCAATGTTCCCCTTTAACAACCACAGTCACCTATAAACCCTCCACACATAGCATTAGATCATGTAAATGCTACGCAGGAGGACCTCATAAACTGTTGTTGGTGTAAATGCGTATTTACTATTTACACTTACTTAAGTTTACTTAGGTCAATGCATTATTTCGTTATTTATTTTGTGAGACACTTAGGAGTTTGCGAACCTTTTTTAGTTGTGATGTTGACAACACAGAAGTATGCAACTCTAATTCAGCACATGGTGTCTACAACACTAGAGTTTGCATCATTCACTGAGTTGTCATGTAGACAACACAGTTATTCGCACTCCCTTTTTGGCACACTTTGTCTACAAAATAAATTTGTGTGTTACACTCTTGTAGGCTTATCCTCTCATCATTGCACTTACTTCCGTGCTTAATGGAGGATAACCCATATCTGGTGGACATGTGCCTGGTTGTATGACTTATCATGATGTTGATTCTTAGGCATTCTAGATGCATCTCAAAGGCCTTTATATACAAGCACTCCTAGTGTACTTTCATGCATATTGAATTGAATACATTGTTATTCTAATCATACTCTTTTTGGTCTACAATTGTGCCTGTGCTTGTGTTTGAGTTCTTAGTTCTTGGGTGAATTTTTCCCTAAGGCAAATTCTTACAATCGCCTTACACAAAATACCTCTCACATTAGCCAAATGGTCAATAGGTTGAGGTCATCTAGTCCTTCTCACCACTCAACCCTAGCAGATACACTTGAAAAAATAGCCCAAAATGCAAATGAGGTGTCTAGGGAGGTTACTAAATGGGATTTATGGAGGGATAGGTGTCATGCATTTTATGTTGATGGGTTATCATATCAGCAAGGACATAAAGAAAGGTGTTATATGTGCTATTTTCATTGATCCTAATTCTTGAAACTCTTTATTAGAAATAAACAAAAGTTTTCCTATTCAATGGTGCACTCTTGTTGGGATGAGATCAACTTTCTAGGATAGGTGGTAAATGGTATTTGACCTCCCCCCCTGTAATAATTATGAGGTGCCTTTATATTTTTTGAGAAGCCTATACTATGAATTCATCCTCAACAAGAAGCCAGATTACTTTGACATCCATGAGTTCCAAGGTAGAGGGAAAGGCTCTGCGCATGATAGACTTGGGGCCCATAGGGTGGTACCACAACATGAGAGGAGATGTACAACACAAAAAATCATGTCTCATGTTGTGGTCCCAACAGTCGTAAAGGAGTCTATTGATTTAAAAACTCTTCATGTAGTTGCATCATTGATTGATGTCATCATTCAACATGGCTTGCAATTATGCGGTATTACTTCACCTACGACACCTCCACCATCATCAGATGCACCATTAGGTTCATCACAGCCTGCAACAACTCCATCATCATCACTTGCACTATCGTTGTCATACCATCTTGTGCCATTTGCATTGTCATCACGTGTATCATTACAATCTTCGGGGCTCGAACAACATGTATGTTTTAGTTTCCACCGTATATGCGATGGGCTGGATACTGAGGTAACTTTGGATGGATCTACATCCCATGCATGCATGCATTGTGGGAAGACTTGTTACACATCTATAGGGGGATTTCATACTCCCAAATTATTTGATGACGACAATTTTTGGTGGAGAGGAGACACGAGTTTGTTTGTTTAAGTTTTCACATGTTATTATTTAATCTCCTAATTATCATAAAAGTAAATATGTATTTCTATAGAACACTCTTGTGAACAATATGCAGTGCAGGGTGCAGGAAGCAATATGAGAACACCACACAATACTCATTTTGTTAGAGGTGTGAGGCCAGGAGCAAGAATACCCAAGGTAAAGTTTTTAAAATATAATTAAAAGTAGAATACTACATTAGCTTCGAATATTGTTTCTTAATTGCTATGAGACTAACAGTATAAAGTTCCCTAAATGTTGTTTCTTAATTGTTATGATATTATCTAACCCTATTTGGTTCATGGCTCCTTGCTAGGATATTTTAGACTTTGAAACCTTACATCATTCCATCCATTATATGCCTTAAGATATAGTTTTCATTTATATAGCTTTCTACTATCTACATCTGCCAATCCTCCACCTCATCCAGTAACACCCAAGTCTCCAAGGTGTTTTACAAGGAAGCCAATAAAATATCCATCTCCTTAAGTTGATGAGTCATGTCATTTAATTACATAATGTGAAGTTTCTAGTGTTGAAACCTTTCCATCTCCCAAACCCACCATTCCTCTTCCATCTCGCATAACTATCATCCCTCTTTCATCCACCCCACTTATAGACCCCCCTCCATTTCCTACCATTATTGAAACCCCTCTTATAGATCCTCTTCCATCTCCTACCATCATTGAAACCCTCCCATTCATCAAATCCATCCTCCATATACCCATCCCCATTGAAGAACCTATCAAACTCCATATCACCTAGGATGTCTTGCAGGAGTGTGAGGTTCATGAATCTACACTTGTATTTCTTGATAAGGTGCCAAAAGTTCATTCCTATCTCTCTTTTCCTTCTCAGTCTCTTTATTTTCAATTTAGGCCTTATAGCCTTTTTAAGCCCCAATTAGGCCTTTTTTCCTATTTTTCAAATATCCTTTCAATCTCATCCACACCTTGTCTAAGCTCCATTAAACATCTTAGAACCATTGGTTTTGTACCTTCAATCATTCACTACAAGAATCGACTCACAATTATTAAATCCTTCATGTCAGGGTATACAAAATAGTGCTTATGATGAAGAATGATCAATAAAATGTTCAATGACCTTCATGTCCTTCTTGTGTCTTCTTCCCCTCATATGTCCTTCTTGTGTCTTTTTTTTCCATTTACAATATTATCTCTTATTTATAACAATGCCAAATAAGAGAGATCAAGAAAGAAAGATCTAACTTCAAGAAAGAGGGTAAGAAGGTCGCGTTTACCAAAAGAAGGTAAGCACCCAGTAAAATAAAAAGGAGTGACATAACACCACAAAACAAAGAGTTAGCAAAGTCAAGTCCACAAAAAAGAAGGAAATCACCTAAAACCATAAAGAAGGATCTAACTCCAAAAAGAAAGAGTTGATAGAGTCAAGTTCATATTGGATTGACCAAAATGTTTAGTGGGAAAAGGAAGAAACTTTAAATAGGATTGTAGATCTCCACTTTTACAGGTTACTAAGCTATTCAAATATGTATGTGAGGGAAAGAGGGGAATTTCCAAATATGATTCATCAAATAATCCAAAGTACATTAGCTAGAACCCAAAAGAAGAAGGGTGCTAATACCAAATTCAAATTGTAAAGGCGAGTGGAATATGAGGAAATGTACTCTTTGGCCCTTATAGCATAATGTGTATGTTAAATTGAACAAATTATTTAAATAATATAAATCTAAATTCTATGTGTATACAATTAGCCCAATTAAGATATATATCTAGGGTAAAAATATGAAAGGAAATCAAAAAATGAAAAACTTGCCTTAAAATACATAGCAGAAGATGTATTTTAGCTCCGAAAGTCATAGATATGAACCTTTTTTTGAGTATCTGACCATGATTCCCAAAATAAAATGATGAAAGGAACAAAACCAATAAAGTATTCGACAAGAAGGCAAAAAGGACTAGGTTGACTTGTTGGAAGGATGTCTTACAAAATGGTTGATGTAGTCCAGTGATATTGCAACTAACATCTCTAGAAAGCTCCCGCACAGTAGGTTCCAAATCTGCAATGTCCAAACTAATATCTTGTTTCTACACATAGAAAAAAAAGGGGGTTTTTGTGTTTGGGTTGGATGAGGGCTTGGCTTTCCTTAGGCAAGCCCTAGGTTAAGGAATTAACCGTGAACGAGAAATGTAAATGTAATTGACTAAAAGGCAAGATAAATGTTAGGATTCACCTTGCTTTAAACCTTGTTAATAAGGTTTTGGTGTGTAAATGTGTTGTAAATCTTGAATTAGGAGTGTAGAGTGTCTCCACAATTCTCAATGGATCTGCCATAATTCCATCATGGTGCCATGGATGTAAGTGTGCATCAAAGAAGAAGATAATGAATGCTTCAATATAGATCTCCTCCATTAATGACCAACAATAAGCTAGATCTTGAAGAGGAAATGCTCACAGAGGATCCTCCAATGCTAGATAGAAATCTCCTTGCTATAATTCTTGAAAATACTTGATTGTCTTGAAATGCTTGAACTCCTTGAATGCCAAAGGCAAAAATATTGAATTGAGAGCAAGAGCTTGAGAGTATGATCTTATGTTATGAAAATAAAACCTCCAAGACTCCTTATGTATGATTTATTGGGTGGGAAAACAATACAAGCTAACCAGAGAATTTAATAAGACTAATTAAACCCTTAAGGCCTTTCAGGCTATGAGCCCCAAAATCACTAGGGATTGGGTTGACCTGGTATAGAATAGAACAACCTTAGTCAACCTAGTCCCAAAGATCAGGTCTCGGTTGCCACAGAAAGAAGAGGTGGATACCAAAAGAAATAGGGTGGAAACTGGAAGAAGATAGGAGAAAAAGGTGTTGAGCTTGGGTACATCCATGGTCTAAAGAATGAATTATGGAAAGGGTGGTAAAACATATTTAAAGGAAAGTGTGTCCTTTTGACATGGTACATTTATCCCCCACTTTAGTGGAAGTATGACTTTTTGTGTGCCTTATTGTGAACCACACAAGGAAAATGAAGAGGTGGGAAGGTCTCTACAAAAGGGGATGGTGTTAAATGGTCTAGCAAGTGTGTGTGGCATGCTAGCTAGTCAATCAAATGATTCAACTTCAAGGGAAATCCATGTCCAGAAAAACCAGAATTGAAAGTGACCTAGGCATAAGGATGTGTGTGTCCTTAAGGGATCAAAACAAGACCAGGTTTCCCAGACTATTCATTGTCAAAAGAAGGGTTAAAAAAAAGGATTGAGCCTCCCAAACTGTCAATAGCTTAGAGGGGGATCCAAAGAGAGACCAAGCCCCCAACAAGTGTCAATAGTTATAGGAAACTAGAAGGAGGGAGGGAGGGAGGGAGAGAGGGGGAGGGGGAGGGAGAGAGAAAGAGGGGAAGGGGGGGGGGAGAGAGTATCGAGCACTAAAGGCTAAAGTACTCCAATATGTGTAAAGAATTCATATTTGCACTTCATGGTCAAAGGATGAGTAGAGTGTACGCCCCCACATTAAAGCAATTGAAAACACGTTAACAGGAGAAATAGCTTTAATGAGAGTGTACACACATCCACTTAAGAATGTTTCCACTATGAGATGCCCCCGAAAAGAGAAACATATCAAGGGAAATGGGATATACTAACATTGGGGTAAGTAAGATCATATGATAATATGTAATATTATATCAAGTATTAAATATCATCATTCACCAAAGAAAGTAGAACTATGACATGATGGAGGAAAAGATGCATGAGAGTTACAAAGAAGAGTATCTTTGGGTCAATAACATGGAGACCAAAAAGAGTTGGTTCTACCATATCACAAGCAACCAAGAAGACTCTACAAAGTTGCTAGTATGGATAATAGCATAGGTACAACAAGGTGATCACTTTATCCTCTTGTACTCAACAAAGCAATAAGGATAATCTAAATCAATCAAACCAAAATATATAACCAAAAAAAACACAAGAACACAGAGACTACCATGATAGATGAAGTCCACATCAAGAATTTTGCATGCCCCCATCTCGATTTGAAATGCTAGGGGAAGGACGGTGACTCTCGAGACGAACGACATCCATTACTATAGAAATCATAGTGAGTTCTAAGCAAGGGCTTTATGAGTCGCTATGCTCATTACTAGAAGTGATTGTAAGTTGTGTAGAAAGCATGTCAAGAAAATCATTATCCATATCAATTAATTCTTCATCACTACTAAAATGTTCATCATCTAAAGTATTTTCCATATCAAGATTAATAGAATTTAAAATACGAATAGAATCATCATGTTATCCATATGCATAGTGTTACCTTGTTTAGCGTCTTCCAAAGACTCGTGCATAATTTGATCAAAGGAAGGTAAAGGTAAAGGTTGAGATGAAGATGTAGGTTGAGAAGCAAGAGAATGATATTTAGCCTTAACTTTAGCTCGAAGGCTCTTGAACTGCAAATAGGCATGTTGATTCCGAATAGTATTAAAAGATATAATCGAAAGATTAGGATCAACTACCATAGGTTCCGAAGAAGGAAAAACAACATGTTCAATAGCTGAAGGAATAGATGTAAAAGGTAAAATAGGTTCATAAACAAAAGGAGCAGATGGAGTAGGCAAGATAGGCGCAGGTGAATAACCCTTAGGAAGATTAAGCTCCATGATCTTGACTACTTCATGTTTTTGTTACTTTCTACAGAGATGATCTAGATGAGTAGGTGGTTTTTCAGAACAAGATGGCCAATAAAAATCAATCTCAACATAATCTATAGGGCACAATGGTTTATAAAGGGAATGATTAATAGTAATAATTTCTCCATTATGAGGAAATTTAAGGCATTTATGAATAGGAGAGGCTATAGATTGCATGGAAGAGAGCCATGGAATACCAAGATTAACTTGAAATTGATCAGAAGTAGGAATAACAACAAAGGTAATAAAAACATTTTCCCATGAAATAGTGGCAGGTAAAGTGATAGAACCTCAAGGATGATAAAGAAAAACATTACAAGTTTGAATCCACATAGGAGTTGTATCATAAGCATCTCTATGCAACCCTTTATTAAAAAAGGTTTTCTTTAGTGATAACATTCACAATAGAAGAAGGATCAACCAAAGTACATGAGAAGGAATATGAGCAACTCTGGCAGTGATGTAAAGAGGACCATTAGGTTCCCTAAACATAATAGACTGACTAAAACTAATAAGAGGTGTCTATTTATGTTTAGGTGGAGAAGAAATTAGAGGTTGAGGTTCTAACTTAGCATGATTAATCACATGATTTTCTTCATGTATCTTCTCATCATAATTAATATGGTTATTAGAAGAAGAAGGTTGATTAATAACATTCATTGAGTAAGAAGGTAAAGGATTAGTGTAAATTTGTAAATTATGATTAGGTGATGCAACAGACTTATTCATAATATTAACTTGAGCATCAATAGATATAGCCTTGGAGTCAATAAGGTCCTGAATAACATTCTTCAAACCATAACACCTTTGAGTAACATGGCCAGGTTGATGATTGCATTGACAAAAAACATTTGAATCACAATATTTAGGCAATGGTTTACTAGTATCAATTATAGACACCTGAATCTGATTACATCATTAAAGTAATCTTATTTAGTCATCTTTCAGGACATTATTGATCAAGTATTTAATATTTAATTAATTGATCATCATCCCCTAGTTTATTTATTTGTTTAACTAACTATAAGCCCAATTGATAAAATCAAATGACAAACCAAAAGTCTAAATATCAATTAAATTCCTATTCTCCTATTAAATAAAATAAACACGTAAATCTATTAACTTTAATCCAAAATCCCCTTTGATTTAATAAATCATTTTAATCAAACCCCCAACCTCTAACTAACCCTCAATCCCTATCATTAGCTAAATCCAACCCATTCACCCATGCTAATCTCGCTTAGCCAACTACATAATGCACCTCATAAGTGTTAGCCCACTTGCATCCCTCTAACATACCACTTGCATCCTAATCCCCTCCTTAAACACGTGCACAACTTTAACCAAGGGTTAATAAGTCCTAAGCCAAAAGCAAAGTAAAAAATTTGTCCTATCCTTGTTACATTCCTATCCAAAAGACTTTAAGGCTCTTACATGACTTGAAAGCTCTTTAAGGCCTCTTACATCCCTCTTCCACAGTCCTTCCCCCTCATAACTCTCTTTGACCATCCCCTCACATCCAATCCCCTTGCGACGCTTGTCACAAGGCTATGGATTTGAAGAAGAACAATCCATGTGCTTCCCTCTCTTTCAATCCAAACCTTCCCTCATCCTTCCTCCATCCTTGCATCTTGGCCCACCATCTCACTACCCCTTGACCTATAAATTGGACCCTTCCCCTCTCACAAACCATCCACTTCCAATGCAAACTTATAATCTTATTTTGAGAGCTCATAAACTATCAAAATACTATCTATAATGGCAAAATCCACTCATGCTCCCATTGTTGAACCCTTCATTCACCACCATACTCAACCATAATCCATTGTTTGAAGCTTGAGCACGTGTGAGCACACATCCAACCATCATTGTGTACACATCTAAGCATCAAGGTCACACTTGTTGAGCTCACCATACTTGGTTTGCATTCTCCTTATGTGTCTCCTTCGTCCTTTCATACATTTGTTGTATTTCTTTAATTTGTGAATGTTAGATTTATCTTCATATTCTTTGCACACTAAAATCTTACACCATACATTTTGGCATGCTTGATGGGAGCCCACATTCAGGTCATTCTCAATCATTTGCACTTAGGTTCACTAATTTAAAAAAAATGATGTATTGTGATTATTGTTTTGCGTATTAGGTTTTTAACTTCGTCTACAAGTTTACAAGTGCCAATACAGACAACACATTCCCAACCATATCACTCTTTTTCACATAGGAAAACCTCAAAAAAAAAAAAGTTTGTGAACCCACAACTACAAGTTTGAGGGCAACTATCTACGGGAGTGCAAACCCACAAAGGTGAGATCACTTTAATTTTTAATCCTTTCGATCACGTGGCCATTTCCCTTATCTTAACACTTTTATTTCATTCCCACCTTCGGTCATTCCGTGGGATCGCTTGTACATGCTCGCAGGTTCGCCTGCAATACTTGCGAGATCGCTCTACACTAGAAACCTAATTTGACTTCTATTCTCAAACCCACAGTTAAATTAGTCAGTGGAAACACTTACAATATTTGTGAGATGGTTGTCTGGTGAGTTTTCTCTACAACTATATCTTTTGCGGCTTGCGTTTTATTTTTTTCTTCACCAGTTTGACTATGTTCTTTCCTTGTAGGATTGTCGGTTGACTCTTGCGGGTTCACTTTTAATTTTAATTTGTTGTGTTCAATCCCTATAGATGGAACAACATGAGGTTCTGGTTTAATATTTTCCTTAACAATTTGTTTAAACCATGGAATGAACTCACATCTCTATTTAGGCTTTAAAACAAACAACTCAAAATCAATCTTGAATGCCCTAAGGAAACTTGCAATACTTTCAATGGAATGAATGGTTAGATAGAAATCACAATCTTGAATGCTAAGAATCAAAGAATCAATGCTATAAATCACACTTCATCTTGGGCACTAAAACAAACAAAAACTCCATCTTGAATGCTAAAGTTAAAAAAAGAATGAATGCAATGAACATTTTCTTTTGGGAATCAAAGAACGTTTCAAATCAAACATTTCAAGTTAGTGCTTAAAACAAACTCATCTAATCTTGAATGACTTGAGAAAAAATGCTTGTATTCCCATCTTTTTTTAAAGCTTTCACAGACATGATTTCTTATGATGACTTGATTTCTTATGTTGACCATCACTGTCAAGTTGGAATGAACCTTTCATGCTAATCACAAGTATTTTCAAGACATAGATAGGAAAGACAACTAAAGCTTCAAAATTAGAATGAACAAAAAGTCTTGTGTGTCTTAAGATTGTGCCTTTTAGCACATCTTTAAGTTATATTTTATTTCTTGCAAAAACATAACCATTTAAATATGTGACATATGTACCAAAAGTTGTTAGTAAGATCATATACAACAACCTAAGAGTGCTTCTAGCGAGTTCATCATCCTCTAGGAAGCGCGTCCCCTTTGGATAGAACTCAAATTGATAAAATCCTCTAGCCGGTATATAAATGTGAAGAAAGGTAAACTTTTTTCTCCATCAGACAAGTTTGGGTGGTGCATTTCCAGTGATAGCTTGAGGTGGGCAAACTTTCCCATGATTTCAACATGGTTGAAATAGGTTCTTAAGTAAATCACATGTGTACCAACCATTTAGTTGACTCCATGAATCTTATTACAAACCAACTAGCAACTACCCTTTTAACCTTACATCAAATCCAAATTGACAACAGGGATAAAGCATGCTTGAACTGTCTTATTTGTGAAATGACCTCATGGAAAACATTTGTTGAAAATACACATCTATCAAAGTTGGTTATCAAATGTCCTTTTTGCCAAAAAGAGATCCATTATTTATCTCCCTCAAAGTTGCTTTGTCCTTTGAAGGATTGCTTGTTCACTTGATCAAAAAAAAGTGTCTCAAAAGTCAAAATAGGGCATACTTAGCATAGTCACTGCCCCATTACAACTTCATCCAAGATTCCAAAACATTGTCATCTGAATCACACTTATTCTACTATCCTATGTTGTTTTATGTTAGTATCATCATTTCTAAAGTCTTCCATCAAGTCCTCCTTTTCTCTTGATATCCTAACTAGTCGAGTTTACTTCATCATTTCCCACCCTATTTCCATCTCCCTTAGAGTTAGTCCTTCCTCTCATTATGAGCTTTATCTAAATCCCATTCCGAGCTTACTTTTTATCCTAATTTGAACTTTAGTGTTCATCCATATTCATTCTTCTTCTCTATCCAAATCATCATCAAAACATGATATCACAACTCTATTATGATGAGTTTGGTTGTCCCACCTATTCTCCCACTCCATCCTATTCCAATGATGATCAAGGTCTTGTTAACCATGATGATTATATTGAAATCCTTAGAGATTTTCTTCCAAACATCATCCAAAATCCAAACATTCCTCTAAAATACATCACCATGCCTCCATGCATACCATCTATTACTCCTTATCATACCTTTGACAAGGGAAATCCATTATTGCACTCATCCGCACCTTCTTATATCACGCCCACATATTCCCCTCATACATCAGTCATGTCACCATCTTCCTCCACCTTCATATCCCAATCTCCACCCTTCCAGAACAATGCTACTAGCTATATCCCTAGTCCAAACCTACCATCTCGATATCCTCCAAAATACTTTTCAAATCCTCTAACCAATTCTAGTTATATAATGCATCATCCTAATCCCCTTACTCTTCTCAATCCAACATGTACATCTCCAAGGAATTTTACAAGAAACTAAAAGAAAATCCATCTCCCAGACCCATTATTCCTCTTCCATCATCCCATCACCACCATCCCCATTTCATCCACCCCACTTATCAATCCCCTTCCATCTCCTACCTCCCATCCATCAAATCCCTCCAAATTTTTCTCCACATCTCCTCCTCCTAGCATTACCCAAATCCCATGTACTAGACCTAATGAGTCCATTCCCCATCAACTCATCCCAATTGAAGAAACTCCATCCATCTACCTCACTTAAAGAAACCATCCATACATCTCCTATCGCACCATCCACTCCAACCCAATCCCGTCAAGATCTTATCCAAAAGCATGTTGAATATCCCACAACACAAAAGAAGATCCCACCATGCCATGTACAATATCTCAAGAGCCCACCATCCCACTTATTCTCCTACATGATCCACTTTTACTATTCTCTCCATCCAATGAGCAGTCACCATCCCCTCCATATCCAAATCCTACCATTATACCTACTCCATCTCAAGACCCATTTGCATCAAACCATCCAAATAAAGATCCTCTCCTTCCATCCCTCTACTTCATGATCGTACACCCCCTATAATCTATGGTAGTAGATCTATAGAAGAAGAACTAACTATAATATCTGAAACTTTGACTCCTTCACCTACTAAGGGACTCACATCTTGTGTTCCAAATAATGAACATTATATTGACAAAAGAAATAAAAGCGTATCTCTAGATGTTGGTATCCCTTCTCTCCCTTCATGGTCCCCAATCCTTCCATCTTCACCCCAAAGTTCCCATACATCTTATTCAACATATATTTTAGGTTCTTATCCTACTACTTCTTTCCATCCCTCCATTTTGGGTTGCTATATCCCTTATCTAAATCCTTCACCCTTTCCATCCATTTTGGGTCCTTATATACCTAATCCAAATCCTTTATCTCCTCCATCTATTTTGGGACCTACTCATTCCTCGATTCCATCTATTTTAGGGCCCTATCCTTCATTTCCTCCATCTATTTTGGGCAATTATATGCATCCATATCTTGTAATCCAATCCATCACTCCATCCCCTCAAATCCACAAGCTAGATCATCAAAGGCACTCATCCTTGAATCCCTTCCAACCTTCAACCTCTACCATTCCATCCATAATATCTCCATATCCTCCATGCTCCTTTTTCCATACGATGGCTAATAGAAGAAAATTGGATAGCAAAATTAAAAAGAATAAATCCAAAAATCTAAGTATCAGCATGTCATGTCTAAAGTACATGTTCCAGAAGAGAAACATTTGATCCAAACAAAAAAAAAATCAAAAGGCCACAAATGCCCAAGTTGAAAAAGTAAAAAATCATGTGGATACCCAGGATCTTTAGAAAAGAAATGCATCTCAAAGAAAAATCTCGATTGGCATCCATTCCTGCTACTCAAAAAGCCTCATTCATTCATACTTTATCCAAATCTCCATATACACATCCTCCATCCCCCCAATTCACTTTTAGTCCTTATTCTTCTTATCCTACACTTTCACTCCTCCATCTTCCAAGTTTACTTTTGGTCCTTATATTTCTCCTACTCCATTTTCTCCTTACTCTCGTCCAAAACCATCTTTCTCACTACTTCATCCCCTTTTAGGATATGTACCAATGATGATCTTTTCAAATTCCTCATCCATTTACCCATTAGTCTTATGTCTTCACAGCCATTATTTGTCGAGTCCCACCCACCATCTCACTCATTTAATTCAATCTTTATCATGCTTCATAATCCACCCATCCTACCAACATCTATGAGTAAAAATACATCAAAAAAGAAAATTTAAAAAATTTAAAAATTAAAAGAAAGTAAAGAAAAAAGAGGCATCCACTGGTGAAAACTTGGAAATTAAAGCGCCTTGGACAAGTATCATGATGAAAACTTGGCAAATAAGTGTCATGCATAATCCCTCCATCCAAATGCTCTACACACTTGGGTGAAAGTTTTAGCACCCACCATACCCATCTCATCCATACCAACATCCTATCCATTTCACCTCCTCCCTCTTTCAGATCTTGATAAAAAAATAAAGGCCACCACCAGATGCATGCTTTTGGTCACCTCTTTGACATCCATTTCCCCATCACCAGCTTGTATCCACCTATCCTTTATCCACCCATTCTTTCATCCATCTAATCCCTCCATCAGTCTCATCCACCCATCATAGTCACCATCTACCTCATTCACCTTTCCCATCCTAGCTTCCATCTATCTTGTCATCCTCTTATCATCCAACCTTCCATCCTATCACATCCTTCATAAGACCTCCTCTTGAATGACATATAATAACTGGGGGCATTGTATTCCTTGGAGATCGTATCGTGTCCATCTTTCCATCTTCCCATTCTAGTCATATTTCCATCTAGTCATCCCAAAATCCATTCATCTCCCAATCTCTACCTTTTCACATTCCTCTACCCAAACCTTCTATTAGGCATACCTTTTTCTTCTATCCTTGCACCTCTCAACATTGCCTCCATCTTTCCATCACCTGGTACATCCATTTTCATCAATATCTATCTCTAAGCTATCCCCATGTACCCCAATGCCATCCATTCATATCCTATTGCTCCTAGAAATCTACCATCACATGCACCATCCCATTGTACATCTTCCAACTCATCCAATCTAATTCTTAATCCTCTGCCCATCCTTATTGTAAGTCTTGGTCATAATCCAATCATCATCATTGGGATGCATCCTTTCCACTCCTTGTCTTGAAGTATATCTTTCCCTTATCCACATCACCCTATCCACCCTCAATCCTCTATCTCCACATCTCGAGCTTTTCATCCGCTATCTCCCCATCCTAAGATTTTCATTTGCTATCATTTCATCTTGATCTTTTCTTGCTATCTCATCATCCTAATTTTTTCTCATTATCTCCCCATCCTAAGCTTTTCATTCTCTATCCTTTCATTCTGAGCTTTTCTTGCTATCTCCTCATCTCCATATTTTCTCGCTATCTCCTCATCCTAAGCTTTTCATGCTATCTCCTCCTCTTGAGCTTTTCCCATTATATTATATTAGATCCATTCCATACTTATCCTATCCTACCAAGCTTTTTTTTTTGTATAGTAATCCCTTGTCAACACCTTGGTTAGTCAACTGAATATTCCTTGAGCATTAGTTCTTAGCTTCGCCCTATTCTATATATCTCTCACCTCTTCATGTTAGTTCACGTTTGATCAAAATCTATAGTTCTCCTAGCTATGCATTTTAGAATGTTCTCATGCAAGACCCTTTGTCATCCAAGAATTATCATAAAAGTTTTAGTTTTCCTAAATCCCATCACCACTCTAGATACCACCAATAGATCCTTGTAGGATACAACTTTCCTCTCATCTAATCTTGGTCCGTGCATCTCCTGTCCTATCGATCTCTTTAGCAAAAGGTTATTTTTTGTTGATTTACTCTTTCTTTCAATATTGGATTTCAATTTCAATTCTTGATTATCTTTTCCAAGAAATTTGGTTGTCCCCTCCTCAAGGTCGCTACAATCCTTTATATCATGGTGTGACGTGAATGAAACAATTCAAGAGAAAGGTCTTGATTAGGCCCTTTCGTCCTTTTCTTTTTTGCTTGCGAGTTAGTTAGATGTGACCCTTGCATATTCCAAACCTGTGATCACTTGTGGTTGCATGATGCACTTGGGAAATATCATTTTCTTGCAAGTTACCTAGTATTGTTTCCACTTGGCTTCCTTTGGGATTCATGCGTTATGCTGGGGCAATCCTTGCGCGTTTGTTTTGCGTTAGTCCTATGTAATATTGGTGAAAAGGCCTTGATGTTCTTCATATCCTTGACATGTCTCCAATATTCCTATATTAAAATAAGTGCTTAACTACATGGTGGTGATCCCCTTTGGAACACCCCCACGTTCAAGCTTCAATGGATTCCTTCACCCCTCCATTCCACAAAAATCAAAAGCTATCTTCCAACATCCTATCAGAACACCCATTCAAATTAGTCCTACAATCATGATCCAACCACTCTATCAATCCCATAGTATCCAAAGTTCCTCACCTCCTTTCTATCTCCTACCTCACTACCTCATCCCCAACCTAAGTTCTTAACCCATGTTTATTCTTGTGTACATGGTTTTCCTTTGTCTCATTCTCCCATAGCGAGAGTCTAACTCCATGTTAATCCTCTCTTTCCCAATCTGAATCCTCCCTCTTGCCTTAGATTTTCATACTTTTCAAGAAGTCATTGGGCCTCATCTTCTCTCCCCATTGCCTTCTCGATGGGGCATCACATAGTCCAGTCTCTCCTCTTTCTATTTAAGACTAGTGCAACTTTGTTTCTTTATAAAATCTTTTTCATGTCATCTATCTTCAAACTTCTTCAAAATAGTATTGTCTTAACACTATGTTAAAGAGGGGCAAAATGTAAACACCTAAATTTGATTACATCATTAAAGTATGCTTATTTAGTCATCTTCTAGGACATTATTGATTAAGTATTTAATATTTAATTAAT
The DNA here is from genome assembly GCA_028749045.1 of Cupressus sempervirens. Lineage (NCBI taxonomy): Eukaryota > Viridiplantae > Streptophyta > Pinopsida > Cupressales > Cupressaceae > Cupressus > Cupressus sempervirens. The sequence goes on along the minus strand of CM053783.1, from coordinate 804,266,406 downwards.
TTATTGTCATCCCCTAGTTAATTACTTTATTTAATTAACTATAAGCCCAATTGATAAAATCAAATGAAAAACCAAAAGTCTAAATATCAATTAAATCCCTATTCTCCAACTAAATTAAATAAATACATTAATATATTTAATTTAATCCAAAAATCCTCGTTGATTTAATAAATAATTTTAATCAAACCCCCAACCTCTAACTATCCCTAAGTCCCTATCATTAGCTAAATCCAACCCATTCACCCATGTTAATCTCACTTAATCAACTAATTAACCAACCTCATAAGTGCTAGCGCACTTGCATCCCTCTAACATGCCACTTGAAAATCCTAATCCCCTCCTTAAACATGTTCATGACTTTGACCAAGGGTTAAGAAGTCCTAAGCTAAAAGCAAAGTCAAACTTCTATCCTATCCTTCTTACATTCCTATCCAAAATACTTTAAGGCTCTCACATGACTTGAAAGCTCTTTAAGGCCTCTTACATCCCTCTTCCACACTCATTTTCCCTCATAACTCCCTTTGACCCTCCACTTTGACCGTCCTCTCACATCCAATCCCCTTGTGACACTTGTCACAAGGCTATGGATTTGAAGAAGCAAAATCCATGTGCTTTCCTCTCCTTCAATCCCAGCCTTCCCTCATCCTTCCTCCATCCTTGCATCTTGTCCCTCCATCTCACTACCCCTTGGCCTATAAATTGGACCCTTCCCCACTCAAAAACCATCCACTTCCCATGCAAACTTATAATGCTATTTTGAGAGCTCATAAACTATCAAAATAACATCTATAATGGCAAAATCCACCCATGCTCCCATTGTTGAACCCTTCACTCATCACCATACTCAATCATAATCCATCATTTGAATCTTGAGCACATGTGAGCAAACATCCAACCATCATTGTGGATATATCTAAGCATTAAGGTCACACTTGGAGAGCTCACCATACTTGGTTTGCATTCTCCTTATGTGTCTCCTTCATCCTTTCATACATTTGTTATTCTTTTTAGTTGTGAATGTTAGATTTATATTAATGTTCTTTGCATACTAAAATATTATAACATACATCAATAGTATTAATAGGAGGAAGATTAAGAATTTTAGCAAAATCAATGTAGTCATCACCTCAAACAAAGGTTAAGATAATTAAGTGTACTTATGGTTAGGATGATATACAAAGGAAAAAGAAGTCGTATATTTAGATGTAGTAGCCACTTAATCAGAAACTGTGTTTGTGGACTTAAATTTGATAAAATTGTTATGTTTAGAGAACTTGTTTAAATTATTGCCGACATCACACTTGTCACTAGAAATAGGAGCCATCAGAGTAGAGCTCTCGATTTGAATCACTTGTAACTGGTAATGGTGAAGTAGTGCACATAAATGTGAAAAGGGGGTATAATTAGTAAGGAGAATCTTATCTCTATTATCTTTCTATAAATTAGAAATAAAGATGCATTAAATATCATGATCAAGCACAGGATAATAAATCTGAGCATACAAATGTTTAACTACCAATAAATTCAGTAATTTTATCTTTAACGTTTTTCTACAATGTATTAAATTAGATAAAGAAATATGTGGACCAATATTATTATGAAATTATTAAATGAAATAATTAGCAAGAGTTTGCAAGGAATCAACAGAATAAGGAGGTAGAGAGAAATACCATCGCAAGGCTTCATCCCTAAAGGTACATAGAAGAAACTTATCCATAAGCCTATAATCATGATCAAAACCACTATACATAGTCTAGAAAGTTTTAACATGTATTACGGGATCTCCCTTACTGTTATAAGTCTCAAGATGAGGTACCTCAACATTTTATGGTATAGCAACATGAAGGATATCTAAGGAAAGGGGATTAGCAACGTTACATGTAGGAAAATTGTACTTAGATTAAGTTAAATAAGCTAGTTGTTGTAATGCAATGATGATTTGAACCAAGGCACTAATAGTAGGATCAAAGGATGCATTGGTAGGCATGGGTATACTAGATGGATCAATGAAATTATAAGAAGTAGGAGGAATGTGTAAGGTTGTTGGTAAAGGATTAGAAGGAATGGGTAAATGGTTCAAGTAAGTAAAAGGAACCACATTAGTAATGAAGAAGGAATGGAAGTAGGAGGAACACTCACGGGAAGTGAAAGGTTAGGAAGACCAGCACTTAAAGGAGTGGACACCTGTGTAGAAGTAGTCGCGAGAGGCAGAGCATATGTAGGTATACTAGAAAGAGTGGTAGAAATCAGGATAGAAGGTTCAACGATTGTGGAAGGAGGAGGATATCCTAACTCTTGAGCGCATTTTGTTAAAGACTTAGCATGAGTATCAGTAAGGTGAGATATACCATGCAAGATAGAAATGTTATTATCATCATTGTTAAGAAGCTTCTTAAGAGATTCAATAGTAGCAACAGTACCAGGATTATAATTTTCTTGCACAAGCCAAGTTTCCAATTTATCAAATTCATGAGAAAGCTTACCGACTTGCAAAGGAGGAACTTTTAAAGCGTTGTCTTCATCATGCGATGAGTGAGAAGAGTTATTCTTTGCTATAGGATTAAGGTTATATAGAACTATTATACAAAGAGATGTGGGGTGTTAATGTGTGTGTGTGAGAGAGAGAGAGGTTATGAAGAGTGGAGGAAAGAGGGAGGGGGTTAGGGAGGGACAATAAGAGATAGATAGAGAGAGGGGGGGCTATGGGCTAGGGGTGAGTGGGAGAGAGGGGGGTTAGGAGTTAGATAGAGATAGATAAAGGGGTTAGGGGTGTGGGTGTGTGTGTGTGTGTGTGTGTGTGAGAGAGAGAGAGAGAGAGAGAGAGAGAGAGAGAGAGAGAGAGAGAGAGAGAGAGAGAGAGAGAGAGAGAGAGAGAGAGAGAGAGAGAGAGAGAGAGAGAGAGAGAGAGAGAGAGAGAGAGAGAGAGAGAGGGTTATAGATATAGGGTAAGGAGTTAGATAGAAAGAGAAAGGTAGGTTACATGTTTGAGAGGGGGAGGTAAAGAGAGGTTAGGGGTTAGTGAGAGATGGAGGTTAGGGTTTTGAGAGGGAGGGAGAGAGAGGGAGAGAGGTAGGTCAAGGGTTTGAGATGGGGAGAGAGAGTGTGGTAAAGGGTTAGTGAGAGAAGGAAGTTTAGGGTTAGAGAGATGGGGTTAGGAGTTAGATAAAGAGAGCTATAGGTTAGCAGTTTGAGAGGGAGGGAGAGAGGTAGGTTAGGGGTTTGAGAGAGAGAGAGAGAGGGGTGTTTAGGGGTTATACAGAGAGATGGAGGTTAGGATTGATACAAAGAGATGAAGAGTTAGGGGTTTAAGGAGAGAGAGAAAGAGAGAGGTTATGAATATATGTGATTGTATACACACAAATAGAATAAAAATATTTGATTATATATGAATTTAGTTGTATACTTATAAATATGTAGTTGGATATTATATAATATTTAATTATATATATGTATTTGATAGGTAACATTATTTTTATATTGATATTTCAGAAATATGCTTCCACATTTACATCTTCTTTATGTCTCGTTCATTAAAAGGAGACACCTGACAACAATCACTATACTTCTTCTGTATTACATATTTTGCTTGAGACCCATAATAGACCTTCAAACCAACTAGAGACATGAAACAAAAAAAGGATAAACCCCTCAACCATACTAACCAAGACCAGACATGACAAACTTTACATGAGGAAGACATATTGTCCAATGACTTTTGTAGTAAAGGAAAAGTTAGCCTCCATTTTTACTCCACGAAACTTTAGAAAAAAGGGACCAATCCACATTTGAAGTCATCAAAAGTCTCCTAAGACGTGAGCTTGAATTACTCATATTAATGATTATTTTGTCAGGAAGCTAATTCACATGTATTACAGATACCTTTCTTTCTACTCAATCTCTCCTCAAATGTGTGAAATAAACTTTACATTGCATCATGTCAATAATAACATGGGTCTATAATATATCATTCCAATCCCACATTAATCTTCAAATGTGATCTTTCAAAAGTCCTTGAAGAGTTCAAATTCGTTGTCCAGGGAGCTAGAGACACCCACATTTGCAAGTCTACTTGCAATGTCATTTGCTTCTTTGAATGTGTGTGTTATCTTGAATTCATCTACCTTGGTGAGAAGGATTCTTGACTACTTGATGAATTTATTCAAATTCTACACTTGCAAGTGACCTCTAATTAGGCCATTGATCATAATCTATGAGTCACCTTCTATTTGTATTCTTCTGAATTTTAGTTTTATCCCCATATGGATAACTTGTAATAGGGTCTGGCATTCAACTTCATTGTTTGAACCATCCTTCAGCCTCTTAGAAACCATCACTACAACATTTCCACTATAATTTATTACCACATATCCATAGCCAGACAAGCCTGGATTACCTTTGACGATCCATCAAAGTTGATTTTGACTCACTACTGCTTCAATGAAATCCAAACACAATCTTTCCTAGAAGGAATACAATTATCCCTAGATGTCCCAAGAATGGATCTAAAATTAATAGTGGGGAAAGCATGTTGAGGCAATACATCCTAGTATTAAAAGGAGGTCTTTTGAGGGTCTATCCCCACTGTAACTTTTGAGATTAATTATGTGATTGCCTTTTACAACCTAATTAGAAATCTATATGTTTCCTTTGACTTCTCTTTGAAAAGTTTCATGTTCCTTTTCTTCCATGATTCCCAAAAAATAGTAGAAGGTACAATCACCCAAGCTACTATGAAGGTTGATTTTGTTTTCCTAAAAAGAAATGACTCTAACCATTCCTTTAGAGTCGTAGGCAATGGGATTTTCCAATTAAGTTTCCTCATCACAAAACCCTAGGTTGTTTAGGCAAACACACAGTTCAACATTATGTGGCCTGAAGAATCCTCTACATTCTCACAAAGAACACATCTAAAGAGTCCAAGAAGCCCATTCTCATCAACCTCTCCCCAGTCAAGATCTATCCATTTCCAACCAACCATGTAAATGCACTTTCCTTTGGGACACACATACCATTCCAACATAAATTCTTTTTCCATTCCACCATCTTGATATTTCCTTCTTGTAGTGTATAGTCAACCTTCACATAGTAATTACCACTCTTAGATCCACACCATTTGAGTTCATTGTTATCCTTATAAGAAATCACAACTCTATCCTCAAAGATCCTTCTCATGATTATTGTATCTTCATGACCCAAGTTAATATCATTTGAATCTTTCCAATTCACTTTCCTACCTTCCTCTATAGAGGTTTCATCAACATAGTCACAAAGCTTGGTCCTGCATTGCCTTTCGAAAGCCACAATTAACTATTGGGATGCATCTCTTGCACTTAAGGTATACTGACCATCCCATGAATCATGCCAAAAAAATTCTTTCCTACTATCTCCAATTTGACATGTCAGATGTTCTGAAATGATTGATTTGTAGCTGATAATAAAGTTCCAAAGGACACAACTCCTAGGGGGTTGGCTAAGCTGAGGATTCTCTCATCCTCCATACTGTCCAAGTACTTAGCTTGTAGAACCTTAATCTTCCTCTGGTCCCCTTCCCTCTAGAGTTGCCAAATCATCTTGGTTCCCAAAGCTAAATTCAATAGAGTCCAATCTCGAATGCCAACCCCACCTCCACCTTTTGGTTGGCACACATTTTTCCATGTCATAAGGGGAATTTTGTCTTCATTCTTTGTTCCAATCCAAATAAATCCCTGCATGCATTGATAGATAGAATCAATAACCTTCCTTGGAACTCTTAAACAAGTGTTAACCATAGCCCTCTCCAACTATCCATTTTTCTATAGCAACCATCCACCAACTCTTTCCAAAATTTTGCCTTATCAAAACCTTCAAACAATGGTGTGCTAAGGAATATTCCTAGAAGTTTTCTAGTCTAAACTCTAAAGGCCTAATCAATATCCCTTTGTGAACCTAATTCTATGTTGAAGAAGTAAACTTCCAATTGTTGATCTCATATTGGTTTTGATAGGTGAGTATTGACACACTTAAGTTGTTTACTCAGTTCATGCTGAACAAGTAACATATGCCAAGAAAACCATGTACTGTGTTGAGTCATAATGAATGCTAAGCTAGTCATGTGTCGAGTCACTCAAGTGCTAAGTAGATAGTATATGTTGAGTGACACAAGAACTGAGTAAATAGTGGATGTCGAGCAATGCAGGTACCAAATCACAACAAAAAGATTAATGCATGCTAAGCATCATAGACTTCAAATGCCGAGTAACATAACTTTGACATATTTGGTTATAATGGCACAAGCAACTATGTAAACCATTTTTGAGTTGACTTAAGATTGAATTTTGATATTTTGGAGATAAGGACAAATCTATAGTTGGATTCCCTATGCAATTACATGCAACCAACTAAAAAATGGGAAGGATTAAGCGACAAAATGGATGAATCTCAGACGTAGATTCATACCTAACCCTAAGTCACTAAGTCTTCTTAAGGAGGATGAAACCCTAAACTATCAATGAGTGTGTAATGAATAAAAGGAGCTAAGAAAGAAGTTTTCATGTGAAAACAAAGCATTTATGGTGGCTTAGAAGTTACGAAGTGAGATTGAATTACAAAATTAGTTAGAGTAGAATAGAGGATAGAGAAGAGTATATAACATAGAGACATCAAATTAAGAAGGATCAAGAACAAGTGTTTAGAGGTGATCTCTTATTAGGCAAGAAAGTGCTAACCATAAGATCAAAGGTGAGACATTGTAACAGGTGATTTCAGTCAAAATCTCTTAACAGGGTAGTCCTAACATGCTGTATGAAATTTTTTAACAGGGTGCTTACTTAGTTGTAAGTTAAAGTCCTTTAGCAAGGCACACTTCTAACAGGGTGTTGAAATCCTCTAACAAGGTGAGACCTAACAATCTTTGTAAGCCTTTAATAGGGTAGACCTTTGATAGGGTAGATCATGAATCATGGTCAAAACATTGCAACCTTCATTGGATACACTTTATCACTGTAGTAGTGAAGATTTGTGGGTGTCATTCCCACCCCGGTTTTACCTTCTCAACTTGGAGGGTTTTTGGGTAATTATATTTAATGTTATGTGTGTGAATGCTTACATCTTTACATGATTTAGATGTACATGCTTTGCAAGCTATTTCAGTTTACTTATTGAATGCATGAGATGGATGTGTGGTGAAAGTTTTATGGGTTCAAGTTTAAACTACTAATTCACCCCTCCCCCCCTCAGAAGTTTACTTTCCTATTGTAATTCCAACATTGACTTCTCCTAGTTAACTGATTGGCTAGACACAAAATTATAGAGATGAAGTACTTTCTTCATAACTCTTGCTTCCTCCTTGGAAGAAACACAAAAGAATCAAGTGTCATAAGCAAACTGGGAATGTGTAGTGGCCTCAATACCTCTAGCAATCAAAATACCCTTCCATTTTCCAATCTCCCTTTTCCTAGTTATAGACCTTCCTAAAATGTTTGCTAAGATAATGAAGAGCAAGGTAGAAATCAAGTCACCCTAAAGAATCCCTAGTGAAGTAGTGAAGAAACCCTGCATGCTTCCATTAACTAAAACAAATTCCCTATAATATGATAGCATACTTTCAATCCATTTAAGCCATTCCTCACTGAAAACAAACCTCTTCATGATCTCAATCAAGAAACCCATGTCCACTTTGTCATAGGCCTTCATTATGTTAAGCTTCAACATAATCCTTCTCTATTTACTGGCCATAGCTAAATGGATAGCCTCATGTGCAACAATAATCTTGTCAATAGTATTCCTATTGGGTGTAAAGCCATTCTGTTCCATAGAAATCACCCTATCAAGGAAAGACTTTAACTTGCTGGCAACCACCTTAGAAATTATTTTGTAAATTGTGTTACAGAAGAAGATAGGCTTGGATTTCTTTAACATTGTAGGTTTCTCCTTGTTGGGAATTAAGGAAACCAAGGTGTCGTTGAAATCCTTTAAGACAAAGCCTTCACATCTTTATTCTTCTACAATCGCAAGCAAGTCAAGCTTCAAGACCTCCCACAGTTTATGATCAAAGAAAGCCTTATATATATATATATATATATATATATATAAAATTTAATTATATCTTAATTTAGTTATATAATTATAAATATATATAAAATGTTTAATTATAATTGATTTTTTAATATATATTTATAACATTGAATAATAAATATTTAGTTAATTTATGATAGACATAACCCGATTGGGTTATTTCTATCATAATAACCTGAGAGGGTTATGTGAATGCAATATATTTTATATTCATTTATTAATAACCCAATCGGGTTTTTTCTAACAAAATAACTCGATCGAGTTTTGTCTAGCAAAATAACCCAATTAGGTTCTTTAAACATAGCAATGCATTTTTCTCTTTAATAACCCGATCAAGTTATTTTAAAACATAAAATTCGATTTGGTTATGACTTGGAATTGGCCTTGGGAGTTGACCCAAAGGCTTGGGAGCTCATTTTACCTCCAATTTCAATCCTTTAGATGTTTTTTCATCTTCAAAGATAAATTCTTGTCTTTGCCTTCATTAGGTTTCCAAAATGATAAAGTGGGTATCTTTGAAATCACCACCATGATTTCACATGTCTTCCTACCTTTCTGAATATATAATTTTTTCCTTTTTTTGATAACATCACTTTGTAAATGTTAATTAGTTTTACCACTATCTTCATAGTCCTCACAAACATATGTCTAACCTTTTTTTTGATAACTTTTAAACTTTATCAAGTGAAAAATAAACTACATATTATTGTTCTACACTTCATTATATACACGCTTAAAAAAAACCATTTTTGATTATTTTGATGGAAATTATTCTTTGCGCACAAATAGGTACCAAAATTTCATTATGCAATCACTTCAATAATTCATTAAAAAAATCACTCATCAGAGATGTTGGCTTTTGATTTGACATCATTTTAACAACCTTTTACAAGTAGAGAAAATACCTAGGAGTTAGCTAGAAACCATAACGGGTATTCTAAGAAACAAAATAAAAGGACTAAATGACACAACTCTATGATTTCTTCTCTACTTTGAAATCTACAAAATTCAGGTGGGTATACCTAGGAAATTGTTCTTTATCTCTTTAAACTCAAAATCTCAATATGAGTTCCCTTATAGTAGACGGTTTAGCCTTAATTCTTCTAATTCCAGAACTATAAAAGAGATGATGAATGACTAATTCATCAAAACCTAAACTCCATGAATCAAGTACAAGCTCGCTCTTTAGATCTTCAACAATAAAACATTGAAAGGATTGATTTATAAAAGATTGATACTATATAGACATTCTAAACTAGATTAATTTTGATAGATGGCTAGTGCCTTATCTATTGGGATATTATTTCATAGGACTTTGACATTTTCTTATCAGATCTATCCTAACACTTTGTGGTAAGAATATCAATATTCAATTATAGATCTTATTCTTATCAAAATCTTTGCTGAAAACCAAAGAATTCTTCCAATTTACATCAAGCATTTACATAACCCATTTAGATTATAAGCACAATGCAGACTCAAATATAATTCAAAATGAATTACAACTGAAATTTAATAAACTTTGCTATTAAATGTCAGAGAATTAAATGGAAACAACAGAAGAGACAAGATCTAAAATGTATAGCCAACTTTCATGATCTTTGTATTAATCTCTTTGAAAAAAATACAATCAGCTATCAATTTCTATCAAAAATAACTCAAATAAACCATCCACTATTAACTTTTTTCATTCTATCTTTGGGAAAACATATACAGTACATGGATCAACTCAAGGATGAACAAAACTCTATTTGACAAAATGAATCTTGGACCCTCACTCCACATCTTGGAAATCCTTTTATAGAATAAGGATTGCAACAAGCTTTAGATGGGAGGAAACGTGTTCAAAAACTAGATACAATAATACTTTTCCATATAAGACAAAATAATTACAAAAGAGAATGTTGGAGATAGCCAAAATTGAATAGCTATTGCTCTGGATGTTCAAGACCAACTTCATTATTTGTAATGAGAGCATACACACAATAGGTGAACCACAAAGATAAGGTATCTCTTTCAAATAGTTGTCCTCCCTCTTCATGCTACTTTGACTTCTTTTGGCATGTTCAGTTGCTATCTCTAGATGGAATTGCCTTGATATCTGCTATAACCACCCATATGGTAACATCTGATTCCTCATCTAACCAAGTGGATCCTCTAACCTTATTCACCTCATTTAGGCACTTATTCCATTTGGCATCTATTAAGGCTCTAACCTCTGCAACTATTTTGTTGATATCTGTTTCCAGCTTGTCCAAAATATCAAGAATATAAAAAACTGTTACAATATCTTTTTCTCCATTACTGTATGCAATAAATATTTCATGCTTCAAAATATTGTCAAAAGAATCTGACCATTCTTGCCACTTTCTCTGCTTATTTTCATCATCAACAACCTTCTGGATGAAACCAGGTGTCCCATTAGTAGTGGTCTTCATTTTATTATTTATTAATTACATCTTTCCAGAAAATAATGCATTCAACTCTTTTACTCTATTTATCATTTTCCTTGTGGAAATGATTGTCTCTTTCGACAATTCCTTTTTCTGAGTCAAAATTGGGACCAACTTACCAAAAAATGGAATGTATTGCCCCCACTTAGTGAATAATGGAGAAAGAATAGATAATTACTGAGAGCACTGATATTCTACTCCTTGCAAAGCAATGCAATTGCTGTGGAGGTTCTATGAAGCCTATTTGAGGACATTTATTATATGTGAGAGCATACTCTCCATTGTCCTATTACTTTTTTTCCTGCTTCCATCTCTTCCACCTCCATTTGTTGATCGATACCACTATTTGATGTATCAACATCTGTTTGGGTCTCTTGATCCTTTAACTTTGTAATTGGTCTTGTTGCATTCTTCAGAGTCTTTAATTCATTTTTGAGGGCAACCATCTTCTGCTCAAGCACATATGTCTTCTTCATTTCTTCATTGTAATTCTTTCTTGTTTCAATGGATATGATATAAGTATGAATTAACTGTTCTTCTAGATATCCATCTTGCTCTTCCCCATGAGTGATACAATATTCATCATATTGTGAATCTGGTCACTTGACATAGTAGTGACATTCCAAAATATCAAATTTCCTTGGGGAGAGTCTCTGACTTCCATCAGAGTTGGGTTATTAGACTCAGGGGCCATACTCCATATTGCCATTGTCTTTGTATCAACATAAAACCAAACCCCTACAATTCTCCAATGATATTAGTCTCCTCAAATGAGACAGATTTACTTTGTCTCCTTATCTGATCCAACATGAAAGATGAGCTTAGCTCCCATCTAGGAAAAAGAAACATTCCACTTCTTTTAACCAAATCTCTAGCTTCATCTACAATGAGGGTTTTACTATCTGGATTGTACTCCTACAACTTTTGCACCAGTTCTGCAACCTTTTCCTGTCAATCTCCTGGCTGCAACTGTAGAGTGAGTTTATTTTCTTTAATCTTAAACATAAATATTTGAACTCCTCAAAATTGATGAAGTCCTCATCCTTCATAAACTCTTGAGCTTAGATAATTGTTTCATCTATCATCTTGGCCTGAAGCTCAAGTTTATTAGGGATTCGTTCATTATGATTAGCCTGCCTTATCAAGAAGTTATGTTTGATATTATCAAAGTATTTGGTCCCCCTTGGCATGATCTACAAGGCTTTATCCCTTGCTTTATCTAGTATTTCAATCAACTTCTACTTTTTTCTGCCACCTTGAGCCCAGGAGGAACTTTCTGGTTGCTCTTCTTCATCATCAATCTTAATGATGTCATCCTACTTAGGGACATCAGGCTCTAGTATATTTTTATTTCAGGAGGCATCTGAGACATTATCTCTTCATAATTATTTAGGCACTTATTAAATCTATCCATATAGCTCTTCTAATGATAGAAGCCTTTGAAGGAGGGATTTGTTCTTTTCATCTCCTCTTCAAACTTCATGATTTCTCTCCATTTCAGAGTCCTATCTCTGTATACCTACATGTCCAAGCAATCTTTAATTACATCCTTTTCCTAATAAAGCTTGATATGGGCAAGTTGAACTTTCTCGTTTGTCTTAGGGCATGCCTAACTAGATCGTTGGGGTCATAAGTTCTAGCAGGAGTTGTAGGCAATAAAAATTCCCTCATGAATTCATCTAATTCCTCTGTAGCATCTTTACCTGTGACAAAATCCCCCACTTTGACATTTCTACTCACAAAAGATTCTCTTTTGATTGTAGGTCCCAAATATTCCCAATTCATCATTAATTAATCATGAAAAGAATTCAACAATCCCCATTCTCTCTGGAATGTGCTTATGAAAAATACAAGGAGGCTGGGGGCATCCTTAAACCCTTATAATGGAAAAATTCTCAAAAAGGAAAACACTTCCCCAATCACGTCCTAACCTACTATCCTCATTAGGGCACATAAAAGGTCTAATTAACATCCTAACACCCCTAGGGACCCTCTTTGTTATGTCAACAAACATATTTGGAATTGGATATACAAAATCATTATAGAAAGCTATAGAATTAGAATAAGGATAAAACCTTTCCCATACTGTAGTCCACAATTGTACTGGAAAGCTTTCTCCCATCTCCTATGTTCCTTCAATAAAGTCAGGATTGATGTGCTCTATGTTCTTGTTAAAGATGATATGCATCAACAATGAATAATGGTGGAATTTGAAATTCCCCATTTCTCCCCTCTGTGCAACTATAATCTCATTGTGCATATTGTTGATTATATGGGTAGTAAAATCATACCCTATATTATGATGTAAATCCTGTATATCCAAGGCTATGATATATACGTTACTAGGAGCATTCACCATGTCATCTAGTCCCATCACCTTGTCCACTCCAAAGACAATGTATTGAAAATATGTGTTGAAAATCTCCAAGGGCATATGGTCTCCTACCTTTTTAGAGTGCTCACCCTTTTCTTTTTTGGATTTAGGAACATGTCTTCTCATGACCCTGCTAGTGAAAAGGTTTTCTAATTCTTGAAGGTCTCATTAAGCTTATCTTGTTCAATTATCTTAGTCATAGGTCCTCCAAGGTTGAAGACTTCTATGAATGTCTCTTTGTCCAGAGTGCATAAGGTGCCCCTGTCCTTTCTATGAAACTCGTGGGTTAAAGGATTGTATGCCTTTATCAAGGCCTTCACCAAATCTACATCAACAATGACTTCTGGCATAATCAACTTCGCTAGATTCTTGTTCTAGGGATTTGAAATTGGTAGGTCACACAACCTATTATTATAAAAATACTAGAATAATTCATTTCTATTTGTTTCTAGCATCTTGGCATCTCTATAGAAACTGTATGGATCTCTGAAGATATGTGAATTCATTATTTGAACATTTGATGATCCTAGTAAAAAGTAGACCCATTCCTTAACATAGAAACTAGATATCTTTGTTTTGGCTTGCTTAGTGCCTTGAGAAACTTCCTTGATGTTCACCTATGAAATCAATTTGCCCTCCTCTTATTCCATTTAATTTTTTTTTCTAAATCTCCAATCACTTCTCATCAATTCAATCTCTCTCAACAAGTTTGCACTTACTCTCTTCTTGGCTTTGAACTCCATGAATGTTGTAATTGGAATTTTGTTACATCACCCATTAATAGAAACTGAGTATGGGAATGACATTAATGGCATCTTTAAGACAATATGCTTGAAAATTTTCAAAAACTCTATAAAACATTACAATTAGGCTTTACGATGCTCGTACTGCCAATGTTCAAATCCCTTCTTACACTTTTTTAGACAATACTTCTTATTTTTGCAATAATGAGATTACGACATTCATTTTACTATTTGTATTTTTATAGTAGTGACAATGCAAACACTTAACACTGTGAGTTATTTGTGACTTCACGAGGCTTACCTTCTAAACCTTAATCTTGCCGGCGACTGCATGAAACCCTTAATCTCTACTTCACTATCTATCTTCATGCTTAATCTTTTAGCCTTGTCAAAGAGCGAACACTTCTATCATATCTGATCACTACTTTGCAACTTCCTTATTGCTTTGTGTTCATAACCATGTGATTACACAAACTTTGCTATCCCTTGACCATGTCATAGGGTCGTGCCTATTTACATTAACTACATTTCATGGGTTGCGACTGTATGTTAGACATTTAGTCTTCTGTTTGTTGCTTGATTCTAACATTAACATCTGTGTCTTGTGATTGCATGTTACATGTTAAATTTGAATGATCGTTGCTTCATCGTCTCTATTTCTATTTACAACTTTAACCGCACGATCAAGAAAACTTCACATCTTAACCTGCTTTGCCAGTTTGTAGCTTATATTTTACCTTATAGCTTAAACCTCATGACTGAGCAATCAAGCATTACCTTTATACTCATTGATTTTTTTTCCAGTTCGTGACTTCATATCACACTACAATTTTAAGCCTTGTGAATGTGCAATCAAAGCTGGTCGTTGGTTTGCTCTATTATACCAATGGTTTAGAATTTAAGTTGTGAAGCTATGAACAATTTATCTAAAATCAATTGCACCATCACTGCTTAATTCTTTATGTTGGATAATAACATGCTATCATAAGATGCTTTCACATGTCTGATTCTTGTTCTATTATGAGGGCAATGATTGAGTGTGAATGCCCTTTCGCATGGTTGCCACTTGAAACTTTAACTTCATACTTAACTATGTGAAGTTGCAAAATCTCATCACTTAATCACATCGTGCCTTTGTTGTTTGAATCATACCTTCATCAATAACCATAGAGACCAAGCGAACATTGCCCAATTGATTGAGTCGCACCATTGCACCATAAAAATGTTAAAGGCTTAACATGGTAGCGATAGAGCAATAACCTCTGGTCACAGGGTCACCAATTAAGATTTCAATTTTTTTTAAAGTGCAAAACATTTAGAGCACTTATTTAAGATAAGGAGGGTTTAAGACATGAAAATACATGAGGATATGAAACTAGGGTTTTTCTAGGAAAATCTCTGCACATGAAAAATGAAAACCCTAATTAAATAATTTAAAACTAGATTTTCACAATGGGTTCTTAATTATTTTACATGGTTAAATTATAGGCCAACAGTGCCTCTTGTAAGGAAACTCAGGTGCGGAAATAGCTTCCTACACTAATCTCTTAAGAGAAGTATGGTGCAAATCCTATTAAAATCTTCTGCACTTACAGATCCAATATCATGTAAACAACAATATTTCAGCCAAGCAAGCATAAAGAAAATAGACAGAGAAAGAAACACATAACACAAAGATTTTCTGGTTGGGAAAAACCTTTCGGTAAAACAACCCCACCCCTCTAGAACCTGCACAATGTATTATCTTCAACACAAGGTTACAATACACTTGCAATGCAAGTTCAACAACGACAACAAAAGACTCGAGTAGCAACTCACAGTACCAACAAAACACTTTTTCACATTTCTTCTCTTCGTAACCCTAAAAATGCTTATAATAAGTGCTTCACTTTAGGGTTACTCCCAAAGGTAACCGTATTAGGGTTTTACCATTCTCCGAGAAAATAGGAACCCTAAAATTTTTTTTGGGGTGATGCCCCGAACCCCACTATTGGGGTAGAGTGTACAGTACTTGAATTTATCAGTTGCCACATGTCTTCACTTGTCATTGAAACTTCTTGACATAGCTCTTACATGTCATAGGAATCCGTCATAACCGTTTTAGCAATGATCTCCTTATACACAATTCAAGATGCTGACACATCAACATTATTTGCAAGAAATACATATTACAAAACAAATAATAAGAATAGGAATTATCCAAGGTTGAGACACCTTATTCCTAACACCTCTATCTAGGGATAATGGATAGGTAGCATCCATATAAGGATTCATAATTTTTGGGTTAAGCGTACCACATACTTGGCACTGACAACTTTTTTAGAGAGCTACGCACACTCAATAGTAAAGCATGACATATATATAGAAAACAACATATATACAAGGATTTACAAATGTAAAAGAACCTAATCTACTGTTCATAGAAAAATAAGTACCTTCAACATAAGTACTTCTTTGGGGATTGTCCATAAACTGACAATTCCATAATATTTCCTGTCAATTCTTTAACAAGATAGGAATCCTCTCCCCATTTTTCATGAATTAGACATGGGCCTAGCCAAATAGGGCCAAACTTTCCATGTTTACCCTTGTCTTCCATTCTAGCATTCCACATCAATACCAAATCTTCTAATTCAATTTTTCTTGCAACTGCATTTTTGTCATACAAGTGTTTTGCTTGCAATTGCAACTTAGCATTCTTGGCAGATGCTTCTTTCCTTATCTCGCTTAATCCAACCAATTCATCCATCCTTTCTTGCATGTCATCTATGATATCCTCATCATACATTTGGATGTAATTGTATAGACCAATCAGGTTATTCCAAGGCATTCTTTCTTGAATTCCATACACCAAATCAAAAGGTGAAACACCTATTGCTTTCTTAATTGTTAGTCCGTTAGCCCAAACTGCTAGATGTAGCTTGAAATTCCATGCCTTTTTTTATTATCATCTAGCTGGATTCTTTTGATAATCTTCAACAAACTCTTATTGGTAGATTCAACTTGCCCATTCCCTTGTGGATGATATGGAGGTGATGTTGACCTTGTAATGCCATACTTATCACAAAATTGTATAAACTCTTCTAATCTAAAGCACATGGAATTGTTTGTTACAATTCTCCCAGGACATCCAAATTTGGTGATTATGTTGTTTAGTAGGAAATTAATTGTTCACAACTTTGCTAGTAGCTTTTCTAGTGGGAATGACTTCTACCCATTTGGTGAAGTAGTCAGTGGCTACAATAATCTATGAATAGCCAATACTAGAATTACTTGCTATTTCCCATATGAAGTCCATTTCCCATTGCTAGAAAGGTGCTTGTACTTCTATTGACTTTAAAGGGACATTTCCAAAAAAAATTAACTTACCAACAACTCTCTGACATGGGTGCCTTCTTTACAATAATTTTCAAGACATAATTGTAAACTATCACCCAGAGTTGTCCTAAATAATCTATGGGTCTTCCTTATATAGGCAATTTTATACCACCTGGGAAGTTTCTAAACATCAAACCTTAACCCTTGAGCTTGACCAACCCTTAAAATACATATAGAGTTGGCTCAAATCAATTATGAAATTTATTTTGGAAATTTTGGTTGGCTCAACTTTGGAAGACCATAACTTGTGAACCATTGATTTGATTGGCTATTATAACCCCATTCTAAAATCCTCAGCTTCTTATCCACAATGCCTAACTTATGCAAGCTCCAACTGGCCTTATTTCAGAGCCTCTGACGCCTTCAAAACTAAGTCTAAACTTTTTCTACCAAAATTACACATAAAAAATCTACAATAATTTCATTAATACTCATGATATTGTATTGAGCCTAAACTGGTAGGCTGATATATCCAAGATGAACCTCCAACTCTAAAATTAGGACATTTTGAGCTCCTATGACCAACTTACTAAGTAGCAAGCCTCCTGAAACAAAAAATCTGTACTAAGACAACCCTTATTCAAGAAACATAAATGAAATATTTTTGGGAGATGCAATATTGCTCTTACAGCCAAGATTCTCTTACGTTAGACACCCGAGGTAATTTGAGAAGTGAACTCGTCATGTCTCAAGTATTCAAAGGAACACCAAGGTGGTCAACATCCTCCCTTTCTAGTCATGATGAATCTTCTATTGGTCTCCCTTTCTACTTGACTAGATACTCCTCATAGGTTTTGTTCCTTGTGATCCTTCTAACATGATTGTCCAGTATCTCCTCAATCTCCTTTGTAGCTATTGGAATACTTCATTGCACTTCTATAACTTCATCCCCATCACCTCCTTTATGATACTCTGTCATATATTAAATTTTAAATATTGATGAAATATTCAATTCACTTGTAAACTCTACTTCATAGGCATTTCCAAAATCATGCTTTTTTAGTATCTTGCATTGTCCAAACTTCTTCATTTTCAAATTATTATATGTAGCCACTAGAAATCTATCATTACTCAAATGAACCATGACTTCATCTCTAGTCTTAATTTCCTTATACTTCCTTTTCACATTTGCCTTATATTGTCCCGTGTATTCATCCTTGTCATATGCTTCATCGCTTCCTCATGGACACTCTTCAAATGTTCAAAAAAATTCTTTGCTTTAGCATTAATTATCTCTTCTTTATCCAACTGCCTCAATTTAAAGGCATTTCTAGGACTGCTCCCATATACAATTTGCAATGGTGATTTACCAATACTTTTGTTGACATAATTATTATATGCAAATTATGCTTGTGGTAAAATCAAATCCAAACATTTTTGCCTATCTCCAACCAAACATCTCAACAAGTTTCTCAAACTCTGATTCAAAAATTTTGTTTGTCCATTAGTCTATGGATGATGTAAACTTCAAATATGTCTTCAACTTCTTCCAGAATGTATACCAGAAGTACCCAACAAAATTCATATCTCAATTTGAAGCTATATTGTTTGGCAGACAATCTAGTCTCACCACCTCAAACAACTCTCCCACATGAACAACATCACTAGTTATCTTGCAAGGAATGAAATTTGTCATTTAAAAAAATTTATCAATCACTACAAAAATTGAATCATGTCCTAGTTGAGTCCTTGTTAAACCAAGAACAAAATCCATGATGACATCCTCTAATGGCTTCTCTGGTATAGGTAATGGCTGATACAACCCTATATTTTTCTTTACTCCTTTCTCTATCTAATAAACTCTACAACTCTGTACAAACTTCTTGACATCTTGCTGCAACTGCAACCAATAATAATTTTCAGCAACCAAAGCAATGGTTTTATATCTACCAAAACATCCATTCAATCCTCCACTATGCTTCTCCTTGATTAGAATCACTCTCATAGAACTTCTTGGAATGTACACTTGAATTCCTTTGAACATCATACCATCTTGGATTATGAAATCAAACTACTTCATCCTGTCAAGTGTAAAAAAACACTATACAAGCTTTCCAAGATTCACCAAAAATAGGATTCTTCGGGTACAAATTCTTAAGTTCTTTGAACCCATCCACCTCAATTTGCATCTCTATCAACAAAATTTGTCTTTTGCTAAGAGCATCTGCAACTATATTAGACTTCCCACTTCTATGTTTCAAAACAAATTCATAACTCTACAAAAAATCAACCCACTTCAAATGCCTTTGGTTCAATTTTCCTTGACTAATCATATATTGCAAAGATTGATGATCTGTATACAAAATAAGCTTCATAAGATGAAGATAGTGTCTCCACTTCTTCAATTCCCTAAATATAGCATAAAATTATTGATCATAAGAAAAATACTTTCTTTTGGCATCATTCAATTTCTCACTGAAATAATCATCATGTCTACTTTCTTGGCTCAAAATAACTCCTATTACAGTACCGCTAGCATCATAGTCTACTTGAAACACCTTATTAAAATCTGTAAGTGCTAAAATAAGTTACTCTATAACTTTCTATTTCAAAAAATTGAAACTCTTATCTACTCCTTCAATCCACTTAAATTATTTCCTATCCCCTCTCATTATTTCAATCAAGGGTCCACAAATACTACTTAAACATCTGATATACTTTTTGTAAAAACTAGCCATTCCATGAAAAGATTTTACCTTAGATGCATTCCTTGTAGTAGGCCATTCAAGGACAACCTTTACTTTCTCATGGTCCTTTTTTAGACCTTCTACTAAAACTACAAATCCCAGGTACACTAACTCCTTTACAAAACTAAATTTCTTCAAATTTATTAGCAACTTTTCTTCCCTCAATTTATTAAACACTTAACAAATATGCATCAAATGATCCTCAAATTTCTTACTAAAGATTAAAATATCATCTAGGTAAATAATAGCAAACTTACCCAAAAATTCCTTCAGTACCTCATCTATGAGCCGTATGAAAGTGCTTGATGCATTAGTTAGCCCAAAATGCAGGGATAACCACTCACACAATCATTCCCTTCTCTTGAAGGTAGTCTTCCACTCATCTCCTTTTCTAGTGTGAATTTGATGGTACCCACTCTTTAGATATATCTCTTTAAAATACACAACTTTGCTCAATTAGTCCATAATATCATCCATCATTGAAAATGAGAATATACACTTGATTGTGATTTTGTTGATAACTCAAGAATCTATAACATCCTCCATTCTTCATTCTTCTTTGGTGTCAATACTACTAGTGTTAGGATTAACCTCAGACAGAAATAACAATTACATGCAAATATAACCAATTCCAAAAAATAGTAGATCACATAAAAGAGAACACAAGACACCAAAATTTAACGTGGTTCACCCAATCCCTGGGTTACGTCCACCAAAAAAAAGTCCAATATTATTATGATCTAGTGATTACAACCTGATTACAATTCGTAATCCCTTATAGCTAAATACCAATGCAAGAACCATTTTTTTGCATCACACATTCATTATGAAATCCCTAACCCTAAGCTTTTTTATACAAGCTTTTGCTGCTTACAAAATTAGGAATAGAATAATAAAAAATAGTAGTCGATGCCTTTTACAATATAAGGTCATATTTGGCTTTGGAGGCACTACCCCTGAAAACCCCCACGGGGGTGTTGCCACTTGACCCCATCCTATATTGCGATAGGGAACGCACCTAGGGCGCTACCCTAGGACCTTGCAGGGGTGCTGCCCCCAAACCCCTGTAGAAATAATCTGGAGAAAACTACGCTGAATATACCTCTAAGTCTGATTAGGCTTCACACCACAACAATCTCCCACTTGGAGACTAATCAGGCTCCACCATAATAACCTCCCACTTGGAGACTGATCATAGCACTATTGAACCTGTAGTTCCCACTAGAATATATTAAAACACCCTGGACTCTATTGTTCTTTTATTCTATTCAGTCTAGAAGACCAACCGAAGCTAAAGAGGAATTTAGCTTCTCCCTTGTCACAACCTTTGTAAACATATCTGTCAAATTGTCATTTGTATGTATCTTCTCCAGCTTTAACTGTCTATCATCCAAAACTGACCGAATGAAATGGTACCACAACTATATGTGTTTTGTCTTTGAATGCAGAGTTGAATTCTTTGCAAGATGAATGACACTCTGACTATCTGCAAACAAATAATTATCCTTCTATGGGTGTTCCAATTCTTCCAAGAACAACTAAAGCCATATCATCTCCTTAGTTTCCTCTGTAGCAGAAACATACTCTACCTCTATAGTGGATAAAGCATTAACCTTCTGTAACCTAGAAACCAAGCTCATGGATGCCCCACCAACAGTAAATACATAACCATTAGTACTCCACCTAGTATCAATATCCCTAGCCAAATTTGAGTCAACATAGCCTTGTAAATTAGTAGTAGAGCCCCCAAAGTGTAAACACTTACTGGATGTTCCTCTTAGATATCTGAGAATCCATTTAACTACATTACAATTATCAATTCTTAGATGACTCATATACCTGTTAACGACTCCCATTGTATGTGCAATATCTGGCCTAGTACATACCATAACATACATCAAGCTTCCTATAGCTGAAGCATAAGGTACCTTGCACATCTTATCCTCCTCTTCTTTTCTCTTGGGACACATCTCCTTAGTCAACTTCAAATGACCAGGTAAAGGTGTGCTGGTAGCTTTAGCATTCTCCATAGAGAAACACTACAACACCTTCTCAATATAATCAGCCTAAGATAATGTCAATTTCTTGTACTTCCTATCTGTGCAAATCTTCATACCAAGGATTTGTTTTGCTACCCCCAAATCCTTCATAGAAAATGCATGTGCTAACTTGCATTGCAACCCCTTAATATGATCCATGCCAGACCCAACTACAAGCATATCATCAACATATAAACATAAAATAATGTAACTATCATCATCCAACCTCTTAAAATAAATACAATGATTTGAATGACACCTACTATATCCATGCTCATACATAAACTCGTCAAATTTTAAATACCATTGCCGAGGTGCTGGCTTCAATCCATACAAACTTTTCTTTAATCTGCACACTAAGTTCTCCTTACCTTTGACCTCAAATCTCTGTGGTTGTGCCATATATATATCTCTTCATCCAAATCACCATGAAGGAAGTTTGTTTTAACATCAAGCTACTCCAAATGCAAATCTTGTAGCCACAATGCTTAAAACAATGTGAATAGAATTCATTTTTTTGCACATCATGAGGAATTGCTGGAACATCAACTTTTGGAGTATCATCCAGCACTACATAATCATTTTCTTTCTTCTCATGTTGTTGCAACAGATCTTTGTACAACACTTTCTCATTGAATATGATATCCCCACTTCTTATAATTTTATAATTTTCAAAATTCCAAAGCCTATAACCAAATTCATTAATGCCATGTACAATAAATACACATTTCTTTGACTTAGCTTCCAACTTGGTTCTATTTTCAGAATCTATATGAGCAAATGCTTCACAACCGAAGGTTTTGAGAAAAGAATGACTCACCTTCTTACTAGTCCATGCTTCCTCTATAATACCACAACCTAAAGGAGTAGAGGGACCTCTATTAATGAAATATATAGTAGTATTGATAGCCTTCACCCACATGTTTAAGGGCAACCCAACATGGAACCTCATGCTTCTTGCACACTCTATTATAGTCTTGTTCATGCGTTCAACCACTCCATTTTCCTATAGAGTCCTTAGAACAATTTTCTATCTACGAATACCATTAGCAGAGCAATAATCTTCAAATTTATGATTACAATACTCACCACCATTATCAGATCTCAGACATTTTAATTTCTTTCCAGTCTCATTTTCAACCAAACATTTCCATTTCTTAAAAGTTTGAAATACATTAGATTTCTGTCTAAGGAAATAAACCCATACTTTTCTAGTTGCATCATCAATAAATGTAACATAGTAATGAGAGCCACCAAGGGAAGATACGTGAGCCGGTCACCATACATCTGTATGCACAAGCTCTAATTTTGCACTTTTATTTTCCTTCCCAATATTCATAAAACTCACTCTCTTTTGTTTTCCATACACACAAATTTCATAGAAATCCATATTGACACATTTCAGACCTAGTATAACTTTATTTGAATGAAGTATTTTTATACCTTTGTCACTCATGTGCCCAATTCTGTTGTGCTACAATGCTATCAAAATCTATAGCAGATATTTGTTCTCCCTGCTCAACTGTAGAAATTGTTCCTAAATATTCATTTTTTGTTAAAAATATCAAAGTAGAAGGAATATTGTGACCTGTACAAAGATATAAGGTGCCTACTTTCACACCTTTTGCTATTACAAAGGAACCTTTTGAAACCTTCCAATATTTATCATTAAAAGTAACCACACAACCCTCATCATCAAGTTGCCATACTGAAATTAAATTCCTACTCAGCCTTGGAACATGTCTTACCTCATGTAGTAGCCAATGATTCTCATTCTACAACTTAATCTTAACTTTGCCCTTTCCAACAATCTGACAAGGTTCATTATCGCCTAAATAAACAAGCCCAAAATCCCCTCAGACATAATCAATGAAATAATCTCTATGAGGTGTAGCATAAAATAAAGTACTAGAATCTAAAACCCATGAATCATCAACACTTTTGAAAGATAGAAGCAAAACATCCTCTTCAGATTTGTTACTTACCACATTTGCCTCCTTTTTCCCTTTTGGTTTATCTCCTTCATTATTCTTTTGAGTCCAAAAATATTTCTTCTTATGCCCTGATTTCCCATAGTACCAAAAATCTCTCAGTCCTCTGGATTGAGACCTCCTCCCCTTTGACTTTCCTCTTGATTTTTCATGATTTCCAAAATTATTTCCTCTCTCAGTCGTTTTGCCTCTGCTTTGTGTGTTCAAAGCACTTCCTGATGTAGATCCACCTAAGGTTTTCCTATGAGTTTCCTCACTCAAAACAACACCGATCACATCATCATATTTTAGGGTACTAGATTCAAGAACAAAATTACTTACAGCCATTACCAAGCCATTTCAGTTGTCAGGCAGAGAACACACAATGAAGAGAGTCCTAATTTCTTCATCAAAATTAATACCCACAGAAGATAACTGACTAATAATAGTATTAAACTCATTTAAATGATTTGCAATAGATCCACCTTCTGCCATTTTCATATTAAATAAATGCTTCATGAGAAATACCTTGCTTGAAGCTGAGGGCTTTTCATATAATTTTGCTAGGGTTTGCATCAACTCTTTTGTTGTCTTTGCTTTTGTAATATTAAATGCCATTGATGGTGCTAGGCATAATCGAATGCTTCCAAGTGCCTTTTGGTCTAAAAGATCCCAATCGTCATTTGACATAGATCCCTGATTCTTGATTTTTCCTTCCAATGGCTTCCATAAATCCTTTTGATAAAGATAGTGTTCCATTTGCATTTTCCATAACTAAAAGTTTTGCCCATTAAACTTGTCAACCCTCAGCTTACCCTTGTCTTCCATCTCTCCCACTCAACTATGAGATTCCCACTTAACTGTGAGACCTTCCTCTAGAGGATTGCAAAAAAAAAAACAAAAAATGATGACGGTCTAGCTAAAAAAAAATCATGACAACCTGGCTCTGATACCACTTGTTAGGATTAACCTCAGATAGAAATAACAATTATACGTAAATATAACCAATACCATAAAATAGTAGATTGCATAAAAGAGAACACAAGAAACCAATATTTAACGTGGCTCACCCAATCCCTGGGCTATGTCCACCAATAACAAGTCCAATATTATTATGATCCAATGATTAGAACCTAATTAAAATCCATAATCCCTTATAGCTCAATGCCACCTCAAGAACCAATTTTTTGCATCACACATTCATTATGAAATCCCTAACCCTAAGCCTTTTTATACAAGCTTTTGCTGCTTACAAAATTAGGGATAGAATAATAGAAAAATAGTAGCTGATGCCTTTTACAATATAAGGTCATTTTTGTGCCCCTCAACCCCACCCTATACTACAATAGGGAGTGCACTTGGGGTATTGGCCCAGGATCTTGTAGGGGCACTTCCCCCAAACCCCTGTAGAAATAATCTAGAGGGAAACAATGCCAAATATACCTTTGAGTTTGATTAGGTTCCACATCACAACAACTGGTACAACACATGGACTCAAACTCTCTCGAATCAATCTTCTGCAAAAAATCATGTAATTGTCTGTTCAACTTTTTACTTTTTGTTAGTGTCATTCTATGCACTGCCTTGTTTGGAAAATTGGCTCCTAGAATCAAGTCCATTTGATGACTAATCTTCCTCTCTGGCGGTAATCCATTAGGTACATTATCGTACACAATATTTGGAAACTCTTCCAATAAATTTGCAACTTTGGTAGGTTCCTCTTGTACTTCTTCTTTACCATCTTTTGGAATTACAAAAAAACACATATGCTTAGGCCTCATACCCTCTAGAAAGTTCTTTCCATCAACAAAACATACTTTAGCAACACTACATATGTTTCCATCTATATTCTTCAATTGCTTTAGCTTATGCTTCACTCCATCCTTTGTGAGTGTGTAGGTATTCACACGACCATCATGTATAGCATGCTTGTCAAACTATCATGGTCTACTCATAAATATATGACATATTTCCATAGGTATGATGTCACAAAGTACCTCATCTTAGTAGCTTCCAATTTTTAACTTCTTTAGGCAGTGCTCATTGACCATGACCTAGATTTTTTTGCCTTTTGATCTTTAATTTTGTGACCGTATTTTATGACACCATATTGTTAGTACTTCCACCATCAATGATCACATCACAAATTTTATCTTTATATTTTCACCTTGTGTGAAATAAGTCCTCATTTGATCAAGTTCATTTTCACCACTTAGTAAGAATCCTATATTAACTAGGACTTCTCCTCTTTCAAAATATTTATAATGTGATGATTTGGCATCTTCATAAACATTTGCAACTCTAGGCTAGCCTTCATTTATTCTATCAGTCCTTCCTTGGCACTAGGGACATTCAAATGTTGTATGCCCTTCTTCTCTGCAATGAAAACAGGTTCCACAAAAACCTCCTCTACTAGATCCTTGCGCTCTTCCTCTTCCTCTCTGATCTCTATTATTTTGATCATGGAAATTATTGCAATTGTTTCCTCTATAATTCTAAATGCTACTACTAGCTTCATCCTTCTTCTTTTGATCATCATTTTGTCCTGTATAAGATCGTCCACCAAATCTTCCACCATGACCTCTTTCACTATTCTTGTTATCAAACTTCTTGTTCAACTTTTCCTCAACTCTTAAAAAAAATTGGTATGCTTCTTCAATACTATTCATTCAAACGAGACTCAATTCACCATGAATACTCGATCTCAATGCATTACGATAATGGGAAACTTTCTCCTTGTCAGCATCTGCATGAAATGTTTTGATAAGAATTTAGTAGAACTCTTCTTTATACTCTTGAACAAATTTTACTGCTTACTTCAACCCTTGAATTTTATTTAGTAGATCAAGCTCATGTTGGCATTAAGTTATGTTTTTCATTAGTGACAACACTTATTCAATTATGTATGGTTACTGAGCTCATCACTTAGTATACAGTTTATATCAAGTATTCAGTGGTTGCCAAGTAAGCTTTTTAGTTAAGCAGTTTATACTGAGCATTCTAGTTGCTATCGAGTGAAAGCAGACAGTGCATAGTCCAACAATTATCACTGAGTAGTTATTGGTCACTGAGCTTCACAGTGTCTACCAAGTCATCAGTTTGTGTGATAAGAAGCAAGTGTTTACCAAGTGAAAGTGAGGTAAACAAAGGATTCAATATCTACTGAGTAACAATATATCTACTGAGTCTCCAATGGTTACCAAGTTTGAAGCTACGTTGTGTGATTAGTATGGACCGAGCCTCTACTTCTACCGAGTGCATGACAATGCCGAGTAATGCAGTGGACACTAAGTATCAGAAGGTCACCAAGTTAGCTATTCAAAACCTGAGTTTCTGTTATTTGACTGACATAGTATTATTTTGTTTACTTGTGTTTTAGCCGACCTTGTATTTGTAAATATTGGAATGGTATATATATGTAATGTATTGTATCATTTGCAATGTATGAATAAATGAATGAATATATGGATGGATGGATATGTAATGTTTTGAGAAGAGTGAATGCGATTCAGCACCAGAGCAGAGTATTTAGCAAGGTCTACAAGGAGTAGTAAAGTTATATCAATCACAAGAGGTGATCTGTACTTCAAGGATCTAATTAGCAGCCAAGTTGTAAGTCAGATCTACTATTTCATAGTGACAGGTGAATCAATTTTCTAAATCCTTTAATAGGGTAGACTTAACAATATTCTTCTAAATCTCTTAACAGAGTGCATACTTCATTGTATGTTTGTAAAACCTCTAACAAGGTGGATCTAGCAGTCCAAATTGCTCTTAACAGGGCAGATCATCAGAAGTGGTCAATGTAAGCCTTAACAGGCCAACTTTATACTGCAGTAGTGAAGTTTTGTGGGTATCATCCACACCCCAATTTTACTTTCTATTTGGAAGGTTTCTGGTTCACCAAATTTTGTGTTCATTTGTCATAAATGTTAATCTTTCTATTTCTTATGTATGTAGTAAAATAGATCAATTAATGCTGAATGATTTACATTGTTAAGTACTGAATTAATTTAAAGTTTTGAGGTTACTGATTCACCCCTCCCTTCTTAGTAACCTAGCCAGTCTTGATTATTTCCAACAATTGGTATCAGAGCTTTGTGGTTCTCAGGATAAAGCTTGACAGCTTGAGCAAAGATCAAGGACAATGAAAATATTCAGACTTGACAAAGCTATTGAAAATGAGAAGCTAGATCTAGAGATGGCCATAACTCAACTCAAAGAAGCAAAAGAACATCTTTCCCAGTTCCTAAAAAGAAGACAAGAACTTGCAAAATAGATGAATGACCACAAGTATGTTGAAGAAAAGATTGAATACTTTTTCCCCTCAAGCAGTTCAGATGAAGCAAATGAGGCAATCAAAGAACTCCTAGAAAAGAATGACTCTCTGCAAGAAGAGGTAAGAAAATTGAAAAGATAACAAGAAACTCAATCAATAAGAATGTGTGAAATCTTGGAACAAAGGAATAAGGCAAGTGAAGACTTGGAGGCAAGGAACAATGCAAATCAAAATCAATCCCTTCAGCAAGAAAGTTTTATCAATCAGCTCTCCAATGCAAATGAGATAATTATGAGTCTGAGATATGAAAATGAAAGTTTAAGGAATGATTTAATCACTGAAAGACAAATCAATGAAATATTGAAAGCTGATCTAATTTATGAAAAACAACTCAATGAAAGGATAATGAAATCTCAAGCAGACATGGATCAATTGAATAGGCAAAAAGGTAAAGCAGGATTTGGATACAAAGAAGAAGGTGAATCCTCCAAACAAGGTGCTCAAAGGAATCAAAAACTTACTTTAAATTATTGTGGTAAGTTAGGTCATACATCAAATAAATGTTGGAACAATGGAAAGGCAAAATTCAATGGAAAATGCTACAATTGCAGTCAGTATGGTCATAAAGCTAATGAATGCAAGGAGAAACCAAAATTTGAAGGTAAATGTCACAAATGCAAGAAACAAGAACACAAGGAATCTGAATGTAGATCTAAACCATTCAATCTAGTTGAACAACTTGTAAAGGCAATATTTGGTTGGGACTACAATACTTGGTGTAGATGTCATCATCGTGGAGAATATGGACACATTGGCATAAACTGTGCAAGGCATTACTTGAGAAAGAAAGATACTACAATAAGATGTTATACATGCACTGAACTTGGTCATATAGCCAAAAATTGCATGAACATTGGAAAGGTTAAAGATGAAAAGAAAGCTAAAGCTGATAGTATCAGGAATCAGATGAGACAACAGTGGATTCCCAAATCTACCAAGCAGGACAGTTCAAATAATGGCCTTGTCACTCAAGAAGTGGGTAACTCCACCATTTCCAATTAGATTCTCAAAGGACGGACTAGAACTGTATGTACAAGTCAAATTTTGAGTAGTTCCAAATGAAAGGAAACAAAAGATCCAAATTAGTATTTTAGATACAGAGGGATCACAAGAAATCAGGTCATACCGAGCAAGGTTGGTCATAGACTCAATCGAGCTAGGTCAGGAGTAATAAAAGTTTTTTTTGATCACTGAGTCACAAGCTTCTACTGAGCAAGTGAGTGGATGACAGTCTGTCATGCACTACATCATTATGGTACCAAACATTAATGGAGAATTTTCATCAAAAAGGGTAGAATTTGACTTCATTTTTCATCGCGACTTCAGAATACAGAGAGCAAAGCAATTCCAGGTGCATCCAAGCAATCATGAGTGAATTTGCAGTGAAGATTTGTTCAAAATTTTTTCTCATTTACCAAGCAACCATGGCATCCAAAAGTAGTAGCAGTAGCAAGGCAAAAAGAGGATCTAAGATAAAGGTGTGGAATGGAAAGTGCCAAACTTCAAGATAGTACCAGCAGTTGCGGAGTCACTTGACCCAAATGGAGGTCAATCACAAATTCCTCCAAAGGCAATCCTAATTAATGACATTCACACTCATTTAAAGTGTTTTGTTCAAGAAATTGGAACCCTAGAGATGGATAGTGCCCTAGGAGAAATGTGTGTTGATGGTTCTTTGAAACCTGAGCATAAGCATTTAGAGACAAAAGGGCTAACTCATATTCTGCATTTTCCAAGGAGTTTCCAAATAAAGTGGATTAGGTATATTCTCAGTCGTGTGCATAATGGTCAATTGTAGTTAGAACAGCTTGTGTTGATCATGAAGAAAATGATTCATAAGATTATTGGTCTCATTATGCTGAACAAGGCCAAAACCACCAAAACCCTAGGTCAGAAAGAGCTTCAAAAGAAAACTCTAGCTGAATGGGTCGGTAGAGGTATGAATATTAGCACAGTATCTGGCATAGAATTAAGGTTTGGTATTCACATCATTGTTCACAAGATTTATGGCTCCAATCGTTTGAATAGTGTGTCATGTAAGGCAGTTGATTTGGCATTCAAGGTTGTAATAAAGAATTTGGAATTTGATCTGTCAGAGTTATTATTGAAACAGTTGAACAAAAACATGGACAACATCAAAAATCAAACAACAACCCTTATAAATTTGGTTCTTTGTTAACATGTCTTTTCTTTTATGTTCAAAAGTTTTTCCCATCAAAAGGTTTAGTAGTATGGAGGAAGGATATTCCTATTTTGTATCAAATTAATGAATTCATTGCAGAAATGGGAGAAAACTTTGATAGTATTATGGATAATTACTTTGAAGTTTTCAAGGGAAAGATGAACAATAGGTTTAGGATTCCACCCAAGCTAGCTGAAGACTATAAAGATGATGTATGCTTTATGGTTGATTGTGATAGAGTGTATATCCAAGCAGTCAGGCTTAGAATTGCATGGGTGAAACCTCTTCCATATGAGGTCAACATTGATGAAACCAAAGATATCATTGAATCATTGGTGAATGAGCCAATAGATCCAAAGAAACCTATTTTTGGAACTTATGAAGAAGCCAAGGCTAGAATTGAGCTTGAAATCAAGCTACCCTAGGCTATAAGCAAAGGCAAGAGGAAGGTAGCCAAGTTGAAAACTGCAAGTACCCTCTTATGCTTATCGAGGGAAAAGGAGAGGATGGAGAAGAATAAGAAGAAGAAGAGCAGGAATCTGAGAAGGAGGAAGAGCCAGTGAAAAAGAAAGGTAGGGTAATCATTACCAAGCCACCCAAGGATTCCACAATTGTATTTACAAGGAGATCTAAAAGGAAAGGAGATAGTGAAGTTGTGCTTGTTAAGCCTCGTCCCACATTTCAAGAAAGACTCAATCAATTAGAGTAGGTGTTGGAATCAATAACTTCAAAGCACTTAAGTATGAATCCAAGACTCCAGTAGAACAAAAGGAAGTTGAAGATCTGATCATGGACAAACTGGGAAGATGGAAATTCTCTCCTAATCAGTTTGCTTCACAAATCCCTGTAGTCTTATTAGACAAAGTCAAGGCTAGGTGGCAATCAGTTGAATAGAAAACTAAAGATATATTTGAGAAAACCTTGAGAAAACTACTACCAAATCTTTCAAATGCAGAGGTTAAGGAAGCAATGAAGAGAAATGAAGAGAAAATGATGATTAGATTTCATACTTGTCTAATTTTGGTAAAAGAAATTGAGCATGTGGTCAAGGATGCCACATGTATGTGGGAAAACATCTATCATTTGAACAAGCCCAGTGAAGATCCAGTAGAAATCAAGGATGATGATGATGACAGTGACAATGATGAAGAAGATAACACTCCATGTGTCACTTTTGATGTTGAAGACTATTTGGCATTAAAGAATGATGATGAAGAGAAAGAGGAAGAAGCTGAAGAGGAAGATAAGGAAGGAGATGAAGAGAATGATCCAATGAGAATAACAGCACAAGTTATAGCCTCCCTTCCTTACTCTCCACCAAATATTGCTACATCATCAGGGTCAGAGACAAATTCAGCAAATGTGACAGCAATTACAACAGAAACATCATCTGTTTAGTCACTATTTGCTCCCTCTCAGCTCCAGGAATCAATAATGCAAGTGTCTACCACTTCATCTACCGAGTTGCAACCCTCCTCTTCATCAACTCTTGAGTCATCTACATCAATAGTATGTGAAGCATCTGGTTCCACAATTTTGTCAACTTCATTAGCAGCATATACAGTAAGTTCACCATCATGTTCTACAGTTTTGACTACTACAACTTTGTTAGCACCAATTTTTGTTCCAGTTAGTTCTTCTATTGTAAGTAGTCCAGTTTGTGCTCCACCTATTATTACTTCAATTTTGGATAACACATCAGTTTTGGATTTAGTTAGCACTTCTATCAGTTTTCCTTCAGTTGGTCCTATTCAATTTTTTACTGCAAGTCCAGCTATCTCTACAATTGTTTCTGTTCCTAAGTCCAAGCCAGTAAGGTTAGAAGTAGAACCAAGGATACCCCTAAAACTTCTACTTATTGGTAAGGAAATTGATGAAGACATTGATTTGGACAAAGAAATTATAATTTCCAAATTGGATTTGGATATTGCTACAATTGATGAAATGAGATTGGTTAGTCAGCTTTTGGAACAGAAGGCAAGGCAAAAATAGCTAAGAGCTGAAAGAGATAGAGAATTTAGAATAATTGAGAATGCAAAGAATATAATAATAGAGGCTATAGGTTGATGTGGATTCATCTCAACACATTTTACTACAATTGGAAGAAGCAGTCAATAAGTTAAATGAGGATACTTTTGGCGTAGAGAAGCTAATAGAAAAGGCTGAGAAAAAGTTTAATAATAAGGTGCTTGAGCACATTGCTATAAACTAGGTAGAACTATCTTCAATTTTGAGCAATATTGAACATTCTTTTACCAATGTGACATCACTTTTTGCTAAGCTTTGTGATGTTATAGAGTACACCAAGGAGATCAAAGATAAACTGAATAAGATTGATGTAGATATGATGGCTAGTGCTCAAAAGCTACAGCTTGACCCCAGATCAAGCTCAACACATCACATCAAAGTGAGATTTTTATCAGATATGTAGGTAGAATTGCTGAGAGAGGAAGCAAGGATCAGGTCCACATTGATAGATATACAAAACATGATCCTTCTAATCATGGACATAATGCATAAACATATTGCATATTCAAAAACATTGGTCCAGGATAATAATTTTTCTATTGCAGATCATATGATTGAATTCTCAGCAGAGATTCAAGTAGCTCTCCATACCTGCAAAATTTTGTAAGACACCTGGGATAAGACTTTAGCTCTTATTCTCAAGGTACATTATGAGTTTCTCTCACATTTTGATGCCTCTATTTGAATATATTGCATACCTCTTTGGCATTATTGTCAAAAAGGGGAAAGTAAGAAATGATAAGAGACTTGTGGAGACAATAAGGGAGAAAGTAGATTGATATATGTACAAAATAAAAGGAAGAGAAAGACTATGTATATATTATGTCATATGTATGGGGGATATATGTGAAAAATGTATATACAACTGCTTTACAAAGATCAATTTTGAAAAATAAAAAATCAATATCTCAGTGTGCATAAGTCTTGGCTCATAAGTGTTTTTGTCACTAATGCCAAAGGGGGAGATTGTTGGCATTAAGTTATGTTTGTCATTAGTGACAACACTTATTCAATTTTGTATGGTTACCAAGCTCATCACTCAGTATATAGTTTATACTGAGCATTTAGTGGTTGCCAAGTAAGTTTTTTAGTTAAGCAATTCATACCGAGCATTCCAGTTGCTATCAAGTGAAAGTAGACAATGCACATTCCAACAGTTATCACTAAGCAGTTAGTGGTCATCGAGCTTCACAGTGTCTACTGAGTCATTAGTTTGTGTGATGAGAAGCTAGTGTCTATCGAGTGATGGATGTGTAGTGTTTATCGAGTGAAAGCAAGGTAAACAAAGGATTTAGTATCTACCAAGTAACATTATATCTATCGAGTCTCCAATGGTTACTGAGTTTGAAGTTACATTGTGTGATTAGTATGGATCAA
This sequence comes from Cupressus sempervirens, assembly GCA_028749045.1. Lineage (NCBI taxonomy): Eukaryota > Viridiplantae > Streptophyta > Pinopsida > Cupressales > Cupressaceae > Cupressus > Cupressus sempervirens. The sequence goes on along the minus strand of CM053783.1, from coordinate 804,232,784 downwards.
GCCTCTACTTCTACCGAGTGCATGATGATGCCAAGTAATGTAGTGGATGTCGAGTATCAGAAGGTCACCAAGTCAGTTACTCAGAACCCGAGTTTCTACTATTTGGCTAACTCAGTATTATTTTGTTTACTTGTGTTTTATTTGACCTTGTATTTGTAAATATTGGAATGGTATATATATGTAATGTATTGTATCATTTGCAATGTATGAATAAATGAATGAATATATGGATGGATGGATATGCAATGTTTTGAGAAGAGTGAATGCGATTCAACACTAGAGCAGAGTATTCAGCAAGGTCTACAAGGAGCAATAAAGTTATATCAATCACAAGAGGTGATCTGTACTTCAAGGATCTAATCAACAACCAAGTTGTAAGTCAGATCTACTATTTCATCCTGACAAGTGAATCAATTTTCTAAATCCTTTAACATGGTAGACTTAACAATCTTCTTCTAAATCTCTTAACAAAGTGCATACTTCATTGTATGTTTGTAAAACCTCTAACAAGGTGGATCTAGCAGTCCAAATTGCTCTTAACAGGGCAGATCATTAGAAGTGGTCAATGTAAGCTTTAGCAGACCAAGTTTATACTGTAGTAGTAAAGTTTTGTGGGTATCATCCCCACCCTAGTTTTACTTTCTATTTGGAAGGTTTCTGGGTCACTAAATTTTGTGTTCATGTTTCATGAATGTTTATCTTTCTGTTTCTTATGCATGTAGTAAAATAGATCAATTAATGGTGAATGATTTACATTGTTAAGTACTAAATTGATTTAAAGTTTTGAGGTTACTGATTCACCCCTCCCTGCTTAGTAATCTAGCTAGTCTTGATTATTTCCAACTAAGCTACTCCATGGGAATCAATTTTCTCTTCAATTTAGCTATCACTTAAGTTTATTTGGTGATTTTATCTTTCCCTCTTCTATTTTGCTCCAATTGGATCTCATACCACCAGATCTTCGTGTGGCCCTTCAGTTTGGCCTTCACAAACTTGACCCCATCTAGATCTTCAATATCTTCATACTCAAAGTATTCCTCTAATTCATTGATCCAATCAATCAATACCTCTAGGTTAAGGTTTCTCAAAAATGTGGAAAACTAAAACTTAGGCATTTTACTAAGCTTGGAAATGACCCTTAAAAGCCTCTCTTCTTGTGGGTTCATAATTGCCTCTTCTTCAACATTTTCTTCTTCTTCTCCATCATTCTTACTTTTATGTCTAATGGAAATATTTATTCATCTATGCATTTATTCTTCCAACACTTGCATCTATCTTAAGAGGGCTCTAAAACCCTTAGGTGTAATAGTTGTGGTTCTTCCACCAAGCTCTCTTCGTGGATGTATTTTCACACTTTCGTTGAAACCCTAGTTTAAACTTCCTCATAATCAATGATCTATCTACACACTCAACATAAACCATGGTCCTAGTGCAAACTGCCTCATAGTCGGTGATCTATTTACACATTTAGGAACTCCTACTCTAATACCACTTGATGAAGGGTACTCCCCTTAATACCACAAATACATTAAAAAAGAAGAAGAAAAAAAAAATTTGTGAGAATAAAATATGGGCTTCTTATTACCATCGTAGTTGCAAAATTACAAAATTTTGAAATACAATATCTAAACCCAGCTGGGCACCTTCCATACAATAATTTGCAAGACAGAGTTGTGAACTATCACTTAGAGTTGTCCAAGACAATCCACATGCCTTCCTTATATAAGAAATTTTACACCACTCAAGAAGCTTCTAGACATCAAACCCTAACCCTTGAGGCTGACCAACCCTTAAATTACATATAGAGTCAGCTCAAATCAATTATGACATTTATTTTAGAAATTTTAGTTTTCCCAACTTTGGAAGACCATAACTTGTGAACTATTGATCCAATTAGCTATTATAACCATATTCTAGAATCCTTAGCTTCTAATGCATAGGGCTTGATTTGCGAAAGCTCCAATCGGCCTCATTTTAGAGCCCATTCAAAGCCTCTAAGGCCTTCAAAACTGAGCCTAAAGTTTTTCTACCAAAATTACTCACCAAAAACCTACAATAACTTCACGAATACTCATGATATGTTATTGAACCTCAAATGATAGATTGATCTATCCAAGATGAACCTCCACCTCTGATAGTAGGACACTTTGAGCTTGTATTATTGATTTACTAAGTAGCAAGCCTCTAGAAACAATAAATCTATACTAAGACAAGCCTTATTCAAGAAACATAAAGTAAATATTTTTGGGTGATGTAAGATTCTCTTACACCCAGGATGCTCCTACATCACATTTCCACTATGAGATGCCCCCAAATAAGAAAAAATCAAGGAAAATGGAACAAATGAAATAGTGAGCAAAAAAGGGATCTAAAAACTCTTGGCTTAGTATGATCATATGATAACTCGTGTAAATCAAGATGAATTGGCATCATCCTACAAAGGTAGCATAACTACAAGCACAATAGAAGATCACATGAGAGATACAAGATTAATATCTATCACTTTATATCATCCCAAATGAAACAACATAAAGGCACATTTAGGATCAATAGCACATGCATGGCATTATATATATGCAACATGTAGAATAAGTGAGATACAAATAGAGGAATGTCATGAGAAATTAATTCCTTTATCACCTTGCACCAACATGGCAACAAGGGTCATCTAAATAAATCTAATAACTATATATAACAAGATGCACATCATAGGGGAAGCAAAAAATGGTAGAAAGGTACACAAAATAATCTATTGTACAAGAGGAGTGTACATGGGGGAAACATGTATTCATGAGACCTTGGCTTGGAATGCAGTTAGAATAACAGTAAGCTAAGCTAGACCCAAGAAATAACTACTAAATAAACAATCCATGAACATCTCATGTTTCCCTAACTAGAGCTACTAAAATTTCTCTTAGACTAGCATCTTAGTGACACTTCTAAAATTGGATTATGCTATTTATGCAGATCTATGAAAGACTGTATGAGATCTATATAGAGTGCAAGATATATCAAGATGAAAACATGAAAATGCTAAAGATATGTATATACTAAGAAATACTAAACAATGCTAGATAATGCTTAAATAATGCTAAAATGATATAAAAACCTCTATAACAATGATGCTAAATAGATTATCAAATGCTAGCTCTAATATGCCTATAGTATGGATGCATAAAACTTGGGTCCTTTTGCTCTTGTTTTTCCCTTTTATTTATAGGATTTCAAAAGGGGGTTGGGGTAAAGATCTAGGATTTACCTTTTACTGGGGGTAAGGGTGAAACTAAAAATATCTCACAAAACCCCAAGAGGAACAGTCTAACAGACTTGGTTTATGAGGATAAATAGGGATTTTCAATTTTTTTAAATTCCAAAAAGGGTGGATTTCACTTTTGAGAGGATAAATGATCTTAATTGATTTATGTTGGTCATTTTTGTCTTCTTGCCAAAATCACCACATTTGAATTCAACATGGTAACGTTCATAAGTTTTAAATATTCAAATATTCAAAAGGGACACGAAATACTTTATGCTAACCTTATGATATTTCTTTCCTTGCGCATTTTAATGTTTCTGCGGGCCTGCAAGTCCCCATCGTCGAATCGAGATAGATCAATGGTTGGTGCTATCTCGCTATGGGAAGTTGCACGTTGTTTTGCCATAGCAACATAGCACCTTTTGGCTGCGTGTTAGGTGGGTCCTCCCTTTCCTTATTGTTTCTCCGATGCTAAGTTTTGCTAGATCCACGATGGGCGCTATGGCGCTATCAAAAAATTTGTGTTCCTCGCCGTTAGCGACATAGCGCCCAGACAGAAAGTGTTACTTGGCGACATCAAAAAGAAGGTGGGTCCCAAGTATGCCCTGTCGGATATCAGTGATGAAATTTGGCACGCCTGGTGGGACCTCAAGCAACGTGGAAGGATGATTGTGCTTGAAACGGGGCTTTGATTTGTCGCCAGCTGGGCAGTTCATTGATGTCAGCATTTACCTAGACCTACGCCCCTTTCGAACACATGAAGATTTCCTCACCCTCGGATCAGTTTGGATTGACGGTAGGCACTATCTCACTATGGAAAGCTGCGAGGATATTATCCATAGAGACATAGCGCCTTAGCGATGCGTGGCACAGATGACGTAATGAGACCGCCCCTTTCCAAAGTAATATTACAGCTCGTCCTCGATTTTAGTTATCAGGTGGGTCATAGTACAGTGGTGATATTTCATTGGTCCATTCAGCCAACTCGGTGTGCAGTTGTACAATTTTGTTGATCACCATAGATCTAAGGAATCGACAGTAGGCACTATCTCACTATGGAAAGCTACGAGGATATTATGCATAGTGACATAGCGCCTCGGTGACATGTGTCCCAGTGGGTCTGGTGGAGGCATTGAAGATTAGTGGCCAGTAGTTAATGTGACTATCACGATCAAGGTTTGCAAGGTGGCACGGTTAGTTTGAATATCTGGTCAAATTCAGGGAGACCCGCAAGGTGGTATAAAGAAATGAATTGATTGGTCTACGTGGCCTGTTCACTTACAGTGTTCGGCTGACTCGCTGACTCTGCTGATTCATGCACCAAAAATGATAAGAAATCGAGGTTTTACATGAATCTGATCTTCATGATCAATTCCAACGATCAGAAGTGAATGTGAAGCATGCAAAGACACTCTACCACCCTGATCTAATCTATCTACTTGGTTAGAGCACAGTTATAGCACAACCTCTTTCTTCTCAAGGCCTCGTTTTAGTTAATAGTCAGATTTCATGGTACCTAAAGCTACAATTAGATCAGATTCTTTCAGATCCCCATGATTGTTCTTGGCAGAGCCTTGATGGCGGTGGTTGCAGGATAGTTTTCGAGGGAAAATCTTAGTTATGCCTAAACTATAAAGGCAATTTTTGTGAATTTTAGAAGGGTCAACCTTTCTTTGTTTTCTCTGAAACTGCTCTCCAGATTCTTAGTGTAAATTCCCTTGTACCTCTGAACTACATGATTTTCTGTCTTATCTCTTTTAGCCATTGGTATGAAAGTGCAAGAACTCTTTGCCTCTTACTGGTGTTTTGTAGAGATCTATGATTTGCATGATTGTATCTCCTTGGCCTATGAATGATGATATAAGTGAATCTCTCTTTCCTTGTGTCATTCGTCTTGGTCTTCTGATCTGCATGTGATTATTAGATTAAAGCAAGTCTGAATGTGTATATCCTTAGTTTCATTTTGGTTCAATAGTGCATATATGGGCAGAGTTTGGTCCGAACACTTTATTTTGATGCATCACCTCTTCAGATTAGATTAGGTAGATTTTCTTTCATGCTCTCCTTCTCTCTTTTCCTCTCCAAGAATAGTTAGGTGCGCCCTGATAGTAAGAGGAAGCCGGCCTTCTCCGGAGACTCAACCTCACAGTTCAAGTCCCATAGCTTGGAGGTTGTTCCCATGTTTCACTAGGTTGTCCTCATGCATAGGCTTTGGACAAGGGTGCAAACCTCAGTGATAACTATTTTTGGCACACCCGGTGGGACAACTTTTTTGGAAAATTTCAAGCCTACTAGTGTCAAAAGGGAAGATTTCAAGATCAATACTGAGGAGATAGTACTGGCTTTAGTGTTTAAGCCTTCAAGAGGCTCATTCTTCAAAGTACTAGGTGACTCTGAGCTTCAAATACATATCTGGTTCCAGATCAAAGTTGCAGTGATTCATGCCTAGAGCTGAAACAAGGGCATCTTCTAGAGGTAAGTTTCAATATCAAGAGCTTTCATTTTCAAACCCTAGAAGAAGAAAGACTAGAATATCTTTATCACCAGTTAGGAGTGCAATAGTAAAAAATACACCTACACGATCTATCTCTACTCCTCCTGCTGTTAGATCTTAGCCTAGACTGCCATCAATACATATCAATAGATCACTTGTATATATGGCGTTGCCTAGAGCTCATACTTTTGCCACCTTTAATGGTGGGAGCCCTCTCTTATTAGCCCAAAGACATGACATACTAGTAGCTACCCTCAAAAGTATGCCAGAGTTTACAGGGGAAACTTCTATATCCCCCTCAGAACACATTCAAGAGGTTGCAAATGTCTACAATATCCATGGTATTACAGAGGATGATGTTGCAGTTAGGCTCCTAGCCTCATCCTTGAAAGGAAAAGCACTACAATGGTATAGAGGTTTAGCTCATGGTTCTATAATAGATTGGGATGGATTAGGAGCAGGATTGTGCAAACATTTTGAGGATAAAAGTGACTATTTGTCACTTTTAGAGCAGTTGACTACTATAAAAAGAGCCCCCAATGAATGTATGACTGATTTTAATTATAGATTTCAAAAGACATGGGATAGAATACCTACTTCAGTGAAGCCTACCCCTGGTAATGCCTTCTTGCATTACCTTAGAGCTTTTAACAGTGATATTGCCACTACAATCCAAACTATGGGAGGAGATACCTTGCCTATTGCTTATGACATAGCAATAAAATTAGAGAACATTCTAATACAAGGAGGTAAGCTAGCTCCAAGGCCCCCTATGACTTTCTTCCTTGATGTTCCAAATCATCAACCAGCAATGGCTCCTCTTCCCACAACTTCTACATCACAATCCCTTGTCCCAGTCCCTCAAGCTTCCACATCTTCAAATGGGATAGATGAAATCAAAGAGATGATGCAGTCTCTAATGCAGAACATGGATAAAAGAGAAAAGAACCTAGAGAAAAGATTGCAAGATTATGGGAAGAAGCTAGAGGATAACTCCTCTATGATGCAGAAAGTAAGCAACAAGGTGGTGACTTTAGAAAGACAGCAAGCTCAAGGTAGTAGGCCTCATCAAATGCAATATCAAACTCCAAGTAGTGGTAGGCCTCCAAATCCTAATCATTGGAACAATTCTTTTGATTAGAGTAGGCAGGGTGGCCATGCTTCAACCTCAAATGTAAACCAAAGTAGGGCCATAGTCCCTCAAAACAATATGGCTCAAGATCAAGATTTTTGTCCCTCTTGTAACTACTCCTATGCCTATTGTATGTGTCAGAAGGATGAATCTTTTATGGCTTTGTCAGTCCAAGAATCTGCAGCAAAACAATCATACAAGGAGGACCAATTTAAAGATGCCTCAGATATGCAAAGACAGGGCGATTGCTCTTTTATGAATCATCAGATAGAGGAGCATTGTAATGTAAACCAGGATTCCATTGCTCATAACACTAGAAGCAAAAGAAGAGCTATGGAAGATGCTATCACTCCTCCCAAGTAGGCCTCAACTCCAAATGCAATATCTCATGAGCAAGCGACAAATAATCAATCAAGTGCCTTTTAACAACAAAGGAAAAATCATGGCACAAAAGATACAAGTGATCCTCAGGTTATTCCATCTCAACCTCATACAATTGTAGCTCCCAAAGCTTCTACCAAAGTTCCCACTATGCCATTAAGTGTGGTAGAGCAAATGAAGAAGACAAATGTGAATATCTCCATGTGGGATGCTGTTGCTACTATACCCGTGCAAAAGAGGTTGATGCAACAAGAATTGGAAAGAATTGAACCAAAGGATTAGACACTCAGTATGGAAAGTGCCACAAGCCTAGTACAACCATCAAGGGAGGTAGAAACAAGTTAAAGGGTTAGACCTCCTCCATTCTATGTTTCTCTAATTATAGGGGGGAAAACTAGTCCATAATTGCATGATTTATTCAGGGGCTAGCAGTTCAATGATGCCTAGGTTTGTTGCTGATGCTTTGGGAATGAAATATGAGCCCATTGTTAGGGATGTATTATAGTTGGATGGCAGTATTGTCAAGACTGTAGGGATCCTTAGGAATGTGGAGATGGCCTTACATGCATGCCCTGGTTGTACTGTAACTCAAGATATCTCTATTGCTGAGGTCAAGCCATATTTTTCCATCTGTCTGTCAAGAGACTTTACTGCCCAAATAGGTGGTTTCATATCTTCTTATTGGTCATATATGTCTTTCAAGACAAGATATGGAACCAATGCTTCAATCAGAGTAGAGCCTCAAGCCCTTCATCATACTGAATCTTACACCCCTAATTCCATCAACATGAATTGTCCTATTCTAGAGATGGACGAGAACGACATAGTGAATGAGCCCACCACTTCCCCAGTAGAGATACCTAATTTTTTCTTGGATGAGTGGGCTAACACATATCAATTTGATCTTATGCCAGAAACCCTTGAGATAGGTCTCAGTACATATTATATATTGGAGAAAGATGCTCTAGTTCCCAATCTTGTGGAGACTAAAGAAGATATGAGTGGGATATGGAGTATGTACTTTGATGGATCAAGGAATAAAAATGGATTAGGGGCTGGTGTGATTTTGATTTCTCCTGCACAAGTAAGGTATTACTTCTCATTCAGGCTCCAATTCAGTTGCACTAACAATGTGGCTGAGTATGAATCCTTGATTCAGGGTCTCCTACTTGCTCAAAAAAGGGGAATCCAAGCCTTAAGTGTATATGGAAACAATGAGTTGGTAGTTAATCAAGTGAGAAATCAGAATACCACCAAGAATGGTTTGCTCAAGTCTTATAAACATAGGGTATGGGATTTTCTTGAAGGTTTCAATGCATTTAATATTCAAAGCATCCCTAAAAAAGAAAACAGGCATGTTGATAGACTTGCAGCAATAGGTGCATCTTATGATGTGCCAGGGAATCTTGAGGAGGAGAAGAAGCAACAAATCAGAGTGGTAGTAAGGCCTTCTATCCTTGATAACAACATCCATTGGCAGGTGTTTGAGTCTGATGAGCAAATTGTGAGCTTCTTGCAGAATGAGAAAGAATTTTTAGAGAGAAATCAGTCAAGACTGCAGGATCAATATGGTGACCAAATCATTAACCTCAGCTCCAACAAGCTTCCCAAAGGTCTCATTACTCTAGAGAGTGTTTTAAATCCTGATGATCAAGCAAGAGGCAGGGCCATGAACCTAGCTTCTAATGAAGATGACTATACTCTAGTCATGGTTGCTGATGGAAAGTCCTTAAACATGGGGAAGGTATGTTCTGAAATTGAACAAGAAAATTTTATTCATCTATGTCAAGAGTTTAATGATATATTTTCCTGGACATATGATGATTTAAAGGGTTTTGACCCAAGGTTATTTCAGCATACTATAGATTTAATTAATGATGTAAAACCAGTAAGACAAAAATAGAGGCCAGTGAATCCCAAGATTGAACCCCTAATGAGAAAAGAGCTATCCAAGTTGATTGAGGCCAATATAATTTCTCCCATCAAACACTCATCATGGGTAGCAAACCTTGTCCCTGTTAGGAAGAAGAAAGAAGAAATTAGATTGTGTATGGACTTTAGGGACCTTAACCAAGCTTCCCTTAAAGATCACCGTCCTCTCCCTTCTATGGAGTAGATTTTGTCCAAGGTCAGTGGTTCAAAGAGATTTTCATTTCTTGATGGATTTTTTGGCTACAATCAAGTGCTGGTTAAAGAGTTTGATAGGTACAAGACTGCATTTACCACTAAATGGGGTACCTATTCTTATTATAAGATGCCATTTGGGCTAACCAATGCAGGTGCTACATTTCAGAAGGCAATGGAGATGGCCTTCAAAAGATTGATTGACAAGTTTGTCTTAGTTTACCTTGATGATATTACAGTGTATTCTAAGAATGTAGAGGATCATTTTGATCATCTAAGATAGGTATTCCTAAGATGCAGAGAGTTTGGGGTTTCACTTAACCCAAGCAAGTGTGTCTTTGCTACTAACCAAGGAAAATTATTAGGACATTGTATCTGAGGATGGCTTAACCATTGATCTAGAGAGAACAAAAGCAATACTTGCCCTCCCTCTTCCTAAACACAAGAAAGCGCTACAAGGTTTCTTAGGTAGGATAAATTTTGTGAGAAGATTTATCCCTAATCTTGCTACCATGGTGAAACCTCTTACAACTATGCTCAAGAAAGGTATGGTCTTTCATGGACCAAGGAAGGGAAGGAAAGTTTTGAAGAGATCAAGACAGCCATAGCCTCAACCCCTACTCTCATGAATCCAAATTTTGAGAAAGATTTCATCCTTTATACCCTAGGTGGTGAGTCAAGCATTTCTGCTTTCCTGACTCAAAGAAATGATAAAGGTGATGAGTAGCCCATAGCTTTCTTTAGTGAAGGGCTTAAAGAGTATGAAGATAGATACATCTATGTAGAGAAGCAAGCCCTTGCAGTCATTAGAGCTTTAAAAAAATTTACACATCTCCTATCTCATAATAAGATTCATTTGTTAGTATCTCATGCCAGTGTGAAGGATTTCCTTTTGAGAAAAGATATTAGTGAGAAAAGAGCTAGCTAGATTACTAAAGTGATGGAATATGATATTGACATTCAGATTACCAAACTGGTAAGAGGGAGGGGGTTGTGTAAACAGATGTTATCATCTCAAGAACATGATGAGGAAGCTACTATGATACTAACAGAGCAACAAGAGGTAAGAAATAGCGACCCAAGGAGTTGGATGGGTGATATGATGAATTTCTTATTAGGCAATGGATACCCTCAAGGATTAGATAGAACTAAGAGGAGACAGTATAGATTACAGTCAATTCCTTATGTCATAGTTGACGGTGTCCTCTTTAGAAAAGATTTTAATGGAGCCCTATTAAGATGCCTTGATATAGACCAGGTTGAAAGAATGATCGAAGAACTTCATAATGGTCTTGATGGTGGTCATTTCTCAAAAAGGACAACTGTAATAAAGATCAAGAGGGCTGGTTACTTTTGGCCATCCTTGTTCCATGACTGTCATAGGTATGTAAGGAAGTGTGAAAAATGTGCCTTTTTCTCTGGCAAAAAAAGACTTGCAACTCTTCCCCTTCATCCTATTCAGGTGGACCAACCTTTTGCTCAATGGGGATTGGATTTCATAGGCCCTATCAATCCTCCTTCAACTCTGGTCACAAATGGATTTTAGCTGCTACAAATTACTTCGCCAGATGGACAGAAGCAGTTGCATTGAAGGAGGCCACTGAATCTTTAGTTGTTGAATTCCTTGATGGAATTGTGACCAAGTTTGATGCCCCTTCAACCATTATTTCAGGTAATGCAAAGTCTTTTGTTGGAGCTTAGATTTGTGCATGGGCAGTGGATCATAATATCTATTTGAGCACATCCTCAAATTACTATCCTCAAGGTAATGGTTTGGCTGAGTCCTCCAACAAGAACCTGATCAGGATCATGAAAAGGACAATAGAAGATAACCAGAGGTGTTGGCATAAAAAATTGAAGACTGCACTGTGGGCTGATAGAATAACACCTAAAAGGTCAATAGGGAATTCACCATTTGTGTTAGTCTATGGCAGAGAAGCAAGACTTCCAATTTCATTGGAGTTCCCGTCCCTAGAGCTAGCTCATCAGCTGGAGTTGATTGAAGATGATGCCATGACAGTAAGAATGGAAGAGATGATGGAGCTAGAAGAGAAGAGAAGTAAAGCCATGCAGACCTTAGAGACACACTAACATCAAGTAAAAAAGAGTTTTGACAGGAAGGCTAGGGTCAGAATCTTTCGAGAGGGAGATTTGGTTCTGAAATGGGATGTAGATAGGGCAAAACTAGGAAGACACTCAAAGTTTGATGCATTATGGAGTGGTCCCTATCTAATTGTTAGTTGCAAGTAGGCTAATGCTTTCCAATTAAGTAAGCCTGGTGGTGGAATTTTGCCCATCCCAGTCAATGGGATCTATCTCAAGCCATGTTTCTGACAGGGGTTGAGGTTCTGTGCATAGTTAGAGTAATTTTGTTTCCTGTTAGTTCCCTATTTTCCAAGAAGTGTACGAGCACAACTATCTCTCTATGAGATAGCTAGTTTTCTCGAAGTTTTGTGGTTGCAAAAAGGAGGTTTTGGTCTCTGGTTTCAGTTGCAGAGACAAGGGTTTTAGGGTTTTCCTCTCAGAGGTAGGGTTAGGGTTTCACAGTATACACAAGATCCACATCTTTTTCACTTTGTAGCCCAATGGATGCATGAAGTCACTAGTCTACGCAGAGATGGCTTATGTCCCCTCTAAGTCGCCATATCTGTTGGTCATTTTTGTCTTCCCGCCAAAATCACCACATTTGAATTCAACATAGTAACGTTCATAAGTTTTAAATATTCAAATATTCAAAAGGGGCACAAAATACTTTATGCTAACCTTATGATATTTCTTTCCCTGTGTATTTTAATTTTTCTACGAACCCACAAGTCCCCATCGTCGGATCGAGATAGATCAACAGTTGGCACTATCTCGCTATGGGAAGTTGCACATTGTTTTGCCATAGAAACATATCGCCTTTTGGCCGTGTGTCAGGTGGGTCCTCCCTTTCCTTGTTGTTTCTCCGACGTCGAGTTTTGCTAGATCCATGGTGGGTGCTATGGCGCTATCAAGAAATCTGTGTTCCTCGCCGTTAGCGACATAGCGCCCAAATGGAAAGTGTTACTGTGATGACATCAGAAGGAAGGTGGGTCCCAAGTATGCCCCGTCGAATATCAGTGATGAAATTTGGCATACCCGGTGGGACCTCAGGCAACGTGGAAGGATGACTGTGCTTGAAACAGGGCTTTGATTTATCGCCAGCTGGGCAGTCCGTTGATGTTAGCAGTTACCTGGACCTACGCCCCTTTCGAATGCATGAAGATTTCCTCACCCTTGGATTAGTTTGGATCGACGGTAGGCACTATCTCGCTATGGAAAGCTGCGAGGATATTATCCATAGTGACATAGTGCCTCGACGACGCGTGGCACAGATGACGTAATGGGCCCGCCCCTCTCCAAAGTAATATTACGGCTCGTCCTCAGTGGCAGTTGTTAGGTGGGTCATAGTACATTGGTGATATTTCATTTGTCCATTCAGCCAACTCAGTGTGCAATTGTACAATTTTGTTGATCACCATAGATCTAAGGAAATTGACGGTAGGCGCTATCTCCCTACAAAAAGCTGCGAGGATATTACGCATAGCGACATAGTACCTTAGTGACACGTGTCCCAGTGGGTCTGGTGGAGGGATTGACAGTTAGCGACCGACAGTTAATGTGATTGTCACGGTCAAGGTTTGCAAGGTGGCGCGGTCAGTTTGAATATCTGGTCAAATTTGGGGAGACCCGCAAGGTGGTATAAAGAAATGAACTGATTGGTCCACGCGGCCTATTTCGCTTACAGTGTTCGGATGACTCGCTGACTTTGCTGATTCATGCACCAAAAATGATAAGAAATCAATGTTTTACACGAATCTAATCTTCATGATCAATTCCAACCACCAGAAGTGAATGTGAAGCATGCAGATACACTCTACCATCTCGATCTAATCTATCTACTTGGTCAGAGCACAGTTATAGCGCCACCTCTATCTTCTCAAGGCGCTGTTTTAGTTAACAGTCAGATTTCGTGGTACCTAAAGATACACTTAGATCAGATTCCTTCAGATCCCCATGATTGTTCTTGGAAGAGCCTTGATGGTGGTGGTTGTAGGATAGTTTTGGAGGGAAAATCTCAATTATGCCTAAACTATAAAGGCAATTTTTGTGAATTTTAGAAGGGTCGACCTTTCTCTGTTTTCTCTAATACTGCTCTTCAGATTCTTAGTGTAAATTCCCTTGTACCTCTGAACTACATGATTTTATGTCTTATCTCTTTCAACCATTGGTATGAAAGTGCAAGAACTCTTTGCCTCTTACTGGTGTTTTGTAGAGATCTATGATCTGCATGACTGTATCTCCTTGGCCTATGAATGATAATATAAGTGAATCTCTCTTTCCTTGCATCATTTGTCTTGATCTTCTGATTTGCATGTGATTATTAGGTTAAAGCAAGTCTGAATGTGTATATCGTTAGTTTCATTCTGGTTCAATAGTGCATATATGGGAAAAGTTTGGTCCGAACACTCTATTTGGTGCATCACCTCTTTAGATTAGATTAGGTAGATTTGCTTTCATGCTCTCCTTCTCCCTTTTCCTCTCCAAGAATAGTTAGGTGCGCCCTAATAGTAAGAGGACGCCGGCCTTCTCCGGAGACTCAACCTCATAGTTTAAGTCCCACAGCTTGGAGGTTGTTTCCATGTTTCACTAGGTTGTCCTCATGCATAGGCTTTGGACAAGGGTGCAAACCTTAGTGACAATAGTTTATTAAATGTTGCATTTCTTTTCAACTTTTTTCTTTATCCTTTTCCTTTTATATTTGATTTTATTTAATTTTATGAATTGAATTTCCTCTTTGAAAGTGATTTTGATTTTTTTGAATTTTAAGAAGGATCAAGGGTCTAGGAAATTAATTGATTAATTAATCAAACAACTTGACATTGTAATTGATTTGAAAGTCTGTTATTTTCCTTGTTTCTTTGATTTTTTCCTTTATCTATTGTTTGATTGAAATTCATGTTGTTTAGGTTGTTACCAATTTTAGGGTGTCTACAAAGGCCCCTCTTTGAGCTAGTATGTGAAGCCTATTAGTTCAAAGAATGTCTTGATTTTTGACTTTTGAGCCAATTTTTGTTGGTTGAGTATTTGATCATTGATGTGTTGCTGATTTGAAGTTGATACGATGTGTGATTGTTGATGATTCAATTTCTGATCCTGATATTGCAGTGTTTAAAGTCCTTTGTTTAGAACAGTTTTCTTGGATGCCCCGATTTATTTAATTGATGTTGAAATTTGGTTGGGGTAGAACATGTTTTATGTTTGAAAAGCTTTGATGCCTTGGTTTGATATAGGTATATTGCCCCCTCAGAAATAAAATTGGAAAAGTTGACTGGCAATATATGGAGAGTCCAATTTTATTTTTGAAAAATGATAATAAAAAAGTTAGACGATGAATTGGATAGCAGGGAATATCATTTAATTTGATGGAAAAGTACCCATTTCGAGAAAATAGGCCGAAAGGCATTGAATAGGATGAAAGATGCTCAAAATGTCATAAAATGCCCCTAGTGAGGGTTACATAGGTCAAAAGGCCTTTTACCCTTTTCATTTTTACATTCCCCTTTCACTTTTCTCTATTTTAAGCTCTGATCCGATGAAGATGGTGGTCCCATTATGAGAGCAAAAATCTGAAATAGGCTGTAGATATGAGTATCCAACTAACTATGGAGCCCTGATAAGTCATCGAGAACCTTTGTGATGTTGACTTTTGGAAATTTTGTAGGATTGTTTGAGTTTTTGCATGATTTGAACTAGTAAACGCATGTTTTGTGCATTTGAGGGTATTTAATGTTTTTTAGCACATTTAATGTATTTTAGCACATATGTTGCATAAAATAGCGCATCCATGTTACAAAATAATGCTTGTAAAAATGTCCTATTTTGACAAAAGAGTGCAGATCTAAAAATCTAGCGCACTTGCATATAATTATAGCACTTTTACATGTTTTAGCACATACGTATTATTTTATAGGCATACATAGATCATAATAGCGCATTTTAATTTTGATGAATGGCACAAGCGTGATGACTATAGGCTTGCAAATTTGTCGTGCATATGCAATGTTTTAAAGCACATCCATAAGTTGTAGCGCATCTGTGTAGTGTACTAGCGCATATGTAATGTTGTATAGTGCTTATGAATTGGTTAAGGCATTTGTAATAAATAATAGTGCCTTTGTTTTTTAAGAGCACAAACATTGTATTGTATAGTGCTTATGCATATTGTAGTGCAATCATCGCATGGGATAACACAGTTGAATAGTAAAATAACACGTTTGAGGTTTATAGCATATTCATGCTCTGTTGTAGCACTTTTGACTAATAAATTGAGTTTGGAAGTTTTGAATACTATTGCAATGTCAATGTAGGGTTTGTCAAATAATAAAGGGTCCAGATAGGTAAATGTGAACATTATGCATGTTTGAGCATAGTATGATATAGAAGTTTGATGTCCAATGGAGAATAAGAACATTGATGTCAACTCATAAACTTGTTCATACAAGAACCTAAACAATATAGAAGTGTAATCACAAATTAATATGTAGGATCAATCAAGTATGTTGGATACATAGAAAAGGTGCCCACCTTAGGATATAGGGTAAAGAAAACTAACATGTCCATCTCAAGATATAGAGGGGGACAAATAACAGGTTGATGATGAAACCATGAGTTGGATAGCTAGACGTTGACTTAGATTTATGTAGAATAATCACTTGTAATGAAAAAATGATGCTATTATTTGATTATTTTATTAAAGAGGTACATGGGCATAAGTTCATGGTGCGAAGATTATATCCATGGCCACTAGAGTCCATTGGTAGATTGTTAGCATCTGATTGATAGATCATTGATAGATGTGGATTCACATATTTTCTCCAGATGCCTAAGTTCTAGGTGAATCGAGGATTATTGACAATTATGGCCGAGAGGTGGCACTCAGATCACCATACTTTTCATATGCCACTTGGGGAGATGAGATTACCCCTAAGGATGTATATATGATTCTCAGGATGCCTACAGTGGGGGATCTAGTATATTATGATTAGACAGATGATGGTACAACCTACAATGATATGTTTGTGGATGATGATATTGGGGATGATAGTATGCCATTATTCCAAATGATTTAGTATGATCCCTTTGTTAGCAATATGGTGAGTTAGATGTCTTGATAGTTGTCATTTATGGCAACATGTATTCGACATTTTATTTATGTATTTAGAGTTAGAAAATAGTCTAAGTATTCGACAATTTAAAATAGCACAAAGACATATATGATGTGTACAAATGACACACTTTGAATTAGCTTATGCACAGTTTAGGATAACCTTCTAAAAATTTCATGATGATGCAGTTAAGTGCACAAATGCACACAGATAGTATGACGCAAGCTACAGTTGAAATACCAGTACGAGTATTTGACAAAACAAAGCATAGCAGAGAATTGAGTTGTACGACTTAAGGAATTATTTTGGTAACAAAATAATTACTAAGTCATTGATGAGATGACTTTTTGGATATTAATCTATAAGTTATCTTATATTATATCAAGTGTGTGAAGACATGAAGGCTGACTGAGTAGAGAATTACTAATTTGCAAAGTATAAGTAAAGATCTTATCTTGCGCAAAGAATGTGAAGTTGATGTGATGAGATATGATATGAAAACTAATATATAGACAGTTTGAAAGATATATGATCATTATGTGATGTGAGATATGATGTATGATCAAAGGAAGTGTGAATTACAATAGTGAGAAAGTATTGTATGTATATTTCTTCTTGTGAAGAAATTTATTGTATAAATTGCATGTTAGAGTAGTGGGATCTTCTTGCATATATTGTATTTGATCTACCAACTCCTAAAAAGGTTGAAGCAACTCCTAATAGGGTTGAGGCTTCTAATAAGGCCTAGTCCTATAACAAGGACTCGAGGAACTATATGTACTTCATAGACTCCTAACAGGATCAATATCCTTAACACGATCCTATTGTTTAGTGAATCATCTTGTGGGTATCATCCCCACTGGGGTTTTCCCTTGGCCAGGGTTTCCCTAGTTAATAAATATGGTGTTATGAGTTATTTATGTGTATGGTTATATTTATTGTTCAATATTGTTGGTTTGCTTTCATAGACAAGTTATAAAGTAATTAACAATATTTAGTTGTGGGCAAAAGTTTGTAGAATACTGATTCACCCCCCCTCTCAACATTATCTAATGATGAAGAAGAAGTAGAGGAAATGAAGAAATAGGCAGAGGAAAAGAATAAAGAAGAAGAAAGAAAGAAGAGGTAAGAGGAAGAGGAAAGGAGAAAGAAAATAGAATAATTTTCTAAACTTAAGCAGAAGTGGAAGATTCTAATGCAAGAATCAACATTCTTTCCCAATCTAAAACATGTGGATTCATACATTAGGAAGGCAGTGTTTCAGCATGAGGCTGATGGACCTTATGTAGCCCCAACAATTATACCTATTTTAGTGCTATAAACTAGCCCATCATCAATAGTTAAAATATTGTTAGTATTATCTAATGATGATGATCAAACGAGATTGATGAGCTCATTGAGCAAATTATTTCAGAAGAATAAATCTGTGAAGTCTTTGGAGAAGACTCTAACTGAAGTCTTGGAGTAGATACACATGATAATTACTACAACTATAGTTAATCTAGACTTGTAGTCAAAGGCAAAGGAATTGGTGAAGACCTTTGATGAGGAATTCACAATATTATCTGAGGTAGCTTCAACACAAGCCCAAGTAAAGCATGATGCAACACTTTTTGATATAGTGTGCACAAATGTAAGGAATTATCTAAAGGCACTTGATGTATGCATCGAGGAATTGAGAAAACACATTGATAAAGGTAAGAAGTTTTATGGACAGTGTGCGTTGTTATACAAGTGCCTAGCAGTTTTTGAGAATCAGATAAAGGGTCATTTGAGTGATCTTGACACACTCAGTGAAAAGATATAGCTCCCTGAGGCCAACATTGAAGATTATGGAATAGAAGTGGAGAATATCATTAACGTGATTAGAGATTTGGAGTCTAATAACATAAAGGTTGTAAAGATGTTCTCTACTCGTAGAGAAATCTTGTCACCTAAGATCAACATTTTACAGAAGCAACTAAAGCAATGTCTTACAACAAAGACTTCCTATGATAAGTTTTCTTATATTGACTTGACCACAATTGAAGTGGCATCCTATGCACTTTGCACACTAATCAGTATTTCTGATATAGTGAAGGAAAATTGGAAGAAGGAAGTGGAAAGACTAAAACTTGTATATGCAGATTGCTTTTCCAAAATATCAAGTTGATCAGCAACATACCACCTAGTTTTTGTATATAGTTTTGACACCTTTTCCATTGATGTCAAATGGGGAGTATTAATATGTAAGGAAAATTGTATGATTGTAATGTATATGTAAGGGGGAGTATATTTATGTATCAATGTAAGGAGTGATAAGGAATGTAATGATCCATCAAAACATGAATAAAATTGTTATGTTTTGAAGGCAATTTCTGTGCAGTTACTTTTATTTGTTTTGTTATGTATGCCATCATTTTGGGACTTAGCCAATTTTACCAAATGTTTCCATCAACTCCAAAGGGGATATTGTTTGAAATATGGTTAGTTAGATGTCTTGATAGTTTTCATTTATGGAAACATGTATTCAATATTTCATTTATACATTTAGAGTTAGAAAATTGTCTAAGTATTAGACAGTTTGCTGCAGCACAAAGAAAAATATGATGTGTATGAATGAAACACTTTGAATTAGCTTATGCATAGTTGAGGATAACCTTCTAAGAGTTTCATGATGATGTGGTTAAGTGCACAGATGTGTACAAATAGTATGATGCAAGTTATAGTTGAAATACTAGTATGGGTATTTGACAGAACCAAAACAGAGCATAGTAGAGAATTGAGTTGTACAACTTAAGGAATTATTTTGGTATCAGAATAATTACTAAGTCATGATGAGATGACTTTCTTGATATTAATCCATAAGTTATCTTATATTATATCAAGCATGTGAAGACATGAACGTTGACTGAGCAGAGAATTACTAATTTGCGAAGTATAAGTAAAGATCTTATCTTGCGCAAAGAATGTGAAGTTGATGTGGTGAGATATGATATGTGAACTAACATATGGATAGTTTGAAAGATATATGAGCCTTATGTGATGTGATATCTGATGTATGATTAGAGGAAGTGCGAATTATAGCAGTGAGAGAGTATTGTATGTATATCTATTCTTGTGAAGAACTTTATTGTATAAAATGCATGTTAGGGAAGTGGGCTCTTCTTTCATACATCATATTTGATCTACCAACTTCTAAAAGGGTTGAAGCAACTCCTAATAGGGTTGATGATTCTACAAAGGCTTAGTCCTCTAACTAGGACTCGAGACACTATATGTACTTCATAGACTCTTAACAAGGTCAATATCCTTAACATGATCCTTTTGTTTAGTGAATCATCTTGTAGGTATCTTCCCCACTGGGGTTTTCCCTTGACCAGGGTTTTCCTAGTTAAAAATTAATGGTGTTATTATTTCTCTATGTCTACCATTATATATACTATTCAAAATTGTTGTCTTGCTTTCATACGCAAGTTATAAAGTAATTACCAATATTCAGTTGTGGGAATTTTTTTGTAGAATAATGATTCATCCGCCTCTTAGTATTATCTATTTCCAACACCCTTACTAGCTATGCTAGCATGGTTGATAGGAGGATTCCTCCTACTAGATAGGTGAGGGTGTGTGCTGATCTCAGATTGGTTTTGACAAGTGAGTGTCAACACACTTAAGTTATTTACTTAGTTCATGCTGAACAAGTAACATATGCTAAGCAAACCATAGTCCATGCCGAGTCATAGTGAATGTCAAGCCACTCATGTGTTGAGCAAATAGTATATGCTGAGTGACACAGGAATCAAGTAAATAGTGGATGTCAAGCAATAGAGGTGCCAAGCCATACCAAAAAGATTAGTGTATGTCAAGCATCAGAGACTTCAGATGTCGAGTGACACAATTTTGGTATATTTGTTTGTAATGGCACAAACAACTATGTAAACCATTTTTGAGCCAACTTAAGATTGAATTATGACATTTTGGAAATAAAGACGAATCCCTAGTTGGATTCCCTATGTAATTACATGCAACCAATCAGAAAATGGGAAGGATTAAGTGGCAAAATGGATGAATCTCAGCTATAGATTTATACCTAATACTAAGTCACTAAGTCCTATTAAGGAGGATGAAACCCTAAACTCTAAATGAGCGAGTGTGTAAGGAATTGAAGGAACTAAGAGAAAAATTTGCATGTGCAAACACATCATTCATGGTGGCTTAGAAGATAAGAAGAGAAACTACATTGTAGAATCAATTAGAGCATAATAGAGGATAGAGAAAAGGATACAACAAAGAGACATCTGATCAGGAAGGATCAAGAAGACATTGTTTAGAGGTGATTTGATATCAGACAATCAAGTGCTAACTGCAAGATCAATGCTAAGACATTCTAACAGGTGATTTCAATCAAAATCTCTTAATAGAGTAGTCCTAACAGGCTGTATGAAATCCTTTAATAGGGTGCTTACTTAGTTGTAAGTTAAAATCCTTTATCAAGGCACACTTCTAACAAGGTGAGACCTAATAGTCTTTGTAAGTCTTTAACAAGGCATATCTTTCATAGGGTAGATCATGTTTCATGGTCAAAACATTGTAACCTTCATTGGATACACTTTATTATTGCAGTAGTGAAGATTTGTGGGTGTCATCCCCACCCCAGTTTTACCTTCTCATTGGAGAGTTTCTGGGTAATCATATCTGGTGTCACATGTGTATGATTGCTTATGTGTTTACATGATTTAGATCTATATGCTTTACATGTTATTTTAGTTTATTCATTAAATGTATGAGATGGATGTGTGGTGAAATTTTTATGGGTCCAAGTTTAAACTACTGATTCACCACCCCCCTCTCAGAAGTTTACCTTTCCTATTGTAATTCCAACAATTGGTATCATAGCCTAGCTCTCTAAAAGAGAAGCTTTGCAACTTTGAGGAAAGATCTTAAAATGGAAGTCTACAAGTTAGGAAAGACTATTAAGAATCAAGGAATTGAAATACAACTCATTCTATATCAATTGGATGAAGCAAGAGAAGAACTAAAGAAATATTTGAAGAGAAGGAAGGAAATTGCTATTGTAGAGAATGACACACAATACAAAGAGATAAACACTACTATGCTATTTGTATATGGAGACTCCAATGAATTTGATGTAGCAGTTGGAGATCTAATGAAAAAGAATAGAGCCCAAGTTGAGGAAATTAGAAATCTCAAGTTAGAGCAAGAATCAAAAGCTATACTGCTATGTGAGGTGACTGAACAAAAGAAGAAAGTCATGGAAGAAAAAGCCATGATTTAAGAGGACACAAGAATTTTGGCTAATAGACTGGAAGAGAAATCATCAAAACTAACCAAGATTTCCAACATGCAATTGGATACTCTAAGTCAAATAATGAATGCCATCTATGAATTGAATGTTAAGCACATTGAGATAACTAAATTGAAGTTGTAGAATGAACAACTACAAAGTGACCTGAAGAGAAAAGAAATTTTCTGAAAGCTTCAACAAACCAAATGAAGCCATCAAATACTTTGAGCAATTATTGAGATCTCGTAGATTAAATAATGATACATCTGGATTGGGATACACATGTACTAAAGAAGGAGAATCATCCAAAAGTGTAGAAGAAAAGGAAAAAAAGGTAAGAACTCCAAACCTACTTGCCATAATTGTGGTAAGAAAGGACATACTGCTAATGTGTGCACAAGCAAGACTACAAATCAGAACGTCAAGACTAAGAACATGGCTCACTATCATAAGTGCAACAAGCAAGGTCATCAAGCACATGAATACAAAACCAGGACCATGCATACAAAAAGATTTGAAGGCTACTGCTACAATTGTCAGAAGTATGGGCATAAAGCTTTTGAATGCAGATCCAAACCCATGTGGTTATCAAACAGGCAAACAAAGGTAAGGAACAATGAAAACTCTTATTACTGGGATTAAAATACAAGATATAGCTGTCATTATTGTCAAAAATATGGACATGTTCCTAGGAATTGTGTTAGGATACACTTCAATGGTAACTACCAAAGGTGGTTAAGTCAAAACACATGTTTCAGTTGTTTGAAGATTGGTCACACCATTAGGTATTGTCCAACTAGGTCAAAGGCACCGAGTTGTGAATTTGAAAAAGGCAAAGGCAAGGCAGATGTTGAACACATCAGAGATAAGATGAATAAGACATGGAAGAGAAAGGATGATTGCAACACATCAAATGAGGAAGGGATCACTTCACCCAATGGGTTAGGTGATCACACCTCATCAAACTAGGCAATTAAGAGGTATGTGGGATTGATATTTAAAGGTTATATCATACATCAGTTGCCAAATGACTTAGCACTAAAAAGATTACATTAGCATGAACAAAGATGCAAGATGTTATTAATTCAAGATAAATCTTTAAGTTTTTCATGTTGTTGCTGAGCATGAAATATTTCCTATGTGTGTTAAGTGAAATGCTAGAAGATGCTAAGCTTACAGATTAGATAGTTAATGCCAAACTCATAGTGGTTGCCGAGTGATTGAAATGCCAATAGATACCGAGTGAGCCTAAAATTAGTTGATGCTGAACTTATAACTGTGTAAGCACTCAGTATTTATTGCAAGGTTTTCAAAGGGAATTTGATTGATTTTAGCTCATTTGTCATCATTTCAAATTCGAGAAAGAGCGAGCAAAGTAGAAGGTGATTTGGAAATTCATTCCAAATAGTTGTAGAAGATTTGAGCATAGATTTTTCACCATTTCATCAAATCACATAAGGTATTTATCAAGAGTCGAGCTACGCAATTTGAATTTCATAAACCCTAGTTTTACATTATGGCATCTAGTTTGAAGAATGTAGAGGGGAAGGAAGTTTTGAATATCTAGTTAGTGAGTAATAAGGTCAAGCAACCTTTTTTCAAAGCTGTTCTTGATATTGCATATAAGTAAGACCCTTCTGGTGCATTCTCGATGATTCCACCAAATGTGATAATGGTACAAGATGTAAGAAAATGCTATAACTGTAAGATAGGAAGCATTGGTGATATGGAGATTAGGGAAGCATATAATAAACTTTGTGATAATGGTGCTTTCAAAGAAGAATTCAAAATTTTTGAGAGAAAGGGATTAACACGAGCCTTAGATTTTTTGAATGTATTCAAGACAGAGTGGATAAGGATAGTGCTTAGCCAAATTCATGATGGCTCATTATGGTTGGACAATGAACCTATCAAAATTACTAAGAGAAAAATTCATAGGGTTATTGGTTACCTAACCCTAGATCAACCTAAGACATTGAGAAGTGATTCTAAGGAAGTGATTGAGAAGAATACTAGAGTTGTCTAGAATAAAAGAGGCATGAAAATTGATACAATTACTAATCCTCTAATAAACTTTATTATAAGGGTGATTTCACACAAGTTTTACCTATCTATTAGATTGAATAGTGTGCCCTATATAGCCATGGACGTGGGATACAAAATTGTAAAGAAAGATCACACATATGATCTAAAAGAGCTACAATTACAACAATTGATGGAGAACCTTGGAGCAATCAGAAAGACAAAAGGTACACAATGCAAATTTGGTTCCATATTAATTTATATATTCTTTTATGTGCAAAACACATTTAACTCATTTGGTATTGTGGGATGGAAAACCAATATATGAGTAGTAGTGCAGATTGGTGAGTACATTGAGCAATTAGGAGAGAATTTTGAATCTTTGATGACAAGTTATTTTGAAGACTTCAAGAAGTCATTGAAGGAAATATTGAGAATACCTGTATCCTTATTTGCAAAACACTATGATGATGTATGTTTTCTTGTGGATGTTGATTATACATTTGTAAAAGCTGCTACACCAAGGGTGAGATGGTTGAGACCCACAGGTTATGAAATTAATGTGGATAAAACCTCTACAACTATAAGAGCTTTACTTGCAGAAGAGGTAGACAAAATCGCCAAGGTATTTGGAAGCTATGAGATGGTAAAGTCCAAAATTACCATGGAATTGAAGACTACTTTAGCTTTGAAGAAAAAAGAGAAGATAGTGAAGAAACTGAAAGCCAAGTTCGGAGAGGTTGCCAAGGTGGAAGAAGAAGAAGAATAAGAGGATGAAGAGGAAGAAGAAACCCAAGCACAAGCACTCTTGCATTAACTTAGGGTATGGGAGAAGACCAGGAAGAGGAGACTGAAGGTGCCAAGGGAGAAGAAGTTGAGGAAGCACCTACTCTTGTTGAGTCAAAGAAGAGGAAGGCCAAGGTCCAACTAGTGACTAAAGCTAAGAAGGTAGCTAAGCTGAGTCAACCAAAGCCTACTACACCTACCACAAGAGCTAGCACATGTGCAACTACAAAAAAGGCCAAGAAAAAGACAAAACAAACATAACAAGGAGGTCAAGAGTAGAAGAGACCAAGATGGAAGTATGTGGCACAAGTAGATTCTAATGAAGCGAAAATAGAGTCAGATAGAAACAACCAATTTAAGGTGGTGAGTTATAATCCTCTTTCAAATCTTGACAATTTATGTGAAAATGTTAGAAATAGTGTAGACCTATTAGGATTTGGTCCTGTTGATTTTGATAATTTGGGTAAAGTAAAGAAAAATCAAGTGGAGGAGGCCATATATGCCATGATGGAAAAATTCAAGACAAACTCCTTTGGAACTTGCCAACTCAACACCAAAGAGTCTATATGACAGAGTTGAGCAAAAATGGCACTATTATCTTAGACTTGGAGAAACAAATTAGAGAAACATCTCTAGCCCAATTGATGCCTAAACTAACTAAGGCAAAAATTAATAAGGCTATGAAGAAGTATGCAACTAGCTTTGTACCTAAATACAAAGCCTTCAACATTTTGCAAAACAACATTGAGGATGTTGTCAAGAAGACCATTCAGATGTGGAAACTTACTTATGGGTTGACAATAGTAAAGGAAGGAGAAGAAACACCCATTAAAGTAAAGGATGATGAAGAAGATGATGGTAAAACTGACACTGTTGGAGGAGGAACAAAAAATCAAGAAGATGA
The DNA here is from genome assembly GCA_028749045.1 of Cupressus sempervirens. Classification (NCBI taxonomy): domain Eukaryota; kingdom Viridiplantae; phylum Streptophyta; class Pinopsida; order Cupressales; family Cupressaceae; genus Cupressus; species Cupressus sempervirens. The sequence goes on along the minus strand of CM053783.1, from coordinate 804,207,211 downwards.
AAAGGCAACAACTAAGGAAGAGTAGCAAGAAGAACAAAGTGTGCAAGACACACAATTGCTGAGTATTAGTCCTCCACATGTCACAAGTGAGACTACTGAAATAGTCACTGTTAAAGGATATTTTTGATCTATCAGCTCAGAACATCAATCCCCTTATTGAAGATGATTTGAAGAAGATCTTAGATTAGTCTACACTGTAGGCCAAACTTTGTAATAATCCTATTTTGGTCAGTGTGGATGAGATACAAAAGTCAGTGACTGATGTTGTAAGGGAAAAGTTGAATTCACAAGAATCACCTTCTATCATCCCTTTAGTCACTAATGTACAACCTTTAATCCAAATGCTAGAAGATACATCTAATAAGGTTGATACAATTGCCAAGATTAATCAAATAGAGAAGATCACAATGGAAGCACAAGTTGCTACTATAGAAATAGGTCAGATAGAATTATCTACACCTACAACACAAGGACAAGGTGCAAGTTAGGTCATTGTGGTAGAACAGGGCAAGACTAAATAGAGTGAGATGACACCACAACTGAAGGAGCAAACTGCCATCCAAGCCCTATTAACCTTACTAGTATTTGGCACTCCATCAAGTCATACTTTTCAAAAGTTGAGCATAGATGCTACTCCATTATAGATCTTAGTGTCAAGCCCAAGTTCATCAAAGGCTGAAGAAGTAATTCAATATGAAGATGTGAGCCTTGATGAAGGGATAATTTTTCTCACGTTTGATTATGATACCATGACTATAGAACAGATGGGCATATTGTAGCAAGCCTTAGCAAGGAAAAAGAATCAAGAAATGCTTAGAAGGGAGCACAAGTAGAAGCAAGCACTACAAGATATTAAAGACATCTTTTTAGATGCATTTAGTTTGCCAACTCCTAATGAGACCAAGACACTAATGGAACAGTTGACAGACATAGTGGAGAAGGTCAGTAATGAAGACCTAGATACAAATGCCAAGTTACTTGAATGGTCAGAAAAGAAGTTACAAAACAAAGTTAATGAGAAAATATCAAGTGATATAGCACTACCACAAGTTGCATTGGCAAATAAGGTTGAGGATGTGAAGAAGGTACTTGAGAACATATTCTCATTGTACACTAAATTGTGCAATCCCTCACTCTTCACCCAAGAGACTAGAAGCCACATTCTGAGTCTAGAGAGCCAAATTTCTACATCAAGTGCAAAACTACCAACAAATCCAGCTCAGAGTGAGAAGCACTTCAGGACATTAGTTCAAACATAGAGTCAGTTAGTTGTATTGACAGAAGATGAGGCCAACATAAGGGCCAAATTGACTAGCATCCAAGCAACCCTCACCCCCCATATGGAAATTTTGCACAAGGAGCTAGGCTATGCTAAAACCTTAATGAAGAAAGATGGAAATCTTTCTACCTTAGATGGTCTAGTCTGCCTTGCTACTAAGCTAGCAATCCAAACAAATTCATTGGATGTAGCATGTGAGAACTGGGATGCAACTCTTAAGATGATATTAGATGTCCATAAATCTTTTATGGACAAACATACAATAAGTGTATAACCCATTTGACATAAGTGTCAAAAAGGGGGAGAATAAGAAATACGGGGAGAATAAGATAAAGAGATAAGATAAAGGGGGAGACATATTTTTGGAGGAAATGAAATAGAGAAAAGAGGGAGATATTACTTTTGGGAGTAATAAAGAATATGAATTTTGGGGAGATACAAGGAGAGTAAGAAAGAGCAAGGAAGTATTAGATGAAAGAGTATAGAAAAATAGTGCATGAAGTCAAAGTGTATCAGTAGAGACACATTTACTCAATAGGAGTACCAAATTTTGGATACATAATAGATATATCAACTTAGGGGGAGTTATTAAATTTTGGGGTATCTAAGAAATTACAAAATTTTAATAATTTTGAAGGTTTGCATATAAGCCAAGTTAAGATATGTTATGCTCATAAGATTAAGGATGATAATGTATATTCAAGTGTTTTTTGACACTCATGTCTAAGGGGGAGATTGTTGATCTCATATTGGTTTTGACAAGTGAGTGTCAACACACTTCAATTATTTACTTGGTTCATGCCGAACAAGTAACATATGCCGAGCAAATCATAGTCCATGCTGAGTCATAATGAGTGCCGAGTAGATAGTATATGCCAAGTGACACAGGAGTTAAGTAAATAGTGGATGTCGAGCAATACAGGTGTCAAGCCAAAATAGAAAGATTAGTGTATGCCAAGCATCAGAGACTTCAGATGCCAAGTGACACAGTTTTGACATATTTTTTAGTAATGGCACAAACAACTATGTAAACCATTTTTGAGTTGACTTAAGATTGAATTTCAATATTTTGGAGATAAGGACAAATATCTAGTTGGATTCCCTATGCAATTACATGCAACCAATAAGAAAATGGGAAGGATTAAGCGGCAAAATGGATGAATCTCATCCGTAGATTCATACCTAACCCTAAGTCACTAAGTCTTCTTAAGGAGGATGAAACCATAAACTCTTAATGAGAGAGTGTGTAAGGAATTGAAGGAGCTAAGAGAAAAGTTTGCATACGCAAACAGAGTATTCATGGTGACTTAGAAGTTATGAAGAGAAACTACATTGCAAAATCAATTAGAGTAGAATAAAGGATAGAGAAAAGGATACAACAAAGAGACATATGATCAAGAAGGATCAAGAAGACATTGTCTAGAGGTGATCTGTTGTCAGGCAATCAAGTGCTAACTACAAGATCAATGCTGAGACATTCTAATAGGTGATTTCAATCAAAATCTCTTAACAGAGTAGTCCTAACAAGCTATATGAAATCCTTTAACAGGGTGTTTACTTAGTTGTAAGTTAAATTTCTTTAGCAAGGAAAACTTCTAATAAGGTCTTGAAATCCTCTAACAAGGTGAGACCTAACAGTCTTTGTAAGTCTTTAACAGGGTAGACCTTTCACAATGTAGATCATGTTTCATGGTCAAAACATTGTAAACTTCATCGGATACACTTTATTATTGCAGCAGTGAAGATTTGTGGGTGTCATCCCCACCCCAGTTTTACCTTCTCATTAGAGGGTTTCTAGGTAATCATATTTGGTGTCACATTTGTATGACTGCTTATGTGTTTACATGATTTAGATGTATATGCTTTACATTTTAATTCAGTTTTTTCATTAAATGTATGAGATGGATGTGTGGTGAAAGTTTTATGGGTCCAAGTTTAAACTACTAATTCACCCCCCCACCCCCAAGAAGTTTACCTTTTCTATTGTAATTCCAATAGTGCGGATGTCCAGCTGGATGGGGTTGCATTATTCAGGATATGATTGACTGACCATGGATATTTTTGTGGGGTAGTTGTAATCTAGCCAACTTGTATCATGATTTGTATCAGGTGATGTATTCAAGGGCTGCATCACTATCAAATGGTGTGGTGCTTTTACAAATATGGACATGGGAGCATCTTCCCATCACCCAACCTATATGTGTTTGACAGTGACTACAAGACATGCCCTTTATGTATATGTATTTAGGCATCATTGTCCAACCCCATCTGGGAAAGACAGAGTATTGGAGGAAGATGTTGGATGATATGGATGAGGTTGTGTGGAGGTTGTACAGGCATAAAGAGCCATGGGAAGAGGATGATAATGAGATGGTTTATTTATTTTGTCAAATGAGATAACAAACATCAGGCTTATACCTATACTATAATTAATAAGTTTTTTTGTCTGTACCTTTCTTCAGTTGAACTCAATTTAGTGTAGGAATTGTTGTGCTGATTATTTCTCTCCAGTATTTTGGTGTAAAATTTTTCTCAATCATTAATGTTCTTGCTTACTCTATGATGAATCTATTCCTTCTTTTTTCTATACCATTTTCTCTGTTGTTCTAGGCATTGATACTTGCCTTTTGATTCCTCTTTCATTGCAGAATTCATTGAATTCATTTGAGATTAATTCACCTCCTCTATTTGATCTCAGGCATTTCAGATTCTTTCATGTTTCCTTCTCAACTCTAGCCAAATACTATTTGAACTTTTGAAAAGCATCAGATTTATCTTTTAAGAATATTGCAGTCATCATCCTAGAATAGTCATCAACAAATAGAATGAAGTATATGTTTCCACAATAGCTTTCTATACCTATTGGTCCACAAAGATCTCTATGAACTAGTTTCAAGACTTCTTCATAATTATAAGTCTTACTTCTAAAACTTCTTTTACTCATCTTTCCAATTTGACATTGTTTATACACATGGTCATCTCATGCTTCTTTAGATTTGGTATGCCTTATACTCTTTTGTTCTTGTTTATGGTAACCAGGTATCAAAGTTAACATGACACATCATTTTATGTCATAGCCAACTTTCCTCTATTTGTGCCAATAAACATGTATTTCAGTAAGATCTAGGTAAAAAAAGTTACCTTTTGTCTGACTGCTAGTCCCAACTAGGTTTCCTTTACTATCTAATAGCTTAACTTTTTCATTCATGAATTCTATCTTATATCCTATATTGTTCACTTGTGGCACACTAAGTAGATTTTTTCTTAGTCCTTAAACCTAGTAGGCATTGTCACATTTGATTCCTTCAGTTAATGCTATGAATCCTTTTCCTTTTACATAGCATGGTTCACTATTTCCAAATCTAAAACTTCCACCATCATATTGTTCTAAATGTTTAAACTTAGTTTTGTCACCAATCATGTGATGAGAACAATCACTATCTATGATTCATGTATCATTTTTCATAACATGAGAAATAAGTGTCATCTTTTCATTTTCCTCATTATTAGATTCATCCTTAACAACAATATAGACTATGTCTTCATTATCATCACTATCAGAATCTTTAGCAATGTAACACAATTTATTACCTTTGTCTTTGTAGTCCTTGAAGTCTTTCTTTCCTTTGAACCTATTATTTGTTCTCTCATCTTTATCTTCTTTGTTTGGACATCTTGCAACAATATGACCAACCTCGTCACATGTAATGGAACTTTGCCTTGAAATTTACCTTTCCCTTTTGATACTCGGTTTGCAAGTAGGGATTCAATGACTTCAATGTTTTCATTTGTATCATCTTCTTCTTCACTATCAACCTATTTGCCTTTTGAGTTACCTCCTTTTCTACCAAGAGTTAGTTTGGCTTTGAATTAGATTCAAAGTTGTTAGGATTAAGAGCATAGTTATCAAAGTTATCCAATTAAAAAACAGTCAATCTTCCCACAAGCGCATCCAAGGTTATATTGTTTTTTGGATTGCATCTCATATCTTGAATTTCTTAAACTATAATTGCATAAATAGGAAGAAGAGTTCTTAATACTTTGTTGACCATTGTTTCATCAATATTTTTTCCTCTTGCATCTCTAATTGCACTCACACTTTCTTTGATTCTTTCATTGTATTGGACAACGTTCTCACCTTCTTTCATTTTCATTTGATCAAAATTGGCTCTTGAACTTTCTGCCTTGGCTCTTTGTACATTTTTATCACCCCCATAGACTTTCTGCAGTTTTTCCCACATCTCAAATGCAATTGGACAATCTTTAACTTCATCAAATTCAGAATAGTTGAGAGAGGAAGCTATATCAATCATCATTATATTGTTATCTTTTGACTCTTTCATCTGTTCCACAATCATAGGTTTAGGTGGTGGCACATATCTATTTTTCAAGTAGAACAGACCAATATCTCCAATGCTTGATAGGTGTAGCTTCATCAATTCCTATCATGCTGAAAACTTATGTTTGTTAAGTTTTGGAATCTCCCTTCTGTATGACATCTTGATCTTTAGCTTAGATCTTTGAAATCTTTCCTACAAGCACCAAATGCTCTGATACCAATTGTTGGAAACAAAGAGAGTAATTGAGAGGGGAGGGGTGAATTAGTTGCCACAAAAACAATTTCTTGTCCCTAGATGTCAAATCAAACTTTTCACTAATAATACAATTCTTTACCCAACTTAGTTAAAACTAAGTTCTTGTTGTAACTTGGTTAACAAAGAAATCTTAATGATAGTTAATATGTTTTAGCCTTTAGTAACTTAGTTGTAGAAACATAAAGCATAAAGAAAATAACATGAATACATATGACACCAAGATTTAACATGGAAACCCAATTTGGGAAAACCACCATGCAACTACTTACAATATTTTTCACTCTTCTGAAGTGAGCCCTGTTAAGAGTCAACCCTATTAAAGGTTACAATACATACTGTTAAGTATGACATTATTAGAGGATTTAGATCACCATGTTAGGAGGGACCTGGTTAGAGGTCTTCAAAACACTTCAATATTGAAATGTCACCTTGTTAAAGGATTTATAATTTGACTATTAAGTCAACTTTGTTAGGAGATTTCCTCACAACTACCATAGTTAGAATGTAACATTAGTTTGATCTGATTTATGAAGCAACTTCTTTTGCAGATTTAGATCTTTGTTTTGACTTGACCTCTGGATCCTTACTGTTCAGAATATTTTTTGCAGCTTATCTTCCACACTTGCTTGCTTTGTCTTTCGTTCGATCACATATCCATCTTATTCCATATATTCCACATCCTCTCACTTCTTGACCTTTCTTATATATCATAAGCTTGTCAAGTCAGCTTGAATACCTTTTCAAATAATCATTAAGCATCCAACTAGTCGGCCCCAATTAGTTAATTAATTGACAAGTGTAATTTGTTGGTACTCAATCAATATTGGGATTAATCACTCAATTAACACTGGAAATCCTTTGATTCCTAACCACTTGGTTAATATTGAATACTAGATGTCCTTTATTAACCGACTGCTTGGTTAACACTAAATACCTTTCATTGCCTGATTCCTTGGTTGATACTAAATACTGAGTGTCCTTCATTGCCTGATTGCTCAGTTAATAGTGATATTTGTGTAACATCAATGACAACATACAATTTGAAGAATTGTTTCCAACAATAATTTTACTCTATCTAGTATGCATTATTAATATGTTAATTATTTATAAGTATTTATTTTACTTATAGGAGAGTACACAATGCTAATTAAATAGGAAAAAGTGGAGCAAAAGATATATATCCTACAACTTGTACTCTCTTCACATCATCACAACAACATAAGTAATCAAAATTTGTGCCTAGTCTAACTTCTTATCCAATTGGATGGATATCATATAGTCATTCACAAGGCCATCATTTTTACTTATTTCTGTTTTTATTATGGAGAGTTAGCACATTTCTATTTTGACTTTTACTATTGAAATATTTTCATTTGTATTTCATTGTATGGCAACCTTATCTCCTATTGTTATAAATATTATCTAATTCTCAATTTCTAATATCCACTTTCCAATTTACCTTATCTCCTATTGTTATAAATATGATCTAATTCTCAATTTCTAATATCCACTTTCCAATTTTTAGTTACCATTTTAACTTTATCAAAATGTCACCTAAGGAATCCAACCTCTCTACCCTCTCCTCTTCCTCCCATTTCCTTGTGGTCTCTTCTTATAAAATGTTTACCTCATTTTAAATAATGTCATTATTTGAACAATGTGTTTGTTTATAGTTAATTGGTGTAGTTTCCATAGTGTTTGTGTTATTTTAATTTTACACCCCATGAAGCCCAAGTACATATGTGCTTGAGAGACAAATAAAATAAATTTCTTAATGTTGTGTACCCACCATACTTAAAATTATATACGTTCACCTACTCTTTTACTTAAAAACAATTTGTTGGTCTTTAGTATATCAATCTTCTAGTGTCTCCCATTGATAATCAAGTCAATCTAATGGTCATTCATGCCCCCATTAAGATTTTCTCACTATTGAGCTTCTCCTTTTGTCTTGATATCACCAAGCTTTTCCAAAACTACTTCTAATAATTCCCAACTAAATCCATATTTTGCTTCAAGTTTTAATCTTAATTAATTGGTTTGTGATCATTTATCTTGTATTTTGCAAAATTGGACCATCTTTGTGTCATTATTTCTCAGTATGTGCATCTCCAAAAAAGGGAACTGTGATTTTCTAGATTCAAACCTCTGGTTTCATCAATTAAAGCCTAAAGGCATTCTAGAAGGTCATTTGTTCCCCATTTATGACCCATTTAGAACGTCTATGTCACTTCACAAAAAATGCAAGTTCCTATAGCCTTCAATTTTTCCACTAATCTTACGGCAACCACTTCAAGCATTTTCAATTTCACACAATTTTTCTCCCTAATTGTTGGAAACTTACAATTGGAACAATTGTTATTTTGTCATTGATATCAAATCTATTGATAAGACATATTGGTACCTAATCTAAATGTCATATCTATTTGATTGATAAAAATGATTTGAGGAGTTGCTTATAACAATAGCACTTAGAGGAAAGGTTGAGTTATGAAAAGGGAGTTACAATGGACATTTGATTAGATAGACTTTGATAAAGCAAAGTGATTGTTTATGTCAAAAAAGCTAAGCCAGGTCGAGCAATAGAGTAAAATGCTGAGGAATGTCAAGTAATGCTAGTGTCAACCGAGCTACAATTAGTGTCAAGCAAATCTAGTTTTGACTGAGCATTAGTATTGACCGAGTGAGACAATTGATGCCGAGCCAAAAAGCTTTACAATGACCGAGTAATTCAGTGATGACCGAGTGTCTAGAATTTAGAGATTGTCGAGTGATAGTATGAGAATGAATTCGAGGAAATCATGAGATCAATCTGACACAGTTGATTTCTTGGGAGATGTAAACCGCGTTGAAGATAAGATTGATGGATTGGATCATTAAATTCAAGGCAAGGATTAAGTAAAGACCTAACAAACGGATTCTAGAGAAGTTTCTAGAAGAAGATCAAGAAGATGGATAGATACAATGAATTGAGTTAAACCTAATCGTAAAACCTAAGATCAACGGTGGATGTCGAAAACGGTAAAGCACGAATTGCCTTATTAAAGAGATACAGAGCCGAATAATTGGTGTTAAGTGTGTGTGTATGTGAGGCCTCACCCCGACCCGTCATAGCATAGGCATTCTTACTTGCATTTTGATATTCAGGACTTTGATATTTCGACACTTATTTGAGACTTAGACGGATAGTGGTTTGTTCTATCTATTGATTTTGGCATTACAATAGTGTTTTGCATTTATGATATGTACTAAGAACTTGATATTGTGTATGGGATGATCGAACACATATGGATGCAACTTTATGACAAGATAGAAATTAGATTTTGATGTGATGCGAAATGTTAATTTGATTAAGATGATTCATGATTTAATATGATATGCAGATAGATGTTAATTTGATTATGATGGTTTATGATATGCATATTGGATATTCTAACACATTGAATGATTTATTTGAAATGATTAGGAAAGGAAATTTAATTTGAATTATGTTAATATGGATTTAGTAAAATTTGAAATTATATGCATTTATGATATATATTTTATATGATCTCTTTGGACTATTGATGCTCAAGTTTAATGTGCAAGAAGTGGAACCATGGAAATTCTTTGGGGAAACAAGTTCCAAACTTGTGTGAACACAATTTAACCAAGGCGAATCTTTGGAAGATTCAAAAGCATCGTGATGTATTTTATTTTGTAAATGTAAGTTTGCTTACTTGTGGAAATGTTTAATCATAAAGGTGCATTAGAGACATGTCATGGTGATGTGGAATGTGCTTTTATGTGTCACTTGACACTTGTGAATTTTGTGTGCAATGACATGTCATCTAGGGTTTTGGTTATTGTGGCATCTTACCCTAAAACTAATTACCTTGCTAATGAGTAAGTAAACCCACCTAACAAGGGGTAGGATGGGTCACAATCAAAGGAAATTCGAAATTGGACTTGACTAGGGTTTTGAGGGGTCATTAGGTGGTCCCAAAATGTCTTTTATGTGAAAATGAGTTGCCCATATGATAGTATAACATGTTAGAGACCTAGACAGTCTAGGGGGGCACTTTACCCATGCATTCTTCCATCAATTCGAAATTGGAGTTGTCACATGTGTTTTCTCTCAGGTTTCCACTAAGTCAAATATAGTAAATTTAGAGGGAGACAAGTTTGTAAGAGGAAGTGGCTTAGTGTCTTTGCTAAAATAGTTAGTGAGAAGGCCTTATTAGAGAGTCTTGGACAAACTAGTGGGGTGTTCACCCACTCTCTAAGTTTAGAGAGTTAGGGTTTGGAGGGAGATTAAGGGAGCTCTACAACAACTATCATTGCCTTTAGCTTGGACCAAGGTTGGTGTTTCAAACCATGTTCATTTTTCTTTCTTTTGGTATTGCATAGTTAATCTACAAGCATGGAGTATTTGTCATGGGATCATGCATGGTATTGTGAATCTTTGTATGGTAGATTTTGGTATTGTGTTGTGAAAGTGTGAATGTGTATTGTGTTCATGTAATTTCCTGGGCTCTCCTTCTTGATCTTTTTGTTTTGATTGGAATGTCAAGTGTTGTTATGGGTGTGAGGGCTTCACTCACCCTTTAGGAAGGGAATAGAAGTTTAGGGTGAAGGGCTTAGTTGGGCTTGAAATATAGTAAAGAACCTTGGAGTATGGGCTCCATTGTATGCCATATTGATTCATATCTTGCTTTGGGGGTGATAAGGGAAAGTTGGTGTAGAAAGGAAGTTTATGGAGTATGGGCTTCAAAGAAGCTATAACTGATGGTAGTATGTTTGGAGGAGGATTGTGGAAGCCCTGAAAGGGCATGCAAATTTGTTGATTTGTGAAAGCCCCGAAAGGGCATGCAAATTGTTATTGCACATATGGTATGATATGACAAGTCTCCTTTTTGAAAGCACACCTTCACCCTATGTTCAAGATTCCATTGGTGAACCATTGTGAAATACCCTTGGGATGGGATTGTGCAAGTTTGTAATGTGATGTTAATGCGTTTGTAAGATTGGAATAAAACCTGGTTTGAATCTTGTTTCCCCTGCTTAGTGGGTGGCAAGCCTAGGATGGGAGGTGAGCCTCCATGGTTCCTAGTTTGTGTGTGTTGCAGGTTTTGTGAAGATGGATTCCTTGAAGATATTAGGGTTTCACCCTTGACAATGTTGAAAAATCAAGTGTGTAGACAGACCAATCTTCCCATGTTATCACAAAATGTGTTGTGATGTTAAGTCTCTATTTTGTTTTCAATGTGATGTAAAATGAAATTTTTATATTATTGTATATTGTTGAAGTGGTGTAAGGATAGACTGAGAAATTGTATATATAGTTACTTGTAAGGAAATATTCATCGTAAGTTTTTACATAATGTGAATTGATGTAATATGGAGATTCATGTAAATGAGACACTTCTTATAAATCAATTGGTGAAAATATTTCATAATGGTTACGTTTCTTTTGATATAGTTGATTTAAATCAAAACATAGAGGATTGCATTGTAAGTTTATATGTTATGTATTCAATATAATGGAAGAATGCATCATATTTGATAGTTCATTTCATGTGTATGGAAATTAGTTCATTTTGATTCCAAGTCTAATAAATTCCTAGGTTAGCTAACACCATTACATCATCAAACATGTTCACTAAAATACCATGGAAGGATTAAAAGAAATTCAGCTTGAGGAAAATACACAGTCCAAAACTAAAATGAAACTTGTTGTAGGAGCATATTATGCTCTCTGGAAAATACATGGGGGAAGAAAAATAATTCCTTTCCCAGAATATAGAGCAATAAAATATTAAAAAAGAATATACCCTTGGGGACCCCATACATAAAATAATAACTAGGACATTAGAATAGAGATTCACACAAATAATAAATTTTTGGCTTACAAACAATTGACAATCAAAGACTCATATGGGTCACGTAACCTTTGTCACATCTTTCTCAAATTATATATATATATATATATATATATATATATATATATATATATATATATATATATATATATATATATATATATATATATATATATATATATATATATATATATATAGATATCAGGACTATATTAGTACCTAAGCACTTATCGCTTAACACTAGGTGTTAATCAAAGAAAACATCACCAAATAACATTTAAAAATAATATAATTTTATACAAATAAAAAAGAAGATATGCAATCCTGAGCACCTTCCTTTCCCAAGCGCATGTGACAAGGTTTTTTTTTTTTTTTTTTTGGGGGGGGGGGGAGGTTGGGTTGCAGCCACTAACATAAAGCCAGTCCTTCTTCCCTAAGTGCATCCACCTTGGGGAGAGTGTTATGGCACCTTGAGAAAAGGTGGCTTCAAACTAATTAGGATTCACCTTCCTAGGCGCCTTCTCCTTGGGACATGGTGAAGTGCGCCTCCCTAGATCCCTGGGTGCATTAGGAGGAGGTGATGTGCTAAGGGGATAAGTATTCATGTTTGGGGAGTACTGAAGTCTTAGGTGAGAAGGGGTAGGTGTAGGTGGTAGGTAGGGTAACCTTGTAATGGGAGATGGCCACCTATTTCAAGGTAGGAAAAATCATGTTTGTGTGTTTAGAAAATGATTATTATATTATGAGCCAAGTGTTGGTGAAGTTATAAACATTTGGTGTATTTAGGATTAGAAGTAAAGTGGTAGTTAGCAAGTAGGTTAAGAGGTAACATTTGGTTTGGATAAGATAGGTCAATAAAGCATGTCATGGGGTGTTTAGTGTTATTCAACTAGAGCTAAAAAAATTTATGCAGATTTATATGTGGATTAACTATTATACTAGTATTTAGTAAGCACTGTGAAATAGTGGTTAGGTTGGATTTCTTTCATGTTTGTAATTAATGGGTAAAAAGGTTAAGGGTAGATTGTAGTTAAGTAGTGAAGTATGTTAATATTTTATCTAAGTATAGTATGACTAAGTGGTAATTAGTACTTTTAAGTGTATTATATTTAATTATTAGTAAATGTGAAATTGTTAGTAGATATTAATAATAGGGTGGTAGCACTTGAGATTTAAATCAAAATTTATGATCTCAATACGCAAATTTCTAGTACGTGACTAGGTTAGTAAGACAGTTAAAATGCGAAGATTAGTGAGCTAGTAGATGGTGCTAGTCTAGTTAGTGATAAGTATACCATAATAAATTATTAAATTATTAGTTTGTTAATAGCTAATAATATAAAAAGGTAGTAGTGTTTAAAATTAGAATAAATTTTATATATATATATATATATATATATATATATATATATATATATAAAATTTTTAATATGAATTGAAAATAAATAAATATAAATATACGCACGCGCGCGCGCGCGCACACACACACATATTGAACACGTAATTAAAATCCTCTAAATGATTCTAGGCAATCTTAACTAGAAGATATGTAGAAAGAAGTTGACTAAGTTCCCACTTTATAGGTAATCCACGGAGGAGTTAGTCAAGGACATGGATGAGTGCCTAATAAGTTGGTTGAGAGAGCAAATAAGTGAATTCACCTTTGTTCGTTACAAATTAGTGAGATGGTTAGTATGTTGTAGAAGGGTGGTTGATTTAATTACTAAAAGTTATCATGAGTACTTCATAAAATGAATATGTTATTAATTATACTCGTTATCTTGTGGCTAGAAAATGAAATATTAGATATAACCGATCACTACAAATAATAGTAAACATAGTAATCTTATAAGTTTCAATATAACCTTAATGCAAGTAATAAACCCTATTAATATCCGAAATCAAAATAATAACCATAACAATTAACTTATTACCACTTTATTACAACTTGATGCACCTTGTGTTAACATATGTGTAGTGCACACTATTAGAAAAACAAAACAAAACAATGTGAAATGAACTAAAATTAGTTGTGCTTAACAGTAAAGTGACGAACCCTTCTATGCTGACACCTAACCAAAATGTATCCCTAAACTTTAACTTGGAATGTTAGCATCCTAACCCTAACACCTAAGGCCTGGTTAGAGTATCAACGTACCTAGAAGTTGTTACCTCTAGCCCATGATCGAATCAGTGATACCCTAATGTCCTTAAGAAACATGGATTGTAGATTTCAATCTTTGTGTAGTTCGATAGAGTATATCTATTATACATAGATACATGTGTATTATCCCTTGATTTCCCTTTCAAAAAAAAATTTGTTGGTTGTGTTTGACCCTATTAAATTTAGAGAATGACAGTGTATGTGTGAAGTGCAAGTGTATGTGAAAAGAGACATGCATAGCAAGATTGATTAGAAACACACAAGTGTGAGTGAATGCGAAGCTAAAGGAGAAAGTTTGTAGAGATGATGTTGATGTTGATAAGTGAATCTGAGCAAAAGGCTTAAATGTTGTTGAGAAGAGTGCATTGATTGCTTGAAGGGTTTCTAAGCGAATCAAGATCAGAGATGACAATGGAAGGCTTATCAACAAGACAACACAAGGACGGAATTGAGATCTGAACCTACAAAAGTGAGTTGTAATCACACAGATCAGAACCTATTGTTTTCTTTCTAACCATTATAAACAATTTGTATTGAAATCCTTTTAATAGAGCTTGACCTAACAATGATTTGGAAGACTTAACAATCAGTATAAATCCTTTAACTAGGTGACATTCTAGATGGAATGATCAAAGTCCTCTGACAATGTCACTCCTATCAGAGTGATTAAATCATTTAACAAGGTCACATTAAACAATGTGTTTTGTAACCTTTAACAAGGTTTTGGCTCCTAACATAGCTCACTTTGAAAGAGTGAAAAAGTGTGGCATGTTACTAGTGGTTTTTTCCAAATTGGGTTTTCACGTAAAAATCCTAGTTTCAAATCTGTGATGAATGTTTTCATTATGCAAAACAAGTTATGTTTATGATAGTATTTCCAATAGAGACCGAGCAACACCAAGATTAGCAGAAAAGTGAATGTTTGTTTTATTGTTCAAACCATTTCTGTCAGTTCACAAGTTCTCGGTTGATGCATGCAAAATTCAATTTTTTAAAATTTTTCTCTTCTATATTCCATGGTGACAATCTTAGCTCGTGTGTAAGTATAGTTTCTGATTCATGAAGTTCTGAATTTGATCTGAATTATGATACACATTAAGAAATAAAACCTTAGTTTACTTACCCTTCCTAATTTAAGGTTTCATTTTTCTTATTTCACAAGTGCAATAATGCTGCGCATGATTTCTAGAACTATCAAAACTGAAAATGTATGAGCAGCAAATTTACTTATAAGAGAATGACTCAGAAATACTATGCAAGAATCAAGATGATACTAGTATGCAGCCCTTAAACAACCCAGAAGCAGGTTAATTGAATCAGATAATATTAACTACAATACATGTACAGGGCCCAAATAATTTGTAAGACTTCTCAATTAGCCATACTTGATATGAATATCAACTCGATGATGACGAAGCTCTTCTGCTTGGGCCAGGCTTGGAGTCCAACTTAAAATAGCAAAGTAATATCTAAAATGTTAAATGGGCACACCATTGTTGAATCAAAAAGGAACAAATCTCAGCTTCTTTGGTGCATTATGATGTTGGAGGTCTATCCATAGCAGTTACCGAGTTAAGAGCTACTCTCACTTGCAGAATAACCTTAAGAGAAAAACATTTTGCTAACTCTTGGAAATATTTATCCCTTCACTCAACAGTTAGATATCATCTTGGCGCTTTTCCTTTAGAATGCAAATAAACTGATACAGACACAACCCTGCAAAGAAGCACATTATTAGATATTTTTGTTTCAAAAGAAAGGACTTGTTTATACTGGCTAAACGACAAATAATAATGTGTAATGGAAAGCCAAAAACCCTTCAATGTGTTACTTACATTGAACCAAGAACAAAGGGAAGAGACAAGTGAAATCCAAAAAGAATCATTGATATAAATGCTGTAAGAAGCATTGCAACCGAAGTTGAGTAAACCTGTAAAAAATTAGGGGGATTTTAGATACAGCATCGGAAGACAGTAGTATGCATAAATTAAATGTAATAGAAAATGTACCTTGACAATATTATCTGCATATTTCATTACCATAGATACCGCAATCCCACTGCAGAGTAGTGATATTAGATCAAATGTAATCATATAATTGAGGAAACACTGACAAATGTACCATGAAAGAAATACAGGAAAAATGATGTACCTGAGAGCATGGTTGATAATCATGCATACAGTAATGAGTGAATAACCATGGAAAAATCCCCTGAAAAACACCGAGCACCGAATCAAATGAGTGCAGGATTATATTTGTATAAATGATACTCTTGGTACTCAAAAGAATGCAGAAGAAAAGGGCATATGGTTTGTTAAAAAAAGAATCAGAATTATTGCAGTTAATGTCTATGACAGAACCATATTTCATAGAAAGAACAGCATTAAAATCAAACATAAACATATGCACAAAGTTCTGCGATGTTCATCAAGTGCACAAGACACTGCCATACTTATTCATGATATTGTCATAATCCTGTGTAAGCATAGCTCCAACATTGAAAATCATGCCAAAGATATACAGCCAGAAATTCTGCACATTGATATTCCTTGAAGGTCGCTTTTTAATTATCAGCTGTTAAGATACAAGAAAAGATAATGGTCATGTTAACTTATTTCTCTTAAAATAAACTTTCATTGAGAAGTTCAAATCTATGGACCTTCAAATTTCAAGGAGAAAATAAATTTATAATAGGATTATCACACTCAGTTATGTTAGAAACAAATATTCTTTATAATGACTAGCATATTCTAAATCTATAGACAACCTACCAAACATGCAATGCTTAGTCAAATGAGTATGCAAACATCACAGTTAGTTATAGTAAGTAGGATCATTATATTTTGTTAATAAAATGACATAAAATATCAAGTACAGGGTTTGCCCCATACCTCAGTGTAAACACCAGCAAAGCCACTCAATAAGGCCATCACCTGCAACGTACCAAAGTCAAGTAATGTCAAACCTAAAATAACTTCACTGCGAATCGCAAATGAAACCAAACATGAGATACTTTCAGTATTCCTGACATCCAAGGATAATTAGAACTTCAGCAAAAAAAATTGCTTACAATAGCCATCATCCAACCCTGAAGTGGGGTCTGTAAAACACGATCAGATCTGCACCAAAAGATTTTGCTATTATAAATAATATAACTGAATCTTCTAAAAATATATATTGCGTTATAAACTATCAGAAGAGGTACTCAACATTTCAAGTCTTTTTCTAGTTTTCCTCTAGCACTTTTTAAAAGGGTTTAGTTTGCATGGTCCATTTTAGGACATTGCCAGTTGTGAGTATGAAATGAAGATAATGCTTAAACCATCTCAAAATCACACAGTTGCCATTATAGTACACAAGAAACAAAGAAAATATGTAAACCCTCTTTAAATATTACAACTCACAATCATAATATACAAGAACCAATACAACCATGACATATTTAAATAAAAAATTAAATAGGTAAGGTATGAGGAGCAAAAATGAATTTTCTGACATGAAAAATGTAATGGGAAAAAGGAATGCAAAAAATTAAAATGTAGATAGGCCAGAGTGAGTGTCTATGAATCAAACTTATAGTATAATACTCACGCTAAAGAAAGTTCCAAAGGGATACAATCTAGTAAATGAGAAACACGTACAAGAGTAAGAGCCACTCCCAAATAATTATAATTGCACAATTCAATCCAAACCCCATTAAATAAGACATCAACTTACGATGAAGTCAGCTCTGCAGTTGTGCATCCGATACATAATAGAATATAAGCTGACCATTGAATCTCTGTTAATCTGCAACATATAGATCATTTAGTGACAAATGAGCATTACATTCATTTCCATGGCAGAGAATTCCCCATATTGTAATTTTAGTGATGCTCTGAATCATCATTGCTGCTATATAAAAATCTAGATGCATATACAGTTACTATAAGTTCTGTAACATGTTAACAGTTCTGCAAGCAACCAAGAAAATAACACATTGGCAATTATTTATTTGAGGATTCCAAACCTCCATATAGATTGTTTGTGTGGGAAATTAAAAAGATATATCTAATTAGAGTTTAGTAAACGGATACCTTCAATGCCTCATATGCCCTCACAAAATGAAATAAAGCCATCATATAGATTTAACATATTTGTGAAACAAGGACAATAGGATGGGCCACCAAATCACTGTGTTTGCACAACAAAGGCATAAAGGCCAGAAAAGAACTACCGCTGTCAAAATTTAAAAGAACTAAGAGATACTAGTTTACTCTCCTTGATATGATAAGAATCACTTTAAAATAGGAGAATATAATTGTATAAACATGATGCAAAAACAGTTGAGTGGGAGAATATCAAAGTATCCAGCGACCGAAATCCCCAACATAACATTTAATTGTAGTCAGTGTTCTTTCAAGTTTTCTGAACAGTGAGGACGGGTTTCTAGAGCTGACAACGATTTCCTAAATTTATGGATAATGGAAACTGGCTACATATATAAACTGTACGAAGTTAAATTAATACAGATTTTTTTTAGAACCTTTAAACTTAATACACCTGAAAAATCTCAAAGGGCCAATTAACTATTTTATAACACCTGTGAGGGTGAAAGAGTTGTCTTCAACTATTCTGCAACACATAAATAGGAAACTCTTCAGATTCTGAAGTTCGTCATGAAAAAAGAAAAATACTCACCCAAAAATTGACAATTTCCAGTGTCCCCTGGATAAACTAGCAAAACAGATTTATTTCTAAACACTTAAAGAGAACAGCAATTGATACAAATGATACAGTTTCCTTGATTTGTATTGATATAACATGTTAGAACATTCCTTCAGGGAATAGATAGCAAAGGGGACGACACCAATAAAAATAGAGCCGCAAAGAATCGGTAAACATAATATATGGTTGTGTTCGAAAAACACTTCAAGTGCAAGACTGCAGACAGTTTCCTGGAAGCCTTTTATGAAAGGAAATGAACAAGGTACTAATCACACTTTCAAAGGAATTATGGATGAATTATCAAGTTCACGGTCAAGACATCCCCAAGATATCATTGGGATGTCAGGGTTGGGAAATGTAAGTGTTCGACAAAGTCAAAGCTAAAGAGCTATCACATAAAGTGGAATAGAATGCAAGATTTCAAAACCACTTGGATTAAAGGAAGAATGAAAAATATCTGTAGCAACATAATGCTGTCTCGGCTAATATTCTTCAATGCACAGGATTTCAAAGAACTGCACTGGTGCTTACAAATGTAGCTGTAAATGCAACACCACCACGAAAAGAAATGATCTTAAATTGTAATGCTGGGGAGAAAGAAACAAAAACTAGAATATAGCCCAAAAACAGAAAGCATTAGTATTGCATAAATAAGGAGTGGATCTTCCTAGATGCATGAAAGCTAAAATGCAAAGGATACAAGCTTGGGAAAACAGCTCATAATCTTTGAAATGAATAGAGAAGAGTTTAATATTTATAAAGATTACCTACTAAACTACACAAGGCCAGAATACCACCAATAAGGTCCAAATAACCTGACAATTAAATACACATATTGTAGTATAGGTTTAAGTTCCTATATCCAGATTGCATCCTACAAAGATTTGAAAAAGAAAAGAATGGGCTTATTTGTACAGGCTCTAGGACCACAAGCTAAAGCTAGAGACCATGTATAATAGTGTTCTCATGCATAACTTTATTTGCCACTATCAACAACTAGAAGATATATTATTAAGTACTAAATGAAAGATTCAAGGCATCTTACAAAGCTGCCACCACTGGTGGTGCTTAACTGGTTGCTGTAATCATCAGAGAGAAATTAGTCAAAGTTATGGGCTGAAAGACCAGAAAGGCTGATTCCATTTCAAGGCAGTAAATCTTGACTCTCACTGAAATTTAATAACCCTCTTAGGCGAATGCTTGATAAGGCAATGCAAGCATTATATAAACAGATCCACTTATAGCTGATTCAATTTCCAAATAGAAATTTACAGCATGGATCTTTCCAAAAAACCCACATATCAAAAGAATCCCCCACAAGAGGGGAGACAGCAGAAAAGTATTCTCAACATATCAACAGAAATTCAAGTTATATTTATTTTGTCACCAACGAAATGGAAGGGGATGGCTTGTGCAGGCATTTACATTCTTTACTGGCTACGAAGACATTTCTTGTCCGGACATCATCATTCTTTTGGTATTAGGACTGTTTAGTACTACTGTTCCACAGCAACACATCCCCTCCCTTATGGCTGTTATGGATACATCAAGGTCATAGGTATGTAGGGGGGCACTTAAAAAGTTATAATGTGTTTTTTTCAATAATATTACGATACGACGCCTATGTCTGTCTGCATATGTGTGAGTGTTGGTATGCACATGTGGGTGGGTGTCGGTAGCGATGCAGGTCACACTATAGTTAATAATCTGAGGTGCATCGTTGATAGCAAATCAATCAACACATTACCATCTACAACAAAAGTTAGTTAAGGAAAGGGAATCAGTTTAAAGTACTTTGAACACTAACTGGTTAAGGAACTGAACCCAACTGTAACTGATCAAATGTTCTACAATCATAATCTTACTACGCATAAGATTGGACACTGTGTAGTCGGCAATTGGTTTGTAATCGGCATTTGGTAATTTAAGTATTTTGTACTTGTGTTAGTGGGTAGTTAGGAAGCGGGGAGTGTTCGTTGGTTTCTAACCAACCGACCCCTTTATAAGCAGATTGATACTTGGACTTTGTACATTCATGTTTTGGTAATATTAATAAAATAAAACTGTTCCTTGCCTCCATTAGGGTAACATTGTAGTATGGTATATTGGTGAGCCTGATAGTAATAGTTGTATGATACTGGTAGTAATTGCTCTCTACATTTTTGGCGCCATTGCCTAAGTTCGGATTTGGAGGTCTTGTGCTTGACAGGATGGACTAATGGGAAGACCATTTATACCTTATATCCAAATTACTAATAGTGATGGAGAGGAGGAAATAACTAGGGAGGATCAGCTGACACGCGACCTAGTGACAGCGTGGGAGGTTGTGGTCGAGCAGTACGTGCAAAGGGAAGCCCGTGAGAGAACGGTTCTCGAGAGCACGGTACGCGACGAACTCTCTGTACCACCAGCGGTGCATGATCTCCTAGGACAAATTCCTCGGCTTTTGGCAAGGAACCTCGTACATATTGAGGATGAAAGAGCACAGATCGAGAGGGAAAGAAGGCGGCAACAAGTTCTTCAACGGTTTACTAAGAGGGCGCAAAATCCCAAAGGAGAGGAACCCAATCAGCCAGATAGGAAGATAGGCACTGAATTACTTCATGCCCCTAATTCCAAATAAATACCAAAGGACAGCACCAACGAACGAAACTGAGGAGGAAGTTGCCCTAATAACCTTACGTCTCTAGCAACAAGAAGAGAGACGTCGTAACTAGAGAGTATAAGGGGATTCCCATCAAAGTCAAGAAGGGTGGATTGAACATACTATTGAGGAACTAGCCAACTTGGTTATTTCAGACACACCGGAAAGGCAGTCTAGGTGCCAGAAACCAGAAACCTGTCAGGGAGCGGTAAAGTTAGCTATCCTCGTCACTTCTTGGGTGGTAAAGTCAGCTACCCTTGATAATCAGCCAATTATAGATCTGTGAATGGGTCCAAATTGAAAATATATAAAGAACGAAAAGTTTCTGCCTACTTTATAAACCCCCAAGACTTCAGCCAAAGTCATTTTTTCTCCACCCGGCGAGCAGAGGAAGGTGAGTGCAAGTACAGGGCAGAGGATTGTGGATGTAAGGCGTGTCTGGATAGAGGAGTAAGACAACGTACGGCCTATCAGACCATATGAAAGGGACAGGATTACAGCTGTACGTATCAACCGTACAGAGGGTAGTGTATCGAATCCTTATTCGGTTTACCCTCGTACGGACAGATTTCAGTATCAAGGACAAGGCAACATAAGACATCCAACGTACAACATGCAGGACAAGGACAACGTACGGCATCCAGTGTACGTAATCAAGGGCAAGGCAATATACGGCTTCCACTGTATGAAGGGCAGACGTGGTGGAGTTGGAATCCAGCATACAGATAGTGTATGGGGAACAAGGCACAGAGGGGTGGCCATATGGAGGAATTCCGTACGAACAAGCATAAGGTGAAGTTGTACAGAGGAGTGACTGTACAGAGGAGTGGTCATACGACTGCCATACAACAACACATACCGATTACACAAATTCTTTACAAATCAACATTCTACTTGAAGTGTATGGTTACTGTTCCAACACGTGGCCAATAGTTCTTTTGGGTGGTCATTGTAGATATCGCAACACACGCTAGCAACTTGTAGATTGGACATATTCTTCTGACATGGTGAAGTTAAGTATGGGGAATCCCAGCTAGGGCCACATTGTTGATTCCAAAGGTACTAAAGTGGCTGCCTTATAGGCAAGAACTCAGAAGTCAGTCATGGCATAGGAGAAGACTAAACTGTCACAGAAGATCGATGCTTCCAATATCAGTTTTGAAAGTGTGCTCGACAATGAGTGTAGGGCATAGTGGGAAAAATCAAACGCAGATCATCCTCTCCGGAAGGCATTGGTCACAGCAGAGGTGGACAAGATCATCTTTATGCCGATCTTTGATTTGCATGAATCTAAACCTATCCTCCGAGATTTGATTACGGGGTATGATGGAGCAGGTCATCAATCTATCATACAATATGCTCAGCACTAGGTGGTAGTTTTTTATTCCTCTGAAGTACTTAGTAGGGTTTTAGGAATCCCTAATAGGGGACAGGAGTTGAGCAAAGCACCTATGACAGGAGAAGACAAACGAAAATGATTAAAACTCATGTCGCCAGGATGTTACCAATGAGGAATGGGAAGGTATTCTGAAGAATAGTCAAGGGCTGAGAAAGGTTTTCATTGCAAATGAGGAATGGCGTTGCGTGGTTGATTTGGTAAAAAGTAAGCTCACAGCTAGCAGTCGCACCTCTGATATTGCTCTTTGGCTATTGCCAGTGGTGGATGGCCTATCCCAAGGACAGATTTACAACTAGGCTCAACTCCTTTTTGATAGATTGCGGGAATTTTTGGAGTTGCGGCATAAGGCTTTCTACATGCCCCATCATTCAGTGGCTTTGTTCTTGGAGGCAGTTCGGCTTCAAGTTAGTAGTGAACATCGTGGGGCATTGGTACCAGCAAGTAGAGTGGAACCGTACCGACCAGCGATGACTTATTGGCTACATCTAGACACCTTGGGTATGGGCTCCCGGGTTGTGGTGAACCTACCAAAAAGAAAGGACGAAAGGCCATAGTAGTGGAAGAGGATGAGGACCAAGTCAATGCTGAGGACATGTCAGGTGATATAGATTCCTCCTCCTTTGATTCCCAAGCAGTCGAGATTCGCCTGAGTCACTTACAGGGCAACCCAAGTGAAGTAGTGTTTCTGCCACCTACAATAGGGCCCCTTCCTAAGGGGGTCGCTGAGGTTCCTCAGCCGACTTCTCCACCTGGTGATGTTGTGGTACCACCAATTTCTTCCACCGAAGATGCCGGCTTAAAAGCAGTAAGCGGCTCAAGACACTTTCCGACATGGGGGGCTTCTAAGCTATCTATTCCAGGAATCAAGCCTCTTCTCTCGCTAGACCAACCTACTCGCATCAAGGTGATTGATTTAAGAGGACAAGTTCACTGTGGACACAAGGTACGACTACAGACACCTCTCGGGCTAGAAGTGGTCCAGCATGTGGCTCTTGTTGTTAAGTCAGCCATGGGGGAGCAATTGAAGGACGTTTCCTCGCTAGGTACTTAGGTCACAATGGTAGGAATAGATATTGTTTTAGAAGAGGCTGACAAGCTGCTGGAAGAAGAGGGGTTGGTGTCATCCCCTGTGCCCTCGCGGCTTGAGGAACCAGTGGAGATACAGAGGAGGCATGAGGAACCTTTGGTTCCAGCTTCTTTTGCAGCTCAGGTAGAAGGATTTCTTACGGAGTTACGGGCTATGAAGCATTCTACCTAGGAACTCCTTCAACATGCGTAGTCATATAACTTGGAGGGTGTACTCGCCACAGCTTTAGCATTAGCCAATTCATGCGAACTGATTGCTACACAGATTGGGCTCTCTTAGAAAAGAGTAACTACAACCAGGAAGATATTGCCACTACTTGGACCAACCGTTCTATCATTTCTTAGACCCAGGTTGCTTCCTCTCCTCTCATGGCCTCTCTGGCTGCTATAGAGATTGCTTTTCGGGGTGTTTTTGTGGAAGCCCAGTGGGACAAACGTCTTCATAAGCAAGTCTAGGCAGAAAAGACTGCTCTGTTAGCAAGTTGGCAGTTGGAGCGAGATGAGTTGGAAGGCAAGTTGGCAGCAGCAGAAGCTAAAAAGATGGATACTTTGCAGGTACTTCAGGGCATTCGTACTAAGCAGAAGATGGCAGAGTGGGAGCTGCAACACTTGGGAGGCACTCTGAGTCTAGGGATGTCCTCCAATCCTTCTTCTTGAAACATTTCTCAATTGTTTTAGTCGTCGTGTGGAAGACGACTCTTTTTTTCGGGGGGGATATATGTAGTCGGCAATTGGTTTGTAGTCGGCATTTGGTAATTTAAGTATTTTGTACTTGTGTTAGTGGGTAGTTAGGAAGCAGGGAGTGTGTCGGTTGGTTTCTAACCAACCAACCCCTTTATAAGCAGATTGATACTTGGACTTCGTACATTCATGTTTTGGTAATATTAATAAAATAAAACTGTTCCTTGCCTCCATTAGGATAACATTGTGGTATGTTATATTGGTGAGCCTGATAGTAATAGTTGTATGATATTCTGTAACTTCTGGTAGTAATTGCTCTCTACACACTGGTTGGAATTCAAATGTGTAATCATCCTCACTCCAGATATTTCATCTCTGGACTAGGCTTGCAGACTATACAGCAATGCATCTCAGTCCAACATTGTAATAATGTATCTCACTGTGCTCAAAATGAACAGAAGAGCTATAGGTTAAATCTCATTGCAATTGTATATGTAGTAAGCTTCTCTAAATTTCCATTGCATGTTGAATTATCATATGTTGGTCAATTGAGTAAAGTAATCTAACAAGTCAATCTGCATGTTGCAAGTTGCAATCCTTGCAACTCCCAGACCTGCTGTGGATCACTAAAACTGTTGGGTATGAAGCAATGAAAAAATCCCTACACTAACCATGTCGGTGCTCTGATCAATCCAGCTATGTGATGGCTGTACCTTGTGATCATATAAGGATAAAGCTTAAACATTTCACCTTTTCATCTAGATACACTCCTTCCATGACTCATATTCTATTAAAAATAATAAAAATAAAACTTTCAATTTCAAAAATCGGCAAGGATACATCAAATCTTATAGGCCATTAACTTAAAATTTAAATTGCATATAGTATTACAAGGCAACCCTTTTTGACTCTGGACTTTAGCTACGAAAAATTCTTTCAGGTTTCAAATTTTATTCTAGAACTCACTTGTGCAGAATACACTTGCAGACTGTGACAACTATCCCACTGATGCACCATAAACATGCGTGAAAAATTCAAACAAGAACATATTCAAGAACAAGATCAATTACAATTCCCAAAGTTCAAAATTCTCACGTAACCCTTCCATCAATGGTATCAGGCCTAAATGCTAGTGATCACCAGCATAAAGAAATAAAGCAGTATGTAGGAATCTTGATGAATGATTAATTATAGTTTTGGGCAAACCATAATTTTTGAATGTTCATACACTTGGTTCTCAATGCTCATAGATTAGAGCTTTGCATAAGAATTCCAGGATGTGAAATAGAATGGAGATTAACTTTAAAAAACACTTAGATCAGAAAAATGGAATTAAGAAATCCTTGTGATGACAATGTTTCTGTTCATGGCATATATGAAAACGTTTCATCTATTTGGATGGCAATGATATTAGCTAAGTGAGAAATAACAGGGTGCGTTGCTTCTCTGTCAATTCTCCAATAATAAATGTGGGTTTCAATGACACCAAGGAAGGCATCATGACATCACATCAATTAGGATAAATCCAGGTTCCACAAAAAGAAACAAGTAGAAAATAACTACAGCATAAAGAAAATAATACCCAGCAGATAACAGAAGACTGTAGGTACTGGGAACTACTCAGAAAGGAAACAATACTATGTAACATAATATATAAAGGTGAATTGTAATTATGATATAGAAATGAATATTAAAAGTAGATATGCAAAGTGTGGAAGCAAAGCATTGAACTGAAATAAAGATATTTTTAATTTAGTTATTCTATCGCCATTTTCACTCTGTAGTTAAAATTTTGGAGCATAGAAAGTCAAGATAGAGTCCTTACTTTCTCCTCAAAATAATGCGATACAATACTCCAGTACTAATAATGTTCAAGTTCTTCAAAATTTGATAACTCGGTGCATCCACATACATGAAGATATAGTACTGCAAAAGAAAGGATGTTACTTTTATTGAGACCAAATCGGCATAGAGAATTGCACACTATTTATTAACTAAGCATTAGAAATCTTATGAGAAATAATTAGAATGTTGTCATAGCATTGCCTAAAACTACATGGTTTATCATAAATTCAGAATTAAAAAATTGGATCTTCAAAGAATAAATGATATAGCTGACATTGCACAAATCTATCCAACGAATAAAAATAGTCACGAGGACACATACACTCATGGAAAATATTTAAAATTTTCAAGGGGATACACTTTTTTAAGATAATGGTGATAGAACTATTGTTAAATATATATGCAAATTGAAACATTTACTTCTTATGAGACTTCTGTATACAATTGCTAATTGACGAGATCAAATAATTGTTGTGATGTGGAGCCTAATCAGACTAGGAGGTAAATTTTTCCCCACTTTATTTGGCGTGGTTTCCCCCTAGATTTTACTATGGGGGTTTGGGAGCAGCGCCCCCATGCTCTAGGGGTCAAGGGGCAACACCCCTTGCAGGTTTTAAAAGTGACTCTGACAGTGGATTTGAATAGGATCAGAGGGTGTTGAAAAGTTCTTAGTGTTTGCAGGACTGGAGACGAAGAAGGTAGTGTGAAAATAACATACATCAAAGTCCATTGCCATGGCATTGTTCTCCCTGTATTGAAGCCTATTAGTGATGGAAAACTTAAAGATTACTCTTCCTGTTGTTTTTCACCTGCCAAGGGGCTTCATCTAGAAGAGAACACGTGTCAAGATTTATTCTTGTGCTATTGCTTACAGTTTCATTCTTGTTATGAGAAATTCATAATATTGTAGCTGTTATAAGCTTTTAGGCCTAGTTACCAGATTCGTTTGTTTAGCCTCGGATCCGGATTCGGGTCCGATTCGGATCCAGATCTGTGTATGGATCCTTGAGGATCCGGGCAGGATCTGTGTGAATCTGCAGCAGGGTCCAAAAAAATTTGCAAAAAAGTGGGCCCAGCCTCATTTTTTAATATTTTTTTTTTTCTAAAGGCCCTAAACCCTAAAAATGACCCTCTAAATCATAATGCAAGTAAAGAGCTTGGATTCGAAGGAGATCGGTTGTGAAGCTCCAAAAACCTTGCAAGAAGTGCTTAAGGTATGCATTTCAACCATATTCTTGAGTTCTTTCATAGATTATTGATTTATTTTTAGTTTTCCAAATTTTCAAGGTTGTGTAAGTGTGAAAAATGGTTTTCTTTCATTTTTTTTCTAGATTGGAAGAATAGAACAATGAGTAGTCAAGGCTCAGTGGGTGGGTGTAGGGCTACATCACCAAGCTTCAAAATTGATAAGGGATCTCCTTTATGGAGACACACAACAAGAATTGCACAATGTCCTAAGGGTGGGGCATACATATGGAAATGTAATTATTGCAACATACAACATAGAAGCTCCTATTCCCGAGTGAAACTACATTTGTTGGGCCCTGCGGGTGAAGGAATTAACATGTGTTTGGGTAGTGACAAGAAGGGATTACCAGTTGCACAAATAGCGGCATTAGCAAAAGAGCAAGAGGATGCTGATAGAGCAGTTGCAAAAGCAAAACGTGGTGCTTCCAAAAGAACAAATTTGGCAACGCCATCATCTGATCAAACAAACACAAGAACACATCCTTTTTTGCCTATGCCAACTACAAATGATGAAGATGAAGACCCATCTCCACTCACCCGCAAGAGAGGCCCACTAGATAGGGCATTCCAAAATGAAAAGAGAGACATTGCTGATCACAAAATTGGACATTGTTTAATTGCAAATGGTGTTTCATTTAATTTTGTGAGATCACCTTATTTTAGGGAGATGGTGGAAGCAGTAAATGATGCACCCCATGGTTACAAACTGCCTCGTTATGAGAAGTTGCGCACTACCATATTACATGATGAGAGGAAATATGTAGAGGCTCAACTTCAACCAATAAAAGATTTTTGGGTTCAATCGGGTGTGTCTATTATTTCGGATGGGTGGAAAGATTGTAGAAACCGTCCATTGATCAATGTTATTGCTGTATGCCCTAAGGGGGCAATGTTCTTGAAGGCAGTTGATTGTGAAGGGCAAGTGAAAGATGCAAAATTTATTTCACGCATTCTCATTGATGCTATAGAGTTAGTGGGTCCTGATAATGTTGTCCAAGTGGTCACGGACAATGCAAAAGTTTGCAGGGCTACAGGGATAATTGTAGAGTCTAGATATGATCATATCTTTTGGACACCATGCACCGTCCACTCTCTCAATTTAGTAATGAAAGCAATTGGCACCGAAATAGATTGGGTGAAAAGGATATATGAGGAAGGTGAAGAGATTCAAATGTTTGTGACAAATCACCACATGTCACAAGCAATTTTTAGGAGCTCCTCGGACTTGGAGTTATTGAAGGTAAATTTATATATTTATTATATATTGAATATTATTGGATTCCATAATTATTAATTTTTGTTGTTTACATTAACATGTTTTAATTTTTAAATGTATTACTAACTTGAGTTTAATATGTTCGTAGGTTGCTGAAACCCGCTTTGCCTCTCACACAATCGTCTTGAGACAACTTGTGAAGGTAAAAGAAGCATTGAAACAGATGGTCATTAGCGCCCAATGCGGCATTTGGAAGAATTCCAATACAACAAGGGCCATAAATGTGAGAAGAATGATACTAGATGAGGATTGGTGGGGTCTTGTAAGTTATGTGTTGGAAATCACTGATCCAATAATGGCAATGCTTCGCTTCGCAGACAGTGATGAGCCATGCCTTGGGGACATTTATGATTCCATGGATAGTATGCTGGAAAAAATTAAAATGGTAAGTTTTACACTCTTTTACAACAATTTGAATTTTTTATTTGAGAGATATC
The DNA here is from genome assembly GCA_028749045.1 of Cupressus sempervirens. Lineage (NCBI taxonomy): Eukaryota > Viridiplantae > Streptophyta > Pinopsida > Cupressales > Cupressaceae > Cupressus > Cupressus sempervirens. The sequence goes on along the minus strand of CM053783.1, from coordinate 804,177,989 downwards.
TAAACTCTAAAGTTTAAATTGACATATTCACTAATTATAATTATTCTTCATATTTCATATCCTAGGCCATATAGAGGAGGGAGAATGATCCTGAGGACACCCTTTACAAGGTGGAAAAAAATGTTCATCATTGATGGAACAAGATGACCACACCATTGCACCTCCTTGCATATGTGCTATCCCCTAGGTACTATAGTTCTTATCAAATGCTTGTGCTTATTTTATCCAATGTTTGTGCTATTGATATTTGATAGTGTTCAATTGTCTTTTGTTATCCCCAGGTACTATAGTGCAGAGGTACTCAACTTTCTAGGTAGAGTGCCACCATTTAGAGATGCAGAGGTTGCAGATGGGTATAAGAAGGCACTAGCTAAGATATTCCAAGATCCAGAGATTGGGGCAATTGTGAGGAGTGAATTTGCTGCCTTCAACTCAGGTGAGGATTTCCTCCCTATTGCCATAGCAGACCGAAGCAAGATGGGTCCCATCAAATGGTGGTACCTTCATGGGCAAGCCTTCATGTACCTCCAACCTCTTGCCATAAAGGTCCTATCCCAAGTAAGTTTGTAAAATTAAGCTTAAGGTTAACACTCTCAATTCCTTGAATTTATTATTTAATTTATTTATCTTGATTGTTGTATTAATAATTTTTAATTTCTCTTTAGGTTGCTAGCTCTTCTACAGCTGAGCGGAATTGGAGTACTTACTCCTTTATCCACTCAGTCAAACGCAACCGGATGGCTCCAAAAAAATCAAAAGACCTTGTGTTTTGTCACAACAATTTGCACTTGTTGTCATGGAAGGATCCTAAGTACAAGAAGGGGCCTGAAAAGCTTTGGGATGTAGCACCCGAGACTCCTAATTTAGATATGACCATCGAGGATCTTGCTAGAGATTTAGATATGACCATCCAGGATCTTGCTAGATCCACTTTGATTGATGTAGATGATGAGGAGGATTATGAGTTAACAATCCCCTCTACTAGTACTACTGGTGGTTTGGGTTCTTCTACTAATACAGATGCAGTACTTGCAGCTCATCAGTACCCTTCTGATGCGGATTTTCTTAAAAATCCATTTGATGATGAAATCAAAAACTTTTAGTCTTGACTCTTGACTTTTTTATGAGTAAATCATGTTACAAACTTTAAGTTTAATGATCTATATTTTGAATGTTACAAACTTTCACTTTCAGTAATTCAATGTGAATGTGTTGATTTTCTTTATAATCATGAAAATAGATTAATTATCAATGTCATTGATCAAGTATACTAGATTCATAGATGCATACTATGAAATGATTTAGTTTTAGAATTATGTATATTTCTCTCATTTTTTAGTATATATATATATGCACGAATCCTCCACGAATCATAATTGGGAAAATAAAAAATCCCCGAATCCACGGATCCGATTCCATGCCCGAATCGGATTCTTGTCACGAATTAGCAACTAAGCTTTTAAGAGTAGTTTGCTAAAAGCCATAGCAAAGTTAATCTGGAAATTAATAGTTGGTAAATCATTAGGGTCATAAATCCAATGACTTATGGATCAGTTACTGTTTTCACAATTGCATTAAATGCCACTAGCCCTTAGTGCTTCACAAAAAAGGTCTGCACTAAGATTAATAATATAAAGGGGTTAACATATGTACAAATATGTATACTGCACAGAATAATTTAATGCTTTTTTTCCTTAGCCTGGAAAGAAAAAGTTCTAAAGAACACGAAAATCAAGAGAGAAGAAATTATATATATGAACATACCTGTAGCAAATTTTTTATAAGATATAATGCTGCCGGTATGGGATAGACTTTGACCTCTTCCAACGTGGTGTTAAGCCTGGGATATATCAGACAAAAATTGATCACATATGTTAAACCTAGAGTGCAGGCATTAATGAAATAAAGTTGCTAAAAGGGGAAAACCAAGCAAAATGGTTATAATGATCCTTAATGTTCATCACCAGCAAAGAATTTATAACACTCAATGGTTGGACTTGAATAGGCAGGTAAAAAATAACAAATCACTAAGGTTTAATGGGTGAACTGTATGGGGTTCAGTGCAAACTCCTCAAAACTTGGATACATAGTGACATTTAAACTAAAGGATAAACCGTGGTAGATGAAATTTGAAACACAAAAACATCATGAAAGATCATAAAGCTAAAATCAGATATATCATATTTCACATTTTTCCTTCTTAGTTTTTTACCTATGGGGTTTATTAATCATGTGTATTTCAAATGGGGGTGTGTGTAAGAGATTTAAAGCAGACATCCACAGGTGCATTATGCCATAGCAAATGTGCCCTGGCTGCATCTTGGGTGCACTATAATTTTTATTTGTGCATGCAAACAAACCTGTTACTCCCTTCAGATATGCATTAACAAGCCCTCATCAATGTCTATAATAACCAGATCAAACAAATATCAACAACTAAAATGCGGACTTTTAAGTTCCATCTCACAAGAGTCTACTTCCATTGTACTTGTTAAAAAAACTAAATGTTACAGACATTATTCAATGTTCATTACAACACAAACCCTGTTATATCTTACTGCTATGCATCTAGGTGTTTTTTTGTCCATGCAAACAACCCTGCTACTCACCTTTAGGTATGTACTAACAAGCCTTCATCAAGGATAGTTATCATTATAACCAGATCAAAAAAATGTCAACGACTAAGTTCCATCTCACAAGTGTCTACTTCTGTTGTTAACATAATCTAAATGTTACAGACATTATTCAAGACTCATTACAACACAAAACCTGTTATATCTTATTGCTATGCTTCTGGATAAGATTGTGTGTGAATTTTTTAACATCAACATTTCGGATCATATTCCATGATCCATCATCAAGATGACATAGTTTAAAAATACAAAAAGACAATAGGATGCAGACTAAGACTCGATAATAAGAAGGGAGAGGGCAGAGAAAGGAGACACAAAAAGTTGAAACAGAGTAATAAATAAAGAAAAAGAAAAACATGAAATAAATGTAATAAAAGAGAAAGATCATAACCAGAACAAAAAAAAACACCAAAAATTAAAGAATATGCATAAAACTATACTAAAATAAAAATAAAAATAAAACCATATACTATAAATTAAAAACAAAAAAGAAACAATAAAAACATAAGCAAAAACAAAAATACACGAAAAGAATAAATAACTTAAATATCAATTGGTATATATAATATATAAAATATTAAAAAGTAAATAAAATAAATCTATACACAAAAATGAAAAAAACATTTAAAAACAAGAGCAAAACTATATATATATATATATATAGACACACACACAAACACATACACAAACAATAATATACATCCAAACACCTATAAAAGTCAAAGTAAATATGTAAGTATGCATTTGCCAATTATCTATATAAGATCCATATGCATATATACTAGTGTGATTGTGCGTGTAATTAATAAACAGACAGGAAAATAAGCCACTGTGAAGGTAAAAAATAAGAAATATAAGCTAAAATAGAAAATAGAAAATAAGACAACTGATATATATCTAAAAATGTGTGTGTGTGTGTGAGAGAGAGAGAGAGAGAACAAATCTATATAAATGAAAGAATATACACACACAAGAAGAAGTGACTATAAAGATGTTGTCTAGCAGATTGGACTTAACAAAATTTCTTGACGCTTTACCCCTAAAGCCAATCCATCAATCAACTGTTGACTGAACTGTAATGGTTCCACTCTGAATTTTAAAAGTACAACTCATATCTATAGACATGCAATGAATAACAACTAAAATACTAACAAGGTGGGCAAGATTTTAACCAGAAATCAGAAAAGGCACTAACAATCATCCATCACCATACCATAGAACAATTACAAGCAAGAAACTAGAACGATTCTATCAAAACTCCTATATTATGCATAAAATTAATTTTCACCACTGATATTCCCACACAAAGATGAAAACACGATGTTCTAAATTGCTAGAAGATTTCTTCCACCAACGGCATCTAACAAGTAAATAGTTTCACAAAGAGCACCATGACTTATCAAACAAAAACGAAGTTCTGCCTCAATAACATTCATTCACCCCCTAGAATTCATTAATCACCATTCAACAAAGAAGAGAAATTCCATATTATGAACAACAAAAGTCAAAATTTGAGTCTCACTCAGTTGTCAAAGCAACAGGGGAAATTCTGAAACAAACTGTCGATCCTTTGCATTGTCATTCATTCCAAAATAAAGTCTTTTCAACTTCCCAAAGAAACTGTTCAAGTCCACTTTAAGTGATGTTTATTTTATACACTTAAATTAAAGTCTTTAAACACATGGCATTAAAGCATAAGACAAAGACTTAAAAAATAACTGGTACTTGTCACTAAGTGCTCACCTTCTTCTGCCTTCGCAAGTGATTCTTGAGCTGCCTCTTTCATCCATCTATTCCTTAATCTCTTTAGCCTTAGCAATTAATGTTTGGTGATTATTACCACACCACATTAACATAGCATCAATTCTAGCTAGTTTCTTATACTCCTCTTTGCAGAATATGGAAGGGTCAGTAATGATAGCAATATTATGCTGATTTTCTTTCTTCGAATCATCTGCAGTGACAATTCCAGAATTGTCTTTCTTTTGTAGTTCACAGCCAATTATCTGGCTTCAAATTTGCCTCACATTCATACCCCAAACTAAACATCCAATTTTGAAGGGATTCATCATGCGACCGTATGAGGTCAAAGCTTACAGCTGTTGCTTGCAGATTGAACTTGCTTGATGCACTCACTTTCTCTGTTGCCACAAGTTATATCTTTGAGAAATGATTAATTTTTGCCACTTTCAAATCCTTTATTAAGATCTTTTTAATTGCATTTGTTGGTGCCATTAAATGCAGGTCATTTCATGAAATAAATGTTCAAATTGTTTTGTTTCTGTTGAGGACACATCAGCTTCCCCACATTTGAAAATAAGCGTTCCTGTTTGCATTGTTGGGCTTGAGCATCATAAATAGAACTCCTTAGATTTATGACATCCCGCTCGTGTCTTTTTCCCTTAACCTTAAAATTTCCATTCCTAGCGGCCGTTCTAGAACAGAAGTTTACTCCTGCTTATCTTTCTCATAAGCATCGCATTCCCCACAATCTTGAACAATGACTACTATTTCAACTTTCACTTTTCCACTTTAAACTTTGGGCTTCTAATGGCTTTTCCAGAACTAATATTCTTCACCTTATCTTCTCCATTCCCAAAACTTGAGCAAGCTTCTTTCAAAACATGCTTTATTTGTTCCCGCTCCCTGTTTGGATTCCACGAGGGTTCTGAAACCAACTCACTTTGTTTTGTGGATGCCACTCTCCCAACCTTGTGTATAAGTCTCTTTCCTTTGTATTTGAGAGTTCCATTTAACTTGTCGGAAACTAACAGGTGCTCTAGAACTAAGCTTTATCTTTGCCTTATTAGAAGTCGCGTGATTTTGAAGCTTCATATAAAGGAGTTTTCCTCCATTGTTTATTAGTTCCACTTTCCTTATCAGGTCCCAACAACACTTCCGGCACCAACCACAGGCTCCATTGCTTAGTTTAAAAACATGAGGAAATGCCATCTTAACAACATTTTGAGGAAAGTTTTTCCGCATTTGCACAACAAAAATAGACTAAAGGATAAACATGGGCACAAAAGGAAAAGACAAAGTTTCTGTTACTATATCGGACTCCAATAGTTGTGTTAGGACTATGCCTAGGTTCTGACCAACTGAAAGGAATGTGTTGAAGACTTGCAATTTGATAAAAGATAAATTGACCCTTAGCATTTTTTCTTGGGGACAATAGCTAAGGCAACAAATGGTTAAAAAACAGAAATATAAACTAACAAATCTAACTGAAAGAGAAAATAGAAAACTCATGAATAAATCTGAAAATAGATAAGAGTGTGTGTGAGAGAGAGTGTAAGGAAAAATCTATATAAATGAAAGAATATATATATAATCGTCAAAAGATGAAAGAAAAAATCGAAAGAAGAAAAAAATATAAACACTATAGACAGCAAGGTGAAAAATATAAGTGAGCAATAAAGTGCCAATGAATGAACAAAAAAATTCAAAAGGATTGAAAGAAAAGACTAGGCAAACAGGGGGGAAGAGAATAAAAGGGCAAACAAAGAAACATACAGGGGAACCACCACAAGACCTAAAAGGCGAAGGCAGCAGAAGGGGGCAAGAAGCCTTGAAAAGAGAAAGAGAGGATGCGCCAAAAAGAACAATGAAAGAAGAAAGGAAAAGAACAGCAAGGTGAAAAGTTCGAGTGAGGGCTTTAAAGAGCCAACGGATGAACAAAAAAACCAAAGGGACTGAAAAAAAACTAAGTTACCAGATTCTCTCCTGTTACAAATGTAAATGGCGGAATACTTGAATGAATTAATCAGAGATCAAACTGATCTATATATACAAAGAGGAGAGTCGAATAGAATAGAACTATTCTATTCTAGACTACACCTAAATATTAGAAACATTCTAATATTTACAGAGATATAATAAGATACAATAGTGAGCATTAAAAAGAAACATGATTATTATTTTAATACCACCTCTTAATGCTCAATCTATTTACTACACCAATAGATCCCCTGAATTTAACAAACTTTTCAGGACCAAGGGGTTTTGTGAAAATATATGCTGATTGCTCTAAGGTAGGAACATAGCGTAACTGAATAGATCCATCTTCTACTAATTGTCGGATGTAATGGCAATGAAGCTCTATGTGCTTGGTTTGTTCATGAAACATTGGGTTCTTGGCAAGTTTGAGTACGCCCTGATTGTCTGAAAACAAAGAAGTCGGACCTGCTTGAGGAATATGCATATCTGCAAGCATCTACCGGAGCCAAACTGCTTCACAAGTTGCCTTGACAGCTCCTGTATATTCTGCTTTTGTAGAGGAGAGTGCATATGCTTGTTGCTTCTTACTGGTCCAAGTAACTACTGCAGATCTGATACTAAACACATAGCCAGAAGTAGATTTCCTGTCATCAACTGAGCCGGCCCAATCGGAATCAGTGAATCCACTGAGCTGAGTAGTACTCCTTGTGTAAAGAAGACCATAATCTGAAGTACCATGTACATAGCGTAACACACGTTTCGCTGCAATCCAATGATCAATCTTGGGGTTTGTCATGAACCGTGAGATGTTGCTGATTGCAAAATTGAGATCAGGTCTAGTAGTAGTAAGGTAGATGAGAATACCTACTAGCTGCCTGAAGAGTGTTTCATCTACAGGAGGAGAAACAGATTGTGCGGACAATTTCAGACCAGTCTCCATAGGAGTGGAGGCAGATTTGCAATCCTGCATTCGAAACCTATCAAGCAAACTTCTAGCATACTTGGATTGAGACAAAAAAATATTGTTGTCAGTCTGCCAAACCTCAATACCTAAACAATAATGAAGCAATCCGAGATCTATCATATCAAAAGTTCTGCATAGATCCTGTTTGATTTCTGAAATCAAATGTTCTGAATTTCCAGTAATGATCAAATCATCCACATAGACAACAAGAAAAAGAATATCATTACCAGAGTGTTTAATATACAGATTACTATCTGACGGACTACGCTGAAATCCTTAAGCAACCAAGTAATGATCAATCTTTATGTACCAAGCTCTAGGGGCCTGTTTAAGACCATAGAGGGCCTTCTGGAGTCTACATACTTTGTGTTCTGAATTGGCAACCTTAAAACCTGGGGGCTGCTTCATGTAGACTTCTTCCTGTAATTCACCATTGAGAAAGGCGCCTTCACATCCATCTGATGAACTTTCCAACCATACTGAGCTGCAATTGCAAGAAGAATGCGAATAGTGCTCATCTTGGTTGTCGGTGCAAATGTCTCCTCATAATCAATGCCTTCGCGCTGGGTGAATCCTCGAACAACAAGTCTGACTTTGTATTTGTCCAAGGTACCATCTGCATGGTACTTGACCTTATAGACCCATTTACAACTAATGGATTTCTTTCCAGGAGGGAGATCTAAAAGAACCCAAGTGTGGTTCTTTTGAAGACTCTGAAGCTCAGCATCCATTGCTTGTTCCCATTTTGGAATTCCTTTGGCCTTTGCATATATCTGGGGCTCACGGATACTATGGATGTTGGCCATAAGAGCTATATTAACTGTGTTGTGCTGAAGGCTCTTATTTCTGGAGGTTCTACCCTCAATGAGTTCATCAAGACGAAGATCACTAATCGTTTGAGCCCACCATTTTGGCCGAAGAGTCGAGGAGCCAATATCAGATGCTGTCGGAATAGCTAGATGAGAAGCAGGAGCAGGAGTTGTATTATCTGGAAGTGACAGAGGTGGTGTATCAGTAGCATTAGATGACTCATATAAAATTGAAGAACCCAAGTCAGAGATTGCTGAAGATTGAATCTCGGAATGTGGTGGGGAGTTAGAGAGCGAAAATGGTCCAAATTCCTCATCAAACACAACATCACGACTGAAGATTAAACGATCAGTATTTACATCAATAATCGAACACTTATTTCCACTGAAAACGACATCCAACTGAGGAGAGTGCTTCATAATCTAACTGACAGACAAAAGATTATGTTTCATGCCAGGAACATAACATACATTGAGAAACATGAGTTTTCTTCCTCCAGACTGAATCTGAACATTGCCCTTGCCAACAATATTGTATTCTTCTCCGCCTCCAAAGATTACTAAGTCAGAATAGGGAGTGAATTCAACAAACCAATCACGCCTATGAGTGAAATGTCAGGAGGCACCAGAATCGATGTACCAGGCAGAAGATTTCACATGATTTGCAGGTATGCTGACCATAAAGGCATGGTAGATAGATTCTTTTTGCTCTGAGTGTTGGGCAACATTGGCTTGTTGTTTAATTGAGTCCGACTTTTGATGCTACTAATATAGATGCTTATAATAAGTGACTATTTCAAATGGCACAAACTTCGAGGTGAGAAAATGAAAGACCTAGAAAAATTGGAGAAGTACCCAGAAAAGAGCTCGAAAAACCTAGAAATAAAATGTTGTCCGAATTCGGATCCGTTGGCTCGAAAATCGAAGCACAAAAATTGAGGCACCCACAAAAATCTGATGAAGACCCATTTGAGATTTCAAAAAACCCACCACGAATGTGGTCAAAAAAAATTTCCGAAGTCAAAAACTAGGGTTTCGAGCAGAATAACAGTCGGCAGCCAAAAAGGTCAAAAAGGCAGAAAAATGATGTTTGCAGGTAAAAAAACAACAAAACCCAGCAGCTGAAATGCGAGCAGAATATCCAATAGGGATAGACAGACCCGTTTTTGAAAAAAACAACCAAAAAATCCCACTTTTTGAGCTCTGGGTGTGAACAGATTTGAAAAAACAACCTCCAGATTTGAAAAAATGACGTTCAGATTTGTGATTTATAGACTAAGCCACGGGTTTCCAAGAAAAAAAAAATTAGCAAAAAACAAATCCACGATTTTCCAAGAACGCCAGTAGCTAAAGACACAATTTTTCAGTTGATTTGCACAGAGGGTTTAAACCCTAGCTTTGATACCATGTTACAAATGTAAATGGCGGAATACTTGAATGTATTAATCAGAGATCAAACTAAATCTATATATACAAAGAGGAGAGTCGAATAGAATAGAAACATTCTATTCTAGACTACACCTAAATATTAGAAACATTCTAATATTTATAGAGATATAATAATATACAATAGTGAGCATTAAAAAGAAACATGAAGATTATTTTAATATCTCCATCAACCCTCAAAGTTTGGTTCGATTCTGCACAAAGTCTGCTCCTTGTCAAATTCTCCACAAGTTCTCTTGCAGTGCTACAAATTTGCTGCAAGTTTTGTTAGAGGAACCTGGGCAGAATTCGCAGCGAATTTTAAAGAATTTTCTGCCCAAAGACCAAACCTGGCCTGAATTCAGTCTCAAAATATATTTTTTAGAGTTCTATAAAGTGTTTTTTTTTTTCCTAATTTGGTGGATTCGGTCCTGCCAACCTTAAAGTGACCACTAAAAAGACCAAAAAATATTGTTTATATGTCCTTTATGCATTTGTGAATGAAAATGAAAACTTGTTTATAGAGGAAATCCAAATTGACAATAGGTGACATCCAAATTGACGATTATAGAGGAATTTCTTGAAAAAATGTATATTTTTGAATCCAGGGCTTAAAATTTGAATCCCAACTTTTGATCTAGCCAAGTTAAAAATCCTCTAACCAATACAGAATTAAAAAATTCAGATAACTGCACCTATCGTTTGACAATTCCTTTTATTATCAAATTGTCCCCTTGATATAGAAATATGTTCCATGCATGTGACAAGCAAGTGTATCATGGTGTATGTATGGCTAAATGATGCAATTAATATCTTACAAACTGAAACATAGATATGGCGGTGTATTTTGCTATGCTGTTTTACTATTAGCATAGTGATGTATATATTTATTTGTTGTTGCATATATATACACACATACATATGTTTTTCTACGGATGAATCCAAAACGAATCCGAACCCAACCCCAAAAATATTTGGATAAATTTTGAATCCAAGTCTCAAACCCACTTTCGTACCAGAATCGAAACTGGCAACTTAGAAAAAAAAGACTAGGCGTCAGGGGGTAGGAAACGAGGAGGCAGAAGACAGAAAAGAGAACGAGAGGGTGGGCCAAAGAGAACAATGAAAGAAGAATAGGAAGCATGAGTTATTGTGGATCCCAATCTTTGGAAAAGGTCAAATTTTGGTTTACAACAAATATGCTTTTGATGATATCACAAAATCTTAAGTGACATGAAGTACCAAACAAGCTCTTTCTATGTGACCAAGAGGTCATCTAAATTATGTGTATGAGTGATCACGTAAATGGAATATTATAAAAGTTTCAAAGGATTACTAGCCCTCTCATTTAAATGGAATATTATAGATCACCTGAATAGTGAAAATCAATTAGCACTTAAAAAAATTGGATATTATAATTTAAATCAACCATTGTGCAAGTACTATTACGGAAGTAATTGGTAATACTTGCTTGTTATTAACAGAGACCGAGAGGTCTATATATACAAAAGAATAAAGCGATGTTTCTTTAGAAAACTATTAAAAAGAATAGAAATATTCTATTCTAACAGATAAAGCTAAAAAAGCGAAAGCTAACTAGATATTTACAATAGATTACCATTAACTAATAATAGACAATTATCTATTATTGTAATACTCTCCCTTGATGGTTAATCTATCCAGAACACCAAGCTGTCCTCTGAATTTGACAAACTTATCAGGACCAAGAGGCTTGGTGAGAATGTCTACAATCTGATATGTGGTAGGAAAATACTACGAATCTATAGTCTCGTCTTCAACCAGTTGTTGTATGTAATGACAATGAACATCCACATGCTTGGTTCGTTCATGGAAGACTGGATTTCATGCCAACTTGATAAAGCCTCCGTTATCAACAAACAGAGTAGTCAGTCCTACTGGTGAAATCTGCATATCCCCAAGCATCCGACAAAGCCGAACAGCGTCACATCTTGCCTTAACAGTCCCTCTATATTCGGCCTCTGTAGAGGAGAGAGAAACTGCCTGTTGCTTCTTACTGGTCCATGTGACTGCACCAGATCCCAAACTAAACACATATCTAGAAGTTGACTTTTTATCATCAACAGAGCCTGCCCAATCCAAATCTATGAATCCACTGAGTTTAGGATTAAAACTTCGATAGTACAGAAATCCATAATCTGAAGTGCCCTTCACATAACGAAGCATACGCTTTGCTTCCATACAATGATCAGCCTTAGGAGCTGTCATAAAGCATGAAATATAGCTGACTATGAAGCTGATATCAGGCCTAGTAGCAGAGAGGTAGATGAGGCTACCTACTAATTTCCTGTATATAGTATCATCAATGGAAGGAGAATCAGACTTTGCTGATAACTTTAGACCTTTCTCCATATGTGTAGATGCAAGTTTGCAATCCTGCATATGGAATTTGTCTAACAGGGCCTTCGCATATTTGGACTAAGAGATGAATATACCAAAAGATTGTTGCCAAACTTCAACACCTAGGCAATAATGCATGAGCCCAAGGTCAGTCATATCAAAAGACTAGCATAAATTCTATTTGATTCCCTGAATCAAAGATGTCGAACTGTTAGTGATGATCAGATCATCCGCATAAATAACCAGAAGGATGATGTCACTATCAATAGTCTTGATGTACAGATTTGAGTCTGAAGAACTCTTGAAGCCTTGATCATTGAGGTACTTATCATTTTTTATGTACCATGCCTGAGGGGCCTACTTCAAGCCATAGAGGGCTTTTACCAATTTGAGAACCTGATGGTCTTTACCAGCAACCTTGAAACCAGGAGGCTGCATCATGTAGACCTCTTCATGGAAATCACCATTCAGGAAAGCACTCTTGAGGTCCATTTGATGAACCTTCCAGCCAAACTGTGCTGCCATGGCTAGGACTAATTTGATGGTGCTCATCTTTGCAGTACGAGCAAAGGTCTTCTCATAATCAATGCCCTGACATTGAGAAAAGCCCTTCATTACTACACGACCTTTGTATTATCCAAAGTACCCTCTAATTTGTATTTGATTTTGTAGACCCATTTGCAGCCAATGAGTTTCTTTCCTGGTGGAAGATTAGAAAGGACCCAAGTGTTGTTCTTTAGTAGGCTCTGGTGTTTAGATGTCATGGCCTGTTCCCACTCTGGATTTCTTTTAGCCTCAGAATATGTTTGAGGTTCAAACACACTGTGAATGTTGGCCATGAGAGCAAAGTTAACAGAATCTGTAGTTTTGATCTTTTTCCAAACAATTTTCCCATTAATGAGCTCATCATCATGAAGATCAACAAGTGTCTTAGCCCACAACTTAGGCTGGATAGGAGAATGACCAACATTAGCACCAAGAGATGCTTGATCAGCACGATCCTCATCAAAAGAATTTGGATCAAACTCAGGTGAAGCATCTCGATCCTGTAGGAGAAGCCGGAGGTGTCTGTCTAGGTATCACTGGTATAACTGGAGCTACAGGAACTATTGGGGCCCTCCCATTGGGTGGACCTAATGGAAGCCGAACTACCAAATCATGAGCCTACATAGGCCGGTCTGCTAGATCAGGAATAGGAGAAACAGGCATGGAAGGTCCTCGCTGCTCATCAAAGACCACATCACGACTGTAGATGAGACGAGATGTCTCATCATTGATCAAGCGATAGGCTTTGTGAAGACTGCTATATCCAGCAAGCATGAGTTTTTGACTCTTGGCATCCAACTTGGTGTGTAATGCATCAAGGATCCAAACAAAAGCAAGGAAGCCAAAAACCTTCAGGTGACTGATTTTGGGCTTGCGACCTGACCAGGCCTCTTTCGGAGTTTTACCTTTGATCGCCACTATGGGTGATCGGTTCAACAAATAAGCTGCAGTCTGCTTCTACCCAAAACTGCTTCGGAACATGTCTGTGTTCGAGCATGGATCGAGCCATCTCGATGATTGTCCTGTTCCGATGTTCAACTACACTATTTTGTTGTGGCGTGTGGCGTGTGGTTAACTGGTGTTTGATGCCATGTGTATCCAAGAAGCTAGAGAAAACATTAGAACAAAATTCCCCTCCATTGTGTGATCTAAGAGTAATAATAGATTTCCCAGACTCTTTTTCAACTAAAGGTTTAAACTTCTGAAATACAGGAAATGCATCTGATTTCTTTTTAAGGAAATACACCCACATTTTTCTACTGAAATCATCAACAAACAACAAAAAAACCTGGACCCAAGAATAGGAGTGGCCATAGGGCCACAGATATCAGCATGTACAAGCTGAAGTACCTGAGAAGCTCGCCATGAGTCGCCACTGGTGAAAGGTGTGCGATGTTGCTTCCCAGCCTGGCATGCGTCACAAACTCCAAGCTGTTGAGTCTGAATCTCTAGCAATCCAAGAACAAGCTCATCCCGAGCAAGCTGTGAGAGATAATGCACATTTAAGTGCCCATATTACTAATGCCAAAGTGTGCTAACAGAAGACCACCGAGCAGCCATAGCTAAGTCCTAAGAATCACCAAAATTAGTACGTCTGAAAGGACCATGATCCTCAAGACCATTGCAATAGTACACTTAGTTGCCCAATCAGTGATGGTGCATTGATGTGAACTGAAGGTGACTACCAAGTGTGGAGAATGTCGCAGCAACTGACTGACTGAGAGAAGATTTAGTTCCATCCTTGGAATGTAGTACACATCAAAGAATATGAGATTCCTCCCAGCAGACTGAATTTGAATGTTGCCTTTACCAACAACCGTGTACTCTTCTCTGCCACAAAAAATAAGAGAGTCTGAATAAGGCTGGTAATCAGTAAACCAGTCTCTGCAGTGAGTGAAATGACGGGAGGCACCTGAATCAATGTACCAGGTAGACGACTTCACATGATCTGTAGGTCTTTTAGCCATGAAGGCGTAAAAGGCAAATTCCGCCTGCTTAGTGTGCTCTGCACTGTTTGCTTTGGGCTGCGAACCTGATTGCTTAGACTGCAAAACTAAGCGTTTTCGACATTCAACCTTTATGTGTCCAAACTTGTGGTAGTAATTGCATTGAATGTTCTTCTTTCAAGAACCATCTAATGCTGGAGCAGAAGACTTCTGCTGAGATGGCTGCTGAAACTTGCCTTTATCCTTCTGAAAGGATTTCGTAGCAAAGGCTTGCTCTGTGGAGGTGGAACTGGAGCTGCTACCGAACTGTTGTTTCCACTGATCGTGCTGAAGCATCAGGGTGCAGAGATTAGTGAACTTCAAATCAACACCAAAAGATGTGATGTTGAGAGTCTCGATAGGATTTTGGTAAACTCCGAAGAGTGATAACCACAATATCCTCTTCCTCCATCTTGCAACCGATGGCAAGTAATTGATCACGGATTTCCTGAATCCAATTCAAGTGTGCCTAGAGTGAGGTGCACTCATCTATGACAGTAGAAAACATAGTGTTTTTCATAAAGAAAGCTCTGCTTTTGTCAGAAGTCTCATGAAGACCTTTGAGATGTGTCTAGATCTCAGCAGCTATCTTGCTGGATGGAATCTGAGAAAGTTGATCATCAGCCATGGATAATTTGAGAAACATCAC
Source organism: Cupressus sempervirens (assembly GCA_028749045.1). Classification (NCBI taxonomy): domain Eukaryota; kingdom Viridiplantae; phylum Streptophyta; class Pinopsida; order Cupressales; family Cupressaceae; genus Cupressus; species Cupressus sempervirens. The sequence goes on along the minus strand of CM053783.1, from coordinate 804,162,879 downwards.
TGCCTCTCAATTATTTAGATCCCATGTAGCTTGATTAGGACCAAGAGAAGTCCGACGCTTTGTAACACCCAGAACAGGTTGATCGGTGTTCCAATATTCAAAAGTTGCGATAATCTGCTACTTCCAAGTGTCATAATTTCGACCATTGAATTTGGAGTTACGCTAGAGAAAAATGTTTGTCAAAGATGCCATGGCACGTTTTTCACGTTTTTCAATGAAAAACTGTGAAAATTTGTGAAGGTGAATTCTTTGAGACAAAAAACAGAAGACCAAAAAAATCAGAGTGACCCAAAAAAGAGCTCGAAAAACCCAGAAGGAATATGTTGTCATTTTCTAGATCCGCTGGCTCGAAAATTGAGACATGAAAAAACGAGGCACCCAAAAAAATTGGGTGACAACCCAGTGGAGCTCTCCAAAAACCAAGAATCTGTGATAAAAAATTAGGGTTTCAAAGAAAACCCTAGCTAGCGGCCATTAATGGTCGAAATTGAAGAAAAAAGGTGTTTTGTAGTTAGAAAAATGGCTGATTTTATTTAGTGCAAAGGCGTTTTGGCTGAGACAGCAGAGAGGATGAGGAAACAACACCAAAAACGCCCCAAGAAATCACTGATTTGCAGATTTTCGATTTTTAGAAAAATATGCCTCTTTCTCAGACGAATTCGCAAATCTTTGTCTCTAAAACCCTAGCCGTGACTAGGTATTATGAATCACGTAAAAGACTTCAGACGAATTCGCAAATCTTTGTCTCTAAAACCCTATCCGTGACTAGGTATTATGAATCACGTAAAAGACTTCAAAAAGAATTTCAAAAAAAATTGGGTCAGATAATTTCAAAAGAAATTATAAAAAATTCAAAAAAAAAAAAAAGTCTAGGCTCTGATACCATATTACGGAAGTAATTGGTAAACACTTGCTTGTTATTAACAGAGACCGAGAGATCCATATACACGAGAATAAAGTGATGTTTCCTTAGGAAACTATTAAAAACAATAGAAATATTCTATTCTTGCAGATAAAGCTAAAAAAGCAAAAGCTAACTAAAGCTAACTAGATATTTACAATAGATTACCATTAACTAATAATAGAGAATTATCTATTATTGTAATAAGTACAACTCTAACTTCAGAACCAGTTTGTGCAGAAACACCTACAACTCCGAGATCTGCTTCTATGTGATGAATTTCACAAGCCAAAACTGTCAATCCACCACCTCACAATACCTGGGTTGTATCTGAATCACAGAAAAGGTAATGTCATTTAGCTTCTCATGTAATCTAGAGGTACCCAAATAGGATGGATAACCTGCCATTCTACATGTACTTCCAGTGCTAGACAGAATCAAAGATGTATAGACTTTGCATCTTTGTCCACTGACAATTGGATGACTCAAAGATACCACTTGTTGAATATCTGTAATCATAGACATGTGAACCATGTATGCCTATAAATTTTGCTTAGCTTTAATTTCAGAGCAAAGTAAGTTATCTTGCCCCTTTAATGAAAGGGAATCAACAAATCGTTGTCTTTCCAATATACTAAATATATCTTGGGCCTACAAATATAAATTTTGCTTAGCTTTAATTTCAGAGCAAAGTAAGTTATCTTGCCCCTTTAATAAAAGGGAATCAACAAATTGTTGTCTTTCCAATATGCTAAATATATCTTAGGCCTACAGCTCGAGTGGCCAATTACAACATACATCTTAGTAGATATTATGGTGCTGAGTACCCATACCACCAGAACTTTGTTACTTCAACAATCCTTGAGCAGTAAGATTTATAGATGTCCCATTAAGGATTTTATAACTTACTTGAAAGGTACATATATATTATCTATTGGCATGGGCTAAGCTCCCAACAAAAACGCACATAAGACAAAAGCACTGTGATTTTGTTTCTCAGATCTGTGAAATGCAGCAATCTTTTTGCAAACCTTTTGTTGTTTTCCACCATAAAATATGCAGATCATAAAGAATTGATGATGTTGAAAGTTTTATGTAAATCTGCCGTGTTTTACGATTTTGGAAAATTGGTCAATGGTGCATTATGCCAGGAGCTTAGCCGTGTCCTTATCTAAGGACTAACTTTAATGACAGCTAATATTTATACCTTGGACTGTTAATTCATACTATGACCACAGCTACAGGGGTTGAGAGCTTCCTCAATATGCCTTTCAAAAAGGTAAGATGTTATATCATTGGATTCATTTCCACTTTTGTGCCATAGTCAACCTACCTTTCTAATTTCACTCTTACTGGCTCTTATCATATTCATAGTAGTTCATAATCAATGACATTACATTCAATAGAACTTTGTAACTTTGTCCAATAAAAGCATATGAGAACACAATACAAAATTTCAAATTCTATCAGGCAACACAAACCTCAACTTTTAAAGTCAATCAATTATCAGAATGATCATAGCCGGATCCCAATTAGATCTAGTTTGCACAACATTTATATATGTCAAGGTCAAAAAAAAAATCATGGTATATGTAATAGCAGTGCAAGACTTCTGATATGGTATTTTCCAAAAGTCTATTTTAAAGAAATGCTTATGCTGTCACCACAAGCCCAAACATCCCAAATCTTGTTCAAGATCAAACATAAGCCACATTTCCACATTGAGATTTCTTAATGTGCCTTGTTTCTCTATGGTTGCAACTCTGTTGATGGTGCCCCAGTCCTCACTACAAATGATGCCTCGCCTATTCATACATTTTTCCCACTTCCATTGACTTGAGCATAGGGCAAATGCTCCTCAAGGGATTTATCTTAATGCCTTTACCTCATAGTGTGCTGATTGTTTGTATATCAGACTATTCCACTGTCAATCTGCAATTGTAAAGGACTGGAAAGACTTCATTTTGTTAGATTTATAGTGATCTCTGATAGACAAAACTATTACAGTAGATATAAATAATAATAGATATTCTTACTTGAATAACTGCAGAACAGAATTGTTAATCAAATGGTGAATGTTCTTGAATTGCTGAGATGCAGAATATAACACGTTCTGTAGGAGGAATATGCTGATTGTCTTTCAATGAAGATCGCAGAGGAGAATGCTGAGAATTTATCCTGTAATTATAATGCAGATCGCTGGGACTTATAATGCCATGTATTGATTATTTTCCCATTGACCTGCACTTGTATATATATACATGGGAAAGGTCATGCCCCCGTAGAGTCATTACTCTATGTGGCCTTTGGCCACGTAGGGTCATGCCTCTACAGAGGCATAACTAACCAACTGTTAGTTAACATAATCCAACATATTACATGATCAGCAATAACACAAGACCCCCGATAACATATGCATTAAGATGTCCGCTGATAATATGTACATAACACTATTTGCCAATAATATCATCAAACGTATGTTACGACAATCATCTAGATATATATATATATATACACACAAGTAAATCAATGAATATTATCAGATGAACCTGGTACAGATTTTGCATATGTCTGACGAACGGAATTCGCATAACATCATTACTTCTACTAATGCTACACATCAACACTGCCTCTTAGCAAGGGAGAAGTAATACACCTTTAGATTTCAGAATAGAATCTTTGAACACTTTATTTGATCTTAACACTCTAAAATAGTGACTAGTCAAATAATTAAAATCACATGCCATGAACACTATCATAACATATATTATGATCTCTAATTGTCCGAAACAATATCTAGAGTAATCATAATGGATTCATTATCTATGATCTCTAATTGTCCGAAACAATATCTAGAGATGTCCATGATAACAAAACTATCATTTGCAAGATCGTCACCTTACAAATGATTACCTTCTGAATATATATGTCCATGAAAGATCGTCACCTTTCATTACATATCTAATGCGACTAAAAAGCAATAGAAGCATAAACTCACATGAATTGAAAACTTAAATTCAATATTCAATATTACATTTTAATCATACCAAGTTTTTCTCTAAAGTATTTCAACTTCACTTTAGCAAGAGGCTTAATAAAGATATTTATTGTTTGCTCATTAGTACTGATGTACTCCAGTTGAATGATTCCTCGATCCACCATATCTCTAATGTAGTGGTAAGGAATTCCAATATGTTTGGAACAATTGTGGAAAACTGGAGCAGCTAAAAGCTTGATGCAACTTTGATTATCACAATGAATCACAGTGGGCTTCAAAGGTCTTTTGAATAAATCTACTAAGAACTTTCGTAGCCGTACCACTTCTCTAGCACCCAAAAAAGAGGCAATATATTCTGCTTCGGTAGAACTTAATGCAACTGAAAACTGTTTTCTGCTGAACCAAGAAACCATTCCAAATCCTAGACTGAAGCAACATCTAGAAGTACTCTTACGTTCAGTAGGACTGCCTGCCCAATTGGAATCAAAATATCCATGAAGTTTGATGTTGACTTGATCATATTTCATTCTCATGCCAATGGTACCCTTTAGATATCTCAAAATGTATTTAGTTGCATGTAGATGTATCTTCTTTGGTGCACACATAAACTGATTCAAGGTGTTAGTTGCATAACATATGTCAGGATGAGTATTCACCAAATATATTAAAGATCCAATGATTTGCCTATAGTAAGTAGAATCCATAGGTTCTGATTTGATCATATCATCCTTCAACTTGTGTAGATTGACTTCCATAGGAGTAGAAGTTGGTTTACATTCCAAATTTTGTTAAAATATCGACTGTATATTTTCCTTGATTCAGAAAAATGTAGTTATTCTGTTGCCAGACTTCCAATCCAAGAAAGTAGTGTAGAAGACCTAAATCTTTCATTTCAAACTTTGTTGTGAGTTCTTGTTTGCATTTCTTTATGAGATGTTCTTCACCTGTTACTAACAAATCATCAACATATAACACAAGAATAATCATATCATCATCATCTATTTTGAAGTATAAGTTAGGATCAGTTTCGTTTTTAGAATATTCTAACTTCATTAGATAGTTGTCTATCCTTTCATACCATGCTCTGGGAGCCTGTTTGAGACCATATAGTGCTTTCTTTAATTTACAAACGTGAATTTCGCTGTCATGAGTGTTGAATCCTTCTGGTTGCTCGATATAAACTTCTTCAATTTTGCCATTTAGGAATGTTGTTTTGACATCCATTTGATGAACCTTTCATCCTTTGGATACTGCGATAGCCAAGATGGTCCTAACTGAGGTATATCTAGCAACTAGTGCAAATGTTTCTTCATAATCGATGCCTTCTTTCTGTTAGAAACCCCGTGCTACAAATCTGGCTTTGTACTTTTCAATGCTGCCATCAAATGCATGCTTAATTTTAAACAACCATTTAGAAGAAGCAACTGATTTGTTTTTTAGGCCTCGGTACAACATCCCATACATCATTTTTTAGTATGGAATTATATTCTTGAATCATTGCTTCTTTCCAAGACTGACTTGAAAGTGCTTCTTTAACATTTGAAGGTTATGTTTTTATAAGTTCAGTTAATAATGCAACATAACATGATTGATTTCTCATTCTTTTACTTTCTCGAATCACTTCATTAGGTTCAACCTAATTTTCTTCTTTGATTTTCCTAGCCCAAAGTGGCCTCTTTTTATTGTTGACATTTCAAAATCTTCATGATTAGACGTAGTGGTAGAGGATGGTTTAATATCATTCTCCCCCTCAATTTCTGCTTGGTGATTTTCATCTACTTCAGGAATAGATTCATCACTGTTTCTAGAAATATTAAAGGCGATATCTTCTTCAAATTTCACATCTCTACTAATCTCAATTGTTCTTTGACTTGGGATAAAGACCCTGTAGCCTTTGGTTGTTTCACTGTATCCAATGAGTATCTGATGCAGAGACAAAATTCAACGCAAGCAAAATCAAAAGTTAACCAACACTAGAAAGAGACAAATAATAATATTCTTCAAATTAATTCATCAAATGAACAATATATACACTTGCTCTCCTACAGATTTCTTCTTCCAATAATTCATATCCAAAAACTTGCCCTTTTCCACCTAAACCTAAACCTAAAAACTCTAGTTATACTTGCTAAGACGGTCTACGAAACATTCTAGATTATTACTAAATAGGAAGAACAGCTTACAGAATACTCTAGATCAATATAGAATAGGGAGAAGAATGACCCCACAATGGTCTAAACGAATCCCAAGAAAAGATCTTATCCTAATGACGAAATCAGGATAAATTAAATATTTTATGTGGGTGCTCCTGCACCAATATCCCCTTCTTTCCGGATGGTTCTAGTTTTGTTCTTTTCTCTTTAGGAATGTGGATATAAACTAGACATCCAAATATTCTTAGATGACTTAGATCTGGTTTAATACCCATAAATACTTCTTTAGGAGTGGTGTTCTCTAATACTAAGTGTGGGCAACTATTTTGAATGTAGACTGCAGTGTTAGATGCTTCAGCCCAGAAGGAAGTATGAAGATTTTGATCGTGCATCATTGCTTTAGCTAACTCAACAATTTATCTATTTTTACATTCTGCAAATCTATTCTGTTGAGGATTATATGGTATAGAAAACTCCCTCTTAATCCCAACAGCAATGCAAAAGTTTTTAAAAATCTCAGAGATGTATTCACCTCCATTGTCTGACCTTAGTATTTTTATTTTCTGTCCTGACTGGTTTTCAACTAGGGCTTTGAATTCTTTGAATTTTGATAATACTTCAGCTGATTCTTTCTGTTTTAGAAAGCAGATCCAAGTGTTCTAGAGTAATCACCAATAAAAATTACATAAAAGAGGCACCCATTAAAAGAAGGTACAGACATAGGGCCACAAAGGTCAGTGTGAATCAGTTCAAGAATGGATTTTGATTTGTGAACACTTTTAGGAAATGATTGTTTTGTGTTTTTACTTATGGCACATCCTTTGCAAATGCTTAAGTGGTCAGTTTTGAGACTAGGTAAACCTTTTACAATTTTTCCTATAGATGATAATGCATGATAGTGAAGGTGACCTAGCCTCCTATGCCAGATTTCGGTAGAGTTTGATGTTTCAAGACTCAGTGCTAAGTTTTGATTGTTACACAGTTTACACAGACTTCTATCTCTAAATCCAATAGAAATGGCTTTCTTGATATTATAATTCTTTGGCCAAAATGGAACTTTTTCCTCTTGAAAAGTGATTTTGAATCCTTGATCAGTAAGACCAGAAATAGAGACTAGATTTTTTTTTATTCCAAGTACATATAAGACATTTTTGAGTTGGAGAGTAATTCCTGAATTTAGATAAATTGAACAGGAACCAATACCTTTGATAGGATGAGTGGAGTCAATGGTAACTTCTTCTGAGGAGTGTTCTGAGAAGGTTTCAAATTTGTCTCTAAAACCGGTGATGTGTCGAGATGCTCCACTATCTATGATCCAAGTGTTGTTGTTTGAGTTTAATTCACTTGAAAGGGCTAAATAAAATGCATATTTTTCTTTTTCTTCTTTCTCTACTTCTTCTCCTTTGATTTTTGCAAATGCTGCTTGAATTCTCTTCCGTTTAGGGAAAAAGTTATGAGAGTGGCCAATTTTATCACATTTGAAACATCTAACTTTGGACCAATCACGTTTCTTATATGATTTGTCAGATTCCCTTCTATTATGATTGAATTTTCTTTTCTTGTTTGAATTTGCATGAAGCACTTGAATATCTCCCTCTTGATTTATATTTGGTCCTCTTGAGACTAATCTTGATTCTTCTTGTGTGCATTCATTTTTTAGTAATTCAAATTTAGAAAGTTCGGGTTGAGAGTTTAATTCTTGAATAAATGTTTCCCAAGATAGAGGAAGACCTCTTAATGCTATCATGCTGAGTTATTTGTCATCAACTCCATTTTTCATTGTTGCAAGTTGATCTTTTAATTCAGAAATCCTTATAAAGTAGGATGTAATAGATTCTCCATTTTTCATCTTTATATATAGTAGATCTTGTTTTAGGGTTAATAATCTACTAGTATTGTTGATTTCAAATGTATCTCTGATAGTAGAGAAGATCTCAAATGCACTCTTGACACTGGATATGGATGGAAGAATATGATATTTTACAGAATCTATTATAATTTTCATTGCTTTGTTATTGTGTCTTTTCCATGTTATTTTCTCTAGATCATTTTCAGGCATGGATATGTTTGTTTCTATATAATCCTCTAATTCCATTTCTCTTAATATCATCATGACTCGAATTTTCCATGATGAAAAATTTGATGCACCCTCAAGCCTATCTTCTAGCCTTACATGATTCACCATTTTGATTTAAGAATATAATTTAACTTTTATAAATCTATGTCTTTAGATTTTAATTCTGAGTAATAGATTTTCTTATCAGAATGGCTCTGATACCATGTTAGATTTTTATTGATCTCTGATAGACAAAACTATTACAGTAGATATGAATAATAATAGATATTCTTACTTGAATAACTGCAGAACAGAATTGTTCTTCAAATGGTGGATGTTCTTGAATTGCTGAGATGCAAAATATAACATGTACTGTAGGAGGAATATGCTGATTGTCTTTCAATGAAGATCGCAGAGGAGAATGCTGAGAATTTATCCTGTAATTATAATGCAGATCACTGGGACTTATAGTGCCATGTATTGATTATTTTCCCATCGATATATACTTATATATATATACATGAGAAAGGTCATGCCCCTGTAGAGTCATGACCCATAACTAACCAACTGTTATAACATAATCCAACATATTACATGATCGGCAGTAACACAAGACCCCTGATAACATATGCATTAAGATGTCCACCGATAATATCATCAAACATATGTTAAAACAATCATCTAGACACACACACACACACACATATATCTATAAGTAACATCAATGAATATTATCAGATGAACCTGGTACAGATTTTGCATATGTCTGATGAACAGAATTCGCATAACATCATTACTTCTACTGATGCTACACATCAACACATTTCATTGAAGGAATTTCATTGATTAATGACTGAAATAAGTTGATCATTTTGTTAGGTATTGCTTTTTCAGTTTTGGTAATGTTAATGTTATTTCCAAAGACATGTACTTGACTACGATGAACAAAATAAATCAGATCAGACTGTTGTTCACATTTTATCTGTGTTGGCAAGCATTTGTATGTCAAACTACTTAAATAGGAAAGGGGAAAAAATTAGGGGTATACAACATAGTTTTACCATCCTAACCAAAATTCTTAAGGGCACATTTACGTACTCCAAGTTTCCTTCCTTTAGGCAGCTAAACAAACTCCAAGCCCCATTCTTTTTGAAGACCATTATCTCCTCATCCATGGATTTCTTCCAAGACTTGCTTGCCTTTAACTCAACCTCCATCACAATTCTAGGTTCATAATCTCTATTAGATAATGCCAAAAAATTACAACAAAAACAGATGGGTTATACGTAATAGATTTTGTAAATCCTCCTCCGGATCACTTCCCTCTACAATGTCCTCATGGGCCTTTTGTTAATACTTGTGTAATTTTCTTGATATTTGGTATTAAATGTACATTTGTCTTCCCTAAATCTTTTGATTCCTCAATAGGAGAAGACCTGATCTCTCTTAATGTCAGATTACAATATAGTGTCTTCCATGTCTCTAGATACCAAAGCTCGTGTTCTTTAACACCATAACCAATCAAGATAATCTCTCAAATTTGAAGTTGAACATAGACCTCTTCAGCATTTTGTACCCATCAAAACCTCCTTCAAAATTTTGTTAACAAGAGTTCATGTAGGAAATCGACTGATTAGATGGCAGGTGGTGCTAAATGCTACCAGCCAAAGTTTCTGCTTTAATACAATGCTAGTAAGCATACTTCTAGCCCCTTATATTAACATCTTGTTCATTATTTCCACAACTCGATTTTGTTGAGGAACATATGGAGTTGTCTCTTGCCTGGCACTGCATTGTCTTTGACCAAATTTCTCAAACTCTACAAAAAAAAAATTCTCCTCAGATGTCTTTTCCTGACACCTTGATCTTCTTCTCCCTTTTATTCTCTCTAAAAACTTTGAATCTTTTAATTTCTTGAGGATCTTGGATCTCTGTCTAACTAAAACATCCACAGTTCCAAAAACATCATATGCACCAAATGCAAAATTCTGTCAAAATGAAAGCCGGAGAAGAATTTACTCAAATTTGCTTCCCCCATATACACTGTCCATAAAAATCAAAATCCAAAGACCAGCCAACAAGTTCTTCAACCATTCTGTTAGATTTCAAGGCCCATAGACATTTCGTACAAGGGTAGCCCATTCTCAAAAGCCACGATATGGAGATTCAGCATTGCAAAAAATTTGAACCAATTTCAAATTGCTGGGAAAGTATCATTGAGATGATTTATTAGATTTGAATTTCAGAAACCTATTAAAGTGAAGGTATGTCTTGGGAACTGACTTTTTTGGGTAAACGAGTTACTCAAGCAATACCTTAATTTTGTCTTCAAGTAGGTATCTCCTCAACAGTACATCCTTCTAGACCTTTAGCAACTTGAGATGTCACCTAGGCGACATCTTATAATTTATCTTGATGTCCCACATCTTTAGTAGCAATATGTCACTTTAGGCCACATGTTGAGGCCCATATCCATCATTCTAATGTATGCTGACATGAGATGTCACATAAGCAACACATTTGTCAACTTTTAAATATATTTTTTTGGTGAGGTATCATTAAAATGATTTAGTAAAGTGTGTTATTAAGCAACAAAATATTTTGAGCAAAACAGAAATTAAACTATTACAGAGGAAAACCAGCTTTTACAGTGGTGTCAATGGCCTTGCTACCTTGATTATTATATGGGAAAGATAAATGCATCAAGTGGGACTTCATTTTTCTACTGCCTTGCTCAACTTATCTCCTTTCAAGAACAATTGAACTCTATAATTTTTTCTCCTATCCTGGAATTCCCACAGCCACGCTCAATTTATTATAAATAAAATTACAACACCTTTTTATAAATAGGACTCACCCAAGATCCTACAGAGAATTCTTGCACATACAAGAAGTTAACACGACGACTGTTTGTCCAAAGTTTGAATTGGAATCATTCATTGTCGATGGACACTACCATAGGTACAGTCCCAACCAAGTTGCTACTATAATTGTTGTTTTGACCACTTGTTTTCCTACCAATTTTTGCTAAACTATCTCTATATCTGAATTCAAATTATTGATTAATTTTTTGTTTTTCATTTGTTTTCTAGATCCAATATGGATCACAAAATAAACTGTCATTTTCTTTTGAATTTGGATATTTTTCAAGATGAATTCAAATCTGTACTCCCTTTAGCGCCTAAATGTATCGCCAATGCTTTCTCCTTTGTTCACTGCAATCTGACTCCGAGCTCTCAAGATACAACCAGAGCACCATCCAAAGGTGCATTTTGGGCACAAACTTTAATTGTTTGGCTCCAAGGTATCTCCTAGGCAATACCTTGAGCTCCACGCATGCAAGCACATCTCCCAACCTTCAAAAGCCAACCAAAAACATTATCCTTTTTCATTACTACCCAATATATCTCCTAGGTAATTCCTTATGATTTTCTAAGAGCGTATCATTAACTCCTACCCTTCAAGGTATCCCCTAGGCAACACCTTGGATCCTTCCTAAGGCACAACTTGTCTTTTACCCTTCCGTGCTATCTCTTGCGCAATAGCTTTTGGCAACACTTTTCATGACTTCCTCAAAAATGTTGCCATGGCAACAACTTGTGGAAACATTAAAAGAACAACGCTTGGCACTCAAATCAAGATTGAACAAAGTTTTAGTTGTGTTGCCCTATTTTTGGTCACCCCTATTTTTAAGCTTACATGAGACAAATCAACATTCTGAATTACAGTGTCAGGAATTTCAAAGAGCAGCTGATATTTTCAAGGGAGAAGTGAGGAACACTGCCGCATCTGAAAATCCTCCTCCTACAGGATATGAGATTGTGCCTGCACCAAGATATGACCAAGCATTAGTTTTTGCTGATTTTAAGTTTCCTCCTGATTCTCAAGATTACATACGAATACAAGCTAATCAGAAGTTTCCACCTGCTTCAGCAAACGGTCCCGTGGAAACGCAATGTTATCAAGTTCCACCAGAAAATCAACCTCCACCAATGTCCCCAAATGAATCACCACATAAGGATGGATTTTTGTTCCCTCCTCTGTACAATAGTGTCTTGGTGGAAGAAATGAGTGAAGTGCAAGCTTTTCAACAAACATCTCATAATACTCCAATAAAGAAATATCAAAGGAATTATAAGAACCACGAGCCATTGACATCATCAGTTCCTCCAAAAAACTTTTCAACTCCTTTGCATCCCAATGCGAACAATAATCCTAGTCCTCTTAGAGACACCTGAGTATCGGCAACTCACCAACTCTCAAGGAGATAGAGGCCAATCTTCCATGATGAATTCTTCACAAAGTGAGAAGGCGAAAAATAATCTTCAAGCCTCCATAGAACAAGGAGCAAAGGCAATATGAAAATCCAGGACAAAAACAAAAAGGAAGTCCTCCTGGAGAGGAATTGAAGAGGTTAAGTTCTTATGTACTAGAGGAATTCAAGAAAATCAAAGTGAGTCTTCCATTATATGAATTGATGAAAATTCCAGAAATTAGAGATACATTGTTGGGAAGTTTAAATGATGCCTCTACAAAGATTGTCTCTCAAAATGTATTGCATTTGCCAAGAGGGGCATCCAATGTCCAACAATTCAATTTTGCACAAAACACTAATGTAGCAGAGGATGTATTGTCATATGCATCTAGGCTTCCTCAGAATCCTTCACGTTTCATTGGAATGGTACAAAACTCTCTGGATGATCAAAAGGTTACATCAAATGGAGAAATCTCCCAAAATGGTCCACCACAAGAAATGATTAGAAATAATTCTTTTGTAGTGGAAAGTTCAATGACAACACAAAATGGGAGAACTCCTGTGCATAACAATGAGGCATTTGATTCAAAAGGGCAGAAACCAGTGATTTTTTATCAAGGAGGAACCTGCACCTTTCCTAGTATCTGTTAGAATTTTTGGAAAATTTTTACATAATTGTTTAATTGACTCTGGTGCATCAAGTAATGTAATGCCTTTGGACATATGTAGAAGGTTGGGATGGGTTCCATTTCAAACTGATAAGAAGGTTACACAATTGGATAAAACAAAGGTCCTAGTCGTGGGAGAATTGAACAATATTCACATGCAATTAGCATTTGATCCACGTGTTCAAAGTTGTATTGATATGTCTATCATGGATATTCTAGAGGGATATGGCATGCTCCTGAATAGATATTGTGCAAGGAAATTGAATGGGTACATTGCAACAGACTTTTCACACATGTGGCTTCCTTGGAAGGGTATTCCCAATCAGATAAGGATAGAGAGCACTCCAAGGCTCCGATTGTTGATCACTGAGTACGGAGAACATAATGAGATCTTATACATGGAAACCACTCTGTGATCATATGTTCCCAAAACAGGAGAGATTCTAATGTTCCAAGGTTATAATCAAGGGGGATATCTGACTCCAACTTTCACTAAGGTACATGTTATGGATGATTCAAAACCATCATTGAATGAAGAAATGTTTGACAATTTCAAGAATTTTGTCCTAAAAAGCATTAAGCAAGAATTTGAAAGGATGCTTCCATTCAGAACTTACTATTACCCAATTGGTGCAGAATACATAATGCTTTTCATTCTGAGATATCATGCACCATGTGCAAAGATGCAATTGCACAAGTATCAAAATGGTTCCACAAGCATGGATAGAAAAAAATGTGGTCAAAGTGAACTCATCCTACATGGGAATGGTAGAGCCACAACATAAAAGAATCCAAGAAGATAAAATAAGACAAGAAGAATATGAAGGAATTCAAGAAGGTGAAATAGGGCGAGAAGAACATCATAAACAATTCAAAGAGTCAAAGGGAAAATCACCTATAGAATATAAAAATAATTAAGTATGGACCCTATCCTTCAATGGATCCAAATCAAAGAAAGGCAGTGGAGCCGGTGTTGAACTCATCAACCCAATTGGAGAAACTTTTTTCACAGTGCATAGATTGCAATTCCCATGTACTAATAATGTGGCTAAGTATGAATCATCGGTCATTGGATTGCTCCTCGCTATCCAAAAGGGTGCCAAAACCCTACATGTACGTGGAGATTTAGACATAATGGTTGGACAAGTATGCAAGAAATATACATGCCATGATAAAAGATTGGGTCGTTATCGCAATAGAGTTTGGGACCTAATTGAAAGCTTTGATGCTTTCAATATTAAAAGGATAAGTCGAACAAGCAAGCCTGTAGCAAACTCTTTGGCTCAATCTGCAAGTTCATTAGAACCATTGGCCATGGATTGTGTAAAGTAGTTCACAGTTGAGCTAACTTCAGTGCCATCAGTTCCTGACAACATCACGAATTTCCAGGTGTTTGAAGATGATAAACATATCCTCAATTTGTTGACAAGCTCAAGAGTCTTTGAAGCACAAGTCATAGATGAAGGAGAACAACAACAAGCTCAATTTGAAATTGATGAGATTATGAACTTGAGGACAAATACCATTCCTGAAGGACTTATCAAACTAGACAGGAATTTTGATGCAAGAAAATTAAGTGCCCTTAAGTACCAAAGGAGGAGAATGTGAAAAGATAAACTTGGGAACGAAAGAAAATGTCAAGAATATATTTATTGGGAAAGTTTGTATTCCCATTGAAAAGAAAGAAATCTTGAAACTCATAAAGGAATTCCTTGATGTGATTGCTTGGGGATATAAAGATTTGAAGTCATATGATACATCTCTCATCACACATACTATTTCACTAAAGCTGAATAGTAAGCCATTTAGACAGAGACAGACCAATAAATCCATTGTTAGAACCACTAATACACCAAGAAGTGAAGTTGTTGTCAGCCATAATTATATTCCCAGTTCGACACTCAATGTGGGTCGCCAACCTTGTTTCTGTTATAAAGAAGAATGTAGAGATAAGGTTGTGCGTGGATTTTAGAAATCTTAACAGAGCTTCAGAGAAAGATAATTATCTAGTGCCATCGTTAGATGAAGTGATACAAGTCATTTTCGATTCTCAAATTATGTCATTTTAAGATGGTTACTCTGGATATAATCAAGTCATCGTAGAAGAAGAAGATAGACTAAACACTGCATTTACAACTAAATGGGGTACATTTGCTTATAGAAGAATGCCTTTCAGTTTGATCAACGCACGAGCCACTTTTCAAAGGGCCATGGATTATGCTTTCAGAGACGTAGTAAGGAAGTGCATCATCATATACATGGATGATCTCACGGTGTTCTCTCGACGCAAGGAGGACCACATCTGTGATTTGAAGAGAATCTTCCTAACATGCAGAAGATATGGAATTTCCTTGAATCCAAAGAAATGCATGTTTGTTGTCACTGAGGGAAAATTGTTAGGACATGTAATATTAGAACGAAGAATCTCAATCGATCCTGAGCGCATCAAGGCAATATCAAAGATGGGATTTCCAGCTAGTCAGAAAGAATTAAAGTCATTCTTTGGGAAAATTACTTCATAAGGAAGTTGATATCTGGATTTGCAGAGATAGTAAGGCCATTGAATGACATGTTAAAGAAAGGAGCAAAGAAAGAATGAACACCTACAGGCATTCAAGGAAATCAAGCAAGCAATCGTGGATGCTCCTGTTTTGTTGAGTCCAGATTAAACCAAGTCTTTTTATATATATTCCTTTGCCTCAGAACATACCTGTGCAACTATCCTCACCTAGAAGGTAGATGGTCAAGATGAACATCCTATTGCATTCATGAGTTTACCCTTGAAAGATGCAGAATTGAGATACCCAAATGTTGAAAAACAAGCTTGCGCGTTGGTAAAGGCAATAAAGAAACTTCGACATTACATTCTAAGAAGCAAGGTATATGCAATAGTTCTTGATGCAGCAGTGAATACTTTGCTAATGCAAAATGAGTTGGGAGAAAGAAGAGGAAAGTGGATGGCAATCATTCAAGAATATGACATGAAGATACAACCAATGAAGTTGGTACGAGGACAAGCTCTAGCTCAAACCCTATCTACATCAGGCCTCGGGTTAGCACAAGTGTATGTGTTAAAAGGGATATCCCCATATGAGTGGTATGATGATATTGTTCACTACTTGCTAAACCATAAGTCTCCATCGCACTTGAATTCTGTGCAAAAGCGTTCATTGAGAATGAAGAGTCAAAAATTTATGCTTCAAGGATCTGTGCTATATAGGAAGAACCATGATGGGGTTTATTTAAGATGTGTTGGAAAGGAAGAGGCTAGACACATCATTGAACATTTTCACAGTAAATATGGAACTAGTCATGGAAGTGGTTTGGCTATGGCTCATCAAATATCAAGAGCGGGTTACTCTTGGCCAACATTGTTTAAAGACACTTATGAACATGTTAAGACTTGTCACACGTGTCAAATAATTGCGACACATGAAAGAAATCCTGCTATGCCGCTACAACCCGTTATTGAAGTAAAACGATTCGCAAAATGGGGATTGGATTTCATTGGTCCCATCAATCTGTCATCTTCAAGACACCACCAGTATATTGCACTAGATGGACTGAGGGCTCAATCGCTAAAAAATTGCACAACAAAGGTCGTTATCAAATTTCTTGAAGAAAATATCATTGTCGGGTTTGGATGTCCCCATGCATTTGTATGTGATAATAGACCTGTGTTTAGATCCTTGAAGTTTTCAAACTGGGGCATTTGACTATGGGATTACACTTACGTTTTCATCAAACTACTATGCGCAAGGGAATGGATTGGCAGAATCAACGAACAAGAATCTATTAAGTGCAATGAAGAAGTTATTAGACAATAATCCTAGAAACTGGCATTAGGAGGGCCTTAACTGAAAGATTTTATAGAAGTTTCACATACTGCAGCACATTAATTCATCCCCGCCTGAGGTACATCAAAGATCCTTGAGATTCACTTTGGGAGCGCACGAATTGCAAGAGTTGAATTTTGATCCAAAGCCTTGGCGAAGAAATAAAGAAGCATCTACAAGTCAGAATTCACAAAGTGTAGCCAATCTCACAACGATATTCCAAACTCCACCACCTCAACATCAAGCACAATAATCAATCCAAGGAGGATTTTTATGAGATTGTTGCTATGAGCTACTGAGATAATAAAGTTTTCATTGAAGCTTGGTGAATACTTGATGTGTCTTAGTGCTTGCTTGTTCTCTTAAATTTCCTCAATTAGATTAAGTTTAGCCTAGTTAATGTGTGGTGATTACAATGAAGAATATGATGGTGTATTCGTGAATTCCTTTGGTTCATACTTTAGATGTTTTAGTGATTCTAATTCGTTGTGCAAAGTTAGCCTGAACCCCTTTCATGCATATGTTTAACTTCTACCATTTGTATACATTGTCCTTGATGATGTTGTATGTGGTGGTATGAAAATCTTTGGCATAACCCTTGAAGATTGCACCAATTCATGCATAGTTGTAGTATAACTTGGCGACGTGGAGCTCAGTAATTTGAGGAATTTGTCCACCAGAGTACTATTTGTTGTCATCACTTTCCTTAGGAATATATTAGAATTCTTGAACTCTATCCCATTTCATTTCCGCATATTTTGTAAAAATCCAAAAAGTACTTCATTGGAAAACCTTAAGATAGCTCCCACATCCAGTAATGGCTTGAAATGAATCTGAGTAAATATGTAAGGCCCCTTGTGATTATAAGCAAATCACATGAACCACCAGGTTTATCCACAGTCAAGACCTGGCATTGAAGGAACCTTGGAGTCTTCGTATTCACTTGCTTCTAGCAATCTTAGCATACACGAGACTTTGTTCAAGAGGGGATAAGATACTCCGATATTTTGTTCTACTGTTTGGTGGGTCATAAAACACACATCAACATGGCCCAAGCAAGTTTCATTGCCAAGCCTATGTCCTAAAATGCCCTTAAGCCCATAGTCGGGTTTTGGTCCAAGTGTCTTCTCATCGGGTGTTCCTTTTCCCCTTTGGTCAGATTTTCAGGATTCTAGTGCGCAAGCTTCTCTCCCACTTGCTTTATGTGAAAAATGCTTAAGTCAATTTCACGTGGGAAGTTGTTGTTTAGAGCATGTCTTTCCCTTAGAAGAGTCCTAGTTTTCCCCAATGAGAAAAAAATTCCTAAGTTCTTGTCCTTGCTTCAAGTATGCGGAGTTCGGAGTTTCCCCTGCTTCGCTTCTCTATCGCCCATAGGAGAACTGATTTCAGTGAGATCCCGCATAACTATAAATTCAACTCCCACTGCAAGGCAAAAGTTTGAAATTTGAAGAGTATTCAAACGAAAAGCCTACTAAGGCGTATCTTTGGGAATAACTTCATTTTAAGGATTTCCGCAACGAAGGAGAAACGCATAAAGTAAAGCCTGCGAAAAGGTAGAGAAACTTCTTCTCAAGTGCAGCAAGTAGAAGGTCTACTTTGCAGAAGCCGAATCTCTAAGTATAATAGAAGCCATCATTTGCCTTAGCCAAAAATTGATGACGAAAAAAGTGAGATTTTGCTTCTCTCACTTAAGGTGGAAGGTTATGAAGGAAATCTAATTTACGAAAGCAAAGGTTGTACAAATAAGCCGTGTCTGACATCATTTTTGCCCATTAATCTCTAGCATTTAATGAAAATCCGATTGTTAAGCTCAAAAGCCTCCTCTAAATTAATGCTAATTAGATCGCTCAAGTTGCGCAGGAAACTCTAGCTAACAACCATAAAGGCAGATCTATAAAGTAAGATTTTGCATGCATTTTCCCATCATCTCTCTCAACGACCATTTTCGATTTCCGCGACTAAGCTAAGTGCTCCAGTGTTTATAAGTTCTCCGCCATGGCTACTAAGTTCATTGGGTATGACAGTTTAAACAAAATTGATTGCACTCTGAAAAATCTAAGTGATACACAACCACAAATTTATGACCTTGGTGACTTGCATAGAAGATTGCATGTGAATCCCATACATCCAATCACCAGGAAGTTGAAGGAAAGTGGCCTAGTTGAAGGGGTGGGTTTCCGAGTAGCGGTGCAAGCCCCAAAGTTGATCCTTGAATGCATTTTGCGCTAGATCAAGATGTCGGACAACAAAGAGCTACTTTCCTTCGACCGAGATGTGCTACAAAATTGCTTCCAACTGCCAGCAAGAGAGGTGTACAATGATTTGAACTTCTGGAACTCCGCCTCTATGTATAAAGAAAAGAAATCGGTGAGGGGAGATGATATGATGGCCACATGGTTTTGGGCCCCTCGGGGCCATAAGGGTAAGGTGCCCAAGACCCTCTACGACACCAATTTAAAGAGAGAGATTGTTGCTATTATGGTCCTCCTGCACAAGCTGAAAGGAAATGAAGATGCCCTCAACTTTGTGGAGGATTACTTTTATTTGGCCAAGTAGTATGCGCTGAAGGAGAACACGTAGATTGGGCTTAAATAATGAGTGACAATCTAACTAGTTAGCTACAGACTGTGAAAGCTCAAAAGCAATTTTTATGTCCACATACTTAATCTATGCTCTTGCCACCATCCAATTGTGGCTGAGGCTGCCACATGTTGAGGAGTTCGACAAAGACATTCAAGTTTTCGATTTTTACCCTTGCCTGCAACTCCACCAAAGTTATGCAAAGTTTATGAGGGTTAACGACACCTTCACCATGAGGATTTGCCAAATGGTGCAAGGGTGTCCAGAACAGTCTCTCTCCTAAAGCAATAGCTATTGTAACCCAATTCAGAAGCTATTTCATTCAACTCCCAGCAGTTTCATATTTAAGGAGTGCAGTATTTGATGGTTTCCCATGGAAGCTTCCCAAGATGACTGGATTGTTCTTGTTGAGATGTGCCGACAGATTTTGGAAGTGAACGACCCGTGCTCGACTGCTAAGAAGGCAGGTATTCCTTTTCCGATCGCAATGGTAGCGTATTCTTGTGCTTCCCATTCTAATTCGAAAAACATGTCATAGGCTTTTGAGAAGTACATGCCAAGTTCATACGAGGTAATTAGATTAAAATTCAAACCTGTAGACTAAAACAAGAACCATCTACAGTTAGGGTCAGGATTCAAGTACGTTCCCCAATTGGAGGACTATTGGGCTAACTGCACAGACGAGCTCGAGAGCATCGACAGATTTTTCTCCAAAATGACAATGGAGCAAGTAAAATTGTACGATGTCGATATAGATGTAAAGGGAATAAAGGATGATGGTCAATACATGCAGTCCTCCACATATCTGAAGAAAATTAAAGACACTCGCATTTATTTGACCCCTCCCCTAGGTCCTACCACTAACAATATGAGGGAACTAATAGATGAGGTAATCAAAAGGACCGACAAATGGGTGGTTTGGACAAAAGCTCAAAGAAAGAGGAGGGGTGGTTTGCCATTGAGATCTCAACCAGCACAAACGTTTGTCATGACCTCCACCAGCATAGTTGCAGCTACAGAAGCCACATCTGTGGAACCTTCCCAAACTATCAGAGGTGGAGGAGACCAACCTCTGGAGATAAATATCCCTATCACCCCTACCAGCGGGGGAGGGTCAGTCCAAGTTATAGGCTCAACAGAGGAGCCTGAGAATGATAATGAGAAGGAGAAGGAGAAAGGGAAAAAATCCAAAGGTGCTAAGGACAAAGATGGATTTGTACAGGTGATTAACTTAGACGGCTCAGATGGAGCCCAGCAAGACGATGGGCACGACGGAGGGCCATCACCATAGGAAATACCTCAAGCATTGGATACCCAAGGTAAAATTCCCACCACCGCTTCTTCCACTAAAACAATTGTTTATCCTTATTCTGCAAGGAAAACTAGCACTCCTCCTGTAGCGAGGAAGCTTTTTAATGCCACAACACTCTAGTCTCACTCAATGTGCTCACCTCAGAATCTTGGGTGGAGAACACGCTCCAGAGAAAGCGAAAAAGAATAGAGAAAGGGGCGCCTTCGAAAGACTTGATCACCCAAACTATGAAGCAGACACTAGCTACCAAGAAGGTGAAGAAAGCTCCCACACTGCCTTGGGTAAGGATGCTAACATAGGCAACTACATCATGGAAGTTGCCCAACCTCAAACCAATGGAAACTTGGTTGATCTCAGCCTAGGGAATTTCAAAATTCAGCAATTTAACATGGAGTTGTAGAGACATGATACCAAGCGCACAATGTGGAGATTTTTGAATCAAGAAGTAGAGGAAGAGTTGGAGGAGCTCAAGATATTGAAGGCTTAGCTTAAGGCTGCAAACAACTAATTGCCCAAGTGCCTTAGGCAATTGTTTGCCCAACTCTTCAGCCAGGTAGGAGAGTCATCAGATGCAAGGCCTTTTTACCCATCTGCAAAAGAAAACAAGGCCCTACTTGCTAAGTTGCAAGAAGAAAGGTACTTCGGTCAGATTGGGCATAGGTGGTTGGAAGATATGAAAGTAAGGGGGCTGCCCTTAATTGAAAAGTTGGGTGCCCTTTGCGTAAGGGTCGAAAAATTAAAAGAGATCATGTACAACAACCTTGATTCTCTGAAGACACATATAGAGAAGTACAAGGATTCCATATCCGTGATGTACGAAGTCATGAGCATGAAGGTAGAGTGCAACTAGTTTGGGCATTCTGAAGAATTTGGATAAGTCCCTTCCCCATTGGATGAGGTCTCTCGAATTCAATAGGGAAAGTATGGTAAAAGCTGAGAAGTAGATGAGAAAAGTATATGAATCAATAAAGAAGGAAGGGGAAACAAGTTTATCTATCTCCGGGAGCTGCATATGGAGTCTTATGTGAGCAAATGTGGCAAAGTAGTTGACGTTGGGCACATGAAGACAACCTACCAAGACTTCGTTGATGGATGTGTGCGCCCTTATAAATTCCAAACTTCCGATCTCCACACTCTAACTACCATAGATAAAATGTTGATGAAAGTGTCAAAAAAACTGCAAACTCAGGTCGACATCGAGGGAAGCACTGGCAGCTAATCACAACTTTTGGATGGTTCAATCAAAGAATGCGTCAATCCCCAACGTGGAGGATCTTATAACTATCATTTGGGCAATAAAGAGACACAAGTTGATCCAAGAAAACGCCAAGCCAACCGACGTTGGAAGTTGAAACGTTCCAATTGCCAGAGCCAAATCATTGCTTTGGTTTTGGGATGACAAGTGTCATGTTCTTCTATTCATGAATGTAATCTTTGTAACGACCAGAAGATTTAGAGCCTATATATGTAACAATTCAATGATTAATGAAGGATCAGCAAATTTTGGTATCAATTTTCCCCTTGTGGCTGAGACTACTATGTGTGACTCGAAAGTTTTCATCAGGATTGTTGTTCATTGCATTGCATATTTCTAATCTGCATTTTGGAGAACTGAATTATAATGAAACCGAGGATCATTAAGTTTACAATGTGTTATTGGGATTTAATGGTTTTGGAGATCTAAAGATTGTTGCGATTTCATGTGTATTTCTTTTCCCTGTTCTGTGGGTGTGTGTTTCATTCTATGTTTGGTAGTTGAGATATGGCAAAACTAGGAAATCGTTAAATTTAATATGATATTGGGCTTTAATGGGTTTTTTTGTGGTCTAGGAGCCACTTTGTTTTTGGTTATTATCTCTAATCCCCCTATTCCGTAGTTGCATTTAGAAGTGGGCCTGCACAATCATTTTGTTGGTCGGGTAGATGCATGTAGGAGTAGAGTTGAAGATGAAATATTGAGGCGGGTTATTTGCTTTCATGATCGTGGGAGTAGTCGAATTGTAAATCCAAACCTAGCCTAGGTCTTTCGTGGTCACAGAAAGCTTGGTAATAGCCTCTTTTGCTCTCTAGTTAAGAACATACCCATCATTAGAATAGGATTCAAAACAAAATTCATTGCACATCTACCCAAAAGGGAGTTGTACCTTCAAGATTCAGAGGGAAGTGAAGGGAGAAGAACTAACTTCCCATTTGTCAGTAGCAAACTATTCCTCACACCATTGGGCAAGAAAGAGTTAAGATTTTTGATGAGAAAAGTGGGAGAACACACTGTCAACCAACAATTTTTGGTAACTCTACTGGGGGAAGGAACAATTGTTAGTCAACCATCCGCCCAGACTATGAAGAAATATGGTGCTTCCTCATTAAGGCATAATCTCGATCCTTCAACGTAACTTAGGTTTTCAAGGCGAACAAGAAGATATTGTTGGACAGTTGAACACCTTGGCTTGGAGGTCAAGAAGAAGTGTTGAAGACTACAGAAGAATAAGCCAAGCCTTGGAAAGAGAAGATAGTCGAGAACTGGGATAGATTCCTCCAGTGACAAAGGCGGGTTCAGTGGTAAAGCACCAAGAAGTCAATTTTTCCAAAGGCATTCAAAACAAGAGAAATCCTTCCACCTTGGAGTCCAAGTTTACTAGAAGTGCAAAAGGATGCAGAGAGACAGATTTGGTCTTCAAAGAACTTAGAAAAGCTAATTTCCCACTCTTGGAGTCCATTTGGCAAGGTTCTAGGGAGAAGAGAGTGATAGATGCCATTCTCGAAGATATCTGAAAAGTGAACTTCGCGAAAATACCCTGCTTGTCGGAATCAAAGTAAGACCACTTCACCTCCTAGAGTCTAAAATACTACAAGCTCAACTTGCTAGGCTCTAACTCTACACGGCACCATCTCACCACAAAGGGTTAATTTCCAAACCATTCCTTTCAACTTATTGAGAGCAATGGCAATGCCATGGGGAAACACTATCAATCCTCTCCGCATAGCTGCGAATAATAACTTGTAATAGGCATCCAGAAAGAACTTTCCCTGGTTTAGTGGAGATGGTAAAGTATCAGCCAAAAGCTTCAGGAGCAATTTTTTATGTCCTCATACTTAATCTATGCTCTTGCCACCATCCAAATATCGTTGGGGTTGCCACATGTTGAGGAGTTCAATGAAGACATTCAAGTTTATGATTTTTACCCTTGCCTGCAACTCCACCAAAGTTATGCAGAGTTTACAATGGTTAACGACACCTTCACCATGAGCATTTGTCGAATGCTACAAGGATGTCCAAATAGCGTCTCTCTCTTGAAGCAATAGTTGTCGTAACCTAGTTCAAAAGCTATTTCATTTGATTCCCGACTTTTTCATATATAAGGATTGCACAATTTGATTGTTTCCCATGGAAGCTTCCCAAGTATCCAGATGACCAAATTGTTCTTGATGAGATGTGCCAGTAGATTTTGGAAGTGAACAACCTGTGCTTGAATGCTAAGAAGGCAAGCATTCCTTTCAGATCGCAGTGGGAGCATATTCCTATGCTTCCTGTTCTAATGCCATAAACATGTTAAAGGCTTCTGAGAAGTACAAGCCAGAGTCATATGAGGTAATCAAATTAAAATTCGACCCTGTAAACTACATCAAGAACCATCTACAGTTAGGGTCAAGATTCAGGCACCTTCCCGCATTGGAGGACTATTATGCTAACTATGCAGACGAGCACAAGCGCAAAGAAATATTTTTCTCCAGAATGACAATGGAGCAAGTAAAATTGTACAATGTCAATATAGATGTGGAGAGAATTGAGGATGATGGTCAATATATGCAGTCCTCCACATATCTGAAGAAAAGTAAAGACACTCCCATTGATTCGACCCCTCCCCTAGGTCCTACCATTGACAATCTGAGGGAATTAACAGATAGGGTAATCAAAAGGACTGACAAATGGGTGGAATGGACGAAAGCTCGGAGAAAGAGGAAGGGGGGTTTGCCATCGAGATCTCAGCTAGCATAGATGTCCACCACGACCTCCACCAGCACAATTGCAATTACTATAGCCACGTCTGTGGGACCTTCCCAGACTGTCGGAGGAGGGAGTGGAGGAGACCAACCTCCAGAGATAAATATCCCTATCACCCCTACCAGTAGGGGAGGGTCAGTCCCAATTATAGGCTCAACAGAGGAGCCTGAGAAAGATAAGGAGGACAAAGGGTCAGAGTCCAAAGGTGCTAACGACAAAGATGCATTGATATAGGTGATTAACTTAGACGGCTCAGATGGAGCCCAGTCAAACGATGGGCACAACGGAGGGCCACCACCACAAGAGACACCTCAAGCACTAGATACCCAAGGTGACGTTCCCGCCACCACTTCTTCCACTAAAACGATTGGTTTTCCTTTATCTGCAAGGGAAAACAACACTCCTATGACAAGGAATCTTTTTGATGCCATAACACTCCAGTCCTCGCTCAATGTGCTCGCCTCAGAGTCTTGGCTAGAGAACACACTCTAGAGAAAGTGGAAAAGAACAAAGGAAGGGGCATCTCTGAAAGACTTGATCACCCAAACTGTAAAGCAAACACCAGCTACCAAGAAGGTGAAGAAAGATCCTACAATAGCAACCTTGGGTAAGGACACTAACACAAGCAACTACATCATGGAAGTTGCCCAAGCCCAGACAAATAGAAACTTGGTTGATCTTGGCCCAACTGATTTCAATATTTAGTAGTTCGACACGAGGCCACCGAGACATGATACCAAGTGCACAATGTGGAGATTTTTGAATCAAGAAGTAGATGAAGCGCTGGAGGAGCTCAAGATACAAAGGCTTAGCTCAAGGCTACAAACAAGGAATTGTCTGAGTGCCTTAGGCAATTGTTTGCCCCACTCTCCAACCGGGCAAGAGAATCATAGAATGCAAGGCCTTTTTACCCAACTGCAAAAGAAAACAAGGCCCTACTTGCTAAGTTGTAGGAAGAAAGGCACTTCAGTCAGATTGGGAGTGAGTGGCTAGAAGATATGAAGGTAAAGGGCATGCCCTTAATTGAAAAGTTGGGTGCCCTTTATATAAGGGTCAAAAAATAAAAGAGATCATGTATAACAACCTTGATTCTCTCAAGACAAATATAGAGAAGTATAAGGATTCCATATTTGTGTTGTACAAAATCACGAGCATTAAGGTAGAGAGTGCAACCACTTTGGGCATTCTAAGGAATGAGGAACCCCTTTCCCATTGGATGAGGTCTCTTGAATTCAAAAGGGAAAGTATGCTAAAAGCTAAGAAGCAGATGAAAAAAGTAAGTGAATCAATAAAGAAGGAAGGGGAAACAATTTTTGTCTATCTCCAGGAGCTGCATATGGAGTCTGGTGTGAGCAAATGCGGTGAAGTCGTTGACATCGAGCACATGAAGACAGCCTACCAACTCTTCATTGATGGATTGGTGCACCTTGATAAATTCTAGACCTCCGATCTCCACACTCTTAACTGCCATAGATGGAATGCTGACGAAGGTGTCGGAAAAACTGCAAACTCAGGTCAACACCATGGAAGCACTGGCGGCCGATCATGAGTTATGGATGGTACGATCAAACTATGTGTCAATCCCCAATGCAGAGGATCTTGTAGCTATCATTGGGGCAATGAAGAGACACAAGTTGAGCCAAGAAAGCACCAAGCCAACTAACGCTAGAAGTTGAAAGGTTCTAGTTCCTCGAGCCTAATCATTGCTCTATTTTTGGGATGACAAGTGTCTTGTTCTTCTATTCTTGGCATCTCTCTCTTTCTATCTTCTCATAAATGTAATCTTTGTAACGGCTAGAAGATTAAGGGCCTGTATATAGAACAATTTGATGATTAATGAAGGATCAACAAATTTTGGTGTCAATTTTCCCCTTGTGGTTGAGACCACTATGTGTGACTCAAAAAAGTTTTCTTCAGGATTGTTGTTCATTGCATTGCATATTTCTTTTCTGCATTTTGGAGAACTGAATTATAATGAAACCAAGGGTCATTAAGTTTACAATGTTTTATTGGGATTTAATGGTTTCGGTGATCTGAAGATTGTTGTGGTTTCATGTGTATTTCTTTTCCCTGTTTGATGGGTGTGTGTTTCATTCTGTGTTTGGTAGTTAAGATATGGCTAAACTAGTCATTAAATTTAATATGATATTGGGCTTTAATGGGTTTTTTTTGTGGTCTGAGAGCCACTTTGTTTTCAGTTATATCTCTAATCCCCCTATTTCTTAGTTGCATTTAGAAGTGGGTCTACATAATCATTTTGTTGGTCGGGTAGATGCATGTAAGAGTAGAGTTGTAGATGAAATATTGAGAGGGTTCATTTTCTTTCATGATCGTGGGAGTAGTTGAACTGTAAATCTGAACCTAGCCTGGGTCTTTCGCGGTTATGAGAAGCATGGTAATTGCCTCTTTCTCTTTGCAGTAGATGCATGTAGGAGTGTAGAGTTGTAGATGTAATATCGAGAGGGTTCATTTGCTTTCATGATCGTGGGAGTAGTTGAACTGTACATGCAAACATCGCTTGGGTCTTTTGTGGCTATGAGAAGCCTGGTAATAACCTCTTTTGCTTTCTAGATAAGGGTTCATTTGGTTTGTGGAACTGTAGAAATCGAGATTTCTACAAATCTCGATTCAGCCATATCAAGGTTTTACAAATCTTCATTCCTATTTTTGGGATTTTACTTGAACTGTTTGTTTCACTTGGAAGATGAGCAGGAAGATACATTTTCATGTGTTTGGTTCCTCAAATTGGAATTAAATTTGGAACACAGAATCATGCAATGGTTTGAAAATAGAATAAAATATCAGATATGTAACATCATTCAAGTGCAATGGCTTAAATTCATAATTTAATCTCTAACATCATTCACATGAAATAGTTTAAATTCAGATTCAGACAATATATCTTTCACAAATTCACATCTTTCTCAATTTTAACTCTTTTTTCTGCATGATTACTCTACTTCATTCCAAATAATGTGCTTTGAGCAATTTTTAATCTTGTGGGCTTAAATTTGGAATCAGAGACATAAGTAGAATGAAAATAACAATTTCAATTGAGTGATAAAATAGAAATACATCTGGTAATGGTAAAATAGAAACTCATGTAGCATCCATTTAGGGTTTGTTGCAGTTAACAAGAAAAGAAATCTTTAGTGCCATGGTGGAGCACAAGGTCACACATTAGCATGTTATGAAATCACATTTTAAATAAATGATTAAATTTGATAAACTTATGAAGGGCTATGAGACATTCTCCCCCACCCTGCTACTAGGTCTCTCAAAACCCTCATAAATTTTTATTAGGGTTTTGTTGCAATCTGCTATCCAGGAAAGATCACAAAAGTTATAAAAGATTTGTGATTTGATAGAACAAACCAAGAAAAACTTATTAAATTTTTAAAAACATTGTTAATAAAAATCAACGATCTCGTGAAATTTACAGAGAGAAGTAAATCATGTAATACCACTCATCCTTTCTAAACCTTAATAAATTAAAATCCTATAGGGCATACCTATCATTTCTACTCCAACACAGATCTAGTTAAACAATGTTGAAGTACAAAGCATTCAAAGCTTGGAGTTGCAGGCGGACTCCCAAACTAGTCGAATCTAATTTTTTTACACTCCTCAAAAAGTGTAACCAGGATTTGAATTTCAATTCCTACTTGCTAGTGGGAAGTCTGATAACCTGGTTTTGGGGCAAAATTAGAAGTCTGGTGTTCTAATTCCATATTGCCAATTTTGAAACAAGCGCAAAAAATTTCAAATCTGGATTATGAAAAAGACAATTCCTGTCATCTTCCATGAACCAAACGGACCCTAATAAGAGCATACCCATCATTAGAACAGGATTCAAAACAAAAATCATTGCACATCTACCCAAAAGGTACTTGTACCTTCAAAATTCAGAGGGAAGTGAAGGGATAAGAAGAACTAACTTCCCATCTGTCGGTAGTAGACTATTCTTCACACGATTGGGCAAAAAAGAGTTAAGATTTCGATTGGGAAAAGTGGGAGAACAAACTGTTAACCAACAAACTGAACCTCCCTTGCCAAAACTAAACTTCCTCTCACTATTTCCCAACCTTCCTTGCTGAAAACTACTTTCACTCCCACATAAATCATTTGCTCATTGAATTCAAGTTCCTTGTCTAACATTGAATGTGCAACACTCCATATAGATTTTTCTCTCTTCCATCTTAAGAAAAAAGGTTTGTCCTTTCCTTTGCCGATGATCTTGTAAGAAGTATCATCTCTCAATAAGACCTCATTGAGAGAATCATATAAGAAGGCTCATACACATTGAACCTCTCCATATGGAGAATCATATAAGAAGACTCCAAAATCAATGGACCATCGCATTCATAAGTTGCAAAAGACACCATGAACATGTCTCCGAATTCTTCATAAGAGGATTTTGAATCTAAATCATTATCAGATACCTTTTCCACCTTCTTGTGCAACAATTATGTTGGATATGGCCAATTTAGCTACAATTCCAACATTTATTCTTGAATTAGCCAAGAAATGACAATCTCATTTTGACTTGGCTCTTTTCTTATTTCTTTTTCTTGACTTTTTATTTCGACCTACCTCTGCTAATAAAAGCATTCTTCATGGATTTTAAGGTTCCTCCTTGTTACCCAATGCAGTCAAAATTGGTGCTCCTAACAAAAGGAAGCCTAACAATGTAACCCCAAAGCACATAGCCAAAAAAATAAGAGATGGATGACTCAACTAGCATGCACTTCTCTTCTCAGAAAACTATACACAATTGTTACCATTTTACAGAGCCACAATTATCAACCATCTTCCAAGATCACCAATCCAAACACTTCTCACCAAGAATCCTAATTTCTACTTCACATACTCTCAGACCATCAAGTGGATGAGTGTTTGATTTAGCCATTTGAAAAGTTGAATTCTTTTGATATTTCTTATTTGTGTTTCTGTTTCAAAGTTATATCTCATTTTCATTTGTCAAGCCCAGCTCTAGTCATGTTTGTTTCGTTAAAGATTAATTAGATTGAAACTAAAAGGGCTTGAATTTGCCTTATTATAACATTTACGGAAAAGAAAGAATAAAACTAATTTTCTATTCTTTCATCCTCTAGCACTGACTAGCTTCTTTAGCATTTGCCTTAGTGACCTTGGACAAATATTTCTCCAAGTTTCCAAATGTGGGGATGAAAGAAGGGTTTTCCATGTTGACAAAAACTTCCCAAAATTTTGGATACAATAAGAGGATGGCAAGGGTATGGCAAGGGGATGACAACATATTTTAATATCAATATATTTAAAAACATTATATGTAAATGTCTAAATTAAGTCTACTGATGATGATACACATTAGTAATTAATTTAATACACAGTTTGAAACATTTAAACACTGCCCTGCTGATAATAGTTTAACTTTACAAAAGCATACCTACCTATTGTTAGCAGGTGCCTAGCCCCTTAAGCTAAAAAGCCACACTGGACCTACATCTGATAGCTAACAATCAATTGTCCCCTCTCCTGTGCCTCCCAACTGTTCACACTGATTACAAGATATCTTTTTATTGGAGTTTACATATCATCATTCATGGAACATTCTTCATATGCCAAGAAACTGAAATTTAATAAGCAGATGGCTATCTACAACCCTTGCTTCCAAACCCTCTAAAAATTCCAACTATTAAAAGTACTAAATTATACATATATGACTACTACTCCTATGTTCAGATGCCCAAGATTTGCATTTTCCCTTGCATCATTTCCTATGCACTTGTGATTTTACAAATCTTATTATCCCACCTGTGATGTCTGTGGCTTTGAAAAAGCATCTACGTAGCTCCAAAATATTATAAATGTCACAGTCCCAACACAATTTGTGGCAGGAGGCATCTCCCCTGCATTTCCAAATCACAGTGACATCCCCCTCCTAAAAATGTGGCAATTTTAACATATATGCAATGGAACAATGCCTTTGATTTCTAAATTAAGAATACAAAGTGAATGCTTTCTCTTCAAACAGAGTCTGCATTGATTCTTCCTCCTTACATATACATGTCTCTCATAAAGATATGGGCTTCCAAAATGACATCGCAAATATCTAACGTAATACATCTCTACAAAGATGACATCCTTATAACTTTGGATTAAGTCCAAAATTTAACTTGCATTGCTTGGTCACCATTATTTCCACCCTTTGCAGTAGCCATTGTAAAGTATATAGATGAAGATAGATTACAATCCAAAACCATGTCTGTTGACTAGCTTATCAGAAATGAGGTTGGAGTATGAACACGAGCCAAACATAGCATCGACCTTCTTACCTTTCACTTAAATCTTGATGTGGGAGAATTGAGTGTGCTTCTCTTCAAAATAAGAGCCATCACCCAACTTAAAAACAGCCTTGCAAATGATGGCACAAGACAAGCTCTCATCAATATAAGAAATTGCAATCAACCTCTATCCCTTTGTGGACCCATGCAACATTTGTATCATTCTATTTGGCCCAAGAAGGTGTTAACTCTAAATGTGGCTTACAACATCTCCATTGTGAATGCTCATCTTTATCAAAATTGAAACAATGAAATTTTTGCTTAGCTATTAGATTAAGGATTAAGGGTAGTAATGTCATTCCTCTTACATTTACCCTTGCTACTATATTCATTTTTCTCCACACCAAGATGCTGTTATTCACCCTGCTGATTTTGCTTCTGTTCATGATCTTTGCCTCTTCTTACCAAGATCCAGGGAATGTGCTTGGGCATACCCTTCATCAATATCTTGGGGCTTGGCCATCAAAACAAGGATTGAGAACTTTGGGGTTAAATTCACAAGGGTTGAGAACATGTTTGAATCTGTTTTACTTTGCACAGTTTACTATACTATTTGTTAAATTGTACCTCATCCAAAAAACATCACTTTAAGAAATTACCAGTCAAACAGGCCTGTCAATATTACTTGTTATCCTCTGTGATGCCTTCTCTTTCCCATGTTCGAGTGAGAGCAATCAATGACAATGCACACTTTAGTGTCTCCACCTGCAAAATATAGTTGAAGTAACATATATTCAACATATTGGAAAAAAAAAAATGCCCAACTATAAAAGATTGATACATTTTGGTCTGCACTGAAAACTGAAAAGAATCAATGCACAGGAAACAAACAACCCAATCAAAGGGAAATTCTTATATACTGTACACAAGATCATAATCACAATATATGCCCACCAAAAAATTTGCCGTTGTTATGCTGTAGTCATACTTTCCAGCTCGTTTTGACCATGCGATAAGGATCCCTTGTGAACTAGTAAGCACAGTCAATGCAATTGTCACAAGAGACCTGAATTTACATAAACAGAATAGAAAAGGTTATTTAGCATATATTAAAAAACATGGCACTGGTGAAATTACTAATTCAAATGGCTTACTTGCGCTTCCATTCTGATCCTTCTTGGATGCCAATTTTTGGCTTATTGATAATACCTACTGAACATGTACAAACATACACATGTTGAATATAATCTTTAGTTTCCACACTCCAATAGCTAAGATTATCCTTACAAAAATATTGCCAACATAGAAAAATCTTGATGGCTATAAACTTCTATAGAGTGTCACCCCAGCATAAACATACCGCCAGAAACAGGTTTAGGGTGTGGATCTTCAATATCTGCTACAGTTTCCTCCTTATCCTGAGATAGCAAAGATAGCCATTATGAGACTGACTCCTTAATGAAAAAGTACTATGTGTGGCTGTGGGTTTACAAATCACAATACTACACATGCTTCAAATTTACAGAGTATGCCTTGTTTCCAGGAAGCAAAATTTACACAGACATTTTCAGTGGCCAAACAAATAGAAGTACTGGTAATTCAACTACATCCAGCATTTAGTATCTTTTGAGAATACTGTTATTAAATGAACATTTTCAATCAGTAAAAACTGAGTTCTTCAAAGCATAGATATAAAATTATTCAGTACATAAGGTAGCCCAGATAATCCCTGAAGAATATCAAAGACTCACATGGAGTATATAAAACAAATGTTACAAGGTAGATGTGTGTTTAAAGAATACCACGATACAGGTATTGACATGGCAGCTTTCCAAAGACCTACTAAAGTGTTGCATATGCCCATACAAAAAATTAAGATAGTTACACCTTAACTCAGAATATATTCCAGAAAACAATATATGCAGCAGATTATTATATTTAAGTCTGCTCAAAAATGTTATAACTTTATATGTTTAGTTCTTGGAATATCTTCTAATAGCTACAATTATAATTTGTTTTTTTTTGTTATCTTGACAGATGTCTGAGGAAGATCTATTGTCTGACAGTGGTCAAATTTTGAACTATAGTGCCCTTCTGTGATTACTAGGTTTTCATTCTATGTAGCTCAATGGTATTATCCTTACAATCCATCTTACTTTGCTAGAGCATTTTATTCCTAACCTGCAAAGTCTTATATTGCTAATGTTCAAATATAATTTCATAATAATTTTCCGACTTCTTCAATCGTATGTGTAACTGCTGCACTGTTAAAGTCTCTAATGATGTCAATCTCTATTCATACTAAAAACGAGAATTATTATAAAGATAAAAAAATTGTCAAAAATCTAAATTTAGAGTTTTTTACATTCTTGGTGCTGATTGAATGTTGATAAGATAATTATTATTTCAATGTGGCCCAGACATGGCTGTCCTTTCCTATATGAGGAACTAATACTTATTGGATACTTAACCCTGGATACATTCAAGTGAAATATTTTTATCTGGATAGGTTCTATATGCACATAGCAAATGTTAAGTAGAAAACGTGTTTCTCAATATGTGTTGCTTGCTTCTGCTTTCTCGGGCTGTTTCTCCAAGAAGTTCCATACAGATCCTTCTCTAACAGTAGAGATGTCTACAGCACTTTCGAACATACACACTGCACTGATTCGTGGAAAGCAAAATGTTTTTCTCATTGCCCAGCAGACCGATAGCCATAGAGATAAGGAGCTTCCTGTGCATTAAAAAATGCTAGTGCACTCCATACTTCTAAGCCAAGCATCTCCCATGCACTAAAAGACCAAGGAATAGGTGTTCTCGATTTCCCAGGACAAAAAACAATGAGTTTAAAACAAATTCATTGAAAAGGGTTATATCCTGATTGCTTTAGAATTTCATGGTGCGTAGAATTATTGTAGGGTAAAAATTTAAAATCCCAAACTTAATCAATAATTGCCATACAGAAGAAGATGCTCCAATTCAGAATGAAAAGAATTTGCGCCATTAGTATATTGAAATTGAGTATATGCACATTAACCATTAGCTAAATACTTAATTTAGCCACCAACGCGCTGGGATTACAAGCATGCCTCAAATCCTCGTACCCCATAGCAAGTTGCTGCTGGCAAAAGCATGGAATCGGATTCCCTGACTATTTATATAAAATACTCAGCGCACAATTCTGCATTGCGTATGAAGCAATGGAACTAAAGTTTTTGGATCTATTTGCACCTAAACATGCTTAAAGCATCTCAAAGCAGACTGTTCAGCAGCTTCCACATAGGAAATAGAAAAGCAATATTTCCCCACAAAAGATCTATGCAAAACACCGTCACGCAACAGGCATTCTGCATTGAAACTTTGAAATAATGCTTTGATTGTGAAAGCCACAAATTCAGCATGCGAATGATAGTTCTCAATAAAAAGGAAAATATAAACCCACTTAGGATTTTGCAGCGTAAATACTAGAAAATAGTGACAAACATGAAAACTCGAAAAAGGGTAAAACAATGGCACCTGATCTTTGATCTTTCTGTACTCCATTGTACTCTATCTAGGCCTCAAATGCTGATATTAGGCCTCTGTTGTCGATGGAGAAGGAGAATTCGCGACGTCTAAAATGCTGCTAGTAATCGTCCGTCGTAAATATAAGCGAACAACAATCTCAGGCATAGGGTTGAGCTTATATACGACATATGGAATGACTGCTTTATTTTGCTTTCTCCGTGCTACGGACTGATTTCTTGGAAAATAAAATCTATATCAAACTAGCACTCACCGAAAGGAGGTGCAAGGGTTAGCCATTGGGAAATTACATATAACTTAATATAAGGGTGGTTGTAGAAAATGTGGGGTTCAATGTCATAAGGTTGTCTATGTTAGAGAGAACAATGATGGTCATCACAAAAAAAATCAAGCAATGAAAAAACACTTCTTTGGTCTAGAAAAGTATCAACATTTGATAATGTTTGGCATTTCATTCTAGTTTGTATAGTTAGATGGATGATGTAAGCTATAATATTGCATTAAAATTATAATCCACTAGCAAGGCACTTACTACATAGTTGGAGGCCCATCATCCGAAATGGAGAAGCAATTCAAATATGGACATTATGTTATACTTGGATTAGGCCATCATATATGGAATCAACAAGATTTGAGGCCTAACCTCCCTCAGACCAAGAAGGATGAAAGTGCAAACATGTTGGTCGTGGAGCTAATATTGGAGAATAAGTCGTGCTTACAACCTTGTCAAGGAAAGAAATAATGGTGTACTCCTTGAAGCCAAGACAAGAGGCTTCTACATATATTGGTATCTAATTGTTCAGTACTATGTGGTTCTCTAGTACATTCTAAAGAACTTCTTTATGGATTCACAATTGACTATTTAGAAGAAAAAAAAAATTCTTAACTATTGATGTAGGTTTAGTTTTATAATACCAATTATTATGAGTTATTTTAATTTTAAACTATGCATTAAAAAATGGCCTATTAAATTTTCTATTAACCATTTGATTTAACACTTCTTATAAACTTACTATTAAATATTTGATTTCCATTACTTATCATTGTTGTGATAGGATATGTTAGGCTGATGCATTGTAATGGATTGTCGTACTTAGATTCTTAATTAGAGAGGATAACAATAGTTATTGATAAGTTAGGAGTAAATGCATGGAATTCTATTGCAAGATAAGGACTTAGTAAATGAAGATATCTATAGTTTTCCACAATCTAAAGGAACCATGCTTGCAACATAACAATTCTTAACTTGAGATGTAAAGACTTTTTGGTTAACTATAGAAAATGATTTAAAGTAATTTATAAAACCTTAGAAATTGTTATCTTAATATTCATTTCTATTGATTTTTGTCCCTTCATGTTATTTTTTTATGATCGTAATGTTTTACTTTATTTTTTCTCCTACATTGACAAGTAATGAAATGAGTTGAAGAGTCATAGCTCACTTAATGCTATGGTATGATTACTTCTACTTTCAACAAGAGAAGGACCATGGTTTCAAAATATAAAATATTATAGCTAAGATTCATAAAGGAGGCATTGGTTTCATAAAAATCACCATTAAGGAAGAAAAAGATATCTTCCCTTTTTATAGATTGGATTGGTACCTCTTACTACATGATAATTATATATAGACAATGTATCTTCTTCTAAAGTTTAACGATTCTTTTTATCTCTAAATTGAAATAACTTATGACTTTCACTTCCTTGAGAAATTTATTTTGTTTAAAGAAATAACATTCTTGCTTTATTAATTGTAATGATTTTATTATTAATAATTATTCCCTAATGGGCTAGAAATATTTTAAAATTTTCACATATTTTACCTCATTTCATGTCTTATACATGTGAATGCAATATACCTCCTTAGTTATGTCAATGTAGTAGTTGATGTAATTATTAGAAGAGAATGGAGAATACATGAAAAGAGTAATGTGTTTGAGTTACATGAAAATCATGGTAAAAAAGATGGAGTCATAAGTACTGCTAGTGCA
This sequence comes from Cupressus sempervirens, assembly GCA_028749045.1. Classification (NCBI taxonomy): domain Eukaryota; kingdom Viridiplantae; phylum Streptophyta; class Pinopsida; order Cupressales; family Cupressaceae; genus Cupressus; species Cupressus sempervirens. The sequence continues at coordinate 804,126,335 of CM053783.1, read as the reverse complement.
ATTGTGATGATCACAAATTCTTCTATGAATCACAACTTGGCATTCATGCTTGTCAAATACCAAACATGACCTATGTTACTGGATTGAAAGTTCCCAAGGTATCAATTAAGTAAGTTGAAATAAAAATATATTACTCTCGAACTTACCTAATTTTACTAATAGTTAAAACCTGCCTTAATTTGTAGGAATTAATCATTCTCTAATATTTAAGTTCATTCTTTAGGAATCATGATGCCATGGAAAACATCATAGTCCTGTCAATATGGACATTGAATTTCTCTAGGATATTATAATATGAGAAATATGGAGTACAAATAAAAAGAGGATGCTAGCAAAGGGGGGGATTGACAAAAAATACACAAGCCTACATGTGAAAAGATGAAATGCGAAGATAGTTTTTGTGCAGTCAAATGTTTGGCATTGATATCCTTTTGGTATCTAACTGAAATGGTGCATTATAGTTGGTTAATAATTGTAATCCTCATTCATGGTGGCATTCATTATCCTACATCATCTTTAGAAAAGATCACAAAGTGTCCATCTAATTAAAATGTTGAGCTACTAAATAATTTATCCAAAATTGCTACAAATTCATTTTACTGAATAATTTTTATTTTTTTTGGATAGGTAATGGGCCGAAGCCTAGATTAATTATTATTATTTGTTGAGATTTGTTGATACAAATTGGATCTCAAATAGAAATACTGATAAGGATAATGTAAACTTACTTTGTGCAGATGGCAAATTCTGACTTTATCTTTTGTATATATAATGATGAATGAAAGGAAAATGCTGACTGTATACTCAAAACTATAGAGAAGGTGATCGATCTTGGGACTATAATGATGTTAAGAATTGATGGTTCTTAAGCCTCAAGAACCGAGTGCATATGTATATCAATTGAAGAGACATGCCCACTGCAGGGGCATGACTCTACATGGCCAAAGGCCATGTAGACAGAGATTAGTTAACTATCATAAAAATAATATTAATATGCTTGCACCAAAAACATAGATATCCACGATCAGGAGATAGAACAGAGAGCCCGTTATGGTATCATTATAATGCAGCGACCATCATATATGGTTAGATCAATATGCAACCGATGAATCAGTCCATCTCTGATCGATATAACAACAGTTGTCAATGTATCAAACCCGATATGAATCATAGGCAAATAATATGAATATTACTTTAACAGATGCTAAACTTCAACACTCCCTCTTTAGCATGGGAGAAGTAACAATCCAATTATGAGAAGATCTAACCATGTTATTTGACACTACCAATCTACTACTAGAGACTCGTAAAAAAATATCTAACTTAATAAATGTTTGTAATATAGTTTGTTTGGGAACTTAGTTCACCATAAAATTTACTTCTATTGTGATTTATAATATCCATTATTAGATGTTTATCACAATAGAAGGCCATGGTCTATTTAAGGAACTTAATCCACCATGCAAAAACAAATTTCTATTGTGATCTCATTAAACATCATCACAATAGAAGGCCATGGTCTATTTAAGGAACTTAATCCACTATGCAAAACAACTTCTATTGAAATCTAATTACAACATCATTAGAAGTCGATTTCAATAGGAGGCCATGGTCTATTTAAGAAACTTAATCCACCATGCAAAATAACATCTATTAAAAAAAAGAATTTAAGTTGTTGAAAGATCGTCACCTTTCAATAACTTCTACAATTTCAAGTGTCGATTATTAAGAAGTCGTCACTTCTTTGTGATGTACACAGGTTTAAAAAATAAGGAAGTTTGATCTTAACAATGAATGATAAAAGAACTCCCTCTTAAACCATTATTACAATAACTTATTTAGAAAGGAGAAGTTTCTAAATTCAAATTAGGGTTACTAACTCCAACAAAAGATGCTTGATGTTTAATTCGATCAGGACATATAGTTGCAATGTGTCCATATTTGTCGCATCTAAAACATTGTACTTTAGAGTAGTCCCTTTGTCTCTTGTGAGAATATTTTTCCTTTTAATTTAGTGGTGAGAACTTGAAAACCTTCATTCTTGGATTCATCAATAATTCCTCTAAATATTAAATTACATTCTTCTTGAATGCAATAAGCTTTTAGACAATCAAATTTAGGAAGTTTGGAACGAGCACATACTCCTTGTTTGAAATTTTCCCATGAGGCAGGGAGTCCATTTAATGTTATCAAAATTAACTCCTTGGTATCATAAACGTGACCAATTGTCAGAAGTTGATTTCTTAGGTCAGTTACTCTTGTAAGGTAAGAGGTAATGTTTTCTCGTCTATTTATTTTTATATTAGAGAGTTGATTTTTTAGAGTAAGAAGACGACAGGTGTTGTTAATTTCAAACATATCTTCTAGAGATTTCATCATATCATAAGCAGAGTCCAGCTTGGTGATAATAGGTAGTAAATGATTTTTCACTCCATCTACCAATAACTCCATGGCTCTTATGTTGTCCTTTTCCCATTGCTCATTATCATTGACTTTTCCTAGTTTAGGAGAACTTATAATAGGTAACAGATCATGGTTTTTCATAGCTAACATAATTCGTAGTTTCCATGCTTCAAAATCAAAAGTACCTTCAAGCCTATCTTAGAGTCTCATGCCAAGTACCATTTTGTGCAATAAGGAGATTAGATAAATAATGAGAATCTTCAATAATTTGAATGTATCTTGCCTTTAAACCTGCTCTGATACCATGTTGATGCAAATCGGATCTTAGATAGACATATTGATAAGGATAATGTAAACTTACTTTGTGTAGATGGCAGATTCTAACTTTATCTCTTGTATATACAATGCTGAATGAAAGGAGGATGTTGATTGTATACTTGAAACTGCAGAGAAGGTGATCAATCTTGGGACTATAACGATGTTAGGAATTGATGGTTCTTAAGTCTCAAGAACCGAGTGCATATGTATATCAATTGAAGAGACATGCCCATCATAGGGGCATGACTCTACGTGGCTAAAGGACACGTAGAGTCATGACCCTACGGGGTCATGACAGAGATTAGTTAACTATCATAACAATAATATTAATATGCTTGCACTAAAAACATAGATATTCACAATCGAGAGATAGAACAAAGAGCCCGTTATGGTATCATTATAATGCAACGACCATCATATATGTTTAGATCAATATGCAACCAATGAATCAGTCCAATCTCTAATCGGCATAACATCAGTTGTCAATGTATCAAACCTAATATGAATCGGAGGTAGATAATATGAATATTACTTTGACAGATGCTAAACTTCAACAAGATTAATTATTATTATGTGTTAATTCGATTGGATTCGAACCCAAGACCTCTTCGATGAGAGGCTCACAAGTTACCGTTGTGTTATAGGCTCTTGCCTATTTTAGTGAATAATTTGATATGTACATAGAAGATGTATTAATTTAACTTACAATATATTATGCATGAAATATATTTGTTATTTTCAAAAAATAAAAACTCATATGATTACATTCCAAGTTCCAATTTATTTTTATGATTTTTTCTTAAAAAATTGATGGTATGATTGTAAGGGAGATGCAAAAATTATTTCAATTATAGTTTGTTCTAATTTTTTATTGATTTAAGAGCATTATTTAATCATAATATTTATGATTAATATATAGATGTGGGGAGTTCAAATGTCTTCAACTGTAGAATTGCCAAAATTTGAAAATTGTGTCAGGTAACTTTGAGATTGGAGAATTTAGCGTTAGAGATTGTCCTAAGATTGAGAAGCTGCCAGGATTTTTCAGACTTGGCTGCATGAAGGGCATTCACATTGAATATTGTGGAAAGCTATAGAACATTATGTTGCCAACATCGCTGACCAAACTGTATGTAGAAAGTTGTTCAGTTTTGCAAAGGGTTTCAACATTGGGTGATCTTACAATGCTAACAGAGTTTTACATTGAGGAGTGTCCAGAGCTTATGGAGTTGCCAAATTTTTCTAGCCCGAGCTACATGGAGAATATTAACATTGAGTCTTGTGGAAAGTTATAGAATATTTTGCTGCCAAAAGGGTTCCTCTTGAAGCAAATTGTGATGGACTCCTCTGAGTAGTTGCAGAACATGTTAGGAATTGAAGGATTGCATGTAGAGATGTACATGAGTCTTTGTTGTTGCAGCAATTCGGTAATACAGAATTGCATTGATAAGTTGAAGGTAATTATATCAATAGTTATTTTTAATAGGCAATCATAAATCTAATTTTGATGCGAGTTGTTTTCATATTCGTCTTTGAAATTTAGGTATGTTTCAGTCATTAGTCTTGACAAATTAGCATTATATTTCAATGACAAGCGTGTGTAACTGATAAAAATTGATAACTAGAGAGTATATCTATCTTTTACTTCAGACTGTCTCGAGGCTGAGTGATGTGTAGTGGAAGAAGCATAGTCAAGTGTAAATGAATATCTCTTCTCTGATGATGGCACAGTCACTGACATTGTTAGATTTGATGCCCAAGAATTTTGAAGACCGAAACAATTATGAACAGAGGCCGCAAGGCAGCCAAGTTCCTGTCGGAGATGGTACAGATTTGATTTGGAAGAATACAACAGTTGTTGTCATTGTTTTAGTTATAATAAATTGGACATTCAATTGTATTTAGGCCCTGAAAATACCTCGTTATTTTATATTTGATGGACGTATTTTCTCTGTTCCAAAGCTCCCATTTTCACACAAGATGGGAAGATATTGACAACGGTTGCCAAGTTTGGTTCTACACATCCCATCTATATTTGGCTAAAAGTTTCTAAAGCCTTGGCAACAAATTAATCTTGTAAATATTCTGCAATTAGGACTTTCACAAGAACATTATTTCGTAGAGGCATTTTGTTAAACAGTTCGTATGCATTGTGTATGCTTCCACATTTGACGCATCCTGCAACCATGTGTTCCATAAGATGACATCTCTTTCATCCATTTTGTCCAATATATTCTTTGCGCACTTCTTTACCTTGTGTTCTTTTACTTCTCTGGTCCTCCTTTCTCCTTCAATTTAGACCAAAAATCCTATGAATCCCCCTGCTTCATTGTGAATACTTTCAACTTTAAAGAGAAATCCAATTTCCAACTTGTTTGAGGGATTCAGATGCTATAAAAAAACTATTAAAGGTGAAGTGATTTGGTTGCACAATAGATCCTTGCATTCTCTGAAACAACATCAATGCCTCCTTCAATATATCTTACCTTTCATAAACGCTTATTTCTCATAATTTTCACCATTTACCAAAAAGTCTCAATGCAATTTTTCTAGACACTAAAAACAACTCTGAATAGGTATTTCTAGAGTAAGGAGGCAAGCTTCGCTATTGATCCAAGTTAGTTGAGAGGCACTCGTAAGATCAACCTTGTCAGAAATGTCAGCACAAACGTCACCCTTTCCAACTCCATTCTCTCCAATGCCGATCATTTTCTGGCAGTTAGTTTCAAGCGTGGCTCTCTAATTTGATAAGTAGAGATCGGGCTTTCTAATTTGATAAGTAGAGATCTTTTCCTAACAAGTTAAATTGTGATATTGTTATGAGGATTTATTTCTATAATTTTTGAGTCAAACTTATTGATCCATGCTTCATGAGTAGTAGTTTACAAAAATCTATCTCTTTGGGTCAATGAATAGAGCACTTGGCGCTCAAAAAACTACATAGATAAATCTTGATAGTAATATCACAACTCTCTAAAATTTTTCTAATTATTATAGGAAACTTATGATTATTGTGAAACACAACTAGTTTAGGGTTAATTGACCCGTTTATTATATTTTTTATAGAGAAACATCGTAGAAGTTTCTTATTAAACATTACAAAAAATTAAGCTAATATTTTTTGGAAAAAAAAGTTAGGTGAAGAGATAAAATTCTTATAGAAAAACACTTTAAACCTCAAGCTTCTAAACAGTTCTTAACTATATGAAAAGCATGGCACAAGTATTTTCTCTTATTGAACGGAAGGAACAAGGTCTTTGCAACTAAATGAGCTTCTCATCTTAATATATTTGGTTGAAATGCATCCATGAACTACATATCATTATTAATTTTAATTTACATAGTAAGATATTATTCTAAAAAGGCATCAAGAATTTCAAGGACTTTTAGGAGGTTTCCTCATTAACATAGAAAAGCAAGTTACAACTCAAACATTAATTCAAATTGTACAATGCTCTAGCCAATGACATTCAAAAAGTAATGTGAAGTTTTAAATCAATGAGAGACTTGCAACTCAAAAACAAATTCACATTGTATAATGCTTTAATCAATGACATTCACAAAGAATGTGAAGTTTAAAATGTGTGTGTGTGTGAGAGAGAGAGAGAGGGGGGGGGTGTGGTGAGAATTCAAATTGTGCATTCCTAGATCATCAATGGCATTCATAACATGTACTTGAATTTTTATCTCAATGTCCGTGGAACAAAGAAACCCTAAGTTATCAAATTGTTGAATCCTCTCCCAAATGGAGTGTACAAAGGAGTAAAATGTTGCCAGTCATTTGAGGCCCTTATCTTTCCATGCATTGGGGTGGGTGGAAAAAAGTAGTTTGGTTGCCTTGAGTATAATTGTCCCTACTATTGTAAGGGGAACTTTAGATTATATACATAATGTAAGGGGTTTGAGAAAATAAGTTTACGATGAATGATGGTCATGTTGGAAATTTGGCTAGGTTACACAATATAGTGTTGTCATTTATGGGAACATATAGTCAAGATTAAGTCAGTAGATCTTTGAGATAAAGTTTTTTGTTAGAGACTTAGAAAATATCTAAGTACAACAAAGTTTATCTATCAACATAGGAACCATTTTGGTTAGCACAATTTGCAAAAGCATTTTTGGCATGTGCACACTTACCTGGAGTTAGTACAGTATGTCAGGATGATGTATGCATGAGCACAATATTGTACAGTCAAATACAGATAGAGATATTTAAGTTTTGGAGTGACAATGTTGAGTTGACAAAATAGGGTAAAAGATGTGAAATTGAATATTTTGTTTATCAAAATAATTACTTAACTAATTAGGGACGACATCCTAGATTTTGACCCTAATTGAGCAAGAGTTAAATTTGTAATTTGTCAAGGATGTGAACTAATGAAGCCCAATAGGTTAAAGAAATAAGATATAAAGGAAAAGTTTTCAATGTGAAGTTAAGTGTGGTTTTTATGATAAGCATGTGATATGTTTGAGATGTTAATTTTGATGTAAGATTAGAGCAGTGCAATTTTATGATCAAGTTTTGTGAAGAGCGGCGAAAGGCAAAATCAGATATTGAAGATATAAAAAGCAGTGAAGAGGTTTTTGTATCTATCTCTTGTATTGAAGAACATTACTGTATATTACATGTTTGGGCAGTGGGCTCATCTTGTATACTTTGTATATTGTAATAACAACTCCTAATAGGTTTGAGGCTTCTACCAAGGATTGAGACTTATACAAATGTAATATACTCCTAACTAGGTCAATGTCTTTCACATGATACTTTTGATTAGTGGATCATTTTGTGGGTACCATCCCCACTGGGGTTTTTTCTTGGCTAGGGTTTCCCTAGTTAACAAAATATGGTGTTATGTGTTGCATTACTTTATGGTTGTGTTTATTGTTTAGCATGGTCAGTTTACTTTCATATGCACATTATAAGTTTGTTAATGATATCCATAATTGGGGCAAAATTTGTGAACCACCACCCCCCACCCCCGCACCCTCAATATTTCCTATTTGAAACATGTCATCATATTCTATAGTTCTTCAAGCTACTATTATCCAAATTTGGGATATGATTATTACAGGAGTTAGGTAGGTTGTATATATCTTGTTAGCTCATTCAAGCTATTCTAATTATAGTATAGAGGGTGGCTAGTTTGATGAAAATCTTGAACTACATATGTTTGATACAACAATACAGAATAATGATTAGTTTAGGGTGAGACCTAGCCAATGTGTATTAAAATGTATAAAATGATAAGAATAATGTGTTGGAGAGGGGAATTAAGAAAATTGTAAATGGGGGATGGTGTAACCTAATGTGGCCCATCATAAAAGGAAAGATAAATCACCTCAATGTCATTATCAAGATTTGAAAGGTGAGGGTCCAAAACTATCAACCTAAAAAATAATTAGTTAATAGACCTCCTAGTGAAGTAGATCTTATAGAGATGAAGACTCCTACTATAGAGAGGAACTAAAAGCTCTCGAACAAGAGGCCTTTAAAACTTTATTGAAGCAACATGAGAAAGGGATCTAGACTATATTGTACATAAGGCAAGGCATCAATGTAGGTCATTCAAATAGACTAGTCATCCCACAAAAGTGTGCCCACACAACACATGTCAACGAAGGTCTCAATATCATCTATGGGTGCTTGGTTATCCAAGGAAATATCAGTGTTAATTAAGATTTGAAGTATCCATACAACTATGTATGTTGGTCCAAGCAATAAAGAAGGATTTAGTGTACTCTATGTGATGTAGAAATCATAATTCATGTTGATCCATAGGCCATGTCATTATTGTTAAAAGGTATACATATTTGTTCATAGTCATTTGGCTAAGGAAGGATTCCAAGGAGATAGAGTTATAGATCCTACTCAAGATGGTAATTTGTCACCTTTCCTTCAAAGAAATAATTATTTAAAGTTATCTTTACAAGCGAGTCATTGAATTTAATACTATTGTCATTGATAAACCCTGAAAAGTGCAACTTTATCTTAGTTTGTGATTATAATAACCTCGTAAATAATAATCTTATAATTCAATCAATAAACCCCTTAGTAATAATGTTTCGATACTTTATAATTACTTCAAGTATAATTGCCACAAACGAGATTATAAAGTGATATTGAATATTATATTTTATTGGTGTTCAAAGGAGGGTATATACGTAAAAGTAATTTTAAATTAAATTAATACAAATAACATTGTTGTGAAGTACATTAAAAAAAATCATGCACTTTTAAAAAAGGCTTTAAAAACATCTATGTGTACACAAAAAAATCTTCAAAAGTTCTCAAAATGAGAATTGGATAGTCTCATATGTGAGAGTTCATAAATTATAGTCAAACCATTCATCATAATCATAAAATACCTACAATGCCATATAGAGCGTATAAAAGTAGCCAAGATGAAAATAAAAAATCAATGTTTGAGCTTCTATATTCAAGATAAAAATGTGCAAAAGATAAAATTTAAATTGTGAGGGGGAATATTGGAGGGAATGACATGTTGACATGATTATAGATAATTCCTTGATATCTTTAGAATATCTTGTATGTTTAAAATATTCAATTTCAAGATTATAAAATAACTCAAATTTAAACAAAAATAGTTGTTTCAATAGTGCAAAAATGCCCTAAGAAAAAATGTCAATTGTATTAGAATATGATTTGAATATTCTAAGAGGGAAACAAAGTTGTGATGCCACCACCACCAATAGTTGAATGGTTGCAAGCACTGAATGTTCATGGAAATGATTATGTAGCTCACAAAACGTACAGTGTCACTCTAGTAAAGTTTTTATAATACATGTAGACTATTATTTTTTGTTTTATAAAATATAATTATATAATAATTTTTTTGTGATGGGAAAAACAAAATCAACAAAAAATATCATGTACCCAAAATTTGAAACCATGTATGAAAATAAGGTTTTATGGGTCTTTTAGAAACAATGGTGAGGTCCATTTACCCTAAAAATGTCTCATATGTATTTGCTAGATTTCAGCTTGAAACCCCCTTCTACTTCTACACCAAATAATCTTCACTTTTGATGATATAAATGTTACCTATAACAAGTACTTGAGCCTTGTTAATATGACAAAATATAAAATATTAAGAGGGAGACTAGAAAGTTATACTCCATCAAATTAGAGAAATATGCATGTGTAACTTATATAAAAGAGATTATACAATTTTGATTCTCTAAATAATTCAAATATGTAATACAAAAGCATATTATATTTTATAAAACCTACGTGCAAATTTGATTAACCCTTCAAATATTCTAGATGTGGAAGCTTGTAGAACTATCCTATAACTTGTGATATAACAATATGCTAGAAACTATTATTATTATATTTATAAATAAGATTTTGTGTTTTGTAATAGAGTTATATTGTCTTGAATGGAAATCAGAATAGAAAATAAAGTTATCTCTAGGAAACAAAGAGCTTAAGATTATTCATTCCTTATCCTTCTAATAAGGAAAGAGAGCTACAAATATATATTATTATAATTTGTAAATTAGATAAGAATTGGGATTAGGAAAAAAAAACCTAAAAAGTAATCCAAATTCTTAAATCAACAGTTACGAGGAAAAAAGAAAAATATCATAGAGCATGCAACTCATTCTTTTAACCCGATTACTTAAAAAGGAATTACTTGAGTGAACTTAAATAACATGTGCAATATTATACTTAAGAAAACATATCCATGAGTATTAAATAGTGTGTGTAATATTATACTAAAGATTAAAATATATCCTAGACTATTTAATATTACACTAACATTTCTACAAGGATGCCAACATTGTAATGAAAATTGACCAACATGGAAAATTTCAAAGAAGAGAAAACACACATAAAACAAAATTTACATGGAAAAACCTGGTAAAAATATACCGGTAAAAAGCAACATGCAAATGTCTCCCAATTTAATTTCTCAGGATTTTTAACAGTTACAACACTGTTCAAAATATATGAACAATCACGACTTCGAGTTGTATTTAACAACTGAGTTGCATAGTCCAAATTAAAGACAACTTACTAAATTTAGTAAGTTTGACTTGTACAACTACATGCAAAATACTTGTTGAAATTACATTTTTGGTAAGTCACCAAAATGACATATTATTTATAGCAAGTCATGTAATGCCCCACTTGGGAATCCTTGGAAACAAGGATATAACATATACAAACATTATTTTTTAAATAATACATAAATATATGCATACATGAATCATAAAGATTGCAGTGGAAGACTTAACCAACTAACCAAAGATCCCCAAGAATTTTATTACTTAAAAAATTCACAAATTTCCTTTTAGATGATTAAACATGCAAGGTTCATTCCATTAACCATATCAACTTTCAATGCAACGTTCATTTTAATGCCCAAATACAAATCCCTACATGATTAAGCATACAAGTTCATTTTTGGTTAAAACATAAAGGAATCATTGCAAATTTTTAACCAATCCTCTATCTTGACTTGGGTAGTTATAACTTCCAATTAGGTATCCAAAAATCTATCACGTACTTCAAAAAAGTCCATAAATGATAATTATCCAAGGTCTAATGAAGTATAACAAGTATCATGCAATAAAACTCCTTAAGAGGTGTAATGAAATATATTATTGTACGATGTGATGGTAAATAGGGTAAGAAACTTCATCAAAATGTGGTATCATAATAGATTTTATTTGGTGCAATAAAGCTCATTGGTGTGATAAAGTATTGCACAAGGAACGATGTAAAATTGTATTAGTGTGATACAAGACTCAACTAGGCACGATAAAACATTGACAAAGTATGAAAAAATGGTCTCTACTCTGGATTCCATAACTTCCACTTTAAAACTCCAATTGAATATGTTCAAAAAGTTCTATAAAAATCTCAATGAGCTCCACAACATGGAGATCCTAAAACTATCATAGGACAAAACCATTTTTGACATCATACCAAGGAATCAAACATACCCTGAATCAAGTGATCACAATTTCTAAGCATAAATATTTATACATGATTCAGATACATGAATATTGAGGAATTATCCCCTCGATTACAAAATAAATATGTAGAAGTAAAACATCTAAGTTATCCATTAAAATACAAGAATACATCAAAGAAAGAAGTGTCTACACCAAAGTAAAAGTACAAAACTAAAGTCAATAGGAGAAGAGAAGGGGGAATAAGTCAACAATATCATACATATGAATGGCAGTCATACACGTTGTGTGATCCCTAGCAATGCTATAGGTGTAAACATCTCTAACCACGTGGAACTTGTAGGCCCACCTTATTGTGCTCATGGAGATAATGACCCAACCACATCACAAAAGACATAAATATCCAAGGCTGACATATAAGCTAATTAATGCATGATACAATAGCTCAATGATCATGAATGCAATATAATACATTAGGTTACTAGCCATATATACTATAGCATAACTATGTAGTGACTATAGGGGAGTGTCATTACTTGTCTCGAGTAGCACAAGTAGCATCGAGCCTTCATTTTTACTCTCATAGAAGGCTAAACTTGGAATATATATTTGTTCCAACTCCCTCAAGAGGCTGAATATTATGTCTTTGTTTCAATTCCATCAGGAGACCATCCACACACAACTCCCTTGAGAGGCCAGGTGTTCAATAATCTTATCTTTCATCAAGATTTATTACTGAAGTGTTTATCTAGTTACAACTTATTAGACCTCTCCACATTACCTTGTCAACCAATTCTAAGTCAGAATAACTATGAGAAACCACTCCACACCTTTACCCTACATACTCATGCTCACTACATGATGAGTGCCTATAGGAAATGCAATTTCCCAACCCAACCCCCAAATGTACAAACACTCAACTGACCTCAATATGGGAGTTTGGGTCTCACAAGATCCTTCCATATGCATGTTCATGTGCTCGTGGGTGGATGCAACAAACTTTGTGAAATAATCATGATAAAACCAATGCAAGGGTTGGATTTGCCAAATGCAAAAAAAGAATCAAGTACAAATAATTCACTCTATCAAGCATCTGGTTGAGAGTACATATTTGATATGAATCCCTAATTCCACAAAGTAAACTCATGATAATATTAGAAACATAGAATACAATCCATTTCCACAACCCAAACACATGCCACAAAATTCCAACAAAATCTGGGTGGCATGCAAGATAAGGAAAAGAAAAAATTTCCAAAAAACCAAGCATCTCAAAATTCAATAAAATAAAAAATCCACTTCTAAAAGTAAGTCAAATTTCCAAAAATATAATAAAATTTAAGATATAAGCTCACACACAAATTTGAGATCATATCTCTACCAATTTTTTTAAAATAAACCATTAAAACCATGAAATGCTCATACCCAACCAACCATGTCAAATTAAAGCATGAAAACAAAGGGTAACACTAGTTCTCAACCTCCAACCATTTAGCAATAAAAAATAAGCAACTTAATGAACAAAGTTGAAAGAAATTATAAAGCCCTACCTTTCACAAGTTTCTCAAAACTAGAAAATGCAACAATAAAATAATAAAGGCATTGAATGTGATGAAAAGCTCGACAAAGATGGAGAAAAATGCTATGAATCCAATGAGCCTATCTTCGTGATAATCTAACAAGCCAAACTCTGGAAATGAAGAAATCTCTCAAAAGAACAAAGAGGGTTTTGGAGCTAATTCTCCAAATGAAATAAAAAGTGAGAAGTGAGTAATAAAACTCACTTTTACCAATATAAGCACTTTTATTAAAGTGGCTTATAAATTAGATTATTAAATCACTTAATAATATGACGCATGACCATCAAGCATGGTTTTGAGTGGACCTTATGTATGTAAGCTCAGGGTTATGTTTGGGGCATATATGTGGACCATTTCCTATGTTTGCATAACTATTAGCTTGTTTGGGTTTGAGTTAGAGCTCTTTTAGTGGTTGTTGGTAGCATGTTCTTTTCTTGGGTGAATTTTAGAGATTGTTCTTGCAATTGATCCGGGTGGATCCAGAGAACCTAAAACAAATCATAGTATTAGAATCTCAAATACTCAACATCATTGTCTAGATCTTGCCAATGATCCTGATGCAACTTGAATCGTGTCAAAAGGAGGTCATGGTGAAAAGTTATGCTTGGTCAAAGTTGGGTCAAATTGGCAAACCAAGGGTTGACTTGATAAAAAAGTGAAATTTGACCATCTCAAAAGTGGTCAACAATGGGTTTCAAATTAAAAATCTCATTGAGAGCTTTCCAAAGGCATTCATTTCATCGAAAACAAAGATCATATGTGGAAGTTATGCTCATTTCAAGATAGTAAGGAAATTGAGTCAAAATGATTTTGTCAACATAACATCAACAGGTACAATCAATAGTTGGATAACATGGACCAATCATGTTTTGACATGTGGCAACAAGATTTTTGTTCAAAATAAATTTTTTTTGGAGTTTTGAACCTCATATCTCCAATGAGAGCTGGAATTTGACAGTCATCCCTATTTGTCATCTTGCTTTTTTATGGCAGTTTGGTCATATTAATGTCTTTCATTTTAGGTTTTGAGATAAATATTGATTGTCAAAAATCAATATAATTTACATATAAGTTAGTAATATTTACAAAAATCTCATACCTCAAAGTTTCTAAATTCATAAGTTCTAAAAATTAGTATAAAATTCTATAAAGTAATTACAAATCAACAAATACTTAGATTTAGGTATTGTTAGGAAGATATCACATATCAATAAGATATAATTCTTAAGGAGCTAGTGTTAGTATGTATATATTTATCATGATGTAGGAATTATTCTAATTATATAGGAACTATTAGAAACAATCGGGTATTTCCAGGGTTACCATTATCTTATAAAGATGTTTTTAATTTCTTCACTAACCATGTTGATTGTGGAGTCAAGGAGGAGGTTTGAGTGATTTGCTCGGCAATTGGAGGAGTGTTAAGAACAATGGCAAGACTGGTTCCTTTATAATTGGTCACAAGTACTCTTGATGATTGTATCGATCCTTTTTGATCCTTTCTGTTGTATACATAGTATATGTAGTTATTTGACTGGGGTATGCCCCTTTTATGATGTATTAATAAAGGATGTTAGTCCTGAGCTAGACTGGAGGTTTTCTTCTCCGTTCTTTCTTACTAGTGCCCATTTGAATGGAGATACACTTTTGTAAAATATTTGACCAAAAATATGGGCATCAAATTCCATGCCTATCTCCGACCTCCATCCTCCACTAATGGACTAGTCAAGGCAAATTTACTAAATTTTGACTACTAAACCACTTTATTAGATCAAGTCGGGTATGAAATGAAAGGTGAGCGGTGGGACTAGAACCCTAAATTACTCACATACCAAAACTTATATTTGTCATTGCACCATGCAAATTTGTTAAAATATTCCCACACTGCAATATCTTTAATCACCACCTAGCCTACCATCCTTATTTAAATAAGGATTATCATGAAAACAAACCCCTTAAAATTAAATGGTGGAAATAAATTGGAGTTGTAAAGGGGATATTGATGGGATTATGTGTTTTAAATTGGAATTTTATAGTTTGGGGGATTTTAACCTAATTATGGCTAATTTTATGTATAAAAGGGGAGTTATTCTTCTTTGGAGGACAATTGGATCTCAAAAGAACAATTAGTCTTGGAGGATAAATTATTGTGAGAGATTGTTAGAGGCAATTTTTGAATTCTTAGGAGAGATTTTACTAGGTGTTATTCTACACCAAAAATTGTAAAAAGAGAAAGAGATTGTGAAGGCTTGGAGCTTGGAATTTGTAACAAAGCAATTTCACTTGGCAAATTTAATAAAGTGATTCCTAAATTGAGAAGCGGACCCAACGACGTAGTCCTAATAAGACGAAATTCATATCAAATTATTTGTGTCTCTTTTATCTCTTTATTATTCTCTTAGTTATTTAAATTTTATCTATTGTTCTCTTTTATGTAAATTAAACATATTATTAAATTAAGTGTTTAAGCATTAATATTCTTGTAATTTCAATGGTTTAAAATATATGCCACACAATTATTGCCTAGATCAAGGAATAAATCTGTATTTGGATTAAAGTTATAAAACTTGTAAATCCTAGTTTATAGATAAAAAATCTTTGATCATTGGGAGTTAGCTTATGTGATCTTGCATCCGGATCATTAGATGGTGTGTGGACCTATATAAGGTCACATAGATTTATTTTATCATATAAGTTAGTTATGTTTGTTCACTTGGGGCCTATACTAAGTATTTATTTTATTTTATTTGCTAGGCCAACTTATGACTTGCCTTGTATAAATGTAGAGGTCTTGTGTCATCTAGGGGGATTAGTTGTTAAGCATGGAGTAGCTTGGAGCATCTTGAGAGATGATAGCTAGGAGATGGATATTCACATATGAGGATTGAGTTTCTTTCTTATTTGTAATGGTCATAACTAAGAAGGTCTTATAGCCTGACATGTTGGATGTAAATCTTATGATTCTTATATATGAAAGAGTTTTGCACTAGATCTAAATCTATGTGTTATTCTTTATTTTATGTCTATTTGTTGGGAGCTTGGTCACCTCCATTGGGAGTACACCCAATCTTGCACTGTGTCAAATGGTATTAGAGCATATCTTGATCTTTGTTTCAAGGCGAAATATCGTATTAATGACTCAAAATTATAGAGGAATCATGGATGGATGTTTTTGGTTATGAAAATTTGATGTAAGAGATGAAGTGTTAATTAGGTGAACAAATCACTAAATTGAAGCAAGTTGTAAAGATGGGCAATAGATCACCGTGTGTGAGGCATCTAAAGTCTTGCAATCAAATTGTCGATGTGAGGTAGTTGCACTTTGAGAGGAACCTAATGGCTAAATGTGATTAATTTTGGAATAAATTTAATAAGAGGATTAAAGAGATAAGTCAGTCTTGTTTGAATTGGCATCTATTGATTAGAAAGATAGTTGTTTAGCTAATCAAAAAGATTATTCAAAGAAGAAGACAATTTTTTGTTAAAGAAGTGCATGATGACTTTGCTAAGGTTAATGAGGTATGTGATGGTTTTTATGAGCATATAGATAGATCTGAAATAGAAAGTGTAGATCATCTTATTGTAGACAATGAGATCAATGAGGCTTTCATTTTTGTTGATAAGGATTTACATGTTATTGTAGATATGGATATGGATTTACATATTTTTGTTGATATGGATATGGCTTTATTTATTGTCGCTAAAATAATTGAGGATATGTTATTATTGGTTGTGGTGATAAGTTGCAGAGATTATTTGTCAATTATTATGTTGTTCATTTTGTTCATGTGAGTAAGCATGTTGATTGGTTGGTTGAGGCACATAAGATTTTGAGGATTGAATGGATGGAGAAGGATATGTAGATTTACTATCCTGTCTTTGAGTAATTGGAAACCTTTGATGAAGATGAAGTTGAGTGTGGATATATTTTTTTCATCGAAGTGTGGGACACACTTTTCTATCTACCTTGGGATTCTGATACAAGAGCATCGAGCATGGTTTTGAGTGGACCCTATGCTTGCGAGCTTAGGGTTATGTTTGGAGCATATCTATGTACCATTTCCTATATTCACATAACTATTGGTTTGTTTGGGTTCGAGTTAGAGATCTTTTGATGGCTGCTGGTAGCTTCAACTTAAAGCTCTCTTGGTGGTTGTTGGTAACATGTTCTTCATTTCTTACACAAACTTTAAAGATTATTCTTACGATCTTCGATAATTGGGAGTTAGCTTATGCAATCTTGGATCTAGATTGTTGGATGGTGTGTGGACCTATATCTATGATCACAAAGATTTTTTTTATCATATAAGTTAGTTATGTTTGTACACTTGAGTCATGTCCTAAGTGTTTATTTAATTTAATATGTCAGAATGACTTGTGGCTTACCTTGTATGAATGTAGAGGTCTTGTATAATCTAGGGGGATTAGTTGTTAAGCATGGAGTATCTTGGAGCATCCCCAAGGATGATATCTAGGAGATGGATATTCACTTATGGGGGATTGAGTATCTTTCTCATTTGTAATGTTCATAACTCGAAAGGCCTTATAGCACAACATGTTGAATGAAAATATTATGATTCTTATATATCTTTGGGTTATTCTTCATTTTCCTTTTTGTAGTTATTTATTGGGGCCTTGGTCACCTCCATTGGAGGTACACCCGAGCTTGCACTACATCATAATATAATTGGCCCCTTACCCAAATAAATTAGACAATTCTAAGTAGTTAGAAATTAACTACAACAAATTTTTTGGTAATTTAAATAAAAATCAAATAGAAAATTTCCCCTAAATCAATTAAATCAAATAAATAATTGGTATAGAGATGTTGGCCATCGTACTTGTGGAATACTTTAGAATAACTGAGGGGGGGGGGGTGTGTGTGAATCAGTTATCCAAGGTCCAAATGAATACATAAAACTTTTCACAACTTACTGAACCCATAAAACATTCATACCCATGCATGCATTCATTATGCAATCACTAAAACTTGTATGTTATTGTCAAGTTAACTTGCATAAATGTAAAGCATGAAACACAATAGATTCACCAACACACTTGACACAATTATTTACGTGGAAACCCAATTTGGGAAAAACCACAAGTAACATGCTACTCCTTTTCACTCTTTTGAAGTGATTTCCTATGAAAGGCCAACCCTGTTAAAGGTTACAATACACACTGTTAAATGTGACTTAGATAAGGGATTTCAATCACCCTGTTAGAAGTTAGCCTTGTTAGAGGACTTTAAGCCATTCACTTGGAATGCCACCTAATTAAAGGATTTACAAATGACTATTAGGTCAACCTTAATCCAAAGGGTTTACCCTAAACTGATACAATTGTTAGAGAGTTACAGTAGAGCTTTGATCTGATACAACTTACAACTTCTCTTGTAGATTACAGATCTCTAATCAATCTTCTGTTCTGCTTGGCTTTCATACTTCCTAGCTTTGACAACTTGTTCACCCTTCAAGCATATATCTCCTTAAGCCTTCTTTCTTAACATGCCATTGCAGATTCTCCTCTTGGGTCACTTGATGAAGCAAAATCCTTTACTCCTTCTCTTCCTTGGGTTCTCGTGCATGACTCTTTTGATTCATGACCAAAAATTCCTATAAATATGAAATTAGGATATTTTCCCACTCATTCTCCATCATCCATTTCAAGGTTTTGGATAGATTAGGTAGGATACAATGTATGTACCCCATATCTTGTCTCCTCTAGAAACTTCTCCTAAAATCCATTTGAATTTTCCTAAAAATGGTTTACATCAAATTTTGTGCCACCAGATCATCAACCTTATCTTCCTCCTAGTTCACAAATTTCAAGAAAACAAACTTGTTGGCCTAGATTTGGTGAATCTTTGATCTTTAACATAATGCAATAGCTCGACATTATCAATCTTCTGATGCTCGACACATACTGCATTGCTCGACATCAACTGTAAAATCACTTAGCATCAACTAAAGTTTATTGATGCTTGGCATCAAATAAAGTTTATTGATGCTTAGCATCAACTAAAGTTTACTTGGCATCAACTTGCTTGCTCGACATCCACTAGAATTTTCTTTTTCTTGGCTCTAACTAACTTTCTGTTCAACTTGCACTAACTTTGCTCGACACCTACTGTCCACTTGGTCTAGCTTGGCAGACAAACTTTGTGCAACTTGTTCTTCTAAACTTTCTTAGTGTAGCCAACATTTGTAATCTTAAGTAGACTATACATACATCATGTCATCATTGTCTTAACTGATCTTTGTACTTCATTACATAATCATAACTCAACCTTTCCTCTAGGTGCTACTATTACCTCTTATTGATCAAATCCTCTTAATCAATCAACTAAGTGATAGTACTTGAATCTTATAAGCAGTTGTCTTACCAGTAAATAGAAAGTTTGACATCAATGACAAAAAAATGATTGAAACACATAGTCTTCTTCAACAATCTCCCTCTTTCAACAATCTCTCTTAACAATGATCTTTTCAATCAGATTTCAACAATACCCTTCTTTGGCATTGATGGCAAACCAAACTAATCAACCAAGTCAATCAAATGATGAACATCTTGTTCAACTAATCTAACTGGGTTAAAATAGTAAGACAATATTGAAAAGAAAACTTGTATTGAAATGTCTCCCTTTATTAGTAACTTCCATCTTTTGATTAGGTTACAAAACTTTGTCTTATAAATCCTTTTGAGTTTCTTCTTGTAATCTCCCTCTTACTAGGTAGAAAAGGATTTCTCCCTCTTTCTTACGTCATTCATGTCTCTTCTTCTAATCATAACATCAACAATTATTTGATCTCCCTCTAAGATCAGTAACATTCTCAGCTTTGATTCTTTCTCCTTCTGATGATGAAGTTTCTCCTTTTCTGATCAGTAAATCTCTCCCTTCCAGCTCTTGACCAATAAATCTCTCCCTTTTTCACAACAATGCCAAAGAAATATACCAAAAAAAAATTTGTCATCTTAAAACATGCATATAGAAGCTTTTACAGTTTCTTCACTTTCTCCTTCTATCACCTTGCTTGTGACTGATTTGTAGTTTCAACTCTGTGATTACTTTAGGCAACTCCTAAAGTAAGATCCTCTATATCAATTTGTATTATATGAGCATCAACTTGATTGATGTAGGGCACTCCTCTTGTTACTTAAATAGTCTTTGATAGGGATATTACCCCTAGTTTACCTCTTAGATGTTCATAAGCATCCTTAGGTAATGGTCTTGTGAAGATATCATCAATTTGCTCCTTTGTGTTAACATATTTCATCTTCAGCTCTTTATCTTGAACCAATTCTCTTAAGTAATGATACTTAATTGCAATGTGCTTTGTTTTTGTGTGCATCACTAGATTCTTTGATATATTGATAACACTTGTATTATCATAATAAAGTATCACTGGTTATGTGATCTCTTCCTTCATTCCTTTGAGTATCTATTTGATCCATACAATGTTTGCGTAGTTTACAGAGCAACAACATATTCAGCTTCGACAATAGATTGTGAAGTACAACTCTATTTCTTGCTAGTCCATGTAACTAGTTTCTTGCCTAAGAAAAATGCTCCTCCATTGGTGCTCTTTCCATCATTAATGTTTCCAGCCCAATCAACATTAGTGTAGGCTCTCAATTCAAACTTTTCATTCTTCTTGTAGTATAGACCAAACTCTTATGTTCCTTTTAGATATCTCGTTATTCTCTTCACAACCATTAAATGATTTTCCCTAGGATTAGCAAAGAATCTTGCAACTATCCCTATAGATAATGCAATATTAGGTCTGCTACATACTACATATTGCAATTTACCAATCATAGACCTATATAATGTTTGATTCACCTCAACTGAATCATCATACTTTGATAATTTATGTCCTATCATCATAGGTGTACTTAATGGTTTGGAATCTTCTAATCCAAAAGTCTTCAATATTTCTTTGACATGCTTTGACTGAGTGATGTTTATACCATACTTCATCTGATAGATTTGCAAACCCATAAAAAATTTGATTTCTCCAAACATTGACATTTCAAATTCTTGCTTCATTTGATTTGAAAAATCTTTACATAAAGTATCTTGACCTCCAAATATGATGTCATCAATAAATATTTCAGATAGCAAAATACCTTTCCCTTTTTCTAACTTTATGTACAAATTGTTGTAATCATCAGTCCTTTCAAATCCAATCTTCACAAGATAAGTATGAAGTTTCTCATACCATGCTCTTGGTGCTTGTTTCAAACCATATAGTGCTTTGTGTAGTCTACATACCATGTTCTTATTGTTAACATCAAAAAAACCTTCTAGCTGTTCTATGTAAACTTCCTCTTCTAGTATGCTATTTAGAAATGTAGATTTAACATCCATCTGATAAACTTTGAAAACTTTGTATGTCGCATAAGCAAGTAGAGTTCTTACTCCTTCCATTATAGCAACAGAGGCAAATGTCTCCCCATAGTCAATTCCTTCTTCTTGTGCATATCCCTTGAAAAAAAATCTTGCTTTGTTTCTTGTGACTTCACCATTCTCATCTAGCTTGTTTCTGAATACCCACTTTGTACCAATCACATTCTTGTCTTTTGGTTTAGGAACTAGACTCCAAGTTTTGTTTTTCTCTATCTATTCAATCTCTTCTTCCATGGCTTTGTACTGGTCCACATCTTTTAATGCATCTTCTAATTCTCAACAAACATGATTCACTTCTTAATCTATTTCTTGTCATTGGCCTAGCATCTTTATTTCCAATGATCTGATTAGTAGGATGATGTCTTTTGACATATTTGGACAATCTTGTCTCAGCTCTTATTTCTTCACTTTGGCTTCCAGATTCAAAATCACTGTGTATATCTCTATCAGGTATCTCAACATCTCTTTCATGTGTACTAATCTCAAAATTAGAATGTGCATCTTCTTCATTCTTTAACTCAACATCTAAATTCAGCTTGGTTCCTAAATGTAACTTGACATTCACAGGATGTAACTTGACAGTCACTAATACTTGCTATTGGTTTGTCACTTGATTTGCAGAATCTTCTTCAGCAAGCATTCCTTCATAAAAGTATAGAAATGATTTGTATTCTTCTAGTTCTTTCACAGATTTAGCCTCATGTACCTCTATAAATTCATCAAAATTCACATTTTCACTTTCCACAATTTTGTTAGTGTTAGTATTTAAACACTTATAGGCTTTATTTCTTGTGGAGTATCCAAGGAATATACCTTCTTCATTTTTTGCGTCAAGCTTTCCATTCCTAACATCTTTAAGAATGTAACATTTACTAAAATATTTTACATTGGGTGGATATCCATACCATAGTTCAAAAGGTGTTGAAAGAGTACCTTTCTTGATTTGTACATAGTTTAGTGTGTCTACAACAATACTTACAACTTCTCTCCAGTATTTCAGAGCAACATTCTTCTCCATCATGAGTGTTCTGGCATAATCCATTATAGACCTATTTCTTCTTTCATCTATTCCATTTTGTGGAGGGGTCCTAGGGGCAGATGTCTATCTTTTGATTCCTCTGTCATTACAGAACATCTCAAACTCATTTGATGTGAATTATCCTGCTTTATTTGATCTCAAGCATTTCAGACTTTTACCTATTTCTTTCTCAACCCTTTCCAAGTACCACTTAAACATTTGAAAAGCATCAAATTTCTGTTTCAAAAAACATGACTGTCATCATCTTAGAACAATCATCAACAAATATTATTATGTACTTGTTTCCTTTGTAACTATGTACTTCAATTGGTCCACACAAGTCAGTATGAACAATCTCTAGTATTTCTTTAGAGGTATAAGCATTACTCTTGGAGCTTGACGTTGTCATTTTGCCTAGAAGACATTGTTTGCATACTACATTATCAGGTTTCTTCAACTTAGGCAAACCTCTAACCTTCTTCATGTTACTGATACTAACCAAGTTATCAAAATTAACATGACCTAATCTCTTGTGTCAAAGCCATACATCATCAAATTTTGTAACAAGACAAGTAGCATCCTCTATATCAAGATAGAATAGAATACGTCTAGTTTTATCACCTTTTCCAATCAAGTTCCCATTTGTGTCAAATATATTAGTAGTCTTGTTTCCAAATTTAACCTTCCATCCCAAATTATTCAATTGTGACACACTAACAAGTTATAGTTTAGTCCTTCAACATAGTAAACTTTATCACATGAAATCTTGTTTGTGAGTTTGATTGAACCCTTTCCTGTTATCAAACATGGTGCACTGTTTCCATTATAACAATTTAAGGTAATGAACTTACTTTTGTCTCCAGTCATGTGATGTGAGCATCTACTATCAATGATCCATCTATCATTTTTGTTCACACAAGTCACAAGTGGCGTTGCCTCATCTTCATTAGATTCATCCTTCATTGCAACATACACCACTTCATCATCATGTTCATCAAAATCATCCCCAATTTCCTCTTCAGCAATATAGCATGACTTCTTGCATTTGTCTTTGTAATCTTTGTTGTCATCTTCTCTTCTATTTTTGTACAATTTGCCATCTTTGTAGTTCTTCTTTTGTGTACATCTTGCAATAATATGAACAACCTCGTTGCGGTTGAAACAAATGATGGGTAACTTACCTTTGAACTTAGCTTTTCCTTTGTGAAATCTTCTTACCAGTAGTGCTTCCAATTGTTCAACATCTTCCTCATCTATGTCATTGTCACTTGATACATATTTTATCTTTCTCTTCTTATTCTTCTAATTTACCTCATCAGAGTCCTTCAATAATAGTTTAGCTTTGAAAGTAGATTCAAGACTCTTAGGTTTGTAATTATCAAAATTAGATAGCTCAAAAGTAGTGAGTCTACCTACCAGACCTTCAAGGGTTAGATCATTTCCTGGAATACATCTCAATTCTTGAATTGCAAAAACTTTGATAGCATAAATAGGTAGTAATGTTCTCAAGACTTTGCTTAACACAATATCATCATCTATGTGACCAGTAGCTCCTCTTATTGCACTAACAACTTTTTTTATTCTAGCAACATATTGAGCAATATTCTCACCTTCTTTCATTCTCATATCATCAAACTTACCTCTAAGACTTTCAGATTTGGCTCTTTGAACATTTTTGTCTCCTCCATAGATGGTGTGTAGGGCATCCCATATTTTCTTTGTAGTGTCACAACCTTTGATATCATCAAATTTGACATAGCTTAGGGCTGAGGCAATCTCCAACATCGCCTGATTGTGTTCTTTCTTCTTCTTCATATCTTCAATAGTTAGGGCTCCAACTGGAACAACATTTTTCACTGTAATGGTAGATTGTGCATGATCTCCAAGTCCTCCAAGGTGTAGCTTCATCAAAATTTTCCAAGTAGGAAATTTATCTCTATTGAGCTTGGGTACTTCTCTTTTAAACATCTCAATTTTTGTGCTTCTAGTACCTTGAAACTAGTTCTCTTAAGGAGATGACTTTGATACCAATTATTGGAATACTTTAGAATAGCTATGAGGGGGAGGTGAATTAGTTATCCAAGGTCTAGATGTATAAATAATTTTTTTCACAACTTATTGAACCCATAAAATATTCATACTCATGCATTCATTCATTATGCAATCACTAAAACTTGTATGTTACTATCAAGTCAACTTGCAAAAATGTAAAGCACGAAACACAACAGATTCATTAACACACTTGACACAATGATTTATGTGGAAACCCAATTTGAGAAAAATCACCAATAACATGCTATTCCTTTTCATTCTTCTAAAGTGATGCCCTGTGAAAGGCCAACCCTACTAAAGGTTAGAATACACACTATTAAATGTGACCCAGTTAAGGGATTTCAATCATCCTGTTGGAATGCCACCCGATTAAAGGATTTACAAATAATTGTTAGGTCAAATTTAATCCAAAGGATTTACCCTAAACTAATACAATTGTTAGAGAGTAATAGTAGAGCTTTGATCTGATACAACTTATAACTTCTCTTGCATATTATAGATCTCTAATCAATCCTCCATTTTTCTTGGCTTTCTTACTTCCCAGCTTTAATAGCTTGTTCACCCTTCAAGCATATATCTCCTTAAGCCTTCTTACTTAACATGCCATTGCAGATTCTCCTCTTGGGTCACTTGATGAAGCAAAACCCTTTACTCCTTCTTTTCCTTGGGTTCTCGCACATGACTCTTTTTCTTCATGACCAGACATTCCTATAAATAGGAAATTAGGATATTTCCCCACTCATTCTCCATCATCCAATTTAGGGTTTTGAATGGATTAGGTAGGACACAATGTATCTACGCCATATCATGTCTCCTCTAGAAACTTCTCCTAGTATCCATTTGAATTCACCTAAAAATGGTTTACATCAAATTTCATGCCACCAACTCATCAACCTTATCTTCCTCTTGGTTCTCAAGTTTCAAGAAAATAAACTTGTTGGCTTAGATTCATCATATCTTCAATCTTTAACATAATGCAATAGCTTAGTATTATCAATCTTCTGATGCTCAACACATACTGCATTGCTTGACATCAACTATAAAATCACTCAACATCAACTAAAGTTTACTAATGCTTAACATCAACTAAATTTTACTTGACATCAACTATCTTGCTTGATATCCACTAGAATTTTCTTTTTCTTAGCTCCAATTGACTTTTTGCTTGGCTTGCACTAACTTTTCTCAGCACCTACTGTCCACTTGGTCAAGCTTGGCAGACAAACTTTGTGCAACTTGTTCTTCTAAACTTTCTTAGTATAGCCAACATTTGTAACCTTAAGTAGATTATTAGTACATCATGTCATCACTATCTTAACTGATCCTTGTACTTCATTACATAATCATTACTCAATCTTTCCTCTAGGTGCTATTGTTACCTCTTATTGATCAAATCCTCTTGATAAATCAACTAAGTGATAGTACTTGAATCTTATAAGTAGTTGTCTTACCAACAAATAATAGGTTTGACATCAATGACAAAACAAATTGAAACACATAGTTTTCTTCAAGAATCTCTATCTTTCAACAATCTCTCTTAACAATGATCTTTTCAAATAGATTTCAACACGTATATCCACTAACCAAGTTCTAACAGTGTCTAGTAGGTGCCAAGTTTGTCATCTGTATGGATCACAATAGTTTGAGATATTTTCTAGAGCAACGAGATTTGAATGAGAGGCAATAAAAATGGGTAAGCAAGGTTTAGGATTTTGATTTTGACATTGAATATGTGAAAGGAAAGAACAATGTGGTTGCAGATGCCTTGTCTAGGAAACTCACCATCTTCTCACTAAACCATATTGGTTGATAGAATATTCAAAAAACACATTTTCATGTGAGCTAATGGATGGAAACACCCAAGATGATTGGTACAAAGTGGTGGATGACATCATCTACTATAAGAATCATATATTTTTAGTGCCAGAATCCAAATTGAAGTAGAAAATCTTGAAGGAAGTACATGACTCACCCTTGGCAGGACACTCGGGCTTCCTCAAATCTTACATAAGTCTTTGGGAGAGGTTTTCATGAAAAGGACTTAAAGGAGACATATTGTTGTATGTAAGAGAGTGTGTGGTCTGCCAGCAGAACAAATCTGAACATACTCTACCTACCGGGTCACTGCAACCTCTGCCAATTCTAGAACATAAGTGGGAAAGTATCTCAATGGATTTCATAATGGGGCTTCCCAAGGTGAATGGAAAGGATTGTATTTTCATGGTGGTTGATAGATTGACAAAGTATAGATTTTTTTTGCCATTCCCTTAAATTTTTCAGGCCACACAAGTTGTCGATATGTTTTTTAGAGAAGTCTTTCATCTACACAGGTTACCCCAAAACATTTTCATTGATCGAGATGGGTGATTCATCAGTGTCTTCTAGACAATACTATTTCAATTGGCAGGGACAAAATTGTCACTAAGTACTAGTTACTATTGTGGTGTCCATAACACACGCCCCATTCCTAGTTAGGAATTGGGACCCCCTACTTTTTTTGATTCCCAGATTCACAGTTTGAGAGTTAGAATTTTTTTATTATATAGATTTACAATTTTTTGAGTCAAAAATAAAAAAATTCACAAAAACATTAGAAAATCGAAAAAAAATTCACAAAAACATTGGCAAAATCGAGAAAATTATAAAAATAAAAAAATTGAAATGCAAATTTCAAAATAAAAATAAAATAAAAAATTCATAAGTCCAAGCGCATGCACGCGTGGGGATGCGCAATGCACACACCCTGCCCAGATGGGGGATTATAAAACCTCCTGCACTGCATTAAAATGTCTATCTTTCTATGAGTTTTTTTTTTGAGGGCTCTTATCACATGCCAAGGTAATACAAACGTGCAATGAAATTCTTCCACGCTTGCGCTCCTAACCCTATGGCAATAGTGCCACGCCTGCGCACAAAATACAAACTCCCGATGGCGCTTTTGTTGCACCCACGGCCATAAAAAATGCATGACGGTGATAGCGCCATGCTTGTGCATGAAATACAAACCCGTGGCCATGCTTTTGGCATGCCCGTGGCCACAACAAATGCATGGCGGTGATAGCGCCGTGCCTGCGCACGAAACACAAACCCATGGTGGTGCTTTTGGCATACTCGTAGCCCCCACCAAATGCAAGTACAGTGGCACCCTTGTGTGCCACGCCATATCAACCATGCACGATGACTTCTCGTGCACTCGTGCTTATGAATTATGCGTGGCGCTCTTTCACACCTATGCCCAGGTACAAGGCACGATAGTATTTTGGTTCGCCCACATTCACAACAGCGCACAGTGGCACATAATGTGTGCTCACGCTCACAAGCCTATGCGTGGTGGAGTCCTCCACTCACACTTATAAAATGTCTGCCCGCACTTATAAAATATTGTGCTTTGTGCATAACACGCAATGTGTGCATCTTTCACGTACACACTTTATTATTATTATTATTTTTAAAAAAATTTCCAAATAACAAAAAAAATTAAAAATATTTTTAAAAAAATGTTTAAAAATAAAATAATAAATCACCCAAAGAAGATTTTTTTTTTACTCATGTTTATTCTTTTAGCTTTTATGTTATTTGTGACTAATAAATGCTTTTCTTGCAATGTGTAGGTAACCAAATGGCGTCCACATCCAGAGCAGCACCCAAACTCGTAGTCTTCAAGTTCTAAGGTGTACCTTCAAAGTCAAGGCTCTACGATGATTATGCTGAGATCAGAGATACTGACTTCAGACACACAGACTTGGGAGAATTCTTGAGAATTTGCAACAATCTGATAGAGAGGTCAACCATCATGTCCATATTGATCCATTTTGGATTAGTGAATGCAGCCTCACATCTGGGGACTATACAATTAGTTGAATTAATCATGACACTATGCTAGCATTTTGTTCCTGACGAAAGGGTAGTTAAGAGTGTCATCGAAGAAGTGGTGTTGGATCTGCGACTCGACAACATTGAGAAGGTATTTCATCTTCCCAGAGCTGATTAGTTTATTAGACTCTCCTATGAAGCAGCTGAGAGGTGGTACAGGGAGCATTAGCAAGAGGCCATTGACATAATACAATCCTCGTACCTCATTGAGAAGCCTCCTCGGGGAAAGATAACTGACAAGGTGGATATGACTTAGGGATACATGAAGGAAGACATTGGATATTCTATCATTCTCCTAAGCAGGGTTATGGGCTTACTTGTAGTGGGTCACCTCAGTACCTTCATGGTCAACTTTATTGAGACCATTAGACAGGTGAAGATACAATTAGATTGGGCCACCACACTAAGTGAAAACTTGTGTGAGCAACTGAGGATGGTGAAGGATAAGAAGAAGTTTTACATGACTTCTTACATGGTGTACCTGCTTGTAGCAAGGGCAACAAACTATCCTAGTTTGTATAGGAAAGACAATATGTAGGACCCCAATGCTTGGGCATACATAGTCTACCCTCAATTGGTAAACAAGAAGCTCTCATCGTAGAGAAAGGAGTACAAAATCATGAATGATGCATTCATCTTTACAATTATTCAATTCATTTAGGGAGACTATGGGAAGAGGTTATCTAATGAAGCTAAAGCATAGATCACGACTCTCGGAGTTTACTTCATCCAGTTTAAGACATTCATGTATCTTTGAGTAACTAGTTCATCCATCAATCCTAAGAAGCTCTTGAGATATCCTAGTGAAAAATTGGTGCTACTGGAGATTTCTCGACAGATTGAGTCAGCATATGAGAAAATCAAGAGACAACGGAGACCTTGTTGGACATGGCCACTTGTCATAGGAGCATATCAGGTGAAGAGGAAATAGGATATTCTAACCTTCAAGTAGGAATGGGAGAACGATCCCCTTGAAGAGTACAACTCTCATCGACCATATTTTAATAATGTTGGGAAAGTGGAGAGCCTAGAAGGAAAGGACTTCCATCATGAGGATGCAATTGAAGATCATTTGATGAATGTCACAAACAACTATGATGTTTGCGTCAGGGACTATTATAGGATGAATTTGTATTTAGTAGAGAAGGCTCTCCATTTGAACATCCCTGATGAGATAAGGCTACAAGACTCTAAGGAATTACTAGATCCCCTATTCAATGGAGATAAAGTTGGTGAAGACCCATTCTAAATGCAGAGGTTGACAGAGTGGAAGGAGATGATATCAATCATTGAGCAAGGCATATCATCAGAATGATAAATAATTGGATTAAGAAACCTTTTCCACTTGATCCAATTCTAGATACAATGATCTTCCATGCACATGCTCGCCCAAAAAGGGGTAAAGGAAGGAAAATCACAATTCCTACCTTTGCACTCCAGTCTCCTATCAGGCCAGAAATAGTCTACCAGCTTGATCGCCTAGTTGGATATTATCACCCTCCAAAAAGGAAGGGAAAGAGAAAGAGAACCTCTCCTCAGAGGATTTGGATAGAGCAAGTCTATCCCCAGTAGCAAGAACTGAGTTCACAAGAGTCCCAAGATATTGGAGCTACCTAAGTCCAGGATGAATCATAGTTGCCCCCTGTTGTGTCTAGCCAACCAGAAGAATGAAAGATTCCACAAGCTTCCGTTCCTCCTACACCAAAAGAGCCAACTTATCCTTCTGTCCCAAAGAAACATAAGAGGATCAAGATTAAGATGAAGAAAAGGCAAAGGATCAGTAGGAGATTAGTGCCTAATCCATCTATTCCTGAAACTATTCTGGAGGAAGAAGAAGATGAGGAAGAAATAGAATTAGAAGAGAAGGAGGAACAAGTGCCCTTACAGGGAAGAGCTTGGCTAGCAAAAGCCACAGAGTTGGAAAGAAGAAAGAGTGCCACAGGTACCTCACCATCCACCCAAGTAGAACCATTAGAACTCTCTTCTTCGAAAGATGAAGTGTAGCAGTGGGTAGATAAGAAAAGTAAACAGGGAGATGATGTTTTCTCCATGAAAAATTTTGATTTCATGCTCGTGGGTATAGAGTTTATTGGGGGAAAGATCATGGACACTCGTACAAGTGAACTTCAATAGGAAGACTGGACACAAATGCTGCCAGATACACAGGGTCCTGATTTCACTCCTCCATCTCCACCACAAATGGTGGTAGAAAGTGGTTCAGTAACTCCTCCACCTCAGAGTTTAGAGGAACAGGTTTGAAAGGAACCATCTTTAGAGGAGCAACCAGAACAAATGGCTACCAATGAAGGGTTGAAGGAGGGACAAATGGTAGAATATTCACAACCTTCCCAAGACATTGAGGTGCAAGCTACAAGATCTATAGAGATTGAAGCTACAGAAAGGGAGTCCTCACAATAGGATATGACTCTAAGAAAGAGTAATAAAGGGAAGGAGGTAGTTGAACACACCCCTTCGTCATCAAGAGCTAGATCCATAGAGAAACACATCCCAAGATGGTTTTGAAAGGAGATAATGAGGAGTGCTAAGCCTTAGTTCGGTGCTTTGGAGGATGACATTTGTGACATTACAAAGATCTTGAACAAGATTGAGTCTCCATTACATGAGGCAGCACCATTTGCATTTTTCACTACCATATGGAACCAAGATTTATTTGCACAAGTGGCTCTCCCTCCTAAAGGTATAGATACAGAAAGCATTAGCCTCAAGGATTATGAAATGAAGGATGTTATGTTGGGAAGGCCTACATGGGATTTAGCCTGACAAATGATGACTATGGGAGTCAAAGAGGTTCTTAAGCATATGGAACAAGATGAGATTGAACTCTGAGTACTTCGAAGGCAAGTTGAGATCCTAAAAGGATATTTGGCTAAAGTTGTTGGTCCTCTTGATCCTGAGCACCCCGAGAAAACTCTGAATACCATTCTTAGAGAAGGGAAAGGTGTATGGTTCAATCCATTTTTGAAAGCTTGTTAGGAATGGTGAGAAAGCCTTGAGGATAAAGGTGTTACCATAATCATTGGGAATTTGAAGTTACTGCATGCTACATAGGAGAACGTGAATAAGATTGTGGCAATTTTGAGGTAGGACTTCAGTATCATGGATGAGGTACAGGCATGGAGCAAGGATTTGCACACTCTACAAGCCATAAAAGGGCAAAGGTACCACATTTTGATCGATGTATATACTAAAGAAGAGCTAGATATAATTGATGATTGGATAGAAAAGATAGCAGATGGAAATAAGGTAATGGAAACATTACATGATGAGATCCATCGGCTCAAGGACCAAGCCTGAGAGTGAATTTTGGAAGCAGAGAGACATTATAGTGATGCCTACTTGGATATTTTTGAAGACGATGAACACGAGAAGTTATTTCCTGTTGAGGTGGTAGTAGAGAATTTCAAGAAGACTTTAGAGGAAGCATCCATTGGTGAAGATATTAGACAAACCTTCAGAAAAAAAGAAGCATTGTTAGAGTTGGACACTAAACTCAAAGATTTTGCAGAAACTCGAATTGAAGTGAACAACTACAGACAGAAGGTGAAAGATAAATATGAGGCTTTAGATCTTCTAGATGCGGCTAAGATTACTAAGATGATAGAGAAATTCAAGGGTAAACATCCAAACATAGCTTTGGGATGAAGAAGAACAAAACCCAGATGCTAGAATTTCAATTTTGACACTTAGTAAAATTTTATTTTTGACCCAGTTGAGGTGCGCAGGTCCACAGCTCCGCATTTTCATGCAGCTCCATAGGTTCACAGCTCTGTAATTTAGAGGTGCACCGACAGTTAACTGCCAGTTCCAAAAATTAACACTTTCTATGCATCGAGAATGCATTCTAACGACTATTTAACTTTGACACATGCCTAGTGAAGGACTAGCTTCCATTTTTGATGCCTCTATTCACTTCCACTTCAACTGATGGCTTCCTCCTACTTTCTCTCTCATTTTTTCTTTGTTTTTGACATGTAAAGGGCTCATGCATCCAATTAATGAATAAAATATGGATGGAGTCCCTCTAAGCACCAGATTAAATGTTAGTCTATATATATTTAGTTTGTTTTAATGTTTTAAGAGCATTTTATTGCATGAAGATATCTCTCACTCTCAACACAAATTGAGGGGACGATTTCTTATAAATACCCCATTGTAAAATGTTACAAAGGCTATTGTTATTATGCAATAAAATTATACTTTTGGTGCTAGCATTTAGAGTGTAGTGGTTCTTGCCTAAATGTGTCATTATTTTGTGAATTTTGTTCATGAGATTGTGATTGAGCCAAAGGTTTATTGCGTTATTTCTGGTTGTGCGATCTTTTAGTTTTGGTGTTTGTTATAGTTTTATGAATTTTACTAATGTATCTAGCTTGAGGAGAGATCACAAATTGTGCCTGCATAATTCTTTGTCTTGCATGAGCACAATTTTTGTGGCCTTGCGATTTGGTGAAGAGTGAAATATCATACGATTGTTAAAGTTTCTCACCAATGATTGCATCAGTGGATTCTAGGAAGCGCTGCTCTTATTTTCATTGGTTTCCTACCAATTTCTTTGAAAGTTTAACTTATAGTGTGTTGTTGTCTGTAGCTTATGTCCGTTTAAGATATCAATTTCATATTATTTGCTTTTAGTTTGGTTATTTGCTTTGCTAACCCCTTGTTAGAATAGGAACTCATTTTAGTTGCATTGTTAGAATTACATTCGTTGAAAAACCAGAAAATAAAAAATATTGTTCTTTTGGTGTGTTATTTTGAGACTAGAAAATAGATTTACTTCATTCTGAGATCATAGTAGAACTAGCAAAGGCCTCCTCGTGAACAATCACATTTATCTTCAACTGAGCAAATTTTGGTACGTCGCAAGACAAATACTGAACCTTGTAGTTGATCCCAAAAGATTAGATTTTCAAGAGAGGAATTGCGCAATGGATTCCTGTTATTGAACTTGTATAAAATGACCTCCCAATAGTTACCACCCTCAAACAGAGGGACAAACAAAGATTGTGAACAAGTGGCTCAAAGGTTACCTTCAAAACTATGTTTCGTCACAACAACAGGTGTGGGTCCAGTGGATACACCTAGGAGAATATTGTTACAAGACCACATATCACATGTCCATCAGGATGACACCATTTAAAGCTCTATACAAGTAAGAACCCCTCTCCTTGATCGACACTGTGCTGGGAGACAATCACACACCAAGAGTGAGGAGATGGCTTCAAGAGGGACATGGCATCCTACGATACCTGAAGGAAAACTTACAATGGGCATATAATCAACAAAAGATGTACGTCAATAGACACCAAATGGAGAGGAGTTTCAAAGTAGGGGACTTGGTTTATCTTAGGCTCCATCTGTATCGACAATCCTCATTGAAGGAAAAGGGAAAGAAAAATTGAAGCCACGATTTTATGATTCTTATCGCATTGTGCATCACATTGGTGAAGTTTCTTACGAGCTTGAACTTCTGGAGGGAAGTTGTATTCATAACATCTTTCATGTTTCATGACTAAAGAAAGCCATGGGTCAGAACATCATGGTAGCCATAGACCTTCCACCACTCAATGAAGAAGGAACCAACCATGATCATCTAAGTATGTGAGAAGACCCTACAGAACCACACAGTGAAGGAATATTTGGTGTGTTGGAAACACTTGCCATTGGATGATGCGACGTGGGAGGGAAAGCACATTCTCTAGCAACCGACATTGCATTTGCTTAAGGACAAGCAAAATTTGGGACGGGAGGACTGTAATGTTCCTTTTATAAAATAAATCATTTATCAAACTATTGTTAGTTGTCCAATTGATTTAATATATCTCAGACCCATTTTTGTTTTGTTTTTATAGTTTGTGTCATCGTTGGCTATCTTTGTACACCCTCAAAAAGTTTTGCCAATGGGTATTTAAGCATGGATTGTAGGTAGTCTTTAGGTATGCAATTTGGATTATTTCTTTATACTACAAATTCCAGTTGGGATTCTTTGTTTTATTCCATTTCAAAAGTGAAAGATCTTCCCTACTTAGCTATTTTGGTTTCGGTAGGATTCAACCCTCACCCTATTCCATCACCTGTAACACTTCACTTGGATTTGGCAAATCAGAGTACAATCTTTTGGCAAATATCATTGAAGGTTTATTATTTGGTTCTATCTAATGAATTTGGATCTCTAAAGTTTGCATTATTGAGTTTCTTTCTTCCATCCGCACACCCTTCATCTTCCACATTCTAGAAAATAGCCAAACTGATCAAATACATCACTAGATAGTATACTTGTGTTCCATATGATCTTCTTGGCTGTACAATCCTCTTATTGCATGGTCTATTGGTCATATGACCTCCTTGCATAACCCTTCACCCACATTGTACTTCTTCTCCACCCACCATGCAACCACCATACGACTTGGAAATTGGGTCACCATACGGCCACATAGCTTGCTCACTATATTGCCACTCGGAGTCTCGACATTGTAGGGCTACTTTGACCCCCAATCCACTATATGGCCTTCATTCACTTCACCCTACCTGTACTATCACTAAAAAAATGTATGGCTTCTTCCTCTCTCCAATACTGTATGGCCCATAGTTTTGTTGCATGTGCAACCATTTTGTACAACCCTATTAGCTTGAGGTTAGTCGAATCACCACATGGGGGTTCAAAACATTACAATTTATTGGGGCCTTGGTCACCTCCATTGGAGGTACACCCAAGCTTGTACTGCATCATAATATAATTGGCCCCTTACCCAAATAAATTAGAAAATTCTAAGTAGTTGGAATTTAACTACGACAAATTTGTTGGTAATTAAAATAAAAATTAAATAGAAAATTTCTCCTAAATCAATTAAATCAACTTTTAATTAATATTTTCCACAACATCTGTAGAACCCTAAATGTACATACATGCTCATGAGTCTAATCACATAATGTATTTTGAATATGAATTCACCAATTGCCTAAGTATTAATATAGTAATATAAAGATATGTTTCCCGTATAGGGACACCTTTGGGTCAACATGAATGGTCAAAGTCACTATCCCCATGTGTCACTATCGAGGATATAGGTACACACTCAATTCCTAAATTTAGGGTGAATTTACTTGGTGCCTATTCAATAAACAACAAACATTAGGTGTAGATGCTTAATAAATAAATAACTAAAACACATAAAGACACATATTCATGTGAAGGAGAATGAGACACCATGTAGATCTTAAAAGGAAGTGACTACAACTTTGTTCCCACTTTGTATTGGCACCAATGGGCAATCCATAAATAACAATAGTGCATACAACATAAAAACATATAATCACATTATAAATCATTTAAATAATCATTATTCATTAGTTGAGAATATATTTATTGAAGGTAAAAGAAAAATATCCACATCATAAAAGAAAATTGTAAATAAATCTAGTAACATCCATGTGATAACACATAATTCATAATCCATGTCTGAATACAAACTAACCAGATATCGTCATAAAGCATCATGTCACATCACTAGCATCATCATGCATATATGATGAAACAAAATAGCAACATCATCTAACATATAGCATCTATCATACTAATAGTCAAAATATGTAATCGGCACCCTGAAAATTCCCAAGAACTGAACCAACTGCTGATAAAGATTCTAATGTTTTTGCATAGATTTTGAAACCATATAACATGAACAAGAAGGAATTTATGCAAACTAAAGATTGAACCACTGCTGAAATAATATCAGTTCTCAAACTAATAAAAACAAATACATAGCAAACTCACTAATTACTCCAACATCATTCATATAACAAACTCTTCAACTCACTAATTACACCCAATCTGCTTGTAGCTGGAAATGCATCCAAGTTGCTTGCTAATGAGTTGATAACAATGATTTCCAAAGGCCAAACCCCAAGGGAATAACATATAGAATGTCACAAGAGAGGATAGACATCCTCTAATGCCAAGGATAGATCTATAACTCAAACATCCAAGTTCTTATCAGATGCAATTCACAATAATTAGATGCTAAACAATGAAGCCCCCACCTCTATTTATACTTTTCCTTCACCCTTCTAGAAGGAAATAAAATATTAATTAATTGAATTTGATAGAAGCTTCCCCCTTCCAATAATTAATGCACTCTCTAGAAACTTCCCCCTTGCAATACAATAATTAATTGTGCTTCTAGAAAATTAAATTACTAGAGGCTTCCCCCTTTCCAATAATTAATGCATTGTCTAGAAGCTTCTCCCTTGCAATACAATAATTAATTGTGCTTCTAGAAAATTAAATTAATTAAATATAAAGTCACCTTTTAATTTTAATTTATTTAATGACTTTATAAGAAATTAATTTAATCAATTTCTCCTTATTTGTCCACTTAGCCTTTGGAGAACGTAAAGTCTAAGAACTCCACTGAGTTTCTAAAAAGACGGGGACATTACAAAATAGTCTCTACTCATCAAAGCATCTCAATATGCAAATAAGCATGTAAAATCTATCAAAGTATATCTTAGGTCAAAAAAACCATAGAACATAATGTAAATATGGGAGGCATTAAAACCTCTCGCACTAGGCAATTGCTTACTCTTGGAAGCCTACAAAACGATAAGGGTATAAGTATCTCAACCATGTGGCATCCTCCTATGTGGTTGAAGTCTCATCATTCGAGTCCTATTGGACCCTTACATGCCCTATATCTTGAACTGTAATGGTCAACCTCCAATGTTGAAGGCTTTGAAAGTTTCTAGTCCTCTACCTATAAAGCATCCCAATCAATTACATGGTCACATTAGGAATATACTATCTCAAAATATAAACATGTGAAATATCATGGATACACAATAGGTTAGGTGGTAATGTCAAGTGATAAACAACAAGACTATTCCTCTCTAGGATCTCAAAAGGTCCAATAAAATTTGGTGCTAACTTAGAGCCTTTTCAATAATGGATGGGCCCCTTATGTGGTGAAATTCTCAAAAACACTTGGTCACCAATAGGAAAGAGATGATCCATCCTTGTGGGAATTTACATACTTCTTATTTTGATCTTGGGAAGTAACAAAATACTCTAATATGAACAACATGCATGTCCATATCCTAAATCATCTCTAGACTCAAAACTACCCAATCCTCCAATCAATCCCAACTCAAAGGGGTATGACAAGGTCTACCATACAAGGTCTAAAATGGTGGTATGCCAAGAGAACTATGGTGCTCATTATTATAGGTGAATTCAACCAAGTAAAAATAATACCCTCACTTTGCAAGTCTATCCATCACATACATTAAAAGAATGTCCTCAAGAACCCAATTCACTCGCGCATTTTTTCCATTGGTCTTTGGGTGATAAGCATAATGGAAATTGAGTTGTGTTCCCAAAGCATGTTGAAGAGATATCTAAAATGTTGAAGTGCACACTAGATCTCTATTCTAAATGATCCTAAAAGGAATCTCATATAATTGAACAATATCCTCCAAGAACACATGAACTATTGAAGTAGCTATCTATGATACTCTCATGGGTGAAAAGTGAGCTACCCTAGACAACTTGTCCACCATCACCATAGTAGAATCATGATGATGTGATGACATATGCAATCCTATGATAAAATCAATAGATGTAGTATCCCATTTCTACTCAGGAGTAGAATGTTGTTGCAAAAGTCCTATAGGATGTTGATTCTTTGCCTTGACTCTCTTACACTCAAGGAATAAAGAAAAAAAATCAACAACAACATGCCTCATCCATAGACAAAAGTAAAAATACCTAAGGTCAACATGCATCTTCTTAACATCAGGATGTACAGAATATAGTGCATGATGTGCCTCTGAAAAAATTAAAGGACAAAGGCCCCCTAACACTAGCACACAAATATATTCCAAGTGCCACAATAGTCTGTTGGACTCTAAAGAATAACTTGTGAAACACCCCTCAAGGGTATTTATGAACTCAATCTCCACTCTAACCTCCCAATACCAAGTGTCACTAGGAAAAGCCTCTAATATACAACTCTGAAAATCCACACCCAATGTCTGTTGGAAATATATGATAGGCTAAGTTACTGAGAGGGGAGGGGTGAATCATAAACTTATAAAACTTAATCTTATTTCACCAATTAATCTTTCATGTGTATTATGATATAATTGCATACATGAAAAACTGAAAGCATTAAAACATTCACAACACTTTGACACACAATATGGTGACCTAGATCCCTTCCAAATAGAAAGTAAAACTTAGATGGGGATAATGCCCAGAAGCTTTAGTACTGCAGTATAAAGTTGGCTTGTTAAGGCTTATAATGATCAATTCTGATGATTTGCCCTATTAGGAGCAATAAGGACTGCTAGGTCCACCTTGTGAAAGGATTTAAAAAACATACAATGAAGCATGCACTCAGTAAAGAGATTTACAAAAGACTATTAAGTCTACCTTGTGAAAGGATTTAACTGTTCCACCTGTTAGGATGAACCAGTGGTTGATCTCTGATCTACAACTTGATTTCACTGAATGAGATTCCTTTGTAATGATCACTTTGCTATGATAGATAAATCTCTGTTGCTCCTTATACTGTTATAGCCTTTTACTTCACACTTCTGCTCTTCAAATTTGCATCATATTCATATCATCTATATTTCTTTGGATGTGATATAATACATTACATATATACCAATCCAATTTACAAATCAACAAAGTTGGCTACAATACAACTTTCACCAAAATACACAAAGTCAGCCCAACTGCAGGAACTCGGGTTCTAAAAACTAATTCGACGAGGTTCTAATACTTGACATCCATTGTCAATGCTCGACATCATCAGGCACTTAGTAGATGTAGAAGATTAGTCCATATTGATCACTTCCAAGTAATCTAAACTTGGTTTACACTGCTGACTCGGTGAACACTGTGAAACTCAACGTATAAACTGAATCACTTGGATACCATTGCATAGCTCAGTTAATACTATTACTGTGAGCTCAATAACCATTTTAGAACTTGGTTTGTACTAAGAAACTTGGTAAACCTTATGAAGATCAATTTACATTGAAAATCACCAACTTGGTAGTAACTTCTTGATACAAATTGAATACTATCCCTGGTACTTGGTAGCAACTGTATAACTTGGTAGTGTTTGAATTACTTGGTTAACACTGTTAACTGTACACTAAGCTTAGTAACTACTGGCTAACTAAATAAGTGTATGTCACTAATAAACAAACTTCTCTATAATGTCAATAATCTCCCCCTTTGGCATTAGTGACAAAAATACATTTTAATTAAAACTAAATTCTCAAAAAGCTCAAAAATAATATTTAGTCTCCATCCCATGTCTTCAACTCAGTAGCATACTCTATTTTTGAGATTTTTCAAAATTATTTTTGTAAGAGATGTACTCTGTTTATCTGAATATCTGTACATGTACATAATATGATGGTGCTCCCCCATATATATATACTTTATATAATATATAAATATTCTCATCTTTTATCTTCGTCCTTTATATTACATCTTCTCCCCCTTTGTATATTACATCTTATATTATATCTTCCCCCCCTTTTTGACATAAATGCCAAAGGTGTGTTTTACATGGTTATTCCAAAATGTGACAAGAAGTCAAAATGCACCTTTAAAAATAATGACAATGTCTTGTCCCAATTTTCTTGCAACACCTTACATGTACGCAATGCAATCTGCACTTCTGTTGATAATTTTATCACGTGGTCAACAATAGAGAAGTTCTTGTCATGGATGAGGGTTTTAGCATGTACAATATGTTTCTACAATGCATCCATGTTTAGAAGAATCATGCCTTGTATATTTACCAGTGTAGCTCTTATCTTGGCTTCTTCCCTTAGCAATTCTACCTGCATATCAGTTAGAAATCTGATCTTTGTACAGTGAGCAAAATAGTAGCTTGGGTCAAGTGACAACTAATGTGTACTTGCCTTTAGATCTTCATCAATCTTAGAGAGTTTTCCTTTAATTACCTATGTGAAAATGGATGTATCACGGAGTTTTCTGAATAGAGAAGTCACATTGTTGGTAGAAGTTTCCAATGAGCCTAGAATAGTAGACAAGTCTACTTGTTGTATGACAATCTTTTGTGTTACTAGCTCCAATACTTTATTTTCAAATTTCTTCTCCACTCTCTACAACAATTTCTCTTGTCCATTTAAGTCTTAATTGAATTTTTGGACCACTTTTGCTAGCTGTGCCAAAATAGGTTGAGAAGTGTCAACCTCAGTGCTGAGTGCCTTTGTAAGAATGT
Organism: Cupressus sempervirens; assembly: GCA_028749045.1. Classification (NCBI taxonomy): domain Eukaryota; kingdom Viridiplantae; phylum Streptophyta; class Pinopsida; order Cupressales; family Cupressaceae; genus Cupressus; species Cupressus sempervirens. The sequence continues at coordinate 804,085,454 of CM053783.1, read as the reverse complement.
TCTTTGCATCTTCAAGCACTTGAAATTCTTTGTTCCTTTCTTCTATAAGCCTTTGCTGCTTAGTTTTCTTCTGCAGTAGCTCTCCTACTATATGCATTTGATCAGGATTTAGATTGGAGATATCCCAATTTTGGATAACTATCTCCTCATCAAGATCAATGTCTTCTTCCTTGTCTTTGCTTTTACTGAAAACTTTTGCACTCAGTTGAGACACGGTCTCAACTATCTTAGTACTTATTATTTGCATGCTTAGAATGGAAATAATGGTATAAATAGAAGGACTGGTAGTGAAAGTAGATATTGCACTTATTGCGGGAATACCTTGTTGCTAAGTAACCAAAGTTGATGGAGGAGGAAGTACTGACTACTCAGTGGATGAAGCGCTGGTCATTTCTGTCAAGGAAATATTGAGTTGAACAGGTTCAAAGAGTGGTTGAGTGTTTGGATTTTCAGTGTTTGACACAACCAACTTGGTATTAGCTTTCTCTAAGCTAGATGGCTTTGAAGCTTTTCTCAGAGAATGAGGAAGTGAGGCTATAATTGCTGCTACAATCTTCTCAGGGTCTCATCAATACTCTGAATCTCAGGGAGATTCTCCTTAATAGCTTCTTGTTCTTGTTCCTGATCATCTACATTCTCATAATTTGTTACTTCTTCCTCATCAATTTCCTCTTCCTTTTCATTTTCTCCATCATCTTCCTTATCAATGATATTGACAACAAAATCACTTTGCTTATGAAGATTGTAGATGTTCTTCCATGTGTTAGTGGGATTCCTTACCACATGTTCAATGTCATTAATCAATATCAAACTAGTGTTGAATCTCAAAGTAAGTTTTTCTTCATTCTTCTTGATGGATTCATTCACTTCTTTATCACTCAAAATCGGCATGCGTTGCCTTAGGGTCTGCTCATAAATGTCCTTAGTAGTTTTCTTTGCATGCTCCCATCTTGTCTTAATTTTCTCCATTAATTCATTAGGAATCTGTTGAGAAAGTTGGTCTAGAGAGTATTTCCATTTTCCTAACTTTGCTATGACCATGTCTTCAATTTGCTATTTCTCCTCTGCATTTTGATTTCATATATGATAGGCTAAGTTACTGAGAGGGGAGGAGTGAATCAGCAACTTATAAAACTTAATCTTATTTCACCAATTAATCTTTCATGTGTATTCTAATCTAATTGCATATAGGAAAAATTGAAAGCATTAAAACATTCATAACACTTTGACACACAATATGAAGACCCAAAAACCTTCCAAATAGAAAGTAAAACTAGGGTGGGGATGATACACACAAGCTTTAGTACTATAGTATAAAGTTGGCCTGCTAAGGCTTACAATAATCACTTCTGATGATTTTCCCTATTAGGAGCAATAAGGACTGCTAGGTCCACCTTGTAAAAAGATTTACAAAACATACAATGAAGTATGCATTCGATAAAGAGATTTACAAAAAACTATTAAGTCTACCTTGTGAAAGGATTTAATTGTTCCACCTATTAGGATGAACTAGTGGCTAATCTCTGATCTGCAACTTGATTTTGCTAAATGAGATTCCTTTGTAATGATCACTTTGCTATGATAGATAAATCTTTGCTACTCCTTATATTGTTGTAGCCTTTTACTTCACACTTTTGCTCTTCAAATTGGCATCGTACTCATATCATCTATATTTCTTTGGATGTGATATGATACATTACATATGTACCAATCCAATTTAAAAATCAACAAAGTCAGCTACAATACAAGTTTCACCAAAATACACAAAGTTGGCCCAACTACAAGAACTCAGGTTTTGAAGACTAACTCAGTGAGGTTTTGATACTTAGCATCCATTGTCAATGCTTGACATTGTCATGCACTCGGTAGATGTAGAAGCTGGGTCCATTTTGATCACTTCTAAGCAGTCTAAACTCAGTCTACACTGGTGACTTGGTGAACATTGTGAAACTCAACATATAAACTAAATCACTTGGTTACCACTACATAGCTCAATTAATACTATTACTGTGAGATCGGTAACCACTATAGAACTTAATTTACACCAAGAAACTTGGTAAACCTTATGAAGCTCAATTTACACTAAAAATCACCAACTTTGTAGTAATTTCTCAGTGCAAACTGAATACTGTTCCTGGTACTTGGTAACAACTGTAGAACTTGGTAGAGTCTGAATTACTTGGTTAAAGCTATTAACTATACACTAAGCTCAGTAATTGTTGGTTGATTGAATAAGTGTGTGTCACTAATAAACAAACTTGACTATAATGTCAACAATGACAAAATTGATATCTCATGCCTTCTCCTTCTCAATGCATCTAGTGTTAGGAAATTAGGTTTAGTTGGCACTTAGATATGATTGTTATGTATTTTATTTATGATCAACATGTGCTTGAGATTTCATGATAGATAGATATTATGTATATCATAGAGATTTATTGGAACAACCAAGTTGGCACATAAAAAAATATGCTATGCAAGCTTAGGATTGTAATCACAAATGAGTATATATGTCATATCTATGTTCTCTTATGTTTATGATGAATATTGACTAAGTTAGAAATCATTTGGGAAAGATTGGTAGTAGACTAGAGTGCAGGAAATAATTTTAGAGACATTTTTTTGGAAAATTGGCTATATCTTATCAACAAGATGGAATTAAGGATAAAAATATTATTTTGTGGTTGAAGACATGCTCATGATTCTATGTTCATGTTAAAAATTCTTAGATATATTTCTAGAGAGGTCACTGAAGTAAAATATGTGATATATTTAACTGACAATTGATTGTGTTGGTGTAATGTGTTGATCTTCATCATAGAATGTGCTAATTTTATTGTAATGTGTCAAAAATATTGTCACTTAGGTTTACACCCTTGTCGAAAGCCTATGCATGAGGACAATCTAGTGAAACATGGAAACAATCTCCAAGCTATGGGACTTGAACTATGAGGTTGATTCTCCGGAGAAGGCCGGCTTCCTCTTACTATCAGGATGCACCTAACTACTCTTGGAGAGGAAAAGGGAGAAGGAGAGCATGAAAGAAAATCTACCTAATCTAATCTAAAGAGGTGATGCACCAAAATAGAGTGTTCAGACCAAACTCTGCCCATATATGCACTATTGAACCAGAATGAAACTAAGGATAAACACATTCAGACTTGCTTTAATCTAATAATCACATGCATATCAGAAAACCAAGATGAATGACACAAGGAAAGACAGATTCACTTATATTATCATTCATAGGCCAAGGAGATACAGTCATACAGATCATAGATCTCTACAAAACACCAGTAAGAGGCAAAGAATTCTTGCACTTTCATACCAATGGCTAAAGGAGATAAGACAAAAAATCATGTAGTTAAGAGGCACACAGGAATTCACATTGAGAATCTACAGAGCAGTAACAAAGAAAATAGAGAAGGGTTGACCTTACAAAATTCATAAAATTTTGCCTTTATAGTGTAGGCATAACTGGGATGTCCTCCAATAGTAATTACTTTGCAACAACCTGCCATTAAGTCCTACAGGGAACAATCATGGAGAAAATCTGATTTGGATATAGATCTAGATGCAATGATATCTAATCCTGGTTGGAACAGGGCCTTGAGAAGACAAAAATAGCACCATAACTATGCTCTGACTAGGTAGATAGATAGATCGAGGTGGTAGAGTGTTCTTCTTTGTTTCACATTTACTCCAGGGTGGTTGAAATGGATCATGAAGATCAGATTCATGCAAAACCCTTGATTTCCCCTATTTCTATCTCATGAATCAGCAAGGTCAGTAAATCAACCTATCTTGGCACTGGGATGAGCCACGTGGACCAAAAATCTTTTATCTTTTTGCCACCCTACAAAGTCTCCCTGAGTTGATCATGTCTTTTAACTAAATGCGCTAGCTCAACCTTGACTGTGGTGGTCACACTAACTGCCGACCGTTAATTGTCAATGCCTTAATTGGACCCACTGAGACACATTTTAGTGAGGTAATATGTCACTATGCGTATCCTCCAAGCACTTTCCCATGGTGAGATAGCACCCACCGTCAATATCCTTAGATCTGACGATCGTGAAGATTCGCCATATTACCACGCTTTGCCCTTAAAACTTTTGGGCCCATGAAACAGCTTAGCACACCTGGCATCCAACTCAGCTTGAATTGGTAGCATCCCTACAGCTTCATAACACTCAACCCCACCCTGCTACATGTTGCTAAGGCACTATATCGCTATGCGTAACATCCTCGTAGCTTTCCATAGCGAGATAGCGCCTGCTGTGGATTTTCCTTGATTCGACGATCGTGAAGACTCGCCGTATTACTACGCTTGCCTCCATAAAGTTTTGGTCCATGAATCCACTTTGCAACCACCTGGCACAACCTGGGATCCTTGTCTTGGAGAGATCTGCCCCCACTGATCCACGTGGCACAATGGTGCTATGTCGCTATGGATAATCTCCTCGCAGCTTCCATAGCGAGATAGCGCCAACCATTGATTTTCTGAGATCTAGCGGCGATCAAAAAAATTGTACAATTGCACATTGAGCTAGCTAAATGGACCAATGAAATATCACCACTATACTATAACCCACCTGACGACTGCCATTGAGGATGAGCCATAATATCACTTTGGATAAAGGCGAGCCCATGACGTCATCTGTGCCACGCATTGTCGAGGCGCTATGTCGCTATGGGTAATTTCCTCGCAACTTCCCATAGTGAGATAATGCCCACCATTGATTTCCTTCAATCTAGTGGTGAGCAAGATGGATCTAATCTATCAGTGTACCAACCAATGAGAACTGGCCATGTGCCAACCTGTCTGACAAATCTCATTTGCGGCCTGCCAAGCGAAGCAGGACCCACATTCCACAAGGTCATACCTTAGCCAATGAAAAGATTGATCAAAAGCCAACGTGTCTGACAAATTCTTGCTGATATCGAACTAGGCATACCTGGGACCCACCTTCCTTTTGATGTTTCCGCAGTATCACTTTCTGTTTGGGCACTATGTTGCTAATGGTGATGAACATCAATTTTTTGATAGCGCCATAGCGCCCACCATGGATGGAACAAAACCCAGTGCTGGAGAAATAATAAGGAAAGGGAGGACCCACCTAACACATGGCCGAAAGGTGCTATGTCACTAATGCAAAATAATGTGCAACTTTCCATAGTGACATAGCGCCATCCGTTGAACCAGATTGATCCAATGATGAGGAACTCGTGGGCCCACAAAAACATTCAAAATGCATAGGGAAGAAATATCATAAGGTTAGCATTTAATTTTTGGATATTCTTAGGATATTTAAAATAATATTAAATTGGGAAGTGACCGTTGGGCGGGCAGTATTTAAAATTCAAATATTTGGCGGGGGGGGCACAATATGTAACATTTCTGGCGACTCACATGGGATGCTTGCCTGCTATGCATAAGACTAGTGGCCTGAAGCATCCATTGGGCTATAGAGTCAAAAGATGTAGATCTTGTGTATACAGTGAAATCCTAACCCTACCTCTGAGAGGGAAACCCTAAAACCCCTGTGTCTGCAACTGGAATTAGAGACCAAAACCTTCATCTGCAACCTTCAAAATTTCAAAACTCGTTGTCTCACGGAGACAAAACCTGTGCTCGTGCACTTCTTGGAAAAGAAGGGAACAAACTGGAAACAAAACTAAGCTAATTATGTACTTGGAATCTCAAAACCTCAGAAACATGGCTTGAGATAGATCCCATTGACTGGGATGGGCAAAATTTCATCACTAGGCTTGCTTAACTGAAAAGCATTGGCCTTCTTACAACCGACAATCAGATAGGGACCACTCCACAATGCATCAAACTTTGAGTGTCTTCCTAGTTTTTCCCTATCTACATCCCATTTCATAACCAAATCTCCCTCCTTGAAGATTATGACCCTAGCCTTCCTATCAAAACTCTTTTTTACCTGCTGTTGGTGTGTCTCTAGGGTCTGCATGGCTTCACTTCTCTTCTCTTCCAGCTCCATCAACTCTCTGTCATGGCATTATCTTCAATCAACTCTAGCTGGTGAGCTAGCTCTAGGGATGGGAACTCCAATGAAATTGGAAGCATTGCTTCTCTACCATAGACTAACACAAATGGTGAATTCCCTATTGACCTTTAAGGCATTATTCTGTCAGCCCATAGGGCTGTCCTCAATTTTTTATGCCAACACCTCTGGTTATCTTCTATTGTCCTTTTCATGATTCTGATCAGGTTCTTGTTGGAGGACTCATCCAAACCATTACCCTGAGGATAGTAATTTGAGGATGTGCTCAAATAGATATTATGATCCACTGCCCATGCACAAATCTGAGCTCCAACAAAAGATTTTGCATTATCTAAAATAATGGTTGAAGGGGCACCAAACCTAGTCACAATTCCATCAAGGAACTCAACAACTGAAGATTCAGTGGCATCCTTCAATGCAACTGCCTCTATCCATCTAGTGAAGTAATCTGTAGTAGCTAGAATCCACTTGTGACCAGAATTGGAAGAAGGATTGATAGGGCCTATGAAATCCAATCCCCATTGAGCAAAAGGATGGTCCACCTGAATGGGATGAAGGGGAAGAGCTGCAAGTCTTTGTTTGCCAGAGAAAAAGGCACATTTCTCACACTTCCTCACATACTTATGACAATCATGAAATAGAGATGGCCAATAATAACTAGCTCTCATGATCTTCATTGCAGTTGTCCTTGCTGAAAAATGGCCACCATCAGGACCATCATGAAGCTCTTTGACTATTCTTTCAACTTGGTTTATATCAAGGCATCTTAATAGGGCTCCATTAAAATCTTTCCTGAAAAGGATACCATCAATTATGACATAAGGAATTGACTGTAATCTATACTGTCTCCTTTTAGTTCTATCTAATCCTTGAGGGTATCCATTCCCTAATAAGAAATTCATCATATCATCCATCCAACTCCTTGGGTCGCTATTTCTTACCTCTTGTTGCTCTGTCAGTATCATAGTAGATTCCTCATCAAGTTCTTGAGATGATAACATCTATTTACACAACCCCTTCCCTCTTACCAGCTTGGTAATCTGGATGTCAATGTCATATTCCATCACTTTAGTAATCCAGCTAGCTCTTTTCTCACTAATATCTTTGCTCAAAAGGAAATCCTTTACACTGGCATGAGGTACTAACAAATGAATCTTATTATGAGACAGGAGGTGTCTAAATTTCTTTAGAGCTCTGATGACTACAAGGGCTTGCTTCTCTACATAGCTATAATTATCTTCATATTCCTTAATCCCTTCACTAAAGAAAGCTATGGATTGCTCATCACCTTTATCATTTCTTTGAGTCAGGACAACAGAAATTCTTGACTCACCACCTAGGGTATAAAGAATGAAATCTTTCTCAAAGTTTGGATTAATGAGAGTAGGGGCTGAGGCTATGGCTGCCTTGATCTCTTCAAAATTTTCCTTCCCTTCCTTGGTCCATGCAAAGACCATACCTCTCTTGAGCATAGTTGTAAGAGGTTTCACCATGGTAGCAAGATTAGGGATAAATCTTCTCACAAAATTTATCTTGCCTAGGAAACTTTGCAGCCCTTTCTTGTGTTTAGGAAGAGGAAGGGCAAGTATTGCTTTTGTTCTCTCTGGATCAATAGTTAAGCCATCCTCAAATACAATATGTCCTAATAATTTTCCTTATTTAGTAGCAAAGACACACTTGCTTGGGTTAAGGGAAACTCCAAACTCTCTGCATATTAGGAATACTTGTCTTAGATGATCAAAACGATCCTCTGCATTCTTAGAATACACTATGATAACATCAAGGTAAACTAAGACAAACTTGTCAATCAATATTTTGAAGGCCATCTCCATTACCTTTTGAAATGTAGCACCTGCATTGGTTAGCCCAAATGACATTTTACAATAAGCATAGGTACCCCATTTAGTGGTAAATGCAGTCTTGTACCTATCAGACTCTTTAACTAGCACTTGATTGTAGCCAAAAAATCCATCAAGAAATGAGAATCTCTTTGAACTGCTGACCTTGGACAAAATCTGCTCCATAGAAGGGAGAGGATGGTGATCTTTAAGGGAAGCTTGGTTAAGGTCCCTAAAGTCCACACACAATCTAATTTCTCTATTCTTCTTCCTAATAGGGACAAGGTTTGCTACCCATGATGAGTGTTTGATAGGGAAAATTATATTGGCCTCAATCAACTTGGATAGCTCCTTTCTCATTAAGGGTTCAATTTTAGGATTCACTGGCCTCTGTTTTTGTCTTACTGGTTTTACACCATTAATTAAATCTATGGTATGCTGAAACAACCTTGGGTCAAAATCCTTTAAGTCATCATATGTCCAAGCAAATACATCATTAAATTCTTGACATAGATGAATAAAATTTTCTTGTTCAATTTTAGAACATACCTTCCCCATGTTCAAGGACTTTCCATCAACAACCATGACTGGAATATGATCATCGTCATCAGCAGCTAGGTTCATACCTCTGCCTCTTGCTTGGTCATTAGGATTAAAAACACTCTCTAAGGTAATGAGACCCTTAGGAAATTTGTTAGAGATGAGGTTAATGATTTGGTCACCATACTGATCCTGCAGTCTTGACTGATTTCTCTTTGAAAATTCTGCCTCATTCTGCAAGAAGCTCACAATTTGCTCATCAGATTCAAACACTTGCCAATGGATATTGTTATCAGGGATAGTAGGCCTTATTACCACTTTGATTTGTTGCTTCCTCTCCTCCTCAAGATTCCTTGGCACATCATAAGATGCACCTATTGTTGCAAGTCTATCAACATGTTTGTTTTCTTTTCTAGGGATACTTTGAATATTAAATGCATTGAAACCTTCAAGAAAATCCCATACCCTATTTTTATAAGACTTGAGAAAACCATTCATGGTGGTATTCTAGTTTCTCACTTGATTAACCACCAATTCACTGTCTCCATACACCCTTAAGGCTTGGATTCCCCTTTTTTGAGCAAGTAGGAGACCTTGAATCAAGGATTCATACTCAGCTACATTATTAGTGCAATTGAATTGGAACCTAAAGGAGAAGTAGTACTTTACTTGTGCAGGAGAAATCAACATCACACTAGCCCTTGATCCATTTTTATTCCTTGATCCATCAAAGTACATACTCCATATCCCACTCATATCTTCTTTAGTCTCCACAAGATTGGGAACTAGAGCATCTTTCTCCAATATACAATATGTACTGAGGCCTGTCTCAAGAGATTCTGATGTAGAATCAAATTGATATGCATCAGCCCATTCATCTAAGAAAAAATCAAGTATCTCTGCTAGGGAAGTGGTGGGCTCATTCACTATGTCACTCTCATCCATCTCTAGGATAGGGCAATTCATGTTGATGGGGTTGGGGGTGTAAGATTCAGTATGATGGAGGGCTTGAGGCTCTGCTCTGATTGAAGAATTAGCTCCATATGTCATCTTGAAAGACATATATGACCAATCAGAAGATATGAAACCACCTATTTGGGCAGTGAAGTCTCTTGACAGACAGATGGCAAAATATGGCTTGACCTTAGCAATAGAGATATCTTGGGTTACAGTACAACCAGGGCATGCATGTAAGACCATCTCCACATTTCTAAGGATCCCTATAGTCTTGACAATACTACCATCCAACTATAATACATCCCTAACAATGGGCTCATATTTCATTCCCAAAGCATCAGCAACACACCTAGGCATCACTAAACTGCTAGCCCCTAAATCAATCATGCAATTATAGACTAGTTTGCCCTGTATAATTAGAGTAACATAGAATGGTGGAGGTCTAACCTTTTTTCTTGTTTCTACCTCCCTTGATGGTTGTACTAGGCTTGTGGCAGTTTCCATACTAGGTGGCTGATCCTTTGTTTCAATTCTTTCCAATTCTTGCTGCAGCAACCTCTTTTGCATGGGTATAGTAGATACAACATCCCACATGGAGATATTCACATTTGTCTTCTTCATTTTCTCTACCACATTGAATGGCATAGAAGGTATTTTGGTGTATGAGGTTGAGATGGAATAACCTGAGGATCACTTGTATCCTTTCTGCCCTGATTTTGCCTTTGCTACTGAAAGGTACTTGATTGATTATTTGCTGCTTGCTCATGAGATATTGCATTTGAAGTTGAGGCCTGATTGGGAGGAGGAGGGACAACATCTTCCATAGCTCTTCTCTTGCTTCTAGTGTTATGAGCAATGGAATCCTGGTTTACATTACAATGCTCCTCCATCTGATGATTCATAAAAGAGCAATCACCCTGTCTTTGCATATCCGAGGCATCTTTAAATTGGTCCTCCTTGTATGATTGTTTTGCTGCAGGTCCTTGGACTGTCAAAGCCATAAAAGATTTAGCCTTCTGACAAATACAATAGGCATAGGAGTAGTTATAGGAGGGACACAAATCTTGATCTTGAGCCATATTATTTTGAGGGACTATGGCCCTACTTTAGTTTACGTTTGAGGTTGAAGCATGGCCACCCTGCCTATTCTGATCAAAAGGATTGCTCCAATGATTAGGATTTGGAGGCCTACCACCCCTTGGAGTTTGATATTGCAATTGATGAGGCTTACTATCTTGAGCTTGCTGTCTTTCTAAAGTCACCACCTTGTTACTTACTTTCTGCATCATAGAGGAGTTATCCTCCAGCTTCTTCCCATGATCTTGCAATCTTTTCTCTAGGTTCTTCTCTCTTTTGTCGATGTTCTGCATCAAAGATTACATCATCTTCTTGATTTCATCTATCCCATTTGAGGATGTGGAAGCTTGAGGGACTGGGACAAGGGATTGTGATGAAGAGGTTGTGGGAAGAGGAGCCATTTTTGGTTGATGATTTGGAACATCAGGGAAGAGAGGCATAGGAGGCCTTGGAGCTAGCTTACCTCATTGTATCAATATATTTTCTGCCCTTATTGCTATGTCATAAGCATTAGGCAAGGTATCTCCTCCCATAGTTTGGATTGTAGTGGAAATATCACTATTAAAAGCTCTAAGGTAATGCAAGAAGGCATTACCAGGGGTAGGCTTTATTGAAGTAGGTATTCTATCCCATGTCTTTTGAAATCTATAATTAAAATCAGTCATACACTCATGGGGGGCTCTTTTTATAGTAGTCAACTGCTCTAAAAGTGACAAATAGTCACTTTTATCCTCAAAATGTTTGCGCAATCCTACTCCTAATCCATCCCAATTTGTTATAGAACCATGAGCTAAACCTCTATACCATTGTAGTGCTTTTCCTTTCAAAGATGAGGCTAGGAGCCTAACTGCAACATCATCCTCTGTAATACCATGGATATTGCAGATATTTGCAACCTCTTGAATGTGTTCTGAGGGGGAGATATAAGTTTCACCAGTAAACTCTGGTATACTTTTGAGGGCAGCTACTAGTATGTCATGTCTTTGGGCTAATAAGAAAGGGCTCCCACCATTAAAGGTGGCAAAAGTATGAGCTCTAGGCAACGCCATATAGACAAGTGATCTATTGATATGTATTGATGGCAGTCTAGGCTGAGATCTAGCAATAGGAGGAGTAGAGATAGATCTTGTAGGTTTATTTTTTACTATTGCACTCCTAACTGGTGATAAAGATATTCTAGTCTTCCTTCTTCTAGGATTTGAAAATGAAAGCTCTTGATACTGAAACTTACCTCTAGAAGATGCCCTTTTTTCAGCTCTGGGCATGAATCACTGCAACTTTGGTCTGGAACTAGATATGTATTTGAAACTCATAGTCGCCAAGTACTTTGAAGAATGAGCCTCTTGAAGGCTTGAACATCAAAGCGAGTACTATCTCCTCGGTATTGATCTTGAAATCTTCCCTTTTGACACCAGTAGGCTTGAAGTTTTCTGAAAAGTTGTCCCACCGGGTGTGCCTAAAACTATTGTCACTTAGGTTTGCACCCTTGTCCAAAGCCTATGCATGAGGACAACCTAGTGAAACATGAAAACAACCTCCAAGATGTGGGACTTGAACTGTGAGGTTGAGTCTCCAGAGAAGGCCGGCTTCCTCTTACTATCAGGATGCACCTAACTTCTCTTGGAGAGGAAAAGGGAGAAGGAGAGCATGAAAGAAAATCTACCTAATCTAATCTAAAGAGGTGATGCACCAAAATAGAGTGTTCAGACAAAACTCTGCCCATATATGCACTATTGAACCAGAATGAAACTAAGGATAAACACATTCAGACTTGCTTTAATCTAATAATCACATTTAGATTAGAAAACCAAGATGAATGACACAAGGAAAGAGAGATTCGCTTATATTATCATTCATAGGCCAAGGAGATACAATCATGTAGATCATAGATCTCTACAAAAAACCAGTAAGAGGCAAAGAATTCTTGCACTTTCATACCAATGGCTGAAGGAGATAAGACAAAAAATCATGCAGTTAAGAGGCACAGGGGAATTTACACTAAGAATCTGCAAAGCAGTAATAGAGAAAACAGAGAAGGGTCGACCTTACAAAATTCACAAAATTTTGCCTTTATAGTGTAGGCATAACTAGGATGTCCTCCAACAGTAATTACTTTGCAACAACCTACCATTAAGTCCTGCAGGGAACAATTATGGAGAAAATTTGATCTGGATACAGATCTAGACGCAATGATATCTGATCTTGGTTGGAACAAGGCCCTGAGAAGAAGGAAACAGTGCCATAACTATGCTCTGTGTAGGTAGATAGATAGATTAGGGTGGTAGAGTGTTCTTCTTTGTTTCACATTTACTCCAGGGTGGTTGAAATCGATCATGAAGATTAGATTCATGCAAAACCCTTGATTTCTCCTATTTCTGTCTCATGAATCAACAATGTCAACAAATCAACCTATCTTGGCATCGGGATGAGCCACGTGGACCAATAGTCTTTTATCTTTTTGCCACCTTGCAAAGTCTCCCCAAGTTGACCATGTCTTTTAGCTAACCATGCCAGCTCAACCTTGATTGTGGTGGTCACACTAACTGTCGGCTATTAATCGTCAATGCCTTAACTAGACCCACTGAGACACATGTTAGCGAGGCGCTATGTCACTATGCATATCCTTCGAGCATTTTCCCATGGTGAGATAGTGCCCATCGTCGATATCCTTAGATTTGACGATCCTGAAGATTTTCAATATTATCGCGCTTTTCCCTTAAAACTTTTGTGCCCACAAAACAACTTAGCACACTTGGCACCCAACTCAGCCCGAACCGGTACCATCCCTGTAGCTTCATAACACTTGATCCCACCCTACTACATGTTTTTGAGGCACTATGTCGCTATACGTAACATCCTCGTAGCTTTGCATAACAAGATAGTGCCTGCCATGGATTTTCCTTGATCCGACGATCGTGAAGACTCGTCGTATTACTGCGCTTGCCTCCATAAAGTTCTGGTCCATGAATCCACGTGGCAACCACCTGTCACAACCTGATCTCCTTGTCTTGGTGAGATATTGCCCCACTGATCCACATGGCACAATGGTGCTATGTCACTATGGATAATCTCCTCGCAGCTTCCATAGCGAGATAACGCCAACCGTTGATTTTTTGAGATCTGGCGGCGATCAACAAAATTGTACAACTGTGCATCGAGCTAGCTAAATGGACCAATGAAATATCACCACTGTACTATGATCCACCTGATAACTGCCACTAAGGATGAGCCGTAACATCACTTTGGAGAAAGCCAGGCCCATGACATCATCTGTGCCATGCGTTGTCGAGGTGCTATGTCGCTATGGGTAATTTCCTCGTAGCTTCCCATAGAGAGATAACACCCACCATTGATTTCCTTTGATTTAGCGACGAGCAAGATGGATCCAATCTATCAGTGTACCAACCAATGAGAATTGGTCACATGCCAACTTGTCTGACAAATCTCATTTGTGGTCTGCCAAGTGAAGTAGGACCCACATTCTACGTAGTCATACCTTAGCCAATGAAAAGATTGATCAACTACCAATGTGTCTGAAAAATTCCCACTGATATTCGATGGGGCATACTTGGTACCCATCTTCCTTTTGATGTTGTTGCAGTATCACTTTTCGTCTAGGCGCTATGTCGCTAACAGCGAGGAACACCAATTTTTTGATAGCGCCATAGCGCCCACCATGGATGGAACAAAACTCAATGCCGAAGAAAAAATAAGGAAAGGGAGGACCCACCTGACACGCGGCCGAAAGGCGCTATGTCACTGACGCAAAATAACGTGCAACTTTCCATAGTGACATAGCGCCATCCATTGATCCAGATTGATCCAACGGTAAGGAACTCGTGGGCCCGCAAAAAAATTCAAAATGTGCAGGGAAGAAATATCATAAGGTTAGCATTTAATTTTTTCGATATTCCTAGGATATTTAAAATAATATTAAACCGGGAAGTGACTGTTGGGAAGGCAGTATTTAAAATTTAGATATTTGGCAGGGCAGGGGGGCACAATATGTAACAAAAACCTTAATGAAATAATAATAATGATGCTTAAGACATCATTTATTGATTAGTGAGGTCTTATGTAATTAATTATATATTGGAGAAGCCTTAACATGATGATAATGATGCTTAAGAAGTTATTTATGCCTTAGTGAGGTCTTATGTAATTAATTATATATTGTATATGGTGATATGATGCAATCTTGAAGCCTGGATAATTAGAGTAGAGTAGAGATCGGTTTGGTACATGGTATTGAGCTCCAAAGGAATTGTATTGGAAATTGAGTTGCAATTTGGTCAATTCTATATTTTATATAGTTTATTTACGAGTGTTTATCTCCACAATTGTTGGAATGATTTAGATAATGAGTCTAGTTGTTTCCCTATTAACCTTTAATGGGGTTAGACCCTTCTAAAAAGGGTTCAAGGTTTCCTAACATGGATCTATCCATTAATGAGGAATATTGTATTGAATACACTTTAATTGGCTCCTAACAGGGTCACATCCTTTCATAAGGAATTTTCATATTAGTACACTATTTTGTGGGTGTCATCCTCACTATGGTTTCTCTTTCATCAAGGGTTTTATTGTACATGGTTATCTCTTGTTATGCTTCATATTTTTGGTTATTGAAGTTATATATAATAAATTAGATTTAAGTTTATTTTTTCATAATTGATACACCCCCAACCTACAGTTGTGAGTGGACTTTACTTCTTAACAATTGATATCATAACATCAGGTTCTCTTTGAAGGAAAAATTATCTTCTTGAGGATATCCATGTCATAAAATAAAGAGAGTCGAAAATTTGATGGAGAGAGTTATGATAGTTAGACAGATAAGATGTAAACTAGTTTGATCTGCTTGGGGATTGACTATTAGTTGACTAAAAAGAATTAGACTATATTAGAAAGATTATATGAAAGTGATAAAAATATAAAGATAATGAGGTTATATAATTTGAAATATAAGTTATAAAGTTCCAAAATGCAAGAAGATGAATCTACTGGGTCATATGTTCAAATGATCACTGAGATTGCCATAGGTATAAAGAGCTCTAGAAGAACTATATCATAAGATAGGTATGCTGCAAAATTATGATATATTTAACCCTTTCTTATGATAATAAGGTAAACTATCTTGAGGAATTTATCCCTCCAATAAAATATTTTAATAGAGAAACTTTGATTAGAAAATTGGAAGCTTTTGAGACTAGTAGATTAAGAGATAATTTTCCTATAGTTGAAACAACTTTCATAAAAGGGCACTAACAAAAAGTGCAAGCAGTATTGCAGACTATGCTAGATAATGAGCACACAATCAAGAGGAAGAAAGGAATATTTAAGATCTTATTTCATTGATTGCAAAGAGAGAACCCAAAGGTAAGAAACCACCTTTTGTTTGTTGACATTGCAAGGAATTTGGTCACTTTTCTTTTAGATGTCCAAAGATAGAACCTAAAGTTAAGCCTAGGAAGCCTTCCAAGTTAAATATTTCTAAGGATTTTTTTCTATGCAAGTGATGATGAAATTGAATGTAAGGAAATAAACTTCTTAAACAATTATGATGATGATATATAGGATTTATTGCTATCAAGGAAGAATGTCTTGTTAAAAAAGAAAAATCACTTGTATAACATGTTGAGAAAAACAAAATGGTTGTTTACATCACATGACTGGTGACAAAGATAAGTTTTTTGAGTTTAATAGCTATGATGGTGGTGTAGTTAGAGTTGGTAACAATGTTCCTTGTCCTATTAAGAGAAAATGATCTATTACTCTTGATGGTAAGACTAACACTTAGGATGTATATTTTATTGATGGTGTAAAGTATAACTTGTTGACTTTTGGAGAACTTATTGATAAGGGATATCATCTATAATTTACTAAGAAGACATGTACAATCAAGGACAAGTATGAGAAACTGATTGGTACAAGTACAAAAATGAGAGGTAATTTTTTTTTGAGTTGATTCCTATTGTGACAATTTGTTTAGTTGCAAAAGTCGATGACATTTGGTTATGACATAGAAGATTTTGTCATATAAATCCTAATAATATGGTGAAGGTGAGTAACTCTGATGTTCTAAGTGATCTACTAAATATTGTGAAACCTTCTAACATGGTGTGCAAGGAATGTGCGATGGCTAAAAAAAGAAGAGTTCACTTCCTAGCAAGGCACTCACTACTTCAGAAAAGTTGGAGATCATTACAAAGACTATAAATTTTCGTGGTTAAAAGGTAATTTATTCTCTTCATTGATGATTATACTAGAATGGTGTGGGTTGCATTCTTAAGAGAGAAATCATAAGCTTTTGAAAAGTTGAAAATATTCAAGGTTAAAGTTGAAAATTAATATGGTATGAGAATCAAATGCTTAAGGTCTAATAGAAGAGGAGAATACACATAAAATCAATTTAAAGCTTTTTGTGAGGACAATGAAATTCATAGGAATGTTTTAACTCCTAATACTCCACATCAAAATGTAATAGCATAAAGAAGAAATATAACAATAAGTGAAGCATCTAGAGCGACGTTTCTAGAAGGCAATACAATACATGTACATTGGAGAGAAGTAGTCACTATATACTATGAACACGGTCCAAATTAGTCAAGAAAAATTTAAGACACATTATGAGTTATGGTTTAGTCATACACCTACTATGAAATACTTCATTTTTTTTTTGGAAATAAGTGTTACATCAAGTGAAAAGATGGTATAGGAATATTTGATCCTATAAGTGATAATCAAATGCTTAAGGTCTAATAGAGGAGGATAATACACATCAAATCAATTTAATGATTTCTGTGAGGACAATAAAATTCATAGACATGTTTTAACTCCTAATACTCCACATAAAAAATGGAATAGCAGAAAGAAGAAATAAAACAATACGTGAAGCATCTAGACCGATGTTTCTAGAAGGAAATACAATGCATGTACATTGGAAAGAAGTAGTCACTATATACTATGAACATGGTCCAAATTAGAGAAGAAACATGTAAGACACATTATGAGTTATGGTTTGGTCATACACTTACGATGAAATAATTCAATTTTTTTTTGGAAATAAGTGTTACATCAAGAGAAACGATTATATAGGAATATTTGATCCTATAAGTGATGAAGGTATCTACCTCAAGAGAAACACATATAAATATTACAATTAAATATTGGAGAAGATTGTTAAAAGTGCAAATGTTATGATTAATGAAAGATTTTAGGTACAAGAGAGAAAACTTGATTATAATTCTAATGATAATTCACATTAGGCTAGTACAAGTTAGAGATCAGTGATAAATCAAATTACAAAACAAGAATAGGTATTTGAATTGAATATAGTTTTGAATAATAAAACTATAGAAGAGAAAATAATACCAAAATATATTGTAAGGAGTCATCCTGAAGATAAGATAATTGGTAATGCTAGTAGAGGAGTGATAACAAGAGGAAAGGTAAGAGAAGATTTTATTTATTTATTTCACAAGTTAAACCTTGAACTATTGATGAGGCATGTAAAGATGAATTTTGGGTAACTTCAATGAAAGAGGAACTTGATCAAATAGAGAGAAATAAGCCATGTGAATTAGTTCATGTTGGTTTGTGATTTAATAGATTTGTATTTATAACCAAGGAAACAACAAATCATATATTACCTAGGGTTTAGATACTCCCCATGAATGACATAACCTGTTCAGTCCTGGACCAACTTAACAAAGCAATAATGCTTTCTAAACTTTAGGTTCTACTAAACCAAGCTAGGTTTGTTGAAAATATAAGAGGAGTAACTGAGAGGGGAGGGGTGAATCAATTACTACAAAAAAAAATCCTAGATCCCTTAGATGTCAGTACAAAATGCAAACAGATAATTGAAGATTGCTGAAGCTCAGTAAACACACCAGATATTATAACTCAGTAATAACTATATTAGCTCAGTAAATGATTAGCATATAAACCTTTAGATGTTATCTATGCTTACCATTACTTTAACTTAGTTACAAACATATAAAAGAAAATAGCATGAACATAATTGACACTAGGATTTAACGTGGAAACCCAATTTGGGAAAAACCACCAATAGCAACTAGTTATTGAATTTCACTCTTCTGAAGTGAGCCCTTGTTAAAGGTTACAAAGCACACTGGTAGGTGTAACCCTATTAAATGATTTAATCACCCTATTAGGATTGGCCTTGTTAGAGGTATTAAGAACAATTCAATGGAATTTCCACCTTGTTAGAGGATTTGCAAAATAGTTGTTAAGCCAACTCTGTTAGGAGATTTAGATCACTGCAACAATGGTTAGAGAGTAACAATGAGATGACCTAATTTGAATGCAATTGGATTGCTAATTATAGATCTTTGTTATAGCTTGTACTTGATCCTTCTTGATTGAATATATCTTTGTTGCTCCACAAGGATATTCTGCTTATCCTTCAAATTCATTTCCTCTACTCATCATTAGATCTTCAATCACATCATCATCACTTACATTTCCACTTTTTGAAAACACAACTTGATCTTATACTTATATCTTCCACTTTGTCAAGTCGGCTCAAATACAACTTAGAATAATTAATATTCATCACCTTAGTCGATTGGAATCAATAGATAAATCAATTAATCTTAATACAACAAAATAAGAAAATCCTTTGTTAGCCGGCCCAGCTCGATAGAAACTAACTCAGAAATGATTTCTTGTGTTAACTAATTGAAGCTCAGTTAACACTAAAAACTTACAAAAATCCTTTGGCAACCGAGTGAGCTCATTTAGTACTGGTTCCATAAAACTTTCCTTTGTTACCTGAGTGAGCTCAGTTAACACTCACTTTCTGCAACTTTTCCTTTGATGCTTGAGTGAACTTGGTAAACACTGCCTTCTAAACTAGGCAAACATAGGAATGCTTGGTAGACATTGAGAACTATCTTCACTGCCTGAGTGAGCTTGACATATATTGACTGATAATGATATGACATTTATGTAACATCAAAGACAACACACAATTAACCAATTGTATCCAACAATCTCCCTCTTTGGCATTGATGGCAACACAAAATGTCATAGCACAATGAAATTTTGGATTTGGCCTTGAGAACTCTCTCTATCAGTATGAGCTCTTCCTTTCACTGGATTCTGTCTACAACAACTATTACCAAGTTTATTCAGAACATTCTCGCTCTTTCACCATACTTTTTCTTTGAAAACTTATCCCTCTCTGGTCTCTAACTTTATTTTGGTTCCAAAAATTTCTTAGAGATATGACAATAAACTTCTCCCTCTTTGACAACACATTCCAAAGACAATAACTCTATAAATACCAATGTACCTTAAGTATTGATTCATTTGTAATATGCCCTTGCCAATTCTGCACCAACTTA
This sequence comes from Cupressus sempervirens, assembly GCA_028749045.1. Classification (NCBI taxonomy): domain Eukaryota; kingdom Viridiplantae; phylum Streptophyta; class Pinopsida; order Cupressales; family Cupressaceae; genus Cupressus; species Cupressus sempervirens. Next base: position 804,065,636 of record CM053783.1, on the reverse strand, counting down.
TTGATCTTCAATAGGTTCTAGTTGATGCATTCACTAAACTTCATTTAGTGAATTTTAGATAGGGGAATGACCCCTAACTTACCTCTTAGATACAAAAATGCATCCTTCGGTAATGGCTTAGTGAATATGTCTGCAATTTGTTCTTTTATATTCACATATTCTAATCTAACTTCTTTATCTTGCACTAACTCTCTTAAGAAGTGATATTTTATAGCAATATGCTTTTTTTTGGAATTCATTACTGGATTCTTTGATATATTGATTGCACTGGTGTTATCATAATATATGACAACTGGATCTTTGATCTCTACCTTCATTCCTTCCAACAGTTATTTGAACCAAACAATGTTAGAACAATTGACTGCTACAGCTACATATTCTGCCTCTGTTGTGGATTGAGATTTACAATTTTGCTTCTCGCGTGTCCAAGATACTAGTCTTTTACCTAGAAAGAAAGCTCCACCACCAGTGCTTTTTCTGTCATCAAGACTTCTTGCCTAATAAGCATTAGTAAATACTTTCAAGTCCAAATTGCCTCTAAGTTTTTACCATAAACCATAGTCTTTAGTACCTTTTAGATACCTCATGATCCTCTTGATTGCCATCATGTGATTTTCTTTAGGATTTGTTGAGAATCTTACGACTATTCCAACTGCTAGAGCAATATCAGGCCTTGTGTGTATTACATACTGCAATTTTCCAATCATTGATCTATAAGTGGTCTTATCTACTTCTTTGGAATCATCATTTTTGGAAAGCTTATGTCCAGTAGACATAGGTGTTCCAACTTGTCTTGAATCTTCCATTCCAATTTTTTTTCAGTATCTCCTTGATATACTTAGATTGAGTGATGTAGATACCATTCTTGTTCTGCTATATTTGCAATCCAATAAATAATTTTATTTCACCAAACATGGACATCTCAAATTCTTTACTCATTTCTTCTGAGAATGCTTTGCATAAGTCATCATTTCTTGTAAATAGGGTATCATCAACAAATATTTTTGCCAACACAATCTTCTTATCTAGTCCTTCCTTGATATATAGACTGTTGTTATCATTAATACTTTGAAAACCAATCGATAGCAAATTATTATGGAGTCTTTCATACCAAGCTCTGGGTGCTTGTTTGAGACCATATAGTGCTTTGTGTAGTTTTCAAACCATGTCTCTTTTGCTAGGATCCACAAAACGTTCTGGTTATTCAATGTAGACTTCCTTATCAAGAATTCCATTCAAGAATGCATATTTAACATCCATTTGATATACTTTAAATCCTCTATGTGCTGCATATGCTAACAAAGTTCTAACACCTTCTCGTCTTGCTACATAAGAAAAAGTCTCACCATGGTCAATACCTTCTTCTTGAGAATAACCTTTGCACACCAATCTTGCTTTGTTTCTTGATATTCTTCCATCTTCATTCAACTTATTTCTAAATATCCATTTTGTACCAATTACATTTTTATCCTTGGGTCTAGGAACAAGAGTCCAAATTTTGTTCTTTTCTATTTGTTCTATCTCTTCATTCATTGCTTCAATCCAACTTTCATTTTCTAGAGCATCTTTAACACTTCTAGGTTTAAATTCAGCAAGTAAACATGTACCTTTTAATTTTATTTTTTATCATTGTTCCATCAAATTTGTCTCCAATAATTTGATTAGGTGCACGATGTCTTCTTCTTCTTCTTCTTCTTGAATTTCAGTTTCAAGCTCAGGTCCTTTTTTCTATGACTCGGGTCCATCAGGCTTGGTTTGGACTAGCTCGGTAGCCTTTGATTATGACTTGAGTCCTTGCAGCTTGAGTTGCACTGTTTGCAACTCAGTAACTATAGGAGTTTTTGGGGACTCAGGAGATGAAGCTTCTCTTCTCTCAGATAGATTTGGTAGAGTATCTAGTTCATAGTAAACAAATATCTTTTAATCTTTAGGTTCCTTGTTGCTTTCTTCTTCACTCTTTTTTGCAAATTCATCAATTCTAACATGTGCACTTTCTATTATTTTGTGAGTAGAAAAATTCAAACATCTATATGCTTTACTTCTACAAAAGTATCCTAGAAATATGCCTTCATCACCTTTTACATCAAATTTGCCTTTTCTAGATTCTTTCAATATATAACATTTGTTGCCAAATACTATCAAGTAACTTACATTAGGTTTGTAGCCATACCATAGCTGATAAGGTGTCTTGTTTGAATCTTTCTTCAAATGAACTTTGTTCAAGGTATGAACTATAGTGCTGATAGCTTCCTTCCAGTATTTGAGAGCAACATTCTTTTCAATCATTAGGGTTCTTGTACAATTCATGATAGATCTATTTCTTCTTTCTACTATACCATTCTGCTGTGGTGTACCAGGGGCTGATACTTGTCTTTTGATTCCTCTTTCAGTGCAAAAATTATTGAATTCATGGGAGATGAATTCACCACTTCTATCTAATCTTAAGCATTTCAACTTCTTTCCAATTTCTTTTTCTACTCTTTCCAGATACCACTTGAATTTTTGAAAGACTTCTGATTTTTCTTTTAGGTACATTACTATCATCATTCTAGAGTACTCATCAACAAAAGGAATGAAAAAAATTTCTCCACTACAACTCTTTATTCCTATAGGTCCACATAAATCTATATGAACAATTTCCAAGACTTCTTCTGATTGATAGTCTTTGCTCTTGAAGCTTGTCTTTTCCATCTCACCAATTTGGAAATTCTCGCATAGACCCATGTTAGGATTCTTCAAACTAAAAATACCTCTTACTCTTTTACGTTTTCTTATTTTGACCAAATTATCAAAATATATATGACATAGCCTTGTGTGCCATAACCAACTTTCCTCTACTTGAGCAATAAAACATGAACAATCATAGAGATCAAGATAAAATAGATTACCTTTTGTTTTCTTACTAGATCCAACCAAATTTCCTTTCCTGTCTAGCACTTTTTTCTGTCCATTCATGAATTCTACCTTGAATTGAATGTTATTCAGTTGTGCCACACTTAGTAGATTATGCTTTAGTCCTTCAACCCAATAGGCATTGTCACATACAAGTTCTTTAGTCAACAAGATACATCCTTTTTCTTTTATGTTACAAGGTTCATTATTTCCAAATCTTACACTACCTCCATCATAATATTCCATATGCTCAAATTTTGTTTTGTCACTAGTCATATGATGTAAGCAATCATTGTCAATAATCCATATATCATTTTTACTAACATGAGAGATAAGTGCCATCTTATCTCCTTCATCATTTGATTCATCTTCCATAACAATATATACCATTTCATCTTCACTGTTATCAGAATCTTTAGCTATGAAACAAGATTTCTTACCTTTGTCTTTGAAGCTCTTGTAGTGCTTGGAGTCCATCTTGTCTTTCTTTTCATCCTTGATTTCCTTATTTGGACACCTAGCAGTAATGTGACCAATTTATTCACAAGAAAAGTAGATTAGAGAAAATTTACCTTTGTACTTTCCTCTTCCTTTGGAATACTTCCTTGCAAGCAGGGCTTCAACGTCTTCAAGATCACTATTTGAACTTTCTTCTAATGATCCATCTTCTCCACTTCCTGATTGACTTGACTTTGACTTTTTACGCTTTTCTTTGAGTGAGAGTTTAGATTTAAATGCGAATTCAATATTCTTTGTAGCAGGAACATAGTTATCATAATTGTCTAATTGAAAATCTGTTAACCTTCCAACTAGAGCATCCAAGCCTATTTTATTATTTGGATCACATCTCATTTCTTGAATAGTAGATACTCTAATTGCATAAATAGGAAGAAGATTTTTGAGCACTTTACTTACAATAGTTTCCTCCTTAATGTCTCCTCCAAATGCTTTGATTGCACTTACACTGGCCTTGATCCTTTCAACATATTTTTCAATGTTTTCATCTTCTCTCATTTTCATTTGATAAAATTGTCCTCTAAGGCTTTTTGCTTTGGCTCTTCTTACATTGTCATCTCCTCCATAGATATATTTTAGTTTGTTCCATATTTCAAAAGCAGTTTTGCAATCTTTTACCTCATCAAATTCAACATAACTGAGAGTATACGTAATATCAATCATCATGATATTATGATTCTTCTTTTCAACAATGTCTTTAACTAATAATGATCCAGTGGGAGTCTTGTATTCAACATCAAGATACTTGCAACCTAAATCAGTGATGGTAGCCAAATGTAACCTTATTAGTCCTTGCCATGTGTAAAATTGTCTCTGTTGAGCTTGGGAATCTCTCTTTTGTAAGACATCTTGATCTTTAGCTTAGGTCCTTGAAACCTTCTCTGCAAGCACCAAAAGCTTTGATACCAACTGTTGGAAATATAAGAGGAGTAATTGAGAGGGGAAGGATGAATTAGTTACTAAAAAAATAAATCCCAAATCCCTTAGATGTTAGTACAAAATGCAAATAGATAACTGAATACTGCTGAAGCTCGGTAAACACACAAAATGTTGTAACTCAGTAATAACTGGATTATCTAGGTAAATGATTGAGATATAAACCTTTATATCTTATTTGTGATTACTATTACTTTAACCTAGTTGTAAAAATATAAAATAAAATAGCATGAACACATTTGACACTAGGATTTAATGTGGAAACCCAATTTGGGAAAAATCACCAATAGCAACTAGTTACTGATTTTCACTCTTCTGAAGTGAGCCCTATTAAGCGCCAACCCTATTAAATGTTACAAAAAACACTTTCAAGGATTGTTACAAGGATAAAAATTGGGAAGACACGTGTCAAAAATTACACCAACAAGATAGAATAAAAAAATAGTTACAACATTCTATGTATTTGAGAGATATGGGAACCAATTCAAATTGACAATTGACATTCTAGTATTTAGGAATAATCTTTGTTTAAAATACAAGTGTGTCCACAACAAGTATATGAAGAGATAAGATACCCTATTGTGATCATGTCTTTCCTCTATTTTGTCTTCATTTCCTTCATCAACTGTCCTCTAACTGCTTCTCATGGGCGGGGCCTTGTTTTCTCCAACTATCTCCCACACATCTCTCTCTCTCTCTCTCTCTCTCTCTCTCTCTCTCTCTCTCTCTCTCTCTCTCTCTCTCTCTCTCTCTCCCCCCCCCCCTCCCTCTCTCTCTCAGTTGGCCAATTAGTGCCTCTAATAGTCTCCAAGTCACCAACAAACTTATTCCCCCTGACATATGTAATGACTCTTGACTTTGCTACAAATCGCTTCATATCAACCTCAACTTTGAATAAAGCATGAACCGATTCATAGAAGTCCACCTCATAAACATTTCCATCAAGAATTGTTACAATAGTTTCCAATGTGATCAAAAGATCCCAACCATTCCTATCAATCTTTTAAATTACTAGCATTATCAATAATTGAGGGAATCAATTTGTCCATACCTTCATTCATCATTTTCATCTTTCCCTATATTACTTGTAATTTTCTTGTAAAAAATCCAATCAATTATTTAACTAACTTCAAATCCTCTTTCATAGTAAAATTTGTATCTGGTAACTCTAGCTTCTTGGCCATAAATATAATCAAAGTGCCAAAGAATTGAATATATGGGCCCCACTAATTAAAAGTAGGGGTTATCCATGTGACTGCTTCATTGCATGTATGCTCTGCACCTTGTAAGGATATGAAAATGCTATGAACATTTTGGGACATGCTTTTTAGCATTTCCACCCTATGACTCAATATTCCTTTCAATGCACTCACCTTGAGATGGTTATCTCGAGTAGACGACTTAGTCTCCATGGCAACAATTACTTAATCAAAGCTAATTTCTTTATCCTCTATTAAGGGTGGCATTTATTCAGTGGACTCTTCTCTAGCATCAACCGTTACTTTTGATTTGTTATGATCCATCTCTTTGATCTATTCTTTTAAGTATTCAACTTCTTTCTCAAACCCACATACCTTCTCTTCTAGCTCATTCACCTTTTTCTTGAATACATAGCTCTTTTTAAGCTCTTCATCATATAACTTTTTGGTGTCTATGTATTCCCTAAAAGTTTGAGCCAATTGATCCTCAATTTGTCCTACTTTGGCCTCATTCATAAATGAAAAGTGCTTCAAAGAACTTGAAATCTTGCTGCCAATGGTAGAATCCAAAGTCCATATTATAACGCTTCCTTGAGCTATGTATTGGACATCCATGAGCCTAGCCTTATTTGTTTAAGGAGAAAAACTCCATATTACCAATGTTTTACTATCTATATTAAATCCCGAGCCTCTTTGTAGGCCTTCAACACCAAAGGCTTCATAAGGAATTGCCTTGTTTTGTCTTATGATTTGGTGTAGCACAAAGGTTGTTCCCAAATCCCATCCTGGTACTAAAAGCATTCCACTTCTTTGCACAAGATCTTTGGCCTCACTAACAGTCATAGTTTCACTATTAGGGTCATAAGCTAAGAGCTTTTCAATGAGCTCCTTTGTTTTCTCCTCACTTTCTCCAAGTTGAAGCATTAGATCTAATTCACTCTATTTTACCTTGTATAAGAAGCTTTTAAATTCTGGAGCCTTCGCAAATTCATCATCCTCCAAAAACTTCTCAACTTGGATGATCCTATCATCCAATCTTGCTACAGTTAGTTATAATTTAGTTAAGGAGCTCTTTGTTGCCTTAACCCTTTCCTAAATAAAACTTTACTTCATATCAGCAAAGTATTGGCTTCTGCCAGACATTAGTTGTAGTGTCCTTTCCTTCACCTTTTTAGGCATATGGACATTACTTTTGTCTCTTATTTCCTTTTGCTACCCATGTAGAGGCCTTAGGATGATCTTCTTCTTCTTTTTCTTTAAGTTCCACATTAGGTTCAAGGGAATATGGATTCACCCTATCCTCTTCTCCCATATCCTATGGTAATTGAGACATTATGTGGTAATAGTCTTGCAACATCATTTCAAGCCTAAAGGGATATGCAACCTCTGTGCAAAAACTTTCAAAACTAGGATAACTTCTCTTCATCTCTTTCTCTACCCTTTGGATATCCTCAAATTTTTTTAGTTTATCCTCTACATCACTTTCAATCAAATTGTTTCTAATGATGTCTTCTTGAGATAGTCCCTTGTTATTAGGGAAATTGTAATTCTTGATTTCTTTTAGTTCATTTGTAGCAACAGTCTGAGGATCATAGATTTTGTATGGTGTAGAAGATAGGTTGTAATGTCTAAGATATTCATGGATTTGGTCAACTATCTCCTTTCCAATTATAAAATCCCCTATCTTAAAACATCTACACAAGAATGTCCCTTATGCAATTTAGGGCCTAGATACTCCATGTCCATCATGATTAGTTGCCATAAAAACTCCATAATCCCCAGCCTAAGTGGTATATATTTTGGTAGAATATGTAGGGGTTGTTGGCATGCATATACTCTCATAACTAAAATATTTTGAAACGAAAAGGCATCCCCTCAGTTGTGCTCTAACTTGGCATCATCTTTTAACCATGTTGGCCTTAATATCTTCCTCAAAAACTTAGGGAGCCTATCTGGTAGGGAAACTAACATCTTTGTGAAAACAAAGCTAAAATTATTAAAGAATGAAATAGAAGAAGAATAAGGGAAGTGCCTATCCCATACCTGAGTCCATAGTTGCACTGGCAAGTCTCCATCTAGGTCTAAAGTCTAATCAATGAAATCAAAACTAAAGTAGCCAACATTTTTGTATAGAGCGAGATGCATTAATAATGAGTAGTGATGGAACTTAAAGTTTCCAAATTCCCCCTTTTGAGAAAAATCAATATGTTCTTTCATCTTCTTAATAATGTACCTTACATAATCTTATTTGATATTAGTGAATGGATCCTGGATATTCAAAGCCATGAGGTAAGACCCTCCATACACCATATCTAATCCATCACTTCCCAAAGCCTTATGGAAACCATAGAATGTGTTTTGCATGTAGTTATTAAACTTATGAACTAGTAGCATCTTATCTACCTTCTTGGGAATCTCACCTATTGTTTTCAACTCATAAGGGATGTGGTGAATCATCACCTTACCAGTGTAGAATTTAAGATTCCTTTCAAACTTCTCCTGGAAATCTTGAATATCAACCTCCACACTCATTTTCTACTCAAGTCCAAAATCTTCTATAAAAGATGCACGATCCAATGTGTACATGATTCTACCATCTTGCTTATGGAATTACTTGGTCGTAGGGTTGTAAGCTTCTGTTAGGGCTTTTAGTAAATCTACGTCCACATACACTTTAGGGAAAATAAGCTTCCCCAAATTTCTTCTCCATGGATTTGAATCTAGTGTTTTCTAAAATATGTTGCTATAAAAGAACATAAAAAGATAATACTCATTTGTATTGAGGAAAATGAAATCTCTATAATATATGTAAGGATCATTGAAACTATGGTCATTTGTAGAGATAACATTTGATTATCTTGGCAAAAGTTTAGCCCACTCATCAACATATTTATTTGGCTTTCTCTACCTTTTTTTTCGAGTCTTTGAAGATATTGCCTGGACAATTTCCACCTCTTGTTACTGAGAATCATCACCTCCTACTTCTGACATTTTCCCTTTTGTAACAAAACTCTGAAATTACCAAGAAAATCTCTACAAATTTAGAAATTCAAGTTCTCAATGACTCTTTTGGCTTTTGGCAACTGATACTTTTTTATTATAGAGAATATCGTTATGTAAGAACGCATCCCATCAATTGCACTTATTTCATTTAATGCTTGTATGCAGAAGGATTCAAATTTATAGTTAGGGTGTCATTTCAAAAATTTGGTGACATTATCATCTAGCTTAGCAATTCTTATTTTATGCAAAAAACTCTGATTGGTCAAAAACCTTGTCCTCCATACATCTATGTGAATTTTTTATATGAAATTATTAACTTTTAGGGCTACACCTTTATGTTCAACTGATTTCCCCTTGGATCGTAAGTTCTCGAGCTTAACTGTTGGAGATATCCACTCTTATGCTTGGTAGTTTATCAGACAATCAAAACCTTTAGATGCTATGCTCCCCTTTAACCATGATCTTACACTTGACTTTCAATTAACCTTTTCCATTACATCATAACTATTTTGAAACAAACCTCTGCTCATACGCTAACCTTTGATTGTAACTCTGAGGAGCTTTAGAATTTACCCTATGATGTTATGCTTAACTCTCCATCAAGAATCTTTGAAAATGAACTTACACCTTTGTGCTTCCTTTGCGGATGTAACATCATGAACACCCTCAAGTTACACTTTCAATCATATGTTTTCCTTTAGGATGTAAGTTTGGGAGACAAAAAACCTTAACACAAAATCCTTTACGAACTTATGCTCAATGCTTTGGTCATATCCTCGAATGACTTTTCAAAATGCCTTACAAATTTATGATTCCTCTTTTAACGTATCACTGTAACTCCTTGTGAACTATTATTATTTTATCTTACGAACATACACTTGACCTTCATACTATAAAATCAGGAGGAAATTTTACCTTTGAAGAATAAGATTCATATCTACGCTTAACACTTAAGATGTATGTTCGAGACACACTTTAACTTCAACTAGATCTCCTTACAATCTTATGACTTCAACCCTAGGTGTAAGATTATAACACTTTGAAAGCTCTTTTATGACGCTATGCTCAACCTTTGATCATGAGATCAAGAGAGAATATAGAATATTCTTACTTGGTTTATGAAATTCTATTAGGACGAGACCTAGGAGATTTATAATTAGCCCTTGGATAAAAAATTTGACTAAGTCTTGACATGATTTTAAATATTTTCAAAATACCCTTGGGTTTACAAAAGATGATTTAGAAACTTATTCAACCTAGGGTATAGGTAAAAAACCTAGGGTTTTTCCACCAGAACCTCTACAACAAAAAACATGAAAACCTTAATCTCATACATTTCATCTATATTTTCACACTAATTTCTCAAAAAATTAAAATGGTGAAAATATAGATGATCAATAGCTCTGTCTAGGGATAATGGATAGCTTGCATTCATGTAAGAATTTGACATTTTTGGAAGAGCATACCACATACCTAACACAATGAAAAATTACTCAGAGAGCAATGCTTGATCAAATTAGAGGAAGAACCCAACATATTTACAAAATCTATAGTATTTACATATGTACAAAAAACCCTAGACTACTATTCATGGAAATAAAAGTACCTTCAACAGAAGTACTTCTTCAATAATTGTCCATGAACTGGCAATTCTAGAATACCTCCTGATAGTTCTCTAATGATATATGAATCTTGTCCCCACTTGTTATGGTTTATATAAGCACCTAGACATATAGAATCAAATTTTTCATGCTTACCTTTATCTTCTAACCTCACATTCCAAAGTAGCACCAATTATTTTGGTTCAAATTTCCTTTCTAACACCCTTTTATCATAAAGATGCTTCACTTGTAGCTGCAACTTTGCATTTCTTGTAGAAGATTCTCTTTTGGTCTCATCTAGTTGCATAATGTGATCCATTCTTTGTTGTATTTCATCTATTACAACACCATCAAATTGTTGAATAAATTTGTACATACCATTGAGGTTGTTCTGTGGTAACTTGGCTTGTATTTCATAAAATAAGTCATAAGGTGCACAACCTATGACTTTCTTCATTATTACATTGTTAGCCTATAGTGCCAAGGGCAACTTGAAATCATAAGCCTTCTTGTTTTTGTTGAGATAATGGGTGTTGCACACATTGCATAATATTGTTATTTTATTATTTTATTTTATTATGTAATGTTGTACCTAGATGGACGTGCAACATGTAAAGATTCCCATGGAATATTCTTGATGAGTTGTATTGTAACATTGTGAAAATATTTCATGTAATTATTTAATATTGGGGAAAAGAATTAAATGCTCAATATTAAATGTGGGGTCAGTGGGTTAGGTAGCACATGGTTCTAGCACATGGTTTATGTAATACCATTTAGTGGTTTTGTGGGACTTGCTACTATATAAGTAGCCATAAGGGTAGTTTTTGTAGAGAGTGAGAGAGTGACAAGGAGAAGACAAAAGGCAAGAGTCGAGCGGGACAAGGCTTGATAGGTTAGCCAAGGGAGCATTTGTGAAGGTTGAAAGCATGGCATGGGATGTGTGGATTCATGCTTGTTCACATAGTTTGCTCGGTTGTGGCTATGGCCATGAAGGCTTCCATGGTTGTATGGCAATGGTATTTTTGCTGAATAATACATGATGATGGATGCTTTTGGAGGCTGGGTTTTTCCCTCAATGAGGGTTTCCCAGGGTATATCTTGTGTCACATTTTGTGGGTATGTTGTCTATTCTCTTGCATGTGGATTTTAATTCCATGTTTATTTTAGATCTATTATGGGTTATGTGGAAATGGTTATATTCTTTGTTGCCAAGTTTCCTTACAAGTGGTATCAGAGCTATGGTTTTATTATTATTGTAACCCTAGATTGAATCCATGGGAATGCATGAGAGGATAAAAGAAAGGGCAAGATATATGAATGATTTATTGCAAATCTGAGAGTTTTTTTAGATTTTCTGTTATGATGGGATGTTAAAAGATTTGGGCATGTGAAATTTTTTGAACAAAAGGATTTTTTGGATGTTTCATTTAAATGAGGGTTTCCCAGGGTATATCTTGTGTCACAATTTTGTGGGTATGTTGTCTATTCTCTTCCATGTGGATTTTTAATTCCATGTTTATTTTAGATTTATTATGGGTTATGTGGAAATGGTTATATTCTTTATTGCCAAGTTTCCTTACAGTTTTCATCCAAAATCCTCTTAATGATTTTCAGCAAGCTTTTGTTACTAGATTCTACCTGCCCATTCCCCTGAGGATGATATGGGGATGATGTAGATTTTGTAATGCTATACTTCTCACAAAATTTTCATATTCTTTTGATATGAAATACATAGTATTTTCAGTGATAATCTTTTCTAGAAAATCAAACTTGATGATAATGCTATTTAAGATAAAATCCATCACTACTTTTCTAGTTTCTCTTTTGGTGGGGATTGCTTCAACCCACTTTGTAAAATAATCTATTTCAACCAAGATCCATGAGTGCCCACCACTATATTTGTTCATGATTTCTCCTATGAAATCAATTCCCCGTTATTGGAATGGTGCTTGCACCTCTACTGGTCTCAATGGTAAGTTGCGAGAGAACTTCAACATTCTTGTGGATCTTTGACAAACATCACATTTCTTCACAAGCTTATGTGCATCTTTGAATAGTCTAGGCCACCAGATTCTAGACCTAGTCACCTTGTAAGCTATTGTTTTACCCATAAAATGGCCTCCAAACACTCCACCATGCATTTCACTTAGGATCCTAAGTGTTTGATCTTCATCAACACACTTTAATAGTACACCTTCCATACTTTTCCACCACAATTCTCCTTTGAAAATAATATACCTAATGGCTTGCAACTTAAATGCCCTCTTCTGATTGTTACTCATTTCTGGTGGGGTCTTCATATACCGTAGATAATGAATTATGCCCTTATACCATTTTCAAGCATCCATATCACATAAATTACTTTTGAAATCATCATCAAGTTGGTTTATCTAATTTTCTTCTAATTTGGCATCTTCCATTAGCTTTGCAAGTCCTTTTCCTCTAACGAATTTGGTGATATGTGTGTCTATATTGAATTCTTGGATCCTATTGATCCATCTACACCATCTTCTCGACACCTCCTACTGAGAGAAAATGTCTTTTAGTGCAACACTTGGGACAAATGCAATCATAATAGCACCCATGAAATAACATCTAAATGCTTTTACAACTTCAACTAATGCATATGCTTGTTTTTCATTTATCTCATATTTTAGTTCTGCAACTTGTAGAGATTTGCTAAAGAATGCTATGGGTTGTTCAAACCCTTCTTAATTTCTTTGTATCAAGATTGTTGCAATAGTATAGAAGGAAGAAAATGAGAATATGTGCATGGGTCTTTCATAGTATGGGGCTCTCAAAATATGGGCATCTTTAATTGCTTGCTTTATCTTTTGAAAATCACTAGTTGGCTCACCATCCCATTTGATTTCAAAACCCTTCTTGAACATCTTAGAGATAGGTCTTCTCACCTCTACAAAGTTAGTAACATACCTTCTCAAAAATTAATCTACCCAAAGAAATATTGGATGCCCTTTACATTTTTAGGCTTTTGAATCTTATCAATGGCTTCTACCCTTTTAGGGTCTATTCTGACTCCTTTTCCAACAAGATGTCCTAAAATCTTACCTTCTATAACCCCAAAAGCACATTTCCTTGGATTCAAAGAAATACCAAATTATAGGGCTCTAGAAAACACCTTTTCCACATTGATCATTTTTGTTTTTTGAGTATCTTGTTAGATCATCTTGGTACAGTACTAGGAACTTGTCAATAAAATCTACAAAGGCCACATCCATGGCTCTCTGGAAAGTAGCATAAACATTGGTTAAACCAAATGACATCCTACTATATACATATGTCCCCCATGGTGTTGTAAATGCAATTTTATACTATTCTAATTCTTTTACAACAACTTGGTTATACCTAGATAAGGCATCCATCATGGAAATTAATTTTGATCTAGTAACCCTTTGCAACATAGCCTCCATGTTAGGAAGGCCATAGTTATCCTTTAATGAAGATATATTCAAATTTCTAAAGTCAACACATAACCTTATATCTCCATTTTTCTTTATAACAAGAATAAGATTTGTTACCTAGGAAGAGTGCCTTATTGGCTTGATAATTCTAGCATCCATTAGCTTCATCAATTCCTCTTGAATTTTTGGTGCTAAGGTTGGGTTAATAGGTCTTTACTTCTACCTAAAAGGTTTAGCACCCTCTTTGAGTGGGACTTCATGCTGAAACAAATCTTCTCTATAGGTCTTCTGGTCATCATAGGACCAAGCAAATACATGCCTATATTTTCTTAACAAATTTTATCAAGGCCTTTCTTGTTCTAGGAGATAATCTCTTACCAATATATACCTTCTTTGGTGCATCCTCAGTTTTGAGATTTATCTCCCCTAACTCCTTAGCATCATGCTCTTTAGCATTTAGATTAGATCTCTCATGACTATCAAAAATAGTTTCTAATGCTACCAACCCTTTGGGAATTTTATTTGTCTTCAATTGAACCACTTCTTTCCCAAAGATGGCATCCTTACCTTCTACTTCTCCAACCATAGTAGCAAAGTCAATTTCCTGACCCCAAAAATGGTTTTCACAATTTAAGAACCTTAAGATGTCTCTGTCATCTTTAAAGACTTGCCATTTTTTATGTTGTCAGGGATAGATGGCCTAGTTTGTACCTCTACCTTTGATATACCAACAAATGTGATATCATTAGGATTTAAGGCAATATTTTCTAATAAATCAGCCATCTTGTTGTTTCCTTTTTCCACCCAAGATATCCCAAATGCATCACAATTTTATATCATGTCCCATAAAACATTTCTATACTGCCTTAACCTTTTTTTATTAGAGACATAAACAAACTTTACTTGAGATACGACCAATCCAGAGCCTCCAATTACATGCAAACATTTAATTCCATGCTTATATGCTAATCTTAAACCTAGCAACAAAGATTCCTACTCTACAACATTATTGGTGCATGGGAAACTCAAATTGAAATAAAATTTATATGTAACTCCATTAGGGATATCAAAAGAATACGTTCTCTGGGACCCATCATTGTAGCAAGAACCATCAAAATACATGGTCCACAAATATGATTGATTTAGCATATTCTTTCTCCAAAACTAGGACCTTAGCCCTGAATGAGTTAATATCAGTGTCTACAAAACATGTCATCTCATCATCAACATTTTGTTCAATCACATAAATACTCTTTGGTTCTCTATTGATCTTAACCAACTTGTCATCAATATGAAATATAGCATGAGACAAATCACATTGTTGGCTTCCACCCATTGCTACACTCCACTTCCTAGATAGTAGCATACCATATTGGGGTGGAATGTCCATAACTAAGACACTAATTGTTAATTATTTGTTAGGATAGGTAGACAATCTATATGGTAGTGCACTTATTGTTCCTATGATAGTAACTTCTCTTTTGTCCATAGCACAACATCTAACTTGAGCAGTATCTACCTTTAATCCTAAATTTTATATAACCTCAAAAGGCATTATTGTATTTGATGCACTAGAGTCTAGCATATAGTTTTTTAATGTCTTTCCATTCACAATAATGCTTAAGAAAAATGGATCCATATTTCCTAAGCATTGATTTACTAAATCATCCAAGTACATAGGTGGGATTTGGGACACAACATCCTCCATTTCTATTGGTTCTCTCTTTTCCTTAGATGACTCACTTGAATTACAATTTAGGTCAACATTCTCTCTAACATTCCCAACCCATGTCAAGGCTTTATTCTTATGTTATAGGATTCTTAACAATTCTTAAAGTGGAACCTTTACTATAATTTGTAATAGCATAGACAACACATCAACAAGAGGGATGGGAGGAATTTCTATTTGCATACCTTTTGTCCTCTTGTATTTCTCAAAGATAATAGTAGCATCATGATTCTTCTACTCTTTATTTTCAACAGTTGAATTAGATTATTTTTCTTCTCCCTTTTTCTCATCCTTATTTTGAACCTTGTGAATCTTGGAAGCATCTACTTTCTTGGGCTCCCATTTCTTTTTCACATTTTTTTATCTTGATGTCATAACCATTTTTAGTTTTATTTGTTTTATACTCCTTAGGATTTATTTTCTTGACAAAAATACAAGTCGTTTTACCCCCATCCTTCCTAGATACCATACCTCTTGTTTGCACTTGTGCAACCATGTTAGCAGCGATCTCATCAATCTCCTCTTTAGTAGGTCTTCTCAAAATTACTTCATCCTTTGAGGAAGTCATATTGCAGGTTGCATTATTCACTCCATCCTCATCCGAGAAAACTTGCTAATGTATAGCATCATGAATCTATCTTCTAACATCCACATCATTATCAACATCCTCACAATTAGATACATCATCATAATAGGATTCAACCATGTTACAACCTATGTCATTAGTATTACCTTCTTAGTTAGGTTGTTCATCATTTTCGCTCTGATAATTAGAAAAATAAATAGTAACCACCCAATGTTCTGATGATTGAGGTAAATGACATACCATGCACCATTGGGAATCATCTCTCATATTGACAGAGAAAGGCTCTTTGCAAAGGACTAGGGGTGACTTTCTCATTTGTAGTTTTTGGAGGAGGAAGAATAGGTTTTCCATCCTTCCATTGGGTATTGTACGGGTAATTCTGTAGCCTACTTTTCTTATTATAATTTCCTTAGAATTGGGATTTGTCTGTGGGAGGGGCTTTGTCATTTCTATTTGAGGGGATTTTGAGATCTTTAATGGAATTAAGAACTTGATCCATCTTATCTACCTCTTGCTTCTTTTTTTCTAGAGGTTTGTGACCTTCTTTCTTATTTCCCCTACTCTCAAATAGTCTAGGATCATCCCTCTTATTCCCCAACTTAGTAAAGATCCTCATATTTTTCTCAATATTTATTGCAATCCTAAAAGCATCTCTAAGAACTCTTGGATCTTTATCTCTTAACAAGTATCCCATCTTCCCATGAAAAGCATTAAAATAAGTGGTAAGATATACCTTAGCATCAAGTTTTATAGCTTGAAATAATTTTTACATCCCTTTTTGAAATCTAGCATTGAATTTAGGGACAAATTC
The DNA here is from genome assembly GCA_028749045.1 of Cupressus sempervirens. Classification (NCBI taxonomy): domain Eukaryota; kingdom Viridiplantae; phylum Streptophyta; class Pinopsida; order Cupressales; family Cupressaceae; genus Cupressus; species Cupressus sempervirens. The sequence continues at coordinate 804,048,938 of CM053783.1, read as the reverse complement.
ATTTTGGACCCTCTTTATATTATTTAACTCATTAAAAATATAACTAGCATTTGGTTTATCACCATACTGCTCTTTGCAACAATGCTCCAACTCTCTCCATGAGGATATAGATTCTGCAAACAATCTCTTAAACCACTCCCTTGCATCTTTTGTTAGTGATTGCACAAATAATTTCATAACTACATCTTCATGCTCAACTTCATAATCATTTAGCAAGTCTAAGTAACACCTCAAATGATCTTCACAAGTAATGAAATTATTTCCATAAAACATTGTCAATTTGTTTCTCAATTCTAGCACAATAGTAGTTGGATATCTAGGGATCCCATTTAAACATAACTGCCTATATCCTTCTAATTGGATTGGTCTGCTATTTCTTCCCACCCCGATGTGATCGCTAGAGCTAGATGTGTTATTAGTACTAATGTTTGAAACTACCTTAACATTAGTATCCAGTTTCTAAGAAGATGAAGGAGGGACATCAAATGTAACAATGCTATTAGTACTAGTTTTTGGCATAAAACTAGAAGACCTATTTCAAGGGTAATCATTGTTTGGACATTAGAGTTACTAGTGATAAAATGGATCTTCCTTTTCATCTTTACAATAGAAGCATCATTCTCTACCCTTTCCAATTCCTTTGCCAAATATTCCCCCTCTTTTCTTTTCTTCTCCAATTCTATATTAGAGGCTGACATAATTGCTTGAGAACTTGTTATCCTTACAAGTTTATTTATTGTAATACTAGTCACCTTTTCCTTCCTTTTTCTTTTTCAACAATAGAGGATTTAACATTTTTATCCTCATTATTTTCAATTGGTATGGTTTTGTAACTTTGCACCTGCTTGACAATAGGGCCCTCCTTTTCAAATTCTTGGTTACTCAACAAATGTTCTTTCTCCTTTCTTAGGTCAAAAACATGATCTAATATCACTAGTTTCCAAGGAGCAACATCCCTTTCATTTTTCCTTTTCAGTGCAACAATGCTTTTGAGTAAATTTTCTCTTTCTTCTATCACTTTCCTTATTTATTCTTTCCTTTCTTTCTGAAGATGCCTCTCTATTGCCAATTTCTTAGAAAACTACAGTTTCAACATGCTCAAATCATCTAGATTTGGCCTAACCTCTTTAGAACTAGAAGTCATGTTTGTATCTATAGGATATACATGTACTGAATCCTTATGGGAATTATTTGAAAGGATAGGGTCTTGATGGGTATGGAACAAATTATTGATTCTCCTTTGTTCCACATTCACTAGATCTTGGTGTATCACTTTCTCCTAACCTATGACCTCTGGGGTGTCATAGAAATTGACATCAGAGTTCACTAATAGAATTAAAACTTTTTTAGGAAGATTCTTTCTCACTGATAGAATGATGTGACTACCTACTAGTAGTAACTTATTTTCGAGGCTCTGATTCTCTTGCTGGTTCACTCTCTTTTTCTGACTAACTCTTTCTTCCTTTTAGAGGAAGATCTCCCTAAAGATTTACTTCTAGGTTCTTTCTAACAAATGCTTTTGTATTCTTTCTTCTATCCATAGGTTTCAAATTAAATGTCGCCACCCACTACTTATGGGAAATGTGATTGATACAAAAGACTTTAAAATTTTTATTGAATCACTTACTATTGAAAATATAGGTATAACTTTAACCATACAACACTTGTGGAACAAAATTGTGACAAGAAATAATCCTGCTCTACCCCAATAGGGGAAGGATCTAAGATATACTGCAATTTTTCAACACACTTCTACAATACTCTCCAATAGAGTCACCATTTTTATTGGTTTTTGATTTAACATATTTGTATTTATAACGAGGGGAAAAAAATGGTATATTACCTAGGGCTTAGCTACTTCCCATGATTGGCATAACCTATTCTATCCTAGACCAACTTAACAAATCAATAGTGCTTTCTACACTTTAGGTTCTGCTAAACCAAGATGGGTTAACCTAAGCATTTGACAATCTTTTATGGATAATACCTCTATAATACAAATCCTTAACAATAGACTTGGTCTTGAAGACTTCTTGAAATTTTCAATACAAATGACAAGCTAATTAGAGCTAATAATGAACTTGATAGAATTATGCAATAAAAACTGACCAACTTTACATTCCATTACGACAATAGCTTTAATGATTTTCATTTTAAAATGTGTTCATGCTAAGACAAAATTAATATTTCTTGATTCCTTAAATCTAAAGACTAGTGCCTTAATCCATCGTCATAAACAAAGTCATATAAGTTATCTTCTAGATCTATTTAATTGAATTTCCATTAAATGTATCTGCTACAAATCTTCAAACGCTATACTTATAAAATCCCTTTCATATCCCACATGATCCTATCATTTAGTAAAAACATTTACTTAATTCATTGAATTAAACACAACTTTTGAAATGACATACAATTCATCAAATTGCATTTGAATAAAATGGGGCTTGCTCGTTCATTCTCAAATTTTCAAAGGCATGAAATAAGAGAAATAATTATAAGACACAAATATTCTGCAAAGATTGCTTGTATTAATTTCCTTGAAAGTAATACATAGTTCTGGTATGAAATTTGATAAAGATATATGACTAAAACTAGAACTTTATTGATTTATAGACTTCTATAAAATAAGCTAAATACATCAAAACTTAACACAAAACATAGGACCAACTTAAACTGATATGAATTACAAGATTATACTTTAGACCCTTCTCCCCAGTCTTGAAAATCCTTCTATATATTGGGAAGACACATCTAAAAAATGACACAAAAAAGATATAGAGAATACAAAAATAGTTACAACATTATTTGCATGTGAGAGATATGGAAAATAATTCAAAATTGACAATTGGCATTCTAGTATCCAAGTACAGTCTTTGTTTAAAATGTAGGTGTATCCACAACAAGTATATGCAAAGATAAGACACCCTATTGTGATCTTGTCCTTCCTCTATTTTGTCTTCATTTCCTTCATCAAATGTCTTCTAATTTCTTCCTATGGGTAGGGCCTTGATTTCTCCAATTACCTCCCACACACATCTCTCTCTCTTGGTAGGCCAATCAATGCCTCAGACAATCTCCAAGCCACCAACAAACTTATTCCACCTAGCATTTGTAATGACTCTTAACTCAACTACAAACTGGTTCATGTCAACCTTACAAATTGGTTCATGTCAACCTTACAAATTGGTTCATGTCAACCTTAACTTTGAACAAAGCATTGACCAATTCGTAGAAGGCCACCTTATCAACGTTTCCATCAAGAACTGTTATAATAGTTTCCAATGTGAAAATGTGATCAAAAGATCTTGACCATTCCTACTAGTCCTTTAAATTAATGTCATTATCAACAATTGAGGCAATAAATTTGTCCATACCTTCATGCATTATTTTCATCTTTCCCTGTATTACTTGTAATTTTCTTGTAAAACATCTAATCATTTCTTTAACTAACTCTAGAGCCTCTTTTAGAGTAAAATTTTTATCTGGTAACTTTGGCTTCTTAGCCATCAAAATAATCAATCTGTCAAAGAATTGAATACATGGGCCCCATTGATTGAAAATAGGGGTTAACCATGTGACTCAACATTCCTTTCAATGCTTTCACCTTGAGTTGGTTATCTTGAGTAGGAGACTCACTCTCCATGGCAACAATTTCCTAATCAATTCCAACTACTTTATCCTTTGTCAAGGGTGGCATTTGTTTAGTGGACTCTTCTCTAGCATCAACCCTTACTTGTAATTTGTTATGCTCCATCTCCTTGTTCTATTCTTTTAAGGAGGCAACTTCTTTCTCAAACTCACATACCTTCTCTTCCAGCTCATTCACCCTTTTCTCAAATACATAGCTCTTTTAAAGCTCTTCCTCATATAACTTTCTAGTGTCTATGTATTCCTTGAAAGTTTGAGCCAATTGATCCTTGATTTGTCCTAATTTGGCCTCATTCACAAATGAAAAGTGCTTCAAAGCACTTGAAATCTTGCTACTAGTGGTAGAATCCAAAGTCCATATTATAACAGTTCCTTGAGCTATGCCTTGGACATCTATGAGTTTGGGCTCATTTTTTTTAGGAGAAAAACTCCATACAACCAATGTTTTACTATCTATATTAAATCTTGAGCCTCTTTGTAGGCCTTGAGCACCAAGGGCTTCATAAGACACTAGCTTTTCTTGTCTTTTGATTAGGTCTAGCACAAAGGTTGTTCCCAAATCCCATCTTGGTACTAGAAGCATTCCACATCTTTACACAAAATCTCTAGCCTCACTGACAATCTTAGTTTCACTATCAGGGTCATAATCTAGGAGCTTTTCAATGAGTTCTTTTATTTTCTCCTTACTTTCTTCAAGTTTTAGCATCAGATTTAATTCACTTTATTTACCTTATATAAGAAGCTTTTAAATTCTAGAATCTTCACAAATTCATCATCCTCCAAAAACTTCTCAACTTGGATGATCTTGTCATCCAGTCTTGCTACAATTAGCTATAAGTCAGTTAAGGAGCTCTTTTCTACCTTAACCCTTTCTTGGATGAAACTCTGTCTCATATTAGTAAAGTACTGGCTTCTACTAGGAAATAGTTCTAGTGTCCTTTCCTTCACCTTTTTAGGCATATGTATAACTTTGTGTGTCTTATTTCCTTTTTCTATCCATGTAGAGGCCTAATGATAATCTTCTTCTTTTTCTTCCAATTCCACATCAGGTTCAAAGGAATCTAGATTCAACTTGTCCTCTTCTCCCATATCCTATGGTAATTGAGACATTATGTGGTAATAGTTCTACAACATCTTTTTCAGCCTAAAGGGACAGGCAACCTTTGTACAAAAACCTTCAAAACTGGGATCACTTTTCTTCATCTCTTTCTCTACCCTCTGGATATCTTAAAATTTCTTTAGTTGATCCTCTACATCACTTTCAATCAAATTGTTTCTAATGATGTCTTCCTAAGGTTATTCCTTGTTATTAGGGAGATTGTAATCCCTGATTTCTTTTAGTGTATTTCTAACAACACTCTCATGGTCATATATTTTGTATGGTGTAGAAGATAGGTTGTAATATCTAAGATATTTGTGGATTTGGTTAATTGACTCCTTTCCAATTGTGAAATCCCCTATCTTAAAACATCTACACAAGAATGTCCCTTTATGAAATTTAGGGCCTAGATACTCCCTATCCATCATGACCAGTTACCATAAAAACACCATAATCCCCAGCCTAAGTTGTAAATAGTTTGGTAGAATATGTGGGGGTTGTATACATGCATATATTCTCATAATTAAAATATTTTGAAATAAAAAGGAATCCCCCCAGTTGTGGTCTAACTTGGCATCATCTTTTAACCATGCTGGTCTTAATATCCTCAAAAACTTAGGGAGCTTATCTAGTAGGGAACCTAAGATCCTAATGATAATAGGGATAAAATTATTAAAGAATGAAATAGAAGAAAAATAAGGTAGTGCCTATCCCATACTTGAGTCCATAATTGCATTGGAAAGTCTCCATCTAGGGCTTAATTTTGATCAATAAAATCAACATTGAAGTAGCCAACATTTTTGTATAGAATGGGATGCATTAACAATGAATAGTGATGAAATTTAAAGTTTACAAGCTCTCCCTTCTGAGTAGTAGTAATCTATTCTTGCAACTTCTCAATAATGTACCTTACACAATCATATTCAATATTAGTGAATGGATCCTAGATATTCAAAGCCATGAGATAAGTCTCTCCATACACTATATCTAATCCATCACTTCCCAAAGCCTTATGCAAACCGTAGAATGGTTTTACATGTAGTGGCATCATATCTACCTTCTTAGGAATCTCTCTTATTGATTTTAACTCATAAGGGATATGGTGAATCATTGCCTTACCTATGTATAATTTAACATTCCTTTCAAAATTCTCCTAGAAGTCTTGAATATCAACCTCCACACTCATTTCCCCCTCAAGTTCAAAATCTTCTATAAAGATGCTAAGGTCACTAGAAGTGAAAATATTTTATGGTTTAACCTAAAACCTTAGGTTTTCATGCACCATTATCCCCTTGCAACAAAGAAGTTAAGTTGTCCCTGAAGATAGTAAATTAGAATGAATGCCCAAATTTTTGAACTCATTCTCTACTACCCAAGTAATCTCTAATTTAGGTTGTTACCTCAATTGAGCAAGATGCTCCATGTAGATCTCATGCCTTGTCTTCTTCTTGACCCTGGAATCTAATATCTTCTCATCTTGTGACTTCACTTGGACAAATATCTTGAGCTCTTTCACATAATTATCAACCTTTGTATTGTGTTCTTTCCCTACTATATTAGGACATTTATACTTGATTAGATCTTGTACATTGAAAATAGAGGAGATAGATAGTTCCTTAGAAAGGTCTATCTTGTACACATTTTCCCCATACTTGGCTAGGACTTTTCATGGTCCTATTATTCTCATTTGTAACTTACTAGAGATGTATTTTTAAAGCCTAGCTTTGTTGAGATGCACCATCACTCAATATCCTACGTCAAACTGCATATCCTTCCTTCTTTCATCCACCTTAGACTTAAGTTTTTGGTTTTCTTCTATCAAAGTCCTTCTCACCTATTCGTGAACTTCTTTCATAGATTGAGAAAAGTTTTCATCATGTCCACTTCTTTCTTCATGACTCCTTAACTCTTTGAGTTCATATAATCCCCTTGGATGGATGCCATAAACCACCTCAAATGAGATTTTACCAATAGATTTGTTCATACTATCATTGTAGGAAAACTTAGCTTGGGGAAATAGTTGGTCCCACATCTGATCATACTCCTTTTTCAAATGCCTAAGAAAGTTTCCAAGCATTCTATTTATCACCTCTATCTGAACATCTATTTTTGGATGGTATGTTGAACCAAAAACCAAGTTGGTGCCTAGTCTTTTCCACAGAATGTTCCAAAAATGCCCCATGATTTTTACATCTCTATATGAGATTATATTGATTGGAAAGCCATGAATCCTTACTATTTCCTTGAAAAAGAGGTGTTCAATATAGCTAGCATCATGAGTTGTTTTACAAGGTAGAAAATGACTCATTTTGCTAAATCTATCAACTACTACAAAGACATTGTCAAAACTAGTATTAGTTCTTGGTAAGCCCATGATGAAGTTCATACAAAGGTACTCCTAGTGTATATTAGGAGTAGATAAATGTTGGTATAACCCTACATTGAAAGATGTTACTTTTGATTTTTTTACAAACTATACACTGCTCAATATACCTCCTTACATCTCTCTACATTTTTGGCCAGTAATAGAACCTTTGAACCAGGTCTAAAGTCTTGTTCAAGAAAAAATGGCCACTAAGATTCTCATTGTTCTTCTCTTTGATGTGGTTTTCCCTCATAGACCCCTTAGGTACACATAACTAGGTTCCTTTAAACAATAATCCATTCTGCAAAGTATAGTCAGCAAACTAAGTATAAAAATAATTATTGAAATCAACACATACCTTGTAGGCTTATGAGAAATCTTCATCTCCCTCATATAGGTATTTTAAATCCTTCAATACCAATACTTTGGAGCTAAATTTCTTGAACAGTGAGCAACCTTCTTTTGAGTGCATCTGCCACCTTGTTATTTTGACCCTCCTTATGTTTTATAGTGAATTTATGTGCTTGAAGGAACTCTATCCATTTGATATGTCTATGAATCAAATTCTCTTATGTGTTTATAAAACATAGAGCTTGATAATCAGTATAGACTACAAATTCCTTGGGCAAAAGGTAGTGTCTTCACATCCTAAGAGGTTGAACCAATGCGTAAAGTTCTATATCATAAGATGAGTACCTCAACTTTGCCTCATTCAACTTCTCACTAAAAAATGTTACATGCCTCCCCTCTTGTCTTAGGACTTCTCCCATAGTGACGTTGCTTGCAATACATTCTACAATGAACAATTTTTCAAAACTTAGCAACACTAGGATAGGTTGTGTAGCCACTTTTTGTTTCAACTCCTCAAATCCTTTATTAGCCTCCTTTATCCACTTAAACTTGGTCTTGATTCCACCTTTGATATTGTGTAGTAAAGGGGCACATAACTCACTAAAATATTAATAAAATTTCTATAAAATTGAGCCAATCCATGGAAACACCTCACATTAGTCCCTATTTGTGGAATGAGCTAGTTAAAGAGTACTTCTGTACACTAAGTTTGTGCACTCCTCTAAAATCTTGTATCCAAGATATCCCATAGATTGGAACAATTGAATGACATCTTAGAGCTCCCTATCAATGGAGTACAAAGGTGTGCTCTTGTTCTTATGAGGAGCTCTCAGTTAAGCCTTAGAGACACAACCCTTACTAGTAAATCATGCAGTGGGAGATTCCTTAGACAAGAGAAAGAGTGAAATATCAAAGGGATTCTCAAACTTGCAATGCTAGAAATGAGCTAAGCTATAATGAAACAAAAAATGAAACTATGCTACCATTATGATAATGTTACCAAGCCATACTAATTAAACTAGGTGATCTAAGCTATTGCAAAAGGAACTAGACTACTTGCAAATGGATCTAAGCTAGTATGGAAATGAAAAGAATGGGATGAGAAGAATAAATTTCTCCACAAATGCTCCAAGAATATGTAAGTAAACTTGCAACATAACATTAGCTAAAAAATGGTATCCTTAGAGAGGAAGAGAGCTCTCTCTTTTAAAGGTATATAGATAGTTGAGATAAAGATCAAGAAATTGATGATCAAGGGTGGGGGTTGACTTTTGGCATGATCCATGTAGAAGATCAAGTCAACTAATGAAAAGGAGTTGACTTTTCATGTGAGACAAAAGCCTTTTCTTTTAATTTGTAAATAGGAAAAAGAATTTATGTGTGCACATTAGAGTGGGTTAGAAGAATGGGTATTTTATTTAATTAAAATGGGGACATGTTATTTTAACCAAATACAAACTTCAGATATTACAATAAAACAATAGGTTAAGATCAAATAAATTGATTTTTAGCAATTTGGCCTAGGAACATGATTAAATAATTTAACCAAAATGATGAGAAGGGGGCTGGTAGTCTAGATGACCATTTTTAGGAGATTACATTTGGTCCTCTTTGTCTAATGTGTGATTGATCTGAGAACACATGACATCAAAGAATATAGAAGCCAACTAGGTATCAATAGATAGAGAGATACGATTCTGAAGAATAAAATGTAGAATGAGATAACAAGTCCTAAATGTGCAACCTGGTAGAAATGATACTAAACACTAGGAGAGAGATGATATTAGAACTCAAGAAGAGTACTAACATTAAGAAAAGTAGATAGATTGAGAGAAAACGAAAGAATCAAGCATATGATCCTAGGAAATAGATAGTTGTAGCAAGCAAGCAATGATAGAGTATTTCTGCCCCCTCAGGATCAAAATCAAAATGAGGTAAAGGGAATGCAAAAAAGAGTTAGATATGAGAAAATTGAGATATGGAAAAGTCCATTATGACATATAAGTGATTAGAACCAAAGAGTGACCATATTGAAGTGATAGAATTCCCTAGTTTGACTAGAGTTGACAAAGAAGGATAAAGTATGAAAATTAGGTCAAATCAAGTAGAAAGAATGATATGAGGTGAGTTGGAGTAGGTAAGAAGTATGGAGATGATGAATACATGAATAAATAAAGATTCCCCAGTGAAGTTTCAAAGATTAGACCTTAAAAGGTTAGCTAACTACATAGAAGAAGGTAGAATTTTGAAGCATAGTTTTGACCGTCAAGATGAACTTGAATTTTGATTTTGATCCCAAAAATGAATCTAGGATGTAGAAATTAGGTCAAAATAAGGTCAAAAATTTATATATATGCGATGACAAGATAGCAAAGAGATGATAAAATTCTAAGAGAAGATGACTAGGTATGATCAAGAAGAAGAAAAAGAAGATGAACACAATTAGCTGATGTATCTATGAAAGATTAAGAGAGAGTTCTCTCCACATGAAAAATGCAAGATAAAGCAAGTATGATCCTATGATGCAAACTACTATGCAAAATGGTTTACTTGCAAGGAACACAAAACATTTAGACTCTAATTTCATCATTGAACATTATTAGGGACATTGAAAGACCATACAATGCTCACTAGTATAACTACGAGGATATGAATATGATCTATATCAAATAGGTACATGGGAATCCAACCTAAGCATCAAAGACATGTAAGTCAAGATGACTAATGAATTTAGACTCCCTAAGTTTAGTTTAGCAAGATTACACTTGTATCAAGGCATAAGTTCCATGATAACCCCCAAGTGCGGTCTTGCAAAAATAGACAAGGATGATACATTGTAGGCCCAAAGTGTCAAGTAGGACAAGCACGAATTCTCTGAACACCTTAGACTAAAAAAGTATACCCAAAAGTAGAAAACAAGTAAAACATGCCCCATGCCCCCAATCTTCTAGTCCATGACATCTTCGAAAGACTATTAGGGAGGGAACATTCAACAAAGAAATCATCATAGACAACACACAAGGAAGATAAATATCAGCATATCTCAACAAGTTTAATTATTAAGTGCGTGTGTGTATGTCACATGGCCATTTCTTCAAGATTCACATCTCATAGTGAGAAATATTATGGTATCCTAGACTGTAGGTAAGGTATCTAAAAAGTGTTGAGAAACACTCAATGTCACTAAGCAGTCGTGCCCTCGAGATGAGGAACAAAGATGATTCCAAGCTAGGAAATGTGTTATGAAATTAATGAGACTGATAGACATAGGTGCAAGGGTCTTAAGTAGTGTCTGTTTCTAGGTTTTCACCACTTGGCAAATTTTTTAGGACTTTTTTCAAATTTTTTGTATTTTTTGAAATTGTGATTTTTCTATATTTTTTTAGCATCATATATGATTTTTTTTGTATTTTAAAAGAATGAATTAGAGATTAATAGTTCTCAAGAAAGATCATATCATTTTTTTCCATTGTCGAGCAAGGTGTATGACATGATGGAGCAACAAGCTAGTGGATAAGCAGAGATGAATAAGAAAGGAGTATGAAGCAAGTGAAAGTGATCCTCAAGGACTGACTCCTTGAGAGTACCCAAGCTATAGAAAGAGAAAAATAACCATATGAAGTAGGTTTGGGATAAGCTGATAAATCCATGAAAGGAGATATCATGTAGGATAAGTAGTTAAAGCCAATATGCGAGATAGCATATAGGATAAGTAGTGGAAGCCAATAAGCAAGATAACATGAAAGAGTGTAGTCTAAAAGAGTAGGTATGTCAACAGGCCTAAGAACCATATTTTTTCTTTATTGTGATCAAGACCAATGGGTCAACTAGATAGGATGATGATGGGATAGAGCAATAAGAATGAAGCTAGATATGAAGGCTATGAATGAATGAGAAAGCATAATAGGGAAGCTGATAGATAAAATAGTCAATGCACAAAGATAGCTCAATGCTATCAAGATCAAAGAGGAAATATGGATTATGGAAGAATTACACATGACACCTATTTTCTAGGTTTTCATCATGGTACTTATCCAAGGTGCCACAACAAGTGGTTTTCAGCATAGGATGAATTTATTTCTGTTTACTTTTGCTACCAAAGTGCCAAAATAAGTGGTTTTACCAAGGTACATTTTCTTTTTCTTTTTTCTTTCTATTTTTTACAAAGAGCTCAAGACTTTTCAATTTTTATAGTGCTCCTATAGGAAGGATAAGTCATGATAAGCCAAGACCATATAAGCATATTCTTAGAGATGCTAATAGGGTTATGGAAGGGAGATGATAGTAGAAAATGTATATGGAGGATAAGAGTTCATCCCTTGAAAGGATTGTAGGAGTATGGATAGTAAGTAAGTGTAAGCCTAAAAAGGTTGCATAAGGGTAGGTGAGAAAATGGGCAAGATCAATCTTGACACACACCTTGAAGGGTTATGGAATGATAGAGGGATCATGGAGGAAATAGTTTGAGATTAAGATGTATGAGATAATAGAGTAATGTTGGAGTAAGATGGAGTGGAAGCTTTTGAAATCTTATTAGGAAGATTTTTGGAAGAAAATGGAGTGGAAGCCTTTGGAAGCTTGAATGTCAAATTTGATTTATTTTTAATATTAAAGTCTTTTAAAAGAGACTTGGGAATCAATATATCTTTTGATCTTTCTTTCCCTTTGTATTCTTTATAATTTATTTCTTCTATGATGGGTTTAGGAACCCATATTTTCTTTGATTTATCTCTTTAGGTAGTGGACCTTTATGGTCTCTTGAATACTTGTTCTTTCTTTGTATTCACCTATCAATTAGACAAGACATAGTGATCTTTATTTGTAAATGAATTTTTGTATATTTTATGTTGAACATCCAAATTGATTCCAAAAGACTTGGGACTTATGGATGGATAAGGCTGATATGACTTGTTTAGATGAATAGATGAATGAAGATTCATCAAGGACAAGTATCTTTGTTGATCTCAAGGTACAATAGGAGAGCTAGAAGATGAGTTAGGAGTGAAAGAAGGAGATGGATGAACATAAGGTCCAAAAATATATGGAAGGTTTGAAGGCTTTAGCTTAGATGGATAAGGACCAAGGATAGATTTAGAAGATGCAAATGGATAGTGAGTAGTGATATCAACATCTTTAGAGTGAGAAACATGACCAAGGCCATCAATAAAATCATGAGTACCTTTTATTGGAACAACAACTTTGATAGGAACATTTGAAGCTTTAGCATAGTTTTGAAGTGAGTATGGAGAAGTAGAACAAGAAGGGATACTTTGATCTTGACATGTTTCTATAGGTAGCATAGGCATATAAATTTTCTCATGATTTTCAGTAAGATCAATGGAAATAGTGAAAGTGGTGTCTTCATCATACTTGGGAGATGGAAAAGACATAGGATACAAAGGGGTGAAATTATGAAGGAAATGAAATGGTACTTGATCTTGATCTTTATTGAAATTTGTATCTTTATCTTTTTGAGAGTCCACTTGACATGGAGCCACTTCTAAGGACATGGGAAAATATGAGGTTTGCATGATAGCATATTGAAGAGGTAATGAGAGACTAGTTGAAGCAGGCATAGTAGACATAGCATTGCATGGAGGTTGAAGATCTTTAGCCTTAGTAGGATTGAAAAGGTTTGCAGTCAAGTGAAGGTTAGCTTGAGTTTCTTTTAGAGATAGCCCTTGAGGGTACACATAGTCAATATGAAAAGAATTAGGTTCTTTGTTTGATGGAGTCATGCTGGAAATATTTCAAGCATTGGGAGGTGTATGAGGGCTAGAAGAAGTGGTAGTATCAAGGAAACCATCACTAGAAATAGGTTCATTAATATGATATTGCTTAAGTGAAGTATTCTCATTGCATGAGTCATTAGAGTTATCAAAAATCCCGTCATCAATAAGATCTTAGACTTTATGTTTCAACTCAACACAATATGAAGTACTATGCTCATTATGTTGATGATAAGCATAATAGATATCCAAGAATGGGTTTCCATATGAGCTAGACTTAGGCAATGTGATGAGATTAGTGCCAAGAAGTTTTTGCAAAATGTCATCATAAGAATCTTCCAAGGAAGTAAAAGATCTCTCAAAAGTATGACTAGAATCATTTTTTTTTTCATCAAGTGAATAGCATGTATCCATGTCTTCATCATATTGGTCAAAGATAGGTTTTTCATTAAAGTTTAGCAAACACTTCAAGAAGGTTTTACTCGCTAGCTCTTTAAAGAGGTCTTTAGATCTAGTAGGTGAGGACAATTGATGTCTTGAAGTAGAGCATGAGCTTAAAGAAGGTGACTATTGTGCATATAGAGGACTAGAGAGAGAATTGTATGATGATGTCATTTGTTCCTCTACCATTTTTTCAAATCTAGAGTATGTTTTTTATCACGCCCTTAGTGAGACTAGTGTAAGCAGGGAGGGGTCTCTTCAAGTGTATTGTATTGAGTGTAGGATTTGACATTTCCTAAAGAGATCAAGCAACTCAAGATCATCTAGACTTGGTTGAGATTTGGTAGCACAAGATTTTAAACCCATTGTTATAGATGAAAAGCCAAGCATGAAAGAGACTAGAAGAAGATAATAACATGACACAATATAACTTGATGTTCAAACTAGAGGGATAGAGTGTTCACTTGTCAAAGAGAGTTGACAATGAATGAGTGACTTATCAAAAAAATTTTCCAAAAAAATTATGACACTAGAGACTCAAGTTAATAGCTAGGAAAGAAGCCAAATATCCAAGTGGATAGATTGATAAAGATAAGTGAACAAATTTTCCAATCAATCAACATAATCAAGAGATCAAGGTAGCTATTTTAGAAAAAACATACTCTAACATGTAACTTCCATACCTAAGAAACCATGGTATACCAAGTATAAACACCCTAGACAATCCAAAAAACAAGTTTGGAACAAGAAAAATCAATTCTAGCAACCAAGCGAGACAATATAGTAAGCTAGACGATGGTTTGACAACATAAAATGCCATACTACACTTTACAAGAAGCCGTATGATACTTTAGTTCCATGCTACACTTTTCCAAAGAGGTTGTGCTACACTTTACAAGAAGCAGTGCAACACTTTGTAAGAGGCCATGTGATACTTCATAAAAACCAAAATTAATGTATGGTGTTTTTTGCACACCAATATGATACTTTACCAATTTGATAAAAAAGACCAAATTTTAAGTGTTTTTTCTCAAAGGGCTTGATTTAGTTGATTTTTCTAACCAAATAGACCATTTTAGTAGTGTATACTTGCATTTTTGATATCAAAGTAACAAGTTTTGATAGCCATTGAGATACCAACACATGTCTTGAAGCAATCAGACAAGGGATAAAGCAACCTTTTCGATACAAGCACTTGTGAGATTTCAAAGAAAAAAATAACTATGAAGACTACTGTCATGTGTATGTTCAAATAATTCCCATAGGTCTAACACATTTGAGAACACATCAAGAAAAATCTACCTAAGAGTCATGGTTCATTACTTAATAACTTGGCCTAGGCTTGATGCCCCTTCACCTCATACCAAGTGGTTACCCACAAGAGATATTGAATTTTTCATGGAGGTGTCATTGGCACAACTAAGGAGACACAAATAGTGAGTGTAAAATCTTGGGGTGATCCAGGTAGTCCACTAGGATCGGTCCTTGTACCAAGATGCTGAGCGGCAAAATAAGGTAGCTTTTATCTTATAGTGTTTAGAAAAGACTTATGTTCATAACACTCCCCTTGCTCCCAATTATGAGAGGCCTTACCTTATGACAAGTAATGGACCTCACAGCCACAAGATTACCTTAAGCATTCTTTTCTAGCATTTTCCTAATAGTCCCAATTCCACAAGTATTCACACTAAGTGAAGAAAAGCACTACGTCTACCAAGGTTTTGTGTGCTTGATAGCCTTGATTTTATAGTGGGTCAGAATAGATGGGTTCACTTGTCCCCACTTGGGTTGTTCCTCTTGATTACTCATGAGAAGGCCCTCTAAAGGATTCTAAACTACATAAAATGGATCCACTTTTGGAGGTCCAAATTTTTGATTCACCACAAGGGTGAAGAACATACTCTCTTATTCCAATTATTTCCCCTAAACACACCAAGAAACTCAATTATCCCACTTACTTTCAAAATCTAAAGGTGGGTCAAGATTTTTGATTCACCACAAAGGTGGAGAGCATACTTTCATACCACCAAGAGATCCCAATTGCAAGTTTTATGTACCTATGAAGGATGGACAACTAGTAATATTGCTGCACACAAAAAATAAGGGAAATAAAGAACACTTGTTTTTTTTTTTATATATGCTTTTAGGCAGCCCTACAAACAATCATTAGTATCCTTTTTTCCTTTGAAGCTTTGACATGCTTTCTTTTTAGAGCAATTTTGCAGGCATTTAGAGCAACCCTACAAGTAAAAATGTTAGTCCCACAATAGAGTTAATCCAAAATAAGGTAAAAACCTACAGTAAAACCTCTATCAGATAGTAATAAATCTGAAAAACTAAAAAGAAGAATGTCAAAGACCAAAAATTGACTAAAGAACTCAAACAATAACAAGTTCTAGTCTAGGTGATATGTTTTCATTGATAGAATATCATATGATAATTTTTAGTATAGGAGGATGCTATTTTTTCTCTATGTGATACTTCACATTATACATGAGTGATAGAGTTTTGTATACTAGTGCCATATACTTTTGTATGTGCATACAATACTTTAACTAGTAAAGTATCATATGGTAGTACTAATAACTATCACATGATACTAAGAAAGTATCGCCCAATAATTCTGACTGTAGAGAAAAAAAGATAGAACAACAAGCAAAAAATGCAAGACAAAAGTGCAGATTGAGAGGCAAAACCAAGACATCCTACCCCACGGTGGGTGCCAAAAATGTACACTAAGTTTGTGTACTTCTCTAAACCCTTCTATCCAAGATATCCCATAGATTGGTATACTTGAATGATGGCTTAGAGCTCCTTATCCATGGAGTGCAAAGGTGTGTGCTTGTGCATGTGTGGAGCTCTCAGATGAGCCTTAGAGACACAACCCTTGCTTATAAACCATGCAATGAGAGATTCCTTAGACAAGAGAAAGAGTGCAATGTCAAAGGGATTCTCAAACATGCAATGCAAGAAATGAGATAAGCTAGAATGAAATGAACAATGTAACTATGCTAACAACATGATAATGTTACCAAACCATGATAATTAAACTAGGTGATCTAAGCTATTACAAAAGGAATTAGACTACTTGCAAAAGAATCTATAAGTAAACCTGCAACATAACATTATCTCAAAAATGGGATCCTTAGAGAGGGAGAGAGCTCTCTCTTTTAAAGGTATATAGACGGTTGAGATCAAGATCAAGAAATGAATGATCAAGGGTGGGATTGACTTTTGGCATGATCCATGTGTAAGATAAAGTCAACTAATGAAAAGGAGTTGACTTTTCATTCGAGACAAAATCCTTTTCTTTTAATTTGAAAATAGGAAAAATACTTTATGTGTGCACATTAGGGTGGGTTAGAAGAATGAGTCTTTTATTTAATTAAAAGGGGGACATATTCTATTAACCAAATATGGACTTAGGATATTATAGTCAAACTATAGGTTAAGATAAAATAAATTGATTTTTATCAATTTGTCTTAGGAAAATGATTAAATAATTTAGCCAAAATGCTGAGAAGGGGGCTATTAGTCTAGATGACCATTTTTAGGTGATTACAACTTCTACCTTACCTGGGTCCATTTTCAAGTCACCTAGAGAGATTACAAAGCCTAAGTACACAATCTCTTATTTCAAGAGCTCACACTTCTCTAGGTTAATGGCTAGCTTCTCTTCATGTAAGCTCCTTACACAATATGTAGGTGCTTCATGTGTTCTTCTTTGGTCTTTCTAAACATAAGGATATCATCAAGGTAAACTACCACAAACCTACCTATGTAATCTGTCAACACCTCATTAATTAACCTCATAAATGTGCTAGGTGCATTTGTAAGACCAAATGGCATAAATAACCACTCATAAAGACCTTTTTTGGTTTTGAAGGTTGTCTTTCATTCACCCTTCTCTTTCATCATAATTTCATGATATCCACTGTTAAGGTCAATATTAGTAAAGTAGTTAGCTCCTCCTAAATAATCTATCAAGTCTTTTATTCTAGGAATAAGAAAATTATATCTTATAGTTATCTTATTAATTTTTCTAGAATCAATACATAATCATCACTTACCTCCCTTCTTGGGTGCTAAGACAACTGGAACATCACACAATCTTATACTCTTCTTGATTAACCCTTGGTCAAGCAACTCTTGAACTTGTGTTTCTATTTCTTTTTTTTGATCTGGTGTCATCTTGTATGCAACCTTGTTAGGAAAACATGTCCCTAGTATGAAGTCTATCTGATGTCTAATGGCTCTTTGAGGAGGTAAGGTTGTTGGTGTCCCATTACTAATGATGTCACTAAACTAATCCAATAGTTGCTTTATATCTGTAGGAAATGTTGGCTTTGGGTTGTCCTCTTCTTTGGGCTTTACTATGGTTTCAAATCCAACTCCTTCCTATTTGAGATCTTGTAAGAACCCTTTATCACTCATTAGGAGTACACTTGAGTCTACTGAGGTATTTGTTCCTTCTTCAACAAGTAACTAGTGTAGACACCTAAATTTGATCACATAAATTTGCAATCAATTTTAGTCATCTTCTAAAGCATAATAAAATAAAATATTAATTATTAAATTATTTTAGAGCTATTCCCTAATTAATTAATTATAGCCCAATTAATAAATTAACAAATAACTAATAGTCTAATTTATTAATAAAATCCCCCTTCCTCTATTAAATTAAATAAATGCAAAATCCATTTAATTTAATCTTCAAAACCCCTCTCTATTTAACTAATTAAATCCCTCCACCCACAAGCTAATCCTCTAAACCAGTAGTTACCCAAACTCAACTCATGCACCAATAATTCCTCTTTTAATTAAATAATTCATTTATTTAATTAAATCTCATAAACCAATAGTTCTTCTTTCAATTAAATTATCCATTTATTTAATTAAGCTCACCCACCAATCTTTTTTTTCTAACAAATCCATCTACCTCCTACATCATCTAGTCAGCTGAGCCACCTCACCCACCTTAATTGAAAAACATCACCTCCTCTTCCATGTCTAAAATTATACTATCTATCAACAATTATTATCTCCTCACCCAATTGGCTATAAATTGAACCCTTTAATCCTCACAAATCATCCACCTTATGAGTAGACTTATTATATTATTTTGAGAGCTAATTATTGTCAAAACACTATTTGGAACTATTCATATTTCCATACATCCATCCCCAATCCATCCATTTTTGAAGCATCAAGCACACAACCCTATATCACGACCATCTTCACACAATGAGGAAGTTGTGAAGATACGAGGTTTACATTTGGTTTCATTTTTGGTCAATCTATATATTTGCTCCATTATTAGTATCTGAATGCTTACTTTATTTTTTGTATTCTTAGCACACTAATTTTATTGCATACAACTAGATTTTATAGTTGACCTCACTCTTCTTGAAAGTGTACATATTATTCTTCCCATGATGGACCACATCTCTGTCGTATTGTCATGGTCTAACTAATAGTATATGGAAAGCATCCATAGGCAAAACATCACATATGATCTAGTCTTGGTATTCTCCTATAGAAAACTCAACCTAGACTTGCTCGTTTACTAGGACATTCTACCCTTTGTCCAACCAAGTGAGCTTGTATGGATTGGTATGGGGTAACTTGGTGAGCTTTAATTTTTTAATTGCCTCTTTTGATATGATGTTATCTATTGAGCCTAAGTCTATGATGATCCTACACACCTTGCCAAGAATCTTACACTTCACTCTAAATAGTGCCCTTCTTTGTTTGGGTTCCTCTTTGCTAGGTTCCTTGATCAACATTCTCATAAACATTAGGTTTTCACCACTTTCTAAATCAAGATTTACTTTAGGAATTCTTGCACTACTAACCTATTCTTGAGCATATATAACCTTCTTTTCCCCTTGTGAAGATGATGCCTTATCAGGATACATGTATGTAGGGTGGCCTAGTTGACCACAATTATAGCACTTCAGATTTACAAAGTGAGAAATTCTCCCAAATCCTCCAAATATGCCTCTTTCATCATTGATAAAGCATCTGCCTCTTCTATAATTACCTCTATTACTTGTATCATTACTCTATTTAGTCATCTTAGATTCACCTTGGCTCTTGTTTTCATTTCTTTTTCCACCAAATCTACTGCTATGACTTCCTCTAAAGTCTCTTCCACTTCCTCTACCCCTTAGACTAGTGTATTATTTCTTTTTTCTCTCCTCTTCCACTTTAAGTGCTAACTGATAGAACTTTTGGACAATAGTAGGGGTTAAGTAATTGATCTCCTCTTGGATACTCCATCTAAGTCCAATCAAATATCTAGCCACCTTGATGCTCCCCTCTTCTTGAAATTTGGACCTGAGACATGGTTTTTGGAATTCCTCTATATATGTAATGACATCCATTTCTCTCTACTTGAGATTTTGTCTCTTTTTATGTAGTTGGATCTCATTATCCTTTGGTGAATATTTCTCCTTTATCTTAACTATCATAGCCTTCTAGTTAGCTATTGGTTTCTTTTCCTCCTTTTCTCTCTTTCTTTTTGAAGAAACTTCGACCAAGTCAGTGTTAGTTTGTGGTGACTAATCAGGAAAGTACTATACATACTTCATAAATTCTTTAGGGCTTGAGATTTTGGGCTGACATGTAATTATTAATTATAACCCTAAAGTGGTAAAAATAATTGTATAAAAGGGCTTAGGGTTAGGGATTGTTTTAGATGGTCATGTAAAAATTGGTTCTTGTGGCTGTATTAAGCTATAAGGGATTACAGATTGTAATTAGATAGTAATTACTAGATCATAATAATTCCAGACTTGCTATTTGGTGGATGTAGCCTAGGGATTGGGTGAACCATGTTAAATCTTGGTGTCTTGTGTTCTTTTTCTTGTGATCTATTATTTTTTTGATACTGGTTATATTTGCATGTAATTTTTATTTCTATCCATGGTTTAATCCTAACAAGTGGTATAAGAGAGAGGTTGTTTTTTTAGTTATCCTCTGCAGGAAAGTCTCACAGTTGAGTGAGAGTCTCACGGTTGAGTGGGAGTGATGGCACACAAGGGTAAGTTAAGGGTTGATAGGTTTAATGGGTAGAACTTCCAGTTATGGAAGATGTAAATGGAAGACTATATTTATTAGAAGGATATATGGAAGCCGTTGGAAGGCAAAACCAAGAATCAGGGATCTATGTCAAATGATGAATGGGATCTTTTAGATATAAAGGCACTTGGAAGCATTTAATTATGCCTTGCACCATTAATGGCATTTAATATTACAAAAGCGAAGACAATAGAAGAGTTGATGAAAACCCTAGCAACACTGTATGAAAAGCCCTCCACTTCAAATAAGGTATTTCTCATGAAGTGTTTATTTAATATGAAAATGGTAGAAGGTGGATCTATTGTAGATCATTTAAATGAGTTTAATACTATTACTAGTCAATTATCTTCTTTGGGTATCAATTTTGATGAAGAAATTAAGGCTCTCTTGATTTTGTGTTCTTTGCCTGAAAGCTAGAATGGCTTGGTAATGGCCATGAGTAATTTTATTCCTGGGTCTAGTATCCTAAAATATGATGATGTGATCAATATTGCTTTGAGTGAGGAAACTTGTAGGAAATCCTCAGGTGGATCTACATTAGGAACTGCTTTGAACGCACAAAGTAGAGGTAGAATGACTAAAAGAGGAAGTAATTCCAAAAATTGTGAGAAATCAAGAGGAAAGTCAACAGGGAGGAGGTCTCAGTTGAGAGGACTGAACGACTGCTGGTACTATAAGAAACTAGGTCATAAAGAGAAAGATTGTTGGAATTTAACTAAAAATGAAGGAGATAAACTAGATGGAGACAAGGAGGCAAATGTGGTAAGTAAAAAATTTGAAGATGATGCTTTGCTTCTATCTTTAGAAATTGTTGATGATTCATGGGTTTTAGATTCTGGTGCTTCATTTCATGCTACACCTCATAGAGGTTATTTCGTTGATTATGTCCAAGGGGATTTTGGACTTGTTTATTTGGGGGATAATGAACTTTGTCAAATTGTTGGAAAGGGAAAAATTAAAATTAAGTTGCAGAATGGGAATCATTGGCTACTACATGAGGTAAGACATGTTCCAAGGCTGAGTAGGAATTTAATTTCAGTAGGGCAACTCGGTGATGAGGGTTGTGTAGTTACTTTTAATAATAAAAATTGGAAGGTTTCAAAAGGTTCCCTTGTAGTAGCAAAAAGGTGTGAAAGTAGGAACCTTATATCTTTGTATAGGTCATATTGTTCCTTCTACTTTAATTGTTTAAGAGAAAAATGAATGTTTAGGAACAATTGCTATAGTTGAGCAGGGAGAACAAATAGCTGTTGTAGATTTTGATACAACACTATGGCACAATAGACTTGGGCACATGAGTGAGAAAGGTATGAAAGTACTTCATTCAAAGAAAGTTTTACCAGGTCTAAAATGTGTTAATATGAATTTCTATGAAAGTTGTGTGTATGGAAAACAAAAGAGAGTGAGTTTTGTAAAGATTGGGAAGGAAAAAAAGAAGAAGAAATTAGAGCTTGTGCATACCGATGTATGGGGACTGGCTCAAGTATCTTCCCTTGGTGCCTCTCATTATTATATTACATTCATTGATGACACAATTAGAAAAGTATCTATTTATTTCCTTAGAAATAAATATGATATATTTCAAACTTTTAAGGAATGGAAATGTTTGGTTGAAAATGAGACTAGACAGAAATTAAAATGTCTCAGATCTGATAATGGTGGTGAGTATTTCAGTCATGAATTTGAAGATTATTTCTCAACTAATGGTATTCATAGACATAAAACTATTCCAAGGACTCCATAGGAAAATGGAGTGGCTGAACACATGGACAAGACTATAATGGAGTGTGCAAGGAGCATGAGGTTGCATGCTAGGTTGCCCTTACACATGTGGGTGGAGGCTATCAATACTGCTATCTATTTGATTAATAGAGGTGCCTCTACTCCTTTGGGCTATGGTATTCTAGAGGAAGCATGGACTGGTAAGAAGGTGAGTTATTCTTGTCTCAACACCTTTGGCTATGAAGCATTTTCTCACATAGATTTTGAAAATAGAACCAAGCTAGAAGCTGAGTCAAAATAAATGTTTATTTTTTGGATATGGCATTAATGAATTTGGTTATAGGCTTTGAGATTTTGAAAATCATAAAATTGTAAGAAGTAGGGATGTCATATCCAACGAGAAAGTGTTGTGCAAAGATCTATTGCAACAACATGAGAAGAAAGAAGATGATTATGTAGTGTTGGATGATACTCTAAGAGATGATGTTCCAGCCATTCCTCATGATGTGCAACAACTGCAATAACAAATACCACACACACTAGTGAATGTTAGATGGTCAACAAGGCAAATTAGACCTCCAAAAAGATTTTCTCCCTCTTTGTATTCAATTTTACTTACTGATGTTGGTGAACCTGAATGTTATGATGAAGCAATGCAGGTGGATACTAAGATTCAGTGGAAGCTTGCAATGAAAAATGAAATGGACTCTTTGTTGAAGAATAAGACATGAAATTTATGAAAGTTGCCTGAAGGTAAAAGAGCTTTAGAGAATAAGTGGGTTAATAGGTTAAAAGAAGAGGATAGAGGTAATAAAATATTTAAAGCCAGGTTAGTTGTAAAAGGATTTGCACAGAAAAAGGGAATTGATTTTGATGAGATATTTTCTCCTATTGTTAAAATGACTTCTATTTGTACTATTTTAAGTATTGTGACTACTAAAGATTTGCATTTAGAGCAACTTGATGTTAAAACAACCTTTCTTCATGGAGATTTGGATGAAGAGATATATATGGCTCAACCATAGGGATTTGCGATCAAAGGTAAGAAGAACTTAGTGTGCAAATTGAAAAAAAGTTTATATGGCTTAAAGCAAGCACCTCAGCAATGGTTTCTAAAATTTGATAGTTTTATGCATGAGCATGGTTAAAGTAGGTGTCATTCATATCATTGTGTCTACTTTAAGAGGTTGGATGATGATAGCTACATTATTTTATGTTTATATGTTGATGATATGCTTGTAGTTGGGTCTAACATGGATCACATTAAGGGGTTAAATGCCAATTAGCACATGCATATGCTACAAAGGATTTGGGAGCAGCAAAAAAATCCTTGATATGAAGATTTCTAGAGATAGGAAGAACAAAAAATTGATGCTATCTCAGGTTGATTATGTTGAGAAGGTGTTGTAACATTTCTCTATGGAGAATGCTAAAGCTGTCAGCACACCTTTACCTGGTCATTTGAAGTTGACTAAGGATATGTGTCCCAAGACACAAGAAGAGGAGGATAAGATGTCCAAGGTACCCTATGCTTTAGCTACAATAAGCTTGATTTATGCTATGGTATGTACCAAGCTAGATATTACACATGCAGTGGGAGTTGTTAGCAGGTATATGAGTCATCTAGGAATTGAGCATTGAAATGCATTCAAATGGATTCTTAGATATCTGAGAGGAACATCCAATAAGTGTTTACACTTTGGGGGCTCTACTACTAATTTATAAGGTTATGTTGACTCAGATTTGGTAGGGGATATTGATACCAGGTGGAGTACTATAGGTTATGTCTTTACTTTTGGTGGGGCAACTGTGAGTTGGGTTTCTAGGTTACAAAATGTTAATACTTTATCCACTACAATGACAGAGTATGTAGCTACTACAGAGGCAACCAACGAGATGATATGGCTTCAGTTCTTCTTTGAAGAATTGAGACACCCTCAAAAGGATAATTATTTGTTTACAGATAGTGAAACTGTCATTCATCTTGCAAAGAATTCAACTTTGCATTCCAAGACCAAACACATATAGTTGCAGTACCATTTCATTCAGTTAGTTTTGGAGGATGGACAATTAAAGCTGGACAAGATACATAAAGATGACAATCCAATAGATATATTGACCAAGGTAATAACAAGGGAGATGCTAAACTCCTCTTCAACTTCGGTTGGTCTTCTGGATGGAACATGAATAAAAGAACATCAGAGTCTAGGGTGGTTTGATTGAGTGGGAGCCTCATGGAATAGCAACATAGCTACAGGATCAGTCTCCAAGCGAGAGATTTTTTTTTAGTGTGGAGCTTGATTAGTCCCCAAGTGGGAGATTGTTAGTTTGTGGTGACTAATTAAGAAAGTACTGTACATACTTCATAGAATTTTTTTTGGGCCCTATTTTATCAAGATTTTGGGCCAACATGTAATTATAAATTATAACCCTAAAGTGGTAGAAATACTTGTATAAAAGGGCTTAGGGTTAGGGATTGTTTTAGATGGTGATGTGAAAATTGGTTCTTGTGATGTTATTGAGCTGTAAGGGATTACAGATTGTAATCAAGTTGTAATTACTAGATCGTAATAATATCAGACTTGCTATTTGGTGGATGTAGCCTAGGATTGGGTGAACCACATTAAATCTTGATGTCTTGTGTTTTTTTTTTGTGTGATCTATTATTTTTATGATGCTGGTTATATTTGGATGTAATTATTATTTCTATCTGTGGTTTAATCCTAACAGTCAAGGTCGGTCCCCTTAATCTAGACTTGGCTACCTTCACCTTGTGAGATTCAGTAACCCCTTCACACTCAAAGTTATTTTCCATGCCTTCTATCCATTCCACCACTAGCTCAAGATCTATCTTGGAATATTCCTTGGATACTCCACTAGAAGTAAAGAATATAAGTGTTTGAACATTAACACTAACAAGATTATGGAGAGTGCAAATATAAATTTTGATGAGCATGCAAAATATCAAGTTAATGGAACTAAGCAATCAAAGGATTATAGATAATTTTTATACTTCTATGAAGGAATGACTATTGAAGACAATGCTGCAAATAAAGATAGGAATCAACAACAAATTTCAGTATCAACCGAGTCATAACTAGTGAATGCCAAGCTACATTTAGAAGCCGAGTTACAGAATGTAGAAAATGCACATTCTGACTCTGAAATTAGTATACATGAGAGGAATGATGAAGTACTAGATGAAGAAGAGAAAAATGACTCTAAAGCTGAAGGATCAAACATGGAGAGAAGGACAAAACCAAGGTTAGCCAAATATGTAAGTAGACATCACCTTGCTAATCAAATTATTGGTGACAAGGATGCTAGACCAATAACAAGGAATATACTAAGGAATTAATCATGTCTGCTGAGCAAGGTTGAACCCAAAATAGTGAAAGATGCACTACAAGATGATGACTAATATAAAGCTATGGTAGAGGAGATAGATCAAATTGAGAAGAACAAAACCTGGACCCTAGTTCCTAGACTAGCTGATAAGAATGTGATTGGTACCAAATGGGTGTTTAGAAATGTAAGAATTTTTGTAAGGGAAAAATTCACCTAGGAACTAAGAACTCAAACACAAGCACACAATAGACCAAAAATGGATATGATCAATTAATCAGAGTATGTCCGAATACATTGCTTTGTTTAGAATGTGATGTTCAAACACACTAGGAGTGCCTGTATATAAAGGCCTCTTAGGAAGCACCTAGAATGTCTCTAGAAACAACTAGGAGATAAGACAACTAAGCACCTTATCCAACCTTTTGGATGAATGGATAAGAATGAATAAGTGTCATATGTGTGTAGAAGATTCTTGTGTTGTAGACAACATGTGCTTAAAAGAGATGTCGACCCCTGTGATGTCATCAAGACAATTGACAAGAGTGCACAAATCCCTAAGTGTCTCACAAATAAAATAATGCAAAATAAATAAATAATGCATTAACCTAAGTAAACTTAAGTAAGTGTAATAAGTAAACACTTATTTACACCAACAAGAAACAAACTTGATGAGAATGGTGAGATAACAAGAAACAAAGCTAGATTAGTTTGTAAAGACTATGCACAAGAAAAGGGCTAGATTATGGGGAAACATTTGCCCCTGTTGCAAGAATGGAAGGAGTAAGAACACTGCTTGCATATGCTACTTACAAAGGTTTCAAAGTCTACCAAATGGTTGTCAAGTCTTCTTTTCTAAATGGTATACTGGAAGAGGAAGTCTACATTGAACAACCAGAGGGATTTGTTGATGAAAAGAACAAGGATATGGTCTACAAACTGCACAAAGCACTTTATGGATTGAAGCAAGCACTTATAGCATGACATGAGAGACTACACAAATATCTTGTGAAAATAGGATTTGGGAGAATAGATGACAACAACAACTTGTATATCAAAGTTGAAAAAGGTAAAGACATTTTGATATCTAAAATCTTTGTTGATGATATAATATTTGGAGGAAAAGATGCTCTATGCAAAGATTTTGTTGATCAAATGAAGCATGAATTTGAGATATCAATGTTTGGAGAAATCAAATTCTTTGTTGGATTGCAAGTACATCAATTGAAGAATGGCATATTTGTGACCCAATCCAAATACATTAAGGAGATACTCAAGACATTTGGATTAGAAGAGTCAAAACCAGTCAACACACCAATGGCAATAGGACATAAGTTATCCAAGAATGATGAATCAACTGAAGTAAATCAGACATTGTATAGATTAATGATTGAAAAGTTGTAGTATGTTGTACATAGTAGACCAGACATTACATTAGCTATTGCAATAGTGAAAAGATTTTCTACAAATCCAAGAGAGAATAATTTAAGGGCAGTAAAGAGAATATTGAGGTACCTAAAAGGAACTGATGAGTTTGGTTTGTATTACAAGAGAAGTAAAATTTTTGAGTTGAAAGCCTACACTAATGCAGATTGGGGAGGTAACATTGATGATAAAAAAAGCACCAGTGGAGGAACACTTTTCTTGGGAAAAAAATTGATTACATGGACCAGCAAAAAGCAAAATTGTACCTCACAGTCCACTGCTGAAGTTGAATATGTTGCAGCAACTATCAATTGCACCAATATTGAATGGATCAAATTTTTTTTGCAAGGTATGAAGGAAGAAGTAAATGAGCCTATGATACTTTATTGTGATAATACAAGTGCTATCAACATATCAAAGAACCCTGTAATGCATGCTAAAACCAAGCACATTGCAATCAAGTATCACTATGTAAGAGAGTTGGTGGAAGACAAACAAGTGAAGATGGAATGTGTTAGCTCAAAGGAATAGATTGTTGACATCTTCAAAAAAGCACTACCTAAAGATGCTTTTGAGTATCTTAGAGGTAAGTTAGCCAAGACTACTTAAAGAAAAAGCAAGACTGCCCTACATCAAATGAGCTGATTGATGAAGATTTTACACATTGATGTAGAAGATGTTTACTTTAGGATTCATGCTTGGAGTAATCAAAGTGTAGAAGTTCCAAATTAGTCACAAGCAAGGTGACAGAGG
This sequence comes from Cupressus sempervirens, assembly GCA_028749045.1. Taxonomy (NCBI): domain Eukaryota; kingdom Viridiplantae; phylum Streptophyta; class Pinopsida; order Cupressales; family Cupressaceae; genus Cupressus; species Cupressus sempervirens. Next base: position 804,020,974 of record CM053783.1, on the reverse strand, counting down.
GAGAAATTGAATGAACCTAAAAATGCTACACTTGTATGATAAGATGCTAATACATCTTTAACATTGTTGTCAAAAAGGGAGTAGTAAGAAATTGATCAACAACATTTGATCAAAAGTATGAGGGAGAAATGTCAAGAAAATGAAAAATATGATCAAATTAAGATAGAGGGAGAAGTAGACAGAAATAATCAAAAGTTGACAGGAGAAGATGAAGAAGTTGATCAGAGAAGTAGAAATGAAGCAATCAGGATAGTAGAGGAATGAGAACTAATGCTAACACAAATTTCTTTTTGGCATTTGACTTACTGTTCTAACCTAGTTAGCTCGTGGTTGAATAGTTTAGTTTGATGATTGATCAATTTGGTTTGCCATCAATGCCAAAGAGGGAGATTGTTGGAAATCTGATTGAAAAGCTCATTGTTGAAGATCAAAGAGGGAGATTGTTGCAAAGAAGGAAGTTCATTGTTAAAAGAATGCTTTCAATCATTGTTTTGTCATTGATGTCAAACCTGCTATTTTTAGGAATGACATTTTCTTATAAGATCCAAGTACTATCACTTAATGGATTGTTGAAGAGAATTTGATCAACAAGATGTAACAAGAGTACCTAAGGGAAAGGTTGAGTTATGATGTTGTAATGAAGTGCAAAGATCAATTAAGACAATGGTTAAATGATGCATTCATAACATACTCAAAGATACAGAGGTTGGTAACACTTAGAAACATTGGAGGAAGAAGTTGTAACAAGGTTGACTACAAAGCTTAAACTAAGTTCATTAGTGGGTGCCGAGCAAGCTAGTTGAAGCCGAGAAAATTCTCAGTTGGAGCCAAGCAATAGGAAGTTCCAGGGTGTGCCAAGTGATCTTCAGGTGCTAAGTGAAGTTCAGGTACTGAGCATCAGAAAATCTTAGTTGGTGCTAAGTGAACTTCAGGTGTCAAGAATCAGGAAAAACATAGTTGATGCCGAGTAACATAGTATGTGCCAAGCACCAATATTTCAATAGTGCCGAGCTGTTGCATTATTTTAAAGGATGAAGATTCACCAAATTTGAGTTGACATCATTGTTACCTTGAATTTTTTGAACTAGATGAAGGATAAGAATGACGAGTTGGTGGCACATAATTCTATGTAAACCATTTTTTGGCAAATTCAAAAGGATTATTCAAGAAGTTTCTAGAGGAAACAAAATTTGGGTTAGATACAATGAATCCTACCTAATCCATATGAATTGAAATTAAAGAATGGAAGAATTGAGCAAGAAAAGGAACTCCAAGACCTCTATTTAAGGAGTCATAGACCAAGAAGCAAATGTTGTTGATGTTGGTGCTGCTGCTAAAGAGCCAAATTTTGAAGTGGTTAGAAGGGTGTTAAGAAGAAGGCATCTAGGAGAAGGAAGAGCATAGAGGCTTTGCTTCTACAAGTTTTCAATAAGAGATGATTACACTAGTACATTGAGCATGGAGACTCAAGGAGACTAAACTTTAAAGGAGGGCAAGCTGCTAGAGTTGCAGAGATTGAAGGCCATGCAATGGTATGAGCTGAGAAGTGATCTGAGATTTGCAAGTTAAGTTGTATTTTGCAATCAAGTCAAAATCCCTGATTGTTACTCTCTAAGAATTGTATTAGTTAGCATAGAAGGGAAAATCCTATGGACTTAGGTTGGCCTAACAACTATTTGTAAATCCTTTAATAGGGTGGCATTCCAAATGAATGTTCTAAAGTCCTCTAACCAAGCCCACTTCTAACAAGGTGGTTAAATCTTCTAACAAGGTCAAATTTAATAGTGTGTTGTAAGCCTTTAATAGGGCATAACTTCAGAAGAGTGAGAATTGATTAGCATGTTACTGATGGTTTTTCTCAAATTGGGTTTCCACGTAAATCACTGTGTTATGTGTTGATTTCTTATGTGTTATACTTGCATGTTGATTTACAATAACTTGATGATTAGAAAAGTTAATGCTTGGATGAATGAATGGTTGAATGGGCTCACTACATTTAGTGAGAAAGTTTGAATAGGACATTTGGACCTTGAATAACTGATTCACCCCTCCCTCTTAGTTATTCTAAAGCATTTCTAACAACAAGATTTCAAGTAGATCGTAAAGAGAAACATCTAGCAATAGTAAAGATTTTTTTTACATAATTGAAGGGAAAAATGGAGTATGGATTACAATATGATAGATCAAATGATTTCACGTTATATGCATATACTGATGTTGATTGGGCAGACACAATGATCGCAGAAAGAGTACAAGTGGTGGTATAATCTTTCTCGGTATAAGATTGGTTTCTTGGTTAAGTAAGGAACACAATTGTATTTCAAAATCCACAAAAAATGTAAAATATGTTGCAAAAACTAACAATTGTAATAAGATTATGTGGATGAAGCAAATATTGAATGAAATTGGTATTGTATTTTTAAAACCTATAATTATGCATTGTGATAACACAAGTACTATAAGTGTTAAAGTAAAGAATTAATTTAATTATATTGATTAAATTAACTTTAACCCCTTCTTAAGATTTCCCTTTATGCACTTGCATTTCCATTTAATAATTAAATATTAATTATTAAATGTCTTTTACCTCTTTGGGTTTCCCTTTTAGGTTTCACAATCTCCTTCTATAAGGATTGATCCATTTTATATTTTAACATTCTTTTTGTCTGATAATATATTATTGCATATTTCAGAGCCAAACCCTTTTCTTCTCTTATCTTTTATTCTCTAAGGCAGGTTTTTTAATGTATGTATTCTACAAGATCTATGGACTTGTCTTGCTCAAATCCTTCGTGGTATTAGAGTAAGATCTATTATAGCTTGTTCATATTTATTGAAGAAAATAGGAACAAGGGTTTGTTGAATCAGATCTAATATTTTTTGAGTATTTTTTAACAAATGAGGGGCTCATAATTTTCTTGAATAACTTTGAGAAAAAATAGATCTCACCATTGAGCTCATAGTGCCCCAAAACCCCTATTTTGATATAAAATGCATCATATTTGGATAAATTTGCTAAGAGAGGCAAATTTTTTTTGCCATCAGGTCATATGACCCTTTTCATGTACCTTAAGGCACAATTTTACCAGAAAAAATTAAAAACGTGCATTTAAAAAAGTGTTGCATGCTTTAAAAAATGTGTCACCCGTAGGGAGTGACAACCATTGCAATGCCACCAAGAAACCTTAGACCTTTGCGTCGCTTCTGTTTAACCCTACAATCAACTCCACTGGGAAACACCACTTCCACACCACTAGTGGCTTGTCCAACCCCCTAGTTCCTAGCCAATAATCATATGCGTACCTAGGGGGCTACATTTTGGGGGTTTAAGGGATTTTTTAGGTGCTTTTTTTGCTTTAAGAGAGCTTGTTGGTTTTTTTGCAATATCTAGAGCATACAATATCATTTTTTGGAAAATGAGATACCCTCAAAAAGATGATTCCAAAATGGACACAATGGTGTAGGTTTGTTCTATTAATTTTTCTAGTATGGTACCTTTTTTGGCTTTTAAAGCTAGTTAATCCTTCTTGCATTTTAGGGGGGCTAATTTGCTCAAATTAGCTCAAATTTTTTATTCAAAAGAAGTGCCAAAAAATCTTCTCAAGACCTTTCCAGATTTTTTGTTATTTTCATCATATTTTTTCAAAGGTATACATCAAGCTCAATTAAATATTTTCTCCTCTTTTCATTGTATATTTATTCTTAATAGTTGTTGGGGTTCAATTTTTTGCATTGTGGGGGGTGTTTTTAATTATTGTTTATGTCATTTACATTAGTAAACTAGAATTATATCAAAACAAACAACTTATAAAAAAAATGGTCAAGACCTCTTCTTGTCTAGTTTTTATAAACCCACATAACTATCACACATGGAAAACTACCATGACACAAATTCTTCATTCAAAGGGTTTGTGCTCTCATTTAGATGAAGCACAACTAGTTTTTTGGAGTTCCTTATAGACCTTACAACATAGGAATAAGATGGATGAGGCCATGGGTTTGATTTATTTTAATGTTTTAGACAACTTGCAGTTTCATCTTGATGGGCATGACACCCCTCAAGAGATGTGGACCAAGTTCAAGGACTTGTTTGGTACTATCAATGAGTTTAGAGCACTTTAGATAGAAGTAGAGCTTACATCACTTGTACTTGATGGTTTTCCCTTTATTGAGGACTTTCTAATGAGGTTCAAATAACATAGATCTTTGTTACATGGTTGTGGAAAAGTGAAGACTAATAAGGAGTGCATTTATCTGATTCTACCAAAGCTTCATAGAAACTTTCAAATTTTCTCATCCACCTTACATTCCACTATGGATGCTTTAGTCTAGATTTACCATGCCCACATTTGAGGTATTCTATTATCGGTTGACTAGAGAGCAGGTTAAGCTTACAAAATTGGACTCTCTAATAGGACCAAAGAACCAAGCCGTGGCTTCTCAAACATCTAAAGGGAAGACAAAGTAGAAACCAAAGCCCAAAATAGATTCAACTAGCATTGATATTTCCTTCAAGCCATCTCCTCAATCAGATACACAAAAATTCACTCCAAAGGGAAACCTTCTAAGTCTAGTGAGGCTTCTTCCAAGACTAAGAAGTGATCCTTGTAGTTTTTGTGGCAAGGAGGGAAATTAGTTTCTAGGTGTTATAAACATCTTGAGGCTTTAGAGGAGGCCATGTAGTAGCATAGTATTTCTTCTTTGAAGCCACCACCTTCTCCTTTAGGGAAGTGATATTCTCTTTCTATATGAGCTTTGTCTTCTCCTTCTACTTGGGTCATTGATTTAGGTACTTTACACTATATGAAATACTCACTTAATTTGGTTACCTCACTTGCTTAGAGTGTTGCTACATATATTGCAGTTGGTGACTCGATACAAATTTCAATTTTAGGTTCTAGCACTATTACTTTGGAGGGTGGTCCTCTACAAGATGTTCTATTGGTTCCAACCATTTCTATGAACCTCTTATCTATCTGTCAGATTTATCATTCTAGCTCTAGTAAGATAATTGAGTTCTCACCACATGATTTGGTTATTTGAGACCTCCATGATCCTAATTTGGTTGTTGCTACTAGGAGTATTGATTTATAGTCTCACTTATATTAGTTTGATGGCTTTGAGAGCTCCAATTCTACATGCATTTCTCTTTTCGCACATGTAGACACTGTGATCAAGATTTGGCATGAGCATTTTGTCCATATCAACTACATATATCTATAGTAGAAGAGAATACAGGAGCTAGTGAAAAAGCTACCTCAGATCTCTTGTACTAATGTTGTTTATTGAGGTTGTGCACTTGGAAAACATCATAGAGATCCTTTTTTGATAGGTAGACCCACACATGCTAAGGAACCATTATAGTTGATACATAGTGATCTTATGTCTTTTTCCACTCCATCTTTTTTGGCTACCCAATATGTGCCTACCTTCATAAATAACTTCTCTAGATGCACATGGGTGTACTTTTTGAAGTACAAGACTAATGTCTTTTAATTCATTTTGAATCTTTAAGATATTTGTGGTGAAGCAGTCTGATCTTTCTATCAGGTGTATACACAGTGAAAATGGCATGGAATATGTGAATCAGCCTTTCAAAGGTTTATGCACTGAGCATAGTTACATCACCAGTTTGTAGTTCCTCATATCCCTTAACAAAATGGGGTTTTTGAGAGAAACAACAAAACATTACAGGAGATCACCAATTATATGTTACAATTTTAGGATATGAGTTCTTCATTTTAGACTAAGGCTATCAATTATTCCAACTATATTTAGAATCAAATTCCTCACAAGGCATTGTGACATTTGAATCTTGAGGAGACTTGGACTCATGTGAAGCTTGGCATTTCTACATTTCATATTTTTGGAAGTGAGGCTTGGGCATTTATTTTAGATGCTTAGAGGAAAGTAATTGAGAGGAAGAGATGACCATTCATATTTTTGGCTATTGTGAGGATGTGAAGGTGTACATGTTGTTTGATCCTGATTCTAAAGAGGTCTTGTTTTAGTGAGATGTCCAACTTGATGAGAATTATCCTTATATGGAACCTCTATAACCAACTTCTCCCTCACTACCTATTACTTCCTCGACTCCTCTACAAGATTATGTATTCTTTGAGGAATATCTTGATGATGATACACCTTCCCCACCTCCACCAAATGTTTAGTAAGTGCCCAAGTGGGCTTTTGATATTTTTGATGCAGTTGGACCTATAGTAGAAGATCCTTCAAATTATCATCACACTCATGCTAAGACATTTGGTATTGGATTATTGAGTCATGCCATTTCAAATGATCCAAAAAGTTTTTCATAGGTGACAAGCCACTTAGAGTGGGATAGGGATATGGATGAGGAGTACTCTTCTTTGATGAAGAACCACACTTGGGATCTTTGTCCTCTTATGAAAGAAATAAAGTTGGTTTAGTGCAAGTGGGTGTACTATACCAAATTTTTTGTAGATGGTTCTATTGACAGGTACAAGGCATATCTTGTTGCAAAGGGGTTTTTACAGGTGGAGGATATTGACAACTCTAAGACCTTTTCTCCTCTTGCCAAGATGAACTCTATTCACCTTGTACTCTCTCTTGAAGCTTCTCAAGGTTGGACAATAGTTGAGGTGAATGTGAAGAGCACCTTCTTGCATGGAGACCTACATGAGGAGATCTATATGGAGCAGCCACAAGGTTTTGCATAGGGATTTTCTATGGTTTGTAGACTTAGGAGGTCTTTGTATAGTCTCAAAAAAGCCACTTGAGCTTGGTATAAGAAGATTGATTCCTTATTGCTCTCATAATAGTTCACACATTGTCATTCTAATTCTATAGTGCATATATAAAATCATGGGGTTTTTCTATTGAGACTTGTGCTATATGTTGATGATCTCATTATTACATGTAGCTCACCCTCTATGATTTAGAGTGTTCAAAAATCTTTGAGAGAGAAGATTGAGATGTCAGACCTTGGAATTTTGCACTATTTTTTGGGCCTACAAATTGTCTTATCTTAGGATGGGATGGCCACACTCCAAAAAAATTATTCTCTTGATATGCTTCAAAGATTAACCATGCTTGAATGCATGCCTGCTCCCATACCTTTTTAGTTAGGTGTTATTTTATCTACCACTTTCTCTACCCATATAGTGGATTCTGCTTTATATAAACAACTTGTGGGTAGTTTGGTGTATCTAATATACACATGTCCTGATCTTTCCTTTGCGGTTGGACTTGTCTCTAGATTCTCACATGATCCTCATGAGAGTCATTGGAAAATTACCAAATGTATCTTGAGGTAAATTCAGGGTACCACATGTTATGGCATTCACTATAGATCATGGGATCCTCACATTATCGGTTTTATAGACTCAAATTGAAGGTCTACTACTAGCTTTGTTTTATATCTTGGTTATGGTCCTATCACATGATCTTTCAAGAAGTAGTATGCTCACACATTATCATATATAAAGGCAAAGTATAGGTAGGTGTGCTAGCTGGTTAGGAGGTCGTATCGCTTTGGTAGTTGATGATAGAGTTTGGTTGTCCTTCTTATAAGCCCACCTTTCTTTGGTGTGGCAATAAGAGTTCTATACATATTTCCTACAACCCAGTTGAGCATCAACAAACCAAGAACATTAAGCTTCAAATTCACTCATCAAACATTTGATTCAGGATGAATCTCTTAGCTTGGAGTATATTCCCGTTGTAGAATAGGTTGTTGATTATTGGGATTAACAAGATATAAATAACAATTACATGCAAACATAACCGATATCAAAAAATAATAAATTAGACATAAGAGAATACAAGATAGAAAGATTTTCACCCAATCCATAGGCTACATACACCAAATAGTAAGCCCAATATTCTTATTATCCAATGATTATAATATATAATTCGTTAAAACTCAATACTGCTACAAGAAGCTACAATTTCATCATATATTATGAAATCCTTAACCCTAAGCCATTTTATACAAACTTTTTGCCACTTACAAAGTAGGGATAGAATAAGCTAACCAAATAGAAAAATATAACTTCTAATGTCATTCAAAATAGTAAATTCATTTTTGGCTTCGGCAGTGTCGCCCCTCGACCCCACCCTATTTCATGACAGGTAGCACACCTAGGGTTGTTGACCCCAGAATCTTGTAAGGGGCACTTCTCCTTGACCTCACTTAGGGTGCTACCCTAGGAACCCACAAGAGATATTTCCCCTTGACCCCTAGAGAAGGGGGTGCTTCCCTTGAAATCCCATAGTAAAATTTGGGGGGAAATCACGTCGAATAAAGTAGGAAAAAATAACCACTGTGTCCAATTAGGCTTTACATCACAACACTGACATCTTCACTAAACCTTTTGCATCTCACAATATCTTCAACTATGTTCTATACTTGGGGTGAAGAAAGTTGTCGTTCGGGGGTCTCAGTGATGAGTCCTTCCTTCCTTCTATTTATTGTTTTAACATTCTTCTATCTCTTTTGGAGTAGGGTTTTTCCCATGTGGTTTCACTATTTTTCCATTTTACAGATATTTGGTTGTGCTAGGTACCTCATTAGGCCATGTTACCAGGACCCATTTATGCTTTCAATATTATAGTTTCCTTGATTTTTCTTACATTGTTTGTAGTTTCATTTTTCTTATCTTAAGTGGGGGGGGGGTGTGCTAGAGTAATTAATTAATTTAATTACATTGTTTAAATTAACTTTACTCCCTTCTTAAGATTTCCCTTTATGCACTTGCATTTCTATTTAATAATTAAATATTTATTATTAATGTATTCTACCTCTTAGGGTTTCCCTTTTAGGTTTTGTGGTCTCCTTCTATAAGGATTGATCCATTATATATTTTTGTTCATTCTTTTTGTTTGATAATGTATTCTTGCATATTTTAGAGCTAAACCCTTTCCTTCTCTTTTCTTTGCTTCTTTGTGATTGGATCTTGCATGAAGAAGGTATTCTATGGGATCTATGGATTTGTCTTGCTCAAATTTTTTAGTAAGTATGCCAAAGAAATTAGTTTTACATTAAAAAACTAAACACATTGCTATTAAGTATCATTTATTGAGAGAGAACATTGTAGAGAAAGAGATTGAATTGGAATATGTGAGTAAAAAGGAAGAAATAAAAAATATATTTACAAAACTATTTTCTAAATTTTTTTTGAATATCTTATAGAATTTCTTAGGGTAATGTGGCCACCTGATATAGAGTAAATGATGCAACATTTCATAAATCTAGTACCATCATAACATTTTTCTTACATCTGGATGTGATGCTTGGTATTTCTCATCAGCGGGAGTGGTTACAGTAAGAAGAACTCTAGTAAGTTGAAGGACAAAGTTATTATGTAACTATTTTTGGCATAATAGTGTATATTGGCACTTGGTGTATTTTCTTGGTTGCAGATTGTCTTGATCCAATGTAGATACTTTGTTGAGCATGTTCACCAAAGGGGGAACACCTTAGATTAATATTTGGCATATTGGTACCTTTTTCCACTGATGTCAAAGGGGGAGAAGTTTAGTGAAAAATCCAAAGGAGAATATATTGATGATAAGGAGAAGCTTTAGAGGTCTTGATACACTATATATGTTGAGGATATTTAGAAAATTTATTAAGAAGATTAACTAATGGGAAGGTTTTTATGTGCTGTATATGTTGAGGATATTCTAAAAATTGTTTGGGTTGATGATTTTTTTAATCATATGTTGCCATCAATAAAAAAGGGGGAGATTTCTAGGAATTTAGGTTTAGTTGGCAGTTGGATATGTTGGTTATGTGTTGTATTGATGACAATTTTTTCATTAATGACATCATATGTTTGAGAGTTCATGAAAAACATAGACTATGCATATTACATAAGTTTATTAGAACAATAAAGTTGATAGAAAATAGAACAAGCTATGTGAGATGAGGATTATGATAAAATACAAGTATATATGTCATATCTATGTTCACTTATGTTTATGATGAGTATTAGTTGAGTTAGATATCATTGAATGTTGGTAGTAGACTAGTGTGCATGAAATATTGTCAGATATAAATGTTGGGAAATTGGCTATATCTTATTAGTGAAATGAAAAAGACAGTGAGCTTGGATAATGGTTGAAGACATGTTCATGATGCTATGTTCATATAAGCAAGTCTTACAGATCATTCTGGAGAGTGTTGGAGTTGATGAAATCCAACTCCGAAGATGCCCAAGACCACCTGCATGTGAAAACCTGTCAAAGAGAAGCCAAGGAGAGAAGAGTGCGGAGCTAGGGAAAAGCCCTAAACAAACATGAGAGAGAAAATATGGAAACACAAGAAAATATGTATTTACAATGAGAATGCGTTGAAAATACAATAAGGGAGAGACCACTTATAAAGGCGTCAAGGAATCTTCTAGAACAAGCTAGAAGACACTAGTAGATAAGTGTGACAACTAAGCATACATCCACATGAGGTGGAAAGTCCTCGAACAATGTGAGAGGATAAGTATGACTTAGGAGAGAACAAATTCTCATATTGTCAACAACTTATAACAAACTCCTAGACTATAATAAATAAATAAAATGCATTTACCTAAGTAAGCTTAAGTAATAGAATACATAATTAGTAAATTAATTATTTACTCTAACACTGTCCCTTAAGTGCAACTTAGGGAAATGCCTTAAGCTCACAAAAATAAGAAATGCAAAAAGTAGAATGCATAATGGGTCCCAACAATGAGGCCATGTTAGGTACCCATGAACAATGCAATAGATGCAACCTCTGAAAATGGTGAAAGGGAGAAAACCACATGGGAAAAACCCTCCCCCAAAAAGAGGTAAGAACCTAGTGAAGAACTGAAGAAGCCTCCATCTAGGGAAATGTCCCCTAAAACAAGAACAAAAAGTGATCATGAAGAGCATAACTAAAGCATGAAGAAGCTAAAAAATCTACCATCTAAAAGAAAATTGCTGATTTGAAGAACCTCCATGGAAGAAGAAGGCATGAACCAAGCATGTCTATATGGTAGATGATCCATCTCACCGAAATGCATAGGTTGCCAGCCACTACAATCGCCTTGTATATAGGATCAACCATTGAATACATAGCTCACACTATCAAACCATCAAACCATAGATGAATTAGAAAAACAAAATAACCCCCCCTTAATGCAAACGGGGTGTGATGATAGGCAACTAAAAAGGTGGGCCAAAGTCTCTTGCATACGAACCAAGAATGACGAGAGAGGAAGAGGTATAGAAACCTATAAAGACATGGTCAAACTGATTCTGCATGGGTCTAATTTCATGGAAGGGACACTCACTTGACAAAGGGAGAATGCCTAAAATAGAAAACAACTATCCCCCAATGGTGCTTTATGAAAATAGTGCATGTACAACTGACTCAAAAACAACGCTAATGAACTCGAAATGCAAAAGTGGCACTTTATCTCAGTGCATATACAAAAGTGCTTCAAAATGGTAGCTACAATGATTAGAATAGGGAAAAAACTTAACTCAAAAGATAGGACAACCCAAAACAAAAGAGACCATGCTAGGAAAATGATCCTCGGGCCTAAAAGACTCAAGATATCCACCATATAGAAAAAATGCCAAAAACATGATAGAAAGAGCATGGGAAAAAAACTAAGAAAAAGGATCACATTTTTGAAAAGGTGACAGAACCAACATTCCAAAAATATAAAGTTTTCAAAAAATGGGCATGGGATGCAAAATATATGCAAGCTGGAGTCAAAAATAGAACTTTAGACTTCAACTAAAAAAATAGGCAACAAAAAATCATCAAAACCTAAAAATATCTACACCAATATCTCTACCTCGGAACCAGCTTTTTGACACTTCTTTTGGATTGGAAAAATACCTCCATATGCTCAAGTTATGGCCTAAAAACTAAGAGTAGGTCAAAAAGGACCTTGAAGGAGAGGTAGGAAGGTGCTGACGCAGTGCTGATGTCAGCATTTCACTGTCCTAAATTTGATAGCATGCGGCCCATCACAACAAAAAAAAGGTGCCATGTGGCACTCCATGTGGCATGTCCACATGGCAGCAACGTGGCAAAGATGAGGTGGTAGGGTGATGTGGCAGGTCCATGTGGCAGAGTGCCACGTGTCACCCTTGTGCTGGTGCTAAGTGTATGATGCATGATGCTCCTGCATCCGATAGAAAGTAACGAAAATAGAAGGAAAAATAATTTAAAAATAAAATAAGGGAAAAAGGAGAAAAGAGGAATTTCTATTTTAAAGATGCATAGGTGGCGTAAATAGAAAAATAATAAAAATAGTTGTTATTCCATTAATTGAGGTGTGTAGGTGGCATCATGCATAGAAAAATAATAAAAATAGTTGTTATTCCATTAATTGAGGTGTGTAGGTGGCATCATGCATTTAATATTTGTTGTGATCCACAAAAGAAATGTAATTGTCTAATTGGGCCACATAGTGGTGGTTAGTTGTATTTAGGTGGAAATTCTAGAAGGTTGTAGATATTGTAGAAGGTTGTGGAGATTCTAGAATGTTGTGGATAAATCATGCCTTGGGTGGTAAGTGCCTATTTAAGAAAGGCCTATTATCATTTGGAATGAAGTTCAAGAAATGGAAGCTCTTCTAATGGAAGTTGGAGAAATAAAAGCTTTTCAAGACAAGCTCTTCAAGTAGAAGCTCTTCGGATGTAATTTCTTGTAGAAGCTCTTAGCGAGAAATCTCTCTTATATTGTAAGAATTTGGTATTTTTTTTTCCATTTGGAGAATATTCTAATGAATTTCAAGTATTAATGGAAGTTTTATGAAGCATTTTGTCATCTCTCTTGTCTCCATATTTTTGTGTTTTTGGTTGTGAGTTGGTACGGGTGGTGTGGCCCGTCATCAGTGTACCAAACTACTGACTGTATCTGCTATCTATGTGTAGTGGCCACAGGGGGGGCAGACAAGCAGAGGTGGTAGGATCTGGTGGCAATGACTGACGGAGTTAAGTGCAGATCAAAAATGCCTGTGGTGCCATTGGTGTTGGGTGGTACAGTGGAGGAGGCGGTGCCCGGGGTGGCGCTGCCTGCTGTGGCCACTGTGGGCAGTGCACGGTGGCATGGTGGTGGCCCTGCGGTGGCACGGTGGCGGCGCTGCAATTTTTTTTTTAAAATCACAATTAATGCCTCAAAATCGTCTATATGATCCGTATGAAAGGGCCTATAATGATATTTTTTTTGCCTCCCAGAGCTCTATCTCCAAAAATGACAAGTATTATATGAATCCTGACTGAAAACAACCTTTTGGATCCAATGGCAACATTCGTTTGGCTTGAAAGTGCTCCAAAAATTTTCTGTTCCCTTGATTTGAAGAAAAAATACACAAACAAACAAGGGTTTGTGACTCCAAATCATGGCTTGAAAAATCTTCAACAAAGTAGCAGCCGGGAGGCTTTGATAGCATGTTGTATTTGATGAAATCCAACTTCAAAGATGCCCAATATCACCTGCATGTGAAAACCTGTCAAAGAGAAGCCAAGGAGAGAAGAGCATGGAGCTAGGGAAAAACCCTAAATGGACATGCGAGAGAAAATATGCAAAGACAAGAAAATATGTATTTACAATGAGAATGAGTTGAAATACAATGAGGGAGAGACCACTTATAAAGGCCTCAAGGCATCTTCTAGAACAAGCTAGAAGACGCTAGGAGATAAATGTGACAACTAATCATACATCCACATGAGGTGGAAAGTCCTCGAACAATGTGAGAGGATAAGTATGACTTAGGTGAGAACACATTCTTGTATTGTCAAAAACTTATAACAAACTCCAAGACTATAATAAATAGATAAAATGCATTTACCTAAGTAAGCTTAAGTAATAGAATAAATAATTAGTAAATTAATTATTTACTCTAACAGAGAGGTCATTGAAGTAAAATGTGTGACATGTTTTATTGATAATCGGTAGAACAATTTAGAAAGTGGGTCTACTTGTTTCCCTATTTACCTTTAATAGGGTTAGAACCTTGTAACAATGGTTCAAGGTCTCCTAACATGGATATATCATTTAAAAGGATCTTTTATATTGTGTACCATATTAAAATGGACACACTTATCCTTTAAGACCTTTTAGCACTTGTTCCATAATGACTTCTTGGACCATGAATGAACCTGTGCTTGGTGCTCTTTTTCCCTATTTTACTCCACTTTCTTTTGTAGTCCTTCCAACATCTACCTAAGATTTTTGTGGCTCTCCTATCCTCTCCTCCAAGACTAGGTTGACCCAAACCAGTATAGGTTGATCCAAGTTGACTAGATCAACCTTGACCCTAGAGTTTGTGAGGCTTGGTGCTTAAAAATCCTTAGGGGTTTAATTAATTTAATCTATCTCTCCAATCGGCTTGTATTATTTTTCCACCCAAAAAATCATAGATAAGGAGACTTGGAGGCTTCATGTAAAAAAAAAAAAATCAAGCATTCACAAGACATCAAGCAAAAAGACAAGGAGTTCAAGCATTCAAGCAAGCAAGTTTTCTTCAAGCATTCAAAGATCCTTTATTAGCATCTCTTCTTCAAGATCTAGCATTATTGTTGGCCATCAAGGAAGGAGATCTACATTGAGGATTTTATCATTCTTCTTCATCAATGGCTCCATGATGTGGTCATGGTAGATCCATTAAAAATGTGGAGATATCCTACATACTTCATATCGAATTCAACATCTATAGCATACAACAAGAAAAATCCATATTGCTAATGCTTTTTACAAGAAAGGTGAATACTTACATTTATCTTGTTTCCTTTACATACATTTACATTTACATTTCAGGGTTGATTACTTAATCTAAGGCTTGACCAAGGCAAGACCTCCCCCACCAAAACAACAAAAATAAGTTTTTATATATGTAGGAGTAGGATAGCAGGATTTTGCATGTGGATATGGAAATTACTCCCCAAGATATTTTTGGAGAAGTTGGTTTGACTCTATTATAGTGCCCCTAGTACATGCCAACCTTGCAGGAATGTGACTGACCATGTCGACCTTGATATTTTTTCTTTTATGGTAGAGCGATTTCTAGGTTTTGTCTGTTTCATCATTTTGTTCAGAGATCCATAGTCAAATATTATGAAATAGGCTCAAATTCATAACTTTTGGAGCTAAAACACATCTTCTACTAAATTTCAAGGTAAGCCTTTTATATTTTATTTCCTTACATGTATTTATATAAAATCTATATCTTAATTAGGTTGATTGTTTACACTTAGCACCTAGATCTGTAATATTTAATCAATTAGTTCAATTTTGCATACACTTTATCACACATAGGCCAAAGAGTGTATTTCCTTATATTGCATTCTTCTTTATAATTCAAATTTGGAATTGGCACCCTTTCTCCTTTGGTTTCTTGCTAATCTAACTTGGGTTATGAAGTGGAACCTATTTGGGGATTATCTATTTTCCTTTACATATCCCTTTGAATGTTTTAGTGGTGTAAAGTTGAAGTCTACATCTTATTAAAGCATCCCCATTGGTAGCCCCATATAATATTATAATTGATAGTGGGATATTGTTCGGTGATGATACTATGAATGTATGTATAAGAATCATATCAATTGTTTTATTGTCATTGATTTTAAAGTCTTAGTTGGCTAGACATTATGCTAACTTGGGAAAGTACCATATCATTAGATTGATGAAGAGGATTTGAAGAAAGTATGATGAAGTCAGAGCTGATATGTAAGGTATTCAATGAGCACATGAATGAGATAGAGAATGATTAAAAAATATTGGTTTGATTGCTTTACAATCATGTATTGTTGAGAAATATTGAAGATCACAAGCTTAACTAAGTCACAAGGTTAATGAAGGGAGACTGCACTCATCGATTAACTATAATATTTCTCAAATGGTTGCAAAGAAGAAGGGAGAACATAGTATTTCTTGAATGAGTTAGTATTAACTGAGTTATATTTTTCCCAAGTAAATGTAATATTTACCAAGTTGCAACTAGATGAACAAGTTTGAGAAATTGGAATATGAGGCTGACTTTTCATTGAAATTTGGCAAGTTCAAGAAGGTCTAATGCATGAGTCAAAGTTTTGTTGCAAGATCAACAATGGAGAAAATTCAAGAAGGATTTGATGAAGGGAATTGAATAAGGATAAGGATGGACACAAATTTTTATGCAAGGTTATATTTTCTATGTGTTTAAGGTCATTTTATGAAGGAATTTTGTCGTAAATCTAAGATGAACAATTTTGATTAAGTGGAAAAAGATGGAAGGATTTGGAAGAATTGATAAATCTATTTAAGGAAGAGAATGAGACAGTTTTAGGTTGTTGGTTCAAATTGATTGATGATTTCATTGTGATATTGTTCAAGAGTTAATGAAGCTAAAAGAGATCTAATTGAAGGATGCTATGAAGAGAAAAGTTGGTAAAGGAGAAAAGCTAAGTATTGAGCCAACTGAATCGAGAAGAGTAGATAGTAGAGAAGAAGAAGAGTTTGTGGAAGATAGAATCACTTGAGTGAGTAAAAGATAGAGAAGGAAAAATAACAAAAATTTTAACAAGAAAAGGTAGTTACTATTTTTGACATATCACTTTATACTATTACTATTTAACCATTGTAGCAAAAAATCTTAGAAGTAGTGGGTGGACCTAACAAGCCTATGGAATCTTGTATGGTAACATTAATTATTTGTGTTAGTAAGTCCTTTAAATTAGGTCACTCTTTTTATTAAAGGATAAGGAGTGATAAGGTATAGATGATTGTTTGGTGAAATTCTCTAACAAGATAACTTTAATAAAGTATATGTAACCTTTAACAAGGCAGTCTCCTTACATAGATCACTTCAAAAGAGTAAAATTTTTGGGTCGTCAGTCCCAAGTAGTTTTTCCCTTAACATGGCTTACACATTAAAAATATTGGTGTCAAAATTGTGTGAATGTTATTTGTGCTGCAAATTTTTTTACATGATCTAATAGTTTATTGCAACACAATAATAACAATAAATTTATTGATAGTCGATAATGCAAGGAACAATTTGATACCACTTTAGAAAGAAGTGCATGTATGAGTTAAGTTTTGAGTTGTATTTATCTACCAAGTGATTCAATGTATTAAGGTTATTTTTTTTGATGTGCATGATGATTTGATGGTGTTGAAATATTTGAAGGGACTATGAGATAAATGGACATAAATGATCCACCCCCCAGTTATCTAACAATTTGGTATTAAAGCTAAATGCTTGAAGAAATAATTTTAAAGGTAATTGAGCTAAAGATAAAGATGTATAAGAGGGAGCCACAAAATATTAACACATAGAACTTTTCCTCATGGAAATACCGAATGAAGATACATCTTTAAGGTATTGGAGATAATATCACACAATGGATGGAAAATGAGTATGCCACACTTTCTCATCCCCTGACTATGGATAAAATGAATGATTAGAGGAATAAAAATGGTATGATAATTGATATTACATCTATTCTTAATGATGCTGAATTTGATGATGTCAAGAACTATGAAAATTATAGGAAAATATGGGATAAACTGAAGCTTGTCTATGGTGGAGATGAGAATTAGAGAAGATGAAAATGTTGCACACTGTGTGAATCAAATCAAAGATGTTGTGAGTGCAATAAGAGCTACTAGAGGTGCCATCTCATATTCTAAAATAGTAAGTAAAGTCTTAAGAACTATTTTGTATGTTTATGCTATCAAATTTTTTGCTATTGAAGAAGTAAGAGCTATGTCTGAAAATGATCTAACACTTGATGGTCTAGTTAGCCAATTGACTACATTTGAGTTGAGAAATTATGATAACAATATGGTTACAATGGGAAATTCTTTTAAGTCTTTACTAACCATCAACAATCCATGTAAAGAGAATAAGACCATAGATGAAAGTGAGTTTAAAATTGAAAATGATCTTGATGAGATTGAAGCATTGCTTGCAAGAAGGTTATCAAGAAGTAAAGGTAAATACAAAGGTAAAATGCCCTTTATTTGTTTCAAATGTAATGAGGTTGGTCAATAACTACTAAATATCCTAACAAAGGAAAATCTGATAGAAATGACATTAAAGATTAAAAGCACATAAAGAACATATATTACAAAGACAATGGTAAGAAGTCATGCTAAATTGTTGAAGAAGAGAATACTAAGTCAAATTTTGAAGATGAAAAGGAAGTAGTTAAAATGGTCTATGTTGCAATGACAAATGGTGAAAGGTATATTATTAGGTGATGATGCTATAAATGTATTTAAAAGAGTCTTATCATTTCTTATATTATCATTGATGTCAAAGTCTTAGTTGGATAGAAATTATGGTAACTTGGAAAAGTACCATATCATTAAATTGATGAAGAGGATTTGATTGGTGAAGAGGATTTGGAGAAAGTAAGATGAAGTTAGAGTTCATATGTAAGGTATTCAACGAGTACTTAAATGAGTTGGACAATGATTATTGGTTTGATTGTTTTACAATCATGTATTATTGAGAATTATTCAAGATCACAAGCTTAACTAAGTCACAAGGTTACTGAAGGGAGACTGTACTCACCGTTTGACTACAATATTTCTCAAGTGATTGCAAAGAAGAAGGAAGAACATAATGTTTCCTAAGTGAGTCAGTATTAACCAAGCTATATGTTTCCCAAGTAAATTTAATATTTACCAAGTGATAACCAGATGAACAAGTTTGAGAAATTTTAATTTGATGCCAAATTTTCATTGAAATTTGGAAAGTTCAATAAGGTCTAATGCATAAGTCAAATTTTGTTGCAAGATCAATGATGGAGAAAATTCAAGAAGGATATAATGAAGGAAATTGAAGAAGGATAAGGATGGAAAATTTTTTTTATGTAAGGTTATATTTTCTATGTGTCTAAGTTCATTGTATGAAGGAATTTGGTTTTAAACCTAAGTTTGACAATTCAAAGTAAGTGGAAAAAGATGGAAGGATTTGGATGCATTAAGAAATATATTAAAGGAAGAGAATAAGACAATTTTAGGCTGCTAGTTCAAAGTGGTTGATGATTTCATTATGATGTTGTTTACAAGTTTATGAAGCTAAAAGAGATTTTATTGAAGGATGGTATGTAGAGAAAAGTTGGTTAAGGAGAAGAGTTAAGTGTTGAACCAAGTGAACTGAGCAGAACAGAGAGAAGAGAAGAAAAAGAGTTTTTGGAAGATAGAATCACTCAAGTGAGTAAATGATAGAGAAGGAAAAAGAATAGAGATCTAAAAAAATAAAGGTTGTTAATATTCTTAACATATCACTTTATACTATTACTATTTAACCATTGTAGCAAAAACTATCAGAAGTACTAAATGGACCTAACAAGTCCATGCAATCTTATATGGTAACATCAATTAGTTGTGTTTGTAACTACTTTAGATCAAGACACTCTTTTTAGTCAAGGATAAGGAGTGATAAGGTCTAGATGATCATTTGGTGAAATCCTCTAACAAGGTCACTTTGAAAAAGTATATGTAGCCTTTAACAAGGCAGTCTCCTAACAGAGATCACTTTAGAAGAGTGAAGTTTTGGGGTTGTTGGTCCTAGGTGCTTTTTCCCTTAATAGGGTTTCCACATTAAAAATATTGGTGTAGAAATCATGTGAATGTTATTTTTGTTGCAAGATGTTTTACATGATCTAAAAGTTTACTACAACTTAGTAATAATTAAAAGTTTACTAACAGTTGGTAATGCAAGGAATAATTTCATAGTAATTTGGAAAGAAGTGGATGTATGAGTTAAGTTTTGAGTTGTATTTTTCTACCAAGTGATTGAATGTATTAAGGTTATTATTGTTGATGATTATGATTGTAAGAATTTTCCTTAGGGAAAAATTCACCCAAGATCAAGGAACTCAAGAACAAGCACAATAGTAGACCAAAAGAGTATGATTAGAATATCGATATGTATTCAATTCAATGTGAAAGTACACTAGGAGTGCCTATATATAAAAGCCTCTGGAATGCCTCTAGAATGCCTAGAAGTTAGCAACATGATAAGTCATACAACTAGGCACATGTCCACCAGGTGTGGGTTATCCTCCATTAAGCACAAGAGTAAGTGCGATGATGAGAGGATAAGCCTACAAAGGTGTAACATACAAAATTATGTTGTAGACACCATGTGCTAAGATAGGAGTGCAAATAACTGTGTTGCCTACATGAAAACTCAATTAATTATGCAAACTCTAGTGTTGTAGATACCATGTGCTGAATTAGAGTTGCTTACTCTAGCGTTGTCAACATGACAACTCATAAGAGTACACAAACTCCTAAGTGTCTCACCTAAGAAATAATAAAATAATGCATTGACCTAAGTAAAACTAAGTGTAATAAGTAAATACTTATTTACACCAAAAACCCCCCTTAAGTTTAACTTAGGGGAATGCACTTAAGCTCAAAAAAAGTAGGATGAAATCCATAATGGGTCATAGCTACTAGGCCATGTTAGGTAACCATGTAAATAATGAAATGCAATCTCTCATAAAGCAAAGAAAGAGGAAAAATGTCATGGGAAAAACCCTCCCCCAAAAAAGAGAGATGAAAAGACAAGATGCATGGATGGATGGTGTAATCAAGACCCCCCCTCATTATGAAATACATCAAGTATATACAAAAGAGAAGTAGAAGGAGAACAAGACCCCATAAGAGGAAAAAGTTCCCCCATAAGAGAGAAGAAGAAGAGAGACAAGGTAGTGCGCTCCCCCCCCAAATGTAAACTGCCGATTAGTGATAGTTGCTCCAAGGAAGAAGTTGGTCCATGAGTGTTGAATAATGTTCCTTCCCTTTGGAAGAAACAATGGCAAAGGTACAAGTGAGATGCTTCCCCTATGTGTAGAAAGATTCTCGATGATGAATGGTGTCTTTGAAATTTTCTCAATTGTCCTAGTGTCGATGGTGATGGTAACCCCTTTAAAGACTACTAAAAAGAATGAGTGCAGATCTGGCAAGGATGGATGTAGAACCTATCCCAAAGAACCAACTATCTCCTCAAATGATAAACAGACCTCTTGCAACTACTATACATAAGGATCCATAATCATATCAACCTGTGAAGATTGATCATGTAGAGAATGGACAAGAGGGTCAGAGTGAGCCCTCGCAACAACTAAAGAAGGATTGTCATCATCAAAGAGAAGATGTATATCATTAATGATGTCTTTAAAATATTCTATGTATGACTCCATAAATAAACCTAAAATATCTGCCATGTGGTCATCCCCTATTGCTGATGATGTGACCATGGACTACAACTATCAATAGGATCCCACATATCTAAAACTATTGAATCACTATCATTGGTGTCACTATCAATTTCCATAATATATGAAGTAAAAAGAGGATTAGAGGATAAGCTAGGTGAACTTTCCTCAAATTGTACATTCCTCTTGACAAAAATCTCATGAGCCTCAAGATCCATAAGTTTGTATGCCTTAACATCATCTTCATATTTGATAAAAGTATAAGGCCTAGGTGGTGGTACCTTGCATCCCTTGGAAGATATGTTTTCCCATGCTAGACAACTAAAGACTCTAAAGTGTTTCACAATTAGTTTTTTGCCACACCATGCCTCAAAAGGAGTCTTCCCATCTAAGGCATTATGAGGAGAACTATTAAGTATGTGAGTGGCATTGCTTATAGCTTCAACTTTAAGTGTTGGATCAAGAGACTTGGCTTGTATCATGCAAATTACCATTGACCTAAGAGTTTGTATCCTTAGTGCTACAACATTTGTCTTGTGTAGACTAAATGCTAGTGGATTCTAAAGATGTTAGTCTTAGATAGGTTGTGACAATTGAGTGTCAACACACTTAACGAATTCTCAAGATGATGCCAAGTATAATACAGAAGCTGAGCTACAATAGGTGCCGAGTGAAGTTTAAGTGCCGAGTGATAAGTGATGCTGAGTCACTATAGGTACTAAGAAAAGTATAGATGCTGAGTGAAATAGAATTACTATAGGAGCCGAGTGAGACAAAATTCCTATATGTGTTGAGCATCATTAATTAGTAAGTGCTGAGTAACACAGAATCAACATATGAGTTTGTGCCTTCACAAACTTAGATGTAAACCATTTTTGAAGCCAACTCAGGATGAATCTTGAAAGATCTTGAAGATAAGAACAAATCTTTTGCATTACCTATGTAATTAGCATGCAACCAATAAGAAAAATGGAGAAGGCATTCAACCAATAGGAAAAGTGCAAGAATTGAGTGGGAAAATAAGAATAAATATTGATCATAGATTCATACCTAACCCTAAGTCTTCAAAATATTTAAAAGGAGGATGCAACCCCATTATGTGTGTGAGAGAAGTGGATGTGAGAAGTGTGTGTGAAATATAGAGAAGTGCATAAGGGTTTAAAGACTTAGAAGGAAGAGCAACATTGCAGAATTTAGATGCTCAAGAACAGAGTATTAGAGTTTCGAAGAGTGATATATTAGATCAAGCAAGGATTAGATCAAACATAATTGAAAAAGGATCTAGAATCAACAATTAAGGATTGCAAGTCATCAGGTCAAGACATTCTACCATACTTTCTAACCATTGTATTGTGAGAATGGAAATCCTATGTTGATAGGTTGGTTTAGCAACTATATTGGTTTAGCAGCCATATTGTAGATCCTTAACAAAATTGTAAATCCTTTAACAGGGTAGCATTCCAAGTGAATGTTTGTAAATGCTTTAACCAGGTCACTTTTAACAAGGTGTAATGTCTTTAATAGGACAAACCTTTCACAGGGCAGACCATTGGAAGTGGTCAAAATTTTCAACCTTGAATAGTTACATATTGCTACAGTGATACTTTGTGGGTGTCATCCCCACCCTAGTTTTACCTTCTCATTTTGGAGGGTTTCTAGGTTACCAAATTTGTGTGTTATTTGTTTTCATGCATGTCTTTACTTTGATGTTTACTAGATGAATTATATGCATGTGAATGATTTCAGCTAAAAGGTTTTGAAATGGTTAAAGTTAGTTACTTCTAATTCACCGCCCCCCCCCTCAAAAGTAAATCTTCCCACCTGTAAATTCCAACAATTGGTATTAGAGCTAAGTTCTCAAAAGAAGGAGCCTTACAGATTGGAGAAAAGATCTAGAAATGGAAGTCTATAAACTTGGGAAGATCATAGAGAATCAAGCAATTGATATACAACTTGTTTTACATGCTTTGGAAGAAGCTAGAGAGGAACTGTGAAAATCCTTAAAGAGAAGAAGAGAGATTGCCATAGCTAAGAATGATACACAATACAAGGAAATTGATACCTCAAAACTGTTTACAAATGGAGATTCCAAAGAGTTTGATGCAGCAATAGCAGACCTAATGGAGAAGAATAGAGCTCAAGTAGAAGAAATTTGAACACTCAAGCTTGAACAAGAATCACAAGCCATGATGCTTTGTGAAGTAACTGAACCAAGGAAAAGAGCCATTGAAGACAAGGCTATGCTAGAAGAAGACAAGAGAAACCTTGCCAATAGACTGGAAGAAAAATTAATTGAGCTTGCAAGAATTTCAAACATGCAGCTAGACACCCTAAGCCAGATGATGAATGCACATCATGAACTGAATGTCAAGGACATTGAGATCTCTACACTAAAGATGCAAAATGAACAACTTGTAGACACTTAAAATTGTCTCGAAGACTATATTAATTTATTTAATATTGCCTTTGACACTATAATTATTTATTAATTAATATTATTTGGCATATTCTTCTACCTATTTAATTAAATTTATTTAATTAAGTAGGTTCACTTTCCTTATGTATTTAAATTTAATTTAAATACTTCCCCACCCCCCCAATGTGTTAAATTTATTTAATGCATGATTCTCCATAAATCCCCTTGTTAAATAAATCTTATTTATTTAAATCCCTCCATCTCATTAATTCCTCTAAACCTATGATTAAATTAAATCTTATTTAATTTAATCTTAAACCTAGCCTAAAGCCTAGCCTACACCCATCACTTTCATCCTCTTAAGCCTATCCACCCTTTAATCCCACTTAATTACCTTAGTCATATTGCTAATCCCTCCTTATCTTAAGTGTGTGCTCACACATGTGCCAGAAGGCATGCTTCCACACTCCTCTTGCACTCTTGTCTTCCACTCTTCCTCTCAAGTTTGCTCACACATGTGAGCAAACTTTGAATATTTGAGCACTTGCATGGCTTGCATGTCACCTTATGTGGCACTTACATGGATGCCACCTCACCAAGCCCTCCCTCAAGCCTATAAATAAAGCCCCTATCTCAAGAATTTTTAGATCTCCCATTATTGCATTGTTATCATGTTGGTTTGAAATTTGAGCTTTCATAGTAGTTTGAGTTTAGAGCTTGTATAGAGATTTATAGGTTACATACTAACCTTTGGTAGCTGATTTAGAGTTCATTTGCATTGTTGGAGTAGATTTATGGCTTGCATTTCTCATCTCCATTTCATTTGCATCTTAGTTTATCTTGCATCATAGTTTAGATTCCTTTGTTGCATTTCATATCTTCATCTTTGAATGCCTTCAAGCATGGCTTTATTTGTAGCCATTGTTTGAGGTGTTCTTCATATTCATATAGCATAGGCTCATAGTTTTATTCCTCACACTTACATATCCATCATCAAGAGATTCAATACATTTTTGTGTTTGGGAGAGCACACCAAACATTCCTGTAGTATTAACACACCAACAAGGCCTCTCATGGGTGCCTTTGTTGAGCTTTAGAGGTTGCTTGAGGATTTGGCTTGATTGGCCACTTTGAGTTGCAAAAATCAAGCAAGTATTAGTTAGTTTTTTATTTCATTTGGTGAATACGTGATGCATATTTTGGATTGAACTGATGTTTTCTTATTGATTCATGCTCCCTACAGGTCACTTCTTTTAGGATAAACAACTACAAAATGACCTGAAAAGAGAAAAGGAGATTGCAGAGAGCTTCAACAAACCCAATGAGGCCATCAAGTACTTTAAGTAGCCACTAAAATCACCAAGGGCTAGCAATCATACTTCAGGACTAGGTTACATCAGCACTAAATAAGGAGAGTCATCCAAGACTACAGAAGAAAGGAGTAACAAAGGTAAGAACACTAAACCTACTTGTCATTTCTGTGGTAGAAAAGGACATACCTCTAATGTATGTAGGAGCAAGAATACCCATCAGCATGACAAACCTAAGAATGTGAGTCATTGTCGTAAGTGCAAAAAGAAAGGACATGAAGCACATGACTACAAAACTAGGACTATCAAAACACCTAGATTTGAAGGTTACTGCTACAATTGCAAGAAGTATGGACATAGAGCTTTTGAGTGTAGATCAAAGCATATGTGGACACCTAATCAGCCAACAAGAGAAAATAACCACACATATCACTATAATTGGAACTACAACACCATGTCTAACTTTCATTATTGTTAGGAATATGGAAACATTCCTAAAAATTTGAATAAGAACTTATTTTAGAGGGAACTATAGCAGATGGTTGAGCCAAACCACATGTTTCAATTGCTTGAAGACTGGTCATATCAGTAGAAATTGCCCAACAAGGTCAAAGGTACTCAACTAAAAGAACAAAAAAGGTAAAGAGAAGGTAGATGTTGAACACATCAAAGGAGAAATTAATAAAACATGGAAGAAGAAAGATGAGAGTAGCAAATCAAATGAAGGGATCACTTCACCTAACAGGTCAAGTGGTCACACTTCATCAAACTAAGCAAAAGAGGAGGCATGCTGAACTAATTTACAAAGTTTTATCATACATCAGTTCCTAAAACAAGCAAGTACTAAAAAGAAGAGATTAGCATGAATAGAGATGCAAAGCTAAAATTTCAAGATTTTACAAGTTTTGCGAGTTGCCCTCAAAAGCTGAGTAAAAATCTAGTACAAGCCGAGTTGATTGCCAAAATCAATAGGAGCCAAATGATTAGTTGCACCTGAGTTGGTAGTAGAAGTCGAGAAAAGAGGAAAATCTCAGTTGAAGCATAGTGAGTAATACTCCTATGGATGCCAAGTGGATGAAAATCAATGGAAGTTGAGTAATGCCAAAATCCTTCAAAAGCCGAGTTGATAGCTGTAAATGCACTAAGCATTAAATGCAATGAAAATAGGGTATATTATCATGTTTTCAATCATTTTTCTTCATCGTGAATGAAGAGCAAAGATGAAGAAGAGTGAAGAGTGATTTCACAGTATAGAATCCAATGTTTAAGTAGATTTCAATAATATTTCAACATAATTTCATCAATTTTGAGGTATTTACATTTGTGGTGAGCTACACAATTTCATATTTTCTTCATGTACGAACCCTAGATTGCAAAAATGGCTTCTAGCTCTAGGAAAACTCAGGAGAAGGAACCATTTGAGGTCCAACTTGTTTCTAATGAAGTTAAACAACCTAACTTCCACTCAATCCCAGAAGTAGCATACAAAAATGATTTAGTTGGAGCCCTATCTATCATACCCCCTAAAGTAGTTATGGTTCAACATGTTAGGAGATGCTATAATTGCAAGATTGGAGCCATAGGAGACATGGAAATGAGGGAGGCCTATGAGAAGTTGTGTGATAATGGAGTGTTGAAGGAAGAATACCAGATTGTTGAAAAGAAGGGTTTGATGCGAGCCCTAGAATTCACTACAATATTCAAGATTGAATAGATTAGATTAGTCCTTAGTAGAATACATGATGGAAGCTTATGGTTGGAGGATGGCCCAGTGAAAATCACAAAGAGAATTGTACATCGAGTGATAGGGTACCCAACCCTAGATTGGCCAAAGACCCTTAAGAGTGATTCTAAGGAGGCAATTGACAAAAATACTATTGCCAAGTGGAACAAGAGAGGGATGACAATAGAAACCATTCAAGACCTTCTTGTTGACTTTTCTATTAGAGTCATTGCACACAAATTCTACCAATCTAGTAGACTCAATAGTGTGCCTTGCATTGCAGTGGATGTAGGCTACAAATTGGTGAAAAAGGATCATACCTATGATCTTGTAGAACTACAACTACAAAAAATTAATGAAAATCTAGTAGCTATCAAGAGAACGAAGGGAGCCCAATACAAATTTGGTGCTATTTTGATTAGCATATTCTTTTATGTTTAGAATGAGTTTCTTTCTTTTGGAAAAGTTGCGTGGAAAACTAATTGGTCAATAATAGCTCAAGTTAATGAATACATAGAGCAGATGGGAGCTAATTTTGAGACCCTTATGACTAGTTATTTTGAATACTTCAAGAAGTCAATGAAGCAAAGGCTAAGAATTCTAGTTTCATTAGTGGAGGAACATGTAAATTATGTATTCTTTCTTATAGATATAGACTATACATACATTCAAATTGCCATACCAAGAGTTAGATGGCTAAGACCTCTTGGCTATGAAATAAATATGGATGAAACATCAACAACTATAAAAACATTATTAGTTGAGGACGTGGACAAGAATGCACCACATTTTGGAACCTATGATGTGGTCAGATCAAAAGTGGATATGGAGTTAAAGACTACCTGCACATTGAAAAAGAAAGATAAACTTGTTAAGAAGCTAAATGCAAAATTTGGTGAGGGCATTACAGAAGCAACAAAATAAGAAGAAGGTGAAGAAGTTGAGGATGATAAAGAGGAACAAGGTCAAGGACCACTTTCTTTAACCCAAGGTATGGGGGAGGATGCTGGAGAGGAGGAGGGTGCTGAGCAAGAAGCACCCAAGGTCGAGCCAAAGAAAAGAAAAGCTCAAAAACAACTTGTTGTGCAACCAAAGGGAAAGAAGAAGGAACCAAGGCCAAGCCCAACAAATCCAACTACAAGGGCTACAACTCATAAAAAAGAACAAGAGAAATAAAAGACAATAGAACAAGGAGGGCCTATAGAACCAAAGAAGAGATGAAAGTATGTTGCACCTCCTGAATCTGATGAAGAAAGGACAGAGTCTGATGAAGATCAATTCAGATTGGTAAGACATTCTACCAAGTCTAAATTGGAAAGTGTTTGTAATAACATTAGAGATAACATAGATCTAACTAGTTTAAAGACCATTGATTTTAATAAATTGTCAAGGGAACAATAGAACATAGTGGAAGAGTCCATCTACACTATGATGGCTAAGTTCAAGACCACCCCACTTGAACTAGACAATTTAATGCCTAAAGAGCTAAGCTCATTAGTTAAGAATAAATGGAATTACTATCTTAATATGGAGAAGGAAATAGAGTGAACATTGGCTTGTGTAATGAAAAACCTTACTAAAGGTCAAATAACTAAGGCTAGTAAGAAACATGGGAGCAAATTTGCACTCAAATATAGAGCCTTTCGTATTTTGCAAAATCAAATTGAGGATGTTGTGCAAAAGTCCATACAAAAGTGGAAGTTAATTTATGGATTGACTATAGTAAAGGAAGGGCAAGAAGATCCCTTTGAAGGGAGAAATGATAAAGAAGAAGAGGAAAATGATAAAGAGGATGAGGTAGAGAAAGGAAAAGAAGAGGAAATAGTGGAGAAGACACAGGGTGAAGAGGCAACAACTAAAGAGAAACAACCAAAAAAGAGTGTCCAAGATACCCAACTGCCACCACCAAGTCCTCCACATACAACACCTACATAAATAGTAATAATTAAGGATGTTCCTGACACTTCATCTTAGAACATCAATCCACTCACTACAGAGGATCTCAAAAAGATCCTTCACCAAACTACATTGCAATCACAACTATACACAAATCCAATTTTGGTGAGTGAGGAAGAGCTGCAAAAGGCTATAGCAGAAATCACTAGGGAGAAGGAGAACACACAAGAACCACCTTCTCAACCTCCCACAACTACAACAGATCAACCCAAAGAGCAAGAAGCACAAGATACAATTTTTAAGGTTGATAATGCAATCACAACAACAACAGCTACTAAGGAACCAACAAAGGAACAAATAGGAAAAGATGTTCCTACAACACAAATCCAAGGTGCACCTACTCAAATCATCATTATTGATCAAGGTAGTAGAAAATAGGATAAGGGAGAGGAGAAAACCCCTAAGGAGGAGGAGGCAATACAAACATTGGTGAACTTGCCTACCTTAGTGACTCCTACCAAAAATTCAAGCACTGATGCAATACCATTGCAGATTTTAGCACCAGGCTCGAGCTTCACCAAGGTTGCAAGGGTACTTCACTATGAAGACCTTGCACTTGATGAAGAAATAGTCATACTGAGTTATGACTCTAGGACAATGAACCTAGCACAAATAAATGAAGTACAAGAGGCACTAGAGAGAAGGAAGAAACAAGAGATACTCAGAAATGAGTATAGACTGAAGCAAGCACTTGTGGAAATCAAAGATATATTCTTTGATGCATTCAACTTGCTAGTACCTAATGAAACCAAGCCCATCATTGAGAAATTTTCCAACATAGTGGACCAGGTACATAATGAATACCTTGATAGTAATGTTAAATTATTAGAATGGTCTGAAAAGAAGTTTCAAATGAAAGGCAATGAAAAGATATCTAGTGAAATAGAACTTTCACTAGTTGAATTGGCTAAGAAGGTTGAGAAAGTGAAGACAATACTTGAGAATATATTCTCATTGTACTCAAAATTGTGTGACTCATCATTCTTCACACAAGAAAATAGCCAAAGGATTTTGAGCTTGGAACAAAATCTCAAGATTTCTAGCACATAGCTACCCAAAGATCCAACTCAAAGTGAGAAGCATTTTGCAACTATGCTTCACACACAAAAAGAGCTAGTTGTGTTGACAATAGAAGAGGCTAATGCCAAGGCCAAATTGATACAAATTCAATTTGCCATTACCCCACATTTAGAAGTACTCCATAAGGAACATGCTTATGCATAAAATGTTTTGAAGAAAGACCCTAATCTATCTACCTTAGAAGGCCTTGTACATCTTGCAACAGAGATCACCATCCAACACAAATCACTTGAAATTGCTTTAGACAATTGGGATGCTTCTCTAAAGATGATCATGGAGGTAAATAAAACATTTTTGGTGAAATATTCTATTCATTCTTAGGACCCTTTGACATAAGTGTCAAAAAAGGGGAGATATAATATTTTGGGGAGATATTCAAAGAGATATTCAAATTCACATTAAGGGGAAGATGCAAATAAGAAACAAAGATAACACATTCTTTGATGGAAGAAATAAAGAATATCCAAAGGGGGAGATATTCAAATTTTGAGGAAGTAACAAGGGAATAAACCCAAAAGGATGCAAAAATTGCAAGAAGATGTGAAAAAGGGGAGTAGATACAAAGTACAAACAAATAAGGTATATAGAAATAGAGGCAAAAGAATGATAAGGTAGACAAGGCAAAGACTATTAGATACATTAGCATGAGACAAATTTAGCATAAGAGTTTTGGTTACAGATTTGGCACATCAGCTTAGGGGGAGTTACAATATTTTGAGGTATATAGAATTTTGAACAAGTTTTTGAAGTCTTGTACTTATTTTGAATATAATGTGTAGTATACTCATAGAGATCAGATTCATAATGTTTAGTTAAGTGTTTTTTCCACTCATGTCAAAGGGGGAGATTGTTAGTCTTAGATAGGTTTTGACAATTGAGTGTCAACACACTTAACTAATTCTCAAGATGATGCCAAGTATAATATAGAAGCTGAGCTACAATAGGTGCCAAGTGAACTTTAGGTGCCGAGTGAAGTTCAAGTGCCGAGTGATAAGTGTTGCCAAGTTACTATAGGTGTGGAGAAAAGTATAGATGCTGAGTGAAATAGAATTACTATAGGAGCCAAGTGAGACAAAATTCCTATATGTACTAAGCATCAACAATTAGTAAGTGCCGAGTAACACAGAATCAACATATGAGTTTGTGCCTTCACAAACTTAGATGTAAACTATTTTTGAAGCCAACTCAAGATGAATCTCGAAGGATCTTGAAGATAAGAACAGATCTTTTGCATTACCTATGTAATCAGCATGCAACCAATAAGAAAAATGAAGAAGGCATGCAACCAATAGGTAAAGTGCAAGAATTGAGTGGGAAAAGAAGAATAAATATTGATCGTAGATTCATACCTAACCCTAAGTCTTCAAAATCTTTAAAAGGAGGATGAAACCCCATTATGTGCATGAGAGAAGTGGATGTGAAAAGTGTATGGGTGAAATATAGTGAAGTGGAGAAGGGTTTAAAGACTTAGAAGGAAGAGCAACATTGCAGAATTCAATTGATCAAAAATAGAGTATCAAATTTTTGAAGAGTGACATATTAGATCAAGCAAGGATCTAGAATCAACATTTAAGGATTGCGAGTCATCAGGTCAAGACATTCTACCAAACTTTCTAAACATTTTATTGTTAGAATAGAAATCCTATGTTGATAGGTTGGTTTAGCAGCCATATTGTAGATCCTTAACATGATTGTAAATCCTTTAATAGGGTAGCATTCCAAGTGAATGTTTGTAAATCCTTTAAGTAGGTCACTTTTAACAGGACAAGCCTTTCATAGGGCAGACCATTGGAAGTGGTCAAACTTTGTAGTTACATATTGCTATAGTGATATTTTCTAAGTGTCATCTGTACCCCAATTTTACCTTCTCATTTTGGAGGGTTTCTGGGTTACCAAATTTGTGTGTTATCTATTTTCATGCATGTGTTTACTTTTATGTTTATTAGATGAATTAGATGCATGTGAATGATTTTAGCTAAAAGGTTTTGAAATGGTTAAAGTTAGTTACTTTTGATTCACCCCCCCTCTTAGAAGTAAATCTTCCCACTTGTAAATTCCAATAGAAGATCAATACCCTCAAGTTTGCAAAAGTCTTTAAGTCTTGTGTTCACATATATACTTTCATTGTCCATTCGAAGAACCTTGATGTCTTTCCTTGATTTCTATTCAACATGATTCTTGAAAGCTTGAAGATTATAAACCACTTTATTCTTGTGATGAGGAAAGTAGACCCATG
Source organism: Cupressus sempervirens (assembly GCA_028749045.1). Lineage (NCBI taxonomy): Eukaryota > Viridiplantae > Streptophyta > Pinopsida > Cupressales > Cupressaceae > Cupressus > Cupressus sempervirens. The sequence goes on along the minus strand of CM053783.1, from coordinate 803,989,073 downwards.
TGTAGCATGAATAGTCATCAATGAAAGTAAGGATGTAGTGGCCTTGATTGACTAATGTTACTGCAAAAGGACTTGCTAAAACCATGTGAGCCAACTAAAGAAAAATTGGTGCTCTTGAAGACTTCCCTTTATCAAACTACTCCTCTAGATGTATATCCATTGAACATGTTGAACATTCACCCTAAGAAAATTTGACTGTAAGAAGACCTTTGACCATATTTTTTCCGCAAAGTTGCTAAAGATAGTGGAAGGCAAGATGACCATACCACTCATGCCATAACTTGGTTTGTGAATAAGATTGAGTTAACAAGGCATGTGAAGGAGACTTAGGCACAAAGTGTGAAAAAGAATAAAGCCTTTTGTGATGATTGATTTTACCCACTGTAACCAATGAATCATCTTTTAGATTTCACACCATTACAAAATAAGGAAGGAACTCAACTTTGTTGCCATCTTGAAGGTGAGTGATTTGGTAAACTGAGAGGAGATTAGAGCTAATGTTTGGAACATAAAGAACATTTTTGAATTCCCCATTTTCCATCTCCACTTGTCCTTTCCCTCAAACTTCCATGTTTGTATCATCTCCTACAAAGATGTGTGATAACGATGACTACTTCAATGAAGAAAAGTCTCCTCTTGAAGAACCCATATGATATGAAGCACCTGAGTCAAGAATCCATTCTGATGAAGAACTTGAACTAGCCATAAGTGCTTGCCCTTTTCCCTTTGAAGTGGTGGGAGTTGAATCCTTGGAAGCATTTGACACATTGATTTTGTTCTTCTTGAGTATGTTTTCCAACTCATCAATTCTCTTAGTCTTGCAATGATGCTCATCATGATTTAGTTTCTTCCAATATGCACAAAAAAAAATTGTCCTTCTTTTTATTGTTTCCCTTCTTGTTGGAAGAAGAACTACCTTGTTGTGAGGAGGAAGAGTTGTGTCTCAGATGGTGATTTTTTGTTCCACTACTTTTTCTTGCTATTGTTAGAACTATTTCCACTTTGACTTGATTGGTTCTCATCACTAGCCAACAATGCTTTGGTCTTTGATGACGTGAGAAGTCCCATATCTATCAACTTGGTTTGTTCAAAAATCAACACTTTTGAAAATGCATAAAATGTAGGCTTTTGGAAAGCACTTACCATGGTTAACCTGTGAGTGTTGTAACTCAAAACAAAGGAAGCATACTTTGAAGATAGCCTCTTTAGGATGTGATGAATCAATTGATTATCTTTCATGGGATTACCAAAATCTTTAAGTAGTGCTCTAAAGTCATTGACTTTGTTGATATAATCTTGAATTGTGTCAAAATTCTTTGGATCCAATAGAAGTAGATCATCCTCAATCTGGAATCCTTTTTCCTCATCCACCTTACCATACAGTGCTTCAAGTTTGTCCCAAGTAGGTTTGGCTTCCTTGAAACTAGAAATACAGAAGAAGAGATCTTTATGTACACAACTCTTGATAATTCCTAAAGCCTGTTGGTCTTTAATTTTCCAATCAAAGAGTTCTATAACATCAGTGGGTTTGGGGATTGTACCATCAACATAAAGATTTAGACCTTTTTTCCATTAATCTACTCCATACAATATCTTTCCATGTAGAATAATTGTGTGAAGTTAGAAGTGGACCTTTAGGTGAACCCATGATGCAAAAAATGAAAAGAGCACAAAGGAGACACAAAAACACAATACACACCACCCCTATTCACTCAATTAAAGAACCCCCCCCCCCCCCCCCCCCCCCCCCCCCCCCCAAAAAAAGAAGAAGAAGAAGAAGAAGAAGATGCTTTTGACACTTTATATGTAGTGTGTGTACAATAGGCCACTTATCAAAATGTACAAAGTGGATTTCTAATTTTGCTATTTACAACTACCTTTTGAGGCTCAAATCTGTCACTAAGCACTGTAGCTTAGATGTACATCAATTTCTAAAAGTAATCAAAGAAATAAAATGCTAAAAAGGCCCTAAGTCTGAAAGTGATATTTTTGTCCACACAACCCTATAATCTAATTGCAAATCTAGAAAGTAGACAAAAAATTAAGCACTTAAAAAAAATCAAAACCTAAAAATGTATCCAGATGAGCCCATACTAAGGATTTGAAGTGGCAAAATTTGAGATTTGTGAGTTGCAGAAAAATTTAGGAACAAAGATCTCAAACCACTGCACCACTGTGTAGATCACGAAATTCTACTTCAAAACAAAAAAATTGCTTGCAAAAAGGAGTTCATATGAGGGAGATATCATTGTTTGAAAATCACCTCTGTTATTGTTTTTTTTGAATCATCACTGCTACGCCTCCAAAAATCAAATGACTCTAAATTTCACCTTAGATGTTCAATTTTGGTAAAGCAAAAGTCAATTTGGGGGGTTTTTGACCTTCTAAATATGATGCCAATATTTGATTGGCAATAGCAAGCTCCTATCATCACTTGCAAAAAATATCTCCTATTGGCCTGATTGCCAAATTTTTTCTAGAAAATATGCAGATCCAAAAAATAATGTAGAGAAATTGCAGAGACTGAAATAATAAAATATGCACATCTGAAAATTAAATTCAGAGATCTAAAATGATCATACCAATTCTACAAATTGAGCCTTTGGGTCTCGGTTTGCAAAAAAAAAAGCCTAAAATTTGACTATGGTCTAGGGTAGGCAAATTTATAGTCAAATTTCATCGAATCAATATTCCAGATGCAATGGTGTGGTCTACTTTGGCTCTAAACACTCCCAATGACTATGATACTCTAGATCTAGGTCGAGGTGTCCTTAGAGAGGTGAAGCAAGAATGGTCTTGAATGGCTATGTGAAGAGAATCTCCCCAAGCTTTGATAACATGTAAGAATTAGCATTAGGGAAAAAATACCCAAGATCAAGGAACTCAAGCACAAGCACGACAATAGATCAAAAGAGTATGATCAAAATATTGATATGTATTCAATTCAATGTGAAAGTACACTAGGAGTGCCTATATTTAAAGGCCTCTAGAATGCTTCTAGAATGCCTAGAAGTTATAAACATGATAAGTCATACAACTAGGCACATGTCCACCAGGTGTGGGTTATCCTCCATTAAGCTCAAGAGTAAGTGTGATGATGAGAGGATAAGCCTACAAAGATTGAGCACAAAAAATTATGTTGTAGACACCATGTGCTAAAATAGGAGTGCAAATAATTGTGTTGTCTATAGGACAACTCAGTTTATTATGCAAACTCCAGTGTTGTATACACCATGTGCTAAATTAGAGTTGCTTACTCTAGTGTTGTCAACATGACAACTCATAAGAGTATGCCAACTCCTACGTGTCTCACCTAAGAAATAATAAAATAATGCATTGACCTAAGTAAAATTAAGTAAAGTGTAATAAGTAAATACTTATTTACACCAACAATGATGATTTGATGGTGTTGAAATGTTTGAAGGGACTGTGAGATAACTAGACATAAATGATTCACCCCCACTAGTTATCTAACAATTTGGTATCAGAGTTGAGTACTTAAAGAAAAAAGTTTAAAGGTAATTGAGATAAAGATCAAAATATATAAGAGGGAGCCACCAAAGATGAATATTAATAAATTTTCCTCATAGAAAGACCGAATGAAGATACATCTTTTAGGTATTGGAGATAATGTCACACAATGGTTGGAAAATGAGTATATCACACTTTTTCATCTCATAGCAATGGAGAAAATGAATGATAAGAGGAATCACAATAATATGATGATTGATAATGCATCTTCTCTCAATGATGTTGAATTTGATGGTGTCAAGAATTGTACAAATGCTAAGCAAATGTGGGATAAATTGAAGCTTGTCTATGGTGGAGATTACATGTAAGAAGAGCCAAAGGCTCAAAGCTAAAAGCTTGAGAGGTAAGTATGATGACATGAGAATTAAAGAAGATGGAAATGTCACACAATATGTGAACCAAATATTATGAGTGCAATAAGAGCTAATAGAGGTGCCATCTCGTATTCTAAAATTGTAAGTAAATTCTTAAGAACTCTTTTACATGTTTATGCTATGAAAGTTTTATCTATTCAAGAAGTAAGAGCTATGTCTGGAAATGATCTAACACTTGATGGTCTAGTCAGTCAATTGACTGCATTTGAGTTGAGCAATTATGATAACAATATGTTTATAATAGGAAATGCTTTTATGTCTTTACTAACCATCAACAATCCACATAAAGAGAATACAAACATAGATAAAAGTGAGTCTAAAACTGAAGATGATCTCGATGAGATTGAAGCATTGCTTGCAAGAAGGCTATCAAGAGGTACAGGTAAATACAAAGGTAAAATGCCCTTTATTTGTTTCAAATGTAATGAGGTTGGTCACTTTATTACTAAATATCCCAATAGAGGAAAATGTGATATAAATGACAAGAAAGATTAAAATTACAGAAAAGACATATGTTACAAAGGAAAAGGCAAGAAGTCATGCTACATTGTTGAAAAAGAGCATACCAAGTCAAGTTTTGAGGATGATATGGAAGTATTTTAAATGCTCTACATTGCAATTCCAAATGGTGAAAAGTATATTATTAGGTGATGATGTTATGAATGTATGCAAAAGAGTTATATCATTTGTTATATTTTCATTGATGTCAAAATCTTAGTTGGCTAGACATTATGCTAACTTAGGAGCATACCATACCATTGATTTGATGAAAAGGATTTGATTGGTGAAGAGGATTTGAAGAAAGTAGATGAAGTTAGAGTTGATATGAAAGGTATTCAATGGGTACATAAATGAGCTGGACAATGATTAAGTAATATTGGTTTGATTGTTTTACAATCATGTATTATTGAGAACTATTGAAGATCACAAGTTTAACTGAGTCACAAGGTTACTAAAGGGAGACTATACGCACTGATTGACTACAATATTTCTCAAGTGATTGCAAAGAATAAGGAATAATATAGTGTTGCCCAAGTGAGTCATTATTAACCAAGTTATATGTTTCCCAAGAAAATGTAATATTTATTGAGTAACCTCCAGATGAACAAGTTTGAGAAATTGGAATTTGAGGCTGAATTTTCATTGAAATTTGGAAAGTTCAAGAAGGTCTAATGCATGAGTCAAAGTTTGTTGCAAGATCAATGATGGAGAAAATTCAAGAAGGATATAATGAAGGAAATTAAAGAAGGATAAGGATGGACAAAAAGTTCTATGCAATGTTATATTTTCTATGTGTCTAAGATTATTGTATGAAGGAATTTGGTTTCAAACCTAAGTTTGACAATTATAATTAAGTGAAAAAAGATGGAAGGATTTGGAAGCATTGAGGAATATATCTAAGGAAGGGAATGCGATAGTTTTATGCTACTAGTTCAAAGTGATTGATGATTTAATTGTGATGTTATTCAAGATTTGATGAAGCTAAAAGAGATTTGATTGAAGGATGATATGAAGAGGAAAGTTGGTTAAGGAGAAGAGCTAAGTGTTGAACCAAGTGAACCGAGAAGAGTAGAGAGAAGAGAAGAAAAAGAGTTTGTGGAAGATAGAATCAATCAAGTGAGTAAATGGTAGAGAAGGAAAGAACAAAGATCTAAACAAGCAAAGGTAGTTAATATTCTTAACATATCACTTTATACTGTTATTGTTTAACCATAAATATCAAAAGTACTAAGTGGACTTAACATGTGAAATATTATATGGTAACATCAATTAGTTGTGTTTGTAAGTCCTTTAAATCAGGCCACTCTATCATTTGGTAAAATCCTCTAATAAGGTAACTTTAACAAAGTGTATGTAGCCTTTAACAAGGAAGTCTCCTAATAGAGATTACTTCAGAAGAGTAATTTTTTTGGGTTGTCGGTCCTAGGTGGTTTATCCCTTAACAAGGTTTCCACATTAAATATCTTAGTGTCAAAATTGTGTGAATGTTATTTTTGTTGCAAGATGTTTTACATGATCTAATAGTTGTTGCAACTCAATAATAATTGGAAGTTTACTGATAGTCGATACTGCAAGTAATAATTTGATAACAATTTGGAAAGAAGTGGATGTATGAGTTAAGTTTTGAGTTGTATTTTTCTACCAAGTGATTGAATGTATTAAGGTTATTATTGTTGATGTTTATGATTATTTTATGGTGTTGAAATGTTTAAAAGGACTATGAGATGACTGAACATAAATGATTAACCCCCCTCTCAGTTATCTAACAATTTGGAATCAAAGCCAACTACTTGAAGAAAATTATTTAAAGATAATTGAGCTAAAGATCAAAATGTATAAGAGGGAGCCACCAAATATGAACATGAACTTTTCCTCATGAAAATATTGAATAAAGATACATCTTTTAGGTATTAGAGATAATGTCACACAATGGTTGGAAAATGAGTATGTCACACTTTCTCATCCCCTAACAATGGAGCAAATGAATGATAAGAGGAATCACAATAATATGATGATTGATAATGGATATTCTCTCAATGATGCTAAATTTGATGATGTCAAGAGCTGTACAAATGCTAAGCAAATGTGGGATAAATTGAAGCTTGTCTATGGTGGAGACGACAATGTAAGAAGAGCCAAAACTGAAAGCTTGAGAGGTAAGTATGATGACGTGAGAATTAAAGAAGATGAAAATGTTGCACAATACATGAACCAAATAAAAGATGTTGTGAGTACAATAAGAGCTACTAGAGGTGCCATCTCTTATTCTAAAATTGTAAGTAAAGTCTTAAGAACTCTTTTGCATGTTTATGCTATCAAAGTTTCTGCTATTCAAGAAGTAAGACCTATGCCTGGAAATGATCTAACACTTGATTGTCTAGTCAGTCAATTCACTAAATTTGAGTTGTGCAATTATGATAACAATATTGTTACAATGGGAAATGCTTTTAAGTCTTTACTAACCAGCAACAATCCATAGAAAGAGAATAAGACCATAGATGAAAAAGTGTCTAAAACTAAAGATGATCTTGATGAGATTGAAGCATTACTTGTAAGAAGGTTATCATATTTGTTTCAAATGTAATGAGGTTGGTCACTTTACTACCAAATATCCTAAGAGAAGAAAATTTGATAGAAATTAAAAGAAAGATTAAAAGTGAAAAAAGAACATATATTACAAAGAGAAAGGCAAGAAGTGATGCTACATTGTTGAAGAAGAGCATACCAAGTAAAGTTTTGACGATGGCAAGGAAGTAGTTAAAATGGTCTATGTTGCAATGCCAAATGGTGAAAGGTATATTATTAGGTGATGATGCTATGAATGTATGTAAAAGAGTCTTATCATTTGTTATATTTTCATTGATGTCAAAGTCTTAGTTGGCTAGACATTATGCTAACTCATGAAAGTTCCATATCATTAAATTAATTAAATTAAGAAATATTTGTTTTATTGTTTTACAATCATGTATTATTGAGAAGTATTGAAGATCGCAAGTTTAATTGAGTCACAAGGATACTAAAGGGAGATTGTACTCACCAATTGACTACAATATTTCTCAAGTGATTGCAAAGAAGAAGGAAGAACATATTGTTGCCTGAGTGAGTTAGTATTAACCAAGTTATATGTTTCACAAGTAAATGTAATATTTATTGAGTGACAACTAGATGAACAAGTTTGAGAAATTAGAATCCGAGGCTGAATTTTCATTGAAATTTGGAAAGTTCAAGAAGGTCTAATGCACAAGTCAAATTTTGTTGGAAGATCAACGATGGAGAAAATTCAAGAAGGATATAATGAAGGTAATTGAAGAAGGATAAGGATGGACACAAAGTTTTATCTAAGGTTATATTTTCTATGTTTCTAAGTTCATTGTATGAAGGAATTTGGTTTTAAACCTAAGTTTGACAATTTTGATTAAGTGGAAAAAGATGGAAGGATTTGGAAGCATTGAGAAATATATTTAAGGAAGAGAATGAGATAATTTTGGGCTACTAGTTTAAAGTGGTTGATGATTTCATTGCAATGTTGTTTGAGAATTGATAAAGCTAAAATAGATTTGATTGAAGGATGATATGAAGAGAAAAGTTGGTTAAGGAGAAGAGCTATGTGTTGAACCAAGTGAACCAAGCAGAGCAGAGAGAAGAGAAGAAGAAAAGTTTGTGGAAGATAGAACCACTCAAGTGAGTAAATGATAGAGAAGGAAAATAATAGAGATATGAACAAGAAAAGGTAGTTATTCTTCTTAACATATTATACTGTTACTATTTAACCATTATAGAAAACAATATCAGAAATACTGAGTGGAGCTAACAAGTCTGTGAAATATTATATGGTAACATCAATTAGTTGTGTTTCTAAGTGCTTTAAATCAAGCCACTATTTTGCATTAAGGATAAGGAGTGATAAGGTCTACATGATCATTTGATGAAATCTGCTAACAAGGTCACTTTAACAAAGTGTATATGGCCTTTAACAAGATAGTCTACTAACAAAGATCACTTCAAAAGAGTGAAAAATTTGGGTTGTTGGTCCTAGGTGGTTTTTCCCTTAACAAAATTTCTACATTAAAAATTTGGTGTCTAAATCATGTGAATGTTATTTGTGTTGCAAGATGTTTTACATGATCTAATAGTTTACTACAACTCAGTAATAATTGGAAGTTAATTGACATTCAGTAATGCAAGGAATAATTTGATAACAATGGATGTATGAGTTAAGTTTTGAGTTGTATTTATCTACCAAGTGATTGAATGCATTAAGATTATTATTGTTGATGTTTATGATGATTTGATGGTGTTGAAATGTTTGAAGGGATTGTGAGAAAACTGAACATAAATCAATTGTTCCCCCTCTCAGTTATCTAACAAATTGGTATCAAAGCTAAGTACTTGAAGAAAAAAGTTTAAAAGTAATTAAACTAAAAATCAAGATGTATAAGAGGGAGCCACCAAAGATGAACTCAAATAAATTTTCCTCATGGAAAGACCAAATGAAGATACATCTTTTAGGTATTGGAGGCAATGTCACACAATGGTTGGAAAAAGAGTATGTCATACTTTCTCATCCCCTAATAATGGAGCAAATGAATGATAAGAGGAATCAAAATAATATGATGATTGATAATGCATCTTCTCTTAATGATGTTGAATTTGATGATGTCAAGAATTGTACAAAAGCTAAGCAAATGTGGTATAAATTGAAGCTTGTCTATGGTGGAGATGGCAATGTAAGAAGAGCCAAAGCCGAAAGCTTGAGAGGTAAGTATGATGGCATGAGAACAAAAGAAGGTGAAAATGTTGCACAATATGTGAACTGAATTAAAGATGTTGTGAGTGCAATCAAAGCTACTAGAGGTGCCATCTTGGATTCTAAAATTATAAGTAAAGTCTTGAGAACTCTTTTTCATGTTTATGCTATCAAAGTCTAAGAGCTATGCCTACAAATGATTTGACACTTGATGGTCTAGTTGGTCAGTTAATTGCATTTGAGTTGAGAAATTATGATAACAACATGGCTAAAATAGGAAATTTTTTTAAGTCTTTATTAACCATTGACAATCCATGGAAAGAGAATAAGACCAAAGAAGAAAGTGAGTCTAAAACTGAAGATGATTTGGATGAGATTGTAGCATTTCTTGGAAAAAGATTATCAAGAGGTAAAGGTAAATACAAAGGTAAACCGCCCTTGATCTATTTCAAATATAATGAGGTTGGTCACTTTACTACTAAATATCCTAGCAGAGGAAAATATTATAGAAATGAAAAGAAATATTACAATTACAAAAAGAACATATATTACAAAAATGAAGTCAAAAAGTCATGCTACATTGTTGAAGAAGAGCATACCAAGTCAACATTTGATGATGACAAGGAAGCAGTTGAAATTATCTATGTTGGAATTAAGGAAGTTCCAAATGGTGAAATTTATCATGTTACTAAGAATGATTCTTGGATTATTGATAGTGGTTGTTGACATCATATAACCGATGATCTAAGTAAATTTGAAAATTTTGAAGAAATTGCTGATGGTGGAATTATTAACTTTGGCAGTGATGTTCCATACTCGATGAAATGTAAAGGATCACTAATATTGAATGATAAGATCTGATGTGATGATGCATATTGGGTTTAAGCACTTAGATATAATCTTTCAAGTGTTGCTCAATTGAACAACTTAGCTCACAAGATAGAATTTAAGAAAAGGAAGCTCAATATATTGATGATGCAGGTAATTTGATTATAACAAGAATACAAACAAGAGGTAAATTATTATACCTTGATCCTAAATTGAGACATGTTTATTTGCTAGAATTGAGGATGTGTGGTTATGGCATAAAAGGTTATGTTATGTTAACTTTGAAAATATGGTGAAAATTAGTAGAAAGAAAAGTATAAGAGGCTTACCTAATCTACAAAAACTTGAAAATACTATGTGTAAAGAATGTCAACTCGATAAGATGATAATGTATAGTTTTTCTAGCAAGACACACACTTCCAACGATATTATATAATCAATGCATACTAATTTATATGGTCTAATTGGAGTTGACAGTTACTATGGTGATATATAGTTTATATTGTTTGTGGATGATTATTCAAGGATGATGATTGTAATGTTCGTGAAAGTCAAATCCCATTCTTTTGATGTGTTTAAGTGGTACAAAGAAAGAGTTGAAAATGAAATTGGTAAACCTTTGAAATGTTTAAGTTCTTATAGAGGTCATGAATTTATGTCTATTGAATTTACCAACTTTTGTGTTGAGAATGGTATCAAAAGACAATTATCTATGCCAAGGACACCACAAAAAAATGGTATCGCTGAAAGAAGAAATAGATCTATCATGGATTGTGAGAGGAAATTGATGGTTGTGAAGAAGGTCTCTTAGATTTTCTAAAGAGAAGTACTCATTACTTATTTTTACACTCACAACTGAGTTTAGTTGAAGAAAGGAAATAACAAGGCAACCTATGAGCTATGCTGTGGACATACACCAAATGTAAGTAATTTCAAAATCTTTGGAAGTAGATGCTAGATTCAAAAAGATGCTATGAATGATAAAATTATTGTTAGAGGTGATGAAGGTATATTCCTAGGATATTCATCTAAAAGAAAGATTACCAAATGTTTGAACAAGGCTCCTAAGAAGATGATTGAAAGTGAAAATGTAAGATTTGATGAGTTTGCATAGAGAAATGATTTGGAAAGAAAGAAAGAACCTAAAGATTACATCAAGTTTATTTATGATTATAAAGATGCACCAAATACTCTACCCAAGTTACAACATAGGCCTACCAAACATCAGATAGTGGCTACTAAGTCTCAGATAGTTATACTTGAGCACCAAACAATACAACCCAAGTAGGAAATTGAACCCCTACTGAGTGAAGAAAATGTTGAGAACCAGATAATTGAACTTGTATTGGCCAAATATGTGAGTAAGAACCATTCACCTAAAAAAAAAATGGAGATAGAAGTGTAAGAGTACAAACAAGAAGCAAGATAAGAGAAGGCACATGTCTAATAAATGATTTTGAGCCTATATTAGTTAAAGTTTCATTAGATGATGAATATCAGATTAATGCTATGAATGAGGAGATTGATCAAATTGAGAAGAACAATACATGGACACTTGTATTGAGACCTGTTGATAAGAATGTGATTGGATCAAAGTGGATTTGTAGAAACAAATTAAATGAGAATAATAGAGAAGTGGTAAGAAACAAGGCTATATTGGTATGCAAAGGTTATACACAAGAAGAAGGAATTGACTATGGTGAAACTTTTGCACCTATTGTGAGATCAGAAGGTGTAAGAACTTTGTTAGCTTATGCTACCTACACAAAATTCAAGGTTTATCAAATGGAAGTAAAATCTCCATTTCTAAATAGAATACTTGAAGAAGTCTACATTGAACAACTTGAAGGATTTGTTAAGGACATGGTCTGTAAGTTGAACAAAGCACTATATAGACTAAAACAAGCCCTAAGAACATGGTATGAAAGGTTACACTCTTATCTGATTAAGATATGATTTTCTAGAACAAGTGGAACCAATAATTTGTATTTGAAGAATGAAGCACAAGATATAGTGTTGATTACTAAAATATTTGTTCATGATATAATATTTGGAGGAAATGATATGATGAGTAAGTCATTTTATGATCAAATGAGTATTGAATTTGAAATGTCAATGTTTGGAGAGATAAAAAATTTCATTGGACTACAAGTCTATCAAACATCAAAAGGTATCCATGTCACTCAATCCAAGTATGTGAAAGAAAATTTGAAAACATTTGGGATGGATGAATCTAAACTAGTTGGTAGACCTATGGTGACTGGAGCAAAATTTTCAAAAGAAGACACTACTTGTGAAGTTGATCAAACATATTATAGATCTATGATTAGAAAACTACAATATGTTGTACATAGTAGATCAGATATTGCCCTAGCTATTGGAATTATTGTAAGGTTTTCATCTAATCCAAGGGAAACTCATATGACTATTGTGAAAAATATATTCATATATCTCAAGAGAATTGATCATTATGGCATACGATATAAACAAGAGGATGACTTTAATCTTAAATTTATCACTAATGCTAATTGGGCTGGAAATGTTGATGATAGAAAAAACACAAGTGAAAAAGCATTCTTTTTAGGAGAAAGGTTGATTACTTGGATAAGTAAGAAATAAAATTGTATTTCACAATCTATTGTTGAAGTTGAATATGTTTCTACTGCAATCAATTGTTCAAATATTGCATGGACCAAATAACTGTTAGAAGGAATGCAAGAAGAAGTAACCAAGCAAGACACTATTTACTGTGATAACATAAGTGCTATAAATATTTCAAAAAATATGGTGATTCATGCAAAGACAAAGCACATATCTATCAAGTATCATTACTTGAGGGAGCAAGTACAATAGAAGCAAGTATGACTTGAGTATGTGAAGTCTAAGGAACAAATTGCTGATATATTTACAAGGTCATTGCCTAAGGATGCTTGTGAGTATCTCAGAAGTAAACTAGGAGTCCTACCCCTATCCAAAATTCACTAGGTAAAGCTGCATGCTGCATTAGTTCATGGATGAATTGAAATATATTTTGGATTTGATGCAGAAGTGTACACACTTTAGGAGCATTTCTGAAGTTGTGAAGTTAACTATGATGAAAATGATGCAATCTGTGCATGCAAAGTACAAGGGTAACTAAAATGTTTTATAATTTCATGATGAAATTTATAATGACCTTTGGCATTGTTGTCAAAGGGGGGGAATATGTTGAATGGGGAGAAGAGTAGAAAACATGGAGAATATATTGTAAAGAGGGAAAATCGTAAGTAAAGAGAGACATTCAATGAAGAGAATACAATGAATCAATAGAGACTACACAATGAAGAAAAGTCAATGAAATAGTAAAGAAAGAGAGATAAACCGAAGGGGTAGTGGTACAAAGATGAAGATGACAGAAGACCAAACTTAAAACTAGCTATCATAATCAAAGGGGAAGTAATGTTGAAGAAATTGATGATTTTTATTGTTGCTAAAGATGCAGATTGAGTACTAGTTTGATGAACTAGAATTGAAAAGTTGTCTTATTCTCAATGCATATATTTAATTATCTTATGTAATATTTTTTAATTTAAAATCTTATGTTATGTGTTTCCCTTAATGCCAAAGGGGGAGATTGTTAGTCCAAACTGACATTGTAATTGATAGTGGGAGATTTTAGGTAATGATACTTTGAATGATGTAAAAGAGTCATATCAATTTTTATATTCTCATTGATGTCAAAGTCTTAGTTGGATAGACATTATGGTAACTCAAGAAAGTACCATATCATTAGATTGATGAAGAAGATTTGAAGAAAGTATGATGAAGTTAGAGTTGATATGTAAGGTATTCAATGGGTACTTGAATGAACTTGATAATGATTATGTAATATTGGTTTGATTATTTTAAAATCATGTATTGTTGAGAAGTATTGAAGATCACAACTTAAATGAGTCACAAGGTTAATGAAGGGAGATTGTATTCACTGAGTGACTACATTATTTCTCAAGTGATTGCAAAGAAGAAGGAAGAGCATAGTATTTCCTGAGTGAGTTAGCATTAAATGAGTTACATGTGTCCTAAGTAAATGTAATATTTATCAAGTAATGACCATATGAACAAGTTTGAGAAATTGGAATTTGAGGATAAATTTTGATGGAAATTTGGAAAGTTAGAGAAGGTCTAATGCACATGTCAAAGTGTGTTGTAAGATCAATGATGGAGAAAATTCAAGAAGTATCTAATGAAGGAAATTGAAGAAGGATAACTATGGACACAAAATCTATGTAAGGTTATATTTTTATGTGTCTAAGTTCATTGTATGAAGGATTTTTTTTGTAAACCTAAGACCAATGATTCTAATTAAGTGACAAAAGATAGAAGGATCTAGAAGCATTAAGAAATCTATTTAACGAAGAGAATGAGAAAATTTTAGGATGTTGCTTCAAAGTGGTTGATAATTTCATTGTAATTTTGTTCGAGAGTTGATGAAGTTGAAAAAGATATGATTGAAGGATGATGTGAAGAGAAAAATTGTTGAAGGATAAGAGCTAAATGTTGATCCAAGTGAAACTAGAAGAGAAGAGAGAAGAAAAGAAGAAGAGTTTGCAGAAGACCAAATCAACCGAGTGAGTAAAAGATAAAGAAGCAGTAAGAAAAAATATCTAAACAAGCAAAGGTAATTACCATTCTTAATAGATCACTTTATATTGTTCGTATTTATACATTGTAGTAGAAAATCTCAGAAGTACTGAGTTGACCTAACAAGTCTTTGAAATCCTATATGGTAACATCAATTAGTAGTGTTTGTAAGTCCTTTAAATTAGGCCACTCTTATTATCCAAGGACATGGAGTGATAAGATCTAGATTATCTTTGGTGAAATTATCTAACAAGGTTACTTTAACAAAGTGTATGTAACCTTTAACAATGTAGTTTCCTAAAAGAGATCACTTTAGAATAGTGAAATTTTTGGGTTGTTGGTCCCTGGTGGTTTTTCCCTTAATAGGGTTTCCATGTTAAAAAAATTGGTGTCAAAATTATGTGAATTTTATTTGTGTTGCAAGATGTTTTAAATGATTTTATAGTTTATTCCCACTCAGTAATAACTAAGGAATCACTAGGTATAACTAGAAATTTATTGACAACTAGTAATGCAAGGAAATGTTTGATAACAATTTGGAAAGAAGTGGATCCATGAGTTAAGTTTTGAGTTGGATTTGTCTACTGAGTGATTAAATGTTTTAAGTTTATTATTGTTGATGTTTATGATACTTTGATGGTGTTGAAATGTTTGAAGGGATTGTGAGATAACTGGACATAAATGATTCACCCTCCTCTTAGTTATCTAACATCCATTTTACCCCTAAACATTTTGGTGAACCCCACTTCCACTACCCCCCCCCCCTCTTTTGGTATCTCTTATTTGTACATATAGAAAAAATCTTGTTCACATTAATAAAATTTATCTAGATTGTTCTTTTTCATGAATTTCATGACATTGAGTTTGTTCTTTTCATACTTTTTTTTCAACTATTTTTTGGATCTTGAATACATTTCAAGAAGTAATGATTAGTTGGATCTACTCTATATGCATTTATTTTTTCCTCATGTTTCACGAATCCTTTAAATAATTATCTAAACATTGTTCCCTTATTTTTAACATAAAGCATCACCCTCCTATCAACTTAGATTTTTCATATGCTTTACCTCTTTATGGAGATGAGTGGCAAATTAATATTGGCCTCTCTCCTAATATAATCTTGACTATGGGGATGCATTGATTGAGGTTCGTCCTATATCTTCTTTGAATCCTTCCCACTTAATGGACCTCACATCAATCATTCCTCTATGGTGTGCTTTATTGTTAGAGATGTTCCTTTCATTGATAATGTCACTATTTGGGATAAACCTCTAGATAATAATGTTGACTATTCTCTTCCTCACAAAAAAAATAACATGATGATTGATACCTTTTCTTTTCAACATGGAAATATTCATGTTTCTTCTTCTCCTAACATATATCCTCCTCTTAGTGATATTTTAGAGAAAGAAAAAGACATTATAAATACTTTTATCAATGTGACCTTGCCTTTATTTGATGGTCCTAGTAGAGATGAATTATTAATAGAAATCCACAATCCCTATTCTAAGGATTCCTTGGCACAAGAGGATATTGTAAATATCCTTAATTATTTCCCTTCTAGTGCTGAGTAAATCATGAGGAGCTAAACCTATTCTCACTCTCAAAGGTTACCTATCATCAAATAAATCTCTTGTTACCCTTAAAGGTTGTCTTTCCATAACTCTCAAAGGGGAACCTAAAAAATATAAGGATTATCATGTGGTGTCTCACACCTATCGTACAAGGCATAATCCTTAACCTAATACCTCTCTTCCATCTTCTCTATTTGTTCCCACCTCATCTTTCTTAAAATCTCAGAATAGAGTATGATTTGGTGTCACAATTAAATAATACCTCTACCAATATTTATCTATGGGAACTTATTTATACATCTCCTACATATCATAAAGCATTAAAAAATTATTTAACTACTCTTCCAACTCCACCTCCTAATAATGATAACATCAATGCCTTTTTACAATGTATGAATGCTACACCTATCGAACCTTAATTTATGTTTACTCATGATGATTTTCCTCCTAAAGAGATTGAAGAATATTATGATGCTCTTATGGTAGTTTTACTTATGAGTAGTAACCTCATTCATAGAACCTTAATTGGTAATGGATCCAAGCTTAATATTTGTAGTATGGATATGATTAAAGAAATTGAGGTCAATCATTCACATATCAAACCTGACACTAATCCTATTCATCCTTTTGATAATATTTCTAAGAAAAATTTAGGCACCATCAATTTACCTATCAAAGTAGGTCTAGTTATTTTGAATGCTTATATTCATGTTATGTAGATTAAAAACTTCTTTTGGGTATATATTGGTTACATTCTATGAATGCTATTCCTTCAAATATTCATCAAAAAGTTAAGTTTATCTATAATGATATCATGTACACTCTTCATGCAAATACTAACATGAATAGTTTTCTAAATATTGTAGAGAAATAAAATAAAGAATATAATGATTATCCTCCTTCTATAAGTGTTCTTTCTAAATATGATTGGGGGTCCTTATATTTTAATCTCACTTTTATTGATGAGTATAGAGTTAATGACCTTTCATTCATGAACCTAAAACAACTCCCCTTTCTAATAAATTTGTTAGTACTTCCCCTCATTTTGAATCTCTCAACACTAGTGATATGAATCCTTCTTTTCATCTCATTATGATAGATTCATTGAGGATGGCTCTAGTAAAAAAAAACACAAAAATCACATGTCCTTAAGAAAAGGGGGGCATGAGAAATATTTTCACACCATTGTCGATAATAATTTAGGATATGTGCAAAAAATTGTTGAATCTCTTTCTTTCTCCATATCCTCTCCATCATATATCATATATTATCCTATTAATCAATAAATTATTTTACCTAAACTTATTTATGCTTAAGGTGATTACTAGGCCTAAATGTAGAAAGACAGATACCAGAAAACTCATGAATCTTAAGGTTTGCATGTATCACTATTATCATGATCACTCTAGTAATAATTGTCAAGTTTTATATTATAAGGTTTAACAACACATTAATAATGAGGTTATTCACACACATCCTTATAAAGAGCTCTCTTTTACTTCTAATTTCTTTAAATAACAATTAAGTCCCTATTATGTTTCTCCATGCCACATAACATTATTGGCCTTCTTCTCGAGGGCTCATTGTCATACATAGTTTTCTTTGTGAGTAGCATAGGTTTTATATTGTTTTTTTTCTCTTCTCTTGTTACTATACTTGGGGAGAAATGGAATCATGTCCCTTCTCACTTTCTCAAGAATCTACTATTTCCTTTGGTTGTGTGTTATTTTTTTATCATGTCACATCCAATCTTATATTATTAGCACTTGGATTTTCATGGTAGATAGATCACTTACCTTGGAGACTCCTAATAGAGTATTTTAATTTTCAAGGATTTAATTTTTCAATTCTCACATGACATCTCATTGAATTCTACCCTTCCATGACCTCATAAGAGTTGTGATCTCTTTTGTTTGGACTGGGTGTTGTGTGTGGAGACTATCTTGATGCTGAAATTTCTTTTAACCTTCTTCATCACTTCCTTAACATGTTAAAATAAGATATTATTTCTCCATCTTAAGGGGTGGTTGGGGGGGCATAGATTGTCCCCTTATCTTTTTCATATTCTATTATTTCTTTCAAACACATCATATAGAGTACTTTAGCATGATACAACTTGCTAGGGCCAACTACTCTATATTTATACATGTCTTGGATTGGTTGACTAGCATGCCACACACACTTGCTAGACCATTTGACCTATTTGGCACATACAAAAAATATTCTTGTAATATAGGAGTACTATATTATAGGAGTGTAAAGGCACCACAAGGTGCAAATTTTTTAGA
Source organism: Cupressus sempervirens (assembly GCA_028749045.1). Taxonomy (NCBI): domain Eukaryota; kingdom Viridiplantae; phylum Streptophyta; class Pinopsida; order Cupressales; family Cupressaceae; genus Cupressus; species Cupressus sempervirens. Next base: position 803,970,610 of record CM053783.1, on the reverse strand, counting down.
TTTACATTTGGCCACACAAACTCGCAAGACCATTCAATCATTCTCTTTCCTTTTTCTTATAGGATTGACTATCAAGCACACAAACCCATTTGACTATTTGATATCTCCTCCCTTTTTTTTTTTTGGGGGGGGGGGGGGGGGGTGATTGACTAAGAGGCACAAAAACTCACTAGAATACTTAATCTTATCTATTTTTTATGTGATTTAAAATAAGGAACACAAACCTTATTGTTTGAGTTGATCACACCCCCCTCTCCCTCTTACTTTTTGCAGGAACATCTCTCTTATTGTGGTTTTTAAGATATGATGAAGACTCAAGTCTCTTAAGGGAAAATGAAAATTCTAAGTATGTCTTAGATTAATTTAGCCTTGATGGCTTGGTATGATTTTTGGGTTATCCTAAAATCTATGAATTGTTTCTAGCTTTATTTATTTGCCTAGATCATGGTAAGATCAACTTTTGCTTTTGATCTATTCTACCGTGAGTTTAAGGAAACTCATACTTCTACTAAAGTGGGGGATAAATGTACTATCCTAAAATGGATTCAATTAACTTTTAAGATCTTTTAGAATCCATTCCATTATGACTTTCTAGACCATGGATGGGCATGTGCTCGATGCTCCTTTTCCCTATTTTCCACCACTTTCTTCCCTAGTTCTTCAAGCATCTACTTGAGCATTCATTGACTCTCTTTTCCTCTCCTCTAGGACTAGGTCAACCTAGATTGGTCTAGGTCAACTTATACTCATCTAGTTCAACCCACGTAGACCTTGACCAAGTCAAGGTCAACTAGGTAGACCTTGAATCTAGAGTTTGTGAGGCCCAAAGCCCAAAAAGGCATGAGGTTTAATTTATTTAATCCTTTTGTCTAGTCTTCTTGTATTGTTTTCCCACAAAAAACCTCATATATATAAGGAGGATTGAAGGAATTATTTTCTCAAAAAAACTCACATCAAACATTCACAAGGTATCAAGCAATCATGGAAAGGAGTTCAAGCATTCAAGAAAACAAGTTTTCTTCAAGCATTCAAAGATCCTTTGTAATAATATCTTCTTAAAGATCTAGAATTATTGTTGGCCATCAAGGGAGAAGGTCTACATTGGGAATTTTATCATTCTTCTTCACTAATGCACAATTACATCCATGGCTCCATGATGTGGTTATGATAGTTCCATTGCAATTGGGGAGATATCCTACATCCTTCATACTAAATTCAACATCTACAACATACAAAAAGAAACAATCCTTATTGAAAAGGGTTTTTGTTTGGTATCCCTATAACCCAAGCCTAGTGGGTTCCCTAATGTTGAGCTACCATTTTGAACGATGCTTAACAATAGGAATCCTTTCAAACTCCTCTCTTGAAAAGATAATCTAGTATTAACTCCAAGGTTCTGAGCGATCTTGTGACCTACTAAAATTCGACCAATTGAAGATAAATGTATTTGTTCACAAGGATGCCCTTTTGGTTCGAACCAATTTGGATAAGATGTTTGATCTGCTATTTTGAAAAGTAACCATAAAAGAGATATATTTTTGGTATTTTCTATTTTATGATAAATGTAATTTACAATGCAACTATATGAATTCCTAATTTAACCAAGTGTTAGAAAAGCTCAGGTAGGAAACAAATGAAAATAGGAGTAGTGTTTCCTCAATTCCACTAATGAAATCATTGATGGGAACTCAATAATAACCAAAATATGTTTTTCTTCTCATTGAATTGCAAGGCCATGGAAAGTGTGCACATGCAAGACAAGAAGCTATGTAGGAATAATAGGTGATCTTTTCTCCAACTCGGTACATCAATAAAATTTGTTAACATGAGGCAAACACTAGAATTAAAAGGTCACACAATCAAATCAATACAAAAAAACCATTGGCTCCATTATTATTCATGAACATGCATTAAGAAAAATAACACACTCTCACAAGAATAACTACACTAAGAATGAGAGCACCAATAGCATATATTATTGCATCAAAATAATGAATTGGAGTACATATTACATCCATATATTTATAAGAAATCATCTCCTCTTTTTATGTTGAGGGTGAGAGCTCTTAGAATGAAAACATATGCTTAAAACTAATAAAAAAATCCAATTATATACAAACTGACTCTATAAATGGTGCTAAGTAGTGTACATGGTTAATTCACATATTCATGAGACTTTAATGCAGAGTGCAGATAAAATGACAATGAACTAAACTAAATCCAAGAAATCATTGTCAAAATGGAAACTCTAGAAATGTCCCATGTTTCCCTAACTACAACTGCTAAGAATGCTCTTAGACCAACATCTCAGTAATAGTTTTAGAATGGGAGTATACCATGAATGCAGATCTACAAAGATGTATGCAAGATCTATGAATAAATGCAGATTATATGAGTATGGTAACCCTAGAATGATATGATATGAGCATGAAGTAAACTAAATATAAGCTGAATGATGCTAAATAACATGAAAAAAATGCTAAAATGCTGTCAAAATGACATGAAATTGCTAAAATAACAATGCTACCATGATAACTCTAAATGTTTCTATAGTGAAGATGCCTAAAACTTGGGTCCTTTAGCTCTTGAATTTACCTCCTATTTATAGGATTTTAGAAAGGGTTAGGGTAAGAATCAAAATTTTACCTTTGGCTGGAGGGTGGAGGTGAAATTGAAAATATCTCATAAGGGACCAAGAGGAAGAGTCCAACAGACTTAGTTTGTGAGGATAAAAGAGGATTTTTTTCAATTCTTTTAAATGTAATAAAAGGGACTTTTGTGAGTATAAATGAATATATTGATTTAATAAATGTTCCATTTATTTTCAACTTTTGTCTTTTCCTTTTTCCTTATTTAATTTCATTTTATGATTTATGAATTATTTTTCCTCTTTTTAAAGTGATTTAATTCCCTTTTGATTTGATATTTGATTGATTGATTGATTTGAAAGTCTATTAGTTTCCCTCTGATTTAATCCCTAACTCGTGTCCTTTGATCAAAATTGCATTGTTTATGTCTTTGCCAATTTTTGGGTGTCTACAAATGCCCCTCTTTGGGTGTCTGCAAAGCATATTAGTTCAAAGATTATCTTGATTCTTTGATTTTAGGTCAAATTCTAATGATCAAATGTTTGATCGATGATGTTTTGATGTTTCAACGTTGATTTGATGCCTTATTTTTGATAACTTGATGTCTAGTCATCATTTATTTTGCTGATTCAATGTTTGATATTGCAATGTTCTGCTTGGATGCTCCAGTTTTGTTTGATATGATGTTTAAAATTTTGGCCAGGGTAGGATGTTTTTGATATTTTGAAAATTTGGATGCTTTGGTTTGATATGGATATACTGCCTCCATAGAAATAAAATTGGAACATTTGATGTGTAAAAATATATGGGGTCCAATTTTATTTCTAAAATAATGGATAAGAAATTTTGAATGAAGGTTGCATAGGTTGCATTTGATTAAAACCATGTTTGAGAAATATTTGGATCAAAAGATCATACAGGGGGCTTATAAGGTAGAGGAGAGGATGGAGATGATGATGGCAACTAAGGGAGAGGTAGAGGGAGGTAGTGAGCCGGAGGGAGAGCTAGAGGTGAAGTGAGAGCATAGGGGGTATATGGAGGTCGAGGCCAAGCAACAGTGGTACTACCATGAAGGATTATTGCACAGGGTCCAATGTAGAGGCTAGTAGATATGGGTGTAGGGAGGTTTGGAGAGATCTGTGGCTATGATGGGGTGAGGATGAGGGGAGGTATGGGTAGTAGTGCAAGGTCCAACCAACGAGCAGGTGATGTTGGGTCTAGCAGGACATAGAAGGTTAGGGCCAGGTTACCCAATGATGTGCAGTTCATTCGGTGACAAAGACTGTGAGTATAGGTTTTAATGCTAAGTACATAGGGATTATAGCCACACAGGTAGCAATAGGTACCATCACAGGAGCAACTACCACTTGAAAGGCCTGTTGGGTCATCAAATATAGAGACACATATGAGTGCTATGGAGGCATAGATGAGCAAGTTGATGAGCACTTTACATGCTTTTATTTATTTGATGACACTGATGCCAACATCACCACCACTGCCACTGAGGATAGATAGGGCTATGACTAGTCAGCTGGCCACAACCATACCTTTCACATCAATAATAGGTGTGATCGAGCATGCTCCATGAGATGAGAGGAGTACCCCAGCAATCAGGGACCTTTAGAGCAAACACCAATGGATGAGGTAGGCTGTGAGATATAGGTTTGAGCTATGTATAACATTGTATCACACTTTTATTGACGTATCAAGTGTATTATTGTCGAGGATTTTGTGGCCTATTTATCTTCATGTTGATGTGATCATTTGAGATCCATGCTGATGCGATCTATTTTGATATCTATGTTGATGTGATCATTTGATATTCATGTTGATGTGATCACTTTATGATATATGATTATCCGATCGTTGAGATATTTTGACATAACACTTGTTGTATTATGAACTTGTGTCTGCATGTGTTGGTGTGATTTGATTGATATGATAGTTGTAGAGATTGATGCATTATGGATGATTAATATAGTAGGTAGAATAGTATGATATGTGAATAGTGAATGAAGTATGTGAATGGCACGAATGAGTAAAATGTGTTAATAAAATGTGCAAAGGAAATGTTAATTAATGAGATGTATAAATGAAATAAAATATAATAAATAAAAAGGTAAGGTAATGGTATGAATATAATGAAATAGGTGTAAATGAAATATAATGAAATGAAATGAAATGTGGTGAAATGGGATGTAATGTGATTAAATGTGGTGCGATGTGATTAAATGAAATGTGATGACCTGAAATAAAAAATGATGATATGTGATAAAAAAGAAATGTGATAAAAAATGTAATGGGGTAAAATGAAATGTAATGTAATGAAATGATGTGGGATGAAATAAAATGCAATAAAATGAAATGTAATGAAATGCAATGGAATGAAGTGTGATAAAAGGAAAATGTGATGAAATGAATTGTAACGGAATAAAATGTGATAAAATGATAGGTGATGTGATGAAATGAAATGTGGTGAAATGAAACATAATGAAATTTAATGAAAAGTGATGTGATAAAATGTGATTAATATGTAATAGATGAAATGAAATGAAGTGTGAGGAAATGAAATGAAAGTAGATGTGTAAAAATGTAAGATGAAATAATAAGTGAAATAGGATAATAGGACAAGTTTAAATGAAATGTGATGTAATTAGATGAAATAGGGAATGAAATGAAATAAAATAAAATAAAAACGAGTAAGTAAAACATGATAAAATGTGGGAAAAGACAAATAAGTGATATATGAATGAACATGATAAATGCAAGGAGACAAAAAAAAAAGTGATAAATGGGATGAAGATAAATTAAACCTAGTGAAATGAAATGATAATAAGAAATGAAATGTGATGAAAGAAAAATGATAAATGGATTGAGACCAAAAGTAGAATGTGGAAAAATGCAATGAAGAATGAGATGATAAAAAGGTGATGGAAGATAGAAAAGGGGGGATGAGATGAATACGAGTGAAAAATGGAAGGAAATGATGGTGTTAGAGATGAAAGATGTGATGGAATGGGACTCAACCTTTGAGATTCAAAATTAACAGATGAAACATGAGATGCATGAAAGATAATACATGGTGCTATGAGCGGTGACCCAAAATTGTTTGAGATTTGAAAGTCACACAATGTAATGTGAGGTAAAAAAATAGGGGGAAATTAGTGACCATGATTGTTTGAGATTAAAAAGCCACTAAATAAAATAACTGAGTGTTTAAATGTGCTTGAGTATATTGCAATGCTTTTTTCTATATGATAGCCTTACTTAAATTCTTTGAGTCTTTTTGTTGATTTCTATTTGTTTGGATGTGTGTGTGTGTTATCCTAATTTGTGTGCCAACTATGTGTTTTTAAGGTACCCAAGATGAAAATGCAAACTAAATGAATGCAACTAAACTATCACTTTTTAAAAAGAGATGCAAATTAAATCTCATCATAGATTGTTTAATAAAAAGTGACCAAGTACAACCACCACTAGCTCAGCTATGGTGATATCAATATTGTATCATGTTGAGAAATACTACCGAAAATAATGTACATGAAAGATAGGAGAACCATTAAAAATAGAAACTATAGCTTTAGTAAATGAAAATAGTCACACAAACAATCCTATGCCAGATAAGGAACCTCACCTAAGATATTGTATGAAATTGGTCAAGGTAAACATGGCCTTCTAGGCGAGAGGAGGCACTTACAAGTGGACACCAATAATGTGGAAAATCAAAGGATCACTAGAACAAAATAGTGAAAAACCAAAGGCAAATAAAATATCATGACTTCATCATGGTACCTCTAGTTAAGTACATCATCAAAGTACTAGAAGTTCATAATAGTAGAAAAACCATTATTTGCAGACTAGTAGTGTTGAAAGTTGTGTGTAATAATGTCGAGTTTATCCAATTTAGTTTGGATGCAACTATTGTAAGAGTTTGGTAACAAAATATGGGATGTACCAACATTGATTTAGCAACAGATTCTAGTTGGTGATATGCATCGGTGTGAATTAGGGTGTCTGAGTGATAGAGCCAAGTGGTAGGTGTACCTGGTACTAGTGTAGCAGGATGCAAAGTGTAGATGCATGGAAAGAGTGGGGATGTGGGAGGCATGGTGAGTGATGGACATAAATAGGTGAATAATATGTAGGCAAAATAAAATACAATAAAGATTAAAACATAGTTGTTGAGTTTATTGAGAAGTCTATAGAAGTGTGTAAGTGAAAGTATGTTGAGTTCACTAGATGAGTCACAACATGAGGGTGATGCTAGCCAAGGACGGTGGGTGAGGCAAGGATGAAGGGAAAAGTGTAGTTGAAAAACTTCTAGAGAACTGGTGTATCATTTCAAACTTCAAGAATTAGTTTAGGATCAGGGTGAATCAAGTCATGTGGGACAAGTGCCAACACAACCTGAGGATGCAGGGGTTAGGGTAGAAGACACACCCTTGTTAGCATTAATGATTTTGTCAGGGAGCATAGTGCAATAAGAATTATAGGTGTTATTGGATGATGAACCTATGATGTAGGTAGAGAATAGTCCACCCAGGGTGACAAAGAGTGTGTCAGTGATGAAAATGAAGGTAGGGGAGATGAAATCTCCTAAAAAGTCTATGGGAAAAGCTTTGAGAGAGGTGGAAGACATTAGTGTGGGTGAGGTGATGAGTGGAGCATGTTAGTTGATTAGTCTTGGTATTCCAGGACAAGGGTCAATGAAAAGAGAAGTTGGCCATGTGAGTGTAGAGGAGCCACAACTAGAGGTGAGAGGTAGGGCCAAACATCCAGTGACGTGGAAGAATTGCAAAAAATGTTGTCCATTGAAAGAGTTTGGGTGCAAAATGTGAAATAGGAAGTTGTATTTTTGTTGTGATTGATGGAGAAGGCACGAGAAGATGGAGCGCAAATGAAAGCAAGATGATTCCAAGAAATGGTGAACATGAAATGAGTGTAGATACAATCATTGAAAGTAGAACTATGAGTGGAGCAATTGTGAGTGGAAGGAAATGATCACGCAGGGATGCGGGTGAAGAGATCATGAGCACAGAGGTTGCAAGAATCCCTAAAGATGGAACAAGTGGGTTTGGAGAACACATAAAATGAATTGGTGTTACTGCAGTCATAGTTTGAGTCATTTAGGGAGGCAATTGCAAAATGAAACACTCTATCAATGTAGCTATAGGAGTAGTTAGCATTGAGTGAGTCAAAGGTGAGGTAGTTTCAACAGTGACTAAATGAATCAAAAGTGGATGTGGAGCGTTGGTGAATGATGACTGATCAAATGTAGTAGGAGTGAGATGTGGACCAATGAAAAATTACTATACCAAGAATAAACAAGCTAGTGGGGGATGTGTTTGTGGATATGCAATGGATTGTGAAGGCGTATTGAGAAGTTGCTTATTATATGGGACTTTATCATCAGGCATTCCCTAATGGGAATTGATGGGAGATGTAGTTTGTGGATAGGGAATTTACACAACTATTGAATGTGCAATTATGCGGTGGTAGATTTCTAATTCCCATGAATGTGGTGTGGGTATGAGGAGGATTAACACTATGGGCCTCATCCTCTAGGAATGGGTTTGATGAAAAGCCCCTAATCAGACGCCTTGTCCTGCCACCTCCCCCAAGGAGGCCAGAATAAATGATCCACCAGATTTGATTTGAATGTAATATTGTTGTTGTTGTCGTAATAGAATAACAGTGTGTTTGTTTTTGTGACAAGAAAAAGGGGTTACCATGGCTCGTGTTACAATTGAAAATGTCAAATAAATGTTGACACATTTATTTTTAATATTTTATGAATGTATCCAGATGTTTTAAAATTTTTTAGGAGCATATATGGATGTTCTTGAATTTTTTTGTAAATATTTGAATGTTTTTGGGATTTTTGTGAATATTTGAATGTTTTTGGAATTTTTGTAAATATTTGAATATTTTTGGAATTTTTAAAAATATTTGAATATTTTTGGAATTTTTGTAAATATTTGAATGTTTTTGGAATTTTTGTAAATATTTGAATATTTTTGGAATTTTTGTAAATATTTGAATGTTTTTGGAATTTTTGTAAATATTTGAATGTTTTTGGAATTTTTGTAAATATTTGAATATTTTTGGAATTTTTGTAAATATAAATATTGGGAAGGGTGTTAATCTCCATAAAAATGGGAATGATAGGAGATGTAGACAAAGATTGACCTTTGCTTATGTGGGGAACTGAATGTTGGTGTGGGCTCTCAATGAAAGATGAGTACAAACTTGTGTAACATTTGAAGAGCTATGGTGTTTAAGGTGGAAAAAGTAGGAAGTACTAAAACACAAATTGTAAGACACAATTTTGTATATATTGATAGCCTTTATGGACAAGCTGAAGACTAAAATTGAGATTTTTCTTTAGGTTTGTGCTAAGAGAGATGCTCATAAGGCTATTGAAAAGGTGTTGGGGCCAACAGGAGGCTTTGATTCACATATTTAAGAGACTGTAATGCAAAGTGTAGATAAAATGACAATGAACTAAACTAAACCCAAGAAATCATTGTCAAAATGGAAAATCTATGAATGTACCATGTTTCCCTAACTACAACTGCTAAGAATGCTCTCAAACCAACATCTCAGTGATAGTTCTAGAATGGGAGTATGCCATGAATGCGAATCTACAAAGATGTATGGAACATCTATTAATAAATGCATATTATATGAGTATGATAACCATAGAATGATATGATATGAGCATGAAATAAACTAAAAATAAGCTAAATGATGCTAAATAACATGAAAGGAATGCTAAAATGCTATCAAAATGACATGAAATTGCTAAAATAACAATACTAGCATGATAACTCTAAATGTGCCTATAGTGTAGATGCCTAAAACTTGGGTCTTTTAGCTCTTGAATTTCCCTCCTATTTATTGGATTTCAAAAGGAGGTTGGGATAAGAATCAAGATTTTAGCTTTGACTAGAGGGTGGAGGTGAAATTGAAAATATCTCATAAGGGACCAAGAGGAAGAGTCCAACAAACTTATTTTGTGAGGATAAAAGAGGATTTTTCCAATTCTTTTAAATGTGAAAAAAATGATTTTTCACTTTAATGAGGATAAATGGATATATTGATTTAATAAATGTTCCATTTATTTTCAACTTTTGTCTTTTCCTTTTTCCTTTTTTTATTTCATTTTATGATTTATGAATTATTTTTCCTCTTTTTAAAGTGATTTAATTCCCTTTTGATTTGATATTTGATTGATTGATTGATTTGAAAGTCTGTTGGTTTCCCTCTAATTTAATCCCTAACTCATATCCTTTGATCAAAATTGTGTTGTTTATGTGTTTGCCAATTTTTGGATATCTACAAGTAGGTCTCCACCCTTATTTATATCAATTAATGGGTGCATGAACTTTTGCATGACTTAAAAAAGAAGAAGAAGAAATAGATAAGAAGAAGGAAGCCACAAGAGGAAATGAGAGTGATTAGAAGTTCTAAAAATGGAAGCTTGACCTGCTCCGAGCATTTTTAGGAGTTGAACTACCATCAAAATGTGCTTCTTGTGCATGGAATGCTCTAAATTAGGAACTAGTAGTTAACTGTCAGTGCATTTTTACTTCTTCAAAATTGTCGGCACACCTATGTGAATATCACACCTTGCACACTCACAAACCTTCCCACCTTGATTGTAGGTTCCAAAAATCCAAAATTTTCCCAAGTGTCAAAAATGAATTTCCAGCATTTGGGTTTTTTCCTTCCTTATGCCAAAGTATTGTCTAGATATTTTCTCTTGAATTTCTCTATAATCTCCAATACTTGGGAAGAAAATCCAAAGCTGCATATTTATCTTTAACTTTTTGTCGGTAGTTACTAACCTCCATATGAGTTTCCACAAAATCCTCTAGTTTAGTGTCTAATTCCAACAATACCTCTTTAGTCTTAAATGCTTGCCTAATATATTCATCAGATGAAGCATCCTCAAAAGTTCTTCAAAAATATTGGACAATTGATTGCATTGACTTGAGCTATATTTTTAACTTACCTTCAAAAATCTCAAGGGCAATAGTGTCGTAGTACTTTTTTGCTTCCAAAATCTACTCTTGAGTCTAGTCTCTTAACCTATGAATATCTTTATGAAGTCCTTCCATGACCTTATTATTGGTAGCTATATTTTCAATCCAATCCTCAAGATTATCAAGCTCTTCTACTGTATACACCTCCATGAGTGTATGATACCTTTGACCTTTTATTAATGTCAAAATCTATAGATCTTTCACCTATGTATGTACCTCATCCATTAACCCAAAATCTTGGTTCACTATGAACACTAGTTTATCTGCACTTGACTGAATACAATGTAACAAGTTTAAATTAACCTTGATTATTTGTATGCCCTTCTCCTCAAAATTGTCACACCATTGCTGACATGCTCCCAAAAATGGATCCTTCTGAATCATCCCCATTTTTTTTTCTCTCTAATGCCACAACAAGAGTCATCTCCAGATAATCTAGGTCCATTGGGACCATTGTTCCATGTAGATAACCTCTCATAATCCCATTTTTTTCCCATAACATTACCAATTCTGACTCATTTTTGTCCATATGCTTAAACATCTCTTTCATGCCCATAGTAATTAGTACTTTGGCGGTTCTACCATGGGCCTTCCTAATACGACCTCCTTGATTTGGTAATCATTAGGAGTCAAATCCTTGGTGTCAACATGTGGAGGAGGGATGGCTATATGTGCAAGAAAGTCTTGATCTTGGTTCTTCATAATGAAGGCCAATGGTTGTGCATCACCCATAGGTGGCTCAAGCTTCTTGATGGTTTTTACTCACTCACCCATTTCCTTCTCACCAGTTACATTTAACTACCTATTTTTTTGAGCCATGACCTCCCTCTTTAGCCAAGTGGGTTTTGTGCCCATTAGAGACATATATTTGACTGAAGAGGGGGTTTGCACTGTAGGTCCCTTTCCCTTATTATTTCTCTCTAGAGTCTTTTCTAATTGAGTGAGATTACTAGTTTGAGTCTCTATTTATACTTGGTCTAAGGTCCTAGCGTCACTATCATGATGAGTTTTTTGAGGTTAATCATATATTTTCCCCTCCTCTGATACTTCATCGACTTGCATTTTTTGGGAATCTTATTCCTCTGCTACCAACTCTTCAGAGTCTATTATAGGAGGAAGTGGCATTGCCAAACCTTTTTCTAGGAGTGACAAATCCTGAGATGATATTGGGGGTAGGCCTAGAGGACCTTGAGGCAGAGGTGGTAATTGGTTCCAATCCTCTCTTAGGGATTGAATCATTGGAGTATCTTGTATCTTCTTCCCCACCATCTTGGTATAGATAGGCATAAAATCACAATTTGAGAGGTCAAAGACATCTATCTCTTGACCCTGCATGTCTACAATCCACTACTGCTACTCATCCTCTAAAGTAGTAGCTTAAGTAAGTTCTTTCAGAATGGATGGTGGCATTATGGTGGAGCTTCTTATTATTGCTTCTTTTGTGGCCCTAGCCAAGTGAGTCCTCTAACTCAAGGGGACATATTCAAAATTTTCCCCTTCTTCTTCCACCTTGGCTTCATGAATAGTTTCTGGCACTTGTGGGGGAGGAGTATTCTTTTTCTTCAATTTTCCCCTATGTGACCCTCCCACAATGGACTCAAACCTTTCCTTCTTAGGAATTGAGGGGGAGGCTTCTTCCTCTTGATCTACTGGTGGCACCTTTTGTTCTTCCTATGCCTACTCTAGTTCCTCTCTAGGGGGAGGCACTTGCTTAGTCTCTTGGACTTGAGCTTTTGGGTCATCTTGGGGCTCTGGAGCTTCAAATTCATCTTGCTTAGATACTCTTTTCCTTTTTTTCTTTCCCTTATCTACCCTAAAGTACTCAACCTCCCTCTTATGTTGATATACTATTTTTGACCTCACTGGGGATTGAGCAGGGAAGGTTGCTATTGTGAATTTTGCACCTTTACCCCTAGCTTGGTGTGCTATGGGCTAAAGAGGAATAGTCTAGGGAACTGGATTAAATTTGAAGGGTTTCTTGATCCATTCCCTTGTTAGTTGGACTATGTACCTATCTCTATTAGTACTATCTACATTCTCATCTCTGCCAATCTCTGCATTCATTATTGTACTGTCATAAATTTTATCCCTATTATAGAGTGATCTAAGACATATTTTGTGTCTTTATCAATAGCTTTCAATGGGATCTTCATTTTGAGCACCTTTTTAGCCAAATATAGAGTAATCCTACAATAATCTCTAATTCAGATATCATAGTCATCTATTGTATTCATCCAGTGGTCTTCAAGTGCATCTTTATGTACAAACTACTTTCCTACCAAATGCTACACCTTCCCAATATTATCAAAGTATGGGTGAGGGGAGTTGTACTCTTCTAAGGGATACTGATCCCATTCTGAATCAAAGGTCATAATGTATTTCTTTTGCTTGACCTTGAAAGCACCTATGGTGATTGGCCACACCCATGTCTTCTTGTGCTATTTCCTCACTTTTTCATATGTACATGTGAGTTTTCTAGAAATCTCCAACAAAATGAGCCTATCTAAAGGATATAGTATGTGAATATTTTGAACTAGATGTAGTAGGTGCCGATCTATGTGATTGTGGCTATTGCCTCTACTGACATCCATTTAACATAATCACCCTCTATGAATTAGATGATTGCAAAAATAAAGTTGTCATTCAATATCTTGTACTCCTTGCTTTGATTTGAAAGATTCTTCTTCACTAGCTAAGTGTATACTGCATAAGGCCATGCATTAGCATCTTACATGCTACCTCTTTTGTAAAATCTTGGGTAGTTAGTTGTTCAAGCCACACATAAGTACATCATGTATGATGTCATATAAAATATTGGATTGACTTTTATGTCTATCAGTTGCTCATGTAGGTTATCACTGAGGATAGTAGCCCAGTCCATTAGTATTTTTTCCATCTTGATGGTCTCTATGAAGTGCACCATCCAAATGTTAAGGTGTTTCACTTCAGGGAGCCCCATGGTTTTGCTCAAAAGTACAATTGCATAGCTAATATCATCCTTCATCTACCCTCATGTCATATCTACTTTCTTGACTTTGTGACCTACTAGTGTTCTATCTATTAGGAAGGAAGATTAAATTATTTCTTTGGCTTCCTTTTTGTTCTCCCTATACCATCTTTCTCCTTGGTCATAGGTCATCTTTACATATTGATTGGCTCTTGGGAGATGAAACACCTTCTCAATATTCATTAGTCTGAGGTCTAGGACAATCTCCCCTGTGACACTCTTGAAAACCTTTTCTTCAAGCATATAATGTTCTACCAAGGTCATAATTAACTCACAGGATTGTACATAAGTTGGATGTGATGTTGCATTTACCAGGCCCAACTTGATCATAGCTAATACCATTGCAAATCATTCTTTAGGCTTGCTACAAATGGTGAGGAATGCATTGCAATCAATATGTTCAAGCTCAATGTCTCTAATTTATGCATGTCTATCTTGAAAGTGGGATTTCTTTGCTATACCTTGGAATTTGAAGACAAAAAGCTTAAGAGAAATCTTTTGTACCATTGAGGATGATGATGAAACCATTTTATCTGCATAAAATAATAGACATTAGTCTAGAAACCTACAATTAAACCTAAACACAAACCCTAATCTTCTAAAAAACCTAACCCAAAACACAAAACAATGAAAAACTAGTTCAATCCCCCCCTCCCCCCCCCCTCCCAAATAGCCTTGGAATGTAAAATAGCACACCTTGCACACCTTGATAGGTGTGCTAGGTGCACTTAATGACCCCTAATTGGTGATTTTATGCACAGTTGTGCACCTATGCATGTGTACACCTTGATGGAGTGTGCACATGCACATGTGCATTATTGTGCATATGCATATGGTAGTTCATATGTGAAGTGGGGGGGGGGGACTCATCTTTTGAAAGTGCAAAAGGGGTACACAAATGTGCACCTTTGTGGGGTGTGCATGTGTGCACTCTATATGCTCATAGTTGTTTTGAAGAAAGGTGTTTTGCATTCATTTTAGCTTTGGGTTTACAACTAAAAGGTGTGCACATGCACACCTTTCTTAGATATTTTTTTAGGTTTTTAATTAATGAATAGAGGTGTGCACATGCGTACCTTGAATAGGTGCACATGTACACAACTTTGCGTTCTAACACTTATGTGATTGTGTCTTGTGTAGGGTTTGAGCACACCTTGGAAGTGTGGGATTAGGGGAGCACATGAGAAGAAGTGAGGAGAGGAGAGGGATCCTAGGCTTATATAGGCATAGGCCTAATGTGCACACCCTTTGGAGGTGCACACATGTGTAGGTGCACATGTACACATCTCTGAAGGGAATGGGTGCACACATGAACATTTAGTGCACCTACACACCTTGGATAGGTGCACATGTGTGCTAAGTGTGCTAGTGCACATCTCTACACTTGAAACACTTAGAAACCTCTATTTTCTCCTGTTCTAACTCCACTAGGTTTTATTAGTTAGAGAAAAGGCTAGACCCAGACTCTAGGGGGAGTTTCAAACTAACCCAGGCCCCGAACTAGGGGTTTGGGTGACAAAAATTTACTAGGAGGTCCGCATTTCTAGGAGAAATGGGATGTGTATTGTGAAACCACAACAAATAGCCCCAACAAAAAGGAAGAAATGACAAAGGAATTTCTTCACCAACAATCATCCTTCTAACATGTGTCAAATAACAACTAAATCTTGAACACTTCAAACAACTTTCAAGTTCCTTAATAGATAAGACTACAGAATCTTGAATCTTCAAGCTCAATGTGTGCACATTGTATTCATTTCCTTTAACATTTCAAGATACAATATATCATGAGTTTGTGGAAACTTGGAAAAAATCCTTCACTCCACTAGCCCATTCATTAAGAATCTTTGTACATCATGTGTATCAATCACTATCTAACAAGAGGAGAGAATCCATTAAGAGGGCTCTTGAAGGGTTATCATATTTGGATTTTAGGTCCCAAGCAATAATCTTTTGAATCCTACTTCATAGAACTCACATGTTTCCATTTGATTATTCCATGAAGCGATTTGTATAAGTACTAGATATCCATTTTGGAGGGCATATCCTTATTATTAGATTACCTTTCTCAGACCTTTTGGAATATTTCATTCTTACCACCTTTCCTTTTTTTGTTTTCTGTTTGTACCTTGACCACACTTAGACTGTGTGGCCAAGGCATTGGTGTCATTTCTCAGATTCTTTCCTTAGTTTGATAACCTTTGCTTTCCTCTTTTTAGAACTTTTGGAAACTCTCATGCCAAACAATGACCTTAGCAATTCCTTGAAAAGACCTTTTGTCTGAACTGACAAGTTTCAGAATCATCAACCTTAATTTGAAAACAAAAAGATAGTCAATCTTTAACTTTGTCAAGTGTTGAGAGCTATTGACCAACAATTCTAATTTGAAGATTGTAAGTCCCTTAAAACTAAAAGTAATATCCATTTGCCAGTTGGTATAAGAAACAAAATCATCTAAATGCTTTGAAAAAGAAATACTTCTTCCTAAAAGTCAAAACCACAAGGAGTGATTTATGAAATGTGTTAAGAATGAGTCTTGATTGCATCTAATCCCCATTATGACACAACTTTGAAAGAAAACACACAATTGAAATTAAACACATACCTAAAAGCAAAAACACTTGCCAAAAGGGAATTTTTTTTTGTTTTTGTTTTTTTTGAAATGTTTTCCACTTTTAGACCTCAAAGTAATGTTTCAAGAATTAGCCATTGATAGGTAATGGTACCAATCCCCCTTGTAAGGAACTCAACCTAAAAAGTATTTTCTCCCAAAATCTCCACAATTTGATAAAGGCCAATCTACAAGTGTTGAAACTTTGTGTGACTGCCCAACTTTTCTTTCACCTTATTCCATAGGAGAACAAGATTAGATATTCTAAAATATTTTATTGTGGCCCACTTTTCAAACCACCATTTTCTGACAGTCTGATGTTTTTCCATATGCTCCAAGGTTTTTTTTCTTTTCTCATCTAGTTCCAAGAGATTCATTAATCTAATTTGAACTCTATCCACATCCTCAACATATCCCTTCAAAAATTTCAATAATAAAATCTTGAGATTAAGTGGGAATATTGGTTCTTGTCCATAGACAAGTAAATAGGGAGATGTCCCCAAATAATTTTTATCCTCACTCTGTCCATCCATAATGCATACTTGAGCTGAGTGTGCCAATATTTTGGGTTTTCCTGTAGCAATTTATTTATCACTATAATCAAGTTCTTATTGGTGGACTTAGCCATTTCATTCCCTTGGGGATAGTAATTAGAAGAGAAATTGATTATGACCTAATTGTCTAGTGCCCATTGAGTAAGGAAGATTGATGCAAATGATGATCCATAATCACATACTAGGAAGAATGACACACCAAACCTCATGACAATGTGTTCTTCCAAGAAATATATAACCACCTTTGCTATGCAATTTCATAAGGTTTCTGCTTCTATCCAGCGTGTGAAATAGTTTGTAGCTGTGAGGACAAAAATATGTCTTGTAGATGATGGTGGGTCTATTGGACCAATAAAGTCTAGCCCCCACTTAGCAATATGACATACCTCAAACAATGGTTGCAATGGCATAGCTAGATGCCTCTCTCTATTTGCACTTATCTGACATATATGGCAAGAATGTACATGTTCAAATGTATCCTTGAAGATGTTAGACCAAAAGTTACTTGAGCTCAAAATAATATGCCATGTAGCTTTTGCTGATCCATTTCCCCAACCATATCTATCAAGAAATTTTTCCAAATCTTCTTTCACTTCTTTGCATCCCAAGCATTTCAAATAAATTCCCTCGTAGTTCCTTTTGTAAAGTTTTCTATGTTGTAGCATGTAGGATTCACATTTCATCTTGAGTCCTCTACACTAGTAACCATTCATCCTGTTGGGGTATTGACTTTGCAAAAGATAGTAAACAATATCTTGATACCGAACATCAATGATTATTCCTTGATCAATATCCACTTGAGACACCATGATATTTTGTTGATTAGCAGTGTTGATTTCATCATCAAATATGATTTTATTATTAGCTATCATCTTGATTAATCCTTTTCCTCTTACCAAATTCATTGATTGAAT
The DNA here is from genome assembly GCA_028749045.1 of Cupressus sempervirens. NCBI lineage: Eukaryota > Viridiplantae > Streptophyta > Pinopsida > Cupressales > Cupressaceae > Cupressus > Cupressus sempervirens. The sequence continues at coordinate 803,952,888 of CM053783.1, read as the reverse complement.
CTCCAAATAAAACTCTTGCAATATAGCCATCCATTTTCCTTGTCTCTCGCCTAGTTCATTTTGCATCAACAATGTCTTAACCATAGGGTCAAGCACAATTGCATATATCTTGCTCTTGAGTATATAATGGTGAAATTTTTTAATTGCTTTTATCAATGCAAAAGACTATTTATCAAGATAAGAATAGTTCAACTCAACATTCTTTAACAAGCAACTCATGAATGCAATAGGTCTCTCATCCTCTTTATCTTTCTTTTGAGTAAGAATCCCAACGCATGAATGTTCTAAAGAAAATGAATAAATTTTGAATTGTAACTCATAAATTGGACTTACAAGCATTGGGGCCATAGATATTTCTACTTTTATTTCTTCAAATATTTCTTTATTTTAGGAACCCATTTAGTTTTTTCCTCTTTCTTGAGCAGGTCAATAAGAGGATGTACTATCTCAACAAAACCACTAATAAACTTACATACAAAATTGCTTTTGGCAAAGAAAGATTTCATCTCTTTACAACTATGAGGAGGTGAAAAATTAAGAATAGCATCTATCCTTTCAGGATCAATAGATATCCCAACATTAGAAATAATATGACCCAAAAGCTTTCCTTTGGTGACCCTGAATGAACACTTTTTGAGATTCAGTGATATACCATACCTCCAACATTGGTTGAACACTTGTTTCAAGTCTTCAATAAGTACTCCTATCTTTAGAAAATATAGTAAGGTCATCCATGTAGATGACTATGTACTTTTTTATCAACCCTTTGAATTCTTTGTCCATCTCTCTTTGGAATGTGGCTCTCGCATTAGTCAGTCTAAAAGGAATCCTTTGGTATGCAAAGGTTCCCCATTTTTTTGTAAATGGAGTCTTCAACTTGTCCTTTTCATCTACCATCACTTGGCTATATCCAAAATATCTATCTAGAAAAGACATCATTTTAGACCCATTCACAATTTTTAACACTTCATTGAGTGGGGAAAATGGGTAATTATCCTTCTGAGAAGCTAGGTTCAAATTTCAAAAATCTACGCAAAAGAAAATTTCTCTAGTATTTTTCCTTACTGGGACCAAGTTAGCAACCCATGTAGAATGTCAGATTGGGAAGATAATTTTATCATCAAGTAATTTCTATACTTCTTTCATTATCAAAGGCTCAATTATGGGATTCACTGATCTTTGTCTCTAACGAAAGGGTTTGGCATAGGGTTTCAATAGAATGTCATGAGTGATGATCTCAAGATAATAGGTGTTGTGTTCTTCATAACTCCATGTTATGACATCTTTGTATTCTATAAGCAATTGAAGCATACTTTCTCATTCCTGAGGGTTACAAGCTTTTCTAATTCTGACCATCTTTGGATCTTCTTCCATGCCTAAATTATATGAATCACATTCTTCAACCCTTTTTTATTCAAAATTTATTTTATTACATGTTGATTCATCTCAATGGAAGATGTCTTCTAACTCTACCATCCCCTTGGGAATAGTATTGGTCTTCAAATTTATAATTCCATCTTCATCCTCTAGCTCATAGGCTTGTCATATGGAGTATCATCGATATCTTGTCCCTTGAGAAGGCCACTACACATGATAAACTTGAGAATATGCTGGTCATCTTGAAAGACTTGTAAGTTCATAATATTATCTGGAATAGATGGGGCAGAAACCAATTCAACTGAAAATCTCTTGAGCTTCATCCTTTCAACAGGTTGTAATGCACTTTTTGAAATGGCAAGGGCATTGGATACCATATTTTTTTCCTTGGGATGGACCTTATGTTGAAGGACTCAAAATCTATTAGTGTAAATAATTATTATTTATGCTTTACTTAAGTTTACTTAGGATAAATGTATTATTTTATTATTTATTAGGTTATACACCTAGGAGTATGCATACTCATATGAGTTGTCATGTTGACAACACAAGAATTAGCAACTCTATTTTAGCACATGGTGTCTACAACATTGGAGTTTGCATAATCAATTGAGTTTTCATGTAGAAAACACATTTGTTCGCACTCTAATTAAGCACATGGTGTCTACAACATAATTTTACATGACAAACCCATGTTAGCTTATCTTCTCATCATTGCACTAACTTCTGTGCTCAATAGAGGATAGTCTACTCTTGGTCGACATGTGATTAGTTGTGAGACTTATCATTGTACTAACTCCTAGTCAGTTTAGAAGCCTTTATATTTAGGCATTCCTAGTGTGTATGAAAAATTATTTCATTCTCATATTGTTATTATGATCATACATCATTTGGTCCATATTGTGCTAGTCTTGTGCTTCTTGATCTTGGCTTCATTTTTTCCTACGAAAAATTCTTACATTGTATCAGAGCCATAGGAGCGTCATTTCATAGCCATTGGAGACCATCCTTGCTTCACCTCTTGAAGGGACACATATTTAGATCTAACATTCTGCAGCCATTGGGAGCATCTAGAGTGAAAGAAAACCTCACTATTGTATCTAGAGCATCGATTCAGTGAATTTTGACTATAAATTTGCCTACCCTAGGACATAGTCAAATTTGAGGCAATTTTTTTTTGCAAATCGGCACTTGAAGGCCCGATTTGCAAATTTGGTATGGTCATTTTAGATCTTTGAATTTAATTTTAAGATTTGTCTATTTTATCTTAGTCTCTACAATTATTTTTTCGATCTTGCTTATTATTTTTTTCAATTTTTTTTTGCAGGAATTGGGTGGTTAAATCTTGTCCCCCACAATGAAATATTGTCTATAAATTTGGCATATTCCATATCAGCTAGCAACAACACAAATTTTGGCAATATAAACTAGTGGCCAACTACAACTCAACCCAGCAAGCACTATAAAACCCGACGACCTCATTCGTTTTAAGCTCAACAGCTTGTGTGTTTGAAACACACCTTGAAACCAAAATTTGGTACATGTGGGACTATACCCACTACACTCACCATCCTTTTAAATCTTGACACCAACCTTTTCAAAGGCTCCCACTAGCCCCTTCTTCCTAGTGGTGATGATAGCTAACACCAACCGTTAATCTCCCTTTCTGACATCGTCGGCTCCCAATCACCGTTGCCACATAACTACCCACAGAGTTTTTATACTGACCATTGGCAACTCACAATATGATGATCCCTGCATCCTCCCACACATAGTGTTAGCTCATGGAACCACCTAAGCGCTAGTTCATTGACACATCCACTCCATGGTGGCCAAGTCGGACATGCAACATTTGATGCAGTGCCCTCTAGGTGGACACACAACTCGGTACTGCAATGTCTATAAAACCCCTCATTAGCAAACATAGTCAACACATTACCAAGTTAGCAACCCACATCAGTGACTGTACAAGCCATGTGTACTAAAATGTCAACAATTTGTACCTATTTGTATAGTACAGTACTGCCACGTTACCGAGGCAGGCTTTTTTTTGCTGACATCAGCCAATCACTATCTTAAATTTGACAGCCATTTGACTATCACTAGTAGGCCAAATTGCACTGCCATGACAACCATTTGGATGCCAAATTTAAACTTGTGTTTTGATGAGTAGACCCATCTCCATATATAGTTTTGATTTGACAGTCTGATTTTGGGAGGCCATATCTCAGGCATTTGGACTCGAAAACAAGTGCACTTTTAAAAATTTTTTTAGTGGTGCTATTATTTTATGGTTTTGGTACATAGATTTGTCAAAAAATTTAGTTTTTGGTGACTGTACCTGTCCAATCGTGAATTTTGCAAATTCAAATGCTCTGTACGGGCTCATCTGGACACATTTTCATGTTCCATATATTTTTTAAAGTGAATAATTTTTTTCTATACTTTCTAGATCTACAATTAGATTATAGGTTTGTGTGGACAAAAATACCACTTTCAGAAATAGATCCTTTTTCACATTGTAATGGTTTGATAAAACTTCAAAATTATTGTACATTTGAGCTAAAATGCCTAGTTCTAGATTTGAACTCCAAAAGGAGGTTGTAAACAACAAAATTAGAAGACCACTCAGGCCAAAATTGGCAAGTGGCTATTGTAATCAAACTAAGTATAAGGTGCCAAAATCTTTCATTTGGGGGGGGGGGTTGTTTCTTGATTGAGTGAAAAATGGGGGTGTCTCTTGGTGTTGTGTTCCTCTTTTCTCGCAGTTATAATACCCCAAAATGACACATTGCCATGCTAAACTAATTCGAGTCTATTCAATCATTTTTAAGTCCTATTTTAAGAGGCAATTCTAATTCTGATACTCATTACTTGACCTATGTGTCAAATGCAAAAAATCCTAATCTACATTAATGATACTCTTTATTTAATTCCTAAGTATTGACCCAAATTAGCTACATTAAACCTATTGATTAAATTTAATTTAATTATAAGTGTTTATACTTTAATTAAATTAAATTACTTCTTTAGCTAATGTAAAAAGGAATTAAATATATTTGATTTAATTAAATATTCTTATTCTAGTTATTGAATTTAATTATTCAATTTAGAATACTCAATTATGAGGTCATATTTAATTTCCTTAAATCAAATATCTTCTCCAATATTCTCTCTTTAGTTAAAAAATGGAAACTCTTAGTTGACTCAAATTAGAAAAGGAAAGAAATCAGTTAATTCCTTATTCCACTCAAAAGAAATTAGTTAACTTCCCTTTCATAAGGAAACTTTCCATTCTAACTGAATCTCATTTCTAATCTCAACTGTTTATCCTAATTAATCTTGGCCATTTATGGATTTTGGGAATTCTATTTAAGAGGCTTCTAATCCCTCATTACAGAGGTAGAGAATTTTGGAATTTGCATTGAACTTATGATGGAATACTTGCTCATCTTGGTCACATTTTCATAGCTTTTATTTCTTGCATTATAAGATCATCTAGATTTTAAAAATGTATTCATTTAGCATAGGATGCTCTTTTATTTTCTTAGCTTAATTGCATTTCATCTAGTATAATTTGCATTCTCATATAGCTTAAAATCCTTCATTCTAGAGGTTTGGTTGCTCACTTCTCATTCTGAGAGCGAAGGCATAATCATTCAAGTTAGGAGGCAATAGATTGACTTTTTGGTTATTTCAGATGAACAATCCCATGTTCATTCCGAGATGATTCTTCAAATAATGATCATGTTAAAGTGTGTGTGAGAATCTGAGGTCACATTTTTGCATATACATTTCTAGCACCCACTGCAAGGCTGAACTTGATATTTAGCCTTAAATTCTTACTTTTTCAGATGCTGACTTTTGCTTGCAAGTTTTTGAAGATTTTTTCATACCTCCTAAAAGACATGGAAATTATTAATGATTTTTTTTACAGGTTTATCTTGATGTTTTCAAAAATGAAAATAAAAATTTAGATTTTGTTGGATTGATTTTTGATTTTTTTTTGTTTTTTTAAATTTTTTTAAAAATATTTTTTCATTAAAAAAATCATTTTGGACTCAAATTAATGAATTTGGAAATGATTTTTTCTGTAGATTTATATGCATATGCATAGCTCAAATTTTTAAAAAGATTTTTTGGGTTGATTTTTTATTTTTAGAAATTTTAATGTTTTTTGTCATAAAAAATCATTTTTTGGCACAAATCATTGATCAAAATAATGAAATATTTTTTGTAGTTTGATATTTATATGTGTAGCTCACATAATTTTTTTAAGATTTTTTTGAACAAAAATCTATTTTTAATAATTTTTTTTGTGATTTTTTATTAAAAAAATTCATCACTCAAATAATGGAATTTTGATCTAGAGATTTTACTACAGATTTTGGACAATTTTAGGAGCTTCTAGTAAATTTTTTAGATCAAATATCTATTTTAAATGATTTTTTTAATGATTTTTAATAAAATAAAATAATTTATGATACAAATCACATAATTTTAATCTGAAAATTTTATTGTAGGTTTGCAACTCTATGAGGAGATCACAGTAAAAAATTCAATTTTTTTGTTCCAAATTCTATTTTTAATAATTTTTTAATGAATTTCCATAAGAAAAATTAGCTCATAATGCAAATCTGTGAGTAATCAATTATTATTAATATTATTGCAGGTTTGTGGAAAGGAGCAAGGAAGCACATGGGAGGATTTTAAATTAAAAGGAATGAACTTGAATGATTAATCATTTGTCTTTGAATGCATGTTGCAATTAAATTAAAAATCCAAACACACTCTTGAATGCCTTGAAATCTAAAACAATCAAATTCAAACTTGAGTATCTTAATAAATTGACAAATCTTTCACTTGAATGAATGTGCTAAAAACTAAATCTTGAATGTCATGGATTAAAATCTATATATTTTTCATTGGAACAAATGCTAAAACACACTCTTGAGTGCCTTAAAGAGAACACATTTTCATTGGAATGCATGTTAGTCAACACAATCTTGAGTGCTTAAGGATCATAGAACCATTGCGATGAAATATTTGGATTTTGATGCTTAAAATGAATACATTCAATCTTGAATGCATAAAGGAATTGGCTCTTTTCCCTATCAATTTGTTATGTCGATGACACTCGATTTACTTTTGTTGATGAACTCTCGATTTATTATGCCGACGACGTTGTAAGTTGGAAAGAACCTTGCATGCTAAACATGAGTGTCTTCAAGAGTAGAATAAAAAATCTAAAGATTCATTGGGAAAGAACAAGTGTCTTTTAAACCTCAAGGCCACTTACATATTCACTCCTCTTGCGCCTTTGGGTGATCTTGAGTGTACAAGAAATAAGTGTACTTGTTTTATTTTTAGGAGGCCTACTTGGGGATTTCACCACCCCTTTGGATGACCTCAACTCCTGTGTTCTGGTGGAGTATAAATATCAAGAGGTGAATTGAAAGACACCTCTCTTGGAAGTATAATCTTTTCACTCTTGGCTAAGCCCCAAAGAACTTTATACCTTTGGGAAGTGAAGGTGGAGATTTGGGTTACCATCTCCTCCCAGTTGTGTGGCATTATTTTCTTTCATCTACAAATTTGGGCCTCACGTACCTTGTGTATATCGAGGACACCCTATAGTTGATCTTGTTATATACTAGTTGAAAGCCTTGATAGGGTTTTTGATGTGTTTTGCATGCTTGAGTATTCAAAGTCCAAAATTTTCATAAATATCAAACAAGTTAAAATTGTTGAAATGGTGAGTTAAACATCTGATGAGAAACTACTTGAAAATGCCAACTCTACTATCTTCTTGAATCTTCATTGGTCTATGTTAAGAAAAATCCTTACACAACTCTACTTGCAACTATCTGAAGCTAAACTATCTTGGTTGAACACTTGTGAACCACATCTGAACTAGTCTCTTTGCTCCACTATTTTACTTGTTCTACTATGTTGTTATCCATTTTTATCATGATAGTCAATCTCTTAGTTGTTCTAGCCACTAACTATTTGTACCTTGGAAAACATCACCGTTGCTATTACTTACACCTACTTTGAGATGACATTTTAAGTGTGGTCTTATTCTAAACCTGTCAAACTTTTCTACCTGTGAATATTGTAATTAAGGGTGAAAGAGAGTTTTTTGCTTCACATAAACCTAGGACATCGCAATGGCTAACAAAAAATGTGCTAAATCCAATATTCCTATTGAGGAAGAAGAGATACTTATTGTAAACATGAAGCAACACATCCAATCAATGAGTGTTCAACTTCAAAGAATGAAGGAGGAAAATGACACATCATGGAACAAATTATCCTTGTGAGATTATATATCTTCATATAATGTTGAGTCCAAGCCATCTCAAAACAATCCACAAACACCCAAGAAATCTAGAAATATCTTTGAAGAAAAAACTTGGGAACCTAAACCAAAGCATGATTTCACCCCTTTGGGAAGATCTTATGAATCAACATTGGAAGAACTTCTTCAAAAGAAACTCATTTTTTTGCCTAAATTCACTTTGGCTGGAGTCTTCTTGATGAGTAATTATTGTGCCTATCATATACATAATCTACATGAAACTTCACATTACATGGAGTTGAAAAATAAAATCCAAGATCTATTTGATGTTGGCATAATTCAAAAACTTAAGAACTCATCTATCAAAGATGCTACTCTCAAGCTTGATCAACATCACGAAACCATGTCTAGAAATGGTTCAAATGCTACTTCCACTTCTTCCAACATGCCATCACCTTCTAAAGTGTTTGAGCTTTCCAACATACCTCCACCAAACAAAGCACCTAATTCTTTTGCTATTGACTATGTGTACCTTCAAGGGTTGCCTCTAAAAGAAACCCAAGTTAATCTTGACTTAGTTGCAAACCTCTCCCATACTAGTCAAACTAAAGATCCAAAACCTTCATGTGCCACTACTCCTATTATTCCCACTCCAACTAGCCCTTCACTATCCCTTCAAGAGCCTACCATGAAAACTCCACATTCTACCTTGTCCTTAGAAGTGGATCCATGTCAAGGGGATTTAAAAAAATATAAAGATCAAGATCAAGAACCCTATCATATCCTCAAGATGTCATCCCTCCATCTCAAGAGCCACATAGTCCTTCATCTCCCATATCATGCCTCTCTATTAGGTAGGATCATGATATTCCTTCCACCATCCCTAATGAGATTACTAAAGATCATGAGAAAAATACTTTTCCTATGCTATCCAAAAATTCTTGTCAAGATCAAAGTATCACATCTTGTTCTAGTTCTCCACATCCACTTCAAAATTATACTCAACCTTTAGATTCTCCTATTGAATGTGTTGCTCCTATTAAATTTATTCATGAGTCTATTAATGGCCTAGGTCATGTTGCTCACTATAAGGATGTTGATATCCCTATCCACTATCCATTTGTATCTTCTAAATCTATTCTTGGTCCTTATCCATCTAAGATAAAGCCTTGAAACCTTCCATCTATTTTGGGACCTTATGTTCCTCCATCTCCTATCCTACCTCAAGATAAACAAAGGCACAAATCCTTGAGTCCTTCACATAAAGCTTTCCATCTAAACCTTATATATCAACCTTCTTCATCCACAAGTCCCAAGCCTTTTGGAAGTAAATTGGATGATCAACTTAAAAATAAACATGAGAATCCATTTATAAATGATCACCATGTCTCCTCTAATTGATATGTGAATCCAAAAATAGAACTATTCAAGAGACCACAAAGGTCCACTAGCAAATGAACAAAATTGAAGAAAATATGGGTTCCTAAATCCATCACTTAAGAAATATTCTCTAAAGCATCCAAAAGTGAAGAAAACTCTAAATCCATATGGATTCCCAAGTCTCTCTTGAAAGACTTGAATATTGAAAAAAAATCAAAGTTGACATCCCAACTTCCTAAGGCTTTCACTTCATCTTCTTCTAGACATCTTTCTCAAAAGATTATGAAGCCTTCCACTCCATCTTCCTCCAAAATTGTTCTACCACCTTCGTACATCTAAACCTGAAACTATTTCATCCATATTTCTGCCATCATTCCACTACCCTTCAAGATGTGTGTCAATGTTGATCTTGCCCACTTTTTCTTCTACCCTTGCACATCCCTTTCAATACCCTATCCACTCCACCTTCTACCCTCTCACCTTTTATCCTTCCATCCCATTTATCTCATCCATAGCCTAAAACCTTATCCTCCATATATCGTTTCTACTATCTTCTTTCCATTACCCTATCAACATCTTTGAGCATACCTTTCTATGGTCTTGGCTTATCATAATTTCTCCTTCTAATAGGAGAACTATTCAAATTGAAAAAGGCTTGAATTATTTCCAAAAACTCTAAAATTATGAAAAAAAAACAAAGAGAAAAGAGAAAAATTCAAAAAAAATTGAAAAAAAAGTGCCTTGGTGAAAACTTGGAAATAGGAACCTTGGTAGCAAAAGTAAAGAAAAATAAATCCATCCAATGGTGAAAACCACTTCTTGTAGCACCTTGGATAAATACCATGATGAAAATCTGGTAAATAGGTCTCATGTGTAATTCTTCCATCCATGACATCTTATCATGATCTTGCTTATCCTTCAGATGACCTCATTGCCAAAGTCATTCACTCATAACCTCCATAACAAACTTTGCTATCCTATTTAGTTAACCCTTTGGTCTTGATCAATGAAAGAAAGAAGAAAACTCAGTTCTTAGTAATCTCTTGACATGGTCATTTTCTTGGATTACTTATGTGAAACCCTTCATTACACCATGAGCTTATATTGTTATATATTTTTACCTAGCTTGGGTAATCTTGTGAAGACTTTCCTTGAGGGTAACATTCACTGCTTCATACTCCTTGTCTATCTATCTCCACTTATCCACTAGCTTGCTAGTACATATCATCCTACACCTTGCTAGACACTGGAACAAAATCAAGGTAATCCTTCTTGAGAGATAGTAATCTCTAAAAAAATTCTAAAAATTTGAAAATATCCTGAAAAAATCTAAAAATTGGAAAAAATCCTGAAAAAGGTGAAAACCTAGCAATAGGTGCCTTGGTAATAAGATTTTTTTTTTGGAAAATTCAAAAAAAAATTCCCCAAAAAAATGGAAAAATTCAAAAATACAAAAAAATTGAAAAATAGGAAAAAGTGTCATTCCTCTTGTAGAAGATCTCTTAAGGTTCAATCAACAACTATTCTGTTTTTGTCTACTGTCGCTTACTTTTCTCTTAAGATTCCTCTCACAAAAAATCTCTCTCGTGACAGTCACTAGTTGTTCTAATTGTGTCTGCCTACTGTTGCTTGTGTCACTTTTGAGATTCCTCTCATGGAAGATCTCTCTCATGACATTCACCAGTTGTTCTAACTACATCTACCTACTATTGCTTGTGTCACTTTTGAGATTCCTCTCATGGAAGATCTCTCTCATGACATTCACCAATTGTTCTAACTACATTTACCTACTATTGCTTGTGTCACTTTTGAGATTCCTCTCATGGAAGATCTCTCTCGCGTCAGTCACTAGTTGTTCTAACTGTGTCTGTCTACTAGTTGCTCAGTTCCTAGCAAGGTTCTTCTTACTGAAGATTAATCTTTGGCTTTACTCACTAGTTATTCCAACTGCGTCTGTCTACTATTGTCACCCTACTAAAGAGATTTATTTCAAACATGTTTTGAACATTAGCACTTGACATCAATTCTATAACACAAAAACACTGAATCCAAAAATGATGAATTTGTTTGGGATATGTTGAGCTTTTCTTTGTTTGTCTCACTTTTTCTTTATCATGTCTCTTTGAGTAACTTGATGATGTCCTTTTCAACTAGAGAAGCAAGGACTGGGGGCATGATCTTTTCTTTTCTTTCTATTTGTGGTTTAGTTCCAAATAATCTAAATCCATATAAGACAGGTGTCCATTATAAGAGCCTCCATCTTGTATTGGATGGTCGTGTGTACCTCAACTCCTTTTATATGGATAAATTAGTGAGATTGGTTCTTCTCCTTGTTGGAGTGAACTCTTCATGCTTTAGTAAATACCGATACTTGTCTTGCTAAGTGGATGTATGGGCCATTGTGAGTATATCTAGCACACTTCTATCTCAGGTTACAAACAAAAGGATTGTTGTAGACATAATACTTACTAATTAATTAGCATAAGAAGGATCTCTCATGTGTATGGTGTGTTTGCATGCAAGAACCATTCTATTCATCCTAGGATTTATGCTTTGATGCTTATGTTAACTTGCTACATTAAAAGGGACAAATGTTCTGGCCATTCTAGCTTCTTGTGCCTCAAATGCTTAAATTTAATCCTGACAAAACTAGAACAAATGTCCTATTCATATTCCTATGATTGCAATGTTAGTGGGGATTGTATGACACCTGGGGTTTTTCTATACACTTAGTGATGATAATTGTCGAATCTTGGTAACTAGACATAGGGTTGCATCTAGTTTAAGGTTGCATCTAGCATAGGGTTGCATTGCAGAAGCATATGGTTTGATTGCAGATCTACTTGCATCCTTTGTCATGAGGAATTGTCAGCTTCTTCAAAGCATCATGTTCTTTATGAATACACGAATGATCAATTAATCACCCTCTTGGCTACTTTGGTTGCTTTAAACCCATTTTTCGGGATCAAATTTGAAATCTGACACACTTAAATAGCTCAAAAATGCATTTTAAATTTTTGGGATCGACGCAATTGAACGCTTGTGCAGTCCATTTTTATGATATTTTGTGAATCTTTGAATCTTTTTCAATCTCAATTTCTTCAAAAATTCCAAAAATTATGAAAAATTCAACTCTGGTCAACCTTTGGTCAAACTTGGTCTTCTAGACCTCAGATTCACTTCAAATTGACTCTAAATTTTCTTCTGATCATTCTGATCTCTTCTATATTCTTTTCAATCTATGATTTCTTTTGTATCTCTATATATACTTCTCTATATCATATTTTTGGTGTGCCATCTTTCAATTTCACTCTTGAGGGGTAGGATGATTACATCATTTAATTTGAATTTCAACCAAATCTAAATCTTATGTCCTCATCATTTAGGGCATCTCATCACTCAGGGCATCTTGTCCCCATTCTATCTAACATCAATGTCACCCATTTCATCTTTTCATCAGTTGATTTCATCTTATAGTAGTCCTTATTAGAGTTCGATGGACAGGTATTAGGACAATCTAAACCCCAACTCCTGAGTATCAAGCCTCATTCTAAGGATGATTCTACAACTCATGATTGGATCTTGTTATCTTTTATGGACTAGGTATCTAGGTGTTCTATCTAGATTCCTTAAGATTAAGCTCCATTATAAAGATAATCTTTAAAAGCTTTTAAATCTAGGTATCTAGGTGTTCTATCTGGATTCCTTAAGATTAAGCTTTATTTTGGAGATAATATTTAAAATCCTATCAATCTAGGTATCTAGGTGTTCTATATGGATTCCTTAAGATTAAGCTCCATTCTGGAGATAATCTTTAAAAGCTTGTCAATCTAGGTATCTACGTGTTCTATCTGGATTCCTTAAGGTTAAGCTCTATTTTGGAGATAATCTTTAAAAGCTTGTCAATCTAGGTATCTAGGTGTTCTATTTGGATTCCTTAAGATTAAGCTCCATTCTGGAGATAATCTTTAAAAGCTTGTCAATCTAGGTATCTAGGTGTTCTATTTGGATCCCTTAAGATTAAGCTCTGTTCTGGAGATAATCTTTAAAATCTTATCAATCTTGGTATCTAGGTGTTCTATCTGGATTCCCTAAGGTTAAGCTCCATTCTGGAGATAACCTTTAAAAGCTTATCAATTGGTCTTTGTATCATCAATTTCAGAACGAATCTCATTTCTTGATGTATGCATCATAGTTCTGATTTCTTTGAATCAAACATGCTACTCACACATTCATTCAAAGAGGGGCAAATGTAATTCCTCAAAATTGGCACATTGCCATGCTAAACTAATTTTGGTCTATTCAATCATTTTTAAGTCCTATTTTACTAGGCAATTCTGATTCTGATACTCGCTACTTGACCTAAGTGTCAAATGCAGAAAATCCTAATATGCATTAATGACACTCTTTATTTAATTCCTAAGTATTGACAAATTAGCTACATTAAACCTATTGATTAAATTAAATTAAATTATAAGTGTTTATACTTTAATTAAGTTAAATTACCTCTTTAGCTAAAGTAAAAATGAATTAAATATATTTAAAATAATTTAAATATTCTCATTCTAATTATTGAATTTAATTATTCAATTTAGAATACTCAATTATGAGGTCATATTTAATTTCCTTAAATCAAATATCTTCTCCAATATTCTCTCTTTAGTTCAAAAATGGAAACTCTTAGTTGACTGAAATTAGAAAAGAAAAGAAATCAATTAATTCCTTATTCCACTAAAAATAAATCAGTTAACTTCCTTTTCAAAAGGAAATTTTCCATTCTAACTGAATCTCATTTCTAATCTCAATTGTTCATCCCAATTAATCTTGATCGTTGATGGATTTTGGGAATTCTATTTAAGAGGCTTCTAATCCCTCAATATAGAGGTAAATAATTTTGGAATTTGCATCAAACTTATGCTAGAATACTTGCTCATCTTGCTCACATTTTCATAGCTTTTCTTTCTTGCATTATAATATCATCTAGATTTTAAAAATGCATTCATTTAGCATAGGATGCTCTTTTATTTTCTTAGCTTAATTTCATTTCATCTAGTATAATTTGCATTCTCATATAGCTTAAAATCTTTCATTCTAGAGGTTTGGTTGCCCGCTTTTCATTCTGAGAGCAAAGGCATAATCGTTCTAGTTAGGAGGCAACAGATCAACTTGTTGGTTGTTTCGGATGAGCAATCCCATTCTCATTCCAAGATGATTCTTCAGATAATGATCATGTTAAAGTGTGTGTGAGAATCTGAGGTCACATTTCCGCATATACAACAGTTATCTTTCTTTTCTTGCATTGCGAGAAATCTTAAGATTCAAAAATCTCAACACCTTATAACTACGCCACATGGTCTATTAAAATATGTTGTGAATTGATGAATAAAGAAGTTTCTCAATATGGAAATGGTTCTTTTCCTAAACCAACAGGTGATCAAGTATTTCAAAGTGACATCAATGCTTGGCAAATGGCAGATAGGAAAGCCCTAAGTATTCTTAGGTTAGGCATTGAAGACAAGATTCTCTATCATATCATGAAGTATACTGTTGGAAGTATTCAAGATATGATAGGTTACTGAGAGGGGAGGGGTGAATCTGTAACTTCAAAACTTTTAAACAATTCAACATTTTAACCATTCACCATTCATTCATCTAATCTACTACATATATGAGAAATCAAACATCCATAACACATGTACATAGAGATTTGGTAACCCAGAAACCTTCCAAATAGAAAGTAAAACTGGGGTGGGGATGATACCCACAAAACTTCATTACTGCGGTATGAAGTTGGCCTGTTAAGGCTTACATTGACCACTTCTGGTGATCTGCCCTGTTAGGAGTACAAAGGACTACTAGGTCCACCTTGTTAGAGGATTTACAAACATACACTAAAGTATGCACTCTGTTAGGAGATTTATACAAAGACTGTTAAGTCTACCTTGTTAAAGGATTTACAAAACTGATTCACCTGTTAGGATGGAATAGTGGATTTGCTTACAAACTTAATTTTTTGATTAGATCCTTGAAGTATATATCACCTCTTGTGACTAATGAATCATTACTTCTCCTTGTAGACCTTGCTGAATACTCTACTCTTTTGTTAATTCGCTTTCATTCTTCTCAAAACATTACATGTCTTTCTTGATACATGCAATTCATACTTTTTTAAAAATCTCTTGCAAATGATATAATACATTACATATATACCATTCCAATAATTAAAATTGCAAGGTCAGCTAAAACAAAAGTGAACAAAATATTACCGAGTCAGCCAAACAGTAAATAACTCAGGTTCACTAAATTGACTCGGTGACCTTCTAATACTCGGTGTCCACTGCATTACTCGGCATCATCATGCACTCGATAAAAGTGAAGGCTCAATCCATACTAATCACCTGACATAGTTTTGAACTCGGTAACCATTGGAGACTTGGTAGATATTGTATCACTCAGTAAAAACTAAATCTTTCATTTACCTTGCTTTCACTCGGTAAACATTGTGCTTCCATCACTCGATAAATGTTGCGCTTCCATCACTTGGTAAACACTATGCTTCCATCACTCGGTAAAAACTACACTTCCATCTCTTGGTAAACATTGCAAAGCTTGGTGAACACTGTAAACTTGATAAACATTGCTAGATTGCACATTAACTTGGTAGCTATACTCAGCTCGGTTAACACTAGAATTCTCAGTGTGAACTACGAAGCTCGGTGTAAACTGCTTAAATGATGAATGCACAAGGTAACCACTAAATGCTTGGTATACATTATAGACTGAGTGATGAGCTCAATAGCTATACTAATACAGATAACTGTTGTCACTAATGGCAATAATAACTTAATGCCAACAGTATACTATATCCAAGGAAACTTGGGATGCCCTCAAAAACCTATATGGTAAAGTGACTGAAGAGGATGTCTACATTGAAGATGAGCTTGTCTCCCTAGATCCTAAGAGCTTTGATTCTATATAGGATTTTATCATTAAGGTGAATGAGTTGAGAATGAAACTTGATGATTGTAGTAGTCCTATTAAAGATGATAGGTTGACTTATCTCATTCACAATAAGCTACCATCTGAGTACTCCACAATTGTCTCTTCTTTCAACACCACAAAGACTACCTTAGGGGCTTCCTATAAGAAAATCACTTTTGATGACTATGATCAATTTTTAGAGGATGAACAAGCTAAGTTGATAACAATGGGGATTCTCAAGTCTTCAAAGTCTAAGGCATTGGTGGCTAACAATGAGAATTCTAAAAATTCAGCTAGTGAAAGTTCAAACAAAGGAAAGGGCAAAAAGAAGAATTGGAAAGATAAAAAACAAGGGGATACATAAAGTCAACACCTAATTTAGATCAACAAAAAGGAAAGTCTTCTCATAATACCAACAAAAAGGGGGACACTAATTAGGAAAAGAAGAAGAATGCCTATTGTAAGAAGATGGTTCATGATGAACATCAGTGTTATGACAAGCAAATTGATGAATTGAAGAACATCACGAAGAAACACAATATTCCATTGCCTAATGTGTATAAGGAGAAAGGGTCTTCATCTTTAGACTCTAAGAGGAAAGGGCATGCTTTACTCACAAACACTATTAGTAAGGGAGAATGGATCATTGACTCAAGTGCCACACATCATATGGGTGTGTCAAAAATAGATTTTTCTTCCATGACACATTCAGAGGTACCTCACATCTTTGGAGGAGATGATACTAAAGTGTAAGTTGAAGGAAAAGATGAAGTTGAGATGGATAATGGAGCATTCAAGGATGTTTTATATGTTCCTAATCTTACCTCCAAACTTCTTTTAGTCTATCAAATCACTCACTATGGAGGTGGAAATAAGGTTGAATTTCTTCCTAATTTAGAGGTAGTGAAAAGCATTAAGGATGACTCTATGATTGCAAGAGGAGAAGCCAATCATGATTCAAGGCTTTAAAATTGTCTCTCTTTGTTCCTACATTAAATGCATAAGCCTTGTTACTACATTCAAATATAGAAAGAAAATTGTGGCATGATAAATTTGGACATCTCAACTATAGGTATCTTCATCAACTTGGCAATAAGAGCATGGTTCATGGTCTACCTCAAGTCCAATTTTCAAAAGGTGTTTGTTCAAGTTGCTCACTTTGGAAACATCTAGAATTTTTTTTTTGAAAAGGGGAAGTCTTGGAGAGCATAATGTTTTCTTGAATTGGTTCATAGTGATGTGGCAGAGCCCATTTTGAGTGCCATTATTTGGCAAGTCTCACTATGCACTCACCTTAATATATGATTACTCTCACTTTACTTGGGTCTTCTTTATGGTTCATAAGAGTGAAGTGTTTGAAAAATTTCTTAGTTTCAAGGCTTAAGTGGAAAAGTAGTCAGAAAAAGCCATCAAAGTTCTTTGAGCAGATAATGGGTGGGGGGGGGGGGGGGAAGTATGTGAACTCAAGACTAATAGACTTTTGTACTCAAGAGGGAATTGACCTGTAGCATTTAGTGCCATACATGCCACAACAAAATGGTGCTGCTGAAAGGAAAAATCAAACCCTCAAGGAGATGACCACTTGCATGCTACTAAACAAGTCTCTTGATCAAGTCTTTTGGGCTGAAGTAGTGAATTGTGCTAACTACATCTAGAATAGAAGTCCTCATAAAGCTTTTGATGGTATAACTCCTTTTGAAGCTTGGACTAGCATGAAACCTTCTGTTAAGCACTTTAGAGTCTTTGGTTGTTCAATATGGGCAAAAATACCTCCACAAAAATGCAAGGCATTTTATTGAATTGCATTTGTACTTGGGTACCTAACATGGCTTAGTAGTTGGGACCCATTATGCATTTCATCATAGCTTTTGTGAGCTTAAGTGCATTCCCCTAAGTTGCCCTTAAGGGGGGTGTTAGTGTAAACAATTATTATTTATGATTTACTTAAGCTTACTTAGGATAAATGCATTATTTTATTATCTATTAGGTTAGACACCTAGGAGTATGTGTACTCATATGAGTTATCATGTTGACAACACAAGAGTTAGCAACTCAATTTTAGCACATGGTGTCTACAACACTGGAGTTTGCATAATCAATTGAGTTGTCATGTAGATAACATAGTTGTTCACACTCTAATAAAGCACTTGGTTTCTACAACATAATTTTACATGACACACTCATGTTAGCTTATCCTCTTATCATCACACTAACTTCTATGCTCAATGGAGGATAATTCACTCTTGGTGGACATGTGCTTAGTTGTGAGACTTATCACTATACTAGCTCCTAGTCAGTCTAGAGGCCTTTATATTCAGGAACTCCTAGTGTGTATGAAAAATTATTTCATTCTCATATTGTTATTATGATCATACATCATTTGGTCCATATTGTTCTAGTCTTGTGATTCTTGAAATTGGCTTCATTTTGACCTAAGGAAAATTCTTACAAAATCTTCCAACAAGTCCCAAACTCTTTTTTGGTATGCAAGTAGTTTCCTATCTACTTCACCTCTCTCGTGACTGACTAAGAGTCTCCTTCAATTATAAGAGCTTTAAAATCTTTCTCCAACATGAAGAGGAGTCCACGAATCAAGGCTTCATACTCTGCAACATTGTTAGTACATCTAAACTGTAAATAATATGTTGTATAAAAAGACTTACCTTTGGGATTAATTAGCTCAATACTTGTACCAAATCCTAATATGGATTTAGAGTTGTCAAACCTAAGTGTCTAGATTGGCTATTCTTTGGGCTTTTTGATCTTGTTCTTGTTTGTATGTAGCTTTTCCTTGACTTGAGTTTTAAAAGATTATTTCTTTGGGACCCATTGCAATATTTCATGTGGTGGACTTGTTAAGCTACCACAATTTATCTTAGATATAGTGGCCATTTTTTTTCTTGTTAACTTTGAATATCCCTATCAATTCAGTTATCTTATTAATCTAGGGTTTTGGATGAATGACCACTGAGGTCCAACCTTGGTCTTTTACAAAAAATATTCTCCTCTGGACTTTGATCATTCTAGGTGGAGGATTGGATAAACCCCCACCATCTGAAGAAGTGTCACTATATGATGCATTGGAATCTTCCTTTTCTTCTTCATAAATCTCAACCAATTTGGATGTGCTTTTAGAATTTAAACTTTCCTTTTGTACCTCATTTGGTATTTGGTCATTTTTCAATTGCATTATTTGAGTGAGTACCCTAGTGACTACTTCCTAACAATGTGAGCATTCAAATTTTGAATGATTAACTTTGTGTAACCTACAAAATCTTGGAATAAGCAAAATATTTGGGTCTACTTCCTCTCCTTAGCATTGTAAGTTTTCAACCATACTATCTACAAACTAAGTGACAAATTCTTCTTTTGGAGTAGGAATCATAGATTCTTTATTCAGATGGTCAGGTCTCTCAGCTACATCTATGTCAAGAGAAATCACTTTGTAGGAGTCTAGCTCAGCTTGAAAAAATGCTACCTCATTTGGTGCATTATATTTTATGATCATTCTCTTCAGCTTTGGCTCAACATCAATCTTTATCTGATTATTTAGTCCCTTCTAAGATAGCCATAATTGAGAAAAATTAGTTGAAAACCATCCTCTCAAGCTCTTTGTCCATTCTCTACTTAGTAATAATGCATAAGTTTGAGGGATTTCAGCCACATGTATGTCTATATTGTCTTAAATTTGGGGGTCTATTATCAACTATATTATAACATCTTTCAATACCTCAATAAATTTTACTTTTGTCTTGTTGAGTTGTATCACTATCCAATTTGAGGGTTGAGGATTGACTCCCAACCTTTGAGCTATCAAAAGTGGCATGATGTTGCAAGAAGATCCTAAATCTATAAGAAAATTGTGTAGGTTCTTTACAAGCAAGGTGAATACTTACATTTATCTTTCCTTTACATATATTTACATTTCAATTTTAAGGTTGATTCCTTAATCTAGGGCTTGATTGAGGCAAGCCCTCCCCCACCAAAATCTCAAATCTAATTGTTTATGTATGCAGGAACAAGATATCAAGATTTCACATGCATATCTAGACATGAGAGCTTTTTGGAAAAGTTGGTTTTACTTTGTTATAATGTCCTTGGTACATGTCAACCTCACGGGTATGTGACCAACCAAGATGACCTTGAACTTTTTTCTTTTTTAGAAGAACGATATATGGGTTTTTTCCATTTCCTCATTTTATTCAGAGATCTACAATCAAGTATTTAGAAAGAGGCTCAAATCCATAATTTTTGGAGCTAAAACACATCTTCTACTCTATATATATTTCAAGGTGAGTATTTTATATCTTATTTCCTTACATATCTTTATCTTGTTAGAATATATAGTCCACTAATATAACTGAGAGGGGGGGGAGGGGTGAATTAGTTATCCAAATAATTTCACAAATAAAAACCTTAAAGAATCTTAACAATATGAGTAATATAAACTAAAAACACAATAAGATACTCATACAAAATATCACTAGATATGTTAACTAGGGAAACCTTGATCAAAGGGAAAACCCCAATGGAGATGGTACCCACAAGATGATGTACTAATATAAATATTCCTTGTTAGAGGAGAGACCCTATTAGGAGTCTATTACAACATTCAATACATGTGAGTCCCTATTAGGAGACTTTAAATCCATTTCAGGAGATTCCAACCTTGTTTGAAGTTGTGCCAACCCTGTTAGGAGCTGTGGAAGACAACTAGACCCACTACCCAAATAACTTCAAGGGCAAGACCAATGAACCCACTGTCCAAATGATCTTTGTATTATTCCTTATAGAATAATAAAATTGTATTGTACTGTACCTTCCTCTTTCTTTAAATTGTTAATTGTAATCACCTAAAAATGGTTACATAGACCATAAACCCCCTTCTAGTATTTCTTGCTAATGTTATCAAGTGTTTGATCATAAACTTTCAAAAATAAGGTAAAATCAATTTATTTGATTTTAGCCTATAGTTTGACCATCATATTATAAACACATATTTGATTTAAAGATTTTTCTCCCTTTTAATTCAAATATAATTCTCAAAAATCCATCCACACATTTCTTATTTCATAAATAAAAGAAATGCATTTTTGTCTACAAATGAACCTTCTATTTTAACTAAATCATTTTTTCTACACATGAAGGTGTCATTTTCCATGTGTAGAGCCTCTTATTTTGACAAAATATTTTATCTACACATGAAGGTGTAATTTTCCATGTGTAGAGCCTCCTATTTTGACAAAACAAAATCATTTTCTACAAAAATGCATAATTTTCTATGACTGGAGCCTTTTATTTTGACTAAGGACATTTTAATGTCAAAAATTAGGCAAGGATTATTCTCCACCCTTGATTAGGCATTTCTTGTCTTTTGATCTCAACCATCCAATTTTCTTTAAAAAGAGGGCTCTCTCCTTATATGAAAAGAAGCCTCTTGAATATTGTTATGCTGTCGGTCTATCATTTGAATTCTTAAGAGCTTGTGGAGAATTTATATTCCTTCTCTCATTCTATCATCCATAAGAATTTTAGCTTAGATCCATATAATTTAGCTTTCATTTTGCAATAATTTAGCTCACATAGTAATTAGTTGGATTTGTGATATTCTCATATTGTTTAATCTAGTTGCATCTTGCATATTCATACTAGTTTAGTTTACATTTTGCATTGCATCCTTGAGGAGCCCCTTGTGGACATTTGAATACTTGCATCTTGTCTTTGGAATCTCCCATTACATGGTTTACTACCAAGGGCTGCATTTCTAAGGCTCAACTGAGAGTCTATTTCATGTTATTTTATGTATCCTTGTACTCCATGGATAGGGAGCTCCAAGCCAATATCTAAGCATTTCAATCTCATGGAATACCTTGGATAGAAGGGTTTAGAGTGTGACACAAATATAGTGTACATTAATTATAGCTCTTCTCCTTTAGATCTTGTAATTAGATCTCGAATCTTACATCCAATAATCCCTTGGATTGCTTACATGCATTCAGTAAGCACTTTGCTCCTTTTCACAATTCACACTTCAACAATGATCACAATACTTGAACAAACTTAATATCTACTTTAAAATTAAGGAAAACATCTTTAATTCATACCATATCTTCATAATAATTTCTTGAGTCCGCCTTGAGGCTTTCCTAATTAATTAAAATTAGATAATTTATTTAAAATTATAATTATAATAGCACTGTCAGCTTATAGTCTATACAAAACTTCACACATGCGATACTAAGGCTTGCATACTCATTGATGTCATTAGCTAACTATCCTTTATCATTTTTTGATTGTGCATCTCTTCATTACATTTGGGATATGAGATAGCCAACAATCATCAAGAACTACTTTCCAATACTTTGTCTCTGAAGTACTCTCTGTAAATAAGGTACAACTTTCATATTCCATCAACTTAGACTCTATGCACTTAACCATGTCATCAAGACTCTATGCCATACATGTCCATAATTGTACATGACGAGACAATCAAATCATTATCCATAGCATCAAGATCTCTATCTGCTAGTCTGCCAGTCTTTACAGAAACAATGTTATGTTGACATCAATGAAAAATATAGCCATGAATACAACATATCAATACTCTCCAATGCTTAGGATAGTCCCCCAATGTAGTATCATCAATGTTCATGCTAGCATATCTTAGATCTATATCTTAATTGGGCTTAGTGTATACTCTTAGCACCTAGATCTACATTATTCAATCAATTAGTTCAATTCCATATACACACTATCACACGCAAGCCAAAGAGTAGATTTTCTTATATTGCATTCTCCTTTATAATTCAAATTTAGAATCTGTTCCCTTTCTCCTTTGAGTCCTTCCTAATCTAATTTGGATTATAAAGTGGAATCATATTTGGGGGTTATCTCTTTCCATTTATAGGTCCCTTTGAATGTTTTAGTAGTTTAAAATGGAGATCTACATCATATTAAAGCATCTCCATTTTATTGCTAAACATACCATAATTGGCTCCTAACATGGTGACATCCTTTTATAAGGAATTTTCATATTAGTACATTATCTTGTGGTTTTCATCCCCATCAAATTTTTCACTTTTATCAAGGGTTCCCTAGAGAACAAGTTATTATGTCATTGTGTATGGTTTATCTCTTGATATGTTTTATTTCTTTGGTTATTGAAGTTGGATATAATAAGTTGGATTTAAGTTTAATTATTCACAACTGATTTACTCCCCTTTTTGTGTGTGGACTTTAATTCCTAATATTTATCACAAAATTCTCTTCCACTTGATGTAATGAACATCAAAATTGTACTCACACAATAACTCCATCCAACAATGTTGTCACACGTTTAGGTTTGGAAAAGTAAAGATATATTGCAAGCTATGATTATCACTATGCAACTCAAACCTGTAACCCAAAATAAGATGTCTCTAGTACACAAGTACATGCACAATCACCACTAACTCCAAATTATGAGTGGGGTAGTTCAACTCATTGTGCTCAAGCTTCTAGGACTCATATGCAATCACACAACCATACTACATCAATAGTACTCCCACACCTTTGAATGAGGCATTTATATACACCATGAAATTACCTACAGGATCAAGCACTTTAAGGATAGGTGCACTAGTCAATCACTCCTTAAGAGTCTCAAAATCTATCTCATTCTTTTTCATCCAAAGGTACTTCTTCCCTTTCCTTTAAAGAGAAGTGACAGGGTGAGACACATGAGACAAATCATTCACAAATAGATTGTACTAATTTCCTAATCCCATGAAACTATGAACCTCAGAAACACTAGTGGGTGTTGGATAATCCATGATAGCTCAGACCTTAGTAGGATCTATTGCAATACCATCAACCATAATAATGTACCCAAAATACTCTACTTTAGTGTGGATTAAGTCACATTTGCCCAAGTTTCCACACAATTGATGGTCACATAAGCACCGTAATACCTGGTGCAAGTGGGGCTTATGCTCCTCCATAGTCTTAGAATAAATAAGTATGACATCAAGGAAAATGAGAAAAAATGATCAAGGTACATGAAAAAACACCCCATTCATCACTCATGAGCATTGATGGCACATTGCTAAACCCAAAGGTACAACCATGAACTCATAATGCTTAGTGTGTACAAAGAGACGTTTGATGAATATTGACCTCTTGGATATGAAGTTGATGCTATCTCAATTTAAGATCAATCTTCAAGAACACTCTTGGTCCCTTCAATAGATCAAACAATTCATCTATCCTTGACAAAGGAAATTAATTCTTCACCATTACCATATTAAACTTTAAATAGTTAATGCACAAATGCAATGATCCATCCTCCTTCTTAACAAAGATGGATGGTACCCCATGGGGATACACTAGGAAAATTATGACCCTTGGCCAAAAAATCTTCTAACTCTAACCAAAGATCACTCAACTCCTAAGTAGTCATGTTGTAAAGTTCTTGAGAAATAGATTCCATTCCTAGGGTGATATCTATATGGAAATTAATGATGCATTGTGATGACATATTGGCTATCTCATTTGGAAACACATCAAAATACTCATGGAGGTTTTGGTGATCATCAAGTGACACCTCTTGACTCTCAACCCCATTAAGGTCATTGAGAAAGACTATAAATATTAGGCATCCATGCCTCACACTCCATTTCAGATACTTAGATGAGATAATCCAAAGTGAGACTAGTCTCTAGACCCCTACAAGCTCAAATTTCCCACATATGTCATCACCACATGTGCTAGCTTACATTGGTAATCAAAACATACCTAGTGAGAGGCTAACAAATCCATACCCAACACAACTCTACAAGATACTAAGGGTAGGATGTGAAAATCAATTGTGGCAGTGAAGGGAACTAAGTCCAACACATAACCATCGACTAGGGAATCCATTATCACTTTAGATCTCATGAACAATTCTACATGTGACCTATCTACCTCTTATGTTGCCACTAGTCCACTTCGCTAAATAAGGGATGGTGAAATAAATAAAATTGAACCACTAAAATTAAATTAAATAATGATATAAATACCATGTGACACACTTAAAGTCTCAACTATGATACCCTAGTGTTTAGTATGAAAATTATCAACCTCTTCCAAAACATGATGGTATCTGCTTTTATCCCCCACAATAGGCTCTGACATAGTATACCTCTACTCAGCCCTTCTGATAACTTATGAGGACACCTTTTTGACTTGTGACCATGTTGGCCACAAGAGAATAATTCCCTAGTACCATATCCATATCCACATCCTTTATGAAAATCACTAGACTATTGATAGATCCCCTTACTAGAACTCTGCTTACCACCTTGAGATGGGTGACTCTGTTGTGATTGTCTATCTCGATAAAGGTCACACCCTTTCCCTCCTATTGTATCTAAGCCATGACCTCTCTGCTAGTTATGTTAGCAATATGGTTGACCAAACTGATGATGTTCACCTCTCAAGGGTATTGATTTTTTATGAAGAGGTCATCAATATAGGTTCACTTGGTTGTATTACCAACGTGAGACTCATAAAAAAAATTTCTATGGATGGTGACAAAAATTTAATAAAAAAACTAGATACCTATAACCCCACTCAATGTGTCTTATAAGATTTTGGCAAAAGTATGATCGATGAGGGTGGAAGGCATCCATCCCAAATTGATCAACTCTATACAAACTAGGTTTTTCAAAGGGAGGTATGTACTAGAAAACTTGATTAGTTACTGGGAAGCTATGGATTGGGTGATACTTTTGGGACAAAAATCCTTTATGTTCTTGATTGATTATGATGATGTTTGAAGGACTAGGGTTTCCTAAGTTCTTTGACAAAATGGTTGTATCCCTTATGGTTGGTGCATCTGCATCAATGGAGATAAGTGGTGCTAGACATAACTCCTTTCTCCTTTCTAGGTCTATTATAAATTTTTTTCCTCTATCTCTTAAACTTTTTGTCATTATTGTAGATTATTTGCACTATATATTGAGAGATGAATCTATATCAACAAGGGTTGGATTATTCTTCCCAACTAGGAGGATTTGTCAAACATTTAGTTTGTAAGTGATATTGCCTTATTAAGAATGCTGTTAAAGAACAACATTGAAAATAGTATTTCCAACATAAATACCATTTTTTATACTTAATCCATTAAAGTATCAATAGCTAAATCTATCATGCTAGGATGTGTCAAATGTCCTCCAAATTAGTATGATAGGTTTGGCATAAAATGGGGAGGACCTAATCCCCAAGTAAGATACCTGAGTATCCCCTTCTATCCAAGAAAAAAATTGAAAAGAAAAATTTCAAGAAAAATAATAGGTACCTATCTCTGGCAGGAAGATTAAAAGTATGCCAGGAGATTCTATCAACCTATAGAATATACAATACTCTGTTTGGATTTTCAACCAATCCCAAATTAACTATGTACAAAAATTAATTAAAAATTGTCTTTGACATGATGGTAAAGGAAAAATGGAGAGACATGTTATTAGAAGGGATTGGTGTGGGAGAAGGAAAGATGTTGGTGGGGTAGGTTTGAAGGATCTCAGATGGCAAGGGATTGCACTTGCAGCCAAATGGGTAGCTAAGTATACTCAACAAAGTAAACCATGAAGATTTTAATTGGAAATAACATTTCTAAGGGTTCAACCCATGACGTGAGAACTTGGAAAGGGCTACATATCAATGGCCTTCTCTAAGGAAAATGGAAACTCAAACTAGAGGGATCCCTAATCTTTCAAGCAATCTGGAAGGGATGAGAAAAAGTGAGATAGTTGGTTTCAAGAAATGAGTTGGTGGATCATAAACTTAAGTTTTATAGAGTAATTAATTAACTTAGTTATTTTATTATGTTACTTTTTAGGCTTTCTTAATATTTCACTTTATGCATTGTTCACATTTAATAATTATATTAATTATTAAATGTTCACCTTTTACACTTTTTATTCCTTCTTAATATTTCACTTTATGCATTCACATTTAATAATTATATTATTGATTAAATTTTTACCTTTTATAGTTCCCCTTTAGGTTTGGATATCCTTTTATAAGGAATTATCCTTTGTATTCTATAATCCAATTCCATTATCTATGAAATATATCTTTCCTATTTTTAGAGCCATCTTCTTTCCTTTTGCTCCTTTCTTTCTTATGATAAGTTATTTTGCATGCAGATATTCTTTGGGTTCTTTGAAGTTGTATTTCTCAAGTTTTGAATGCTATTAGAGTGTTGAGATGCTGCAACTTGTTCTAGTTTTGAAGATTCTTTGGAGTATTAGTGTTTGCTTGGACAAATCAGATATTAGTTTGATCTTTTTTGGTAATAGGGGCCACCTATTTTTTGGTGCACTTTGAGCCCAAATGGACCTCATCATTGGATTCATAGCCTCCCAAAACTCATTAGTTCTATATAAAATATGTCCATTTTGGATAAAGTTACTGTAATCACCCAAAAATGGTCATCTAGACTATGAGCCCCCTTCTAGCATTTTTGCATAATTTACCTAATGCTTATCCTTGATCAAATCTCCAAAATCCATTTACTTGACTTTATCCTATAGTTTTAATACTTTATCCTAAGTTCATATTTAATTAAAAGAACATGTCCCCCTTTTAATTAAATAAAATTAACCTCTCATCTCTTATCCTGAGTTGCACACACAAAAACATTTCCCTTATTAAAAAATAAAAAAGGATAGTTTTGTCCCACATAAGGGAGACAAGTCAACTCTTCATCACAATTGGTGGAAATTCTTGTCCACATGGATCACTCCCACTTTCAAAATCCACCCTTTATCACATGCATCTTGCCTCATTTTCTCTATTGTTTATTTCTCTTTAAAAGGGAAATCTCTCTCCTCACTTCACAACTCCACTCTCTTACTAATGTTATGCTGTAGGATTTAAGATATCATACTTGTGGATCTCCTCTTCTTATATTTTCTATTATTCATTCTTCATAATTCTCATTAATTATATTTTCTCTCCATGCTTATAGCTTAAATCATCTAGTCTAAATAGGGGTTGCAATACTTATTTTCTATTTAATCTTGCATTCTAATTTCTCTCATTTAGCTTTCATTTGCATTACATTCATTTTAGATTCTTGGATGCTAGCATTCTTGCTCCCATCTTTGAATCTCTCATTCTATGGTGCACCTTGTAAGGGTTAGATAGTTTGATTCATTTGAGAGCCACCATCTTATAGCCTTTGCACATCATGTACAAAAAGTGTCATAGTTCTATAAACAATTATTCTTGAGAATACCCATGAAAGAGGGCATATCAAGAGGCATCTTATAGATCTCTATCTATGATGTGCAAAGGTACAAAATAATTGTATGGTGGCTCTCAAATGAAGTAAGTTATACAACCCTTGCAAGGTGCACCATTTAATGAGAGATTCAAAGAGTAGAGGCAATGACCACCAATATCCAAGAATCTAGATTGAATGTAATGCAAATGAAAGCTAAATGAGAGAAAGTAAAATGCAAGAAAAACTAGAAAATAATTATTACAACCCCTATTTATACTAGATGATTTAAGCTATAAGCATGGAGAGAAACTAGAATGACTAAGAATAATGAAGAATGGAAAATAGAAGATAGAAGAAGATAAGCTCCACAAGTATGAGATCTTCAGTTCTATAGCATAATGTTAGTAAGAGAGTGGAGTTGTGAAGTGAGGAGAGAGCTCTCCCTTTTAAAGAGAAATGGATGATAGATAAAATGAGGCAAGATTCATGTGATCAAGGGTGGATTTTGAAAGTGGGAGTTATCCATGTGCACAAAATTTTTCACCAATTATGATGAAGAGTTGAATTTTGTCCCCCATATGGGACAAAAATGTCATTTTTAAATTTTTAAATAAGGGAAATGCTTTTGTGTATGCAACCTATGATAAGAGATGAGTGGGGAATTTTATTTAATTAAAAGGGGGACATGTTCTTTTAATTAAATATGAACTTAGGATAAAGTGGTCAAACTATAAGATACAATAAAATAAATGGATTTTTGGAGATTTGATCACGAATTAGCATTAGATAAATTATGGATAAATGATAGAAAGGGGACTTATAGTCTAGATGGAAATTTTTGGGTGATTACATTTGCCCCTCTTTGACTAATGTGTGATCAGTTTAAGAATACATTATGCCAAAGAATAAAGAGGCCAACATGATAGAGAGATCTGACTCTGAAGACTGAAGCACAAAGAGATAAAAAATCCTCAATAAATAGTCTATTTAGTAGAAATACTAAGCATTTGGAGAGAGAAGAAACAATATCAGTACCCAAGATGAGCACTGATATGTTGAAAAAAGAAAGAAGATAAATCAAGAGAAAATAGATAGTTGTAGCATAAATCAATTTACAACAATGATATAATATTCTTGCCCCCCTTGGGATTGAAATCAAAATGAGATATAGGAGATGTAGAAATAAGATAGATTTGATCAAATTAGAACAAAGAAAAGTTCATGATAAAAGATACGAGATTAAGACCAAAGAGTGACTACCAAGCAATGAAGATATGCCCCTGTTTGACCAAGAAATATAAAGCATAATAATTAGGTCAAAGAAAGAAGAAATAAGAGAGAATAAATAGAAATGAAAGAAAAGAGTGGAAGAGAGTAGAAATAATGAAGAAATGAAGATCTCCCCCAAAAAATTCAAAGATTAAGCCTCAATAGGTCAGCCAACTACATACAAGAAGGAAGAAATTTTGACTAGCAACATGAACCCAAATTTGTATTTTGATCCTAAAAATGGATCCAGGATGTCAAGATTAGATAAGATAGGTCAAAAGAATAGATGAAATGGAAAGATAGAAAAGAAGCAAGAAATAGGAAAGAAGAGATAAGATAAGATCAAGAAGAGGCAAGAGAAGGATGAACAGAGTTGACTAACACGTCCATGAAAGATAAAGAAGATTCTCTCAACAATAAAAAATGCAATGCTACAACAAGGTATACCCACATACATAAAGAAAAGAAAACATGCCCCATGCCCCTAGCCCTCTAATTCATGACATCCTTGAGAGACTATTAGGGAGGGGACACTCAAAAAATAAACCATCATAGACATCACACAAAGAAAATAAGCCAACAAATCTCAGCTAGTTTTAGTTTAAGTGTGTGTGTAAAAGTCACATGATTGTCTCTTTAGGGCTTAAGTATACCAATGAGAAGTATCAAAACATCTTAGACTATAGCTAAAGTATCTGATAAGTGTTAAAAAAAAAACTTGATGTCAAGGGAAAGTGTTAATAAATACTATTAAACAAGTTTCTAAAGAAACAAAAATGCACAAGTAGATCCTCATAATTGAAATAGTTTTTGCTCCCTAGACCTAGGCAAGAGTCGATTTCAAGCTAGACAAGGAAAAGAGAGACAAATGGTGTATGAGAGCAAAGCATGATAGATATAGACACAATTGCAAGGGTCTCAAGTAGCACATGTTTCTAGGTTTTCACCACTTGGAAACATTTTTTTTC
The DNA here is from genome assembly GCA_028749045.1 of Cupressus sempervirens. Classification (NCBI taxonomy): domain Eukaryota; kingdom Viridiplantae; phylum Streptophyta; class Pinopsida; order Cupressales; family Cupressaceae; genus Cupressus; species Cupressus sempervirens. The sequence goes on along the minus strand of CM053783.1, from coordinate 803,922,362 downwards.
AAGATTTTTTAATTTTTTTTTAATGTTTTAGATATTTGATTTTTTTTGCTGATGCATCAAACTGCTTATTGCTAAGTTTTCACTAAGATGATCATTTTTTTAGGGCATTTTCTATTTTTAAGCATTTTAGCAAAAGTAATATCACATCATTTTGTTCCAATGTCTAGAAAGGTGTAGAATATGGAGTAGAAACCAAGTGGATAAGATGGATAAGAATGAAAGAATGAAGCAAGTGAAAGTGATCCTCAAGAACTAACTCCTCAAGAGTAGCCAAGTTACGGAAATATAATCATATGAAGTAGGTTTTAGATAAGTAGTGGAAGCAATGAAAAAGATAGCATGTAGGATAAGTAGTGAAGCCAACAAGAGAGATATCATATGGCATAAGTAGTGGAAGACAATAAGTGAGATAGCATGAAAGCATGTAATCCAAGAGAGTAGACATGTCAAGAGGCCTAAGAACTATATTTCTCTTTATTGTGATCAATACCAAGGGGTCAACTAGATAGGATAGCAATGAGATAGAGAAATACAAATGAAGCTAGATATGAAGGCTATGAATGAACAAGCAAGCACAATAGAGAATTTGATGGTTAAGATAACCAATACACAAGGATAGCTCAACATTTTGAAGATCAAAGATGGAGAAAAGGGGATAGATGGATAGTGGAAGAATTATGCATGAAACCTGCTTGCTAGGTTTTCATCATGGTACTTATCCAAGGTACCACAAGAATTGGTTTTCACCATAGGATGAATTTACTTCTCTTTACTTTTGCTACCAAGGTGCCACAAGAAGTGGTTTTCACCAAGGCACATTTTTCTTCTTATTTATTTATTTATTTATTTTCTTTTTGGTTTTTTAGAAATAGGTCAAGATTTTTAAAGTTAGATAGTGCTCCTATAGGAAAGATAAGTCATAATAAGCGAAGACCATAGATAAGTATACTCAAAGATGCTAATAATGTGAAGGAAGAGAGATGGTAGTACGATAAGTATATGGAAAATAAGAGTTCATTCCTTGAAAGGATTACAGAAGTATAGATAGTAGGTAAGTTTAGCTTTCAAAATATTGCATAAGGGTAGGTGAGAAAGTGGGGAAGATCAACATTGAAACACACATTGAAGGTTGGTGGAATGGTGGAGGAATCATTGAGGAAATAAATTGAGGTTTAGATGTATGAGGTGGTAGGAGAATTTTAGAAGAATATGGAGTGGAAGCCTTTGAAAGATGTTTGGAAGAAAATGGAGTGGAAGCCTTTGGAAGCTTGAATGTCAACTTAGATTTATGCTTAATATTCAAGTTTTTCAAGAGAGACTTGGGAATCCATATAGCTTTAAATTTTCATTTGGATAATTTAGAACACATTTCTTCAATAATGGGTATAGGAACACATATTTTCTTTGATTTAGCTCTTTGGGTAGTGGACCTTTGTGGTCTCTTTAATAATTGTTCTTTCTTTGTATTCACATATTGATTAGAAAGGACATAGTGATGTTTATTTGTAAATGGATTCTTGTGTGTGTTCTTAAGTTGATCATCCAAATTTCTTCTAGAAGACTTGGGACTTGTGGATGAATAAGGCTAATATGATGGTTCATATGAATAGGTGAATGAATATTTTTCAAGGATGAGTGTCTTTGTTGATCTTGAGTTATGATAGGAAAGCTAGGAGTAGAAGTAGGAGATAGAAGAATGTAAAGCCCCAATATGGATGGAAGGTTGGAAGGGTTTAGCTTAGATGGATGAGGACCAAGGATAGATTTGGGAGATGCAAATGGATAGTGAATAGGGATATCAACATCTTTAGAGTTAGCAACATGGCTCAAGCCATCAATAGACTCATGAGTAGGTTTTATAGGAGAAACATCTTTGATAGGAGAATTTGAATCTTGAACATAGTTTTGAAGTGGATATAAAGAAGTAGAACATGAGGGGATGCTTTGATCTTGAAAATTAGCTTTGGATAGCATAGGAAGACACCTTTTCTCATAATATTTAGTAAGCTCAAGGGAAATAGTGGAGGTGGTGTCTTCATCATAATTAGGAAGTGGGTAATACATAGGATATGGAAGAGTGACCTCTTTAAGGAGATGAAAGGGTGTTGGATCTTGAATTTTCTTGACATTTATAGTTTTATCTCTTTGAGAGTCCTCTTGACATGGAGCCACTTATAAGAACAAGGGATAATGAAAAGGGAATGAAGTAGTGCTTGGAGTAAGAATATTAGTGAATGAAGGTTGAGGATATTTAGACTTAGTAGCGTGGAAAATATTCACAACCAAGTGAAAGTTATCTTGAGTTTCTTTTAGAGGTAGACCTTGAGGGTACACATAGTCAATATGAAAAGCATTGGAATATTTGTTTGATGGAGGTATGCTAGAAAGATTTGAGGTTTTTGGAAGCTTATGCATGTTAGAAGAAGTGGAGGTTTCAAGGAGACAATCACTAGACATAGATTCATAAACATGATCTTGCTCAAGAGAAGTACCCTCATCACCTAAGTCATTATAGGTATCCACAATCCCATCATCAATAAGTTCTTGGATTTTATGTTTCAGCTCAATGAAATCTGAAGTACTATGCTCATTATGTCAATGATAAGCACAACAGATATCTAAGAATGCATTTCCATATGAGCTAGTCTTAGGAAATGTGATGAGTTCATTAGGAAGGAGTATTGGCAAGATGATGTTATAAGAATCTTCCAAGGTAGTAAATGTCATCTCAAAAGTATGTCTAGGCTCTTTTTCTCACTTCTCAAGTGCATAGCATGCATCCATGTCTTCATCATATTGGTCAAAGATAGGCTTGTCATGAACATTTAGCATAAAATTCAAGGAGGTTTTACTTTTTAGCTCTCTAAAGAGGTCTTTAGATATAGTAGGTGAAGACAATTAATGTCTTGAAGTAGAGCATGCAAACCTAGAAGAAGAGGATGACCTTAAAGAAGGTGACTAGTGTGCATATAGAGGAATAGAGGGAGAATTGTACGATGATTCTATTTGTTCCTCTACCACTTTTTCAAATCTAGAATATGTTTTTATCATGCCCTTAGTGAGACTAATGTAAGCAGGGTTAGAGGTCTCTTCAAGTTTATTGTATTGAGTGTGTAGGCTTTGCAATTCCCTAAAGAGATCAAGCAACTCAAGATCATCTAGACTTGGTTGACATTTGGTAGCACAAGATTTTAATCCCATAGTTGTAGACAAAAAGCCAAGTATGGAAGAGACTAGAAGAAGATAATAACATGACACAAGATAACTTGATGTTCAAACTAGAGGGGTAGAGTGTTCACTTGTCAAAGAGAGGTATAAATGAGCAAGTGACTTATCAAACAAAGTATCCAAGAAACTTATGAAATGAGTGACTTAAGTCATGAGCTAGGCAAGAAGCCAAATAGCCAAGTATCCAAGTAGATAGATAGGCAAAGACAAGTGAATGACTCTCCGAATCAAGCAATGTAGTCAAGAGATCAAGGTAGCCATTTTAGCAAAACATACTCTAACATGTAGATTTTAGACCCAAGGAACAATCATAAATGAAGTATAGATACCCTAGACAACCCAAGAACAAGTTTGGAGCAATAAAAATTAATTTTAGCAACCAGGCGAGACAATACAATAAGCTAGGTGATATTTTAAGACATAAAATGTATTACTACACTTTGTAAGAAGTCATGCGATACTTTAGTCCCATACTACACTTTTTCAAGAGGTTGTGCTACAATTTACAAGAAGTAGTACTAAACTTTTTAAGAGGCCATGTGATTTCTTGGTGGGCACTCTTTGTTCTTAATATCTTATCTATTACCATGAACTTTTCTTTGTTCTGATTTGACAAATCTATCTTATTTCTACATCTCCTCTATCTCATTTTGATTTCAATCCTGAGGGGGTAGGAATATTCTATCAATTTTTCCAATTGCTTTCTGCTACAACTATCTATTTTCCCTTGATCTATTTTCTTTCTTTTCTCAACATATCAGTGCTCATCTTGGGTATTGATATTGTCTCTTCTCTCCCCAAATGTTTAGTATTGCTACTAAATAGACTATGCATTTAGGATCTACTATCTCTCTGTGCTTTGTTCTTCAGAGTTAGATCTCTCTATCATCTTGGATTCTTTATTCATTGATGTAAAGTGTTCCCAAACTGATCACACATTGGTCAAAGAGGGGCAAATGTAATCACCAAAAAAAATTCATCTAGACTATGAGCCCCCTTTCTAGCATTTTTGCGTAATTTATCTAATGCCTATCCTTGATCAAATCTCCAAAAATCTAATTATTTGATTTTATCCTATAGTTTGACCACTTTATCCTAAGTTCATATTTAATTAAAAGAAAATGTCCCCCTTTTAATTAAATAAAATTCTCCACTCATCTCTTATCCTAAGTTGCACACACAAAGTATTACCTTTATTTAAAAATAAAAGAAAAAATAGTTTTGTCCCACATGGGGGACAAAAGTCAGCTCTTCATCATGATTGGTGGAAATGCTTGTGCACATGGATCAATCCCACTTTCAAACTCCACGCTTGATCACATTCATCTTGTTTCATGATTTCTATCATCCATTTCTCTTTAAAAGAGAGAGCTCTCTCCTCACTTCACAACTCCACGCTTTTACTAACAATATTTTGCATAACTAAAGATCTCATACTTGTGGAGATCCTCTTCTTCTATCTTCTATTCTTCATTATTCATGCTTCTCATTCATTCTAGTATCTCTCCATGCTTATAGCTTAAATCATCTAGTCTAAATAGGGGTTGTAATACTTATTTTCTAGCTTAGCTTACATTCTACTTTCTCTCATTTAGCTTTCATTTGCATTATATTCATTCTAGATTCTTGGATATTTGCACTCATTGCCTCTACTCTTTGAATCTCTCATTCTATGGTTCACCTTGAAAGGGTTGCATAACTTGGTTCATTTGAGAGCCAATATACTATTATTTTGAACCTATGCATGTCATAGATAGAGAGATATAAGCTGTGTCTTGAGATGCTTTCTTTCATGGGTATTCTCAAGAATAATGGTTTATAAAAGTGTGAAACTTTTTGTAAACATGGTTACAATCTATAGAAAAAACATGTAGCCCAAATCCCAACATGAGAGTGATTATTTTTTTGAAAAATAAATAAATTGTGAAAGCACTTTTAAAGAAAAAATATCAACTTTTGTTGAAAATGTTTTAAAACAAATTTAATTAAAGAAAAGGGTTCATGCAAACTACAAAAAGTGTATGCAAACTTTAAAAAGGAACTTAACTTTGAAAGTAGTGCTTTGGGCCGAATGTATAGGTACAATGTTACTGAAGTACAATAGTGTGCAGATATGGTTGACATGTAGCAATGTACACCTATGTCAGTGCCATGCAAGCAGTCAACTTTGCTACATCATCATGATGATTAACCAACCACATCATGACATTGGTCCCATAGTGCCATATCAATGCTAATGTCAACACCTTGTTAGTGCCCATTGAACATGAAAAATCAAGATGTCACATCAGTGACACATGGTGGGATTTTTTTTGCCTTGACAACTATTTGGTCATCAAATTTATGTAATGTCCCCAATTTAGCAGGTTCTCAAAGCCAGGGTCTATCAAATCATCATTGCAACCCTTGTGAGATGATGATTGGTTTTGGGGGTCTCTATTGTAGATTCACTATTTTTAGTAAGTCTTGAGTTACTATTTTTGGCAAGGCAATGTTGGAAGTGGTGATTTTCATTTTGTAGTCTTAGGCTTAGGATGGGATTACTTATGGGAGAGTCATATTTATTGCATTTATAATGAGACTTTATAATTATTTAATGTAATTATAATTATTAATGCACTTTATATTATACAATAATTTCCCTTTATATTATAAAGTAGTTTCTTAAGTGAAAGGTGTAATGAAGAAGATAGGTTGCACAAGGGGATTATAAATATGGCTCTCATTTTGAGAAAAACATCCAATTGAATATTATAATTTTCTTTTTTTAATTGGCTAAGGGTTTCTAAGTTTTGAGATTTCTTTTGGGATTATATTTGCAAATTGTGTTGAAGTATATAATTTGTCATTCTCCTATTGTAGTAACTTTGTCTAAGGATATCTATGTTGGTTGAAGATTATTGTGTTGGATTGTGAAGAGAGTTATTGAATTTTTTGATTGATCCAAAATTTTATCTAAGAGGGGTTCCATCCGGGCATATACTAGTTTCATTATTTCCTAGGAGGCCACATTTTGGGCACCACATAAGTTTATATTCAAAGGTTGTGTTTGTTTCACATGTTTCTATTTTCATTATTGGAGGCCAACATTAATAACTAGAGGAGTTGTGACTAATTTACATGCCTAACACATATATTAAGGGCAAAAATCAATATTTTAGAACCTACATTTTATTTTGGAGCAGTCGTCGATATTGGGGAAGCATGTGAAAACATACCAGGTCTGCATTTAGAAGCTACATATCATATCCAATTTTTAAGTCTATAATCTATCTTTTGATCCCTTAGCCTAATATATGAGGATTGTATATGGGTATTGGAGGCTATGTTTTGATAGGAAAAGGTGGCTATACATAACTATATCGCAATTTACAACATATTGGATCAATTGGTCAACATTATCAAACTGGGTTTTAAGTTATTGTTTGTAATTCTCAATTCCCAAGTGAGTTAAATAACTACATGGTTTTTAATTGGTATCATTTTTTATAATTTCTTGTATTTCATTCATTTGATTTTCATATCATTCTCAAAAAATATAAAAAAATATATATTCCAAAAAAAAAAAAATTAGAGAAAAATGAGAAATACAAAAATCATTTCTTAGTTCTATCATTTAAGTCAAAGACTAGATAAGGTCTTTATAGTGGTATCAAAGCAATTTTCCACTAGCCCATAGGAATTAAACTCAACTATTAGTGGTTATGTGCATTTGTCAAAGTTAACATTTAGCATTTGATTCATAGTTTTGCAACACAATATCATGGGTGATGAGAGGAGATTCGTGTCAGGTATGCATTATACCCATAGAGGCCATACCACTCCACTTAGATAAGGTGATCCTTATGTTGACACTCTAGTCATGTTTGTTATTAGTGAAATACACCTATTCAAATTGTAAGATTATACTAAGCATATTGTATAGTTAATAGTGTTAACCAAGCATTTTAACTGTTACTGAGTTCTATAGTTGCTACCGAGTCCTTTGGATAGATTTCAGTTTGCACTGAGCAGTTACTACAAAGTTGAAGATTAGTAGTTGAAACCAAGCATCTCAATGCATGCCGAGTTTGCTAGTGCAAACTAAGTTGTGCAGTGCTTACCAAGTTCATAGTTGATGTGATGAGAGTCTAGTGTTAACTGAGCTACTTAGTGTTAACCAAGAGACTTAGTTTATACCAAGCTCAAAGTGATAGCATTAATCGAGCTATGCAGTGTGAATCAAGTGATTCAGTTTATATGGTGAGTTCATAGTATTTGCTAAGTCATATAGATCAAGTTGAAGACTACTTAGAAGTGATTAGTATGGACTGAGCTTCTATGTCTACCAAGTGCATGATGATGTCGAGAATTAATAGTGGATTTCGAGTATCAGAACCTTACTGAGTCATTCTTTAAGACCCAAGTTTATACATTTTGGCCAACTTTGTAATATTTGTGTAAAATTGTATTATGACTAACTTTATAATTATGTAATTGGATTGATATATATATATATATATATATATATATAATATCTCATCTAAATAATAAAAAAGAAATAATGTAATCATCAGAAAAGAGTAGAAGAGAAAATTAAAAAGGCTAAAAAAATATAAGGAGAAGCAAAGATTCATCTATCATAGCAAGGTGATTTATACACCCAAAGGAATCTCATTTAGCAAACCAAATTGTAGATCAGAGATCAACTACTCCTCCATCCTAATAGGTGGATAAGTTAAATCCTTTAACAATGTAGACCTAATAGTCTTATGTAAATCTCTTTATTGAGTGCATACTTCACTGTATGTTTGTAAATCCTTTTACAAGGTGGACCTAGCAGTACTTATTGCTCCTAATAGGGTAGATCATCAAAAGTGGTCATTGTAAGCCTCAACAAGCCAACTTTATATTGTAGTACTAAAGCTTGTGGATATCATCCCCAACCTAGTTTTAATTTTTATTTGGAAGGTTTCCAGGTCACCAAATCTTGTGTTAAATTGTTGTGTACGCTTTCATGTTTTTAGTTTCTCATGCATGCAGTTATATTAGATTTGTTGGTTTGATTTTTGCAAAATAAAATTTTCCTAGTTCTAGGTATAAAAATTAGAATATTTTTATGTCTTGCCTGCTAGGGTTTTGGTTTTCTATTTTTGCAATTTTTAAAACCCTTTGAGAAACCCAATTAAACCCTAATCTTTATGCCCAGGTCTTGTGCTTTTTAAATTTTAATCAAGCACAAAGTTGTTTTGCATCTCAAATATTCCTTTGACACCCATTTAAATTACCTCTTTTCTAGTGCCTGTTATCAAAGTTGTTTGTACCATCTGATCTCTATAAGATCTACGGTGGTCATTATGTCGCATAGAGGAAGTGCGAGGTTTTTAACTCATGCAACATAGTGACTACCATGAATTGGAATTGTGGTGTCATAAAGTTGAGAGTCGAAGATGGAAATCTTGATTGTATCGAAGTTTTGGTAATGTGATTAATGTCAGAGTTGTCAGTGTCAGAGAAGGGACCACTTGGAACAAGTTAAAATTGATGTCACTAGAGTTTGGTTTTTTTGATGTATTGCTATGTTGTGATCAAAAAAAGAATGTGGCCTATAGGTAGTGACATAACACCTTACTAGAGAATAGAAAGGATGACAAATTTTTGAAAAAGATGGTGATCATAAAGTTCTTAGGTGATAATATGGTTGTGCACTTTTATTACCTTGTCAGAGGCATTGATTATGGTAATCATGATTGAAAAATGGATATCTTCCCAGCACTAGATGTTCAAAAGTATTCAATAGGTCACAATGTTGCAACCATGAAAATAAAGAATTGTGCCAGTAGTGACATAGCGCCTTGATAGGAAATGGGTTTGCGACAACAATTTAAAAAGTGGGTCCCAACAATCCTTTCATTAGAAATGAGCCATGTAATTGCCTTGACACGGTGACATCTTGCAAAGAAACATGTGTGCATCAAACTTTTCAAGAACACAGGAGGTCGCTATGTCGTGACTGGAAAGTCCTTACATCCTACCGGTAGCGACATAGTGCCTAACTTGAAAGTATGAAACATGGTGGGGCCCAATCCTATGATGTCACAAAAGGGATTAAAATATTGAATTATTTGCCAACTTTTTGGGACATTTCCAAGTCATACATGACATGGACCCACACTCAAAAGGAAAGGGCAAATGGAAATTCATGATCGTCAGATTGAAGATGAATCAATGATCGTTGCCAAGTCACTGTGGAGAGTTGACCATTTTTTAAGGGTAGTGACATAGTGACCAAAGGGAGTAAAGGAGGAACCCACCATAGTTGCACTAAACCATGAATCAAATGCACGTCATCAAATTGAAATGAAATCAATGGTTGTTGCTATGTCGTGTAGACAACATGCTCAATTTTTATGCATAGTGTTGTAATGACTTGGTGACACATGTCCTCTAGAACTAGTGGGTCCAGTTTATATCGCTAGCAGTGAAGGAAAAGCACATATGGAGGAATTTCATTGGATTTCCTTCTAGCGTGCCAAGTGGAAAACAAGTCATTCTTGTTTTCATGCCTAGATCATTAGATTTTTTAGGATCAATGCTACAAGTTTGAAGCTAGAAGGTGGTGCCACTCTGTTTCCCTTGTAGTTCATTAATGAGGAGTGAAATATTTCTTGTGCAAGAAGAAAATAGAGTACATTGTAGAAATATTTTCCATTTCCATCTTACGCAAACAAATTTTGAGGCCTCTAAAGAAGAAATTATTAAAAATTTGTGTTGGGCTTGATAAAAATGTGAAACAATTTCCCTTTGTTCATAAAGCATCGCAGAATCATAGAGAAGAATAAGCAGAAAATCAAGTAAGTTCCTATGCTCCATACTCTTCAAAGTAATTTAGTTTTCTATAAATTGTATTCAGTATGCCTCCAAAGAAGGTTTACTCTAGGCAAGAAGACTATTTGGCTAGGAATATCCATGATGACCTTCTTGAATTACTACTGAAATCCACAAATGAAATTGTAAAGTGAAAAAGTTAATCTAATTAAAACCTAGACTTAAAATTGCAGATGGGTTATACGATAAGGAGAATTGGGTTAGGGATGCCAAAACTTCCCAAACTAGGCTTTCTTTATTTAAAAAATGGTTTTCAGAAATGAATTTATTTTCCCCTGATGCAAATATCTGGAACTTTGATTTAGGAAAGCTAGTGGTTCCTAGTGTCTTTATGGACTATGACCTCTTAGAGGCTATTGCAAAAAATTAAAATTCATCAATCATAGTAGTGAGAAGAATTGATGGTGAGATTCTGATAATAATCAACCCTGAGGAAATTCAAGAGGTATTTGGGCAAGAGCCATTGAAAGAATATCATGTACCCATTGACCTACAAGAGTTAGAAAAAGAATATTTATCAAAGAAGGATGCAATTAGGTAGGGCACACTGAGGGAACATATAGGGACAATTAGAACTTTGATAGCAATCACAACATCCTCTAGGGAACCTTTCAAAAAGGGATATTTCAATACCTAGGCTGTGGAGGCATACATGACTCCGTGTAGAGTTTTTGGTGAAGATGAACATGATGTTATGCCCATAAGTTTTATGTATATGATTACTCAAATTCCTTCCTTTGGTGTTGATGTTATTTTTGATTTTGCTTCCTATTTAGTAGAAGAAATTCATATAGGCCTAGTTGGAATTGCAAAAGGCAAGGTAGATAAAACTTTTGGTCACTATTCTTTATTGATGCATATGTTTTTGTTCAAAAGAGTAGTATATTTTGGTATGAAATGAAGTTTAATAGAGAAAAAGATGGAGAAACATTGCCAATCTAGTTATGGAGTGCAAATATGAAATGGGATGCAGAAAAAGCTAGTTTCATCAGGTTTCATAGTTGCTTTGCTCTAAAATTGAGGTGCCTTTTATTGAGTGACAATCCTAGAGTGCCAAGGCATTGGTAAGTCTTATCATGCCCATGGATAATCCTACAAGTTTGAAAGTATCACATAATTGCGTAGACACTATCCCATATTCTGTTTCAACTATTTTTAGGATTTATGGTTTCAAAGGAACTCCTCATGTATTAGCCTACTAGGTACCATTAAAGGTAGGGGTAGCTGAGTTTTTGTGGCAGCTAGGAGGATTGGAGGAAAACTGTTTGGTGAAAAGGGGAAGAAGGTCAACTTTCCCAACTTGCACTACAACTCACCAATTTGTAATTACTAAAGGTGGTTGGCTATCCCTTTATTAAATACTAGACCGATATAAGATGGCTATGTCTCATTCCCATTTTTGTGACATTGAGGGATTCTATGACTTGGCTTTTAGGCACAGAGCTAAGCTCAATAAAATAAAACATGACCCATATTACCCTAAGGACATAATAAGAAATGAGTTCTCCTTGCAGGAGAAAGAAACCAAGAAAGAAAAGTGGACAGTTTTCTCAAGGGTTTTGGAGTTTATCCATTGTTATGATGAAGATTATAGTCCTTTGGATAATGCCAACACAGAGGTAGATAGAATCAATAAACTCATGATTATTTTTCTTGAAATAATGGAACCTATGAATGAGAATTTATTATTATTATTAATGCTTATCTAGATAAGGCCAAAGAGGTTATGAGGAGATTGGCATTCACTCCTAATATAGGGGCATGACAATTGATTGTCTATAAAAGGTCAGGTTTTAATGTGATACAAAATAAGAAGGCCACTGTGGATAAGGGTGAACAAATAATAGGATCCACTAGTGTTGTCTTGGAAGAGATACCTGATGAGCCCTCCCCTAAGAGGTGAAAAATAAAAAAAGATCAAGGTCCTCACATTGAGGAATATTCACCTACATAATCCCCTTTACAGATTGAAGAGGAACAACTTACTGGAGAGAAAATTCCAAAGAGGAGTTTTTATTACCTAGGTAGAATTAGATGAGGGAAACCCCTAGGAGCCTACTATGCCAAGCCTAGATTTGACAGTGGTAGGTTATAAAGGAAGGGAACTAGACCTTGTGATGGAGCAAGCTAGTCATCAATCTTTATCAGATGATAGTTTTGTCAAGTCCAGAGCCTTCCACCAGTTTGCATGGAGAAAAAACATAGGAAAATATGAAGAAAGGTGCAATAAATTGAAGACTAAGCATCCAAAAATTGAATATGCAGCCATTCAAACCCAAATAAAAGATGAAATAATAAAATAATTTCAAAGTATAACCCCTAAAGAGGGGAGACAGATGGTGAAAGCATCAAATATTTTACAGCTATCCAATTGGGATATAGTAGATGATCTAGTTTTTAATTCTGTTTCAAATAAATAGGAGCTATAGGATCAAAACAAGAAAGAATTCATAGGTACTACATTCTATGAGGACCAAGCTACTTTGGTCATTTGGTCAATCAGGAAAGGGTCTAGAACAATATCTTTGCAATCATATAGTACTAGGATGATTGGCAATATAATTGTCAAAAGGGTAGTAGATACCACCCATGTAGAGGCTACACATATGAATGTTGAAACATCTCACTTAGTTCTAGCTACTGCAGAGAAAGAAGAGAAGGAAATGTTTGAACTACAGAGTAAATATTATAGAGCTTTGGAGGCTTATAATAAAGAAGTTTAGAAAATAATTAAACTTGAAAATAAGGTAATGGGGAGGTCTTTCAGGCCAAGGATTACATATCCTTGTCCACTAGTGAAACCTTTTAAATCCACTCCTCTCATAGAAATGCCAGATAGTCCACAAAGGCCACAATATTACACAGTTGAAGATTTTGAAGAAGAAAAGAGCTAGCTTTGGGCACTATATGTAGAGCTAAATGTGTAATATGAAGACAAAGTGAGAAAAGTTCTCATGTATCTGGATGATAAAATTGAATGGTTATTATTTTATGATCAATTAGCAAAAGTAATAAACATGTGGGATGAAATAAAAGAAAGTGATGAGGACTTGAAACCTATTGTCAATAAGTGGAGTAAGAGGAGAAAGCAAATCACATTCTTGTGCTACTCTATCATAAGGTCTTCACATCATCACATTGAAATAACTTATGATCTTGCTCATGATCTCATAGAATTTGATGATAAGAGAGTTGAGCTACAAAGAAGAATTGTTAGCTATTTGAATAAGTACAAAAGTAAGAAATTTATTTTATTCCCACTTGCTTTGGATAAGAAAAATAAATTGAAAAATAAAGATGAATGGACTAAAGAATTAGATGATTTATTTTGTTTAATACTGAATGAATTCATAAATGAAAGACGACATGCATGGTGGGTAGACACAATAGAATAAATAGTGAAAGCTGAGTTATTCTTTGATTCTTTAAAGGAAAATTTTGCTAGTATTGATAAAGAGGTAGAATATGTGATAAAAAAGAAAAGTGATATTCTGCAATTTAACTGGCCAGATGACACTCTCTTTGACAAGTGGATGGCTGATGTTGCTTATGATGAGCGGTTGGAAGAGGTTAAGGGTGATGATGATGAGATGAATCCAGATCGAGTATAGATCATTGATACATCTTTAGAATATCAGAGGAGAGAAGAAGAAAAAGAAGGGCAACCATCTCATGTGGAAAGCACCTTGGGCCAAATGGATGATGTGGCATAAATGAAACCAAATATAATTGTCACCTAGGTAGTGCATGATGATGTAAGTGAAAATGCTAGAGTAGAGGTGAATTTGTAGGAATCAAAGCCTAACAAATTATTGGCGAATTTGATAGCTACATATGCCGAGGACTAAAAATAACTAAAAGCCAATCATGGGATTTGTAGCATTTGAAAATGTAATAGAAGAGGGGCCTACCAAAAGAATAATCTGATGTATAAATTTTTTTGTTACATAGTTTTTTGTCTTTTTGTGATAGCTAAATGTAAATATCTTTTGTCTAAGTTGACACCTATTAGTTCTCTATGCCCAAAGCTTGTTGCATCTCACTCTATTTAGGTGAGATTCCAAGGTTAGAGAAGGGCCCAATTTCATTGTTAATTTTGGTCTATAATGAATATGGATCAGTCCAGTTTATTAGTGCAAAACTTATGATGTATTTTTTTGCAAATACTTGGGAATATATTGATGTTTTAGGGGTCTAATATTTTTTCTAGAGTCATTCTTAGTCTTATTGCATTTGTATACAATTTTCAAAGGAGATTAATATAGAGTTGAACTATCCCCATATCTATTCTTGCTAAATTTTGTCTCCATTGTTATTACCTAGTGATTTTGATGTTGTGTGAGCAAAGCTTGTCCAATTGAATGCAATTCACTTAGATTGTATGTCAATTCATTATTGTTATTGATTCAATGAATTAAGTAAATGCTCTAGTGAATTCTATAGGGTTACTAATGTAATAGGAAGGATGTCTATAAGGATGAATTCTAGTAAGAATTGCTGATAGCATTGGTTGTAACGCAATCAATTAGATCCATGAATTGAATTAGACTCTGAATCCCAATGGATAAAGCACATATCCAGTTAATCTAGTTTGCAGATAGAGAGATCATGAATAAGTACCAATTCTAAAATCAAAATCAATTTTATTTTAACATTTGAAGGGTTTCAAAGAGGGTCAACACTCATTTTAACCTGATTTCCGAGTCTTAGATTGCTACTATTTTCAGAAATATTTATAAACTTAGGAAGAATTGTGACCAAATATGCTCATGAGGGATTTATATCATCTAAAAATGTTAAGGAATGTATAAAATATGTATATGTTAGAGGTAGAAGATGATAATAAAAATGAAACTAATAGGATTCTCATACAATAGTATTCATTTGAATCATCCCCTAGGTATACCCACCTTGGTTTTGCAGAGCCTAGAGAGTAGAAGACCAGTCTTCATTTTGTTGAAGTTGGATCCAAGTAATATGCTTACATAATTGTTAAGGGGAAGTAGCTAGTTCCTAGATTTGTGACTATTATTATCTTGGTATTGAGCTTTTTTGTTTAGTAGTTGAAAAACACGAACAAAATGGCCACTCTACTGGGGAGTTATTCAACACATGTATGAGAAGTACTGCAATTTATTTGGTCGTGTTGTGTATGTGTTTGTTAGATCATTTCATTACTATTTGTGGTTGTGATGGACTTGTTTTAGTGACAAATCTTGAGAATTTAAAAAGAAAAGGAATCCCAAATGCCACATGTGTACACTGATGTATACAGCCCTTTCGAGTGTCTTATCTGTCAAGCTAGAGTTGCAGTCTTACAATTTTTGTGATTGGTTCCTCTATGTGTCCTATATGTTTATATTATCTTGTGTCTTTTCCCTAAAAGTCAGGAGTTATTTTATTTTTACTTTCCCTAAGAATATGGTGGCAAATCAATCAAGGTTTTGGAGCTAGTGCTTATTTGATAATTAGTAAATATGGTTGACAAAAGGAGAAACACAAGAGCTTACATAAGAGCCAATCCCAATGTACCAATGTATACTGACTTACCTCAAGGTGGTAGGAAGAACTTGAATAAGAAAAAGGCAGACCCAAACCCCACTTGGAAACCAAGAGGTAGTGTATTAGTTAATTCTCAATACCAACCAGTGGTAGGGAGAGAGTCTTCTTCACTTGGCTCTGAATTAGAAACCACAAGACTCTTAGGAGGAATATTTAGTATCCCATTGCTAGATGAAAGTATCTATTAGGACAAGAATATGTCACTAGTAGGGAATGCATCCCCTAGGCCAAATCTGATAACCGAGCTGAATCATAGGCTAGGATTTAGGAGTGCACTTGAAGATTCTTTTAATCCTAGAATAGTTCCATACATGGAAACTAATCTTATAGATCTAGATGATCCTTTTGATTTAGAAGACACTTCTAAAGATCTAAAGAAGTACGATCAGAGATAGGAGTTTTGAAAAAATGGGTTGCTGAGGAAGAAGCTAAACATGCTCATCTAGGAAAGTAAAGACAACAAGCCACCCTAGACACCATTGTTGAAAGAGACAATTTTCTTAGAAGGATAGATGCCTTAAAAGAACAAAACAAGAAGTTAGAAGAAAGAACATCAATCCTTCATGTTGATGTCTTTGGCGATGTAGATAGTTTGAGAACTAAAGTTCAAGAACAAGAAAAGCTTCCAAGCCAAAGACAAGAACTTGTTATCTCCCAATTTCAACCCTACAAGCCTATCCAAAATAACCAAGTAGAATCTATTGTCAAACAAATAGATAAAGGAAAAGACAAAGCTGTAGGAATCTAGATAAATGAGCCTCAAGTAGCAGCAAGTAAATCTATAAACCCCCTATGTCAAAGTTAGATCTAGATCTGGAAAAGGCTAGGAAAGAGAAATAAGATCTTGCAAAGGAACTCGAATAGGTTGAGAATGAAGCCCATGCTACATAAACTAGGAGAAAAATTTTAGTTTATAAAGTCTAGTTCTGCATTGGCTTCATGGCCAAACTTGTCTACCCCAACTACAACTTTTGTAACTTCCTGTAGACTAGTAGTTTCAAATCAAGGAATGTCTCAATTGTTAGGAATAAGGTGTCTCAACCTTGTATAATTACTATTCTTATTATTTGTTTTGTAAAATGTATTTCTTGCAAATAATGTTGATGTGTCGACATCTTGAATTGTGTGTAAGGAGATCATGACTAAAACGATTATGATGGATTCCTATGACAGGTAAGAGCTATGTTAGGAAGATTCAATGACAAGTGAAGACATGTGGCAACTAAGATATTTGAGTACTGTACACTCTAAGATATTGGAGAATGGTAAAACCCTAATATGGTTTACCTTTTGGGAGTAGCCCTAAAGTGAAGTGCATGTTATAAGCATTTTTAGGGTTGTGAAGAGATGCGATGCAAAAAAGGTGTATTGTTGGTACTGGGAGTAGCTATTGGAGTCTTCTGTTGTTGATGTTGAACTTGCATTGCAAGTGTATTGTAACCTTGTGTTGAAGATAATATATTGTGCAGGTTTTGAAGGGGTGGGGTTGTTTTACCGAAAGGTTTTTCCCCACCGGCAAATCCTTGTGTTATGTGTTCCTTTCTTTGTCTATTTTTTGTATGCATGGTTGGCTACAATATTATTGTTTACATGATATTGAATCTGTAAGTGTAGAAGATTTTAATAGGATTTGCATCATACTTTCCTTATGAGATTAGTGTAGGAAGCTATTTCCGCACCTGAGTTTCCTTACAAGTGGTATCAGAGCTTGATCAACTTTTGATCCTAGTTGTTGGGTAGGGTTTTTTGAGCTAATCTCAAGTTGAGTGGGGGTTTTGTGCAGAGCATCCTGAATCTTATTTGTAGATTGAGATGGCAAGTTCATCATATGGAAGAATGGAGGTGGAGAAATTTAATGGCACTAATTTTGAGTTGTGGAAACTCAAGATGGAAGACATGTTGGAAGATCGTGACCTATGGGAAGCAACTACAAGCACTACAAGACCAGCAACTATAGCTCAAGTAGATTGCGATATCAAAGATTGTAAAGCTAAGGGTCTCATAGGACTCTGTTTAACCGATGCAATCCTTCTGAATGTTCTAGATGAGAAAATTGCATATAGTTTGTGGGAGAGACTTGGGGCCATGTATTAGGCCAAATATTTGGTGAACAAGTTGTTCCTGAGGAAGAAGTTGTATTCTCTATGAATGGAGGAAGGTGGATCCTTAACGGATCATTTAAATGCATTTAATCTGTTGGCTGCACAGTTGACATCAGCAGGTGTCAAGTTAGAGGAGGAGGATCGTTGCTACACACTTTTGTGTTCTTTACCGGATTCATGGGACCATCTTGTGATGGCTCTTGGAAGCACATTAGTCACCTTCAAAATGGATAATGTGGTGTCTTCACTACTATCAGAGGAGATGCGGAGAAAGGCTTCTATTTCAAAAAAATAAGCCCTTGCTATTCGTGGGAGATCCACAGAAAGAGGGAAGAAAAATGACAATAAGTCTGACAATAAGGGTAGATCCAAATCCTGTGGGAAGTCAAAGACTTCCAATAATTCCAAGGAAAAATGTTGGAACTATGATAAGACTGGGCACTTCCGTAAAGACTGTAAAGAGCCTAAGAAGAAGAAGAAAGCCTCAGATTCTAGTTTTGAAAAATCTTAAGAAGATGGCGATGCATTCATCATAGCTTTGGCAACCCATGCATCTGATGATGTGTGATTGGTTGACTTAGGTGCATCTTTTCACATGACCTCTCATCGAAACTAGTTCTCAAGATATGAAGAGTTCAATGGTGGAAAGGTGTACTTGGGTGATTATTCTCACCTAAAGATAGTTGGACACGGAAGGGTCACTATAAAATTTCTTGATGGATGAGTAAAGGGAATCAATGGAGTTATGCATATTCTAGGTTTGGCAAGAAACCTATTATCTGTAAGTATGCGGAATGATGTAGGTGTGCAAGATTTTTTTTCTAAAGATGGATGTAAGATGATGAGAGGAGCTATGGTGCTTGCTAAGGGTAGTAGGAGAGGTACTTTGTTTCAGCTTGATACACACATTTCTCAGTGTAATAGTTCTTCTATTTCAAAGAAGAGAGTATCTATCACTTCAACCCCACCATCTGAATGAGCAGTAAAGAAGACTATGGTTAGTGGTTCTGATGGTAGTGCAACAAGTGTACCTAAGGGTGCAAACACTTTGGAAGTAAAGATTTCTGCAGAAAAGACAATGTTGTGGCATTTGAGATTTGGTCACATTGGTGAGAAGGGTCTCAGAACCCTGAAAAATAAAAATCTCGTTGAGGGGTTAAATGATTGTAATCTTGAGTTCAACTTCTATGAACACTGTGTATATGGTAAACATAATCATGTTCAGTTTTACTCTAGTTCTCACAAATCTTCTGATGTTTTGGATCTTATTCATTCTGGTGTATTTGGTCCTGTAAAAGTTCCTTCAATCTCCAAGTCTGTATTTTTTGTATTTTTCATAGATGATTACAGTAGAAGGACATGGATTTATTTCCTTAAAATTAAGACACAAGTCTTTAGTCGACTCAAGGAATTTATAGCCCTTGTAGAGAATCAAACTAGTAAGAAGATTAAGTGTGTGAGAATTGAAAATGGTGGTGAGTTTTGCTCAGCAAAGTTTGAATAGTTCTGTAAAGAACAAGGTATCAAGAGGAATAAGAAAACTCCATATACCCCACAACAAAATGGAGTTGCAGAGAGAATGAACAGGACACTGATGGAGAAGGCTAGGAGTATGCTTAGTGGAGCTGGTTTAGAACAAAGGTTTTGGGCCAAAGCTATGGCCAATGCTTGTTATCTGGTTAACAGATCTCCTACATCAGCCCTTGTTGGTAAGACACCCATGGAGGTGTGGTCTGGTAAGAAGCCTTCAATTAGACATCTTCATGTTTTTGGTTGTGAAGCTTATGCACATGTTCCAATGGAGAAAAGATCTAAGTTGGAAAACAAAGTTGTTAAATGTATTTTCATCGAGTACAATGCTGGTGTGAAAGGATACAAGCTTTGGGATCCTATGACTAGTAAGGTGTTGTATAGTAGAAATGTTATTTTTAGAGAGCTAACATCTTCTCCTATTGTGCTACAACCAGATGAAAAAGAAAAGGAAAAAGATGTTGTTCAGTTGCCTCCTACCCCTGAGAAGACTGAACAGAGAGATCATGTTGGGTCTAATGATGAGGAGAGCTCTTGCAACTCTAATAGTTCAGAAGAAGAGGAAGAACAACCTCAACCTCAGCCCTTGAGGAGATCCATGAGAGAAAGAAAGCAACCAGAAAGGTTTGGTTATTCTATGTTAGATTCTAGTTGTGCTTTTGGTTTGATTACTAACACTGATGAGCCTAGATCTGTGAAAGAGGCTTTGGGCATGGAAGATGTAGGTTCCTAGATTGAGGCTATGGATGATGAGATGGCTTCATTAGAGAAAAAAAAAATGGGACCTTGTACCTTTTCCTAAAGGGAAAAAATCTCTTGGCTGTAAATGAGTGTTCAAGAAGAAATTTTGTGTAGATGGCAGTGTTGAAAGGTACAAAGCTAGATTGGTTGCAAAGGGGTATTCACAAGTAGAGGGAATAATTTATGGTGAAATATTCTCTCCTATTGCAAAGTTGACATCCATTAGATTTCTATTATCTCTTGCTAATTCATATGATTTAGAGATAGAACAGATGGATGTGAAGACAACTTTCCTTCATGGTGATTTGGAGGAAGAGATTTATATGTCACAGCCTGAGCACTACATTGTTAAAGGTAAAGAATTCTTTGTTTGCAGATTAAAGAAATCTCTATATGGTTTGAAGAAATATCCTAAGATGTGGTACCTTAAGTTTGATGCCTTTGTGTTTTCAATTAGATTTGTAAGATCGAAATCAGATCATTGTGTTTATTTCAAAATTGAAAATGATCACCTTCTTATTGTTGCATTATATGTTGATGATATGTTGCTGTTTGGGAAGGGTAAGGGTATGATTTCTAATTTTAAATCTCAGTTGTTAGCACAGTTTGAGGTGAAAGATCTTGGGTCAGCTAGGTACATCTTGGGTATGGAAATTAGTAGAGACAGGTCTAACAAAAAACTTTGGTTGAGTCAGAGTAAGTATGTGAAGTCTGTGTTGGACAGGTTCGGCATGGCAGATTGTAGACCACTATGTGTTCCTATTCCTATGGGAACAAAGTTATTTGTAGATGATTGTCCAAAATCTCCTAGCGAGGTGGAGGACATGAGTAGAGTACCTTATGCTAGTGCAGTTGGCAGTCTTATGTATGCTATAGTCTGTACTAGACCATGTAGACACCTAAATTTGATTACACTGCTTTGGTAATCCTATTTAGTTATCTCTAAAGGCATCATTAATTAAATTCCTATTTAATTAATCCTTTGCCATCCCCTAGTTGATTAATTTAATTAATCATCTACAGTCCTAATTGATAAATCAAATAACCTATTATTTATCAATTTAATCCTATTCTTCTATCTAATTCCAAAATCCTCATTTATTAAATAAATCTATTTGATAAATAAAACCCTCAAATCTAATAAGCCCCTAACTTATCCCTAAACCCTCTTTTTAGCCTAATCCACCCCATCCACCCATACTAACCAATCTTAGCTACTAACTCACCCACCCTCATGAATGCCATCCACTTGCAAATCTCTAACATCCCTAATCTAATCCTAAACCCAAGCCTAATCCCCCCCTAACCTTGTCACATTCCCTAAGTAAGCTTAAGACTTTCCTAAGCCAAGCAAAGTCAACAATCTCAACTCCCTCCAAAATATCCCAACCACTTAGCCATGAATGCTCTTACAAAGTCCATAAAGACTCTTACAAGCCCATTCATTTCTCTTACAAGCCATAATGAAGGGTCTTTATGAAGATATTATCCCTTGAGCCTCCTTTGTTGACTCATCCTTCCCCTTTCCTCCATCCACTCACCTTGTGACATGTGTCACTCCTTGGTTGGTGCTAAACAAGCACAATCCATGTGCTCCCCTTTGAGTGCATCCTAGCCCTCCTTAAGCTTTCATCTCTCCTTGCATCTTAACCCTCCATCCCTCAAGCCCTTAGCCTATAAATTGAATCCCCTCCCAAGCCATTTCATCACAACCTTTAAGCCAAAGTTATAATGCTAGTTTGAGAACCAAAAGCCATCAACCATACCCTTATAATGCCAAATTGAGAGCTCACAAAACTACCAATTTTCCATTTACTCATCCCCACAATTGAAGCATAGTTTGAGCATCTTGAGCATACATCCCAATCCTTAGATTCATCTACCAAGAAAAGAGCTAAATCCTATTGGGAGAGTCCATTCATTTCACTCATATTTCCAATTGGGGTTTCCTCTTTAGTCTCTCATTTATGTTATGGTATTTTAATTTGTAAATGCTTTTGATTTCTTAATTTAGTGTTTCTAACATACTAATATAGCATATACAGACTAGACATTTCCCAAGCAATGGGAGTCCTAAGTCGATTTATGGCTAATCTTGGACGGATACATTGGGATGCAGTTAAGCGAGTATTCAAATATTTGAGGGGTACATTAGATTACTCCATATGTTATCATGGTAACTCTTCTGGACCTCTGAATTCAGTTTGTATTCATGGGTTTGTGGATTCAAATTGGGCAGGTGATATTGACTGCAGGAGATCCACCAGTGCTTATGTGTTCACTATGTTTGGTGGTGCCATTAGTTGGATGAGCAAGCGACAGCCTGTGGTTGGTTTGTCCACTACATAAGCTGAGTATATGGCTGCTACTCATGCTTGTAAGGAAGCCATTTGTCTTAAGAGATTGTGTTCTGATGTAGGTGTTGATGCAAAACAGATTACTATTTGGTGTGATAGTTAGAGTGCTATTTTCCTTGTAAAGAATCCAACTTTCCATACTAGAACGAAGCACATTAATGTGCAGTATCACTTTGTGAGAGATATGGTGGAAGATGGAAAGGTAAATTTGGAAAAGGTAGATACTGTGAAGAATGTTGTAGATGCATTAATGAAACTAGTGGGCACTGAGAATTTCAGATGGTGTTCGGAGTCTATGGGCCTTTTGGCCTATAGCGGTTAGTTCCTAGTATGTTCCTGTTGCTCTTACAAGGTGTTTGACAAGTGGGAGAATGTTAGGAATAAGGTGTCTCAACCTTGTATAATTCCTATTCTTATTATTTTTTTGTAAAATGTATTTCTTACAAATAATGTTGATGTGTCGACATCTTGAATTGTGTGTAAGGAGATCATGACTAAAACGGTTATGATGGATTCCTATGACATGTAAGAGCTATGTTAGGAAGATTCAATGATAGGTGAAGACATGTGACAACTAAGATATTTGAGTACTATACACTCTACCCCAATAGTAAAACCTAATACGGTTTACCTTTTGGGAGTAGCCCTAAAGTAAAGTGCATGTTATAAGCATTTTTAGGGTTGCGAAGAGATGCGATGCGAAAAAGGTGTATTCTTGGTACTGCGAGTAGCTACTGGAGTCTTCTGTTGTTGATGTTGAACTTGCATTGCAAGTGTATTGTAAGCTCGTGTTGAAGATAATACATTGTGTAGGTTCTGAAGGGGTGGGGTTGTTTTACTGAAAGGTTTTTCCCCACTGGCAAATCCTTATGTTATGTATTCCTTTCTCATTCTATTTTCTGTATGCATGGTTGGTTGCAATATTGTTGTTTACATGATATTGAATCTGTAAGTGTAGAAGATTTTAATAGGATTTGCATCATACTTTCCTTATGAGATTAGTGTAGGAAGCTATTTCTGCACCTGAGTTTCCTTACATCAATCTGCCCCTACCTCATCATCCACTATTAGTACTCAAGTCCCTGTCATCCAACCTCAACAATCTCAAAGTGTTTTTCTCAACCGAGACAATATAGCAAGCACCTCAAATGTTGCTAGTTTTCAAAATAATCCCATCTATATGGAAAAGTATAGAAAAATTTCATTTGTAGCTATTCATGGTTCTCTACACCCTATATCTTTTGATTTAAGAGATAAAGTGTCAAGTTCTCTGGAAATAATCCTATTACTAGTGAAGAGCACTTAAGAATTTTCATAGATATGCTAAATGACTTTGAAGTTGAACATGAGGATGTGGTGATGAATTTATTTGTTCATTCACTCATTGAAGATGCAAGGGATTGATTCAGAAGATTACTTGATGACAGTATTAGTTCATGGAGTGATTTGGAAAAATTGTTTAAAGAACAATATGGAGATAATATGAATGTTGGGTTTATGTTGAATGATTTCAATAACATAAAGAAAAACCCTAATGATTCTATATTTGATTTCAATGTGAGATTCCAAAAATGGATATACAAATTGTTCTATGTTATGATGTTAAATGAGGATGTTTTTCTTACAACCTATTTTAATGCTTTTGATAGCAAGATGGCTTACCAGTTGAGGGATAAAGATCTTAAAACTTTGAGAGATGCTTATAAGATTGTAGTAAATATTGAAAATAATAGGAAAGAACCTATCAAGCTTGATAGGAGAGATGACCCAAAGTTTCTTAATCCCAAGAATAATAATAAGATAGAAGTTGATAAAATTCTTGTAGGTAAGAAACCTAAAGAACCCACAATAGGTCAAATATTGGACTTGTTGAAAAAGTTAAGCTTAACTACTTTCAATACATGTAAGCTTAATGTTGGTGAGAAAGTTGCAGTGAACAAAAAAAATTTCAATAGACAACCTAGAATGCAAAACTTTCCTTATACCACTCAATGGAAGGATGGTAAAGCAATTCCTAACCAGGCCCAAAATATAAAAGATAATGGTACACTAGATCCTTTGCAAAGAAGCTCCATTAATATGGATAATGATGTCCCATGGTGCATCATATGTCAATCACCTCACTCTTCAAATTATTCTGTAGTTGCTATGTCATTTGCTTTAGGTCAAAATGCACAAAATGAGGAAGAAGAAAAAAGCCACGATGATGTAAGCTATAATATGGTCAACATGTGTGATGATTGTATGAATTTTGGTTTAGAAGAAATTGAAAGTGATCTTGGAAATAAGAGATTTATCTATTAGTTACATCATCAAAAAGTGTTCTTAGATCACGAAGGTTGTGATGAAGATTAGGTATGTGCTACATCTTCTGAAGTTGGCCATGTAAACTTGAGAATGCCCTCTAGAGAGGAGATTGATAGGATCACCGCATAGATGATTTCCCAAGTGCATAGCAATTACATTTTGAGAAACCAAATAGTTAATAATGATGTTGGGAAGCCTTTTGGTATATTCATAAAGGATATTACACACAAGATGAAAGATGAAAATAAGAAGGCTAATGTAGAGAAAACTAAAGTTAAAGACATCAAAACCAAGAAGTGGGAACCCAAGAAGAAGGTTCAATTCCAAACAAATGAGATAGTAAAAGCAATTGTGCAAGAAAAGAAATCAAAATCTAATATTGTCAAGCAAATAATAGTGCATGTTGTTCAAAAGGTTTCAAGTCTAGGTATTCTTGTGAAACCCACTGTATTTGAACCTATTGATATGATATCTATGTTGTCACAAATTACTATTAAAGTACCTTTATTTTAACTATTTAGAATTGAAGAGCATAAAAGCAAAGTCTTTTCATGGTTGGGAGGGATAGGAAATAAAGACAATATTATATAACAAAATGTCATTCAATAAATCCCATTGGTAGTAGAAGATAGTGGTATTATATCTCAAATTTACCAAATGTTCTTGGATGATTCATCAATAGCATATATAGAAGATATTGAACTCTTCTTTCTTAGTTTGATTATAAAGGGAAAAACCCTAAAATATTACATGATAGATTTAAGAGCGTCTAACACCATCATTCCTTTCAAAGTAATGGAAGCCCTAAGGTTGAAAGTAGACACTAAGCAAGGGAGATGTAGAGGTATGGATGCTAGAGAAGTTCCAATTATAGGTACTATCAATGCTTTACCATTTAAGCTAGCTACATACCTTGAGGTAGAATTGACTATGTCAATCCTTGTAGTTGATATTCCTCCACATCATGGAATGTTGCTCTCTAGAAAATGGAGTGTTGCTATGGGAGGTAGCCTACAATGTGACCTAACCTATGCAACTTTTCACATAGGCGATAAGGCTATTAAAGTAGACAGAGAGTTAAGGGTCAGTCATATTTTGGGGGAAGAAATTGACAGAGATTCTACTTGTTTCTTAGACATGGGTGTGAATGCATTCAGAGCTGAGTTAGTTATCCAAGAAGCTGAGAAGTTGCTTGTTGTGATTGAGCATGAAGTTGAGTGTTGTATGGATTCACCAGTATTATGGACTATGTATTTTGATGGAGCCAACTCTAAGGAAGGTTTGGGGGTAGAGGTGGTTTTCATTTCTCCTGAAAAGAATACTTTTAGATACTCCTTAACCCTAAATTTTTCATATACCAATAATATAGCTGAATATGAAGCTCCACTATTAGGAGTGAAAGTTGCTACCCACCATGGAATTAAAAAGTTGCATGCTATAGGTGATTTTGAATTGGTTATTTCATAGATAAGGGAAACAAATGCCTCTAAAAATAAAAGATTGAAATAGTATAGAAATGTTGTCTGGGATCAAATATAGTTCTTTGACATGAATTCAATATTTCATGGAGAGACAAAACTTAGAATAAGATGGTCGACCTTTTAGAAAATGTAGTAATTAAACCAAATGATGTATCATTTGTAGGAATTTCATAGATTGAGGTCCAGAATAGACCCTCAATACCTGACAATATTGAACATTGGCAAGTATTTGAAGATGACAAAGACATTGTACATTTCTTGTTGAATGAAGATAAATACCATGGTCAAGAATTGGACTGTAGTGATTTAGTTGAAACCATAGATAGTAACGAAACAATTTTTGGTCGAGAGGTCATACAATTAATGACTAATAAAATACCTAAGGGTCTAGTTGTTTTAGAGAACAAGTTTGACAACCAAGATAGGGTAAGACCTAGGGCTATAGATTATAAACCTCAAGAGCTAGAAGAAATAAACCTTGGAACTAATGAGGCCCCCAAGAAAGTTTATATTGGTCAAAATTTGTTAGCTAAAATTAGAAAGCCTTTGATTAACCTATTGAGAAAATATAGACATGTATTTGCATGGTCATATGATGACCTAAAGGCTTATAGAGAAGATTTTTGGAATTATAGATGGAGTAATTGAGAGGGGGGGGGGATGATTCAGTTACCACAAAAAAAAATCCACATATCCCTTAGATGTCTTAAAACTTAATTACTACTGTCACTCGGTAGCCACACATAAAAACACTGTAACTTGGTAGATTAACTTGTTATTGATCTTTAAGCATTCACAATTATTAATATGCATGCAAAAGTAAACAATATGAACACAAGAGACATCGGATTTAATGTGGAAACCCAATATGGGAAAAACCACCAAGTAACTAGTTACCAATTTTCACTCTTCTGAAGTGAGCCCTATTAGGAGCCAACCCTATTAAAGGTTACAAAACACACTATTAGGTGTGCCCTTGTTAGAGGATTTAATCACCTTGATAGGAGTGGCCTTGCTAGAGGACTTTAGAACAATTTAGTAGAACTATCCACCTTGTTAGAGGATTCACAAAATGGCTGTTAGACCAAGTTTGTTAAGAGATTTAGAAATTATTGCTACAATGGTGAGAAAGTAACAATAAGTGACCTAAATGAGATGTAATTAAACTTTTCTGATACAGATCAATAGATCCTCACTGATCGAATACAACTCTACTGCTCTACAAGCATATCTGACCCTTCTTCAAAATTTTCTCACACTTCCTCTTTACACAACTTGCATGCTCACTCATTCATACATCCATTCATTCATACTTTAGAATTCACAACTTGACCTTTTATTTATACAGTACAATGTCAAGTCGGCTCAATTACAAGTTACATTTACAAATAAACAATACCTCAATCGGCTACGAACATTACATGAAACAAATAAACTTTATTTCCCAAAATAATGAAATCCTTCATTGGCTAACCCTACTTGGTAAACACTACTCCAAAAGCTATTTCTAGTGTTAACTAGGTGAATCTTGGTAAACATTGCAAACTCTACAAAATCCTTTGGAGACTGAGTGAACTCGATAAGAACTAACTTTCTTTTGTTGACCTTGTCAGCTCAGTAGAAACTAATTTTTGTCATAGAAGCCTTCAACACCCAAGTGAGCTTGGTAGAAATTGTCTTCATAGTGTAACCTCTAGAAATTCTTGGTAGACTTTGAAGTTCACTTTGCTAACCAACTGAGCTTGGTAGACTCTATCTTTTGCCTTGCTAACCAACTGAGCTTGGTAGACTCTGACTGATAACTAACATGACATTTGTGTAACATCAAAGACAACACACAATTGAATAATTATATCCAACAATCTCCCTCTTTGGCATTGATGGCAACACAACATGTCATAGCATAATGAAATTTGAAAATAAGTATTTTTCTGACAAAATGTTTCTCCCTCTTACATTTCATTCCACAAACTTTGATATTATAGTAATCTCCCTCTATGAAGGATTACATAGCTTCTATTTGAACATCAAGCTCTTCATAAACACATTCAAATTTTAGAAACATATGATAGTATACTCTCCCTCTTTGACAACACATGCCAAAGACAACACAAACCAAATGAAGAAAAATGTACCTTATGTACTGATTCATATGCAATATTTCCATGATTATTCTGCATCAAATGAATGATCTTTAACTTGATACCTATTGATGCATCACTAAAACTTAATTTTAGTGAGCTTTAGATAGGGGAATGACCCCTAATTTACCTCTTAGATACAACAATGCATCCTTAGGAAAAGGCTTGGTGAATATGTTAGCAATTTGTTCCTTTGCATGGACATATTCGAATATGATTTCCTTATCCTACACCAATTCTATGAAAAAGTGATACTTTATTGCAATGTGTTTGGTTTTTGAATGCATCACTAGATTTTTGGATATGCTAATTACACTTGTATTGTCACAAAACATAACAATAGGTTCTTTGATTTCCTCCTTCATGCCTTCCAATAATTGTTTGAACCAAACAATATTAGAATAGTTTACTACTGGTACAACATACTCTGCTTCTACTATGGATTGAGATTTACAATTTTTCTTTCTACTAGTCCAAGAAACCAACCTCTTTCCAAGAAAGAAAGCTCCTCCACTTGTGCTCTTTCTGTCATCAATGTTTCTTGCCCAATCTGCATCAATAAACACTTTCAAATCTAGATTACTTCCAAATTTGTACCATAACCCATAAGCTTCAGTGCCTTTCAAATATCTGATGATCCTTTTGATTGAATTCATGTGATTTTCTCTTGGTTTTGTTGAAAATCTTGCTACAATACCAATTGCAAGGGCAATATCTGGCCTTGTGTGCACTACATACTGTAACTTTCCAATCATAGATCTATACAATGTCTGATCTACCTCCTTTGATTCATCATCCTTGGTAAGTTTCAATCCGGTACACATGAGTCCCAACTAGTTTACAGTCTTCTGTGCCAATTTTTTTTTAGTATCTGCTTGATATATTTAGATTGAGTGATGTAGATGCCATTTTTACTCTACTGAATTTGAAGACCAACAAAGAATTTGATCTTACCAAACATTGACATCTCAAATTCCTTCATTTTCTCTGAAAATTCCTTGGAAAGATCATCATTCCCTATGAACAAAGTATCATCCACAAATATTTCTGCCAAAACAATCTTATTATTTGGTCCTTCCTTGATATACAAGTTACTATTATCATTAGTTCTTTGAAAACCAATCTGAATAAGATAGTTATGCAATCTTTTATACCATACTCTAGGGGCTTGTTTCAGACCATACAATGCTTTGTGTAATTTGCAGACCATGTCCTTCTTGTCTGGATCAAAAAAATATTCGGGCTGTTCAATGTAGACTTCTTCATCAAGTATACCATTGAGAAATGCTGACTTGACATCCATTTAATAAAATTTAAATCCTTTGTATGCAGCATATGCAAGTAAGGTCCTAACACCTTCCAATCTTGCAACAGAAGAACAAGTCTCTCCATAGTCTATTCCATCTTTTTGAGAATATCCTTTGCATACCAGTCTAGCTTTGTTCCTTGACACCTTACCATCTTCATTCAACTTATTTCTGAATACCCACTTAGTTCCAATCATATTTTTGTCTTTAGGCCTAGGTACAATAGTCCATGTTTTTTTTTTCTCTATCTGATCTATCTCTTCATTCATAGCCTCAATCCAACTTTCATTTTCTAATGCATCTTTGACACTTCTAGGTTCAAAATCAGCAAGTAAACAAGTACCTTTCAACTTACTTCTTGTCATAGTTCCTTCAGATTTGTCTCTAATGATCTAATCTAGTGTATTATGTCTCCTGACATATTTGGTTAGTGCAGGTTCCTTTCCTTTTGAATGCTTTGCATTTTCATCCTCTTACACTTCAGCTTCAAGTTCTGGTTGTTATGTCTGCCTCTCGGGTCCTTTAGACTTAGTAGGCATTGGCTCAGTACCATCTGAATGTGACTTAGTTTCCTTAAACTTAGTTTGAACTTCCTACAACTTAATTATTGAAGACTCAAGAGTAGAAGATTCCTAATTGATAGGTGTATCTGGCATTGTATCAGGTTCAATGAAAACAAATATCTTGTAGTCTTCTGGTTCCCTTTTGCTTTCTTCTTCAGTTCTTTCTACAAACTCATCAACTTTCACATGTGCACTTTCTATGACTTTGTGAGTAGACAAGTTAAAATTTCTATATGCTTTACTTTTACAAGAATAACCCAAAAAAATTCCTTCATCACCCTTCACATCAAATTTACCTTTTCTAGATTCTTTCAAAATGTAACATTTTCTTCCAAATACTTTTAGGTAACTTACATTGGGTTTATAGCCATACCATAGCTCATAGGGTGTTTTGAATGAGTCCTTCTTCAGTTGTACTCAGTTCAAGGTATAAACTGCAGTGCTAATAGCTTCCTTTTAGCTCTTTTAATCATTAAGGTTCTTGCACAGTCCATGATAGATCTGTTCCTCCTTTCAGCTATTCTATTTTGCTCGGGAGTTCTAGGGGCTGATACCTATCTTTTGATCCCTCTTTCAATGCAAAAGTTATTGAATTCATGGGAGATGAATTCACCACCTCTGTTTGAACTCAAACATTTTAGTCTTTTGCCTGTTTCCTTTTCTACTCTGGCCAAATACCAATTGAACTTCTCAAATGCTTCTGATTTGTATCTTAGGTACATGATAGTCATCATTCTTGAGTAATCATCAACAAAAAGAATAAAGAACTTTTCACTAGTATAGCTTTCAATTCCAATAGGTCCACACAAATCAATATGCACAATTTCTAAAACTTCTTCAGACTAATAGTTCTTACTTTTAAAGCTAGTCTTTCCCATCTTGCCAATCTAACAATTCTTGCATAGACCAACCTCAAGTGTCTTTATATTAGGAATGCCTCTTACATTCTTAAAATTTACTTATTTTCACCAAGTTATCAAAGTTCACATGACACAACCTCCTATGCCATAACCAACTTTCTTCAACTTGAGTAATAAAACATGAAAATTCACCAAGTTCAAGATAGAACAAGTTACCTTTTGTTTGTGAACTTGATCCAATCAGCTTTCCTTTGTCATCCAACAGTCTTTCTTTTCCATGCATGAATTCTATTTTGAATCCATTATTGAGTAGCTATGCCACACCCAACAGATTATGTTTTAGTCTTTCTACCCAATATTCATTATCACATACAAGCTCTTTGGTTAGTGAGATTCTTCCTCTTCCTTTTATGCAACAAGGTTCATTATTACCAAACCTCACACTACCACCATCATAGTCTTCAAAATGTTCAAACTTTATTTTATCACCAGTCATATGATGAGAGCAACCACTATCTATAATCCATGTATCATTTTTTCTCACATGAGAAATAAGTGCCATTTCCTCATCATTATCAAATTCATCTTTCACAACAATGTAAACAATTTCATCTTCTTTTTCATCAGAATCATTAGAATCCTTAGCCATGAAACATGTTTTCTTACCTTTGTCCTTGAATTATTTGAAGTCTTTCTTGCCATTGCACTTGTGACCTTTCTTCTCATCCTTGTTCTACTTATTTGGGCACCTAGCAACAATATGTCCAATTTCCTCACATGAAAAACAAATTAGAGGAACCTTACCTTTGTATTTCCCTTTGCCTCTAGAATATTTCCTTGCTAGTAGATCTTCAACCACCTCAAGATCACTGTAAAAACTTTGTTCTAATTCTTTTTCACTTTCTAACTAAGAATCCTTTATCTTCTTACATTTCTCCTTAAGTGAAAGATTGGCTTCAAATGCTGATTCAATGTTCTTGGTAGCTAGAACATAGCTATCATAGTTATGTAGCTCAAATGTAGTCAATCTTCCAACTATGGCCTCTAAATTTATCTTATGATTTGCTTCACATCTTCTTTCTTGAATTGTAGAAACTCTAATTGCATAAATGGGAAGTAATGTTCTAAGAACTTTACTTATAATTGTTTCCTCCTTGATATCTCCTCCAGAAGCTTTGATTTCACTAACACTTGCTTTGACTCTTTCAACATATTTTGCAATGTTTTCATCCTCTCTCATCCTCATCTAATCAAATTGTCCTCTTAGACTTTTTGCTTTGGCTCTTCTCACATTATCATCACCTCCATAGATATCTTTTAGCTTGTTCCACATTTCAAAGGTAGTTTTGTAGTCTTTGACATCATCAAATTCTTCATAGCTTAGGGCAGATGCAGTTTCTATCATCATGGTGTTATGAGTCTTCTTCTCAGTAATGTCATTAGTAGATAATGTACCAGAAGGAGTTGCATATGATTCATCAAGATATTTCAATCCCATGTCTCCAATTGAAGCCAAATGGAGTCTCATGAGACCTTGCCATGCTAAAAAGTTATCCCTGTTAAGCCTTAAAATTTCCCTCTTGTAAGACATCTTGATCTTTAGCTTGGATCCTTAAAATTCTTTTTGCAAGCACCAAAAGCTCTGATACCAATTGTTGGAATTATAGATGGAGTAACTGAGAGGGGGGGGGTAGGGGTGTGAATTAGTTACTACAAAAAAGAATCCACAGATCCCTTAGATGTCTTAAAACTTAATTACTGCTATCACTCAGTAGCCACACAATTTTTTTTTGTAACTGGGTAGATTAACTTGTTAACGATCTTTAAGCATTCAAAATTATTAACATGCATACAAAAGTAAACAATATGAACACAAGAGACACCAGATTTAATGTGGAAACCCAATATGGGAAAAGCCACCAAGTAACTAGCTACCAATTTTCACTCTTCTGAAGTGAGCCCTATTAAGAGCCAACCCTGTTAAAGGTTACAAAACACACTATTAGGCGTGACCTTGTTAGAGGATTTAATCACCTTGATAGGAGTGGCCTTGCTAGAGGACTTCAAAAAAATTTAGTAGAACTATCCACCTTCTTAGAGGATTTATGAAATGGCTGTTAGACCAACTTTGTTAAGAGATTTATAAATTACTACTACAATGGTGAGAAAGTAACAATAAGTGACCTAAATGAGATGTAGTTGAACTTTGCTGATACAAATCTCTACTTTTCTTCAATAGATCCTCACTGATCAAATACAACTCTACTACTCCTCAAGGATATTTGATCCTTCTTCAAAATTTTCTCACACTTCCTCTTTACACAACTTGCATGCTCACTCATTCATACTTTAGAATTCACAACTTGACCTTTTATTTATACATTACAAATTATCAAGTTGGCTCAATTATAAGTTACATTTACCAATAAACAATACATCAGTTAGCTACAAATATTACATGAAACAAATAAAATTTATTTCTCAAAATAATGAAATCCTTCATTGGCCAACCCTACTTGGTAAACACTGCTCCAAAAGTAATTTCTAGTGTTAACTAGGTGAAGCTTGGTAAACATTGCAAACTCTACAAAATCCTTTTGAGACTGAGTGAACTTGGTAAGAACTAACTTTCCTTCACTGACCTTGTGAGCTTTGTAGAAATTAATTTCTGTCATAGAAGCCTTTAGCACCTGAGTGAGCTCAGTAGAAACTGTCTTCATAGTGTAACCTCCAGAAATGCTCGATGGACTCTGTAATTCACTTTGCTGACTAACTAAGCTCAGTAGACTCTATCTTTTGCCTTGTTGATCAAATAAGCTTGGTAGACTTTGACTGATAACTGATATGAAATTTGTGTAACATTTAAAGACAACACACAATTGAATAATTTTATCCAAAAAAGATCTATTTCAACATGTCACACCCTTAAAGGATAATGTAAAACCTTTTAGATAGAAGCAGAGAATCTTTGGGCAAGTAATCTTCCTAAGGAGATTTATTACAAATTTTGCTAAGATTAGTAGGCCTATTTCAAAAATGCTTAAGAAAGGAGCTATTATCAACTAGGATGGTTTCACAAGCATTTTAGGACTTTAAGAATGCTATAAAAAATGCTCTAGTCCTTAGGATTCCTAACTACACAAAGACCATGCACATATTTTCTTTTGCATCTTTCCATACTATAGCTGCATTTTTGTTACATAGGAATGAGGAAGGGTATGAACAACCTATTTCCTTCTTCAATAAATCATTGCAACCTACTGAACAAAAGTATGTGATAAATGAGAAGCAAGCTTATTCTTTGGTTAAGGTTACTAAGGCTTTTAGGTGTTATTTGTAGGAGCCACTGTCATTGCATTTGTACCTAGTGTAGCTATCAAGGATTAATTTTCTCAGCAAGAGGTCTCAGGTAGGAGATGCAGGTGGATCAATAGGATCCAAGAGTCCAACATTGAAATTTAGATTACAAAACTGATAAGAGGTCAAGGATTAGCTAAGCTTATGGCTCAAACTAACTTAGATGCTAATCAGATTAATACAATGATAGATGACTTGAAATCAGACTTATGTGATATGGATCATTGTGAATGGTACACCAATGTCATTCATTATCTGCAACATATGGAAGCCCCTCCCCATTTAAATGAGAATGAAAAAAGAAGTACCAAGCTCCAAGCCATCAGATATATTATTGTCTAGAATGATTTATGGTGGAGGAACTTTGAGGGAGTGCTGCTAAAATGTGTTGATCAGGAAAGATTAAGAGAAATATTAAAGGAAATGCATTTTGGAGTTTGTGGAGGACATTACATGGCCAAGACCACTAGACACAAGGTGATGAGAGCTAGATTTTGGTGGCCATATCTTTTTAAGGATGCTCAGGTAATGATTAGAAAATGTGATGCCTGTCAACAATTTTCCGGTAAGTTAAATTTTTTAGGAAATACTCCTTTGAAACCAGTGGAAGTCCAAGCACCATTCCAACAATGGGGAATGGATTTTATAGGTTAGATTTCTCCCAAGTCTAGTAATGGCTATTCCTAGATATTAGTTGCTACTTATTACTTTACAAAGTGGGTGGAGGCAATCCCTACAAGAAATGCAACTAGTAAGGTTGTTAACAAATTTTTGACAAATAACATTATATCAAGGTTTGGTTGTCCTCAAAGAATCGTAATAGAGAATGCAATGTGTTTTAGGTTTGAGGAATTCATAAAATTTTGTGACAAATATGGAATTACAAGATCAAATTCTTTCCCTTGTCATCTACAAGGGAATGGACAAGCTGAGTCCATAAATAAGAGTTTGTTGAAAATAATAAAAAGGACACTGGATGATAATAAGAAAGCATGGGATTCTAAGTTGCAATTAGCAATATGGTCTGACAGGGTGATTGTAAAGAAGGCAATATGAGCAACACCTTTTGATATTGTGTATAGAATTCAGGCAAGGATGCCTCTATATAACCTCGTAGGACTCTATAATTACATCCAGTTGTATGATGAAGATTTTACTGATGATATACAAGAAAGGTTGGATGAGCTTGCAAGATTAGCAAAAACCAAGAGAGAGGCATCTCTCAAGAACCAAAATTTGCAACTACAAGTCAAGACATTATATGACAGAAGAACAATGAGTAAGAAGTTTGAATCTAAAGATTTGGTCCTCATGTGGAATGCAAGAATTGAAGAAAAGGGAAAATATGGCAAATTTGACCCTATATGGTTGGGTCCTTATCTAATTGAAGCTTCATGGGGAGAAGATTCTTATTTGCTAAAGGATTTATCAAGAAATATTCATGAGCTACCAATTCATAGACAGTTCTTGAAGAAGTATTTTTCTTGAAATGCTTGTTTTATCCATGAACAGTAGTTTTAGGTTTTCTATACTTTTGTATATCCTTTGATCTTTGTATAGTTTCTTGTGCATAGTTTTTTCCCTATTGCTATTGCTCTCTTAGAGTTGTCAGGTTTTAAGGAAAGCCAAGTATGTGGTTTGCCTCTCCCAGGGATTCTGAGCCCTCATTTGAATCCAATATTTTCAATGTCCCCAGATAGAACCACTGTTGGTCTGATTTTTACAAAATAAAATTTTCCTAGTTCTAGGTATAAACATTAGAATAATTTTTATGTCTTACCTGCTAGGGTTTTGGTTTTCTATTTTTGCAATTTTTAAAACCTTATGAGAAACCCTAGTAAACCCTAATCTTTATGCCTAGGTCTTGTGCTTTTTAAATTTTAATGGGGTGCGAAGATATTTTGAGTCTTGAATATTCCTTTGGCACCCATTTAAATTACCACTTTTCCAGTGCTTGTTATCGAAGTTGTTTATACCATCCAATCTGTATAAGATCTATGGTGGTCATTATGTTACATAGAGGAAGTATAAGGTTTTTAACTCATGCAACATAACGACTACTATGAATTGGAATGGCAGTGTTGTAAAGTTGAGAGGCAACGCTAGAAATCTTGATTCTTTTGAAGTTTTGGTGACGTGATTAATGCTAGAGTTGTCGGTGTCAAAGAAGGGACCACTTGGAAAAAGTTAAAATTGGTGTCACCAGAGTTTGGTTTTTTTGATGGGTTGCTATGTCGCAACCAAAAAAAAAGAATGCACCCTGCTGGTAGTGACATAGTGCCTTACCAGAGGATAGAAAGGATGATAGACTTTTGAAAAAGATGGCGAGCATAAAGTTCTCAGGTAATAATATGGTGATTATGGCAATCATGATTAAAAAATGTATATCTTCCTAGCACTAGATTTTCAACAATATTCAGGAGGTTACTATGTCGTGACTAGGAAAATAAAAAATCCCATCAGTAGCAACATAGTGCTTTGATGGGAAATGGGTTTGCAGCAGCAATTTAAAAAGTGGTTCCCAACAATCCATTCATCAGAAATGAGCCATGCAATCACCTTAACATGGTGGCATCTTGCAAAGAAACATGTGTGTGCTGGTACTTTCAAGAACACGAGAGGTCACTATGTTGCGACTGAAAAGTCCTTGCGCCCTGTCGGTAGTGACATAACACCTAACTTGAAAATATGGAACACGACGGGGCCTAATCCTATGATGTCACAAAATGGATTAAAATATTGAATTATTTGCCAACTTGTGAGGACATTTCCAAGTCATATGTGACATGGACCTACACTCAAAAGGAAAGGGTAGATGGAAATTCATGATCATTAGATTTAAGATGAATCAATGATCGTTGCCATGTCAGTATAGATAATTGCTCATTTTTTAAGGGTAGTGACATTGAGACCAAAGGGAGTAAAGGAGGGACCCACCATAGTTGCATTGAACCATGAATCAAATGTACATCATCAGAATGAAATGAAATCAATGGTTGTCACTATGTTGTGTAGACAACATGCTCACTTTTTATGCATAGCAATGTAGTGACTTGGCGACACATATCCTCTAGAACTAGTGGGCCCAGTTTATATTGCTAGTAGTGAAGGAAAAGAACATGTGGAAGAATTTTTTTGGATTGAATTCTAGCATGGTGAGTGGAAAACAAGTCATTATTGTTTTCATGCTTGGATTGTTAAATTTTTTAGGATCAACGGTGCAAGTTTTAAGCTAGAAGGTGGTGCCCATCTATTTCCCTTGTAGTTCATTAATGAGGAGTGAAAGCTTTCTCATGCAACCAAAAAATAGAGTATATTGTAGAAAGATTTTCCATTTCCGTCTTACGCAAACAAATTTTTAGGCCTCCAAAGAAGAAGTTATTAAGAATTTGTGCTGGGCTTGATCAAAACATGAAACAATTTCCCTTTGTTCGCAAAGCATCACAAAATCACTGAGAAGAATAAGCAGAAAATAAAGTAAGTTCCTATGCTCCATACTCTTAAAAGTAATATATTTTTCTATAAATTGTATTTATTATGCCTCCAAAGAAGGTTTTCTCTAGGGAAGAAGATTATTTGGCTAGAAATATCCATGATGACCTTCTTGAATTACTACCTGAATCCACAAATAAAATTGTTAAAGTGAAAAAGTTAATCTCATTAAACCCTAGACTTAAAATTGTAGATGGGTTATACAATAAGGGGAATTGGGTTAAGGATGCCAAAACTTCCCAAAATATTCTTTTTTTTTTTAAGAAATAGTTTTTGGAAAGGAATTTATTTGCTCCTCATGCAAATATCTAGAACTTTGATTTGGGAAAGCTAGTGGTTCCTAGTGTCTTTATGGACTATGACCTCTTAGAGGCTATTGCAAAAAATTATGATTCAAAAATTAGATTAGTGAGAAGAATTGATGGCAAGATTTTGATCACAATCAACCCTAAGAAAATTTGAGAGGTATTTGGCCTGGAGCCACTAACAAAATATCATGTACCCATTGACCTACAAGAGTTAGAAAAAGAGTATTTATCAAATAAGGATGCAATTAGTCAAGGTGCATTGAGGGAACATATAAGCACAATTGGAACTTTACAAGCAATCATAACATCCTCTAGGGAACCTTTCAAAAAGGTGTATTTCAATACCCAAGCTGTGGAGGCATACAGGACTCTGTGTAGAGTTTTTGGTGAAGATGAATAGGATGTTATGCCCATAAGTTTTATGTATATGATCACTCATATTTCTTCTTTTGGTGTTGATGTTATTTTTTATTTTTCCTCCTATTTAGCAGAAGAAATTCATACAGGCCTAGTTGGGATTGCAAAAGGCAAGGTAAATAAAACTTTTGGTCACTATTCTTTGTTGATGCATATGTTTTTGTTCAAAGGAGTAGTATATTTTGATAAGGAAATGAAGTTGAATAGAGAATAGGATGGAAAAGTGTTAGGATAAACCACAGACAGAAATAAAAACTACATGCAAATATAACCAATAACAAAAAATAATAGAACACACAGAAATGAACACAAGGCACCAAGATTTAACATGGTTCACCCAATCCCTGGGCTATGTCCACCAAACAGCAAGTCCGATCTTATTACAATCCAGTGATTACAACCTGATTACAATCCGTAATCCCTTACAACTCAATACTGTCGCAAGAACCAATTTCATATCACAACATTATAAAAATACCGAACCCTAAGCCCTTTTATACAAGTATTAAACTGCTTTAGGGTTATAACATGTCGGCCATATGTCGGCCATAATATGTCGGCTACCATGTCGGCTACTGCCCAAAAAATAAATAAAAAATTTTGGGGCGATGCCCCGAACCCCACTATTTATGAAGTATGTAGAGTACTTTCCTGATCAGTCACCACAATCTAACAATCTCCCACTTGGGGACTGATCAGGCTCTGCACTAAACAACAATCTCCCACTTGGAGACTGATCCTGTAGCAATACCACTACCACATGGGGCTCCCACTGGATCAAACCATCCTGGACTCTACTGTTCTTTTATTCATGTTCAGTCTAAAAGACCAACCAAAGCTGAAGAGGAGTTTAGCTTCTCCCTTGTTACAACCTTTGTCAACATATCTGCTGGATTGTCATTGGTATGGATCTTCTCCAGCTTTAACTGCCCATCCTCCAAAACTGACCGAATGAAATGGTACCGCAACTGTATGTGTTTGGTCTTAGAATGCAGAGCTGAATTCTTAGCAAGATGAACGGCACTTTGACTATCTGTAAAAAAATAATTATCCTTCTGAGGATGTCCCAATTCTTCCAAGAAGAACTGAAGCCATATCATCTCCTTGGCTGCCTCTGTAGCAGCAACATACTCTGCCTCTGTAGTGGATAAAGCATTAATCTTCTGTAACCTAGAAACCCAGCTCACGGCTACCCCACCAACAATAAAGACATAACCTATAGTACTCCGTCTGGTATCAATATCCCCAGCCAAATCTGAGTCAACATAGCCCTATAAATCAGTAGTAGAGCCCCCAAAGTGTAAACACTTATTGGATGTTCCTCTCAAATATCTGAGAATCCACTTGACAGCATTCCAATGCTCAAATCCTGGATGACTCATATACCTGCTAACAACTCCCACTGCATGTGCAATATCTAGCCTACTGCATACCATAGCATACATCAAACTTCCTACAGCTGAAGCATAGGGTACCTTGGACATCTTATCCTCCTCTTCCTGTGTCTTGGGACACATCTCCTTAGTTAATTTCAAATGACCAGGTAAAGGTGTGCTGACAGCTTTAGCATTCTCCATAGAGAAATGTTGCAACACCTTCTCAACATAATCAACTTGAGATAGCATCAATGTTCTGTTCTTCCTATCTCTACAAATCTTCATACCAAGGATATGTTTTGCTGCCCCCAAATCCTTCATAGCAAATGCATGTGCTAACTAGAATTTTAGCCCCTTAATATGATGCATGTTAGACCCAGTTATAGCATATCATCAACATATAGACATAAAATAATGTAGCTATCATCATCCAACCTCTTAAAATAAACACAATAATCTGAATGACACCTATTATATCCATGCTCATGCATAAAACTGTCAAATTTCAGATACCATTGCTGAGGTGCTTGCTTCAAGCCATATAAACTATTCTTCAATTTGCACACTAAGTTCTCCTTACCTTTGACCTCAAAACCCTGTGGCTGAGCCATATATATTTCTTCAGCCAAATCACCATGAAGAAAGGCTATTTTAACATCCATCTGCTCTAAATGCAAATATTCAGTAGCCACAAGACTTACAATAGTATGAATAGAAGTCATTTTAACAACAGGAGAAAATATCTCATCAAAATCAATGCCCTTTTTTTGTGCAAATCCCTTTACAACTAACCTGGCCTTAAATCTTTTCTTACCTCCTTCCTCTTCTTTCAACCTATAAACCCATTTATTCTATAAAGCCTTTTTATCTGCAGGCAACTTGCACAAATCCCATGTCTTATTTTTCAGCAAAGAGTCCATTTCATCTTTCATTGCAGACTCCCACTGAATCTTAGTATCCACCAGCACAGCTTCATCATAACTTTCAGGTTCACCAGCATCAGTAAGTAAAATAGAATACAAAGAGGGAGAAAACCTTTGTGGAGGTCTAATTTTCCTTGTTGACTGTCTAACATTTACTGGTGTGTGTGGTATTTGTTGTTGCAGTTGTTGCACATCATGAGGAATGGCTGGAACATCAGCTTTTGGAGTATCATCCAGCACTACATAATCATCTTCTTTCTTCTCATGTTGCTGCAGCAAATCTTTGTACAACACTTTTTCATTGAATATGACATCCCGGCTTCTGATAATTTTATGATTTTCAAAATCCCAAAGCCTATAACCAAATTCATTAATACCATATCCAACAAAGACACATTTCTTTGATTTAGCTTCTAGCTTGGTTCTATTTTCAGAGTCTATATGAGCAAAAGCTTCACAACCGAAGGTTTTGAGAAAAGAATAACTCACCTTCTTACCAGTCCATGCTTCCTCTGGAATACCACAGCCCAAAGGAGTAGAGGGACCTCTATTAATCAAATATACTACAGTATTGATAGCCTCTACCCACATGTGTAAGGGCAACCCAACATGCAACCGCATGCTCCTTGCACGCTCCATTATAGTCCTGTTCATGCGTTCAGCCACTCCATTTTCCTGTGGAGTCCTTGGAACAATTTTTTGTCTACGAATACCATTAGTGGAGCAATAATCTTCAAATTCATGACTGCAATACTCACCACCATTATCAGATCTGAGACATTTTAATTTCTTACCAGTCTCATTTTCAACCAAGCATTTCCATTTCTTAAAAGTTTGAAATAAATCAGATTTCTGTCTAAGGAAATAAACCCATACTTTTCTAGTTGCATCATCAATAAATGTAACATAATAATGAGAGCCACCAAGGGAAGATACCTGAGCCGGTCCCCATACATCTGTATGCACAAGCTCTAATTTCTCCTTTTTGTTTTCCTTCCCCGTCTTTACAAAACTCACTCTCTTTTGTTTTCCATACACACAACTTTCACAGAAATCCATATTCACACATTTTAGACCCGGTAAAACTTTCCTTGAATGAAGTACTTTCATACCTTTCTCACTCATGTGCCCAAGTCTATTGTGCCACAACGTTGTATCAGAATCTACAACAGCTATTTGTTCTCCCTGCTCAACTGCAGTAATTGTTCTTGAATATTCATTTTTCTTTGAAACAATCAAAGTAGAAGGAACAATATGACCTGTACAAAGATATAAGGTGCCTACTTTCACACCTTTTTCTACTACAAGGGAACCTTTTGAAACCTTCCAATTTTTATTATTAAAAGTAACTACACAACCCTCATCACCGAGTTGCCTTGCAGAAATTAAATTTCTACTTAGTTTTGGAACATGTCTTACCTCATGTAGTAGCCAATGCTTCCCATTCTGCAACTTAATCTTAATTTTTCCCTTTCTAACAATCTGACAGGGTTCATTATCCCCCAAATAAACAAGCCCAAAATCACCTTGGACATAATCAATGAAATAACCTCTATGAGGTGTAGCATGAAATGAAGCACCAGAATCTAAAACCCATGAATCATCAACACTCTCTAAAGACAGAAGCAAAGCATCCTCTTTGGATTTGTTACTTACCACATTTGCCTCCTTGTCTCCATCCAATTTATCTCCTTCATTTTTCTTTCGATTCCAGTAATCTTTCTTTTTGTGCCCTGGTTTCCCACAGTACCAGCAATCATTTGGTCCTCTCGATTGAGATCTCCTCCCCTTTGACTTTCCTCTTGATTTCCCACAATTTCCAAAGTTACTTCCTCTTTCAGTCGTTCTACCCCTGCTTTGTGTATTTAAAGCACTTCCTGATGTAGTTCCACTTGAGAATTTTCTACGAGTTTCCTCACTTAAAATAACACCGATCACATCATCATATTTTAGGGTACTAGATCCAGGAACAAAATTACTCACCGCCATTACCAAGCCATTCCAACTTTCAGGTAAAGAACACAAAATAAAGAGAGCCCTAATTTCTTCATCAAAATTGATACCCACAGAAGATAATTGACTAGTAATAGTATTAAACTCATTTAAATGATCTGCAATAGATCCACCTTCTACCATTTTCATATTAAATAAACGCTTCATGAGAAATACCTTATTTGAAGCGGAGGGCTTTTCATATAGTGTCGCTAGGTTTTTCATCAAATCTTCTATCATCTTTGCTTTTGTAATATTAAATGCCATCAATGGTGCCAAGCATAACCGAATGCTTTCGAGTGCCTTTCTGTCCAAAAGATCCCATTCAGCCTCTGACATAGTTCCCTAATTCTTTGCTTTTCCTTCCAATTGCTTCCATAAATCCTTCTGATATAAATAGTCTTCCATTTGCATCTTCCATAACTGGAAGTTCTGCCTATCAACCCTCAACTTACCCTCATCTGCCATCGCTCGCACTCAACTGTGAGACTCCCACTTAACCGTGAGACTTTCCTGCAGAGGATAACTGAAAGACAACCTTTCTCTGATACCACTTGTTAGGATAAACCACAGACAAAAATAAAAACTACATGCAAATATAACCAATAACAAAAAATAATAGAACACACAGAAATGAACACAAGGCACCAAGATTTAACGTGGTTCACCCAATCCCTGGGCTACATCCACCAAACAGCAAGTCCGATCTTATTACAATCCAGTGATTACAACTTGATTACAATCCGTAATCCCTTACAGCTCAATACCGCCGCAAGAACCAATTTTGTATCACAACATTATAAAAATACCCAACCCTAAGCCCTTTTATACAAGTATTAAACCACTTTAGGGTTATAACATGTCGGCCATATGTCGGCCATAATATGTCAGCTACCATGTCGGCTACTGCCCAAAAAAAAATAAAAATTTCGGGGCGATGCCCCGAACTCCACTATTTATGAAGTATGTACATTACTTTCTTGATCAATCACCACAATCTAACAAAAAGCACTGCTAGTCCAGTTACGAAATGTAGATATGACATGGGATGCAGAAAAAGCTAGTTTTGTCAGAT
This sequence comes from Cupressus sempervirens, assembly GCA_028749045.1. Taxonomy (NCBI): domain Eukaryota; kingdom Viridiplantae; phylum Streptophyta; class Pinopsida; order Cupressales; family Cupressaceae; genus Cupressus; species Cupressus sempervirens. The sequence goes on along the minus strand of CM053783.1, from coordinate 803,878,376 downwards.
TTGATAGGTACTTTGCTTCAAAATTGGGGTGCCTTTTATTGAGTGACACTCCCAAAGTGCCTAAGGCACTGGTAAGTCTTATCAGGCCCATGGAAAATCCTACTAATTTGAAAGTATCACATAATTGGGGAGACATTATCCCATACTTTGTTTTAATTGTTTTTAGGATTTATGGTTTCAAAGGAACTCCTCATGTATTACCCTACTAGGTGCCATTAAAGGTAGGGGTAGCTAAGTTTTTGTGGAAGCTAAAAGGATTGGAGGAAAATTATTTTGTAAAAAGGGGAAAAGGGTCAATTTTCCCAACTTGCACTGCAACTCACCAATTTGTAATTACTAAAGGTGGTTGGTTATCCTTTTATAAAATACTAGACTAGTATAAGATGGCTATGTCTCATTCACATTTTTGTGACATTGAGGGATTCTATGACTTGGCTTTTAGGTACAGAGCTAAGCTTGGTAAAATAAAACATGAACCATATTACTCTGAGCACATAATAAGAAATGAGTTCTCCTTGCAGGACCAAGAAACTAAGAAACAAAAGTGGAGGGCTTTCTCAAGGGTTTTGGAGTTTATCTAGTGTATTGATGAAGATTATAGTACTCTAGATAATGCTAGCATAGAGGCAGATAGAATCAATAAAATCATGACTACTTTTCCTGAAATAATGGAAACTATGAATGAGAAAAAACAATTTTTTATTAATGCTTATCCAGATAAGACCAAAGAGGTTATGAAGAGATTGGCATTCACTCCTAATATAGGGGCAAGCCAATTCATTGCTTAGAAAAGGTCAGGCTATAATGTGATACAAAATAAGAAGGCCACTGTGGATAAGGGTAAACAAATAATAGGATCCACTAGTGTTGTCTTGGAAGAGAGACCTGATGAGCCCTCCCCTAAGAGGTGAAAATAATAAAAGATCAAGGTCCTCACATTGAGTAATATTCACCTACACAATCCCCTTTGTAGATTGAAGAGGACCAACTTATTGGAGAGAAAATTGAATAGCTAGGGTCCCAAGGAGTAGTTTTTATTACACAGGCAGAATTAGATGAGGGAAACCACTAGGAGGCTCCTATGCCAAGCCTAGATTTGAAAATGGTAGGTTATAAAGGAAGGGAACTGGACCCTATGATGGAGCAAGCTAGTCATCAATTTTTGTCAGATGATAGTTTTGTTAAGTTTAGAGCCTTCCACTAGTTTGCATGGAGAACAAACATAGGAAAATATGAAGAAAGGTGCAATAAATTGAAGACTAAGCATCCAAAAATTGGAGATGCAGCCATTCAAACCAAAATAAAGGATGAAATGATAAAATAATTTTAAAGTATAACCCCTGAAGAGGGGAGGCAGATGGTGAAAGCATCAAATATTTTATTGCTACCAAATTGGGATATAGTAGATGCTCTAGTTTTTAATTTTGTTTCAAATAAATTGGACCTACAAGATCAAAACAAGAAAGGATTCATAGGTACTACATTTAGTGAGGACCAAGCTACTTTGGTCATTTGGTCAATCAGGAAAGGGTCTAGAACAATGTCTTTGTAATCAGATAGTACTAGGATGATTGGCAATATAATTGTCAAAAGGGTAGCAGAGACCACCCATATAAGGGTTGCACATATGAATTTTGGAACATCTCACTTAGTTCTACCTACTGAAGAGAAAGAAGAGAAGGCAATGTTTGAACTATAGAGTAAATATGAGAGAGTTTGGAAGGTTTATAATCAAGAAGTTCAGAAAAGAATTGAACTTGAAAATAAGGTAATGGCAAAGTCTTCTAGGCCAAAGATTACATATCATCACCCACTAGTGTAACCTTTTAAATTCAATTCTCTCATAGAAATGGAAGATACTCCACAAAGGCCACAATATTACACAATTGAAGATTTTGAAGAAAAGAGAAAACTTTGGGCACTACATGTAGTTCTAAATGTGCAATATGAAGACAAATTGAGAAAGGTTCTCATGTATTTGGTTGATAAAATTGAATGGTTATTGTTTTATGATCTATTAGAAAAAGTAATAAACATGTGGGATGAAATAAAATCAAGTGATGAGGCCTTGAAAGCTATTGTGAATAAGTGGAGTAAGAGGAGAAAGGAAATCACATTCTTGTGCTACTCTATCATAAGTTCTTCACATGATTACATTGAAATAACTTATGATCTTGCTCATGATCTCATATAATTTGATGATAAGAGATTTGAGCTACAAAGAATAATTGTTAGCTATTTGGATAAGTACAAGAGTAAGAAATTTATTTTATTTTCATTTGCTTTGGATAAGAAAAATAAATTGAAAAATAAAGATGAATGGGCTAAAGAATTAGATGATTTATTTTGTTTAAGACCGAATGAAGTCATAAATGAAATAAGACATGCATGGGTGGGCAACCAAAATAGAAGAAATAGTGAAGGCCCAATTATTCTTTTATTCTTTAAAGCAAGATTTTGTTAGTATTGATAAAGAGGTAGAATATATGATAAAAAAGAAAAGTGATATTCTATAGTTTAATTGGGAAAATGACACTCTCTTTGACAAGTGTATGGCTAATGTTGCTTATGATGAGTGATTGGAAGAGGTTGAGGGCAATGATGATGAGATGAATCCAGATGAAGTACAGATCATTGATACACCTTCAGAAGATTAGAGGAGAGAAGAAGATAAAGAAGGGAAACCATCTCATGTGGAAAGTACCTTGGGCCATATGGATGATGTGGTAGAAATGAAACTAAATATAACTATCACCTTGGTAGTACATGATGATGCAAGTGAAAATGCCAAAGTAGAGGTGAATTTGTATGAATCAGAGCCTAACACATCATTGGTGAATTTGATAGCTACATATGCCAAGGACTCAGGATAACTAAAAGCCAATCATGGGATTTGTAGCATCTAAAAATGTAACAAAAGAGGGGCCTACCAAAAGAATAATCTGATGTATAAGTTTTTCTGTTACATAGTTTTTTGTCTTTTTGTGATAGCTAAATATAAATATCATTTGTCTAAGTTGACACCTATCAATTCTATATACCTGAAGCTTGTTGCATCTCACTCTATTTAAGTGAGATTCCTAGGCTAGAGAAGGGCCTGATTTCATTGTTAATTTTGGTCTATACTAAATATGGCTTGGTCTAGTTTATAGTACAAAACTTATGATTTATTTTTCTACAAATACTTGGGAATATATTGATGTTACAAGGGTCTAATGTTTTTTCTAGAGTCATTATGAGTTTTATTACAATTATATTCAATTTTCAAAGGAGATTAATATAGAATTGAATTGTCCCCATATTTGTTCTTGCTAAATTTTATCTCCATTGTTATTACTTGGTCATTTTGATGTTGTGTGAGCAAAGCTTATCCAATTGAATGCAATTCACTTCGATTGTATGTCAATTCATTATTGCTATTGATTCAATGAATTAAGTAAATGCTGTAGTGAATTTGATAGGGTTGCTAACGTAATAGGAAGGATTTCTATAAGAATGAATTCCAGTAAGAATTGCTTATAGTATTGGTTGGAATGCAATCAATTAGATCTATGAATTGAAGTAGACTCTGAATCCCAATGGATAAAGCACATATCCAGTTAATTCAATTTGCAGATAGAGAGATCATGGATAATCACCAATTCTAAAATCAAAATCAATTTTATTTTACCATTTGAAGAGTTTCAAAGAGGGTCAACACTCATTTACATCTGATTTTTGAGTCTTAGATAGCTACTATTTTTAGTAATATTTGTAAACTTAAGGAGAATTGTGAACAAATATACCTATATGTGATGTATATCATCTTAAAATGTTAAGGAATGGATAAACTATGTATATGTCAGAGGTAGAACATGAGAATCAGAGTGAAACTAATAGAATTCTCATACAACAATATTCATTTGAATCATCCCCTAGGTATACCCACCTTGGTTTTACAGAGCCTATAGAGTAGAAAATCAGTCTTGGTTTTGTTGAATTTGGATCCAGGTTATATGCATACATAATTGTTAAGGGGAAGTAGTTAGTTCCTAGATTTGTGAGTATTATTATCTTGGTATTGAGCTTTTTTGTTTAGTAGTTGAAAAACACCAATACAAATATAAATAAGGGTTAATTGCTAATCAAAGATAAAAGTTTATAAGTTACTTATTCACCTCTGCCCTCTTAGTTACTTTACCTGGCATAATATTTGCAACAATTGGTATCAGAGTTTTTTGGTTCTTAGTGAAAAGTTTAACAACTTCAGCAAAGATCAAAGGCAATGAAGGTATTCAAACTTGACAAGGCTATTGACAGTGAGAAGCTAGATTTGGAATTGGCTATTGGACAACTCAAAAAATCAAAAGAGAAACTCTCTCGATCCCTAAAAAGAAGAAAAGATCTTGTAATCCAAATAAATGATTGACTCTACATTGTAGAAAGAATTGAAGACATCCTCTCAAGTAACTCAAATGAAGCTGATGAAGCAATCAAAAAACTATTGGAAAAGAATAGTACTCTTTAAGAAGATGTAAGAAAACTAAGAAGAGATGAGAAATTTAGTTAGTAAGATTGTGTGAAGTCATGGAAGAGAAAAACAAGATAAGAGAAGAGATAGAAGGTAAGAACAATGAAATTCAACACCTATCACTTCAGCAAGTAGACTTCATTGATCAAATCACCAATACAAGTGAAGAAATCATGAATTTGAGATCAAAGAATGAAAGATTACAGAATGATCTAAACATTGAAAGGAAAACCACCGAAAGAATGAAAAAATCCAAACCAAACATAAATCACTTGAATGAGCAAAGTCATTATAGACAAAAAGGAAATAGATATACAAAAGAAGGTAAATCATCTGAGCAAGGAGCTCAAAAGAATAAACCTACTTGCAATCATTGTGGTAAGATAGGTCATACTTCAAACAAATGTTGGAGCAATTGGAAAGAAAAATTCAATGGCAAATACTACAATTGTAATCAACATGGTCATAGAGCAAATGAATACAAAGAGAAACCAAGATTTCAAGGCAAATGTCATAAATGTAAGAACCATGGGAAAAAGTCATTAGAATGAAAAACTAAGATATTTAATCCATCAAAAAAAATTGTAAAAGCTATATTTGGTTGGGACTTTAACACTTGGTGTAGATGTCAAAACTGTGGAGAACTTGGACACATTGGAATGAATTGTGTAAAACACCATATTAGGAAAAGAGATACTACCAAAAGATGTTTCATTTGTAAAGATCTTGGTCATCTTGCCAAGAATTGAAGATGAAAAGAAGGCAAAAGCTGATAACATCAAAACGAAAATGAGACAACAATGTGTTCCAAAGTCTACCGAGAATGAAAGTCTAAGCAATGATGATCAAGTCACTCAAAGATTGAGTGACTCCACCATTTCCACTTGTTCTCAGAGGAGAATTAGAACTAGGATACTAAAGAAGACATCTAAATCAATTCAATTTGATACAATAAAAGATCCATATCAACATTCAAGATGCAAAGGGATCACTGAGTAAGAGGTACTAGTTACTACCGAGTTACCTTCCTTATCGAGAAAGGTTGGGTTATAGACTCTACCGAGTGAGGTTAGGAGTGATGAAGTCTTATGTGGTTACCGAGTCATGGGAGACTCTATTGAGTATTCAATGCTAGTGAAGTGGATACAAGTCTGTCAAATTAATCTAACATTCATACCAAGCATTTATGGAATAAATTGATAAAAGGAATGAAATTGAAGTCATTTTTTCACAATGAATTTTCAAGAGCTATTTGTGCAGAGTGATCTTCAAGAGCATTCAAGCAATTTGAGAAAATTATTACCAAATTTTTTTGAATTCTCTCAAACCCTATTGAGCGAAGATGCCAGCCACTAGTAGCAAAGCAAAAAGAGGTTCAGACATGTTGGTTCATGGTGTAGAATAGAAGTACCAGATTTCAAGTTGACTCCTAAAGTTGTGAAAACACTTGTTGGAAATATAGAAGGAGTAACTAAAATAAATCCCAGATCCCTTAGATGTCAACAATAAAATTTAGACTAAGAAAACTAATTGCTGTTGTTACTTGGTAAATGCAGAGTGTGATTTACTCATAGATCTTAAAACATTAATAATAATTAACTTGCAAGTATAATAGAAATAACATGAACACATGAGACACTGGGATTTAACGTGGAAACCCAATTTGGAAAAACCACCAATGTAACTAGTTACTATTTTTCACTCTTCTAAAGTGAGCCCTGTTAGGAGCCAACCCTATTAAAGGTTACAAAACACACTATTAGGTGTGACCTTGTTAGGGGGTTTAATCACCCTACTAGGAGTGGCCTTGCAAGAAGTCTTAAAATAATTCAATAGAATTGCCACCTTGTTAGAGGATTTACAACTGGTTGTTAAACCAACTCTATTAAGAGATTTTAGATCACTGCTACAATGGTTAGAGAGTAACATTGAAATGATCTAATTGTGATGCAACTAAATTGCTAAATTCAGGTCTATTTTCTACTTAAACTTGATCCTTCCTGATCAAATATTACTTTTCTACTCCACAAGGATACATGCTTATCCTTCAAGTTCACTCATTCTCTTTTCTTTATAGAAATCTCAACTTGCACACACACTAGAAATCTCAACTTGACCTTTTACTTATACCTTCCAAATTGTCAAGTTAGCCCAAATGAAAATAAAAATAATCAATACTCATCACCATAGTCAGCTAGAATCAATACATAAAGTAATTAAGCTTCATATGCCACAAAAAGAAAAATCCTTCATAAGCCGACCCTGCTCGGTAGAAACTAACTTTGAAAAAATTCTTTGTGTTAACCAATAGAATCCTAGTTAATAGTGTGAACTTGCAAAAATTCTTTGGCAACAAAGTGAACTTAGTGAGCACTAACTCTGTCCAAATTTCCCATTGTTAACTAAGTGAGCTCAATTAACACTCTTTTTTGCCTAAATTCCTTTGATGCCCGAGTAAGCTTGGTAGAAATTGTCATCTATTTAGAGTAAACTAGTGAATGCTTGGTAGAGAAGGAAAACTATCTTCACTGACCAAGTAAGCTCAGTAAGCACTGACTGTCAATTGATATGAAATTTGTGTAACATCAAAGACACCACACAATTAATCAACTGTATCCAATAACCCTAGATCGAAGTGGAGCATAGTCGCAAATCCCTAGCAAGGTACTATTGATCAATGATATCTGTTCGCATTTCAAATGTGCTATAAAAGATATAGGAATACTAGAAATAGATGAATGTTTGAAGGAGTTATGCATTAAAAAATGTGTTGAAACCTAAGCATCAATATGTCAAGGAAAAAGTTTTAACACACATTCCTCACATGCCATGAGATTTCCAAGTGAAATGGATAAGGTTTATTCTCAATTGTGTGCTCAATGATCAGCTATAGTTGGAGCAACCAATTTTGGTCATAAAGAAGATGATCCACAAGATCACTAGTCTCCCAATGTTAGTAAAAGCTAAAATGACTAAAACCCTAGGTCAAGTTGAATTGGAGAAGAAAACCCTAACTGAGTGGGATGGAAGAGGACTGAAAATAAGTAGTGTGACTGACATAGAACTAAAATTTGGCATTCACATCATTGCACACAAGATATACAACTCTAGAAAATTGAATAATGTGTCATGTGAAGCTATGGACTTGGCTTAGAAGGTAGTCAAGAATAACCTTTCTCTTGACCTTGCCGAGTTACTGTTGAAACAGTTCAACAAAAACATGGAAAGCATTAGAACATCAAAGAACAATCCATTTAAGTTTGGCTCACTATTGACATGTTTATTTTTTTATGTTTAGAAATTATTTCCATCAAGGTAGTGTTTTTTGGAGGAAAGATGTGCTAGTACTTTATCTAATAAATGAATAAATTGCTGAAATGAGAGAGAACTATACAAGTATCATGGACAATTATTTTGTTTCATTTAAGGAGAAAATGAATAATATATTTTTAATCCCCAAGAAACTAGTTTGAGGACTATAAAGATGATTTTTGTTTTCTGGTAGATAGTGATAAGGTATGCATTTAGGCAGTCAGGCCTAGAATTGCATGGGTGAAACCTCTAGGATATAATTGAGGCATTAATAAATGAACCAATTGATCCTAAAGTAGCCTATTTTGGCACATATTATGAGGCTAAGGATAGGATAGAATTAGAGATTAAGCTTCCTTAGGTGGTTAAAAAAGGCAAGAAGAGGATTGCCAAGTTGAAAACAAGTTCCACTCTCTTGTTGAAAAGGTGAGGATGAAGAAGCAAAGGATGAAGAAGAATTAGAGGAAGAGGAGCCATTGAAGAAAAAGGGTAAAGTAATCATTACCAAGAATACCAAGACATCCACTACCATGTTCACAAGGATATCCTCTAGAAAGAAAGTAGATATAGAATGAGGAGACGTAATTTTCAAAAGGTCTCTGGAATAAAAAACTTCAAGGCATTGAAATATGAGACCAGAACTACTAATGTGTAGAAGAAAATTGAAGATATACTGATATCCAAGATGGGTGAGTGGAAGTACTCACCTAATCAACTTAGTCAAGAAATTCCTAATGCTTTGATGGATAATATTAAGCCAAGATGGGAGCATACAATGCAAACTACAACAAAAATACATGAGAAAACCCTAAGGAAACTTATGCGAAATTTGAATGACAAGGAAGTGAAAGAATCTTTGAAGAAAAATGAAGAAAATAGAGCATGTTGTGAAGAATGCAACAAATACATGGAAGAATGTCTATCTTCTTTACAAACTAAGAAATTTTCTTGTAAGTATAAGTGATAAAGAAGATGATGATTAGGAAGAAAATGATGAAGAGAAAGATTATGAAAAATTAACTCATTTTGATAATGTAGATGGTAAAGAGAATCAGGAGTAGGAGGCTACCGAGGAAGACACACAAGATGTTGAGGAAATTGACCCAGTTAAGATTGTTGTAGTAGTTATAGCCTCACTTCCTCATTCTCCAAGTAAAACATCAATAACATCAAGCATGGAGATAACCACAGTAGGATTAATTTTGCCTAGCACCGCAAGCAATAGTATTCAATAAATCTCTGCACTAGTCTAGCTTAGTACTCCACTGATAATTGTACCTAGCACTTTATCTACTGAGTTGTAAGTTCCACCTGTAGACACCTAAATTTGATTACACTATTTTAGTAATCCTATTTAGTTATCTAAAAAGGGCATTATTAATTAAATTTCTATTTAATTAATCCTTTGTTGATTAATTTAATTAATCATCTATAGTCCTAATTGATAAATTAAATAATCTATTATTTATCAATTAAATCCTATTCTTCTATCTAATTCCAAAAATCCCCATTTATTAAATAAATCTATTTGATAAATGAAATCCTCAAATTCAAAAACCCCTAACCTATCTCTAATCCTCCATTTAGCCTAATCCACCCCATCCACCCATACTAACCAAGCTTAGCCACTAACTCACCCACCCTCATTAATGCCATCCACTTGCACATCTCTAACATCCCTAATCTAATCCTAAACCCAAGCCTAATCCACCCCCTAATGTTGTCACATTCCTTAAACAAGTTTAAGACTTTCCTAATCCAAACCAAAGTCTCCCCTCAAAAAAACCCAACCACTAAGTCATGAGTGCTCTTACAAAACATAAAGACTCTTACAAGCCCACTCATGACTCTTACACCCATCTTCCACACTCTTCCCTCTTCCACACTCATTCCTCTTACATCCCTCTTACATACTCAACCCCACTCATCATGACTTTAACCAACCCTTTACCCTACCCTCTCACACTCATCCTCCTTGTGACAAGTGTCACCTTCTCATTGGTGCTAAACAAGCACAATCCATGTGCTCCCCTTTGAGTGCATCTTAGCCCTCCTTAAGCCTTCATCCATCCTTGCATCTAAGCCCTCCATCCCTCTACCCCTTAGCCTATAAATTGAATCCCATCCCAAGCCATTTCATCAACAATCTTTGAGCTAAAGTTACCATGCTATTTTGAGAACCAAAGCCATCAATATTACCCTTATAATGCCAAATTGAGAGCTCACAAAGCTACCAATTTGCCATTACCCATCTCCATTGAAGCAACTTTTGAGCATCTTGAGCATACATCCACATCAAAAGGACACATCTACAGAATCAACATGGAGTGTTTTCTCTTGTGAGGTTTGCACTTCTTGTTTGCTTTCTTTGTCTAAGCATATATGTGAATTTAGTTTTTGGTTTGTGAATGTTTACTTTATTTGTTAATGTTCTTTGCACACTGATTCTGGTTCTACACCACCCTCTACATCAGTTTTGTCTACAATAGGTATTCCTACCACTAGTATTTCAATGAGTGTAGTATCTATTTTTGTAACGAGTCCTACTATTTCAATTATTATTTCTATTCCTAGTACACAAGCAATAAGTGCAAGGATAGTTGAGACCAAGCCTCAATCAAGCACAAAATTTTTGGGTAAAGGAGAAGAAAAGGAGGAGGATATAGATCTTGATGAGGAGATTGTCATTCCAAAATGGGACATCTCCAATCTAACTCCAAATCAGATGCAAAGCTTTGGTGAACTTCTTCAAAAGAAAGCCAAACAACAAAGGCTAAGAGAAGAAAGAAACAAGGAGTTCAAGATCATTGAGGATATTGTTGGTGTTTGAAACTATTGAACAACAAAATGCTCAATACCAAAATGATAACATTCACATAACCTAAGGATTAGCCACTTCCTATAATCAATTATATAAGTAAACCATTTGGACCCAACTTCAACAAAACCAAGGATGGTTTCCTAGTCTTTATGCTCTACAAAACCAAGGTGGGTATACCTAGGGATGATTCTAATGCAAACTATTGTATGAAAATTATCTTAGTCTCATTCTAATTTTTTTCTTCTATCCTTAGACACATACATACCTTACCAATTTCTTTAATACTTACAAGTTTATATGCATCCCTTATAAGCAGATCTCATCATAATTCTCCTGGATTTTACAAGTATTTCTGGAAATAGAAGCTACCTAAAACTCAAAAACTAAATGTAAATGAGTGGTGACCAGCATTATAACCTTGAAAAAAATGAAATTAAAATGACTTTGAATTTATAATTGTTTTGACATGTAGAAGCAAATTTTACTCTCAACCATCTCTGATTTATATGACTACTACCTTATCCATTGGGAGCAAAGAGTCAACTATTGGCAAGAGATCCTATTGAATTAACTTGTAATTAAATTTATTAGCTATAATCACCTATTTCCATTCTTATGTGATATCCTTTTCATAAACTCATGAAATCTACTAATTTATTGAAGCATTTACATAATCGATTGAATTAAAAGCAATAATATAACCAATACACAACCCATCTAGACTACATTTAATCAATTGAACCTTATTCAAATTATCTCAAAATTAACAAATTCATGAAATGGAGATAGAAAATGGTGTCACAAATCTAGTGTAAATACCCTTTTGAATTATCCTTTTTGTTGACTAATACAATAACCAATAGAAACTAGATAAAAACCCATGAGTTCATAGTGCTTCTATCATTTCTATTTGTCATCAGAAAAGTACATGACTAGAAGTAAACTCAAAAACAACTACACATGATTGGATAGACTATACTTTCTTGAAAATTGAAAGCATATAAAATTTTTTGGCCCCTCTCTAACCCTATGATCTCACTTATATAATGTGAGATACAACAAGCTTTAGGCATAAAGAACTGACAACTATCTTTTACAAAGAATATTTACATACACCTATCACAGAAAGACAAAACTGCAAGTAACAAAAATATTTATACACCAAACATTATTTTGTGGGTCCCTTTCTATTACATCATTTGCAAAGACAAGAGTGCCATGATCTGATTCTTTTATGATTCTATATCCTCAGAGTAAGTGGCTATCAAGCTTGAAAGTGATGAATCATCTTTAGTTACCTGCAAACTTTCTTTAACTTGAAGATTCTCCTTGTCTTCATCATAAACCATAAGGGTGACAGTTACCACATCATCATCTTCCACCTCGTCACCTTCTACCATCTGCTCTATAGACATGAATTTATCCTTCCATTCATTACAGGTAGTGTCATCAGGCCAATCAAAATTTAGGACCTCCCTATGTACAGTTATTAAAGAATTTGCAACTGCATCTATATCAACAAGATTTTTTCTGATGGTAGTATAGAATAACTGTACCTTTACCAGCTCCTCATTAGTCATTTCCCATAATAAGTGGCTAGTTTCATTTATGATTTTATTCATCCTCTCACAAAATATCTCATCCAACTCCCTTTTCCATTCTTCCTTTTCCTTCACTTTATCAATAGTCTTTAAAGCACAAGGAAATAAATCAAACTTTTCAGCAATATACTTAGAAAAAAAAATTGTTAACGTCCTTTGAAAAGAATCATGTTTGTCATCAAAACCTTGCAATTTATTTAACAAATCAAAAATCTTTTCAATTTGATGACAAGACAGCTGGATGATAGATATACACATTGTAGTGATATCATTATTCCTTTCTGTCCACTTTTGCATAAGGGGTCTGAACCTAACTTCACCTCTCTTTAATTCATCCTTGATGGCTGCAATCCCTTCCAACAGTCAAAAAATGATGGCCATTCAATTCTATCCACTAAATACATTACACCCTACCTCAACTTTTCTTCATATTGATTATTTAATTCTATACGCAGTGCATATAACTTATTCTTCTCCTCTTCAAAATCCTTTATAGTGTAGAACTGAGGCCTTTCTGGGGTGTTTGGTACTTCAATAATAGGGGTTGACTTAAAAGGTTCAATGGGTGGCTGTGGGGGGTATGCAATTCTAGATCCACTAGACTCTCCCACTTTTCTTTTCCCAAGTATCTTCTCCATTTGAGCTACTTGGTTTTCTAGTGACTATATTTGCATACCCCTATCCTCAAATGCTTTCAAAAATTCTTCAAATCTAGCATTGAGTTGTGAAAATTTATCCTCTTCCTGGCCAGACACCACATTGCCAAATTTTAGCTTTTCTGAAGCCATTCCAATTATTTTCTAGTTGCCAACATCACCAGCCCTGAACATTATTAATGCACCAAAATGCTCTGCAGTAGAAATTTCCTACATTTTGGTCTTATTCTTTTTCTCAATTGACCAAATAACTAGGGCTTTTTGGTCATCATTGAATTTGACTCCTCTATGAGCCTATAATACCTCTTCTTCATACTTAAACTGAACATTCTTTTCTTTCCTTATTGAATCAAAAACCATGGCATTAACTATATCCCATTCTAGTAAAATAAGGACTCCTAGTTGTTTAAATATGTGCCTTCTGACCTCAGGTGTAAATTGAAAAAAATCATTCAAAAACTTAGATTTTACTTCTTCTTTGATAACAGAGTCTAGTTTATCAGGTTGCTCTGCCTTTATCTTTTCACTTGTACTTTCAAAGTTTCCCATGTTTAATCTCCACAAAAATTCTGCAAAGACTCTAGACTTCACACAAAATTTTCATCATTAATAAACCTTTCAGAAGCTTGGGCAACTATAGGATCTATCTCCTTACCTTGGTAATCAGCAACAGTGAGATCCAAGGAAGGTGTAGGAGGTTCTTGTGGTTCCCCAATCTCCAAATCTGTGGTAGTAATAATTACATCCTCTTCTCCACCAATTTTTCTAAGTTTCTCCCTCAAAGATGCTTCATCATCTATTTAGATAGCGGTCTGGCTTGGGGAGTATTGCTCTACATTAGAGGAAGACCCTTGCTCCAACTTCTGCCTCTTTGGGGCATTGGCTACAAATGGTTTTTTTGGTCTTGTTCTTTGCTGAAAGGGAGCCTGTTGTACACTCTGCACCATCACATAACCTACCCTTTTTTGCAAAGTATATTGTCCAGGAGCTACTATGTTTGTGCTATTTATTCTCCTTTGTACCTTTGCAGGCTTGTCTAGATAGCTCTTAACATATGTATCCTTCTTCTCATTCATGGTTTGTATTATCACAACAAAATTATTCATCAATGCTTGCATCTTGGCTCCCCAATATTTTTTAATCTTTTAGTGGATCAAAACTAGAGTCAAAAGTATTGATGAATTCTAGAGTCTTACTAAATAGTATCCATTTTTCTTTTCTTAGTTCCTATTCTTGTAAAGAAAAAAAATTTCTGATAACATCCTCAAGGAAATATACCTATTGCGCCATGTAGGTAGCTTTTGTCCTTTCTCTTAAGAGATCATAGAATCCTTCAGGGTCAATAAATTTGGCATGGGACTCTACCATGTTCTATCTATCTAGGAATAAATTGAGGTGTTTCCACCCTTTCCTTACAAAGACAAAATCATGTACTATAGTAACAACTAGAAAGAAAGTATCTTTCTTTGGTAAATCTCTCTCATCAATAGTGCCTATCTACCATAACAACTCTGCTATCCCTATCTTTAGAGGCACATGGAATGGTAGCACATGAGACTTTCCCAAAAAGCCATATAATCTTATTACTATTGAAACATTATAGGGAATTATATCCCCCCAATTATGACTAACCAATAACCCTTTTGCATGGTCTTTGGGTCTGACCAATTCTAGCAGTGCTTCTAGAATCCTAGGGCTATCTCTTCTCAAGAGCAATCTAAGCTTTGATGCAAAATATCTATCAAACCTTACAAAACTGGCATCTCTAGCCTCTAAGGTCATGTCAATACTCCACAATTGGACTGGATTCTTCTCTCCATCTTTGGTCACTTCTAGCTCCATTCCCTTAGAGAAATAAGTGACTCCCTTAAAAAAACACACATGCATGAGCAATGAGTACCAACAAAATGGTTTGTTTACTTTCCCTTGGGATATCCCTATCAGACCATTATGAATTTCTCGTGCAAAGAAGGTTGCAAAATCAAGAATAGTGCTCATCTTGAATTATAGAGTCTGAGCCATAATAAGGACAATTAAACCTAGGATTTGTTCTACTTCATCCATCCTAAAAATCTTGTAGAGAGAGAAATATAATGCTTTAGCCTTGAGATTAAAATGTATCCTCAATAATGGCTTTGGGGTATTGGCAGTAATTACAGACAATGTACCAATCTTGGCAGCATGTTCTTGTAGTGGCCCTATCCTTAAGTAGATCCTTTTTGCATCGTACCTTGCTTAAAGGTCATCCATATCAATAATTTCATGCATGGCATGGTTAGGGTTGAGGTTGAAAACCTTGCTAATCAGTTTAGGGAAAACCCTAAAAAGATTCACTCCAACATGATTCTTCACCCACCCCATAATAGGATCATATTTCTTGGCCATATCAGTTAGTAAATCACCATCAAAGAAAACTACAAGGATTGTCAACTTCCCAATGTCAAATTCCTAGACATTGCTCATGGGGGTTTCTAATTTTTGTTCTAAGAGCCACTTTTTAAACAATTCTAAACCTCCCATAGATACCTAGGCATCTCTTACCCAATTTTCCCTATCATAGAAACCCTTAGCTACAACTACCCTAGGGTTCTTAGGAATGAGCTCCCTTCCTTTAGTCATTTCATTCACTGATAGGGGGAATTGTTCTAGGAAATCATCATGCACAACCCTCTTTAAGTAATAAGTTTTCCCAAAGAATTCCTTTCGTAGAGGCATTTTGAGAAAACACTAAGAATTACGTAACAACAAATGTTGGTTTTCAGGAGTTACAGAGTGCTTACCTGCTAAAATTTGCACTTCTTCTCTATATAATTTTTGCTACAAATCAATAGATCATTGGATAAAATTTTTGTGCCCTAGCTCTGAAAATTCTTTATCCTTTGATAATCTCTTGCAATTATTTGGTTCAATAATGGTGAGATCATGAATTATATTTGAGCATTGAAATCACACTAATGAGCTCTGCACCATATTAACTTGTAGTAGTGATTATTCTCAAGTTGCATCCAAATTTAAATCTTATCCATCAATTTCACCAGATCGAACGACTTTAATTCAAAAAAATAATGAGCTTTATAACTTTAAAAATGTGGCCACATGTTGCATTACTGCTTACCCACATTGTTCCATCCATTGATCAAAACAAGATCTATGATCACACAAATTTATAATTAAATAAGGCCTAGTCAGTTGTACTTGTCCAATAGAAAGTCTTTACATGAATCTGTG
The DNA here is from genome assembly GCA_028749045.1 of Cupressus sempervirens. Lineage (NCBI taxonomy): Eukaryota > Viridiplantae > Streptophyta > Pinopsida > Cupressales > Cupressaceae > Cupressus > Cupressus sempervirens. Next base: position 803,862,248 of record CM053783.1, on the reverse strand, counting down.
CCTCCTAAAAAAATTCCACACAAACAGGTCCCATATTTACTTCTAAGAAAGTGGTCTCTAACATCACTCTTGCCATGTGTCTACATGGCACATGCCCACTTTGCTTAAACTTCCTTCAAGTTCCTATTGTGGGAAAACACCCTTCATTGATCAAATCAAGATTGATAGTAGGTCTGAATCTTCATCCTCTGTGGTCCAATCACCCATTCCGACCAATGAAATAAGTCCTTTTAATCTAGCTCATCTAACAAGTTTGACTGCCATATTAACTATTAAAACCTTTGCACCCATGACATCATCACTTCTAGGATGGCGTGACTCAGCATTCTTCCTAGGTCCTGACAGGCCCAATTGGCATTACACATCAACTTTTCCTTATAGCCTAGTGCAACATAGCACATATCTTTCATGCTTGGTCCCACCTTGCTATGTGTCATCATAGCACTTTCTCACATTATTTAAAAATTGAGCAACTCCATAATGCAGGTAAGCATTGACCATGGATCTTACACCGATCAATGATAATGGATTCTTGTGCCCTATCAACACTAAATTAGATGCAAAGACCAATGATAAACTTCCTTTCAGTCTAGCTCATCTGATAACTGCCACGTAGTGTATATCATTATCATCCTTTGAAAAGGCAGCCCATGAAGTTAGAATGTGCTAAGTGTCTCATTGGTGCTTCCCCACATTATTTAATCCTCGTGCATCTTCTAATTGCGGGAAAGTGCTAGCCTTTGATGTAAAATAGATCAATGGTGCATAAAATTGAAGATAAAGTAATACATTCCTTTAAATGCTTAGCCAATGATATTGTGGAATTTTTAGAACGCACACTAATGGTACAGATAGGTCTACAAGAAAGGTTCTGACCAATTCTAAAAAGTCATTATCTTTGTGGTGCATTGATATTCTAACGTAAGCAAGGGCTATGTGGTGCAAAGACGCTTGCCCACAATATTTAAAAACCTTGCACTTCAATGATGTGGGAAAGCACCCTCTGTCAATCTAACCAAGATCAATTGTGGGTCAAAAAGGTGTTGCACTTAGGATTTTAAATAATATATTCGCACAAACTACAATCAAAAGGTAAGGATATAAAAGGCTTCACAAAATTATGAAGTCTTCCTTGCATAAATTTTGAAACTTAGAGTAAAATATCCCACCTAAAGTCAGTTTTGAAATATTATTTTCAAAGGTTTTCAAAACTAGGGTAAAATAAGATAAGGCATTAGGGTTTTTAACACACTTAGTGTTTTTCAAAGACTGTGTTGATGACAAACCTTGAGAATTTGATAGAATTCAAACAACACAGAGACCAAGACATGAACTAGGGCAACCTAAGAATTTGAAAAATTATAAGGAATGAAACCCTAATCTGCAAGATACAATATCTTAAATGATTTTTCACTAAAATTTTCAAAGATGCAAAGAACATTCTAGTAGAGGCTATGGGTATAGAGGTTGATATTTCTCAACCAAGTTTGTATCAGTTGGAAAATTTTGTATCAGTTGGAAAAGGCAATCCAGAAATACAATGAAGATTTGGATGGATAGGATAAGTTATCACAGAAAGTTGAGCAATTTTTTTAGAATAATGTTTTAGAACTTATTCCTCAATAGATTTCCATTCATCAAGTAGAGTTATCTACTATCTTAGGCTCTATAGAAACTTCTTGTATTAATGTATTATTACTTTTTGGCAAGTTATATGATACATCAATTTTCACAAAAGAAATAAAAGATAAATTGTCTAAAATTGATGAAGATCTGAAGGGAAGTGCACAACAATTATAGCTTGATCTAAGTTCTAGCTCTGCTCACTTTAATAGAATAATATTTCTAATAGATATGCAAGTAGAACTACTCAAATAAGAAGTAAGAATCAGATCAACTTTGATAGATATTCATAATATGATTCTCCCTAACATGGATGCACTGTAGAAGCACATTGTACACTCAAAAACCCTCATCCATGACAATAATTTCTCTATTGTAGACCACATGATTGAATTTTTAGCAAAAGTGCAGGTGGCATTACACACATGCATGATCTTACAAGAGAATTGGGACAAGACTTTGGCACTCATACTAAAGGTACATTCAAACTTCTTGTCTCATTTTGGCATTACTATGTAAATACATATAGCATAAATCTTTGGCATTAAAGTCAAAAGGGGCAAGAAGATATAAGATGATATAAAGGATAAATTATAAGGAGATAAAAGGGGGAGAAGATGTGAGAAGATTGGATAAGATATAAAAAGGAGAGAAAATTGAAAGATAATTGCTCATTGTAGAGAAAATGTATATTATATGTACAGTATACTGTATATTATGTATGTAGGAGTATTACCATGTACAAAAATGTATTCACTAAAAAACCAATTTTGAAAAATCTCAAAAATAGTATGATGTACCAAGTTGGAGACATAAGGTGATGGATAAAGATGTCATTGAACATTCTTGAATTTAGTTTTGGATGATAAGTGTTTTTGTCACTAATGCCAAGGGGGAGATTGTTGACATTCCAGTCATGTTTGTTATTAGTGACATACACTTATTCAAATTGTATCTTATACTAAGCATATTGCACATTTAATAGTGTTAACCAAGCATTTTAGTTGTTACCAAGTTCTACAGTTTCTACCGAGTCCTTTGGACACATTTCAGTTTGTACTGAGTAGTTACTACAAAGTTGAAGATCACTAGTGTAAATTGAGCATCTCAGTGTATGCTGAGTTTAACAGTGCAATCCAAGTTGTATAGTGTTTATCAAGTTTGTAGTTGATGTGATGAGAGTCTAGTGTTAACCGAGCTACTCGATGTTAATCAAGAGACTTAGTTTATACTGAGCTCGAAGTAATAGCATTAACCAAGCTATGTAGTATGAATCAAGTGATTTAGTTTATATGTTGAGTTTTGTAGTATTTGTTGAGTCACCAATACTGATCAAAACACAGTCCAAGATGATGAAAAAGATGTTGGCATGAGAAAAAATGAGAAAATACCAAAATCTATTTTTTGGTATTTTCTATGTTCTAGTATTTTGTATATTTGAAGGCCTCCGGGGCTTTTCTAGGCTTCGATAGGGCCAAGAAGGAACAGTGCTATGTTTAAGACTTCAAACACAAAATGGAAAACTTTAGAAGATCTTTCCAAAAATTGTAACGGTTTATGTTTTTGAGCTATGAGTAGAAAGTTATGACTTATACAAGTAGATGCATTTTTTAATATAGATTTTTGTAGTTTTTTATAGTTGTTTGGATTTATTTTGTAATTAATTATCTTGTGAAATCTTCATTTTCATTTCCAAGGGATAGTGATGAGCCTTGGGATCCATCATACTTGTATAAACTCTATTTTTGAATGGAATGGATCACTTTTGGCTTGTAAATCATCTATTGTGGCATTTTAATAGTTTTTCAATTAATTCACAATACCGCACGTTCTACACCAGGTATTGTAATCTAAATTCTTAATTCAAATTAGTGGTGTTAGAGCTTGTTCACTTTAGTATGTCTCATCATACGTGATCAGCTTATTGAAGGTTGGGATTGGGAACAAGAGATCTCTTAGATTATCTTCCTTTGAGATGCACATGATCGCAGATGGAAAAACAAAAAATCAAGGGGATGGATGAATCCTTCAAAATACTAGTCGAAGATGCATTAAATAAGCAATGTAAAGAAGTGATGAAACAATTTTTAGAGATTCTTGGAAAATGAGAGGCACAAGCCAGTTCGAGCAATCCAAAATTTGGTGGAAAAACCCCATTCAAGGTGTACGTAAATTTTGATATTCCAACTTTTCAAGGAAAAATTGATGTAGATGTTGTTGATGACTAGTTGTCCAAATTGGAGATGTACTTTTGTGTTAATAATTTCTCAGATATTGGAAAAATAACCTTTGCCCTCCTCAAAGCTGAGAATCATGTGAAGTTGGCATGGGAGGTTCACTTAATAACTAAAGAAAACTAAGAAGCTTAGGATGAACATGAATCTTCTATGATGTTTGATGGAAAACCCACATGGAAAAAATTTGTAGAGCATTATAAACAATAATATTAACCTAAGGATACCTATGAACAGAAATATATGCAATGCCAATTACTCCAACAAAAGAAAGACCAATCAGTTCAAGAGTACACCAACATATTTCATGCTCTCTCTACAAAGCTTGGCATCAAAGACTTAGAAAAACATCGAGTTCTAAAGTATAAGAGTGGTCTTCATAGATATATTCAAACTAAAATGGATTTCCTGAATATAGAAACATTGTCTAGTGCTTTCAAATATGCATCAAGAATTGAGGAGAAGTTCAAACAAAAAGGGAGGAGGGAAAATCCAATGAATAAAAAATCAAAAAGTGAAGGTAATAAGCCAACGGGAAAACAAACAACCATGGAGCCATCTCAAAATGCACTAGAAAAGAAGACATGAGGCATAAAGAAAATAGGGCAAGACTAAGGTATGTGGTGTGAAGTCCATAAAAGTCCCTCTCATAGCACCAAAATATTGTAGAACTATAAAGAATTTAATGATGGAAACCCATGAAGAAGCTATTGCACTCAAGGTGATAGATTTTGGAAAACAAAAGGAGGATGAACAAATCATTGAGGCTGACCCATATGCTACAGTGGCCACTGCAGAGGTATTTGTTCATGACGATGAAGAAAGATTGTTCCATTCACAAATGTGGGTAGGAGGAAAAGCTTTGCATTTTATTGTTGATAGTGGTAGTCAAAAGAATTTGATATCCACTGAGACTATAATAAGATTGAATCTAAAAACAAAATCACACCCACAACCATATTCTATGGGATGGGTTTGCCAAGGGAGAGATATTCAAGTAAACAAGCAATGCCATCTATCATATTCCATTAAACCATTCAAAGATGAGGTGATCTATGATGTAGCTCCTCTCGATGTGTGTCGTATTTTTCTAGGATAGCCATACATGTATCAACATTATGGGTTGTATGAGTCTAGACCACGAAGTGTGATGATAAAATTAGGTGGATAGAAGTACATGATTCCAAAGGTAAGTCCTACACACTCTGCATCTTTGACTAATGCAAAACAATGTGGAAGGTTAATAGCCCAAACTGGTACATTTGTGTTATTGTTGATTCATCCTGAGGAACAAAAGAAAAGTGTATGTAATTCTCATTCCATGGTGTCCATCACAACAAAACAACAAAGATCAATGGATTAAATTTTAACAAAATTTTAGAATGTGTTTGAGTTACCAATAGGGGTACCCTCACATTGCCAAGTTAGACACTCTATTGATTTGATACCAGGAACCCCATTGCCTAATGAGCTAGTATATAGGAGGTTGGTTATACAAAATGATGAGATAAAAAGGCAGATACAAGAATTGATTCAGAAAGGACATATCTACCCAAGTACATCTCCCTGTGGTAGCCCAATTGTTCTTGCAAAGAAAAGGATGGTACATGGAGGCTCTATATTTATTATAAATCATTGAATAAGATAATTGTAAAAAATAGATATCCAATTCCTCGAATAGATGATCTCTTAGACTAGCTTAGAGGGGCAAAATTCTTCACTAAAATTGACTTGAAATCTGGATACCATTAGGTACCAACTGATCCAATAGATGTATAGAAGACTACTTTTAAATCCAAAGAGGGATTATTTAAATGGTTGGTGATACCTTTTGGCCTCACAAATGCCCTGGCCACATTTATGAGGATGATGAATGATGTGCTTAGGCCATTCACTGACTCTTTTGTAGTTGTGTTTCTGGATGATATTCTAATTTTCAGCAAAACATGGGAAGAACATCTACAACATGTGGAACAGATATTGTCTACATCGCAAGACCATGGACTTTATGTAAATAAGGAAAAAAGGTTATTTTAGTATGAAAAGTATTAAGTAATTGGGATATATTATTGATAGTGAAGGTGTTCATGTTGATCCTGGAAAGATCCAAGTAATTAAAGACTGGCCTGCTCAAAGGAATCTCACAGAGTTGCGTAGCTTCTTGGGCTTAGCTAACTTTTATCATAGATTTGTGTTTGGATTTTCACATTTGTCTTGGCCTTTGAATCAGTCATTATGAGGAGGTATGAAAGAAAAATTCAAGTGGACCGGTACTCAACAACAAGCATTTGAGGAGTTGAAACAAAGGTTATGTTCTACATTTGTTTTATCTCTTCCAAATTTACAACAATCTTTTGAAATTTAAATTGATGCATCAGAATATGCTTTGGGAGTAGTCCTCATGCAATATGGACATCTAGTTGTCTACCATAGTGAGAATTTTTATGATATAGTGCGTAGATATCCCACCTATGATAAATAATTATATGTTATTGTTCAAGCTTGTAGGCAATGAAAACATTATATATTGGGAAATGAGACTATCATTCACATAGATAAAAAACCCCTTCAATTTTTGCAAACACAAGACAAATTATAGAATGATAAGCACCAACGATGGTCAGCTTATCTTCAACAATTTCATCTCAACATTTGTCATAAGAAAGGAAGTGCCAATAAGGTAGGATATTGTCTAAGTAGGTCACTAATTGCAAGAATAAGGTTATTAGAATCATGTGGTCACTAAATAGAAAATTAGGCCCACTTGTATGGGTAGGATAATGAATTTTCTAATGTTTATAATCAGCTTTTGGAAGGTAAACATGTGAATGATTATTACTTACAAGATGGAATGCTTTGCCACTTTGGCCAGATTTGTGTTCCTAAGGAAGAATGTAAGAAGTTAATATGGGAAGCTCACTATAGTAAGGTTGTTGGACATTTTGGAATAGGTAAGACTACTGCTATACTACATAAATATTTTTACTGGCCAAGAATGAAAAATGATGTGATAGAATACATTTAAGCATGTACAATGTGTGCTATTGTTAAGCCTACAAATTATAAGTTGTGTTTATATTTACCACTTCCTATTCCAGATAAACCTTGGCATCAATTTCAATGGATTTTATGTTTGGTCTTCCTACCACTAAACATGGGAATGATTGTGTATATATTGTAGTAGAAAAATTTTCAAAAATGGCAATCTTGGTGGCCTCTAGAAAGGCAATCTCTATAGAAGAAACTACAAAACTCTTTTTTGAGCATGTTTGGGTTCATTTTGGGCTACCAAAAACCACTATTTTAGATAGGGATACTTGGTTTATTAGTAAATTTTGGTCTTCATTATGGGAAATGATGGACATAAAACTAACAAAGTCTACTACATTCCATCCTCAAACAAATGGAGAAATAGAGGTTGTTAATCAAATGATTATTCAAATTCTGCATATGTATCACTCCAAACATCCTCACACATGGGATGAGAGCCTTCCATATGTGAAAAATAGCTAGAATAGGGCAATGCATAGCTCAACTGGCCATAACACATTTGAAGTTTGTCTTGGATATCAACCCTTAGCACTAATAAATGTTTCTATCCCAGTTATGCAACCTGACTTGGTGCCATGCTTGGATAAGGAGAAGGAAAAAGCTATGAAGTTCATTGACAAAATTCATCATTTGCAATAGAAATTTCATGAATTTTTGGACCAGACTACTAAGAAGTATAAATAGAGGCATGATCAATATCAAACTCCTCATAATTTTTAGGTTGGAGATAAGGTATGGTTGCATTTACAGAAGGAACGTTTACAAGGACCTCATAGAAAGATTCATCCTCTTTGTTATGGTCCCTATAAGATCACCAAGAAATTTAGTAAAAATGCATTTGAACTCAACCTGCCTCTATTTTTGGGTGTCCATCCAGTTTTAAGTGTAGAACTATTGAAACCATATTTCCCTTGTTTACTAGACATTGCAAATGTTGCTGAAGAAATCAGTCATACAGAGTTGAATCCAAAAGTTATTAATCCACTCCAAAGTGACTAAATTTTGGAGGTTTTCATGAAGAATTTGAGGAACCAGAAAATCTATTTATATTGTGTGGTGAAAGCAAGACAATTTTTTCAACAGGGAAAGTGGCTTACACATGAACAAATCCAATTTCATTTTCCACATTTGATGCAAAGTCTAGATGAAATGGGGCCCATTTCCTCTCAAGGGGGAAGGAATTATCAAAAAATAGTCCAGGAAGATGAAGAAGATGTTGGCATGAGCAAAAATGAGAAAATACCGAAATTTATTTTTTTGGTATTTTCTATGTTCTAGTATTTTACATTTTCGGAGGCCTTTGGGGCATTTCTGGGCTTTGACAGGGTCAAGAAGTTGTAGCACTATGCTTAATACTTTAGAAACAAAATGGAAAACCTTCAAAGAACTTTCTAGAAATTCTGACAATCTGCGTTTTCAAGCTATGAGTAGAAAGTTATGACTTATACAAGTAGATGCATTTTTTAATATAGATTTTTGTAGTTTTTTTAATATTTGTTTGGATTTATTTTGTAATTAATTACCTTGTGGACTCTTCATTTTCATTTCCAAGGGATATTGGTGACCCTTGGGATCCATCATGCTTGTATAAACTCTATTTTTGAATGGAATGGATCATTTTTGTCTTGCAAATCATCTATTGTGACATTTTAATGGTTTTCAATTAATTCACAATACTACAGGTTCTACACTAGGTATTGTAATCTAAATTCTTAATTTAGATCAAGTACAATTTGTGTTCAAGACTACTTGGAAGTGATCAGTATGTACCAAGCTTCTATGTCTATTGAGTGCATGATGATGTCGAGCATTGACAGTGGATGCTGAGTATTAGAACCTCACCGAGTCAGTCTTCAAGACCCGAGTTTCTACACTTTGGGCAACTTTGTAATATTTGTGTAAACTTGTATTGTGGCCAACTTTGTAATTATGTAATTGGATTGATATATATGTGATGTATTTTATCTCATCCAAATAATCAAAATGAAATAACATAATCATCAGAAAGAGTAGAAGAGTGAATTACAAAGGCTATAATATTATAAGGAGCAACAAAGATTCATCTATCACAACAAGTTGATTATACACTCGAAGGAATCTCATTCAACAAACCAAATTGTAGATTAGAAATCAGATACTACTTCATCCTAATAGGTGGATTAGTCAAATCTTTTAAAAAGGTAGACCTAATAGTCTTATGTAAATCTCTTTACTGAGTGCATACTTCATTGTATGTTTGTAAATCCTTTTACAAGGTGGACCTAGCAGTCCTTATTGTTCCTAATAGGGTAGGTCATCAGAAGTGATCATTGTAAACCTTAATAGGCCAACTTTATATTGCAGTACTAAAGCTTGCGGGTATCATTCCAAACCTAGTTTTACTTTCTATTTGGAAGGTTTCTGGGTCACCAAATCTTGTGTTAAAGTGTTGTGCATGCTTTCATGTTTTCAGTTTCTCATGCATGCAGTTAGATCAGAATATACATAAGGATTAATTACTAATCAAAGATAAAACTTTTATATGTTATTAATTCACCCCTCCCCTCTTAGTAACTTATCCTATCATAATATTTCAAACACCTTAGATGTAATTTGGTTATGTTGGTAGTCTAGGTGGTCTAACCAATGTAGGATTTAGAAATGATAATATAAAGATTGATAGAGAACCCATACAAACATTCAGGAATTTGGCAACTAGACAAAAATAAAAGACAGCTATTTTGTAGCATCTTTTTGACACTCAGTAGCAAATAGGATTCCCATAGGGATGAAGTAGGGAGAGAGCTTGTGATGATTCTATTAGTTCTTATAGATCAAGAGTTGAGGATATGTCTAGGACTAGTGATAGATATAGAGCAAGAGGCTAAGCTGGGATTGATGATAGGGTGGACATGAAAAGGTATATTATATCCTATGATAGGCCACAAGACCCACCTTTCTAAGACTAGAGTTGGATTAAGCCAACACTATGACTAAGGTTGCACCCTTTGTTGTTGATGTAGTTGCTAATTTTACCAAGTGGGATGCTCTACCATAGGCCTTGAAGGATAATTTGAATTTTGATAGGCACTTGACCTAGAAGAAAGAGCATACCAAAGGTAGGCCTACTCCTAATGCAAGAACAACTTGGGTTTTCTTGGTGACTACTTTGGAGTTCGTGGGAGGAGGCTCAGTAATTTATTTGGAGGGTGCTTCAACTAGTACTCATTGAAGAAGAGGTGATTGGTAGTGGTCACTCAATCATCTCTTGGCAATTCTTGGTTTAGAGCTTGATGGATGAATAAACTTGGTGATCCTAAAGGTGCTTGATTTTCCAAGAAGCTTGATATAGCTTGGGTAACTTGATCATTAAAGGCACTCGATGATGCTTGTGGGAACTTGACACACATAGGGAGCTTGGTGAAGCTTGGTTATAGTGTTGCCCAATTTGCTTGGTCTTTGAAGGAGTTTAGTTGCTAGAGGAACTTAATCTATGAAGGAGGAACTCAACATATATTGGGGAGCTTGACTAGTTTAGTTGCTATGTTGACTGAGTAGCTCAGTCAATGAAGGGGCTCGATTATGCTTGAACATTTGTCGATACTTGGTGGTGGTTTTTTACACTCAATCATGTCTTGGTTTTATGTGTTTCCTAAGTTATTTGTGAGCTGACCTTTTGGCATTTAATTTGGGTTGTAGGTATCTTAAATGTGTTGTAGCCAACTTGTTACTTAAATGCGCATTCAATGAGGGTTTATTTTAATTTGTATTGTGCTAGGAAGACTTGTGGCTTATGCATATATTTAATGTAAGGGTTTATTTTAATTTGCAATTGCTAGTCTAACTTGTGGCTTAATTAGGTTTAAGCAAGGGGTCTTGTGGAGTCTTTAGGAATTCATTCAGGGGGAGTGGATCCTAAGTTCAATGTGGAGTAGCTAAAGACCAAAGTTTTCCTAAGTGTGTGGACAGAGCATCAAATGTGAGACAATTTACACTTAGATCTTGGTTGCAATTTGAGAAGGGCTAGTAGTCAGGGCTTGGGAAATAAGGATATTGCTTGGTGGGCTTGTGAGCACAAGTTTAGATCTTGCTTAGAGGTTTCTACTAGTGTGGATCTAGGCTAGCTAGTATTGGGATTGGATCTTGAGGGATCTTGTAGAACTATTATTGTAATTTCTATTGTATATGGCCATAACTAGGAAGGCCTTACAACTTGACACATTGCATGTAATTATATATTTTATGAATAAAAAGTTATGTTTGGTATCTGATCTTTTGTATCTTGTGTTGTGTTTCCACTATGTGGTTATTTGCTAGGGGCTAGGACATCTCCTTTGGGGATTCTCCTACTGTGTAGGATGTTAGATGGTATGGGAAATAAGGATATTGTTTGGTGGGCTTGTGAGCACAAGTTTAGATCTTCCTTAGAGGTTTTTACCAGTCTGGATCTATGCTAGCTAGTGTTGGGATTGGATCTTGAGTTATCTTGAAAAATTATTATTGTAATTTCTATTGTATTTGGTCGTAACTAGGAAGGCCTTTCAACCTGACACATTGCATGTAATCAGATATTTTATGAATAAAGAGATGTGTTTTGTATCAGATCTTGTGTGTCTTGTGTTGTGTTTCTACTATGTGATTATTTGCTAGGGGCTAGGATATCTCCTTTTGAGATTCTCCTACCTTGCACAATGTTAGATGGTATCAGAGCCACATTATTCCTAAGCATGTAAATTGATTGCCAAAGTTGAGTTAGTTTGCACTAGGACCTTGGGTTAAAGAAGTTGATTTGAGAAGATCTTAATCTAGTGGTGGGTTTTTTGTAGAGGATTTGAGAAGATCTTGGAAGATGACTCTAGGAGGATTGGACCCTAGGATGATTGTGAATCTCTGAGATGTGGTGAAGAAGAGGATTTCTAATATGTTTTCTTAGTTTGAAGCTAGTTTGGTTGATTGAGTTAAGGAAGGGATAGTTGAGTTTGGAAAATGTTTTTTGAGTTGGAGTCTATTGATTAGGAAGAGATTTGTGTAGCCAATTAAAAGACTTATTCATGACAAAAGATAGCATTACAAGGTTGCAGAGGAGGTAAAAGGTATGTGAGGTTGGTTTTGATCCATTTGTAGAGTTTCATGTGAAATCTATAGAGAAATTGGTGGTTTCTAAAACACTTGAGCTTACCAGGGATATTCCTAATATTGTTGATGCTAATTTCATGATCAGTTAGGTGTGTCTGACATGGAAATTACAAAGGATCTTATTGTGAGCAATGAGACCACTAGTTTGGCATGTGTTGATGGAGATGTACACATTGTTGTTGATGGGGAGTTTGTTCCTATTGGTGTGGATTCACTTATTGTTATTTTTGATGAGGCTTTACCTATGAAGCATTATGTTCAGTTTGTTCTTAGCATTGAGCATGTTGATTGGATGGTTGAGATTCTAGTGTTGGATACATGGATGCAAATATGGATGATTTGCATGTTGGTTTTCTTGTCCTTGTTGGAGTTGAAGACCCTTATGAAGATGAAGATGGTTTTTAATATTTACTTGGGCATTAAAGTTTGGGAAACACTTTTCTATTTACCTAGAGAGTCTAATGTAGGAGAATCTTGGTTTTTCTTAGTGGATACTTTGGAGTTCATGGGAGGAGGCTCAGTAGTTGCTTTGGATGGTTCTTGGACTAGTACTTGGTTAAAGAAGAGGTGTTTGATAGAGGTTATTCAGTGATCTCTTGGTAGTTCTTCATTGAGAACTTGGTGGATGAAACGAATCGATGATCTTGGAGGTGATCTATTGTCAAAGGAGCTTGACATAGCTTGAGGTACTCAATCATTGAAGGTTCTCGATGATGCTTGTGGGAACTTGACACATACTAGGAGCTTGGTGAAGCTTGGTTACAATGTTGCCTAAGTTGCTTGCTCTTTTAAGGAGTTCACTTGCTAAAGGAACTCGGTCTATGAAGGAGGAACTTGACATATATTGGGGAGCTCAGCTAGTTTGGTTGTTGTGTTAACTGAGTGGCTCATTTAATGAAGGGGCTCAATTATTCTTGAGGATTTGTTGATGCTCGGTGGTGGTTTCTAAAACTCGATCATGTCTTGATTTTAAGTGTTGTAAGAGTTATCTATGAGCTAACCTTTTGTAATTTAATTTTCCTTGTAGGTATTCAATATGTGTTGCATTTGACTTGTGGCTTTCATGGGCATTTAATGTAAGGGCTTATTTTAATTTGGATTGGGCTAGGCCGACTTATGGCTTATGCATATATTTAATGTAAGGGTTTATTTTAATTTGTAATTGCTAGGCAAACTTGTGGCTTAGTTGGTATAAATAAGGGGTCTTGTGGAGTCTTTAGGCATTCATTCAAGGGGAGTGGATCCTGAGTTCAACACGGAGTAGCTAAAGGGAAAATTTTTCCTAAGTGTTTGGATAGAGCATCGAATGCGAGGTAGTTTACACTTGGATCTTGAGTGTAGTTTGAGAAGGGCTAGTAGTCGAGGCTTGGGAAACAAGGATATTGCTTGGTGGGCTTGCAAGCACAAATTTAGATCTTCCTTGGAGGTTTCTACTAGTGTGGATTTGGGCTAGCTAGTTTTGGGATTGGATCTTGAGGGATCTTGTAGAACTATTATTGTAATTGCTATAATATTTGGCCATAACCAAAAAGGCTTTACTAGTTGGCACATTTCATGTAATCATTTATTCATGAATAAAGAGTTATGTTTGGTATCGAAACTTGTATATCTTATGTTGTGTTTTTGCTATGTGGTTAGTTTTTGGGGGCTAGGACATCTCCTTTGGGGATTCTCCTTCCTTGCATGACTTCAACTCCTAAAAAATAGAGCTACAAAAGGTGACTAGAAAGATGACATTGGCTCATTTTTAAGGGATTGCTAGAGTGACCACTAGAGATTGGGTTCAAACTTGATACTCATCTTTCCTTGTGTCCTATGACTAAAGAGGACACCTTCAGATTTGCATTCATATACCTTGATAGAGTTGCACATGACTAGTGGTATCATGGTTTGATATCCCTCTATCATGATCATATAGGTTGATAGAACACTTTGATGGGAAGGATTCCAATGTTTACTTCATGCATTTGGCTTAGTTACATCAAACAACTATTTTAGAGGCATTTATCAATGAGTTCCAGAGACTTGATGTGATGGTCTATGAAATATCACAAAGGAGGATAGTCATGCTCTTTATTGAGGGCCTAGTTGAGCCACTTAGAGGTTGGATTAAGTCATTAGAACCACTTTCATTACATGAAGCAATGAAGAAGGCTCAAAATTGAGATTCCTCTATACCTATAGGAAAGTTTTCCTCGAATCCTTCCAGTTCTGCTTATGATAGGACAACTCAGGAGAGAGGAAAAATTAGAGTCTAAGCATCCTATGACAACACCTTTCGAATAAGATATCCTTAGTAATTTGAGGAGGAAGAAGTTATGATTTTAGTTTAGGGGCCCATATGATGTTAATCATGATTTTCCTATGAAGCCTAAGAGAATAAATAGAATGATGGAGTGGTTCTACAATGACGAGGACAATTCTAATCCTACAAGGCAGACAACTAATTATGAGTAGGATGTGCATAGGGTTGTTGATGGTGAGGATGAGGTGGATGATTCTAACCTCAAGGTTTCTTATATTTCCAATATGAGAAATGAAGGAGCTTTTGGATGCATCAGCTTATAGTAGGAGAGTGTGTTATTTCTTTATTTGACATAGGAGTTACTCATAATCATATTGATGCCCATTTGTTTACTAGGAGGGAATGAAGACATAGGATTTTGAGGGTTTATAGGTACATGTATAGGTGGTTGATGGTTACACCTTAAGGTGTAATAGGATGATCTTAGATGTTCTAGTGAAGTTGAATACATATGCCTTTGAGGTAGATTTCTATATGGTTGATATGGGTAGTACTGATATAGTCCTTGGTATGGCATGGTTGCATACTCTTAAGGACATCTACTTGAGAACATAAAATATGGATATGAGTTTCATCAATTATGGACAACCAAAAGTCATTAAGGCTATCATAAATGAAGAGTTTAAGTAGATTTCTCTCAAACATATGTAGCACTTGGCACACCATGAGGATGCTATTGATTGGGAATTTTAGAGTAGGGTGATCCCTACCTTAGAAAGTTCTGATGAGCCAACATATCACCCATATATTCATTAGTTGAGAACTAAACACTCTAAAGTGTTTAGTTATTTACCTCCTCATAGACCATCAGAAAGAGGGATCATGCATATCATAGAGCTAGACAAGGGCACTAAACCCATTATGGTGGCACCTGATCAACACCCAAAGTGGTTTAAGGATGAGATCCAGAAGACCATATAGGAGCTACTCAACATGGGGCACATCATGCATAGCAAGTCCCCAATTAATTCTTTAGGGGTATTAGTGAAGAAGAAGGGTTGTACCCTGAAGATGTGTATAGACTACCAAAAGCTTAATAAGAGGACTTTAAAGAACTGGTACCCAATTCTTGAGATTGATGAGCTCATTAATGAATTGCATGGGGTGAAGTACTTCTCTAGGATTAATTTGAGATTGAGATATCACTAGATTTAAGTTAGAGAAAAGGATATAGAGAAGATGACATTCAAGTGTCACTATGGATATTTTGTGTTTTTTGTCATGCATTTTGGCTTGATAAATGCTCCTAGTACTTTCTAGTCTACTTTGAACAAGGTGTTTCACAATCAACTTTGGAGATTTGTGTTGGTATTCTTTGAAAACCTCCCAATTTATAGAAAGACTTGGGATGAACATGGCTCTCATTTGGATATTATTAAAATATATTGGATAGGGCTTTGTTGTATGCCAAGGAATCCAACTATTCTCTTAGCATGACATAGTTACTTTACTTGGGACATATCATTAGTTTTGAGGGTGTTTAGATGGATCCTAATAACATCCATGATATTATAGAGTAGCCCACACTAGAGAACTTGACACAACTAAGAGGGTGTATTTAACTTTGTGATTTCTACCATAGATTTGTGGCAGGTTTCTCTAGACATGCAACACCCCTTACAGATTTGACTTGTAAGGTTGCTTTTCAGTGGACTTCTCAGGCACAAGAATGCTTTGAGAAGTTCAAGACTATCATGACTTCATGTTCTATGTTATCCTTTCTGGATTTCTCGAGGCATTTTGAATTTCATTTTGATACTTCTAGGGAGAGTATTAGCACAATTTTATCCTAGGATCAATATCCCATTTTGTTTGAGAGTAGGAAGCTAGTAGACCCTAAAAATTCCTAGGAAAACTACACTATGAATTTTTTAATTTCTCCTTAAAGAGATGCCTAATAAAGAATATTTTTTCCATATCAGAAGAAGAGTACAAAGACACTTGCAAAATATCATTTTTTTGTTATTTTGGAGAAGACAAAGTGGACTCCTTGCAAAATAGAAATTTTCTCTATTTTGGATAGAATAAAGTATGGGGCTTGAAAAATAGAATTTATTTTTTTACGAAATTATATATACTAGCAAAGATGACTGTGAGGTGGTGATTTTTTGTTATTTTGTGAACATTGTCAAACAAGTAGTGTGTAGTTGCGATATTTTGAGATTTTAAAAAGGGGTAGAAAAATTACCTTGAAAAGTGTAAAATTGACTTATGAACATCTTAAAAGGTGAAATATGTCATTTCAAGTACCCCAAAGTAAAAGACATTAATTACATGAATGTTTGAGATGATAGGTGAGAGAAGTAGAGAATTTACCACTTGTTAGAAATGTTTGAAGTTATGAGTATGAATTAAATGTGAGGTAAAATAACAAGTTATTAAAGAAGTGAAATAATTCCATGTGAAGTACCATCTAAAGTTGAGGGAGAATTCAAAAATGAGAAAGCAAGTTGTATTGTGGCCTCTACAGATTTTAAAAACTATAAGTTCAATTTTCTCCCCAAAGTTGATTTTCTTTTTGAAATGACACCTAAGAAGGAAATTAATGCTAAAAAAGGAAGTACATATTAGGAAGGATAAGGGAGAAACTATAGAAAAGACCATTCAAAAAATATTTTTAGATCTATTCCCTGATTCTTCTTCTTCTAGGACTATGACAACATTTTCTAATGAATAGAATGGGTATAAAGTTATTTTTATTCTAATTTATAGTAGGTCTTTTTTTGGGTACTTTTATGAAAATAAAGATGAGAAATAACCTAGGAATAATCCTAAGAAATTAGGCCTAGCAAAGCTTATTATCCCACACACACACACACACACACAGATGTATGTGTGTGTGTGTGTGTGTGTGTGTGTGTGTGTGTGTGTGTGTGTGTGTGTGTGTTAAGCTTATAAACATTCTAGTTGAGCATTATGAACCAATAATAAGGGTAATAAGGGTAGTTAGGAAACTAGATGGATTGTCATTACGGATCATCACCAAATCTTGCATTGAGGAGTGTTTTGGTTTGACCACTCAATCCCTCACTAAAATTAATAGAGAACAATTCAAAATTAATTATGAAAGGCTGATGAAGTTCAAGCTCACATAAATTTTCCATTTCATGATGAGAGTTAAAAATAATATGTTAATGCTAGTTAAGCATATGGGCCCTCATCTTGTGGATAAGTTCATGGAATTTTTCAAGAATACCTATTATGTTTGGTCTGAGTTGTGTGGACAAGATTCAAAAGAAAATATCCCTTTCTCTCAATTATATGTATATGTGCATGAGGATTCAAAACCATCATTCTTACTTAGAAATTGAATTCACTGGTGAGATTGAAAGTTCACTTCACACACAATTAGCCAGATGAAAAACCATAAAAATATTCAAGAATTATTCTCTAATCTATCATTTTCTGTTGTTTTAAAATAATATCCATTTCAAGGAATCCTTGAAACTAACCATAACCAATGATGAATGTAACCCATTGCCTATTCAAATGTTATGTAGAGGTTGTGATGAGCATGACATGGATGGAGATTAAAAACTATTTAGAAATGTGTATGTTGTGTGGATCATGAGATTTCTTAGAGGTTTAGTCACAAGAATACTGAATTAGATTAAGAATATGCTAAGACCCAAAGAGTACTTTCCTATCAAAAATTATGAATTCAATTTTGAGGATTGGGTGTGTAAACTAGACTTTACATTAATCAGATTACATGGGTTTAGGGAACTACCTCATAGGTTACCCTAATTTGTATATGAGAGAGTAGGATTCTTGGAATTCATATGGCAACTATTATGGATAGAGAAGGAATTTAAAACCCTAGGATAAAGTGGAATCATATACCTCATTTTAGTAATTTTAGTGGCTTTATAATAGGATATTCAATGCTAAAAGAAATGCAGGAATATATCATGAACAAATTTTGGTTTCTAAGTGACAAAGAAAGATAATATGACCTTGAGGGACATATTAAATATTTCATTGCAAGGCATGATCATCAATTCAACATGGAAGATGATATTATCAATAATTGTGATGATATTCCTAAAATAATACAAAGGGTGAAGACATGGAGAATCCTTTTAAAAATGAAAAATCAAAGGTTGAGTAAGGAACTCCCTTGTTTCTATGATGAGGTGGAATTGGAAGTAATTAGAGATGATAAATGCATCCAAGACTTTTAAAAGTTTCATTAGGATCACCTAAAGTAGAAGAAGGAAAAGGAAGTTGAACAACCCTAGCCTTCACCAACCAAAAAGATAAGGATGTTGGTAATAGATAGCTCAGATTCTTCTTCCTTTGAGCAATAAGTTGATGCACCTAAAGGGAGTAGTACCCACTTGGTTACTTATGATGATTCTAATGAGGGAAAAGGATCATATGAGGTGGCTCATATTTCAAGAAGTCTAAAGGAAAATATTGCAACTAAGAAGCCACAACTAGCCTTGGTATTCCAAGAGAAAGTACATGGCTATCATGTGTAGATAATGGAAAATGATGAGACAATAGACACAGAGAATGAGCGATAGGCTATCTCCCAAATATTTATTGAACATGATGACTTCACTAAGACTTAAGAGTTTAAGGACTTTTGGATTAATTATAAAATGAAAGACTTTGATGAGAGAAAATGAAGAGGTTAGAAGGAGTAGATGAACTACAACATGTTGTCATAGTGCATTAAATAATTGATAAATTACATTTGGATGACATCTCCTATATAGATGCAGATGATAGATAAATTATACAAAATAGTGACATACTTATTGTGCCTAGGTTAACACTCAAAGAATTGTTCTTGCTTGACCATGTAGGGAAGGAAGATGATTATGCATTTACTTCTAAAATTGAAAGACTAGAAAAGATAGAAGGGTTTTGGTTTGCCCCCAAAATTGAGACTTTGTGGCCACTTGGGTGACATTCAAAGGGGATAAGCCAAAATTAATTAATATATCTAGAGGGACACAAGGAATGATAGTGGTTTAGACAATTGATAACACCAATCCTCTAGTTTTAGCTACTAAGCTAATGTACATGGCAACATTCAATGGAGCTCAGATGAAACACATGAGATAAAGGATTGAAGAACTACATATAAGAGAAAAATATATGAACCTAATAATAAACAAGATGTATACAAATACTAGGATATTGGAAACTAAACTCAATAATTTGAAAGCACTTCCTACACCAAATGCTATTGTAGTTCAACAAGTAGCCCCTATTCGAACATTTGAAGAAAAATATATGAAGAGGTAAGAGAAGATGTACATAAGGAATGTTCTTATGAGAACCTAGATGAAATCCTATCTTTTAAGATGAAGATAATCTTGAGAAAATGTAATGATGTATATAAAGGGTTATATAGTGTGAATTACATGCTTGATTTCTTCAAGAAAAATAGATCCACATTGTCAACATTGGAAAGAAAATTGAAACCTGCTAGGTTTGAACTAGGTAGACTCTACAAGATCACAAAGAGAGATCTAGATGCTCCCCATAGATCAAATGGGTTTTTGATATGTTGGAAGTTATATCAAGTAATCTAGCATACATGGAACATGAACAACATAAGATAGAATAGAAGACATTGACCATTGTTTCTGTAGAACATTGTGTCATACTTGCTCTAAAGCATAAAGAGTGAAGAATTAGGGACTTGAAAAGTTGGAAATGAGTTGACAAAACTTCCACAAAGAGCTATGACTCAATTAAAAGAAAACAATAACTTTCAAGTAAATGAATTCCATACAATGTTGGACAAGATTATTACTTTGGAGAATAAATTCAATAAGTTCTTGACAAATGTGTGTGTTTCCACAGGGAAGAAATGACAAGGCCTTTAGAAATTCATCCCTAAGGTTTCCCATTTTTCATGGCGTATACATATTTAAATTTCAAAATGGATCAATGATTACATGATAGTTCCTAAATCAACATAGGTAGAAGTGAGGGATCACCAAAGAGGAGGTGGCCACCATGGTAGAATAACACCATAACATTTTTATCAAATAATTTTTACTGTATATAAATTTAATATAGTTAGTTTATAATTGGATATATTTGTTACAAATAGTTTCATTTTGAAGAGATCTAAAGCTTTGTTGCACCCCTTCATTTTCTATAAGAAGGGGTGCCAAGATCTCATTTGATGCAAGTCATATAGATACAATTTTATATATACAAGTTTTTGGCATCTGTTAGATATAATTCTTGTTATGCAATATTTGATACAAGAGAATCCTCGGTTGTCTAGCTATCATGTATGTTAGGGTGTTTTGTCTTTGGAGTGGGAGGACTAGATCAGTGGAGATGTGGTACTCGGTCATTACTAGGTAGTTGTAGTTGTTATGTTAACCAAGTGACTTGGTTAATGAAGACATTTGGTGATGCTTATGGTACTCAACATACACTAGGAGCTCAATTCATAGTAAAGGGCTCAGTTATGCTTGGTTGCAGTGTTGACCGAGTATCTTGATTAATGAAGGAGTTCAATTATGTCTAGTTGAATTCTAACACTCGATGTGGTTTTCTCTAATTCTTGGTTTGGTCTTGGTTTTGTGTTAACTGAGTTATCTATGATCAGCCAACTTGTGGCTTGAGGGGTGTATTTAATGTAAGGGTCATTTTAATTTGTAATTGGCTAGGCCAACCTGTGGCTTAGTTGGGTATAAGTAGGGATATTTTGGGGAGTCATAAGTGATTATTCATCTAGCTTGGAGAAGAGGATGTGGCATAAAAGAAAATTTTGAGAAGGGCTAGTAGCTGAGGCTTGGAAAAATAAGGAGATTGCTTGGTGGGCTTGCAAGCACAAGTTGAGATCTTCCTTGAGGGATTCTTCCATAATGCGGATCTGGACTAGCTAGTATTGGTATTGAATCTTGAGAGATCTTGCAGAACTATTTTTGTAATTGCTATTGCATTTTGCCAAAACTTAGAAGGCTTTACAATCAAGCACATTGCATGTAAAAAATTATTTTATGAATAAAGAGTTGCATTTGATATTAGATTGTGTATCTTGTTGTTTTGTTTCCATTGTGTGGTTATTTGAAAGGATCTAGATTACCTCCAGTAGGGGTACCCTTATATTCTCACTGCATCAGATGGTATCAGAGAATAATTGTTCCTACATGTGTATATCAAGCGCTAAAGTTGAGACAGTTTGCACTAGGACTTGGGTAAAGGCTAGAAGAGAAGGTTGATCTTGTAGAGCCGATTAATCTTTTGGACTTGTGGATTTATTGCTTTGGGCTTACAAGAATCTTGGAAGATTCCTCCAAGAAGATTGGACCCTACAAAAATTGATGATCTTAGTGATGTTGTGGAAGAAAGGATCTCAAATAAGATTAAAGAAGAATTCATATTTGAGATGGCACTAATGAAGAGTGATATGATAGCTGAGATCATAAGTGCTATAGGTGGTGTACCTCATCATGTGGGTAGTGAAGATGGTTATGAGGAAGTTGTTGAAGACTTTGAATTTGGTGGATCGAGTGGTGAGGACAAAAATGATCGTGTGGAGAGACTTATGGGAAATAGGGTTGGTCAATTTTCTAGTCCTGGATCTTAGTTGAAGTTGAAGCATAAGATGGAGGTTTCTAATTTATTAAGTACTCTGAATCCTAAACACCTAATTGATTGGATTGGTGAATTAGAAGACTACTTTGAGCTTGAGAATATTGAGGATCCACTCAGAGGAAGGTTGACACAAACTAAGTTGAAAGGACATGTTGTTCTTTGGTGGAAAGAACTCCAAAGAGACAAAGAGGAGGAAGGTGAGATGAAGATAACTAGATGGAGGTTGATTGTAACTAAGTTGAAGACTAAGTTCATTACTGTTGATTATGAACTTGAGTTGTTCAAGAGGTTGCAAAATTTGAAGTAGAAAGATATGACTATGAAAGATTATATTAAGGAGTTCTACAAGTTGACTATTTAGTTTGGACAGAGAGAATTGTCAAAGGAGAAGGTAGCTCAGTACATTAATGGTTTTAGATTCAATATCCAAGATACAGTTGGTATGTTGAAGATTGATTTGGTTGAGGATGCTTATTAGTATGCCCTGAAGGAAGAAGATAAGTTTAAGAGGAACAATCAAGGTAATTCTAAAGGGAAGGAAAAGCAAGACTGCTCAAAAAAGGCTAAACCAAGTGTAGAAGATGAATCAAAACTTATTGATCACAAGAGAAGGATAGGTAGAGGTGAGTTTAAGGGTACTTGCTCCAAATGTGGAGAAGAAGGACATAGATTTTATGAATTTCCTAAGGTTGGTGATAGGAGAGTTTTTTTGAATGAGGTTGAAAACCCTACTACTGAACATGAGCAAAGAGAGAATTTACTAGCTCAATGAGTACTAATTGGTCAGAGGACACTGGAATCTTGTCAGAGGAGTGATTTTTTTAGGACTCATTACAAGTTTGGTGGTAAATTCTAAAATGTGATTGTGGATGCTAGTAGTAAAAGCAATCTTGTTGTTGAGGATATGGTTCAGAAACTTGGTTGAAGAGAGTAAGAAATCCTTGTCCTTATAGGATTGGCTGGTTACAAGGTGAGCATGCTTTGGAAGTGAGGGAGTAGTGCCTTGTTGATTTTCAGATTGGATAGTACAAGGATCAAGTGTTGTGTGATATTGTGGACATGAATAGTTGTCATTTGTTTCTTGATAGATCTTCGCAGTATGATTGTAGGGTTGTACATGATTGTCTCAAGAATGTGTTTACAATTGTGAAGGGTGGTAGGAAGCATTCCTTGGTTCCTTTGCAAAATGAAGAGATCAGTAGGAGGAACCTGAGTATCGACAACCGAGTTGAGTTGAAGGATTCTAAGGGGGTCAAATATTAGTGTGAAAGGAAGACCTATAACACACCAAGGATGGATGTGAAGAAACAAAAAATAAGGGAAAGAGTGTACAAGTTGAGGACTTGGAGGATATGTAGTTGAAGAACCAATTTGGGATTTATGTGTTGAATTCTAAAAGATGTTCCTCTAGTTATTAAGAACATCTTTTAAAACTTGGTGTGATTGATGTAGGAGAATCCTTGGTTGTCTAACTATCCTGTATGTTAGGGTGTTCTAGCTGTGGAGTTGGAGGACTCGGTCAGTGAAGAGGTGGAACTCAGTCATTACTAGGTACTTGGTAGTTATTATGTTAATTGAGTGACTCATTTAATGAATACTTTCAATGATTCTTATGGTACTCGGCATACACTTGGAGCTCAGTTCATACTATAGGGCCTAGTTATGCTTGGTTGCATTGTTGATTGTGTAGCTTAGTCAATAAAGGAGCTTGGTTATGTCTGGTGGAATAATGACACTCGACATTGTCTTCTTTGATGGTCGGTTTGGTCTTGGTTCTATGTTAACTAGGTTATCTATGGTCAAGCAACTTATGCATTTAATTTGGGTTATATGTATTAAATTTTTGTTGTGAGCCCACTTGTGGCTTGAGGGGTGTATTTAATGTAAGGTTTATTCTAGTTTGTAATTTGCTAGGCTGACATGTGGCTTAGTTGGGTATAAGTAGGGGTGTTTTGTGGAGTCTTAAGTGATTATTCATCTAGCTTGGAGAAGAGGATGTGGTAGAACAGAAAATTTTGAGAAGGGCTAGTAGATGACACTTGGAAAAACAAGGAGATTACTTGGTGGGCTTGTGAGTACAAGTCGAGATCTTCTTTGGGGGTTTCTACTAGTCCATGGATCTAGACTAGCTAGTGTTGGGATTGGATCTTGAGAAATGTTGCAGAACTATTTTTATAATTGCTATTTTAGCCAAGACCTGAAAGGCCTTACAATTGGGCATACTACATGTAAATAGTTATTTTATGAACAAAGAGTTGCATTTGGTGTCAACTCTTGTATCTCATTTTTGTGTTTTCATTGTGTGGTTATTTGTAGGGATCTAGATCACCTCCAATAGGGGTACCCTCAGATTCTCATTTTATCAATATCACAAGACAAGTTAAATCTTAATGATTGATGCAGTTCCAAGGTTTATGTAATTAACATTGTTGTATTGTCATTCCTTATTCAAATGACAATATAAAGATACTTTCCTTTGATTTTCAATTCAGATATCTAAATGTTCTATAACTCATTGTCAAAATTGTGCTCTTGAATTCATATTATTGTTTGATGGATTGAACTTAATATATATATTTGATTATCAAATATTACATGCTATATGATGTTTTTCTATTTGGTCTCCATCATTGTGGTCAAAGTCATTTAGACTAAGGTTTATATTCTTCAGATTTTGATGATGCTTTGATTGTGTGGGCTAGACTCTATTTACCGAATGATCAAGTAATGGTCTTTCCAAGATTAAGTTGATTAATAGTTGTAATTGGTGGAGTTATTTACCTGATTACCTAGATCACATTAAGTCATTTTCATTATCTTCATTTTATTTTTAAAAATTTTAACATAAGAAATTAATCCTAATTTCTCCTTAAGAACTACTTGCAATCTCAAGAGTCTCATTTCAAAGTTTGCAAAATAAAGTCTTGAATTAGTTTGAAGAATGAGGTACAAGTACACCCACCTAGGTATTGCAGAGCCTAATGAGTATGGGAATTTATCACCAAGTATCAATCCTAGCCATTTGCCAAATTGTGTTGAATTACCCAACATTGAGTATGCAAAACTCATATATTTTCAACCAAGAATTCGAGGAACCAACAAAAGCTGTAGGGACTAGAGAGATCATTTAGTGTTTATGATAAAGAAAGGTTGGCCATCATGTTTTCTTTGGCCAAATTTAGGTAGTATTTAGTGGGAAGAAAATTTCGCATTAAGACTGATCATAATAAGAAGACACATTTTCTTGGACATAGAGACCCGAATGAGAGGTAGAAAAAGTGGGTCAAAAAGCTATAGTCATATGCTTTTAGCATCTCCTAAATTAAGGGGACATATAATATTGTTGCAAACACCCTTTCTAGGAGGCCCCGCTTATGTTTAGTTACAAAGATTGTTGATGATTGGAGGCACTTGATTATTGTTGGTGTTGGCTCCTGATTTAAGATATTTGAACACCCCAATGATAAGAAAAAATATGTCTAGGCTATAGATGCTTCCCATATTCAACACACTTATTCAGACATCGGGGCCAACTATAAGGCTAAACTCCTTCTTCACTTTAGGCTCTGCAAAACCTCGGGTAGGTAGAACTTAGATTTCATTATGTTACCATTACAAAATCCATAAATATAAATATATATTAAGCATATTAAAACCCCAATTCCTTCTATGCTCATGTAACGACAAATACATGAAATAGCTAATAACATGACCTATGAGACTCACAAGCTAAGTGCGGGTAGTCTTTTAAACTCTACAACATGAAAGGAAAATTGATATTGATTATAAATTGATTTTCAACATAACCCACATATGAGACAACAAAAAAAATGTAGATCCTATGACTGATCAATGCCCTACCCATTGGGTATTCCACAAATCACAACAAACATCAAGATATGAGTGATCTATCCACTCACTTTATGAATTAGACATCTATGTTCAAAATAAATCTCATAATCATCAAATCCTTCTATGAAATATCCAACCCTATCAAAATACATCAAGCATTTACTTGATTCTTTGAATCAATGACAAAATATATCAAAACATACAACCCTAAACGAGTTGCAACTGAGATCTGTGTTCTTTGACCACAAATCACAAAAGGGTACAAACAACAAAGATAGGAAACAAGAATCATAATAAAACAAAGTTCATTTTTTGCCTTTGTATTCATTTCTTTGAAGCAAGTACATTCAAGATGCACAAAAAAACTCACAAAACACCTAATAGATTAGATCTAAACATTATGCCTTCATTATTGTTGTTCATACAAAAGAGAATGTTGGAATCACAATTAGAGCATTGCTCCATAGACTGGAACCAACCTTGTACCATGAAAGAAAGAAGAAATATATAGAAAAGGAAAAATTTAGCATTTGATATGGAATTGCCACTTGTCCATTTAGATCTTCATCCATCTGTTTTTGCACAACATCTCTCATATTCTCTCTTCCAACTGAAAATAAAAACCCCACATTGTTGTTTGAAAAAACACACTTGAAACTGCTCCATGATGAGGAAAGAAAACTGTCTGCAAGGAGCCAAATTTTCTACCAAAACTTGTGCCAATATGCCCACCAAAATTTATTAATGGAAAAAAAACCCTACTAGGAACATTTCTGCCAAATCTAGAGATGACCCACTTCATGATTTGCTCTAAAATTGAAACTTACACTCCAAGGTAAAGACAAGAAATTTTGTTGAGAATGCCCCCTTGTTTTACAAATATGATAAAATCTTTTACTTGGTTAAATCTACACATGTTTGGTCTACAAAAATGGATTCTTCATCTTGTGACCTTTGCAATGATATATGATAGTGATATGTTGGCTTAAAAATCACACCCTCAACACCCATTTGAAGTTGCAAGTCTACTAGAATGAACAAGTTTTTAAAATCTTTGATTTTGATTTATCTTATCATAAATTTTTGATGAATAGACCTTTTTATATTAATAAATAATATACTAATATTACAATTCACAAAAAAGGGTCGAGGGATACAAGATCACCCTTCGAGAGTTCACATAGCCAAAGCTAGAATCAACAACTATTCATAAAAGAAAACCTATAAAGCAACCCTCAAGCAGCTAAAGTAGTACTAGCTGAGGGGAGTGGTTCATCCTGATCAAAAAATCCCCAGTCATCCTTGGGGTTGGCAGGTGGGTTGGGAATAGTCTAGCCATCATCAACAACATCAAGGGCTTGGCCAACATCCTTCAGATTGGGCCACAGAGGTGAGAGCCAATCTAGGCAAACAAGCCACTTCCTAGGAACCACTCACCGAGGTCTAGGAGGAGGATTCGGGGACCAACTAGTGCCACCATAGTCTAATGAAATTGAGTAGTGCCTCCATCCACCATCACCATCACTAGGAGAGCGGTGGCAAGAAACCTGTGAACACGATGTGTGTGAGTGGTAGCTTGAAGAATTGTGCCTTTAGGGACGACCTCTAGGCATCAAGGTATCAATTGAGGCATCTAGAGGTACCCTAGAAATAGTTTGAGGGGCATTGTCCTAGTGATTAAGAAGCTCTTGAAGGTGGGCCACTTCCAAGGCCACTGTGTTTTCTTGTACTTGAATTTGCATCATTACATTATTACAAATGCACACCTTAGTGTACATAGACATATTTATATCAAGAAAACTATGAGTGAAAGGAACAACATTTCTATCTTTCCATAAAGTGAACAAAATCTCGATCCTGAAGGTACGCCAAATTTGGATACATTTTCTAAGGATCCTAGGGGAATCACCCGAAATAACCATGTGCCAAGAAAAGGGTTCAGGTCAAAACGACTTTAAAAAATCATGAATCTAGTGCCAATAATTTTGAGCACATATACAAAACTAGAAAATATGCAAAAAAGACTCCAGTTGGCTATAAAATAGACACTTAGGATCTAGAACTTCAATATGCTTAAGATGAAGCCCAAGAGGAAGACCTTGAAAAGCCAGGCACCAAGCAAAATGGGCAATCTTGAGTTTTGTAATAGCACTCCAAATAGTGTCAAAGCGCTTTCTACATCAGGAAAGAGAAGATTGCAAATGCCATCTCTGATTGAGCATATCCACCATTGGTAGATGGGGAGAGAGCCATCTATAACCCAAACTTGGTTTGTAATTGGTGAAAGGAGTGGCAAGATACCACTTCCAATCAGTCCACCAAGGTCTAATAGTTTGAACACTCACTTTATGAATTAAGTGCCCTAGAATTACAAAAAGCAATAAGTCAAAAGTCTACAAATCTGAACAAGAAAGATGGTACTAGAATTGCATATCTTCCCAAGATCTGAGACTCATGGAGACCCTAGAGAAAAGATCTTTAAGAGTCTTGATGCCTCATTTGAAGAAATTCAGAGTACTAGCACCTTGAGTCTTGGCAAGGAAAATACCCTAGATGAAAAATAGGGGAGACCACCAAATGTTCTACTGGTTCAAAGAGAGCCCATCACAGAACTCATCACTAGACCAGAAAAGCCAAGACTTGATAGCTTCCCAAGCTTTCCATATGCTCTTGATAACAAAAGAGCCTTGTATGAGCATAGGTTCTCACATGATGATAAGGGTGTGAAAGTCAATCCCCTTCCATGTAGGCCTGTTAATAGGAAATCCAAAAGAAATGCAACGTCGAACTCTTAGAATATTCCAAGCTTCATCTCTAGTGATGGCATGAATAATCCATTTGGCACACAGAGCAAGGCCTTGCTTTTGTGTGGAGAGAAGGCCAAGGCCTCTAGATTCATTGGGGACACAACAATAATCCCAAGCAATTCAGTGAATGACATGCTGGTTAGAGCCTAAAGCCCAAAGAAAATCATGGAGAAATCGCTCTAATTTTTTATAGGAGGCTTTTGAAGGATCCCAACAATAAGAATAATAGACATGCATTGTTGCAAGAAATTTAGAGAAAATCTAGAATTTTCCTGCAAGAGAAAGTGGTTTTGTAAGCCAATAATCTAGCTCTTAGTAATCTTGGCAAGCACATCATTCCACAGATCCACTAGAAAATCTTGAAAAGTAAAAGGAATGCCTAGAAAGTGAAAAATCTCCCTGTGAGTGACCCATTTCCATTCAAACTAGTTAAGCCAAGGTGGCACTAGCAAAAAGGACTGGCAATAACAGAGCATTTTATGCCATTAGATAGCAGAGCCAGAGGCTTGAAAAAAAGTCTTAGGGCAATTTAAGGCATTATTGATGTTTTCTTCAT
Organism: Cupressus sempervirens; assembly: GCA_028749045.1. Taxonomy (NCBI): domain Eukaryota; kingdom Viridiplantae; phylum Streptophyta; class Pinopsida; order Cupressales; family Cupressaceae; genus Cupressus; species Cupressus sempervirens. The sequence goes on along the minus strand of CM053783.1, from coordinate 803,833,127 downwards.
CCTCCAAAAGAGTGAGAAAGGATTCATCAGAAAAATGACCATTGACCAACTGAGAAGAGGATTCTAGTAAAGAGATGCCATGAACCAAACCTGAAGACACGGAGTGGGCTAGTAAATAGCCAAAACCTTTAGCAGTAAGAACATAAAGCATTTGATCTAGAGGGAAAACTTGCCTAATGGAACAAAAAATCCCAATGGCATCAGATTGGGAGTTATTGATGGTAATGCAAGCATTAGCATCTCCAAAGGGCATCTCCACGGACTACAAAAAGTTGGGACCAAAACCAAGTGCCTAGAGCATAACCAAAATGAAAGGCCATTCAATCCTATCATAGGCTTTTGAAAAATCTATTTAAAAACAAAAAATTTGATTGCTTGGACTTGCAAGCCCACTCCATACCTTCCTTGACAACAATGATGTTGTCAAGAATATATATGGACTTGATAAAGCTAGTTTTCTCAAGCCACACAATTAAAGGAAAGAGGTCATGAATTTTAAGAGAAATAGCCTTAGCAATAATCTTATATGACACATTAAGAAGGGTAATGGGCCACCAATTACAAATATCCTTAGGATCTCTAGCTTTAGGTATGAATTTAATGTTTCTTTTGTTGATTATTGCTCCTAGGCTTTTAGAATGATAGGCTTCAAGATAAAATTTGTGTAGATTGGGACCAATATACTCCCAGAGGTGCTTGTAAAATTCACAAGGAAACTCATCACACTTGGGGGACTTATCATCTACCATGGAGAAAACTACACCTTTAAGGTCTCAGAGGATAAGAAGTTTCTCACAGAAAGCACATTGCTCAACTGCTAGGCAGTTTGGAGTAACAAAAATACACTTTCTAAGAGCTTCCTCCCGAGCAACCAAATTTCTCTATGAAGAAAAAATGTTCTCATAGTGATGAAAAAATACTTGTAGGATGTCAAGGAGACTAGAGAGAACATAAGTGCCTTGTTTGATTTTTTTAATCCCAAAATTGGTATGACAGGCTCGAAGATCCTGAAAGAATTCCTTTGAAGCTTTATCACCAACTTCCAACCAATGGAGGTGAGCTTTGATTTGGGTCCCTCGACTAGCATAATTATCCATAACTTGTTTGTCATGGCAAAGTTTGCCAAGTTGAATTTGCAAATCAACATCAAAAGGATTAAAGGTAAGAGCCTCAGAAGCCTTTTTGATTGCAGTGGTAATGGATTCATAAGACTACCTTCTAAAAACTGCCAACTACTATCCATAGATGCATAGAAAGTGAGAAGTTCTAGTAATGGCATCATTCCACCATTGAATCCACCCTATCTAGGAATGTAGACATGGCTCTAGATTCCAGACATGAAGGATATGAGCTATAGTGGAAACATGCATCAACACAGATGTGTTGAGAAAAAATTGCGACTTGACAACTCTCTGGATAGTTGTTTGCCATGAAATGGAAAAATAAATGGGATAATGGTTAGATAACATCACATCTGGCAAGGGAATGACAGGTAAATCTTGATCTTCAAAAAATTAGAAAAAAGATTGTGCAGTAATCATGGCATGATAGAAATGTTTTAAAATATGGTCAGAGACAATTCAAAAATTGGACCAAGTGTACCAAACCCCACTATGTTCACAATAGATAGTATTGGGATCAAAAAAGCCCAATTTATTGCACATATAATATCAAGCTTCCCTTTCCCTAACTGTCCAGTGAAAAGACAAAATGTCATCTTTGTCAAAGGCCAACTCAACCATATTGAAGTCACCACACATAACCCAAGTAGCTAGAGGCAAGTTGTTAGCCAGCCAACACCACAATTGAGATCTTTCCACAACATCATTGGGAGCATAAACATTAATGACTCCAAAAGAAAGATTGTTAATGGAAAGAAAAAGCCAAATGATTCTATGGATGGGGTTAGAACCATGCAAAATAATAGCATAATAAAGATGAAGGTGACAAGAGAGTAACTACACCACCTCTACCAGCATCATGTTGAGAGGAGAACATAATGCCATCTGGCCAAATGACGTGACATGTAGATGAAAGCATGAAACTAGAGATCTTAACTTCTTGCATACACAGAAAATATAAATTTCCAAGTCTATGACGGGTATCCCTGACATAGTACTTTTTGGAGAGGTCTGTAAGACCTCGCACATTCCATGATCAAAAATTCATGAAAATTCTTCCATATCTTCCTTGTCCTCAAGAGAGGAGTAACTATTCTTCAAGAAAGTAGAAATCGGCTTAAAGCCAGAAGGAAAACCCTCTGAACTGAGGCCTATCATTTCTCCTTTGGTTTCTCAGCATGTTCAGGAGAACTCTGAGAACATCACACATTCTAAGTCACTATGAAAGAAGTAGTAAGAGGGGTATGAATCACAATTGAGGTGTTAGCTCTGGCGATCGCCTTAATCCGCTATGAGCCAGGGTTTAAAACCTAGGAAACACCAGGGTTTGGTTCCGAAAAAACCGCTTGCATCCCTAAACTGGTTGGGGTTTGTGCTTCTGTTGAGATAGGAGGAACCAAAATGATAGTCGCATATGACTATTTAGGAGCCAAGGGAGCCTTGCCCTTGTGTCCATCAGTAGTCCATTCTTCTTTTTTCCCTTTTGCTAGTTTGGAAGGAACCTCTTTAGGTGAGGGTTTAACCCTAGGCACAACCAAAGGGCAATCCCTAATCTTGTGCTCTACTGATTGGCACCTATAGTAGGTGTTAGGCAGGTCCAAATAAAGCACCTTTTGAGAGAAGGATTGAGACCCAATATGTATTTCCATAGAATCCTTAAGATCCTTAGAAAGATCAACCTCAATGCAAACTCGTTTTTGAGGGTGAGCATTAAAAAAATTCTCATGTTCCTTTGTGATAACTTTGCCAAGAGTATTGGCAATGGACTTAATAAAATGCCAACATGGCAAGGGTAAACCCATGAAATCTACCCACATAGGAACCCTAAGATTTTTGTCATCAGAGATAGTATAGTCTCTCAACCATCTTTGAAAACAGGTAGGGAAGAATGCACAGACCAATGACCATTGCTAAAAACTGCATTTGCCTGCGATGGGCTGGCAAAGTGAAACAAAAAAAATCTTTGGTAAGGTTTTGCACAGTGTCAAGGTGGACTCCATTAGGAGTCTAACTCTTGTTAACCCATTCTTAGAGCATAGCTTCAAGAGGAGTCTTACCCAAAAAATACCCTATTAAGGTATGTTGTTCTAACGAATCACAAGCAACATCAAGTTCTTGCAAAGGAAGGATAATATCAGGATTACATCATGAAAAACCTTCGAGACAAATTTGTGAGGACATTTATTCAATGGAGGTGCCATGGCTTTCTGAAGCAACAATGTGAACACTAGTATCAACAACTAGGTCACTTGGCTGGGGCCATTATAAACTAGCCTAAAAACTCCCACAGTAAATGCAGTTTGACAAAAGGAAACAACAGAAGGGAAGCTCAGATAGAGAGCCGTACACAAGAAAACTCAAAGATCACATGAAAACATAGCAGAGTGAAAATGATCTCGTGTAATCTCCATAGCCCATCATTAATTTAAAGCCCTTATATTAAAATATTTCATAAAAACACCTCATGTGCACGCGAATTGTTATTTTATATTTTGAAAATACCTTATCCCTAAATTTTCAACTATATGATAAAAATATAATTTAAATCTCTTGTATTAAAATATTTCATGAAAACACCTCATGTGCATGTGAATTGTTATTTTAAACTTTGAAAATACCTTATCCCTCCAAACAGGGTCAAATCTGGTTAACTATCTAATAAGCACCACATGTCACATCTAGATTGGTTGATAGGAATACATCATCACCACATACAATCCCTATCAACACTCTTCCCACATGTCTCAATTTTGCAACTTTGTAAGCTACTTGGTGGGACCCGCTTAGAGAGTGGAGAAGTCATGCTCAAGGAAGGATCACAAACATCAAACCTCCACTAACTAGAGAGAGGTTGCGACTAGTCTCGAGGCTACTAACTACTAACTGCATCTTCAACCAGTGAAGTCACACTTAACTACATGGTGAACTCGTGACTTTATCTTCCTAATCACAGACGAGCCCTATGATTCCACACACCTTATTTTCTGTGCCATGTGATGGACCATAATTCCTCAACTAAATCTCATCTTCTCTAAAATCTCTTGTCCTTAAAGACATTAGGTATGATATGTTAACAAGGTTATATAAAAACACAAAATGTCAGCCATTGCATCTTCTCCTTCAAAATAGTATTTGGGAAAATTTCACTTCGATCTTTTGCTGCTCGGTCTACCACAAGATAATGTCACCTTTGCAAACAAACCGATTCTGGTGAGACACCAAAAATTCATTCTAACTTAGCCATTTGAAATGATTAAACCCCTATCCTCTGTAGATTTTCAAGGGAAGTACATTTAGAAATGTAGAATTTCAAACTTCTAACCGCTCCATTTTACCCATGTCTTTAAAAATAATCTCTGATAAACATTTTCCAAATTCCACATTCATCGTGGAACAAAGCTCTTTTATTCACACTATATATTGTGACTTATCCATTCTTTGAATAGAAAAACTACAACACTATCTCCCTTGACTGCATACCCTTATTAGACTATCCAATGGCTAAATGAGGGAAGGCAAAACAATGAATTGTTTTCCATGTGTTGTAGGCTGTAGGACTAATCTGTCTGGTAAGATGATTCAACCATATTCATTTAAGGTCATTGTTTATTTGAGCCTCCTATTGCATCCATATAAAAATTCCATATTATATCTCCACACAACCTTATGTATCGTATTTGTGCAAAGGCTTACAAGGGTTTCTTCTGATTTTCCTAGGTGGTTGTGATCGAATGGATGACAAAAACCTTGAAGCAATCCATTTGTGTCTTGTCGTGGCTTATGTAGATTGGGGAGAAAAAATAATAATTGGAGGCACTTAATTCTGTCTATAATCACTACCTCTCTCAAATGAGAATTCTATCAATCATCTTCACATTACTCACCTATCAGATATTTTCGGACACTATATTGAGAATGATTACCATAATCCAATTACCTCCTCTACTGTTTTGTGTGTGAGCGGCTTGGGAAAGAAATCTGAAACAAAGGTTTTTGATTTAGGGAATGGAAATACACATTATCCAATCATATTCCATCCTACTAAAGAGCTCATAATGTGTTATATCATGAGAAAAGTATCAAGCATTAGTTCGCTAGAATTAGCCACTGATCTATACTTTTCCATTTGTTGCTTTTTCCAATTCCTTTTAACACCCATGTAAGAAATCGAAAGAACTTTTCACCACAAAAACTCTTGTCATTGAGTGAAGATCTTCTGACATGCTTGGTTAAGGTTCTATCACATTATGAAGAGCTTTTAACACATGCATCTCATCAAGAAGGTTTCGAGTTTTTTATTTTGAATGGAGTGCCATTTGCTAAGACCCCAATGTAAGCCTTGGGATTTCGATGCAAACAAAATGAATTTAATGATGTCCATGAGGCCATAAACCCAAGAGACCCACATAAAACTCCTAGTCAGCCTAATGTGATTTCTCCAAGCTATCCCTTTTTTTGTGAATCTGAATAAGTAAAATGGCCCCCTTGAGGAGTCCTGGTCCCTCGAAAAGGTCTTTTATGTTGTTCACCTTTAAAGTTTCTTTGTGTTGGTTGTGAATGTCCTCGTATGCAATGCAATCCTTCAGATAGTGCCACTCCGTTTCCACCACACCCTCAATACAAAATCTACAAATTCTATCTTGTCACTCTTTCTTAGGGACCTTCCATCTACCAGTTACACATCTCAAATTGTGTGAACCAGATCTCAATTGGGCGATTAAGATTTTTGCCTTTCCTTTGATCTCGACTCTTAAATACTCTTTGTCATCATATTTGCATGTGGGATTAAATTCATAATAGGTTTTTTTTTCTACCTAACTAATTTTCCCACATGGCAGATTTGATTTTTTCTACCACACATTTTTTTATTTCAAAATTGTTTTCTAAGTACTCTTGGTAGTCAATGTTCCACTTGTTGAGCCATTTATCATTTTGTTTCTTCCATGTCTTCTTCTGATGAGCCATTTCTCCATCGACCACCTTACTAGGCTAGTGATGTGCATCCATTTTACTCAATTTTTTAGATAGCTCAACAATCTAACAATTGTTGAGGACTCTACCGGGAGCATGCTTGCCTCTGCTAAAATAATCTCGTATGGAACTATTGATTTGATTTTGAGATTAGTTATGATGAAGTGTTTCTAAATTCTTTCATCAATGCACAAAGAATGTGTACTTAAAAACTTAGTTCCAATCAAATGCATCTCTATGCTTCGATTTATTTCATTTGATTTGACAAATCAATATGCACTGAAGGTGGCATAACATATTCAATTATTTTATGTTACATGCCGGTGGTCTTTGTTGCCAATATGGGTGATTTCCCCAATATATTCAATTATGCCTTTATGTTTACCATGCATATGATTTTACACATCCAATTGAGTTCAAAAGATAATTTATACATTTCCATATATATTATAATGATCAATATCAATGTAACTTATCTTAAACATCTTCAAAACCCACACCATCCCATCAGTCCGATGAATTTAGTCGGGCCCCAAAACAAGTCCAACTAATTTTTATTTTTTTTGCTTTCAAATGATTGACCTTTCAAAATGTTATTAATCACCATGCATTGATTAATATTAGACTAGATTACCAGTTGATCAACTAAAACTTAGAATTTATCTCATGTGGTGGTGGGGTCCCCAGCCTGTTGCCAATTGGGCTCACAAACATGCTAATTGAATAAGTTGCAGGCCCATCACCAACTCCAGCCTCTGGATTTTTGGTGTTTGGATACATACTTGCTAACTTGAGGTCTTATGTTCTTTTGAACAATATAAATTTTGTGCCAAGGAGCCCTAGATCTAGCTTCAAAAACTGACAAGCTCACCTAATGTGACCTTGAAAATTTGCATCCATGCTCTCTGGCTTTGAAAATCAATCATACGGTCACTTGGGGAAACAAAACTTGGAATATAGGGTACACTTTTATATGGATAATATTAGTCTATAATTTAGCTTCATGAAGAATATTATGGTGCATTTAGCAAGTGTACAAAGTTAGCTTCTAGGAATTGCAGAACTGGATAACTTGTTAAAACAATATTTTTTGCATATGGAATGGATCTTGAAAAGTGTGTAATGGATTGGTCAAAACTTCCAAACTAGCATAATAGAAGTATTTTTAGAGTAGAACATAGTGGTGCAATCAGTTTGGTCTCATCTAATATGGGTTCAAAGTTATAACATCCCAAACAAGCCTCCTAAACAATCTGCAAATCTGAACATTAATAAAACCCTAGAATTTGTGTTTGGAATCATGTTTGAAAACTAGTCAAATAGATTTGTCAAAGGCTCAAATGTGGAACATAACATGTCTCTAACCCCTAGAATGCAACAGAAAAATGATTTCTCAATAGGGTCAACTCGATTAAACTTATATTCATTCAAACAGGGCTACTAGCTAACTATCACAAAAGGCAACTGAGCAACTTAGAGTTTTTTGCAAATGGAATCAACTTGGGAAACTCATCAAATAGATTCATCAGATCTTGAAATTGCAAACTTAGGATGTATTATATGACTAAAATGCAGTGGTATGACCATTTCTTCAAAATACTCAATTGGTCATAAAATATTCACTGTCAAACAAGGCTTCTTAGAATTATGAACGATGTGCATCAACATGACAAAAATAATCAACCAATTTTGGGAAACTCAAAACCTTATCAAAACATAGCAAAACATCTTGAAATCTAAAATATAGGTTCTCTGCTATGCATACTATAAAATCCCAAAGTGGTGGGTCATGAAAAATTACCAAGTGCAAGATATTCAATTGCAAACTAGCTTTCCAAACTTTGTTTGACACTTTGGCAAAAAAATAGATTATACAAGTGCTTGAAATAACACCTCACCAAATGACTCGAAACTTCCAATTGATGGCCTAAGGTGTATGAAAACACTAAAATAAATGTAATGATCACTTAGAACACATCCTATGACTTAAAATCTTGGTCGGGTACACATGCATGAAAAGCATCTATAGGGGTTAAACTTTGCAAAATTTCTAGTATGGGACTCAAAATGTGCTTGCAATTTTTAGTCCCAATAGTTGGTATGCCAAGGATCAAAGTGCTTCAAGATTTTTTATGGAAGTATTCAAGATACTGGTTATAATCTTGCAGATGAGTTGATCACCTACAAGGGAAGGATATATTTGATACCAAGGCCAGCTGTCCCTGTAATTATCCTTCGAGCATTCAACAAATCTCCTATGGCCAATCATCCGGGGTTCTTTAAGACTTATAGGGAGGTGTGTGAGAGGTTCACTTGGAAGGATTTAAAGATATCTATTCAATGCTATGTGTGAGAGTGTTATGTTTTTCAATTAACAAACATAAGCAGTACACCAACCTTGTTGGGTTATTGCAGCCACTCCTTATCCTTGAGAGGAAGTGGGAGACTATATCTATGGAATTTATTATGGAATTACCTAAAGAAAAAGGAAGGGACTACACTTATGTGGTAGGCTCACAAATTATGCTCATTTATGTTGTGGTTTCACAATGCATGCCCCATTTTTCCTAGAAATGGGGACCTTCTACTTTATTTTTTGGCTTTCTGGAACTCTAGTCCGGGGTCTGATTCTTTTTTTTGGGTTTTTTGCCTAGTATTACTGGTTAAATCTAGATCCTAGTTCAAAAAATAGATCTCAAAAATCCAAATTCTGAGGGAGATAATTCTTTTGCAAAGAAAAAAGGTGCACCAACACACCTCCCCTAGTGTACTAGTGGGCTTAAAAAACTAAGAAAAATCAAGGGTATCATCCTTTGGTGATGCACAACAGTGCACCAATGCACCTGCATAGTTGCATAGCACCAAAGGATTTACTAGGACCTAGGCCTATAAAACCTAGCCACTCCCATTCTCTTCCCACTTTGCATTTTTCTTCCTCTCCAAACTTTGAGCTCTACAACATCACACCTCAGTAGGTGAGCCTCCTTCACCCCTACCTACATAAAACATCAAACAAATGCTAAGACTTCAAAAGGTGTGTATTAGTGCACCTAATTAGGTACATTATCTATGCACCTTATTTTTCTTAGAAAAACCTTCAAAATATAAAAGACTTAAAACAATAAAAATAAAGCAAAACTCTAATTAGGGCACATAGTAACACACCTAATTAGGTGTGCTGGTGTACTACTACGCACCCTTAAAAATAGATTAAAAAGTACCTAAGTCCTAATTGGGTGCGCATCAATACACCCCATGAGGTGTGATGGTGTGCACCCCACATTTATAAATGGTAGAAGGCACACCTACTAGGTGTGCTAGGTGCACCTTTTCTTTGTTTTTTTTTTTTGCATTTGAGGGTTAAAGTTCAATTTTGGGGTGTTTTCAAACATTTAGATTTTTAGGGTTTTGTTCGTGTTAGTTTTAGGGTTTGATTCAATCATTTTTTCTTCAACTCTGAACTAATGGACATCATTTTTATACAGATTCAATGGCTTCCTCGTCATTCTCCCTCACCGCAAAGATAGTAACAAAGCTTGTAGTATTCAAGTTTCAAGGTGTTTTGACCAAGTCAGGGTTTCAAGATGACTATTCAAAGATCCAAGGCATCAAATTGGCTCACATAGATTTGGGTGCATTCCTAACATTGTGCAATAAACCCACAAAAAGATCACTAATGATATCCACTCTGATTTTCTCTACACTAGTTAATGCGACATCCCATCTAGTTTCACTGCAATCCTTACAATTGGTCATGACACTAGTGGAGAAATATGTTCTTGAAGAAAGGGTCATGAAGAGCATAACTAGAGAGATCATCCTAGATCTCTAACCCAATAATATAGAGGTGGTGTTCCATCTTCCAAGGGCAGATTAATTTATTAGATTAACTTATCATAAGCCAATAGATGGTACAGGGAACATATTGATGAAGCTTCTGAAAGCATACAGTCATCATACCTCATCAAGAAGACTACTCTAGGGTGGAAAGCAGGCAAAGTCAACATGACAAGAGGATATATGAAGGAAGATATTGGATATTCGATCATACTCTTGAGTAGAGTCATGGGCTTTCCTGCTTCTAGACATATGAACATATGGATGGTCCATTTCATTGAGACTATCAAGACGACAAAGATGCTAATTGATTGGGCTTCCATTCTTAGTGAGAACTTGGGTGATCAGTTGGTGGCAGTGAAGAATAATAAAAAATTTTACATGACATCATACTTGGTGTACTTATTAGCTGCAAGGGCGAAAAATTATCCTGGGCTCTATAAGAAGGGCAGTATGCAAGATGTCAATGCATGGCCATACAAAGTATATCCTCAACTAGTAAAAAAGAAGCTTCAAGAGCATAGCAAGGAGTACAGGATAGTAAATGATGCTTTCATATTCACAATTATCCGGTTCATGGAAGGAGATTATGCAAAGAGCATGTTAGAAGAGGTAGTGGCTAAGATTTTAGAAGTTGGAGCTTACTACATCCAATACTAAATATTTAGATATTTAAGGGTAGTGGGTACAACTATCAATCCTAAGAAGCTCCCTAGGTATCCTAGTGGTAGGCTTATACTATTGGAGATTGCTCGACCACTCTTGTCTGCATATGACAGAGTACAAGGACAACATAAAATAACTTGGGTGTGGCCTATTGCTATAGAACTATTTAGTATGGATCAAAGACAAGACATTCCATCTTTTGAGTGTGAATGAGATCAATATCCCTTAGAAGAATATAATTCTCCATGGCCCTATTTTCATAACATCAAAAGAGTGCAACATCTAGCTGGTAAGATATTTCAACATGAGGATGTGATTGAGGATCACTAGATGAATGCAGTGGATGACTACGATATCCACATAAGGGATTATTGTAGGCTAACTCTATATCTAATAGAAAGTACTTTGAAGATGAAGATTCTATTGAAGATTGTGCAACAAGATATGGAGGATCTTCTCAATCCATTGTTCAACAGGAACAAGATTGGTGATAGACCTATTATGAATACCGAGATTGATTAAGAACAAAACTTTGACATTAATCATAGGGTGAGGCACGTTATCAAATTGACAAAGGATTGGATCAAGAGACCATTCAAACTTGATCCAATTCCTCAAACAAAGGTCTTTCATGCTCAAGCCCACCCTGCTAAAGGTTGAGGAGTTAAGGTCACAGTGCCTACATTTACAACCTAGTCTCCAGTGAGACCCAAGATAGTACACCAACTTGATAGACCAGTTGGTTATTATAGGGCTCATAAAAGTAAAGGTAAAGGAAAGAGGAAGAGGACTTCTCCTCAAAAAATTGAGCTAGAAGAAAAAGCTACCCAAGAACCTCCATAGATAGGAGAAGAAGATGTGCAAGGATTAGAGAATGTGGAAGCTACACAAGCGCAAGAAAATCCTCAAGTGTCGTTACTTGAGCAAGGCCAAGGAGAAGTTGAAATTGAAGTACAAGAAGTGCCTTCACAAGAGATACAAGCGTCCCCTTCTGCTCCTAAGAAAATAAAGATTAAAACTCCTATTAAGAGAAGACAAAAGGTTATCAAGAGAGTGATTCCTTTCCCATTAGTCCCTAAACCTATCCTAAAAGAAGAAAAAGAAGAGGATGATGAGGATGAAGAGGAAAATCTACCTTTGAACCAAAGAAATCATCTTGTAAGAGCTACAGAGTTAGAAAGGAGAAGAAGCTCCACCATCACACCTCCATCCATTCCTAAGCAACCCATTTAGACTACAACACTAGAAGATGAAATGCAACAATGGATAGATGAGTAGGATGTGGAGGGAACTAATGTCTTTTAGATGTCAGATTTTGATTTCATGCATGTGGGTACTAAATTAGTTGGGGATAAGATAAGAGACACTCTAACCAATCAACCTCAATAGGAGGATTGAAGTCAATTTCCACCTGAGCCATAGGGTCTTAAAGTAGCCCCACCATCCCCAGTGTGAGTCACATTTTGTATAGATAAGGGATCGACTACTCCTCTTCCTCCAAACAATGAAGAAGGATAGGTACAAGAAGGACAAGAGGAAGAGCTACAACACGTATCCATTGATGAAGTGTCAAAAGAAGGATAAATAAGTGAGCAATCTCAACAAGCTTCCCAAGACATAGAGGTGAATGTTGTAGACTCCACAGATACATAGACTCCTATTATGGATCTCTCACAAAAGGAGAAGACTTTGGAGAGGAGTGATAAGGGCAAGAGTATAGCTGAGAAAACTCCTTCATCCACAAAAGGAAAATCCCTGGTACAACATATTCCAATATGGTTGAGAAAAGAAGTAATAAGAAATAAGAAGCAACAATTCACCACTGAAGAGGAGGATAGAATAGAATTGATTAAAGTTTTGAGGAAACTTGAGTCACCACCAAAGGATGCATGGGTATTAGCCTTTATAATGAGTGATCAAGACCAGGACTTGTTTGCATACATGGCTATTCCTCCTCTACATAGATGTCAAAGAATTAACTCCAAGGGATTATTAGATCAGGGAGTTCATGCTTGGGAAACCTACCTTAGATACTGCTAAGCTAATGGTTCCAACAAGAATTAAAGAAGTGTTCAGGAGCTTAGAGTAGGAGGGGGCATAATTGATAACACTTTGAAGGAAAAATGAGATCCTAAAAGGATATCTAAGTGAATTTTTTGATCCCTTATACCCTTAACACCCTGAGGAGACCTTGAACATAGCATTGGAGAGAAGGGATAAGGGTATAGTATAGTTGGACCCATTTTTGAGAGCTTGTTAGCAGCAGAGAGAAAGTTTTGAGGAAAAGGGTGTACAAATTATACAAGGGAATATGAAGATGTTACACATTATGAAGGAGAATAAAAATAGGCTAGATTCCATTTTGAATAAAGATTTTGGTTTAATGGATGAAGTACATACTTAGGGCAAAGATTTGTAGGCATTACAGTCTATCAAAGGACAAAGGTATCAGATGTTGATGCAGGTATATACAGTTGAGGAATAGACAAGATTGATGATTGGATTGAAAAGATTGTGAATGGTAATAAAGTAATGGAGACATTACATTAAGAGATTCACAAGCTCAAGGATCAAACTGAAGAGAAAATTTTGGAAGCTAAGAAGCATTATAGTGATTTGTGTTTAGACATTTTTTAGGACAATGCACGGGAGAAATTAATAAAGGTAGAAGTAGTAGTATAACAATTCTAGAATTTTTTTGAGGAAGCTACTAATGATGGTGATATCAGGAAAGAATTTAGAATAGAAGAAGCCTTATTAGAGCTAGATGTAAAACTTGGAGATTTTGCAGAGACTTGAATCAAGGTGGGCAACAAAGGCAAAAAGTAAAAGACAAATATGAAGCATTAAATTTGCCAAATGTGGCTCAACTCACTAAGATCATTGAGAAATTCAAGGGAAAATACCCAAACATAGCTCTGGTATAAAGGGGAACAAAACCTAGAAGCCAGAATTTCAATTTTGACACTTAGTGAAATTTTGCATTTTTGGAACCTACTTTCAAGGTGCACTAGTGCGCTGGTGCACTGTTGTGCTAGGTGCACAGGTGCTCGTTTTTAGAGGTTTTCCACAAGTTTTAAAGAATTTAGAGGTGCGCCAATATTTAACTGCCAGTTCTAAATTTAGCTTTCCATGCATTGGAAACGCATTTTGAAAGTAGTTTAACTCCAACAAATGCCTAGTGAAGATGGAGCTTCTATTTTTGGCACTTCTAGACACTCCTACATCAACTAAAGGATTTCTCTTTGTTATTTTCTCATACTTTTTTTTATTTTTATGGCTTGTAAAGGCTCATTCATCCAATTAATCATATAAATATGGATGGAGTCCTACTTAGCACCAGTTAGATAGTCAGTTTGTACATAAATAGATTTTTTTTATTAGTTTAGAAGCATATGATTGTGTAAAGATATCTCTCACTCTCAACACAAATTGAGGAGAAGATTTCTTATAAATTCAAGAATCGAATATGTATTCATGGCCACCATTATTTTGATGCAATAATATATGCTATTGTGCTCGCATTTAGAGTGTAGTGATTCTTGCTAGTGTGTTAAATTTTTGTGAGTGTATGTTCATGGGATGTAATTGATCCAACAGTTTTATTGCATTGTTTTGTTTGTGCAATCTTTTAATTTTGGAGTTTTCTATGGGTCTACAAATAGCACTGATGTACTTAGTTTGAGAAGAGATCATCATGTTGTTCCTGCATAGCTTTTTGTCTCACATGAGTGCACTTTTTGTGGCCTTGCAATTTGATGAAAAGTGAAACATCTTATGGTTACTGAATTCCCATCGAAAATTGCATCAGTGGAATTAAGGAAGTGTTGCTCCTATTTTCATTGGTTACTTACCAACCTTTTTGAAAGCTTAACTCACAGACTCGTTGTGTCTGTGGCTTAGGTCCATTAGGATTTACTTTTCATGTTATTTGCTTAAATTTCTTGTTTCCCTATCTTTATTATTTTCTTTACTAACCCCTTGGTTAATTTAGGAACTCATATAGCTGCATTGTTAGATTGCATTCATCATAAAAATAGAAAAATACAAAATATATTCCTTTTTGTTTGGTTATTCTTTTTGAAACAGCAAGCAAATTCAAAATCTTATTTGAATTGTTTAGAACTAGCAAAGGCCTCCTCGTGAACATTCACATTTATCTTCAATTGATTGGATTCCATTAGGTCACAAGATCACCTGAAACCTTGGAGTTGATTCTTTGATTAGCTTTCAAGAGAGGAGTTTGAAAGGATTCCTATTAGTAAGCATCATGCAAAACGATGGCTCAATAATGTATTCCTAATTACTAGTACCTATTTACCTATGCAGTTAGCTAAGTTGTTCTTGTAGGAAGTTTTCAAGTTTCATGGTTTACCCTAGACCATAGAAATTCATCATGATAGTACGCTTATGAGTCACTTTTGGTAGGATATTTTTAGGCTATCCTAGCACTAGATATCACTTGTAGATAGATGACCAAATCCAGATCATGAATAAATGGGTTGAGGGTTATTTGCAAAACTATGTTTCTTCTTAGCAAAGGGCTTGGGTGAAGTGAATATATTTGAGTAAGTATTGTTATAACTCCACTCAACATATGACCATTTTGATGTCTCCCTTTAGATTTTTATATGGATATGATCCTCCTATCTTTATGGATTTATTGTGTAGTGATACTAGAGTGTCGAGTGCAGGTGATATGTTATAGGATAATTAGGACATTGTGATATCCTTGAGGGATAACATACAAAGAGAAAAGAATTAGAAAAAATAGTATGTTGGTTAGAGGAGGACCACTCACTCCTTTTAGGTGTGCAATATGATTTATTTGATGTTACAATTGTATCAACAATCTTCTATTAAGAAGAGTGGAGTAGAGAAATTCAAGCTTCATTGTTATGGTCCATTTTATGAGATGAGGGGTGTTGGTGAGGTGGCTTATGAGATGAATTTTCCTAAGGATAGAAAGATCCATAATGTGTTTCATGTTTTACACCTCAAGAAGGCTTAGGGAAGACATATGGCGTCGTCTCTTATGTTTCCTCCCTTTGATGATGAGGGAAGACTTGAGTTGATTCTAGAGGCAATTCTTGACACTAGGGAGAGATAATTGTGGAAGAGGACTATCACAAAGTTTTTGGTCAAGTTTCAGGGCCAACTAGATGAGGATGCTACTTGGAAGCTTGAGGATATTCTTCAACACCCCAAATTGTGATTTCTTGGGGACAAGCAATCTTGGGGAGGGGGGACCTTAATGTCCCAAATTTAGCAAGTTCCTAAAGCCAGAGTCTATCACCTCATCATTGCAACCCTTTTGAGTTGACAATTGGTTTTTTGGCTCTCTATTGCAAATTCGCTATTTTTAGTAAGTTTTGACTTACTATTTTTGGCAAGTCTTACTCTCAACCCATTTTTACGTTGGCAGTTATTTTGTAGCCTTGGGCTTAGGATGAGATTACTTATGGGAGATTCATATTTATTGCACTTATAATGAGACTTTATAATTATTAAATGAACTTGTTATTTTAATTTATATTATAAAGTAATTACACTTTATATTATAAAGTAATGTCTTAAGTGAAAGGTGTAATGAAAAAGATATGTTGCACAAGGGGATTATAAATATGACTCTCATTTTAAGAAAAGTATCTAATTGATTATTATTATTTTCTTTTGTTACTTGGTTGAGGGTCTTTGAATTTTGAGATTTTTTTCTGGGATCATATTTGTAAATTATGTTGAAGTATATAATTTTCCATTCTCCTACTATAGCAATTGCATCTAAGGAGATATGTTTTGACTAGATATTATTGTGTTGGATTGTGAGGAGAGTTATTGAAGTTTTCTATTGATTTAAAATTGCATTTGAGAGAGGTTCAATTTGGGCATATACTAGTGTAATTATTTTTGGGAGGCCACATTTTGGGCACTACATAAGCTTGCAAGTAAAACCAAGTCTGAGACATCATTTTGTGAGTAGACAATTCATATTCGAAGGTTGTGTTTGTTTTAGGTGTTGTTTTTCATTATTAGAGGTGAAAATTAATAATCAAAGGAGTTGTGATTCATTTATAGGCCTAACACATATATATTAAGGGTTGTGATCAATATTTATGAGCTTGCATTTTAATCTGAAAGAACCATTAATATTGGGGAAGCGTGTGAAAACATACTAGGGTTGCATTTAGAGCCTACATATCAAATATAGAAGCCTTCAATTTGTCCCTTGATCCAGTGGCCCAATATATGAGGATAGTATGAAAGTATTAGAGGCTATAATTTTTCTAGAGAAAGGTGGTTATACATAACTATATTGTGATTTATAGCACTAGATCAAGTGGTCAACGTTATCAAATTAGGTTTCAAGTCACTACAACATTTGGGGTCAAATTGCAATGACAATTTGTGATAGTGGTTATAATTTGTAGTGATTTTTTTAATTTTATTTTGCAATTATCCCCAACATTGTAGCAATACCAATGTTGGCATCGTAATTGTGATGCCCACTTGAGTATTAACAAAAAAAAAATGAAAACATGACATAAACCATTCCCCGTTTGTTTTAATTGTGAGAGATGTCCTTGAAAGAGGGTGGAGAGCTTCGAATGAGGGTGGAGAGCTCTAAACATTGACATGCCCTTGTGATCAGTGCATTTTGTTGTCATACCCATGTGAACTCTGCATTTCATTTTTATGCCCTTGTTATACAGTACCCTTTCTCTGCGGTTTTCTTCAAGGGGCTATGCAAATGTTCTTTTCTTTTCCTTCTAAATATGTATCCCTTTGTATTTCCTTCTAAATATGTATATCTTTATATATAGAGAGAGGTATTTTTTAAGGTGCTTATTACATCTTAGCACAGTAGAAAAATTGATCCAGCTGCATACATATTCCATATTCCAAATAATAAAATAATAAAACTCTATACATTGGCCCAATGATGGTAGACAAGGATGTAACCATGCATGAATTGGCACATTCTCCCTGCAAGGATTCCAAGGATCTACTACTATTGTTAATTTGGGCATCATTATATGATCCATAATGTTATAAATTATTGAAGTTGGTAGTAACTTACTCCATGTCTCTAGAAAATGTAGCATAGGTTTAGGGTCCCTTGGCTCTCAGGAATTTGTAGCAGCTATTTTCACTACTAGAAGAATAACTTCAATGAAGAGTTGAGTGTAAGGAGTTGAAGAAGCAAGTTCTACTTTTGTGTAAATTCCATAATCATGAGGCTCATTCCCTTACAGAAGCCTTTGCCACAATGACATTACCTCTAAATCATGCAAAGGATGTTGAAGTAGTTCCCAACCTGAAAAAACTCTTATAAGCAATGGATACTTGGGATCATCATAGGGAGACTTTTCCAATACTTGAAACACTCTTATAAGAAAATATATATGCAATGCATGAAAAATTACACAACTTGTAGTCATCCTAATATTTGGACTATAATTTCTATAAGACACTTGCAAGTGATTCCAATGTCATAGTACCTACCGCAACACTTTCTTGGATTCTATCTAGTGGCTCCCATAATATCCTCTATGTTCTCTAATTGTTGTTTATATCATGTAGTCTCTTTCTAAAGCCGCTCCTTCTCCTTCTAGTATATTTCCATAAACTCTATCTCATGACTTAAATTTTGATTATCAAACCTTTGAATATCTACCTCTGCCATGTATCTAAAATTAACGTCACATTGTGTTGAAACATTGGCATAGGTGTTTGATCGTCGATCACTTTCATTTCAACATTCAAGTTTTCAAAATTGGTCAACACCCTCACTTACAAACCTCTCATGTCAAGCACTTTTTGTATTATTTTAACACCATGTTCTTGCTCTCAAGCTAATAGTTCTTCAGTTGTATTTTCTTGTAAAACATTAATTTTTTTGAACAATTGTAAACTCTTAGAAAGTGTATTGTTAATTTCATGCATGTATGTATATTTGTATGTATGTATATATATGTATTTATGTATATATGTATATATGCACTAGTACATTTGACCCCATTTTTCAACCAATATTGGTCAAAATTTTGACTTAGGTTGGTTGAAATTTGGACCAACCAATTGGTCAAAGTTTTTCTTGTTGAAATTTTTACCAACTTAATGGTTGGTCAAAATTTTGACCAATCCATTGATCAAAAAATTTCCAGAGCCCTAGTGCAATTTCTACTAGGAATTGGTCAAAATTTTGACCAATTCTTGATCAAAAACTACCAAGCATTGGTTGAAATTTTGACCAATGCTTGGTAGAAAACTTTTGGGCATTGGTTGACATTTTGACCAATGCTTGGTTGAAAACTTCGAAGAATTGGTCGAAAGTTCAACCAATGCTTGGTCAAAAACTTCTAGGCATAGGTTGAAATTTTGACCAATAATTGGTAGCAAACTGCCAACCATTGGTCAAAATTTTGACCAATGGCTGGTCAATTTTTTCTTTGAGGCATTCTATAAAATAGTTCACATGCCTTGCCTATGATTTAATATTTTGCATGCATCTTGCACTCTCTCATCCTGATGATGGATTACAAAGAGTGATCTAAAATGATGGTGCTAAAAAACACACACAATCTAATCCAAAACAAAATTGCATTACAAATGGATTGTGAAAATATGATATTGTTAATTTTGCATGCATGTCTACCAGGACAATCACAACGTAAACACACACACACACACACACACACACACGTGTGTGTGTGTGTGTGTGTGTGTGTGTGTGTGTTTAAGTTGTGATTGTCCTGGTAGACATGCATGCAAAATTAATAATATCAGATTTCCACAATCCATTTGTAATGCATGTTCATTTTGGATTTGATTGTGTGTGTTTTTTAGCATCATCATTTTAGATCACTCTCTATAATTCATTATTAGCTAAATGAGAGAGTGTAGGATGCATGAAAAATGTCAAATCATAGGTAAGGAATGTGAACTATTTTATAAAATGTCTCAAAGAAGCTAAGAATATTAAAATACTTACAAGGGTGTGAGGCACTTCATATTTGTTGATCGCACAATATGGTTTAATAACTCCTCCTCATTGATTAACTTGCACCATAGACCAGCAATCTTCATCTTTGTTGTGGGCTCCTATCCCCTATGCGAGTGCTGATGTAGAAGCTGAAGTGGAAAAAATAGGTGAAAGCATGTTGAATAAGGTTTCTAATCTCAACTTGGTCAACATTGTTTACTTAAGGGCTATGGAATGGGAAATTCTTCAATGTCTGACAATTAGGGGTAGCATTGCATCCTCTTTAACTATTACATGTACAGCCCCAGGAGGAAATAGGTTGCTGGCCACTTCTTCTAGTCTAGAAGGATATGACTACAATAAAGATTAAGCCAATAAAATATTCCCAAGTTCATAGTAGCTTATACAATTTCAATTGATTAGTGTACGAATGCAGAAAATAACTATTTACCAAATTTATGTACTAGTGGAGTCAATCTCAAGCACTAGAAGAAAACTACATATATAATACATTCCATTCAGACACATGACAACAACAAAGATTTTGAGTTCATTTGAATATCCTCAGTTCAGTGCAGTAAGCTCAGCAAAATAATTTAATCAAGCCAAAGTGAAACCCTTAGATAGGTTACCATTTGTCTTGTGTCGCAACAAGTTTAGACCAAAAAAGATATGACATCCCATCATTCCCTTGAATCTTTGGAGACAAATCTGTGAATAAAAGCAAGCTTAGTAGATGCCTTCATGAATCTTAATTGTTTAACAATGCGATAGTGCTAAAGCTCTATTATTTGCTTCCATATTTCTCTTTCTTGCTTGAAAATATTTATATTTCAAGTGTATATATGTTTAAAAAGAATGAATCAGTGACTAAGGTAAAAAAGATGTAAATGTATCCATTATTGGTCCCTCCTTATTTGAAATTCTTTGTCATCATAAAAACTAAACATAATAGGAAAAATAATAAACACACAAATCCTCGTTTTTTTCCTATGGGGTGTATATGTGAAGCCCAATAGGCTTTCATTTATTATGTACAATTTATTATTGTTTCCCTCCAATTTAACAGCTAAAGTAAATAGCTAGACTGAATATAATAACACTGACACATCAAAGATATGTAAATTGATTACAAAATCACCTTATTTAGATGCACATACACACAACTTTAAAATTGCAAATGTGAACTTACTTCAAGTATTTTCAGCCATCAAAGCCACCAGAGCATACAAAGCTCCACCAAAAATTGCTCCTACTAAAGCAAATCGCTGCTAAAGTAGAGATCCAAACAAAGAAAACACAAAACATTTATATTAGCAATAAATAAAAACAAATTCAATAAACAGGAAAAAACTACAGTCAAGGGAAAACAAAATTGAAGTATACCATGATAGAATTACAGGAACCCTGCTCCTTTGTTTGACTAAAAGGGGTTAAATGTTTTCTCAAAAAATCAAATTCAAGAAAGAAAAGGTGATGTGCTTATTCAAAAGATGCTCTAAAGAATATAATTAATTTGATTGAGTTTCACTAAAATATTAACAATAATGATTAGGGAGGAACATATCACCTTGCCAACTCATCTTTGATTGAGTTTCACTAACATGTTAGCAATAGAGTCAGTAGTCTTGTTGGACTCACAGTAGACATTTGATAAAAAATAATTCTCCATAGTGGATGCATTTAGTTTCTTGAATTATATAATTAGTAGTTCATGAAGGTTTTGATATCCCCTTTAAGAAATTTATAATATTTTTTGAGTCACCTTCCAGCCAAAGATTAGAAATACCCATGCTCTTCACCATTTCGGTAGCTTGAAGATTTGTCATCGCCTCCACTTAGTGATTGGACTCCCTAGTTAATGATTTGTTGTTTTGGAATTTCTTGACAAGAACTACCCGACTCTTGGATTTTCAAATTACATTATTCCTTCTACATTTGTATTTGAGCATTGATCTTTGAGGTCTTGAACCTTGAATAGCTTAAATTGGATTTCTTGAAACTTGGACATTTTCAACACTAGACATTGGACATCTAGAGAAATTTCAAAAGAGTTTGTTTTAAAGTGTTTTAATATAATTGGAGCCTTTAACCATGCTTGGTGGTGACAAATTATACCCTATTCGTTTGGTTAACACTTGTGATTTCTCTAGGTAAAATGAAAATCGTTGTCTTCAACTTCATAGGGTTTTAATTAAATTTTGCCAGGCAAATCAGAATTAGAAATTGAAACCTAGCCTTATTCATGCAATGCTTTAATGCCATGGAAAATAGCAAGGTTGTGTTCATATATTGAAGGTCTTGTTACTTTATCAACTTGTCAATGTTATTCAATCCATTCTTCTTGCTCACTAATTTCATATTTTAGATTGCATAGCTGACATAACTAGAAAGAAATATTAGTAAAGCTACCAATCCTTCATCTAAGAGAAAAGAAAATTATTAAAACAATGTAAGTGGAGTGGATATTTAATATATGGTATATGGTGGAAAAATAAAAGGCAATCAACAAAGCATGGAACTAAAAGTCCTTCCTAAAAGGTAAGGTTTAAAACAACAATATCACAAGCAGTTGCTACAGCTTATGCTATAAAGCCTTTCTCCAATTATATGCATGTACACATGCATATGAGTTCTCCCTGGCCAATTACTCTAGAAGACTTACTGGGCTTACAAGTAAACTCATGCATTTTTGGAGATTTCTATGGCTCAGTTTATGATGCCAGTTCGAAATGGAATGCTTCTCATTCATAAGGAAGATGTCAAAGCTATCCACTATCTAAATCAATACAAATATATGGTGGATCCTATTGAACTAAATCAACTAGATAAGATGATGAAAGATCTAAATATTTCCAATGACGCCTAGAACTCTGCCCTTGATAAGAATGAACATGAAGATTTCATGGGCCCTGATGATAATGCACCAAAGGAATATGTCCTAGTAGGCTAGAATGATGAACTATTTTCTACAGACTTTCAAGAGTCTCTAGAAAGTAATGATGGTTGGGGCTCTCAAGAAGGATGTTAGTTACTTCTTTATCAAGTTTGATACTATCAAGTGTTGATGTGCTCTAATGATTATACTACTACTCTTAACTCCTCGTGCTATATATACTTCCCATTTATTTCCATGGGATAAGTTCTTGATATGTAATAAGATGTATTCCTTTATTGTATCTAGTTCCCAAAGCAACTTCTAGAATTTGATACTTTTCTATTGAATATATCTAGCTGAATTGATTATATCCAATGATTAAACTATTCTAATATAAAAAATAAAAGGTTGTAACCAAAACATGGAACTACAAGTCCTTCCTAAAAGGAAAGATTTAAAACAACAATATCACAAGAAATTACTACAACTTATGCTATAAAGAAATTCTGAAATTATAAACATGTACATATGCATATGAGTTCTCCCTGGCCAAGCATTCTTCAGATTCACAGGGAACAAAATGAAGAAGAAAATTGGAATATTACAATACAATTGATTAAATTTGAATATGAAAAACATTTAAGAAATTGATATGAGGACAAGTTCATGTATTAGTTATAAACAAATTAATAAATAGTTAAAGTAACCTATACAAAGTAAGAGACAAATAAACTACTTTTCTCAAATGCAAGTTGAAAGGCCTTTCCAGTAAGTGGCAACCAATCCTTGGCCTATATGAGCAGATGTTGTATTAGCTCAAGATCCTTAACAATATTGCATCATTTTCCAAGATTGAATTCATAAAAATATAAAAGACAAGGTAAGGGGCAGTCCATACAACACCAAAACAAAGACTTGGCACAAGGCCTTTGCAGTAGAGTTTGTATGTTAGTAAGACATTGGCAGGGATGAAGTTAAGGATGGTAAATATATCGTTCATTTCAAAAGGTCCATCTCTAGGCCTGAGATGAGACTACAAAACCAAGTGAATGTTTGATTAGAATAGAGTAAGTAAAATCTTTTTTTGGTTACAGTGGAATTTTAGGGTTGATCATTTTTTATCCACTTTAGCTCAAACTACAATAATATTAATCTCATACCTCATGGATATTCCAGAGAGCACCATGCTAGAATTTTTGGTGAACCCAGCAAGCTCAATGCTCCATTCCAACCTGTATACTAAAAAATGAACTTAGTAGAAATCATGTCAAAGCCAACCACTATCGTGGGAAGAGATTTTAGGATTCATATTAGATAATCTTGTTGGAAAATGAGGTCATATTTGAATCAAAGGTTAAGTGGTGGAGTTCTTGTATTTGTATTCAATAAAAACTAAGGTATATAGGACTAGGAATGAAAAAACTAGTCTTTGTTTGAAGCCTTGACAGCATTTTGCCTAATTTTCCATTTTTGGGCTAGTTGAGGGCTAGTGTCCCTAAAGCCTTAATTTGACCCAATTTTGATAAGAGCCCTAGAGAGGGGGTAAGACCTTAGAGAAGTGGAGTCCACTTGGAGAGACAGAGGTCAACATTGGGTAAAGGCTGGTAACCTTGCTTGGCATCTTGCAGTGGGTTGGGTACTACTAGGCACTTAAGAAGATTTTGGTGGATTAAGGCTGTGTTGGAACTAAAAATTGCATGGTCAATTTTGAGCACCATTGGAGAAATCAAGCCCTTTAAATGAGTTTGTACCTGATTGTACTTTTGAGCTGCAAGAGGTGTTTAATGCTTCTAGCACCTTCCATTCAGCCTATCTATGTGTTCCATGAAGTCAAATTGCCATTCCAAGCCATTTCGTGAAGTCTCATTTTGAGCTAGTGTCAAATCTGCATTTTCACCTGTGTCAAATAGTGATAGGAGGCCATGTTTGCAAGTTAATATCTCACACCCAGTATTGTTTCATGACTCACCGCTTTGGGAATGTCTAGTGTCCATACTTGAGAGCCTATGTTTTAGATTTTGAGTCATTTTGAGTCTATTTTCCTAGGTTTTGAATCCCTCAAAGTTGGTCAGTTATCAATGTCATGCTGATATGAAATGTTTAGAATTCTGGGAAGCCCTGTTTGACGAGTTATAATTTTGACCCAGTTGACTCAGATATTAAAATTCCTTTTGCATTGCATTTTAGAATTCAGAGACTTATTATGTTTCAAGTTTGAGCTTATGACGAATCCATTTGATCAGTTTTTAAATGCGATTCCAAATGCAATTTATATCTTTTTATTGGTGTCACCATTTGCAGATTTGTTGGAACCCCTATTCGTGATGTTATAACTTGAGATCCATCATAGGTGAGATCAAATGGATTATACCCCTATGTTTTTCTCTAAAAATACTTCAAGTGTGCCAATTTTCACATCTTGACGAATCCATTTGCACACTTTTCTAGGTTCATTCGATTTGCAAAAAAAAAATTCTATTAGTATTTCCAGTTTGCAAAATCTGAGTAGCCCACTTTGACTACTTTCCATTTGCGCCCAATTATTCATCATGAGCCCAAATCACAGATCCATATTCTCCTCGTGACAGAGAACCAATGTCCCAATTTCCATTTTCCCAAGTGTTCATTTGCCTAGTTTTCAAGGCCAAATTCGAACCCAGTTTATTGTTTATTAACGTGTTTTCTTGCAGGCAGTTCTGAGAGGTCAACTTTGACGATCAATATCTTTTGACCTCAAATTCTTCATGAGATGAGATTTGACATGGTACAAGTGTGTGGTACAAAGATTCAGTGTGCCAGCTTTTAGGGCTTGATTAGGTGTTATGGTTAGTTTTTAAGGCCAATCAAAGGACCTCCTGGCACAAAATTGGCAATTTGTAGTTAAGTGATAAAGTGATCTTTAATTGATGGTTTAGTGATCAAACTTTATTCTGATAAGTTCCAGATGGTTAGTGGATCAGTTTTGCAGTTCAGTTGTTTGGAAATGAAATTCTTTTTAGCTGGACCCACTTTTTGGGCCTGACTAATTACTTTAAATGAATGTAGTTGTCAAGAGGGATGACAATGGCAATTCAAAAGGTTTTGGTTTTGATAACTTTGAAAGTTCAAATAATGCAAAAATGTAGTCGAAAGTATGAATGGTTCATAATTGGCCTCAAAGGCAATATATGTTGGAAAAGCATCTAGCTCAAGGCACAATTTGAAAGTGTGAGAATTTTATCCCTCTACGTGCGAATCCAACAAGTAGTTTTGATTCTCAAAGAAATGACTCTTGATATAAGGAGAAATTTGTGAAACAAGGGGTTGAATCCAATAGAAAACTTTACTACCTTTTTTCAAAGGAGTAAGGAGAAATTTTTTTATATATAACAATGATCTTTAAACGTCAACCCCATTAACTGGGGACCATGGCACCATTCCATTCCAATTAAATGGAACCATGAAATAGTGACATATGTAGAGTTGAAGGTGGCATCACGCAATATAAAGGAGTACCCATGAAAAGTTTAAAGACAAAGCCCCCTTGCGCTAAGGAAAATATGCCATAATGAACAAACCTAGGTAACAACAAAGCAAAGATACACGCCAAAGATAGAGTAGACACCGTAAGAGCAAGAGAAGGTTGTGGCATTGAAAAGATCAAGGATCCACATAGGAGGCAAGGTGCCATATGAAGGAGAAGATGGCTAATAAAAAATAGAGCCTCATGCAATAAAAAGGGGAGAAGCTAGGTAGGTAATAAAAAGTAACTCATGACCAGAGGAAACTGCTAGTAGGGCAGGGGCCAAAGAAGAGAGCAAGCGGTATGTATTAACAAAGAGAAACCCATAGAGGCATAGCATCATTGACATAGCGAAAAGAAAATGCAAACAAGAAGTCTCTTGTGCTAGGGGATGCCATTTAGAAAGAGTTGCCCATAACAATTTACCAAGAAGACACCATCATAAGGATACCCTACCCAAAAGACAAGACAAAGCCGCCGACCATGCATAGGTAGCCCACCACGCATGAAAGAAGAGTTTAATCCCATATTTCTTGTGTGGAGGATATTTTGTTGTTTAAATGCAATAGCACACAATATGCATTGTGTATGAAGGCACGAGCTTTTTAGAAGCTGCAACTGGATGTGTGGGTCCCCGATGATGATAGTTGGAGGTAAGTAAAGGTAAAATTTTAAACAAACATGCATATTAACTAAGATGACATCATCATACAACACCAAGACCAAAAAAATCTAAAATCTAGCTAGTCACTACCTCGCTAGCTGAAAAATCCCAAGTATTCTGGCTAGCAACATAGCAAATTGCTGGAAAAAAACTCAAAAATCTGGCAAAAGTCAAATGAGCATGTGTGTCTCACTTCCAATGCAATCAACGAATCAGGTAGTGCCAAGTGGTAGCTGGTAGGATGACGAGATGTTGATGTTGAATCCGAGTGCTGAGACATGGATGATCATGCGACATTTTCTATGTCACTAATCAAAGTTGCTCACCAGTTAAGCATAGCAACATAGCGAGTATGACATGGCACCCAGTTGGTAGGGACTGATGATGAAGTAGAAACAAGCTAATCATGTAATGACATGTGGCAACTTGGTCAAACAGAGTTGTCCCAATTGGAAGATTGAAGGAAATTTCAAAGTTATAAAATTAAATTTTTAATATGTCTTCTCAAATATGCATATACCTATTCTTTTAATTAAAGTCTGATTTATTCACATAGTTCAAACTTTATCATATAGCAAATTTTTGAATTTTTCAAATGCTATGCTAAGCCATGGAGTGGAGGCTTGAAACTTCAAAAGGGCATAATTGGAGCATTTTTTATTGAAAATGGGCACTCCAATATACCATCGGAACTAGAACGAGCTAAATTTTTCATTTCTAAGGTTAATTTTTACACAGGTGCTCACCAGTTTGTGTTATAGGCCAATTTGTAAATTTTGGGGCGTTCTCAGCAGAATGGGTGTTTTTCATCATTGAGCATCAGAGTTGGTTAGAGGGCAGATTTAAAGGCTTGTTATGATTTGAATGTGGAGAAAATCATCTTTGAACTATTTTCTTGCATTTTGGAGGTCATATTGTAACTGGTTTTTCACTTTTATCATGAATTCATTTTAACACCAAAATTAGTTACATTCTTTCATCATCAGGTTTCTGAGATATTTGATGCCTTTGAAAGGTAAAATGCAAGGATTTGATTTTGGTAGTTGAGGAGAGAAGGTAGAGAGATTCTTTTTAGCTTCTTGAGGCAGAATTTTGAAGGGACACATGTCAATTGCAAATTCAATTTGGGAATGGCCTTCTTCATACATATTCTTTCTTCTCTAAAAAAGGGGTTGTTGGTTGGTTTTCAATTTCTAGTTCTAGGAGCTCTGCTAAGGCTGTGAAAGCCACACACCCAGCATTCTCTCTTGTATTGAACAGTAATTTGAGTTTTATGTAGATTCTCCTTACTTGTTAGGTGATTTGTGAGTTGTTTTCTATACATCTTTCATGTATTTGGTTTTAAGGAAAAAAAATAAAGCATAGGAAAGGGTTTCAAAATTTAGTCTAAATCTTGTCTCCTGGTCATGGATTTGCAATCTTTTCTAGTTTGTGAACAAAGAGCATAAATTAGGTTGCAATTTGCTTAGAATTGTATGTGGTTGAAATGTCTTGCTGGTGGAACAAAGAGCCATGTAATTGCTTGGTGTTTATCACAAGGTTTGCAAATTTTGTGATAGGATAGTTTGAGTATGAGGTTCATATTGATGCAGATGTCTATTCACAAGGTGAAAGATAGATTAGGGATCTTGATGTAGGAGTTATGTCAAAGATTTCAATGAGATGTATGGTTGTAATTCATTCAATTGCCCAATAGATAAGGCACTGATTAGAGATAGGATCATTAGGTTTTTTTTTTCATACTCGAGTCTTGTTGATATCAACATATTAAGTCAATTTTCCCTTTTATGTTTGAAGTTATTCAAAGTTAAATCCTCACTTAGTTTACTAGTTTCATGAGTCATGTCCTTAGATAGTTCATGCTTATGAATTATTGGTTAAGTATAGAAGATTTAGGGGTTTTTATCTGTTATTCTAGATTTTGATTATGCTCATTGCACTGGTCACATAATTGGATCCTAAGAGGTTCACCCACCTAGGTTTTGCAAAGCCTGAAGTGAAGAAGGAGTGTAGCCTTATAGTTGGCCCAGGTTCTTGGTAAATTGTGTCCATTATTGGAGATAGCTACCCATAGACACATTCTTGCCTTACATACTTGTTTATTAAAACATTGTTAAATCAGGAGCCAATAGGTTGTAGACTCTGCATCAGTTGAGGCAAGATATGAGCACATATTTTGGGCACCTTACAAGTTAATTACACTACCTCAACTTGGTGATGCAAGAAATTGGCATCCAAATAAAGTGGGTGAAAGAAATAGTGTACATTATTCAAGCACATCATTCTTTTCTTTGGAGCATTATGATTTTAGGATATGCAAATGATGAATTGATTAGGCTTTAGACCCTTCAAAATAAAAGTGGTAGAAAAGATGACTTATTGGGATGAGAAGATGAGAGGTAGATGGATTTGGGTTTTACGATTCCTTTGTATGTTAGTTTGAGCTTCACTTGGTTTCAAGAATACTATAATATTCTCTACTTAGAAAGGCCAACCACGTGAAGGTGGAAGCTCATCTAGCCTCACCCCCCTCCCCCTAACATCAATCTAAATTACCCATTGTCATCTAATTACATACCTTATTCATTCATTCATCAATTTATGAACTATAACATTCAATCAATACAATCACATAACATTCATTAATATGATATAAAATTCATCAATACACAATACTAATCAAGACTTCATTAACACATAACAATATTCATTAATAAAAAATAAAAATCAATATTAATACGCATCATTCATAGATAATTACTTAAAACAAAGCTCTTTCATTATCCATCAAGGTTTATCAAACAACATTTTTAAAACATCATTTCTTCTTTTTATTTTTCTTAGCCCTCTTAAGAAAAATGCTCATAAAAGCATCCATATCTTCCTCATTCTCCTCCTCTTCTGGCATGTGTAATGTCAAATTATGATAGCTCCTTCTCTTTGAAGGAGCAGGAGGCTGTTGCACTAAAGGGGGCTTTGTTGCAAGAACGAGTAAATGGGATAAATTGGCATACTCTTTTTCTTTTTTGAGCTATTACAAGTCTGTAATTAAGTACTAGTACAACATAACATGCATTTTTCTTACCTGACAATGCCACATCATGTACTTTAACATTTTGATCCGCTGCCATGTCAACATGTTGAACACTTGGAACATGCTCCACTCCATTACCATGATGTTCAACATGCTCTGATACACATCAAATTGTAATTGAAGATATTAAATTGTATTCATAATTGCATAATTAATTTCCAATAACAAATTAATACCTCCACCACTATAATGCACATCATGGCCTTCGTCACAAGGAGGTTCTGTGATAGGATATGAAGGCTACAATAATATGTTATTCAAATTGTTATGCAGTCAATTTACGATCAAAACTAAGAATCTTCTCAACTATTCAATTTCATTTACTTTTCATCTAACTAATTTACTTGTGAGATATCATTTGGTGCACTGGATTCTTGGGCATGGCTTTTAGATTCTTCACGTATGTGTGCAACCATGACTTTATAGCATTCCTTCAAGGCAATTTTTCTATCTTCATCTGTGAGCTCCACATTGAATTATGTGCCCTATATTTTTTGCTTAATATAGTTAGTTTTCCATGTATGATTTCATTAAACAAAATTGTTTGCAACATTATATAAAAAAATAAATATGAAATTTCATTGCTCCTACTTACAAGTCGAGACTGGAGATTCATATGGCCAACAAAGCCAAGTTTGTGTTGGCCAACCTTTTGTAGTCTTTTTTTTGTAGCCACAGATGTGTCATACAATCTATGAACAATTTCAGACATCTTAGATTATATATTTACAAATATCACTAATTAGTGCATGATTACAATGTACTTAATACTGTTAGAATCTAAAAAGATTAATAACCCAGAAAACTAGTGCAAAGAATAAATATCTAAACTATGAATGCAAATGATACAAAATCAAAATAGCATCATAGAGTTAGTCTCCAAGAGAGTAATGCAAATGCTGGAAGAAAAATAGCATTAAGAGGATGCAAAAAAAAGAGATATCCAAATACGAGCCAGGTAGCATGCTTATATAGGCTAGGAAGAGGGAGGAGGTGGCAACACCAACCAATAGGGAGCAACCATCTATCGAACTAAAGATAGCAAAGTATCTTCCCAAGATAGCTAATGGATGCTCACATGTAGGAAGGTGACACCTCACAACCATTCACCTAATAAGACATGCTTTATTAACCTAAGCGAGATTATTAAAAGTGTAGGAAAAACCTAGCAAAATAGGAAAAATAAAAAACTACACTAACATATCATGACATACCTTTTTTTGCCTTGTGCTGCTTCATTTACTCTATTTTCACATAGCCTTTTCTCCTTTGCACCTTCTATTATTTCATTCCACTCCATCGATGGAATCATAGGAGGACAGTCGTACTTTGGGTTCTCCTTAAGACCCCTGCTATATTGATCCCTCGCAATCTTTATATGCTTTGATTCTCTTTTGAGAAGTACGCTAGTGTCAAAAATGTTTTTCCCAAATTTCTCCTCAAAAGATTTAATCAGCTGATTTTTAAATTTTTAAATTGTTAGACCGATAACTTTAATATAGCATAATAAATGGAAGAAAAGAAAAATTATGTAGCAATGATACGAAATTAAGTACCTTTTATGTATGGTGGGTCCAAACAGTCTCAATGTCATATCAAAAAGATGATCAAAGAAAGCATTATTACCTACAAAAACATAAAGGGATTTATCAGTCCAAAATGAGTAATGTAAAAGTAAACTAAATTTACACTTTAAATACTAACAATTTTTAAGCACCTGTAAGCTTTTTTTCTTTTAATAGAAACATAGTTTTCTTGTTTTGCAACAATGTCCTTGCATATGAACTAGTACTAATCACACAGACTGCTCCAAGAAATGGATTAGCTTCAATAGTACTACTCTCTATTGTTCTATCAACTGAAGGTCTATCTATTAGTGCACAAAATAGGATTGCAGTAAGATTTATCTGGCATAACTTTTATCACTAGTTATATCCACTGATGAATTAGGGAAAACATTTACAGACCATACTATTCTTTTACTACCATTCCTCATGACAAGTTTGAAGATTTAAAATATTTTACTTCATTGACATCCAATGACCCTTAAATTGGAATTGAATGACATGGTTTTGTAGCTAAAATGATATCATAAAAGATAAAATGCATGGTTTTGTAGCTAAAACATGTGAAAAACACATTCTAACCAACATTTTACCTGCATTGACATTTTTGCCCCTAGCTTTTAATTTGTTTACAATAATTTAATAGCTGCTCCTACCAGTTAGCTTGTTAGAATTTGGGAAACCTTTTGCAGGTTGTATCACTGCATCCCCTCATCCCAAAATTTTAGATAAACATTGGTGAACTTATTTAGTAGTAGTGGTGAATAACAAACAAAAGGTTGGAATGTTTAATGAATCTTCTATTCTATTTTGACATTTAATTTTTCCAATTAGTTAAGTAAAATTTGTAGAGTGATTAATATTTCCTATCACTACTTATTCTCCTTATGTTGACACACAATAATGCTATTACTTCTCAGCACATATATTATGGAAAAGTAAATTTGCTTGAGTAGAAGTGGAGCAAACCTCATTATGTTGAAAATATGTTCCGTTGAGTGGAAAGTTGCCTCACATTGTTGTTCTACAAGGAATCTAACATGTGACCAACCAATGTAAGTTTCAAATGTCAAGTAACCTTCGAGGCAAATAAATTAGTGACCAATTTGTGAATTAAGTTTGAAATTAAAAAGTTATCCAAGTCTCAAGTTATCTGTTCATTACTAGTATTGTGAATTAAAGAAAGTTGTTATTACTAGTATTGTGAATTAAAAAAAGTTGACAATAGTGAAATAATTTAATCTATGAGGAGATCAAAGCAACTTGATGAATTAGCTTAAGTCTATGTTTTATTAGTAGTCTAGGTGAATGGAAGTTACGAGACCAGCTAAATATGGATGTAGGCTAAACATGGGCTATCCAATGAGTATGTTGTTTGCAAATTCATTTTTATGGAGGAAATGATTCACAAATCATTGCTTTGTGGTTTTTACTAACTAAATTTTTTCATATTAATACATAATTATGATTATTTAAGATGTAATATGTGGCTTCTCTGAGTTTTATTGTTCTATTAGAGTGGTTAGCATTGAGCTGCACATCGTGGTAGCATAGCATGTAATTTCCATGTAATTTCCTCTAGAAAGCCCTTGGTCAAGAGCTTTTATGTTAGTTGGCAATTAAACTTTGGAGCGATTAGTTATGTTGTGTTTTGATTTGCAACATTATAGTAGAATTGAATATTTTAGCATGAGTGGTTGAGCAGTGATATAGGTAGAGCTAGAGTTGATCCATCATCAGGAAGGGAAAAGTTGAGTAAATTGTTGGAGTGGAGTAGTAGAGATGATAGAGCCAAGGCTATCATTGGTCTTTGTCTTGCAGACTCTAAGCTTCATCATGTAGATTTAGATAAATTGTCTTAGATATTTGTGATTGCTTAAACAAGCTATTTGGAGAAAAAGTTGTTAATGCAAAATTTTCCTTAAAACCTCAATTGTTTAGCTTCAAAATGCAAAATGTTATTATAGTGTCAACCTAAGGTCTCTCATTGGACAACTTGCAAAAAGTTAAGGCTCGTATTGGTGATGATGAAGCTAAGGACATTATGTTAAATAGTTTATTTTCCCAATATAGTAATGTTGTGGATGGTGCTTATCTCAAGTCAGCTTCTCGCTTTGGAATGGTGCTTTGCATGAGAAACATTTTTGACATTTTTGATTCATTGCTTTGATTTTCTTTTTGATGCTGAAAAATGTGAATAAGATATGTTTTGTGAAGTTTCATTTAGGAGACAAGTTTGGGCCTTGATATTGTGCTCAATATGGAATGTTGTCAAGTGAGGTTCAAAGTATGTGATTGAGAATTATACCCTTCGTAGTCATTAGACAATTATAGAGATATGTCACATCTCTTAGGAATCATTGTTGAATAATTTGAATTTGTGATTTAAGAACACAACTCAAAGCTACACCTTACTGAGGGTCACAAGACAACTTGATGGATCCTAGTTGGTTCGAGGAATGCTACTTTAGAAGAACATTTTCTAAAAATATGCATTCAAATTATGTCATCAGCATATTTTATGTAACCATTAAAGGGGGGTCCCTACGTGGGAAATTAATGTTTTTAGGATCAATGTAATAAGGGGGGAATGTTGGTGTGTTTTTATTACATTGTTCGGTAATACTACCATTTGGTAACTTTTAACTACTTGCAAATAATTTGCACTTGTAATTGCCTTTGGCCTATAAATTTTCCCCATAATGTATCAATAAAATCATTGAATGTTTATCTGCTCTCTGTCAGGATCACATATTTATCTATGGAGAGAGCTACAAAAATGTATCCCAAAGCTGATACAATGCAGTTCTAAGATGCATTAGTTCAGTTTGTTAAAATTAATGAACCTTCTGGTTAAGACTGCCTAACTATGTTATCCTGGAAACACATTTAATCCTTCCAAGAAAACACATACACAAACATTGATGCAGAAGGATCAAAATATGAAGTTTATTAAATGTAAATGAAACATCATGACAATTAAAGCACACACCAAATGAAATGAAAGACAAAGAGACAACACTAGTCACATTTTCTTCATTGGTAAATGCATACATAAAAACATACGAAAGTACTACCACCAATCACAGTATTGAAATTGTTTCCATATGAATTATTTTACTTCAAACTAGAGTGCAGATCTGTCAAACAAGACCATAAATAAAAAGCTCAGAAAACAAATACTAGAATACATCTCTTCCCAAACATATGCATTTTAGAGTTTCCAAAGCTTGTAAGCCAACATATATGCCTAAATGATTACAATAGTTTTGTTAGTCATCTTGTATCTGAATAATGACAATTTGGATGAAGTGTAAATGAGCATAGGGGCACATGGTGGCTTCTTGCCCAATAAGAGTTACAAATATATGAAACCCGCCACACTCTTTGGCATGATTTATGATTGATGAAAATTCAAACTTCACCCAAACTTGTACAAAAGCTATAAAGATGTATCAATATAAACACTGTAGGCATTATAAACACTTTTATCAAAATTATAATCTCTTCCAACAAACAAATAAGTAAAAACCAAGATCCAATAAATAAACAAGTTGATAATCAATTTCAAGAATGAAGATGAATCACTTAATAAAGCCTTTCTTAAGCAATCGAAGCTGCTAAAATGTCCTGCCCTAAATAAATGGTAAACACAAAATAAATTCATAGTAACCAATTTTATAAAAAAAATCCTGCTAGCTAAACCACAGTTGATGATTGAACAATAAAATCAAATTGGTCAGAAAGAACCTACATAATGCTCCCCCCCTACGAAATGCCCCTAAAACTAGGGTTCCTACTTGAGCATATGGGAAAGGATGGGAGAATTCTTATCCATACTAATTTGCTACTTTTAGATAGACTTCTCCCACTATCGCACACAATGGAGGTTTCAAAGCAATGTCCACATAGCTGGTATTCAGTGCAAAAATGAATGCAATTGGCATTAGAGCCAAGCAAAATATACCATTTCCTTCTGAAAATGAGCACAGTTTGAGTGGAGTAGACCCTCAAGATCATAGAGTGGCAAGGAGTGGAAGAAGATCTTAGCACGTAAAACCCCTGTGGAACCCTAGAAACTATTTCACATAATTTGAGTTTTATACCTCAAGCATGTCACTATAGGAGACAACATATTTAATGTTTCATTTAATATGACTTTTCAGCAATTGAAACAATTGATATACATTGCATCTAGAGTACTTGGGTTCCCAAGAAACATCCTTTAAGCATCACTATTCTCTCTAGCTTATAACTAGAGTGTAGGGATAACACAAAACTTATGGTAAATTTCACTATATCTCAATGTTTTTGAGTGTAGTTTCTTTTGTCAGCATCCAATACTAATATTGTTGGTAGGAACCTACTCTGGTATGTATGTTTTTTTCCAATAGATAGATTTTTCTAATAGTGTGTATGTGAAAGAAAGTAATTTAATATGAGTTGATATCCATACTATCAGGTAGTGGAAAGCATCAATGATCTATAGGCTTACAAAAGTTCAATAGGATTTTAAACACATAAACAAAAGCTACCATTAAATATACAAATGAAATGCCAAAGAAGTATGTTTTGCATGCAAGGCTTAATAGCTCAGGTTTGCAAATCCCAATGTCTTAAATAAAATTCACCTTAGGCTCTTATCTATAGTTATACATAGTGATATAGAAATAAGACTAAAAATGAGAGTGACGAGGAATGCTTTGTTAGTGGTGGAGCTAAAGTATTGATCAGACGAACTGCTCCAGGAAATGGATCAATCACATGTACCAAAGTACTAATCACCAATTTTTTTACTCTAATACATATGATAGGTACATGAGTACAAAATCCACCCAATCAAAAAAAAATGTATGATTAGCACATTACAAAATATAGAAAAACAAGGTTTTACCAGTTGTAGTGGGCATAGACAAGGATGTTTGCATGGACCTTGTTGCCGACAATGCACAAGGCAATACTAGACTACCGACCAAAGGAGGCATCCACATTCATTATGAGCTGAAGAATACAATATTGTTAGCAAAGAAATTTGCAATGGATAAAGATCAAATGCAGTACTAGCTAGAAGCATCCACAAAAAAAAGGTAGGTGTTATAATGTTGATGAAAACAAACAAACAAAGAATTACTTACACGAAAGTTGTGCGCTACAACCCTCACCATATTCACCATGTGATGTCACAATTGTCACATATTTCTATACAAGAACACATAAAATTAGAGATCATGATCCATAAGATACTATAAAATATTAACATTTATTGAACTTCTATTATCGCTTTAGTCAAATTACTGCTTACCTTCAAAGATTGGACCCTACAATCCAATTCTTTTCTTAGTGCCTCTTTATCCTTGCTTGTGTCACCCTTGATCATAATGTTAACAATTTCATCAATGTATCTCTGTTTGAGTTTCTGGGCCATGAAAATAGGGTCAGCACTAAGGGCAATGTCATGTAGAAATGATGCTCATATTTTAGATCACATTTGATCAGCTGTCATTCTAGCTTTTTCCTATCATTTGTGACATCAAATATTAGTCAAATTTCATCAAAATAAATCCAAAACCATAAATAAAAGAACATAATAATATGACATTTGTTTCTATATTAACATTAAAAATTACAATAATTAATGTTTACCTCCGTTGAAAGTGTGTGAGATGGTGCATCCATGTCGCCCTATGAAAAAGATTAGTAAATCTTAGAAATCAGTAGCGAAATTAAAGTAATAGACTTACCAAAAAAATATTAATAATAAAGTAGATTGTATATGTAAATCATTTGCCTTAAGTTAGCCAAAAATTTGGTGTAACTAATGTGTATATCTAAAAAAAATTGACATGTTCTATTTAATGTTTATACTTGCAAATATGGTTTGGAAAGAAAAATTTGGTCGTACATGACCCCATCATAGTTGACATTGATCCTACCTAGATATTTTATTGATCATCATGATCTTCATCAATGTCATCATCATCATCATCGTACTTGTCACTTTGATCATCGTTGTCATGACCACCATCTTCATCGCCATCATCATCATCTTCATCACCATCATCATCATGACCATCATCACCATGATCATTACCATCTTCATCACCATGATCATGATCGTTATCAGCATCATCATCATTATTATCATCATTATCATCAGCATGACCAAAATCATCACCATCTTCTTCTTCTTAATCATTGGGTAACTATCGCTCTTGATAATCATTTACTTCGTCTTGTGCGTCTTCAATATCTTCTTCTTCCATCACATTAAACTTTACTATGAAATGTCCCTTTTCTGATTTTTCATGATATTTCCAACCTCTAATCAGATCTTTAAAATCAAACAGCTAATATCCCAAAGATCCACCAAATTCCTCAAGAAACCCCAAATCGGGTATGTTGAAAATAGTGCTAAAAGCTTCACAACTTCACAAATTATTAATGAATCTGAAAATGGAAATTTTTACAGAACTTTCAGCAGCATAACAGCCTACAAATTTACATTTCCAGATCCATATAGCCTTTACACAACAGCTCGAAAATGTAGGACCAAAACTATGCTCATCGGGCTCCCGAAATAGCACAAAATATGCCCGAAAACACCACAAGAACACTAATAATCTATCTCAAAAGTTTAATCACATCCCAATATATATATTCAGCTCTATTTTAACAGCTTAAAGTATAAAATACAGCAGCAACCAAAACTGATATGAAATACTCAACTGGAAACACCAAACTCTTACAAAAATACACCCGGAAACTCACAAATCTGCACTGTTCAGCACAAAGGAAAACTCTGTATGAGCATGCACATGGAATGGATTCAAACTCCCATCCTTAGCCTTCTTTGAAACCTGCAAACTCCCATTCTTGGGTCTCCCTGGAAACCTACAAACTCCCGTTCTTGGGTCTCCTTCTCCACAGGTTTGGCAGCCTCTGAAGAATAACAAAGAATGAGCAAAAATCAAGTTCTGGAATGAGCCCAAAATGCCTCCAAAACCCCTTAAAAGAGGGCATAACTGTAACTCACATCCAAGAGAGGTTAATGAAACATATTTTAATATTAATTTTCATTTATTAATCCAACGGTTTCCAAAGATTAACCCCCTTTTTCCGAAATTTCACTTTCTTGGGCCTGCCTACCTTAGCAAAGATTATTTTATTTTAATTATTTGAAAAGGGGACATGACAAGTCCTCCCCTCCCAAAAATTGCTTGTCCTCAAGCAATGGCTGAACAATAAACCAATCAATCCACCTGGATCCCAAATGTAGTCATGAACTATACTACTACCAATTAACACAGGCTCTTGCAATATCCTCTGCAATATGACCAAGATGAATCCATAATCAAACTGACAATTATAGCTCAACCAAAATCCAAAATCACCACTACCACAGTCAAAAACCCATGAGGCACAAACTCTTAGAACATCAGAACCCAAGCAAAGTGGACAAATCAAACTACCAACACAGTAAATACCATCAATGCATCCCACTGGCCTATACGGAATGCACAATCCAACTCTGCAACAATGGTGAATGCTCTCAAATGAAACTGTACCAAGTATGGAGAATCCACACACTGTACAACTCCTGTAGTCAACACAACTTTGCAAATCACCGGCCACTATCTCATAACCATAACTACCATGCACCCCTGATGGTGAAAAGCCATCACAAGATAAATAGCAAGAATTGGAACCCAAACCAAATCTTCCTGCCATCAACTCCTCAACACAAGGATCAAATGCTAACTGATGTACATACCTTGCAATATAATGTTGATAAAAAAAACCAACCTTAGTCAACAACTCACCAGGAACAAGTGATACAACCCACTGTGAT
Source organism: Cupressus sempervirens (assembly GCA_028749045.1). NCBI lineage: Eukaryota > Viridiplantae > Streptophyta > Pinopsida > Cupressales > Cupressaceae > Cupressus > Cupressus sempervirens. The sequence continues at coordinate 803,793,997 of CM053783.1, read as the reverse complement.
TGATCACCAGCTAAGTCAGGAGATGTCATAGCCAAAGGAGTAGAATCAATAACAACACCCGCTGAAGCATCACTCTGAAACTCCTGCTCTAAGTCATGTATTATCAAGCTTTTAACTGTAGAACCTATCGCCATGTCATGCCCATCACAACTCTCATCTTGAGGCATCAAATTGCCCCATAACTGATGATAAGCACTAGGAACCAAAGTACATCTCTGTATCATTATCTCATCAACATGGTCATCAAAGGTAGATAGATGAGCATACCTCACAGTGTAATGCCGATAGAATGCACCAATCTTAGTCAGTGGCTCAGACTGCAATCTAGATGTAACTAACTGCAATCGATCATTAACCAAGTTGGAACTGACTACTACCTCTGAAGACATTGCGAAGGGAGTAGTATTACTAGTAGGAACCATGCCAACTATCAGCTCACCAATGTCACACATGGTCTTTGATACAACATCTCTAGTCTTCGTGCCATTAGTACTAGAGGTCACCACCATGTCAGGCACACCACAAAAATCTGCTACAGCACCCAACTCAATTGAACCTGACTCTAGTGGGAATGAACCTGATATGCCAATGTTAGTATCAAGGATGGATGCATCCCCATCTCCACTGTCTCTAACAATCTCGGCCATGGACATCCTCGGATCACCAAACACCACAACTTGTGACTGTATAGAATTAGGTAAAGACTGTAGTCGCTCTAACTCCATGGTCACCTTAGCCAAATGAAACTGTGACTCCTTGAGAGCCAACTGTGTACTCTCAAGAATCTCAGGAGTCACCTCAAGCTGCTCAGTAAGCTCACTCACCTCATCTTCCTTGGCCAACAATGCATCATATGCTGTACTGCCCCACTCCATAAGATAATCTCTGTCGGCTACCAACTGCATATAATTTTGTCTCAAAATCTGAATAGCCTCCCATAAAGAGTGGATCTCTATCAAGGAAAGATTACTTCCTCCCTGCTCATCACTAGTAGGAGAACCCCATCCATAAACAGCTAACAACTGACGAGCAGCATCGAAATGTTGGCAAGTGATAGCAATGTCTTGGTCACTAACTCTCAACTGATTAGACACATGATGGCACTGGCTTGACTGTCTCCTACAAACCTCCTCTGATGCACTATCTGAAGGAGTGTCCTCAAAGTTACTAGTCTCCAGAGTATTACCATCCATATCCTGTGAATCAAATCTAAAGCTCATAACAACATATGGAGTATCAAAAACATTAGCATTGCTGTCCAACTCCTCTGTACCTAAGGAAACTAAGTCTTCAAAACTGCCCACTGCATCCTCCTGGATGTCATCAGTGCCAATATGATCCTGGGACTCATCTATACACACTGCCAAATATGAAATATCATCAACACATTCCAGCAAGTATGGTTGACTAGATATATGAACAAAGCCCAACACCGGTGTATAAAAACTAATACAAACATCGGATAAGCTCCTGGCACAAGAAAATACAACACCGTGGAATCTGCTAATCAAATCCATGGTAGCACCCAAACAATCACTGCTACCAAAAAGTGTTAATGATTTACAGTCAACTGAACCCCAAATGACAATATAAGAATCTCGAGTCCATATCTGTAAACTAGAATTAGCTGGTAACTCAAGCAAAATCCTGACTTGAGTAATATGACCAATACCAACTAACTCCACATACCTGTCATGATGAGATAATGTAGTGACAATACTGTCTTCACACACCTTCAGCTGGCGGGATAAATCATGTGAAGTACTACTAGCCTCAACCTCATGTGACGAAGCATCTAACTGTGCCTGGTACTCTCTCTCAAAAAAGTCATGAATGCTCAATGTCTGCTCATCTACACCAGGTATCTCACCATCATGCACAACAACATCCTCATAATCATCATCCTTGAGGTCAAATCTATCTATCACTCTTTGACTAAAATCATCAAATGTAGTTACCTGATCATGACCTTGAGTAGTCATTCCATGATACCACCAATCATAGGCTGCATCTTCCAAGTGTAGACTTGCAATTTGAACAACATCACTCTCCTTCATGGGGTTAAGTGTGAAGAAGGTCTGTAATTTTTGTAGCCATGCTCTAGCTGAAATTTTATTTGTTCCATCAAAAGTAGGTGCTATAAACTTGCTTATTTTATTTTTGAGCTCTCTTCCACTTATGTCATGCTCCCTTCTGTACTCTTTCTTGGGCATCAAAGTGTTCATCATATCCACATATTCTCTAAAAGGAACTGAACTACGAAAGTCATCATCTAAGCCATTATAAGTAGCTCTTAATGTAATCAAGTTACCTGTAACCTCTTCCATAGGATTAATGGCTGGATTTGGTACTGGTGGCTCATCTGCAGGCAAGAAAATAGTTTTGGTTGATTTAGATGGTGTGGATTTCAGATTTCTTGGCTCCTCTGAAGTGCTCCCTTTCTCATTAATAGATGCAACTCCTTGTAGTTTTTTTGTCAATATTCGCAAAGCCTCTCTAGTTTTTGCCAAACTATCCACTGTTTGCTTCTGAGTATTTTGGATGTCTTGGAAGAATTTCTTTGCCATCTTATCTGGATCAGCCATACTTTTCCCTTCCTTGGATTTTGTACTTTTACTTTCAACTGGAGGTTTGATCAAAATTTCTTTATTCTTTTCTCGCTACAAATATCTTTTTTCTCTTTCACTTAGTTGCATGCAACCATAAATTTTGACATGCAACTGATTAGAAGCAACATGCAACCACCAAATTCACCAAGAACTAACATGCATATGATTAGAAGTAGAATGTAACCATAAATTTTAACATGCAGCTGATTAGAAGAAACATGCAACCATAAATTATGACATGCAAAATCTGGGTAGTTGTCAAAACTGACATGCAAGATCTGGGTAGTTGTCAAAACTGACCTGCAACTTCTACAAACCCTCAGGCTGGCAAGATCATGGATCTGATACCACTGAAATGTCCCTTTTCTGATTTTTCATGATATTTCCAACCTCTAATCAGATCTTTAAAATCAAACAGCTAATATCCCAAAGATCCACCAAATTCCTCAAGAAACCCCAAATCGGGTATGTTGAAAATAGTGCTAAAAGCTTCACAACTTCACAAATTATTAATGAATCTGAAAATGGAAATTTTTACAGAACTTTCAGCAGCATAACAGCCTACAAATTGACATTTCTAGATCCGTATAGCCTTTACACAACAGCTCAAAAATGTAGGACCAAAACTATGCTCATCGGGCTCCCGAAATAGCACAAAATATGCCCGGAAACACCACAAGAACACTAATAATCTATCTCAGAAGTTTAATCACATCCCAATATATATATTCAGCTCTATTTTAACATCTTAAAGTATAAAATACAGCAGCAACCAAAACTGATATGAAATACTCAACCGGAAACACCAAACTCTTACAAAAATACACCCAAAAACTCACAAATCTGCACTGTTCAGCACAAAGGAAAACTCTGTATGAGCATGCACATGGAATGGCTTCAAACTCCCGTCCTTAGCCTTCCTGGAAACCTACAAAATCCCGTTCTTGGGTCTCCCTGGAAACCTGCAAACTCCTGTTCTTGGGTCTCCTTCTCCACAGGTTTGGCAGCCTCTGAAGAATAACAAAGAATGGGCAAAAATCAAGTTCTGGAATGAGCCCAAAATGCCTCCAAAACCCCTTAAAAGAGGGCATAACTGTAACTCACATCCAAGAGAGGTTAATGAAACATATTTTAATATTAATTTTCATTTATTAGTCCAACGGTTTCCAAAGATTAACCCCCTTTTTCCGAAATTTCACTTTCTTGGGCCTGCCTGCCTTAGCAAAAATTATTTTATTTTAATTATTTGAAAAGGGGACATGACATACTAACCTTCCTCTTGGGTCATGTCGAACAAAAAATGACCAACTTGGTTTGTGTGGAACACTAAAGTAAAACACTTGCTCGCATTGGCTTGGAAGAACATAGGGCTCATCTCTGACTGGCTCAACTGACCTTGTATTAATCATAGTAAATCCATTATCATGTTCAATAACAGTCTTATTAGGATCATTTTGATTTAGTCATAGCCTATACCATTTGGCGACAAATAGAACTATTTTCAATGAATTAAAGTTGCATCAAGTATATCATCCAAAATGCCATAGTATTGATTTTTAGATTATTGAGGATGTATGTCAATTCTAGATGAAATATTGGTGACCGCAAAGACAATAGTTATCCCAGAATCACATGTTTTCTTTATTTCATCTGACTTTTTTGTGCAAAATTTATAGCCATGGTAGTACATAGCTTTGTGGTGTTTGACCTGTAATTATTCAAACATGTTAAGATTATTTGTATTGATCTGTGAGTTGATATTAAACTTATGTCTAATGATTAGTAATCTTATGTGTACCTTTATATATCTTAAGCCATATACTAGATCAAGTAACATTGGCATAACATTGGGATCTCCATTATGATGAGCTTCTTTAACCAACGATGCAACACCGTCCCATGTTCATGAGTGACCATTATCTTGAGACTATTCAATCTATACCATCATCCAATCAAGATTGTTTGCAATATACAAATGTAGTGCATCCCACTCATGACCAACTATAAAGAAGACAACTACACCAATTAGAAACAACTTATATATATTGATGATGGATAAGAATTATTAAAATACAAAAAAAAAAACTTATAATTACCTCTCACTCTCCTCAGTCTACCTTTCCCAGTCAGGTACTCCCCTTCAAATTTGTCATTAGAGTTGGGATCCCAAATGTGATCTACATGGATATTTTCTGCAAACTTTGGAAGATATTCAATAATGTACACCATGGTCTGGTATACCATATATCCCTCTACCATAGAACCCTCAGGACGTGCTCTTTGTTGAACCAATCCCTTCATAAATTTCAAGTGCCTCTCAACCATCCACATTGACCTAGTTTGTACAGGTCCACACAATTCAATCTCCTCAACTTGATGTATGAGGTAGTGTTCTTGAGCATTGAAAAAGGTTGGAGGTAAACACTTTTGCATTTCACACATAAGCTGTGGAATTTTTCTCTTCTAATATTTTATATATTTTTTATCAATTTCTTTAGGTGATAACCACCTAAAAGAGATTCAACACGAAAAAATACATAAACGAGATTTCAGATAAAAAGTTACAAATCTAAGAAAAAACACTTCTATCCTCATGTAATTTCCAAGATCATATATAACTTGTTTAATATTGTTGTCAAACTAGTGTAGAAGAGATAGAGGTAGGACATACTGCAATCATTAAAAAATGATCATTTCAATATATTATTAAATAATGCAATAGGTAGTACATTCAATTTTACAAATATATTGTAAATGGAGAACATGACTTACCTTGACGAAGTTATGCCAATCATGTGTTTTCAACCTTGTTCCAAAATCACCTTTCTTTGATAGAAAACTTCTTATATTTGTAACAAATCCTATTGGAAGTTTTTTTTTTTTTTTTTTATGACTTCTTTTAATGCATCACTTTGTTGCTCCATTAATAACCAAGGAAGGGCACTTGTATTTATGCGGTCTCCATTGCTATTTGATTCAATGAAATCTTTTAGTGCATGATTGGATTCATGAATGTTAGTACAAATTTTAGTAATTTGTTTTCTATCATGTCTTCCATCCAAAATTTTCCATAGTGTCTCTATTACATTCTTTCCAATATGCATAGCATCAAACAAATGCACAATTGAGAGATCCTTGTAGTATAGTAACCTACTAAATTGAGTAGAGTCTTTTCATTCCTTTAGGAAGTTGGTCATTGATGCCTTTATGACCTTCATGAGCATCAATTATAGCATTAGTAAATATAAGACAATATCAAAATACAAATTTTAAACTTTGGACGACAAATTAGACATTACCTCGACAATTTAGTCAATCGTATTCCAACTCCCATAGATGAGGTGTCCTTCTTTGTGGCCTTGATGATGTCTCTTCTTTCCCATTAAAAAGATGGTTTTCAACAATTTGATACCTTTTATTATTGTAGAGAAAGTTCCTAAACTCATTGAACACCTGCTTTCCTAAACTTTTCGAATGATGAGATTTCATCTTCGAACCACAAACTAGACATGCAAATTTTTCCTTTGTCCAAAGACCTAAAAGATCATGTACAATTATCATGTGCAACTTAAGCATAAAATAGTAATGTGTAAGCACTATAACAGACCAAAAATATATGATCTTAATAAAATAACATACTAAAAAAATGAGTTAACCCAGGGGCATTATGTATTGTTCGTACAATCATTGTATGAAATTGAAATTGTCGATGTCCTATTGGTCTAGAGATGTCATACATAGTGATGCCATTCCATAACTTCAAAAACTCATCAATTAGGGGCTCAATATACACGTTCATATCTTTAACTTGGTACTTACCTAGTAATTGAATGAACATAAACATTACATAATTATTATGACCATTTTCATGCATTGTTTATAAATTAATTTAGTAACTATAAAATGAAAAAAATACCTAGCACAATCATTGACTACATTATGTGCTCCCTCTTTATGGACATCCAAGGAGGAATTTTATTGTTAATAACAAAAATAGGCCACACTGAGTAAACAGATCTCATATCTCCATATGGATTGACACCGTCTATTGCCAATGAAAGCTCCAAATTACAAGGTTCTTCTATACAGTTTGACCATGTTTCTTCTATCTCTTTAAATGCAGAACCATTGGCAGGCATTTGCATAATGTCATCTTGACTTCTATTATGTGCATGGTAATCCATAAATTGTGCCAAGTTAGTGCACCTAAATAATCATTGAAGATGTGAAATAATTGGAATGTACCGAAGAACCTTGTGAGGCACCTTTTTTGTTATTGATCTAATTGATATCTACTAATATGACAATTAGGGCATTCTGTTGCAAATTCATGTTGTTTATGATATAGAATTTGATCATTGGGATATGCATGTATTGTTTGATACTTCATTCCAATATGATTCATAATGGTAGATAATTCTTGGTATGAATGAGGCAAAATGTTTGATGGTGGTAACAAAAACTCACCTATCAACCTACAACAACAAATATGCATTGTTAATATAATGAATAGTAATTGTATGCTAACATTCAAGATGACAAAAATGGCATACCTTAGCATACTTGACATTGCTACATTGGATAAACCATTCATAACCTTTAATTTCACCAACAAAACTATAGCCAAGAGTAGAGTTGTTTGGGAGCCTTCATATAAGGGCTTGTGTGTCTTCTCAAATAAAGGTATATCAAGACCATCTTCATCATCATTATCATATTCGCTAGTACCATCATTGTGAGCATCTTCATCACTTACTCTAATACCATCTTCTTCAATCATGTCCTCTGGCACATCTTCTTCTTCTTCCATGGGAGTGTTATCCTTAGCTTGGATATTCACACCTCCATGTTCCTCCAGTAGGAAATCCACATTTAGCAATGACAAAAATTGTGGTCCCCTTCAATGTGACCATGTTGCCTATAATGACTCTAGGCTTTTGTGATTAGAATTCTTTGATTCTTTAAGCCCTTACACTTTTTGCAAGGAAAATAACATTTATCAAGTTTTCTTCAAAACTGAGACCACAATGCAACCATTGTCTCTTTATTTTGTTTTGGGTTCATATTGTCAGGTGTGGTCTTTCCTCATAGGAAAATATATCTACAAATAAATTGGATATGTTGTAGTTAATGTTTATATTTGCACATATGGAAATTTTTTATTAATGTTTTCAAACGTAACTAAAATGATCCTATAATTTCTAGAAGGCCTAGATGTTTGCAAAATGTGGAATTATAAACAAAGTATCTTAATTATTTAAAAAATGCCTCAACGAGATGTCACAAGGTGAAAGTTACTTAGGTGCTATCAGCAACATGCCTTGACTAATCTTAATAGAAATGACTAATGTGACTAATGCATCAACTAATGAAGATGAGTAAAATATCAAAACATATTAATGTATAGCAATTGTTTTCTCGAGGAAATATATGCTCTTTAGTAAGATATAAAAGGAAATATGAATTAGATGTGATCTATGTGTGCTCCAAGCAGATGTACGTTACTTTTTGAAAATCGTTCAATAGGGGCATCATATTTTCATCAATTTATTAAGAGGTTTGTATAGTTTGAGACTGGAGTAAGAGATAGTTATCACTATCCTAAGGACTGCAGACTAAGTGTAATCAGACATTTCATTATCTATGGTTTTACCAATTTCTCATAAAAATAAATAGATTCTTGAAAGATGGGTTCTTGAAATAGGTTCCTATTTCAAGAAGCCATCTCATTTCAAGAACACATCTCTTAAGAATCTATTCATTCTCTCCATTTCAAGAGTTCCTTCATTCTTTCCATTTCAAGAATCCATTCATTTTTTTCATTTCAAGAATCCATTTTCATGACAAATAGGTTTTTGAGACTACTGCTCATGAAACATGGGTTTTTGAATTTTTGAATTTTGATTTGAAGGAAAAAAAAGTTGAACCCTAAAAAAAATATCATAATAATGCAAGTTTTTAGTTACTCAAATGGAAGCTCATAATTTCTTTATATAAGAAACTAATGGAGTGTTCCTTTTCACTTTGTATATTTAAGAATCTAATTGGAGTGTTTCTTTTTTCACTGTAGCAATCAATATGTAGTACCTCAAAATTATTTATCCATCCCAAGAGGAGTGCAGGCATATGCTGACCTATCTAGTCCATCACAGGTCCAAACATTGGCTCAAGCTAGTGGACCATCTTTGCTATCAACTTATCCAAACTAGAATGTGGGTGGTGTTGCACCCACATCAAATTCAAACCAGAATAGAAATGGCTATGGTCATTAGAAAACATTCACCATAGTATATTCTATAAGTGATTTCAACATTTTAATTTTGTTTATGTCAATGATAATTGATTGGCAGATTTAATTTTATTATAAGATAATTACTGCAATCCCTAAACTTAGAATATTTGAGTTCACAATTAAACTATGTAATGGATGCTATGAATATAATTGTGTGGAAAATATCAATGAACAATTTCACTTTCTATCTCTAATATATACAATTATATATATGCTAAATAGAATTGATACTTCTTGCACTTAGTGGAATGATCCTTGCTATGTCAATTATATCAATATAAATTATATGCAATGGAGATGTAATGGTAAACCATAGGCTTAACTAATTTGAGTGGCATAGAACTTACAAGAGTGCTCAAATCATCTACAATGAGATCATAAGAAGGCTAGATCATTGGGGGCAAAAAATAATATCATCTAGAACATCAAAAAATGTGTCAAAATTTAGCTAGTTTAAAGCATATAATTGATAAGGCTTATCTCAGAGGAATATCTAGCTGTGGTGCCTGTGTGATTAGTTTCACTCTATGATGTGTGTATTTATGAAAGATATTAGTGATTAATCATGGATATGGGACTCTAATTTGGGGTCATTAAAACTATTTTAGTAAATGATATTTCAGGATGAGGGAGATTAATCACAAATTCTTTGTTACTCCCATGACAACTTCTTGTGAATTTTGACTGATTGTCATCCCTCTTATTATCTTCTTTGTAGTTATATGCTAGCTATTTTTATTGTGTCTTTTCTAAGATAATGTTCTCCTTTAGCCAATAAAGAAACTAGAAAATGGAATATCTTTACTACTAATTGTCTTACAGAGGTTTCCAATAACAGATATTCTCAATATTCAAATAGAATAATATTGTCCAATACCAAGATGGACTAATCACATTATCTATAGGTTGTAATACAAGTTTAGATTTAATACAATATAAGCAATGAATATATAGGTTGTCTAATGCCTATAAATTCATGAAGGGTGATTATGTTTGAAATAGATACATTAAGTTAGGACTCTAGATGGAGTTTTACAATAATCAACATGTTCAACTCATATGTGGAATTTGATTTTTCTATAGGTATGAAGCAATAATTTAACTAGAAAACTACGATTCCAATGATGGTTCAAATCCTTCCAAATCTACACTTCTCCCCATAGCTAATATCCATGTATTTTCCAAACCTAGGTGATGTCAATTATGGAAAGAAACCACCCAAACCCTAGTTGCTTGGCCCTCAAACTCCCATGTCTCTCCTGAAAGTGGGACAGATAGTTGAGGAAAAGGTATGGCCAATTAATGGTGGATAATCTGCAACTTGCACTTCCAAATCATTTTTTTGGTTGTTGTAATATTAGCAATAAACCCCCCTTTAAAATGAACCAGATTGGTGCCAAAGCACCTCACACAACCAATTTGAAAAAGGAGACTATGCAAACTTACAAGATCTTCAAAGCAAATCTGGAGGATGGAATGCACAATTAGGGTCAATAGATTAATTGGAGGATCCTAGCACCTATGATGACTTTCAAATACTACAATACATTAGCATATTTAGAATGTCCTCAAAGGACTACTTTTCATTTTGTTATGTCCTCTTATGGACTAAGAACTTGATTGTTATGGATTAATGATGTCCAAGTCTTAAATTGTGTTTAAGAAGTCTAGGAGGGGTAATAGGAAACTAGGTGAATGGATTTAATAATGAGAAAGGCTATAATGTTTAATAAAGCCATTTTATGTTTTCATTCAAATTTTAAAATCATAACGGCTACTTTAGGAAGTTAGAAAGAATTTTTAACTTTTTATTGCTTTAAGACTAAACTATTCAACTCATCGATGAGAGTTGGTTGAAGTAGTTTGGAGAAGTTATTTTGAAGATTTTTATATATTTTTGTGAAGTCTTTGTTACGGGACATACTAGTATGAGAAGACTGGTGTATTGAATTGGAGAACGAAGCAATAAAACTACTCTATTTTCAACAAATTATATGATTCCTAGAATCTCAATTGGATTGGTTTGAATTCCTTACATTTTAATAGGGTTTTCTTGATCATTTGACTTTCTATTTGACCAATTTCACAATTTATTTTAAGTTTTTTGTTGTGCCAGTAACTATTACCAGTCGAGTTTTTGTTTAAGTTTATTATTGTAGTAGGGTTCTCAGAGTAATGAATAACATTCCATGACTATGAAGGCTTGATATTTATGGAATGAATTAATTTAACTTGTATTATAAATGACTAACTGAGCATATGCAGAGTTGGATTGAATAAAGGTGATCACAGTTGGGATAGTGGGAAAAGTTATTGAAGTTGAGCACCAAGGTGTAGCAGTGGATGATCTGTCCACTTGAGGTATACATTTTATGCTTTGGAACATTTGAGTATGGAGAATGAAAGGTGATTCAATACCAATTTGGCTCAAAAGTGTGGAGAATTAGAAGATTGAGGAAGCCCTAGATTACAAGGGTTTGAGGGCACAATTGGGGATTTCTAGGGTAAAGCATGTTGGGGTCTAATTCCTTTTGGAATCAAGCATTTGAAGACATAAGAAGACGCTGTCTAGGAGTTGGGGTTGATAGGAGATCATCAAGGGTACTTCCTTTGTAAATTAGGTCATTTTTATGCATTAAAAATAGGGCATCAGTGTTGAATAGGTGTGTTGGTCCAATGTAACTATATGAAATTCATTGATATGTTTTAGAATATTGAAAAGGGTATCCATAAATACCATTACCTTGTTAGGTATCTTGGAAGAAGTTTGAGTTATTTAGTTTTTTGTTCTATTGCCAGTCTACTAAACAACCTACTAGGCTTTTTGAATAGTTTGATGAAGAGTTGTGTGGATTGGGGGCCTTTGAATTGAATTGGAACCTTAGAACCCTTGAGTCCAAGTTTTTTAAAGTTTACAAAACCAAATCCTTCATTTAGGAGTCTTGAAGATAGTCTTGAAAAATTAGATCCTTGAAGCATTTGATATGATATTAGTGAACAAATTTTTCTTTTCACAAACTTAAACAAATTACCCTCTAATGCTTAAAACCTAAAACAAGATCTATAACCAATAGTTGAGACATTTGCAATGGTTACATGCAAATGTTCTCTGAATTTTGATGTGAAGGTATATGTACCTTCTTGAGATAAATATAAATTTTGGAAATGCTTTAAAATTGAAAACAATAAAGACTTACACACATCTACCTGTTAACATAGAATATATGTGAAAGAAGCTTAAATATAAAGAAAGTGAACACAAGGAACTATTACATAGCTCGCTCTCTCACATTCACCAATGAAGATTAAATAGAAGACACAAGAAAGTTTATATTACCTTTCAATGAATAACTTTATCTAAAAACAAAAATCCAAACTAAGCTACATATTTGCATTAGCAATGGTACTGAAAAATGATTACAATAAGACACAACTCAACATCATCCAAAGAATTAGTAATCAATTCACGGACTTAATAATGCTTCCCATTTTATCCAATTTCAAAGAATGAACCCACATTTTTAGAATCTATACAATATATGACAATAAAAAATGAGTATCTCTATTACAAGAAAAACAATAACAAAAAGACTACCTCCTTGAAGTACAAAAACCCTTGAAAGAACCATGGCACATCCCCTCCAATTATAATAAATATTGTTCCTAATAATTTGTTGGTTATGTAACTAATTCTTGAAATTACTTTACCTTTGTATTGATAGGATAATATTTTATTGTTATAAAAGAATAAAATATTATTATTTAATGATATGTATTGATTGGTTATTGGCAAGAAGATGACTTTGGACATATAAATAATAGAGACTTTATGTTGTATGATATGAGATGCCTAAACTCATCACATCGGATTTTGAAATAGCAGGTTGTGAATATTCTCCCCTTTGAAGACTTTTAATGGCTCACAATGTAGTTACTCAATCTATCATTGATTAGAATAAGCCAAAGAGTTGACATATCTATCGAGAAGCATGAGAATGTATCCATTACATTATTCAGGTGATTATTGTGAAATGTGGAAAATCCCAAATTCATGTGGCAATCATAATTCTATCTTTGATACAATATGTGTGTTCTTTGTTGCATCATCTCATAGAAGGTTGTGACCAGATATCTCTTATTGTTACCAATTGAGGTCCATTTTTTATATGTGAGCTCCTGCAGGTGTTTATTCTTTGAATTTGATCGATCAAACATTAATATCTTAGATGCCCAATGGTGCAATTATGGTGATATGATTTGCCAAGGCAAATGAACTTAGAATTTTCTTGTTTGATGGTGTTGATATTCTATCAAACATGTCCCATCGACTTCCCATTGACTAACCTGAACCTCAATCAAGAAATCATAGTAATTGTTGCACCTTAAGAGACAAGGCCACATATCTTGATTGCTAAAACAATTATGTCTTTGACCAAACAAGTGCCTTCGTAATGTGCATTCAGACTTACAAACTCCTTGAGAATTGAAGGGTGGAAGAACATGACACATTCATTCAAGGACTGATAAAAGTCTTCAATCAAAACCCCACCATCTTGCAACACTATAAGTTTTGAAGTTTTGTGATGTAGCTATCATCTACTCGATAACTATAAATATTTGTTTTGGCAATTTATTTCTTCCACTAAGCTTTGAAGATATACTAACAAAAGACAACAAGCTACAACATCAAGGCTTTCTAATTTGAAATGTGAAGCATTCATGTGAATACTATATCATTGTGTCTACATGAAAAGTATTCTTAATAGGATCAAGTGTCTCCTATTAATGGGTAGCCCTATAGACCAGTCTTAATATGGATTCAATCTTCTTGCTTACTTTAATTTTATTGCCCAGAATAGTATTGGTCAAACATCAAGCCCTGAACAAAGAGTATATCTAGAGTAGTCAGGGGCAATAAAAAGTATATATTTCTATATGTGGACGTTTATGACCAAGTTTCAAATTTATTGATTGGTGCAAAATATTGCAATAGTGATTTACTCTTCTCATGGTATTGCTTGATCCTAATAGGGATGTTGTCTTGGAGGTTTTTATAATGTGGAATATTTTGGTTGATTTATTGAGGGAATGTTTAATAAGTTTGTGGTCAAAAGAGGTTGGAAATTTAATTGTTATATGATCAAGCCAATTTGGTGGATTTAAAATAGAAGAATTGAATGTTTCAAGTTAATTTCTCATTCACATGAATTAATAGAAGAAAAAAAGGTATTATAAAAAGTAATAAAAAGACATGAAGTGCCTAATTTTCAATTCATTCTAAATTCTACCAAGTCCTAAAATTTATCTGAAGCTATCCATTTTATTGAGGTGGTATTTCTAAGAAAAATTCAGTGCAAGATTAAGCAAAAAAGTTGTAAGTAGGATTTTCTCTTAGAGTTTGTTTGTATAATTCTTGCGCAAATTTATATTGAATTTTGATGGAGGATTGTGGATTTTTGGTTGGTAAACTATTGTAGTGAGGTGAATTTTTAATCAGGGTACATTGTTTACTAGATTGAAATTATGAGGTTAGAAATCCTTAATTTATAGAGTTTAAATTATTTCTATACAAGCCCTAGTTTATATAGTTTAAATTATTTTTATAGAAGCCCTAGAATTCATCAATCCTCCACCAAGATGAATTACATAAAAGGAACATATTTTATGATTTCTTGTACAAGTTAAATCCATTGACCAATGATAAATATGATGGTCTGAAACTAGTTAAGGGTTGGAAGGTTGATTGTGGATTGTTTGATAAATATGGTTTTATCTCAAATGCCCCAATACCATCCAAGGGTTTACAACTATTTATACAATTTTAGGGTATGGAAACCTTGAAAACTCAAAGTAAAATGCATGGAGGTATGACTTGGGAAAATTTGTGGTGTCAACAATATTTTTAGATGTAGAATTTTTGTTGCATGTTTCTCATACATGTGACCCAAACACAAGAATTGTGAGGGATAATAGTGGTGATGAATTTTTGAGAAATGCTAGAGAAGACAATTACAATTTTTTTGATACCAACAATCCAACAATATTCATAGAAGAAAGGGGTTTTGTAGCTAGATATTAAAAATTAGAGAAATGACTAGGGAAAGGCTATTGCTTGCACATTTGGCTAAGGTTGGATAGTCTAGAAGGGTCCATCATGTTGATTGAGTATATTTATATGGTTATTCAAATCTAGCACCCTCACTTCATCACAAACTATAAATTTTCCCTATTTATTGCAGACTAATTTAATGAGGCTCTAGTGAATTTGGAAAAAGGAGAATGCAAATATTTCTACTAGTATTCTTTGATAATTCATGTGCTTCTATTCAAGAATACATATTAACTCACTTACAGGTATTCTCTTCTGTAGGTAAGTGCCAAGCCTCACTAACATTGTGGATCTTTTGTGCCAAAAGCAGCCCTTTAGACAGAGCTTCACAAATGGCCCATCCATCTCTGCAAGCTCTACCATACCTGAAAAACTTATGAATGGTTAAAAAAAAATTATAAATCCAAAACCCTCTACATAAAATAAACCCTAAAATGGGGAAACAAAGAAAAAAGGAAAAAGAAATAACCTGCAATCTCTGATTTTGCCTCGGTGAATACTTGATTAACATTCTCTTTTGTTAAATCCAATAGTTGTAGCTACCCTATTGTAGCTGAAATGATATGTTATGGGCATGCAAAAGTAGCAGTTGAATCCCTAGTAAGGGAGTATGATGGGCCAGGTGTAGAGATATAGACAAAGGTGGAGACAAAGGAAGAAGCAGGACCAGCCCGTTTATTGAAGCACCACTAGCAATAACAGGGTTTCACTAGTTGATGACCTAGGAGAGCTAACATCCTTTCACTAATCTTGTTATAGCCATAGCAGGGTCTGGATCTGCTTTTGACACCAATTCTACCCTCTGCAAAAACTATTTGAAAATTCATAAAAAATCCAAATGAACGTGCGCATGCCAAAGATATAAAGTGAGAAATGTTTCTTTTTTTAAAGATGTATAAGCCATGTGTTGGTCAAAATTTTGACTAACATGGGGCTTACATGTAAAAAAAAAAATTTGCCTTAACATTCTGACCAACCTAAACTTATTTAGTAGATGGTCAAAATTTTTTGTAGAAAAATGACGTTAAATGTAGTAGTGATGTATGTATGTATATATGTATATATGCATGTATATGTATGTACGTACGTATGTATGTATTTTTATATGTGTGTGTGTGTGTGTGTGTACATGCATACACATACATATCTATGTGTCTATGTATGTATGTATGTATGTATATAGAGAGATCTTGTGGATTGTGGATTATGGATTATTAAAAAAAAGAAAAAGAAAACACAACATTAATCATTCCCCTTTTGTTATGATCAATTTTGGAGAGTTGCATGTGAAAGAGGGTGGAGAGCTTCAAACGAAAGTGGAGAGATCTAAATATTGGTGGAGATTAGTGGAGATCTAGGATTTTGTTGTTGTTCCCTTATGATCATTGCATTTTATTATCATGTCTTTGTGATCTATGCATTTCATTGTCATGCCCTTATGATCTTTGTGCCCTTGCTCTGTGATTTTGTTTCCATGTCATGCTCTTATGATCTTCATGACCTTGTTCTATGATTTCATTGTTGTCTTGTACCCTTGTGATCTCTGTGCCCTTGCTCTATGATTTTTTTGTCATGTTGTGCCCTTGTGATCTCTATGCCCTTGATCTATAATTTTCTTCAAGGGGAGAAGAGGTACCAATGTAAATATTCTTCTTCTTTTTTCCTTCTAAATATGTATCTCTTTATATTTCCCCCAGTAGATGAATAGAGAAGCTTCTCTCTATGTATATGTATATGAATGTGTATATATACATACATATACACACATATGTGTGTGTTTATGTATGTATGTATGTATATATACAGAGAGATCTTTTTCAAGGTGCTTGTTTTGCTTCCACTATCTTAACTCTACAAGGTTGGTTGACTAGTAGGTGTGTCTTTGGGCCCTAGTTCTCTCATCTCCTTGTGTCAATGTATGTCTATGCTCAAATTAATTTAAATTGAACACTAAATAAGATATTAAATAAAAATAAAAGGGAGTTAGTTAAAAGAAACAATGAAAAGTAAAATAAAAACCTTAATCAAAATTCTAGCCTAGTTTCTAGGGGATTTGAACCTAGGTTCCCATAAGGACAAGGTTAGTAGATATCCATTATGCCACTTGAATTAAAGTTACATGATATTTGATTGGGGAGGTTCTTGTGTTACCCTTGTATCTCATAAGATGATGAATGGACAATGAAATGATTAGTAATCAATAGATTATGGAAAGAAAATAGGTTATGAATGATCTTAGTAGAGATTAACATGGTTGACTTCATTGAATAGTTTGTACATGGATTTATTAAAAATACTAAGTGGAATTTTAAAGAAATAACTATTCATAGGGAACATGCAAGGATGTAGTATAAAATTAAATAATAGAATTTTAAGAAGAGAAATTTATTTGTATTCAACATTATGTATTGTGAAAGGTATGTAGTGGTTTTAAGTTTTCTATTGGATTTCAAAAGAAAGAATTTTTAATATGACAATAAATTTGATTTTTAGATTCTTGTAAGTTTACACTCATATTCATTATTTAGTATAGTTCATTGTCTAAAATTTTGGTTAAGTTAGTTAGGGCTTTAATTTTTTCAAATGAATGTATTTCTGTTGTCAATGAAGCTTGGATAGTACCTTTAGCTTTCTGTTCTACATATTAATCCTATTTCAAATTGAAAACTATTTAGAAAATCCTCTTTGATTTTTTTCTAAATGTTTGATAATGCTAATTTTATTATGTTCTATAGTTGGAGAAGCAATAATGAGCTGATCAAGAGCATAGAAAGAGGGTCCTCAAATTAGAATGCTATCTGCATGAAGCTCATGCACAAACTCAAAAATTGCAGACAGAATGGTTTGATTTTATTTATTATTTCTTTGATCTTCTAGCCATGATTTACTTTTTTTCCTATGATGTTGTTGTGACAAATTATCTCCAAAAATGGTCCTTTTTCTCTCTTAAAATTACCATGTAAATGTTTTAGATTTTAGAAGCTTATGACAATCAAAATCTAGTTGTTAAATTTAGATGGAAACTTGTTTTTTTCTTAGGTTATATATTGTTCAAGATTTCTCTACAATTTTGGAGAATATAAACTATAATGAATTGTCTAATGCAACAAATTTTTGAAGACCATTATTATGCCCATTTTTTGTGAAAGCCATAGACTTAATATTTTGTTAGCTTGTTCAAATTTTTGCACATGTCAAATGAAACAAAGAAAGGCTATATTGAGATTAAATAATAAGCCATACTTTGAAAATGATTATTGAGTTTGCACTTTTGTTGCACAAGTTTATATAGTTGTATAATTAAATAAAACTTAAAAGTGTGTACCTTTCCAACCCTGGTTTGGAATAACCTTCACAAGTAAAATGATCCCCAATAAACTATCTTAGAATAATTTAAGATTGCATAAGAATGTTTGGAGAAACTTTGTTACAACTTTATTCCTTTCTAATGTTGGAATCCAAATTTTGATCAATTTTGTCCATATACCTAAAGAATAATGTGTCAAGCTCTACCATAGATGCATTGTGTGTTTCTACTGTGGGCCTATTCATGTCTCATGTGGATGATTTAAGTCTTCAAATTCCAAGTCACCAACATTACATGGATTGCACAGGGAACTTTTATTTCATCATACAAGGGGATGCCCCTGTATAGATGGTGTCAAATCTGACTATTAGCATATGGAAGTATGCTATCTATGAGTATTTTCTTGATTATGTATATCTGACTTTTATTCTCTTAGTTGAGGTATTTAGCCTAAATAATAGTGTCACCAAAAGTGTGTGCATGGATGTGGCAAGGTCCCAAAATAAGGAAGCATAGACTCTGCAATAAAGATATACTACCTTACCTTTGTGTAACAACCAAAAATAGTTTTGGCATTTTTCAGTTAGGAAACATTTTCACAAGTAGTGCATTTTGGGGAAATTTTTTTTAAGTAAAAAATGAAATATGACCACATTTCAGAAGCTATATGTTGGTAAGTTAGAAGGATTGATACAATCAATTTTCCATCTTTAAACAAGTCAACCACATTTCTCCTTTCATAATAACAAGTTGTATCACCTATTGCTTATAGGTTCTCAAAAATATTGGTTGAATATAAGATTGAAAGGTTCAAGGAGCACATGACTAAAAATGAGCTAATATCAATGGGCTTACATGTTGCAAGATCTCCTAAATTGGGTAGAAACCAAATGAGAAGAGAATAGATGTGATATTTTTTGTTGACAATCTTTCATATAACTTATAAGCTCTTTGTGTAGGAGAGAGAGATACATAAATCATGAATATTTTTACCATAATTAGAAGAGTCAATGCTAAATGAGAAGTAATTGGATGCATAATTTTGTAGATTAAGTAGATGTTTCAATGATTTAACATGAAATTGTCTAAGGTTTTAACTCTGGTATTTATCGTACTCAATAATAAATGGTGAGGAAATTTCTATGTTTATAATGAAGGACACAAGGAATGTTTTATCCAATATTTTTTCTCCTTAAATTTTGAATGGATTTTTAACCAGTGCATTTCATTGAGGAATTTTTTCAAATAATAAATATGAAGGGTTCATAGGCATTTACCAAATGATTTCACACTTCTTATATATGTGTACATGAGTGATTCCAACTACATTTTTTATATTCTCATTTGTTGTTTTGAGATTCTGACGACCACTGAGAGGCTTTTTCCAATGTTTCTAGACTTTATCCTCCACATGGTATTATCTATTTGCAACAAAGCCATTTTAGGTTTATCAAGTACAAAAATTACCCTTCAAGGATCTATGCATAATTTTTTTGTTATTTTAAGAAAACTACTGAAACAGTTCAAATTATGAAGTGGCATTCCTTTCAACCATTTTGCTAGATAATCCAACTCCCCTGGCTATGATTCTACATGCTTGTAAGAGCTCTACCATCTAACAATACACCTTCAATCCATTTACACTACTAGTAGTTAGGGTACAATAGATGTCGACAAGGTCTCTATTCCTATTGGCTATATCTATTTGAAATTTTTAAGCCTCTTCAAAATGCAAACTTAGTTAAAAACCTTTCCTATGCCATGTTTCATGGCTTGATTTCAAGTGCACTCCTACAATGCACACCTAGCTCCAAATCTCCTCATGAACACTACAAAAAACACATGGTATTAGAATAAAAGTCCAAGTGTCATCACCAAACCTATAAGTCCAACACTAATAGTTTATGTGCCTGAATATATGGAAAAACATGATCAATCTATTTTTTCCTTTAAAAATATAGCCCCTTCACCAGGAAACTCAAGATCGACAAGGCTTGTATAATTTCTCCTTCTCAATTTGTTATATTTTAATTTTAAGAATTATTTTTAGAGGGACCTCTATTATTCGTTCACTCACCTAATTTTTTAAAATAGTAGTTTTCAATGTTCAATTATGCACTTTAGTTCTAAATTTTTATTTTAAGATTAATTTTAGACAAGGTCGATAATGTTTCTTCTTAAGATTAATTTTAGACAAGGTCTATAATGTTTCTTTTCTTCAATTCATCTTTTTTCCTTTGTAGGTTACAGTTTTGAGACCAAACTTAAATATTTTATAAGTATTTATTGAAAGAGTAGTTTTTTGGCATTTTTATTGAATCCCCTACATAGGTCTTTGATCTCTACTATTGATTTTTTTTTTTTTTAATTATTCAAATAAATTTTTTTATTCTAAATTTTCCAACATACATTTTCTTTCTCATGTCATTCCTCTTTGTTTTATGTAGCACTCAAAATTGATAATGGTCATCTTTAAAGCCTTCTAAGGCCATGATTGGATTCAACACATTCCAATTGATCGATTTAAACTCCTCCTTAACTTTGATCCATCTTCATGTATTGACGCAGTCTCCCTACAAGGACCCCAAGTATCTACTACTATTGTTAATTTGGGCATCACTATATGATCCAGAATGTTATTAAGTATTGAAGCCACTAGTAACTTCTCCTATGTCTCCAAAAAATGTAGCATAGGTTCAGGGGATCCCTTGGCTCCTAGGAATTTGTGGCAGTTATTCTTGTTGTTGGAATAAAAACTTTAGTGAAGAGTTGATTGTAAGGAGTTGAAGAAGCAAGTTTTTCTTTAATGTAAATTCCATAATCATGAGGCTCATTCCCTTGTAGAAGCCTCTACCACAATGAAATTACCTCTAAACCATGCAAAGGATGTTGAAGTGGTTCCCAACCTTGAAACACTATTATAAGAAATGGTGAAGCAAATCCAGATGCAATACTTATATTACTATTATTTATGTATATGTATGTATCTATATATGTATTTATGTATGTATATACATACATATACATATGTATATGTATATATATGTGGATATATACATACATACACACACATATATGTGCCTATGTATGTATGTATTTCTATATATAGAGATATCTTGGCACAACAAAAAAATTGATCCAACTACATACATATTCCATAATCCAAATAATAAAACAATAAAATCACTCAACCCATGCTAAGTGACTTACCTCAAGATCCTACACAAAAATAATGTAGACTAGGGAAAATGGGAAAAGTTCACAAGAAATTTTACAAAAACATATCATAGCATAACTTTTTAGAAAGAAACAAACTGTAACCTAGTTAAATGGGTCTAGTTGTTGATTATCTAGGCTGACTACAAATTCTTATAGAGTTGTCACCAGATTAGGTACAATAAAATGAACAATCAGTTATTCCTAGCTAATAGAATCAAATATAGTTTTCCAAGTTGATAAAATTGCATATGCAGATGCATCACTTGCATGTCAGGCATGAAGCACATTCCCCAATTTATAACAAATGGTTGGATATAAACGCTCCATATGTTGTCCCAACAATGGAAGCCAATGATGTAACCATGCATAAATTGGCACAGTCTCCTTGTGAGGATCCCAAGTATCTACTGTAGACACCTAAAAACCTTTAGAAAATAAAGTATTTTTATTTTCTAAAAAATTCCTGATGACATCATCATTTATTAATTTATTATTTATTTAATTAATTTATTTATTTTTATGCCATTAAATCCCTTTATCTTAATTAAAAATATTTAATTAAGGAATCCCTCCCAAAAATGTTTAAATTTTATTTAAACATTATTTCCTTATTTATTAATTATTTAATTAATAAATTGACCAAAAAACCCAAAATAAATAAATAAATAAAATTTTGCCCAAAACTTGGCCAATTTCCTTAAGACCACTAACCTCTTCCAAAATCTTCTAATCCTTCTTTAATTTTGATTAAAGGCTAATTCCATCATTTCCTACCCCTAATCCCAACTCAAAATATTTAATTAAGATTAAATATTAATCCTCATGTTTATTAAAAAAGTTTTAATAAATATCTCCTCAACCCAAACCCTTGAAATAAATAAAACTTTATTTATTTCCTACAAATCTAATTTATCCCCATCCTAAAAAGTTCTAAACTCTTCTAGAAAGTCTTCATCCTCATCCTAGGAAGTTCTAGACTATTCTAGAAAGTCTTTATCCTCATCCAAAGTCTAGACTCTTCTAGAAGATGTCTTTAAACCCAATCCTAATCCCCTCCTAACCTTGTCACATTCTCTAAACATGGGTTAAAACTTACTAACCCAAGCAAAGTTAACAAATATCTTCTCCTTCACCCACCCTCATTAAATGTCATCCACTTGCCTATCCCTAAGCTAATCCTAAACCATCCTAATCTATCCTCTAATCATTTGCACAATCCTAAGAAAACTTAAAACCCTCCTAATCAAGCCCAAGTTGAAATTGCTCTCATCTCCCTCAAAATATCTCAACCATAAAACTTTATGAAGCCCACTAGGCCATAAATGACTCTTCCAAGCCCTTTTATTGCTCTTACAAGCCATTATGAGGGTATTTATGAAGATTTTATCCCTTGAGCCTCCTTTGTTGACTCATCCTTCCCTTTTCCTCTATCCTCTCACCCTGTGACATGTGTCACTCCCTGATTGGCTGTAAGGAAGCACAATCCATGTGCTCTCCTCTCATGCAATTTGAGCCCTCCATGAGCTTTTTCCCATCCTTGCATCTTAGCCCTCAATCTCTCAAGCCTCTTGCCTATAAATTGGATTCTTCCCCTTTGCAAAAAACACAATCCATGAAGTAAAGTCATAATGCCATTTTAAGAAGCCATTTTACATCAAAACCATACACTCACACCCAAATTCCAACTCCATTTGAAGCCCTTTTTGAAGCATAAAGCTTGAGCATACATCCTATCTATTTAGACAAAGCTACTCAACAAGAGAGCTTCTCATTGAGAGAGCCCATTAATGGCTCATATTCTCAATTGAGAGCTCATCTTAGTCTATCTTGAAGTTTATGAATTTTGTTTAGTTTGTAGAAGCTTTATTTAAATTTGGTTTCTATTAGCATACTAACATTTCTCATATACATCTATTGCTACTATTAATTTGGGCATCACTATATGATCCAAAATGTTATTAAGTACTAAAGCCAATAGTAACTTCTCCCATGTCTCCAAAAAGTGTAACATAGGTTGTTTTCATGTATGTATATATGCATGTTTATATATTGTATGTATGTATGTATGTATATATGTATGTATGTATATATGTATATATGTATGTATGTATGTATATACATATTTATATTTATATATATGTGTGTGTATATATATACACACATACACACACATATCTATGTGTCTATGTGTGTATCTATGTATATATAGAGAGATCTTGTGGATTTTGGATTATGGATTATAAACAAAAAAAAAAAATGGCATTAATCATTCCCCATTTGTTTTGATCAATTGTGGCAAGCTACACATGAAAGAGGGTGGAGAGCTCTAAACATTGGTGGAGATCAATGGAGATCTTGGAATTCATTTTCATGCCCTTGTGATTGTTGTATTTTATTGCCATGTCGTTGTGATCTCTGAATCTCATTGTCATGCCCTTGTGATCTCAATTTATGTATGTATGTATGTATGTATGTATATCGAGATATCCTATGGATTGTATATTATGGATTATAAACAAAAAAATAAAGAAAACACAACATTAATAATTCCCCATTTGTTTTGATCAATTGTGGAGAGTTGCATGCGAAAGAGAGTAGAGAGCTTTAAATGTTGGTGGAGATCAATGGAGATCTAGGATTTTGTTTGCCATGCCCTTGTGATCTATGTATATGTATGTATGTATGTATACATATGTAAGTATGTATGTATGTATACATATGTAAGTTTGTGTGTGTGTGTGTGTGTGTTTATACACTACAACATTTGCAGTCAAATTGTGATGACAGTATAGTTTGTGGTGATTTTCATGTTTTGTTTTTGTAATTCTCCCTGATGGCATCACAATACCAACATTGGCATCATAATTGTCATGCCCTCACGAGCATAAACAAAAAAAAGAAAACACGACAATCATTTTCCATTTGATTTTGATTGTGGAGAGTTGTGTGTGAAAGAGGTGAAGTGAGCTAGGTGCGAAAGAGGTGTAGTGTTGTGAACATTGTCATGGCCCTTGTGATCAATGCATTTGGTTGATATGCCCTTGTGATCTTTACATTTTATTTATGTGCCCTTGTTCTGCAATTTCATTGTCATGTCATGCCCTTTCCTATGATTTTATTATCATGTGGTACTCTTGCTCTGTGATTTCATTATTGTGCCATGCCCTTGTGATCTATGTGCCCTTGCTTTGTGATTTTATTCTAAGGCAAGAAGAGGTACATATGTAAATGTTCTTTCCCTTTCCTTCTAAACATGTATGTCTTTATATTTCCTTCTAAACATGTATCTCTTTATATATTTAGAGAGATCTTTTTTAAGGTGCTTACTACATATTATCTACACAATAGAAAAATGATCCAACTACATACATATTCCAAAATCCATATAATAAAACAATAAAAATCACTCAACCCATGCTAAGTGACTTACCTCAAGATCTTGCACAAAAATAATGTAGATCGAGAAAATGGGTAGAGTTCACAAGAAATTTTACAAAAACATATCATAGGAGATATCTTTATGTTCATCTCAAATTGGTTTTGACAATTGAGTGTCAACACACTTAAGAAATTTTTTAAGTTGATGCCAAGTATAATATATATGTCAAGTTCTAGTATGTGCTGAAGCAAAAATTCAACAAGTACTGAGTCATTTAGATGTCGAGCAGATAGAAAGTGCCGAGAAAGTTTCAACTACCAAGTAAATTATAGGTGCCAAGTAAGATAGAATTTCTATAGGTGTCGAGAAAGATAGAATTTCTATAGGTGCTGAGCAAGACATAATTTCTATAGGTGTCGAGCAAGATAGAACTTCTATATGTGTTGAGCATCAGTAATCAGTAAGTGTTGAGTAACACAAAATCAGCATAAGAGTTTGTGCCCTCACAAACTAAGATGTAAACCATTTTTGAGCTAACATATGATGAATCTTGAAGAATTAAAAGATAAGATTGAATCTTTTTTATTCTCTATGAAATCAACATGCAACCAATCAGAAAAATGGAAAGAATTGAGCAAGAAAGATGGATGAATCTCAATCATAGATTCATACCTAACCCTAAGTCATGAAACCTTTTTAAGGAGGTTGAAACCCTATAACTCAAAAATGTATGGGAATGCATGAGAGAGTATGTGAGAAGAGAATGCATGCAAGGAGAGAATACTAGAAAAGTTTGAAGGAAGTGAAAGGGATGAAATGACTTAGAAGAAGGACAACATTACAATGTCAGTTAATAGAACAGAGTATCAGCACTTCATACAAAATCATATTAGATCAAAATCGACTGAACATCGATCTAAAATCAACAATTGAAGATTGTAAGTTATCAAGTCAACACATTCTACTATACTTTCTAGCCATTATAATTAGGAGAATGAAAATCCTATGAAGATAGGTTGGTTTAACAACCATTTTGTAAATCCTTTAATACGGTGACATTCCAAGTGAATGTTTTGTAAATATTTTAGATAGGTACACTTCTAATAGAGTGTTTGAAGCCTTTAACAACATAGGCCTCTCACAAGGTAGACCATTGATGATGGTCAAACTTTTTAACCTTCACAAGTTACATATTGTTGTAATGATAAGTTGTGGGTGTCATCCCCACCCCAATTTTACCTTCTCATTTTGGAGGGTTTATGGGTGATCAAATATTGTGTTGTTTATTTTCATGCATGTCTTTACTTTAATGTTAATTAGAAATGTTTCATGCATGTATTTATCTCAGTTAAAAAATTTATAGCTTAAATTTTGGTACTTCTTATTCACCCCCCCACCCCTTAGAACTATTCTTCCCACTTGTAAATTCTAAAAATTGGTATCAGATCCAAGTTCTCACAAGGAGAAGCCTTAAAACTTAAAGAAAAGATCTAGAAATGGAGGTATATAAGCTTGGGAAGATTATAGAGAATTAGGAGATTGAGATACATCTTGTTCTACACTCTCTCAAAGAAGTTGGGGAAGAATTGAGGAAATCCCTAAAGAGAAGAAAACAAATTGCCATAGCTAAGAATCATACACAGTACAAGGAGATAGACACCACAAAAGTGTTCTCCAATGGAGATTCAAAGGAGTTTGATGTAGAAAATGCAAACTTGATGGACAAAAATAGAGCTCAAGTAGAAGAGATTAGAACTCTCAAGATTGAACAAGAATCACAAGCCATGATGCTTTGTGAAGTGACTGAACAGAAGAAGATAGCTATTGAAGATAAAGCTATGATAGAAGATGACAAGAGAAACCTTGCCAATAGACTAGAGGAAAAGTCAATTGAGCTTGCAAGAGTCTCTAACATGTAGCTAGATACCCTAAGACAAATTATGAATGCACATCATGAGTTGAATGTCAAGGAAATTAAGATCTTCACACTAAAGATGTAGAATAAACAACTAAAAAATGACTTGAGAAGAGAGCAAGAAATTGTAGAAAGCTTCAAAAAACCTAATGAAGCCATCAAGAACTTTGAATAGCTACTGAAATAACTAAGATCCAATAATGATGCTTCAGGACTAGGATACACCAGCACTGAAAAAGGAGTCATCAAAGATTGTAGAAGAAAGAAGTGACAAAAGTAAGAACACAAAACCCACTTGTCATTTTTGTGGTAAAAAGGGACATACCTCTAATGTATGCAGGAGAAAGATTTCCAATCAGAATGATAAACCTAAAAACATGGTTCATTGTCACAAGTGCAATAAGCAAGTTCATCAGGCACATGACTACAAGACTACAATCATCAGAACACCTAGATTTGAAGGACACTACTACAATTGCAAGAAGTATAAACATAGAGCCTTTGAACGTAGATCTAAGCCTATGTGGACACCAAACCAACTAGAAAAGACAAATAGTAAAATACATCACTAAAATTGGGACTACAACACTAGGAAAAGCTATCACTACTATCAAGAATATGGACACATTCATGAGAATTGCATAAGAACACACTTTAGTGGCAACTACAATAGGTGGCTAAGTCAAAGAACTTGTTTCAACTATCTAAAGAGAAGACATATCAGCAAGTATTGCCCAACAAGATCAAAGGCACCCAACTCTATGTTTAACAAAGGAAAAGGAAAAGTTGATGTTGAATACATTAGAGGAGAAATGAATAGAACATGGAAAAGAAAAGATGGAAGTAGCACATCTAGTGGTGGGATCACTTCACCTAAAAGGTCAAGTGGTCACACTTCATCCATCTAACAAAAAGAAGGTGTGTGGGACTGATATTCAAATATTTTGTCATACATCAGTTCCAAGACAAGTCAATACTACAAAAGATATAAATAGCATGAATAAAGATGCAAGTGTACCCTCAAAAATTTACCTTCAGTTGCCAAGTGAAATCATAGTATATGCCAAGTTATTGATAGAACTAGTGGAAGCCGAGTAATTAGGTGTTGTTGAGTGAAGCAAAATTCTTATTGAAGCCAAGTAAAGGGAAACTCTAGTGGATGCTAAGTAAATCAAAAATGCATAAGGAACTGAGTGGACAATTGTATATGCATTAAGCATTAAATGCTATGAAATGAAGGGTATAAGGTCAAGTTTTCAATAATTTTTCATCATCATGAACATAGAGCAAGAGCAAGTAGAGAAAAAATATGATTTACAAGTAGATATTGATTCTTTTGCAAAGATTCCAACCAAGATTTGGCATTGTTTTGACGATTCAAGGTATTTACACTAGTGTCGAGCTATGCAATTACACCATTTTTATACTTGGAAACCCTAGTTTTTAGAAATGGCATCTAGCTCTAGGAAACCCCAAGACAAGGAACCAATTGAGGTTTAGTTGGTTAGTAATGAAGTAAAACAACCTGAATTTAGACCAATTCCCAAAGTTTCATATAAGAATGACCTATTGGTGCTTTAACCATTATGCCACCTAAAGTTGTGATGGTGCAGATGTCAAAATGTGTTATAATTCTAAGATAGGTGCAATTTGTGACATAGAGATTTGGAAAGCATATGATAAACATTGTGAGAATGGGGTATTAAAGGAAGAATTTCAAATTGTTGAGAGAAAGGGCTTAACTCATGCCCTATATTTCCCTACAGTATTTAAAATCGAATGGATAAGAATTCTATTAAGTAGAATCCATGATGGATGTCTATGGTTGGAAGATGGACCCATTAAACTATCTAAGACAATTATACATAGGGTAACCATGTATCCAACCCTAGAATGGCCAAAGACCCTAAGGAGCAATTCTAAAGAAGCCATAGAGAAGAACATTGCGGCAAAGTGGAATAAGAGTGGGATGACAATTGACACAATCAAAGATCCTCTTGTAGAATTTTCTATTAGGGTCACATCCCATAAGTTCTACTAGTCAAGTAGACTGAACAATGTACCTTGTATTGTAGTTGACATTGGATACAAATTTTCAAGAAGAATCATACATATGATCTAGCTAAACTGCAGTTAGAACATATTATGTAGAACTTGGGAGCAATAAGAAGATCCAAGGGTGCTCAATGCAAATTTGAAGCAATTTTGATATGTATATTTTTCTATGTTCAAAACTAATTACCCTATTTTGGAAAGGTAGGATGGAAAATAAACATGTCAATAGCAGTACAGGTTAATGAATACATAGAGCAGATGGGGACAAATTTTGAAAATATAATGACCAGTTACTTTGAAGACTTCAAGAAGTCTATGAAATAGAGATTTGGGATACTTGTCTCTCTTGTTGAGTAGCACATCAATGACATTTATTTCTTAGTGGACATTGATTATACATATATTCAAGTTGCAGTGCCAAGAGTCAAATGGCTAAGGTCACTTAGTTATGAAATCAATATTGATGAAGCTTCAATAGCAATAATACCTTTACTTGTAGAGGAAGTAGATAAAAGTGTTGAACCCTTTAGCACTTATGATGTTGTCAAATCCAAGGTGGACATGGAAGTAAAAATAGCTTTAGTTTTGAAAATGAAAGATAGACTAGTGAAGAAGCTAAAGGCTAGATTTGGTGAAGGCACAGTAGAAACAAAAGAAGAAGATGATGATGATGAAGATGAATAAGAAGAAGAATAGGGCCAAGAGCCGCTTGCATTAACCCAAGGCATGGGAGAAGATGCAAAAGAGGTAGAAGGTGTTGAGGAGGAAGAGCAAGCCAAGGAAGCACCTACCAAGCCTAAGCCAAAGAAGAGAAAAGCTCAAAAATAGCTTGCAGCTCAGCCCAAAGCAAAGAAGATAGCTAAGCCAAGCCTAGCAAAGCCTATTGCAAGGGAAAATACAAGAGCTACAAAAAAGAAGGCTAAGGAGTAGGAAAATAAGAAGGCCACTAAATAGGAAGGTTCAACTAAGAAGAAGCTGAGAAGAAAGTATGTTGCACCTCCTAAATCAGAAGAAGAAAGAACAGATTCTGAGGACATAAGCCAATTTAGAGTGGTAAGTCACACCAAGTCTAACTTAGAAAATATATGTGATAATATTAGAGATAATGCAGATTTATCTAGCTTAAAAGGAATTGATTTTAATAATTTGACTAGAGAAGAACAAAACATAGTTGAAGAGTCAGTCTATAATATGATGGCCAAGTTCAAGAACACTCCACTTGAACTTGACAATTCAATGCCTAAGCTGTTATATTCAATTGTAGACAATAAATATCATTATTGCCTCAATATGGAAAAAGAAATAAGAGAGTCAACATTGTCTCAAGTAACGCCTAAACTTACTAAAGGGAAAATTAGCAAGGCAAATAAGAAGCATGGGAGCAAATTTGCTCCCAAGTATAGAGCCTTTAGTATTCTATAGAATAAAATTGAAGATGTTGTCAAGAATTCCACTCAAATGTGGAAGTTAATCTATGGCCTCACAACTATGAAAGAAGGAGAGGTAGATCCCTTTGAGGGAAGGAACAATGAAGAAGAAGAGGACAATGATAAGGAGGAAAAAGGTGAAAAAGAAAAGGAAGATAACAAAGTGGAGAAGGAAACACAAAAGGATGATATGACAACTATTGAACAACAACAAATAGAACAGAGTGTGCAAGACACACAATTTCCACCACCAAGTCCTCCACATGTAACTCCCACACCTATAGATATAGTAACTATACAAGATGTTCCTAACAATTATGGTCAAAACATAAATCCACTAACTGTAGAGGATCTTAAAAGAGTCCTTCACCAGACTACCCTGCAAGCACAACTATGTAGAAATCCAGTCTTGGTGAGTGTGGAAGAACTACAAAAATTTGTAACTGACTCCATAGTACCAGTCACTACAACTGTCGAGAAGCTAGTAAAAAATCAAATAGGATAGATGGATATCTCTATCTCTATAGCACAACAATAAGTGTTGAAATCTGATTGAAAAGATCATCATTGAAGAAGGTAGATTGTTGATAAATAATTTTTTCAATCATTTTTTTGTCACTGATGTCAAACTTTCTATTTGCTGGAATGACAATTGCTTATAAGATCCAAGTACTATCACTTAGTTGATTGATGAAGAGCATTTAATCAACAAGATGTAATAAAAGAATCTAAGGGAAAGATTGAGTTATGGTTTTGTAATGAAGTACAAGGATCAATTAAGAAAATGGTAAAATGATGTATTGATAATACACTTGAAGATACAGAGGTTGGCTATACTTAGAAACTGTAGAAGAATAAATTGTAAAAAAGTCATCTACAAATTAAAGCTTAACTAAATTTATTAGTAGGTACTAAGCAAGCTAGTTCATGCCAAGAAAATTATTAGTAAATGCTGAGAAAATGCAAAAATTAGTGTGTGCCAAGTGAAATAGAAGGTGTCGAGTAAGTTCAAGTGTTGAGCAAGAGAAAATGTAATAGGTGCCAAGTGTTAGTAAAACTTAGTTGATTTTGAGTGAATCCACAGTAGGTGTTGAGTAAGACGGTATGAACTGAGCATTAAAAATTCAATAGTATCGAGCTATTACATTATTTGAAAAGTCAAAGATTTGCCAAATCTAAGCTAATAAGTTTGTTACCTTAAATTTTGTGAACCAGATGGACGATAAGGATGATGAGCTAGTGGTATAGAATTTTAGGTAAACCATTTTTAGGTGAATACAAGTGGATTCCACATGATGTTTCTAGAAGAAACAAGATAAGGGAAAGATACATTATATCTTACCTAATCCATTCGAACCCAAAATAAGAGCTGGAAGATTAGAGTGGAAAAGTACTCCAAACTCCTATTTAAGGAGTTACAGGTCAAGAAGCAAAGTGAAAGGGGACAAAGTGTGTGGTGTAAGGGAGAAGGCATTAAGAGGGAAGAATAGAATACAGAGACTCTACTTCGATGGGTGACCACAAAGGTGGTTGCATTGGCATAATGAGCATGGAGACTCAAGGAGACAAAGCTTGAAAGGAGGACAAGCTGTCAAAGTTGCAGAGACTAAAAGCCAGGAAAATTTGTGAACTAAATTGAGATTTGAAATCTGCAAGTTATGTTGTGAGTCATATTAGATCAAAATCCCTTATTATTACTCTCTAGAAAATGTATCGGTTAGAGAAAAATCCTATGGACTTAGGTTGGTTTAACAACCATTTTGTAAATCCTTTAACAGGGTGACATTCCAAGTGCATGTTCTAAAGTCCTTTAACTAGGCCCACTTCTAATAGGGTGATTGAAATCCCTTAACTTGACCACATTTAACATTGTGTTTTGTAGCCTTTAATAGGGCAAGCCTTTCACAGGGCATCACTTTAGAAGAGTGAGAAAGGAGTAGCATGTTACTGGTGGTTTTCCCAAATTGGGTTTCCACATAAATCATTATGTCATGTGTTGATTTTTCATGTCTTATTCTTGCATATTGATTTATCAGTAATTTTCTATGAAGAATGTTTAGCTTTGATGAATGGTTAATTTAAATGGGCTCACTATACTTAGTGAAAAAGTTTTATTAGGGCATTTGGACCTTGAATAACCAATTCACCCCCCCTCTCAGTTATTCTAAATCATTTCTAACAACAAGATGCATCCCCAAAGATCACTGTAACTGACAAGGAAAGATCTAAAATTGACAAGGAAAGTCCTAAGGAGAAGGAGCAAGAGGCAATACAAACATTGATAATTTTTCCTACAATAGGGACTCCAACTGGAACATCTCAAAAGTCAAGCATTGAAACAATGCCACTTAAAATTTCAGCACTAGGCTCAAGCTCTACAAAGGTTGCAAGGACACTTCATTATGGAGACCCTTCTCTAGATGAAGAAATAGTCATTCCTAAGTATGACTATGCAACCATGAACATTGAACAGATAAATGAAGTTCAAGAGGCACTTGAAAAGAAAAAGAAATAGGAGATACTCAAAAATGAGTATAAAAAAAGGCAAGCATTAATTGAGATAAAAGACATCTTTCTAGATGCATTTAGCTTGTAGGTACCTGATGAAACTAAGCCCATCATGGAGCAACTATCCAATATAGTGGACCAAGTATAGAATGAAGATATTGATACAAATGCAAAATTGTTAGAATGGTATGAAAAGAAGTTTCAAACAAAGTTAAATGAAAGAATATCAAGTGAAATAACACTTTCACAAGTTGAGATGGCCAAAAAGGTTGAAAAGGTAA
The DNA here is from genome assembly GCA_028749045.1 of Cupressus sempervirens. NCBI lineage: Eukaryota > Viridiplantae > Streptophyta > Pinopsida > Cupressales > Cupressaceae > Cupressus > Cupressus sempervirens. The sequence goes on along the minus strand of CM053783.1, from coordinate 803,760,896 downwards.
AGGTGGTACTTGAGAATATATCCTCATTGTACTCAAAATTGTGTGATCCATCAATTTTCACACAAGAAACCAACCAACGAATAATGAGGTTGGAGAGGAACTTAAAGATATCTGCTATGCAACTACCTAAAGATCTAGCTTAGAGTGAAGCATTTTCAAACTACGCTTCACACTCAAGTGGAATTAGTTGTGTTAATAGTAGATAAGGCAAATACAAAGGCCAAATTGATATAGATTTAATTTTCCATAACCCCACACATGGAAAATTTGCAAAAAGAACTAGCCTATGCTGAAAATGTGTTAAAGAAAGACCCCAATATTTCTGCATTGGAAGGCCTAGTTCACCTTGCAGCAAAGATAGCCATCCAGATTAAATCACTAAAAATTGTACTAGAAAATTGGGATGCTACTCTAAGGGTAGTAATGGAGGTAAATAAATCTTTTTTGGAAAAATATTTAGTTTATATATAGACCCCTTTGACATAAGTATCAAAAAGGGGGAGATAAAATTTTGGGGAGATAAATTTTGAGGGGGAGAGATAGAAAAGCCAAAAGGAAACAATAACTGCAAGGGAAGATGTGTGAAAGGGGGATTAGTACAAAGTAGATAGAGAAAGAATGACAAGGCAAGAGAATCAGAATCAACATGAGAAGTTTTAGATACAGCAAAGGCACATCAGCTCAGGGGGAGTTATAAATTTTGAGGTATAAACTACTTTACAAAATTTTGAACAATTTTTGAAGTTTTGCATATATGTCAAATAGAATGTATATTATACTCAAAGAAATTAGATTCATCATGTATAGTTAAGTGTTTTTGACACTCATTTCAAAGGGGGAGATTGTTGGTCTCACATTGGTTTTGACAATTGAGTGTCAACACACTTAAGAAATTTTCTAAGTTGATGTTGAGTATAATATAGATTCCAAGTTATAGTATGTGCTGAGCCAAAAATTCAACAAGTACTGAGTCATTTAGAAATTGAGTAGATATACAATGTTGAGCAAGTTTCAATTGCCAAGTAAACTATAGGTGTTGAGCAAGACAGAATTTCTATAGGTGTTGAGCAAGATAGAATTTCTATAGGTGTCGAGCAAGATAGAATTTCTATAGGTGTTGAGCAAGATAGAATTTCTATATGTGTCAAGCATTAGTAATCAATAAGTGTCGAGTAACACAAAATCAGCATAAGAGTTTGTGCCCTCACAAACTAAGATGTAAACCATTTTTGAGCTAACATATGATGAATCTCGAAGGATTAAAAGATAAGATCGAATCCTTTTGATTCCCTGTGAAATAAGCATGCAACCAATCAAAAAAATGGAAAGAATTGAGAAGGAAAGATGGATGAATCTCAATGGTAGATTCATACCTAACACTAAGTCATGAAACCTTTTTAAGGAGGTCAAAACCCCATAATTTAAAAATGTATGGGAATGCATGAGAAAGTATGCAAGAAAAGAATGCATGCAAGGAGAGAATACTAGCAAAGTTCGAAGGAAGTGAAAGGGGTGAAATGACTTAGAAGAAGGACAACATTGTAATATTAGTTAATAGAATAGAGTATTAGCACTTCATACAGAATCATATCTGATTAAAAAAGATCATATCAGAATGGACCAAACATCGATCTCAAATTAGCAATTGAAGATTGTAAGCTATCAGGTCAATACGTTCTACTATACTTTCTAGCCATTGTAATTAGGTGAATGAAAATACTATGAAGATAGGTTGGTTTAATAGCAATTTTTTAAATCCTTTAATAGGGTGACATTCCAAGTGAATGTTTTGTAAATCCTTTAGATAGGTACACTTCTAACAAAGTGTTTGAAGCCTTTAACTAGGCAGGCCTCTGATAGGGCAGACCATTGAATTTTGGGCATAATCTCCTATGAATCCAAGATGTAGCTTCATCAAACTTTTCCATGCAACAAAGTTGTCTTTGTTGAGCTTGGGAACTTCTCTCTTTGGCATTTTGATCTTTTCTGCTAGTAGTCCCTTTAAACTGAATCAGCAGTCAGGCTCTTATACCAATTGTTAGAATTCTTTAGAATAACTGAGAGGGGGGGGTGAATCAGTTATTCAAGGTCCAAATGCCCTATTAATACTTTTAATAAAGAATCCATACTCTTTTCATCTGTTCAAATCTAAATTAGTCATATAAGCAAATTACCGTAAATCAACATGCAAAGATAAAACATTCAAGATCAACACATGACATAATGATTTACGTGGAAACCCAATTTGGGAAAAACCACCAGTAACATGCTACTTGATTCTCACTCTTCTGAAGTGATGCCCTGTTAAAAGCCTACCATGTTAAAGGCTTACAACACATTGTTAAATATGACCTTGTTAGAGGATTTCACCAAACTATTAGGAATGGGCCTGGTTAAAGGTCTTTAGAACATTCACTTGGAATGTCACCTTGTTAAAGGATTTGTCTTATGGTTGTTAAACCAACCTAAGTCCATAGGATTTATCTTACTATTACAATTGCTAGAAAGTAATGGTAATGGTCTTTTGATCTGACATAACTTACAACATACTTTGCAGATTTCAGATCACTCTTTCAGTTCAATCCTTATGCTTGGCTTCAATCACTTCAGCTTTGACTGCTTGTTTCCCTCTCAAGCTTCATCTTCTTGAGTCTTCTTACTCATTCTGCCAATGCAATCATCCTTGTGGTCGTCAATCCAAATAGAGTTCCTGTGTTATGTTCTCCTTAGCACATTCTTCAGCATTTCATGCTTTTATGCTTGACCACGGCTCTCTCTCTCACTAACCCCTCTATTCCACTATATTTCTTCATTAACTTATGTCTTCTTATATAGAAGTCTGATTTTCCTTTACTGCTCAATTCCCCCTCTCCAATTTTAGGGTTTCAAAATGGATTAGGTAGGATACAATGTATCTACCCCATATCTTGTTCTCTTCTTAAAACTTCGCTAGTTGTATCTTAAAAATGTTCTTCATGGTGTTATGTGCCACCAACTCATCATTCTTATCTTCCTTTTAATTCATAGATTTCTAGATAACAACTTTGTTGGCTTAGATCTGATGAATCTTTGATTTCCTAAATAATGCAACAACTCGGCATTATTGAGTTACTAGTGCTCGACACCTCTGTGTTACTCAGCACCTATACCTACTCGGCACTTGGTTCTACTCGGCACTTGATTCTACTCAGCACTTGAACTTGCTCGGTACTTGAATTTACTTGGCACTTGAACTTACTCGACACTTGAACTTGCTCGGCACTTGAATTTGCTCGGCACTTGAACTTGCTCGGCACTTAACTAGGAATTTTCTCGGCTCTTACTAGCTTGCTCGACACTTGAACTTAGTTTGAGCTTTACAAAAGACTTAGCTAAAACCTTAGACCTTTGATATGTTTCAATGTGCTCATTCTTCATATCTTTTGGTATGTCATCCAATACACTTTTTCATCAATGGCTTAGCTGATCCTTGTACTTCATTACAACATCATAACTTCAACCTTTCTCTAGGTGTTCTATTTACATCTTATTGATTGCCTCCACCTTGAAAATCAACTAATTGACAGTATTTGGATCATTAAAGCAATTTTCATCCTTGCAAGTAGCAAGTTTGACATCAATGACAAAACAATGATTGAGGACATTCTTTGCCAGTTCCATATTTAGCTTATGGTCATTTCAATCATTTCCAACAATCTTTACTTTCATGTTAATTAGAAATGTTTCATGCATGTATTGATTTTAGTTAAATGTTTTATAGCTTAAAGTTTGGTACCTCTGATTCACCCCCCCCTCTCAAAAGTATTCTTCCCACTTGTAAGTTCCAAAACTTTATATATTCAAGAAGATCTTTTTTAAGGTGCTTATTATATATTATCTACACAATAGGAAAATTATCCAGCTATATAATATTCCAAAATCCAAATAATAAAATAATAAAACTCACTTAACCTGTGCTAAGTGACTTACCTCAAGATCCTGCACAAAAATAATGTAGACCATGAAAAATGGATAGAGTTCACAAGAAGTTTTACAAAAACATATCATAGCAGATATTAAAAAATAGACAAAATACACAAAATAATTTTTTTACTATAAAAACTCTTTCTATTTTGTGGAATAGAAAAATAAATAGAGTTGAAATCATGAACTATGCAATATTAGTTCAATTTTATCAACCCTAGACTCTTTTCTTAGCTCCACCAAATGCTAGGTGGTCTTCTACTTCTAAGATATACTTCATTTTTTGTTTTCTTAAGACTTTGATTTCCTTGGTCATTTTGGGGTATGGATGAATTTTTACTCTCTAGCTTATTAATGTTGATCAAGAAACACATTCACTCCAGTGGTTGCCTTTGTAATCATAAAAACTAAATTCAACCATTAATAAAAAGAATTAGAATGATCTCAACTTTGAATGTAATTGATACTTGAAAGGAATGTGGGGATTAAGTCTTTTTACTAATTTAATCAAAGGAGAAATAGAATGTACCTAGTTGACCTAGGATAAGATAAGGCTTAGAGTGCTCATGGGTTGAGCAACATAACCCAAATTCTTATATGATTATCTGAAACAAAGAGATCTAATGGTAGCAGCTTTTGAATTGGGTGTGCATGAATATCCACTGGCTCTATAAACAACAATTCTAAGAGTTTTTTGTGCTTGTCATGATACTACTTGGATAGAAAACATGGTATGCCCAATTCAAGGGGATTACTTCCCAAATTAAAAAAAGAAAAAGATTATTGAGTAACGAAAAATTTGTATAGTAAAAACAAGGTTATTGATTTTGGTGTGGACTAACAAAATACACATAATGATATTAAATTGTATACAAGTTTGTATTTGATATTATGTTTAATTCATAATTATAGTTAGATACTAAATGACTCCCTATTTGAATTTGGTTCCCTCTATATTTTGCTGAAATCTTATATACCAAGATCTTACATTGCACATACATTGATTGTTATAAGTATATGATGATTAGCTGGTTTAGTATTTCATTAAGTAGCATTGAACACACAAATTATTTATTTATTTCAACTCCTTTTTGAGTTTTTTATTCATATATTTGCAACCACTTTCCTTAGCATTATCCTAAGATGATACATGGTCTTTTCTATGCATCATAAAAACATGGAGAAAGAAATTGAAAATCCATTATAGAATATATAACAATAGAGAAACAATACAATAGGGAGAAGCAAGGATTTAAGTTACTTGAAGATGGAGAAATAATGTTTTAATTGAAAATAATTTAAACAATCAATTGTTCCCAACTAGTAGGATCAAATATAGTTTTTCAAGGTGATCAAATTGCATATGTAGATGCATCACTTGCATGCAAGGCATGACGTGCATCCCCCAACTTATAATAAATGGTTGGATATAAAGGCTCCATATGCTGGCTCAACAATGGAAGCCAACGATGTAACCATGCATGTATTGGCACAGTCTCGCTATGAGGATCCCATGTATCTATTTCTGTTGTTAATTTGGGCATCACTATATGATCCAAAATGTTATAAAGTACCAAATTTGGTAGTAACTACTCCCATCTCTACTAAAAATGTAGCATAGGTTCAGGGTCCCTTGGCTCCCAAGAATGTGTAGTAGCTATCCTTACTGCAGGAAGAATAACTTTAGTGAAGTTTTGAGTCAAAGGAGTTGAAGAAGAAAGTTCTAATTTTGTGCAAATACCATAATCACGAGGCTCATTCCCTTGCAGTAGCCTCTACCACAATGAAATTACATCTAAACCATGCAAAGGATGTTGAAGTGGTTTCCAACCTTGAAACACTCCTATAAGCAATGGCAAAGAAAATGTAGATGCAATACATGACAAATTCCAAAGTGATCGTGACAATTTCTAATATTCTAATATCTTAAATGTAATAAATTGGAGGGTAAGAATCTTGTGAGAAGTGTGTTTTCTTTAAAGATCCTATGCACACAAACTTTGAAAGGAGAAAGTAGATAAAGAACATACACAAAAACTAGCAAAATGTTTCAAATGAACAAACTTGAGAAACCAACATTTAAGATATTAGGATATGTTGTATTAAGCAAATGCAGATACTATTTCCAAGGCAATCATGATAGAACAAGATAGAATGTAATTTCTGCTATAGTTTGATCAAAAAAAGATGAAGTTTTGACACAATAATGACTCATGTTTAACACCATTCACTCACACATGGATAAACCAATAGATGGCTAGGTTGAAGGAAAAAAGAATTTGAACTAAAATATGAACTAATGAGGAATCATCTGAACAACTCCCTGAATTTTCAAGAAAACAAGAAGGAAGAAAAAAAGAATGGAGGGAGTGACAAGGAGTTACAAACAAGAGGAATGAAGAGGAAGGGGATAGAGGACAAGGGGCATAGGTGTTTTATCCTTGATAGCTTTCAACTTCACATTGTGTTGTAACTATGGCATAGGTGTTTGATCCTTGATAACTTTCATTTCAATATTCATGTTTTAAAGATCGGTCAAATCCCTCACTTGTGAACCTCTCATGTCAAGCATTTTATGTACTATTTCAACACCATGATCTTGCTTCTGAGCTAATAGTTATTTAGGTGCATTTTCTTGTAAAACATTAATTTTGTAAAAATTTAAGTACTATTTCGACACCAAATGTTTCTTTCAAAACCATATGTGCAGATATAAACATTAAGTACAACATGTTCGATATTTTTGCAAATATACACATTAATTACACCAAATGTTTCTTTCAAAACTATATGTGCAAATATAAACATTAAGTAAAATATATCCAATATTTTCACAGATATACACATTAACTACACCAAATGTTTCTTTCAAAACCATATGTATAGATATAAACATTAGGTACAACCAACTTAATAAGGGTACATGAATAAGTTATTCATGTGAAGAAGGATCATGTTAGATAATACAAGGGAGTTTGATCAAAATAGGGAGACAATCACTAGATTGTTGTCTAACTTTCAAAGACTAGGTGATGACAAATGTTATTGTCCTTGTAAGCATTGTAATGACTTAAAGATGAGAAGAATCAAAATAAAAACAACTAAGAGACATTTTTGGGAGAATGATCACAGTGAAGGGGGGTTTGATTGAATTATCATTATTTATATATAGGTTGATCTCCCTAGGGTAGTATGTGATATGGACCAACACATCTCAGAGGAACACAGAGGTGTGAATATGGAGGAAGATGGAGGTGTGAATGTGGCAGAACATGGAGGTGTGAGTTTTGAAGGAGAAGATCATGATCCCATGGAAGATGATGATCATGCACCAGAAAACACATTTGAAGATGATGGTACAAATACATTGATCCATGAAACATTTGGTTATGTTGTTGCTGCTATTGATGATGATGATGATGAGGATGACATTGAGCTTGTCCATGGGATACCTCTTCTTGAGAAGGAAAACACAACCCTTTATGAAAGATTCCAATCAACTCTTCTCTCTAGTGTATTTTTGTTGGTGAATTTGAAGGTTGTGAATGGTTTATCCAACATAACAATGTCGTGTATGCTAAGGTTTGTGATATACATCATTATAGTCTATAAAAGGTGAAATGTGTACCATTAAAATCATTTATACTAACAACTAATATTTTTTGATAGGTGACTATTTGTTACTACCATCAAATGTTCTCCCTTTCTTGTACCAAGAATTATGTGCCACTATGAAACATATTGGAATGGATTATCAATCAATAGATGTTTTTCCTCAAGATCAAGTAATTTATTAGAAAGAACATGAAAATGCAACAGAATGCCCCGAATGCCATATGAGAAGATATCGAGATGATCAAGTGTAAATGAATGTTATCATGTGATAATTCTTGAATGTTACATTTTATTAATAGAATGGAATAATTTTAGATGTTAATGAGGAATGTAGATGTTGGAGGGGAGGGGGGGAGGAGGCAGAAAATGATCTTCCACCTTCATGTGGTTGGCCTTGATTAGTAGAGAATATTAAACTATTCTTGAAACCAAGTAAAGCTCAACATCAACCTATGACTACATGACAACTAACTATGTGAATCTCTTGGTTTCAAGCAATGCAAAAGGATGCTATAGTCAAACTCATTTACTTATGAAATTTAGTTGTAGTGTATAAAGTATTTGAAAGAATATATTTCTATGGAATTGCCTTAAATTATTCGTCTCTAAGGTATTCTATTATTTCTATTTATCTACAATCATGTTTGATTGCATTTGATAACTTTTTTTGTAAATTGGGAGACATTAAGAAGAATTTGAATAGTGGAAACAAATGATATTAGATCATTCTAAAGTATACATTGATTCATGAACTATTCTCATTATTTCTCTTGAGTGTGGTGATATGTTGAATAATATTATAGGGAGGAAGTAGAGCATTTTAAAGTCTATATGACATGCAATGCTTAATGGAGAAAGTAGGTAACATTTATAATTTCACATTTCATATCATGTCCAATATCAGCATTTTTGAATTTCCTATCATGGTAAAGGGCAAGAACTTGGAAAGGGAGAATCTTGTAGGGGGAACAGACCTAGGTGGGACAAGTGACCGTAGTGCAGATCCCCTGGAAACATTTGTAGAGGAGGGAAACTTGGGGATTTGTGGGGTCTGAGAGTCCTCTTTGAGTTAGTCATTTGGCCCTCATGTGGTTTGTCAGGACTCTTGTCTACTTGAGGTGCTAAATATAGAGGCTTCCTGAGGTAGCAAAATAGATAATAGGCAAAAAGGTTCAGAAGATCAAAGGCCGTGGGCTTTGTTATTTGGTAGGAAACTTGGTGGTAAATCTTATTTCCCTCCCGTGACTTTGAAATCTTGCTGGGAAAAAGGTGAGTTCTAAATCTACATTCCTAATTATATTATTGATTTTTCTATAACTTCAATGGAATATACTCTAGTTGGTAAATTTATGGGGGCAAGACCAAATATTGATACCTTGAGAAATATGTTGAAACAAAAATGGGTTATTCGAGGTGAAGTTGATATTGTGCCAATGGCGAATGGATTTTTGTCTTTTTTTTTCAACTATAAGGAGGACATGAATATGGTTCTATGTGGAGGACCATGGATGTTTGGTAAAATTTGTCTCACAGTTAAGAAATGGGAGCCAAACATGGACTTATCTGATGCCTTTTTCTTAACTACTCCTATATGGGTGAGGTTGTCTGGCCTCCCTCTAGAATATTGGCATGAAGACATCTTAAAAGGAATAGTAGGGTCCTTTGGGGAACTTATTTCTATTGATTAGGCTACAGCCACAAAATCAAAAATGAATAGTGTTAAGCTATATGTGAAACTGGCTAATCTAAATAACCTCCCTAAAAAGGTGGAGCTAATTTCAAAATTAGGGAAAAGAACCCAAGAAATTACTTATGAGGATCTTCCAAACACTTTTTTTTCCTATTAAAAAAGGGTTATTGGGTTAAGAACTATCCTAGAAAAAGTAAAAATCAAGCTAAGATTTTTTAGGAGGATAGGAAGAAGGAGGTTAAGACTCAAAAGAAAATTTGGAAACCAAAAAGTACTGGTCAGAATGGTAAAGGGAATACCAATAAACCAAGATCTAAAATTGAGAAAGGTAAAAATAATTCCTTGAATTCTGAAAAGCAGGAGGAGGGACTTGATCTTCTGGAGAATGGAAATCTTATGCCTGATTTGATGAAGAAAATTGTCATAAACCAAAAGAACAACTCTGAATGGGAAGCTCTTGATGATCAAGAGGATATAGAGGAAGGAGAAATCTTGGAAGTTCTAAATGAGGAAGATTAAGAAATGCATAAGGAGGAAGAAGCTATTGAGATTCAGCAAAATGAAGAAGGCCAAATTTTTGAGATACAGAGATTTGAATCTGAGTCTCTTGAAATACTTCAATGTAAGGACTTAATCTCTTTGGGGAATGAGGTGGATCTTGAACAGATTAGCCTGGATGAGCAAGATCCAAAACAAAAACAAAGTCATAGGAAAAAAAATTGAGAAGAAAAAACCCTCAATTTCAAAGAGGATTGAGACCTGAAGCAGCAAGATAAAGCAACAATCAAAGATAAAACCAAATGTGGAGAAATTGGAAAAATTAGGAAGAAGATATTCAAGGAAGACAAGAGAAATTGAAAGCCTATAGAATAATGTGGATGGAAGAAAGGCAAGTATTATGGACTTTACCCCTCAAAAATTATCATGAAGATCATAACCTGGAATGTTAGGGGGATGAATAGTATTCATAAAATGGACATTGTTTGTAATTTTGTTAGGTATCAAAAATTGGATTTTTTTTTATTTAGGAAAAAAAGATGGATAAGGAAAGAATTGAAAATATTAAATCCTTTATGGGTTATAGTTTAAAGGCTAGTAGTTCAAAAGGGACTTTAGGAGGAACTCTTATTCTCTAGAAAAAAATCCCTTTTTATTGGATTAGTTAGGAAGGAAAGCAAGCACTTCATGGTGGTCAAAATGAATAACCTTTTATAGAATTCTAAATGGTATATTGTCAATATGTATGCCCCATAATACTAGAAATTCAAGGAAAAAGGTTTGGACTACTTTATCTAATATTAAGAATAAAGAGCAGAATGGAAGATGGATCTTTATGGGTGATTTTAACGTTCCCCTCTATGACCAAGAGAAAAAAGGTGGTAATTCTAGTTAGCTTGAGGGGATGCTATATTTATTGGAATTTATCAATAATGAGGGGCTAATGGATATGGATCTCCATGGTTTAGAGTTTACTTGGACAAACAAAAGGGTTGGCATTGAATGTATTCAAGGTCATTTGGATAGGGCTTTGATATCTCTAAACTGGACCAATGAATTTATTTGAAAATTGGAGGCTTCTCAAAAAGTTCGATCGGACCATTTTCCTTTTGATTTTTACTACTATTAAGGAAAATTCTAAGAAAAATTATTCATTCAGATTTAAAAAAATGTGGATGCAGCATCCACTTTTTAAAAGCAAATTGGAGGAATGGTGGAACATTGAAGTTGATGACATTGCTCTTTATAAAGTGGCTTCTAAACTTAGGAATGTTAAAAGGGAGTCTAGAATCTGGAATAAAAGATGCTTTGGGAACATTTTGGAGATCAAACCTAAAATAAAGGCTGAATTGACTATTATACAGGATAGGATACATAAGGAAGGGTATACCCCTAATCTAGTTAGAGAAGAAAATGGAAAATTGGTTGAGTACCATGACATTGTCACTAAGGAGGAAATCTATTGAAGGCAGAAGTCCAGACTTGTATGGTTGAAGGAAGGGGATAAAAATTCTTGGTTCTTTCACCTTTCTACTCTAAAGCATAGGGCTAAAACATGCATTTCTAAATTAATGAAAGATGGCAGGAAAATTTGTGAGGAAAAGGATATAATGAAGGAAATGGTCTCTTTCTTTGCTTCCCTGATGACTGTTGATCCTAATATTGATCCTCTTAACCAAGATGAAATTCTAAGTGTCATTCCTTCTTTGGTTTCTAGAGTCAAAACAAGATGCTAGGATCTATTCCAAATGATATGGAAATTTATCAAGCTATTTTCTCCTTAGGGGGGATAGGAGGGAATAAATCTCCTGGTTTGGATGGATTTCCTATGTTCTTTTTTCAAACTATGTGGAATCTAGTTGGGAAGGATGTTTTTTGTGTTGTCAAGGAGTTTTTTGGGGCAAAGAGAAGGTTGAAAGAGGTTAACTCTACTTTTCTTTACCTTATTCCTAAAAAGGTGGGTGATGACTCTCTAGATCAATTTAGGCCTATAAGTTTATGCAATTCTTTTTACAAGATCATTTCAAAGGTCTTCACTTCTAGACTACTATTGGTGCTCCTAGATATTATTGTTGAACAATAGAATGGCTTCATTCTAGGTAGAAAAATTTTGAACTCTATCATTACTGTACATCAGAATATCCATTCTTTATCTTGTTCTAATAACTAGAGTTTCATCTTGAAAATTGATATTGCAAAAGCCTATGATAGATTGGAGTGAACCTTTCTTGAAAAGGTGTAACTAGCTTTTGGTTTTAATTCTAATATTGTAAGGATGGTCTTTCGGCTCTTAACAACTTCTTCGATTGTTGTTTTGCTTAATGGGTGCTCTTTTTCTTTTTTTAATCCCTCTAGAGGTTTGAGGCAGGGAGACCCATTATCCCCTATTTTCTTCACTATTATGGTAGACTACTTAGGAAGGTATATTGGGAAATTTGTTTTGGATGGTAACATTAAGGGATTACAACCCTCTTCCCAGCCCCTTATCTTCTCTCATGGTTAGTTTGTTGATGACACTTTTTTTATGGGTAAAGCGGATTTAAGGGAAGCTTGGAATCTAAAAAAAGCTCTTAACCTCTATTCCTCAACTTTAGGATAGTTGATTAAGTGGAATAAAAGTTCCTTATTCTTTGTGAATACCCCTATGTCTCGGGAAAATAAAATTGCAAGAATTCTTGGTTGCTCCATTGGTTCCTTTCCTTGTTCTTATCTTGGCCTTCCCTTGGGACTTAATGTTCCTAACTCCTAGGAAGACATTATTAAAAAAAATTCTAAGAAACTTGCTGGAAGGAAGGGAAATTTGTTGAGTCAAGCTAGTAAAGTAACTCTTCTCAAAGCTTGCCTTCAAAGCATACCTACTTATGCTTTGAACCTTTTCAAAATTCCTACCAAATATGCTAACTACCTTGACAAAATCCAAAGAAACTTTCTCTAATCGAGCTCTGAGGAAAAGAAGAGAATGGATCTGATTGCCTAGGATCAGATTTGTAAGTTGATTCTTGATAGTGGATTGGGAATAAGGACTATCTAAAGTATGAATAAATCTCTTCTTGCGAAGCAAGGTTGGAGAGTGTATCATGATAACAAGGAATGGAGTTCCATATGGAAACATAAATATCTATATGATGCCCCTTCTCTTTCTAATTTCTTAAAGTATCCTAATGTTATTTCCCCTTCTACTATGTAGGGGGCAATGCAAGATGCTAAGTCTATCCTAAGTGATGGGTGCTCTTGGAAAGTTGGTAATGGGCAGAAGATCAAATTCTAGGAAGATTCCTAGATTTTGGATCATCGGCTAATTAATGACTTTAAGGATAGGAATTTCATTGAACAATGTAAGCAGTTACATAGTTCTTTTGTGACTAATTATTGGGTCAATAATAGTTGGGTCAACCTTACAAACATTAGCCAAGTTTTTAACAACATCCAGATTATGTTGAATGCTCATTGTTTGAATCCCTATAAGGAGGATAGAATGATATGGAGGAATGATGCTAATGGGAATTTCAAAGTCTCTTCTATTTTTCGATCTAAAGATAAAGGACCTAGTCCTTTATAGTTGAAAGCTTGGATCAAAGGCCTACCTCTAAAGATCAATATCTTTTATTGGATTCTTTTACAGAATAAAATTTGGACCAAGGATAATTTGCAAAAAAGAGGGATAAATGTGGTCAACCCATGCTGTCTATGCAAGAATAATTTTGAGGATAGGAATCATTTGTTTTTGAACTGTAATTATAGCCAAAATGTGTGGAACAACATCCTTATTTTTGGAATATAGCTTGGGTTCATCATAATAAAATTGAGCACTGTTTTTAGAGTTGGATTTGACTAAAGAAGGATAGCAATGTGGAATTTCTATGGAATATTACTCTCCCTCATTTGTGGTGGGGAATCTGGAAAGAAATAAATAATAGAATTTTTAAAGAGAAAGAAATGCCTGATTGGGTCCTTAGTCAAAATATCATTGGAGTCATAAAGGAAAATTTTAAAGCTCAGAAAAATGTCCCTTGTGGTTTCTTGATTGATAATCCAATCCAAAATATTGGTCTTAAGAACAAAGTGAAGGATAAAAGAGTAAATGTCAAATGGAAGGCCCCCCCCATTGGGTTGGATAAAGGGGAACTTTGAGGGGCTGCTAAGGTCAAGCCTAAAAAAGCTGGGCATGGAGGAATTATAAGGGATCATTTTGGTAATGCTATAGATGCTATAGCAATTCCAATTGGTATTTCTACAAGTCATAGAGCTAAAGCCACAACTTCCCTTTATACCATGAGATTGGCAGTGAAAAGTGGAAATAGGTATCTTTGGTTGGAAGGTGACTCCCTAAACATAATTAATATGCTCAATGGAAAAACCCCAAGTACTTGGACTATAGAAGATAGTATAATGGAAATCAAATCCCTAGTGGCTAATTTTGAAAAGGTCATTTTTTCACATTCCTATCGTGAGGGTAACATTGTTGCTGATTGGATTGCCAGCAGGGTGGTGCAAGGGGATAGTATGTTGAGTTGGCATAATGACCTCAGATCTAATGTGCATTTAAAATTTCTCATTAATTATGACAGTACATAGGTGATGGAGGGAAAGATCTTCCAAGATTAGTAATTTAATGATTATTAAAAGTGGGCCTATGAAGGGTGTGTTATAATCCCAAGATTGGAATTTAATACCATTATTATTTGGACACGGAAAAGATTAATGAACCTTTGGTTAACTTTAGCAACACTTTTGGCTTTCTTCATTTTGTCCTTTTTATTGGGGATTGCTTCTCTATTAATTTTTAGTCTGTGCACGAAAATGGGGAGAGAGTCGAGGAAACAAGAGCCCAATAACTATAAATATTGGAAGGAGAAAGCTTCAACATGGAAAATTCTTGAGAAAGAAAAGGTGACTCCTTATCTGGAGCATTTCCATGGGTTTAAACCACACGTAACAGAGGCTTTCTTCAAGTACCATTTCGAAGAAAGGGTTGTTCTACATGGGGTCACAGTCCAAATCACTGAGGATTTTATTGCAGAAGTAATTGGTCTTCCAAAGGAGGGAATGAAATTTAGCAAGGAAATGAACATCTCTAATATTGCCTTCAAAAATTTCCCAAAAATAGAGGAGGAAGAGCAAAGGTTGGAGAAGAATGGGGACTTCTACGAGCTCAAATAGATTAAGGTAATTTGGAGAGATGTTTTGTCTTGTATTTAGGAGTATTTCATCTTAGATAGAAGATCTAAAAGATTCCATAAGTTCCATTTTGTTTTTCTGAAACATTTTTGTCATAAAGATAGGATTTCCTTTCCTTTCTATTTGAAGTTTTCTTTATTACAAAGCCTATATGCCCATAAGAAGAAAGAAACTCGTCCCATCCTTCATGAAGGCCTTATTCTCTTAATTGAGAATTACTGCAAGAATAAATCAATTGCTTCTCCAATTTCAAAGAGGAAAAGGGGGACTAAGACTAATTCTCAATCTAAAAAGGGTAAAAGGGATGCAAGAAAGAGTGTGAAAAAGGAATTAATATTCAAGGATACACCCAAAATAAATGAAGTGAAACTATTGAATCCTTCGATAATAATTAGGATAAAAATGTGGAGACTGAGGAAGGCATGGGGATGGGGGATATTAGTTCCAATTTGGGGGGTTATCCTGCTAGTAAAAATGAGACTGTGAAGGATGACAAGGAGGAAAGTCTTGATAAAAATGAAGGGTCAGGAAATATTGGTAATGAAGTTACTATTCAGGGCATAGTTGGAGAGGAAAATGTGGAGGAGGAGGAGTTAAAGAGAAATAACTAGGAGAAGAAGAAGCTAAGGGTATGGAGAACCCTATGGACAAGAAGATGGAAGCTAAAATGAAAGTTGATTCCTCTCTTTGTGGCGATTCCTGGATTTACAATGAGATTATGAAAATAAAGAAAATTTTGGGTGAAGTGCAGAAGGACCATGAGAATGACCAAGACAAACTTGTGCTGCTGGAAGCCTAGGTGGGAAATATACCTGGAAAACTAAAGGAATATGAAATAGATGTTCGACACCTGATAAAGGAAAGTGGAAATGAAATGGAGCAAGTGACTTCAAGTCTATGTGTAATTGCGGCAAGTTTGGGGAAGAAGAAAAATGAGGTTGTATCTCCAAGAGGACCTATCAAAAGGACCAGATTAAGCTCGTGGAAGAAGGATGCAAAGGAAAAAGTTGCAGAGGTTGTTGTTGGAACTAGACTTACCCCTATTGATACTATTCTTAGTACAATTGATGTGGGTAAGGAGGTTGCAAAGATTATTAAGGAATTGTAGTAGTTTCTTTGTCTCCTTGTTTTTTTTTTTTCATTTTGAACTATTTAACTTGTAGGTTCTAGGTCCTTGTAAAACCTGGTCATATTTTTTGGCTACATTATGTGGTTTTAGGTCCCTGTAAAACCTAATTTTGTGTTTGTTTTTCAGTTTTCAAGAGTGTGTTCTCCTAGTGGAATTAGTTTAATATCTTATACTATTGTTAAGGGTTTTTGGTCCCTTCAAAACCTACTTTTACCTTAATCTAAAACATTTATAATTTCACAATTTATAATCCTTGTTGCAAATTACAATGTGTAAAAGTCAAACTTCATTGGCTACATCTCTAGCTAGGTTTATATATGATATCTACTAATTTGGATTTTGAATTTTACTTTCAAAATACTTTGGTTAAATTATAATTTATATGTGAATATTTCAGTTACTATTTCCAAATGCTAAGTTCACCTTTTCATTTTAATATTTTATGATATTTCATGCTTTTTTGCTAGTCAATTTGTAGGCCATTCTCAAATGTAGATTAATATCATTGCAATTTCAGCTATCCTTGCACAACAATCAAAATCACAATCTTCTATAGATTTGAAACCTCACATTCAATGCATTATGGATGGAGACACTTCTCCCATCCTTTTTGTTCTTCCTATCACCAAATTTATCAAGAGGTAATATTTGGCACCTATCTTTAATACAGTAAAGTATACTATGGTATCTTCTCTTTATCCATACATTCATTTCTATTAAAAAGTTTTGAATTTTGTTCAATTTAGGGACATTCGAGGGAGAGCACAAGCTGCTACCAACTAGCATGGTTGCTTTTCAATTTACAGTGTTGGCTTTTTTATTAACACAATTCTAGATGAAGACCATGTTGCTTTTTTAACCCTCCCTCCTTAAGTTTTCTAATCAATATCTTAGATCGCTTTCAGTGAAAAAAGATCATATTTCCATCTTTGATCTTTCTCAAGGGTTTTTTATCAATATTTTAGATCATTTTCAATGAACAAATATCATGCTTACGTCTTTTTCTTTTCCTTAAGTCTTTGTTTCTTTTCATCAAGACCATGTCCATGGAGTCTTTACTCCTTTTTTATTCCATATTTGTAACTAGGAATGAAGAGGGGTAGAAAAAAGACACACACAAGCTCATATATCAAAATAAAGTATTACATTGATTGAACATCTAATGTAGATTGAGTCTTGACTCTTACATTTATAACTTTGTTACACATTTTTACATTCAACTTACAAACTTTTGTTCATAGCTTCTGTCTAGAGAGTACATAAAAACATTATATAAACACTATGGAGGAGACTGAATGCCCCTAAAATATGTCAGGTTGCATATGTGATGGTGGACAGAAAAGATGAAATTCATTTGGACCACTAAAGATCTCCTTCAATAGAGTGAATATGAAAAAGATCATAGCTACTATATATCAATTTAGAATAATCATTCTACTAAATATCAAACTTCATAATAGAGCTAAACACACACTAAAGACTATTGATCACTAAAACATGACTATTCAACATAAAGATATAGAAAACTTGCCCAAACATGAAAATGGAAAGAAATGTTAGTCATTATAGAAATAAAGGCAAATGATAAGAGCAATAGAGTAGAAACAAAGTCAGGAAAACCCAACAACTTTTTTGGAAAATACTTATATTGATCAAGATCCTATCACAACACTGTGTAGCCACCTTCCAAAAAACTTATGGTGTCCTTTGAATTCAGTGGCAAAGAATGTTATTGTAATTCTATATATTTGTTATTTACATTGTTACTGGAGATTATAAAGTGTGCAAACCTATATTTGCAATTTTTGACAATGTTTGAAAATTGAATCACAAATTTAAAGTGGAGAAAGCATGAATGGATGGAATAGGTGTCATGGTGTTTGAAAAATGATTGTTTGGGAAGTGTCTGAAATGTATTGTCTCTACTTTCTTTAAAACTTTGAATGCATGTTCCAGGTGTTGTGAATAGTACACCATTCTTGTAGTTGTTTTAAGGTTAAATAGGATTGCTTTTTTGAGTTGTTGAAATAATTCATATATTAGGGAATCATTTTAGGGTGATTCCTATAATATAGGATTTGAAAAATAAAAGCATTATGTTTCTTCTTATTAAATAGAGATGACAAATCAAAGTGCAAGATTATTTGTGTAGAATCTTTGCATACTTACATAATTCTACCCAAAGTCTCACATGGTATCAGCATATCAAAATTATTCCAAAAGAAAATTGCAATCAAATAATTTTGGGGGATCTGAGCTGAAAAAGATTTAAACTATTATGGAGAGGCCTCTAATCTAGATAGTTATGGAGTACATAGTTGATCACTCTATTTCATGTTCACATGAAATAAGTCCTTTTTCTGGATGAAGATTTTATTGCACAGATCTTATGAGACATGCTACATGCAATTTGCATCTACTACTAAAGCAAGAACCTATTCATACCCTATTGTATATGTCTTTGTATTATCCTCAATTTATTTTTTTATTGTAGAGGAGGTTAAGGTGAAGATATTTTCCATGTAACCAATTTCTCATAAGTGCATAATAATTTTACCATTTCAAATCTTAGACTCTAGAATCTGATAATTCATCTAGGGAAGAAGTTCTTGATGTATTTGGAAACAAAAACTTATCAAAGCAACAAGAATCATGCTAAAATATTGATGAATATTTGTGAAGAAGAACTAATAGCATGGAGACATATGGTAAACACAATGCATAGAGGGGAGGAAATATTCTATCAACTTTGGCATGGGTGGGCTTCTCCAATAATGGATAGACAGCAAAGAAAAGTAGTCCACAACATTTGAAATTAGTCTTCCTCCCCATATAAAAGATTATAGATTTTTTAAAGAAGGTTGTTGAATTTCTCAATTTCCACTAATATACTTTACAAAGGAAGGTGATTTAACAGTGATTCCTTTTCTAACATTTTTTGTGGAGCTTTAAGTAATCTTCTTAACCACATGCATGTCTATATTAGTTAGTTACAATTAACAAGGAACAAATCAACAATTAATATATCTAGTAAATATTTAACTTTAGTACAACATATATGCATAAGCTTGAAGAAGAGATGCACAACATTGTACTTGTGCCCTTTCCATATGATAATTTAGACATTTTAAGTCCTTGGGATACCACTTTCTCCATTGGCTAAGTACAAAAATTAGAGTACTGCATTTTGATTAATTTTTGTGATCTAATTTCAATTAACCTCTATTGAATATTAGTTTGATTTGTGTTCTATTTAATGAGCCCTGTCACAACATACTAATTTAGAGATGGAATATACATGCTTGTAGAGTTCAAATCTTAGCAAACACAAGGACAGCCACACCACCAAAAGTTGCAACCAAAACCATATGAGAAAGAGGAACCTCCACGCAAGAGATGAACAAGGAAGACACACATCCCCCATTGAAACACCAATAGGCATAGTGGATCAACAAAAGAAAAGGAGATTTGGTGACACCATCAACAACAAGAGGAACTCAAACTACAATAGAAGCAACTAGAACCATCACAACAGATTCTTGAATCATGCAATCTTCTAAATAATGTTGTGAGTTATTAAGCATGATTTTAAGATCATAATAACAATATGTTAGTATACATTACTTAGAGGCAAGTGATTCTTGGAAAACACTCCACAAAATCACATTCATTGCTCATTGATTTTAGAGGACACTTATATAATGCTATGTGTTAAATATTTTCTGATGAAATTAGCTATTATAAAAATATAATAAAAGACAAATAGATTTAGGAGAAAATAGTTAAAATAGACCTTATGCAATTGAGGATGTTTCCAATATTAGTGTTGGTGTAGTTAAATATTCACTAATTACACTTACTTAAGCTTACTTAGGATAATGCATTTCATAGTAGTTTGTGATTGGGACACTTAGAATTTTGCACCTCAATTAAACACATGGTGTAGGAGAATTCCACTCTAGGTGGTCATAGTTATTATCTCATTCCACCTATAGTGCATATTTCACATTATCATCCTCATCATCACACATACTTCATTGCATAATGGAGGATGATCCGCCTTTTGTGGGCATGTGATTCAACCTTGTGTGGGTGATAGCTTATCTTCTCCTTATCATTGTCTCTTATCACCTCTCCTATATAAAGAGGCCTATTATGTACATTTCAAATCAATCCATTGGATGTCAATCAAGTCCATTATTAATAATAGCATTCTTGCATCTTCATACAATTGTCTAGTCATTCTCTTGTGGAAGTTATCTTGGTCTTTCATCTAATCTTGGGGGTGTTGTAGTGTCACCCAAAACTCTAACATGGTATCAGAGCTCTCATGGTGTTGCAGAGTCACCTAAAACTCTAACAATTAGGTAGACCTGTAGGAGAGAAAATGGAGTGCGTTTTAGAAGGAGGAAATTTTTGCTACATGAATGAAGTTGCACCATGTTGAAAAGACCTTATAAGAGTAATTTTAAGTAATAAAAAGACATGGTAAATCCATCAGGAGATGTGTAGATAAGTAAATACAACAAAATATCTCATCGTGTGTCAAGACATGAGATATAACATTGAATGACACCACAAGGATTTGAAGATTATGCTAAAAACAAATTGTTCTTCTTTGTTAGAAATACATTTTACTATGTTGATCACACACATATGTTGTTTAGCATAGGTCACGAAGTTTCCTCTTTGGTCCCTCTCATGGAGATTATGTTTGACATTCTTTTAAGTTGTTTGATTGTTACCACTTTTTCTCAAGCATTTCATAGATAGTGTTACATTTCCATTTCCTTTCTATATTACTATAGATAAGAAGCCCAACATCGTGATTATTTCTCCATGCAGGAAGCCATGGATTCAACATACATTTTGTGTGCAACATTATTTTATTAAGGACTTGACATGAAAATAGGCAGACCATCGCCAAAAGGCCACTTGGAAACATTTGGTCATGGTGTGCATGTTTTCATGTGAAGTCCTCAATAAACTAATGCTACACACAAAATGGATGTTGAATCCACGGCTTTCTGCATGGAGAAATAATCATGATGTTTGACTCTTTATATACAATAATATAAAAGGAAATAGAAATAAAATGCTATGTATTAAATTCTAGTAGAAGTAGTATCAATTAGATAACTTAGAAGAATGTCAAACACAATCTCTTTGAGAGGGGCCAAAGAGGAAACTACATGACCTATGCTAAACATCGTACACATGTGAACAACATAGTAAAATGTATTTCTAACAAAGAAGAACAATTTTTTTTTTAAATATATCAACATGTCATCGCAATTGCAATGGCCAAGTCCGATGGAATGTTGTTGGAACAAGAGCATTGTTATCGCATATCGTCACACTTATGATAGACAAAGATGATAGAGAGGCATCACACCCACAATATTGATGTCACATACCATTTTGGCTGTGAAAACCATTCTGATGCTTAACTGTTGGCCATATAGCTTGATCATCGCTATTTGGATAGAAAAGTGTGTTGACATTTAGTCAATTTTGTTATTAGTGACAACACTTATTTAGATTCTGTATGGCTACCAAGCTCATTGAATAGTCTATAGTGTTTGCCATGTAATTCAGTAGCCACTGAGCTCTATAGTTCCTACCAAGTATTTTAGTGGTTACCAAGGGAATTTAGTTAGTGTGAAGTGCAACAGTTCAAACTGAGCAAAATCAAGCAGTGTGAAGTCCAGTAGTTCAACTTGAGCAGTTCAATGATTACCAAGCTTTGTAGTTTCTATCGAGCTTGCAGTTAATGTGAAATGAAATTAGTGTTAACCGAGCTATGTGATGATTAGTTTTTACCAAGTGTAGTCATGGTAAATGAGTAATTTAGTTTCTACTGAGTTACATAGTATTTACCAAGTCACCAGTGCAAATTGAGTTTGAGACTACTCTGAGATGATTAGTATGGATTGAGCTTCTACTTCTACCAAATGCATGATGACGCTAAGTAGTGATAGTGGAAGTCAGTCTTTAGAACTTGATTATCTACATATGAGCCAACTTTGTAATATTGGTGTTAACTTGTATATTGGTCGACTTTGTAATTATGTAAATTGGATTGATATATATGTAATGTATTATATCATATCCAAAGTAAGTAAGTATAGAAAGTGTCAGTAATGCGATATAGAGGCATGCGAATGTGAATCAATAGCAGAAAAAGTGTATTGTAAGGCCATATCAGCAAAGGAGCAGTAGAGTCATATTTATCACATAAAGGTGATCAACACTTCAAAGAATCTCTATCAACAAATTAGTTGTAAGTTAGAGATCTACTGTTTCATCCTAACAGGTGAACCAGTCCAAATCCTTTAACAAGGTAAACTTAATAATCTTTTGTCAAATCTCTTTATCAAGTGCATACTTTATTGTGTTTTTTTAAAACCTCTAACAAGGTGGACCTAGCAATCCTAATTGCTCCTAATAGGGTAGATCATCAGAAGCGATCATTATAAGCCTTAACAGGCCAACTTTATGCTACATTATTGAAGTTTTGTGGGTATCATCCCTACCCTAGTTTTACTTTCTATTTGGAAGGCTTCTGGGTCACCAAATTATTATGTTCAAGTGTTATGAATTTCTTAAGCTTTCAATTTCTCATGCATGCAATTAGATCTAATTTAATAAATTAAATGGTAATTGGATTATTGAAATCAAGATCTAAATTTGGTAAAGTTTTTAAGGCTACTGATTCACCCCTTCCCTCTCAGTAACCTAGCATAGTCTTGAATATTTCCAACAATTGGTATTAGAGCTTTGTGCTTCTTAGAATAAAGCTTGACAGCCTGAGAAAAGATCAAGGACAATGGAGATATTCAAACTTGATAAGGTAATTGACAATGAAAATCTAGATCTAGAAATGGCCATTGCACAACTCAAGAAAGCTAAGGAGCAACTTTCCCAATCCCTTAAAAGAAGGAAGGAACTTGCAAATCAAATGAATGATCATCAGTATAGTGAAGAAAAGATTGAAGACTTTTTCACTTCAAGTAGTTCAAATGAAGCAAATGATGCAATCAAAGAACTCTTAGAGAAGAATGGTTCCCTACAAGAAGAAGTAAGAAAGCTCAAAAGAGAACAAGAAATTCAGTCAGTAAGGCTATGTGAAATCTTAGAACAAAGGAACAAGATGAAAGAAGAAATGGATGGAAGGAACAATGAGATCTAGAACCAATCCCTTCAGCATGTAGATCTTATGGATCAAATCTCCAATGCAAATGAGGAAATCATGAGCCAAAGACATATCAATGGAATATTAAGAAATGATCTAAATTTGGGAAGACAAATCAATGAAAGAATAAGAAGTGAGCTAAGATCTGAAAATAAAATGAATGAAAAATTGAAAAATGACCTAAACACTGAAAAGAAAATCAATGAAAGAATGATGAAATCCCAAGTAGACATGAATCAATTGAATCAGCTAAATGATCAGAATCTCTATAAACAAAAGGGAAAAGCAAGAATTGGATACAAAGAAGAAGGTGAATGCTCCAAACAATGTGCTCAAAGGAATCAAAGACCTACTTGCAATCATTGTGGTAAGATAGGTCATAGATCAAATAGATGTTGGAGTAATGATAAAGCAAAATTCAATGGTAAGTCCTACAATTGCAATCAGCATGGTCACAAGGCTAATGAATACAAAGAGAAACCAAAATTTGAAGGCAAGTGTCACAAATGCAGAAAACAAGGTCACAAGGCATTAGACTACAAAACCAAGTCATTCAATCCAATAGAGAAAATTGTGAAACCAATATTCGATTGGGACTATAACACTTTGTGCATATGTCATTATTGTGGAGAATATGGACACATTGGCATGAATTTTGTTAAACATCACACAAGGAAGAGAGATAACACCATAAGATGTTTCACTTGTATAGAACTTGGTCATCTAGCCAAGAATTGCACTAATATAGGTAAAATTGAAGATGAAAAGAAAGAAAAAGTAGATAACATTTGAAAGCAGATGAGGTAGCAATGGATTCCTAAATCTACCAAGGAAGCTAGTTCAAGAAATGATGGTCATGCTGGTCATGTCACTCAAGAAGTGGGTGACTACACCATTTCCAACTAAGTTCTTAAGGAAGAATTGGAACTGTGTTATCATGATCACATCCAAATAGCTCCAATTGAAAGGTGAAAAAGATCCAAATTAGTATTCAAGATACAAAAGGATGAAGGAAGATCAATATCAATTATCACCAAGTTGTCATCTTTATCAAGTAAGGTTGGGTCATAGACTCTACTGAGCAAGGTCAGGAGTAACAAGTCACAAATGATTGATTACCGAGTTATAAAGCCTTTATTAACCAATCCAAACAGATAGTGGATGATAGCCTATCGCCCATAATGATTTCATCAAATCTACCTTTGTACTGAGCATTAATGGTGAATTTTTAACAAAAAGTAGGAAATTGAATTCATTTTCACTGAGAATTCTAAGTGTTATTGTGATCAAGTGAATTGCAGAGCGACCAAGCGACTTTGAGAAAAATTTGTAGTAAAATTTTTCAAATTTTTTCATAGCTTACCAAGTAGCCATGGCAACATCAAGCAGCAAAAAAAAAGTGAGGAAAGGGTCAAAAATGTTGGTCTGAGGAGTAGAGTGGAAAGCACCTAATTTCAAACTTGTTTCAATAATCGTTGAAACCCTCAATCCAAATGGAGCACAATCACAAATCCCTCCTAAGGCACTACTCATTAACAATATCCAAACTCATTTTAAGTGTACAATTTAAGAAATTGGAACCCTAGAGATGGATGATGCCCTTGGTGAACTATGTGTGAATGGTGTTCTTAAACCCAAACATAAGCACTTGAAAGACAAGGCTTTAACCCACATTCCCCACTTGCCCTAAAGTTTCCAAATCAAAAGGATCAGATACATCCTAGGCCAAGTTCACAACAGTCAGTTATGGCTTTGGCAACTAGTTTTGATCACTAAGAAAATGATTCATCACATCACCGGCCTTCCCATGCTCTCAAAGGCCAAAACCACTAAAACCCTATGTCGGGTGGAGTTAGAATAGAAAACCCTAGCCAAGTGGGATGATAGAGATATGAAGATCAGTAGTGTAACTAATGCAAAATTGGAATTTGGCATACATCTCATAGCTCACAAGATCTATAGTTCTAGCTGTCTAAATAGTGTGTCATGTGAAGCAGTAGACTTGGCATACAAAGTTGTGAAGAATAATCTGTCATATGATCTTGTAGATTTGTTGTTGAAGCAGTTTAACAAAAACATGGAAAGTATAAGGACATCCAAGAACAACCTTTGCAAATTTAGATCATTGTTGACATGTCTAATTTTCTATGTTCAAAAGTTTTTCCCTTCAAAAGGCACAATAGTATGGACAAGGGATGTGCTAGTGCTATATCAAATTAATGAGTATATTGTAGAAATGGGTGAGAATTTTATTAGTATAATGGATAATTATTTTGATTTCTTCAAGGAGAAAATGAATAACAAATTTAGGATACCCAAGAAATTGGTTGAAGATTACAAAGATGATGTTTGTTTCATGGTAGATAGTGACAAAGTCTACATGCAGGCAGTGAAAGCTAGAGTTGTATAGGTAAAACCTCTTCCCTATGAGGTAAACATAGATGAAGAAAAAGACATTATTGAAGCCTTGATAAATGAACCTATTGATCCAAAGGCACCACACTTTGGAACATATAATGAGGCCAAGGTAAGTATAGAACTTGAAATCAAGCTTCCACAGGTGGTTAACAAAGGAAAGAGGAGAATAGAAAAACTCAAAACATGCACACCTCTTATGTTGACTAAGGGTAAGGGAGAAGATGTGGAAGAAGTAGAGGATGAAGAGGAGTCAGAAAAGGAAGAAGAGTCGGTGAAGAAGAAAGACAAGATGATCATCACCAAGCCATCCACTACAATTTTTACCAGGAGATCTAGGAAGAAAGGTAGTGAAGTTGTCTTTAGCAAACATCCTCCCACCTTCCAAGAAAGATTGAAACAATTGGAAGAAGGTGCTAACATAACCAATTTCAAATCATTGAAGTATGAAACCAAGACAGAGGCTGAGAAGAAATAGGTTGAAGAACTAGTGCTGACTAAGATGGGAAAATGGAAATACTTGCTAGATTAGATAGCCTCCCAAATCTCTAATGAATTATTAGAGAAAATAAAACCAAGATGGCACTTTTCTATGCAACAAATAAATATATCTATGCACAAATCCTAAGGTAGTTGTTACTGAGCATCACAGATGTTGAGGTAAAAGAGTCCTTAAGAAAAATGAAGACAAGATGACTCTTAGATTTAATACTTGTTTAATTTTGTTAAAGGATATAGAGCATGTGGTCAAGAATGCCTTAAGTATGTGGAAGAATTTTTATCAGTTGCATAAACAAAGTGACTTCCTAGTAGACTTCAAGGATGATGACAGTGATGACAAGGAAGAAGAAACATCAACTGAGCCAACACATTTTGATAATGTAGAAGTTGAAGAAGATAAAGAGGAAGAAGCTACCAAGGAAGACAAAGAAGATGATGAGGAGACCGATTCTATGAAAATAGTAGTCATAGTTATTGCCTCACTTCCTCACTCTCCAAGCATACTAGCAGTTACATCAAGTTTGGAGATAGCTTCAACAAGTTTGATTGTGACCACAATAGATACATCAAATGTCCAATCACTCTTTGTTCCCTCACAGCTTAGCACATCACTGATAGAATTGTCTACCACTTCATCTACCAAGTTGCAACCTCCCTCTTCTTTAGCTCCTGAGTCAACATCATCAGGCATGAGTACAATATGTTCCACAATTTTGAGTTCTTCAATAGTAAGTACTTCAGTTTTGAGTTCTACAATTTTGGATTCTACAATTTTTTTTTCTATAGTTTTGGATACTTTTGTAACTACTTCAATTTTAGATTCATCAAGCATACCAGTCTGTATTCCATCTATTGGTACTATATCAATTTTCATTGCTAGTCCTACTATCTCTACATGTGTTTCCATTCTAGATTCAAAGGCATTCAATACAAGGACAGTTGAACCTAAGAGTACAAGATATTTTAGAGAAAAGGAGATAGAGGAGGATATAGACATAGATGAGGAGATTGAGATTCCCAAATGAGATTTTGATAATATCATTGCAAATCAAATGCATATAGCTGGTCAACTCCTCCAAAAGAAGGCCAAATAGAAGAAATTGAGAGAGGAGAGAGACAAAATATAAAGTCATAGAAGATGCCAAGAATATTTTGACTGAGGTGATAGGTGTTGAAGTTGATACTTCTCAACACATTGTATTTCAATTGGAAGAGGTAGTCTAGAGGTTTAATGACAACTCTAGTGGTCAAGAGAAATTGATTGACAAAGCAAAAAAGAAATTTGATAATAAAGTGCTTGAGCACATTGCTCAGCAAATAGTTATTCAGCAAGTGGAGTTTTCCTCAATTTTGACCAATCTTGAAACCTCTTGCACAAATGTAACATCACTTTTTGGAAAGTTATGTAATGTTACCAAGTTCAGAAAGGAAATAAAAAGAAAACTAACAAAGATTGATGAAGATCTGAAGACCAATGTATAGCAGTTGCAACTTGACCCTAGTTCAAGCTCTACACATCATATGAAGATTAGATTCTCATCAGATATGCAGGTAGAGTTGTTGAGAGAAGAAGCAAGGATCTAGTCTACACTGATAGATATTCAAAATATGATCCTTCCCATCATGGATACAATGTAGAAGCACATTGTTTACTCAAAAACATTGATCCATGACAATAACTTCTCCATTGCAAATCACATGATAGAACTCTCTGCAGAAGTGCAAATTGCTCTACATATGTGCAAAGTTTTGCAAGAAAATTGGGATAAGACTCTAGCACTTATTCTCAAGCTACATTCTAATTTTATTTCTTATATTGGTGTCTCTGTGTAAATAAGTTTTGAATAAATCCTTGGCATTATTGTCAAAAAGGGGGAGAGACACTTAGTATGCTATATAAGGGGAGAGACACTTATTATGTATAGTGAGATACTATGTATATTGTATGGGGGAGAATCATGCAAAGGAAAGAAAAGTGTATATAGCAAAGAATTTGAAGATATAGTATACTTTATATACTTACAAAGATAAATTTTGAAAAATCTCAACAACAAAAAATAGTATACTATACCAAGCCTATACCACACTGTGATGTATATAAGTTTTGGCTAATAAGTGTTTTTGTCACTAATGGCAAAGGGGGAGATTGTTGACATTTATTCAAGTTTTTTATTAGTGGCAACACTTAGTCAGATTTTGTATGGCTACTAAGCTCATTGAATAGTCTACAGTGTTTTCCATGTAATTCAATAGCCACCAAGCTCTACAATTCGTAATTCAGTAGCCACCAAGCTCTACAATTCCTATGGAACATTTCAATGGTTAACAAGGGAATTCAATTAGTGTGAAGTGCAATAGTTCAAACTAAGCATAATCAAGCAGTGTGAAGTCCAACAATTCAATCCGAGTAGTTCAGTGGTTACCAAGCTTTGTAGTGTCTACCGACCTTGTAGTTCATGTGAAATAAACTTAGTGTTAATCGAGCTATGTGATGATTAGTTTTTACTGCGTGCAATCATGGTAAATGAGTAATTTAGTTTCTACTAAGTTACATAGTATTTACCAAGTCACCAATGCAGACTAAGTTCAAGACTACTCTTAGATGATTAGTATGGACTAAGCTTCTACTTCTACCAAATGTATGATGATGTCGAGTAGTGACAGTGGATGTCATGTATCAGAACTTCACCATATGGGTCAACTTTTTAATATTGGAGTTAACTTGTATATTGGCCAAATTTGTAATTATGTAAATTAGATTGATATATACGTAATGTATTGTATCATATCCAAAGTAAGTAAGTATGGAAAGTGTCAATAATGTGATATAGAGGCATGCAAATGTGAATTAGCAGTAGACAAAGTGTATTGTAAGGCCATATCAGCAAAGAAGCAACAGAGTCATATCTATCACATAAAGGTGATCAGCACTTCAAAGAATCTCTATCAGCAAATCAGTTGTAAGTCAGAGATCTATTGTTTCATCCTAACAGGTGAACCAGTTTAACAAGGTAGACTTAATAGTATTTTTTCAAGTCCAAAGTAAGTAAGTATGGACAGTGTCAGTAATGTGATATAGAGGCATGCAAATGTGAATTAGCAGTAGACAAAGTGTATTGTAAGGCCATATCAGCAAAGGAGCAACAAAGTCATATCTATCACATAAAGTTGATCAGCACTTCAAAGAATCTCTATTAGCAAATCAATTGTAAGTCAGAGATCTATTGTTTCATCCTAATAGGTGAACTAGTCCAAATCCTTTAACAAGGTAGACTTAACAGTCTTTTGTCAAATCCTTTTACCAAGTACATACTTTATTACATGTTTATAAACCTCTAACAAGGTGGACCTAGTAGTCCTAATAGCTCCTAAGAGGGCAGATCATCAGAAGTTATCATTGTAAGCCTTAACAAGCCAACTTTATGTTGTAGTATTGAAGTTTTGTGGGTATCATCCCCACCCCAGTTTTACTTTCTATTTGGAAGGTTTTTGGGTCACCAAATTATTGTGTTCAAGTATTATAAATTTCTTAAGCTTTCAATTTCTCATGCATGCAATTAGATCTGATTTAATGAATTAAATGGTAATTGGATTATCACAATTAAGATCTAAATTTGGTAAAGTTTTTAAGGTTATTGATTCACCCCTCCCCTCTTGGTAACCTAGCATAGTCTTGAATATTTTCAAAAAAGTGAAATTGTTAGATATCATAATTATGGTGCTAACATGTCACAATTATGATAATGTCACAATGACCTATTGACCCTGCCTTCTACCAAATTGTGATATCTTTTGGCATTGTAATTGTGACAGATGAGGTTTCCATCGTAATGTCCAATATTGTCACTTGGGTGATGGTTAGCCATCATAATTTAGGTCCAAATATAGTAGTGATGTATACACATACACACACATATGTGTGTGTCTATGTATGTATATAAAGAGAGAGATCTTAGCATAAAAAAAAACCAAAAAAGTCACTCAACATTCAGCATGACCACAAATGTGATGGCAAGGCCTATTGGTAAGTAGATTCCTCTTTTTCTCTCTCATTTATCATGAATTTATTTCACTTGAACTATTATTTCTTAGGGAACATTTTGTAATATTGGATTCATTTTAAGTAGGAGGCAATGAGGACATTCTTGGATTTACCCATGTTATATGTACAAGAATACTAAAGAATTGTGATGAATTGCTCATGAGGAATGAAGGACTTCCCCTATGAGTAACCCAACTTCTAGGTACTTTAAAGATTAATCATTTCTTAAAGATTTTAGATGTTAACAGGGAATTTAGATGTTAGTTGTGGTGAGGTCAAATGAGCTTCCACCCGCATGTGGTTGGCCCTGATTAGTAGAGAATATTAAACTATTCTTGAAACCAAGGGAAGCTCAACCTTAATCTATGATTGCATGACAGCTAACTATGTAAATCTCCTAGTTTCAGAAAATGTAGAAAGAGGCCATAGTTCAATATGCATTCTCAATTCATATGCATATGACATTAGGTGGAGTTGAAAAACACAACAAGTTTGAATTTTTGTTAGAGGTCTTTAATTAGGTATTTTAAGTTATAGACCATCACAAACACTATAATGTTAATGATTGTAGCTAGAGTTCTAATGTTTATGATGGTCTATAATTTTAAAAACTTAATAGACCTATTAAATAAATTTAATTTTGCTACACTTTTTCAGCTCCACCTATTGTCCATGGATATAAAATGCAATTGCATGTGCATTCTTGATTAAAAGTGGCAGAATCTTATTTTAGATGCGACAGAAAAATGATGTTACTTTTTTAGGTCTAGAACCTTTTTTGTAATTTAAAGATTGATCCTTTCTTAAATATTTTAGATGTTAATGGGGAATTTAGATGTTAAGGTGGGGGGGACGAATGAGCTTCCACCTTCATGTGGTTGGCCCTGATTAGTAGAGAATAATAAACTATTCTCAAAACCAAATGAAGCTCAACATTAACCTATGCTTTTGATTTGTCTTTCTCTAAATCCAGATGGGAATAACATCTTACTTAGAGGGAAATTGTTTTGGATGACATGGGTTCTTCATAGAAAATAATTCTCTTTGCGCCCACACAAGTGAAAGAAGTATTTTGGGTTTATGATTCTTGTACACTAGCTTGGAAGGTGGTAATTCTTTGAGATAATGGTGTTCCTTTTAATGGTCCGAATCAAATTATCTCAAGAAGTGTTTTGGATGTGGTGGTTAGTTTCCAAGGAAAAGGAAAAGGAAAAACATGGGCATAAGATGTTTTATAGGCACATGTGTCTCTTCGGTAAGAAAAGGACACCAGAGGGCTTGAACATGCAGCCATCTCATCATCACAACTATCCATTCCATTCATTAGTGCCTTGATATAATTGGTCACTTCTATAACCTATTTTTGTCTAACATTAATTTAACTTCTTTTTGTTTAACTTCTTTTTGTTTAACTTCTTGGTTACATCTAGTAATTGAATTGAGGGGGAAAAAATGACTTTATTATTATTTTTTAAATAATTCAATTATCTATCACAATTGTGATGACACTTTCTGACGGCTAACTATCACTTGGATGGCACATCTATTGCAATTATGATGACCAATTCTAATAGTTCAACATCAATTCTACAACACAATTTTTGCATGAATGTCACAATTGCACTGACATTAGCATGACCTCTTGCCCCTTCCTTCTTCCAAGTTATGACAATTTTGTCCATTGCACTTGCGACAGATACAGTTTCCATCACAATTTGCAACAAAAAAAGTCCAACACCTAGCCGATGGGAGCCAATTCATTTTTCTATCAATTGGGTGATGGGTGGCCATCACAATTGTGACCATCAAAATTTAGGTCCAAATGTAGCAATGAGTCACTAGTACATATGGGGTCCAATTGCAATAAAAATTTATGATGGTGGTGTAATTTGTGCTCATTTTCATTTATTTTTTGCAATTGTCCCCAACATTGTCACAATACTGACATTGATGTTGTAATTACGATGCCCATGAGAGCATAAAAAAATATGAAATAAATCATTCTCGATTTGTTTTTATTGTGGAGATTGCTCGTGAAAGAGGTGGAGAGCTCTAAACATTGTCGTTCCCTTGTAATTGGTGCATTTCATTGATGTACCCTTGTGATCTTTGCATTTCATTCCCATGCCCTTATAGATCTGCAATTTCATTATTGTGTCATGCCCTTGTATGATGTAAATCATTCCCCATTTGTTTTGATTGTAGAGAGCTTTGAACAAGGGTGGAGAGTTGTGAACGTTGTCATGCCCTTATGATCAGTGCATTTTGTTATTGTAACCTTATGATCTCTACATTTCATTGACGTGGCCTTACAGCTCTATAATTTCTTTTTTTTTTTATGCCATTGTGATCAATGTTCCCTTGATTTACAATTTTCTTCAAGGGTGAGAAGAGATACCTATGTAAATGTTCTTTTCTTTTGCTTCTAAACATGCATGTCTTTATATTTCCTTCTAAACATGTATTTCTTTATATATTCAAAGAGATCTTTTTTAAGGTGCTTATTACATGTTAGCTCACAACAGAAAAAATGATCCAACTGCATCCATATTCTAGCTACATACATATTCCATAATCTAAATAATAACACAATAAAACTCACTCAACCCATGCTAAATGACTTACCTCAAGATCCTACACAAAAATAATGCAAACCATGAAAAATGGGTAGAGTTCACAAGAAATTTTACAAAAATATATCATAGAAGATATTTTTAGAAAGAAACAAACCATAACCTAGTCTTCATATATACAGAGAGATCTTTTTGAAGATGCTTATTACATATTATCACAATAGGAAAATTGATCTAGATGCATATATATTCCAAAATCCAAATAATAAAACAATAAAACTCACTCAACCCATGCTAAGTGACTTAGCTCAAGATCCTACACAAAAATAATGCAGACCACAAAAAATGGGCAGAATTCACAAGAAATTTTACAAAAACATATATAGCAAATATTTTAAGAAGGAAACAAGCCATCACCTAGTTAAATTGGTCTAGTTGTTGATTAATTGGGTTGATTACAAATTCCTATAGAACTATAATCAAATTAGGTATAATAAAATGAACAATTAGCTATTCCTAGGTAGCAGGATCAAATATAGTTTTTCAAGGTGATAAAATAGCATATGCAGATGCATCACTTGCATGTTAGGCATGAAGTGCATTCCCCAAATTATAAAAAATGGTTGGATATAAAGGCTCCATATGCTGGCCCAACAATGGAAGCCAAGGATGTAACCATGCATGTATTAGCAAACTCTCCTTGCAAGGATCCCACATCTATTATTGCTACTAATTTGGGCATCCTATATGATCCAGAATGTTATGAAGTACTGAATCTAGTAGTAACTTCTCCCATGTCTCTAGAAAATTTAGCATAGGCTTAGGGTCCCTTGGCTCCTAGGAATTGGTAGCATCTATTCTAACTATTGGAAGAATAACTTCAGTAAAGAGTTGTGTAAAAGGAATTGAAGAAGAAACTTTTGCTTCTATGCAAATGCTATAATCATGAGGTGCATTCCCTTTTAGAAGCTGCAACACAAATTTGTATGTAAGAAAAATGGAGAGATCTTATGGGTTATTTCAAATAGGTGAAACTTCATCAGATAGTAGAGAGTTAAAAAGAGAAATAAGAGAAAATTAGATTATAAAATTGCCTAATCTACAATAGGGATAAATATTATATATTGTCAATGTTTGATAGGACAATTGACAAATGACTAGTGGAAGAGAACTTTGCATCTAATTTAAATACATTAGCAATAAATATTGTGAAACAATGATATCATTATTCTTGACCAAGGATTAATTTCTTTATTTTTGTACCTAGTTTCTACATTGATGTATAAATATTTATGATCAATAAATATTTTTATTGTATTGGGTGTTCTATTATAATAAATAATCTAGAATTGAAAAATGTTGATTTAAAGAAATAGGAAATAGGAAAGATAAATATTATAGATTGTAAATATTTGATATTATTATGTTGGAAATTGACAAACTACTAGTGTGATAGTTGTTTTTTTCTTTTTTGATCTTCAGTGATCTATCATTAGAATAATAGGGTGCTATAAGAAATTCTAATAGAGTGCTATAAGAAATGAAAAAAGATTTAGAACATACTAAATAGAATAATAAAAAGTTGAAGGAAAGAGAAAAGGTTTTGATTCACACTTAATGATAAAAGAAAAGCATATCACTAATGATGATGGGAATCTATCATTACACTTCATTATCAATTATCATGACTATTGATCTTAGAATGGTTTCTACAATTGAGTATCAACACACTTAAGCTATTTGCTAAGTTCATGTTAAGCTAGCAACATATGTTGAGTATAATATATACAAGTGTCAAGTTGCAATATGTGCCAAGCTAGAAATATAGTAAGTGTTGAGTCACTCAGGTGCTGATCAAATAGACAATTTCAAATGAGTATATGTGCCAAGTAAACAATAGTTGCCAAGCATGTTCAGGTGCTGAGCAAGATAGAATTTTAGTAAGTGTCAAGCATCAATAATCATCAAGTGCTAAGTAACACAGAATCAACATAAGATTTTGTGCCTTCACAAACTAAGATGTAAACCATTTTGCATGCCAACTACTGGATAGATCTTGAAGCTTAGAGATAAGATTGAACCTATTTGATTCCCTATGTAATCAACATGCAACCAATCAAATAATTAGAATGCTAAAGAGGCAAAATGGATGAATCTCAACCTAGATTCATACCTAAACCTAAGTCATGAATTCTTTTGAAGGAGATCAAAGCCCCATAATTTGTGTGCACTAAATGATAAGAGTGTGATGCATGTGAGAAAAGAACAGAAGGAGTAAAAGGGGTGAAGTGATAAGAGGACATTCAAGGTGACTTAGCCAAGAAAAAGTATTGCAAGATTAGTTAGCAGAATAGAGAATCAGCATTATAAAGGCTTCATATCATATCAGTTAGGATCAAGTCAAACTGAACAAGGATCTAAAATCAGCAATATTAGATTGTAAGTGATCAGGTCAAACATTCTACTGTACTTTCTAACAATTGTTGTAGCAGAATGAAATCCTGTGGACTTAGGTTGGTTTAATATCCATTGCATAAATCCTTTAACAGGGTGGCATTCCAAGTGAATGTCTTGTAAATCCTTTAGATAGGTACACTTCTAACAAGGTGTGAAAGCCTTTAATAGGACAGGCCTCTCATAGGGTAGACCATTGCTAATGGTCAAACATTGTAACCTTGACAAGTTACATTATTGTTGCAATAGTAAGTTGTGGGTGTCATCCCCACCCCAGTTTTACCTTCTCATTTTGGAGGGTTTCTAGGTGATCAAATCTGGTATCAAATGTTTTTATGCATGCTTTTACTTACATTTTATTTCAATATGTTTTCATGCATGTATTGATTTAAGTTGAAAGTTTTAAAGGTTAAAGTTTAGTACTTATGATTCACCCCCCCCCCCCCCCCCCCCAGAAGTATACTTCCCACTTGTAAATTTCAACAATTGGTATAAGAGCTAAGCTGTCATCACGAGAAGCCTTACAACTTGGAGAAAAGATCTTGAGATGGAGGTTTACAAGTTGGGAAAGATCATTGAAAATTAGGAGATTGAGATACATCTCTTACTACAACAACTAGATGAAGTTAGAGATTCTTTGAGAAGTTCGCTAAAGAGAAGGAAAGAGATTGCCATAGTTGAAAATGGCACTTAGTACAAGGAGATTGACACCACAAAGTTATTTGTAGATGGTAACTCTTATGAATTTGATGCAGCAGTTGTAGATCTCATGGACAAGAATAGAGCACAAGCTAAGGAGATCAAAAATCTCAAGTTGGAGAAAGAATCACAAGCTATACAACTATGTGAGGTGACTGAGTAAAAGAAGAAAGCTATAGAAGACAAGGCCATGATTGAAGAAGACAATAGAATCTTGTCGAACATATTGGAAGAAAAATTAGCAAAATTGTTTAGGATCTCAAACATGCAATTGGATACCCTAAACTAAATGATGAATGCCCATCATGAGTTGAATGTCAAGGACATTGAGATAACTAAATTAAAGTTATAGAATGAGAAACTTCAGAATGACCTAAAAAGAGAGAAAGATTTTGTTTAAAGTTTCAACAATCCAAATGAAGCCATCAGATACTTTGAGCAACTACTAAAATCCCCTAGATCCAGTAAAGACACATCAAGATATACAAGCACTGAAGAAGGAGAATCATCCAAAGCTACTGTAGAAAGAAGTAATAAAGGTAAGAACTCTAAACCTACTTGTCATCATTGTGGAAAGAAAGGACATACAACTATTGTTTGCAAGAGCAAGAATGCTAGTCAGAATGCCAAGCCAAGGAACATGATCCATCGTTACAAGTGCAACAAACAAGGTCATTAGGAACATGAATGCAGAACAAGGACCATGCATGCACCAAGATTTGAAGGATGCTGCTACAATTGTTAGAATTTTGGACACAAATCTTTTGAGTTTAGACTGAAGTCCACATGGTCATCAAACAAGGGAAGAAATCAGGAAAATTCCTACAATTGGGATTACAATGCAAGACATAGATATCACTATTGTTAGGAGTATGGACACACTCCAAAGAACTACATAAGAACACATTTTAGTGGAAGTTACAGTAGATGGTTAAGTCAAACTACATATTTTAGTTGTTTGAAGAGTAGTCATATCAGCAAGCACTACCCAACAAGGACAAAGGCACCTAACTCTGAGTTCAACAAAGGAAAAGGGAAAGTAGATTTTGAGCACATCAAAGGAAAAATGAATAAGACATGGAAGAAGAAAGATGGATGTAGCACATCAAATGAAGGGATCACTTCACCTAAAAGGTCAAGTAGTCACACTTCATCAATCTAAGCAAGAAGAAGGTATGTGGGATTGATATTTAAATGCTTCATTACACATCAGTTCCAAGATAAGTTAGTACTATAAAGGATAAAAATTTGCATGAATAAAGATGCAAATTTATGAGAAAAATACAAAGTTAAAACTTTAAGTTTTCACATAGTTGTTGAGTAAGGAAAGTTTCCTTTAGATGCCTAGTGAATGATAATGAGTCAAATTATCAACCAAGACTAGTTGGAGCCGAGTGAGTTGTAGCTGTCGAATAAAAGAAATGATAGTTGCTGCCGAGTAAAGAGAATTTTTATTGAAGCCAAGTAAGGGTAATTCCTATAGCTACCAAGTGAAGTGGAATTTGCATTGATGTCGAGTAAAGCAAAAAATACATAAGGAGCTAAGTGTATAGTTGTATATGCACTAACCATTAAATGTTATGTATTGAAGGGTATAAAGTTGATTTTTTGATCATTTTTTGTCATTCAAACACAAAGAAAAGATCAAGCAGAGTAGAAAAGAAATTTCCAAGAAAAGACAAAGTATTTGCAAAGATTCAACATCACCTCATTAATCTAAGGTATTTCTCAAGTGTCAAGCTACGTTGTTTCAAAGTTTGTTGAAACCCTAGGATAAGGACTTCTAGCTCCAAAAACCCTAAGGATAAGAAACCATTTGAGGTTCAATTAGTTAGTAATGAGGTTAAGAAACTAGATTTTAGGGCAATTCTAGAAGTTGCATATAGGAATGACCCTGCTGGTGCTTTATCTATTATCCCACCAAAATTCATAATGGTTCAAGATGTTAGGAAATGCTAAAATTGCAAGGTTGGAGGGATTGGTGACATGGAGATTCACCAAGCCTACAAAAACTATGCAAGAATGGGGTATTGAAAGAAGAATTTAACATTGTTGAAAGAAGGGGACTAACACATGCCCTAAATTTCCTCATAGTCTTTAAAATAGAATGGATTAGAATAGTTTTGAGCAAAATCCATGATGGACACCTGTGGTCAGAAGGTGGTCCTATCAAGTTATCAAAGAGAATCATACATAGAGTCATAGATTATCCAACCCTAGATTGGTCGAAGACCCTAAGAAGTGACTCCAAGGAAGTCATTGAGAAGAACATAGGGGCAAAGTGGAACAAAAGGGGCATGACCATTAATTTAATCAAATATCCACTTCTAGAATTTGCAATGAGGGTCATATCACACAAATTCTACCAGTCAAGCTGACTAAAAAATGTGTCATGCATTACAGTGGATGTTAAGAAAGATCATACATATGATCTAGCAGAACTACAACTATAGTAAATTATGGAGAATTTGGGAGCAATAAGATCCAAAAATGCTTAGTGTAAGTTTGGTTCAATTTTGATATGTATTTTTTTCTATGTTTAGAATGAATTTCCTTTGTTTGGTAAGATAGGATGGAAGACCAATAGGTCTATAGTTGTACAGATAAATGAGTACATAGAGCAGATGGGAGCCAATTTTGAAACCATCATGACAAGCTATTTTGAGGACTTTAAGAAGTCCATGAAGAAAAGACTAAGAATTCTAGTTTCCCTAGTAGAGTAGCACATCAATGATATCTATTTCTTAGTTGATATTGATTATACTTATATTCAAGTAGTAGTACCAAGAGTTAGATGGCCAAGGCCATTAGGATATGAGATAAACATTGATGAGGCATTAGCAGCAATCACAACATCGATTGTAGAGGAAATTGATAAAAGTGCAAAACCTTTTGGCACTTATGATGTTGTTAGATCAAATGTTGACATGGATCTAAAGATAGCATCTATATTGAAAAAGAAGGATAAGTTGGTTAAGAAACTTAAGGCCAAATTCGGATAAGGAACTACAAAAGGAGAAGAGGAAGATGATGAAGATGAAGAAGAAGAAGAACAATGCTAGGAACCACTTGCCTTAACATAAGGCATGGGTAAAGATGAAGAGGAAGAAGGTGTCAAGGAGGAATAAGCTAAGGAAGCACCAACTAAGCCAGAACCCAAGAAGAGAAAAGCAAGCACACATCCTATAGCATAGACAAAGAGAAAGAAGGTTGCTTAGCCAAGCCCTACAAAGCCTACTACAAGAGAAAGCACAAGATCCACAACTCAAAAGGCAAAGGAGAAATAAAAGAAGAAAGCAATAGAATAGCAAGGTCCAACAAAGAAGAAATTAAGAAGAAAATATGTTACTCAACCTGAATCTAATGAAGAAAATATTGAGTTAGAAGACACAAGCCAATTTAGAGTGGTAAGTCATGCCACCAAGTCTAATTTAGAGAATATTTGTGATAATATTAAAGATAATGTAGACTTAATTGGCTTGAAGAACACTAATATCAATAAATTAAGTAGTGAAGAACAAAACATGGTTGAGGAATCAGTCTATACCATGATGGCTATGTTCAAGAACACCCCACTTGAACTTGATGATTCAATGCCTAAATATTTATATTCTATTATTGAAAATAAATGACATTATTGCCTTAACATAAAGAAGGAAATAAGAGAGTCTACATTGGCTTGAGTAATGCAGACCTTACAAAAGGACAAACAACTAAGGCTAAAAAGAAGCATGGGAGAAAATTTGCACCCAAATATAGAGCCTTCAACATTCTCCAAAACAACATTGAAGATGTTGTTAATAAATCCACTAAGATGTGGAAGTTGATTTATGGTTTAACAATTGTTAAGCAAGGAGAAGAGGATCCCTTTGTAGGAAGAGGAGGAGAATGAAAAAGAAGAAGAAATTGAGAAAGAAAAAGGAGATAACACAATAGAGGAGACACAACATAGAAAAGATGAAATGGAAATAGTTGAGGAGCAACAAATAGAATAGAATGTGTCAAACACACAACTACCACCTTTTAGCCCTCCACATGACACCTCTACACCTGCAGAAGTAAAGGATGTTTCTAACAACTTTGGTCAGAACATCAATCCATTGACTATAGAGGATCTTAAGAATATCCTTAACCAATCTACATTACAAGCTCAGTTACACAATAATGATGTATTGGTCAGTGTAGATGAGTTGCAGAAAGTTGGAGCTAACTTAACAAAGGATAAGGTGAATCCACAAGAACCACCTTTTGTTATCCCTACAGCTACTAGTGGACAACCTACAATGCAAACATAATAGACATGTCTACAAAGGTTGACTCCATAGTCAAAGTGATGATGATTGAGCACAAGACTCAAACTGTAGAGGAAAGAGAGCCTAAAAAGGAACAAACATGACATATGGATACTTCTATTCCTACTACACAAGTATAAGGTGCACCACCACAAATAATTGTTATTGATAAAGAAAATTCAAAAGAGGAGAAGGAGATTCCAAAGGAAAAGGAGGAGGAAGCAATTCAAACTTTGGTAAATCTACCAACTACTAAGACTCCTACAAGAATACCTCAAAAGCCGAGCACTGATGTTATGCCACTACAAATCTCAGCACCAGGCTTGAGCTCCACAAAATTTGCAAGGGTACTTCACTAGGGAGACCCTACATTAAATGAAGAGATAGTCATTCCAAAATATGATTATGACACTATTACACTTGATCAGATAAATCTAATGTAGCAGGCATTAGAAGGAAGAAGAAGTAGGAGATACTCAGAAATGAGAATAAACAAAAGCAAGCATTACATGAGATTAAGGACATATTCTTAGATGCCTTCAATTTGCAATCACCTAATGAAACAAAGCCCATTTTGGAGCAACTCTTAGAAATAGTGGACTAGGTGCAAAGTGAAGACCATGACACCAATGGAAAACTAATGGAATGGTCAGAGAAGAAATTTCAAGAAAAGGTCAATGAAAAGATATCAAATGAAATAGCACTACCAAAGGTAGAGCTAGCAAACAAAATTGAGAAGGTGAAGTCAGTACTTGAGAATATATTCTTGTTGTACACAAAATTGTGCGATCCTTCAATCTTCACACAAGAAACTAGCCAAAGAATAATGAGCTTGGAAAGAAATATAAAAGTATCATGCATGCAATTGCCAAAAGATCCAGCTCAAAGTGAGAAGAACTTTCATACAATGCTTCACACACATAAGGAACTAGTTGTATTGACAACAGAAGAGGTTAATACTAGAGCCAAAATAGTTCAAATACAAGGCACCCTAACCCCTCACATGTAGATTCTACAAAAGGAACTAGCCTATGAAGAAAATGTATTGAAGAAAGATCCTAATCTTTAAACATTAGATGGCTTAATTCACATTGCAATAGAGACAGCAATACAAATCAAATCCCTAGAAGTTGCAATACAAAACTAGGATGCTGCTTTGAGAATTGTAATGGAAGTAAACAAGACCTTCTTGGAAAAATACTTAGTCAATGTATAGACCCTTTAACATAAGTGTCAAAAAAGGGGGAGAAATTGTAAAAGGGGGAGATAGAATCTAAAGGCCAGAAGGAGACTTAATCTGCAAGGGGAGACATGTGAAAGGGGGAGCCAAAACAAACAAAGAAAAGCAAACAAAGGGGGAGTACAAAGCAGAAAAGAAAAAATAAGGCATATCAGACTAGATCAGATAAAGAGTACCAAAATGAATCAGTATGAGGCAAATCCAATCAGAGAGATTTTGGATACAAAAAAAAAAAGCACATCAACTCAGGGGGAGTTACAACAATTTTAAGCTAAATAGTCCTTCACAAAATTTGGAACAATTTTAAATTTTTGTATATATGTCAAACTATAATTATATTATACTTAAGGGAGATAGACTCATCATGCATAGTTAAGTGGTTTTGACAATTGAGTGTCAACACACTTAAGCTATCTGCTAAGTTCATGTTGAGCTAGCAACATATGCCAAGTATAACATATACAGGTGATGAGCTGCAATATGTGCCGAGCTAGAAATACAGTAAGTGCCAAGTCACTCAGGTGGTGAGAAAATAGATAGTGTCGAGTGAGTATATTGTGTCAAGTGAACAATAGATGTTGAGCATGTTCAGGTGCCTAGCAAGATAGAATTTTAGTAAGTGTTGAGCATCAGTAATCAGCAAGTGTCAAGCAATACAGAATCAACATAAGAGTTTGTGCCTTCACAAACTAAGATGTAAACCATTTTGCATGCCAGCTAATGGATAGATCATGAAGCTTAGAGATAAGATCAAATCTATTTGAGTCCCTATGTAATTAGAATCCAACCAATCAAATAATTAGGTTGCTAAAGATGTAAAATGGATGAATATTAGCCATAGATTCATACCTAACCCTAATTCATGAAATATTTTTGAGATCAAAGCCCCATAATTTGTGTGCATTGAATGATGAGAGTGTGATGCATGTGAGTGAAGAACAGAAGGAGTAAAAGGGGTGAAGTGATAAGAGGACATTCAAGGTGACTTAGCAGAGTAGGAGTATTGCAAGATCAGTTAGCAGAATAGAGAATCAACATTATAAGAGCTTCATATTAGATCAATGAGGATTAGATGGGACAGAACAATGATCTAAAATTAGTAATATCAAATTGTAAGTGATCAGGTCAAGCATTCTACTGTACTCTCTAATAATTGTTGTTGCAGAATGAAATCCTACGGACTTAGGTTGGTTTAACAACCATTGTATAAATCCTTTAACAAGGTGGCATTCCAAGTGAATGTCTTGTAAATCCTTTAGACAGGTGCACTTCTAACAAGGTGTAAAAGCCTTTAATAGGGCAGGCCTCTCACAAGGCAAACCATTTCTTATGGTCAAACATTGTAACCTTGACAAGTTACATTATTGCTACAGTAGTAAGTTATGGGTGTCATCCCCACCCCAGTTTTACCTTCTCATTTTGGAGGGTTTCTAGGTGATCAAATCTAGTGTCAAATTTTTTTATGCATGCTTTTACTTACATGTTATTTCAATATGTTTTTATGCATGTATTGATTTAAGTTAAAAGTTTTAAAGGTTAAATTTTAGTACTTCTGATTTACCCCCCCTCTCAAAAGCATAATTCCCACTTGTAAATTCCAACAATGACAATATAGAGCTAAAAGAGACGATAAAGAGTTTTGAATCATACTTGATAATCCATCATTGGATAATAAAAAGTGAAAAAACACCTAAAAATAATTTTGAATAAAGAAAAAAAATGTAATCCAAGAAGAAGTTGCAAAACAAGCT
The DNA here is from genome assembly GCA_028749045.1 of Cupressus sempervirens. Classification (NCBI taxonomy): domain Eukaryota; kingdom Viridiplantae; phylum Streptophyta; class Pinopsida; order Cupressales; family Cupressaceae; genus Cupressus; species Cupressus sempervirens. The sequence continues at coordinate 803,717,661 of CM053783.1, read as the reverse complement.
GCAACACAAATCATGAGGCTCATTTTCTTGTAAAATGTTAATTTTGTTGAACAATTATAAACTCTTAGAAAATTCATTCTTATTCTATTACCATTGACGGGATTCTCTTGAACAAAATCAAAATGAAGAGGCATAAATGCACCAATTTTTTCTTTCAAAACCATATGTGGAGATATAAACATAAAGTACAATGTGTCCAATATTTTTGCAGATATACACATTAATTATAACAATTTTTTCTTTCAAAACCACATGTGCAGATATAAACATTAAGTACAACATGTCCAATATTTTTGCAAATATACACATTAATTACACCAAACTTTTTCTTTCAAAACCATATGTGTAGATACACATTAATTACACCAATTTTTTCTTTCAAAACCATATGTGTAGATACACATTAATTACACCAATTTTTTCTTTCAAAACCATATGTGTAGATATAAACATTAAGTACGACATGTCCAATAATTTTGCAAATATACACATTAATTACACCAATTATTTCTTTCAAAACCATATGTGCAAATATAAACATTGAGTACAATGTGTCCAATACTTTTGTAGATATACACAACCAACTCAATAAGGGTACAACAATAATTTATTCTCGTGAAGAAGGATCATGTCAAATAATACAAGGGAATTTGATCAAAATAGGGAGACAATCACTAGACTATTGTCTAACTTTCAAAGAGAAGGTGATGACAAATGTTATTGTCCTTGCAAGAGTTGTAATGACTTAAAGACAAGAAAAATCAAAATGAAAACAGCTAATAGATATTGTATGGAGAATGGTCACACTAAATGAGGGTTTGATTATTATCCATTGGTGAGTTGTATGTTATATTTTTTTCGCAATTAATATACATATGAACCACATAATGGCAGTTTGATTATCATCATTTTATATAGGTTGATCTCCCCATGGTAGTACGTAATATGGACCAACACATCTCAGAGGAACATGGAGGTGTGAGTATTGAAGGAGAAGATCATGACCCCATGGAAGATGATGATCATGCACTAGAAAATATATTTGAAAATGATGGTACGAATGCATTGATCCATGACACATTTGGTACTTGTGTTGTTGATGTTGTTGTTGATGATGATGATTATGATGAGGATGACATTGAGGCCATCCATGATATACCTATACTTGAGAAGGCAAACATGGCCCTTTATAAAGGATCCCAATCAACTCTTCTCTCTATTGTATATCCAACATAACAATGTCATGTATGCCATGGTTTGTGATATACATCATTATAGTATATAAAAGGTGAAATATGTACCATTAAGATTGTTTATACTAACAAATTATATGGTTTTCTATAGATTGATAGGTGATTATTTTCTACCACCATCAAATATTCTCCCTCGCTTTTACTGAGAATTATGTGACACTATGAAACATATTGGAATGGAGTATCAATCAATAGATGCTTGCCCTGAAGATCATATAATTTATCATAAAGGAATAAAAAAATGCAATAGAATGCACTAAATTCCATACAATTAGATATCAAGATGATCAAGTGATGAGAAAGGTGCCTCACAAGGTTCTTCATTACATCCTCATTATTCAACATCTTAAGCAATTTTTTAGGTGTAGTAGCTTGGCACAATTTATGGATTACTATGCACACAATAGAAGTCAAGATGACATTATTTAAATTCCTACGGATGGTTCAACATTTATGGATATAGAGGAAAAGTGGCCACACTTTAAAGAATAACCTCAAAATCTTAGGCTTTCTTTGGCAATGGACACTATCAATCCATTTGGAGAGATGAGATCTGTTTAATCGATGTGGCTTGTTTTTGTTATCAACAATAACCTTCCTCCATGGATGTCAATAAGGAATGAGCACATCATGTTGACAATGATTGTTCCATGTATTTTATTATTTTATTGTTACCTACATGTAATTATAAGTCTTGGATTGAAATGACCACAATAATTAACCAATGTTGTTCATTTAACTAGGTAAGTACCAAGTGAAAGATATGAATGTATATATTGTATCTCTTATTGATGAGTTGCTGGTGTTATTTAATGGTTTCACTATGTATGATATCTCTAGACCAATTGGACAAAAACAATTTCAATTCCATGCAATTCTTGTGTGGAAAATTTATGATGCCCCAGGGTTGACACATTTCTATGGTATGTTATGTTGAAATCTAGTTGTACATGATAATACTAATTCCAAAAGGGAACATATTTAATCCAATTGTATCATTATCTCGTAGGTTTTCAAACAAAGGGAAAATTTGCATGTCCAATGTGTGGTCCAAAGATGAAATCTTGTCATTCCAAAAGTTTAAGAAAGTAGGTGTTTGATGAGAATATGCACTTCCTCCACATAAATCATAAGTATTGAAGTGTCAAAAAACATATTTTCAATGGGAAAGAAGAGACTACATCAAAGCCATAAAGAATGACACCTCACCTATCGTAGCACTAGTACATTTGGGCTCATTTTTTGACCTTTATTGGTCAAAATTTAAACCCATTTTTTGACCAATCTTTGACCAAATTTGACCAACAAATTGGTCGATAATTTTTCGGTCAAAAATTTGACGAACCTACTAGATGGTCAAAATTTTGACCAATACATTGGTCGAAAAATGCTCAGGTTGTTGAGCCATTTTTTGCCATTCATTGGTCGAACTTTCGACCAATGCTTGGTAGAAATCTGCAGGACATTGGTCAAATTTTTGACCAATGCATGGTAGAAAACTAGATGGCATTGGTTGAAAACTTTTTGGTCAAAAATTTGACATCCAATAGGTTGGTCAAAACTTTGACCAATACGGTGGTTGAAAAATGTTGGCATTGTCAGCACATTTTCTGCCATTCATTGGTCAAACTTTCGACCAATGCTTGGTAGAAATTTGCAGGGCCCATATCATGGACAACGATATTATAGACCCACTTCTCGTGTACTAGGTATGAAGATTTTTGATTGTGAGATCGAGTCAGGATCAAAGGGTGGTGTTGACTTGCTATGAAGAAGTGCTCAAAAGTTAAGTATAGCGAGTTACCGAGTGTGGCCCACCACTGTTGAAGTAAAATTATTGTCCACAAGATCAAGTTTGGATCGACAACGCTCGTTGACTCACTATAAAGAGATGTGCAAAAATTAGGTATAGTGAGTTAACGAGCAATGGACCCACCATCGTGTTCTTAAAGTTTGTTTCAATTGTCTACCACACGATAAAAGTAAGATCAGTGATCATCGCTAGCTCGCTGTGGAAAGGTGCTCAAGAATTATGTATAACGAGTTAGCAAGTTGATGACATGTGTCTGTAGTCATCCATGGGCTCAGTTTGAAGCACCAGCCTTGAAGGAAAGGTAGAGGTGGAGGTGTTTTATTGGCTTGATTGCCAATGTGTTAAGAAGAAAGCTGAGTCAGCTTAGTTGTCATTCCCAGATCATAGGATTTTTCAAGGATCAATGGCACATGTTTAAAAAAGAAACTGTAACGCCACTCTATTTTTCTGTTCGGCACATTTATGATAAGTGAAAGCTTCACGTGTGGGAGAAACAGAGTATAACACAAAGATTTTCATTAATTCCAGTCCCACGCGAATAGAGATTGCAAATTTTCTGAGCACAAGAGCCTGATTGATTGTGTCATGTTAAGCCTAGTAAAGACGTGAAACTATTCTTCTGTCATTCGAGAGAAATTTTAGAAGTTCAGAGAAGAACAAGTTCAGCAGGTCAAGTAAGTACTCATATTATAACCTCTGTGGCATTCCAATTCTCTCAATACTATCAAAATGCCTCCTAAGAAACCATTCTCTGGGCAAATTATTAATATGGATAGGAATTTCCACGATGATTTATTAGAATTACTCCCAGAATCTACTGTACAGCCTACACAAGTTAAAAAGTTAATTTCCTTAAACCCTAGGCTTAAAATTGGTTATGGCCTATATGATAAGGGGAACTGGGTTAGGGATGCAACAACTACTCAAACTGGCCTTATCTTGTTTAAAAAGTGGTTTTCGGAAAGAAATTTGTTTGCCCCGCATGCTAATGTCTGGAATTTTGATTTGGGAAAGTTAGTAGTCCCAAGTGTTTTCATGGATTATGATTTGCTTGAAGCCATTGCTAAGAATTATGACCAATCCATTAGGGTTGTAAGAAGAAAGGATGGTGTGCCTCTGGTCTCGATTACTCTTGAAGAAATTAGAGAGGTTTTTCACCTGGAACCATTATCAGACTACCATGTGAAAATTAATCTGCTAGAATTAGAGAATGAATATAAAGAAAAGAAGGATGTAATTAGGGGAGGTGCACTAAGGGCACATATTGGTACAATAGGAACTTTGCCAGTAATTACTGCAACCTCTAGAGAACCTTTTAAGAAGAGTCTTTTCACTTCCCGGGCTATAGAGATATACAGGACCTTATGCTGAGTTTTTGGTGAAGATGAGCAAGAATTTATGCCCATTGGTTACATGTACATGATGGTTCAGATTGCTTCCTTCAGTGTAGATGTTATTTTTGATTTTGCTTCCTTTTTGGCTAAAAAAATTCATATTGGTTTAGTTGGGATTGCGAAGGGCAAGGTAGAAAAAACTTTTGGTCACTACTCTCTATTAATGCATATGTTTTTGTTCAAAGGAGTGACATATTTTGGTAATGAGATGGAACTAAATAGAGAGGAGAATGGGGAAATACTAGTATTCTAGTTGTGGAGTGCAGATATGACCTAAGATGCAAGTAATGCTAGTTTTGTCAGATTTGATAGATATTTTGTTGCTAAATTGAGATGCCTCATATTGAGTGACAATCCCAGAATTCCTAGGGTACTAATGAGTCTCATCAGGCCTATGGATAACCCCCATGACTTGAAAGTTTCACATAATTGGGGAGATATCATCCCCTACCCTGTTTCTACTATTTTTAGAATCTATGGTTTCAAGGGGAACCGTCATGTTTTGCCTTACCAAGTTCCTTTGAAGGTGGGAATGGCTGAAGTTTTATGGTAGTTAGGGGGAGTGGAAGAAATGTCTTTGTTGAAAAGGCAATTAGGGTCAATTTTCCCTACCTGCACAGTGGCCCATCAGTTTTTGATTACAAAAGGGGGATAGATCTTTTTGCATAAAATTTTGGAGCAGTATATGACGGCTGTCTCTCATCCCCATTTTTGTGATTCTAAGGTATTTTTCAATCAGATGTTGAGGCATAGAATCAAGTTGGGACCGGTCAAGCATGATTCTTATTATCCAGAGGATATTATAAGGAATGAATTCTCATTGCAGGAGCAGGAAACTAAAAATGAAAAATGGAGAGTTTATTCCCAGGTCTTAGAATTCATTCATTGTTTTGATAATAAATATGATCCTTTGGATAATGCTATTACAGAGGCTGACAAAATAAGTAAGCTCGTGCATACCTTCCCTAAAATAATGGAGGTCATGAATGAAAAGAAACATTTTTTTATTGACTCATATCCTGATAAGGCTAGAGAGGTCATGAGGAGGTTGGATTTCACTCCAAATGTGAGAACTGATAAAATAATCGTACAAAAGAGGCTCGGATATACTATAATTCAAAATAAAAGGGTTCCTATAGACAAGGGCAAACAAAATAATAGGATCTGCCAGTATAGCCCAAGAGGAGAGACCTAAAGAGCCTAGTCCTAAGAGGCAAAAGGTGATGACAGAAGAAAGGCCTCAAGATGAGGAATATTCACCCACCCAGTCCCCTTTGAGGATTGGAGAAGAGCAGCTCATTGGTGAACAGGTTGAACAAATGGGATCACAGGGAGATATTTTTATTACTCAAGAAGAATTAGATGAGGGTAACCCTCCAAAACTTCCTCTCCCAAGTTTGGATCTAATAATAGCTGATTATAGAGGCAGGGAGTTGGACCCTGTATTAGCGCAGGCAAGTCGTCAATTTTTGACTGATGATAGTTTTGTGAAATCAAGGGCTTTTCAGTAGTTTGCATGGAGGACAAACATGAACGTTTCGAGGAGAAATGTAAAAAGATGATGAAATCATGAACTAATTGCCTATTATTTAAGAAAATGGGAAACACTATAAGACACTTTGTAGTGCTGCAATAATAGCCAAATCACCAAAGTAGGCATGCTTTTTGGATCATATTCTCTCTCAGACACAGATGTAACATGCATTTTGGTTGCAGGCGATTTCTAGGAGCTTGGGGTTCACTATCAATTCCAACACCTTCGACTAAAATTTTTGAACAAGTCAAAAGTTGTTCCACGATAATGATTACTAATAAACTTTATCATTGTTCAAGTCAAAATTTTATCATTAGAAAAAATGGTAGATAATTTTGTTCATGGTCTCAAGGAAAACAAAGACTGCTTGACAATAGCAAGAAGCAACACAAATGACTTAGAAATAGTCTATCACAATGAAAGACATATTTTGCCCATCATAACACTAGCAATGCTCTACTGTCTCATTTTTGGTAACAGAGACACCCCCCAAACATGAAGGATTCACACCCCAAACATCTTCAAACATGAAATGGTCCATTGTCTATTAGACCGGTGTCTAATCTAGGCTAAACCTCCATCAACAATTACCATCCAACACTGCACTTGCACCAAGTTTTCCCACTCTCCTACATTTGGTTAATATAGTACAAATAAATTATCACAACCTCATTGTCTCCCACCAATAACAGTGACTACAGGTGGTAGGAGAGAATCTACATTGGAAACTTCAAAATAAGTATAGTTGATTGTGCCTAACCAGTCACTGGTTTGAATGCACCAGTTTATTATTCCTTACTCAACCCGCAATGAAAATTAAAAGAATGTGTGGACAAGATAACAAAAATAATAAAATGTTCTCACATTAAATATTAGTCAAAATGCATTTGATACATCATAGGAACTCACTGTTCCATGGGACAGAGACTGAATTGCAAAGAACAGAATTATTTTATTGATTATAATTTTTTCACAATGCCTTGTCTCACCACCCCAACTCTACTTCTCCCCCAAACACTTGACAAATCCCTTCTAAATAACCAAACAACAGTAAACAGCCACTGTTGTCTAACTATCTGACTATTACCAGTTAGTTATAAACTAAAATTTGTTGTCTAAGTTGACACAAAGTGTCAACTTCAACAACTTACAATCATATATGCCTTTAATATATTTCACTAACCCTTTCAAAGGTTTTATGACTTCACTGACCCTTCCAAAGACACCTAAAACCCTTATGAGTTGTACTAGGCCTAAAGACACCTAAAACCCTTACAAGCTTTTCTTTGCATTTTTTCTACATTTGATACTTTTCTTATAGGTGGACATGTCTATCACAAATTTCCAACATGTCTGTCCTTAGACTTCATGGCAAAAACCCTACAAACAACACAAAAAAAATAAGGACATGAACCATCCAAACATCTCTAATAGCATGTGGATATCCCAAAGATGCATAAGTGCATGACTTGTGAAAACCAAAAAGATGAGACTAACTTGTATAACAAGTGAATAACCAAAATGATTTTATGTTTGTGTTATGTTTGACAATGACAATGGTATTTGAATTCAAGTATGAGGAAATTTGTATCAATCAATTCATTAAATATCATTTGAATACAAAGAAGATTTTAAGAGATTCAAGAGCATAATTATAAGCCAAATTTGTGGAAGACCTAAATCAGACCTAAGTGAACAGACATGTGAAGGTTTATTTTGAATATGATGAGCAGATCTAAGGCAGAATTTTTATGAAGGTATATTCCAAGTTTAGAGCATTTATTGAAAAACACTATTTCAAATCTTGGTGGATTATTCATAAGTACAAGGCAGATTTTTTGAAGACCTCGAAGGAGATCTAAGGAAAATCTACCTACATTATAAACACTTTGCATTTCAAAGGTCAGTTCCTTCTGCATTGCAGGATTTGAGGTTGGTGTCTCTTGCTAATTGAGCGTACACATTTGTTTGAAGTTATATACATACATACATGTGTGTGTGTGTGTGTACATACACACACAATTCACCTACAAGAATTTCCATGCTAAATAGTATATGCATCTTGTCTTCTTTTGTTAGACATCAACTATGTGAATGCTTTCTACATTGCTTTCAGTTGACTAAATATATAATAAAATATGCAAGTTTCTATGCCAAACTAACTCCAATGTGGACAAATATCTAATAATTGGGATTTAAACTAAGAAAGAACTATATGTTCAAGGAACCAAAAGATGACTGCAATGAGACTATTACAAGTGAAAAAACTTCAGTCTCATTAAAGAGAATTGGGATGTGTGTTTGAAGACTTAACAAATTTGAGCTTCACTTGGTTTCAAGAATACTATAATATTCTCTACTTAACAAGGCCAACCACGTGAAGGTGGAAGCTCATCTGGCCTCACCCCCCTCCCCCTAACATCAATCTAAAGTACCCATTATCATCTAATTACATACTTCATTCATTCATTCATCCATTTGTGAACTATAACATCCAATCAATACAATCACATAACGTTCATTAATATGATATAAAAATCATTAATACACAATACTAATCAAAACTTCATTAACACATAACAATATTCATTAACATAAAATAAAAATCTGTATTAATACCCATCATTCATACATAATTACTTAAAACAAAGTTCTTTCATTATCCAACAAGGTTTATGAAAGAAGATTTTTAAAACATCATTTCTTTTTTTTGTTTTTCTGAGCTCTCTTAAGAAAAGCGCTCATAGGGACATCCATATCTGCTTCAATCTCCTCCTCTTCTAGCACATGTAATGTCAAATTATGATGGCTCCTTCTCTTTGGAGGAGCAAGAGGTTGTTGCACTAAAGGGGGCTTTGTTGCAAGAACAAGTGAATGCGATAAATTGGCATACTCTTTTTCTTTTTCTAACTGTTACAAGTTTGCAATTAAGTACGAGTACAACATAAAATGCATTTTTCTTACCTAACAATGCCACATCATGTACATTAACATTTTGATTTGCCACCGTGTCAACATGTTGAACACTTGGAACATGGTCCAGTCCTTAAAACTGATGTTCAACATGCTCTGAAATATTCAAAAAAAGGATACATGTCAAATTCCAATTGAAGATGTTAAATTGTATTCATAATTGCATAATTAATTTCCAATAGAAAATTAATACCTCCACTAGTATAATGCACATCATGGCCTTTGTTAGGAGCAGGTTCTGTGGTAGGATATGAAGGCTGCAATAAAATGTTATGCACATTGTTATGTAGTCAATTTACGTTTAAAACTAATACCAAAAAAGAATCTTCTCAACTATTTAATTTCATTTACTTTTCATCTGACCAATTTACCTGTGAGATATCATTTGGTGCACTGGATTCTTGGGCAAGGCTTATAGATTCTTCATGTAGGCATGCAACCACAACTTTATAGCCTTCCTTCAAGGCAATTTTTCTATCTTCATCTGTGACCTCCACATTGAAATCTATGCCTTGTGGTTTTTGCTTGATAACGTCAGTTTTCCATGTATGGTTTCATTAAACAAAACTGTTTGCAACATTATATTAAAAAAAAAAAAAAATTTATTGCTCTACATATCAGTCGAGACTACAGATTCATATAGCCACCAGAGCCAAGTTTGCGTTGGCCAACCTTTTCTATTCTCGCTTTTGTAGCCATGGATGTGTCCTGCAATCTATGAATAATTTCAAACATCTTAGATTATATATTTACAAATATCAATAATTAGTGCATGATTACAATGTACTTAATACTATAATGACATACCTCTTTTTGCCCTGTGCTGCTTTATTATCTCTATCTTCACATAGCCTTTTCTCCTTTGCATCTTCTATTATTTTATTCCACTCCATTGGTGGAATCATAGGAGGATGATCGTACTTTGGGTTATCCTTAAGACCCCTTCTATATTGATCCCTCGCAGTCTTTATATGCTTTGCTACTCTTTTCAGAAGTAGGCCAGTGTCAAAAATGTTTTTCCCAAATTTCTCCTCAATGGATGCAATCAGCTGATTTTTTAATTCCCCAGCTTGTAAATTCCACCTTTTTAAAAACAAATAGATTGTTAGATCAATAACTTTAATATATTACAATAAATAGAAGAAAATAAAAATTATGTAGCAATGATATGAAACTACGTACCTTTTACATATGGTGGGTCCAAACAGTATCAATGTCATATGAAAAAGATGTTCAAAGAAAGCATTATTACCTACAAAAACATAATGGATTTATCTATCCAAAATGAGTAATGTAAAAGTAAACTAAATTTATACTTTAAAAAATATCAATTTTAAAGCACCTGGAAGCTTTCGTTCTCTTAATGGAAACATAGTTTTCTTATTCAGCAACAATGTCCCTTCATACGAACCAGTACTAATCACACGAACTGCTCCAAGAAATGGATCAGCTTCAGTAGTACTGCTCTCTGTTGCTCTATCAACTGAAACATCATAACAATTAAATGACAATTTTAGTACTGCTCTTTGTTGGTCTACCTCCCTGCCTATGTCCATGTCTCTCTATGTGTGGCTATATGTGTGTGTGTGTGTGTGTGTGTGTGTGTGTGTGTGTGTGTGTGTGTGGTGTGTGTATGCATGTGTTTGTGTGTATGCAAGCTTCTTTAGACATCATTGAAGCACTAATGTGCGACTTCATTGTTCATCAACTTGTAGAAAGACATTACAAAATATAGCACATTACAAAATATAGCAAAAAAAGGTTTTACCAGTTCTACTAGGCATAGACGATGATGTTTGCATGGTCTTTGTTCCCGACAATGCAGTAGACAATAGTGGACCACCAACCAAAGGAGGAGTCCACACTTCATCATGAGCTGAAGAATAGAATATTGTTAGCAAAGAAATTTGCAATGGATAAAGATCAAATGGGATACTAGCAAGAAACATCAACAAAAAAAAAGGTAAGTGTTATAATGTTGATCAAAACAAACAAAGTGTTACTTACACGAAGGTACTGTGAAACAACCCTAACCATGTTTAGCATGTGATGTCGCAACTGGCACATATGTCTATACAAGAACACATAAAATCAAAGATCATGATCCATAAGATACTATAAAATATTAATATCTATTGAACTTCTATTACTGCTTTAGTCAAATTACTACTTACTTTCCAAGATTGGATTCTACGATCCAATTCTATTCTCAGTGCCTCTTTCTCCTCACTTCTGTCACCCTTGATGATAATTTGAACAAGCTCATTAGTGTATCTTTGTGTAATTTGTTAGGTGATGAATACAGGGTCAGTACTAAGGCCAATGTCATGTAGATATGATGACTGTATTTCAGATTGCATTTGATCAGCGATCATTATAGCTTTTTCCTATCATTTGTGACATCAAATATTCGTATACTTTCATCAAAATAACTCCAAAGCCATAAAGAAAAGAACATAATAATAGGACATTTGTTTCTATATTAACATTAAAATTTACAATAATTAATGTTTACCTCTACTGAAGGTGTCTGACATGGTGCATCCATATCGCCCTGTGAAAAAAATTAGTAAGTCTTAGAAATCAGCAGCGAAATTAAAGTAATAGACTTACCAAAAAAAATATTAATAATAAAGTAGATTGTATATGTAAATCATTTGTCTTAAGTTAAAAATTTAGCATAACTAATTTTTATATCTAAAAAAATATTTGGCATGTTCTACTTAATGTTTATATGTGCACATATGGTTTGGAAAGAAATATTTGGTCATACAAGACCCCATCATAGTTGACATTGATCATACCTAAAGATTTCATTGATCATCATGATTGTCATCCATGTCATCATCATCATCATCATCATCATCACCATCATCGTACTCGTCACTTTGATCGTTGTCGTCACCACCACCATCTTCATCACCATCATCATCCTCTTGATCACTATCATCATCATGACCATCATCGCCATGATCATCACCATCTTCATCACCATGATCATGATCGTCATCAGCATCATCATCATCATTATCACCATTATTGTTAGCATGACCAAAATCATCACCATCTTCTTCTTCTTCATCACTGGGTAACTGTTGTTCCTGATAATCATTTACTTCCTCTTGTGCTTCTTCAATATCTTCTTCTTCGATCACATTATACTTTACTGGCCTTCCTCTTGGGTCATGTCTAACAACAAATGACCAACCTAGTTTTTCTGGAACACCAAAGTAAAACACTTGCTCGCATTGACTTGGAAGAACATAGGGCTCATCTCCGATTGGCTCAAATGACCTTGTAGTAATCATAGTAAATCCACTGTCATGTTCAATAATATTCCTATTGGGATCATTTTGATTCAGTTGTAACCTAAACCATTTGACAACAAATAGAACTATTTTGAATGAATTAAAGTCACACTCAAGTATATCATCCAAAATGCCATAGTATCAATTTTCAAATTGTTGAGGATGTATGTCAGTTCTAGATGAAATATTGGTGACCACAAAGACAGCACTTATCCCGAAATCACACATTTTCTTCGTTTCATCTAACTTTTTTGTGCAAAATTTATAGCCATGGTAGTACATAGCTTTGTGCTGTTTGACCTGCAATTATTCAAACATGTCAAGAATCTTTTCATTGATCTATGAGTTGATATTAAACTTATGTCTCATGATTAGTAATCGTATGCATACCTTTGTATCTCTTAAGCCATATATTAGATCAAGTACCATTGGCGTAACATTGGGATCTCCATTACGATGGGCTTCTTTAACCAATGATGCAACACCATCCCATGTTAATGAGTGACCATTTTCTTGAGATTGTTCAATACACACTGCCATCCAATCAAGATTGTTTGCAATATACAAGTGTAGTGCATCCCACTCGCGACCAACTATAAAGAAGATAATTACACCAATTAGAAACAACTTGTATATATTGATGATGGATAAGAATTGTTAAATTACAAAATAAAACTTATAATTACCTCTCACCCTCCTCAATCTACATTTCCCTATCAGGTACTCCCCTTTGAATTTGTCATTATAGTTGGGATCCCAAATGCGATCTAGATGGATACCTGCTGCAAACTTTGGAAGATATTCACTAATATACACCATGGTCTAGTATATCATATATCCCTCTATCATAGAACCCTCAGGATGTGCTCTTTGTCAAACCAAGCCCTTCATAAATTTCAAATGCCTCTCAACCATCCACATTGATCTAGCTTGTACAGGTCCACACAATTCAATCTCCTCAACTTGATGTATGAGGTAGTGTTCTTGAGCATTGAAAAATGTTGGAGGTAAACACTTTTGCATTTCACACATAAGCTGTGGAATTTTTCTCTTCCAATATTTTATATCTTTTTTATCAATTTCTTTAGATGATAACCACCTAAATGAGATTCAAGATGCAAAAACACATAGAGGAGATTTCAAATAAAATTATACAATAGATTTCTGATAAAAATCTACAAATATAAGAAAAAAAACTCTTCTAACCTCATGTATTTTTCAAGATCATATATAACTTGTTTAATACTGTTGTCAAACTATTGTGGAAGGGATAGAGGTAGGATGAACTGCAATCATTAAAAAATGATCATTTCAATATATTATTAAATAATGCAACTAGTACTACATTCAATCTTACAAATATACTATAAATAGAAAAAATGACTTACCTTGAGGAAGGTATGTCGATCATGTGTCTTCAACCCTGGCCAAAAATCACCTTTCTTTGATAGAAGAGTGCTTATATTTGTAGCAAATCCTGTTGGAAATTTTGTTTATTTTATGACTTCTTTTAATGCATCACTTTGTTGCTCTGTTAATAACCAAGGAAGGGCACTTGTATTTATGCGATCTCCATTCCTGTTTGATTCAATGAAAACTTTTAGTGCATGATTAGATTCATGAATGTCAGTACAAATTTTAGCAATTTGTTCTCTATCACGCCTTCCATCTAACATTTTCCATAGTGTCTCTATTACATTCTTTCCAATATGCATAGCATCAAACAAATGCGCGATTGGGAGATCCTTGTAGTATGGTAACCTACTAAATTGAGTAGGATAACTTTTCATTCCTCTAGGAAGTTGGTCATTGATGCCTTGACAACCTTCACGAGCATCAGTTATAGCATTAGTAAATATAAGACAATATCGAAATACAAATTGTAAACTTTGGACAACAAATTGGACATTACCTCGACGATTTAGCCGATCGTATTTCAACTTCCATAAATGAGGTGTCATTCTTCGTGGCCTTGATGATGTCTCTTCTTTCCCATTGATAAGATTTTTTTCGCCAATTTGACACCTATGATTATTGTGGAGAAAGTGTCTAAACTCATCAAACACCTACTTTCCTAAACTTCTCGAATTATGACATTTCATCTTCAGACCACAAACTAGACATGCAAATTTTCCCTTTATCTGAAGACCTAAAAGATCATGTATAATTGGATCATGTACAATTATCATGCGCAACTTAAGCATTTGATAGTAATGTGTAAGCACTATAACAGACCAAAACTATGTGATCTTAACAATATAACATATTGCAAAAATGAGTTAGCCCAAGGGCATCATGTATTGTCCATACAAGCATTGCATGGAATTGAAATTTTCGATGTCCTATCGGTCTAGAGATGTCATACATAGTGATGCCATTCCATAACTTCAACAACTCATCAATTAGGAGCTCAATATACACATTCATATCTTTAACTTGGTATTTACCTAGCAATTGAATGAACATAAACATTACGTAACTATTATAACCATTTTCATGCACTATTTATAAATTAATTTAGATAACTATAAAAAAAAATATTGGCACAATCATTGACAACATTATGTGCTCCCTCTTTATGGACATCCAAGGAGGAATGTTATTGTTAATAACAAAAATAGGCCATACTGAGTAAACAGATCTCATATCTCCATATGGATTGACACCATCCACCGCCAATGAAAATTTTAGATTATGAGGTTCTTCTTTAAAGTGTGACCATGTTTCTTCTATCTCTTTAAATGTAGAACCATCGGCAGGCATTCACATAATGTCATCCTAACTTCTATTGCATGCATGGTAATCCATAAATTGTGCCAAGCTAGCGCACCTGAATAACCATTCCAGACGTGGAATAATGGGAATGTACTAAAGAACCTTGTGAGGCACTTTTTTTGTTATTTGATCTAACCGATATCTACTAACATGACAATTAGGAAATTCTGTTGCAAATTCATGTTGTTTATGATATAGAATGTGATCATTGGGACATACATGTATTGTCTAATACTTCATTCCAATCTGATCCATAATGTTAGATAATTCTCGGTACGAACGAGGCAAAATGTTTGATGGTGGTAACAAAAACTCACTAATCAACCTACAACAACAAATATGCATTGTTAATATAATGAATAGTAATTTTATGCTAACCTTGAAGATGAAAAAAATGACATACCTTAGCATACATGACATTGCTACATTGGATATACTATTCATAACCTTTAAGTTCACCAACAACATTATAGCCGACAGTAGAGTTGTTTGGGAGCCTAGGTATAAGGGCTCGTGTGCCTTCTCAAGTAAAGGTATATCAAGACCATCTTCATCATTATTATCAAATTCGCTAGTACCATCATTGTGAGCCTCTTCATCACTTTCCCCAATACCATCTTCTTCAATCATGTCCTCTAGCACATTATCATCTTCTTCCATGGGAGTGTTATCCTCACCTTGGATATTCACACCTCCATGTTCCTCCAGTAGGAAATCCACATTCAGTAATGGACAAAAATCGTGGCCTCCTTCAACCTGACCATATTGCCTACAATGACTCTAGGCTATTGTGATTAGAATTCTTTGATTCTTTAAACCCTTACACTTTTTGCAAGGACAATAACATTTATCAGGTTTTCTTCATAATTGAGCCCACAATGCAACCATTGTCTCATTATTTTCTTCTAGATTCATATTGTTAGGCATGGTCTTTCTTCACAGGAAAATATACCTACAAATAAATTGGACATGTTGTGATTAATGTTTATATCTGCACATATGGTTTTTGTTAATTAATGTTTTCAAATGTAACTAAAATGATTACAAACATATCAAAAAGGACCTTCATAGGGTCTTATTACATCAACTGTTCTAACATGGTCATGTTGGTTATCTTGAGACCTTAATGTCTTCTCATGCCTTCAACCTTGACCTTGATGCTCCTGCATCATTCTCCCAAGGATCAAGGAAAGTTGGATCATCATGGAATTGAGTAGGTAGACCTTCTAGGAAGTTGCAATACTTCAACCTTGTAAGTGTCACGTCAATGCAATGGGTACTAAACAAACAATTTAAGTTGATGAGAAATGGTTGTTATGAATTCAAATTGTAAGTGTCACCTCAATGCATTGGGTATTAAAAAAACAATTCAAGCTGATGAGTATGGGTTTTTATGAACCACAACTTATGAAATATGCATTAAGTCCATACCTGTTGTTTACAATGAGTATGGGTTTTTTTTCTAAGAACATACCTGTTGTTTACAGTCATTAAGTTTCTATATCCTCTAAAAAATTTGAAGCAATGATCCAAAGTCACACGATTGAAGATGATCATTGTCCCCTCAAAGTGCCATCGTTTGATAAATTGTTGCATTGAAATATGATCTAGAAAGGGCCTTTCCACATAGTATGTTGGCACTATTTGGAAATCATCGATCATGTGGTTATTGCAAAGAGGCTAAGGACCAAACATGGAATCATGGAGATAGTGCACGGATGTACAAGGAAAATTTGTTGCTCTTTAGCTACTAATCTTGCTTTGTGCTTGTCAATTAAAACATTATTTTTAAACTTGATCTTAATACTTTTTATAATCAATGGCTTTCTTTCCAATGTCTATCTCTTGACTCAACACATTTTTTCATTTTTCTTTCCTTCTTGCTTCATCATAAATACTTGGTTCACAAGCACTTATGGTGTTCTTCTTGCTAATATTATGAAGTGGACAATGACTTTCAATCTAGATAATCAAATGTTTGGCTCAACTTTTTTGGGTAAGTGTGATGATATGTAGTACACTATAAATTTTATCTTCAATGAAAGCATTAGCACCTCTAATTTTCAAATGGCGATCAACTAGAATTAGCTGACAATCTAACCTAAAAAATACATTTTATTCCAAATTCCAATCATAGTTAAAGACATTTAGCTATTGGAAAATGGCAAGATTATGTCTTATTTCAGATATGCAATAAAATGGGCAAGAAATGTGGAAGAACGTTAAGTTTTTATCCACCAAAATATGAGTAAAATTGTATAAACTGAATGTATTTTTAAAAATAATGTCAATTCCCTTCAAAAGAAATATTTTGCATGCAACTTACTTGCTGAAGATATTTCAAGTTCAGCAACTCTTTAATCATAGGATCCACAATAGTTGGAAGCTTTGACCTGTCTGTCAGTTGTGGCTTGGCCTGCAGCAACAAAAAATTCTTAGTATATGCATCTCAACATTTAAAAAATACATCAAGCAATTCAGGTCAGTTACAGTCTGTAAATTAATTGGCATTTGTTTCTTCTTTAACATATTCAACAATCAAGTACAATTAATAGGAATACAAGAGCAAAACTTGGAATTCTACTAATGTCATCAATGTTAATCTTGGGTACTAGTACAAAGCCAGTAAGAAATCTGTAGTTGTACCAACCAAGATATTTACAAGACTTAATCACAAAAGGTTCATTTAGCACAAAACAACTTCAAAAATATTGTATATATACACTCTTTGACGTTGTCAAAGGGAACAATTATTTTAATGATGTTTTACATAAGAATTGCTAGAGGAAATGATAAGCATGAAATATATTCAAGTTTTGACACTAAGGAATTGAAACATCTACACTCAAGAATTTCCTGGAGTATTTAAATTCACTTGAATTATGCCTTACAGCTTCTTTGAAAAATAATGATTTAGATATTCAGTGGTATCTTAAGTACTATATATATACTAGTGCTTGCACCAAGCATAGGTGCAAGAGTATAATCGATAGTGGCATGCAGTTGATCATTTTAGAAATCTGGCAGCTAGTAGCATTGTTTTATAGAAAAGCCCTATACTATTATTTGGTAGGAAGATAATTAGAACCAAAGTAAACATGGTGTGCACAAGTAGCATCATTTGATTGTTTTCTATTTTGAGGTGTAGAATATTTGGTGGATCTTAATTTTTGTGGAAACTATTTTGAGCAAGGATATGCTAAAAATGAGTTCTTCTTCTACAACCATAAAAACATTATCAGATTCACCATCCAAACTATTGAGTTTCAACCAGATATCAATATGTAGTTTACGAACAGTTGGCCTAAATGGTTGTTGTTATAATTGAGAATAACACCGAGCTTGATTTGATGAGTTTTTTTTATTAACTCGTAAATTTTCTAATAATTCAATAGATTAATCCATTGATAAAAAAACATGGAAACTCATTAGCTATTATTGTGGAGTTAGATCTCAACATTGGCTCTAGTATTTCTTTAGTTGGCAATCGTGCATTGGTTACATCTGGATTATCACCAGCTATTGTAGATGATGGAAGTGATACTATGTATGAAGCTTCTAATATAGGAACTCCATGAGAAGCTAGAGATCATTTAATGGAGATTTGGTGATGAAAAATGGGATCTCTAAAGATGAATAGAGATCGTTGAAGTTAAGAGGGCTCCTCAAAGTGTTTTTTGAAGTGTCCTATGTGTTTTTTGACAAGTAGGATTGGTTATAAAGTGTAATGTCCTCATTTTAGCTCACCATGGTTTATGTTTGGATTGACCTATTATTGGCCCTCATAGGTTAAGGTTGATGGCTAGAGGGACCCATCTAGAAAAACAAGAGGATCTTTCCCTTCTATAGTACAGAAGTGTTTACGATTGCTCCTCGTTTGTTTCAGTTAGGTACACTTACAATTTATAGTAAGTTATGTATCCAACATTTCTACATTTGGCAAGGCACCTGGACCGATCTCAATGCAGTGACGACCCTTGGCACTACTGATTTTATCAAATATTCAGGGAATTACTAGTTATAGTAGGTTAGGAGTTAATAGAGAGAACCATTAATATTTTTAGTAAGGCAGTTGGTTGTGCGATGGAAGCAATGGTTGACCAACTGGTTCAGATGAGACAGAGAGATGATGAGTAATCAATGAGATATTAAAATTATAGTAATAGTAATAAAGCTATTTATAATGGTTATATTGTAAATTTATTACTTATCTTCATAAAGTATTATTGAGGAGCCATTATATTTAATGGAAAAGTATGCCTTTAATAATGACATAACTTAATTCAAACACAAAAAATAGTTATATAAGTCATTAAAGTGACATATTGGTGAAGCCTCATGAGTCAAACTTTATTGAGGAATTATAAAAGCCCTAGAAATGAAATTGATTAATTTTTTGTTTATGAGTTTTGACTTTTATATTGGATGTTGTAGTGAAGAGTGCAATGTGACCTAGGGTTTTATATTGGATTTTCCAGGGAAGAGTGCAATGTTGAATTACAAAACATTATATGACTATTCTGAGTCTTTATTGCATTCAAAGAATGAAATTTAGTACTGGTCCTAATTTTTCATAGCAATCAAACCATGGATTTTGTATTGATTGATTCTAAGACTTTATATTATTCAAACCATGGATTCTAATGTTAATTCTAGGTTTTTATGGCATCCAAAACATGAACTGTAGAAGAATTTATATGGTTTGAAGGGATGTTGCCCCACACTTCTCGTCACCACCCTTGTAGTCAAATGTTGTTATTGGACTCTTGGGATATTATTATTGGGTAAAGCTTAAACGGTCTTGAATTTGTTTGTTTGCTTTTGCTATTTGGGGTTCTTTGGAAAGGGAGGAGATCCTGGTAGCGGCAAGCCCAAACTTTAGATTGTTGTTCCTTCTATGACTTTTGGTGGAGCATTAATAAGTTTTGTTCATTCTATGAGAAGAAATACACATAAGAAAATAAATTCATTCAAAAAACCTGTGACAACTTATCATGACAGACAAAATGGAGATGATACCTTCTATTTGGCAAATAAGTAAATATCTCCAAGGAAATACCAAATTCAAACTCATGCTCAGGTTGCATGTGTCAATAGTCCCCGTCGACCTTAGTCGCAAGGCTAACTAACTTATCAAGAGTGTGTATCCCACAAATGAAATTGGTATAAATGTTACAACCACTAAATTTGGACGGCATGGAAATTCAGTCATCACTATCCTATGTAGTACACTTAATTTCATATGTTGGAATCATTTTCTGACGTGTACACATGATAGTCCAATAGTTTTTAATGTCATCTTCATCACAATTTTTCTATGGTAGTCTAATAGTTGCAGGTGGCATCTTCATCACAATTTTTCCATGATAGTTTTGTTGGTCTGAATTTTTGCATAATCGAATGCCTTTGTCCAAGGTATAGAAGAATTTAGATTGGGATCCACCTATGGTGAATAGGGTTTCTAGCCAAGTCATATTTTGTAGGTCTTTGAAGCATTTTTTTGTCAAAACCCTAGGTCATTTTTCTTTTAAATTTTTCGGGCGCGAAACTAAAAATATGCGAAGATTCCCATCCTTTTCAAACTTTTCACGCCCTGAGTCACATCTTTTCTTTTGTGTTTCTGACCACCCAATCCCTAAAAGATCTATGGCAATCGTTATCTCGCTATGAAAAGATACAAGTATTTTACCCTTAGCAACATAGCGACCACCGCTAAGTTGAAAAGCGGTACTGTCAAGTGGAAATACGATGATCGGAGATTGTATTGTTTCAGAGATATTTCATCACATTTACAATAGATATGTTAGAACCTAAAAAGGAATTACAACATTGAGGTACAAAAGGCATCAACAGAAATCTTAGCTTTTTCGATTAGTCACTTTGTCGCTATCGAAGAAATTGGACACTTCACCATTAGCGACATGATGCCGTCACCAAAAATAATGGCGGCAATCACTTTTAAATTTTTTGATGATCGTAAGTTTTTTCAGGCTGCGTGGTGCACGTGCTATTTTATTATGTGTCAAATGCATTAATGAGGGTAGTTATGACTTCACTCGCCTTTATCTTTTTGACCCTAAATTTTGATGAGTCACCAAAAATTGTTATGTCGCTATCAGAGAATTGGTGTCTCTCGTCGTTAGCGACATAGCGCCCAGACGAAAAGTAGTACTGCGGCAACTTTTCAGAGTAAGTGGGTCCTAGAAAGTACTCCATCAGATATCAATTATAAAGCTTTGGAACACACTAGCATCTCATGGGCTACACGTATACGCTGGGAAAAGCAAAGACACCGGGATTCGCTATGTCGCTATCGAGAACTTGTTCTTCTCGCCGTTAGCGACATAGCGCCCAGCTGAGAAATAAACAAATATGGGTCCCAAGAAGTAGGTAATATAGCCAGGATTTCATCACATCATCAATGATTGGACCCACGCCCTATTCACAAAATATATGAAAGACTGATCGTCAGATCTATCTCAGATCCATGATCGTCGCTATCTCGCTATGGCAAGTTGCACGAAGCTTACAAATAATGACATGGTGACAAGGGGCCCACCATATTTCTTTTGAGAAATGCATCAAATGTCATCTGCATGATCAAATCACGATCAATGACAGGCACTATCTCGCTATGGCAAGGTGCTCACTCTTTATGTATAGCGAGATAGTGCCTAAGTGACACGTGTCCTCAGAGTTCTGTGGGTCCAGTTCAGAGGTGCCAACAATGAAGGAAAGGTACACATGGAAAATTTTTATTGGGTTGACTACCAGCTTGTCAAGAGGAACATGAGTCATCTTTGCTTGCATCCCTGGATCATAGGATTTTTTGTAAATCTACGGTGTAAATTTGAATATAGAAGGTGATGCCACCCTATGCATTTATGAGAGATGAAAGCTTCGCGTATGAAGAAAAATAGAGTATAACATAGAAGATTTTCTTAATTCCATCGTACTTGAACAAAGATTCAGATCATTTCTAAGCAGAAATAGTTGTTGAGAAGATCGTGCTGGATTCGGTAAGATTGTGAAGCAGTTTGTTCGCAGAAATATTGTAGTAACACTAAGAAGAACTAGAGAAAAATTCAAAGTAAGCACTTGCATTATAATCCTCTTGCTGTTTCAATTCCTCCGAGAGTTAATTAAAATGGCTCCAAAACAGAAAGCATTTTCTGGTCAAGAGAACTATTTGGATAGGAATGTCCACGATGATTTTCTTGAACTGCTCCCTTCTTCCACTGTTGAAACTATAGAAGTTAAGAGGCTAACTTCATTAAACCCTAGGCTAAAAATAGCAGATGGGTTGTATGACAAAGGAAACTGGGTTAGGGATGCAACAACTTCACAGACTGGTCTTGTTTTATTCAACAAATGGTTTTCAAAGAGGAACCTTTTTGCCCCACATGCCAAAATCTAGAATTTTGGTTTAGGGAAAATGGTGGTTCCCAATGTTTTCATGGATTATGATCTTTTGGAAGTTGTAGCTAAGAATTATGACCAAGCCCTTAGGGTAGTGAGGAGAACTGATGGTGAAATATTGATTACAATCAGCGCAGAGGAGATTAGGGAAGTTTTCATTTTAGGGCCTATCACTGATTATCATGTGCCCATTGATTTGAAAGGGTTAGAAAATGAGTATATGTCTAAGAGAGATGCAGTTAGGCAAGGAGCATTGAGCGCACACATAGGTAGAATTGAAACACTGCCAGTAATAATAGCATCCTCCAGGGAGCCTTTCAAAAGGGCATACTTCAATTCTAGGGCTATAGAAATATATAGGTCCTTGTGTAAAGTTTTTGGGAGAGATGAAGAAGAGTTCATGCCTATGGATTTTATGTATATGATTACTCAAATTTCCTCTTTTGGTGTGGATATAATTTTTTATTTTGCTTCTTACTTAGCTGAGGAGATTCACATTGGACTAATTGGAATTGCTAAGGGTAAGATGGAAAAAACTTTTGGCCATTATTCTCTGTTAATCCACATGTTCTTATTCAAGGGAGTAACATATTTTAGTAAAGAAATGGAATTAGACAGAGAAGAGAGTGGGGAAGCATTACTAGTTCAATTGTGGAGTGCAAATATGACTTGGGATGCAGAGAATGCTAGTTTTGTTAGGTTTGATTGGTATTTCACTTCAAAGTTGAGATGCCTCCTATTAAGGGACAATCCCAGAATCCCCAAAGCATTAATGAATCTCATTAGGCCTATGGACAACCCAAGTGGTTTGAAAGTTTCACATAATTGGGGAGATGTCATTCCATATTTTGTTTCTACTATATTTAGAATATATGGTTTTAAAGGAAGCCCTCACATACTACCCTACCAAGTGCCTTTGAAGGTAGGAGTTGCTGAGATATTGTGGCAGCTGGGAGGAGTGGAGGAAGCCCTTCTATTGAAAAGACAAAAGGGGTCAATTTTTTCTACTTGCACAGTGACTCATCATTTTGTAATCACAAAAGGAGGTTGGCTTTCTCTGCACAAGATTTTGAATCCTTATAAGATGACCACTTCCCATCCTTGTTTTTGTGATTCTGAAGGATTTTATCATTTGGCTCTGAGGCAGAGAATTAAGCTTGGTAAAATTGAGCATGAATTTTATTTTCCTGAAGACTTAATAAGGAATGAGTACTCCTTACAGGAGCAAGAGACTAGGAAAGAAAAGTGGAAAGTCTTTTCTAAAATTTTGGATTTCATTCATTGTTTTGATCCAGATTATAGTCCTTTGGATGATGCAGTTACAAATGTAGATAAGATGAGAAAACTTATGAATAATTTTCTTGAAATAATAAAGGCAATGAATGAAAAGAAGCAATTCTTTATTACGTTCTACCCGGATAAGGCTAGGAAAGTAATGGTAAGATTGGGTTTTACTCCCAATATAAGGGCAGGTCAATTAACTGTCCAAAAAAGGTTGGGATATACTATTGTTCAAAATAAAAAGAATACAGTGGACAAAGGAAAACAAATAATTGAATCCAATAGTAGGGTTTTGGAAGAGAGGCCTACTGAGCCCTCCCCTAAGAGGAGGAAAATAATAAGAGAAGAGGATTCTCATGTTGAGGAGTATTCACCTTCACAGACCCCTTTGAGAATCGGGGAGGAGTAGCTCACTATTGAGCAAATTGAACAAATTGGATCACAAGGTGGAGTTTTTGTCACTCAAGCAGAGATCGATGAAGGGAATCCCCAGGAACCTCCTATGCCAAGCCTCAAGCTGACTATAGCTGATTTTAAGGGAAGGGAATTGGACCCTATTTTGGAACAAGCCAGCCAATAATTTTTGTCAGATGACAGTTTTGTAAGGTCTAGGGCTTTCCATCAATTTGCTTGGAGGGCAAACATCCACAATTTTGAGGAAAGATGTAAGAACATAAAAATAGAGCATCCAGAAATGGATGAAGCCTCCATCCAAAACCAAATAAAGGAGAAAATGATGCAAGAATTCCATAACATTACCCCTAAGGAGGGAAGGAAAATGGTAAAAAATTCTAACATACTATTGTTGCCTAATTGGGATATTGCAGATGCATTGATTTTCAACTCTGTTTTTAATAGATTGGAGTTACAAGACCCAAATAAAAAGGAATTTGCAGGGACTAGTTTTAGTGATGATCAAGTTGCTCTTGTTATATGGTCATTAAGAAGAGGATCCAAGATTGTATCAGCATAGCCTGATGGTTCAGGACTGATAGGGAATATTATTGTGAGGAGAGTTGTTGATACCTCACATGTACAGGCAGCCCACATGAATGTGGATTATTCTTAGTTTGCCTCGGCTACTGCTAAAAGGGAGGAAAAGGAAATGTTTGAATTACAAAGTAAATATGAGGCAGTTGTGGATGCCTACAATAAAGAGGTAAAAAGGAGAGTTGAGCTTGAGAACAAGCTACTGGGAAAATCCACCAGGCCTAAAATAACATACCCTTGCCCCCCTGTTGAACCTTTCAAATCTACCCCCCTCATTGAAATACCAGACACACCCCAAGGGCCACAGTATTACACTACTGAGGATTTTGAAGAAGAAAAGAGTAAACTGTGGGCCTTACATGTAGAGCTGGAATCTAAATATGAAGATAAACTAAGAATAGCTCTTACATATCTAGGAGACAAGGTTGAATGGCCACTAATCCATGATCAATTGGCCAGGGTGATTAACATCTGGAAGGAGTTAAAAGTAGATGATGAGGCTCTATAGCCTATTGTGAACAAATGGGTGAGAAGGGAGAAAGCATTGACCTTATTGTCTCTATTTGTTATAAATCATTCTCATGATCAGATTGATAAAACCTTTGACATTGTTTCTGATCTTGCTAATTTTGATAGCAAAAGGATACATTTACAGAAGATAATAATAGGCTACTTAGACAAATATAAGAGCCAAAAATTCAATTTATTTCCTCATGCCCTAGATAAGAAAAATAGTTTGAAAAGCAAAGAGGAATGGGCGAAGGAACTTGATGATTTATTCTATTTAAGAATCAATCAAGTCATAAATGAAATAGGGCATGCACAGTGGGCCACCACAACAGAAGAAATGGTGAAAGCCAAAATATTCTTTGATTCTTTAAAACAGGAATTTGTTAATATTGATAATGAGGCTGATTATATAATAAAGAAATAGAAGGATATTTTGCAATTCAATTGGCTAGATGACACATTATTTGACAGGTGGATGGTAGAAATGGCTTCTAGTGAATAGTCTAATGTAGATGAAACTGACAATGATGAGGTGCAGGGTGAGGAAGTCCAAATCATTGATACCATCACTACTCAAACCCAATCAGAAGAAGAAGACAACAAAAACTTGTCACTTTCAGTTGTAGAACCGGGACCACAAGATGCCAATACAATTAAAGAAAAGGAAAAGGTAGAGGTTGTCCTTACCATGCAGAGTGAAGGTGGTGGAAGCCTACAGGTGGAGGTTAATGTGCCCTCATCAAAACAAGCTTCATCGTTGGCTAATTTAGCAATTACATATGAAGATAAATCAGATCAATAGCCAACTCAGCAACATCAGAACATGTAACAAAAGCTGACCCACCGAAAGGAATGATTTGATTTCAATATCTTCTATTACCCATAGTTTTGTCATTTTGTGATAGGTGTATGTAGATATTCCTTGTAAAAGACACCTGTCAGTTTCTCTTAGCTTGAATCTTGTTGCATTTCACACTATATAAGTGAAATTCCAGGGCAAGAGAAAAGGTCTGAATTCTATTTGCTAAGTGATACACTTAGTTTGTTTTTGGTCCACCATTTTTGAGCAAAAATTTGTGATGTATTTTCTTTGTCGGATCTTGAGAATACATGAATATAGAATAATCTGTGTTTCTTTATGAAGGTCATTATGAGTCTATTGTAAATTGTATACAATTTTCAAGGAAAATGAATAAAAATTATGAATTGCCCCCATATCAGTTCTTTTTGAACTTTGTCTCCTTTTGATTACTTGGTTATCTTGATGTTGTATAAGTAAAGGCTTGTGCAATTGAATGCAGTTCAATTAGGTTATATATCTGTTTATCATGGTTGTTAATTCAATGGATTAAGTAAAAGCTTTGATGAATTTGATAAGGTTGCTACAGTAGTGGAAAAGATTTTAAATGACGATTTCTGATAAAAATTGCTGATAAAATTTGTTGTAAGGAAACAAATTAGATCTGTAGTAGACTCTAAACCCCAATGGATTAGGAACTGATCAAATTTAATCTAGCCGAAAGAGAAATGTGTCACACATGATTGTCAAAATGCAGAATTATAATCAACTTTACTTTTATTTCTTGTAGATCTTCAAAGTTGGCCTCTACTTGTTTGCATGGAATGTTTTAGCTTTAGTTAGCCATTATTGTTGAGAACATTTGTAGACCTATAGAAGATTTTTGGCCATATCTGTTATATGGGATGTGTTTATTAAAGTATCAAGAGTTGTACATGTATTGGAGAATTTGAGATGAGAATCAGAATGAAACTAAGATAATTCTCATACAGTTTTCCTAGTCTTGTATCATCCCTGGGTATACCCACCCTGGTTTTGCAGAGCCAAAAGAGTAGAAAACCACCCTTGGTTTTGTAGAAGTTTGGCCCAAATGGTGTGCACATACAATTGATAATAAGAATGGCTAGTCTTTGGACTGTGTGAGTATTGTCATCTTGGTATTAAGCATTTTGTTACTTAGTAGTTTTAAAACACCAACAAGTTTGTTATTCAT
Source organism: Cupressus sempervirens (assembly GCA_028749045.1). NCBI lineage: Eukaryota > Viridiplantae > Streptophyta > Pinopsida > Cupressales > Cupressaceae > Cupressus > Cupressus sempervirens. The sequence continues at coordinate 803,690,399 of CM053783.1, read as the reverse complement.
CCAAATGGAAACCCTTGTAGGAAGACCTAATTGCAATGCAACAATTAAATGTAATGTTGAAATATAGGAGAGAGATTCTTTTGGTTGAACTAGAAGATAAATCATCTTCTAACAAAATGACAGAGACTTTCAGTGAAGGATCCAAAGTACATCAATTCAATTAAAGTCTAGTAAATTTAGGTGCCATCTTCATCATAAGTTTTTGAAGATAGTCCAGTATTTGTAGGTGTCATCTTCATCAAAAAATTTCCATGATAGTCTCTTAGTTTGAGGAGTCATCTCCATCACAAGTTTTCCATGGCATACTTGTAGTTAGAGGTGCATTGAAGACCTTTTATCACTACATGAGCTAGTAGTAGATTGTGATTATTCATTATCATCATCATCATCTAACATAGAATCACATGAATATCATGTTTTATAGCCCACATGGCCTAGGTATTGAGGGTACAACTCCAAGCACTAAACACACCAGATTTCAAATTATTATCTTTATGTGTTGATGTTTAAGTTGAATGTTCTAGAGTTGAAGAGAGAAACACACTCAATTTTATTTTCTTTTTGTTCTTTTTTTGAATATGAAACTGTTGTCTAAATGATACAATATAATTATGTATTATTAAAACAAAAACACAATAAAAAATATGATACCAACACAACTATATTTATAAAACAAAAAATTTGTCATTATTATTTCTTTTAAGCTTTTACAACTACAGCTTTTGCATATACATTTCCTTTCTTTTCTTTCATTACTATAACAAAAAGTATAATAGTTGTTACAATAGACCAACATTCCAAATGATAAATCTGCATCTACACACTTTCAATAAAATGAAACAACAAGTACATTACATTCTTTTTGCAACTAGACTCTTTTTAACACTTATCATCAAAACATCACTGAGAAAAAACACTTGAGTGGAGACTCTCCCATTTATATAACACAACAATGGCTGAACTTTGGCATAAAAAATAATAATGATAGTAATAGTATTCACTTCCATATTTAATATTATCATAAAAAACCTACAACAAAAATACACATGTACCTATGGAAATATGCTCGAAGAGAAATCCCTCTCCTTGACCACCGGAGATGCAGGTGTGATTGGAGGTCGTGAATGGAACAGCTCTTGAAGTCGAGCACATCAGGAAGAATGAAAGAAAGACAATATCGAGAGTTTCAAACTACTATTCTGCCCCCCCTATATTGATGCAAATGCAGGACCCCCTTTCATATTATTCCCAGGGCTAGCATGCATCCTTAATCAAGTGGATGGAGAAAACCTGAAATGAAACTGGGTTGAGAGAAAACCATGCGAAAATGCTCCAAAAATTTCAAATGAAATCGGGCATGAAAAACGTAATTGGGCAAAAAAATTTTGAACTTTGGGGATGTGTAAGCCCTGTGTTGGTCAAAATTTTGACCAACACAGGTCTTATATGTTAAAAAATGAAATTTTTGCCTTTACATTTCGACCACCCTAAATTTATTTAGTTGATGGTCGAAATTTTTTGTCAAAAAATGATGTTAAATGTAGTAGTGTAGTTGGAATATAATAGAATTCAAGGTCATTAAGGCATCAATACTGACCACCTTCCAAAGAGACTAAAATGTTATTCTAGAGAATTTAATAGGTTGCCCTACTATGAGCAGCTACAAATTGTGCATTTGTTTGATACTATGCATATTGGAAAGAATGTAACATAGACACTATGGAAAATATTGGATGGAAGATGTGACAAAGAAAAACTTTCCAAAATTTGCAGTGACATTCATGATTCCAATCATCAATGAAAAATACCATTGAATCAAATAGCAATGGAGACCAAATTAATGCAAGTGCCCTTCCTTGTTTATTAACAGAGCAATTAAGTAATGTCATAAAAGAAGTCATACAAAAAAATTGATTTCCTACAAGATTTGCTACAAATATAAGCAATCTCATATCAGAGAAAAGTGAATTTGGCCCAAGGCTGAAAACACGTGATTGGCATACCTTCATCAAGGTAATCTACAGTCTTTTGTATTTACAATATATTTGTAAAATTGCATTCAACTTTCATTGTATTATGTTAGAAAAGAATGAAATGATCAATTGACAATTGTTGTAGTATGTTCTACCCCTATTGCTCCCAAACAACTTCGACAATAATATCAAATAAGTGATATATGATCTTGGAAAATACATGAGGTAAGCAATGATATTTGTTCAATATATCAAACAAGTAATATATTGTAAAGTTTCATATTTATATGTTTTTGTGTCTTTAATCCCCTGTAGGTGGTATTGGCCCTCATTTTTACTTTGCCTAATTTTTAAAAAAATTAATGTGAAAATGTATTGAATTGTGATGTATAGCTAGGGTTTTGTTATAATTTGTTTAAATCCTCTATTAAAAACCCTAAATTTGATAAAATTCCATATCCCTTGAACTTGGGGTTTCTTGGAAATTCCATAAATTTGTTTTCCCTAGAGAAGAAACCCTTGTTCTTAGTTCACACCATTTTTGAACTTTTTAAATTTTCAAATGTTTTAAAGGGTTGTATTTTGATTTGACACTTTGGCATTTTACTGAGTGCTCATAAAGATTTCAAGTATGTGACTTGGTAACCAAAGTTGATCATAGTCAAGGCTCTTTATCATAGTGGTATTTTAAGATACGACCCAGTGAAGCAATGAATTTTCTTTTGATTGCCCAGTAAGAGTAGTTAAGCACTCAGTTGCCTTTTACACTGTGACTGAGTGAAATAGTAAATCAAACTTTAGTTTCACAATCATGGTAAGCAAGTCATGTTATATCGAATGAACTATAACTTAGTGAAGACAATTATCAAGCAGTTAAAAGTGTTTGATCACTGGGTCATGTGGTTAACAAGGATATCTAGCCTTTAGACCATGATCTGGTGAAAAGGTTAAGAAAGTGTTCATCGTACAGTCATAGGTTAGAAAACATTGAAGGGCTCTTAAGTCATGAATGCATGAATAGTGATCAATGTGGTTAACGTTTCACTCATTTCCAGGTCACACAAAGTTAAGGAAAACTAAGGGTTAAGGTGGCAATGTGGTGAAAGCTTGCACTTGCACTTTCATGAGATTAAAAGTTAACCCAGGGGTTGAAGCTGTGAAGATGTGAAAAGGAAATAAATAGTCAAGCAAATAGTTGATCACATGGTCATAGGGTAGACTGAGTGGTTAGAGGATTGAGTTGTGACTAGGAAAAAACTATCTAAGTTGATTGCACTACATAGTCATGACATAAAGTGTACGATCAGTGAACACAATTCTAAAGTTGTGAAAACTAAGCAATCACATAGTCACAAGCCTTAACCCATGATCAAGAAAATGAATTGTGACTATGCAAATAGGGTAGTCACATGGTCATAGGGATTTAGTGCTAACCAAAGGTTTGAGTAGCAATGATGCAAAATGCAGTTGATTGCATGTTTGAAAGAGTTAAAGTATGGTCATGAGTTAAGGTTGTGAATGTGTGAGAGGTTGACATATGGTGAGAGCTTGTTGATAGAGTAGAGGCAGAAGATCTAGCATATCAAAGGGTGCTATGTGGTAAGAAGTCTAAGGTGTGTGCATGATTGCAAGTTAGTTTCTAGCAATGATATTTTAAGTTGTGATGGTGTGACAAATGGCACTGCAGTCAAGTACTATAGCCAGTGCAAGATCACATATAGTCTGATTAACCCTGAATTCCATGTTGCAGTTGTGTGAATTAAAAGCAATAGTTAACTTGAAGGCTCATCGTGAGGTCACACTAAGTTAAGGACAACCTAGGGTTATGGTAGCAAAATCATCAAAGATTGTATCGCATAGTCGCAAGGGTTAATGTTGAGTTGAGCTTTGAAGTTGTGAAGTGGTAATCATGGTTAGTGTGCAGTGGTTCACATGATTGTAGGTTAGCTTGGTCAAAGGAAAATTTAAGTTGCAATGGTGCATGGAGAAATCAGATAGTTAAGCTAGCAAGTTGATCTTAGCATCACAAGGATATAATGAAGACTGGAAAATTCAGTTGCAAAACTGTGAAAGGCTTCTGATGGTCAAAGAATTTCATATCACAATGTCGCTAGCATGAGTGATGTTAAGTCTTGAAGAGTAACAAAGCTATGAAAGGTTAAAGATTAATCTTTTTGCATGGTCACACTTAGTGATGAAGAAAAGAGATAGACTGTTGCGAGGGTGTGATAAGTAGTTAGAATCATGGGTTCACAACATCGCGTGTTAGCCTAGTCAACAAAGTAATATAGCTATGAGGTTATAAAAGATGACAAGGAGCTAAGTCAAACTAATCATAAGGTGACACATATCTCTCATTGAGAATTCAACTAAAGATTTGACCAAGGTGGCAAAAAACATTGATTTTAATATGATGATTGGCAGAGCTCGAGTAAGGAAATAGAGCCAAGATGGGTGAGTTAATGTACAAGATACACAATTTTGATAGAGATCATATTTTTAGGTAGAGTAAAGTGGTGAAATATTTAGATGAAATCAAATCTTCTGAGTAGCCATCAAGAAAGAAATGAATCTCCTAGAAAGCTATTGCAAATATCAAGGCTTTGTTGGTAAAAAGCAGTTAAAGAATTTCATGATCATAGGCAGTAGAAGACAAAAGGAATTAACTTGAAGGATCCTACTTATTTGATATTTTCCAACAAAGGGGTTTGCTCATCATTTTATGAAGATATTTTGCAAATATATTATCTAATGGTGATGAGATTTGATTTTCGGTTAAAGAGAGAAGAGATATTTTCAATAGCAACAATAGGAAGAGTTTCAAGTGGACACATGGCATCATCAAATCTGATTTAGGGGTTTCTTCCTGTCTATATTTTCCTCTTCTTCTTTCATTGTAAGGGTTTTGGTTCTATTTTTTTTTGAAAAATCCTTTCAACTATTGTGATACCAAATGAAGTTTCTAGTCTTTACTACTATGATGACAAGGATGATGCTATTTTTATTGTTGTGATACCATTCTTTTAGTATTTTCTCTATTGTGAATAACATTTGTAGTTTCTTTTGAGCAATTAGATTATACAATCGTCTATTGGGTATACTCTAAGTCTTGCATACGTTTGATGTATTGATTTCAAGGAAATTAATAGAAAGTATTATTGAAAATTTCAGTCTAAAATTTGTCTCCATATTCATGGTTTTGTAATTTTCTATTGATATATACATAAGGTGCATATTGTCTAGTTACAACTTGTCTTTGAAGTTGTATGTCATTGCATGTTTTTTTTCTGTTGGGTCAACGGCTCGAGTAAATTGCTTGATATGTATTGACAAAATTGCAGGGATCATAGGAGGATCTGATAAGTATGAATTTTATTTTGAAGATAGATGTCTATTTGCAAGGTGAATAGATAGATCAAATATTTGGGTATATGAGTATATTTTGGGTATCCATGTGTATTTTTTGACTTAGTTAATGCCCAATGGATAAGGGACTAATCAACTTGGAGATTACATGTTCTCATTGTTGCATACCTAGGTAATGCTGATATTCAACATCATAAATCAAATGTCTTTTCCTTTTCATGTTGAAGAACTAAAAAGAGTTACCCTCACTTAGCTTGTCAAATTCATAGGTCATGTTGTTAGCTATTCCATGTCTATGTTTTTTGTATAATTATTAGAAGATTAAGGGTATTATCTACTTTGTTAGATTCAAGTATATGCTTTGACACTGGTACCATCTAAAGAACCTAATGTCCACCCGCCTAGGTCTTGTAAAGCCTAAAGACAAGGAGAGTAAATAGCCTTATATTTGGCCCTAGTGTCTAAATAGGTGCATTGAACACAAGAATTAGTTGCCCCTAAGTGTATATGTTCTTATCACTTAGTTATTAAAAAATTGTTAATTCAAGAGCCAACATGTGGTTGTTATCTTAAGAAATCCATAAAGAAGATATAAAATATTGGAAGAAAAGAATTCATCTACTAATGTGTGAAATTCAAAAGTGTTTACCTTCAACTTTTTTCAATGCACAAGAACACTACCTCATACACCTAGTTGAGGAGATTGAATTGTGTGGACCTGTACAACCTTCGTCAATGTGGATGGTTGAGAGACACTTGAAATTTTTGAAGGCTTTGGTTTGACAAAGAGCACGTCCCAAGCCTTCTATTATTAAGGGATATATGGCATACTAGATGATGGTGTATGTTACTCAATATCTTCCTAATCTTGCAACAAAGACCCATATAGATTACATTTGGGATCTTGACTCCATTAAAATAATTGAAGGGGAGTACTTGGTGGGGAATGATAGATTTAGGAAAGTGAAAGGTAATAAATTATGAGATTTTATTGTGGTTAATTAATTCTTAATCTTCAAAATAAATCTATTGTAATTCATCTATTTACTTTTTTACATCTATTAAAGAGTGGGATGCAATACATTTATATATTGCAAACAATCAAGATTGGATGATGATATGGATTAAATGATGTTAGCATTCTGGTCATAGCTTAAAATGGGAATCTGTGTCTTCATTGGTTAAAGAATCTCATTGTAATGGAGATCCCAATGTTACACAAAAAGAAATAGATTTAGCATATGGTTTAAGAGATCTCCAGGTACTTATAAGTCTGTTAATCAACCATATGTTTTTGAACTCATGATGTAATGATTTATACATGTTTGACATTACTATAGGTGAAACACCATAAGTGTATATTATGCAATGGTTATAAATTTCATATTAAAGATTTAGATGACACGAAGAGAACTTGTGATTCTCGGATAAGTGCAGTCTTTGAGGTGACCAATATTTCATCTAGAAATGACTTACATCCTCGAGAATCTCAAAAATTGATACTATGGCATTTTGGTTGATATACTTGCCTATGACTTTAATTCCTTCAAATTAGTTCTCTTTTCCATCAAATGGTATAGAATACGACTCAATCAAAATGATCCTGATAGAACTTTTATTGAGATTGAGAATGGATTTCCAATTATTAATACAAAGTTGTTTGAGCCAGTTGGGGATGAGCCCTATGTTCTTCCAAGCCAATGTGAGTAGGTATTTTACTCAGAGGTTCCACATAAATTAGGTTGGTCATTTATTGTTAGACATTATCCAAGGGTAAGGTTGATAAAGTATAATGCGATGGAAGAAGAAGATACTAAGGAAGAGGAAGAAGTGGATCATGATCAAGAGTTAGTCGATAATGCTCCTGATGCTAGTATTGATCATGATGATGATGCTTTGACTAATCAGGATGACGATGAGGATGATGATAATAATGATGATGATGATGACAAGGATGACCAAGATAGTGGTGGTGACGATGTCAATGATGATGATGATCCTAATGATGAGATGGATGAATAGGGGGGTGTTTGATTAGCTAACAAGGTAAAGAGCATTACAATGTTCTTTAAAATCTTTAAAGTCTCAACTTTTTAAAATTTCACCCTTTTATTTTTTATTGCAAAGGACTTTCCTTTGCAAAGAACAGGGGGTGCACATCCATGGGTGAGAAGAAATATCAATGACAACATGGATATGCCTCTACAACAATATAGAGAGGACAAAAAAAAGAAAAAAGAAAAAAGAAGTGATTCATGTGAACTTAACTAACTTATTTGATAATGACTAATGTTTATGTCTAGATGTTTTATTTATGTTCTATTGAATATTCATGTGAATGTTCTAATGAATCTTATGTTTTAATGTTGATGCGAATGTTCTATTGAAACTAATGTGTTAATGAATGTTATCATGTGATAATTCATGAATGTTAGCAATTTATTAATAGAATCAATGAATTTTAGAAGTTAACTGGAAATTTAGATGTTGTGGGGGGGGGGGGGGGGGGGGGGTGGGGGTGCGCCAAATGAGCTACCACCTTCAGATGGTTGGCCTTGATTAGTAGAGAATATTAAACTATTCTCAAAACAAAATGAAGCTCAACATTAACCTATGATTGCATGCCAACTAACTATGTGAATCTCTTGGTTTCAAGGAATGCAAGAGGATGCCATAGTAAAACTCATTGATTTATGAAATTTAGTTGCAATGCATGAAGTATTTGAAAGAATGGATTTCTATGGGATTGACCCAAATTATTCCTCTCTAAGGTATTCTATTGTTGAGATTATATTTACTAATGAAAATATGGTTTATCATGAGTGCAAGGCCTAATTTTGAGTCTGAATTGTGCTGATCATAAATTGTGATGAAATTATGATTGATGAGTGAAGGTCTAATTTTGAATATTTTGAATGTGATTTATGGGGATTATAAATGTATATTTGCAGATGTATATGTCGGGGCACAGATCACAATATAGAAAAGGGACATATCAGATGTTGTTGGATTATCTTATTGGAAAGAATGCTTCTGAGAGGGGGGGAGGGGGGGGGGGGGGGTGAATCAGAAGTACTAGCCTTTTTAACTATTTCAAATCCTTAATAACATATTTTTGAAATGAGCATGCATGCATATAAACTTTAAGCAGTCATAAGAAACAAATATGCATCACCACATAACACTTAAGATTTGGTAACCCAGAAACCCTCCAGAAGGTGGGGATGATACCCACAAAATCACTACAGTAATAATGTTTAACCACTTTTGATGGTCTGCCCTGTTAAAGGCCTGCCCTATCAAAGGCTTTACACTGTATCAATAGTGACCTGGTTAAAGGATTTCAAACACTTTACATGAAGTGTTACCCTGTTAAAGGATTTAATCACCTATTGAAAGGATTTACAAAATAGATGCTAAGCTAACCTATCATCATAGGGTTTACTTTCTAATACAATGGCTAAAGAGTATTAGGTATGATAAACTTGATGGCTTACAATCCTTTGATTGCTGAATACAGGCACTTGATCTGCTCTTCTGTGATCTTGATCCTCTATGATTTGATTCTCTTCTCTCTGATATTAGACTTCCTTATACACTTTTTTCATGCTCTCATTCTTCTTAATCTAATTTCATCTTCCTTATAAAGACACTTGAAGACTTAGGGTTAGGTATGGATCTACAATCCATATTTAATCTCTGATATTTTCTTATTCCTTGCACATCGCTTATTTGTTGCATGCCTTCTCCATTTTTTTTATTAGCTGCATGTAGATTGCATAGGAAATATAAATGATTTTATCTTATCACTTAGATCCTCCGAGATTTGTCTTATGTCGGCTATGAAAATGTTTTACATCTGAGTTTGTGAAGTTTCAAACTCATATGTTGATTGTGTGTTACTCGGCACTTACTGCTTCCTGATGCTCGGCACTTTCTGTAACTCAGCTTCTGTACATGCTCCCATCTTGCTCGGCATCCTTTAAGATTCAGCACCTGAATGATGCTCGATACTTGGATCATGCTTGGCTCCTGTACTCACTCGGCACCTGATCTTCACTCGGCTCATGCTGTAACTCGACATACATGATGTACTCGGCTCCAATGTAGAATGTAATTAAGTATGTTGGCACTCAATTGTCAAAAAACATTATGAGGTTAATAATCTCCCCCTTTGACATGAGTGACAAAAACACTTAACTGACCTTATGAGTACATGTACTAAACTTACTCGGTATATACAGAGGTTGAAAAACCTTACTCAAAATTGCAAAATGTATTTATACCTCAAAATTTGTGTAACTCCCCCTGAGTTGATTGTGCCAGTATCTGTGTTGTTATGCTTAATGTTCTCTTTAATATATCTTCAACATATTTTCTCCCCCTTAGAGTATTATCTATATCCCCTTCATTATATCTTTTCTCCCCCTTTTTTGACACTTATGTCAAAGGGTCCTAAATAGTAATGCCATGTTTGGCAAAAAATATCATGTTTACCTCAAGGAGTATTTGGAGAGTTGCATCCCAGTTATTTAAGGCAATATCTAATGAATTTTGTTGGATTGCAAGCTCTGGTGCAAGATCAAAAAGTCCTTCATGTGTGGAAATATTGGGATCCTTCTTCAAGACTATTCCTGCATACAATTGCTCCTTGTGCAATACTTCTAAGTGAGGAGTTATGGAGGCTTGAATTTGCATCAGCTTTTCTTTGATAGTGGCCTCTTCTGCTGATAATGCAGCTAATTCCCTCTGAGTGTGTAAAGTATGAGAAAATTGTGTTGCACTATGTGCAGGATCGGAGGGTAGTTGCATGCTGGAGAGTTTTAATTTACTCTCAAGGTTCAAAATTTTCTAATTTATTTCGTGTGTGAACTTGGAAAAATCACACGATTTACTGTAAAGGGAGAATATGTTCCCTAATACACTTTTTACATTTTCTAATTTCTTGGCTAGGTCAACCTATCCCAAAATTATGTTATTAGCTATTTTCTGGTTGACTTTTCCCAAAAACTTCTTTTCTAACCATTCCAATAGTTTTGCATTAGTATCATGGTCTTCATTATTTACTTGATCAACTATATCAGATAATTGCTCAAGTATTGGCCTGTTTGCATCTGGAGGTTGAAGACTAAAAGCATCCATGAATATATCTTTTATTTCATTCATTGCCTGCTTGTATTTGTAATCTCTTCTCATTGCCTATTGTCTCCTCCTCTTATCCAATGCACTCTGTATTTCATTCATCTTTTCCTCATTGAGAGTGCTTGAATCATAATAGGGTATTTTGATTTCTTCATCAAGCTCAGGAATACCATAATGGATGGTCTTGGCTACCCTTGTAGAACTTGAACTTGGAGTACTGACATGTAAATTTATCTTTTCAGTACTCTTCTCATGACTGGATTTGGTGGGAGTTGTTGTTTTTGGTAATTCTACCAAAGTTTGTATTGCAGACTCCTCTTTATTTTGGGTTTCTTCCTTCTCCTCTTCTTCTTGTCTGTCTTCTTCTTGATGTGTTACTGTTGCTGGGGGTGTACTCACTGTCTAAGCTGTTGCCCCTATGATAAACTCTGTTGTTGCATTCAGCTCCTGATGAGTTTGAGTGACTAATCTTGGTGGTGACAGAGGTGGTAGAAACATACGCCCAGTAGTTTGAATGATCTGAGGTGGTTGTTGTGATGGCACCTTGACCTCTTTAAGTTTATCTACTGACTTTTAAAGACTATCCACACTGACCAATATGGGATTTGTATATAATTGTGCTTGTAGATTTGTTTGGTCAAGGATCTTGGTAAGATCCACTGTAGTTAGTGGATTGATGTTTTGATAAGTGGTGTCAACAACATCCTTAATCTTTATGATTTCTGTAGGTGTGGTAGGTGAGTGAGGCAAGCTAGGAGGTGAAGGATGTGTGTCTTACACACTTTGTTGTTCATCAGTTCCTTTTTCTTCATATTTCCTTTCCTCCTCTCTTTCTTTTTTATTTTCCTCTTCTTCAACCTTTTTCTCTTCTTTAGTTTTCTCTTCTCTCCTCTTCCTTCTTTCTTCCAGTTTGGCAACAACTTCTTCTTTGTATATTTCTTCAAGAACATCTTCAAATGTTTTGTACAAGTTTTTCCATACTCTTGTTGTTCTCTGCACAACTTCTTCAAAAAAATTTTACAGGATGGAGAATGCCCTATATTTGGGTGTAAACCTTTTATTATGCCTTTTGACTGCTTCAGTTACCTATTTTTTTGTCAAATCAGGTAGTAAGTTTTCTAGGGTTGATTCCCTCATTTCTTTCTCCATCATTAGGCAGAAATGCCATCTATCTTCTACAATTTTAGACAATTCCTTTGGCAATTGTCCATCTAGTTCAAGAGGTGTATACTTGAACTATGCCATAAATGCATAGACTGATTCTTCTATGCTATTTGGTTCCTCTTTACTGAACTTATTGAAATCAAGCTTTTTAATTTCATTTAGGTATCCATTCCTAATCTTCTTACATAATATATCAATTGAAGATTTAGGAGGACTTACCTTTTCAGTCTGATCTTCTTCATCAGTATCAGGTTGGGCCACATATCTTTTCCTTTTCTTTGGCTCTTCCTGTGACTTTGTGTTTTTCTTCTTTGTGGCTTCTTTAGCCTTCTGGGTAGAGGCCCTTGTTGTAGCTTTGGTTGTTGGCTTCTTTGGTGTTTGTATGGCAGCTTTCTTTGGTGAGGGTTGAGAGGCAAGAGAGGTCTTTGTTTTCCTTTTAATGACTTTGCCTCTGATAGGTGCTTCCTTGGTTTTTGTTTCCTTGGCACTCTCATCTTTTTCTTCTCCTTGTCTTTGAGGCAGTTCAAGTGGCTCTTGTTCTGGCTCACCTTCTTCTTCTCCTTCACTGATCTCTTCTTCTTCATCTGCTGCACTTGATTCTTCAATACCAAATTTCTTCTTTATCTGCTTTACCAGCTTGTCCTTTTTCTTTACTACTGACACTGTCTTGAGTTCTGTTACAACTCTTGATTTTACAGTGTCGTATGTCCCAAATGTCTTGGCAGATTTATCCATTTCTTCTGCAAGTAAAGCTGTGATGGTTGCAGAAGCTTGGTCAACATCAAGCTCATATCCTAATGGTCTTAGCCATCTTGTTCTAGAAAGGACTGCTTGTATGTTGGTGTAATCAATATCAACAAGAAAACATATGTCATTTATATGCTTTTCTACTAGCAAGACTGGTATTCTCATTCTGTTCTTCATTGCATTTTTTAAATCCTCAAAATAGATAGACATTTGATCATCAAAGCTATCTCCCATTTGTGCAATGAAATCATTAATTTGATCAAAAATTGTTTTATTTTGACTCCAGTTGACTTTTCCAAATGAAGGGAATTCCTTCATTACATAGAAGAACATGCAAACCAACACTGAACCAAATTTGCACTGTGCTCCCTTGGATTTTCTAATAGCTCCAAGATTTTCATTAATCTGTTCCAATAGGAGTTTTGCAAGATCATAAGTGTGGTCTTTCTTTACAATTTTGTATGCCACATCAACTACTATGCAAGGTACACTATTTAACCTGTTGGATTGGTAGAACTTATGTGATATGATCCTTACAGCAAAATCTAAAAGAGGATCAGTAACAGTATCTATGGTCATTCCTCTGTTGTTCCACTTTGCACCTGTATTTTTTTCAATTGCTTCCTTCTTTTCGCTCCCCAATGTTTTTGGTTGATCTAGGGTTGGAAAACCAGTAACCCTATGAACCATTTTCTTAGTAATCTTAACTTGCCCTTGTTCTAAACAGAATGATCCATCATGGATTCTGATGAGTATAATGCATATCCACTCATTTTTTAATATGATTAGGAAAACTAGGGCTTTGGTTAAACCCTTCTTTTCTATGATAGAAAACTCATCTTTCAAAATACCATTTTTATAGAGTTTGTCATAGGCATTGAAGATTTCCAAATCTCCTATTGCTCCTATTTTGTAGTTGTAGCATTTTCACACATCCTGAACCATAACAATTTGTTTAGGGATGGCAGATAGGGCACCAGCGGGATCATTTTTGTATGCAACCTCTGGTATTGGTCTAAACTCAAGTTGCTTAACTTCGTTGCTAACAAGTTGAATTTCATGACTCATTTTCTCTTGGGTCATTTTTGAGCTTGTTGCCATTTGTATTTGAACTAGGGTTTTAACAATTTTAAAGAAAAACTTTTCAAACTGTAAAACTCGACACTTGTGGGAAATACCTGAATAGATACTTTGATCGCTTGGGTGGATGTTGATTTGCTGCAAATCACTGGTTGAAAGCTTGAAAATCGCTCAAACGTGCTCAAAATAATCGCTCTTCATTTGAATGACTCAGGAATGAATTGAATTTTACTTTTAAAATATAGAAGAAACTTTTGCATTTAATGCATTTTAGTACCTACACCTGTCACTCGGCTTCCAAATGTTCTTCAACTCGGCATCCACTCAGCAGCTATGCTTACTCGGTATCTACTAACTTTGCTGATAACTCGACATCAAAAGTAGTTTCACTTGGCATCATTGTTCGAGTTTAGTCTTAGCATCTTATCTTATGCTTAATTCTTCTTTTTAGTGCTTCTTTGTCTTGGGACTGATGTATGATATAACTTTGTATATCAGTCCCATACATCTCCCTTATGTTTAGTTTGATGAAGTGTGATCACTTAACCCATTAGGTGAAGTGATCCCTTTGCTTGATGTACTACACTCATCTTTCTTCTTCCAAGTCTTGTTCATTTGTCCTCTTATGACATCAATCTTTTCTTTTCCTTTGTTGGCATTAGTATTTAGTGCTTTGGACCTTGTTGGACAGTTTTTGCTGGTATGACTAGTTTTCAAGCAACTAAAACATGTAGTTTGACTCAACCATCTTTTATAGTTTTCCTTGAAATTTGTTCATATGCAATTTTTGGGTGTATGTCCATATTCCTGGCAATAGTGACAACTGTACCTAGTATTGTAATCCCAATAGTAGTGACTTTCATTCCCTTTTGCTGGTTGATATGATGTCCACATGGGCTTTGATCTGCATTCAAATGCCCTATGTCCATATTTCTTGTAGTTATGACAATGTCCATCAAATCTTTGTGTTCTTGGGATTTTGAATCTACAGTCTTGTGTCATATGTCCTTGCATTTCGCACTTGTGACAGTAACTCTTGCTTTTATGTGTGTTATACTGATAGATTCTTTTACTCCTGCAAATATTAGTAGTATGTCCCTTTTTATTACAGAAATGACAAGTGGGTTTAGACTCCTGACCTTTGTCAATTCTTTGCTCAATACTCTTTGATGATTCTCCAACTTTAGTGTTGTTGTATCCAAGTCCTGATGTATCATGGGTTGATCTTGGGAATTTCAGTAACTGTTCAAAGTACTTTATGGCTTCGCTTGACTTGTTGAGATTTTTTGCTATCTCCTTTTCTCTGTTTAGTTCATTCTGTAATTGTTCATTTTACATCCTCAGAGTAGAGATCTCAATATCTTTCATATTAAGTTCATGATGAAGGTTTATTATTTGAGCAAGTGTATCCATCTGCATTTTTGAGATCCTTGTTAATTCAGTACTCTTTTCTTCCAGTCTGTTTGCAAGATTTCTTTTGTCATCTTCCATCATGAATTTTTCTTCAACTGCTCTTTTATTTTGTTCAGTAATTTCACATAACATTATGGCTTGTGATTCATGTTCCATCTTGAGAGATCTTATCTCATTTGCTTGATCTTTGTTTTTCTCCATCAGTTTTGCTATTGTTGCATCAAATTCTTTAGTGTCTCCATTGGTAAACACTTGTGTGGTATAAATCTCCTTGTAGTGTATGTCATTTTCAGCTATGGCTATCTCCATTCCTCTTTTTAAAGATTTTCTTAATTCCACTCTAGGTTCCTCTACCTTTTGTAGAGCGAGATGCACATCTATCACCTGGTTTTCAATGATCTTTCCAAGTTTGAAGACTTCCATCCTTAGATCTTTTCCTCCAAGCTATTAGGCTTCTCTTTGAGAGAAACTAAGCTCTGATACCAATTGTTGGATTATCTTATTGGAAAGAATGCTTTTAAGAGGGGGGGGTGGGTGAATCAGAAGTACTAGCCTTTTTAACTATTTCAAATCCTTAATAATATATTTTTGAAATGAGCATGCATGCATATAAACTTTAAGCAATCATAAGAAACAAATATGCATCACCACATAACACTTAAGATTTGGTAACCCAGAAACCCTCTAGAAATAAGAAGGTAAAACTGGGGTGGGGATGATACCCACAAAATCACTGTAGTAATAATGTTTAACCACTTCTGATGGTCTACCCTGTCAAAGGCTTTACACTGTATCAATAGTGACCTGGTTAAAGGATTTCAAACACTTTGCATGAAGTGTTACACTGTTAAAGGATTTAATCACCCATTGAAAGGATTTACAAAATAGCTGCTAAGCTAACCTATCATCATAGGGTTTACTTTCTAATACAATGGCTAAAGAGTATTAGGTATGATAAACCTGATGGCTTACAATCCTTCGATTGCTGAATATAGGCACTTGATCTGCTCTTCTATGATCTTGATCCTCTATTATCTTATTCTCTTCTCTCTGATATTAGACTTCCTTATACACTTTTTTCATGCTCTCATTCTTCTCAATCTGATTTCATCTTCCTTATAAAGACACTCAAAGACTTAGGGTTAGGTATGGATCTACGATCCATATTTAATCTCTGATATTTGCTTATTCCTTGCACATCACTTATTTGTTGCATGCCTTCTCCATTTTTCTTATTGGTTGTATGTGGATTGCATAGGAAATATAAATGATTTGATCTTATCACTTAGATCCTCTGAGATTTGTCTTATGTCGGCTATGAAAACATTTTACATCTGAGTTTGTGAAGTTTCAAACTCATATGTTGATTCTGTGTTACTTGGCACTTACTGCTTCCTATCTTGCTCGGCATCCTTTAAGATTCAACAACTGAATGATGCTCGATATTTGGATCATGCTCGATTCCTGTACTCACTCGGCACCTGATGTCTTTTTTAACTCAGCTCATGTTGTGGCTCGGCATACATGATGTACTCGGCTCCAATGTAGAATGTAATTAAGTGTGTTGGCACTCAATTGTCAAAAACCATTATGAGGTTAACAGTTACTAGTGTGTGGGGGGCTCTTATGGTCGAGAGCTCTCCCACTTAAGGTTGGCAGAGTGGCCAAATGCCTCAATTCAAAAAAATTTATGCTTACAATTCTGATTTGCTTTCCCTTACAAGGTAATCCACAATCTGCTTTTTTTGAGAAGGTTCATATTCTTGTTTGAAGTACCTTTGAAAAACATTGTATGACATGCTCCATGAGATAAAACAAAAATAACAATGAAATGTGATCAACGTGAAAAACTAGCTACAAGTTTTTATTTGTTGTCTAAACTTTGATTTTTAGTACATTTTTGTTCATGTAGTTTATGTTTAAGTTTGAATATATTTAAATTAGATTATGTGATTTTTTCTTTTATCAACATTTTGTATCATATTTCTAACTATCTATAATTGACTACTAGATAGCTTAGTATGGCATTGAATCATAGTGTTTGATCCTAAATTTATTTCTTTATGGAATAGCTCATGATGACGTCAAATCATAGAATTTCATTCCATAACTCATGATGACAATGAATTGTAGAATTTGATTCAAATCCTCCTAAAATAAAAAAACTCACATAATATATTTCAAAATGCTCAAACAAAAATTATGAACTGTTAACATGGGCATTTATAGATGATCTTATTTTTCTAGTGATATATAATGTTCTTGTTTATATTGTATATGGCCCTTCTAGTTTAGGATATATAGAATGGATTGAATTGCTTCAAGATCCATGCAGTTTACATCTAGCTAGAATTAATTTCTCTCGCCTTTTCAATTTACCTATTGTTTACACCAATTTAGTCATGGTTTTCCTTTGATTGATTAAAAAAAATTTGTGACCCATTTAGTGATTTGTTTGGTATTCACAGGGTCCTAGTTTTGGCATGGGACACAAAGCTAGTTATTTGGTTAAATTCAAATAAATTGTTGAACTTTTGCTGCAACGATGACCAATGCAACTTTTACATTTTAAGATTCAAGAAAGATTTAACTACTTTAGTGCTTTTATTGTTGCAAATGTGTCATACATTATTTTTTTCAAACAATCCTTGTGCCATTGTTATTTACACAATCTCAAAACGAACAAAAAATTGTTTAAGCAAAAAATCTATTTATGTCAATCTGCGATGAATGTATTTCTTCTAAGTTTGTGAACCAATTTTAATTACTATCATCACAAAAATTTTTTGTTGTTCAAATTTTGCACCGAGGTTGTGAACCAATTTTAAATATTGTCACCATGTAGCAAGCTTTATCTTTTGCATTTACTTATCCAAAGCACTTTTTACCTTAATATTTGGAACTTGATTGTAACCATATTTTTCTATCTTCTGGTGTTCTTTTATTTTAATGTCAGTTCAATAAGTGTGACCCTAAATGTTGATTAAAAATATAGATTGTAGAAATCTACAAGCACATATAGAACATTCTAAATATTTTATCAGTTAAAGTTTGTCATCCCAATTTTACTCTTTTGTGTGAAGTTTAAAGATACTATTAATCTCTTCTTATGATGAAAAATCTAAGGAAAAAGTCTGGCTTGTTTGTCTTTACAAAGAAATTCTGACCATAAGCTAGTTCATAATGTTTCTTATCATATTATAAGACTTGTTATCAAAATGTAAGAGAGCATAAGGAAGAAAAAATGATTGAAAACATCCCAGCAAACATCTTCTCTGTCCTCGTTGCCCTCAAGATCAATTGATAGTCTAGAAAGTTCATCATACACAACAATAACAATGACAATAATGACAATGATGACAATAGCTACAATTACAAAAAAAACACCTAACCATAGGCTTGTGGATGTCCTACTCAAATCAGTGAATATTCAATTGCCAGTAACTCCCTTGGTGAATAGAAGGATGAGAACCTAAGAATGATATGAACATAGTAAATGCATCTAAATCCATTTGGGTGTGAGATGTATGAATTGTATGGGTTGGTATGACTTAAGGACTGATAACTTCTTCCCCAAGAAGGAGAAGCTAGAACCACATTTATGGTATGAGAAGCTAGAGTCAATGACACATTTGGCAAACCCAGAGATACTTGTAATGGCTCCAACTTAGCCTTCTTTTGTCTTTTTTTTCATTGTATTGTTCTGACCTGCCTTCTAATTTTTAATAGTTTTATATGGGCATTGATGATTGTTAATTATAATTTATTTCCTGCAAGTTTTGTGCATAACAATTTCGATGTTGATTGTTAACAAGTTAAATGGTCGTCAGTTTAATGTTGAATTGTTATGTTTTAATAGGTTTGTGTGTGAGTGTTATGTGTTGAGCAATGGAGAAGTCCTAAAGAAGTTCTCTATTTCATAGTCAGTGGGCTTTAATTATTTTTTCAATATTTCCATAGGAGTGATGTCTAGCTGCACTACTAAAAAGGAAGATCGAGAAATTGATTTTGCAACCAAATTGGATGAGTGTTGCAAGAAAGAGAAGATATGAGAGCTTCAATCATATTGGAAGGTATGTATCAAATACTTATGACCAATTTGCTTTCGTAATGATTTATTTATATGTCCACTATTAAATTCAAATGTACCCGATTAGGAAGATGGGTTTATAAAAATAAATTTACTACATTAAGGCTTTATTCTTTAAATCGATACCCTATTTGTCTATTGAATTTACTTTAAGATTCTTGATAGGACCATTCAAACATATAGAACCATCTTAAATTATATTTTTTTTATTATAATACAACAATTTGTCGCAATTGTGATGACTTTTCCGATGAGCATTTGTCGGCTAGACAACATTGGTCACATTCCATCTCAATTGTAATGGAAACTACCGATAGATGGTCGTCAATCCAATAGAATTGGCATCAGACGTCATCATTGTTGCAACATCCATTCTGGTGAATACCTATCAAGCCTACAATAATGTCATTAGTACTGCGATAGCCTTCTGAAAGTGTAGGTCATCATAGTTGCAACGGTAAACTGTCGCACATATGATGGTGCAAAGAGGAGCTCTTTGCCCTTCTTTTTTCCAAATTGTGATGGATTTGTTTGTCACAATTGCAATAGACACCCTTGTCATCACAATTTATGAAAACAAAATTCTAACAACTAGTCGATGGGGCCCAATTTTTGTTACTATCACTCAGGTGATTGGTGGTCATCACAACTGCAACAACTTGCCATCGTAATTTGGGCCCAAATGTAGTAGTGAGTTATTTCTTGTAATTCTCAATGCCCAAGTGAATTAAATAACTACATAGTTTTTAATTGGTGTCATTTATAGAATTTCTTGCATTTCCTTTTAGTATTTTCATTTGAGTTTCATATCATTCTCAAAAAATCCAAAAATCTATAAATTCCAAAAACACAAAAAATGCAAGATACAAAATTCATCTCTTATTTCCATCAATATTTTAGTGAGATACTAGATACGGTCTTTATAATTTAGTCCTGCAAAATAATGACATCATCACTACATTATTTTTTCATGCCCTTTTGGCCTTCTTTAGACCTACATATGATTTTTTGGCCATATCTTTGTTATACAGATTCTATTTTTTCGCACACAAGATATCATCAAAAAGCTGGTTCCAAGCCCATCATAGTGGTTTAGGTTTGATTTACTTACTTTTCTTTTTTTATGGAACTTTTACTATCAAAGTTAGAGGTTCTATTTTTCACTCTTAGAGACATATATTAAGGATCTAGTCCCTATTTTGGAAAAGCTTTATATTGTTGGAAAGCTTGTTCTATGCTCTTTCTGGTGATGTTGGTTATTTTTCTATGTTCCTCACTAGGAACATTCTATTTGGTTTTTTGCATTTTTGCACTCTAGTGAATATCTTGGTTATTTCATGTTTGGGGATCATTTTCATTACATGGGATGACTCATCTTGGATTGTACTTTCTATTATGCTAGCCTTATATCTCTTCTAATATTTATTGACATATTTTGTAAGCATTTATACAAACACACTAAGATTCATTTTCCATATTGTATTTTTGCCTTGTTTTTCCTTCTAATTTGAGTGGTGTCATCTTAGGGCACTCATACACATTATTGTCTTCTTGGGATCTACCACATATTGTACCTTATTATAGATGCACTATTGATTAAGTTCCATGGGGGGGAAGGGGGAGGGGGAGGAGTTGATGTTTGCCTTTGTTTTACATCTACCTTTGTGTTGAGTAAGGATTACTTCAATAATATTAGCCTTGTTACGTATTGAAATATTGATCACCTTAAGAAACTATTATGCATTTTTTGTGCATCTTGATCTTGGTTCCTTGACATGCAGTTCTTGTTGGCCACTTTTTCAATTTCCTATCACCTCACCCTTGTCTACATTAGGAGGGGTCTCTCTTATTTTTTCTTATGCTTCATTGGATCGATGGAGTGAGCTATATATACAATATTTGTTGCTATATACTAGGTGGATGCAGTGGCTAGGTACCTATACATTTTAGTGAGATGAATCATTTACCATGATGACACCTTTTTTTTCGTTCCTATGTTGGAGGTAGCCTCTCATGTCCATTGATTAGCTCTTCAAACTGTTGTGTTCTACTCCATAAGTATCTTTGAGTTTAGTTGTTTTCCTTTATTTTCTCCTAATTCAAGTAGTGTCATTTAAGGTCACTCATGCAAATTAAAATCTTCTTTATCTGGTCATGTTCTATGTTTGATTGATCAACTCTTTAGGCTTTGATGTTTTATTCCATTAGTATCTTTGAGTTTAGCTACTTGCCTTTTTTTACCTCTTGATTTGAGTAGTGTCATCTAAGGGAAATCATGTAGATTATAGTCTTCTCTACCTAGTCCCATTCTACAGTGGAGGTTCTTTAGATCAACAATTACTTTTTGATGGAGCTTTGCAACTTCTTCATACTTCAATGGTGTTCTTCATGATCATTATGTTGCTCCTATTTTATTGGAAATTCTCTACTTTGGAGGCTTCTATAGTCCTTCACTAGTTCTTCCAACATTATTTGCATCACGTCTTAGAATGGAGTTTTTCCTATGAGGTTTTCTCTATTTCTCCACTTTACAAAGATTTGGTTGTGATTGGGTGCCTTATCAAGCCTTGTTGTTAGGATCCAAGTTTTATTTCCACATTGTAGTTTCCTTTTCTTTTCATGCATTGGTTATAGTTGTATTATCGCTCATCTTAAGAGGGATTGTTAGAGTAAAAGGATTTAACTTAATTATTTTATCTAGTTACCTTTTTTGCTTTCTTAAGATTTTACTTCATGCATTGTTTATATTTAATAATTATATTAATTATTACATATTTACCTTTTAGGGTTTTCCTTTTAGGTTTTGATCTCTTCTTATAAGGATTGTTCATTTTTCATTTTGTAATCTAATTCTATTATCTATGAAATAGGTCTTTCCTATTTTCATAGACATCTCCTTTCCTTTTGTTCCATTCTTCCATGTGATAGGTTATTTTGCATGTAGGTGTTCTTTGAGTTATGTGAAGTTGTATTTCTCAACTTCTACAAAGTTCTGTGGAGATAAATCAATTTGGTGGAATCTTGAAATAAATGGAAAACCCCATGCATTTCTTTAAGGTTGTTGTGCAAGGCTTTGGTCCAAACATGGCATCAACAAGTTTAATGATCTTATTTCTAAAGGCAGAATCATATAGTGACAAGAAGTGATGACCAAATATGATATTCCTTATACTCAAAATAAAACCTAATCCATGAAGAGGGAG
The DNA here is from genome assembly GCA_028749045.1 of Cupressus sempervirens. NCBI lineage: Eukaryota > Viridiplantae > Streptophyta > Pinopsida > Cupressales > Cupressaceae > Cupressus > Cupressus sempervirens. The sequence goes on along the minus strand of CM053783.1, from coordinate 803,668,221 downwards.
GGTTGTGCTACTCTCAAACTCCATAAAACTCGTTGTAAATCCATAGATAGGCTAACCCCGCTAAGACAGTCTAGTGGTTCCCCTTTAAATGATACTAAGGCTAGATCAATTATAATCCAGTCTCTGATACCTTTAATATTATTGACCATCTTAATCTTGAATGGAACACCAACCATGACCATCAATTATGGAGGAAAAACTTGGGTAACATTTGGCATCTACCCCTTAAACCTAAAATTTATTGCTTCCTCTAGTGCCTACTTTTTCATAGACTTCTATTCTCTAAACTTGATGGAGATCCTTATATTATTCAATTTGTTAGCTTCTCGAGTTTGTTTCTCATTCCTTTTTTATTTCCCCTTTCCCAAGGCTGTTTGGGAGACTTTGAGTATTTCTTTGGGTAATGAGATCTTTTTTTTAATGCCATTGATGGTTTTATTGCTAATATCAATAACTTTTTTTAATCTCATTTTTGTCTATATTTGCCCCTTTTATGCTTTGGTACATCTAGATACTTAGGAATGACTATATTTTCAAGGGTAGCCATTGAATTCTTACTAAGCCTTTGTAGAGACTCATTAATCGTGACATTTCCTTATAGGTTACCTTGACTTTTCAAGAGAAAGAATATCATCTCCTTAAAGCCATCAAAGACTACACCAACATACTCATGAAATAAGATATCCCGTTTGAGCTTAAAACCAAAGAGAAAGTTGAGTTTTACGTTGAATATACTTTGAAATAATTCATGGAGTAGATTAAGATGAAGCAAAAGAAGGATTCTTCCACTGCTAGAGCACTTGAACTAGATCCACACCTGAGTACTATAGTTGAAACTATCAGTAACAAAGCCAATTCATGTCTAGTAGTAGGTGTCACACCACATCCTCCTACTCTACCATGGAAAGTGTGGTTTTTGAATCCCTACAATACCATCCAAAAAGATGGTCTCAAACTTAAATGAGCAAATGACACCCTTTCATGGATTTCTTGGTTCACAATTGATGGTTAACATTATCTTATAACATTGCACTATTTTTTATATGACTCATTGTATGGGTTGATAATGTAGATCTAATTAAACCACTAATAGAACTTTATTGTTTGTTGGTATCATGTATAACTATCAACAATAGTATTGTGATGTAATGGACTTGATCTCTACTTTATAATTATTATAAAAAGTGATTAACCATCATTATATATCAAAATTTCCTTAACCCCCTTATTGGGTGACTTCAAGAAAGAAGGTTTAGAACGATAAAGTCAAAGTAACTAGAAGATAAATACCAAGATAAGATATGTGAAGATGGGATTCCTGAACCTATGACCCCATGGATACCTTATGTTTATCCTTAGGACTTGGCTTAGTTTTCAAGGAATGGAAGTCAAATAATTGGGTTTGGGGATGTTGAGACCAACATCTTAATTAGGCAAGGCAAAGGTGGGATTTTTGGACTTAAAAGTTAGAAATACCCTATGTTAATGCTCAATTTCTTTAAAAGGGTCAAGTTGATAAAATTTAGACTACATTTAGATCCATCTATGAGACTATTCTAAAGATATCCAAGACTCAAGATTCAAAAAAGTAGGTTTGGAATTCCCCAAAAGTGAGTGCTTGATTGGGATTGAATATTTGTGAATCACAAACTTGAAGACCTACAGTTCCTTCTAATTATTTATATTATCATTTCCATGCTTTAAAATTAGGAATACTTGGTCATTGATAGGGCACACTTATCAAGGCAACAAAAATGAATGGAGTTGACTAAGGTAACAAGATTTATGTATTTAATACTACCTTAATGTTGGTGAGGGTGCACTGTTACTTTTGAAAATGTGACCTAGGCATATAGGTTGGGCATTGAAAAATCCCTAATTGGTAGATTGTCAAACATAATTTGAGTGTTTAGATTTCTAGGATAAATAGGACAAGCAAAAGTGAAAACTTGGAGAACCTTAAGGTACGTAGGCTACATATTCCATGAGGAAATACTTTTAACCTAAAACAAGAAACCAACATAACAAAAATGAAGGACACTAGAAATAAACACACAAAAATAAAATAAAATGAAAACATCAAGAGGGAAGAGGAAATCCTACATTCAAACAACAAAGACAAGAATTTGTAAGGAATCAGTAATAGATGCAAGGATGAGCTTGAATGATGATGTTGAGTTTCACTATTAGAAAGCTATGCCATATGGAAGATATGTCTCTCAATGAACACTTTGTGAATGTAAATGAGTTTCCCTTGGGTTTTTTAATGCATCAAGTAGATGCATTAAATGTATTATGTACTTTTTATTAACCCCAAGAATCTAGGATTCCAAGTACTGAGATGTTAAAATTTTGAATACGTAAAAAGAGAGAAGAAAAATGTTGATCTCAGATTGGTTTTGACAAGTGAGTGTCAACACACTCAAGCCATTTACTTAGTTCATGTTGAACTAGTAATACATGTCGACAACAACATATAAATATTAGACCATGTCGAGTTACAATGAGTGTCAAGTCACTCATGTGCCGAGTCACTCAAGTGCCAAGTAGATACACCATGCCAAGTAATTTAGGAGCCAAGTAAATAGTGGATGTCGAGTAGTGTAGCTATCGAGTCAGAGCAAAAATACAATGCATGTCGAGCATCATTGACTTCATATGTTGAGTGACATAGTTTGGACATATTTGTTTGTAATGGCACAAACAACTATGTAAACTATTTTTGAGCTGACTTAAGGATAGATTATGATCTTTTGGAGATAAGGACGAATCTCTTTTTGGATTCCCTTTGCAATTACATGCAACCAATCAGAAAATGGGAAGGTTTAAGCAGCAATATGGATGAATCTCAGTCGTAGATTCATACCTAACCCTAAGTCTGCTAGTCTTCTTAAGGAAGACAAAACCCTAAACTATCTATGAGTGTGTAAGGGATTGAAGGAGAAGTATAGAGAAGTTTGCATGCACAAATAAAGCATTCATGGAGACTATTGAGCTGTCGATTTCCACGATGCTTAACAGCAAGAATCTTTTCGAACTCCCCTCTTGAAAAGTCTATCTTGGGGATCAACTCCAAGGTTTTAGGTTTATCTTGTAACCTACTGGAATCTTCTCAGTTGAAGATAAATGTGTTTGTTCACAAGGAGGTCTTTGTTGGTTCAAACCAATTTCAGATCAAATGACCAATCTACTTGTTGTTTCAAAATTAACCACAAAAGAGATATGTTTTTGTATTTTTCTATTTTGTATGAATGCAATCTAACAATGCAACTAGTATGAATTTCTATTTTAACAAGGGGTTAGTAAAGCAAATAACAAGAACTTTAAAGCAAATAATGTGAAATTAAAATCCTAATAGACATAAGCTACAAAAACAACATGTCTATGAGTTAAGATTTCTACCGATTGAAAGTAGGAATAGTGCTTCCTTGATTCCAATGATGCAATCATCAATGGGAAATTTTAATAAGCATATGATGTTTCACTCTTCATCAAATCACAAGGCCATGAAAAGTGCACTCATGCAAGACAAAAATTTATGCAAGCACAATTTAGTGATTTCTTCTCAAGCTAGATACATCAGTGGAATTCCTAAAACCATAGCAAACACTAGAACTAAGAGATTACACAACCTAAAATAAGGCAATAAACTTCTAGCTCAATCATAATTCCATGAACATAAATTCACAAAAATATGACATATTCAGGCAAGAATTACTACACTCCAAATGCGAGCATCAAAAGCATATATTATTACAAAATAACGGCAGCTCGAATTACATATTACAATCTTATATTTATAAGAAATAATCTCCTCAATTTGTGTTGAGAATGAGAGATATCTTCATGCAATAATATTCTTTTAATTTAATAAAACAAACTAATTATATACAAACCAACAATCTAACTAGTGCTTAGTAGGACTCCATCCATTTTTATATTCATTAATTGGATGCATGAGCCTTTACATATCATAAAACAAAGAAATTATGAGAAAATAAGAAGAAGAAAGCCTTCAGTCAAAGTAGATGTGTTTGGAAGTGTCAAATATAGAAGCTAATCCTTCACTGGACGTCTATTGGAGTAAAACTATTATCAGAATGCATTTCCAATGCATGGAAAACTCTAATTTTGGAACTAGCAGTTAACTGTTGGCACACCTCTGGAAAAAGTGCACCTCAAAAGAAAGTGCATCAGCACACTTGCGCACCTCTAACTTCTTTAAAATTCTTCCAACACTTAATAACCAAAAATTGCACCAACGCACCTAGCATGATAGCGCACCTTAGAGGTCCAAATTACAAAATTTCACCAAGTGCCAAAATTGATATTTTGACTTCTGGGTTTTGTCCCTCTTCATACTAGAGCTATGTCTAGATGTTTACCCTTGAATTTCTTGATTATCTTAGTTCCCTGTGCTACATCCGATAAATGTAAGGCATTATATTTGTCTTTCACTTTCTACCTGTAGTTGGCCACTTCTATATGAGTTTTTGCAAAATCTCAAAGTTTTACATCAAGCTCCAATAAAGCTTCTTCCGCTCTAAATGCCTATCTGATATCCTCGTCATTATAAACTTCTTCAATATCTAAAGCATACTAGCACACTAGTGCACCTCTTAACCCTTCAAAATCTTCCAAAACACCATTCAAAAAGCACACCAGTGCAACAACACACTAGCACACCTTAGAAGCACAATTTGCCAAAAAAATCAAAGTTCTCAGTTTTGAAAATAGTTTTTGGGTTTTTCTCAAATGGGGTTTTAAATCACTTAAGTGTACTTATTTTCCCCCTTTTGATGATTTATACCTTCTTTATAGCCAAAAATTTTCAAACATTTGAACTCCTGCTTCTTCTATCTGAAATCACAAGGAACCCATGTTGAATCTTGTCATTAATATTTGCATAAGATGAGGAACCTATTCTTGTTCATGTGTCCAACCTCTGTATCTTTGATCTTTTCTTCTCTTCAACTGTTCGGTCCTTCTGGATCAGAGACCAAGTGATCCAGATTATCCAAAATGATAAAATGTTTGAAAATTTTCCATAAGATTTTCTAGGTGCTTTTAATTGGCTTTTTCAAAGGTCTTCTACTCAAAATTCTTAAGTTGAAACTTTCGTCGATCCCTAAAACTGGGTAGTCGAAGGTTCATTGTTTTAGGAATTGAAATTAGATCTTCAGTTCTTCTTTTGAACGGTGTAAACAGTTTTGAATTCTGAGCTTTAGGTCAAAAGTTATGACCCTGAAAAGTTAAGAATTCTTTTTTACCTACACAAAGAAGCAAACATTAGTCTGAAGAGATGAAAAGCTTAATTTGAACAAACCCTAGATATGACAAAAATACAACCCAGAAGCCCAGACTCTGAAAACTATTAAAAAACATCAAAAAACTTGTTTTCACCCCTTAAATGCAAAAAAGGGTGCACCTGGCATCTTTTGGAAAAACCTTTTATATGACGTTGTGCATCAATGCACCTCATGGGGTGTGCTAATGTGCACCCTATATACACTTAGCGCAATACAAAAAGGGTGTTTCTTCATTTAAGGGTGCGCAGTGACGCACCCAATTAGGTGCGCAGCTGTGCACCTTAATCTTAGTGTTTGAATTTTTTTTTTGTCTATGTAGGTGGAGGCAAAGGCATAGAGAGGCACATCAAAGGAGTTGTGCTGGTCTGGGTTGCTGAGCAAAGAAGAAACAAACAAGTGAAGATGTCTTTCTTAAGTACTTGGACGCACTAGAGCACCTAGGGAGCTTGGATGCACTAGCACACCTGGGGAGGTGCGCTAGTGTGCCTCTCTCTTTTGTTCTCAAAACAAACTTCTCCCTCCAAAATTTTGAGTTTTAGAAACTGGGTTTTCTAGTTGAGACCCATACTTGATCAAAAACAACTAGATAAAAATCATAAAAAGACTTGGACCCCAGACTAGGGGTTTAAAAAACCAACAAATAAAGTAGGGGGTCCCCATTTCTAAGTGAAATGGGGCGTACATTGTAAAACCACAACATAGACTTAGAAGTTATGAAGAAAGAGTGAATTGCAGAATCAGTTAGTGAGGAACAGAGAATAGAGAGAAGGATACAACATTGAGACATCTAATCAAGAAGGATAAAAAAGATAAGTGTTTAGAGGTGATCTATCATCAAGCAAGAAAGTGCGAATCGCAAGATCTATGCTGAGGCATTTTAACATGTGATTTCAATCAAATCTCTTAATAGAGTAGTCCTAGCAGACTGTATGAAATCCTTTAATAGGGTGCTTACTTAGTTGTAAATTGAAGTCCTCTAACAAGACACACTTCTAACAGGGTGTTGAAATCCTCTAACAAGGTGAGACCTAATAGTCTTTGCAAGCCTTTAACAGGGTAGACCTTTCACAGTGTAGACCATGATTCATGGTCAAAACATTGTAACCTTAATTGGATACACTTTACAACTACAGTAGTGAAGATTTGTGGGTGTCATCCCCACCCCAATTTTACCTTATCACTTCGAGGGTTTCTAGGTAATTGTATGTGATGTTATGTGTGTGATTTCTTACATGTTTACATGATTTAGATGTATGTACTTTACATGTTATTTCAATTTATCTATTGAATGAATGAGATGGATGTGTGGTGAAAGTTTTATGGGTCCAAGTTTTTACTACTAATTCAAACCATCCCCCCCCCCCCTTCAGAAGTTTACTCTTTCCACTTGTAATTCCAACAATTGGTATCAAAGCCTAGTTCTCTAAAAGAGAAGCTTTGCAGCTTTGAAGAAAGATCTTGAAATGGAAGTCTACAAGTTGGGAAAGACTATTGAGAACTAGGAGATTGAAATACATCTTATACTGCACCAATAGAATGAAGCAAGAGAATCTTTGAAGAGTTCCTTGAAGAGAAGGAAAGAAATTTCTATTGTGGAGAATGACATGCACAATACAAAGAGATAGACACTAATAAGATATTTGTAGATGGAGACTCAAATGAATTTGATGCATTAGTTGTAGATCTAATGGAAAAGAATAGAATCCAAGCTTAGAAAATCAAAAATCTCAAGTTAGAACAAGAATCACAAGCCATACTGGTATGTGAAGTGGTTGAACAGAATAAGAAAGCCATGGAAGACAAAGCCATGGAAGACAAAGCCATGATTGAAGAATACAAAAGAGTTTTGGCTAATAGACTGGAAGAGAAGTCAATAGAAATAACCAAGATTTCCAACATGCAATTTGATACTCTAAGTCAAAAAATGAATGCTAACTATGAAATGAATGTCAAGGATATTGAGATAACTACATTGAAGTTGCAGAATGACCTAAAGATAGAGAAGGAGTTTGGTAAGAGTTTCAACAAACCAAATGAAGCCATCAAATACTTTGAGCAATTAATAAAATCCCCTAGATCCAACAATGATACATCTGGACTAGGATGCACAAGCATTGAAGAAGGAGAGTAATCCAAAAGTGCTAAAGAAAGGGAAAAAAAAGGTAAGAACTCCAAACCTACTTGTCATAATTGTGGTAAGAAAAGACATGCTGCTAATATGTACAGGAGCAAGAATACAAATCATAATGTCAAGCCTATGAACATGGTTCACTACCATAAATGCAATAAGAAAGGTCATTAGGAACATGAATGCAGAACTAGGACCATGAACTCACAAAGATTTGAAGGTTATTGCTACAATTGTCAAAACAAAGATCCAAATCCATGAGGCCACCAAACAAGCAAACAAAGGTAAGGAACAATGGCAACTCTTATTATTGGGATTATAATACAAGATATAGTTATCATTATTGTCAAGAATATGGACATGTTCTTAAGAATTGTATTATGACACACTTCAATGGTAACTACAAAAGGTGGTTGAGTCAAACCACATGCTTTAGCTGTTTGAAGACGAGTCACATTAGTAAGCATTGTCCAACTAGGTCAAAGGCAACAAGTTGTGAATTTGATAAAGGCAAAGGCAAGCCAGATGTTGAAAACATCAAAGATGAGATCAACAATACATGGAAAAGGAAAGATGATTGCAGCACATCCAATGGAGAAGGGATCACTTCACCCAATGGGTCAGGTCATCACACCTCATTAAACCAGGCAATCAAGAGGTATTTGTGACTGATATTCAAGTGTTATATCATACATCAGTTTGAAAGGAGATAGTACTGAAAAGACTACATTAACATGAATAAAGATGCACGATGTTGTTGAAAATTCAAGTTAAATCATTAAGTTTTTCATGTTATTGTCAAGCATGAAATGTTTCCTATGTATGTCGAGTGGAATGCTAGTTAATGCCAAGCTAGTAGTGTAGCTAGTTGAATCTAAACTCGTAGTAGCTATCGACTGATGGAAATATCAATGGATGTTGAGTGATCCTAAAATTGGTTGATGCCAAGCTTACAGTTGTGTAAGCACTCAACATAAAATGCAAGGTTTTCAAAGGGTATATGATCATTTTTTTCTCATTATTCATCATTTTGAATTCAAGCAAGAGAAAGTAGAGCAAAAGGTGATTCGAAAACCTATTCAAAGCATTTGCAAAGATTTTAGCAACAATCTCACACCAGTTTATTAGATTTCACAAGGTATTTATCACAAGCTGAGCTATGCTATTTAATTTTTCATAAAAACCCTAGTTTGACAAAATGGCCTCTAGTTCAAAAAATGTTGTAGGGAAGGAGGTTTTGAATGTTCATCTTGTCAGTAATGAAGTTAACCAACCCATATTTAAAGTCACTCCTGACATCGCCTATAAACAAGACCCTTCTAGCACATTGTTAATGATCCTACCAAATGTAATTATGGTGCAAGATGTAAGGAGATGTTACGATTGCAAGACAGGAGGCATTGGTGACATGGAAATTAGGGATGCATATAATAGGTTATGTGAAAATGGTGTTTTAAAGGATGAATTCCAAATTGTAGAGAGAAAGGGTTTAACATGAGCCCTAGATTTTCCTAATATGTTTAAAACTAAGTGGATACAAATTGTGCTAAGTCGAATTCATGATGGTTCTTTATGGCTAGAGGGAGGACCTATCAAAATATCCAAGAGAATAATTCATAGGGTTACTAGCTACCAAACCCTAGATCGGCCAAAGGCACTTAGAAGTGATTCCAAGGAAGTAATTAAGAAGAAAACTAGAGCAAAATGGAATAAGAGAGGCATGACAATAGATACTATTGTTGATCCATTGGTGAAATTTTCTATAAGGTTAATCTCACATAAATTCTATCAATCCAGCAGATTGAATAGTGTACCCTGTATAGCTATGGATGTTGGCTAGAAGGTTGTAAAGAAAGATCATACATATGATATGGCTGAGCTATAATTACAACAACTAATGGAGAACCTTGGAGCTATCAGGAAAACCAAGAGTGCACTCTGCAAGTTTGGTTCAATACTAGTTTGCATATTCTTTTATGTAAAAAATGCATTTCCCTCTTTTGGTAATGTAGGATGGAAGACCAATAGGTTAGTTGTGGTGTAGATCAATGAGTACATTGAGAAGATGGGAGAAAACTTTGAAACCATGGTGACAAGTTACTTTGAAGATTTCAAGAAATCAATGAAGGAAAGAATGAGGATACTAGTTTCTTTGGTTGAACAACACTATAATGACTTCTTTTTTGTTGATGTTGATTACACTTTTGTGCAAGCTACCAAACCAAGGGTAAGATGGTTAAGATCACTTAGGTATGAAATTAATGACGATGAAGCCTCAACAACCATCACTACACTACTAGCAGAGAAAATAGATAAAAGTGCAAAGATATTTGGCAACTATGAGATCGTAAAGTCAAAGATTGCCATGGAGTTGAAAATTATATCAACCATTAAAAAGAAAGATAAGATAGTAAAGAAACTAAAAGCCAAATCTGGAGAAGGTGCCAAGGAGGAAGAAGAAGAAGAAGAAGAGGATGAAGAGGCAGAAGAAACATAAACTCAAGCACCTCTTGCATCGACCCAAGGTATGGGAGAAGACAAGGAAGAGGAGGAAACTAAAGGTGTCAAGGGAGAAGAAGCCAAGGAAGCACCCACTCCTGCCGAGCCAAAGAAGAGGAAGGCTAAGGCACAGCCAGTGGTAAGGACAAAGAAGATTGTCAAACCTAGCCCAACCAAGCCCACTGCTCCTACTACTAGAGGCAACACACATACTACAACTTAGAAGGCCAAGGAAAAGAAAAAGATAATAGATCAAGGAGGCCAAGTGCAAAAGAAAAAAAGAAGAAAGTATGTGTCACAACCAAATTCTGATGAAGAAAAGACTAAATCAAATGACAATAGCCAATTCAAGGTCGTGAGGCATAATCCTCTCTTAGATCTTGAAAACTTATGTGAAAATGTTAAGAATAATGCAGACATGTTAGGGTTTTTGTGCCAAGAAAATATACCTTAAAAAAGTTTAACTAATGGAAGCAACACCCCCTCAACCCCCCTACCATTCTATAGGTGAAACCGTTTAGAATTCTCCAACTATATTGAGCAAAAATGGCATTATTGTCTAAATTTGGAAAGACAAATCAGGGAGACACAATTAGCCCAAGTAATGCCAGAGTTGAGTAAGGGACAGGTTGTTATTTTTGTCAAGAAATATGTAGTTAGCTTCACACCTAAATATAGAGCCTTTAGCATTCTTCAAAATGATATTGAGGATGTTGTGAAAAAGTCAATATAGATATGGAAACTCATTTATGGGTTAACCATAGTGAAGGAAGCAGAAGCTGATCCTTCAGAGGCTAAAGATGGTGATAAGGAATATGATGACAAAGATAATACTACAAGAGGAGAGACAAAAATGAAAGAAGATGACATGACAACAATTGAGCCTGTGCAGCAAGAAGAATAGAGTGTGCATGACACACAATTGCTGAATGTTAGTCCTCCTCATGATACAAGTGTAATAGCTAAGACTATAACTATAAAAGATGTTCTTGATGCTTCAACTTAGAACATCAATCCACTTACTGTAGAAGACTTGAAGAAGATTCTAGACCAATCTACACTCTAAGCTAAACTCTATGAAAATCTAGTTTTGGTTAGTGTAGAAGAATTACAAAAGGTAGTAACTGAGGTCACAAGGGAAAAGGTGAATCCACAAGAACCACCTTTTGTCATCCCTTTAGTTACTAGTGTACAACCTTCGGTTCAAACAACAGTAGATACAACTACCAAGGTTGATACAAGTGTTAAGATTGATATAATGGAGAAAAAGGCAGAAGAGAAAGACACAACTACAGGACAACAATAGGAAACAAGATAGATAGATTCATATGTACGTACAACATAGGAACAAGGTGCTAGCCAATTCATAGTGATAGACCAGGGCAAGCCTGAAGAGCATGAGCTAACACCTAAGGTGAAGGAACAGGAAGCCATCCAAGCACTAGTAGCCCTACCAACATCTGACACTCCTTCTACATAGGCTCTTCAAAAGCCGAGCATAGAAGCCATTCCATTACAAATCTTAGTGCCAAGCCCTAGCTCATCAAAGGTTGATAAGATAATTCACTATGAAGACATAAGCCTTGATGAAGAAATTGTTATTCCAAAGTATGACTATGACACTATGACATTGGAATAAATGGGCATATTATAGCAAGCCTTAGAAAGGAAAAAAGCATCAAGAAATGCTTAAAAGAGAACATAGGAAAAAGAAAGCACTTCAAGATATCAAGGACATCTTTTTGGATGCATTTAGTCTACCAACCTCTGAAGAGACCAAGCTATTGATAGAACAATTGATAGATATAGTGGAAAAGGTTAGTAATGAAGCCTTTGATACAAATACAAAACTTTTAGAATGGTTAGAAAATAAGTTTCAAGGTAAGGTGAATGAGAAAATATCTAGTGAGATAGCACTAACTCAAGTTGTATTGGCAACTAAGGTTGAAGAGGTGAAGAAGGTACTTGAGAATATATTCTCATTGTACAAAAAGCTATGTGATCCTACACTCTTCACTCAAGAGACCAAGAATCATATTTTGAGTCTAGAGAGAAACCTCACCATATCAGGTACTAAGCTACCTCAGAACCCAACTCAAAGTGAGAAGCATTTCAGAACATTGCTTCAGACACAAAGTCAATTAGTTGTACTGATAGCAGATGAGGCTAGTATAAGAGCCAAATTGACATGTATACATGCATGTATCACCCCACACATGGAGATACTACACAAGGAGCTAGGTTATGGTGAGACTCTACTTAAGAAAGACCCCAATCTTTCTACTTTAGATGGCCTAGTGCACCTTGTTGTCGAGCTTGCAATCCAAATCAAATCATTGGATGTTGCATGTGACAACTACGATGTAGCCCTCAAGATCATAATAGATTTCCATAAATATTTTTTGGACAAACACACTATACATGTATAGCCCATTTGACATAAGTGTCAAAAAGGGGGAGAATAAAGAAAGGGGGAGATATAGAATATGGGGGAGATAGATCATTGGAGAAAGAAATAAAATGAAGAGATATCAGCTAAGGGAGAGCATGAAAGAGTATCAGTGCATTGAAGTCAAAGAGTATAAGCAGAGACACATTTACTCAAAGAGGAGCACAAATTTTGGATACAAAATAGACATATTAACTTGGGGGGAGTTATCAATTTTGAGGTATATATCTTATTGCATAATTTTGAAATTTTGAAGTTTTTTATATAAGTCAGGTCAGGGATATGTTATGCTCGAGAAGATTGAGGTTGATTATGTATATTCAAGTGTTTTTGACACTCATGTCAAAGGGGGAGATTGTTGATCTCATATTGGTTTTGACAAGTGAGCGTCAACACACTTAAGCCATTTACTTAGTTCATGCCAAACTAGTAATACATGCCAAGAACAACATATAAATATTAGACCATGCTAAGTTACAATGAGTGTAGAGTCACTCATGTGCCAAGCGGAGAGACCATGCCGAGTGATCCAAGAGCCAAGTAAATAGTGGACGTTGAGTAGTGTAGGTGTTGAGTCAGAGCTGAAATACAGTGCATGCCGAGCATTAGTGACTTCATATGTCGAGTGACATGGTTTGGACATATTTTCTTGTAATGGCACAAACAACTATGTAAATTGTTATTGAGCCAACTTAAGGATAGATTATGATTTTTTGGAGATAAGGACAAATCTCTATTTGGATTCCCTATGCAATTACATGCAACAAATCAAAAAATGGGAAGGTTTAAGCGACAATATGGATGAATCTTAGCTGTAAATTCATACCTAACCCTAAGTCTCCTAGTCTTCTTAAGGAGGAAAAAAACCTAAACTATCTATGAGTGTGTAAGGGATTGAAGGAAAAGTATAGAGATGTTTTCATGCACAAACAGAGCATTCATGGAGACTTAGAAGTTATGAAGAAAGAGTAAATTGCAGAATCAATTAGTGAGGAACAAAGGATAGAGAGAAGGATACAACATTGAGACATTTGATCGAGAAGAATAAAAAAGATAAGTGTTTAGAGGTGATATATCATCAAGCAAGCAAGTTTCAATTGTAAAATCTATGTTGAGACATTTTAATAGGTGATTTTAGTCAAATCTCTTAACAGAGTAGTCCTAGCAGGCTATATGAAATCCTTTAACAAGGTGCTTACATAGTTGTAAGTTGAAGTCCTGTAACAGGGAACACTTCTAACAAGGTGTTGAAATCCTCTAACAAGGTGAGACTTAATAGTCTTTGCAAGCCTTTAACAGGGCAGACCTTTCACAAGGTGGACCATGATTCATGGTCAAAACATTGTAACTTTAATTGGATACACTTTACAACTACAGTAGTGAAGATTTGTGGGTGTCATCCCCACCCCATTTTTACCTTCTCACTTCGAGGGTTTATGTTTAATCATATTTGGTGTTATGTGTGTGATTGCTTACATGTTTGCATGATTTAGATGTATGTAGTTTACATGGTATTTCATTTTATCTATTGAATGAATGAGATAGATGTGTGGTAAAAGTTTTATGGGTCCAAGTTTTTACTGCTAATTCACCCCCCCCAGAAGTTTACTCTTTCCACTTGTAATTCCAACAAAAAAACTCAAAGAACCTTGGGATTCTGAAATTTGTCATCTCACCAAGGAATATACCAAAAAAATGGAAGACTTGAGTGTCTGGTATGTCAAAGAACAAGGGAAAAGAACAAAAGATAGAATAAAAAATGGGGATCGAACATTTGTCGCACAAAAATATTAATACAAGTATGTAAGACATAACAAGAGTATGTTGTATGCTATTAATTTTTTGGACATGAAAAATAAACATTGATAGTGTTAAGATAACTTCACCTCACTAAAGCCTCATATAAGGAGAGAATGAATTTTCCCATGTCCAGAGGTTCTGAAACTATACTTTAAGCTTTCAAAACTTAGCCACCTAAGCCTAAGTATGACTTATTTGGAGACTATTATCAGTAGGATTCATTTCTTTACAAATCACTATTATGTAAATAAACCATCTTCTTCTTTGTAAAAGGATGATACTTAGAAGTAGGTTACGTGACATGCTTAGCATGAGGAGAAACAAAAAAGTAATCCTAAATTTTAGTTTCAAAATATTGACAATGATAATAAGTGCTAGACAATTTATTTTTGAGAGCACATTGAGTGTATCTCATTTATTCATCTAGAAGCTCATTGCCTCCTTAAATAATTGGAGAGATCTAGTTCTACATAGAACTTCTTTTTGGGTCAAGCTAATCAAAATGTACCTAGTTCAACATACATGATAAAATCCAAATATGAAGTTATTTGTGTAAAAAAAAAATTAGCAGGGCAAGCATAAACCAAGAAACCCACCCAAAAAGGTATACATAGAGCTTTCTGATTAAAGATGGTGATATATATAACCTGGGGTGATGAAATAAGAAAGGAAGAACAAAAAAACTAAGTTCATGCCTTAGAATTGGCTTAGTTTTCAAGGAATGGAAGTCAAATAATTGGGTTTGGGGATGTTGAGACCAACATCTTAATTAGGCAAGGAAAAGGTGAGAATTTTGGATATAAAAGTTGTTATGATGATTTAGAATAACCGCGGTAGGGGGGGTGTTATCATCAAGTCCACATGTACCAATATAAATTTTTAATTACTTCAAACATATTAGTCCAACTTAGATACCCACTCAATCTCTGTAATCATTAGTAATTTAACCTTTCATACAATATATTAACTCTTTGTCTCTATGTGTGTTGACTACCACTAAATAAACTACTATAAAATATAGCATGCAAAAGAAAAACATCCACACATGAAAACAACACTTTTACACTAGGATTTAATGTGGAAACCCAATTGGGAAAAACCACCAAGTAACATGCTACTAAATTTTCACTCTTCTGGAGTAAGCTCGGTTAAGAACCAACCCTATTAAAAGTTATACAACACTCTTAAATGTGACACTATTAAAGGATTTAGTCACCCTGTTAGAAGCGATCTGGTTAGAGGACCTTACAACATTCCTTTAGAATGTCATCTTGATTAAAGGATTTGCAAAATGATAGATAGGTCAACCTTGATTAAAGGATTTTGGATTGATGTAGTGGTTAGAATGTAACAATAGGTTTGATCTATAAAGTACAATTCATATTGAAAATTTAAATCTCCATTGGTTATTGACTGGCCTCCATTGATATCTTGATCACTGATATGGTTGACATCTCCTCAAGCAACCACTCTCCACAAAATTTTCACACATCACCTCTGTTGTTCTCCTCTTCATAGCTTCTCACAACTTCTCCCAAGATCACCTATCAATCATGAACCAACCTTAAAATTCATTCCTTATGCCTCCTTAAATAAGTAATTTCAATCTTTTGTCGCTTAAACATCATCATTGATCTTAGGGTTAGGTCAAATTCATCGAATCCTTCCATCTTCTTTTTCTCCTTCTTCTTTTAGAAATTTCTTATCAAATTTGTGCCTTTGATCATGTAACAAACTCTCCTTGTGCATTGAATATGCCATCTCATCAATTCTTATCTTCCACATGCTTTGACTAATTCTAAATTCTAACTATATCAACCTCAAAATCAAATCTTTCTCAAACTATAACTTTTGTTGTCACTCAACATTCATTGTGTTTTTCAACTCTTTCGTTACTGTGTAGCTCAACAATCACTATAATATCTCACTCGACATCAACATGCTTGCTCAACCATTACTACGCTTGGTTGCAACTACACTTATTTTCTCGACTACAACTAACACTCGGCTTGAACTATTTCACTTGGCTTCTACTAAGTTCCTTAATTTTCTGATTTGGCTCCTTCATTGCTCATGCAATACTAATACTCGATCAAGCTTATATTTTTGAATTGTTTGAACTCTTAGCTTCATCCAATTTTCTTCTTCACTCCATGTATTGATTGAACAACACATTATCTTGTGAAGGACTAACTTATCAAGTGTCCATTGTATTTCCATGATAATTAACACATCTCAACTCAACCTTTCACTAAGTCATCTCATAATCTCTTCTTTTCAAGTCCTCATTATCAATCAAATCATATGACACTCTATACTATTAGTAAAATGTCTCTCCAGTAGGTTTAACACTCTGTCTTACCAATAGGTTTGATATCAATGACAACATAACAATAGTTCCAATTGTAGTTTCCAACAGAAGTTAGAAATACCCAATGCAAATGCTCAATTTCCTATAGAGGAACAAGTTGATAGAATTTAGATGACATTTAGATCCACCCATAAGACTAATTTTAAGATATCCAAGGCTCGAGATTCAGGAATGTAGGTTTGGGATTCCCCAAAAGTGAGTAATTAATTGCGATTGCATGTTTCTAAATCCCAAACTTGAAGACCTAAAGTGCCTTCTAATTATTCATGATCTCATTGGCATGCTTTATAATTAGGAATCCTTGGCCATTAATAGGGCACAATTATCAAGGCAACAAAAATGAATAGAGTTTAAGTTACTAAGATAACATGATTTATGTATTTAATACTACCTTGAGGTTGGTGAGGGCACACTATTACTTTTGAACATGTGACCTAGGGCATATAGGTAAGGCATCGAAAAATCCCTAATTGGTAGATTGTCAAACATAATTTGAGGTTTTTGATTTCCAGGGTATGAGGGACAAGAAAAAGAGAAAAATTGAAGAACCCTAAGGCATGTAGGGCACATATTCCATGAGGAAAGTCCTTTATTTCTAACCTAAAACAAGAAATCAATGTAACAAAAATGAAGGACAATGGAAATAAACACACAAAAAAAATTTAAAAATGAATGGAAGCACCAAGAGGGAAGAGGAAATCCTACCTTCAGACAACAAAGACAAGAATTTGTAAGGAATCAACAATAGATGTGAGCATGAACTTGAATGATGATGTTGAGTTTCCAAATAGAAAGCTTGGTCATAAGGAAGGCATGCCTCTCAATGAACACTTTGTGAATGAAAATGAGTTTCCCTTGGGGTTTTAGATGCATCAAATGCATAATGTACTTTATATTGACACTAGGAATATAGGATGCCAAGTATTGAGATGCTAAAATTTTGAATTGTTACAAAAAGATAAGGAAATTCAAAGAACCTTGGGATTTTAAAATGTGTGATCTCATCAAGGAACATACCAAAACATGGAAGACTCAAAGGTTTGGTATGCCATAGCACAAGGGAAAAGAACAAAAAGATAGAAGCAAAAATGAGGACCCAACATTTATCACACAAAAATATTAGGACAAGTATGCAAGGCATAACAAGAGTATGTTGTGCAATATTGATTTGTTGGACATGACAAAATAAACATTGATAATGTTAAGCGAATTTCACCTCACTAAAACCTCCTGTAAGGAGAGAATGGATTTTTCCATTTCAAGAGGTTCTAAAACTATACTTTAAGCTTTCAAAACTTGGCTACCTAAGCCTAAGTATGACTTATTTGGAGACTATTATTCGGGATTCATGTCTATACAAGTCACTAGGATGTAAACCAACCATCTTCTTCTTCATAAAAGGAAGATATGTAGAAGTAGGTTACATGACATGCTTAGAATAAGGATAAATGAAAAGTAATCCAAAATTTTACTTTCAAAATATTGACAATGATAATAAGTGCTAGACAATCTTTTTATCAAGATCACATTGAGTGAATCTCATTTATTCATCAAGAAGCTTATTGTCTCCTTAAATAATTGGAGAGATCCACTTCTATGTAGACCTTCTTTTGGGGTCAAGCTAATAAAAACGTACCTAGTTCAACACACATGATAAAATCTAAGTATGAGGTTGTTTGTGTCAAAAAAAATCAGCATGAGAAGGATAAACTAAGAAACCCACCCAAAAAGGGACACATAGAGCTTTCTTATTAAAGATGGTGAAATATAGAATCTGGGATGATGAAATAAGCAAGGGAGAATAAATAAACCCACTAGTCATGCCTTAAGATGGCTTTAACATGGCTGGTTTCAACAAGACAAAAATAAAAAATGTCTAGTAAGGTTTTACACATCATCAGTGAATCCTTATTAGTACCTAAACTTTGACGAGACAATTCTTAAGCATGACTTCAAGGGGAACCCTTCGTAGATTAAAAAATCATATTAAAGTAAAGTTCTCTAACAAATAACACACACTCACAAATTTAATAATGAAGAGAACCACATCTAGGGTTCTTTAGTAAATATAACTCATGAAATGCCTTTTAAACAAACTTCTTAAATCTCTTAAGAAGGGATGTTATTATCGCATGTGGTTGAACTTTCAAGTCCAAAAATAACTATAAAACTTCAAAGTGGGTTTGTGGGAGGTTAACCTTCTCTTGAACAATAGTGAATCCCCCTACATGCAAGAAGGTTTCTTCTATTACTTGTAGGGGCCCACCCAACCCAATGATTATGAATCCCTACCATACTTTTTTATTAAATAGTCTACTAGAAACATTGACACACGAGATGAAGACCTAGGGGAGCACACAAAGCAAGAAAGCTCATTCAACACAATTGTGTTCATGCCTATCCATCCAAATAAGAGCCTACCTATTGCATTGAGTGTACAACTTTCTATGACCATAACAAATGTATCTTACTCGAAATGATCCAAACCTAATTAAATTTTTTTAGCACATAATAACTTGTAAACACTGCCTAAATGTAAAAACAAGATCAACTCTTACTTTAGAAACTTTCCAACATTACTTTTCCCTTGTTCATTCCCTATATTTTTTGGGAAAGTTTCTCCCTATTACGATAGGTCTTCATGCAATTGTTAACCTTATTTTGGCTAGCAACCATAGTTCATGCAATTTGTGGAACTTGTGTGAGTAATGCTTTTAAATGATATTTTAAATGAACATTTTGACAATATTTGATTTTTTTTTCTAATTAAAAGAAGAGGGAAAAAATAGTGAAAACAAATGACATTTCTACCCCACTTTTTGTCAAAACTTTATTTTTTGATTTTTATTAATAAATTATTACTTCATTAAAATAAAATAAAAATTAATTTATCCTTTTCGAGAAAACAATGCAACTACTTCAAACAAAAATTATGCCTAAATGAGAATTTTTTTTTTTTTGTGTGGGGGGGGGGGGTGGTTGTAGAGGATTATGTAGAATATTTTCCTCTAAAATAGGAGCCCCTGTTTTTTAGCCCTCTTAAATTGAGCGGGTGATAAAAAGGTGGGCCTGGAAATAGCCCCACCAGTGTAGGGAAAAGTTATGCCACATGGCAAGTTGTGCTCATTCTTTCCTACCAAAAATGAAGTTTTTACTTTTTAAAATATTTGAAAATTTTAAAATCTTCTCAACTTCCACAAATTTAGTAGCTGAATTTTTTTAGTACTTTTTAAAATCTTCTCAACTTCCACAGATTTAGTGGCTGAAATTTTTTAACCACAATACATGAGACCACTTACCTTTTAGACATTCCTAAAAACTCTCACCAACCAGTGCTATTTTGAAGGAAGAGGGAAGCCCTCCATAGGACCCAGCTTTTAGACCTTTTTTAGTGTATGCCAAAGTGCCACACATCAAGCTTTAAAGGCTGCAGAAGAAATATCTACATAAATCGTTGGTAAATTGGACATAAACGTGGAAGAGATAGAGCATTCTGTTTTCTTGGCATGATGGAAGGTGTCGTCACAGTGGCTGAAGTGGAATGGGTGATAATCGATTACCCAATCCAAACCAAATAGCCACACGTCCCTCTTTAGAAATTAGAACGACATTTGAAGTCGATGATTGGTATCAGAGCTCCCAATCTTAATTGATCTCCACTCATTAGATCTATAAAATAATGGACGCTTTATTTTCAAAAGTTAAAAGCATTCAACAACCGGTGCCAATAACAATGTTAATTCGATAGCACAAATCAGTGTAGAAGCCGATTATGGATACCGTTCTCAGAGAGCACAGCGGATTTTTGCGTAGTCTGAATTTCTCTCAGGTATGTTCTAGAAACCCATGCAAATATAACCAACTGAATGTTTTGAAAACCCATTTAAATTTTTTGAATACCCAGTTGAAATTGTTTCCCAAAATTAGTTCCGTAAGCTCTGCAATTAGCACTCTTCAGTTATTACAAAACAGAGCAAAGAAAACATGTATGGTTGTCAGAGCAACCGGCACCCTTTTGGAGCTTGTCCCAGAGGCGAAAAAGGAAAGCCTCGAATTTGAGTTACCTAAGTATGAACCAACTAAGCAGCTGCCGATGGATTTGGTGGTTGTCGGTGGGGGTCCTGCAGGCCTTGCAGTTGCTCAACAAGTCTCTGAAGCAGGTATTTCAGTATGCTGCATCGACCCATGCCCAGAAAGCATTTGGCCCAACAATTATGGGGTTTGGGTTGATGAGTTTGAGGCTATGGGCCTTCTGGACTGTCTGGATACAACTTGGTCGGGGGCTGTTGTCTATGTTGATGATAAGACCAAGAAGTTTCTTGATAGGCCTTATGGAAGGGTTAATAGGAGGCAGTTGAAATCTAAGATGATGAGAAAATGTATTGCCAATGGTGTTCAATTTCATAGGGCTAAGGTCAGGCAGGTTATCCATGAGGGGTCAAAATCAATGGTTTTGTGCAGTGATGGGGTTGCCCTACAGGCATCTCTTGTGTTGGATGCCACTGGATTTTCAAGGTGTTTGGTTGAGTATGATAAACCCTATGACCCTGGGTATCAGGTGGCCTATGGGATCTTGGCAGAGGTTGATGAACACCCCTTTGATGTGGATAAGATGGTGTTCATGGATTGGAGAGATGATCACCTGAACAATGAAACGGAGCTCAAGGCTAACAATTCCAAGATACCTACTTTCTTGTATGCAATGCCCTTTTCTGCCAATAGGATTTTTCTGGAGGAGACCTCTCTTGTGGCCAGGCCGGGTGTCTCCATGGAGGAAATTCAGAAAAGAATGGTGTCCAGATTGAGGCATTTGGGTATTAAGGTGAGAAGCATAGAAGAGGATGAAAAATGTTATATTCCTATGGGGGGTCCATTGCCTGTGATCCCTCAAAGAGTTGTGGGAATAGGAGGAACTGCAGGAATGGTGCACCCATCGACTGGATACATGGTGGCCAGAACTTTGGCTGCTGCTCCGATCTTAGCTAGTTCAATTGTTAAATGCCTTAACTCCGGAAAACGACTTCATGGAGAAGAACTCTCCACAGAAGTATGGAAGGATTTGTGGCCTATAGATAGGAGGA
The DNA here is from genome assembly GCA_028749045.1 of Cupressus sempervirens. Classification (NCBI taxonomy): domain Eukaryota; kingdom Viridiplantae; phylum Streptophyta; class Pinopsida; order Cupressales; family Cupressaceae; genus Cupressus; species Cupressus sempervirens. Next base: position 803,646,584 of record CM053783.1, on the reverse strand, counting down.
GACAGAGAGAATTTTTCTGCTTTGGGATGGATATTCTGCTCAAGCTGGATCTGAAGGGTACGAGGAGGTTCTTTAATGCATTCTTTGACTTGGAACCCTATCATTGGCAGGGTTTTTTGTCCTCGAGGTTATTTCTTCCCGATCTTATCTTCTTCGGGCTGGCCTTGTTTGCTCATGCCTCAAATACATCTAGGTTAGAGATAATGGCAAAGGGCACTTTACCTTTGGTGAAAATGATCAACAATTTGGTTGCAGACGGGGAATAGGATGACCATTTTCTCTTAACAAAGGCTTCCAGTCTTATATCCTACTCAATGATAAAGCATTAATGAGATTAAGTGTGTACTGGAAATCTGCTCAATCGAATGCAATATTGTGTTGTGCTGAAAATAACAGATGGGCAACAGCCAGAAAGGTCAGAGCTATCAGATTTCCACAATCCATAAATACTGTCATATTTGATTTCTGGGCATGATTGTGTGAGCTTTTTTGTCATCGACGTTTCGGATCATACTACATGATCCATCATCAGGATGCCAGAAAGGTTTTATATGTTCATCCAGTTTTTGATTTTGAATATTTTGCTTTTGGTGTAGCAACTGAGCTTTACCTGTCCATTGAAAATTGCGGTTCAAAAATACATATCCCAGGAGTTGCTATGTTTTGTCTTGTTTTGAATCATAGGTGTGAACTTAATGTGTTTATAACTGAGAAATTTGCAAATATAAACTCACACGTATACTCCTTGGGTCTCTTAAATGACAACCTTTGGCGTGATTTCTCAGATCAGTGTTGTGTTTGGTTTTCTTTAGTTCAGATTTATAGCATTGATATGCACTTAAATAGGATAGGCAAACAAACAATTGCACAATAATGGCTCCCAGAATGGCGGATCACTAATTTCTCTATAGCTACTGGTACTGTTTGTTCCATAGTTCAAAATATCATTATCAGCAACTTGTCGCCAAGTGCAAAAAATTTATCAGGAAATATTGGAGATAAGCTGGAAACTTCTCGGGAGCTTCAAATCTGTTTTTCCATACAAAAAACTGTTTTTTCCAATCCTGATAGAACCTTCTTACTCTTTTCCCTCTCTCTCTTCTCCAAATCTGTTTTTCCAATCAAAAAATGTTTTTCTGGACCATCCCTACCTATAACAGGCCTATGAGCAATAAGTTTGCCATTGATTGTGGTAAAACAGAGAAATATCGCTGATATTTTACCAAATTCTTTGCAATATTTTGAAACTTCTCTGCAATAACTTATCCAAGATAAGTTGGCATTACTTTTCTGGAGCCAAAAAATATTGTGATAAGTAGACTTATCGAAGATATATCTGAGATATTTTGAACTATGGTTTGTTGTACTATTCGTCCAATTTTTTTTGCACAAGAAATTTTCACTCTTTTTATGTGATGTTATTGACTAAGCTTTGATTCTGTTAAAGGGATCATTTTATTGTTGATCCACAGGGGCTAGACAATTTACTGTCCTATGTAATCCTTTATAAGTTGCACATTTGCTATTTAGGTAGGAAAGCTGCATATGGGAAATATGCAATTATTTAAAATATGTATTGGGATAGAAACAGCTATCCAGCCCCTTGGATGCACCAATGAATAACTTATGGTGTATGAGAGTACTTATATTTTGGTACATCCTAGGAGTTGGATAGCCATTTCCATATTGGGACAGATATTTCTGATATAGTCCTCAATCAGGCCAGCTGATCAAACTCTCGAGGTCAGATATGCCAAGACTTATAATTATAGTGAAGGTAGATGCCATTGTATTGTCTTGAAGGCAAACTTCTGTAAATACTTGCATGAGGGTCTCATACCCCAAAGTGGTGTTTCTGTCAGTGGTGACCTCAAAATGCCACTACCTTTTTACTTTCTTATAATATGTGTTGAAGTTGCTGAATCCAAACCCATTCTTTCCACTAAAGGTAAGTGTGCATAATCTGGATATCTCCCTTGAGATTGGAGCACATGTTTCTTATGCTATTTGCAGAATCTGGTCATTTATAATAACAATACCTTGGAATGTCTTATTTCCTTTCTGCATTAGATAAAGTTCTCTAGCATACTAAAGATCTGCAGTATTATGGCTTGCTTAGTGGGATGTTTGTGATTCTAACTTTGTCTGATCCAGTGGTATCAAAATGAATATGTTTTAAGCTCCCTGAAATAATGAGGTCATAAACATTCACAAATAGTGATTGTACGTGAAACTTACATTTTCCATATTTTCAGAAAGAGAAAAATGATTGGAAGTGCACTCTCTGGGTTATCTTTGAACTTTGAAGCTTGTTTATAATTTCAACACTTTGTGAAATGGTCAGAAGCAGACCCTGTGCTTGGAGGCAGTGATTAATTTGTTGTGTTGAAGAAATATTTCCATTTCGAATTTAGAAAACATTGATTTTTTTTCCTGATTTTCAGTTTTGGACCTTCTCTTGGACTTGGAATGATCCCTAGACTTGTCCTTTTCACCTTTTGACCTTGCCTTTCTCCTTAGATCTATCTCATACCTGCAATGCATCTTCCTTGTCTTATCATGTTGAAGCAAGGAAGTGTTGCAAGGATTCAGAAAAAGAAGTTGTATAGATGCAATTTAATTATTTCATCCAAGTGGTCATTAAATTTATCATTCCCTTTTTTCTGCTTTTCCTATTTCGATAACTAAAAAGCATAACCAAGAATTGATTTTGAGAAGTTTCAAAGATATTCTGTTTTGTATTGATTTTCAAGCTCAAAAGAAAATGCTGAAGAAAGCAGAGTAAAAATAAAATCGAAATAACAAAACACTAACACAGAGACAGAAGACAGAAATTATAGTGATTCACCTGTAAACGGGCTACATCCTCTCTCAGCAATGGGATTATCTACTTTTGTTATCTTTTTAACTCTAAATGATTTACAAGACTATCACACCATAATCCGATGGCTGTGCGGATGTTCTTTACTACAGTCTCAACTAGAAAGAAGGTAGATGAAAGGACCAGCAACCATTACAAGAACTGCAATGCAGAGAAGAATCTACAATAAACAAGCATTACAAGTCAGATAGGCTGACTGCAGCACTGACAGTTAAGATTGGGCTTCACCTCCCCAACAATCTCCCACTTGAAGACCAATGACCATCACAGAAAGAATCGCACAGAGATATCTCATGCTTCAGATTTATTGATCACATAGAACAAGGAGTGTTTGAGAAGAGCTCAACAGTTCCGAGCTCTGCTTCAGCACACTCTGGATGAGTCTTCAAATCAGAGCAGAATAAAAAATATCTTCTCCTTGGAACTGTGTATCATACCTTCCATCACACAGATAGATCCCCCCAACAAAACTCTAAATTATCCTCAGTTTTGAATCTAAACCAGGAAGAGGACTGTCTACATCAACAACTTGAGTTGGGCTCCCAACATATTCATCATACTCAACATACATGTAAGCCATCACTGCCCCTTGCCTACAACTTGCTAATCCCAACAATAGTAGAAGTTCAAACAGTGCCTTGTCATAGTGTACAGGAATGTCCCTTAAATTGTGTTTGCTGCATACTTGTCCTTCCTCTATATTCCCATTTGACTTCAGATCATCTGCAATGACCTTCGACCACTTCAAAGGTTGATCAATAAGAGGGCTATACTCCTCCAAAATGGAATTAGTGAAAATGGGCAAGAGAAAATAATACACTTTACTACAATCGGCAAACACTGGTTGCTTTGCAATATCGTACAGACTTTTGATAGCTTCTATTACAATCCTAGCAGGGCCAATAGCAGTCTCTGACACAGGCAACAGCTCTGCCCAAAATGTCAAATTATCCTTCTGACATAAACATTGTGTCTCTTCAATCCTGTCAGCTTCACCAAATCGCTCAGTAGGCTTTGCATTGTCCTGAGTGTTGACTGGTGATCCTTCAACCTCGCCTTGTTTTGAAATCTCTCCTTGCAAGTTTGCATCTTCAATCAAATCTGCAACTTCATTGTGGACGTCTGACTGTCCTGCTTCTGTAGCTGCTTCTTCCTCTTCTTGATCTTCTGGAGAAGGCTTCCACTTCTTTCTCCCACTCTTTCCAGGACTGTTATAGCTTTTCTCAAGTTTTTGTCTGATGTCAAAGTAGTCTCTTACATTGCAATAAGGTTCCCAGGCGTTAGAACTCTCTGCCAACCCTGCCATCAAACAAGATACTTCACCTTAACCCTGTGAATGTGTTTCTTGCGAATGGATTCAACTTCATTAAACCCTCCTCCCAACATGCTTCTACTATTTTCAATAACCTCACCAGCATTATCATCATTGGTAAAGCTCATCTCTGAGCAAATCTCTGCAGAAGCAGCATTTTTCAAGCTCTCTGGATCATCTTCTACTTGAGCAATCACAAAGCAATCTTCAGGCTTCGTTCTCCACCCCTCAATCGTAGATTGCACTTGAAAATCCAAACCAGAGTTGTTGCCTCCAACATTTGGCAGAATATTAAGATGGGGAGAATCCTCACCTGGGCTCAAAAGATAATGCAGAAGAAAACAGAGTAAAATAAAATCGTAAATAACAAAGCACTAACTCAGAGACAAAAGGCAGAATTTATAGTGGCTCACCTGTAAACAAGCCATGTCCGCTCTCAGCAATGGAATTCTCTACTTTTATTATCTCTTAACTCTATATGGTTTACAAGACTAGCATGCCATAATCCTATGGCTGTGCAATTGTTCTTTAATACAGTCTCAACCAGAAAGAAAGGAGACAAAAGGACCAACACCCGTTAACAAGAACTGTTACTCAAAGAAGATTCCACAATAAACATGTGTTATAAGTCAGAAAGGGTGACTGCACCACGAACGGTTAAGATTGGGCTTCACCTGCCCAACAGTTTGGTATGGGTTTTTAATATTGAAAATGACTCAGAATGACAAATTCTCCTTTGCAAAGATTTTTGTGAATCTAATGGTAAGATGAACGATCTTTTATTTCTTAATTTCTTAGCTGTTAGAATTATTGTTGATAGATTACTGTTCCTACTTGATATGATAGTCAAATTGCAGTGCTAGATTTATGTTATAATTAGTGAGAATTTATGTGATTTCTTGCTGAAACTTACAAAAACAAAATGACCAAAAGCACCATGAAAGACAAGGATTTCTCATTAGTGTCACAATAACTAGCATTATAGTATCAACTAATAACCATTTCTCCTTCCTTCGGCTTGGATAATTGCAAAGATTAAAAAACTGGAGCATATTTGCAATCAATCTTACAACTATACTGCCTTTTTGATGTGTCAAAGACTTTCGGAGAATTCAAACAATTGAATTCACTTGCCAATTGCTTCTGAAAGTCACGCCTCCACAATTGGGTTTTGTCTCTTATTTGTGCAAGTGTTGGAGACATCCCCTTTTCTACACTAAATGATTCCTAACCATTGGAATTTCAAGGGACATTATTTCTTAACCATTTCAGTGAATGACTGACAATTTGTAAGGTAGGATCATTGGTGACAATTCTAGAATCCCTATTCTCATGTGTAATCATCTTTGGTACTTGCAATTGCCCCTTGGACAGAACACTGCTAACATTTCCATAATTGCTGATGCAATCAAAACCATTAGTTTTTTGAAACAAGATTGTCACAACATTCCTTCCATTGTACAGGTAGTACCTTCTTTTGCTTCACTTTATGGAGAACTCGTGTTTTGTTTCTAGTAACTTATGAATCACACTCCCATTCTTAGGAGCTTCCTTGTCCAACAAAATGTTACCTCTTCACAGCATGTAGGAAGTTCTCTTCCACTTTTGTTTCTCCCATCTTCCTCTAGGTAGCATACTCTCCAATTCTCTTTGCACATCCAAGACAAACTATTGAAGGCTCTTCTTCTCCTTAAAATATTTTAGGCTCTTCAAAATTCTAGTTTTCACAATTGACAATTGTGGAGTAAACAAAATTAAGCTTGAAAGCATTCTCTCCAACAAGTTCCAAGATGGTAAACGGTACTTGTATCTTAATGGCTTCGTCTTTCTTGCTGCTCAAGTGGAGCCATACCTATCACACCTAAAGTGCACTTTTAAAGGTATTAGTTGTATTTGCCTTAAGACTTCTGTGGCCATTGTTGAACCTTGAGATGAATTGGATTGATCACGTCAATAAACCTGGTTTTCTTGTCACATTTGAATATTCTTTGCCTTCTTTTTACTTTTGTACAGCGTTATAAAATTTAGAGGATTAGAAGCTAAATAACATGAATATGATTCAAAATTTGACTTATTTGCAGATATACGAATATCTCTAGTCTAGGAATTTTAAGTATATGCTAAGGATTCATTGAATGGATGCTTGATCCTGCATACTCGTGAGTTTTAGAGAGGTTTTATTGATGACTTTTATTTGCTTGTAAATTTGAGGATAGATGATGTGCTCTATGATTGTAAATGGCCTATGTATTTAGTGACATACGCTTTCTTTCTTATGAAGGCTCTTGATGCTCAAGTAAAGCCATACCTTATTTCACATCTTGTAAGTGTGCTCTTGAACATGTTGGCTATATCTAGCTTTGCACTGCACTTCAGACTTCCTTAGTCATTATTGAACATCAAAATGGCTTACATATGATCTTAATGAACATGGCTTCTTCTTTTGTATGTATCCATCTCCTTTTTTGACATTCTTATGTTATATTGAGTAAATTATTAAGTAAATAAATAATCCAAAATGTGTCCAAAGGTGACTTATTTGAGGATGAGTGAACTATGTCATTTTAGGAAAATCGAATATATTACAAACAATCATCATTTTTTTTTGATGATTTTTGTTCTCCTTTCTTATGAGATATTTGAAAGTTCTATAGGTAATTTATGTTTGCCCATAAATTTGAGCATGAAAGGTTGCACTTCAGTTCAACTCGGTATGTATCTTACTTGATTAGTTGGTCCAAAACTTCCTCAAAACATTAATCTCTATTTGAAAGCACAAATACCAAAACAAAATAGTGAAAAGTAGCTCAAACTACTTCATGTTCATTTTGTTGATCTTTTGAAGGACATAAAATAAGCCAAGAGATCGAATATTCTTAAAGACAAGTCACTATTTAATCCCCCAAAATTGTAAACCATGATGAAGACGATTTGATTTTGACAAAGTAGCATTACACCTCTCTTATCTAAAGTTTTGTTTCATGATACACATTTTGTTATGTCCACTTCATTTGGCAAGAATATTAGATTTATATATAGGGACCGTTAATTAATGTGATCCTCTCAATTGCGGTGGATGCCTTGTTAAGCAATCTAATGGGCAACTTATATTCAAATATTGGGGTAGAGTAACTTTTTCTTTGGACATAATGTCTCCATATTTATAGTTGACTCTTGGAGGAGTCTTGCAACATTAATCATATATTTTTTGCTTTGCAATTCTATGCTAGAATTAAGTATTGTGTTCATTTCAAACACAATAGCCTCTCCAGTTTTCCTTTTTGCAACCTTTGTGAAGTTTCCTTAACGAGACAAAGTTGCACCAATATAAGAGATTTTTGGCTTGGTCCACCATTGTCACAAAAGCTTCATTCATTGCATATGAAATGCCAATTAGAAAAGTCAAATGAATCAATTTAAATTAATTTAGCAAATATGATCACAACTTTGTATGTAGCATTGCGAAGATATAATTGAAGACAACACTATAATTCTTAGATTATAATATCATTGGAACGATTACTTGTTCATAGTAGCACAATGTAACATTATTGATTGTAGTTACATCCCAAGCATATTCATTCGGTGACAAGTGTAAGGTGACACTCATTGCATCAACACATCATTAATATCACACTCATCTTAGAGGATCCCTACATAAGACATTGTTATTAAGCTCCAACAGACAACAATATTCTTCAATTGGCATATTCATCATAAACAACAAATTAGAGACATAATGTAAGGGTATGAAGCTCCCCTCAATCCAACCATCATCGCTTTCACAATTATCAACATGGAGCATGGTTTGTAGCCCAAGGTGCATAAAGTTCTCAATTGTTTGTTTGTAATATAAATATAAACTATTGTGAGAATTTCCTTCCAACACAATGTGTTTTGGCATGTTTTCCTCCTTGTTGCATACTTGGGATTTTTAAGTGGTATCAAAGCCTTGACCTTGCTAACCTATTGGGTTGAGGTTGACAAGTGGAAAGAAACAAGATTACATAGTCCATCAGAAAAAAGACATCGCTCACTAGAAATAATGGGACATGCTTTAGACAAATCCAAGCATCTTGGCCATTTTGGGTGATTTGGCAAGATGACAACAAAAGATAGTTGATGTAAACAATTATTTGACAGGGAAAAGGAATAATGGTCCCAACAATGGGGAAATTAACAATTATAGGGATAATCTTGTCAATGGATGAACCACACTCATCGGTCCCTTGCCACTGAGTCAAGGCCCATGATTCTTCCCTTTTGACCAAGGACCAAGTAGCAAGAGAATCACTTTATTGGTAGAATTGCAAGAACAATTCAAGCAAGATTGGTTAGATGGAGGACTACAACCTAACATGTCCCTAGAGGACTACATGGACCTAAGGATGAGACACTTGCTCAAATGGAGTCATAGAGACTATGATAATGATATGAGACGAAAGATTGACAAGTAAAGCCCTCCCTCTTCGATGGATCCAAAAGAACATGTGCATGAGTGTAGAAGGAAGATACATATTTTGAACTCAATCCCATGCCTAAAGATGGAGCAATAGAGTACACAATATTAAGCATTGATGGGATTACTCATGAGTGGCTGCGACATGAAATGTTAACATGGGACATGATCAAATAACCTCCAATGTCAACTTCACACAAATACTCATTAACAAATTTAATGGGAAGGATCTAGAGATCAACTTCAAGGAGTTAACACAATTGAAGCAATGAGGATCAATGGATAGTTATTGTGTCGAATACTAGAGGCTCTTTGTATTAGTAACTAGCACATTGAAGAAGAGACTTATCACCCTATTCATGGATAGGTTGATGGATACTTTGAGGAGGTGGTCAATGTTGGAACTACAATTGTGGAACAATTGTTATGTTGTCATTGATGTCAACCTTACTAGTAAGACATTTACTAATAATGTAGAGTGCCATATCATTTGATTGATTAAGAGGATTTGAAAAGAAGAGATCATGAGATGACCTAGTGAAAGGTTGAGTTGAGATGTTGACGATAAGGATTGATGAGTTGGATTATTTAATGAATAGAAAGGATTAGTTGAGTGATCAAAGACTAAGATTTGAGGGAAACCTCTAGAACTTTCAAGAAGGAAGAAGAAGAATAGAAGATGGCTAAGTTCATTGAATCTAAGCGTAACCCTAAAATCTACGGTTATGTTTAAGCGGCAAAAGATCAAAGCTACCTATTTAAGAAGGCATACGACATGTTTTTGGGGGTTATTGGACTGAAATTTGAAAAGACAAGTGGAGAACAAACTTGCAAAGGTGAAGTGTGAAATTTGTGATGTGGGAGATTGTTTGAAGAGTTGCCAAGCAGATCTCAGTTGTGTAGAGAGATGGAGTCCAATCAATGAACTGGTATTGAGCTGAATAGAGATTTGAATTTGCAAAGTGAGTTGTATGTTATTAGATCAAACTTAGCTGTTACTTTCTCATCATTGTGGCAATAGTAAAATCCTTTTGATTAAGGTTGACCTAACAATCATTTTTAAATCCTTTAACAAGGCGACATTCTAAGGGAATGTTCTAAAGACCTGAACAAGGCCACTCCTAACAGGGTGATTAAATCCTTTAACAGGATCACACTTAACAATGTGTCTTGTAACCTTTAACAGGGTTGGCTCCTAATAGAGCTCACTTCAAAAGAGTGAAAAGTGGTTGCATGTTACGTGGTAGTTTTTCCCAAATTGGGTTTCCATGTTAAATACTAGTGTCAAGCATTTGTGTGGATGTTTGTTATGTGTTTATGTTACTTACTATTTTAAAATTTGAAGTTTATTGTTAACTGTGAATGATTCTGCTAATCGACACTTACTGAACAGAGAGATAAAATGGAATGGATGAGTTGAATGGTGATGAATAGTTTTATTTCATAGGTATGATTAACTTTGCTAGAGTTGCTAAAAGTTTTTTTTATGCATCTAGACCTGAGGATAACTAATTCACCCCCCGCTAGTTAGTTATTCTAAATATTCTAACAATTGGTATTAGAGAATTAGTGGTTGTGTGAAAGTTCGAAGGACTTGAAGCTAAAGATCAAGATTTATAAGAGAGGTACCCAAGTTGAGCAAGGAGAATTTCTCAACATGGAAAAGGCTAATGAAGCTGCATCTATCTGGTATTGGAAATTCTAAACTTTACTATCAAGAGAATGAGTACATTGAAGTTCCTAGACTATGATAGTTGAGCAAAAGAAGAGGAGCAGGAGCATAACCAAATGATGATTGAACTCACATCCTCCTTGAGCTATTCTGAATTTGAAGAAGTGAAAGAATATGAAAATGCAAAGCAAGTGTGGGACAAATTGGCATTGATCCATGGAGGAGACACAAATGTCTGAAGAGCCAAGGTAGAAAGCTTAAGAGTAAAGTTTGATGACATGAAGATGAAGGAAGGTGAAAATGTGACACAATATGTTGGGAGAGTCAAGGAAGTGGTGAATGCAATTAGGAGTGTTAGTGGTATCATATATGAGGAAACAATGATCAACAAGGTATTGAGAACTTTACTTCCTATCTATGCTATTAGAGTTTCTGCAATACAAGAACTTAAATGTACACCTAGTAATGATCTGACATTGGATAGTCTAGTTAGTGGACTCACAACTTTTGAGTTAGGAAATTTTGATAATTACACACATACTAATGTTGAAAGTGCTTTCAAAGAAAAAAAACGACTCTTGACAAATCTAAAGGAAAAAAGAAAAGCAAGTTTTTGAACAGTGGCAATGAATCAGATGATGAACTTGAGGCATTATTGGCTAAAAGGCTACCAAGAGGAAAGGGAAAATACAAAGGTCAAATCCCTATCATTTCTTTTACATGTAACAAGGTTGGTCATATGGTAACAAGGTGTCTTGATAGAGAAGAAAAAGATGAAAGGAAGGACATTAAATACCAAGGAAGGAGAGACAACAGAGACAACCAAGGAAATAAAGACTACAAGGGAAAATGTAAGAAATCATGTTACACTGCTAAAGAAACTACTGATAGTGACTTTGATGAAAATGATGAAGAAGCTATCTATGTTGCTATGAAAGATGAATGTGATGATGAAATTGCTTTAATCTCACATATAAGCAAGAATGATAGGTGGATAATTGGTAGTGGATGTTCACATCACATGACTAGTGATACAAGTATATTTGATAAGCCAGAACATTATAGTGGAAGTAGAGTCAAGTTTGGAGATGATGCACCATCTTATGTGAAAAGTAAATGATCAATTGTACGGAATAATAAGTTCAAGTGTGATAATGCATATTGAGTTGAAGGCCTAAGATATAACTTTTTGAGTATGGTGCAACTAATTAGTTTAGGATATAGAGTTGAGTTTCAGGTGAAGAAAGCAATGATCTATGATGCTACTAGTGAACTAACTGGAAGTGGAGAGCAAACCAGTGGTAACTTTTTCTATCTAGACTTATCTGATGAAACATGTTTGTTTGCACAATTTGATGATGTTTGGCTATGACATAAAAGGTTGTGTCATGTGAACTTTGATAATCTTGTTGAGATTAGTAAGAAGAGAGTAAGAGGATTGCCAAAGCTCAATAAACCTGATAAGGTGATGTGCAAAAATTATCAATTGGGAAAATGACAGTGTCTATTTTTAAGAGCAAAATTTATTCTTATCATAATGTTTTGAAATTGGTGCATATTGATTTATGTGGCCCTATTGGAGTACAAAGCTACGATGGTGATAAGTACTTTATCTTATTTGTTGACGACTACTCTAGGATGATGACTGTGATGTTTCTTAAAGAAAATTTTGATTCTTTTCAAATGATTAAGTGGTATTTGGCTAGAGTTGAGAAAGAAACATGTAAGACCTTGAAATGCTTGATATCTCATAGAGGAGAAATTTTATATGAAGAATTCAACATATTCTGCAATGATAGAGGTATCATAAGGAAAATGTCTACACCTAGAACTCGACAATAGAATGGTATAGCTGAAATAAGGAATATATCTATCATGGATTGTGCAAGAACACTGATGATGGAGAAGAATGTCTCACAAAATTTTTGGAGAGAAGCTATAAGCACTGTTGTTTATAATTTGAATAGAGTACAAGTCAAGAAAGGTACTGCTAAAACACCTTTTGAACTTTGGTATGGTTATGCACCTAATGTGAATCACTTCAAAGGTTTTGGAAGCAAATGTTATATTCTGAAAGATACTAGGAAAGGTAAATTTGATGCAAAAAGTGATGAAGGTATATTCCTAGGATATTCCACAAAAAGACATATAAGTGTTTGAATTCTAACACTACCAAGATTGTGGAAAGTGAAAATGTTAGAGTTGATGAATTTGCAGAAAACAATGAAGCTGAATGCAGGACAGAGCCTAAAGATTATATAAATTTTGTATATGTCTATGAAGGAGAACCTAGTACCATGCCTAAATCTGAGAGTCCAATTGAAGTGATACAAATTGAAGACATTACCGAGTCTAGGTAGAGGAGTGTTGTTGAGCAACAACCTGCCAAGCATTAGATTGGTGAAGCCAAGCAACAAGTAATGAATGTCAACCATCAGATGGATGAACCTATGATACAACCAGAGATACAAGTTGGACATGAAGAGATTGAACATGTTGAACCAACTGAACTACCACAAGAAGTAAGAAGATCTTAACATGTGCTAGAAAAATATGTAAGAAGACATCAAACACAAGATGAAATCATGGGAGATAAAGATTCGGGAGTTATGAAAAGAAACAAATTGAAGAATGATACATGTTCATTGTGTGAGTTTGAGCCTAGAACAGTTAAGGATGCACTAAAGGATGAAAATTGGATAAGAGCTATGAATGAAGAATCAATAGATCAAATTGAAAAGAACAAAACATGGACACCAGTACCTAGACCAAAGAACAAGAATGTGATTGGAACAAAGTACGTGTTTAGAAAAAAGATGAGTGAGAAAGGTGAAGTCAACAAGAATAAGGAAAGACTAGTTTTTAACGGATATGCACAAGAAGGAATTGATTATGGAGAGACTTTTTCTCCAATTGCAAGGTTGGAAGGGGTGAGAACTTTGCTTGCATATGATGCTTACAAAGGTTTTTAATTTTATCAAATGGATGTGAAGTCTGCATTTCTGAGTAGAATTCTAGAAGATGAAGTCTACATTGAACAACGCAAAGGATTTGTTGAACCTAGAAAGAAAAACATGGTATTTAAGTTACACAAAGCTTTGTATGGTTTGAAGCAAGCCCCTAGAGAGCATTCAGACGCATATATGCTAAATCTTATATTTGGCTAACACATAACAATTTGTTAAGTCCCATTATAGGTAACACATTAAAAAAACATGCTAAGTTCCATACATGGGTAACACGTCTTTACACAAGACCATGCCATGGTGATACGACAAATGTTGATCTATGGATGGAACTTTGGTGGGTTGATTAGCGGGTTACCACCCTATTAGACTATTTCAACACCATCTTTTGTAGCGACTTTCTTGGTGATTCACAATAGGGAGGGCACTCTACTAGGCAAGATAATCACTTTCATTTTCTTTTTATATTTTTTTGCTTTCATGCTAGTAGAGATAGATCTAGAAGCTATATTATTAATGATATTCCTCTTGCATTTCTTATGTCATCACTTATGCTCTTGTAATGACTTTCCAAATATGATATTAGTGGGAGAGATGTTTCTTTAGCTAAGATTTCTTTCACTAGTTGATTTGGGCTTGTTTAGTACTAACCTTTTTCGTGTCTTTGTCTTCTTTTGCCTTTTTATATTCCTTTATTTTCTTTTATAACCTCGTACATGTATGTGGAGTTAGGAACCTTGATCTTGGGTCTTGTTCTCTTGGATCAAGTGATGTCCTATCTCGTTGAGATTCATCAAACTCTTCCTCTGCTTCTTCTCTCTCCTTTATCCCAAGCATGGATAGATCCACTATTTCACTAAATGGGGGCTAAAAGTATTATCTTAAAATGGAATCACTCCAATTTAATGAAGGCTTAGTACCTATTTAATGTGAGATTATTAATCTCCTCTTCTCTTTCATCTCTTCTTTTCTTTTTCGTCCTTCCCCTAGGTGGAATTAGGCTAAAACCTAATAGATCCTCTTGTTAGAATATATAGTCCACTGATATAACTAAGAGGGGGGTGGGGGGTGAATCATTTATCCAACTAATACCATAATTAACAACCTTAAACAATCTTTTAACCATATGAGTAATATAAACTAAGACCACAACAAGATACTCATGCACAATAAGACCAGATATGTTAACTAGGGAAACCCTTGATCAGAGGGAAAACCCTGATAAGGATGGTACCCACAAGATGATGTACTAATATAAATATTCCTTGTTAGAGGATAGACCCTGTTAGGAGTCTGTTACAACATTCAGTACATATGAGTCCCTATTAGGAGACTTTGAATCCTTGATAAGAGTTGTGTCAACCTTGTTAGGAGTTGTGGAAGACAGCTGAACCCACTATCCAAATGATATATGTATTATTCCTTGCAAAATAATAGAACTGAAATGTACTTGTTCATCTATCTCTATCCTGTCAACTAGACTTTTTCTCCTTTAGATCTTGTAACTAGATCTTGAATCTTGCATTCTATAATCCCTTGGATCGCTTACACACATTCAGTAAGCACTCTACTCCTTTTCACACTTCACACTTAAACAATGATCTCAATACACTTGATCACACACTTACAGTCAAGGAAAACATCTTTCCTTTATACCATATCTTCATAATAATTCCTTGAGTCCGCCTTGAGGCTTTCCCAGTTAATTAAAATAAGATAATTAATTAATTACAATTACAATAGCACTGTCGGCTCACAGTCTATACAAAACTTCACACGTGCGATATTAAGGCTTGCGCACTAGCTGACATCATCAAATGAATTTCCTTTACCACTGTGTGACTGCGCATCTCTTCATTACATCCCAGATGTAAGATAGCTAACAATCATCAGGAACTACTTTCCCAATACTGTCTCTGAATTGCTCTTTGTAAATTAGGTACAACTTTTTTACGTCGTCGACTCTGTCTCTGCACACTTAATTAGGTTATCAGGACACTATGTCGTACATGTCCATAACTGTGTACGACCAGACAATCAAACCATTATCCATACCATCAAGATCTATGTCTGCTACTCAGTCAGTATTTACAGAAACAATGCTATGTTACATCAATGACAAACACAATCATGAATGCAACATATTAATACTCTCTAATGCTCAAGATACTCCCCAAAGTACTATCATCAACATTCATGCTAACAATCTCCCCCTTTGGCATTGATGGCAACATAGATGAAAAACATTAAGTTCCAAGAATACCAAGTAGTACTTTGCTACTGCTTCTGTGCTCATCTCATGCATACTCTCCCCCATGCTTTAGGAAATGTTTTTCATGCATATTCTTCCACCATTGACATCAATGTCAAAGACCTCAATCTCAATGTACCATGCCAATTGTTAATCAACTGCTCCAAGTCATCAACCAGCTTGAGTGTCCAAAGACATTGTTCAATACCAAATACTAAATACAAAAGACCAAGAGTCCTCGATGACTTAGTACATACCAAATACTCCCCCATATTGGAAGCATCAACATCTAGTCTAGTCAAACAATAGTGTTTTGTACCACTGGACGGATGCACTCTCTACATCACCCATTGAGAAGTAGCTAGGGGCATAACCCCAAGCATACCTCTTAAATACTCAAATGTATCTTTAGAAAAAGGCTTCGTAAAGATATCTGCAATTTGATCTTTAGTACTTACATACTCCAATATGATTTTCTTTTCTATTGCTCTCTTAGTACATGATACTTAATAGATATATGCTTAGTCTTAAAATGTAATACGAGATTCTTAGACATACTCACTATACTTGTGTTATCACAGTAAACGATAATAGGTTCTTCAATCTCAATTTTGATATCCTTTAGCATCTACTTCATCCACATAAATTGATTACAGTTGTATGTTACTACAACATACTTTGCCTCAGTAGTGCTATGTGAAATACAATCTTGTTTCTTTCTTAACTAAGAAACCAATCTTCCTCCAAGAAAGAATGCTCCACCATTCGTGCTCTTTTTTGGTCATCCATACTGCCTGCCCAATTTGCATCAGTATATGCACAAAGTGTGAAATCACTTGATCTGTCATACCAAATACCATAATCAGATGTCCCTTTCAGATATCTGAATATTCTATTTACTATTGCAAAATGATATTCTTTAGGATTAGCTTGAAATCTAGCTACAATCCCAACTACATTTTCTATATCTTGTCTAGTGTGAGTCAGATACTGCAAACCTCCAATCATTGATCTATACTTCTTCTACTCAACTACACGTGTCTCATTTTTGCTGAATAACTTGTGAGCAATTCTCATAGTTGTGCCAATAGGTTTACAACTTTCCAAACCAAACCTTTTCAACAAATCTTTTAGGTACTTAGCTTGTGAAATGAATATACCATCATATTTCTGCACAATCTACAAACCTAGGAAAACTTCATTTCTCCTATCATGCTCATTTCAAATTTATTCTTCATCTCCTCAAAAAATTTATCATTAGCTTCATCATCACCTCCAAAAATGATGTCATCAACAAATATTACAATTATCACCAATCCATCTTCAATTTCTTTTAGATACAAGTTACTGTCTACCGTACCTTTAGCAAATCCAAGCTTTGCCAAGTAATTGTCCAACCTCACATACCAAGTTATTAATGCTTGCTTCAAACCATATAAAACTTTCTTCAATCTACATACCATGTCATTTTCTTCTAATAAAGGAAAACCTTTAGGCTGATCAATATAAACCTCTTCTTCTAGTTCTCCATTCAGAAAGACTAATTTAACATCCATCTGCTAAACCTTAAATTTCTTATTCATTGCATAAGCTAGGAACATCCTTATTGCTTCCATTCTTGCTACAGGTGCATATGTTTCCTCATAATCAATGCCTTCTTGCTGTGAATAACCTTTACAAACAAGTTTGGCCTTGTTTCTCACAACTTCTCCTTGCTCATTCATCTTATTCTTGAAAACCCATTTTGTTCCTATCACATTCTTGTCTTTTGGTCTAGGAACTAATTCCCATGTATTATTCTTTACTATCTAATCCAATTCTTCCTTCATTGCTTGGATACAATGATTATCTTTGACTACTTCATTTGTGCACTTGGGTTCAACTTGAGATATCAAACATATCTCCTCATTTACTCTGTTCCTTGTCATTACGCCTTTGTCTTTACTTCCAATTATCTGCTCAAGAGGGTGATTCCTTGTCAAATTCTTGTTAGCGGTAGGAGTTGATATCTCAACTCTTATCTCTTCTCTAGGTTGAGAACTCTGTTCTCCTCTATGCTCAAAAGTTAGCACATCATTTTGCAAGTCATTGTTAGTCTTAAACAAAACTTCAACATTTTGTCTAACAATTGCAGAGTTATTCTCTTCTTTGTCTAAATTATAATCTACCATCATTTCTTTGGTTCCAAACTTTTCATCAATCCTTACATTTGCACATTCAACTATTGTCTTAGTTCTATAGTTAAAGCATCTATAAGTCTCACTTTTCAATAAATAGCCAAGAAACATACCTTCATCACTTCTTTGATCAAACTTACCAATGTCATCGTCTCTCTTAATATTGCATTTTCTCCCAAATATCCCAAAATATTTGACTAATGGTGAATGTCCAAACTATAGTTCATAAGGTGTCTTTATTGGAATTTACAAGTGGGAAGATTTACTTCTGAGAGGGGGGGTGAATCAAAAGTAACTAACTTTAACCTTATTTAAAATCTTTTAGTTGATAACATTCACATGCATCTAATTCATCTAATAAACATGAAAGTGAAAGACATGCATGAAAATAAATAACACAAGATTTGGTAACCCAGAAATCCTCCAAAATAAGAAGGTAACACTAGGGTAGGGATGACACCCACAAAGTATCACTATAGCAATATGTAACTATTCAAGGTTATAATATTTGACCACTTCCAATGGTCTACCCTATGAAAGGCTTGTCATGTTAAAGACTTTACACCTTGTTAAAAGTAACCTGGTTAAAGGATTTAACTACCCTACTAAAAGTAGGCATGGTTAAAGGACTTTAGTATGTTCACTTGGAATGTCACCTTGTTAAAGGATTTACAAATGGTTGCTAAGCCAACCTAAGTCCATAGGATTTTCATTCCTAATACAATTGCTAGAGAGTATTAGAAAGTCTTGACCTAAAAACTTGCAATCCTTAATTGATGATTCCAGATCCTTGTTCTACTCTAACTGCTCTGATCCTTGCTTGATTTGATATGTCACTCTTCGAAGTTCTGATACTCTATTCTTGATCAACTGGATTCTGCAATGTTGCTCTGTTCTTCACTAAGTCTTCTCACCCTTCTGCACTTCACTATAATTTACCCATACTCTTCTCACATCCACTTCTTGCACGTACATAATGGGGTTTTGTCCTCCTTTTAAAGATTTTGAAGACGTAGGATTAGGTATGAATCTATGATCAATATTAAATCTTCATTTCTCACTCAATTCTTGCACTTTTCCTATTGGTTGCATGCCTTCTCCATTTTTCTTATTGGTTGCATGTTAATTACATAGGTAATGCAAAAGATTTGATCTTATCTTCAAGATCCTTCGAGATTCATCCTATTTTGGCTTCAAAAATGGTTTACATCTGAGTTTGTGAAGATACAAACTCATATGTTGATTCTATGTTACTTGGCACTTACTAGTTGCTAATGCTCGACACATATAGGAATTTTGTCTTACTCGGCTCCTATAGTAATTCTATTTCACTCGACACCTAGAGTGACTCGGCATGACTTATCACTTGGCACTTGAACTTCACTCGGCACTTGAAGATCACTCGGCACCTGAAGTTCACTTGGCACACACTGTAGCTCGGCTTTTGTATTATACTCGGCATTAACTTGAGAATTGGTTAAGTGTGTTGACACTCAAATGTCAAAACCAATCTGAGACCAATAGTCTTGTCCATACCTTTTCTAATCTGTACTCTATTCATTGATTCTCTCCAAAATGTCTTAGAAACATCATTCTCAAATAATATCCCTCTAGCTACATCCGCTATGGACTTATTTCTTCTCTTAGAAATCTCATTTTGCTCAGGTGTTCTAGGTGCAGATAATTGTTTTTTTATTCCATTTTCTTCACAAAATATGTTGAATTCTATAGAGGTGAATTCTCCTCCTCTATCAAATCTCAAACACTTAATCTTAACACAAGATTCATTCTTAAATATCTTAAAATTCTCAAAAGTTTCAGATTTCTGTTTAAGAAATACTACCCACATCATTTTAGTGAAATCGTCAACAAAAATCATAAAATACCTTTCACCATAGAATCCTCTTGTTCTAGAAGAACCACTCATATATGTGTGAATGATCTCTAGCTTCTCTATGGTAGTGAACTTCTTGCTAGGGAATGATACTTTCTTCTACTCAGCCAAAATACATTCCTTACACACAACATTAGTAGGCTTAACAATCTTAGGCAAATCTCTAATTGCAAAAGTGCTACTAACCTTCACAATATTATCAACATTTATGTGATAGAATCTTCTAAGCCACAACCAATTGTTATCCACTTTAGCTACCAAACATGGCATCTCAATAGGTTTCAACTGAAATACATTATCTTTGGATCTAGTGCCAGTTCCAATCATCTTACCATCTCTATCTTTGATAGTGCAGGTCTTCTCAGTGAACTACAATAAATAACCCTTTTCCACCAACTATCTGATACTCAACAAGTTATGCTTCAATCCATAAACAAACTAGACATCATCAGTGTTAGTTTTACCATTAAGAGTAATGGATCCAATTTATTTTATATGATAGGTTGCATTGTTACCAACTCTAACAATACCTCCATCACGATTCTTAAACTCGACAAACTTATTCATATCACCATTCATGTGATGTGAACAACCACTGCCAATTATCCAATCAGATTTGTTTTCCACTTGAGTAACTAGAGCTCTTTCTTCTCTAATTTCTCTATCAAGATCCTCCTCCTTGATAGCCACAAATCCTAATTCATCATCACTTTTACTTTGACCTTTCTCATCAAATTCTTCATCTTCATTTGCATACAAACAATTTCTATCTCTGTCTCTTCTAGGGTTAAACTTTCCCTTAAACTTTTTCTCTTTTTTAGGACATTTAGATGCATAATGACCAAATTCATTACAAGTCCAACATTTAAAGATTTTCTTACTATCTTTTTCTCTTCTCACCAGAAGGGCCATTCCTTCCTCAATCTTCTCGCCTTCATCAGCTCTGCTACTGCCAACAAAATCTCCACGAGTGCTTGCACTCCTTGTCATATTAGGTCAAATGTTCAGGACACTAAAAGTTGTTTCGACTCTTGCAAGTTCTCCAGATTGTCTCATATCTACTTTTGATGATTCTAATCTTCCAAGCAATGTTTCCTTTGTGAAATCCTTAGTGTAGGGCATTACCAGTTGAATGATTTGAGCTATTGGCTTGAATGGCGGTGTCAAACTTTTCAAGATCTTCCATATAACTTCATCATCTTCCTTGGTTCCATGATGAGACCAAATTCCTACAACCATTTCTGATATTTTTCTAATACAACTTCTTACAAATTCATCTTCCATCAT
The DNA here is from genome assembly GCA_028749045.1 of Cupressus sempervirens. Lineage (NCBI taxonomy): Eukaryota > Viridiplantae > Streptophyta > Pinopsida > Cupressales > Cupressaceae > Cupressus > Cupressus sempervirens. Next base: position 803,625,685 of record CM053783.1, on the reverse strand, counting down.
TCTAGCATCCTGAAATGCACATATTCAATTCTATAATCTCATTCTTTTTGCATGATCGTCACCTTCAAAAGTAGATTTTAATGCTTTCCAAATTTCATGAGATGTTACAAGTGACTTTACCTAAATGTATTCATTCTCTAGAAGAGCTATCAGTAGGGCTTCTCTTGCTCTCATGTTACACATGAGTAGATCTCTCTCTTCTTCACTGCATTCTTCAAGCTTTTCTTCTTCAACAATTGTCTTCTGACTTTTTGTTAAGATCCAATATCCTGGACCCATGCACAATAGATTGTCTTCTAACTTTTTGTTGAGATCCAATATCCTGGACCCATGCACAATAGATGAGTCTTCATCTTCTCCTCCCAACTACCATAGTTGGCACCATCAAATCTTGGACTATCCTTCTTGAACATATTCACCATTGATCTCCCAAAGTTGTTAAGCTTATTCTTCAAGGACCTGAGGCTCTAATACCAATTATTAGAATATATAGTCCACTGATATAACTTGGGGGGGTGGGGGGGAGGTGTGAATTAGTTATCCAACTAATATCACAATTAATAGCCTTAAACAATCTTAACCATATGAGTAATATAAAATGAAACCACAACAATATACTCATACACAATAACACCAGATATGTTAACTAGGGAAACCCTTGATCAGAGGGAAAACCCCGGTGGGGATGGTACCCATAAGATGACATACTAACATAAATATTCCTTGTTAGAGGATAGACCCTATCAGGAGTCTATTACAACATTCAGTACATATTAGTCCTTGTTAGGAGACTTTGAATTCATGTTAGGAGATTCCTACCCTGTTAGGAGTTGTGGAAGATAGTTGGACCCACTACCCAAACAACTTCAAAGGAAAGACCAATGAACCCACTATCCAAATGATCTCTATATTATTCCTTGCAAAATAATAGAACTAAAATTTACTTGTTCCTCTATCTATGTCCTGTCAATCAGACTTCTTCTCCTTCAGATCTTCTAACTAGATCTTGAATCTTGCATATAATAATCCCTTGGATCGCTTACACACATTCAATAAGCACTCTGCTCCTTTTCACACTTCACACTTAAACAACAATATCAATACACTTGATCACACACTTACAATCAAGAAAAACATCTTTCCTTTATACCATATCTTCATAAACATTCCTTGAGTCAGCCTTGAGGCTTTCCCAATTAATTAAAATAAGATAATTAATTAGTTACAATTACAATAGCACTTTTGGCTCATAGCCTATGCAAAACTTCACAAGTGTGATACTAAGTCTTGTGCACTTGTTGATGTCATCAAATGACTGTCCTCTATCACTACTTGACTGTGCATCTCTTCATTACATCCTAGATGTAAGATAGCCAACAATCATTAGGAACTATTTTCCCAATACTCTGTCTCTAAACTACTCTCTGTAAATCATGTACAACTTCCATAACTCTTCGACTTAGACTTTGCGCACTTAACCACATCATCAAGACACTGTGTCATACATGTCCATAACTGTGCATGACCAAAAAATCAAACCATTGTCTGTACCATAAAGATCTTTGTCTGCTACTCAGCCAATCTTTATAGAAATAATCTTATTTTGACATCAATGACAAACACAGTCATAAATGCAACATATCAATACTTTCCAATGCTCAGGATAATTCCCAAAGTAGTATCATCAACATTCATGCTAACACCTCTTTAAAGATCCTATTTTATAGTGTTAAGCTCGAGGTAGGATCTATTTCCCCAAGGTCCTTCCTTTTATCCATCTACCCACTTAGAATCTTCTCCTTGCACTAATATGGGATTTCATCATACTTTGAGCTGGTTTTTTGGATTTTAAGACCTATTTTGGAGCCTCAAGACAACACCAAGAGTTTTTGCACTTGATCATTAGGGGCACAGTTCACCCGTAACCAACTAGGGGCATTTTTTACCCATGATGGGTCATTCAGGGGTGCACTTTGCCCCTAATGAAGCCCTATTTTGGCTCCCCTCTTTAGGTCGCATGTTCTGGGATGTCCAAGTGTTAACTCCTAGGGTGGTCGGCCTATGGGACTCAGTTAATTCTGAGCTCTATTTAAACCCTTCCATTTGCTCCATTTCTCATCCATTATTCATGTCTCCAATCACTCTAGCATCCAAGCTCTCAAGTTCTTCTTCAAGCATTCAAGGCATTCAATCTTTCCTCCATTGAAGATCAATGATTTATGGATTCAAGTCATTGAAGGAGTTTATGCTAGAGCTTCTATTGCATTTTAAAGATCTCTCATCATACATTTAAGGTCCTTTGTTGCATCTTCTACATGATCTAAAAACATAGATTTCAAGCACATACATTCAAGAAGGTTTTGGTTTCACTTTGATTTCATTTCTAGGGTTTATGAGGTCAAGTCAAAGCTATTGCATCTACATACTTAATTACATTCCAAATTCAAGAGCATATTCATAGATTTACATTGCTTCATGTTAGATCTATCACTACTACTTGTTATCCTTCCATTTCAATTATTTCAACTCAAGGTTAATTCCTAAAATGGGGTTTGACTAAGGCAACCACCTGATCCCCTTCCTACCCCTTGCCAACAATAAAAAAACAATTCCTTTGTTTCTAGGTTGCGTATATTGGATAAATGAAAAGGTCACAAATTAGAGTACCATTTTTGTTGTTTAGAAGAATAGAAAAATTAGAATCTATCTCAGACATCATCATTAGGGGCACACTGCACCCTTGACGACTTATTTCGCCCTTGAAGAAGCACCAGTTCACCCTTGACAGGTTACCAAAAGATTTTTGGATTTTGTTCACCTCTTAGATTTTAGCCTCAATCTCAAGTTAAAAAAGCTCTAACATCATTTGACATCATATTTTTAGTTTGTGTTCCATAGGGTATTTTCTCTTTCTTTCTATTTCCATACTTTTCATCAGTATTGCTTTATTTTCATATCTTTACCTAAATCCTCTTAAGGTGGGGGTGAGAGGGAAATAAACCCAAGTCATTCACTCTTATTTTTTCATTACCCATTAGGTTGGTACTTACTTGGGTATCAAACTAAACTAATCAAAAGGGGTGGATCTCAATATTCCCCCTTTATTTATGTAGGGTGGGCTTGCTTCCTTTTACCTACCCTATAGATAGAAACGAGATCTTGTTCATAGAAGGACAAAGGTTGAAACAATAATAAAAATGCTTGGATTGACAAATATTCTATTAGATATGAGACCTTTGGATTGAAGTCTCAAACAATGCTTGATGTTTTTTGAAACATGTTAAAGCATGCCTTCAATATAGAGGAAAACGTCATATTTAAACACGAGTATTAAAAGAAAGGTATATAATTGAATTTGTTTGACTACTTGATTACATTACCCAATTAAGATTAATTTAATGGTCATATAATGACAGATGATTGATGCAATGCAAGGTAGGAGAATCCCCAAAGGAAATGTCCTAGCCCCAACAAATAACCACACAATGGAAGAAAAACAACAATGCAAGATCTGATACCAAATCACAACTCTTTATTCATAAAATAACTATTTACATGTAATGTGCTAGGTTGTAAGTCAACAAATCTTAGATCAAATCAAAGGGTATTTGGCCAAACCTCCAGTATTGATGCCACCTATACCAAGAAAACCTTTGATACTATACATCTTCGCTACAGATTCTTCCCTAGAAGCACTATTAGCACAAAGTGATGAGACTAGAAAAGAGTGTGCTATTTAGTACATCAGTCACACTTTGGTGGATTATGAGATGAAATACAACAACATTGAGAAGGCTTTCCTTGCAACGGTTTTTGCCTCTCAAAAGCTCAGACACTATATGTTGGTTCACACAATACATCTCATTGCAAAAATTGATCCTCTCAAGTATCTATTGAGTAAAGTTGGGCTTACCAGTCATTTGGCTAAATGGATGATGATTCTCTCCAAATTTGAGATTTAGTACATCGAACACAAATATATCAAGGGGCAAGCCATCACTGATCAACTGGCTAATTTTCCATTACCAGATACAACTCCTATGCAAATTGAGTTTCCTAATGCTACCATCATGTATATCACTGAAAAAACCTAGAAGATGTTCTTTGATGATTCTCACACCTAGAATGGGGTTGGTGTAGGAATTTTTTTTATCACACCTCATGGTTACACGATCCCTAAGTCTTACAAATTCTAGTCTCTTGTTTCCTTGCACTAATAATATAGCAGAGTATGAGACTTTACAAATGGGATTAAAATGGCTTTAGAATGGAGGATCACAAAGCAACATATCTATGGAGATTCTTAGCTTGTCAAAAACCAAGTTAATAATGAGTATCAAACTAAAGATGACAAGTTGGTACCCTATGAGAAATTGATTGACGCTTTATAGAAATATTTTATATTTGTGACATTTTAGCAAATTCCTATAGCAGAAAACAAGGTTGTGGATGTTATGGCCACACTAGCATCCATTCTTCAATTACAAGAACATGAATCACATTTTGAGTTCCTAATGGAAGAATTACGTCACCCCGCATATGACTCCTCAAACAATCATGTGATATGCACTATTGTTGGTCATGATTCCTCCCATTACTCCAACATTTTATCCTACCCATGTGATCATATCAGTCCTAAAAATCTCACTTGAAACCAGAAATGCTAACTCCTTTGTAGTGCCTCACACTACACCTTCATCTCTGGTGACTTGTATAAGAAAGGTCTAGAACGAGAAGAGTTTGAAAAGGCATTAGCCAAAGTCCATGATGGAATTTGTGGGGCACACTCCAATGGCCTTGTACTTTCTCAAAAACTTCTTAGGGTGGGCTATTATTAGCTAACTATGCAGGCTGATGTTGTTCGATATGCTAAATCTTGTAAGAAATGTCAACTACATAATAATTTGATTCATGCTTAAGTATGTGAGCTTATACCTTCTATTACATATTGGCCATTTTAGCAATGGGCCTTTGACTTGGTAGGAAAGATTCATCTGAGTTTCTCCAATGGTCACAAGTTTATTATCACAATGACTGAATACTTTACAAAATGGGTCAAAGTTGTACCTTTATCTGTTGTTATAGGAAAACATGTTGCCTTGTTTATCCTCAAACACATTATTTATCACTATCGCATCCCATCCTTCATTGTTACTGATAATGGAGGTAAGTTCAAAAACAAGGACCTAAAATAGCTTTGTAAGAAATTCAAGATCAAACAACATTTGTTCCAAATTTACTACCTCTAAGGGATTGGCCAAGCTAAGGCCTCTAACAAGACACTGCTCAAGATCTTACACAGAATAGTCCACAAATTGGGTAGAGATTGGCACCTACAGATCAATTTGACACTATGGGCCTATAATACCACCATACGTACTCCTATAGGGGCTACACCTTTTTTTTTAGTCTATGGTTATGAGGTTGTCTTACCCTTATAAGTCGAGATTCCCTCACTATGAGTCTCCCTACATGGGTTGATAACTAATGAAGACCATAGGGCTATGAGGAAACAAGAGCTAGAAACCCTCAATGAGCACCATAGGGCTGCTTTTGATCATATGAGGGCTTATCAAAAAAGGATGTCTACTACCTACAACAAAAAGCTTCATCCTTGTGAGTTCAAAGTGGGTGAGCTTGTGCTTTGAGAAAATCCCAAAAATTAGCAAAACAAAGAATAGAAAGGGAAATTTGAGCCTAACTAGTTGGGTCCTTACATTGTTACAACAACATTTGGATCTAGTGCATATCAGCTTTCTACTTCCGAAGGGGAACAACTTTATGAGCCTATCAACATTCTACATTTGAATAAATTTTATGCTTAAGGCTCATAGATTAGCTATTTGTATATCTATTAATCCTAAAAAAATCCTAAAAATTAGAAAATGTCTTTAAAAAATGATCATCTTAGTCAAAACCTAGCAATAGGTGCTTTGATGTATCACCAAAAAAATAAAAAATATATACTTAGATATTTGTGGCATGAAGAGTGAGGAGAACTAGCCTATTAAATATTTAGGCAACTCTTTGTACTATAATACCTAGGAATGTTTCTAAATAATTAAGATCTCACTTGGATGATATCATTTCTTTTTATAAAATTCATTTCATTTCAAAAGCCAACTACTCAAAGATGCGAAAGACTGAAGCTAGAGATTTTCTTGGCATTTGATCAAACAAGTTAGGTTAATTGTATTGCATGTTGTGCCACTAATCATGACACATGCTTTCATTTTATAGCCAATTATTCTAATTTAATATGTAAGTAGACCTTGGAACTAAATTACCAATGTTGTCAGACAATTAATCCCTTAGCAATAATATCATGCCCAATATTTTAGGGAAAAAAAAAAAACTACAATTTTTTTTGAAAGGTGAACTCAAGTTACTGACACCTTGACAATTAACAAGTTATGATTTGGTTATTGACTAGTTATGTGTTCAAGACATACCCACTCAAGGTTCCTGAGGAACTGTTACATTCGTTAAGTGTCCTAAATGTCATTATCTTAATCATGGGTAACTCCCTAGTGGTTTGATTAGAATGAGTTATGAATGTCCTACTTGACAATTAGAGTGTTAAATTCTAACATGTTCAATAACATAGTCCAAATTAAAATTCTACTTCTTACTATAAGGATATTCATATCCTAGTCATGATCGATGTAAAAGTTACCAAGAGGCACATGTTGCCAAGGCTTGCATCCATTAACATCTGAATTTTATGTCACACAAATTTATTTATGAGTTATTGAATGGTAGGAAGTAGGTTTGTCTTATACTTTAGCTATAAAATACTATTAGGATTCACAATTGATATAGAAAAGAGACCTGTGTATACATATTACATATGTAAATGTGAACAATTGTTCTGTATACCAAATAATGCGTAGCAACATAACCCAATTAATCCTATGTCAAGTATACGATCATAAGTGGGTACTAAATGATTTGAATTACTAAAACCAACTATCAATTACATCAAACATCTAATTATGCTTATATACCTATAGGGCTATTACATCTTCGCACTTACAAATCTAATTGTGTGTGATGGTGTCTCAAATGGACTGTTGTTTAGTGTTGTAGCCCCTACATATTGAGACCATATATGAAGATGATAGTAAAAGTACAATACAACTACTATGTAGATCGTGTAGTTACATGACCACCTTATTACTATTCATTTCTATGTCAATTTTTGTTTCTATCTATAACACAAACTAATCTTAATGCTATACATATATCTAATCACATCTAGGACATTGTTATATATAATACGTTACATAACACTACATAATATTTAATTATCTGCACTACCTTAAATAAATATACTTCTATGACACCCTGACTATTCTACTTTATTATATTATATAAAAGAGATTACTTCACTACATTGATATTTACTAGATCACTTAACTAAAATAACTAACCTACAAGCTAAACGTTTTATTTCCTAAGCCAACTAATACTACATACCATCCAATTTATTTTATTAATATCTAAATATCACTTTGATACCAACCATCTTTGTATTAAAATATTGCTATACATATTACATATCACCTAACTACAAACTAAGGTTCCTACTAACATTCTAACAACTCTACCCCTATACTTAGCATTCTAAATTACTCATAATTATTCTTAATAATATATTTTCTAACTTACTTCCCTAACACTATCCATATGAATTTCCTAAATCCAAAATTGCATTTACTAAACTACACTTAACCTATGTAAACCACCTTATCTTTTTCCTAATCTCTACCTACCAACTAACCCTACCCTTGTCTACACTATACCAAGTGTTAAGTGCGCTTCCCAAGTCCTGACATGGGCTTGGTGTGCTACCCAAGTCTTGGCAGGGTTTGGGCATTGTGTATACTCCATAGGACACAAGTGTAGGCACATGAGAGTGAATAAGGCACCAGCTATGATGCAACTTATTTGCACTGTAGGAAAATGTGCCAACTCCTACCCTATCCGATTGATGTACTCTTTCTTTTGTATGCGCTGTCATTTTAGACATTTTTTGGTTTATGTAGTTAACATTCACTTTTAAAAACATTCTCTTATATAGTTTATTGAAGTGTTAATAATATGTTTTATTATTTAAAATTTTTAAAAAAAAATTGTATATAATAAATATTAAAAAATTATTATATATCTTTTAATGAAATTGAAATTTTTTATCAGATTAAAATTTTAAAAAAATTAATTGAATTTGATTTAATAAAAAAATGTTACTGTTTAATGTTGCCTTTAAATTTCAACTTCGAAGATACCATTTTTATTTCAATATTTAAAGTGACTATGAAGTAAGATTTTATGTTTAATTTAAATAGTCATATAATATTTTAAAATATTATAATTCATAAATTTAATTTAAATGTTAATTTTATTTTTTCTAGTATAGTAATTATTTTAAATATTTAATATTATAAATATTTTGAAGATTCTTTTATGAAAATCTAGAATTCAAAAATTTATTTATTAAACATATAAATCTAATTACACTTTTTTGAGATATTATAAAATTTTAATGTTATAAAGTATAAAATTTAAGTTATAATATTATTATATGAATTTAAGTAAGAAATACACACTTGTTATTAAAAAATATTTAATTTAAATAATTTTTTAAAAATGCATTATTCATATAAATATTTTTTTGAATTTTGTAATGGAATTATAGACAAAAAAAAGAGTTTTACTTCACTTTTTCTCTCACAACATATTCACATAACTTATTATTAACAAAAAAAATTCAATAAGAATTTAAATGATATTTTTTTAAAATATAGAAAAAAACATAGCAATATTTATTTGAAATGTAATATAGATAAGAATAAAATAATAACTATAAAACATTGTCATAACAATTATTTTTATTTCTCCTTCTTTTTAATTAAATTATAATAGCAATTTTCTATTTTATTTTTACTTATATTTAAAATTCTCTATCTTTTTAAAATTATTTTTAATGTTTAATTTATTTTATATAAATATTTTTATATATTTTTATTATTAATTAAAATTAAAATAATAATTAATTATCTTTTATTTATTTAAAATCACTTTTAATTTTATTTTTACATTTTATAGCATATAATAAAACATTACAAAACATTGCCTTAAGATAAAAATATTTTTATTCATCTTTTTTTAAAACTATATGTAATTATTTTTAATACTCTTTTATGATTATTTTATGAGCCAAATTTTACTTTCTTGAAATTAGGAAAAAAAATTGCATAGAAATAAATACAAAATTTTGCCAATTAAATATAAATATAAATTTTATTTTATTTTAAAAATACAATAAAATAAAGTTGAATTTCATTAAAACACATAGGATGTATGTAAAAATAAAAGTTAAGTATGGAAACAAAACTTACTTGTCAAGTTGTCTTAGGACATTTTTTTAAGTTTAAAAAAGGTATATTCATCAAACCTTAACGGTTTCACCTTTTACATCAGCGCCAAGGACGGGGAAAGGGAGGCACAGAAATCAAGGGATGTGAGGGGCTTAGGAAGAGGATTGGGTAGTAGGAAATAGGAGTGTAGGAAGTTAGTGGGGGTTAAATGTATTAGTTGATTTTTTTTTTATTATATATTTTTGTTGAAAACTTCACTTCACTTTTATGCCAACGTGACTCTTATAGGGAATCAAGGGGATGGGTGATGTGGGCCCCACTCATCACTTTTTAAGTAATTATTGGTATGGGAATGTCGCATGTATTATTATTATATGTTACTATTATATTTTCTAAGTAGGTTATGGGATATTATTATTTTATTGATTGTATTAGTTTGTAGATAGAGGGAAATTTTATTCTTTTCCCATACAAAATCCAGAGAGTTGAAAGTCTACTACAAGCTTGTTTATTCATGTATTCTTAAGCTTTGTTTTCCCGTATAGTTTACCTTCTCTATTCAACTATGGAGATCTAAATCTTGTTTTCGTAGTTAGTGTGATGTTATTTTAACATTCTAATGCATATGTCTAGATTAATAAACCTATCAAATTCACTTGTGACAACAATTTTAACACATGTATTACTCTTGAACAAGATCAAATATGAAAACTAAAAGATCAATCTTTCTAGCTATTATAGAACTTTAAATGAAATTTCCTATTCAACCAACACATAATGAATTTTCTTTATATGAACAATCATTTTTGAAATGCACTTTATTATATTATTTCATGATCCAAAATGAACATGATTCAACATATGCATAGTCATTCCTTGAGTATCAAGAGTGTTAGATTATCTATTTGAGATGAACCTCTTTTACAATCCAACTATATCACCAATGATATTCAACTCTTCATTGATTACTTATAAATGCACATCACTAAACAATGATACAATTACATCTCTACAAATACCTATATTGCCAACATGCAATTATACATCACAACAAGTGAACATGATGGAGATTTCTCCATTACAAATGCAATGCACAAATGACAATTTTCTTTCCATGTTACTTCAATCCATGAGCAATCCAAGCTTTCTTCTATGAATCCATTGAGTACAAACCTGCAAATATATTTAAAAACACAAGAACCATGGAGGCTCACCTCCCATCCTAGGCCTCTATGAGGCCACTCCCGAGCTAGGGGAACCAAGACTCAAACAGGTTATAATTAAATCAAGCTCACAAATGAGTCAACAACACAAAACACAACATTAAACAAACCCAACCATGGCTACACAATGGCTCACAAATAGAACCATAAACATCGAGTGAAGGTGGGGTCTCCAAGAGGAGAATCGCCAAACCAATAAAAATCACATAACTTGCAAATTACCATGCCTCTACAAGGCTTTTACAATACATTATTTCTTCCACAATAACTTCCCTTATCACCCCCAAGCACAATATCAATGATATGGCTTCAATGGAGCCCGTACTCCATGAAATCTCTCTCTCTCTCCAAGAGAAGAGTTTATCAACTACATTGTTGAGCCCAAGCAACCCCTTCGCCCAAGGCTTCTCTTCCCTCCCAATGTTGAGTGAAGCCTTCACATCCCAAAACAACATGCATTCCAAAAACACAAAAACCAAATGTGAAAAGATTCAACATGCTCATTCACATACACAACAACAATATACACCATATGCAATTCACATTCCTGCATTTTAAAAAAAATTATAACTCCATATTCAATATTCATAAGAAGAGTAAAAGGATGGCATGAAACACCAACCTAATGGCAATGAATGTTGAAGAGCTCCCTTTTTCCCTTAGCTTCCAATAACCCTAATTGTCTCTAAAGTTAGCGAATGGGTGAACACCCACTAGTTGTCCAAAACTCTCTTAAAAAGACCTCTAAGTTTCCCACTAACTCTTTTTGGCAAAAACATAAAGCCCACTTTCTCTTACACCATTTTCCCTTCTAAAAATAAAACCTTGACCAAGTGTGAGGATGGGGTTGAGGTCATGTGACAACTCAAAATGCTTAAGGAATGACTTCTTTAGAGGTTCTCCAAAGTTATCTAGACACTTGAATGGTGAAATTTAGATCCCTAACATGTTATACTAGCTTGTGGATACCTGATTTCCACTAAAATGACACCTTGGGACCACTTTTAGGCTCTCTAAAGTCTCTATCAAGTTTGAATTCGAGTTTCAACATAATATTGACCTCTCCTAACACTCTCCCAAGTGGGATTAACTTGAATACTTAATCAAGATTATCTTTAGGTTAAGTGACTTCATGCTCAAACCCTAAATGACATGTCATACACACATAGACAATACAAGTGTCAAGTGACACCTCGAAGCACATTACACGTCACAATGACATGCCTCTAATTACACAATAAATTGAATATATTACACACATACAATTCATGTTTATAAAATAAAACACATAACAATGAGGTTTTGAATCTTCCAATAGATTCACCTTGGCTTTACTGTGTTCACATAAGTTTGGGCCTTAGTTCCTCGATTAAATTTCATGGCTCAATTTCTTGGACACTAAACTTGAGCATCAGTAGTCCAATGAAAAATCATAGAAAAATACATGTATATATGTGCATGATAGAGAATTATTGCATAATTCACATTAACTTGCATATTAACTTATCACAATTAACTTTCATTTCTAACCAATAACATATGAAATATTCACAACATCAACATATCAAAATATGCATAACAATATTAATTCCTACTTAACATTACCAATTTAACATAACATAACATCAAGGCATACTAATTAGGTCTTAATCATCACAACTAATACCCTTTCAATTTAATTGATCCTAGGGTGGAATCACTAATAGCATCCAAATACCATCATGAGATAACACCTCATAAGATAAGATCAATCATGTCAACTAACCAAGATGCATGCATAATAAGTTCAAAAAAATCAATCATCGAAACAAATATAGGTCCTAGTCCATAACTTGAGTAAGGGTCATCAAAATGTAACATCACATGTCAATAAATAATATGAGTCACTGTTTAATCAATTCAAAAGTGTATCAAAATATCGAGTCATAAGGTATCACTATGTAAGTATTCCATCTATGCTATGATGGGTCAGGGTGAGGCCTCACAAGTAACTTTATTGGTCTCTAAGTGAGTAGTTTGATAAACATGAAGCTCCTTTTGATACATGTTCATGTTGATTGTTGCCAAATTCTCCAACTTAAAGAGATTAGAACATGAGCAACTAGCATCATCATCATAATTATCTTCTTCCTCTTGGTTGTCAACTTCCCTCGCCACAACTTCCAAATTTTTGTTTTCTTTGTGATATTTGGTAGTTATGTTTTTGGTCATGGATGTTTGGTTGTCCTTATCAAGAAGATGAAGCTTCAATTTCTTATAAGCCTCTTTAGGAATGGATTTGTTTGGGTAGGGAATGAGATTTTCAGTGTGCCCACAAGGGCTAGAGAATTCATCCACAACTATATTTTAGTAGTGGTTTTCTCATAATTTAGTTTTTAACATTTTTACATAACATGAAAAGCAACAACATCATGAAAATATAATTTGCTAAAAAGTGATGTTCATATTTTCTATTGACAGTTGAGAGACATCTTCATACTCTAATTAAACATAGGACCTCTAATATTTTGCCATGTTTTGTTTTAAAAAGTAAGGATTCATCCTTCTCCTTTGCTTAAATTTTAAGTATCACACCTCTAATTTTTTTCCATGCTTTGCTTTAAAAATTAAGGATTGATCCTTCTCCTTTTCTTAAATTTTAAGTATCTAGCATATGTAAATAAGTATTCTAGGTCATTTTTTCTATTTAGTAAATAATATGTAAATATATTAGGCTTGCAGATCATTATGGGAAGATATTTTTTGTATATCCCTCATTAAGTAGCTACCTTTTTTACACTATAAGCATACCTGTACTAAATTTTTTGGTTCATTATATTTTTTGGTTTTGCATTGTTTTATTGGGTTATATTGGACAAAATTGTGCTAAATGCATAATGTTTGAATCTCTTACATGTATGTTGTGCTTGATTTTATATCAAGTGTCTCTTAGACAATGAACCAATTTAATGCATGAGAGAACTATGTTTTCATTTACCTTTTCATTATAAGGCCACATGTTTTTGAGGGATAGTAGGAATTGGTGAGCTTGAAAGAACAATGTTTGTTTTGGTATCCTGAACTTTGGAAAACATTACATTTGGCTAACTTTTGGAAATTATGAGAGTTTTTTATATATTGTTAGTATTAGAAAATTAGAAAATCTTGCATGGAACTATTGGGATATAAAATCCTACCCTATCGTTAAATGGTGGCATCACTTGAAACAATCCAATGTCTATTAAGGAAGGATGTCAAAAGTGTCTTGGGAGCTTCAAATTAGTTGTGACAATCAAGGGCATGTTGGTTGTATAAATGGCTCCAAGATTGAGCTCAAATCACTATGAGTATTTAACTCACAAACTCTCCATGTTGAAGCATTATACTAATATCATTTAATATATATAACATTATCGATGTAAGCCTTGCACTCTTAAAAAATACAAGTTCTAGTGTAATTATTGGGACAAAGGGTAGGTGGAACACTAGTAAAGGGAGAGGTAATGAAGATACTCAAAGGAGTAGCATGATAAGTGAGGATCCAATTAGAAGTGGCACTATTTGAAGTTAGTACAATAGGGGAATCTACCTATATATGAGAAAATATGGATCAACGAGGAGAAAGAGAAAGATAAAAAAGTGGAAGATGCATCATGGAGAGACTTATAAGAAGCCACCATATTATTTATTAAATGAAGAATATTTGTATCAAAGGGTGTGACAATCAATGAGTTAGAAATCTACATGTTTAATAATGGAGAAGTAACATTAGAAATCTCATGAAAAAATATTTATCTTGAAACTGATATAGAGATTAAAAATACCAATTTAAAAAAATGGATTGTTGAGAGTATTTATCCTCCCCAACAATTAAACTTGTCTAAGATAAACATAAAGAAATATATATTTTTGGGCAAGACAAATTAAGATAGAACAATTCTAAGATTAAACGCTAGATCTCAAGTAACAATATTTTACAAGACATGAAAAAAATGTGATAGGGCACTAGTAGTAGACTTTGTCATGATCGCTAACTTTAAGTATGAATTTTTTCTTTCTTTTATTAAATCAAGTTTTCTACAAGTTTAGAATTTAAGGTCATGATATAGACATTGTAGAGATCACCACCCTTTATATACCAAAAGTATTTGTCAATTTCACAAGGAAATCCATTCAAACTAAAAGCTTTACAATTATACATTAAGAAAATAGTCTCACATACTATTTGGTGAGAAGATGATTAAAAAGAACATGTTATGATTTCAAATATCTAGCATGGAACCACACTAAAGGCATTATTTCAAAGTAACAACCCTAGAGAATATGCACAATTACATAACTAGAGCATTTTACAATGAGATTTTTCTAATTAGGTAAAGTGGAATAGGGCCCAAACTCGTACAATAAAACAAAAAGCAAGATCGTCAAAGTAACATCAAGTCATAATGACAGATAAAAAGGAATTCACAAGAGGTGAATTAAAAAGGATTTAAAAGAAGCCACAACCAACTAGCCTAGGTTCCAACAACTGCGATTTTGAATTTTGAAAAAACAAAGGGTTTTAGGTGGGAACCCTAAACTAGAAACTACCAAATACCCCTTGGTCCTAAGAAAGGAGAGAGAATAAAGAGGAATAAAGAAGGACACCAATAAGAAAATAAAACTCTAGCAACTCCAAAAGGCAACAAAAAACCTTTGAAACTTAACAAAAAAGATAGAGACTAGCAAGAAGGAAACTTGTAAGACTCAACAACTAAAACAAAGGAAAAGCCACTCTAAATAGGAGTGAGAGGGAACAAATAGCCAATAGAATGTTAGCAACCAAAGAAAAACCTACCACCAAGGAACTGAAAGAGGAATATCACCCTCAACCACTGAACTCTTCTTACCAATAACAACCCACCTCCAAAGGATGTACCTCCACCTCAATAGGAGCTTCCACCTCAAAGGGAAACTTGAAAGAAGAGAAAAATGGAAAGAATGCAACATTTGCCTCCAAGAAACAATGTGAAATATCACCTCCAAGGACTCTCCCTTAATCAAAGTTGTTCAAGGAGATAACCATTAAGGGAAAACCATTATAAATAAAGAAGAACAAAGGAAAAGGGAAATACCTTCAACCAAATCTAGCCTCCAAAGACAAAAGGAACCAAAGAAAAAGGAGGAGATCATATCCACCTCAAACCCACCAAACCAAGCAAAGAAGGTAGGGAATAATTGAAGAGTATGGGAGAAGAAATGGATCCAAGAAGGCACCACAAGAAACAACACAAAAAAAGCACCACACAAGGCCTCCTTTGTCACCAAAAGGACAATCCAAAAGCAACCAAAGGCAAGACAATATTCGATAAGAAAGGAGAAACCCTCACCAAAATGATAAATAACACAAGAATCCAACAAATAGATCTAAAAAAATGTTCACCGTTAATGGAAAAGGACTTGTTGTAGATGAGAAGCCCAACAAACCCAAAAAGTGGTAGGGCGGCAAAAACCCTCAACACCCAAACCACTCAAGCCTAAAACCAAAGGCTTGCCAAATCTCCTAGAAAAGGGCACCAACAACACCTGAAAAGGGAAACCACAAGGTGATGAGGAAGAAGCCCAAAGCCCCCAGCCTGCAGCTAAAGGGAACCCTTGTACAACAGAAGAAAAATAAATTGTGCCACCAGAATGGTGAGCCAAAAGACACCCACCCACACAATGATAAAGACAACATAAGACAGAGCACCTATCCAACATATCCATCTACATCTCCATCATCCTCAACAAATTCCTTCAACTCCTCTCCACTACCTAAAACTCTAGTACTCCTACTTCCACTCTTGCTCCTAGTCATCATTTTTTATTCATAGTGAGAATGTTAAGAAGCTTATCTTTTTGTCATTCCTTGACTTACCTAATTTTGGAAAACCTTACAAGTATTCTTTTAAGATTTTATCTTTGATCTTAAGAAAATGGAGTTGAGCTTTGATTTGGGCTCCATGCATAATGTGAGCATCTACATTCTACTTCTAGTGGAAAAGGCATTTCTCTAAGCCAAACATCCAAATCAATTAGACATGCTTAAAAAGTAGTGGTGGCTTGATATAGCTCTAAGATGGTGATTTGATATTACCAATGTTGAAATGAGCAAAATAATACCCTTTGATCTAGTAAACCTAAGAGATGTTATCGTGCAAGAGCATCCATTTTGTAAGAAAAATCTTTCATTATCCAAAAAATATTTTAGTTTGATCTCAATTTTGTTTGATGGAAACCCAAAAAGCTTATTTTCTTAAAACATATTGAAGAGTGTTATAGAACTTTCAAATTTTTAAAAAGTAGATTATTTTGTAGGGCCTTTATTTGATGTAAGTTTGCATATGAGTACATGTGCACTTGAGATATTTCACAATAATTTAAAATTAAATTTTCA
The DNA here is from genome assembly GCA_028749045.1 of Cupressus sempervirens. Classification (NCBI taxonomy): domain Eukaryota; kingdom Viridiplantae; phylum Streptophyta; class Pinopsida; order Cupressales; family Cupressaceae; genus Cupressus; species Cupressus sempervirens. Next base: position 803,608,688 of record CM053783.1, on the reverse strand, counting down.
CATTGTGGATGAGTTTTGAGATCAACCTCATTCTACGTAAGAATATATTAAATATTTAAGGTTTTTTAAATATAAAAAATCCTCAAGACTATGTATTGGGACCTCAAATGATGATTTGAAGCCCTAAAAGTATCAGGTAAAATAATTTAAAGCATGCATAGAACTTTGAGTCTTACAATTTAAAAAAAGGGTTCAATCAAGAGCTCAAATAAAAAGTTTTGCCTCCTAAAAGTTGATTCATTTTGGGGTCAACAGTTATAATTCACAAAATATGCTTGGAGGTGCCTAAGGTTATTTATGACCATTTCCAAGCATTTTCAAAGTAGTGGAAAATGATGAAAAATGGTAAATCATTAAAAGGGAGGGAAGGAAAGGAGGAGAGGGGGATTAGAAGTGACAAAGGTGAAATGATACAAAAGGTAGGAAACAAAACTATAATGTGTTGCCTTTTGTTGAGGATTCAATCCTCTATTTTTGTTATCTAATTTTGCTATGTAATAAGTTATTATTGTCAAATAATAAATATAACTTTCCATCCATGATTTTTTTGTTGTGTGTTACATGAACCAACCATTTATCATATAGGCTATCATCTAGTCCCATGTATGGGACATGGCTATATGCTCCAAATAGGTTGAATGTAAGTGCATATGACCTTGTGATTGAAAGATGGTGCATTTGAAAGTAATTATATCTTTCCTTGGGGTTTTCTAAATTTACACTTCATAGAAAATTGTATTGGAAAGTGCTCTAAAAAGGGAAAAAGCTAAATAAGGCTCTATTAAAGTGGTGAACTGACATACAATGTGATTAAGATGTATGAGTACTCTAAGATTAATCCAAGTGTATTGTGTTATATAATCTTGGAAAAGTTCAAGATTAAAATAAAAATGTCTCACTTCTTTATGCATAAAGATCCAATCATCTCTTTTCCCAAATACATACAATAAGCTAAGGGCCCACTTATCATAGAATATTTTTAATTTTTTTTAAATCCCTACACAAAATTTAGGTGGCAAAAGGTATTTAATTGACAATCTTTCTCTATAGGATATATCCATCAATAATACCATTTTAATCATAAACATTAAGAATTCCAAGGGAATTCTTATTACTCATTATTAGGAACCCACAATGCTCAATTAGTGGGGTCAAATCTTTGGTTAGATAAGTGGTTGTGCTACATAGAAAGAGAAAGGTGAAACATCACCTGTATACTTCATGGTGATACAAAAAATAAAAATATAAAGAGAAGGCCAAATGTTACAATAGGATTTAGCAATCAAAGGACTAGAAATTTTAATTTCTTATAAATAGAAAATGTTTGGACTTAGAAATTGTAGTTGAGTGTCTTATATGGAATACTTTTGATGGAGGTACATTGAACCTTCACTATTCAAGGAGAAACACATTTAAAATGACTATTGAGATCTCCTTGTTATCAAGATTATCTAAAGTGGAAAAACTCTTACAAAATAGCATAAACTAATTTAATAATTTGTATATGCAAGTTTAGTTGATTAGGTTTTCATTTTATAACATATATGTGTTTTTTAATGCCCTAAAAAACCTAAGATTTACACTACCCATCTGAAGGATGAGAAGCATGTTAGGAAATGGTAGTTGGTTCTTGAGATGCTAATGATGTCACGGGCATGGCTCTCACACATTTTTCTTTAGAAATCTCCCAAGGAAAAGATTGGACAAAATACAAATTAAAATAAAACAACAAAACTAGTGAAAATTTTAAAAGTTGCTTAAATATAGAGCATCATGAATCATACAATGTTATTTAGGAATATTATTTTCCTCGCCATGATTTTGGTGCTTTATGTTTGGTTTCAAATTTTTGGGACGGTTTTATATTTTATTAATTCTCAAGGGTATTGAGGGAAATAAAGCCTCGATAATTCTCAAAAGGTATTATATTAGTTTAGGTGTGCCTTCCCAATGATTACCATGGAAAGGTTTGGACCTCAATATGATCTATACCTTGATGGAGCTAATCTAAATTGAAGATACTTTTGTCATTACAAGCACATTGAAAGTGTTGAATTTGAGGAAATCTCATCCATGACTCCCAAGAATAATTGCATGCAAACACCTATCACAAAAAGAGAGGAGCAAAGCTATGGAGGCTAGAATTCATAGATCCATAGAGGAGATATTCTTGATGAGAAAAAAGAAAAATTGTTACTCAATCAAAAAGTTATGTAATTACAAAGATAGATCAATCCTTATAAAAGGAAATCAAAACCCTAAAAGGTAAGTGACCTAGCTTGCATAATAACAATTAATAAAAGAAATTAATTATTATATGCCTAAAGTTTAGCTTAATTAAAATAGAGTAAATAAGAAAATACCTTATTACTCTAACACCCCCTCTTATGATAAATTTATGGAGTACCTAAAAACCTAGAAACTACTACTGAAAGAAAATTTAGGTCCCAACAATAAGGCTTGATGAGGTACCCAAGCACAACCAAATCTCTATAAAGAGGAGAAATAGAGAAAACCACATGGGAAAAACCCTACTCCAACAAGAGATGGAAAGAATGCTCAAAGAACTAGTGAAGGATTGAAGAAGCCTCCAAACTAGAGCATGTCCCATAAGATAAGAACAATAGGATGATCATGGAGAATACCAATGAAGCATGAATAGATTGCAAAGCTTTGTCAAAAAGTAACTACTAATCTAAAGAATCTCTACTAGAATAGAACCTAATCAGGTAGAGAAGACTATACTCTACAAGAGTGTCATCACAAGACGCTACTTGAATCAAGAAGCATGCAAATGCAAATAATTGAACTCAAAGATATAGATGACATAAAACTCCAAAGCTTGAAGAGTTGATTAATCACACATGGAAGGCTACAACCAAAGTAGGAATGAAAAGAAGAGAGTGTTTGTATGGTAAATGATCCATCTCACCAAAATGCATAGGTACCTAGCCACTGCATCCACCTAGTACATAGGAATAAATATTGAACACATGGCTTACTTCATCAAACCAAGGAAGCATAAGAACCAATAAAAGAACCCCCCTAATTCATACAAGCGTGAGGTGATAAGAAACTAGAAAAGTGGGCAAATAGAACTACCTATCAAAGAACCACTATCAAGATGCACAAAAGAATACATATGTGTGTACTAAGATGACCAATCTTAAACATGTCATGAGGCTAATATCAAGGAAGGAATACTCACTGACAAAGGTAGATGGAAAACAAAAACAAAACATCAACCCCCCATAACACTTAATCAAAGTAGTGCATATACTATAGACACAAGAAATGGTAAATGAATACAATATTTTATATGAGTGTCCTCAAATGACACTACTCAAATTAGAATGAAAAACTAGGAAAAACAACTGAAACAAAAATATAAAAAGAATATGGTAGTTTTGTTAGAAAGTAAAGTCCACCAAGATAACTAAGAGGGGGGGTATGGGGGTGAATCAGTTATCCAACTATTAAAACATTTATCAACCTTATTAATCCTTAACCATATGAGCAATATAACTTACAATCATAAGAAGATGCTCATACACAATAACACCAAATACTAGGGAAACCCTTGATCAAATGGAAAACCTCGATGGGGATGGTACCCACAAAGTGATGTACTAATATTAGAGTTCCTTGTAAGAGGATGGACTCTATTAAGAGCCAATGAAATAAATTCAATACATATGAGTCCATGTTAGGAGACTTTGAATCTATGTTAGGAGTTGTAGAAGGTAGATGTACTCACTATCCAAATAGCTTCAAGGGCAAGATCACCGAACTCATTGTCCAACTGATCTTTGTATTATTCCTTGTAGAATAATAGAAATGAATAACCTTAGCTCCTTCTCTTTCCACTTGACCAAACTAAACCTCTTCTAATCTCAATACTAATCACCAATTTTGCATCCAAATAATCCCTTGGATTGCTTACTCACATTTACCAACTTTGCATATCACTTGCACAATTCTAACTTTCTCACTTGTGCTCATCAATTGAGCATTACCACGAGGAAAATAACCTTCCTTTATACCATAGCCTCAAAATAATTTCTTGAGCTGGACTTGAGGATTTCTCAATTAATTATAATAGGACCTCATTAAGATATTACAAAACATTACATCTTTTCATAATTACAAATCACTATCGGCTCACAGTCTTTGCAAATTCTCACATGTGTAACCTCTGACCTTGTGCACTCACTGAAATTATCATCAAGTTGTCTACTATCACTATCTAAAAATTCTCATCATGATTCTATCCTAGTTAAGAGATACAAATCAATCATTAGAAACAATTTATCAAGCACTATGTTTGCCACTATCTTCTGTAAATATTGAATAACTTTTGCATGTCTTCAACTCTCTATATGTACACTTATCCACATCATCAAAATACAGTGTAGAATACATCCTCAACTACACTTAACATTATTATCAATACACAATCCATATGACCTTGTTCTTTGTTCGATACTATGCTAGTCTTCATAGAAATAATACTATGTTGACATCAATGACAAACATAGTCATCAATGCAACATGTCAATCATATAAACACTCTCTCCAATGCTTAGGATATTCCCCCAAAGGAATACCATTAGCACTCATTCCAATAACTCTCCCCTTTGGCATTGATGGCAATATGGATGAAAAAACATATGAGTTCCAAGAATACCAAATCAAACTCTACTAATGTTGTTGATGTTGTTCTCTTCTTTTCAAATCCTCTTCATTAATAAAATATGAAACTCATAGGAACATTGTTTTGTCTGCTTCCTCACTCTCAAGATTGACATCAATTGTTCACACTCCTCCCCCATTGATATAACTCAATATTTATCCTCATTGACAATCTTTCTCCTTCATTATGTTAGAGAGCTTATATTCTCCATCTATAATACTTCTCCCCCATACATAGGAGATGTTATTCATGTATAATTCTCCCCCATTGACATCAATGACAAAGGATTCATTATGTCAATAATCTACTCAAAGTCTTTAATTGGCTCAACTTTTTAAAGATATTGTTTGGTACCAACTACTAAGAGTCCTTAATGACTATGCTCATCTTAGATACTCACCATATAGGAAGCATCGGCATTCAATCAAGATAAATAATAGTGCTTTATGCCACTAGACTGATGCATTATCTACATCATCTACTTAGAAGTAGGAAGGGGCATAACTCCAAGCATATCTTGCAAATACTCAAATGTATCTTTAGGAAAAGGCATAAAGATGTCTGCAATCTTCTCTTTTGTACTTACATACTCTAATCTAATTTGTTTCTCTGAAACTATCTCTCTCAAAACATGATACTTAATAGATATATGCATAGTCTTAGAATGCAACACAAGATTCTTAGACATACTCACTATACTTGTGTTATCATAATGTATGATAACATGTTCTAAAAATTCTATTCCGATTTCATTTAGCATCTGCTTCATCCACATGATCTTAGTACAATTGTTTGTTATTGCTACATATTATGCTTTTGTTGTACTCTGTGAAATACAATCATGTTTCTTTCTCAGCCAAGAAACCAATCTTCCTCCAAGGAAAAATGCTCCACCACTGGTGCTCTTTCTATCATCCATATTGCTTGCCCAATCCACATCATTGTATACACACAAAGTAAAAGCATTTGATACGTCATCCCACAATCCAAAATTAGGTGTACCCTTTAAATATTTGAATATTCTTTTTACTGTTGCATAATGTGCTTCCTTAGGATCAGCTTGAAATATTGCTACTATCCCAACTACATTTTCTATATCTGGGCTAGTGTGAGTAAGATATTCCAAACCTCCAACCATAGATCTATACTTCTTTTTCTCAATTGTAGGTATCTCATCTTTTTTAGATAACTTGTGACCAGTTATCACAGGTGTGCCAGCATGCTCACAACTTTTCAAGCCAAATCTTTTCAAGAAGTCTTTCAAATACTTAGCTTGTGGTAAGAAAATACCATCGCTATTCTGTACAATTTGTAGACCCAAGAAAAATTTCATATCACCAATCATACTCATCTCAAATTCATTCTTCATTTCATCAGCAAATTTATCACTTGCTTCATCATTACCTACAATGATTATGTCATCAAAAAATATCACAATGATCAACAATCCATTCTCAATTTTTTTCAATTATAAATTGCTATCTCTTGTACCTTTAGAAAATGCTAGGATTACCCATAGACAGAAATAACGATTACATACAAATATAACCAATATCATAAAATAATAAATCACACAAAACAAAACACAAGACACAAGGATTTAACATGGTTAACTCAATCCCTGGGCTATGTCCACCAACAACAATTCCAATATTATTATTATCCATTGATTACAATCCATAATCCCTTATAGCTCAATATTTCCAGAAGAAGCTACAATATTATCATGCATTATGAAATCACTGACCCTAAGCCATTTTATACAAGCTTCTTCTGCTTACAAAATTAGGGCTAGAATAAGTCATCCACTAGATAAATAACAACCAATGTCTTTTACAATAGTAGAGTCATTTTTCGCTTTGAGGGTGTTGCCCTCAAAAACCCCTATGGGGGCATTGTCCCTCGACCCCACTCTATATTATGACAAGGAGCGCATCTAGAGTGCTGCCCGAGGACCCTACAAGGGGAATTACCCCTTGACCCCATCATGGGGATGTTGCCCCTAAAGCCCCATAGAAATAGTCTAGGGGGGATAGTGCCGAATAAACCTTCAAGTCTAATTAGGCTCCACATCACAACAACAAATCCCAATTTTGCCAAATATTTGTCTAGTTTTGCATACCAAGTTTTAAGTGATTGCTTTAGACCATACACTTCTTTCTTCAATCTGTATACCATATCTTTTTCTTTAGTCAGAGGAAATCCTATAGGCTACTTAATGTAGACTTCTTCTTCAAGTTCTCTATTTAGAAATATTGACTTTGCATCCATCTAATACACTTTGAGCTTCTTACTTGTTGCATAAGCTAAGAACATTCTTACTACTTCCAGTCTGACCATAGAGGCATTTGTCTTCTCATAATCTATGTCTTCTTGCTGTGAATATCCTTTGCATACCAATCTTTCTTTATTCCTTACAAATTCACCTTGTTTATTCATCTTTTTTCTGAATACCCATTTAGTTCCTATAACATTATTGTCTTTAGGTCTAGGAACCAATTCTCATTTCTCATTCTTCACAATTTGATCTAGTTCTTCCTTCATTGCTTGAATCCAATGATCATCCTTCCATGCCTCATCTAAATTTTTTCATTCAACTTGAGAAATCAAACATAATTCTACATGTACTTTGTTTCTTGCCATAAATCCTTTGTCTTTTCTTCCAATACTCAAATTCTTAGGATGATTCTTTGTCATATTCCTATTCAGTGTAGGAGTTGTTGCTTCAATTCTTATTTCTTCTCTTTGTTCAATAATTTGAACATCACTCTTCAAATCATTGTTAGTCTCAAATAAAACTTCAATATTTTCTCTAAAAAGTTTAGGATTATCTTCTTCTTCTTCAGAATAATAATCTAGCATTATGTCTTTAACTCCAAACTTTTCATCCACTTTCACATCTACACACTCAAAAATAGTCTTAGTTCTTTGATTAAAATATCTATAAACTTTGATTTTCAATTAGTAACCAAGGAACATTGTTGGAAATACAATAGGGAAAGTAAACTCTGAGGGGGTGGGGCGGGGGGGGGGGTTGAATCAGTACTTCAAAACTTTATCCATTAAAACATTAATCACACATCCATCTCACAATTTAAATGTAAACTTAAATAGTTAGCTAAACACAATCATGGCATGAAAGCAAATAACATTCAACACATATGAAATAAGATATTTGGTTACCCAAAAACCCTCCAATGAGAAGGTAAAATTGCAGTGGGGGTGACATGCACAAATCTTCACTACTACGGTTGTAAAGTGTATCCAATGAAGGTTACAATATTTGATCATAAACTATGATCTACCCTATTAAAGGCTTGCAAAGATTGTTAGATCTTACCCTATTAAAGGATTTCAACACCTTGTTAGAAGTGTGTTTGGTTAAAGGAATTCAACTTACAATGAAGTAAGAACCTTGTTAAAGGATTTTAAAAAAACCTGCTAGGACTACTCGGTTAAGAGATTTTACTAATTTACCTATTAGAATGTCTCAGCCTTTATCCTTCAGTTGCCACTGGTCTCTTAGATATTATATCTTCTCTTTATTGGTGAATAATTGATCCTCTTTGATCAGATGTATCACTTTTTTCCTCGTCTATGCTTTCCTTTGTTTTGTCTAACTAATTCTACAATTCATATCTCAGTTCACAACTCCTTAGTCACCATGAATGCTCTATCTGCATGCAAACTTCTCTCTTCATTTATAAACTCTTTAGGGTTTTTCCTCCTTAAGAAGACCTAGGTGACTTAGGGTTAGGTAAGAATCAATGATTTTGATTCACCCATTTTTCCACTTAGAACATCCCTCAATATGATTGGTTGCATGTACAGCATAGGAATTATCAATATAGATTCATTCTTATCATTTAGAATTGCAAAATAATCCTTAAGTTAGCTAAAAAATGATTTGCATAGGAGTTTATGCCATTACAAACAACTATGTCCAAAAATGTTTACTCGACACTTGAAGGCTATGATGCTTGACATCCACTATAACTTCAATGATGTAACTCGGTCTTTGAATGACGCGGCATCCATTGTTCACTTGACATCTGAATCACTCGGCATATACTAACTTGCTCGACATTGGAGTGACTTGGTACTAACTGTCTTCTCGACACATACTGGTGCTCAGCACATACTATATATATTGCTCAACATGCATTATCTGACAACTTATGCTTGGCATGCACTTTATGAATATGACTAAGTTTGTAGTCACTCATATGGCAAAACCAATATGAGATTAACAATCTCCCCCTTTGACATGAGTGGAAAAAACATTGTTTCATGCATATATAACCTTAACTTAAGCATAACTCAGATAATTTGTAATCTTTACTTAGCTCACATACAAAATTTCAAAATTTTGCAAAACTTATAACTTATTAGTCATACCTCAAAACTTCATAACTCCCCCTGAGTTGATTGTTTTTTGTTGTATCTGAATCTGATACTCCTACTAAATAAATTTGCTTCAACTACTGGCTTACTTTGTTTCTACATTTACTACCCCTTTGCGTATTCTCTTTGTTTATATCTCAATTCCCCTTTTTACTTAATTCCCCCTTTTTTTACACTTATGTCATGGGTAGTACACAAATAGTGTGTTTTTCCAAAAATATTTGATGCACCTCCAGTATAATCTTAAGTGTTGCATCCCAATTGTTGCACATCAGCTCTAGAGATTGAATTTGAACATCTAGCTCGGCAACAAGGTCTACTAGGACTTCATGAGTAGAAATATGAGCATCTTTCTTCATCAATTTTTTTGCAAAGACTAGTTCCTTATGCAACACCTCCATGTGTGGGGTCAACATGGCTTGAATATTTATCAAGGTAGCCCTAGTATTTGAATCTTGTGCTTGTAATGTGGCTAGCTAACCTTGAGTAGATAATAACCTTTGAAAATGAGTCTAACTATGACCAGGAAAAAACTTAAGAATATTACCTATTGCCTTTAAATCTCCTTGTAGTGGGTCAATAGCCCTATGTTCTTCTTATGTGAACAAAATCACATCACAAAGCTTTGTGTATAGAGAAAATATGTTCTCTAACACCTTTTTCACATCTACCATCTTGGTTGCTAAGTTAAATTGTCTAAGTGCAATGGCAATAGAAATTTTCTCATCTACCTTTGTTAAAAATATCTTCTCAAACCATTCTAAAAGTTTGGTGTTTGTGTCCAGGTCTACATCACTGATTTGATCCCCTAAATTCACTAGTTTCTCAAGAATGGGTTTATCTATATTAGGTTCTGGGAGGCTGAATGCATCAAGAAATATGTCTTTGATCTCATATAGCACTTGTCTTTTCTTGTGCTCTCTTCTAAATAACTCTTGATTCTTTTTCCTTGCTAGAGCTTTTTGTAACATGCTCATCTGGTCTATGGTGATTATTGCTAGATCAAACTTTGGAAGTTCAATCACCTCATCTAAGTTGACATCTCCATAAGATGTGCCTTCTCCAACCTTAGATGTATTATGACTAGGCCTTGATGACTGTAATGGTGTAGCATCTACACTTGGCCTTTGAGGAGTTTGACTAGGAATAGGAGATGCAAAGCTTGGTAGGGTAACCAATGTCTAAATTGCTATCTATTCCTCAAGTTTCGTAGTCAAAATTGACTCTTCAGTCCTATTCTTCTCCTTCTATGTTTTTTCTTCACCTTGAATTTGTGAGTTAAGTATAGGACTACCTTCCTGACCTATTTGGACTTGTGTCCCATCCTTCTCAACTATTGAAACTGCTTGCATTGAAGCATTTGGCACCAATGTGTTGACATTTGATTTCACTATATCCTTTATTTGGTATACCACAATGGGAATCAAAACATGTGTTAGAGGTGATGTTGTCTAGTTCTTCTGGACCTCTTGTCTTTGTAGATGAAAGGGGTACACTAGATGTGTTAGTTTTTTGTTTATCCCCTACTGATACCTTGTCAATTTCATCTATACTGATTAATACAGGATTAGTGCAGAGTTTAGCAGCTAAATTTTAATCCTATAGAATCCTTTTCAAATCATCCTCTATCAAAGGATTGATTTTATTCACAATGTTATCATAAGAATCCTTTATCTTGATAGTCTCATATTGACTTTCTTGTTCTTCATGATGGGGACTGGCACTTGGCATATGTACCTTAGGTATATTATGATCTTGACATTGCTCTTCTTTAGTTGTTGCCTCTACATCTGCTTCCTTCTCTATGCCTCCCCCATGTCCATCTTTGTCAGATCCATCCCTAGTAATCTTCACTACCTCTTTTTCATCTTTGTCCTCACCAACCTCCTCAAATGCTTGCTCAATTGCCTTTTATGTTTACAAACCATAGGTAACTTTCCATATTTGGGTGCTCTGTTTGACAACCTCCTCAATTTTATTCTGCAAAATGTTGAAGGCTCTATATTTTGGGACTAAATCTCCCCTTTTATTTTTTAATGGCCTTAGTCATAGATGACTTTTCCAATTTTGGCATTACTCTGGCTAGAGTAGTCTCCCTTATATTCCTTTCAGTTGTTAAATTGTATTGCCACCTTTACTCAACTCTGTCATATAGACTTTTGGGAAAAGATTTGGCAAGCTCAATAGGAGATTTATTGAATGTGGTCATCATCTTTTATATAGATTCCTCAACCTTATTCATTTCTACCTTTCCTAGTTTGTCAAACTCAACATGTGTGAACCCTGACAAATCTGTATTATTCCTAATGTTATCACACAAGTTGTCTAAATCAAAAGAGGGACTGTGGCTTACCAATTGGAATTGATTTTTGTCATCTAACTTAGTCCTCTCCTAATTTGATTCAACTAGAGCTATATATTTCCTCCTCTTTGGTTGATCTTGTTAACTTTTCTCTATAGTAGTCATTATTCTTTTTCCTTTTGGTTTGTCAGCTTCCTCTATTTTATTTGTAGTAGCCCTTGTGCTAGCCCTGGTGATAGGTATTGTTGGCTTTTGTTGTGTTGGCTTCACAACCTTCTTAGGTTTCTTTGTTGCTAGCTCCTTGGATTTTCTTTTCTTCTTCTCTGCAGGCTTAGGTGCTTTATTGGCTTCTTCTCCCTTGGCACCTTCATCGTGTATTAATTCTTCTTCTTCTTGGTCCTCTCCTTGACTTTGTATTAGTGCAAGAGGGGCTTGAGCTGGTTGTTCATCTTCTTCATCCTCATCATCATCTTCTTCTTCTTCTCCTCCTTCACCAAATACTTATTATAGCTTTTTCACAATTTTTTTTCTTTCTCACCATAGAAGTTGTCTTCAAATCTATTGTAATCCTAGATTTGGATTCCTCATGGTTGTCAAATGAGGTTGCACCCTTGTCTACTTCCTCTACAAGTAAATTTGTGATGGTTGTCGATGCCTCATCCACATTGATTTCATAGGGTAGTGGCCTAAGCCATATAACCCTAGGAATAGCTACTTGTACATATGTAAAATAAGAATCCACTAAAAAACAAACATCATCATAATATTTTTCTACTAGTGACACTAGTATCCTTAGTCTCTGTTTCATAGACTTCTTAAAGTCTTCAAAGTGACTTGTCATGACTAACTCAAAGTTGTCCCCAAGTTGCTCTATGTACTCTCCAATTTGAACTACAATTGACCTGTTGGTCTTCCAGGAAACTTTTCCAAATGAAGCAAATTTGTTCTAAACATAAAAGAATATGCAAACTAGTAGTGAATCAAATTTGCATTGTACACTCTTAGTCTTTCTTATGTCTCCCAAGTTTTCTAATAACTATTGGAGTTGTAACTTGACAAGGTCATAAGAGTGATCCTTCTTCACTATCTTGTAGCCCAAATCCACAACCATACAATACACATTATTCAATCTGCTCGATTAAAAGAACTTGTGAGAAATAATTCTCACTTCAAATGCAATTAGAGGATTTGAAATTGTGTCAATTGCCATCCCTCTTTTGTTCCATATAGCCCCTGTATTCTTCTCAATTACTTACTTCACATCACTTCGCATGGTCTTAGTTCTTTCAAGGGTAGGCTACCCTATTACTCGTTCAGTGATCCTTTTAGTGATCTTGGTAGGGCTATTTTCCAACCATACTGAGTGATCATGTATTATGCTCAACACTATCTTAATCCATTCTGTTTTGAATACATTTGGAAAATCTAGGGCATGGGTTAACCCTTTTCTTTCTAAAATCTTATTTTCGTCCTTTAGCACTCCATTAACACATAAGTTTCCATAGAATTCTCTAATTTTCATGTCTCGAATACTTCCAACCTTATAAGTGTAGAAACATCTTACATCTTGTATCATCAAAACCTTTTGTGGTATCATAGATAACGTACTCGTTGGATCTCCCTTGTATGAAATCTTAGGAATAGCTCAGAAGGATGATTGTGTAACCTATTTTCTAATTAATTGAACATTTAAAACCTCTTTTCCTTCCTTCCTAACAGTAGTAGAAGAACTAGACAGCATAATAGATAAGTAGTGTTTGCGATAATTCAGACAACATAGCTTGACACATTATAAATACCTTATGAATTTGATGATTGGTGATGAGTAGTAGTTGAATATAGTTCAAAAATTCTTGAATCTATCTCTCTAATTCACCTTATTCTCTTCATGCTCTCTTCAATCTCAAACGAATGCAAATGAGTCAAAAATTGACCATATAGCCCTTAAAACTCGGCAATAAATTCTTAGTGCTTACACAACTATAAGCTCGGCTATCATAGCAATTTCAACTCACTTAGCTTACACATGATTTCTTTTATGCTCTAAAACCATAACGAGCTTAGCCAATACTATCAACTTTAATAGATTGGCACCAACTGAAATTTTGTTTCCACTCGGCAACAACATGAAAATTTCCATGCTCAGCAACAACATGAAAACTAACAAAACTTATATATTTCTCCCAGGTTCTAACTAATACATTGCATCTTTATTAATGCATATATAATCTTTTCAGAACTTATATTCTTGGAACTAATTAAAATATATCAATGAAATATCAATATCACATACTTTTTGATTGTCTAGTTGGGGGTGATGTGATCACCTGATCCATTGGATGAAGTGACCTCATCTAAACTTGATGTACTATAATATTCCTTTTTATTCCATGTCTTTTTCATTTATACGTTGACATTCTCAACATTAATCTTCCCTTTGTCTTTGTTGAATTCACTGCTAGGTGCTTTTGACCTTGTTGGACAATTCCTGTGTGTGTAACTAGTCTCCAAACAACTAAAACATGTGGTTTGACTCAACCACCTACTGTAATCACTTTTGAAATGTGATGTAATGCAATTCTCAGCAATGTGTCCATACTCTTGACAATTTTGACAACTATACCTTGTATTGTAATCCCAATTGTAGGGTTTTCCTTTGTGTTGTCACTTTGTCTACTTGTTTGATGTCCAGTTAGGCTTGGATCTACACTCATATGCTCTATGTATGTACTTCTTACATTTATAGTAGTAACCTTAAAATATTTGTGTGCTTGTAGTCTTGGTCTTGCATTCATGTGCCTGATGTCCTTGCTTGTTGCACTTATGATAGTTACCCATGAATTTCTTCTTAGGGTTTCGATTTCATTGTTGCTCCTACAAACATTTTTTATATGACCTACCTTTCCACAATTATGAAAAGTGGTATGTAGTTCTTACCATTGTTTATTCTTTGTTCACCACTCTTGGATGATTCTCCTTCCTCAATACTAGTGTATCCCAAGTCAATAGTATCATCATTAGACCTAGGATATCTCATCAATTTCTCAAAGTACTTGATGACTTCACTAGGTTTGTTGAAACTTTAAGCAAATTCCTTGTCTCTTCTTAGATCATTTCTAAGTTGTTCATTCTATAATTTCAAGGTTAAATATCTCAATTTCCTTACCATTCAATTCATGATTAGCAATCATCACTTGATTAATTGTTACCAATTGCATGCTAGAAATCCTATGTACCTCTTATGTCTTCTCTTCCAGTCTATTGGTTAGTATCATTTTGTCATCTTCAATCATGACTTTGCCTTCCTCAAATTTCTTTTTCTTATTAGTCATCTCACATAGAAATACTGATTGGACTTCTTGTTTTATCTTAAGATTTCTAACCTTTTTAGTTAGGGCACCATTGTTTTGCATTAGATCTGCAACTGCTGCATCAAACTCACTTGAGTTTCCACATACAAACAATTCATTAGTGTCACCTTATTGGTATTGTGTGTCATTCTCTTCAATAGATATTTCTTTCCTTCTCTTTAGTGAGCACTTCAACTCATCTCTTGCTTCATTCAACTGATGTAGGGCAAGCTGGATTTCAATCTTTTCCCAACTTGTAGACTTCCATCTTCAAGATCTTTCCTCAAAGTTGCAAAGCTTTCCTTTACAGAGAACCAACTCTCTGATACCAATTTTTGGAAATACAATAGGGAAAGTAAACTCTGGGAGGGAGGGGTGAATCGGTACTTCAAAAATTTATCCATTAAAACATTCACCACACATCCATCTCACAATTTGCATGTAAACTGAAATAGCTAGCTAAACACATTCATCCATGGCATGAAAGAAAATAACATTCAACACATATGACACAAGATATTTGGTTACCCTGAAACCCTCTCATGAGAAGGTAAAATTGCAGTGGTAGTGACACCCACAAATCTTCACTATTATAGTTGTAAAGTGTATCCAATGAAGGTTACAATGTTTGATCATAAACTATGATCTACCCTATTAAAGTCTTGCAAAGATTGTTAGATCTTACCCTATTAAAGGATTTCAACTCCCTATTAGAAGTGTGTTTGGTTAAAGGACTTCAACTTACAATGAAGTGAGCACCTTGTTAAAGGATTTTTAAAATCCTGCTAGGACTACTCAATTAAGATATTTTATTGGTTCACCTATTAGAATGTCTCAGCCTTGATCTTTTGGTTAGCACTGGTCTCCTCAATATCATATCTTCTCTTTATTGGTGAATACATGATCCTCTTTGATTAGATGTATCACTTTTGTCCTCTTCTTTGCTTTCATCTGTTCTTTCTAACTGATTCTACAATTTATATGTCAATTCACAACTCCTTAGTCACCATGAATGCTCTATCTACGCATGCAAACTTCTATCTTCACTTATAAACTCTTTAGGTTTTTTCCTCCTTGAGAAAACCTAGGTGACTTAGGGTTAGGTAAGAATCAATGATTTTGATTCACCCATTTTCCTGCTTAGAACATCCCTCAATCTGATTGGTTGCATGTACTGTATAGGGATTCTCAATATAGATTCATTCTTATTATTTAGAATTGCAAAAATAATCCTTAAGTCAGCTCAAAAATGATTTATATGGGAGTTTGTACCATTACAAACAACTATGTCAAAAATTCTCTACTCGTTACTTGAAGCCTCTGATGCTCGACATCCATTATATCTTCAATGTTGTAACTTGATCTCTGAATGACTCAACATCCACTGTTCACTTGGCATTTGAATCACTCATCATATACTAACTTGCTCGGCATTGGAGTGACTTGGAACTAACTATCTACACAATACATACTATATATATTGTTCGGCATGCATTATCTAACAACTTATGCTTGGCATTGCACTACTTACTCGTCATGCACTTTATGAATATGACTAAGTGTGTAGTCACTCATATGTTAAAACCAATCTAAGATTAACACCTTCATCACTTCTTACATCAAACTTTCCAATATCATCATCTCTCTTTATGTAACACTTACTTCCAAAAATTCTGAAATATTTTACTGAAGGTGCTTGTGCAAAGCATAATCCATAGGGAGTTTTGTTTGTACCTTTTCTGATATGCACTTTATTAACGGTATATATTGTTATGTTGACCAATTCTCTCCAAAATGTCTTGAATACATCATTCTCAAACATCATTGCTCTTGTTGCTTCTATTACTAATCTATTTCTTCTTTTAGCAATCTCATTTTGCTCGAGGGTCTTAGGTATTGATAGATGTCTCTTATTACCATTTTCTTCACAAAAAGATTTTAAATTCTCTTGAAGTAAGCTCTCCACCACCCTAATTGGATAAATCTCTTTATTAAGAAATTACAACTCATTTCTCCACACACAGGTTTGGAGGAGGCAATTTCCAAGAAAGAGGGTTTTCGAAAGGAAGGGAATTTTCTTGCAAAGTATGAGCATCTGATCAGTTAGCATCAAATCCAGGTAGGCATTGAGTTTTCCTGAGTAATTTCCTCTTTGAAATCTTTGTCTTCTCTATGTCTAAATGGATTTATTTTTAGAATGTATTCGAGTTGAAACCCTCGTGTTGAAATTTATTGTTCTTCATTTCTTGAAAACATCTATGAATGAATTTAATATTTGAAACCCTTGTTTGAGAATCTTGATTTTAGTAATTAGATTGTTTTGGATAAACTATGGATTTGAGATGGGGTTTGAACAAAATATATCAGGATCTAGATTTACAAATTTGAAAGTTTTGTATTCATTTTCCAATTAGATTTATGTTGGAAATTTTGTTAAAAATATATAATTTAATAAAAATTACCATAGTAATTTACTATGATAATTTTTATAATATAACAAAACTTGAAAAAAAAAATTATTTTGATAAGGAATTAATTGGGGTAAATGCTTTATGTTTTTATAAAAAAAAAAACATTTACAAAAAAATTGAGAAGGGAGATTAGGGGCCATGACTCCCCCTGTCCCCCCTCCCATGCTACAACTGCAACCGGTTGTGAAAGCAACCAAGGCTGTTGACAATAGTCATAGCTGTTGTGAAAGCTAAGGCTGTTAGAGCTACTGCTCAGTGATGGCCGACGGACCTTAGACGTTTGAGGTTTTTGTTTTATTATCATTTTGTTTAATGATTAATTAATATTTTTTTGTATATAGTTTTTTATTATTAATTAAATTTTTTAATACTAAATGATGTTAATAAATATTAAATTATTATTATTGTTATATTAAATTATTATTATTAAACTAATATTATTTTATTAATAATTAATAATGGTTATTTAATTTTAATAATATTTATTAAAAACATATTTAGGTTAATTAATTACAAGATTGGAAATTGATTTTCATTTTAAATCAACAATGTATAATTGAATTATTTATTTTAAATCTAATATTGATTTAATTAAATGATCACTTATCTATGGAGGGGGAACTGTAAATTATTAGTAAAGGACTTTCAAAGGTATATTTTTAAATGAAGAATGAAAACTCGAAAACCAATTGTGAAAATTGAACCATTGTATTTTCAAAATTGGATGAACTAGGAAACTATAGTTGTTATATATCATGTTTGGTTTACTAGGTTGGGGTTTGGGTTTGACCAATTTTGGATGTTTACTAGAGGCTTGAGAGTTATTGTTTCGTGATGTTTATGTGATTTTATAATTTTTTGATGTGATCTTTGAGTTATGGGTCAATATTTGTATGGTGATTTTATGGGTGAAATCTATGAGTTTCAATCAGTTATCTTTTGGTGCTATCTAGTTGCTTGTATAAGAATTGATATGTGTTATTGTGATCTTAAGAGACTTTTTGCTATTCTGAGCTTAGGGTAGGTTGTTTTTATATTTTTTGGGAAGTGGCTTACAATGGAGGTCGGAGCCCTAAAGAGGTTGCCTAGGTAACCCATTGTAGGTTGTTTCAATAAGTGATAACATTTCATTAAATGGTTTTAAAATGAATTAAAAAGAGTTTTTCCATGCCTTGAGTGCTAGTACAGGCTAGGATGGGAGTAAAGAGGATGCTTGGTTGCAACCTTGCTTCGTTAGTATGCCTTGTCTGTACAAAAGTATATTGATGTCATATAGATTCACTAGGGGGGCAGAGTCTAGAGAGGTTGTTAGGGTAACCTTAGAGTTGATTCATGCAATGACACTTTCCTACTTACATAGTAGATTTCCTACATGTCTTTGTTGCCTATGGGTTTAGATGTCATTTGTGTCTTGGTACCTTTGAGATAGATTGTTATTAGATTTTCCTTGACCTAGATGTAGGTTTGACTTTTGGGATTGATATCCATATGGCACTTGAAATTATCTCCTTAGCACGGTGGGAGTGGGCCATTTAGGTTCTATGAGGTTGGGTGGTAGTGTTTCTTATACCATTGAGATCGAACAACTGGATGTTGATGTTGGATGTCCTTGTGCATTTATTCCTTTTATTTTGATCATGTGTTATGATGGATAGTTATATTATGGTGTAATGTATTTGATTATTGGAGATCTTGTGAGATGATGTATTATATTCTTGATGTATATTCTTTGAGCTTTTCATACCCTATGACTTGTATAGTGGATGATTATGCATTGTGATTTTGCCAAGTGGCATCTTATGTAATTATATATTATTTAATTGGAATTTTTCTTGTAGTTATTTTATGATGTGGAATTGTTAAGTATTGGATTTAATAATAATAAAACTTATAAGTGTGATTCAATGTCAAGGAACCCTTAAGAGATGTAATTTGTCTATGGTTTATTTGTATGTATGTGAGTTATTGCTATGCTATATTATTTGTTGATGTTATTATCTTTTTAATATAAAAAAATGTTGGGCAAACTTAGTGAAACTTTAGGTTAATTTCTTTTGGGTTCCCTAGTGGGGTGTTACATTTGGTATCAGAGCCTGAGTTTCTACATTGGGAGCTCTGGTCATATTGAAATGCCACTAGATGACAACTAGTTAACTGAAATAAAAACTTAAACTATTATATGTATCTATTACAAAATTGGAATACTTGAACTTCAAAACTGAGATATACTTAAACGTAAAAATAGGAAAAACTCAAATAGATCTTATATTATATTCAAAACATGTTTCTTATGTGATTACAGTAGTATATTTCTTGTTGATTTTTTTTTTATCATCTTGTTGTTCTTGAATATTATTATAGGATGGTATATGGGATGAGATCAACTGTAAGAGGTCATAGCTCAGGCTATAGTAGAGGTTGGGGGCAAAGCAGGGATATCAGTGTGCATGAGTATGGCCATGAGATTCTTATTCAAGAGGAGAACAGGGAGGAACACCATGGAGAGCATTAGGTTGATTTAGAGGAGGTTGACCTTAGGTAGATGATGAGGACCATTATGGAGTGCCTACCTCCTCCTTAGGGCATAGATAAAAAGGAGTCACATCATGTAGGGAATGAGGAGAGGCATAGATCTAGGAGTCCTTAGAGAGACCTTCATGGTGATAGATAGAGGTCAGTTAAGGTCGCGTTGATGAAAGACCTATAGATGTCCAAGATCAAACTTTTCACTAGGATTGGTTCAAGTTATGTGGTTGAGCAGTGGTTGATTGCTCTAGAAAAATGTTTCTCTATAGATGACTTTGACTCTAATGTCAAATCAAGGTTTTCAATCACCCACCTAGAACTCTTTGGGGCTACATGGTGGAACATTGAGGAGAAGAAGCAACGAGTAAATATGAATTTTGTCACATGGGATTTATTTCTAGAGAACTTCCATGAGCATTTCCTACCAGAGGAATGGCATCAATAGAGAGTAGATGAATTTCACAATCTAAGATAGTATACTATGACCATAGTAGAGTGTGAATAGAAATTTCTATGAGTTAATTCCATATGCAATGTTTAGTGATAGCTCACCACTTATGGTACAACATGTTATTCAAGGCCTAAATAACCAGTTCATTGGGGGAGTTAGGGTATTCATTCCTAAAACTATCAAGGATGTGGTACATTAGGCTATCCTCATAGAGAAGAATGTCACCTTAGGATATGGTGGATTTTTAGGAGCACCTAGAGCATCAGGGTTTAAGGGTAACTAGAGCACAAGGGGAATAGGAAGCCTCCCTATTCCAAGGGCAATCAAGGCCAACAACAACAACAACAAAAGAGATCCTACCCTCCTACACAGAGTGGTGGCAGTGGTTCCAACTCTCAGAATGTTCGTAACTCACAGTGCAATAGGTGAAATCAGAATACTCAGCCTATGCAAAGCAACCAATATTTTACTAGTAGAGATAGCCACTAGCCGTTGAGTGCACCTCTAGCAAGGAGAGGTTCTAGCAGAGGCACAAGATGTTTCTCTTGTGGATATTTTGGGCACATTGCAGCCAACTACCCATAACATACATCTCACTTTTTAGGTCCTAGGCTAGCAACATCTAAGCCTACAGTTGGTGATGAGGGTAGATTGCATAGAGTACTTGCAGCAGTAGATCACCTCTGGGTAGATCATTAGGGTACCATGGTTGAGACTATGAGAGCTATCCACGGTACACCCCTTTCCATCTTGTTTGATTCAAGTGCTACAAATTCTTTTATATGACCTTCCATAGTTCTTAAATGTAAGCTAGAGGTGGTTAAGTAGGGCTTGGGTTGGCAAGTGCAACTAGCTTCAGGAGCTAAGATTCCCATAGATTCTCTAGTATAGAAGTGTAAAATAAACCTAGGAGGTTTTGTTACATCAATAGACCTTTGGGTTATTCCTCTTGGTTCTTATGACATAGTCCTGGGTATGGACTAGCTTAGCTCTCATAGAGCTAGTATTGATTATAGAAAGAAGACCATTCTATATAAGGATGATCAAGGTAGGGACTCGGAGATTATGGGCATCCAAAGACCTATATCCCTTTATATGATCTCTACTATGTAGTTGAAGTGGAGATTTCATAAGGGTTGTCAAGTGTTCACCATTACTATGAGCGAATTGGAGGATGACCTTGTAGGGAAGACTCTAGAGCATCCTATCTTACAGGAGTATGTGGATGTCTTTCCTAGCAAGATTCTAGGTATGCCACCAAAGAGAGACATTGACTTTGGCATTGACCTTATCCAAGGAGTATAGCCCATTTCTGGAGCTCCTTATTGGATGGCCAAAGGTTGTATTCAACTGAGTGTTTCTCCATGGGGAGTACCAATGCTCTTTGTGGAGAAGGATGGTTCATTACACTTGTGCATTGACTAAAGATAGTTGAACAAGGTAACAAATAAGAATAGGTATACTTCACCAAGGATCAATAATTTATTTGACTAGATCAAGGAAGCCACAGTTTTCTCTAAGATAGATCTAAAGTTGGGATATCATCAGCTTCGCATTCAAGATGTTGACATTCATAAGACCTCCTTCTGCACTTGCTATGAACACTATGAGTTTTCAGTGGTTCTATTTGGGTTGATGAATGCTCCATCAATATTCATGTACTTGATTAATGGAGTATTCCATTCTTACCTTGACCAATTTTTACTTGTGACAGATCCCAGAAAGAACATGAGGAACATCTACAGTTAGTTCTTTAGTGCTTGAGAGACAATCAGCTTTATGCTAA
The DNA here is from genome assembly GCA_028749045.1 of Cupressus sempervirens. NCBI lineage: Eukaryota > Viridiplantae > Streptophyta > Pinopsida > Cupressales > Cupressaceae > Cupressus > Cupressus sempervirens. The sequence continues at coordinate 803,586,705 of CM053783.1, read as the reverse complement.
CTCGACAAAGTGTGATTTCTTTCAGTTTGGTATATAGTATTTATGGCATATCATATTAGGAGATGGTATCTTAGTAGACCTTGCAAAGATCCAGGCAATGGTAGATTGGCCTACACCCACTACTGTGTTGGAGATTCTTAGCTTCATGGGTCTATCTGGTTATTACTATAGATTCATTTAGAAATTTTCTAGAGTATCATATCCTATCACTTCCCTCCAGAGGAAGGGAAAGAAGTTCATTTGGATAGAAAAATACAACGAAGCATTCCAAAAGTTGAAGGAGTTTTTAACTAGTATAGCAATTCTAGTAGTACCTAATCTAGCAGTTGACTTTATGGTGTATATGAATGCTTCCCTAGAAGAGATTGGAGCAGTCTTGATGCAAGATGGACAGGTGATTGCCTATGAGTCTCACAAACTCAAGGATCATGAGTTGAATTATCCCATGCATGATCTTGAGTTAGTTGCAGTTGTTCATGCCCTAGTGAAATGGAGACACTTCTTGTTGGGACATCATTTTGAGCTTCATAGTGATCATTGCAGTTTACAATATATATTCACACAGCCTAATCTAAATGCTAGGTAGAGGTGTTGGATGGATTTTCTATGTGACCATGACTTTGAGGTGAAGTATATTTAGGAAAAGGAGAATATGGTAGCTAACACTTTGAGTCATAAGAGACATGAGATGCTATCTTTGACTCTTAGTGTGGATTTGAGGAGTCGTATACTTTAGGCACTTCCTACAAATACTTGGTATCAGGAGGTAAGCATGGAGATAGATTTAGGTTGACCATTAGAAAGTAGGTTTTTAGGTTATTTCTTAGAGTCAAATGGCCTTTTGTGTTATTTAGGGAGGATTTATGTACTACTGCTAGATGATCTTCATACATTGATCTTATCAGAAGCCCATCATGCACCTTACTCAACACATCCAGATGTCAAGAAGATACATGTAGATTTTCAATGTCTATACTTTTGGATAGGGATGAAGTTTGATATCACTAATTTTGTGGCTAGGTGTCTTGAGTGTCAGAGAATCAAGGCAGAGCACCAACATCTAGTAGGGATTTTAAAGCTTAATCTCATTCCTTTATAGAAGTGGGATATTATTTCTATGGATTTCATTATAGGCTCACCTATGATTGCTCATCAACATGATGCTATCATGGTCACCATTGACCAATTGACTAAGGTGGCACATTTTTCAGACAACAACTTTAGTAGCTAATGTCTTCATGTGTGATATCATGAGATTGCATGGTATTGCCCAAAAGCTCATTTTGGATAGGGATCCTGTATTCACATCTACATTTTGGACATCCTTGCAGCATGATCTTGGAGTAGAGTTGAACTTTAGCTCAGCTTATCACCCAAAGATAGATGGTCAGACTGAGAGAATGAATCAGGTTCTGTGGGATATGTTGAGGATGTATTTTGTAGATAGAAAGACTCTTTGGGAGGATTATCTATACCTAGTAGAGTTTTCATATAATAATGGGTATCATAGTTCTATTGGGATGACACCTTTCTAGGCTTTGTATGGTCGCCCTTGTCATACGCCATTGAGTTGGGACATTTTAGAGGATTGCATCTTGTTGGGTCCTAAGATGCTTCAAGATATGGAGCAATAGGCAGTGTGCATCTGCGAGCACATGTCTACAACACAGGATAGATACAAAAAGTATGTCAATGCTCATAGGACGAATAAGTAATTTATAGTGAGTGAGAAATTATTCTTAAAAGTGATTCCATGGAAGAGTCTGATCCGTTATGAAAAGGGTTCAAAGTTAGCACCTCATTTTGTGGGACTGTTTGAGATTCTTGAGAGGATAGGTCCAATTGCCTACAGTCTCAAATTGTTGCCTAGCTAATTTAGCTCATGTTCATGATTTTTTCCATGTTTCTATTCTTAAACAGTATATTCCTGATGTGATGCATGTTCTTGATTGGAATGTGTTATAGGTAGAGGATGGGTAGCTAGCTTTGGAGCTGGTGTGCATTCTATAGCAACATGATTTGACCCTCAGGGGTCAAAACATAGAGCAAGGGTCCAACGGGATCCTACTAATGAGTCATTGGCTACTTGGGAGGATGCATCTGATCTATAAGAATTATACCCCTATTTGTGTATAGGCTTTTAGGAGTAAGCCTAAGTCTAGGGGGTGGATGTAGTGCCTACCCTTAGTTTACTTTTCATATTATATTGTCGAATTCTTTTAGGGCATCTTTATGGTTATGTTTGATGATTAGTGATACTTGATTACTCGATTTGTTGGATGTTATTTCATACTCAGTTGATTTATGTGATGAGCTACTTGACACTCGATTATTAAATGTGTACATGATTATTCTTTTTATGATGACGCTTGTATACAATGATTTCAGTTATTTCATGATGATGGTAGATGGATGATGTATATGCAATTTTTATGGATACTTACCCCATACTTGCATGTGTATGGTGCACATGTATGTTTTACTTTATGTATCATATTTTTGATGTGGTTGAGGGAGGGAGTCATAGTTATCTGCTAGTTGGGATCTATACAATGTACCACTCCTTGTCATTGCCTGTTTAGTTTAGATTATATGTATATGTACATGCTTAGATTTTATGCAGATTGAAGGTATCGGGCATTGACTTCCCTAAATTGCCAAGATGAGTGTGCCCTATCACAGTATCTCAATGGTAAAATAGGGGAGATAATTCTTGAGTCCAAATCTTAACCCTAAGTCAATTTTCCTAGAAAGTAGGACAAATATCTGAGTTTTACCCTTCTGAATTTGTCATGAATCGTGGATTCGTGATTTTGACCCTTGAGTTTGATCTAGTACTCTATTCTTTATAATGGGTTTTCTTATTTAGTTTTGTGGGTCTATTGTGATTTTCAATTATAATTAAATCAAATTAAAAGAGTATTAAATGATTTAATTTAATAAAAAAATTATAAAGAAAAATCAATATTTAATTATATTTAATTAATTGAGAAATTAATTAAATAAAAGAATTAAATTTAAAAGATTTAATTAAAGTTCTAATTTTGGCATAGTTATATTTATTTAATTTAATAATAATTTATTTAGGAGTTTCATTTTAATAATAAGCTCTAAATATTATTATTAGTTAAAATAATAAATATATTATTAAAGATGTCTTGTATTTTAATAAAGGAGAGAGAGAAAATTAATTTAATAAAGTTTATTTTAATTAAAATGCAAAAGTTTACACATGAGATTAAAATAAAATAAAATATTAAAGAAAAAGGTTTCGCATGATTGCAAAAGCGAAACCCTAATTGGAGAAAGCTCTTTATTAAGAAATTAGAGCTCATTTCTTCACACAGGTTTGGAGGAGCCAATTTTCAAGAAAGAGGGTTTTTGAAAGTAAGGAAATTTTCTTACGAACTCTGAGCATTCGATCGGTTAGCATCAAATCCAGGTAGGATCTTGTTGAGTTTTGTGCAGTAATTTCCTCTTTGAAATCTCTGTCTTCTTCGTGTCTGAATGGATTTTTTTTCAGAATTTATTTAGGTTGAAACTTTCGTGTTGAAATTTATTATTCTTCATTTCTTGAAAACGTCTATAAATAAATTTAATATTTGAAACCCTTGTTTGAGAATCTTGATTTTAGTAATTAGATTGTTTTGGATAAACTATGGATTCAAGATGGGATTTTTAAAAAATAGAATATCAGAATCTAGATTTACAAATTTGAAAGTTTTGTATTTGTTTTCCAATTAGATTTATGCTAGAATATATATATATATATATATATATATATATATATACATTACCATAGTAATTTACTGTGATAATTTTTATAATGTAATAAAACTCAAAAAAAACTTTTATTTTGATACGAAATTGATTTGCGAAAATGTTTTATGTTTTTATATAAAAGAAACTTTTTTTAAAAATCATTTTGAGAAGGGAGATTGGGAGCCATGACTCCCCTCGTCCCCCTTCCCATGCTGCAACCACAGCCATAACTATTGCAACAACCGAGGCTGCCTAAGTAGCTGGTGTTGTTGCTCAACGATGGCCAATGGGCCTTAAACAATTAGGGTTTGTTTTTATTATTATTATTTTGTTTAATAATTTATTTATTTTAATATAGTTTTTATTATTAATTAAATTTATTAATACTAAATGATATTAATAAATAATAAATTATTATAATTATATTATTAAATAAATTTGTTTTTTTTTTGTTTAATAAATGGTTGAAGCCTTTGTATTATATTATAAATAAGAAGTAACAGAGTACTCCATTCAAACGGGCACTAGTAGGAAAGAACGGAGAAAGAAAACCTCCAGTCGAGCCCGGGACCAGAGTCCTATTTTATGTAGATTTAAAAGGGGCATTCCCTAGTAAGTATGAAGTTCTATTCATTAAAATTTTACATGGTGTTGTAACCATTTATTACAAAGAAGTTTCATTAATAAGGATAACTGAGAGCTGCAAGGGAAAAACTATGTCCAAGTGTTCTTCAAGTCCAACCATGAGAATACTAGATCAGATATTTTTATCACAAAAAGCTGCTAACTTCCCACACGGGGTTAGTGATTAAATCATAAGAAAGGAAAAGGAGGAGGAATCAATATAAAGAACTATTTATTAACCTCTTCACATCAAATTTCTTAGTAAATGACTCTTATTCCTATTTAGTTAAATTTTAATCATTCTACATAGTTCAATTTTAAGGCATAAGTGTATACAGGAAAATCTCATCCGGTGTTAATCGTTAATGGACTATATAATAATAACCAAGTTTCTAATTTTTACCAAGATTTAATAGGGGAATAGTATTCCAATCCTCTAACTTCCCATATTTTTGTTTTAACCTTTGGGATGAGTTAGTAATTCAGCCTTTGTTACACTTTAACTAAAGAAGTCATCTAATAAAATTAATCCTACTTGGTGTAAGTCGTTAATGGGTTGTATATTAATAGCTAAGTTTTTTATTTTTACTAAGATTTAATAGGGGAACAATGTTCCAATCCCTAAACTTCCCATATCATTGTTTAACCTTTGGGATGAGTTAGTAATTTAGGCCTGTGTTATGCTTTTACTGAAGAAGTCATCCACTTGAGTTCTTCAAGATGCTAGTTTAACATCTGCTTTCCATAATGTGTTTGATAAGTTTTTATTTAGGCTTGTGAGAAGGGGAGTTGATCACAAAAATTTACAGTCTATCATTAGAACCCCTACTCACAAATCCTTATTAATATATATTTCTTTTAAAAAATTGTTGAGAAAGAGAAAACCATGTAACTGGCCTTTAATGCTATTCAATTTAAACAATCCCATTGTGCTTTAAAATAGTCATTTCTATAATAATAATCCATATATACATTAAACCATTCGCATAATTCAAGCTAACAGTAATTTGGCATATACCCAAAATGCCATAAAACAATATTCCAACCATGCCATTTACAAGCTATCTAACCCTAAAACCTAATAAGGATACATGATGCAGCAACCATAAAAACCATCCTTAAATTGGTCACAAGGTTGGCCTTGGGCTATAGTAAAAACTATAAAGCTATTCTGAAACTAGAACCTTAAGGAAACCTAAATCTATCAGAACCCAAAAAAACCAAAAAACTTGAGAAAATATAGAGCTAGTTAACATTGAGACATCTCCTCTTTCTTCCAATAAAACATGACTATGTCTTCTGCATCGTGCATAGTTGAGCTTGGTGGGTAAAAAATCATCGTGAGCTCTTTGCTAGACCTAATGAAATTAGGAAGTATGAATTCTAGTTTTCCCATGTCATCAAAATTGACATCTGACTCAATGTAGGCTTCTAAAGCTTGTAGAAAGTTGGATAGCTAGTCCTTCCTAGGGTCTTCAACAATACCTCTCCGCCTTAGTAGAACATTAATTTTGGCCTCCATTTTGGCCATGTGTTATAAAATTTTATGTTATCTCTGATGAGTAGAGCTGACCTCCTGGCAATATTGAAATGCCAGAGTTCCTTAGGTTCATATGCCATGTAAACCTCAGGGAGCAGAATACGTAGTTTCTCATCCATACTCATAACGGCATTTTCTAGACTACAAGCCTAGTGCTATCAAATATTTTAAAGGCATAACCTAATAATTGCACATTTCTCCATATTAGCCCTAGCTAGACAACCTATGAAAGAACCTATGATAGAGCTATTGGTGCACCAAGTGTAATCATAATTAAACTTCTTTTCCCCCAAAACCTAGGTAATGGAAAATCTGGTAACATCATCTACTGGCTTTAAAATCCTATTACATCTATCCTGCTTCACAGACCCCCTAAACACCATTGTCCTTACCTCTACTACATGAAAGAGGGCTATTGAAGATTCCATATTGACAGAGCAGCTATCAGGAGATCACTGTAAAAAGAGTTATAAAAAATTACAAAAGTTGTGGCTAAATAGTAAATGGCATCATAAGGGGTGTAAGGTTATGATTAAAGCCAACTCACATGTTGGTTGATGATTATAAATGATGCTTAAAGGTTAGAGTTGATATTAATGATAAATTTGTGGAGATCAAGAGGGAGTTAAAATGAGCGGTAAGTTTAGGATAAGCTACTAATAATAATTATTAATGATGCATCAATATCTTATCTAAAAACTATGCTTTAAACATGGGTCTATACATTAAACTAGCTTGATTTGTATTAATTCTTTTATAAATCTAGTTTTAGTCTATCATTCCTTGATGTGTCATCTAATACTTTTAATTAATCATCGGTTAATTCAATAATTTTTAACCAATAAATCCTTGAATGTTAAAGCAATTCAAGGTCTTGGAACCATTAGCACCTTTATCGGAAAGATCATTTGCTAAGGCATTTCCTTCCCTATATATGTGGTTTATCGTGACTCTTTCTAGTTTTAAAATAAGGTCCAAGCCCAGGTTAAGAAAGTTGCGCAACTTCCAATTAGGGGTAGATTTATTATGTATGGAATTGATAACAATTGTGGAGTCTCCTTCAATGGAAACATTTTTGAAATTGAGTTGGGAACAAAGCCATAAGCCTTCTATTAAGGCTTTAAATTCTGCAACATTATTTGTGGTCGGTTCAATTTTCTTTGATCTTTCTAGTAATGTTCTTCCTGAACTATTCCTAATGCAACATCCAATTCCTATAGGGCCAAGATTGCCTCTAGAGGCCCCATCAAAATTAAGTTTTACCCATCCATCCTCCAGGGGGGTCTAGACATAATTTTTCCTTAAACTTTGACTAGAATCCCCACCTTTGCCATTAAAGGGAGGGATCTTAAGGCCTATCGACCTATATCTCATAGATCCATCCCATGATGTCATATTTTCATTGGTTTGATTTAATTTTCTATTCAAAGTTTCAATTATTGAAGTCTCTATTTTAGAGACAACTGTATTAGTCGATATCTCCTAATTCATAAAGATGTGTCTATTTCTCTCTTTCCATATTTCCCAAATTATGATTGAAGGTGAGAATATCCATAGTCCTTTGAAAATATTGTTGTAGTTGTATTTAGGCCATGATAATAAGTGTTTTAAAATGGTATCATGTGAAACTATAGATAAGTTCATTTTTTTATAAAACCATGTCCATATGGTATGGGAGAAATTGCAATGTAAGAGGAGATGGTTAGGGTCCTCTTTAGCCATCCTACATAGTGGAAATCTAGATGGTCCCGCATAACCCATCCTTTTGAATTTATCAGCAATGAGAATTATATTTTGTATTGCTAACCATGAAAAGGTTCCTACTTTAGGGAGACATAACAAATTCCAGCATAGATCAGTTGGTAAAAGTTTCAAGGTGTTTTATTTATGATTGGATAAGTACTTATATCCATCTTTAGCCTTATATTCTTCTATGTGAGATCCATTCCATACAAGTTTATCCTTAGCTAATGAAAGGTTAAAGGACCTAACTAATAAGGATGCTTTTAATATGGAGAGTTCTTCTTCTAGAATGTCATAGATGTCCAGGTTTTTCCATTTCCATCCTTTGGTTGTGGATAAATCTACTTCCCAATAATCTACTAAGGAAGTTCCAATTGCTTGTGATAGAATAGTCCTTTCCTAAGTTAATCTCTCAATTTTGCATAGGGGTGGGAATTCTTCCCAAGAGTCTGTCCAGAATCTAACCTTCTTACCATTTGCTACTTGCCATGTTACTTTGTTGAAAATAATATGATGACATTTCAACATAAAATTCTGGATTGTAGAGCCTTGGGGGGGGGGGGGGGGGGGGGGGGATTTAATTCTAAGGATACTTAGGGGATTAGAGGAATTCAAATATTTGTTAGAGAGAGACCTAACCCAAGAAAGTTCAAGATTACGGATCATTCTCCAAATCAGCTTTGCTCCTAAAGCAAGAGCTTGAAGTTTAATATTTCGAATACCAAAGCCACCTTCCTCCTTATCTTGGTAAATTTTGTTCCAAGCCATTAAGTTGAATTTCTTTTTATTATCATATCCTTGCCAGAAGAAATCCATCAGGGATTTGTTCAGTGAATTTTCTATATAGGTAGGGGGATTTTGAAGTGACAATTGATAGATAGATATGCTAGATAGTACTGATTTTAGCATAGTAGTTCTTCCTGCTAGAGAGAGCCATTTTCCTTTCCATGATTGAATCTTTTTTTTAATTTTTCCTAATAAAGGCTCCCATTATTTACCTTGATTAGATGAATCATTTAATTGGAAACCTAAATATTTACATGGAAGGGATTCAGTTGATATATTAAAGATGGAGCTAATCCTCTTTTGAGTTACTACCCATGTATTAAAAAAGAAAATTTCATATTTTTCTCTATTGATTTCTTGTCCAGATACCTTTGTATATTCTATTAGTGTAGAATTAATTATGTCATCTTCTTTTCCACTTGCTTCACCATAGAGAAAGGTATCATCAACATATTGTTGATGGGTTTTCAGTTTGTTGCTATTGGCAATCTTTAGCCCATTTAGGGATGATTCCATCTTATTTTGTTTAAGGGACCTGCCAAGTGCTTTGAAGAGTAAAATGAAGAGAAAGGGTGATATAGGATCTCCTTGTATAATACCTCTAGATGGGGAGAAGAAGCCTTCCAGGGTGCCATTAATGAGAATCAAGAATTTTGGTGTGGAAATACATTCAAAAATTAAGTTAATCCAAGCTTTTGTGAACCCAAAGGCCTGTAGGGATTTGCATAAAAATCTCCAGTTAACTTTATCATAAGCCTTACTTATATCTAGTTTGATGAGCATTCCTAGTTTTTTACTTAATTTTAGTGAATGAATTGTTTCTTGGGCAATGATCATACCGTCATAAATTGATCTTCCTTGAACAAATCCAAATTGTTCCTCACTTATGAGCATAGGGAGGAACATTTGAAGTCTTGATGCTAAAGTTTTGGTTAAGAGTTTGTAGAGGGTATTGCAGAGGGCAATAGGTCTAAAGTCACTAAAGTCCTTACAATGATTTGATTTTAGAATGAGTGCAAGGAAGGTATGGTTGATTTCTTTAAGTATTCTTCCAGAACTCCTTATACTTTCCAAAACCTCTATAATCTCCTCCCCCATGAAATGCCAACATTTTTGAAAAAAGAAAGTTGGAAAACCATCTAGTCCTAGGGCTTTGTCTAGATTCATATTAAAAAAGACCTTAGTTACTTCATCTTTAGAGAGATTATTCATTAGAAACTAGTTTTCCTTATCACTAATAATCTTGGGAATAGTTTTTAGAAAATTTGATTTGCCTTTATAAGATGACTCTTCATTTAAAATATTTTGAAAATAATTCAAGACCTCTCTGGATATTACCTCTCTATCTTCTAAGATATGGTCTTCTTTTGAATGGATTTTGGTTACACTATTGATTGATTTTTTGACCTTAGTGCAATTATGGAAAAAATTGGTATTCTTATCCCCTTCTCTAAGCCAAACTTCCCTTGATTTTTGTCTCTAGTATATTTCTTCTTTTGCCAAAATATCTTCCAGTTTTAGTCTTAAGTTTTTTTCCTGGGTATATATTTTTTCATTCATGTCGTTGTTCATTATTTCTAGGTTGATGTTTTTTAAAGCTTCTTCAGTATGTCGTTTTAGCTTAAAGATGTTTTCAAAATAATGTTTGTTCCATTGTATTAAGTTAATTTTAATCATTTTAAGTTTTTGGACTACTCTAAACATTCTAGATCCCTCTATTTTAGCATTTTTCCACCAGAGGTTTATTAGGTTCAAAAGGTTTTCATCTTTGAACCACATTTCTTCCATTCTAAAAGGGTTCCTTTTAGGTGTAGCTTCCTTTTCCACTATTAGGAAAACAAGGAAGTGGTCTAAGCCCGAATAAGGGATGTTTCTAATGTGATTTTGGAGATATTTGTTGGAAGGTGGCCATTATAGAAGAATCTATCAAGTTTCTCTGCTACTTGGTTGCATCCTTGTCTTCTATTGTTCCATGTGAATGCATTATCTTTAGATGGGACTTCAATTAATGCATTGGTTTATATCCACTGATTGAAGTCAAATGTTGCCTATGGTAGTTTACCCAACCCTCCTAATTTCTCTTTTAAGGATGTAATAGCATTGAAGTCCCCTCCTAGAAAGATTAAGGTACTATCTTGCTGAATATGTTGATTAATGTCAGCCCATACCAAAAAATTTCCAGAATTAGTTGTAGGGCCATAGATGTTAATAAGTTTAAAGGTTAAAGAACTATTCCAATCAACTACTTTAATACTTAACAAATTCTTTTCATTCCTTAAGGTATCAACTTAGTAAGATTTAGGGTTCCAGATGATAGCTAGCCCTTTGGAGGCTCCTTCTAAAGGGACTCCTATTGCTTTCCTACAACCCAAATTTTCTCTGAACTTTTCTAATTCTAAGTTACTTAATTTGGTTTCTTGGATTAATGAAAAATCAAGTTTATATTTATTAATACAATTTTTTAAAAGTTTTTTCTTGCTAGAGGCATTAAGGCCTCTAACATTCCAAGATAGAATCTTCATACCTCTTTGGGAAGGCTCTTTCCATTCCCAACGTCAAAAATGTTAGTTAGTTTTGTTTGTCCTTCTACTATTGCACTCTTGTTTTGAAGTTCCTTGTGGGATTTTCTTCCTCTCTTCTTATGTATCTTTGTAACATTTGGTTTGTTAAGAGCCAACTCTGATTGTATTATTCCTGCAGTGTCTAATTCTAGATTGAAAGCTTCAACATCTCTCATGAGGTCTTCAAAGGTGTAGTTCTCACCCCCAGTTCTAGGAGTTTTTGAACCAAACCTGCTTTGTATTCTTCCATTCCTTCCTCATTTATTTTCTCATAGAATGCTTCATTAATTTATTATGTAAGTTGGTCTAAGTATTCCATCTTATCTTTAACTTCTTCTAAGATCTCATCTTCCTATGGAAAGATTTCTCTTGCGACAATCATCAGCTCCTTTTCCTCTTGAATGTTATTTTTAACCTCTATAATTATGTCCTTTATTGTCCTTTTCTCTGGTCTTTGCCAAAAAAAATTGAGTTTTTTGCCTTCTTTTGTTGGGGTTACCTTATCCTTATTATCCTTTTCCATTGCTTGTTCTCTATTTAGACTGTCTCTTAGTGACCCCTTTACATTATTTTTTGGGACTGCTACTAAAAAAAGTCTCGCATTCTCAATTTCTTCAATAGTGGTTACTAATTCCTTAATCTTATTTTGAGTAATTGCTATATTAGCTTTCTGATCATGTTTGCATGAGGCAGCTAATTTGGTTTTTCTCTTCCGGTTCTTCTTCTTTTTATGATTTTTTATCTGATGGCTATCTTTCCTGATTGTGTCCACTTTACTCTTTTCTTGAGTTTTTTTACTAAGCTAATACTATTTAGTCAATAATATCATTGATTCTTAGTGTAATTTCTTTATTAAGAGATTTAATGCTTGATATATTATCTATAATTTCCTATATCTCTTTAGTTATTTCCATATTGCTTTCCTTTAAGAGTGAGGTTTGTTGATCCAGGCCTTTTAAGAATTCTATACCTTCATTGTATCTTGTCTGGGCCACTTGGTTGAAATTTTTTAGATGTTTGATTTCTAACCATTTGCTTATATTTTCATGGTAACTTTGTAGAATTGCCAGTTCAATTACTTCACCTTCCTCTGGTACTTTTTTAATGATAGAAGAATCTAGGGCTTTTCTAGTTTCTTCCTCTGGAACTTCTTCAAACCATCTATGTGATGGTTTTTGTGCTACAGTCTTTATTCCAGATCAACTTCTTCAAAGTCAAAAGTATTAATTGATGCAATCTATCTATCTTTAATAAGCATTATGTTGTTAATTATTCCTTTGTAGATTCAATAATTAACTTTGTAAATAGATATGTTAGAAATAACTTTAACTACCCTCTAATAGTATAGCTTTGGTTTGAGACAAACCAGGTGCTTTACTGTGTTAGTTTTATCATTATGAGGTTAATATACCAATAGTCCTCCTAGAGCTTCACCAATTTGAATAAATAATTTTATGTCAGTGAGCTCTGCAGGAATATTATCTAATGTAATCCACACTAGTAAATTTAGTGAAGTTATCAATTCCTCATTATAATTTGGAAACCATTTTTTAAAAATTAAACTATGTCCTTGAAAAAAAAAAAGGATTTTCTAATAAAGATTTTTTATATTTATCTTTATTGCTTTCTAAGTAAGTTAAATCATCAAAGAGAAAGGTCATACTTACCTATTCATCGAAGAGGGTTTTAAGCCTTTCAAGCATATCCAATCGGGTTGATTTTGGTCCAATCTAGATGGCATAAATCCCCTTTTCTCCACAATCAAACCAGATCTTCTCTCTTACCTCATTATTGAAGATTACCATGGGTGCTTCGGTTTCTTCCTTTTGATTGCATTGATTTGTAGTTGCCATATCCAGTTTTTGCTTGGGGAAATTGTCAAATTGAAAAATGGGTTTTGATGATCGAGTAAATTTTGACTGGAGTGTTAAAGAGGGTTTTTTGGTATTTGATATAATCAAAATATTGTTATCTCCTGAGATGAAGAGGGGTTTAGGGTAGGGAGTGGAACCAAATCTCCAAGTTTTTGGATTGTATCTTTATTGGTTTTACGCCTTTTTTGGAAAAGCCCTCATATCCTTGTTGAGCTCTGTATACTATTGGTTATGGCCTAGTGGTACCTGGTTTACTTTTGAGATTATGTTAGGATGCATAATCTTATTAGCCCCAGCTTTTACAAGTTGTCCTGCCCTTTCTAGGTCATTGTCGATATACTCTCAATTTTTTGCATATCGAGTTTTGCTGAAGAATATCCTTTGTTTGTTGGTTAAGTTTGTTGCTTCTAATCTTTCCCAAGGTTTTACTTAGGGATTCAGTTTCATATTTCTGATATTCTTCTTGTTTATGACCTATTGCCATTCCTCTCCTTCCTTGTTGGGTATTGCCCTAATTTCTACTACTCTTGATAATTCCTTTTGTCTGGCTTTGTGTGTTGCAATTGTAGCCTTAAAATTATTCTATATTTTTTTTGCTTTCTTTTCCTTAGCTAATGCATCAAATCTATTGCTCACTAGCAGAGAAGGGAGTCTATATTGATAACTATGGTGTGGTTTGGAGTTAAAAGTTTCAAAAGGTTTATTCACTGGTTTTTTTGCATATTCCTTTTCTTGTTTATTAATCGTCGAGCCTACTTTTTCACATTTTTTGCTTTGATCGCCATTTTTTTAATCATCATTGATGTATCATTATTATATTATTATTATTATTAAATTATTATTATTTTATTAATAATTAATAGTTATTATTTTAATAATTAATAATGGTTATTTAATTTTAATAATATTTATTTAAAAACACATTTAGGTTAATTAATTATAGGATTTGGAAATTTATTTTCATTTTAAATCAATAAGCAATAATTGAATTATTTATTTTAAATCTAATATTGATTTAATTAAATGATCATTTATCTATGGAGGGGGAAACTATAAATTATTAGTAAAGGACTTTCAAGGGTATATTTTTAAATGAAGAATGAAAACTCAAAAACCAATTATGAAAATTGAACCTTTGTATTTTCAAAATCGAATGAACTAAGAAACTACATTTGTTATATATCTTATGTGATGTTTGGTTTATTGGGTTGGGTTTAGGTTTGAGTTAGAGCGTTGACCAGTTTTGGATGTTTACCAAAGGCCTGGGAGTTACTATTTTGTGATGTCATGATTTTGTGATGTGATCTTTGACTTATGGGTTAGTATTTATATGGTGATTTTATGAGTGAAATCTATGAGTTTCAATTAGTTAACTTTTGGTGCTTTCCAGTTGCTTTTATAAGAACTAATGTGAGTTATTATGATCTTATGAAACTTTATTCTATTTTGAGCTTAAAGTAGGTTGTCTTTATGCTTGTTGGGAAGTGGCTTACAATGGAGGCCAGAGCCCTAAAGAGGTTGCTTGGGTAACCAATTGTAGGTTGTTTTAATAAGTGATAACATTTCATTAAATAGGTTTAAAATTAACTAAAAAGAGTTAGTGTTTTTCCTCGCCCATGCCTCGAGTGCTAGTATAAGATAGGATGGGAGAAGAGAGGATGCTTGGTTGTGACCTTGCTTCGTTAGTATGCTTTGTCTATATGAAAGGATACTGATGTGGCATAGTTTCACTAGGGGGTCAAAGTCTAGAGAGGTTGCCAGGGTAACCTTAGAGTTTACTCATGCGATGACACTTGCCCACTTACATAGTATATTTCCTACGTTTCTTTATTGCCTCTGGGTTTATATGTCATTTGTGTCTTGTGCCTTTAAGATAGATTGCTATTAAATTTTACTTGATCTAGATGTTGGTTTGACTTTTTGGATTGATATCTATATGGGACTTGAGATTATCTCCTCAGCATGGTGGGAGTGGCAATATAGGTTCCACATGGTTGGGTGGTAGTGTTTCTTATAACATTGAGATCTAATAGGTGCTAGATGTTGGTGTTGAATGTCCTTGTGTAGTTATTCCTTTCATTTTGATCATGTGTTCTGATGGATGGTTATATTCTGTTGTATTGTATTTTATTATCAAAGATCTTGTGAGATAATGTATTATATTCTTGATGTACATTTTTTGAGCTTTTTATACCCTGTAACTTGTACAATGGATGATTATGCATTCTGATTTTGTCAAGTGGCACCTTATGTAATCGTATGTTATTTAATTGGAATTATTCTTGTAGTTATTCTATGATGTGGAATTGTTATGTATTGGATTTAATAATAATAATATAAATGTGATTCAACATCATGGAACCCTTATGGTTTGTTTGTATGTATGTGAGTTATTTCTTCCGCTATATTATCGATTGATGTTATTTTCTTTTTTTTTAAATGTCGGGAAAACTTAGTGAAACTTTAGGTTAATTTCTTTTAGGTTCCCTAGTGGGGCATTACATGTTGATAGATGTCTCTTAATACAATTTTCTTCACAAAAAGATGTTAAATTCTCTTGTGTAAACTATCCACCTCCATCTGATCTGAAACATTTTATCTTTACTCCATATTCATTCTCAACTCTATTCTTGAACAACTTAAATTTTTCAAATGCCTCAAAATTTTCTTTAAGAATTTCTACCCATGTCATTCTAGTGAAATCATCAATAAAAATCATAAAGTACCTTTCACCATAGAGTCCCCTTGTTTTGGTAGGACCACTCAAGTTTGTATGAACAATCTCCAGTTTCACTATGGTAGTGAACTTCTTGCTGGGAAAAGAAACTTTCTTCTGCTTGGCCATAAAAAAATTCTTTGCAAACAACATTAGTAGGTTTCACAATTCTAGGTAGATCTCTAACAACATATGCACTACTAGCCTTCACAATGTTATCAAAGTTTATATGAAAAAATCTTCTATACCATAACCAATTGTTATCCACCTTTGCAACCAAACAAGTTATATCAGTTGGATTCAATTCAAATGTATTACCTCTAGATCTTGTACCAATGCCAAATAACTTACCATCTTTTTCCTTAATGATATATGTCTTCTCTGTGAATTACAACTGATAACCTTTATCAATAGCCTATCCAACACTTAATACATTATCCTTTAGTCCATCAACAAAATAGACATCATCAGTGTTAGTCTTTCCATCAAGAGTAATATATTCTATTCCCTTGATATGACAAGCTGCATTGTCACCAACTCTAACAATTTCTCCATCATGATCACCAAACTTAACAAACTTATTCATGTCTCCAATCATATGATGTGCACATCCATTATCTATAATCCAATCAGACTTCTTTTCAACTTCCAAAACTAGGGCTTTCTCTTCTCTAATTTCTTTTTTAGGATTTTCTTCTTTTATAGCTACAAATCCTAATTCATCATCACTTTCACTTTAAACTCTATCTTCAAACTTATCGTCTTCATTTGCATACAAATAACCTCTAGGTCTTCTAGATTTGAAATTCTTCTTGTACTTATTTTCTCTTTTATAACACTTAGAAGCATAATGACCAAATCCATTGCAAGTCCAAGATTTAAAGATTCTCTTACCACTCGGTTCTCTTCTTACAATTAGATCAATTCCTTCTTCAATTATTCTATCCTCCTCAAATCTAGATCTGTTACTGCTAGCATACTCTCCACTAGTGCTTGCACTTATTGATAAAGAAGGAAAAACACTCAATTCACTAAAATTTGTTTCCACTCTAGGAAATTCTCCAAATTATTTTAATCTTACTTCTTTTTCTTCCAATCTTCCAAGTAAAGTCTCTTTGGTAAACTTCTTAGTGCAAGGTATCACCTGCTCAATAATTTGCATTATGTGTCTGAATGATGGTGTTAAAGTTTTCAAAATCTTCCATATAATCTCATCTTCATCTTTAGATCCCTGACAAGACTTAATTCCTACAAAAATCTTTGATATTCTACCAATATAGCTTCTCCCAGATTCATATTCCACCATTTTAGCATCTTGAAACAAACATATCCAATTATGTAGTCTAATTCTTTTAGCATGCTTATCACCCTCAAAAGTATATTCTAAGGCTTTCCAAATTTCATGAGATGTCTCTAAGGATTTTACCTAAATGTATTCATTCTCAACAAGGGATCACAATAATGCTTCTCTAGCAAGCATGTTACACATAAACCAATATCTTTCAGCTTCATTGCATTCCTTAAGTTTTCTCTCTTCCACAATTTGCTTTTTATTCTTTGTCATTAGCCAATACCTTGGACCCATACATAGAAAATGAGTCTTCATCTTCTCCCTTCCATTGTCATAGTTAACTCCATCAAACTTAGGAATTTCTTTTTTGAAGTGACCTGTCATTGATCTCCTTAAGTTGTTAAGCATTTTCTTCAAGGACCTAATGCTCTGATACCAATTGTTAAAAAGTAAAGTCCACCAAGATAACTTAGGGGGAGGGTGTGAATTAGTTATCCAACTATTAAAACATTTATCAACCTTATTAATCCTTAACCATGTGAGCAATATAACTAGCAACCATAAGAAGATACTCACACATAATAACACTAGATATGTTAACTAGGAAAACCCTTGATTAGAGGAAAAACCAAGTGGGGATGCTACTCACAAAATAATGTAATAATATGAGTACAATGAAATACATTCAATACATATGAGTCCATGTTAGGAGACTTTGAATCCCTGTTAGGAGATTCCAACCCTATTAGGAGTTGTGCCAACACTATTAGGAGTTGTGCCAACTATTAGGTGTTGTAGAAGGTAGATGGACCAACTGTACAAATAACTTTAGGGGAAAGATCACCAAACTCAATGTCCAAATAATATATGTATTATTCCTTGAAGAATAATAGAAATAAATAACCTTAACTCCTTCTCTTTCCTCTTGACTAGACCAAACCTCTTCTAATCTCATTACCAGATCACTAATTCTACATCCAAATAATAACTTGGATTTCTTACTCACATTTACCACCTTTGCATATCACTTGCACAATTCATAGTTTCTCACTTGAACTCATCAATTGCACATTACCACAAGGAAAATAACCTTCCTTTATACCATATCCCCAAAATAATTCCTTGAGTCAACCTTGAGGCTTTCCCAATTAATATAATAAGACCTCATTAAGATATTACAAAACATTACATCTTTTTGTAATTAAAAATCACTATTGGTTCAGAGTCTTTAAAATTTCTCACACATGTGACCTCTAACCTTACACACTCATTGACGTCATCATCAGGTTGTCTACTATCACTATCTAACTGTGCTCATCACATGATGCAGGAGCATCCTAGGGGTTTTAGAAATCCTGCATGTTGGGGGTATTTGGCTTTGGATTTATTGAATTGGTCACCAAATAGTGGTTCTTAGTCATTGAACAGTATAGTTTTGGCCAATGGGCTTGTTCATTGAAAGGGGCTCAATCATTTTTGGAGCTAGGCATCTTTTGTGTGCTCGACATGTATTGAATACTCAACATGTGTTGATTTCTTGAAAAATACTAGGTGCTTGACATGCACATGGAGCTCGACATGTACCAGGAGCTTGACAATGCTTGTGGTTTCACTAATGCTTAGCTTGGTTTCTCTGACACTCAGTCTAGTCTTGGTTCCTGTAGATGCCAAGTTGTCTGTGAGCTAACTTTTGGTATTTAATTCATGTTATAGCTGACTTTGGGAATTTTATTTGTGTTGTAGCCAACTTGTGGCTCAACATATATTTAATGTAAGGGTTTTAATTTAATTTGTAATGAACTGGGCCAACTTGTGGCTTAGTTGGGTATAAGCAGGGGATCTTGTGGAGTATTTTAGTCATGGTCATCCAACTTATAGAAGGGGATGAAGTGGAGGAGAAAACTTTGAAGAGCTAGTAGCTACAGTTGCAAAACAAGGAGATTGCTTAGTGAACTTGCAAGCACAAGTTAGGATTTCCTTGACGTTTCTACCAGAGTATGGATTTAGAATAGTTGGGATTAGGATTTAGAGTTGGATCTTGAGGGATCTTGTAGAACTTTTTTGTAATTGTTGTTGTATTTGGCCCTAATCCAAAAGGCCTTACAACCAGGCATATTACATGTAAATAATTGTTTTATGAATAAAGAGTTGTGATTTGGTATCAGACTATATATCTTGTGTTGTGTTTCCACTGTGTGGTTATTTGTCGGTAGCTAGGACATCTCCTTTGGGGATTCTTCTACCTTGTACTGCGTTAAATGGTATCAGAGCGAAGGTGTTCCTGAGTGTGGCGATAGATTGCCAAAGCCGAGGCAGTTTGCACCAGGAATTAGGTGAAGGTTGGACGTAAAGATTGATCTAATGGAGTTGATTAATCTTCTGGATATGTGGATTGAAATGTCCCTTTTCTAATTTTGTATGATATTGACAATCTTTAATCAGATCTTTAAGATCAAACAACTAATATCACAAAGATCCTCCAAATTTCTCAAGAAACCCCAAATCGGGTATGCCAGAAATGGTGCCAAAAGCTTCACAGCTTCACCTATTATTAATAAATCTGAAAATGGCCATTTTTACAGATTTTTCAGCAGCATAACAGCCTAAAAAATGACATTTCCAGATCTATATAGCCTTTACACAACAGCTCACAAATGTAGGACAAAAACTATGCTCATCGGGCTCCCGAAATTAACACAAAATGGCCCGGAAACACCACAAAAACACTAATAAACTATCTTAGAAGTTTAATCACATCCCAATACATATATTCAGATCTATTTTAACATCTTAAAGTCTGAAATACAGCAGCAACCCAAACTGATATGAAATACTCAACTGAAAACACCAAACTCATACAAAAAACACACCCAAAAACTCACAAATCTGCACTGTTCAGCACAAAGGCAAACTCTGTATGAGCATGCACATGGAATGGCTTCAAACTCCCATCCTTAGCCTTCCTAGAAACCTCCAAACTCCCATTCTTGGGTCTCCCTGGAAACTTGCAAACTCTCGTTCTTGGGTCTCCTTCTCCACAGGTTTGGCAGCCTCTGAAGAATAACAAAGAATGAGCAAAAATCAAGTTCTCCTCCCAGCCCAAAATGCCTCCAAACCCCTTAAAAGAGGGCATAACTGTAACTCACGTCCAAGAGAGGTTAATGAAACATATTTTAATAATAATTTTCATTTATTAGTCCAACGGTTTCCAAAGATTAACCCCCTTTTTCCGAAACTTCACTTTCTTGCGCCTGCCTGCCTTAGCAAAGATTATTATTTTTTAATTATTTGAAAAGGGGACATGACAAGTCCTCCCCTCCAAAACATTGCTTGTCCTAAAGCAATGGTTGAACAATAAACCAATCAATCCACCTGGATCCCAAATGTAGTCATGAACTATACTACTACCAATTAACACAGGCTCCTGCAATATCCTCTGCAATATGACCAAGAGGAATCCATAATCAAACTGACAATTATAGCTCAACCAAACTCCGAAATCACCATTACCACAATCAAAAACCCATGAGGCACAAACTCTTAGAACATCAGAACCCAAGCAAAGTGGACAAATCAAACTACCAACATAGTAAATACCATCAACGCATCCCACTGGCCTATACGGAATGCACAATCCAACTCTGCAACAATGGTGAATGCTCTCGAATGAAACTGTACCAAGTATGGAGAATCCACACACTGTACAACTCCTGTAGTCAACACAACTTTGCAAATCACCGGCCACTATCTCATAACCATAACTACCATGCACCCCTGATGGTGAAAAGCCATCACAAGATAAATAGCAAGAATTGGAACCCAAACCAAATCTTCCTGCCATCAACTCCTCAACACAAGGATCAAATGCTAACTGATGTACATACCTTGCAATATAATGTTGATAAAAAAAACCAACCTTAGTCAACAACTCACCAGGAACAAGTGATACAACCCACTGTGATTGATCACCAGCTAAGTCAGGAGATGTCATAGCCAAAGGAGTAGAATCAATAACAACACCCGCTGAAGCATCACTCTGAAACTCCTGCTCTAAGTCATGTATTATCAAGCTTTTAACTGTAGAACCTATCGCCATGTCATGCCCATCACAACTCTCATCTTGAGGCATCAAATTGCCCCATAACTGATGATAAGCACTAGGAACCAAAGTACATCTCTGTATCATTATCTCATCAACATGGTCATCAAAGGTAGATAGATGAGCATACCTCACAGTGTAATGCCGATAGAATGCACCAATCTTAGTCAGTGGCTCAGACTGCAATCTAGATGTAACTAACTGCAATCGATCATTAACCAAGTTGGAACTGACTACTACCTCTGAAGACATTGCGAAGGGAGTAGTATTACTAGTAGGAACCATGCCAACTATCAGCTCACCAATGTCACACATGGTCTTTGATACAACATCTCTAGTCTTCGTGCCATTAGTACTAGAGGTCACCACCATGTCAGGCACACCACAAAAATCTGCTACAGCACCCAACTCAATTGAACCTGACTCTAGTGGGAATGAACCTGATATGCCAATGTTAGTATCAAGGATGGATGCATCCCCATCTCCACTGTCTCTAACAATCTCGGCCATGGACATCCTCGGATCACCAAACACCACAACTTGTGACTGTATAGAATTAGGTAAAGACTGTAGTCGCTCTAACTCCATGGTCACCTTAGCCAAATGAAACTGTGACTCCTTGAGAGCCAACTGTGTACTCTCAAGAATCTCAGGAGTCACCTCAAGCTGCTCAGTAAGCTCACTCACCTCATCTTCCTTGGCCAACAATGCATCATATGCTGTACTGCCCCACTCCATAAGATAATCTCTGTCGGCTACCAACTGCATATAATTTTGTCTCAAAATCTGAATAGCCTCCCATAAAGAGTGGATCTCTATCAAGGAAAGATTACTTCCTCCCTGCTCATCACTAGTAGGAGAACCCCATCCATAAACAGCTAACAACTGACGAGCAGCATCGAAATGTTGGCAAGTGATAGCAATGTCTTGGTCACTAACTCTCAACTGATTAGACACATGATGGCACTGGCTTGACTGTCTCCTACAAACCTCCTCTGATGCACTATCTGAAGGAGTGTCCTCAAAGTTACTAGTCTCCAGAGTATTACCATCCATATCCTGTGAATCAAATATAAAGCTCATAACAACATATGGAGTATCAAAAACATTAGCATTGCTGTCCAACTCCTCTGTACCTAAGGAAACTAAGTCTTCAAAACTGCCCACTGCATCCTCCTGGATGTCATCAGTGCCAATATGATCCTGGGACTCATCTATACACACTGCCAAATATGAAATATCATCAACACATTCCAGCAAGTATGGTTGACTAGATATATGAACAAAGCCCAACACCGGTGTATAAAAACTAATACAAACATCGGATAAGCTCCTGGCACAAGAAAATACAACACCGTGGAATCTGCTAATCAAATCCATGGTAGCACCCAAACAATCACTGCCAAAAAGTGTTAATGATTTACAGTCAACTGAACCCCAAATGACAATATAAGAATCTCGAGTCCATATCTGTAAACTAGAATTAGCTGGTAACTCAAGCAAAATCCTGACTTGAGTAATATGACCAATACCAACTAACTCCACATACCTGTCATGATGAGATAATGTAGTGACAATACTGTCTTCACACACCTTCAGCTGGCGGGATAAATCATGTGAAGTACTACTAGCCTCAACCTCATGTGACGAAGCATCTAACTGTGCCTGGTACTCTCTCTCAAAAAAGTCATGAATGCTCAATGTCTGCTCATCTACACCAAGTATCTCACCATCATGCACAACAACATCCTCATAATCATCATCCTTGAGGTCAAATCTATCTATCACTCTTTGACTAAAATCATCAAATGTAGTTACCTGATCATGACCTTGAGTAGTCATTCCATGATACCACCAATCATAGGCTGCATCTTCCAAGTGTAGACTTGCAATTTGAACAACATCACTCTCCTTCATGGGGTTAAGTGTGAAGAAGGTCTGTAATTTTTGTAGCCATGCTCTAGCTGAAATTTTATTTGTTCCATCAAAAGTAGGTGCTATAAACTTGCTTATTTTATTTTTGAGCTCTCTTCCACTTATGTCATGCTCCCTTCTGTACTCTTTCTTGGGCATCAAAGTGTTCATCATATCCACATATTCTCTAAAAGGAACTGAACTACGAAAGTCATCATCTAAGCCATTATAAGTAGCTCTTAATGTAATCAAGTTACCTGTAACCTCTTCCATAGGATTAATGGCTGGATTTGGTACTGGTGGCTCATCTGCAGGCAAGAAAATAGTTTTGGTTGATTTAGATGGTGTGGATTTCAGATTTCTTGGCTCCTCTGAAGTGCTCCCTTTCTCATTAATAGATGCAACTCCTTGTAGTTTTTTTGTCAATATTCGCAAAGCCTCTCTAGTTTTTGCCAAACTATCCACTGTTTGCTTCTGAGTATTTTGGATGTCTTGGAAGAATTTCTTTGCCATCTTATCTGGATCAGCCATACTTTTCCCTTCCTTGGATTTTGTACTTTTACTTTCAACTGGAGGTTTGATCAAAATTTCTTTATTCTTTTCTCGCTACAAATATCTTTTTTCTCTTTCACTTAGTTGCATGCAACCATAAATTTTGACATGCAACTGATTAGAAGCAACATGCAACCACCAAATTCACCAAGAACTAACATGCATATGATTAGAAGTAGAATGTAACCATAAATTTTAACATGCAGCTGATTAGAAGAAACATGCAACCATAAATTATGACATGCAAAATCTGGGTAGTTGTCAAAACTGACATGCAAGATCTGGGTAGTTGTCAAAACTGACCTGCAACTTCTACAAACCCTCAGGCTGGCAAGATCATGGATCTGATACCACTGAAATGTCCCTTTTCTGATTTTTCATGATATTTCCAACCTCTAATCAGATCTTTAAAATCAAACAGCTAATATCCCAAAGATCCACCAAATTCCTCAAGAAACCCCAAATCGGGTATGTTGAAAATAGTGCTAAAAGCTTCACAACTTCACAAATTATTAATGAATCTGAAAATGGAAATTTTTACAGAACTTTCAGCAGCATAACAGCCTACAAATTGACATTTCTAGATCCGTATAGCCTTTACACAACAGCTCAAAAATGTAGGACCAAAACTATGCTCATCGGGCTCCCGAAATAGCACAAAATATGCCCGGAAACACCACAAGAACACTAATAATCTATCTCAGAAGTTTAATCACATCCCAATATATATATTCAGCTCTATTTTAACATCTTAAAGTATAAAATACAGCAGCAACCAAAACTGATATGAAATACTCAACCGGAAACACCAAACTCTTACAAAAATACACCCAAAAACTCACAAATCTGCACTGTTCAGCACAAAGGAAAACTCTGTATGAGCATGCACATGGAATGGCTTCAAACTCCCGTCCTTAGCCTTCCTGGAAACCTACAAAATCCTGTTCTTGGGTCTCCCTGGAAACCTGCAAACTCCTGTTCTTGGGTCTCCTTCTCCACAGGTTTGGCAGCCTCTGAAGAATAACAAAGAATGAGCAAAAATCAAGTTCTGGAATGAGCCCAAAATGCCTCCAAAACCCCTTAAAAGAGGGCATAACTGTAACTCACATCCAAGAGAGGTTAATGAAACATATTTTAATATTAATTTTCATTTATTAGTCCAACGGTTTCCAAAGATTAACCCCCTTTTTCCGAAATTTCACTTTCTTGGGCCTGCCTGCCTTAGCAAAAATTATTTTATTTTAATTATTTGAAAAGGGGACATGACATACTAACCTTCCTCTTGGGTCATGTCGAACAAAAAATGACCAACTTGGTTTGTGTGGAACACTAAAGTAAAACACTTGCTCGCATTGGCTTGGAAGAACATAGGGCTCATCTCTGACTGGCTCAACTGACCTTGTATTAATCATAGTAAATCCATTATCATGTTCAATAACAGTCTTATTAGGATCATTTTGATTTAGTCATAGCCTATACCATTTGGCGACAAATAGAACTATTTTCAATGAATTAAAGTTGCATCAAGTATATCATCCAAAATGCCATAGTATTGATTTTTAGATTATTGAGGATGTATGTCAATTCTAGATGAAATATTGGTGACCGCAAAGACAATAGTTATCCCAGAATCACATGTTTTCTTTATTTCATCTGAATTTTTTGTGCAAAATTTATAGCCATGGTAGTACATAGCTTTGTGGTGTTTGACCTGTAATTATTCAAACATGTTAAGATTATTTGTATTGATCTGTGAGTTGATATTAAACTTATGTCTAATGATTAGTAATCTTATGTGTACCTTTATATATCTTAAGCCATATACTAGATCAAGTAACATTGGCATAACATTGGGATCTCCATTATGATGAGCTTCTTTAACCAACGATGCAACACCGTCCCATGTTCATGAGTGACCATTATCTTGAGACTATTCAATCTATACCATCATCCAATCAAGATTGTTTGCAATATACAAATGTAGTGCATCCCACTCATGACCAACTATAAAGAAGACAACTACACCAATTAGAAACAACTTATATATATTGATGATGGATAAGAATTATTAAAATACAAAAAAAAAAACTTATAATTACCTCTCACTCTCCTCAGTCTACCTTTCCCAGTCAGGTACTCCCCTTCAAATTTGTCATTAGAGTTGGGATCCCAAATGTGATCTACATGGATATTTTCTGCAAACTTTGGAAGATATTCAATAATGTACACCATGGTCTGGTATACCATATATCCCTCTACCATAGAACCCTCAGGACGTGCTCTTTGTTGAACCAATCCCTTCATAAATTTCAAGTGCCTCTCAACCATCCACATTGACCTAGTTTGTACAGGTCCACACAATTCAATCTCCTCAACTTGATGTATGAGGTAGTGTTCTTGAGCATTGAAAAAGGTTGGAGGTAAACACTTTTGCATTTCACACATAAGCTGTGGAATTTTTCTCTTCTAATATTTTATATATTTTTTATCAATTTCTTTAGGTGATAACCACCTAAAAGAGATTCAACACGAAAAAATACATAAACGAGATTTCAGATAAAAAGTTACAAATCTAAGAAAAAACACTTCTATCCTCATGTAATTTCCAAGATCATATATAACTTGTTTAATATTGTTGTCAAACTAGTGTAGAAGAGATAGAGGTAGGACATACTGCAATCATTAAAAAATGATCATTTCAATATATTATTAAATAATGCAATAGGTAGTACATTCAATTTTACAAATATATTGTAAATGGAGAACATGACTTACCTTGACGAAGTTATGCCAATCATGTGTTTTCAACCTTGTTCCAAAATCACCTTTCTTTGATAGAAAACTTCTTATATTTGTAACAAATCCTATTGGAAGTTTTTTTTTTTTTTTTTTATGACTTCTTTTAATGCATCACTTTGTTGCTCCATTAATAACCAAGGAAGGGCACTTGTATTTATGCGGTCTCCATTGCTATTTGATTCAATGAAATCTTTTAGTGCATGATTGGATTCATGAATGTTAGTACAAATTTTAGTAATTTGTTTTCTATCATGTCTTCCATCCAAAATTTTCCATAGTGTCTCTATTACATTCTTTCCAATATGCATAGCATCAAACAAATGCACAATTGAGAGATCCTTGTAGTATAGTAACCTACTAAATTGAGTAGAGTCTTTTCATTCCTTTAGGAAGTTGGTCATTGATGCCTTTATGACCTTCATGAGCATCAATTATAGCATTAGTAAATATAAGACAATATCAAAATACAAATTTTAAACTTTGGACGACAAATTAGACATTACCTCGACAATTTAGTCAATCGTATTCCAACTCCCATAGATGAGGTGTCCTTCTTTGTGGCCTTGATGATGTCTCTTCTTTCCCATTAAAAAGATGGTTTTCAACAATTTGATACCTTTTATTATTGTAGAGAAAGTTCCTAAACTCATTGAACACCTGCTTTCCTAAACTTTTCGAATGATGAGATTTCATCTTCGAACCACAAACTAGACATGCAAATTTTTCCTTTGTCCAAAGACCTAAAAGATCATGTACAATTATCATGTGCAACTTAAGCATAAAATAGTAATGTGTAAGCACTATAACAGACCAAAAATATATGATCTTAATAAAATAACATACTAAAAAAATGAGTTAACCCAGGGGCATTATGTATTGTTCGTACAATCATTGTATGAAATTGAAATTGTCGATGTCCTATTGGTCTAGAGATGTCATACATAGTGATGCCATTCCATAACTTCAAAAACTCATCAATTAGGGGCTCAATATACACGTTCATATCTTTAACTTGGTACTTACCTAGTAATTGAATGAACATAAACATTACATAATTATTATGACCATTTTCATGCATTGTTTATAAATTAATTTAGTAACTATAAAATGAAAAAAATACCTAGCACAATCATTGACTACATTATGTGCTCCCTCTTTATGGACATCCAAGGAGGAATTTTATTGTTAATAACAAAAATAGGCCACACTGAGTAAACAGATCTCATATCTCCATATGGATTGACACCGTCTATTGCCAATGAAAGCTCCAAATTACAAGGTTCTTCTATACAGTTTGACCATGTTTCTTCTATCTCTTTAAATGCAGAACCATTGGCAGGCATTTGCATAATGTCATCTTGACTTCTATTATGTGCATGGTAATCCATAAATTGTGCCAAGTTAGTGCACCTAAATAATCATTGAAGATGTGAAATAATTGGAATGTACCGAAGAACCTTGTGAGGCACCTTTTTTGTTATTGATCTAATTGATATCTACTAATATGACAATTAGGGCATTCTGTTGCAAATTCATGTTGTTTATGATATAGAATTTGATCATTGGGATATGCATGTATTGTTTGATACTTCATTCCAATATGATTCATAATGGTAGATAATTCTTGGTATGAATGAGGCAAAATGTTTGATGGTGGTAACAAAAACTCACCTATCAACCTACAACAACAAATATGCATTGTTAATATAATGAATAGTAATTGTATGCTAACATTCAAGATGACAAAAATGGCATACCTTAGCATACTTGACATTGCTACATTGGATAAACCATTCATAACCTTTAATTTCACCAACAAAACTATAGCCAAGAGTAGAGTTGTTTGGGAGCCTTCATATAAGGGCTTGTGTGTCTTCTCAAATAAAGGTATATCAAGACCATCTTCATCATCATTATCATATTCGCTAGTACCATCATTGTGAGCATCTTCATCACTTACTCTAATACCATCTTCTTCAATCATGTCCTCTGGCACATCTTCTTCTTCTTCCATGGGAGTGTTATCCTTAGCTTGGATATTCACACCTCCATGTTCCTCCAGTAGGAAATCCACATTTAGCAATGACAAAAATTGTGGTCCCCTTCAATGTGACCATGTTGCCTATAATGACTCTAGGCTTTTGTGATTAGAATTCTTTGATTCTTTAAGCCCTTACACTTTTTGCAAGGAAAATAACATTTATCAAGTTTTCTTCAAAACTGAGACCACAATGCAACCATTGTCTCTTTATTTTGTTTTGGGTTCATATTGTCAGGTGTGGTCTTTCCTCATAGGAAAATATATCTACAAATAAATTGGATATGTTGTAGTTAATGTTTATATTTGCACATATGGAAATTTTTTATTAATGTTTTCAAACGTAACTAAAATGATCCTATAATTTCTAGAAGGCCTAGATGTTTGCAAAATGTGGAATTATAAACAAAGTATCTTAATTATTTAAAAAATGCCTCAACGAGATGTCACAAGGTGAAAGTTACTTAGGTGCTATCAGCAACATGCCTTGACTAATCTTAATAGAAATGACTAATGTGACTAATGCATCAACTAATGAAGATGAGTAAAATATCAAAACATATTAATGTATAGCAATTGTTTTCTCGAGGAAATATATGCTCTTTAGTAAGATATAAAAGGAAATATGAATTAGATGTGATCTATGTGTGCTCCAAGCAGATGTACGTTACTTTTTGAAAATCGTTCAATAGGGGCATCATATTTTCATCAATTTATTAAGAGGTTTGTATAGTTTGAGACTGGAGTAAGAGATAGTTATCACTATCCTAAGGACTGCAGACTAAGTGTAATCAGACATTTCATTATCTATGGTTTTACCAATTTCTCATAAAAATAAATAGATTCTTGAAAGATGGGTTCTTGAAATAGGTTCCTATTTCAAGAAGCCATCTCATTTCAAGAACACATCTCTTAAGAATCTATTCATTCTCTCCATTTCAAGAGTTCCTTCATTCTTTCCATTTCAAGAATCCATTCATTTTTTTCATTTCAAGAATCCATTTTCATGACAAATAGGTTTTTGAGACTACTGCTCATGAAACATGGGTTTTTGAATTTTTGAATTTTGATTTGAAGGAAAAAAAAGTTGAACCCTAAAAAAAATATCATAATAATGCAAGTTTTTAGTTACTCAAATGGAAGCTCATAATTTCTTTATATAAGAAACTAATGGAGTGTTCCTTTTCACTTTGTATATTTAAGAATCTAATTGGAGTGTTTCTTTTTTCACTGTAGCAATCAATATGTAGTACCTCAAAATTATTTATCCATCCCAAGAGGAGTGCAGGCATATGCTGACCTATCTAGTCCATCACAGGTCCAAACATTGGCTCAAGCTAGTGGACCATCTTTGCTATCAACTTATCCAAACTAGAATGTGGGTGGTGTTGCACCCACATCAAATTCAAACCAGAATAGAAATGGCTATGGTCATTAGAAAACATTCACCATAGTATATTCTATAAGTGATTTCAACATTTTAATTTTGTTTATGTCAATGATAATTGATTGGCAGATTTAATTTTATTATAAGATAATTACTGCAATCCCTAAACTTAGAATATTTGAGTTCACAATTAAACTATGTAATGGATGCTATGAATATAATTGTGTGGAAAATATCAATGAACAATTTCACTTTCTATCTCTAATATATACAATTATATATATGCTAAATAGAATTGATACTTCTTGCACTTAGTGGAATGATCCTTGCTATGTCAATTATATCAATATAAATTATATGCAATGGAGATGTAATGGTAAACCATAGGCTTAACTAATTTGAGTGGCATAGAACTTACAAGAGTGCTCAAATCATCTACAATGAGATCATAAGAAGGCTAGATCATTGGGGGCAAAAAATAATATCATCTAGAACATCAAAAAATGTGTCAAAATTTAGCTAGTTTAAAGCATATAATTGATAAGGCTTATCTCAGAGGAATATCTAGCTGTGGTGCCTGTGTGATTAGTTTCACTCTATGATGTGTGTATTTATGAAAGATATTAGTGATTAATCATGGATATGGGACTCTAATTTGGGGTCATTAAAACTATTTTAGTAAATGATATTTCAGGATGAGGGAGATTAATCACAAATTCTTTGTTACTCCCATGACAACTTCTTGTGAATTTTGACTGATTGTCATCCCTCTTATTATCTTCTTTGTAGTTATATGCTAGCTATTTTTATTGTGTCTTTTCTAAGATAATGTTCTCCTTTAGCCAATAAAGAAACTAGAAAATGGAATATCTTTACTACTAATTGTCTTACAGAGGTTTCCAATAACAGATATTCTCAATATTCAAATAGAATAATATTGTCCAATACCAAGATGGACTAATCACATTATCTATAGGTTGTAATACAAGTTTAGATTTAATACAATATAAGCAATGAATATATAGGTTGTCTAATGCCTATAAATTCATGAAGGGTGATTATGTTTGAAATAGATACATTAAGTTAGGACTCTAGATGGAGTTTTACAATAATCAACATGTTCAACTCATATGTGGAATTTGATTTTTCTATAGGTATGAAGCAATAATTTAACTAGAAAACTACGATTCCAATGATGGTTCAAATCCTTCCAAATCTACACTTCTCCCCATAGCTAATATCCATGTATTTTCCAAACCTAGGTGATGTCAATTATGGAAAGAAACCACCCAAACCCTAGTTGCTTGGCCCTCAAACTCCCATGTCTCTCCTGAAAGTGGGACAGATAGTTGAGGAAAAGGTATGGCCAATTAATGGTGGATAATCTGCAACTTGCACTTCCAAATCATTTTTTTGGTTGTTGTAATATTAGCAATAAACCCCCCTTTAAAATGAACCAGATTGGTGCCAAAGCACCTCACACAACCAATTTGAAAAAGGAGACTATGCAAAATTACAAGATCTTCAAAGCAAATCTGGAGGATGGAATGCACAATTAGGGTCAATAGATTAATTGGAGGATCCTAGCACCTATGATGACTTTCAAATACTACAATACATTAGCATATTTAGAATGTCCTCAAAGGACTACTTTTCATTTTGTTATGTCCTCTTATGGACTAAGAACTTGATTGTTATGGATTAATGATGTCCAAGTCTTAAATTGTGTTTAAGAAGTCTAGGAGGGGTAATAGGAAACTAGGTGAATGGATTTAATAATGAGAAAGGCTATAATGTTTAATAAAGCCATTTTATGTTTTCATTCAAATTTTAAAATCATAACGGCTACTTTAGGAAGTTAGAAAGAATTTTTAACTTTTTATTGCTTTAAGACTAAACTATTCAACTCATCGATGAGAGTTGGTTGAAGTAGTTTGGAGAAGTTATTTTGAAGATTTTTATATATTTTTGTGAAGTCTTTGTTACGGGACATACTAGTATGAGAAGACTGGTGTATTGAATTGGAGAACGAAGCAATAAAACTACTCTATTTTCAACAAATTATATGATTCCTAGAATCTCAATTGGATTGGTTTGAATTCCTTACATTTTAATAGGGTTTTCTTGATCATTTGACTTTCTATTTGACCAATTTCACAATTTATTTTAAGTTTTTTGTTGTGCCAGTAACTATTACCAGTCGAGTTTTTGTTTAAGTTTATTATTGTAGTAGGGTTCTCAGAGTAATGAATAACATTCCATGACTATGAAGGCTTGATATTTATGGAATGAATTAATTTAACTTGTATTATAAATGACTAACTGAGCATATGCAGAGTTGGATTGAATAAAGGTGATCACAGTTGGGATAGTGGGAAAAGTTATTGAAGTTGAGCACCAAGGTGTAGCAGTGGATGATCTGTCCACTTGAGGTATACATTTTATGCTTTGGAACATTTGAGTATGGAGAATGAAAGGTGATTCAATACCAATTTGGCTCAAAAGTGTGGAGAATTAGAAGATTGAGGAAGCCCTAGATTACAAGGGTTTGAGGGCACAATTGGGGATTTCTAGGGTAAAGCATGTTGGGGTCTAATTCCTTTTGGAATCAAGCATTTGAAGACATAAGAAGACGCTGTCTAGGAGTTGGGGTTGATAGGAGATCATCAAGGGTACTTCCTTTGTAAATTAGGTCATTTTTATGCATTAAAAATAGGGCATCAGTGTTGAATAGGTGTGTTGGTCCAATGTAACTATATGAAATTCATTGATATGTTTTAGAATATTGAAAAGGGTATCCATAAATACCATTACCTTGTTAGGTATCTTGGAAGAAGTTTGAGTTATTTAGTTTTTTGTTCTATTGCCAGTCTACTAAACAACCTACTAGGCTTTTTGAATAGTTTGATGAAGAGTTGTGTGGATTGGGGGCCTTTGAATTGAATTGGAACCTTAGAACCCTTGAGTCCAAGTTTTTTAAAGTTTACAAAACCAAATCCTTCATTTAGGAGTCTTGAAGATAGTCTTGACAAATTA
The DNA here is from genome assembly GCA_028749045.1 of Cupressus sempervirens. Taxonomy (NCBI): domain Eukaryota; kingdom Viridiplantae; phylum Streptophyta; class Pinopsida; order Cupressales; family Cupressaceae; genus Cupressus; species Cupressus sempervirens. The sequence goes on along the minus strand of CM053783.1, from coordinate 803,553,983 downwards.
GATCCTTGAAGCATTTGATATGATATTAGTGAACAAATTTTTCTTTTCACAAACTTAAACAAATTACCCTCTAATGCTTAAAACCTAAAACAAGATCTATAACCAATAGTTGAGACATTTGCAATGGTTACATGCAAATGTTCTCTGAATTTTGATGTGAAGGTATATGTACCTTCTTGAGATAAATATAAATTTTGGAAATGCTTTAAAATTGAAAACAATAAAGACTTACACACATCTACCTGTTAACATAGAATATATGTGAAAGAAGCTTAAATATAAAGAAAGTGAACACAAGGAACTATTACATAGCTCGCTCTCTCACATTCACCAATGAAGATTAAATAGAAGACACAAGAAAGTTTATATTACCTTTCAATGAATAACTTTATCTAAAAACAAAAATCCAAACTAAGCTACATATTTGCATTAGCAATGGTACTGAAAAATGATTACAATAAGACACAACTCAACATCATCCAAAGAATTAGTAATCAATTCACGGACTTAATAATGCTTCCCCTTTTATCCAATTTCAAAGAATGAACCCACATTTTTAGAATCTATACAATATATGACAATAAAAAATGAGTATCTCTATTACAAGAAAAACAATAACAAAAAGACTACCTCCTTGAAGTACAAAAACCCTTGAAAGAACCATGGCACATCCCCTCCAATTATAATAAATATTGTTCCTAATAATTTGTTGGCTACCAACTGCATATAATCATGTCTCAGAATTTGGATAGCCTCCCATAAAGAGTGGAACTCTGTCAAGGAAAGATAACTGCCTCCCTACTCATCACTAGTAGGAGAACCCCATCCATAAACTACTAACAACTGACGGGCAGCATCGAAATGCTGGCAAGTGATAGCAATGTCTTCGTCACTAACTCTCAACTGATTAGACACATGATGGCACTGGCTTGAATTTCTCCTACAAACCTCCTCTGATGCATTGTCTAAAGGAGTATCCTCAAAGTTACTAGTCTCTAGAGTATTACCATCCATATCCTGTGAATCAAATCTAAAACTCATATCAACATATGGAGTATCAAAAACATTAGCATTGCTGTCCAACTCCTCTATACCCAAGGAAACTAAGTCTTCAAAATTGCCCACTGCATCCTCCTGGATGTCATCAATGCCAATATGATCCTGGGACTCATCTATACACACTGCCAAATATGAAATATCATCAACACATTCTAGCAAGTATGGTCAACTGGATATATGAACAAAGCCCAACATCGGTGTATAAAAACTAATACCAACATTGGACAAGCTGCTAGCACAAGAAAAGACAACACCGTGCAATCTGCTAATCAAATCCATGATAGCACCCAAACAAACACTGCTACCAAAAAGTGTTAAAGATCTCCTGTCAACTGAATCCCAAATGCCAATATAACAATCTTGAGTCCATATCTATAAACTAGAATCAGTTGGTAACTCAAGCAAAATCCTCACTTGAGTAATATAACCAATACCAACTAACTCCACATACCTATCATGATGAGATAATGAAGTCAAAATACTATCTTCACTCACCTTCAGCTGGCGGGATAAATCATGTGAAGTACTACCTGCCTCAACCTCATGTGATGAAGCATCTAACTGTGCCTGGTACTCTTTCTCAGCAAAGTCATGAATGCTCAATGTTTGCTCATCTCTACCAGGTATCTCACCATCCTGCACAACAACATCCTCATAATCATCATCTGAACCCACTACACTGTAGTCACTGCCTGTTGTAACTATACCATCTTGAATACCTGTGGCATCACCCTTTGACAACCTGTAAACAATTGTCTCAATTTGAGTATCAAGTTGACCGTTACTATCAATCTGTGTAATATCCTTTCCCACCACCTCCTGTGGCAAAGTAGAATCTGAGACCTCTACCTGGCTATCAGCTAGTTTCTCAAACTCCTCGTGCAAGTTCTTGGGAATTGTGTCATCTGTCCTGTGAGAAAATTTGCCAAATAGAAATCTAGTCAACTTATCCACCTTAGCTGGGTCAGATAACATGTCATTCATTATACGGTGGTGCTCAACCAACTGTTTAGACATTTCATGGCTTATTTTCATAAGTTTATCTCGAATTTCTAAATAACCATCCTTTCTACTATTTTGACTTTGGCTATCAATTGTCCAAGATCGTTTCCTCTGAGACTCTGTACTATACCTGTCCATTCTGGATAAAGTAGAGTGTAACCCCAATAGGATATAACTTCTTCAAACACCAAGAACTAACATGCAAATGATTAGAAGTAGCATGCAACCATAGATTTGGGCATGCAACTGATTAGAAGCAACATGCAACCACCAAATTATGACATGCAAGATCTGGGTAGTTGTCAAAACTGACATGCAAACTTCTACAACCACCAAATTCACCAAGAACTAACATGCAAATGATTAGAAGTAGCATGAAACCATAGATTTTGACATGCAACTAATTAGAAGCAACATGCAACCACCAAATTATGACATGCAAGATCTGGGTAGTTGTCAAAACTGACATGCAAGATCTGGGTACTTGTCAAAACTGAAATGCAAACTTCTACAACCACCAAATTCACCAAGAACTAACATGAAAATGATTATAAGTAGCATGCAACCATAAATTTTGACATGCAGCTGATTAGAAGTAACATGCAATCATAAATTATGACATGCAAGATTTGGGTAGTTCTCAAAACTAAAATGCAAGATCTGGGTAATTGTCAAAACTGACCTGCAAACTTCTACAAACCCTCAGGCTGGCAAGATCATGGCTCTAATACCACTGAAATGTCCCTTTTCTGATTTTGTATGATATTTCCAATCTTTAATCAGATCTTTAAGATCAAACAACTAATATCACAAAGATCCTCCAAATTTCTCAAGAAACCCCAAATCGGGTATGCCAGAAATGGTGCCAAAAGCTTCACAGCTTCACCTATTATTAATAAATCTGAAAATGGCTATTTTTACAGATTTTTTAGCAGAATAACAGCCTAAAAAATGACATTTTCAGATCTATATAGCCTTTACACAACAGCTCACAAATGTAGGACAAAAACTATGCTCATCGGGCTCCCGAAATTAACACAAAATGGCCCGGAAACACCACAAAAACACTAATAAACTATCTCAGAAGTTTAATCACATCCCAATACATATATTCAGCTCTATTTTAATAGCTTAAAGTCTGAAATACAGCAGCAACCCAAACTGATATGAAATACTCAACTGAAAACACCAAACTCATACAAAAAACACACCCAAAAACCCACAAATCTGCACTGTTCAGCACAAAGGCAAACTCTGTATGAGCATGCAAATGGAATGGCTTCAAACTCCCATCCTTAGCCTTCCTAAAAACCTACAAAATCCCATTCTTGGGTCTCCCTGGAAACATGCAAACTCCCGTTCTTGGGTCTCCTTCTCCACGGGTTTGGCAGCCTCTGAAGAATAACAAAGAATGAGCAAAAATCAAGTTCTCCTCCCAGCCCAAAATGCCTCCAAACCCCTTAAAAGAGGGCATAACTGTAACTCACGTCCAAGAGAGGTTAATGAAACATATTTTAATAATAATTTTCATTTATTAGTCCAACGGTTTCCAAAGATTAACCCCCTTTTTCCGAAATTTCACTTTCTTGGGCTTGCTTGCCTTAGCAAAGATTATTATTTTTTAATTATTTGAAAAGGGGACATGACATGGATCTATTGCTAAGGGTTTGCAAAAATCTTGGAAGATGCCTCCAAGAATATTGGAGCCTAGGAAAATTGATGATCTTAGTGATGTTGTGGAAGAAAGGATCTCAGAGAAGGTTAAAATAGATTTTAGATCTACAATGGAGGAGGTTAAAGCTAGTTTGAGATCTGAGATGGCATTGATAAAGAGTGACATGATTGCTAAAATTGTGAGTGCTTTAAGTGGTGTACCTAGGCATGTGGGTACTAAAGATGGCTATGAGGAAGTTGCTCAAGATTTTGAAATTACTGGATTGAGTGGTGAGGATAGAATTGATCATGGGGAGAGACCTATTGAAAATAGGAATGGTCAGTTTGCTAGACATAGATCTTGGTTGAGGCTGAAGCATAAAATGGAGGTCTCTAATTTCTCAGGTACTTTAACTCCTGAAGACCTAATTGATTGGATTGGTGAATTGGAAGACTACTTTTTTGTTGATGATATTGGGGATCCACTTAGAGTGAGGTATGCACAAACTAAGTTGAAGGGACTTGCTTCTCTTTGCTGGAAGGAACTGTAAATAGATAGAGAGGAGGTTGGTGAAATGAAGATTACTAGATGGAGTTTAATGGTAACTAAGTTGAAGGCTAAGTTCATTCCTATTGATTATGAACTTGAATTGTTTAAGAGGTTGTAGAATATGAAACAGAAGGATATGATTGTGAAAAATTATACCGACGAGTTCTACAAGTTGACTATTTAGTTTGGGCATAGAGAATTGTCAAAGGAGAAGGTAGTTTGATACATTAATGGTTTGAGATTCAATATTTAGAATGAGATTGGTATGCTAAATATTTCTCCAGCTGAGGATGCTTATCAGTATGCTTCAAAGGTAGAAGATAAGTTGAAGAGGAAAAGTCAAGGTAATGCTAGAGGGAAGGAGAAGTAGGATATCTTGGCAAAGGCCAAACCAAATGATGAAGATGAACCAAAACTTGTTGATCAGAAGAAAAGGACAAGTAGAGGTTATTTTAAGGGTACTTACTATAAATATGGAGAAGTGGGACATAGATTTTATGAATTTCCTAAGGTTGGAGATAGGAGAGTTGCTATTGTGAATGAGGTTGAAGTCCAAGATAGTGAACCTAAGCAAGCAGATATTTTGTTGGCTCAGTGAGCACTGGTTGGTTAGAGGACATTGGAATCTTGTCAAGGGACTAGTCTATTTAGGACTTGTTGTAAGTCTAGTAATAAGGTTTGCAAGGTGATTGTGGATGGTGGTAGTACCAATAACTTTGTTGTTGGGGAGGTGGTTTAGAAACTTGGTTTGAAGAGAGTGAGACATCCTTACCCTTATAGGATTGGTTGGTTGCAAGGTGAGAACACTTTGGAAGTGAGGGAGCAATGCCTTGTTGAGCTCCAGATTGGGTAGTATAAGGATCAAGTGTTGTATGATATTGTGGACATGAACAATTGTCATGTGTTGCTTGGTAGACCTTAGTAGTATGATTGCAGGGTTGTGCATGATTATGTCAAGAATGTGTTTGTTGTTGCGAAAGGTGGTAGGAAGCATTCCCTAATTTCTTTGCAGAATAAATAACTCGATAGGAAGAACCTGAGTACTGGTAGTCAACTTGAGTTGAAGGATTCTAAGAAGGTTGGAGATCAGCATGGAAAATAGATATGTGGAACACTGAGGATGTATGTGAGGAAGTAGAATACAAACAAGGGAAAGAGTGTACAAGTTGAGGACTTGGAGGATATGTCCACAATACCAATTTCTACCAAGCAACACATGACAACTATTCATGTCCACAATATCACAAAACACTTGATCCTTATACTGCCTAATCTGGAAATCAACAAGGCATTGCTCCCTCACTTCCAGATCATGTTCACCTTACAACCAACCAATCCTATAAGGATAAGGATGTCTCAGTCTCTTCAAACCAAGTTTCTAAACCATCTCCTTGATAACAAGGCTATCAATACTACCACCATCCACAATCACCTTGTAGACCTTACCACAATACTTACAATGAATCCTGAATAGACTAGTGCTTTGACAAGAATCTAGTGTCCTCTAACCAACAAGTACTCATCGAGCCAACAAACTCTCTCCTTTCTTAGGTTGATTGTCTTGGACTTCAACCTCATTTACAATAGTAGCTCTTCTGTCACCAGCCTTAGGAAATTCATAAAATCTATGTCCTACTTCTCCACATTTGGAGCAAGTATCCTTAAAATCACCTCTACTTTTCCTCTTCTTTTGATCAATAGGTTTTGGTTTATCTTCATCACTCAATTTAGCCTTTACTGAGCTATCCTACTTCTCCTTCCCTCTAGCATTACTTTGAATTTCCTCTTCAACTTATCTTCTGCCTTCATATCATACTGATAAGCATCCTCAACTAAAAAAATATTTAGCATACCAACCTCATCCTAAATATTGAATCTCAAACCATTAATGTACTGAGCTACCTTCTCCTTTGACAATTCTCTATGCCCAGACTGAGTAGTCAACTTGTAGAACTCCTCAGTATAATATTTAATAGTCATATCCTTTTGTTTTAGATTATTCAACCTCTCAAATAATTCAAGTTCATAATTAGAAAGAATGAACTTAGCCTTCAACTTAGTTACCATCAACCTCCATCTAGTGATCTTCATTTCACCTTCCTCCTCTTTATCTCTTTGTAGTTCCTTCCACCAAAGAGAAGCATGTCCCTTCACCTTAGTTCATGCTAACCTCACCCTGAGTGGATCCCCAATATCCTCAAGCTCAAAGTAGTCTTCCAATTCACTAATCCACTCAATCAGGTCTTCAAGTATTAAAGTGCCTAAGAAATTAGAAACCTCCATCTTATGCTTCATCCTCAACTAAGATCCAGGTCTAGCAAACTGACTAGCCCTAGTTCCAATAGGTCTCTCCCCACAATCAGTTCTATCCTCACCACTAGATCTAGTAATTTTGAAGTCTTGAGCAACTTCCTCATAGCCATCTTTAGTACCTGCATGCCTATGTACATCACCTAAAGCACTCACAATTTCAACAATCATGTCACTCTTCATTAGTGCCATCTTAGATCTAAAACTGGCTTTAGCGTCCTCCATCTCATATCTAAAATCTATTTTAACCTTCTCTAAGATCCTTTCTTCCACAACATCACTAAGATTATCAATTACCCTATGGTCCAATCTTCTTGGAGGCATCTTCCAAGATTTTCACAAACCCTAAGCAATAGATCCACAAACACAGAAGATCAATGAATTCCACTAGATCAACCTTCACTTCCAGCCTTCACCCAAGTCTTGGTGCAAACTGCCTCAGCTTCAATGAACCATCTACACATGTAGGAACACCTTCACTCTGATACCACCTAATGTAGTACAAGGTAGGAGAATCCCTAAAGGAGATGTCCTAACCCCCAGCAAATAACCACACAATGGAAACATAACACAAGGTACACAATCTAATACCAAATCACAACTCTTTATTCATAAAACAACTATTTACATGCAATATGCCCTGATGTAAGGCCTTCTCGGTTATGGTCAAATACAACAGGAATTACAAAACAATTATGTAAGATCCCTCAAGATCCAAATCTCAATCCTAATCCTAGCTAGTCTAGATCCACACTTTAGTAGAAACCTCAAGGAAATCTCAACTTGTACTCACAAGCCCATCAAGAAATCTCTTAGTTTTCTAGCCATAGCTACTAGCCTTTCAAAGTTCACTCCCCCACTTCATCCCCTTTTCCATGTTGGATGACCATGACTAAAAGACTCCACAAGACCCCTTACTTATACCTAACTAAGCCACAAGTGGGCCTAGTTCATTACAAATTAAATTAAAACCCTTACATTAAATACATGTTGAGCCACAAGTTGGCTACAATACAAATTAAATACCCAAAGTTGGCTAGAACAAAAATTAAATACCAAAAGTTGGCTCAAATATAACTTAGCACCTACAAGAACAAAGACCAGAATGAGCATCAAATAAACCACAAGCATTGTTGATGCAATGGAAGGTAGGAGAATCCCCAAAGGAGATGTCCTGGCCCCCATCAATAATCACATAGCGGAAACACAACACAAGATAACAACAATGCAAGATTTTATACCAAATCACAACTCTTTATTTATAAAATAACTTTTTACATGCAATATTTCTGGTTGTAAGGCCTTCTAGGTTAGGGCCAAATACAACAACATATAAAATAATAGTTCTGCAAGATCCCACAAGATTCAACTCACAACACTAATCCCAGCTAGTCTAGATCTGCATTATGGTAGAAATCTCCAAGGAAGATCTCAACTTGTACTAGCAAGCCCACCAAGCAATCTCCTTGTTTTCGAAACCACAGCTACTAGCTCTTCAAAGTTTGCTCCTTCACTTCATTTCCTTCTCTAAGTTAGATGATCATATCTAAAGACTCCATAAGACCCCTTACTTATACCCAACTAAGCCACAAGTCAGCCTAGAAATTAAAAATTAAATAAAACCCCTTACATTAAATGCATATTTAAGCCACAAGTCAGCTCACAACAAACATTAAATACAAAATGTTAACCCTTGTTTTAACTCAAAGTTAACACATGATAATCACACAAAAATTCTTAGGACAAGGCCCAAGTTTACAACACATATTAAATCCACATAGATGAGATAACCAAGAGCACTCATAGGTCCACACAAACTCTTAGATCAATCCATATCACAATCACATGCCAAATACACCAAGAACTCCAGTCGACACCAACACACTATCGAGTGTCAACAAACTCCCAAGCATTGTCAAGTAACCAACACATAACAAGCATCTAACACATGTTGAGTAGCCAAAACATGTTGAACAACCAATACATGTCAAGCACAATAGTGAGTGTCGAGTAACAGTATCTTCCAAGCTCTTTCGCAACTAAGCCCCTTCGATGATTGAGTACCTCGGTTAACACTACTTTTAACAATGACTGAGCACCAATCCTTTGGTGACTGAGTCCACAACTAGAATACCAAATACCCCCAACATGAAGGATCACAAGAAAGTCTAGGATGCTCCTACATCAGACACCCTAGGTTCAAAAAGATGTTCTAAAAGCTAAAAGAACATCTTCTGTGATTCGACACATAAATCCCAACTTTTTTTTCACATACATGTCCTCCAAGTCTTCAACTTGCACACTCTTATCCTTATTTTTCTTCTTCTTCTTCACATCCATCATAGTTGTTCCATAGGTCTCCTTTCCATCCTAATTTCCAACCTTCTTAGAATCTACAAACTTAACTCAGCTACCAATACTTAGATTCCTCCTACCGAGCTCTTCATTCTGCAAAGGAATCAACCAAAACTTCCTGCCACCTTTCTCAACAGTAAACACATTCTTGACACAATCATGCACAACCATGTAATCATACTACCAAGGCCTACCAAGTAACACGTGACAACTATTCATATCCACAATATCATGCAACACTTGATCCTTATACTGCCCAATTGGGAAATCAATAAGGCATTGCTCCCTAACTTCCAAAGCATGCTCACCTTGCAACCATCCAATCCTATAAGGATAAGGATGTCTCACTCTCTTCAAACCAAGTTTTTGAACCATCTCCTTAGCAACAAGGTTATCAGTACTACCATCATCCATAATCACCTTGCAGACTTTGCTGCCAGACTTATAACAAGTCCTGAACAAACTAGTCCTCTGATAAGAATCTAATGTTCTCTGACCCACTAGTACTCACTGAGCATGCAAATTCTCTCCTTTCTCAAGTTGGTTGTCCTCAACTTCAACATCATTGACAACAGTAGTTGTCCTACCAATCAAATATTCAAAAGATCTATGCCCTTCTTTGCCACATTTGAAATAATTACCTCTGAATGCACCTCCAATTGTCCTCCCTTTTTTATCAACAAGTTTTGGTTCACCTTCTAAACTTAGTTTAGCTTGTGTTGAGCTATCCTGCTTCTCCTTTCCTTGAGGATTACCTTGATGTTTCCTCTTCAGCTTCTCTTCTACTCTCAAAGAATATTGATAAGCATCCTCCACCAAAGAAATTTTTAGCATACCAACCTCATCCTAAATATTGAATCTTAAACCATTAATGTACCAAGCTACCTTATCCTTTAACAATTCTTTGTGTCCACACTGAATAATCAACTTGTAGAACTCCTCAGTATAATCCTTCATAGTCATATCCTTCTGTTTTAGATTCTACAACGTCTTAAACAACTCAAGTTCATAATCAACAGGAATGAACTTAGCCTGAAGTTTAGTCACCATCAATCTCCACCTAGAGATCTTCATTTCACCTTCCTCCTCTCTGTCTCTTTACAGTTCCTTCCACTGAAGAGAAGCATGTCCCTTCAACTTAGTTTGTGCCAACCTCACTCTGAGTGGATCCTCAATATCCTCAAGCTCAAAGTAGTCTTCCAATTCACCAATCCAATCAATCAAGTCTTCAGGATTCAAAGTACCTGAGAAATTAGAAACCTCCATCTTATGCTTTAGCTTTAGCTGAGATCTAGGTCAAGCAAACTAACCAGCCCTAATTCCAATAGGTCTCTCCACATGATTAGTTTTGTCCTCACCACTTGATCTAGCAACTTTAAAGTCTTAGGCAACTTCCTGATAACTACCTTCAGTACCCACATGCCTAGGTATGCCACCTAAAGCACTCACGATTTCAACAATCATGTCACTATTCATCAATGCAATTTTAGATATGAACTCTACTCTCATCTTTTCTGAGATCCATTCTTCCACAACATCACTAAGATCATCAATCACCCTAGGGTCCAATCTTCTTGGAGGCATCTTCCAAGATTTTTGCAAACCCTAAGCAATAGATCCACGAATCTAAAAGATTAATTGGCTCCACCAAATCAACCTTCTCCAACCCATGATCCTGGTACAAACTGCCTTAGCTTCAGTGATCTATCTACATGCTCAGGAACAACCTTCGCTTTGATACCACCTAATGTAGTGCAAGGCAGGAGAATCCCCAAATGAGATGTCTTAGCCCCCAGCAATAACCACATAGTAGAAACACAACACAAGATAACAACAATGCAAGATCTAATACCAAAACACAATTCTTTATTTATAAAATAACTATTTACATGCAATATGCCTAGCTATATGGCCTTTTGGGTTAGGGCCAAATACAACAAAAAATACAATAATAGTTCTACAATATCCCACAAGATCCAACTCACAACACTAATCCCAACCAATCTAGCTTTGCACTCTGGTAGAAACCTCCAAGGAAGATCTCAATTTGTGTCCGTAAGCCCACCAAGCAATCTCCTTGTTTTCCAAGTCACAGTTGCTAGCTCTTCAAAGTTTGCTCCTCCACTTCATCTCCTTCTCCAAGTTGAATGATCATTTCTAAAGACTCCACAAGACTCCTTACTTATACCCAACTAAGCCACAAGTTGGTGTAGCAATTACAAATTAAATAAAACCCCTTGCATTAAATGCATATTTAAGCCACAAGTCAGCTCACAAGAAACATTAAATACAAAATGTTAACCCCCCATGTTAACCCAAAGTTAACACACGATAACCACAGTAAAATACTTAGGACAAGCCCCAAATTTACGACACATATTAAATGCACATAGAAGAGATAACCAAGACCACTCATAGGTTCACACAAACTCTCAAATGGATTCACATCATGATCACACACCAAATGCACCAAGAACTCTAATTGGCACCAACACATTGTCAAGTGTCAGCAAACTCCCAAATATTGCCAAGTAACCAATACATGTCAAACATCTAACACATGCCAAGCATCCAACACATGTCAAGCAACCAATACATGTTGAGCACAATATTGAGTGCCAAGTAATAGTATATGTTGAGCTCTTCAATGATCGAGCCCCTTAAATAACCAAGTACCTTAGCTAGCACTACTTTTAACAATGATCAAGAACCACACCTTTGGTGATTGAGTCCACAAATCTAAAGCCAAATACCCCCAACATGCAAGATCACAAGAAAGCATAGGATGCTCCTGCTTCAATTATTGAGTTCCTAGTGCATGTCAAGCACTTCATGAATGTTGACCACCCAGTATTTGTCGAGCAACCAACACATGCTGAGCAATCAATACATGTTGAGCACACAAAAGACACCAAGCTCTAACAATGATTAAGCCCCTTTAAATGAATGAGTGCCTCAACCAAAACTATACCCTTTAGCGATTGAACACAACTATTTGGTGACTAAGTCCACAAATCCAAATCAAAATACCTCCAAGATGAAATATTACTAAAAGCCCTAGGATGCTCCTACATCAAACATGAATTAAATACCAAAATTTGGCTCACAGACAACTCGTCACCTACAAGAACCAAGACCCGATCGAGTGTTAGAGAAACCAAGCTAAGCATCAATTGAACCTCAAGCATTGTCGAGCTCCCAATGCATGTTGAGCACCTAGTGCATGTCAAGAACCTATTATTTGTCAAGGAACCAACACATGTCAAGCAATCAATACATGTCGAGCACATAGAAGATGCCAAGCTCCAACAATGATGAAGCCCATTTTAATGATCGATCCCCTTGACTAGAACTATAACCTTCAGTGACTGACCACCACTATTTGGTGACCAAGTCCACAACTCCGAAGCCCAATACCTCCAACATGCATGATTGTTAAAAGACCTAGGATGCTCTTGTATCAGACACCCTAGGTTCAAAAAGATGTTCTTAGTAGTTGGAAGAACATCTTTTGGGATTCAATATGTATATCCCAAACTGGTTCTTCACATACATATCCTCCAAGTCCTCATCTTGTAACTCTTTCCCTCGTTTGTCTTCTGCTTCCTTACATCCATCTTCGGTGTTCTATAGGTCTACTTTCCATGATGATCTCCAACCTTCTAAAAATCCTTCAACTGAACTCAACTACCAATACTTAGGTTCCTCCTACCGAGCTCTTCATTCTACAAAGGAATCAAAGAATGCTTCCTATCACTTTTCTCAATAGTAACAACATTCTTGACACAATCATGCATAGCCCTGCAATCATACTACCAAGGTTTACCAAGCAACAAATGACAACTGTCCATGTCCACAATATCACACAACACTTGATCCTTATACTACCCAATTTGGAAATCAACAAAGTAGTACCCCCTCACTTCCAAAGCATGCTCACCTTGCAACTAGCCAATACTATAAGGATAAGGATGTCTCACACTCTTCAAACCAAGTTTTTGAACCATCTCCTTAGCAACAAGGTTATCAATACTAATACCATCCACAATCACCTTGCAGGCCTTACCACCAGACTTACAATGAGTCCTGAACAAACTATTCCTCTAACAAGATTTCAATGTCCTCTAACCAATCAGTACTCGCTGAGCCAACAAACTCTCTCCTTTCTCAGGTTGACTATCTTGGACTTTAACCTCATTCACAATAACAACTATTTTGTCACCAACCTTAGGACATTCATACAATCTATGTCCTACTTCTCCACATTTGTAGTGAGTACCCTTAAAATCACCTCTACCTATCCTCTTCTTCTAATCAATAGGTTTTGGTTCATCTTGATCAGTCGGTTTAGCCTTTGTCAAGCTATCTTGCTTCTCCTTCCCTCTAGCATTACCTTGACTTTTCCTCTTCAACTTATCTTCTTCCTTTAGAGCATACTAATAAGCATCCTCAACTGAAGAAATATTTAGCATACCAACCTCATCTTAAATATTGAATCTCAAACCATTAATGTACCAAGTTACCTTATCCTTTGATAATTCTCTACGCCCAGACTGAATAGTCAACTTGTAGAATTCCTCGGTATAATCTTTCACATTCATATCCTTATGTTTTAGATTTTGCAACCTCTTAAACAATTCAAGTTCATAATTAAAAGGAATGAACTTAGCCTTCAACTTATTTACCTTCAACCTCCATCTAGTGATCTGTATTTCACCTTCCTCCTCTTTGTCTCTTTTCAATTCCTTCCACCAAAGAGCATCATGTCCCTTTAATTTAGTTTTTGCTAACCACACTCTGAGTGGATCTCCAATATCCTCAAGCTCAAAGTAGTCTTCCAATTCACTAATCGAATCAATCAGGTCTTCAAGAGTCAAAGTACCTGAGAAATTAGAAACCTCCATCTTATGCTTTAGCCTCAACTAAGATCCAAGTCTAGTGAATTGACCAGACCTACTTTCAATAGGTCTCTCCACACGATTAGTTTTGTCCTCACCACTAGATCTAGTAATTCAAAGTCTTTAATAACTTCCTCATAGCCATCTTTAGTACCCACATTCTTAGGTACACCACCTAAAGCACTCACAATTTCAACAATCATGTTACTCTTCATTAGTGCCATATGAGATATGAAACTAGCTTTAACCTCCTCCATCTCAGATCTAAAATCTATTTTAACCTTCTCTGAGATCCTTTCTTCAACAACATCATTAAGATCATCAATTTCCCTAGGGTCCAATATTCTTGGAGGCATCTTCCAAGATTTTTGCAAATCCTAAGCAATAGATCCACAAATCCACTAGATCAACCTTCACTTCTAGCCTTCACCCAAGTCTTGGTGCAAACTACCTCAACTTTGGTAATCAGTCTACACACTGAGGAACACCTTCGCTCTGATACCACCTAATGTAGTACAAGGCATGAGAATCCCCAAACAAGATGTCCTAACCCCCAGCAAATAACCACACAATGGAAACACAAAACAAGATACACAACCTGATACCAAATCACAACTCTTTATTCATAAAACAACTATTTACATGAAATATGCCCAGCTATAAGGTCTTTCGAGGTAGGGCCAAATACAATAGCAATTACAAAATAGTTTTGCAAGATCCAACTCTCAATCCTAATCCTAGCTAGTCCAGATCTGCACTCAATAGAAACCTAAAGCAAATCTCAACTTATGCTCGCAAGCCCACCAAGCAATCTCCTAATTTTCCAACCACAACTACTAGTCATTCAAAGTTCACTCCTCCACTTCATCCCCTTCTCCAAGCTAGATGACCATGACTAAAAGACTCCAAAAGACCCCTTACTTATACCCAACTAATCCACAAGTCAGCCCAGTTCATTACAAATTAAATTAAAACCCTAACATTAAATATATGTTTAGCCACAAGTTGGATACAACACAAATTAAATACCCGAAGTCAACTCGTAGAAAAACTCAACACCTACAAGAACCAAGACCAAATTGAGCATTAAAGAAACCAAGTCGAGCATCAACCAAACCATAAGCATTTCCAAGCTCCTAGTAGATGCTGAGCATCGAGTATCTGTTGAGTAACCAACACATGTTGATTAGTCAATACATGTCAAGCACACAAAAGATGTCGAGCTCCAATAATGATTGATCCCCTTTCAATGACTGAGCCCCTCAACCAAAACTATACCCTTCAGTGACCGAGCACCACTATTTGGTGACTAAGTCCACAACTCCAAAGCCAAATACCTCCAACATGCATGATTGCTAAAAGCCTTAGGATGCTCCTGCATCATCATGATTTTATCACAATTAAGAGATACAAATCAATCATTAGAAACCACTTATTAGGTACTCTATCTTCTTACTGTCTTATGTAAATATTAAATAACTTTTGCATGTCTTTGACTTTCTATATGTGCACTTATCCAAATCATCACGATATAGTGTAGAATACATCCTCAACTACACTTGATCTGATTATCAATACGTGTAATCCATACAACCTCATTCTTTGTCTACTACTTTGTCAGTCTTCACAAAAACAATACTATGTTGACATCAATGAAAAATATTGTCATGAATGCAACATGTCAATCATGTAAACACTCTCTCTAATCCTTAGGATACTCCCCATAAAGGAATACCATCATCATTCATGCTAACAGTTTTATCTTAATGTGTTGGAAAAAATGCATACAATAGATGTATCATACATCATATAGCTCATGACGAGTCATTCAAAGCAACAAAATGATCCTCAAACCTGAAACAACCAAGATAGCCACCAAAATGTAAAAATACAACAACAACAAAAAAATATGTACCTAGAGTAGAATCTAAAAAAATAAACATCGCTAGAAAGTGCACATAAATACCTTTCCAATTATATAAAGAATTCCCAAAATGAAGATTAGATGCTCAAGATATGTCTTGTCGAGTGCAAAATAGAACTACTAAATTTGATAGTAAAAAAGTCATAAAAAATATCAAAATACGTATACCATCACGACAATAAAAATGACTAGTAGCTATAAAATAACATCAAAGAAATTGGGGTCAGAGCACAAAAAATTGGTGGCCATAAAAAGGTGCCAAATTTTCCATGTGGGGAAAAAATTGAAACCACTTTGGAAATGAAAAAACTATTGTCATGGAAGAACTAACTGCTAGTGCTCATGGAACAAGAACCACTCACCAAGGCAAAACACCACTGATGGTTTCATAAAACCATCATGGAAAAAATCCATTACCACAATCTAAGCTCCAAAACTACCAAAATAAATATTGACATAGGCCAAGGCAAGTGCTGAGGTGGCACTCTTAGGGTGGAAGCCTAAGTAGATTGGTCCACTAACTTGTGCCTCAAGAAATGTATAGTTAAATTTGTATGCAACATGGGGAATGGTTTGTTCAATGAGATACATACGGGGCCTGCAAACTACCCTATGGTCCATAACATGCGTGTCACACAAAAAATGCATGGTGCTTCTCATAGAAAATATTGCCTCCATAAAATAATGAAGTTGGCATTGTTGCAGGTGCCACTTGGTGATTGCTCCAAAGAAGGGTGTAATACAAGTCAGAGTTGTGAGTCCCCAAGTGCAAAGGACAAAGACCCCACATGAGCACAAAAAAATCAGCATGTGGGGGCCACATGGTACTAAAACCTATGTAGAGTAGGTATGGGCAAGGTCTGATAATAAATGTGCCTATAGTTCCTCTCTTTTTTAAAGTCTTTTCTTCTCATGTACTTCTTAAATAAAGTACTCCCCTTTTAATTTTTTGGAAAGAATATTTTCCAAAACAAATGCTGCAACAAACAAAATATTTTTTAATAAAATAAATCATCATCTTGGGATTCAGGCTCAAGATTGTATGACCTTGGGCTGATTTGTTTTTGCCACATATTGCAACTTTATCCAAATTGGATGTATTTTATATAAAAATAGGGGTTTTTGGGTGCTCTAAGCTCAATGGTGATGTCTTTTTGGGCTCAAAGTGACCTAAAATAAAGGTCCTCCCAGATCTAATACCAAAAACCTTTGAAAGCTTAGATTTAAAAACCAACACCAAAAACTCTCATGAAGAGAACATGGGCATGAAAGTCTGGAGCTTTGCTACCCTGTTGAAGGTGAGGAGAGCTCAACCCACAACTCCTAAGAATCACTACATGAAAATGATTGTCATAGAAATAGAGGATCAAAGCTATGGAGGTTGGAATTCGTAGATTGACAAAGAAGACATTCTTGATGAGCAAAAAGAGAAATTGTTATTCAATAAAAAGTGTTGTAATTATAGTACACAGTATATTCGTGCATTAATGCAGAGTGTAGATAAAATGACAATGAACTAAACCAAACCCAAAAAATCATTGTCAAAATGGAAACTCTATGAATGCCCCATGTATCCCTAACTATAACCATTAAGAATGCTCTTAAACCAGCATCTCAGTGACAGTTCTAGAATCGGGGTATGCTTCAAATGCATATCTATGAGTATGCATGAAAGATCTATGAATAAATGCAAATATTATGACAATACTAACCCTAGAATTCTATGATATGTCCATATAATGAACTAAAAAAGTGTTAAATGACTCCAAATAACCATATAACAATGCTAAAATGAGACTAAAATGACATAAATTTGCTAGAATAACAATGCTAATATGTTAAACATGACAACTCTGAATATGCCTATAGTACAGATGCATCAAACTTGGGCCCATTTGCTATTGAATTTTCCTCCTATTTATAGGATTTTAGAAGGGGTTGGGGTAAGAGTCAAGGTTTCACTCTTGACTGGGGCTAATGGTGAAACTGTAAATATATCATAAGGTAACAAGAGGAAGAGTCCAATTGACTTATTTTTGAGGATAAATGAGGATTTTTCCAATTATTTTAAATGTAAAAGGAGGATTTTCACTTTTGTGAGGATAAATGGCTTTATTGATTTAATAAATGTTCCATTTATTTTCAAACTTTTGTCTTTTTCCTTTTCCCCTTTTTGAATTCATTTTATGATTTTGAATTGTTTTTCTCCTCTTTTTAAAGTTGATTAAGGTTTTATTGATTTGATAGATGATTTGATTGATTAATGACCAGATGTAATCCTTGAATTGAAAGTCTATTGTTTTCCTCTCAATTTGCATTGTTAGATTGAGATTTGTGGTGTTTTAAGTATTTGCCAATTTTTGGGAGTCTACAAATGCCCATCTTTGAGCTGATATGTGACGCATATTAGTTCAAAGACTATCTGTTTTTTTTTAAATTTTAAGTCCAATTCTAATAACTAAATGTCTGATCGATGATGTTTGATTGATTTGCAATTGATATGATACCTGATTTTTAATGATTTATTGTCTAATTGTTGATGATTTGATGTCGAATTGTTGATAGTCGATCTTTGATTTGATGTTGTGATGTTTAAAAATCCTTCATTTAAGGTAACTTGATTCAATACTCTGGTTTGATTTAATGTTGAAATTTTGGCTGGGGTAGCACGTTTTTTTATGTTTGAAATTTTTGGATGCCTTGATACACCGCCCCCTCAAAAATGAAATTGGAAAAATGAATGTGCAAAAATAGAAAGATTCCAATTTTATTTCTGACAACATTGATACTTGATGGGTGGAAATGAACAAGTTGGTTGGAAATAATACCCAATTCAAGAAGATGAGTGAAGAAGTTCTAATGTTGAGTAAATAAAGCAAAAAGGTCAGATAAATGCCCCTAAGGAGGGTTAAATAGATTAAAAGACCTTTTAGCCTTGTCATTTTCACACTCCCTTTTTACATTTGGCGATTTGGAACTCTGAACTAGCGAGGATGGTGGTCCCTTTATGAGAGCATAAATTTGAGAGGGGTCACAAATACGAGTGTCTAGCTGACTATGGTGCCCCAATAAGTCATCAAGATCCTCTATTTTTAAGATTTTTGAATTTGTACCTGAGTTTTGTGAATTTTGTGTGAATTTATGTTGTAAATGTGGTAGTTTAGATGTTTTAATACTTTTACCTATTCTTTTAACACATTTGAAATCATATGGTGCATTTGCATGATGAATTAGTGCATACGACAACCCTAGCTTAGGACCAAATTAGCACATATAGTGAAATAATGGCACATACGTGTGTTTTTATAGCACATTTGAATGTTTTAATGTATATGGTGTGTACTATAGCGCATATGTGGCATCTATTAGTGCATTCACTATTTAGGGTTTTCCAAGTCCACTAGGTCATGATAATAGATAATGTTAAAGTGCATATGAAGGATATGTTGGCACTTGTAATTTGAATAGCGCTTATGCATATTTAAATAGCATATACCGATACTTTGATAGTGCATATGATTGTGATGATGGCATTTTCAAGGATTAGGATAGCACATAGACCTCTAATGGTGCATGCAATGGATGTATTAATGCAAAAGATTTCTGCAGCACATTTGTGGGGTGAAATGGTGATGATGATGAGTTAAATAGCAGAAATAGGATGTGAAGCATTTATTGAGTGAAAGATAACACAAATGGATAGATTATGGGTCTGTCGAATAATGGTCTATCATAACAAGAAAACAATAGCAATCAAGTGGTCATAAAGTGATGGCTTAGCATCAATCTAATGATAGATAGATAGAGAATGATGCCCCAGCTCAGGATACAGAATAGGGAAAACAAACATGTCTGGCCAAGGATATAGAGGATGACAATTAGCAGGTCCAAGATAGAACCATTAACTAATTAGCTAGATATTGACAGTAGATTGATGTATGATGATCACTTGGGATAAAAATTAACATCATTGTTTGATTATTTGATGAAAATAGGTACGTGGGCAAAAGCTCATGGTACAAGGATTATACCCTTGGTCATTAGAGTCTATAGGCTAATTGACAGTAGCAAAGTTGCAGGTGATTGACATATGCAATTGTACCTATTTGCTACAGATGCCCCAGTTCTAAGTGAAGAGAGGGCTATTGACAATTGTGGCCGAGCGATGGCACTTGGACCACAACACCTTCCACATGCCCATGGGAGAGATGATCGTGACTCCTGAGGATGTATATTAATTATTATGGGTCCTGACAGTGGGAGATCTAGTGTACTATGATTAGACTATAGATGGTAAAATATTCAGAGATTTGTTTGGGGATGACGACATTGGTGATGATAGTGTATCATGTTTCTAGATGTTGCAGTATGAGCCATCATCAGTGGTGTTGGATGGACTAATAGGAGGATTTTTGTTACTAAATAAATAAGGGTGGGGATGTTTAGTTGGATGGGGTCATTTGATACAAGACATGATCGATCAACCATGAAGATTTGCATCGGGCAGTTGCATATTGACCCATTTATATCATGATTTGCATCAGGTTGTATATTTTGAGGCCTCATCACTATCAAAAGGAGTGATATTTTTACAATTATGGACATAGGAGCATCTACCCATCACTCACCCAATATGTGTGCGACAACATCCCTAGGAGATGCCTTACATATACACTTATTCGGGTGTGATTATGCAACCCCATCTGGGAAAGATAGAGTATTAGTGTCAGATTTTGGATGATCTTGATGAGGTCGTATGGTGGCCATATAGGTTTACAGAGGCATGGGTCGAGGATGACAATGAGATTGTGTATTTCTTTGGTTCGCAATATTTGTTGGTTCAGATTCCCTCAGTGATAGAGAGGTTAGTATGGGGGCCAATCTTGGATTATAAGGCCTATTGGGAGGCATTTTTGTAGATAATAGAGACACCATAGGTATGGGTGTTGAGAGATGGAGAGGTAGACACAAGGATGGAGGGTGACTATGCGTGATGGTTTAGAGAGCACCCATCCGTGAGGTACATATATTCAACAAAGCCTATTCTTGGTATCAATAAGTAGTCAAGCAGAGGAGAGGATGGGGATGATGAAGGTGGACATGGGAGCAGTAGGGATCAGTGTTGAGCCAAAGGTAGAGCCAGAGGTGGGGCAAGAGTACGAAGGAGGTATGGAGGGAGGTATGGAGATAGAGGTTAAGTAGCAGTATTACCACCACCAAGGGTTATCATATGGGGCTGGCAAAGAGAGGGATCCATGGTTGAGGTGGGGTGAGAATGAGGGGAGGGATAGGTAGTGGTGTAGGGTCTAGTCAGCAGGTAGGTGAGGTTGGGCATAGCATGACAGAGTAGGTCAAGGCCAGATTACCCAATGATGTACAATTTATTCGACAACAGAGGTCGCAGGTATAGGTTCTGACTCTAGGTGCACAGGGATTATAGTTAAAGGGTCTATAGTAGGTACCACCATAGGAGCAGCTACCACCAGGAGGCTAGTTGGGCCTTTAGATATAGAAACTTGGATGAACAAGTGATGAGCATGGTACAAGCTTTTATTATGGCAATGACATCAAGGCCACCACTGCCACCAAGGATAAATAGGGCTACAACTAGTCATATGGCCATAGCCATACCGATCATATCAACAATAGGTGTGACTGAGAAGGCTCCTCGAGATGAGAGGAGTGCCCCCAATGATCAGGGACCTACAGAGCAGACACATACAGATAATGCAAACAGTGAGACATAGGATTCATCTGTGTAGCATTTTGTATCACCCTTTTATTGATGTATCATGTGTATCATTGATGAGGACCTCGTGATGTCCATGTGGATATACTTTCTAATATGTTCATGTTGATGCGATTGTTTTGACATTATCGTTGATGTGATCCATTTGATATTTATGTCAATGCAATCTTTTGATTTATGAGATAGTTCAGCTTTTTGGATTTTCAAACTTGTGCATTTGTCATATCATGGACTCTTGTATGCATGTGATGTTGTGATTTAATTGATATGATAGTTGTAGATATTGATGTATTGTGGATGATGAATGTAGTATATAGAATAGCATGATATGTGGATAGCGAATGAAGTAGTTTGAATGGCATGAATGAGTGAAATCATGTTAATGAAATGTGTGAAGGAAATGTTAAGTAACGAGATGCATGAATGAAATAAAATTGAATGAATGGAAATGTAATGTAATGGTATGAATGTAATGAAATATGTGTAAATGAAATGATGTAAGTGAAATTTGGTGAAATGAGATGTAATGTGATTAAATGTGGTGCGATGTGATTAAATGAAATGTGATGAACTAAAATGTAAAAATGAAAAGTAATAATCATGATATGTGATAAAAAAGGAAATGTATGGATGAAATGAAATGAAAAATGTAATGTGGTAGAACGAAATGTGATGTAATGAAATGCAATAAAATAAAATGTGATGAAACGAAGTGTGATAAAAGGAAATGTGATGAAATGAAATGTGATAAAATGGAATGAAATGAAATGAAATATGATGCGATGATATGTAATGGAATGAAATATGATAAAATGATATGTGATGTGATAAAATGAAATGTGCTAAAGTGAAATGAAATCTAATGAAATGAAGTGTGATAAAAGGAAATGTGATGAAATGAAATGTAATGAAATGAAATGTGTAAATGAAAGGAAATGTGATGAAATAAAATGTAATGGAATGAAACGTGACAAAATGGAATGAAGTGAAATGAAATATGATGTGATGATATGTAATGGAATGAAATGTAATAAAATGATATGTGATGTGATAAAATGAAATGTGGTGAAGTGAAATGAAATGCAATGAAATGAAATGTGATGTAATAAAATGTGATTAATATATAATGGATGAAGTGAAATGAAGTGCGAGGAAATGAAATGAAATGTGTAAAGGAGACGTGAAAATGAGATGATAATAATGAGATAAAAATAGAAGAGGGAAAATGATGTGAATGAAAGTAAAAATGGAAGGAAATGATTGTGCTAGAGAGTAAAAGATATGAAGGGATGGGACTCAACATTTGAGATTCGAAAGTCACAAATGAAACTTGAGATCCGAGTAAGAATAGGTGAAATAGTGAAATCATAAAACATGATGAATGGTGTAATGAATAGTGACCAAAATTATTTGAGATTCAAAGGTCACACAATGTAATAGATGACGTGGTGTAAAGAAGCATGAGGTGAAATAGGAGAAATTAGTAACCATAATTGTTTGAGATTTGAAGGTCACATAATGCAATAGGTGGAATAAATGGTATGCGAGAATGAAGTGTGATACAAGGTGGTAGTGTTGTGATGAGACCAAGTCTACAATAGTTGAGTGTTATCCGTGCACGAGTATGTTGTTTTGTGTCCTACTACTTGATAGCCTTTCTTGATTTGTGTAGCCATTTTGTTGATTGATGTTGTTTAGACTTGTTTGTGTTATCCTGAGTATTGTGCCAACCGTGTGCTTTTAAGGTACCCAAGATGAAAATGCAAACTAAATGAATGCAACTGTCACTTTTTGTAAAGAGATGTGAATTAACTATCATCATAGAGTGTTTAATAAAAAGTGACCTAGTACAACCACCACTATCTCAGCCATGGTGATATGAATATTGTATCACGTCAAGAAGTACAACCAAACATAGGCAATGTGCCCAGAAGATAAGACAACTTATTAAGAACAAAATATATAGTCATAGTAAATGAAACAGGCACACAAATAGTCCCATGTTAGATAAAGAACCTCATCTAAGATATTGTACAAAATTGGTTGAGGTACACATGGCCTTCCAGACAAGAGGAGGCACTTACAAGTGGACACCAATGATGCAGAAAATCAAAGGATTGCTGGAGAAAAATAGTGAAAAACCAAAGGCAAATAAAATATCATGACTTCATCTTGGTACCTCTAGTCAAGTACATCATCGAGGTACTAGAAGCTCATAATAGTATGAAAACCATAATTTGCAAACCAACAATGCTAACAGTTGCGTACAATAGTGTCAAGTTTGTTCAATTCTTTTGGAAGCAACTCTTGTACAAGTTTGATAATAAAGTGTGGGATGTGTTAGTGATGATTTAGCAGCGGAATCGTGTGATTGTGGCAAAGGACATGTGTTGGCATGGAGCAAGGTGTCTGAATGTTAGATTTGAGTAGAAAATCTACCTGGTACTGTCATGACGGGATACAAAGAGCAAATGCATGACAAGGTCAGCAAAGTATAAGTCAAGGGAAGTGAAGTGTGAGATGTGGTGAGTGATAGCCATAAATAGCTGAATAATATGTAGACAAAATGAAGCACATAGTCGTTGATTTTATTGAGAAGTCTGAGGAAGTGTGGAAGTGAAAGCATGTCGAGCTCACCAAATCAATTGCAACAAGAGGGTGATGTTAGCTAGGGTGGATGGGTGAGGCAAGGACAGAGAGTGAAATGTAATCAACAAATGTCCAGGCAACTAGTGTATCAGTCTGAACTGTAAGTGTTAGTCATTGAACAAGGTGAATCAAGTCGGGTAGGATTGACACTAGCACAACCTAAGGGTGTGGGGGTCAAGGTGGAAGAAGTGTCATTATCGATGTTAATGATGTTGTTAGGGAGCGCAACACAGCAGGTGTTGGAGGTGGTAATGGATGAGGAATTGATGATGTAGATAGAGAACAGTCTACTTGGGGTGAGAAAGAGTGTATCAAAAGCAACGATAAAGGTAGAGGGGGTAGACTCGCCAGAGGAGACTATGGGAGAAGCTCAGAGAGTAGTAGGAGATGTTAGCGTGGGGGAGGCTATGAGTGCGGTAGGTCATTTGATTAGCCTTGGGATGTTGGGATAAGGGTCAATGAAAGGGGAAATTGGTAGTATGAGTGGATTGGGCGTAGTGGAACCACGACTAGAGGCAAAAAGTGGAGTACAGGCGACAATTGAGGTGGAGGATTTACGAAAAATGTTGGCCGCAGAGAGACTCTAGGAAAATAATGCAGAACAAGAAGTTGTATTTTTGTTGGGGTTTATGAAGAAGGCATCAGAAGATGGAGTGCAAATGGAGTCGAGACAGCTCCAAGAGGTGGTAAATACAAAACTAGCGTAGGTACAATCATTAGAAGTAGAACTATGGGTGGAGCAATCACAAGTAGAGGGAAATGATGCGGGAATGTGGGCAAAGTGGTTATGAATGTAGAGGTTGCAGGAATCCCTAAAGATGGTGCAAGTGGGTTAGGAGAGTGCACAAAAAGAGTTTGTGTTATTGCAGTCACAGTTTAAGTCATTTAGGGAGGCAATTGCAAAATCAAACACCTTGTCATTGCAGCTACAAGAGCAATTAGCATTGAGAGAGTCAAAGGTGAGATAGTTGCAGTAGTGGTTGGGTGAGACAAAAGTGGACATGGAGCATTTGTGAATGAAAACTGATCAAATGTAGTAGGAGTGGGATGTGGCCTAGTGGGAGATCACTATACCAAGAATAAACAAGCTAATGGAGAATGTATTTGTGGATATGTAATGGACTGCAAAAGTACACTAGAAAGCCAACTATTATATGGGACTTTATCATCAGGCATTCCCTAATGAGAACTAATGAGAGACACAGTTTGTGGATAGGGAATTTACACAATTGTTGAACACATAATTACATGGTGGTAGATTTTTGATCCCCATGAATGCAATGTGGGTATGAAGAGGATTAACACCAAGGGCTTCTTCTTCTAGAACTGGGTCTGGAGAAATGCCCTTGATTGGACATCCTGTCCTGCCACCTCCCCAAGGGAGGCCATAATAAATGATCTGCCAGATTTGATTTGAATGTAATATTGTTGTTGCCATCATATTAGAATAAAAGTGTTTTTTTTTTAGGCAAGGAAAAGGGGTGACCCTGGCTCATGTTAAAATCGAAAAAATTGGATAAATATTGTCACATTTGTTTTGATATTTGGTGAATGTATTTGGATTTTTTTAAATTTTTAGAAGTATATATGGATGTTTTTGGAATTTTTGATAAATATTTGAATGTTTTTGGTTGTGTTTGCAAATATTTGAATGTTTTGGGGATTTTTGCAAATATTTGAAAAGGTGTCAATCTCCGTAAAAGTGGGAACAATAAGATTTGTAGCAAAAGAAAGACCTTCACTTATGTGGGGTAATTGAATAGTGGTGGTGGTTTTCAATGAAAGATGAGTACAAAATCGTGTTACATTTAGAGAGCCAAGGTGTTTAATGGTGGAAAAAGTAGGGAATGTTAAATAGCAAATTGGAATGCACAATTCTGTATATATTGATAGCCTTTATAGACAAGCTGAAAACTAACATTTGGATCTTTCTCTAGATGTGTGCTAAGACAGATGCTCATGATGCTTGTGAAAAGGCATTGGGGCCTATGGGAAGCTTTGATGGCCAAAAGAGGCCCAAGAGGGGCTTTGTAAAAAAAAGCGCTTGGGGGTCCGAGAAGGATGTTTGGGCTTTGAAAAAGGTGCTTGGGGCTTGAAAAGGCACTTGAGGGCCTAAGAAGTCACATTGGAGGCCTGAAAAGGAAAAAAAGGGCCTTGACTAAGGCATTTGGGCCCTACAAGGCGCTTCAAGGGCCTCAAAAGATGCTTGAGGGGCCTAAAGAAGGCAAAATAGGGCCTTGAAAAATGTATTTAGGTCTAAAAAGGTGCTTTGGGGGCCTAAAAAAGATGCTTGAGGGGCTGAAAAAGGCAAGGAGATTGCTTCAATCTCTCAAAATTATGCTTACTTATTTTGTGCCCTCATTAGGGGATGATGAAAGAGTCCGACAGATATCTGGGCCTTTTAGGATAACATTGATATATTTGTTGAATAGTTGTTGGGTTAACCATGGGCTCTGAAACATAAATAAAACTAATAATCTGGCAGAAATTGTTGTTCTTAATAGAAGTAAAGAAAAGGGGACTCTACCGAAGCCTCTTTCGCTATTCGCATTGTGCCAGATTTTCCAAAGCCCAGCAAGATATTTCAAGACATAACTATGCTGGTTCTTAATGCCTTTGAGGCACTCTTTATTGTTTTTTCCAAGGGTAATAGAGTCGTAAAACATGCCATAAAGTATTTAAATATTTTTAAATATAGTGGGCCTCACCATTGATTTCATATAAAACCGGTCGAGGTATGCAAACCTGTCCCAAAGGAGCAACAATTATAGACGGACACCAGTTTGACATTAAATCAATGGATCATCAATTTGAAAAATACAACAATAATTTATCCATAATTAAATAGCCTACTTGAGTTGAGGTGGGCCATGTTTGACTGAATTCTGGGCTATTGTTAATTTTTCAAAAAAAATCATCTATGTTGGCAATTATTGCCCATTTTTTAATCTTTTTTATGATTTTCAACAATTTTTTAATGTTTTTAACAATTTTTAACAAATTTTTTTTTTTTTGACAATTTGTAGCAATTTTTGAATGTTTTGGACAATTTTTAACAATTTTTGAATGTTTTGGACAATTTTTAACAAATTTTTAATGTTTTTGATGATTTTTGACAATTTTTTAATGTTTTTGATAATTTTTAACAATTTTTTGAATGATTTTTATGATTTTTGATGATTTTTGCATGTTTTTGATAATTTTTTACAATTTTTTGGAACTAGCGAGAGTGGAATGAGGATGTGAGTGAGATTTGGTGGAATATGGAGATGACTGGGGCAAGTTGTAACACATAAAGAGGCAAGGAGACCAAAAGTGGGTTGTAATGGTTAAAGGTGGCCTCGGAGAGCTACAATTGAAGCGATGAAGACAAACAAGTATTTGTGAGACTTCAAATGGATTTTATGAAGGCTAACATGGATATTGGGAACTATTGGTCATGGCAGATGGTTGAGATGTGCATTGAGTTTCCTATAATTCATGTCTATGATATCTTAGAACATAATCAGACTCCATGTTTCCTCTGAGTTGCATGTTTCCCTTTTATTGTTGTTTTTTGGTTGCCTCCACTGCTGTGAACTATGTCGAATGCCAAGAAACCACTAAAATGTAACCCCCAAGTGTTTCCCTATTGGGTATGTGTGAAATTAACTTAACTGTGCTAGGTAAGCCACAAACAAGAAAAATCTGTCACAGAGAGAGTTGTGTATGTCATGCCTTGTTGTTCTACTTTGAAGGACCTATGTTGTTTAGGGAAGTCCAAAGGTGTTATCTCTTGCTCCTTCTAAACCAGAGGTGGTTTTTCTCATCTCTTTTGTACCATTTTTTTTTTTTTGGTTTTTGGTATTTTTAGTGATGAGGTATCTCCTCAAAGCTTTAGACATAAAACCTTTTGAGATGGATGTTGTTGATGGGCTCTGCCAGGTCTTCTCCATCACAATCTAAAAGTCTATAAGTACCAATTCCAAAAGATTATGTGATAATATAAGGTCCAATCCAATTGGCCTCCCATTTTCCTTTCTTTTCCTTAGCAGCTTAATTCTTAAGGTTTTCTCAAAGGACTAGGTCACCAACCTAAAAAACATAGGGTTTGACCTTTTTGTTGTAATGTCTTGATAGCCTATTTTGATACACTTTTAGGTGCTCATGCATTGTTTGCTGGTGCTCTTCCAATAGTTCTAGCTACTCTAGATGGATCACTCTATAGTCTTCATCGGATAGGACATCACGAAGAGTAACTCTCAATGATGGGATCTCAACCTCTAGAGGAAGAATGGCTTCACAACCATAAACCAAGGAGAAAGGTGTAGCACCTGTAGGCATCCTAACACTCAATCATGTAGGCCCAAAGGGTAGGGCTTAGTTGTAAATTCCAATCTCTACCAATATCATTGATGGTTCTTTTAAAGATGTTAATAATGGTCTTGTTGGTGGCCTCTGCTTGGCCATTACCTTGGGGATAATAAATTGACAAAGAATGGTGTATAATGTGAAATTTCTCACATAATTCGTCAATTATTTAATTTTTAAAGTACAAGGCATTGTCCATGAGAATGGCATGAGGTATGCCAAACCAACAAATGATATGATTTAGAATGAAAGAAGATATTTGTTTTCTTGTAGAGTCGACAAGTGGTGTTGCTTCAACCCACTTGGTGAAGTATTCTGTTGCGATGATAATCTATTTATGTCCAACAAAGGAAGGTGGGTGGATGGTTCCAAGAAAATGAAAACCCCATTGATTAAAAGGCCATGGTGTGGCCAAATGGTTGAGCTCTTGGGCTAGTGCATGTACAAGGTTACCATGGATTTGACACTTTTTGCAAGTTTTAACATAATCGATAAAATCCTTTTCCATAGTCGGCAAAAAATAGCCCATCCTAAAAATATTCTTTGCTAGTGTAAACCCACTAGAGTGTGACCCACAAATGCCTGCATGGAATTATTGCAAAGCCACTCTCGACTCATCCTTTTCAAGGCATCTAAACAAAGTACCGTCAAGACCTTTTCTATACAATGTATCAACCACCAAAGTGGAGCGCGAGGTCTATCGAATGAAGTTACGTCTTTGGTTTCATGAGAGATCAGAAGAAGTGGTGTTATTGTAGAGGTAGGTGATGATGGAGTTATACTAGAGGGAATTAGGGGTGTCTAAATGACAAATAATAAGGGAATCTAGTTGATTAAATGTGGGTTGAACCACCTCTTCTTCTAAGAACTCATACTGCTAGTTTTGCTCGAGTAACTAAAGCAAGGAGGCCAAGGTGGCCATGGTGCCTACTGCTCTATTCTTATCTCTGGGAATTTGTTCAAACGTAATGTAAACAAAACATGATTTAAGCATGTCAACCATATGTTTGTAAGGGAATAACTTTTCATCCTTGGTCTAATACATGTCGATGACTTGATTGATGATCAACTAAGAATCTCCATAAACTTCTAGTGTTGTTAATTTCCATTCTAAGACTAGTTTGAGGCCTAAGACCAAGGCTTCATATTCCACCATATTGTTTGTGCAGGGGAATAGTAGTTTGTATGACTTGTGGATGGTAACACCCAGAGGTTTAATGAACAAAATACCAGGGCCTGAACCATGGTGTGTATAAGAACCATCAAAGTAGAACTTCCAAGTTACCAGCTCTATTTGAAGAATGTGCATATCTAGAAAATCAGCTAAGATAGGATTCGAGCTCTCTATGGGTGCATCTAGCAATTGGTCAGCAATTGCCTATCCTTTTATTGCTTTCTATCGACATACTCAATATCAAACTCACTTAGAATCATTACTCACTTGGCCAATCTATTTAGTAATATTGTCTTGTTGAGAAGATACTTGAGGGGATCAATCTTGGAGATGAGCTTAACATTATGTGTCAAAAGATAATGGCGTAGCTTTTGGGAAGCAAAAACTATGGCTAAACAAGCCTTTTCAATAAAGGTGTATGTGAGCTCATAGTTGACCAAGGTGCGACTGATGTAATAAATGGCCCTTTCTTTTCCATGGTCATTGTCTCGTGCTAAGAGGGCTCCAATCGATTTATATGTTAGGGAAATATATAGCAACAATGGTTTGTATGATACTGGAGGTACCAACATAGGTGGATTTATTAAGTAGTCTTTGAGTAAATCAAAGGTCACCTAACACTAATCATCCCATTTGAAAACTATATCTTTATGAAGAAGGTGGGTGAAAGGCACACATTTTTCTACTAACTGGGATATGAAGTGATCGAATGATTGAAGTTTTCCTTGAAGAGAACGTAACTGACTCAAGTTCTTCAGAGGTTGCATGTTGATTATAGCTTGGACCTTTTCAGGGTCAACCTCAATTCCTTCGCTAAGACAATGTATCTTAAGAGTTTGCTAGATTTCATGCCAAAAGTGTATTTCTTTAGATTTAGCCTAACTTTGAATGCTTCTAAGCAGGTAAATATCTTGTCCAAGATAGGAAGATGATCTTCTCAAGTGTAAGATTTGGCAAGGAGATCATCAACATAGTTTTCCATGAAGGTATGCATCATGTCATGAAAAATAACAGTCATGGCTAGCTGATAAGTGGCACCTGCATTCTTGAGGCTGAAAGGCATGACATTCCAACAAAATGTGCCCCAGGCACAAGTAAAGGTTGTTTTCTCTTGATCCTTTGGTGCTATCCTAATTTGATTGTATCCTAAAAATCCATCCATGAGTGAGAACATGGAATGCCCTACTGTCAAATCTACAATTATGTCAATGTTGGGAAGAGGGAAATCATCTTTAGGACATGCTTTGTTAACATCCCAGAAGTTAATACAAATGTGTATGTTTCCATCTTTCTTTGAGATAGGCACAATGTTTGATATCCATGATGCATACACTAAGGGCCAGATGAAGTTGGTGCTGAGCAATTTCTCTAATTATGTTTTGACTAGTAGGGCTATGTGGGGATGCATTTTCATGAGTTTTTGCTTAACTGGCTTGGCCTCTAGAGAAATGTTGAAGTGATGAAGGATTAGAGTTGGGTCTAACCTTTACATGTTTGTGTAAGACCATGCAAAGTTTATTTTCCTTTCTTTGAAGAAGCGAATGAATGTGCTTCTTTCTTTTGTGTTTAAAGACTATGCCAAATGGATGATCCTTGGTTCTTGCTCTGTTCCAATGTTGAATTTTTTTATTGGTTCAATTAGGATAGATTATCTTTCCTCTAAGTGCTATGGTAAGGTATCAATCATCTCATCCGTGGGTGCCACAGTTGGGTTTTCACCCTTGGATGTGTCATTTCTATTTTTTCTATTTTTTTCTCAAGATCAGCTACAACCTAGTGGTGGTCATTAAGGCTTTGATGTGCTTGACATGTTCTAGTATGATTGAGATGATTAATATCAGACCTATCTATGTGCATTTCTCCTATTCTTTGTGGATGAGATGGTTCAAATGCATTAAGGTAGATGAAGACATTGTGGTCAGTGTCAAAATTTGGAATATGGTGATAATCAGTTGTAACCCAACTAATGAGCTTGGGATGGATTAAGGAGAGGGGTGTGTAATGTGGATAGGATTTGGTAGGGTTTAAGGACATGATGGCATTAGATGGCTCATACACTATATTAGTTAGGTCTATAACATGTGCTTCCTCTAAAGTATCAGGAAAAGTAGAGCTCGCGATTGGCTCATAGTAGTCATCTTTGACTTCTGCTAGAAAGAAGTCAGGAAATAGAGTTTCAAACTAAAACTCTTAAATAGGTTCATCATCCTCATATGATGTGGTGTGACATGTCTATTCTATATCAACCACTAAGTTGTTCTGATGTGTGCTAGCTCTTGATGAAGTAAATTCCCAACGAGAGGTTGATCTTTGTGCAATGGAACTATTGGATGCAAGGATGTGAACAAAATCACATTCTTTGTCATGAATGGACTCTTAAAATAATGATTCAAATTCTCACTTGGTGGAATCATCATCATCTTCATTATTGGAGGTGTTCATGAATGGTTCTTTTGTAGGATGTATATCCGGGATGGATAGATTTACATTCTTGTTGTAAACTATTGTTTGGTCGTTGGCATCTTTTCCTTTGGGTACCCATACCAGGGTAAAAGAGGAAGAATCATTGTGTTTGGAATGAGACTTAGAAGTGTTTTGTGCATTGTCTTGTTCACTGTACCCCACCCTTGTTTTGGATCTGTTAGATCTGAACTGTGCTGCTAAGGGTTTGACGATGCCTTTCCCTTTCCATAAAGAGCCATCACCCATATATTCCATATTTTTCATAAAATCTAAACCTTTTCCATATAGGTGAGGGGAAATATCAATATTTTATTCACTAATTTCTTCTATGGAGCTTGAAGGTACACCACTTGCTTTGACAAAATGTGCATAGTAAGGCCTAATGGTGGATGATGGTTTGTTGTGAGATCTTGGAGAAAGTGGGGGATCAAATAATGAGACTGAGTATTCACCTACCCTTTATGATGTAGCTTGCACTTCCTATCAAATTCTTTCATTAGCCTATCCATTTATTCATAATGTGATTGTTTGGGGTCTTTTGATGATGATGGTGAAGGAAGGGAAGAACTTGAACAACCAACTTTCTTTTTACCCTTAGTTGATATAGATAAGTGGTTGTTATCTCAACTGGTGGAACATGAAGTATCTGTTGATGTGGACCTATTGATGTCATTTTTTGGGATGCCAATTTCTTCCTTGTTATGAAGAACAAGGGAATTGCAATATTGGGTATGGTTTTGATCCCCAGGTATGGTCACCTCTTGACCCATGTATCAAAATTTGAGACATTGATGGTACGTGGAGGGAACAGCTTGCATGTCATGAATCCACGACTTTCCTAAAAAGATATTATAAGTTAATGTTAAGTCCAAGACTTGATAAATAGTTTCTTTTACAACTAGGCCTACCCTAATTGGTAGAATAACGTGCCTTTGGAGGATCTCTCCTCATCGTCATAAGCTTTAATGGTGATTTTCTCCTTTGGATCAACAACATCCTCTGTATATCCCAGAGCTTTTACCAAATTCAATGTGCAAATGTTTAGGCCTATCCCACCATCAACGAAGGCTCTCTTGAATCTGTTTCTATGGATAAAGACTTCAATGTGCAAAGAAGAGTTTTGTGGATGGATGACAGACATATCATCTTGGGCTAAAAAGGATACACAATGACAGGCAACCAAGTCAATTACCATATTTTGAAATCTACTAGCATCAAGGTTGTTTGGCACTAAGGCTTTGGTGAGGATTTCTTTATGCTTAGAGGAAATTTGCAACAACTCAAAAATAGAGATATGGGCTAGAGTCTTGAATAACTGGTTGACCAAGTTGTATTTGGGTAAGGAGGAACTCATAGTTGCATGATCAAAACTTGTCACAAACCATGGTAAAATGACTTTAGAGGCTTAGCCTCGGGTAATTGCATTTGATGATTGTTTCTTATTTTTATCTTTAATTATGATGACATTTACAGCATCATCAAATCTAGAGATCATGTTGATGGTGTTATCGTAATGATGAGCATAATTAACCTTGTCATGAGGAGGTGTGTTCTAATTAGCTCTAGAGGATTCACCCTTTTTGTGGCTCATGAACGGGTTCTTGAAGGTCATGTGGTCTTCATTGTTGTTAAGGTTGTTCACTTCGATAGTTTCACCGTTGATTAATTTTTGTATAGCTCCCTTAAGGGTGAAACAATTGTTTATTAAGTGCCTCCTATTCCAGTAGTAGGCACAAAAATGCTTGTCACTCCACCACTTAGGTTTCACTTGTCATTCATAAGATTTAGCCTCAGGGAGTATAATTAGTTCATTGACCAAGAGTGTTTTCAAAACACTCTCATAAGACACCCCCATAGGTGTATACTCCTTGGGTATGTCAGAAGATTGATATCCTCTTGGAGGAGGAGCTTGATTATAAGCAACATGTTGATTAGACATTGAGTGAGTTGACATGTTACATCGGTAAAATGGACAAACATTATCTTGTCTAGGTGTGTTTGGTCTAGTATTTACATTGGTGTTATTGACGATGGGATACTATTGGTTTGTATGGGGTTGGGATTGTCATTTAACATGATTAGCTTCAACCACCCCACCATTGATGGTGCTTTTGTTGTTATTTCTCCACCATGACTTTTGTTTATCGATGGACCAATCTGATGAATTGTGATTTTGTGAGGAGTTGTTTGAGAAACCCTTACCATCTTTTGATAACTTGATGATATCGTTGTTTATCAGGGTCTCTTCTACTTTGGTGGCATTCTCTAAGGTAATCTTAAAGTCTTTAGGTCCTTGGAGTTGGAGCCAATAGTTCATGATTTTAAGAGACTATTGATGAAGATGTTAGTCTTCGCTTTGTCTAGGATGTCTCTATGGTATTTGGAAAATGTGTGTCTCCACCTTTGCAGGAAAACTTTGAATGATTCTTTGGGAAGTTGTTCTGTGTTACACAAATCAATCATCTTCACTTCTCTTTCAATATTATAAGAGTATTGAGCAATGGAAATGAAAGCCAACTAATCAAATGACTTAATGCTAGAGGGTAGCTTGGAGAACCACTCTATGGCTTGCCCTCCTAGGCTTCTAGGAAATATATGCATTTGATAAGTTGTGTCATGAACAAACTCCATACTTAGAGTGTAAAATTGTCTGAGATGATCTTGGGGATTCGATTTACCAAAATACTTTTCATATTTTGGTATCTGCACATTCAACAGAAAAGGTGTAAAGGTGATGTTTTTATCGAATGGAAGAGGACACACTTTTTCAAGACTAAATTTTGCAGGTTGAATCTTTCCTCGTTTCATCCTCTCCATTTCTAGTTGTAGCTCTTGTAGTTTTTGCATAACAACATCTAAAGGTGACTCCTCTTCATCTCATTTAAGGTTGGTTACATCAAAGTTAGAGGACAGTTTTGCACCTTGTTGTGCTACGCTAGTATGTAATGTTCTTTGTATTTTTCAAGTATCTTGTCCATGATATCGACAAGCTTAGGATTTTGCTAAAAATCCTCAATTTTGGTTTTGATACTCTTTTCATCCCACACATTGATGAACCCATTTTGGCAAAAGATTCTAAATTTGGGTTAAACAAGGGTGACTTGTGGGTAACCATATTTGGTGAGCAATCTGTTGGTGTGACAGGTTTAATAATATCCAAAGATTTTGTGCATTTGATGGTTGTTCTGGCACTCACCTATATGGGTGATCATTTTGGTTTCGTGGCTACACTAGTTTTACACAATGGCAAGAGATGTGGATAAGGTTCCTCTAACTCTTATGCATTTTCGCAATATGAGAGGTTTTTGTTCACCATGGCTTGTTTAGAGTAATAAGCTAAGTCTAAAAAGGTGTTTGGCACCATGGATAATAGCGAACTCACTTTCATGAAGTCAGGTAGGGAATGGATGTGTGTCTCTGGATGTTTTTGGCTTGATATGTGAGGTGAAGCAATAATGACTATTGGATTAAGAATCTTTGAATGGGACTTGTAACTTTTCTTGTTTCAAAAATGGTTATGGTCAATTTCAAAATCTCTTAGTCTGGGAAGATGTCAATGAGGAAAAAGAGTATCCAATTCCATTATTTGTTTGCTAGTGTCGTGTATGTAGATAGCCTATGTTTTAGTTTTTTTCTCAAATATATTATAGGATTGCTCAAATGCACTATTTCAATTGGTGTATGTGCTATTTCATTGTTCACCATGCATTGTTCTGTAGAGAAAAAGTGTTGTTTAAATGTTTAGATGTGCTATAACAGAATTTGAATGCATCATAGAATGGGCCAAATGCATTTTTTTAAGAAGTAAATGTGCTATTTCATGGTCTTTAGCAATGTTCTAGTTTTGAGCTTGGTTTTCATAATAGTTTATAGTTACATCTTTTTGGAAGGATT
Source organism: Cupressus sempervirens (assembly GCA_028749045.1). Lineage (NCBI taxonomy): Eukaryota > Viridiplantae > Streptophyta > Pinopsida > Cupressales > Cupressaceae > Cupressus > Cupressus sempervirens. Next base: position 803,517,953 of record CM053783.1, on the reverse strand, counting down.
GTGATTTGAACTGAAGTTTATTATTAAGTTTTAAAACACTTCCAAGCACACTAGTAGTAGAAATGACAATGAAATATGAAATCACACACACCTAGAAAATGGAAGAAAAGGGCTTCCTAACAAGGTTGTCTAGAGTTGGTGACTAGTGGGTTTTAGTTTTTAACCAACAATGTTTGGATTTACCTCTCTTGTGATAGAGAGCTTTCCACCAATGCTAAGGAGGTTTGGTGCAATCCCTTGTGGGACTACTAGAAGAAGGCTATATTTTGAACATGAGTGACTTGCATTCAATTGGGAATGCAAGATTGGAAGGTCTTCCCTCTCATCAGCCCTACTATGGCGAATCAGGAGGTAGCCTTTCTATGGCTGAGTAAACCTACCTAGTAGAAAGCAGGAAAATGAAAATAAAAAATAGGTTTGGAAATTTGATCACTCTAGAAGAGTGAGAGCATATCCCTACTGTCCTAACCTCCCAAACACAACAGACATAGTTGTTCAATTACAAGCCCTTTAACTACAGAAGACAAGGGGCTCCTAATTAAGCTATGTGTGGGTTCTTTCCTCATTTCATTGTAACTGATCTTTACAGAAGATCAGGCATTTTGATTAATTCAAATGATTTGAGAGCATAGGCCTACTCTCATTTAGGTCAATGAGATCAGACATTTCTATCAAACTAGGTTTCAAACTTAGAAATGTCGCATTTTTAATTGAAAAGGGCTAAGGTCCACTTACCTGATTCAATGCTAGCAAAGGCTAGGCACATTTCTGAGGGTCTTCATTCTTTTTGTGCATTGTTAATTACCTAGGAGTTCTTGTTAGGTTGGAAGAGACTTGTAAGCAACCAATAATCAGATCTGCAAGTTAGATTCAACAATTTATGACTTTGATCAAATGCGCTATAGGAATTAGCATTTGCATTACACAATGTATCATATGCACTATTTAAACTGATAAATGTGCTACAAAAAGTTGCAAATGCATTATAAAAAATTGTAAACACGCTACAGAATGCTTTAAATGTGCTACATAATCTTTTAAATGTGCTACAAAAAGCTTTAAATGTGTTAAAAGACTATTTGAAAGTGTTAAAACAGAGTTCAGAAGAGTTGTAGCATCTAAACACTTGTAGATCCAACCTTCGTGAACTCAAAGTGTCTTTGAGAGTTGTTTGTTGTTGTTGTGAAGCTTCCAAAATGTTGTAGAACCTGCAACGAATTAGATCTATACCAAAAATCAGAGAAAAACATAGATCTAAAAGAAAAAGAAGAGATTAGCATGAAAACTTGAAGAATAGAGAGGCTTTAACATGAAGCCCCATAGTGGGTGCCAAGTTGTACATGGTATATTCATGTATTCATGAGATTTTAATGCAAAGTACAAATGAAATGATAATGAATTAAACTAAACCCAAAAAATCATTGTCAAAATGAAAACTCTACGAACGTCCCATGTTTCCCTAACTACAACCGCTAAGAATTCTCTCTAACCAGTATCTCAATGATAGTTCTAGAACAGGAGTATGCTTAAAATGCAAATCTACGAGTGTGCATGCTAGATCTATGAATAAATACATGTATTATGACAATACTAAACCTGGAATGCTATGATATATGTGCATATAATGAACTAAACAAGTGCTAAATGACTCCAAAGAACCATATAACAATGCTAAAATGAGACTAAAATGGCATAAATTTGCTAGAATAACAATGCTAATATGCTAAATATGACAACTCTGAATATGCCTATAGTGTAGATACATCAAACTTGGGTCCATTTGCTCTTGAATTCTATTCCTATTTATAGGATTTTAGAAGGGGTTGGGGTAAGAATCAGGGTTTCACTCTTGACTAGGGGTAATGGTGAAACTGTAAATATCTCATAAGGTAACAAGAGGAAGAGTCCAACAAACTTAGTTTTGAGGATAAATGACGATTTTTCCAATTCCTTTTAAATGTAAAAGAGGATTTTCACTTTTGTGAGGATAAATGGCTTTATTGATTTAATAAATGTTCCATTTATTTTCAAACTTTTGTCTTTTTCCTTTTTTCCCTTTTTGAATTTCATTTTATGATTTTGAATTGTTTTTCTCCTCTTTTTAAAGTTGATTTAGGTCTTATTGATTTGATAGATGATTTGATTGATTAGGGTCCATTTGGAAATGAGAATACAAGTGGAATAGGCATATGTATATTCTTAAAATTTTGAATTCTCTGTTTGGATGCACCAAACCGGAACTGGAATAGGAATAAAACTGGAATACGTATTCCAATTTTGGCCCAAAAATGAGCATTTTCTATTCCACTTAAATAGGTGGAATTGGAATACGTATTCTTATTCCAATTTTTATTTATTTTAGAAAACATAAATTTCTGAGCCCACGAATTCTGCATCAAATTTTAGGTGAACTAAACAAGAATAGGAATATGTAACCCCATTTTCTATTCAAGAATAAGTATTCCAGAATAGGTATTTCAAGAATAAGTATTCCAGAATAGGTATTCTTGTTCCCATTTTTATATTCTCATAGCCAAATGGACCCTTAATGACCTGATGTAATCCTTGATTTGAAAGTTTATTGTTTCCCTCTCAATTTGCATTGTTAGATTGAGATTTGCGGTGTTTTAAGTCTTTGCCAATTTTTGGGTATCTACAATTACAAAGAGAGATCAATCCTTATAAAAGGAGATCAAACCCTAAAAGGTAACTGACCTAGGTTGCATGATAATAATTAATAAAAGAATTAATTATTATATGCCTAAAGTTTAGCTTAAGTAAAATATAGCTAATAAGAAAACATCTTATTATTCTAACAGAAAGCTTATGCGACTAGTAAGTCTTTGCTTCTTTAGGAAGGAGATAAATTTTGTGATTGCATTTTAATAAATTGGCAATCTAGTTGGTGGTCTCTTGTTCTTTCTTTTCAAGATATCTCTTTTGCCAAAGTGTCATGGATTCATGCTTTGGAATTTTTTAATGTGGTATTGATGTTAAGTTTGTTTACACAATCAAACCCTATATAAATCATGTACTACTAATATGGATTGTGAAAATCTAACAATTTTGTTTCTTCTAGTTCTCATCTATAGGGTCATTGACAATTTCCTTTATTGACTAGGAATTAAAAAAAAAAAACATCTTGTCTAATTAGGACTACGAGACCTTCTAGAATATTATCAATGTCATTTCTCCATGCATGACCCAAAAAGCTAAGATCAAGTTACTCATTCCTTGGTAGAAAATTTGTAATGTTAGAAAATGTTACTTATAGTTTTCTCTTTACATTTATATGGCTAGCTAACTAGATCATCATTAATAGCTTTAGTCTTCTATGGAAGCTTAATATTATAGATTAATGGTTATCTAGTCAACCCTTTTTGACAGAAAGCTTATGCGATTAGTAAGTCTTTGCTTCTTTAGGAAGGAGATAAATTTTGTAATTGCATTTTAATCAATTGACAATCTAGTTTGTGGTCTCTTGTTCTTTCTTTTCAAGATATCTCTTTGGCCAAAGTGTCATGGATTCATGCTTTGGATTTTTTTTTAATGTGGTACTGATGTTTAGTTTTTTTACGCAATCAAACCCTATATAAATAATGTACCATTGATATGGATTGTGTAAATCTAACAATTTTGATTCTTCTAGTTCTCAGCTATAGGGCCACTAACAATTTCCTTTATTGACTAGGGATTAAAATAAAATACATCTTGTCTAATTAAGACTACGAGACCTTCTAGGATATTATCAATGTCATTTCTCCATGTGTGATCCAAAAAACTAAGATCAAGTTACTCATTCCTTGGTAGACAAATTGGTAATGTTAGAAAATGTTACTTATAACTTTCTATTTACATTTATATGACTAGCTAATTAGATCATCATTAATAGCTTTAGTCTTTTATGGGATCTTAATATTATAGATTAATGGTTATCTAGTCAACCCTTTTTGAGCCTACATTTACCCACTTTGCTTGGTCTATTCTATATCAAGGTCTTCCATTTGACACTTGTTTAATGTATTCAGATGAAGAGTTCCTAATTTGCACCATCTATTTTGTGGACAATTGAAGACTCTAAAGCATATTTTCTAGTTTTACACCAAAGCTCAATAAATTTGGAATTAGATTCATAATTTTATAAGCCTTATAAACCTACTAAAAAATAACACTTAATAGATTTTTCTAAGGAACTAACATTGTATCCCTTGTCATGCTTTAAGATAATCTTAAAGTAAAAGTCCACCCAAAAAATATATTTAAGAAAATCCTAATTACAACTTTAATCATTCAAGTATTTTAAATTCCCAAAGCAAAGAAAAGAAAAGAACAAAAGAATAATTAAGAGCATCCTTAGGGTGTAGTCCCATGGAGAGGGGCTTCCTAAACAAATTCAATGGGTTTTGATAAGATTTTTATGATTATTTTAAAGTGGGAGGTCCCATGAATTTTGTACAAGAGTTCACACTCAAAACTTTGAGATCCACAATATATGGTGGTTTAGTGGTCTTGTGAATTCTTGTATTTAGCATATTCCTTGTTGGAAAAATATGAAACACCCAAGGTGTTGATGCCTTTTCCACTATTGATCACAATGTTACCCTTAGATTCATGGTTGAAAAAAATATGAAACAACAAAGATGTTGAGGCTTTTTGATGTTGTACAATTTTTAAAAAGGCCATTGATATGGTACCACATGACAAACTCTAGGATAGAATGTGACACAAGAGCATCCAGGGTGTAAGAGCAATCTTGCATCACCCCAAAATATTGTTTAGTTTTTCATAAGAGCTTTTTTTGTACATAGTTATTTTTTTGGCAAGTTTACCATTTTTAGTAAGTTTTCATCTGAGCACAACTTATTCCAACTACTTCCCTGGTAAGCCTACTAGTATAGTTTTTTGGCAAGATCAAGTTTAATTTCGATGATATTAAAATTTTCATTTTGACGAAGTGGTCCAAAAATTTGAACTCAATTTTGAAGGCCTTAGAGGCTTCAGAAGGGGTGAAATCTTCTTTAGAATAATGGTATGCAATTCTAGTTGTAGAGTGCTTCAAGAGGTTCTTGAGAAGAAGTTATAATAGAAAATTAGATTCACATTGTAAAGGTTATGGCTTTTAAAAGTTGTGTCATCAAGATTCAAGTTTCAATACCAAAAAGAAGAGAGAGAAAGATCACTTAGGCAAGAAACTGAATTGTTGGGTGCCAAAATGAGAAAGTTTCATTTTCTAGAATATTCTAAGGCTTGGTGCTACATATACAAGGATGAAGGTGGGCTTTAGGTTCAATTTTAGAAGGGATGTTAATATAGTTTTTGAATATTGTAATGTCATTTCACTGAAAATAATAGAAATTAAGTGCTTATATTATTGTACTTGTTCAACTATTGATTTTTATTTATTTATTTCCCCATTATGTTGTGTGGTTGGGTTAGTAAGGGGAGTACCCTTCACCAAAATAGAAGAATTAGAAATTCCTAAGGAGTTGAGGGTTGGGGTAGATAGACTTTATGGGCATGCAAAGGCTAAAATCATAATCATAGACATGATGTCAGAATGCTTTGGCAATAACATTAGGGGTAAAACAAGGGTGTTTTCTTTCTTAAACTTTGTTTGGTCTCAATATTGATAATTTAAAAGAATGGATAAACAAGACCGATGTAGAGTGAGTCCAATTATTGAATTATGTGATAAAACTAATTTTGTATGCAGATGATCTCATTTTAATTGCCAAATCAATCAATGGTCTAAGAGAAAACTTGAAGGTGCTTGAAATCTTTTGTCATAACATTGGGATGCAAATGAACACTAGTAAAATCAAATTAATGATCCTCTATTTGAAAATAAATAGGAAGACTCTAACTATTGGAAATGAGAAGGAGTAACTGAGAGGGGAGGGCTGAATCAGTCACTACAAAAAATAAATCCAAGTCCCTTTTAAGATGTCAACAAAATAGAAAACCAAATCCTGATGTAACTCAGTTAACACTCAGTATTTTGATGTAACTTGGTTAGCACTAAATATACTATTGTCACTTGGTTAGTATAGAGATAAGTAGATCTTGAGATATTTAATCTGTTTAACCATAAATAACTTAGTTGTAGAATCACAGAGGAAATAACATGAACATAAGAGACACCAAGATTGAATGTGGAAACCCAATTTGGGAAAACCACCAATTGCAACTAGATATTGTTTTTCGCTTTTCAAAAGTGAGCCCTGTTAGGAGCCAACCCTGTTAAAGGTTACAAAACACACTGTTAGGTGTAACCCTGTTAGAGTATTTAATTCACCCTATTAGGAGTGGCCTTGTTAGAGGTCTTCAGACACTTCAATCTAGAAATGCCACCTTGTTAAAGGATTTGCTAAATAGTTGTTAGGCTAACTTTGTTAGGAGATTTGATTCACTGCTACAATTATTAGTGAGTAATAATGACTTGACCTAATTGTTGATGCAATTCACTTTGCTAATTAAGATCTCAATTCTGGCTTGATTACTTGATCCTCCTTGATCAGAATATTCTTTGTAGCTTGATCAACTCGGATACTTTGCCCTTTTCAGATATCCTTCAAATTCACTTCCTTAATTCATCTTCTTCAATTCCTCATTTCAATCCTCAACTTGACCTTTCATATATATGATTCACTTTGTCAAGATGGCTTGAATACTCTTTTAATCAAACAAATTTCATCCCTTAAGTTGGCTTGTATTAACCAATAAATTTATTAGACTAAATATGCTGACTGTCAGGCAATACATAATTGAGTACTCAGTCAACATAGAGGATCCCTTCATTAACCAACCCAACTCAGTTAGAATAGGAGTTCTAATGTTAACCAATCCAACTTGGTCAATACTGACTTCATGTTGACTTTCTTTTGTTAACCGATTGAACTTGGTCAATACAAACTTCACTTCATTAATCGACTGAGCTCGGTCAATACTGTCTCTAAACTTGGTTATAACTGAATGCTCGACATATACATGAAACTAACTTGAATGCTTGAATGAGCTCAATTATCACTGACTGCTTGGTAAAGGCTTGACATTTTGTGTAACATCAAAGACAACATACAATTGAATAATTGTTTTCAACACTTAACACATTCCTTTTCAAATGAAATCCTTTAGATATAATGAATGAGTACAAATATTTGGGGAACAATGTTTACATTAAACTCGTTTAGGAAATGTGAAAAACAAAAATATTTTAAGGGGGTTGGAAAGCACTGTACTTCTCATTAAATAAGTGCAAGGATGGAAAGTTCTGGGCTTGAAAGACCATGACCATGTTGTTCAGGTTACTAGTTACCTTTGTGATCCTTTACGAGTGTGAAAATAGAAATGAAGATAAGTAGATAGAATCCAAAAATATCTTATCATTAGTAGCCTCACAATTAAAACAATAATACCTTATGAGATTTTATTGATAGAAACATGCATCTTCCTGTTAGAGGCTTCAACAATGAATCAGTTGAGTTACCTCAAAAACCTCAAAATAAGAAAAAACATCATTGGCCTAAGTTGATTATGGAGGAAAGACTAGATATGAGGAATAACACATGGATGAAGAAAAATGCCAAATGGATGCTTAATGGGATATTAACATTCAAGAGTGTCCAGATAGCAATGAAGAAATTAAAAAAAGTACATGAAAAATATAGGAGTGTCATATGATCAAGGCAAAATGGATGAAAAAAATATCTACTATGTCAAATAATTTAACCCCACAAGATCATGAGAAACAAACATATATAAGTGCAAATATTAAATGTAGAGAAAAAATGCTTATAACTCACCTTAGGACTAGCTCTCACCATTAGAGGTGCAAAATATGTAGATGTTTAATATCAAAGGAAAAGTAGGAAAAAAGACACACCTCTTATGCAATATGGATGTGGTAGAGATAGAGATTCATTTTATCTTAGAATGCTTGACATAGAATGACACCCATTTTGGATATGTGGATATTTTAGATGTAGACAACTTAAGTTCTTTATTTGAAGAAAAATAATTAGACATAAGAACAACCTTGGTAATGAAAATCCACTATCAAATAACATATCTGAATAAGAGGTTAGAACTTTATTATGGTTCTCAATACCCTAATCTTAAGGTGCATGCAAGTTAGTGGGTCCCATTAACTGCTTTGGCCTCATAAAGATTATTAAAATATTTCATTCATTCATTTACTCTCTCCACTCAAGTTTGCATCGTAAAAAAATAGGGGCTATTACTTTTGAAAAAAAAGATTCCAATTAATCATGTAGCTATTTTTTTGGGACTTTTCGCTCCATCGAAACAAACCCTCAAGCCTCAAAATGAGTATAGATAAATCAAATTGCACCCAATTAAACAACAATTTTAATATTTTAAATAAATTAAATTTTAAAAAAAATCATTAGCTAATAGGCTATTATACAACAAACATTGACCGTGAAATGTAATGTCTCACCCATTAAAGCAAACTATCAGCCAAAGCACTATTGGAAAGTGGTGGAAACATCATATATTGTTAGTTTCCTCAATTAAAAGAATTTTGTCTTTCGTGGATGGTCGGACCACAACTCCTGCTCAACAAAAAATATTTGCAAACAGGGGACGAAGAAAAAAACTAAACATGTATTATTTGATTTAACAAGATGTCTCATGGTCACGCCAAACTGATCCTTTTGATGCAATGAATTTTTTTGGAGCCTCGTTCATTGGTTACAAAGAAAGCAAAAAGAGACAAATTTAGGGAATTGGTGTCCTATGAATTTATACAGGCATTATTAATACTGAAACATTTTTTTAACTATTAATACCCTGTGTTGTGTTCACGAATTTGGAAATGAAGATCAAAACATTTTTTGGAAGAAGAGCAAATGTTGTGAGAAATGGAAAAGGGGTCATCAATGTTAAGTGTAGAGATTTTTCTAGTTTTGGACGACATGTGGAGATCAACATTGCCGATGGGAAGCAACATAGATCATCATTTTTCTAATCCACTTGTTGAAGGGGAAAAAATGTGTACTTTGAAGATTTTGTTGATTCTATGTGTAATTGGGGGGCATGATATATTGAGAGATAAAGAGTTGAAATACTATGAGGCTTTGAAGAAATGGGGGAAACAAATTGAAGTGCATAATTTCAAAGGAAATTTGGCTTTATTGTAATTAAAATAGAGGGCCAAAGCTTGCTCAAAGTTCTCGGCCTCATAGATAATTTTGTCAACTAAAATAGTTGCATGATAAAAAAATGTTATATGATTTGGGAAAATATAAATAAAAGGGACTTTATGTTTTTGCCTAGAGACTTTTCAATAGTATTATATAATTTCTTCTCTCAATTTGAATATCAAGGAGTGACACCGTTATCAATTTAAACAAGGACTTAATATTTTTGATTAAAAAGTAGCCAAAAACTAGGGGGCTGGCCCTTTACAACAGTGGTGGAACAACCAACAAAAACCTGCTGGCAACTAGCACACAACCAAACATTCCCCCTAATGGTTCATATCAAAAACATCAAAAACAGTATACTAGAATATAGAGTTACCAGTATTCCTACTTTTAAAACCTATAGAGTTTAACAAATTAACAAACTACATGTAGGTGGTCATCACATCATACCATCTACAACCCATAAACAAGTTCAACATAAAAACAAAACCATCAACAATAGATGGGGAGAGACCAAAAAAGTACAAAAAAAATAACAAAAATCAGAAAGCCATTAATTAGCCTCCTTCTTCTTTCCCTTCCCAGCCATGAGAGCCTTGGCTCAGTCATTAGTGAGGAAGCTATAAAGAAACTTCATGTCCTCCTTTCCAAGGTTCTCCTCCTCCGAGTTATTAGCCAACAACTGAAGAGTGGTAGCTGATGTGTGCATCACTTTGAGAGTGAACTTGGAGAAAAGGTTGAATCCCTCTTCCACCACCATGCACCTATCCATCAGCTCCTTGTGTTCCTTGTGGGTAACAAGTTCATTCTCCTTGGTTTCCAACTTTAGGGTCCTATTACAGCTCTCTGGGGGTTCCACATAATCGTGCCTACCCTCTAGCATCAAATACTTCATTATCATCAAATAGATGTCATCTTAGGGCTCCAAAAGTTTGTCTCTCCTAAATTCTCCCCGGTACTAGTTAGGTGCCTCATTCTCTCTAAAGAAACTGGATAGGCTCACCTCATCCGCCACCTTCATGATTTTCTTCCATTTCCTTCCCTTCATCTCTAAACCTGTCACCGTAGCAATAGATTCTTCATTCACCTGAAAAGAAATGCCATTAATAGTCACCTGCCTATCCTTCTAGGTAGCGACAAATGATTTCGAACAATTTTCATCATACCCCACCATGACCTGCATGTAGGGGACAAACCCTCCTTCCTTAAGCATAATCCAAGTGGCCTGTCTCTTTGAGAAGTCCTTCAATTTTGTGGGCTCCAATGTATTTAGGTCCCCACCCATGACCACTTTCTCTCAACCAAATCTCCTTCCACAATCTCAGTAATTCTCATTTGCACCTAGAAAATTGCCAAGGCAGACCTAAAAATAGAACAATCGATGGACAAAAGCTTTTGTTCTTCATGAGCCTGTGAATACAATATATAGGCCAGTTAGTGGTATCATTATGGGGAGTGTGAGGATTCTGCACATAATACCATAATGATCTAGCCTTGGTATTAATGTGAACTTTTCCCTTAGTCATGCCATAACACCACATAATAATGGTGTTAATTTTAAAGTCCATATTGTTTACTAATTCACCTTTTCCATGCCTTTTCATGATGAAATCAATATTATTTCTCTTTGCAAGCTATCTTGTCAACATTATGGCAACCTCAGCTATCATACTAATAGCAATCCTACCCAAAATGTCTATTTTCTAAAGTTGGAGAGTCATCTAACCTAATTTAGTAGGATCTTTTCCCTGCAAATGAGGGAATACACATTCTTGGGTAGTGATTCCACACCCCTCCAACTTTTTATGTTCATGAAATCAAAACCACACCTAGCCAAGGTGTCTGCCACCACATTGTCTTCCCTGTAACTGTGTTATAAATCATAATGATCTAGTTTTGTAAAAAATTCCATATGTCCCCCAAGATGTGCCTCAATGTCGAACCAGGTTGAGATCGATCCTGAACTGAATCAATAATGAGTTTAGAGTCCCCTTCAATGGAAATTCTTCTGAGCTTCATTTCCACCACAATTTTTAGCCCCCATAGTAAGGTAGTGGCTTCCGCCACATTGTTGATTCCTTGACCCAAACTTCCTGAGTAGGCAACCAACACATCGCCTTTTTTGTCCCGCAACACACCACCTACTGTCGCAAGCCCCTTACGTGTTGCCCCATCAAATTTTAGTTTAACAGTGGGGCCAGTGGGGGTTCCAACATGTATTTCTTCTAGCTACCACCTTTGGGTTGTCAAAATTAAGGAAATTGGGAAGAATATTCCATTTCATAGCAATATCCTCCTCTTTTCTACTTGGGGATTCCTGTGGCAATCTAACTTTAGCAGCCATAACATTCTCAATAATGAGCTTGCCCAGAATCTCTCCCACAATCTCCTCACCCCTCTCCTCCCCACGAAAGACCTTGTTGATTCTCTCCTTCCAAATGCCCCAACAAACATGTGGAGAGAGGATAATCTAGAGGATTTTGGGGTGAGGATGGTAGAATGGGCAACTCTAGTTCTCCACGAATTGCTCCATTCCTCTATTCATGACCCAATCGATCAATTTTTTTTTTCTAGATGTAGGACTAGACCTTAAGGGTATAGGGGCATTCCATAAAGAGGTGAGTTATGCATTCCTCCACCTTCTTGCATAGATAACATTTGTTGGTGATTGGTAAGCCTCACCTTCAAAGGTTATCAGTTGTGAGAATTTTCCCATGCATCATCGTCCACCAAAAGAAGTTCACTTTTGGTAGTTACTAACTAATCCATATCTTTTTCCAGCTTATCACGGTCTGATCTTTTTCAAAGATGAGATGGTAGGCAGACTTGACCGAGAATCAACCATTCATCTGCCTGTCCCACACCACCTCATCCTTCTGATCATGCATAGGAAGAACATAGTGACAGATTAGATCCTCCAGCTCTTCGATCAGGGAGTCCTCACTATTTGGTATATCCAAAGTGGATAATTCTTTCCATTTCCCATGATCATTAATATAGTCCACCACCCTCATCCCCATCATTATTTTTAGAGGTTCCTGTAGGCCACTGAATTTGTTGTAACTAAGAGGTTTCCCCCCTATGCAGTTATCCTCCTAGAATTTGATTCTTTTCCCATTCCCACCTAGCCATCTCACACCTTTTCTCAGAAGGGCCCTATTTTTGAGGATGTTATTCCAGATCTTAGACCCACTAGGTGATGCAGAGCCACACCTTGGAAAGCTCAGGAAGAATACTCACTCAACTGAGTTACTTCAAGGGGCACGACATCAATCAGTCGGGATCAAACTTGAACCAAACTCAAGATTGGATTAATTCGAATATATAAATCTCCATAGTTTATCTTCACCCGCACACCAAGATCTTTAACCCGGAATGTCCTCAAAGAAAATATATTTGCACTTTGACAAGAGAGACCAAGATCGAATTGCTGCCAAACTCCATAGTCTATTATCTATATCCTTTCTAAGGCAAAAACTGAAACTTTCTCTATTACCCAAATTCGAATGCCTCTCTTACATAGCCAACCGGCTTATTTAAAACTGACTCTCCTTTTCTAATAAAAGGATGAGGAATGTTTTTTCGTCTTCTATCCAAGAAAAGGATAAGAATTCGAAACTGCCTACTACCTATTATTGGAATCTGACAATCATGCAGTAGGCCACATTTTAAATATCCACATTTTTTTTGTCTTCTATCCAAGAAAAGGATAAGAATCCGAAACTGCCTACTACCTATTATTGGAATCTGACAATCATTATCTACGAATTAAAACTATTCTAATTTAAAAAACCTATACCTGGTCCTAGGTGGCTATATCTGGAGAGCTCATCGAACTGCTACTCTAGGTATGCCACCACATGTAGGACGTTTATTGAAAACATTAAATTTAAATATTGAAAACATAAAACATTTCTTATTTTATTTCCCGCTCTGCTACTGCAGCATACTCCCCTGTAGAAAGAATCTCAAGTCCACTTGAGATGAGATCGTGTACTGATGAACCATGTTTGCTAATTTGTTGCTCATCCATCCAAATAGCCTCTGTCACTGGTTTGTTCTTCCATTTGACTAGATACTAAGGGTATTGTCGTCTGCGAGTTTTCTTTATTTTTGTATCTAAGATTTTCTCCAACTGAGGTGGTGTTGGTTTAGGTAGTTGTTGCAGATCTTCTGTTACTGAATCTTCATGTACGACTTGTGTTTCATAACCTCTATATTGTGTGAGATCACAAACATTGAATATGGGTGAAATACCGATGTCTGTAGGTAACTGAATTTTGTAAGCATTATGTCCATATTTTTCCAGAATTTGACAAGGGCCAATTTCTTAGGTAGTAACTTTGTATTCTTCCTTTGAGGTAACCTCTCTTTCTTCAGATATGCCCATACTAAATCACCAACTTCGAATTGTACTTCTCTTCTTTTCTGATCAACAACTTCTTTGTACTTTTGATTTGAATTCTGTAGCTGCAACTTGACTTGATGTTGGACCTCTTTAATAGCTTTAGCAAATTCTTCAGCATGTGAACTACTTGGAAAAGTATTTGGAAGTTCCCTCAGCTCGAGAATTCCTCTTGGATGTGTACCATACACAATCTGAAATGGAGATTTCCCTGTACTTCTATTCACTGTATCATTGTATGAGAATTCAGCTTGAGCAAGTATGGAATCCCACTTTTCTCCATGTTGTTTTGTAAGGCATCTTAATAGATTTCCCAAAGATCTGTTGACAACTTCTGTTTGACCATCGGTCTGTGGATGATATGCAGATGAAAATGATAAATTTGTGCCTAGTTTCTTCCAAAGAGTCCTCCAAAAATGACCCACAAATCTGCCATCTCTGTCTGAAACAATATTTAGTGGTAGTCCATGAATTCACACTATCTCCTTGAAAAATAAATCTGCAATGTATGATGCATCTTTGGTGGATTTACATGTTAAGAAATGTGACATTTTACTGAATCTATCCACAACAACAAAAATGCTATCATACCCCTTCTGAGTTCTTGGTAATCCCATAACAAAATCCATACTAATACTTTCCCATGGTCGTGAATGAATAGGTAAGGGCTGATACAATCCTGCATTGGTACTTTTACCTTTACCTTTCTGACAAATGGTGCATTCTTCCACAAACTTCCGCACATCCTTTTGTAACTTTGGCCAAAAATAGTGTCTACGAACCAGCTCTAAAGTCTTATCCAGTCCAAAATGACCAGATAATGCCCCACTATGTTTCTCCTGTATGATATTATCTCTCATTGAACACTTTGGGATGCAAAGTTGTCCTCCTCTGAACAATAATCCTTCTTGAACCAGAAAATCAGAATATTCCCTATTGTACCTTTCATCTAGATTAATACATGCTTGATAAATGTCTTTGAAATCAGCATCATCAACATACATACCTTTCAGATTTGAAATGCCTGTAGTTTCCAACTAAATTTGTGACGTAGTCAAAGTTCTTCTGCTTAATGCATCAACAACCTTATTTGTTACTCCCTTCTTGTGCTTGATAGAAAATGTGAATGCTTGCAATGTCTCCACCCATTTCATGTGCCTATGATTCAATTTCTCTTGACTGTTGATGAAACTAAGTGCCTGGTTATCTGTGTATACAATGAATTCCCTGGGTAGCAAATAGTGTCTCCATTTCTTCAGGGATTGAACAAGTGCATACATTTCCAAATCGTATGATGAATATCTCTATTTGGCTTCATTGAGCTTCTCACTGAAAAAGGCTACTGGTCTATCCTCTTGACTAAGAACACCTCCTATGGATATGTTGCTTGCATCACATTCTATCTAAAAGACTTTATTGAAATCAGGAAATGCCAGGACTGGTTGTCGGGCCACTTTTTGCTTAAGAAGTTCAAAGGCTTTATTGGCTTCTTCTGTCCAAACAAATTTACACTTTTGGCCTCCTTCTATGGTGTTCAAAATAGGTGCACAAATCAAGCTGAAATTTCTGATAAACTTTCTGTAGAAAGTGGCTAAACCATGAAAACTTCTAACTGCTGCAATAGTTCTGGGAGTTGGCCAAGAAAGAATTGCACTTACCTTATCTTGATCCATCTTGAGTGTTCCCTTTGAGATCACAAAGCCAAGGTATGTCAGTTCCTCTCGCATAAAACTACACTTCTCAATATTGATCATTAGCTTTTCCTCTTGTAACCTTCTCAACACCAAATCTTTGTGTTTCAGATGCTCCTCTTTTGTTTCGCTGAAAACCAAAATGTCATCTAGATATACTATCACAAACTTCCATGTAAAATCCTTCAACACTTCATTCATAAGCCTCATAAACGTACTAGGAGCGTTAGGCAATCCAAATGGCATTACCTTCCATTCATACAATCCCTCATTTGTCTTAAATGTTGTTTTCCATTCATCTCCTGGCCTAATTCTTATCTGATGATACCCGCTTTTCAAATCAATCTTTGAAAAATATCTTGCTTTCCCTAAATAATACAGTAAATCTTCTATTCTAGGCATTGGAAATCTGTACCTTATAGTGATCTTGTTTAGTGCTCTTGAATCTGTGCATAATCTCTATGTTCCTTCTTTCTTTGGTGCTAGGACTGTTGGTATGGCGCATGGGCTTAGACTTTTACCAATCAAACCAGCCTCTAGCAACTCTCCAATTTGTCTTGCCATTTCTTCATTTTGTTGTGGTGTTAGTTTATATGCCGCCTTGTTGGGTAGTGCTGATCCTGGTATGAGATCAATGCAATGACTGATTTCTTGCACTGGTGGGAGACTTTTTGGTATTCCATCAGCTATAATTTCTTTGTACTTGTCCAGAATTGGTTCCACTTCGTCAGGTACCTTTTCCTTGTTCTTTTCTATCACTTCCACCTTCAAGTTTGAAGACTCCATCTCTGAATTTTCTTCCTCAGTCTGATTTTCAGCATCATTCTGCAATTTGTCCTTGAGTACAGGAATCAGTGCAAAGAGTGGGCTCTTCTTTTCTTTCACTTCTTTCAATAATTCTTTCTTACCCATCACCATAACTTTGGCTTCTACGGCTTTTGCTTCTTCTTGACTTGGCTCAACTAAAGGTATCAGTTCAATGACCTTTCCATTCTTTGTAATGGTATATGTATTCTTCACTCCATCATGATGTGCCTTGAGATCATATTGCCAGGGTCTGCCGAAAAGTAAATGGCATGCATCCATGTTAACAATATCAAACAATAATCTGTCCTTATAGGCTCCAATATGAAATTCCACCCAAGCTTGCTCTTCTACTATAGTATGCTGCCCTTTATTTAACCAAGATATTCTGTAAGGATACGGGTGTTGTATTCTTGCTAGCTTCAACTTTTCCACCATTTCAAGAGACACAAAATTTTCTGTAGAACCAGAGTCTACTAGTACCTTGCAAACTTTTCCTCCAGATTTACAGGTAGTTCTGAAAATGGACTTCCTTTGTGGTGGTTCTTCTCTGACAGGCCTTTTCAACAGTGTTCTTCTCATCATAAGTGCTTCCCCTTTTTTCGGATAACCATGGTTGTCTAAATCTTCTTGTAAATCCGCTTCTGGTGCTAGATGTATTCTTCTTTCGCCATGAGTACTAGAGCTTGCTTTTGCTAGACATTTGTGTGCCATATGACCTTCCTGATTACAGTTGTAACATCTTATTGGTCCATTCGTCCTTCCTGGTGATCTTCCTCTGAAATTTGGCCTTCTACCTCTGAAACTTCCTCTGAAATTATCAAACTTATTAACTTCATTATGCATCTCCGTTTGTGGCTGAAAATTTGGACTCCTTCCTGCAAATGTACCTCTTCCTCTGAATGGTTGTCTTCCTCTGCCTCTGTTATTATTTTCTTGTCTCCTTTTGATTTTCTCTTCCACCTTCAAAGCCAGCTGATAACATTTAGCTACCGTGTTAGGACTTAGCAACTGCAACTCTTCTTGTATGTTCATCCTCAAACCATTTAGGTATCTTGCTACCTTGATACTCTCAGGTTCTACAAATTTTGACCTTAGACTTAACTTCTAAAACTCTTCTATATAAGTACAGACATCCATATCCCTTTGTCTGAGATTCTGCCTCTTCTGATGCAACTGTACCTCATAGTCTTCAGGGAGATTTGTCTCTCTTATCATTGACACCATCTTCTTCCACGAACAGATCTTCCTCTTATCTTCCTTTACCCTTTCTTCTTGCACGAAATTCCACCATGTAAGGGCTGCTCCCTTCATTCTGGATTTGGCCAATTTAACTTGCTGCGATTCTGAAACTTTCTCACATTCAAAATGATTCTCTAAGGCTTCAATCCATTCCAACACTAATTCAGCGTCCATCTTTCCTGTAAACATAGGTAAATCAACGGGTTTTCCTCCCAAAGCCTTTAAAGCTTTAAAAAATGGCCTCTTGTTCTCAACTATTCTATCTTCTTCACTGTCGGGTACATCTTCCTCTTCTTCCATTTCTTCTTTCATTTCTTTCTTCTCAACTACACTCTGCATATATTCCAACTTACTGGCTAGTTCTGCCACTATCCCCTTCAACTCTCTATTCTCGTTCTGGAGAAGTTCTTCTTGCTCCTCGACCTTCTTCGCTAACTCTGCATTGGTCACCATCTTGCTTGACCCTACTAAAGAATCTCGATCAGGGGCGTTCAACATATAACTTCACAACTTGCAACTCTCAAGCTCTGATACCAAAAATGATGCAGAGCCACACCTTGGAAAGCTCAGGAGGAATACTCACTCAACTGAGTTACTTCAAGGGGCACGACATCAATCAGCCGGGATCGAACTCGAACCAAACTCAAGATTGGATTAATCCGAATATATAAATCTCCATAGTTTATCTTCACCCGCACACCAAGATCTTTAACCTGGAATGTCCTCAAAGAAAATATATTTGCACTTTGACAAGAGAGACCAAGATCGAATTGCTGCCAAACTCCATAGTCGATTATCTATATCCTTTCTAAGGCAAAAACTGAAACTTTCTCTATTACCCAAATTCGAATGCCTCTCTTACATAGCCAACCGGCTTATTTAAAACTGACTCTCCTTTTCTAATAAAAGGATGAGGAACGTTTTTTCGTCTTCTATCCAAGAAAAGGATAAGAATCTGAAACTGCCTACTACCTATTATTGGAATCTGACAATCATGCAGTAGGCCACATTTTAAATATCCACATTTTTTTCATCTTCTATCCAAGAAAAGGATAAGAATCCGAAACTGCCTACTACCTATTATTGGAATCTGACAATCATTATCTACGAATTAAAACTATTCTAATTTAAAAAACCTATACCTGGTCCTAGGTGGCTATATCTGGAGAGCTCATCGAACTGCTACTCTAGGTATGCCACCACATGTAGGACGTTTATTGAAAACATTAAATTTAAATATTGAAAACATAAAACATTTCTTATTTTATTTCATTTTCTTATTTTATTTTATTTCTCAGAAGGGCCCTATTTTTGAGGATGTTATTCCAGATCTTAGACCCACTAGGTAGATCATTATTGAGGAGGTTATATTTGAAGTGAGTGTTGGCAAGGTACTTAGCCTTCATAATTCTTCCCCAACCAGTTTCATTTTCCACCAATCTCTACCCCACTATTGTGAGTAGAGCCTTATTTATATCAACCATTTTTCTTATACTCGACCCCCCTTTATCCTTTGGTTTGCACATAGTCTCCCAATTCACCAGACTCCATTTATTCTCGTCCTCCATGCCAAACCAAAGGAAGTTCCTTTGCACTCTTTTAAGTTTGTCAGCCATTAGTTGGCTGATCTTGAAAATTGAGAGAAAGTAGATGGGAATTCCTTGAAGCGTCGCACCAAGGAGTTGCAGTTTTCCCGCATTGCTAAGCAACTTGCCTTTCATCCAACAAGCTTCTTTTGCATTCTTTCCAGGACAGTGTTCCAATAGTTGGTTGAGACCTCTTTCATGGTTAGAGGGAGCCCGAGGTATGTGCCCAGGAGGTTCTCCGATTGACAACCAAGGATATTTTTGATCTTCACTTGCAAAACCTCGGGGGTGTTAAAATTATGTATCTTGCTTTTAGGTAGATTAATTTGTTGACCTGAGCAACGAGGACTTAATGTTATTTAGTAATAATAACCAACATAAAATGAAATAGGTTGTCCACAATGCCCTCCATGCTTCTACTCCACAAATCACCCATTTTTTAATTGAGGAAATTGGTGCCCAAATTGTCCATATTAGATTAAACATTGTATAAAGCATCTGGAATCATTTGGCTAAGAAATTTAGCCTCACAACTTTTATATTTTTTTAATGGATCCATTTTCTTGTGGTACACTGAAGCTTGTTGTTGAAACTTGAGCCAAATTATTGAAATAGGGCATATAAAAGTACTTTCCTGCCACTCCAATGGCAATTCCTTCAAAGATAGAGTGAAAATAGAGTGCCACTACATGGTTTTAACTAATTAATTATAGTGAGCCTTGTCCACTCTTTTCTATGAAAACAAAAAAGGTGCACGAATGGTAAAACCTATTGATTATAAAGCTTTAACAAGGTCTATGTTGACTAGTTTTCTTGAAAAAAAATATCACCAACAATTCACTGGGCGATGACCAAACTATATGTTTTTTCTTCTTATTATCCAAATTTGGATCTTAAAAATTAAATTTTCTATTAAAATGACCCAATTAGTTTAAATGAGGGATAAACCCTAATTTGACGGAGTAACCTTCAAAGGTTGTTCCTCTCCAAGCATTAATTTCACTTTTGAATCATTTACATTGATGGAATTTCAAAGGTCAATATCAAGTATGTAGTACTAATCTTGTATCTTCAATGTCTACTAATAACTACATAATCAATTTACACTAATATCTAAAATTTTAAAAGAGCTCCATATTTAAAATCATTGTTGTTAAACTATAATTTTCTCTCTACTACTTTTCGTTTTGAGTTTGAAATAATTCTATCATTTGTATTTCAAATTGTTAATCTATCTATGTTAAATAAAAGATTATTAGGATTAGTAGGATTTGTTAGTATTATTTTATTGATAAATTAAGGTGGAAGTAATGTTCAAATGATTTTAATCATTATTTGTACTTTTTGATTTTTGAATGATTGACTATTCTTTATATTTATAATTTTGTAAGATAATTTAATTCATTCAGTTATTTTATATATTTTTATTTAAAACATAGAATTTAATTTAATGTATAGAATAAAAATAAAATATTATATATATTATAATATAAAATAAAGATTTAAAAAGATTATTTCTTTTTAAGAATATGTAAGATTATATTTGACATTTTAGTTCTAACATTAGACTTTATAATTTCTATTTAATATTAAACTTATATTTTGCATTGAATTAGTTTTCAATTATTTTTTTTTTAATATTTTATATTTATAAATTTATATTGACCTTTAAATTTATTTTAAATAAGTACATAAATTTTAAAATGTAAAAGAGTATACCAATTATTGCAAATCTTAATGATGCTAATTTGTTTTTATGAGTTATAAAGAATTTGAAAGTCTTATTAGTTTGAATTTTATGCTTTATTTGTACGAATTAATTATTTTACCTTTTGTTCTCAAACTTAATATTTTGCATAGCATAGATGCAAGATATAGATTTGACTGTGGATGTGATTCATTTATAATATTTTTTAACGCATATTTTAATATTGCATTTTTTATAATATAATTTTTGTCATTCAATTAAAAATACTAAAAAAATGATATTTCTTATATTATATAATCGTCTAAGAAATATTATTATATATCATAATTATAAATTATAATATAATAATATATAATAATATATATATAAATAAAATTAAAATTAAAATTATAATTAATAAGAAAATTATAAATATATAATATTTTTATCTAATTAAAACATTTTATAAACTATAATAAATTTATTAAATTAAGACTATTTATTTAAAAACTAAAATTTAAATTATAATTAATATCATTATAGAAAACTATAAATATATAATATTTTTATCTAATTAAAACATTTTATAAACTATAATAAATTTATTAAATTAAGACTATATTTATTTCAAAACTAAAAGCAAGTACTAAGCCACTATGTGGCACTTGTTGTATTTGTGAATTTAGTAATTAATATTTTCTATTTCAACGAATTCACTTTTTGAATATTTTTGTTTTTATTTTAACTTTCTAAATTTTCTAATGTTTATATGATAAGTTTTTAAGTTTCAAAATTATTATTAAAATTATTTTAAGCTTTAAATATGGTCTAAGCTATTAGATTTAATCCATATAAATGTTACAAAGCTTAAAGAATTTTGTATTACCAAAATTACCAAAATCATTGTATCGAATTTTTTTTGTATAGAAATAGAATATTTTTACTATGAACATAACCACTACACCTCTTTAGATATAAATATTAGTTAGTTAATGCAATCGGATTTCCACAATCCATAATAGTTAATATTAGTACTACTTTTGTTTAGATTAATTAATAAATACAAATAAATTTTGGGCAGTCCATAGACATTGCCCTCAAAGTCCCTTATGGTACGGCACCTTTAGAATCCCCATAGATGACATAAAGTTTTATTCACTGTGAAAGGAGGGGCGAGAAATTGGAGCGTGATTGCTTAAATAAAACTTTCGGAGGTTGCAGGCTTTATACCCACTTTTTTTTTAATTGTGCATCGTTCCCTGCTAATCCCTACTCGAAATTATTCCAGGAGTTTGACTCATAATGCAGCAGGTAGATCGCACCCAATTCATATTCTCCTTTGTTTTTTTTGTTTGTCTCACGAACTCCATTCAGCATCGACACCCCCTTCTTCGTACTTTGTAAAACAAAAGTTTTTTCAGTATGAGCAAGACCACACGATTGTTTTGCAGTGGCGCTGAAAATGGATTTCGAGCTTTAGTTTTATGAAAAAAAATATCTACGGGGTTTGATTCAATATACTGTTTATTTTGTAACAAACAGGGTGGAGGTGTTGAGACCGAGGTGACATGGGAGGACCAACAGAATATCAATAAGTTTGGCAGGCTTAACAATAGGTTTCATGAACTGGAGGATGAGATCAAGGCTAAAAAGGTTAGTGTGACTTATTTGTAGAAAATCCCCTCAGGCTTCCTGGAATTTTTAGAATGAAATAATAGTGCTTTTATTCGTAGGGCATTGTTAATGCGGTGTTAACTTCAGGCAGGGGGATTGGCAACACAACATTAGAACCAGGCATATGATGGTCACTCTTTTTGGTTTTTCGTTTTGTTTCTTGTGGCTGAATCATCTTAGTTTATCATTATTACTTTCAATACTAGAAATCAAGCCTTTGCCACATCATCAGCATCTCAGTCGTTAATTTTATTTCTGTTAAGAGATGGAGAAAATGGGAGCAGGATCACTGGGTTGGAACTTGGACGGTACAAAATTGAAAAATACACGAGGTAAATGGAAAAGGGGGGTTTCATACGTAGTAATATCTGGTTCTGTGGAGCCTATTTGATTATGGCATAAATATTACATACATACATGTGTGTATGTTTATCTTATTTTAGAAGACGCATATGTTTATGTCTGTATTTTAGAAGACATATGTGTCTCTATGTATGCCAATGCTTTTGTGTATAGCCTAAAGAAACAAGATAAATATCATGAATATGTTATTAAATATTTATATGTTTGTCTATTTATTCTGTCTGGAAATTGGACCGCAGGCCAGGTTCTGAGTGAATGCACGAAGAACCTGCCTGTGACAAGATAGCTATTTTCAAAATAGTCTCAATTGAGGATAAGGGGCCCGTCGCTGGTACATAGGACTTGCATAGTGAAGTTGCTGCTTGTGTCTCTATTGGAGTAGATGGTGATTTTGATGATTTAAGTGAAAAATAATACGCTGATTTGCATTGATCATCCATGTGCAATTAAAGTAATGTCAACTGTTTTATATGTTTTATTGGCTCGCAGTTGACATTAAATGATGAATTTAATTTTGTAGACTTGTGCAACTGATGGTTCTATATTAATACATGTCTGGAAGTTCCTACATTCTTACCATCCAGAGCCAAAGACCAGGTCTATCCAGACAAGCCATGTAATCGGCTCTTGCCTCCACCAAGACACACCATTTCATTTAAAAAAAAAACCCTGTCAACAGCAGCTCCCTAGAACTGTCACACATATTATACGTCATTGCAGTAAACCAGAATCCTGAGATACACCAAACAAAATGAAAATGCAAGCACCTGTACCAGCCTGGAGGTAAGTACCCAGCATCCACAATGCAGCATGATTACTGTGCACACATTGCATTCACTATTACAATGACATTTAATGATTCTGAAACAACTCATGTTGGGTGTTTGATATAGTTTTTATTTTTATATCACATATATCTTGTATGGCTGAACTCGATTGAACCTGTACAAAATATCAGCGAATTGCCAAACCCAAATCTTGGCTCATATAGGCAACTGAGCTAGAATTGAAAAGCTTGTTTGGATTAAAGACTTTGTTGTCAAAAAAATGGCATTACTGGTGCTTGAAATTATAAACAGGATCTTTGCCATTTACAAAGACAAGAGTGATATTTGAATGAACTGGAACATCAAAATCTGAAGTGGAAACTAGATTTGAAGAAGGTAACACAAAATATATGAACAAAGATATTTATAAGATAGGTGAAGCTGTATAAAATGCTTTGATTATTATTGAAAAATGTAGTTAAAAATGTGATATGTATTATAGACCATAGGGTAAGTAGAGGCTTTCCCAAGAAAAGACAGATGCTGATTAAAGCCTATCCAAGGGCATACAGTCCTTAAGAATGCCAGAGCTGTCTAGTTTTTTAGTTTGAGGACTAAAGACCTTTTGTAATTTCTTCTCCTCGCTGATCTCTTGTCCCCTATGTGGGTGATTTTTTTTAGTCAAAATGTCTTCAGGTTTCTTTTGGTGGCAGTAAGGTCAGGTCATAAGCATCAGTCCATGATGGATTGCATGACTGCATAAGCAGGGAGTGACTAACTTATGCATACTGACAACAGAAATGATGGGTACTGACTCGTTTGTGATAATGATGGCATTGTTGATTATATAACTGATGGGTTGTTTAATTATTTGTGATTAGTACAACATAACTAGCTAGATGACTGTGTAGTGGCTGGATCACACGTTGCTGGTGATAATTGTATAACTGGCACAAGATTGTGTAGTCCTAATGACAACATATATTTTAGAAGTGCTAGTGATTTAGATATTGGATTGGATTATCATGCAGAAGTGGGCAACTATTTATCTGTTCATTTGGACATATACATACAAAGTGATTAATAATCTATTCATGACCAGTTATACCCAGTATATTCAAGAAATACATGCTTATCTGAGTGATTGTAGCAGAGGCCTTTGGCATGAAAATTAATCAAATTATAATGTTAAAAATGGTTATCAGGGTCAAAGTGTTTCAAATATTAGTGTTTAACCTCCCAATTGGCCATAGGCACATCTATCTAAGCCCAAGAGAGGTATGAATGCAGAGCCCTTTTGGCCCTAGGAGCTATTTATATGGTCATGTGTAGGGTGTGCTTAGATTACTCTCTTATAATCATACACGTACACCATATACCCTTCCTACATGATGGATTTCAGACAGTTTGGCATATCTTATATCCTATCATATGAGTCATATTTGGAAAACTTGGACTCAACAATAACTTGGCTGACCCAAATTTTTAAAAAACTTTCGACTCACCAAAAACTCAGTGAAAAAAATCAGCAATAATTTGGCACATTTATCAAACATTTGAAAATATATAATATATTAATTTTTTTAAGATCACACATATACACCAGATTTATAGAGCACATATTGATTTGAGATTTCCAGATTTATAGAGCAATTATCGATAGCATAGAATCATAGACCAAAAAACAAGTACTATATCTAAATAAAATTGAGTTCAATACATATCGTAGTCCCAACTCCACGAAACAACTACAACCACTCAAAAAATTGGAAATCATAATTTGTGTCTATGACTAAAGCTCAAAAGAGATTGTTTGTGTTTGGTGGATAGTGCTGAAGTAGTTGCAATGTCCTTAATGGGTGCCTCAATAGTTGCCTCATCCATAGTGATAGGTCGCTCAATAGGAGCCTTTTCTGGATGGCCAAGCTCGTGTTTGTCCTCCTTACATACTGCCACTTTACATCCCATTTAACTCCCTTCTTCTCCAACTCAGCTAGGTGATTTTCAGTAAAGAATGGATCTACATTCACATCATCACCATTAGGAACAACAATCCAATCTTCTGAATATGGATCAATTTTGTCCAAGTTGAGTGCTTTATGTGAAGGTTGTTGCCCTTGCACCACCTTTTCATGCAGTCGAAGGTTGTACCACACATACACAAGGTCATTTATTTGCTTTTGGGTTAACTTATTGTACTTTCTTGTTAATTTTTTAAGATTTATGTTCACAATCAGAAGCACTACAAGGCTGCAATAATATGCAGATGTCAACTATTTGAAGATTAGGAATTGTGGCATTATAATATTCCCTCCACAAATGTGCAAGAATAAAAAATGCCGCTTATAAATGGATAAAGATTTCAAAAAACTTAATTATTGAAATAAATGGTATAATAAAATTAAACAATAGCTTGTTGGCCTTCTTATAGTTCTATTACTCATCGTGTATTAGGTCTTGCAGGCTGATTATCAAGTAATCTCCGAATACATGTCTCAAGGCCAACCCTGACATCTGCATTTGCTTTGAAGTATTGGAGGAAAAAAAAACTTGTGGTTCAAGTAGGCAACAACATGAATATGCTGGTAGAGTTGTTGGTTCCACCTCTGATCGAATATGCACCATATGGGTTCATATTTGGTCTTGTCTGATCCATACAAGAGTTGAATGACCTCTTTGGATCTAATCATGCCCTCATATTGATATGCATGAGATTTTTTATCCCCATCCACCATTTGTAGAACCTCACCAAATGGTTTTGATATCTTAATATAATTATTTTAACAAAAAACAATGAATTGTAGTATTAGAAAACTAAATAATAAATCATCAATTGAAGTTTGAAAGCTACATTTGATCTCCTCCATCATCTTGACAAATCTAATATCAAAGATGGGTCTTCGGAACCTTCTTTGCTTTAGGCTTCCTGTTGACGTGAGTTCTGTTCCGCTACAACATGCAGAATTGAATACTTAGTAGTCTAGGATGAAACATCAAATTTCCAACCCTCTCTTGAATAAGGATGCTTACATGCTAAACAATGCATACAAATTGTGTGATCAAATGAGACAACCTCAAGATTCTTTCTAATGGTGGACTTTTTCTCAGTTTCATGATGTGATATGTTGCTTATTACACAGGGACTTATGCTGTTTATTCAGTGGATACCAACTTGATTTTAATTTCTTCCAACCAACAAATTGCAAAGGAAAGGGTTTAGAAAGGTATTCTATTCCTAGAATGCAAGAAATTGTGCATATCTTTGTGGCTATTAGACTTAGTTTAGCCACTGACATCAACCAACCTAGTGCAATCTCCTAAGGTAAATGTAAGATATTCAAACTACCACCATTTCATTAACACCTTTGATCGATGCATATTAGTGTGTAAATAATAATCAAAGTTAAGTTCATAAATATGCCACTTGACCATACAAGGCCAACTTATAATCAGTAAGCAACTAGTGGTTTGGTCTTGAGCAAGTTCACTAAAGATGCATCTACTACTTCTGATTAGCATGAAATGAAATCTATTTTGAATGAGGAATTGCAGAAACAATGCAATACTCCAAAGCAATACAAGTAATCCACTATGCAGACCAACAATGAATCAATAATTACTTTGATAGCATTATAGCAACAATTTGAGTGTCTCCTCTCCTACCCTACTCTATAATCAATTTAGTTACAGATGTGAGGGCCTTGGCCTTTTAAAGTTGTTTAATTACAATAATGGGCCAAGATCAATTTAAGATCAAGGGCCAAGATTTGCCTATTACAAACCTATTTAGGTTTCCCACTATTATTGTCCAATAATAAAAATTACAATGCTTTTGAAAGCTAATTAGAAAATAAATAAGGTAGAGACACTAGATGCCTTCCACATGCACATTTAACATAAAATGATTGAATGTGCTTGAACACGTGTAACTATAATTTTTTGATTGGTTTAAGACGAAGTTATCGGTTTGATTTTGATTTTGAGTTTGGGTTCGAAGGATTGGTTCATCGGTACAACAAAAATTTGAAAAGGGTTTTGGGTTCGTTGGTACAAAAACATGTAAAAATTATAGATATATACATATTTATGAAGCCTAGAAGCATGAGTTAAATTAGAATGTTGCGTAGTATCATAAAGTCATATGATTTAAACAAAATAAACACCATAAACTTCAAAACTTGTAGTCATAGCATTATGAATTGTGATCATACCATAATATATTTTAAGTTCAACTAATGGATAAAAAATTCACTAATAATATTCTTCTTCATCTTCTCCATCTTCTTCTTCTTCTTCTTCTTTGGCATTAGTTGACTCAACAGCAGGGATTTTTTTAGTGGCTATTATTCACCAATTGGCTAATATGTCTCGATTGGGCTATAGAAATTGGCTAAAAAAAACACCGTATACTAGTTGACCGGTTCGCCCAGATTTTATAAAATACTCATATAGTGGTCGGAATGTTCGCCACTATTGTTATGTAATTTCAGTTTGGTAGTCGGGTTCTTCGCCCATATTTCTCTTTAATGTTTACTCTTATTCGCCATGGAATTAATTGAGTGTCTCTTTCGACGATCATCATTCGCCAAATTCCCATTTTCCTATGTGAATTTTTTTTTTAATGAGTGACACTAACAACTGTGCTCCACAGACAACTTACCTTGATACGTGTCAACATTTCAGTGACTACCTCGACAATTCTTCTTCCTTCAAGAAATGTTGGCCGAAATTAAACCTCAGCCATTGATCTTGGATCATCAGACGGTCTGAGTTCTCAAATAATACATTTAACATAATTACATTTCAAAACATAATTCGCCATCAATATTAATAATTTTATTAAAAACATAAATTATAATCGCCATTATTTTATAAAAATTGTCTAAACTATTAAAAAATTCGCCACCAAATATCCATCGATTGACGCATAATTTGCCAACACTATTAATTTTTTTCACCCAAATGACATGTGATTCGCCACAATTTTATAAATTTTGGGAGGGGGGGGGGTTCCTTAAAATTATCCTTGCTCAACAGTAGAGGTAAGGCAATGGGATCAACAACAACAATAATAACTCGTGTAACTCCTCCTTGCACAACCAAACTCTTGCCCAACCTCCTATTTGCCCTTTCCCAGGACAAATAATGTACTTGTATGCCACAAATGAGAATTAGAAGCCAACATAAGCCTTTTATTCCCACCTTTTAGGGTTAAATGTATGAAAACTCTATAAATTTGCAAAAAAATTTCACTTAAATGACGTGTGCGGTCCCAGTTTGTTGAAGTTTTTGCTTGGTTCAACTTGTTCGGCATGGTTTGCCTTGGTCAGTTCTAACAATCAATAAGTTTGAATTGGCCCTTGATTCTTGAACACTCCCCACACCAATAGGTGAGTTAGACAAGGAGTAGGTATTAGTTTGTACCCAGGTTGGTCTGACAAGGTCTAGGGGCGAATGAGGGTAACTCAGGTTGAAGACAAGTGGAGACCTTAGCATCCTTATCTCATAGACTTGATCAATTCTTTGGTGATGAAAAAATCAAAATATCTTCTGATACCCAATATTATCAAGCCTCCAATTAAGATGGCATATTCTCAAATTGTTTCATCTTCTCAAATTTTCACCATCTTTTGGACATCTCATTGTCACAATCTTGAACTTGCTTATAATCGCAAAATTGACATCTCTTTTGATGCCTTGACTTTGATATTCTTGAAGTGATGAAACCTTCATGCATTTGGATCCTTCAAAGCGAACTTGGATTTCCAAAGGAAATTAATGTTGATGACGATTTTCCTTTACTTGTAAGCATGCTCATTTTCTTGCATGACCCGTTCTTTGATATCCATTTTAATAATCTGACCTTGAACTTGGACTGGAATCTTCCTTTTTGGTTTCCTTCTCGAACTATCTTGCTCGCCTTGAATCCTTAAACTTGTTCTTGTAGCAACTATTTGTTCTCTTCTTATTTGAAGTCTTGAACTTGGTCTTGCCACATCTCTTTGCTTTCCAAGCCCCTTCTCCAATAATTCCCTTCTCCAAAAATTACCTTGGAAAACAAAATAAAATTTCATTAAGCTCACAAAATGATAAGTATAAACAATATTAAGGAAATCTGAAAGCTTCATGATATGAAATTGCATCTAGAGCTTTAAATCAACTTTTTCCTCTATTTGATTATGAAATCTCAACTTTATAAGATCTGATTTTTTCTAATTTCTGCTCAGAGTTCTCTCTTTTGCAAGTTTTAAATTCTGATTTTTCTTTCTTTTTAAGCTCAGCTCACTCACTTTTGTAAGTTTAAGTTTTGATTTGACAAAATAAAAAATTTGCCTTTTAAGATTTCTCTAAGGTCACCCACCCTTGCATGAAATCAGATTTTTATCATTTTTGCTTTCCTTTTAAACTCAAATTGATGTTCTCTTGCATTGAGCGCCCCTGATGTCAAGGGCAAATATTTTAAGATGTTGGGAATCAAATTCCCAAGTTTTGAGAAATTTTGCCCCTTGCTAAAGTCTTATCCATCATCTTTATTTGCACTTTTGGCCAACTTCTTTCTCTTCAAAATTTTCATTTAGATATGCAAATCTTAAACTTATTGTATTTCAACTTGGAGAGATGGTGGAAGTTTTAAGATGTTTGGAATGATTTTCTTAAATTGCAAAAGCTTCACCCAAGACCTCTATATGTTAGGGATTGGGAGAAGTTGGGAATGAAATTCCCAACTCATGAAAATTTTCGCCCAATATTGGGGTGTTTTGCTCTTATAATTTTGGTCAACTTTGCCATTATCCTTTCATTTTAAGTCCACACAAGGGATTCTAATCTAGCTTTCACCTTATAATACATTGTATACCAATAGCGGAAATCCCAAGATCTTAGGAATTCTGAACTGATTTTGAACTTGATTTCCTCTTCATTTGTTCCCAAACTTGGTGTTCCCTTTCCATTTTCACCAAATTTTCCTCTTCAAACAATGTTTTTCACCTTTTTGATCAACTAGGAGTTAATAAATTTCATCAAAATCTTGTTTATGGCAAGGGGAGGATTTGGAGAATCGGGCATTTTCTAAAGGGCAGAATTCCTAAGATCTTGAGAGTTTTGACCCATATCTTGCATGTCCATTTTGCCATTTTAAGTTCTATTTCATGTTTGGACTGCCCTCAAAGCTCACTCATTATGAATTTCAATTTGATTTTGCAATCCAAGTTAGTTGAAAGGAGATTCAATTTGTTTTAATTTTCAGATTTTGCCATTTTCTCCATGTAATTTGGGTGGATTTCATCCTCTTTCACTTCTATTTTTATCAAACTCCATCCATTTGGTACTCAATTTCCTAGTGTGGAGAATTGGAGAATTGGGTACATGTGTATGCTTTATATATATATATGTAGTTTTAATATTTTATAGAAAATCTGAAAATATCAGTCATGAGTATTCAAAACATGAAATTTGAAAATATGAGCCATAAGTCATAAATTATAATATATATCTGCTGAATGTTTAAACTTTAGATGCTTAACAGTGAACACAAAAGACAAACTTTAAATATGAACAAGAAGATCATAAATTTGAAATTTACAACATATTGCAAATGATAAACTTCTAGTTCTAACTTGAACAATAAAAATCAGAAAAAAGTTTAGTAGTTTACTGTTATAAATTGTTAATAAGTATTGTACCAAAGTTTCAAAATTTAAACTGATTACATATTGCCATATTGGATTAAGCTTGATAAACAGCAAGCTGATATGCAAATCACAAACTAAAGCACAAATCAGACATGAGATGTCTTAATCTAATCATATTGTCTAGTCTTCTATGCCTTGATCATCCATATCAAGGTCCTCGGTTATGATACTATCCAAATAGTCATCACTCTCGAGCTTAGGTTCCTCTGTTGGTAGAATAACAGCGGGTAAGTCAATAAGGCCATCTACTCCATGAGGGCAGCAAGTTCTCCGTCTGGTGGGATTTGATCCCATTTTGATGAAGGATCCTCATTGTATCCAGGATCTAGACGAGAGAGGAGACAAAGTGAGCTATGAATGTACAGCAATTTCTCTGCTTTCTTTGACCCTAATCGGTTCCTCAATAGTGAATGAATGAACCTGTAAGTACTCCATTTTCTCTAACAAGATGAAGAGCTAGCTACTTGTGAGAGCAATCTTATTGCGAATGATT
Organism: Cupressus sempervirens; assembly: GCA_028749045.1. NCBI lineage: Eukaryota > Viridiplantae > Streptophyta > Pinopsida > Cupressales > Cupressaceae > Cupressus > Cupressus sempervirens. The sequence goes on along the minus strand of CM053783.1, from coordinate 803,486,383 downwards.
GTAATTCAGGACTTTTCCCTCCGTGGTTCCACCACTACTCTATAGGGTCTATCTCTAATTTCATATCATATAAAGCTTCCACAGAATCAAAATCACCTTGCCCACGTGAAAACTTGTTCCATTGACTCCTCAAAATTGAAGCATCCTCACCTCGGCCATAAATCTTTTTTATTGCATCCCAAAATCCTTTCATTACCTCTCTATCCTGATGTGGAGCCCTCCTAGTCACTTGTATATCATGCCATTTAGGATTAAGAGCATATGCAGCACAATGAAGAGGTGTGTTAAGCTTATTCCATCTTCCATGTAACTTCTCCTCTATCAAAGGATATAGAGAAGGATCTTTTGCATCAGTTATTGTCTTGACTTTTTCACACATGGAATCTATTGCTTAATAGATTTCTCCCAAACATGCCTTATCCAAATCTACAAATCTGATCAGCTCACATATGGGCTTAATAAAGTCCACAACAAATTTCACATCAGCCCAAAAATGCTCATCAAGAACCATACGTCCTTTGACAGTTTGTGATTTCGAGCTACAAGTAGAAAGTCATGACCTTTACAATTAGACATAATTTTTAATATTTTTTTATTCATAGTTTTTTAGTTTTTAGAGTTTATTTTGTAATTAAATAATTTTTGGACTTTTCATTTTCATATCCAAGGGATAGTGATGACCCTTGGGATCCATCAAACTTTGTATAAACTCTATTTTTGAATTCACCAGATCAGTTTTTTTGGCTTGCAGATATCTATTGTTACATTTCTACTGTTTTCAACTAATCACAATACTGCAGGTTCTACCCGAGGTATTGTAGTCCGAATTGTTAATTCGGATCAAGGCATCAACTAATTCAAAAAATACTCTTTGAAGCAATGAGAAAGTTGATGAGCATCCTACTACTTCCATTTTTCCACCCATTATATGTGGTGTAGTCATGCTTTTACCAAATTCTCCTTTGATCTCATCTTGCAGCAATGATGCACTCACCTCATAACCATTTGGGGCTTTGAATGCCTTATCTGAGACAATCATTGCAATGATCAATTGCTCCCATATGAACTAGATAAAGCATTGAAGGGAATATTGTTATAGTACTAAATCTAACCCATGGCAACTTTGCTTCATGTTGCAACTCTTTGTTCCATGTGATGCCTTTTAATCCAAGTTGAGCACCTATGTGGAACAAAAAACTTTGACATATGCCTGCTCATAATTCTTGATCTTTGTATTCCTGGCCTGAGGGAAGTAGCCTCCACACCTATATATGACACTGTAGAACTCAAATCTTCCATTGAGGCTGCCATTGCCTTTGCTGCTCCCTTTTCTTCTTCCTTCTTTTTCTAATATTGTTCAAGGCTTGCAATTGCATCCCTTCTAGTCTCTTCAGGACATTTGTCACATGGTGTAATATCTTGGCATTTGATCTTTGAAAGATGGTGTCCCACGCTTCTAGCAATGTCCCTCATTCTACCACCAACCATCTTCTTTTACAAAAATAGGTAGGGAACTTAGGAAAAGTGAGACAATGTAAATAATTAATAATGCTCTTTTTCGGGTTAATAAATGTTTTTTGAAATAAATGCCACAAGACTGTAAGCTTCTAAAGTCCCTTTTTTGAGAAATTTTAAAAGAAAATATGTTTTTTTTCTGGTTAATGGTTTCCCTTTGCAAATGGTGTTGGAATCATTTGCTGTTGCACCAAAAGCTTGAACTGACAATGCCTGATACAAATGCTAGATTATTTCATATTTTGTTTTCAATTTTCCTTGCTTCATTCATCTGCCCTTTCAAATGATCTCTTTTCCCTTTTATAGCTTATGTTGAGTGAGTCACAACTCTTCATTGCATACTTTATGACCTTTTATTAAACTTAATCAACTTGTATATCATATTTTATTATTATTTATTTGATTATATTATACTTTAATCAATTATTATTGTTGAAGATAAGGTAGCTGTGGTAAGATCAACCCACCTTATTATATAAGATGAACAAGATATCGAGTATGCCTTCATTTACAAATGATTGAGATACAAATCAATCTGAAGTTGAATTGCTAAGAATTAGTTAGTCAGTACTCACTAACTAACCACATCCTTAATGGATCCGTTTAGTTGTGAATACTAACTGATCTAATAAAAGTGCAAACCATTTGTAATGGAAGGACATGACCATTCTAATCAGTCTATAAGATGATATATATGTACCAAACAATGATGGAGTATAGACATCAAAATTGATAAATGTTCTATAACTTCCTATTTCAAGACCATCATATCTGCAGAATAATATTTATCCTATTAGAAAACTTTCAACATTAACAATTATCTATTATTAACTCCTATTTCAGAAAGGGGGCATTTACAAAGGACAAAAACAATTACTATTAATATGTCACTTATAGAATGAGAACATATTGCAAAGACATCTCTACAAATTTTAACTGTCATTATCAGTGCTACATCAATTAGAAAAGAATGACTTCTAGGATGTTTTAGGGCCTTTCCATTTAGACAACATGTTCTAACCAAAGTGACACTTAGTCCACTTTTTACCTGCCAGTTGAGTTTTTGCCCTATCCAAGTTAGACCATTTTATTGGCATGTTTGATGAGTTATTCTGAAAAAAAATTGTGGCATGTTTTACGTATTACCCAGTCTGAGTAATATGCTGAATTACTATCAATCATATTTAGCTTGTGATTACTCACAAGTTAGGTGAGTGATTACAGTTCTTATATCCAACTATGCTGGAATTAGTCACAACTTCACAGAATTCCTTATGTTAAATGGTCTTTTTAAAAATGAAACCATTTCTTGAACAATTTGAAAGCAGATATTCCTGCTAGCTTGTTTGAGGATGTGGTTTTCTTCCTCTGCTGCAGATTTTTGTGTGTATGACATATTATTCAACAAGATTCAGCTAATATAAACAGATAGTTGCTCCATTATATCTTCCCCTTTACTGGGAGTCAACAATAATAAATTGTTCATTGCCAATTAGTGTAGTATAACTTATTTTACCAACTATTCCTGGGGTCCTGGAAAGATTGGGTCATTTAGCAAACATGCGTGTTCCAACTTCCATATATGCTTTTGAATTATACACATAATGTGTGTGCCAGATCAATTTTATACTTGAGCAAATCATTAAATTGACAACTACCATTGTTTTGTGATAAGGTAAGATTGCCGCAAATGTAATAGCACTGCCTGTAGTTCCTGTGTTTTCCAAAGACAAAAATTTCTCTTGCATTTATATTGAGGATGAGCCAAGGAGAGACATGTCCCTTCATGGGACATGTCTATTCATTATCATGTGATTAATATAATGACAATTATTTATGATTGTATAGACACACACACACACACATATAATATGTTTTAAGTATATATATCATATCTCATATATACTAAATATATACATGTATCTTAAATAGTTTTTTTGCCTCATAGGATTAATCCTTCAGAAGCTACAAAAACATCAACACTCTCTCAACTACGGGGGCTAAACACATGATTTTCTATTATCTCAATGTAATATAAAAAATGGCATGATTATGGATATATTTGATAAGAAGATATTCATTATAATGATATCATCTCATGATATGAAGAGTAATGGCCTTAGAATATCAAGTTGCATGATACTCACCAAGTACTCCGAGTAATGGCCTCAGAATATCTAGTCACATTTTATTCACCAAGTACTCTAATGTTCATAAGGTATTGTGTGCATGTATCACTCTATGATACTTACCATAGGAACATTAAAATTATGACTTGTCCATAGATATTAAATCCACCATGATATACCTATACAATACAACTCATAGATATCTATGCGACGTTATCGATCTCTTAGTTGATTGATTTACAAGATATAATCTATTATGATCTACTTAGATATCAACCATATGCCATCCATCATTATATAAGGTTAGACTATTTTAAGATCGTCACCTTACTATAGTAACCAAACAAACATCAATGAAACATGGTCACCTTCCATGATGTTTCCACAAAGTCATTTAGTAACTCACATGACATCCACCATGAACATTTCCGTGGGGTGGAACAAAGACTTTCACCTCAAACTTCTCTCTCAAAGAGAAGGAAACACTAAAGTACATCTTAGGTAATTCAGTACGTCTTAGGATACATTAAAGTACATCTAAGGTAATTCGTTATAGTATTGATGCTGAGGGTCCCTTTCGCTAAAGGCTCTGATCCATAACTCCATGCTTGTCTTCAATAATGTACAAACTTCACTTTGGCAAAAGGCTTGGAGAGACTATCGATTGTCAAATCTTTAGTGATAATGTACTCTAAATGAATAGTATTTTGAGTATCCATCTATAGTTTAGGCATTTACATAAAGACCTTTTAGTTTGCATATATGGAACTTCATCTTCATGAATCATAGTCTCTGACTGCTATAATTTCTTGATCATTGGAGAAACCATCTTGACATGGTCTACTCCCTTTGAATAAATATGATTAAGATCCTCAAAAGTCAACTGAAACATATCCTCTATCTACTCCCTCTATTTTTAAGGTTTCCTCTAATGAAATGTCAGGCTCCCTCTTGATATAGTAGGATTCTCATAATCCTAGTCATCAAAGATATTTTCTTGAAGAGTCTCACTTTATCTAGCATGATCATCAAATGACTAATGAATCCTACTTCTTTGGAGCTACTGTCATAATATTGAGTCCTGCACAGTATTTGGTAGCATGTCTAATGTACCACTCCTCTTTTCCTGCAAGAACATCCTCAAAGACAAAGGAAAAGATCGAGGGGAATAGCTCTTTATAGTACATATAGAAATACAAATAAGATAGAGACTACAATGAGTAGATAAATGTAATACTCAAGGATAATAAGTACTTATCTGGACATCAACATCCTTGATACAAGTTGCTTCAATGAAGGTCCATTTATATCGAAGCAAAAAATGCCTTCTTAGATTGTTTGAGAGACATCTCCTTTTTTAATCATCTCCCCATTAAGGATGGTTCAAATTTAAAACTCTGATAGTGCCCCTTGACATTTGCCTTATAATGAAGCTTTGGATATTATTCTCCCCCACAATGTAAAATTCTAACTATTATTTGGGCTTACTTGATTTCCTCTTATATTAATTGATTATTAGTTTCTTTCCTTAACAATAAAGACACCATTACATGGTAATTATGCTTTACTTAAGACTTTGATAAACTTCATCTTCATAATGTATTCATTAATTATAATCCCTTAATTAATAACATTCCTCTTCATAAACATACCATTAGCTTGTATATTTGCAACATGGATAACATTCGGTCTCTTTTACCAATTGTCAATAATACTAAGGTATTTTGACCTTCATACAGGATAGTGATACTGAACATTTGTTGTTCATGTCGACTATTATAAAATTCAGACGTGTTCTTTACCCATTAATATTGAGGTCCTCTCCACTGACATGTTGTTCTTGCCTTATAATATGAATCATTTTATTCCCTCCATTATGACTTTCACAGCTTTTATTCTTTCCATCCAGTATTCTATCCTGTAATTTGCTCCTTATATGCTTTTGATGCCATGTGTTTAATCTGTCTTTTTTTATCTTCCTTTTATTGACTCTGGTGTTAGCATCTGTTGGATTGTCCTTTTTCTATGCCATTTCCCAAATATTTATCTGCTTCTTTTTATTCTTATGTCTCCCATTTCTTTGTTTTGTCTTCTGTCCACTGTGGCTGTTTGTTGTCATTTCTTTGTTTTGTCTTTGTCATATATATATATAAAACTCTGCAATATATATGATGATTTGTATTTGACAGGAGCATGAGTTTATCTCTGCAATTGGGTCAAAGCACTTAATGTGTCACCCTCTGTTTTTAATACTTTTCTTATGTCCTTTTTGTGTCTCTGTTGCGAGTAGCAAGCTAGTATTTAGTGGATTCTATCAATTTGGATGCTAAAGTTTTGTATTGATCTCTTTTATTATATCCAGCAAGTATGTCTGAATCATAATGATTGTATTCAGTGATTTAACTAGCCTTCTCAGGATGGGACATTTCTCATGTTGCTTATAATTTCAGTCTTTTATACTAACCTTGCCATTTCCATATTAACCCCTGCGGAGAGATTTGACTCATGTGCACATTGTTCATCGGTAATTTAATGGATGGCTATATTATGCACACTGAATGAATATCTAAAATGTTCATTCTATGGTTTTTGCTAGTCTTTTATGAAATATTGACTTCTATTCTTGTGAGCTGCGATTATATTTATTAGTTTGCCTGTATCCTCTGATTGGTAACGTCTTTGTCTGTACAGTTTACGGGTCAATCTGAACACACACTATGATGAAATAATCCCAAGAAATCTCCTATGCCGCTGGTTAAAATATGGATGAAAATGAGTAATTCCTTGATTAAAGTTTTATTGCCTGTTTTGAGTTGTCTTTATTCATCCCATATCATTTCTCTCTGTATCCCTTCCAATCATTTTCATTCTCCATTCCCTTGTGCCCTTCATTGGAGGACATCAGGAAACTATCCACCATTTATATGTTGATGTACGTGCTCGTGGATTACTTTTCTTGCTTCCTGGTTGGGGGAGCACTGAATAAGGTATATATAGCTGTGGTTATCTAACTCTCCTTAATCATCTTCGTTTTTCCAATATTCATTGTTGTCTCTCATGATATATCAGATATTATTTTAATGCCAGATCTGAATATTGTTCCCATAAAACTATCTGTGATGGTAATCTTCATATATATATTTAATAATTCTTTTTCATGCATTGTCTGTCCTTTAGATATTAGCATTCTGCTGTAGCACCTCCCTCTATCTTGTTCAATCCTCTTTTACACTCGTATCACTTCGTTGAATATCTATATTAAATTCTGTTTGAAATCTTTCTACCATGCCTTAATCACTTTCTTACATTTGCAGCTTGGCTCTGATACCATGTTAAGGTAAGATTGTTGCAAATGTAATAACACTGCTTGTAGTTTCTGTATTTTCCAAAGACAGCAATCTCTCTTGTATTTATATTGAGGATGAGCCAAGGAGAGACATGTCCCTTCATAGGACATGTCTATTCATTATTATGTGATTAATATAATGACAATTTTTAATGACTGTATATATATACACATAATATCTCTTGGATCATTATATTAATTTCTTCAGCATTACATAATAATTATATTTTAAATGTGTGTGTGTGTTATATATAAATTGTATCTCATATATACTAAATATATATATGTATCTTCAATAGTTTTGTCGCATAGGATTTATCCTACAAAAGCTACAAAAACGCCAACATTTTGGAAAGATAAGTGTGTTTAGCAAACAAAATATGCTTTTGTTAATTATATGTGTAATTTATCCATGCCGGAGTAACTTTAAAATGTAAGCTGTTTAAAGAATTCATGTTGACACTATGATGTCCTTAAACAGTTTACAGTTGATCATTGTATATCAATGTAACCCTAATATGTTATATACGGTACTAGGCAATCATTTTGACCAGACCAATTATATCTTGCACTACTCTCTGTTTAGCCTACCCTACTCTTTTAGGCATTTAAAGTTGGTTGGCTCATATTGGTGCCCCAGAGAGGTGCAGATTCCTTTTGAAATATTTGACCTTTACAATTGTTTAAATTGCTCTCTTTTTTCCCTAAAACTAGCCATGGTCCCTTGTTTGAGCTTTGGAAATCAGTCATGTTGTGGTATATGCAATAAATGAATGTTATTGATGAGTAGGATATATTTGTGAGGTGCCTATGTGCTTATTGATCCATCACAAATTCCCATCTGAGTTTGACTTCTATTGCTTCTGAGCTCTATGAAAGGCTCTGTAGCTCTAGTAGAGTGCATCTCTCAGATTTCTCATTTCTGAATAGATTTTGGATTTTCCTACGCATTTCAATTGCCAAATTAGATTATGCTAATGTTTCCTTTTGTAATAAATTTTCACGTGTTAAAATTTGTTTTCAAGTGTCATGCATCCAGCCTCAAAATGGACACCCTTGGTACATGTTGTACAGATGTATACCGATTACTCACACATATACCTGTACCCAACAACTATTTTGAATACTCTAGTGTTTTTAGTTAAGTCATGAATTCATTTGCACTTTTGTGTATACGATAGAATACACATGCACTTTACAGTGTGTGCTTCCTGGTCCCAAGGGACAACATGTGCACTATTCATGTCATCAGCCCATCACCCTTTGATTTTAAATATCTCTTCTTGACATTCCAAGGTTCTCTATTAATCATCCATATGATTTCCTTTGTTTCCTGGTAGGTGTTTTCTTTAATTTTTTATTTTGGCAGTATATTAAAATTGAATTTGAATAGGTGGTTTTAGTGTTATATTTAAGGTAAATACAAGTACTTAATTTTAGTGGTGTTGTTAAAGTGAATCTGATTCACAACAGTTGCTACAAAGTTCTGACTTTTTTTTGATTATTGAGATTTTGCCAACATCTTGGGGGCAGCCTTCCTCCTTTGCCTGGACCTTTTTATATGGTGATCCTGCTAATCCCACAAGCTTTCTTGAATTCCATATGTAGTGCAACCTTTTCCATTTCTTTTGGTTTTAAAATCATGACAATGACAAATGATCGTCTAGTTGGTAAATTTGTATCATTGAGAGAGATTACCATTATATTTAAGGTGATACTATTCAACCCTTGCGGATCTATGGGAGACCATGTTTCACAATATAAATGCAATACTTCCATCTGCCTATCTTTGGAAAACTTGTAACAGACAGAATGTAAGGTCACTACTAATATGGTTGCAGGGACAGAAAGTTTGCCTGCATAACTAATTGTAACTTGATAATTGACAATTAAATATTGTCTGTTTCCTTCTGCAACATCATTCTGGCATTTACTAACTTGGGCAAACATTTGAGGGGTTTCCATGGCTTTTCAAATTCTGGAACTGTCTTTTTGTGAACTGTGACATATGATGCCGTTATGTTAACTTTTTAGTTCTTGACTTAAAGGATACCAATTAGCAACAATAACTAACTGTCCCAAATTTGTTAGAACTACCGAATCAAAACTTTTGCCACACTATTATATAAAAGTGTGAAGGCTCTATTTGACGAAATTACCATTCTTTTGATATATTTATGCATATACAATAACATTCAGTGAATTTGTATAGATTCTGTTGGAGAAAACTGTACAGCAATCTAAGATTACACCTCATGATCCATCATTAGATTGGTTTAGCTAGTAGATTTTAAAGATTGCAAATCATTGAACCTGATGATGGATCAAGGAGTGTGATCCAAAATCTCTTGGTGACAATCACTATACAATTCTCTCCATAAAGAAAAATTTGTACAAATTCATTAATAAAAAAAACTAATTGCTCCTCAGTAACATTGAATTCTTGAATCATGTTGAACTAGTGCAACTGCTCTTTTCATGGTGTTTTCAGTTGTATTATTTTAAGCTTTATAGATAATACAAAGTAGTGTAGCCTATTACAGGTTTTGTCTTTGTCCTATGCCTATCTGTTACAGCGTTCTTCAAAAATTTATTCACTTTTCTTCAAAGCAGGAAATGACAGAAAACCTTGAAGATGCAAGCAATGAGCTTATACTGGCTGATGAGGAAATTGTAAGATTTCAGCTTGGGGAAGTTTTTAGCCATATGCCTAAAGATGACGTTGAAAACAGGCTAGAATTGCTCAAAGAGGAGACTACAAAAGAACTTGAAAAACTAAAAGAAGAAAAGGAATCAGTTTTGTCACAGATGGCAGTGCTAAAGAGAATTCTTTATGGAAAATTCAAGGATTCCATTAATTTGGAAGAGGACTAATCATCAATCTTTAGTGAGTTTATGTAAAAATGTCATGTTTTCCTTTCCAAGGAATTTGGGCCATGTAAAATCTTGCAGTGAGATCCATACAATTTGGTTTCCAGGTTAGCATTTGCAATATGGTTTTAGTATTTCGTGAATGCAAATATCATATCTTTCATAAGATCTTATGGGTAGTGAGAATGCCCAGTGTGACAGATGTGCGTCGGATACATCTGTGAACATTTTTTATGGAATGTTTGCCATATATGTATGCTCTATTCCACAATTTGCAATTCTAGATGTTAATTCTTCAATCAAGCCAATTTAAAATTACTTTACAGGTATTCCAGAAATTTATATCTCTGATGTTAAAAAGTTCAAACTTCGGTGTGCAGATTAAGAGAAATGCCTTTACATTTTTTTGAACTCTAGAATTACATAAACATTGACCTCAGTGATCTAAATGACATTTTGATGATGGGTTCACCGGCGAGACTTAAATTATTCAAGACCTAAAAAATTTACACGATCTATTTGAGGAGATAATATTAAACGAATATACACTCACCGAACATTTAATAACATTTGTATGCAAAATGTCTTGGATGGTTGTATTAAAATATATATTATATGTATTGCTCCAAGTTCTCATAATCTTCAATTTTAGAAATGTCGATATTATATTATATAATCTTTTTATATTATATGTTTGAAGGTCTTGCTATAGTCGTATATAAAATATTTTTGAGTCAACTGCCTTTGTTTTATTAGCAGTGAAACCCCTGCAAACCTTGAAGTCCCTGTCTCTGAGATGTCACTGGGTACTTGGAGTACTTGAGTACCCCCACCTCCGCCATTCCACAACCATGCTGCTGTTAGGATGAGTACTTGAATTTGAATTTTGGTTTTGATTTTTGAATGTTACTATTGGACGTGTATTATGTTACTATGTTGAAAGTTCAATGGTTCTAGTTTGTGTTGCAATTTTGCTATGGCCAAGTATTTCAGTTTGGTATGTTATACTGAAACATCATTTTGTAATTAGTGTTTCAAGTTCTATATATATAGTATACGTCGGCCCTCCTTGTCTCACCCTCCCCTTGCTATCATCCCCTCACCATCCTGAAATCAAGGCACATTGTCCCCCATTCTGGAAACTCGTCCTGCTGTACTCCAGTACTGGTGTTACACTGTTTATTAGTGACATTGAATGATTTTAACAGAGCCTATTGGGGATCAAGTCTTGTTGAGTGCAAGTTCTTCATATTATAAAGGATGAGGACAAGATTATGCCTCATGTGAATTTGCTAGATTGGTTACCTCTCAATCTTTGGTTCTTAGTGGAAGAGGTTTCAGTGTCAAGGTTTGGGCTTACATATCAGATAGCTAAAAGTTCTTTGTGGATAAGAATTGTCCATTGCCCTATGCTTGACTTGATGAAGTTTGCCTTAATACATATTCTTAATTGTGTTATTAGGGATAGATGTTTTTTAAATTGATTTGAGGCATAATTAGAAAGCTTAGTTGATAATTGGAATCAATATAAGCAAGTTTATAAGGAAGTATTTAAATTTTATGATTAGAAAAAATTAATTGATATAGATAATTAAATATCCTTGAAACTACCACTATGATTACCCTCCATTAACATTTAGTCTCTCCACATTTGCCAAACAACACTGTGACATCCTATGTTTTGACATTTAGTCTCTCCACATTTGCCAAACAACACTTTGACATCCTATGTTTTGTTGATCCAAAGTACATTAGGAAGTCGTCAATTTACATTACTGAAGTTTTCATCCTCTGAAATTAATCTATTAATCTATTAATTAATCTAGCACTAAGGTAGAAATACACCAACTGGGATTTTGATTTAAATAGATATCTTTGTATGCCAAGCAAATTTTTTTTTGGGACCTCTACTAAGGTAGAAGTACACCATATAGGAATTTCTAGAATGAAATAATAGTGCTTTTATTCGTAGGGCATTGTTAATGTGGTGTTAATTTCAAGCAGGGGGATTGGTAACACAACATTAGAACCAGGCATATGATGGTCACTCTTTTTGGTTTTTCGTTTTGTTTCTTGTGGCTGAATCATCTTAGTTTATCATTATTACTTTCAATACTAGAAATCAAGCCTTTGCCACATTATCAGCATCTCAGTCGTTAATTTTATTTCTGTTAAGAGATGGAGAAAAGGGGAGCCGGATCACTGGGTTAGAACTTGGACGGCACAAAATTGAAAAATACACGAGGTAAATGGAAAAGGGGGGTTTCATATGTAGTAATATCTGGTTCTGTGGAGCCTATTTGATTATGGCATAAATATTACATGCATACATGTGTGTATTTTTATCGTATTTTAGAAGACACATGTTTATGTCTGTATTTTAGAATACACGTGTCTCTATGTATGCCAATGCTTTTGTGTATAGCCTAAAGAAACATGATAAATATCATGAATATGTTCTTAAATATTTATGACTCTATTTATTCTGTCTGGAAATTTGACCGCAGGCCAGGTTCTGAGTGAATGCACGAAGAACCTGCCTGTGACAAGATAGCTATTTTCAAAATAGTCTCAATTGAGGATAAGGGGCCCGTGGCTGGTACATAGGACTTGCATCGTGAAGTTGCTGCTTGTGTCTCTATTGGAGTAGATGATGATTTTGATGCTCTAAGTAAAAAATAATACGCTGATTTGCATTGATCATCCATGTGCAATTAAAGTAATGTCAACTGTTTTATATGTTTTATTGGCTCGCAGTTGACATTAAATAATGAATTTTATTTTGTAGACTTGTGCACCTTATGGTTCTATATTAATACATGTCTGGAAGTTCCTATATTCTTACCATCCAGAGCCAAAGACCAGGTCTATCCAGACAAGCCATGTAATCGGCTCTTGCCTCCACCAAGACACACCATTTCATTTTTAAAAGAAACCCTGTCAACAACAGCTCCCTACAACTGTCACACATATTATACGCCATTGCAATAAACCAGATTCCTGAGATACACCAAACAAAATGAAAATGCAAGCACCTGTACTAGCCTGGAGGTAAGTACCCAACATCCACAATGCAACATGATTACTGTGCACACATTGCATTCACTATTACAATAACATTTAATGATTTTGAAACAACTCATATTGGGTGTTTGATATAGTTTTTATTTTTATATCACATATATCTTGTATGGCTGAACTCGATTGAACCTGTAAAAAATATCAGCGAACTGCCAAACCCAAATCTTGGCTCATATAGGCAACTAAGCTAGAATTGAAAAGCTTGTTTGGATTAAAGACTTTCTTGTCAAAAAAATGGCATTATTGGTGCTTGAAATTATAAACAGGATCTTTTCCATTTACAAAGATAAGAGTGATATTTGGATGAACCGGAACATCAAAATCTGAAGTGGAAACTAGATTTGAAGAAGGTAACGCAAAATAAATGAACAAAGATATTTATAAGATAGGTGAAGCTGTATAAGATGCTTTCATTCTTATCGAAAAATGTAGTAAAAATGTGATATATATTATAGACCATAGGGTAAGTAGAGGCCTTTACATTTTTTTGAACTCTAGAATTACATAAATATTGACTTCAGTGATCTAAATGACATTTTGATGATGGGTTCACTAGCGCGACTTAAATTATTCAAGACCTAAAAAATTTACACGATCTATCTAAGGAGATAATATTAAACGAATACACTCACTGAACATTTAATAACATTTGTATGCAAAATGTCTTGGATGGTTGTATTTAAATATTTATTATATGTATTGCTCCAAGTTCTCATAATCTTCAATTTTAGAAATGTCGATATTATATTATATAATCTTTTTATATTATATGTTTGAAGGTCTTGCTATAGTCGTATATAAATATTTTTGAGTCAACTGCCTTTGTTTTATTAGCAGTGAAACCCCTGCAAACCTTGAAGTACCTCTCTCTGAGATGTCACTGGGTACTTGGAGTACTTGAGTACCCCCACCTCCGCCATTCCACAACCATGCTGCTGCTAGGATGAGTACTTGAATTTGAATTTTGGTTTTGATTTTTGAATGTTACTAGTGGACATGTATTATGTTACAATGTTGAAAGTTCAATGGTTCTAGTTTGTGTTGCAATTCTACTATGGCCAAGTATTTCAGTTTGGTATGTTATACTGAAACATCATTTCATAATTAATCTTTCAAGTTCTATATATGTAGTATACATCGGCCCTCCCTGTCCCACCCTCCCCTTGCTACCGTCCCCTCACCATCCTGAAATCAAGGCACATTGTCTCCTGATCTAGAAACTCGTCCCGCTGTACCCCAGTACTGGTGTTATACTGTTTATTAGTGACATTGAATGATTTTAATGGAGCCTATTGGGGATCAAGTCTTGTTGAGTGCAAGTTCCTGATATTATAAAGGATGAGGCCAAGATTATGCCCCATGTGACTTTGCTAGATTGGATACCTCTCAATCTTTGGTTCTTAGTGGAAGAGGTTTCAGTGTCAAGGTTTGGGCTTACATATTAGATAGATAGCTAAAAGTTCTTCATGGATAATAGAGAATCGTCCATTGCCCTATGCTTGACTTGATGAAGTTTGCCTTAATACATATTCTCAATTGTGTTATTAGGGATAGATGTTTTTTAAATTGATTTGAGGCATAATTAGAAAGCTTAGTTGATAATTGGAATCAATATAAGCAAGTTTATAAGGAAGTATTTAAATTTTATGATTAGAAAGAATTAACTGATATAGATAATTAAATATCATTGAAACTACCACTATGATTACCCTCCATTAACATTTAGTCTCTCCACATTTGCCAAACAACAGTGTGACATCCTATGTTTTAACATTTAGTCTCTCCACATTTGCCAAACAACACTTTGATATCCTATGTTTTGTTGATCCAGAGTACATCACACACCAATAGGAAGCTGTTAGTTTACATTACTGAAGTTTTCATCCTCTGAAACTAATCTATTAATCTAGCACTAAGGTAGAAATACACCAACTGGGATCTTGATTTAAATAGATATCTTTGTAGGCCAAGCAATTTTTTTTTGACCTGTACTAAGGTAGATACCATATAGGAATTTGAGTGAAATAGATTTCTATGTAGGCCAAGCAATTTAGATACATCATAATCTTGGAAAAACTCTAGTGATTTTAAGTATAACATGATTTTACGGGCTCTATAACAATTTATAGTCTTGCTTTCTTTGCATCCTGAGCATTAATTGTTATTAAGAATGCTTCTATGCACCTCTAACTCGCTTCCTCTTCACTAGCATTAGAATTAGGGCCCCTTCTTTTCACCCTTGTTTGTCTTTCCTATAAAACCTTACTCATGCATTACTAGATTAACAAAATATTTGTTGACTATAGTGCTTTTTAAAATTAAGTGAAAAAAATGAACATAATAATACTCTTGTTGGTCCAAAGGAAGGAAAATTAGGTGAATAAAATATTGAAATGTGAAATTTTAGGAGGCTAGTTAACAGGAAATTCTTATATGTAGGGCTTGTAAACATATTTGTTGAAGTTAATTCTAGTTTGGTGGTGTATTCGTTGTAAATGAGTAATCTATTGATGGTATTGTGTGTTTGTTGTGAATGAATGTAGCAATTTAGATGTTTAAGTTATGAAAAGGGTATAAGTTTTTATTAAGGAAGATGATGGTTCAAATACCTTGTATAATTTATGTAAGGTAAATGTGAAAAAAATTCTTTTTATATTTTCTCTAAGAACATCTCATTCTTTGAATTGGCGTTCTATATTATTAGATCTTGATTCTCTTAAAATATTTTTGTCAACATGTTCTTTGAAGGGTTAATATACATTTTTACATTGTAGGGGTTTCTCTATATGAAGTGCAAGAGCTGAAATTTCAATCTAACGGTTAAAAATGTAAAATGTAAAAGAGGCCTCGATGACCATAGAAGTCATTATGACCATTGGATATTTTAACTGTTGTTATGGGACGTCGTTAGGATGTCATGGCTCTGCGTATTTGTACATCATTGACATATTAATTTTGTTTGTGATTTTATATTGGGCTTTGGACAGTTTCAGTAGAAAATATTTGTTGTGTAATTATTTAAAGAAAGAATGAGAGTTATTTGATAGCCGAGTTCTGTGCAGGCATTGTAGCAACACTATGTGTTTATATCCATGGCAGGTCCCATCTTTGCACCTTCTTTGACAAGCTCTTTCACATTGTTCATCACGACATCCACGCTCTCTTCCATGATCTCATCACAGTTTGCCTTAAACAATCTGCTACTTAACCAACAGTCCCATTTGTTACAAAATTGGTTACTCTTGTCCCCATCCCTAACATGAGTAACTCAAAATTTCTAATCTTTACTCACATACGTGTGTGCACAACATCCTTGATGTTCATCATAGGGAATCTTCCCGGAGGATCGAAGACAAGCACAACATACTTGCTTAGTCTTATATTCTTATATGTTAAAACTAATTATTTTTGGTTCATTCGTTAACTGAGGTTTGGATAGTGATTGATTTAAAAAGAAATATTTATGAATAGTAAACCAAACGACATTTAATATTCTTCAACCATTCAATTCCTGCGCCAAAACAAAATAATTGATAATGATTTTGATTTGAGTTTAGTTGAGATTGTGTTTTGTACAAATTGAGCTTGTTTTGTTAAGTGGGTCAACTGAGGAACATGACATATGTCAGCAGAAAGGAAATGCCGGCTTTGGTTATTTTAATGGCGGTCACCTTGTACTGCACTACTGCAGAGAATAACATTTTGGGAGGCAGGAATACTTTGGTGAAACCAAATCTATGGTTGGGTCTCCCGCTCCTGTTCGAAATGCTGGATCTCTTGCTCATGGCGTTCACGCCTCCTCTCTTGCTACGATATTCGGTGCCCCCACTCTAGGCATTCTTGCATCCTCATCTTTCGTTGCAGTGTCTGCTCCTGCCAGTCGTGTAGGTGGTTGTGATGTTGGGTGGTTTGCGAAAGGGGCTGCCTTGCATTCAACCTTTGCTGTGGGTGGGGTTAGGGCTTCCTCTGCCCCTCGCTCGGCTCCTTGGTCACCTCCTTGTTCAGGGGGCAGGTCTTTTGCAGACGTGGCTGCCTTCGAAGCCGACTTACATGGCGCTCCCCCTCTTGCAGGTTCATCTAAACCCCCTCTTGTGACGCTTGTAAGTGCTTTAAAACCCATTAAGGTTTCTCTTGACCCAGATTCTGTTGAAGATATTTTTCATATGGCTGAAGAGCTTTCCTCTTTGGCTGCCATATTTCGCTTCCGAGGTTAATGGCCCTCTCTTGCTGATCTACATATCTGGATCTCCAAGAATTGGATGCCACTTATAGATAATAATGTCCACATCTTCCCGTGCGCAAAAGGTTTTTTTATAGCTAAGTTTCAAAGTTCCAGTGACAGGAAGATTATTTTGTGTCACAATAATTTTTCTTGGCTGGGCAGATTTCCACTTATGGCCAAACTGTGGCATTGGATTTTGATCCATTGACAGAATCCTTTAATAAGTTCCCTATCTGGGTCCGACTTCCTAATCTTCCATTACATCTTTGGCAAGATCCAATTTTTGAAACTATTGGAAATACTATTGGCGATTTCCTATATGTGGATGCTGACACTTCAGATATTCTCCATTCGACCTGTGCACGCTTTCTTGTTGACTTGGATGTTTCTAAGGGCCTTCCTGAGGCGATTTGCTTGGATTCCTCGAGGGGTTCTTATCCCTTTTCATTGTAGGAATTGTCTCTTGACGGGTCACATTGCTGCTCGTCGTGTTGCTAGAAGATCCAAATCTAGGCGACCACCTTCTTGGTGGTCAGGGGCCTCCTCTGAGCACTACATGGTTAAACAGCCTCGGGTTGCTCCTTCGGATTCTGTGACTGAGGCTAGCGTCCGTTCTGAGCTGGTGGTTGAGGAGGATGCTTTGGTGGAACATTCCTTGGATGTTCCTGCGGATTTTGTGGCTGAGGATAGCGTTCATTCCAAGTCGGTGGTTGAGGTGGATGTTTTAGTCTCTCCCCTTGTTTCAGATGTTCCTCCTAAGGGCCAAAAGTTGTTTGATTCTCACAAGGAGTTTGCTGCGGCTTCCGCATCCCTAGGGTTCCATGGGTCTTTGTCTTCTGAGGATTGGGTTGCTGAGGCAGCGAAGTTAGAGGATGGTTGGATTGCGATTAAAAGGAAGAAGACTAAGTCTTCTGCTCCCCCTTTAGATATGATCCTTCAGTCATGAAAGGGAAACTTCAAATCAAAAGGAAAATCCTATGTTCCTTTTTGCTGACTGGTTTTATTGTGGTGGTAAACTGGATGCGTTTTTGGTTTGCTGGATACTGGTTTGGGTGGTTTTTTCAGGCTGCTTTGCTCTAGTCTGTGGATTGTCCAGGTTCCAGTGTTTTTATGGTTGTTTTTTCTGGTCACATTTGTTGGTCATAGGTCCCTGTAAAACCTGGTTTAGTTATTTAGCTGGTTTCAGGTCCTTTTAAAACCTGGTTATGCTTAATGGTTTATCTTTCTCTTTGATGTAAAGGGTTTCAGGGCACCTTCAAAACCTACTTTAACCTTAATCTAAAACATTATGGGAGGCAACTCAAGGTGGACTCTAACCACTAGCAGTGCACAACTATACGACGATTGGACAGGTAGTGAAATTTGAGGGATGAGGATGGGTTTTATTTTTGGGAGGATTCAAATGAGATGGGACTGAAATTTGAGAGTCAAGCTAGGCTTTTGCAAACTTCAAGTCAATGTAATGGGAAAAATGTAAAGTTGGATTTCACATCTTTTCCAGTAGCCCCCTCGCCTGTGCAAATATTGGAACTTTGTTCTTTGGTCTTCTATGTACATGGTTGTTTCTATCAACCATTTCATTGCAACTTAAGTTTTTAATGCTATTGAAACTTGATTTTTATGATTTTTAGGTAGACGGAGAAACTAGTTTTTTATTATTTTTATTTTTATAATAGAAATTCTCCTAATGCATCGTTTTAAATTTATCTTCCATTAAAATAAAAAAATATCATTTAATTGACCTTACTGCCTATGTGAAAGGGATGTGACCATCGTGTGAAGTTGCAAACTTAGAAATTCTACAAAATATGTTAATATCAAGTAAAAATGAATAAAAAGATGAAAAATATAAAATTTATTTCAAATATTTCAAAGAAACAAATTCAAAGACTAAGATAGGTAAATAGAGTAGGGAAATTACTCTTTCTAATTATACAAAGTCACAATGAGGCTGACGTATGAAACAAAATAAATAATATTTTTGTGTAATATGAGGCTGACTTATGAAACAAAAGAAATAATATTTTTGTGTAAAATATTACAATACTTTTAGATAAATGTACAATCAAAAGACTACTAGCAAATTGGGTATTAAGATTTGTGCTATTTTGGGTTCAATTTTAAGTCCATGTATTTAGTGTATGATTTAATATTTTCTTATTATATATTTTTTGAAGTATAGGCTTTGTCTCCTAAAATGGTTTTTTCCATATTAACCATTGTTATGGTATATTTTAGCATACAAATTATTTCTTAATTTCTCTTTAATTTTCTTGAGATCTAGAGTTAGTTGACTGCTAAAAATATCATTGAAGAAAAGACCATGCATAATCACTTTTTCATATTAAATAAACAAGTAATCACATCTTAGTGTAGACATAAAATATAAACTAGGTTAATTTATTCTTATTTACATTTACTTAATAATTTATACTATAATTTATTTTTGTCTTCATAGATTGTAAGTATTGGCAAGCTCTTAGCACAACTGAAAATAAAAAAATAACAATTAAGTCACAATACACATAGTAAGGTTTCAAACATGGGACCTATAGATAATCGTTTGAACCTACAAATAAAAAAGAGAACAATTGTCTTTGCACAATTTTTCATTAATTTAAAAGCTGAAAATTAATTGTTTGTGCAAAGGAGAGATTGAGGGCACACTAGAAAATGGTTAGGAATGGTAAATCTATATATTGTGGAAAATGATTGTTTTGTTTTTATTAATATAAAAACTCAAAATTAATTATTTGTAGAAAAAGAGAGAATTCAAATAAGAGAAAGATGGGTAGAGAAGGAGAGAGACAGGGATAGAAAAAGGGACAGGTTTAGAGGGAAGAAGAAAATAGGTGTATTAGAGGTGAAAGGATGGGAGAGAGCTCTGCAACTGAAACTTTGTAGAGTCCTCATTGATTTCCCCCATGCGGGCTTTCATGGCCTCATCCTCTCCGAGGGCCAAGAAGTCTAATCACCTGAAGAAAGTAATCCTAGTTGTCTTTAATAATTGCTTTGACAAGGAGAAAAATGTGGGTACTTATTCTAACAACCAACATTCATCCCATCATCGAGTCCATGGTCCTCATGAAAAACAAGGGAAAAATGTAGAAGGAACGACCGATGGAGGAGGTAGAGCATTGTTCAAGCAAGGTCTCCAAGGTATCCCATCAATCCCAGTCAAAGCCAAGTTTGTCAAGAGACCCTTTGCCATTAACGCTTTCGCCCTTCCAGAATGCCAAGGAGATGGAGGTAAGGATATTTCTTCATCCTATTTCGTTTTTAAGCCTAATGACCAGATGTAAGCATAAATGGATAAAGAAAAGTTTAGGTTAAAGAATACAAGTATTTTTTTTTGCTGCCATGGATCCCCTTAAATTACCTGCTAGGAATTATCTCAATGAATGGTTTCATAGGGTTTAGAGCCTCAAATTAGGGCATCACTTTTCATTCTGTCATATGATTCAAAAAGGTCTTTTCATCGTTATTTTTTGTAACTCTGAGTCCCAAAGATTGGTTGTGGATAAACAATTCCGAAAGGTGGGTAATGCATAATTTAGGGCCTTGCCTTGGTCTCTGGATTTTGTTAACGATGAAATTCTGGCCCTAGTTAGTTCCAGATGGGTAACTGTTAGAAACCTTCCTCCTTTTACTTGGAATTTCATTCCCCAACTATTGGAGCCGATTGGGAAAGTGCTTAAAATTGATTATTGTAACTCTCTGATCCCTAATGCTAATATTATAGTCCTCATCTCCATTCTTCTGGGTGTAGAGACCCCTGAGAAATTATGTTTGGATGTGGACCCTTCTCCAATCTAGTGTCCTATTGTTTATATGGGAGGTTTAAATGCTTGCTACCTTTGTAGAAGAGAAGGGCATAAGAGAAAGGATTGTCCTCTGCTAGTTGGTATAAAGATACCTAGTTGAGCTCCTGTCCCTACTCCCCCTCTGCGTCCTAAACTTAAATCTGTCATTTCTTTGCCTCAAAATGATGTTATTCAAACACTCTTTGAACCGTAGGTGTCTTTATGGATGCACGACTCTGATAAGTTATTGGCTTAATTCTCTAGAGCTTTTGAAAGACCAATTTGGTCATAAGCCAGATTCTTCTAGTGGTTATAAATCCCAAGATTCTCTGGACACTCTGAAATCTCTCCTGGATGCCTAGAATTTGGATTTTGGTCATGATTTTGAGTCTAAGGGTGGTAATATTAGGAGACAAAATGCCCAACAATTGGCTTTGAGGTCTTCGAAGGATAAGACAAGCAAGATTATCAAATGTAGATCCTCCTCTAGTGTTAGGCTTTTCCCCACCCTACCTAGGGACAGAGATGAGGTTGGCCCTCTTCTGTTAACTACCCATTGTTGTGAAGTTGGTTAAGATAAACTAGATTGTCCAGATGAGGATATCCTTATCATTCACAATATGGATTGCTTGAATGATGAAGAAATACTCCATGACTATTCCCTCATTTTGATCCCAGTTGTTTCTAATAGACCAACACTAGTAAGGGAAGGGGATCCCTTAGTCAGTTTGGACTATAAGGTTTCAAACTTTAGGCCTAAGTTGTTAGAGGATAGTTGCATTTCAGAGGAGGTATAACCTAATGCTGCCCTTAGAGTTGGAGATGGGGAATGCACCAATATGGATAACATCACCAAGGAGGAATTTTTTATTTTCAATGCTGATAAGAGGAAAGAGAATATGAGGGGCAATAGAAGTGGGATTGATAATGGTGAAGTTGTAAAAAGGAAAAGGGGTAGACCACCTAATACCAGTGGGAATACAAGAGCCTTCAAAAAGGCCAGATCCAAAATGCTTGAATGTTTCAAGGGGTTTCAGACCCCAATGGACACTAAAAAGTAAAAGTTGATATGGATAAGTTAAAATTAGCTTCCTGGAATGTTAGAGGGTTGGAAACTTTAGATAGGAAGTATGTGGTCAAAAGATTCCTGAGATGGATCAATGACATTGACATCCTGTTTTTACAAGAGATCAAGGCTGTAGGGTTTAATTTGGAAATTGCTCTAAAATGTATCTGGAAGGACACTGCTCCCTTCTTTACCAATCACCTTAAAGGGAAGTGGGGAACAATCATTCTGGTTGGACCCAACTAGAGGAAGAAAATAGATAATCTGGGCAACTCTCCCTGCAGCAGAGCATCTTGGATTTCCTTCAAAGATGATAACTCTGAGTTTGGGGTATGCTCTGTTTATGCCCCTAATGAGCACCTAGATAGAATTAAGCTATGGTAGTGGTTGGAAGACCTACCTAGCAGGAGATTTCAATATGGTTGAGAGGTTGTAGGACAAGCCTAGAGGTGTCAAGTTTGAATGGAAAGGACATGAGCAGCTGCATTGGTCTAGAATGTTGAATAAGCTCAATATAATGGATCCCCTTTTTGACTTGAAGAATCATTTCCTAGGAATATGTTACACTTGGTCGAATTCGCAAAGAGGGCATAAGAGGATTTATTCAAGGTTGGACAAAATATACTATGATAGAAATGTATATAGTTGCTCCAAACTTGCTGATGGTAATCCTATCTAGGTTTTGCCCTATTCACTATTTGATCATTATCCTATTGTGATTGAAATTCTTAAAATTGGTTCTTCCATTCCCAAATGTAATAAAGTACCATCGTTTGCTCTTAATTCTTTCTTATTGGAAGATTAATATATACTGGTTGCTTCTAAAATTATACATTGTTATAATGATAAGACTTGCAAACATGAAAACCCCATTAGCATATGGGATCAAACTGTCAATTCTTGGCAAATATTGTTTGAGACGGTGGGTAAAAAAAAGCTAAGGATGACAGAGCTTTAGAACTCTCCTTGGTGGAGTCTCTTCAAGCAATTGAAGCTCCTCTCCAAGACCACCTTGTGGATTACTATCTTCTAGATTTGGTCACCATAAATAAACATGAATTGAGGAAACATCAGTCTAAAAGGATTTAGGGGGCCAAAATTCGGTCTTGGGCTAACTGGTTGGAAAAGGGTGACATGGGATCAAAGTTCTTCTTTAAGGTACTTAAAGTAAACGAGGCCAAAGACAATATTGAGTGTGTATGGGAGGATGGAACAACATTCAAAAGCACTGAAGATATCCTTGGTGCTTTTACCAGATTCTATAAAAATTTGTTCTCCACTGAAGATAAAGGGGTAGACATGGAGGTTGCTTGGAACAAGGTGAAGGGGATTATCCCCAAGAAGGTGATATATGTAGACTCAAAATTGTTGGCTCCTATCTCTCTCACTGAGGTTAAAGAAACCATTGCTACCCTTAGCAAATAAAAAGCTCCTAGGCCAGATGGGATCACAATTGAATTCTTCAAAGTGAATTTTGATTGGATCAATCCCAACTTGGCTGAACTTTATTGGTTTGCATTGGCAGATGGTTCATTGGGTCCAAGTATCAATTCAAACCTCATCAAACTTATCGATAAAGGAGGGGATCAAACATTGATCAAGAATTGGAGACCTATCACTCTCCTAAATGCTACCTATAAAATTTTGGCTAAGATTATGGCTACTAGGTTAGTCCCCATACTGCTCGAGATCATTAGAAAGACTCAAAGGTTTGTCAAAGGAAGATATATATTGGGGAATCTCTTCACTTGCTGGGAAACAATGGATTGGGCCAAATACTTAGGGTAAAATATTGGTATGTTGTTGATTGACTATGAGAAAGCTTATGAAACGATGGAATGGGGATTCATCTTTATGATGTCAAAAGCATTACACTTTCCAGTTACTTTCATTAATATGGTGGGTATTTAGCTAAAAGATGCAAATGTGACAATTGAAGTGAATGGAATGAGGTTAGCATGTTTTGATTTGTCAAGGTCCATAAGGCAGGGATGCCCCCTTGCCCCTGCACTGTTTGCTATTATGGCTGAAGCTTTGCATTACTTGTTAAGGGTTGTCTCAATCTCTCCTAAGTTTTCAAGACCTATCATAACATTCAATTTGTAGATGACACAACAATATTATTCCAACTTGATGAGGTTAACATGATGCACTTGATGGCCAAATTGGAGCTTTTTTGTTCTGCCTTGGGTAGTAAGATATTAGTTACTAAATATATAATCTAGGATGAGACCGTAGCCCTCCGAGATGGTGCCTCAAATATGGTCGTAGCTGGGGAGGCCCAAAACCAGGTAGTTAGATACCTTGGTATACCCTTCTCCATCAACCCAAACATTCATGACATGTGGATTTGGGTTAAAGAGATAATCAGTGGAAAGCTTCACAAATGAAATTCCTTGTATCTATGTTTAGTTAGCAGGGTGCTGATTTGTCAAAAGATCCTTTCTTCATACTCTGTTTATTTCTTGTTAGCATGGCTGCGTAATGTCAATCAGTTTGAATATTTACAAAAAATTATCAAGGACTTTCTTTGCTCAGATGGGAAGGGGAATGGAAAGACTCATGCAGTCAGATGAGATTGGTGCACAAAAAGCAAGGAGCTGGGGGGCTTGGTCTGAAAGATCTAAGACTCCAAGGGTTGGCACTAGTTGTGAAATAGATTGATAAAGATATTCAAGGAGATGAACCCTAGAAGATTCTCATTAGACATAATTTGGCTAGAGGCTATCCATGTGGTGCCAAGCTTTCAAATAATTTGGATATCTTAGATTTTCTTGCTTTGGAATGTAGGACTACAGTGGGGGTCTAATGTTTTTAAGGCAATTTGGAAAAGCTGGGGTAAGGTGACACCACTATTGGGGACCATTCCGAGAATAGAGATGGGCAATATATGGTGTGGTAATTGCTCTATTTGGTGGAATTTGAAAAGGAACTCCAAGCCGCTAGCCTTGGTTCAAGGGTATTCTGCAAAGAAATGAGCCAAAGTTGGTATTAAAACCTTTAGGGACATTTTGATTAATGACAATCTTATTGACTGGAGTGATCTCAAGGCTAGATTCTCCTTGTGTGATTCTTAGAGGAAAACATATTCTATGATTGATAATGCCCTTGTTGTTGTTGGGGTTAGAAGGAGTTGTTGTGTGCTTGAGTCATGCTCTTTCTAGTTGAGGTGGCCTTATCCCTCTTCTTTATATTTGGTTAAATCCAAGCTTGTTTACTCCTCCCTCTCCTCTAGTACTATTGTCCTTGATCATCTTAATTCTAGTTGGAAAAGGAGAGATAGAGGGAGAGAGCGAGGATGGAAGATATAAATATATAAAGAAGAGAAAATGAGAGAGGAAGATCTATAAAGATAAATATAGAGATAGAGATGGAGATGGGGGAAGATATATGGAGATTTAAAGATTTAAAGGTATAGGAAGGGGGTGATGTAGAGATGAATTTAGAGTAAACGGATGGAAGAAACTTAGATAGAAAAATAGAAATAGATTGAGAGGTAAAGATAGAAAGAGATCTAGGGAGGGAGGGAGAGATAGATTGAGAGGTAAAGATAGAGAGAGATCTAGGGAGAGAGAGAGAGAGAGAGAGAGAGAGAGAGAGAGAGAGAGGAGAAGAAGATATAGATGGTGAGATAGACTAATAGAGATATGAAGAGATAAAACAAGATGAGAGGGGGAGAGAAATAATGGGTCAAATACTTAATTGAACTTCCATACCTCTGTGGCACGTCCATTGCACACTGTAGAGATTATGGGTCATGCACACATTGCATAATATTGTTATAATGTATCATTTTATTTTATTATGTAATGTTACACTTAGGAGCATCTAGATGGACATGCAACATGTAAAGATTTCTTTGATGAGTTGTATAATAATATTGTGATAATATTTTATGTAATTATTTAATATTGAAAATAATAATTAAATGTTCAATATTAAATGTGTGGTCAATGGGTTAGGTAGCACATGATTTTAGCACATGGTTTATGTACTACTACTTGGTGATTTTGTGGGAGCTTGCTACAATATACACAACCACAAGGGTATTTGTAGTGCAAGGGCAAAAGATAAAAATGAAAGTTGAGAAAGACAAGGTGAGAAAGGTTAGTCAAGGAAATATTTGTGAAGGTTGAAAGCATGGCATGTGATGTTTGGATTCATGCTTGTTCCCATGAATTCCTTGGTTGTGGCTATGGCTTTGAAGGCTTCCATGGTTTTATTGCAATGGTATTTTGCTGAATAATACATGACAATGAATGCTTTTGGAGGCTAGAGTTTTTCCTCAATGAGGGTTTTCCAGGGCATATCTTGTGTCACATTTGTGTGTGGGTATGTTGTCTATTCTCTTGAATGTGGATTTTAATTACTTATTTATTTCAAATCTATTATGGGTTATGTGGAAACATTGATAATTTTTTGGTTGCAAGTTTCCTTACAAGTGGTATCAGAGTTATGGTTTTATTGTTGTAACCCTATATTGAATCTATGGGAAAGCATGAAAGATTAAAAATAAGACAAGATATATGGGTTTTGTAGGTTGTTTATTGTAGATTTGAGGGTTTTGGTTTGCTATTTTGATTAAGTAAAATAGGTTTTGAAAGGAATCGAGACCTTGTACAAAGAGACCAGAAGATATAACAATGAAGGATCTTAATACAACTCTAGAACACACCCAACAAACTAGAGGGAAA
This sequence comes from Cupressus sempervirens, assembly GCA_028749045.1. Lineage (NCBI taxonomy): Eukaryota > Viridiplantae > Streptophyta > Pinopsida > Cupressales > Cupressaceae > Cupressus > Cupressus sempervirens. Next base: position 803,459,656 of record CM053783.1, on the reverse strand, counting down.
ATCCAAAGTTCCCCATAAGAGGGCTAAAACCAACCTAGAATAAAACCAAGGACCATCAAGATTTACATTTACATCCTCCATCTTTTCAACAACCATCTACCAATTCAAAGATAAACCTGAAGAATTGAGGTAGACCGCACAACTATCCAAAGGGGGGAAGGGGTAGCCCCACTACTAACCCCCAAAACCCATACAGAAAAAACATGAGCCACAATACCCACAACAACAGGAGATAAGACAACTGAATCAACACTAGAAATAATAGTTTGGATAGAGTCAACAACAAAAGAAGGGGCAACATCAACATTTTGTATCAAATCTGCCTTAGAGACAACATCTGTACCTTCAAGGACAACAACATAAACATCTATCAAAGAATCATTCTGAGAAGAGCTATCCTCCTCATCCTCATCCTTGGAAGCTTTTTGAACTGTATAGTTGTACTCCGAAACCCCCAACCACCAAGAAGATGATTTGTTCGATCTAACCTTATCAAAGGAGCACCATGCAATGAGATGGCCAGTCTTATGACATTTCCTACACCTGAAAGGAATACCCTCAAAATCAAGAACCTAGGTCCAAGAACCATTTGGAAAAGCCAAAGTAATCTATTCAAGGAGACCCTTGGACACATCAATCTCCATAAGCATGTGGGCATATGTCATCTTATACACATTAGTAGACCCCAAATCCATCAACTTGAGATCCCCAAGAGCCTCACACACAACCTCCAAGACTAAATCTAGTCAAAAGTAAAGGGGAAGGTTTGATAATCTTACCCATAAAGGTATCTTATTAAAAGATTCAGTAGTCAGATCAAAACCTTGAAACCAAGGTTTGGCCATAAGGGGGAACCACTCCTCCCAAGAGAAACAACATAAAATGGATTTCCGGTCTACAACATTTACAAATTTAATTAACAATAAACAACCCCTTTCCACTGGGTAAATATGAACTAAAACTGATATGATTGGTTCCCAATATTTGAAAATCCAAGCATGTAAATTTGAAAGAGAGGGCCAAAAACCCCTAAAGAAAAAAATAATATTAGTAGAAGAGTAATCTTCCACATATTTGGAAATCTCATCAATAGTTTTTGAATCTTGGTTAATCACAATGGGGCTACTTACAGAGATAGGAACAACTGAAGGAGGACCCCCTCTCCTAGTAGGACCACTAATGCCTACCTCAAAAGCAACCACATCTGCATAAGAAATTGTAGATATCTCTGTATCAACCCAAGACCCACCTAGGGCCATTTGAGATTTCTCAGAGATGCAACATAGATCCATGCATTGGACGCAATAGGAGGATGGAGAGCATCCACAACATCAGGAACAACATCATGAGGATAGTGGGCGGGAGTGTCCGTGGTTTGAAAATCTGCATGAGAAGGAGCGAGAGCCATCTAATTTTGGATTTACTGTTATGATGGATTGTTGATAGATTTTGGGCACGTGAAATTAGTGGTCAAAAGTTTTTCCAAATGTTTAATTTAAATGAGGGTTTTGAGGGGAGCTTGCATAAATGACCTCCTAGGTAAAAGAAAACCTTGAGATTAGATTCAGATTGGCCTTTCCATAAATTTTGATATATAATATTCCCTAGTTTGGCCATGTCGAGAGAAAAATACAAAGGTTTTTAGTTGTAGGCCCATGACAATTGTCAAATTTAATACTGTCAAAATTTTGGTAAAAAAAAATCGCTTTGAAAGTGGTGCAAAGGTTGTCTTGGTAAAAAGACCATAACTTTCACTCAGGATATCAAATCTCAGACTTTTTATAGTCATTGGAAAACTAATTCAGAGAACTACAACTTGGTGCAGGTTTAATTATGTGATTTTGAAATTTTTTTAGGTTTTAAAAGTCCGAAAGTTAGATGTTTATTTTGAGCACAAATTTGGGCATAACTTGGGCATACAGACTCAATTTTTTGGACTTCAAATAGTCAATAGAAAGCTCTTGGAGAGCTCTACACATTGGTTTAGATTTGGTGCAAATTTGACATGATTTATTGGGTGATATATTGATCTAAATGGTTTATGATATATATTGAGTATGATAAAATTGAGATTTTATGACATTGTATATTTTGGAGATTTGAGATTTGATGTCATTGTGTACTCAACTTATATTTCATATTGGTCTCACGATGATATGGTTATTAGTGTTGTCTCAAATATGTGATGACTTGTTAGGTCTACAAGTTTTGCAATGTTGTAAGTGGTCTATACTTATAGGTTGCATTTGTGGGTTGGATATGGATTGTCTTTGCCCATTGATCTTTCATTATTAATGTATATTCATATTTTTGGCTTGGATTTGGGTTGTCTATGCCCTTAGTCACACAATTTTTCGATTTGTCTTCATGTAGAAGGGATGAGATGTTGTTACTAGGGTCAGTCATGGTGGAGGATTGTGGTTGACTATTATATGTTGATAGGTTGGAAAATTTGAGAGTTAGTTTCTTGGTTCATGGATGTAACCATGGTGCCAAGGATTTTGGCATGACATGAATGGATATATAGGTAGTTAATTGGTGCTCATTGGTTTGGATTCCTGATTTGGTCATGATATATCTTCTTGGTAAGAATCATGGTTATTTGATTTCTTTTAAGGAACTCATGATACATACTTTAAGTTCTTTGATGGTTTGATGTCTTTGTTGATTCCCATGGTTAAAGGATAGTATTTTTATCATGATATCATGGATATCTTGGACACACAATTTAATGGGAGCTTATGATAGTGATGAGGTGACAATGCATAATTAGTTCATGGTTTGGTTTATATCTTCTTGGTTTGGAGATCTTGGTTTCACTTGGTCTTGATACTTGGGTTGTGTGTGTAAACCTGGAGGATCTTCATGTAGGAGATGGATTTTATGATGCCATGGGTGACTCAGTACCATGGTTGAGTGGGACTTATTGGTATTGATATATTTATTGAGTGTTTGCCGATGTTGGAGGATGACTTAGGTTTTGTTGTTGTAGAAGTATCTTTGACATTTGTATGGTGCACTTGGTTCTTCATGGTGTGTGGAGATGGTTCTCCATGGTGTGTGGCGATGATTGGATCTTGAAGATTTATGGGTTTCTTGATAGAGGTGCAATTTATGCTTTCATTTGACATGTTATCCTTGGTGTTATGACGGTTTCATTATTATGTCATCATATAATCTTGATACATGTTTAAAGTTTTGACATGTTATGATATATTCATATGGACCATGTTATCTCTTTTTGAGATAGTTTAGATCATGTTGTCATGTTTATGTTTCAGAGGCCATGGTAAGAACATGTGCATTGATCATGGTTTAGTTTATTTGTATTGAGTACATTGATCATTTGCTAGATACTTCGTGATATTACTATGTTGCATTTGGAGTTGGCATGGATTGGTCAGTTCCAAGTGGTTATGGATACTTAGAGATGATGGTGATGCTAATTTCTGTTGTGATTAGAGAAGTATTTTTTGGGACAATTATTTGGTCTCAACAGGAACTCCGAGGGGCATTCACTTAATATGACTCGAGAGGATAATGTTCTTAGATGAGTCTTGGTTGGAGATTTGGATATCTTGATGAGTGTTCTCATTCCCCACTCTTGATCTACTCGAAAATTTATTACTTGAGTGGTATAGTCCATTGTTTCTCTCAGATGCATTATGTTTATGCTTGTCTTTCATTGATATGGATCTTGAGCTATGATACATGAGTTAGTTATGGAGGGTTCATTTGAGAGATGATTTAACATTGGTTATCTCCTTGTGCATATGTTGTTATGCCAGTTGAGTTTGAGAGATGGTTTATATTGGGCATATTAGAAATGGTTATTCTTTGAGTTAGGAATGGTTTATGAGGTTGATCTTCTTGTGAGAGGGTTCCATCCATGATTAGTTATATGGTATGGTTTGGGTGTTGTTGTGGCTTCTTGGTTGGGGTTTTATGGAGACCTTATTTGGCATAGTTTACATCTAGAGGTGTGTGTAGAAGGACATGATACAAGTTATGATTTTTATGATTTCTCTTTGATCTTGGTTATCTTCTTGGATGTTTGATTTCACTTATATTGAATTTGGGATTGGTTGGATCCTGTGATCACTAGTTTGTATTAATGTATGCCACGTGAGAGATGACATGGTTATTCCTTTGTCTATTTTCCTTTTGTGGTTGTGGAGAACTTGGGAGAGTGTTAGAGACTTGTTGTGGCAATTATTTCTCTCGAGGCTTGTGATTGTAGGTTACAAATTGGATGTGCTGATGATGTGAGATTCACTTGACATACCTTTGAAGTTATGGATCGTTGGATGGGCTGGCACTTGTTATGGGCATTATTTCAGCTATAAATTTTGATAGCTATGGATACATGTGATTACCTTTGGATTAGGTGTTTGTGCTTGGCATTTCAGTTGGTACATGATTTTATAATTCTTATGTGACAGGTTTAGTGACTACACTATGTATGTCCGATGGTAGTGGCATAATAGGAGGAGATCATATTTGAGATGCTCGAGACTTGGTTTTGTTGCAAGTACCAAGATGGAGCACATGGTGTACTTTGATCCATGAAAATGGATGTGATAAGAGAGATTGTTTCCTTGTTTATTTATGTGGCTATGGATTGACCCTATGCAATGTATACAACAAGTGGGAGATTGTTGAGATTATGGGTGTTGCACACATTGCATAATATTATGATATTGTATTATTTTATTTTATTATATAATATTGTACCTAGAAGCACCTAGATGGACGTGCAATATGTAGAGATTTTGATGGAATATTCTTGATGAGTTGTATTGTAACATTGTGATACTAGTTTATATAATTATTAATATTGGTAAAAAAGAATTAAATGTCCCATATTAAACATGGGGTCAATAGATTAGGTAGTATATGGTTTACGTAATACAACTTGGTGGTTTTGTGGGAGTTTTGTTACTATATAAACAACCACAAGGGTAGTTGTAGTGGCAAGGGCAATATGAAAAAAAGAACATTGAGAAAGACAAGGCTAGATAGGTTAGCCAAGGGAACATTTGTGAAGGTTGGAAGCATGACACGAAGCATGACACGAGATATGTGGATTCATGCTTGTTTACATAGATTTCTTGGTTGTGGCTATGGATTTGAAGGCTTCTGTGGTATTTATTGCAATGACATTTTGCTGAATAATATATGATGATGGATGCTTTTAGAGGTTGGGTTTTTCCCTCAATGAGGGTTTCCCAGGGTATACTTTGTATCACATTTTTTGTGAGTATGTTGTCTATTCTCTTGCATGTAAATTTTAATTGCCTATTTATTTCAGATCTATATGGGTTATGTGGAAACAATGATAAATTTTTGGTTGCAAGTTTCCTTACACACACTAAGGTGCATTTGATAGTATTATAAGGATTGGAATATGCTAATTGGATGGATAAGTTATGGTTAAATAATTAGAAGCAAGTTAACTTATTAATATTTGTTTCAATTGGAAAGTGTAGAGGAAGTCTATAATGGATTCACATTAGCCTTTGTTATTCTTTTGGGTTAGATTTTCAACAACCAATGTCTATTTGACTTAACCAATAATAAAATTAGATATGAGTGATGATGAAAGAAAGGTTTTGTGAGCATTTGTAGTCCTTTGCAAATTTTTATGTTATAAAAGAGAGTTTTAATGTATTTCATTTTTATATTTCTCATCAAATTTTATTCTATGGATTGTCATTTAAAGATGGATATCGTTGATAGTATTTTGAACAAGGTATAAAATTTCAAAGTTCTCATCAAATTTTATTTTAAGAATTTTCATTTAAAGATGGACATCATTTATATTTTTATACACAAGGGTATACAATTGCAATATATATATTTAAGATAAATGGAAAAAAGACAAGTGATTTAATAAGAATAGCATACAAGAAAGCCTACACAAGAAAGCTCAATATGAGTAAATGATAAATGTTCTATTTAGATTACAAATGTAAGGTCATATGAAAAGTTCATTAATTACATTCTTTTTACATTTCATTAATTGATTGAACTTCTCTATGTATCTCTTTAGAGAGATGATTGCGATTTTAATTATAAAGCACCTATGTAAAGCAATTTTAGAATCCTATCCAACCCATAATTAACTTGTGGATCTTAAGAAGGTTTTGAGCTTTGACTATTTCAATATTGTCTATAGGATAAATTGATATTCCAACTTTTGAGATCATTTGATCATGTGCTCAAAAACATCACATTAGAAAGACTACCATACACTTACTGTCTCAATACTTGTACCTTGTTGATCCCAATCATTGCAAATGTTTTTTGTTTGAAGAATCCATTAATGATCATTAAGGCATAGTATTAAAATCCTATCTAGATAGTACTTGTACACTATTCATTAGGTTTATAAAAGTAGCATGTTCATTCATGAGTAAGAAATACCACTTCAATTCGCTTACGTTTTTACGAAAGTAGTTTTGTACATGTATTACCCGTTGATGTATTTCCTATTGTGATGTCAAATCTATCTTGAAAAAAACTACCATTACTTGATTTGAAAAAAATGCAATTTATTTGAAATAAGAGGTTATTGGATCTTAATGATTGTGTTACTAAGCATGTGAAAGTCAATTCCCAAACCTAATCTACCATCTAATATTATAGGGAGATGCATATTTGATTCTTAGGGATGTGTCTTTGGTCTTGCCTCTATTTCATCAACAATAAATTAAAAACTAAAAATTAAGAGATCCTATTTGTCAATAAATAATTACTATTAGTAATGCAACACTTTAAATTTCATGAAACCATTGCTCCATAAAATAGTTCTTGAAGCCTTTCTACAAGACCCTACCTAAGAGATTATAAGATGCATACATAGAAAGAGAGAAAGATTAAGGAGATTAAGTAATTTCTATGTAGTTTTGGAATGTACCCACATATTAATGTCACCAAAGGGACCAACTTAATGAATGAGATATGTGGTTGCTTATTTTGCATCTTTTTTCTTTAACTCTTTTCATTTTGGGAAAAAGATTGAAAACCTCTAAAAATACCACATATGTTTAGAATCATATCATATTATACCTCAAAATGGTGAGTTGTCATTGCAATCTCATAAATAATTATCTATAAAGTTATATAAGCATATTAGGGTTGATTAAATGTCTATCCCCCATCATGCTAGAAAAGGAAGAGGCAAGTTTGGAGAGAATCCTCAATATCAACATCAAGATTGCGTGCCTCTAGAAAACTAGAGGCAATTTGGCACTCCCAAAAGTTGGAATCAATGGGCCTTATATATTAACCAATTTTGTCATCTAGGAGCAACTTTTAAATCCGACCACCATTGTAGATGAGGTAGACTATTTATCATTTGATTGCAACTAGAAACCTAATGAAGCCATGCACATTCACATGTGCTTCATATGAATCTATATTAAGATCCTATGATCACCTTTATATATCCAAACACCAACACCATGTACTTGATGTAGACTATATGAGTTGAGAGGGTGAGTTTCATAGATTGGGCATGTTTCTCTATTAGGATTTATTGCATGCATATTAGTACATAAATGGAGAATACAAATTTCCTCTAGACAGTGCATTGAAGCATGTGAGATGTGGCACTGACTTATGATCAACCCTTAATGCTCTTGCATGAAATCTTGATCAATATTGTCAATCATTTTTAACTCATGCTATGGCCAAATGATAATTCATCTAGGGCTCACTAATTTCAACCTCATATTGAGGACAATGGTATTTTGATTGTAGGTTACTAGTTGCTAAGCATATCTATATAGCTACTCATCAATTTCCTCCTTTCAATACTCTTCTAGGTTTTAACTTACAACTATAAGAGGACTATTCTTTTTTTAAGAAAAACTTGTTCTAGAGTTACGTGAGATCTTAGTAGTTATTTCAACTAACCTTAGGAGAGATTTCAATGGCTTTTCTATGATGATTGCAATTCCCAAGCTTGAATAGCATTTGTTTCAATATTCAAAACATCTTGAATTTCAATTGTTCCCATACCTTGCAATTTATTAAACAAGGGACACCATGCATCAGAGTTCCTGCCATAATTTTTTTTTTTTTTTGAAAAAAGAGGGGTAAAAATTTATTCAATCAAAACCAAGATATAAAGCATAAGCCAAAGGCCCAAGAAAACATTACATACTCCTATCTTCCACTAGCAATTGCTCAAGAATCTCAGAATACTCCAAAAGTAACTCATCCCTCCCTCTAATATCCCATGTACCCACATTCTCTGAAGCCCATTTTGCCAGACAATCGGCCACTTTGTTCCATTCGTGAGGGATATGGCAAAAGGAGACAAAGTCCAAGGAGCTACAAAGACTAAGAATTTGTCTGACCAAAGAAGCAAGTTGCTAGCTAACATCCTCCAAGCTTTGGTTGTTCAACATATCCACAACAATCTGAGAGTCAGACTCACAGATGATATTCTTCCATCCTAAAGAACATCCACACTCCACAACCATCTTGACAGCAAGGGCTTCCATCAAGTTATTAGAATGTTGACCCTTGTAAGAAGAGAAGAGAAAAACAACATCACCATCGTTACCTCTACCTATAGCCCCAATACCGGCATGACCCGGGTTCCCCCTAGAAGAGCCATCAATATTAATCTTCAAGATACCAACTAGAGGGAGTGTCCATCTCCCAACTCAGCAGACCCACTGCTTAACAGGGGGAGATCTTTTTCGAAGAGTGCATCTCCAACTATTATCCCCCAAATTTAGATTCCTCACAATACCTTGATCACCAAGATCTATAGCTATAGACATATCACAGCTAGCAAAAAGAGTCTCCTAAAGCCTATTAAGAATGACCTTCCAAAGTTGAGAGCTTCCAAGTTTGGAATCACAAAAAATTCTATGATTCTGTTCCAGCCAAAGGTTCCAGAGAATGAAAATTGGCCCAACCATCCAAGCCACCTGCAAGAAAGGAGTCTTCGCTGGCGGTCTGCCCAAATTGTCCTAGAAATCAATCAAAGAAGTAGCATGGGTACATCCTTGACCCCAAGCTTCCCACCATCTATGTCATATCTCCTGCGAAAAGGGGCAGAGAAAGAACAAGTGGGAGACACACTCCTCATTACTTGAACAGAGAAAGCAGATAGAGGGACCCTGAAAACCTCATTTGTGAAGGTTCTCCCAAGTGAGGCATTTCTTCTGAGCCAACAACCATAAGAAAAAATTACATTTGGGCCAAGAGAAGTGGCTCCATACCTTCTTCCACCACTGCACTTCATCTGGACCATGTAAGTTGCTGTCAAGAGTAGCATATCCCTAAGCCATCATGTATTTACCTTTAGGACTAGGACTCCAAGCCAAAGTATCCCTCTCCTTGAGGGAGCTACAAAACCTATTCTCCAAAGCTTTAGAAAGGAGGGCACGTTCCTCATCAAAGCCTCTAGTAGGCCACTCCTGAGTATCCTTCCAGCAAGTTACCTCCACCTGACCCAATTGCTTGACAGTCTTAAAATGTTCCACCTTATACCAACCAACATTAGTGAAAGTATGAAAAAGAGGCTGGAGCTAGGGAAAACTAAAGAGAATGGGGGGATGGCTGTCCCAAGAATCCTACCAAAACAAAGCCTTTGAACCTTTGTTGCAAATCCAAAAGAGACCGGCCTTAACTAGATAAGCTCCCTTCTTAAGAGTGTCCCAAATATAAGAGCCCCTGCCCGTGAAAGGAAGGTGTGGCACATCAAAGTGATCAACTCTAGGAAGGTACTTATGGACAAGAATCTTGGCCCAATCTTGATCTTGGTTGTTGCACCAATGCCAGTATAGCTTGGCAGCCAAAGCCATGACAACTAGAGCCATCGATCTAAGACCAAGGCCACCAGCATGCTTCGGCCTACACACAGACTCCCACTTAACCAAACTCCACTTTATGGACATAAGGTTACTAGACCAAAGGAATTGCCGAGATAAAGCATCGAAATCCCTCAAAAAGTTTGATGGAGGGACCTGAACACAACACCTATAAATGGGAAGAGACTGTACCATAGTCTTTAACAGAATCACTTTGCTAGCTGAAGATAGCCACCTATAAGTCCAGTGAGTAACCTTATTCTGAAACTTATCCAAGATCCCTTGCCAGTAACCCCTCCCCTGAGCACCCAAGGACAAAGGGACTCCAAGATACATCAAAGGGAGGGATCTGATTTGGAACCTAAGAATTCTAGCAATCCTACTCTGTATAAGCTGAGGTGTATTAAAGAAATAAATGGATGATTTATCATCATTAATCCTCTGACCTAAAGCTTTCAAATAGATATCCAAATCTTTCCTGATGTTTACTGCCTCACTGATTCTAGCCATGCCCATCAACCCTGTGTCATCCATGAACTAAAGATGGGAGTAGGAAGGACTATCATTATTCCAACTCCAACCTTGGAGAAGACCCTGCCGCACTTGGGATCTTAGAAATCTACCAAGACCCTCCGCCATGATAATGAACAAGTAGGGAGATAGAGGGTCCCCTTTCCGAAGTCCTTGAGAAGCACCAAATAGGTGTGACGGTTCCTCATTGATGAGAATAGAGAAGGAAGGTGAAGTCACACAACTAAGAACCCAATCCACCCACTCCTTGTCAAAACCAAAAGTCAAAAGAATCTTTTGTAAGAATTCCCAACTCACCCTATCGTAGGCTTTAGACTTGTCTAGTTTAATGAACATAGCTTTCTCTTTAGAAGCTTCCATAGAGTGGACCGCCTCCATAGCGATCACAACTCCATCCAAAATTTGCCTACCTTCAACAAAGCCCCCCTGTTCAACAGAAATCAATTAATCAAGAATATGCTCGATTCTCTCAGCAATCAATTTGGTGATGATCTTGTAGACAACGTTGCATAGCACTATAGGCCTAAATTGATCCAACCGATTAGCCCCTTCATTCTTAGGAATGAGAGCCAAGAATGTAGAGTGCAAAGACTTCAGCATTTGCTTGTTCCTATGTGATTCTTGGACTACTTTTAGGAGATCAAACTTAATTATCTCCCAGAATTCTTGAAAAAATTCAATCGAAAATCCATCTGGGGTAGGGGCCTTACCTTTCTTCATATTAAACACAATTTTCTCCAATTCAAGTAACAAGATGGGGCGCAAGAGGGCCCCATTCATCTCGATAGAGACAAGGTGGGGAACACAATCTAGGATGGCACGTTCCTTATCCCCAGCAGAAAGATCCTCTCTGGTGAACAGACTGGAAAAGTAATTAACAGCTTCCCTCGAGATTTCTTCACAAGAAAATATCTGAGTTTCATCAGATGCAACAAGAGAGGAGAGAGAATTCCCCTATCTCCGAGCCTTAACTGACTTATGAAAGAAAGCCATGTTCCTATCCCCCTCCTGTAGCCAATCAATGTGAGATTTCTAATTCCAGAAAATCTTCTCTCGAAGCTCCCATTCTTCCAATCCCTTAAGAGCCAAGGATTCAACTTTACTCAAATCGAAGGTCAACCCCTGGTCCCAAATTTGACGGGTGATATCATTTAGTTTGGTTTGGGCAGAAACCTTCTGAGCCTATAAATTCCCAAAGTGTTGTTTATTCCATCTCTTAAGCATATACTTCACATGTTGGAGCCTTTTGCTGAAAGTTTACATAGCCGTTCCATGGGCAGGCTTCCCCTCATACCACGAATCCAACACATAATCTAAAGGGGATGAGTCCCTGAAATGTCCCTTTTCTAATTTTATATGATATTTCAAGCCTCTAATCAGATCTTTAAGATCAAATAACCAATCTTTCAAAGATCCACCAATTTCTCAATAAACCCCAAATCGGGTATGCCGGTAATAGTGCCAAAAACTTCACAGCTTCACATATTATTAGTAAATCTGAAAGTGAAAATTTTTATAGAAATTTCAGCAACATAAAAGCCTACAAAATGAAATTTTCAAATCTGTATAAAATTTACACAACAGCTCCCAAACGGAGGATAAAAGCAATGCTCATCGAGCTCCCGATAACAACATAGAATAGCCCGAAAACACCACAAAAACACTAATAATCTATCACAGAAGTATAATCATGACCAAATAAATATATTCAACTCTATTTTAACATCTTAAAGTCTAAAATATAGCAGCAACCCAAATTGATATGGAATACTCAACTGGAAACACCAAAATCTTATAAAAACACACCCGAAAAACCACAAATCTCCACTATTCAACACAAAGGCAAACTCTGCATGAGCATGCACATGGAAGAGCTTCAAACTCCCATCCTTAGCCTTCCTAGGAACTTGCAAACTCCCATTCTTGGGTCTCCTTCTCCATAGGTTTGGCAGCCTCTGAAGAATAACAAAGAAATGAGCAAAAATCAAATTTTGGAATGAGCCCAAAATGCCTCCAAACTCCTTAAAAGAGGGCATAACCCTAACTCACATCCAAGAGGGGTTAATAAAACATATTTTAATAATAATTTTTATTTATTAGTCCATTAGCTTCCAAATATTATCCCCTTTTTTTGAAACTTCACCTTTTTGGGCCTGCTTGCCTTAGAAAAGATTATTATTTTTAATTATTTGAAAAGGGGACATGACAAGTCCTCCCCTTCCAAATATTGCTTGTCCTCAAGCAATGGCTGAACAATAAACCAATCAATCCACCTGGATCCCAAATGTAGTTATGAACTATACTATTGTCAATTAACACAGGCTCCTGCAATATAACCAAGAGGAATCCATAATCAAACTGACAATTACTGCTCAACCAAACTCCAAAGTCACAACTTCCACAGTCAGAAACCCACGAGACACAAACTCTTAGAACATCAAAACCCAAGTAAAGTGGACAAATCAAACTACCAAAATAGTAAATACCATCAACGCATCCCACTGGCCTATACGAAATGTACAATCCAACTCTGCAACAATGGTGAATGCTCCCGAATGAAATTGTACCAAGTATGGAGAATCCACACACTATACAACTCCTGTAGTCAACACAACTCTGCAGATCATCGACTATTGTCTCATAACCATAACTCCCATGCACCCCATGAACAAGTGATATAACCCACTGTGATTGATCACCGGCTAAGTTAGGAGATGTCATAGCCAAAGGAGTAGAATCAATAACAACACCCGCTGAAGCATCACTCCAAAAATCCTGCTCTAAGTCATGTATTATCAAGCTGTAAACTATAGAACCTATCACCATGTCGTGCCCATCACGACTCTCATCTCGAGGCATCAAACTATCCCATAACTGATGATAAGCACTAGGAACCAAAGTACATCTCTGTATCATCATCTCATCAACATGGTCATCAAAGGTAAATTGATGAGCATACCTCACAATGTAATGCCGATAGAATGTGCCAATCTCAGTCAGTGGCTCAAACTACAATCCAGATGTAACTAACTGCAATCGATCACTAACCAAGTTGGAACTGACTACTACCTCTGAAGACATCACCAAGGGAGTAGTATTACTAGCAAGAACCATGCCAATTGACAGCTCACCAACATCACACATGGTCTTTGATACAACATCTCTAGTCTCCATGCCATTAGTACTAGAGGTCACCACCATGTCAGGCATACCACAACAATCTGCTGCAACACCCAACTCAACTGAACCTAACTCTAGTGGGGATGAACCTGATATGCCAATGTTAGTATCAAGGATGGATGCATCCCCATCTCCACTATCTTTGACAATCTCGACCATGGACATCCTCGGATCACTAGACACCACAGCTTGTAACTGTACAGAATCTAGTAAAGACTGTAGTTGCTCTAACTCCATGGTCACCTTAGCCAAATGAAACTGTGATTCCTTGAAAGCCAACTGTGTACTCTCAAGAATCTCAGAAGTCACCTCAAGCTACTGAGTAAGCTCACTCACCTCATCTTCCTTGGCCAATAATGCATTGTATGCTGTACTGCCCCACTTCGTAAGATAATCTCTGTCGGCTACCAACTGCATATAATCCTGTCTCAAAATTTGGATAGCCTCCCATAAAGAGTGGAACTCTGTCAAGGAAAGATAACTGCCTCCCTGCTCATCACTAGTAGGAGAACCCCATCCATAAACTGCTAACAATTGACGAGCAACATCGAAATGTTGGCAAGCGATTGCAATGTCTCGCTTACTAACTCTCAACTAACTAGACACATGATGGCACTGGCTAGACTGTATCCTACAAACCTCCTCTAATGCACTGTCTAAAGAAGCATCCTCAAGGTTACTGGTCTCTAGAGTATTACCATCCATATCATGCGAATCAACTCCAAAGCTCATATCAACATACGGAGTATCAAAAACTATAGCACTACTATCCAACTCCTCTGTACCAAAAGAAACCACCAAGGAAACTAAGTCTTCAAAATTGCCCACTGCATCCTCCTGGATGTCATCAATGCCAATATGATCCTGGGACTCATCTGTACACACTATCAAATATGAAAGATCATCAACACATTCCAGCAAGTATGGTCGACTAGATATATGAACAAAGCCCAACATCGGTGTATAAAAACTAATACCGGCATTAGACAAGCTACTAGCACAAGAAAAGACAACACCGTGCAATCTGCTAATCAAATCCATGATAGCACCCAAACAATCACTGCTACCAAAAAGTGTTAAAGATTTCCAGTCAACTGAATCCAAAATGCCAATATAACAATCTCGAGTCCATATCCGTAAACTATAATCAGCTAGTAACTCAAGCAAACCCCTCACCTGAGTAATATGACCAATACCAACTAACTCCACATACCTGTCTGACATTGTCCCTATATACTGGATGTGAATGCAAGATGAACTCGCAACATTATCAAAGACCACATATGATCTACCATTCGCAGAAAGCTGAGTATCAGGAGTGCAAGATGAAACTAAACTCAACTCCATGCCATGCTTATCCCCATGTCTCTCCCAGTCCTGTAACGCCAATGGAGTATTCACCAAAGAAACTCGAGTGTCCTCAAGCTCATGAGAAAGCCTATCAACTTCCTCCTTCCTCCTCAAGGCATCTGAATAGTCTCTGACAAGGCTAAGAAGATGGTCATGATCTGATAGAAGATGTAAATAACTCAACTTCATCATTCCCATTCCTTCCCTAATCGCTTGTATGTCAACACAAGAAGACTTTTCCTGAACTCCCTTATGTCTACCCTGTAACTGAATCATTCAAATGTGATCCTCTATCATATCCCACATCCTGTCATGATGAGATAATGAAGTCACAATACTATCTTTGTTCACCTTCAACTGGCTGGACAAATCATGTGAAGTACTACCTGCCTCAACCTCATGTGATGAAGCATCTAACTGTGCCTGGTACTCTTTCTCAGCAAAGTCATGAATTCTCAATGTCTGCTCATCTCTACCAGGTATCTCACCATCATGCACAACAACATCCTCATAATCAACATCTAAACCCAGTACCTCCTGTGGCAGAGTAGAATCTGAGACCTCTGCCTAGCTCTGCCCTGTGAGAAAATCTACCAAATAGAAATCCAGTCAACTTATCCACCTTAGCTAGGTCGGACAACATGTCATTCATCATACGGTGGTGCTCAACCAACTGTTCAGACATGTCATGGCTTATTTTCCTAAGTTTATCTCGAATGTCTAAATAACCATCCTTTCTACTGTTGTGACTCTAGATATCAATTGTCCAAGATCGTGTCCTCTGAGACTCTGTACTATACCTGTCCATTCTAGATAAAGTAGAGTGTAACCCCAATAGGTTATAACTTCTTCAAGCACCAAGAACTAACATGCAATTGATTAGAAGTAGCATGCAACCATAGATTTTTACATGTACCTGATTAGAAGCAACATGCAACCACCAAATTCACCAAGAACTAACATGCAAATGATTAGAAGTAGCATGCAACCATAGATTTTGACATGTAGTTGATTAGAAGCAACATGCAACCACCAAATTCACCAATAACTAACATGCAAATGATTAGAAGTAGCATGCAACCATAAATTTTGACATGCAAGATTTGGGTAGTTGTCAAAACTGACATGCAAACTTCTACAAACCCTCAGGCTGGCAAGATCATAGCTCTGATACCATTGAAATGTCCCTTTTCTGATTTTATATGATATTTCAAGCCTCTAATAAGATATTTAAGATCAAACAACCAATCTTTCAAAGATCCACCAATTTCTCAATAAACCCCAAATCGGGTATGCCGAAAATAGTGCCAAAAACTTCACAGCTTCACATATTATTAGTAAATCTGAAAGTGAAAATTTTTATAAAAATTTCAGCAGCATAACAGCCTACAAAATGACATTTTCAGATCTGTATAACATTTACACAACAGCTCCCAAATGAAGGATAAAAACAATGCTCATCGGGCTCCCGACAACAACATAGAATAGCCCGAAAACACCACAAAAACACTAATAATCTATCACAGAAGTATAATCATGACCAAATACATATATTCAACTCTATTTTAACATATTAAAGTTTGAAATAAAGCAGCAACCCAAACTGATATGAAATACTCAACCGAAAACACCAAACTCTTATAAAAACACACCTGAAAAACTACAAATCTGCACTGTTCAGCACAAAGGCAAATTCTGCATGAGCATGCACATGGAATGGCTTCAAAATCCCATCCTTAGCCTTCCTAGAAACCTGCAAACTCCTACTCTTGGGTCTCCTTCTCCACATGTTTGGCAGCCTCTGAAGAATAACAAAGAAATGAGCAAAAATCAAGTTCTGGAATGAGCCCAAAATGCCTCCAAACTTCTTAAAAGAGGACATAACCCTAACTCACATCCAAGACGGGTTAATAAAACATATTTTAATAATAATTTTCATTTATTAGTCCATTAGCTTCCAAAGATTATCCCCTTTTTCTGAAACTTCACCTTTTTGGGCCTGCCTGCCTTAGAAAAGATTATTATTTTTAATTATTTGAAAAGGGGAAATGACAGTCCCTTAACCAAATCAACTAAAATTTTAAAGAGGGATTCTTGGTTGCACTGTATGAGGTGATCAAGAGTTTAATAGGCCATTGGTCGGACCCCCTCCAGTCAAGAATTTCAGAACTGGTGGCCCACCTGTTGTTCATCCAATAGCAGGAAATAAAAAATCTATCAAGCCTTTCTGAGATAGCCTCGCCACCGCATCTCTGATTATTCCATGTAAAGACACCATTACCTGGCTTCACATCAATGAGATTGAAAAAACCAATCATATCCCTAAGCAGATTTGAAGACATATCCAACCTAGCCAGGCCACCACATTTTTCCTCCAAATTGATAACATCATTAAAATCACCAGCCACAATCGATGGAAGAAACAGGTCCAGGGATTGAATGAATCTAATATGGGCCCATAAATAGGATTTATCGGTAAAGTCCGTAGGAGCATAAATATTGGATAGAAGACATCTTTCCCCAGTCTCAACACTAGAGGCAACCAAAGAAATAGAGGATTGGCTAGAAATCCACCATAAGGGGGAAACTTTCCTCGGGTTCCAGAGACAAGCCACCCCCCTAGAACTATTCAAAGTACCCACCCCCTGCCAAGAGCCCTGGGACCAGATCTGCGGAGCACAAGTAGCTAATCCTTCCATTGTAAGCTTAGTTTCCTGAATAAAGACCACATCCGGAGACTAAGACTCAATTAATCTGCGAACAACCTTTTGTCTAGGGATGCCGTTCAACCCCCTTACATTGCATGACAAAACAATCATTTATGGGGTTGGGAGAAATGAGAATCAATGGGTTTTACAGACCCAAACTCAACCAAGTTCTCACCAATTATCTTTACCTTCTCTTGATCAGTCTTTCTACCACTATTTGATGCTTTGTCTAAAGTCTCCTTTTTGAAGGGTTTTTGTTGTATGCCTAAGACAAGAGGAGCCTTAGTGCACTTAACAAAATCTGAGCCCCCCTTAGGTGTAGTGGGATCAGGAGTCACCAAGACTGAGCCCTTCAAAACCTGTGACCCTCGGAGGTCTCCATTGCCCTGAGCAGGAGGTGGCAAATCAATATCCACCTGTCCAACCTATTGGTTCCCTGTAGGTAGAATTGGAATTTCCTTTTTCATAGCCTCAACTGGAAATGTATGTTGACCTATAACCCCCAAAGAGTGCTCAGTTGAATTGCCTTCCTCTTGGACCATATCTCCAAGAACATCAAATTTGTTAAAGGTGTCTTCAGTCTGCCTGTCCATCCCAGTTCTCTTCTTACCCTTGCCTTTGTTATGGGACTTGACTTGAATAAATCGTTCACTATCAATATGTCCATTAGATTGGGGGGCCTTCCTCACATTCTCCTTAGGGAGACCAGGGGCATCCAAGGAGGAGGATTTATTCCTGGGGCATCCAAGGAGGAGGATTTATTCCTGGGCCATTTGCGGTGTAAATATCCATAGTCATGGCAGATTGTGCACCTGAATGGAAGGGTCTCGTAGTCCAACTGTTGGATCTAGGAAGATGATCCCATGCAAATCTCCATAGAGTCTAGCAATGGATTATTTAAATCTACTTCAACACAAATGCGGGCAAAAGAAATTACTTTACGATCTTGTGTCTAAGTAGCTGAACCCACAGGTTTTCCAAGCAACAAAGAAATTGAGTGAAGAATATCCTCTCTCCAGAATTCCAACAAAAGCCTTGACAAGCAAACCCACACCGAAACTTGCGAAGGGATCTCCTCAGTAGAGTTGAATCCCATGTGCCAAGGTTTAATGAAAAGCCCCACCTGATTAAAGAAATATGGCCCCCCCTTTGAAAGCCCTAGTCCTATCCATCATGCTTGAAAAGATAACCATAAAATAGTTATTTGTTGCTAGCAAGATCTCCATATCTCCTTCCAGGTTCCACACTCAATGAGCCCAAGAATCCAACACAGGCAAAGAGAGTCGAAGGCCCAAAAATTTACAAATAAGGGCATGATTACTCCAGTATTCAACATCCTCTGATACTTGTTCTAGTTGAATAACCAGAACAGGTTGGTCCTTAGCACGTTGCAAGCATCTGTTAACTTTCTTTAATTGTAGCATCCCTTTGGGAGAGGAAACACCATCGTCCGCTTGGAGTTCACCATTTAGAGCCTTATTATTTTCATGCATCAAAGAGGATGGCTCACCCATCACCATATCGTCGATCGAAATCTGTGAAGATGCTAACCCTCGGTCCCCCATTCACTAATGAAATGGGGTGCAACAAAAGGAAGAGGAAGACGGGGTAGAGGCCCCACACACACTGTGTGCCTCAGATCTCCCTCCAAAGCATGTCCTTGGCATTGAAACCTGCAACCAGGCAGGCAAGCAAGACACCTACGAGCTTGTATTAGACCAAGCCGGTCTCCAATCCAACAACGACCTGCAGCAAAGGCCCCACAGCCTCCGAAACCCCTCACACACTATGAAGAAGTCACGAAACAGGGCGTGGGCCGGCTAGGGCATCCAGGCCGAAACACAGACCAGGAACCAATTCGTCATCCCAACCAAGTTCTTGCCATAATTAGAGAGATAGGAAAATATAGATATATAGATGAAAATGAAAATAAATAACAAGAGGATATATGGGGTCAATTAAAAGGAAAATAAATAAATATATATATATATATCACTTCTTATTGTTATCGTTATATTTATTCTCTCTTTCTAATCTTCGCTTATATATATATATATATATATATATATATATATATATATATATATATATATATATATATATATATATATATATATATATATATATATATATATATATATATATATATATATATAAAAGCGAAGATTAGAAAGAGAGAATAAATATAACGATAACAACAAGAAGTGATTTATAAAGATACATGGAGATATAATGATAGTGAAAGCTAGAGAGAGAATAAAATCAAAAAAATTATGAAGCTTCCAAAAAGTATAATTATTTATAATAGTTTAAGAGAGACTTAAGTAATAAATATTAATTTTGAATTAACTCTTAGTGAATTAATATATAATTATAATAATATAAATTATTTTTATATTAAATAATTAGAAACTATTTAATTTTGAAATTTAAAATATGTATAAATTACGATAATAAAAATAAGGTGTGAGCATGTATCTTGATTTAATGACATAGTCTATGTTGTTAGCACTTATATGTTGATGAGTTCAAGTCTTCTTCAATTCAAATAATTATCTAAACATAGTGTCAAAGTAATATCAAACCATCCTAAAATCAAATCAATGTCAATTCTTAATTTTTTTTTAATCCAACTAATGAATTTTTTTTGATAGAATTTAAATTTTGAACTTTATTAAATAAATTTCATATATCATAATTTAAAAGAATTAAATTTTTTTACCCTTACAAGACTTAAAAGTTCATATTTGTAAATTTACAATTGTATCTTGGTACGAAAGGTTAATTAAGAAATATTATGATTTATGTTTGGGAGAAGTCAATTGTGTGGTAGAGGTAGATTGTGTTAATTAAGACATATTTCAATTAATTAAAAGTTTAAAAATTAATTTTTATATTTGAAATTATAAGTAGAAATCAAACATAAAAATGTTTAAAACAAAATGAAACCTAAAAAGACTTTATGAGTAGTATTAATTTTTTTGACTTTTGGGTAGGTGGAGGAGAGTAAGCATTTAATAACCTTGCATATCAATTTTTTTAGAGGTAGATTGTGTTAATTAAGACATATTTCAATTAATTAAAAGTTTAAAAATTAATTTTTATATTTGAAATTATAAGTAGAAATCAAACATAAAAATGTTTAAAACAAAATGAAACCTAAAAAGACTTTATGAGTAGTATTAATTTTTTTGACTTTTGGGTAGGTGGAGGAGAGTAAGCATTTAATAACCTTGCATATCAATTTTTTTAGAGGTAGATTGTGTTAATTAAGACATATTTCAATTAATTAAAAGTTTAAAAATTAATTTTTATATTTGAAATTATAAGTAGAAATCAAACATAAAAATGTTTAAAACAAAATGAAACCTAAAAAGACTTTATGAGTAGTATTAATTTTTTTGACTTTTGGGTAGGTGGAGGAGAGTAAGCATTTAATAACCTTGCATATCAATTCTTTTCAAGGAAATAAGAAATATATAAATTTAAATAAATTTATTATTATTATTATTATTTAAATAAATTTAAATGGTCCAAGCCTAGATTAATTATTATTTGTTGGAATTACTTATTATTATGTGTTAAGTGAAGGTTGATTCAAACCCAAAACCTCCCACATGAGAGCCTCGCAAGTTACCATTGCATTGTAGGCTTTTGCCTTATTATTTAAATTTATTAATAATAAATAAATTGATAAAATAAAATTGATGGATGAGTATATAATATGATGTAATGGATAACAAATAAAATACATAATTAATTAATTAATGTATACAAACAATTTAATAATAAGTTTTAATTTTAATTTAAAAAATTTAATTTAACAATGATTGTATTTTTAGTTTTTAGATATAATTTGATTTTTCACATAAAATAGGAAAAATTTAAAAAAAAAAAAAAAAAAAAAAAAAAATATATATATATATATAGAAATTTTAAAATTTATTTATTTAAAATTTATAATTAATTAAAAATAATATCATAGTTTAGTAAATGCTTGATAAATTTATTTAGGTAACAAGTGGCCATTATAGTGTATAGGAGAATAACCATGCTAACAAATATATTAAACAATAGATCTTAATAAAATAAATATGCCTAAGCATTCTATTAAAGAACTTCAATCCATATTGAGGGATTTTCTTTGGGTTGATAAGGTTTCTCAAAAAAAGAAATTACCCCTCCTTGCTTGGAGTAAGGTTTGTACTCCTAAGTCTATCCAGGGATCCAGTGTTAGGGATCTTCACTGCAGAACAAAGCTCTGGGAGAAAAATTGCTTTGGAAACTATATTAAAATCCAAATTCTAAATGGGCCAAACTTGTGAGATCAAAATCCTTGATTCTAATGATAGAGAAAGAATTTTTACAACCTCAGTTTTACCTCAAGGTTCTACCATGTGGAATTTCATGGTATCTTGTCGTGACCTTATCCTATCCTCCCTTTCTTGGTTAATACATGATGGCTCAAAAGCCTATTTTTGGGAGGACTCATGGAATGGGCACACTCCCCTATCTCATACCTGAGATTGACACTCTCTAGATGCACATCTTAAATGAGTTCGGGGGTGACCGTGTCTATGATTATCCTGATATTCAAGATGGTCTTGTAGCTTGGCAAGACCTTAACTACAACATGAACTTAGTTCTAGGGCTATTCTTTTCTCTTCTCTTGAGGATGAACTTATTTGGCTTAGATCTCCTTCTGGTCAATACTTAGTTAAAGCTAGCTATGACTCAAAATTTCTCCATTAATCTTCAGACTTTTGGCCTATTAAATTAGTATGAGATTCTTCTTGTATTCCTAATGCTAGTGCCTTTGCCTCGGTTTCCATCCAAGATAGGGTCATCACTAGTTCTAGAATTGATAGATTAGGGATCACAACTATTTTCCCTTGTACTTTGTGTGGTTATTTTATGGAAGCCTTTGATCATTTATTCCTTCATTGTCCTTTTGCTCTTGATTGTTGGTATTGACTTATTCATAGGTTGGGTTGGTTAGCAACTATTGGCCCTAAGCTTTGTGATCACTTTAAGGCTTGGCCTTTACTATATAAATCTTCTACATTTGCACCTCTTTGGGAGGTGAGTCCTTCTATAGTCACTTGGAATAGTTGGCTTGAAAGAAATCAAAGAGTGTTTAGGGACAAACCTTCTTCATGGACGAAGATGACTGACAAAATTGAGGAGTCCATTTTTGAAGTCATGTTGTCATACCATATGAAGTTTCTCAAGACTAAGAAATGTTTTACTGAGTGGGATTTTTTCATTTATGATAGCTGACATCTTCTTCAATCTCTTCCACCTCATGGCTAGTGCAGGGCACTCAAGGTCATCACAAGGCACTTCAAGGATCCTACACTACACCACCTTCCTAAAGGATTCAAGAGCAAGACAATAAGGTTTTAGGAAGTTATGAATAGTTTCATGATGTTATAAGCCCATTTGTAAAGGCTTGAGGCTCATTTGGTAATTCTATAAACCATGAGTCCTCAAGGCCTATAGGGCATTTAGTAGTTAGGAAATAGGTGAAAACACCTTAGATGAAGTTAATAGGGGTCCTAGGATAGTCTAGAGGCTCTAGGTAGTTATTTTCAATAAAAATTGCAAATGCAACAAAAAGTTGCTATGCAACTTTCAAAAGTTGCTAAGCAACTTTGCTTAAAAGTTTTTAAAAATGTTAATGAGGGAGTTTGAACCGATTGCAACTATTCCCTAGGTAGTTGATCGGTCAAAAATTTCTTTAAATGTGTGATACAACCGTCCCAGGGGAATAGGTTGGTTGATGTACGAAAATTTGCTAATATCAATAAAGTTTACTAGTTTTTTGGCTCAAATCTATTGCATTTTTAATTTCCCACGTGCTGTATGGATTGGGAATGGTGGCTTAATGGTCTGAAGAGCAACTTGGTCGAGTTCCTTGTCTAATGCACTTGGTTTGATCTCATTTAGTGATTTCTATCAAAAGTTACTGCATTTTCTTTATAAACTACCCAGAAACCCTAGGTTCAACAGGGTTTTGTGCAAATGACCGTATAGATCATGACTGTACAGTTCAAATGGCATAAAACCTAGTGAAAATGGAAGCCCTGGGAGTGTACTTTCATATTCTAGAAGTAGGAGTTGAAAAGCCAAAGGGAGTTATTTTTACTTGCAAGCCCTAGGCTAAATATTTGTATGTATTTGGTCTAAATTTGAAGAAATTTGGTTGTTGGAGTTATAGGTGAAGGAAAGTAGTCAAATAAAAGGTGGATTAGTAGTGTACAAATTAAACCTCAGAGTCTTGAAGAGTTATTTCTTGTCTATGAACCCATTTCATTGGTCCTCGTTTGAAAAACAAGCCTAAAGGGGCCCATTTAGGTCTATGTACTTAGACAGATTAGTGGAGTGCTAGAGTAGATTGGAATTTGGTCTTGTGGGATGTTGTTAGGGTTGTCAAATACTTCTCTTTACCACCCTTAGATTAGGTATTAGATGTGTGGCTGTGTCAGATGCAACAACTTCTCAATTTTAGCCCTTATAGTCCTATTTGGGAATAGGTTGGTGAAACTTGCATTAAAGTTGGAAAAGTGTGCTTAAGGACTAGATTGTTGTCCTTTGAGGGTGATAAAGGTGTGATGCAGTCAGTAAAGGGTGATTGAAGCACTTTGAATTCATTATTGCATACTTGGTGATTAGGAGATATTTGCACTTGGTTCAAACCTTCTACTGTTGAACTCTGCATCAATGGCTACCAATATTCTTCTTCATCTTTCCCCTCTAGCTTATCTGATACTTAGTCAACTCCTCCTTTCGATTTTGTTAAATTGAATTATGATGCTGCCTCTAGGGGAAATCTAGATATTTTTGGAGCTAGTGCTATTTTGAGAAATTATGACGAGTTAATCATTAGAGAAACTTGTAAGAAGTTACCCTTCGATTCCAATAATGTTCTGGAGATTGAAGCACTTCTCCTTGGTCTTTCTCTTTCCGTTTCCATGAATATACCTAACATCATAATTGAAGGAGATTCCATGGCGGTCTTTAACATTGTCTCTTCTAGAAAGACTTCCTCTTGGAAATTAAGGTACAAACTGGATTTGGTTTTACAACACCTAACATATTTTGAAACCTTTGAAATCAAACATTGTTTTAGGGAAGTTAATACTATTGCTGATTTTCTAGTAAACAAGGCTATTGATGATCCATCTCCGCTCCAAGATGTGGATATAAACTCTCTTCCACACTTGTTATAATTCCCATCCTAATAATTTTTGGGGACATTATTTCTCTTTGTTGCGGTTCATGCTTTGTAGTTGATCTTTTATGTGATTATGGCTTTCAATTCTTTCCTTTGTATTTATATTACCAGTGCCCTCACTGAATGGAGGTGTAAACTTTTTTTTTTTTGATTGGTAAGAGGCCAAAGCCAAGATTAATTATTATGTGTTGTAATTAATTATTACTATAATTTATTAAGTGCAATCATGAGTAGATTCGAATCCAAGACCTCTTCAATAAGAGGCTCACAATTTACCATTGTGTTGTAGGCTCTTGCCTAATGGAGATGTAAACTTTGAGTTAATAATATAAATTTTTTTTTTTGGCTCACCTTCTTCTTAAAAAAATTAAAAATTGTAATGATGAATAATTACACAAGCATTATTAAAAAATATAATAAAAATAATATTATTTTAAATTAATTTTGTTAAATATAATAATAATTTAATAAAATTATAGTAAAAGACATACACTATAAATTTTATTTATTAAATTATTTTTAATACACATAGTTTATTAAAGGATGAGAGAAAATTTATTTTCTACAAAATTGGTTCAATAAAAACCAAAGCATTGTTCAAAGTTTTAAAAACCTTTAAATCATAAAGGTTTTTGTTATATTGTTTTCAACAAGTCATATAAAAGAAACAAAAAAAAAAAGTAAAATAATAAAAGTAAAAATCTTAGTTCTTTTATTTTATCTTAAAATAGTACCTATAGGGCCATTAATCAAACTCTATAGAAGTCATATATAAATGCATTCAGTGGAAAAAAGGTGCCGGTTTAGACAAATGCACTAAAAGTTAATTTTTTAATTTCTTCAGATCTCTGAAAATACAATGATTTTTCTCAAAAAATTAATTTTTCTTTCTATTATTTTTGTTGGGATATGAAGCCCAATGGTCAACATGATTGTTCATTCCTCTTGACTCTTCATATTCGTTGAGCTCTATATAATGGTCTTGCGCTACCCATGTTATGTATCGATTGATTAATACAAATAATTTCCTGTAGAGTGTAGATGTAGGCAAGTTTTGTCCAACCGCACTAAACATTGTGTTCTTTTGTTTATTTCTGAAATTCCATTTTCTTTAATTTCTTTGCTTGTCTATATTCAACAATTGATATCAGAGTCTAGGTGAGGCTAGAGCACATATAGAAGACGATGAAGTTGATTTTATCACCAACAAATTTTTTGGGAACTTAGACTCAGTAGAGAGCGAGGTTGTGCTTGCTAAGAGCAAAAGAATCTGCCATGTGTACTAGTGGGATGGCTGACAAAATAAGTCAAAAACTGAATCGGAAGAAGACTTTAAAGCTCTCAAATTTCATCTTAGTACAATTTTTAAATGTAGAGGTGATGTGCTCTATAGGAAAGGCATCATGGAAGAATTGCGAAAGAGAGCAAACATAGGCAAGATGGCAAGATGGGCAAGTCCGTAAAGTGTTGGCCATTTTTGAAATGACTTCTCTTACTTTTGGTTTCAACTTCGATGATTGCATTGATTTTGCTTCCAGAGTTTAGAGGATGCTGCAGCCGGATCAGATGGCTTAAACATCACACACTAAGCTTGATTCCTAGACTAAAAGTGTTAAATAGTGAAAGTTGACAATTTTTTTTCAAGCTTAACTTTTCTCTTAGTGTGTGATATTTAAGGGTGGTCCAACTAGATAACTTTGTGGAACATGTGAAGTTCCAGTAGAAGAAGATGAAAGGGCATACGACAAGTCTGTTGTGGAAGAGGATAAAGAAATAGATAAGGAATTCCCTGTAGAAGAAAGTGGAAGAAAAACTAGTGAAGGAGATGTAGACATAACTGGTGTCCATCTTAGCTTTGGAAAAACAAACATGAAAGATAGCGTGATACCCACAGACTTGGATGGCTCAAGAGGATGTCACAGGAAGATGCAATTAATGACCTCCTATGTTCATGATTTGGGAAATTCAATTTCCCCACATTCCAGTCCCAATATGCAACATAGTCTTAATAAGAACATTACTTGTCATGGCAGTCAAAATAAAAATTCCCCACAGACTAGGTGTATTATGGAGCCTCTTTGCCATTGATAAATCAACATGTGGCTTGGACTAGACAACCGCAGATCCAAATTAACAGTAACACTATAGCAGCCACTAACGAAAATGTTGATGATAAGAATGATGCGAACTTTGTGAGCACCAGGTTGCAGTACTGAGGAGGAGATATTTTTGACTCTGATATGTTGTGGAGAAGATTCATTTGGAATGTGCTGGAGTAAAGTCTGGCAGTCTTGAGATTGTTTGAAGACTTCACTCTTTTCTGAAATCAAATTGGAAGCAGGGGATGTTGCACTGCATAGCTGTGCAGGTTGGACTTCGCAGGGGAGATTGTTGGGATATGAAGTTCAACGGTCAACATGACTGCCCGTTCTCTCTCTTGACTGGCCAGTGGAGCCCATGTAATGTATCAATTGACTAATACAAATAATTTTCTGTTGGAGTGTGGATGTAGACAAATTTTGTCAAACCACAATAAATATTCTTCTGTTTTGTCTTCTGAATTTCCATTTTCTTTAATTTCTCTGCTTGTTTATATTCAACAATCTTCTATATTAGCCAATTAGCCAATAGTCTTATGAATAAATTATATTTTAATAATTGTTAGAAATAGAAAAATAAATGAAACTATAGAAATCTTGTTCAAAATTTGTTATGGTACCTTTTTTCCGAAGACATTTGTGTATATCAATGCTGTTGTCTAATTTGACTTTTTTTTGGGACAAAAATTAATTGTTCTCTCTACTATTTTCCGTATCAGCCAATAGGCTAATGAATAAATGATAATTTTAATAATTGTTAAAATAGAAAAATAAATGAAAGAAATTTTTTCTCCAAATTTTTAATTCTAGAAAATCTAATAGTTTTCCATAGAGTAGAGGGAGCAGCCTTATCCACTTTGTGACGATGTTGATGATGCGGCATCCAATACGTTTGCATAAAACCGTGGGCGGATGATACATCGCCAAAACAGTGGGTGATAATTCTTGTGAGGTATTATCGTGGTATGGAGTGATTAGATAATAAAAACATATATGCCACCTAATGAATACCCACTTTTCTAGATATTTCTCGAGCATGAGAATCAATTGTTATCAACGTTTAAAGTTTTTCACAAGAGTCATGATTGTGATGGTTACTTATAAGAGTTTTTATTAGAAATATTAATAAAAAATATTTTAATTATTAAAAATTTGTTTTAAGATTTTTATTAGAAATATTAATAAAAAATATTTTAATTATTAAAAATTTTAAACAAATTTTTAATATCATTGTTTAAGTTTGTAATATAATGTTATTTTATTTCAATCAAGATTATCGTTTTTACATCTTTTTAATATCATTTTGCACTCGATATCAATTGTGTGAATTGACATATTTGTTGTAAAGTTCTAATGAAAGATTAGTAAGAGTTTTGACCTATACCTACATTGGAAAAGGGAGGAATAGAGTTTTCATAACTTGAAGTTCTAATGAAAGATAAGTAAGAGTTTTGACCTATATCTACATTGGAAAAGGGAGGAATAGAGTTTTGTTAGAACTTTACTCTTATGAAAACATATCATTATGGATTGATCTCTTTTGGCTCATCCACCTGAGATTTTCCATTACTAGTGACATGGAGAGAGATCTTGCAATTTTCTTTGATTATTTTTTAGGAGTGGCCTTACCAGTTTCCAGTGAGTTTTCCATTGACAATTTATGGAAATGTGAAATCTTCATAGACATTGAACTCTTTCAACCAAGAAACCTCAATTGTGGGCCATTATCTTAGAGATTTAGTAAGATGCCTAGATCATCTATTAAGATATCACCATTATGCAATTTCCAAATATACCATAAGATTTTATAGTAATAGATCAAAAGCCATTACAATTTTTTTTGAGGCTCAAGAAATTTCTTGTTAAGATATATAGTAAACTAAATTTTTTATGCAAGTATAAACCAAAAAGTCCCCATACTTCTTTAGCAAAAAAAGTAGTAAAAACAGATATGGTGTATGGATTCACAACATTTGCAATAAGAACACATATTAGGTTCACCATTTTATTTCTTTACTGATAATCTATGAAGAAGGAAAGACCACACGAAACATGATTTGTTAGGTCCCACTGATCTATGCCACAGTCCCATTAAGTGTTTATTCTATATAGAGGTATCCACATTTAAGTTCTAGGAGATTTTAAGGTCCTCAACAATTTCATGGCTATTTGTAAGTAGTTAAAAATATTTGGTTTTGATATTGGGGGATAAGGTACCAATTGACCAATTTAGGTGAGAGATTCTATCATTACTACACTCAATTTTGTTAGGAAGGTCCATATGGAATATGTTCTCCATCATGGTTGTGGATTGACCATTTTTTCTCATAATTCCTTCCAACCTATAAGTCTATGTTGAAAATAGATTGATACAAGTATGATAAATGTGTTTTAGTCATTGTTTTGTCATTGATGTCAAACCTTCTATTTTCTCGTAAGACAACTACTTATATGTTTTAAGTACTATTACTTGTTTGATTGATGAAGAGGATTTGATCAAATGATGTAACAATAGCACCTAGAAGAAAGGTTGAGTTATGATATGGAAAAGGAGTACAAGAATAAGCTAAGATAGTGATATCATAGTTCATTGATAATCTACTTATGGTAGCAAAGGTTGGTTATAATGAGCGAGTTTAGAAGAACAAGTTAAACAAAGTTTGTCTGTCAAGCTTGACTGAGTGGATAGTAGGTGCTCAGAAAAGTTAGTGTAAGTCGAGAAAAAAATCAGTTGGAGCCAAGAAAAAGTCTATTTTAGTGTAAGCCAAGTAAAAAAATTGATGCCAAGTAAACTTTAGTTGATGCCAAACACCAATAAACTTTAGTTTGTGCCAAGTGATTTTATAGTGGATGTTGAGCAACACAATATGTGCCAACCATTAGAAACTAGTTAATGTCAAGTGTGAGCATTATTAGAAAGATCGTGAATTCAATGGATTTGAGGTGACAAGTTTGTTTTCTTGGATTGTGTGAACCATGTGGAAGATAAGGTTGATGAGCTGGTGGCAAAGAATTTATGGTAAATTGAGGCAAATTCAAAGAGGGTTGACGGAGAAGTTTCTAGAAAGGAATGAAATGAAATAAGTGGTAGATTCATTGAATCCTACCTAATCTGTCCTACCCCTAAATTGGACAATGGAGGATGAATGACAAAATATCTTAATCCTCTATTTATAGAGATGGCTGGGCAAGAAGCAAAGGTTGTCATGTGCGAGAACCTAAGGAAGACAAGGAGTCTAGGGTATTTCTTCATTCAGTGACCTAAGTGAAGAGTTTGAATTGGCACATTAAGAAAGAAGGCTTAAGGGTATGGATGCTTGAAGGGTGAACAAGCTATCAGAGCTGAAGTGTGTGAAAGATAAGAAAAATGGAGGACTGAAATAAATATTTTTAATTTGCAAATGGAGTTGTAAGTTGTTATTAGATCAAGCCTTATTGTTACTCTAATAATTGTATCAATCTAGGGTAAATCCTTTGGATTAAGGTTGACCTAATAGTCATTTGTAAATCCTTTAATCGGGTGACATTCCAAGTGAATGGTTTAAAGTCCTCTAACAAAGCTCAATCCTAATAGGGTGATTGAAATCCTTAAATCAGGTCACATTTAACAGTGTGTATTGTAACCTTTAATAGGGTTGGCCTCTCACAGGACATCACTTCAGAAGAGTGAGAAAGAGTAGCATGTTACTGGTGGTTTTTCCCAAATTGGGTTTCCATGTAAATCATTGTGTCAAGTGTGTTATTAAATCTGTTATGTTTCATGTTTACATTTTTGCAAATTGATTTAATAGTAACCTACAAGTTTTAAGTGATTGCATAATCTTATGGATGCATGCATTATGACAAATATTTTGTGGATTCACTAAACTATGAAAAGTTTTAATAGTACATCTGGACCTTGGATAACTGATTCACCCCCTACTCAATTGTTCTAAAGAATTCCAACAATTGGTATCAGAGCCATCTATTTAAGAGGACTAGTTTAAAGGTACTGGAAGCACAAAGATCAAGATGTCAAAAAGAGAAGTACCCAAGCTTAATAGAGACAAATTCCCTGTATGAAAAAGTTTGATGAAGTTACACCTTGGAGGACTTGAAGATCATGCATAATGTACCATTACTGTTGAACATGTTGATCCTACTGGAGCCCTAATTGCTGAAGTTCTAAAAAAGAAGAAAGAATGCAACTAGGCAATGTTGGAGATTGCCTCTACCTTAAGCTATGCTAAGTTTGATGATATCAAAAGTCTTGAAAATGTAAATAAAATGTGGGATGCTCTACACACCATCTATGGAGGTGACAAGAATGTTCTTAGAGACAAATCTAAAAGTCTCAGAGGTAAGTTCAATGATATGAGAATGCAAGAAGGTGAGAATGTTACTCAATATTGCTCTAGGATAAAAGATGTTGTTAATGCAATAAGAGAAGCTACTAGTACAATAAATTATGATACAATACCAAGAAAAGTTTTGAGAATATTGCTGCCTATATATGCTATTAGAGTTTTTGCAATACAAGAACTAAGATGCGTACTAGGGAATACCTAAGTCTTGATGGTAGGTAGGCTCACTACTTTTGAGCTATCTAACTTTGATAATTACAAACCTAAAAATATTGAATCTTCTTTCAAAGCTAAGTTGTCATTGAAGAAACCTAATGAAAAGAAGAAGAAAAAGACAACATGTGTCCAGTGACAGTGAGATAGATGAGGACGATGTAGATCAACTTGAAGCACTACTAGAAAGGATATTTCACAGAGGTAAAGACAAGTTAAAGGTAAACTACCTATCATTTATTTCAATTACAATGAGGTTGGTCATAGTGCTGCTAGATGTCTAGAGAAGAAGAATTACAGAGATGGTGACAAGTACAAAAGTAGAAGAGATGAAGAGAGCAAATATTACAAAGACCAAGGCAAGAAGTCTTGCTACATTGCTGAAGAGGAAACAAGAGATGAATCTGATGATCATGATGATGAAGTGTTGTATGTTGCAATGAAGGATAACTCTAATGAAGATAAGGCAAATGCATTAGTGTCTTGTGTGAACAAGAATGACAGATGGATCATTGACAATGGGTGTTCACATCACATGATTGGAGATAAAAGTAAGTTCATTACCTTGAATTGCTATGATGGAAATAGTGTTCGATTTGGTAATGATGCACTATGTTTGATAAAAGGAAAAGGTTCTATCAAGCTCATAGAAAAGATTTTATGTGACAATGCTTACTATGTTGAAGGACTTCACTATAATTTGTTGAGTGTGTCATAACTAAATAATTCAGGATGTAAGGTTGAGTTTGAAAAAAAGATTGCTAAGATATATGATACTGATTGGAAAGGGTGATCAAACTAGAAGTAATCTATTCTACCTTGATATAAAGGATGTTACTTGTTTAGTTGTAGAATTTGACGATGTGTGGCTATGACACAAGAGGTTATGTCATGTTAATTTCAATAACCTAGTTAGTATCAGTAACATGAGAAAAGTTAGGGGTTTGCCTAAGTTAAAGAAGCCTAACAATATAATGTGAAACCAATGTCAGTTAGGCAAGATGACAAAGTCAAGCTTTAAAAATAAAACTCATACCTCTAAAGGAATACTAGAAATTGTTCACACTGACTTGTGTGGACCAATTGAAGTGCAAAGCTACAAAGGAGATAAGTACATTATGCTGCTTGTTGATGATTATTCTAGAATGATGAAAATTATGTTTCTTAAATAGAAATCTGATACTTTTCAAATGTTTAAGTGGTACTTAGCAAGATTTGAAAAGGAAATAGGTAAAAGTTTGAAATGTTTGAGATCTGTCAGAGGAGGAGAATTTACATCAAATGAGTTTAAGATGTTATGTAATGACAAAGGAATCAAAAGACAAACATCTGCTCCTATAACCCCTCCACAAAATGGAATTGCTGAAAGGAGGAATAGGTCTGTAATGGATTGTGCTAGGACACTCATGATGGAGAAAAATGTTTCTTTAAAATACCATAGAGAAGTTGTAAGTACAATTATCTGTACCTTGACCATGTACAAGTCAAGAAAGGTACTCATTCAACACCTTTTGAACTATGGTATGGATACTCACCCAATGCAAAATATTTTAAGGTATTTGGAAGCAAATGCTAGATTCTCAAATATTTTAGGAATGATAAACTAGATGCAAAAAGTGAAGAAGGTATATTGCTTGGATATTCCACAAGAAGTAAAGCTTATAAGTGTTTAAATACTAACACTAACAAAGTTGTGGAAAGTGCAAATGTAAAATTTGATGAATATACAAAAGTATATGAGGCTGAACCTATGAAGGAACTAGAAGAATATAAATCATTTGTATACTTTTATGAAGGTATCCCTATTTAAGAAGATGCTCCAAATCAAGTTACAAATCAATAACAAGTTTGGTGACTACTAAGTCAAATTCTATGAATGCCGAGTTGCATTCAGGAATTGAGGTACATTCAGGTGCTAATTTATAGAATGAAGTTGAGACACATTCTAATTTTGAGATTAGTGTACATAAAAGAGATGCTGAAATATCTGATAGAGAGGTGCATAGTGATTCATAAGTTGAGAGACCAAATGAAGAAACTAGAGTTGAACCATGATTGTCTAAACATGTCAAGAGACATCATCCTACTACACAAATCATTGGAGATAAAGATGCTAGACCATTGACAAGGAACAAGTTGAGAAATGATACATGCTTTTTGAGCACAAGAAAATTCAAAATAGTGAAAGATGCCTTATAAGATGTGGACTAGAGTAAAAGCATGGAATAAGAGATTGAACTAATTGAGAAAACCAAGACATGGACTCTAGTTCCTAGACCATAAGGAAAAAATGTGATTGGTACCAAGTGGGTATACATAAACAAGTTGGATGAAAATGGTGAAGTCATAAGGGACAAAACAAGATTAGTCTGTAAAGGATATGCAGAAGAAGAAGGAATTGACTATGGAGAAACATTTGCCCCTGTTGCTAGATTGGAAGGAGTAAGAACTCTGCTTTCTTATTCTACATACAAAGGTTTCAAAGTTTATCAAATGGATGTTAAGTCTGCATTTTTGACTGATATATTAGAGGAAGAAGTTTATATAGAATAACTAGAAGGATTTGCTAATGTTAACAATAAAGACATGGTATGTAGATTACACAAAACTTTATATGGTTTGAAGCAAGCACCAAGAGCATGGTATGAGAGACTTCATAATTATCTTGTGAAGATTAGATTTGAAAGGATTGATGATTAATAACAATTTGTACTTGAAGACATAAAAAGGAAAAGGTATTTTGTTATTTGAAATTTTTGTTGATGATGTCATATTTGGAGGTCAAGATACTTTATGTAAGGCTTTTGCAAATCAAATGAAGCAAGAATTTGAGATGTCTATGTTTGGAGAGATCAAGTTCTTTGTGGGTTTGCAAATACACCAGATGAAATATGGTATATACATCACCCAATCAAAGTATACTAAGGAGATACTGAATTTTTTTGGATTGGAGGATCCTAAGCCAATAAGTACAACTATGGTGACAGGACATAAATTGTCAAAAAATGATGATTCAATTGAGGTGAATCAAACATTATACAGGTCTATGATTGGGAAATTACAATATGTAGTACATAGCAGACTTGATATTGCATTATTTGTAGGGATAGTTGCAAGATTCTCTTCTAATCGCAGGGAGAATCATTTGATGACTATAAAAAGAATAATGAGATATTTGAAAGGAACAGAGAAATATGGTATATACTACAAGAAAAATGAGAAATTTGAATTAAGAGCCTATACTGGTGTTGATTTGGCTGGAAATATTGATAACAGAAAGAGCACTAGTGGAGGAGCATTTTTCTTAGGTAAGAGGCTAGTTACATAGACTAGCAAGAAACAAAACTACACTTCTTAATCTACTACTAAAGCTGAATATGTTGTTGCTGTAGTAAATTGGACAAACATTATATGGATCAAACAACTACTCAAGGTATGAAGAAAGAGATCACTGAACCAGTGATACTTTATTGTGATAATACAAGTGCTATAAATATATCAAAGAATCTTGTGATGCAATACAAAGGCTAAGCACATTGCAGTCAAGTATCATTACTTGAGGGAATTAGTTCAAGATAAAGAGGTGAAGATGGAATATGTTAACACAAAAGAGAAAATTATTGATATCTTCACAAAAGCATTACCCAAGAATGCTCATGAGTATGTAAGAGGTAAACTAGGGGTGATACCCCTATCAAAGGCTATCTAAAGAAACAAGAGGAGTACCCTACATCAAACGAGTTAATTGACATATGCTACGCATTGATGTAGAGGATCTTAGGAGCTACTTAAGGTAATCAAAGAGCTGGAACTACAAATCAGTCACAAGCAAGGTGACAGAGGGAGAAACTGAGGATGTTCATATCTACATATATTTAAGATGACAAGTCTTTATCATTGTTGCCAAAGAGGGAGATATTAAGGAAACTAATCAGAAGAGATATCAAAGAAAGAGGAGAATCCTATGAGGGAGATAAACATTGTTAACAACACATAAATAAACTGAACAAAGAAGGAGAAATCCTATCACACAGTATGAGGGAGAAATTTTGACTACTGAGAGAGAAAGTCTATCTACTGATTACGTCTACCCAATAAAAGGAAGATAATGTAGAGGGAGATATA
The DNA here is from genome assembly GCA_028749045.1 of Cupressus sempervirens. Taxonomy (NCBI): domain Eukaryota; kingdom Viridiplantae; phylum Streptophyta; class Pinopsida; order Cupressales; family Cupressaceae; genus Cupressus; species Cupressus sempervirens. The sequence goes on along the minus strand of CM053783.1, from coordinate 803,424,037 downwards.
ATAATTAATTTAGAGGGAGTCATAAGGATGAGTTGATTTTCTGTTGATCAAAACATAACATAATTTTTTGTAACCTATTCAAAAGATGAAAGTTGTTGATAGAGTGAGAGATTTCAATACAAGGAATTATTTTCTTTATGGTATTTTGTTGGTATTACTATTTAAACCTAGTTAGTTTGGTTGATCAGTTTGGTTTGCCACCAATGCCAAAGAGGGAGATTGTTGAAAATAGATTGATACAATTGTATCAATCATTGTTTTCTCACCGATGTCAAACCTGCTATTTACTGGTAAGACAATTGCTTATATGTTTTAAGTATTATCACTTGTTTTATTGATGAAGAGGATTTGATAAAATGATGTAACAATAGCACTCAAAAGAAAGGTTGAGTTATGATATGGAAAAGGAGTAAAAGAATCAACTAAGATAATGATATCATAGTGCATTGATAATATACTCATGGTTGAAAATATTGGTTACACTAAGTGAGTTTACACGAAAAAGTTAAACAAAGTTTTCCTATCAAGCTCGACCGAGTGGACAATAAGTGTTGAGAAAAGTTAATGTAAGCCAAGCAAAAAATCAGTTGGAGTCGAGCAAAACAATTGATGCTGAGTAAAGGTTAGTTGATGCTGAGCACTAGTAAAATTTAGTTCGTGCTGAGTGATTTTACAATGGATGCCAAGCAATGTAGTATGTGTCGAGCATCAAAAGCTAGTTAATGCTAAGTGTCAACATTATTAGAAAGATTGTGAATTTGATGGATCTGAGCTGACAAGTTTGTTTTCTTGGATTGTGTGAACCATGTGGAAGATAAGGTTGATGAGCTAGTGGCACAAAATTTATGGTAAACCATTTTGAGGTAAATTCAAAGAGGATTGAAGGAGAAGTTTCTAGAAGGGAATGAACTAAAATAAGGGGTAGATTTATTGAATCCTACCTAATCTATCCTAACCCTAAATTGGATGATGGAGGATGAACGAAAAAATATATTAATTCTCTATTTATAGATATGGTTGGTCAAGAAGCAAAGGTTGTCATGTGCGAGAACCTAAGGAAGACAAGGAGTCTAGGGTATTGCTTCATTTAGTAACCTAAGTGAAGAGTCTACATTGGCAAGTTAAGCAAGAAGGCTTAAGGGTATGGATGGTTGAAGAGTGAACAAGCTATCAGAGCTAAAGTGTGTGAAAACCAAGCAAAATGGAAGACTAAAATAAAGATCTATAATCTATAAATGGAGTTGTAATTTATTATCAGATCAAGCCTTACTATTACTCTCTAATAATTATATCAATCTAGGGTAAATCCTTTTGATTAAGGTTGACCTAACAATCATTTGTAAATCCTTTAACTGAGTGACATTCCAAGTGAATGGTCTAAAGTCCTCTAACAAGGATCACTCCTAACATAGTGATTGAAATCATTTAACTTGGTCACATTTAATAGTGTGTATTGTAACCTTTAATAGGGTTGGCCATTCATAGGGCATCACTTTAGAAGAGAGAAAGAGGAGCATGTTATTGGTGGTTTTTCCTAAATTGGGTTTCCACGTAAATAATTGTGTCAAGTGTGTTATTGAATCTCTTATGTTTCATGTTTAAAATTCTACAAATTGACATGATAGTAACCTACAAGTTTTAAGTGATTGCATAATCTTATGGATGCATGCATGACGATAAATGTTTTATGGGTTCACTAAGTTGTGAAAAGTTTTAATAGTACATCCACAACTTGGATAACTGATTCACCCCCCTCTCAGTTATTCTAAAGAATTCCAATAGTCTATCCTCCTAAATTATATCTACAAAGTTCTTGATTCATTTATTTTCCTATCTTTGAGAAAAATACTCCTAAATTAATGCAAGGAGTTTATCACCATGCCTTAAATTCATCATTTCAATTTCTCCTCACAAATTAGGTTGTTCTAATTAATGATTTTATTTTTTATATATCAACTACCTAACACTTTCCCAACTCTTCTAGATTTCCTTAAAGAGATTGGAACGTGCAACCCCAATTTCAAACTTTCCTTATAGAAAGTCTTTGATATGTAACCTCTTCTAGGATAAAGTTCCTTGTATGACTATCTCTAGAAATACTATTTTTGATTAAAACCTTCCATGTCACCTTGCCTTGTATGTATTTTCCAATCCATTTAATTGCAAGTGTGATTCCTTTAATCCTTGATTTTCCTATGTCCTTGCTCATGGTACATCACTTCCACCTAATATCATGCCTTTTTTGTGTCCCTTTCTATCTAACTAAAAAATTATCTAATTCTCTTCTAGACATAAATGAATTGTGAATGGCTAATCAACCAAGAAGAGACATGATAAATTGTGTATGAAGAAATAATCTTTAAAAATTATTATAACCTTCCCGTGAGTGAAAGTGATGTAGGATTTATTCTCTTTTCTGTTTGTGTTTCCCATTCTGAATGATTGAGTGTGTAATTCTTCGATCTTTCCTTTTACCACATGCAATCTTATCATTATGAAGAGGAACTGTCATGGATTTTTCTATGATCACACATGAGTTTGTTTCTTATTTGTTGAGTTTTAATCTCTTTTGTCTCAAGTAGCTTGTTCTTCATTGGTGCTTGGAGCAATAATTGTAATTTCAATTGTGAAATGATTAGTCTTGCATGTGATGATTCATGGATCTTCATGGTTATTCTTGGATCATTTGTGGACTTATGTCTTGGACAACACCTCCTTAGATGCTTAGTTGTTTGATCAATCATCTCATCTTTGGTGTCAAACCTATTTGTGTAATACAATTTCCTATTATTGGTAAAAGTGGTTCTTTTTGGGCTAAACTATTGAAGGTTATGTATAAATGTAGCAAAATGAGGTATCTAGAGAGAGAAAGAGAGAATAAGAGAGGAAGGAGGGGCTAGTAGATGTTAGCTCTTGGGACCTTAGGGATCTTGGTGAATATCTAAGTATGTTTTCCTTTGTAGTGGCCACCAATGTGGATGCCTTTCAACCAAACATATTTGATGTAATAAGATATTATAATAATATTCTTTTTTTCTATTTCATCTTTGTTGTATTTTTTCTATGTGACTCACTACTTGAAGGACATGGCATCTCCTTTGGAAATCCTCCTGCCTTGAGCTACATCTAGTGGTATCAGAGCCAAGTTGCATTCCTTGTGGAATTGGATCATGTTCCAACCTTAGTTTTATTTTTTTTGGGGTAGTATAGTGAGGATATGACCCACAATTGCAAAGGATTTGTACACAAAATCTAAAGGAATTGAGGATGCCTCTGAGAAAAGTAACAAGTATTGGTGATGAATTTTTTAGGGATTTGGAGAGACAAGTACAAGCTTTGCAAGATTAATTTTGAAGTAGGACTGTATTAGAAATTGATCATGATAATAATGAGGAAGAATAATAATAAGAGGAAACTATTGAATACATCAAAGATCTCGAGGAAGCCATATTTTTGAAACTATGTCCAAGATAGGAAATAGACCTAAATTTAAAGTTTCGACATTTAGATGGTAGAAAAGTCTAATGGTAGAGGAATAAGAGAGGAAAATAAAGTATTGCTAAGTGGGATAGGATGTTTTAAAAGTCGAAAAGATAATTCATATCAGTTGATTATGAATTGGAAATGTTCAAGAAGCTGCAAGGATATAAGCAAGATGGCAAATCAATACTATAGTATACCAAAGAATTCAAATGGATCATGATTAGGGTTCATCATTATGAGGTAAATAAGGAAAAGGTTGCTAGGTTTATCTTTGATTTGATATCTAGTATTCAAGATAAGTTACTTACAGTTTAGACAAAAAAAAATTGGTGATGCTTTTCTAGTGGAATTGAGAATTGAAGAGAATATGAGTAAGAGATTTGAAGGAAGATAGAGTAAATAGAATAAGGTTGGTAAAGCTCATACATCATCTTTTGGGAGCAATGTGGTAGGTATTACTAAGGATATTGGTAAAGTATTAGTAGAAGTTTGACCACTAATTTTTAGTGTGGTGAAATAGGTCAAAGGGATTTTCAATGTCCTACTATAATAATTACACATGTGGATAGAGAGACTAAGTTAGAAGAGGATACATTGAATGCTGATAAATAAGGTTAAGTCCTTATTATTAGAAGAATTATATATGTTGGGGAACCAATGGAGAGAAATTTTTTTGTTCAAGACCATATGTAGATGGAAGGATACGATATGCAATGTTATTGTTGATGATGAAAGTTTTACTTAATTTGTTTATGAGGAAATGGTTAGTAAAATGAAGTTTGAAAGGAGAATATGTCTAGGCCCTTGCCTAGTTAGTTGGTTACAAGATGCTTCTACAACTAGGGTTGATGAGAAATGTCTAGTTTGTTGTATAATAGGGGCTTATTATGATAAGATATAGTGTGATGCATTTCCTATGGATGCTTGTCCCCAGTTGTTGGGAAGACCTTGGTAATAAGATAGGAACATGTTGTTTGATGTTCATGATAACACTTATGTAGTGAGAAAATGAGTTTACAAACATAAGTTATTACCTATGCTAGAAAAATGGCATAATAGATGTCAAGTCATTGGGATTTACGCGAGTGACAAATTCAAGCATGAGACTCCAAAATTTGAGGAGATAGTTAAGGAAAAGGATATTCTTGGAAAACTTGAGGAAGTTAAGCTACATTTGACATCTTTGACCTCACTAATTTAAGGGCTGATGACAATGATGAATGTATAGCAAAATTATGAAGCTAATATTGGAATGTAGATGGTTCTTATGGTAAGGTCTTGTAATAAGGTGGTTTTTATAGATTATAGTGGTGATCATACAATAAGAGGCTTGTAATAGGGTACCTATGATTTGCATGGGATTAAAGATGAAAGTGTGAATCAATTGTTAAATATTGGTGATAAGGCATGTGAATGGATTAAAAGGCATAATGATATGCTAAACTTGAAGAAGGATAAACATAAAATTTAGGTTGTAGGAACACAAGACTTTTAAATAAAGAACGAGCATGGGATTCATGTTTTGAATCTTTCAAGATGTTCATGATTCCTTCATATGGAACATATTCTTCTTCCTGGGGTCTCTGATACAGGAGCATCCTAGGATATTGGAAATCTTGCATCTTTTGTGGAGTTTTGTTCTTTTTGGTTTGTGTTGTCTAGTCTAGATGATTGAGTGTGTGATTCTTTGATTATGTTTTTCAGCATGTGTGATAATTGCATCTTAAAGAGGACCTATTATAGATCATTTTTTTATGATTACACATCATTTGGTTTCTTATTGGCTGAGTTATGGATCTCTTTCTCTCAGGTAGCATATTTTTCATTGGAACTTGGAGTAATCATTTGAATTTTAATTATGCAATGATTGTTCTTGTGTGTGATGATTCATGATTCTTCATGGTTATTGTTGTTGACAATTGGCTAATAGTGATATGTAATTTTTTCCATTTATGGAAACACATGATGTAAATGTTCATAGGAAACCTCAAAAATATAGATACTTAGTGTTTGGTAATTAGAAAATTGTCTAAGTACATAATTTGGTTTACAACAATGTATTGTTTTGTTTATAACATGTTGCAAACATCATATTATGACTAGAAACATTACATGGATATAGTATACTTGTTGATGATGATGTGTATAACCTCAAAATTTTATACAGACTATAAGGAACAAAGATAATCATGTTTAGATGAAGCAGGATAGTGGAATTGAAGGAAAGAATTGTTTTGTTTACAAAATAATTACTTGTCCAATTTGGGCCAATATCCTTGATGTTTAATCTAACTTGGAAAAGTGAATTGTGGTCTTAGCCAAACCAATAGTAATTTGTGTATAGGCATGATATTCATGCAAAGGACATTTTACGATAAGAAGTGTGCTTGTGAGATTGGAAAGTTCTTGCAAGTGCTATCTTGTAAGATTGTGAAGTGAGAAAACTTTTGTGAAAGCAATATATACAAAGTTTTATATGAGCTATCTGGTGATCCAAGATCAAGCTAAAGATCAGAGATCAGTCAAGGAAGGAAGATAATAGTAAATTACTTGTTTGAGCAGTGAGCTCTTCTTGTAGTTGAAATTGCATGTTTGGGCAACGGGCTCTTTTTGCATACATTATACCACAACTCCTAATAGGGTTGGAATCTCCTGACAGGGATTCAAAGTTTCCTAACAGGGACTACTTATACTAAATTTTCTCATTGACTCCTAACAGGGTCCATCCTCTAACAAGGAACTTATACATTAGTATATTATCTAGTGGGTATCATCTCCACCAGGGTTTTCCCTTGGCGAGGGTTTACCTAGTTAAAAAAAATGGTGTTATGAGTTATCTTTGTGCATTTTTACTATTACTATTCAACATTACTTTATTTCTTTGTTATGCATGGTTTAAAGTAAGTAATAATATCCAGTTGGCAACTAAAGTTTATAGATTACTGATTCACCCCCCCTCTCACCAATCCTTATTTCTAACAATTGGTATTAGAGCAGAATTACTTTGAAGAGGCTTAACAACTCAAGTAAGATCCCTATGAATATGGAATAGTTGATGAAGAACCTTGAAGAAGCTCTTGAACAAAGTGATCTCCTTACTAAAGAAAGAGATAAGCTAAAGGACAGATATGAAGAGTCTAAAGTATACATTGGTCAATTGAAGGAAAAGATTGATCATCTGAAATCAATGCCTAAATCTACTGAAGCTGGAACTAGTGATGATGACTATTCAAAGTTGAAGACAAAGTACAAGATCTTTAAGCATGAGTTGAAGATTAAAAATTTGAAGTTGACCTTGAGAAATGATCCTAGAAAAGTTGAATCTGATTTGAAGATTGAAAATGCAGATTTGAGAGCAAGTCTAGCAAAGAAAACATATGAATTTGAAACATTAAAAGAAGATCATGAAGTACTCCATAAGTACAATACTATTGTGAAAGGTGAATTGACACATTGCAAACAACAAATTGAGAAGCTCTATTCTAGTAGAGAAAAGCTTGATGATTCTATGTCAATACAGAGGCCTACTTATGATAAGACTTGTCTTGGTTATCTAATCAACATGTCTGCAAAGAAACCTGAGATTAGATCAAATCTGAAAGAAAAAGAAAAATTTGATGATAAAATTGAGTCCGATCAATCTTCTAAGAAACATAAAGAAGTTGAGAAAAACAAGGAAGTTGAAATCTTGTATGAACCAAAGGAAGTGGAAACTCCTAAGACAACCAGGTATGAATTTAGAGGTAAGTTCTTTTTATGTAATGAAAAGAGATTGTACTAATAAGTAATCATGTTAAGGATTTTTATTGTCATAATTGTCATGGTATGGGTCATAATGTAATTGATTGTAGGAAACCTAAGTATGATAATGATAGAAGAAATAGTAGAATGTCTAGAAATACTAACCCTACAGATAGAAGAAGATCTAATGAAAGAACATCAAGAGAAGGAAGATTTTATGAAGACAAAAGAAAGATCATGTGTTATAAGTGTAATAACTTAGGACACATTGATTGGAATTGTCATACACCTGATGATCAATAGAATCCCAGAAGTAGAGCACCTGTATGTTAGTTATGCAATAACTTTAGACACATAGTGAGGTACTATTGAATGGATAGAAACTTTGGAGATAGAAGAAACAATGGAAGAAACTTCAAGAACAAAAGGAATGATAGAAGGAACCATGAAAGGAACTCCAGAACTAGTAGAGACAATGAAGAACAAAGAAACATTGTAAGTGAACTTCAAGAAGAACTTAATGAAGCATTTGTGAAAGGAACAAATATCTCAAAAGAAAAGTTAGATGATGATGAGATAGGAAGATTGAAGTTAGTTGTTGAGTTTGATTCAATTAAGTTGAATTAAGCTTGTTCATAGTATCACAATTTGAGAACTTAATTTAGAAGTTGAATTAGAGGTAGCAAAGTTGGATAAAGGTGTATCCAGTTATGTTTAGATGGTAACAAAGCTCGCTTGTAATTTGGAGCTCATCTAAATAAGTTATAATAGAATTCAAAGTTACTAGTATTATAATAAAGGTTGACTTTGTAACAATACATGAAAAGTATGATTTTTCAAAGCAAACCCTATTTTTGGAAAGAGACATTTTATTAACTTTCTACAAATTTGTTCAGTAAAAGATATTATTTGCTAAGATCATCATGGATATGTCAGTAGTACAAAGTGTTGAGAATGAAGATAGACCTAAGTTAAAGATAGTTTCCATAAAACCTAATGAAGGGAACCCTAACTCAGCATTGTCTATCACTCCGAATAAGGTAGTTTACCTTGAAGATGTAGAAAGTTATTTGAATTGCAAGTTTGAGTTGATTGGTAGCAAATTCATGAACAAAGATATGGAACTACTTTTTAACCACGACATGACAGTGAAGCCCAGATTTAAACATCTAAGGGAATTAGACTTGTTTAAGTATCATTTCCACTATGAGTTAGATATAGATGAATGGAATCAAATCATATTGAGTAGGATACATGATGGTAAATTATGGATGCAAGATAATGTAGTTGAAATTTTTGCCAACCTTATTCATGAGGTAACTAGTCTTAGAAAACAAGGTAGTGTACCTATAGGTGAGAGATTGGTAAAGAAGGAAGTTGAAAGCTATATTAAGGTAGTGTACACTGGTAAGGCTATGGTGCTTAGCACCATCAAGATAGATGATGTGAGATTTCTTAGTAGAATTATTGCTTATTCAGTTTGTGCAAGTTCTAAGATAGATGAACTCTCAATAGGATTTATATATGCAACATATAAGATATGTATAGAGAAAGAGCAAGTAAATCAGAGTGAAATACTAAGAATGCAACTCCTAGAAAACCTAGAAAAGATTAAGAGAGCCAAGAATGGTGTGTTTATATTCCAATCATTGATAAATTACATATTCTTTCATGTACTTAAGAGATTTCCCCAATGAGTAGTGACAAATGAACTATGGAGAAGATTTCAGAGGTATTTAGAAGGCACCCTGTAGACAAGATATTAGACAATGACAATCTAATAATGAGGGCATTTCATAATGAGATGAAAAAGAGATTTAGAATTGCACCTACAATTGTGGATAGATTCAAGGAAGACATTTGTATATTAGTCAATATAGATCATACATATATTCAAGCAATGGAACTTTGGGAGACATTTCTTGATTCCTTGATCTATGAATTGAATGATGATGTAGCAGTTGGGTATATGGAATTATTTCTAAATTTTGATAGAGATAAAGTAGAATATAGATTTGGCACATATGATGAGATCACAAAACATGCTCATCAAGAAACCTTGGAGAAGGCATTACACAAGAAGGTTGAATCAATAATGAAGAAGGAACTATCAAAGTCCAGAATGATAGAGAATGAATCTGAGGCTGTAAGACAGATAATGAAGCAAGGTGTACTAAACATACAACCTTTATCAGTATCTATTACTGAGACATCTTCATAACAGAGCATTCCATATGCAATAGTGTCCAATGTTCATCCTAGTGAATAGAAAAGAAAGCGTGAGGGATTAGTTGAAGCAGTGACTACAAAGACAAAAAGAGTCAAATAGCTGGCCACAGGACCAAAAAAGAGATAGAAAACATTGTTGACGATTGAGTCAAGTGATGACGAAGATGAGGAATAGGAAACTAAGCAAGAAGTGACTCCACCTAAGCAAGTAGTAGGAAAATTTTGGCAAACTTGGAAGCTAAAGATTGAAAAGATCAACATAGTGATTGCAAATGAAGGTAACTTGGTTTAGATGAGTACGTTCTATGATTTGTACAACAATTTTGAGAAAGATCAAATAGATATATCTACTGTGGGATATATTGTGTGAAATAATTTGAAATTGAAGGACCTTGAGAGCATTATAAAAAAGAAATTTTATGAGAGACTCATTGAGAAGAAGGCTCCTACAAGGGAAGAATAACTTGAACTTCAGAAGTCTATGCTAAGGACCATTTGCAAGACTGATTATGAAGATGAAATAAAAGGACTATTGTATAACCTTGCTCCATACTGGAGGAATAAAATTAAGGCCATTCATATTCATGATTGGTGAGAAGGATAAGTTGATAAGAGAGACTGTAGCAACAATCAACCAAATCATGGCAGAATCACAGGCAATATCTCCTCCAACTCCTATAACCTTGGAAGTGTTAGTAAGTGGTGACACCATGTAGATTGATCAAACCAATGTTACCATTAATATTGATGATACCAATTCATTTGGTGGTTCCAAACCAAATGAACCAACCACTAAGGATATTGAGCATAAATTAAGACAAATTGAGGAAGAAAAGAGGCTATTGGAAGTAGAAAAGAAGAAAATAGAAGAAGCCAAGCATAAATTTCTTGAAGATGATAAGCAAAGAAAGGAAGATGAAGAAAAGAAAAGATTTGCAGATGAAGAGAAGAAAAAGAAAATTGAGGAAGAAGAGAAGAAAATATTGGAAGAAAAGAGAGAAAGAGATGAAAAGGAAAAGAAAGAAGAGGAAGAGAGAAGAAATGAAGAAGCAACAAAGAAATAGAGGGAGGATGAGACTAAACCATCTAGTTCATCTACTCCACTCTCTCTTGCTAGTTTATCTATTGATGATGATGATTAGAAAAATCTGATCTCATCCTTAACCAAGCTAATTGAGAAGAATAAAAAGGCGAAGAGTTTACAAAGAACTCTAATGGAAGTAATAGATAGATTGCACATCACATTGGTAGTTTAACACACTGAGTTAGATCCCAAATAGAGAGCACAAGTAGTGCTAAAATATTTTGATGAAGAGTTTACAAATTTATTGAATGTTTATGAGGCAAAAGCTCAAATTTTCCATGATGCTAGCTTGTTTAGCACCATTTATCAAAATATCAAGAATGACTTAGTCAATCTTGAAACTTGTAGAAAAGAACTTCAGAAATATTAGCAAGAAGTGAAAACTCTATATATTAAGTGTACCTTATCATAAAAGCTGATCAAAGACTTGAAAAATTAGAGAGAGATAAAGATGAATGAGCTAGAGGCTTTGTCCAGCCAAATCCAACATCCATCTTGTAAGGTAGATTATTTTGAAAGTCAAGTGGCTAGTGTTCATAATGATATTAGGAAACTAGAACTTCAGAAAGAACATATTTTAAAGAGAATTTCTGATTTTAGAGAATCTATTGCTCTGAAATTATCTTTTTTTGAGAAGCAATTAGAGAAATGCGTCAAGGCCAAGGACACATTCAAACTTTTTGTATTCAGATATTAATGCAGTTGAGATTGCATCATATGCTTTATGTCCAATTCTCACTTTAGCTGAGTCTACCAAAGAGATATGGACCAAAGGTATGAATAGTCTGAAGACTATTTTTGATGATTGTATGAAGATAATATTAGCATAAGGAAGGAATTCAATTTTGACAGTTTTTGGACAATATCTTGACATTTTGACCTTTGTCATTGATGTCAAAGGGGGAGAGATACATTTGAAAATTGTATACATATCAAAAGGAGAGATTGTTGGGAGAGCCACAATGTGGAGAAATACAAATGTAAAAGTGTAAAGTATATTATAGGGGGGCGCATATATGTAAAGTTGAACAAGTTGTAATAGATGTAATGTTTATATGTTGTTTAGTTTGTTTTTGTCACTTAGCCAATTTTCTCTATTTTGTTGCCATCAATGCCAAAGGGGGATACTATTGAAAATTGGCTAATAGTGATATGTAATTTTTTTCATTTATGGCAACACATGATGTACATGTTCATAGGTTACCTAAAAAATAAAGATACTTAATGTTTGGTAATCAAAAAATTGTCTAAGTATAGAATTTGGTTTACAGTAGTGTATTGTTTTGTTTATAACATGTTCTAGACATCATATTATGACTAGTGAAGTTACATGGAGATAGTATACATGTTGGCGATGATGTTTATAACTTTGAAAGTTTGTACAAACTATACAAAATATAGATAATCATGTTTTGATGAAGCAAGATAGTGGAATTGAAGGAAATAATTGTTTGTTTACAAAACAATTACTTGTCCAATTAGGGACGACATCCTAGATGTTTAATCTAACTAAGAAAATTGAATTGTGTTCTAATTTGTGTAAAGGCATGGTATTTATGCAAAGGACATTTTGTAACAAGAAGTGTGCTTGTGAGATTGGAAAGTGCTTGCAAGTTCTATCTTGTAAGATTCTTAAGTGAGCAAACTTTTGTGAAAGTGATATATGAGCTATCTACTGATCTAAGATCAAGATAAAGATTAGATATTAGTCAAGGAAGGAAGATAATAGTAAATTACTTGTTCGAGCAGTGAGCTCTCCTTGTAGTTGAAATTTCATGTTTGGGCAGTGGACTTTTCTTGCATACATTATACCAAAAATCCTAACAAGGTTGGCACAACTCCTAACAGGGTTGGAATCTCCTAATAGAGATTCAAAGTATCCTAATAGGGACTGCTTATATTGAATTTTCTTATTGACTCATAATAGGGTTCATCCTCTAATAAGGAACTTATATATCAGTATATTATCTAGTGGGTATCATCCCCACTAGGGTTTTCCCTTGGCCAAGGCTTCCCTAATTAACAAAATATGGTGTCATGAGTTATCTTTGTGCATTGTTACTATTACCATTTAGCATTACTTTATTGCTTTTTTATGTATGGTTTAAAGTAAGTAATAATATCTAGTTGGCAACTAAAGTTTGTAGATTACTAATTCAACCCCCCCCCCCCCCCCCCCCCCCCCTCTCAGTAATCCCTATTTCTAACAATTCTTGGATCATGTATGAACCTATATCCTTGCTCATTCCTCCTTAATTATTGGTAGTTCAATTTCTTATCTCATATTTGGGGCTAGAGCTATTTGTGTAACACATTTCTCTAGTATTGGGAAAAGTGATTCTTTATGGGCTGACTTGTTAAAGGTGGTGTATAAATTTAATGTAATGAGGTACCAAGAGAGAGAACATGAGAGGGGAAGGAGGGGCTAGTAGATGTTAACTCTTGGATCCCAAGGCATCATGGGGATGATTTGAGTTTGTTTTCCTTTGTATTGGCCACAACTAGGAAGGCCTTACAACTTTCCATATTTGATAAAACAAGACACTCTTAATAATTAAATTATTGTTTTTAATTGTATCTTTATTGTGTTTCCACTGTGTGACTCATTTCTGTAAGGATACGCCATCTCCTTTGGGGATCCTCCTTCCTTGAGTTGCGTAAAATAGGTAATGTGTGTTCCATCAACTCATCTCCTTATCTACCCCATACATTCTTCAAGTTGGAATTGACTAAGAAAGGGACTCCCAAGTATCTAGAGAGAGAGAGAGAGAGAGAGAGAGAGAGAGAGAGAGAGAGAGAGTCATATCTTAGGAGGTAATACAAGATGTCAACAATAATGATAGATAATGTAGGTGCCAAATAGGTAACCTTATCTTATTGATCTAGAAAGGCCAAATGGATTAGATCTAGATCCATTGACTTCCACCAAATATTTATATCAATTATTAGTGTTTGGACTATTTAATAGAATAGGTTAGGAAATACTAGGTTTTTAAGCATCATGAATATATAATTCTATTCTATTCTATCATAAGCTTTCTCATAATCCAAAAGCATCGTACATGCCTATTGATTTGAATTTCCGAGTCCATGGCCTCTTAGCAAGTGATCAAATTTTCCAAGATGTATAGAACCTTGGAAAAACAAGTATGTGTTGGATTAATCACATGAAAGATAAGTAAAATAGTTGATCTATTCTACAATATTACTCCCTTTACAATTTTTTATTTGACTACAACATTTCTTCTTCTTTTCACCATTCATAGCTAGACATATCTAGTAGAAAAGAGAGTGACATAATCTAGAGGTTTCTTGGTCTGAAGAGTTCAACATCTATGAAGATTCCATGTTTTCATAAATTGTCAATGGAAAAACAGATAAGAAACCCTTCTTGAGAAGACAATTTTGTTGGACAATGGTAAGGCAAATCTTAAAAAATTAATCAAAGAAAGTTGCAAGAGGAGCTTTTTGTGTCACTAGTAATAGGAATTGTTTAAATGAATTAGCCAAAAGAGACTACTCTATAGAAAAAGTTAACAAAATTTAAGTTTGTGTAATTAAAATAGGTTTGATATGTGAACTTATTTCTAAATTATAACATTAGATGAGCAACATTGAAATTCCATACGACATACTTACATAGGAAGTTTAACTTCAAGGTTTATGTGTTATGCTACTAGAAATGGGAAATGTGAAACAAATCAAAATTGAAAATGAGAGGTGAAATATGACTTAAAGGTTTTATGATTAAATCAAAGTTACAAATTTTACAATTTGACACCCAACTCTTGTATGTGAAGTATTATACATTTCAAGACAACATTGCCTTATCCCTAGTGTATAATGAAATGAATTGGGTCCATATTGAGGGGTGAAAATATGAGGAAAAAAGTCATCAAGAAAATGGATATCCATTCATTAAAAAATAGATACATGCTACTTTTAGAATTTTTTTTTTTTTAATGTTCAATGAGAATAAATAACATGTTTTAAGATTTTTATTTTCCTTGGGCACACCTTACCAAATGATCCAAATTTACGCTATTGATGAGTCCTAATCAAAATTTATTAGGCACAAGAAGATTAAATAACATTTTTACCAACATAACTTATAAAACAACTATAATCTTCGTTATTATTGTGATTTTATTATTATTACATAAGTGAAATCTATATATCAATGCTATTTTCTCTAATATTTTCAGCCAATTATATCTATGTTATTCTTGAATGCATTCAATAGTTGTAAAATTATCTTTGATTGACCATATCTAGTCCCAATATTGACATTATACATTCATAATTTTTTTTGATGAATATACCTTCTATATTAATTAAATATTAAAGATAAATATCCACAAAAAATGGGCCAAGGAATACAAGATCACCCCATGAGTTCACTCGACACTAGGCCGAAAAATACAACTATTCATCAAAAAACATTAGCAAAATATAGAAAGCCCTTAGGCTGCAAGAGTAATGCCAGCCAAGGAAGGGTCTTTATCATTAGAACCTTAGAAGTCCTTGGGGTTGATAGTTGTCTTAGGAGGAGCCCAACCATCATTAGCTAAAGCATCAACATCATTAATTTCTTTTTTTCCCTCTGGCCTTGGTGGAGAGATAGATAGATCCAATCGAGGGAAGGCCAACTTGGGATCTCAAGGTGTAGATGACCAACCCACATCAGCGATAACAGGAGGAGCCATAGGGGACCAACCTGAGCCCAACCTCCATGGATATGAGGCCAAGAAATGATGGCCATTGAAACTACCATTGGAAGAGTGGAGATGAGGCTATGACTTGGGAGTATGCGAGTGACAGGCATAACTACTATGATGTCTTTGGCAACTACAAGGAGGAGTGCAATCACTAGACAAGGCATCCAGTGATACACTGGCAACCATACAAGGGGCATTTCCTTAATCTACTAAAAGATCTTGCAAATGGATCACCTCTAGTGTCACCTTATCTATTTGTACTTGGATCTACATCATGAAATTATTGCAAATATGTGCTTTAGAGTACATAGCAACATGTATATCAAGAAAGATGTGAGAGATAAAACAATATTGTGGTCCTTCCAAATAGTAAATAAAATCTCTATTCTAAAAGCATGCCATATCTGGGAATAGTTAGAAGGTAGCCTAGCTAAATCTCCCAGCACAACCATATGCATAATAAAAGCCTCCAGATGAAAATTCTTGAAAAAATCATGGATCTAGAGCCAATAATGCTGGGATCGCTAGAAAAACCAAAAAATATGTAGGAAACTCTCAGGATGGCCACAAAAGGGGCATCTAGGATACAAGACTCACATATGCTAGAGCTAAGGGCCCAAGGGAAGCCCTTGGAAAAGGAGACACCAAGAAAAGTAAAAATCTTTGGCTTTGTGATGGTGTGCTAAATTGTAGCAAATCTAAGACTCCAAGTCTTATGAAAAGATTGCAAATGTCATTACTGGTTAAGAGTATCAACCATTGCAAGTGGGGAACCAACCACTGATAGCACAACTTGGGTTTGTAACTAATCATAGGAGTGGAAGGATACCACTTCCAATCTTTCCCCCATGGGCGAGATGAGTGAATACCAATCTTGTGTAACAAATGGGTATGCACTATAGAAACTAGAAGATCAATTATCTGTTGATATGAATAGATAAGTTTGAACTACACCTACAGGTCTTTCCATGAGTGAAGGCTCATAGTAACCCAAGAAAATAAATCTTTGGGAGTCTTGATGCCCCTTCAGAATAAGTGCAACACACTGGCTCTTTGAATTTTAGCTAGTGATGTCGGAGTTGATGAAATCCAACTCCGAAGATGCCCAAGATCACTTGCATACAAAAACTTGTCAAAGAGAAGCCAAGGAGAGAAGAGCGTGGAGCAAGGGAAAAACCCTAAATGGAAATGAGAGAGAAAAAGATATTGAAATACAAAAAAATATGTATTTACAATATGCAAAATATGGTATCAGTTGTAAAATACAATGAGGGAGCTCGAATATAAAGAGCTCAAGGAATCTCCTAGAACAAGCTAGAAGATGCTAGAAGATAAGTGTGACAACTAAGAATACATCCACATGAGGTGGAAAGTCCTCGAACAAGGTGAGAGGATACATTTGACTTAGGAGAGAACAAACTCCCGTATTATTAACAACTTATAACTAACTCCTAGATTACAACTAATAAATGAAATGAATTTACCTAAGTAAGCTTAAGTAATAGAATAAATAATAAATAAATAAATAATTATTTACTCTAACACCCCCCTTTAAGTGCAACTTAGGGAAATGCCTTAAGCTCACAAAACTAAAAAATGTAGAAATGTAGAATGGGTTTGGCAACAAGGCCATGTTAGGTACCCATGTACAATGCAAAAGATGCAACCTCTAAAAATGGGAAAAAGAGAAAACCACGTGGAAAAAACCCTCCCCCAAAAAGAGGTAAGAACCTAGTGAAGAATTGAAGAAGCCTCCAACTAGGGAAATGTCCCCTAAAATAGGAACAAAAAGTGATCATGAAGAGCATCATTGAAGCATGAAGAGTCGTAAAATCTTCCATCAAAAAGAAAATTGTTGATCTGAAGAACCTCCATGGAAGAAGAAGGCACAAACTAAGCATGTCTATATGGTAGATGATCCATCTCACCGAAATGCGTAGGTAGCTAGCCACTGCAATTGCCTTGTATATAGGATCAACCACTGAATACATAGTTCACACTATTGAGCCATTGAACCATAGATGCATTAGAAGAAGAAGGCACAAACTAAGCATGTCTATATGGTAGATGATCCATCTCACCGAAATGCGTAGGTAGCTAGCCACTGCAATTGCCTTGTATATAGGATCAACCACTGAATACATAGTTCACACTATTGAGCCATTGAACCATAGATGCATTAGAACAATAGCATAACCCCCCCTTAATGCAGATGAGGTGAGATGACAAGCAACTAAGGAGGTGGGCCAAAGATCTCCTATAGATGAACCAAGAATGATGAGAGAGGAAGAGGTACAAACACCTATAAAGACACAGTCACAATGACACTGCATGGGGCTAATGTCATGGAAGGGACACTCACTTGACAAAGGGAGAAGGCCTAAAATAGCAAACAACTATCCCCCTCATGGTGCTTTATAAAAATAATGCAAGTACAATTGACTCAAAAATAATGTTCATGAATCCAAATGCAAAAGTGAAACTTTATCTTAGTGCATATACAAAAGAGCTTACAAATGATTTCTACAATGATTAGAACAAAGGTAAAGCTAACACAAAAGAAAGTACAGCCCAAACAAAAGAAACCATGCTAGGAAAATGATCCTCAGACCTAAAACACCCAAGATATCCACCATAGAGCAAAAATGTCAAAAATATGATAAAAAGAGCATGGGCCAAAATCTAAGGAAAATGACTACATTTCTGAAAAGATGACAAAATCAACTTTCCAAAAATATAATGTTTTCAAAAAATTGACATGGGATGCAAAAGATATGCATGCCAAAGTCTAAAACATAACTTTGGACTTAAACTAAAAAAATGGGCAATAAAACTACATCAAAACCTAAAAATACCTACACCAATGTCTTTGTCTCAAAACCAGCTTTTTGGTGCTTCTTATGGATCGGAAAAATACCTCTGTATGCTCAAGTTATGGCCAAAAAACCAAGAGTAGGTCAAAAAGGACCTAGGAGATGTGCAAGAGGTGATGTAGTGCTGATGTCATGCTAATGTCAGCTAAACACTATGCTAAATTTGATGGCTTGGGGCTTGTCAATGCCAAAAAGAAGGGCCACATGGCTACCACATGGTAGTGCCACATGGTAGGTATGGTTGACATGGCAAGTGCCACGTGGTAGACTCACCACGTGTCACATGCTGAGCAACTGAAATATCCCACGTGGTCTGGTGACGTAGATTGTACCTAATGTCCTCACTAGACTTGACGTAGGCTTCCATGTGGGCACTGATAGGTCATGGGTGGAGCAGAGCAGCAGAATCTGAGCGTAGGCAGTGGAAACAGAAGTTGAGCAGAGTGTCAACGATAGAAAGTGGGGGCATCGCCGGTGGTGGGTGGCGGCCAGGCCACTGCGGTGCGACAGCCAGACCATTGTGGTGCTATGGCCACACAACTAGCTATGATGGCCCACAGGCTGAGCGTTGGTGGCATGATTGTGGCCCTACGGTGGTGCAGTAGTGGCGGTGCCTTTGAAATTTTTTATTTTTATTTTTTTGATACTGATCAGCCATATTACTGTACGGAAGCCCTCCAATCTAAATTTTTTTGCCTCCAGGAGCCCTGTCTCCAAAAACAAAAAGTTTTATATGGATCTTAGCTAAAAAATTCATTTTGAATCCAAGGGCAGCATCCGTTTGGGTCCAATGTGCTCCAAAAATTTGTTGTTCCCCTGATTTGAAGAAAAATGCATAAACAAACTAGGGTTTGTGTCTCTGAATCACGGCTTCAAAAATCTTTCAACGAAGCAACAATAGGGAGGCTTTGATACCATGTTGGAGTTGATGAAATACAACTCCGAAGATGCCCAAGATCACTTGCTTGAAAAAACCTATCAAAGGGAAGCCAAGGAGAGAAGAGTGTGTGTCATGTCCCCTTTTCAAATAATTAAAAAATAATAATCTTTGCTAAGGCAGGCAGGCCCAAGAAAGTGAAGTTTCGGAAAAAGAGGGTTAATATTTGGAAACCGTTGGACTAATAAATGAAAATTATTATTAAAATATGTTTCATTAACCTCTCTTGGATGTGAGTTACAGTTATGCCCTCTTTTAAGGGGTTTGGAGGCATTTTGGGAGGATTTCAGAACTTGATTTTTGCTCATTATTTGTTATTCTTCAGAGGCTGCCAAACCTGTGGAGAAGGAGACCCAAGAACGGGAGTTTGTAGGTTTCCAAGAAGGCTAAGGATGGGAGTTTGAAGCCATTCCATGTGCATGCTCATACAGAGTTTGCCTTTGTGCTGAACAGTGCAGATTTGTGGATTTTCGGGTGTGTTTTTTTGTATGAGTTTGGTGTTTACAGTTGAGTATTTCATATCAGTTTGGGTTGCTGCTGTATTTCAGACTTTAAGGTGTTAAAATAGAGCTGAATATATGTATTGGGACATGATTAAACTTATGAGATAGATTATTAGTGTTTTTGTGGTGTTTTTGGGCATTTTTGTGTTCATTTTGGGAGCCCGATGAGCATAGTTTTTGTCCTACATTTGAGAAATTTTGTGTAAAGGCTATACAGATATGGAAATTTCATTTTTTAGGCTGTTATGCTGCCGAAATTTCTGTAAAAATTTCCACTTTCAGATTTATTAATAATAGGTGAAGCTGTGAAGCTTTTGGCACAATTTCTGGCATACCTGATTTGGGTTTTATTGAGAAATTGGTGGATCTCTGGGATATTAGTTGTTTGATTTTAAAGATCTCATTTGAGGCTTGAAATATCCTGTAAAATCAGAAAAGGGACATTTCAGTGGTATCAGAGCCATGATCTTGCCAGCCTAAGGGTTTGTAGAAGTTGCATGTCAGTTTTGACAACTACCCAGATCTTGCATGTCATAATTTATGGTTGCATGTTGCTTCTAATCAGCTGCATGTCAAAATTTATGGTTGCATGATACTTCTAATCATTTTCATCTTAGTTCTTGGTGAATTTGGTGGTTGTAGAAGTTTGCATGTCAGTTTTGACAACTACCTAGATCTTGCATTTTTGACAACTACCCAGATCTTGCATGTCATAATTGATGATTGAATGTTGCTTCTAATCAGCTGCATGAAAAAATTTATGGTTGCATGCTACTTCTAATCATTTGCATGTTAGTTCTTGGTGAATTTGGTGGTTGCATGTTGCTTCTAATCAGTTGCATGTCAAAATCTATGGCTGCATGCTACTTCTAATCATTTGCATGTTAGTTCTTGGTGTTTGAAGAAGTTATATCCTATTGGGGTTACACTCTACTTTATCCAGAATGGACAGGTATAGTACAGAGTCTCAGAGGACACGATCTTGGACAATTGATATCCAGAGTCAAAACAGTAGAAAGGATGGTTATTTAGACATTCGTGATAAACTTATGAAAATAAGCCATGACATGTCTGAACAGTTGATTGAGCACCACCATATAATGAATGACATGTTGTCTGACCCAGCTAAGGTGGATAAGTTGACTAGATTTCTATTTGATAGATTTTCTCACAGGGCAAATGACACAATTACCAAGAACTTGCATGAAGAGTTTGAGAAACTAGCTGATAGCCAGGTAGAGGTCTCAGATTCTACTCTGCCATAGGAGTTGGTGGGAAAGGATATTACACAGATTGATAGTAATGGTCAACTTGATACCCAAATTGAGACAATTGTTTACAGGTCGTAAAAGGGTGATGCCACAGGTATTCAGGATGGTATAGTTACAACAGGCAGTGACTATAGTGTAGTGGGTTCAGATGATGATTATGAGGATGTTGTTGTGCAGGATGGTGAGATACCTGGTAGAGATGAGAAGACATTGAGAATTCATGATTTTGCTGAGAAAGACTACTAGGCACAGTTAGATGCTTCACCACATGAGGTTGAGGCTGGTAGTACTTCACATGATTTGTCCAGCCAGCTGAAGGTGAACAAAGATAGTATTGTGACTTCATTATCTCATCATGACAGGTATGTGGAGTTAGTTGGTATTGGTCATATTACTCAGGTGAGGAGTTTGCTTGAGTTACCAGTTGATTCTAGTTTACGGATATGGACTCGAGATTGTTATATTGGCATTTGGGATTCAGTTGACAGGAGATCTTTAACACTTTTTGGTAGCAGTGTTTGTTTGGGTGCTATCATGGATTTGATTAGCAGATTACAAGGTGTTGTCTTTTCTTGTGCCAGTATCTTGTCTGATGTTGGTATTAGTTTTTATACACCGATGTTGGGCTTTGTTCATATACCCAATCGACCATATTTGCTGGAATGTGTTGATGATCTTTCATATTTGGCAGTGTGTACATATGAGTCCCAGGATCATATTGGCATTGATGACATCCTGGAGGATGTAGTGGGCAGTTTTGAAAACTTAGTTTCCTTGGGTGCAGAGGAGTTGGACATCAGTGCTAATGTTTTTAATACTCCGTATGTTGATATGAGCTTTAGATTTGATTCACAGGATATGGATTGTAATACTCTAGAGACTAGTGACTTTGATTATACTCCTTTAGACAGTGCATCAGAGGAGGTTTGTAGGAGACAATCAAGCCAGTGCCATCATGTGTCTAATCAGTTGAGAGTTAGTGACCGAGACATTGCTATCACTTGCCAACATTTTGATGCTGCTCGTCAGTTGTTAGCAGTTTATGGATGGGGTTCTCCTACTAGTGATGAGCAGGAAGGAAGTTATCTTTCCTTGACAGAGATCCAATCTTTATGGGAGGCTATTCGGATTTTGAGATAGAATTATATGCAGTTGGTAGCCGACAGAGATTATCTTATGGAGTGGGGTAGTACAGCATATGATGCATTGTTGGCCAAGGAAGATGAGGTGAGTGAGCTTACTGAGCAGCTTGAGGTGACTTCTGAGATTCTTGAGAGTACACAGTTGGCTTTCAAGGAGTCACAGTTTCATTTGGCTAAGGTGACCATGGAGTTAGAGTGACTACAGTATTTACCTGATTCTATATAGTCACAAGCTATGGTGTTTGGTGATTCGAGGATGTCCATGGCCGAGGTTGTCAGAGATAGTGGAGATCGGGATGCATCCATCCTTGATACTAACATTGGCATATCAGGTTCATTCCCACTAGAGTTAGGTTTAGTTGAGTTGGGTGTTGTAGCATATTGTTGTATGCCTGACAGGGTGGTGGCCTCTAGTACTGAAGGCACGGAGACTAGAGATGTATCAAAGATCATGTGTGATGTTGGTGAGTCGGCAGTTGGCATGGTTCCTACTAGTAATACTACTCCCTTGGTGATATCTTCGGAGGTAGTAGTTAGTTCCAACATGGTTAATGATCAATTGCAGTTAGTTTCATCTGGATTACAGTCTGAGCCATTGACTGAGATTGGCACATTCTATCAGCATTACACTATGAGGTACACTCATCAATTTACCTTTGATGACCATGTTGATGAGATGATGATACAAAGATGTACTTTGGTTCCTAGTGCTTGTCATTAGTTATGGGATAGTTTGACACCTCAGGATGAGGGTTGTGATGGGCATGACATGGTGATAGGTTCTACAGTTGATAGCTTGATAATACATGACTTAGAGCAGGAGTTTTGGAGTGATGCTTCAGCAGGTGTTGTTATTGATTCTACTCCTTTGGCTATGACATCTCCTGGCTTAGCTAGGGATTAGTCACAATGGGTTATATCACTTGTTCATGGTGAGCTGTTGACTAAGGTTGGTTTTTTTAATCAACATTATATTGTAGGGTATGTACATCAGTTAGCAATTGATCCTTGTGTTGAGGAGTTGATGGCAGGAAAATTTGGTTTGGGTTCCATTTCTTGTTGTTTATCTTGTGATGGCTTTTCACCATCAGGGGTGCATGGGAGTTATGGTTATGAGACAATGGTCGATGATCTACAGAGTTGTGTTGGCTGCAGGAGTTGTATAGTGTGTGGATTCTCCATACTTGGTATAGTTTTATTTGAGAGCATTCACCATTGTTGCAAAGTTGGATTGTACATTCCATATAGGCCAGTGGAATGCATTGATGGTATTTACTATGTTGGTAGTCCACTTTACTTGGGTTTTGATGTTCTAAGAGTTTGTCTCTCGTGGGTTTCTGACTGTGGAAGTTGTGATTTTGGAGTTTGGTTGAGCTATAATTGTCAGTTTGATTATGGATTCCTCTTGGTCATATTGCAGAGGATATTGCAGGAGCCTGTGTTAATTGGTAGTAGTATAGTTCATGACTACATTTGGGATCCAGGTGGATTGATTGGTTTATTGTTTAGCCATTGCTTGAGGAAAAACAATGTTTGGGAGGGGAGGACTTGTCATGTCCCCTTTTCAAATAATTAAAAAATAATAATCTTTGCTAAGGCAGGCAGGCCCAAGAAAGTGAAGTTTCAGAAAAAGGGGGTTAATCTTTGGAAACCGTTGGACTAATAAATGAAAATCATTATTAAAATATGTTTCATTAACCTCTCTTTGACGTGAGTTATAGTTATGCCCTCTTTTAAGGGGTTTGGAGGCATTTTGGGGGGATTCCAGAACTTGATTTTTGCTCATTCTTTGTTATTCTTCAGAGGCTGCCAAACCTGTGGAGAAGGAGACCCAAGAACGGGAGTTTGTAGGTTTCCAGGGAGACCCAAGAATGGGAGTTTGCAGGTTTTCAAGAAGGCTAAGGATGGGAGTTTGAAGCCATTCCATGTGCATGCTCATACAGAGTTTGCCTTTGTGCTGAACAGTGCAGATTTGTGAGTTTTTGGGTGTGTTTTTTTGTATGAGTTTGGTGTTTACAGTTGAGTATTTCATATCAGTTTGGGTTGCTTCTGTATTTCAGACTTTAAGGTGTTAAAATAGAGCTGAATATATGTATTGGGATGTGATTAAACTTCTGAGATAGATTATTAGTGTTTTTGTGGTGTTTTTCAGGCATTTTTGTGTTAATTTCGGGAGCCCGATGAGCATAGTTTTTGTCCTACATTTGAGAACTTTTGTGTAAAGGCTATACGGATATGGAAATGTCATTTTGTAGGCTTTTATGCTGCTGAAATTTCTATAAAAATTTCCACTTTCAGATTTATTAATAATAGGTGAAGCTGTGAAGCTTTTGGCACAATTTCTGGCATACCCGATTTGGGTTTTATTGAAAAATTGGTGGATCTTTGGGATATTAGTTGTTTGATTTTAAAGATCTGATTTGAGGCTTGAAATATCATGTAAAATCAGAAAAGAGACATTTCAGTGTGGAGCAAGGGAAAAACCCTAAATAGACATGAGAGAGAAAAAGATATTGAAACACAAGAAAATATGTATTTACAATATACAAAATATGATATCAGTTGTGAAATACAATGAGGAAGCTTGAATATAAAGAGCTCAAGGAATCTCCTAGAACAAGCTAGAAGACACTAGAAGATAAGTGTGACAACTAAGCATCAATCCACATGAGGTGGAAAGTCCTCGAACAAGGTGAGAGGATAAGTATGACTTAGGAGAGAAAAAACTCCCGTATTGTTAACAAATTATAACTAACTCCTAGACTAAAACTAATGTATAAAATGCATTTACCTAAGTAAGCTTAAGTAATAGAATAAATAATTAATAATTAATTAATTATTTACTCTAACAAGTGAAACACCTTGAACAACAAGTAAGGGAGACCACCACAAGTTTTGCTAGTTCATAGAGAGCCCATTTCTGAACCCATTACTAACCAAGGGAAGCCAAAAATTAATGGATTCATAGGATTTCCAAATTATTTTAGCAAAAAAAGTGACCTAAATTTGCATAGTTTCAGAGGACACAAGAAGGATCTAAAGGCTAATCCCCTTCCAAGAAGGTTAGTGGACCAGAAAGCCTAAAGAAATGCAATGCTGCAATAGGATGTTCTAGGCCTCATCACCATTGAGAGCTTAAATGAACCACTTATTATAGAGGGAAATCCCTTACTTGCAAGTGGAAATAAATCCAAGACCACTAGAGTCTTTGGGCAAACAACAGAAGTCCCAAACAACATTGTGAAAGCCATCATGCACAACATTAGAAGGCCATAGGAAATCTCGTAGGAGGTGCACAAGCTTGAGGTATGAAGATTTGGAAGGGGAAAACATGAGGAGCAATAGACATGTGTAAGCCACAATTTAGAAAAAAATCTGAAATTTCCTACAAGAGAGAGAGGCACGATGATCCAATAGTTCAATTTCTTCTCAAATTGTGCCAGGACAAAATCTTATAGCTCCACAAGGAAGGCTTGAAATGAAAAAGGAATGCCCAAGAACTTCAAGATTTCACCATGTTGAACCCAGTTCCACTCATAGTGTTGTAGCCATTGAGGTCATGTCAAAAAGGACTGCCTATAGAAAAGGGTTTTGTGCCATTGAATAGCAGACCTAGAGACAAGGCAAAAAGTATCAAAACATTGTAAGGTGTTGGAAATATTATCTTCATCCTCCAAAAGGGTAAGGAAGGAACCATCAACAAAATGCCCATTCATGAGTTGTGTCATTGAATTTGAAGGAGAAATGCCATGTACTAGATCCTAAGAGACAACATTAGCAAGAAGATAGCCAAAACCTTTAGCTACCAACACATAAGGAGAGGGTGCTAAAGGGAAGCCTTGAAAAATATATCTGTAGAGCTCGAAGGCTTTAGATTGCCGATTGTTAATGGTAATACAAGAAGAGGCATCACCAAAGAGCATCTGGACTGATTGCAAAAAGATAGGACCAAATCCTAGTGCTTAAAGCATGGCTAAAATGAAAGACCATTCAATCTAGTCATAAGCTTTGGCAAAATCAATCTTAAGAAATAAGGCTTGCTATTTGAACTACCAAACCCACTCAATACCTTTCCAAACAACAATAATATTGTCCAAGATGCATTTGGACTTAAAGAAGCCAGTCTATTTAGGATGAACCATCCAAGGGAGAAATTACCAGATTTTAAGAGAGAGAGCTTTGAAAATGATCTTGTAGGAGACATTCAACAAAGTGATGAGCCTCTAGTTGTAGATTTCTTGAGGATCACTAGCTTTAGGTATGAATTTGATATTACCCTTTTTAATAATGCTACCTAGAGAATTAGAAATGTAAGCTTCATGATACACTTGATGAAGATCAGGGCCAACATCATCCCATAGGATTTTGTAGTATTCACATAGGAAACTATCACAACTAGGGGCCTTATCATTATTCATGGACATGATAGCTTCCTTGAGGTTGGCAAGCATAAGATTTTTCTCATAAGAGGCATATTTCTCAGGAGCCTGCCTATTGGAAGTAGCAACAAGGCAATCTTGTAAGTCTTGGTAAAAAACAATCAAGGTCTCTTGAGTAGTGAAAATCTTCTCATAATGGAACACAAAATCCTAAAGGATGCTACATAGGTCAAAAATAACTTGTTGGTCATCCTTTATGTATTTGATGCTAATCATAAAATGGTGAGCTTGCACCATATTGAAAAAATCTTTGGAAGCTTGATCACCAGCCTCCAACCAATGGAGATGAGCTTTGATCTTAGCTCCTCTAGTAGCATAATTGTCTACAACTAGTTTATGGTGTCGAAGATTAGCAAGACAAACTTGAAGATCTGTATCAAATAGATTCATGGCAAGGGCCTTTGAGGCTATATGCAAATCTTTAGTTGTGGCTTCATAAGATCTTTTGTAGTATATGGTCAATTGTCTCTTATAAATGCAAAGAAATCTTGCAATATAGAGAATGACATCATTCCACCATTCAATCCACCCAACCTGAGTGAGGGGTCGAGGCTCAAGATTTTAAACTATCAGAATGTGGGCAATAATTAGTGAATGGTACAGAAAGGAAGTATTGAGATAAAACTTAGTTTTGCAAGGACAAGGCTGAGCTGTGTGCCAAGTGATAGAAAAGATGATGGGGTAATCATCTGAAAGGGTCACATATGGTAGAGGGGTGACAAAATGCTCATGTGAAAAGGAAAAAAAGGAATAAGCTTATAAAATAACCTTGTTAAGTCTCTTTAATATTATATCTGACCCAACTCAAAAGTTGGACCAAGTATGCCAAACCCCATCAGACCAATGATGGTTAGTATTGGGATATGAAGTCCCTAGCTTATTGTGCATGTAAAACCAGGCTTCTCTTTTGTCAGCTACTTATAAAAAATGCAAAAGACCTTCCTTGTCAATAGCCAACTCAATCATATTGAAGTTCCCATAAAAAACCCAAGTCCCAGCTGGCAAATGATTTGCCAACCAATGCCACAGGTGTGAACGTTCAACATCATTGGGGGCATAAATGTTAACAATACCAAAAGAATGATTCTAAAAGGACAAAAAAATCCAAGGAACCCTATGTAGAGGGTCAAAGCCATGTGAAACAAAATAAGAAAGTAAATGAGGGGAGAGAAGAGCAACAACACCACCTCATTTGGCCTCATGCTGGGAAGAAAATAAGGCACTATCTAACCAAATAGTAGGACATGCTAAGGTGAGAAGAAACCTAGCCACTTTAACTTCTTGAAGACAAAGCACATCAACATGACCAAGATGATTCCTAGTGTCACAAACAAAATATTTTCTAGGGAGGTCTATTAGCCCCCGCACATTCCATGAGAGACAATTCATGGGAACCCAACTTGTATGTCTTCCTCATCATTAAGAGAGGATAAGCTATTATGAAAAAATGTGGGATCATCAAATGATAGGTCACCAAGAGACATGACCCACCATATCTTCTTTCCATTATCATGAACCTCATCATGACCTTCTAGGCTACAAGACTAATGAAGGGTTTGTGATGAAATCATTAATGCTACTTTTGGTGCTCAAATCCATAGAGGCTATGGGTTGATGGTATGAATGTCCATTTTCCCTTGAGCACCAAGGCTTGAAACTAGTGGCAATGGGAGTAGAGGGATTGAAGGCTCCGATAACACCATGCTTGAGCTGGGGTGATCATTATCTGAGGGAAAGGATCTTTCCTTAGCCACATTAGAATACTTTTTTTTTTAATAATGGTAGTCCATTCATCTTTTTGGGCAGCTACAACTAGTTTGGCTTCTAGGAATGGTGGGCGGTTACGTTCCAACAAGGGACAATCAATAATCTTGTGTTCCATGAG
Organism: Cupressus sempervirens; assembly: GCA_028749045.1. Lineage (NCBI taxonomy): Eukaryota > Viridiplantae > Streptophyta > Pinopsida > Cupressales > Cupressaceae > Cupressus > Cupressus sempervirens. The sequence goes on along the minus strand of CM053783.1, from coordinate 803,395,732 downwards.
CTGGCACCGATAATAGGAATTCAAAAGGTTTAGGTAAAGCACCTTATGAGTGAAGTTGGTGCACCTATTTGGATATCCGCTAAATCTTTGAGGTCCCTCGAGAGTTGAACATAACACAAACCCTATGTTGGGGCTGAGCATTGAAAAACTTGTCTAGTTCAAAGCACACAAACTTGCCAAAAGTTTGGGCAATGTTTGGTGAAAAAGACTAAAATGAGATAGGAAACCAAGGGAACTTGACCCAAATAGGCACCTTCAGCTTGTAGGCATCAAAAATAAAAAAATCACATGACTAATGCTAGAAAACCAGAAGAGAGAACCTGATAGTCCAGGGACCTCGAATAAAAATATGTTCAACTTGGCTTTGAGTGCCAAAGAAAAAAAGGAAAATTCATTTGGCAAGACTTTGAATGCCTTCAAGGTGTACATCTTGAGATTTCTAGACCTTGGAAACCCATTCCCATAACATGCTTTTAGAAGGAGTGCGGCCCACAAAATACCTAATCAAGGTTTGTTATTCTAGCCAACTGCATGCACTATCAAACTCCTTGACATTGAAAATAATATTAGGAGAGGAATTGCCTCATGGAACACCCTTGGAATGAACTTACATGAGCATATATTTGATAGAGCCTTTTTCTCCAATAGTAGCAACTCCAACACCAACATCAACTATTGTCCTAGAGAAGGCTGAGACCATTGTAAATGAAAACTAGTCCTATAGTAAATATAGTATGACAGGCAGCAAACCAATAAGGATTTAGACATAAGCCATAAAAACCCTAGCAAAGGGATTCATCTACTTTCAACCCAAACCCTAGTAGAGCACATTGATAGAAATTGATCTCAATCCCTAAACATTTTGGTTACCCTAGTTTAGGTTTATGGGTACAAATGTGATCTAGATCACCTTCACACTTATAAATATGAGCCTTGAAAATGTTAGATTTTTTTCCTTGCATTGACTTTCACTATCTTGATTTTTACTAGTTGATGTGAATTGATATTAGCACAACTTAATTAAGATTACAAGACAAGGTATGTTGAGATTACAAGGGGAAAGAGTAAACTTTTGAAGGGGGGGGGGGGGTTGTGAATTAGTAGTTTAACCTTGGACCCATAAAACTTTCACCATTCATTCATTACATGCATAAGCAAGCTGAAATAACATGTAAGGCATATGCATCTAAATCACATAACCATGTAAGAATTCACACACATAACACCATATATGATTACCTAAAATCCATCCAAGTTGGGGTGGGGATGACACCCACAAATCTTCACTACTATAGTAATAAAGTGTATCCAATGAAGGTTACAATGATTTGACTATGGAACATGATCTACCTTGTAAAAGGTTTAGAAAGATTGTTAGGTCTCACATTGTTAGAGGATTTCAACACCCTGTTAGAAGTGTGCCTTGTTAGAGGACTTCAACTTACAACTAAGTAAGCACCTTGTTAAAGGATTTCATATAGCCTGTTAGGACTACTCTATTAAGAGATTTAGCTGAAATCACTTGTTAAAATGTCTCATCATAGATCCAATGATTGGAACTTGCTTGCCTAATAACAGATAACCTCTAAGCAATGTCTAATTGATCCTTCATGATCATATGTCTCAGTGCTGTATCTTTTTCTCTATCCTCTATTCTTCTCTAATTGATTCTGCAATTCACTCTTTCATCATAACTTCTAAAGTCACCTTGAATGCTTTGCATGCAATCTATCTTGTTTTCTCCTTCAATTCCTTACACATTCACTCTCCTCTATCATAAAGAGTTTAGGGCTTTATCCTCCTTAAGAAGACTTAGGTGACTTAGGGTTAGGTATGAATCTATAGTTGAGATTCATCCATTTTGCCACTTAAAATTTCCCTTTTTCTGATTGGTTGCATGTAATTGCATAGAGAATCCAAGAATAAATTCATCCTTATCTCCATAATATCGAAATATAATCTTAAGTCAGCTAAATAATAGTTTATATAGTTGTTTGTGACATTACAAACAAATATGTCAAAACTATGTCACTCGACATATGAAGTCTCTGATGCTTGGCATGCACTATTTTGTATACTATGACTCAACACTTGCATCACTCAACATCCATTGTTTACTTGGCTCCTAATTTAGTTGATAGGGTCTATCTGCTTGGTACTTGAGTGACTTGGCACTTATTGTAACTTGACATGGTCTAATATTTACATGTTGTGCTCGACATGTATTACTAGTTCGACATGAACTAAGTAAATGGATTAAGTGTGTTGACACTCACTTGTCAAAACCAATCTGAGATCAACAAGCTCCCCCTTTGACATGAGTATCAAAAACACTTGAATATTCATGGTCAACCTTAATCCCTTGAGCATAACATATCCATGACTTGGCATATATACAAAACTTCAAAATTTCAAAATTTTGCATTAACTTGTATACCTCAAAATTTTATAACTCCCCCTGAGTTAATCTATCTGATTTGTATCCAAAATCTGTGCTCCCTTTGACTTTAATGCACTGCATTTGATACTCTTTCATCTGATATGCTCTCTCTTGACTGATATTTGTCCCTATTTTCTTGGTTTCTCTCAAAAATATATATCACCTCAATGATATAACTCTGCTACTATGCTTCCCCTTTTTCTTTATTTCTCTTTTGTTCATACATCTCCCCATTTTGTCTTTATCCCCTTTTTGACACTTATGTCAAATGGGTTATACACTTATAGTGTGTTTGTCCAAGAAAGATTTATTTACGTCCATTATTATCCTTAGAGCTACATCCTAGTTATCACATGCAACATCCAATGATTTAATTTGGATTACAAGCTTTGTAGCAAGGTGCACTAGACCATCTAAAGTAGAAAGATTGGGGTCTTTCTTTAATAGGGTTTGAGCATAGCCTAGCTCCTTGTGCATTATCTCCATATGTGGGGTGAGGGTAGCCTAAATATTTATTATTTTGGTTCTAATATTAGCCTCATCTACTATTAAGATAGCTAAGTAAATCTATGTCTGAAGTAATGTTCTAAAACACTTCTCACTCTGAGTTGGATTTGATGGTAGGCTTGCACCTAATGTAGATATTTTGCTCTCCAAACTCAGAATGTGACTTTTGGTCTCTTGGGTGAAAAGTGTAGGATTGCATAATTTTGTGTACAGTGAGAATATATTCTCAAGTACCTTCTTCACATCCTCAACATTTTTTGCCAAAGCAACTTGTTGTAGTGCTATCTCATTGGATATTTTCTCATTTACCTTGCCTTGAAACTTCTTTTCAGACCATTCTAAGAGTTTTTCATTTGTATCAAGGTCTTCATTAGTGACCTTTTCCACTATATCAGTTAGTTTTTCTATGAATAGCTTGATATCTTCAAGAGTTGGCAGGTTGATGCATCTAAAAATATGTCCTTTATATCTTGAAGTGCTGGTTTTTGCTTGTGTTTTATCTTAAGAATTTCTTGATGCTTTTTCCTTTCTAAGGCTTGTTGCAAAATGCCTATTTGCACCAATGTCGTAGTATCATAGTCATACTTTGGAATAATTATTTCTTCATCAAGGCTTATGTCTCCATAATGGATTACCTTTTCTACCTTTGATGAGATGGGGCTTGGCACTGAAATTTGCAATGGAATGGCTTCCGTGCTCCACCTTTGAAGAGTTTGAGTAGAAGGAGTGGAAGATGCTGGTAAGGCTGCTAGTGCTTGGATGGCCACTTGTTCCTTCACCTTTGGTGTTTGCTCACTCTCTTTAGGCTTTCCCTAGTCTATGACTATGACTTGGCTAGCACCTTGTTCTTATGCTATAGGTACAGATGAATTTATCTGTCTTGTTTCCTGCTATTGACCTATTGTAGTGTCTTTCTCTTTTTCCTTCTTCTTAATTGTATCAATTTGGTGGATGTGTCTACTATTTTTTGAATTAAAGTTTGTACATTGGTAACTAAAGGGATGATTGAATGTAGTTCTTGTGGATTCACCTTCTCCCTTGTGGCTTTAGTTACTACCTCTTGGAACTCTTCTACACTAACCAAAACTAGATTTTCAAAAAGTTTAGCTTGAAGTGTAGACTGATCCAATATCTTCTTTAAGTCTTCTGTAGTAAGAGGATTGGTGTTCTAAACTGATGGATCAGAGACATTCTTAACAATTATAGTTTTAGTGGGTTTGATTGTGTCATGGGGAGGACTAATACTTGGCACTTGTGTGTCCTACACACTATGTTCATCTTGCTACTACTCAGTTATTGCCTTAACATCCTTTTGGTTCTCTATCTCTTCCCCAACTATATTCTCTTTATCATCATCTTATCATCATCTTCCTTGTCATTATCATTATCATTATACCTATCATCATGTTTAACCTCTAAAGGGTCACCTTCTCCTTGCTTCACAATGGTTAACCCATAAATAAGCTTCCATATTTGAGTTGATTTCTTGACCACATCTTCAATGTTATTTTGAAGAATGTTGAAGGATCTATATTTAAGTGTGAACCTAACTGTATAATTCTTAACTGCCTTAGCAATTTGTCCCTTTTTCAACTCTAGCATCACTTGGGCTAATCTTGTTTCCCTAATTTGTCTTTCCACATTCAGAAAATGATGCCATTTTTGCTCAAAAATATCATATAAGCCTTTTAATATTGAGTTGGAAAATTCTAGTAGAATGTTCTTAAACTTTGACATCATGGCATATAATGCCTCTTCCACTTGTTTTTTTTCTCTTCTTTTCCCAATTTATCAAAATCAAAATGTCTAAAACTAGATAAATCAACATTGCTCTTGGAATTTTCATAAGTTCTTAAGATCAAAGAGAGGATTTTGACTTACCACCTTGAATTGACTATTATCATCTGATTCTGTCTTCTCTTCATTAGAATCTGGTTGTGCCACATATTTCCCTCTCTATCTTTTCTACTGCTATCCACCTTACTCTATTTGTTTTGAATTTTCCTTGGCCTTTTGAGTGTTTTCACATGTGTTAGCTCTAGTGGTAGGTGTAGTGGGCTTGTCTTGGCTAGGTTTGACAATCTTCTTTTCCTTTGTCACAGGCCATGCATTAGCCTTCCTTTTCTTTGACTCGATAGTAGAAGGTGCTTCCTTGACTTCTTCTCTCTCACCACCTACAGTCTCCTCTTCTTTCTTATCTTCTCCCATGCCTTGAGTTAGAGCTAGAGGTTCTTGTGCTTGTGTTTGTTCTTTCTCTTCATCCTCTTCTTCTTCTTCCTTTTCCTCCTTTGCACATTCTCCAAACTTTTCTTTTAGCTTCTTAACCAGCTTATCCTTATTCTTGAGTGTGGAGGTAGCCTTCAGCAATATTTGGTTACACCATCTCATAGTTTTCAAAAACTTTAGTAGTCTTATCTACTTCCTCTACTAGTAGAGCTGTGATGGCTACTGAGGCTTCATCAACATTTATCTCATAACCTAAAGGTCTCAACCATCTTACCCTTGGGGTGGTAGCTTGTACAAATGTGAAGTCAACATCAACAATAAAATATACATCATTATAATGTTTCTCCACTAAGGAAACTAGAATCCTGATTCTCTACTTCATTGACTTCTTGAAATCTTCAAAGTAACTAGTCATTATAGTTTCAAAGTTTTCTCCTAGCTATTCAATGCACTCATTAATCTGCACTGCAATTGATCTATTTGTCTTCCAACCTACAATACAAAATGAGGGGAATGTATTCTGTACATAAAAGAATATACAAACTAGCATGGAACCAAATTTGTACTGTGTACTCTTGGTTTTCCTTTTAGCTCCAAGATTCTCCATAAGTTGTTGTAGCTGAAGTTTTGTTAGATCATATGTATGATCTTTCTTGACAATTTGTAACCAACATCCAAAACTATGTAGGGTACACTATTCAATCTGCTAGATTGATAGAATTTGTGTGAGATTACCCTTACAACAAAGTTTAACAATGGATCAGCAATGGTATCCATTGTCATGCCTCTCTTATTCCTTTTGGCTCCAGTGTTCTTTTCAATGACTTCTTTGGAATCACTCCTGAGTGTCTTTGACCGATCTAGGGTTGGGTAGACAATAACCCTATGGATTATTCTCTTAGCTATTTTGATTGGTCCTCCTTCTAGCCATAAGGAAACTTCATGAATTTGGCTTAGCATAATATTATCCACTCAGTCTTAAATACATTCAAAAAATATAGGGCTTGTGTCAAGCCCTTTTTCTCTATGATTTTGTATTCTTCCTTTAGAACACTATTTTCATAAAATCTATTGTATGCATACCCTACTTCTATTTATCCAATGCTACCAATTTTTTAGTTATAGCATCTGTTCACATCTTGCACCATTATTACATTGGTGGGATCATGGATAATGTGTCAGAAGGATCTTGTTTATAGGTGATGTCAGGAATGGCTTTAAATATAGGCTATTTAACTTCATTATTGACAAGCTAAACATTTAAAACTTCCTTCCTTTCAACATTTTTTGAACAAGATGCCATCTTGTCAAACTAGGGTTTATGAAAATAGAAACTTTGTAGCTCAACTACTTATAAATACCTTATGAAATATGTCGAATTGGCATGAATCACTAATAGAATCTTTGCAAATCCTTTGAATAGATTTTTGAATTGCCTTCTACTTTGCTCACTCTTTCTCAAATTTGAAATGAGCTCAAATCAATCATATACCCTTCAAAAATCTTACATTTAATGTTGAGTGCTTACACAACTATAAGCTTGACATCAACGAATTTGAGGTTCACTCAACATCCATTGATGTTTCCATTACTCAACAGATACTACAAGCTCAACATCAACTAGGTAGTCTGGTAGCTTGACATCAACTAACATTCCACTCGGCATACATAGGAAACATTTCATACTCAGTAACAAAATGAAAAAATTTAAAGATTTGTTTTGGATTTCTAACAACATCTTGCATCTTCATTCATGCTAATTTAATATTTTTAGTACTACCTCCTTTTTGTAATTGATGTATGATTAAACCTTTAAATATCAATCCCACATATGTTTTATTTGCCTAGTTTGATGAGGTGTGATCACTTGACCCATTGGGTGAAGTGAGCCCTTCTCCATTTGAAGTGCTGCAAACATATTTATTTTTCCATGTTTTGTTCATCTCATCTTTGATGTGTTCAACATATGCCTTGCCTTTACCTTTATCAAATTTACAACTTGGTCCCTTTGACCTAGTTGGACAATATTTACTGATGTGACCAGTCTTCAAATAGCTAAAACATGTAGTTTGACTCAACCACTTTTTTAATTGCCACTAAAGTGTGTCCTTATACAATTCATAGGAACATGCACATATTCTTGACAATAATAACAACTATGTCTTGTATTATAATCCCAATTATAGGAGTTCCCATTGTTTCTTACCTTTGTTGTCTTGTTTGATGACTACATAGATTTGGATTTGTATTCAAAAGCTATGTGTCCACATTTTTGACAGTTGTAGAAATAACTTTCAAATCTTTATTTATGCATGGTCCTAGTTCTGCATTCATGTTCCTGATGACCTTTCTTGTTGCACTTATGACAATGAGTCATGTTCTTAGGCTTGAAATTTTGATTTTTTGTTTTGCTTCTACACATATTAGTAGTATGTCCTTTCTTACCACAATTATGACAAGTAGGTTTGGAGTTCTTATCTTTGATGTTCCTTTCTTCAACAACTTTGGATGATTCTCCTTCTTCAGTGCTTGTGTAGCTCAATCATGATGTATCATTGTTAGGTCTAGGGGATCTCAATAATTGCTTAAATTATTTGATGGCTTCATTTGGCTTATTGAAACTTTTAGCAAATTCTTTTTCTCTCTTTAGGTCACTCTACAATTGTTCATTCTATAACTTCAATGTAGTTATCTCAATGTCCTTGACATTTAGTTCATAGTTGGCATTCATCATTTGACTTAGGGTATCCAATTGCACGTTGGAAATCTTGTTTACCTTTCTTGACTTCTCTTCCAATTTGTTGGCCAAAATTATTTTTTCTTCTTTAGTCATGGCTTTTTCTTCCATAGCCTTCTTCTTTTATTCAGTTACCTCACATAGTAGTATAGCTTGTGATTCTTGCTCTAGCTTAAGATTCTAATTTCTTCAGCTTGGATTTTTCTCTTTTCCATTAGATCTACAACTGCTACATTAGATTCATTGGAGTCACCATCTATAAATAGCTTGGTAGTATCTATCTCTTTGTATAGTGTGTCATTCTTTGCAATTGCAATCTCTTTCCTTCTCTTCAAGGATTTCTTTAGTTCCTCTCTTGCCTCATTCAATTGATGTAGTATGAGATGTATTTCAATCTCTTGGTTTTCAATAGTTTTTCCCAACTTGTAGACTTTCATTTCAAGATCTTTCCTCAAAGCTACAAAGCTTCTCTTTTAGAGAATTGGCTCTGATACCAATTGTTGAAATTACAAGGGGAAAGAGTAAATTTCTAAGAAGGGAGTGGGGGTGGGGGGGGGGTGAGGAATTAGTATTTTAACCTTGGACCCATAAAAATTTCACCATTCATTCATTGCATACATAAGAAAGCTGAAATAACATGTAAAGCATATGCATCTAAATCACATAACCATGTAAGCATTCACACACATAGCACCACATATGATTACCTAGAAACTCGCCAAATGAGAAGGTAAAACTGGGTGGGGATGACACCCATAAATCTTCACTACTACAATAATAAAGTGTATACAATGAAGGTTACGATGATTTGACCATGAAACATGATCTACCCTGTAAAAGGTCTACCTATTAAAGGCTTACAAAGACTATTAGGTCTCACCTTGTTAGAAGATCTCGACACCTTGTTAGAGGACTTCAACTTACAACTAAGTAAGCACCTTGTTAAAGGATTTCATACAACTTGTTAGGACTACTTTGTTAAGAGATTTAGCTAAAATCACCTATTAAAATTTCTCAGCATAGATCCTACAATTGGCACTTGCTTACCTAATAATAGATCAACTCTAAGAAATGTCTAATTGATCCTTCACAATCAAATGTCTTAATGCTATATCTTTTTCTCTATTCTCTATTCTTCTCTAACCGATTCTAAACTTCACTCTTTCATCATAACTTCTAATTCACCTTGAATGCTCTGCATGCAAACTATATTGTTTGCTCCATTAATTCCTTCCACATTCACTCTCCTCTATCATAAAGAGTTTAGGGCTTCATCCTCCTTAAGAAGACTTAGGTGGCTTAGGATTAGGTATGAATCTATGGTTGAGATTCATCCATTTTGCTGCTTAAACCTTCCCTTTTTCTGATTGGTTGCATGTAATTGCATAGGGAATCCAAGAACAAATTCATCTTTATCTCCATAATATTGAAATATAATCTTAAGCTGACCCAAAAATGGTTTACATAGTTATTTGTGCCATTATAAACAAACATGTCAAAACTGTGTCACTTGGCATATGAAGTCTTTGATGCTTGGCATGCACTGTTCTGTATACTCTAACTTGGTACCTGCATCACTCGACATCCACTATTTACTTGGATCCTGAATCACTTAGCAGGGTCTATCTGCTCGGCACTTGAGTGACTCAACACATTAGTGACTCGATGCTTATTGTAATTTAGCATGGTCTAATATATACATTTTGTGCTTGACATGTATTACTAGTTTAACATGAACTAAGTAAATGGTTTAAGTGTGTTGACACTCACTTGTCAAAACACATATGAGATCAACATGGTAGTGTAGTTAAAGACTAAATGATATAAATAAAAAAATTTAGCATAATAAAACACACATAGACTTCTATTTATGGAAGGGAAAAATACATCGTGCTATAAAAAAATGAATAATTGTACTTGACTCATATTGCATGCCTAGTTAAGGTTCTTAATCTAGATTCACCAATATTCATTAGTCTATCCAAATATTTGAACATGGAAAGCATGTGTCTCCCAATTCAAATATTTACCAAATCTATTTGTAATATGTAAAATCAAGTAAGTGAGTTATAGGTGTGAATTTTTATATTAGGTTCATGGCCACACTTGGAGATCCCTTTTGTACATGCAAATGTTAACCTAGACAACATAAAAAAATCAGTATTAATCTTCTAAAGGGCTCTAAAATTGTGACATTTAGAAATGAATTTCTCACACCTACAAAGTGATACTTTTTTGGTGTTTTTTATTAATGGTAAAAATAGGTTTTGAAGGGCTCTCAAAATCCTTTGCAATCTCTTGAAAGATATATTTTCAATCATTTTGTCTAATACATCAGTTGACCCAAGAGAAGTTAACACAAACTAGGCATACCAAAACACTAAACAACAAATAAAATAAGAACAATAGACACATGAAGACTAACCAAATGAAGAACAAAGAAAGACCAAAAAAAAAGGCGAAGAAGAATCACTAGACCAACTATATGAGGATAGTCTTAGATGCCTCCAAATTCTCAAGCCTCTGCAAAGATTAAATGATTTTGGATTGATCCTTAGGCTTTTCTCTTCTTTAAGCCTTAGTCTTCTTCCTCATGGTGTATGAGTTCTATTACCAGGGCCAACATTAACATCTATAGAAGTATGCTCTTCCTTTTCAACATTGTTTATTTATTTCTCCTTCTGGCTCTCACACAATTCATGTAGACCTTTGAGGTTATTTCTATAGGCTTTGAGGCCTTCATGACAATGTAGCAAGATGTTCCTACAAAAATCTTTGTTGTTTTCCATTCTTTCATTCATTTGATGAATGGAAACCTCCATAATAGCATTGAAGTCTCTTTCAACCATGGTTTTAGAAGCCTTACTATTATAATCCTTCTAGATGGCTTCAACCTTCTTGTGAAGATCCTACAAGTCATCATTGAACTTATTGATCTCCTCAACCCTCTACTTGTCAAAATTAAAAGAGTAGGTATGGGTGAGTGCACCAAGATGGTGTGAGAAAAAGTGGACACCATAGGAAAAATGTAAAAAGTGCACATAACATGGTTGTGTTATGTGTACTTTTCATAAAATTCAAATATAGGCTTGGCTCATTAGCAGGCCAAGCAAATAATTTAAAAAAATATCACACTAAACATAACACGATCACATTTTTATTTACCAATAAAACATGATCTCATTATTATAGGTATTTTTTTTGTTTTTCCATGGGTTGGGCCATTTCTCACACCCAAATTCATAGGCAAAAAACCACAAACTCCAAAAAAGGCCACAAACACAATCAAGTTTTCCTTCCTTAACGTTAAATCCATCTTTTTTGCCAACAATCTTTGATGTGCCTCCACAAAAAGTTTAGTTATAGTTGGTTTAGTTTTTTGTATAGTATGTTGTATTATTTTAGGTTTTTTGAATTGATTTGTGTTTTTATAATCATTTAATAATCAAATACATCTAGACTTGGTAAACACAAAGGAAACCAAAGGCTATCTCTTATGGAAGAGGCAAATATTAACCCTTAAAAAAACCTCAAAATGAACCACAAAAATCTCAAGGTGAAGTCCCAAATACAAAAAACCTCAAATGGCAGCCCCTCAACAACTATGACCATGTCTAAGACCTCCTTGAATCACAGTAGATCATGTGAACTCTATTCAAGAAGACAATGTTAATTGTCTCACAAAAAATAGTGCCATGATAACTAATTTGGTTAGTAGGTTGGGGTCTTGTAGCCTTGGCCACCACTCCACCCCAGTTGACACATTAGAAAGAATGACCACTAGTGCCAATGAAGTGACCAAGGAGGTGACTGAATAAGGTTCATGGATAGATAGGTGGTTCTCATATTATGTCGATTGGTTATCCTATGACCAAGTGAAAGATAAAAAAACATAAAAAGGGTGACATATGCACTATTTTCAGCAATCCTGAGACTAGCCTTAGGCTAGAGGAAACCACCCCTTGATTTCCAATTCACTGGTGTGCTCATAAGGGGATGAAATTAGCTTTTTGGGATAGGTGGTATATGGTGTTTGACCAACCACCCTATAATAATAATGAGGTGCCCTTATATTTTTTGAGAAAATTATATTGTGAGTTTATCCTTGATGAGAAGATAAATTACTTTGACTTCCACTAATTCTAGAGTTGAGGGAGGGGATTTGCATAGGATAAACCTAGAGCCTATAGAGTAACCCAACCAAAGCAGGAGCCCGCTGAGTCACCTAGCCAAAGAAAAGGAAGCATCTAGCAAAAAAAACCTCTAATTCATGTTGTGCTCCCCATAGTCATGAAGGAGTCTATGGATTTAAAGAATCTTTATGCAATAACATCACTGACTGATGTCACCATTGACCATGGCACAAAGCTAACCCCACAAGGGGATACATTAGCTCCATAATCATTCAACACTCCACTAGAGTCATCCCATCCAATGTCACCTCCTCCATCATTAGATGTTCTATTTGGCTCAACCCCCTATCCCATTCAACATGTATGCACCAGTCTCCATGGTTCATGTGATGGGGTAGATGATGATGTAGGTGAGGATGGATCAACATCCCATTCATGCATACTTTGTGGGAGAAGATGCCATTCATCTACTACTGAGGACATGACCCTTACCAATGATCTGATGAGGATTGCATTTTTCAGAGGGATGACATAGGTTTGTTTATTTGTGTTTTTACATGTTATTAATATATTTCACCAAAAATTCCAAGATTTAGATAGATTTGTATTTAAATAAGGATATATATATTGATACATGATTTATGCATGTTGCATGGTGGATTGGTTGATAGGAGCACACCTAATAGTGTTGGTTCGTGTAGACGTACATGAGTAGCTTGAACACCTAAGGTAAAGCAAAAGATATTCACTATGTAATTAAAAAATACTTATTGGTTTGAAAATATTAATTCTTAATAAATATGTATATTTAATTTGTGTTTCATATGGCTTGTTTGCAAGTCAGGCATCCCAAATTGATGATGTGATGCTTTCAACCATTGACTTTGGCTTATCAAGTTTTGCGATATCATATTTTGCACTCCTCTTGTTTACAATATTAATATAGCTCATATAGTATCATATTTATTTCTCTTATGTTACTTATGCTTTTTATAGGATACCCCACATAGCCCAAAGTCATCAAGAAAGAGGAAGAAATCATTAAGGAAACCCAAAGATAAGTAAGGTAGATTATGATTAAAGATTTGTAGTCTATATTGATGAAAGAAACAAAATTTTTATTATTATAAGTTCATGTATAAACAAATGGGTTTCACAGAGCTGATGAATGCACCAAATGTCACTTATGTTTAGAAGAGGGAAGAGGTAATATTCTCATAATGTTTTTCACTCACATTTTTGTTTGTTCAAAAATATTAGAAATTGGGTTCCTTTATGATTAGATGTCATATGTTATGATTTTTCACATAGGAAATGGTCATTGCTACATCATCATTAGTGGTTCCTCCTGATTCTACAAGATGACCATTAGAGGTATGCATTAGAACTCTATATACACACTTTAAACATATGCATTTAAATATTCAATTACATGCATTTATTTCATTTTACCATTTCTTTCAAGTATATAATATTTATTGTATTGTACCATATAGGTAAACATCACAAAAATTTCATCAGCTAATGTGCCTCCTACTACCATAGTAGTCCCAATTGCATTTGTAGTACACATTTGTTCTTTATTTCATGCCTCTTTTGTTTTTAGTATGTCTTAATTACATTTGATTATGCATAATTTATTAACCTATTACAACCCACATTAAAAATGGTGGATTATCTTTCTATCCACTTTGTTGGGAGCCCTACTTTCTTAGTTTGGAGTCCATTATGCTCATCATTCAACCCTAGCATAGAAGAACAAGATGAGGAAATAAAAAATTCAACAATCAATATATATTACAATCCTTTATTTAGTTAATTTGATATTATTTTTGGATAACATATCTAACTTAACATTTGAATTATTCTTGTATAGATGTAGAGTGAGCCACACAGTATTGTGAAAGAGCTTCATTTTGATAATCTTGCTTCATCCTAGATTTTCATATATGCATGTTATGTAGATACATCATTGTGGTCATTGAATGACCAATTTTTGTACCTATTCAACATTTGTAGTTTTCATATCAAACTTCATATGGGTGATGCCACATTTTGTAAGTGTGCTTCTTTCTTATACATGACTATAATAAGCCACACTCGCCATAGATTCTTGTCTACACATGGCTATAATGTGTCATAGGCTTGTCATAGATTTTCTTCTACTTTTAGTCGGGTTGACTTATATGTGTCATAGAATCCTATGTATGGTATATTATGTCATATTTTACATAGATATTCCAAGGAATATTGTGCCAAGTTGAACACTTCAAATGAAAAATGTGCATCTCCTCATTCATTTCTAACTTCTTGCATTTTGGCTATAAATTGAGCCATATTGCACTCATTTCCCCCCCTTTAACCCATTAGTCTTAGCCACACCCCTCTCTTAGAAGTATTCTTCACCAAAATTCTAGTATTCTCTCCATCATTCATCATTTCATTTTATCACTGTCCTTTTCCTTCAATTGTAGGTATACCATCGACAATTAGAGCTACATCAACATCAACAATGGAGAAGAAAGAAGAACATGGAAACTAAATTTGAAAAGGGGCTTTAGTTTTTCTTAATCTCTTTGTTTTCAGAGGTTTTCATGGTAGATTAGAATATTTAGCATATGTTATTTTAGTTTTTCATTTCCCATAGTATGCTATCCCACCTATTTTCTTGTCCTTGGTGAACTTGACGTGAAACATGCTTACTAACTTGTGTGTTCTTTATTTTTACTTGTAGGTACAAGGAGGGAGCTCATTTTAAGGAGTCTAACACTTATTTTTTCATGGTGATTTCTCTTTTTATTATTCAATTTGAGGTTTAAGTCGAAAGAAAATGAATTCACTTTCAATTCTTTGCAAGATTTTCCTTTCTTTTGGCTTAAAATGAACAACAAGATCATATAGGCTTAATTAGGAGGTCAACTGAACATCTTGGATCACACCTAGCCTAATAAGGAGGTCCAATAATAAGAATTTGTTTATTTTTTATGTATTTTTGTGGCTCTCTATCTTGGGTGTGCACTTGGTACTATTAGTGCACACTTGGATGTCTTAGGAAGCTATTTTAGGTGCTTAGGACCTAGGACTAGCTCTATTTGCTGCTTTAATCTAACCAATTGCACCCTTGAATCACCAAGTGCACACTTCTATGCCCCAACTACACCACAAGAATAGTTGTTACTATTTGGTCCCACTTGGTAACCCTAGTCTGAGTTCTATTTCTAGATGCCATTTTGACTCTCTGTAACCTAGTTTAGGTTTCTAGATCCCAACTATGCCCATTTGGGCCCCAAATGCACCAAAAGAACACTTGGAAAGTGACCCCCTACCTTTTCATATATAGGTTCTATTGTCACAAAATCCTACACCCTTGTCCAAAGTTCTTACCTAAGGACAACCTTGTGAAACATGGAAACAACCTCCAAGCCATGGGACTTGAACTATGAGATTGAGTCTCCAGAAAAGGCTGAATTCCTCTGCTATCAGGAGGCACTTAAACTAAACTTGAAGAGAAAAGGGAGAGGGAATACATGAAATTAACTACTCAATCTATGCTAAGGAGGTTATGCACCAAAATAGGATGTTCGATCCTTCCTCTACCCATATATCCATAGTTAACCAATCATAACTTCAAAGAACATAGATTTAGGCCTTGTTTACTCTAACAACCACATGCAGATAAGACAAAAAAAGAATGTTATAGGAAGAAGATTTACTCAATATCATTCAACTACCAAAATAGATACAATCATGTGAATTTAAGAATATAGACAAGAACATTAACTAGAGGTAAATAAGTCTTGCACAATGTGTTAATGACTAAAAGAGGTACAATAGAGAGTTACAATGGCTCAGAGTCAAAGTGAATTTACAATGCCCATGAAAAACATGTGTAGGAAAAAAGAAGAAGAATCTCCTTTAGAAGTTACAAAAAAATTCTTTTATAGCTTAAGCATAACTAGATATTCTTGATAGAACCACTTCACAACCACTACAATTCACTTTTCTACCAAACAAAGCTCTAAGAGGTTAGGAATGGAGGTCATTAACTTTTGATAGAAAAGATGGATCAATAGGTGGTGATGGAGTGTTCCTTTGCATTTATCAAACCTAAGGAATGATGGAAGTGGTTGCAAGACATCAAAAAGATCAGATCCATCATCAAGGAGCTATTTCCACTATCATAAGTGTGCCAAATTAGTTGTGTTATTTGGTTAACTAGAGTTAACCATCAAGTCTTGCCATGTAGACCAAACATCTTTTACCATTCTTCCACTCTATGAAGTCTTCATGCTTTGACCACCCATGATCGTAACTTCACCACCACCTTTCTTCAATAATAGTTCTTGCTTGCAAAATTGTGACCAATTGGTTATCACTGCCTTGTAGCCTACCCTTGACATCTTTCATTAACTGCTATGACCTTGCAAAGACTAAGATTTGACTGCATTCACACTAACATCACTTTGACCCAAAGTTCACTTTCTAACCTTAGGACCAAGTGAAACAAAGAAGTAGACATCTTCTATCCTTATCGTATTATCGTGACTTAAAACACATTATGCCAAACTCATCCTATAACTAGGAAAAAACAACACAATTGCCCCATCAATACCTTGACTTGGGTTGAACCAGCTAACTATGTGATTATGTGAACATAAAGAAATTGTGCCTTTGCCACCTTGACCCAAGTTATCATCTAACCCACTACGATTGCAAATCACACGGTCGCAACTCTGAAATGTTCTATGCCATACATGAAATAAAGCCATGAGACTTAGGAAGAAGAAATGACTAAAGTTTAAAATAGATCCTCATGAAACATTTTATCATTTGAACATTTAAAAAGTATGACCATTAGATGACTCAACATTTGAAATCAATTTTCTGGTGGGAAGACATTTTTTGGCTAACATTTTTGGCAACTTAGAGGGATGCAAGCCTACTTGGCATAAGACCAGTGACCACTAAAGATCCATTAGGCTATAGAGTCCCTAAATCTGAGAAAATATTCACTTCATCACCTCTGCCATATCTTGAGCAATAAAATAAACCTTTTTGTCTCTACAACTCTACAAAACTAGAACCAAAACTCTCTACAAAAAAACATGTACTCAACACTTCTTGGAAAATAAGAACAAACATAAAGAAAACTATTATAACTATGTACTATCTACTCTAGCTCACTGGGCCTATACCTCTACCTATAATTCTACCAGGACCTACTAGCTACTATCTACCCCCACTTGCTGTACCTGTATCTCATCTTGGAGACGAGGAACCTCTGTTCGTAGACTATCTCACTCTGTCCTAACCATATCTACATCCTATGCCCCTGTACCTATGGTCCTAGTGGCCCCTATACCTATACCTGTGGTGGCCCTGTTGGTGTTGGTACCCTCCTCTAGTGGGCTTTGTGCCCTCGAAAACCCCACTATGCACTCTATGCTGGCAATGCCACCATTGCTGCTTGCCCCCATCCCCTACTCCATCATCCTAACCCTATACCTACTCTACTGGTGGTGGCGCTCTAGGTACTATCAATCGTACAAGCTAATGGGCTGCCCACCACTATGTATAGGCCAGTGTCATCCCTACATCCCCTCAGTCCTATTTGTGCACCCAAGGCACTAGCTACATCCCATGCCATGATATCCTAGCCAACCTTAGGTTGGTCCCATGATCCCATAGTCTATCATTCTCCCAAGATAGCACTGGGTAAATGAATCTATTTGGAATTGCATCCTACATCCTCCCAAGCTATCATTGCACCTTAGAGGAAATATATCTCATAACAACATGCATGGTCTACCTAATCAACCAATAGTTTGTCTATGTATAGGGGAGGTATCTTTGATCCTTACTATCATCCTCTCTACTAGCTGCTAGTACACTACCCCATTGGTCCACACCGTCATAGGGTGTCCAATCAAACATAATGATCTCATCAAGGCATATCTTCTAGAAATTGACAGACTCCATGGAGGTATACTAGATAGGCAACCTATACCAACATGCAAATGGCTCACCGAGTTGTCGGGTCTTCTATCTAGAAATGGGGTGTGTGACACCTATATGCTCCCATGACCGTACCATGAGTAGTGTCAACTTTGGACCTATGGTCTGCTGTTTCCTATAGGCACACACGTGTAGGTCACGGTATAGCTCAAGTAAGATGGTCTGCCCCTAGTAGAAGACTATGTCATCATCTTGTAACAATGAGCTCAATACCCATGTCCACCCAATCAAAAATCCATTCCCAGGATGGTCCGGTACCATCCTCCATATAAGTGAAGCAAGGTACAAGGAAAGTCATGGCAGTCTCTACTCCAATACCTCTCTCCATGTTAGCCATGACCTCTGTATTGGCAACCTCTGCCATCATTGCCTGAAGCACTCTCACAAATAAGGATCAACACCCTCTAGCACATACTTAAGGTACATTCTATGGATTGGCACTCATAGAATTTTCCACATGTCAAGCAAGGTGACTATTGACTCTCTAGTAGGTAGATGGAAACTAGATGTTAGTGTATGCCATTACTTTATCAATGCTAAAAGTTGCATCGAATATGCTCTCAAATTTGGCCACTCATGGACATGCTCTAGCCCATACAGTCTCACATGTCCCCACTCTACCTCTATCAATCTATCCCCTAGCACCATAGTCGTTGGATAGTGCTTCTATGACCAAAATATCATTGTCTGCATCTGCAGCATAGAAATACACATGATCAGTCTATCTTTTATAAAATACTTACCCCAGAATGGGGCATCCTACTCTATTTCCCCTTGGTCATTCCTCCCCCCTCTTTCTGCTAATTTTTCCCCTTTAGCATAGACACCAATCTGCAGAGATGCTAATCCGTGGAGACACTGATCCACACAGATGTTGATCAACGGAGATGATGATCTGTAGAGATGCCAATCTGGCCTCTTTGTCAACTATGCTAATGCTAGATTTCTCGCCAGTGCCTACTCAACTATCATTTGCAAAGATGATGACATAGAGATCATCATCTTTGCTTCATCTCCACTCTCTCTTTTCCCCATTTTTCATCTGTGCAGATGACAAGACATATCCTATCATCTTCGCCAACCTCCCGATCCATGTCTTGTCGTTTGCATAGATGACAAGGTAGAGATTGTTGACTCCTCCTTGACCAAGTTTTCCCCCCATAAATGAGCATTAAATGATATCTAAGTGATGCAATCCAAAATTTGACAAGGTAGGATAGTCGACTCAACGATGGGCCCATCCCAGCTGGTCTCTGGTGCTCCTAAATGTGCTCTGCAAGTTTTAATCTGTCGATCAGATCCATCTTTCAATCTAGTTCTCTTCTCTCTAGGTGTATAAATGACCCTTCCTTGAGCCCCTCAGAGGCTTACATAGACCCTCCAAGGCCCCCTTTACAAACCCATACCCTTTCTTGAGCTATGTTTCCCTTGTTTATCCCCAAGTCATGCAAAATGTTCATCGATTCTTTTTTCTTCTAAAGACCTTTTAGCAAAAATTGCCCAAATTTTATTTTTTGCACTATTTTTGTGAGGGGGCACCCTTCTCCCTTGTTGTCACTTCGACATCACTCCTAGGACTCCTATCCTTTCTGGGACAACCTATATTTTCTTTTCTTTGATATAATGTTGTCTTGACATCACATCAAAGAGGGGCAAAATGTAGACACTTAAAATTGTCCTAAACTCTATATTCTTCTACTTATTTAATTAAATTTATTTAATTAAATAAGTCCATTTTCCTAATATATTTAAATTTAATTTAAATACTTCCCCCCTAATGTATTAAATTCATTTAATGCATAAGTGCTCCATAAATCTCCTTTTAAGTAAATTCAATTTATTTAATATCCTCCACTTTATTAACTTCTATAATCCTATGATTAAGTTAAATCTTATTTAATTTAATTCAAATCCTATCCTAAAACCTGGTCTACAACCATCACTCTCATCCTTCTAAGCCTACCCACTACTTAATCCCACTTATTTACCTTAAACACCTATTTGAACACCTTTTAGTCCTTACTCACACATGTGTGAGAAGCTCTTGATCCAATAAACCTTCCACTTCACTTATGCCTCTTACATCTCTTACACATTTGTCTCCCACTCCTTGCCCCAAGTTTGCTCACACATGTGTGAGCACACCTTGAGCCTCTCAAACATTAAAGACTCTTTTTGAATTTTGCATGGCTTGTCCTTTAGCCCATGTGTCCCCCTTGTGTGGATGCCACATAGATGCCACCTCTCTAAGGTATCTCTCAAACCTATATAGAGCCCTTGTCTTAAGCATTTTTCATCTCCCTCATTTGCATTGTTATCATGCTAGTTTAGTGTTAGAGCTCTTTAGTGATTTAGTGATTTGCATTGTTACTAACCTTTGGTAGGTGTTAGATTTTCATTTCATGTGCATTTTAAACTTAGTTTATTTCTTGCATCCACACTCACATCCTTTGAGTACTTTCAAGCATGGTTGCTTCCATAGCCATTGTTTGAAGTATTCACCATTCATCTTAGCATAATATCATTGTCATTGCATTTTACCACATTGGGATTCAATAGTTGTGTTTTGGGAGAGCACATCCACATCCCTCCAATATAAAGCACAACAACAAGGCCTCTTATGGGCATCCTTCTTGAGTTACTTTGAGGTTGGATGAGGATGTTTGTTTTTGGTTGTATTGAGTTGTAAAACTCAAGCATAGTGTTAGTTGTATTTTTTTTTAGGGTGAACCCACAATAATGGGTTCCACTTTAGTGGGATGAACAAAAATGAAAAAAATTGCAAAATGAGAAATTGAGTTTACCATATGTTCGCGCGAACTTTTTTTTTAATTATGTTCGCGCGAACATATGTGATATACCTGTTCACACAAACATGATTTGCATGTTCGTGCGAACATACGTTCACGCGAACATGGTAAACGTGTTCGCACGAACGCCATGTTTGCACGAACATGCAAAATCACAAAAATTTTTACCTTTTTTGTCTTTTTTTTTTTTTTTCTCTTTTGACTGCCATAATTGCAGAAGAATGATCTCTTACTATAAAATAAAAAATATCAAAATGTGCTGCTCGGAGCAAGCTTTCCAATGACTATAATTTTATTACATAATTTAATCATTGAGATTTTCAAATATGAGTTTAACTCATTATAGGTTCATTACCGATTGAACATCAACTGACTTTGACACCTCAAAAAAATTAGTAAATTAGGTTAATTTATTTTTGAAAAATATGGAGGCACTGGCTTATTGAGATACCTTTCTATTGAAAAAAAAAATGGTTTATGATAAATTGACTTCAAATTATCTGTGTCAAACGAAACGTATGTCTGAATTACAGTTCATGTCACTTCAAAAGTTCATAAACTATACAATATTCAACAAAAATAAATCAAACCAAATGCAGACACTGGATATTGATGTTAAAAATCCAACACCAAAAGAATTACTTCATTATCATTTCTAGAAAAAAAGTTATGTGTGTCAAACGGACTGTCACTTTTTAAAATATTGAATTTTATTATGTACCACTTTCTGGAAGAGATAAAAAAAATTGACATAAATAATTTTTTTTTTTAGATTAAAAGATATGGTTACAAAGTAGGAACAAAGTACTCAAAATCACTAGTTTATATCATCTTGAAATTGTTTATATTTTTGGAGATATAGTCACTTGAACGTGACGTTTGTTGCAAAAATATTGATTTCAGTGTCAAAATTGGTCAAAAAGTGGAACCCATTATTGTGGGATCACCCTTTATTTTGAACATTTGATATACGTATGCAACTAATGCTTGTTTGTTTACACCTTCTCTTGATAGGTTAGATTTTTGTGTACACATTTTGGCACACCTAGTGGGACCGACATCCCTATTCCACCTTCAAAAAATATCAAAAAATTGTTAACTCACTTTTTAAATCTGTGCACTGTCGTCTCTGATAGGATGCAGTGTCATCAGTGTAGACTCTCTGTCATCTCCACATATCAACATCTCCATAGATTTGCATTTATGTCGTTGTCACTTTGAAGTCCACCTATCACTACACTTAAATTGAGTTTTAGCGTCTCTAAACTTAGTTTTTTCATCTACACAGATTTACCTTTCTACCATTTGCATTGTAGGTGGTCATTAATACTTACTTTTTAAGAAATTGTCATCTGTAATTTCCATAGAGTTCTATCATCTTTTCTACTACTTTGTCATCTGCATGTGTGCCATAATTACCCATGTTAGTACTTTATCGTCTATGCATTCTAATGTCTCTGACTTTTGTCATCTGTGACTCTGTTCTATCATTTGCGACTGATAACCCACTAGTGAATTGTTAACCATGCATCCTAGTTTTTGTCAGCTGCAAGTTTCAGCATTTGCAGAGTTTTATTGTTTGCAATTTTTGGCATTTGTGCATTTTTTTCGTCTGTGCCTAATGTCTAGCGTCTCCGCTTTTGGAAGATTAAAATAATTTTTAACACTTAACCTATTGATTGATTGATCAGCAAGGATTTCTAATTAGTTTTTATTACAGGAAACAAACTTTGGAGATCTTTCTTTTAAGGACTTTAATCATTTAAAAATTTGTAGTGATTTTAATCACTTAAAGTGGTATAGTGATTTTAATCACTTGGGCAATTTGTAGTGATTTTGATCACTTGTAGGAGTAGATGGTGAATAAACTTGTATGAGATAATCATTTGTCTTTGGAATATATGTTGCAAACTAATACCTAAAGGCCAAACATACTCTTGAATGCATTAAGGTAAAAAAAACTACACCTAATCTTGAGTTCCTTAAGGAAATTTTGACACTTCTCATTGGAATGAATGAATAATGCTCAAACACACTCTTGAATGCCATTAAGGAATAAACAAGTTTTTTTTTCATTGGAATGCATGTTTAAGATAGTCAAACATAATCTTGAATGCCTTAAAGAAATTGAAATTCTTAAGGAAATGAATGTTTAGATAGAAAATACACTCTTGAATGCCTAAGGTCAATGAAGTTTGCTATGAAATATTTGGATTTGATGCTTAAAATGAACTCACTCAATCTTGAATGACTTAAAGGAATTGGTTTCATTTTCAGCAATTTTCTTATGTTCATGATCAATTTAATTTTGTTGATGAACTCTCACTTTTCATTATGTTGATGACGTTGTCAAGTTGGAAAGAACAATGTATGCTTAAACACAAGTGTCTTCAAGAGTAGATTACAAAACTTAAAGCTCCATTGGGAAAGAACGAGTGTCTTTTAACCTCGAGGCCACTTACATATTCTATCCTCTGGCACCTTCGGGTGATCTTGAGTGGACAAGAAATAAGTGGTCTTGTTTATTTTTTTAGGAGGCCTACTTGGAGATTTCATCACCCCTTGGGACAACCTCAACTCTAGTGTTCTGGTGGAGTATAAGAATCGGTGGGTGAATCAAGAGACACCTCTCTTGAAAGTAAAATTTTATCACTCTTGGCTAAGCCCCAAATAACTTTATACCTTTGGGAAGTGAAGGTGGAGATTTGAGTTATTGTCTTCCCCTAGCTATGTGGCACTATTTTTCTTTCATCTACAGATTTGGGCCTCATGTACCTTGCGTATATTGAGGACTCCCTTTAGATAATATTTGTACATCCTAGTGGTAACCTTGTTAGGTTTGTTGATGTGTTCAACGCGCTTGATTATTTAAACATCTAAAACTAATACCAAACATCAAACAAGTTTTAAAAAAATGAGTGAAATGGTGAGCTAAACTTTCAGTGAGTGAAATAGTTGTGAGTGGGTCCTCTTGACCTACGGTTGTTTTTCAAGAGTTCTTGTATTTGGTCCACCATTTGGAAATCTTTGGGTCTTTTGGTCACAAGCTTATTAGTAAGATTTTTGAAACTGGATTAATTTTTTTCTTGCCATTACTAACAAAGTCAAACCTGACAAGGTAAAATTGCCCAAACCATTTGCCTACAAGGAAAGGAAGAAGCTAGCACATGGTGATAAATAACATTGATACACTATCAAGGACATCAAGAAAGAAGAAGCCGAACAATACCATTATGATACAATTGAGTAAAATGCTAAACTTCAAAATTGGTATGCTTTTCCTGGAGTAAACGCAAGATTTTTGTTTCTAGTAAGAGAAGATTGAGTTAACCGCATAGTGATCACAATACCTTCATTTTCCACATCAACCCCATTTCCATATTTCTAGTCTTCCATTTGCAAAATTTCCTCTAGAGAGCTTGATCATTTGAACCTTAATCTTTTGGGCATAAGGACATCTTAAGTTATAAAACTTCTGAGATTACAACACTAGACTTTTATCTATAAGCAACCATTTATCGTAGTTACATTCACTCATTTGGGATCAGTAGTCCATCTCCAAATAGTGAGTAATCAATTTGGTGTCCCATCTTGCCTAAAGATCACTTGACCATCTTTGGTAGGAAAAAGATACTTTTATCCTATAATCACACTTCGTTTGCTAAATTAACGAGGTCTTTTGATTACATTTAGGATGTTGACCCATTTGTCATATGTGTAGATGACAGGACATATCTTATCATCTCTGTCGACCTCCTGATTCCAATCTTATTGTCTGCGTAGACAATAGGGTAGAGACTATCGTCTCTACCCCAACTGAGTTTTTCCTTACATAAATGTGCATTAAATGCTATCTAAATGACATAATCCAAAATTTGACAAGATAGGATAATCAAATCACTGGTGGGCCCATCTCAACTAGTCTTTGGTGCTCCCGAATGCACTCTCCAAGCTACAATCTGTTGATTGGATCCATTTTTCTTTTTGGTTCTCTGCTCTCTAGGTGTACAAATGACCCTTCCTTGAGCCCCTTGGAGGCTTATATAGACTCTCAAAGGCACCCTTTGGAAACCCATAGCCTTGCCTTAGCCATGTTGACCCCTGTTTATCCTCAAGTCATGCAAAATGTTCATCTATTCCTTTTTCTTCTCCTTTCTTTTCTTCTAAAGACCTTTTCATAAAAATTGCCCAAAATTCATTTTTTGCACTATTTTCATGAGGGGGCACTCTCCTTCTCTATTGTCACTTCAACACCACTCCTAGGACTCCTATCCTTTTTGGGACAACCTATATTTTCTTTTCTTTGATATAATATCGTCCTGACATCACATCAAAGAGGGGCAAAATGTAGACACTGAAAATTGTGATAAACACTATATTAATTTATTTAATATTTTTTGTGACATTTTAATTAATTATTTACTAATTAATTATATTTTTCATATTCTTCTACTTATTTAATTAAGTAAATTCATTTCCCTAATGTATTTAAATTTAATTTAAATACTTCCCCCCTAATGTATTAAATTCATTTAATGCATAAGTGCTCCATAAATCCCTTTTTAAATAAATTCTATTTATTTAATCCCCTCCACTTTATTAAATTCTATAATCCTATGATTAAGTTAAATATTATTTAATTTACTCTTAATCTTATCCTAAAACCTAGTCTACACCCATCACTCTCATCCTTCTAAGCCTACCCACTACTTAATCTCACTTATTTACCTTAAACACCTTTTTAAATACCTTTTAGTCCTTAAGTGTTTTCTCAAACATGTGTGAGAAGCTCTTGATCTAATAAATCTTGCACTTCATTTATGCCTCTTACATCTCTTAGACATTTTTCCCCCACTCCTTCCCTCAGGGTTGCTCACACATGTGTGAGCAAACCTTGAGCCTGTCAAACATTAAAGGCTCTTTTTGACTTTTGCATGTCTTTCCCTTTAGCCCATGTGTCCCCCTTATGACACCTATGTGGATGCCACATAGATGACACCTCCTTGAGGTCTCTCTCAAACCTATAAATAGAGCTCTTGTCTCAAGCATTTTCCATCTCCCTCATTTGCATTGTTATCATGCTAGTTTAGTGTTATAGCTCTTTAGTGATTTAGTGATTTGCATTGTTACTAACCTTTGGTAGTTTCTAGATTTCCATTTCATGTGCATTGTTAACTTAGTTTATTTCTTTCATCCACACTCATATCCTTTGAGTGCTTTCAAGCATGGTTGCTTCCATAGCCATTGTTTGAAGAATTCACCATTCACCTTAGCATAGTATCATTGTCATTGCATTTTACCACATTGGGATTCAATAGTTGTGTTTTGGGAGAGCACATCCACATCCCTCCAATCTAAAACACACCAACAAGGCCTCCTATGGGTGCCATTTTTGAGCTACTTTGAAGTTGCATGAGGATGTTTTTTTTTGGTTGCATTGAGTTGTAAAAGTTAAGCATAGTGTTAGTTTTATTTTGTTTTATTTTGAATATTTGATACATGTATGCAACTAATGTTTGTTTTTTTACATGTGCTCCCAATAGGTTAGGTTTTTGTGTACACAATACCAACACCTTTTATTATCTTCAATAGTCCTCTTGATGATTTTGATCAAATTTATGTTGGACCCAAGCAAACCATTATCTTGAGGGTAGTAATTGGAAGAAGTGCTTAGGTAAATGCCATGGTCAACTGCCTATGCACAAATCTGAGCTCCTACAAATGATTTTGCATTGTCTAAAATTATGGTAGATGGGGCACCAAATCTTGTTACAAGTTCATCTAAGAATTCAACAACTGAATTCTTAGTAGCATCTTTTAATGCAGTTGCCTCTATCCACCTGGTAAAGTAATCTAGTGCAACCAAAATCCTTATGACCTGTTGGCTCCTGATTTAACAGTTTTACAAACAACCAAGAAACCAGAAAAATGCATCTAAGGCTAGCAAATTTCTATGATGAATAAAATTGATTGCAGTCTTGGGCCAACTATAAGGCTTGACCCTTCTTCACTTTAGGCTCTGGAAGACCTTGGCAGGTTAACCTTGAGGTTCTGAGATATGGTACTAGTGCATTTAAAACATAAATCTGAACCTATTTACTGCAGATAAAAACCCTTATATCTTCTAATAACTCATGAAACAACACAGATCTACAATAGCTAAATGCAAATCTATGAATCTCATAAGTTGAGTGAGGGTTAATTCTTTTTAGCCCACTACAAAACATGAAATACTGAACTAATTAGATTAAAAGATTTTGAATTCAATAAAACCCCTAATATGTAGCAACATGAACAAGTGATCCTGTAAATGATCAGTACCTTATCTATTGGGAAATTCCATGAATTAATCACATACATATAGATATATGAGACATATTTGTATCTTTAGATATATGATCTATCTATTCACCTTGTAAATATACATCCATGTTCAATTTGAATCTCATTCTTACATGATATCCTTCTCAATAAACTTGCAACCTTGTTGATTCCCTAAAGCATTTACATAACTCCTTGAGTCATAAGAAACAATAAAACAACATACAGCCTTAAGGGACTACAACTATGACCTAAGATCTTTGTTCAAATATCATAAAACATTAAAAATTCAATGAGACTGGTGACAAGAATTAGAATGCAACTAATGAAATTCTTCTACTCTTTGTATTATTTCCTTGAAATTATGCAGTCATATGCATGAATTGAAAAACATGAAAGAACCTAACAGATCTAAACTATCTGTATTAACCTTCTTAGTGCTATTCATACAAGAGAGTATGTGCTAAAAGAATGGTTTCATAGTAAACACTAGAACCCTACTGGTATTACCTCGAGAAAATTGCCAACAACCTACAAAAGAGAAGAAGGAAGAAATATATAGAAAATAAGCAATTCTCGGATTGAATTTGCAATTGACAAGTGTTCCTTCAGAATTCCTTCCCAAGAAGATGAAAAAGCCTCTCTACCTTCTCTCTGTAACTGTCTATCAAATCCCCATGATTCTTGCTCTTAAAGGCATAAAGAATCTCAGATATTTGATTCACCATCATAACTGATTTCTAATGTCAAAGTAAATCATGGTAAAAATAGAAAACCAGTTACAAATAATCTCAAAAAGCCAATATAACCTTTTTCCAAATTTTTTTCTCCACATTTAGGCTTCAAAAGGTATTCAAATTTGCCCCATAACCAACACTGATGCTCCATGATCAAATCTGCCCATTTCACCTAGAAGGCCTTGGAAATTACAAAACTTGTTATAGACTAAACCAATGAATTGCTGTGCAAAAATTGACCTCAAAAATGGAAAATTCAGCTCATTTTGGTTCTGGTGGTATATTGGAGTGACCATTTTTGATAAAAAATGTCCCTGTTATGGCCTTCTGAAGATCGGACCTCTGTTCCATGTTTGCACATAATATTTTGCAAAAATGTAAGCTTTTATATAGTTTGAACTATATAAAGTTTCAGACTTCATTTAAATGTCTGACCTGCACATTTGGAGGAAAAAAATCTTTAATTTTTTTTTTTTTAAACTCTTGAAATTTTCCCTCACAAGTTTCATTCCGAGTCAAACATAGTTTGACCATCCCGCCATGTGTCATCACGTGATTGGCTCGGGCTTATACAACTAGGTGCCACATCATTGCCACCTCATTTCCAGCTGGTCCCACCACATAGACACTTGCTATTTCGCTATACTAACTTCCTTGCATATTTTCTTTAGCGACATAGCGAGAACCAATTGATTTGCCACGTGTCGCGATCTAGGCATTTCCATGTCAGCATCTCTGTCATGGTGGCTATTGCACGTATTGCCACTTTTCAATTTTTGGTTCGCTGACACCACCACATCACTAAATCATCCTATCAAGTGGGCCTTGCAACTCCTTTTGCCAAATTTCTAAGTTTTTTCGGTTAGTCACTACCTCGCTAGCCAAAAATCCTTAGATTTTTTGGCTGGCGACATAGCGACTAGCCAGATTTTTTAACTTTTTCAGCGCATTAATCCTGCTGATGTCATCATACTTCATGCATGTTTGTTTAAAATTATACTAGCATCTCTAGCTAGGCAATCGGCTAGGACCCACGTGCATGCAACTTTGCCTTTTAAAAGGCGTGTCTCTTTAAGACACTACATGTAATGTGTGCAAAAGTATTTAAAAAGGTAGAACTTTTCCCACATAACAAATGTGGGATAAAAACCTTTGAAGGCTTCCCACGTCCTGTGCTTTTCCTCCTAGAATACTGCCTCCTTTCTAAGCGTTGGCTCTTTGAAAGCATGCATGAGGTCTTTTACATTGGGCGGCCCTACCTCAAACTCATATGTGGAGCTACTCTCCTTCAATGGATTTCATTCACTATCTCTTGTGTTTTAAGCATGCATTGGTTTTAATTCTTCTGGTTTGTTAGAAAACCGTCGGTTTAACTTTCAACACTAATGAAATCTAGAAAAGAACATTTTCTCTTGCTCCATATTGTGTGAGGTTTCCCTTTTTAATGCTGGTCGACTCTTATGCATGGTCGATCCTTGGATCAGTAAGAAGTAGAAGAAAGGATTAATTAAATAAAGTTTGCAACTAATTTGTGAATGTTCCTAGAGTATGTCTGCTAGCAACTGCATGTGATCCAGTGTACTGGGCGAGTTTCATTTTAACTCTTTTGTCCAACTTCAAAAGTTTTTTCGCCAAGCTCTTTCTCATTACATTTTCTCTTTACATTATGCTACAGGTGTGGGTCTTGGTTGCTTATAATTTGTTTGTGTTAGCTCCTTGTTAACTGCATGAAGTGCTAATACTCATTAACATGCCTGCTACCTCATTCGTGTGGGTGTTCTTTGCTTTGGGGATTACTTCCTGAATGCATGGACTTCCTTTGCAATACTATACTCCCTTGCAGCTGGGTCAATACACATGGGTGACCTTCTAATTACCCTCACATGTGGATGGCTTTCCTTCTTGCCCTTGTGTGTTCCTCTTTTTATCATAGTCCATGCTTTTGACTTTCCATAGCTGATGCTTCTAGATCTGTTGCCGCCTCTCAACAAGCCACCTTGCCTTCTCTTCAAACACCTTTCTAGCATGGGGCTTCTTTGATCCTTTGCTATTGCTTTAGCATCAAACAAAGCCGCCCCTTTTCTTCATCAAGATCACATTTAACCAATCCTTCATCTGGCCTTCATGCTAGCTACTAATGCCTCCTCATTGTAAGTTTTCATTGTCATTTGAGTAGATCATTTCAATTTTTTTCCTCTCACTATGTTGAGCCACAACTACAAACTTTATTTTGTTTGTGCTCTTCCACTAATGAATCTTCATGCATAGTCACCACCAAAAACCAAAACACTTGAGAGGAACACACATTTTTGACAGGTCATCTAGAGATAACTATCTAGAAGGATGTTCTCAAGTTGGAAGCTACCAGCCTTAGAAACCCTTAAGGGAGAATCCCATACCCCAAAACAGCAAGGCAATGTCTTTTTTTTACAAAAAAAGTCAAAATGCTATATCAGGCTCCAAGCCTTAACATGAGAATCAAAACCTTACTCTTGTAGCATAAAAGTGACAACATACTCCTATGATAATAGAAGTCCAAAAAAACACCAAGAGGCATTGCCATAGACCCAAACCACATCCTTCAATATCATCAAAAGAATTCTCATAACTCAATCAAAACACTCACACATAGCAATTAAATTTTACCATAATTTTGAGTCAATTATCTTTTAATCATCAATGGCTACCCTAACATTCTTCATCACACTTTTTATGTTTGAAGTAATTTTTGGCAATTATTTTTGATGGAGATTTTACTACCTTGAGAACATGCAAGCAAACAAAAAAATTCTTGAGATACCCTATCAACTTGCTGAAGTCAATCGGCCCCAAAGTGGGTCCGGCTAATTTTGTTTTTTGTTTTCGAGTGACTGACACCTCAAAGTGATCTACTAATCATCTGATACTGATTAAAATAAAGCACGATCATTAAACCATCATTTATAAGTCATTTTATCCCTTTCTTGCAACTGTTAACTTTATGCTAGGAGGTCTGTCGGCTGGCTTTAAAAATTAACCTGAACACTTGACCGGGCTTTGAGATCCAACACACTGACTCTTTGTTCTACATACTTGCACCCTGTTGAATCTCATCTCATGACAAATTCAAGTTCAAAATATATTTGCTGTCAAAGTTGACCTCTCATAAATTCCTGCAAACAAACATGTTAGAAAACCATAAAATGCGTTCAGAATCAGCTTCAAACACTAGGCAAATGAACGCTTAGGAGAATGAAAATTGGGACATTGATTCTCTGTCATGAGAACAATATGGATCTATGATTTGGGCTCATGACGAATAATTGGGTGCAAATGGAAAGCGATCAAAGTGAGCTACTTAGATTTTGTAGATTGAAAACACTTGACAAAAAACAATTTTTGCAAATGATATTGACCTGGAAAAGTGTGCAAACAAATTCGTCATGACTTTAAAATTGGCACACTTGGAGTATTTTAAGTGGACAACATGATGGTACAATCCATTTGATCTAGGAAATCATGGATCTCAACTTATAACGTCATGAATAGGGGTTCCAATCAATCTACACCTTATGACACCAGTAAAAGGATACAAATTCCATTTGGAATCGCATTTGAAAACTGATCAAACGAATTCGACATGAGTTGAAACTTGAAACATAACAAGTCTTTGACATTTAAAATTCAATACAAAAGGAATTTCAACATTTTGGTCAACTGGGTCAAAGTTATAGCACGTCAAACAGGGCCTCCCAGAATTCAGAATTAATTGCAAAAGCATGAAAACAGTAACTAACCAACTTTGAGGGATTCAAAACCTAGTCAAACAGACTCAAAAAAACTCAAAATATGAAACATAGGCTCTTAGGTATGGACACTAAATACTCCCAAAGTGGCAAGTCATGAAACATTTCTGGGTGCGAGATATTCAGATGCAAACATGGCCTCCTGTCACTGTTTGATGCTTAGGTGAAAATGCAGATTTGAAATGTGCTTGAAATGAGACTTCACGAAATGGCTCAGAATGTCAGTTTAACTTCATGAAATACATAGACGCACTGAATGGAAGGTCCTAGAAACATTAAACACCTCATGGGGCTTAAAGGTACAGCTGGGTATAGTCTCATCAGAAAGCGCTTATAGGGCTTGAATTTCTCAATGGTACTCAAAATTGACCATGCAATTTTTAGTCCCAACATGAAAAAAGCTAGAAAGAGGATTAATAGGACCAAAAAAATCTAATCCACATTGGGCAAAAGGCTGATCCACTTGAATAAGATAAAGTGGAAGAGTTGTGAGTCTTTTCTTACTTGAAAAGAAAGCAAAATTTTTCACATTTTTTGATATACCTATGGAAATCATGGAATGAGGATGGCCAGTAATAATTGGCTCTCATGATCTTCATTGTGGTGGTTCTTGCTAAAAATTGGTCACCATCAGGACCATCATGAAGCTCCTTCATCATTTTCTCTACTTGGTCTACACCAATACACCTTAACAAAGCTCCATTGAAGTCCTTCCTAAACATAATACCATCAATTATGGCATAAGGAATGGACTACAACCTGAATTGTCTTCATTTTTCCATATAAAATCTCTAAGGATATCCATTTCTTGATAAGAGGGTCATCATGCCATCTATCCAACTCCTTGGATTGTTATCTCTCGCCTCCTGCTATTCTGTCAACACCAATACAACTTCTTCATTTGATTCATGAGATGAGATCATCTACTTGTGCAACCTTTCCCTCTTACCAACCTAGTGATTTGGATATCCACATCATACTCCATCACCTTAGTGATCCAACTTGTTCTTTTCTCACTAATATCTCTACTCAAGAGGAAATCTTTAACATTTTCACGAGGGACCAATAAGTGGATCTTATTGTGGGATAGAAGATGTCTAAATTTCTTCAAGGATCTTATGATTGCAAGGAATTTCTTCTCCACATAGCTATATTTGTCTTCATAATCCTTTAGTCCTTCACTAAATAAAGAAATAGGCTATTCTTCATTCTTATCATTCAATTGAGTCAAACAAATAGAAATACTTGACTCACCTCCTAAGGTGGAAAGAGTGGAATCCTTATCAAAATTTGGATTGATATGGCTACTTTGATCTCTTCAAAAATTTCTTTCCCTTCCTTGGTCCATGAAAAGACAATATTACTTTTAAGCATAGCTATAAGAGGTTTCACCATGGTAGCTAAATTATGAATAAATCTCCTCACAAAATTTATTCTACCAAGAAAACTTTGCAAACCTTTCTTATGACTAGGAAGGGAAAGATCAAATTGTTAGAATCTGAAAAGATTAATAACCCAGAAAACTAGTGCAAAGAGTAAATATCTAAACTATGAATGCAAATGATACAAAATCAAAATAGCATCATAGAGTTAGTCTCCAAGAGAGTAAAGCAAATGCTTGAAGCAAAATATCATTAAGAGGATGCAAAAATAAGAGATGCAAATACAATCCAGGTAGCATGCTTATATAGGCTAGGAAGAGGGAGGAGGTGTCAACACCAACCAATGAGGAGCAACCATCTATTGGACTAAAGATAGCAAAGTATCTTCCCAAGAT
Source organism: Cupressus sempervirens (assembly GCA_028749045.1). Taxonomy (NCBI): domain Eukaryota; kingdom Viridiplantae; phylum Streptophyta; class Pinopsida; order Cupressales; family Cupressaceae; genus Cupressus; species Cupressus sempervirens. The sequence goes on along the minus strand of CM053783.1, from coordinate 803,362,244 downwards.
AGCTAATGGATGCTCACATGTCGGAAGGTGACACCTCACAACCATTCACCTAATAAGACATGCTTTATTAACCTAAGCGAGATTATTAAAAAGCGTAGGAAAAACCTAGCAAAAAGGAAAAATAAAAATCTACACTAACACCCCCCCATAAGCGAAGCTTAGGTGGATGTAGAAATGGGTCCCGGCAAGTCAAGCCTGATGAGGTACCCATGTACATAAGATTTCTCAAAAGAGAGAGAAAAGAAACCCCCCCACAAAAAAGTCAGGATTCCGAGTGAGAGGAAGAGGCCCCCCCAAAAGATGAAGCATCCCGCACCCCCAGTAAAGCTCGCAAATGAAGGAACTTGCTCTCAGTGAAGGGTTTGGTGAAGATATCAGCAACTTGCTCAGAAGTCGGACAATAGCAAAGGTCAATGACATGACCATGGATGAGCTCCCGGATGTAGTGCATGTGGACCTCTATGTGTTTGGTCCGTTGATGATGAACTGGATTCCGTGAGATCTGAATGGCACTCTGGTTGTCACAAAATATGACTGATGGCCGTCTAATCTGGATACCAAACTTAGTGAGAAGATGTTGAATCCAAATGGCCTCAGTGGCAGCATTTACAGCCCCTCGATACTCAGCCTCAGTAGAAGACAAAGCAATAGCAGACTGCTTTTTACTCGACCAACAAACAGGACCTGACCCAAGTGAGAAGCTATACCCTGAAGTAGACTTGCGATCCTCAGAATCACCTGCCCAATTTGAATATGTGTAGCCCACCAAATCAAGCTCAATACCTGCTGCATAGTGAATCCCACAACTATGAGAACCCTGAATGTAGTGAAGGATCCGCTTGGCTGCTTTCCAGTGTAACTCATGGGGCTCCTGCATGAATCGAGAGACCATGCCTACAGTATAGGAGATGTCAGGTCTCGTATGAGTCAGATAAATGAGACTCCCAACAAGTTGGCGGTACAAAGTGCCATCAACAAGTGGAGAAGAACATTGAGCCTCAAGTTTGACTCCAGAAAGGAAGGGAGTCGGAGCAGGCTTACAGTCAGCCATATGAAACCTCGAGAGTAAATCTAGAGCATACTTGGATTATGTGATGGTGATCCCAGAAGGAGACTGAAGGATCTCAATCCCGAGAAAGTAATGCAACAAGCCCAAGTCAGTCATCAAAAAACTGTCCTGAAGGGCCACTTTGACAGCCTTAATGGTGGGTGAAGAACTTCCTGTGATCAGCAAGTCATCAACATACAAAACCAAAAATAGAAGTGAATCACCCTGTTGCAAAATGTACACATTAGGATCAGAATGGCACCGAGTGAACCCAACTGATAGAAGGAAGGAGTCCATCTTGGCATACCAGGCCCGAGGAGCCTGTTTGAGGCCATAGAGAGACTTTCGAAGACGACACACAAGCGAAGAATCCTGAAGGAAGCCCTGTGGCTGCTCCATGTAGATCTCCTCATGAAGGTCACCATGAAGAAAAGCACTCTTCACATCCATCTGATGTACTTCCCAACGATTAGCTGCAGCAATGGCAAGAACAATTTGAATGGAATTCATTCGGGAAACTGGCGCAAAAGTCTCAGAGTAGTCAATCCCCGGAACCTGGGAGAATCCTTTGGCAACCAAGCGAGCCTTGTGTTTGTCAACTGACCCATCTGCTGCAAATTTTGTCCGATAGATCCACTTACATCGAACAAGTTTTCTTCCTTTAGGAAGAGGGACAAGATCCCAAGTGTGGTTCCTCATCAAGGAACTATACTCTTCCTGCATAGCTGTATCCCACTCAGAAATACCAGAAGCCTCATGAAAGGACTGTGGATCTGAGGCAGTAGCAATGAAGACATGTGGAGCATCTTGGAATTGTGAACGAGTTCGCCTGGTGTCTGATGGATCCCCAACCCAATCACCTGCAGACTGCAAGGTCTGTCTAGCCCAAAGTGGGCAAGAAGATGGAGAATCTGGAGGGGAATCATTAACCTCTGAATGATGACTAGGAGAGGAAGGAGGTGAGTTCTCTGAATCACTTTCTGCATCAGAAGTAGAGGTAGAAGACTGTTCAGGTGAATCTGACTCATCAGAAGATCTGTCATGTATTCCAAGTGACTCTAATGTCAAGGTAGAAGTTGGAGAAGTGATAGAAAGTGAGCTTGAAGATCCCTCCTCAAACTGAACACTCCTCTCAATGAATAACTCATGTGTAGTAGGGTGGAGCAACCGATAACCCTTCACACCATCAAGATAACCTACAAATATGCAAGGTCTGCTTTGCGGATCCAAGGCCTTACGTTTCTCTGTAGGAATGTGGGCCCATGCAGGGGAGCCAAAAACTCGAAAGTGCTTAACTGATGGTTTTCAACCGCTCCAAGCTTCAAAAGGAGTAACTCCCTTCAAGGCTCGGTGAGGAACATGATTCTGGATATAACAAGCACAATTAATGGCTTCTGCCCAATACTGTGGTGCAAGAGATCTAGAGTGAATCATACAGTTTGCCATTTCCTTCAAGGATCTATTCTTCCGTTCTGCAACACCATTTTGCTGAGGATTGTATGGAACTGAATGCTGTAAATCAATCCCCTCTGAAGTGCAAAATCTTTCAAACCGATGGTTGACATACTCACCACCATTGTCTGTGCGCAAAATCTTGATGGCTTTCCCAGATTGCTTTTCTACAAAATTTTTGAAGTCTTGAAAATGGTCAAATACCTCTGACTTCTGTTTGAGAAAGTACACCCATGTATATCGAGAAAGGTCATCAATGAATGTGAGGACATATCGGGCCCTGCTAAAAGAAGGATGTTGAAATGGACCAGCCAAATCACTGTGAACTAACTCTAGTATCTGTGAAGCTCTCCATGCCTTACTTTTGTCAAACTTTTCCTTAGGATGCTTACCAAGAATGCAACCTTGGCAAACACCTCCTGAGAATTGAACCGAAGGCAACCCTGTGACCATGCTCTGCTAGTTGAGCTGATGCAAATAGCGGAAGTTAAGATGGCCAAACCGTTCATGCCATAATTTACTCACATCATTAGAGTGAGTGAGCAAAACAGATGAAGGAGGATCAGGAACAAAGTGAGAAAACAGATAGAGCCGTGACTGATGATCTGCTCTCCCAACTGCAACTACAGAATCACTATGCAACTCACGTATCTCCACTGAATCAGGAGTGAACTCAACCCGCTTGCCTAAACCTGTGTGAGTGATTTGGTATATTGATAGGAGATTAGTTGATAATGAGGGTACACAAAGAACATCATGGAATGTGCCATCCCCCACATCAACAGACCCTCTCCCACACACCTCAATAGGAGTGTCATCACCCATCAAAATAGAAGGCATAGTACATGGCTCTAAGGATGCAAGTTCTTCCTTAGATGAAGCCATGTGGTGTGAAGCACCCGAATCAAGAACCCAAGTGGATGGTGAGGAAGCAACTGCAACAAGAGCTTTCCCCTTTCCTTTCCCCTTGTAGTTTTCTTTTGCCTTGTTAGACTCTTCATTAGAACTTTGTTTGATAGACTCAGGAACACTAATATTATTCTTCTCAAGAATGTATGTCAAGTGATCAATTTGTTTCTTCAAACATTTATGTTCATCATGACCGGGTCTTTTACAATAGGCACATTTAACCTTTTCTTTCTTAGGCTTATCGCCCTTGGAGGATGAGGTATCAATAGTTGCTTTTGAAGCAATTGGTATCTGATCCTTCTTTTCCTCACTATTATTTTGTTTCTCATCCTTACTATTGTTGTTACTACTTTGTCCTTTTTGTTCTTTTGTGCCTTGGTTGGTTGCTAAGGCATGTGACTTAGAGGACTTAAGAGTGCCCATCTGGATTAGCTTGTCCTGTTCTCGAGTAAGATTGACAGCAAAATCATCTAGAGATGGCATGGTGAATTGAGTACCAAGTGCACCCTTAGTAGCATAGAAGGTAGAGACAAACACAGAATATTCTGAACTTAGCTTAGAGAGAATACTGAGAATCAGTTGTTCATCTTTCTTTTCAATTCCACATTGTTTTAACTGCAGCCTTAGTGATTTCAATTTGGTGAAGAAATCTTGGATTGTGTTGAAATTGCCTGGACTCAAACTAATTAATTCATTTTCCAACATATGACCCCTCATTGAATCTTGTGTGCCAAATAATGTTTCTAGCTTTGTCCATACTTCATTTGGTGTATCCAAAGACTCAATGTGAAATAGCAAGTCAGGAGAAACAGACAAACACAATGTTCCATATGCCTCATCACATTTGTTAAACCACTTAGGCTTGTCTTCATCTTTAGCAGGTTCAGTTTCAAGTCCCATAGTTATCCTATTTAATCCAGCTTTCCTTAAGTGAATTATCATGCGTGATTTCCACTCAAAGTAATTGTATGGAGTTAGGATGGGCATATTTGTTTGATCCATGATGAAGGAATCCAAAGAAATGCTAAAAGGAAGAGAATCCAGCCACGACAATGCCCCCCCCTTTTTACTCAATCAAAGAACCCCCCCCAAAGAAATATGATTTGGCACTTTATTTTAGTGCATTTACAATTACCACTAGAAAGAGATGTTTAGTGGTCTTGATTTCAATGCATTACAAACCCTCATGAAGAGCATATGCTAAAAGTGAAACTTGGGCACAATAATCAAGGAAAAAAATAGCACCACTGCGATCTACTCGAAAAATCATGCACTTTCAAAAAAAGAATCGCCTCGATACGAGGTTGTATGAGAAAGTTATGATCCTCCAAAGTTTCCAAAACGAGAACTGTGCACAGTCACGGCTGAGAATCTGCAATTTCTGAAGAATTCATGCATGAAAATCAAAAACTAACTCCATTAGTGGATAGAGCACAAAAAAATAGCCAAGTTCATAACAAGAATCATCAAAATCGGAGTCCGTATGAGCAAGAACGAGACATTTGAAAACTGCATTCAGATCTGCGGCTGCCAACGGAGAGGGGTATGGCTGTAGCTTTGCATGCTCGATTCTGAAAAATATACAACTTGCATGCAACATCTAAAAGATACCCAGATGGTTTTTCGAGGCTGCGAACAAAACCCAGAAAGCGTTTTTCTTGCTAATGAACAGAAGATGTTGCTGTAGTGTAAATCAGATGCTTTTAACAGTAAAAAACGGCTCCAAAAATCAGAAAACGACCCCAGCAACCAAAATATTACATGCAAATGCTGGATCAGCTTCTTAAGTCCATCAATGGCATGTTGGAACTTGCAAAACTGATTAAAAACTCCAAATATGCAATTTGGTTGTCAAATTTGAGATTGAAACCCCAGAAAAAAACTGTTTTTGTCAAAACTTTTCTGATTCTCAGGATCATCCAAAGATGCAAGAGAAGAGCATACTTTTTTTTTCAAAAAACTACAATAAAGTTTATTTGCCCCCCCCGAATCTCTCAAATAAGGAAACTAAAATCTACTCTTGCACATAGAAAAGCTCTAATACCATGTTAGAATCTGAAAAGATTAATAACCCAGAAAACTAGTGCAAAGAGTAAATATCTAAACTATGAATGCAAATGATACAAAATCAAAATAGCATCATAGAGTTAGTCTCCAAGAGAGTAAAGCAAATGCTTGAAGCAAAATATCATTAAGAGGATGCAAAAATAAGAGATGCAAATACAAGCCAGGTAGCATGCTTATATAGGCTAGGAAGAGGGAGGAGGTGTCAACACCAACCAATGAGGAGCAACCATCTATCAGACTAAAGATAGCAAAGTATCTTCCCAAGATAGCTAATGGATGCTCACATGTAGGAAGGTGACACCTCACAACCATTCACCTAATAAGACATGCTTTATTAACCTAAGCGAGATTATTAAAAAGGGTAGGAAAAACCTAGCAAAAAGGAAAAATAAAAAACTACACTAACACAAATATTGCCTTTGTTCTTTCTGGATCAATGGTCAGACCATCCTTAGAAATAATGTTTCCTAATAATTTACCTTGTATAGTGGAAAAGATACACTTAGGTGGATTCAAAGATACCCCATAATCTCTACATCTTATGAATACTTGTCTGAGATGACCAAAATGATCTGCTACATTCTTTGAATACACTATGATATCATTAAGGTAGACCAATACAAACCTTTCAATCATCTTTTTGAAGGCCATCTCCATCACCTTTTGAAATGTGGCACCTACATTTGTTAGTCCAAATAACATTTTACTATAGGCATAGGTGCCCCATTTAGTGGTGAAAGAAGTCTTATATCTATTAACCTCTTTGACTAACACTTGGTAATAACCCAAGAATCCATCCAAGAAAGAGAATCTCTCTGAACCACTAACCTTAGACAATATTTGTTCAATGGAAAGGAGTAGGTGATGATCCTTAAGGGAGGTTTGGTTAAGATCACTAAAGTCCACACATAGTTTGATTTCTCTACTCTTCTTCCTAACAGGGACAAGGTTTTCCACCAAGAGGAATGCTTAATAGGGAAAATGATATTGGCCTCAATCAATTTAGATAGCTTTTTTTTCATTAATGGCTCAATATTGGGATTCACTAGCCTTATCTTTTTCCTAATAGGTTTGACATTATCAACTTAATCTATGGTATGTTGAAATAGACTTGGGTTAAAACCATCATATGTCCAAGCAAATACATTATTAAATTATTGACATAGATGAAAAAAAATTTCTTGTTCAATTTTAGAACATACCTTCCCCATATTTAGCATCCTTCCATCAACAATTACAACTGGCATATGATCATCTTTGTTTGTAGAAAGGTTCATGCTTCTATCCCTTGCTTGGATATCAGGATTGAAGACACTCTCTAAGGTAATGAGACCCTTAGGAAACTTATTGGAGCTAAGGTTGATGATTTGATCACCATATTGGTCATGTAATCTCAGTTGATTTCTATTTGAAAACTCTACTTCATTCTATAAGAAACTTACAATTTATATATCAGATTCAAAGACCTTCCAATTGATACTATTATCAAGGACAACAAGTCTAACCACCACTTTAATCTTTTGTCTCTTCTCATCCTCAAGGCTCCTTGGCACATCATAAGACACTCCCACTACTACAATTCTATTGACATGTCTATTTCCTCTTCTAGGGATGCTCTAAATGTTAAATGCATTGAAACTTTCAAGAAAATCCCATACCCTATGTTTATAAGACTTGAACAAACCATTCTTGGTGATATTTTAATTCCTCACCTGATTAACCACTAGCTCGCTATCTCCATATACACTTAAAATTTGAATTCCCATTTTATGAGCAAGTAAGAGACCCTGAATTAATGCTTCATACCCAACCATATTACTGGTAGAAATAAATTGAAGCCTAAATGCGAAGTAGTACCTTTCTAGTGTAAGAGAAACCAACATCACACCAGCCCCTGATCCATTTTTATTCCTAGATCCATCAAAGTACATGCTCCATAATGCATCAGTTTCTTCTTTGATTTTCATTAGGTTAGGAATGAGAATATTTTTCTCTAATATACAATAAGTACCAAGGCTTGTCTCCAAGGTTTCTAACATAGGATCAAACTGATATGCATTAGCCCATTCATCTAAAAGGAAATTAGGTATCTCTACTAGAGAAGTGGTAGGCTCATTTGCTATGTCATTCTAATGTATCTCCAGGGTAGTTCATATTGATGAGATTAGGAGTGTAGGGCTCAGTATGATGGAGGGCTAATGGTTTTTATTTGATTTGAAAAGCTTTGGTTCCATACCTTATTCTAAAGAAATGTATGACAAATTAGAGGATATGTAACCACCTATTTGGGCAGTAAAGTCCCTAAAAAGATACATAGCAAAGTGTGGGTTTACCTCAACAACTGATATATCTTGGATTTAGTACAACCAAGGCATGCATTTAGGGCCATTAAAAATTCCTAACGATTCCTATAGTTTTGAGAGTACTACCATCTAATTACAATACATCCTTAACAATGGGTTCATATTTCATTTCTAAGATATCAACAATACGTTTGGGCATTACTGAACTACCAGCCCTTGAATCAATTGTATAGTTGTGGACTAGCTTGTCTCCTATAATTAGAGAAACATAAAATATAGGAGGTCTGCCCTTTTTACTTGTTTCTACCTCTTTCAATGGTTGTACCAAACTTACAACATTCTCCATGCTAGAAAATTGATCTCTAAGTTTAATGCTTTCCAACTGCTGCTACAACAACCTCTTCTATGATGGCATGATAGCCACAACATCCCACATAGAAATGTTCAAATTGGTTTTCTTCATTTGATCTATCATTCTAAAAGATGCATTTGATGTCTTAGTAGAAACTTTAGGAGCTAGGTATGTAGAAGGTTGAGATGGAGAAGTTTGAGGAACACCCACATCTCTTCTGTTATTGCTTTGCCCTTGCTGTTGATAAGCATTAGCAGCTTGGTTATCATTGTGTTGCTAGGAAACTATTTGTACATAATGCACTGCATTTGATGTTGAAGCTTGATTAGGAGGAGTAGTAACATCTTCAACAACCATTTTCTTGCTCCTAGTATTGTAAGAACAAGATTCCTAGTTTACATTACAATGCTCTTCCACTAGATGGTTCATGAAAGAACAACCAACCTACTAAAAATTATTAGCAAGTTTATTAGCATTGTGTTGCTAGGCAACTTCTTGCTCTAGTATAGTTAATGCCAAGTAAGATTCTTTTCTCCAATACATGCAATATCCATAGGAGTAGTTACAAGAAGGGCATAGATCTTGATCTTGGGAAAGTTTGTTCTAAGGACTAAAGCCTTATTTAGGTTTGTGTTTGTAGTCTCGGGGTGGTTGATAGGTCTAATCTAATTGTGAGGGTGGTCAATAGGTCTATTCTAATTGTAAGGGAAATGAATTTGGTTTGAGGATCTATCATGAATGGGTCCTTAACTCTGGAGTTGGAGAGGCCTATTATTTTAAGCTTAACACCTCTTGATAGTCACCAACTCATTGCCCATTTTTTGTACTACTACATTGCTATCCTCCATCTTCTTTTCTTGATCCTGTATCCTCCTATACATATTTTGCATCAGTGTCTACATCATGGCTTCAATCCTATCAACTCAATTAGAGGATGCCAATGCTATTGGGACCACAATAAGAGGCTGACTTACAGAGGAAGTATGAATAGGGACTACATTAGGTTGATGATTGGGCATGCCAAGAAAGAAAGGCATTGGGGGCCTTGGAACTAACTTCCCTTCTTGTATCAAGATATTTTATTCTCTTATGGAAACCTCATAAGCATTTGGCATATTATACTCTCCCATATATTATAGAGTGGTAGCAATATCACTATTGAAGACTATGAGATAATAAAAGAATGCATTACTAGGAAAAGGCTTCACTATAGTAGATAGTCTATCCCATGTCTTCTAAAATATATAATTAAAATCAATTATATATTCATGGGGTGCCCTCTTGATAGTTGTTAGCTATTCTAAAAGTCATAGGTGATCAAATTTTTCCTCAAAATTCTTACATAGGGCTACTCCTAATCCATCCCAATTAGCAATAGAGTTATGAGGAAAACCTCTCTACCACTGTAGCACTTTCCCCTTCAAAGATAAAGCCAAAAAGCTAACAACAACATCATCCTTATATATTTTGTGTATATTATAAACTTTTGTAACCTCTTGGATGTGCTCTAAGGGAAAGATGGAGGTTTCACCAGTAAACTCAAGTATACTTTTAAGAGCTGATGCTGGTATGTCATTCCCTTGGGCTAATAGGAGAGGAATTCAACTATTAAAGGTGGTGAAAGCATGAGTAGATGGTATTCTAGGCTAAGATCTAACAATAGGAGGAGTGGAGATAGATCTTATAGGAGTATGTGTTACTGCTATACTCCTAACTAATGATAGAGATACCCTAGCCTTTCTTCTTGGATTAGAAAATGAAAGCTCCTCGTATTGGAACTTAAATCTTGAAGATGCCCTTGTGGGTGTCTTAGGCATGAATCACAACAACTTTGGTCTAGAAACTAGATTATTCTTGAAGCTTGGAGTTTCCAAGTACTTTGAATAAATGAGTGTTTTGAAGGATTTAATACTGAAGGCAGTACTAACTCCTTAGCATGAACATGAAATCTTTCTTTGAATGATAGTCCCACCGAGCATGCCAAAAAATGTTGTCACAAAAGCTTGCACCCTTGTCCAAAGTTTTTACCTAAGTACAACCTTGTGAAACATGGAAACAACCTTTAAGCTGTGGGACTTGAACTATGAGGTTGAGTATCTAGAGAAGGCTAGATTCCACTACTATCAAGATGCACTTAAACTACACTTGAAGAGAAAAGGGAGAGGGAATACATGAAAGTAACTACCTAATCTATTCTAAGGAGGAGACACACCAAAATAGGATATTCGATCCTTACTCTACCCATACATGCACTATTAATGAGTCATAACTTCAAAGAACATAGATTCAAGCCTTATTTACTCTAACAACCACATGCAGATAATGCAACAAAAGGATTCTATAGGAAGAATTTTTACTCAATATCATTCAACTACCAAAATAGATACAATCATGTGAATTGTAGAATATAGACAAGAACATTAACTAGAGACAAGGAAGTCTTGCACAATGTGTTAATGACTGAAAGAGGTACACTAAAGAGTTAAAATGGCTCAGAGGAAAAGGGAATTTATAATGCACATGCAAAACATGCCAAGGAAAATAAAGAAGAATCTCCTTTAGTTGTTACAAAAATATGCTTTTATAGCTTAAGGATAACTAGATATTTTTGACAAAACCACTTCAAAATCACTACATCCAACCACTTGTAAATCTAGAAAATATCTAATCCTAGTACAAAATTGGATGTTCACTTTTCTACCAAAAAAAATCTCTAAGAGGTCAAGAATGACAATCATTAATTTCTGATAGAAAAGATGGATCAACAGGTGGTGATGGATTGTTCCTTTGCATTTATCAAACCTGGAGAATGATGAAAGTGGTTGCAAGAGATTAAAAATATTGGATCTATCATCAAGGAGCTACTTCCACTATCATAAGTGCACCAAATTAGTTGTGTTATTTGGTCAACTAGAGTCAACAATCAAGCCTTGCCATGTGGACTAAACATCTTTTATCATTCTACCACTTTGCAAAGTCTTCATGCTTTGACCACCCCTAATTTTAGCTTCACCACCACCTTTATTCAATAATAGTTCTTACTTGAAAAGCTATGATCAATTGGTTATTATTTCTTCATAGCCTACCCTTCACATATTTCATTATTTTCAATGACCTTGTGAAGACCGTGATCTTGACTGCATTTTCACCATCACCACTTTGACCTGAAGTTCACCTTCTAACCTTGTGACCAAGTAAAAGAAGAAGTCACTTGATCATAAATCTAACCATAGCTTACTTCTTAACATGTTGTGATAGTGCATTGGCCATAGATTTAAAAGATATAATGATGCAAAATATGTCCTTGAAACATTGAAGATTTTTCCCTTAACACACTATCGCAACTTAAACCACAGTATGCAAAACTCATCCTTCAACTAGGTGAAAAAAATGTAATCATCTCATTAGGACCCTAAGGTTGAACCAGCTAACTCCATGATGATATGAACACAAAGAAATTACACCTTCACTACCTTGACCTGAGTTAGCACCTAACCCACTATGATTGTGTGAATTGCACAGTTGTAACTTTTAAATATTCTAAGGCATACATGAAATAAAGCCAGAAGACTTAGGATAAAGACATGACCAATGTTTAAAATGGATCCTTGTGAAACATTTGATCATTTGAAAATTTAAAAAGTATGAACATTAGATGGCTCAACATTTGAAATTAATTTTCTAGTGGTAAGGCATATTTGGCTAATAGGTTCTTGCATGCTTGTTTACAACCCATTCTAGCTATCTAACTCTATTTTTTCTAGCCTCCACATAACTAATTGTGCCCATCTAGGCTCTAAATACACCATTGGTGTAATTGGTACTATCTAGGTACACCTGGGAGCCTTCTAAAAAGTCCTTTTCCTTACCCTATGTAGTTGGTACTGTCACTACTTAATTGGTTCATGTTGTCACAGAAGTTTGCACCCTTGTCCAAAGTTTTTACTTAAGGGAAACCTTGTGAAACACGGAAACAACCTCCAAGCAATGGGACTTAAACTATGAGGTTGACTCTCTAGAGAAGGCCGAATTCCTTTAGTATCAGGGTGCGCTTAGCTACACTTGGAGAGGAAAAGGGAGAGGGAATGCATGAAATCAAATCTACCTATTCTAACCCAAGGGGGTGATGCACAAAAATAGAGTGTTTGACCTTATCTCTACCCATAAATGCATAGTCAACTAGTTATAACCATAAAGAATACAAATTCAAACGTTTCTTAATTCAACAACCACATCTAGATTAGACAACAAAAGAATGATATAGGAAGAAACTTCACTTAATATCATTCAAATGCGAAAAGTAGATACAATCATGCAAATTCTAGAGTATAGACAAGGACATTAACTAGAGGCAAAGAAAATTTGCATAGTGTGTTAATGGCTAAAAGAGACTCGACAGAGGATTACAATGGCTCAGAGGCATGAGAAATTACAATAGTATGCATAGAAGCAATACTAGAGAATAAGAGAAAGATTAACCTTTACAAAGATTATGAAATCTTCCTTTATAGCTCAAGCATAACTAAGATATTTAAAATTGAAGTTACTTCAGAACTACAGTTATTAAGTGCTCAAAGAACAATCAACGTGACCCAAACACTAGATTTTATTTGGTATGCTTGCAGAGGCATGAAAATCATGAAATCCTGACTTGGAAGAAACCTTGAAGTGAAAAAGCGGTGCCAATCAATACTAGAACTCCTCAAAATAGATGATCAAACGATGGGAAGAGTGTCCCTACATTGTTCATAGTGCAACAATAACTCTAGAGTGGTTGAAATTGATTGAAAAGATCAGATCACACAAGAAACCTTATCTTTCCTTCATTTTTGGCTTATAAATTAGCAAGGTTAGTAGTCAAGCCAAGTCCTACAACCAACATGAGCCATGCAGACCAATAAAATTATTTCCTTCTACCACCTTGTTAATTATTCATGCATTTGAACATATCATGTTTAACTAACCACACCACCTTCAACTTAATTGTGACAACTTAAAATATTGTTAGTTTTACACACAATCTTAACCTTACTGTGTTTAAACTAGGCCCACTAGGGCATATGGAAAACCTCACTATGTCACTATAGCTAAAGATCAATCACTTTCCCATAGTGACATAATGAGAGGCATTGATCTTCCACCATCTGATAGCTCCAAAAATCATCAATCCTACTAGTGCACCAACCAATAGAAACATGGCTTTTTTCCAACCTATCTAACATTGATGCACCACACTATGGCCCACAAAAGAAAGGGACCAACTTGCCACATGTCAATCCATCACTTTATTGCTACGATTAAAGTTTGAGCAACTTTCTATAGTGATAAAGTGACCACCCTTGATCTATTTTCATTAGACAGTAGGAGGTAGAAAGTGAGAACATGTGGCCCATGACATTGACATGTTAGAGGCTTAAGCAACGAAAATCTCACTGTATGCTAGCTCAATTTGTCTAATCACCCTTTTACCTTGCAACCCATACAATATACCATTGACATGTTAGCATAGTTGGAAGGATAGTCCACCAAAGAAACTCAGACCCACACATAAACTTGGTGCGATGTCACTTTGTTGTATGAAATAAAGGTTGCATAACTCTACATAGCAATGACCGTAGATCATGAAAATATTAGATGATGGGGAAATTGCAGGCTCACAAAATATTAAGGTGTATAGTCACTTAGGAAATAAATCATAACCTAAAGTTTAGTATGAAGTATTTCTACACCTCACTTTATTTGAATTTTTAAATATGTGAATGTTACCATATTTGAATTTAAATATGGAAATATTTGTTGGAAGGTAAAAATGACCAAAAAATTTGGTGACTTAGAGGGAATGCAAGCCAACTATGCATTGACTAGTAGCCTGCGCATCCATTAGGAAATTGAGTCATCAAAACCATGAAGACCTACCCAGTAAAAACCCTAAAATCATAGAAAACATGCTCAAGGACCTTAAAAATTGTTTCTCTGCAACTAAAACTAGGAACCAACAATCTTCTGAAACCTTTGTAGAAACACATATGCTTGTGCAATTCTTGGAAAATAGGAAACCAAAAAGAAGGAAACTAATGTAACTATATACATGAAATACTCATCTTTTATCAAAAGCAGGGCTTAAGATATATCTAATTAATTGGGATAGGCATAATTTCACAATTAGACCTTCTTAGTCAAAAAGCATTAGCCTATTTGCAACTAATAACCACATAGGGACCATTACATAGTGCATCAAATTTTGAGTGCCTCCTTGATTTTGCCCTACTTGCATCCCATTTTAATACTAGATCACCCTCTCTCAAGATTTTGAATTTGGCCTTCTTATCAAATCTCTTTTTCATTTATTGCTAATGTGTTTCTAAGGTCTGCATGACCTATTTTCTTTTTTCTTCCAAATCCATCAGTTCTACCATTCTTATAGACATAGCATCATTTTCAATTAGCTCTAATTGATGAGCTAACTCAAGAGTAGGGAACTCCAATGAAATTTGAAGCCTTGCTTCCCTGCCATATACCAACATAAGGGGTGAATTTCCTATGGCTTTCTTCAATGTTGTTCTGTTAGCCCATAGTGTTATCTTCAACTTTTGATGCCAACCCCCTTTATAATCCTTTTCATAATATTGATTAGGTTTTTGTTAGATGACTCAGCTAATCCATTGTCTTCAGGATAATAGTTTGAGGATGTGTTTAAATAGATATTGTGATCAACTTCCCATGCACAAATCTAAGCTCCTACACAATATTTTTCATTATCTAAAATAATTGTTGAAGGGGTACCAAACCTAGTAACAATTCCATAAAGTAATTCAACAACTAAAGATTTTGTGGCATCCTTCAATGCAACTACTTCTATCCATTTGGTGAAGTAATCTATAGCCACTGGGATCCATTTATGACCAAAGCTAGAAGGTGGATTGATAGGGCCTATGAAATCCAATCTCCATTGAGCAAAGGGTTGGTCCACCTGAATGGAATGAAGAGGAAGAGCTACAAGTCTTTTTTTACTAGAGAAAAAGGTACATTTTCACACTTCCTCACATATCTATGACAATCATGGAATAGGGATGGCTAGTAGTAACCAACTCCAATGATCTTCATTACAATTTTCCTTGGTGAAAAATGGACATCATCAGGACCATCATGAAGCTCTTTGATCATTCTTTCAGCTTGGTTTGTATCAATGAATCTCAATAGGGCTCCATTGAAATCACTCCTAAAAAGGATACCACCAACTATGGCATAAGGAATTGACTACAACCTATACCATCTCCTTTTAGCCTTATCCAATCCTTGAGGATATCCATTTCCTGTTAAGAAGGTCATCATGTCATCTACCCAACTCTTCGAATTATCATTTGTTGCTTCTTGCTTCTTTGTCAATACCATAGTGATTTCCTCATTTGATTCCTGAGATGAGATCATCTTTTTGCACAATCCCTTCCCTCTTACCAAATTGGTAATATGGATTTCAACATCATACTCCATTACCTTAGTGATTCACCTAGCTCTCTTCTTGCTAATATGTTTGTTTAAAAGAAAGTCATTCACACTTGCATGGGTTACTAACAAATGGATCTTGTTGTGAGATAGAAGGTGTCTAAATTTCTTCAAAACTCTTATGACTGTAAGGGCTTTCTTTTCTACATAATTATATTTGTCTTCATTTTCTTTAAGCCCTCCACTAAAGAAGGCAATAGGTTTCTCTTTGTTCTTATCATTTTCTTGAATCAAGACAACATATATGCTTGACTCAACACCTAAGGTATAAAGAATGAAATTCTTAACAAAATTTAGGTTGACGATAGTAGGGGTTGAGGCTATGGCTGCTTTGATCTCTTCAAAACTTTCTCTCCCTTCCTTGGTCAATGAAAAGACTATATTCTTCTTAAGCATGGCTGTAAGAGGTTTCACCATGGTAGCTAAATTAGGTATAAACCTCCTCACAAAATTTATTCTACCTAGGAAACTTTGTAGACCTTTCTTATGACTAGGAAGGGAAAGAACAAGTATTTCTTTAGTTCTTTCTAGATCAATGGTTAGACCATCCTTTGATACAATGTGTCCTAATAATTTTCCTTGATTGGTGGCAAAGAAAAACTTGCCTAGGTTAGGGGATACCCCAAACTCTCTACACCTTATGAACACTTGTTTGAGATGACCAAAATGATCTGCTATATCCTTTGAATATACTATGATATCATCAAGGTAAACCAATACAAACCTTTTAATCATGTTTTTGAAGGCCATCTCCATTTCCTCTTGAAATGTGGCATGTACATTTGTTAGCCCAAAAGACATTTTACAATAAGCATAAGTGCCCCACTTCATGTTGAATGTAGTCTTCTGTCTACCAGACTCTTTGACCAACACTTGATTGTAGCCAAAAAATCCATCAAGAAATGAGAACCTCTCTGAACCACTAACCTTGGATAATATCTACTCCATGGAAGGAAGGGGATGATGATCTTTAAGGGAATCTTGGTTAAGATCCCTAAAATCCACACATTATCTAATTTCTCCATTCTTCTTCCTAACAGGGACAAGGTTTTCTACCCATGATGAGTGTTTGATAGGGACAATAATATTAGCCTCAATTAGCCTAGATATCTCTTTTCTCATTAGTGGTTCAATCTTGGGATTTGGTGGCCTCTATTTTTGCTATACTAGTTTGACATTTTTTTACTAAGCCTATGGTATACTGAAACAAACTTGGGTCAAAACCCTTTAAATCATCATATGTC
The DNA here is from genome assembly GCA_028749045.1 of Cupressus sempervirens. Taxonomy (NCBI): domain Eukaryota; kingdom Viridiplantae; phylum Streptophyta; class Pinopsida; order Cupressales; family Cupressaceae; genus Cupressus; species Cupressus sempervirens. The sequence goes on along the minus strand of CM053783.1, from coordinate 803,345,366 downwards.
CAAGAAAATATATCATTACATTCTTGACATAGATGAATGAAATTTTCTTGCTTGATTTTAGACTATACCTTTCCCATGTTTAAGGTTTTTCCATCAGCAACCACAACTAGTGTATGGTCATCCTTGTCAGCATCTAGGTTCATGCTTTTATTTCTTGCTTACTCATTATGATTTAAGACACCCTCTTAGGTAATGAGACCCTTAGGAAACTTGTTGGAACTAAGATTGATGATTTGATCCCCATACCGGTGATGCAAACTTGATTGGTTTCTCTCTGAGAATTCTACTTTATTTTGCAAGAAATGTACAATTTGTGCATCATATTCAAAGACCTTCCAATTGGTGTTGTTGTCAAGAATTGAAGGTCTAACTACCACTCTAATTTTTTGCTTCTTGTCTTCCTCAAGATTCCATATCACATAATAAGATGCACCTACTACTACAAGTCTATCAACATGTCTATTCTCTTGTCTAGGGATGCTCTAAATATTAAATAAATAGAAACCTTCAAGCAAATCCCATACTCTATACTTATAAGAATTGAGAAAGCCATTCTTAGTGATACTCTAGTTTCTCACATAATTGACCACCAACTTGCTATCTCCATATACACTTAAGGATTGAATTCCTCTTTTTTGAGCAAGTAGAAGACCTTGGATCAAAGATTCATACTTGGCCACATTATTGGTACAACTAAATTGGAGCCTACAAGAGAAATAATACGTTACTTGTGTAGGATAAATCAACATCGCACTCATCCATGATCCATTCTTATTTCTTGATCCATCAAAGTACATACTCCATATCCCACTCATATCTTCTTTGGTCTTCACAAGGTTAGGGACAAGAGCATCCTTTTCTAGCACTTAGTATGTACAAAGACCTATCTCAAGGGTTTCTGATACGGGATCAAATTGATATGCATTAGCCAATTCATCTAAGAGAAGATTAGGTATCTCTACTAGAGAAGTGGCAGGCTCATTTACTATGTCATTCTCATCCATATATAGGATAGTACAATTCATATTGATGGGATTAGGGGTGTAGGGTTCAATATGATGGAGGGCCAGAGGCTCTGCTTTGATTGAAGCCTTGGTTCCATATCTTGTTCTAAAAAATATATATGACCAATTAGAAAATATGTAACCACCTATTTATGCAGTGAAGTCTCTTGAAAGATAAATAACAAAGTGTGGCTGACCTTAGAAACTAATATATCTTGAGTTATTGTACAACTAGGGCATGTATGTAGGGCCATTTCAACATCCCTAAGGATCCCTATAGTCTTGATAGTACTACCATCCAATTGTAATACATCCCTAACAATGAGCTCATATTTAATTCCAAAAGCATTAGCAACACACTTACGGATCACTAAACTACTAGCCATTGAATCAATCATGCAATTGTGGAATGGTATACCCCTAATAATCAGAGAAACATAAAATGGAGGAGGTCTAAATTTTTTACTCATTTCTACCTCCCCTAATGGTTCTACTAGGCTTGTAGAACTTTCTATGCTAGGTGATTGGTCCTTTGGTTCAATACTTCCCAATTCTTGCTGCAACAACCTCTTTTACATGGGTATAGTAGTAACAATATCCTACATGGAAATATTTACATTTTTCTTCTTCATTTTCTCTACCACACTAAACAAGGCATTAGGTGTTTTGGTAGAAGTCTTGGGAGCTGCATGTGTAGGTGGTTGAGTTGGGATAACCTAAGGGCCATTCACATCTCCTTTGCTATGATTCTATCTTTGTTGTTGGGGAGCATTGGATTGATCATTCACTACTTGTACATAAGTTATTTCATTTTATGTTGAAGCTTGATTAGGAGGAGGAAGGGTGGCATCTTCAATGGCTCTTCTTTTGGTCCTAGTATTGTGAGCAATGGAGTCCTAGTTTACATTGCAATGTTTCTCTACTTGATGGTTCATGAAGGAGAAATCACCTTATCTTTGCATATGCGAGGCATCCTTGGGTTGGTTCTCATTATATGACTATCCTACTACAAGCCCTTGGGTGGTCAAAGCTAAATATTATTCAACCTTTTGACACATGCAATAGGCATAGGAGTAATTGCACAAGGGACAAAAATCTTAGTCTTGAGCCATATTTGTCTGAGGAACTATGGCCCTACTTTGATTTGTAATTGAAGTAGAACCATGACTATTCTACCTATTTTGATCAAAAGAATTGTTCCCATAATTATGATTTGGAGGCCTACCATTATTTAGAGTTTGATATTGCAATTGAGGAGCATTATTACCTTTAGCTTGTTGTCCCTCCAAAGTCACCACTTTGTTTCTTACCTTCTACATCACAAAGAAGCTATCTTCCAACTTCCTCTCCTATCCTTGCAATCTTTTATCTATGTTCAACATCATAGGCTACATTATCTCCTTGATTTCATCTATGCTATTTGAAGATGTGGAAGCTGGAGGGGCTAGGGCAAGGGGTTGTGACATGGAAGTTGTGGGAATAGGGGATATTGTTGGTTGATGATTTGGGATATTACTAGATAAAGGCATATGAGACCTTGGAGCTAACTTTCCTCCTTATATCAGTATGTTTTATTCCCTTATTTCTATTTCATAAGCATCAGGTAAGGTATCTCCTCTCATGGTTTGGACCCTAGTGGCTATATCACTATTAAAAGCTCAAAGGTAATTTAAGAAGGCATTACCAGGGGTAGGCTTCACTGAAGTAGGTATTCTATCCCATGTCTTTTGGAATCTATAGTTGAAATCAGTCACACACTCATGGGGGGCTCTTTTTATGGTGGTTAGCTATTCTAAAAGTGACAAGTAGTCACTTTTGTGCTCAAATTGTTTACATAGTCCTGCTCCTAATCCATCCCAATCTATTATAGAACCATGTGATAGACTTCTATACCATTGTAGGGCTTTCCCTTTTAAAGATGAAGCTAGGAGTCTAATGGCCACATCATCTTCTGTAATACCATGGATGTTGTAGACATTTGCATCCTCTTGAATGTGCTCCAAGGGAGAGATTGAAGTTTCACTAGTAAATTTAGGTATGGTTTTAAGTGTAACTACTAGTATGTCATGTCTTTGAGCTAACAAAAGGGGATTTCCACCATTAAAGGTGGCAAAACCATGAGCTCTAGCCATATAAGCAAGTGGTCTATTAACATGAGCTAATGGCTTTCTAGGTTGAGACTTCACAATAGGAGTAGAGATTGATCTTGTAGGGGTATGTATTTCTCCTATACTCCTAACTCGTGATAGAGACAATCTAGTCTTCCTTCTTCTAGGATTAAAAAATGAAAGCTCTTGATATTGGAATTTACCTCTAGAAGATGCCCTTGTTTTAGCTTTAGGCATGAATCACAACAACTTTGGTTTGAAACCAGATCTGAAGGGTGTAGAGTCACTAAGTGCTTTGTATAAATGAACCTCTTGAAGGCCTATAATATTGAGAGCAACACTATCTTCTCACCATCATCATGAAATTTTATTCTTCTTGATACTGGTAGACTTGAAATCTTCTTGTTATATAGTCCCATCGAACATGCCAAAAATTGTTGTCACAAAATTTTACACCCTTGCCCAAAGTTTTTACCTAAGGAAAACTGTGTGAAACATGGAAACAACCTCCAAGCTGTGGGACTTGAACTATGATTTTGAGACTTTAGAGAAGGCCAATTTCCTTTACTATTAGGGTGCACCTAACTACACCCAAAGAGGAAAAGGGAGAGGGAATTCATGAAAGAAAATCTACCTATTCTAACCTAAGGTGGTGATGCACAAAAATAAAGTGTTTGACCTTATCTCTACCCATAAATGCATAGTTAAACAGTTATAACCTCAAAGGATAAAAATTCAAGCTTTTCTTAATTCAACAACCACATGTAGATCAAACAACAAAAGAATGTTATAGGAAGAAACTTCACATAATATCATTCAAATGCCAAAAGTAGATACAATCATGCAAATTGTAGAGTATAGACAAGAACATTAACCAAAGGAAAAGAAAATATGCATAGTGTGTTAATGGCTAAAAGAGACTCGACAGAGGATTATAATGGCTCAAAGGCATGAGAAATTATACTAGTATGCATAGAAGTAATACTAGAAAATCAGAGAAAGATCAACCTTTACAAAGATTACAAAATCTTCCTTTATAGCTCAGGAATAACTAAGATATTTCTAACTGAAGTTACTTTACAACCACCATCATTAAGTTCTTAGAGAACAATCAAGGTTACCCAAACACTAGATTTTATTTGGCACGCTTGTGGAGGCATGAAAATCATGAAATCTTGACTTAGAAGAAACCTTGAAGTGAAAAAGTGATACTAATAAGTACTAGAACTCCTCAAAATGGATGATTAGATGGTGGGAAGAGTGCCTCTACATCATTTGTAGCATAGGAATAACTTTGGAGTCCTTAAGATTGATCAAAGATATCAGATCACACAAGAAACCCTATCTTTCCTTCATTTCTAGATTACAAATCAACAAGTTCAATAGTCAAACTAAGTCCTGCATGCAAGATGATCCATGTGAACCAATCAAATTATTTCCTTCTACCACCTCATCGATTCTTCACATGTTTGACCATATCATGTTTAACTAACCACACCACCTTTAACTTAACTGCGACAACTTACAATATTGTTAGTTTTAACCATGATGTCAACCTTACTACATCCACCAAACTAGGCCCACAAGGACACATGGCAAATCTTCACTACGTCACTATAGATAAAGATCAATCACTTCCCCATAGTGACATAGTGAGAGGCATTGATCTTCCACCATGTGACAACTCCAAAATCCATCAATCCTGCTAGTGCACCAACCAATAGAAACATGGCCTTTTTCCAACTTGTCTAACACTGAACCACCATACCGTGGCCCACAAAAGAAAGGGACCCACTTGACACAGATCAATCTATCATTTTGTCACTATGATTAAAGATTGAGCAACTTCCTATAGTGATAAAGTGACCGCTCTTGATCTATTTGCATCAGATGGTAGGAGATATAAACTAAGAAAATGGGGCCCATGATATCAACATGTCAGAGGCTCAACCAATGAAAATCCCACCGCATGCTAGCTTAATCTGACTCATCACCCTATCACCCTGTGGCCCACACAACATGACATTGACATGTGAACACAATTGGAAGGATGATCCAACAAAGAAACTTGGATCGACACAGACATGTGGTGCAATGTCTCTCTATTGCATGAAATAAAGGTTGCACAACTCCACATAGTGATGACCATATATCATGAAAAGATTTGGCATTGGGGAAGTTGCAGGCTCACAGAATATTAACGTGCACAGTCACTTAGGAAATAAATCATAACCTCAAGTTTAGTATGAAGTATTTCTACACCCAACTTTATTTTAATTTTTAAATATGCAAACATTACCACGTCTGAATCAAAATATGGCAATTTTGGCAGTAAGGAAAAAATGACCAACAATTCGTAAAGAGGTCAAGTTTGAGCATGAATATAATTTAGGGTTTCATCTTGATTCCATAACTTAGAATAGGGGTTTATAGTGTTATTGATGATCTATTTTCAATATGTTACATTTGTTGGGAGAAGACTACTCCTTTGAAAACTACTAATGGATTTGGTGTAGGATACTAAATGAAGACTTTATGTGCTTGTCAAAACTATGTATGTGGTATTCTTTAGACTAGAAAATAATTAGTTTTGGTGCTTTAAAATGAACTTTCTATTCTAATTGGCATCTTTCAATTGTTTAGATCCCAAAGAGTTGCATGGACATATCCTCTCCTCTCACTATTTGTGGATCTTGGGTGTAAGAGAAATTTGTGCAATTCCTTTTAGAGAGGTCTGCATTAGAACCAAGACCCCCCACTTGGAGGGTCTGAGGGGTCAACCTTGAAATGATAGTTGGCTAATGATAGGTCTACACTCCAATTGCTATAACAGACTTGATACAGTTAATTCCTGATCAATAGTATTGTTGGGTGATAACTCTCCTCAAGTACTCTTGTGGTGCATCAAACCCTGGTTCCTAGGGACTTCATTTAAGTACTATGATTTATTTTATTGATGAAGAGAATTTGATCAAATATGTTAACATAAGAACCTAGAGGAAAGGTTGAGTTATGGTGTAAAAAAGGAGTACAAAGATAAGCTAAGACAATGATGATATATAGTGTATTGTTTATCTTCTTAACGTTACAAAGGTTGGTTACACTGATTGATTCTAGAAGATCAAGTATGAAGAACTGTGTCTACTAAGCTTGATTGAGTGCACAGTAGGTGCCAAGAAAAGTTAGTGCAAGCTGAGAAAAAAATTAGTTGGAGCTGAGAAAAGTAAAAATTTAGTTATGTTGAGTGAACTTAGTATAAGCTGAGTAAAGTTTAGTTGATGCCAACACCAGTAAAATTTACTATTTTCCAAGTAAACTAGTGGAAGACAAGTGGAAGAAGAGTATGGAAGCCAAGTAACAACATATTGATGCTGAGTGTGAGTATTCATGTTAAATCATAGATTTGATGAATCTAAGCTGGGTATTTTATTTTCTTGAATTGTGTGAAGCATGTGGAAGATAACTATAATGAGATAGTGGCACAAAATTCAAGGTAAACCATTTTGAGGTAGATTCAAAGATGGTTGAGGAAGAATTTTCAAGAGGAACCAAATCAAAAAGTGTGTAGATTCATTGTATCCTACCTAACCCTAAAATTGATGATTTTGGTTGAGCAACAAAAGATCCTAAATCTTTATATATAGAGAGGGCTTGTCAAAAGCAAAGGTTGTCATGTGCAAGAACCTAAGGGAGACAAGGAGTCTAGGGTATTGCTTCATTCAGTGGTTGAATCGAAGAGATTGCAAATGACATGCAAAGCAAGAAGGTTTAAGAGTATGAATGCTTGAAGGGAGAACAAGCTATCAAAGTTGAAGTGAGTGAAAGCCAAGCATAATGAAGTACTACAAAAAGATCTATAATCTAAAAGTGAGTTGTAATTTTTTATTAGATCAAGCCTTACAATTACTTTCTAATCATTGTATCAGTCTAGGGTAAATCCTTTGGATTAAGGTTGACCTAACAATCATTTGTAAATCCTTTAACTAGGTGAATTTCAAAGTGAATGACCTAAATTCCTCTAACAAGGCTCACTCCTAATAGGGTGATTGAAATCCTCTATCCCAATCATGTTTAATAGTGTGTATTGTAACCATTAATAGGGTTGGCCTTTCATAGGGCATCACTTCAAAAGAGTGAGAATTAGTAGCATGTTACTAGTGGTTTTTCCTAAATTGGGTTTCTATGTAAATAATTGTGTCAAATGTGTTATTGAATATGTTATGTTTCATGTTTATATTTTTGCAAAGTTGTTTTGACAGTAACCTACAATGTTTAAGTGTTGTGTTGTCTCCTGATTTAACAATTTTGAAAATGACCAAGAAACTAGACAAATGCATCTAAGGCTAGCAACTTCCTATGACAGATACACCAAATTGCAATCTTGGGCCAACTATAAGGCATAACTCCTTCTTCACTTCAGGTTCTGCAAGACCTAGGTAGGTTAACCTTCAGGTTCTGAGATATGGTACCAGTGCATTTAAAACATAAATCTAAACCTATTTACTGTAGATGAAAACCCCTTATATCTCCTAATAACTCATGCAATAACAAAGATATACATTAGCTAAATGCAAATCTGTGAATCACATAAGTTGAGTGAGGGTTAATCCTTTAAGTCCTTCAATATGAAAGGGAAAGATCGTTTGATTAATAATGTCAAATTTAGAAAAACCTCAGATATGCAGCAATAAGACCTAGTAATCCTATAAACTCATCAGTTCCTTAACCATTGGGCATATCTATGAATCAAAACACACATATGGATATCTGAGACATATTTGCATCTTCAGATATACAATCTACCCATTCACCTTGTAAATAGACATCCATGTTCAATCTGAATCTCATTCTTACATGATATCCTTCTCAATAAACCTGCAATCCTGTTGATTCACTAAAGCATTTACATAACCCCTTGAGTTACAAGCAACAATAAGACAACATACATCCTTAAGGGATTGCAACTAAAATCTAGGCTCTTTGTTGAAAGATCATAAAACATTGAAGCTCACTAAGATAGGAGACAAGATTCAAAATGAAACTCAACCATCTGTTACTCTTTGCATTTATTTCCTTGAAATTAATACAATCATATGTATGAAAATGAAAACATGGAAATACCTAACAGATCTAAACTATCTATATTAACCTTCCTAATGCTATTCATACAAGAGAGAATATGTTGAAAAAAAATGGTTTCACAGTAAAACACTGGAACCCTGCTTGTATTACCAAAGAAAACTGCCAACCCTTACAATGGATTAGAGAAAGAAAGATATCTGATCTGCCTTAGTAAATGCTAGTGAAATTTTGAGTTTTTACTGAATATGGGTGACCAAATTTGACCTTAATTGCATTTCCATGGTCTTTTACCTATATTCAGGTCATTACCTTACTAGAAATCAGTTTTGAACTTTGATACCTGAACTCGGTTGCAAGATAGGAATCTGGAAGAAAACCTCCTGTAGCTCAAACCAATAACATTCTGTGCAAAAACCAACCCCAAAATTGGAAAGTTCGTTCTCTCCCAATTCCAGTGATATATAATATTGCTATATTTGCATCTTAGGAACCTCCAGAAAGTTGATTTGAAAATGATTCCCCTCTTACAAACCTTAGGTTTGCATACTGAATATTTTCAAAAAATTTAAATATTCTAAAGTATAGACTTTAGAATAAAAACTTCTTTGATTTAAAATCCTGAACGTGCCCTCATTTTTTGAAAAAACTATTGAAAAAAAAAGAAAATTCTCAAACCATTTTATTTTTTTCCTAACCCCCTTCAATTTTAGGGTCAACATGAAGTTTTATCGATGCCACATGTCATTTTTTGATTGGTTGACCTCTCAAATGCAGTGGCACATCATCACTGGGCAGGTTCGATGCCACATGGCGATAGCGTGCTTACCTCCATTATCTATCTAGCATGCATCTTCTTTTTGTGGGTGTGTGTTGTTTTTGGATCTACCATGTGGCAACATCTTGTGCATCCATTTGAAACTACTCCTTAGGTGCCACCTCATCGCCAACTGGGCTCGCGGTACCACTTGTCACATTTTTGCAATCCCACATTATTTAAACCTTGATCACTTTCATTTTGTGAATTTGAAGGATTCATTGGATCTGCCATGCGTTGAAACTTAAGCCTCTGTTGCCACCTCATCTTGTGTGCAATTTTTTCAAAAAATTGTGACATCATCTCCTAGCTAGTATCTACTTTAGGTCGACCACCAAGCCCCATGCGAGCTTGTGCTTCCAAAATGTGCTTTCTTTTGGACACTATGCATATGGTGTAGAATTGTATTTAAAGACTTATAAAGTCTTGCCCACAATGAATGTGGGATAATAGCTTCATCGATTTTCCCCTAATATGGCTACCAGTTTTTAGCGTAGGGTCTTTTTTATGCCCTTCTCCCTTCAATGGAGCTGATCTTTGTAATAGCATGCTCTACCCTCTCATGTGGGAATTCAAATCGCTATCTTGCTCTGACATTTCATGGCACCCAATTTTCTTTCTCAAACACTTTGACTGTTATATGCATGAGTCTCCTTCTATGCTCTGATTGACAGCTTTCAAAACATTTGGTTCCCCTATTCTACGTTGAATGTGTCCTCCCTTGCAACTTTCTTTGTCTTTAACAGGGGCCTTTCACAACATGAGTTGCCATGGCATGAGAGACCTATTATTTACATTTTCCTACCTCCTCTTACCTCCCTGCGCTTTGTCTTCTTTGTCTATGAGTTCTTTTCACAAGAAGCTTTTGTCTTTTCTAAAGGTGTGGACTGCACTAATGTTTATATAAACATGAGTTTTCAATCTTTTGCATGTGCAGACCCTTCTGTAAACTTCCCTAGAACTCATGAAATAACCAAATCACCAAGTATCCATTGGGTGTGTGCGACTTCTTGTTTAAAAATGAAGATTGCTACCCTTTTTATGCTCTCCTCTATTTGGGCATGAGTTACCTTTTGCACCTGTATTTTTCCTCTAAACTTAGCACCTCCAATATCTTCTAACCAATGGCTTCCTCTTATATGCATGGGATTTCTATTCTTTTAAAACATGGCTGCTTTGTTTATATGACGTAGAACTTTGATTGGCACTACAGAAAGCTTAGATTTAACCTTTTCTCTAGCTCACGTATGCAAATATTCATTCATGAAATTATCCTTTCATAGTTGGCTCAAATGAATTCTTCCCATTGGTGATGAAAAGTAGCGAAGTAGAGGACGGATATGAAAAGGTTTTAATAAAACTTCTTCCCTTTTATATACCACAATCTCTCCTTTAATCATACAATGAGCTCCCCCAAAGTCTCCATAAGCATCATCTTGGTTCCAATAAGGAAGTGAAACTCAAAGAAGTTCTGTAGCACAACCATTCTCTAAATTGCCAAAATGTCAATCCATAACCCTTCTTTTCGGTTGGCTTAAGTACTTCTATTCATTGGATGAAGATGATTTGATATTAGAATATGAAGAATCTTTTTCAATTCCAATATCTGCAATCACAACCTCTGGGGTTACAATTAAGCTATCATCTGCCATCCTGCCCAATGCCTCTAATCCTTCCATTGAAGAATCTAAATTTATACATGTGTTATCGAGATCATTATGAAAACTTCGGTTACTTTCGACCTCCAAGTTTGAAACAATCCTTTCTCTTGAATGTCCTCTTCCAATAGTCTTCAACTCAGGATTCTTTGACTCATTGATTTTCCCCTTCCCCTTTAGTCTTAGACAATAAATACTTTGGTTCTGTAATGTTAGTGCTATTTACAGGACTTCAATCATATCCTGGAGGACCAGAGAAAAGTACTATATATAATAAGATCTCATTGGGTAACTATAGCATAAGGCTATTGGGAAGAAACACCTCTGACGAGGACATGATGGGAGAACAAGTAGTATTAGCTATAGTGACAGTGCTTTTTGAATCACAAAAAATGAAACTTGTTCAATAAGCCCTCTAAGCTACTTTTGCATCTCATGACTTATCATTACATTTTGGAATTTTAACATTAGATGCATAATCCCCACTTGCAATCTCTTAGCGATTTGATTTAGATTAGTCAGGCCCCTTCAAGTGGGTCTGACTAAATTTTTTTTCATTTCCAAACAACTAAACTGCAACACTACTCTATTCATCATCCGTTGCTGATTTGAGTCAAAATCCATCACTAAAACATCATTAAAATTCATTTTTACCCTTTACTGCTAACTGTCATTTTATGCCAGGAGGTCATTTGACTGGCTTTAAAATCTGACCTGAACATCTGACCAAGCTCTAAAATCAGACACATTGATTCTTTGTACCACACTCTTACACCTTATCAAATCTCATCTTATGATGAATTCAAGGTCAAAAGATATTGACCGTCAAAGTTGACCTCTTAGAATACCTGCAGATAAACATGTCAAAAAACAATCAATCGAGTTTGGAATTGGCTTTGAGAACTTGGCAAATGAGCACATGGGGAGACAAAAATTGGGATGTTGGTTTGCTGTCATGAGAAGATTATGGATCTACGATTTGGGCTCATGATGAATAACATGATGCAAATGGTGATTGGTCAAAGTGGGCTACTCATAATTTTGTAGATTAAAAGCACTAACAGAAAACATTTTTGGCGAATGGAAAGGACCTAAAAAAGTCTGTAGACGGATTTTTCATGAGTTGCAAATTGACACACTTAAAGTATTTTTAAAGTACTACATAGTGGTACAATCCATTTGATCTATCCAATCATGGATTAGGAGTTATAACATCACGAATAGGGGTTCCAATCAATCTACACTTTATGACACCTATAAAAAGATATAAATTCTATTTGGAATCACATTCAAAAACTGATCAAACAGATTTGTCAAAAGCTCAAACTTGAAACATAACAAGTCTCTGATATCCACAATATAATGAAAAAGTAATTTCATCATTCGCATCAACTGGTCAAAAGTTATAACTCGTCAAACAGGGCTTCCCATAATTTTGAACTAATTGCATCAGCATGATTACATTAAATGACCGACTTTGAGGGATTCAAAACCTAGTCAAACGGACTTGAAACAACTCAAAATCTAAAACATAGGCTCTCAAGTATGGATACTAGAAACTCTCAAAGTGGTGAGTCCTGAAACATTTTTGGGTGCAAGATATTCAATTACAAACATGGCCTCTTGTCTCTGTTTGACACTCGGGGTAAAAATGCAGATTTAACAATTGCTCAAAATGGGATCTTACTGAATATCTCGAAATGGAACACTTAGACACACTAAAAGGAGGGTATTAGAAACATTAAAAACCTTATGGGGCTCAAAGGTACAACTATTTACATAGGCATCAAAAGCGTTTATAGGGCTCAATTTTTTCAATGATGCTCAAAATTTGGGCTACAGTTTTGAGCGCCAGCAGTGGCTCTATTTGGGGATGCATGCCCCTTGTGGGAATGGAAAGATTTTAGATCTTTGGAAGAAGTAGACCACACAATTGACTTGAAAAAATTCTTGAACAACTTTATTTAAAATAGGAAACAACTATACTACTATGTACAAGTGATGGCCCCAGGCCACCAAAAAGTTTCAGAACTCCTTACCTCTGTCATATACTTGATTTTCATTTAGATTCTCCTGAGATAAATTGAATTCTCATTCCCATTTATTTTACCCAACTTATCAATATTCACAATCAGTTCATTAGGCAAAACAAAACTATCATCATCTTCATGGTGCGTATTAAAATCAGACATACTTTCTTCATCTTGCTCACTATGAAAAAATGAATTAGCATGATCATAACAACTGATATCAAACTAAAACCAATCACTAGTGACTGAATCATGGATTCTTTCAACTGGAAACACAAAGTGCTCATATTCAACTTCATTCAACGAGTTACATGGATCAAATTGTAACTCACCTTGTGCATCCGTATATGAAGAGTGTATAAATTTTGATTTCTCCTCATTTGCAACATCAGTACACCATACATTAGACTGAATATATGTTGCATTTTCTTCATATTCCAACAAATGATTAGATCTCAAACCACAAGAATTATCATGAAATTACATTCTAACAATGTGTTGATCCGTATCAAATTCTCCCTCAAATAACTCACTAGGATAAACCATTTTATTAGTATTCCTTTTCTCATCACATGAGCTATCTGAATTTATCTCATCTTCATGAAAACAAGAAAACCATGAACCAGCAATAGACCTTATCTCTACATTTTCATTTTCAACATAGAAGTCGTCATGTGCATTGATGTACATATTACCATCACATACATCTCCAAAATTTGACAAAGCATATTTTGAAACTACATCTTCTTCAGCATCAAATTTAGGGGAATTGACTTCACTAAATGAAATTATAGAATGTGGATAAGCACAAGTATCCTTAGATTGGTTAGCATACCTTTCAAAATCATGAGCCAACAAATCAGAAATCTCGTGAACACTTAACAAGATTTCACTACTAGTTTCTTCCCCTTGGTTGTGATCATTATCTGGATAGCTTGATACATTTACAACATCAAACTTATTAGTAACATACTCTGAAAAATCAACATTCTGACCATCATATACATCTTCCTTTTCAAACAATACCTCAACAACCGGCATTGTAACACATTCACATTCATCACTAGAAGAAGGACTACTACTGCTATCACATATTTCTTCTTCTTGATAATTATAATCATAAAAATATGAATCGACATTATGCATACTATCAGACTGCTGATTACTATTCTCTAATTCATAAAATTGAGACTCTTCATATTCATTATCACTTTCAATGGACTCATTGCATTCACTAATATTAGACTTGTTAGCCTTTAAAGCACTTTCAACCTCCATGATAAAATCTTGGATTTCATAAATCTTATCTAATATTATCTTGGCTGGCCAATCAACTAAACGTGGCATAAAAAATTCTAAGAGTACCATTAGCCACAAACACTCCTCAGGTTTGAAAAAATGGTCAAGATTCATAACTACTAATTTGAACTTTATATAAATTTGAAATCCACTAAGAACCTTGATATCACCAATTGTACTTTTTAACATTAAGATAGTCTTATCATGAATCTTTCTTTTCAGCCTAGCAATATTTGCATGAACACTTTCAAGAGTCAGCACGTCACTTTCAGACCTAGACTCAGAATCCATCTTATAAACTTTTAAAACTCCTACCTCTTTTTCTTAGTGTTGAAACCACTAGATGGAGGCAACCATTTCATTCATTCAATTTTCATGAGAGACAAATATATGAAAATTGAAATAGCTTTATGTGTTGCTGTCTGAAACCTCTGATCTGTTAATTGGCACAGGTGCAAGCATGAAACACTTCACACTGTAGAAAGAATCCTTTGTAGAGCCACGACCTCCTTGAAGAGGAAAATAGAATCAAAATAGTGATTCACCCTTTGAAATGAATTTCTTCAACAGATACAAGCAACCACATAAATCATTAATCAAGAAACTTATAATTTCTCTTTCCCAACAAACTAGATTTGCCCACAAATATTGAAAGCTTCTGATATTAGAACAAAACATGCACTGGTACAAAGATCTACTTCAGAGTCACCACTCACACTAAGTGAGAAAATATTTGAAACAATTTACCACTTATAAATTCTAAACTATACTTTCAATATGGAAAACTTGCAGATCACTAACACCTTGGAAAGATGATACATTTCATTTTCAGATTCTTGACACTGACTTTTACAACAACAACTCACAAAACTAAACTGATAGAAGGTATACTCGTTTCTCAACACAAATTATAACTAATTCAGAAACTACTGATGTAAGAGAATAAAGCATACTGGGGAACATGAAAATTTAGTAAGGAAATGGACTGAACACATCAACTTATTACTATACAAAAACTTTCTCCATGTAGTTCTTTCTGTTGTGTTGAATTCCTTTAAATTCTCCAAGTTTTTCTATCATGAATCTCAATACAACTCCCCAATAGAGTCGCCATTTTGTTGGCTCTTGATTTAACAATTTTGAAAATGACCAAAAAACCAGAAAAATGCATCTAAGGCTAGCAACTTCCTATGACAAATACACCAGACTATAGTCTTGGGCCAACTATAAGGCATAACTCCTTCTTCACTTCAGGCTCTACAAGACCTAGGTGGGTTAACCTTTAGGTTCTGAGATATGGTACTAGTGCATTTAAAACATAAATTTGAACCTATTTACTGCAGATGAAAACCCCTTATATCTACTAATAACTCATGCAATAACATAGAAATACAATAGCTAAATGAAAATCTATGAATCATATAAGTTGAGTGAGGGTTAATCCTTTAAGTCCTTCAACATGAAAGGGAAAGAACGTTTGACTAATAATGTTGAATTCAACAAAACCTCAGATATGTAGCAGTAAGACCTAGTGATCCTATAAACTGATTAGTGCCTTAACCATTGGGCAAATCTATGAATCAAAAACACACATATGGATATGTGAGACAAATTTTCATCTTCAGATATACGATCTATCCATTCACCTTGTAAATAGACATCCATGTTCAATCTGAATCTTATTCTTACATGATATCCTTCTCAATAAACCTGTAACCCTATTGATTCACTGAAGCATTTAAATAACCCCTTGAGTTACAAGCAACAATAAGACAACATATAGCCTTAAGGGATTGCAATTACAATCTAGGCTCTTTGTTCAAAGATCATAAAACATTGAAGCTCACTAAGACAAGAGACAAGATTCAAAATGAAACTCAACCATCTATTACTCTTTGCATTTATTTCCTTGACATTAATACAATCATATGCATGAAAATGAACACATGAAAATACCTAACAGATCTAAACTATCTATATTAACCTTCCTAATGTCGTTCATACAATAGAGAATATGCTGAAGAAAAATGGTTTCACAGTAAAACACTGGAACCTTGCTGGTATTACCTAGAGAAAACTGCCAACCCTTATAATGGATTAGAGAAAGAAAGAATTTTTGGATCTGTTCTGTGCCTGACATGTGTCCACTTGAAATTCAATCTCTTGCAGTTGAATAACCTCTTTCATCTTTCTACCCCTTTGATCTGATTCTTGTTTTCATCACTATTTATAACTGATCTTGAAATATCTCTGCTCAATGATGAAAAACCTTTAGGCATCCAAAATATCTGATCTACCCCAGTAAGTACTGGTGAAATTTTGAGTTTTTACTAAATATGGGTGACCAAATTTGACCTTAACTACATTTTCATGGTTTTTTACCTTTATTCAGGTCATTACCTTACCATAAATTAGTTTTGAACTTTGATACCTAAATTTGGTTGCAAGATAGGAATCTGGAAGAAAACTTCTTGTAGCTCGGATCGATAATGTTCTATGCAAAAACCAACCCCAGAATTAGAAAGTTCATTCTCTTTCAATTCTGGTGATATATAATATTGCTATATTTGCATCTTAGGAACCTCTAGAAAGTTGATTTGAAAATGACTCCCTTGTTACAAAGCTCAGGTTTGCATACTGAATATTTTCAAAAAATTTAAATATTCTAAAGTATAGACTTTAGAATAAAAACTTCTCAAATTTAAAATCCTGAACATGCCCTCATTTTTTGAAAAAACTATTGAAAAAAAAAGACAATTCTCAAACCATTTTATTTTTTTCCTAACCCCATTCAATTTTGGGGTCAACCCCAAGTTTGATCGATGCCACATGTCATTTGTTTATTGGTTGACCTCTCAAATGCAGTGCCAAATCATCACTGGGCATGCTCAACGCCACATGGTGATAGCCTGGTTACCCACATTATATATCTAGTGTGCATCTTCTTTTTGCGAGCATGCACCGTTCGTTGGATCTGCCACATGGTAGCATCCTGTGCATCCGTTTGAAACTACTCCCTATGTGCCACCTCACTGCCAATTGGGCCTATAGTGCCACTTGTCACATTTTTGCAATCCCACATTATTTAAACCTCGATCACTTTCATTTTGTAGATTTGCAAGATTCGTTGGATCTACCATGTGTTGAAATCTTAGCCTTTGTCGCCACCTCATCTCATGTGAAATTTTGTTTAAAAATTGTGACATCATCTCCCAGCTGGCATTCACTTTAAGTTGACCACTAGGCCCCACATGAGCTTGTGCTTCCAAAATGTGCTTTCTTTTGGACACTATGCATATGGTATAGAATTGTATTTAAAGACTTATAAAGTCTTTCCCACAACGAATGTGGGATAATAGTTTCATTGCTTTTCCTCTAATATGGCTACCCGTTTTTAGCGCAGGGTCTTTTTTATGCCTTGCTCCCTTAAATGGAGTTGAACTTTGTAATAGTGTGCTCTGCCCTCTCATGTGGGAATTCAAATCGTTGTCTTGCTCTTCCATTTCATGGTGCCTAGTTTTCTTTCTCAAATGTTTTGACTGTTATATGTGTGAGTCTCCTTCTATGCTCTGACTAGTAGCTTTCAAAGCATTTGGTTCCCCTGTTCTGTGTTGCATGTGTCCTCCCCTGCAGCTTTCTTTGTCTTTCACAGGGGCCTTTCACAACATGAGTTGCCCTGGCATGAGAGACCTGTTATTTGCATTTTCCTACCTCCTCTTACATCCCTGCGCTTTGTCTTCTTTGTCTGCAAGTTCTTTTCACAAGTGGCTTTTATCTTTTCTAAAGGTGTGGGCTACACTAATGTTTATATAACCATGGGTTTTCAATATTTTGCATGTGCAGACCCTTCTATAAACTTCCCTGCAACTCACAAAATTACCAAATCACCAAGTATCCATTGGGTGAGTGCGACTTCTTGTTTAAAAATGTAGACTGCTACCCTTTTTATGCTCTCCTCTATTTGGGTATGAGTTACCTTTTGCACTTGTATTTTGCCTCTAAAATTGGCACGTCCAATATCTTCTAACCAACGGCTTCCTCTTATATACATGAGAGTTCTGTTCTTTTAAAATATGGCTGCTCTGTTTATATGGTGTAGAACTCTGATTGGCGCTATAGAAAACTTAGATTTAACCTTTGCTCTAGCTCACATATGTAAATATTCATTCATGAAATTATCCTTTCATAGTTGGCTCAAATGAATTCTTCCCATTGGTGATGGAAAGTAGCGAAGTAGAGGACAGATATGAAAAGGTTTTAATAAAGCTTCTTCCCTTTTATCTACTGCAATCTCTCCTTTAATCATACAATGAGCTCCCCCAAAGCCTCCATCAACATCATCTTGGTTCCAATAATGAAGTGAAACTGGAAGAAGTTCTGCAGTGCAACCATTCTCTAAATTAGCAAAATGCCAATCCATAACCCTTCTTTTCGGTTGGCTTAAGCACTTCTATTCATTGGATGAAGATGATTTGATATTAGAATATGAAGAATCTTTTTCAATTCCAATATTTGCAATCAAAACCTCTAGGGTTACAGTTAAGCTATCATCTACCATCCTACCCAATGCCTCTAATCCTGTCATTGAAGAATCTAAATTTATACATGTGTTATCGGGATCATTATGAAAACTTTGATTCCTTTCAATCTCCAAGTTTGAAACAATCCTTTCTCTTGAATGTCCTCTTCCAATAGTCTTCAACTCAAGACTCTCTGACTCGTTGATTTTCCCCTTCCCCTTCAATCTTAGACAATAAATACTTTGGTTCTGCAATGTTAGTTCTATTTACAGAACTTTGATCATATCCTGGAGGACCAGAGAAAAGTACTGTATATAATAAGATCCTTTTGGGTAACTATAGCATAAGGCTATTGGGAAGAAACACCTCTGACGAGGACATGATGGGAGAACAAGTAGTATTAGCTGTAGTGACAGTGCTTTTTGAATCACAAAAAATGAAACTTGTTCAATAAGTCGTATAAGCTGCTTTTGCATCTCATGACTTATCATTACATTTTGGAATTTTAACATTAGATGCATAATCCCCACTCATAATCTCTTAGCAATCTGATGCAGATTAGTCAGGCCCCTTCAAGTGGGTCTGACTAAAAATTTTTTGTTTCCAAACAACTGAACTGCAACACTGCCCTATTCACCATCTGTCGTTGATTTGATTCAAAATCCATCATTGAAACATCATTAAAACTCATTTTTACCCTTTACTGCTAACTATCATTTTATGCCAGGAGGTCATTTGACTGGCTTTAAAAATTGACCTGAACATCTGACCGAGCTTTGAAATCAGACACACTGATTCTTTGTACCACACTCTTACACCTTGTCAAATCTCATCTTATGATGAATCTAAGGTCAAAAGATGTTGACCGTCAATGTTGACCTCTTAGAATACTTGCAAATAAACATGTCAGAAAATAATAAATCGGGTTTGGAATTGGCTTTGAAAACTTGGCAAATGAGCACATGGGGAGATGAAAACTAGGATGTTGGTTCACTATCATGAGTAGATTGTGGATCTGTGATTTGGGCTCATGATGAATAACAAGATGCAAATGGCGATTAGTCAAAGTGGGCTACTCTTAATTTTACAGATTGAAAGCACTGACAAAAAACATTTTTTGCGAATGGAAAGGACCTGAAAAAGTGTGCAGATGGATTCGTCATGACTTGCAAATTGACACACTTAAAGTATTTTTAGAGTACTACACAGTGGTACAATCTATTTGATCTACCCAATCATGTATTAGGAGTTATAACATCACGAACAAGGGTTCCAATCAATCTGCACTTTATGACACCTATAAACATATAGAAATTCCATTTGGAATCACATTAAAAAACTGATCAAACAGATTCGTCAAAAGTTGAAACTTTAAACATAACAAGTCTCTGATGTCAAAAATACAAAGCAAAAGGAATTTCATCAATAGGGTCAATTGGTGAAAAGTCATAACTCGTCAAATAGGGCTTCCCAGAATTCTGAACTAATTGCATCAGCATGACTACATTAAATGACCGACTTTGAGAGATTCAAAACCCAGTCAAACAGACTCAAAACAACTAAAAATATGAAATATAGTCTCTCAGGTATGGATACTAGACACTCCCAAAGTGGCGAGTCTTGAAACATTTCTGGGTGCAAGATATTCAATTGCAAACATGGCCTCTTGTCGCTGTTTGACACGGGGTAAAAATGTAGATTTAACAATTGCTCAAAATGGGATCTTACAGAATAGCTCAGAATGGAAATTTAACATCATGGAACACTTAGATGCACTAAATGGAGGGTGTTAGAAACATTAAACACCTTACGGGGCTCAAAGGTACAATCGGGTACATAGGCATCAAAAGTGTTTATAGGGCTCAATTTTTTCAACAGTGCTCAAAATTCGGGCTAGACTTTTGAGTGCCAACATGTTGCATGATCTAATGGTTGCATTGGTTGCATGCATGATCTTGATCTCTAAGAACTGATTCACCCCCCCCTCAATTATTCTAAGGAATTGCAACAATTGGTATCAAATCGATCTTCTTAAGAGGACTAATTTGAAGGTACTAGAACCAAAAGATCAAGATGTAAAAAAAGAGGTACTCAAGCTTAACAAGGATAACTTCTCTACATGGAAAACTCTAATGAAGCTATAGCTAGGAGGTCTTGGAGACCATGGAAAATCTACCATCATCACTAAGCATGTTGATCTTGCTAGAGCCTTAACTACTGATGATCTAAAAAAGAAGAAAGAACACAATCAGGAAATGTTGGAGATTTCCTCTACCCTATGTTATGCTGAGTTTGATGATATCAAGGGTTGTGATTTTGCAAAGAAGATGTAGGATACCCTACACACTATTTATAGAGGATATGTGAATGTTTTGAGATCTTAGAGGTAAGTTCGATGACATGAGGATGCAAGAAGGTGAGAACATTGCTCAATATTTCTCTAGAATGAAATATGATGTTAATGCTATTGGCTCCTAATTTAATTGATTTATAAAGTAACCAAGAAACTAGAGCAATATATCTAAGGCTAGCAAATTCCTATGATGGATGCACTTGACTACAATTCTTGGGCCAACTATAAGGTCAGACCCTTCTTCTTCTTCAGGCTCTACAAAACCTAGGCAAGTGTACCTCGAGATTCTAATATATGGTACTAGTGCAAATAAATATAAAACATTAACAATAGATTGAACCCTTATATCTTCTAATACTTTATGCAATAATATAGGAATAAAATAGCTACAAATCGTAACCTATGAACACATAAGATAAGTGCGGGTTAATTCCTTTTAGCACACTGCAAAACATGAAAAATTGAACTAATTTGATTCAAATGATTTGTGTAAATGACCATCATCTCATCTTGCATTTGATTTAATGATCAATGCCTTATCCATTGCAACATAGAGTCACTACCAATAGGATGACCTAACTTGATTGCCTTACAATTAAGTTTATCAACTGAAATCCCCAAACTCCATTCTTACTAGTATCCCATCCATACACCTAGAAACCTAATTAGATCATTGAAGAATTTACTTAACTTATTGAATTAAAAGAAACAATAGATCTAACACACAAATCATCCAATCTATCTTAAATTAAATGAACCTTATTCATTCAATCACAAAGTTAATAGCATATGAAGAATCAAGAGACAAAATAAGAGAACACATATAATTCATTGTAAATCCCATTTTTTATTTATCCTTGGAAAGAATGAATACATTAACTAGTAACACTAAATGTAACTCAAGATATGTCACATGATCTATAATCAATTTTCATTTTCTTAGAGAAACAAGACATGAAATGAAAACTAGAAACCTGCACAAGAATAGATGTGTGTGTTGGAAATATTCAACACTATGCTAATTTACTAAGAGGGGAGGGGTGAATAAGTAACTTCTAAAACTTTGACAATTTTAGTTCTTAATCTAATAAATCAATTAGCACTTAGTTCATCACATATACATTAGAAACTAAAAACATGAAAGCGCAAAGATTTGGTGACCCAGAAACCTTCCAAATAGAAAGTAAAACTTGGGTGGGGATGATATCCACAAACTTTAGTATTGTAGCATAAAGTTGGTTTGTTAAGGCTTACATTGATCACTTCTTATGATCTACCCTATTAGGAGCAAAAAGAACTACTAGGTCCACCTTGTAGGAGGATTTATAAATACACAATGAAGTATGCACTTAGTAAAGAGATTTATAAAAGACTGTTAGGTCTACCTTGTTAAAGGATTTTGATTGGTTCACCTATTAGGATGAAGCAGTTGATTTCTAATTTGCAATTGAGTTTGCTGATAGAGATTCCTTAGTTTACTAATCACCTTTCTGTGATCGATTTGTCTCTGCTACTCCTTATGCTGATATGGCCTTCATAATTATTTATTTGTTGCATTCAAAACTTGAACTTTTTTCATTTACAATACATATGCTCACATTTGCTTTCTTGTCCTTTCTCATACACTTTAATACATTTGAAATGATAGAATACATTACATACATATACCAATCCAAATTACAAAATTTCAAAGTCGGCAATGACACAAGTTAACACAAATATTACAAAGTTAGCCCACATGAAGATACCTAGGTTCTGAAGACCGACTTAGTGAGGTTTTGATACTCGACATCCACTATCATTGCTTCGCATCATCATGCTCTTGGTAGATGTAGAATCTCAGTGCATACTAATCACTTTCAAGTAGTCTTGAACTCGGTCTACACTGGTGACTAGGTAGATATTGTGCAACTCGACAAACACTGTATCACTTGGTTACCATGGAGTGGCTCAATTAACACTGGCTTCAGATCACGTGAACTAAAAAATTTGCAGATACTGCAATGCTTGGTAACCACTAATAAACTTGGTGAACACTAAAATTCTTAGTTTAAATTGCTAAACTTCACATTGACTAAATCTACTCACTAACCACTAAGAATAGTCCAAAAGACTCGGTAGCAATTGTAAAGCTTGGTGGCTACTGTATTACATGGAAAACACTATAAACTATTCAATAAGCTTAGGAACTATACATATTCTAAATAAGTGTGTGTCACTAATAACAAACTTGATTGATATGTCAACAATCTCCCCCTTTGGTATTAGTGACAAAAACACTTATTAGCCCAAAACTGAATACCTTGTATTCATCACCATGTGATACTAGCTTGGTATATTTTTGAGATTTTTCAAAATTGGTCTTTGTAAGGTATATATAGAGTAGTTTTCCACCATAGCATATTTCTCCCCCATACTATGTGTTATACTATGTACATATAACTTTTCTCTTATATACATATGACATATCTCCCCTTGTAACTCTTCTCTTCTCCCCTTTTTTGACAGTAATGCCAAAGATTTATTCAACATATTTACATGGAGATACCAAAATGAGATAAGAATTTAGAGTGTACCTTGAGGATAATTTCCAAGGTTTTATCCTAGTTCTCTTGTAAGACTTTGCAAGTATGAATTTCAATTTGCACTTCTACTGATAGTTCAATCATGTGATTTGCAATAGAGAAGTTGTTATCATGGATCCGAGTTTTTGAATATACAATGTTTTTTTTCATAGCATCCATGAATGGAAGGATCATAATTTTTATATCAATCAATGTTTAATGGATCCTTGCTTCTTCTCTTAGCAATTTTGCTTGCATGTATGACAAAAATATGATCTTCTTAAAATGTGCAGAGCTTGAACTAGGGTCAAGTTGTAGCTGCAAAGAACTTGGTTCAAGATTTGTATCAATTTTGGACAATTTGTCCTTTACTTCTTTTGTATACTCAATGAAATCACATAGTTTTGCAAAAAGTGATGACACATTTGAACAAGATGCCTCAAGATTGACCAAAATTGTTGAAAGCTCAACTTGATAAATAGCTATTTGTTGAGCAATGTGCTCCAACACTTTATTGTTGAATGTCGTTTAAGCCTTTTCAAACAACTTTTCTTAACCTTCGGTGTCCTCATTAAATTTTTGGACTGCTTCTACAAGCTGAAACAAAATAGGTTGAGAAGAATCAACCTCAATTCCTATAGCGTTGGGAAAAATATTCTTGGCATCATCTATAATCTTATACTCTCTATCTCTCTCTTCTTCCAATCTTTACTGTTTGGCCTTTTTCTGGAGAAGTTCACCAAATATGTGCATTTGGTCTGTAGAAAGATTGTAGATATCCCATTTGGGAATTTTTGTTTCCTCATCCAAATCTATATCTTCCTCTATCTCCTTTCCTTTTCCCAAAAAAATTGTATTAGGTTGAGCCTTAGGCTCAAATATCCTAGCACTTATTGCTTTTGTACCCAGAATGGAAACAATAGTGGACATACTCGGGCTTGTAGTAAAAACTAATAATGTACTAACTAATGGAATACTTATAGAAATGCTTGAAGAATTCAAAATTGATGAAGTCAAAATTGTAGAACCCAAAATTAAAGTAGACAAAACTAGAGAGCATGAATGAACTCAAAACTAAAGAAGTCAAAATTGGAGGAGTGAAGACTGAAGAACTCAACTTGGTGGATAAAGAAGGAGTCTATAGCTTGGTTGATGAAGTGGAAGTCACTTCTATCAATGATATGCTAAGATGAGTTGGGGCAAAGAGTGATTGGACATTTAATGTATCAGTAGTAATCACAACCAAACTTGCTAAAGTTGTCTCCATACTTGATGTAGTCAATAGTTTTCTTAGGGAGTGAGGAAGTAAGGTAATGACTATAGCAGCTATGTTTACTAGATTAGTCTCCTCATCATCTTGCTTATCTCCCTTGATAGCTTTTGCACCTTGATCCTCTTCATCTTCTCCATCATCAAAATGAGTCACTTCTTCAACATTTTCTTCCTCATAAATCCTTATCTTCTTCTTCATCAACATCCTTTACTTCAATTGGAAATTCACTTGGTTTATGAAGATGATAAATGTTTTTCCAAGTGTTTGTAGCATTTCTAATAACATTCTCTATATCCTTGATCAAAATTAAACAAGTATTAAACCTTAGAGTCATTTTTTCTTCATTTTTCTTTAAAGACTCTTTAACCTTAGCATCTGATATGCTCAGTAGTAACTACCTCAAGGTTTGTACATATATGTCTTTGACTATTTGCATGGAAAAATTTCATCTTGGCTTTATTTTCTCTAGCAATTTACTAGATTTTTGAGAAGCAATTTGGTCTGGTGAGTACTTCCATTTACCCATTTTGCTCTACCACTGTCCTGATTTCATATTTCAAAGATTTAAATTTTTTTATTCTAGCCCCTTCTTCCAATTTCTTCAACTTTTCCTGGAAGATGGGAGGAGGTCTACTGAGTACAATGCCACTTCCTTTCTTTTGTGACCTCCTTGTGAAGACTGTTGTGGATGATTTTGTAGGCTTGGTGATGATCACCTTACCTTTTTCTTCAAAGGTTCTTCTTCTTTCTTAGATTCTTCCTTATCCTCTACCTATTCCTCATCCTCACCTTTGCCATTGGTTAATAAGAGAGGTGCACTAGATTTTAGTTTGGCTATCATTCTCTTCCCTTTGTTAACCACTTGAGGGAGCTTTATCTCTAGCTCTATTCTTGCCTTAGCTTCTTCATAAGTTCCAAAATAAGGGGCCTTGGGATAAATAGGTTCATTGACATCATTAGTCTCATGAATATTCACCTCCTAGCCAAGAGGTTTGACCCACACAACTCTAGGTTTGACTGCCTGGATATATACCTTGTCACAGTCAACCATGAAGCACACATCATCCTTGCTTTCTTCAACTAACTTCTTTGAAATCCTAAACCTATTGTTCATTTTCTCTTTGAACAAATCAAAGTAGTTCTCCATGATGCTGCCATATTTCTCACCCATTTTTGCAATATATTCATTTATTTGGTAAAGTACAAGTACATCTTTTCTCCAGACTATAGTGCCTTTGGAAGGGAAGAACTTTTAGACATAAAATAATAGACAAGTTAACAGTGAACCAAATTTGCAAGGGTTGTTCTTGGAAGTTCTAATACTTTCAATATTCTTATTGAATTGCCTCAACAATAACTTGGCAAGGTCATAAGATAGGTTGTTCTTAGCCACTTTATATGTCAAATCCATAGCTTCACATGATACATTGTTAAGATGGCTTGAATTATATATCTTATGAGCAATAACATGAATTCCAAATTTTGACTCTGCATCTATAACACTGCTTATTTTCATACCTCTGCCATCCCACTCAGCTAGGGTTCTCTTCTCCAACTCTTCTTGATCTAGGGTTTTAGTTGTTTTGGTTTTGGTGAGCATGGAAAGGCTAGTGATTTGATGAATCATTTTCTTCATTATCAGAATTGGCTGCTCTAACCATAGTTGTCTATTATGCACCTAGCTAAAGATATACCTAATCCATTCAATTTGAAACTCTTAGGGCATATGGGGAATATTTGTTAATCCTTTTGCTTCCAAAAACTAATGCTCAGGTTTTAGGGTTCCATCAACACATAACTTACCTAGGGCATCATCCATCTCTAGAGTACCAATTTCTTGAATTGCACATTTAAAATGAGTATGAATGTCATTAACAAGAAGTACCTTGGAAGGGATTTGAGATTGATCTCCTCTTGGGTCTAGGGTTTCAGCAACTGTGGACATGAGCTTGAAATCTGACACTTTACATTGAACACCTCAAACCAACATGTCATATCCTTTCTTCACCTTGCTACTGCTGGATGCCGTTCTCACTTAGTAGCTTGAGAGAACTTTGAAGAAATTTTGCAAAATTTTTGCTCAAGTCACTTGATTGCACTAAAAATAGCTCTTTGCAATATCACTTAAAAAATTCTCGATAAGAAATGAATTTGATTCCATGCCTTTTGTTAAAACTTTTCCATTAATTCTCAGTACAGAGAGATAAGTTACCAATTATGCTTGATAGTCTATCATCCACTATGCCAATGATCACTTGGTGACATCATTGTGATTTCTTAACCACAAGTGCCTTAAGTTAATTTTGACCTTTGATAGAGTCTATGACTCGACCTTACTCGGTAGAGAAGGTAACTCGATAATAACTAATACCGTTCTTGCTGAGTAATCCCTTTGTATCTTGTATATAGATTTGGATCTTTGTCACCTTTCAACTGGAACTGATTTAGATGTCTTCTTTGATAGCTTGGTTCTAGTTCTTCCATGAGAACTTAATTAGAAATGGTAGAGTCACCCGATTCTTGAGTGACTTGACCATCATTACTTGGACTAGTATCCTCGATAGACTTAGGAATCCATTGTTGTCTCATTTGCTTTCAAATGTTATTAGCCTTTGCTTTCGTCCCATCTTCAATTTGACTAGTATTCATACAATTTTTGGCAAGATGACCAAGTTTGTACAAACGAAACATCTTTTAGTGGTATCTCTTTTTTTCATATTATGTTTAACACAATTCATACCAATGTGTCCAAATTCTCCATAGTAATGACATCTACACTAGGTATTGTAGTCCCAACCAAATATTGCTTTCACAATTTGTTCTACAGGGTTCAATGTCTTTGTTTTGCATTTTGATGCCTTGTGTCCATGTTTCTTACATTTGTGACTATTTCCTTCAAATTTTAGTTTCTCTTTGCATTCATTAGCACTGTGACAATGCTAATTGTAACTGTAGCATTTTCCATTGAATTTTTCTTTTCCATTACTTCAACATTTATTTGATGTATGACCTATCCTACCATAGTAATTACAAGTAGGTCTTTGATTCTTTTGAGTAGCTTATTGGAGGATTCACCCTTTTTGTATCCAATTCCTACTTTTCCTTTTTGCCTATAGAGGTTTTTCTCATTTATTTGATCCGTGTTTGCTTGAGATTTCATCATTCTATCATTGATTTGTTTCTCTCTGTTTAGGTCATTTCTCAATCTTTCACTAATTTTTTTTTTAGATCTTAGCTTATTTTTTATTCTTTCATTGATTTGCCTTTCAAAATTTAGATCATTCCTGATTCTTTCATTTTCAAGTCTTAGGCTCATGATTTCCTCATTTGCATTGGAGATTTGATCAATAAGATCTGCTTGCTGAAGGGATTGGTTCTGGATTTCATTTTTCCTTCCATCCATTTCTTCTTTTATCTTATTTTTCTATTCCAAAACTTCACATATCCTTATTGACTAAATTTCTTGTTCTCTTTCAGCTTTCTTACTTCTTCTTGCAAGGAACCATTCTTCTCAAGGATTGCTTTGAATGCATCATTTGCTTCATCTGAGCTACTTGAAGGGTGAAGGTCTCCACTTCTTTCTTCAATGTAGAGATGATCATTCATTTGATTTGCAATTTCCTTTCTTCTTTTTAGGTATTGGGAAAGTTTCTCCTTAGCTTTCTTGAGTTGGGCAATGGCCATTTTTAGATCCAACTTTTCATTGTCAATAGCTTTTTCAAGTCTGAATATCTCCATATCCTTGATCTTTGCTCAAGTTGTTAAACTTTCTCTTGAGAACCACAAAGCCCTGATACCAATTGTTGGAAATATTCAAGACTATGCTAAGTTATTGAGAGGGGGGTGAGTCGGTAACTTATAAAACTTTGACAATTTCAATTCTTAATCCAATAAATCAATTAGTACTTAGTACATCACATATGCATGAGAAACTGAAAACATGAAAGCATCCATAACACTTCAACACAAAGATTTGGTGACCCAAAAACCTTCCAAATATAAAGTAAAATTGGGGTGGGGATGATGCCCACAAACTTTAGTATTGCAACATAAAGTTGGTCTATTAAGGCTAACATTGATCACTTCTGATGATCTACCCTGTTAGGAGCAAATAGGACTACTAGGTCCTCCTTGTAAGAGGATTTATAAATACACAATGAAGTATGTACTCAGTAAACAGATTTATAAAAGACTGTTAGGTCTACCTTGTTAAAGGATTTTGATTGGTTCACCTATTAGGATGAAGTAGTTGATCTCTAATTTGCAACTAAGTTTTCTAATAGAGATTCTTTACTGTATTGATCACGTTTTTGTGATAAATTTTCCTTTGCTACTCCTTATGCTGATATGGTCTTCATAAGTCTTTATCTATTGCATTCAAAACTTGAACTTTTCACATTCACAATACATATGCTCACATTTGCATTCTTATCATTTCTCATAAAATTTCATACATTTGAAATGATACAATACATTACATATATATACCAATCTAAATTACAAAATTTCAAAGTTGACCATGACACAAGTTAACAAAAATATTACAAAGTTGGCCCACATGAAGATACTTGGTTCTAAAGATTGACTTGAGGAGGTTCTAATACTCAAAATCTACTGTCATTGCTTGACATTATCATGTTCTTGGTAGACATATAAGCTCGGTCCATACTAATCACTTTCAAGTAGTCTTGAACTCAGTCTACACTAGTGACTCGATAGATATTGTGCAAGTTAGGAAACACTATGTCACTTGGTTACCATGGAGTGGCTTGGTTAACACTGGCTTCACACCACATGAACTGCAAACTTGGTAGATACTGTAATGCTTGATAACCACTAATAAACTTGTTGAACTTCATACTAACTGAATCTTCTTGGTAACCATTGAGAAAGTCCAAAAGACTCAGTAGCAACTATAAAGCTTGGTGGCTACTGAATTACATGGCAAACATTGTAAACTATTCAATGAGCTTGGTAGCTATATAGATTTTAAATAAGTGTGTGTCACTAATAAAAAACTTGACTGATATGTCAATAGTATGGCCTTCATAGCTAAAGCTGTTCTTAATAGATAGGAAGTAAAACTAACAAACAACCTGGTTTCACAGTAAAAATTGGAACCCCTAGAATGAATGAGAGAAAGAAAGATATAGAAGAAATGAATCCTAGATTTGCTCTGCATTTTCCACCTATCCACATGGAAAACTTCCCCAAGAAGTTAAAAACATATCTCTAATCTCTCCCAACATTTGGCAAATCAAATTCTCACTCATTTTTCCTCCAAATTTGAAAATAGCTTCAACATTTTTGATGGAACAATAACTATTTACAAAAGAAAAAAATCTCTAAAAAGTTCCATTAAAAAGCATGCAAATTGTGAAATACTAGAGGCAAACTACATCATTATGTATCAAATTTAAAACATATTGAGCCAACCAAACATATCAAGTGTATCATAACATAATTTTGTAACTGTATTGATGAAATCATTTCCTACAAATGAGCATCCCACTGAAAATATAAAACTCCCTGTAACAACTATCCTTTAATACCTATGTAAAGACTAGTTAAAAAATGGATAGTTTGTCTCTTGCCAATTCCAACAGTATATTGGGTGGCACATTTTGGTTCACTCTCGCCCCTCTAGCAGCCATTTGAAAAATTGGCCTAGGGCTATAAAATAGACAGTTTAAATGAATAGATTTGAAAATTTTGAAATATCTCTATAGTCTAAACAATAATAAATTCATCATTTAAAACAAAAATTTCAACTTGGAGATTAAATGCTAACAAAATGGGACTAAAATATTCATTATTTTAATATATCTCCTTATACCTCCATTAACGATTCAAACAATGCCACATGTCAAAAAATGATAGGCCTGCTTGACCACTGGTGGGTCCCACATAACATTATGCACTACTTTGAATCCATCTCCCATCATGTTTTTAATTCATGGGAGGTTTGTTAGAATTCTTTAGAATAACTGAGAGGGGGGGGTGGGGGGGGGGGGGGGTGAATCAGTTATCTAAGGTCCAAATGCCCTATTAATACCTTTTTACTACTTTTAATGAATCCATACACTTTTCATCCATCCAAACTTAAATCAATCATATAAGCAAGTTATAGTAAATCAATATGCAAAGATAAAACATCAAAGATCAACACATGACACAATGATTTATGTGGAAACCCAATTTGGGAAAAACCACCAGTAACATGCTACTTGATTCTCACTCTTCTGAAGTGATGCCCTGTTAAAAGCTTGCCCTGTTAAAGGCTTACAACACACTGTTAAATGTGACCCTATTAGAGGATTTCACCAAACTATTAGGAATGGGCCTGGTTAAAGGTGTTTAGAACATTCACTTGGGATGTCACCCTGTTAAAGGATTTATCTTATGGCTATTAAACCAACCTAATTCCATAGGATTTAAACTTACTCTTACAATTTCTAGAAAGTAACGCTAATGGTCTTTTGATCTGATATAACTTACAACATACTTTGCAAATTTCATATCACACTTTCAGTTCAATCCTTATGCTTGGCTTCAATCACTCCAGCTCTGACTACTTGTCTTCCTCTCAAGCTTCATCTCCTTGAGTCTTCTTACTCATTCTGCCAATGCAATCATCCTTGTGGTCGTTTATCCAAACAAAATTCCTATGCTTTCTTCTCCTTAGCACCTTCTTCAGTACTTCATGATTTTATGCTTGACCACCTCTCTCTCTCTTTTATTAACTTATGTCTTCTTAAATAGAAATCTGATTTGCCTTTGCTGCTCAATTCTCCCTCTCCAATTTTAGGGGTTCAAAATGGATTAGGTAGGATACAATGTATCTACCCCATATCTTGTTTTCTTCTAGATACTTCGCTAGTTGTATCCTTAAAAATGTTCTACACGGTGTTCTGTGCCACCAGTTCATCATTCTTATCTTCCTTTTAATTCACAAATTCTAGATAACAACCTTGTCGGCTTAGATCTGGAAAATCTTTGATTTCCAAAATAATGTAGCAAATCAACATTATTGAGTTACTAATGCTCAACACCTCTGTGTTACTCGGCACCTATACTTGCTTGGCACTTGGTTCTGCTCTGCACTTGATAAACTCTATGTCACTCGGCATCTGAACTTGCTTGGCATTTGAAGTTTACTCAGCATCTGAAGTTTACTCAACATCTAAAGTTTACTTGGCATCTGAAGTTTACTTGGAATTTGAAGTTTACTCGGCATTAACTAGAAATTTTCTTGGCTCTTACTAGCTTGCTCAGCTCCTTCTCTCTAATGAACTTAGTTGAGCTTTAGAAAAGACTTAGCTAAAACCTTAAATCTTTGATATGTTTTAGTGTGCCCATTCTTTGTATCTTATAGTATGTCATCAAATACACTTTTTCATCAATGGCTTAGATGATCTTTGTACTTCATTACAACATCATAACTTCAACCTTTCTCTAGGTGTTCTAGTTACGTCTTATTGATTGCCTCCTCCTTGAAAATCAACTAATTGATAGTATTTGGATCACTAAAGCAAAATTCATTCCTGCAAGTAGAAAGTTTGACATCAATGACAAAACAATGATTGAGGACATTCTTTACCAGTTCCATATATTATTCCAACAACTTTTCTTATGATCATTTCAATCATTTCCAACAATCTCCCTCTTTGGCATTGATGGCAAACCAAACTGATCAATTAATCAACTTAGTTACCACCAAGATTGTATACGTTGTCTTGCGTCATTTTTACTACTGATCTCATATATCTCCCTCTTTCATATATATTCTCCCTCTTTCATATATATCTCCCTCTTTCTTTGTATTGATAAGATTTTTGCATATTTCTCCCTCTTTGACATAAATGCCAAAGATGTAGCATCTCTATCATGCAAAATATAAGTTTTGGTTTCTTGTTGATTTTCTCCCTCTATCACCATGCTTGTGACTGATTTGGAGTTTTTTCTCCTACTGTCATCCTTTGCATCAACCTGTTAATATTTCAATGATTTATTTCTGTTGATGCAAGGCAGCTTCCTTGTTGCCTTAAACTGCTTGAGTTAGGGGTATTACCCCCAACTTGCCTCTAAGATATTCATAGGCATCCTTGGGCAATGGTTTGGTGAAGATATCTATAGTTTGTTCCTTTGTGTGAATGTACTACAACTTTACTTGTTTGTCTTCTACCAATTCTCTGACATAATGATACTTGATTGAAATATGCTTGGTTTTTGCATGCATCACTAGATTTTTGGATATGTTTATAGCACTTGTATTATCACAATACAATATCATAGGTTTTGTTACTTCTTCTTTCATTCCATTCAATAGATGTGTGAGCCATACAATGTTTGTGCAATTGACTGCAACTGCCACATATTCTGACTCTGTAGTGGACTAGGATGCACATGTTTGTTTCTTGCTAGTCCAGGTGACCAGCCTTTTGATTAGAAATAATGCACCTCCACTTGTGCTTTTTCTATCATCAATGTTTCCTCCCCAGTCTGCATCTGTATATGCATTGAGCTCAAATTTTCCATTCTTTTTATAGTATAGACCAAAGTTATCAGTTCCTTTAAGATATCTCATTATTATTTTTACTGCTATGAGATGATTTTCTTTAGGATTAGCAGAGAACCTAGCCACTATTCCAACTGCTAATGCTATGTCTGGTCTACTATGTACAACATATTGTAGTTTTTTAATCATGGATCTATACATTGTTTGATTGACTTCAACTGACTCATCATTTTTGGACAGCTTATTTCCTGTTGCCATTGGTGTGCTGACTAGTTTGGATTCCTCCAATCCAAATGTTTTAAGAATTTCTTTGATGTATTTTGATTGTGTAACAAATATTCCATGTTTGAGTTGATGTACTTGCAACCTAACAAAAAATTTGATTTCTCCAAACATAGACATCTCAAATTCATGTTTCATTTTGTCAGCAAAACCTTTGCAAAGTACTTCCTTACCACCAAACACTATGTCATCCATAAAGATTTCAGATGCAATAATGTCTTTACCTTCTTCTGCTTTGATGTACATGTTGCTGTTATCATCAGTTCTTTCAAATCCAATTTGTACTAGATACTTGTGAAGTCTCTCATACCATGCTCTAGGTGCTTGTTTCAAACCATAGAGTGCTTTATGTAGCTTACACACCATATCCCTATTGTTTTCATCAACAAATCCTTCTAGTTGTTCAATGTAGACTTCTTCTTCTAGTATACCATTTAAGAAGGCAGATTTTACATCCATCTGATAGAATTTAAAATCTTTGTAGGTAGCATATGCAAGTAAAGTTCTTACTCCTTCCATTCTATCAATAGGGGAAAATATTTCCCCATAGTCTATTCCTTCTTCTTGAGCACAACCCTTGCATACTAGTCTAGCTTTGTTTCTAGTAATCTCACCATTCTCATCTAGTTTGTTTCTGAATACCCATTTGGTGCCAATCACATTCTTGTTAGTTGGTCTAGGAACCAAAATCCAAGTTTTATTTTTTCTTATTTGATCAATTTCTTCTTCCATAGCTTTATACCATCCATCATCTTGTAATGCACCATATACTATCTTGGGTTCAAATTTGTTGATCAAACATGATTCATGTCTTAGTCTATTCCTTGTCATTGGTCTTGGATCTTTATCACCAATTATCTGTTCAACAGGGTGATCCCTTTTTACATATCTGAATAACCTTGGCTTTGTCCTTGTTTCCATGTTTGATCTTCCAGATTCAGGATCACTATGCACTTCCTTGTCAGGTTGTTCTTCATTATGTGTACTGTCTTCAGAATCAGATTGTCCATTTCCTTCATTTTGCAACTCGGCTTCTGAATGCAACTCGACATTCACTGGTTGAGACTCAGCTGAGATTGAAATTTGTTGTTGAGTTTCAATTTGATTGACATCATCCTTATCAATAGTCATTCCTTCATAAGAATACACAAAGGTTCTGTACTCTTCCATTTTCTTCGGTACTTCAGCTTGAACTTGTATGTGCTCATCAAAATTTATATTTGCACTTTTCACAATTTTGTTAGTGTTAGTATTCAAGCACTTATATGCCTTACTTCTAGTGGAATAATCAAGAAATATGCCTTCATCACTTTTTGCATCAAATTTTTCATTTCTAGCATCTTTAAGGATAAAGCATTTACAACCAAACACTTTGAAATTTTTTACATTGGGTGAGTAACCATACCATAATTAAAAAGGTGTTGTATTTGTACCTTTCTTGACTTATACTCGGTTCAGTGTATGAAAAAATACACTTACCACTTCTCTCCAGTATTTTAGAGCAATAGTCTTTTCATCATTAATGTTCTGGCATAGTCAATCATATATCTATTTCTTCTCTCAGAAATTTGATTCTATGGAGGAGTTCTAGGAGCTGACGTTTGTCTTTTGATTCCTTTATCATTACAGAATATCTTGAATTCATTTGATGTAAATTCACCACCTCTATCTGATCTTAGGCATTTCAGGATTTTTCCAGTTTCTTTTCAACTCTAGCCACATACCACTTAAACATTTGAAAAGCTTTAGATTTTTGTTTTAAAAACATAACAGTCATCATCCTGGAATAGTCACCAACAAATAGCATTATGTATTTATCTCCTCTATAGCTTTGTATTTCCATTGGACCACATAAGTCAGTGTGAACTAACTCAAGTATCTCTTTAGATGTATAGTTTTTGCTTTTGAAACTTGACTTTGTCATCTTTCCTAGCTAACATTGTTTGCACATGATATTATCAAGCTTCTTCAATTTTGGTAAACCTTCGACTTTCTTCATTTTACTAGTGTTGACTAGATTGTCAAAGTTGACATGACATAATCTTCTATGCCATAACCATTCATCATCAAATTTTGCAAATAAACAAGAAACATCATCCATATCAAGGTAAAACAAATTACTCTTTGTTTGATCTCCTTTTCCTATCAGTTTACCATCACTATCATAGATTTTTGCAATTTTTTTTCCAAATTTCACTTTGCAACCTATATTGCCTAACTGTGAGACACTCAGTAAATTGTAGTTTAATCCTTCAACATAGTATGCATTGTCACATGAAATTTGTTCTGTGAGCTTAATGAAACCTTTTCCTTTGATTTGGCATGGAGCATCATTACCAAATCTAACACTATTTCCATCATACTGAGTAAAATTAACAAACTTACTTTTGTCTCCTGTCATGTGATGTGAGCATCCACTGTCTATGATCCATCTGTCATTCTTGTTTATACATGTTACCAGTGCCACGGGGTCTTCTTCATCAGATTGGTCCTTCATGGCTACATAAACAACTTCATCATCATTGTCATCAGAATTTTCTTCAACAATATAACACTTCTTACCTTTTTCTTTGTAATCTCTCTTGTCATCATCTCTTTTGTATTTGTTGCCTTCCTTGGAATCCTTTTTCTGTAGACACCTTGCATCAATATGACCTACTTCATTGCAATTAAAACAAATGATAGGAATCTTACCTTTGAATTTTCCTTTGCCCTTGTGAAATCTTCTAGCGAGAAATGCTTCCAATTGTTCCACATCTTCCTCATCAGTGCTACTATCACTGGATACATACTTCATTTTTCTTCCTTTCTTTGATTTCACCCGTTCAACATCTTTCAGTGATAACTTGGCCTTTAAAGTAGATTCAACATTTTTAGGTCTGTAGTTGTCAAAGTTAGATAACTCAAATGCAGTGAGTCTACCTATTATACCTTCAAAACTTAGATTATTTCCTGGTATACATCTTAGCTCTTGTATTGCTGATACTCTAATAGCATAGATAGGGAACAAGGTTCTTAAGAACTTACTATTAATAGGATCTTCATCCAGTTGACCACTCAAGAATCTTATTGCACTTACCACTTCCTTTATTCTTGCACCATACTGAGCAGCATTCTCATTTTCTTCTATTTTCATGTCATCAAACTTTCCTCTAATACTTTCTCTTTTTGCTCTTTGTACATTCTGATCTCCTCCATAGATTTCTGATAGAGCTTTCCACATTTTGAATGCAGTGTCACATCCTTTGATATCATCAAATTTAGCATAGCTGAATGCAGAGGCAATTTCCAACATTGTCTGATTTCTTGCTTGTTTTTCATGTCTTCTGGAGTAGGAGCACCTGTTGGATCTACATGTTCAGTGACAATTGAATTTTTGGCATAATCTCCTATGGATCCAAGATGTAGCTTCATCAAAATTTTCCATGCAAAAAAGTTGTCTTTGTTGAACTTGGGAACTTCTCTCTTTGGCATTTTGATCTTTTCAGCTTGTAGTCCCTTTAAACTGAATCAACAGTCAGGCTCTGATACCAATTATTAGAATTCTTTAGAATAAATGAGAGGGGGGGTGGGGGTTAATCAATTATCCAAGGTCCAAATGCCCTATTAATACCTTTTTACTACTTTTAATGAATCCATACACTTTTCATTCATCCAAACTTAAATCAATCATATAAGCAAGTTACAGTAAATCAATATGCAAAGATAAAACATCAAAGATCAACACATGACACAATGATTTAGGTGGAAACCCAATTTGGGAAAAACCACCAGTAACATGCTACTTGATTCTCACTCTTTTGAAGTGATGCCCTATTAAAGGCTTACAACACACTGTTAAATGTGACCCTGTTAGAGGATTTCACCAAACTGTTAGGAATGGGCCTGGTTAAAGGTCTTTAGAACATTCACTTGGAATGTCACCCCATTAAAGGATTTATCTTATGGCTATTAAACCAACCTAAGTCCATAGGATTTAAACTTACTTTTACAATTGCTAGAAAGTAATGATAATGGTCTTTTGATCTGATATAACTTACAACATACTTTACAGATTTCAGCTCACACTTTTAGTTCAATCCTTATGCTTGGCTTCAATCACTCCAGCTCTAACTGCTTGTCTTCCTCTCAAGATTCATCTCCTTGAGTCTTCTTACTCATTCTACCAATGCAATCATCCTTGTGTTCATCTATCCAAATAGAATTCCTGTGCTTTCTTCTCCTTAGCACCTTCTTCAGTACTTCATGCTTTTATGCTTGACCACCTCTCTCTCTTTTTTATTAACTTATGTCTTCTTAAATAGAAATCTGATTTTCCTTTGCCACTTAATTCTCCCTCTCCAATTTTAAGGTTTCAAAATAGATTAGGTAGGATACAATGTATCTACCCCATATCTTGTTCTCTTCTAGAGACTTTTCCAGTTGTATCCTTAAAAACATTCTACATGGTGTTCTATGCCACCAGCTCATCATTCTTATCTTCCTTTTAATTCACAAATTTCTAGATAACAACCTTGTCAGCTTAGATCTGGTGAATCTTCAATTTCCAAAATAATGCAGCAACTCGACATTATTGAGTTACTAATGCTCGACACCTCTGTGTTACTCGGCACCTATACCTGCTTGGCACTTGGTTCTGCTCGACACTTGATAAACTCTATGTCACTCGGTATCTAAACTTGCTCGGCATCTGAAGTTTACTCGGCATCTAAAGTTTACTCGGCATTAACTAGGAATTTTCTCGGCTCTTACTAGCTTGCTCGGCTCCTTCTCTCTAATGAACTTAGTTGAGCTTTAGAAAAGACTTAGCTAAAACCTTAAATCTTTGATATGTTTTAGTGTGCCCATTCTTTGTATCTTATAGTATGTCATCAAATACACTTTTTCATCAATGGCTTAGTTGATCCTTGTACTTCATTACAACATCATAACTTCAACCTTTCTCTAGGTGTTCTAGTTACATCTTATTGATTGCCTCCTCCTTGACAATCAACTAATTGATAGTATTTGGATCACTAAAGAAAAATTCATTCCTGCAAGTAGCAAGTTTGACATCAATGAAAAAACAATGATTGAGGACATTCTTTACCAGTTCCATATATTATTCCAACAACTTTTCTTATGATCATTTCAATCATTTCCAACAAGGTTTCCATATAGCTACTGGTGAAATCCTCACAATTTTTGGTGGTAACATAGCAAACACTAGATATTTTAAAGAAACCTGAGGTAAGTCAAAATCATTTGACTTTGCCATCCACCTAGATGGGCGTGCTCCACAATGTGAGCTGTGCCTTTCAAAAGGTTGGTGTCCTTAAGACATTAAGTCTATTGCATTGAATAGTATTTAAACATTATAATGAACATCCACACTATGCATGTGTGATTATTCTTTTTTTAGTATTTTCACTCTGTTTTTGGTGCTAGCCATACTTTGGAATGAACACACGCAACCTTACCTTTTTTGGCACTTGGAATTTACTTTAGGTGAAGTTAACTCACCTCCTTGCATGGAAGGGAACATGATGCTTAGCCTCCTTATCTTCCAGGAGCTCTGTTTTATGTCTCAAGATGATTGGCAATGGCTTTGTATTTTCTTTTGACCAAACCATCTATCATCATTGCTTGGATGCACTTAAGACCATGTTGACGGTCCTTGAATTTCACTTGAACAATTCCATTTGGATGGTTCTCATAAACCTTTACCCTTTCTATTGGACTAATTTTACTACATTCCTCTGCTATATTTGCTTCCAAGTTTGATAGAAGAGTTGGATCATAATGTAACTCAATAGGCATAAACATGTTTTTCAAAAGCTCATTAGCATCAACATCTTGGCGTCATCAAAGCCATCCCACCCAAGAGCCTTCTATTCAAGATGCTTGATCTTCTTTTTCTTATATTTTCTTGGATCTCTTTTGATAAAAGTGTCCCCTCTCTACACAAATTTTGCACAACTAATAGACATAACATGTTTCCCGCCAAGGCATAAAGGAGTACCATCCAAGAGTTGAAGTTCCAAATCAATTGAAGGTTCCTTCAAGTATGTTACAAGTGCATCACCCTTTTATTTACCACTCTCTTTGTCAACATAAATCTTTATCCATAGCTTTTTTGTGTTAGGATCCTCTTTAATGATACCACATTTTGAGAATACCTTTGTAATTTCCTTAAGAGTAACATCTTTTGGTAATCCTATCACATAAATGTGTGTGTTGACTTTCAAATAAAACCAAGTATCTGGTGGTTGTTATCCTTTGACTTCCATTTTGAACCAGGTTTTGGATTCGTTGTCAGAAAAACAACTTTGAATTCATTTTTAATAGCAACATCTATCATATTTGGCATTGGCATTATTTCCTCCTCATCCACAAATGTCATTTCATCTTCTCCATAAAGTGATCCTTTATGAAAAGAACCATCTTGTGGAACCCAAGCCCGAAGTTTACAATCCCATTTGTATACAATTGCATCATCCTTTCTGAATTCATCTTCTCCATCTGGAGGAGTACAAGGTCTTTCATCAGTCTTGCTTGTATCTTCTTCTATAACAAAGGCATGTAACTTGACATCTGCCTCCTTTGTATTCTGGGATTCAAAGCCTTTGCTTCTGCCTCTACTTTCCTAACCTCCTCTTTCTATCTAATAAAATCATCATCATTTACCATAGTCTCGAAGTCACCATTAGAGGCATCATTTTTAAATATCTTCCCATTAACATGAGGTTGACTAATAAAATTAAATGCAAGATTTATGCCATCATTTTGATGTTGTTGAAAGTCTGATTCTTTGGTAGAAATCAGCATATATAATTCTTGAATGTCAAATAATGTCATCCAATCACTTCTGCCTTCAACCCATAACAATGTGCTCTCGGTGAAGTAACTTGATGCATAATATTCTTGCAGTTCACCAATAGTATAAGGGCCAACATATTCCTGATTCTCCCCAAGTATGTACCACCCAAGCTCCTAAGAAAATAAATCATTTTGATCACCTGTAACCTTTGTGTCACTCTGCATTTTTGGCTTGAATGAAAAAGAGGAGGTTACTTTGATTCTTGCAAATTAACTCCTTTAATATTCACATTAAAGGAATACCATCATGGTCTTCTCCCTACTCCAACCATTATTACTATAGCACCTTTATATTTCAAAAAATCACATTCATTCTAACACATTTTAGTCACTTTGAAAACTCCATGATGCCTTATCAATCAGATGGAATTTAGTGAAGCCCCAAGGTGGGTCTAGCTATAATTTTTTTTGTTTTAAAACAACTGATATGTCAAATTGATCTAATGAACATTAGGAATTGATCAAGATCAAAATCAACCACTGAACCATCATTTTATAACTCATTCCCACCTTTTTGCAAACTTTTCAATTTTGTGTTAGGAGGTGCTTTGACTAGCTTTAAAAACTGATCCAAACACCTAACTGAGCTCTGAGATCAAACATATTAACTCTCTATTCTATACACTTGCATCTTGTCAAATCTCATCTCGTGATGAATTCTCAATCAAAATATATTGACCATCAAAGTTGCCCTCTCAGAGCTGCCTACTGTATACACTAAAAATTGTCCTGAATGACTATAATACTAGTCACATTCCTCTACTTATTTAATTAAATTATTTTAATTAAATAAGTTCATTTTTGCCTAAGTATTTAAATTTAATTTAAATACTCCTAGCTCTAATGTGTTAATTTAAATTAACACATGTTTCTCCACATATTCCTTTTTTTAAAATAAATTTTATTTATTTAAAATCCTCCATATTCCCATTAATTCTTCTAGACCTAAATTAAAGTAAATTTCATTTAATTTAATTTTTATACTAATCTATAAGCCTAAGAGTATGTGTACTCTTATGAGTTGTCATCATAAGGGTTTGCATTTCTTTCTAAGCACATGGTGTTTACAACTTGAGAACTTTCTACACACATGTGCCACCTCATCATTTTATCCTCCCAATTAAGGATATGAGATAAAGAGATAAGGTGCTTAATCCTTATCCTTATCCTTATCCTTATCTTCTAGACACCCTCTAGATGTTTCCTGAGAGTCTTTAAATAGAAGCCTTGTCTCAAGCATTGCATTTAGAGGATTATTGGATTGCATTGATACACCGTCGCTTTGAGTCTAGAATCACTAGATTGAGAGCTTGCATTATAGGTACATTTTCATATGGAGTTCATAGGTTGCATCTTAGTGATTTGATAGTTGGCAAGATTTACATTTTGTATTGCATCTTAGTTTTTGTTGTGCATGCATATTTAGTTTACATTCTAGTTTAGCTTTCATTCTAGTTATAGCTTGCATCTTGCATATTTAGTTTACATTCTAGTTTTAGATTTCATTCTAGTTATACCTTGCATTCATAGATAGTTTTCATCATTTCATGTTCATTGCATCATAGAATACCTTTGAGTGTGACTTCCTCCATAGTCATATTTTGAAAGTATTCTTCTTTTTATATAGTCTAGGATCATATTGCACATTCACTTTGCACTCACACTCACATTTGCACTTCCACACAAGGGATTTACTTATTGTTGTGTTTGTGAGAGCATACCAAACACACCCTCCATCAGAGATACACCAACAATGGCTACACATAGCTGCCCTTGTTGAGTATTAGAGGTGG
The DNA here is from genome assembly GCA_028749045.1 of Cupressus sempervirens. Lineage (NCBI taxonomy): Eukaryota > Viridiplantae > Streptophyta > Pinopsida > Cupressales > Cupressaceae > Cupressus > Cupressus sempervirens. The sequence continues at coordinate 803,303,210 of CM053783.1, read as the reverse complement.
TTGGAATTTTGGTTTTTTGGTTGCTTTTGTGAATTTCTTTTAAAATAGCTTGATTCCTTTGGCTTCCAACAATTTGCACATTTTTCCAGCACACATTTTTGGTACGCCTGGTGGGACCCACTTCGCGGGTTCAAATTGGTTCAAGCTAAGGTTGGAGGCTTGCGGTTGGAGATTAACTTGCGTAAGGAGCATCTAATCAAGCCACGAGATCAGTCACCATCTTTGGAGCACATGAGGTGAGTACCCTATATTTTGTTCCTCTTTGTTGAAAAAAAAAAAAAAGTATAGGGGTTTCGTGTAGGTTTTCTTCATTTTTTTTTTATGCCATTTAGGTTATTAAAAAAAAAAAAAAAAAAAAGTGAGATAGAGGGGTTATTTTCATTTTTGCATATGGGGAGGGGAGACAACAATTTAAAAAAAAAAAAAAAAAGGGTTGTGTTTATTAAAATATAAATAATAAAAATAAAAAATTAAAAAAAATAAATAAAAAATTTAATTTAATTTTTTTTTTAAAGCCAGAGCCGCCGCCGCCGCCGGCTCCCTCTCTTTTCCAGCCTGAGCCGCCTCCACCGGTGGCTCCCCTACTTTCGGCGCCGCCGCCGCCCCAACGGCTCTCCTTTCTGTCCGGCGCCGCCGCTTTCGCCCGCGGCTTCACCTTCGCGCCCCCGCCTATTTCCTCTGCCTGCGGCCATTCTTTTTTCTTCCGCGGCCGCTATTTTCCTCTCGCGTCCTCTCCCGCGACCGTGGCCTGTTGGTGCCGCCGCCACCGCTGAGTAACGAGTGCCGCCCGCGCTTATATCCTTTGCACGCGGTCGCCTGCCGGCGGCGGCACCTGAACTACCTGCAGCCACCGCCCGCGCTTACAACTTCTCCATCGCCGCCCTCGCATGTATCCATGCCACTTCCACCATTGCTCCCTATACCTGAAACTCTAAAATCTCCTCCCCCTCTCTCTATCTTCCTCTCTATCCATCTATACTTTTACTACCTCTGTCTCAATGGATTTTTCTCCTTCACCTATTTTTATCTCCACTTTCATCTACTCAAATTCCACACCATAGACAAGAACTACCTGCTTCGAGTCCCATGTTGTAATCCGATCCGTGCAGGGAATTGAGGATTTATATCTTAAAAATAACGAGCGACTTACAGGATAGTTTCAAAATTCGAAGTACATCGTCAAAGTAATCATAGAGTGTTGCAAAAAACTAAATTTTCTTGCAAAGAGTATAGAAATGCCTCGAGGCCTCATTGAGATGTTGCGTGGTCTTATTGCCTGAGATCCGCACGACATGATTTTTGAAAAGGAAACCCTGATACACGTATTCAAGCCCGAAAACAATCCCTTCCACATTATCTTGCAACTCAGATGTATTGTTCTATAATGATTGAATAATATTCTTGGCTTTCGTTAAAAAAATAAAAAAAAATAAAAAAAAAATTTATAAAAAAATAAATTTTTTTTTTTTGCTTTTTATTTCCTGCAAATAGGCCTTTTAATTAGAATCAAATTTATTTTTTGTGCATAAGGGCATTTAGATCTTTATTTTTTATTTTCTTTTTAGTCAAAACATTCAAAGATTAAAAAAAAAATATTTGCTTTTCGTGTGCCTAATTTTTGCAACATTGATTGAACATTGTATATTTTAATCACGTGTGTCTTCAATTAGATTAGAAAACTTAAAATTTCTTTGGTAATGAATGAGTGTCTTTTAAACCCCAAGTCCACTTACCTATTCTCTCCCCTCACGCCTTTGGGCGATCTTGGGTGCACAAGAAATAAGTGGATTTATTTTTTATTTTATTAGGAGGCCTGCTTGGGGATTTCATCACCCCTTGGGATGACCTCAACTCCAACATTCTGGCGGAGTATAAAAATCGGGAGGTGAATCGAAAGACACCTCTCTTGGAAGTGTAATATTGTCACTCTTGGCTAAGCCCCAAAGAACTTTATACCTTTGGGAAGTGAAGGAGGAGATTGGGTTACCGTCTCCCCCTGACTGTGTGGCAGTATTTCCTTTCATCTACAGATTCGGGCCTCACGTACCTTGTGTATATCGAGGACGCCCCCTAGTTGACCCTTGTACAACCTAGTTTAACCTTATAGGACTGTTGGTGTGTTTGGCGTGTTTGAAGCACATTGGTATTGTACATATTTCATTGTTTGCTTTTGTATCTTAAACCTAAAAATTCAAAAAAAAAAAAATCATAAAAGTTCAAAAATCCAAAAAAAAAAAAAAAAAAAACATTTCAAAAACACAAAAAAAAAAACCTCTTTTTAATCATCATTCCAAATCATTTCACGTCACATATTCCTTCCATCCAAGACATCGTTCCCTCTTACATATCCATCTTACCTTCATCATTCAAAACGTTGCTTGACATCTTCATCATCTTTATTTATCTGAATCATTTTCTGGTCATTCAATCACATTCTTAATCTTCATCCTAGTCATGATTCATCATTATTCATATTCATTTTCCCTAGTCAAGCTCATCATCCATTCTTAATTCGATTCTTCAAATCAGCATTCTTCTAATCCAATTCCTTGTCAAATTCAGTCATCCAAGTCAAACTCAATCTTTCAAAAACTTCATTCACGTCTTCTTCTATTTCAACCTGACATCACATATTCTACTTCAGATATAGGAGCATTGTCTTATCATTGGACTTTCATTCAAATCAAACATTCACTTTGTTTACACTATCATAGGGTTCTTATCAAATCAAATCGAACCCTCATCCAATCCAAATCCAAACCAAATCAATATCAACTCAATTCAAATTCAAACAAATCAAATCAAAGTCCAATCAGCACAAAGTTCCTAATTCCAAGTTCATATTTCCTCTTCAAATCTTTTCATCACTTTTCATCTTGCATCCATGGATTCAAATCTGCTTCTTTCAATGATTGACAATATTGCATGACAACATGGTCTTGTATCTCCTCCATATCAAATTCCTTCTCAACACTTCAATTCTAATCTATCTTATGTTCATCATTCTCCTACCTTTGACAAGGGAAATCCATCTCCTTATCCTTCATCTGTAGACAATTCCATCCATAGCCAATATAATTCCTCTGTCATAAATGACCTCACCATAGAAATTGAGGAACTAAAGAACACACTCTTGGATAAAATAAGTCCGCAGGAAAAGGTTATTTTCTTTGCTATGTGTCCTTCATTTTCTAGCTCTCATATCCCTCCATACAATTCTATTCATGGCCCACACAATGCCTCAGATATACATACCCTTACCAAGAAAATGGAGGAAATGAAGAATTGTCTCTCATATCTCAAAGGCATTAGCTCTCATGTCCCATCCAATCTTAATCCCCCATGTAATCTCCCTTGCTATGAACCTAATCCAAATCCTTTATCCATAATTCCACCTCCACAAAATTCTAATCCTATAACTACATCATCCCCTAATCCTCCAACTACATCATCTCCTAAGCCTCAAACAATGTCATCCCCACCTCGTCAGGGGTATTTCACAACACTTTTGGCTAGATTGAAAATTCAGCATAATGTGAGCCAATCACCCAAAGCCACACCTCCAGTTCCATCTCAAGACCTTCCTTCAAAGCATGATGTTTCTCCTCTAGATCTGAGTATTTCTCCATCCCATCATTCCAATATCCCTCAAGATTCATCCATCCCTCCTAGTCCATCTTCTGATTCCCCTCTTAATCAAGATCAAGACATTACACCTACCATGCACATTACTAATTCCATTCCATCTCCATCATTACTATCCATAGATATTCCCCTTCATGAAAAAGTTTCTTCCACTCCATTCACTAATACTCCTCCATGTCAAGATCAAATTATTCCCTTTCATGATACCATTTCCTCCACACCCACATATGATGATCCACTTACCATGCTATATGATCTTCTTTCACCACATGATTCCATTCCTTCCACGTCCTCATATGATTCTAGTCCATTTCATGATCCACTCCTTGAGCTATATGATATTCTTTCATGTCAAGATCAAAGTACTCCATCTCATAGTTCTACTCCCTCCATTCCATCTCATGAACCTATTCCATCTCACAATCCACTCATTCCGCTCAATGATCTTTTTCCAAGTCAAGATCAATACACCCCTTCATCCATATTTCATGATCCTTCTCCATCTCGTGATCCTATTATCCCTCATGATCCCCCTCATAACTCTATTCTTTCACACCTATCCAATCTCCTCATAAACCCCATACACCTAGACTCGCATCTTGCATTGAGAATACTAAGTATCCCCTTAAAAAAATAATTCCTCAAGATGTTGGTACACCTTCCAATTTTTCCAATTCCAAAACTCTTCCTCCTTCATCTTCCAAGTCCATTTTAGGTCCTTATAGTCCATCCATTCTAGGTTCTTATAGTCCATCCATTCTAGGTCCTTATATTCCATCGTCAAACTCTTCTTCACTTCCTTCCATATTAGGTCCTTATATACATCCTTCTACCTTGTCCACATTTTCCAATTTATCCCTTCATAGTCCTAGTAAAGATCAACAAAGGCACACATCCTTGAATTCCTTCCAACGTTCACCTTCCATCCGTTCTCCATCTTATTTACCTTCATGCACCCATACCATGGCCAATGGAAGCAAATTGGATGCCAAAGAAAAAGAAAACAAAGACGAAAATCCACAAAAGCGTAAGGATCAACATGTCCCATTTAAGCGACATGTCCAAGAAAAGAAAAATCAGATCCAAAATGCAATAAAAAAGCCACAAAGGCTAAAAATCAAAAGTGCAAAAGTTATGTGGATACCAAAGTTACTTAATGTAGCAATGAATCTCAAAGAAAGATTCCAAATGACATCCAATGCTAATTCAAAGGTCTCCCTCCTTCATAAATGCTCTCAACCTCCATTTTCCAAATCCATTTTGGGTCATTATACACCCAAATCTGCCATCCCAACTCTATCATCTCCTTCATCCATTTTGGGTCCCTATATCCCAAAATTCCAACTTTCTCCTACACATCCTTCACAATTTACTCCTTTCCACCACCCTTCAAGGTGTGTGCCAATGAAGATCTTTCCACTTCCTTTATAAGTCTTCCAATCTAGTGTCCATCAATCATGTCTTCCTCCTACTTACTCAACTCCATTAATTCAAACTTTTTCATAGGTCATTGTCTTCTATTCCCCAATTCACATTAGCATTCTTTTCCTTACCCTATCAACATCTACGAGAAAATACCAACAATTCCTTGAAAATAAATAAAAAAATGATAAAAAAATTAAAGAAGCATAAATATCAAGGGATACATCCATATACCTAGATGCTTGAGTCCTCCCTTCATTTTCCTACTATGTATCCATTGTCTTCCACTTTCACTTATCTATCCATTAACTTCCCTTTTTCCACTTGCACTCTACACTAGGGGCAAGTTCCATCCATAAGTACCTTCCATATCCTTTCCTACATATTCCCATAATTCTTACATATATTTGGTCTTGACATCTCTATCCTATAGTCCTTGTCATGTTCATGTTCATTTGTCCATTATCCTATATACTTCCTACATTCTTCAATATGTTTGATCTTGACATGTTATCCCTATCTTGCATTCCCTAGTCCTTGTCACGTTCATCCATTTTCCATCTATATGCATACATCTTCCCATCCTCTTTTCATGTTCATTCATATCTTTTCCATCCATAATCCTACGCACGTCTGTCCTTCTTCCATATACCCTTGATCTTGGTTATCCCTTTTATTTCATCCACTTCTTATCACGCATTTCCTTCATATCCTTCATATCATTATCCCTTTTCCATCCATATCCTTCATATAATTATCCCTCCTCCATATCCTTCGTATCATTATCCCTTTTTCATGCCTTCCTTTATTTCACTTTCATACCCATGCTCATAATCAATACTAGAGGCACAACAACAAAAATGCTCATACATGCTTAAGAAGAGCACATGCCTTCTCTTCCTCCATATGCGAGCTTTCACACCATCCATCCATTTTCATGCCATCCTTCCCTACCATTATTTCCTTCCATTTTCATATCCTTGGAATGGGGCATTGTTGGTTACTCCTTTGAAATGTGGTTCCCCATTATAACTATATCTGTTGGTCATCCATATTATTCCTCCATTCATATATCTACCCAACCTTCCTATCCATTAACAAATACCGTGGCTCTCCCTTGTCATTGGTCTCAATCCATTCTATTCCAAATTCATTCACTTCTATTCATTCATTCATATCAAATTCAATCTAAATCTTTCACATTCAATCCATTTATTCTACAATCATTCAATCAATTAATTTCTCTCCATTCTATCTATTCATTCATATCACATTCAATCCGAGTCTCCCAATCTATTCAATCGATTCATTATCCTCTAATCTCATCATATTTTCTTCTTCCAATTACTTCATTCTCCATTCATCCATTATCTTATCTCATCTTATCTTATCCATATTCCCACCACACTGAGCTTCCATCCATAAAACCAACCTCATCAAATAGTGATTGCAAACAAGCTTACACAAATTCACATTTAGACTCAATGATTTGAGAACATCAGTCCTTTTACTATCATTGCCAGCAACCAATCACAAATATCTCATTTCAATTCAATCAATCAAACAGTTTTTGCCTTACAGGATGAATCCTTCCTACACAAGCTAATAAATTTAACAATTTTATCAGGTTCATGGCAAGCATGGTGAATTGAATGATTACTTAGTCATAATGTCTTTTTGTTAATTTTATCTTTGTGAGTCAGTGATAGCCTTCCCCAGTGTGCCTCGATCTTCCATATCTTGGTATCATTTGAACGGCTTATCCTGATTACACATGTTATTTTGCAATATGATCTATTTTCATGATTCTTTAGCACATCTATGTGAGTTTCAAGTTATGTTAATGCATTTCTCATTGGGGGAAATGGGTTAGCACACTTTCCACCAAGCTCCTTAAAAAGACTTTGGGTGTGCCTAGACCTCTCCAGTGCATATATGTCATTTGTTCCCCCATGACTCTGAAACCTGCATCCATTGTGTTAAGAGTCTAATACACGCAAAGGAATCTTGTCATCTATGCTTCTATAGCATTTGGTGCATAACTCCTCTTGCAATATTAAAATAAGGTTTTCTCTCCATATGAACACAATTGAATCTCTTGCATTCATGTAATTAAGTTGCATTTAGATTATCATTTTCCATCACCCTTCTCCTTTGTCATTGTCACCAATTCTCTCCTATCTTCTCTAGGGCAACCTGTATTTTCTTTGATATGATGTCGTGCCGACATCACATCAAAGAGGGGCAAAATGTATACACTAAAAATTGTCCTGAATGACTATAATACTAGTCACATTCCTCTACTTATTTAATTAAATTATTTTAATTAAATAAGTTCATTTTTGCCTAAGTATTTAAATTTAATTTAAATACTCCTAGCTCTAATGTGTTAATTTAAATTAACACATGTTTCTCCACATATTCCTTTTTTTAAAATAAATTTTATTTATTTAAAATCCTCCATATTCCCATTAATTCTTCTAGACCTTGATTAAATTAAATTTCATTTAATTTAATCTTTATTCAAACCACCTAGAAGTATGTGCATTCATATGAGTTGTCATCACATATTTTAAGCACATGTTGTCTACACCATAGGAATCTTCTACACACACATGTCATCTCATCAGTCTTATCCATCTATCTAGAATGTGAGATAAGGTGCTTAGTTGTCAATTCTTATCCTTATCTCCTGTGCTTAGTTGTCAATCCCTATCCTTATCTCCTAGTGGTTCTAAGCACATTCTAGATGCTTCCTCCATCCACTTTAAATAGATGTCTTGTCTCAAGCTTTCCTCACGACGAGACACTATGGGAAGAGAACCCCGGTTGGGTTAGGAATCATTAGAGGTCCATTAGAATTGCTTATCATTGCATCATCATTCTGTTATTTTGATTTCTCATATCATTTAGTCTAGGTATATATTTCATTTGCATTTACACATCCAAGAGATTCAACCATTATTGTGTTTCTAAGAGCATACCGAACATTTTCTCCCTTGCTATATTCATAGTTTGAGGTTTGCATAATCTTGGTTACAATTTTATGCAACACACCTACAAGTAAATGTGTTAGAAAATAATAAATTATGCTCAAATTTGGCTTCAAAAATTGGGTAAATGAATACTTGGGGGCACACAAAATGGGGGATTGGTTCACTTCCATGAGGAGAATATATGTCTAGGATTAAGGCTCATGATGAATAATAGGGAAAATTTGGTGAGCGGTCAAATTGGGCTGCTCAAAAATTCCAGACTAGAAACACTAGCAAATTTTTAATTTTTTTTTGCAAACAGAATGGACCTAGGAAGGTGTGTAGATGGATTCGTCAAGGTTTAAAAATTGGCACATTTAAAGCATTTTTGGATTAGAACATAGTGGTGCAATCCATTCAATCTCACCTATCATTGATTCAAATTAATGAGATCCCAAATAGGCATACCGACCAATCTGCCTTTCTTGACACTAGTAAAAGGTTACAAATTGCTTTTGGAATTGCGTTCGAAAACTGAACAAACAGATTTGTCATAAGCTCAAAATTGAAACATAACAAGTATTTGACCTATAAAATGTAATGAAAAAGGAATTTTCTTATTTTAGTCAATTGGGTCAAAGTCATAATGAGTCAAACAAGGCCTCCTAGAATTTTGAACAATTTGCATCAACATGATAATAATAAATGGCCAATTTTGGGGGATTCAAAACCTCATTAAAATATATTGAAATGACTCAAAATATAAAACATAGGTTCTTTGATATGGAGATTAAATTTTACCAAAGTGGAGAGTCATGAAAAATTATTGGGTACAAGTTATTCAATTGCAAATAAGGCCTTCTATCACTATTTGACACTTGGTGAAAAATGCATATTTGGATATTACTCAAAATAGAACTTCACCAAATGACTCAGAATGGAAATTTATCTTCATAGGATGAGTAGATATACTAAATTGATTGTTTTAGAAACATTTAAATACCTTTTAGGCCTCAAAAGGACAACCAAGTACACATGCATTAAAAAGTGCTTATAGGGATTGATTTTTTCAATGATATTGAAAATTAGTGCTTCAATTTTGAGTCCCAACAAATGCTATAAGAGGAGCTAATGGTATTATAAATGATGATACTATATTAAGAAAATTATTGAGAATATTGCTGCCCATCTATGCTATTATATTTTCTACCATACAAGAACTGAGATCTATATTAGGTTCTAATCTGACTCTATAAGGTTTGGAAGTTAGGCTTACTGCCTTTGAGCTCTCTAATTATGATAACTTCAAATCTGACAATGTTGAATATGATTTTAAAGCTATTTTGTCACTAAAGGAACCTAAATAAAAGAGTAAAAAGGTCAAATATGTTTCTAGTGATAGTGATACAAATGAGGAGGATGTAGAACAACTTGAAGAACTATTAGCAAGGAGATTTCATAGAGGCAAGGGAAAATTTAAAGGTAAGTTACCTATCATGTGTTTTAATTGTAATGAGGTTGGTCATATTGCTACTAGATGTCTATAGAAGAAGAGCTATAGAAGTGGAGACAAATACAAAAGTCAAAGAGATGAGGACAACAAAGATTACAAAGAAAAAGGTAGGAAGTCTTGCTACATTGTAGAAGAGGAAACTAAAGATGGATATGATGATCATGAAGATGAAGGATTATTGTTATGAGGATGAGGCAATTGCACTGGTGTCTTGTATGAACAAAAATGACAGATGGATCATTGATAGTGGGTGTTCACATGACATTATTGGAGATAAAAGTATGTTCATTACCTTGATTTATTATGATGGAAATAGTATAAGGTTTGGTAATGATGCACCCTATTTGATAAAAATAAAAGGATCTATCAAACTTACTTAAAAGCTTTTGTCTGACAATGCTTATTATGTTGAAGAACTTAATTGTAATTTTTTGAGTATGTCATAATTGAATAGTTTAGGTTCAAAGGTTGAGTTTAAGAACAAGATAGCTAAGATATTTGATACTAATGGGAAACTAATTGGGAAAGGTGATCAAAATAGAGGTAGTCTATTTTATCTTGATATGAATGATGCTACTTGTCTTGTTGTGGAGTTTGATGATGTGTGGTTATGGTAAAAGAGGTTATGTCATGTTAGTTTTGATAACTTGGTTAGTATCAGTAGTATGAAAAGAGTGAGAGGTTTTCCTAAATTGAAGAAACCTAACAATATAATTTGCAAACAATGTCAGTTAGGCAAGATGAAAAAATCTAGTTTTAAGAGTAAGACTCACACCTCTAAAAGAATTTTGGAGATTGTTCATACTGACTTGTGCAGACCAATTGAAGTGCAAAGCTTCAAGGGTGACAAGTACATTGTGCTATTTGTTGATGATTATTCTAGGTTGATGACAGTTATGATTTTGAAATAGAGATGTGATTCTTTCCCAATGTTTAAGTGGTACTTAGCAAGAGTTAAAAAGGAGATAGGTAAAAGTATAAAATGTCTAAGATTTGATAGAGGTGGATAATTTACATCAAATGAGTTTGAAATGTTCTGTAATGACAGAGGAATCAAAAGAAAAACATCTACACCCAGGACCACTCCACAAAATGGAATTGCTGAAAGGAGGAATAGATATATGATGGACTATGCTAGGAAACTCATGATGGAGAAGAATGTTGCTTTGAAATACTAGAGAGGGGCTGTAAGTACAACTGTCTATACCTTGAACCATGTGTAAGTCAAGAAAGGTACTCATTCAACACCTTTTGAATTTTGGTATGGATACTCACCTAATGTAAATTAGATGCTAAAAGTGAAGAAGGTATATTCCCCCACAAGAAGTAAAGCTTATAAGTGTTTAAATACTAACATTAACAAAGTTGTGGGAAGTGCACATGTGAAATTTGATGAATATATAGAGGTACATGAGATTGAACCTATGAAGGAACAAGAGCGATAAAAAAATCTTGTATACTATTATTAAGGTATGCCCACTCATGAAGATTCTATAAATCAAATTGTGAATCAACAACAAGTTTCAATGACTGCCAAGTCACACACAATGAATGTCGAGTTGCATTTAGGAATTGAGCTACAATTAGGTGTTGAGTTGCAGACTAAAGTTGAGGCACATTCTAATTCTTGGATTAGTGTAGATGAAAGAGATGTTGAATTACTTGATAGAGAAGTACATAGTGATTCATAAGTTGATAGATCTAATGAGGAAAGTAGAGTAGAACCAAGATTTTCAAAGTATGTCAAGAGACATCACCCTACTGAACACATTATTGGAAATAGAGATGCTAGACCAATGATAAGAAATAGGTTGAGAAGTGATACATGTTTGTTGAGCATGCATGAGCCTAAGATAGTTATAGATTCCTTAGAAAATGAGGATTGGAGTAAAGCCATGGAAGAAGGGATTGAGTAGATTGAGAAAAATAAGACATGGATTGTAGTTCCCAGACTAGAGGATAAGAATGTGATTATAACTAAGTGGGTGTACAAAAAAAAAGTTAGATGAAAATGGTGAAGTCATGAGAAATAAGGAAAGATTAGTTTGAAAAGGGTATGCACAAGAAGACATGATAGACTATGGAGAAACATTTTCCCCTATTGCAAGATTGGAAGGAGTAAGAACTCTACTTTCTTATTATGAATACAAAGGTTTCAAAGTTTATCAAATGGATGTGAAATAGACATTTTTGAATGACATATTAGAAGAAAAGGTTTACATAGAATAACCATAAAGGTTTGTTGATGCTAACGATAAGAAAATGGTATGTATGTAGACTACACAAAGCTTTATATGGTTTAAAGAAAGCCCCAGGAGCATGGTATGAAAGGCTTCACAATTATCTTATGAAGATTGGTTTTGAGAGGACTGATGATAACAAAAATCTATACTTGAAGACATAAAAAGGTAAAGGTATTTTGCTAGCTGATTTTTTTTTGATGATATCATTTTGGAGGTTAACATGGATTATGTAAAGTATTTGCAGATAAAACAAAGAAAGAATTTGAGATGTCCATGTTTGGAGAGATCAAGTTATTTGTTGGTTTGCAAGTATATTAGATGAATATGGTATATACATCACTCAGTCTAAGTATGTGAAGGAAATGTTGAATTTTTTTGAATTGGAAGATTCAAAACCAATTAGCACACCTATGGTGACATGACACAATTTGTTAAAGGAATGATGATTTATTTGATGTGAATCAAACATTGTACAAGTCTATGATTGGCAAATTACAATATGTAGGACATAGTAGACCTGAAATTGCATTATCTGTTGCGTTAGTTGCAAGATTCTCTGCTAATCCTATGGAGAATCATTTGATGGCTATTAAGAGAATAATGAGATATCTAAAAGGAATAGAAGACTAAGGTCTATACTGCAAAAAAAATGAAAAAATTGAGTTGAGAGCCTATATTGATGCTGATTGGGTTGAAAACATTAATGATAGAAAGAGCGCTAGTGGAGGAGAATTTTTCTTGGGAAAGAGGTTGGTTACCTAGACCAACAAGAAAAAAAAATTCATATCTCAATCTACTGCTGAAGCTAAATATGTTGTTGTAGTAGAAAATTATACAAACATTGAATGGATCAAACATCTACTCAAAGGTATGAAGGAGGAAATCATTGAACCTATGGTCCTTTATTATGATAATACAATTTCTATAAATATATAAAAGAACCCTGTGATGCACACAAAGACTAAGCACATTGCAATCAAGTATCGTTACTTGAGAAAGTTAGTTCAAGAAAAAGAAGGGAGGATGGAATATGTGAATACAAATGAGCATATAACTGATATCTTCACAAAAGCTTTACGTAAGGATGCTTGTGTGTATATAAGAGGTAAAATAGGGGTGAAACCACTATCCAAAACTACTTAAGAATCATAAGTAGTTCCTTTCATCAACTGAAGCTTAATATTATATCTTACAACTTGATGCAATGGATATTACTTTAGGAGTTGCCTAAATTAATAAAGGAACTGAATAAAAATAGTTTTAGTCAAAAGTTATGTGACAGAGGGAGAAACTAAACTTGTTAACATCTTCATGTTGAGATGACAAGTCTTTGACATTTTTGTCAAAGAGGAGATATAAGAACATGGACAAATAGTAAAGGGAGAAACAAAGAATACCAAACATAGTGAGAAAGAAATATAAAATATTCACTTAGAGGGAGGTAGTGTATTCGATGTTTACTAATGAGGGAGAAATGAATAAAAGAAATACATCTACCTAGTAAGAGGGAGATATATGCCAAAAGGATAAGCCCTACAAGATGATAGATGAAGGGAGTCATAAGGAAGAGTTGATTGTCTATTGATCAGAACAAAATTTTGTAGCCAATACAGAAGATGAAAGTTGTTGATAGAGGAAGAGAGTTCAATACAAGGAATTATTTTCTTTTTAGTATTACTGTTGGTACTATTTTTCCATCAATTCCAAAGAGGGAGATTGTTGATATGAGATTGTTTTGAAGTTTAGAAACTATAATAGAAAAATCATTATTTTCTTACTAATGTCAAACCTACTACTTGCTAGTAAGACAACTACTTAGTTGATTTGAGTACTATCATTTGTTTGATTGATGAACATGATTTAATCAAATATGTTAACCAAAAAACCTAGAAGAAAGGTTGAGTTATGGTATAAAAAGGAGTACAAAGATTAGTTAAGATAGTGATGATATAGTGTATTGTTTATCTACTTAAGGCTGCAAAGGTTGGCTACACTAATTAAGTCTACAAGAAAAACTATGAATAATTATGCCTTTCAAGCTTGACTTAGTGAACAATAGGTGTCGTGCAAAGTTAGGGAAAGATGAGAAAAAAATCAATTGGAGCTGACCAAAGTAAAAATTTAGGGTATGCTGAGTGAACTTAGTGTAAGATGAGTAAAGTTGAGTTGATGCTAAGCACCAGCAAACTATAGTGTTTACCTAGTAAACTAGTGGAAGACAAGTGTAAGAATAGTATGGAAGCTAAGTAATAACATATTGATGCCGAGTGCCAGTATTCATGTTAAATTATAGATTTGATGAATTTGAGATGACTATTTTGTTTTCTTGAATTGTATTAAGCGTCTGGTAGAAAACTATGATGAGCTAGTGGCATAGAATTCAAGGTAAACCATTTTGAGGTGAATTCAAGGAAGATTGAGGAAGAAGTTTCTAGAGGAACCAAATGGAAAAGTGGATAGATTCATTGTATCCTACCTAATCCTACCTAACCCTAAAATGGATGATTGTGGTTGAGCAACAAAATATCTTAAATCTCTATTTATAGAGAGAGCTAGTTAGAAGAAAAGGTCATCATGTGTGAGAACCTAAGGGAGATAAGGAGTTTAAGGTATTTCTTCATTCAGTGGCTACACATAAAAGACTAAAAATGTCATGCAAAGAAAGAAGGCTCAGGAGTATGAAAGCTAGAAGGGTGAACAAGCTATCAGAGTTGAAGTGTGTAAAAGGAAAGCATAATGGAAGACTAAAATAGAGATCTATAATCTACAAGTGAGTTGTAATTTTTTTTATCAAATTAAGCCTTACTATTAATTTCTAATTATTGTATTAGTCTAGGGTAAACCCTTTGTAATCATTGTATCAGTCTAGGGTAAACCCTTTGGAATAAGATTAACCTAACAATCATTTGTAAATCCTCTAACTAGGTGACATTCCAAGTGGATGATCTAAAGTCCTCTAACAATGCTCACTCCTAATAGGGTGATTGAAATTGTCTAACTAGGTCACATTTAACAATGTGTATTGTAACCTATAATAGGGTTGGCCTTTTAGAGGGAATAACTTCATAAGAGTGAGAATTAGTAGCATGTTACTGGTGATTTTTTCCAAATTAGGTTTCCACATAAAATAATTGTGTCAAATGTGTTATTTATTAAATTTGTTATGTTTCATGTTTACATGTATGCAAATTTGTTTTGACAATAACCTACAAAGTTTAAGTGTTGCATAATCTAAAGGTTGCATTGGTTGCATGCATAATAAATTTTTATGGATATGGGTTCACTAAGAGCTGTGAAAAATTTTATTTGTACATCTAGACCTTGGGTAATTGATTCACCCACCTTATTAGTTATTCTAAAGAATTGCAATAGGTAACTCTCCTCAAATACCCTTTTGGTACGTCAAACCTTGGTTCATGGGGTTGGGAGATCTTTTGAGGAAGTTTATCATCTACTTGCCAAACTGAGTGCTTGAACTAAATACCATGTCTTAGTAGCCAAAAAACTTTCTATCCACCAGCTTAGGGGGTTACCCATTCCCATGAAGACATCCCACAATCTCACGGTCCTTAGTAGAGACAAGAGTCCCTTGGGATGTGATGACCCTTGGGAGGTAGATCTTGGTATATTTGAGAAGGGAGTGTAGTGTAAGGACAAGCTTGTGGTACCAAGATCCTAGGTTGTCCACTCTAGATAAGCATAGCTAAACTTTGGTTCAAGTGGTAATTTAGTGGATACAATTTTAAAATCTTAGGTTGTGATGTGTCTTTTAAGTTTTTGATTAAGGAAAATAGGATTTAATAGGGCCTTGAAAGCCATACAATAAAAAGAATAGTCATGAAAGATCGCTTATAGTAGCAAAAATAACTAAAAACAAACCAAAGAAACATCTCCCTACCAAAAGAAAGGAGCCAATGAAAAGCTAGGGAGGAAGGACAAAAAGCCAGGCCACCCCAAAAAAAACCAAGGTGCTCAGAAATCTCTCTTAACATTTTTTTTGCATTAATTTTTGAGCTCCGAAAGTCTACTTGCCACCTCCTTCATTTTTGAATGCTCTTTAGTATCCTTCTTCCTCATGCTAGATCTTGTGTTCTTCCTAGAGAAATCCTCCAAGGTCTTTTCCTTGGTGTTGTGGGAGGTCAGATCCTCATCCTTGCTAGTTCTCTAATCCTCCATATTGTTGTTAAGGATCTTGAGGTTTTCAATGGCTTCCTTAAGGATATTATATCTTTTTTCTACAATGATCCTAATGGAGCTTTCCATTATTACAACCTTTTTTTATGACTTCCTTTACCTCATCATCCTTGTTCTTTTCTTCCTAAATGATTATGTTCTTAAGGCTGTAGTTTTCTCTTTCAAGTTTGCACACCTTGTACTTTAGGTCTTGGAGTTCATGGAAGATCTATTTAGTAGTATGGAAACTATCAACTAAGTTAACAACAACTATTTTATCAATTGTTTCTTATGTGTGTGCATAACATTAATCAAGATAATTTGAAATTGATAAAAGCTCTCACCGAGCACATTTGAGCCTTTGACATTTTCAAACATACACATTGTCAAACCATTGAAAACCTTTTGTTAAAACCATGAGAACATTGAAAACATGAGAACGTGTAGTATTAGGAGTCTTTGGCATGATTTATAGTTCATATTTTCATAGCATACTCTTGCATTTTTCATCTTTTGATCCTCACACTTTCATATTTTAGCCCTCATTTCATATTCCTTAGTCCTCATAGATAATTCTTTGGGCCTTATATTGCATCCCTTATTCCTCACCTTGCATCTCCTAGTCTTCATCTTGTAGCCCTTAGTCTTCATCTTGCATCTCCTAACTTGCATTTTTGCATATCCTAACCCTCATTTTGCATACCCTAGTCCTCATTTTTAATGTCTTAGCCCTCACATTTTAGTTTTTCATGACTGGCATAGTCCTTATTTTGACCATAAGATCATCCTTAGCCAACCCACTTTCCACCATTCTAGTCTAAAAGTTATTAAACCCTAGATCCCTAGGTTTCCATCTTTTTACCAATTGCATCCATTTGGGCCCCAACTACACCCATCTAGGACCCAACTACACCATAGGCATAGTTGGTACTATATAGACACACTTGGCACTTTCTAGGTGCACTTGGTTGCCAAAATAATGCATTTGGACCTCCATATTGTATTTTTAGACCCTAGACTTTCCCTTAGATACTTGTATAAGTCCTCATTATGATCATGTCCTAAACCTCATTTTTACCTTATGATCCTTTCATTTTGCATACTCACCTCACATAGCCCTCATTTTGATCCCGCTTATAGACCTAATTTTGAACCTAGAACCCTTTGAACTTATTCAAAAATTAGAGCAAAGTATGAGCCTTAGAGTATCTCTTTATGTGGATGGATAAAGGATCTTGACCTTCATCTTTTTATTGTATTTTTTATAATTTTTATTGGGTCAAATTCTATCTATATCTTGATGGATTTTACCTAGTCCTTTTTATGAAGTTGATCTTTTCAATTTTTGTCTCTTTTGCACAAGATCCAAAGTCCATCCTCATAAGGTTAAACTCCTAGATTGGTATTTTCCAAAGATTTTCTCCTAAGTCCAAATCTTGCATACACTTGTCATAACCTTAGAATATCCTTAGTCTCCCCAAACACAATTTTTGTTAAACCCTAGTTGTGTAGTCATTGCACCTTGCATTTCCTCCAAGTGTCAACATCTTCCTAAGTCCAACAAACATCTCCAATAATCAACTTTCCCAAGTCCTTAATCATCTATCAAACCCAACACTTTTCGTAATCCCACATTGATATCTTACATGTCCTAGATGTCATTATCAACCCTAGCATACCCCCTTTGCATAATCCAATCTTAGTTGCATATATACACCCTTAGTCTCATTTTCACAATCTGAAGTCCCAGGTTCAAAAATAATTTTCACCTTGCATACCTTAGGATCATCTTCATATCCCTTAGTTAAAAATACAAAATGTCACTTGCATTTTTTCTTGTGCATCATTTGAACATTTCATACCATAACCCTAGGTCCTTTTTCACTTCCATAGCTTGTATAACATACCTAAACCCCAAAAATCCAAATAAAATCATGTCTTGCATACACACCCTTCAAGTTTACCAAGTTTCCACCTATTTTACCTATTGGAAATAAAAATGGGAAATTGAGTTCTAGGGGGGGGGGGGGGGGGTGAATCAATACTTAAAAATTTTGCCTCTAAAATATACCACCAACATCCATCTCATAACTTAACATGTAAATTAGAATAACTTAACATGCATCACATCCATAGCATAAAGTAAATAAAATATAAAACAACAAATTTGATTACCCATAAACGCTCCAATGAGAAGATAAAATTGGGGTAGGGATGAAACCCACAAATTTTCACTATTGTAGCTGCAAAGTGTAACCTATTATGGCTACAATGTGTTTGATCATAATCTATGATTTACTCTATGAAAGGTCTATCGTATTAAAGGCTTAAAAAGACTATTAGGTCTCACCTTGTTAGAGGATGTAAACTTACAATAAAGAAAGCATGATTAAGAGATTTACAACAAATAATTAGGAATACTAAGTTAAGAGATTTTCTTTGTATCACCTATTAGAATGATTCAACACTATGATCCTTCAGTTAGCACCTTTCTGCTTGATGTCAGATCTTCTCCTTACTATTTAAACCTTGATCCTCTTGATTAGATATGTCTCCTCCATCCTTTCACTTCTTTAATCTATTCTTTTCAAACTAATTTTGCAATACATAGCTTTGTCATGGCCATCTCGACCACCATGAATGCTCTCTAAACTCTTAGCATTCATATTCTCACACACTCACTGAACTTCTTAGGGTTTAGCCTTCTTTTATAAACTTTGGTGGTGATGGATTAGGTAAGAATCAATGACTGTGGTTGATCCTTATTGCTGCCTAATGCTTCCTTCAATTTTATTGGTTTCATGTAATGCATAGGGATTAATACTATGACTCCATCTTTATCTTTCATAATCATAAAGTATGATTATTTCAGCCTAAAAATGGTTTATATAGAAGTTTGTTCCATTACAAACATCTATGTCATAAACTGTTCACTCAGCATCTAAAGGCTCTGATGCTCAGCCTTCACTGTGCTCTTAATCCAGTAACTCAACTTCTAAATAGCTCGATACAAGCTATTTGCTCGACACCAAAATCACTCAACACATACTATTTAATCAGCTTCCTCCACTAGCTCGACACCTAAATGACTCAACACACACTAATTGATTGATACCTACTAGTGCTTGACACTAATTATCATATTGATTGACATGTATATATGACCAATTATGCTCAACAATCTTTTGATTTGCTAAATAATGAATAAGGCTTTGTTCACTACTTTTTCAAAACCAATTCCAGATTAACAATCTCCCCATTAGACATGAGTGGCAAAATAACTTTTTCATGGCATTTACATTCTTATCTAATACATAAGTCAAATAATATTTCTTCATTGCTCAAATTAATTACAAAACTTCAAAATTTAAAAATTGCTATATATCCTTCATATCTTATTACTCCATTACCCCCTGAGTAAATGCTTCATTTCTATTTCTACATTCATGACTCCTGCTAAGTAGATATCCAAAACTTCTTCATATCCATCCCAAAAAATTCATAATCCCCCTTTTTTGACACTTATGTCATTTGGGTTATACATTGACAGTGTGTTTATCCAGGAATGGCTTATGTAACTCCATGATAATATTTAATGTTGTATTTCGGTTATCACATGCTGCATCTAAGGAATGAATCTGTATTTCAAGATTAGCAGCTAGGTCAACTAAGACTTCATGAGTAGAAAGTTGTGAATCTTTCTTCATCAAAATATCAACAAAGGCTAGTTCCTTGTGTAACACATCCATGTGAGGTGTTAGCATTGACTAGATACTGATAACATTAGATATGATATTAACATCTTTTGCTTGCAACTTGACAAGCCTCTAAGCCATTAGTAACCTCTGAATGTCTAATTGACTCTTACTAGGAGATAGTTTTAAAGTACTACTTGTGATTTTTAGATCTCTTTGTAGTGGGCCAATAGCCCATTGATTTTCCTTAGTGAATAGATCAACATTGAAAATCTTTGTTTAGAGAGTGAAGATGTTCTCTAACACCTTCTTCACACTTTCCATCTTGGTTGTTAAATCAACCTATCTTAGTGCAATAGCATTAGATATCTTCTCTAAAATATTGGTATGCAACTTTCTTTTTGACCATTCTAATAACTTGACATTAGAATCTAGGTCTTCATCCTTTATCTTGTCCACAATAGTTACAAGTTGCTCCAGTACAAGCTTATCTTCATTCATTTCTGGAAGATTGAAAATATTAAAGAATATGTCTTTAATCTCATGCAAAACTTTCTTTTGCTTATGCTCCCTCTGTAAGATTTCTTGCCTCTTTTTCCTCTATAAAGCATTTTGAAGAATTCTCATCTCTTAAATTATGATTGTATTTAGATCAAAATTTAGTAATTTAATCACTTCGTCTAAATTTAAATCCTCAAATGATGTAACCTCAACACTCTTGTGTGTGCTAGAACTTGGGCTCGAGATTTATAATGGTGTGACATTTGTACTAGGACTTTGAAGATTGTGACTACTGAGAGGAGATGTAGAAACTAGCATTGTAACCAAAGTTTTTATTGCAATTTTATCCTCAAGCTCAGTAGTGAACTTCAACTCTTTAGTCTTGTCTCCTTCCTTTTGGACTTCACCCTATTGTGGTGATATAGGTACATGACATTCTTCCTGATCCTTATGCACTTTACTTCCATCCTTCTCAATAGTTGCTAAAACTTGTAAACCTAAACTATTTAGGCTTGGCACTAATGTTTCTAAAGGTTGTACTTCTACCACTGTCATTTGAATTGCAATAGTTGGCATGATAGATGGTGTCTAAGTTGTATCATTCTGTTGTTACAAGTTTACATTTTGATCTCTTTGAAGATCTTGTGATTCCTTATCTTGTATCTCTATAGTAGATGGAGGTACAATTTTTGTATCTTTTTGTATCTCCCTTATAGATGCAACTTCCATCTATTGAATTTTATCTACTTTCACCAATATAGGGTTACTACATAATAGTGTTGCATTGGTTGAGTCTTGCAAAATTTTCTTTAAGTCATCTTCTATCAAGGGATTGATGTTCTATGTTGTTTTATCTAGAACATCCTTGATTCTCATTGATTCCTATTGACTCTTTTGGTCCTCATCATGTAGAGGACTAGAACTTAACATCTATGTGTCCTACACATCTTGTTTTTCTACTTCAACTATTGCATCCTCCGCTATTTTTGTTGTTTCTTCAGTACCCTCAACATTACCTTCCTTCACCTCTTTTTCTATCTTTTCCTCATTATTCTCAGGTTCTTGCTCATCTTTTGGACCTTTCTCAGCGATGGCTTGAGTGGATAACCCATATATTGATTTCCATATTGATGTACTTTTGGTTACCATGTTTTCTATGTTCTTTTTAAAAATATGGAAAGCTCTATATTTGAGGGAAATTTTCCCTGTATGCTTTTCCATAGCTTTAGAAATCATCCTTTTATCTAATTTAGGCATGGCTTGGGCTAGTGTTGTTTCCTTGATTTATCTTTGAATTTGTAAGTTGAATTGCTACTTTTGCTCAACTCTATCATAAAGACTTTTGGGTAAATAGTAGGAAATCTCTAGTGGAGTATTCTTGAAAGTAGCAATAATATCATATATGACATCTTCAACCTTATTCTTAACAACACTCTGTAGCTTATCAAAGTCAATATGTGCAAAACTTGACAAGTCTACATTAGTTTTAATGTTTTCACACAAGTTATCAATATCAAAAGAGGGATTGTGGCTTACCACTTTGTATTGACTCAAGTCATCTGACCAAGTCTTGTCGTCACTTGAATCCTTCTGACATGTGTACTTCTTCCTTACTCTTTTGAATGTCTTTGTAGGAGGATGGCTTAGCTCTACTATAGTGCTGACTCTCTTTCATTTAGCTTTTGTCTCTTCCTTAGCCTATATAGTGACTACCCTTCTGCTTGACCTAGTTATAGGTATAGCTTTATTATAGACTCTTGGTATTTGGTTTTGAATAGTGTATTTGGAAACTCAAGTTTGTTGAAAAATTGGGACAATGTATTAATAATTGGTTGAGGCCTTTGATATTGATGTCAATGGGGGATAATATGCATGAAAAACCATCTCCTAAGTAATGAGCAAGAAGAATTCCTAAGTATGAATGTGGGAGAGATATCTTTTTAAAGAGATTTATAAAGATTCATGCAAGGAAGTAGGAATATCTCTAGAGGATATGCACATGATGTGTTGAGAGTTATTTAGTGTGTGAACAACTGATGCTAATCCTAGAATCTAAAGGATTTCATACTTGGTTAATGAAGAGGAACTAAGAAGATGAGAGCAACAAAAGAAACGTACTATTTGAAATTCTTTGAACTTAGAGGTTTTTTCATCTATGTTTCCAGTAATGCCAAAGGGTAGCATGAATGCTTATAATACTACTTTGGGGAAGTATCCTAAGCAT
Source organism: Cupressus sempervirens (assembly GCA_028749045.1). Classification (NCBI taxonomy): domain Eukaryota; kingdom Viridiplantae; phylum Streptophyta; class Pinopsida; order Cupressales; family Cupressaceae; genus Cupressus; species Cupressus sempervirens. The sequence goes on along the minus strand of CM053783.1, from coordinate 803,280,819 downwards.
TGGAAAGCATTGACATGTTGCATTCATGACTGTGTTTATCATTGTTGTCAAGATAGTATGGTTTTTATAAAGATTGGATGAGTAGTAGATAGAGATCTTAGTTGTATGGTCAATGGTTTGATTTTCTTGTGATGCACAGTCATGAACATGTTCAATATAATTTCCTAATAATGTGGTTCAGTGTGTAGAGTATAAGTCAAAGATGTACAAAAGTTGTACCTAATTTATGTAGAGCAGTTCAAAGACAAAACATTTGGAAAGTAGGTCCTACTATTTCTTTGCTATCTTAAATTTGAGATGTAATGAGAATATGCATACCTAGGTAGTGATAGAGGATAGTCTATTGGTGATATCAACAGGTGCACAAGCCCTAGTATCGTACATGTGAATTTTTGTATAGACTATGAGCCGACAATGCTATTATAATTGTAATTAATTAATTATTGTATTATAATTAATTCAAAATGCCTCAAGGCCAACTTAAGGAATTATTTGAAGATGTGGTATAAAGGAAAGATATTTTCCTTAATTCTAGTGTGTTGTGATCATTATATGAAGAGCGAGGGGAGAAAAGGAGTAGAGTGTTTGACGAATGCATGTAAGTGATCCAAAAGATTATTAGATGTGAATTTTGTGATCTAATTACAAAATCAAAAGGAGAAGAAGTCTGGCTGATAGGACAAAGAAAGAGGAAGGAAGTACATTTCATTTCTATTATTCTACAAGGAATAATATAGAGATCATTTGGATAGTGCGTTCATTGGTCTTAACCTTGAAGTTTGTTGGGCAGTGGATCTTGTTGTCTTCTACAATTCATACTAGGGTTGGCACAACCCTTAATAGTGTTGGAATCTCCTAAAAGGGATTCAAAGTCTCCTAAAAGGAACTCATATGTACTGAATGTATTCATAGACTCATAATAGGGTCCATCCTCTAACAAGGAACATTTATATTAGTACACCATCTTGTGGGTACCATCCCCACCGAGGTTTTCACTCAGATCAAGGGTTTCACTAGTTAACATATTTGATGTTATTGTGTTTGAGTATCTTGTTGTGGTTTCTGATTAGATTGCTCATATGGTTAAATTTTAATAAGGTGGATAATTGTGATATTGGCTGGATAACTGATTCAACACCTCCCCCCCCTCCTGGCCCCCTCTTAGTTATATTGGTGGACTATATATTTTGACAAGAGGATGGACCCCGCTAGGAGTCTATGAAAAAAATTTAGTACATATTAGTCCCTATTAGGAGACATTGAATCCTTGTTAGGAGATTCCAACCCTGTTAGGAGCTGTAGAAGGTAGATTGACCCACTATAAAAATAACTTTAGGGGCAAGATCAATGAGCCCACTGTCCAAATGATCTTTGTATTATTAATTCAAAAATAATAGAATTGAACTGTATTTTTCGTTCCTCTTTCTCTATCCTATTAACCGTACCTCTGCTCCTTCTAATATTAATAATAGATTACAAACTTTTCATCCAATAATCCCTTGGATCTCTTACTCGCATTCACCAAACACTCTATTCTCTTTGACACTTCCTTGCACACTTCACATTTAATAAAAATGATCACACATTACAAACAAGGAAAGCATTTTTCCTTTATACCATATCTTCAAAATAATTCCTTGAGTCAACCTTGAGGCTTTCCCAATTAATTATAATACAATAATTAATTATTTTGTAATAATAATATTACTATTGTTTCATAGTCTGTAGAAATTCTCACATGTGCAACACTAAGGCTTGTGCACTCGCTGACATCACTATCAAACTATCTTTTGTCATTGACTAACTATGCATCTCCAGATTATATCTCTATTATAAGATATAATGCAATCACCAAAAAATGATTCTTAGGTACTTTGTCTTTGTACTACTCACTGTAAATTAGGCATAGCTTTTGTAGGTCTTTGACTTACTTTACACACATTGAACCTTATTATCAGGACATAGTGTGGAACATGTCCTTAACCATGCATCATCGAAACATTAAAACTCTTTGCGTATGATCTTTATCTTTATCTTCTACTTTGTTAGTCTTCATAGAATTGCTGCTATGTTGACATCAATGATAAACACATTCATGAATGCAACATGTAATTGTTGCCACATGCTCACCAAAGCTTAGGATACTCCCCAAAACGAATACCATCAAAATTCATGCAAATAATCCTTATATTATTCCACTAGAGTAGGTGGAATTCTAAATCTCTACTTCATTTTAGATTGGAAATTCTTCATCATCTTAGCTATTTCTGCTATTATTTTCTCCTCTAATTACTTCATGGAGTACTGAGTTATTAATCTCATAGTACACTGATCACCATCTTATTCTTGGTTTAGCATACCAAGGAACTATTTGATCACTTGGGAGAATAGGTGTTTTAGGAAGGATTCAAACCTAAACACCACATTCTTTGTCCTTTTTGGCTTCTTAATATTATCCAATAACTATTGCTTCACAAATTTACACATATTAACTCTTCATTTCTTCTTTGTCATTAGATATGCTACATGGATGAATCCAAAAGGTACTGAGTTCACCCTAGAACTATGGTTCATCTTGTACCCAATGATCTTATTGATAAACTTGATATCAATTTTAGTTATCTGATCAATCCTCATGTTTCTTCCATTTGATTTCATTTTCAAGTTAGTCTCGACTAGTTTCTTCACATTCTTCTTATTGACTAGGTTGTTACCTTTATTGATCAAACTAGTGAGATTATAAATTATATTGTTATCAATCATCACATGGATGTCTCCTACCCAAAATATTCCTTCATGGATTCTACTTAAAATGATTCTAATCCACTCATGATTATCAAAGTCTGTGAAGAACATATGCTTGACAATGTTCAAATACTTAAGGTGTGCAAATGCTTTCTTTAGTGATTAATGACCATTATATACTAGGTCTAGATCTTTATGAATGTCATTATCCCTAATACTCTCAAATTTGCAATGTATGTATGCCCTAACATCTTCTACATGTACTACATTGTGCAAAAATTGAGAAAACAACCCTAAGGGATCATCTTCCATTGACACATCAGGATGCTTCTTGAACTTATACGTTGGCCTTTCACTTACATCATAAATTATAGGTTTCTCCATTATATTAATTCAAAAGCTTTGAAACTCAACTATGAATTTGGAATTTGCACTCAAAATCACTTCAATTCTCCTTCAATTCATTTTCAAATTTCTCTTGATTGCTCCTTAACTCTTAACATGGTCAAATGATACTTGAAATATTTTTTGCATGACTTATATCTCATTAAAATGAACTTCACATTAATTGGTTTCATTTGTATAACTTCATATGATCACCAATTCATCTGTGTACATAACTGTAGCTACTAGACATCATCTTCTATCTCATATTAACTTCACAACTCTTAACTCCATCTCTAACCTTAGTTTTCTCTTTCTGACAATTGATCAATAGAAATATTCTTAATTACAATAAGACAATTCACATAAAATAGCTAACTTTAATCTTTCATTAGGTGCATCAAAATAATGCTCTTCTAAAACTACATGTGAACTTGTTGGATCTCTTTCTTTGACAAATACCTCTTTTAATTCTTCCACGTGTTATTTCAATTTATCTTTTTGATTATTTTTTCTACTATCATTCCTTCTAAGATTTGGATTCTTGTTGATGTTCCTCATGTCCATTCTGCAAAATCTTACTATATGACCAAAATTATTGCATAGATGACATACTAGTGTACTTCTTCTCTGATTAGGTTTTTTCTAATTAGTTGGTGCTCTTTAATTCTTGGTAATGTGTCCAAAATTGTTATATTTGTAACATAATTTTTATCCTTGTTCCATTAGATCTTTCTCCTTCATTAGATTTGCTAGATGATCTACCTTCAGGGTTAATATCTCTAAGCATTCTACTATTTCTATTATTATTGTCAAATATAGGTCTTACAATCGACTTCTTTATGACAAAAACCATGACAATTTCAACAATAAAAAATTGTAATATGTTTGAATGACTTACCTATATAGTATCTCTTCATATGAACAACTTCATTACATAGAAAGCATCTCCCTTTGAATTCATACCTCACCGCTTTAGGTGATTCAACTTGCTCTATTAGCTTAGGTTCATCATGTTTCTTAGGCTAACTCGCATGTTCAACTTCTTTAGGTACATCTTTGGATTGAATTGGTTCAATCTCATTCTGATCACTCTTCTTAGATTCAAGGGCTGCAACAACTAGATCTAGTTCCTTTCTTGCTTTAGATTTCTTTTCTAATTCTTCTCCAATGGAATATCCATGACTAGTCTTATCATAGGAATGTCTCTAAAAACATAGTTGCTCATCAATTTTCTCATTGCTAGAATATGAATTTTCTTTTTTTTTCTTAGCCTGGGTTAACCCTCTTTTCACAATAGTATTGTACTTCTCAAGTTCTGCATGCTCTATCTTGATAGGTTTAAGTTCAAATGTCAGTTGTGTAAGATGAGATCATAGATCTACATTTTCAGATTTTAGATGTGATTCAACCTTGCTATCATCGTTCTTCAAACTTAGCTTTAATTCAACAATCTTCAACTCATATTTCAGAATCTCATTTTCCTTATTTAATTTTGATAACTCATCAATATATTTTTCCTACTCTTTAGGTTCTTTTTTGGATTTCAAACAATTAGTCTTATCTTTCAATTTCCCAATGTAATCTTTCGCATCTTCATATATTTCTTTAAGGTGATCTCTTTCTTTAGTAAGAAGATAAATCTTCTCAAGGGATTCTTCAAGATTCCTCAACAAATGTATTATATTCATAGGGATCTTACTCAAGTTGTTAAGCCTTTTCAGAGTAATTGTGCTTTGACACCAATTTTTGGAAATAGGGAATACTGAGAGGGAGGGTGAATCAATAATCTACAAAATCTTTGCCAAAAAATGAATATTGTTAATTACTTTATAACATGCATATTAAAGTAAACTATCAATGTTGAATAGTAATAATAATGATACAAAAAGAGAACTCATAACACCATATTTTTTAAACTAGGGAAAACCTAACCAAGGGAAAACCACAGTGGGGATGGTACCCACAAAAATGATCTGCTAAAAAAAAGTATCATGCTAAGTATGTTGACCCTGTTAGGAGTGTTTTACGTACATATCGTATCTCCATCCTTGTTAGAGGACTAGGCCCTGATAAAAGCATCAACTCTATTAGGAGTTGTTATATACAATTATAGAATGTATCCAAGATGATCCCATTGCCCAAACATGCAATTATATAATATAGTTCCTTGATACAAAAGAGATTAATACAAAAACCTCTTTACTATTAATATCTTTAATATTTGATCTTTCCTTGCTGCTCTTCGCATACCTTTCATCATACATCAAAATTAACATCATATAGTTTGGAGTTCACATATATCATACAACTTCCACATTACTTTGTATAATATAATATTTCCTTTATACCTTTACATTTAATCAAAGATGCCAAGTTAGCCTTCAAGCTTTCACATGCTTGGAAAAATACAAAACTAACTCTTGTTAACATCTAGGATGTCCTCTTTAAATAGTTAAATAATTAATTCATAAACAAAATAATTCTTTAACCTTTAATTCACCAATTATTTTTATGCTCTGATTACTACCTTTACTGGTGTTGATTCCATAAATCCTTCTGTATTGTCTGTACACACTTGCACACTTACATACATCATCCTGACATACTATATTATATATCCTTAACCAGACACATGTCAATAATTACTCTATCATCTATACATATCAAAATTATCCCTATTCTGCTAGATAACTATCTTAGACAATTTTCATGTCTAACTATGGAATCTTCATCAGGACATAGTGCCTTCTTCACATAAGATATATGTTTCCATAAATGACAACACTGATGCTATTCTGACTTACCCTACTTAGCCATATTGTCAACAAAATATCCTAACAAGGGTTTCATATTCTTATAATATGGATTCTATGTACTAATTATGTTTCATTGACTCCTAATAGGGTCTATAATTTCACAAAGAACTTTTATATTAGTACATCATCTACTGGGCATTTTCCCTATGATCAAAAGTTTCCCTAGTTAATGTATATGGTGCTATTGTGCATGGTTATCTTTCTATGGTTGTTGCATCTATTGTTTACATGTTTCAAAATTAATAAAGATATTAAGAGTTGTTTTAAATGCATAACTGATCCACCCCTCCCCCCCTCAGTTATTTGGTGGACTTTACTTTCTAACACATAAATCATTATTTATGTTTTTTCCTAATAGTTGCAATGGGTGAAATCTATTAATTGGGTGGATCCTAATAGGTCCTTATTGTAAATACTTTAATAGGGTGAAACTTTAGCTAGCGTTGAAAGTCCTTTAATAATGACAACTCTAAGAGGGAAAATCTCCTAACTTGACTAGAAATAAATCGATTAATAGAGTGGCAGCTAATAGTGTTTTTGTATCTCCTAACATGGTTAATCTCCTAATAGGATGTACTTTAGAAGGTAATAATTATTTGTTGGTGCTAATCTCCACTGTGATTTTGATCCAAGTTGGATTTCTTCATTACAAAAATATTTATGTTAAATTTGTGAGTGATTTCATGTACTTCTATTAAATTTCTTATAAGTTAAAGGTTAAAAAAGAAAAAAAGGTTGACTACTAATTCACACCCATCTCAATAATCTAATCACTTATGACTGACATCTTCATCTTAGATGCACTTACTCATGATTTTCTTATTCTTATGTCATATTTTTCTTTGAATTTTCAATAATTCTCCAACCCCACATCTTTTACCTCAAAATTAATATTCATAGACAAAGGTGAGTAAAGGGCAATGTATACTCCAAGAGCTTGTTCGTTTCCAAGAATTCAACTAGAATAGGAATTGGGAAATGGAATTAAAAAAAAAAATTCTTAGTTTGGTGTATCAAATTGGAATTGGGAATTGTAATTTGCATTCCTATTTTGGCCCAAAAATAAGAATTTTCAAGTCTACAAAAAAAGTTGTTATTGGAATTACAATTCTAATTTTCCATTTTGACTTTTTCTTATTTGATAAAATTTGCAGGCCCACTTAATTTGATAGAATTTTCTAGGGAAAGAAGAGTTGGAGATAAACACACCAATCCACTATCACTTCATCAAAATGTCCTCGACATATGGTTTAAAACTGTAGTCAACAAAATTCTCCCATGAAGATACTATACCCTCTTTAATACTTAAGCTCCTAAGTCCATTAAGGGGGATTTGAGATAAGAGAGTCCCAATCATAGGTTCATCCTAATTCCAAAATATTGAAGATGTTGTTGAGAATTCAACATATGATCCACCCACAATACAACCTGGGCTATGTTGAACATGAAGAGCAATACAAATATGATGACGACAAGATATGGGGACAACTGAGCAACAATAAATGTTTTTCTTGTGATTTCTATTTGCATGAGTCCTATGCCATGACTTTGAAAGTTTTTTCCCATAGTTTCCATGGCAAGCAAGGGAACTAATTATAACTCAATAAGTCATGTCATGTCTTTTGGGCATCCAAAATTGACACATGGAAAATGCCAATTGTAAGTGAGGGGTTCCAAACCTTTGCCAATACGTTCCAACTATATAGGTGATTTTAAATTAAAATTATAATTATAATTCTAATTCCAATTTTAAATTTGCACAACCAAATAAAAGATAAACATATTCCCCATCAAATTTTGGGTGAACCAAATGGACCAAGAATAAAAAATTCTTGACTAATAAATTTGGAAAAATAATTTCCTATTCCCAATTCCTACAAAAAAATAGGCCCCAAGGCTCTTATTTTAAAGAGTCTTAGAGATTGATGTCAAATATTTTTATTTTCCTTCCAAGTGGAGTTGGCCTCCACACAAATTAACCCCAAAACTACTATAAAAGGAGGCTTCTCTTTAATTTGACATCCACAATTCATGTATATACAAAAATCAATCTACAAGTAAGTTATTGTACATCAAAGGAGTTAAAGAAAATAAGGATTCATTAAAGGAATTTATTCTATCCATCTATCAAGATTTGAAACATTTCTTTATATATATCTAGCTTATTTCTTCATAGGAAGGAATAAGTTTGGCCATAAAAACATGAGATCTACATTATTCATTCTTATTCCTTCTTTATATCAAGAATTCATACATCTATGATCTATAAATTGGATAATTTTGATGTATTGAATAAGTGAAGACATCCAACATCTACATCCTATATTCCTACATTCACATAAAAACATACATCTTAGTGGATATAAAGGACCCAAATCTATCTATGAACGTTTGACTACCAAGGTATTCTTACATTTATCTTTCTTTTTATTCTTTATTTAATTCATTTCAAGGTTAATTCCTATACAAGGGATTGACCAAGGAAATCCACCTTTTCTCCAAACAACTTCCCCTCCTTATATGTATAGCTACAAATTCACATAATTATAGATCTAAAAAGGAAGATCCAAAGATACAATTTTAGTCATAATTTTGAGACCTCCATTTTTAGATCTCCTCATATAGGTTTCCCCAAGTTGACCTATTTATGGCATCTTAATCTTTTCATAGTTAGACTTTGATGTAGTAGCATCCAATGATGTAAGGACAATCTTGTATCACCAAAAAATATGTTTTGTGATAGTTTATGTTTGATGTGTTTACATTTTTGGGTACTAATTTGGGAAAAATAGAGACTCCAAATCTCAGATTCCATTGTTACTTTTTTGGGTTAGTATTTTGACATGCCTAAGAATACGTGAAAATGTAGAAAATGATATATTAATTTATATATCCATAATTATGAATAATTAAAAGTTTTAAGTTGGAGGGAATGTTGTAATTGAAATTTAAAGCACTCCATAAAAGAATCAAGTCAAAAGGCTCTATGGTTTGAAATTTATTATAGTTTTAAGTTGCTCAAAGACCTCCCAAAAATACTTCAGATTCAAATTTGAGGCACTAAGAAGCTTCATAGGGCCCCAAAAAATAGGGCCATAGGATATAGAGTTCTTAGAGAGATTTTTGGAAATTTAAATGGTTCATGAATTAAGGTCCTAGATCAAAAGTTATGCCTCCTGGAAGTTGGACTACTTTTATTGAAACATTCTATTATTGTACTAACTTCTAATTTGTATTCTAGAGCCACTATTTTTTCATTTTCCACCAAATGTAAAATGTAAATTGTATTCCTAACCCTAAACCTAAGACTAGCCACTTAAGGATCATTCTTGAGGTTTAAAGGCAGTTTTAAGGGGAGTTTGGGAGAAGTTTTTTTTCTCTCTAGGATCTACTTATCTTGTATCCCATATGGCATGTAGTTGAGTCTAATTTTTTTGTGATGCATGTTGTAGCTTCTCATTTTAGATAATATAAGTTTAATTTTTCTATTGTGTTCATTTTGTCTCAAGTTGTACCCTCATCAAATGGTATTAGAGAATTTTTTTTGAGTGCGTACATATACCACCGACTATTAGGTTTTTTACACCATGAATAGTTGTGGGTTATGTGAGAGTGACATAAATCCTCCATGAAGGGAATGTGGTGGAAGAGTCAAAGTTGAAGGAATATCATATGAGGTTAGATCCCTCCATAAACAAGTGTGAACATTGCAAGAATATAGCTACAAAGCGATAAATCTTTTCATAAGAGATGAAAGTGATGATGAAGTCAAAGAGGAAGGAAACATTGAATAGAAAGGTGGAGGAAAAGTTCAAAACCAAGAGTGAGAAATTATCTTCAAGGTCCTTTCCAAGTTTGGGAAAAGACCTAAAGTTGAGTTCCCAACATTTTCAGGAAATCTTAACCCAAATGAGTTTCTTTGACTAGATCAATGAATTAGAGGAATAATTTGAGTATGAAGATATTAAGGGTCCTACTAGGGTCAAGTTTGCAAAGGAAAAAATAAAGGTTCATGCAAAAATCTAGTGGAAGGAGGCTTACCTGGAGAGAAATAGAAGGAAGGATAAAATCACAAGGTGGAATAAGATGATGGACAAAATAAAGAAGCAATTCATTCTTATTGACTATGAGCTTGATTTGTTCAAGAAGATGCAAGGGTTAAAGAAAGTGAGAAAGTCTATCTAGGAATATAAAGAAGAATTCTACTAAGTCCTCATCATGACAAGGAATATAGAAGCTAACAAGGAGAAGGTTCCATGTTACCTTACTTGGTTAAGACCAAACATTCAGTAGGAGTTAAGTTTGATTAGAATGACCAACATCAAAGAGGCATACTAGTTTTCCTTGAGGGTTGAGGAGAATCTAAACAAGAGGTTTAATGGAAAGAAAAGAGGGTGAGGCAAAGGGGGATGCGGCATTGTTAGGTCTTTCAAATATTAAAATTAGGACTTGAAGAAAAATGAAGTATGGTTACCAAACGAAATTAAACGAATGAGGGTTTCAACTACTCCCATAATAACAATTATGGAGACCAATGAGGAAGGAAAAAAAGGAAGAAGAAAAGTTCCAGTTAGAGGAGGCTTCCATGGAACTTGTTTTCACTATGGAGAAGAAAGTTATTAGTCTTATGAATTGCCACCATGTCAAGGAAGGATAGATAGGAGAGTTAAAGGCCAAGAAAGGGTTGTACATATGGATGAATGGGACAAGTCATTATAGTTGGTTGATGCAAAAAGAGAAGTCCTAGTTAACAGAAGAGTCTTGCTAAGTGGAAAAAATGATACTATATAAAGGAGGATTTGGTTTCATACCAGGTGAAAGTGTGAGGGTAAATGTTATGATGTGATTATTGATGGTGGCAACATTGACAGCTTATTAGTAGAGGAGATGGTCACAAAGAAAAAGCTCAAGAGAGAGAAATGTCCTCATCTATACTAGATTTCCTCAGTGTAGGATGACTAGAAGATATTGATCAATGAACACTTCTTGGTTAAATTTAACTTTGGAAGCTACCATGATGAGGTACTATGTGACATCATACCAATGAAAGCATGCAATATGTTGTTGGGAAGGTCATTGAAGTATGTCATACATGTAACTGTACATGATGGTTGTGCAAACACTTATTTTATGAAAAAGGATGAAATTAATCACAAGATCAAACCCATAATGAATGGAGAAGAAAAGGTATGTGGTAGTACTAGGTTATGTCTTATTGATAAAAGAAAGGTTATGGATGGCATGAAACATCAATATTTGTGTTATGCTTTAATTCCTAGAGTGGATAAGGAAATTATTATAGAATTTCTAGTAGAGGTTTCCACTATGTTAAATGATTTTAAAGATATCATATCTTATAATGTATCTAAGGGGTTACCACTAGTAAGGAAAACTAGTCATCAAATAAATTTAGTCTATGGAGCTAGAATAAGGTCACTCACATGATGAATCCTATGAAGACTAAGGATTTTAATAAACAAGTTCAAAAACTATTGAGGAAAGGTCTAATTTAGGAGATCTTGGGTCCATGCATATTACTTTCAACACTAGAACCAAAGAAGGATGGAGGGTGGAGGATTTGTATAGAATCTAGGGCCATATACAAGATAAACATCAATTATAGGTTTCCTCTACAAAATATGGATGATATTATGGACTGGTTGAGTGGAGCTCAATACTTCACAAAGATAGACCTCAAGATTGGCTATCACCAGATGTAGATCAAAGAGGGTGATGAATTAAAGACCACATTTAAGACCAAGGAAAATTTATATGAGTGTTTAGTCACATACTTTGGACTAACCAATGTAGTAAGAACCTTCATGACTTATGAATAAGGTATTAAAGAAATTAATGGGAAAATTTGTTATTATTTATGTAGATGATAGTTTGATTTTTAATAAGGATCTAGATGAACATTTTCTTCATATTTTTATAGTCTTTGAGAAGCAAAGGTAAGAGAATTTTTTTATTAATTTAAAGAAATGTAGCTTTGTGAAAAGGGATTTAGTCTACTTGGGTTTTTTTGTCTCAACTGATGGTCTCAAAATTGACCCATAGAAGGTAAAGGTCATCCTAAAATGGACTACCCCAAGGTCTACCATTGAGGTGAGATCTTTTCATGGTTTAGATAGTTTATACAAGAAGTTTATTATAAATTTCAATAGCATCTATGTACCCCTAATTGAAATGATATGGGGGGATATAAAAGATTTCAAGTGAATTGCAAGACATGCAAGGATTTGTGAGTTTTTGAAGAAGAAGGTGATAGAGAAATCTTTGTTAGCATCCTTGAGTTCAAAATATTATTCCAATGGACTGTGATGCTAGTCTTAGTGCTATTGGAGTTGTATTGAGCCAATAAGGTAAACCTATTTCATATTTTAGTGATAAATTAAATGATGCAAAGAAGAGATATTACATTTATGATCAAGAGTTCTATGCAATAGTTCAAGGTTTAAATAAATGGACAAATTATTAATTTTTAAAATGATTTTTTTTGTATTTTGATCATTGGACATTAAAGTTCCTAAATAGCTAGGGTGAATTGAATTAGAGGTAATTGAAATGGGTAGAGTTTTTGTAGAGCTATACATTTGTATTGAAATATAGAAGTGGACGATGTAATAGGGTTATGGATGTATTGTGTTGGATAAAAATATTATTGATATAAATGCAAGTTGAGGTGGTTGAGTTTAATTAACTTAAGCCTTTGTACCTTAAGGATCTTGGCATTGTAGAGGCTTGGAAGGCTTGCATGAAACCTATTACTCTAGATAGGACAAGGTGGATAGACTCCATGATCAAATATGGTTTGTTATGCAAAGGAAGTTAGTTGCACATTCCAAGTAGTTCCATAGGGGAGAACTTGATGAAAGAGAAATGTAGTGGAGGACTAACATGACACTTTGGTTGATATAAGACCATTTCCATTGTTAGTGAACATTATTTTTTGTCTCAGTTGTCATAAGATATGAAGAATTTTGTGCAGAGTTGTCAACTGTGCTAGCTAACTAAAGGATTTAGTCATAAGACATGATGCTATCACCCATTTCTTGTTCCATCAAGGCCCTAAGAAGACATAAGTATGGATTCTACTCTTGAGCTTCCAAGGACACAAGAGAGTGATGATTTAATATTTATGGTGGTTATCAAGTTTTCAAAGATGGCTCATTTTATTGCTTGCCACAAGACCCATGATGTGGTTCACATTGTAGATTTATTTTTTAGAGAGATGATGAGCTTATATGGTGTTCTAAAGAGTATAGTTTTAGACTAAGATACAATATTTTTTGGGTATTTCTAGAGAGCCTTGTGGAATAAGTTGAAGATAGAGTTGAAATTTTGTTCTACACACTGCCTAAAAACTAATGGGCTAATTAAAGTAGTGAACAATATTCTAGGTAATTTGTTGAGGTGGTTAGTAGGTGATAAGCCCAAGGGATATGATTTGATTCTACCACAAGAAACATTTTCTTACAATAATTATGTGAACAAAACTATGGGTAGGTCATCATTCCAAATTATGTATGGGAGTAGTCTAAGGACTGCACCAGAATTGAGGAAGATAGAGAAAGGAGGGAGAAACTAGTGCTAAAGAAGAGGAATTTTTTAAACATGTTAAGGGCCTACATGAAGAACTGTGTGAGAATATCACTAGGATGAACATGTAGTACAAGGCTAGGGAATATTAATAGAGGGTGCATAAGGAATTCCAAGTGGGGACTAAGTTATGGTGTACTTGAGAAAAGAATAGTTCCTAGTAGGCATCTACAACAACATAAAGATGAATAAAATTGGTCCCTACAAGATATTAAAGAAACACATGATGGAGGGAATGCATATGAGGTAGAGTTTCTAGATGGAATTCACATTTCTCCTATTTTCAATGTTACAAATTTAATAGAGTATCATGAAGATGATGTAGAGGAGGAACTCATACTTGAGCCATGCCATATTCTACATCCTAAAGGAGAAGATAAAAGAATTCTCAAATAGCCATATGGGAAGGAGTACTAGAAATTGATAGTATGAGGAGTATCTTGTGAAGTGGAAAGGATAGTCTATAGAACACTCAATATGTTTATCTAAATTAGAGTTTAACCATTTGGGTTTTCCTCAACCATCTGAGATGTAACAAGGTCACTTAACAAATTACCTTGGGTGTTTGATACCCATTTGGGCAAAAGAGAGATTCCAAATGTTAGTTTTCCATTGTTACTTTTTTGGGTTCATATTTCCTCACACCTTAGGATATCTACAAATGTAGAAAATGGGCCATTTTTTTTAGAGATTTATAGAAATGAAAAATTAGATGGTGTAAATTGGAGGGAACATTTCATTGAAATTTCAAGCACTCTAGAGAAAGAATCAAGTCAAAAGGTTTCACAATTTGAAAGTTATTATAGTATTGAGTTACTTGAAGGCTTCTTAGAAATACTTTAGAGTTAGATTTGAGGCATTAAATGGCTTTTTACATCCTTAGAAAATGGGGGGAAGCTATATATCATCATTGGGCTACAAAACACTCAAAGATCATTTTGAAAATGCAAACGGTTCATTAGTTAGAATTTGGACTACTTTTTATGGAACCTTCTAATTTTGCACCAACTTATAATTTGGATTCTAGAATGTCTATTTTGGTGTCACCTACAAAATGTCAAAATGTAAATTGTATTCCTAACTCTAAACTAAGATGTGTTTGAATCAACAAGTGGGAAGATTTACTTCTGAGAGGGGGGCGGGGGGGGGGGGGGGGGGGGGGGTTGGCAGGGGGTGAATCATAAGTAACTAACTTTAACCATTTCAAATCTTTTTAATTGATATAATCCACACACATCTAATTCATCTAATAAACATGAAAGTAAAGTCATGCATGAAAATAGATAACACACAAATTTGGTAACCTAGAAACCCTCCAAAATGAGAAGGTAAAATTGGGGTGGGGATGACACCCACAAAGTATCATTGTAGCAATATGTAACTATTCAAGGTTACAATGTTTGACCACTTCCAATGGTTTTCCCTGTGAAAGGCCTGTCCTATTAAAGACTTTACACCCTATTAAAAGTGACTTAGTTAAAGGATGTAACTACCCTACTAAAAGTAGGCCTGGTTAAAGGACTTTAGTACATTCACTTGGAATACCACCCTATTAAAGGATTTACAAATGGCTACTAGGCCAACCTAAGTCCATAGGATTTCCATATCTAATACAATTGCTAGAGAGTATTAGAAAGTCTTGACCTGATGACTTGTAATCCTCAATTTCTAATTCTAAATCCTTGTTCTGCTTTGTCTACTTTGATCCTTTCTTGATTTGATATGTCACTCTTTGAAGTTTTGATACTCTGTTCTTGATCAACTAGATTCTGCAATGTTGCTATGTTCTTCACTAAGTCTTTTCACCCCTTATGAACTTTGCCATAATTCACCCATACACTTCTCTCTCACGTCCTCTCTCTTTCATAATGGGGTATCATCCTCCTTTTAAATATTTTGAAGACTTAGGGTTAGGTATGAATCTACAATCAATATTAAATCTTCATTTCTCACTCATTTCTTGCACTTTTCCTATTGGTCGCATGCCTTCTCCATTTTTTCTTATTGGTTGCATGCCTTCTCTTTTTTTTCTTATTGGTTGCATGCTAATTACATAGGTAATGCAAAAGATTCAATCTTATCTTCAAGATCATTTGAGATTCATCCCATGTTAGCTCCAAAAATGGTTTACATCTGAGTTTGTGAAGATACAAAATCATATGTTGATTCTGTGTTACTCGACACTTACTAGTTGTTGATGCTCAACACATATAGGAAAACTAGCTCACTCCGCTCCTATAGTAATTCTATTTCACTCAGCATCTATACTTTTCTTGGCATCTATGGTGACTTAGCATCTATAGTGACTCGACACTTGAACTTTTCTCAGCCCTTGAAGATCACTTGACACCTATTGATTTCTCTAGCTTGGCACACATTGTAGCTTGACTTCTATGTTATACTCATCATTATCTTAAAAATTGGTTAAGTGTGTTGACACTCAATTGTCAAAACTAATCTAAGACTAACAATCTCCCCCTTTGACATGAGTGGCAAAAACACTTAACTAAACATTATGCATCTGATCTATATGAGTATACTACACATTCTATTCAGCATATGTACAAGACTTCAGAAACTTGTTCAAAATTTTTATATACCTCAAAGTCTTGTAACTCCCCCTAAGCTGATGCGCCATTTCCATTCCTGTAACCAAAATTCTTGTGCTGAATGTGTCTCATGATGATGTATCTGATACTCTTTGCCTTGTTTTCCTTATTATTCTTTTGCCTATGTTTCTGTGTACCCTATTTTTGTTTTTGCTTTATTTCTTCCTCAAAATATGAATTTGAATATCTCCCCCTTTGGATATTCTTTATTAATTCCATCAAAGAATTTGTTGTTTAATCATTCTTATTCACATCTCCCCCTTATTATTTACACATTATATCTCCCCATTCTTATTAGATGCAATAATGAATTATCTCCCCTCTTCAATGAATATCTCCCCTTTTTTGGCACTTATGTCAAAGGGTCCTAAGAATGAATAGAATACTTTTCCAAAAAAAAAATATTTACCTCCATAATCATCTTGAGAGAAGCACCCCAATTATCTAAAGCAATTTCCAATGACTTGTACTAGATGGTTGTCCCTGCTACAAGATGTACTAGGCCTTCTAAAGTAGAAAGATTAGGATCTTTCTTTACAACATTTTCTGCATGGGCCTATTCCTTATGGAGTAATTCCAAGTGTGGGGTGATGGAAGATTGAATATGCATCAATTTGGCCTTAATATTGGCCTCTTTTTCTGTCAATACAACTAACTCTTTCTGTGTGTGAAGTGTAGTTGCAAAATGCTTTTCACAATGAGCTAGATCTTTGGGTAGTTGTGTGCTAGAAATCTTGAGATTTCCTTCCAAGCTCAGTATCCTATGGCTATTTTCTTGTGTAAAATAGGATGAATCACACAACTTGGAGTACAATGAGAATACATTCCCAAGTACTATTTTTTCCTTTTCTATCTTCTTAGCCAATTCAACTTGTGAACGTGCTATTTCACTTGATATTTTCTCATTGACATTCATTTGAAACTTCTTTTTTGACCATTCTAATAATTTTACATTTGTATCAAGGTCTTCATTCTATACCTGGTCCACTATATTGGACAATTGCTCCATGATGGGCTAGGTTTCATCAGGTACTTGCAAGTTAAAAGCATCAAGAAATATATCTTTAATTTTCACCAGTGCTTGCTTCTACCTATACTCATTTTTGAGTATCTCTTGTCTCTTCCTTCTCTCTAGTGCCTCTTGCATTTCATTTATCTGTTGTAGATTCATTTTTCTTGAGTCATAACTGGTTATGAATATTTCTTCATCAAGTGTAGGGTATCCATAGTAAAGTACCCTTGCTACCTTGGCAGAGCTTGAGCCTGGTGCTGAAATTATCAATGGTACTGCATCAGTGCTTAGCTTCTTGGTAGGTGTCCCCGAGGTAGGAAAGATTTCCAATGTTTGTATTGCCTCCTACTCCTTTTCTTTAGGGGTTCTCTCCTCTTCTTTCTCCTCTTCTCTACTACCTTGATCAATAATGATGATTTGAGGAGGTGCACCTTGGCTTTGTGTACTAGCAACATCTTGTCTTATTCGTTCCTTAGTTGGCTTCTCAATAGTTGCTATGACTATAATTGTATTATCAACCTTAGCAATTTTATCCTATGCTTCTTTCTCTTTGGGTTGATCTGTTGTAGATATGGGAGGTTGTGAAGGTGGTTCTTGTGTATTTACCTTCTCCCTTGTTATTTCTACTATAGCCTTCTGCAATTCATCAACACTCACCAAAATTGGATTAGTATATAGTTGTGATTGCATTGTAGTTTGGTGAAGGATCTTTTTGAGATCCTCTGCAACTAAAGGATTGATGTTCTGACCTGATGTGTTAGGAACATCCTTTACAATTACTATATCTGTAGGTGTTGTATGTGGAGGACTTGGTGGTGGTAGTTGGGTGTCCTGTTCTAGTTGCTACTCTTTAGCTGTTGCCTATTCACCATGTGTTTTCTCCAATGTTTCTTCTTCTTTCTCTTTCTCTACCTCTTCCTCTTTCTTATTTTCTTCTTCTTCTTCATCATTTCTCCCCTCAAATGGGTCTTCCTACCCTTCCTTCACAGTTGTCAATCCATAAATTTTTTTCCACATTTGTGTGGACTTTTGGACAACATCTTCTATTTGGTTCTGCAAAATTCTAAAGGCTCTATATTTGGGTGCAAAGTTGCTCCCATGCTTCTTTCTAGCCTTTGTTCTTTGACCTTTAGTAAGGTCTGGCATTACTTGAGAAAATGGTGACACCCTTATTTCCTTTTCCATCTTAATGTAGTAATGCCATTTATTCTCAACTAATTAGCTTAGCTCCTTAGGCATTGAGTTGTCTAGTTCAAGTAGGGTAGTCTTGAAATTAGCCATCATAGTGTAGATGGACTCTTCCACTATGTTATGTTGTTCCTTTGACAACTTATTAAAATCTATGGTCTTTAAACTAGTTAAATCAACATTGTCTCTAATATTATTGCAAATGCTTTCCAATTTAGATGTGGTATAACATCTTACCAATATGAATTGCTCTTCATCAAACTCTATTCTTTCTTTGTCTAATTCAGGAGGTGCAACATAATTTCTTCTCTTCTGCTCTATAGGTCCTCCTTGTTCTGTAGTCTTCTACTTCTCCTATTCTTTTGCTACCTGAGTTGTAGCCCTAGTATCAGCCCTTGTAGTTGGCTTTGCTGGACTTGGCTTTGTAGCTTTCTTGCTTCCCTTGGGCTATGTGGCTGGCTATTTTTGAGCTTTCCTTTTCTTTGGCTCAGCCTTGGGTGTTTCCTAATCGACAGCTTCCTCCTCTTCAACATCCTCCCCCATTCCTTGGGTTAAGGTGAGTGGTCCTTGACCTTCTTCTTCTTCATCATCTTCGACTTCTTCACCTTCTTCTTCTACTACTTCTGTAGTGCCTTCCCCAAATTTCTTTTGGTTTCTTGACAAGTTTATCCTTCTTTTTCAATTTGGAGGTAGTCTTCAACTCCATATCCACTTTTGATCTCACCACATCATAGGTTCCAAAATGTGGTGCATCCTTGTCTATTTATTTTGCTAATAGTGTAGTTATTGCTGCTAATGCTTCGTCTGTGTTAATTTCATAGCCAAGAGGTCTTAGCCATCTCACTCTTGGTATGGTAGCTTGAATGTATGTGTAGTCTATATCTACAAGAAAACATACATCATTTACATGTTTCTCCAGTAATCACATTGGAATTCTTAGCCTTTGCTTCATTGACTTGTTGAAGTCTTCAAAATAGCTAGTCATTAAGGTCTCGAAATTAGTTCTCATCTACTCTATGTATTCATTAACTCTAGCTATTATTGACCTATTAGTTTTCCATGAAAATTTTCCAAAAGAAGAAAATTCATTCTGAACATAAAATAATATACAAATCAAAATAGCACCAAGTTTGTATTGGGCTCCCTTGGTTCTTCTAATAGCTACTAGATTCTCATTAATCTATTGTAGTTGTAGTTTTGCAAGATCATAGGTATGATCCCTTTTCACCAATCTGTAGCCTACATCCACTACAATACATGGTACACTGTTGAGTCTATTAGATTGGTAGAATTTGTGTGCAATGACTCTGACAACAAAATCAACAAGAGGGTCTTGAATGGTATCAATTTTCATCCCTCTCTTGTTCCACTTGGCACTAGTATTCTTCTCAATTGCCTCCTTAGAATCACTCCTAAGGGTCTTTGGCCAATCTAGGGTTGGGTACCCTATCACTCTATGTACAATTCTCTTCATGATTTTTACAGGACCATCCTCCAACCATAAGCTTCCATCATGTATTTGGCTTAGCACTAATCTAATCCATTTAGTTTTGAATATTGTAAGGAATTCTAGGGCTCATGTTAAACCCTTCTTCTCAACAATTTGGTATTCTTCCTTCAATACTCCATTTTCACATAGTCTCTCATAGGCTTCCCTCATTTTAGTGTCACCTATGGCTCCAATCTTGCAATTATAGCATTTTCTTACATCTTAAACTATTACAACCTTAGGGAGTATGATGGATGGGCTCCAACTAGGTCGTTCTTATATGCTACCTCTAGTATTGGGTGAAAATTAGGTTGTTTGACCTCATTGGACACTGGCTAAACCTCAAATGGTTCATTCTCCTGAGTTTTCCTAGAGCTAGAAGCCATTTTATATTTCTAGGGTTTTAACATGAAGAAAATATTAAACTGTGTAACTCAGCACAGACATAAATACCTTGAAATTGATGAGATTGTGTTGTGATGCTGTTGAAATCTATTTAATCACTAGATTCTATGCTTTGGACCCACTCTATGCTCTTTCTCATCTTTGCTCTTCATTCATGATGAGCAAAAATGATTGAAAATGCAATAATATACCCTATTTTCATCACATTTAATGCTTAGTGCGTTTAACACTCAACTTCCATAGGAGTATTTTTTACTTGGCTTCAACTGAGATTTCTTCTTCACTTGGCTTCCTCTACCAACTTGGCTCCAACTAATCATTCGGCTCCTACTTTTTTGACAATCAACTTGACATATACTAGATTTTAACTCAGCATTTGAGGGCAACTTAGCAACAGTTGCAAAATCTTGAAATTTTAACTTTGCATCTTTGTTCATGTTGATCTCTTCTTTTTAGTACTTGCTTGTTTTAGGAACTGATGTTTGATAAAGCTTTGTAAATTAGTCCCTCATGCCTTCTCTTTGCTTAGTTTGATGAAGTGTGATCACTTGACCTGTTAGGTGAAGAGATCCATTCATTTGATGAGCTGCACCCATCTTTCTTCTTCCATGTCTTATTCATTTCTCCTTGGACATGTTCAACATCTACCTTCTCTTTACCTTGTCATTCTTTGAGTTGGGTGCCTTTGACCTTGTTAAGCAATTCCTGCTGATATGACCAGTCTTCAAGCAACTGAAACATGTGGTTTGGCTCAACCATCTGTTGTAGTTCCCTCTGAAATGTGTCCTTATGCAATTTTCAAGAATGTGTCCATATTCCTGACTGTAATGATAGCTATACCTAGTGTTGTAGTACCAATTGTAGTGATATCCATGGTTATTTCCTCTTGCTACCTAATTTGGTGTCCACATAGGCTTTGATCTACACTCAAAAGATCTATGTCTATACTTCTTGCAATTGTAGTAGTGGCCTTCAAATCATGGTGTTCTAATAGTCCTAGTCCTACAGTTATGTGCTTGTTGTCCTTGCTTTTTGCACTTATGAAAATGACTTGCATTCTTAGTCTTGTCATGCTGATGGGCATTTTTTCTCCTGCATACATTAGAGGTATGTCCCTTTTTCCCACAAAAATGACAAGTAGGTTTAGTGTTATTACATTTGTTACTGCTTTCTTCTGTAGTCTTGGATGACTCTCCTTGTTCAGTGCTGGTGTATCCCAGTCCTGAAGTATCATTGCTAGCCCTTGGTGATTTCAATAGCTGCTCAAAGTACTTGATGGCCTCATTAGGTTTGTTGAAGCTCTCTGCAATCTCATTTTCTCTTTTTAGGTCATTTTGTAGTTGTTCATTTTCCATCTTCAATGTAGAGATCTCAATGTCCTTGATATTCAGTTCATGATGTGCATTCATCATCTGACTCAGGGTGTCTAGCTACATGTTTGAGATTCTTGCAAGCTCAATTGAATTTTCTTCCAATTTTTTGGCAAGATTTCTCTTGTCTTCTTCTAGCATAGCCTTGTCTTCAATGGCTCTTTTCTTCTATTTAGTCACTTCACAAAGCATCATGGCTTGTGATTCTTGTTCAAGCTTGAGTGTTCTAATTTCTTCTGCTTGAGCTCTATTCTTCTCCATCAAGTCTGCTATTGCTGCATCAAATTCTTTGAAATCTCCATTTGAAAATAGATTTGAGGTGTCAATCTCCTTGTACTATGTATCATTCTCAGCTATGGCAATCTCTCTTCTTCTCTTTAAGGATTTTCTCAGTTCTTCTCTAACTTCTTCCAGAGCATGTAAAGCAAGTTTTATATCAATTGCCTAATTATTTATGATCTTCCCAAGTTTGTAGACTTCCATTTCTAGATCTTTTCTCCAAGCTATAAGGCTTCTCCTTGTGAGAACTTAGCTCTAATACCAATTGTTGGAATCAACACATGGGAAGATTTACATCTGAGAGGGGGGGGGGGGGGTGTTAATCAGCAGTAACTAACTTTAACCATTTCAAATCCTTTTAACTGATATCATCCACATGCATCTAATTCATCTAATAAACATGAAAGAAAAGTCGTGCAAGAAAACAGATAACACACAAATTTGGTAACCTAGAAACCCTCCAAAATGAGAATGTAAAACTAGGGTGGGGATGAGACCAACAAAGTATCACTACAACAATATGTAACTATTCAAGGTTACAATGTTTGATCACTTCCAATGGTCTGTCCTGTGAAAGGCTTGTCCTATTAAAGACTTTACACCCTATTAAAAGTGACTTGGTTAAAGGATTTAACTACCCTACTAAAAGTAGGCCTAGTTAAAGGACTTTAGTACATTCACTTGGAATGCCACCCTGTTAAAGGATTTACAAATGGCTGCTAGGCCAATCTAAGTCCATAGGATTTCCATATCTAATACAATTGCTAGAGAGTATTAGAAAGTCTTGACCTGATGACTTGATATCCTCAATTGCTGATTCCATATTCTTGTTCTGCTCTATTTTCTTTGATCCTTTCTTGATCTGATATGTCACTCTTCAAAGTTTTGATACTCTATTCTTGATCAACTAGATTCTGTAATGTTGCTCCTATCTTGACTAAGTCTTTTCACCCTTCTACACTTGGCTATACTTCACCCATAAACTTCTCTCTCACATCCTCTCTCTTGCATAATGGGGTACCATCCTCCTTTTAAGGATTTCAAAGACTTAGGGTTAGATATGAATTAATGATCAATATTAAATCTTCATTTCCTGCTCATTTCTTGCACTTTTCCTATTGGTTGCATGCCTTCTCCATTTTTCTTATTGGCTGCATGCTAATTATATAGGTAATGTAAAATATTTGATCTTATCTTCAAGATCCTTAGAGATTCATCCCATGTCAGCTCCAAAAATATTTTACATCTGAGTTTGTGAAGATACAAACTCATATGTTGATTATGTGTTACTTGGCACTTACTAGTTGTTGATGCTCAACACATATAGGAAAACTGGCTCACTAGGCTCCTATGGTAATTTTGTTTCACTCGGCATCTATACTTTTCTTGGCACCTATAGTGACTTGGCATCTATAGTGACTCGACACTTGAACTTCACTTGGCACTTGAAGATCACTTGGAACCTATTGAATTCTTTGGCTCGGCACACATTGTAGCTTAGCTTCTGTGTTATACTCAGCATCATCTTGAGAATTGGTTAAGTGTGTTGACACTCAATTGTCAAAACCAATCTGAGACTAACAAGATGGTCTACTTAAGGTCCATTCTTGAGGTATAAAGGCAGTTTTGGGTGGAGTTTGGAAAAAGATTCTATGAGAAGGGTTTTTTTCTCCATTATTTGATATTGTTTTAG
Organism: Cupressus sempervirens; assembly: GCA_028749045.1. NCBI lineage: Eukaryota > Viridiplantae > Streptophyta > Pinopsida > Cupressales > Cupressaceae > Cupressus > Cupressus sempervirens. The sequence continues at coordinate 803,257,224 of CM053783.1, read as the reverse complement.
CCCATAGGACATGTAGTTGGGTCTATATTTGTTGTGATGCATGCTGTAGCTTCTCATTTTAGATAATATAACTTTCATTTTTCTATTCACTTTCTCTCAAGTTCTCCCCTCATCAAAACTTTCAACTCTTAGGTTTTTAGATCTTAGTTTGTTTCTCATTCTAATATAGTTTGATATGATTTTGACATATATGAAGTTGTATCCTCTACTAACTCTCGGGGTGAGTATATTTTCCCTCTTCGTTATTTCAATAATGTTCCCCCTCAGAATTGGAATTTAATTATATATACCTAAATAACAACAATAATAATAAAATTTATAAATTAATAATAATATAAATTAAAAATAAAAATTAATAATTAAATTATCAATAAATTAGATTACTATTTCAATTTGTGATAAATATATAACTATAAAATATTGAAGATATGATCATTGCACTAGAGGTTTCTATTAAATAGTTATATAGGAGCAATATTATGTAATGCTTAAGCTCACTACATGTCATAGTATAAAAGAAATATAATTTCCTAGGCATAGGAATAAGGAATCAAAGATAGACTATGATTATATAAGAGGCAACCAAAAATAGATGCCTTCCCCCTTGTTTGGACAAGAGTCATATTCTATAACAATGTGGGTGTATCTTTGACTAATATACTAATGATTTCATTGAAAATGTATACATGCCTTTTTGAAATCCCATAAGCATAATCAAAAAAATCATAAATTGGGAACTATTAAAGGATCATCAAATAAGAATTTTGAACATTGATTAGTAATGCATCGATGTAAAGGAAGGTTGCAATCTAAGTCAAATTGATTTAATGAAAAATCAAAAGCACCATGTCACTAATTCATGAAAACTATGGAAATAGGATGATGAGACAATCATGTGTTGTGAACGAGTTATGATTCCATTAATGAACCAAATATGATTTTGAGCATGAATCCTATTATTGGGGTATGATCATATGTAAAAATTGAATATTTATTGATATATATAACTAAGCTATAAAAGAATATCCAAGGAATATGTCAACTCTATAGCCTACATATCAATCAAAATATGAGAGTTGCTTCATTATAGGTAGTTAGGAAACAATCAAATTAAATTAAGGAATGACAAATTAATAAATATAGATATATGATAAAATATAAATAATCAGAATTATTTATGGATTGGAAAGGGGTGATTTATATATCATGAAGAAATAACTAAACAATGATAAATACTTTGCTTACAAAAATAACTAAAGTTATATTTTGTTATCAACAAATAATTGATTAATAATAACGAAATAATAAACAATATTTAGCCAAGAATACAAGCTGCAATTTATATGTTGAGAATTGATGACATTATGAAAAATTATCTTTCTTAAAGACCATAAAACCATATAAACTAATTAAAATCCCTTAAGAGTCAATAGCAAGAGGTGTGATAAAGATTTTTTCACTTATATTGTGATGAAAATACACCTCTTATTATCTCCTAAATATTGATATTTAAGAGGAAACATCAAAATATTACATTTACAAAGGGAGTGAGTTACTAAATCTATTTGATATGGATGATTACATATCAAAATAGTACATTTATATCAATGAAATTAGAGGATAATTAAGGAGTCAAATCATACACTATAAAATATTGATATTGATTATCGATTAGATGGATGATAATAAATTATAAATATATTTCATACTCTTCAAGGATGAGTAAGTAAATATGTACAATGTGGATAAGAAATGTATGACTAGATATTATACTATTACCTATCTATGAACTGCATAATATTATTATTTATATAACTATGTATTTAAGAACTAAATAATGACTGGTACAATATTATTATATCAGAATTATATTAGGGATAGGGAATACCTATATATATGTGATCCTATATATAAATGAATATATAAGCAAGACCTAAATACTATTTTTCTAAGAAGGGAATATTGTGTTGTTTCCAAGGAAGGGCTTGCATAAATACAAGCAATGGATCTTTCTTCCAAAATAGGGTAGAGATAACCAACCTTGAGTTCCATATAAGAGAACACCCAAGAAAGGATAAGGGATTTGATATGTAAAATTTGAGGGAATCCATTACAAGTCGGTATTTAGGAAACTTGGATAATATCAATTCCTTCCATCATTGAGAAAGAATAATTAATATGTAAGTGTGAATGATAATAATTTGAAAATATAACACAAGTATAATAAAATTAATGACTACTCCTATTAGGTGACATTACAAACAAAACCCCAATGACTAAATTTAGGATAAGTTAAGGTTGGTCCCAACAAGGGACATTAGAAATTTTAATGCAACTTACTTTGATACACTAGATTAAAATCTCTTTCTATCTATCATTATAGGTTCAATTTCTCATCTATCTTTTTTTTCTTATATTTTCACAAACTAGGAGAAAAAAGAAACCTTAGTATTTGACATCTCTAAAAGGACTTAAATCTTGCATCAACATCCTTATATCTATGATTTGTGTCCCGCAAGGGTTTGCATTTGAGGGACTCCCTCTTTCCTAAAAGTACATATGGTAGTCTACCATTATTTAGCAATTTACACCACCCAAATATGTATAAAAATCCTTAGATATGATATGAAAACATAGACTATATATTTCAAAGGAGGATAACAACAGAAACCCATGTCTAATTTGTTTCCCTAAAAGTGGTAGGAAATGTTAGTTTTTGGGGAACATGACCTATGAGTGTTGGATTTAGAAAAAAATATTCTTTCTAGATTAGAATGATTTGAAACCTTTTCCAAAAGTTCTATCATAAAATAAATATATGATATGATGAAGGGTACTCCCCTTATTAAGTCTAACATATACAACACACCAAATAAATAAACATAAAATTACAAGAATTAACAATTGAAAGAGAAAAAACACTTGCTCCTTATTATTTTCCATGACATGTTATTATAATACTAAAAAATTAACATTCTATATTCACATGGGTATTTTTATTATAATAATTTCTAAGCCATAGCCACCATATGCATCATTAGAATATTTGTTAACACGTATGTGCCTTCCTTATCTTATAACCCTAGAAGGTTCTATATACTTATAACCCTACTTATTTGAGGCAAACCAAATTTATATTATTTTTTCGGCATATTAAGTATGTTAATAATATGCCCTTAATGGTGTTTTGACATTCATTGGACTATTTGAAGGGATCTTATTTTTCCACCTACGACCAATTTTTATGAACCATAGAATTGATTGGATATTATTATTACTTTTTAGAAACCTCTCAAATAACTCTAAAGTATGGGATCAAGAAGCACCACCTAAGAAGATTTTAAACCACTTTTAGAGCCTCTAAGGTCTTAAGAACTAAGTTCAAAGTCTATCATCCCCTCAAAACAAAATAAAAAATCAATTTCTTCAGAACAAGACTTGATCTTTCCATGAAACTTTATTGCTATAATTATATATCCAAAATGAACCTCTAGGGAAGAAACTAGAAAAATATTTGTTAAAATGAATAACTCACTAAAACTTGTAAACTAGAAAATCCTTCCTAAAAATAAACTTTATTAAAAATTAAATAATGTTTTGGGGTGGAACAAGATTGCTCTTACACCTTAGATGTGCTTGCCTCATAATGTCAATTCTAAACCAACAAAGAATCTAGTTTTTTACACCTCTACAAAAATTTGTTATGTAGGTATATATTTTGTCATACCAAATACAATTGTGCATCTTTGAATACTATCAATTGGACACACGAAAGAGAGAAATAAAAATCTCCAGTTCAAATTGAGATGTCCTCAAAATATCTCTAATATGCAAAATCAAATTCATCTAAGATCCTTTAAATTATGCCCTAGGAAGTTGATTTATTAACAAATATTAGTTTTAAACATTGAAGTTTTTGATAAATCATTTTCATTCTAAATTTAAAAAAACTCAAAGAAAAATTCGCAATAGAATTTTAAGAAATTTACAAATAAGGGCTAGTGTTAGGATCAAGATACATTAGGGGGGTGAATCAATGTTGCAAAACTTCTATGCGAATTAAACCTTTTACCATAATTTTTAATAACAAATAAAATGGAAAAGAATAAAAGTGAACCATGCACAACAAGATAACTCATAACACCATGATTTTTTCTTGAGGATACCTTGGTCAAGGGAAAAACCAAGTGGGGATTGAACACACAAGATAATGTACTAATCTAAAAATGTCCATGTAAGGAGACCTAACCTTGTTAGGAGTTGTTAAATTATATTTATTACATAAGTCCATGTTAGGAGACAAGACCCTATTAAAGTATACAATCCTGTTAGGATTTTATATTAAAAAAAGGGAGCTCAGTACTTAAAGGTGAAGGTTGTAGCCACCTTCAAGGACTCATTGTCCAATACAAGAAAATATTACATCAAAGGTGAGAGATATACATATAATCAAAATGCTAGATTAGTCTCAATGAATTTTGCACCTATTGGCTTCGATATCCAACATCAAGGATCACACATTGTGAAAAACATTATATCACATATCATATCCTCTAATAATAAGATAATTTCCTTCATACCATTCTAATTCTTTATGCCGATTGGGTCCAACTAGTCTTTACCAAACATGTCCATACACTAACCAAAATATAGTATCAATTTTTTTTGTCCTTGAGTCAAGTCCTTGAATGCCATCCCAATACTGATAAGTAATTAAATCGATAAGGAAATTCAATTTACTATGATAAATTATGTTGGTGCTTAAAATTGCGTTCCCATTTTGAGCGTCTATTTCAAATTTTGAGTCAAATCAAGCCCCATAAGTGCTCATAAATGTGATTGTACCCAACTGTACTTTCAAGGCCTAAGAGGTGTTTAATGTTTCTAACACCTTCCATTTAGCCTATCCACATGTTCCATGATGATAAACTATCGTTTCGAGTCATTTGGCGAAGTCCTATTTTGAGCAAATGTCAAATCTGCATTTTTCACCAAAGTGTCAAACAGTGACAGGAGGCCTTGTTTGCATCTGAATATCTTGCACCCAAAAATGTTTTGTGATTTTTCACTTTAGGAATATCTAATGTCCATACCTGAGAGCCTATGTTTCAGATTTTGAGTCATTTCAAATTCGTTTGAGTAGGTCTTGAATCCATCAAAGTTGGTAGTTTAATGTTTTCATGCTAATGTAATTTGCACATAATTCTAGGAAGCCCTGTTTGATGAATTATAATTTTGACCTAGTTGATCCAAATGCTAAAATTCATTTTGCGTTACATTGTAGATTTCAAAGACTTGTTATGTTTCAAGTTGCAATTCATGACAAATCCGTTTGATCAGTTTTCGAGCGTGATTCCAACACAATTTCTATCTTTTTATTGGTGTCAGTACATGCAGATTTGTCAGAATCCCTGTTCGTGATGTTATATGTCCTGATCCATGGTAGGTCAGGTCAAATGGATTGTACCCCTGTATTGTCCTCTACAAATACTCCAAGTGCATCAGTTTTTAAGTCATGACGAATCCATTTACACACTTTTTAAAGTCAATTCCATTTGCAAAAATCGTTGTCTTGTCAATGTTTCTAGTCAACAATTTTGAGTAGCTCACTTTGACTGCTTGCCACTTATGCCTAGTTATTCGTCATGAGCCCAAATCATAGATCCATAATGTCCTCATGACAAAAAACCAATGCCTTAATTTTCGTCTCCCCAAATGTCAGTTTGCCCAGTTTTCAAAGCCAAATTCGAGCCAGTTTACTACTTTTTGATGTGTTTACTTGCAGGTAATTCTGAGAAGGCAACTTTGACAACGAATATATTTTGACCTCGAATTCGTCATGAGACGAGATTTGATAGGGTGTGAATATGAAGAACAAAGAATCAGTGTGCCAGTTTTTGGAGCTTGGTTATTTGTTTGGATCGGTTTTTAAGGCTAGCCAAAGAACCTCCTGGCACCAAGTTGACAAGTGGTAGATAGGTATAAAGTGTGTTTCAAAGTTGTTGCCAATAGTTAAATTGGTTTTAAATCAGTGCCAAATGTTCCATAGTCCAATTTTAAGATTCAGTTGTTTGGAAATGAATTTTTTTTTAGTCGGACCCACTTTTGGGCCTGATTAAATTCATTAGATTGCCAAGACTGTTGGAGATTTATGTGTTGCAAGTTTTGGGTAGGGAGGTTTATGAATTCCTCAAGAAATACATAAAGGGAAATGGACATCTTACGGATTGTTTACTATAACGATTATAATCAAGATCCTTATGCAAAGGAATTTGATATAAAATTAGTGACAAGCTTGCCTCTGTAGAGGTTTGAACCCTCACTGCTCTAGGGTTGAAATATCATGACACTGGCAAGGAAAAAGTTTGCCTACCTCAAGTTGGTTAGTGGAACATGTTGAATAAGAAAATGGTGAATGGAGGCACAGTTAACCATTAGGCTTGCATCAACTTTCACGAAGCATTTAGGAGAGTGTTGCTTGTGGGTTTTATCATGAGCTGGTTCAAATGTGCCAAATCCTTGGCATGGTGTTCAACCTTGAACTTGTAATTCCAATCTTCAATGCACGTCCTGAACAGGTAGATAATGTTTAAAAATGTTTACAAGGAAGCTATGAATAAGTTTAGAAGCAAGGAGTTGGAGCTACTCATAGTCATTTTGCTTGATAACAATGGATCATTGTATGGAGATTTGAAAAGAATATGTGAAACTAATCTTGGCAAAGTGTTTCAGTGCTATTTGACAAAGCACGTTTTAAAAATAAGCAAATTAAATAGTACAATTTTAAAGGAGTGTGTTGCCGAGAGTTATACTGCCCCACACATAGTGTTGGCAACATCTGAAGTGGATTATCAACAACTGTTCTCTGTAGCCAAGCCATTGTTGGGAGATATGCCTCATGTTCCTTATTTTGATATACCAAAGTCTGAGTATGGTGGTGATGATTTTTGGTATCAGGTAGATTCTCAGAGTACTCATATGGCTCTTGCATTTGAGGTCCCCGGTGGTTGGCACAATGAGAAAGATGCCATGGCTTTAACAGTATTGCAGACCCTCATGGGAGGTGGTGGTTCTTTCTTAGCCAGTGTTCCAGTGGCCTTTTTGGCATCCATGCAACTACGGGGTCAAAATTTGTCTCAGAAGCCGTAAGGATAGCAGCAAAAGAACAAATAGCGGTTGCAACTCCCGGACAAATCACTAGTGTGGAGCTGAATCATGCCAAAAAATTCTACTAAATCAACAGTTTTGATGAACTTGCAGTGAAGGAAATAGTTCTATGGCGTTGGAGACAGGCAACCCAACGCATGAACAGGGGAGTCGACTTCAAGAAAGAAGAAAGCTACATCAAAAAGCAACCAAGAAACTCGCAGGCTTATAACAAAAGAGCATCCGCTAGCATAAGGGAACAATTCATGTGCAGAAGAAAATGCATAGAAAGGCATAAAGAGACGTCCGAGCAAGTAAAAGGGTAGAAGATGTCTGAAGAAGAACAGAGGCAGTGCTGTAAGAAAAGAAGCTGCCAGCTAAAGTGTAGAGAAGGCTCGCAGCAGATGAAGGATCCCTCCACCCACAGGCAAGTGCTTACAAAGGTAGGCAACACCATTCGCAAGAAGATAGCTCCACGCATGACAAAAATAGGGGACACCCATGTTTTTAGAACAACAAGTAGCGACAGGGGCAAGGAAGCCTGTGAATTTGAAGGGGAGCTACCAAAGTCAGAGGTAGCCGCACATTGCATCAGACAAGCATTTCAATGCAACAGAGTTCCCATGCAGTTAAAAAAGCAGCCCACGTCCAAGCCACATTTTTAAGAAGAAAAACATCGATAGGAAGACTGAAGGTGGATCCACGCAAGGGAAAAGAACTTGCATGCTAGAAAAAGACACTCACAGCATGACGGATGAAGAACTCAGGGATCTCCTTGGCGGCAAAGATCTTCAATAGAGTAAAGCTCCATTTGTTGAGCTACCATTGGCATGAATAATGAGGAGGTCGTGGCTCACGCAGGTAGCTCCGCACCCATTTTAGATAGATGCAGAAGAAATAGTTCGCGACAGAGGAAGATGTTCGCTCATGGCCGCAGCAAGGAAAACGGGGTGGTTTTCATTTTTTATCCCATATTTGTCGTGGGAGGAACTTTTTAAGTTTTTAAATACCAAAAGACACAAAGATTGTGGCGTACTAAAAGACAATTGGTTTTTTCAAGTCGCAGCCCTAGGGTGGATCCCACCGTGTGGACGGTGAGGGGGTAACAAATGATTAATTTAACAAATACATTTTGAAAATGTTCGCCGGAAAGGTTTCGAAAAATTTCAAATCCTTCAAAAAACGGTGAGGGGGTAACAAATGATTAATTTAACAAATACATTTTGAAAATGTTCGCTGGAAAGGTTTCGAAAAATTTCAAATCTTTCAAAAATGTAAATGCAACGTGGGTCCCGCTTGTAGATTTGACGGTGAATTAGGTAGTGCCAAGTGGCAACTAGTAGGTTAATGAGATGTTGATGTGGAATCCGAGTGTTGAGATTGTGACACAGGGCAGATCGTGCGGTCGTCGTTAACTTACTATAGGAAAGTTGCAAGGGATTTAGTATAGTGACATAGTGAGTGCTTAGGTGGCAGGACCAACTGGCAATGAGGTGGTGATGATGTGGCATCCAGTTGTATAGTCTTGAGCCAATCACGTGATGATATGTAGCGGGATGGTCAAACTAAGTTTGACCCGAATGAAAAAGTGAAGGAAAAATCAAAGTTTTCAAATTCTAATTTTTAAATGTTTTTCTTCAAAGATCACGTGAAGTTCAGATTTCAAATAAAATTGGAAATTATTTGTATAGTCGAACTATAAAAAAAGGAATAAATTTTTGCAATTTTAAATGGAAGCCATGAATGGGAATTCGATTTACAGAGGAGCATAACAGGAGCGGTTTTTATCAAAAATGGGTGCTCCAATATACTGCCAGAACCAAGAAGATCTAAATTTTCCAAATATGAAGTCAGTTTGTGCACATGTATTCACCAGTTCATGCTATAGGTCAATTTGTAAATTTTAGGGCGTTCTCAGCAGAATGGGTGTTTCTCATCATTGAGCATCAAAGTTTGTTAAAGAGCAGATGTGAAGACTTTTTGAAGCATGATTATGGTAAAAATAAGCTGGAAATGATTATATTGCATTCTGAAGGCCATATTCAACTGATTTTTCACTTTTACCGTGAGTTCAACTTTAGCATCAGAAATCAGTTATGATGGTGAATCAAATTTCAGAGATATTTCTGCCTTGAGAGCTAGAATGATGGGGATTTGATTTTCAGTTACAGAGAGAAGGTAGAGAGAGGCTTTTGATCTTCTTGGGAAGGAATTCTAAGGGTACACATGTTAGTTGCAGATTCAATCCGAGATTGGCTTCCTTCCTATATCTTTCTTTCTTCTTCTCTTTTGTGGGGGTTGGCAATTTTCTCTGGGTAATACCAGCAGGGTTCCAGTGTTTTACTGTGAAACCATTTTCTTCAGCATATTCTCTCTTGTATGAACAACATTAGGAAGGTTAATACAGATAGTTCAGATCTGTTAGGTATTTCCATGTTTTCATTTTCATGCATATGATTGTATTAATTTCAAAGAAATAAATGCAAAGAGTCGCAGATGATTGAGTTTCAGTTGAATCTTATCTCTTTTATCAATAATTTTTAATATTTTACAATCTTTGACATAGAGCTTAGGTTGTAGTTCCAGTCCCTTAAGGTTGTATGTTATTTCATTGTTGCATATAACCCAAGAGGTTATGTAAATGCTTCAGGAAAATCAACAGGGTTGCAAGTTTACTGATGGGGATATCATGTAAGAATGAGGTTTAGACTGAACATTGATGTCTATTTACAAGTTGAATAGATAGATCAGATATCTGAAGATACAAATAGGTATCAGATATCCATATGTGTGTTTTTGATTCGTAGATTTGCCCAATGGTTAAGGCACTGGTTAGTTACAGGATCATTAGGTCTTACTGTTGCATATCTAAGGTTTTGTTGAATTCAACATTATTAATCAAAAGTGTTTTACCCTTTCATGTTGAAGGACTTAAAGGATTAACCCTCACTCAACTTATGTGATTCACAAATTTGGATTTAGCTACTGTATATCTATGTTATTGCATGAGTTATTAGGAGATATAAGGGGCTTTCATCTGCAATAAATAAGTTTAGATTTATGTTTTAAATGTACTGGTACCATATCTCAGAACCTCAAGGTTAATCCGCCTAGGTCTTGCAGAGCCTGAAGTGAAGAAGGAGTTATGCCTTATAGTTGGCCCAATACTGTAGTCAGATGTATTTTTCATAGGAATTTGCTAGCCTTAGATGCATTTGTCTAGTTTCTTGGTTATTTTCAAAACTGTCAAATCATGAGCCAACAAATTATCTGATCTTTATAAGATCAGTCCCAAAACATTATCTTCCTGGACCTTTGCTACTTTGCATCATTGTAGCTCACACTACACTGCATACTAACATTGGTGATCATAAAAATAGCTCACATACATTGTATACATCACAATTATGAAATTATAGCCTTAACTAATAAGTCTTCCGTTGTTGCTGACCAAAATTGTTTGACTGTGTTCTATATTTCTTTCTTGGACTTAGGCATTTTTCACATACTTATTAGACCAAAATTAATCACCAACACATACAAACATGCCAACAAAGTATGTTTCCATAAATGCTAACATATGATCAATCATTGGATATTCACTTTGCAACCCAATATTTTTAAAATGTATTTAATAAAGAAAAAATGAAATTCATTTTCATAAAAAATCATTAAAAAATTATAGTTTGACAAAAAATGCTTAAAAGAATTTTGCAAATTGGACTAAGATCTCTTCAATATATTTCCAACCTGAATTCTATAGATTCATTAAAGTCTACCTTAAGAGATTATTTATTAACATGTCTATTTTTAAAAATATCAATATATGATAAATCTTTTTCATTCTAAAAAAACTCAAAGGACAAATGCACATTGAAATTTCAAGAGCTTTCTAAAAATAAAACTGTCTTTGACATGTTCACTAATTTTGTGTCTCAAAATAGATTATTTATCAAAAATCATGAAAAACTTATAATTCAGTGACAAATGATCAAAATTATATAATTTGAATTGGTATCTCTTTAATGCACCTCCAACTTTCCAAAAAAAATTCAGATCAAAATACCAAATTGATTGAAAAATATAGCCAAATTTTTACATTATTGTTGTAGATAGGGAAATGGTTAGTTTCAGAATATGAAGGCTTTAATGACAAAATGATTAAATTGTATTCAACTTCCCTAATCACTCATGAAGCAATTAATTTTTTTTTTCATTAAATAACATAAAAATGCAAATAAAATCATCCAAACTCTCTATTGTGCTCCATTATTTTTTGTTCTCCTCCAAATTTAATGTTTCTCTTTAATGACAAGAGTACTAACAATGTTTTAAAAATGAGTATAAAATAAATAGGTAATGCATGATAATTAAGAGTGATGCAAGTGATAAGCTATTAACTAGACAAGGTGTAAACACGTGTCCACCAAAGGTGGATCATCCTCCATTGTGTAAGTGTAATAAAGTGTGTACAATAATGAGAGAATGATAATGTGATAAGAATACAAAGGTGGAACTAATAAAAAATGAGGTGTGAGACAACAACTAAGTGCAAGTGCATTCCTCCTACACCATGTGCTAAATTAAAATGTAAACTTCTAGGTGTTTGCATGACAACTAATATGAAAATACATTATCCTAAGTAAACTTAAGTAAAGTATAATTAGTAAATACTTAATTACACCAAAAGACTTAAAAATGAATAGTCACAAAGAAAAAATGAGTAGTTCAAGGGAAAAGAAGAGTTGACAGTGAATAATAAAAGCTCAATAACAAAATAAAATTCCATTTTCTTTCCAAAAAACCAAAAGGTCATTTAAATGTGAATTAATATAAGACAATAAAAAGTCATTCAAAATTGAAGATCAAATAAAAGACAATGAAACATTAAAAATAATAATTTATCTATACTAAAAGGGGATGTTGGGACATAGGGATGTTAATTAAATAGTCATAAAAATTTATTTGATTAAATATGCCAAACTGATAAAAATGCGACTTATGATCAAGAGAAAGTGACAAAATGATAGATAAATCATAACAATCTAAAATAAACTGAATGACTTAAAATGACAAAAAAGTAGAACAAAAATGATGAATAATAAAAAGTACGACTAATAGGGGGGTCATGTTGATAAACATTTTTAGGTGTTTACAGAATATATCACCCAGAAAAGAATGGAGAAATTTGATTGTAGCTTAGGATAAAAAAATAATGTATTTGTGTTGGATCTTGATCTAGACTCTTCCTTACATATTGGATGTTACATAGCTACCATGTTCGGTTAACATCTGAGGCCACATGCAATTTCTCATAGAACTTGTCATTGTGTGTGATGATGTTTCTATAATGTTTCTTAATTTCTCTAACAATTTTGGCTCCTTGTTCGAAACTTATCAACTCTTATTTTTACTAATTGCAAAGGCCATAGAAAATCATTTCTTTTTCAATTCTAATGATTTTCTTGAACTCAAAAATATTAAAAGAATAATCCAAACTAATGAGAAAATGCAAAGATAGACAATTTCTTAGACCCGTCTAAAATAATAATTAAAAGTAATAACTACACATTATAATTTTTATCATACAAGTTTAGATTTCAAAATAAGAAATAAATTACTCTAATCTACTACCAACAACAAAATAGGAACTAGTATTATTTTATTATTTTCAATTTCATTAAACATTAGTCTCAATGAATGACAATGACCCATATCTAAATGACATGTCATTAATCATGTGCTTCTAAAATACTCTAAAGAATAAATAACATATGAAATTATATTCTACTACCAACTACTTTTTTTAAAAATTTCACTCAACAATTTCAATTAAACATTAGTCTCAATGAATAATAATAGCACACATCTAAATGACATGTAAGTATCGTGGGCCTCTAAAACACTCTAAAAAATAAATAACATATGAAATTGTTTCACATTCTTCTAGAATTAATGTAATATGAAATGACATTAAAGGGACAACCCTTTATTCAAAGTTAGTCATAATTGTTTTTCTGTCTTGTAAATAAAAGGAGAAAAAAATTGTTGTGTCAAGCAATTATATGGTATAAAATGAATTTATGAATTTTGTATCTAGGTGTCATCCATTTTTAAAAACGTGGAAAAAATGGCCCAAACATGCTTTATGTTGAAACCAATTGTCAAAATTTCATTAAATATTAGTTATTTAATGTCTATAGTCAAAGCATGTTTTTTCATGAGACTTTCTTTGAATTTTTAAACATAAATTTCAACTTCCCTCCAGACAAGCAAGGAATTTTTAATTGGCTGTTCTATCCATTCTTTAAAACATATTTTATGATGACGATGTTTCCTAACATACAACTACTCACATTATATTAATATATTTTATTGATTTCGATTTCATCTATGCCAATTTCTAGAACTTTGACCAATCAACATTTGAAAGAAATCTTCATTGCTCATTATTCTTCCCCAACTCTACTTGCCTTATATTTGGGACAATTCTAATTTAAACGTGTATTATTGGATGTATTAGAATTTGTTACCATGCCTATGACTAAATATTATTATTGGTATTTTGTATTACCAATCTTAAAATATTAATAATATTTTATATATGATTATTTTAAAAAGTTAAGAGATATTAATTTTGAGGTATTTTACTTTATTGTAATGATAATTCTAGACGTGATTTAGAATTTGCACATTTTTTTAATCAATAAGCAAGGACATTCAATGTTAGTGCTAAATAACATCATGTGTTATGTCAATTCAATTGTCCATTTACCATATTTCTTCCATACACTATCTACAAATCTATATATTGATGCATCATAAGGACAATGAAGTGCTAACAAATAACATTACTAGGAACATATCATAAATACTTGCTTGGCCAAGAAGAATATGGGCTTTATTCTTCCATAGTTTGCTTCAGGGGTGCAATGACAACTATCCATAGTGAGTGCCATCCCTATCTACCCCTTCATATAGATTATGTGGCTTGGGGGAGTGAATGGATTATTAGACCATTATATAGTGCATAGGAGTAACCTCTGGAAGGTTGAGCTTGCTAGGTGTTCATGTCAATGGTAATCTTAGCTAACAAACTAGTGGCACTTTGACAAGGAGGAGATCAAAATGATACCTACTTATTCTCCATTAGAGACTCCCCTTCCTCTACTCCATCAGATTGTTAGAAATAGGAAATACTGGGGGGATTGGGGGTGTGAATCAGTATTCCACAAAATTTTGCCCAACTATGGATATCTTTAACGATCGTTAAACATGCATAAGTAATCAAACTAAAGAGTAAACATATCAATAACACAGTGCAACTCATAACAACATTATTTGTTAACTAGGTAAACCTTGGCCAATGGAAAACCTCAGTGGGGATGGTATCCACAAAATGATCCACTAATCAAAAGTATCTTGGGAAAGATATTGACCATGTTAGGAGTCTATTATATTTGTATAGTGTGTCTTTCCTTGTTAAAGGATTGGGCCTTGTTAGAAGCCTCAAACCTCTCAGGAGTTGGTATTGCAATTACAAAAGTAGCAAGATGAGCCCACTGCTCAAACATACATATACAATTTTGTTAGAAAGTAAAGTCCACCAAGATAACTGGGATGGGGGGTGAATTAGTTATGAAATTAAAATAACTCTCAAAATCCTTATTAATTTCAAAACATGTAAATAGTAGATGCAACAACCATAGAAAGATCACCATACACAATACCACCAAATTTGGTAACTATGGAAATGCTTGATCAGAGGGAAAACCTTGGTGGGGACGATACCCACAAAAATATCTACTAATATAAATGCTCCTTGTAAGAGAATGGACCCTGTTAGGTGTCAATGAAATACATTTAGTACATATCAATCCCTATTAGGAGACTTTGAATCCTTGTTAGGAGATTCCAACCCAATTAGGAGTTGTGCCAACTGTGTTAGGAGTTGTTAAGGAAGAGAGAAGGACCCAATGTCCAAACAACTTCAAGGAAAGACCACCTAACTCATTGTCTAACTGGCCTTAGTATTATCCTTCTCAGAACAAACAAGTATATAACTGTCCAATAGCAACTTCTTTTCCAAATATAGTCTCTTTGTCCACTCATCATGCCTTACTACACCAAATACTTCTCTGATCAAAAGATATTTGCTTTCAGGTTCATTGGATCTCACATACTCGTGTTACACAAAATATCCACACTAGATTATTGCAACCAAGGAAATCATCCTTCCTTTAAACCAAGTCCTAAAAAAATATTGAATCGTCCTTAAAACTTTCTCAATTTACAATAATAATGTAGGACCAATTTAAGATACTATATTTACACAGTACATTACATCTTTACACTTTTCACAATTACAAACAATTGTTAGATCATAGTCTTCATAACTCTTTTCTCAAAGCTCATCTGGATATGAGAATTTGACCACAACATCTTTACCATGTTTTCTATCTCCGTCCAAGTTTGCATGACTAGATTTCATATCTATTAGGAGATATAATCTAAACAATAGTAACTGCTACATAGGAATTATGCCTGAACATTTCCTTCACTAAATCTTCAATAACTATGTATTCAATTCATATTTTTGTACGTAATATTAGTTGTATCATCAAAAAAATCTATAGAACATTATCCCAAATACATATAAGCTCATCTTCATTCCTTGAACCTCACAAAACCAAACTCTATCTATTGCACTGTCAATCTTCATGCAATAACTAGTATGCTAACATCAATAACAAACTTTGTCATGAATGCAACACAACTTCTATATCCTGTCTCTAACAATGCTAGGATACTCCCCCATAGGAATATCATTATCATGCATGCTTAACAATCTCTTCCTTTGGAAATTATGGAAACATAGATGAAAAAGATCTAAGTTCCATGAATATCAAATACCTCTACTGCAACTGTTCCCACATTCATGTTGTCCATGAATCTTCATTATATTGTAACCAACATGCATAAGAAAGGTGTTAATCTCACCATACATCTGCATCTTTTCAAATCCTCTTCATTAATCAAATTTTGAAATCCTCTTCATCAATCAAATCTCTCCTTCAGGAATATTTATCCATTATCATTAATCAATATACAATGATGTTTTTTATGTGTTACTGTCCCCCATTGACATTAATGAAAATGTATCGTTATGTCAATTCTCTTCATAAGATATTGTTATGCTCTACATCCCCTTTTTCACTTTCCTAGGTCTTGTGTTGGGACCTACACTTTGGCTTTTGGTCCTTGGTCTTTGGGTTCCCCTTTCTTCTTTTGGGAAGTGGGCCTTCATTTGTGTCATTTCTTTTGGGAGGTCTTAGTTTCTCCACCCAAGTAAAATGTGAAGAGTATTTCAACTAAAAAAGAGTCAAACCTAGGGATTTGAGAATCCCCTTCTTCTCATGTTTCTCAAACACTATGGGAGGGATTTAGGGCTCCTAAGGAGGGCATGTGGTAGAAATTCACTCAAGAAGGTAAAAGGGAGTAATTAATGTGCCCTAAGGGTAATAATTACTTAGCTTTTAAGGATGGTAATACAACTCACTTTTACTTTCACTAAGAAATTAAAAGTGTTCTCTACAAGAAACCTCACGACGAATTTCAATTTCTAGGACATTCTAATTTCCTAGCTTGTCTAATTTAGGTGCTTCTCGACAAATAAATTTAGAAGGCAGTGTGAGTGTTTAGGCAGGCATACTGAAATCTTGGGAAATGCTTTTCAGGTTAGTGGTATGTTTCCTTTATTTTCCCTTTTCCTTTTGTGTCATTTTCCATTCTTTTGGGTCCCTTTCTTTTTGGGTCTTGGTGTGTTTTGTTTGTTTATTTGTTTGGTGTATTTGGTTTGGTTTCTTACTAGAGATTGGCTGCCTATGGCTAGTTTCTGCATGGTGGAAGGTACACATAATTATGGCCCCTCTTGGGAAGAAATTAGGGCTGATTCATGGCTCATTGCAGTTATAAGTTGTAATCTAATTTATTCCTAAGAGGATAATTATTTCCCTTTTGTCCCATTGTTATTTTAGGTTTTGGTGTGTCTTTATCACTGTGTCTAGTTTTCCTTGTGTCGTGAAGGTGTTTTCATGCCCCTTTGTAAGTGTTGTGTCATGTCCCCTTTTCAAATAATTAAAAATAATAATCTTTGCTAAGGCAGGCAGGCTCAAAAAAGGTGAAGTTTTGGCAAAGGGGCTAATATTTGGAAACCAATGGACTAATAAATAAAAATTATTATTAAAATATGTTTCATTAAACCCTCTTGGAAACGAGTTAGTGTTATGCCCTCTTTTAAGGGACTTGGAAGCATTTTGGGCTTATTCCAGAACTTGATTTTCGCTTATTGCTTTGTTCTTCTTCAGAGGCTGCAAAACTTGTGGAGAAGGAGAGCCAAGGACAGGATTTTTCAAGTTTCTAGGAAGGCTAAGGATGGGAGTTTAAAGCCATTCCATGTGCAAGATCATGCAGAGTTTTCCCTTGTGCTGAACAGTGCAAATTTGTGGGTTTTCGGGTGTGTTTTTTTTGTAAGAGTTTGGTGTTTCCGGTTGAGTATTTCATATCAGTTTGGATTGATGCTATATTTCAGAATTTTAGATGTTGAAATAGAGCTGAATATATGTATTGGGTCATGGTTAAACTTATGTGATAGATTATTAGTGTTTTGGGGTGTTTTCGGGCTATTTTGTGTTATTTTTGGGAGCTTGATGAGCATTGTTTTTGCCCTCCATTTGGGATATGTTGTGTAAATGTTATACAGATATGGAAATGTCATTTTGTAGGCTATTATACTGCTGAAATTTCTATAAAAATGTACACTTTCAGATCTATTAATAATATGTGAAGCTGTGAAGTTTTTGGCACTATTTCAAGCATACCCGATTTGGGGTTTATTGAGAAATTGGTGGATCTTTGAAATATTGGTTGTTTGATTTTAAAAAATCTGATTAGACGCTTGAAATATCATATAAAACCAGAGGAAGCGACATTTCATGTTGCCCTATTGTTCAGTTGTGCATGCAAGGGTTTTGGATAATTGGGTAGACTTTTTCCTTATGGTTAGAGGGAGGTGACACTATAGGAATACCTTCCTTGGGTTGGTATGGCTATGGTTTCACCTCTTTTTGGTGGGCCCTTTTTACTGCTTGAGTTAGGAGCCATGAGCCCAGGGTTTCCTATTTTCACTTGTCCTAACTCCTATGGAGGAATGCTAGCTAGGTAGTCCCACTTCGGTGATGCTCCCTAAATATTTTTTGATAGTGGTGTTGGAATAGAGATGTTTCCTCCTCTACTCTACTAGTCTCATAACTACTATGCTTCCAACAGAGCATTTTGTGGCCCCACATCAAATATGCTACTCTTTTAAATTTAAATGATTATCACATCAAGTCTTGTTGAGAAGTCAATATACACCATGCCATATCTTTATGCATCACACATGCATCTATTAAATGCTTATTTTTCCATGTTGGATGTATAGCTTGGTATGGTACCATGAGGCTTTCTAGAATAGTAACAGAAAAATGAACCTCAGTGGTAGGAATTGGTTCTATTAAGTAGGGGGTTGAGTCACTAATGATTGATTATCATGATTAAAGGTTCTTAGATCTATGCACGTGGCTTTTTTGATTCATTAAAGGTAACTGCTAGCCAAAAATGCCCTCCCACCAAAAAATCAAATTCAAATGATAGGCCGCTCAACAGTCACCTAGGGTTTTCAAATTTCAAAAATTAAAAGGTTTCATGAAATAATTTAACTTTGGCCATAATCTTTATCCTAAGTCTTGCCACCCCTTTTTATAATATGCTTTCAATTTTTTTTTGTTGCGATTGTGTGGTCACCCTTTTGGTCACACCATCACAATAGGTTAAGTGTTAACTAGAGTTCAACTAGCGAAGGTGCAATTGCACTATGTTCACATCATCACAGAGTTTGTTGGCTTAACCAAGGTCAGGGTCCTAATGGATGAGAGCATTAGTTTCGTTTGATTGCAATGTTAATTTGATAGACCATTGTTTAAGTTGCAACAATGTGATAAGGGAAAAACCTTCAATACTTTAGAGATGCATTTTGTGCCATTAGATCTTTTAGATCTATGGCCGGTGCACTATCATAGTGTGTTAAGCAGGAACTGTGGTTAGAGTTGCGATCAAGCAATTTCCATTTTTTTGATTGGTCACAAGGTTAAGAGGTGGACCTATTGGAAATATAAGAGGAGTAACTGAGAGGGGAGGAGTGAATCAATTACCACTAAAATAAATCCTAGATCCCTTAGACGTCAGTACAAAATAACCTCTGAATGCTGAACTCTGTTGAAGCTCAACAAACACATAGAAAATGTTGTAACTCAATAAATACTTAACATGAAAATCTTAAGATGTAATCTATGATTACTATTATTTTAACTTATTTGCAAACACATAAGAAAAATAGCATCAACACATTTGATATGAAGATTTTAACATGGAAATCCAATTTAGGAAAAACCACCAATTGCAACTAGTTACTAATTTTCACTCTTCTGTACTGAGCCCTGTTAGGAGCCAACCCTATCAAAGGTTACAAAACATACTATTAGGTGTGACCTGGTTAGAGGAATTAATCACCCTGTTAGGAGTGGCCTTGTTAGAGGTCTTTGGACAATTCAATAGAAATGACACCTTGTTAGAGGATTTAGAAATAGCTATTAAGCCAACTCTATTTAAGAGATTTAGATCGCTGCTACAATAGTTAGAGAGGAATAATGAGGTGATCTAATTTCAAATGCAACTAAATTTCTAACTACAGATCTCAATTCTGGCTTGTATATCTGATCCTTCTTGATCAAATATATCTTTTTAGCTTCACAAGAATATTCTACATTATCCTTCTAATTTTCTTCCTCTTAACATTATTAAATCTTCAATTATTTTTGATGCATTCTCACTTTCTAAAACTCAACTTGACCTTATATTTATATCTTTCATATTGTCAAGTTAGCTAGAATATAACTTAGAATAATTAATATGCATATTTTCAGTCAAGTAGAACCAATAGATAAATCAATTGAACTTAATATTCCAAAACAAGAAAATTCTTTGTCAGCTAACCTTGCTCAGTAGACACTAATTCAGAAATGATTTTACTATATTAACCAAGTGAACTTGGTCAACACTGCATATTTGAAAAGTTGCTTTGGTAACCAAGTGAGCTCAGTTAGCACTAGTTCCATCCAATATTTCCTTTATTAACTGAGTGAGCTTAGTTAACACTTATCTTCCACAAACTTTCCTTTGGTGCTTGAGTGAACTCGGTAGATACTATCTTCTAAACTAGGTAAACTCTAGAATGCTTGGTAGACATAGAAGACTATCTTTAATGTCCGAGTAAGCTTGACATACATTGACTGGTGATGATATAAAATTTTGTGTAACATCAAAGACAATACACAATTAATCAATTTCTTCAAACAATCTCCCTCTTTGACATTGATCGTAACACAACATGTCATAGAATAATTAATTTTTTTTGAGTAAGGAAAAAAGTAAGGAACATATGCTTAGTTTCTTTCTAATTCTCATCCATGAAAACTCCCTCTATCAGTGTGAACTCTTTCTGCCTTCAATATCTCCCTCTATCAAAAAATTCTGTCTGCTACAACTATCTCTGATAGCAAACTCTACCTTTGGTATTAGACCAAGTTCATTCTCCCTCTTTGACATCTCTTTCTCTTTACAAAATTTCTATGAGATATGACAGAAAATTTCTCCCTCTCTAACATCTCATGCCAAAGACAATATTAAGTGAATATTAATGTACGCCAAGTACTAATTCATTTGTGATATGCCCTTGCCAACTTTGCACCAACTCATTGATCTTCAATATGATCTAGTTGATTTATCACCAAAATTCATTGAGCAAGCTTTAGATAGGGGAATGACCTCTACCTTACCTCTTAGATACATAAATGCATCCTTAGGTAATGGCTCGGTGAATATGTTTGCAATTTTTTCTTTTGTATTCACATATTCCAATCTTACTTCTTTATCTTGTAGCAATTCTCTTAAGAAATTATATTTTATAGAAATGTGTTTTTTTTTATATGCATCAGTAGATTATTTGATATATTGATTGCGCTAGTGCTATCACAATTTATAACTACTGGATCCTTGATCTCTATCTTCATACCTTCCAATAGTTGTTTGAACTAAATAATATTAGAACAATAGTTGTTTGAACCAAATAATATTAGAACAATTGACTACTGTTGCCACATATTCTTCCTCTATTGTGGACTAAGAGATACAATTCTATTTCTTGCTTGTCTAAGGCACTAGTCTTTTGCCAAGAAAGAATGCTCCACCACTGGTGCTTTTTCTGTCATCAATAATTCTTGCCCAGTCAACATCTATGAATAATTTTAAATCTAAATTAGCTCCTATTTTGTACCATAAACCATATTTTTCAGTACCTTTCAGATATCTAATGATTCTTTTGACTGCCATCATGTGATTTTCTTTGGGATTTGCTGAGAATCTTGCCACCATACTGATTGCTAATGCAATATTAGGCTTTGTATATACTACATATTGCAATTTTCCAATCATTGATCGGTATGTGGTCTAATCTACCTCTTTGGAATCATCATTTTTGGAAATCTTATGTCCAATAGACATAGGGGTTCCAACTATTCTTGAATCTTCCATTCTAAATTTCTTTAGTATCTCCCTAATATATTTAGATTGAGTAATGAAATACCATCTTTCTTCTATTGAATCTACAATTCAATAAAGAATTTTATCTCTCCAAACATAAACATCTCGAATTCTTTACTCATCTCTTCTGAAAATGCCTTGCACAAGTCATCATTTCTTGTGAATAAAGTATCATCAACAAATATTTCTTCCAATGCAATCGTTTTGCCCAGTCCTTCTTTGATATACAGACTACTGTTATCATTTGTTCTTTGAAAACTAATCTATATCAAGTAGTTATGAAGTCTTTTATACCAAGCTCTGGGAGCTTGATTGAGACCATATAATGCTTTGTGTAATTTATAGACCATGTCTCTTTTTCTAGGATCTAAAAAACCTTAAGGTTGTTCAATGTAGACTTCTCATCAAGAATTCCATTCAAGAATGTAGATTTTACATCCATTCGATAAACTTTAAATCCTCTATGAGCTGCATATGCTAGTAAAGTTCTAACACCCTCTAATCTTGCATCAAGAGAAAAAGTTTCACCATAATCAATACCTTCTTCTTGAGAATAGTCTTTACATACCAACCTTGCTTTGTTTCTGAAAACTTTTCCATCTTTATCTAGCTTATTTTTGAATACCCACTTTGTGCGAATTATATTTTTATCCTTGGGTCTAGGAACAATAGTCTAGGTTTTGTACTTCTCTATCTATTCTATTTCTTCATTCATTACCTCAATCCAACTTTCATTATCCAAAGCATCTTTAACATTTCTAGGTTCAATTCTAGTAAGTAAACATGTACCTTTCAATTTGTTTCTTGTCATTGTTCCATATGATTTATCTCTAATGATATGATTAGGTGAATGATGCCTTCTAATATATTTTGCTAACATAGGTTCTTTGGATTTGGAATGAGTTTCATTGATTTCATCATGAACTTTAGTATAAAGCTTGGGTCCCACAATCTATGACTTGGGTCCATCAGACTTGGTTTTCTCTAGCTCGGTAGCCTCTGACTATGACTCAGGTCCTTCAGACTATGACTCTGACTGTACTGCCTACAACTCGATAGCTATTGGAGATTTTGGGGAGTTAGGAGGTGAGACGTCCTATCTTCTAGATAGATTTGGCAGGGTATCAAATCCATAGTAAACAAATCTTCTATAATCCTCAAGCGCTTTGCTACTTTCTTCTTCACTCTTTTCTACAAACTCATCAATTCTCACATGTGCACTTTCTGTGATTTTATGAGTAGACAAATTCAAACAATTGTATGATTTACTTTTGCAAGAGTACCTTAGGAATATATCTTCATCACTTTTGACATCAAAATTACCTTTCCTAGATTCTTTCAAAATATAACATTTGCTGCCAAATATTTTCAAGTAACTATTGTCATTGAGGTTTGCACCCTTGTCCAAAGCCTATGCATGAGGACAACCTAGTGAAACATGGAAACAACCTCCAACCTGTGGGACTTGAACTATGAGGTTGAGTCTCTGGAGAAGGCTGACTTCCTCTTACTATTAGGATGCACCTAACTACTCTTGGAGAGGAAAAGGGAGAAGGAGAGCATGAAAGAAAATATACCTAATCTAATCTAAAGTGGTGATGCACCAAAATAGAGTGTTCAAACCAAACTCTGCTCATATATGCACTATTGAACCAAAATGAAACTAAGGATATACATGTTCAGACTTGTTTTAATCTAATAATCACATGTAGATCAAAAGACCAAAATGAATGACACAAGGAAGAGAGATTCACTTATATTATCATTTATAGGCCAAGGAGATATAGTCATGCAGATCATAGATCTCTACAAAACACCAATAAGAGGCAAAGAGTTCTTGCACTTTCATACAAATGGCTGAAAGAGATAAGACAAAAAATCATGTAGTTTAGGGGAGTTTACACTGAGAATCTACAGAGCAGTAATAGAGAAAACAGAGAAAGGTCGACCCTTACAAAATTCACAAAAATTGCCTTTATAGTTTAGTCATAACTGAGATTTTCCCTCCAAAACTATCCTGCAACCACCACCATCAAGGCTCTGCCAAGAACAATCATGGGGATCTGAAGAAATCTGATCTAAGTATAACTTTTGGTACCACAAAATTTGACTATTAACTAAAAAAGGGCCTTGAGAAGATAGAGGCAACGCCATTGATTGTCCTAATCAGGTAGATGGATTGAGGGTGGTGGAGTCCTTTTCTACATTCAACATTCATTCTAGAGTGGGTGGCATTGATCATGAAGATCAAATTGCATAAAAAATCTTGACTTTCTTCATTCCTGAGCACCCAAAATAGCACGGTCAGCAAGTCAACTAAACTTTGCATCCAAAATGGGCTACATGGGCCAATAACCTCCTTTTATCTTTCCACCTTGCAAGAGTCCTATGTGGTTGACCATCTCTTTTCATTACTAACTGTGCCATCTTCTCAAACTCCAACTGTGACAGTCACATTAACTGCCAGCGTATCTAATTGTTACTGCCTCCACTGGACCCACAGGGACACGTGTCGCTGAGGTTCTATGTCGCTATGCGTATCATCCTCATAGCTTCCCATAGTGAGATAGCACCCACCATGGATCCAGACTAATTTGATGATCATGAAGACTCGTCATATTACTACACTATCACCTTAAAACTTCTGGGCCCATGAAACACTTGGCAACCACCTGGCACAACCTAGCATCCTCATCTTGGTGAGACTTGGCTCCACTAATCCATGTGGCATAATGGTTCTATGTCGCTATGGGTAATATCCTTGTAGCTTTCCATAACGAGATAGCGCCTATCGTCGATTTCCTTAGATCTGACAATCATGAAGACTTGCCATGTTACTGTGCTTTACCCTTAAACTTCTGGGCCCACGAACCAACTCAACACACCTGGCATCTAACTCAACCTAAATTGGTACCATCCCTATGGTTTCATAATAGCTGGCCCCACTCTGCCATGCATCGTTGAGGTGTTATGTCTCTATGGTTAAAATCCTCGTAGCTTTCCATAGCAAGATAGCACCCATTGTTGATTTTCTGAGATT
Organism: Cupressus sempervirens; assembly: GCA_028749045.1. Lineage (NCBI taxonomy): Eukaryota > Viridiplantae > Streptophyta > Pinopsida > Cupressales > Cupressaceae > Cupressus > Cupressus sempervirens. Next base: position 803,232,341 of record CM053783.1, on the reverse strand, counting down.
TGATGGCGAGAAAGATGGATCTGACCTATCAGTTTACCAACCAATAGAAATTGGCCACATGCCAACCTTTCTAACAACCCTCATTTGCTGCCTGCCAAGTGAAGCAGGACCCACATTCTACATAGTTATACTTTAGCCAATGAAAAAATGACCAACTGCCAATGTGTCTGACAAATTTCCTCATTGATATTTGATGGGGCATACTTGGGACCCACCTTCCTTCTGATGTCATCATAGTAACACTTTTCATCTGGGCTCTATGTCGCTAATGACAAGGAACAAAATTTTTTTGATAGCGCCATAGCGCTCACCGTGGATCTAGTAAAACTTGATGCTGGAGAAACAAGGAAAAGGAGGATCCACCTAACACACGAGCAAAAGGAACTATGTCGCTATGGGAAAACAACGTGCAACTTCCCATAGTGAGATAGCGCCAATTGTAGATCTTCCTTGATCCAACGATTGGGGCTTGTGGGCCCATGAAAACACACCTAGGAAATCAAGAATATCATAAGGTTCGATCTTTTAATTTTTTTGATATTCCTGGAATATTTAAAATAACATTAAATCGGGAAGTGACTGTTGGGCAGGAAAAAATTTAAATTTAAATTATTTGGCGGGGGCCACAATATGTAACATTTTTGGTGACTCACAAGGGATGCTAGCCTGCTATGCATAAGACCAATGGCCTGAAGCATCCATTGGGCTACAGAGTCATAAAAAATATGTAGATTTTGAGCACTGTGAAACCCTAACCCTACCTCTGAGAGGAAAACCCTAAAATCCTTGTCTCTGCAACTGGAACTAGAGACCAAAACCTCTTTTCTGCAACCACAAAACTTTGAGAAAATTGGCTATCTCATAGAGAGGTAGTTGTGGTCATGCACTTCTTGAAAAATAGGAGAGTTAAAAAAAAGAAACTACTCTACTTATGTACATGGAATCTCAAACCCTCAAAAACATGGCTTGAGATAGATCCCATTGACTGGCAGAATCTCACCACCAGGCTTACTTAATTGGAAAGCATTTGCCTGCTTGCAACTGGTAATTAGATAGGGACCACTCCATAATGCATCAAAATTCGAGTGTCTTCCTATTTTTCTCTATCTGCATCCCATTTTAGAACCAAATCTCCCTCCCTGAAAGTCCTGACCCTAGCCTTCCTGTCAAAACTCATTTTTACTTGTTGTTGGTGTGTCCCTAGGGTTTGCATAGCTTTATTTCTCTTCTCTTCCAGCTCCATCAGCTCTGCCATTCTTACTATCATGGCATCATCTTCAATCAACTCCAGTTGATGAGCTAGCTCTAGGGATGGGAACTCCAATGAAATTGGAAGCCTTGCTTCTCTGCCATAGACTAACACAAATGGTGAATTCCCTATTGACCTTTTAGGCATTATTCTGTCAGCCCAAAGTGCAGTCTTCAATTTTTTTATGCCAACACCTCTGGTTATCTTCTATTGTCCTTTTTATGATCCTGATCAAGTTCTTGTTGGAGGACTTAGCCAAACCATTACCCCGAGGATAGTAATTTGAGGATGTGCTCAAATAGATATTATGATCCACTGCCCATGCAAAAATTTGACCTCTAACAAAAGACTTTGCATTATCTAAAATAATGGTTGAAGGGGCACCAAACCTAGTTACAATTCCATCAAGGAACTCAAAGACAGAAGATTCAATGGAATCCTTCAACGCAACTAGCTTTGTCCATCTAGTGAAGTAATCTATAGTAGCTAGAATCCACTTATGACCAGAACTCAAAGAAGGATTGATAGCACCTATAAAATCCAATCCCCATTGAGCAAAAGGTTGATCCACCTGGATAGGATGAAGGGGAAGAGCTACAAGTCTTTGTTTGCCACGGAAGAAGGCACATTTTTCGCACTTCCTCACATGCCTATGATAGTCATGGAACAAGGATGGCCAAATGTAACCAGCCCTCATGATCTTCATTGCAGTTGTCCTTGCTGAGAAGTGGCCACCATCAAGACCATCATGAAGTTATTTTATCATTTTTTCAGCCTGGTCTGCATCAAGGCATCTTAATAGGGCTCCATTAAAATCTTTTCTAAAGAGGACATCATCAACTATGACATAAGGAATTGACTGTAATCTATATTGTCTCCTTTTAGTTCTATCTAATCCTTGAGGGTATCCATTGCCTAATAACAAATTCATCATATCATCCATCCAATTCCTTGGGTCACTATTTCTCACCTCTTGTTGCTCTATTAGTATCATAGCAGCTTCTTCATCAGGTTCCTGAGATGATAGCATTTGTTTACATAACCCCCTCCCTCTTACTAGCTTGGTAATCTGAATGTCAATGTCATATTCCATCACTTTAGTAATCCAATCAGCTCTTTTCTCACTAATATCTTTGCTCAAAAGAAAATTCTTCACATTGGCATGGGGTACTAACAAATGAATCTTATTATGAGACAGGAGGTGCCTAAATTTCTTTAAAGCTCTGATGACTGCACAAGCTTGCTTCTCTACATATTTGTATTTATCTTCATATTCTTTAAGCCCTTCACTGAAGAAAGCTATGGGCTGCTCGTCACCTTTATCATTTCTTTGAGTCAGGACAGTAGAAATGCTTGACTCACCACCTAGGGTATAAAGGATGAAATCCTTCTCAAAGTTTGGATTCATGAGAGTAGGGGCTGAGGCTATGGCTGTCTTGATTTCTTCAAAACTTTCCTTCCCTTCCTTGGTCCATGCAAAGACCATACCTTTCTTGAGCATAGCTGTAAGAGGTTTCACCATGGTAGCAAGATTTGGAATAAATCTTCTCACAAAATTTATCCTACCTAAGAAAATTTGCAGCCCTTTCTTGTTTTTGGGAAGAGGGAGGGAAAGTATTGCTTTTGTTCTCTCTAGATCAATGGTTAAGCCATCCTCAGATACAATATGTCCTAATAATTTTCCTTGGTTAGTAGCAAAGAAACACTTGCTTGGGTTAAGGGAAACCCCAAACTCTCTGCATCTTAAGAATACCTATCTTAGATAATCAAAATGATCTTCTACATCCTTTGAATACACTGTAATATCATCAAGGTAAACTAAGACAAACTTGTCAATTAATCTTTTGAAGGCCATCTCCATTGCCTTCTAAAATGTAGCACCTGCATTGGTTAGCCCAAATGGCATCTTATAATAAGAATAGGTACCCCATTTAATGGTAAATGATGTCTTGTATCTATCAGACTCTTTAACCAACACTTGATTGTAGCTAGAAAATCCATCAAGAAATGAAAATCTATTTGAACCACTGACCTTGGACAAAATCTGCTCCATAGAAGGGAGAGGATGGTGATCTTTAATGGAAGCTTGGTTAAGGTCCCTAAAGTCCACACACAATCTAATTTCTTCATTCTTCTTCCTAATGAGGACAAGGTTTGCTACCCATGATGAGTGTTTGATGAGAAAAATTATATCAGCCTCAATCAACTTGGATAGCTCCTTTCTCATTAAGGGTTCAATTTTAGGATTCACTGGCCTCTGCTTTTGTCTTATTGGTTTTACATCATTAATTAAATCTATGGTATGCTGAAACAACCTTGGGTCAAAGCCCTTTAAGTCATCATATGTCCAAGCAAATACATCATTAAATTCTTGACATAGATGAATAAAATTTTCTTGTTCAATTTTAGAACATATCTTCCCCATGTTTAAGGACTTTCCATCAGCAACCATGACCAGAATGTGCTCATCCTTTTTAGCAGCTAGGTTCATACCTCTACCTCTTGCTTGGTCATCAGGATTAAAAACACTCTCTAGAGTAATGAGACCCTTAGGAAATTTTTTAAAACTGAGATGAATGATCTGATCATCATACTGATCCTGTAGTCTTGATTGATTTCTCTTTGAAAATTTTGCCTCATTCTGCAAGAAGCTCACAATTTTCTCATCAGACTCAAACAATTGCCAATGGATGTTGTTATTAGGGATAGCAGGCCTTACTACCACTCTGATTTGTTGCTTCTTCTCCTCCTAAAGATTCCTTGGTACATCATAAGATGCACCTATTGCTGCAAGTCTATCAACATGTTTGTTTTCCTTTCTAGGGATGCTTTGAATATTAAATGCATTGAAACCTTCAAGAAAATCCCATACCCTATTTTTATAAGACTTTAGCAAACCATTCTTGGTGGTATTCTAATTTCTCACTTGATTAACCACCAACTCACTATCTCCATACACCCTTAAGGTTTGGATTCCTCTTTTTTGAGCAAGTAGGAGACCTTGAATCAAGGATTCATACTCGGCTACGTTATTAGTGCAACTAAATTGGAGCCTAAAGGAGAAGTAGTACCTTACGTGTGTAGGAGAAATCAACATCACACCAACCCCTGACCCAATCTTATTCCTTGATCCATTAAAGTACATACTCCATATCCCACTCATATCTTCATTAGTACCCACAAGATTGGGAACTAAAGCATCTTTCTCCAATATACAATATGTACTGAGACCTGTTTCAAGGGTCTCTGACATGGGGTCAAATTGATATGTGTTAGCCCACTCATCCAAGAAAAAATTAGGTATCTCTACTGGGGAAGTGGTGGGCTCATTCACTATTTCATTCTCATCCATCTCTAGAATAGGGAAATTCATGTTGATGGGGTTGGGGGTGTAAGATTCAGTTTGATGGAGGGCTTGAGGCTCTTCTTTGATTGAAGCATTGGCTATATATCTCATTTTGAAAGACATATATGACCAATCAAAAGATATAAAACCATCTATTTGGAAAGTGAAGTCTCTTGATAGACAGATGGCAAAATATGGCTTGACCTCAGCAACAGAGATATCTTGGGTTACAGTACAACTAGGGCATGCATGTAAGGCCATCTCCACATTCCTAAGGATCCCTACAGTCTTGATAGTACTATCATCCAAATGTAATACATCCCTAACAATGGGCTCATATTTCATTCCCAAAGTATCAGCAACACACCTAGGCATCACTGAACTGCTAGCCCTTGAATCAATCATGCAATTATGGACTAGTTTGCCCCCCTATAATTAGAGAAACATGGAATGGAGGAGGTCTAACTTTTTTACTTGTTTCTACTTCCCTTGATGGTTATACTAGGATTGTGGCACTTTCCATACTAAGTGTCTGATCCTTTGGTTCAATTCTTTCCAATTCTTGTTGTAGCAACCTTTTTTGCATGGGTATAGTAGCAATAGCATCCCACATGGAGATATTCACATTTGTCTTCTTCATTTTCTCTAACAAATTGAATGGCATAGCATGTGCTTTGGTAGTAGCCTTGGGAGCTATGACTATATGAGGTTGAGGTGGAATAACCTGAGGATCACTTGTATCCTTTTTGCCATGATTTTGCCTTTGCTGCTGAAAGACACTTGATTGATTATTTGCTTCTTGCTCATGAGATATTGCATTTGAAGTTGAGGTCTAATTGGGAAGAGGAGGGACAACATCTTCCATTGCTCTTTTTTTGCTTCTAGTGTTATGACTAATGGAATCCTGGTTTACATTACAATGCTCCTCTATCTGATGATTCATAAAAGAGCAATCACCCTATCTTTGCATATCTGAGACATCTTTAAATTGTCCTTCCTGGTATGATTATTTTGTTGCAAGTTCTTGGACTGTCAAAGCCATAAAAGATTCAGCCTTCTGACACATACAATAGGCATAGGAGTAGTTACAGGAGGGAAAAAAATCTTGATCTTGAGCCATATTTTTTTGAGGGACAATGGCCCTACTTTGATTTACATTTGAGGTTGAAGCATGGCCATCCTACCTACTTTGATCAAAATAATTGTTCCAATGATTAGGATTTGGAGGCCTACCACTGCTTGGATTTTGATATTGCAATTGATGAGGCTTACTACCTTGAGCTTGCTATCTTTCTAAAGTCACCACCTTGTTGCTTACTTTTTGAATCATAGAGGAGTTATCCTCCAACTTCTTCCCATGATCTTGCAATCTTTTCTCTAGGTTCTTTTCTCTTTTGTCCATGTTCTACATCAGAGATTGCATCATCTCTTTGATTTCATCTATCCCATTTGGGGATGTGGAAGCTTGAGAGACTGAGACAAGGGATTGTGATGTAGAAGTTGTGGGAAGAGGAGCCATTGCTGGTTGATGATTTGGAACATCAGGGAAGAAAGGCATAGGAGGCCTTGGAGCTAGTTTACCTCCTTGTATTAGGATGTTCTCTAACTTTATTGCTATGTCATAAGCATTAGGCAAGGTATCTCCTCCCATAGTTTGGATTGTAGTGGCAATATCACTGTTAAAAGCTCTAAGGTAATGCAAAAAGGCATTACCAGGGGTAGGCTTCACTAAAGTAGGTATTCTATCCCATATCTTTTGAAATCTATAATTAAAATCAATCATACATTCATGGGGGGTTCTTTTTATAGTAGTCAACTGCTCTGAAAGTGACAAATAGTCACTTTTATCCTCAAAATGTTTGCACAATCCTACTCCTAATCCATCCCAATCTATTATAGAACCATGAGCTAAACCTCTATACCATTGTAGTTCTTTTCCTTTCAAGGATGAGGCTAGGAGCCTAACTGCAACATCATTCTCTAGAATACTATGGATATTGCAAACATTTGCAACCTTTTGAATGTGTTCTGAGGGGGAGATAGAAGTTTCACTAGTAAACTCTAGTATACTTTTGAGTACAACTACTGGTATGTCATGTCTTTGGGATAATAAGAGAGGGCTCCCACCATTAAAGGTGGCGAAAGTATGAGCTCTAGGAAATGTCATATAGACAAGTGATCTATTGATATGTATTGATGGCAGTCTATGCTGGGATCTAACAATAGGAGGAGTATAGATATATCTTTTAGGTGTATTTATTACTATTACACTCCTAACTGGTGATAAAGATATTCTAGTCTTCCTTCTTCTAGGGTTCTAAAATGAAAGCTCTTGATACTAAAACTTACCTCTAGAAGATGCCCTTGTTTCAGCTCTGGGCATGAATCACTGCAACTTTGGTCTGGAGCTAGATATGTATTTGAAGCTCAGAGTCACCAAGTACTTTGAAGAATGAGCCTTGTGAAGGCTTAAACACTGAAGCCAGTACTATCTCCTTGGTATTGATCTTGAAATCTTCCCTTTTGACACTAGTAGGCTTGAAGTTTTTTGAAAAGTTGTCCTACTGGGCGTGCCAAAAACTGTTGTCACTGAGGTTTGCACCCTTGTCCAAAGACTATGCATGAGGAAAACCTAGTGAAACATGGAAACAACCTCCAAGCTATGGGACTTGAACTGTGAGGTTGAGTCTCCAGAGAAGGCCGACTTCTTCTTACTATCAGGATGCACCTAACTACTCTTGGAGAGGAAAGGGGAGAAGGAGAGCATGAAAGAAAATCTACCTAATCTAATCTAAAGAGGTTATGCACCAAAATAGAGTGTTCAGACCAAACTCTGCGCATATATGCACTATTGAACCAGAATGAAACTAAGGATATACACGTTCATACTTGTTTTAATCTAATAATCACAAGCAAATTAGAAGACCAAAATGAATGCCACAAGGAAGAGAGATTCACTTATATTATCATTTATAGACCAAGGAGATGCAGTCATGCAGATCATAGATCTCTACAAAACACTAGTAAGAGGCAAAGAGTTCTTGCACTTTCATAACAATGGATGAAAGAGATAAGATAGAAAATCATGCAGTTCAGAGGCATAGGGGGATTTACACTAAGAATTTTGAGAGCAATAACAGACAAAATAGAGAAAGGTCAACCCTTACAAAATTCACAAAAATTGCCTTTATAGTTCAGGCATAACTAAGATTTTCCCCCCAAAACTATCCTACAACCATCGCCATCAAGGCTTTGCCAAGAACAATCATGGGGATCTGAAGAAATCTTATCTAAGTATAACTTTTGGTACCATGAAATCTGACTGTTAACTAAAACAGGACCTTGAGAAGATAGAGGCAGCACCATTGATTTTCCTGATCACGTAGATGGATCAACTGAGGGTAATGGAGTGCTTTTCTGCTTTCAAAATTTATTCTAAAGTGGGTGGCATTGATCACGAAGATCAAATCGCATAAAAAATCCTAACTTTCTTCATTCCTGAGCACCTGAAATAGAAAGGTCAGCAAGTCAACTAAAATTTGCATCCAAAATGGGCTATGTGGGCCAATAACCTCCTTTTATCTTGTCACCTTGCAAGAGTCCTACATGGTTGACCATCTCTTTTCATTACTAATTGCACCATCTTCTCAAACTCCAACTGCGACGGTCACATTAACTGCCAGCGTATCTAACCGTTACTGCCTCCACTAAACCCACTAGGACACATGTCACCGAGGTGCTATGTTTCTATGCATATCATCCTCATAGCTTCCCATAGTGAGATAGTGCCCACCATGGATCCAGACTAATCTGACGATCGTGAAGACTCACCGTATTACTGCTCTATCGCCTTAAAACTTTTGGGCCCACGAAACACTTGGCAACCACTTGGCACAACCTAGCATCCTCATCTTGGCAAGACTTGGCCCAACTAATTCATGTGGCACAATGGAACTATGTCGCGATGAGTAATATCCTCATAGCTTTCCATAGCAAGATAGTGCCTACCGTCGATTTCCTTAGATTTGATGATCGTGAAGACTCGCCATATTATTGTGCTTTTCCCTTAAACTTCTGGGCCCATGAAGCAACTTAGCACACCTGACATCTGACTTGGCCTGAACTGGTACCATCCCTATGGTTTCATAATACCTAGCCCCACTCTACCATGCGTCGCTGAGGCACTATGTCGCTATGGTTAAAATCCTCGCAGCTTTCCATAGCGAGATAGTGCCCACCGTTGATTTTCTAAGATCTGGCGGCAAGCAAGATGGATTTGACCTATTAGTCTACCAACCAATAGAAACTGGCCATGTGCCAACCTATCTGACAACCCTCATTTGCAGCTCAACAAGTGAAGTAGGACCCACATTCTACACAAAGCCAATGAAAAAAATGACCAACTGCCAACGTGTCTGACAAATTTCCTCACTGATATCTGACGGGGCATACTTGGGACCCACCTTCCTTCTGATGTCGCTGTGGTAACACTTTCCATCTAGGTGCTATGTCGCTAACGACGAGGAACACAAATTTTTTGATAGTGCCATAGTGCCCACTGTGGATCTAGCAAAACCCAATGCTGGAGAAACATGGAAAAGGAGGACCCACTTGACATGCGGGAAAAAGGCGCTATGTCACTATGGGAAAACAACGTGAAACTTCCCATAGCAAGATAACACCAACCGTAGATCTTCCTCGATCCAATGATGGGGGCTTGCAAGCCTGCAAAAAAACACCTAGGAAATCAGGAATATCATAAGGTTTGATCTTTTAATTTTTTTGATATTCCTGGGATGTTTAAAATAACATTAAGCTGGGAAGTGACCATTGGGCGGGCAAAAATTTAAAATTCAAATATTTGGCGGGGGCACAATATGTAACAGTAACTTACATTAGGTTTGTACCCATTCCATAGTTCATAAGAATTTTGGTTTGAGTCTTTCTTTAGCTGTACTCTATTCAAAGTTTGTATTGTAGTGTTGATTGCTTCCTTCCAGTATTTGATTGCAACATTCTTTTCCATCATCAATGTTCTTGCACAATACATGATGGATCTATTCCTTCTTTTAGCTATACCATTTTGCTAAGGTGTACTAGGGGCTGATACTTGTCTTTTAATTCCTCTTTCAATGCAGAATCCATTGAATTCATTGGAGATGAATTCACCACCTCTATCTAATCTTAAATATTTTAACTTCTTTCTAGTTTCTTTTTCTACTCTTGCTAGATAGCACTTGAATTTTTAAAAAGCTTTAGATTTTTCTTTTAGATACATTACAATCATCATTCTAGAATAGTCATCAACAAAAAGAATGAAAAACTTTTGTCCACTATAACTCTCTATTTGAATAGGTCCACATAAGTTTGTATGCACAAGCTCTAAGACTTCTTCAGAATGATAGTTCTTGCTTTTGAAACTAGTCTTTCCCATTTGCCAATTTGGCAATTTTTGCATAGGCCTGTATTAGGTTTCCTCAAGCTAGGAATACCTCTTACTCTTTTCTTCTTTGTTATTTTAACCAGATTATCAAAGTTTACATGACATAATATTTTGTGCCACAACTATCTTTCTTCTACTTGAATAATAAAACATAAACTTTCATTGAGATCAAGATAGAATAGGTTAGCTTTTGTTTGTTTGTTAGATCCAACCATATTTCCTTTTCCATCCAGTAATTTGGCCTTCCCCTCCATAAAGTCAACCTTGAATCCAATGTTATTCAACTATGACACATTTAGTAGATTATTCTTTAATCCTTCCACCCAATTAGCATTATCACATATAAGTTCATTGGTCAAAGAGATACATCCTTTTCCTTTTATGTAACAAGGTTCATTGTTTCCAAATCTCACACTACCACCATCATAATATTCCATGTGTTAAAACTTTGTTTTGTCTCTAGTCATATGATGTTAGCAACCATTGTTAATAATCCATGTATCATTTTTTCTAACATGAGAGATAAGTTCCATCTCATCTCTTTCATCATTAGATTCATCTTTTACAACAATATATACCATTTCATCATCGTTGTTAGTAGAATCTTTATCTATAAAACAAGATTTCTTACCTTTTCCCTGGTAGTTCTTGAATTCCTTATTGCCTTTGTACTTATTACTTTTCTTTTCATCCTTATTTTCTCTATTTGGGCACCTAGCAGCAATCTAACCAACTTTTTCACAAGAAAAGTAGATTAGAGGACAAATTACCTTTGTACTTTCCTCTTCCTTTGGAATATTTTCTTGCAAGTAGGGCTTCAACAACTTCAAGATCACTATCATAACTTTCTTCTATTTCTCCTTCACTTCTTGATTGATTGGCCTTTGATTTCTTTTTCCTTTTCTTGAGTGAGAGTTTAACTTCAAATGTAGACTCAATACCTTTAGAACTTGGAACATTTTATCATAGTTATCCAACTCAAAAGCTATCAATCTTCCTACTAGAGCATCCAAAGTTATATTGCTATTTGGATCACATCTCATCTCTTTAATAATAGACACTCTAATTGCATAGATAGGAAGAAGGGTTTTGAGTACCTTTCTTACAACTATTTTTTCATCAATGTCTCCTCCAGATGCTTTGATTGCACTCACACTAGCTTTGATTCTTTCCACATACTTTGCAATGTTTTCATCTTCTCTCATTTTCATCTAATCAAATTGACCTCTAAGACTTTCTACTTTGGCTCTTGTTACATTTTCATCTCCTTCATAAATGTCTTTTAGCTTGATCCACATTGCATGGGCTGTAGTACAGTCTTTTACTTCATCAAATTCAACATAATTAATAGCAAATGCAATATCAATCATCACGTTGTTATGATTTTTCTTTTCAATAATGTCTTCAACTGATAATGTTCTAGTAGGAGTTTTGTATTTAGTATCAAAATACTTAAAACCTAAATCACTGATAGTTTCTAGATGTAATCTCATAAGTCTTTGTCATGCTGCAAAGTTGTCTCGGTTCAACCTAGGAATCTCTCTTTTGTAAGACATCCTAATCTTTAGCTTAGGTCCTTGAAACCTTCTCTATAAGTACCAAAAGCTCTAATACTAATATTTGGAATAAGAGGAGTAACTAAGAGGAAGGGGTGAATCATTTACCACTAAAATAAATCCTAGATCCCTTAGATGTTAGTACAAAATAACCTATGAAAACTAAACTCTATTGAAGTTCGACAAACACACTAAAAATGTTGTAACTCGGTAAATACTGAAAATTCTTGGTAAATACTTAACATGAAAATATTAAGATGTAATATGTGATTACTATTATTTTAACTTAGTTGCAAACACATAAGAAAAATAGCATGAACACATTTGACACCAAGATTTTAATATGGAAATCCAATTTGAGAAAAACCACCAATTGTAACTAGTTATTAATTTTCACTCTTCTAAAATAAGCTCTGTTAGGAGCCAACTCTATCAAAAGTTACAAAATACACTGTTAGGTGTGACTTGGTTAGAGGATTTAATCACCTTGTTAGGTATGGCCTTGTTAGAGGTCTTTGGACAATTCAATAGGAATGCCACCTTGTTAGAGGATTTACAAATGGATGTTAAGCCATCTCTATTTAAGAGATTTAGATCACTGCTACAATGGTTAGAGAGTAATAATGAGAAGACTTGATTTCAAATGCAGCTGAATTACTGATTACAGATGTAGATTTTGGCTTGTATACTTGATCCTTCTTGATTAAATATATCTTTTTAGCTTCATAAGCATATTCTGCTTTATCCTTCTAATTCACTTCCTCCTAGCATCATTAAATCTTCAATTATCTTCCATGTGTTCTCACTTTCTAAAACTCAACTTGACCTTATATTTATATCTTTCATATTGTCAAGTTGACTAGAATATAACTTAGAATAGTTAATATTGATCTTCTTAGTCAGTTAGAACAAACAAATAAATTAATTGAACTTAATATGCCAAAACAAGAAAATCCTTTTTAGCCAACCTTGCACAGTAGACACTAATTTAGAAACGATTTTCCTATATTAACTAGGTGAACTTGATCAACACTACATATTTGCAAAGTTTCTTGGGTAACCAAGTGAGTTTGGTTAGCACTGGTTCCATCCAACATTTCCTTTATCAACTGAATGAGCTTGATTAACACTTATCTTTCACAAACTTTCCTTTGACACCCAAATGAACTTAGTAGATACTATCTTTTGAACTAGGAAAACTTTGGAATGCTCAGTAGACAAGGAAGAGTGTCTTCAATGTTCGAGTGAACTTGGCATACATTGAATGGTGATGATATGGCATTTTGTGTAACATCAAAGACAATACATAATTAATCAATTGCTTCAAATAGGACCTTGGGTTAAGGTGATGACAATGTGAATGTAGTTAAGGATCCTAATCTTTGTAGGGTTGCAACATTCAGTGGGAAATATTGAGGGTAGGCTATGAAGTAGGGATAATGGTTGTTCACTTGGTCATGGGCATCTAATGCTAAGTTAGATACCAAGCAGTGATGATGTCAGATTTTAGTTTCCCATTGTCACTTGATCATGGTGGTTAGAAGAGGATGCTAAGGATAGGTTGCAAAGCAGTGATAGATGGATTGGTTGTGGTTTTGCAAGTAATAACTACTAATGATGAAAGGTGATGGTGAAGCCATGATTTTATAAGATGGTCAAAGGAGGAAATTTTTTTGGAGTGATATAATGGTAAAAGATGATTGGTCCATATAGAGAGGCCTTAGATTTGATTCCAGTTGACCAATGACATAGCTAATCTAGCATACTAATAATAGAGGAAGTAATTCTTTGATGGTACATCTGATCTTTTCAATCACCTACAACCACTTTCATCATTCCCCATTTTCGATAAATGAGGAGAGACACTACATCACTACCTATTGGGCCATCTAATCAATCAAAATGTCTATGGATGCCATTTTTGTCTTCTCAAGGCTCTATTTGGTGAAGAAGCAATTTTCCTTCATCTGGATGCATGCCATGATTAGATCTTTCCCATATTTGTAGTGACCACTCTTTACCATCTTAAATATAGTTGTTGAGTTTTTACTTAGGGTAGAAGCTATTTGGGTAATGCTAAAGCTATAAAAGCACAGTTTGTAATATTTTGAATAGTCAACTATTCTCTATTTCTTTGGCATTGCTTTCATATGCTTATTGTAAATCTCCTTTGCATCTAAACTTCATGATATTCTACCTTATCTCTATCACCCATTGATGTACTATGCAAGATCTATTTTCCTCTCTTCAATATATTGTGGACATCTATAATTTGCATGGCTATATCTCCCTTGGCCTATGGATGATATGTAGTGAAACACTTCTTCCTTGTCTCACTTATTTGGTTATCTAATCTGCATGTGGTTATTGGATTAGAACACGTTTGAATCTGTATATATTTTGATGCCATGATAGTTTATTTGTTTATTTATGGGAAAAGATTGGTTTTACACTCTATTTTGGTGCATCACCTCCTTAGGATGGATTAAGTAGATGTTTCATGCATGCTTTCTTCCCTCTCTTCTCTCCAAATTTAATTTAGGTGCATCCTGATAGCAAAGGAAGCCACCCTTCTTTGGAGACTCAAACTCATAGCTCAAGTCCCATAGCTTGGAGGTTGTTTCCATGTTTCACAAGGTTTCTTTTAGGTAAAAACTTTAGGAAAGGGTGCAAACTTTTGTGACAACAGTTTTTGGCAAGCCTAGTGCAACTAGTATTGAAAGATACATATTGAAGCCTACAAGTTCACTAGTGTTAAAGGGAGATTTCATGCTCATGCTGAAGAGATAGTACAACCTTCAGTGTTCAAGCCTTCAAGAGGCTCATTCTCTAAGCACTTGGTGGCTCCAAGCTTCAAACACCTTTGGTTTTCATGACCAAGTTTTTAATTCATGCCTAAAGCACACACAAGGGCATCTTCTAGAGGTAATTTTCAATAGACTGAGCTTTCATTTTCAAGTCCTAGAAGAAAGAAGACTAGATTGTCTCTATCACCAATTAGGATTACAAAAGAAATCCATACACCTACAAGATCTCTCTACTCCTCTTATTGATAGATCTTAGGCTAGGTTGCCATATTTTCATGTAAAAAGGCCATTATTTCATATGGCACAACCTAGATAACATGCATTTGTCACCTTTAATGGTAGGATTCCTCTTCTCTTGGCTTAAAGACACAATATCCTAGTGGCAGCCCTCAAAAGTATACCTAAATTCACTAGTGAAGCTTCCATCTCCCTTGTGGAACATATTTAAGAAATCTCAAATGTTTATAATATACATGTTATTATAGAGGATGATGTTTCTATTAGGCTTCTAGCTTCATCCTTGAAAGGAAAAGCATTACAATGGCATAGAGGTTTACCTCATAACTCTATTATTAATTAAGATGGGTTAGGAGTAGGGCTTTGTAAACATTTTGAGGACAAAAGTGATTACCTATCACTTTCAGAGTAGATGAGAACTATCGAGAGAGCACCTTATAAATATATGACTGGTTTTAATTATAGGTTACAAAAAACATGGGATAAAATACCTACTACAGTAAAGCCTTCCCCTAGTCATGCATTCTTGTATTACCACCAGGCCTTTAATAGTGATATTGCTACAACTTTACAATCGATGGTAGGGGGTACTATACCATATGCTTATGAGATTTCCATAAGAGTGGAAAATATCTTAATAAAAGGAGGGAAGTTAGATCCAAGGCCTCCAATGCCTTTCTTTCCTAACATGCCCAATCATCAGCCTATTTTAGCCCCTATTCCTACTTCCTCTACAAGTCATTCCCTTTTTGTGGTCCCAACAGCCTCTGCATCCTCTATTGGAGTTGATAGGTTTGAGGCCATGATGTAGACACTGATGCAGAATGTGGATAAGAAGTTGTAGGATCAAGAAAAGAAGACGGAGGACAACAATACAATAATGCAAAAAATAAGTAATGAGTTGGTGACTATGAAGAGGCAAAAATATCAAGATAATAAGCCTCCCCAAATCTAATATCAAGGTCCCATACATGATAGACCCCCAAAACTAGAGTCATGCCCATTACAATTAGAGTAGACCTATCGATACCACCCTGCTATGAATACCAACCGAAATAGGGATTTAGTCACTCATAACAATCTTGCTCAAGATCAAGATTTCTACCCTTCTTGTAACTACTCATATGGATATTTTTAGTCTTAGATTGGTTTTGACAATTGAGTATCAACACACTTAACCAATTCTCAAGATGATGCCAAGTATAATACAAAAACTGAGCTACAACATGTGCGGATTGAACTTTTTCTATCAAGCGATCTTCAGATGCCGAGTGATAAGTGATGCCAAGTCACTATAGATGCTAAGAAAAGAATAGATTTCAAGTGAGATAGAATTCCTATATGTGTCAAGCATCAACAACTAGTAAGTGCCAAGTAACACAAAATCAACATATGAGTTTGTATCTTCACAAACTCAGATGCAAAGCATTTTTGAAGCTAACATATGATGAATCTCGAAGGATCTTGAAGATAAGAATGAATCGCTTTCATTACCTATGTAATCAACATGTAACCAATAAGAAAAATGGAGAAGGCATGCAACCAATAGGAAAAGTGCAAGAAATGAGTGGGAAATGAAGAGTAAATATTGATTGTAGATTCATACCTAACCCTAAGTCTTTGAAATCTTTAAAAGGAGGATGAAACCCCATTATGTGCATGTGCAAGAAGTGGATGTGAGAAGTGTATGGGTGAATTATAAAGAAGTAGAAAAGGGTGTAAAGACTTAGAGAAGAGGAGAGCAACATTGTAGAATCCAATTGATTAAGAAAAAAGTATTAGAGTTACAAAGTGTGACATTAGATCAAGCAAGGATCAGAGAAAATAAAGCAGAACAAGGATCTAGAATTAGCAATTAAGGATTGCAAAGTTATCAAGTCATAATCTTCTAATACTCTCTAGCAATTGCATTAGGACTAAAACTACTGTGGACTTATTTTGGTCTAGCAACCATTTGTAAATCCTTTAATAGGGTGGAATTCCAAGTGAATGTACTAAAGTCCTTTAACCATGCCTAATTTTAGTAGGGTAGTTAAATCCTTTAACCAGGTCACTTTAACAGGACAAGCCTTTCATAGGGTAGACCATTGGAAGTGGTCAAACTTTATAACCTTGAATAATTACATATTTCTGCAATGATACTTTGTGGGTGTCATCCCCACCCCAATTTTACCTTCTCATTTTGGAGGGTTTCTGGGTTACCAAATTTGTGTGTTATCTATTTTCATGCATGTCTTTACTTTCATTTTTATTAGATGAATTAGATGCATGTGAATGTTTATTAGCTAAAAGATTTTTAAAAGGGTCCCCAAGGTTTCTACCAAAGCTCCTAATGCATCTTTTAGTGTGGTAGAAAAAATGAAGAAAACAAATGTGAACATATATATGTGGGATGTTGTTGCTACTATATCCATTCAAAAGTGGCTATTGCAACAAGAATTGGAGAGCATTGAACCAAAGGATCTACTACCTAGCATGGAGAGTGCCACAAGTCTTTTATAACCAAAAAAATGAGGAGAAATAAGTAAGAAAATTAAACCTCCTCCCTTTTATGTCTCTCTAATTATAGTGGATAAGCTAGTCCATAATTTCGTGATCGACTCAGGGGCTAGCAGTTTAGTAATGCCTAAGTGTGTTGCTGATGTCTTAGAAATGAAATATGAGCCCATTGTTAGGGATGTATTGTAGTTGGATGGTAGTACTGTCAAGACTATGGGAATTCTTAGGAATGTTGAAATGGCCCTACATGCATTGCTTGGTTATGCTTTAGTTCATGATATATTAGTTGTTGAAGTTAAGCCACACTTTTCCATTTGTCTTTCAAGAGATTTCACCACCCAAATAGGTGGCTACATATCCTTAGATTGGTCATACATTATTTTTAGAACAAGATATGGAACTAAAGCTTCAATCAAAGAAAATCCCTTAGCCCTTAATCATATTGAGCCCTACACCCCTGATCCCATCAATATGAATTGCCCAATTCTAGAGATAGATGAAAATGACATAATAAATGAGCCTACCACTTCCTTAGTAGAGATACCTAATTTTCTCTTAGATGAGTGGACTAGTGCATATCAGTTTTAATCTATATCAGATACCCTAGAGATAGGCCTTGGTACTTATTGTATATTAGAGAAGGATTCTCTTGTCCCTAACCTTATGAAGAACAAGGAGGATACAAGTGGTATATGGAGCATGTACTTTGATAGATCAAGGAATAAAAATAGATCAGGTGCTGGTGTGATGTTGGTTTCCTCTGTGCTAGAAAGGTACTACTTCTCATTTAGACTTCAATTCAATTACACCAATAACATATTGGTTCAAGGTATTCTAATTTCTCAAAAAAGAGGAATTCAAGCCTTAAGTCTATATGGAAATAGTGAGCTGATTGTCCACTAGGTGAGAAATTAATATGTCACTAAGAATGGTCTACTTAAGTCTTATAAACATAGAGTTCAAGATTTTCTTGAAGATTCCAATGCATTTAATATTCAAAGCATCCCTAGGAAAGAAAATAAACATGTTGATAGACTTGTAATAGTGGATGCATCTTATGATGTGCCAAAGAGTCTTGAGGATGAAAATAATTAGCATATTAGAGTGGTGGGTAGGCTTGCTAGTCCTGATAATGATGTCAATTGGAAAGTGTTTGAATTTGATGCATAAATTGTGAGTTTTTTGAAAAATTAAGTAGAATTCTCAAACAAAAACTAGTTTAGAATGCATGATAAATATGGGGATTAGATCATTAATCTCAGTTCCAACAAGTTTCCTAAGGATTTGATTATCTTAGAAGGTTCTTTGATTCTTGATGATCAAGTAAAGGATAGAGGCATGAACCTTTTTACAAGCAAGGATGATCATATACTAGTCATGGTTGTAGATGGAAGATCCTTAAATGTGGGAAAGGTATGTACTAAAGTTGAAGAAGAATATTTCATTCATCTATGTTAAGAATTTAGTGATGTGTTTATGTGGACATATGATGATCTAAAGGGTTTTAATGCAAGTCTATTTAAACATACCTTAGATTTCAATGATAATGTCAAACCAGTAAGACAAAAGAAAAGGCTAGTGAATCCTAAAATTGAACCTTTTATGAGAAATGAGCTATCTAAGTTGATTGAGGCTAATATTATCTTTCCTATCAAACATTCCTCTTGGGTAGAAAATATTGTCCCTATTAGGAAGAAGAATGGAGAAATAAGATCATGTGTAGAATTTAGGGACGTTAACCAAGCCCCCCTTAAGGATCATCATCCCCTTACTTCCATGGAACAAATCCTATCTAAGGTTAGTGGTTCAGAGAGATTCTCATTCCTAGATGGATTCTTAGGCTATAATCAAGTGTTATTCAAATAAGCTGATAGATACAAGAATGCATTCACCACCAAGTGGAACACCTATGCTTACAACAAGATGTCATTTGGGCTAACAAGTGCAGATACCACTTTCCAAAAGAAAATGGAGATGGACTTCAAGAATATGATAGAAAAATTTGTATTGGTCTATCTTGATGACATTGCAATATATTCTAAGAGTGCGATAGATCACTTTGGCCATCTCAGACAAGTCTTCCTAAGATGTAGAGAGTTTGGTGTGTCTTTTACACTAACCAAGGGAAGTTTTTAGGGAACATTGTATCCATAGATGGTTTGAATCTTGATCTAGAGAGAACTAACACCATTCTTTCTCTGTCTCTTCCTAATCACAAGAAAGGGCTACAAAGTTTCCTTGGTAGGATTAATTTTGTGAGGAAACCCATTCCTAATTTAGCCACCATGGTGAAACTCTTATAACCATGCTCAAGAAGAACATGATCTTTTCATGGACAAAGGAAGGAAAAACAAGATTTGAAGACATCAAGGTAGCCATAGCCTCAACCCCAACTCTCATCAATCCAAACTTTTAGAAAGATTTCATTCTTTACACCTTAGGAGGTGAGTCAAGCATTTCTACTATTTTGACTCAATTGAATGATGATAATGAAGAATAACCCATTGCCTTCTTTAGTGAAGGGCTTAAAGGATATGATGATAACTATAGTTATGTGGAGAAACAAGCCCTTGTAGTTATAAGATATTTGAAGGAATTCAAGCATCTTCTATCTCACAATAGGATCCATTTGGTAGTGCCCCATGAAAGTGTTAAGGATTCCCTCTTAAGTAAGGACACAAATGAGAAAAGAGCTCACTAGATCACTAGAGTGATGGAATATGATGCAGACATCCAAGTCACTAAATTGGTAAAAGGGAAAGGACTACACAAGCATATGGTCTCATCTCAAGAATTAGATGATGAAGTTTCTCTAGTATTGATAGAACAAAAAGAAGCAAGGGATGAAAATCCAAAGAGTTAGATAGATAACATGAAGACCTTCTTAGTAGGAAATGGATATCCTCAAGGATTAGATAGAGCTAAAAGAAGATAATTTAGATTGCAATCAATCCCTTATGCCATAGTTGACAGTATCCTTTTTAGGAAGGATTTCAATGGAACATTGCTAAGATGTATTGATGCAAACTAGGCTAAAAGGATAATTAAAGAATTACATGATGGTCCTGATGGTGGCCATTTTCCAGCAAGAACCACTACCATGAAAATAATGAGAGCTGGTTACTACTAACCATATTTATTCAATGACTACCATAGGTATGTAAGAAAGTGTGAAAAATGTGCCTTATTTTTAGGCAAGCAAAGACTTGTAGCTCTTCCCCTACATCCTATTCAAGTTGATTAACCTTTTTCTCAATGGGGATTAAATTTTATTTGTCCTATTAATCCTCCTTCTAGCTTTGGCCATAAGTGGATTCTAGCTACTACTAATTACTTTACCAGGTGGATTGAAGCAATTGCATTAAATGATGCTACTTAGAATTTAGTTGTTGAGTTCTATTATCACAAAGTTTGGTTCTCCTTCGACCATCATTACAGATAATGCAAAATCATTTGTAGGAGCTCAGATTTGTGCATGGGAAGTATGTTATGGTATTTATTTGAGTACATCTTCCAATTACTATCCCTAAGGTAATGGATTAGCTGAGTCCTCCAACAAGTATCTAATTAGGATAATAAAAAGAACCATAGAGGATAATTAGAGGTGTTGGCATCTAAAATTGAAAGCAACTCTATGGGATGACAAAATAACACCTAAGAGAGCCATACAAAATTCTCCATTTATGGTGGTATACAACAAAGAGACTAGGCTTCCTATTTCATTGGAATTTCCTACTCTTGAATTGCCTCATTAGTTGGAGTTAGCTGAGGATGATGCTATGATAGTAAGAATAGTAGAGTTGATGGAGTTGGAGGAAAAGAGAAACCAAGAAATTCATACTTTGGAGGCACACCAACAATAGGTCAAGAAGAGTTTTGATAGAAAGGCTAAGGTTAGAAATTTTAGAGAAGGTGATCTGGCAATGAAGTGGGATGTAGAAAAATAAAAGGTAGGGGGATATGTAAAGTTTGATGGCTTAAGGAGTGGTCCCTATGCGATAATCAATTGCAAGTAGTCAAATGCTTTTCAGTTAAGCAGGCCTGATGGTGAAATATTACCTATTCTGGTCAATGGAATATATCTTAAAGCTTGCTTCTAATAGAGTTGAATATTTCATGTACATAGTTAGAGTAGATTTCCTTCTATTCCTTTCTATTTTCCAAGAAGTACAGGGTGCACATGGTGTTGTTCCTCTATAGCAACAATTTTGAAAAGTTTTGCATAGTTGTAGAGGTAGAAGGACATTTTTTATGGCTTAGAATACAACAAAAATGATAAAATGAATAGGTTTTTAGAGTTTAGGGACTCCATAGCCCAATTTATTTTTTAAAGGTCATTATTCATATGCCAAGTAGGCTTGCATCCCCTTTGAGTTGCTAGAAATGTTAGCCAAAATGCCCTCTCTCTAGAAAATCAAATTCAAATGATAGGCTGCTCAATGATCACCTAGGGTTTTCAAATTTTAAATATAAAAAGGTCTCATGAAATAATTTAACTTTGGCCATATTCTTTATCCTAAGTCTCATGACCCATTTTCATAGTACGATTTAAAATCTTTTAGTTGTGACCATGTGATCACCTTTTTGTTCCCACCATCACAATAGGTTAAGGGTTAACTAGAGTTCAAGTAGTGAAGGTGTGATTGCACTATGTTCACATCATCATAGAGTTAGTTGGCTTAACCAAGGTTAGGGTTCTGACGTGTGATTGCATTACTTTTGCTTGATTGTAAGGTTATTTTGATAGACCATGGTTTAAGTTGTAACAATTCGATAAGGGAAAAACTTTTAGTACTTCAAAAATGCATTTTGTGTCGTTAGATCTTTCAGATCTATGGCTGGTGCACTATCACAACATGTTAAGAAGGAAATAAGATTAGAGTTTCAATCAAGCAACAAAGCAACAATAATGGTTATTCCCATGGTCATGGGCATCTAATGCTAAGTCAGACACCTGTTGGTGATGGTGTGAGATTTTAGTTTCCCATTGTTGCTTAGTTGTAGTAGTTAGAAGACGATACTAATGATAGGCTACGAAGTGGCAATAGATAGAATGGTCATGATTTCACAAGTAATAGCTACTAATGAAGAAAGGTGGTGGCAAAGCCACAATTGTATGAGATGGTCAAAGAAGGAAGACTTCATGGAGTGGTTGAATGGTAAAAGATGATTGGTCCATTTAGAAAGGCCTAAGGTTTGACTTGAGTTGACTAATGACACAGTTGATTTGGTGTACTAATAATAGAGAAAGCAACTCTTTGATGGTAGATCTAATCTTTTCAAACTCCTGTAACCACTTTCATCATTCCCCATGTCTAATAAATAAGGGGAGACACTTCATCACCATCTATTGGTCCATATTATTGGTGAAAATCTCTATGGCAACTATTTCTATCTTCTTAGGTCTTTGTTTGGTAAAGAAGCGATTTTCCTAGGTTTGGATGCATGCCATGATTAGCTCTTTCCTAGATTTACAGTTACTACTCTATGCCATATTAAATATCATTGTTGATTTTTTCCATAGGGAAAAAGTTATCTAAGTTATGCTTAACCTATAAAAGCACATTTTGCAATCTTTTGAATGGTTGACTCTTCTCTATTTCTTTGGCATTGCTCTAAAATGCTTATTGCAAATCCCCTTTGCCTCTGAACATCATGATATTCTACCTTATCTCTTTTAGCCATTGATATACTATGCAAGATCTATTTTCCTCTCTTTAATGTATTGTAGACATTTTTAATTTGCATGGCTATATCTCCCTTGGCCTATGAATGATATATATTGAAACTCTTCTTCCTTGTGTCACTCATTTGGTTATCTAATTTGCATGTGGTTATTGGATTAGAACAAGTTTGAATTTGTATATATTTTGATGTTATGATACTTTTACTATGCCTTTATGGTCAGAGACTAGTTTGACACTCTATTTTGGTGCATCACCTCCTTAGGATAGATTAAGTAGATGTTCCATGCATGCTTTCTCCCCTTTTTCCTCTCCAAGTGTAATTTAGGTGCATCTTGATAGAAAAGGAAGCAAACCTTCTTCGGAGACTCAACCTCATAGTTCAAGTCCCACAACTTGGAGGTTGTTTCCATATTTCACAAAGTTGCCTTTAGGTAAAAAATTTAGGCAAGGGTGCAAATTTTTGGGACAATAGTAACCTCTATTGTGACAAGTTATGGTCTTCCCAGACTTCATCATTCCTATGAACTTAGATATTTTGGGAGCTACGGTTTATGTCTTTCCTATTTGTAACTAATACAATATGAGATGAGGAATAATTTAAAGTCTAGGGAGGAAGATGATTTTCTTCTATAAGAAATATTTATTATTCACATGTGCTTGGTGTTTCAAGTCAAGTAATGGATGTATTCAATGATGAGCTCATGAGTATGCATGATGTGGGAGCCTCTTCCTCTAAAAGGAAAAAGGTAGACAAAGAATTTGAGAAGCATCCACTAGTCTTCAAGTATCAATATGTCATGGGACTCCATCCCTCTAAGGTGGATATTACACTAAAAAATATTATGGACATAGATGTCAAGAATTGGAGAGAGTTCCAGGCATTGCATACTGATTTTTTGGCCCAACAAAAAAACAACGACATTATGGTCCATATACTTATAGATTGTAGAATTATATAGGTTCGATTATTCCCTTATACACTCCACTACCTAGAGATGATGATTATTTACAAGTTTGACAAGGATAGGAACATGGTTACCCAAGTATCTACAGATCCCATTGTAGTCATAAGCAAGGTGATGATAGCTCAATGCTTACAGTGTGTGGATCTACCTAATGCCTAGATACCAGACCTAGTGAAATGATGAGATAGTTCATAGATATAGAAAGTAAGATTAAAGTACTTACCAATATGAACTAGCTAAAGAAACAAAAGAAGGACCCTAGGAAGATGACACTCATAATTTCTCAGGTGGACTTCATTGAGCCCATTCATTTTTGTATCTTCAAATTGTGTCAAATCTTCAAGAAGCCTCAAGTCTAGCAATTAACCTCTTAGATGTATTATTTCCTAGTTTTTATTACCATGTAGGCCAACCATTTGATTGGGCCACCCTAGTTTTGTGGACAATTAGAGTTTGAATGATGATGTTATAGAAATATTTAAGTCTCTTGAAAGAACAATGAAAAGGAGAAAAGACCTTAATGATGAAATCTTAACTAGTATGGTTGACTTCTTAGTAAATTCTAGAGGTTACAAGGCTAATCTATATAGGAACAATAACAATCACACAAAGTAAAGGAAGTCAACCCCCCTTGGGACACTACCCATAGTTTCCATTTGATGATTGTTTTCCACATTATACAATTTGAAATGATTGCTTTGTCACTGAAAAGTCTCTATTATTGTTAGAGGAAATTAGATGTCGAATCTCAAATTAGAACAAGTTAATAGCAACAAAATTTTGTGTGTATTTCACCCAATATTATATTTCTCATATATCCATGTGGTACTTTTTATCTCATAACCATTAATGCCCCACTAGTTCTTCACAGGAAGGGTACTTTTTTTAGAATTTTGTAAAAAGGCTTTAGAGTTTCATAGGGCCTATGCAAGTAAGAAGGTAATGGGTATCCCTTTTCTTGTTTGATGTGGGGAATATTCATGCACTTTGATCTAGGCTAGAGAGGTCGAGGAGGAGCTGATGGCCTATGGTTTCAAAGTGTTCTACTTGTGGATGCATGACTTTGATTATTTAAACTAGGTGATGCACTCTAATTTGGGTACTCAGTTCCACATGACACATTTGGAAGACTACTGGGCCAACCTCTCCACATAATTTGATGTGCAAAAAAATAAAAATAGTTGGATGAAAGCCAAGAATATGGACAATTATAGGCTTTGTGGCTTCCCTAAAAACTTCAAGGATCATAGAGATCCCTAGCCTAATTACAAAAAAATAGGGATAGAGGTATAATAGAATCTATACCTCCACTCTCCAACAAATCTAATTCTACAAGGTCTTCATGAGATTCACTCAAGGGAATTCATGCCTAAGAGTCTTATATATCTTTTGGATGTTGTTTTCTCATTTGTATAAGCCTACTTGTAAGACTTAGTCATCATTGGTGTTCTATAAACCATTAGATTTTGACTGTGGTCATTGGGCACATCTTAGTCCTAGGATACATTAAGTGTGTTCTTAGGCTTCTAAACATGTTTTAGGTCCCTAGGACACTATAGAAAGGTCCTAGTATGATAAAAGTGCACATTTTACTTAAACTGCAAAAAGTTGCACATTATAAAAAAAGTTGCTTAGCAACTTTTGCAAAAATTTGTCAAATTTTGCACAATAGCCTCCCAATGGTCAAAAACTTTGAAAATCAATTGGATTAGTTGGAAAAGTCTTCATATAGCCCTTTTAGGCAGGTGGAAGATAGAGAATGTAATTTGGCAATTAAAATCAATAAAAACTCCCTATTTTCCTTGTAATTTGTTTACAACATGTGTGTGTATAGACTGGTATGGATTGGTGTAAAGAGTTGAAATGGTTTGAGTCAAAAGTTGTAAACAAATTTCTCTTCAGTACACCAAAGCCCTCCATTCATTGGTAGTTTTTGGAAAAAATTCCCTAAATTGCTTTTCCTTTGTGGGAAATTCTTGCTACCTAGGAAAATGAAAGTTAGGAGGGTGTTCTATAGGATTCCAAAAGGATGGGAGATGGGGATTAAGTTTTCTATTTTTGCAACCTAGTCCTAGGCTAAACATCTCTGTGTTTGGTTTAGGACAACAAAGATTGAAGTAGCATAAGCACTTTGATGATGGATCAATAAGGTCTTATGGTATATTATGTTCTCTTATAGATCCCTCAAAGTATCTCAATTTTTGGCTAAGCCTAGACATTGGTTTGGTAAGGACTTCCTTCACAAATCTATCCAATTAGGCCTATTTAGGACTATTAAAACACCTAGGGTTTGGTACTTATCATTTGGGTTGGGAGTCTAAAACCTTAGAGCCTAAAAAAAATTCCAAAAGGGTGTTTGAATATCTAATTTATTTTCTAGATCATTTGGTGAAGTTTCTAATTAAGATCCAATTTCCTCATTTGTAGGGCTAATAGGGCTACTAGGCCTAAAATCCAGAATTGCTACCTAAGATTTTGGGCATAGGCTCAGCTATTGTATTCTGCCACTTTGGTTGTGTTTTGCGAAAAGGGTAGTAATGTTCTAAAGGATTGTCTAGTTGATGGTTTGGATGTAGGATTTTACAAAGGTATAGAGCCCTCTCTCTCAAGCTCATTTTGGGTATAGAAGAAGTCATAAGGCCACACCACATCAAAGTTTCCTAATCAAGGGAGAGCTCTACATCAAGTGGTTTTAGAGAAACCTAAGGTCCCTTAGGGTAAAGATATACTAACACCATGGAAGGAGAAGATCATGGAAGGTGGTCTACAAGGATGACCAATGTAGAGATAGTGAAATGCCTTAGAGAGCAAAAACTAAGGCAAGATGAAAAAAGGAACAAGGAAATGCAGTTGATGAGGAAAGAGATGGGAAAGCTTAAGGAAGAGCTTCATAAAAAAAGTAGTGAAAAATATAAAGAAGTTAGACAAGGGAGTGATGAATAACCCCTTGAGTAAGAGGAAGAAGAATGGCTTGCTAATCAGAGGCTACTTGTGAAGACTCTAAAATCTATGGAGAGGAGAACCATGAATACTAAGCTTGATTTCCCTATATACAATGGGAAGATAGACCTAGATACTGAAATAGATTGGGTATATGCCCTAATCCATTTCTTTGATTGTGAAGACATCTCTTAGAACTAGAGGGTGAAGATTCCCAAGTCCAATCTCAAAGGCTTTGCACTCACATGGTGGAACTTCACTCAAGATGACAGTGTAAAGAACAAAAAGAATCCAATCACCACATGGAAGATGATGATGTCCCTACTCAGGGAGACTTATGTCCCTAAAGATTATGAAGTAAAACTTCATAAGAAAATGATGAATTTAAGACAAAAAGAGATGGATATCTCTACCTACATTGAAGAATTTCAGAAATTGGTGATGAAATCTAAGCTTCTTGAACTTGAAACTATGAAACTTTCTAGATATATGCAAGGACTAAGGATTTCCATTCAAGATGAACTTAGTCTAATAAGCCCTACCATAGTAAACTAGTGCTACTAATTAGCACTCAAGGTTGAAGAGAAGTTCAAGAGAAGAAGTGAAAAAAGTGGTAAAAATAAAGGGAAGAATGATAGAGGAAGAGGAAACTATGGAGGAAGAGGAACAAAAAACAATAGGCCACAAGGAGATTCCAAGTAAGAGAAAAAACAAGGAGAAAGTAGTTCAAGAGGTGGATATAGAGGAAGGAGAGGTAATGGTAGAGGTAGAAATGATGGAAGAAACAATGGGTGGGTCAAATGTTACAATTTTAACTAGATAGGTCACTATACTAACAAGTGTCCTAAGAAGCAAAATAACTAAGGAGAGAGAAGAACAAATCTTGTGCAAGAAGATGGATATCACAATGTAAGAGACTATACTCATGAAGAAGAGGATACTCTCATGATGAAAAGAACCTTGATCCAAGC
The DNA here is from genome assembly GCA_028749045.1 of Cupressus sempervirens. Lineage (NCBI taxonomy): Eukaryota > Viridiplantae > Streptophyta > Pinopsida > Cupressales > Cupressaceae > Cupressus > Cupressus sempervirens. The sequence continues at coordinate 803,204,641 of CM053783.1, read as the reverse complement.
ACCTATACTAGTAGAGCCTCCCAAAGAAAGCCTCTCTTCAGGACTAACTACAAGAGTCATGGAAAGTTACGCAAAGTAGTTATTTATTTTGGTTCTACTAAAAATATTGTATCTAAAGAAAAGGTAGATGAATTAAATTTGGAGAAAATAACCCCCCTGCTCCCCCCAAATCCATCTTATGTATCTTGGTTAACAAAAGGACAACAAACCCTTATGAATAAACAAGCTTGGGTAGATTTTTCAATTAAAGGGTATAAGGATAGAGTACTTTGTGATGTTGTAGACATGTATGTCTGTCACCTTTTGCTAGGGCATCTACAAAAATATGACCTAAAGGCAAAACATGATGGTGTAATAAACAAGTATAAAATCAATCAAGGTGGTCATAAGTATAACCTACTCCCTCTTCCTAATCCTCACCAAGAGAAATATAAGGAAAAATTATTCATCATGGAAGGAGAACAAGAAATTATAAACACCATTCAAGATTCTAAGATAGGAATGCCCTAGTCCTCAAACCAAAGATGAAAGCAATGTATAAAGAAGTACCTAAGGAAGTAGATTTTCTATTGCATAAGTACAAAGGAATACTTGTAGGGGATACATAAGATAAAATCCCTCCATTAAGGGTCATCTCTCACCAAATATACTTAATACTAGGTGCTTCCCTACCCAAAAAAGCTTCTTACAAACTCACCCCTGATCAAAATGTAGAGGTTTCTAAGAAAATTAGTAATTTGTTGGAAAAAAGACTCATACAAAAGAGTCTCAACCCTTGTGTAGTCCCTAGTGTTTTGGCCCCTAAAAAGGATGTAAAATGGAGACTATGCATTGAATCTAGGGAAATACACAAAATAAAAATTAGGTATAGGTTCCCTTTCCTCAGAATAGAAGATCTACTAGACCAACTTGGAGGAGCATGTTATTTCTCAAAGATAGACCCTAAATTAGGCTATCATCATATATGAATAAGGCCTGAAGATGACTGCAAAATAGCATTTTAAAACCATTGAAGGATTCTATGAGTGGCTTGTAATGTTATTTTGTTTGAGTAATTCCCCTAGAACATTCATGAGGCTAATGAATGAAGTGCTTCTTGACTTCATAGGAAAGTTTTTATTGGTCTAATTAGATGACATTTTGATCTTCAAAATACCAAAGAGGAACATATGAAATACTTGGAACAAGTCCTCCAAAGAACACATCAGAAGAAACTATCAATAAACCTAGAAAAATGTGCATTTATGCAAACAGAGTTGACATGTCTGGGTTTTTTCATCTCAAAGGGCACTTTGAAAATGGATCCTACAAAGTTGGAGGCTATCCTAAATTGGTCAACACCTCAGACCTTAGGGAAAGTCAAGAGCTTCCATGGATTGGCAACCTTTTATAGGAAATTTGTCAAAAATATGAGTCACATTTGTGCACCTTTGCATGATACCATCAAAGGTGGTAATAAGTTTTTTTTTCCAGTGGACTACACAAGTAGATGAGAATTTTGAATACTTGAAGGGAAGAGTAGAAAAATATTTGATCTTGGCACTACCTACCTTCAAAAAATTATTTATAATGGAGATTGATTTTAGCAACCTAGCCATAGGTGTAGTCCTTAGTCAGGAGGCAAGACTAGTGGCCTTCTTCCCTAAAAACTAAATGATGACAAGAAGAAGTACAATACATATGACTTATAATTATATGCTATGGTTTAGGACCTCAAAAAATGGAGGAACTTCTTGCTTCTTAAAGAATTCATTTTCTATATAGATAACCATGCTCTAAGTTTCCATAAAAACTAAGACAAGTTATGTTGTGGGCATATGAAATGGGTTGAACAACTTCATGCCTTCACATTTTCTATAAAACACAAGAAAGGTAATGCAAATAACATAGCAGATGATTTAAGTAGGAGAGTTAGTTTGGTTGAAGAAGCAAAGGTACAAAGCATGGGGATTGATGCCCTCAAACACCTATATAAAGATAATCAAGATTTGGTGACATCCATAAGGTCTACTCTACTCTATCTGATGCCTATAGTAGTGCATATTCTGAATACTTGTTGTAGAATGGCCTTTTGTTCAAAGGAGGTTAGCTTTATATTCCAAAATTCTCCATAAGAGAAAACATGATTAAACAAAATAATTTGGGCACATTAGGAGGTCACTTTGGGATTGATAAGACACTAGAAATCCTAAGAAGAAACTACCATTGGCCTAAACTACCTACTAATGTTAGAAAATTTGTGGAGACATGCAATATTTGCCAAAGAGCCAAAGGAGTTAGAATAAATAAAGGTCTTTACCATCCCTTACCAATTCCAAAAAAGCAATGGGATAGTGTGAGTACAAACTTTTTCTTGGGCCTCCCAAGAACCAAATAAGGTTTTGATACCATTTTTGTCATAGTTGTCAAGTTTAACAAAATGAATCACTTTGTTCCTAGTAAGAGCTCTAATGATGCTTCTCATATTTCTAAACTATTCTTTAAGGAAGTGATCACGATTCATGGATTTCCAACATCTATTATCTCAAACAAAGATGTGAAGTTTCAAGTACATTTTGGGAGAACCCTATGGAAAAGGTTGCGAACAAACCTCTCTTTCAGTTCTGTCTAGCATCCACAAATAGATGCGAAGACTGAAATGGTAAATAGGTCTTTATGAAACTTTCTAAGGTGTCTAACCAAATAACATGGCTAAACTTGGGATGCTATCCTCCCTCAAGAAGAATTTTCCTTTAATGATTCAGTAAATAGGTTGATAGGGAAGAAACCATTTCAAGTGAACTATGGACTTCATCCTAGAGGAGTCATGGAGTTAAGAGATTTACCTAATGACTTTAATGTCAGTGCACAAGGTGAAGAAATATCCATGGACCAAGAAGATTCATGTGAAAATCAAGGACACTCTCAATAAAAATACTACAAGGTATAAGGCATAAGAAGAAAATAAGAAAAGGAATGTTTCTTTCAAAGAAGGATATTAACTATGGGCATCTCTGAACAAGGCAAGGCTACCCAGGGGACACACCAAGTTGTAGATGAGAAGGATTGGACAATTTTAGATATTGCATAAATTTGGGGAAAATGAATATGAAATATTATTACCCCCAACCATTTCTATTTCTCCTATCCTTAATGTTTTTGATCTCACCCTTTTTAAAGGTGATGCAAGATATAATGATGTTATGCAAGATATTGATCACATATAGACAAAATGGATCAAAGCCTCACCACCTAGCCAACCACTATAGTTGGAAGGGATTCTTGATTCCAAGGTGGTCAAACAAACAAGGAAGAAGACATAAATTACTTGGTTAAAAGGAAGAGTCTTCTTGATAGTAATAGTACATGGATGAATGAAGAATGTATTTCCAAGGATGACACTTTTGTTCAACAATTACTCTCAAGTGGAACTTGATTTTTTAAAATAAGGGAGTATGGTGCAGGAGCACCTATACCTCCACTCTCCAAGGCATCCAATCCTACAAGTTCTTCATGAGATTAACTCAAGGGAATTCATGCCTAAGAGTCTTATATATCTTTTAGAAGTTGTTTTCTCATTTGTATAAACATACTTGTAAGGCCTAGTCACCATTGGTTTTCTATAAACCATTGGCTTTTGACTATGGTCATTGGGTACATCTTAGCCCTAGGATAGGTTATGAATGTTTTTAGAATTATAAATAGGTTTTAGGTCCCTAGTACACTAGAGGAAAGTCCTAGTATGGTAAAAGTGCACATTTTTCATAAATTGTAAAAAGTTGCACATTATAACAAAAGATGCTTAGCAACTTTTACAAAAAGTTGTCAACTTTTGCATAATAGTCTCCTAATGGTCACAAAATTTGAAAATTGGTTGGATTAGTTGGGAAAGGTCTTCATATACCCCTTTTAGGTGGGTGGAAGATAGAGAATGTAATTTGGCAATTGAAATCAATAAAAAACTATCTATTTTCCTTGTAATTTGACTGCAACATATGCGTGTATAGGATTGTATTGATTGCTGGAGGAAAATTAATGACTAGAGTAGAATATAGGATGATATAGGAAGGTAATACAATTGGTTTGAAGAGTTTAAGTGGTCTGAGTTAAAAGTTATTAGAAAATTTCTCTCGAGTTCACCAAAACCCTCCATTCATGGGTAGTTTTTGGCAAAAATGCCCTAACTTGCTTTTCCATTGTGGGAATTCCTTGTGACTTAGGAAAATGAAATTTAGGAGGGTGTAATATAGGAATCTTTAAGGATGGGAGATGGGTATTAAGTTTTTTATTTTTGCAACTGTTACACATTTTAATCACCATGCAAAATGGGTAGATCAACCAACCATATTTCTTAGGGTGGTAAAAAATATTTTTTTCTAAGCTCATTAATACCCATGCAATCAAGGGATATAGAAAATGTTGACCATGATTTATTATTATATCCCTAGGTTTTAATCTTCTAAACCTACATAACTTAGGGTTACACAAATTTCATTATAATCTTCATATTCTACGGGTCCCATTTTTCATGAAGTTAGAGGAATCATGAGGGCCTTTAATCTTCAGCAGATGGAAGGTTGTCGCTATTTTGCCAATGAAAACTACAAGTTCATTATCCATGGTGACAAGGTGACAAGAAAACATGTAGCATGGTAGACCCTATTTCGTCAATTTTGGCAAAATGAATCATGCATCTTCCAGTCCATCGATCTTCCTAGGATCAATGGTCCTTGCTATGCCATCATACAAAGATGCTAGGTATTTACCTAAAGCGACATAGCAAGCACTTTCCATGTGGATATATGGGGTCAAACATAGTCATGGGACATAATATGATGAAAGTGATGTCAGAACAAGATGACATATGGATGCATTCCCATTGTCCAAAGGAGTCAATGGTGTGAGAAAATTTCAACTCTTGATGACCATAGATCTTAGTTGATTTGATGGGTGTTGCTTTGTTTTTATGTGAAGTTGCACCTTTATTAACCATGGCAACAAAGTGAGGAGGTGACATGTGTTTGGGTTCCAACACTATGAGGCACAAGGTTGTGAGATTGTAGATGACAAGGCAAGGTGGGCCCAGAAGCATAAACAAGGAAAAGTGCACGTGTTTTTTTGAAGCCTCGATGCTATGATAGGTAGCATGTTATGATATCTCAAATACCATCCAAGTGGTTTATGATCTTACGATGCATGGTTTATTGTAATATCATGAATGATGAATATAAAGCTACCTATGTTAAACTAGTAAAGGAAAGAGGTGGTCGTAAGGTCATAAAGGGCCAAAAAGGCATGTTTTGATGCTACAATACATGGTTGTCATATGGTCATAGAGCTATTTTCATGGTCTCATGATATTGTGATACAAAAAAGATTTCCAATGGTCATAAGATCGTAAAAGCTAGGGTTTTCATGATAAGATGTTACAAGGAGTCTATTGGAATGTCTTAATGGAAAGAATGTTTTATGAGAGGGGGGGGGGCAATCAGAAGTACTAGCTTTTTCTACCTTTAAACCCTTAATAACATATTATTGAAATGAACATGCATGCATATAAATATTAAGAAATCATGAGAAACATATATGCATCACCACATAACACTTGAGATTTTGGTAACCCAAAAACCCTCCAGGAATAAGAAGGTAAAACTAGGGTGGGGATGATACCCACAAAATCATTGCAGCAAAATTTTTTGACCACTTCTGATGGTTTGCCTTGTTAAAGGCCTGCCCTGTTAAAGGCTTTACACTATGTCAATAGTGACATAGTTAAAGGATTTATAAACACTTTACATGAAGTGTTACCCTATTAAAGGATTTAATCACCTATTTAAAGGATCTACAAAATAGTTGTTAAGCTAACCTATCAACATAGGATTTCCTTTCTAATACAATGGCTAGAGAGTATTAGGCATAATAAACTTGAAAGCTTACAATCCTTTCATTGCTGAATATAGACACTTGATCTACTTACTTTGATCTTGATCCTCTGAGATCTGATACTCATTTGTATCCCTTGCTTTGTTCTAATCAACTAAATATTTAACTGTTGCTCTCTTCCTCTAAGTCTTTTTACTCTTTACTCTAAACTCTAGCATAATTTCCCATACACTCCTTTTTCCATCACATATACAATGAGATTTTGTCTTCCTTATAAAGACATTCAAAGACTTAGGGTTAGATATAGATCTATGATCCATATTGAATCTCTATTTCCCACTCATTCCTTGCACTTTTATTATTGGTTGCATGCCTTCTCCATTTTTCATATTGGCTGCATGTAGATTGCATAGGAAATATAAAAGATTCAATCTTATCTATTTGATCCTTTGAGATTCATCATATGTCGGCCATGAAAATGATTTAAATTTGAATTAGTGAAGTTACAAACTCATATGTACATTTTGTGTTACTTGGCACTTACTGATTCTTGATGCTCGACACATATAACAAACTAGCTTACTTGGCTTCTGTTGCATTTCTATTTTTCTTAACATCATCTATGACTCCGCACTTAAATATTACTTAGCTCTTGTATCATGCTCAGCACCTAAAGTCACTCGGCACTTGATCTTCACTCGGCACCTGTTAGATTTCTTGACTCGACACATGTTGTGGCTTGGCATACATAGTGTGCTCGGCTCCAATGTAGAAAGTGGTTAAGTGTTTTGGCACTCAAATGTCAAAACCATTCTATGACTAACAATATCCCCTTTTGACATGAGTGACAAAAACACTTAACTAAGAATTATTCATTTGACCTTATGAGTACATTCACTAATTTTCTTGGTATATATATAGAGGTTTTTAAAAAATTTGATCAAAATTTTGTAACTTACAATATATACCTCAAAATTATTGTAACTCCCCCTGAGTTGATTGTGCCATTATCTGTGCTATCTTGGTAACCAAAATTTTTTTTTTTGTGTTGTATATCATGCTCCCCTTTTATCTTGTCTCCCCCTTTTATCTTGTCTCCCCCATTCATCTTATAATATCTCCCCCTTTTTTGACACTTATTTCAAAGGGTTTTAAGGGTTAAGACCATATTTTTTCAAAAATGTACTATTCACCTCCATAATTATCCCGAGAGTTGCATCCCAATTATGCAAAGAAATTTCCAATGACTTGTGTTAGATGGCAGTCTTTGCAGCAAGGTGAACAAGTCCATCTAAAGTACAAAGATTAGGATCTTTCTTGAGAATAGTTTCAACCTAGACCTATTCTTTATGGAGTACTTCGAAATGTGGGTAATGGAGGATTGGAGCTATATCAGTTTTGCCTTGATGGTGGCCTCTTCTACTGTTAACATAGCTACTTCTTTCTGGGTGTGAAGTGTTTGATTAAAATACTTGTCACTATGAGCTAGATCTTTGGGTAATTGCATGCTTGAAATCTTTAGATTCCTCTCCAGGCTTATTATTCTTTGGCTTGTCTCCTATGTGAAGTATGAAAAGTCACACAGCTTTGTGTACAATGAGAGTATATTCTTAAGTACCTTTTTCACTTTGTCAAGCATTTTTTCCAATTCAACCTGGGAAAGTGCAATTTCATTAGATATTTTCTCATTTACTTTCCCTTGCAATTTCCTTTCAGACCATTCCATAAGTTTTACATTTGTTTCTTGGTCTTTATTTGTCACCTGGTCAACAATATCTAATAATTGTTCCATTATATGCTTTGACTCATTTGGTGACTGCAAATTGAAGGCATCCATAAAGATGTCCTTAATCTCATGTAATGTTTGCTTATGTTTATAATCCTTCCTAAGTATCTCCTGCCTCTTTCTTCTATTCAATGCCTCTTGCACCTCATTGATTTGATAAATGCTTATTGTTTTTGAGTCATAACTTGGTATGACTATCTCCTCATCTAATTCAGGGTCTCCATAGTGAAGTACCCTTGCAACTTTTGTAGTACTTGATCTTGGTGCTGATATTTGCAGTGGCATTGCATCATTACTTGGCTATTTTGAAGGAGTTCTTGAGGTAGGAAAATTTATCAATGTTTGTATTGCCTCCTACTCTTTAGGGGTTTCCTCTACTTTCTCCTCCTATTTTCTACTGCCTTGATCAATTATAGAAATTTTTGGAAGTGCACCTTGTGTTTGTGTTGTAGGATCAGACGTAATAGTTTGTCCTGTTTGTTCTACTTTTTTGTCTCCTACTGCACTCGACTTCTGTACTATGGTGTCAATATTCCTAATGAAAAAATTGTTTGCATTTGAAGTTGACCACTAGTAGCTATAGAGATGATGGAAGGTGGTTCTTGTGGATTCACCTTATCTCTAATTGTATCTTCTACTAACTTTTGTAATTCATCCACACTGACCAATACTAGATCTGTACATAATTTTTCTTGTCATGTGGATTGGTCAAGGATTCTTTTGAGATCCTCTACAGTTAAAGGATTGATGTTTTGAACAGAAGTGTTAGGAACGTCCTGTATAGTTATAGTTTCTATAGGTGTGATGGGTACATAAGGAGGGCTAGAAGTTGGCAATTGTGTGTCTTGCACACTCTGGTCTTGTTTCTGCTCCTGCTCAGCTATTGCCATTTTATCTTATTTTTGTGTCTCATCCTCCTCACCTTTTTCTTTCTCCTCTCCATCTTTCTTTTGTTCTTCCTTCTTCTCTTCTTCTCCTTTCTTTTCATCTTCCTTCTTTTCTTCTTCTCCTTTCTTTTCTTCTTCCTTCTTATCTTCTTCTCCTTTTTCCGTATTCTTTACTTCTTCCTCCTCTTTCTCACTAGGCTCTTCATGTTCTATGTTTTATCCCTCAAGGGGATCTTCTTCTCCATCTTTGACAGTAGTCAAGGCATATATCAACTTCCATAATTTTGTTGACTTACTGACAACATTTTTAATCTTGTTTTGTATGATATCAAAGGCTCTATGCTTTGGTGTTGAATTGCCACTATATTTCTTATTAACCTTTCTTATTTGACCTCTTGTTAGTTCAGGCATCACCTATGCTAAGGTAGATTCTCTTATCTCCTTTTCAATTTTGAAACAATGATGACATTTGTTTTCAATTATCTCATATAATTCTCTAGGCATGGTAATGTCTAGCTCTAGAGGTGTAGTCTTGAATTCAGCCATCATGGCATATACTAATTCTTCTATTTTGTTTTTCTCTTCTTTATTGAGCTTGTTGAAGTCAATGCTTTTCAAATTAGTAAAATCTACATTCCTAATATTTTCACAAATTTTATCTAAGGCTGATTTGGGAGGATGACTAACCACTTTGAATTGGCTGATATCTTTTGACTTTGTTCTTTCCTCCTCATCTAACCGGCCAACTTCATACTACAGTAATGAAGTTTTGTGGGTATCATCCCCACCCCAGTTTTACTTTCTATTTGGAAGGTTTTTGGGTCACCAAATCTCTATGTACATGTGTAATGAATGTTTGACCTTTCATTTATGCAGTAGATTAGATGAATGAATGATGAATGGTTAAAGTGTTGAATTGTTTAAAAGTTTTGAAGTTACTAATTCACCCCTCCCCTCTCAGTAACCTATCTTATCTTGAATACTTCCAAAAATTGGTATTAGAGCTTTGTGGTTCTCCAGATAAAAGTTTAACAACTTGAGAAAAGAATAAGGACAATGGAGATATTCAGACTTGAAAAAGCTATTGAAAATGAAAAGCTAGATCTAGCATTGGCCATGGCTCAACTTAAAGAAGAAAAGGAGCATCTTTCTCAATCCCTAAAGAGAAGGAAGGAACTTTCAAGACAAATGAATGACCATTAGTATGTCGAAGAAAATATTGAAGACCTTTTACCTTCAAGTAGTTCAAATGAAGCTAATGAGGCAATCAAGGAACTCCTAGCAAAGAATGGTTCCCTGCAAGAAGAAGTAAGAAATCTTAAAAGAGAACAAGAAATCCAATCAATCAGGCTATGTGAAGTTTTGGAATAGAGAAACAAGGCAACTGAAGACTTAGAGACAAGAAATAATCAATTTAATCAACATGAAGATCTTGTGGATCAACTATCTAATGCAAATGAAGAAATCATGAATTTGAGATCTGAGAATGAAAGCCTGAGGAATGATTTAATTACTGAAAGACAGATCAATGAAAGCTTGAAAAGCAACTATAGATCTGGAAGAAAAATCAATGAAAGTTTGGAAAATGACCTAATCAATAAAAAGAAAATCAATGAGAGAATGATGAAATCTCAAGTAGACATGACTCAATTGAATCAGCAAAGTGAGCAGAATCTTATATACAAAAGGGTAAAGCTGGACTTGGTTACAAGGAAGAAGGTGAAACTTCCAAACAAGGTGCCCAAAGGAATCAAAGACCTACTTGCAATCACTGTGGTAAGCTAGGTCACACATCAAACAAGTGTTGGAGCAATGGAAAAGGTAAATTCAATGGTAAATTCTACAATTGCAGTCAGCATGGTCATAAAGCTAATGAATGCAAGGAGAAACCAAAATTTGAAGGCAATTGTCACAAATGCAAGAAGCATGGTCACAAGGCATCCCAATGCAGATCCAAATAATTCAATCTAGATGAATAACTTGTTAAAGAAATTTTTGGATGGGATTACAACACTTGGTGCAGATGTCATTATTGTGGAGAATATGGACACATTGGTAAAGACTATTCAAGGCATCACTTGAGGAAAAGAGACACAATAGTAAGATGTTATACATGCACTAAACTTGGTCATATAGCTAAAAACTATATGAATATAGGAAGAGTTGAAGATGAAAAGAAAGCTAAAGCTAAAAACATTCAGAAGCAAATGAAGCAATAGTGGATTCCAAACTCTACTGAGCAAGATAGTTCAAGTGATGGCAATGTCACTCAAGAAGTGGGTGACTCCATCATTTTCAATTAGATTCATAAAGGATCTAGAATTGTATCATCAAGCTATATCTAGAGTAGTTCTAAATACAAGAAAGCAAATTAATCAAATCAGTATTCCAAATACACAAAAATCAAAGAAAGCGTATCTTTTGCCGAGTTGCATCTACTGAGGAAAGTCGGTTAAAGACCTTACCAAGCTAGGTCGGTAACAACTAAAAGTTTTGTTTCATCACCGAGTTGCAAACTTCTACCAAGCAAATGACTGATAGAATATCAAACACTCTATCATCTCATCTCCCTTCATACCAAGCATTTAAGGCAAACTTTTGTCAAAAGGGTAGAATTTGATTTCATTCTTCATCGCGATTTTAGAGGTAAGAAATTTCAAGTGATTCCAAAGCAAATTCCAAGTGACTCCAAGTGATTTCAAGAAATTTTAAAGTGAAAAATTGCTCAAAATTTTCTTACACTTACCGAGTAGCAATGGCATCCAGGAGTAGTAGCGCACAAAGTCAAAAAGAGGTTCATAAATGCTAGTAAAGGGTACAGAATAGAAAGTGCCCAACTTCAAGATTGTTTCGGCCATTGCAGAATCACTTGATCTGAATGGAGCTCAATCACAAATTCCACCTAAGGTACTTCTTGTCAATGATATTCATACTCATTTCAAATGTTTTGTTCAAGAAATTGGAAACCTAGAGATGGACATTGCCCTAGGAGAAATGTGTGTAGATGGCTCTCTAAAACTCAAGCACAAGCATCTTGAAACCAAAGGTTTGACTCATATCTCACATATGCCTAGAAGCTTCCAAACCAAATGGATTAGGTATATTTTAAGTCAAGTGCACAATGGGAAACTATGGTTACCTAGCGTTAATTACAAAGAAGATGATTCACAAAATCATGGGTCTCCCCATGCCTAATAAAGCAAAAACCACCAAAACCCTAGGTCAGGATGAGTTGCAGAAGATAACCCTAGCCGAGTGAGATGGTAGAGGTTTAAAGGTTAATACTATATCATATGTCAAGCTAAGATTTAGTATTCATGTCATTGCCCACAAAATCTATAGCTCTAGCCAACTAAACAGTGTACCTTGTGAGGCTGTGGACTTGCCTTTCAAAATTCTAAAGAAGAATCTTGAATTCGACCTATCAAAATCACTATTGAAATATTTGAACAAAAATATGGAGAGTATAAGGACCTCAAAGAATAATCCTTGTAAATTTGGCTCTCTATTGATCTGTTTATTTTTCTATGTTCAAAAATTCTTTCCATCAAAAGGAACAGTTGTATGGAGAAAAGACATTCCAATTTTGTATCAGATAAATGAGTTTGTAGCAGAAATGGGTGAAAATTTTGACAGTATAATGGATAATTATTTTAAAGATTTCAAAGAAAGAAAGAATAACAAGTTCTAGATTCCACACAAATTAGTTGAAGATTACAAAGACGATGTATGCTTTATGGTTGACTGTGACAAGGTATACATTCAAGCAGTCAGACACATAGTTGCATGGGTAAAACCTCTTCCTTGTGAGGTAAATATTGATGAGGCCAGGGATATCATTGAAGCACTAGTCAATGAGCTAGTAGACCCAAAGCAACCAATTTTTCGAACATGTGATGAATCAAAGGCCAAGATTGAACTTGAAATCAAGCTACCTCGGGCCATAAGCAAAGGCAAGAGGAAAATAGCCAAATTGAAAACTACAATCGGTCCTCTTATGCTAATAGAAGGAAAAGGTGAGGATGAAGAAGATGATGAAGAAGAAGAAGGAGAAGAAGAAAAAGAAGAACAAGAATATGAAGAAGAACCTCCAAAGAAGAAAGGTAAGGAAATCATTACCAAACCTAAGAAGAAGCCTACTACAGTATTCACCAGAAGAACTAGAAAAGGAAAGTAGGAACCTATACTAGTCAGGCCTCCACCCACATTTGAGGAAAGGCTCAAACAATTGGAAGAAGGAGCTGGCATCAAAAATTTCAAGGCATTGAAATTTGAAACAAAAACAGATGCTGAGAAAATGCAGATTGAAGAACTGGTACTCAATAAGATGGGTAAATGGAAACACTCCCTGGACCAGCTTGCCTCTCAAATCTCCAAAGAACTACTAGAGAGATTGCAATTGAGATGGGAGTTAGCCACCCAAATGGTAAAAGACATATATGAGCAGTCTCTAAAAAATCTTCTACCAAGTCTCACTGGAGCAAAAGTAAAAGCTGCAATGAACAATCATGAAGGTAAACTGATGATCAGATTTCACACATGTTTGATTTTAATCAAAGGCATTGAGCATGTTTTAAATGATGCAACAAACATGTGGAAAAAAATCTATCATCTGCATAAGCCCAGTGAAGACCTAGTAGAAATCAAGGATGATGACAGCAGTGACAGTGATGATATTGATGGCACTCCATCCATCACAATCTCACCAGAAGAGCTGCATGCATTAATGGAAGACAAGGAGGAAGAAGCACTTGAGGAAGGAAAAGATGAAGAGGATCCTGTTAAAATTGCAGTAGAAGTGATTGCATCCCTTCCTCACTCTCCACCAAAAACTGTTACATCCACCAAGGAGACAACTTCTACAAGTAAGATTATGAGCACAATAGTCACATCAATTGCTCAATCTTCACCAACCTCCTCCCAGTTCTAGGCATCTGAAATAGAGGTACCAAGCACTTCATCTATTGAGCTATCTATCACTTCTTTAGCTACCGAGCTAACCTCCTTAGCTCCATCATCATCATTCAGTGTAATGGTAAGTTCCACAATTTTGATCTCAGAAAGTTCTACAATTTTGTCAACATTATTTGCATCTACTTCAAATCCAATTAGTTCAGATACTACTATACCGAGTGTATCATCATTTTTGGGAAGTATTCCAATTTTTGATCTAATAAATACTTCTATTGGCATTCAATCCTCAAGTCCTATCCCAATTTTTACTGCTAGTCCTTCCATCTCCACTATTGTGTCTATTCTTAAGATCAAACCAGTCATCACAGAAGTCAAACAAAAGCATCCATTAAGACTTCTAATTACTAGAAAGGAAATTCTAGAAGATATTGACTTAGACACAGAGATAGTGATTCCAAAGATTGACTATGAAAATGCTACCATTGAAGAAATGAGGTTAGCTAGTCAACTAATAGAGATGAAAGCTACGCAGAGGTAGTTAAGGTCTGAAAGGGATAAGGTATATAGAATAATTAAGAATGCCAAGAATATTATTACAGATGCTATAGGTGTTGAAGTAGATTCTACTCAACACATTTTGATTTAGTTAGAAGAGGCTGTACAGAAATTCAAATAGGATTCTTTCAGACAAGAGAAAATTATAGAGAAAGCATAAAATAAATTTGATAATAAGGTGCTAGAGCACATTGCTCAAAAGATAGCAATGAAACAAGTTGAATTGTCAACATTTTTGGGAAATTTTGAATTTTTTTTTAATAATGCAGCATCACTTTTTACTAAACTTTGTGATGTTTTTGGTTTTACCAAAGAGATAAAAGATAAGTTGAATAAGATTGAAATTGATATGCAATCAAGTGCATCAAAGTTGAAGATGGACTCCTCCTCCACAACCTCCCATCACACCAAGATCAGATATGCAGGCAGATATGTAGGCAAAACTATTAAGAGAGGAAGCAAGGATCCGATCTACACTCATAGACATCTAGAACATGATCCTTCCTATCATGGACACAATGCAAAAACATCTTGTACATTGCAAAACATTGGTCCAAGATCAGAACTTCTCAATGGTTGATTACTTGATCCAATTATCAGTAGAAGTTCAAACTGGCCTCTCCACCTGTCAAATTCTACAACAGACATGGGATAGTACTTTTGCAACTATTCTTAAGGTACATCATGAATTTTTATCTCATTTTGGTGTAGCCTTATAAATTGTATCTATACAATCCTTTGGCATTACTGTCAAAAAGGGGGAGAGATTTAGAGGAGAATCAGAGGAGAATCATCACTATAAGTGATAGGAGGAGTTAGCACTTAATAAAGTTTTCATATGTACATTTGTAAATACAACAGTTCTAGAAAGATTTATGTACATACATTTTGGCTCATAAGTGTTTTTGTCACTAATGCCAAAGGGGGAGATTGTTGGCATTAAGTTATTATTACCATTAGTGACAACACTTATTTGTATCAGTATAGCTATCGAGCTCATCACTTAGTCTACAATGTATACCAAGCATTTAGTGGTTACCTTGTACATTCATCACTTAAGCAATGTTAACCCAAATTTGCAGTTCACACCGAGCATTCTAAGTGTTAACTGAGCTTTACAGTGTCTATCGAGCTTACAATATTCATCGAGCTTCGTAGTGCCCATCGAGTGATGGAAGCATAGTGCCTACTGAGTGATGGAAGCATAGTGCCTACTGAGTGATGGAAGCACAGTGCTTATCGAGTGATGGAAGCACAGTGATTATCGAGTAATGAAAGTGTAGTGTTTATCGAGTGAAAGCAAGGTAAACAAAGGATTTAGTTTTTATCGAGTGACACTACATTTACTGAGTCACCTATGGTTACCAAGTTTAGAACTACATCAAGTGATTAGTATGGACCGAGCCTTCACTTCTACCGAGTGCATAATGATGCCAAGTAATGTAGTGGATGTCGAGTATCAGAAAGTCACCGAGTCAGTTCAGTGAACCCGAGTTATTTATTATTGGGCCGACTCAGTAATGTTTTGTTCACTTATGTTTTTCACCGACCTTGCAATTGTAATGATTGGAATGGTAAATATGTAATGTATTATATCATTTATAATGTATGTATGTATGTGAAAAAAAGTATCAAGAGAGACATGCAATGTTTTGAGAAGAATGAAAGTGAATCAGCAGAAGAGCTGAGTATCCAACAAGGTTTGCAAGGAGTAGTAAAGACTTATTAGTCACAAAAGGTGATCAGTACATCAAAGATCTAATCAAAAAATCAAGGTTGTAAGTAGATCCATTGTTTCATCCTAACAGGTGAATCAGTTTTGTAAATCCTTTAATAGGTTAGACTTAACAGTCTTTGTATAAATCTGCTAATAGAGTGCATACTTAAGTGTATGTTTGTAAATCCTCTAACAAGGTGGACCTAGCAGTCCTTTGTGCTCCTAACAAGGTAGATCACCAGGAGTGGTCAATGTAAGCCTTAACCAACCAAATTCATACTACACTAACAAAGTTTTGTGGGTATCATCCCCACCCTAGTTTTACTTTCTATTTGGAAGGTTTCTGGGTCACCAAATCTCTATGTACATGTGTAATGAATGTTTGATCTTTCATTTATGCAGTAGATTAGATGAATGAATGATGAATGGTTAAAGTGTTGAATTGTTTAAAAGTTTTGAAGTTACTGATTCACCCCTCCCCTCTTAGTAACCTATCTTATCCTGAATATTTCCAACACATTTGGCCTTGCTCTTGTTCATCCTCATCATCATCATCGTCATCATCATCTTCTTCTTCTACTTCAGCCTCAATTCCTTCACCAAATTTCTTCTTAATTTTCTTCACCAATTTATCTTTCTTCTTCATTATGGAGGAAGTCCTTAACTCCATATTCACCTTTGACCTTACCACATCATAAGTGCCAAAGTGTGGGGCACTCTTGTCTGTCTCTTTTACCAATAATGCAGTTATTGCTGCAGATGCTTCATCTATGCTGATCTCATAACCAAATGGCCTTAGCCATCTCACCCTTAGAACTATTGCTTGGATATAGGTGAAACTAATATCAACTAAGAAGCATATATCATTAGTATGTCTTTCCACTAAGGAAACTAGTATTCTTACCCTTTGCTTCATGGATTTCTTGAAATCCTCAAAATAGCTTTTCATCAGTGTGTCAAAATTGTCTCCCATTTGTTCTATATATTCATTAATTTGGGCTATGATAGTTCTATCATTTCTTCATGTAACTTTTCCAAAAGAAGGAAATTCATTCTGAACATAAGAGAATACACAAACCAAAATTGCTCCAAATTTGCATTAGGCACCCTTTGTCCTTCTTATAGCTGCTAGGTTTTCATTAATCTATTGTAGTTGCAGTTTTGCAAGATCATAAGTATGATCCTTTTTCACCAATTTTTAGCCTACATCTACTGCAATACATGGCACACTATTGAGTCTACTGGATTGATAGAATTTATGGGCAATAACTCTAACAACAAATTCAATGAGAGGATCTTGAATGGTGTGAATTGTCATTCCTCTTTTATTCCACAGGGCACTTGTGTTTTTCTCAATAACCTCCTTGGATTCACTTCTCAAGGTCTTGTACTAATCTAGGGTAGGATATCCAGTTACCCTATGAATGATTCTTTTCATGGTCTTGATGGGAACATCTTCTAGCCACAGACTACCATCATTAATTCTACTTAACACAAGTCTGACCCATTCTGTCTTAAATACGGTGGGAAAACTCAAAACTCATGTTAAACCCTTCCTTTCAAAAATTTTGTATTCATCCTTCAAAACTCCATCTACACACAACTTCTCATAGGCTTCTCTTATTTCCATATCTCCTATGAATCCTATCTTACAGTTATAGCATCGTCTTACGTCCTAAACCATTACAACTTTTGGGGGCATCTGAGAAAGGGATATGACGGGATCATTCTTGTATGCAACTTTAGGGATGGGATGAAAATCAGGTTGCTTAACCTCATTAGATACTAGCTAGACTTCAAACAACTCTTTGTCATGGGTAAAGCCATTTGTGCAAACTAGGGTTTCCTTTACACATAAATATGAAATTGCATAGCTCAACACAAATGAAAATACCTCAAGATCGATGAAAATGTGTTGTAAGAGGTTGGAAACTACTTGGAATACTGGATTCTCTACTGTGAAGTTGCTTCACTCTCTTTCTCTTTGCTTCTCTTTCTCGATGAAGATAAATGATTAAAATCACGATAATATACCCTATTTCTATCGCATTAAATGCTCAATTGCCCACTCAACTTCTGAAGGATTTTTAACATTACTCGGCTTGCACTACATTTCCACTTCACTCAGCTTCCATTGGAGTTATTTAACTCAGCATTAGTTATCAACTTGGTCATCATTAGGAACTCGGTATCTACTAGAATTTTACTCTGCATCCAAAGACAGCTCGGCATCATCATTTAAAATTTTGTCTTGGCATCTTGTCTGATGTAGATTTATACTTTGCATTGCTTCTTCATGGTTTAGGGCTGATGTATGATACTTCCTTATATGTATCAGCCTCATAGGCTCATATTGTGATTAATTGGATGAGAAATGATCACTTGACCTTTTGGGTGAAGTGACCCTTCCATTGGATGTACTTGATTCATTCTTTTTATGCCATGTCTTCTTCATGTCTGTTCTGATGTGTTCTTCATCAATCTTTTCTTTGCCCTTATTTACTTCAGTCTTGGGTGCCTTTGACATTGTAGGACAATTTCTGTTGATATGACTAGTTTTCAGGCAACTGAAACATGTGGTTTGGTTCAACCATCTTTTATAGTTCCCCTTGAAATGTGTTCTTATGTAGTTCTGGCTTGTGTTATAATCCAAATGGTAGTGACTTTCATTCCCTTTTGTTTTTGCTGGTTGATTTGATGTCCACATAGGCTTTGATCTACATTCAAATGCTCTATGTCCATACTTCTTACAATTATGACAATGTCCATCAAATCTTGTGTCCTTGTGACTTTGGACATGCAATCTTGTGTCATATGTCCTTGCATGTTGCACTTGTGATAGTAACCCTTTCTTTTGGGTGTTTTTGGCTGATTAATTCTTCTACTCCTGCAAACATTAGCAGTATGCCCCTTTTTATTACTGTAATGACAAGTGGGTTTCGAATCCTTACCTTTGTCACTTCTTTTCTCACCACTCTTTGATGATTCTCCAACTTCAATGCTGTTGTATCCAAGTCTTGATGTATCATGGGTGGATCTTGAGAATTTCATCAACTGTTCAAAGTACTTGATGGCTTCACTTGACTTGTTGAGATTTTTTGCTATCTCTTTTTCTCTATTCAATTCATTCTGTAGTTGTTCTTTCTACATCTTCAAAGTAGAGATCTCAATATCTTTCATATTGAGTTCATGATGAAGGTTCATCATTTGTTCAAGTGTATCCATCTGCATGTTTGAGATCCTTATTAATTTAGTACATTTTTCTTCAAGTCTATTTGCAAGATTCATTTTCTCATCTTCCATCATAACTTTATCCTCAACTATTGTTTTCTTTTGTTCAGTGATTTCACATAACATTATGGCCTATGATTCATGTTCCATCTTGAGAGATCTTATCTCTTCTACTTGAACATTGTTTTTCTCCATCAGTTTTGCTATTGCTGACCAAACTCTTTAGTATCTCCATTGGTAAACACTTGTGTGGTATCAATTTCCCTATAGTTTATACCATTTTCAGCTATGGCTATCTCTTTCCTTCTTTTCAAGGATTTTCTTAATTCTACTCTAGCTTCTTCAACCTTGTGTAGAGCGAGATGCACATCTATCACTTGGTTCTCAATGATCTTTCCAAGTTTTAAAACTTCCATCTTTAGATCTTTTCTTCCAAGTTGTTGGGCTTCTTTTTGAGAGAACTTGGCTCTGATACCAATTGTTGGAATGTCTTAATGGAAAGAATGCTTCTGAGAGGGGGGCTAAATTAGAAGTACTAGCTTTTTCTACCTTTAAGCCCTTAATAACATATTATTGAAATAAAAATGCATGCGTATAAACATTAAGCAATCATGAGAAACATATATGCATCACCACATAACACTTGAGATTTTGGTAACCCAGAAACCCTCCAGGAATAAGAAGGTAAAACTAGGGTGGGGATGATACCCACAAAATCACTACAGCAAAAATGTTTGACCACTTCTGATGGTCTGCCCTATTAAAGGCTTTACACTGTGTCAATAGTGACCTGGTTAAAGGATTTATAAACACTGTACATGAAGTGTTACCTTGTTAAAGGATTTAATCACCTATTTAAAGGATCTACAAAATAGCTGTTAAGCTAACCTATCAACATAGGATTTCCTTTCTAATATAATGGCTAGAGAGTATTAGGCATAATAAACTGAAAGCTTACAATCCTTTGATTTGCTAAATATAGGGACTTGATCTACTTACTCTGATCTTGATCCTCTAAGATCTAATACTCATTTGTATCCCTTGCTTTGTTTTGATCAACTGAATATTTAACTGTTTCTCTCTTCCTCTAAGTCTTTTTACTCTTTACTCTGAACTCTAGTATAATTTCCCATACACTCCTTTTTCCATCACATATACAATGAGATTTCATCTTCCTTATAAAGACATTTGAAGACTTAGGGTTAGATATGGATCTATGATCCATATTGAATCTTTGTTTCTCGCTCACTCCTTGCACTTTTATTATTGGTTGCATGCCTTCTCCATTTTTCTTATTGGCTGCATGTAGATTGCATAGGAAATATAAAAGATTCAATCTTATCTGTCTGATCCTTCGACATTTGTCATATGTTGGCCATGAAAATGGTTTATATCTAAATTAGTGAAGTTAAAAACTCATACGTGAATTTTGTGTTACTCGACACTTACTGATTCTTGATTCTCGACACATGTAAATAACTGGCTTACTCAGCTTCTGTTGCATTTTTGTTTTACTCGACATCATCTATGACTCGGAACTTAAATATTACACAACTCCTATATCATGCTCGACACCTGAAGTCACTCAGTGCTTGATCTTCACTCAACACCTGAAAGTTGCTTGGCACCTGAAGATCACTCCGCACCTATTAGATTTCTTGACTTAGCACATGTTGTCGCTTGGCATACATAGTGTGCTCAGCTCCAATCTAGAAAGTGGTTGAATGTGTTGGCACTCAAATGTCAAAACCATTCTATCACTAATAGAGTCTTCCTCCCAACATGACATAAAGTCATGGTATTGAGAAATTAGGAGTAAAAGTTAAGCTTGAATTTTCAATTACATGTATGAACTTGATAGATCAACCAAAGATGGTGCACCCAGCCTATCATGTTGTGACACATGGATATGTCTTGGCACTCAATTAAATTTTGACCTAGGGTGGTGTAGTGTCAATGAAGAATGAAGCGATGTAGGTTGGGATCAATCAAGGGGATGAGTTGGTGATCCAAATGGCCTAGTTTTAATGAATATATGATCTATATTTGAGTATGGGGATGATAGAAATCAGATTAGATCACTTCTACAGGATGATCACCAAGAAATATATGACCTTTTCTTAAAAATAGTTACAACTGTTAAATCTTGTGCTGGTAGGGCAGTTGTGGATTTGATCTTCGAATCCCATAGGAAGCAAAATGTAGTTATGGTACTCCTGCGGCATGTAGCACCTGACTTTTTCATGATTATTCTCCTGGTGTTGCCCATAATGGTAGGTGTAAAAATTAATGGTGAACATAATTCTCTAATATATTTGTACTCTTCCATTGACTTTCTAACATGTGTCCCTCCCATCTAAAGCTTGTTGTAACCCTAATCTATTTAAGGATTCCCAAGATATGAAGAAGGGGCTAGAATTTTGAAGTCTTATGAAAGATAGTATTGTCGAGATCTCTTAGGAGTTGTTCATGTCTTTCTCAACACATCACTTTATTTTTATAGTCATTCTGGATGAATTTTGTTCAATGACCTTTGAAATCTGAATGAAGGAACACTCTTAGAACTCTTGTTGTGTCTATTTGCGGCTTAAGTTTTTCTAATTTGATAGAATTTCTTGAGATTTTTCTCTTTGAATCCCTAGATTCTATCTCAATTTTTGACTATAAGGGATTTGATTATTCATATAGGTTACATGTCAAGATAGTCTATTTCCATTCAAGTTTGTGATATTGTGAATGTTAGCATTCCCTTTAACATCTTTTCTGGATCACCATCCTTCTTGTGAAATATTTATATGTGAATGATTCTTTGTAATATTGAGTTCTTGTCAATTATTTAGAAGTGTTTCATCGATTCAGACCAGCAATACTATCATCCTAACTATTTGATGTATCACCCATTTACTTTTTTAGTTTTTACTCTCCAAGCAATCCTTCTATCCCTCATCCCTTCAAGTTTACTTTCCTATTCAAAGAATTAGATCAATGAAACATCAAGAGGAGTTGGCCTATAAATCAAAGATTTACTCCTAATTTAGCTATTTCCCACTACCTAGGAGTGTTTCCATGTTACTCAAAGTTGACTAAGTTAGAATCTAGTCATAGGCACAACTTTTAGAGATAACAATTGTGGAATGTTTGGTGGGACAAAGAAAAGAATTCCCAATTTTTTTTTTCATATCTTTCTTGTTGTTGTCAATGTGTACAAAAGTAAATCAACATATGTAGAGGCATAGAATATACACATGTGGTGACTCTAACCATGGAAAGAGATAAATGCATATGATTTATGAGAAAAGTGTAGACACAAAGTAGCTCTGCAAGTTTTGAATATAGAGAACTATCCCCACTTAGGAGAAAAGGTAGAATATTTGAAAGAATTTAGGATACCCTCATTCAAACAAGAAGTGCCTGATCTACCCCTCCACCATCAAGTCCTATTGTTATTTTAAGGCAAGTCACTGTCTCAAGAAGAAGAATCTTTCAAGTACCAATGGCAAGATAGTTTTCTTTCACTCCTTTCAACCAAGGGAGCTCGTTACTCTTTGCTCAACATCATGATATTCCCCTAGCTGCCCTGAAAAGTTTACTAGAATTCACCAAAGAAGGCCAAACAACAACATTTGAGTATATTAGAGATATTGCTACACTATGTAACATACATCATGTTATAGAAGAGGATGTTTCTATGAAGTTGCTTGTAGCCTCATTCAAAGGGAAATCTCTACAATGATTTTGAAGCTTTGTTGTGGGCTCAATTAATTCATGGGATGCATTGGGAGATGTCGTAACAAAACGCTTTAAAGACAAGTCAAAATTTGTGTCTCTAGTCAAGCAACTCATGACCGTCAAAAGGGCTCCCCATGAGAAAATGACAGATTTTAATTATAAATTTCAAAGAACATGGAGCAAGATACTAGTTCAGGTAAGACCTTTAGAAGAATATGCTTTCCTATATTACTTGAGAAGCTTGAATAGTGATATTTCAGTCATGATACAATCTATGGGAGGTTACTCATTACCACAAGGTTATGAAATAGCCATAAGACTTGAGAATAGTATTATCTAAGTGGGTAAAATTGATCCCAGGCCTCTAATGCCTATATATATATCTAGATATCTAGCCCAATACCCCCTTAGTCATGCCACCTCTAAATTTGATACCAACCACTCTATACTAGGAAGTAGCAACTATAGGCCCTTCATTAGAACTACCATAGCTAAGAGATAGCCATAAAAGATTGGAAAGTCTCATATAAAGCCTTACAAATAAGGTGGTGAACATTAAAAAAGGAGGATACCAAGCTAGACAATCATCCTAGTCTTAGAATCAAACTTCAAACCAACCTGTTCAAAAACATTTTTAGAGTCAATACCAATCTAATAGGAAAAACTATAATCAAAGAACTTTTAGTCTATATAATCCAAACCTTCTGAATATTGCCCGTCCTCCAAATACTACCAAAGATATGTTCCCTAATCAAAATAATTTAGCAGTAGAATACAAGTAGTGTTACTCTTGCAATCAACAACATAATTAATGGAATGATGAATCAGGCCTTGATGGTTTAAAGTGCTTCTAGTTCACAACCCACATTTGATGCTTATGGATACTACATTCATGAATTGGCAAATGGAGGAATACTATAGTATGAATATATATAATATCATAGGTGGTGTCTACACTAGAGCAAAGAAGAGAGCCCTAGAAAGCAATGCATGGACAAGTAAAGGTGTACCAACTAAAGAGCCATCGTCAATTCAAGTAAGGAAAGAACAACAAAGATGTATCCATGTTGTCACTCAAGAACATTCACAATAACTAGTACATTCAGCAACTTCCAAGGCCCAAAGAAGGGTGCATTCTATTGTATCATTTAACATTGTGGAAAATATGAAAAGAATGAGCATTACCATGTCCATGTGGGATTCCTTATCCATTCTAGGACAAGCCAACTTGTTGAGAGAGGCTTTGGTAGTAGATGTTCCAAGCCTAGTTACTGATGAGCCTTCAAAGGCTATATTTACAAATCAAAGAGCTGATACTCAAAGTGACAACTAGAAAAGAAGTCAAACCCAAGGTAGGGATGTTAAGCCTCCACCATTTTATGTTTCATTAATTAAAGGAAATAATTTGGTACATAATTTCATGGTGTATAGTGGGGCTACAAGCTTTGTCATGCCCAAAAAGATAGTAGATCAACTAGGTTTAAGATACAAACCCTTAGAAAAGGGTGTGTTCCAATTAGGTGGTTCATGTGTCAACACCTTAGGTATCATAAAGTATATAGGCCTAACACTCCATGCATGTCCTACTTTTTCTATTCCCTAAGATATCTTTGTGATAGATTTTCCCCCACATTTTGTACTTTATTGTTAAGAGAATTCACAGCCAAGGTAGGAGGCTATTTATTAGCAGATTGGTCTCATATATTGTTTAGACCAGGTAAGGAACCAAAGTAACAATCAGGTCTAAGTTACTTGCCAAAGACCACATTGAATCTTACACACCCAATGTGATCAATGCTAATTGTATTGCACTTGACCAAAGGGAAGATCTCATCATCCAAGATACAAATACTCAAGTTGATGACATCCTTGATGTTTTACTAGATGAGTGGGTGACTCAAGACTGCTCAAGAAATGAGACTAGGGACATTAGCATTGAAAATATTACAAATGTTGGTCTAGGGAATTATGTCTTCCAAGAAGTTGGGCTAATAATGCCAAACCTTGTCAAGGATGCTATTAATCTTGATGAGAAACAAAATGAAGTATGGGAGTTATATTTTGATGGCTTTAAGAGCAAGAATAGTTTAGGTGGGGGAGAAATGCTAGTCTCAACTAGTGAAGATAAATATTATGCATCTTTTTATTTCAATTTTACATGCACCAACAATATAGATGAGTATGGAGGGCTAATCCAAGGATTAGAATGGGCTAGGATGAGAGGTGTCAAATGCATAAAAGTGTCTAGTGAGAGTGAGTTAATTGTCAATCAAGTGAGAGGATTACACATGACTAAAAATAGTAAGTTAAAAGGCTATAAAAAGAGAGTTTGGGATTAGATTGAGGACTTTGATGCTTTTAACATAGTTTTTATAGGGACATAATTTGATATATTTGACAATATTAGAAAAGAAGATGTACAAAAACATAGCAATGTTGCGTTCAGGCCCTCCATACTTGACAATGATGTCAATTGGTAAGTCTTTGATAGTGATGAACAAATCCTAAGCTTTCTACTTGAGGAAGACCTACACTCAGCATTAAATCAATGAAAGGTGCAAGAGCAATATGGTGATCAAGTTATACAACTTAGCTCTAATAAGTTGCCCAAAGGATTGGTCAATTTAGAGTCTATCTTTAACACTGATGATGAATTCAAGAAAATAAGACCAACTTGGTAGTCCAAAAAGATCATTACGAAGATACTGAGATTGCAGAGCAAAATAAGTTAAATTTTGGCAAAGCAATTCCTACTGAAGAAAGGAAATCTTATGTCTAGCTCTTCCAAGAATATAATGATGTTTTTTATTGGGGATATGTTGATCTTAAAGGTTTTGATCCATGCCTCACCCAACATACAATTGAGTTGGAACCCAATTCCAAACCCATAAGGAAAATGAAAAGGCTTGTTAATCCAAAGTTGCAACCCTTAATGCAAAAGGAGGTTTTTAGGATTGTTGAGAGTGGAATAATATTTCCTATCAAACACACTAGTTGGGTATCAAATATACTCCCTATTAGGAAAAATACTAGAGAGGTAAGGTTATGTGTTGACTTTAGGGACCTCAATAGAGTGTCATTAAAGGACCATCATTTTAGAGTAAATAAATAATTAATTATTCTATTTACTTAAGTGTACTTAGGTTAATGCATTTATTTAATATTTAGTATTTAATAGTTGTAGTGGTTAGTTGTTGACAACACGGGAGTTTCTTCCCTTCTAGCATGTTCCACCTTTTTGTGGATACTTGGTTGTCAACCTTATCTTCTACCACTTTCTAGCTTATTCGACAAGCTTTTATGAGGCCTTTATATTTGGTCTCTCTCTCTCTCTCTCTCTCTCATTGTAAAATCATCCATTCACATAGAAATTTCATTTTCCTATTGTGAAATATTTTCTCTTGCTCTATTTCCTTCAAGCTCTTGCTCCTTAGGTTTCTCTTCAACAAGCTATTTACACTGCAGGTGATCTTGGTGACTGTGGAGTTGGATTTCATCAACTCCTACACATTATGTTTTAGGTTCAGAAAGGTTTTTTCTCCTTGATGGATATTTTGGCTATAATTAGGTTCTAGTTAAAAGGGAGACTAGTTCAAGACTACATTCAACACCAAGTGGGGTACCATGGCTTACAAAAGGAGGGCTTTTGGCCTATCTAATGCAGGAGAAACTTTCCAAAATGCCATGGAGATGGCTTTCAAAATTTTGATATACAAATTTGTGCTGATCTATCTAGATAATATTACTATTTTCTCCAAATGTGCTAAGGAACATATTGAACACTTGAGACAAATCCTAGAGAGATGTGGGGAATTTGGCATATCTCTCAATCTAAAGAAGAGTGTTTTTTCTGTCCACAAGGGGAAGTTATTGGGATATGTTGTATCCAAACAAGGCATTACCATTTATCTTGAGAGAGTTGTAGCCATCCTAGAGTTACCTTTGCCACATCATAAGAAAAGATCACTTGTTGAAGCCATTGACATCAATGCTTAAGAAGAATAAAGTTTATAGCTGGTTGAAAGAAGCCAGACATAGTTTTGAAGCAATAAAGGAAGCATTGTCTACTTCAACTACTTTGGTAAATCTTTACTTTTCAAAATATTTCACCTTGTATGCATATGGTAGTGTAGATACAATTTCTGCAATATTGGTTCGACAAAATGGTCAAGACATAGAATAGCCTATTGCTTTCTTTAGTAAAGGTTTAGAGGATTATGATTAGAAATATAGCTTCATTGAAAAGCATGTTCTTGTAGTAGTGAAAATCTTGAAAAATTTCAGCCATTCGATGTCTAATAATAGGATTCATCTTATGGTGGCTCATCCTAGTGTGAAGGAGTTCTTGTTAAGAAAATACCTCAATGAAAAGAGAGCTAGTTGGATAACTTGAGCTATGGAATATGATATAGATATCTAGGTGACCAAACTTGTTAGAGGGAGAGGGTTATGTGAGAAGTTAGCTAATGAAGGAACTTAGAGTAAATATCACATAGTAGAAGCTATCCTAACCAATCAAGATGTTCCCCAACAAGGTTAAGAAGAGAGCTGGCTATAAGATATGACACACTTTTTGCAAACTGGAGAATGTCCCCTTTCACTTGACAAGGCTAAAGAAGGTATTTTAGATTGAAGTATATACCTTATATATTAGTGGATAACCTTTTTTTTAGAAAGGATATGAATGGATTAATAATGATGATACTGGCAAGTTGTTGGAGTAGTTTCATAACACATGAGTTCACTTCTCTCCAAAAATAATAGCATATAAAATCATGAGAGCTTGATATTATTGACCCAACCTATTTACAGATGCTCATGCCTAGGAAAAAAAGTATAAACAACATGCATTGTTGTTTGGGAAGGAAAGGATAGCTGCCTTACCCCTATGTCCTATTTTGATTGAGCAGTCATTCATGAAGTGGGGCATAGATTTTATGGGGCACATTAATCCAAATTCTAGTGCTCACCACAAATGGATACTAATAGCCACAAACTATTCCACATGTTAGACAAAGGTAGTAGCTCTAAAAGAGGCCAATGAGACTTCTATTCTAAAATTCTATGATGATCTAATCTATAGATTTAGAGTTCCTGACTCCATTATATCTAAAAATGGTTTGGCATTTGTGGGAACACAAATAATTGAATGGGCATTGAAGAATGGAGTATACATCGATAATTCATAAAACTATTATCCTCAAGGCAATGACCTAGTTGAAAGTACAAATAAGAACTTGTTGAGGATCTTGAAAAATATTTTATAAGATAACAAATGTGATTGTCATTCCAAATTGAGACCAACTTTGTGGCTTGATAGAATCAATCCCAAGAGGATTTTGGTTAACTCACCCTACATTCTTGTGTATGGGAAGAAGCTAAACTACCTATTTCTATAGAGTTCCCATCATTAGAACTTGTTGATAGTCTAATGCTTTTTGAAGAGGATGATCCCCTAAAGTTGAGGTATGCCAAGCTGATGGAGCTTGAGGAAGAAAGGAGTAAATTGTTACAAACAATGGAACACTAACAGATGCAAACCAAGAAGGCATTCGATAAAAGGTCTAGGCTCAGGGTGTTCAAAGAAGGAGATATGGTTTTATGGTGGGATGTTCTTAAAAGTAGACTGGGCCATCATAATAAGTTTGATGATATGTGGACTAGTCCATTCATAATCTTAGAATGCAAGGAACACAATGCATACCAGCTAGCTACTATGGAAGGGGAAGTCCTACCCATCCCTGTGAATGAGATTCACCTCAAGCTTTGTTTTGAGGTATAACCTCAGGTTATTGGTCTATATATATTCCCTAAATGTAGTCCATCACAAGTTTGTTTAGTTATAGTCTTCTCAACTTCCAATAAGTTCCTAAGGTTCTAGAAGTCTAAGCAAGTAAGATGTTGCACACCCACTAGTGTAGAACATCTTTATTCTAAACATCCTTCCCTAGCAATGCCTGATCCAAGTGCATATATTTGAGCATGTGTGACCACCATTTTAAGTCTATTATCATTCTTAATTTGGAACTATACCCAATAGATTGATAAGGCTATTGGTTCAATGTCTAGTTGGCAACCATTCAATACAAATCGCCACAAGTGTTACACATTTTTATCACCATGCAAAATGGGTAGGTCAACCAACCATATTTCTTAGGTTGGTGAGAATATTTTTTTCTAAACTCATTAATACCAATACAATTAGGGGATACATAAATTTTGAATATGTTTTATTATTATATCCATAGGTCTTAATCTTCAAAATTTGCATAACTTAGGGTTACACAAATTTCATTATAATCTTCGTATTCTGTAGGTCCCATTTGTCATGAACTTAGAAGAATCATGAGGGCTTTGATCTTTAGCAGATCAAAGGTTATCACTATGTTTCCAATGAAAACTAAAAGTTCTTTATCCATGGAAACAAGGTGACAAATAGACATGTAGCATGGTGTATCCTATTTCCTCAGTTTTAGTAGAATGAATCATTCATCTTCCAGGTCATCGATCTTCCTAGGATCGACAATCATTGCTATTTCATTAGAGCTACAAGATATTTATCCAAAGTGACATAGTGAGCACTTGCCACATGGATATATGGGGTTAACCTAAGTAGTGGGCCATAATATGATGAAAGTGATGTTAGAATAGGCCACAATATGGACACATTCCCATTGGCTAGAGGTGTCGACAATGTGAGCAACTTTCAACCCTCGATGACAATAGATCTTGGTTCATCTGACAAGTGTCACTTGTTATTATGTGAATTTGCACCTTCATTACCCTTGGTGACAAAGTGAGGAGGTGACATGTGTTTTAGTTTTGATGCTATGGGGTGCAGGGTCATGTGATCATAGATGACAAGGTAGGGTGATCCCAAGAGCATAAATAAGGAAAAGTGCATGTATTGTTTTGAAGCCCCGATGCTATGATAGGTAGCATGTCATGAGATCTTAGGTTCCATTCATGTGGGTGACAATATTATGATGCATGCTTTATCATAACGTCATGAAGGCCGAACATCACCATTTTCTCCAAATGTGCTAAGGAACATATTGAACACTTGAGACAAATCCTAGAGAGATGTAGGAAATTTGGAATATCTCTCAATCCAAAGAAGTGTGTTTTTTCTATCCATGAGGAGAAGTTGTTGGGATATGTTGTATCCAAATAAGGCATTACCATTGATCTTGAGAGATTTTTAGCCATCCTAGAGTTACCTTTTCAATATTATAAGAAAAGATTACTTGTTCAAACCATTGACTTCAATGCTTAAGAAGAATAATGTTTTTAGCTTGTCGAAAGAAGCTAGGCATAGTTTTGAAGCAATAAAGGAAGCATTGTCTACTTCTCCTACTTTGGTAAATATTGACTTTTCAAAAGATTTCACCTTGTATACATATGGTAGTGTAGATACAATTTCTACAAAATTGGTTCAAAAAAATGATCAAGACATAGAACAACCTATTTCTTTCTTTAGTAATATCTTAAAGGATTGTGAATAGAATACAGCTTCATTGAAAATCATGTTCTTGTAGTGGTGAAAAGCTTGAAGAAGTTTAGACATTTGATGTCTAATAATAGGATTCATCTTATGGTGGCTTATCCTAGTGTGAAGGAGTTCTTGTTAAGAAAATACCTCAATGAAAAGAGAGATGATTGGATAACTTGAGCTATGGAATATGATATAGGTATCCAGGTGACTAAACTTGTTAGAGGAAGAGGGTTACATGAGTAGTTAGCTAATGAAGGAAATCATAATGCAGACGACATAGTAGAAGCTATCCTAACTAATCAAGATGTTCCCCAAAAAGGTCAACAAGAGATCTATCTATCCCCCCTTTACTTTTTCAATTTTTACTCTCCAAGTAATCCTTCTATCCCTTTTCCCCTTCAAGTTTACATTCCTATTTTAAGAAGTAAAATAGTGAAACATCAAGAGAATCTAGCCTATAACTCAGAGATTCACTCCTAATTTAGGTATCTCCCACTACCTAAGAGTGTTTCCATGTTACTCAAAGTTGATTGAGTTAGAATCAATTCAAAGGTGCAACTTTTAGTGATAACAACAACCCAACCCTAGGCCAAACATCTCTATGGGTTTGGTTTAGGACATCAAAGATTGAAGTAGAAAGAGCACTTTGGGTATGGATCATTAAAGTTTGATGGTGGATTGTGTTCTCTTATAGATCCTTGCAAGTATCTCAATTGATGGATAATCCTAGATATTGGTCTCCTACGGACTTCTTTCACAAAGCTAGCCAATTAGGCTTAATTAGGACTATTGCTTCACCTAGGGTTTGGTACTCATCATTTGGATTAGGTGTCTAGAACCTTGGAGTTTGAAAAAACTTCCAAAAGGGTTTTTGAATATCTTTTGTTTTCTAGGTCCTTTGGTGAATTTTCTAGTTAAGACCCAATTTCCTCATTTTTTGGGATAATAGGGCTACTAGGCTTAAAAGCTAGAATTGTTGCCAAAGCTTTTGGGAATAGGCTCAGTTGTTGTATTCCACCACTATGAGAATAGTGGATGTTTTGGAACCTTTAAATTCCCCTTTTAACACCTAGGTTCCCATTTCAAGAAATTACAAAGTATTTGGTTGTGTTTTTCTAAAAGGCTAGTAGTGCTCTAAAGGAGTGCCTAGTTAATGGTTTGGATGCATGAATTTACAAAGATGTAGAGCCCTCTCTCTCAAGATCATTTTGGGTATATAATAAGTCATAAGGCCACACCACATAAAGGTCTCCTAATCAAGGGAGAGCTCTGCATCACTCTCTTTCCCATGGATTGGGATGTAGATGAACCCATATCTCTAGAGGGGATAACATTAAAAGTGATCACTAGAAGCCACAAGAATTTTAAAGAAAATTTCCATCAAAGAGAATCCTATGCTAAATATCATGAGGATTCCTCCACCTAATCCCATCACACACAAGGCTAGGGTAGAGGTAAGAAAAATATCGGTGAGTCATAGGTTTGACCAGAGGAACATAATGTGCCAGCCACTAGGCTCACCAAACTAGTAAGACAAAAGGTTGAGGCTATTGGAAATATAATAGGAGTAATTGAAAGGGGAGTGGTGAATCAATTTTCACTAAAATAAATCCCAAATCCCTTAGATGTCAACACATAATATAAACTTCACTAAAAATATTGATGCTCGACAAACACATAGGCAGTCGGTAAATGTTGAAATAACAACTGTAACTTGGAAAATGAAAATCTTAAGATATTATCTATGATTAACCTTACTTAACTTATTTTCATAAAAATAAAAGAAATAACATGAACACAAGTGACACCAAGGTTTAATGTGAAAACCCAATTTGGGAAAAACCACCAATTACAACTAGTTACTTATTTTTACTCTTCTAAAGTGAGACCTATTAGGAGCCAACCTTGTTAAAGGTTACAAAACACATTATTAGGTGTGACCCTATTAGACGATTTAATCACCTTGTTAGGAGTGGCCTTTTTAGAGGTCTTTAGAAACTTCAATCTAGAAGTGCTACCTTGTTAGAGGATTTACAAATAGTTGTTAAGAAAACTCTATTAAAAGATTTAGACACTCCTAGAATGGTTAGAGAGTAAAAATGAGATGACTTGATTTATGATGCAACTGAATTGCTGATTATAGATCTCAATTCTGGCTTGAATACTTAATATTTTTTGATTGAATGTATCTTTGCATACTTAATATTTTTTGATTGAATGTATCTTTGCAACTCCATAAGGATATTCTTCTTATCCTTTTAATTTTCTTCC
The DNA here is from genome assembly GCA_028749045.1 of Cupressus sempervirens. NCBI lineage: Eukaryota > Viridiplantae > Streptophyta > Pinopsida > Cupressales > Cupressaceae > Cupressus > Cupressus sempervirens. Next base: position 803,172,194 of record CM053783.1, on the reverse strand, counting down.
TCTAAGCATCTTCTATTCTTCCATACACATTCCACACATTCAATCCTCAACTTTACCTTATACTTATACCTTATGCATTGTCAAGTCAGCTTGATTACATCTTAAAATAATTAATATTCATCTCCTCAGTTGTCTAGAACCAAGAAACAAATCTATTGAACTCAATATGCCAAAACAAGAAAATTCTTTGTTAGTTGACCCTACTCGGTAGACACTAACTCAAAAATGATTTTCTTGTGTTAACCAATTGCACTCGGTCAATACTACATCTTCACAAATTTCCTTTGGTAATTGAGTGAGCTCAGTTAACACTAGTTCCATCCAAATTTTCTTCATTAACAGAGTGAGCTTAGTTAATGCTCAACTTCTATGAACTTCTCTTTGATGCTTGAGTGAACTTGGTAGTGACTACCTTCTAAACTTGGAAAAATCTAGAATGCTTGGCAAACACAAGAAACTATCTTCAATGCTCGAGTGATCTCAACATACAATGATTAGTAAAGATATGAAATGTTGTGCAACATCAAAGACATTACACAATTAATAAATTATTTTTAACAATCTCCTTCTTTGGCATGGATTGCAACACAACATCTCATAATACATTGAATTATTTAAAGAAAAATAAATTAAGGAAAATATCCTTAGTGTCATTATGATTCTAAACCTTGAGAACTCCCTCTATTAATGTGAACTCCCTCTTCCTTCAATTTCTCCCTCCATCAAAAAACTCTCCCTCTTTGATATTAGACCAAGTTCTTCCACTTTGACATCTCTGTAAGTAATTCTCCCTCATAACAGAACTCTCTATTTATAAAATTTCTATGAATATGACATCAAATTCTCCCTCTTTGACATCTCATGCCAAAGACAATATTAAGTGAACATCAATGTACCTTATGTACTAATTCATATGCATTCTGCCCTTTTCAATAATACATCAACTAACTAATCTTCAACATACTCTGGTTGATGCATCACTAAACTTCATTTTAGTGAGCTTTAGATAGGGGAATAACCCCTAACTTACCTCTTAGATACAAAAATTACATCTTTAGGCAATGGCTTAGTGAATATGTCTACAATTTTTTCTTTAGTATTCACATATTCCAATCTTACCTCTTTATCTTGCACCAATTCTCTTAGAAGATTATATTTTATAGCAATGTGCTTGATCTTGGTATGCATCATAGGATTCTTTTATATAATAATTACACTGGTGTTATCAAAGAAGATAACCACTGGATCCTTGATCTCTCATATCAACCAATATTTTCTTGAACCAAATAATATTGGAGAAATTAACTACTACTACTCTATTGTAGAATGAGAAATATAATTCTACTTATTACTTGTCCAAGACACTAGTCTTTTACCAAGAAAGAATGCTCCACCATTGGTGCTCATCATCAACACTTCCTGCCCAATTAGTATTTGTAAAGGCTTTCAAATCTAAAGTGCCTCCTTTCTTGTAAAATAATTGGTAGTCTTTAGTACCTTTGAAATACCTCATGATTCTCTTGATTTCCATCATATGATTTTCTTTAGGATTTGTTGAGAATCTTGCCACCATACCAACTGCTAATGCAATATTAGGCCTTGTGTGCACTATATATTCCAATTTTCCAATCATTGATTTGTATGTGGTGTAATCGACTTACTTGGAATCATCATTCTTGGAAAGCTTATGTCCAATAGACATAGGTGTTCCAATTGGTCTTGAATCTTCCATTTCAAACTTCTTCAATATCTCCTTGATATATTTGGATTGAGTAATGTAGATACCATCTTTCTTTTGTTGAATTTGTAATCCAACAAAGAATTTAGTCTTTTCAAATATGGACATCTCAAATTATTTACTCATCTCTTCTAAAAAATATTTGCATAAATCATCATTTCCATTAAATAATGTGTCATCCACAAAGATTTCAGCCAATACAATCTTCTTGTCTAGTGCTTCTTTGATATATAGGCTGTTGTTATAATTTGTTCTTTGAAAACCAATATTTATCAAGTAGTTAGGAAGTCTTTCATAGCAAGCTTTGGGAGCTTGCTTAAGACCATACAATGTTTTGTGCAGTTTAAAAACCATTTTCTTTTTCCTATGATATACAAAGCCTTTAGGTCGTTCTATGTAAACTTCCTCTTCAAGAATGTAGATTTTACATCCATTTGATAAAATTTAAATCCTCTATGTGCAGAATAAGTAAGTAAAGTTCTAACACCTTCTAATATTTTAGTAAGAGAAAAAGTTTCACCATAATCAATACCTTCTTCTTGAGAATTACCTTTGCATACTAACCTTGCTTTCTTTTCAAAAAATTCTCCATCTTTATTCAAATTTAGTAAGCAATTATGTACCTTTCAATTTTTTCTTGTCATTGTATCATCCAACTTGTCTCCAATGATCTGATTAGGTTCATGGTGCCTTCTAACATATCTTTCTAACATAGGTACTTTAGATTTAGAACTTGTTCCATTAGTCTTGCCATGATCTTTTATATCAAGGTTGGGTCCCATTGTCTATGACTCGGGTCCTTCAGACTCGATTTATTTTGGCTATAACTTGGTAGCCTTTGATTGTGACTTGGGTCCTTTATACTATGACTTGGGTTGCACTGGTTGCAACTCAGGTGCTTCTAGAGATTTTGGGGACCCAGAAGGTAAATTCTCTTAATTTTCAGTTAGATTTGGCAATGTATTAGGTTCATAGTAAATAAACCTTCTATAATCATCAAGTTCTATATTTCTCTCTTCTTCACTCTTGTCTGCAAACTCATCAATTCTCACATGTGCACTTTCTATGATCTTATGAGTGGATAAATTCAAATATTTATATGCTCTAATTCTACTGGAGTATCCAAAGAATATACCTTCATCATCTTTAACATCGAGTTTTCCTTTCCTAGTGCTTTCAGAATATAACATTTGCTACCAAATACTTTCAAGTAACTTACATTAGGTTTGTAGCAATACCATAGTTCATAAGGAGTTTGATTTGAGTCTCTCTTCAGTTGTACTCTATTCAGGGTATGTACTATAGTATTGATTGCTTCATTCTAGTATTTGATTACAACATTTTTTCTATCATCAAAGTTATTGCATAATTCATGATGGATCTATTCCTTATCTCAACTATACCATTATGTTGTGGTGTTCTAGGGGATGATACTTGCCTATTGATTCCTCTTTCCATGCAGAATTCATTAGAGATGAATTCACCACCTCTATCTAACCTCAAACACTTCATATTCTTTCTAGTTTCTCTCTCTACTCTTTCCAGATACCACTTAAACTTTTCAAAAGCTTCTAATTTCTCTTTTAGATACATTATAGTCATCATTCTAGAATAATCATCAACAAAAACAATAAAATACTTATCTCAATTGTAGCTTGTGAAATTGCTATCAGGATTTCACTGTGTGATTTTGAGTCAAACTCATTGACCCATATTTCATGAGTAGTGATTCAACATGAATACATATCTCATGAGAATAAATGGAACACTTAGCACTCATTGGATCTTTTGGGTTTAAACACAGAGGAAACTCCATAGTTTAGCGCACTCAGGCTGGAGTAGTATTGGGATGGGTGACCTCCCGAGAAGTCCCAGTGCTTCACCCCTATGAGCATCACCTAGATCCAATGAGTGCTAAGTGTTCCATTTATTCTCATGAGAGATGAATTCATGTTGAATCACTACTCATGAAATATGGGTCAATGAGTTTGACTCAAAATCACACAGTTAAATCCTGATAGCAATTTCACAATTTGACTTGTTGTGGAAATTACCTCCTACTTATCAATTGTAGCTGTCTATTCCAATAGGTCCACATATGTCTATGTGAAATAGCTCCATGACTTCTTCAAAATGATAGTTCTTGCTTTTGAAACTTGTCTTTCTCATCTTACCAATTTGACAATTTTTGCATAGGCCTATATCAAGTTTCCTCAAACTAGGAACACCTCTCACTCTTTTTTTTTGCTTATTTTGATTAGATTATCAAAGTTCACATGACATAACCTTTTATGCCACAACTAACTTTCTTCTACTTGAGCAATGAAACATGAACTTTCATTGAGATATGGGTAGAATAGATTTCCTTTGGTTCATTTACCAAACCCAACTATATTTCCTTTTCCATCTAGCAACTTGGCCTTCCCATTCATGAATTCTACCTTGAATCAAATATTATTCAATTAAGCCGCACTCAGCAAAATTATGCTTTAGTCCTTCAACCCAATAAGTATTATCACATCTAAGTTCATTGGTTAGTGAGATACAACATTTTCCCTTTATGCAACATGGTTCATTGTTTCCAAATCTCACACTTCCACCATCATAATGTTCCATATGTTCAAAAAAAAAATTTTGGCAGATGATGTGAGAAAACACTATCAATAATCCATGTATCATTTTTTCTAACATGAGAGATAAATGTGATTTTATCTCCTTCATCATTAGATTCATCTTTTACAATAATATATATCACTTCATCATCTTCACTACTATTTGAGTCTTTAGCCATAAAACAAGATTTCTTACCTTTGTCCTTGTAGTCCTTGAAGTTCTTGAAAGCCTTCTTTACTTTGTACTTACTATGTTTCTTATCATCTTTGTCTTGTTTATTTGGACATCTTGCAGCAATGTACCCAACTTCACAAGAGAAACAAATTAAAGGGATTTTAACTTTATATTTTCCTTTGCCTTTGGGATACCTTCTTGCAAGAAATGCTTCAATCGCTTCAAGACCACTATCAGAACTATCTTCCTCTTCACTTTCAAATTGTTTTCTTTTAGACTTTTTAGCTTTCTTCTTGAGTGATACCTTGGCTTCAAATGCAGAATCAAGATTGCTAGAGCTAGGAGTATAATTCTCATAGTTATCTAGTTTAAATGTAGTCAATCTTCCAACTAGAGCATCCAAAGTTATTTTTTTATTTGGATTACATCTTATCTCTTGAATAGTAGACAATCTAATTTCATAGATGAGAAGGGTTTTGAGTACCATTATTATCACTATCACATCTTCAATTTTTCCCCTAGATTGATATCATTGGCACTAGCTTTGATTCTCTCAACATATTTTGCAATGTTTTCATCCTCTCTCATTTTCTTTTGATCAAACTAACCTCTCAAGCTTTCTGTCTAAGCTTTTTTCATATTATCATCACCTCCATAGATATCATTTAGTTTGGTCCACATGTTATGAGCATTAGCACATCCTTTGACTTCATCAAATTCAACATATTTAAGAGTTGATGTAATGTCAATCATCATGATGTTATGATTTTTCTTTTCAACAATCTATTCCACAGTCAATGTTCTAGTAGGAGCCTTGTAAGCATTTTCTAGATACTTCAAACTTGAGTCACTAATGGTTTCTAGGTGTAACTTCATAAGTTCCTGCCATGCCTCAAAGTTATCTCTATTTAGCTTGGGAATCTCTCTTCTATAAGACATCCTAATTTTTAGCTTAACTCATTGAAACCTTTTCTACAAGCACCAAGAAGTTTGATACCAATTGTTGGAAATATAAGAGGAGCAACTGAGAGGATGGGGGTGAATCAATTACCACTAAAATAAATCCTAAATCCCTTATATGTCAACATCCTAGATCTCTTATATATTAAAAATATATATAAATTTCATTGAAAATATTGATGCTTGGCAAACACATAGGCACTTGGTTTATACTAGTAAATGATGTAACTTAGAAAACATTGAAATAATAATTGTAACTTGGAAAATTTAAATATTAAAATATTATCTATGATTAACCTTACTTAACTTAGTTGCATACAAATAAAAGAAATAGCATGAACACAAGTGACACCAAGATTTAATGCGGAAATCCAACTTGGGAAAAACCACCAATTGCAACTAGTTACTAATTTTCACTCTTCTGAAGTGAGCCTTGTTAGGAGCCAACCCTATTAAAGGTTACAAAACACATCGTGAGGTGTGACCCTGTTAGAGGATTTAATCATCTTTTTAGGAGTGGCCTTGTTAGAGGTCTTTAGACACTTCAATCTAGAAGTGCTACCTTGTTAGAGGATATACAAATAGTTGTTAAGCCAACTTTATTAAGAGATTTAGATCACTGCTAAAATGATTAGAAAGTAACAATGAGATGACTTGATTTTTGATGCAACTAAATTGCTGATTATAGATCTCAGTTTTGGCTTGAATACTTGATCCTTTATGATCTAATGTGTCTTTGCAGCTCCACAAGGATATTCTTCTTATCCTTTTAATTTTATTCCTCTAATCATCTTCTATTCTTCCATACACTATTGACACATTTAATACTCAACTTGACCTTATAATTATGCCTTATGCATTGTCAAGTCAACTTGATTACATCTTAATTATTAATATTCATCTCCTTAGTCGGATAGAACCAACAAATAAATCTATTGAAATCAATTAGCCAAAACAAGAAAATCCTTCATTAGCTGACCCTGCTCAGTAGACACTAACTCATAAAGGATTTTCTTGTGTTAACCAAATGAACTTGGTTAATACTACATCTTCACAAAGTTCCTTTGCTAATTGAGTCATCTTGGTTAACATTGGTTTCATCCAACTTTTCTTCATTAACTGAGTGAGGTCAGTTAACACTCAACTTCTATGAACTTCTCTTTGATGCCAGAGTGAACTTGGTAGTCACTACCTTCTAAACTTGGCAAACTCTAGAATGCTCGGTAGATACAAGAAACTATCTTCAATGCCTGAGAGAGCTTGACATAAAATGACTGGTAAAGATATGACATTTTGTATAACATCAAAGATAATATACAATTAATTAATTAGTTTTATTAGAGGCATCCCAAAGACTGGGGGATGCTGTGAAGGAAGGGGAAGCTAGGATTTTGATTCTACTTAATAGTTCTCACTTTCTTATTCATGAAAATCTAGGTGTGAATAATAGTTGCATGCAAATATAACCAATATAAGAAAATAATAGATTTCATAGAAGAGAACACAAGATACCAAGATTTAACATGGTTCACCCAATCCCTGGGCTACATCTACCAACAAAAAGTCCAATATTATTATTATCTAGTGATTACAATCTGCAATCCCTTATAGCTGAATATCATTACAAGAAGCTACAATATCACCATTCCATTATGAAATCTCTAACCCTAAGCCTTGTTATACAAGGTTTTTCCACTTACAAATTAGGGCTTGAACAAGGCATCCAATAGGAAAAATAGTAGCTGACACCTTTTACAATATAAGGGCATTTTTGGATTTAGGGGCACTTCCTTTGAAAACCCCCATGGGGGCATTGCCCCTTGACTCCACCCTGTATTGCAACAAGGAGCACACCTGGGGCACTGCCTTTTGACCCCATCTTGTGGCACTACCTTCAAAACCTCATTGAAATAATATGGGGAGAAAATTGTGTTGAATAAACCTCCGAGTTTGATTAAGCTCCACATCACAACACCCTATCTAGTAAGGAGGGGAACAAAGAAGAAAACTAGGAGAGCAAGGGCAAGCCCCACCATCTCACTAATTGAAGATGATTTTGAGAAGCTAGTGGTCTAAAAGAGGATTTCCTTGGTATAGAGTGTGTTGATATAGTATATGTGAAAGATCCATCATAGATGGACATTCATGAGGTGCTAGCTAAGGAGGTGTCTAGTCTACCTAAGAAGGTGGAACCTTCTCGAAAGACATAGGAAGAAAATAGGTCAAAGATGGATATTGTGGTCAACCCTAAAGTGTTGATCAAGGAAGAGGAGCATAGGGAAGAAGACCTAAACTACTTGGAAAAAGAAAGGAAGGAGGTTGAGTTGCACTTTCAAAGGCAAACAAAATAAGAAGAAGAGGACCTCTGACAACACATGGAGAAAGACCATGACTACATGGAAGAGAAATTTAATATGGATGTAGAAGAAGGATAAAGGATTTAGGAAATAATTGTCACAAAAGAGGTGGGTACATATGTTAGCATGAATTTTGATGATATTCCTATGGGGGAGTAACGTATCATTGCTAGAGCAATTGAGAATTAGTTAGCATGACTGCATATTGCATTCATGACTATGTGTTTCATTAATGTCAACATACTATGATGATTGTCAAAGTAGAAAAAAGAGAATGAGGTTGTATAGATCGAGTATTGAAGATAAGGTCAAGTACAATTGAGGACATGTTCTACAGTGTCTCTTGATGACATGGTTAAGTTTGCATGTAGAAACTCAAAGACATGTGAAAGTTATTTATGATTTATAGGTAAAAGTGTGTAGATAGAGTACCTAAGAAGTAGTTTCTAGTGTTTGGATTGTATCTCCTAATAGGTATAGAATATTGATGAGAAAAGGTAGACAATGGTAGTAGATAGCTTGATGATGACATCACCAAGTGAGCAAGATCTGAGGTTACACATGTGAAAAGTTGTGAAGACTATGAGCCAAAAGTGTTTTATAATTGTGAAAAAATGTAATGAATCCTATTATCTTAAAGAGGTTAGTATTATAATTATTTTTAGGACATCGTATAAAGGAAAGTTATTTTCCTTTTAATGAGAGGTATTAGTTGTAAGAATTTTGTATTTGATTTATAAAGATTAAAAACATGAACTAAGTGATCAAAGAGATCATTGTGATGTAGAGTTGGAGATTTGATATTGAGATTAGAGAAGTGTTTGGTGTGGTATTTGTATAGTAAGAGGATAGAGCATGAGTTAGAGTTGCTAAGATTAGTTTCTTTTCTATTAGTCTGAAAGTAATAATATAGAGGGTAGTTGGATAGTGAGTTTGCTAGTCTTAACCCTAAAGCTATTTGGGCAATGGGTTAATCCACCTTCTACAACTCCTAATAGCATTAGAATCTCCTAACAAGGATTCAAAGTCTCCTAATAGGGACTGAAATGTACTAAATGTATTTTATTAGCTCCAAATAGAGTCCATCCTCTTAGAAGGAACTTTTATATTAGCACATCCTTTTGTAGGTACTATCCCCACTGGGATTTTTTCCTTTGATCAAGGTTTTCCTTAGTTAACATATTTGGTGTTATTGTGTATGTGTATCTTCTTATGGTTGCTATTTATAAAGATCACATGTTTAAGGTTTAATAAGGTCAATAAAATTTGTATTGATTTTATAACTAATTCACCCCAACCTCCCCACTCTCAGTTATCTTGGGACTTTAATTTCTTGCAATGTTGACCACCAAAGAAGTTAGAACATAGATGGAAGGAGTAATCAAATTCCTAGAGGGTCCAAAGTGTTAGAAATTCTTTAGAATAACTAAGAGGGGGGGTGAATTAGTTATTCAAGGTCCAAATGTCCTAATAAAACTTTTTCACCAAGTAAAGCAAGCCCATTAAACTATTCATGCATCCAAGCTATACATTCATCCTAGTAAGTTACTAAAAAATCAACATGCAAGAATAAGATATGAAAGATCAACACATAACATAGTAATTTATGTGGAAACCCAATTTGGGGAAAACCGCTGGTAACATGCTACTCAATTCACACTCTTTTGAAGTGATGCCCTATGAAAGGCCTGCCCTGTTAAAGGCTACAACACACTATTAAATGTGACCTGGTTAAAGAATTTCAAACACCCTATTAGAAGTGGGCCTAGTTAGAGGACTTTAGAACATTCACTTGGAATTCCACCTTATTATAGAATTTACAAATGGTTGTTAAACCAACCTAAGTCCATAGGATTTTACCCTAACTGATACAATTGTTAGAGAGTAACAACAAGGGCTTTCGATCTGATACAACTCACAACATAACTTGTAGATTTTAGATCTCAATTTAGTTCTCAAATTTGACTAGCATTCAGTCACAACAACTCTAATAGCTTGTCCTCCTTTCAAGCTTCATCTCCTTGAGTCTCCATGCTCAATATACCAGTGCAATCTTCTCTGTGGTCACCTATCAAAGAAAAGTTTCTATACTCTATTCCTTCCTCTCTCTCAATGCCTTCACCTTGACATCCTACCAACCACTTCAACAACCACTCTTTCTTCTTCACCTGTAACTCCTTATATAGAAGTCTAGAATACTTTTCCTACTTTTAATTTCACTTTTAGTTTTAGTTCGAATGGATTAGGTAAGATTCAATGAATCTACCCATAATCTTGTTTCTTCTAAAGACATCATGAAGAATCCACCTGTATTCACCCAAAAATGGTTTACCTAAAATTCTGTGTTACCAGCTCATTATCCTTATCCTCTGTTTGGTTCACAAAATTAAAGGTAACAAACTTGTTAGCTTAGATGTGATGAATCTTTGAATTTTTGACTAATGCATTAGCTTGGCACTATTGAAATTCTGATACTTAGTACATACTACATTACTCGACACCTATTGTGGATTCACTCAGCATCAACTAAGTTTTTACTAATGCTCAACACCTATTACTTTCTTAGCTCCTTTTGTTTCAGTCGGTACACACAATATTTTTCATTTTCTTGGCACTTATTGATAATCTACTCGACATGAACTAGCTTGCTCAACATCCACTAATGAACTTAGTCAAGCTTTGTAGATAGCTTTGTTACAACTTATTCTTTCAGAGTTTCTAAGTGTAGACAACCTCTGTATCTTCAAGTGTATTATCAATACATCATTTTACCGTTATCTTAACTAATCCTTGTACTTCATTACAAAACCATAACTCAACCTTTCCCTTAGGTGTTTTCATTACATCTTATTGATTAAATCCTCTTCATCAATTAACTAAGTGATAGTACTTGGATCTTATAAGAAATTGCCATTCTAGCAAATAGTAGGTTTGGAATTAGTGACAAAACAATGATTGAAAACATTCTTTATCAACAATCTCCCTCTTTGCAAATAATCTCTCTCCTTTAATAATGATCTTTTTAATCAGATCTCAGCAATCTCCATCTTTGGCATTGATGGCAAACCAAACTGATCAACCAAGTTATCAAAATGCTAACTAGGTTAGAACAGTAAATCAAATTCCAAAAAGAAAACTTTATCAAGAAATGTTCATTCTATCAACTACATAAACTAGCTTGTGACTCCTGCTAAATTTTGTAAGTAACTTCCTCTTTCAAAGTATTAGGAATATTCAATTTTGATGATACACTATCTTCTCCTTTTTTTTTTGCTCTCTCTCTAATTGATTCTTATCTGCATTATTTTCTCCCTCTGAATTGTTATTTCCTTTCTCTACTATTTATTCTTTTACATGTCTGATCAATTTTTGTATGACTCCCTCTTTTCTGTAGCTTACCACTTTGATCAATTTTACTCTACCTATTAGCTTCTATTTCTCCCTTTGTCCATTTGATTTCGTATATTTGAGCATTTTTTGCTATTTCTCCCTATTTGAGAACAATTCCAAAGATATACTAGTTCAACATCTTGTAATGCAAGTGTAGCATTTGTAGGAACTTTGATTTCTCCCTCTATCACCTTGCTTGTGAATTGTTTGGATGTTTAATACTTTGATAACTTCAAGAAAAAACCTAAAGTAAGTATCCTCTACATCAATTTATAATATTTCAACAATCAATTCATTTGATGCAGGGCGGTCTTGTTGTTTCTTAAAAAACCTTGGATAGGGGTATCACCCCTAACTTACCTCTAATATATTCAAATGCATCTTTAGGTAATGCTTTTGTGAAGATGTCAGAAATTTGTTCCTTTGAATTGACATATTGCATCTTTAATTTCTTGTCTTTCGCCAATTGTCTTACATAGTGATACTTAATTGCAACGTGCTTTTTTTTGGCATGCATCACAAGATTCTTTCATATGTTGATGGCACTTGTGTTATCACAATAGAATATCATAGGTTTAGTCATCTCTTCTTTCATACCTTTCAACAGGTGCTTGATCCATAAAATATTAGTCCAGTTGATAGCAACAACAACATACTCAACTTCTACTGTGGACTATCAAGTATAACTTTGTTTTTTGCTAGTCCAAGTAACCAATCTTTTACCTCCCCTAGTGCTTTTTCTGTCATCAATATTACCTCCCCAACCTACATTAGTGTAGGCTTTTAATCCAAACTTTTCAGTCCTCTTGTAGTATAATCCAAAGTCATCAGTTCCTTTTAGGTACCTCAATATTCTTTTTATTGCCATAAGATGATTTTCTCTTGGGTTCGCAAAAAATATTGCTACTATTCCAATAGCTAATACAATGACTATTCTACTAAGCACAACATACTATAACTTTCCAATCATTGATCTTTACATGGCCTAAATTACCTCAGCTGACTCATCATTCTTAGATAACTTATGTCCTGTTACTATTAGTGTACTAACTAGTTTTGAATCTTCTAAGCCAAATGTCTTCAGTATCTCCTTGATATATTTTGATTGGGTCACAAATATTCCATGTTTTAGTTAATGTACTTGTAATCCAACAAATAATTTGATTTCTCCAAACATTGACATCTCAAACTCGTGTTTTATTTGATTAGCAAAATTTTTGCATCGAACATCTTTTCCTCAAAATATTATATCATCAACTAAGATTTTAGATATCAAAACGTCTTTACCTTTTGCAAACTATGAACTAAATGCAAAGGATATTGAGATCACAACAATCAAGTTGTAGAATGAACAATTGAGAAATGATTTGAAAAGAGAAAAGGAGTTTGATAATAGTTTCAACAAACCTAGTGAAGCCATCAAATATTTTGAATAATTGATGAGATCTCCTAGATACAACAATGATACTTCTGGATTGGGATACACTAGTATTGAAGAAGGAGAATCATCAAAAAGTGGTGAAGAGAGAAGTAACAAAGGTAAGAACTCCAAACCTACTTATCATAATTGTGGTAAGATAGGTCATACTACTAATGTTTATAGGAGCAAGACTACAAATTAGAATCCAAAGTCGAAGTTCAAGGGTCACTACCATAAATGCGATAAACAAGGACATCAGGCATAAGAATGTAGAACCAAGACCATAAGCTCACAAATATTTGAAAGATACTATTATAACTTTCAAAATTATGGACATAGAGCATATGAGTGTAGATCCAAGCCTAAATTCTCATCAAATAAGAAAAAAAAGGTAAAGAACAATGGAAACTCTTATAATTAGGATTGTAATACAAGGTATAGTTGTCACTACTATCAATAGTAAGGACATGTCTCTTAAAATTGCATAAGACACATTTCAGGAGTGGCTAAAATAGATGGTTGAGTCATACCACATGTTTTAGCTATTTGAAGACTGGTCACATAAGAAGAAATTGTCCAACAAGGTCAAAGGCACCAAATAGTGAATTCAACAAAGGCAAAGGAAAGGTAGATGTTGAGAATTCCAAAGATGAAATGAACAAGACATGGAAGAGAAAGGAAGATTTTAGCACATCAAGTGTAGAAGGGATCACTTCACCCTATAGGCTAGATGATCACATCTCCTCCAATTAAGTAATCAAGAGGTAAGTGGGATTGATATCTAAAAGGATATACTTTACATAAGTTCCAAGGATTTAGTTCTAAAAAAATTACATATACATGAAGAAATATGCAAATTGTTGCTAAGAATCAAGAAGAAATCTTTAAATTTTGTTAGTTTTCATGTTATTATTGAGTATGAAAAGTTTCACTATGGTTGCCAAGTGAAATTTTGGTTGATGTTGAGCTATCAAAATTGTTAGTGCTGATTGATCTTGTAGTGGTTTTCAAGTGGAAATGAAACTTCATGGAAGCCGAGTGAATTAAAAACTTTATACAAGTTGAGCTTACAAATGTGTAACACTAAGCCTTAATTGCAAGGTCTATATATCAATTTCCACTCATTTGACATCATTTGAATTTGAAGGAGAGCATGAAGAGCTAACAATGAACCAAATAAATTTTCTTGAGCATTTTTAGACAAATTCAATAGACACTCAATGCCATCACTATATATTCACAAAGGTATTTATCATGTGCCAATTTATGTAGCTTGAATTTTTGCAAAACCTAGTTTTAATGAAATGGCATCTAGTTCTTTAACAACCAAGGATGTAGAGAGAAAGGAAGTTTTGAGAGTGAAATTGATAAGAAATGAGATTGAATAACCTAATTTTAGAGCTATTCTAGACATAGCTTATAAACAAGATCCATCTAGTACATTGTCAATGATACCACTACAAGTCTTAATGATTCAAGATGTTATATGTTGCTATACATGTAAGGTTGGAAGCATTGGAGGCATGGAAATTAAGGAGACATATGGGAAATTGTGTGAAAATAGAACATTGAAGGAGGAATTGAAAATTGTTGAGAAGAAATGGTTAACCTATGCCCTAGATTTCCCCAACATCTTCAAGATAGAATGGATAAAGATAGTTTTGAACAGAATATATGAAAACTCTGTATGGTTATAGAATGGACCGGTGAAAATCACCAAGAAAATTGTGCATAGAGTTACAAGGTATCCAACCCTACATATGTCCAAGATAATGAGAAGTGAAGCAAAAGAGGTAATTGAAAAGAATATATGGGCTATATGGAATAAACAAAGGATGACAATAGATACAATCAAAAATCTTTTAATTGCTTTTGTTGTGAGGATTATAGTACATAACTTCTATCAATCTAGTAGACTGAAGAGTGTATCATGTATTGCAGTTGACATGGGATACAAGATAGTGAAGAAGATCATACTTATGATCTTGCTGAGTTGTATCAATCCAGTAGACTCAAGACCATACCATGTATTGTAGTTGGTCAGGATACAAGATAGTGAAGAAAGATCATACTTATGATCTTGCTGAGTTGTAGTTGCAACAATTAACTAAGAATTTGGGAGCCATAAGGAAGACCAAAAGTGCACAGTGCAAATTTGGGTGTATTCTTGTATGTATATTCTTTATGTACATAATACATTTCATAATTTTGGTAAATTCATATAGAAGGTAAACAGACCTATTGGAGTCCAAATAGGTGAATTTATTGAGCAATTAGGTGATAATTTTGAGTTAGTCATGAAAAGCTACTTTGAAGACTTCAAGCAGACAATCAAGAAAATACTGAGGATACCAGTTTCACTAGTGGAGTAACATTTTTATGATGTTTTCTTCTTAGTTGACACTAACTATACATATGTCAAGGCAACATTTCCTAGAGTTAGATGGTTAAGACTATTGGGATATTAAATCAACATTGATGAAGCCTTTGTAGCAATCACAACATTACCTGCAAAAGAAGTAGATAAGGAGGCTATAACTTTTGGGAACTATGATGTGGCTAAGTCAAAAATCACCATGGACTTGGAGACTACTTCAGTCATTAGGAAGAAGAATAAGATGGTAAAGAAACAAAAAGAGAAATTTGGTGAAGGCGCAGAAGAATAAGAAGAAGAGAATGCACCTATCCAAGCACCACTTGCCATCACCCAAGGTCAAAGAGAGGACCAACAAGAAGAGGAAGTAGAAATTATAGTTGTCAAGGGAGAAGAAGCCAGTAAAGCACTTACAACTATTGAAATGAAGAAAACAAAAGCTAAAGCACCAACAGTAAGTAAACCAAAGAAGGTTGCAAAACCTACTCAGCCTATAGTACCTACAATAAGAGATAACACAAGGGCCATTGCACAAAAAGCCTAGGAAGTAGCTAATCCAAAGGAGAAGAGAGCTAGTCAAGCTAGCAAGGGTGAAGAATCTCAGAAGAGACCGAGGAGAAAATATGTTGCTCCAGTTGAATCTAATAAAGAGAAGACTGAATCTGATGAAAACAACTAGTTTCAAGTGGTAAGTCATATTCTTCTTCAGATTTACATAATCTATGTGGGAATATTAGATATAATGCTAATTTATTTGGATTCTCTCACATTGAGTTTGACAATCTCGATAAGATTGAAAAGAATCAAGTTGAAGAGGTAGTATATGGCATGATAGCAATATTTAAAAATGCTCCTCTTGAACTTGCCAAATACATACCTAAAATTTTGCATGAGAGAGTTGAGTAGAAGTGGCACTACTGTTTGGCTACTAAAAAAATAAATAAGAGAGACAACACTTGCCCAAGTAATGCCAGAACTAAGTAAGAGTGCAATGGTAAAAGACATTAAGAAGCATACTAGAAAATTTGCACCAAAATAAAGGGCATTCAGTATATTGCAAAATAATATTGAGGATAATGTACAAAATACTACTTTGATGTGGAAATCATAGACATGAACATAGACACACAAGCACTAGCTGAGGATAAGAAGTCAACAAAATAAAGTGTACCAGATACACTAGTATTGAGTGGTAGTCCTTCACATGAGGTGAACAAAGAAGATGATACTGTAAAGATTAAAGATATTTCTAACACTATCATTTAGAACATCAATCCTCTCATAGAGGATGACTTGAAGAAGATACTAATGGAATCCACAACTTAGGCCAAATTTTGTGAGAATCATGTATTGGTGAGTGTTGATGAGATTGAGAAGGTAGATAAGCTATTAGTAGAGGAGGAAGTACAACAACAAATTACACCTTCAGCCCCTCATTATTACACCATGATACAACCTACATTACCCCTCTGGTATATCAAAGGAAGGAGATAACTACTCTACCATTAGTCACTATAGAGAAAAGTGAACATGACAAGAATGAGATAGTTGGAGAGCAGAAAGATGATACAAAGAAGAATGAAGGAACAAAAGTTCAAATAGGTCAGTTAGATATTCCTACATCTACAACACAAAATCAATGTATTATTGGTATTATAGAGAAAGAGAAGGACACAACTGAGGAGTCAAGTTTGAAAAAAAATCTAGAGGAGCAATTAGCAATACAAGCACTGGTAACATTATCAAAATCTACCACACCTCCTAGGCCAAGCATAGAAGCTATACCATTACAATCCTCAAGGCCAAGTCCAAGCACATCCAAGGAAGCTAAAGTTACATCATTTGTTGATGTAAACTTGGATGAAGCAATTGAGTTTCCCAAGTTTGATTATGCAACTATTACCATTGAGTAGATGGACATACTACTAAGAAGCTCTAGCAAAGAAGAAGAATCAAGAATTTCTTAGACATGAGCATAGGCAGAAGAAAAATTTGATTGATATCAAAGACATTTTTATTGATACATTTATTCTATCGGCTCCTGAGGAAAACAAGCCAATAATAGAATAGTTAACCAGCTTCGTGGAGAAGCTAAATGCCATAGACCTATATTCTAATGTTAAACTACTTGAATGGTCTAAGAGAAAATTATAACATAAGGTTGCTGAAAAGATATCAAGTGTTATTGCACTAACATAGGTTGAATTAGCAATGTGAATAGAGAATATGAAGAAGATAATAAAGAATATTTTCTCTTTGTATACTATTGGTGTTTTTAAATATTATGGTTTCAAATCACCACAATGAGAATAGAATGCATCTAGGGGTAGCTACTTCTCATCTACAACATATCCTTTCAAACACCAAGCCAACTATAATGCTAGACCCTTCTTCTACTTCAAGCTCTGCAAAACCTAGGTAGGTGGACCTATTAGATTCTTCATATGGTACTAGTATTCAAAGCATAGAGTGAATCTATAAAAAGTAGATTAAACACTTATATCTCCTATACTCATGCAATTACAAAGATGTGCAGTAGAAAATTGCAAATTCTATGAAATCTATGAGCTGAGTGAGAGAAATTCTTTCCAATTCTTTAAATGGAAAGTGAAATGGATAATAATAATTATAATTTTATCAAATCCCCAAAATATGCAGCATTAAGAATAAGTTGATCATGTAGCTGATCAGTGTCTTCTCTATTGGGAAATTCCATGAATTACACACATACATCTATGATATCACTAACATATTCCATACATCAAGATATTAGAGCTATCTTATCACTTTGTGAATGAGACATTGATGTTCATAAAGACCTCATTCTCATGAAGTATCCTTCTTAGATCACCAACAATCTTGTCAAATACATCAAACATTTACTTGACCCTTTGTTCCAATAGCGAAACATATCAGGCATACAACCATAAAGGGATGCAAAAGGGTCTAAGTTATTTGTCCCTAAACCTCAAAACATTATAGATTATAGAGATAGGAGATGAGAATTAGAATGAAACTAAGAAGATTCTTGCTCATTGTATTCATTTCTTTGAAACTATAGATTCAAGATGGATGCACACAACTCATGAAACCACTAAATAGATCAGAACTATCCATATTAGATTAACTATAGCTATTCATACAAGAGAAATATGCTGAAGAATGATATCACAGTCATGAAAACATATTAAAAACTAGAACCCTAGTCTCATAATACTGAGAAAACTCAAGATTGGAACCTCTAAAATGAAGGAGAAAGAGATATATATAGGAAAAGAATGAAATCCTAGATCTAATCTAGAAGTGACATGTTTCCACTTGAATCTTCATCCCCTGCTATTGTAAAATGTCTCTGACCCTTATACAATTGAAATTTGATATGATTCTCATCATTGTCTATAAGAAACTTGGAAATATTTCTTTTTTAATGATGAAAACCCTTAATTTGCCAAAATATCTAAAATGCATCTAAAATGCTGATAATACCTTCATCAAACTGATTTGGAGGTCACATAAATCATTCCTAACTACATTTTTACTATCTCTAGCATTCACCTAGTTCATCATTTCATCATACATCAAATCTGAACTGCCCCAACTGAATGAAACTAAAAAATGGATACCTGAGAAAAAAACTTTATATAACTTGAATCGGTGGCTTCCTATGTGAAAAAAAACTCCAAAAATGGAAAGTTTGTTCTCTCTCAATTCCAACAATATATAATAGTGCTATACTTGCTCATCGAAAATACCCATAATCTCAAAATGAATTTTAGGTTCCTAGTAAGGGTCTCAAGTTTGCATTTACCTTTAAACTTTATGTAAAAAATGTAAAAAGTTCTAAAGTTAAAACTTTAGACTATATCCTCTGTATATTTAAAAAGACTTGTACATTCATAAATAGGAAAATAATAATAAATTATCATTTTATGAATTTTGATTTTCCCTCCAGAATTCCCATCTGGGTCAAACTAGGTTTGGCAAGTTGGACACATGTCACCACCATTTTGGTCCATCTCTACATAGTCATCTACCTCCACTACCCAAGTGCCACATATCACACTACTATTGATCTCTGTCCTATCATGTATTTCTAGTCTATTTGCCACATGGCAAGCTCTGATTGGGTTGTATGTTGCTATCCTAGTCAACACAATGCTACATCATCATGACATAGTGGCATAGTGACACATGGCACCTCTATCCACATCATCTACCTCATCACCCCACCACATCATCCTACCATGTCCCTGGCCCTGCCATGTGGCACTTGGTCACTATGTCACCATCCTTGTCAGGGCCACATCACTAGTGACATAGTGACCTTGTGTCATGTGTCATTGTTTGCCATGTAGGAACCTCAAGAATTTTGCTAGGCTTAGAAACCTCTACCATGTGTCCTTCTATGATTTTTCAACCTAGCACCACATGTCATGATTTGATTGTTCCATATTGGTCTAGTCAACATCTCAATTTGCACACATGATTCAAAATTTTCTCAAAGTCTCCAAGTCAATGGGGCCCAAGTGTGAATGTGACCTTGTATCTCAAAAGGCTATAACCTTTAAGACATCTAGGAAATAATGTATTCATGTTTAAAAACTTAAAATTTCCCTTATAGTGTCAATGTGGGATAAAGGCATTTGAATATTTTTCACATAACAATTCCAATCCTCCTCAGTGCAAAGATATGTAATGTCAAATTCACCTCTGTTGAGCTCCTTCTTCATGCATGTGGACTGCCCTATAATGGACTTTCTTCCTACCCAATTGTCTTTCTTCTTCAACATAGCTATTCAAATGCTTCCTATTTATTCTGTAAAGAGAAAAAACAAACCTCCTTGTTGTCCACAATGAAACTTCCTCATATTTCTCTCTCTTATAGAGCTATGCCCCTCTCCATTCTCTGGCATGTGGTTCTTCTATTTGACATGCCTTCAATATTGAGCTTTTCTCCAATTCCCATTTGGATTCCTTTCTTTTGCGCAAGAAAGGAATGTTTTAGTAATATTATGTTCCCCTCTTTTTTGTTGTAGACTCTACTCCTTTGGTGGTGCCTATCTATGATTTAGACACACTATGCCTATGTTTTCATGGTAATGACATCTACTTGATCTTGTTTGACACTATGCCCATGTTTTCATGGTAATGACATCTACTTGATCTTGTTTGATAGGAAAGGACAAATTTATAGAAATAGAAGAATAATGTTATGATGATTATAACACTTCCTATAAATAAAAAAAAGGTTTACCCGACACTATTCAAACAGGCATAGGTCAAATAAATGGTCTTCTTGTCGCACTCAGAGTTATGGATTTTCAGTTAATGGGAGGTAGTATGGGATCCGTAGTGGGTGAGAAAATAACCCGTTTAATACAGTATGCTACTGAGCATCTTCTTCCATTAATTCTCGTATGTGCTTCTGGCGGAGCTCGTATACAAGAAGGAAGTTTTAGCTTAATGCAAATGAATAAGATAGCTATTGTGTTGCATACACATCAAAAGGAAAAAAAATACCATATATTTCAGTTCTTACATCTCCGACAACTGGTGGGGTCACTGCTAGCTTTGGTATGTTAGCTAATGTCATGATTGTCGAACCAAATGCATACATTGCATTTGCGGGTAAAAGAGTTATTGAATAGACATTAAAGAGTTATTGCTAGTTTGAGAAGGCAAGCATGTGACATTCAAATGCTAAGAGGATTCACAGAGAACCAAGGAGAAGCAATCAACCCTTGGGGAAAGTTCTCCAACTTCACTCAAATACATCACAACCTTTGCATTAGTAGTTTCTTTGGTGGATCAAAAGGTGATTAATATTATCATAAAATTGGTGTTGGCATCATCTAGAGCTGCCCCTTCCAATTTACAACATCCTTGGCATTTGTAGATCCATTTATTTTTCATTCGATGCTTTCAAGAAGTTCATTACTCATACATCATACATTGGAGATATTAAGGGTTCAACAATTTATGTCATGTTGATTGTGAAGAACATTACCATGTTCCTTGAATTAATTTTGTTAAACTACTCTTCTCTTCTTGAGTGAAACACAAGTTCAAAACATTCCTCCTCAGTGTTGCAATGAATTGTAACAAGTATTAGCCTTGGAATCCTATTGGTATGTTCCATTCTTTATGGTTCATCTTGTGTAGAATCCTCTCATTCATTTTACCTTGAAAATGATACATAAAATCTAAAATTTTTAAAGATTAACTATGAAATTTTGAAGATATTTTGACTTCCAAGAATGCCTTCTGACTAAAAAAAGTTCAAACTCAAACAGTTATCCCTTTAGACTGATCCATTAGCCACTTGAGGCTAATTTAAAATAGTTTGTGTCATTAACTCACTTTTAAAAAATCACTCTACCTCTCTTCTATAATTTGTCAATTTTGTGCCAAAGGGTCCTCTAGCTGGCTTTAAAATTTGACAAAAACACTTGATTGGGCCCTGAAATCAAACATATTAATTCTTTGTTATGCATACTTGTACCCTATTGAATATCATCTCATGAAATATTCTTAGTCAAAAGATATTTACCATTTAAGTTGCCTTCTCAGAACTACCTACAAGGAAAACATGTCAGAAAACCATAAAATGCATTCAATTTTGGCTTTGGAAATAGGTCAAATTGACACTTGAAGGCATGAAAACTAGGGCATTAGTTCACTTTCATGAGGAGAGTATGAATCTATGATTTGGGCTCATGACAAATAAGTGGGAAAATTTGGAAAGTGGTCAAAATGGGCTACTCAGATTTGCTAGACTGGAAACACTAGTAGAAAAGTGATTTTCTCAAATAGAATGGACCTAGGAAAGTCTACATGACTTACAAAAATGTACACTTAAAGTATTTTTAGAGTATAACGTAATGGTACAACCCATTTGATCTCACTTATCCTGGATTCAAAGATATGACATCCTCAACAAGGGTATCGACCAATCTGCACTTCTTGACACCAATAAAACTTTACAAATTGCATATGGAATCACATTTGAAAACTAAACAATCAGATTCGTCATAAGCTCAAAATTGAAACATAACAATTCTATGACCTCTAGAATGCAATGTGAAAGGAATTATCTCATTTTGGTCAATTGGGTCAAAGTTATAACAAGTCAAACAGGGCCTCCCAAAATTCTAAACAATTTACATCAGTACAACAATAAACAACCAACTTTGAGGGATCCAAGAGCTAATCAAAACATATCAAAATGAATTAAAATATGAAACATAGGTTCTTTGATAAGTTTACTAAAAATTTTCAAATTTTCAACTCATGAAACATTACTGGGTGCAAGATATTCAATTGCAAACTAGGCTTCCTATCGTTGTTTGACACTTAGGTAACAATGCAGATTTGGACATTGCTCAAAACAAAACTTCATAGAATGACTCAAATTGGAAATTTATCTTCGCAATATGAGTAGATATGCTGAATTAAAGGTGTTACAAACATTAAACACCTCTTAGGCCTCAAAAGGACAACAAGTATACATGCATTAAAATGCTCTTATAGGGCTCAAAAGCCTTGAATGGTACTCAAATTGGGAAGGCAATTTCTAGTCCCAACATATACCAAATTGAATAATACTACACTCTTCACAAGGGAGGTTAGGATTCATATCCTAAAATTGGAGAGCATTATGCAAAAATCTGGCATAACTCTACCAAAGTATCCAGCCCAAAGTGTGAAACACTTCAGCACCCTCCTACATTCCCAAAGTCAGTTGGCAAAATCAAGACTACAATGATATGCGTCTAGTCTATGTTGACTCCACACATGGAGATACTACACAAGGAACTAACCTATGTTTAAACTCTCATGAAAAAAGATTCTCATCTTTCTACACATGAAGGCTTAGTACACTTTGCCTCTAAGCTAGCCATCCAAATCAAGTCATTGAAGGTAGCTTGTAATAATTGGGATGTAGCTTTAAAGATTAGACTAGAGATTAACAAACTATTTTTGGACAAGAACACTATTAGTGTATAAACCATTGACATAAGTGTCAAAAGGGGGAGTAAGGAAAAAGGGGGAGTAAGAGAACAAGTAGTGACAAAGAGTATGGGGGAGACAAAGACAGAGATAAGTAGATAGAAAATCTACTCATCAAGAGAAATATTTTGGTTTAGATATAAAGTACAACATAGAAAAATAAACTCAGAGGGAGTTATAATTTTTTTAGGTATGATAGATAAATCATGTGTTGCAAAATTTTGAAAATTTGAAATTTTTGTGTAGAAGACAAATAGATACTAGATATCTAAGTTATGCTCATAAGGATAAAATCATTAAAGCATGACCAAGTATTTTTGACACTCATGTCAAAGGAGAAGATTGTTGATCTTAGATTGGGTTTAACAAATGAATGTCTATACACTTATGTCATTTATTTAGTTCATGTCAAACAAGTAACATATGTTGAGCATAACATATAAGACAATTCATGCCAAGTAAATAGTTAGTGTCGAGCCACTCAAGTGTCAAGTCACCTAGATGCCAAGAAAATAGTATGTACCAAGTGATTCAAGTGTCGAGTAGGTAGTGTATGCTAAGTCATTCAGATGTCAAGTGACAACATTGAAGCTACTATTAGTATCAAGCACTAGGGACTTCAAATGCAAAGTAATATAGTTTTGACATTATTGTTTGTATTGGCACATTCTACTATGTAAACCATTTTTGAGCTAACTTAAGTATTGTTTTATGATCTTTGTTGCTAAGGATAAATCTTAATTGTGATTCCCTATGCATTACATGCATCCAATCAGAAAAAAGGAAGTTTTAAGTGTAATATGGGTGAATCACTATCATTGATTCAAACCTAACCCTAAATCACCTAGATCTTCTTAAGGAAGACAAAATCCTAAACTCAAATAGGAATGGTAAGGAGAATTGAAGAGAGTTTGCATGCAAAAATAGAGCATTCATGGTGATTAAGGTGTTATGAATTGAGTTACATTATAGAATCATTTGAAGGAGAATAGAGGAAAGGAATCAAAGGACAATAGAGATACATTTGATCAGAAAGAATCAAGTGCGTATTAGTATAGAGGTGATCTATTATCTAGCAGCAAAGTGCTAACCATAGGATCATTGCTAAGACATTGTAATAGGTGAATTATTTAAATATCTTAATAGAGTACTCTTAATAGGCTATGTTGAAATCCTCTAACAAGGTGCTTAATTGTGAGTTGAAGTCCTCTAATCAAGCACACTTCTAATAGGGTATTAAAATCCTTTAACAAGGTGAAACCTAATAGTCTTTGTAAGCCTTTAATAGGGAAGACCTTTCACAAAGTAGATCATGAACATTGTACCCTTCATTAGATACACTTTATTACTATAGTACTGAATATTTGTGGGTGTCATCCCTACCCTAGTTTCACCTTCTCCTTGGAGGGTTTCTGGGTAACCAAATATCTTGTGTCATACATGTGTTGAATATTTTACTTTCATGCTATGGATTTATATGCTTAATTTGGTATTTTAGTTAATATGCATAGATTGTGAGGTGGATGTGTGGTGAATAGTTTTAAAGGTTGAAATTTTTAAGTGTTGATTCACACCAACCACCCCCCACTCCCCCCTCCCCCCCCCCCCCACCCCTACACCCGCCCCCCTCCCATGTAAGCTTCAAGACATTTTGCAACATCTTCTTTCTTGGATTTCCATTTTTTATTATCTAGTTTTAACCTTGACATTGCTCTTATCCTTTGGCTCACTAATCTCTATTTTCTTTGGATCAGTTTTCCTAATAATAAAAACTAGACATCTTGTTTCCTTTAGCCTTGTGTATCATACATCTTGTCTTCACTTGAGCAACCATGTCCGCAATGACCTAATAAATTTCTTCCTTAGTTTGCATTCTTAGGGTCACTTCATTTTCTGATGACACCATATTACAAGTAGTTTCTTACTCATCATCCTTGTCTGAGAATACTTTTTGATGTATTGTACTGCTAAATTGTCTTCTCTCATGGACATGTCATTATCATTATCATTATCATCACATTTAGAAGCATCATCATAATATGAATCAACTATATTGCATCCAACATCCTCAACACCATCATCATAACTAGGTTGTTCTTCATTCTTTTCTTGATCAGCAACAAATGATAATGTAACAACACAATATTCTAGTGCATGAGGTAGTTGACAAATCATACACCATTGAGGGTCATCAACCATGTATAGACATTTTCTATAAAGGATCAAGTGTACTTTTTTCACCAATATTCTTAGAAAGAGGAACAATAGGCTTTCCATCTTTATATTGATTAGTATATGGAAAATTTTGTATTCTATTTTGCCTACTGTAATTATTTTTGAATGGGGTTTTCTCACTAGTATTGGGCTTATTCACATTGTATTTTGGTGGATTCATATTCTTGAGAAGATTCAAAACTTGACCCATTGAATCCTCTTCATGTTTCTCACCTATAGAAGATTTCTCACCTTCTTTCTTATTACCCCTTGGATTAAACAATTTTGGATTATTCTCAATATTTACAACCATCTAATAAGCATCTCTTAATATTGTAGGATCTTTATCTCTAAGAGTATAGGCCATCTTACTATCAAATGCATTGATGTAGGTTGTGAGACACACATCTTCCCCTAATCTCATCACTTGGACTAACTTGAACATTCCCTTTTGAAATCTTACATTGAAATTAAAGGTTGACTCATTTGGGAACTTTTTAATATTATTGAAATAATTCATCATAAAAGCAACATTGGTATTATCACCATACTCCCTTTGAAGAGCTTCTCCAAATCATTCCATGAGCTAACAATATCATCAGATAGCCTCATAAACCAATCCCTAGTATCTTTAGTTAATGAATGTACAAAGAACTTCATTACTACATCATCATGCTCTAACTCATAATCATTAAGCATGCCAATGAAAGTTATAAGGTTCTCTTCACCAGTTATGACATTTTTGTCTAAACACTTTATGACCCTATCTCTCAAACAATTTGAAACTGGATGGGGAAAGCCAAGAATGCATACAAATTACATTTTCTTATACTTATCCATATAAATGGGTCTTCTTTGAAAACCAACAAAATTTTATGTGCTTGGTTTAGTAGCTTGAGTTTGTATTAGTATTTGAGGTTGTTGAATTTGCTGAGCAATAGTTATCTGACAACTTATAGTAGAAGTTGTGGCAAGAGCTGACTGAGATATGTTTTAGCTAGTTACTACTAGTCTACAAGTTGGAAAAGAAGGCATCACTTGTGAGGATAGATTTGGCCAAGATGCTAAGGCAGAATTGGATTTAATAAACTACATTTTCCTTCTATTCTATGTGGCTTAAACTTCATTTTCAACCTTCTCTAGTTCTTTAGCCAACTCTTTTCTTTTCTTCTTGGTTGTCTCTAAGTCTAAATCCAATTTAGACATGACAAGACTTGTATATTTGTTAGGAAGAACTTGGGGCTCATTTTTTTGTATCTCTACAACCTTCTAGTTCCCTTTATCAGGGTTCTTCATAGTTAAATCTATAACCTTGGGTTTAATAGTCTTTTAGGGTTGGATTTGTCAGATAACAGACTCTTTAAGAGGGCACTCCTACTCTTGATTTTTTGATCTCAACTCATCATTATCCCCAAAAATATATAGGTATAGTTTAAAAGACCTCATTTCTAGCTTTTTGTTTTTCTCATACAGAATATTCATTCTCCTCATTTATCTCTCTCAATGAGAATATTCATAGTAATGTGTTTGTTCTCCTTATCCAAACTTTTTTTTTTTGCCTCTTCTTTAGCAACCATTTTTCTAAGGACTTCCACTTTAGTAAGCAAGTCATCATGATCTGTGATTATTTCTTCTAATTCTATAGGGTCACTCAAATCAATGACGTTTTTCTCAGTGAAAGGAACATGAAGAGGGTGACATCTACTTGATTGAATACTTCTAGGTCTAGGATACTGATTTATTCCTCCTAGATCACTAGATCTAAAAGTAGTATCCCCCATAGACGATACCAACTTGTCTTGATAGCGATGTTCCTCGTGAAAAGGTGCACCAAAGAGATTTCCTAGAAGCCTTGTACTCTCATATTACAAGCTATGGGATCAAACTTCTTTTGCAACTATAGGATGGAATTGGAAGTTATCTTTAGGTTTCCAAGCATGAATGCTTTCTCCTTTCTTCTTAGGCCAATTCTTCTTACCACCTTTTGGTAACTTTGTACATAAGGGATATCTAGGTTTTCCCTAACATATGATATCATATTCTTCCTTTTATTAGCTATCCTTTACTTTATTATGAGTACTAGTTATCAAAACCTAAGGCTGAGTCACCACCCACTTGGGGAAAAACTTTAAATAATGGCTAAAGGATAAGAAATACACTAGAAAATGTACTTTTCAAAACATACCTGACAAAGGGTCCCAAACTAGACAACTTTAATATTGTAGTTTTGAGGATTGCAAACTCTATGTGGCCAATAATGCACTATGCAAGTCCACAATATGTCACACAAATTTTGTGGTGTTGATATATTTATAGATTCTCAAGGTTTCTCACTCAAAAGAAACCAATACCAAAGAAAAAGTTTACAAGATAACAAATATATGACTATGGATATGTGATTCATGGTAGAGATTCTTATTTCTTTCATAGGCTTCCTAATAGAGTCACCATTTTGTTGGTGTTTTAAAATTACCAGGTTGCTCTAAACCTAATACTAGGATGCATAAGACCAAATTCAGTTTAAGGATTAGCTATTTCCTATATTCAAGTGAATTCATCTCAAATATGGACCAACATTAATAGAGTTCAAAGAATCTCTACACTTTAGGCTCTATAGGTCCAAGGTGGGTGCACCTTAGGGATGGAAATGACTAGTTATTTTGATCTTATTCTTCACAATTCATTGAATCACACTCTTCTCTTTAGATCTATCCCCTATAGCAAAAAATGGTCAAAAATATTCTTGGATTTGTAATTAACTCCTTGATTATAGTAGAAAATTAAAATTCAGAGGAAAAATATTACAAAAAAGTAATGACCAGTAGTTTGATTCTTCATTACAGAAAAGTAAAAATTGATTTGATTTAAATCTACTTTGTGAAATCACATGAACTTGTCATTTTGCATTTGAATTGATGATAAATTCCTTATCCATTTCTATACAGAGTCATACTAGTAAATAATTGAACTATGTAATTGACTTGCAATTAAAATTATCAGTTGTTAACCTTACACTCCATTCTTATGATATCCTTCTCATATGCCTAGAAACCTATAAATTTATAGAAGTATTTTCTTAATTCCTTGAATTAAAAGAAACAATAAATTGACATACAACCTATCTCAACTAGATTAAATTGCATGAACTTTTCTCATTCAATCCCAAAATAATAAGCATATGGAAATGGAGACCGAATTTAGAGACATGTATATTCAAAACTCCCTCTTTGTGTTAATATTATTTGAAAATAATACATCACTATTATAAACTCAATAATAAATCAAGACATGACAAAAATGTCATTCAAGATTCATTTCTGTTATTAGATTTTCAAAATTGAATACAACACATAAAATTGACACAAAGAAAATTGGACTGGCTGTAAAATAGCATAAACACTAAAAATCATACAAACTTCAGACCCTCTCTCCAAATCTTGGAAATCCTTTTATAGGAAGGATTGTAACAAGATTTAGATGGGAGGACACATGTCAAAATCTCATTAGAAAGAAAATACAAAGATATTTCTATATTGTTACATCTCAAATATTCTTTGTACTTGGAACACAAAATAGGATGCAATTGCAAAATTAGTAGGTGGCACTTTCTGTAGGCATCTTGAGCATATTTCTGTTGGTGTTAAAATTCCTATCAATTTCATTTCCTTTTCTTTATCTCTTTGTCTCTTCTTCCTTTTAACTACATCCTTGAACTACCTAGTCACTCACCAAATGATATGGCCTTTATGTCTTCCATGACTTCCAAAATAGAAATGTTAGTGTCCACACTAGGCTAGGTGGCATATCTAATTACATTTGATTCTTCAAGGTGTTTTCTCCATTTAACATCTATTATAACCTTAACCTCTACAATTATATTTGACATATATGCTTCTATCTTATATAGCATATCTATCAAATCATATACTCCTACTACACTCGCTTCATCATTGCATTGTGCTAGGAATCTAGGATGGTTCAAAATGTTGTCAAAAGAAGATGACCATTCTATCTAGTCCTTAACTTCTCCATCATTATCTAAAATTGTGGGCACAAAATTCAGTGTTCCTATAGAAATTGCTTTCATTTTATTCTAAATTAATTGCAACTTTCCAGAAAAGAAACCATTCAAATCCTTTACCTTGTTTATCATTTTTCTGATATTTATAATCGCCACTTTAAGTAGATCTTTCTTTTCTGCCAAAAGAGGTACAAGACTATAAAAAACTAGAGTATAAGTACCCCATGTGGTAAAAAGAGGAGATAACATAGCATCTACCTCTGATAACTTGTATTTAGCTCCCTGCAAAACAAGATAATTACTATGCACATATTGTGAAACCATTTTCAGTGCATTTATCTTATGAACTAGAAGTTCTTGATAATTCTAATCTCAACCTCCTTGCTAGATTCTAGAATCCAAATATTTTTCATCAACTGCTATAGCTTGACCTAATGTACCTTCAATCTTAGATGCTTGGACCTCTATTTGGATGCCTTTATCTTCAATTTCTATAGTTGATCTGGTAGTGTTCCTTAAAACAACTATTTCACTCTCCAACTAAAGGTTCCTCTATTCTAGGACATATGTCTTTTTAATTTCCTCTTCATGATACCTCCTAGTTTTAATATACCGCTCATAGGATCCTTCTAATTGTTGTTCTAGTACATCTATCCTATTCTTTCCCATCATTACTTCTAAATTTTGCAATCCATCTATCCGGATACTTGAAGTAGAATGAACATTCTAGACTGTAACATTCCACCTTGGGGACTCTTTGATTTCCATAAGAGTAGACTCCTAGTTTTCTGGAGCTAAGCTCCATATTTCCATAGTTTTGGCACCAATATTATACCCAGAGCCTCTCAATTATCCCATTTAATTCTCATCTTTAAAAGATATTGTTCTCTATCATATTGTCATTTGATCTAGTAAAAATGAAGAACTAATGTCCAATCCTAGGAAAATAATCATAGCACTTCTCTACACTAGCTCCCTAGCTTCTTCCATAGTGAGGGTTACAGTGACAAGATTATACTCCTATAGTTTTTGAACCATCTCAGGAACCATTTCATCTAAATCACTTGGATTCATTTGTAGGGATAACTCATTATGTTTCAATTTAAATAAAAACCCTTGAATTCTTCTGTTTTGATGAAGTTATCATCACTCATGAATTCAGTTTGCCTCTATGATCCTATAATAAAGCATTTGAGCTTGGAGTTCCAATTTATTGGCCTTTTTCTCATCCTCAATGGCTAGATTTATTAGGTAATTTCTTCTCACAGTATCAAAATACTGGCTACCCCTTGAAAATATTTGCAAGGATTTCTGTGTAGCCTTTGGTGGAATCTCCACCATTTTCTACTCCTTATTTCTCTGTTCTGCCCACTCTGAACTCTCAGGTTGATCTTCTTCTTCATCATTTACTTCAACCACAATGTCTTCATTAGAATAATTAGGGTCAATATTTCTTCTTATTTCTTTAGAAACTTGTGTTGATATTTCATCAAAATTCTCAACACATTTGTCCAACCTAGCCCAGTAGTCCATCTTAGGATAAAATCCTTTAAAATATGGATCAACTTTCTTCATCTCTTGTTGAAAATAGACAACATCCAAAAATTTAATCATTCTCTCTCTACAAAATTTTTTAACTAGTCTATCAGCAATGATATCCTCCTCCCATAGGCATTTTGTTAGAGGTAAGGTATAATTCCTCATTGTCTTCAAGGCATTCCTAACTATATTGGTGGGGTCATAAATTCTAACAAGGGCCACTAGCAATTTGTATTCTCTAAGGAAAGCATCAATTTCCTCAATTGTATTCTTTCCTATCTCAAAATCTCCTACTTTGGTACACCTACATGTAAAAGTGCCCTTCTTAAAAAAATTTCCTAAGTACTCTCTATTTAATGAAATCAATTGCCAGAATATTTATACAATTTCTAACCTCTCTAGCACAAATTCTGAAAGAAGATGGGGGGCGCTAAGAACATCTAAAAACCCTAATAACAATATAATCTTTAAAAAAAAAACACTACCCCAATTATGTCCTACTTGTTTTTCTACATCAAAACATAAATTTGGCTTAACTATCTTCTTCACACTATGAGGTATTTGTTCATTAATAGTCACTATCATCTTTAACACAAGGTGTACAAAATCATTATAGAAAGAAACAACATTATAATAAGGGTAGATTCTGATAGCCCCTATTTTCATGGAACTTAAATTGGCAAAATTTTATGGTGAAAATGCTTTAGAAAGAGTGTTGTGATGTTAGGGTTTATGTGTTATCAATTTTCATTTTTAGAGGATAGCCTCAACATTGTATTTTTTCCCTAATCTAGTTATTTTTCCTTGCCCTAGTGTGAAAAATGATGCCCTAAGGGTTATTTTCTCATCTTATCTTACAAGAAATTTAATAAAAATCAGAGTCTATCCCTTACCCTAGGTTTTATATCTATGTGGGGTTTTATTTTTCTTTTACATTGTCTCTTATGATGCTACGATGTAAGGGTTAGTGGAGGATCACAACATAATCTTATGATTCCCTTAGTATCATATGATCACATGTAATGTTGAAGGGTTCCCAAGTCTGGTGTGTGAGATGTTACGATAAAAAAGGTGATTGGGACATTAGGAAGGTCTTTGAAAAGTTTTAAGATGTTATGATGAAGCCCTGGCCATAAGATCAGAAAGTGAGGATAAGAATTCTATGATGCTATGGCGTACTTATGATTGTAAGATCATAAGGAGACAAGTGAAAAGGCTCAGTAGCAATATAGTGTTAGACAAGTTATAGGCATCTGATCTTGATTGGTCAATTGTAAAATGTACACCAGGTGGATGCTTAGATGGACTGATGGGGCCAAAAACTTATTTTACAAAATTTATATTTTAAACATAGCATAGTGTGATCTCTGATCTTACGATAAATAGTGTATCATAAGTTCTCAAACCAACGGATAAAGTTCTATGATGCTACGAAGAGGAATGTGTCATGAGATTGTAAAAGTAAAAGATAAAGCCTATGATGCTATGGTAAAGAGAGATAATGATTTCTCATAGTATCGTAGGGTTCTAAAGGATAACTTGAGATGTTACAAAATGATAGATAACCACATGTCAGGAGATCATAAAGATTTTAAATGAAGGCTTCGATGCCATGGTAGCCTATATATTGTGAGATCATAGAAACTTTTTCCAAGCCTTGCGATAGTGTGATAAGGTTTTTGACTTTAGGAGATCAAAAGAACGAAGAAAATCTATCCCTTGCCTAAGATATTTTGAGGGTTTTGACTCTAGGGTCATTCATAGTATCATAAACCCTGAGTTGATGTTATGTTTTCTATTTTTTGAGCTAGAAATGACAAAGGGTTCTCAACCAATGAGATTTAAGTAATGAACAAAAAGTGCAATGTTAGATAATAATGACAACGCTCCCCTAAGGTGATAGTATAAGATAATTTTATGGCTTGAGAATGCTAAGAATCAATGCAGAGATGAACATTGATAAGATACATTGAGCAATAAAGAAATCCTATCAATCACTTTCAATTTACCATTTATAGAGAAAGAGATTTTAAGCAGTTGTAGAGTTTTTAGTGCATATAGGTAATTATTTTCAGTGCCTAAGAGCAAAGTTCATACACTATTTTCTAGCATAATTTCAAGATGTATAATAAAGAAGTAGAATAAATTCAAAAATTACACATGGGAGTGGTAGAAACTTTGACTTCTAAGGGAGGGAAAACATGACCAAGAAAACCTAATAGGTTTATCAAAGAATGGATTAAGCTTTTCCTTGATTCCTCAAATGATAATTCTATAGATGACCATGCTTTTTTCAACCCATATACTTTGTATAGAGATACTACATGTACTAGAGTCACGAGTTCTAAGCTATTCAAATATTTTTATCATAATAGGGAGAAAAAAATCCTAGTGTGTAATCCATGGAAGAAGAACCTAGCAAAGTTGATCTTTCTAGAGGTCTTTGTGGATGTAGAATTAGTGAAGGCCCTAATTCAATCATACAATTCAGCCACAAAATCCTTCCATAGGAGAGATAGAACTATCCTATATACACTTGACCATGCTTCATTCATTGAAAATTTTATATTAGATAGAGCCATGGGCCAACCTGTAGATTTGGAAGATTTGTAGAAGAAGTTTGAGAGAAATACCATGGCCTACATAGGGAAGTCTATGCTACAACATATCCCTATAGATTTAAATAGTGTGGATGATTACCCTAAGAAGGTGGAAAAATGATGCCTTTGGACAAGTTTAAAAATTATTTTGCAAAAATAGTATATGGTGTCCACAAGGTGGTTGGAAAAGATGGAACTAATATGGTGTATGGTGCTGAATTTATTATTGCTAGAGACATGCAAAACTCCTACCATAGGGGGAGTATGATTATGTTGAATACATTTTAGAGGTGATGAAGGAAAACATTGCCTTGGCTCAAAGTGGAAAGTTGAAAGATTTCAAGCTCCATCACTATTCACTACTAATGCACCTAATCTTGTACAAGAATGTGGGATACATAAGTCCTAATTTCATTAATCATACCATTGATGCAAATGGAGAGCTTCTAGTTCAACTATGGACACAGGTATGGGAAAATAATTATTATTTTTCTAATTCTATTTCATTCTTTAATAATTTTACTACTGTGATAATGAGAATATTAGATCTAGGTTATTTTAGGGCACCTAACATTTTAAAGAGTTTGTTGAGACCAGCTCCACTTTTTGAGGGTAAATGATTAGACCACAATTAGGGGGACATTTTCTTATTTCCAACTTTTTCTTTGATGAGACTCTATGGTTTTCCCCAGCAACCCCACATATTACCAAAGTTTATTCCCCCTAGGTTGGGTATAATGGAATTCATATGTTAGTTTTTTATGGTCAATATGCAGTATTTAGGGCCTAAAGTGCATAAAGGAACTTTCTTCTATAGATGTTTCAAGGCAAGGGACTTTTCAATTGGAAAAGAGGTCCTTGAAAAATCCATTCTTTCCTCCATCACTACAACCTATCAACTAGTCCCTACATGATGTATGATCCTAATAAGGATAAAGATCACCCTTAAAGAAATAAGGAACTATGTGCTACCTAGTACCAAGGAGCTACCACATGACGATGTTATTCCAAATATAGTTGCATAGGGTGAGGCAACTAATAAACTAGCAAAGTTGGATGATGTTTTGAGGGTGGAGAGGGAGATGAAGATAACTAATCCCAATTTCAAGGGATTTATTTAGATATCCCCTATCCTCATAGAATTAGGGAGATTATCACTCACAATGCTGAAATCATGTCCAAATGCCAGAGGGACCTATGAGAGAAGAAGAGAGGGTGTGCCTAGACAACCCTGAACCTAATGTGACTTTAGAAATAGAGGAAGATGATGCTCCTAAGGCATCATGGGTCAAAAAAGGGAAAAAGAGATAGAAAGTGGTCCATATCCTTATAGAGGTGAAACAAAGGACCCTATATATTTTACCAAGCAATATTTAGTATTTTTGCTGACTTAAGGGAAAGTTATCTCTAGGATAGAATTAATCCAACTAAGAGCACATGTATGGACTTGGAACTAGTAGCAGCCAGGCTAGATGATAGGATCATTTAGGCCCAACAATTCATACAGGACAATGAATTCATCAAATTGGCTTAGTTCAAGATATTTTTGTATAAGATAAAACAAAGTGAGTTGGTGCTGAAGATGAGACTAGGAGAATTAGATGAGTAGAAGTTAGAAATGGTTAAGAAACTATAGGCCTATATCCTAAGAGTGAAATCATGACTCTAGAGGAGGCAAGAGACCTTGTGCAAAGGAGTGGTATGTTTTTAGTATCTGGATGGGATTTGGAGCAAGCACTTATGCTTGATCAAATAAGGAGACTAGAGAATTCCATCTCATATGAGGTATTTGGTGCTAATGGACTGTAGAGAGGAACTAGATTCAACATAGATACCAAATCTTTGGAAATTTGGA
Source organism: Cupressus sempervirens (assembly GCA_028749045.1). NCBI lineage: Eukaryota > Viridiplantae > Streptophyta > Pinopsida > Cupressales > Cupressaceae > Cupressus > Cupressus sempervirens. The sequence continues at coordinate 803,136,929 of CM053783.1, read as the reverse complement.
GCATGGCTCCATCATCAAATAAACCAAATATGATGGATGTACAGAGTACATAATAGGATAAAATGATTGTGTGGACTCTATAGAGTACCTCTAGTATAGAAATATCAAAGGCCATGAAGAATTTCTCATTCATGAATGAGGATAAGGTAGAGGAGATTGAGACTAGACTTTCCAAGTCCATACATGATTACATTGATGTAAGAAATCTCTATGAGGATGAACTTAGAAAAATTCATGTGTACAGGGAGAAAATTGCAGAGTGTGAGGCTAAGGTCCAAGCACTAGAAGCTAAGGTTGCATCTATCAGAGAGCAGCTTGTAAATGTAGAGCAAGTGGTTACTAGAGAACAAAGACAAGAGAAGAAAGATTAGGAGCAACCAGCTAGGGATAGACTTGAGGCCTCAACACAAACAGATGGTTTGGAGATAGAGGATACAACAAAACCAAGAAGAATAAGCATTGATGCTCAACTAATTCAGCAAGGAGATGAGGTACGGACTACTATCCTTAAAATTTTGATGAGCCATAGGGTTAAAACTCTAAAGAAAATATCACAATAGGCTCACAATTTTTTATATTTCTTTACAAAGTGTTAAGCAATTTTTCAATGAGGCACTTTCATGGCTATCACCCACATTGAATTTGTGGGGGTCATATACACAGTTTATAGAGAAACTTATTGTATTGATGGTTAAAAATCTAGACTTTTCTAATGAGATAATCATAGTGAAGGAGGACTTAGAGGTAGTCAAAGAATTAATTGGCTTTTTCACTAGTAAATTGCAATTTATACAAGGTAAAATGAAAGTTTTATATCAGGGAATACAACCTTGTATACCACCAAGTTTGGATACCACTAGTACAGTGAGAGATTGGCAAGAATGGTCTGATTCCTTTGGTGCAATTGTGGCTCAAGAGGCCACTATGGTAGTTTTTGAAGACAACTTTGATACCCCTTATAATAAATTGATTGACTCCCTATTCAGAGAAAAGATAGACTTAAACAAGTTTTTTGTTGAGTCTAAAGTAATTATAGATGCCAGGGGGATTAAAGCCACCAAGGACCTAGAAGAGGTTAGAACTACAGAGTGGCCCACCAAAAGGGAGATCAAAATTTGGGAATCAATGGGAGAAATCAAAGCCCTATCGGTAAGAGGTAGTTGAGATATTTTGCTAAAGATAGTAAAGGACAAAGGAGAGTAAAGTTAGAAAAGCATGACATAAATTTGCACCTACTGACTTTTTAGCTACTTTCTCTTTTTGGATCAAACACTGAGGAATGTCTTGCATACCTTTTTGTTTGTATATTGTCATTTTTTCTATCCATCCATGTTTTGACATGTGTCCTCCTCCCATTCATAGCTTGTTATAATCCTATTTAAGGATTCCCAAGATGTGGAGTAGAGGTTGATTACCTATAGAATTTTCCTATTTTCTCATGTCTTTTTACAATCCATCCATTTTTCTATAGCTATATGAATATAATCAATTTTTGTAAACTTGAATATATACAACAAACGTCGAGTATCAGTGATCAAGTTTTGAGTTATTTTTGAGTCTCTGCTAATATTGTAATCATTTTCAAAGGAAATCAATACAAGAAGGAAATTCTCTATATATATGTGTCTTTGAGTTTTGTCTCCTTTCTTATATATCTATAATATTGAGATTGGAATGAATACGTTTCATTCAGTTTAATGTAATTCACATAAATTTTTTATTTCTTATTGATTGGTGTTGATTCAAAGAATTAGATAACTACTCTCTATAATTGATAGGGTTTAGGGTTTATAAGAAGGATATGGTAATAATGAAATTTAGAGCTCACTATTGACAAATTTAATTACAAGTTAATTAAATAGTCCAAATTTTTTGGTTTTGACTCTATGTACCAATGGATAAGACACTAGTCAATTAAAGTTCAAGTACAAATTGATGATTCACTTAATTGCACAAAATATATAATAAAAAAATAGATCAATTTACCATTTTATGTATTGAAGAACTAAAAGTGTTTGTCATTACTTATTTTCTTTTACCTTCTATGTGGTTATAGTTAGCTACTATGATCAAGAAGTTTATTAGAAAATCATAGAAGAACACTAACCATTTCTACTATAGAGGATAGTCTTGAAGAGAAGAATATCAAGTTAATAAGATCAATCCCTAAGGTTTTCCTGCCTTGGCCCTACAGAGCCTAAAGAGAAGTAAGTCCTGATGACTCTATTAATGTTGGCATAGAACTAAGATTTAACCCTATTTAATATAGGATTTAACTAATCCTTAGGTTTGTCCTTGCCTTATGCTTCCTGGTATTAGGTTTAAACCCACCTGATATGTTCCTTACCTAGAAAGTGTTACAAGCTAGAGTTGTCGTTGCACCAAAAGATCGACCTGTCAATGCTCAATACAACTACTAAACTTATAGAACATGAAGGTGGTTAATCCATGTCATGAATCTCAAAGGGGAATTTTGGTGTAGAGTCCAACAATTCCCCCTTCGCATTACCTGAGGAGATTTGAACCCACGACCAAGCTCTAATACCACTTGTTACAATCTAGAGTTGTTGCACCAAAAGATTGACCTTTCAATGCTCGATACAACCACTAGACTTATATAACACAAGAGGTAATTAAGCCATGTCACAAATCTCAAAGGGGAACATTGGTGGTTAGTCCAATAGAATTTTTACTATACCCTTTTCCATATTTTTATAGGTAATATTTCTCCCCACTCCTCTATGCACTCGAAGAAACTCTGATAAAAATGTCTACATTTCTAAACAAGATCAAATGCATGATCATAGAGTAGTTAAAGAATCTAAAATTCTCCAAATTTCCCTCTTGTGTAGCCACAAGTTCATCATGAATCTTGGTGATGATGTACTCTACAAATTCATATCCCATACTTGTGTTGGGATCTTGAATATTTAATATCATGATGTAGTGTGCATCATAGTATACATGGTTCCATCTGAACCTAGGACTTTGTTCAAAGAAAAAACAATATTCTTCATATACCTCTAAAAGAACTCAAGAGGCATGATTCCATCCACTTCCTATTTCTTTGGTATTTCACCTTTCTCTTTGTGTACTTGAGGGATGTTCCTTGTGATTACCCTGCCCGTGTAGATATTCTTGTGGTTTTTGAATTTTTCATTGAATTTTTTTGTCAATTGGGGATGACATAAGGACTCCCAAGTCAAATGCTTCAATGAATGTTTCCTTGTCTAGCGCCAAGAAGATATTTCTATCCTTTCTATGAAAATACTTGAGAACTAGGTTGTAACACTTTATTAATACCTTCACTAGGTCGACATCCACAAAAAACTTTGGCATAATTAACTTTCTAAGATTCATATTCCAAGAGTTACAAATTGGGACCTTTTCTATCCTATTTTTGTATAAATACCAAAATTATTCACCACCATTTCTATCTGGCACCTCTGCATCTCTATAGAATACATAATAATCCTTGAAGGCATGGTCATTTACAAATTGTGCATTTAAGGAACCTAGTAAAATTTACATCCATTCATCCATGAATGGGTTAGGGATTTTCCCCTTTGAAGAAGACTCTTCAATTATGGCTTGTGCTATCAATTCTCCTTCTTTCTACACCATTTTTGTGAAATCATCTAAAGTATTCTAAATGTTGAAATTTTGATTGAATTCACTCTACAACTCTATCTCTACTCTAAAAACTCAAATAATCATGCAATTGGTAATGAAAATCTCCATGCGTCTTATAATTTATCTATCTCTATAAAATGGAGCATGGCATTAATGTCTTAAAACCTCCATGCTTGAAATCCTTGAAAAGATGGTAATGTTTTCACTTTTTCAATTATCCATGTTCCCAGCTCAGACATGGCCATTGAAAACTATTTTATACATTTCAAAATCAGCATTGTGATGGCATGATGACCTCTTTGTTGCTACTTCACCATGGTTTTCTTTCTTTACTTATCCATGTGATCATATGAAGAGGGCTATCTTATTTGTTTCACAACTTCATTACCACTTCTCTTAACTGCTATGTCTGGCCTACAACATTACACTTCCCTATAATCACCACTTCAAAACCTTATTCCTTCATTGACTTCATGGTCTTGCAACATTATGCTATCTTCCTTTTATTCTTTTTCACTCCTTTGTAGCTGTTCAACATTTAAATTTACTAACTAGTGCGATTGAGTGATTACCATTAGTTTTACCATTTTACATCCTTGCAAGAGTTTAGGACTTAAAAATTCATATACTGTGACATTGCAATTCTTGAGATATTAGCCTTGTCACCTCTTTGCAATTGCTAGGAACAAAGCTTTCTTTAATTATGCAATGTTGTGCTAAACCTTTCTGATTAACCATTACTTCACTTCGCAACTCAAGATCTTAACTATTTTTGAAACCATGTGACATTGCACTATCCCATTAACCTTAACATTTTATTTATTCATATTATCACAACCTTAAGTCTTGACCATAGCTTTAACCCTACGATGATGCAATCAAAGCATTTTTCCACTTCACAGCTTTGATCTTAGGTTAGCCTTGACTCCATGTGATGTTGTGACTACTTTAAATCTTAACTGACTTGATTACTATTCACACATTCAAAACTTACCTTTCATTTCAATTTAAACCCTTTTGATAGTGCAAATATAATTTCCTTTGAATATTAGATGTTCTATGCAATTTTGCAAAATAAAATCTTTATTCATGGCTTAATTGTGTGATGGTTTGATATGTTATCTTGACTATTCTCATTCATTGCTGCTTCACAACTTGAAATCCCTTGAATCTTTTCTAACTTGTGACAATGTGATAACCATTTAAGATTAACTATTTCATGTCATCACAACTTCAAAAATTGAATCCTTAACTCAGTCCTTAACCCTATGAAGGCACGATTATATGCTTTTGATGCTTCATTGCCTTAACTTTGGGTTACCTTTAACCACCTGTGAACATACGAGAACCTTGAACTTGACTATTTATGCTTCCCTAACTTTGGGCCCACTAATACATGTATCTCTTTGTCACTTTCTTTCTTTGGTTAAACATCATAGAGCTTTAAAATGGGAAAGTGACTATTGTTGATCAAATAAGATCAAATAGCATCGAGAAGATGATGGTCCTCTATTAGAAACAACATCTATAACTAATAAGAACATGCCACTTGGACCCTATTTCTTCATTGAATGCATGGCTTTCAATCATTGCTTCACAAATCTACATGTCTTAAGCTTGATACTACCTATGACCTTGGAATTAACACCTTATCACCTCTTTGCATTTTGAAACTTTCTTATAACCTTAATAGCTATGAAGTCGTGTCGATGACTATTTCATATCCTTGTACCCTTCAAAAATGTTAGGGAACATAAAGGAGTGATGTTGCAATTAAAACACTTTCATAACATCTCAACTTAAAAGTATTTAGTGTACATGGTATAATCACATATTCATGAGCCCTTAATGTAGAATGAAGATAAAATGATAATGAACTAGATTAAACCCAATAAATCATTATCAAAATGTAGATTCTATAATTGCCTCATGTTTCCCTAACCACAACCACTAAGAAATCTCTTAGACCAAAATCTCAGTGATAGTTCTAGAATAGGAGTATGCTTAGAATGCAGATCTACAAGAATGCATGCAAGATCTATAATTATAATGTAGATTATATGGGGATAAAAACTCTTATAATGCTATGACAATAGACATACAATGAGCTAAACATGTAATAAATGATGCTAAATAACATTAAAAAAAATGCTAAAATGATAACTTAGAATATGCCTATAGTGCAGATGCCTAAAACCTAGGTCCCTTGGCTCTTGGATTTCCCTCCTATTTATAGGATTTTGGGAGGGGTTGGGGTGAGAATCAAGATTTTTACCTTTGACTAGTGGATGAAGGTGAAATTGAAAATATCTCATAAGAGACTAGTAGGAAGAGTCCAATATGTTGGATACAATTGTTCAATTGTGTGTTGTCTTTGATGTTACACAAATGTCATATCAGTTATTAGATAGAGTCTACCAAGCTTAGTTGCTCTACAAGGAAATTCTTAGTATCTATTGAGCTCAGTTGGTCAAAAAAGAAAATTAAAAAATCTACCAAGAATTCTTGGAATTTACTCTATGGAAACAATTTCTACCAAGCTCACTCAAGCGTTGAAGGTTTCTGTGGTAGAAGTCAGTTTCTACCGAGTTCACAAGGTTAGCAAAGGAAATTTAGTGTTTACCAAGTTCACTCAGTCTCCAAAGGATTTTGCAAAGTTTGTAGTGTTTACCGATCCTCTGTTGGTTAAAACTAGAAATCATTTCTGGAATAGTGTCTACTGAGCAGGGTCAACTAATGAAGGATATCATTATTTTGGGAAATAAAGTTTAATTGTTTCATGTAATGAATATAGCCAAATAATGTAATGATTATTGGTAATTTTAACTTGTAAATGAGTTGACTTGATAATTTTTAAGGTATAAATAAAAGGCCAAGTTGTGAATTCTAAAGTACGGATGGATGGATGAGCGAGCATGCAAGTGTATTGATTTTGAATAGGAAAGTGTGAGTGAATTTTGAAGAAGGATCAGATATCCTTGTGGAGCAACAAATATTTATTCGATCAGAGAGGATCTAGTAAAGCAAAATAGAGATCTATATCAACAAAGTTCAGTTGCATCTCATTCAGGTAAACTCATTGTTACTTTCTCACAATTATAGCAGTGATTTCCTAAATATCTTAATAGAGTTGGTTGAACAACCATTTTGTAAATCCTCTAACAAGGTGAACAATTTTATTGAATTGTTCTAAAGTCCTCTAGCAAGGCCACTCCTATTAGGGTGATTAAATCCTTTAACAAGGTCACACCTAATAGTGTGTTTTGTAACCTTTAATAGGGTTGGCTCCTAATAGGGCTAACTTCAAAAGAGTGAAAATTGGTAGCTAGTTACTTGGTGGTTTTTCCCATATTAGGTTTCCACATTAAATCTGGTGTCTCTTGTGTTCATTTTATTTTTTTTATGCATGCATGTTAAATCTTTGTGAATGCTCAAAGATTAGTAATAACTTATAGTACATCTATCAAGTTATAACATTTTTCTGTGTGGCTACCGAGTGACAATAGTAACTAGTTTTTAAGACATCTAAGGGATCTATGGATTTTTTTTTGTGGTAACTGATTCACTCCCCCCCACCTCCCTCTCAGTTACTCCATCTATATTTCAAACACAATAGACTTGGTTTTGAGAATAAATGAGGATTTTTCCAATTCTTTTTAAATGAAAAAGGGGCATTTTCACTTTTGTGAGGATAAATGATTTTATTGATTTAATAAATGTCTTATTTATTTTCAACACTTTGTCTTTTTTTTCCTCCCTTTTTGAATTTCATTTTATGAATTTGAATTGTTTTTCTCCTCTTTTAAAGTTGATTTAGGTCTTGTTGATTTGATAGATAATTAATGACCTAGTGCAATTTTTAATTTGAAAGTCTATTGTGTTCTTTTGATTTCCACCTTAATTTGCATTGATTGATCCGAATTGCATAATTGAGGTCTTTGCTAATTTTTGGGTGTCTACAAATGCCCCTCTTTGAGCTAATATGAGAAGCATATTAGTTCAAAGGTTATCTTGATTTCTTGATTTTAGGTCAAATTCTGATGATTATATGTATGTTTGATGGTGTTTTAACATTTTGCAATTGTCATGGCATTTTTTCATTGATGGCTTGATGTTTGATTATTGATGATTTGATGTTTTTATTTTTGTTGATTCTACTGATTGATATTGCGATGTTTTTACTGTAATATCTTGCTTTTGGTTGATTTGATGTTTGAATTTTTTGGCTATAGTAGAGTGTTTTTTATTTTGTAGAAAATTTTAATGCCTTAGTTTGGATGCCTTGGTTTGATATGGATATATGCCCCCCTCAGAAATGAAATTGGAAAAAAAAATGAATATGCAAAAATTAAGGAGGTTCCAATTTTAAATTTTAAATGTGTGATAATTGATGGATGGAGATGATCAAGTGGGTTTAATACAATACTGAATTCAGAAAAGTGAGCAAAAAGATTTTGATGAAGGGTAAATTGGATGAAAAGGTGATATAAAGGGCCCTAAGGAGGGTTAAATAGGTCAAAAGACCTTTTACCCTTGTCATTTTCCCACTCCCCTTTTTCATTTGGTGATTTGGAGCATTGAGATAGCAAGGATGGTGGTCCCTTTATGAGGGCATAGATTTGAGAGGGGTCACAAATACAAGCATCCAGTGGACTATGGTGCCCTAGTAAGTCATCAAGATCCTCCATTTTTTAGATTTTTCATGCATTCCTAAGTTTTTTGGAATTTTGCACAATTTTTTGTGATAGATGTGATAGTTTAAGTCTTTTAATGCATTTAGCTATTGTTTTAGCAAATATAGTTTCTTTTAGCGCATTCACATAATTAGTTAGCACATTCAAAGGATGAATTAGCACATATCAAAACCTGGTTTTTAGGCAAATTAGCACATATAGATAACAAATAGCACATATAAGTATTAGAATGGCATATTTAAAAGTTTCAATGCACTTGATTGATCTTATAGTGCATACATCAGATTTGTTAATGCTTTTGAATTAAATAGTGCCTATGCAATGTTAAATACTACATATGATCATTTGAATAGCACTTAGCCATATTATAGCTCATGTGAGGTATCAAATAGGGCTCTTGGATGTTATAATAGCGCATCTATCTATTTTAGCACATATGATTGATTTGGTAGTGCATATGTCATATAAAATAGTGCAAATGATTATTGAAGAGTGAAAAATGATTGTAAAGCCTTAATTGAGTGGAAGATAATGCAAAAGGCTAGATTCTAGGTTTAGTAGTTAGGGATTCATCATAGTAGTCAAGTAGTTAGGAAGTGATGTTCTAGGATTAGTCTAATGATAGGTAGGTAAAGAATGATGCCCTAGCTCAAGACACAAAGCAGGGAAAACAAACAAGTGTAGCTCAAGATAGAGAAGGATGAGTAATAGGTCAAATATAGAACCAATAGTTGAGTAGCTAGATATAGATAGTAGACTGATATATGATGATCAATTTTGATGAAGGCTAACATTGTTGTTTATTTAATGAAAAATAGGTATGTGGGAAAAATCTCATGGTTCAAGCGTTATATTCATGGCCCCTAGAGGCAGCAGGCAAGTCATCAATTGAGGAGTGGTAGGTGATTGATAGATGCAGGTTTACTTATTTGCTAAAAATGCCCTAATTTTGAGTGAATAAGGGGCTATTGATATTTGTGGCCGAGCAATAGCACTCAAACCATAACACCTTTTAGTTGTCGATGGGTGAGATGACAGTGACTCTAGAGGATGTATATTAGATATTGTGGATCTCAACAATAGGGGATTTAGTGTACTATGATTAGATTGTCGATCGTACTTCCTTCCAAGATTTGTTTAAACATGACATCATTAGGGATGACAGTGTATCATGGTTCTAGATGTTGTAGTATGAGGCATTGTTGCAAGTCTTGACTGGATTGATAGGAGGATTTTTGTTGCTAGACCAATGAGGAAAAGGATGTCCAGTTGGATGGGGTCAGTTGATATAGGATATGATAGATCAGCCATGAGATTTTCATGGGGCAGTTGTATATTGACCCACTTGTACCATGACTTGCATCAGGTTGTATATTTGGGAGTTTGTCACTATTAGTAGGAGTGATTTTGTTACGATTATGGATATGGGGGCATTTACCCATTACTCAACTAGTATGTGTGTGATAGCAGCCTCAAGTTATGCCTTACATGTATACTTACTCTGGTGTGATTATGTAGCCCCTTTTGGGCAGGACAGAGTATTGGTAGCATATGTTGGATGATATTGATGAGGTTGTATGGAGACCTTACAGGTTTACAGATCCATGGGCTGAGGATGATGATGAGATGGTATATTCTTTGGTCTGAGGTATTTTCTTGGTTGGGTATCTGTAGTGATAGAGAGATTTTGTTTTAGGAGAGTGTTGAGACAGTTTGGTCGGTGGCAGGGCATGCCGTAGGGGTCAGCACATTATGCTCGGGTGCAGCCAGAGAGAGTAGTGTGGGCACCAACTTTGAAGTATGAGGCTTTCTTGGAGGCCTTTCTATAGATGATACACATAGTATCTTCATGGGCATTGTGAGATTGAGTGGCAGATGCAAGGATGGAGGGGGACTATGTACGATGGTTTCGGGAGCATCCTTTTCTGAGATATATAGATCTGGCAGAGCCTATTCCTAGGATTGATAAGCCATCAAGTGGGGGAGAGGATGAGGATGATGAGGGTGGTCTAGCGAGAGGTAGAGGGAGATGAGAAGCCTAAGGGAGAGTGAGAGGTTTTCTTAGAGCACGAGGGAGGTGAGGTCGAGTAGTCGTGGTACTACTGTAGAGGGGTGTGGCATGAGTTCCAATGTAGAGACCAGTAGGTGCAGGGAGGGTTAGAGGTATTTGAGGCCATGGTGATATAAGGGTGAAAGGAGGGATGGTTGGTGGTGTGGGAGATGGTTAGTGGGATAGGGTGGTTGGATAGGGTAGGGAAGAGCAAGTGATGATCAGGTTGGCTGAGAATGTTTAGTTTATCCAGCAATAGAGGCCATAGGTACAGGATCCTATTAGAGATCCATAGGATGTACATTCACAGGGGCCACAATAGGTCATACTAGATACACAGACACCACCAAAGAGGCTAGGGGGATCTACTAATTTAGAGGCTTGGATGAGTGTCATGGAGGCTCGGGTGGGTGAGTTGACAAGTACACTACAAGAATTTATAGTTGTGATGACACTAGGGCCATCACCAACATTAAGGACAGATGGGGCATTGACTAGTTAGACAATCATAACCAAACATGTAGCACCAATGATAGATGTGATAGACCAGGTGCCCCAAGAGGATGCAAGTGCCCCTAGTAAGCAGGGACCTCTAGGTTAGGCGTCGATGCATGGATGAGTGTACATTATGTGTTATGGAATTACTCATCATCATCTATGATTATTCTTTTGATGTTCATTTGATATTCATGTTGATGTACTTGGTGAACTTTGAATGTTCATGTAGATAGAAATTGTGATTTGTTGATGTTCATGTTATTTGATCATTTGGATGTTCTTGTTGATGTAGTCTATCTTATATTTATGTTGGTTTTATTCTTTTGATGTATTGTCCAATCTTTTTCTTTATGAGATATCTATGTTGCTTGATTTTCAGACATGTGTATTTGTTATATCTTCGACTCATGTATGCATGTGAGGATTTCATTTGATAGATATGATAGTAGTAGATATTGATGTGTGTGTGTGTGTGTGTGTGTGTGTGTGTGTGTGAATGAGTAATGTAGTACAACATATGGATAATGATTAAAATAAATGAAATGGAAATAATCATGTAATGTATGAAAATGTGATGTGATGGTGTGAATGTAATGAAATGAAATTTGGTAAAAATGGAATTTGATGTAATGCAATGTAATAAATGAAATATAATGAAATGACAATGGTGGTAATGTAATGATATGAGATGTGATGTGGTGTAGTAAAATGAATATTAATTGATGTAAGGAAATGAACCATGAAAAATGGGTTGTGATAAATGAAATGTAATGGAATGAACTTCACAGTATAATTGCATATTCATGAGACCTTAACACATAATAAACTTCATGGTGGGCACAAATTTGTACATGGTATAATCATGTATTCATGAGACTTTAATGCAGAATGTAGATAAAATGACAATGAACTAGACTAAACCAAAGAAATCATTATCAAAATGTAAATTCTACGAGTATCTCATATTTCCCTAACTACAACTACTAAGAAAGCTCTTAGATTAGTATCTCAGTGATAGTTCTAGAATGAGAGTATGCTTAGAATGTAGATCTACAAGAATGCATGCAATATCTATGACTATAATGTAGATTATATGGGAATAACAACTCTTAGAATGCTATGACAATGGACATATAATGAGCTAAACATGTAATAAATAATGCTAAATAACATAAAAAGAATGCTAAAATGCTATGAATTTACTAGAATGATAATGCTAAAATGATAAATTAGAATATGCCTATAGTGTAGATGCCTAAAACTTGGATCCCTTGGCTCTTGGATTTCCCTCCTATTTATAGGATTTCAGGAGGGGTTGGGGTAAGAATCAGAATTTTCACCTTTGGCTGGTGGATGAAGGTGAAATTGAAAATATCTCATAAGAGACTAGAAGGAAGAGTCCAACAGACTTGGTTTTGAGGATAAATAAGGATTTTTCCAATTCTTTTTAAATGAAAAAGGAGGATTTTCACTTTTGTGAGGATAAATGACTTTATTGATTTAATAAATGTCTTATTTATTTTCAACACTTTTTCTTTTTCTTCCTCCTTTTTTGAATTTCATTTTAAAAATTTGAATTTTTTTTCTCCTCTTTTAAAGTCGATTTAGGTCTTGTTGATTTGATAGATAATTAATGACCTAGTGTCATTTTTTATTTGAAATTCTATTGTGTTCTTCTGATTTTCTACTTAATTTGCATTGATTGATCAAGATTGTGTAATTTAGGTCTTTGCCAATTTTTGGGTGTCTACATTTAGAAACATTAAATATAAAGTGACAAAAACTCTAAATAATTAGGGATATCGAAGTATAAGAAAAAAATTCACATGTCCCTATTTTATAGTTGCATGAAAATTCATGAACATTTCACCAAAAACAAGACAAGAATTATTTTCCCTAGGGATTCTTCATGAGGGAAAACAAATTTTTAGAAACCCTAAGTAAATTGAAATAGAAATTCTTCCTGATTTTCACAAGATTTCACAAATTTTTTGCTGGGTGAAAATTTAGGCCATCAAAAGGTACAAAAGACTATGGTCTATGCTACAAGAAAAATGACATGTTTAAATTGAGAGCCTATACAGATGTTGTTTGGGTTGGAAATATTGATGACAAAAAAAGTACAAGTGGTGGAGCATTTTTCTTAGGAAAAAGATTGGTTACCTAGGCTAGCAAGAAACAAAATTGCATTTGCCAATCTACTACTAAAGTTGAATATGTGGTTGTTGCTATAAGTTGCACAAATGTGGTTTAGATCAAAAAATTATTCAAAGGGATGAAGGAAGAAATCACTGAACCTGTGTTAATTTACTACGCAAATACAAGTGCTATAAACATATCTAAGAACCTTGTGATGCATACAAAGACAAATCACATTGCAATCAAGTATCATTACTTGAGAGAGTTGGTTCAAGGAAAAGAAGTGAGAATGAAATATGTGAATACAAGGGAACATATAGCTGATATATTCACAAAGGCTTTATGTAAAGATGTAGATGAATATCTTAGAGGTAAACTAGGGGTGATACCCCTATCCAAAGCTACTTAAGAAGCAAGAATAGTGCCTTGCATCAACTGAGTTGAATGACATACTTTACAACTTGATGTAGTGGATCTTACTTTAGGAACTACCTAAAGTAAAGAAGGAGCTTAAACAAAATATTTATAGTCACATGCAAAGTGATAGAGGGAGAACCTAAATTGTTGATATCTACATGAGAAGATGACAATTATTTGGCATTGTTTTCAAAGTGGAAGAGTTTATTACAGGTTACTACAAGTATAAGTGGGAGTTAGTACAAGAAAAGAGAGAGATCAAAAAGAGGGAGAAAGAATGTGAAAGAGAAAGAAGAAGAGTTGTACTAAATATCTAAAGAAGAAGAGAAAGTATAGCCTATACTAAAGAATGACACATACAGATAGAGGGTGAGATTTTGATACAAGGTATTAAGTTTATTTTTGCTATTTTTTTGGTATTGGTTTGCCATCAATTCCAAAGAGGGAGATTATTGAAATGAAGAAGATTGTTGAAGTATAGAAATGAGGAAAATTGATGAAACCTATCGTGAAATAATCATTATTTTGTCACTGATGTCAAACCTACTACTTTCTAGTGAGACAATTGCTAATTTAGTCTGGATGCTATCATTTTATTTATTGATGAATAATATTTTAAAATAAAGGATAACAAGAGTACCTAGAGAAAGGTTGAGTTATATGGTGTATAAAAGGAGCACTAAGACCAAGTAAGACTTTGATGATATAGTGTATTGTTTATCTACATAAGGGCATAATGAAAAGATACTTAAGAAAAGAAAAGAAGAAGGTTAAGATAAGAAATATATCTTCCAAGCTTGACTGAGTAAACAATGGAAGACAAGAAAGTCAATGCAGGCCAAGCAGAAAGTTAGTTGCGACTAAGAAGATTCAGTATGTGCAAAACAAAGAGAAATCTAATAGTTTTCAAGAAAATGAAGTTTAATATGTGTTGAGCACCAGTAAGACTTAGTGTATGCTGAGTAACCTAGTGTTGACCAAGCATCATAAGATAGTTACTGTCGAGCAAATAACATGTTATTGTCAAGTGCCAATAAAATAAGTTTGATCAAATATTTGATGAATCTGAGTTGACAAAGATATTTTCTTAAATTATGTGAAGCATGCAGGAGATAAGCATGATGATCTGGTGGAACAAAACTCAAGATAAATTGTTTGAAGATAAATTTGAAGAGGATTATAAGTGAATTTTCTAGAGGGAACACAATGGAAAAGAGGGTAGATTTGATGAATCTAACCTAATCCTAAAATGGATGATTATGGTGAAGAAGAAAAAGATCTAAATTCTTTATACAAGGATATAATTGGCCAGAAGAAAAGTGTAGACGAGGAGTCTTGAGGTGTTGCCTCATTTGGTGGCCAAAGGAATGAACCTATAGTTGGCATACTAAGAAAGAAGACTTAAGGAGGTGAAGGATTCAAGGGTGAACAAAATGTTAGAGATGAAGGATGTTAAATACGAAATAGTATGGAGGACTAAATAAGAGACCTATAATCTACAAGTGAGGTTTTTTGTTATCAAATCAAGTCCTGTTGTTACCTTTTAACAACTGTACCTATCTAGATAAATCCTTTAGATTAAGGTTGACCTAATAGTCATGAGTAAATCCTTTAATAGGGTGGCATTCTAATGGAATGTTCTAAAGCCCTCTAACAAGGCTCATTCCTAATAGGGTGATTGAAATCCTTTAATCAAGGTCACATTTAATAGTGTGCATTGTAAGCTTTACCAAGGTTGGCTTCTAATGTAGCTCACTTTAGAAGAGTGAAAATTGGTCGCATGTTACTAGTAGTTCTTTCCCAAATTGGGTTTCCATGTAAAATTTGTGTCAAATTGTGTGAATTATTTTGTGGTATTTCATGTTTACATTTCTTCAAAGTTCATTTGACCTAGGATAGTAATATACTATGGTTTGAGATATTGGTTGATCAATTCATGCACATATATTTGTTAAGATTTAAAAATTTTTATCTATACATTTGGACCTTGGGTAACTAATTCACACCCCCCCCCCCCCACCCCTTGGTTATTCTAAAATATTCCATTACACTCAATGCAATGAAAGTAGCCTCAATTCTAAGTAGATCTCCACTTTATCTCAAACTAATCTTAGTTGATTCCAATCTTCCAAGAAGAGTCTCTGTTGTTATATTTTTTGTGCAAGGTATAACCTATTCAATCATCTATGATGTTTTCTTATATGCAAGTGTCAATTTTTTCAAGATCATCCATACAATTTCATCTCTGTGCTTATTTTCATTACAAGCCTTAATTCATACAATAATTTTTGATATTCTACCAAAATAGCTTCTTAAAGATTCATCTTCCATCATTTTAGCTTCTTGAAATAAACATATGTAACTTTGTAATGTAACCTTTCTAGAATGCTTCTCACCTTCAAATGTAGATTCCAAATCTTTCTAAAATCTCATATGCTAAATTTAAATATTGTACCTAATTGTACTCATTTTTGGGAAGAGTTTCTAAAAGTGATTCTCTAGAAATAATATAGCACATAAATACCTCTCTTTAATCTTCAATATATTCATCAAGTTTTTCTTCTCCAACCACTTTTTTATTTCTCTTAATTATTAGCCAATATTTCTAACTATCATAGTTAACTTAATTAAACTTTGGATTTTCTTTTTTGAAATGATTCACCATATATCTTCTTAAGTTGTTAAGATTTTCCTTCAAGGACCTAATGCCAGTTTGATACCAATTGTTAGAAAATAAATTCCATCAAGATAATAGGGAAGGGGGGGAGGGGGGGTGGGGGAGTTGAATTAGTTATCCAATTAAAACAACTTTTATTGACCTTATTAAATATGAAACATGTAATCAATAAGTGCAACAATCACAACAAGATCACCATACATAATAATACCATATTTGTTAACTAGGGAAAGCCTTGATTAGAGGAAAAATCTAGTGGGGATGGTACCCACAAAATGATGTATTAATATATAAGCTCCTTACAAGAGGATGGACTCTATACAGGGTTAATAAATTCCATTAATTATACATCAATCCCTATTAGGAGACTAAGAATCCTTGTGAGGAGCTTGTAACCTTGTAAGGAGCTATGCCAACCCAAATAGGAGTGGTGGAAGGTAGAAAGATCCATTATCCAAATAGGTTTAGGGGCAAGACCAAAAATCTCACTATCTAACTGGTCTTAGTACTATCCTTCACAAAATAATACAAATAGATGACTATCTACAATAACCTCTTTTCCAAATACAATCTCTTTGTCAACTTGTTGTTTCTTATTTGCACCAAAAACTTCTCTGATCTCAAGATGTTCAATATCAGGTTCACTAGATCTCACATCCAAGTTTGTATACATGCATTACACAATCATACACTTAAATCACACTCTTCATATTATCATAAGGAAAATAACTTTCATTTAGACCAAGTCCTCAAACTAATTATTGAGCCAGCCTTGAGAATTTAGGCCAATATTAAGATAACAAAATTAACATTACATTACAACTTTACAACTTTTCATAATGACATAATATTGTCAAGTCATAGTCTTCACAATCCTTCACACATACAACATCAATATGTGCACATCTAACCAGTGTATCTTCATAATATCTTCTACCTCTATACAATTGCACTTAACCAGATTCTATCACTATTAAGAGATATAATGAAAACACTAGTAACTACTTCTTAGGAATTTTGTCTTAATATTGTCTTTAACAAATTTTGAATAATTGTTCATATTTATACATGCGCTCTTAACCACCTCACAAAAACTCTCTTTGGAACATGTAATCAACTATACATAACCTCATCTTTAATCCTTGAGCTACGTAACCTCTATCTCAGTCTATCACTCTATCAATCTCTACAAAATAATATATATGTTGACATCAATGACAAACAATTCCATGAATACAACATAATATTACTGTATCATATCTCTAGAAATATTAGGATACTCCCCCATGGAAATACCACCAACATTCATGCTAACATAATATACTCTTTGATTTGATAGATAATTGGTCTGTCTAACTCCCAATATACTTTACCACTATCAAAATATAGTTTTGTGCATAGAAAAGGATACATACAAATAATTCTACAAATTTCAAACCTTGCATCTCAATTTTCCTTGGGTTCATCATCAATTATGTAACTATTTCATATGCAACTTGTAGTGCTCTTGCTAATATGTTGTCTAAATGATTTATCTGATAAATATTGTAAAAAATAACCCTTGAGAAAAATCTTATTTATTTTTTTAAAATACTACTTACCATAAATATTTCCTAGTTTTTTCTTGTATCTCACTAGTCCCTCAATTTTAGATTTAACATTTCCTTTCAAATATTCTTCCATCAATTGATAATCCATTGATTGCATGAATAATTTATTTTTTAATTTTAATTGGATTTCTCCTTCTAGAGAAATTTATTCTCCATGAATTTGAAATTCTACACATTTGATCCTTTCCTCTTTAGGGTTCTTTGGTAAATATACAATGTGAGTTAGTCCTTTCATTTCTAGATGTCAAGATTCTTACTTTGGCAACCTATCCTCATTACAAAACTCCATTTAGGATTCATTAATATCTACATTTATAATCCCAGTTTATTTTTATTGAATATACAACCTAATAACTTTAGTTAGTATGACTCAAGATGGTATCCAAGATAGTGCTCCATTTCTATTTATTATATCTCTTTCAATGACTAGAACTTGTATTTAGGTTCACTTTCCTATGACATTTAAATCAATACTACAATGTTTATACTTTCATCTATAGTTCTATTCACAAGCTTTAACTTCCAATATATTCTATTCATGTAGGCTTAGAAAACTTGATTTATCCAATATCTTCATGTTCCTTTTATGATATGAATCACTTGCTGAACCATAATTTCTCACCAAAGTTTTGTTTACATAGTAGCTTCATAAAACTAATGTAACAATGAAGAATTATACATTTCAATGTATAGTAATAAAGTATTCAATGTCTCTTTGTACTAATCATTAAATTTTATAGCCAACAATATTCCTTTAACCAATACAAGCTCAATCGCTAATAATATTTTTCATTCTGATATATCACTACTTCATCTATAGCACAAAGATGTTTTGCCAATCTTAATGACTTTACAATAGTTTGATTTGTCTTTAATCTTATTTTGTATAAATTAGTCACCAATGCATCTACTTATGTTGATAGATCTTATAGATCTAATGATTTAGGGAATGATTAATAATTTCAATGAAGTTATAGGTCCCTAAGCAATTACTTACTTTCTTAGTTAATGGATGAATTCCTTGTCTTGGCTAACACTAGCTATTTCATTGATGTTACAACTCCATCCTTGTTTATCCATATATGTTTCATTTCTTCTTTGATTTTCTGATTTGCAATTCCTTTTCCTTTGTTTTCCTTATTGGTAGAGAACCAATTTCTACAATTTTATGTGGCATGTCCAAATTTCAAACAAATCAAACATGGAAATCCCATTTCTCTGTAGTGTTTATAGTTTCTTTCTTTATTTCCTTTTCTACATTCTGATTTTGGATGGCCTAATTTCCCACATTTGAAACATGTGATAGTATTTTTACCTTATCTTCTCATGCATTTCCCCAATTTGTTTAACTTTCCTTTGGTATCATTTGGTTATGCATTCTTCAACTTTATGTCTGTAATGATTGCACTTCTAACACTATCTAGTAAAGGTTTTATTAGTTTCCCTAATGAGTATTTTAGATCTACAATCATTGACTTTATATCCAAAATTATTGCATTTAGAGTAGTATCCATTAAATTATGTTCTTATTGGAGTATTCACATGTCTACTTCTACAAACCTTTACAATATGACCAAATTTTGTGCAATAGTAACAAATAAGCTTGTAAGGTTTCTTACCTTTGTTGGATTCCTCAGGGTCTATTTTTGTTGTTCAGATCCAAATATTGATGATTCTCCAAATTCCATTTTTATGTTATTGATATATCCTATTCCAATTCTATCAGCCAATTTCCTCTAACTTTTCAATTGTTCATTAATATTGTACATATTTTGTTAAACCTTTGTGAGTCTAGAATTGATTTCCTTTTCTAATTTTAGATTGTTCTTTAGCTCTTCATTATATTTCCTTAGTCTTCTAATTTGTGATTTCATTTTTAGGTTCCTATCACCTGTACCTTCTAGCATTTCATTCCATGGTTGGATCTCTTTTCTTTATTTCTACTAGAGTGAATCTTTATCCCTTACTATTTTTTCAATATCTCTCTTGTCAAATTCTAATATTTCTTTAGCTCTCTCAAAATCTTGCATCCTTTGAAATACTTTTGTCATTTCTACAACTTGACCTTCTTGGTCTTTCTTCATTTGATTAATTGCTTGAAGTAGTTCACAATTTTGTTTAAATAGATCTATGATAGCAATATCAACTTCCTCTAGATTAACATTTCCCTCAGATAATTGTTCAAAATCATCAAGGCTTATTTGTAAATTTTCTAGCATTTTTTTCCTTTTGGAAAATGAAATCTTTAACTTGTTCTTCACATCTTGTATTTATTAATTAATATGTTCTAGGGCTTCCTTTAGTTTTTTCAAATACCTATAACTTTCCATTATCCCAGATATAATCTCAAGTTGTAAAACTTCCCTATGTAGAACTAATGTTCTTATACCAATTGTTGGATAGATTCAAGTAAGGTACTAAAAGGGAGGTTGTGTTAGAAAGTAAATTCTACCAATATAATTGAGAGGGGAGTGAATAAGTTATGAAACTATTATAACAATTATTATCCTTATTTATCCTTATGCATGTGAACAATATAACCAACAACCATAACAAGATACTCATATATGATGACACCAGATATGTTAACTAGGGAAGCCCTCTATTAGAGGGAAAAACCTATTGGGGATGGTACCCACAAAATGATGTAATAATATACATGTTCCTTGTTAGAGGATAGATCGTGTTAGGAGTCAATAAACACATTCAATACATATTAGTCCTTGTTAGGAGTTGTGCCAACCCTATTAGGAGTTTTAGAAGGTAGGTGGACCCACTATCCAAATAGCTTCAAGGGAAAGACCATTGAAATCACTCTCCAAGTTATCTCTATATTATTCCTTGAAAACTAATAGAAATGAACTATACTTGTACTTCCTCTTCCTCTGTCTTGTCAACAAAACTTCTTCTTTTGATCTCGATATTAGATCACTAACTTCACATGCAATAATCCCTTGGATCTCTTAGCCACATTTACCACATGCTCTTCTCTTCTTCACATACTTTGTACTTTATCCACATCTAATTCACTCTTTAACACAAGGAAAATAGCCTTCCTTTATACCTTGTCCTCAAAACAATTCCTTGAGTCAACCTTGAGTCTTTCCAAATAAATTATAATAGGACCACATTAAGGTAATTAATTATATTAAATTTATACAACACTGTCAGCTCACACTCTTTACAACTTCTCACATGTGTGACCTTGGATGTTGCATACTCATTGACATCATCATTAGTCTATCTTCTGTTACTATCTAACCTCAGATTATCATGATTCTATCTTAGTAAAGAGATAAAAATCAATAATCAAAAAATTTCTCTCAAATACTATGTCTACATGTTGTTCTCTATAAATCAAACATATCTTATGCATGTCTTTGACTTACTTCATGTGCACATAACCTAGTCCTCAAGACAAAATTTAGAATATATAACCACATTTTACCTGAGCATCAATTCTTTGTCTATATGACCTTGATCTTTGTCTACTACTTTTCTAGTCTTCACAAAATAATTTCTATGTTGACATCAATGATATACCTATTCATGAATACAACATGTCAATCATGCTAACAATTTCCCATATGCTCTATCAATGATTAGAATACTCCTCTAAAGGAATAGCATTAATTTTCATGCTAACAATCTCCCCCTTTGGTGTTGATGGCAACATAGATGAAAAAAATCTAAGTTCCAAGAATACTAAATCAACACTCTAATGCAATTTTTGTTGTTCTCTTCTTTTCAATTCCTCTTCATCTATCAAATATGAACTTCACTGTAACACTTCTTTATTCTTCATCTCTTTCTTATATTGGCATCATAAGTTGTTCACCAAAACTCTCAGTGTCTCCCCCATACAATGTTTCTCCCTATTGATATCAACAATACTTCTTTATGCAATCTCTCCCCCATAGTACTAGTACTAGTATAGTTAAGGAGATGTTTTTTATGCATTTAGTCCCTCATTGATATCAATGAAAAAGGTTTCATTATGTCAATTTTTTGCTCCAATTCTTTAATCAGCTCAAGTATCCAAAGATACTATTCTAAATCAACTACCAAGAGTCCTAGATGAGTCTTCTCGATCTAGATATTCCCCCATGCAATAACCATCAACATTCAATCTAGTCAAACAATAGTGCTATGTACCACTAGACCGATGTAATTTTTGCATCATCTACTTAGAAGTAGATAGGGTAACAACCCCAAGCATACCTCAAAAGTACTCGAATATATCTTTAAGAAAAGACTTTGTAAATATATCTGCAATATGATCTTTTGTAGTTATATATTCTAAAATAATTTCTTTCTCTATAACGTTCACTCTTAAAACATGATACTTAATAGATATATACTCAGTATTAGAATGAAATACAAGATTCTTAGATGTAGCAACTATACTTGCGTTATAGCAATGTATGATAACAGGTTCTAAAAACACTATCCCAATATGCTTAAGCATCTACTTTATCCACATGATCTATTTACTATTATTTATTTCTACCACATACTTTTCTTATGTCGTGCTTTATGAAATACAATCTTATTTCTTTCTCAACTAAGAAACCAATCTTCCTCCAAGATAAAATGGTCCACCACTGGCATTTTTTATATCATCCATATTTCCTATCCAATCTACATCAATATAAGCACACAAAGTGAAATCACACAATCTATCATACCATAATCAGGTGTACCCTTAAAATATTTGAATATCCTCTTTGTTGTTGCATAATGAGATTCCTTAGGATCAGCTTGAAATCCTGCTACTATCCCAAATGCATTTTCTATATCTAGTTAGATATAAGTCAAATATTACAAACTTCAATAATTAATCTATACTTCTTCTACTCAATTGTATGTATCTCATCTTTTCTAGATAACTTGTGACAAGTTACCATAGGTGTGCTAATAGGCTTACAACTTTCCAAGCCAAATATTTTCAACATGTCTTTCAAATACTTATCTTGTGATATGAAAATACCATCATTATTTTGCACAATCTGTAAACCCAAGAAAAACTTCATCTCACCAATCATAATCATCTCAAATTAATTCTTCATCTCTTTAGCAAACTTATCACTTTCTTCATCATTACCTCCAAATATTATGTCATCAAAAAATATCACAATGATTAACAAACTATTTTCAATTACTTTCAAATATAGATTACTATCTACCCTACCTTTAGCAAATCCCAATTTTTCCAAATACTTATCCAACCTTGTATATTAGGTTCTAGGTGCTTTCTTTAGACCATATAGTGCTTTCTTCAATCTGCATAACATGTCCTTTTCTTATGTCAAAGGAAATCCTTTAAGGTGTTGAATGTAGACCTCTTCCTCAAGTTCCCCATTTAGAAATAAAGACTTTACATCCATTTGGTATACTTTAAACTTCTTATTTTTTGCATAGGCCAAGAACATTCTCACTACTTTGATTCTGGCTACAAGGGCATGTGTTTCTTTATAATTTATACCTTCTTGTTGTGAATATCCTTTGCAAACCAATCTAGCTTTGTTCCTTACAACTTCACCTTGTTCATTCCTCTTGATTTTGAATACCCATTTAGTTCCTATAAAATTCTTGTCTTTAGGTCTAGAAACCAATTCCCATGTTTCATTCTTCACAATCTGATCTAGAGCTTCCTTTATTGCTTGATTCTAATGTCATCCTTCCATGCCTCATATGAACTTTTAGATTCAACTTGAGAAATCAGAATAATTTTTCATTTACTTTATTTCTTGTCATCACTTCTTTGTCTTTTCTACTGATGATCTACTCTACGGGGTGATTCTTTTCTAATTTACTATTTGGTACAAGAATTTCTATTTCAACTCTTATTTATTCTCTTGGTTTAGTTCTCTATTCTCCTCTTTGCTCAATAATTTTCACATCCTTTTACAAATCATTGTTAATCTCAAAGGAAACTTCAACATTCTCTCTAACATATTTGGGATTATCTTCTTCTGCATCAGAATTATAATCTATCATCCTTTCTTTAATTCCAAACTTTTCATCCACCTTCACATTTGCACACTCAATAATTGTCTTAGTTCTATGATTAAAACATTTTTCAACTTTTTTTTTCAATCAATTACCAAGGAACATACCTTCATTTCTTCTTGGATGAAACTTACTAATATCATCATCTCTCTTTATGTGACACTTACTTCCAAAAATTATGAAATACTTCACTAAGGGTGTATGAGCAAACCATAATTAATAAGGGGTCTTGTTTGTACTTTTTGATTTGCACTCTATTCATGGTGTATACTATTGTATTAATTGCTTCCCTCCAAAATGTTTTGTATACATCATTCTCAAACATCATTTTTCTTGTTTCCTTTGATACAGACCTATTTCTTCTTTCTACTATCCCATTTTTCTTAGAAATCTTGGGTGATGATAGTTGTCTCCTAATTCCATTTTATTCACAAAATAGGTTAGATTCTCTAGAAGTAAACTCTCTTCATCTATCTGATCTCAAACACTTAATCTTTACACTAGATTCATTGTCAACTCTATTATGAAATATCTTAAACTTCTCATATGCCTCAATTTTTTCTTTAAGAAATGATACCCACATCATTCTAGTGAAATTATCAACAAAAACCATAAAATACATTTCTCCATAGAAACATCTTATTATGGTAGGACCACTCAAGTCTGTATGAACAATATCCAACTTCTCTATAGTAGGGAACTTCTTGTTGGGAAATGAAACCTTCTTTTGTTTAGCCATGATGCATTCAAAAAACATTCATAGGCTTCATGATTCTAGGAAAATCTCTAAATACAAATGTATTTCTATCCTTCACAATGTTATCGAAGTTTATATGAAAAAACCTTCTATGCCATAACCAACTATTATCCACTTTTACAACCAAACAAGTCATCTCAGTAGGGTTCAATTAAAACACATTACCTTTGGATCTTGTACATATTCCAATCAGCTTACCATCCTTATTTTTCATAATGTACTTCTTCTCTATGAACTACAACTAATAACCTTTATCAAGCAAATGTCCAACACAATAAACATCATTAGTGTTAGTCTTTCCATCAAGAGTAATAGATCCTATCCTTGTGAAGTGAAAATTTGCATTGTTACCAACTCTAATAATTCCTCCATCATGATTTTTGAATTTAAAAAACTTTTTCATATCACTAGTCATATAATGTGAACAACCAATATCTATAATCCAATCAAATTTCTTTTCAACTTGAGAAACTAGGGATTTTTCTTCTCTAATTTCAATTTTAAAACCCACTTCTTTTATAGCCACAATTCTTAACTCATCATCACTTTCACTCTAAATTCTTTCCTCAGATTCATCATCTTCATTTGCATACAAACAATCTCTAGGTCTTCTAGGCTTGGAATTTCTCTTATAATTTCTCTCTTTTAGGACACTTAGAAGAAGAATGACCAAATTCATTACAAGTACAACATTCAAAAAATTTCTTACCATTTGGTTCTCTTCTCACAAGCAAGGCTATTCCTTTTTCAATCTTCCTATCTTCTTCAGATTTGGATCTATTACTAATAGCATAGTCTCCATTGGTGCTTGCACTTAATGTAGTAAAGGATGTCTCCACTCTAGTCAATTCTCTAGACTATCTCAAACTTGATTTTGTTGCTTCCAATCTTCTAAGCAAAGTCTCCCTGGTGAACTTCTTAATACAAGGTATCAATATGCCAATCATCTATGCTACTTTTTTGAATGGTGGTGTCAATTTTTTCAAAATATTCCATACAATCTCATCTTCCTCTTTAGATCCTGCACAAGATTTAATTCTTACAAAAATCTCACATATTCTACCAACATAGCTTCTCACAAATTCTTCTCCCATCATTTTAGCATCTTGAAAAAAACATATCCAATTCTATAATCTCATTCTTTTAACATGCTTGTCTCCTTCAAAATTAGATTCTAAAACTTTCCAATTTTTATGAAATGTCACTAGTGATTTTACCTAACTATATTCATTTTTAGGAAGAGCTGACAACAATTCTTATATCACTCACATGTTGCACATAAACAAATATCTTTCTACTTCACTACATTTCTCAAGCTTTCTTTCTTCCATAATATCTTTGTTACTCTTTATCAAAAGCCAATATCCTAGACCCATACATATCAAATGATTCTTCATCTTTTCCTTCTAATTTTCATAGATAACACCATCAAATTTAGGACTTTCTTTTATGAAGTGACTTTCCATTGATCTCCCAAAGTTGTTAAGCTTTCTCTTCAAGGACCTAATGCTCTAATACTAATTGTTAGAAAGTAAACTCTAGCAATATAACTTTGCGGGGGCGTGGGGGGGGTGAATTAGTTATATAGCTATTATAACAATTATCAACCTTATTAATCCCTATGTATGTGAACAATATAACCAACAACCATAACAAGATACTCATACACAATGATACCAAATATGTTAACTAGGGAAACCCTTGATCAAAGGAAAAATCCTGATGGGGATGGTACCCACCAAATCATGTACTAATATAAATGTTCCTTGTTATAGGATGGACCCTTTTAGGAATCAATAAATGCATTTAATACATATCTATAAATATTAGGAGACTTTAAATTCATTTTAGGAGATTCCAACCCTATTTGGAATCGTACCAACCCTATTAGGAGTTGTAGAAGGTAGATGGACCCACTATCCAAATAGCTTCAGGGTAAATACCATTGAACCCACTCTCCAAGTGATATCTATATTATTCCTTATAGAATAATAGAAATGAACTATACTTGTACTTCCTATTCCTCTATCCTATCAACCAGACTTCTTCTTCTTCTTATCTCAATACTAGATCACCAACTTCACATTCAATAATCGCTTGAATCTCTTACTTTAATTTACCACATACTCTTCACTTGTTCACACACTTTGGGCTTTATCCACATCCAATTTACTCATTATCACAAGCAAATTAACCTTCCTTAATGTGTTTTTCTCAAAAAAAATGCTTGAGTTGGCCTTGAGGCTTTCCCAATCAATTATAATAGGACCACATTAAGATAATTAATTATGTTACAATTACACAATATTGTTGGCTCACGCTCTTTATAACTTCTCACATGTGTGACCTCAAACATTGTGCACTTACTGACATCATCATCAAAATATATTCTATTGCTATCTAACCTCACATATCATGATTCTATCTCAGTAAAGAGATACAAATCAATCATCAAAAACCACTTCTCAAATACTATTCATGTTGTTCTCTATAAATCAAACATATCTTCTTCTTGCATTTGAATTACTTTATGTGCACATAACCTAGTCATGAGGATACAATTTAGAATACTCCTTAACCACACTTAAACCGATCATCAATTCTATGTTTGTATGACCTTGATCTCTATCTGCAACTCTTCTAGTCTTCACATAAATATTTATATGTTGACTTTAACGACAAAAACAATCATGAATGCAACATGTCAATCATGCTAAAAATCTCCCACATTCTCTAGAAATGCTTAGGATACTCCCCCAAAGGAATATCATAAGCATTCATGCTAACGAGTTGAATTAGTAGCACACAAATTTTACATGTATATAACTTTTCTAATCATAAATCAATACATTATATTTTACTTTTACTGATATCTATTGTATTTTCAATTAGTTTACCAATATGTGATAACTTATTTCCTATAATTGAATTGTAAAGTAATAAACTTGCAGATAGAACAATCACACAAAAACCCATAACACAATATTTTGGTCTCATAAAAAACCCATGGTTAGATGGAAAAACAATGATGAGGATGGTACTCATAATTCATCACTATAATAATAAGTTTCCCAATCAAGATCTTATATACATACCATATTTTGAATGAATTCACCCTATTAGGAGTGAGTAATACCCTATTAGAAGTATCTAAAGTTTTGTTAAAGAGTACTATGTTAAGATATTTTATGTAGTGTTCACCTTATAAAATAATTTACAATAATTTCCTAATTATAACTTCTAAGTCTTGTAAAAGATTACCCAATAAAGGGATTTCATAATCTTGTTGCTAAACTTTTAGGAAGAAATCAATAATAAGTTCATGTTAGATAACTAAGCAAGGGTGGGCGATGTAGAGATCTCCCTTATGTGTTGTGGTGTGGCCTTAGACTACTTCAAATACCCCAAAATGGAGTCAAGAGAGGGCTCGACATCTTTGAATAAACCTTACTCACAAACATGAACTAGATACTCGAAAGAGCACAACTAGATCACTAAACACAAATCCACTAAATTCTAGGGATATGCTTGAAATGGGAACCTATGTGTTCAAAGGTAAATGGAAAGGTTCTTAAACATTCAAAAAACTCAAACTATTAGGTTAGAACAACCTACCTTATACCCAAAGGCTTTAAATAGAAAATTTGGCTTTTAGACCTAGGAGCCCCAATTAGCCCTACCAAAGAGGAATTAGGACTTATTTTGAAATAGTTCCAAAAGAATAGGAAAAAAAGGTTCATATATGGATACCCTTTTGGAAGATGCTTCTGATTCCAAAATTTCAAACTCCCAACTGATCAAATGACCCCCTTTACCAAAAAGGCAACACTTAGCCTTGTTGGGCCTAATTTATGGGGTTTGTGAAGGAAGTGTGAATTGGGTGACTTAATAGGCTAAGACACCAATTGGAAAACTAGTAGGGATCTATAAGAGATCATATTACACCCTTACAAAGGTTTGATCCATCCCCTGAGTTCCTACAACACTTCAATACATGTTGTCCTACACCAAATGCATAGAGATGTTTGGCCTAGAGCTAGCTTGCAAAATTAGAATTCTTGCTTTCTATATCCCATCCTTTAGAGGTTTTATAATAGACCCTCATAACTTGCATCTTCCTAAGAGGTATGAGGTTTCCATTGTGGAAATGCAAGTTAGGACATTCTTGCAAAAACTTGTTAGTGAAACAATGGTTTTGGTGCACATGAGGAAGAATGTTATGTATCTTTAGATGTTGATCACTTAAACCCTTTAAACCACTTGCATTCAAGATTCAAATTCAAATAATTATTTTCTCTTGCCAATCCATACTAGTTCGTACAATCATGTTACAACAAATTATAAGGAAGAATGGGACATTTTATTGATTTCAAATTGCAAAGCACATCTTCTCTATCTTCCACCCACCTAAAAGGGCTATTTGAAGACCTTTCCCAACTAATCCAACAAATTTTCAAAGGTTATGACCATTGGGAGTGATTAAGTAAAAATGTAACGAGAAACTATTAACCTTTACCAAGCAGTCAATGTTAACCAAGCTTACTCAGGCACTATAGGGATAACTTTAAGAAACCCCACCCAAGAAAAATATTTAAAATGCTAGCAAATTAAACATTAAATAGGCAAAAAAAAATTCTAATCGAGGGTGATTTTTTCGTTGGAAGCAAGGGAGAAAATTATTTTCTATTAGCGAGATTTTCCTTTCCATATCAAAATTTAATAATAACTATGGCGAATTAATTTTAAGTTTTTTGGTATGCAAATAAATGTAGGCAATTTTTTTGTTGGTCAAAAATATTTTCGTAATGTAAGAGGTGAATTAATTATTTCATATAACACAAAATATGAGTATAGTTGGCTAATATGTCAATTTCCAAAGAGAGATTATTTGATTTTTTGGTGAATTTATAGTCACAATTGATCCATGACCCACATGCCAAGTGTACACTATAAAGTGTACTTGTAGTATGCCAGTTCATTAAGATTCAATTAATAATGTGCCCTTTTTTATTGCCAACTTGGTTGTCATCAGTTTTAATGTTGTCATTTTTATGGTGAAAAGAATAAATTTGGACCACTGATGTAATATAGATCAATGGCTTTAGCTCTATTTCAGGCCTAATTTTAAACAGCATACCATAAGTTCAAATCTTCCCAAAATTAGGACACATGTTCCAAAGAGCAAAACATAAAATAGTAGGCTAAATGGGGGTAGGTGACCAGACATTTCAATAAAATGGTAGGCAATGCTCAACCTGGGGGGGAAATATTATTTTATTTTAAGGGTGAAATAACATTTTCCAATAAGAAAACATTAGGGAAAGGCTGGCAAAAAATTTAAAATAATTATGTTCTAAATGTAGATTACATTGGCGATTGGACTAAGACTTGGGACTAATAATGTGTAAACTAATGAGCGATTAGCTAGGGATTTTGACCCAATTTATTTAATATCTTGGTGACATGGTTGACCTCATATTTAGGTTTTATTTTCCAAATTGTGATTTCCCAAAGAGATCGAATAGCCAATTGGTGAAGATTCCCCACTAAAAAAATCACTAGGGAACTGAAGAAAGTTCCCTGTATGTGTTGAGTGTTTAGTGTTAACTAAGTTTGGAGACAGTGTTCATCAAGTTGGGCTAGTTTGAAATGTCCCTTTTCTGATTTTATATGATATTTCATGCCTCTAATCAAATTTTCAAGATCAAACAACTAATATCACAAAGATCCACCAAATTTCTCAAGAAACCCCAAATCGGGTATGCCAGAAATAGTGCCAAAAGCTTCATAGCTTCACCTATTATTCATAAATTTGAAAGTGGAAATTTTTATGGAAATTTGAGCAGAATAACAGCCTATAAAATGATATTTCCAGATCTATATATCATGCACACAATAGCTTCCAAATGGAGGACAAAAACAATGCTCATCGGGCTCCCGAAAATAGCACAAAATAGCCCAGAATCACCACAAAAACTTAATAATCTATCACAGAAGTATAATCATATACAAATAAATATATTCAGATCTATTTTAATATTTAAAAGTCTAATATACAGCAACAACCCAAACTGATATGAAATACTCAACTGGAAACACCAAACTCTTACAAAATATACACCCAAAAACCCACAAATCTGCACTGTTCAACACAAAGGCAAACTCTGCATGAGCATGCACATGGAATGGCTTCAAACTCCTGTCCTTAGCCTTCCTAGAAACCTGCAAACTCCCATTCTTGGGTCTCCTTGGAAACCTACAAACTCTCGTTCTTGGGTCTCCTTCTCCACAGGTTTGGCAGCCTCTGAAGAATAACAAAGAAATGAGCAAAAATCAAGTTCTGGAATCAGCCCAAAATGCCTCCAAACCCCTTAAAAGAAGGCATAACCATAACTCACGTCCAAGAGGGGTTAATAAAACATATTTTAATAATAATCTTCATTTATTATTCCATTAGCTTCCAAAGATTATCCCTTTTTTTCCAAAACTTCACCTTTTTGGGCCTGCCTACCTTAGCAAAGATTATTATTTTTAATTATTTGAAAAGGGGACATGACATAGTTAACAAAGGAATGCCAATACATACTCTATACTAACTGAGTTGGGTCAGTTAACAAAGGGATTCCTTGTGTTAACTGAGTATACAGTTTAGAAGCCTAAGAACACACCTACCCTATCTTACGACTAAGATGTGCCTAATGACCATATTCAAAAACCCATGGTTTATAAACCACCAATGGTGACTAGGCCTTACAATTAGGCTTATTTTTAATGAAAAACTACTTCTAAAACTTGATAAAGACTCTTAGGCATGAATACCCTTAAGTGAACCTCATGAAGAGCTTGGTGTCATGGATGCCTTGGAGAGTGGAGGAATATACTTCCTTGTTTTAAAAACTCAAGTCTCACTTGAGGATAGTTGTTGAATATAAGTTTCATGCATGGTAATGCATTCTTCACTCCTCCATGTAGCATATATATCTTGAGGACCCTCCCATTTGACCAAGTAATCTGTGTAGGTCTTCTTTCTTGTCTTCTTGACCACCTTAGAATCCAAAATCTTCTCCAATTATAGTAGTTGTCTAGGTGGAAAGTCTTTGATCCATTCTATTTGTCAATCATCAATATCCTACATTACATCATTAGTTCCTGCATCACCTTTGAATGGAGTGAGATCACAAACATTAAAGATTGGAGATATATAAATAGTAGGGGGAAATAAAATTTCATATGCATTTTCCCCAAATTTATGCACTATCTGATAGGGTCCAATCTTCTGCATTGGTAATTTAGTATGTCCCTTGGGTATCCTTGCATTTTTTAGATAAGCCCATACTTGATCACCTTTTTGAATGAAACATGTCTTTTCTTCTTATCTTCCTATTTTTTGTAATTTTTTAGTATTTTGATTCAAAGTGTCTTTGACCTGATCATGAATCTACTTGATCCATGTTGAGAATTCTTCACCTTGTGCATTGACTTTGAAGTCACTTGGTAAATCTCCTAGTTCCATGAATCCTCTAGGATGAAGTCCATAGTTCACTTGGAATGGTGTCTTCCCTGTTGACCTATTTATTGAATCATTGAATGAAAATTCTTCTTGAGGGAGGATAGCATCCCATGTTGTTTTTTTAGACACCTTATAAGGTTTCCTAATGATCTATTCACTACTTCAGTATACCCATCTATTTGTGTTGATATCATATTGGTTTTGACAAGTGAGTGTCAACACACTTAAGCCATTTACTCAGTTCATGTCAAACTAGTAATACATGCCAAGCAGAACATGTAAATATTAGACCATGCTAAGTTGCAATGAGTGCCAAGTCACTCATGTATCCAATCACTAAATTTTTGAGCAAATATACCATGCTAAGTGATTCAGGAGCTGAGTAAATAGTGGATGTCGAGTAATGCAGGTGTCAAGTCACAATATAAGGATTAGTGCATGTTGAGCATTAAAGACTTGATATGCTAAGTGACATAGTTTTGACATATTTGTTTGTAATGACACAAATAACTATGTAAACCATTTTTTAGCACACTTAAGATTGTATTTTGATATTTGGAAGACAAAGACAAATCTCTATTTGGATTCCCTATGCAATTGTATGTAGCCAATCAGAAAATGAGAAGGATTAAGTAACAAAATGGATGAATCTCAGCTGTAGATTCATACCTAACTGTAAGTGACCTAAGTCTTCTTAAGGAGGATAAAAGCCCTAAACTATCTATGGATGAAGAAAAGTTGAAGGAGTAAACAAGATAGTTTGCATGCAGAGCATTCAAGGTGACTTAGAAGTTATGAAGAAAGAGTGAATTACAGAATTAGTTAGAGAAGAACAAAGGATAAGGAAAAGGATACAACATTGAGACATGTGATCATGAAGGATCAATCAAAAAAAATTTATAGGTGATCTCTTATAAGGCAAGCAAGTTCCAACCATAGGATCTATGCTGAGACATTTTAATAAGTGATTTTAGTTAAATATCTTAAGCAGATTAGTCTTAACAGGCTGTATGAAATCCTTTATTAGGGTGCTTAGTTGTGAGTTAAAGTCTTCTAACAAGGCACACTTCTAATAGGGTGATGAAATCCTCTAACAAGGTGAGACCTAATAGTCTTTGTAAGCCTTTAACAATGTAGACCTTTCACAAGCTAAATCATGTTTCATGGTCAAAACATTGTAACCTTCATTGGATACACTTTATTTCTATAGTAGTGAAGATTTTTGGGGTATCATCCCCACCCCGGTTTTACCTTCTCACTTGGAAGGTTTCTAGGTAATCATAATCATATCTAGTGTTATGTGTGTGAATTCTTACATGGGTATATCATTTAGATTCATATTCTTTACATGTTATTTTAGCTTACTTATTAGTGCATGTGATGAATGAATGGTGAAAGCTTTATGGATCCAAGTTTAAACTACTGATTCACTCCCCCATCTCAAAAGCTTACCTTTCCTCTTGTAATTCCAACAATTAGTATCAGAGCCTAGTTCTCTAAAAGAGAAGCTTTGTAGCTTTGAGGAAAGATCTTGAAATGGAAGTCTACAAGTTGGGAAAAACTATTGAAAACTTGGAGATTGAAATACATCTCATACTACATCAACTGAATGAAGCAAGATAGGAACTAAAGAAATCCTTGAAGAGAAGGAAAGAGATTGCTATTTTAGAGAATGACACACTATACAAAGAGATGGACACTACCAAGCTATTTATAGATGGTGACTTCAATAAATTTGATATAGTAGTTGCAGATATAATGG
Source organism: Cupressus sempervirens (assembly GCA_028749045.1). Taxonomy (NCBI): domain Eukaryota; kingdom Viridiplantae; phylum Streptophyta; class Pinopsida; order Cupressales; family Cupressaceae; genus Cupressus; species Cupressus sempervirens. Next base: position 803,103,170 of record CM053783.1, on the reverse strand, counting down.
AAAAGAATAGAGTACAAGCTAAGGAAATCAAAAATCTCAAGATAGAACAAAAATCACAAGCTATACTGCTATGTGAGGTGACTAAACATTAGAAGAAAATTATGGAAGACAAATCCATGATTGACGAAGGAAAAAGAATTTTGGCCAATGGATTGGAAGAGAAGTCAACAGAGCTAACCAATATTTCTAGCATGCAATTTGGATACTCTAAGTCAAATGATGAATGTCAACTATGAATTGAATGTCAAGCACATTGAGTTAACTACATTAAAGTTGCAAAATGAAAAATTGCAAAGTGACCTAAAGAGAGAAAAGGAAATTGTTGAAAGTTTCAAAAAACCAAATGAAGCCATCAAATACTTTGAGAAATTATTAAGATCCCCTAGATCCAACAATGATACATCAAGACTGGGCTACACAAGCACTAAAGAAGGAGAATCATCCAAAGTTGTAGAAGAAAGGAACATCAAATGTAAGAACTCCAAACCTACTTGTCATAATTGTTGTAAGAAAGGACATATTGCTAATGTGTGGAGGAGAAAAACTACTAATTAGAATGCCAAGCCTAAGAACATGATCATTGTCATAAGTACAATAAGCAAGGTCATTATGCATAGAATGTAGAACCAGGACCATTCATACACAAAGACTTGAAAGATATTACTATAATTGTCAGAAGTATGTACATAGAGCTTTTGAATGCATATCCAAATCCATGTGTCATCAAAGAAGCCAACAAAGGTAAGAAACAATGGGGACTCTTACAATTAGGATTATAATACAAGATATAACTATGATTATTGTCAAAAATATGGACATGTTCCTGAGAATTGTATTAGGAGACACTTCAGTGGCAATTACAAAAGATGGTTAAGTCAAACTATATGTTTAAGCTATTTGAAGACAGATCACATCAATAAATATTGTCCCACTAGGTTAAAGGCACCAAGTTGTGAATTTGATAAAGGTAAAACAAGGCAGATGTTGAACACATCAAAGATGAGATGAACAAGACATGGAAAAAAGAAAGATGTTTGTAGTACATCAAATGGAGAAGGGATCACTTCACCTAATGGGTTAGTGGTCCTACCTCATCAAACTAGGAAAACAAGAAGTATGTGGGACTAGTAATTAAAGGTTAAATTGTGCATCAGTTCCAAAAGGAGATAGTACTGAAAATAATACATTAGCATGAATAAAGATGCAAGATATTATTAGAAATTTAAGACAAATCTTTAAGTTTTTCATGTTGTTGTTGAGTATGAAAAGCTTCCTATATGTGTTGAGTGGAATGTTAATTGAAGCTAAGTTGTCAAACTGGTTAGTTGATGTTGAGCTTGTAGTAGTTGCTTAGTGATGGAAATATCAGTGGATGCCAAATGAATTCGAAATTGATTATTGTTGAGATTACAATTGTCTAAGCACTTAGCATTAAATACAAAGTTATCAAAGGATATATGATTTATTTCAGTTCATTTTTCATCATTTCAAAATTGAGAAAGAGCAAGAAGAGCTAGAAGAAACCTACAAATTTATCAGAAGTGATTATTGAAGATTTATGTAGTAATTCATTGCCAGTTCATCATATTTTCTAAGGCTTTTATCAAGATTTGAGCTACATAGTTTAAATTTTCATAAACCCTAGCTTGTCACAATGGCATTGAGTTCAAAAAATGTTGAAGGAAAGGAAGTTTTAAACATTTAGCTAGTTAGTAAGAAAGTTAAGCAGCCTATATTTAAAGCCATTCCTAACATCTCTTATAAACAAAACCCTTTTGGCACATTGTCTATGATCCTACCAAATGTGATAATGGTGCAAGATGTGAGGAAATGCTAAAATTGCAAGATAGGAAGCATTGGTGATATGGAAATAAGAGGTGCATACAATAGGTTGTGCAAAAATGGTGTTTTGAAGGAAGAATACAAAATTGTTGAGAAAAAGGGTTTAACACAAGCACCAAATTTTTCAAATGTATTTAAAATAGATTGGATACAAATTGTACTAAGTTAAATTCATGATGGTTCCATGTGGATAGAAGGAGGACCAATCAAAATAACTAAGAAAATAATTCAAAGGGTTACTAGCTACCTAACCCTAGATTGGCCCAAAACACTTAGAAGTGATTCCAAGGAAATGATTGAGAAGAATACTAGAATAGTCTAGAATAAGAGAGGTATGACTATTGATACAATCACAGATCCTCTTATCAATTTCACTATAAGGGTAATCTCTCATAAATTCTATCAATCTAATAGATTGAATAGTGTACCCTGCATAGTTGTGGATGTTGGTTATAAAATTTTTAAGAAAAATCATACATATGATCTAGTAGAACTTCAATTACAACAACTTATGGAGAATCTTGGAGAAATAAGGAAAACCAAGAGTGCACAATGTAATTTTGGACCTATACTAGTTTGCATATTCTTTTATGTACAAAACACAGTTCTCTCATTTGGAATAGTAGGATGGAAGACTAATAGATCATTTGCAACACAAATTGGGGAGTCTATTGAGTAACTAGGAGAAAACTTTGAATCCATAATGACTAATTACTTTGAAGACTTCAAAGAGTCAATGAAGCAAAGACTTAGAATACCAGTTTCCTTAGTTTAGAAACATTATAATGATGTATGTTTTCTTGTTGATGCTGACTACACATTTTTACAAGCTGCCACACCAAGGGTAAGATGGTTGAGACCCTTAGATTATGAGGTCAATGTAGATGAAGCCTTAGTAGCCATAACAGCTCTACTTGCAAAAGAAGTAGATAAGACTACCAAAGTTTTTGGAAATTATGAGATGGTGAAATCAAAGATTATCATGGAACTAAAAACTACCTCTATAATCAAGAAGAAGGACAAGCTAGTAAATAAATTGAAAGAAAAATTTGGAGAGGGTGCTGAGGAGTAAGAGGAAGAAGAAGAAGAAGAGGATGAAGAGGAAGAATAAACACAAGCTCAAGAACCTCTAGCTTTAACTCGAGGCATGGGAGAAGACAAAGAAGAGGAGGAGATTGAAGGTGCCAAGGGAGAAGAAGGTGAGGAAGCACATACTCTTGTCGAATCAAAGAAGAGGAAAGCCAAGGCACAACCCATGGCAAGGGCAAAAAAGATTGTAAAATCAAGTCAGCCAAAGCCCACTATACCTACTACAAGGGCCACCACACATGCAACTATCCAAAAGGCCAAGGAAAAGACCAACTAGACAAAGAAAGGAGGACATGAGTAGAAAAGACAAAGAAGGAAGTATGTGGCTCAACTAGATTCTGATGAAGAGTAAGTAGAATCAGATGATAACAACCAATTCAAGGTGATAAGTTATAATCCTCTCACAGATCTTGAGAACTTATGTGAAAATGTCAAGAGAAATGTAGATTTATCAAGTCTTAGTCATATTGATTTTGATAAATTAGGTAAAGAAGAGAAAAACCAAGTGGAAGAGGCATTATATGCCATGATGCCAAAGTTCAAGAACACATCACTAGAATTTTCCAACTCAATACCTAAAATCCTATATGATATTGTTGAGCAAAAATGACATTATTATCTAAATTTGGAAAGAAAAATTAGGGAAACCACACTAGCCCAAGTAATGCCAAAGTTGACAAAAGGAAAAATTGCTAAGGTAGTAAAGAAATATGAAGTTAGGTTCACACCTAAATATAGACCCTTTATCATTCTGCAAAATAATATTGAAGATGTTATTAAGAAATCAACACAAATATGGAAACTCATTTATGGGTTAGTCATTGTCAAGAAAGGAGAAGCTAACCCTTTAGAGGGTAAAGATGCTAACAAAGATGATGGAAAATATGATGATAAGGAAGATGATGAAAAAGATAACACAGTTGGAGGAGAGATAGAAAAGCAAGATTATGATAAGGCAACTTCTGAGCAATACCAAGAAGAACAAAATGTGCATGACACACAATTGTTGAGTGTCAATCCTCCCCATGACACAACCAAAACCACTAAAACTATAACTATTAAGGATGTCTCTGATCCATTAGTTTAGAACATAAATCCTCTTACTACAAAAGATTTAAAGAAGATATTAGATCAATCTAGATTGCAAGCTAAACCATGTGGCAATCCATTTTTGGTTAGTGTAGAATAATTACAAAAGGCAGTAACTAATGTCACAAGGGAAAAGGTGAATCCACAAGAACCACCTTCCATCATCCCTTTAGTTACTAATGTACAACCTTTGATTCAGATGATAGTAGGTATATCGACCAAGGTTGTTACAATTAAGAAGAAAGTAGAAGAGAAAGACATCACTACAGGACAATAGAAGGAAATAGGATAGATAGATTCATTTGTACCTATAACACAAGAACAAGTTGCAAGCCAAGTCATAATAATAGACTAAGGCAAGCCAAAATAGATAGAACAAAAGGGTTAGGAACAAGTGGCCATCCAAGAACTGGTAGCTTTACCAACATCTGGCACTTCTTTTACACAAAATCTTCAAAAATTGACCACATATGCTACTCCATTCTAGATCTTAGTGCCAAGCCCAAGCTCATCAAAGGTTGAAAAAGTAATATATTATGGAGATATAAACCTTGATGAAGAAATTATTATTCCAAAGTATGATTATGATACTATGATATTGGGAAAATAGGCATTTTATAGCAAGCCTTAGAAATGAAAAAGCATCAAGAAATGCTTAGGAGAGAACATAGGCAGAAGCAAGCACTTAAAGACATCAAGGACATCTTTCTAGATTCATTTAGTCCACCAACTCCTAAAGAGACCAAGCCACTAATAGAAAAACTAAAAAATATAGTGGAGAAGGTCAGTAATGAAGACCTTGATACAAATGCAAAACTATTACAATGGTCTGAAAAGAAGTTTGAAAGCAAGGTAAATAAGAAAATATCTAGTGAGATAGGACTACAATAAGTTACACTAGAAACCAAGGTTGAGGATGTGAAGAAGGTACTTGAGAATATCTTTTCATTATACACAAAACTATGCAATCCTACACTCTTCACCCAACAAACCAGAAGTCACATTCTAAGCTTGGAAAGCCAAATATCTGCATCAGATGCAAGACTACCTACAAATCTAGCTCAGAGTGAGAAGCATTTTAGGACATTGGTTTAGACATAGAGTTAGTTAGTTGTCTTAACAACAAATGAAGCTAACATTATAGACAAATTAACAAGCATTCAAGCTACCTTCACCCCACATATGGAGATAATGCACAAAGAGCTAGGCTATGTTGAAACTCTACTGAAGAAATATCCCAATCTTTCTACTTTAGATGATCTACTACACCTCGCTGCCAAGCTTGCAATCCAAATTAAGTCATTGGTTTTTGCATGTGATAATTGGGATGCAACCCTAAGGATAATAATGGATGTCCACTAATCTTTTTTGGACAAACACACCATAGGTATATAGCCCATTTGACATAAGTGTCAAAAAGGGGGCAAAATATAATATGGGGTAGTATGAACAAAAGGGAGAGAAATAAGAAAGGGGGAGCATAGCAACAAGGAGAAAAAAATATAGGAGAATAAGAACAAAGGGGGAGATATACATTTTTGGGGGAGAAAGTAGCAAAAGAGATAGATATCAGGTAAGGGAGAGCATATCAGATAAAAGAGTATTAGTAATACGGCACATTGAATTCAAAGTGTATCAATTAGTGTAACATTTTGAATTTTTGAATATTTTTTTATATAAGTCGAGCCATGGATATGTTATGATCGAAAAATTAAGGATAATATTGTATATTCAAGTATTTTTGACACTCATGCCAAAGGGGGAGATTTTTTATCTCCGATTGGTTTTGACAAGTGAGTATCAATACACTTAAGCCATTTTCCAAATTCATGCCAAACTAGTAATACACGTCAAGCACAACATGTATATATTAGACCATACCAAGTTGTAATGAGTGTGAAGTCACTCATGTGTCGAGTCACTCAAGTGCCAAGCAAATAGACCATGCTAAGTGATTCAGGATCTATGGATGAAGGAAAATTGAAGGAGTGAACAAGATAGTTTGCATGTAGAGCATTCAAGGTGACTTAGAATTTATGAAGAAAGAGTGAATTGTAGAATTAGTTAGAGAAGAATAGAGGATAAAGAAAAGAATACAGCATTGAGATATTTGATCATGAAGGATCAATAAGACATTGTTTAGAGGTGATATATTATCACGAAAGCAAGTGCCAACCATAGGATCTATGTTGAGAAATTTTAACAAGTGATTTCAATTAAATCTCTTAAGTAGAGTAGTCTTAACAAGCTATATGAAATCCTTTAACAAGGTGCTTAGTTTTAAGTTGAAGTCCTCTAACAAGGCACACTTATAACAAGGTGTTGAAATCCTCTAACAAGGTGAGACCTAACAGTCTTTGTAAGCCTTTAATAGGGCATAAATTTCATAGGGTAGATCATTTTTCATGGTCAAAACATTGTAACCTTCATTGGATACACTTTATTTCTACAATAGTGAAGATTTGTGGGTGTCATCCCCACCCCAGTTTTACCTTATCACTTGGAGGGTTTCTGGGTAATCATATCTAGTGTTATGTGTATGAATGCTTATATGGTTATATGATTTAGATGCATACACTTCACATGTTATTTCAGCTTACTTATTAATGCATGTGATGAATGAATGGTGAAAGTTTTATGGGTCCAAGTTTAAACTACTAATTCACCCCCCCCCCCCCCCCCCCCCAACCTTCATAAGTTTACCTTTCCTCTTGTAATTCCAATAGTATGTGGATGGTAGGTAGAATTGAATGATAGATTAGTGCCCAATGTTTTCCATAAGGTCCTCTAAAAATTACGTTGGAATTTTACATCATTGTCTAAGATAATGGATGTTGGTAATCCATGAATCCTGACTAATTCTTTGAAAAATAGGTTAGTAATATGTGAAGCATCATTAGAGCTTTTGCAAGGAACAAAATGAGCCATTTTACTAAAATTTTCCACATTAACAAAAATGCTATCAAAATCTTGTCTAGTCCTTGGGAAACCCAAGACAAAATCCATACTCACACTATCCCATGGCTTTGTTGGAATAGGTAAGGGCTAATGAAGACCTTGGTTTGTCCTTACTCCCTTGGCTCTTTGGGAAATGTTACAAGTTTCAACAAACTTTCTGACATGGGTAACTTTGGCCAATGATAGTTTCTCCTTAGGAGCTCTAGAGTTTTTTTAATCCCAAAGTAACTTCCTAAGGTTAACAATTTTCTAAATATAAATAATATTATAAAATCTTATGTGTATAAGGATACTATAGGATTAATCAATACAATAGTGATACTATTTATTATAACTTATTGGATAATTTAATGCTCAACTCAAAAATTAACTCTTAATTAAATATTAACTACATTAATATCTTATAAATTATGACTATAACATATTATGATATTATTAATTTAAATGATCTTAAATTATAAATAACTATCAATATTTTGTCACTCTTGCTAAGTGGAAGATGGGTTTGACCCTTCGGTTGAGCTCAGTCAAATGACCCCTATTTGGGTGAGGCTTCTTCTTCCCCTAGAGTGATAGGATGAAATAATTTTTGATCGATTGGAGACTCCTTTGAAAACTATATTTTGGTGGATATGGTAACATTATCCAAATCTCAATTATTTTTACTAGGTTCTATGTCAATGTGACTATTAATTTAAGACTCTACCTAACTCTATGGTGCTCAAATCAAAATTTGGAAAGCAAATCCATGCTATTATTTATGATAATGTTGTTCTTTATTGTCATACGTGTAAGCTCAAAGAACACTCCTTAGGAATTTCTAATAACCTCCCCCCATTGGATTTGAATGAAAAGGGGAAAAAACTCCCAAGTGTTAAATTTTTTCATGGTGAAACCTCAAATACTACTACCACCTCAGGTGAGGTTGAAAAAAAGTCTAATTTAACACCACCTTAGTTGTGGTTTATACTATTTTATCCTATTTTCTCATACAGAATCTATTTGTGGAAGTGGGGAGACATCACAACCCTTAATCTCATAGAGAGAATGACAACTTTTTTCTCTCTCGTGTCACTATTTTTGTAGTAGATTGGATCCAAGCCCACCAATAAGCCCATAGAGTTTACTAATGATGACAACCTAGGTGATGCCAAAGGGGAGTGGAAATACCAAAACAAGAAAATAAGAAGTAAAAAAATAGATGTGGGAATGGAGACACCAAGAGGAAGATCATCAAAAAGAGTTTATATACAAAAGTTTCTTGCAAGGGATATTAGTGCTAGTTGGAAACTAACCTCAGATATAAAGAAAAAAGATAAGAAATTATTTTACTCTCTTCTAACATTAGGGGATGAAATATACTAAGGAATACATATTCTATTAGAAAGTATATATTTTAACACAAAGTTGATATCCTACTCCTACAAGAAGTTAAAATATCTTACTCATATTTTTACATTAAAGGGAATAATTTTTGTTTGTGGGATTATTTACTTTACATTGAATCATTGAGGACCTCTAGAGGGATTGCTTGTTACTCAACAAAATCCTCTATAGGCTATTGAACAATACTTTGATATGGTTGTCATTGTTGGCAAACCACATACGTAGATAACATAAGAAAGGTATATCACATAGAAGAGCTATAGATTAATAGATAATTCTTATCCAAGAACTAATATCATTGTCAAAAAAATAGAGAGCTATTAGTACATAGGATATGAATAGAGCTATAGGTAGAAAGGAAGCATTATCAAAACAAATGAGAGATATTGGTAAATGACATAATAATTTGACAAATTAGAATTATTATCATCACTGGAAAATATTAATTAGATCTGAATGAATGACATATGGAAGGAAACATGGCAATAAATAATTTTTAAATGGTTTTTAGATAAAGGTGAAAATATTTGAGAGGTTAATTCGAGGAAGGACAAGAAAATGAGAATATAGATTATTGGGAATTATAGAGAAAATAACTAAGGATGACATCTAAAGTAAAAATGGTTTATGGAAGATTCAAGAAGATGTATAATGGAACCCTAATTAGGTTTAGGAAATGTTAATAATGAGAGAATATATAAGAGTGATCAAGAAAAAAAAGAAAAAAAGAAAGCATGTGTGTGTGTGTGTGTGTGAAGGATTTGTTACATATTACCAAAAAGTAAGAGAAAAGAACAAACGAATTCCATAACAAAGAAGGAGCAAAAAAGGATTTGATAAGTTAGGAAGGAGTGATTATTAGTCAAATTGTTAGCATTATATCATAGTTTTTATAATACTTTTAGAAGATTCATATCACTTGTTATGTTGTCATTGATGTGAAGCCTGATTGGTAAGACATTATGCTAAACCAATAGAGTGCCATATCATTTGATTGATGAAGAGGATTTAAAGAAAGTATAATGATGAAGAAATTATTGATAAGTGTATATATTTCAATGAGAACTTGATGAGTATGAATTTTCCAATATAATGTTGATTTGATTATTTTACATGATTTGACTAAGTATTGAGAACATGTATATAAGAAAATCATGAAGTGAAAGATAGTTTGGTTGGTGAATGAAGAAATTATCATTACTGAACTACTAAATTTGTCACCAAATGCATGTAAAGTGAATGAAGAAAGTGTATTATTAACCAAGAAAAAATAATTTTAACTGAGTGTAGTATTGACAGAGTGAAGTGTAATGTTAAAACAAGAAAGGAAAAGAAGAATAATTTGGAAAAAAATTGATTCGAGGCTAACATTTGATGGAAATAAATATCATTTGACAAGCTTCAAGGATAAGGATGAAGTTATTTATGAGATCTACAACTAGAGAAAATCAAATAAGATCTATTGAAGGAGATTTGATAATTTAGATTGAAATGCAAAGTGTAAGGTTAAGGAATGATACCTAAGTATCTAGATTTAATGAATCTAAGCTAGGTGAAGATCAAAAAATTGTGATTGAGAAACAAAACAATGAAGAATCTGGTGAAGTGAAAAAAAAATTCTATTGAAAGAGTGAACTAGATGTTCATTGTTGCTAATCAAGTTGACATTAAAAGGAGATAACCAAGGGATAACTGAGTAGAGCTTCATTTTAAAGATCAAGTGAACTGTTAAGTTGATGTGTATGTGAGTGGATCAGTTATAATCACTCTTAAGGAAGAAAGAGGATGATTAATATAGAGATATGAATAATAATAGGTGATTCTATTCTAAATAGGTCATTCATTGTTACTCTCTAATCATTGTAGCAGAAAATTTCTTAACCAAGTGGACCTAACAAGTTTTATTTGTAAATATATTTGTATGTCGACATTTAATTAAATGTTATGTAAATCCTTTAGTGTTGGAATTACAATAGGAAAGGTAAAAATTTTGGAGGGGTGGTGAATCAGTAGTTTAAACTTAAACCCATAAAAACTTTCACCACACATCCATCTCATACATTCAATGAGTAAACTGAAATAACATGTAAAACATATACATCTAAATCATGTAAACACATAAGCAATCATACACATATGACACTAGATATGATTACCCAGAAACCCTCCAATAAGAAGGTTAAACTGGGGTGGCGATGACACCCACAAATCTTCACTACTATAGTAAAAAAGTGTATCCAATGAAGGTTACAATATTTTGACCATGACACATGATCTACCCTGTGAAAGGTATACCCTATTAAAGGCTTACAAAGATTGTTAGGTCTCACCTTGTTAGAGGATTTCAACACCTTGTTAGAAGTGTACCTTGCTAAAGGACTTTAACTTACAACTAAGTAAGCACCTTGTTAGAGGATTTCATACAGTCTATTAGGACTACTTTGTTAAGAGATTTTGATTGAAATCACCTATTAGAATGTCTTAGCTTTGATCCTGTAGTTAGCACTTGCTTGCTTGATAATAGATCACCTCTAAACTGATGTCTTATTGATCCTTCTTGATTAGATGTCTCTTTGATGTATCCTTTTCCTTTCCTCTATTCTACTCTAATTGATTCTGCAATGTTGTTTCACTTCATAACTTCTAAGCTACCATGAATGCTCTATTTGCACAGACAAACTTCTCTCTTCTCTCCTTTAATTTTGTACACACTTGCTAAAGAGTTTAGGGTTTGTCCTACTTAAGAATACCTAGTGACTTAGGGTTAGGTATGAATCTATGACTGAGATTCATCCATTTTGTTGTGTAATCCTTCCTATTTTTTGATTGGCTATGTGTAATTGCTTAGGAAATCCAACTAAAGATTTGTTCTTAACTCCAAAATATCAAAACTCAATCTTAAGTTGGCTCAAAAATGGATTACAGAGTTGTTTGTGCCTTTACAAACAAATATGCCAAAACTATATTTCTCAGCATCTGAAGTCTTTGATGCTCGGCATACACTAATCTCTCTGGTGTGACTCAACACTTGTATTTCTTGACATCAACTATTTACATTGCTCCTATGTCACTCGACATATATTATCTACTTAGCATTTGAGTGACTTCGTATATGAGTGGCTCAACACTCACTATGGCTTGGCATGGTCTTATATATATATATATATATATATATATATATATATATATATATATATATATATATATATATATATATATATATATATATATATATATATATATATATATATATATATATATATATATATATATATGTTGTGCTCAACATGTACTACTAGTTTGACATGAACTAAGTAAATAACTTAAGTGTGTTGACACTCACTTGTCAAAACCAATCTGAGATAAAAAATCTCCCCCTTTGACATGAGTGTCAATGAAACTTGAATATATGTTAATATCCTTAATCTCATGAGCATAACATATCTTAACTCAAGTTATATACAAAACTTCAAAATGTTAAAATTTTGTAATCACTTAGATACCTCAAAATTTGATAACTCTCCCTAGGTTGATATGTTTATTCTAAATCCAAAATTTTGTGCTCCTATTGAGTAAATGTGTCTCTAATGATACACTTTTGACTTCATGTTGTTTTTCTGATACTCTTTCATCTGATACTTCTCATATGTTTTGACGGTTGCTCTCCCGTAGTTGATTCTAGTGTTTCTTTGTTCCTTTTATTTCTTGATATCCTTGTATCTCCCCAAAAAAATTATTCTTTATTACTCCCAAAAGTAATATCTCCCTCATTCTTTTATTTCATTCTCCCCTTTTTCTCTATTTCTCCTCCAAAAATATTTCTCCCCCTTTATCTTATTCTTCCCCTTTTTGAAACTTATGTCAAATGGGCTATACACTTATTGTATGTTTTTCTAGAAAGGATTTATGGACATCCAATATCATCTTAAGAGATGCATCCCAGTTCTCACATGCTACATCCAATGACTTGATTTGGATTGCTAGCTCGACAACAAGGTGGACTAGACTATCTAAGGTAGAAAGATTTGGGTCTTTCTTCATTAAAATTTCAGCATAGCCTAGCTCCTTGTGAAAATTTTCCATATGGGAGGTGAGAGTTACTTGGATGCTAGTCAATTTGGCCCTTATGTTGGCCTCATTTTCTATTAATATAATTAACTAACTCTGTGTTTGAAGCAATGTCCCTGAAATGCTTCTCACTTTGAGTTGGATTCATTGGTAGTTTTGCACTTGATGCAGTAATTTGGCTCTCTAGACTCAGAATGTGACTTGTGGTCTCTTGGGTGAAGAGTGAGAGATTACAAAATTTAGTGTACAATTAGAATATGTTCTCAAGTACCTTCTTCACATCATCAACCTTATTTTTCCAATGCAACTTGTGTTAGTGCTATATCACCTAATATTTTCTCATTCACTTTGTTTTGAAACTTCTTTTCTAACCATTCTAAAAATTTAGCATTAGTATCTAGGTCTTCATTACTGATATTTTCCAATTTTTCTATCAGTTGTTCCATTAGTGGCTTGGTTTCATTTGGAGTTGTAAAACTGAATGCATCTGAAAATATGTCTTTAATATCTTTTAGTGCCTACTGTTGTCACAAAAGTTTGTACCCTTTCTTGAGGTTTGACCCTCAAGTGACCTTGTGCAACATGGAAACAACATCCAAGTGCGGGACTTGTGCTTTGAGGTTGAATCTTTGGAGAAGGCCGGTTTCCTTTGCTATCAGGGTGCACATAAACTACTACTCTAAAGGAAAAGGGAGGAGACTGAAATTAAGAAGCAAAAATAGAAAGGGAGATGATGCACCGAGATAGAATGGTGGTTACAACTTTGTCCATGTACGTACAACACATTAGTGAAAAGTTTAGAATACACTAGTCTCAACTCTATTTTATCTCTAAGAATCCATGACGTAGGAACATCCAGTGGTGTAAGGGAAATCCTGTATCACCCAAAAAAATATGCTTAGAGATAGTTTCTATTTAATATGTTTTTATTTTTTGGATACCCATTTAGGTCAAATAAAGGTTCCAACTCTCACAGTTCCACTGCTAGTTTTCTAGGTTAGAGTTTTAAAGCACCTTGGGATACATGTAAATGCAAAAAATGGGTTATTTTGTAATAGGGCCAAAATTATGATGAGCTAGAGGGTGTAATTTGGAGGGATGATTATACTTGTAATTTTAAGTGCTCCAAAAAAAGAATCAAGTCAAAAGACTTTACAGTTAGAAAGTTATTACAGTTTTAAGTTTTTTGGAGACCTCCTAAGAGCACTTCAAAGTCAAATTTGGGGCACTAAATGACCTTGTACGAGGCCAAAAAATGGGGATGAGAAAATCTTGTCCATAGGGATGTAGAGAACTTTGAGAGCTTTTTGGAAATGTAAACGGTTCGTCAATCAAAGTCCTGGTTCAAAAGTTATGCCTCCCAGAAGTTCAACTACCGTTTTTGGATTCTTCTAATTTTACACTGACTTTTAATGTGACTTTTGGAACCTTCTATTTTGGAAATGGATACCAACTAGCATATTCTAGAATGTATTCCTAACCCTAAATGAATTGGGGTCTATTTAAGAACATTTCTAGCATTGTAAAGGCAATTCTTAATGGAGTTAGAGTGGAGGTATTGTGTGGAGGATTTCTTTCTCTAGAATCATATTGTTGTAATGCCATAGAGAATTTTTCATTGATAATAATATTTTCCTTTTCTTGTGTGTTCATTCTGGTCTTTGGTTGTGTCTCCATCAAGTGGTATCAGAGTAGGAGTTCCTTAGTGTACAAAAAAATTGCCAAAGTGTGAGACAGTTTGCACCTGGACTGTGTGGTTGTGGGATTGAGACAAGAAGATGCCTCCATGAAGGGAACATGGTGGAAGGACCAAAGTTGTTACTCCTAAAGTTAGAGCCCTCCAGAGACAATTTCAAGCATTGCAAGAGGAGATTTGCAGAGTATTGAATGTTGCCACATGCAATGAAAGTGAGGAAGAAAATGAAGAAGAAGAAAATATCAGACAGGAAGGGGAAGGTGAAGAGGAAGTCCTAAATCAAGTAGAGAAGAGGCTTTTTAGGGCCATTTCTAAGCTTGGAAAAAGACCTAAAAATTGATGTGGGTACATTTTTGGGAACCCTAAACCTAGATGAGTTGATTGATTGGATCAATGAACTAGAGGAATATTTTGAGTATGAGGATATCAGAGACCCAAAGAGGGTTAAATTTGCAAAGGCCAAAATGAAAGGCCATGCCAAAATCTAGTGGCAAGAGGTTTAGCTAGAAAGGAATAGAAGAGGAAAGAAGAAAATCAGAAGGTGGGATCGCATGGTGGACAAACTAAAGAAGCAATTCATTCCTATTGATTATGAGCTTGATTTGTTCAAGAAAATGCAAGGGTTAAAGCAAGCAAGAAAATCTGTCTAGGAATATACAGAGGAATTTTATCAACTTTTTATAAGGGCAGGGCATGTAGAAGCCAATAAGGAGAAAGTTTCCCATTACCTCAGTAGGCATGTACAAGTTAAGCCTAGTTAGAATGACTAGCATTGAAGAGGCATACTAGATTTCCCTACATGTTGAAGAGAAGCTAAACAAAAAGTTTGACAAAAGGAAAAGAAGGTGTGATCAAGGAGGAAGGGGTGATGGTAGGTCATTTGGAGGCTAAAATGAGACCCAAAAGAAAAATGAAGATGTGGGTACTAGCATGAACCAGAGGAAAAAGGGTTTCAATCACTCTCGTGATCAAGACTTTGGAGATCAGAGAGGAAGAGGCAAAGGACATAGACAAGGTTTAGGAAGAGAAGGCTTCTATGGTACCTACTTTCATTGCAATGAAGAAGGTCATCGTGCATTTGAATGCCCTCAATGAAAAGGAAGGACAAATAGGAGAGTTGATGGTCAAGCAAGGGTTGCTCATGTGGATAAGGATGCATAGTCATCACATTCTGAGGATCCAAAAAGAGGAGAGGTTCTTGTAAATGAAAGGGTCTTACTAAGCGGTGAGACTAAACCTAGACAAATGGGGAGTTTGTTTTGTACATGGTGCAAGTGTGGGGATAAGTGTTGTGATGTGATTGTTGATGGTGGCAGCACTGAAAACTTGGTGTCTGAGGGGATGGTCTCTAGGCTAAAGCTCAAGAGGGAGAAACACCCCCAACCCTATCAAATTGCTTGGGTGAACGATGATCATAAGGTCCTGGTCAGTGAATAGTGTTTGGAAAAGTTCAAGATTGGGAGTTACCATGATGAAGTTCTCTGTGACGTTGTTCCAATGGATGTCTACCATTTATTGTTGGGAAGACCATGGCAATTTGATAGACATGTTGTACATGATGGTCACGCAAATACATACTCTCTGACAAAGGGTGGAGTTTGCCACAAACTGAAGCCCTTGATAAAGGAAGGTGAAAAGGTATGAAAAAGTGCTAGGATATGTCTTGTTGATGGGAAAAAAAATTGGATGGTATGAAACATCAGCATATGTATTATGCTTTGATTCCTAGAAGAGATAAGGAAGGTAGTAGTGAAATTCCACTTGAAGTTTCAGGCCTATTAAGTGAGTATGAAGATGTCATCCCTGATAATGTTTCAGAAGGTTTGCCATTAGTAAGGCAGATTAGTCATCAGATAGATTTAATCCCTAGAGCTAGTTTTCCTAAGAAGGTTTCTCATAGGATGACTCCTACTGAAATTGAGGAGCTAAATAGACAAGTTTAGGAGCTATTGAGGAAGGGTTTTATTCAAGAGAGGCTAAGTCCATGTGCAGTACCTATAGTATTAATACCAAAGAAGTATGGAGAGTGGAGAGTGTGCACAAACTCTCAAGCTATAAATAGAATAACCATCAAGTATCAGTTTCCTTTGCCAAGAATGTATGATCTTATGGACTGCTTGAGTGGAGCTCAGTACTTCACAAAGATAGATCTCAAGAGTGGCTATCATCAGATATGGATATGAGAGGGAGATAGTGAAAGACTACATTCAAGACCAAGGAGGATCTATATGAGTGGTTAGCTATTTCCTTTGGACTGACCAACGTGCCAAGCACCTTCATGCGGCTTATGAATGAGGTACTAAAGAAATTCTTGGGAAAATTTGTTAGTTTCTATTTGGATGATATTTTAATTTTTAGTAAGACTTTGGATGAACATTTATTGCACATTCGTAGTGTCCTTAAAAGGTTGAGGGAAGAGAAAATTTTGATTAATTTGAAGAAATGTAGCTTTGTAAAAAAAAGAGTCTACTTGGGGTTTGTTGTATCATCTGAAGGTCTCAAAATGGATCCAGAGAAGGTAAAGGCCATCTTGGAATGGCCTACTCCAAGGTTTGCTACTGAGGTGAGATCATTTCATGGTCTAGTTAGTTTTTATCAAAAGTTCATTAAGAATTTTAGTGGCATATGTGCACCCTTGACTGAAACAATAAGGGGGGATAGGAAAGAGTTCAAGTGGACTACAGCAGCTACAAGGAGTTTTGAATTGTTAAAGAAGAAGGTGATAGAGCAACTTGTGTTGGAACTTCCAGATTTTAGTAAGGTGTTCCATGTAGATTGTGATGCTAGTGGCAGTGCTATTAGGGCTGTATTGAGCCAAGAGGGTAAGCCCATTGCATATTTTAGTGAAAAATTGAATGATTCATAGAAGAAGTATTATGTTTGTGATCAAGAGTTCTATGCAATTGTTATAGCCTTAAAGAAATGGAGGCATTATTTATTGCCAAAAGAATTTATCTTGTATACTAATCAACAGGCATTGTAGTACCTAAATAGCCAAGGTAAATATAACTAGAGACATATGAAGTGGGCAGAGTTCATCCAGAGCTATACATTTGTGTTAAAACATACAAGTGGAAGGTCTAATAGGGTTTTAGATGCATTGATTAGGAGATAGTTGTTGCTTATGGTAATGCAGGTTGAAGTGGTTGGGTTTGATGAACTCAAGAATTTGTACACGAAGGATCTTGATTTTGCTAAAGCATGGAAGGCTTGTAAAGAACCTATTACTATAGATAGAACCAGGTGGCTAGATTATTTTATTTAGGATGGTATGTTGTTCAAGGGTAGCTAATTATGCATTCCAAAGAGTTCCATGAGGGAAAACTTGATCAAAGAGAAACACAGTGGGGGAATGGCAGGACACTTTGGTCAAGATAAGACCATTGCCATTCTTAGAGAGAAAATTATTTTTAGCCTCAAATGTCACAAGATGTGAAGAAATTTGTGCAAAGTTGTCAAGTATGTCAAGCAGCCAAAGGATTTAGTCACACTACTAGACTTTATCATCCATTGCATGTTCCATCAAAGCCTTGGGAGGACATAAGTATGCATTTTGTTCTTCGATTGTCGAGGACACAAAGGGGTAATGACTTAGTATTTGTAGTGGTTGATAGGTTCTCCAAGATGGCACATTTCATCCCATGCCATAAGACTCCTGATGTTGTACATATTGCAGATTTATTTTTCATAGAGGTGGTGAGACTACATGGTCTCCCAAAGAGTATTGTTTCTAGTAGAGATGCTAAATTTGTGAGGTATTTCTGGAGGACTTTATGGAAGAAGTTAAGGACATAATTGCATTTAATTCTACACATCATCCACAATTTGACTGATAGACCGAAGTGGTAAATAGAAGTTTGGGCAATTTGCTAAGGTGTTTAGTGGGAGATAAGCCCAAGGGATGGGATTTGATTCTACCACAAGCAAAATTTTCTTACAATAATTCTATAAATAGGAGTAATGGTAGATCACCATTCCAAATTGTGTATGGAAGTAGTCCAAGGACTGCACCAAAATTGAGGAAGATGGAGCAAGGGGAGAGGACAAGTGCCGAGGTAGAAGAATTTGGTAAACATATCAAGAGCCTACATGAGGAGGTCCATGCACACATCACCAAGATGAATCAACAGTATAAAGCTAGGGTAGATCAAAGGAGAAGACATAAGGATTTCTAAGTAGGGGATATGGTTATGGTACACTTACAAAAGGAACAGTTTCCAGTGGGTACTTACAACAAGCTGAAGATGAAGAAATTTGGCCCCTATAAAATTTTGAAGAAACATGACTTGGGAAATGCATATGAGGTAATTTTGCCAAATGGGATTCACATTTCTTATATCTTCAACATTGTACACTTAACAGAATATCATGATGATGTTGCAGATGATGGGTTGATGCTAGAGCCATGTCCAATTCCTACTTCTAAAAAGGAGGAGATAGAAGACATTCTAGATAGTCGTGTGGGTAAGAGTACCAGAAATAGGGAGTATGAAGAGTACCTAATGAAGTGGAAAGGACGACCAATAAAGGACTCAACTTGGATGTCAGTAGTGGAGGTTTCCCATTTGGGTTTTCCTCAACCATAAAGTGATAGGGTCACTTTTCAATCTACCCTGGGTGTTTGATGCAGGAGCATCCAATGGTCTAAGGGCAATCTTGTATCACCCAACAAAATATGCTTAGAGATAGTTTCTGTTTAATGTGTTTTTATTTTTGGCTACCCATTTGTGTCAAATAAAGGTTCCAACTCTCACAATTCCACTATTAGTTTTTTGAGTTAGAGTTTTAAAGCACCTTGGGATACGTGTAAATGCATAAAATGGGTTATTTTGTAATAGGGCCAAAATTATGATGATTTAGAGGGTTTAATTTGGAGGGATGATTATACTTATAATTCTAAGCACTCCAAAAAAAGAATCAGGTCAAAAGACTTTACTATTAGAAAGTTATTATAGTTTTAAGTTTCCTGGAGCCCTCCTAAGAGCACTTCAAAGTCAGATTTGGGGCACTAAATGGCCTCGTACAGGTCCAAAAAATGAAGGACAAGAAAATCTTGTCCATAGGGTTGTAGAGAACTTTGAAAGCTTTTTGGAAATGTAAACGGTTCATCAATCACAGTCTTGGTTCAAAAGTTATGCCTCCCAAAAGTTGGACTACCATTTCTAGATTCTTCTAATTTTACACCGACTTCTAACATGACTTTTGGAACCTTCTATTTTGGCAGTGGATGCCAACTAGCATATTCTAGAATGTATTCCTAACCCTAAATGAATTGGGGCCTATTTAAGAACATTTCGAGCATTGTAAATGCAGTTCTTAGTGGATTTAGAGAGAAGGTATTGTGTGGAGGATTTCTTTCTCTAGAATCATACTGGTGTAAGTCCATAGGGCATTTCATTGATAATAATATTTCCCTTTTCCTATATGTTCATTTTAGTCTTTGGTTGTGTCTCCATCAATCCACATGTAAGTTTGGAATTGGTTGAAGTGCGAAAAGGAAAGACATCTTCACTTATACAACAACCCTCAACAGTTTGGACATGAAGTAAAAACCTTGAAAGCTAGAAAGAAACACCCACCAAAAGGCAAGATACATGCACATTTGACAAATGGAAAGAAAAGGTAAGGAAAGAAAACTATTTCATTAATGGAAGGCAAGAAATTACATAGCATAGTGCTACTGCAAAAAATCCACAAAATAAAGTATTTACAACTTTCCTTTTAAAGATCTCAGGCATAACTCCAATCAAACTTGAAGTTCAAACCCCAACCAAGGGTGGATTCAAGTTGCAGAGAGTAGCAATGAATGAATATTAGAACTAAATTTAATAATGAAATACAATATGTTGTAGAAGTGACAGGAAGGGAAAAGACAAATGCATCCAGTCATAACAAATCAAATCCCATGAGATTTGATCATTACAATAATTAATGAGGCATGGAGATGCATTAACGCCATGGAACAAGGCCCAAAATTTTGGTTCAGCATTAAAGATCAATCCTTGCAATGTGCCATGGCTACAACAAATAAATCAACAGTACTATCAAAGAAAATGCAAGATGGGATAACACACAACTTAACCCATCGTGAAAGTTACATAATTGACCTGTGTGGAATAAATTTTATTTTTCCCCAAAGTTGTGAACCATCAATGTAGATATTCATTCAAATATGGAAGGCCAAGATGTTGCAAAAATCTCCTCAACAAGTGAATAAAACCCAACCATAGATGCATATCTTCCTTTATAACCATGGACGATTGAGATGTAATCAAAATACCCATAAGATGCTTCACAATCTAGTAGCCATGGTATCTTCACAAGAAACCAAAGAAATGATGTGAAAATATGACCACCATCCAATAAAAAGCAACCTAGTACAATAAGGATCCACCATGTGGTGTGGAATTGTTGGTCGACACATTTCTTAAACATTCAGTTGAAGAGATAGAAGTGATTATGGTTAATGCAGAATGTTAACCTGACATAAAAATGTGTGTTAACCCACAACTCGACACATGAAGAAAAAATGAGCCAACTCAACACATGAAGCTAAGCACATGAAGAAACCATGTTAACCTGATCAAGTAGTGTATTAACCCACATCAAAAGAATCTAGCCCATTGAAGATCTCTTAGATGTATTATCAATTATGGGCTAAATGGGGGCCAAAATGGCAAACATTCATGGTGACTCAAAGGGGATGCTTTCTTACTAAGCATAGACTGGTGGCCTTAAGCAATCCATTGGGCATAGAGTCACCAAAAGAAATGACACATTATCCCACCTACAACTTCACAAAATTCTACAAACAGAAAAAAAAAAAAAAAAACTCTAGGGAGCTCAAGAAAGCTCAGAACAACTCTAGAAAAGGAGCAGATGTGCTCATGCACTTCTTGGAAGATAGGAAAGAATTGAAATCAAGAACTACTCTACTATGTACAAGTATTCACAATGCAAAATTTAAACAAAGCCATTGACTAGCTTGTTGAAGTAGTTGCCCTTCCTCACAAATTGGTTCTTCCTTCCATGCATGTGAGTAGCTAAAGATAGTAGCAAGCATAATAGACATGCTTCTACATGGAAAACCTCCTTCCCAATGCTGAAAACAATGAAGCTCTCTAGCACTCTTATGCCTTGATTCTGAGCAAGAAAAACTTGCTCCTCCTTGTGGTATTCTCCCTCATGCTTTGGAATAAGCATCACTGGGGGCAAATTATTAATTTCTTGTAGAGCTAGATGCCTAATAGGGCATCCTCTTGGTGGCTTAGGGTCTAGGCAATCAGCCTTGACCATGTTGTGCTCTTCAATGGTAGCTTCCAACTAGTTTAGAAGTAGCTCTTCCTCTTGTGAAGAAAAAATCTCCACCTCTTGTTCATGCTACTCATGAACCACTTCCTCTAGAGCTACTGGTATGGTGTGACTCTCCACTTGTTGCTACAAAATGGGGGAAGTTTTGTGTGTGAAGTGAGCAAGCCTAGGAGGCTCTTGTACTTCAGCCACTTGTAACTGGGCAAGCTTGAGCCTTGTCTCCTCCTAGCATATAGTAAACCTTCTATCAATGTCCTCCTTAAATTGAGCCTTAAATACTTCCCACTCTAGAGTGTGGATGAAGGCCAAAAACTCACTTTCATTCTCATTATATGCAGTTTGGAAAAAAGAGTCTCGATGAAGTAAGTCCATGTGGAAGCATTTAAACAAGAGACTTCATAGAAAAATGAGAAACAAAAAAATCAAAATCAAAAGATCTTTACACAAACTAGCACTTGATCTATTGAAACTAGAAGATGCATAGAGTTGCCATGGTGTCGAATGAATGCCTCCAAAGGCTAAGGACATTGAGAATAACACCCAAATTCTCAATGGATAAAGATTGCAACTAGCTAATCAGTGGACTTATGAGGCTGAAATCTATGTCCCATTGGGCGTGCCAAAAACTATTGTCACAAAAGTCTACACCCTCATTTATGATTTGACCCTCAAGTGACCTTGTGCAACATGGAAATATCCTTCAAGTGTGGGGCTTGCACTTTGAGGTTGAATCTCTAGAGAAGGCCAGTTTCCTTTGCTATCAAGGTGCACCTAAACTATTGCTTGAGAGGAAAAGGAGAAGGAGATTGAAATTAATATGTAGAAAGGGAAAGGGAGGTGATGCATTGAGATAGATTGGTGGTTATGACTCTATCCATGTATGCACAACACATCAATGAAAAGTTCATAATACACTAGTCCTGACTCTACTCTATCTCCAAGAATTCACATGTAGGTTTGGAACTAGTTGAAATGTTGAAAGGAAAGACATCTTCACTTATATAGCAACTATCAATAGTTTGGACATGACATACAAACCTTGAAAACTAGAAAGAAATATACACCAAAAGGCAAGATACATGCACATTTGACAAATGCCAAGAAAAGGTAAGGAAAGAAAACTATTTTATTAATGGAAGGCAAGAAATTACATGGCATATTGTTGCTACAAAAAATGCAAACAAAGAAGAAATTCCCTAACAAAAAGTATTTGCAACTTGCCTTTTAAAGTGCTTAGGCATAATTCCAATCAAACTTGGAGTTCAAACCCCAACCAAAGGTGGAATCAAGTTGTAGAGAGTAGCAATGAATGAATATCAGAACTAAATCTAATCATGAAATACAATCTGCTATAGAAGTGACAGGTAGGGCAAAGAAAAATGCATCCAGTCGTAAGAAATCAAATCCCATATGATTTGATCATTACATTCATTAATGAGGCATGGAAATGCATTAACGCCATGGAAAAAGGCCCAAAATTTTGGTTCATCATTAAAGATCAATCCTTACAACATGTCATGGCCACAATAAATAATTCTACACCATTTTCAAAGAAAACACAGGATGGGATACCACACAAGTTAACCTACCGTAAAAATTATAGAATTGAGCCACATGGAATAAATTTGATTTGCCCCCAAAGGTGTGAACCATTGATGTAGATCTTCATTCAAATATGGATGGCCAAGATGTTGCAAAAATCTCCTCAACAAGTGAATAAAACCCAACCATAGATGCATATCTTTCTTTACAATGGACAGTTGAGATGCAGTCAAAATACCCACAAGATGCTTCACAATCTACTGGCCATCATATCTTCGCAAGAGACCCAAGCAATGATGCCAAAATACAACCACCATATAATCAAAAGAAACCTAGCACAATAAGGATTTTCCATGTGGCATGGAACTATTGGTCAGCACATTTCTTGAACATTTACTTGAAAAGACATCAGTGATTATGGTTAATGTAGAATGTTAACCCAATGCAAAAATACATGTTAACCTGAAATTCGGCACATGAAGCAATTGAACTAACTTGGCACATGAAGAAACCATGTTAACTTGACCAAGGAGCATGTTAACCCAAATCAAAAGAATCCAGCCCATTGAAGATCTCTCAGATTTATTAGCAATGATGGGCTTATTGCAATATGCCCATTGTTCTATAGTGATGGTGTCATTAACATAGTTGGGAAAAATGATCGCTTCATCAAGGGTCTCATCTCCATACTGAATTACTTTTTCAGCCTTTGATGAACTTGAGCTTGGCACTGAGATCTGCAGTGGTGTAGCATTTGTGCTCAACTTGTAAAGAGTATGACTTGATGGAGTGCCAAAGATTGGTAAGGTTACTAGGGCTTGGATGGCAATTTTCTCCTTCAATTCTAGTTTCATCTCACTCTCTTCAGGCTTACCCTATTTTGCCACAATGACTTGACTTGCACCTTTTCCTTGTGATGTAGGTGCATATAAGTCTATCTAACCTATTTCTATAGTAGCAACTTGTGTTTCCACTGTGCTCTTCTCTATAGTATCAATCTTTGAAATTGTATCAACCTTGTTAGATGTATCTTCTAGCATTTGGACCAAAGGTTGTACATTAGTGACTGAAGGGATGATAGAAGGTGGTTCTTGTGAATTCACCTTTTCCCTTGCAACATTAGTCACTGACTTTTGTAGCCCATCCACATTGACCAAAATAGGAATATCACAAAGTTTGACCTGTAGTGAAGACTGATCTAATATCTTCTTTAAATCATCTTCAGTAAGGGGATTGATGTTCTAATCTGATAGATCAAAAATATCCTTGACTTTTACTATTTTAGTAGTCTCACTTGTGACATGTGGAGGACTGACACTCAGCAATTGTATGTCTTGCACACTCTATTCTTCTAGCTACTCTAACTCAACTATTGCCTTGTCATCTACTTGCATTTATGTTCCTCCTCCAATAGTATTATCTTTTTCATCATCATCTTTCACTTCAATGGGTCCTTGTTCTCCTTCCTTAACTATAGTCAACCCATAAGTAAGCTTCCACATCTGTGTGGACTTCTCAACAACATCCTCAATATTGTTTTGCAAGATGCTAAAGGATCTATATTTAGGTGTGAACCTAACTACACATTTCTTTATAGCCATAGCAATCTGGCCTTAGTTCAGGCATCACTTGGGCTAGAGATATTTCTTAAATTTCTTCTCTGAGTCTAGACAATAGTGTCATTTCTACTCAACTCTGTCATATAGACTCTTTGGTATTGTGTTGGCAATCTCTAGTGGAGTTTTCTTGAATTTTGCTATCATGGCATATATGGCCTCCTCCACTTGATTTTCCTCTACTTTACCCTAATTATCAAAATCTACATGTGTAAATCTTGATAGGTTTGCACTATTCTTAACATTTTCACATAAATTTTCAAGATCTGAAAGAGGATTATGACTCACCACCTTAAATTGGCTATTTTCATCTACCTCTATTTTCTCCTCATTAGAATCTACTTGTGCAACATACTTTCTTCTTGGCCTTTCCTACTCTTGTCCTCCCTGTTCTACTTTTTTTGTCTTTTCCTTGGCCTTTTGGGTTGTTGCACGTGTACTAGCTCTTGTATTAGGTGAAGTAGGCTTGGGGTAACTCGATTTAGCCATCTTCTTAGCTTTGGTCACTGGTTAAGCTTTATCCTTCCTCTTCTTTGGCTCGGCAAGAGTAGTTGCTTCCTTGGCTTCTTCTCCCTTGGCACGTTCAGTCTCCTCCTCTTATTGGTCTTATCCCATACACTAAGTCAATGCAAGTGGTGTTTGTGCTTGGGTTTCTTCTTCCTCTTCATCTTCTTCTTCTTCTTCCTTAGCACCCTCTCCAAACTTAGCTTTCAATTTCTTCTCTATCTTCTCCTTTATATTCATGGTAGAGGTAATCTTCAATTCCATGGTAATTTTGAACTTTACCATCTCATAATTTCCAAATACCTTTGCAGTTTTATCTACCTCTTCTACTAGTAAATTTGTTATATCTATAAAGGCCTCATCCACATTTATTTTATAACCTAAGGGTCTCAACCATCTCACCCTTGTTGTAGCAACTTGTACAAATGTATAATTAGCATCCACAAGAAAACATACATCATCATAGTGTTTCTCAACTAAAGATACTAGTATTCTCAATCTTTCCTTCATTAACTTCTTGAAGTCTTCAAAATAACTTATCACCAAAGATTCAAAATTCTCTCCTAATTCCTCAATGTACTCACCAATCTATACTAATATTGATCTGTTGGTTTTCCATCCCATAGTCCCGAATGAGGGAAATTTGTTTTGCACATAAAAGAATATACAAATCAATATAGAACAAAATTTACATTGTGCACTCTTTGTCATTTTGATTGCTCCAAGTTTCTCCATTAATTTTTGCAATTGTAACTCTACTAGATCATATGTGTGATCTTTCTTTACAATTTTGTATCCCACATTCATAGCTATATAGGGCACATTGTTCAATCTACTAGATTGGTAAAACTTGTGTGAAATCGTCCTTATAGAAAATTTTATCAGAGGGTCAATAATTGTATCAATTTTCATGTCTCTCTTGTTTCAGCTAACTCCATTATTTTTCTCAATTACTTCTTTCAAATTAGTTCTTAGTGTCTTAGGCCAATCTAGGGTTGGGTAAGCAATAACTCTGTGGATTATTCTCTTAGTAATTTTGATAGGTCAATTGTCTAACCATAATGAACCATCATGAATTAAGCACTATCCTTATCCACTTTGTCTTGAATACATTCAAAAAATCTAGGTCTCACGTTAATACCTTCCTCTCAACAATTTTGAACTCTTCCTTCAAAACACCATTATCACAAAGTTTGTTGTATGCTTCCCTAATCTCCATATCACCAATGCTTCCTATCTTATAGTTGTAGCATTTTCTTACATCTTGCACCATTATCACATTTGGTGGAATCATTGACAATGGAGCAGAAGGGTCTTTCTTATAAGCAATATTGGGAATAGCTTTGAAAATAGGTTGCCTGACCTCATTACTCACTAACTAAACATTCAAAACTTCCTTCCCCTCTACATTCTTCAAACTAGATGCCATAATATGAAACTTAGGTTTACAAAATTTTAAACTATGTAGCTTGACTCTTGATAAATACCTTATGAAATCTGATGTACTAGTGTAGAATCACTGCTCAAATCTTTTGCAACTACTTAGAATGGATTTCCAAATTGCCTTCTACTCTACTAACTCTTTCAAATTTGAAATGATGACAAATGAGCTAAAATTGATCAAATACCCTTTGAAAACCCTACAATTAATGTTGAATGGTTACACAGTTGTAAGCTCGACATCAACCAATTTCAGGCTCACTTAACATCCATTAACATTTCAATCACTCAACAACCACTATGAGCTCGGCATCAACTAGCTAGTTTGTAGGCATCTTCTAGCATTTCACTCAGCACACATAGGAAATATTTCATGCTTAGCAACAACATGAAAAACTTAAAAATTTATCTTGGGTTTTTAACAACATCTTGCATATTTATTCATGCTAATGTAATCCTTTCAATGCTAAGTCATTTTGGAATTGATGTATGATATAACCTTAAAGTATCAATCTCACATACCTCTTGATTGCCTAGTTTGATGGGGTATGATCATATGACCCATTGGGTGAAGTTATCCCTTCTCCAATTGATGTGTCACAATCATCTTTCTTTTTCCATGTCTTATTCATCTCATCTTTGATGTGTTCAAAATCTACCTTGCCTTTTCCTTTACCTTTATCAAATTCACAACTTGGTGCCTTTGACCTAGTTGGACAATACCTACCGATGTGACCAATCTTCAAATAGCTAAAACATTTAGTTTGGCTCAACCACCTTTGGTAGTTCCCTCTGAAGTGTGTCCTAATACAATTCTCTGGAATATATCCATATTCTTGACAATAATGATAGCTATATCTTGTATTATAATCCCAGTTATAAGAGTTGCCATTGTTCCTCACCTTTTCTTGCCTATTTGATGACCACATGGGTTTAGATCTGCATTCAAAAGCTTTATGTCCATACTTCTAACAGTTGTAACAATATGCTTCAAATATTTTTGTTTGCATGGTCTTGGTTCTACATTCATGTGCTTGATAACCTTGCTTGTTATACTTATGGTAGTGAACCATGCTCTTAGGCTTGACATTTTGATTTACAATCTTGTTTCTACACACATTAGCCATATGTCCTTTCTTCCCACAATTATGAAAAGTAGTTTTGGAGCTCTTACCTTTGTTTTTCTTTTCTTCTACACTTTTTGATGACTCTCCTTCTTCAGTGCTTGTATATCCCAGTCCAGATGTATCATTATTGGATCTAGGGGATCTCAATAGTTGCTCAAAGTATTTGATGGCTTCATTTGGCTTGTTGAAATGTTTAGAAAATTATTTTTCTCTATTTAGGTCACTCTACAATTGTTCATTCTGCAACTTCAATGTAGTAATCTCAATGTCCTTAACATTCAATTCATAGTTCACATTCATCATTTGACTTAGAGTATCCAATTGCATGTTGGAAATCTTCGTTAGTTATGATGATTTCTCTTTCAGTCTGTTAGCCAAAATTCTTTTTTCTTCTTCAATCATGGCTTTCTTCTTTTGTTCAGTCACCTCACATAGCAATATAGCTTGTGACTCTTACTCTAACTTGAGATTTCTAATTTCCTTAGCTTAGGTTTTCTTCTTTTCTATTACATCTACAACTACTACATTAAATTCATTTAAGTCTCCATCTACAAATATCTTAGTAGTGTATATCTCTTTGTATTGTGTGTCGTTCTTCACAATAGAAATTTCCTTACTTTTCTTCATAGATTTCTTTAGTTCTTCTCTTGCTTCATCCAATTGATGTAGAATGAGTTGTATTTCAATTTATTGATTCTCTATAGTCTTTCCCAACTTGTAGACTTCCATTTCAAGATCTTTCCTCAAAGGTGCAAAGCTTCTCTTTTAGAGAACAAAGCTTTGATACCAATTGTTGAAATTACAATAGGAAAGGTAAACTTCTGGGGGGGTGAATCAGTAGTCTAAACTTAGACACATAAAAAATTTCATCACAAATCTATCTCATACATTTAATGAGTAAAATTTAATAACATGTAAAGCATATACATCTAAATCATGTAAACACATAAGCAATCATACACATATGACACCAGATATGATTACCTAGAAACCCTCCAATGAGAAGGTAAAACTACGGTGGGGATGACACCCACAAATCTTCGCTACTACAGTAATAAAGAGTATCCAATGAAGATTACAATATTTTGACCATGAAACATGATCTACCCTATGAAAGGTCTACCTTGTTAAAGGCTTACAAATACTATTAGGTCTCATGTTAGAGGATTTCAACACCCTGTTAGAAGTGTTCCTTGCTAAAGGACTTTAACTTACAACTAAGTAAACACCTTGTTAGAGGATTTCATACAGCCTGTTAGGACTACTCTATTAAGAAATTTTGACTAAAACTATCTCAGCTTTGATTTTGTGGTTAGCACTTGCTTGCTTGATAATAGATCACCTTTAAAATGATGTCTTATTGATCCTTCTTGATTAAATATCTCTTTGTTGTATCCTTTTCCTTTCCTCTATTCTGCTCTAACTGATTCTGCAATGTAGTTTCACTTCATACCTTCTTTGCCAACATGAATGCTCTGTTTGCACATGCAAACTTCTCTCTTTGCTCCTTCAATTCCTTAGACAATTGCTAGAGAGTTTAGGATTTTTCCTCCTTTAGAAGACTTAATAACTAAGGGTTAGATATGAATCTATGGCTAAGATTCATCCATTTTGCTACTTGATCCTTTTGATTTTCTGATTGGCTACATGTAATTGCGTAGGGAATCCAACTAGAGATTTGTCCTTATCTCCAAAATATCAAAATTCAATATGGCTGCATGTAATTTCATAGGGAATCCATCTAGAGATTCATCCTTATCTCCAAACTATCAAAATTCAATATTAAGTTGGCCCAAAAATGGTTTACATAGTTGTTTGTGTCTTTACAAATAAATATGTCAAAACTGTCTTACTTAACATCTAAAGTCTCTAATGCTCGACATACACTAATCCTTATGATGTGACTTGGCACTTGTATTTCTCGGCATCCATTGTTTACTTGACTCCTATATCACTTGACATTTACTATATAGTTAGCACTCACTATGACTCGGCATGGTCATATATATATGTATGTGTGTATGTATATATATATATATATATATATATATATATGTATGTATGTATGTATGTATGTATGTATGTATGTATGTATGTATGTATATATGTATGTATGTATGTATATGTATGTATGTATAAATGTATGTATATGTTGTGCTTGACATGTACTACTAGTTTAGCATGAACTAAGTAAATAACTTAAGTGTTTTGACACTCACATGTCAAAACCAATATGAGATCAACAATTTAGAGCATGAAACTCTTAATAGTAAGGAGTGATTAGGTCTAGATGACATTTGGTGTAAATCCTCTAAAATGGTCACATTAAAATTTTTATGTAACCTTTAATAAGGTTGACTCCTTGTAGAGCTCACTTTAGAAGAGTAAAAATTTTGGGTTGCCAGTCCCAGGTGGTTTTTCCCTTTGCATAGTTTCTACATTAAATACTTGTGTCAAAATGTGTGGATGTTGATTGTGTTGCATGTTCATTTCATGGTTACTATTTACTATTTCAAATTAGTAAATAAATGAAGTTTTCTTTGATGCTCGATATATGAAGCTATCAATTTATTAGAAGGATTAAGTTGGATGTTATTGTGAAATTTAATCTATTTACTGAGCTAGTAATCAGAAAGGTCAAAGTATTAAGTTATTTAAAAGGTTTTAAAAGGACCTATAGGATAACTAGTTATAATTTATTCACCCCTCATCTTAGCTATCTAACAATTGGTATTAGAGAAATAATTATTGAAGGAGAAAGTTTGAAGGGAATTAAGCTAAAGATATGAAGATGTATGAGAGAGGTTCTTAAGTTGAACACAATGAAATTTTAATCATAAAAAAGAAGGATTAGATTGTACCTATCAAGAATTGGAGACTCTGCATTATACTACTTGGACAACAAGTACACACCTCTAACCCCTCTTATGATAATTGGGGAGATGGGGAAAAGAGAGAACACAACAACCTGATGATAGAGATTGCTTCCTCTCTAAATGTTATTGAATTTGATGATATCAAAGCTTGTGCTACTATAAAAGAGGTGTAGGATAAGCTAGTACTTGTTCATGGAGAAGATCATAATGTGTTGATAGCTAAAGATGAGAGCATGAGAGGAAAGTTTGGTGATATGAAAATGAAAGGAGAGAACATTGTACAATATAGTAACCAAGTCAAGGATGTGATTAATGCCATCATATCTGTTGAAGGAATCATAAGTGATAAATATTTTGTAAGTAAATTTTTGAGAACCTTGTTTCTTATTTATGTTATTAGAGTATCTCCTATTCAAGAATTGAGAGCTATTCTTGGTAATGTGCTTACTCTTGATGTTTTGGTCAATAGATTGACTACATTTGAGTTAACTTTGATAATAGTTTATTTAAATTTGAGAATGCTTTAAAGATATCACTAACTATTGTAATTTCAAAAAAGGATAAGTGTGGCAAAGATGAAAGTAATTCAAATTTAGATGACAATGAGAAGATGAGCTTGAAGCATTGCTAGCTAGTAGACTACTGAGATGCAAAGGAAATTCCAAAGGTAAATTAACCTTGATATGTTTCAAATTTAATGAAGTCATCATATTACATGTAGATGTCCTAAAAAAAGTAGGAGTGAAGAGAGAGAGAGAAGTGAAGAGAGAGAGAGAGAGAGAGAGAGAGAGAGAGAGAGAGAGAGAGAGAGAGAGAGAGAGAGAGAGAGAGAGAGAGAGAGAGAATACTAAAGGATCAAGGATTACAAAGACAAATGAAATCATTTATGATATATTGTTGAGGAAGAACATATCGAGTGAAGATCTAATGATAAAAATGAAGGTGAGGGAGTTGTATATGTTGTTGTGAAAGAAGATTTAGATAAGGAAAGGTATGAAGAAGAAAAAGCCTTTATATTCATATTAGTAAAAATGATACATGGATTATTTATAGTAATTGTTCACATCACATGACTAGTGATATTGATAAGTTTGATAACTTAGAAGAGTATAATGGTGGGCTTGTAAAGCTTGGAAATGATGTTCCATATCCTATAAAAGGTAGAGGTTCAGTGTTGTTGAATGATAAGATTATATGCGATGATTCTTATTGGCTTCAAGGCCTAAAATACAACTTGTTGAGTATTTCACAACTGAATAACATAGGGCACCAATTGGAGTTTCTGACTAAAAATCTTTGATGCTAATGGAAAATTGGTTAGAACTAGAGAACAAGAAAGAGGTAATCTATTTTACCTGGATCCTACTATACGTGCATACCCATTTCCTAAAGTTGTAGATATATGGTTATAGCATAAAATAGTTTGTCATGTAAACTTTGGTAATATGATTAAAGTGAGTAGGAAGAACAAAGTAAGAGGTTTACCAAACTTGCATAAACCTAATAATATTATGTGTGAAGAATGTGAACTCATTATGATGACCAAGTCAAGTTTCTAAAGCAAGTAAGACTCATATAATGACATATTGGAATTGGTTCATACTAATATTTTTGGTCCAATGAAAATTGAAAGTTACTATAGATATATATACTTTATTCTATTTTTTTATGATTATTCAAGAATGATGACTGTGATATTTTCAAAAGTCAAATATGATATTTTTCAAATGTTAAATTGGTATAACGAAAGAGTGGAGAATGAAACTAGTAAGAAATTAAAATGTTTAATATTTTATAGAGGTGGTGAGTTCATATTTGATGAATTTACTAACTTTTGTGTTGAGTTTGGAATTAAAAGGAAAGTATATGCACTTATAACTTCACAATAGAATGGTATTGCAAAGAGAAGAAATGTATCTATTTTTTATTGTGCTAGATCACTACTGATCGAGATAGAAGTTGCACAAATTTTCTAGAGAGAATCTATAAGCATTGTTGTATACACCGTCAACTTAGTTCATTTCAAGAAATACACAAACAAGACACTATATAAAACCTAGTATGGACACACACTAAATATAAGTTATTTAAAAATATTTGGAAGTAGGTTTTATATTCATAAGGATACTAGAAATGGTAATTTTGATTCAAAAGGATATGAATGAATATTCTTAGGTTACTCTACTAGGATAAAATCATATAAATGTTTGACTTAAGTAACTCACACTATTGTTGAAAGTGAAAATGTAAGAATTGATCAATTTGTAGATAAGAATGAGGAGGAGTGAAAGAAAGAACCTAAGGATTAAAAAATATTTGTCTATGTACAAGATGATGCACCTAATACTATACTCATGCACCTAACTATGTCATTATAGTGGTGCACTAAGAATCAACAAAGAGAAACTAAGACACAACCTGAAGTAACTAAGCCACAAGTAGAGCACCTAAGAAAAATGTTGAGCCCCAACCCAATGCTGATAATGATGAAGAATGAAGAACTAAGATTGTCTTAGAAAATTATGTTATAAGGCAACATTTACATCATCAGATGATTGGAGATAAAAAAAAATTGAGTCATTACAAGAAGTTGTTTACAAGATAGTACATGTTTGATTTATGAGTTTTGAGCCTAGAATTGTAAAAGATGCGCTTGAAAATAATTATTGGATCAATGTAATAAATGAAGAGATAGATCAGGTTGAGAAGAAAAATATATGGACATTAGTATCAAGACCTATGGACAAGAATGTGATTGAAACAAAGTGAATTTTCACAAACAAGTTGAATGAGAAAAGAGAAGTTGTAAGAAACAAGGCTAGACTTAAATGTAAAGGTTATGCATAAGTAGAAGGAATTAACTATGGAGAAACCTTTTAACCTATTGCAAGATTGGAAGGAGTGAAACACTATTGACATATGCTGCATACAAAACATTCAAAGTCTATCAAATGCATATTAAGCCTAAATTTCTATATGGAATTCTAGGGGAAGAAGTCTACATTTATCAACATGAAGGATTTGTAGAACCAGATCAGAGACATGTGGTAATTAATCAAACAAATATTTGTATGGATTAAAGC
The DNA here is from genome assembly GCA_028749045.1 of Cupressus sempervirens. Taxonomy (NCBI): domain Eukaryota; kingdom Viridiplantae; phylum Streptophyta; class Pinopsida; order Cupressales; family Cupressaceae; genus Cupressus; species Cupressus sempervirens. The sequence continues at coordinate 803,069,543 of CM053783.1, read as the reverse complement.
GAGAAGCAAGAGCATGGTATCAAATATTGTATTCTTATCTGATTAGAATTAGATTTGTCAGAACTAGTGACAATAGTAACCTATACTTGAAGAGTGAAGTTGAAAATAAAGTATTAAAAAAATTTTAAAAATTTTTGATGATATCATATTTGGAGGGAATAAATTATTGTGCAAGTTATTTTTTGATCAAATGAGTAAAGAATTTGAGATGTCTATGTTTGGTGAGATAATGTTATTTATTAGTCTACAAGTTCATCAAGAAAAAGGAGTGTATGTTACTTAGTCCAAATACATAAAGGAGATATTGAAAAACATTTTGCATGGATGAGTCAAGACTAGTTGGCACACCTATGGTTATTGGATGTAAATTTCCCAAGGAAGACAACTTGACAAAAGTGAATGAGACATGGTACAAATCAATGATTGGAAGTTACAATATGTAGTTTATAGAAAACCTAATATTGCACATATTGTTGTTATAGTAGCAAAAAAAAATTCAGCCAATATTAAGGAGACACTTATGAGTGCATTAAAGAGAATATTTAGATATTTGAAAGAGACAAAAGAATATGGCTTATGGTATAAGAAAGAAGGTAATTTTGAGCTAAGAGTCTACATTGATCCGGATTGGGAAGTAAATATTGATGACATAAAAAAATGCAAGTGGTGGAGCTTTCTTTTTAAGAGAAATATTGGTAACATGGATAAGTAAGAAGTAAATTTGTATCTCATAGTCCACTACTAAAGTTGCGTATGTTACTATTGTGATTAATTGTTCAAACATTGTTTGGATCAAGAAACTATTAGAAGCTATGCAATGGGAAGCTATAGAACCTGTTACTATCTACTGTGACAATACTTGTATTGCCTCTCTCATTTGATTTATGTAAGTCATCCCAATGGATGAAACCTTGATGATCTTTCTTTGTTAGTAATCATGATTGGGACTCATGAGTGGTCTATACTCTTGGGGTGATTTGATTTATATTGTTGCATTAGTTGGTTCATTATGCTTATGTGTGAATAATGAGACGATGATGTATTGGATGGTTTAACTAAGGTTCGTGCTAGTGGTTACCTGGATTGATGTGGTATCATGATGTTGTCATGTGATTACCTTGAGATGTGAACAGTAGCTGCACTATGTATTATTTGTCCTGTTGCACTTGACTAGGTTCTTGCAATAGTGTTTACGCATGTGTTTGACCATGTTGACTTATATGTTGTAGTGTCATTTATGTTGTTGAGTAATTATTATTATTTCCAGTGTTAAATGTTTGAAATAATTAGAAAATGATTTATCCATATTGGATTCATTAGTCTACTGTGCTATGGATAATTACCTTGTCTCTTTGGTAATTTATGCAAAATGAATTTATTAATGATAATTCAATAGTTATTTAAATCAGATTAATTAGATTCTTTATTACATGATATCATGTAATTGTTTCTTTGACTATTATATATTGTGCATCTATACTTGATTGTACTTTTTCATTATGCAGGATTTATATCCCTGACGGTGGCATGTGAAGTTAGTGATCCAACCTTTCATGTTGAGCCAATATCATCCCTAGATGGATGATGTGTCTTTTATTGTTATTTCAACCCTCCGGTAATTAGTAAATCTAAATACATAATGCATTATATGATTAGACCAGTGAGTGTGTCGGTGCATGTAAAATTCCATAGTTGTCATGAAAAAGATTAAATTAAATGCTATTTTAATAGCTTAGAGGGATTTTATTTATTTAATTTAATATTTATTTTATTGTCAACCAATTTTTCTAGTTGAATTGCAATTTAATTAGAATTGCCTAATTTTTTTTGGTTTAAGGGAGCTATTTAGATTATTTTATTTTAAGAATTGAATTTATATATCACTCTATAAAAGTGCATATATTGGCTAAAAAGTGAGTTTATTCTCACTTCTCACTTTTCTATTTCATGGTTTTGGAGGAAATTCCTCAAAACCCTCTTGTGAGAATTCAGTGTTTAGCTCATTGTCAAAATTTAGCTTTGTAGATCATTATGAGATTTGTCTTGTTGGACTCATATTATGATTTCTCTTCTATGCCAATGCTTTCATCTAGTTTGGAAGCCCCATTATTTTATGTCAATAATTTTCATTTTTCCATATTGGCTGCGAGGTAGGGCTTTTGGTTTAATTAATTTAGTCTATTTTAATCCATTCTTTCAATCACTAAATTTTACAAAGTGGAGAACTAGTGTTCCCCTCCATTTTTATGCATTTCTATCACCCAGTTGGATAGGGGTGTGTATTTCTATTTTGTAGGAATTTAGAAATGCAAATTTAGGCATTATTGTGCTACCAATTTTTTCATGGTTTCTTATAAGTCAAATTTTATTTAATTTTCCTTAGTTTGGGCATGTTTTGTAAATGGTCTTTTATTTCATCAAATTCTAAAGTGTTTTAATTTTGTGTGTTTTTGACATTGTCTAATTTTGCGTGTCATGTGGTTTTTTTCCCATTTCTCTATATAGCATAAATAGAGGTTGGAACTTGTAGTCCTTGCCTTGATGATTAGGACCATGGAATCAAAATAGTTATAGGACATTATGAGGTATTTTATTTCTTGATCCAAACTAGTGACTCCATACTAATTTGTGTGGACTTGCATCTTTTATTGGATGGTGAATCTGAGCCTGGTTAGTGAATTTTATTTGACCCTTGGTCTTATAACCATATTCCAGAGTTGGAGTTTTAGTTTTTTTATCATTTGAGAAGTTAAATTTTGAGTTTTTATTCTCACCTCATTTTGTTTGCCACCTATATTTGGTTGGGCTTTGGGTAGTGTCTTCTTGGATTATGGAAATGGGTTGTATACTATGCTTCCTTCCTTGTTGTACCTCTACTCTATGGAAATTGGGATTCATAGAGAATCTATACTCATAGATTTAGGTTGATTGAGTGAGTCCATATTATTGGGTGATTTATTGCATTTTTGGGATTCATGTTGAATCTGTACTCCTAGATTTAGGCTATTTGAATGTGTTTTCTATACTTGTATCATTATTATATTTCTAATATCCAACCCTTTCTTTGGTATTATGTGATTACATTCATGAAGTTGGTTGTGCCTACACATGAGTATGTGTGAGTGTGTATGATAGGATCTTGTGAGACCTAAGCTCCCAAATATGGGTAAATTGAGAGATTGTCCTTTTGGGGTTGGGTTATGAATTTACATTTCCTACAAGCACTCATCGTGTGATGAGAATGGGTATATAGGGTAAAGGTGTAGAGTGACTTCTCTCATGTACCTCAACCTAGAAGTGGATGACAAGGTAACATGAAGAGGTTTAAACAAGTGATAACCAAAAGAAAACTAGGTAATAAAACTTAATGATAAGATAATTAAACACATGTATGTCTTTGATGCATCGGTGCAAGGGTGTGGTGCTTGTACATTTGTAGTCTTCTACAAAAGTTTTTACAAAGGTATTAGTAGCCATTCCCCGCCCCCCCCCCCCCTCCACTAAAATTTGAATATCCAGGATGACAACCATGTTCATGTTCATTGGACTATTCATTTATTTCCATGTAAGCCAATAGGGATATGAAAAAACTTTGATGTCTCCTTTTATCCCTAAGCCTTAGAAAAATCATATTGAAGGAAGAATGCAAGCTGCAATAATGTGCTTTTTAAGTTTGCATGGTCCCAGGAAGTTAAAGTTTAACCATCAAGGGGGTTGCAAACGTGAAAAATAGTCATGTTCAATGTCAGCATGGCTTCACATCTTGGAGGGCTAGCATCTGGTTTCAAGTTGCAAGGCTACAACTAACCATATATCACATGATCATAGGTAACTTCAAGTTTAAGCAGAATCAAGTTGTGACCATGTGAATTTAATGACAATAGTCCATTTCATGTGCTTTCACACTATCATAAGAGGTTAATGGATAACCAAAGTTTAGTCTATGATGTGGTGAAACCCTTTGGTCACTTCATCACACGGTTGAATGATCGTACCCTAGTTAAGGTTGCAAAATAATGATATACCTTGAGTGCACCATCACAGGGTTAACAACAAGGTTAATGGTTTAAGTTGTGATGGTGTGATAGCAATCATTTGATGGCTTCATATGGTTGTAGTGTTTAGATGAAAGGAGAAGATGGTTGTCACGATGGAGCGATAAAAGTAAAGATGACTATATATGCAACATTGCATGGTTAATTGGCAGCTAATCCCTAGTCGTTGTGAGGTTCTGATGATAGTCAAGATATGACTTTTGCATGGCCATAGGTGTCTAGGATATAGCCAACATTTAAGTGGTATGTTGACAATTAAGTTTCATGGCAATCACAACATCACAAGCATTTTATGCCAACCTAAGATTATAGTTGCAAAGAGGTGACAAAGGCAAAATAATTGATTTCACATCATCACATAGTTAGAGGATAATTAATTATTAACTGCAGTGATGGTGTGAAAGGTCAATTTCATGTTGAGTGCAAGATCACAATATTTAAGGGGATAAAGTGAAAATGAGCTATGAAGTAGTGGTAAGTATCAAATAAGGGAGGTTGTGGCTTCTCAGGGTCAAACACTTAACAGAGGAAACAAGTTGCAAGGTTGCAAATGGTCATGAGCATAGGTCATCAGTATAAAGATGAATGGTTAGTGAGGTGGCAAAAAGTTTCAAGAGTATAGGGCCATATGGCAAGAAAATGGTTGAATGTAGTTGACTTGTTGATATAGTTGATCTAGCACAATGTAAGTATAAACATACAACTATTGGAAAGATTAAGGAGAAACGATTCATTGTTTGCAACTATTTTTCAGTGTCCTCAATGTTGTTGCATTCTATGCTTGTTAAATTCATATCATGATCAATCTAGCTTTGATTTGATCTCTTGTGGTTGAGTGTATGCTTTCCCTTGTTACTTCTATCATTTCTTGTGAGTAGTTACACTTCATGATCATATTTTCTTCTAAGTCTCAGTTATTTCTCTCATCTATAATCCAATCTCATGATTGAGGGAGTTTAGACTCAAGGTTGTATCTAGATTATTCTTGTACCCTATAAAGACAAGTTTTGTTGTTGTTCAAGGAATCTTTTTTTTTGGTCTTCTATAGATATCCTTTGTAAATGTTCCTACCTCTCATTCAATAGAAATCATTATCATTGTATCCATTTTCAACCAATTAATTTTGTGTAATCTATTATCCCTCATTTTCCTGGATGTGTTTCATCAATTGTAATACCATATGATTATGTGCATATCGATTAACTAATCTTTCAAGTGAACTTTTTGTATTCCTTGCATATTTATGTTTTTTTTGGCTTTTTTGTGATGTTAAGACAAAAGGAATGTAGATAGTGGTATATCTTGTGAAGTAAATTGGATTCTAGTGCAGTTATCAAGAAGAAGTAGATCAAAATACTATTTCAGTGTATCACCCCCTCTAGATTAGAATAGGTAGTTTGATTTCCATGTATTTCCTTCTCCCTTTTCCTCTCAAGAAATAGTTAGGTGCACCTTGATAGTAAGGAAGTCAGCCTTCTCCAGAGATTCAATCTTTGATTGCAAAGTCCCATGCTTTTGAAATTGTTTCCATGTTACATGAGGTTGCCCTTAGGTAAAAATATTTAGGTAAGGGTACAAAATTTCATGTCAATAGGTATGACATGTGGCCTCCTATTAGAGTTGATCCATGTCGTGTCTATGACCTCCTAGGGGTAGTTCAACCATAAAACATAAAGCTTGGGCTTTACAATGCCAAGCAACCTACACTCTACTAGATTCCCTACATAGTTATCATATAGTGGATCTAACCAATGATCTAATGTATTATATTATCTTCATGATCATATTGATGTTAATATCATATTCTTCTTGGTGTATGTGTTATCCATGGGTAATTGTGTTATATGATTATGGTTGAGTCATTATCTCTATCACCATGGTGGGAGTGGGCCTATGGGTACCATGTGGTTGGGAGGTGTAGCTACCTATTACATTTCTAGGGACTAGTGTACAGAGATGGCCTACTTCCAATTTGAGGCTGGTGTTGGATGTTCACTTGGTACTTCGATGTCTTCGGAGTATGTTTTTGTATGATTATTCTTTACTTTGGATGCATTGATACCATATTTTACATGATACTTAGTAGGTTTACTTGTTGCATTCCTTTATCATGATGTTAGATAGTATGGCTTAGTTGATGTTACTTACTACTTTTATGGCTTAGAGATGCGATTGATACATTATCATGTTGGATGTTCTATATTTCAATGATGATACATATATGATGGTTATTAATAAGTTGGAACACATAAGATAACACCAATGATCTTGTTAGAAAGTTGAGATCTCATGCTTAGGGGTATGGTTAGGGCCCTTGAGGTCTCATGATGGCATTATGCTAGGGAGGAAATGAATGTGGTTGTTTTGGTTCGATTGCATCATATGTTTGTGATTTCCCTTTATTGAGATGTTTCTTATGTACATGTTTTAGGAGGATATTTCTTATCATGGATTAGAATAGTATGATGTTATGTGAGGTTTTTTAATCCTCTTTATGCTTATGGATTACTCATGGTTTATGTTTCATGATACAAATGTTGAACTTGGTGCCTTTTCTTGATTATGATGTTGCATATTGGCTTAGAGTAGGAATGTGATTATGAACTAGTAAGTTAAGCCCTTTTAGATTGTCTTTCAAATCTTGGGTGACATTGGGACAACATTGGATGATACTAGTGAAGTATCATACCTAGTGCAGTAAAATCTTGTATGATACTAGAAAACTATTGTACTAGTAGAGAGAAAGTTTGTATGGTACTAGTGAAGTATCATATTTTCATAGTATGAAGTATCACACTCTAATATGTTGGAATATCATTTGGAAATATGGTGGAATATCATATGTTTCACTTGGGAGACTTGTTTAATCAAATAATGAGCATTTCCTAACTTGTTCAATAAATTCCAAAAGGTGATTTGGATACCTTTTGGGAGTTCTTTCTCCCTAGATCTTGACCTCTTAAGTACAGGGTGTTTTGGATTTAAGTACTATTTGTGGCTATCACTATATCATCTTAATTAGTAAATTTAACTTGTATGTTTAATCACTTAGGAACTTTGGATTTGGGCTTTAAAATGAACCTCAATCATTATCTTGGATTATCTTGAGATGAGCCTTGTATGATTACTTGTAATTAATGTAAATGGTTACATTTATAGTGATGAACATTTGGAGATCTTTGGTGGTTTGGTTATTTATCTTCCATTGTGATCTTTTTTATGTTTGTAGTTATATTGTTTCTTTATCTATAAAAAGAATGGTCATCCTTGTTTATCCTTATTTGCAAGGATCTATGGGTGGGACAATACAATACTAGTGATAGTAACATATCAAAGAATCTCGTGATGCATGTAAAAACAAAGAACATATCTATCAAGTATCACTACTTGAGAGAGAGAATTCAAGAAGAACAAGTCGATTTGAAGTATGTGAAGTCTAAGTAGATGATAGAAGATACACTCAAAAATCCATTTCCTAACGTACTTTTGAGTATCTAAGAGATAAATTAGGGGTCCTTTCCCTATCCAAGATTCACTAAGTGAAAAATGCATGTTGCATCAATTCATGGATGGTCATAATATCTTTATGGAGTTGATACAAGAGTTCACTTTTTAGGGAACATTTCCTAGAGTTGTGAAAATGAATGTAATGTAGAAGATGTATTCAGCACATACAAGGTATAAGGTATCACAACAAGTTTATATAAGTTTCTCACATAAGCTTATAGTTACCTTTGACATTATTGTCAAAGGGGTAAATGTGTGAGTTAGATGGAGATGTATGCATATGAAACAAGAGAGATTATATCCTAAGGAGGAGTATAAAGAGAGTGAGTTGATGTTGTATGGAAATGCTTATTGTTGTAAAAAAGGGAGCACATGAAGAATAAGTAAAAAGGAGATGATGATGAAGTTGTTGACTTAGAAAGACTATGAGAGAGAAGGAGGGCTTGGTTCAATCCCAGCTAGGTGCAGATACTTTTGGACTCAAATATTAGTTTTGAATGAAAAGGATGAATGGATGTTTGGAGAGAGTTAGTAGGTGCCCTATCTTGGTTATTCAAATGGAGAAAATTTTTTAATATGTTGAATATTGAAGTAAGAATGCCTTAATTTGAATATTTGTGGGTCTCTTTCTTTCTCCTCGGGTCTTGGAAGCATGGGCTTGTCAAATTTGGAATCCCAAAGGGGACATGGAGTTTATTTTGGTTGTGAAAAACTATTTTCTAGTTATTTTCTCCAACATGCCTGAGTGGAATAAGCCCTTCGAAGGAGGGCCTTATTTCTTCAATTAGGTGGGACTTTTCATGAAAAACTAGCACATTGGATTGAACTCTATCGAAGAGCTTCCTTCTTGTGTGTCAGTGTGGATTTGACTACCATGCCTCCTGTTGGAGTTCTATAGAGAAGATATTCTTCATTTTATTTTACTTCTTCTTGGGAAACTAGTTGGTTCTGCCATGTAGACTCAAGATTGTAAGGTAATCACTTATGCTCCTATTTGTGTTGAAGTTGATTTGAGTAACCCTTTACCCAATTCTATGGAAATTTTATTGGGTATGGCCTCTTATATCCAGTATCTTGACTACAAGACTTTACATTTTAGATGCAAAAAAATTCATGGATATGGTTATTTACAATGGAGGTATCTCAGGAACAAGCTCCCCTTCCCACCCTCTAGAACCCTTTCACAAAGTGTTATTTGAGATGACAACGGGAAATGCCCCATGATTGAGAAGTATACATATAAATATAATTTCACTATGGTTAAGCCTTAGAACAAAAGTAAAGGAAACAAGAGTACTTGGCTGGAGAGGGAAAATGATGTTACCTTAAACAAGGTTGAAATTTTGGATAATCTAACACAAGAGGAGGGGATTTCAATGGACCCTCTTGTTCCCCAAGTCAAACAATACTCCAAGGAGAGGCCCTAGGGAATAGAGACTTAGCTCCTCAATTGGGAGTCAAGATGCCGATTCAGACACCCACAAATATGCTTGTGTAGAGTTGGTCAAATGCAGTGCTTAGTGAACCACCCTTTCTAGAGGATTTTTTTTTGGGGGTTCCTCTTTTGCATTTGGTAAAGACCATGGAAATAATAGTAAGGCCCCTTCTATTCTAGGCCTACACCAAAATTCCCTTAAGAAGAGGAGCTTAGATAAACCTCTACGGAGTGGATGAAAGATAAATCAAGAGAAAGTGAAGCTAAAAGGAGATACCTTAGTTGATTTGGGATCAATCAAGCCCATTTATTCTCACTCCTCCCTAAATCTTGAATGATTATGTTATCATGGAATGTAATGGGGTTGAACAACATTCCTAAACAAATGGTTGTTCACAAATTAATTAAATCTCAATTTCATCTTTTTTTAGGAAATTAAGCTCTCTTTAGAGGGTTTGGTTGATTACATGAATCAAATTTGGCCTCAAGGACTTTTCAAGGGGGTGGGTGCTCATGGTAGTTCTAGGGGAATTTTATTTTCTATGGAACCCAAGAAAAATATTCCCTTAATGGTGGAGCTCAAGTAGGTTTTCTCTTTCTATGGTTGTCTCTAGCTACAAGACTAGGGAGACTTCTTTTTTTTGAAAATATTGTTGGAAATATAGATGGAGTAACTGGGAGGGGGCAGGAGGTGGTGAATCAATTACCACAAAAACAAATCCACAAATCTTTTAGATGTCTTATAAACTTAGTTACTGTCGTCACTCAGTAGCCACATAGAAAAATGTTGTAACTCGGTAGATGTATGTTAACTTATTACTGATCTTTAAGAATTCACAAAGATTTAACGTGCATGCATAAAAGAAATAATATCAACACAAGAGACACCAAATTTAACGTGGAAACTCAATATGGGAAAAAACACCAAGTAACTAGCTATTGATTTTCACTCTTTTGAAGTGAGCCTTGTTAGGAGCCAACCCTGTTAAAGGTTACAAAACACACTATGAGGTGTGACCTTGTTAAAGGATTTAATCACCCTACTAGGAGTGGCCTTGCTAGAGGACTTAAGAATAATTCAATAGAACTATCCACCTTGTTAGAGGATTTACAAAAATGGTTGTTAAACCAACTCTGTTAAGAGATTTAGGAATCACTACTACAATGATGAAAAAGTAACAATGATGTGACTTGAATGAGATGCAACTAAACTTTGTTGTTACAGATTTCTATTCTACTTCACTAGATCCTCTCTGATTGAATACACTTTTGTTGCTCCTCAAGGATATTTGATCCTTCTTCAAAATTCACTCACACTTTCCTCTTCATACAATTAACTCACTTGTATGCTTGCTCATTCATTCATCCATACTTTTGAATTCACAACTTGACCTTTTATTTATACCTTACAAATTATCCAGTTAACTCATTTACAAGTTACAATTACCAATAATCATTACATCAGTCAGCTACAAACTTTACATGAAACAATTAAACTTTATTTCCCAAAACAATGAAATCCTTCATTGGCCGACCCTGCTCAATAAACACTACTCCAGAAATGATTTCTAGTGTTAACCAACTGAAGCTTGGTAAACATTGTGAATTTTGCAAAATCTTTTAAAGACCGAGTGAACTTGGTAAACACTAACTTTTCTTCGCTAACCTTACGAACTCGGTAGAAACTTACTTCACAATGTAATTATTAAGAATGTTCGATAGACTCTATAATTCACTTTGCTAACCATTTGAGCTCGGTAGACTCTATCTTTTGCTTTCCTAACCATCTGAGCTCGGTAGACTCTGTCTTTTGCTTTGTTGACCATCTAAGCTTGGTAGACTTTGTATGATAACTAATATGACATTTTTGTAACATCAAAGACAACACACAATTGAACAATTATATCCAAAAATCTCCCTCTTTGGCATTGATGGCAACACAACATGTCATAGTAGAATGAAATTTGAGAACAAGTCTTTTTCTGACAGAATATTTTTCCCTCTTAGATTTTATTCTATTTAACTTCTCAAATACAGTAATCTCCCTCTATGAAGTAATTACATAGCTTCTTTTCAAACAGCAAACTTTCCACAAACAAATTCAAATTTTAGAAGGATATGACAGTATACTCTCCTTCTTTGACAACACATGCCAAAGACAACACAAACCAAATGAGTAGCAATGTACCTTAAGTACTAATTCATATGCAATGTTTCCATGACTATGTTGCATCAACTAAAAAGATTCGCAACTTGATTCCTATTGATGCATCACTAAAACTTCATTTTAGTGAGCTTCAGATAGGGGAATGACCCCTAACTTACCTCTTAGATACAAGAATGCATCCTTAGGTAATGGCTTGGTGAATATGTCAGCAATTTGTTCTTTTGTATGGACATATTCCAATCTAATCTCCTTATCCTGCACCAATTCTCTGACAAAATGATATTTTATTGCAATGTGCTTAGTTTTTTAATGCATTACTAGATTCTTAGATATGTTGATTGCACTTGTATTGTCACAAAACATAACAACTAGTTCTTTGATTTCCATCTTCATGCCTTCCAATAATTGTTTGAACCAAACAATATTAGAATAGTTTACTACTGCTACAACATACTCTACTTCAGCTATAGATTGAGATGTGCAATTTTTCTTTTTTCTTGTCCAAGAAACTAACCTCTTTCCAAGAAAGAAAGCTCCTCCACTTGTGTTTTTTCTATCATCAATGTTTCCTACCCAATCTGCATCAATAAACACTTTCAAATCTAGATTACCTCCAAATTTGTACCACAATCCATAATCTTCAGTGCCTTTCAGGTATCTCATGATCTTTTTGATTGCCATCATGTGATTTTCTCTTAGTTTTGTTGAAAATCTTGCTACAATACCAACTGCAAGAGCAATATCTAGCATTGTATGAACTACATACTGCAACTTTTCAATCATTGATCTATATAATTTCTGATCTACCTCGTTTGATTCATCATCATAAGCTTTAGTCTAGTGCACAAAGGAGTTCCAACTGGTTTACAATCTTCCATGCCAAACTTTTTAAGTATCTCCTTGATGTATTTAGATTGAGTGATGTAGATACCATTCTTACTCTATTGAATTTGAAGACCAACAAAGAATTTAATCTCACCAAAAATTGACATCTCAAATTCCTTGTTCATTTTCTCTGAAAATTCTTTCCATAAATCATCATTTCCTATAAACAAAGTATCATCCACAAATATTTATACCAAAATAATCTTGTTATCTGGTCCTTCCTTGATATACAAGCTATTGTTATCATTAGTTCTCTAAAAACCGATCTAAATAAGATAGTTATGCAATATTTCATACCATGCTCTAGGGGCTTGTGTGTAATTTGTAAACCATGTCCTTCTTGTCTAGATCAACAAAACCTTCAGGCTACTCAATGCAGACTTCTTCATCCAGTATTACATTAAGAAATGTTGATTTGACATCCATCTAATAAATCTTAAATCCTTTGTATGCAGCATATGCAAGTACAGTCCTGACACCTTCCAATCTTGCAACATGAGCAAAAGTCTCTCCATAGTCTATTCCTTCTTCTTGAGAGTATCCTTTACATACCAGTCTAGCTTTGTTTCTTGACACCTTACCATCTTCATTCAACTTATTTCTAAATACCCACTTAGTTCCAATCACATTCTTAACTTTAGGCCTGAGTACAAGAGTCCATGTTTTGTTCTTCTCTATTTGTTCTATCTCTTCATTCATAGCCTCAATCCAACTTTCATTTGTTAATACATCTTTGACATTTCTAGGTTCAAAATCAGCAAGTAAATAAGTACCTTTTAGCTTACTTCTTTTCATAGTACCTTCAAATTTTTCTCAAATGATTTGATCTAGTGCATGATGTCTCTTGACATACTTGGCTAATATAGCTTCCTTTCCTTTTGGATGAGTTACATTGTCATCCTCTTGCATTTCAATTTCAAGTTCTGGTTGTTTTGTCTGATCTAACTATTGCTTGGGTCCTTCAGACTTGGTGGGCATTGGCTCGGTAGCATCTAAATGTGACTCAGGTTCTTGTAGCTTGGTTTGAACTTCTTGCAACTTAGTGATTGAAGACTCATGAGTAGAAGTTTCTTGATTGATAGATGTATCTAGTACTGTATCAGGTTTAATGAAAACAAATCTTCCATAATTGTCTAGTTCCTTTTAGCTTTCTTCTTCAGTCCTTGTTGCAAACTCATCAAATTTCACATGTGCACTTTCTATGACTTTGTGAGTAGAAAAATTCAAACATCTATATGCCTTACTCTTGCAAGAGTATCCCAAAAATATTTCTTCATCACCCTTCACATCAAATTTACCTTTTCTAGATTCTTTCAAAATATAACATTTACTTCCAAATACTTTTAGGTAACTTACATTGGGTTTATAGCCATACCATAACTCATCGGGAGTTTTGAATGAGTCCTTCTTCAGCTATACTTAGTTCAAGGTAGAACTACAGTGTTGATAGCTTCCTTCCAGTATTTGATAGCAATGTTCTTTTCAATCATTAAAGTTCTTGCCCAGTCCATGATACATCTATTCCTCCTTTCAGCTATTCTATTTTGCTTAGGAGTTCTAGGTGGTGATACCTATCTTTTGATTCCCCTTTCAATGCAAAAGTTATTGAACTCATGGGAGATGAATTCACCACCTCTGTCTGACCTCAAGAATTTTAGTCTTTTCCATGTTTCCTTCTCTACTCTGGCCAAATACGATTTGAACTTCTCAAATGCTTCTAATTTCTCTCTCAAATACATGACAGACATCATTCTAGAGTAATCATCAACAAAAAGAATGAAGAAATTTTCTCCAATATAGCTTTCAATTCCAATAGCTCCACACAAATCAGTATGCACAATTTCCAAAAATTCTTCAAACTGATAGTTCTTAATTTTAAAGCTAGTATTTCTAATCTTACCAATCTAACAATTCTTGCATAGCCCAATATCAGGTTTCTTTATACTAGGAATGCCTCTTACTTTCCTGAATTTTCTTATTTTCACCAGATTATCAAAATTCACATGACATAACATTTTGTGCCATAACCAACTTTCTTCAACTTGAGCAATAAAACATGAACATTCACCAAGTTCAAGATAGAACAAGTTACCTTTTGTTTGTATGCTTGATCCAATCACTTTCTTTTGTCATCCAACAATTTTGCTTTACCATGCATGAATTCCACTTTAAATCCAATATTGATTAGTTATGCCACACTCAATAGATTGTGTTTTAGTCCTTCAACCCAATAGGCATTATCACATACAAGCTCTTTGGTTAGTGAGATTCTTCCTCTTCCTTTTATGCAACAAGGTTCATTGTTACCAAATCTCACACTGCCACCATCATAGTCTTCAAAATGTTCAAACTTAATTTTATCACCAGTCATATGATGAGAGTAACCACTATCTATGATCCATGTATCATTTTTGTTCACATGAGAGATAAGTGCCATTTTATCTTCCTCATTATTATCAGATTCATCATTCACAACAATATAAACAATTTCATCTTGACCATCATCAAAATTATTAGAATCCTTAGGCATGAAACATGTTTTCTTACTTTTTTCCTTGAATGATTTGAAGTCTTTCTTGACATTGCACTTATGACCTTTCTTCTCATCCTTATTTTTCTTGTTTGGGCACCTAGCAGCAATATTTCCAATTTCCTCACATGAAAAATAGATTAGAGGAACCTTATCTTTGTATTTCCCTTTACCGCTAGAATATTTCCTTGCTAGTAGAGCTTCAACCACCTCAAGATCACTGTCAAAAGCTGTTCTTCTTCCTCTTCACTTTCTAACTGAGAATCCTTTATCTTCTTACCCTTTTCTTTGAGTGAAAGCTTGGCTTCAAATGGTGATTCAATGTTCTTGGAAGCTGGAACATAGTTGTCATAGTTATCTAGCCCAAATGCAGTCAATCTTCCTACTATTGCTTCTAAATTTATCTTATGATTTGCTTCACATCTTCTTTCTTGAAATGCAAAAAATAAGAACTTTACTTACAACTATTTCCTCCTTAATGTCTCCTCCAGAAGCTTTGATTGCACTGACGACTACTTTGACTCTTTCAACATATTTGACAATGTTTTCATCCTCTCTCATCCTCATCTGATCAAATTTTCCTCTTAGACTTTCTGCTTTGGCTCTTCTCACATTATCATCACCTCCATAGATATCTTTTAGCTTGTTCCACATTTCAAAGGCAGTTTTGCAATTCTTGACATCATCAAATTCTTCATAGCTTAGGACAGATGCAATGTCTATCATCATGGTGTTATGAGTCTTCTTCTCAGTAATGTCATTGAAAAATAGTGTACTAGAAGGAGTCAAATATTCTTCATCAAGATATTTCAATCATGTATCTCTAATGGAAGCCATATCGAGTCTCACGAGACCTTGTCATGCTAAAAAGTTATCTCTGTTAAGCCTTGGGATTTCCCTCTTGTAAGACATCCTGATCTTTAGCTTAGATCTTTGAAATCCTTCCTATAAGCACCAAAAGCTTTGATACCAATTGTTGGAAATATAGATGGAGTAACTGAGAGGGGGGTTGAATCAGCTGCCACAAAAATAAATCCACAGATCCTTTCGATGTCTTATAAACTTAGTTACTACTATCACTCGGTAGCCACATAGAAAAATGTTGTAACTTGGTAGATGTATGTTAACTTATTACTTATCTTTAAGCATTCACAAAGATTTAACATGCATGCATAAAAGAAATAACATCAACACAAGAGACACCAAATTTAACGAGGAAAGCCAATATGGAAAAAGCTACCAAGTAACTAGCTACTGATTTTCACTCTTCTTAAGTGAGCCCTGTTAGGAGCCAACCATATTAAAGGTTACAAAAGACACTGTGAGGTGTGAGCTTGTTAAAGGATTTAATCATCCTACTAGGAGTGGCCTTGCTAGATGACTTAAGAATAATTCAATAGAACTATCCACCTTGTTAGAGGATTTACAAAAATGGTTGTTAAACCAACTCTATTAAGAGATTTAGGAATCACTACTACAATGATGAAAAAGTAACAATGAAGTGACCTGAATGCGATGCAACTAAATTTTGTTGTTATAGATCTCTGTTTTGCTTCACTAGATCCTCTTTGATCGAATACACCTTTGCTGCTCCTCAAGGATATCTGATCCTTCTTCAAAATTCACTCACACTTTCCTCTCCATGCAATTAACTCACTTGCATGGTTGCTCATTCATTCATCCATACTTTTGAATTCACAACTTGACCTTTTATTTATACCTTACAAGTTATCTAGTTACAAACTTTATATGAAACAATTAAACTTTATTTTTCAAAACAATGAAATCCTTCATTGGCCAACCCTGCTTGGTAAACACTACTCCAGAAATGATTTCCATTGTTAACCAACTAAAGCTCGATAAACACTATGAATTTTACAAAATCCTTTAGAGAATGCGTGCACTCGATGAATACTAAATTTTCTTCGCTGACCTTGTGAGCTCGATAGAAATTGACTTCATAGTGTAATTATTAGGAATGCTTGGTGGACTCTATAATTCTCTTTGTTTACCATCTGAGCTTAGTAGACTTTGTCTTTTTCTTTGTTGACCATCTGAGCTCATTAGACTTTGTCTAATAATTGATATGAAATTTGTGTAACATCAAAGAGAACACACAATTGAAAAATTGAATCCAACAAATATAAGAGTAACTAAGAAGGGAGGGGTGAATTAGTTACCACTAAAACAATTTCAAATCCCTTAGATGTCAATATAAAATCTCTTATAACTCACAACTCAGTTAGAACTAGAAATCCACTATAACTTGGTTAACAAAGAAATCTTGAAATATTAATATTTATTAACCTTTAGTAACTTAGTTTTAGAAAGATAAAGCAATAAGAAAATAACATGAGCACATGAGACATCAAGATTTAGCATGGAAACCCAATTTGGGAAAACCACCAATGCAACTAGTTACAACTTTTCACTCAATTGAAGTGAGCCCTATTAGGATCCAACCTTGTCAAAGGTTACAAAATACATTGTTAAGTGTGACCTTCTCAAAGGATTTAAATTACCCTATTAGGAGTGGCTCTGTTAGAGGTCTTAAGATACTTCAATCTAGAAATGTCACCTTTCTAGAGGATTTACAAAATGATCATTAAGTCAACTCTGTTAAGAGATTTCTTCATTGCTACAATTGTTAGAGAGTAACAATGATTGACCCAATTTATGAAGCAACTAGATTACAAATTCATACCACTATTCTATTTTATCCTCTAGATCCTTCTTGATCAAAATATTCTTTTCAACTCCTTGGATATTCTTCCCTCAATCAGATATCCTTCTCTATTCATATTTTATATTCTTCAACACTTTTCACACTATTCAATCCACATCTTGACCTTTCATATATATGAAATAAAATGTCAATTCGGCTTGAATATCCTTACAAATAAATAATTAACATCCATTAAGTTGGCTTGCATAAAAATAAAAAAAATAAAAAAAATATTTTGATGCAGGTTAGCTTGAACTGAAACTAAGTCACTCAGTTACCATTGAGATCCTTGGTAATCAATCTAACTAGGTTTACACTGAACTTGTAACTCGGTTACAACTAAACTCCTTTGGTAACCGACCTAGCTTGGATTTAACTGGATCACTAAACTTGTCTTTTTCTTAGCTAATACGGGAGTCTTTTGAGCTTGGTTCCAACTAGCAATATCAGTTATAGTATAACATTTTTGTAACATCAATGATAATATACAATTGAATAATTGTTATCAACAATCTCCCTCTTTTGAATTAATGGCAACACAACATATCATTATGCAAAGAAAAATTAGAGCATTCAAATGATTTATAAGATTGTATAATATCCTTAGTTTCATTTTGATTCTCTATCTGTCCATAAGAACTCCCTCTAAGATTCTCCCTCTGCCATCTTATCTTCAGACTCCATCATATCAAGTTCTCCCTCTTTCTTATATGCATATCACTTCCTCTAATTCTTCTCTGAGTACATCAATATTTCCTTTAAATAATTATATGACATGATTTAATCTCTCCCTCTTTGACATCAAATGCCAAATACTTAACACAATGCTTTTACAATGTACCTGATATACTGATTCATATGCAATGAGCTATGACTTCTTTGCATCAATTTGATAGTTCTTCAATGAAGTTTGGTTGATGCATCACTAATCTATACTATAGTGATAATTAGATAGGGGAATGAACCCTAGCTTTACTCTAATATTTTTTTTTTTAAATGCATCCTTAGGAAATGTTTTGGTAAATATGCCAGCAATTTGCTCCTTTGTGTTAACATATTTGAATGTAACCTCTTTATCTTGAACTATATCTTTCATAAAATGATACTTGATTGCAATGTATTTGGTCTTGGTGTGCATCACTAGATTTTTAGATATATGATTGCATTTGTGTTATCATAATAGATAACTATTGGATCCTTGATTTCTTCCTTCATTCCTGTTAACAGTTTCTTGAACCATACTATGTCGAAACAATATTTAACCACTATTGCAACATATTCAGCTTTTGTTGTAGATTGAGAGATGCAATTTTACTTCTTACTTTTCCATGATACTAACCTCTTTCCAAGAAAGAATGCTCCCCCACTAGTGCTCTTCCTATCATCAATGCTTCCAACTGAATCAGCATTATTAAAGGATTTCAACTTGAACTTCCCTCTTTTCTTGTACCATAGAACATAGTCTTGAGTACCTTTTAGATATCTCATAATTATTTTGATTTCCATCATATGATTTTCTCTGGAATTTGTAGAAAACCTTGCAACTATACTAACTGCTAATGCAATATTAGGTCTTGTGTGAACAACATACTGAAGTTTTCTAGTCATAGATCTATTCTAATTTACCTCTATTGAATTGTCATCCTTGGATAACTTTTGTCCAGTAGACATACGTGTTCCAATTGGTTTGGAATCATCCATTGCAAAGTTCTTCAATATCTCCTTGATATATTTTGACTCAGTAATGTAAATGCCATCCTTCATTTGATAAACTTGTAAACCAACAAAGAATTTTATTTCTCCAAACATTGACATTTCAAATTCTTTCCTCATTTCTTTAGAGAATGATTTTCATAAGTCATCATGACCTATAAATAGGATATCATCCACAAATATTTCTCCCAGAAAAATTATGCTCCATGGTACCTCTTTAATATATAGACTATTATTATCATTGGTTCTTTGAAAACCAATCTTTATTAGATATCCATGAAGTCTCTCATACCATGCTCTAGGAGCTTGTTTCAAATCATATAAATCTTTTTGTATCTTACAGACCATGTCTCTTTTGCTTGGATCAATGAAACCTTTAGGCTGATCAATGTAGACTCCTTCTAGAATTCCATTCAAAAAAGCTGATTTTACATGCATTTGATATACTTCAAATCCTTTAAATGTAGCATATGTAAGTAGTATTCTTAAACCTTCAAGTCTAGCAATAGGATCAAATATTTCTTCATTGTCTATGCCTTCTTCTTGAGCATATCCTTTGCACACTAGCCTTGCATTATTCCTTGAGACTTCTCCATTTTTATTCAATTTTTTTTTGAATACCCACTTTGTACCAATTACATTTTTATCCTTGGGTCTAGGCACAAGAGTCCAAGTATTGTTTCTTTCAATTTTTTCAATCTCTTCATTCATTTCCTCTATCCAACTTTCATTTTTCAATGCATCATTAATAGTTCTAGGGTCAAAATCAATAAGAAAACATTTACCTTTTAGTTTATTTCTTATCATTGTGCCTTTTGTTTGATCTCCAATTATTTTCTCAAGTGCATGATGCCTTCTAAAATATCTAGCAAGTATAGGTATCTTACTCCTAGATTCTGGACTAGATTCACTTGGTTCACCATGTTCAAAGGTTCTACAAATTTCCAAATTCTACTTTATTTCAGCTATCTGAGACTTAGTTCCCATAGATTGTGACTCAAGTTCCTCTGTCTGAGACTTGGTTCAAACTACTTCCAATGCAGGTTGTACTGGCTACAATTCAGTTGACACTCTAGACTTGGGTGACTTTGGTGGGATAATCTGTTGAATGTTTGGTATTGTATCACGTTCAAAGTAGACAAAGTTTTTGTAATCTTTAGGTTATTTGTTTATTTTTTCTTCACTCTTTTATGCAAATTCATCAATTTTTACATGTGCACTTTCTATAACCTTGTGAGTAGAAAGATTCAAACATTTGTATGTTTTTCTCGTGTTGGAGTATCCTAGGAAAATGCCTTCATCACTTTTCACATCAAAATTTCCTTTCCTTGATTCTTGTAGGATATAAAATTTTCTTCCAAATACTTTAAAATAATAATAGACATTAGGTTTATAGCCATACCATAATTCATAAGTTGTTTAATCTATACCTTTCTTCAATTGAAATCAGTTCAAGGTATAAAATATTGTGTTGATTGCTTCTTTCCAGTATTTGGTTGCAACATTTTTCTCTATCATTAGTGTTCTTGCACAATCCATGATAGATCTATTTCTTCTTTCTACTATGCCATTTTGTTGAGGTGTACAAGGTGCAGATACCTATCTTTTGATTCCTCTTTCATTGTAAAATTCATCAAATTCATTAGAGATGAATTATCCTCCTCTATCTAATCTTAAACATTTTAACTTCTTACCTTTTCCTTTCTCAACTCTAGCTAGATACCACTTGAATTTTTCAAAAGCTTCATATTTATCCTTTATTTACATTGTTGTCATCATCTTAGAATAATCATCAACAAACAAAATAAAGAATTTGTCTCCAATGTAGCTCTTATTACATATTGGTCCACAAAGATCTATATGAACTAGTTCCCAGACTTCTTTAGTATTGTAATTCGTACTTTTGAAGCTAGTTTTACCCATCTTCCCAATCTGACATTGTTTGCATATGGCCATTTCAAGTTTCTTCAAGTTTAGGATGCCTCTTACTCTCTTTTTTTTGCTTATAGTAACCAGATTATCAAAGTTTACATGACACATCCTTTTATGCCATAACCAACTTTCCTCTACATGTGCCAAGAAGCATGAACTATCTTAGAGATAAAGATAGAATAGATTACTTTTTGTCTAATTGTAAGTTCTAGCTAGGTTTCTTTTACCATCTAGAAACTTGGCCTTCACACTCATGAATTCTACCTTGAATCCAATGTTGTTCAATTGTGCCACACGTAGAAGATTGTGTCTCAGTCCTTCAACCTAGTAGGAATTATCACATCTAATTCCATTAGTCAATGCAATGGAGCCTTTTCCCTTCACATAACATGGTTCATTTTTTCCAAATTTGACACTTCGACCATCATAGTGCTTCAAGTGTTCAAACTTAGTTTTATCACTGATCATGTGATGAGAACAACCACTATCTATTATCCATGTGTCATTTTTGCTAATATGAGAAATAAGTGTCATCTTTTCATTATCATCATCATCTGATTCATCTTTAATAGCAATATATACCATTTTATCTTCATTACCACTATTAGAATCTTTAGTAATATAAAAAGATTTCTTACCTTTGTCTTTGTAGCTTTTGAAATCTTTCTTGTCTTTGAACTTGTTGGATTTTCTTACACCTTTTCTTTCCTTTTTTGGACATCTTGCAACAATGTGACCAACTTCTTCACAAGAGAAACAAATCAATGGAATTTTTTCTTTATATTTACCTTTTCCTTTTGGTAACCTCCTAGCAAGGAGGGCTTTAATGGCTCCAAAATCATCATTAGATTCTTCGTCTTCTACTTCATTGTCAAACTATTTTCCTTTTGAGTTTCCTCCCTTTCTACCAAGCATTAGTTTGGCTTTGAAAGTTGATTCCATGTTCTAAGATCTAGGAAGATAGTTATCAAAGTTATTCAACTCAAATGTTGTTAACCTTCCCACTAGTGCATCCAAAGTTATATCATTTTTGGGATCACATCTCATCTCTTGAATAGCTTAAACTCTAATTGCATAAATAGGAAGAAGAGTTCTTAATGCCTTTTTGACTATAGTTTCATCTTCTATTTTTTCTCCTAAGGCTCTAATTTCACTCACACTTGCTTTGATTCTTTCACTATATTTTGTAATGTTTTCATCTTCTCTCATTTTCATCTGATCAAATTGACCTCTTAAACTTTATACTTTGGCTCTCCTCACATTGTCATTGTATATGCTAATTTAGTATGTTAGAAACACTAAATTAAAACAATCAAAAAGCATTTGCATACTAATTTAACATAACTTAATGAGAGACAAAGTGAAGTCCTCAAATGAGAATATGAGCCATGAATAGGCTCTCTCAATGAGGATGATCACTTGATGTAGAGGTGTTTCTAATAGCTAAGATGGCTTGATTATGTATGTATGCTCAAATGCTCAAATGGGCTTCAATGGAGGATTTTTGATAGATTTTGGTGAATGGATTTGATGTAAAAAATGGCTTCTCAAAATGGCATTATGGCTTTACTTTCTAGATTGTGTTAAAATGGCTTGGGAGAGGATTCCTTAAATAGGCAAAGGGCTTGAGAGATCAAGGGCTAGGATGCAAGGATGGGAGAAAGCTTATGGAAGGTTTAGATTGAATGAGATGAGAGCACATCGATTGTGCTTCTTTACAGCCAATCAGAGAGTGACATATGTCACAGGGTCATTTGTTAGAGCAAGAGGGGTTGAGGGGTCAATAAAGGAGGCTCAAAGCTCATAAAGACCCTCATAATGGCTTGTAAGAGCAATGAATGGGCTTGTAAGAGTCATTTATGGCTTTGTGGGCTTCATAAAATTTTATGATTGGGATATTTGTGAGAGAGTTGAGATATTTTGACTAGGGTTGGATTAAGAAAGTCTTAAGCTTGACTTAGGAATGTGCAAATGATTAAGGTTTGGATTAGGCTTGGGTTAAGATTAGATTAGGCTTGTTAGAGATGGGCAAGTGGATGGCAATAAATGAGGGTGGGTGAAAGAGGAGATATTTATTAACTTTGGCTTGGGTTAGCAAGTCTTAACTCATGTTTAGGGAATGTGACAAGGTTAGGAGGGGATTAGGATTTGTTAGAATCTGAAAAGATTAATAACCCTGAAAACTAGTGCAAAGAATAAATATCTAAACTATGAATGCAAATGTGTCAAAATCAAAATAGCATCATAGAGTTAGTCTCCAAGAGAGTAATGCAAATGCTGAAAGCAAAATAGCATTAAGAGGATGCAAAAATAAGAGATGCAAATACAAGCTAGGTAGCATGCTTATATAGGCTAGGAAGAGGGAGGAGGTGGCAACACCAACCAATGAGGAGCAACCATCTATCAGACTAAAGATAGCAAAGTATCTTCCCAAGATAGCTAATGGATGCTCACATGTAGGAAGGTGACACCTCATAACCATTCACCTAATAAGACATGTTTTATTAACCTAAGCGAGATTATTAAAAGTGTAGGAAAAACCTAGCAATATAGGGAAAAATAAATAACCTACTAGGAAATAAAAAACTACACTAACACCCCCCCATAAGTGAAGCTTAAGTGGATGTAGAAATGGGTCCTGGCAAGTCAAGCCTAATGAGGTACCCATGTACATAAAATTCCCCCAAAAAAGAGAGAAAAGAGACTCCCCAAAGAAAATTAGGACTCCAAGTGAGAGGAAGAGGCCCCCCCAAAAAATGAAGCATCCCACACCCCTAGCAAAGCTTGCAAATTTTGTCCAGTAGATCCACTTAGATCGAACAAGTTTTCTTTCCTTAAGAAAAGGGACAAGATCCCAAGTGTGGTTCCTCATCAAGGAACTATACTCTTCCTGCATAGTTGTATCCCACTCAAAAATACCAGAAGCCTCATGAAAGGACTGTGGATTTGAGGCAGTAGCAATGAAGATATGCAGAGCATCCTAGAATTGTGAACGAGTCTACTTAGTGTCTAATGGATCCCCAACCCAATCACCTGCAAACTGCAAGGTCTATCTAGCCCAAAGTGGACCAGAAGATGGAGAATCTAGAGGAGAATCATCAACCTGTGAATGATGACTAGGAGAGGAAGGAGGTGAGTCCTCTGAATCACTCTCTGCATCAGAAGTGGAGGTGGAAGACTGCTCAAGTGAATCTAACCAATTAGAAGATCTATCATGTATTACAAGTGACTCCAATGTCAAAGTAGAAGGCAACCCTATGACCATGCTCTGCTGGTTAAGCTGATGCAAATAGTGGAAGTTAAGATGGCCAAACCGCTCATGCCATAATCTGCTCACATCATTAAAGTGAGTGAGCAAAACAATCAAAGGAGGATTAGGAACAAAGTGAGAAATTATATAGAGTTGTGACTGATGATCTGCTCTCCCAACTGCAACTGTAGAATCATTATGCAACTCACATATCTCCACTGAACTAGGAGTGAACTCAACCCGCTTGCTTAAACTTGTGTGAGTGATCTGGTATATTAATAGGAGATTAGTTGACAGTGAGGGTACACAAGGAACATCATGGAATGTGCCAACCCCCAATTCAACATACCCTCTCCCACACACCTCAATAGGAGTGTTATCACTCATCAAAATAGAAGACATAGTACACGGCTCCAAGGATACAAGTTCTTCCTTAGATGAAGCCATGTGGTGTGAAGCACTCAAATCAAGAACCCAAGTGGATGGTGAGGAAGCAACTGCAAAAAGGGCCTTGCCCTTTCCTTTCCCCTTGCTTTTTTCTTTTTCCTTGTTAGACCCTTCATTAGAACTTTTTTTGATAGACTCAGGAACACTAATATTATTCTTCTCAAGAATGTATGTCAAGTGATCAAATTGTTTCTTCAAACATTTATGTTCATCATGACCAGGTCTTTTACAATAGGCACATTTGACTTTTTCTTTCTTAGGCTTATCGCCCTTGGAAGATGGTGTATCAATAGTTTCTTTTGAAGAAATCGATATATGATCCTTCTTCTCCTCACTATTCTTTTGTTTCTTGTCCTTACTATTTTTGTTACTACTTTGTCCTTGTTCTTCTTTTGTGCCTTGGTTGGCTGCTAAGGCATGTGACTTAGAGGATGTAAGAGTGCCCATCTGGATTAGCTTGTCCTGTTCTTGAGTGAGATTGACAGCAAAATCATCTAAAGATGGCATGGTGAATTGAGTACCAAGTGCACCCTTAGTAGCATAGAAGGTAGAGACAAACACAAAATGTTCTAAACTTAGCTTAGAGAGAATACTAAGAATCAGTTGTTCATCTTTCTTTTCAATTCCACATTTTTTTAACTATAGCCTTAGTGATTTTAATTTGGTGAAGAAATCTTGGATTGTGTTGAAATTTCCTAGACTTAAACTAATTAATTCATTTTCCAACATATGACCCCTCATTGAATCTTGTGTGCCAAATAGTGTTTCTAGCTGTGTCCATACTTCATTTGGTGTATCCAAAGACTCAATGTGAAATAGCAAGTCAGGAGAAATAGACAAACACAATGCTCCATATGCCTCATCACATTTGTTAAACCACTTAGGTTTATCTTCATCTTTAGCAGGTTCAGTTTCAAGTCCCATAGTTATCCTATTTAATCCAGCTTTCCCTAAGTGAATTGTCATGCATGATTTCCACTCAAAGTAATTGTATGGAGTTAGGATGGGCATATTTGTTTGATCCATGATGAAGAAATGCAGAGAAGAAATGCTAAAAAGAAGAGAACTCAGCCACGACAATGCCCTCCCTTTTTACTCAATCAAAGAACCCCCCCCCCCCCAAAGAAATATGATTTGGCACTTTATTTTAGTGTGTTTACAACTACCACTAGAAAGAAATACTTAGTGGTCTTGATTTCAATGCATTACAAACCCTCATGAAGAGCATATGTTGAAAGTAAAATTTAAGCAAAATAATCAAGGAAAAAAATAGCACCACTGTGATCTACTCAAAAAATCATGCACTTTCAAAAAAAGAAATGCCTCGATATGAGGTCGTATGAGAAAGTTATGATCCTCCAAAGTTTTCAAAATGAGAACTGTGCACAGTCACGGCTAAGAATCTACAATTTTTGAAGAATTAATACATGAAAATCAAAAAACAACTCCACTAGTGGATAGAGCACAAAAAAATAGCTAAGTTCATAACAAGAATCATCAAAATTGAAGTCCGTATGAGCAAGAATGAGACATTTGAAAATTGCGTTCAAATCTGCAATTGCGAATAGAGAGGGGTATGGCTGTAGCTTTTCATGCTCGATTCTACAAAATATACAGCTTTCATGCAAAATCTAAAAGATACCTAGATGGTTTTTGGGGATTGCGAACAAAACCCAGAAAGTGTTTTTCTTGCTGATGTACAGAAGATGTTGCTGTAGTGTAAATCAGATGCCTTTAACAGTAAAAATTGGCTCCAAAAATTTAAAAACGACCCCAACAACCAGAATATGACATGCAAGTGCTGGATCATCTTCCTAAGTCCATCAATGGCATGCTAGAACCTGCAAAACTGATTGAAAACTCCAAATATGCAAGTTGGTTGTCAGATTTGAGATTGAAACTCCAGAGAAAAATCATTTTTGTCAAAATTTTTCTAATTTTCAAGATCATCCAAAGATGCAAGAGAAGAGCATACTTCATTTTTAAAAAAACTACAATAAAGTTTATTAGCCCCCCCCCCCCTCCGAATCTCTCAAATAAGGAAACTAAAATCTACTCTTACACATAGAAAAGCTCTGATACCATGTTAAAATTTAAAAAGATTAATAACCTAGAAAACTAGTGCAAAGAATAAATATCTAAACTATGAATGCAAATGATACAAAATCAAAATAGCATCATAGAGTTAGTCTCCAAGAAAATAATGCAAATGCTGGAAGCAAAATAGCATTAAGAGGATGCAAAAACAAGAGATGCAAATACAAACTAGGTAGCATGCTTATATAGGCTAGGAAGAGGGAGGAGATGACAACACCAACCAATGAGGAGCAACCATCTATCGGACTAAAGATAGCAAAGTATCTTCCAAAGATAGCTAATGGATGCTCACATGTAGGAAGGTGACACCTCACAACCATTCACCTAATAAGACATGCTTTATTAACTTAAGCGAGATTATTAAAAGTGTAGAAAAAACCTACCAAAATAGAAAAAATAAAAAAACTACACTACCAGGATTAAAGATAAGGATTGACATCTTCCAGAAGAGTCTAGGCTTTAGATGAGGATGAAGACTTTCTAGAAGAGTCTAGAACTTCCTAGGATGAGGATAAAAAAGATTTTTTAGGAAATAAATAAAGTTTTATTTATTTCAAGAGTTTGGGTTGAGGAGATATTTATTAAAATATTTTTAATAAACATGAGAATTAATATTTAATATTAATTAAATATTTTGAGTTGGGATTAGGGGTAGGAAATGATGGGATTAGCCTTTAATCGAAATTAAAGAAGGATTAGAAGATTTTGAAAGAAGTTAGTGGTCTTAAAGAAATTGGCCAAGTTTTGGGCAAAAAAAAAATTATTTATTTATTTTAAAATTTTTGGTCAATTTATTAATTAAATAATTAATAAATAAGAAAATAATGTTTAAATAAGATTTAAACATTTTTGGGAGGGATTTCTTAATTAAATATTTTTAATTAAGATAAAGGGATTTAATGGCATAAAAATAAATAAATTAATTAAATAATTAATTAATTAATAAATGATGATGTCATCAGGAAGTTTTTCAGAAAATAAAAATACTTTATTTTCTAAAGAACTTTTAGGTGTCTACATTTTGCCCCTCTTTGACATAGTGTTGAGAAAACACTATTTCAAAGAAGTTTGAATATAAACGAGACAAGGAGAGACTAGACTATGAGATGAAAAATGTATATGCTACTTTAGTATGTTAGAAACACTAAATTAAAATAATCAAAAAGCATTTGCATACTATTTTAACATAACTTCATGAGAGACAAAGTGAAGTCCTCAAATGAGGATATGAGCCATGGATAGGCTCTCTCAATGAGGATGATCACTTGATGTAGAGGTGTGTCTAATAGCTAAGATGGCTTGATTATGTATGTATGCTCAAATGCTCAAATGGGCTTCAATGGAGGATTTTTGATAGATTTTGGTGAATGGATTTGATGTAAAAAATGGCTTCTCAAAATGGCATTATGGCTTTACTTTCTAGATTGTTTTAAAATGGCTTGGGAGAGGATTCCTTAAATAGGCAAAGGGCTTGAGGGATCAAGGGCTAGGATGCAAGGATGGGAGAAAGCTTATGGAAGGTTTAGATTGAATGAGATGAGAGCACATGGATTGTGCTTCCTTATAGCCAATCAAAAAGTGACACATGTCACAGGGTCATTGGTTAGAGCAAGGGGGGTTGAGGGGTCAACAAAGGAGGCTCAAAGCTCATAAAGACCTTCATAATGGCTTGTAAGAGCAATGAATGGGCTTGTAAGAGTCATTTTTGGCTTTGTGGGCTTCATAAAGTTTTATGGTTGGGATATTTGTGAGAGAGTTGAGATATTTTGACTTCGGTTGGATTAAGAAAGTCTTAAGCTTGACTTAGGAATGTGCAAATGATTAAGGCTTGGACTAGGCTTGGGTTAAGATTAGATTAAGCTTGTTAGAGATGAGCAAGTGGATGGCAATAAATGAGGGTGGGTGAAAGAGGAGATATTTATTAACTTTGGCTTGGGTTAGCAAGTCTTAACCCATGTTTAGGAAATGTGACAAAGTTAGGAGGGGATTAGGATTAGGATTAAAGATAAGGATTGACATCTTGTAGAAGAGTCTAGGCTTTGGATGAGGATGAAGACTTTCTAAAAGAGTCTAAAACTTCCTAGGATGAGGATAAAAAACCTTTTTTAGGAAATAAATAAAGTTTTATTTATTTCAAGGGTTTGGGTTGAGAAGATATTTATTAAAATATTTTTAATAAACATGAGGATTAATATTTAATCTTAATTAAATATTTTGAGTTGAGATTAGGGGTAGGAAATGATGGGATTAGCCTTTAATTGAAATTAAAGAAGGATTAGAAGATTTTGGAAGAGGTTAGTGGTCTTAAGGAAACTAGCCAAGTTTTGGGCAAAAAATAAATTATTTATTTATTCTGAGATTTTTGGTCAATTTATTAATTAAATAATTAATAAATAAGGAAATAATGTTTAAATAAGATTTAAACATTTTTGGGAGGGATTCCTTAATTAAATATTTTTAATTAAGATAAAGGGATTTAATGGCATAAAAATAAATTAATTAATTAATTAATTAATGATGATGTCATCAGGGACTTTTTCAGAAAATAAAAATACTTTATTTTCTAAAAGATTTTTAGGTGTCTACAGTCATCTCCTCCATAGATATTTTGCATCTTGTTCCACATTTCATGAGCAATAGGAGAACCTTTGACTTCATCAAATTCAACATAATTAAGAGCAAAAGCAATGTCAATCATCATTGTGTTGTGATTCTTCATGTCTATCAATTGATCCATAGTCAAAGGATCAGGAGATGACACATTCTTGGTGTTTAGGAATTTTAGGCCTATGTCTCTAATGGTTCCCAAATGCAACCTCATGAGTTCCTTCCATGCTTTGAATTTATCTCTG
Organism: Cupressus sempervirens; assembly: GCA_028749045.1. Classification (NCBI taxonomy): domain Eukaryota; kingdom Viridiplantae; phylum Streptophyta; class Pinopsida; order Cupressales; family Cupressaceae; genus Cupressus; species Cupressus sempervirens. Next base: position 803,039,948 of record CM053783.1, on the reverse strand, counting down.
TTCAACTTGGAAATCTCTCCTCTATAAGCCATCTTGATCTTTAACTTAGGTCCTTGAAACATTTTTTGCAAGCACCAACAGCTCTGATACCAATTGTTAGAAATATAAGAGGAGTAACTAAGAGGGGAGGGGTGAATCAGTTACCACTTAAACAATTCCAAATCCCTTAGATGTCAATACAAACTCTCTTATAACTCATAGCTGAGTTAGAACTAGAAATCCACCGTAACTCAATTAAAAAAGCAATCTTGAAATATTAATGTGCATTAACCTTTAGTAACTTAGTTGTAGAAAGATAAAGCAATAAGAAAATAACATGAACACGTGAGGCACCAAGATTTAATATGGAAACCCAATTTGCAAAAACTTCCAATGCAACTAGTTACAACTTTTCACTCTTCTAAAGTGAGCCATGTTAGGAGACAGCCCTATTAAAGGTTACAAAACATAATGTTGGATGTGACCCTATTAAAGGATTTAAATTACCTTGTTAGGAGTGGCCTTGTGATAGGTCTTAAGACACTTCAATTTAAAAATTCCATCTTGCTAGAAGATTTACAAAATGACTGTTAAGTCAACTCTATTAAGAGATTTCTTCACTGCCACAATTGTTAGGGCACCGGCTACGGTGCAACATATTTGCACCGGCCGGTGATATCATTTCTTCATGTCCATCCATCATCGTACTCTGTCACATCTGTACCATCGTACTTTGTCACACTGTACCACCGAGTTAATGTTTAGGAAAAATACGATCGTCAGCTGCACATAGTGCAAGGTATATATATTTTTGAATATAATGTAACTTAAACACTTATTTTGTGCTTGCTTGTTTTGAACTTTTAAAGTTTATTTAAGTAAAAATTGAATGAATAATTTGTGAGTTTGACATAGATTTGTTTTAATATGTTTTACGAATTACTAAATTTTAATATGTTTTACGAATTATCAAATATATATATATATTTTTTTATTTAAATAAATTTGAAATTTGTCTCTCTTTTTTTTTTCAAAATTTTAAATGAATTATTTTTAAAACTTTCTTGATATTAAATTTAAAATTATAAAACTTTGTCCTATTTTTAATGACAATGTATGATTTATAATTTTAAGTATAATTTGATAATAGATTATAAATTTAATAAATTAGAAGTTTTTTTTCAAAGAAAAAAAAAAACTTTTATTTAACAATATATAATAGTGACAAAATTTAATTATGTTTCTATTTTACATATTAAAAATAAAATAAAATTTATACTAATTGTTTTATTTTGTTGTATTTCATTTTGATGATTATATATATATATATTCTACCTTAGGTTTGTTAAACTATCTTAATGTTTTATTCCTATATACTTTTAGAATTTTAATTTTTATTTAGACATTACATTTTAGTTTTAGAAAACATATACATTGATACATATATCTAAAGATACATTTTTATATCTTTATATAGATAATACAAATTCATTAAAGTCCGAACTATATAAAAACATAAAAATAATTGAAAAGTACTTATTTTAAATCTTCATATTATTATTATTAGTAATTATAAATACATTTATAAACATTCTAAAAATATAAAAAATATCAATTACTAATGTGTCATACTAATATTTTAGAATTAAAATTTTAAATATATAAAATATTAAAAACATTGATTTAAGCTCATCTTCCATTAGATGTAATATATAAGTATTTTCTTAAAAATATTTTAATTATCTAAAATAGTATTTATTTCTTTACTATCTTCTTTTATATATATATATATATATATACCTTAATGCTTAATATTTTTTATTCATACGAGCTTATTATTATTATGACTACTATGCAAATTTGTTGTATATAATATTACAATAATGATTTTAATTTAGTTAGATAAAATATTTATAAGTAGATTTTTATTATTATCTTTATATTATTATAAATACATAAAAATTATAAGATAGTAAAGAAATACTATTTTAGATAATTAAAATATTTTTAAGAAAATACTTATATATTACATCTAATGGAAGATGAGTTTAAATCGAATTTTTTAATATTTTATATATTTAAAATTTTAATTCTAAAATATTAGTATGACACATTAGTAATTGATATTTTTTATATTTTTAGAATGTTTATAAACAAAATGAAATACAACAAAATAAAACAATTAGTATAAATTTTATATTATTTTTAATTTGTAAAATAAGAACATAATTAAATTTTGTCAGTATTATATATTGTTAAATAAAAGTTTTTTTTTTTTTTTCGAAAAAATAGCTTCTAATTTATTATATTTATAATCTATTATCAAATTTAAACTTAAAATTATAAATCATACACTGTCAAGTTTTATAATTTTAAATTTAATATCAAGAAAACTTTAAAAATAATTCATTTAAAATTTTGAAAAAAAAAGAGACAAATTTCAAATTTATGTAAATTTGAAAAAATCAAATTTGATAATTCGTAAAACAAATCTATGTTGAATTATTTGAATGAACTCACAAATTATTCATTCAAATTTTACTTGAATAAACTTACGTAAAAATTAAAAACAAGCACGCACAAAATAAGTGTTTAAGTTACATTATATTCAAAAATATATATACCTTGCACTATGTGCAGCTGACGATACGTATTTTTCGTAAACATTAACTCGGTGGTACAGTGCGACAGAGTACGATGGTACAGATGTGACAGAGTACGATGATGGATGGACATGAAGAAATGATATCACCGGCCGGTGCAAATATGTTGCACCGTAGCCGGTGCCCACTCAAACAACCATCATGAATAGGCAGCGTGTCCTTTAAAAACACCTGGAACAAGGTTGTGCCTACCCGTGAATAATCCTTTTCAATCACACTGCACCGAGTTAGGGTGCTCTATTATTGTGTCATCTCCCATATATCACCATGAATGTCTTTCGGTCTAGGTTTGGAACAGAGTAACATACTAAGAGTTCTAAATTATCCCTATCATCAATGATCAAGTTTATTCAATATTGGAAAATTAGATAAATTACTGATTGTTTTGTTATTTAATTTTAGCAGCAATTGTAATGCTGCCAATTTCTGCTTATTCCAAATATAATCCAGATAAAAGCCACAGGGTATTAGAAGAAATTGTAAAACATGTAATGTTTGTTCAAAATCAAAGCAGGTAACACCTGCACTCCTTCCAGAGACATGAGAAAATGTTTTGATATTGAGGGATGCTTTACAGTGGGTGCACAAATACAATACCAAAGATTACATGTTTAGAATTGAGAATAAATCGCATACAAACTACAATGCCGGCCAAACAGGTCCAATTAGTAAACATTTATAGCATGTAGAGTCTTCCCAATAAATTAAGCCTATTCGATAAACATTTCTATAATCTCTGAAGGAGCATGTGACTGCAACATAAGTTCAAATGTGGTATATGCAAACCAACCCTCCATTGTAAGCTCTACTACGAGATTAAGATAAAATTGGCATGAAACAATAGTGATGTGCTTTTATTGTTGTCAAATTTGCCAAACAATGGGTATATTAACTCATAAAGGAGATGATAATCAAATTTAGCATGGCAGGGCTTCACTATAGAACCTGATGTAAAATTCTAAATCCTGTCTTCAGAATGAAGCATATGCCTGGAAACCACAGAACCAACAAATGAACCAAGAAATGCCACCAAACAAAGATATGAAATGCACCTTGAAAAAATGAAACAAACCTCTTACTCTTTACAGGCTCCCTTCACTAGGTTCTTCCATCATTAAGGCAGTGAAATATCCAAATGAATTTACAAATTTTCCATCACAAATAAACTAATCTAACGAACTCTTAAGGACCAATCATTGGCAGGTACCTCTGTTGAAAGAGCACTTCGCAATCACATGTAAAAATGACATTAATTTCTGCCTCGTGTTGTTGCACAAATGCCTTCAGAATGAGGCATATGCCTGGAAACCAGAGAGTCAACATATGAAGCCATAAACCCAACAGATCAACATATGAAAATGCACCTTGAAAAAATGAAGCAAACCTCTTGCAGACTCTTTTCACTTGGTTTGCAAACAACATTATTTTCTGCCTTGTGTTGTTGCTTCCAGTGTTGAATGGAAATCTGCAAAACTTCAAAATATGTAAAAAATACACATGATAATATGCATACACGAGCATTCTTGATTTTACTAGTCATTAGCTGAAGCCTGTAATCGTTCCCAGGAAAATAAACATGACTAGCTGCTACAAAAACTCACAGAAATACAAAATTGCAACCATTTTGGCCACTGAGAATTTTTCTTTTATAAAAATAAACTTTGAACATCCCGCCAAAACTGGGATAGGCATTCTGTTGACTGTTTGAATACAGAAGCTGTACAACTCACACTACAAACCTTGACATGGCCTAAAGCTAAAGTTCTGAATCATTCTCAGCACAAACCCTTTACACTGTATCACTGTTAAGAGTGCTGCAAACAAAATTTGGCAATTGGTTTTGCGTGAACAACAAAGATGATAGACTGTACGTACAAGTGGTCTTCAACATGTAAATACAAATCAGTCATCAAAAGTTTTTAGGCGTTAAAAAGGCATACTACTTCCACAATATACAATCCTGCAACTTCAGCCTGCAAAGCTATAAGTCCCAACCATCTTTGCGACTCTCAAAATCCCACTTCTTCAGAGGAAGATTACCGTAAATCTCAGAAAACCTCAACAAACAATTTGTCCTTACCCTATAATGCATCTGAGTATTTCTACTGATAGCGGCACTGGAGAGCTTTGATGTATCAATAGCCCACGCTGGATGAACATATTCAACTGTTCTTGTGGAGCTCTGATTTGCAAGAAGATAATTCATGAGGATATCTTCACAGTTAAAGAAATCATCAACAAGATCTCTCCCTTCTTTAGCTTCCTCACTCCAGTATTTCTGAAATGCTGACTTAGTATCCATAAATGCAGCACCAGTCAAGATCATGTTGTAGCCTTTCTTTGTACGGGCATATTTCTCATCTCTGTATTTCAAAGGATTCCCATCAATTAGACGAGGATAAAACCCCACAAGTCGATCAGGATTTTCTCGCCAAACTTTGAAGCCTCTTTCAACATCATCACATGTCATCATTATATCATCATCCAATTCAAGTACAGCTCTTGTCTTGATGAGAGGGTCAGACTTGAAACGATTGTTTAATGAATTTTTTTCTTCAACTCTCACCCGGACTGGTACAGCTGAATCAAAATCAGCTTCTGGATTAGGAGGCTGCCCTTTATTCCAAACAACAACTATCTCTCTAACTGATGCACAGCGAGAGTAGTGTTTGATATACATCTTGAGGTTCCACAGTCTTGCTTCATATGTCATAGTAAGCATAGTGAACTGTGAATACTGACCTTGCACTGAATATGCCTCTTCTGCACCATTCCCACCAAAAAAACATCGAACGGCTACACAAATAGATGCTACTGCAAGCACAGAAAGAAAACAAAGCAGCAATACACCTCCACATGTGTTGAACCTGAATCTCCCTCGTAAGGCATCACTACTTCTATTCAAGCGAGAGAATACCTTGTGTAATTTTGATGTGAAATGAGGACGTGTCAAGAATGTGGAAGCATCATTTCTCTTTCCACCACCCAAACACCTACTCAGGGGAAAAACACATCTCACTACACCCAGTATAACGCCCACAACAATAATCAGCACTCCCAAACAGAACATGGCCAATGACCCAAGAAGAAATCTCCTAGTTGAATCCCCAGAAGGAACTCTGTCTCCATCCATAACGGCAATCCAAGCCCCTGAAGATAGTTGTTGTGCATCCAAATGGTGATACCGAAGACCATTCCATGCATTTCGACCTTTTTTGGATTCAATGAATCCAAGGGGAACCTTTACTTCTTTGAATTTATCCTTGGTAAGAGAATCTATCCTAAATGCACGTATGCGGTGACCATAAGTGTCCCCACAATCTTGACCTAATCGGTACAGCTGACCTTCATACACAAAAGGCCTTCCACCATTTCTTGCACCTAAGCTTTTATCAGCGTTATGCACAGGATTCCTTTTATGCTGTTTCCATTTACCTTGCAATGAATCAGCATACCAGATCTCAAGTTCTCCATTATTTTTTGCACCAAAGCGACTAAAATCTGACCCAAAAAGCCAGAAATAATCATTATGGTGGATTAAAAAAGCATCTACAAGTGGCTTTTTCAGGAGCACCTTTTCCAACCGCCATTGCAAAGGAAAATCCAATGCACGGTAAAGCCGAATATCGCCCTTCTTGCTACCCTCGGGCATCATGTATATCTGCATTTCAAAGGCTAAGTAAGAAGGCATGCATTTTTCATATGAAAACATTAAATAACAATCACAATATGACTTAAATAAGAGCATCAACTCTATTATACAAGACAAGTTTGAACAGAAGCAAATCTTTAGAGAACAGGTAATAAATAAACTTTTGCCTTACCTGCCCATCATGATTAAAAACGTATGGATAAGAAAGATGCCATTCTTCATCTAAAGCTATGCCTAGATGCTGCCATGTTGCACCTTGATCAACACTTTTTGCCACACCAATGTCCCCTTGCATTGTAATAGCATTCTTTGTCTCAAAGAACAGGTATATTGCATCTCCCTGTACCCCTCAAGATTTTAAATCAGTTTTGGTTTGCTAAACAAACAATAATACAAAAATGAATATCATCTGGAATTATCATTACCGTATGTTTGTTTTTACTTTCTATAGAGATATAATAATCTAAAGTCCAATCATTTCTTAAAATTATGCATCAAGCAGTTTGTCCGGTAACATGGTAAAATGATCGGTAACATGGGAAAATGATGGATTTCATAAACAGATGCAAAAACTAAGAAACTAAAATGGAAATGCCTTCAACAATCAAGGTGTGAGGCTAAATGGTCTCCAATTACCCTTTAACTTTTACAGTTTAAACAAATAAGAAACAGGCTACATAGACAAACAACTAATGAAATTAGATCACTTTCAGGAAGAGAACAAATGGTGGCAAGAGAGTAAAGTAGCTTGTTGAGAGGACTAAAAATTAAAAAGCTTTCAGAACATACACAGATACTATGACTCCCACAGTCTTTTTAGAATAGTACATCACACACCATCCAAACATGTTTCACATAGATTAACATTTTAGGCACAAAAATCTTATAAAAAGCGAAAGAAATAAAAGACTGAAAAACAAGTAATTGCAACAATTTCTGATGAATCTACAATGGGCAATATTTGTAACCCAAAACATACAACTGGACATGAACTCGTTCTCAGTGCAGTAGAATAGAATAGTTGATAGTAAATAGTAAATAGTAAATACAATAACATGAAAAGAAATATCAAAACAATACTAACATAAACAAAGAAATTATGAGACATACATCCCCTACCATAAACAAAAACGGAAAGCTACAGCATAAGAAGACAATGCAAACCAGTTAAAAAATGTTTGATTTTTATTGTTCTTATATATTCATGGCACACAGTGGAAGCAAAATGGAAAGCATACAATTTTTTTGAATTATTACACTTGTTTTATAAAAACCAGTGCATCCATTTCCCTGTCAACCAGCAACCTAAAAATTATTGGAAAGCCAAGCGCTATATTCCACTGCAAGTTACAATAACAAAAACAGTTATTTGGCCAAAAAAAGGAGAGTACCATTTACTCTTGCAAATCGACTTCTATATTGTACCCAATAAGGCATAAATTTGTACACATTCTCATCTCCTTGTACTTCTAGGAATATATATAACAAAGAAATTTTTCAAATAATCACACACTGAAATGTCGATTGACAACGAGCACAACATATAATTTTTATCCAGCATAACCACTCTCCTCTTTATAGAGAGCGTTGATAACCATATTTTTCAGTACATTTTCTATATGCCAAAAAATGAAAGGTACCGTCCATTACAAGTGATTTTGATAGACATATAGATGTATATCCTAGCTAGGACAGATATGGATTCCATTCCCTCTACACCAAATCGTCAAGAAAAAGTTTGAGAAAGGCTGACAGATAAAGGACTTATCAGATGTGCTGGTACAAGTAAGGAGATAATATTTGCAAATTTTTACAAACCTGAATATAGAGAAAAGGATCTGCCACAAAATTGCTTGGATGAGTACCACCAGAGACAGATGCACATGTGAGTACAGGATTAGCAACAGGCCAGGCTGAAGCGCCATCATTATTCACTCCTTCCTGTTCAATTAAATCATTTACAAATTGGGCACTTCAGTTAAGCATTCCTTGAAAAAATGGCAGCACAATCTTTAATTGAAATAGAACATTAAAAAGGGCATTAAAGAAAGGAGTCCAAGATTACATACATCCTCAATTGGGTGCAATGCAAACGGATTACTGCCGCGATAAACTCCAATAGACCAAGAACCTTCATCATCCTCTTCGCACCCTAGAGTGCTCATAGCGGGCTTCTCAAATGGCGATATGGTGAGCCAGGCGAAAAATATCCCAAGCGCCACAAAAATAAGGAGTGACGCTATAAAAAATACAAAAGATAGAGATAGCACACATGTTCGAGCTGGTGAATCCAATCGCCATTTGCAGCGGCATTTCAGACTCATGTCACAACATCCGGCACCACTCAAACTACTTGACATCGAATTCTTCAATCCTTTCCCCATATCCTGCCAAATAACAATTCAACTACAGGTGAACTTATGCCCGTAGTACTCTAAGGCAAGCGAATAACTTCCTCCGGAACTTTTAAACACATCTCTTCAGCCTCCCACCGTTTAAATGATATATAAAAGCTCAGGGATTCCCAATCAAATTAATACCAACCATCTCCTAACCAGACCAAAACATTTTCTCCCTCCCAAGATAAAAGTCAAATTTGTGTTCCTCCCATTGGGTATTGACTACTATACAGTCAAAAAAAACCAACTTTCTAGAAATCCATGCCATTGATGACCATGATCCCAACTGCAGAAGATGCCCACAAACATCCCCACCCTAACTTTCCTTTTTCAAACAAATCTCTTCGCCGCACAGTTCCAGGAAATCGACGAAATGCTTCCATATACACTTAAAGACTTCTAGTTAAAAATATATACATATTTATGCCTCCACCGAGTCAATTTATACGCATAAAAGTTCTAGAAGATCGGTCCAACAATGCATATGACTAAAACTTAAACCCCTTCCTACAAGATATCCAGGGGAGGCGACATATACACATTTAATATAACCTAAATTGCATAAATAAATATAACCTAGATTGCATAAATAAATATCTCTCTCTTTAGGAAACTATCCATATCTACTAAAAAAATAGAGAATATTTCTAAAAAACATAGCTTACAAAGCAATCCTTAAAGTACCCACGAATTACAACTACCCAGCATATATTCATTAAGTATACATTCCTACCTCTTGAACCAAAGCAGGAACCAAAACATTTAGTTAAAAAAATAAAACCCAAAACAGAAAACGGAACAACTTACACAAACCCACAAACACCCAAGCCAAAGATGATCTATGTACATTAGACATCCAGCCTTCACTAGGCTCAGGATTATCATAACAACTTTGAAAAAAAAAATTTAAAAACCGAAGAGACACAACACTTGCGCATGCCCACGGATGCCCAGGAGTAGGAAGCGGCATATACACAATAAATATACAGCCAACCACTTTTTAAGTAATTTCGAATAAATTAAAGCCTCCACATCAGATCTTACCTCTCCGGCCATTACGGCATTCGCATGCCTTTGTTCAATAGAAAGCGCTTCTTGGGGACGGTTACCATATGGGAAGTACATATACACTGAGCATGTACCCACAGAAGGCAGAAACTTTGACTGTGGGAAGGGAGAAATGTGTGCTATGGGTATCCAAGAAAAGCTCCAATTTTCAACATTGAAAAGTGTAAGAAAACTAGATCCTTCTGGGGAAAAGCTAAATATACCCACCCGAAAAATTCACAACAAATGCATGGTTTCAGACCAACCTTCCTGACCTTTTTTTTAAACATTTTGATTGTTTCTGATATTACCTTTTTTAATATTTTTTAAGGCTGAGGATTTGTTGTGTCAATAGACAATGGCTGCATAAATGTTGACATAGCATTTAACTTTATCCACTAGTTGTTTTCCAGATGTTTAATCATTGGATTTCATGCGGTGGTTTTGTTTAATTAATCTGGTGATGGGGAAAGTGGTTTTGTTTTGTTTTTTTGTTTATTAGTGGCTGGCGGCCTTATCAGATATTAGTTGTTATGAGCAAAGGTGTATCCCTACTGACCTCATTTATAGTGTACCTATGCATCATATGTATTTATTTAGTGTTTTGCCGTAATTTTTATGTGATGACAAAATGAAACAATGGTTTGAATATATAATCTTCACATTATTTTAAAAGTAGTGGTTTTTTTATTTAGATAGGTAAGGTTTAGAAATTTTCTTTAAGTAATCTCGAAGTTCTTAGTGTTCTTTTAATATCAAAAATTTACAAAGATAGAAGTTGTTAATTGGAGGAAATTAGAATACAATTTTTTAGGGACAACTTGTAAATGTAAGAATAGAAATATGGGACTTGGTAGCAAGTAAGATCAAGTTAGTGTTTGAATTTCCTTACAAGTGGTTGTGTAAACTAATCTTCATTAAATAATATAACTATATTATTCAATATGTTCATGTTGAAGTAGTGTACATACTTCATAATTCCTCAGTGGGCCAAGAAAAATATTTTCGAGGCTATTTTATCAGCATTTTTTAGCTGACATGTTGTAACTAATTTGAACCCTAAAGTGACAAAAATACTTGTATAAAATGTCTTAGGGTTAGGGATTTCACAAGGCGTGATGTGATAATTGTTTCTTGCGGTGGTATTGAGTTGTAAGAGTTTATAGATTGTAATCGGGTTGTAATCACTGATAGTAATAATATTGGACTCGTTGTTTGGTGGATGTAGCCCAAGAATTGGGTGAACCACGTTAAATCTTGGTGTCTTGTGTTCTCTTCTGTGCAATTAATTTTATTTTTTATTGGTTATATTTTTATGTAATTGTTATAGAAGTGTCTTGTATATAAAGGCAACTGATATGTCTAAGAGTCATACAAGATATAGGCATAACAACTAAGCACATGTCCACCAAGAGTGGATTATCTTCCATTGTGCATGAATGTACATGTAACAATGAGAGGATAAGAATGCAAAGGTGTATCTCATATAGAGATGTAGTAGACAACATGTGCTCAATTGGAGTGCAAACTATTGTGTTGTCTACATGACAACTCATATGAATATGCAAACTCCTAAGTGCCTACATGAAAACTAATATGTATATGCATTGTCTTGAGTAAACTTAAGTAAAGTGTAAATAGTAAATACTTATTTACACCAACACCCCCCCTTAAGTGAAACTTGGAGAAATGTACTTAAGCTCACAAAAGCTAGATAAAAAAGCAAAATGGGTCCCACTACTAGGTCATGTTAGGTACCCATGTACAAAATGAAAGTGCAAAAGCAATGCAATGCAATGAAGTATGTTTTCTCTAAAGTCTAAAGATGTGTCACCAGCTCCTTGAATAATGAAGATCTCATGAACCTATTAAGATCAAGTCCAATAGAAGAAGGTGATAGACAAGGAACCAATGGCAACTACTCCATATAGCAATGTGGATCAAACTCCACAGACCAAAATGAATATCATCCTCGATAAAGAGAAGATGTATATCATGAATAGTGTTTCTCATATCCTCAATATAGGACTCTACAAACAAACCTGCAATGTCTATCAAGGAGTCAACCCAAGAAACTAAATCCGAAAGAAAATGAATATCTTGTTGCACTAAATCATGTGAATCCCCGACTATGTGAATACAAGAATCATTAGAAACAATAGTAGATGTAGTGATCTCAACTAGAGAGGATGTAGCTACAACTAGAGGGGACGTAGCTACAACTGGAGGTAAAAGATCTTTTGGGAATGGAGGAACATGTGGATCTCCATACATCTCCCAAAGATAGATCCAAATATCATAAGAACCAATTGACTTTATGCCATCAAGTGAATCCATAACCTCCATATCCATATGTAGATAAAGTGCATGACAAATTATCATAATAGTGTCACCATAGTGTGAAAGTCCTTTCACATATGGCAATGCATTATGCTCACTAAGATAAGTGAGAACTAATTCACTCCATTTCTTATAGTTTTATGTTGTCAAGGTAATTAAATCATGTTGTACTAATCAATGCAACCCCACCAAAATAGGTTTTTTGCACTTTATACAAAGTGCGTGTACAATTGACCACTTGTCAAAATGAATCAAAGTGGACTTCTAATTTTTATAGTTACAACAAAAAATATGAAGCTATATATGACTCAAAAAGATAAGACACAAGATCTCTCAAGGATCTAATTTATTACAAGTGCCAAAATAGGCAAAAAATAACCAAATGTTGAAATTACTATGTCCACTCAAAATTACTCCAAACTGATACAAGATTTGGAAAGTAGACAAAAAAGTATGCTCTTTCAAAAAAAATAGCACCTAAATATGTGTCCATATGAGCCCAAATGAAGCCTCTGAAGTTGTAAAAATCAAGATTTTCTATTTGCATAAAACTTCAAGAACAAAGATCAGAAACAACCTGCACCAATGTGTAGATCATGAAATTCTACCCCAAAACAAAAAACAATTCTTGAAAAAAGGAGTCCATATAAGGGAGATATCATTGTTTAAAAATCACCTCTATAATTATTTTTCCTGAATCATCACTGCCACACCTCCAAAAATCAAATGACTCTAGATTTCGCCTCAGATGTCCAATTTTGATGAAACAAAAGTTGATTTGGGAGGTTTTTGGACTTTCTAAATGTGATGCCAATATCTAATTTACACCAACAAGCCCCAATCTTGACTTGCAAAAAAATTTCTCTCAAACGACTATGCAATGAATGCTCCTTTGGCTCTGATACCATGTAAGAATTTGATATAGCTCTAATACTATGTAAGAATTTGCCTAAGGCAAGAATGAAATGCCAAGATCTAGAAGCTCAAAAGATAGCACAAGAGAGACAATATATGATCAAATGAGAATGGATTAATCATATAATTGGATTTTCAAATGACATCATAGAAGTGCCTTGTATATAAAGGCAACTAATATGTCTAGGAATCATACGAGATATAAGCATAACAACTAAGCACATGTCCACCAAGAGTGGATTATCCTCCATTGTGCATGAATGTGCGTACAAAAATGAGAGGATAAGAATGCAAAGGTGTATCTCATAAACAAATGTAGTAGACAACATGTGCTCAATTGGATTGCAAACTACTATGTTATCTACATGACAACTCATATGAATATGCAAACTCCTAGATGTCTACATGACAACTAATATGAATAGGCATTATCCTAAGTAAACTTAAGTAAAGTGTAAATAGTAAATACTTATTTACACCAACATGTCTTGTGTTTTCTTCTATGCGATTTTTTTTTTTTTTTTTTGTTATATTTGTATGTAATTATTATTTCTGTCTGTGGTTTATCCTAACACCTTTTTGTGGCCCCACTATTGGAAATATAGATGGAGTAACCGAGAGGGGGGTTGAATCAATTACCACAAAAATAAATCCACAGATCCCTTAGATGTATGATAAAACTAGTTATTGCTGTCACTCAATAAACATATAGAAAAATGTTAACTCGATAGATCTAGTGTATGTTAACTTTAATAGATTTTAAACATTCACAGTGATTAACATGCAAACATAAAAGAAATAACATGAACATATGAGACACCAGATTTAACGTAGAAACCCAATATGGGAAAAACCACCAAGTAACTAGCTACTAATTTTCACTATTCTGAAGTGAGCCTTGTTAGAAGCCAACCTGGTTAAAGGTTACAAAACACACTGTTAGGTGTGACCTTGTTAGAGGATTTAATCGGCCTGTTAGGAGTGGCCTTGCAAGAGGTCTTTAGAACAATTCAATAGCACTGCCACCTTGTTAGAGGATTTACAAATGGTTGTTAAACCAACTCTGTTAAGAGATTTAGGAATCACTACTACAATGGTAAGAAAGTAACAATGAAATGACCTGAATGAGATGCAACTAAATTGCTGATACAAATCTATGTTCTGCTTCACTAGATCCTTCCTAATCAAATAAAACTTTGCTGCTCCTCAAGGATATCTGACTATCCTTCAAAGTTTTCTCGTACTTTCCTCTTCAAATAATCAATACACTTGCATACTCTCTCATCACATAATAGAATTCTCTACTTGACCTTTCATATATACCTTTCAAATTAGCAAGTTGGCCCAATTACAAGTTACAATTACCAATAATCATTACCTTAGTCAGCTACAATCATTACTTGAAATAATTAAACTTTATTTCTCAAAGTAACAAAATCCTTCATTGGCCGACCTTGCTCGGTAAACACTATTCCTGAAAAGATTTCCTGTGTTAACCAACAGAAGCTCGATTAACACTATGATTCTTGCAAAATCCTTTGGAGATTGAGTGAACTCGGTAAACACTAACTTTCCTTCATTAACCATGAGAGCTCAATTAATAGTACTTTCTGCCACATTTTCTTTCGACACCTGAGTGAGCTCGGTAGACACTATTTCCACAAAGTAATTTTCAGGAATGCTCAGTAGACTCTGAAAATTGCTTTGCTGACCAACTAAGCTTGGTAAATACTGACTACCAATTGATATGACATTTGTGTAACATCAAAGACAACACATAATTAGACAATTGTATCCAACAATCTCCCTCTTTGGCATTGATGGCAACACAACATGTCATAGCATAATGAAATTTGAAAGCAAGTCTTTGTTTGACAGAAAATTTTCTCCCTCTTAGATTTTATGCCACAAACTTCTCTAATGTGGTAATCTCCCTCTGTGAAGGAATTACATAGCTTCTTTTCTAAAAGCAAACTCTTCCTCAAACAATTTCAAATTTCAGAAAGATATGACAATAAACTCTCCCTCTTTGACAAAACGTGCCAAAGACAACACATGCCAAAATGAGTAACAATGTACCTTGAGTACTGATTCATATGCAATGTTCCCATGACTATGCTGCATCAACCGATAGATCTTTAACTTGGTTCATGTTGATGCATCACTAAAAATTTGTTTTAGTGAGCTTTAGATAGGGGAATGACCCCTAATTTACCTCTTAGATACAAGAATGCATCCTCAGCAATCTATTCTTTTGTATGTACATATTCCAATCTGATTTCCTTGTCTTGCACCAATTCTCTGACAAAGTGGTACTTTATAGCAATGTGCTTGGTTTGGAATGCATCACTAGATTCTTTGATATGTTAATTGCACTTGTATTATCATAAAACATAACAACTGGGTCTTTGATTTCAACCTTCATGCCTTCCAACAACTGTTTGAACCAAACAATATTAGAACAGTTCACTGTTGCTACAACATATTCTGCTTATGTTGTAGATTGGGATGTACAATTTTGCTTTTTGCTTGTCCAAGATACCAACCTTTTTCCAAGAAAGAATGCTCCACCACTTGTGCTTTTTCTATCATCAATGTTTCCTATCTAATCAGCATCAATAAACACCTTTAAGTCCAAATTTCTTCCAAATTTATAACACAATCCATAATCTTCAGTGCCTTTCAAGTATCTCAAGATCTTTTTGATTGCCATCATGCGATTTTCTCTGGGTTTTGCTGAAAATCTTGCCACTATACCAACTACAAGAGCAATATCAGGCCTTGTATGAATGATATACTACAATTTTTCAATCATTGATATGTATAAGGTCTAATCTACCTCTTTTGAATCATCATCTTTGGTAAGCTTTAGTCCAGTACACATGGGGGTTCCTACTGGTTTTGAATCTTCTATACTGAATTCTTGAGTATCTCCTTGATATACTTAGATTGAGTGATGTAGATACCATTCTTGCTCTGCTAAATCTGAAGACCAACAAAGAACTTAATCTCACCAAACATAGACATTTCAAATTCTTTGTTCATTTTCTCTGAAAATTCTTTGCATAGATCATCATTCCCTATAAACAAAGTATCATCCACAAATATTTCTACGAAAACAATCTTGTTATCTAGTCCTTCCTTGATATATAAGCTACTATTATCATTAGTTCTCTGAAAACCAATCTGAATAAGGTAGTTATGCAATTTCTCATACCATGCTCTAGGGGCTTGTTTCAGACCATACAATGCTTTGTGTAATTTGCAGACCATGTCCTTTTTGTTTGGATCAACAAAACCTTCAAGTTGTTCAATGTAGACTTCTTCATCAAGAATACCATTGAGAAATGTGGATTTGACATCTATCTAATATACCTTAAATCCTTTATATGTTGCATATGCAAGTAAGGTCCTGACACCTTCCAATCTTGCAACAGGAGCAAAAGTCTCTCCATAATCAATTCCTTCTTCTTGAGAGTAGCCTTTACATACCAATCTAGCTTTGTTTCTTGATATCTTACCATCTTCATTCAACTTATTCCTGAATACCCACTTTGTTCCAATCTCATTTTTATCTTTAGGCCTAGGTACAAGAGTTCAAGTTTTTTTTTCTCTATTTTCTCTATCTCTTCATTCATAGCCTCAATCCAACTTTCATTTTCCAATGCATCTTTGACATTTCTAGGTTCAAAATCAGCAAGTAAACAAGTACTTTTTAGCTTACTTCTTGACATAGTACCTTCTAATTTGTCTCCAATAATCTGATATGGTGTATGATGCCTTCTGACATACTTGGCCAATATAGGTTCCTTGCCTCTTGAATGAATTGTATTGTCATCTTCTTGGTCTTCAACTTCAGGTTCTGGTTGCTCTAACTTGGTAGGCATTGGCTCGGTAGCTTTATAACGTGACTCGGGTCCTTGTGACTCAATTTGAACTTCTTGCAACTCGGTGACTGAGGAAGAAGTCTCCTGATTAACAGATGTGTCTGGCAATGTATCAAGTTCAATAAAAACAAATCTTTTGTAATCTTCTAGTTCTTTTTTGCTTTCTTCTTCAATTCTTTCTACAAACTCATCAACTTTCACATGTGCACTTTCCATGATTTTGTGAGTGGACAAATTCAACTATCTATATGCCTTACTCTTGCAAGAATATCCCAAAAATATACCTTCATCACCCTTCACATCAAATTTTCCTTTTCTAGATTCTTTCAAAATATAACATTTACTTCCAAATACTTTCAGGTAACTTACATTGGGTTTATAGTCATACCATAACTCATAGGGGGTTTTGAATGAGTCCTTCTTCAGCTGTACTCGGTTCAAGGTATGAACTGTAGTGTTGATAGCTTCCTTCCAATATTTGATAGCAATGTTCTTTTCAATCATTATAGTCCTTGCACAATCTATGATAGATCTGTTCCTCCTTTCAGCTATTCCATTATGCTCAGGAGTTCCAAGGACTGATACCTGTCTTTTGATTCCTCTTTCAATGCAAAAGTTATTGAATTCATTGGAAATGAATTCACTACCTCTGTCTGATCTTAAGCATTTCAGTCTTTTCCTTATTTCCTTCTCTACTATGGCCAAATACCATTTGAATTTCTCAAATGCTTCTGACTTCTCTCTTAGATATATAATAGTCATCATTCTAGAGTAGTCATCAACAAAAAGAATGAATAACTTTTCTCCACTATAAGCTCTCAATTCCAATAGGTCCACACAAATTAGTATGCACAATTTACAAAATATCTTTAGACTGGTAGTTTTTGCTTTTAAAACTAGTTTTTCCTATCTTACCAATATGATAATTCTTGCATAGACCAACATCAAGTTTCTTTATACTAGGAATGCCTCTTACTTTCTTGAATTTACTTATCTTTACCATGTTATCAAAATTAACATGACATAACCTTTTGTGCCATAACCAACTTTCTTCAACTTGAGCAATAAAACATGAGCACTCACTAAGTTCAAGATAAAACAAGTTACCTTTTGTTTGTTTGCCTGATCCAATTAGTTTTCCTTTGTCATTCAGTAGTCTAGCTTTGCCATGCATGAATTCCACCTTGAATCCAATGTTGATTAGTTGTGCCACACTCAACAGATTATGTTTTAGTCCTTCATCCCAATAGGCATTATCACACACAAGTTCTTTGGTTAATGAGATTTGGCCTCTTCCTTTTATGCAACAAGGTTCATTATTTCCAAACCTTACACTACCACCATCATAATCTTCAAAATGTTCAAACTTAGTTTTGTCACCAATCATATGATGTGAACAACCACTATTTATGATCCACGTATCATTTTTGCTCACATGAGAGATAAGTGCCATCTTATCTTCTTCATCATTATTAGATTCATCTTTCACAACAATGTAAACAATTTCATCTTCACTATTATCAGAATCCTTAGAGTCCTTAGCCATAAAACATGTTTTCTTACCTTTGTCATTGAATGATTTGAAATCTTTCTTGCCATTGCACTTGTGACCTTTCTTCTCATCCTTGCTTTGCTTGTTTGGGCACCTAGCTGCAATATGACCAATTTCTTCACATGAAAAATAGATTAGGAGAACCTTACCTTTGTATTTTCCTCTGCCTCTAGAATATTTCCTTACTAGAAGAGCTTCAACAACTTCAAGATCACTATTAGAGATTTCCTCTGATTCTTCTTCACTTTCTGACTGAGAGTCCTTTATTTTCTTGCCTTTTTCTTTGAGTGAAAGCTTGGCTTCAAATGCAAATTCAATGTTCTTGGAAGCTGGAACATAATTGTCATAATTATCTAGCTCAAATTCATTCAATCTTCCTACTATGACATCCAAATTTATCAGATGATTTGCTTCACATCTTCTTTCTTGAATTGCAGATACTCTAATTACATAAATAGGAAGCAATGTTCTAAGAACTTTACTTACAACAATTTCTTCCTTGATATCTCCTCCAGAAGCTTTGATTGCGCTAACACTTGTTTTGACCCTTTCAACATATTTAGCAATGTTTTCATCCTCTCTCATTCTCATCTGATCAAATTCTCCTCTTAGACTTTCTGATTTGGCTCTCCTCACATTGTCATCACCTCCATAGATAGTCTTTAGCTTGTTCCACATAGCAAAGGCAGTTTTGCAATCCTTGATATCATCAAATTCTTCATAGCTTAGGGAAGATGCAATGTCTATCATCATGGTGCTATGAGTCTTCTTCTCAGCAATGTCATTAATAGATAATGTACCAGAAGGAGTTGTATATTCTTCATCAAGATATTTCAATCATGTATCTCCAATGGAAGCTAGATGAAGTCTCATGAGACCCTGTCATGTTGAAAAGTTATCCCTGTTAAGCCTTGGAATTTATCTCTTATAAGACATCTGTGATCTTTAGCTTAGGTCCTTGAAACCCTTCCTACAAGCACCAAAAGCTCAAATACTAATTGTTAGAAATATAGATGGAGTAACTGAGAGGGGGGGTAAATCAGTTATCACAAAAATAAATTCATAGATCCCTTGGGGGGTGAATCAGTTACCACTAAAACAAATCCATAGATCCCTTAGATGTGTGATAAAACTAGTTATTGCTATCACTCAGTAAATATACAAAAAAATGTTGTAACTCGGTAGATGCAATGTTTGTTAACTTTAACAAATTTTAAACATTCATAGTGATTAAGATGCAAACATAAAAGAAATAACATGAACACATGAGACACCAGATTTAATGTGGAAACCCAATATGCAATAAACCACCAAATAACTAGCTACTGATTTTCACTCTTCTGAAGTGAACCTTGTTAGAAGCCAAACCTAGTTAAAGGTTACAAAATACACTGTTAGGTGTGACCTTGTTAGAGAATTTAATCACCCTGTTAGGAGTGGCCTTGCAAGAGGTCTTTAGAACAATTCAATGGAACTATCACCTTGTTAGAGGATTTACAAATGGCTATTAAACCAACTGTGTTAAGAGATTTAGGAATCACTACTACAATGGCAAGAAAGTAACAATGAAATGACCTAAATGAGATGCAATTGAATTGCTGATACAAATCTTTGTTCTACTTCACTAGATCCTTCCTAATTAAATAAAACTTTGCTGCTCTTCAAGGATATCTGACCATCCTTCAAATTTCACTCACACTTTCCTCTTCAAACAATCAATACACTTGCATACTCGCTCATCACACAATAGAATTCTGAAATGTCCCTTTTCTGATTTTGTATGATATTTCCAACCTTTAATCAGATCTTTAAGATCAAACAACTGATATCACAAAGATCCACCAAATTTCTTAAGAAACCCCAAATCGGGTATGTCGAAAATAGTGCCAAAAAGATTCACAGCTTCACCTGTTATTAATAAATCTGAAAGTAGAAATTTTTACAAAAATTTGAGCAGCATAACAGCCTATAAAATTTCATTTCCAGATCTATATAGCCTTTACAAAACAGCTCACAAATGTAGGACGAAAACTATGCTCATCGGGCACCCGAAATTAACACAAAAATGCTCGGAAACACCACAAAAACACTAATAAACTATCTCAGAAGTTTAATCACGTCCCAATACATATATTCAACTCTATTTTAACAGCTTAAAGTCTAAAATACAGCAGCAACCAAAACTGATATGAAATGCTCAACTGAAAACACCAAACTCATGCAAAAACCACACCCAAAAACCCACAAATCTACACTGTTCAGCACAAAGGCAAACTCTGTATGAGCATGCACATGGAATGGCTTCAAACTCCCATCCTTAGCCTTCCTGGAAACCTGCAAACTCCCGTTCTTGGGTCTCCCTAGAAACCTGCAAACTCCCGTTCTTGGGTCTCCTTCTC
The DNA here is from genome assembly GCA_028749045.1 of Cupressus sempervirens. Classification (NCBI taxonomy): domain Eukaryota; kingdom Viridiplantae; phylum Streptophyta; class Pinopsida; order Cupressales; family Cupressaceae; genus Cupressus; species Cupressus sempervirens. Next base: position 803,019,115 of record CM053783.1, on the reverse strand, counting down.
CACAGGTTTGGCAGCTTCTGAAGAATAACAAAGAAATCAGCAAAATCAAGTTCTGGAATGAGCCCAAAATGCCTCCAAACCCCTTAAAAGAGGGCATAACTATAACTCATGTCCAAGAGAGGTTAATGAAACTTATTTTAATAATAATTTTCATTTATTAGTCCAACGGTTTCCAAAGATTAACCCCCTTTTTTCGAAACTTCACTTTCTTGGGCCTGCCTGCCTTAGCAAAGATTTTCTTTTTTAATTATTTGAAAAGGGGACATGACAAATTCTCTACTTGACCTTTCATATATACCTTTCAGATTAGCAAGTCGGCCCAATTATAAGTTAAAATTACCAATAATCATTATCTCAGTTGGCTACAATCATTACTTGAAATAATTAAGCTTTATTTCTCAAAATAACAAAATCCTTCATTGGTCGACCCTGCTCGATAAACACTATTCTTGAAAAGATTTCCTGTGTTAACCAATAGAAGCTTGGTTAACACTGTGATTCTTGCAAAATCCTTTGGAGATTGAGTGAACTTGGTAAACACTAAGTTTCCTTCATTAACCATGAGAGCTCGGTTAACACTACTTTCTGCCACTTTTGTTTTGACACCCGAGTGAGCTCGATAGACACTGTTTCCACAAAGTAATTTCTAGGAATGCTTCGTAGACTTTGAAAATTGCTTTGATAACCAACTGAGCTTGGTAGATATTGATTGCCAACTGATATGACATTTGTGTACCATCAAAGACAACACACAATTAGACAATTGTATCCAACACCCACTTGGCTTAGTAAAGGTAACATGTCTTTCCTTTCACATGTACACACACATGCACACATATTTTCTATCATTAATTACATATTAGTATTTAAACATCTAAATGTCTATTGAATATAAGTAGAATATGTGAGGTTTTTTTAACCTACCATCGTAGAACCTCTAAGACCCACTATTTTCTTGTCCTAATGTAGACATTATTTTGATTCTCATTGGACTTTTCGCTACATAATACTTTATATGGTTAGATGTTTTCAATATGTGATGTATTTTCATAAACTAGTTTTGACTATATTGCATGCTTCAACTAGTTAGATTTGCTTTGATAGTTTTATAGTTTAAAATATATATATAAATTTATGGTAATAATGTCATTTCAATTATGTGAGTATGGGTGTGAGTGTGGGTATGGGTGTGTGGGTGTGTATGAATGTGCACGTGCATGTGTGTGTGCATACATGCATGCATGTGTATGTACGCATGCATGCACGCGCGCCCATGTGTGTGTGTGTGTGTGTCTAAGAGAGAGAGGTTGTGTGATTATAAAAATTATATTTGAAATGACTAAATGTGGATCTATATGTAAACGCTCAAAAATGGTTTGTGCCTACTCTTTCATCACTTTTACATCCTAACTTGTCCTATTTTCACATTTCACTAACTTTGAACTTTCAACCAACTTGATCAACAATCAATCAAAATGTAGATCATATCATAATCAATTCAAAATCATTTCAATAGCATTGTCTTATCATCATCAATCCTGTAGGTATTCTTACGTCCTTCAATGACTTATCAACATTCATTAATATATGTCATGTGTCCTTGGCATATCATCCTTTCATCATTCAATCTTTTAGGCATTGTTACATCATTTAGTGCCTTATCAACATTCATTCATACATGTCATGTGTCCTTGACATATCATCATTTATCATCAATTCAATCCTTGACATTGTTGAGTCCTTTGGTGTCTAATCATGAGCTTATTCAATCAATTTTATAGCATTGACTATGTTCATTGATGTTATTTCAATCAACCCTATCAATCAATTTCAATCAATCTTGTGTCATTTATAATGATCATTAAATGTCATATGTCATCAACCCTTGTCATGTGTCCTTGACAAGTCATCCTTTCATGTCATTCATCTAAAGAATAATTTATTTACTTTGATCATTGCTTTGGTCCAATCCAATATCATTACATTTGATTTGCATTTTCATCACAATCCTTCAATAGGGTTGTGTTGCATTTATTTTGTCATTTGGCCAATCATTATTGTTAATTTCTCCTTTAGGAATAAATGACCCATAGTCTATTCCTATGTCTTAATCATTTAATTTCATCCTCCCCTTATTTATTATTCCTCTTTACTAACCTTTGTCAATTAATTAATCTTTATTAATTAATTGATTCCATTTTCATGAGTTATGGAAATTCCTAATTTCTTAATTTCTAATTCTAATTTCCCATCTTCCTAAATTCTCATTCTAATTTCTCTTTACCCATTTTCTATTTTCTTATTTCCTAATTTCGATTTTCCTAATTCTATAATTTCTAATTACTATTTTAAGGGAATTGTTAGTTTTTGAAATTCAAAATTTATTTCTTACACATTTCTAATTTTTATCTTACACCTCTTACATCTTTATATACATTTTTCTTACACTTTCTTCTTCTATTTTTATTACACATTTCTATGCACAATTCTTACACATTGTCATATTTTGTCATAATTCTACATTTTGTGGCACAGTTTCTCAAATTTCACACATGATTATGACATCTTTCTCTTTTGCATTATTTCTTTCCATTTCTTGCATTTGGATTCAAAATCCTATAAATTGTGTCATTATCCACTTGTTTTGGTTAACCACGATCCAAGTATTCTTGCTATCATATCATCATCTTGCTTTCAGTTATAGGTGCATCTTGCTAATAAAAGCTACATCAACATCAACTTTATGGAGAAGAAAGGAGAACATTGGAACATCATGTGAAAGGGGTTTTTTTCATATGTTATTCATGTTTATTTATGCACCTTCATTTCATTGGCTTCAATGGTAGATTAGATTAGTTTGCATTTATTTGAAAGTTTATGGTTGCTTTCATTATGCAAATTTAATATTTTCTAGTCTTACATTTTGTGAACCTGACATGAATCCTATGTTGATCTCAAATTGGTTTTGACTAATGAGTGTCCACACACTTAATTCATTTACTTAGTTCATGTAGAATAAGTATTACATGTCGAGCACAACATGTATAAGATAGAGCATGCCAAGTCCATAGTGAGTGTTGAGCCACTCATGTGCCGAGTCACTCAAGTGCCAAGTTGGTAGTGTATGCCGAGTGATTCAGGAGCTAAGTAAGCAGTGCATGCCAAGTGATACAGATGTTGAGTCACAATATAGAAATCAGTATATGTTGAGCATAAGAGATTTTAGATGCTGAGTAAGATGACTTTGTCATAGTTGTTTGTAATGGCACAAACTACTATTTAGACCACTTTTTAGCCAACTTAAAGATTGAATTATAATATTTTGGAGAGAAGGATGAATCTTAAGTTGGAATCCCTATGAATTATAGGTAGCCAATCAAGAAAATAGAAGGATTAAGCAACAAAATGGATGAATCACAGCCGCTGATTTTTACCTAACACTAAGTCACCTAATTCTTCTTAAGGAAGAAAAACCCTAAACTATCTAATAAAATGTGGAAGGAGTGAAGAGAAAAGTTTGCATGCACAAACAAAGAATTCATGGTGACTAAGGAATTGTGAATTGAGATTGCATTGCAAAATCAGTTAAAGGAGAACAAAGGAAAGGAATAGTATACAATAGTGAGACATCAGATCAAGAAGGATCAAGAATACATTAGTATAGAGGTGATTTTTCATCAAGCAACAAAGTGCTAACCATAAGATCAATGTTGAGTCGTTCTAATAGGTGAATCAATGAAATCTCTTAACAAAGTAGTCCTAATAGGCTGTATTGAAATCTTCTAACAAGGTACTTACTTAATTGTGAGTTAAAGTCCTTTAACAAGGCACACTTCTAATAGGGTGTTGAAATCCTCTAACAGGGTGAGACCTAATAGTCTTTGTAAGCCTTTAATAGGGTAGATCACGTCTCATGATCAAACATTGTAACTTTCATTGGATATAATTTGTTACTGCAGTAGTGGAGATTTGTGAGTGTCATCCCCACCCTAGTTTTACCTTCTCATTGGAGGGTTTCTGGGTAATCATATCTGGTGTCATATATGTGTGAATGATTACTTGTTTACATGTTTAGATGTACATGTTTTACATGGTATTTCAGTGAATGTATGAGATGGATGTGTGGTGAATGTTTTTATGGGGTCAAAATTTAAACTATTGATTCACCCCCACCCCCCTTAGAAGTTTGCCTTCCCTATTCTAATTCCAAAAATTGGTATTAGAGCCTTGCTCTCTAAAAGAGAAGCTTTGCAACTTTGAGGGAAGATCTTGAAAATGGAAGTCTACAAGTTGGGAAAAATCATTGAGAATTAGGGAACTGAAATACAACACATTCTACATCAACTGGATGAAGTAAGAGAAGATCTAAAGAAATCTTTGAAGAGAAGGAAGGAAATTGCTATTGAGGAGAATGACACACAATACAGAGAGATGCACACTAATAAGTTATTTGCTAATGGAGACTCTAGTGAATTTGATGCAATAGTTATGAGTCTAATGGAAAAGAATAGAGCTCAAGCTAAAGAAATTATAAATCTGAAGTTAGAGCAAGAATCACAAGCCATACTACTATGTGAGGTGACTGAATAAAAGAAGAAAGCTATGGAAGACAAATCCATGATTGAAGATGATAAAATAATTTTGACCAACAAACTGGAAAAGAAATCATCAGAGCTAACCAAGATTTCCAACATGCAATTGGATGGTTTGAGTCAAATGATAAATGCCAACTATGAATTGAATGTCAAGGACATTGAGATAACAACATTGAAGTTGTATAATGAGCAATTAAAGAGTGACCTGAAAAGGGAAAAAGAATTTGTTGAAAGTTTCAACAAACCAAATGAAGCCATCAAATACTTTAAGCAATTATTGAGATCCCCTAAATCCAATAATGATACATCTGGACTAGGAGACACAAGTACTGAAGAAGGAGAGTCATCCAAAAGTGCTAGAGAAAGGAGCAATAAAGGTAAGAACTCCAAACCTGCTTGTATAATTGTGCTAAGAAAGGACATATTACTAATATGTGTAGGAGTAAAATTCAAAATTCAAAATGTTAAGTATAAGAGCATGGTTCACTGCCATAAGTGCAACAAACAAGGTCATCAGGCACATGAATGTAGAACTATGACCATACACACAAAGATTTGAAGGATATTGTTATAACTGTCAAAAGTTTGGACAAAGAGATTTTGAGTGCAGATCCAAACCCATGTGGTCATCAAATAGGCAAACAAAGGTAAGGAACAATGACAACTCTTATAACTGGGATTACAAAACAAGATATAGATGTCATTATTGTCAAGAATATGGACATGTTCCTGAGAATTGTATTAGGACACACTTTTGAAATGACTACAAAAGGTGGTTGAGTCAAACCAAATGTTTTAGTTGTTTGAAGATTGGTCACATCAGTCGATATTGTCCAATAAGGTCAAAGGCACCAAGTTGTGAGTTTGATAAAGGCAAAGGCAAGGTAGATGTTGAAAATGTTAGAGATGAGATGAACAAAATATGGAAGAAAAAGGAGGATTGTAGCACATCAAGTGGAGAAGGGGTCACTTCACCCAATGGGTCAGGTGATCACACCATATCAAACTAAGCAATCAAGAGGTATGTGGGACTGATATTCAAAGGTTATATCATACATAAGTTCCATAGGATTTAGTACTATAAAGATTACATAACCATGAATAAATATGCAAGATGTTATTAGGAATTAAAGAAAATTCTTTAAGTTTTTCATGTTATTGCCGGGCATGAAAAGTTTCCTATGAGTGCCAAGTGAAATGCTAGAGGATGCCAAGCTAATAGATTGGCTAGTTGATGTTGAGCTTGTAATGGTTGCTGAACTTTAATAGAATGCTAGTGGATGTTGAGTGGGCCTAAAATTGGTTGATGCCAAGCTTACAACTATGTAAGTACTCAACATTAATTACAATGTTTCAAAAGGGTATTTGATCAATTTTTAGCTCATTTCACATCATTTAAAAATCAAGAAAGAGAAAAGAGAGCAAGAGGCAATAAAAAAATTCATCCAAAGTGATTGTAGAAGATTTGAACAATGATTCAACACCATTTTGTCAGATCTTGCAAGGAATTTATCAAGTGTCGAGTTACATTGTTTTTATTTTTAGAAACCCTAGTTTCGCATAATGGCATCTAGTTCAAAGGGTGTAGAGGGTAAAGAGGTTTTGAATGTTGAACTGGTTAGTAATGAGGTTAAACAACCAATTTTCAAAGCCATACTTGATATTGCATACAAACAAGACCCCTATGGTGCATTATCCATGATACCGCCAAATGTTTTAATGGTCCAAGATGTCAAAAAATGTTACAATTGTAAAATTGGAAGTATTGGTGATATGGAGATCAAGAAAGCATATGATAGACTTTGTGAGAATGGTGTGTTAAGGGAAGAATACAAAATTATAGAGAAGAAAGGGTTAAGTCTTGCCCTAGATTTCTCAAATGTTTTCAAAACTGAATGGATTAGGATTATATTAGGCAAGATTCATGATAGTTCACTATGGTTGGATAATGGACCTATCAAAATTACCAAAAGAATAATCCATACGATAACAGGGTATCCAAACCTATATTGGCCTAAGACTTTGAGGAGTGATTCAAAAGAGATTATTGAAAAGAATACAAGTGTCGTGTAGAATAAGAGAGGACTAACAATTGATTCCATTAAAGATCCATTGATAGACTTTGTAGTAAGGGTTATTGTACATAAGTTTTACCAATCCAATAGATTGAACAGTGTGCCCTGTATTGCAATAGATGTTGGTTATAAGATTTTCAAGAAAGATCACACATATGATCTTGCAGAGCTACAACTACAACAATTGATTGAGAACCTATGAGCAATAAGAAAGACTAAGAGTGCTCAATGTAAATTTGGTTATATTCTAATATGTATTTTCTTTTATGTTCAAAACACATTTCCCACATTTGGTACAGTAGCATGGAAGACAAATAGGTCACTGGTAGTATAGATTGGTGAGTTCATTGAACAATCAGGTGAAAATTTTGAATCTGTAATTACCAGTTACTTTGAGGACTTTAAGCAATCTATGAAGAAAAGATTGAGAATTTCAGTATCTTTAGTGGAAAAACATTATGATGATGTTTTGTTCCTAGTACATGTTAATTATACTTTTTGTTTAGGCAACAACCCCAAGGGTAAGATGGCTAAGGAAATTATGATATGAAATAAATGTAGATGAAGCCTCTACAACAATAATTGCATTACTTGCAGAAGATATAGATAAAGATGCAAAAGTATTTGGAAATTATCAAATGACCAAATCTAAAATTACCATGGAATTGAAGATTGCCTTTTTTATCAAGAAGAAGGAGAAGTTGGTGAAGAAATTACAAGAAAAATTTGGTGAAGGTGCTGAGTAGGAAGAGAATGAAGAGGAAGAGGATGAAGAGGAAGAAGACACCCAGACCTAAGCACCACTTATGCTAACACAAGGAATGGGTGAAGATCAGTAAGAGGAGGAGACAAAAGTTGTAGAAAGTGTCGAGGAGGAAGAAGTCGAGGAAGCACCTACTCCCACTGATCAAAAGAAGAGAAAGGCTAAGGCTCAACTAGTGACAAAATCCAAGAAGACTATTAAACCAAGCCATCCCAAACCTATTGCACCTACTACAAGGGCTAGTGCACGTGTTACTGCACTAATGGTAAAAGAAAAGATCAAAACAATAGAGCAGGGAGGAGAAGTGCAGAAAAGGCCAAGGATGAAATACATTACAGAAGTTGAATTTGATGAAGAAAGAACATAATCAGATGACAATAGCCAATTCAAAGTGGTGAGTCGCAACCCATCCTCGAATTTAGAAAATCTATGTGAATATGTTAAGAATAGTGTAGATCTTTCAAGATTTTTTCATATTGGTTTTGATAACTTTAGTAAAGTTGAAAAGAATCAAGTGGAGGAGGCCATATATGCCATTATGAAAAAATTTAAGAAAGCCCCACTAGAGATTGCTAACTCTATGCCTAAAAGCTTATATGAGAGAGTTGAGAAAAAATGGCATTATTGTTTGAACTTGGAAAGAAAAATTAGAGAGACGTCACTTGCACAAGTCATGCTTGAACTCAGTAAGGCACAAATTGCTAAGGCTATGAAGAAATATGCTATTAGATTTGTTCCAAAATATAGAGCTTTCAACATATTACAAAATAACATAGAAGATGTTGTGAAGAAATCCACATAGATGTGGAAGATAACATATGGGCTTGCTACAATAAAAGAAGGAGAACATGCACCCATTGAGGTAAAAGATGATGAAGAAGATGATAAAAATGAAGACACTATTAAGGGAGATATAAAAATGAAAGTAGATGACTAGGCAATAGCTAAAGCAGAGCAACAAGAAGAAGTGTACAAGATACACAACTGCCAGATGCCAACCCTCAACAAACAAAAAGTATAAATACTGAAATAGTAATAATAAAGGATGTTTTTGATCTAACTGTTAAGAACATCAATCCCCTAATAGAGGATGATATGTAAAAGATACTTGATCAATCTTCACTATGGGCAAAATTGTGTGATAATCCTGTATTGGTGAGTGTAGATGAACTATAGAAAATAGTGACTGATACTGCAAGGGAAGAGGTGAAAACACAAGAACCACCTACCATCACCCCTCAAGTCACTAATCCACAACCTTTAGATAAAATGCCAGAAGCCGTATCAGAAAAGGTTGATAAAATTGGGAAGGAAACAATGGAAACTCAAGCCACTATTGATATACAGAGTGAAACAGGTTAGATAGACTTATCTACACCTCCAACACAAGTACAAGGTGTAAGTCAAGACATTGTGGATAATAAGGACAAGTATGAAGAGACCAAGTTGACACCCAAGATGAAGGATCAAGTAGCCATTCAAGCACTAGTAACTTTACCAGAATCTGGCACTCCTTCCAGTCATACTCTTTAGAAGTTGAGAACAGACACAACACCATTGCAAATCTTAGTGCCGAATCCAAGCTCATCAAAGGCTATAGATGTAATACAATATGATGTAAGCCTTGATGAAGAGATTGTGTTACCAAAATATGATTATGACACAATGACAATAGATTAGATGGGTATATTACAAGAAGCCCTAGCTAAGAAGAAGCATCAGGAACTACTCATAAGAGAACATGGGACGAAACAAGCTTTATCGAATGTTAAAGACATTTTTTAGATGCATTTAGCCTGCCTACTCTAGATGAGACAAAGTCACTCATTAAACAACTGAAAAACATAGTGGAAAAGGTTAGTGATGTAGACCTTGGTACAAATGCTAAATTATTAGAATGCTCTGTAAAGAAATTTCCAATTTAAAGTAAATGAACAAATACCAAGTGGCATAGCACTCACACAAGTTGCATTGGCAACTAAGGTAGAAAGTATGAAGGAGGTACTTGAGAATATCGTGTTACTGTACACTAAACTCTACAATCCCACACTCTTCACACAAGAGACAAGAAGTCACATTTTGAGTTTGGAAAGTCAAATTAATAAATCAGGTGAAAATTATCGATGAGACCAACTCAAAGTGAGAAGCACTTTAGAATATTATTGCAAACCCATAGTCAGTTAGTAGCATTATCTAAAGATGAAGCCAATATAAGGGCCAAACTAATTAACATCCAAAAAACATTGACTCCTTACATGGAGATTTTGCACAAGGAGTTAGGCTATGCAAAAAATATTATGAAGAAAGACCCAAATCTTTCTACACTAGATGGCTTCATTCACCTTGCTACCAAGCTAGCTATCCAAATCAAGTCTTTGGATGTAGCATGTGAAAATCGGGATGCAACTCTCAAAATTATCCTAGAGGTCCATAAATATTTCTTGGACAAACACACTATTAGTGTATAACCCATTAGCATAAGTGTCAAAAAGGGGGAGAAATAAAGTAGTAAAGAACAAGGGAGAAAGTAAAAGGGGGAGAATGAGAGCAGAACTAAGCAAAGGGAGAGCAAGAAAAGAACAACACAACAAGCATAAAATGAGATGAAAGAGTATTAGTTGAGACACATTTACTTAGTAGGAGTACAGAATTTTGAATAATAGAACAGAACAAACAACTCAGGGGGAGTTATCAGATTTTGAGGTATAAGTTGTTACAAAATTTTGAAATTTTGAAGTTTTGTACATAAGTTGAATAGGAGATATGTTATGCTCACAACATTAAGGATATTAATGCATGACCAAGTGTTTTAACACTAATGTAAGGAAACTTGACAATAAAGAATATCTGTTTCCAAATAACCCATAATAGATCTGAAATAAACCATGGAATTAAAATCCACATGCAAGAGAATAAACAACATACCCATAAAATTGTGACACAAGATATACCCTAGGAAACCCTCATTGAGGGAAAAACCTAGCCTCCAAAATCATCCATCACCATGTATTATTCAACAAAAAATACCATTGTCATACAACCATGGAAGCCTTCATGGCCATAACCATAATAGAGCAAACTATGTGAACAAGCATGAATCCACACATCCCATGCCATGCTTCCAACCTTCACAAATGCTCCCTTGGCTAACCTATCAAGCCTTGTCCCGCTCGACTCTTGCCTTTCTCACTCTTTCTCTCTGCCACACAACAACTACCCTTGTGGCTACTTATATAGTAGCAATTCCCACAAAACCACTAAGTGGTATTACATAAACCATGTGCTAAAACCATGTGCTACCTAACCCACTGACCCCACATTTAATATTGGGCATTTGATTCTTTTCCCCAATATTAAATAATTACATGAAATATTATCACAATGTTACAATACAATTCATCAAGAATATTCCATGGGAATCTTTACATGTTGCACGTCCATCTAGGTGGAACATTACATGATAAAATAAAATAATAAAATATAACAATATTATGCAATGTGTACAACACCCATTATCTCAACAACTAATGCCAAAGGGGGAGATTATTGATCTCAGATTGGTTTTGACTAATAAGTGTCCACACACTTAAGTCATTTACTTTGTTCATGTTGAACAAGTAGTACATGTCGAGCACAACATGTATAAGATATATTAGTCCGAGTCCATAGTGAGTGTCAAACCACTCATGTGCTGAGTCACTCAAGTGCTAAGTAGATAGTAATGGTGAGTGATTCAGGAGCCAAGTAAGCAGTGCATGCCAAGTGATATAGATGCTAAGTCACAATATGGAAATCAATATATGTCGAGCATCAGAGACATCAAATGCCGAGTAAGACAATTTTTTCATAGTTGTTTGTAATGGCACAAACTACTATGTGAAACATTTTTGAGCTGACTTAAAGATTGAATTACAATATGTTGGAGATAAGGAAAAATCTTAAGTTGGAATCCCTATGGATTATATGCATCCAATCAAGAAAAGGGAAGGATTAAGTGGCAAAATGGATGGATCATAGCCGTTGATTCATATCTAAGTCTTCTTAAGGAGGAAAAACCCTAAACTATCTAAGAAAATGTGGAAAGAGCGAAGATACAAGTTTGTATGCATAAACAAAGCATTCATGGTGACTAAGGAATTGTGAGTTGAGATTGCATTGCAGAATCATTTAAAGGAGAATAGAGGAAAGAAATAATATACATCAGTGAGACATCTGATCAATAAGGATCGAGAATACATCAATATAGAGGTGATCTGTCATTAAGCAACAAAGTGCTAACTGTAGGATCAATGCTGAGTCACTCTAATAGGTAAATCAATTAAATCTCTTAACAAAGTAGTCCTAATAGGTTGTATTAAAATCCTCTAACAAGGTGCTTACTTAATTGTGAGTTAAAGTCCTTTAACAAGGTACACTTCTAACAAGGTGTTTGAAATCCTCTAATAAGGTGAGACCTAACAGTCTTTGTGAGCCTTTAACAGGGTAGACATTTCACAAGGTAGATCATGTCTCATGATCAAACATTGTAACCTTCATCGGATACACTTTATTACTACAATAGTGAATATTTGTGCGTGTCATCCCCACCCTAGTTTTACCTTCTCATCGGAGGGTTTTTGGGTAATCATATTTGGCGTCATATATGTGTGAATGTTTACTTGTTCACATGTTTTAGATGTACATGATTTACATGGTATTTCAGTGAATGTATAAGATGGATGTGTGGTGAATGTTTGTATGGGTCAAAGTTTAAACTACTGATTAAATACCACCCCCCACCCCCCACTTGCCCAAAAGTTTTCCTTTCCTTTTTTAATTCCAATATCTTATACTAATGTGCTTTCATTTTCTTGTGTGTTTGTAAGTGCAAGGAGAAATATTGGAGCACTCTTGGACTCTAATTCTATTTGTTGTTCAATTTATTTGTTTTGGGAATCTTGAATACAAAGTCACATAGTATAATTAGGAGGTTAATGAATATCATATCATTTAGTATAGCCTAATTAGGAGGATCAATAAACAATAATTCCTTTTTATGCTCTCAAATTTTCCTATCTTAATTGTTCAATAAACAAAAAACATCATATAGTCTAAGTAGGAGATTCAAAGAACTCTACAATTCTCACTTAGATTTAATTTGGAAGGTAAAGAACAATAATTTGCTTTATGAATGAAATTTTTTCCTTTCATAATGGGTTAATGAACAACAAATTTCACATAGTCTAATTAAGAGGATCAAAGAAAGCTTGCTTTGGTTCTTGAAAGGAATATTTTCTTCTAAAGTGTTGGTATCTCTTATAACTTATAATTTCAAAGGCTATATAGATGTATCCTCTCCCCTCGCCTTTGTGGAACTTGGGTGAAGAGAAATCTATGTAGTTATTTTAAAGTAGCATTTTTGGGTGTTACTAATGGTCTCCTTTTATCTTGTGGAAATCATGGGATGAAGATCATATCATGCTAAACACTACTAATGAATTTGATGCAGGACATTGTTTGAAGACCTTGTGTATTTGCTTTAAAACCAATGTGTCTTTGATTTCTTAGATTAGAAAACACTTCATTTGGTGATTAAAATGAGCTTTTTCTATTCTTCTTAGCGTGTCTACAATGTGTAAAATCCCAAAGGGTTATACGGATGTATCCTCTCCCCTCGCCTTTATGGATCTTGGGTGTAAGATAAATCTATGTAATTCTTTTAGAGAAGTCTACATTGCACAAGGATATTAGATATTGGGTATGCTAGGGGATGACTTCAAAGTGGTAATAGGCCAAATCTTGGTCTCCACTCTAAGCACTATATAAAGGCTCAATCATGGATAATTCACAATCGGTGGTATGGTTGGATGATAGCTCTCTTCTAGTACCCTTAGAGGTGCATCAAACTTTTGTTCTCAAGGCTAAGAGACCTCCTACGGGAGTTTATCATCCACCTACTACACATAGTGTATCGTACTAAAAAATGTATTTTAGTGGCCAAAATCCTTTCTATCCACTGGCTGAAGGAGTCAACCATGCCCATGAAGACATCTCACACTTCCATGGTCCTTTGTAGAGACAACAATCCCTTGGGAAGTGATACCCCTTGGAAAGCGAATCTTGGTATGCCCAAGAAGTGAGTGCACTATAAGTGGGAGCCTATGCTACCAAGATTCTAGATTGTATGCTTTGGATAAGCATGGCTGCACTTCAGTTCAAGTGAGAATTTAATGGACACAATCCTTTCATCCTAGGTTGTGGTGTGTTTGTTTACCTTTAACATCAACCATCCTATCTATTGTATAAGTAACCATGTATCACATTCAAAGCATAATGTAAATCAACAGATAACACATAAGATTTTGGTTACTCAAAAAAACCTCCAATGAGAAGGTAAAACTAGGGTGGGGATGACACCCACAAATCTTCACTATTGCAGTTATAAAGTTTGGCCTATTATGGCTACAAATTTTTTATCATAACCTATGATCTACCCTGTGAAAGGTCTGCCATGTTAAAGGCTTACAAGACTATTAGGTCTGACCTTGATTAGAGGATTTATACTCACAACTAAGTAAGCACTCTGTTAGGAGATTTACAAAAGTCTACTAGGACTAATCTATTAAGAGATTTAATCTGTATCACCTATCAAAATGATTCAACAACTGATTTTTCAATTAGCACCTTGCTTCTTAATGTCAGATCTCCTCTTTACTAGTTATCTCATGATCCTCCTAATCAGATCTATCTTCTCTATCCTTTCTCTACCTATATCTATTCTTCTCAAATTGATTATGCATTGTACCTCCATAACTTAGCCATCATTTCCACCATGAAATGCTCTTTATACTCTTAGCATTCCTCTCCTTGTGCATATTGTTAGCCCTCATTTTCACTATGCCTAAATTCTAAAAATAATAATGTGAAAATACCTTGGTTGTGTTGTGCAGCTAGGGTTTATTATATTTATGTTTTCAATCCTCTAGAGAAAACACTAATCTAATAAATGTACCCATTCCTAGCATTTAGGTTTTCCTTGAACTTTGAAAAAGTTGTTTTAGCTTAGAAAACCCTTGATTTAAGTACGTTCCCTTTTTGAATTTTTAAATTTTCAAAAAATCATTTGGTTCAACCTTTATCTTAACATACTAATGCATTTTAATTGTGCACTCATAAAATTTTAAAGTGTGCGACCATGCGACCAAGCCACTCACACAGTCAAAGCTCTTCATCAAACTACAAAATTTTATGGCGTGACCTAGCGAAGTGGCTAATTTTCCTTTGATCATTGAGTTGTGGTAGTTAAACACTTAAAAATTTCTTGTATTGTGATTGAGAAAAGCAATTAGTATTGCCTTGGTTACACATCACCTAACTAGAAGGGAAGCCATTGATTTTTGAAAATGATTGAGTGAAATGTTGTGTTTGCATGGTCGAGACCTTAAAGATTAAAATGCTTGAGATAACTGCAACTGGGAAAAAGTAGTTAGAAGAACTTAATAGAACCTTTGGAAATGTGGTCACCACAATAAGCACATAATTAAGAAGTTTAACTATGATGTAATGATAGGGTTAAAACATTCAAGCTTGCCTTTAGTCACGTTGTCGAGGTAGTTAGGCCATGACAGTTAAGATAAGATGCAACCTAACCAATAAAGCTTTAAGAGGCATGACTTTTTTTGTTAGCTTAGTCATGCAATTGAAGAGAATAAAAGTTATAAATTCAACAACTCGTTGATGCAATCAGTTTGGAGGAGAACTTTATATGATCACACTATCACAGTGATAAGAGAAAAGTAATCAAAACAAGTGACAATATGGAGAAACTGAATAAAGATGCATATTCACATGGTTGAACAGTCAAGGATTGTAAGAAGTGTTTAGACTATGAACATGAAATGTATCAAAAATGAAAGAAGAACATATGGCTTCACATAGTCATGATGTTAAAGAGATGTTAATAAGGATGAGTCACGAAGCAATGATTAGGTTAAAAGAGCATGAATAATCCTTTGCTCACATGGTCACATGGAAAGTTCCTTATGAGATAAGTAGATCCATGACTCTATGAAGTCTTAAATAGATTATAAGTAGGAAGTGATTGCATGGTCACAACAAGAATTTCCAAAAGCAAGAAAGGTGTGCGAAGCTACAACTTCATGATTGTTAAAAGGGATTCACATGGTCAAAGAGAAAAATGTTAATGTTAATAAAATGGAGTGACCATTAGATTGAAGTTTTGAAAGGGGTCAAATTCTTAAGGCACTCAGTCACATAGTGAATGGCCAAAAACATCAAATGGACTATGAAGAAATGATGAAGACATGAAACCATGGTCATCTAGTCACTAGTGTTAAATGCTAATATAGCAAATGATCACGAAATAGGGAATAAAGGGAGTCATTGGGTCACAAGCATAATTTGTAGGGCAAAAAATTGACTGTTAAGAGCCTCATTATTTAAAAGTGATGTCATGTCAAAAAGTGTATAAAAAGATTTGAAAGGCTGGTAGTACAAGTAGATTTTGACACTTTTCAGAATTTGAGGATTTTCACATAGGTTGACATAAAGACACATAAATGCTCACTCTGCTACATTTTTCTCTATTAATAAGTTGATATAATGGTTTTATGAGCTACAATATTCTGTATAATCTAGAGATAGAAGCTTGAGCACTAAGAGATTTCCAAAATTTGTAGAGATATTCAGAGTTTTTAGAAGTTCATATGGAGAGAGATTTCTAAAAGAGATTGATTGCATAAGTCATGGCACAAGAAGAAGGCAAGATAATAGCCTAGATTGGCATAGAAGAACCTTTTCTAGCCACTAAATAGGCCAAACTAAAGCTGCAACTCTATATGTAGAGGAATGGGTATACTTCCTTCGAGGGTCTTCTCATGTTCAAACCATGAATGCATATATTTTCAAAGAGATGTTATTGTGCTTGATACCAACGTGAATGAACTCTTTTGGTACTTTTATAATAATAAGTTTGAGAAATCACCAATGTGCAACCCTTGGATTAGAAACATGGAAAAATTGATAATACTAGAGGTAATAGTAAATGTTGGTCTGATGAAGGAATTGATCAAATCATACAACCCTATAACTAAAGGATTTTATAGGAAGGATATGAGTATCATGTGTAGGCTAGATAGGGTGACTTTCATTGAAGTTTTTGACCTAGGGGGACCTATGACCAGGCCAATTGAGAAAGAAAAGATGAATGAAACTTTTAAGAGTTAGACAATTTTCTTTACTGGAAGGGTTATGAGGAGGAAAATTCCCAAAGCAAAGAAGGAGAAGGGAAAAATACCAAAGAATGTAGACTTATGCCACTAGAAGTCTTCTATAAATACTTTAGATACATCATATTCAGGATTAACAAATCGATGGAAGTAGATGACACCATGAATGCCCCCGGTTATATGTGTGTGTGTGTGTGTGTGTGTGTGTGTGTGTGTGTGTGTGTGTTGGATATGATTTGGTTGAGTAAATTATAAACATGATGCATGAAGAGATTGTGGTAGCTCAGAAGGGAGAATTGGGAAAATTTAAGTTCTTCCATTACTCATTCCATTTTTCATTGAAGCCACTACGTAGAAGGGAGAGAACTTTCCTGTGTAGCTATGGACTCATTTTTGGCAAAGGCTTTATCATTATTGTAGTGATCTTGCTTATTATAATGATTTTGTCTTTCCAATTTCAAACATGTTTACTGATATAATTGAAATAATTCCTAGAGGAGTGAGAATGTTGATAAGACTAGCTACTTATCCCAATGAAGCTAGGGTAATGAGCCATGATTGGGCTAGTCTTTTTTTGTTTGGAAATTATTTAATAATAAGGGTTTTTAGGTTTCCTTAGCCCCCTCATGTGCTACCTAGTATGTTCTAGAGAGATTAGGTTAGTTAGAGTTCTTCTAGAAAATTCTTATGATGAACAAGGAGTATTTAGGTCCTACTATTAAGAGAGGCTCTTTTGTAGCCATGACTACCAAAGTAAGGGACTTTGTGATACAAAAAGATTTAATAGAAGAGATAGATAAATGCATTTTTGAGTTAATTCTCTCTATAATCCTAGCCAAAACATATGATCCAATTAATTTGGTAAGGCATGCTCTCAAACAAATGAGAAAATTTACTCTCCCTAATAGCAAGACAAATTGGGAGGAAGATGTTGAAGATTTGATTGAAAAGATCATTATTGAAGAAGGGAGATTATTGATAAAGAATGTTTTCAATTATTGTTTTGTCACTGATGTCAAACCTGTTATTTGCTGGAATGATAATTGGTTATAAGATCCAAGTACTATCATTTAGTTGATTGATGAAGAAAATTTAACAAAAGCACCTAAGGGAAAGGTTGAGTTATAGTTTTTTAATGGAGTACAAAGATCAGTTAAGACAATGGTAAAATGATGTATTGATAATACACTTGAAGATATCGAGGTTGGCTACACTTAGAAACTCTAGAAGAATAAGTTGTAACAAAGCTTTTTGCAAAGCTTGACTAAATTCATTAGTGGGTGTCGAGCAAGCTAGTTCATGTCGAGCAGAATATTAGTAAGTGCTGAGTAAATGCAAAATCTAGTGTGTGTCGAGTGAAACAGAAGGTGCTGAGAAAGTTCAAGTGCTAAGCATCAGTAAAATTAGTTGATGCCGAGTGAATCCACAGGAGGTGTCAAGCATCAGTAAAACATAGTGGGTATCAAGTAACATAGTATGTGTTGAGCATTAGAAAGCCAATAGTGTCGAGCTGCTGCATTATTTGAAAAGTCAAAGATTCACCAGCTCTAAGACGATAAGTTTGTTACCTTGAATTTTGTGAACCAAATGGAAGATAAGGATGATGAGCTGGTGGTATAGAATTCTAGATAAACTATTTTTAGATGAATATAGGTGGATTCTACAAGATGTTACTAGAAGAAACAAGATTAAGGGTAAATTCATTGAATCTTACCTAATCCATTCAAACCAAAAATTAGAATGGGAAAAGTATTCCAAACTTGTGTTTAAGAAGTTACAGGTCAAGAAGCAAGAGTGGTTGGTTAGAGAGAGTGTGTGGAGAAGGTATCAAAAGGGAGGAACAGAGTATAGAGACTTTGCTTCGATAGAGATGATTGCATTAGCACAACGAGCATGGAGACTCAAGGAGACAAAGCTTGAAAGAAGGACAAGTTGTCAGAGCTACAAAGACTGAAAGCTAGGCAATTTAGTGAGCTAAATTGAGATATGAAATCTGCAAGTTATGTTGTGAGTTATATAATATAAAAAGCCCTTATTGTTACTCTCTAAAAATTGTATCAGTTAGGGTAAAATCCTATGGACTTAGGTTGGTTTGATAGCCATTCTGTAAATCCCTTAACAGGGTGACCTTCCAAGTTGAATGTTCTAAAGTCCTTTAACCAAGCCCACTTCTAAAAAGGTGGTTGAGATCCTTTAACCATGTCACATTTAACAATATTTTTTGTAGCCTTTAATAGGGCATGCCTTTCATAGGGCATCACTTTAGAAGAGTGAGAAAGGAGTAGCAAGTTATTAGTGGTTTTTCCCAAATTGGGTTTCTACATAAATCACTGTGTTATGTGTTGATCTTTCATGTCTTATTCTTTCATGTTGATTTTTCAGTAACTTGCTAAGATGAATGTTTAGCTTGGATGCATGGTTAGTTTAAATGGGCACGCTATACTTAGTGGAAAATTTTTTATCAGGATATTTGGACCTTGAATAACTGATTCACCCCCCCACCCCCCTCTTAGTTATTCTAAAGCATTTCTAACAATTGGTATCAGAGTCATCTACTAATTTGGTTTAAAGGTACTAGAAGTAGAAATATCAAGATGTCCAAGAGAGAAGTTCTCAAGCTCAATAGACATAACTTCGCTGCATGACAAAGTTTAATGAAGTTGCACCTTGAATCAATAGGTGATCATGCACAAACCTCAATTGAAGTGGAACATGTTGATCCAACAGGTGTTCCTACTGTAGAAGATATGAAGAAAAAGAAGGAGCATAATCAGGCAATGTTGGAGATTGCCTTTGCCCTCAACTATGCTGAATTTCATGACATCAAGGGATGTACCTCTACATTCAAGATGTGGAAATCTTTGATTGATATTTATGAAGGAGATTAGAATGTCCAAAGAGAAAAAATAGAAAGCCTCAAAGGAAAGTTTGATGACATAAGAATGGAAGAAGGTGAGAACATTGCTCAATATGCCTCTAGAATAAAGGAAGTAGTAAGTGCAATAAGAAGTTTGGGTGGTCATTTAGATGATGAAACTGTTAATAGAAAATTCTTAAGAACCTTGCTCCCCATCTATGCTATTAGAGTGTCAGCTATTCAAGAATTAAGATGCGTATTAGGAAACAAGCTAAATCTTGAAGTTATAGTGGGAAGACTTACAACATTTGAGTTGTCCAACTTTGATAACTACAGACCTGAGAATCTTGAATCTGCTTTCAAGGCCAAGCTGCTATTGAAAGACACTAAAGAGGTGAAACCAAAGAAGAAGAAAGAAAGAAAAAATATGCATCTAGTGATAGCAACATAGATGAAGAAGATTTAGAACAATAGGAAGCATTGTTGGCCAGAAAATTTCATAGAGGTAAAGGTAGGACATATTGCTGCAAGATGCACATAGAAAAAGAACTATAGAGAAGGCAACAAGTACAAGAACAAAAGAGAAGATGATAGCAGAGATTACAAAGACAAAGGAAAAAAGTGATACATTGTTGAAGAAGAGGATTCTGATGAAAATGATGATGATGAGTCTATGTAGCCATGAAGGATGAGTCAGATGAAGATGAGGCAATAACACTGATAACCTATGTAAACAAGAATGACAGGTGGATCATAGATAGTGGATGCTAACATCACATGATAGGAGGCAAAAGTAAATTTGTTACCTTAACTTAGTATGATGAAAATAGTGTTAGATTTGGAAATGATGCTCCATGACTAATCAAAGGAAAAGGTTCCATTAAGCTTAGAGAGAATTTCATGTGACAATACATATTATGTTGAAGGACTAAATGACAATCTTCTTAGTGTGTCATAGTTAAGCAATGTAGGATGCAAAGTAGAATTTGGAAACAAAATTGCTAAAATCTATGACACTGATGGAAATTTGATAGGAAAAGGAGATCAAACTAGGAGTAATCTATTTTACCTAGATATGAAGGATGTTGATGGTCTCATTGTAAGATTTGATGATGTATGGCTATGGCATAAAAAGCTATGTCATGTCAACTTTGATAATCTAATTAGCATCAACAAAATAAAGAAAGTGAGAGGTTTGCCTAAACTGAAAAAATCCTGACAATATAATGTGCAAACAGTATCAGCTAGGAAAGATGACCAAGTCAAGTTTCAAAAGAAAAACTTATACTTCCAAAGAAGTACTAGAGTTAGTCCATACTAATTTATGTGGCCCAATAGAAGTGCAAAGCTACAAAGGAGACATATATATAATGTTGTTTGTTAATGATTACTCTAGGATGATGACTATCATGTTCTTAAACAAAAAATATGATGCATTTCAAATGTTTAAGTGGTATTTGGCTAGGGTTGAGAAGGAAACAAGGAAGAGTCTGAAGTGCCTTAAGATCTGACAGAGGAGGAGAGTTCACATCAAAAGAATTTGAGACATTTTGCAATGACAAAGGAATTAAGAGACAAACATCAGCACATAGAACTCCCCCAAAGAATGGAATTACAGAGAGGAGGAATAGATCAGTGATGGACTATGCTAGAACATTAATGATGGAAAAGAATGTTGATCTAAAGTACTAGAGAGAATATGTATGTACAGTTGTCTACACCCTAAATCGAGTACAAATCAAGAAAGGTACAAATTGAACACCTTTTGAATTATGGTATGATCACTCACCCAATGTAAAACATTTCAAAGTATTTGGTTGTAAATGCTATATTCTTAAAGATTATAGAAATGACAAGTTTGATGCAAAGAGTGATGAAGGCATATTCCTTGGATACTCCACTAGAAGTAAAGCATATAAGTGTTTAAATACTAACACTAACAAAATTGTGGAGAGTGCAAATGTAAATTTTGATGAGCATACAAAAGTTCAGGTTGATGAATCCAAAAAACCAGAAGAGTACAAATCCTTTGTATACTTCTATGAAGGAATGCTTGTTGAAGAAGAAGCTACCAATCAAGTTGGGAATCAACAATAAGTTTCAGTATCAGCCGAGTCACAACTAGTGAATGTTGAGCTACATTCAAAAGTCAAGTTGTAGAATGTAGATAATGCACATTCTGACTTTGAAATTAGTACACATGAAAGAGATGCTGAGCTACTTGAAAGAGATGTGCACAGTGACTCTGAAGCTAAAATACCAAACATGGATACAAGGACAAAACCAAGGCTATCCAAGTATGTGAGAAGACATCACCCTACAGAAAAAATCATTGGTGACAAGGAAGCTAGACCTATGACAAGGAGCATACTAAGAAATGAATCATGTCTACTGAGCAAGATTGAACCCAAAATAGTGAAAGATGCACTACAAGATGATGATTGGTGAAAAGTTATGGAAGAAGAGATTGATTAGATAGAGAAGAACAAAACTTGGACTTTAGTTCCAAGAATAGCTAATAAGAATGTGATTAGTACCAAGTGGGTATTTAGGAACAAGTTAGATGAGAATGGTGAGATCACAAGAAATAAGGCCAGACTAGTCTATAAAGGTTATGCACAAGAAGAAGGATTGGACTATGGGGAAACATTTGCCCCTATTGCAAGGATGGAAGAAGTAAGAACTCTACTTGCATATGCTGCTTACAAAGGTTTTAAAGTCTATCAAATGGATGTGAAGTTTGTATTTTTGAATGGTATACTGGAAGAGGAAGTCTACATAGAACAACTAGAGGAATTTATTGATGACAAAAAAAAAGGATATGGTTTGCAAACTACATAAAGCACTCTATGGTTTGAAACAAGCACCTAGAGCATGGTATGAGAGAGACTTCACAAATATCTAGTGAAGATAGGATTTGAGAGAATAGATGACAACAACAGCCTATATATCAAGGCAGAAAAAGGTAAAGATATTTTAATATCTAAAATCTTTGTTGATGATATAATATTTGGAGGAAAATATGTCCTATGCAAAGATTTTGCTAATCAGATGAAACATGATTTTGAGATATCAATGTTTGGGGAAATCAATTTTTTTGTTGGATTGCAAGTACATCAACTCAAACATGGCATATTTGTGACTCAATCAAAATATATCAAGGAGATACTCAAAACATTTGGCTTAGAAGATTTAAAACCAGTTAGTACACCAATGGTAACATGACATAAGTTATCCAAGAATGATGAGTCAACAGAAGTAAATCAGACAATGTACAAGTCGATGATTGAAAATTTGTAGTATGTTGTACACATTAGACTAGAAATTGCATTATCTATTGGAATAGTGGAAAGATTTTATGCAAACTCAAGAGAAAATAATCTTAGGACACTAAAAAGAATAATGGGGTACCTAAAACGAATAGATGACTTTGGATTATACTACAAGAGGATTGAAAATTTTGAGTTGAATGCCTACACTGATGCATATTGGGGAGGTAATATAGATGAGAAAAAAAGCACCAATGGAGGAGCACTCTTCTTAGGTAGAAGATTAGTCACTTGGACTAGCAAAAAGAAAAGTTGTACCTTGCAGTCCACAACTGAAGCTGAGTATGTTGCTGTTGCTATCAACTGCACCAATATTGTATGGATCAAGCACCTATTGAAAGGTATGAAGGAAGAGATAATTGAACCTATGATACTCTATTGTGATAGTAGAAGTGTCATTAACATATTAAAGAATCCTGTAATGCATGCTAAAACAAAGCACATTGCAATTAAGTCTCACTATGTAAGAGAACTGGTGGAAGATAAACAAGTGAAGATGGAATATGTCAATTCAAAGGAACAAATTGCTAACATCTTGACGAAAACTTTACCTAAAGATGCATTTGAGTTACTTAGAGGTAAGTTAGGGGTGATACCCCTATCCAAGGCTACTTAAGTAACAACAAAATTGCCTTACATCAAATGAGTTGATTGCTGGAATGATATAAATTGATGCAGAGGATACTTACTTTAGGTTTTGCCTGAAGTAATTAAGGTACTAAAATTCCAAACAAGTCACAAGCAAGGTGATAGAGGGATAAATTGGAGTTCCTAAAAATGCTACACTTGCATGATAAGATGCTGAATAGTATGTCTTTGGCATTGTTGTCAAAGAGGAAGAAATAAAAAAAATGATCAAAGAGGAAAGTTATAGAAAAGAGGGAGAAATAGCAGAAACTAATCAAATCTATAGGATCAAATGTGTAAAAGGAAATAGCAGGTAAGAAGGAGAAAAAACCATAGAAAAGAATCAATCAGGATGACAAGATCAAAGAGGGAGTAAAACAAAAAGGAGAAGACAATGTATCAGCAAAAGAGATATCCCTGATACTTTGAAAGAGGGAGTTGCTTATAGAATTAAGAGGGAATCATAAGTTTTCTTTTTGGCATTTGACTTATTGTTTTAACCTAGTTAGCATTTTGATAACTTGGTTGATTAGTTTGGTTTGCCATCAATGCCAAAGAGGGAGATTGTTGAAGATCTAATTGAAAAGATCATTATTGAAGAAGGGAGATTGTTGCAAAGAGGGAGATTTTTTATAAAGAATGTTTTCAATCATTGTTTTGTCACTAATGTCAAACTTGCTATTTGCTAGAATGATAATTGCTTATAAGATCCAAGTAATATCACTTAGTTGATTGATGAAGACGATTTAACAAAAGCACCTAAGGGAAAGGTTGAGTTATGGTTTTGTAATGGAGTACAAAGATTAGTTAAGACAATGGTAAAATGATGTATTGATAATACACTTGAAGATACAAAGGTTGGATACACTTAGAAACTCTAGAAGAATAAGTTGTAACAAAGCTATCTACAAAGCTTGACTAAATTCATTAGTGGGTGCCAAGCAAGCTAGTTCATGCCGAGTAGAATATCAGTAAGTGCCAAGAAAATCCAAAATCTAGTGTGTGCCAAGTGAAACAGAAGGTGCCGAGCATCAATAATCTTGGTGCCGAGTGACTCCATAGTAGGTGCTGAGCATTAATAAAATACAGTAGGTGTTAAGTAACACAATATGTGTCGAGCATCAAAAAGTCAATAGTGTCAAGCTACTACATTATTTGAAAAGTCAAAGATTCACTAGATTTTAGATGATAAGTTTGTTACCTTGAATTTTGTGAACCAAATGGAAGATAAGGATGATGAGGTGGTGGTACAGAATTCTAGATAAACCATTTTTAGGTGAATAAAGGTGGATTCTACAAGATATTTTTAGAAGAAACAAGATTAAGGGTGGATTCATTGAATCGTACCTAATTCATTCGAACCAAAAATTAGAGTGGGAAAAGTATTCCAAACTTCTACTTAAGGAGTTACAAGTGAAGAAGCAAGAGTGGTTGGTTAGAGAGAGTGTGTGGTGTCGAGGAGAAGGCATCAAAAGGGAGGAATAGAGTACATAGACTCTACTTTGATAGGTGACCACAGAGGTGATTGTATTGACATAATGAGCATGGAGACTCAAGGAGACAAAGCTTGAAAGAAGGACAAGTTGTTAGAGCTATAGAGACTGAAAGCTAGGCAATTGAGTGAGCTGAATTAAGATCTGAAATCTATAAGTTATGTTGTGAGTTATATCAGATCAAAAGCCCTCATTGTTACTCTCTAACAATTGTATCAGTTAGGGTAAATCCTATGGACTTAGGTTGGTTTAATAACCATTATGTAAATCCTTGAATAGGGTGACATTCCAAGTTGAATGTTCTACAATCCTTTAACCTAACCCACTTGTAACAGGGTGGTTGAAATCCTTTGACCAGGTCACATTTAACAGTGTGTTTTGTAGACTTTAACAGGGTAGGCCTTTCACAAGGCATCACTTCAAAAGAGTGAGAAAAGAGTAGCACATTACTGGTGGTTTTTCCCAAATTGGGTTCCCACATAAATCATTGTGTTATGTGTTGATCTTTCATGCCTTATTCTTGCATGTTGATTTTTTAGTAACTTGCTCAGGTGAATGTTTAGCTTGGATGCATGGTTAGTTTAAATGGGCACACTATACTTAGTGGAAAAAGTTTTATTAGGATATTTGGACCTTGAATAACTAATTCATGAAGGAAAAAAATCTATCTTAAAAGGGTTTCTACTCTTGAATCAACATACTTGGATAGATTTAATAAGTTCCTAGAAAATTTTGATCAAATAATGGCACAAATACCTGTAGAAATTAGAGGCATAGTAGAGCATTAGACTTTTGAGCTGAAAGATGTTATTACTATTGATGTGGAAGATGATCATCAAGAGAGCTCTTCATGGTCTCAAGGGAGAAAGAAACAAAAAATAATTGAAATCCCTGATAAGGTAAGAGAGAAGGAACTCCAAATGTTTCCTAGAGG
The DNA here is from genome assembly GCA_028749045.1 of Cupressus sempervirens. NCBI lineage: Eukaryota > Viridiplantae > Streptophyta > Pinopsida > Cupressales > Cupressaceae > Cupressus > Cupressus sempervirens. Next base: position 802,993,215 of record CM053783.1, on the reverse strand, counting down.
ATCTCAATATTTTCATACAATATTCTACTACAAGTAGTCAAATACTTGCTACTCAGAAAATTCAACAACCTCAAATCCCAATACAAGATCAAGCTACTAGAGCAAGAACATCAATTGCTGCTAGTTTTCAGAGAAGGCCCATTTATATGAAGAAGTATAAACAAATGTAGTTTGTAGGCATTCCTAGCTTTCCCCATCCCATTTCCAATGATCTGAGAGATAAGGTCATGAAATTTGTAAGTAACAACGCCATTACTAGTGAAGAGTGCCTAAGGAAATTCATTGAAATTCTCAATCATTATGAAGTAGAGCATGAGAATGTGGAAATGAAATTGTTTGTAATTCACTTATTGAGGATGGTAGGGATTGGTTTAGGAGATTGCCTGATGACAATATTAGTTCATGGAGTGATTTGGAGAATTTTTTTAAAGAGAAGTATGGGGATAATACCAATGTTGGATTTATGTTGAATGGCTTCAATAATATAAAGAAGAGCCCTAATGGGTCCACTTTTGACTTCAATATGAGATTTCAAAAGGGAATGTACAAATTATTCCAAGTGATGAGACTTGGTGAAGGTGTTTGTCTTACTACTTACTTCAATACATTTGATAGTAAGATGGAATATATCCTTAGAGACAAAGATCCTAGGACACTAAGAGATGCTTACAAGATGGTTGTGAATATTGAGAAAAATAGGAGCCTTTGGTAAGTTGGGAAGAAGAGATGACCCAAAATTGTTCAATCCAAGATACAATAGGAAAGAAGGTGAAAAACTGGCCATACGTAAAAAGCTTGAAGAGGATAAAATGGGTCAAGTTCTAAACTTTATTAAGAATATGAATCCACCAATATTTAATGCAAATAAGCCCAATACTAGTGATAAAAACCCATTTAGCAATAATTACAACATGAAAAATAGGATGTAAAACTTCCCTTATACCACTCAATGGAAGGATGGGAAGCCTGTTGTTCCTCCTACTAAGAATATAGGTGGGAAAAATACACCTAATCCTCTACAAAATACATCTATCAACATGGTTGATGACCATTAGTGGTGTATGACCTTTCAATTGCCTCATGCACCAAAGTACTATGTTGTTGCTGTTAGTTTGTGGTGACTAATCAGGAAAGTACTGTACATACTTCATAAATTTTTGGGCTATGGTTGATGGTGTAGCCGACATATGGCCGACATGTTGTAACCCTAAAACAACATAAAATACTTGTATAAAAGGGTTTAGGGTTAAGTATTTTCATGTTATGTTGTGATGCAAAATTGGTTCTTGTGGCGGTATTGAGCTGTAAGGGATTACAGATTGTAATCAGGTTGTAATAATTGGATTGTAATAAGACCGGACTTGCTATTTGGTGGACATAGCCTAGGGGATTGGGTGAACCATGTGATATCTTGGTGCCTTGTTTTTTTCTTTCTTTTTTTTCTTTTTTTTTCTATGTGATCTATTATTTTCTGTTATTGGTTATATTTGCATGTAATTGTTATTTATGTCCATGGTTTTATCCTAACAAGTGGTATCAGAGCAAGGTTGTTTTTTAGTTATCCTCTACAGGAAAGTCTCACAATTGAGTGGGAGCAATGGTAGACGAGGGTAAGCTGAGGTATGACAAGTTTAATGGGCAGAACTTATAGTTATGGAAGATGCAAATGGAGGACTATCTTTATCAGAAGGATTTATGAAAGCCATTAGAAGGAAAAGCCAAGAATCAGGGATCTATGTCAAATGATGAATGGGATCTTTTGGATACAAAAGCAATTGGAAGCATTCGATTGTTCTTGGCACCATTGGTGGCATTTAATATTACAAAAATGAAGACGACAGAAGAGTTGATGAAAACCCTAGTGATATTGTATGAAAAGCCCTCTACTTCAAACAAGGTATTTCTCATGAAGCATTTATTTAATATGAAAATGGAAGAAGGTGGATCTATTGCAGATCATTTAAATGAGTTTAATACTATTACTAGTAAGTTATCTTCTATGGGTATTAATTTTGATGAAGAAATTAGGGCTCTCTTGATTTTGTGTTCTTTGCTTGAAAGCTGGAATGGCTTGGTAATGGTAGTGAGTAATTTTGTTCTTGGATCTAGTACCCTAAAATATGATGATGTGATCAATGTTGTTTTGAGTGAGGAAACTCATAGGAAATCCTTAGGTGGATCTACATCAAGAAGTGCTTTGAATGCACAAAGTAGGGGCATAATGACTGAGAGAGGAAGTAACTCTAGAAATCATGGGAAATCAAGAGGAAAGTCAAAGGGAAAGAGGTATCAATCAAGAGGATCGAATGACTGCTAGTACTATGGGAAACCAGGTCATAAAAAGAAAGATTGTTGGAATCAAAAGAAAAATGAAGGAGATAAATCCAATGGAGACAAGGAGGAAAATGTGGTAAGTAACAAATTTGAAGAGGATTCTTTGCTTTTGTCTTTAGAAAGTGTTGATGATTCATGGGTTTTAGATTTTGGTGCTTCATTTCATGCTACACATCATAGAGGTTATTTCATTGATTATGTCCAAGGGGATTTTGGGCTCATTTATTTGGGGGATAATGAACCCTGTTAGATTGTTGGAAAGGGAAAAATTAAGATTAAGTTGTAGAATGGGAATCATTGGCTACTACATGAGGTAAGACATGTTCCAAGGCTGAGTAGGAATTTAATTTCAGCAGGGCAACTCAGTGATGAGGGATGTATAGTAACTTTTAATGATAAAAATTGGAAGGTTTCAAAAGGTTCCCTTGTAGTAGAAAAAGGTGTAAAATTAGGCACCATATATCTTTGTATAGGTCATATTTTTCCTTCTACTTTGATTGTTTCAAAGAAAAATGAATGTTTAGGAACAATTGCTGCAGTTGAGTAGGAAGAACAAATAGTTGTTGTAGATTCTAATACAATGTTGTGGCACAATAGACTTGGGCACATGAGTGAGAAAGGTATGAAATTAATTCATTCAAAGAAAGTTTTACTAGGTTTGAAATGTGTTAATATGGATTTCTGTGAAAGTTGTGTGTATGGAAAACAAAAGAGAGTGAGTTTTGTAAAGATTGGGAAGGAAAACAAAAAGGAGAAATTAGAGCTTGTGCATACAAATGTATGGGGACCAGCTCAGGTATCTTCCCTTGGTGGTTCTCATTATTATGCTACATTTATTGATGATGCAACTAGAAAAGCATGGGTTTATTTCCTTAGACAAAAATATGATGTATTTCCAACTTTTAAGAAATGAAAATGCTTGGTTGAAAATGAGACTGGTAAGAAATTAAAATGTCTTAGATTTGATAATGGTGGTGAGTATTGCAGTCATGATTTTGAAGATTATTACTCCTCTAATGGTATTCATACATAGAAAACTGTTCCAAGGACTCCACATGAAAATGGAGTGGCTGAACGCATGAACAAGACTATAATGGAGCATGTAAGGAGCATGAGGTTGCATGCTCGGTTGCCCTTACACATGTGGGTAGAGGCTATCAATACTGCTATATATTTGATTAATAGAGGGCACTCTACTCCTTTGGGTTGTGGTATTCTAGAGGAGGCATGGACTGGTAAGAAGGTGAGTTATTCTTTTCTCAAGATCTTTGGTTGTGAAGCTTTTTCTCATATAGACTCTGAAAATAGAACCAAGCTGGAACCTAAATCAAAGAAATGTGTCTTTTTTGGATATGGCATTAATGAATTTGGTTATAGGCTTTGGGATTTTGAAAATCATAAAATTTTAAGAAGTCAGGATGTTATATTCAATGAGAAAGTGTTGTACAAAGATCTGTTGTGGCAACATGAGAAGAAAGAGGATGATTATGTAGTGCTAGATGATACTCCAAAAGCTAATGTTCCAGCCATTCCTCATGATGTGCAACAATCGCAACAAAAAATACCACACACACCGATGAATGTTAGATAGTCAACGAGGCAAATTAGACCTCCACAAAGATTTTCTCCCTCTTTGTATTCTATTTTACTTACTGATGCTGGGGAACCTGAAAGTTATGATGAAGCTGTGCAAGTGGATACTAAGATTCAGTGGGAGTCTACAATGAAAGATGAAATGGACTCTTTGCTGAAGAATACGACATGGGATTTGTGCAAGTTGCTTGTAGGTAAAAGAGCTTTATAGAATAAGTGAGTTTATAGGTTGAAAGAAGAGGAAGGAGGTAAGCAAAGATTTAAAGCCAGGTTAGTTGTAAAAGGATTTGCACAAAAAAAGGGAATTAATTTTGATGAGATATTTTCTCCTATTGTTTGACTTCTGTCCGTATTGTTTTAAGTCTTGTCGCTACTAAAGATTTGCATTTAGAGTAGCTTGATATTAAAATAGCCTTCCTTCATGGTGATTTGGATGAAGAAATATATATGGCTTAGCCACAAGGTTTTGAGGTCGAAGGTAAGGAGAACATAGTGTGCAAATTGAAGAAAAGTTTATATGGCTTAAAGCAAGCACCTCGGCAATGGTATCTAAAATTTGACAATTTTATGCATGAGCATGGATATAATAGGTGTCATTCAAATTATTGTGTTTATTTTAAGAGGTTGGATGATGATAGCTACATTATTTTATGCTTATATGTTGATGATATGCTTGTAGCTGGGTCTAACATGGATCATATTAAGGGGCTAAAACGTCAATTAGCACATGCATTTGCTATGAAGGATTTGGGGGCAGCAAAAAAAATACTTGGTATGAAGATTCGCAAAGATAGGAAGAACAAAACATTGACACTATCTTAGGCTGATTATGTTGAGAAGGTGTTGCAATGTTTCTCTATGGAGAATGCTAAAGTTGTCAACACACCTTTACCTAGTCATTTGAAGTTGACTAAGGAGATGTGTCCTAAGACATAGGAAGAGGAGGATAAGATATCCAAGGTACCCTATGCTTCAGCTATAGGAATTTTGATGTATGTTATGGTATGTACTAGGCCTGATATTGCACATGTAGTGGGAGTTGTTAGTAGGTATATGAGTCATCCAAGAATTGAGCGTTGGAATGCAGTCAAATGGATTCTTAGATATTTGAGAGGCACATCCAATAAGTGTTTACACTTTGGGGGCTCTAGTACTGATTTATAGGGCTATGTTGACTCAGATTTGGTAGGGGATATTGATACTAGGTGGAGTACTATAGGTTATGTCTTTACTGTTGGTGGGGCAACTGTCAGTTGGGTTTCTAGGTTATAGAAGATTAATGCTTTATCCACTACAGAGGCAAAGTATGTAGTTGTTGCAAAGGCAGCCAAGGAGATGATATGGCTTTAGTTCTTCTTGGAAGAATTGGGACATCCTTAGAAGGATAATTATTTGTTCATAGATAGTCAGAGTGTCATTCATCTTGCAAAGAATTCAGTTCTGCATTCTAAGACCAAACACATACAGTTGCGGTACCATTTCATTCGGTCAATTTTGGAGGATGGACAGTTAAAGCTAGAGAAGATACATAAAAATAACAATCCAACAAATATTTTGACAAAGGTAGTAACAAGAGAGAAGCTAAACTCCTCTTCAGCTTCGGTTGGTCTTCTAGACTAAACATGAATAAAAGAACAACAAAGTTCAGGGTGGTTTGATCCAGTGGGAGCCCCATGTGGTAGTGGTATTGCTATAGGATCAATCTCCAAGTGGGAGATTGTTGTTTAATGTGGAACCTGATCAGTCCCCAAGTGGGAGATTGTTAGTTTGTGGTGACTAATTAGGAAAGTATTGTACATACTTCATAAATTGTTGGGCCGTGGCCGATGTTGTAGCCAACATATGGCTAACATATGGCCGACATGTTGTAACCCTAAAATGACATAAAATACTTGTATAAAAGGGTTTAGGGTTAGGTATTTTCATGTTATGTTGCAATGCAAAATTGGTTCTTGCGATGGTATTGAGCTATAAGGGATTAAAAATTGTAATCAGGTTGTAATAATTGGATTGTAATAAGATTGGACTTGTTGTTTGGTGGACGTAGCCTAGGGGATTGGGTGAACCACGTTAAATCTTGGTGCCTTGTGTTTTTTTTCTTTTTCTATGTGATCTATTATTATTTTTTATTGGTTATATTTGCATGTAATTGTTATTTCTGTTTGTGGTTTTATCTTAATAGTTTCTTTATCATTTATTGCTGATCAAGAAAAGAATGAAGAACAACTAGGTTATGATGATGGAGTTGAAGATGTTGGAAGCAACATGGTAGGTTCAAATTCTGATAATGCTTTTGAATCTGATGACAATGAATATGATGTTCATGAAAGAAAGTATTTTAGTAGTACTAGTACACCAACAGATTTTATCAGATGAGGAGGCTGAGAATGATGCTACTTGCAATATGATGTCATGCAAAAATGAAGTGACCTAAGAATGCCAACTAAGGAAGAAATTGACCAGATCACTACAGACATGGTTGCTCAAGTGTAGACAAAAGGTATGATGCATAAGAATTAAGGTAATAAGATGTATGGTGTTTTTATTAAGAAAAATGATCCAAAGAAAATAGAGGTTAAGAAAGAAGATATTTCAAAGGGTCTTGAGATCCAGACTAATGAAAGTAAGAAAGAAAAGGGATCAAAGGTAATTACTATTGTGAGTGAGAAATAGAAAGTTTAGAACAATCCAAGCTCATCTGACAAGACAAAGGAGGTGAAAGGTATGTCAATTGATAACTCTATTGCCCCTGCTATTGATATGTTGTCACTGTTATCACAAATCATAGTAAAATTTCCTTTGTCAGAGTTGTTGAGAATCCCTAAACATAAGAGTAAAGCCATTGCATGGGCAAGGGTGTAGATAGTAAGATTAATCATGATTGTAATAAAAATACAATTCCTAATGAGCCTAAAAAGAGAATAGAAACTGAGGTTGTTGTATCCCAAATTTCAGCTATGTATCTAGATGATTCTATGAACTAGTTTCTAGGAAGTGTAGACCCTTTCTTCCTAAGTATCATTGTTAATGAAAAGACTTTGAAAAACTATGTTACTAATTCTAGAGCATCTAATATAGTCATGCCTTATGAGGCAATGAATGAATTAGGTTTGAAAGTGGACACTCCTTAGGGTAGGTGTTGTGCTATGGATAAAAGGGAGGTTACTGTCATAGGAACCATAAATGCAATGCCTTACAAATCACTTACCTATCATGAAAATGAGCAAACCATGAGTGTTTTAGTTGTAGATATCCAACCCCAGTATGGCATGTTATTATCTATAAAATGAAGTGTAACAACGGGGGAAGTCTGCAATGTGATTTGTCACATGTAATGTTTCAAATTGATGAGTAGTTGGTGAAGGTAAATAGAGACACCAAAAGTATCTATATTATTGAGAAAGAGATTGAAGATGATATGACATGATTTGTAGATACTAATGTGAATGCTTTCAGGGATGAAGTTTTGGTACTGTATAAAGATAAAATCAAGGAAACTTTTGCGAAAGAAGTTGAGTCAAAATTAGAAAAGGGTGATCTCTAGATGATGTACTTTGATGGAGCTTGTTGTAGGGAGGGATTGTGGGTAGGTATTCTTTTGAGTTTTCCTAAAGCTTTCACCTATAAGTTCTCTTTTACTCTGAGTTTTCCATGTATAAATAACATAGTAGAGTATGAGGCCCTATTGCTAGGATTAAGATTAGCTCATAAACATAGAATCAAATGCTTGTATGTCATTGGTGATTATGAACTGATTGTTTCTCAAGTCAAAGGAGTATATGTTTTAAAGAATAAAATATTGAAGCAATATAGAATTGTTGTTTATGATATGATTGAATGTTTTGATGATTTTAGAATTGTTTGGAATGACAAAAGTAACAATAAGATGGCAGAATTATTAGCAAATATTTCTATTGATCCTGATGATGTAACTGTTGCTGGTCTATCAAATGTAGAAGTACAAACCAAACCCTGAGTCCATGCTAGCATCCAAAATTGGAAAGCCTTTGAAGAAGAAAAAAATATAATAAGATTTTTGAATTGTGAAGACTAATTTTTGTGGCAAGAAATTGATTGTGCAGCTTATGTAGAGAATATTAATGGCGAGGATACTATATTTAGGCAGGAAGTTGTGCAATTAAAAACCAACAAGATCCCAAAAGAGTTGGTTGTTTTAGAAACTATGTTTGACAATCACAATAGATCTAAGGTGGAAAATAAAGAATCTAGTGCTAAGGATCTGGAAGAAGTGAATCTAGGGACTAATGAAGCACCTAAGAAGGTATACATTGGTAAAAAATTAGCTCCTAAGATTAGGCAAGGATTAATTGGTTTATTAAGAAAATATAGACATGTATTTTCTTGGTCCTATGATAATTTAAAGGCTTGTAGAGAAGGTTTATTTCAACATGAAATTCATTTGAAGGAAGGTGCAAATCCTTTCAAATAGAAGCAACGACCAATTCATCCCACTCTTGCACCCAAGATGCATTAAGAACAGACAAATTTAAGAGATGATAGGATCATCAAGACTATTAGGCATTCATCTTGGGTGTCAAATTTGGTTCCAGTTAGGAAGAAGATTGGAGCTATCAGGTTATGTGTTGATTTTACAAAATTAAGCGTATCTTCATTAAAATATAACTATGGTTTACCTAACATCAAAGCAATGTTACAGAGAGTTACTAGAGCAAAACTCATGTCCATGATGGATGGGTTCTTAGGTTATAACTAGGTGGTTGTAAAGGAATTAGAACAATATAAAACAACATTTACAACACCTTGGGGTACTTATTTTTATAGTAGAATGCCATTAAACTTAACAAATGCCAATGCTACTTTTCAAAGAGTTATGGATGTAGCTTTTGTAGATATTATTGATAAATTTTTAGTAGTATACCAGAATGAATTGACATCTTACTAAAAAGATGAGAATGATCACTACATGAACCTTGAGAAGGTATTCATTAGAGTATTAAAGTTTGGTATCTCTTTAAATTCTAGGAAATGTGCATTTGGTGTTACTGAGGGTAAGTTATTGCAACACTTCGTTGGGAAAGGAGTCAAAATAGATCTTGAGAGTGTTGAAGCCATAGGTAAAATTTAGAAGGAAAAGAATGTAAAGGGTATTCAGTCATTCTTTGGACAAATAAACTTTCTTAGAAGATTTGTCACCAACTTTGTTGAGATAAGTCGGCCTATTTCTAAGATGCTAAAGAACGATTCATAGATCAAATGGGATGAAGAACCAAGCATCAAATTTCATAAGATAAAACATGCTATTAAGGATGCCCCTATTTTAAGATCTCCAAATTATACAAAGACTATGTATATATATATTTTTGTATGTTTTCACACAATTGTTGTTATTTTACTACAAAAGAATGAGGATGGTTTTGAACAACTAATTGCATTTTTTAGTAAGTCTCTGCAAGCTATAGAACTTAAGTATGATATAAATGAGAAATAGGCCAATGAATGGGTTAAGGTAGTAAAGGAATTTAGGTGCTACTTGATGGGAGCCATTATAATTGAATTTGTTCCAAGTGCTACAGTGAAATACATTTTCTCATAGCAAGAGGTCCTAGGGAGAAGATGCAAATGGATCAATAGGATCAAAGAATTTAATATTGATATTCAAATTACCAAGCTGGTTAGAGGTCAAGGCCTTGCTAAATTGATGACAGAGGCTAACCTTGAAGCAAACCAGATCAATCAACTTCATGATAAATGTAGGAGTGATATGTGTGACATGGAAACTTGTAATTGGTAAAAAGGTATAATATTTTACCTACAACATATGAAGACTCCATTAGGGCTCACTAAAAACTAGAAGAAGGCTCTGAAGTTGTAGGCCATCAGATATATTATTGTGAGAGGTTAATTGTGGTGGAAATACATGGAAGTTGTTATCCCGAAATGTGTAAATGAAGAAGAACCAAAGAAAATTTTGAGTGACATGCATGAAGGAATGTGTGGGGTTCATTATATGGCAAAAATAATAGCACACAAAGTCCTTAGGTCTGGCTTCTAGTGGCCTACATTGTTCAACAGTGTACATGAACTAGTAAAGATGTGTTATTCATGTCAGAGATTTAGTGGAAAATTGAAGTTTTCTAGAAACTTTCCATTACGAATAGTGAAGGTGCAAGCACCTTTCCAACAGTGGGTATTGATTTCATTGGAAAAACCTCAAATAATTCCAGTGGAGTGCATTCTTGGATTCTGATTGCCACTAATTACTTCATAAAATAGGTAGAGATCATTCCTACTAGGAATGCAACAAGTAAGGTGGTAATAAATTTGACATTGAATAATATCATTATCAGATTTGGATGCCCTAAAAAAATTATCACTGATAATGCCATGTCCTTTAGATCATATGAATATAAAAGTTTTTGTAATGAATATGGCATCATTGGATCTACATCATCACCTTACTATCCTTAGGGAAATGGGTAGGATGAGCCTAGAAATAAAAGTTTTCTCAAGATTATCCAGAGAATTTTAGGAGAAAACAAGAGAGCCTGGAATTCTAAGTTGCCTCTAGCATTATGGGCAAACAAGGTTATAGTGAAAAATCTATTGGTTGTGCCCCTTGAGCTGCTAATTCATGGACAATTCTTGAAGAGGTATTTTTGTTAACATAGTTATTTTCCATGAACAATAGTTAAGGTTTCATGTACATTTTGTAAATTTTGTAAAGCCTTCGTAAATTCTTGTACATTGTTTTTCTTGTTGTTTTGTTCTTTTCCCTTACTTTGTCAGCTATGCTCTCTAAAGAAGTTGTCAACCTAATTTTTCATGTATGTGGTATGCTCTAACTAGAAATTTTGATTTCTTGCATGGATACAGGTTATCCATCATCCCTAGATAGAGCCACTATTAGTCCTCATTTTCACTATGCCTAAATTATGAAAATTTTAATTTGAAAATGCCTTAAATTGTGTTGTGCAACTAGGGTTTGTTATTTTGTATTTTTAATCCTCTAGTGAAAACCCTAATTTGATAAATGTACCCATTCATGGCATTTAGGTTTTCCTTAAACTTCATAAATTTTTTTTAGCCTAGCAAACCCTTGATTTAAGTTTGTAGCCTTTTTGAATTTTTAAAAATTAAAAAATTCATTTGGTTCAACCTTTATCTTAACATACTTATGCATTTTAATTATGAGCTCATAAAATTTTTAAGTGTGCGACTATCCAACTAGGCCAATCACATAGTCAAATCTCTTCATCAAACCATAGCATTTTATGGCATGACCTAGCAAAGTAGCTAATTTTCCTTTGATCACTAAGTCATGGAAGTTAAGCACTTAAATTTTTCTTGCATCGTGACTGAGCAAAGTAGTTAGTATGGACTTAGTCACATAGTCACCTAAGTGGAAGGGATGTCATGATTTTTGATAGTGACTGAGTGAAATGTTGTGTTCACATGGTTAGGGCATTAAAGATAAAAAGTTTTAGATGACCACAATTGGGCGAAAGTAGTCAGAGGCACTTAAAAAAACCTCTAATCATATGTTCATCGAGATAAGAACATAATTAAGAAGTTTAACTATGACACAACAATAGGGTTAAAACATTCAAGCTTACCTTTAGTCACACAGTTGAGGTAGTTAAGCCGTGATAGTTAAGATACACTATGACCTAGCAAATAAAGCTTTAAGAGTCATGATTCTATTTGTTTGCTCAATCATGCGATTAAAGAGAATAAAAGTTATAAAGTCAACAACTTAGTGACGCAGTCAGTTTGGAGGAGGAATTTATGTGATCCTACTACCATGGTGACAAGAGGAAAGTAATCAAAATAAAAGCTGATATGGAAAAATTGAATAAAGATGCCTGTTTGCATGGTCACGTAGTTAAGGATTATAAGAAGTGTTTAGACTGCAACCATGCAATGTAGCCATAATGAAAGAAGAACATAAGGAGTCACGTTGTCATGATGTTAAAGAGATGTTAATAAGGATGAGATGCAAAGTAGTAACTAGGTTAGGAGAGCATGAAGAATCCTTTGCTTGTATGATCCCATGGAAATTTTTTTATGAGATAAGTACAACCACAACTCTATAAAGTATTAAATAGATTATAAGTAGGAAGTGATCACATGGTCATAGTAAGGAAGTCCCAAAAGAAAGATTGGTGTGTGAAGTCATGAATTTGTGATTGTTAAAGGGATTCACACAGTCATATAGAAAAATGTTAACGTTAATAAAATGGAGCAACCATGAGATTGAAGTTTTGAAAGGGTTCAAATCCTTAAGGTGCTGAGTCACACAATTAATGACCAAAAACATCAATTGGACTATGAAGCAAAAATGAAGACATAAAACCATGGTTGTCTAGTCACTAGTGTTAAATGCTAAGGGAGAAAATGACTATGGAATGGGGAATAAAAGGAGCCGTTAGGTCACAAGCATGAATTTTAAGGCAAAAAATTGACTGTTAAGAGCCTCATCATGATTTAAAAGTGACGTCCTGTCAAAATGTGCATAAAAATATTTGAAAGACTGGTAGTACAAGTAGATTTTGGCACTTTTGTAGAATTTGAGGATTTTCACATACATTGACATAAAAACACATAAATTCTCACTCTGTTGTGTTTTTCTCTATTAATAAGTTGATATAATAGTTTTCTAAGCTATAGTATTTTGTACAATCCATAGATAGAAGCTTGAGTGCTAAGAGATTTCTAGAATATGTAGAGATATTTAGAGTTTTTAGAAGTTGATATTGTCAGAGATTGTTCAAAAAAAATTATTACAAAAGTCATGGCACAAGAAGAAGGAAAGATAGTAGCCCAAATTGACATAGAAGTCTTCACAAGTCACTAAATAGGACAAATCAAAGTTGGAAACTCTATATGTAGAGGAATGGATATACTTCCTTCCATGGTCTTCTCATGCACAAACCATGAATGCACATATTTTCAAAGGTGCATACTCTTTCTATAGAGATGCTATTGTGCCTGATACCAATGGGACTGAACTCTTTTGGTACTTTTATAATAATAGGTTTGAGAAATCACCAATTTGCAACCTTGGGATTAGAAACATAGTGAAATGGATAATGCTAGAGGTAATAGTAGACATTGATATGATGAAGTCATTGATTAAATCATACTATCCTACAAATAAAGGATTTCATATGAAGGATATGAGTATCATGTGCAAGCTAGATAGGGAGACATTCATTGAAGTTTTTGACCTAGGGGGACCTATGATCAGGCCAATTGAGAAAGAAAAGATGAATGAAAATTTTAAGAGTAAGAAAAAATTCTTTACTAGAAGGGTTATGAGGAGGCACATTCCCAAAGAAAAGAAGGATAAGGGCAAACTATCAAAGAAGGTAGCAAACTTATGCCACTAGAATTCTTTTGCAAATACTTTAGATACACCATATTTGGGATCAACAAATTGGTGGGAGTAGATGACACCATCAATGCCCCCGGATATATATATATATATATATATATATATATATATATATATATATATAATGGCTCTAGATGTTCATGACCCAGTTCTTCATGTTGGATATGATTTTGGTGAGTATATTATAAACATGATGCATGCAAAGATTGTGGCAGCTAAGAAGGGAGAATTAGGAAATTTTAAGTTCTTCCATTGCTCATTACTGATGCACATCATTCTTTACAAGAATATAGGGCATATTAGTATGGATTTCATTGAAGCCACTGAGGAGAATGGAGATAACTTACACATGAAATTGTGGATTCATTTCTGGAAAAGGTTTTATCCTTATTGTAGTGCTCTTTCTTTTTATAATGATTTTGTCTTTCCAATTCTCAAACATGCTTGCTGATATAACTGAAAGAATACCTAGAGGAGTGAGAATGTTGTTAAGACCATTTTCTTATCCTAATGGAGATAAGGTAATGAGCCATGATTGGGCTAGTCTTTTTCAGTTTGGAAATTTTTCAATATTAAGGATTTTTAGGTGTCCTTAGCCCCCTCATGTGCTACCTAACTATGTTCCAGAGAGATTAGGTTAGTTAGAATTCTTTTGGAAAATGCTTATGATGAACACGGAGTATTTAGGTCCTACTATTAAAAGAGGCTCTTTTTTAGCCAAGACTATCAAAATAGGGGACTTTGTGATAGGGAAATATTTCATAGAAGAGATAGATAAATGCATTTTTGAATTTATGCTTCCCACAACTCCTACTAAGACCTATGATCCAATTGATTTGGTGAGGCATGCTCTCAAAAAAATGAGAAAATATACTCTCCCTAATAGCAAGCCAAACTGGGAGGAAGATTGCATAATAAACTATTTAGACACTGAGGGGATGAAACCTACAAATGGAGAGAGGTAATGAGAATAGAAGTAGCCATGAAGGAAAATAGATCGATCTTTCAAGGGTTTCTATCATGAATCGACATACTTGGACATATTTAACATGTGCCTCAATAATTTTGATCAAATAATGGGCACAAGTACTTGAAGAAATTAAAGATAGAGTAGAGCATCAAGCCCCTCACTAGAAGGATTTTATTACTATTGATGTGAAAGATGATCAACTAGAGAGATCTTCATGGGCTAAAGGGAGAAAGAAACAAAAGATGTTTGAGATCACTAATAAGATCAAAGGGAAGGCATTGTAACTTTTTCCTAGATGATCTCAATATATCATACAATAAGGCATAACTTTTTGTTGAAGCAAGTAGGGGAGAATGAAAAAATCCCAAATAAGATTGAGCTAAAATTCTAGATGTTGGATGAAAGAATAATCTAGGCTCAAGATTTTATGAAGGATGATGAATTCATTAAGTTAGATGAATTCAAAGAATTCCTATACAAGGTCAAGAAAAATGAGCTTACCCTACAACTACAACAAGGAGATTCCCTAGAGAAGACTATAGCATTAGTGCAAAGGTTGAAGGAATATGACCCAAACAATGAGATCCTCAATGTGGAAGAAGCTAGAGATCTAGTAATAAGAAGTGGAATGATTATTTTCCTAGGGTGGGAGCTCAATTCTTCCTTTATGCTACATAAAATTAGAAGATAGGACGAATTGGTCTCTTTTGAAGAGACAAACATTGCTAGTGAGCTACAAGGGTTTCATTTCAACATTGACGGTAAAACTATGGCTGTATGGAGCATGGCTATTGAGGGAAATAAACCAACCCTTATGGAAATAAAAGACTCCCCCCAAGGAAATGTAATATTTTAGAATGTCACTACTATGTCTAGTGATCAAATCCATAATCTGATGAACATAACATCAGTGATGGGGAAGAGAAAAATGGATATGTTGGAAGAACAACTGTATCAAACATAAAACATATCCATTGATGCTAGGAAGAAATAAAAGGATGAGCTAAAGAGGATCTATGTCCTAGAATAGAGATTGGTTGCCTTGGATGAAGAGGTAAGAATCCTAAGAAATGTGGCTAGACCTATCACAGAGGTAAAAGCCCAAGAATCCTAGACAGAAGTTGATACAACAAATGTGGGAGAGAGCTAGCAAATGGATATTGATGAGTGGGATGATGAAAAAGAGCTGTAAATTAGGACAATTTAGAGCATGATGATCCACAAGATAGGTTCCTTACAAATTGTTTCACAAAATGTGCATAGTAGCTACATATCTATGCAAGGAGCTAAATTTCAATGCTAAGAGGCATTATCTTTTCTATCCCCTCTATTCACAACTTGGGGGCCATATACACAATTTTTCGATAGCTTAGTCCCTCTACTATCTCTAAAGAAAGAATTGCCTAAGGTGGTAGTCATCAATGCCAAGAAAATGATTAATAGTGTAAGGGAATTAAATGGATTTTTCTTAAGAAAAATGCAATTGATCCACAAAAAATGAAGATAATTTCCATTAGAGTTCCAAATTGTATTCCTACTATCTTAGAGGCTAATGGGGTTATAAAAGAATGGCAAGAATGGTCTTCCTCTTTAGAGGATATTATGAGGCATCCATCGTTTATTGCTTATTGCAATAATGAGACAGATGTAAAAGTTATCTATGACATGATTGATTTTCTATTTAGAATTTAGTAAGATATGAGCAAAGTTACTGGATAATTAAAGGCAATTACTAACATTAAATGGAAAAAATGCTTAGATGAGTTAGACACTATTTGAGATGCCACATGGCTTAATGTGGATACTGATATTGCTATATGGGAAGTTATAGAAGACATTAAGGCCATACCATCTGTTGAGAGTGACTAGGCAGTCTGAGGGTGCATTTAAAGGTAGAAGGGACAAAGAAGATAAAGAAAAGGAAAAGTAAGCAATAAGCAATTGAAGATAAACTAAAAGATGTTGAAGAAGTCTACAGAAAAGTGCCACCTGCCAGTTTTTCAACTACATCCTAAATTTTGATCAAAGTAAAAAGAATCTTTGTAATGTAACAATATAAAATATCTTTGAATTTTTTTTTCAAATAAAATTTTGACATGTGTCCTCCCATCTAAAGTTTGTTGCAATCCTTCCTATAAAAGGATTTCTAAGAAGTGGAGTGAGGCTCTGATGTCTGTATACTTTTAGTGTTTTTGCTATTTTGTAGTCAATCTAGTTAGTCTTTGTGTCAATTTCATGATGTATTCAAATTTTGCAATCTAGGAATACTAATGAATCTTGAATGGCAGTTTGTCATATCTCAAGTTTAAGAAAGTAATGTATTGTTTTCAAGGAAGATTAATACAAAGGAAGATTCTGCAATATCTGTGTCTTTGAATTTTGTCTCCATTTCCAAGTGTCTGTAATTTTGAGATTGAAATGAACAAGGTTCTTTTATTTTAATGCAACTTGGATGGGTTGTCTATCTTTTCATTGATTTCTTTTAATTCAAGCAGTTAAGTAAATGCTTTCATTAAATTGATAGGGTTTTTAGGTATATGGGAGGGATATCATAAGAATGAAATTCATGGTTAACTACTAATAAATTTAATTGTAAAGCAATTAAATAGGTCATGTTTTGCTGGGTAGACTCTATGTGGAAATGGATAGGGCACTAATTATCAATTAAAATGCAAATTAAAAAGATCGCGTGGTTGCACAAAGTATAATTTAAATAAAATAAATATTTACTTCTCTGTAACAAAGAATCAAACTGCTGGTCATTACTTGTTTGTAATAGCATTTTTTTGAATTATAGTTAGTTTCTATAATCAAGGAATCATTACAAATTTAAGAATAATTGTTGACCATTATCTACTATAGGGGACAAATCTGAAGAGAAGAGTGTGAATGAATGAACTGTGAAGAAGAATATCAAATTAGTCAGTCATTCCCATCCCTAAGGTGCACCCACCTTGCCCTTGTAGAGCCTATAATATAGAGAGTCCTCTGTGATTTTGTTAAATTTGGTCCAAATTTGAAGAAAACTTAGTTGAATATAGGAAGTAGCTAACCCTTAGACTTAGTCTTGTCTTCTACATCCTGGTATTGGGTTTCAGATCAACTTGGTAGTTTTAAAACACCAACACATATGATACATCGCTTCACATCCTTGTTTGAATACATACTCCTCCTTAGGGTTTACCTCTTTAAGTAGGCATTATGGAGATGGGCTAGGTCATAATCAACTACTAGGGTTTATCCTTATTGCTGCCTAACTCTAACCTTTATTTGATTGGCTAAATTTGTTGGCATAATTTTTTTTAATATGACTGGATCCTTATTTCTTAACAAAAAAATTCATGTTCATGTTGGCCAAAAATAGTTTACATAAAATTTTGTGCCATAACAAACATCTATGTCAAAGACTAGTAACTCAACATCAATAGACTCGGATGCTTGACATTCACTATGCTTTTTATACTATTACTTGGCTTTTGAATGGATTGACACCTAAATCACTCAGTACACACTATTTTCTTAGCTCCTAAGTGACTTGGCACACACTAACTTCTCAACATATACTAGTGCTAAACACTAACTATCATATTACTTGACACTTATTGTCTGTAGGCTTATGTTCGACATATACTATGCATTCATCTTACATTGTTCTCTTCTAGATAATGACTAAGTGTTCTGTCACTACTTTGTTAAAATGATAATAAGAATAACAATCTCCCCCTTTGACATGAGAAAAAAAAATACTTTGTCATGGTATATACACTCTTATTTTATGCATAAGTTAGACAATATATCATCTCTATTCAACATCTATACAAAATTTCAAACTCTCAAAATTTGAAAAAATGTTGTTTCCCATACCTTATCACCCCCCCTGAGTGAATACTTTATTTCATTTTTGTAACTCCTGCATAGATATCTACCTTGACAGTATCTTCAAAATTTACAAAAACTTCAAAATCCCTCCTTTTGACACTTATTTCATTTTGGTGGTACACTTATATTGTATTTGTCCAAAAGTGGCTTATTTAGTTCCACTATGATTCCCAAAGAGGAATCCCAATTATCACTGGCTACATCTAAATATTGAATCTATATTTCTAGATTTGTGGTCATATCTACTAGACCTTCTTGTGTAGAAAGATGAGAATATTTCTTCAACAATGTGTCTGCAACGGCTAGTTCTTTTTGGAAAACTTCCATGTGTGGGGTAAACATGGATTGAATGCTAATCAAAGTTGATCTTATATATGCATTCTTTTCTTGCAACTCAATAAGGCTAATCTATATCAATAATAATCTCTCAAAATAAATTTGAATAGTGTCAAGAGATTGCCTCAATAAAGTACCTATTAATTGTAAATCTCCTTGCAGATGATCAATTGAATATTGATTTTCTTTAGTAAAGATATCAACATCACATAATTTTATATACAAAGAGAAAATTCTATTCAAAAATTTCTTCACACTCTCCATCTTAGTTGATAAATCAACTTATCTTAATGAAATGGCACTAGATATCTTGCCCATAACCTTAGTGTGAAATTTCCTTTTAGACCATTCCAATAACTTTACATTTGCCTCTATATCTTTATCCTTTATCTTATTAACTATATGTACAAGTTTTTCTAAGATAGGTTTATTGGAAAATGAATCTGAAACATCAAAAGCATCTACAAAATATCTCTAATACCATGTAGAATCTATTTTTGCTTATGCTCCCTTCTCAAGATTTCTTGCCTTGGTTTCTTCTATAGATCCTCCTGAAGAATAACCATTTCTTCAAGTGTGATTTTTGTTGGATCAAACTAGGGTAGAACAATCACTTCCTCTAAACTCACATCCTCAAATGGTGTAGTCTCATTACTCGTAGGTGTAATTGTACTTGGCCTTGATGTCTTCAATGGTGTAGATTGAGTATTCAGCCTTTGAAAAGTTTGGCTACTAGGAGGAGGTTTAGTGACTGGTAAAGTGACAAGTGTCTATATGGCTACCTATTCCTCTTTCTTGGTAGTCATCTTATCATCTTACTTTTGTTCAACCTTAGTTTGATCTTCAATGGGTCTTAGTGAGGTGAATCTAGGATTATCTTCCTTGTCCTCTTTCTCTTTATTACCCTCTTTGTCAATTATGACAAGTTCTTGCAACCCTCAACCTTGTGGACTTGACAATAAAGTAGCTATGGTATCTTCCTCCTTCTCCTTCATTTCAACTACAACAATAGGAATTGAAGAAAGTGCTTGGTTAAGTTCACCTTTCTATTCCAGGGTTACACTTTGATTTGTTATTGGTTCATGTGATTCCTTCTCCTTAACTTCTGCAACATGTGGGGGCAAAATATATGTTTCTTAGTGGATGCAATCTTAGCCTTTTGAGATTCATCAATCCTTACCAATATAAGATTTGTTCATGGAATAGAAATATCATTGGATTCCTTTAGTAGTTCCTTTAAACCTTCCTCACTCAATGGATTTACATTTTGTGTAGAGTTATCAGGTATGTCCTCAATAGTCACTGAGTCTTGTTGACTCATTATCTCTCCATGCATAGGAATGGTGATGGGCACATTGACATCCTATACATCTTGTGCATGTTCCTAAGATGTGTCATCCTGAGCAGTTTCATCTTGTTCTATTTTATTCTTCTCTACCTTTGTTCCTTTCTTCTATTCCACTATTTTCACTATTTGTGTGGTCAACTCATAGATTATTTTCCAAAGTAATTTTCTCTGGGTTACCACCTCTTCAACTCTGCTTCTCAAAATATGAAAGGCTCTATATTTAGGAGAAAACCTTCCTTTATGTTTCTCTACAGCCTTTATGATCTATTTCTTATCAAATTTGGGCATAACTTGAGCTAAAGTAGCCATCCTAATTTGTTTTTCAATCTCTATATTGAACTCCCATTTCTGCTCAACTCTTTCATATAGACTTTTAGGTAATGTTCTAACAATATCTAATGGAGTTGTTTTAAAAGAAGACAGCATATCATAAATATATTCTTCAATAGTACACTTATCTCCATTATCTAACTTATCAAAACCAACATGCTAAAACCCTAAAAAATTTGCATTATTCTTTATATTGCTACATAGGTTCTCAATATCAGATGAAGGATCATGGCTTATTACTTTGAATTGATTGTTGCCATTTGATTATGTCCTTTCATCATCTGATTCCTCCTAAAGTTTCAAACTCCTCTTCAATCTCTTAGTAGGCACACTTAGCTCTGTTGTATCATTTTTCTTTTTACCTTTTGTTGGTTGAGCTTCCCTAGCTTGTATTGTGGCATCCCTTATTCTTGACCTTATGAAAGGTGCAATTGGCTTCTCTTATTCCTTCTTTTTCACTTTCTTTGGTTTCTCCTTGTCCTTGTATAAGCTATAAAGGTCCTTTTCTTCTTCTTCTTCTTCTTCTTCTCCTTCTTCTTCTTCTTATGACGGTGGTTATTTGTAAGTTTATATATATTCTTGATTTAGCTTTATCATAATTTCCAAAGGATGTAGCATCCTTGTCAATCTCTTCTACCAACATTGCAGTGATGGCTACTGATGCCTCATCGACATTTATCTCACATGGTAATGGTCTAAACCATATAACCCTTGGAATAGATGCTTGAAGATAGGTATAGTTGACATCTACTAGGAAACAAACATGATTATAATGTTGCCACACTAGAGATACAAGAATTATTGATCTTTGCTTCATTAATTTCTTAAAATATTCAAAGAAACTAGTCATTATTGAATCAAATTTTTCTCCTAATTGCTTAATGAATTCACCTATCTTTTGGGTAATAGACTGATTAGACTTCCATACTGATAGCCCATATTTCACTAAGCTTAAATTTCAAAATTGTTAGGGTGAAAATATTTATAAAAAAAAGTGTTGTCATCGTTAGGGTTATATGTTTTTTTTTTTAATCTATTGAGGAGAACCCTAACATTTTTTCACCCTAATCAAATTATTTTTAATTTTTTCTAAGTGTGAATTTGGTACCCTAGGGTTTTGGTTCCATATTATATTACAAGAAGTCTTCATATAAATTACATTTTATGCCCTAACCCTAGGTTTTATAGCTGAGAAAGAATTTACTTATCTTTTACATCATCTTCTACAATGTTACGACAAAGGGGTTAGCTAAGGATCAGGGTGAAATTTTTTTAGTTTCCCAATCTTAAGACAAGTGATGTGCCATAATATCGTGAATAATAAATTTGATGTCTTTGATCTTACGATTTCTTTTTGTATTGTATGATTGTATTTCTATTTGAGTAGTCTCCATTTCCTCTTCTACGATGTTATGACAAGGAGGGCGACCATGACATCAAAGTCTAAAGAATGAAGGTGTTACGATGTTATGAAGCTATGGGCATCATAAGGTTGCAAGGGTAATATTTGGAGGTTACGATGTTACGAAATACTTATGATCATAGGATCGTAAGCTGGAAAAAGACAAGGAAAGGTAACAATACACTATTAGATAGGCAGCAGGTGTCCAACTCTGATTGATCAAAATGTGAAATGAATATTGGATGGATGCTTAATTGGACCAGTGAGACCATAAAACAATTTTATATTAATCTTTGTGTGGCATATGGTGATCTTTGATCTTACGATAGATGGTTTATCATAAGATCTCAGGGTAATGAATAATATGCTCTGATGCTATGAATAAAATGTGATCGTAATATCATAAGCAAAAGGGGCAAGGTCTACGATGCTATGATGGGGAAGGGTAATTTTTTCTTGTACTATCATAAGAGTTTGAAGGGTAGCTAGAGATGTTACAAAGAAATAAGATGACCATAGTCGTAAGATTGTAGGATAAGATTGATTGAAATAAGATGTTATGCCTTTTAATGTAAATTGTTTTTCATAAGATCGTAGAGGAAGAAAAAGTCAGCGTCGACGCCATGAGAGCTAGGAAGCCATAAGATCATAAAGGGTTTTTCCATGACTTTTGACTATTCAATAAGGGTTTTTCAAAAGGATTCATAACATCATGGAGCTCTTTCTATAACTATAAGATAATACAAGGAGTCTTTTCATTATTAATGATCGTAAGATCATAGACCCTATTTTGACATGAAATTTGCTAGTCAATTTTCTAAGCTACAATTGACAATAAGCTTCTTAACCAATCATATTTGAATATGGTACAAAAAATGTATTGCTAGATAGTAATGACGACACTCCCTCGAGGTGACAAAATGAGCTAATATAATATTTCAAGCATGCTAAAAATCAATGGAAAGATCAACATCGATTTGTATAAAATGAATTATAAAGGCTTTCCTATTTGAGAGATACAATTCACCATTTGCAGAGAAAGAGACTTTGAGTAGTTGCAAAGTTTTCAGTATATATAGATAGTTTTTTCAGAGCTTGAAAGTAGAGTCCATACTATGTTTACTAGCATACTATCAAGATGTTTGATAAAAAGGTAGAAGAAATTTAATCATCAAAAGTAGGGGTTGCAAAGACTTCAACTTCTAAGGTGGGAAAATCATGACAAAGGAAACCTAATAGGTTTGTTGAAGAATGGATTAAGCTCTATCTTGGTTCCTCTAATGCCAATGTTGTAGATGACCATGCCTTTGTTGACCCATATGTTGTTTGTAGAGATGTTGTGTGCCCTAGTATCACTAGTTCTGAACTTTTCAAGTACTTCTATTATAACAAAGAGAAGTAGATTACTGTGTGTAATCCTTGGAAGAAGAACTTGGCTAAATTGATTTTTTTTGGAAGTTTTTGTGGATGTGGATTTGATGAAGGCCCTTTTACATTGCTATAATCTGGCCACCAAATCTTTTTATAAGAAAGATGGAACTATTCTGTGTACACTTGAGTGTGAATCATTTATTAAATATTTTGGATTGGATGGAGCTATGGGCCAGCCTGTAGATTTGAAGGATTTATAGAGGAAGTTTTAGGAGAATACCAAGGCCTACACTAGGAAATCTATGTTGCAGCATATTCCCATAGATTTAAAGAATGTTGGTGATTACCCTAAGAAGGTAGAAAAAAATGATTCCTTTGGACAAATTTAAAAATTAATTTGTAAAAATAATCTACGGTGTCCACAAGGTGGTTGGCAAAGATGGAACTGACATGGTTTATGGAGCTAAATTCATAATCACTAGAGATGTGCATGACTCCTACCATGGTGGGGAGTATAACTATGTTAACTATATTTTGGACGTGATGAAAGAAAATATTGCCAGGTTTTAGAGTAGGGAATTAATGGATTTCAAGTTCCATCACTATTCACTACTGATGCACCTGATCCTCTATAAGAATGTAGGGTATATAAGTTCTAATTTCATTGTATCATACTTTTGATTCAAATGAAGATCTACCAATCTAGTTGTGGACATAGGTATGGGATAGTAATTATCATTTTTTTTATTCTATCTCATTTTTCAATAATTTTAGTGCTATAATAATGAAAATGTTAGATCTAGGTTACTTTAGGGAACCTAAGATTTTAAAAAGCCTTCTGAGGCAAGCCTTGGTTCCTGAAGGAAAAAGACTTGACCATAATTGGGAAGACATTTTCTTATTTTCAACCTTTTCTTTAATGAGATTCTACGGTTGTCCTCAACCACCCCATATGTTGCCAAAGTTTATCCCTCCTAGATTGGGTATAATATAGTTCATATGGCAATTGTTTATGGTAAATAGGGAATACCTAGGACCTAAAGTTCATAAGGGAACCTTTTTGTGTAGATATTTTAGGGTGGGTGATTTTACAATTGGAAAAGATGCCCTTGACTATATCCATACCTTCCTCCATCATTACAAATTGTCAGCTAGTCTTTATAGAATGTATGATCCTTATAATTGGATGAGATCCACACTAAAGGAGATGAGAAATTATGTACTTCCTATCACCAAGGAATTACACCATGAAGATGTTATTCCAAATATAGTTGTAGAGGGTGAGGCAACTAATAGGATAACAAAGCTAGATGATGTCTTGAGTGTGGAGAGAGAAATGAAGAGAGAAGATCCCCAATTCTTGGGATTTTATATGGATATCTGCTATCCTCAAATGGTTAGGAAGATGATCATTGGCCATGCTGAGGTTATTGCTAAAGGAGGATAGGGTATGCCCAGACAACCCTAAACTTGATGTGACCCTATATATAGAATAAGAAGATGATGTCCCTCAAGCATCATGGGTCATAAAGGGAAACAAAAGGTAGAAGATTGTCCATATCCTTGCAGAAGTGAAATAGAGCACATTGCAAATTTTACCTGGCAATAGTTAGTATTTTTCTAATTTAAGGAAAAAGTATCTCCAAGATAGGATTAATGTAGTTGAGGGTACACTCACTGATTTAGAACTAGTAGTAGCTAGGCTTGATGATAGGATCATCTAGGCTCAACAATTCCTTAAGGATGATGAATTCATCAAATCTTCCAAGTTCAAAATCTTTCTGTATAAGATAAAATAGAGTGAGCTAGTATTGAAGATGAAGCCAGGAGAATCATATGAGTAGAAGATGGAACCAGTGGAGAAACTACATGCCTATGATCCTGAGAGTGAAGTCATGACTTTAGAGGAGGCAAGAGATCTTGTACAGAGGAGTGGTATGTTACTAGTTCTTGGATGGGATTTGGGACAAGCTTTTATGCTTGATCAAATAAGAAGGCAAGAGAATGCCATTTTATATGAGGCATTTGGTGCTGATGGGTTACAAAGGGGAACATGTTTTAATATAGATACCAAATCTCTGACAGTTTGGAGTATGGCTCCATCATCAAATAAGCCAAAATTAATGGATGTATAAAGCATTGAGCAAGGTAATATGATTGTATGGACTCTACAAGGAACCTTTGGCACAAATATTTTTAAGACATTGGAACATTTTTCATATATGAATGAAGCCAAGGTGGAGGAGATGGAGACTAGACTTTCTAAATCCATACATGATTAGATTGATGCAAGAAAGCTCTATGAAGATGAGCCTAGAAAGAGCCATGTATATAAAGAGAGGGTTGTAGAGCTTGAGTCTAGGGTCCAAGCACTTGAAAATGAAGTTTCATCTCTTAGGGAGTAGCTTGTATAGATAGAGAAGGTGGTTACTACAAGACAAGAACAAGAACATGAAGATTAACAACAGCTAGCTAGGAACATAGCTGAAGCCCCAACACAAACGGATGATGTGGGGGAAGAAGAAACCAAAAAACCTAGGAGAATGAGTATTGATTCTCAATCAACTCAGTAAGGAGATGAGATAAGGATAGCTATCCTTAAGAGTTTGATGAGCCATAGAATTAAAATTTTGAAAAATGTATCATAACAGGCTCATAATTTTTGCATTACTATACAAAGTGCTAAGCAATTTTTCAATTAGGCACTTTCATGGTTATCACCCATGTATAATCTTTGGGGGCAATACATAAATTTTTTTGAGAGGCTCATTGTGCTAATGGCTAGAAATCCAAATTTGTCTGACAAAATAATAACAGTAAAGGAGGGTTTGGAAATAGTCAAATAATTCATTGGTTTCTTCATAGGAAAATTATAAATCATACAAAGAAAATTAAAGTTTTTATCTTAGGGAATACAACCATGCATACTATCAATTTTGGATGCTACTAATATAGTGATAGATTGGTAGGAATGGTGTAATTCATTTGATTCCATTTTAACTTAGGAGGCTACAATGTCAATTTATGAAGATATTTCTGATATCCCATAGAATAACTTAATTGATTCCATTTTTAAGGAAAAAATAGATTTGATAAATTTATTGTTGAATCTAAAGCAATCATGGACTCCAGGTGGACCAAGGCCACTCAAGATTTGCAATAGGTCAAAACTACAAAGTGTCCCACAAAAAGGGAAATTTATGTTTGGGAGGTGGTAGGAGACATTAAAGCTCTATCAATAGGAAGTAGTTGAGATATTTCTCATGAAGGACAAGGAAGAGAAAAATTAGCATGCATGACATAAATGTCCATTTACTGTCTCATCTACTTTTCTTTTTTTGATCAATCTTTTGAAGAATGTTCTATTTACCTTTTTGTTCCCATCTTTCCACACTTTTGTATCCATTCTTGTTTTGACATGTTTCCTCTGTTGGAATATTCAAATATGGAAAGAGTACTTATGAGAGGGGGCGGGGGGGGGGGGGTGAATCATAAGTATCAAACTTTAGGCAATAAAATTTTAACTGAAAGTAAATTGTATGCATATCAAATAAACATGTAACAAAACACATGCATCAATAACTCACAACACAAGAATTTTGGTAACCCAAAAACCCTCCAGGAATAAGAAGGTAAAACTGGGGTGGAGATGATACCCACAAAAATTACTGCAGCAATATTGTTCAACCACTTCTGATGGTTTGCCCTGTTAAAGGCTTTACACTTTGTTAATAGTGACCTGGTTAGAGGATTTGCAAACACTTAACATGAAGTGTCACTTGGTTAAAGGATTTTAATCACCTAATCAAAAGGTTCTTACAAAATAGCTATAAAGCTAACCTATCACCATAGGATTTTTATTCTAATACAATTGCTAGAGAGTATTAGATGCAATAAACCTGATAGATTACAATCCTTGATTGCTGAATGCAGGCTCCTTTTTCACCTTCTCCTGATCTTGATCCTTTGTGATCTAATAACTCTTGCTTCTGAAAATAGATTTGTTCCCTTGTATGTCCTTCAATATGTCTCATCTCTCACTATTATAGTGAAATTTCATCTTCCTTATAAAGACTCCAAAGACTTAGGGTTTGTTTTGGATCTACGATTCATATTGAATCTCAATTTCCCGCTCAATACTTATCTTTTGCATATTGGTTGCATGCCTTTTGCATTTTTCTTATTGGCCACATGCAAATTGCATGGAAAAATTAAAAGATTCGATCTTATCATTCAATCCTTCGATATTTACCTTATGTCGGCTGCAAAAACCATTTGTATCATAATTTGTGCAATTCCAAACTTTTATGCTATTCTACTAAGTTACTCGGCCCTAAAGTATTTTTGATACTCGGCACATACTATTTTTTGGATAGCTCGACACTTGAACAAAAATTGTATCACTCGGCACATGTTGCGCTCGACACTTATTATCACTCAACACCTATTGTCACTCGACATATGTTGCGCTCGACACTTATTATCACTCGACACCTGTTCTTGATCTTGGTTAAGTGTATTGACACTCAGTTGTCAAATTTATTCTTTAAGCTGACAATCTCCCCCTTTGACATGAGTGGCAAAAACACTTAATTAAGATCCATGTGACTTAGTAATTTATCCTTTATTCAAACTTTGCTCCCAAAATTTGCTATCTTCCCCAAAATTTCACAAAATTTGCTATCTCTGCTATCTCCCCCTATTATTATACTTATCATTTCATTCCTATACTCAATGCTATCTCCCCCTTTTTGACACTTATGTCAATGGTCTTTACAGTGAAATGCCATACTTGGCCAAAAATGAGTTGTTTACTTCAAGGAGTACCTTTAGAGCTGCATCCCAATTTGCTAATGCAACATCCAATGTCTTATGCTGGATGGCAATCTCTACTGCTAGGTGTACAAGTCCATCAGATGAAGAAAGGTTGGGATCTTTCCTGAGGAGTGTCTCTGCATTTATCTGCTCCTTGTGAAGTAACTCCAAATGAGGAGTAATTGATGATTGAATTTGTATCAATTTGGCTTTTGTGGTTGCCTCCTCTACTACTAAAAAAACTAGCTCTCTTTGTGTGTGAAGCGATTGGACAAAATGCTTCACTCTGAGATGGATCTGTGGGGAGTTGCATGCTAGAAGTTTTCAAATTGTTTTCCAATCTCAGTATTTTTTGGCTAGTGTCTTGTGTGAATGTGGAAAAATCATACAACTTTTTGTACACGGAAAAAATGTTTCCTAGTACAATTTTAACTCAGATCTATGAGATTTCCACAATCCATGCATAAGAGTTCTAGTTTCCACAATTTTAACTGTTACAACTTTCTTTGCCAGTTCTTCTTGTGACAGTGCTATATCACCGAATATTTTACTATATACTTTACCTTGGAACTTCTTTTCTGACCATTCAAGCAATCTGGCATTTGTTTCCTGGTCTTCATTAGTCACCTAGTCAACTATATCAGACAGTTGTTCCATAATTGGTATTGACTCATCTGGAGATTGTAAGCAAAAAGCTTCTGTGAATATGTCTTTAATTTCATTTAATGTAAGCTTATGCTTGTATTCTTTTCTTAGTGCTTCTTGTCTCCTTCTTTTGTCTAATGCACTCTGAATTTCATTAATCTTTTCTTTAGTAAGAGTGCTAGATTCATAATATGGGATCTTTATTTCTTCATCAAGCTCAAGAACTCCATAGTGAAGTCTCCTGACTGCCTTTGATGAGCTCGAGCTTGGTGTCCTGATTTGCAGCTGTAGTCCATCTGTGCTCGGCTGCTGAAGAGTTTGTGTAGGAGTACCAGATTTTGGTAATGCAACCAATGTTTGTATTGCAGTCTCCTCCTTTTTCTTTGTCTCTTTTTCTTCAGCTTGAATATCCCTTTTATGAATGCTAGGTGGGGTTGAACTTGTTGATTGTTCAGATATTTCTTTTATTTCCCCTGCTGCTGTACTTGGCACTTGGAGTGTATCAATGATTATACTTGGTGGAGGTGGTGGTGGAAGGAATAGAATACCAGTAGTTTGTGTGGTCAAAGGTGGCACTTGTGCTTTTACCTTGACTTCTGGATTTTGTAATTCATCAACACTGACCAATATAGGATTTGAACTTAATTTTGCTACTAGTGATGATTGGTCAAGGATTTCCAAATCCTCTGCAGTTAATGGATTGATGTTTAGATTTGAAGTATCTGTAACATCCTTTATTTTTATGATATCTGCAGGTGTGATAGTGGCATGAGGAAGACTAGGAGGAGATGCCTGTATGTCTTGCATACTTTGATCTTGTGGCTCAACTGTATCTTTATCTTCCTCTTTCTCCTCATTGTGTGCCTCTTCTTCCTTTTCTTCTTTACTCTCCTTCTCCACTAGTTTCTTCTCTTTTGTTTTTGATGCTTTCTTTTCCTTTGTCTTGGCAATTGCTTCTGCCTTATATTCTTCATTATATACATCTTCAATTTTCTTGTAAACTATTTTCCACAATCTTGTGGATTTGGTAACTACCTCTTCAATTTTATTCTGCAATATACTAAATGCTCTATAATTGGGCGTGAATCTAATATTATGCCTTTTTACGACATTTATTATTTGATCTTTAGTCAGATCAGGCAACAATCTTGCTAATGTAGACTCTCTTATTTCTTTTTCCATTTGTAAAAAAAAATGCCATTTGTCCTCTACAATTTTATACAATTCTCTCGGCATAGATTCATCTAATTCTAGAGTTCTGTGCTTATACTCAGCCATCATAGCATACACAGATTCCTCTAGTTTATTTTTCTCTTCTTTGGTGAGCTTAGAAAAATTCAGGTTCTTTAGACCTTTTAAATCATTATTTCTAATTTTTTAACATAATTTATCAATAGCAGTCTGAGGTTTGTGTCTTACCACTTGAAATTGACTGTTGTCTTCTGACTCTATTTTCTCCTCATCTGTTTCAGGTTGGGGAATAAACTTCCTTTTCTTTGTCTCAGCAACAGTCTTCTTTGAGTCTTTCTTCCTTCCTTTTGCCTTTTCTTGGGCTTTTTGTGTTGTAGCCCTTGTGGTAGGTCTCTTTGATGCAGGGGCAGCCACTTTCCTTCCTTTGGATTTAGGAGCAGAGGGAGTTGTGGTCTTTCTCTTAACTGGTGCTTCCTTGGCTTCTTCTACCTCAACACTTTCCTCTTTGTCTTCTCCTTCTTCTTCTACTGGTCCTTCTTCTTCTTCCACGCCAAACTTTCTTTTGATTTGTCTCACCATTTTCTCTTTCTTCTTTACTGCTGAAGCAATCTTCAGATCTATTATTACCTTTGATTTGACAACATCATAGGTTCCAAAAATTTGTGCATTTTTATCAGCTTCTTTTGCAAGTAGAGCTGTTATTGCTGCAGAGGCTTGATCGACATCAAGTTCATAACCTAGTGGCCTAAGCCATCTTATTCTAGGTATAACTACTTGTATGTAAGTATAATCTATATCTACAAGAAAAAAAATGTCTTTTTCATATTTTTCAATCAGTGAGACTAGAATTCTCATTCTTTGTTTCATGGACTTTTTGAAGTCCTCAAAATAACCTGTCATTTGGGCATCAAAATTTTCACCCATTTGTTCAATGTATCCATTAATTTGTTCAACAATTGTTTTATCTGGATTCCATTTTACTTTCCCAATAGAAGGAAATTCTTTCATCAGATAGAAGAACATACACATCAAAACTGATCCAAATTTGCATTGAGCTCCCTTTCTTTTCCTTATAGCTCCTAGATTTTCATTAATCTGTTGAAACATGAGCTCTGCCAGATCATATGTGTGATCTCTTTTGATTATCTTGTATGCAACATCAACTGCTATACAAGGTACACTGTTCAACCTGCTTGATTGATAAAATTTGTGTGAAATAATTCTCATAGCAAAATCCAGTAGGGGATCTGTGACTGTGTCGATAGTCATTCCTCTGTTGTTCCATTTGGCACTTGTATTTTTCTCTATTATTTCCCTTTTGTCACTTCACAGGGTCTTTGGCCGATCTAGGGTTGGAATACCAGTAACCCTATGAATAGTTTTCTTGGTAAATTTTACTGGCCCTGACTCTAACCAAAAAGCTCCATCATGTATTCGGCTCAAAATTATCCGTACCCATTCTATTTTGAAAACAGTCAGAAATGCTAGTGTTTTGGTCAATCCTTTTCTTTCTACTATTGAAAACTCATTTTTCAGTACTTTGTTTTCACATAGTTTATCATATGCATTATGAATTTCTAAGTCTCCTATGGCACCAATTTTGCAATTGTAACATCTGCGAACATCTTGTACCATAACAACCTATCTGGAATAACTGATAATGCTCTTGTAGGATCATTCTAGTATGCTACTTCTAGAATGGGCTTAAATTCAGGTTGCTTTACTTCGTTACTGACCAATTGAACTTCATGACTCTCTAAACCCTTGGTGGTTCTTGACCCAGATGCCATTGTTTGCCAAACTAGGGTTTCTAATTCAAACAAGTTTATAAGTCCTACGTAGCTCGGCACTTAAGTAAAATACCTTAAATCAATGAAATTTTTCTTGAATCGCTGTTGAAATCTTTTACGAATGGCTTCTGAGCTGTTCTTGATCTTCTCCGCTCCTTTTTTGGCTTTGCTTCTTGTTCGAATGGTGAGAAAATAATCAAAAATTGGATTTATGTACCCTTCAAAATAGAGTAATAAATGCATAGTACACTGCCAACTATCTACTCGGCTCTTGAAAGGTTTCGTCATAACTCAGCTCCCATTATGTTTTACTTTGCTCGGCTCCTATTGATATTTCATAGTTCGGCATCAACTATTAACTCGGTCATTGTTAGAAACTCGGCTCCTGAACACAATTTTGACATATTTTCACAAAGTTCTCAATTTTGACTTAGCATCTTTATTTATGCTGATTTCATTTTTGCAGATCTTTATATGTCTTGGGACTGATTTATGATGTAACTCGGTTTATCAATCCCTCACACTTATTCTCTACTTAATTTGATGAAGTGTGATCACTTGACCCATTAGGTGAAGTGATCTCTGTATTTGATGTGCTAAACTCATCTTTCTTCCTCCATGTCTTATTCATTTCACTTCTGATAGGTCCAACATCTATCTTTGCCTTTCCATTGCTGAACTCAGAACTTGATGCCTTTGACCTTGTTGGGCAATTCCTGCTGACATGACTAGTTTTTAAGCAACTAAAACATGTGGTTTGACTCAACCATCTTTTGTAGTTCCCTCTAAAATGTGTTCTTATGCAATTTTGTGGGATATGTCCATGTTCTTGACAATAGTGATAGCTGTTCCTGGTGTTGTAATCCCAAATTCATGGTTTGATGTCTTTGCTGGTTGATTTACTGTCCACATAGGTTTTGATCTGCATTCAAATGCCCTATGTCCATATTTTTTGCAATTATAACAATGTCCATCAAATCTTTGAGTCCTTGTAACATTGGATTTGCAATTTTGGTCATATGTCCTTGCATGTTGCACTTGTGACAAAAACTTTTGGGTATTTTTCATTGATTGAATCTTCTACTCCTGCACACATTAGCTGTATGTCCCTTCTTATTACAGAAATGACAAGTGGGTTTTGAATTCTTACCTTTCTCACTTCTTTGTTCAACACTCTTTGATGATTCTCCAACTTTAGTGCTATTGTATCCTAGTCCTGATGTATCATGGGTAGATTTTGGTGATTTCAGCAACTGTTCAAAATATTTGATTGCTTCACTTGATTTGTTGAGATTCTCTGCTACCTCTTTTTCCCTATTCAATTCATTCTGCATTTGTTCATTTTGCATCTTCAAGGTAGAGATCTCAATATCCTTTATATTAAGTTCATGATGAAGGTTCATCATTTGCGCAAGTGTATCCATCTGCATGTTTGAGATCCTTGTCGGTTCAATACATTTTTCTTCAAGTCTGTTTGCAAGATTCCTTTTGTCATTTTCCATCATGACCTTATCATCAACTGCTCTTTTCTTTTGTTCAGTAATTTCACATATCATTATAGCCTGTGATTCATGTTCCATCTTGAGAGTTCTTATTTCTTCTGCTTGAATTTTATTTTTCTCCATCAGTTCTGCTATTGCTGCATCAAACTCTTTAGTGTCTCCATTGGAAAATATGTTGGTGGTGTCAATCTCCTTGTAGTGTATATCATTTTCAGCTATGGCTAGATCCTTCCTCTTTTTTAATGAGTTTCTCAATTTGTTTCTGAATTCCTCCAAGCTATGTAGAGCAAGTTGCACATCTATCACCTGATTTTCAATGATCTTTCCAAATTTGAAAGCTTCTATCTTTAGATCTTTTCCCTCCAAGCTGTTAGGCTATTTCTTATGAGAACCTGGCAGGCTCTGATACCAATTGTTGGAATATTCAAATATGGAAAGAGTACTTATGAGGGGGGGGGGGGGGGGGGGTGGTGGGGGTGAATCATAAGTATCAAACTTTAGCCAATAAAATTTTAACTGAAAGTAAATTGTATGCATATCAAATAAATATGTAACAAAACACATGCATCAATAACTCACAACACATGAATTTTGGTAACACAGAAACCCTCCAGGAATAAGAAGGTAAAACTGGGGTGGGGATGATACCCACAAAAATTACTGCAGCAATATTGTTCAACCACTTCTGATGGTTTGCCCTGTTAAAGGCCTGCCCTGTTAAAGGCTTTACACTGTGTTAATAGTGACCTGGTTAGAGGATTTGCAAACACTTAACATGAAGTGTCACCTGGTTAAAGGATTTTAATCACCTAATCAAAAGGTTCTTACAAAATAGCTGTAAAGCTAACCTATCACCATAGGATTTTTATTCTAATACAATTGCTAGAGAGTATTAGATGCAATAAACCTGATAGATTACAATCCTTGATTGTTGAATGTAGGCTCCTTTTCCGCCTTCTCCTGATCTTGATCCTTTGTGATCTGATAACTCTTGCTTCTAAAAACAAATTTGTGCCCTTATATTTCCTTCAATATGTCTCATCTCTCACTATTACAGTGAAATTTCATCTTCCTTATAAAGACTCCAAAGACTTAGGGTTTTTTTTGGATCTACGATTCATATTGAATCTCAATTTCCCGCTCAATACTTATCTTTTGCAGATTGGTTGCATGCCTTTTGCATTTTTCTTATTGGCCACATGCAAATTGCATGGAAAAATTAAAAGATTCGATCTTATCATTCAATCCTTCGAGATTTACCTTCTGTCAGCTGCAAAAACCGTTTGTATCATAATTTGTGCAATTCCAAACTTTTATGCTATTCTACTGAGTTACTCGGCTCCTGAAGTATTTCTGATACTCAGCACATACTATTTTCTAGATAGCTCGGCACTTGAACAAAAACTGTATCACTCGGCACATGTTGCGCTCGGCACTTATTATCACTCGGCACCTGTTGTCACTCGGTACTTGTTATATCACTTGGCATATGTTGCGCTCAACACTTATTATCACTCGGTACTTATTATCACTCGACACCTATTCTTGATCTTGGTTAAGTGTATTGACACTCAATTATCAAATTTATTCTTTAAGCTGACATCCTCCTCTCATCTGTAGCATGTTAAAATCCTATATATGGATTTCCAAGATGATGAGTAGAGGTGAGTTATCTGTAGAATTTTCTTATTATCATGTTTTATTTTATAGTCCATCCATTGTTCTATGATTATGTGAATGAGTTCAATTATTGCATACTTGAATATAAAAAGTGAATATTTGGTACCAATGGTTTATTTTCTAGGTTGTATTGCAAGTCTCTATTAGTATTATAAACATCTTAATAAGAAGGATTTTCACTTAAATATCTTGGTCTTTGAGTGTTGTCTCCTTTCTCATACATTCATAATCTTGAGACTGATATGAACAAATTTCATTTAGTTTAATGCAATTTTCATGAATTGTATATCTCTTACTAATTGATGCTAATTTAAAAAATTGGGTAATTGCTTTCTGTAATTGATAAGGTTTAGGGTTTGTGAAAAGGGATATGGTAAGAATGAAACTTAAAGTTCAATACTGACAATTTGATTTACAAGATGATTAAAATGTCAAAATATACTAATCTTTGACTCTATATCCCATTGGATAAGACACTGGTCTATTAAAAGTTCAAGAAAAAGAGGGTTATTCACTTAATTACAAGAAATTCATTACAAAAAATCAATTTACCTTTTCATGTACTAAGAGCAAAAAGTGTTGGTCATTACTTATTTACATCTACTTTTTGGTTGTAGTTAGCCCCTGTGATTGGGAGGTTTATCAAAAAATCATAGAAGAACATTGACCATTTTTGCTATAGGGGATAGTCTTGCAGAGAAGAGTATCAAGTTAATAAGATCAATCCCTAAGGTTTTCTTGCCTTGACCCTATAGAACCTAAAGTGAAGTGAATCCCGATGACTCTATTAAGGTTTTAGCCCTGCTCAATATAGAATTTAGCTCATCCTTAGGATTATCCTTATCTTATGCTTCATGGTATTAGGTTTAAATCCACTTGATATGTTCCTTACCCAAAAAGAACTCCAACACATACTACATTGCCAAATGTAGGAAATGTGTTTTTCACATAAAATAATATACAAACAATGAGTGAACTAAACTTAGATGGAGAACTCTTTGCCTTTTTTCTAGCTTCTAGGTTTTCAAATAGTTGTTGAAGTTGTAGCTTGGCTAGGGCATAGGAATGATCTTTCTTTTTTATCTTGTAACCTAGATCAATGAAAAGGCATGACACATTTTTGAGTTGACTCGATTGGTAGAACTTGTGTGCTATCACTCTCATTGCAAATGCAATAATAGGGTCTCCAAATGTATTAATTGGCATTCCCCTCTTGTTCCATATGGCTCCAGTATTTTTCTAAATTACTTCT
The DNA here is from genome assembly GCA_028749045.1 of Cupressus sempervirens. Lineage (NCBI taxonomy): Eukaryota > Viridiplantae > Streptophyta > Pinopsida > Cupressales > Cupressaceae > Cupressus > Cupressus sempervirens. Next base: position 802,957,401 of record CM053783.1, on the reverse strand, counting down.
TTTGCATTGCTCCTCAATTCCTTTGGCTTAGCTAGGGTAGGATACCCTATCACTCTAAGAATGATCCTCTTTGATATTCTCATAGGTCCATTCTCTAACCATAGTTTTTTTTCATGTATTTAGCTCAATACAATCTTTATCCATTCTATTTTGAAAACTCAGGGAAAATCTAGGGCACATGTTAACCCTTTTCACTCTACACTTTTATTTTCTTCTTTTAAAACACCATTCTCACACAACTTTTGATAGGTCTCTCTGATCTCTAAGTCTAGAACTTCTTCAACCTTGCATATATAACAACACCTTACATCTTGAATCATCAAAACCTTAGATGGAATAGTTGATAATACACCAGATAGATCTCCTTTTTATGCAATCTCAAGAATAATAGGAAATGGTGATTGTCAAACATCATTACTGATCAATTGTACATTGGTAACCTCTTTACCTTCCTTTCTTACTTTTATCGATAAACTTGCTGCCATATTTCACTTGCTAGGGTTTACAAAATGTGAAATAGTATAACTCGGCACAAGTGAAATACATTTCAATTGAATTTAAAATATCATGTAACAATTGAGTTTGGTATGCAGTCACTAGAATCCCTTTCTCAAATCATCTTCAAGCTCTTTGATCTTCTAGTAAATTTAAATGACTTGAAAAAATTGAGCATATAGCCTCAAAACCTTGCAATTAATGCTTAGTGCATATACAGCTGTAAGCTCAGTCACTACAGGGTTTTCAATTTACTTGGTTATCATAGCTAGCTTGTTATTCATTATAGTACCTCATTACTCGACACTTACTATAATACTTCCCATACTCACCAACAACAAAGAAAACAACATAAAGATAGATTGTATCTTTCTTCTAATCACTTAATTTCATTTTAATATATGCTAATAGATCCTTTTCATTACCTGAATGCTTAGAATTGATGCAAAATATATCATTTCAAATGTCAGTTCCACACATACCTTTGATTGCCTATTTGGGGGTGATGTAATCACCTAATCCATTGGATAAAGTGACCTCATCTAAACTTGATGTAATGTAATATTCCTTCTTTCTCCATGTCTTTTTCATCTACATCTTTGTCTTTTCAACATCTACCTTTCCTTTACCTTTTTAAAATTTATTGCTTGGTGCAGGTGACCAAGTTGGACAGTTTCTGCTTACATGGCCAGTTTTAAGACAACTAAAGAATACAATCTCATTTAAACATGTATTGTAATTACCTCTAAAATGTGTCCTAATTAAATTTATAGAAACATGAGCATACTCACCACAATAATGACAACTATACCTTGTATTGTAATCCCAATCATAAGAATTCCCATGATGATGTACCTGGGTTTTCTTGTTTGATGTCCACTTGGGTTTGGATCTACATTCATATGCCTTGTGTCCATACTTATAATAGTTGTAATAGTAGCATTCAAGTCTCTAAGTGTTTGTGGTCTTTGTCTTGCATTCATGTGCATGATGTCCTTCCTTCTTTCAATAATGACAATATCCTTGAATGTTTTCTTAGGGATTTGATTTCCAGTGTTGCTCCTACAGACACTTACTATGTAACCCAACTTTTCATAGTGATGAAAAGTGGGGTTTTTTTTCTTTCCCTTATAGCTCATTTGTTCGCCACTTCTAGATGATTCTCCTTTCTCAGTGGTAGAATATCCCAATCCAACAGTGTCATTGTTTGATCTTGGTGCTTCCATTGGTTTTTCAAAGCACTTTATGAGTTCACTAGGCTTGTTAAGCTTTTTTTTTCTATGTTCAATTCATTCTATAGTAGGGTATTCTGTTTTACCAAAGTTGTAATCTTGATGTCTTTCCTATTTATTTCTTGTTTGTAATCATTAGCTAATTCATCATATCCAATTGAATGCTTGATAACTTTTGTACATCTGATAAATTCTACTCAAGTCTATTAGCTAGTAGTCTTTTTTCTTCTTCAATGATGACTCTATCTTCTTTAGCTTTCTTTTTTCATTTCAATTGTCTCATATAACAATACTGACTAGGTTTCTTGCTCCCCTTTTAGGTTCTTGACTTCTTCATTTAGGGCACTATTCTTTTCCATCAGGTCTATAATTGTTGTATCAAATTCATTTGAGTTCTTGTCCTTAAAAAATCTAGTAGTGTCTTCTTCTATTGAGTGTCATTTTGTTGAATGGCCAATTCCTATCTTTTCTTTAATGACTATTGCAATTCATCTTTTTCCTCCTTGAGTTGATGTAGGGCAAGTTGTATTTCAGTATTCTAGTTCTCAATAGTCTTTCCAAATTCATAGACTTCCGTTTTCAAGATCTTACCTCCAAAGTTGTCAAAATTTCCTTTCTAGAGAACAAAGCTTTGATATCAATTATTGGAAATAACAATTTGAAAGAAATTTCTAAGTAGGGAGGGGGTGAATCTATTGGTATTTAAACTACCAGGTTGAAAAGGACCTAATACCAAGATACATATGTTGGATACAATTGATTAATTGTGTGTTGTCTTTGATGTTACACAAATTTCATATCAATTATCAGTTAGTTTATGCCGAGCTCACTCAAGTAGCGAGGACAATTTTCTATGTCTACTAGTGTTTCTATGGTTTCCTAGTTCAGAAGGCAGTGTTGATCAAGTTCACTTGGGTGTCAAATAAAATTATGCAGAAGATGAGTGTTAACCGAGCTCACTCAATTAATGAAAGAAAGTTGGATGGAACTAGTGGTAACCACACTCACTTGGTTGCCAAAGGAGCATATATGCAGTGTTAATTGAGCTTCTATTGGTTAACATAGGAAATCATTTCTGAGTTAGTTTCTACTGAGTTGGGTCAGCTAACGAAGGATTTTCTTATTTTGGCATAGTAAGTTCAATTGATTTATCTATTGATTCTAGCCAACTATGGTGATGAATATTAATTATTCTAATTTATATTTGAGCTGACTTGAAAATATGAAAGCTATAAGTATAAGCTCAAGTTGTGGTTTCAAAGTGTGAAAGAATGAAGAATATTATGAATGTATTGAAGATGAAGAGAGGAAGTGAATTTGAAGGATAAGCAGAATATCCTTGTGGAGTAGAAAAGATATATTCAATCAAGAAGAATTAAATACAAGCCAGAATAGAAATTTGTAATCAGTAATTTAGTTGCACTCAATTTAGGTCATGTTATTGTTACTCTCTAACCACTGTAGCAGTGATCTAAATCTCTTAATAAAGTTGGCTTAATAGCTATTTGTAAATCCTTTAAAAAGGTGGCAGTTCTATTAAATTGTCTCAAGATCTCTAACAAGGTCACTCCTAATAGGGTGATTAAATCCTTCAATAGGGTCACACCTAACAGTGTGTTTTGTAACCTTTAACAGGGTTGGCTCCTAACAGAGCTCACTTCAGAAGAGTGAAAAAAAGTAACTAGTTACAATTAGTGGTTTTCCCAAATTGGGTTTCCATGTTAAATCTTGGTGTCATCTGTGTTCATGTTACTTTTTTCATGCTTGCAATTAAGATAAAGTAATGATAATCACTGATAACATCTTAAGATCTAAAAAGTTAATTCATTATCGAGTGTATTTAGTATTTACCAAGTTACATAATTCTATATGTGTTTACTGAGCATCAACAATATTTTAGTTTTTAGATTTTGTTTTATACTGACATCTAAAGGGATCTTTGATTTATTTTGTATTAATTGATTCACCCCTTTCCTCTTAGTTACTCCTTTATATTTCCAACAATTGGTATCAGAGCATTTGGTGCTTGTAGGGAAGGTTTCAAGGACCTAAGCTAAAGATCAGGATGTCTTACAAAAGAGAGATTCCAAAGTTGAACAAAGACAACTTTGCAGCATGGTAATGACTTATGAGGTTACATCTAACTACTATCAATGACTTGCAAGTATCTTGATACTAAAAAAAAAATTCTCACTAGAACATTATCAATTGAAGATAATGCTGAGAAGAAGAACCATAACATCATGATGATTGATATTGCATTTGCTCTAAATTATGCTGAATTTGATGAGGTAAAAGACTATAAATCTGCTCATACAATGTGGAACAAACTGAAAGATATTTATAGAGGTGACAACAATGTTAGAAGAGATAAGGCTGAAATTCTTAGAGGTCATTTTAATTAGATGAAAATAAGAGAAGATGAGAACATTGCAAAATATGTGGAAAGGATCAAAGCAAGTGTAAGTGTAATCAAAGCATCTGGAGGAGACATTGAAGAGAAAACTATTGTAAGCAAGGTACTTAAAACTTTTCTTCCTATTTTTGAAATTAGAGTATTTACCATTCAGGAAACGAGATGTGATCCAAGCAATAAAATATCTTTGGATGCTCTAGTTGGAAGATTGACAACTTTTGAACTAGATAACTATGATAACTATGTTCTTGTTTCCAAGAACATTGAGTTTTCATTTGAAGCCAAACTTTTACTTAAGGAAAAGAGTAAGAAATCAAAGGACAATCAATTAGGGAGTGAGGAAGAATCAGAAGAAAGTTTTGATAGTGATCTTGAAATTGTTGAAGCCCTACTTGCGAAAAAACATTCCAAAGGCAGAGGAAAGTACAAAGGTAAAATCCCTCTAATTTTATTTTCTTGTGAAGAAATTGGTCATATTGTTGCTAGGTGTCCAAATAGAAACAAAAAAGATGAAAAGAAAAACCACAAGTTCAAAGGCAAGAAGGAATTCAAAAGTCACAAGAACTATAAGGACAAAGATAAAGAAGCTTGTTTTATGGCTAAAGATTTTGATGATAGTGAAGATGAAATGGTGTATATTGTTGTAAAAGATGAATCTAATGATGAATGAGATAAGATGAAACTTATGTTAGAAAAAATGACACATGGATTATAGATAGTGGATGTTCACACCATATGACTAAAGATAAATCAAATTTTGAGCATTTTGAATATTATGATGGAGGAAGTGTAAGATTTGGTAATAATGAACCCTATTGCATAAAAGGAAAAGGTCATATCTCAAAAACCAATGAACTTATATGTGATAATGCCTATTGGGTTAAAGGACTAAAACATAATCTACTAACTATGGAACAACTGAATAACATTGGATTCAAGGTAGAATTCATGAATGGATAGGCCAAACTATTGGATGGAAAAGGAAGTCTAGTTGGATCTGGCAAGCAAACAAAAGGTAATATATTTTATCTTGATCTCAATGATTGTTCATGTTTTATTGCTCAAATAGAAGAAAGCTAGTTATGGAAAAAAAGTCTATGTCATGTAAACTTTGATAATCTGGTCAAGATAAGAAAACATAGAAGAGTAAAAGGCATTCCTAGTTTGAAGAAACCTAATATGGGTTTATGCAAGAATTGCCAAATTGGTAAGATTGGAATGACTAGTTTCAAAAGAAAAAATTATTAGTTAGAAGAAGTCTTGAAAATTGTACATACAGACTTCTGTGGACCCACTGGAATAGAGAGTTACAGCGGAGAAAAGTTTTTCATTCTTTCTGTTGATGATTACTGTAGAATGATGACTGTGATGTATCTAAAAGAAAAATTAGAAACTTTTGAGAAATTCAAATGGTATTTTGCAAGAGTAGAGAAATAAATTGGAAAGAGATTGAAATGTTTAAGATTAGATAGAGGTAGTGAATTAATCTCCAATGAATTCAATAATTTCTACATTGAAAGATGAATCAAAAGGCAAGTATTGGCCCCTAGTACACCTCAACATAATGGTATAGCTAAAAGAAGAAATAGATCCATCATGGATTGTACAAGGACATTGATGATAGAAAATTATGTTGCTATCAAATAATGGAAAGAAGCTATCAACATTGCAGTTCATACTTTGAACCAAGTTTAGTTGAAGAAAGAATCAAACCAAACTCCCTATGAACTGTGGTATGGCTACAAACCTATTGTAAGTTACTTGAAGGTATTTGGCAGCAAATATTATATCTTGAAAGAGTGCAGAAAAGGAAAATTTGATGTAAAAGGTGACAAAGGAATATTTCTAGGACACTCTTGTAGAAGTAAAGCATACAAATTTTTGAATTTGTCTACTCATAAGATCATAGAAAGTGCACATGTGAGAATTGAAGAGTTTACATAAAAGAGTGAAGACAAAAGAAAAAAGGAGCTAGAGGATTATAGAAGATTTTTCTACTATGAACCTGATACATTTCAAAATCTATTTGAAAGAAAGGAGTCTTTACCTTCCAAGTTCCCTAAATGTCCAACGATTACCAAGTTGTAGACAGTGCAACCAGAGTCACAATTTGAAAGACCCATATCACAATTAGAGGCTACAAAACTAGTTCAAACTGAGTCTGATGGACCCAAGTCATAGATAGAAGGACTCAAGATTGAAGTTGAATTTTATAATGAATACAATGGAATTAATTCAAAGACCAAAGATCTTGTGTTAGCAAGATATGTCAAAAGGCATCATGCACCTTATACAATCATTGCAGACAAATTAGATGGAATAATGACAAGAAGCAAATTAAAAGTTACATGTTTTCTTATTGAATTTGAACCTAGAAATTTTAAAGATTCTCTAGAAAATGAAAGTACAATTGAAGAAATGAATGAAGAGATAAAACAGACAGAAAAGAACAAAACTTGGACTCTTGTTCCTAGACCCAAGGATAAGAATGTAATTGGCACAAAGTGGCTATTAAAAAATAAGCTAAATGAAGATGGAAAAGTTTCCAGAAACAAGGAAAGATTGGTATGTAAATGCTATTCTCAAGAAAAGGTATTAATTATGGTGAGACTTTTGCTTCTGTAGCAATATTAGAAGGTGTTAAAACTTTCTTAGCATATACTACACATAAAGGATTTAAAGTATATGAAATGGATGTTAAATATGTATTCTTGAATGGAATTCTTGATGAGGAAGTCTACATTGAAAAACCAAAAGTTTTTGTAGATCCTAACAAAAAGGACATGGTCTTAAAATTACACAAAGCTCTATATGGTCTCAAGAAAGCTCCCAAAGCCTAGTATAAAAGACTACATAACTATGTGAATCAGGTTGGCTTTCAAAGAACAAATGATAACTGTAGTCTGTATATCAAGAAAGGACCAGACAAGAAGGTTGTGTTGGCAAAAATATTTGTTGATGATACCCTATTTAAAGGAAATGATGACTTGTGTAGTTCATGTTTGGTGAGAAAAAATTCTTTGTTGGATTGCAGATACATCAGGACAAAAATGGTATCTACATCACTCAATTTAAGTATATCAAGGAGATACTAAAGAAGTTTGGAATGAAATATTGAAGACCAATTAGAACTCCCATGTCTATTGGACGTAAGCTTTCCAAAAATGATGATTCCAAAGAAGTAGATTAGACCACATACAGATCAATGCTTGGAAAATTATACTATGTAGTACATACAAGGCCTGATATATCTCTAGTAGTTGAAATAGTGGAAAGATTCTTAGTAAATCCTAAAGAAAATCACATGATGGAAATTGAGAGAATCATGAGATATCTGAAAGGAACTTAAGACTATGGGTTATGGTGTAAAATTGGAGGCAATTTGGACTTGAAAGTATTCACTAATGTTGATTGGGCAGGATGTCTTGATGACAGAAAAGGCACTAGTGTTGGAGCATTCTTTCTTGGTAAAAGACTAGTGTCTTGGACAAGCAAGAAACAAAATTGTACATGTAAATCCACAACAGAGGTAGAATATGTGGCAACAATAGTTAATTGTTCTAACATTTTTTGGTTCAAACAACTATTGGAAGGAATGAGATCAAGGATCCAATAGTCATATACTATGATAACACCAGTGCAATCAATATATCAAAGAATCCAGTGATGCATACCAAAACAAAGCACATTGCTATAAAATATCACTACCCAAGAGAGTTGGTGCAGGATAAAGAAGTAAGATTGGAATATGTTATTACAAAAGAATAGATTGCAGACATATTCACCAAGCCATTACCTTAGGATGCATTTCTATATTTAAGAGGTAAGCTAGGGGCCATTTCTCTATCTAAAGTTCACTAAATAAAGCTTAGTGTAGCATCAACAAGAGCTAAGTTGAAGATCAATTGTTGATGCAAAATTAACAAGGGCATATTTCAAATGAATCAATACCTAAGTTACATTGATATTAACAAAATTGTTGTCTTTGGTATGTATTGTCAAAGAGGGAGAAGTTTACTATCACATCTCTAAGAAATTTCTATCATTCCAAAGAAGGAGAATTTTTTTGTAAGAGGGAGAAAGTTTTGTGAATGAACTTGGTAGAAGTTGTTGTAGATAGAGAAAGAATTTAGTAAAAGAAAGAGCTCATACTAATGGAGGGAGTTCTCAAGAATAAATCTAAAATTTTCATTATGCTATGACATGTTCTATTGCCATCAATGCCAAAGAGGGAGATTGTTGGATACAATTGATTAATTGTGTGTTGTTTTTAATGTTACACAAATGTCATATCAATTATCAATCAGTATATGTTGAGTTGACTAGGGTAGTGAAGACAGTATTCTATGTCTACCGAGCATTCTTATGGTTGCCTAGCTCAAAAGGTAGTGTCTACTGAGTTCACTCGGACATTGAAGAAAAGTATGTAGAAGATGAGTGTTAAGTGAACTTACCCAGTTAATGAAGGAAACTTGAATGGAACCAATGCTAACCAATCTCACTTAGTTGCCAAAGGATCTGTGTGTATATGCAGTGTTAACTGCGCTTCTATTGGTTAACATAGGAAATCATTTCTGAGTTAGTTTCTATCAAGCTGGTTCGATTAAAGAAGGATTTTCTTATTTTGACATATTAAGCTCAATTGATTTATCTATTGGTTCTAGCCAACTATGGTGATGAATATCAATTATTCTTAGTTATATTTGAGTTGACTTGACAATATGAAAGATATAAGTATAAGGTCAAGTTGTAGTTTCAAAGTGTGAAAGAATGAAGAATATTATGAATGTATTGAAGATGAAGGGAGGAAGTGAATTTGAAGGATAAGTAGAATATCCTTGTGAAGTACAAAAGCTATATTCAATCAAGTTTGATTAAGTATAAGCTAGAACAGAGATCTATAATCAGCAATTTAGTTGCACTTAATTTAGGTCATCTCATTATTACTCTCTAACAATTGTAGTAGTGATCTAAATCTCTTAACAAATTTTTCTTAATAGCTATTTTTAAATCCTCTAACAAGGTGGTAGTTCTATTGAATTGTATCAAGATATCTAAAAAAGCCACTCCTAATAGAGTGATTAAATATTTTAATAGGGTCACACCTAACAGTGTGTTTTGTAACCTTTAATAGGGTTGGCTCCTAATAGAGCTCACTTCAAAAGAGTGAAACATAGTAACTAGTTACAATTGTTGGTTTTCCCAAATTGGGTTTCAGTGTTAAATCGTGGTGTCATATGTGTTCATGCTATTTTTTTCATGCTTGCAATTAAGATAAAGTAATGATAATCACTAATAACATCTTAAGATCTTTAAATTTAATTAATTACCAAGCTCATTTAGTATTTACCGAGTTACAACATTCTATATGTGTTTACTGAGCATCAACAATATTTTAGTTTTTAGAGTCTATTTTATACTAACATCTAAAGGGATATTTGATTTATTTTGTAGTAACTAATTCACCCCTCTCCTCTGTTGGAAATATTCAAGATATGATAGGTTACTAAGAGGGGAGGGGTGAATCAGTAACTTCAAAACTTTAAACAATTCAACACTTTAACCATTCATCATTCATTCATCTAATCTACTGCATAAATGAGAAATCAAACATCCATAACACATGTATAGAGTGATTTGGTGATCCAGAAACCTTCCAAATAGAGAGTAAAACTAGGGTAGGGATGATACCAACAAAAATTTGTTACTGTAGTATGAAGTTGTCTTGTTAAGGCTTGCATTGACCACTTCTGGTGATCTACCTTGTTAGGAGCACAAAGGACTGCTAGGTGCACCTTGTTAGAGGATTTACAAACATACACTTAAACTCTGTTAGGAGATTTATACAAAGACTATTAAGTCTAGCTTGTTAAAATATTTAGAAAACTAATTCACCTGTTAGGATGAAATAGTGGATCTACTTACAAACTTGATTTTTCTGATTAGATCCTTGAAGTATATCACCTCTTGTGACTAATAAGTCTTTACTGCTCCTTGTAGACCTTGCTGAATACTCTGCTCTTCTACTGATTCACATTTACACTTCTCAAAACATTACATGTCTCTCTTGATACTCTTCACATTGCACACATCTTATAAATGATATAATACATTACATATATACCATTCCAATCATTACAATCGCAAGGTCGGCTAAAACACAAGTGAACAAAATATTACTGAGTTGGCCAAATAGTAAATAACTCGAGTTCACCAAACTAACTCGATGACCTTCTGATACTTGACATCCACTACATTACTCGACATTGTCATGCACTCAGTAGAAGTGAAGGCTTGGTCCATACTAATCACCTGACGTAGTTCTGAACTCGGTAACCATTGGAGACTCAGTAGATATAGTATCGCTCGGTAAGAATTGAATCCTTTTTTTACCTTTCTTTTAGTCGATAAACACTATGCTTGCATTACTTGGTAGGCACTGTGCTTTCATCACTCAGTAGGCACTGCACTTCCATCACTCGGTAGGCACTGTGAAGCTAGGTGAACACTGTAAACTCGGTAGCTATACTCAGCTCGGTTAACACTTGAATGCTTGGTGTGAACTGTGAGACTTAGTGTAAACTACTTCAGTGAAGAGTGTACAAGGTAACCACTGAATACTTGGTGTACATTGTAGACTGAGTGATGAGCTCAGTAGCTATACTGATATAGATAACTATTATCAGTAATGACAATAATAACTTAATGCCAACATCCTCTCAGTTACTCCTTTATATTTCCAACAACAGAAGATAAGATTTAATCTAAGGGTTAGCTATTTCCTATGTTTAGCTGAATTCTCTATAGGTCTAGACCAACTTGAATAGAATCAAATAGGATTCTCTACACTTTTGGCTCTACAAGGCCAAGGAAGGTGCATCTTAGGGATAAAATGACTGGACAATTTCTTTAGAATTCAGTTACTTGTACTTTCTTATTCAGATCTATCCCTATAGCAAAAAATGATCACATTTTCTTAGATTTATAAGGAATCTTTGATTACAGTACCTAATTATAATTCAGCGGGAAACTATTACAAATAAGCAATGACTAGTAGTTTGATTCTTCATATAGAATAGTAAAGATTGATTTGATTTAAAGTTGTAGTTTATGCAACCACATAAGTTTAACAATTTGCATCTGAATTGGTGATCAATGCCTTATCTATTGCTACATAGAATCATACCAGTAAAACTTGACTTATTCAATTACCTTACAATTGAATTTATCAACAATTAACTCTAAATTTAGTTCTTATGAATATCCCCCAATACACCTAGAAACCCTATCAATTCTATGAAAGCATTTAATTAACTCCTTGACTTAAAAGTAATCAATGAAAAGATATACAATCCATCCAAGATGCATTGAAATAAAAGGACTTTATTCATTCATTCCCAAAATTTTAGACATATGAAATAGGAAACAAAATTTAGAGACACAGATGTTGTGGAACACTCCTTTGTATTTATCTTCCTTGAAAATAATACATTGCTGATATAAACTCAAAATAACTCAAGATTTGTCAGATTGTCATTCAATGTTCATTTGTATTCTTAGATTGACAAAATTGAATACATCACAAAGTTTTGCACAAAGACTGACTGGACCAATTGCAAAATAGCATAATACTAAAATTTACATAGACTTTAGACCCTCCTATAGCCTTGGGAACTCACTTATATAGTGTGAGATGCAACAAGCTACGTGCATAAAGGAAAAAGGACAACTTTCCTTAGAAAAAAAATGGTTTACACAATGACAAAAGATATTGCTAACACAAAAAGACAAAAATTTTGCACTTCCTTGTTTCTTTACAACATAATGTCTTTATCATTCATCTCCTCATGGTGGGAGAAATTATGTCGTAAAAATTGCTTGCTGATCCATTGCATCTGGTGATTGGCTCTATTGCATTTGTTGTTCTTGTAGCCATGGGACCGCTTGGTTTGCACTTGATGTGTCAGGTTTTGTGATCTGGATATTTATCACAATTTTTTGATCCCCTACCATGTCATCAATTTGAATTGCCATGTCCATATTTACAATTTCTTGTTCCTCTTCTATTCCTTCTATTTGAACTGATACATCAACTATTGTACCCTTTCTATAACCACTAGTTTGTCTACACTCTCTTCTTTAGCTACCTCTTTTAATAGTTGTATTGCTAGTGAGAAATTAGTTACCCAATTGTCAAAAAGTATATCATTAGGCCAATTGAAATTCAATATTTCTTATTCCTTTCTTACGACATTTCTTCTAATTCTTGTTATTTCTTCAAAATCTTGTTTAAAAGAATTAAAAATAACTATACTTGTACTACTTCCTCTATAGTTATGGCAAACCAAATATACTTTTCATCGTTTACAACTTCATTAAGCCTGATGCTCATTAATTCATTCAATTATTTAGACCATTCCTCCTTTTCTCTTATTGAGCCTATATTTCTAATTGAATGTGGAAAGAGATCAAAATTTTTACCCAGGTATTTATTGAAACAATTATTTATCTTTCTCTACAATAAATTTATCTTGTGATCAATTTCAAAAGATCAATAGCCCAATCAAAATTTATTTCAATTCATTAACTAGAATAATTAATCATGTGATAATAAAGAGTTGTGATGAGATCATCCCTGCTAATCCACTTATCCAAAATTGGCCTTAAATTTGCCTCATTATTCGTTAAATCATTCCATATCTCTACTAATTTTGACAATTCTAAGTAAAATGAGGGCCATCAGACTCTGTCCACTAGACACAAAATTGTATCTCTGATTCTATCTTCATGCTTAATACCCAATTCTACATGCATTGACCATAGTTTTTCCTTTTCATCATCTAGTTCCTTAGTTGTGTACATTTGTGGCTCTTGAGGGGTATCAAGAACTTTTAAAATTGGGATGGTAGTGAAAGGCGGTACTGGAGGAGGAGGATAAGAAATCATGAGCTTGCTAGACTATCCTTTGTGTAATGTCATTTTATTCTCAAGGTCAATCCTTCTCTTGAGTTTCTTATTATAGGCATCTAGGACTTGTTCATATTTTTCCTATAACTCTTGTACATACCTTTCCTATTTCCTAGTAGTGGCTAAAGTTAGAGTAGCTATTTACAAATTTAATTTTGTTGCTTCTTCATTTGGAGTATCTTCTACTCTTTTGACAATCAAGTTGCCCATTGATTTAGAGTCACTACTTTGAGAGTAGCTAGCTATAGATCTTCTTTTTAAAGACTAAATAGCTAAGGCAACATGGTCTTCACTATACTTAGCACTATTGAGTGCCCTTTTCTTTTTCTCCTCAAAACTCAATTTCTTTGTAATAATATTTAATACCATTGCATCTACAATGTCCCAATTTACAAAAAGTAGAACTTTACATGATCTGACCATTTTTATTCCTTCTTCAGGAGACATATTACTAAATTCTTGCATCATTTCCCCCTTGATCTCATCTTGTATGACTAAATCCTCTTTTTAGGCTGCTCAAATTTTGTTTTATTGCATCTTTTCTCAAAATTTTCAATATTTGTTCTCCAAGCAATTTGGTAGAAATCCCTTGACTTCACAATGTTGTCATTTGATGAAAATTCATGGCTAGTCTATTCTATTACAAGATGTAGCTCTTTTCCTTTGAAATCAACCACAATCAATTCTTGGCTGGGCATAGGAGGTTCTCTAGAATTTCCTTCCTCCAATTTTGTAGTAGTGATGAACACTCCACCTTGAGATCCAAGTTGTTCAATTTTCTCTCTAGTGAGTTGTTCTTCTCCTACATGTAGGAGAGATTGAGATGGTGTGTAATCTTCCTCTTGTGACACCTGCTTCTCTTCTACTTTCTGTCTCTTGGGAATTGGCTCTATAGACCTTTCTTCTAGTTGATGCCCTCTTGTTAAAAGACCATTGGTTGATCCAACCATTTCTTTACCCTTGGAAGTCATCTTCTCCCTAGTTCTGACTATGTTGTTGAGATTTGATTGAAAAGATTATTGCTAAAAGAGATTACTGAAAGAAGGAGATTGTTGAAGAAGACTGTGTGTTTCAATCATTTTTTTCACTGATGTCAAACCTATTATTTTATGATAAGAAAATTGCTTATAAGATTCAAGTACTATCACTTAGTTGATTGATAAAGAGGATTGATCAATAAGAGGTAGCAATAACAGCTAGAGGAAAGGTTGAGTTATGATTATGTAATGAAGTGCAAGGATCAGTTAAGACAGTGATGGCATGATGCATTGATAATATACTTAAGGTTGCAAAGGCTAGTTACACTGAGAAACTTTAGAACAACATGTTTCACAAAGTTTGTCTGCCAAGCTTGACCAAGTGGTTAGTAAGTGCCAAGCAAAGTCAACAAAAGCTGAGCAGAAAGTCAGTTGGAGCTAAGTAAGACCAAATTCTAGTAGATGCTAAATAGAATAGTTGACATTGAGTGACGTAGTATATGTTGAGCATCATAAGGTTGATAATGTTGAGCTACTACATTATTTAAAAGATCAAAGATTCACTAAATCTGAGCTGATAAGTTTATTTTCTTGAATTTTATGAACCAGGAGGAAGATAAGGATGATGATTTGGTGGCACAAAATTTAAGGTAAACCATTTTTAGGTGAATTCAAAAGGATTGTAGAAGAAGTTTCTAGAAAATGGCATAGATACATTAAATCCTACCTAATCCATTAGAACCCTAAAATGGATGATGGAAAATAAATGGCAAAGTATCTTAATTTCCTATTTATAGGAATGTCTAATCATGAAGAAAAAGAAGAGAAGAGAGAGTTGGATGTGAGAATTACAAGAAGACATGAAGTCAAGGACTCTGCTTCATCAAGTGACCTAAAAGGTGACTACATTGGCATACCAAGCAAGAAGGCTTAAGAAGATGAGTGCTTAAAGGGTGAACAAGCTATCAGAACTACAATGTATGAAGGCCAAGTAGAATTCAGGATCGAATAGTGATCTGTAATCTAAAAAAGAAGTTGTAAGCTGTGTTAGATCAAAGCTCTATTGTTACTCTCTAACAATTATATTAGTCTAGGGTAAATCCTTTAGATTAAGGTTGATCTAATAGTCATTTGTAAATCCTTTAACCAGGTGGCATTCCAAGTGAATGGCCTAAAGTCCTTTAACAAGGCTCACTCCTAATAGGGTGATTGAAATCCTTTAACTAGGTCATATTTAACAGTGTGTATTGTAACCTTTAATTGGGTTGGCCTTTCATAGGGCATCACTTCAGAAGAGTGAAAAGGACTAGCATGTTACTAGTGGTTTTTCCCAAATTGGGTTTCCACACAAATCATTGTATCAAGTGTATTGATGAATCTATTATGTTTCATTCTTTACATTTCTACAAGTTGATTTGATGCTAACCTACAAGTTTTAGTGACTGCATTATCCTATGGATGCATGCATGAGTATGAATGTTTTATGGGTTCACTAAGCTAAGAGAAGTTTTTATCTATACATTTGAACCTTGAATAGATGATTCACCCCCCCTCTCAATTATTCTAAAGAATTCCAATAATTGGTATCAGAGCCATCTGCTTAAGAGAATTAGTTTGAAGGTACTTGAAGCACAAAGATCAAGATGTCAAAAGGAGATGTACCCAAGCTTAATAGAGATAACTTTCATGTATGGAAAAGTTTGATGAAACTACACCTTGGAGGACTTGGAGATCATGCACAATCTACCATTACCACTGAGAATTACAAAGGATGAAT
The DNA here is from genome assembly GCA_028749045.1 of Cupressus sempervirens. Lineage (NCBI taxonomy): Eukaryota > Viridiplantae > Streptophyta > Pinopsida > Cupressales > Cupressaceae > Cupressus > Cupressus sempervirens. Next base: position 802,941,537 of record CM053783.1, on the reverse strand, counting down.
CTGATGAAGATGAGGCAACTACACTTGTGACCTATGTGAACAAAAATGATAGATGGATCATTGATAGTGGATGCTCACATCATATGACTAGAGAGAAAAGTAAGTTTATTACCTTAAATTTTTATGATGGAAATAGTGTAAGATTTGGTAATGATGCACCATGTTTGATAAAAGGAAAGGTTTCTATCAAACTCATAGATAAGATCTCATGTGATAATGCTTACTATGTTGAAGGGTTAAACTACAATTTGTTGAGTGTGTCACAACTGAAAAATTTGGGATGCAAGGTTGAATTTGAAAATAAGATTGCTAAGATATCTAACATAGATGGGCAACTAATTGGAAAAAGTGATCAAAATATAAGTAATCTATTCTATCTTGATATAAAGGATACTAGTTGTCTTGTTATAAAACTTGATGATGTATGGCTATGGCACAAAAGGCTATGTCATGTTAATTTTGATAACTTGGTTAGTATCAGTAACATGAAGAAAGTTAGAGGTTTTCATAAGTTAAAGAAGCCTAATAATGTAGTGTGAAAACAATGCCAGCTGGGCGAAATGACAAAGTCAAGTTTTAAGAGTAAAACTTATACCTCTAGAGAAATAATAGAGATTGTTCATACTGACTTGTGTGGACCAATTGAAGTGCAAAGCTACAAGGGAGATAAGTACATAATCTTATTTGTTGATGATTATTCTAGAATGATGACAGTCATGTTTCTAAAATAGAAATATAATGCTTTTCAAATGTTTAAGTGGTACTTAGTAAGAGTTGAGAAGGAAATAGGTAAACGTTTGAAATGTTTGAGATCTAATAGAGGAGGAGAATTCACATCAAATGAGTTTGATATATTCTCTAATAACAGAGGAATAAAAAGACATACATTTGCTCCCAGAAGCCCTCTACAAAGTGGGATTGCTGAAAGAAGAAATAGGTCTATAATGGAATGTGCTAGAACAGTCATGATGGAGAAGAATGTTGCTCTAAAGTACTGGAGAGAAGCTTTAAGTACAATTGTCTATACCTTGAACCATGTACAAGTCAAGAAAGAAGTACATGAGGATGAACCTATGAAAAGATTAGAAGAGTACAAATAATTTGTATACTTTTATGAAGGAATGCTTGCCAAAGAAGATGCTACAAATCAAGTTACAAATCAACCGCAAGTTATAGTGACTGCCAAGTCACATCCTATGAGTGTTGAATTGTATTTAGGAACTGAGCTGCATTTAGATGCCAAGTTACAAAATGAAGTAGATGCATATTCTAAAGTTAGTGTACATGAAAGAGATGCTAAGATACTTAACATAGATTAAAATAATGATTATAAAGTTGAAAGACAAAATGAAGAAACAAGATCTAAGCCAAGATTGTCCAAATATTTTATATAACATCATCTTGCTACTCAAATCATTGGAGATAAAGATGCAAGAACAATTAAAAGAAATAGATTGAGAAAATGAATCATGCTTGTTGAGCATGAAGGAGCTCAAAATAGTAAAAGATGCACTATAAGATGTTGACTGGTACAAAGCCATGGAAGAAGAGATTGAACAAATTGAGAAAAACAAAACATGGAGCCTAGTTTCTGGACCAGAAGACAAAAATGTGATTGGTACTAAGTGGGTATTTATATAAGCTAGATGAAAATGGTGAAGTCACAAGGAACAAAGAAAGATTAGTTTGCAAGGGATATGCACAAGAAGAAGGAATTGACTATGGAGAGACATTTTCCCCTATTCTTAGATTAGAAGGAGTAAGAACTCTACTTGCTTATGTTGTATACAAAGATTTTCAAAGTTTATTAGATGGATGTTAAATCTGCATTTATGAATGACATATTAGAGGAAGAAGTTTACATAGAATAGCTAGAAGGTGTTGTTGATTTTAACAATAAAGGCATGGTATGTAGACTGCACAAGCTCTATATGGCTTGAAACAAGCACCAAGAGCATGGTATGAGAGACTTCATAAGTATCTTGTGAAGATTGGATTTGAAAGGACTGATGACAACAATAATCTGTACATAAAAATAGAAAAAGGAAAAAGGTATTTTGTTATTTGAAATATTTATTTATGATATAATATTTGGAGGTCAAGATGCTTTATGTAAGGATTTTGCAAATCGGATGAAGCATGAATTTGAAATGTCTATGTTTGGAGAGATCAAATTTTTTGTAGGATTGTAAGTATATCAACTAAAACATGCTATATATATCACTCAGTCAAAGTATGTCAAGAAAATACTAAAAACTTTTGGAATAGAGGACTCCAACCTAGTAAACACACCTATGGTGACTAGAAATATTAAAACTTTTAGATTAGAGGACTCCAAACTGGTAAGTACACCTATGGTGATTGGAAACAAGTTATTAAAGAATAATGATTCTTTTGAAGTGAACCAAACAATGTACAGGTCTATGATTGGAAATTGCAATATGTTGTACATAGTAGATGTAATATTGCATTATCTATAGGGATAGTAGCAATATTCTCTACAAATCCCAAGGAGAATCATTTAATGGCTATAAACAGAATAATGAGGAACAAAATAATTTGGTCTATACTACAAGAAGAATGAAAGGTTTGACTTGAGAGCCTACACTGATGCTGACTAGGCTGGAAACATAGATGACAGAAAAAGCACTAGTGGAGGAGGACTTTTCTTAGGCAAGAGACTAGTTACATGGACAAGTAAGAAACAAAGTTGTATTTCACAATCTACTACTGAAGCTAAATATGTTGCTGATGTTGTAAATTACACAAACATTATATGGGTCAAGAAGCTACTCAGAGGAATGAAGGAAGAGATCACAGAACTAGTGATACTTTATTGTGATAATAAAAGTGCTATCAATATATCAAAGAATCTAGTAATGCACACAAAGACAAAGCACATTGCAATCAAGTATCATTACTTGAGAGAGTTAGTTCAAGATAATGAGGCGAAGATGGAATAAGCTAACCCAAAGGAGCAAATTGTTGATATCTTCACAAAACCATTACCTAAGGATGCTCATGAGTATCTAAGAGGTAAATTAAGGGTAATACCCCTATCAAAGGCTATATAAGTAACACAAGGACAACCTTACATCAAACAAGATGATATTCATATGTTACACATTAATGTAGAGGATCTTACTTTAGGAGCTTCCTAAAGTAATTAGAGTACTAAAACTTCAAAATAGTCACAAGAAAGGTGATAGAGGGAGAAATTGAAGAAACTGCAAAAGCCTATATCTGCATGTTAAGATGAAAAGATGATATGTCTTTTGCATTGTTGTCAAAGAGGGAGATATTGCTACTGATCAATAGCCAATAAAGATAAGGAGATATTCTACTGATCAGAAAGGAGAAAAGAACATTAGATTGATAATCATTAGAGAAAGTATATCAGAGGAAGATATCAAGAGATTGTTATCAAAGAGCTAAAGAATGTTATTAATCTTAGAGGGAGATAGTTGCTGATTAGAAGAAAACACATGTATGATGAGGGAGATAGAGAAAAATGTAAGAAGAGGGAGAAATCCTAATTCACCTAGTAAGAATGTGATACAAGAAGGAACTCAAAGGGAGTTTTGTAACCTAATTAGAAGATGGAAGTTTCTAATAGAGGGAGGAATTTTGATACAAGTTTTTTTTTTTGGTATTGTCTTACTGTTTTAACCTATTCAGTTTAGTTGAACAAGATGTTCATCATTCGATTGACTTAGTTGATCAGTTTGGTTTGCCATCAATGCCAAAGGGGGAGATTATTGAGATCTGATTAAAAAGATCACTATTGAGGGAGATTAATAAAAGAGGGAGATTGTTGAAGAAGACTATGTGTCTCAATCTTTGTTTTGTCACTGATGTCAAACCTGCTATTTTTTGGTAAGACAATTGCTTATAAGGTTCAAGTACTATCACTTAGTTGATTGATGAAGAGGATTTAATCAATAAGATGTAAGGAGAGCACCTAGAGGAAAGGTTGCATTATGATTATGTAATGAAGAAAAAGGATCAGTTAGGATAGTGATGACATGATGTATTGATAATATACTTAAAGTTACAAAGGTTGGTTACACTAAGAAACTTTACAAGAACAAGTTTCACAAAGTTTGTCTGCTAAGCTTGATCGAGTGGTTAGTAGGTGCCAAGAAAAGTTAGCACAAGCCAAGTAGAAAGTTAGTTGGAGTTGATTAAAAGCATATTCTAGCAGATGCCCAAGAAAACAATTGATGTTGAGCATGTATTATGTGCCGAGCATCAGAAGGTTGATAATGTCGAGCTACTATATTATTGAAAAGATCAAAGATTTGCTAAATCTGAGTGACAAGTTTGTTTTCTTGAATTTTGTGAACTAGGAGAAAGATAAGGATGATGAGATGGTGGTACAAAATTTGAGGTAAACTATTTAGGAAAATTCAAAAGGATTCTACAAGAAGTTTCTAGAAGAAAGATGGAATATGAGGTAGACACATTATATCCTACTAAATCCATCAGAACCTTAAAATGGACGATGGAAAATAAGTGGAAAAGTATCTTATTTCCTATTCATGGGAATGTCTAGTCATGAAGAAAAAGAAGAGAAGAGAGAGTTGGATGTGAGAATTAAAAGAAGTCAAGAAGTCAAGGACTCTGCTTCATCAAGTGACCTAAAAGGTGACTACATTGGTATGCTAAGAAAGAAGGCTTAAGAAGATGAGTGCTTAAAGGGTGAACAAGCTATTGGAACTGTAATTTATGAAGGCCAAGTAGAATTAAGGATGGAATAGTGATCTATAATCTGCAAAAAAGGTTGTAAGTGTTGGAATTAACAAGTGGGAAGAATACTTCTAAGAGGGGGGGTGAATCAGAAGTACCAAACTTTAAGCTATAAATTTTTTAACTAAAATCAATACATGCATGAAATATTTCTAATTAACATGAAAGTAAAGGCATGCATAAAAATAGACAACACAATATTTGATCACCCAGAAACCCTCCAAAATGAGAAGGTATAACTGGGGTGGGGATGACACCAACAAATCATTCCTGCAATAGTATGTAACTTGTTAAGGTTACAAAGTTTGACCATCATTAATGGTCTTCCCTATGAAAGGCCTACCCTATTAAAGGTTCTAACACCCTATTAAAAGTGATATGTCTAAAGGATTTACAAAAATTCACTTGGAATGTCACCTTGTTAAAGGATTTACAATATGGCTATTAAACCAACCTATCTTCATAGGATTTTCATTCTCCTACTACAATGGCTAGAAAGTATAGTAGAATGTGTTTGACCTGATAACTTACAATCCTCAATTGTTGATTTCAGATCCTTGTTCTATCCATTCTGATATGATGCTCCTTGATCTGATATGATTCTGTTTGAAGTGATGATACTTTGTTTTGTTAACTGATACTACAATGTTGTTCTTCTTCTTATTCTTTTCACCCCTTTTTACTTCCTTCAAACTTTGCTAGTGCTCTCTCCTTGCATGCATTCTCTTCTCACATACTCTCTCTTTCATCCATGAATTATGGGGTTTTGACCTCCTTAAAAAGATTTCATGACTTAGGGTTAGGTATGAATCTATGATTGAGATTCATCCATCTTTCCCACTCAAATCTTTCTATTTTTCCGATTGGTTGCATGTTGATTTCACAAGGAATTGAAAAGATTCGATCTTATCTTTTAATCCTTTGAGATTCATCTTGTGTTGGCTCAAAAATGGTTTACATTTAAATTTGTGAGGGCACAAAATCTTATGTTGATTCTGTGTTACTTGAGATTTACTGATTATTGATGCTTGGCACATAGGAATTCTATCTTTCTCAACACCTATAGAAACTATGTCTTGCTCGACACCTATAGTTTGCTTGGCACATATACTGGCTTGGCATCTACTGTCACTCTATAGTTAAAACTTGATTGGCACTGTCTATCTACTTGGCATCTGAATGACTCGACATTTGATGAATTTATAGCTTAGCACATATTATAACTTAACATCTATATTATACTCAACATTATATAAGAAAATTTCTTAAGTGTGTTGACACTCAATTATCAAAACCATTCTGAGACTAATAGTAAGTTGTGTCAGATCAAAGCTCTACTATTACTCTCTAGCAATTGTGTCAATTTAGGGTAAATCCTTTGGATTAAGGTTGAACTAATAGTCATTTGTAAATCCTTTAACTAGGTGGCATTCCAAGTGAATATCCTAAAGTCCTCTAACAAGGCTCACTCCTAATAGTGTGATTGAAATCCTTTAATCGGGTCACATTTAACTATGTGTATTGTAACCTTTAACATGGTTGACCTTTCACAGGACATCACTTCAGAAGAGTGAAAAGGAGTAGCATGTTACTAGTGGTTTTTCTCAAATTGGGTTTCCATGTAAATCATTATGTCAAGTGTGTTGATGAATCAATTATGTTTCATGTTTTACATCTCTGCAAGTTTTAGTGATTGCATTATCCTATAGATGCATGCATGAGTATGAATTTTTTAAAACATATGTTGTAACCAAGTTTATTTTGAATAACCATTTGTCTCAAACCTATTGTAGGGATGAAATATAGTCTCTTAATTACCTCCCTTGCTCTATCAGGATAAGTACCAATAAGAAGGGCTCTCTTTTCATTCATAGTATCCATAATCTCTGCAAAGGTTATGATTAACTTCTTTACTTTGTCAGCTGATGTCTTGGCATCCTTTAATGGACTATATTCTTTTTCAAAATAGTTAATAAATTCTAACACCCTAGAATAAACTCTCCTCTTTTCTATCTTTATTTCTTGTTCTTAGAGGGAGAATTCATTTTTTATTACATCCATTCAAAAATATAATTCATGTTGGTTACCTTGGCCTTATCCCTTTGTCTAAAAACTTCAAAAATCCCTCACTATCATTGAACCTAGGATGGGAAACTGCCATTTAATATGGTTTTAACACTTTATATAGAAAAATCCAACCATCCTTTGTAATTATAAACTGATGGGCCATAATGCAAGATGGGAAATTAGAGCCCCTTGATCTACTAGTTATCTCTTCCTCTTCTAATCCACCTATTTGGCATAGAATTTCAGCTAACCCTACCTTAAGAGGTACTTAGTAGGGTAGCACATGTGGAGTTCCCTGGAATCTGTACACTCTAAAAACTATAGACACTAGATATGGTATAATGTCTATCCAATTATGGGAGAATTTCAAATTATTAGGGCAATCCATAGGCCTAATGAAATCCAACAGTACATAATCCTAGGATTATCTTTTAACAAAAGGTTCCTCAACCTAGATGTAAAATATCTATCAAATATTGCCTCTTCTGCATCCCAAGTCATGTTTGCACTACATAATTAAAATGGAAGAGGCTCCCCATCATGCTCTCTTGTCAATACCATTTCCTTCTCAAAAAATTGAACTCCTTTAAATAGAAACATATGCATCAACAAAGAGTAGAAAACAAGAGTTTTCTTAATTTTTCATTTAGCAATCCCTATCAAACCCACATGAATTTCTTCAGCTAGAAAAGATTCAAAATAAAAAATAATATCAACTCTAAAGAATGAAATTTGTGCCATCATATACATGAAATTTATGGTCATAAAATCCTACTCATCTTCACCAGAAACCCTACATAAAGACATGTATATATCTATTGTTCTAAAATTAAAGAAATTCTTTTAAAAAGGTTCCTTAGTTGAGGCTATGACAAATGCCAAATTTACAATTGCAGCTAGATGTCCTCTCAATGCCCCTTGCCTGATCTAATCTTTGTTGGATAAGTATTCCTTCTCTAAACCCTAAAAATCAATAACCTTGTGATACTCTGAAGTAGGATCCATTCCAAAAACTCCTTGGATTTCTTCAGCAATGATCTTTACCAAACATTCCCCATTTATTCCTCTTACCATTCAAGTTATTGGATCATAAATTTGGGATATAGTAGTAAGGAGGTCTAAGTCCATAAAAACTCCTAGAACTATAGGTTTACCTTGGTCAAAATTCCAAATGTTTCCATGAGGAGTGAACAATTTTCTTTTAGAGAACCACTTTTTATACAACTGTAACCTAGCCTTAGATGTCATTACATCTTGAATCCAATTCCCCCTATCATACAAACCATCTAAAAAAATTAATGTAGGGTTTATAGGGATTAAATTTTTTATTTGTGTGGCATCATTAGTGGATTCATTCAATTATTCTAGAAAATTATCATGAATATTTCTACTAGAATAATCAATTTTCCCAAAAAACCCTTCTTTGTAGGCACTATGAATAAAAATCAAAGGATACCATAATTATACTTGTAGGTGAAGGAGATACTTACTTGGCATCTTCAATTCTTCTTTGATCACTATAGTAGATTTTTGATACAGAAAAACTTATAGCTCAACGTAACATAGTGACAATTTTTCATAGGTACCATGCTCCTGATAGAATTAAACTTTTGATTTTCTCTATTGTTATCTTTGTATCAATTCACACGAGAAGATTTTAATTCCCATAAATGTGTTATAGGGAATAGAGTGGCATTCTTTTCTAAATTTTAAATAGGGTCGTTGATTCACAAAAATATGATGATCAGGAATCAAATCACACTTTGATTCAACTTCAATGCTTTGACATGGAAGTCAAACCAATTGAATCTTGACCCATAGATTTCTTTCTACCAAGTTGGCACTCCCTGTGTAACTATTACATTTCATAAGACACATGTCGACCTACCATTATATTGCTACTATTAAAGGTCGAGCAATTCCTGCTAGTGACAAATTCAAACCCTTTGACCTTTCATGCATTTGATGATCAAGGTTAATACTTGGAACTTACTTGAAAGTGGACCATCCATGCTATGTGTCAACTTGTCGCCATGTCTCTATAGTTAACAACCTTGCAAATTTGGCTAGTGAAATAGTGACAACCTTTGATTAATCTTCAATCTGATGGTGAACAAAAACCATATTCTGAACTATGATGGGCCCACTAGGACACATGTTTCCTTGTCTCTATCTTGCTATGAGTATTCCTTGTGCAAATTTTTTAAGTGAAAAAGTGAAAACCAATGATCTTTCCAAGATCAGATAGCTATGACCAAACACATTTTCTCCTTATGTTTCTATTTTGTAGTGAAAATAAAATGGATATCTAGAGCCTTGTATTGATAGAAGCCTTTGACAACTCCATGTATGGGTTGGCCCTACCATTTCCATGTGTCAAGCTATCATTATGTCACCTTAGTTAAAAATATGCAACTCCTCATAATGAAATAGTGATAGCCCTAGATTCATCTTAAGATCAATGGTGGATAAAAATAAGTCAAGAACCTGGCCTACTTTGCAAAGCAATGAATAAAAAATGGAGATCTATCACCTCGTCTATCAACCTTGCAAGACATAAAATAAAATCACCCACCATGCCATGTGTCATCTTATCATTATGTCACTATAGCTAAAGGTCAAGAAACTTTTGTTAGCAAGATAACCACATCCATTGATCTCGTAGCTGATCAATAGTGATGAATTTGTTTTGAAGTTTTACCATAGCTGGGTCTCATGGAAAGATGTCACTCTATTGCCATGTTGCATGAATTAAAACACCCTCTTCTTTCCATAGTGAAATAATGATAATCCTTGATCTTAAGGAAGATCAAGGGTTGTCGTGATCTAGCTATTACTCAAACATAAAATGTATCCCATGTAAGGTTAAAACATTATAATAGGACTTTGGTTTATTAACGAATTGGGACTTAAGGTAGGGTAAAACAACATGATGAAATTTAAAAGGAAAATTGGAAAAATCCTCTAAAAGGGAAGGTTTTGAAAGAAAGTTAAAGGTTTTTCCTAGAAACTCCTACACATTCTTTAAATGAGAACAATGTAAACCCAATTTAGGAACCTAGGGCACAACCAACATTAGGGTAGCACAAATTAGCAATTTTTTCTAAGGAAAAATCAAATTAAAATCACACAAACCCTAATTGTAAGACGATAATAGGATTTTCAATATAATTTTGCAAAAAAATTTAAAGTGTGAAAAACTAGGCCAACAGTGGCTATGTCTAGGGATGATGAATATAATAGATTCATGCAAGGGCTCAAAATCCCTAAAAGAAGTGGACCACATACTTGAAAAACTTGACAACTCTAAGAGAGAAATGACACACACAACAACATAGGAAAAAACACTATACAAGGGTTTTACAAAATTTATAGAATGTATAGAAAAAAATCTGTATTTTAACAAAAATACCTCTTAAAAAACTGTCCATGAACTGGCAGCTCAAAAATATCACCTAAAAGCTCTTTTAGGATATAAGAGTCTTCTCACCATGTAGAATCCACAAGATAAGGACCCAACTAAATAGGATCAAACTTAACTTTACATTATTGGCAGATGCTTCCTTTCTGGTTTCTTTTAATTCTACCAAATCATCCATCCTATCATACATATCATCAATAACATAGGCCTATTAGGTTATTTTGAGGCATCCTTGTCTGGATTCCATACACAAGGTCAAAAGATGAAACACCTACTACTTTTTTCACTATCACTTTGTTAGCCCACATTTCCAGGTGTAGCTTAGAATCCCATGACTTTTTGTTATCATCCAAATTCCTTTTTATGACTTCCAAAAAACTTTTATTGGTATACTTAGCTTGTCCATTTCCCTATGGATGATAGTGTGATGAGGTTGATTTGGTAATGCCATACTTGTCACAAAATTTGATAAAATCTTCTGATTTGAAACACATAGCATTATCAATCACAATTTTTTGAGGACACCTAAACCTTGTTATGGCTTTTTTTAGTAAAAAAATGTTGACTACTGTACTCATAGCATTTCTAGTTGGAATAGTTTCCACCCATTTTGTAAAGTAGTCACTTGCCACTAGGATCCATGAATAACTAGTGCTAGACTTAGTAGAGATTTCACCTATGAAATCCATGCCCCACTATTGAAAAGGTGCTTGTACTTCTACTGACTTCAGAGGAGTGTTGCCAAAAAAATTTAACTTTCCAACAAGTCTTTCACATGAATCACACCTTCTAGGCTAAACTTTAAGAAGCTCCCCTCTAGAAAAAGATATAAATTATTGGTGAATCTTGCATTATTTTGAAAAACCAAATTATTTTTATAAGTGAATCTCTCAAAAAAAAAAAAAATTTAAATATTTACATTAACAATTATTTTGGAATTGTAATTTTTGAGTAGAAAATCTCGGCTAATCTCAATAATAATAGGAAGTTTGCTAATCATGATAGAATATTACAAATCAAAAGTGAACATGTTTTATCCCATGGAAATTATGAGGATAATTAAAATATATTTTAAATCAATAGTGAAAACTAAATATTGGTAATATATCCCTAAAGTAACTAATAATTATGATAATTATTGGTGAATTAATTTTTTTTTTTTTGATAATATATAATATTTAGGTGAATAAAATCTATCAAATATTGTGACAAATCTTTGAGTTTAATTTTTTTAATAAAATAAATTATTGAGCAATTTTCAATATTTTAGAACTAAATTTAATAAAAATGTGGCAATTTAGTTGCATTAATTCTTAAATTATTAGCCAAATTACTGGAATTTTTTTCTAGAATTTGCAAAATTATGAATATTCACCACTAAAAAACACCTTAACACCTTCTAACAAAAATTTGTGCATCTTTAAATAAACCAGGCCACCAAAATCTACCTCTCATTACCTTGTAAGCAGTAGTCTTTGGGATATAGTGACCTCCACATGCTCCTGAATGCATATCATTTAACACTTTCTCAGATTCCTTGTGATCAATGTATTTCAAAAGTATCCCTTCAAAATATCTCTAGCATAGACTTCTATTAACAATAATATGTACCTAATGGAACACAATTTTCTAGTTCTTTTATTTTCTGTTAGGTGGGATTGGGCTTCCATGTGCTACAAATAGTATATTGAATTTGTGTACCAGTCACAATGGTCCATATCATAGGTACTAGACTGTAGGTCTTTACTTACCAGGTTTATTTGATTGACATCCAAATTTGATTGAGCCATTAGTTCTACCAATCCCTAGCCTCTTTCTAGTTTAGTGGTTTGAATGTCAATATCAAATTGTTGAATTCTATTCATCCATCTACATCTTCTACTAGACACATCCTATTGAGAAAATATATCTTTGATTGTTGCACTAGGAACAAATGCAATAACAGTAGCACCTACTAAATAAAATCTAAATTTTTTAACAACTTTGACTAAAGCATACACCTGCTTTTCATTCATTTCATACTTCATCTCTATAGGCTAGAGGGACTTGCTAAAAAATGCAATTGGTTGTTCATATCCCTTTTCCTTCTTTTGTAGCAAGACTACTACAATAGTGTGGAAAGATGGGAAAGAAAAAATATGCATTGCCTTTGCATAATCTAGAGTCTTAAGGATTGGTGCATTTTTTATAGCATTTTTGATTTCTTGAAAAGATTTTATAGGCTTACCCTCCCAACTAATGGTTGATCCCTTCTTAAGCATCTTGGAGATTGGGGTGTTGATCTCAGCAAAATTGGTAAAAATTCTTCTGAAATAATTCACTTTCCAAAAGAATTATTGTATTTAGGTTTATGGACTTTATCAATTGCTTCCACTTTCTTAGAGTCAATTTTCACTCCATCCTTTTGATACTATGTGACCCAACAAATTTACTTCTATAACTCCAAAAGTGCACTTCTTAGGGTTTAAAGAAACACCATACTCCAAAGCTTTGATGAAAATCTTTTCTAAGTGTTTGGAATGGTCGTCACCTTTTTGAGTATACAACCAGATCATCCTAGTATACAACCATGAATTTATCAATGTACTACTTTAGTGCAACATCCATAGCTCTTTGGAATGTTTCTCTTACATTGATCAAGCCAAAAGGAAGCTTTAAATACACATATGTTCCCTAAGGAGTAGTGGATGCTATTTTAAATTATTCCTTTTCATCAACAAGAACTTGTTTGTATCCTGAGAAACCATCCATTATGGACATTAGTTCTAAACTAGTAACTTGCTGCAGCATGACCTCGATATTAGAAAATCAATAATTATCATTTAAGGATGAATATTTAGGTTTCTAAAGACAACATATAGTACAATGTCTCCATTTTTCTTCCTTACAAGAACCAAATTTAACACCCATGAAGAATGCCTAATTGGTTTGATGATTCCTCCATCCCTAAGCTTCATTAGTTCTTCTTACATCTTGGGAACTAAAGTAGGATTTGCAAGCCTCCGCTTTTTTCTAAATGGCTTGAAATTTTCTTTGAGGGGTATAAAATGCTAAAAAAAATCCTCCCTATAGGCCTTAATGTCATCATATGACCATGCAAAAACATGCCTGAATTTGCTAAGATTAGAGACTTTCTAATTTCAGAAGATAGAGTCTCATCAATATATAACTTTTAGGAGTCTCAGTAGTACCAAGATTTATTTCTTCAAGATCCTATGGCTTATGGTCTATAACTTCTAATTTCACTCTATCTTGGTTATCAAAGACACTTTCTAAGACTACCAATCCCTTTGGCACTTTGTTTGTCTTTAATTACAAAATATCTTGGCCAAAGATTGTTTCCTTTCCATTTGTTGTTTCAATCAAGGACCAAAAATTGAACACTTGGCCATAATACTTATATTCATTTAGCAAGAAATTAAGAATGTCTTTGTCATCATCAAATACTTGCCAACTTTCCACATTGTTAGGAATTGATGGCTTGCTCTACATTTCAATCTCTGACACACTAGAAGATGTTATGTCATTTGGCTTAATAGGTACATTAGCTAATAAGTCAGCCATCTTATTATTATTTTCATCCATCCAAGAAATACCAAAGGCATCAAAAACTTCTATTTGGTCCAAAACAACATTTTTGCAGTATTTCAGCCTTTTGTTCTTGGAAGCCTACTCCTTAACTTGAGACATAACTAATTTAGAGTCACAAATAATATCAAATTTTTTAATTCCATGGCTTGCTACAAATTTAATCCTAGTAAAAGTGCTATTGGAAATCTAATTGAAAAGATCATTGTTGAAGAAGAAAGATTGATTGTAAAGAGGGAGATTGTTGATAAAGAATGTTTTCAATCATTAGTTTTTCACTGATGTCAAACCTACTATTTGCTAGAATGACAATTACTTATAAGATACAAGTATTATCACTTAGTTGATCGATGAAGAGGATTTAATCAACAAGATGTAACAAAAGCACCTAAGGAAAGGTAGAGTTATGGTTTTGTAATGAAGTGCAAGGATCAATTAAGACAATGGTAAAATGATGTATTGATAATACACTTGAAGATACAGAGTTTGGCCACACATAGAAATACAAGAAGAATAAGTAGTAACAAGATTATCTACAAAGCTTGACTAAGTTCATTAGTGAGTGCTGAGCAAGCTAGTTCATGTCAAGCAAATTTTTAGTTAGTGCCAAGAAAATGCAAAATCTAGTGTGTTTCAAGTGATATAGAAGGAGTCAAGCAAGTAACAGGTGCTGAGCATTAGAAAAACTTGGTGGATGTTGAGTGAATCCATAGTAGGTGTCGAGCATCAATAAAAAATAGTTGGTGCCAAGTAACACAGTATGTGCTAAGCACCAAAATTTCAATAGTGCCAAGCTGCTACATTATTTGAAAAGTCAAAGATTCACCAAATCTAAGTTGACAAGTTTTTTTGAATTTTGTGAACCAGATGGAGGATAAGGATGATGAGTTGGAGGCACAAAATTTTTGATACACAATTTTTGGGTGAATTTAGGAGGATTCTTCATGATGTTTCTAGAAGGAACAAGATATGGAGTAGATTCATTGAATCCTAACTAATCCATTCCATCTAAAATTAAAAGTGGGAAGATTCAAGTGAAAGAAGTATTTTCAGACATCTATTTAAGGAGTCACATGCCAAGAAGCAAGAGTGGCTGGGGTGCCAAGTTGTAAAGTTGTTGAAGTATATCAAGGAGAAGGCATTGAGAAGGAAGAATAGAGCACAAAGACTCCGCTTTGATAAGTGGCCATATAGGAGATTCCATTAGTACATCAAGTATAAAGACTCAAGGAGACAAAGCTTCAAAGGAGGACAAGCTGTCAGAGATGCAGAGACTAAAAACCAGGAAAATTGTGAGTTGAATAGAGATTTCAAATCTACAAGTTAAGTTGTGAGTTGTATCAAGTCAAAAGCCCTTGTTGTTACTCTCTAAAAATTATATTAGTTAGGGTAAAATCCTATGGACTTAGGTTGGTTTAACAACCATTTTTAAATCCTTTAATAGGGTGGCATTCCAAGTGAATGTTCTAAAGTCCTCTAACCAGGCCCACTTCTAATAGGGTGGTTAAATCCTTTAACTAGGTCGCATTTAACAGTGTTTTGTAGCCTTTAACAAGGTAGGTCTTTTATAGGGCATCACTTTAGAAGAGTGAGAATTGAGTAGCATGTTACTAGTGGTTTTTCCCAAATTGAGTTTCCACATAAACCACAATGTTATGTGTTGATTCTTCATGTGTTATTCTTGATTGTTGATTTTACAGTAACTTTCTTAGTAGGAAAGTTTAAGCTTGGATGCATGAATAGTTTAATGGGCTCACTTTACTTGGTGAAAAAAATTTATTAGGACATTTGGACCTTGAATAACCGATTCACCCCGCTCTCAGTTATTCTAAAGCTCAAATAGAGAGAAGTTCCCAAGCTCAATAGAGATAACTTCACTACATAGAAAAAGTTGATGAAGCTACACCTTGGATCAATAAGTGATCATGCACAAACCTCAATTTAAGTAGAACATGTTGATCCAACTATACCCACTACAAAAGATATGAAGAAAAAGAAGGAGCACAATCAGGAAATGCTGGAGATTGCCTCTACCCTCAACTATGCTAAATTTGATGACATCAAGGGATGTGACTCTACATTCAAGATGTGGAAAGCCTTGACTGATAATGGAGGAGATCAAAATATTCAAAGAGAAAAAAGAGAAAGCCTTAAAGGAAATTTTGATGACATGAAAATGGAGGAAGGTGAGAATGCTTCTCAATATGCCTCTAGAATGAAAGAAGTAGTAAGTGCAATAAGAAGTTTGGGTGGTCATTTAGAAGATGACACTATTAATAGAAAATACTTAAGAACCTTGCTCCCCATCTATGCTATTAGAGTTTCAACTATCCAAGAGTTAAGGTATGTAGCCGAAAACTAGCTAACTTTTGAACGTATAGTGGGAAGACTCATTGCATTTGAGTTTCCCAATTTTGACAACTACAGACTTGAGAATCTTGAATCCACTTTCAAGGCCAAGCTATCATTAAAAGACATTGAGGAGGTGAAACCAAAGAAGAAGAAGAAAAAGGTAAAGTATGCATCCAGTGACATCAACACAAATGAAGAAGATTGGGAACAATTGGAAGCATTGTTGGCTAGAAGGTTTCATAGAGGCAAAGGAAAATTCAAAGGTAAGCTTCTTATCATTTGTTTTAATTGTAATGAAGTAGGACATATTAGAACAAGATGCACACAAAAGAAGAACTACAAAGAAGGAAACACGAACAAGAATAGAAGAGAAGATGATAACAAAGATTACAAAGACAAAGACAAAAAGTGTTACATTATTGAAGAAGAGGATTCTGATGAAAATGATGATGAGGTAATTTATGTAGCCTTGAAGGACGAGTCAGATGAAGATGAGGCAACTACACTGGTAACCTATTTGAACAAAAATGACAAATGGATCATAGGCAATGGATGCTCACATCACATCACAGGAGACAAAAGTAAGTTTGTTACCTTTACTCAATATGATGGAAATAGTGTTAGATTTGGAAATGATGCTCCGTGTCAAATGAAAGGAAAAGGTTCTATGAAAATTACAGAGAAATTTTCATGCGATAATGCATATTATGTTGAAGGATTGAACTACAATCTACTAAGTGTGTCACAATTAGGCAATATAGGTTGCAAAGTAGAATTTAGAAACAAATATGCCAAAATCTATGAAATTGATGCAAATCTGATAGGAAAAAG
This sequence comes from Cupressus sempervirens, assembly GCA_028749045.1. Taxonomy (NCBI): domain Eukaryota; kingdom Viridiplantae; phylum Streptophyta; class Pinopsida; order Cupressales; family Cupressaceae; genus Cupressus; species Cupressus sempervirens. Next base: position 802,924,529 of record CM053783.1, on the reverse strand, counting down.
TGAACAAATTAGAAGTAATTTTTTTTACCTAGATATGGAAGATGCATCCTATTTTGTTTTTAGATTTGATGATGTGTGGTTATGGCATAAAAGGCTATGTCATGTTAACTTTAATAATCTAATTAACATTAGCAAAATGAAGAAAGTCAAAGGTTTGCCTAAGCTGAAGAAGCCTAAAAATACAATGTGCAAACAATGTAAACTAGGAAAGATGACCAAATCAAGTTTCAAAAGGAAAACCTACAATTCCAAAGAAGTACTAGAGTTAGTGCATACTGATTTATGTGGTCCAATAGAAGTACAGAGCTACCAGAAAGATAGGTACATAATGTTATTTGTGGATGACTACTCTAGGATGAGAACTACTATGTTCTTAAAACAAAAATTTGATGCATTTCAAATGTTTAAGTGGTATTTGGCCAGGGTTGAGAAAGAAATAGGAAATAGTTTGAAGTGCATAAGATCAGATAGGGGAGGAGAGTTCACATCAAAAGAGTTTGAGAAATTTTGTAGTGACAAAGGAGTTAAAAGACAAACATCAGCACCAAGGACTCCACCTCAGAATGACATTACAAAAAGAAGGAATAGATCATTGATAGATTGTGCTAGAACATTAATGATGCAGAAAAATGTTTCTCTAAAGTACTAGAGAGAAGTTGTAAGTATAGTTGTCTACACCTTGAATTGAGTACAAGTCAAGAAATGTACAAATGCAACTCCTTTTGAATTATGGTATGGTTACTCACCCAATGTAAAAAATTCCAAAGTATTTGGTTGTAAATGCTATATTCTTAAAGATTCTAGAAATGGAAAGTTTGATGCAAAGAGTGATGAAGGCATATTTCTTGGATATTCCACTAGAAGTAAAGCATATAAATGTTTGAATACTAACACTAACAAGATTGTGGAGAGTGCAAATGTAAATTTTGATGAGCATGCAAAAGCTTAGGTTGATAAAATCAAGAAACCAAAAAAAATACAAATCCTTTCTATACTTCTATGAAGTGATGCCTATTAAAGATGAAGTTGGCAATCAAGTTGGGAATCAACAAAAAAATTTAGTATCAGCCAAATCATTGCAAGTGAATGCCAAGCTACATTCAAAAGCCAAGTTGTAGAATGAAGATAATGCACATTCTGATTCTAAAATTAGTACACATGAAAGAGATGATAAAATATTTGAAAGAAATGTGCACAGTGACTCTGAAACTGAAAGATCAAACATGGAAAGAAGGATAGAACCAAGACTATCCAAGTATGTAAGAAGACATCACCCTAGAGAACAAATCATTGGTGACAAGGAACCTAGACCAATGAAAAGGAATAGACTAAGGAATGAATCATGTCTGCTGAGAAAGATTGAACCTAAAATAGTGAAAGAAGCATTGCAAGATGATAATTGACATAAAGCTATGGAAGAAGAGATAGATCAGATAGAGAAGAACAAAATGTAGACCTTAGTTCCAAGACCAGCTAATAAGAATGTGATTGGTACCAAATGGGTATTTAGGAACAAGCTAGATGAGAATGGTGAGATCACAAGAAATAAGGCCAGACTACTCTGCAAAGGTTATGCAGAGGAAGAAGGATTGGATTATGGGGAAACATTTTCTCGTATTGAAAGGATGGAAGGAGTGAGAACACAACTTGCATATGCTACCTACAAGGCTTTCAAAGTCTACCAAATGGATGTAAAATATGCCTTCTTGAATGGTATACTATAAGAGGAAGTCTACATAGAACAACCAAAGGGATTTGTTGATGACAACAACAAGGATATGGTTTTCAAACTACATAAAGCACTCTATGGTTTGAAGCAAGAACCTAGAGCATGGTATGAGAAACTACACAGATATCTTGTGAAGATTGGATTTGAGAGAACAGATGACAACATGAACTTGTATAGCAAAGAAGAAAAAGGTAATGATATTCTAATATCTGGAATCTTTGTTGATGATATAATATTTGGAGGAAAAGATGCCCTTTGGAAAGATTTTGCTGATCAAATGAAACATGATTTTGAAATGCCAATGTATGGAGAAGTCAAATTCTTTGTTGGATTGCAAGTACATCAACTGAAGCATGGCATATTTGTGACCCAATCAAAATATATCAAGGAGATACTCAAGACATTTGGCTTAGAAGATTCAAAACCAGTTAGTACACTAATGGTAACAAGACATAAGTTTTCTAAGAATGATGAATCAGCTGAAGTAAATAAGACAATGTATAGATCAATAATTGGAAAGTTACAGTATGTTGTGCATATAGACCAGACATTGCATTAGCTATTGGAATAGTGGCAAGATTTTCTACAAATCCAAGAGAAAATCATCTGATGGTAGTAAAAAGAATATTGAGGTACCTAAAAGGAATGGATGACTTTGGGTTATACTACAAGAAGAGTGAAAATTTTGAGTTGAAAGCCTAAACTAATGCAAATTGGGGAGGTAATATTGATGACAGAAAAAGAAATAGTGGAGGAGCACTTTTCTTAGGCAAAATATTGGTTACTTGGACCAGAAAAAAGAAAAGTTGTACCTCACAGTCCACAGCAAAAGCTGATTATGTTGCTACTGCTATCAACTACACCAATATTCTATGGATCAAACATCTGCTACAAGGTGTGAAGAAAGAGGTAACTAATCCTGTGATACTCTATGGTGATAACACAAGTACCATCAACATATAAAAGAATCCTTTGATGCATGCCAAAATAAAGCATATTGAAACCAAGTATCACTATATAAGAGAATTGGTGGAAGACAAGAAAGCAATGATGGAATATGTCAAGTCAAAGGAACAAATTGATGACATCTTCACAAAAGCACTACCTAAAGATGCATTTGAGTATCTTAGAGGTAAGTTAGGGGTGATACCCCTATCCAAGGTTGTTTGAGCAACAACAAAATTACCCCGCATCAAGCGAGTTGTATATTCAAATGTTACAAATTGATGCAGAGGATACTTACTTTACGTTTTTGCCTAAAGTAACTAAAGTGTTGAAGTTCCAAATCAGTCACAAGCAAGGTGATAGATGGAGAAATTGAAATTCGTGAAGATGCTACGCTCGCATGTTAAGATGCTGAAGTAGTATGTCTTTGGCATTGTTATCAAAGACGAAGAAATAGTAGAAACTGACCAAATCTACAAAATCAAATGGACAAAGGGAGAAGTAGCTGATACAAGAATAATAGAAACTAATCAATGCATACAAAGGAAGAAATAATGTACAAAGGGAGAAATGCCATGGCATATTTAAAGGAACAAAATGTAAGAGGGAGAAATAGTAGTTAAGAAGAACAAAATTGATCAAATTAGTAAGCTACAAAAAAGAGGGAGTCATACAGGAACTGACCAGACAAGCAAAAGGAGAAGAAATAGTAAAAAGGAAACAATAGCTAAGAAGGAGAAGCAGAAGCAAAGAAATCAGGATAGCAGATCAGAGAGTGAGATGTGAAAGCTGATGAAAATATAAAAGTCAACAAAATTTCTTTTTGGCGTTTGATTTACTATTTTAACATAGTTAGCATTTTGATAACTTGGTTGATCAGTTTGGTTTGCCATCAATGCCAATGAGAGAGATTGTTGGAAATCTGATTAAAAAGATCATTATTGAAGAAGGAAGATTTTTTGTAAAGAGGAAGATTGTTGATAAAGAATATTTTCAATCATTATTGTGTCACAGATGTCAAACCTACTATTTGTTGGAATGAAAATTGCCTATAAGATCCCAGTACTATCACTTAGTTGATTGATGAAGAGGATTTAATCAATAAGATGTAACAAAAGCACCTAAGGAAAGGTTGAGTTATGGTTTTGTAATGAAGTGCAAAGATTAGTTAAGACAATGATAAAATGATGTATTGATAATACACTTGAAGATATAGAGGTTGGCCACAATTAGAAATATTGGAAGAATAAGTTGTAACAAGATTGTTTGCAAAGCTTGACTAAGTTCATTAATGAGTGTCAAGCAAGCTAGTTTATGCCAAGTAGATTTTCAGTTAGTGCTGAGCAAATGCAAAATCTAGCGTGTGCCAAGTGATATAGAAGGAGCTGAGTAAGTAATAGGTGTCGAGCATTAGAGAAACTTAGTGGATGTTGAGTGAATCCATAGTAGGTGTCAAGCACCAAAATTTCAATAGTGTCAAGCTGCTACATTATTTGAAAAGTCAAAGATTCTCCAAATCTGAGTTGACAAGTTTGTTACCTTGAATTTTGTGAACCAGATGGAGGATAAGGATGATGAGCTAGAGGCACAAAATTTTAGGTAAATAGTTTATGGGTGAATTCAAGAGGATTTTTCATGATGTTTCTAGAAGGAACAAGATATGGGGTAGATTAATTGAATCATACCTAATCCATTCAATTTGATATTATAAGTGGGAAGATTCGAGCAGAAGAAGTATTTCTAGACTTATATTTAAGGAGTCATAGGCCAAGAAGCAAGAGTGGCTAGGGTGCCAAGTTGCAAATTTGTTGAAGTATATCAAGGAGAAGGCATTGAGAAGGAAGAATAGAGTACATAGACTCTACTTCAATAAGTGGCCATACTGGAGATTGCACTGGTACATCAAGTATGAAGAATCAAGGAAACAAAGCTTGAAAGGAGGACAAGCTATTAGAGCTGCAGAGACTGAAAGCTAGGCAAATTGTGAGTTGAATAGAGATATGAAATCTACAAGTTAAGTTGTGAGTTGTATTAGGTCAAAAAACCTTGTTGTTACTCTCTAAAAATCATCTCAGTTAGGGTAAAATCCTATGGACTTAGATTGGTTTAACAACCATTTGTAAATCCTTTAATAAGGTGGCATTCCAAGTGAATGTTCTAAAGTCCTCTAACCAGGCTCGCTTCTAATAGGGTGGTTAAATCCTTTAACCAGGTCACATTTAACAGTGTGTTGTAGCTTTTAACAGGGCATCACTTCAGAAGAGTGAGAATTGAATAGCATGTTACTGGTAGTTTTTCCCAAATTAGGTTTCCACATAAATCACTGTGTTATGTGTTGATTCTTTATGTGTTATTTTTGCATGTTGATTTTACAGTAACTTGCTAAGTAGGAAAGTTTAAGCTTGTATGCATGAACAATTTAATGGGCTCATTTTACTTGGTGAATTTTTTTTATTAGGACATTTGGACCTTGAATAAGTGATTCACCCCCCTTCAATTATTCTAAAGAATTTCTAATAAGTGCTTCACACCTTGCAATGTTATTGGTACATGTAAAATTTAGAGTAAATGAATATCTAAATGTATTTTTCTTTGGAGATATAAATACCACCCTTACTCCTAATCCTTCCTTAGAGCTTGCTCCATCAAAATACATATTCCATAGCTTCTATGATTCAAAATAACAAGTTCCCTCTTGTACAATCAATAGTGGTGGCTTCTCAATTTCTTGTATGACCAGAAATATAAATGCATTAACCTCTATATCCAAGAAACATGTAGCATCTTTATTGATACTATCTTCTAATACATTAATAACCCTTGGTTCTCTATCAACCTATGACAAGTAGCATATGACAAGTCATACTGTAGGCTACCTCCCATCGCAACACTCCCTTTTCTAGAGAGTAGCATCCCATAATGGGGAGGGATATAACCTACAAGGATTATAATGGTCATCTCAACATCAGGATAGGTAGCTACTCTAAAAGGTAATGCATTAATTGTACCTATGACATGCACTTCCCTTACATCCATTACTCTAAACCTATCATGTTTGGTATCTACTTCTAAACCAAGGGCTTCCATAACTTTGAAAGGCATAATAGTGTTTTATGCCCCTGTGTCAATCATACAAATTTTTAAACTTTTTCCATTTATGACCAAAATGAGAAAGAAAGGATCAATGTCTTGGAGGTAAGCTACATATTAATTGTCCAAATACATATGGGGCATTTGGGACATAACTCCTTTGTCTTCTATTATGAGTGGTTTTTGTTGCATGACTATAGGTTTTTGTTCAACAACATTACTTATCCCACCCAAGCAAGAGAGAGCCTTATTCTTATGTTCCTATATTCTAAACATTTAAAATAAGGGAACTTTGATAGTAATCTGAGATAGTGTGAATATCATGTCAATTTGATCATAAACAATAGGTGTAACAAAAATACCTAAAGCTGCTAGTGCTTGAGTAGAAGGCTCTACCACTTACTTGATGACATCTAGGTTTACTTTCTTTTCTTGCACATTTACCTTGATAGTTTCAACTACTTGAAATTGTACTTTCTTTTTAGGCCCCCACTTCTTGTTCTTACTATCCTTGACTTTAACTGTCATTGTATTATCTTTTTTATCGTCATCGTTCATCTTATGAGTAATGTCTCTAATGGAGATGCCAAATGACTTACCAATATCATTGTTGACAATTATATTTCTTAGATTGTAATTACTATGCACTTGAGCTATCATCTCTATAGTGATCCTATCAATATCTTCTTTGGATGGTTTTCTCAAGTTTATGTGATCTACACCTGATAATGTATTGCATACCTTGTCTTCATCATCTGAAAACACTTGTTGGTGGTATAGCTAATAGACATTTCTCTAAATTACAATATCATTTTTAGATTATTCTAAATTAGACTCCTCACCATAATCACATAAATTTATAATATTACATCCTTCATCATCAGGACCCTTCTCTTCCTCTCCTTCTCCATTTTGTGCATGAAAATTTATAGAGAAAGACTAATCCAATGCATAATAGTCAGGGGAATGAGGGGATTGGTGTACAATACACCAAGGTACATCATCTATCATATTCATAGAGTTTCTTAGTAGAGGATCTAGTTTACCTTTATCCTTAGTGCCTTGAGTAGAATTGGGGATAGGTTTGCCATCCTTCCATTGAGTAGTATATGGATAGTTCTACATTCTAGGTTTCCTATTATAATGGTTATAAAATTGAGGTTTATCACCATTATTTTTCTTATTGGCATTATTTTCTAATGGATTCATATTCTTGAGGAGATTTAGAACTTGACCCATTATATCCTCTTCATGTTTCTTACTTGCAATATGCTTCTCACCTTATTTCTTATTGTTCCTTGGATTGAACATTTTTGGGTCATCTCTTCTTCCCAGCTTATCAAAGGCCTTTCTATTATTCTCAATGTTCACAACCATCTTGTAGGCATCTCTTACTATCCCAGGATTTTTGTCTCTAAGGGTATAGCCCATCTTACTATCAAATGCATTGAAGTAAGATAAACATCCTCACCAAGTCTCATCACTTGGAAAATTTTGTACATTCCCTTTTGAAATCTCACATTAAAATCAAAGGTGGACTCATTAGGGATTTTCTTTATGTTATTAAAATCATTTAGCATATAGTAAACATTAGTATTATCCCCTTATAGCTCTTTAAGAAGATTTTCCAAGTCACTCCATGAACTAATGTTGTCATTAGTCAATCTCCTAAACCAATCCCTAGCATCTTTAGTCAATGAATGCACACATAACTTCATGACTACATCTTCATGCTCCACCTCATAATCATTAAGAATGTCTATAAATTTTCTTAGGTGCTCTTTACTAGTGATGGCATTGTTGCCTAAAAATTTAATGATCTTATCCCTCAAGTCATTGGATATAGGATGTAGAAATGTAGGGATGTCTAGAAAGGATATTTGTCTATACTTTTCCATGTATGGGTCTTCTCTGAAAACTAGCAGCATTTAATGTTCCTGATCTAGCTGCTTGAGTTTGGATAGGGATTTGAGACTACTAAATTTGTTGAGTATTAGCTATTTGACTAATTGCAGTGAAAGATGAAGCAGGGGCTGACTGTGATATATTTTGGCTAGGTATTGTTGGTACACAAGTGGGGATATAAGGTGTATCTTGTTAAGTTAGATTTGGCCAGGATGACAAAGTAGAATTAGATTTGATAAATTGTATTTTTCTTCTAGTTTTAGCTGCTTGGGCTTTGTTATCAACCTTCTCCAATTCTTTGGCCAAGTCTTCTCTTTCTTTCTTGGGTTTCTCCAAATCTAAATCTAGTTTAGATATAACATAACCTACTAATTTTCTAGGAGGGATCTGGGGCTCATTTATTTGCATCCCCGTAGCCTCTTTTTTTTTTTCCTTTATCAAGATGTTTCACTATTAGGTCTATGACTTCTAGGTCAATAGGTTTATAGGGTTGGACTTGGGATATGTTAGGTCCTTCTTTTTCTTTTATACAATTTTTCTTGTCCTTGAACCCTAGACTTTAGACTGTCAATAGATCCAAAAATATTAGAATGCAGAATAGAATATCTTTCTTCTAGTTTCCTACTCTATTCTTTCAAGGTAGTCATTTCCTATTCTATTCTTTCAAGGCAATCATTCTTCTAAGTAAATTATCTCTCTCAATGAGAGCATTTATGGTGGCTTATTCCTTCTCCTTCTACAAACAAATGTGTTTGGCATCTCCTTCTAGAACCCTTCTCTTAAGGATTTTTGTTTTTGAATATACTTCTTCTGGATCTACAGAAGTGGCTTCTAAATAAATTGGATCATCAAGATCTATGAGATTTCTTTCTACATATGGAACTTGCATAGGATTGAAAATGACATCCATAGAATTCATGTATCCTAGCCTTTGGTTCATTTCTTTGATCACATATGGTCTACAAGGAATATACCCTTCATAAGACACATTTTTATCATGATAAAATATTTCTTCTTGCAATGGGGATGTGAACATTTCTCCTAAGATTTTGGTATTTTCTGATTTAGAATTCAAATAAGAATATTCCCTATTTACCATAGGTTGGTATTAAGAATGCACTGACACACTACATCGAGGCTTCCAGGTAGGATTAGGATCTATTTTCTTTTTGGTTTGGTTTTTCCTACCTCCATGAGGTAAGTCAGTGTATAATGACACTTCTAGATTAGAATTTGTAAATGCTCATGTATTTTTCCTCTTGTCTTCCATTTTTTTAAAGTCACTTGAAAATATAGCACTAGCTTCAAAACCTCGAAGTCACCACCGTATTGAGGGAAACATGTATGGAATGGATTTGGGATTTGTAAAATATCATAGGAATTTTTTAGAAATGGATCTGACACAAAGGTCCAATCAAAAAGACTTTCAAGACTACACACTTTTGGGTTACAACTCTTGTTTAGTAGATAACTCACAAATACAAGGATAGTATAAGTCACCGTGCTCCTATGTTATTGGTATTTTTTTAGATTCTCAAGGTTTTTCACTATAAAAGACCAATACAAAAAAGGGCAAGATATAAATGGAAAAGAAATATGGACATATAACTTTTACACTAGAGACTGCAGTATTCTTTAAACAACATCTTGTATCAAATAACTCTCCAATAGAGTCATCGTTTTGTTGTTATTTGAAAACTACCAGGTTGCAAAGGACCTAATACCAAGATACATAAGATAAGATTAGGTCTAAGGGTTAGCTAATTTTCTATGTTTAATTGAATTCTCTACAGATTTGGACCAACTTCAACAGAATCAAATAGGATTCTCTACACTTTTGGCTCTTCATGGCTAACGTGGGTGCACCTTAGGGATGAAATGAATGGATAATTTCTTTAGAACTCACTCACTTGTAATTTATTCTTTAGATCTATCCCACATAGTATAAAATGGTAATAATCTTCCTAGATTTGTAATGAATCCTTGATTACAACTAACTATAATTCAGAGGGAAACTATTACAAATAAGCAATGACCAACAATTTGATTCTTCATATAGAAAAGTAAAGATTGATTTGATTTAAAGTTTTACTTTATGCAACAACATGAGTTTAACAATTTGCATTTGAATTGGTGATCAATGCCTTATTCATTTCTATAAAGAATCACACTAGTAAAACTTGACCTATTCAATTTCCTTATAATTGAATTTATTAGCAATTAACTCAAATTTAATTCTTATGAATATCCCCCCATACACCCAAAAACCCTATCCATTCATTCCCAAACTTTTAGACATATGAAATAAGAGACAAAATTCAGAGACACAGATGTTACATAACACTCCCTTGTATTTATCTTCCTTGAAAATAATACATTAATGGTATAACCTCAAATAACTCAAGATATGATAGACTATCATTCAATGTTCATTTGTATTATTAGATTCATAAAATTGAATACATCACAAAGTTTTTCAAAAAGACTGACTAGACTAACTACAAAATAGCATAATACTAAAATTAATATAGACTTTGGACCCACCTCTAGCCTTGAGAACTCACTTATATAGCGTGAGATGCAACAAGCTATGACCATAGGGGGAAAATGACATCTTTCCTTAGAACAAAAAAGATTTACAAAAGGACAAACATTGTCGCTATCACAAAAGGACAAAACTTTGGCACTTCCTTGTATCTTTGCAATAGAATGTCTTTATCATTCATCTCCTAATGGTGAGACCAATTCTATTGTAAAATTTCTTGCTGATCTACTGCATTTGGTGATTGGCTTTGTTGCATTTGTTTTTCTTCTAGCTATGGGACCACTTGGTTTGCACTTAATGTGTTAGGTTCTTGTGATATGCATATTTATCACAATTTTTTTATCCCCTACTCTAGATCCTCTTTTTAAAGACCAAATAACCAAGGAAGCATGGTCTTCACTATACTTAGCACCATTGAGTTCCCTTTTCTTTTTTCTCCTATTTACTCAATTTCTTTATAACAATATTGAACACCATTGCATCTGCAATGTTCTAATTTGGAAAAAGGAGAACTCTAGATGATCTAATCATTCTTTTTCCTTCTTCAAGTGTCATATTACTGAATTCTTGCATTATTTCCCCTTGATCTCATCTTGTATGATTGAATCCTCTTTTTTTGGATGCTCAACTTTCCTTTTATTGTATCTTTCCTCAAAATTTTCAATATTCATTCTCCAAGAAAATTGGTGGAAATCCCTTGACTTCACAAAGTTTTCATTTGCTAAAAATTCATGGCTAGCATGTTCTATTATAAAATCTATCTCTTTTCCTTTGAAATCAGCCATAGTTAATTCCAAGCTAGGCATACGAGGTTCTCTAGGATTTCCTTCCTTCAATTTTGTAGTAGTAATGAATACTCCACCTTGAGATGCTAGTCTCTCAATTTTCTCTCCAATGAGCTTTTATTGTCCTGCATGTCGGGGAGATCAAGATGGTGTATAATATTTGTCTTGTGACACCTGCTTCTCTTCTAGTTTCCATCTCTTAGGTATTAGCTCTATAGGCCTTTCTTCCAGTTGAAGTCCTCTTGTTTAAATATTACTGGTTGACCCAACCATTTCCTTCTCCTTGGTGGTCATCTGCCAATCATCTACTCCCTAGTTCTAACTATGCTATAACTATGTTTCTTCTAAATAACCAAATGTCTTGAACCTATTGTAGGTGTGAAAGATAATCTCTCCATTACCTCCCTTGCTCTATAAAGATAAGCAATGATAAGGATGGCTTTCTTTTCATTCATAGTATCCATAATCTCTACAAAAGTTATGATTAACTTCTTTACTTTTTCAATTCATGTCTTGGCATCCTTTAATGGACTATATTCCTTTTCAAAATAGTTAATGAATTCCAACACCCTAGAATAAACTCTCCACTTTTCTTTCTTTATTTCTTGTTCTTGGAGGGAGAATTCATTTCTTATTATATCCTCTAGAAAATAAAATTCAGCAAGCCTTGGCCTTAGCCCTTTGTCTAAAAATTTCAAAGAATCCCTCACTATCATTGAACCTAGGATGGGAGACTGCCATTTTATATGGGTTTAAAACTTTATACAGAAAAATCCAACCATCCTTTGTAATTATAAACTAATGAGCCACAATTCGAGATGGGAAAATGGAGCCCCTTAATCTACTAGCTAGCTTTGACTCTTCTAATACACCTATTTTCCATAGAATTTCTGCTAACCCTACATTAAGAGGTACTTTCTAGGGTAGAACATGTGGAGTTCCCTAGAATATGTATACTCTAAAAATTGTAGACACTAGATATGGTATAATGTTTTCCCAAATATGGGAAACTTCCAAATTATTAAGGCAATCCACAGGCCTAATGAAATCCAACAATACCTTAGGTATCCTAGGATTATCTTTTAACAAAATGTTCATCAACCACATTAATTTCTTTAGCTAGAAAAGAGTCAAAATCAAAAATAATATCAACTTCCAAGGATGAAATTTGTACCATCATATACTCATATACATGAATTTTATGGGCATAAAATCCTACTTGTCTTCACCAAAAACCTTATATCAAGACATATATATATCTATGGCTCTGGAATTAAAGGATTTCTTTTTAAAAGGTTCCTTAGTTAAGGTTATAAAAAATTTCAGATTTCCAATTGTAGCCAGATGTCCTCTCAATGCCCCTTGCCTAATCTGATCTTTGTGGGATAAGTATTCCTTCTCTAGACCCTGAAAATCAATAACCTCATGATACTCTAAAGTAGCATCCATTCCAAAAACTCCTTGGATTTCTTTAGTAGTGATCTTTATTTGACATTACCCATTTGTTTCTCTTACCATTCGAGTTATTGGAGCATAATTTTGGGATATAGCAATATGGATGTCGGAGTCCATAAAAAATCATAGAACAACTAGCTTACCTAGGTCAAAATTTTAAATGTTTCCATAAGGAATGAATAATTTTCTTTCAGAGAACCAATTTTTGAACAACTATAACCCAGTCATAGATGTCACTGCATCTGGAGTCCAATCCCCCTATCATACAAACCATCTGCAAATCTCAAGTTAGGGTTTATAGGGACTAACATTTTAATTTGTGTGACATCATATAGTGGATTCATTCAATTGTTCCAAAATATTGTCATGAATATTTCTACTAGCATAATCAATTTTCTTAGAAAATCTCTTCTTTGGAGGCATTATGAATAACAGTTAGAAGATACTAGAATTCTACTTGTAGGTAGAGTAGATACTTGTCTTCTACACTTCTTCTTTGATCATTGTAGTATATTGTTGATATAGAAAAACTTACGACTTAGCACAATATAGTAATAATTTTCATAGGTACCACACTCCAACTTCTCAACAATCTCTTCATAGAATAAATTTTTTGATTTTATCTATTGTAATCTTTATATGAATTCACACAAAAAATATTTTAGTTCCCATAAATGTGTTACTAAGAACGTAGTGGCATTCTTTTTTAAATTTGAAATAGGGTTGTTGATTTGTAAAAAATTGATAGTTAGGAAAGAAATCACACTTTGATCCAACTTCAACTCTCTAACCTAGTAGTCAAACAGATTGAATCTTGACACATAGATTTCTTGCTACCTTGTTGGCACTCCCCATGTAATTATTACATGTCACAAGACATGTGTTAGCCCATCCATCATGTCACTATTGTTAAAGGTCGAGTAATTCTTGCTATCAACATAATGACAACCTTGAATCTTTCATGCATCAGACAAGCAAGGATAATACTTCCAACTTACTTGAAAGTGGGTCATCCATATTATGTGTTAACTTGTTTCCATGTTGCTATAGTTAACAACCTTACAACTTTGGCTAGTGACATAGCGACAACCTTTTATAAATCTTCAATCTAATAGTGGAATAAAAACCATATTATGAACTATAATGGGCCCACTAGGACACACGTTTCCTTGTCACTATCTCGCTATGAGTATTCCTTGTGAAAATTTTGTTAGCAACAAAGTGACAATCATCGATCTTTCCAAGATTAGACGAATATGACCAAACACATTTTCTCCTTATGTTTCTTTTTTGCAATGAATAAAAATTAGACAACTGGAGCCTTATATTGATATAAACCTTCGACAATTCCTTGTATGGATTGGTACTACCATTTCTACATATCAAGATATCATTATATTGCCTTAGTTAAAAATCATGTAGCTCCTCATAATGACATAGCCACAACCCTAGATTCATCTTAAGATCAATGGTGGATAAAAATAAGTCAAGAACCTAGCCTCGTTTGCAAAGAAATGAATAAAAAGTGGGCAATGGTTTGCCCCCCTAGGCCTAAAGATATGTCGATTTGCCTAAAGATCTATCGATCGATCAATCCACCGCCAGCACAATATCTGCCATCCATTAGGAGCCCATGGATGAATAGCCACTTGATAGGAATCCATCAAATGATTATAGCCTAAAATTCTATGGGCACCATCTTTTTCCTCATTAGACAACCTCACCAGTATGAAAAGAAAATGGCCCACCATGCCATGTTTCCTCTTGTCATTATGTCACTATAGTTAAAGGTCAAGAAACTTTTGTTAGCAACATAATGACATCCATTGGTCTCATAGATGATTGATGGTGATGAATTTATTCTAATGTTTTACCATAACTGGTTCTAGCAGATAGGTGTCACTCTATCACCATGTTGTATGAATTAAAAAATCCTCTTCTTTCCATAGTGACATAATGCCAACCCTTGATCTTAAGTAAGATCAAGGGCTATTGTGATCTAGTTATTACTTAAACATAAAATGTATCCCATGTAAGGTTAAAAGATTATAATAGGACCTTGGGTTATTAATGAACTAGAACTTAGGGTAGGGTAAAACAACATGACAAAATTTAAAAGGAAAGCAGAGAAAAACCTTATAAAGGGAAGGTTTTGAAAGAGAATTAAAGGTTTTTCTTGAAATTCCCATGCATTCTTTAAAATTTGAACAATGTAAACCTAGTTGTAGGAACCTAGGGCACAACCAACATTAGGGTAGCACAAATTAGGGATTTTTTCTAGGAAAAAATCAAATTAAAAACACACAAACCCTAATTGTAACATGATAATGATTTTCACTATAATTTTACAAAAAAAATTAAAGTGTAAGAAACTAGGCCAACATAATCAACACTTAAAAATTTTATCATAAAAAAAATTCACCATTCATCCATCTCATAAATTAACATCTAAACTAAAATAAGCAACCATGCATCACATCCAAAGAATAATGTAAATCAACACATAACACATAAGATTTTGGTTACCTAGAAACCCTCTAATGAGAAGGTAAAACTAGGGTGTGGATGACACCCACAAGTCTTCACTATTGTAGTTGTAAAGTGTGACCTATTATGGCTACAAAGTTTTGATCATAATCTATGATCTACCCTGTTAAAGGCTTACAAGCATGTTTTGTCTCACCTTGATTAAAGGATTTAAAACCACAAATAAGTAAGCACTCTGTTAGAGATTTATAAAAGCATGTTAGGACTACTCTATTAAGAGATTTAATTAAAATCACTTGTCAAAATGATTAAACACCTGATCCTTTGGTTAGCACCTTGCTACCTGATATCAATCTCCTCTTTACTGGTTATTTCTTGATCCTCCTGATTTGATCTATCTTCTCTATCCTTTCACTGCTTATCTATGTTCTTTTCAAACTAATTATGCATTATAGTTCCATAACTTAGTCATCATTTCCACCATAAAATAGTCTCTATGCTCTTAGCATTCCTCTCCTTGTGCATATGATACTTCTCATCCTTGTTCATATACATACTCCTCCTTAGGGTTTACCTCTTTAAGTAGGCATTATGGAGATAGGCTAGTTCATAATCAATGACTATGGTTCATCCTTATTGTCACCTAACTCTTCCCTTTATTGGATTGATTGTATCTATTAGCATAGGGAATCATAATATGACTAGATCCTTATTTCTTAATATTGAAAATTCATGTTAATGTTGGCCAAAAATGGTTTACATAAAAGTTTGTGACATAACAAACATCTGTGTCAAAGATTGGTAACTCAATATCAATAGTCTAATTCTCAACCTTCACTATGCTCTTTATATTGATACTCATCTTTTGAATGGCTTAACATTTACTCTTTCTTGGCACCTAAATCACTCAACACACATTGTTTTCTTGGCTCCTGAGTGACTAGGCACACACTGAATTCTTGACACATACTAGTGCTTGACACTAACTATTATATTACTTGACATGTATTGTTTGGAAACTTATGCTCAACATTTAC
This sequence comes from Cupressus sempervirens, assembly GCA_028749045.1. Classification (NCBI taxonomy): domain Eukaryota; kingdom Viridiplantae; phylum Streptophyta; class Pinopsida; order Cupressales; family Cupressaceae; genus Cupressus; species Cupressus sempervirens. The sequence continues at coordinate 802,908,551 of CM053783.1, read as the reverse complement.
TATGCAATTGTCTTTCATTGTTCTTTTCTAGATAATGACTAAATGTTTTGTCACTACTTTGTCAAAACCATAATGAAATTACCAATTTGATGTTGATGGTGAACTGATTGGAAGTGGTGATCAAACAAGAGGTAACTCATTCTACCTTTATTTATCTAGCGAGATATTTTTTTTTGCATAGTATAAAGATATTTGGTTATGGCACAAGAGGTTATGTCATGTAAATTTTAACAATTTGGTTAACATTAGTAAGATAAAAAGAGTAAGAGGTTTTCCAAAACTGAAGAAATCTGACAATGCCATGTGTAAACAATGTCAATTGGGGAAAATGGAAAAGACTAGTTTCAAAAGAAAGACATATTCATTTGATCATATTTTGGAATTGGTTCATACTAACTTATGTAGACCTTTTGGTGTTCAAAGCTATTGTGGAGACAAATATTTCATTCTATTTGTTGATAACTACTCTAAAATGATGACTATGATGTTTCTTAAAGAAAAATATGATGCTTTGATGCTTTTCATTTATTTAAATGGCATTTGGCCAAATTTGAAAATGAGATAGGGAAGAGTTTGAAGTGGTTGAGATATAATAGAGGTGGTGAGTTCATTTCTAATGAATTCAACATATTCTATAATGAAAGAGGAATCAAAAGATAGATTTCAGCACCTAGGACCCCTCCTCAAAATAGAATGGTAGAAAGGAGAAATAAATCAACCATGGATTATATTAGAACATTAATGATGCAAAACCTAATGGAGGGAAATTTTAATTACAATAGTTTATACTTTGAATATAGTACAAGTCAAGAAAGGTAAAAATGCTACACCTTTTAAATCATGGTATGGGAATGATCCTAATGTAAAGTATTTCATAATTTTTTGGAAGCAATTTCTATATACTAAAAGATAATGGAAATGGAAAAGTTGATACTAAAAGTGATGAAGGTATATTCCTAGGTTATTCTACTAAGAGAAAAGCTTATAAGTGTTTGAACTCTAACAATAACAAAGTTGTAGAAAGGTGCAATTATCAAAGTTGATGAATATATAGAAATAATGAAAATGATTGCTAGACAGAACCTAAAGACCACAATTAATTCATTTATGTGAATGATATTTCTCCTAGAACTTTAGTTGAACAAGAGAACACAGCTATAAATCTACAAAAAACTAGGAATGTAGAGTTGTAATAGCTAGTTTCTGAGCACCATACTATGGGTGCTGAGAAAAAGAAAAATGATATCAAGCCATTGGCAGAAGGATCTGAACATCAAGAAGAAAAGTCAAGCATGAAAAAAATAAACTAGAACCTGAATAGAAGAGACAAAATGAATTTAAAATCATTTTTCAAGATGAACCCATTGTAGAACATAGAAGAAAAGAACCTATACTAGCTAAATATGTGAAGACCTCATGCACTATAGAAAATCATTAGAGATAAATAATCTTGTGTTATGACAATAAAATGAATTAGGTTTGATACATTCTTACTTTGTGAGTTTAAGTCCAGATCTATGAAAGATGATTTGGAGAATGAGGATTGGATACAAGCGATGAATGAAGAAATTGAGCAGATTGAAAAGAACAAAACATCGACACTGATACCTAGACCTAAAGACAAAAATCTTATTGGAACAAAGTGGGTATTCAAGAAAAAGGTGAATGGAAATGGTAAAGTCACGAGGAACAAGGCTAGACTAGTATGCAAAGGATATGCACAAGAAGAAGGTATTGACTATGAAGAAGCATTTTCCCATGTTGCATTACTCGAAGGGGTTAGACAATTACTTTAATATTCTTCTTACAAAGGACATAAGGTATATCAAATGGATGTCACATCTAGATTTTTGAATGTGATACTTGAAGAAGTATACATAGAGAAACCTAAAGGATTTGTTGACCCTGATAAGAAAAATATGGTGTGTAAGTTGTACAAGGCTCTATATGGTTTGAAACAAGCCCCTAGAGCATGTTATGAAAGACTAAATAATTATTTGTTGAAGATTGGATTTGTAAGAACTGATGATAACAACAATTTATAATTAAATACTGGAAAGAACAATGAGGTATTGTTATGTGAAATTTTTGTTGATGATATCGTATTATGAGGCAAGGAAGAATTATGCAAATTAGTTCTTGATGAAATGAAGAAATAATTTGAAATGTCAATATTTGGTGAGATAAAACTCTTTTTTAATTTACAAATATATCAAATGAAGCAAGATATCTTCATTACTCAATCCAAATATATCAAGGAGATATTGAAAACCTACGTCTACTAGACATAAGTTATTTAAGAATGATATTTCTACTAATGTGAACCAAACATTATAAAGATCAATGATTGAAAAACTACAATATGTTGTTCATAGCATACCTAATATTACATTAGAAGTTGGGATAGTTGCAATATTTTTTTCAAGTCCTAAGGAGAATCAAATGATGGCATTGAAAATGATACTAAAATATCTACAAATAACATAAGACTATGGATTGTATTACAAGAAGAATGATAAGTTTGAACTAAAGGTGTTTACTGACTCTGATTAGGTAGGAAATGTTGATGATAGAAAGAGAAAAAATGGAAGTGCATTCTTTCTAGGAAATATATTAGTTTCATGGACAAGGAAGAAGAAATACTACATTTCTCAATCAATAGCTAAAGTTGAATATGTGGCAATAGTAGTAAATTGTTCAAATATTATGTGCATTAAGCAATTATTGAAAGGTATGAAAGAATATATTATTGATTTAGTGGTTATATATTGTGGTACACTAGTGCTATTAACATATTAAATAATCTAGTAATGCACACAAAGGCCAAGCATAATTCTATCAAGTATCATTACTTGAGAGAGCTAGTTCAAGACAAAGAGGTGAAATTAGAATATGTGAACACTAATGAGAAAATAGCTGATATATTCCCTAAAGCCATACCTAAAGATGCTCATGAATATATAAGAGGTAAAATAGGGGTGATTCCCCTAGATAAAGCTACTTAAGCAAGCTGGTGTACTGCATCAAATGTGTTGATCAAACTTTCTTACAAATTGATGCAAATAGTCCTACTTTAGGAATTGCCTAAGGTAGCAGTGAGGAAGAAGAACAAAATGTTGAATCAGTCATACAAAGATGATACAATATGAATTCAAATATGACATGAAGATTTCTAAATAGAAAAGATGCATGAGTTGAAATGACTTTGGCATTGTTGTCAAAGAGAGAGATAATGAAAGTGAGTTACAGATGCAGAACAAAGAGATTTTGAGAAAAGGTTACCATAAGAAAGAGAGGGAAAATAAAAGAGAGAAAATATGGGAGATATTTTTGTTAAAAGTAGGAAATCTTAGTAAGAGGGATAAATGGAATGAAAGGTGTTTCCAATGATACAAAAGAATCTGATGGATTTCATGATTTGATATGATAGAGGGAGCATATGTGTTGCATATCAAAGTTGCATGGATGAGAATTAGAATGAAACTAAAGAAAGATATTTTTGGACATAGATGTCAATGAGAATGGAACTAAGGATATTAATGAAGATGTTATACTATACAAAGAGGGATTTTCTTGAGACAGTACATGTTCTAGATTGCATGGTAACTAGAGGTGTTGCCATCGATGCCAAAGAGGGAGATTGTTGGAAACTACAATTAAAATAATTGTTATGTTGTCATTGATATTAGACCTTATTCACGTGACATGTTTCTATTCGATCTAAGTGTCATATTTATTTGATTGATGAAGAGGATTTGAGAAGCTAGTCATAACAAAAGTATCTAAATGATGGGTTGAGTTATGAAGAGGAAACTATAATTGGACACTCAATTACTTGGACTTTGACAAGATAAAGTAATTTTTTAGATCATATTGTAAGTGGCAAAGACAATTACACTGAAGCCTTAACAAAAGAGATCAAAGATATGACAAATGAATAGGTTAGACCAAGCAATAGAGTTGAAAATTAAAGAACTTGAAGTATATGTCGAGCTTAGGTATCTAGCCACCTTTTCAACTTCATCATCCACATGTCAAGATCTTCTATCCAATTTGTAGAATTCCTTAGTATATTCTTTCATACTCATATCCTTTTGTCTTAGATTATGCATTCTTCTCAACATGTTAATTTGTTAATCTATAGGGAGGAACTTCTTCACTTTTCCAATCATCTTCACCCATGTCTTGATAATTTATTTTCCTCTTTTTGGTCTTCCACTTTGCAAGTGATCCCACCAAAGTGAAGCACAACCCTTCAACTTTGTGATTCTTATCTTTACCTTCTTTTTATCATAGTGCTTTCATATTCAAAGTACTTATCCATTTTAGAGATCAATCCCATACAACATTAGTTTCAATTCTTCCATCATAGAAACCAACTTTAATAATAGGTCTAGAATTACCCCTAGACAAAAATCTCATAAGCCTTTCCTCATCTTGTTCCACCTCAGGTTTAGGATTAGGAATAGGTGTTGCCTCTTCATAATCACTAATATCCTGAATATGTATACCTATTCTTTGGACTTTCTCCATATCTTGAAGTCTCACTACAATATACCTCATCATGTCCATTATAACATTATCTACATTTCCTCTACCTTGAACCATTTGAACAATAGTTCCTAGAAGATTGTAACCTTATGCAAGTTATAGGTTAGATTTTAGATCTACCTACTAAAACCAATCTAATTAAGGTTCTATGTGATCCAATCTTCAAGAATGAACTCAAGCTCTAAAATGCAACTAGAAAACTAATCAAATTCTAACTACTAAAATGAATGCACAACTTTGTGATACCGAAGCACAATTACAATGAATCAAAGTGTAGATAAGAAATATGTACAATATAAATAAACATAAGCATATACATGTAAAATGTAAGCGTAGAAGTAATGGATGCAAGTTTCTGGTGAAAAAAGGTGAGTTTCTGATGGATGAATGCATCGATATAAAAAATGCATTCCAGAAAAGAATGGAAGCACAAGAATATGCAATGGATGCACAATAATTTATGGAAGCACAATGATGAGGGATGAATACACATATTTGTAGAATAAATGTACCGAAGTAACTTGTAAGTCAACTACACATATAAAAAATAAAAACAAAGATCAAATTTAGGGGCTAGGCCCTGCAGTGGGTACCAAAAATGTATGCAAAAAATACTGACAATCAAGAAGCAATCAATCAAGACTAATAATGCATACCCAATGAAGGATTACAATTCAAAGTAAGTTAAAAATGAAACTTTAACGCCTCCACTATCCCCCCTGAGCTTGAGTTTCTTGATTTTATGAGCCCTTAGACTTTGATATGTTCATTTCTTCAAGATGGTTCAAGGTGTTGGAGATTATGAACTCCAATGCAAATTCTATACCAAATGATCCTAGAATACCCTGCAAGCTAGATGCAATGATGAAGATAGATGAATTAGAAACTAAGATTCTAATGGAGCCATGGGATGATGAGGTAAATGCTATGGATTTTGTTGGATAATTTATTGATTTCTAACTTTATTTCTCTTTGGATTTCTAACGAAATTACTAATTAACTTGTGTGAGGAAATGGAAGTTCCTTTTATAGACTCTAGGAGGACTCTAGCCTAGATGGAAACATCTAATAGTAGAGAGATAACATAGGAAATGTGGATGGATGAGATTGAATTAGTTGAAGGAGTTGAGAGAAATAAGGACTTATTTGAGATAAGAGAGAAATAGTAGGAAAATGAAAGACATATGACACACATCTCATAAAGACTTTTAAGAAGACTCTTCCTTTAAGGACTCCTGGACATGTGTCTCTTGAGTCATCTTTGACTCTATGAGGTAGACTAACTGACTCCTAGATAATAGAGGAAGTGGAAGAAGACTTTGTAACCTAGGGACATGTATCCCAAAGACCAAGTTTCATAAGGACACCTACCCCTTTCTGGCCCCATAAAATAAGATGCATGGGTGAGGATAAATAGAATTAATTAATAATTAAATAAAATTAATTATTTGTGCAAATGTGATGTGGCACATGACATGGACTAAATAGGTGGACTAGTAGGCTTAGTCATTTAATTAAGTGTATAATTAAGTAATTTTAATAAATCACTTAATAGGATTATTTAGAAGAATTAGGATAGTGCAACTAATCTAGGTGAATTAGCTTAATAAATTAAATAATTTATTAATGCTAATAGAAGAATAATATTAAAATATTTAATTAGTTGATTGAAAATGAATTAATTTAATAAATTAAAGAATTTCTTAAACTTAATAGAGGAAAAATAGTAATTGAATATTTAAACATTTAATTAAATGACTCAACAATTTTTAAGTGTATACACTCGCTTATCTTTTCTTTTGGGGTTTTCTCAAGCTTACAAACCTTGTTTAATCATTTCTAGCAATGTGATTCTGTGAGTTGATTCTAGTAGTTTTAAAGGCTCTATAATGACCAATCTATTCATTAGTTCAGTTCATTAATTTATTAATTAGCATGTTATTATCTCGACACTTATGAGAAGTAAAGTTTTTAAGATGCTAGCTTTGAAGTTAACTTTGGGTCAATTGGAACATTTGTTGACCTCATGACTTTGAGTTTCAATAAAGGCTTTTTATGTACATGCCCTTTTTCCATTTTCTTTGTGACACTATTAGGGAGGTATAGTTGGGAGGCTATCTTCTACTATACAGATATACTTGAAGGATATGAGAATTACAAATCCACAAAGCCTGAAGAATACCTACATGTAAAAACCTTTCACAGAAAAGAAAAAGATAAGAAGAGGCAAGGGTTTTTCTTTGAAAATATACAAATTTTATTCTTAGAAATGAAAAAGATAAGAGATAATTATAAAAGATCATTCCTTATAGAAGGATATCAAAAACCTAAAAGGGGAAACCTAAAAGGTAAAATCCATTTAATAATTACTAATTAATTAAATGCAAAAGTGCATAAAGTGAAATCTTAAGAAAGGAGTAAAGGTAATTTAATAAATGAAATAAAATTAAAGCTTTACTCTAACACCCCCACTTAAGATGAGAAATAATGCAGCTACAAGCAATGTAGAAAGAGAAAGAAAACTACAATACAATACGGTAAGCAAACTTGGGTCCTGGCAACAAGGCTTGTTTAGGTGCCTAATCACAATAAAATCTCTATGAAATAGAAAAATAGAGAAAACCTAGTGGGAAAAACCCTACTCCAAAAAGAGATAGAAAAGGATGCACAAATGAAACATCTCAAGAGAATCTCTCAAGACCATAAGTACAATGAAAGTTTTCATGATAGAAGCTTGAGACTCCATAGCCCCCCCCAGAATGGTAGAACTCTAGTGTCAATGAGCATACCAATGTGGCTCCAATATGAAGAAAAAAAAGGTAGTGGACAAGGATGATAAAACATGTGTATATAAGGTACAACTAGAAGTCCTAGTTGATGCTCAAAGGAGAAAACATGAGAATCTTGAAATGGAATTTCCAATGGAGGTGGGATAATGGGTTTGCTAAATTCGTCATTTGAAAGGAGATGTGTGCCCTCTAATACATCCTCAACAACTGTAGTAGGTAGCTTGATGACTAGAGCTGCAATAGTAGGCAATGTTGAAGAGTAATCAGGTGCAAGAGATGGAATTTGAATAGGAGGTGGAGGTGTAGAAGTCACAACACTAGTCTTAGGAACAACACATAAGTTCAAGCAACCTGACTTCACCTTAGTAGACTCTTGCGAAAAAGGAGAGTGATTCTCTATAAGAAGGAATATAGGTGGGAAGGATGATCAACAATCCATGTAGCAATAATGTTGCATGTTTCACTATCTCTGATGTGCACTAAATCTTGTGCAAACTCAACCGTCTTCCCTATCCCACTGTCCGTAATTTGATAAATAGAGAGAATATTAGAGGACAAAGATGGAACACAAAGTACATCATGAAATGTACCATCATCAATGTCAATGGAACCTTTCCCACATAACAATGTTGCTCCCCATCAAAATGTGTGGAGTAGGAGAAGCCTCAAAAGACGATAACAAATCCTAAGAAGATGTCATAAGGTGTGAAGCACCTAAATCCAATAACCATCTAGAAGAATGAGGAATAGTAGTTGCACATAGTGCATGACCCTTTCCTATATCTTTACCATTTGATTGAAATGATGATGATGAAGAAGATCTATGAGAAGTAGAAGGAATATCAATGTTTCTCTTATGAAGGAGAGTTGTCAAATATAAAACCTATTTGACATAGCCATCTAACTTCTTCTCATAGAAATGTGGTTCATCATTATTATGATTATTACAATAAGCACACTTCGATCTTTCTATCTTTGGTTTACCCCCCTAGGAGAAAGTGGCCCTAATAAACTGTGAGTCCTAGAATCAATTTGAGACTCCGTAGAATGATATTTTCATGTCTTCTCCTTCATCCCTAAAGATGGTCGAGCTACCAATGCACAAGTTTGTGAGCTTGTGAGAGAGTTTAACTGAGAGAGCTTAGCTTTCTCTTGAGTCAAACGATCACAAAAAACCTCAACTGATGGCATGGTAAATCTACCCAAAGCATCTTTGGTGGAATAGAAGGTAGAAGCAAAAATTTGAAAGTTTTCATGAAACTTAGAAAGAATAAGATAAATGCAGTTAGTGTCAGTCTTGGTCTTTCCAGAACCTAAGAATAAAGATCAATGTTGATTGAACTTCATTAAGAAGTCCTCAATGAAAAGAAAACAATATCGTACAAGAGAGGTAAGCTCTGTCTCAATCTAAAGTGCCCTAAACTCATTCACTATACAAAACAACCATTCAAGCTTGGTCCACATAGCTAGAGGGGTATTGCACCCATCAAGATGAAACTGTAGAATGTTAGAAACCTGTAAAGCAATCAATCCTATTTCCTCATCCATTTTGTTCCTATTTTGCATGACCTCAAAAGGCCTATATAAAACTAGTTGCACTGCATCTAAATAAGACCACAACCCTTTTTCCTGGAGAAGTCATGTCATCGAGGTCTTCCATGTGTGATAGTTGTGAGGAGTCAGAAGTTCTAGACAATAAGAGGTATCAGCCATTATTTTAGAAGGTGTTGAATTATTTTTGGTTTACTAATGTAAATAAGAGAAACAATAATACAAAACATCCCCCACAATACAAAAAGCAAAACCCTAGCTACTAGAAGGAATGTGTAAACAAGAACAGAGAAATAAGACTTTAGTTTAAAAGAACATGCACCTTTGAGGAATACTGATGAAAATTAGTAGAGAATCTGAATACAGCTCAAGAAGATCTTTCTGGCACTTTTTTCGAATAAAAAAATAGAGCTATAATGAAGAAGTTACGCACCTTGAAAGATAGAAGTCATCAACGGACTTCAAGCACAAAAACAAGTATTAAACTAAAACTAATAATTCAAAAAGTACTTATTCCATCATCTCCATCTCTGAACCAGCTTCCTTGTGCTTCTTTCAGATTGAAAAAAGACCCACACATGCTCAAGATATCGCGAAACAACCAACAGGGCCTCTAAAATAGCAAGATAATTTTTTTTTTAATTTTTTTTTTTAAAATCACCACTCGGGTGGTGCACTAGCAATGGTATTTGGCGGAACATTGAGTGGACGAAGCCATTGGTGGCGGTGGTCGGTGGTTCAATGACCGATCGGTGGGAGCCATAATGGTGAGGGAGATCCCTAGCGGTTACCAAGACTACTAGCGGTTTTGGTGCTTGCTAGCAGGTTTTACTAACCGCAGCGGCCGAAAATCAACTTATTTTGCAAATTTTTTATTTTTCACGTCTTGGATTGCTTGCAAAGGTCGTACGACCTTGTTATGCAATTTTTTTTGCCTCCCAGATCAACATTGTCCAAAATCGATAAAATTTATATGAAAATGGGAGTTTTGACACCTTCTTAATCCAATTGTGAGGTCTGTTTGGTCTCAACGTACTCCAAAAATCAGAGACCCCTCTTTTTTCATTAAAAAATCTAAAAAACACTAGATTTGTTCTATCAAACGCTCGTTCTTCTTTTTCTTCAAATATCAAATAACTATAGAAAATTTGGCTCCGATACCATGAAGGATTTGAGCAATACAAATCCACAAAACTCGAAGAATACTTGCATGTATAAACCTATCACAGAGAAGAAAAAGACAAGAAGTAAGGGTTTTGATCTGAAAATATGAAAATTGTATTCTCAAAAATGAAAAAGATAATAGATAATTACAAAAGATCAATCCTTATAGAAGGAGATCAAAAACTTAAAAGGGGTAACCCAAAAGGTAAATGTCATTTAATAATTACTAATTAATTATTAAATGTGAATGCAAAAGTGCATGAAGTGAAATAAAGGTAATTTAATAAATTAAATTAGATTAATGCTTTACTCTAACAATACCCTCCTTCTTATGACTGAAATTGTTAAAGGATTATGGTTTAAGTTTATCTCTATGATGTTTGAAATTATTTTAATCTAGGCTCTCTGAATGATTTGCTTTTATTTGGACCAAGGACGTGGTTGTCCAGGATCAAAATTTAAAAAGTTTTTTACAGGAGAAAAATCTTTGTTATTCTTTATTTAAGCATTATGGCCCAAATACATTAAAAGTTATCTTGTCGTTGAGTTCATTTTCTTTGGAATTCTATTTAGTAAGGTATATTGTCTCTGGAAGCCTATGATTTAGTGGAAGTCATGGCTAAATCATTTAAATATATCATTATTTGGATGAGTGAGAACTTTGTGGAGGCATATTCGTATCTTTGCTCTATTCTTAGGTTTTCTAGCTTTTCTTCAATATTGGCTAACTTGAAGGCCTTTTCCCTGCAGCTATTCTTTTGTATTCCTTACCTGCAATTTAAAGGAGGTTGAGATTATATGCAATTATTATGGATTGGCTTCCTTTGTTAGACCTGCTTGCCCCCTAGGTAAGTGGTTAAGTTAATCATTCTTGTGGATATTCATCTTGTTTACTAACCCTTGGTCTTGTAGTGAGGTAAATTTGTTTTACAACTTCAACTATTCTTCTGGGTTTTCAAGATGGGTTGAGCAATTGTTAGGAGGGACTTTAGTCATCCATATATTCACAAATTTGGATAGAAACAATGTACTGGCTTATTTTGTAATTGTGTTTGTTACAAATCCAGTCGTGTATTGATAAGTGATAAGTTATCAAGTCAATATTAGAAAACATGTAACTCGATATGTAATGTTAATCAAGAGATTGTCAATTTGTACCATGGATCCAACACAATAATATTTCTTTGTACTTCGATTTCCAGGCTAAATAAGTCTCATGCAAGGTTAGAGGTTTTCTTTACTCCGTTATTTCCTATTGGTGCTAAGTTGTACTTGTATTTGTACTCTTTATTTATTTTTAAATAAAATTCGGGCCTCGCCTTTTATCGATAAAAAAATAGAATTAAAGATGAATCAAAGTAAATCAAAATAATTTAAAATGATCAAAATTTTAGAAAACTATAAAAAATGGCCAAAATTGAGTATTGGCCTAAAAATGGACTAAAAAAACAACTCAATTTTGTGTTCATTTTTAGATGTCTATAACTTTGAATACTAATTAATTTATTAGAAATTACACAATAAAAAACAAAATAAATATTTGTACCACAATTAACATATATTGATTTATTAAAAGATATAAACTAAGATACATATCTTAAATATATTTAATCGAAAAGTACTCTTTTGTTTTTGTTTACAACATTATACTTACATTAATTTGACTTATTTAAAATATATAATATTTAACAATATTAAATTAAAAATAAATCAAATTTATTGTTTAATTAAAAATTACATTTATTTAAAATATATTGATTGCCCCACACTCGAGTTGTTTGGTACTAGGTTAAAAGATAAGCTCAATAAAAATGTGAGAAGTCGTATATCACATATATATTATTATTCTTTATTACTATTATATAAACACTTACCGTTAGATCAAATATAAAATAATTTAAATTTATAACAATTAGGGAAGGTAGAAAAATCTCGCGTCAGTTAAACTTGGAATTTGAATTTTTAATTGTATTAAAAAAAACGTTGTATTATGAGAAGAAGAAACTACCTTAGTTAAACTTAAAATTTTATTAATTTATTAGTTAATATAACGCCACGATTCGAACCTGTTCCCTCGCTAGCAACAATTTAATTTAGTTTTTCATTTTGTTTGGGGACGGCTATTGACTTTATATATACCTTTGTTTCCCCAATTTCTTTAACGTGGTGTGAAAGAATGTTTGGAAATGGGTCCAAATATCCAAGGTTGATTTAATAATTTAAATGATTTATTATTAATTAAGTCGATAGGCTTATTATGGGAGCTTTGCTCCTCAATTTGCTTTTTTTGCACGAAAATGTTGTAAGACTGGACGGAAATATTGTAAGACTTCATGGTTTTATGATTTTCCGTTGATCTAATTAAGGCGATAGGCTTATTGTGGGAGCTTTGCTCCTCAATTTGCTTTTTCTGCATGGAAATGTTGTTACCTTTATCATTGTTACTTTTGTAGGAAAGTTCCTAACTTTTATTTCTTCTTCTATTTAACTTAAATGTTTATCAATTAATCTATTTTTTCTCTCATTTATGACATTGTGTAGGTTCTATTGGATCAACAATTTTGGTTATTCTATCTTCTGTGCATGTTCAATTTTTTTCTTCATATATGCAGTTATTATAATGCCATAAGTTTATATACTGGTTTGAATTGCTTGACAAGTTTATCATAATAATAAGTACATAATGAGTAGTTACAAAATGTATGCATATAGATTATAACAAGTTTATATATTCGTTTTAATTGTTTGACAAGTTTCATATAGTAATAAATGCATAGTGAGTAATTACAAAATGCATGCATATTGATTATAGAGAAGTTGAGGAAGCAAATAGAAATGGTAATACATGCATGACAAAAAATAAATATGAACAAGATTAAATCATATTAGTTTTGTTTCAATTTATATATTGTTCAAATCATTTTTGATAGCCTTGATTTGATTTGCAAATATATCCATTTTTAAATATATGTACTCATAAATTTGTGTTATTTATGAAAGATCTTGAAAATCTATTATTTTTATTATCAAATATATTGGCAATGATTCATATTTTTTTCAATAAATCTTAAAAATAATAAAGATAGTTAATTTATATACAAATTTTGATTTTAAAATTAAAAAATTAAATTATCTTAAATTAAAACTTGAAATGCATAAAGTAAATAGAATACAAAATTTTAAAAGACAAAAAAAGATTGCATTTGTATCTAGATTTTATATTTAGAACTATTGATTAAGAAAAAATATTGAAAGATTGTTTTCATATCAATTACAATTTGAAATTATATGCATGCAAAAATATAAAATTTAAGTTGATTCATTTTAGAAAATTGAAAATATAATTTAATATAATTCTAATTTTTAAAATAATATATAAGGAAGAAGAAAAATTAAAATATATATATCTAGCACATATATATTTATATTTTTTGGATTTAGTAAGTATTAAGATAAAAATAAAATATATGAAAAAATGTAGTTTACATATCTTCAATAGATATAGACATATTTCCTTTGTAAGTAGATTTTAGTTTTAAATTTGTAGTTTAATGTTATCATTTGATTTTTTACATAAAAATAATTTCAAATTTAGAAAAGTTTGTTATATATATAGATTAGTTTCTATATTTTTTTATAAATTTTAATACAAATGTTGTTTAGAGTATAAATATAAAATAATTGGTTTCTTATCAATATGCATGCAAAAGCATAAAATAAAGTAGAAATGTTTTTAAAAATAAATAAATATAGAAAGGTAACATTTAAGTATAGATTTCATTTTTTTAGTTTTTAATTTATGTTGATTCATTTTGAGAAATAGATATAGAACTTTGTTTAGTTTTAAAATTTGAAATGATTTACAAACTAGAAGAAAAATTAAAATATATGTTATACAAATTTATTTCTATTTTTAAAAAAAAAATCATTTCTATTTTTTAATTTAGTAAGTATTAAGATAAAAATGAAATGCATGCAATTAAATATTGTTTACATATCTTTAATAAAGAGAGAGATTTTATTTGTATCTAGGTTTTAGTTGTAAAATTATAGTTTAATTTTATAATTTGAATTTTTTTACATTAAAAGGATTTGAAATTTAGAAATGTTTGTCATATATGTAAATTAATTTCTATTTCTTTTTTTATTTTCATAATTTTCACAATTATTTATTTATTTAAAATAAATTATTTTATTTGAATTCCAACATAATACATAATTTAAGCATTTATTTACCTATATTATAATAATGTATTCTAAGATCATTATATTCTCACAACTTATAGAGCTATCTGTTATGTAAATCCTAGCAATAACCATAATCTCAATCCTAACTATAATCATAATCCCAATTTTAACAATAATCATTTTCCCAAACCCTTAACCCTAGGCTAAACCTTAATCCAAACTTTAACCATAATGTAACTACAATGTGACCTTAACTATGGCTTAAACCTTAAACATAATCTTAATCGTAACTTAATTCAATATTGTCTATGGATTGAAAATTGTATTCACCTACTAAAAATATAAATCCACCTATCTTAATAAATTAACCATTAACCTAAAATTAAGCTTTATTAAATCATACTTAGAAATTGAACCCTTACTCTAGAAATAATGAGTTTTCAATATTGTCCAAAATCTTCTCCAATAAATTAAGCTTTTAACCTAACTTGAATACTTACACATAAACAAGTTAACCCTAATCTTACACTATGTAATTGATTTTAAGAAATGTTTGTGTACTATTGCATTAATCCTAAGTGATATTAAAAATTTAAGATATATTTAAATCATAATCCTAAATCTAATCTTGGCCAACTTGAAACATGTAACCTCAAACTTAACTCTAACCCTAATTAAATATTAAGTTAAATTGTAAGCCTAATCTAATTATAATTCTAAATTTAACCATAATAGCTCTTTGTTTCCTTTCATTCAATTACACAAATTATTCCTATCGGCTAATCGTTGCACGTACATAAACAGGCAACTGCTAGTTTATTCAGTTTGAATTTTTATGGTTAAGTAGGCTTACATATGAATGTGTGTATTATATTCAATGGGTAATAGAGCTATGGTGATGTAGTATTACATATATGTAGGCCTTTTGCCAATCATTTAAGGTTTGGAAGCTCTTGTGGGGGTTAGCACATCTTTAAAATAGTATTTATTTTTGGGTAGTTTGTGTGGGTAGGTTTATGTTAAAGAAACAAAGTTGTGAAATTCTATTTTATTGTATGATGTTTATATGTGTTGGTTAGTTGTATTTTAATCTATTTATTAGTAGTTTCTATTTTATAACTTTTTTTTTTAATGTAATATGGAGAAAAAAAGTTAACGTTTTATCGTTTGTAGGCGATGTTGAGTGGTTCTAAAATGAGTCATATGACATAGTTTGTCTTCTTCACACATTTTCATTTATTTTATTTGCAAAATCTATTGTTGTCGAAAGAACTTCGAAAAGTCGTAGAGAAATAAGTAAAGTTATAAAGAAGAGATGATTAGATGTATTGAGTGTGACATGTTTTTTAACAGGTGAAGCGAAAACCTAGTTGAGCAAAAAGGACAAGAAACAACGGTGAAGCAAATTTTTGCAAACCCTCACCCTTCTTAATTTGCAAATCAAAATTGGGGAAAACGTTGGAAAGAGTCCCATCTCACGCAGTTTTGACTGGAGCCCACTTAGCTTTAAACAACCGAACGAAAAGTATGAAGAAAAAGGCTAGGGAAAAGGGCATCTGTGAACATAATGTTGCCACAGAAGGTATGTTGTCTATTCAGGGATTGGTGTCTGGGGAAACCCTAGAAACAATGGTTTTCAAGAGCACTCATAACCTAACAGTGCCCCATGAAAATGTGGCCGCTTCCCACGGCCTTGATGTTGTTACGTCACTGTCAAACAAAGATGTTGCGCCTATGCCAAGTAATGATGATCAACAAGACACTCAACAACAAGGTAACACAATCTCGTTTCAAGTCCCAGATGATATTGTTGAAGTTATTTTAGAATCCAAAGAAAAAATGATTATTTTGTTCTTCCTAAAAGGAATACCTATAGAACAAGAGTTTTTCAAATGGGCACACAACAACGGGAACTTAAGGGATGGGTAATTGATTCTTTCAAGGGTCTGGGCAGGGGATATGTTGCCTGTACATTTTCTGACCCAGAACATGCCCATGTGGTGCTGCAATATGGCTCCTGGATTATTTGTGGTCGGACTTGTTATGTTCAAGCCTGGGATCTCGATTTTCATCCAGAAGGGATTAATAAATCCAAATATCCTATGTGGGTAGAATTCCCCTTTCTTAATTTGGTCTTTCATCCTTTCCTGCAAAACATTGCAGGTTAGCCGGGGAAGGTCCTCTGGTGCAAACAACACTCTGACAAATGGGCGAGTTTACGGACCCATCCTAGAGCATGCGTTGATATGGAATTAACTCAACCCATGCCCAACTCTATTAATCTAGTTGGTCCCAGCTTCGAATTTGAACGACGTCTCAACTATCTTAATAAACCCAATGCCTGTTTCTACTGTAGAAGAGAAGGGCATCTCATTCATAACTGCCCATTTCGTAAACCCTGAGCTCCTCAGTCAGATGCTAATAATACTTGCAATAATAATGAAGTTGTTCAAATTAATTCCCCAGTTCTTCCTTCCCCTACTAAGTCAATTAACTCCACTCCTTCCACTCAACCGTCTTCTTCCACACCTTCATCCACTCCCCACTCAACACCTCATCTAGATTTCAGCTCATATAAAAATGCTGCAATAGGTCCGCATACCCGAGTCTCTAAAAGGAAAAGGGAGACCCCTTAATCTGGTAAAACTAGTCCTAGTAAGGATGTCTCTTCTGACCCCTTCACTTCTTCCCATCAGAAGGCTCCTTTAAATGATCAACCTTCACAAATTTCTCCCGAGTCACTTCAAGACACTGCCCCCATGGATTTAATTGAACAAGACTCTAGTATAGCTAGCTAGAAAAGTTTTCTTAGAAACCAATTTGATGTGCTCCAGTCTGTTGAGGAAATCCTCCCAAACTCTTCTCAATGAAGTGCATCATTCAGTCATGGAACATATGGGACTTGACCATCCCTGCTCAGAAGTATCAGGTCAAAAAGTCTATCCAGAACCATAAAAATGATGTTCTTATGCTACAAGAAGTGAAAGTTAGTGAGATTTGTCTTAAGGTTACCCTCGCAAACATTTGACCAGAGGCTCAATTTTTACATACCAATCATATTGATGGTAGTGGTGGTGTGGTTTTGGTACTTGCTCCATGGCTTGCCCAATATATTGTGGCAGTTGGATCAGATCCAAATAATTATTGTGTCTGGGAAACTATTCGTATAAATGACAAGATTTTGGGTTTTTGCATCATCTATGCCCTTAACTCTTTGAATGAGAGAATTGTGCTTTGGAAGTGGCTTCACACTAAACTTCCCAATGTGGAGTAGGTTTTAGGAGGTGACTTCAATATGGTGGAATATCCATATGATCGTAGTTGGATTGGTTATTCTCACTTGTGTTAGTCTGAATTTGAAGCTTGGACGCTAACCCGAAACTCTCTTGGGGTTCATGACCATCTAGTGGGAAAACATGATATCCACATGCCTCAGTGGTTTACATGGAATAATTGTAGAGAAGGATCTTTTCATAAAATGAGTAGGTTAGACAGCTTTTACATATCCTCTAGTTGTAATATCCTCCCATCATCTAAGGGTCATCTTGTCTCTTTATATCTTTTTACGACCCTCTCTGACGATTTTCCCATCTTTACAATTCTTTCACTCTCAAACTCTGTGCCTCTTTCCAAAGACCTGCCTTTTAGGTTGAATGTGTCCCATCTTTAAGATTAGGACTGCATTGATGGATTGTTGGCTATTTGGAAAGCTGAGCCCAAATTATAGCAAGGCAGTTGGATTAAGTGGTGGGGGACAACTATTGAGCGTTGCTCCTCTTTCCTCTGTGACTATAGGTGAAGAGCAACTGCAAAACATCGTAGACTTGAGAAATCCATTAAAGGTCAACTAAAACTTGGAAGATCATGTTTGGCCTATGATCCATTCAACATCTCGTTGTAGAAAAATGTAGCCAAGGCTGAAAGTATGCTTCGAAAAATGGATGCTTACAAAGGAAAAGGTGCACAAATTCATGCACATTTACAATGGATTAAAGACAGTGATCGTGGTTCCAAATTTTTCTTTCAATATCTTAACCATAAGCATAAAGCTCAACACATTATAGCTATTAAGTTTGCTGATGGAACGAGGAAAACTAATCATCGTGAGATTATGAATATTTTATATGATCATTTTAAAAATCTTTTTACCGATGACTTAGCTGATGATATTCTTCTCCCCTTTCTTGAGGAGAGTGTAGCTGCATGTATTCCACATAAAATAGATCTTGACTACAACAAATTTCTTGACTGCCTTCTCTCAATAGAGGAAATTGATGCAGCTCTCCAAAGCATGGCTTTAGAAAAAAGTCCAGGAATTGATGGGCTGCCTATAGAATTATACAAAACTCTTTGGCCCCATATTCGAGAGGATTTCAATAATGTCTACCTTGAGGGAGTTGATAATGGTTCATTAGGAGAAGGGATTAATCAAGGACTGATTAAACTTATTCCCAAAGGAAAAGATGAGGACACTATTAATGGATGGCGTCCTATCACCCTTCTTAACACCTCTTATAAAATAATTGCTAAAGCTCTTGCATGCAAAATTAAATATATATCTCAAAAGATTGTTCGTCTGGAGCAAACAAGCTTTTTGGGTGGAAGATTTATCCTTGAAAATATAATCCTTACTTGGGAAACAACTGAATGGGCATAACAAACTGCTTAAGACACCCTTATTATTAAGATTGACTTTGATAAAGCCTATGATCGCATTCGTCGGCCCTTCATCCTTAATATGCTTCAATGGCTAGGTTTTGGACCTAAAATATGCAAACAAATCAATATGCTTTTCCATGATGCTTTAGCTCAGGTTGCTATCAATGGCATGCTCTCTCCACCATTTCCATTGCAAAAATCCATTAGACAAGGCTGTCCACTTGCACCCTTTCTCTATGCACTTGCAGCCGACACTCTTGGTTATTTGCTTCAACATGCTCATTCCAATAAACTCATTCATGGTATTTCATTACCTCACAATGCAACAACTCTCAATTCTCATTTTGCAGATGAGAGTATGTTGTTTATATAGAATTTGGTAGAGGAGGTGAATAATGTTTTGGATGTTTTGGATATTTTCTATAGTATTTATGGGTCCAAACTAGCCATGCATAAAACTAAATTCATGACCCATCCAAACCCTCGACCCCCTTGGATTCCTAGTCAATGGTGTGAGATTAAGCATGGAACCATCACTAGATATCTTGGCATTCCCTTTGGCATTGGGGTTTCACTCAAACAGATGTGGACTTGGTTCATGAATGAATTAAAATACAAATTTCTTAATTGGACCAATAAGTTCCTATCAATGGCCAGTAGAATCCAAGTCGCTAATAAGATCTTGTTGGCTAGTCATGTTTGTAGACACCTAAATTTGATTACACTATTTTAGTAATCCTATTTAGTTATCTAAAAAGGCATTATTAATTAAATTTCTATTTAATTAATCCTTTGTCATCTCCTAGTTGATTAATTTAATTAATCATCTATAGTCCTAATTGATAAATCAAATAATCTATTATTTATCAATTAAATCCTTTTCTCCTATCTAATTCCAAAAATCCCCATTTATTAAATAAATCTATTTGATAAATGAAATCCTCAAATTCAAAAACCCCTAACCTATCTCTAACCCTCCATTTAGCCTAATCCACCCCATCCACCCATACTAACCAAGCTTAGCCACTAACTCACCCACCCTCATTAATGCTATCCACTTGCACATCTCTAAAATCCCTAATCTAATCCTAAACCCAAGCCTAATCCACCCCCTAATGTTGTCACATTCCTTAAACAAGTTTAAGACTTTCCTAATCCAAACCAAAGTCTCCCCTCAAAAAAACCCAACCACTAAGTCATGAGTGCTCTTACAAAACATAAAAGACTCTTACAAGCCCACTCATGACTCTTACATCCATCTTACACACTCTTCCCTCTTCCACACTCATTCCTCTTACATCCCTCTTACATACTCAACCCCACTCATCATGCCTTTAACCAACCCTTTACCCTACCCTCTCACACTCATCCTCCTTGTGACAAGTGTCACCTTTCCATTGGTGCTAAACAAGCACAATCCATGTGCTCTCCTTTGAGTGCATCCTAGCCCTCCTTAAGCCTTCATCCATCCTTGCATCTAAGCCCTCCATCCCTCTACCCCTTAGCCTATAAATTGAATCCCATCCCAAGCCATTTCATCAACAATCTTTGAGCTAAAGTTACCATGCTGTTTTGAGAACCAAAGCCATCAACCATACCCTTATAATGCCAAATTGAGAGCTCACAAAGCTACCAATTTGCCATTACCCATCTCCATTGAAGCAGCTTTTGAGCATCTTGAGCATACATCCACAGCAAAAGGACACATCTACATAATCAAGAAAGCATGGAGTACTTTTTCTTGTGAGGTTTGCACTTCTTGTTTTCTTCCTTTTTCTAATCATATATGTGAATTTAGTTTTTGGTTTTTGAATGTTTACTTTATTTGTTAATGTTCTTTGCATATTGATTCTGGTTCTACAATCTTTACATCTCATCTTGTTGGCTGCCCTCTCAAACTTGTTACACTCAATTGACTCAGCTTATTAGAAGGTTTCTTTGGAACAAATGGGGAAATACCAAAGGTTTTCCAATAACTTCTTGGATGCATTGTATCTAACCAAGGGACAAAGATGGTTTGGGCATTATTGATCCATACATACAAGGCATTTGCCTCAACACAAAATGAATTGTAAGGGCCTTAGAGGGTGATACGCCTTGGAAACATCTAGTTCGATACTATATTCAAACAACTACTGCTGGGAAATCATGGCACGTGGTTAGTTGGTAAGATAAAGTGTTATTGGCCCCCTATTTTAAAACCCATGGTTCAGTTCCTTTTAATTCCATTTGGAGGGCTTGGCAAATTACTTCAAAGAAATTGTGTTGGTATGATCAGACTTTAAGTCATGGTTTAAGTTTTACTTCCTCCTTTATTTGATAGAACTGACTGGTTTAAGTCTTAAAACATCTCAAGGGAAGACATCTGTTTAAGAAAGATATTTGTGTGTTTCATGACTTGTGGGACCCCCTTAGGTTTGACTGGAAATCATGAGAGCAAATCAAATCATAGTTTAATCTATCCTCCACTTATAAAAGACCAATCCTTCAATTGTTGAGTCCCAAATTGTTGTGCCTCATGTCCACACCTTGCCATGATAATTTTTTAAAGGACTAGAGATGGCCCAACACTCATAATTTTTAGAGTTTCTCGCTTAGAGCTATGTATAAATAGTTGATCCATACCATTCAGCTTTCCCAGTGACTTAACACCAAGTGGCAGTGTAATCTCAAAAGATCCTCTTGGAACAAATTAAGTGCTCTCATCTGGAAGTCTAAAGCTGATGCTCAAGCTCAGTTGTTGTCATGGAAAAGTTTGCATGTCAAAATTCCATTTGGAAACAATCTCTTTTTTATTAACCCTCCTCCAAGCTACCCCTTTTGCCATTAAAAAGAGACTATTAAGAACACATTTTGGTTCTACCCTCATGCTCAGAAACTTTGGAGGTTCCTCCTTTCCACTTTTTTGGCTTTATTTCCTCAAACTTGGTCTTGGAAAAATGCATTACTTGGTTTTTCTCCAGCCCCTAATATTATCATTCAATCCTTCAGGCACATTATCCTTAAGCAGATTTGGGGGTTAAGGTGTATGGTTGTCTTTGCTCACACTTTCCATTCATCTGAGGTTGAGTATTTGATGGTTACTTCAGATTTCTTTCCTATGCTCCTTACATTGAAAGCCACTATTCAGACCAATTTAGTTCTTAAAAAGTCGCTTGAAGATATAAATCATCAGCTTTGTGCTTTTGAAGAAAAGTTTAAAATTCGAGCTAATCACGTTGTCATCAATTAGTCTTGTGCAATATGGTGTTCAAGTCTATTTTTTCAACCTAGAATATGTATATCTTGGTTGCAGCTTCAGTCATGGCTATTGATACTTTGAAGGAATTGTCGAGTGTGTTGATGGAGATTTGGAAGCAGTTGCATTATATTCTCAATACTAATGTTAACTTGGATGATCATTTGTAATATAGCTAATGTTGTTATAGCAGTTAGCATTGTATCTCCTATCATATATTTGTAATTGTTTATTTTTGTTAATAAAATGCTTCTTTCAATAAATAAAAATCTATTGTTGTCTTTTATTATCTTTCAACTCAAGGAATCTACCACTTTCCTTTTCTACCCTAGACAAAAAGAAGCAATCTACTTTGAAGATTAATGATCATTCCCATGGTAATGATTCTGCTAGAAAATGAGAAGCTGAATAAACTAGTTGATCAATGGTCAAGATACAAACAAACAAAAAAAGGTGCTCGCAAATTGTCCTCACAAGCTCTAATGCCATTGATGAGGGCATACCCCAAGAAAAAATGAACACAACAGAAAAGGCATCTTTTATTATCAGAAATGATATGCTATTACATTCATTACAACAAAAAACATACTCAACTACATGCCCTGCAAGCTTACAATATTATCAGTTTTCAAGGAAAAGTACCCTTATAGTAACTTCTCCCAAACTCTGCCAAAACTACCTTTACATTGCAAGAATTGACCTTCAGTAATTTGAATTAGGTTTAGGGTTAGGAATACACTTTAGATTATTCCATTTGGCATCCACCACCAAATAGAAGGTTCTAGAAGACATATCATAAGTTAGTACAAATTAGAAGATTCTAGAAATGGTAATCCAACTTCCAGGAAGCATAAATTTTGATATGGGACTTTGAATGGTGAACCATTTACATTTATGGAAAGCTCTCTAAGTGCTCTATATTCCTATAGATCTTCTTTTCTCATACCCCATTCTTTTGGCCATACAAGGTCATTTAATACCTCAAATTTGACTTTGAGGCATTCTTAGGAGGTCTATAAGAAACTTAAAACTGCAATAACCTTCACACTGTGAAGCCTTTTGACCTTATTCTTTTTTCTAGAGTACTTAAAATTACAATTACAATCATCCCTCGACCTTGCACCCTCTAACTCATCATAATTATGGCTATATTACAAAATAACCCATTTTTTGCATTGACATGTGTCCCGAGGTGCTAAAAAACACAAACCTAGAAAAGTAATAACAAGAATACAAGAGTTGGAATCTCTTATTAGACCCAAATGGGTATCCAAAAATACAAATACATTAAATATAAACTAACACTAAGCATATTATTGGGTGATACAGGATTGCCCTTACACCACTAGATGCTACTGCATCGGCTAGAACACCCAAAAAAATGTCTTGCTTGTATGAAAGAGGAAGTAAGACATGTTAAAAACCTAAGTAAATATAACATAAGAAATTTGGACCATCACTGCAAATAGCAACATAAGTACCCCACCAAAAACCCATCAAATGTTGCACCTAGTACACAATATAAGAGAACAAAAATCAAATTACAATATTTGTTCACCTTGTACTACCTATGCTAAAAAGTATAAAGATACGACATATTTAAGATATTGACAAAATATCATGTGAAATAATGAATGTCCAAATCACAAAAACTTAATATTCATTTTTCATTGGCTATATTAATTAAATAATTATAATATTTTTAGTAATGATTTGATGTAAGAATATTTCCTCAATGGATTTATGGCATCCATAAATACCCATCAAGAGACCTTCATAATCATTTAAGCTCTAAACATAACACTTGTAGTAACTTATAGAAAATAATTTGTACGCTTATAAATAAACTTTGGCAACTTATAGATATTGTTTGGTCTACTACAACTTAACCAAAGTTTGCACACTTTGTTTGGTATGTTCTTTTCAAGGGTTTTCTTTAGGTTCTAGACTCAAACATTTGGGAGTTCCTAACCCCCAAATTTCCTTCATAGACAACCCAAAAATTTCCTTCATATTTTATGGTTCTGTAGAAGATCTCAATAGTATTAGAGATGGATTCATGACATCTTTAGGTCCTTTAGGCCAAAACCCTTCTCTTTGCACATGGCCTAGTTAGGTGACTCTCCAAGATCCCCTTCAAGTTTTCTTAGATATGGCATGCTTTCGGGATGGAGACCTTATTCAGACTATGCACAGATAGAAATTTCATTTCTAGATACAAATATTTCTATGTAGACTTTTTTGGCTCCTAATTTGATAGGATTTTAATCACCTTTTGGAATGTGGAATATAACTAGGATTTAGCTACAAACCATGACAAGTATACGCAATTAGACCAATAGGACCTACTAACAAGATAATATAGTCTTCTTCCCTTTGAACTCTACAAAGTTTAGGTGGGTATACATGAGATTAGTATCATTATTTATCAATTTTACACATCTACTCCTAATCCCCACACAAAGTAGATAACAACCCTTAATTCTTCTAACTACAAGACAACCAAGGAATGAAAGGGAACTTATAATTCACATCCTAAGGTTCATGAGTCTAGTATGGGCTAATTCCTTTAGATCCATATTTTAACATAAAATAAAAGATTTTTGATTAAATATTTTAATGCTATGTAAGCCTAACAGTTTGCTCATAATGATAACATGATTAGTTCTTTATCCGTTGGGTTTTTACTTATAAATATGACACTAAAACCTCAAATCTACTCCTTCACTTTGTGAATAAGATCAATAATAAATCAAAATATCATACTTCTAAAACCTCAAATCTACTCTTTCACTTTGTGAATAAGATCAGTACTAAATCAAAATCTCATACTTATCAAAATATTTCCATGAAACCATTCAATTCTCTCATAACCCATTGAGCATTTACTTAATTTATTTTATTAACAAAAAAACATGATATGTGATACAATTCTAAGTGAACTATGACTAGAACTCAATTTACTTGCTATTGAATAACATAAAATTGAAGAACAATATGAAAAGAGATAAGATCTAGATTATGCAACTTCAATGACTTCATTTGTATTAATTTTCTTGAAATAATACAATTAGAGTATCATACCTATGAAATAAAAAACTCAAGATGGACTTAAAACATTGGAACTCTATTTTACTCCATTCATGAGAAGATCCAAAATATTTCAAAACACAATACTAGACAGACTTAAAATAGAAATAGGCTTTTTTTTTTGAAAAATTGGACACATCTTCCAAGCCTTTGAAATCCCTTTATAGACAAGAATTACAAAAAGCTTCATGTTGGAAGGAAATGACACATGTTACATTTCAATTGGACATAATATGTGTTACATATAAGACAAATTCACAAAAAGAATATTGGAGAGAGATCCCAAAATTGAACAGTTGGCAACACAAATGTTCAAAATCAGTTTTGTGCTTGTAATGTAGGAATATCCATAATGGGTGAACCACATAAGTAAGATATCCTATTTTGATGACTTTCCTCTTTCTTTTGGCTCTTCATGGTTTGTTCTATTTTTGTTAACTATCTCCAATAGGAAATGCCTCTATCTCCCAAATAGTAATGTCTCTTTCTTCATTAGGTCATTTAGCATCTCTAACCATATTCAGTTCATTTATACTTTTGTTCCACCTAGCATCTGTAATGGCCCTTGCATCAACAAAAAAATTATTCATATCCATCTCAATCTTATACAATGCATCAATAACCTCATAGAAAATTGACACATCAACATCTCCATTAAAATATGAGTCAACTTTCTCGTTATTCAAAATTTGATCAAACGTTGATGACCATTCCTATCAGTCTTTTAAACTTCCATCATTATCAACAATATGGGAAACAAAATCTTGGATACCATAAAAAAGAATCTTTATTTTATTTTGTACAAGTGCAATTTACCAATGAAGAATGTTATAAATAAACAATACTGAGGGGGGTGTGGGGGGTGAATCATTATTCTACAAACTTTTTCCCAAAACTAGATATTGTTAAATACTTTGCAACATGCATATGAAAGTCAACCAACAATGCTGAACAATAAATGGAACCATACATAAAGAGAAATCATAACACCATTATTTGTTAACTAGGGAAACCCTACCCAAGGAAAACCCCAGTGGGGATGGTACCACAAGATGATCCACTAAACAAAAGAATGATGTTAAGGATATTGACCTTGTAAGGAGTCTATGAATTACACATAGTTTCTTGGTCCTTGTTAGAGGACTAGGCCTTGTTAAAAGCCTCAACCCTATTATGAGTTTGTTCAACCTTTTTAGGAGTTGGTATTATAATTACAACTATATGCAAGAAGAGCCCACTTCCCTAACATGCAATTATACAATATAGTGCCTTTATACAAAATAGATAGATACAAAAACCTCTTTATTGTTGACTGTCATAGTCCACATATCCTGATCTGACATAAAAATTTGCATCATAGATTTCAAAGATAACTTCACCTTTCATATAGATAGTTTTCATATATATCATAAACTTCACATTCTCAAATATATCACATATCACACACTTCGCATTACTTCACATAAAGTAACTCTTTACTTACACCATTTCCTTTCACAAAACTCTTATAGAGTTGGCTTAATGTGAATAAATGTTACACCAACTTAGGGTAAACATCTAGGATGTCATCCCCACAAACATAAGTAATTATTTCATGACTGAAATAATTCCTTAACATGTTTTACCTCTTTTCCTGATATAATTTGTTTTGGTGTGCATAATATCTTTATTGGTGTTTGTCCTATAACTCTGTATGCAC
Organism: Cupressus sempervirens; assembly: GCA_028749045.1. NCBI lineage: Eukaryota > Viridiplantae > Streptophyta > Pinopsida > Cupressales > Cupressaceae > Cupressus > Cupressus sempervirens. The sequence continues at coordinate 802,881,622 of CM053783.1, read as the reverse complement.
TATTTGTACTAACCTATGCACTTAGGTACATCATCATGATACTTTTATATACATTCCATTAACTTTTCATGTGCCAAATATCTATGTAGCCTCCACTATACAAAAAATAATCTCTACGCTGCTAGTAAAATCATCTAAAACTTGAGAGAATTTTCTATCACTTACTGTAGAACCCTCAATGGTATATATTGTCCTTACATCCTAAAATATATGTTTCCATAAATCACAATCATAACTCATCTTACCTAGAAATATTGTCAAAAATCTTCCCCTTTTTCATTGATGGCAACATATGGGAAAATGGGCTAAGTCCCAAAATGTTATACAAAACAATAGTAAGCATAAGAATGAACTTCTCAAAAGTGGCCTTCAAAACTTCAAAATTTTATTCATGTCTTGATGGATCATTACATATCATATTCCTTATTTATCATTTTACAATGATTTCTTATACACATAGATAAGCTCACCCTTACATATGTATATAATTTTATTACTATATTCTTCTCCCCCTTTGACATCAATGAAGAAGATGTCAAAAATGTGTTACATTACCTATTCATAGGCTGACAAACAAGACATAGAGTCACCAAAAATGATTGCAAGACTCTTCATATTCTTTTCCCATGAGTCATTGAATCCTTCTGAAACATTGAGCAAAGCACACAAACTATAAGATGATATCTCTACTGCATTCAGATCTAGTATACAAAACTATCAAAAGATGTCTTAACTGACAAACATTCCTCCTACAGATGCTCCAATGTGCTTAATCTCATTGATAAGTGTTATCTTAGAAGTGAGAACCTTTTAGTTAACCTTTCTTTTCTATCTTCCAGTAAACTTATTGTAGATGCTCAAAAATGGTTCGTGCCAACTCTTTTATCACCTTCACATCATAACTTGTCCCATTTTATCATTTCACTAACTTTCATCTTTTGGCCAACTTGACCATCATTCAATCAAAATGCAAATAATCTTAGAATCAATTCAAAAACCATTTCAATATAATATTATCATCATCTATCCTTTAGGCATTGTTACATCCTTCAGTGCCTTATCAACATTCATTAATATATGTCCTGTGTACTTGGCATATCATCATTATTCATCAATTTGATCCTTTACATTATTGAGTCCTTCAATGTCTAATCATGTCTTTATTCAATTAATTTGATGGCATTGACTGTGTCTATTGATGTTATTGTGATTAATCTCTATCAATCAATTTCAATCAATCTTGTGGTGTTTACAATGTTCATTTGTCATCAACCCTTGTCATGTGTCCTTGAAAAGTCACCATTTCCTGTCATTCGTCTAGTGTCAATTATTTCATTCGATCATTTCTTTACATCATCATGTTTGATTTGTATTTTCATCACTATCCTTCTCTAGGATTATCTTGCATTTATTTCATCATCTTGGCCAATCAATTTGTTAATTTCTCCTATAGGATTAGATAACACATAATCTATTCCTATGTCTTGATCATTTAATTTCATCCCCTCTTATTAATTATTCCTCTTTACTAGCTATTATTAATTAATTAATCTTTATTAATTAATTGATTCCATTTTCATGAATTATTAGGATTCCTAAATTTCCTAAATTCTAATTCTAATTCCTAAATTCTAATTCTAATTTCTCATTTCTCATTTTCCATTTTCTATTTCCAATTCTATAATTTATAATTTTCACTTTAGAGCGAATTATGAGTTTTTAAAATTCAAAAATCCCAACTCTTACACTTTCCCACTAATTGTGCTTCCACTTCCTCTTTTTAATCCTCCACTTTCCCTTTTTCTTTTGTCATAAATTGTCATAGTTTATGACAAGTTCCTTTTTTCTCTTTTGTCATAAATTGTCATAGTTCATGACATTTTCCTTTTCCTTTTTCATAATTGTCATAGTTCATGACAATTTACCTCTTTTTCCTTTTGTAATATTTGTCATAGTTTATGACAAATTTCCTTTTTTCAATTCTTCAATTTCTATTTGTGCATCTTTTTGTTATAATTTATGAAAAATTTCCTCTTCCAATTTGTAAACTTTCATATTTTATGACATTTACCATTTTGTGCATTAAGATTGCTAATTTACAATTTCTCTTGTAGATTCTATAAATTTTGATCATTCCTCTCATTTTTGGTTAACCATCTTCTTTCAATTCTTCTCATCATTATATTATAATTTTTCATCTTGCTTTCACTGTGTTAATATGGGAGCTATGTCAACTCTTTTGGAGAAGAAAGGATACAACTGTCAAATTGAGGGAATTTGCTATTTTTCTTACTTTATCTCAATTTCTTTTGTGTTAGGATTAGGATTTTTTGTGCATGCTTTTAGAGTTTGATGGTTCCTCTTGCATGCATATTTCTGATATTTTTCCTATCCTACATTTGGTGATCTAGACATGAATTTTATACTAATGTGCTTTCTTTTTCTTGTTTGTTTGTAGGTGCAAAGAATAAATCTTGGAGTACTTTTGGGAGTCTAACTTTGTTGTTGTACAATTTATTTATTTTGGAAATTTAAAATGAACAACAAAGTCACATAGTCTAATTAGGAGATGAATGAAAAACAAATTTCATCTAGCCTAATTAGGAGGATCAAAGAACAACATTTTTTTTTATAGAATGCTCTCAAATTTTTCTTTTCTTGATGGATCAAATGAACAAAGAAGCCACCTAGATCTAATTAGGAGGTGAATGAACATAAAATCTCATTTAGCCTAATTAGGAAGGAAAAGAACAACAAATTTTCATATTTTGTCAAACTTCCTTTCTTAACGGGTTAATGAACAACAAACTTTTATGCAATTTTAATTAGGAAGGAAAAGAACAATAAAGTTATTTTCATATTTTGTCAAACTTCCTTTATTTAATGGGTTAATGAACAATGAACTTTCATGCAATTCTAATTAGGAAGGAAAAGAACAATAAAGTTGTGTTTTCTACCACAATTCCTTTCTAATTGGACTAAGAACCATGTGCTTATGTGCTTAAATGGACTTTTTATTTTAAGTTTTTGGATTGTATTATCATTTGTAATCTCCAAGGGCTATATAGATGTATCCTCTCCCCTCGCCTTTGTGGAACTTGGGTGAAGAGAAATCTATGTAGTTCTTTTAAGAAGCATTTTTGGTGTTACTAATGATATATTCTTAGCTTGTGGCAACTGTGGGATGAAGACAATATCATGCAAACTACTAACAAATTTGATGTAGGACGTTGTTTGAAGACCTTGTGTTTTTGCCTTGAAACCAATGTGTTTGAGATTTATTAGATTAGCAAACACATTATTTGGGTCCTAAAATGAACATTTTTTATTCTGTTTGGCATGTCTATAGTGTCTAAAATCCCAAAGTGTTATACAGACATATCCTCTCCCCTCACCTTCATTGATTTTGGGTGTAAGAGAAATCTGTATAATTATTTTAGAAGCTTGCCTTGGACCAAGATATTTGATATTGGGTTTGCTAGGGGACAACTTCAGAGTAGTAACAGGCCAAAGCCAAGTCTCCACTCTAACTACTATATGAAGGCTTGATTATGGGTAATTCCTAATCAGTAGTATGGTTGGGTGATAGCTCTCCTCTAGTACTCTTAGAGGTGCATCAAACCAAACCCTGGTTCTCAGGGTTGGGAGACTTATTGCGCGAGTTTATCAGCCACTTCCTGAATAGAGTGTCCTATGCTAAAAGCCTTTGTTGTAGTGGCCAAAATAATTCTATCTATTGGCTCAAGGGATCACCCATGCCCGTGAAGACATCTCACACTTTCATGGTCCTTAGTAGAGACAACAATCCCTTGGGAAGTGATGCGCCTTGGGAAGCAGATCTTGGTATACCTGAGAAGTGAGTGCACTATAAGGGGGAACCTATGCTACCAAGATTCTAGGTTGTTGACACTAGATAAGCACAATTAAACTTTGGTTCAAGTAAGAATTTAATGGATATTATCCTTTTAGCCTAAGTTGTGGTGTGTCTGTTCACTTTTAACAACCATTCTATCTATTGTGTCTTGCATGAGTGTTTCACATTAATCAAAATAATTTCCAAATTTACAAACTTTCAAACACTTGTCAAAAAACTTGAAAACATTTGCAAAACAATACTTGTAAAACTTTACCAAAGCATTCAAAACATTTGCAAAACATACACTTGTCAAATACTTGTTCAAAGAAATTTCAAAATATTTTGCAAACATACACTTGTCAAAACTTGTCCAAAATTAAAAACACATGGAAACTCAATCTTGTTGCCTTAGGATCTTATGGCATGTCTCTTAGAAATAATTTTGCATATCCATATTGCATACTGCATACCATGTCCTTATCATATTCTTTGCATAATTTTTTATTTTACACTTATGATCCCTTTTGTATAGCATAACCCTCATCTTGATCCCTACATTATCCTCATTTTTCACATCCTAATCCACTTTTTTATCCTCCTAGTCCTTATTTTGATCCCATCTTAATCTTCTTTTTGCATCTAGATCCTTGCATAACCCTCGTTCTGATGTTATCATAACCCTCATTTTCAACCTAGGACCCTTTGAATTTGGTAGAGAATCCAAAAAAAAAAGAGTCTTAGAGTATTCTCTTATTTGGATGAATAAAGGATCTTGAACTTGGTCTTTTTATCATTTGTCCTTTTATCATTTTGTTTCAGTCAAATTTTATCTATGTCTTGATGGATTTGACTTAGTCCTCTTATCAACTTTATCATTTTGATTTTGTCATTTCTTTCTTGGTCAAGATCCAATATTCATCCTTGTAAGGTTAGACTCTTAGCCTTGCATTTTCCAAAGATTTTCCTCAAAATTCAAACCTCATTTTGCATATTCTTAGTTTTCATAGTGCTATCTTGAATAACCTTAGGTTGCATAACCTTGTCCTCATTTTTCATTATCCTAGTTTTCACAAGCCATAGTTGCACAAACCTTGGTTTGTATATCATTTACTTATCCCAAAAATCAAAAAATAATAATTGTATTTTGCATTTGCATATCAACATCCAAAAAAAATTCATATCATATCCAAAAACATTATCCAAACATCAAAAGCCTCCAAAGTCCAAGGAGTGCTATCAAACACCAACTTTGTCAAAGTCCAAACATTTCAAACCAAAAATTTCTTTACATAGTCAAACCTTTGCATACCCCTACATTACACTTTAAGTTTACATGTTCTAAACACCCAACACATTGCATACATAAACCCTTATCTTGCATTTGCATTTAAAAATCCCAAAATCCAAAAATAAAGTGCATTTTGCATACACCCTCATAGTTAGGTGCATTTTCATACATCCATAGACATCATGCCAATTTTTACTAGATCATAAACTTCCACAATGTAGCAAGGTCCATACCAAACCATGTACATTTCAATTGAAAAGAACCCACAAATATTCTTTGACCCAACACAAGACATACATGTGCAACAACAAGGTTTTCATCCAAACATCATGGACACTTCACAAATACCTTTTGTTCAAACACAAGGTTTTGACCTGAACATGGCATAAACTTCAAATGACATTACTTCTTTTGATCAAACAAAAATGACACTCTTAACAACTTATGATGAATCACTTGAATCTTACATACTCCTTATCAAAAGGTTGCAAAATAAATTGGATAAAGAATCCAAAAAGGTTTAAGAGAAAATGGAATCTAGCATAAAATGAGGTTACAACATGGCTAAACTTTATAATTTTTCATTGCAAACTTTTTGTGAAGCTCACATAAAATATCTCATGGATAGATCAAAAATGCAAAAAATTATTGCACAACTTGCAGAGGCAAAGAAAAATTCAACCAGATACTTCTAATTGAAGACCTTAAATATGATCAATCCAATCATATTGCATTTGAATCAAGTGAATCCCAAGAAATGTCACCACCTTTGGTTCCAACAATTCAATCACAAGTAATTTGGCTCGCAACAACATTTGATCAACAACACTTTGTTTCCTCAAACTCACAAACAAGTGCAATAAGTCTTTATCAAACAAACACCAACTAAAGCATGTCAGATATTTCACACCAAACAAACACATTTAATCAAATTCCTCTTGAGTAACATCTTCAACCAAATAAATCTAAACAACTTCTAAATATTAATTCTACAACACTAACAAGATCATCCAAGCAAAGGAAATCCAAATATTATACTATTAACAAAATCTTTCAAAAGTTATTTGAAAAGGATGATGATAACGATTCACCCATGTCTAGCAATGGCTCATCCCAAAACATTCACATTGATGCAACACTAATGTCCCCTCAAAACAGTTACCTTCAAGAAATATCCATGTGTTCCTCTAGCCTTTCATATCCTAAAAACTCTCAAGAACATTTCCCTTCATCACCCACAAGTTTCACTTCCAATGTTGAAACCTCCCAAGGGATATCCATTGAACAACTTCTAACTAGTCCCATCCTTGACATAAGTCCCTTTCATGATTCTCAATTCCTAGAACCAATAACATTATGTCCCTCATCTCCAAGAAATACTATTTCATATAGTCCAACTCAAAGTCCATCTCCTTCACATCAGAACACTAATCCCTTTATAAACTTTCATACCCCACATCAAGAGGATGATATAAAAAATATAGAAACAAGTCCTAAAAATAATCAAGATCAAGATCAAAACAATATCCAAGCCAATCCAATCTTTGATCAAGGCCTCATTTCCACTAAGCTTTACAATAACCCCATTTTCCAAGATAATTTGTTTCCCCTTGAACTTTCACTTTCCAAGAAAGATCAAGATCACCCTTCCATATTTATTGATGATCAAAATCCAAGTCAAGATCAAAGTATTCCTTCACTCCTAGATTATCCAAAAGATCCCACCATTCCTTCATGTCCACAACATGATCCCATTATCCTTATGGATTTATCACAAGATCCCACCATCCCTCCAACTCCTCCACAAGATCCCATCCTACTAGATGATCCTACCACTACTTCTATTCCATTACACAATTCTATTATCCCTCTTGATCCCCTTAATGGTTTAAATATGTTTATGCATGATGTTCATGAGTCCCCTTCAGTTCAAACAGGTTCCCCTAGTTTTGTCAAGTCTAGTCCAATCCATTGTCCTATCAAGTCTTCCATATTATATACACCTAAAAATGGAGTCCCATATAGTATCAAGTATCCCACACATCACAAACATTATTGAGTCAAAGGGTCCAATGGTGCTGAAAAAAGTATGTCAAAACTGTTTCATATCAAAGAGCATTTTAAAGGTCGTGACCTCAATCCTAAAGCTCGCTCTCAAGGTGTTGGTATCCCTTCCAAATCTAGATCTAAATGTATACCTCTTCCTTCACCCCTTCCATCTATTTTAGGTCTATATGTTCCTCCATCCACTAGGTCACAATCCACTTACCCTATTCCATATGAAAGTCAACAAAGGCACACATCTTGGAAAACCTTCTACCCATCCAAAAAATTTCCACATAATTCCTATCCATCTATAAATTCCATTCCATATCCAAGTAATTTGGTTTCCAAGCATATGGTCTATAGGAGAAGAAATCCAAATGCAGTTAAGGATCAACATGTCCAATCTAATTGACATGTGAATACAAACAAAGTCATGATCACAAAAGATTAAAAAAAATCAAAATGGACACAAAGGCCCATTACTAGAAAGGAAAAGTCAAAATTAATATGGGTTCCTAAATCTCTTTTGCAAACAATGCAATCAAAGGACCCACAAAAGAATAAAAAGTCAAAATACATGTAGATTCCAAAAAAGCTTCTTAAAGCACAAAGTCCCATAGAAAGATCAAAGTTAGCATCCAAAATTGCTATCCCTCCATCAAAAATTCTTCTACCTTCCAAATCTATTTTTGGTCCTTGTGTCCCAAAATCCACATTCCTTCCTCTATCAAATACCAAAATCTCATTTTCCTCGATCATTCCATCACCCTTCAAGGTGTGTACCAATGTTTTTCTTGCATCCACTTCCATAAACTAAACATCAAGCATTGTTTTAATCCATCCATCCTCCTACATACTTTTCCTATCCTTTCATTGAGCCTATCCAATCCCTTGCCTGAATCCCTTTTATCCCCATTTTCAATACCCTACCAACATCTTTGAGCCTACTATCATAGTCATGATCCATTAATGCATACCTTTCTAGAGAATTATCCAAAGAATAAGATGCTTGAGTCCTTCATCCATGTCATGTCATGCATCCATTATCTTCCAAAAATGTCAAAAAGTCAAAAAAATAAAAAATCAAAATGATTTAAAAAAATAAAAATAAAAAATAAAAAATAATATTTTTGTCCAACAATGAAAACCTAGCAAATAGGCACTTTGGGTGAGTACCATGATGAAAACCTGGCAAACAGGCATCATGTGTAGTCTATGAACATCTTGCATTCCATACTTGGGGGCAATTTCACTCATATTATCCCCTATCATTTCCTTCATTTTATCATATGTCCTTCATACCCCTTATCCTATTAGCACTCCCCATTTCTTTTTTTCCCTACTTTGATCTTGACAAGGATACTGATCCCCTAGAAGATCCTCATTTCCTATATTCTTTACCCTATCCTATCCCCTTGCTCAAAATTTTCCTATCCTATTATAACCTCTACTCCATATCCCCTTGTCCATTAATGATCTTGCTTTTCCTGTCCATATCCTATCAATTTCCTATCACTCTCTCTATCTTGGTCTTGATGAAAATAAGGACACAAAATTCACAACATATTTTTAACAAACCTTTGAGTATGTCCATCTCCATGGATCACTTTCCACCTAGTTCCTATGGTGTCAATATCCTATCATTGTCATATCCAGCCCTTGAGTCATAAAATATGTCCTCCCATTTTTGTGGATAGTCCTTGGTGACCCAACTTGAAAACCCTTCTAAGTAACCTTTTTCCATCATCCATTACTTTTCCTTTCATCCATCCATAATACCCTTGCCTTGCTAGACACTAATACCTCAAAGATCCTAAACAAAATCCCAAAAAAAATCAATCAAATATGATCTTGAAAAAAATACACAAAAAAATCATACATTGTCTTGAAAACTTTTAAAAAAATCATAAAATGTCCTAAAAAAAATTGCAGCACAAAAAAAATAAAAAATAAAAAATCTTGAAAATTTGCAATAAACCTTGTACATAATCAATGTAAATAATCACTTCCTTTGCTAAACACTTGCACATGCAAACTCTGACTTAAATTTTGCACTTCAACGAAATCATGCTTTGATGAGGTCCACACATAACTGCTAGAACCAACCTTCAACAATCAACCTGTGAAACATCAATCTTTGAAATCCCAACCAACACTTAATAAATCAAGTAATAATAGATCAAGATGGTTGTTGGCTCATACTATTTAGTGAGTGTTTTATTGTTTTCTTTGTTTTCTTTTGATCATGTTCCTATGCTACTCGATGATATAAATTGATTTATGAGCATGGTCGGGATGGTTCATGATCATTTTTTTGTCTTTGTTTTTCAAATGTTCTTTGATAGTCTGAGGCACGACTCTATGCCTTAGGATGGATAGGTCATTCTTTGTCTGCATTGTGTTTGTTTACACAAAAGGCTTGCACTTTTTCTCTAGCTCTCTATGTCACGATGCATTGCATTCTATTTGCTACATAAAAAATAAAGATCTTATGAAATAAAGTGCACCTATGAAGGAAAGCTTCATCACTCTTCTTAGTCTCATTTCCTTCTTCTACTCATGTTTCTTTCATTAATCTGTTTCTCTCATCATATTTTCATTTCAAAATGTTTTTCCTCAAGTGAATTTCTTGCCCAATTTTTTCGAGGGGGCACCCTACATCCTTCTTTTAATTTCACTGGGGAATTGATCTTTTTCATTATTATTCTTTGACACAACACTCATAATCGCATTGTATCAAAGAGGGGAAAAATGTAGATTCTCAAAAATGGTTTGTGCCAACTCTTTTATTGCCTTCACATCATAACTTGTCCCATTTTATCATTTCACTAACTTTCATCTTTTGGCCAACTTGGTCATCATTCAATCAAAATGCAAAACATCTCAGAATCAATTCAAAAACCATTTCAATATCATTTCATCATCATCGATCCTTTAGGCATTGTTACATCCTTCAGTGCCTTATCAACATTCATTAATATATGCCATGTGTACTTTGCATATCATCATTATTCATCAATTCGATCCTTGACATTATTGAGTCCTTCAATGTCTAATCATGTCTTTATTCAATTAATTTGATAACATTGATTGTGTTTGTTGATGTTATTGTGATTAATCCCTATCAATCAATTTCAATCAATCTTATGGTGTTTACAATGTTCATTTGTCATCAGCCCTTGTCATGTGTCCTTGACAAGTCACCATTTCCTATCATTCATCTAGCATCAGTTATTTTATTCGATAATTTCTTTATATCATCACATTTGATTTGTATTTTCATCATGATCCTTCACTAGGATTATCTTGCATTTATTTCATCATCTTGGCCAATCAATTTGTTAATTTCTCCTATAGGATTAGATAACCCAGAGTCTATTCTTATGTCTTGATCATTTAATTTCATCCCCTCTTATTAATTATTCCTCTTTACTAACTGTTATCAATTAATTAATCTTTATTAATTAATTGATTCTATTTTCATGAATTACGGGAATTCCTAAATTTCCTAAATTCTAATTCTAATTCTTAAATTCTGATTCTAATTTCTCATTTCTCATTTTCCATTTTCTATTTCCAATTCTATAATTTATAGTTTTCACTTTAGAGGGAATTTATTTTTTCTCTTTTGTCATAATTTGTCATAGTTCATGACATTTTCCTTTTCCTTTTTCATAATTGTCATAGTTCATGACAATTTACCTCTTTTTCCTTTTGTCATATTTGTCATAGTTTATGACAAATTTCCTTTTTTTCAACTTTGCAATTTCTATTTGTGCATCCTTTTGTCATACTTTATGAAAAATTTCCTCTTCCAATTTGTAAACTTTCATATTTTATGACATTTACCTTTTTGTGCATTAAAATTGCTATTTTACATTTCTCTTGCAAATTCTATAATTGGTACCATACCTCTCATTTTTGGTTAACCATCTTCTTTCAATTCTTTTCATCATTATATTATCATTTTTCATCTTGCTTTCTTTGAGTCAATATAGGAGCTACATCAACTCTTTTGGAGAAGAAAGAAAGGGCACAATTGTCAAATTGAGGGAGTTTTCTATTTTTCTTACTTTATCTCAATTTCTTTTGTGTTAGGATTAGGATTTTTTGTGCATGCTTTTAGAGTTTGATAGTTCCTCTTGCATGCATATTTTTGATATTTTCCCTATCCTATACTTATCTCATCATAAGCCTTACTAACCCATGCTTCAATTGGTTTGATTTGTACACCAGGTTGAATGATCTAGCTTGCTAATGCTTCCACTTCTACACATTTTTCCTTAAGCTCACTGCCAATGCCTTTTGTGTAGCTGAAAGACATTACACACTTTTCTTACAAAGGTTCTTCTTCAAGCTCACACTTCCTTAATGACTTGATGCAGGCATCAAGAGTCAATAAGTCATTCCTTATGTTTTGACAAGCAGTGTCAAAACATCTGTGCATCATGCTTTGTCTAATCTTGTGTTGCTGTAATTTCTGATAAACTTATGTATTCAACATCAAATTCTTGAATCACAACTTGTTCTCTATCCTTAGGGCTAGGATCATGTGATTTCACTATCATAACTCCCTATAATTTATTAGTAACCTCCATGAGATTTTTTCCCAAACTCTTTACCTATTTATTCTTGTTGATTATTTTGCTGAGGGATGATATCAAATCTGATTGATCATCATCATCTAAACCTATAAGAGAAGCAAGAGAGAGACATGTGTCGGGTGCACTAGGCTTCTCATCCATTTTTGTTTCCTTTTTCCTCTATTCCTCATCTTGTTTCTTCTTCCCATCTCCTTTCCTTCTGATCTCTTTGTCTTTCCTCTTCTTCTCCTATTTTTCTTCCTTCTTCTTCTTCTCTTTTGCTTCCTTCTTCTCCTTCTCTACTTCTTTTTCCTTCTTCTTTTCTCTTATTTTCTTCTCTTGCATCCTTCCTCTTCCTTTCTTCTCTTATCTTCTTGTTCTTTCCCCTTCTTCTCCTCTTCTTGCTTCTTTTTCTCTTCTTTCTTCTTTTCATCATCTTTCCTCTTCTTCTCTTTGGCCTCATTTTTCTTCTTCTCTTCCTCCTCATAAGAACTGAAGTAGTCAATGATATTGGCAACAATATTTGGCCCAAGATTGTTGAAAGAATCTTCTACAATGTTCACTATAAATTTTGATAATTGATAATTATATATTTCATCAATCTAAATTTTTAAAAACTATATTCTTCCTTACATATTTGAAAACTTGGTGTTCCAATGTAATTTAAATTTGACTTTTTTATTAAAAAATTAAAATTACAATAGTAAATAATAAATTAAGAAAATTATGAATATAAAAAGTGAACTAAAGATAAAAACAAGCAATTACATAAATAAATATTTTTAACATAACTCATATTAATATATACAACAACTTATATGCAATTATAAATCTCTATTAAAAGAATACACATAATTTATTTCACATTTATAATATATACAAGTTCTCATTATTTTACAAATTCCTTCCACTAACTAGCTATTACATAAGTTATTTGCATTAATCCCAATTTAATAAATGTCTTGTTGTGTTAAATAATTTATTTTTCTTTTAATTATTGAAATGTATTTTTTTTAAGTTTATAAATTGAGAAAATTAGTTTGTCATCATATAAGTTGGTTAAATCATTTTAAGCCTAATTAGAAAATGATGCATTATTAGTACTTGTCATAGGCAAAGTACTATTGCAACACATTTTTTGAAGTAATAAAATGTGAAATTTATTGATTATGGAACCCTTTATTTCAATTAGTTGTTTGAACTCACATATCTAGATTGGTTATTCATAAAATATTATATATTTCATCAATCTAAATATTTAATAATTGTATTCTTTCTTACATATTTGAAAACTTGATGTTCCAATTCAATTTAAATTTGACCTTTTTTTTTCTTATTTTTTTGAAAATTATGAATATAAAAAACTAATAATTTTAGTGGTTATGAAAGTTTTAATCTTATATGGACAATTTCTAGAATATAAAAAGCTAAAACAATCTTAGTACAATATTTTAAACTATATATACAAACTATTATAATGCAATATAGTGAATGTTTATTTCAGATTAATTTGTTAAATTGCATTTTTAGATGTTATTATATCTATAACTATTATATATTTTTAAATATTTATTCTATTCTATTGATTTACATTTCAAAAATTTTATATTCTTTTGAACATATAAAGCTAATCTTTGTGCATTATTTATTATTTAATTTTAAATGTGAATTCTATTAGTTTTATTCTTTATTTATTATAAGGATCAATATTATATATTATTTTAATTAGTTTATAGTTATAATAATTCAATTTATTAGTATATAATTATAGACAATTGAAATACAATTGAATAATATTACAATAGTTCCTTTTATTTCTAATACAACATTATTTTTAAATATTAAAATAAGTTATATAACTTATGTTTGACTTTAACAAAACTTTAAATTGAAAAATTATTTTATATTTTATTTAGCACTCTTTATTTTATGAAGATTATCATTTGTATATTGTTTAAATGATCTCTACCTACCCAAACTTATTTGACATCTGGAATCACATTAAAGAAATTATGCATTTACATCTTTTATAATTATACAATTTAATATTAAATAAAACTATACTTAACTAAATATAACTTATTTATTACATTTCAAAATTAAAATTAAAATATATTTAATATTATAATTATAATATATCAATTTATCCTTCATCCTCCTTAAGATTTTCAAATTTAATTATCTAATTAGACTTAATTTATAATTGTAATTATTTCCCTAACAATTTTAATATAATTAATTATAACTTTCATCCAATAACAAAAACTTTATAAACAATATATTTTGTTCATCCAAAATATAATAATAAAAAGGCATTTCATATTTGATCGATTGCTATGCACATTAAGAAGGATGAACTTTAATGCAATCTCTAGTCATATAATGAAAATGATAAATAACAAACAAATGGAAGCTTCTTTTGACTAAACTTATTATATATAAATATTTTAATCACGTGACATGACACGTAACGAAAACTCCGATAAAAATGAAAATTAATCTGCGCAGTCACGAAATCATAATAATTAATAATAATAATAAAAATAATTATGCCGTATGTAACGACACAAGAGATCTTGTGTAGAGTCGTCATCTTTGATTAAAGCCCATGGTGAAAGCACAATAATACTTTTTTAATTTTGACTTCATTTTATTTGCAATCCCCACCTAGGTCTTGTGGACTAACGAAGAAAACGTTTCTATTGACCATCTATTGAGTGCTAGTTTGGACCAATCAATTAAGAACGTTCTGTTATTTGAATGCCATTTTCATTCGATTTTCATTTCACCATATTTTTAAATTATCACAATCTGTCTTCTTCAAAAATATTTATTTGGATATAGTGGAATGACCTAATGAGACTTATGACTAACTATTTTTTAATAAATTGTACAATTTCTTAATTTCTTCTTCTCTCTCTCTCATAGGTTCTGTTTTGCATTACTTTGTATGAGTGTTTAAAAGCTTAATCTTAATTTGTGGTTTTGACTACATTCTTAAAATATTTGAAAAAAAGGGGTAAAATATTTAATCAAGAAAGGTCTAAGTCAAACAATTACAAATTGTTATCAGTTAACAAGAGAATATCTAAGATTGCAATATAGTCCGGAGGGAGCTCATCCCTCTCCTTAATGTCCCATTCTCCAACATTTTCGAAAGCCCACTTTGCCAAGCAATCAACAACTTCATTCCACTCTCAAGGAATATGATGAAAAGAGAAAAACTTCAAATCTTCACAAAAAGAATCTACTCAACCTTACAGGCTAAAATCCAATTGGCACTATCAAAATCCTGAGTATTTAGCATATCCACCAAAATATGAGAGTCAGATTCCACCATAATTTTCTTACAACCTAAGGAATATCCACACACAATAACTTCCTTAATAGCAAGGGCCTCCATCAAGTTATTGTAATGGTTGCCCTTATAAGTGGAGAATAAGAAAATAACATGATCATTCTCATCTCCCCCTATCCAACCAATACCAACATGACTAGGATTGCCCTAAGAAGAACCATCTATATTAACTTTGAAAACCCCTACAGGGGGAGGTATCCACCTTCCCAGTCTATCAACATGCTACTTTGCCTAGCAAAATTTATAGTTCCTAGTCTTCCCCACATCCAATGAGCAAGTTGTAGGTTCTAGACAAAGATTATTTTGTCAGGAGACACATTATCAGACAAGTCACATTTCACAAGGATAGTCTCTTGAAGCTTGTGAATGATCCTTTTCCAAAGTTGGAGATTGCCAAGATGGGAATCACAAAAAATATGCATGTTCCTATCAAGCCATAGGTTCCAAATAATAAGGGAAGGCCCAAAAGACCAAGCCACTTGAAGAAAAGAAGTTTTCATTGGGGGCTGCCCTTGATTCTCCGATAACTCAGTAAGGGAGGAGGCATGAGTACAAGCTTTCTTCCATACCTCCCACCATCTATGCTAGATTTCCTTGGAAAATGGGCATAAAAAGAACAAGTGGGAACTACATTCTTCACTCTTCCAACATAAGTAGCAAACAAAAGGGCCATGAAATCCCCTCATGCGAAGATTATCCCAAGTGAGACACTTCCAATGAACTACCAACCACAGGGAAAAAATACACTTGGGCCATGAGAAAATATTCCATACCTTCTTCACCAAGGGGCAGTAATCTCACCATTCACTTGTCTATCCAACTTAGCATAACCATCTGTGCGCAATAGTAAATTTGCCTTTTGGGATTATGAGCCCAAGCTAGCACATCCAACTTAATAAGGGAGCTACAAGACCTATTCTTTAAGATAGATTTCAGCGTATCTTGATACTTCTTTTATCCACCAAGGGCCACTAAAGAGGGTCCTTCCTGTAATGCCCACCCATAGTTTCCTTTTCTATTCTGATGGCCAAATTCTTTTAGGTCTATTTCATGCATTTATTAGTTTCAAAGGTATTTGACTTCAACTATATGATATTGTTTCATAAGTTGGATTACAAATATATTAGTAATAATTGCTTAGTTGATTACATTTCATGTGTTGTTAATGATTATGGCTACTTATGTGACAAAGATGCTTTGATGATTCCTAGTTAGTAAAAGTGGTTGTTTTCATAACGATGTTAAATCAGACGTCTTTAATGATGATTATGTTTGTATTCATAGAGATGTGTAATTATATATGAGCATTTGATAAGTTGACTCATGATTTATTATGACACTTACCCCATACTTGCATGTGTATGGTGTGTGTGTTTGGTTTACTTATCTATTTAATGTATCTGATGCGGTTAAGGGAGGGAGTTGTAGTCACTTGCTAGTCAGGATCTACATGATGTACCACCCCATGTCATTGTTCATTTAGTTTAGATATATTAATGTACATGTACATGCTTGTCTTTTATGCAGGATGCAAGTACCGTGCATCAACTTCCCTGAATTGCCAAGATGAGCATGCCCTATTACAATACTCAAATGGTGAGAATTGGAAGATAATGATTAGGTCCAATCTCAGACATAGCCTAAATACTTGTCTTGCAAGGAGGACTCATAAGAGACACTCTACCCTCTTTAAACCCATAAGTCTTTATGTGCTTGTGTACTTTGATTGATTTCTTTATGTAGTGCATGTGGTTTGACTTTGTGATTTGCTTGATAGAATACTTAATTATGATTCTTGGATTAATCATTGATATTGAATTATTAACTGTTATTTAATTTAAAAATGGAAAAATGTTAAAATAAGACGATATTTTCATTATTGAAATTATATGGATATTCATTAAATTAAAAGATTTAATTTAAAATCCTAATTTAGAAAACTACATTGAAAGGATTTAAAAATTAAATATTAAAAAATTAAACTTTAAATATTGTGTAGCATTATTATTTAATTAATAAAAATTTAAAATTTAGTAACATTTAAATAATGCACTTAAGTTATCTTTACTAATTAAATAATTAAAAAATGTTTTTATTATGAATTTGCTTTAAATAATAAAATGGAGAAATAAAAAAATATTTTCAATTTAAAAATAAGGAATTGTGCATGAAAGGAGTAATTAAATAAAATAATTATAATTTTAGAGCTTGTGGAGACAAAAACCCTATTAGGGAATTATAATTCTTTATTAGAGAGCTTTCAGGTCATTATTGCACACAGGTTTTGGAGAGCAACTCTAGGGTTTGAAAAAGAAGGAAATTTTGGTGAATCGATGGATTTGGTTGCAGGAGGAATTTCACTTGGCTGCTAGATTTGTAGCATCAATGTGAGGTAGGGTTTGAAAATGCAAGATTAAATATTTAATTGGAACAAATCTATTTGCTTCGTGTTTTCTAGGTGCTTGAATCTTGTTTGTCATTTTGGTTATTTTCCTCGAATTTGTGTGAATGAAAATCAGATTCTCAATTGTTTCTACAGATGAAAATTTTAGGGAGAAAATGAATTTTGAGGCTAGGGTTTGATGGAAATATTATTGGGATTGAATTCACAATTTGTTTAAAAATCCTTCTTGTTTTATTCTTTCAAAAAAGAAAAAAAGAAAAAGGGTTAGCTAGAAAAAATTCGTCCAACGGGTATTGTGCAAAAAAATAGTTTAAATTTTTTTTTTTTTTTGGTATATTCAAAAAAATAAATTTAATGCAATTTTTTTTGGGGCCAGGCCATGACCCCCCAACCCCTATGCATGTTGTCGAGGCAACAAGTGTTGCCAAAGCAGTGCGATTTGCCGAGCCAACTCTCTTCCCAAGGTGAAGGCCACGTGAGCCCTTTCGGGCTATGATTGCGAGTTATATATATATATATATCATAGAATATTAAATTAATTTATATATTATATTTTAAATATTAAATTAATTTATATATTATATTTTAAATATTATTTTTCAATATAGATTTTATTAAATATGTTTTAATTTAACTATTAAAATTTTAATATTGTTCTTAATAAATATATATTTTGAAATATTAAATAGTTTCAAATGAGAATTATGTTATTTCTTTTATATAAAGTTTTTGAATGCTTATCAAATTATTAATGGATAATTGTTCTCGTCTTTATGTATACTATATTGATTGGTTAAAATGAAAACCTGAATTTGTCCAATGTTGAGGTTAGTCTAAATTAAATTTGATTATGATTTCTAAATGGAGATGGTACAATTAGGATTGTAATGATTAAATGATGTCTATTCTAATGAAGTGTACAACTTAAATGCATCAACTTAAACATAATAGGCATTCTATTGGTAAAACTAAACTTCATAAAATGATGATTTTAACCATGCAATCTTGGATATTTGCATCTTACCATTGTGTGTGTTTGAGTCACATATGCTTTTCATGATGGTTCTTTTTCTTGTATAGTTGGCTAATTAGGATGTACACCAGAGGTTGTCACTTATTGTTATTCTTTTCTGATGTTATATGTTCTAAATATTGAGATGAGCTTGCATTTTAAATTGAGTATTGTATTTATGAGGATTGCTATGTGGGGTATTTAGGTTTACTTGGGTTGGGGAGCCAACTTATTATTTTTTGGGTTGCCTATTAAGGAACTAAGTTTGACCATCATGGGTGTTGTGGTATGGGACACAATTGTGTTTTATGTACTTGGGAGAGGTTTTCTAGGTACATGTCTTTGGGAGTGGCTTGTAGTAAGGGTCTGAGACCCAAAGTGGTTAGTGACAGGGTAACCTATTGTAAGTTATGTAATAAATGATAATCTAGTAATATTTTGGGAAGCACACTAAAAAGATAAGTTAGAGATATTCCCTCACCCATGCCTTGAGTGCTTGTATAGACTAAGGACGGGAATGGGATGGCACTATGACTAGTTTACCTCATCTTCTTGAGAGGATATTCTAGTTTCGCATGTGTCACATTGAGGGTTTGGGGTTCAGAGTAACCAGTCTAGGGAACTCAATGCTTGAGGGTTTGAGGTCTATTGAGACATTAGTTCAGGGTAACTCAAGTAGTTTGACCATGAGATGACACTCCCTAAAATGTGGCTCGAGTCTCCTCCATAGATTTTGTACTTGCCTTTGGTGGTGCAATTATTGGTGTTATGCTTATTGTTGGATGTATTTAATGTTGTTGTTTACTTTCATTAATGGTGATTGTTAAATTATGGTGATTGTACTTTTGACATGTGTCTTTTGTCTCGAGGTGGCTATCTTTTGGGACTGTATATCATGATTTTGGTAATTCGATTTATACTTGGTTTATGCATGTTATTTTGTTATGTGATGATGGTATTGGATTGAGTGTTCATTCTATTTGGATTATTTTTTTGGAGTAGATTGTACACCCTTGAGGCAGATTTGGCTATTAGGATTCCTTTCCTAGGATTTTTTTATGATTGATTAACCATTTGCAAATCGTTCACTATCTTCTCTGCATGGTGGGAGTGGAAGCCTAACTAGGTAACCACACGGCTGGGAGGTAGTGTCTTCTTGCCATTTGGGTCCCCCTAAAATTTCCAACTATTGGATGTTCAATGATGCAGTTGTACCTTTATCATACTTATTTCTATCATGGAGACTTCTACTCATATGATGTATTTATATGATCTCATGCATTTTTTTTAATGTATTTGTATCTATTCTTGCATACCATATGACATGTGCAGTGGATGTTATTTATTGGATGTACTTTCATTATATTAGTTGTACTTATGCATTTTCTTATGAGATTATGTATATGTTACTTCTTTATGATCATGAGACATTGTACTTGAAATATTAAACTAATTAATCTAACTTCTTAATGTAGCACAATGTGAAGGAGCCCTTGAGGAATGGAAAATTGTATTGGTAATTTCTTATGTGTACTTGAAGTGAATGTGCATATTGCTTCTGCATTGTTATCTTGTGTTGTTTAAACTAAAAAAAATAGTTCTGTAAACATCATAACATATTAGGTTTATCTCTCTTAGGTTCCCGAGTGGAGTGTTACACTTCCAACATGACACTTTGATCTGACCTATACACTTGGTAGTTTTAAAATCTTCTACTTTTCTCCAACCTTCCTCCATAAAGGTGTTGTAAAGATATTAGAGTTGTGGATGATCATATATGATAGCCGAATGACCATCCCAAGAGTCAACCAAAATCAACACTTTTGATCGCCTATTGCAAATCCAAAATAGGCTCTCCCTAATAAGTTAGGAGCCCTTTTATAAAGTGTCCCAAATATAGGAGCCTTTACCAACTAGATAATAGTGGAGTACCTCATAGCCATAAGCACAAGGGAGGTACTTAAGATAAAGAACCTTGGCCCATTCATGCTCCTAGGATATACACCATCTCCAATATAATTTAAAGTTGCCAAGGTCTAACAAACTAGTGAGAAGGAACAAAGCCCAAGCCCACCCACACTCTATGGTCTACAAACCAAATCCCATTTGAATAAACTCCACTTGGATGTATGAATGCTCCCAAAAAAAAGAATTTTTCACAAAATAGCATCAAATTTTTGAACAAAACTTGAGGGAGGAATCTGCACAAAGCATTATAAATAAACAATGTTTGAACCATAGTCTTCGAGAGCATTAGTCTACCAATAGTAGATAACCACTTATTGGACCAATAATTGATCCTGATCGTTATCTTATCCAAAATATCTTTCATAAAGTCTTTATGTTGGGAGCCCAAGCACAAGGGCACACCCATGTATTTTAGGGGAAGAGAGCCAGTTCAAAACAAAAGAATTCGGGCAATTTGATTATATATACTCCAAGAAGTATTGAAGAAATAGATAAAGACTTGCCCTTATTAATCCATTAGCCTAAGGCCCTCAAGTTGATATCCAAAGCATTCCTAAAATTTGTAGCTTCGCTGATCCTAGCTCTTCCCATCAAGCCAATGTCTTCCACAAACTGAAGATGTGAATAGGAGGGAAAATCATCTCTCGAAGTCCATCCTTGAATAAGCCCATGATTTATTTGGAAGGTTAGAAATCTACCTAACTCCTCATCCATGATAATAAACAAGTAGGGGGATAAGGGATCCCCTTTCCTCAGGCCACAGGAAGCACCAAATAAATATGAGGGCTCACCATTAATGAACATAGAAGAAAGAATAGGTCACACAACTAAAAACCCAATTCACCCACTCTTCAACAAAACCATACCTCAAAATTATTTTCCTTAAGAAATCCTAACTCACCCTATCATATTCTTTGGCCATGTTGAGTTTGATAAACATAACCTTCTCCTTAGACTTTTCCATTGAATGCATCACTTTCATAGCTATAACAATACCCTCAAGGATCTGACGACCATTGAAAAAACCACATTGTTCCTTGGATATCAGAGTGCTCAAGAAAGGTTTTAGCCATTCAACAATCATTTTTTTGATAATCTTTTAGACCACATTACATAGAGAAATAGGTCTAAATTGGTCTAGCCTATTGCCCCCTTCCTTCTTAAGAATAAGCGCTAGGAAGGTAGAGTTCATGGACCTAACTATTTTTTAATTCTAGTACACCTTGTGGACTACCTCCAATTGATCATGTTTAAAAATTTCCCAAAACTCTTGATAGAACTCAATAGGGAAGCCATAAGGAATAGGTAACTTAAATTTTTGCATGTAAAAGACCACCTCTTCCAATTTGGGGAAAAATTTGGGGCGAAGTAAAGCCTCATTCATCCCTGCAAAACCTAGGGGTGAGATACAATTCAAAATAGTTTTCTCCTCCTCAGAAGTCCTTATGTCTTCTTTAGAAAACATATCTAAAAATTAATTGACTGCCTCTTTGGAAATGTCTTCATGAGAATAGATAACGAAGCCATTTGAGACAAGAGAAGAGATAGAGTTCTCGTATCTTTGAGCCTTATCCAAATTATGGAAGAAAGAAGTATTTTAGTCCCCCTCTAGAAGCCAATCAATTCATGACTTCTATTTCCATAAAATCTCTTCTCGAAGCTCCCATTCTTCCAAGTCCTTGAGATCCAAGAATTCATCCCTACAGAGGTTTAGAGACATCCCTTGATCCCTAATCTAATGAACAACCTCATCCAACTTAAATTGGGTAGCCAACCTCTGGACTTGAAGATTTCAAAAGAAGAACACCTTATTCCACTTCTTGAGCCTATATTTCACATGTTGGTATCTTTTAGTGAAGGTATACATGGCCCATCCATGTGCTAACTTACCCTCACATCACCAACCTACCATAAGATCATTCAAAGGCTGATCCTACAACCGCATCAAATGAAACTTGAAAGAAGGGTTCTTTCAAGTTTTGAAAGAGGAGATAGAAATCTTGATAGGCAAATGATTTGAACCCCTCCAATCAAGAATATGAGAGTTAATGGACCACCTGTCACAAACCCAAAAGAAAGAGACTAGAAATATGCCAAGCCTTTCAGAGATAACTTTATCCCCACTCCTTCTATTATTCCATGTAAAGACACCATTGCTAGAATTTCCATCAATGAGATTTAGAGTATCAATATTACTTCTAAGAAAGTGTGAGTATGGGTCTAGCCTATGGGTGCCTCCCCATTTTTCCTCTAAACCAAAAATAGTAGTAAAGTCCCCAACTAGAATCTAAGAAAGGAAGGGATCTAGAGAGAAAACATAATGAATATATGACCAAAGAGACATCTTCCCTAAAATATTAGTAGGAGCATAAATACCTATGAAAAATACTATTGATAAAAATTATTCAATTGTATATTGGCATTGATGTTACACAAATTTTATAGTCTAACCGAGCATTGCTAGTAGGAAATAAACTCAAATGACTCCTGTATCAGCTGAGCAGAAGACAAGTTCAATGATCTAGTTGAAGCCAAGCTAGGTTGGTCACCAAAGGATTTCAATTATAACCAAGTTAGAAGTTTAGTGTAAACCAAGTCAGGTTGGTTACCAAGGAACTCAGTGGTAACTGAGTGACTCAATTTTAGTTCAAGCTGAGCTACATCAAAATAATAAATTTTTTATTTTTATTTTTATTTTTTATACAAGCCAACTTAATGGATGTTAATTATTTATTGTAAGGATATTCAAGCTGACTTGACATTGTATTTCATATATATGAAAGGTGAAGATGTGGATTGAATAGTGTGAAAAGTGTTGAAGAAGATAAGATGCAAATAGAGAAGGATATCTAATTAAGGGCAAAATATTCTAGGAGCTACAAAGAATATTTTGATTAGGAAGGATCTAGAGGATAAACTAGAATAGTGATCTAAATCTACAGTCCTGTTGCTCCATAAATTAGGTCAATCATTGCTACTCTCTAACAATTGGGCACCGGCTACGGTGCAACATATTTGCACCGGCCGGTGATATCATTTCTTCATGTCCATCCATCATCGTACTCTGTCACATCTGTACCATCGTACTCTGTCGCACTGTACCACCGAGTTAATGTTTACGAAAAATACGTATCGTCAGCTGCACATAGTGCAAGGTATATATATTTTTGAATATAATGTAACTTAAACACTTATTTTGTGCGTGCTTGTTTTTAATTTTTACGTAAGTTTATTCAAGTAAAATTTGAATGAATAATTTGTGAGTTCATTCAAATAATTCAACATAGATTTGTTTTACGAATTATCAAATTTGATTTTTTCAAATTTACATAAATTTGAAATTTGTCTCTTTTTTTTTCAAAATTTTAAATGAATTATTTTTAAAGTTTTCTTGATATTAAATTTAAAATTATAAAACTTGACAGTGTATGATTTATAATTTTAAGTTTAAATTTGATAATAGATTATAAATATAATAAATTAGAAGCTATTTTTTCGAAAAAAAAAAAAAACTTTTATTTAACAATATATAATACTGACAAAATTTAATTATGTTCTTATTTTACAAATTAAAAATAATATAAAATTTATACTAATTGTTTTATTTTGTTGTATTTCATTTTGTTTATAAACATTCTAAAAATATAAAAAATATCAATTACTAATGTGTCATACTAATATTTTAGAATTAAAATTTTAAATATATAAAATATTAAAAAATTCGATTTAAACTCATCTTCCATTAGATGTAATATATAAGTATTTTCTTAAAAATATTTTAATTATCTAAAATATATATATATATATATATATATATATATATATATATATATATATATATATAAAAGAAGATAGTAAAGAAATAAATACTATTTTAGATAATTAAAATATTTTTAAGAAAATACTTATATATTACATCTAATGGAAGATGAGCTTAAATCAATGTTTTTAATATTTTATATATTTAAAATTTTAATTCTAAAATATTAGTATGACACATTAGTAATTGATATTTTTTATATTTTTAGAATGTTTATAAATGTATTTATAATTACTAATAATAATAATATGAAGATTTAAAATAAGTACTTTTCAATTATTTTTATGTTTTTATATAGTTCGGACTTTAATGAATTTGTATTATCTATATAAAGATATAAAAATGTATCTTTAGATATATGTATCAATGTATATGTTTTCTAAAACTAAAATGTAATGTCTAAATAAAAATAAAAATTCTAAAAGTATATAGGAATAAAACATTAAGATAGTTTAACAAACCTAAGGTAGAATATATATATATATAATCATCAAAATGAAATACAACAAAATAAAACAATTAGTATAAATTTTATTTTATTTTTAATATGTAAAATAGAAACATAATTAAATTTTGTCACTATTATATATTGTTAAATAAAAGTTTTTTTTTTTCTTTGAAAAAAAACTTCTAATTTATTAAATTTATAATCTATTATCAAATTATACTTAAAATTATAAATCATACATTGTCATTAAAAATAGGACAAAGTTTTATAATTTTAAATTTAATATCAAGAAAGTTTTAAAAATAATTCATTTAAAATTTTGAAAAAAAAAAGAGAGACAAATTTCAAATTTATTTAAATAAAAAAAAAAAAATATATATTTGATAATTCGTAAAACATATTAAAATTTAGTAATTCGTAAAACATATTAAAACAAATCTATGTCAAACTCACAAATTATTCATTCAATTTTTACTTAAATAAACTTTAAAAGTTCAAAACAAGCAAGCACAAAATAAGTGTTTAAGTTACATTATATTCAAAAATATATATACCTTGCACTATGTGCAGCTGACGATCGTATTTTTCCTAAACATTAACTCGGTGGTACAGTGTGACAAAGTACGATGGTACAGATGTGACAGAGTACGATGATGGATGGACATGAAGAAATGATATCACCGACCGGTGCAAATATGTTGCACCGTAGCCGGTGCCAATATGTTGCACCGTAGCCAGTGCCGATTGAGTGAGACAACTTAAAAAGCAGAGAGAATGTGTCCACTGTCCGTGTCAATCACCGTAGGCTTTTTGTGCACTTACGCCTCCTATGTTGTCATTCTTGTACTGGTAGGTGGGCTATGAGGCATAATATAGTCGATTGACTTTATGTAGCAAATTTATGTGGTACTTAGAAGAAGCGAATGAAGAGTACGCTTTTATCAAAATTTTCTTACAAAGTTGCACATCTTCAACTTAATCGTTTAATTATTTAATATTAACAGGTTTAGATATTGTTGGGATAGACTATAAGATAATGTAATAAACATTGTAATTAACATGAGAGTAAAGGATTCTAGCTCTCATGAGAAATGACCGTCATAGATTGTTTAAAAAAAAAAAAAAGATTTGACAAATGATGTTTTATAATTTTGGATTGTTAAATGTTTGGTTAAAGGTTGTATGTATATATGGTTTCAAATATGATTGTTATTTAAATTTGCAGATTTTACAAATCAATTTTTGGTTTCCAAAAAAAGATTTTATAAATGTTATTTTGGAAATAATTTTTGGATTGTTAAATGTTTAGTTAAATGTTGTATGTGCATTTGGTTCTTAATACAACTTAATATAAATTAAATATAATACATGTAATTGAACATCATTTGTCTACACGATGTAACATAGTTTTGACACTTCAAAAAGGTTTGTATGGGTGTGAGATATCTTTGGGAATATATGGTGTTCATGGAGATTATATTTAAATTTGCTGGACAAGTGTTCCTTTGGTCAAGACCGTAGTTAATTTAATGATAACTAGCACTTGCATGAAAGGATGTAATGTTTAAGCTGATATAAGCATATGCTCCATAGTATTGTCTAAAATGTAATTTTTTGGAATTGGTAGTAAGGGTATTTAACAAACAAATTATAAACAATAACCTAATGTCTTCAAGGTTACTCCTTGGAACTGTCTAATTAAGTTTTATTAAGAAATGCTATAGTTAAGGTTGTTTGCAATTTCATATATTTTACTAAAGAAGCTTAAATTGTTTAGTTAAATATAAAACTTAACAATAAATATAAAAATTATTTCAATAATTTTTATAAGTCAAATCGTAAGACTATTTCTTTTATTTTATCTTCTATTTTTTTATCATTTTAATTAATATCTTATTTTGAAACTTAAGTGTGAACACCAAAGTAAAGAATAAAGAAAAGTAGATTAAAAAATGATTAGATATAGTTAATATAATTGAAAATTAGTAAAAGATAACATAAAAAGAAAGTCAATTCATTCAAATAGAAGATTAAATCAATAAATATTACTAATTTTTAAAAATTAATTAAAGAAAGTTATTAATTTTTTCAATATTTATTGTCAAATTAAAAAAAAAAGATAAATAAGGAAAAATACCTAGTAGCTATACTCACCATTTTGAAGAAGTATTTTCTTGAATATTCAACTTCCTTATCATATTGTCATTCACTTCACAACTACTAATAACGGTGCAAGACAGTTGCTTCCCAAGCATAAATTATATTTTTTCTACTTCATATTCATATACATGACAGTCAAGGACAAAAAATTATACCATCCTTATATGGTATTATCGATGCAAGAAATGGATAACTTATCATTCAACCCAAAGTCAAAAGCCAATTTTTTCAGCTTATACTTGATAGAAAATTATTCTTTGTAATTCAACCGGGAAAAATAACATGTGGACAACCACCATAGACAATTAGAAAGTGACATGATATCCATCAAGTAATTGTTCACACTTCTAAGAATTTACCTTTTTCTAGGTTGGTGGCAGTATTAGTTGATTAGTTTCATCGAATATAATATGATTCTTCCCTTATCATTTTTGGATTGATGTAGCTTCCAGATCCTATGCTTCTTCTAAATCCTTCTATTTCATAGACTTGGCCAGGTATTTTATAGCCGGGGACAGTGTGAGGGGCATGTTGTGCACCATTTAGGGATTTTGGCCTCCAAGGCATTTGTTTAAGCCACGAGAAGCAACATGCCTATGTAGTATTTGAGTATTTGATCAAAAAGTTTCTAAACTATTGCTAATTTGGAGAGCAATTGGAATGACTTCAAATGATGTCTTATCTTCCAGAATAAAAAACCACTTGTATAGAAAGATTTTAACGATTTAAATTATCTTATGAAAACAAGGTGAAAAAAACCCCAATGTAATGATTGTAGAAGCAAATTCATAAAACCTTTTAGATGTATGGATTTATTTTTCAAACATCTTTACACTATATAGATATAAAAGTGACAACATGAAAGCATCATAAGCATCAAGTTTATACTCAACAATGTATAACCCACTCTATCTATCTCATAGATTCATACAACAACACCTGTTTTGCTTAACTTAATCTCAAAATCTTGAATAAATCCATTAGATGACACTTTTCTATCATCATACCTTATAAGAAAATTCAACTGCAACCAATCCAAAAAAATTTGAGGAACCCCAATTCAACTCATTGTATTTCCTTTGAATTTTTAGATTTGATAAACTTATAGGCACATGTCACAGTTGCACAACTTCATATGGCTACTGATCTTCTAGACTCCACTTTGTCTATGTTACATTCTTCTATAGATTCCAAGGTCCAAGCCCTTCGCTAGTGACTTCAGAATCAAAATAAGAATTTGTCATACTCTAGCCTAAAACAAAGGAAGCATTAATATGCTCGTATGCCCGAAAAAAAAACCACATTGTAGATCTGAACCTTCACTATGGAAAATAAAGCTAAGAAAAAAAACCCTCATAAAATGAATTGATGTATTTGCCAAAGAAAACCTAGTTTAAGCCCTCCATGTGATTGAACTCTTAAAGAAAACTTCAACATGCATATTTTAAACCTATGCATTTAAGAAACTCAAGTATGAAAACTATAAGTCTTGGAGTATAAGACATTAAAAAAACCAACAAGCATCCACAACTGAATAATAACAAATCTCATTGGAGTATAATTTATGACAAGTTATTAATCTTTGCATTCATCATAGATCAAAACCGGTATAGATTCTTAGTCCACAAGGACACAATCACTTAAAGAGATAACATTGATTTCAATAAGCATAGTCATCCTATACACCAAAACCCTAAAGGTAAGAAGATAAAGACTAAAGATCAAACCCTAGCTAACTTCTCTAGCCACCATCTTCAGACACACCGCTCCATCGTAGCCTTTGGTGTTAGGATTAACCTCAACTAGAAATAACAGTTACATGCAAATATAACCAATATCAAAAAATAATAGATCGCACATAAGAGAATACAAGACACCAAGATTTAATGTGGTTCACCCATCCTTGGGCTACGTCCATCAACAAGTCCAATATTATTATGATCTAGTGATTACAACTTAATTACAACTCATAATCCCTTACAGCTCAATACTGCCACAAGAACCAATTTTCACATCACACATTATAAAAATCTCTAACCCTAACCCTTTTTATACAAGCTTTTTGCTGCTTACAAAATTAGAGCTAGAATAATTAAAAAATAGTAGCCGATGCCTTTTACAATATAAGGTCATTTTTGGGTTTAGGGGCCCTGCCCCCGAAAACCCTTGCGGGGGCATTGCCCCTTGACCTTGCAGGGACACTGCCTCTTGACCATGTCTTGAGGGCACTGCCCCCAAACCCTTATAGAAATAATATGGGGAGAAAACCATGCCGAATAAACCTCCAAGTTTGATTAGGCTCCACATCACAACAATCTCCCACTTGGAGACTAATCAAGCTCCACAACAATAACCTCCCACTTGGAGATTGATCATAGCACTGTTAAACATGTAGCTCCCACTAGAATATTAAACCACCCTAGAATCTGCTGTTCTTTTACTCTATTCAGTCTAGAAGACCAACCGAAGCTGAAGAGGAGTTCAACTTCTGCCTTGTTACTACCTTTGTAAACATATTTGTTGGATTGCCATTTGTATATATCTTCTCCAACTTTAACTATCCATCATCCAAAACTGACTGAATGAAATGGTACCACAACTATATGTGTTTTGTCTTTGGATGTAGAGCTAAATTCTTTGCAAGATGAATGACACTGTGACTTTTTGTAAACAAATAATTATCCCTCTATGGATGTCCCAACTCTTCCATGAAAAACTGAAGCCATATAATCTCCTTGGTTGCCTCTGTAGCAGAAACATACTCTGCCTATGTAGTGGATAAAGCATTAACCTTTTGTAACCTAGAAACCTAGCTCACTGCCGCTCCACCAATAGTAAATACATAACTTGTAGTACTCTGCCTGGTATAAATATTTCCTACCAAATTTGAGTCAACATATCCCTGCAAATCAATAATAGAGCCTCCAAAATGTCACTTACTGAATGTTCCTCTCAAATATCTGAGAATCCATTTAACCACATTCCAATGTTCAAGCCTTGGATGACTCATATACCTACTAACAACTCCCACTGTATGTGCAATATCTAGCCTTGTAAATACCATAGCATACATCAAGCTTCTTACAGTTGAAGCATAAGGTACCTTGGACATCTTATCCTCCTCTTCTTGTGTCTTGGAACACATCTCCTTAGTCAACTTCAAATGACCAGGCAAAGGTGTGTTGACAGCTTTAGCATTCTCCATAGAGAAATCTTGCAACACCTTTGCAATATAATTAGCTTGAGAGAATGTCAATTTCCTATTCTTCCCTATCTCTGCAAATCTTCATACCAAGGATTTGTTTTGCTGTCCCCAAATCCTTCATAGCAAATGCATGTGCTAATTGGTATTTTAGCCCCTTAATGTGATCCATGTTAGACCCAGCTACAAGCATATCATCAACATATAAACATAAAATAATGTAGCTACCATCATCTAACCTCTTAAAATAAACATAATGATTTGAGTGACACTTACTATATCCATGCTTATGCATAAACTTGCCAAATTTTAGATACCATTTCCGAGGCGCTTGTTTCAAACCATATAAACTTTTCTTTAGTCTGCACACTAAGTTTTCCTTACCTTTCACCTCAAATCCCTGTAGTTGTGCCATATAAATGTCTTCATCCAAATCACCATGAAGGAAAACTATTTTAACATCAAGCTGCTCCAAATGCAAATCTTTAGTAGCCACAATACTAAAAACAATATGGATAAAAGTCATTTTAACAACAAGAGAGAACATCTCATCAAAATCAATGCCTTTTTTCTGTTCAAACCATTTTACAACTAACCTGGCTTTAAATCTTTTCTTATCTCCATCCTCTTCTTTTAACTTGTAAGCCCATTTATTCCATAAAACCCTTTTACCTGTAGGCAACTTGCATAAATCCCATGTCTTATTTTTCAAAAAATAGTCCATTTCTTCTTTCATTGCAGACTCCCAATGAATCTTTGTATCCACCTACATAGCTTCATTATAACATTCAGGCTCACTAGCATTAGTAAGTAAAATAGAATACAAGGAAGGAGAAAATCTTTCTAGAGGTCTACTTAGCCTTGTTGACCTTCTAACATTCACTAGGGTGTGTGGTATTTGTTGTTTCGATTGTTGCACATCATGAGGAATTGCTGGAACATCGACTTTTGGAGTACCATCCAACACTACATAATCATCTTTCTTCTCATGTTGCTGCAATAGATCTTTGTACAACACTTTCTCATTGAATATGACATCCCTACTTCTTAAAATTTTACGATTTTCAAAGTCCCAAAGCTTATAACCAAATTTATTAATGCCATATCCAAAAAATACACATTTCTTTGACTTAGCTTCTAGCTTGGTTCTATTTTTAGAATCTATAAGAGCAAATACTTCACAACCAAAGGTTTTGAGAAAAGAATTACTCACATTCTTCCCAGTCCATGCTTCCTTTGGAATACCACAAACCAAAGGAGTAGAGGGATCTCTATTAATCAAATATACAATAGTATTGATAGCCTTTTCCCACATGTTTAAAGGCAACCCTACATCCAACCCCATGCTTCTTGCACGCTCCATTATAGTCTTGTTCATGCATTCGACCACTCCATTTTCTTGTGGAGTCCTTGGAACAGTTTTAATTAGATTTGAGACATTTTAATTTCTTTCCAGTCTCATTTTCAACCAAGCATTTCCATTTCTTAAAAGTTTGAAATACATTAGATTTTTGTCTAAGGAAATAAACCCATACTTTCCTAGTTGCATCATCAATAATGTAACATAATAATGAGATCCACCAAAGGAAGACACCTGAGCTGGTCCCCATACATCTGTATGCACAAGCTCTAATCTCTCACTTTTGTTTTCCTTCCTAGTATTCACAAAACTCACTCTCTTTTGTTTTCCATGCACACAACTTTCATAGAAATCCATATTGACACATTTCAGGCCTGATAAATCTTTCTTTAAATGAAGTACTTTCATACCTTTCTCACTCATCTGCCCAATTTTTTTGTGCCACAATGTTGTATCATAATTTATAACAGCTATTTGTTCTCCCTACTCAACTGCAACAACTATTCCTGAACATTCATTTCTTTGAAACAATTAAAGTAGAGGGAACAATATGACCTGTACAAAGACATAAGATGCTTACTTTCACACCTTTTTCTACTACAAGAGAACCTTTTGAAACCGTCCAATTTTTATCATTAAAAGTAACTACATAACACTCATCACTAAATTACCCTGCTAAAATTAAATTTTTACTTAACCTTGGAACATGTCTTACCTCATGTAGTAGCCAATGATTCCCATTCTACAACTTAATCTTAACTTTTCCCTTTCTAACAACATGACTAGGTTCATTATCCCCCAAATAAACAAGTCCAAAATCCCCTTAGACATAATCAATAAAATAACTTCTATGAGCTATGTAGCATGAAATGAAGCACCAGAATCTAAAACCCATGAATCATCAATACTTTCTAAAGATAGAAGCAAAGCATCCTCTTCAATTTTGTTACTTACCATATTTTCCTCCTTGTTCCCTTCTAGTTTATTTCCATTATTTTTTCGAGTCCAACGATCTCTTGGTCCTTTGGATTGATACCTCTTCCTCTTTGACTTTCCTCTTGATTTTTCACAATTTCTAGAATTATTTCTTCTCTCAATCATTTTGCCTCTACTTTGTGTGTTCTAAGCACTTCCTAATGTAGATCCACCTACGGTTTTCCTATGAGTTTCCTCACTCAAAATAACACTGATCACATCATCATATTTTAGAGTATTAGATCCAGAAACAAAATTACTCACAACCATAACTTAGCCATTCTAGCTTTTAGGCAAAGAACACAAAATCAAGAGAGCCCTATTTTCTTCATCAAAGTTAATACCCATAGAAAATAACTGACTAGTAATAGTATTAAAATCATTTAAATGATCTGCAATAGACCCACCTTTTTCCATTTTCATATTAAATAAATGCTTCATGAGAAATACTTTATTTGAAGCAGAGGGCTTTTCATACAATTTTGCTAGGGTTTTCATCAACTCTTCTGTCGTCTTCACTTCTGTAATTTTAAATGTCACTGATGGTGCCAAGCATAATCAAATGCTTTCAAGTGCCTTTCTGTCTAAAAGATCCCACTCATCATTTGTCATAGATCCTTGATTCTTGGTTTTTCCTTCCAATAGCTTCCATAAATCCTTCTGATAGAGATAATCTTCCATTTGCATCTTCCATAACTGAAATTTTTTCCCATTAAACTTGTTAATCCTCAACTTACCCTTGTCTACCATTGCTTCCACTCAACTGTGAGACTCCCATTCAATTGTGAGACATCTGGCTAAAAAAAATGATGACTGTCTGGCTCTGATACCACTTGTTAGGGTTAACTTCAAATAGAAATAATAGTTACATGCAAATATAACCAATATCAAAAAATAATAGATCGCACATAAGAGAACACAAGACACTAGGATTTAACATGGTTCACCCAATCTCTGGGCTACATCCACCAACAACAAGTCCAATACTATTATGATCCAATGATTACAATCTGATTACAACCCATAATCCCTTACAACTCAATACCACCGCAAGAACCAATTTTTGAATCAAACATTATAAAAATCCCTAACCCTAAGCCTTTTTATATAGGCTTTTTGCTACTTACAAAATTAGGGCTAGAATAATATTAAAAATAGTAGCCGATGCCTTTTACAATATAAGGTCATTTACTACGATAGGGAGCACACCTAGGGTGCCACCCCAGGATCCCACAGGGGCGTTGCTCCTTGACCCCATCCTGGGGGCGTTGCCCCCAAACCCTCGTAGAAATAATATGGGGAGAAAATCACGTCAAATAAACCTCTGAGTCTGATTGGGCTCCACATTAACATTTTTGGGCACAGTTTAAATTAATATTTATTCCATCCAAGTCTTGTAATTCACCCCTTTAATGACATCCTCATAGATTGTTCATCTATAAAGGTTACAAATCCAAACCCTTAGCATCTTCTAGTCTCATGGTTTCTTACAACCTAATACAATTACACAAAAGAAAACAATTAATTAACAAACAATATAGATCTATGCCAATATTTGAAGCACCAAAACCATAAATAGAAAGAAAGAACACACATGAATTTAAATGACCTTTGAATCCATGACTTTGCCAAAATCCGGAAGGCATCTTAAAAGCTCTTGTAATTGGTGGACAAGGAAATATGACCAACAAAGTAGCAGAATTTGACATCAGCCACAACCATTTTGGATCCAGAAACAATCCTACAAACCTAAATTATATAACTTTCAACTATCCAATAACCGCCAGCTTCCCCTATTTAGCATAAGTGACTCTTCATTTAATGGTTGCAATTTTTGTGTTTAACCATTTCTTTAGCGTAATATCGTTCAATTCACAACTTTTTTATAGTAAAAAATACACAAACTACTTGTATTTGTACAATTTAAAATTTCCTGCCATCCATCATTTGACAGTTTTTAGATATATGAAAAGTTTCTGACCATTGTGTGCCACAATAAAAAAGCCTATCAACATAATTAATGCATGAAAATACAACAATTAATCATGTGGTATGTTTCTTCAATGTTCATGCAATGTTGAAGTATCATCTTTTTGGGTCTTCTTACAATTAATTTCAAGTGAGTCCTAGATTAAATCTTATACAATTCAAATATGTTAGAGCTAATACTTAATACATTATCCCAATTAAAGATAATTTATGCTTTTGTGAGCTTCAATCTAGCAAGTAGGGAAACATGGGTCTATTCAAAAAACTCAAATTTAACAATAAATGAATCAAATATGTATTAAGGATAAGTGACTTGAGCGTTGTACACCAACAAAGGAAAAATTTCCATGCAGTCTCTCATTTTTCTCACCATGGTTCCATTGTTGTTTATTTTGACCTAGCCTTTGGTTGTTGAGGGTTCAACATTACTATCACTATTTCATGTTGTTGATTATCTCTTAGTGGGCTCCACCATCTTCCTCTTGTGAAGAGGACCTCTCTAAAAGTATCACTTGGATAAAGACACTACAATATCTTATTCTCCTCCCCATGGTGCGGTGAGTTTATGCATTATTGATGTTAGTTACTAGTTGTGCTACTAGTTTGTTGTCAATAGCCTTTTTTGACCTCATTGTAAATTAGCTATAACAGATTTTCACAATCCATGATATTGTATTTATGTGCAAGTTTATCAACATGAAAATTTTAGATAATAATCATTGTAAATATTTTCTTTGTTCTGTTATTTTATTACCTTTGGATTGTAGTGATGTAAGGGATGTCACCCTTGTTTTGTTGATTTAAGTGTACAAAAAATGACTTGTGCACAAAAATATGTTTGAATTAATATATGCCAATATTTAGAAGAATACTCAATTTACTATTTATTTTATCATATTATATGTCACTAAGAACTATTTATTTATATTTATTGGCTCATAATGATTGTAATGAAGGGTGCTCCCCTTGATACCACAAACACATAACATAAACAACAACAATTTGCGAGAACAAAGTATAGGTTTCTTATTATCTCCACAAATGTGAAATTACATAATTCAAAATTACAATATGCAAAACCACATGGGCGTCTTCGTTACAATAATTTGTAAGATAGAGCTGCAAACTATCACCTAGAGCTGTCTTAGACAACCTATGGGCCTTCCCTATATAGGCAATTTTACACCACTTGGTAAGGTTCTAGACATCAAGTTCTAACCCTTGAGGTTGACCAACCCTAAAATTACATACAAAGTTGGCACAATACAATTTTGACATTTATTTTGGAATTTTCGTCAGTCCAAATTTAGAAGACCATAACTTGTGAACCATTGACCCAATTGGCTATTATAAGCCTATTCCAAAATCCTCGATTTTTGATCTACAAGGGTTAACATGCACAAGCTCCAATCGATCTCATTTTGGAGCCCATCAAGAGTCTCCAAGGCCTTCAAAACTAAGCTTGAAGTTTTTGTACCAAAATTTCACACATTCATAATAACTTCATTGATACTCATGATATAGCAATGAACTTGAATTAGCAAGCTGATATATCCAATATGAACCTCCACCTCTGAAATTAGGACATTTTGAGCTTGTATGATGGACTTACTAACTAGAAAGCCTCCACAAAAAACAACTCTTATTCAATAAACATAAATGAAATATTTTTGGGTGATGCAAGATTGCTCTTACACATAGGACACTCTTGTATCGAACATTTGGGGTAATTTGAGAAGTGGCCCCATCATGTCTCAAGTAGGTAGATGGTCAACCACCTCCTTTTCCATTTATGAGGAATCTTCTACTAGCCTCCCTTTCTATTTGACCATGTACTCTTCATATGTTAAGTTGTACTTTTGCCAACATGTTTGTCTAATATCTCCTCAATCTCCTTTATAGTTGAAGTAATTGCTTGAATACTCCAATGCACTTTTATGAATTCATCTCCATCACCTTCTTCATGATATTCTATTAGATCTAAAATGTTAGATGCTAGTGAAATATTCAGTTCAATAAACAACTCTATTTCATAGGTATTTCTAGAATCATGTTTTTTTAGTATCTTGTATGGTCCAAACTTTTTCATTTTTAACTTATTATATGTACCCACTATAAATCTCTCCTTCCTAAAATGGACCATGACTTCATCTCCAATCTAAAAGTCCTTATACCTAATTTTCCCATCTACCTTAGCTTTATAGTGTGTATTCATCTTTTTGATGTGATTCCTCACCTCTATATGGTTGTTTTTCAAATGCTCTGCAAAATCCTCTATTTCAACACTACTTATCTCTCCTTTATCCAACATCCTCCATTCAAAAGTATTACTGGGACTACTCCCATATACAATAATGAACGGAGATTTATAAGTACTCTTGTTGACATAATTATTGTATGCAAATTCTGCCTCTAGTAAAATCAGATTCCATCCTTTTGGCTTATCTCCAACCAAACATCTCAACAAGTTTTCCAAACTCCTATTCACAACCTTTGTCTATCCACCAATATGTGGATGATGTGATTAGCTAAAATTCAATTCTATCTTTAACTTCTTCCATAATGTACACCACACATACCCAAAAAACTTGGTATCTTCATCTGAAACTATACTCTTTGGCAAACCATGAAGTCTCACCAGCTCTCTAAAAACCAAGTTTGCCACATGAACATCATAATAGTCTTCTTGTAGGGGATGAAATGTGCCATCTTTGAAAACTTGTCAACCATTACAAATACCGAATCATGCCCTCATCGAGTTCTTGGCAAATCAAGAACAAAATCCATGTTGACATCATCCCCTGACTTCTCTAGTAAAAGTAATGGATGACACAACCCTTTATATTAATTCACTAATTTCACCATCTAACATACTAAAAAAATCTATACAAACTTATTTACATCTTGCTACAATTGTGGCTAATAATAATTCTCAGCAACCAACACACTAGTTTTGTCTCTAACAAAATGTCTAGCCAATGCTCCACCATGCTTCCCTTTGATGACATTCTCCCTCATAGAACTTCTTGGAACACACAACTAACTTACTTTGAATAACATACCATCTTGGATTATGAAATCCAACCACTTTGTCCTATCAAGTGTAACAGGTTCTATACAAACTTTCCAAGCTTCGCCGAATCAAGATCTTCTGGATACAAATTTGTGAGTTCCTTGAACTCAACCACCTCAACCTGTATCTTTGTTAGAAAAAGTTGTTTCCTACTAAGAGAATTTGCAAATTTCTTAGATTTTCCACTTCTGTTTAGAAAAAAAATGTATATATTTTCAAAAACTCAATCCATTTCAAATGCCTTTGGTTCAATTTTCCTTGACTATTCAAATATTGCAAAGCTTGATGATCAGTATACAAAAAAATTCCTTAGAAAAAAGATAGTGTCTCCACTTCTTCAATGGATGAACAATAGCATAAATTTCCTCATCATAAAAAAAATATTTTCATTTGGCATCATTCAACTTCTCATTGAAATAAGCAACAGGTCTACCTATTACTCCTATAAATTATCATGTTTCTAATTAATGACAAAATGTCAAGTCAAAGATGTGCATAGCAACCAAGCTACCATATTTTCTGAGCAATGAAAAAGAAATGAATGAGTCCTACTAATATACTAGAGCTCAAGTATTTACCAAGTAATTCTACTCATACCCAACATAAGAGTCAGATAGAGACAACATATTAGAGTTTACTGAGCTACATAGAGGACATCGAGCAAAGAGGACACCAAGAAAAGAGTACACCAAGTGACAATATATTAGAACACTAATTTTAGCTAGTGATATAGAGGCTACATCAAAGTCTGAATTGACATAAATTCTAATGCAACATGATCATTCCGAGTAGGTGAAATGACATTGATTGAGGTAAAGATTTGAAATGATTTTCTTAAAGAATGTGAATTGATTGTTGCTGATTCCAAGGTTGGAAGTCAATGATAATAATGGCTAAAAGAAGAATAAAATGGCATACAATTCTAACCATTGATTACAATCAAAGAATAATTCTAGAAAGTTTCAAAACCCTAATTAGGTCAAACAAGGAAAAGAAAAATGGACAACTATAAAAAGGACATATTAAAAATAGTTTTATGGTTTTTCTTGAGGATGTTGAGATTCATATTATTATTAAAGAGGTAGTGAAGAATTTTATGCTTCTGAGTGAGGTATTGAAGAAAAAAAGACAAAACATAAGCCAAAGATCAGAGTTGAGAACATATTTGAAATGAATTGCAGATCTATCAAAGAAGGTGAAAATCATAGAGAAGAAGAGGAATCTAATCAAGAAAATTAAGTTGTTACTGTAAATATCATTTGCCACTACTTTCTAATTACTATTGTAGTTTTTGTCTAAATCCTTGAAAAAGGTGGACTTAATAGTCTTATATGTAATTCTTTCAATTGAGGACACTTGAAGAGTGTTATAAAATCCTTGAAAAAGGTAGATCCTTATAGGTCTCATTGTATACTCTTTACCAAGTAAGTCATCAAAAGTGACAAACCATTGTAGCCCTAACAAGACACCCTCTTATTGCAGTAGTGATGGATTTATGGGTACCATCTCCAGTGTAGTTTTTCCTCTAAGCAAGGGCTTCTATGATACCAAATGAATGTGTTATGTGTTATTTTTCATGAGCTTATATTTTTTAGTTGATGAATGTTGAATTAGTTATGCTATTTTCTTTACAAAGTATTCTGATAAAATATTAGTGAATACCTAGGTGTAGAAGGGAAAATGATGGTTCTAATTTTTTTTTAAGGATAAAAGCTTTAGAGAATATTGATTCACCCCTCTCTCAGCATCCTAACTCTCATAATTATTCCAATAATTGATATTAGAGATTAGTTATCTTATTGAAGGTTTTACCACCTCAGAGTAAAAGCTCAAAGTTGTGGAGAAGTATAGATTGGATAGGAATATTGAGAATCAGATACTAGAGTTGAGGATGGCCATGAATCAAATTAGTGAACTAAAGAACAACCTAAAGAAGTCCTTGAATAGGAGGAAATAAATTGTTCAAAAAATAAATGAGACAACCTACCAAGAGAAAGTTATTGAAGAATTTTCTAATGAAAACATGTATGATGAATCTGATGCTGCTATAGCCGATCTACTAGAGAAAACCCACAATATTATTGAGAAGGTCAAATCACTATTAAGAGAGCAAGAATCATAGTCTACTAGGATATGTGAAGTAATGGAACAAAAGAGAAAGGCTAAGGATGGAAAAAAGATGATGGAAGAAGACAAGAGACAAATTACTGCAAGAATGGATGCTAAAGATGAAGAAATTTCAAAATGGACACAAAATCACTTTGACATGACAAATCAACTACCCGATGCAAATCATGAAACTAAAAAGATGGAAGAAATTTTTGAGTTAAGAATTGAAAATGAAAGACTAAAGAGCGAGTTGAAATTTGAGAAAGAACTAATTGAGAGAATGAAGAGATCACAATTAAGTATCAAAATACTAGATGAACAATTCAAAGGATAGAGGCAATCGAGAGACACAATTGGATTATATTATATCGAGTATTCTACAACTAAGAAAGGAGAATCATAAAATCAAGGTGAATAGATGAATATGTACAACAATCCAAAACCAAAGAAGCCTACTTGCTATCATTTTAGAAAACATGGACACACAACAAACGTATGTAGGAGAAAAAATGGCGAACAATGTTACTCCTAGATTTGATGGTTATTTTTATCATTGTAATTAGTATGGACAAAAATAATTTGAGTGTATATCCAAGTTTAGTTAGTTAACTAAGAAGTATGCATTTAATGGTCACTGCTATACTTGTAATAAGTTTGGGTACAAGTCTCAAGAGTGTAGATCATTAATGAAGTCCAAATGGAAACCAAGAAAGAAAGGCAACACAATCTATTGGGATTATAATGTGGTATTCATGAATTGGATGTGGAAAGTATGGTCATATTGCTACAAAATGAATGAGATTACTCTTTGGAGGAAGATTTTGGTAATTGGAGAAATTCTAGTAAGGGATGCTATCAATGTCACAAGAACAACCATTTAAGAAATAACTATAGAAACCAAGTGCCCACACCAAAAGAAGTAAATCCAAAAGGTAGAGACAAGATAAATGAGGATGAAATTTGTGAAAAAATGAGCAAGACACAGAGAATGAAGTCATAAAAAAAATTAAACAAGTGTAAAAAATGGTGACACCTCATTCAATGGATTAGGTGTAACCGCCAAATCCAACTAAGCCTTAGGAGAAGGAAAGGAATTGTATTACTAAAGATTTATCTTACACCAGCTCCTAGAATGAAATGGAAGTAAGTTTATAACTACATAATATTTGATGGACAAGGACAATAGTTGAAGTCTAGAAATATGGTAATCAGATATTTTTACTGATTTTTTCAGTAACTAAGAGCCAACAATGATAACCGAGCTAGTAATACTAAAGGTGTGATGATGTTTTACTTGAGTTTGAGATAAATTCAATGCTTCAACTGAACAATGATGAAAGTGGGAAGTGGTGGAGGAATTAGTGGAAGCCAAGTTCATTAAAGATGGTAGAATGTGGAGTATGATGCATTTAATGTTCACTAAAGGTTTTAAAGGTAACTTTATTGCATATACATTTGTGTTTTTATTTTTATTGTTTTACCCTTTGTTTGAAGAACAAAGAAGAAAAATAAAGAAATCTATGCCAAATAATTAGTTGTAGAAGCTTGGTAGTGTGAATTCATTAGCAAATTCATGCACTAGAGAAAGTTGGAAGAAAATGAGTGAAGAGAAAAGTATTTTCCAAAACCCTACAAGTGAAAATGGCTTCAAGTTTTACCAATGTGTAATGATAGACCAAGGCAAAGGTGAATCCTATTGAGTTGATTAAGAATGATTCTTGTGAAGATTCGTAAGTATAAATTATACCTAGAAATCACCACAAAAATGGACAAGGTGGGTGACCTATCTTCAATTCCACTTGGGGTTTTACTTGTTAACAATTTTATTCCTTTTATTACTATTAAATTTCCAAGGTTAGGGATCATGAATTGCAAAAGGTGTATGGGGACATGTTTGTTGATGAAAATTTGATTGATGAGTATAAGAATTTGGAATCAACTGGTCTCATTCATGCCCTACATTTTCCAAAAGAATTTAAGGTGAATTGCATTAGGGTAGTATTGAGAAGAGTGCATGATATGCACATGTGGCTAGATGAACCAATCAAGATCTCAAAAGATGCTACTCATATGGTCACCAACTACCCTATTACTAAAAAGGTCAAAAATATTTGGACAATGTCTAAAAATGAGATTGAAGATAACACTAAAGCATAATGGGATGAAAGAGGTCTAAAAGTGGACACCATAAATAATTTGGAAATAAAATTTAGAGTGTATGTGGTTGCATACAAGATCTTTCAATCTAGAAGGCTAAATAGTGTAGTGTACATGGAATTCAACATAGATTACAAAATTATAAAGAAATGACACGAGTATGATATTGTTGAGCTTCAGCTAAAGCAACTTGTAGACAACATGAAGACTATTTGAGTTGCTAGGTCAAATACATGCAAGTTTGGCTCACTTTTGGTATGTATTTTATTTTAAATGTAAAACTATTTCCCATTTGTTGGTCACATAAATTGGAAGATATATACCATAGTAATCTATCAAATTAATGAGTATATTCAAGCACTAGGAGATAATTTTGAAAGTGTTATGAATGAATACTTTGAGAATTTCAAGTTGAGAATGAATAAGAGATTCAAGATACCCAATACATTGGTTGAAAAATATTGTGATGATGTTTTTTTTCTAGTTGACATTAATAATACACTTTTAAAAGATGTTCTACCAGGGGTTGGATGGCTTGAACCAATGGACTATGAAGTAAACATAGATCAAGCTACTAATGCCATTGAAGCTTTGTTGAATAAGGATGACCCAAAATTCAAGACATATGATGAGGCCAAAGAAAAGATTAAAAATGACATAGTAATCACTAAAATCAAGAATAAATCTAAGATGTTAGTACACTTGAGAGCACATTCGCTGGAAGTGAATCTGAAAAATTGTTAATGATCACCAAAGGAAAGGGTGAAGATGATGTAGGAGAAGAGGGAAAAGGTAAAGAAGTTTTTATTGTCGAGCCACAAATAGTAAAAGATAAGAAAATACTTGTATCTACCCCCATCAATCCAAAGAATATAAGGTACAAAACTTAAACTGCATAGGAAGCTAATCCAACACTATAGATGGGCACTACCAAAATCATAAAGCTCACTCTACCATGGGTTAAAATATATCAGAAAAGGAAGCAATCTCCTGAGTCATCAAGAAAACAAGTTAA
Organism: Cupressus sempervirens; assembly: GCA_028749045.1. NCBI lineage: Eukaryota > Viridiplantae > Streptophyta > Pinopsida > Cupressales > Cupressaceae > Cupressus > Cupressus sempervirens. The sequence goes on along the minus strand of CM053783.1, from coordinate 802,838,799 downwards.
GACATCTACTCAAAGGAGAAGAAAGCTAATAATTAAAGATGATGATGATGATGATGTTGATGATAGTGAAAGAACTGAGTTTGATGAGGTAAGTAATACCTGAGTTGCTACTTTGAAAAGACCTAAAACTATAGATGAAATAACAGATGGTCTTAGTGAAAGTAGTGGCCTAGGAACTTTTAAATATCATAAGTATGAAAAGATGAATGATGAGGATAAAAAGAAAATATAAGATGCTTTGATTGTTTTGATGAAAAAATTAAAATATACACCATTGGAGATCATGTAAGGAAACTTGAAATGAAAAATATAACCATTTCCACATAACCCATAATAGATCTAAAATATATATGCAATTAAAATCCACATGCAAGAGAATAGACAACATACCCATAAAAATGTGACACAAGATATACCTTGGGAAACCCTCATTGAGGCAAAAAACTCAACCTCCAAAAGCATCCATCACCATGTAATTTTCAGCAAAAAACATCATTGCAATACAGCCATAGAAGCCTTGAAAGCCATAGCCACAACCAAGAAATCCATGTGAACAAGCATGAATCCACACATCCCATGCCATGCTTCCAACCTTCAAAAATGCTCCCCTGGCTAACTTGTCAAACCCTGTCTTGCTCAACTTTCCTTTTTTCCTATTGTCCTTTTGTCTTCCTCATACCAACAACTACCCTTGTAGCTTCTTATATAGTAGCAAGTCCCAAAAAACCACCAAGTGATATTATATAAACTATGTGTTAAAACCATGTGCTACTTAACCCACTGACCCCACATTTAAGTCATTTCCACAATATTAAACAATTACATCAAATATTACCACAATGTTACAATACAACTCATCAAGTATATCTCATGGGAATCTTTATATGTTTCACATTCATCTAGGTGCTCCTAGGTGCAACATTACATAATAAAATAAAATAATACAATATAAACAATATTATGCAATGTGTGCAACACATATAATCTCAACAATCTCCCACTTGTCATATACATCACATAGTGTCAATCCGTAGCCACATAAATGAACAAGGAAAAAATCCCTCCCAACACATCCACCATCATGGATCAAAGTACACCTTGCTATATTTGTGTGCAACACACATAATCTCAACAATCTCCCACTTGTCATATACATCACATAGTGTCAATCCGTAGCCACATAAATGAACAAGGAAAAAATCCCTCCCAACACATCCACCATCATGGATCAAAGTACACCTTGCTGTATCTTGGTAGCCACAACAAAATCAAAGTATCCAACCTTTCAAACATGAATGAAGCCACCTCCTATTATGTCAATTCCACTAGACATACATAGAAGCCACCTAAAGAGAAAGCCACCTAACATGTCACATTAAAATATCATAAAATCATGTACTAACAAAAATGTCAAGAAAAAAAACTTGATCCAAAGGTAAACACATGTATCTATAATTGTCAAAATATCCATAGTTGAAATAGAACCTACAACAAGTGCTAACCCATCCAACTATCCATACCTCCAAAGGTATACCAAGTGAATCTCACCAATATATCTAATTTGTAACTTGCAATCACAAGCCTCAAGAGCAATACCTACCATATATATAACTAGAAGCTCCCATTGCAAAAGATAATGTCAAATCTATAATTAATTCACTCACAACATCTCAAAGAAGTGAATCCATGTAGTATTGAGGACATCCACAATACAAAAACTAATAACCCACAAGAATAACTCTCATAACAAGTCTCCAATGCTCTCCTAATTTCTCCACAACCAAAAAATGAAAGAGATGAATGAACAACCATGTCATCTCTCACATATCATACATAAACAAAAACTAGTGATCATAATCTTCAACCAATCTCAAATCCAATGTAAGTGAAACTGAGCATCCAGGAAGATAACCAAGATGAAAGAGAAACCATGCAAATCATAACCTGTATCATGTCCTTTTACACATACCTCTAGATGTAAATTGTGCAAGTAAGATCTCCTCCATAAAACCCTAACCAAGAAACCACAACAACACCCAAACCATACCATATAACGAATCATGGATTTAAGCCTCTCATAAGAAGGTCAAACTCATAAACCATTCCTAAAGCAAGAAGTAACCATTCCTAATCCAAGGAATATGCCAAATATAAAATAATATCCTAAACTTAACTAGCATAACAACAACATATGTACAAGGAGATAACCAATGCTAAACCATCTCTAAAATGAACTCTCTAGAACTAATTCATGTACCATAACTCAAAATCCATATCCATATAATCATAAAGTGTCTGAGAGAAACAATGAGACATACCTCTCAAGTAGTAAACTATTGAGTAGACCAAGAGTGGGGAATGAGAATGCTCATCAAGATATCCAAGTCTCCAACAAAGACTCATCTAAGAAAAATCTCCTCTCAAGTCCATATCAGGTGAATTCCCATCAGACTTCTTGCTGAAACTATCAATTATCCCAACAAATAAATCTCTAACCACAAGAGAAATCAACATCACCACCATCTCTAAGTATCCATAAGTACCCAACCTCCAAAATAATCCATCTCCATGTATTATTAAAAAAAAACACCATTGCAATACAACCATGGAAGCTGTCAAATGCCATAGCCACAACCAAGCAATCCATGTGAACAAGCATGAACCCACACATCCCATGCCATGCTTCCAACATTCAAAAAATTCTCCCTTGGCTAACTTGTCAAGCCTTGTCCTACTTGACTCTTTCCATTTTTGCCTTTTGTCTTTTTTACTACAACTAACCCTGTGGCTACTTATATAGTAACAAGTCCCACAAAACCACCAAGTGGTATTACATAAACCATGTGCTACCTAACCCATTGAACCCACATTTAATATTAAAAATTTAATTATTTTCACCAATATTAAATAATTACATGAAATATTATCACAATGTTAAAATACAACTCATCAAGTATATCCCATGGGAATCTTTACATGTTGCACGTCCATCTAGGTGTAATATTACATAACAATATAACAATATTATGCAATGTGTGCAACACCAATTATCTCAACAATTTCCCACTTATTGTTTACATTGCATAGGGTCAATCTGTAGCCACATAAATGAACAAGGAAATAATCCCTCCTATTACATCCACCATCATGGATCAAAGTACACAAAGAGCTCCATCCTAGTACCCACAACAAAATCAAAGCATCCAACATCTCAAACATGAATGTTCTCACCTCCTATCATGTCACTACCACTGAACATACATAGAAGCCATCCAAAGAGAAATCCACCTAACCTTTCACATTAGAAGATCATAAAATCTTATAATAACTAAAATGCTAAGCACAAATAACTTGATCCAAAGGTAATCACATGTGTATGTAGTTGTCAACATATCCATAGCTGAAATAGCACCCACAACAAGTGTCAAACCCATCCAACTATCCATACCTCCAAAGGTACATACCAAGTGAATTTCACATCATCACATATCCAATCCATAACCCACAATTATAAGCCTTAAAAAAGTAATACCTGCCACATATATACCAAGAAGCTCCCATTGCAAAAGATAATGTCAAATCTATAACCAATACACTCACAATATCTCAAGGAAGTGAATCCATGTTGTCTCAAGGACATCCACAACACATAAACCAATGACCTACAAGAACAACTCTCATAAAAAATCTCCAACAGTCTCCCAAGATCTCTACAACCAATAGAGGAAAGAGATAAAGGAATAACCATGTTATCTCTCACATGACATACATGAGCACAAACCAATGATCACAATCTCAAATGAAATGTAAGAAAAACCAAACATCTAGGAAGATAACCAAGACCAAAGAGAAACCATGCAAATCATAATTTGTATCATGTCCTACACACACCTCTAGATGTAAACTATGCAAGTATGATCTCCTCCATAAAACCCCAACCAAGAAGCCTCAACAACACACAAACCATACAATATAACAAATCATGGATACAAACCTCTCACAAGAAGATCAAACTCATAAACTATTCCTAACTCAATGAATAACAATTCCTAAACTAAGGAATCTGCCTAATATAAAACCATCTCCCAAACTCAACCAACATAACAACATATGCAAATGGAGATAATCAATTCTAAACCATCTCTCAAATGAACCTTCCAGAACTAACTCATGTACCATAGCTCAAGATTCATATCCATGAAAGACAAGCATAACATAATGCACTTCAGAGAAACAATGGGCTATACCTCTCAAGTAGAAAACTGCCAAGTAGACCAAGAGTGGGGAATGAGAATGCTTATCAAGATATCCAAGTATCCAACCAAGACTCATCTAAGAAAAATCTCCTCTCAAGTTCATATTAGGTGAATGCCCCTCAGAATTCTTGCTAAACCAAGCAACTGTCCCAACAAATATTTCTCTAATCTGAGAGAAATCAACATCACCACCATCTCTAGGTATCCATGAGCACCTATAACCAATCAATTGAGGCCAACTCCAAATGAAACATAGCAATATCATGAAGTATCCAGCTTATGATCAATGCACTTAATGCCAAGAAACTAAACCAAGATCAATGTCAAAATTCCAACCATGGCCTAAAGAACATAAATATGAAAACATGATCTAAACCCTCTCAACCACAGAGATAACATGCTTCATATGAACATGTACTATAACATGTCAAAACTCTAAACAGGTATCAAGAGTATATAATGACATAATAATAAAACCATCCTCACACCAAGGATAATATGTCAAACAAAAACATAAACCACATCTTTACCAAGAACCCCATGAGTCCTCAAGATGCAACCATCTCCACACACCATGAAGATCTATCTCCATACACCATGAAGATAATATGTGCACCATGCAAATTTCAAAGATGCTTCTACAACAACATGATCTAAGAAAACTTCCAACATCTATAAATACTCAATAAGTATACCCATGCCAACAAATTCCACTCAACCATGGTACCGAGTCACCCATGGAATCATAAAATCCATCTCCTACATGAAGATCCTCAAGGTCTGCACTCACTCAACCAAAGTGTCAATACCAAGTGAAAACCAAGATTTCCAAACTCAAGAAGATACAAATCAAATTAGGAGCTAATCCCTATACTAGTACCTCATTACGATCACAAGCTCTCACTATAGCATGTATCTAAGCTATCCATGACATCATATAAAAAAAAAAAAAACATCATCTAACCATGCAAATAGACCAAGGCATCAAACCATCAAAGAAATCAAAGTGTACACCATGAGCTCCTCAAAACAAAAAATATAACCATGATCCTCAACCAAGAAGATATACCACCATAACCAAATTCAGGAATCTAAACCAATGACCACCAAGGATTTACTTGTATATCCAATCATTTCATGCCAAGATCTATGACACCATGATCACATCCATGAACTGAGAATCTAACTCTCAATGTGTCCAACTTTTCAGCATAAAATAGTTAACCACAATCCTCCACCATGATTGTACCAGGTAACAATGTCTCATCACTTTTAAATGAAGAAAAAATTACAAAATCATGTGACTTAGGGCATAGAAAACCAAAATTCAAGCTACCAATCTGAATATGCATCAATGATGAAAGATCAATGGGAAAAGACAACCCATAACCAAGCCATAAATGCAACCTATAAGTATAGACCGCTTACAACAATGCACAACTTATAGACCCAACAAGTCATCATACATATCCAAAACAAATACTAATAATCATATCATCATGAGACCAATCTCAAATATAAATTGAGTATAAAATGCCATCACAATCCGAATCTCCAAAATGCACAATGTCATAAACTCACAATGTTACCATAGTCAATATACGTCATAAAACATTCAAATCAATTCACCACTAAATAAACCATGCCAAATGTGCAACAAATCTAAACCAATGTGTAGATCTCTCCAAGAGCTTTTTGTTGACTACTTGAAGTTTGAAATCCAACTCCATATGCCCAAGCTATGCCCTAATCTATGCTCAAAATAAAAAACATCTAGCTTTTAGGTTCTTAAACCTAAAAAATTTCAAAATCATAAAATCAAATGTACACCAAGTTGTAGTGCTCTGAATTATCTTTCCACCAACTATAAGAAGTTTGAAATATGATATCTTGAGAGAAAGTTATAACCATCTTACTAAGACAGTCTTTTTACCATTTTCATAGCAATTTTTCATTTTTTTGACAAAAATTTTGATGGGATTAAATTTGGCAGCCATCACTGGTTGAAACTAAAAACACCTTTATATTTTTTTTATCAACATGGCCAAACTAGGGCATGTTATATATCAAAATTTATGGAAACATCAACTTGGATCCAATGGTGAGATCTGTTTTAACTAGGAGGTCATTTATGCAAGCTACCTCCTAAAACCCTCATTTAAATAAAATATCTAAAAAATCCATTCGACCAACAATTTCACATGCCCAAAATCTGCCAACATCCCATCATAATAACAAATCCAAAACCCTCAGATCTAGAATTAACAACCTATGAAACCCATATATCTTGCACTTTCTTTTATCTTCTCATGCATTCTCATGGATTTGATCTAGGGTTACAAAAAAAAAACCATAGCTCTGATACCACTTGCAAAGAAACTTGAAATAAAAATATAACTATTTCTACATAACCCATAATAGATCTGAAATATATATGCAATTAAAATTCACATGCAAGAGATTAGACAACATACCCACAAGAATGTGACACAAGATATACCCTAGGAAACCCTAATTGAGGGAAAAAACTCAGCCTCCAAAAGAATCTATCACCATGTATATTTTTAGCAAAAAACATCATTGCAATACAACCATGGCATCCTTCAAAACCATAGCCACAACTAAGCAATCTGTGCAAACAAGCATGAATCCACACATCCCATACCATACTTCCAACCTTGAAAAATTCTCCCTTGGCTAACTTGTCAAGCCTTGTCTTGTTCAACTTTCCTTTTTTCCTTTTGTCCTTTTGACTTCCTCATATCAATAACTACTCTTGTGGTTGCTTATATAGTAGCAAGTCCCACAAAACCACAAAGTGGCATTATATAAACTATGTGCTAAAACCATGTGCTACCTAACCCGCTGACCTCACATTTAATATTGGATATTTAATTATTTTTTCCAATATTAAATAATTACATCAAATATTACTACAATGTTCGAATACAACTCATCAAGTATATCCCATAGGAATCTTTATATGTTGCATGTCCATCTAGGTGCTCCTAGGTGCAACATTACATGATCAAATAAAATAATACAACATAAACAATGCTATGTAATGTGTGCAACACATAATCTCAAAAGATCAGAGATCAAATACATGATGATTTATATCAAATGATTGATAATAAATGGAAATATGTGCTTAAAACTGAGAAGGAAATGAGAAGTAGAAAATTGGCTAACATAATGCCAAATTTTGGTTTGGAAGATATAACTAAAGCTATGGAGAAAAACAAGAATAGAATTGTAAAGAAGCACAAAATAATTTATGTGTTATCCAATAATTTTTAATTGTTAAATTAAGATTTAGAGAGAATCTAGAGGAAAGTTTATAATATCAACGATTCAAATGAAACTATTGATGTTGATGATACTCAAAATGAGCAAGGTGTTGGACTTGAAAATAAGGAACATGATTATATCAACATAACTCCTCAAGACTTTGCAAACTTAGTACATGAAATGGTTAGTGATATTATTGGAAAACTAGACGATGTAAAAATTTAAGATTTGATAGATTTGAATTCTATTGAGAAACCTTAGAAGGATGAAGATATCAATGTAGGAATTGAGTTTGACACCAAGGAAATATCACTTACCTAGCTTGTACATGCCAACATACTTGGATTTGAGCGAATTATTCAATAGGTCGAAGAGTTCCTATTAGCCATTTTCACCCCTTGACCAAAATTTTAATTTTCAAGGTGACAGACATGACCAACGGTCAAATTTGACCTTTCAAATGTATTTGGAATGCATGCATAATAGGGATATGTAAAACCCCTATTATTTTATTTTTTATATCCCTAAGTTTTAATCCTTTATATTTTTGTGTTGTATCCTTAGAAGGATTTAAGTTGTGACCATGCGACTACCTTTCATCACTTGGTTGCAGACAGTTAGCACTCAACCATTAGTTTAACTATGAAGGTGTAAAACAACTAAATCCACAGTTAGCACGTCTTTGCAACATTTCATGCTAGCTATCATTCTAAGTTTGTGATGCTACGATACATAATCCCAGTAGTTCAAGATCTTAGTGTTTTACTCCATCGCAAGAGTTAAAGATTGACCAAGGGTTTATGTTACAAAATTGCAATCTCCAGTGTTTTTGCATGATCACACAGGTTAAAGCTTAGACCATAGTTAAGGTGGTGGTATTGCAAAATCTTTGTTTGATCTTTTGTAGGGGTTAGTGATGGGTCAAATATTCAAGTTGCAATCTTGCAATCATTCCTTATTTTCTTTGTCATATGTAGTTATGGCCTAACTGTCAAAAGGACCACAAAGGTGTGAAACAACTATTTCCACAATCAGTGTAGCTTCACAACATTTTATGCTTACATGTAGTTTCTAGTTTGGAGGGTGCAACAAGGACATGAGCATCTATAGTTGGCCTTCCTTGACCGTTGATCTAAAGTGGATCAATGTCTAGTGTATGCACACTTTCTAAAGGTGCATGATTTTTAGCCATAGTGGGGAAATGATGAGCTGTCATGTGATATGGTCGGCCAAGTTCATAGGAGTCTCTTTCATTGCATCATCAAAAGATAAAATATTTCATTGAATGAGGGCTAATAGATTCAATTGATAAGCTTTAAGGGATTTAAGTTGTGACCCTAAAAAAGTCAACAACCTAGTTGTCATAGCATCACAGGTGTAATTTTTAAAGATGGTGATCTTATGATAGGGTTTTAGGAGTTGTAATCTTACGAGGAGATAAAAGGTGTGTTATGGGATCACAAGGGCCAGTCTTCCAGCTGAAGATGCTATGATAAAGGGCTACCATAAGATCATAGAAAAGGCTGCAAGTTATGATCTTATGATGCATTGGAGGATCGTGAAGTCAATTTTTGGGTTTCTCAATGTTATGATAATTAGTTGTTGTAATGTCATAGAGATGGGTGATCATAGGAATCAATTCAAGGACCCACGACCATAGGATAAAATTCTATTTATGAGATTTTTAGGTGAGATGCTAGGGATTTTGAAGATATGAAGGAAACAAGGGTTGAATCAAAGTTTTCATCTACAAAGGCCAGTTTCTCAGTTGAATATGTTACAAAGGGGTTTGACTTTATTGATGATTGTAAGATCATAGGTCCCCGGGTTGACAAAGAAAAAGGTGATCACTTGTCTGAGCTAAAAAATATAAGAAGTTCCCTCAACCAATGAAATTGTAGGAAAGGTATGGGTGGAGGTTGAATATTGTTAAACTGTTGATATAATCAATTTGGTACCTACAACCACTTTTCTATGATCCCCATGCCTAGTAAATGTAAAGGAAATGCCTCCTGCCACCTAGTTTATCCATCTACCTAGTTAGAATGATAATGGCCATTATTTCTATCTGCTTAGGGCTCTGTTTAGTGAAAGATATAATTTTCCTGTATCTAGATGTGTACCAAGATCAAATCTTTTTTAGATTTTAAGTGATTTTTATCTGTAGCTTTAATGGTAGTGGTTGAGCTAAGCCTTAGGGCATAAGCTATCTCAGTTGTGCTTGAACGATAAAAGAAAGTTTTGTGACTCTTCCAAGGTTCGGTCATTTTTCTCTGATTCTATAGTAGTAGTATTCTATGCTCTGTTACTGTAATTTCCTTTTGTCTATAAATGAATGTAATTGTCTACTATACCTCATTCTCTAGTCAATATTAGTGCAAAACTTTCTTGCCTCTGTTGATGTTTTGTTTTCATTCTTCAATCTAGCATGAAATATCTACTTTTTCTTCTTGGATATTATAGATTAAAGTTCCTTGTAGCATCTCATTTGTTTCTTGATTTGCATGTGATTTTTGAGTTAATGCAAAGGTTGAATCAATATATCTTGAGATTATATTGATGAGTAATGCATTGTTAAGAAAAGGTAAGACCAAACAAACTATTTTGGTGTATCACCTCTTTCTATTAGATTAGGTAGTTTTATTTTCATGCATCTCCTTCTCCCTTTTCCTCTCAATAGTAGTTAGGTGCACCCTGATAGTAAAGAAGTTGACCTTCTCTGGAGACTCAATCTCATTGTTCAAGTCCCATAGCTTGGAGATTGTTTCCATGTTTCACAAGGTCACCTTAGAAGTAGTTCCATAGGAAAGGGTGCAAACTTTTGTGACAACATTTTTTGGCATGCTGGGTGGGACAAACATTCAAAGCTCCATATCAGTTTCCAAAACCTCCACTAGTCATACCACAATTTTTGACATGCCTAGTGGGATAGATATTGAAGCATTTTTAAAGTCTACTAGTTCACTGGTGTCAAGAGAAGAACTTCAAATTGATGTTGAGGAGATAGTGCTTCTCTTAGTATTCTAGGCCTTAAGGAGGTTCACATTCAAGCACTTGGAGACTCTACCCCATCTCTACATCTTGGTTTCTAGACTAGAGTTTCTATAATTCATGCCTAAAGCTCAAACAAGGGCATCTTCTAGAGGTACTTTTCAATATACCAAACTTTCATTTTGAAATCCTAAAAGAAGAAGAAATAGGCTCTCTCTATCACCAGTTAGGAGTTTAGAAGTAGCACATACACTTGTCAAATCTCTTTCTACTCCTCCTATTTATAGATCACAACCTAGGGTACCATCTTTTTATTTGAATAGACCACCTTTTCACATGGACCAACCTAGAGTACATGATTTTTCCACCTTCAATGGTTGGAGTCCTCTCATTTTACCTCAAAGACATCACATCCCAATATTTTCTCTTAAAAGTCTACTAGACTTCACTGGTGAAACCTCCATATCTCCCTTAGAGCACATTCAAGAAATCTCAAATATCTATAATATCCATGGTATTATAGAAGATGATATTGCTATTAGACTATTAGCTTCATCTCTAAAGGGAAAATCCTTACAATAGTATAGGGGATTACCTCATAATTTAATGACTAACTAGGATGAGTTAGGTGAAAGGTTTTTTAAGCATTTTAAAGAGAAAAGTGATCACCTATCACTTTAAGAGAAACTAACTACCATCAAAAAGGCACCCCATGAATATATGATAGATTTTAACTATAAAGATGGGATAGGACACCTGCAAGAGTAAAACCTTCTCCTAGTAATGCTTTCTTATATTACCTCAGAGCCTTTAATAGTACATTGCTACCAATTTTCAGACCATGGGAGGGGAAACCTTGCCAGCTACTTATGAAATTTCCATATAAGTAGAAAATGTCTTGATCCAAGAAGGAAATTTAGCTCCAAGGCCTCTGATGCCTTTCTTCCAGACATGCTTACTCATCAGCCTACAGTAGCCCCTATTCCTACCACATCTACATGTCAATCTTTGGCCATAACCCCAATAGCCTCTACATCCTCAAATGAAATAGGTAGGATCAAAGACATGATGTAGATGATGCAAAAAATAGACACAAGGTTGCAAGATCAGAGTTCTAGTATGGATACGAAGTTCTAGGATCAAAGATTAGAAAAGTAAACTATTAAATAGGCTATTAGTTAGCAACAATTATTAATCCAAACCCTTGGAAATGAGGTGGCAATCCTCAAAGGAAAACAATCCTAAATTGTTAGGTCCTCTCAGCCTTGCAATCAAAATTTATAGTCAAATAGGCCAACACATCAAGGGCAGGCTCCATGGACCCAAAATAAATATTTCAATGGTGTGCCCTTGTTAATCTTAGATTGGTTTTGACATATTAGTGACAATATACTTAACTAATTTTCTTAGTTCATTCCAAACAAGTAATACATGCTAAGCATACGTTTTTAGATAGTATATTCCAAGCAACAAATATTTAGTGTGAGCTGAGTAACTAGTAAGTGCCAAGTCACTCAAGTGTGGAGTAGATGGTATGTGTTGAACTATTTAGATGTTGAGTGATTATTGGATGCCAAGTCATTTAGAGGCTGATTTATAGCATTGAAGTTATAGTTGATGCCAAGCATCAAGGACTTCAAGCATCGAGTTAATTAGTTTTGACATAGTTGTTTGTAATGGCACAAACTTTTATGTAAACATTTTTGGGCTGACTTAAGGATTGTTTTACAATATTTGTTGATAAGGAAAAATCTTAAATGTGAATCTCTATATATTACACGCATCCAATCAAAAAAAGGAAAGGTTTAAGTGGTAATATGGGTGAATCACAATCATTGATTCATACCTAACCCTAAGTCACATACGTCTTCTTAAGGAAGACAAACCTAAACTTTTTATTGAATCCTAAAAGGGAGAATTGAAGAGAGTTTTCATGTGCAAATAGAGCATTCATGGTGATTAAGGCACTATAAATTAAGTTACATTGTAGAATTAGTTAAAGGAGAACAGTGGAAAGGAATTAGAGGATATCAACGATACATTTGATTAGAAAGGATCAAGTACACATCAATATAGAGGTGATCTAACAACAAGCAATAGAGTACTAACTGAAGAGGATCATTGTTGAGATATTTTAACAGGTGAATCAGTTAAATCTGTTAACAAAGTAGTCTTAATAGGCTATTGTAAATCCTTTAATAGGGTGCTTACTTTATTGTAAGTTAAAGTCCTCTTACCAAGCACACTTTTAATAGGGTGCTTAAATCTTTTAACATGGTAAGATCTAAAAATCTTGTAAGCCTTTAACATGGAGTACCTTTCATAGGGTAGATCATATTTCATGATCAAACATTGTAACCTTCATTAGATACACTTTATTACTATAATAGTGAAGATTTGTGGGTGTCATCCCCACCCCAATGTTACCTTCTCCTTGGAGGGTTTCTAACTAACCAAATATCTTGTGTCATACATGTGTTGAATATTTTACTTTCATGCTATGGATGTATATGTTTAATTTTGTATTTCATTTTATATGTATAGATTGTGAGATGGATGTGTGGTGAATATTTTTTGAGGTTGAAAGTTTTAAGTGTTGATTCACCCCCCCTCTCAAAGTTTACTCCCCTATTGTATTTCTAACAATTGGTATCAGAGAACAGTTCTCTAAAAGTAAAGCTTTGCAAATTTGAGGAAAGATCTTGAAGATGGAAGTCTACACGTTGGGAAAGACTATTGAGAATTAGACCATTGAAATACAACTTTCCCTATATCAGCTAAATGAAGCAAGATATGAGTTAAATAGATCATTGAAAAGAAGGAAGGAAATTGCTATTGAAGAGAATGACACACAATACCAAGAGATTGATGCAACAATTTTAGATTTGATGGAAAAGAATTGAATCCTAACTGAAGAAATCAAAAATCTAAAGAGGGAACACGAAGTCCAATTAGTATTGCTATGTGAGATGAATGAGCAAAAAAAGAAAGCTGAAGAGGAAAAAATCATGATTGAAGATGACAAAATGATTTTGACTAACATACTAGAAGATAAAATGTTAGAGGTAACTAGGATTGGTAACATGCAATTGGAAAGTTTGGGTCAAATGATGATTGCAAATCATGAACCGAATGCAAAGGATATTGATATCACAACGCTAAAGTTGCAGGATGATCAACTAAGAAATGATATGAAAAGAGAAAAATAGTTTGTTGATAGTTTCAACAAACCTAGTGAAGCCATCAAGTACTTTGTACAATTGATGAGATCCCCTAGATCCAACAATGATACATTTGGATTGGGATACACTAGTACTAAAGAAGGAGAATCATCCAAAACTAGTGAAGAAAGAAGTAACAAAGGTAAGAACTCCAAACCTACTTTTCATAATTTTGGTAAGATAGGTCATACTGATAATGTTTGTAGGAGCAAGGCTATAAATTAGAATCCTAAGCATAAGTTCATGGGTTATTTCCATAAATGCAACAAACAAGGACATCAGATACATGAATGCAGAACCAAGACCATAAGCACACAAAGATTTGGAGGATACTACTATAACTATTAGAAGTATGGACATAGAGAATTTGAGTGCAGATCCAAGCTTAAATGGTCATCAGACAAGGGGACAAAGGTAAAGTACAATGGAAACTCTTATAATTGGGATTATAATACAAGATATAGTTGTCACTACTTTCAAGAGTATGAACATGTTGCTGAAAATTGCATAAGAACACATTTCAGAAGTGACTACAAAGATGGTTGAGTCAAACCACATGTTTTAGTTGTTTGAAGACTGGTCACCTAAGCAAAAAATATCCAACAAGGTCAAAGGCACCAATCAATAAGTTCAACAAAGGCAAATGAAAGGTAGATGTTGAGAATGTTAGAGATGAGATGAACAAGACATGGAAGAGAAAGGAAGATTGTAGCACATCAAATTCAAAAGGGATCACTTCATCCAATGGGTTAGGTGATCACACTTCCTCAAATTAAGAAATCAAGAGGTAAGTGGGAGTTATATTTAAAAGGATATACTATACATAAGTTCCAAGGATTGAATTCTAAAAAGATTGCATATTCATGAAGAAAGATGAAAAGTGTTGATTATAATCTAGAATAAATCTTAAGTTTTGGTAGTTTTCATGTTACTGCCAAGCATGAAAATTTTCACTATGGTTGCCAAGTGAAATGTTAGTAGATGCCAAGCTATCAAAGCTAATAGTGTGGACTAATCTTGTAGTGGTTTTTTAGTGAAAAGGAAACTTCATGGAAGCTGAGTGAGTCAAAATCTTTATTGAAGCTGAGTTTACAACTGTGTAAGCACTAAGCATTAAATGCAAGCTTTGAAGGTCTATTTGATTAGTTTATACTCATTTAAAATAATTAAAATTTGAAGGAGATTAAAAAGAGAAAAATTCAAATATAAAGAGATCATAGTAGCATTTTCAAGAAGAGTTCAATAGTCACTCGACACAATAACAACATATTTGTAAAGGTATTTATCCTGTGCCAAGGTACATAGTTTAAACTTTTGCAAACCCTAGTTTACATAATTATGTCTAGTTATTGTACTCCTAAAGTTAAAGAGGGTAAAGAAGTTTTTAATGTACAATTGGTAAGCAATGAGATTAGACAACCAAACTTTGGAGCCATTCCCGATATTGCTTACAAGCAAGATCCATCTAGTGCATTGTCAATGATACCACCTCAAGTTTTGATGATTCAAAATGTAAGATGTTGGTACACATGCAAGATGGGTAGTATAGGAGACATGGAGATTAGGGAGGCCTATGGGAAATTATGTGAAAATAGAGCATTCAAGGATGAATTCAAAATAGTAGAGAGAAAAGGGTTGATCCATGCCCTAAATTTTTCAAATATTTTCAAGACTGAATGGATTAAGATAGTTCTGCGTAGAATTCATGATAATTCTATATGGTTGGATAATGGACTAGTGAAAATCACAAAGAAAATTGTATATTGAGTAATAGGGTCTTCAACACTCGATTGACCTAAAACCATGAGAAGTGAATCTAAAGATTTCATTGAGAAGTATATAGGGGCAATGTGGAACAAATGAGGCATGAAAATTGATACTATCTCTGATCCTCTAATTGCATTTGCAGTGAGGATAATAGCACATAAATTTTACCAATCAAGTAGGCTCAACAGTGTACCATGTATTGCTATTTACATGGGTTATAAGATAGTAAAGAAGGATCATACCTATGACCTTGCCAAGTTGCAAATGCAATAGTTTTCAAAAAATTTGGAAGCTATAAGGAAGACCAAAAGTGCACAATGTAAATTTGGTTCAATTCTTATATGTATGTTCTTTTATTTATAGAATACATTTCTCACATTTGGTAAAGTTTCTTGGAAAACAAATAGATCTATTGCAATGTAGATAGGTGAGTTTATTGAGCAACTAGAAAAAAATTTTGAGTCAGTTATGACCACCTACTTCTAGGACTTCAAGAAATCAATGAAGAAAAGACTAAGGATGCTAGTTTCACTAGTTGAGAAACATTTCAATGATGTTTTCTTTCTAGTTGACACTGATTTTACATATGTTCAAGATGTTGTTCCAAGGGTAAGGTGGCAAGGCCACTAGTCTATGAAATCAATGTTGATGAATCCTCTGCAATAATAACAACACTACTTGTAGAAGATGTAGAATCTAAAGCTAGTTCCTTTGGAAACTATGACATGTTGAAATCTAAGATAATAATGGATTTGAAGACTACCTTAGTCATTAGGAAGAAGACCAAAATTTTCAAGTAGTAAAAGAGAAATTTGGCAAAGGAGAAGATGAAGAAGAAGAAGATTATGAAGAAGAAGCATATACCAGCTCAAGAACCATTGGCCTTAACTCAAGGTCAAGGAGAAGATCAAGTAGAAGAAGTAGAAATTGAAGAAGGTGCTGAGGGAGAAGAAGCTAGTGAAGCACCTGAGCAAAAGAAGAGGAAAGATAAGACCCCAACTACTAGAAAACCAAGGAAGGTTGTAAAACCTAAACGTACATTTCCCTCTACAAGAGAAAACACAAGGGCTACTACAAAGAAGGTTCAAGAAGAAGAAAAGCCAAAAGAGAAGAAGGCTAGACTAGCTAACAATGAAGAGGAGCCTAAGAAGAGATCAAGGAGAAAATACATAGCTTTAATTGAATCTAATGAAGAGAAGATAAAATCTGATGACAAAAACCAATTTCAAGTGGTAAGTCATCATCCTTCTTTAGATTTAGACAATATATATGAAAAAATAAGGAATAATGCTGATTTAACTAGTCTCCCACATATTAAATTTGATACACTTGGAAAAGTTGAGATGAACCAAGTAGAGGAGTCAATGTATGCCATGATGGAAACATTTAAATAAACTCCAATTGAGATTTCCATCTCTCTACCAAAGAAATTATCAAATATAATTGAGTAGAAGGGGCAATATAGTCTAAACATAGAAAGAAAAATCAGAAAGACTACACTTGCACAAGTAATGCCACAATTGGATAGTGAAACAATGACTAAGGCACTAAAGAAACATTCTAGAAAATTTGGACCAAAATACAAGGCATTCAATGTATTGCAGAACAAGGTTGAGGATGTTGTACAAAAGACCACTTTGATTTGGAAATCATTATATGGTTTGACAACACC
The DNA here is from genome assembly GCA_028749045.1 of Cupressus sempervirens. Taxonomy (NCBI): domain Eukaryota; kingdom Viridiplantae; phylum Streptophyta; class Pinopsida; order Cupressales; family Cupressaceae; genus Cupressus; species Cupressus sempervirens. The sequence goes on along the minus strand of CM053783.1, from coordinate 802,821,601 downwards.
CAAGGCAATTATGCAGGCACCTATTGAGGTAGGTGAGTAAAAAGTTGAGCAGAAAAATGCAACTGAGGTAATCATAGTTAACACTAAGATAGTTACACAAGAGGAAGGCATTGAAACAAATGAAGAAACACATGCACCAATTGAGGAAGAGCAACAAATATAATAGAGTGTACAAGATACACTAATGCTGAGTGCTAGTCCTCAACTTGAGGTCAATACAGAATGTGATAATGTAAAGATTAAGGATGATTCTGATACTATCACTTAGAACATCAATCCCCTCACAAAGGATGACTTGAAGAAGATACTAGTTGAATCTACTGCCTAGGCCAAACTTTGTGAAAATCCTATACTAGTGAGTGTTGATGAAATTAAGAAGGTAGATAAAGTATCTACAGGGGAGGAAGTACAAACTAAAGAAACATCTACAACCTCTCCTCTATTCACATTATTGTAATCTACATTACCCATTGTGGTATATCAAAGGAAGGAGACAACAACTTCCATTGTCAGTGCATTGATGCAAGGTACTCTAGTCTTAGTTAATATATAGGAAAATGAAAATAATAAGGGTGAGATAGTTGGAGACCACAAAGATGAGATAGAAAAGAATGAAGGAACCCAAGTTCTAACATGTTAGGTAGATACCCCTACACCTACAACACAAGATCAATGTGCATTTATGAATGTGGAGAAGGAAAAAGACAAGATTGAAGAGCTAGGTATGACTACCAAACATGAGGAGCAATCAACAATACAAACACAAGTAACTTTACCAAAAACTACTCCTCCTCCTAGTCAATCTCTTCATAGGCCAAGTATAGAAGCTATACCCATACAATCATCATAGTCAAGTCCAAGCACATACAAGGAAGTTGAAGTTACATTGTTTGTTGATGTGAACTTGGATGAAGTGATTAAGTTGCCAAAATTTGATTTTGAAACTATCACTATAAAATAGATCGACATACTTTAGGATGCTCTTGCAAAGAAGAAGAATCAAGAAATTCTAAGATAGGAGCATAGATAGAAGCAAGCCTTGATAGATATCAAGGACATTTTATTGATGCATTTAGTTGAGGCCAACACTAGAAACAATAAAGTCAATCATAGAGAAGCTAAAAGACATATAACTAGATTAAAATGTTAAATTACTTGAATGGTTTGAAAGGAAGATTCAACATAAGGTTGATCAAAAGATATCAAATGCTATTGCACTATCATAGGTTGAGTTAGCAACCAAAATTGATAGTGTGAAGAAGGTACTAGAGAACATTTTCTCTTTGTACACTAAATTGTGTAATCCCACACTCTTCACACAAGAAATAAGGAGTCACATAATAAGTTTGGAGAGTCCTATACAGTCATCTAGTATAACTCTGCCTAAGTCTCCATAGTCCAGAGTGAGAAACATTTTAGAAACTTCCTCAACTCCTAGAGTCAGCTAACAATATTAGACATAGATGAAGCTAACATCAAGGCTAAACTAATCAACATTGAGTCTATTCTAACTCCACATGTGGAGATATTGCACAAGGAACTAGCCTTTGTAGAAACACTCATGAAGAAAGATCTGCATCTTTCTACTCATGAAGGCTTAGTTCACCTTGCTATCGAGATGGCCATCAAGATCAAATCATTGGAGGTAGCTTGTGATAGTTGGGATGCAACTTTAAAAATAATGCTAGAGGTCCACAAATTATTTTTTGGACAAATACACTCTTAATGTATAGCCCTTTGACCTAAATGTCAAAATGGGGGAGAATAAGAAATGAGGAAATGGGAAATGGGGAGAAATAAGAAGTATGGGGGAGATACTATTTTTGAAGAAAATAGATGTCAATGATAGAAAAAAAGTACATCTACTCAGTAGGAGAAATAATTTTGATTTAGATATAGAACTACACAATCAACTAAGGGGGAGTTATCAAATTTTGAGGTATGACTAATGAGTCATAAAATTTTGCAAAATTTTGAAGTTTTTTTGAAATTTTGTATGTATAAGGATATTATTTGAGTTATGCTTGAAAGGCTAAAGGTTATTCATACATGATCAAGAATTTTTCCACTCATGTCAAGGGGGGAGATTGTTAAGCTCAGATTGGTTTTGACATATGAGTGACAATATACTTAATTCATTTACTTAGTTCATGGAAAACAAGTAATACATGTCGACCATAAGTTGTCAGATAGTATATGTTGAGCGATAAATATTTAGTGTGAGTTGATTAACTAGTAAGTGCCGAGTCACTCAAGTGCCAAGCAGATGGTATGTGCTGAGCTATTCAGATGTCAAGTGATTAGTGGGTGCCAAATCATTTAGAGGCCGAGTTACAACATTGAAGTTGTAGTTGATGTTGAGCATCAGGAACTTCAAGTGATGAGTTATACAGTTTTGACATAGTTGTTTTTAATGACACAAACTTCTATGTAGAGAATTTTTGGGCTGACTTAAGGATTATATTATGATATTTGTTGATAAGGAAAAATCTTAAATGTGAATCCCTATGCATTACATGCATCCAATCAGAAAAAGGGAAGGTTTAAGTGGCAATGTGGGTGAATCACAACCATTGATTCATACCTAACCCTAAGTCACCTACTTCTTCTTAAGGAAGAGAAACCTAAACTTTTTATGAATGCTAAAAAGGAGAATCGAAGAGAGTTTACATGAGAAAACAAAGCATTCATGGTGATTAATGTGTTATGAATTGAATTACATTGTAGAATCAATTAAAGGAGAACAGAGAAAAAAAGAAGAAGTGGACAACAAAGATACATCTGATTAGAAAGGATCAAGTACACATCAATATAGAGGTGATCTAACATCAAGCAATAGAGTGCTAGCTAAAGGATCATTGCTAAGACATTTTAATAGGTGAATTTGTTAAATCTCTTAACAAAGTAGTCTTAATAGGCTATTATAAATCCTTTGATAGGGTACTTACTTCATTGTAAGTTAAAGTCATCTTACCAAGCACACTTTTAGCAAGTTGTTTAAATCCTTTAATAGGGTAATATCTAAAAATATTGTAAGCCTTTAACAGGGTAGGCCATTCATAGGGTAGATCATGTTTCATGATCAAACATTGTAACCTTCATTGGATACACTTTATTGCTGCAATAGTGAAGATTTATGGGTGTCAACCCACCCCAGTTTTACCTTCTCCTTGGAGGATTTTTGGGTAACCAAATATCTTGTATCATACATGCATTGAATATTTTACTTTCATGCTATGGATGTATATTTTTAATTTGGTATTTCAATTTATATGCATAGATTGTGAGATGGATGTGTGGTGAATAGTTTTTGAGGTTGAAAGTTTTAAGTGCTAATTCACCCCCCTCTCAAAGTTTACTTGCCTATTATATTTCCAACGTCCTATGCAACCCCAAATCAGTCATGTGTAATTGTTCACAAAAAATAACCTCACTCAAGAATAAAAAGGATACATGTATGCTTATTAATCCAATGATCAATGTGCATTTTGTCATGACTTGATTGTGCAAGAGGAACCAATAACTTTAGGACAACAATATGATATAAATCAGTCCAATGTTGGATATCAAGATCAAATGCAAGGGGGTGATTCTTATGCTATTTTTGATAAGGATCACTTTGGTGGTAGAGGTTAGAAGGAAAATAGTACTACAACTATGCATGCCATGGATTCAAGGATAGCAAATAAGGCAGCTACACCAGTTCAAAATTAGAGTAAAAGACAAAGTTGCAAGGAGGAGGAATCTAAAGCCACTCCTATATCAATGAAGGGTGGATCTTAAAATTTAGCCATCCATGTAAAAACCTACAAGGAAGAAAGTCAAAGTAAGAAAATGAATCCTCCTCCCTTTTATATCTCTTTAAGAATAGGAGATAAAATAGTTCATAAGTGCATGATAAACCAATTGTTAAAAATAGGGAATACTGAGAGCGGGGGGTGAATCAATATTCTACAAATTTTTTTTTCCAAGTGGATATCATTTATTGCTTTGAACCATGCATAAGAAAGTAAACAAGTAATGTTGAATAGTAAAAGTAACCATGCATAGAGAGAACTCATAACACCATATTTTGTTAACTAGGGAAACCTTGGCCAAGGGAAAATCCTGATGGGGATGATACCCACAAGATGATTTCCTTGTTAGAGGATGGACCCTATTAGGAGTCTATAAACTAATTCAATACATATGAGTACCTATTAGGAGACTTTGAATCCCCATTAGGAGATTCCAACCTTGTTAGGAGTTGTGGTATAATGTGTGCAAGAAGGGCTCATCGCCCAAACATGCACTTTCAATTACAAGAGGAGCTCATTGCCCAAACATGTAATTAAATTTCCTTAAATACAGAAGTATGGATGCTATACATTCTTTCAGTTGATTTTTGACCTTAGCTTGATCTTAGATCACAAAATTAGGTCATCAAAAGTCCACTTCTACATATGATACAAAACTTTGCATTCACAACTTCTATGAGTCACTTGCAAATAATCTCACAAGATGTCTTAGCATAAATACCATGCCTTATCAAAAATTACTGCTAGGTTGGCTAAGACCAAAATAAACTTTCCCAACTTAGAGAAAACATCTAGGATGTCATCCTTAATTGGTCAAGTAATTATTTTGTAATCAAAATAATTCCTTTACCTTTCATTCTAATGTTTTGTACATCTTAAACATCTCTTTTTTGTACTTTTCATACTGATGTCCAAGGTTATATACATCATCATCAACATGTATACTATTCCCATATATCTTCTATTTCAAGAAGAACATCGTATACATAAGTTATACATATAACAATACACTGCCATAAACCATTTCCATACTTAGACAATTTTCTGATTACCAAAAAGCTAAGTATCTTTATTTCCAAGGTTTACTATAAGCATGTAAATCATGTGTTTCCATTAATGAAAACATTTACATGTCTACATATAGCCAATTATCAACAATTGCCCTCTTTGGCATTGATGGCAACAAAGTAGGAAAATTTGCTAAGCATAAAAAAAGCTTTACCAAAACATTACTATACATCTCATCTATTACACATACTTCATCTTAAAAATGCTCCTTCTTTTGAAATGACTAAAAATGAATAACTTACTTAAAATATTATCATACAAATTCTCCCCCTTTGACATCAATGACAATGGTCAACATGTCCTAAAACTGTCAAAAAATTGCGTTAATTGCTGTAAAAAATTGACAATTTTTTTTTGTCTCACTGCCTCAAGCTAATATCATCTTCATGAAATCATCAAAAATTTCCTTTAAACTATCCATACCTTTCTCCCATGTGTCCTTCACTGCTTTGGCTATAGTGATAATTTCACATAAGGCATATGATGCAATCTCAATTGCATTAAGGTCCAAATATAAAAAATTAGAATAAGTGCCCTTTGCTTTAACACATTCCTCCAATTTTTTTTCAATGGCTGATAGTTTCAGAGCTATAGATTCTCTTAAATTTGATACTCTTCATAAAACTTCCTCTTTCTCAAGTTTTAGTTTTCTGATGTGAATGTGAACATTAGCAACTTATCCTTCAAAATCATCAACTTTGCTAAAGGGTTGTTGTAACTGACTTGTCAGAGCTTCCAGCTCACTTAGCTTCCCTTCCATCTTATTATCCAAAACTTTACTCAACCTATGAGATAAATTAAATTTTATGTACAATACCTTGCCATCTTGTTGACATCTTTGAAGTTCCTTAATATAAGTATCAAGACTCATCAAATCATTTTTTATATTTTGACAAATAATGCTAAAAAGATTAGCATCATGAGAAATTTGTGCCTTAGATTCTACAACATTCCAAAAATTAGTAAATTCATCATCAAATGATTTTACTACTACTTTGGCTCTTTATTCAAGGTTTTCTTCTGTACGTTTGGCTGCTAGAGTGCCATGTAATCTGTCAATCACCTCCATTAATGCTCTTTGTAAACTCTTGACTTTCCTATTCTTCTCAATTAACTTGGTCAAAGATGAGATCAAGTTAGATTGATCATCATCATCACCTATAAGGTTGACAAGAGATAATGGAGTGAATTAGCTAGATGCTTTAGTCTCATCTTCCTTTTATTTCTTCTTTGTTTTCTCCCTTGTCTTTATTTCTTGTTCTTCTTTCTCCTTTTCTTTTCTTTCCCATTCTTTCTTTTCTTCTTGTAGCTTCTTCTCTTCTTCAATTAGTTTTAACTAATCTTTAAGTCCTCAAAACGAGACTTAGGCTGATTAAATCTTTCAAAAGGATTCTCATCAATGTTAATAGTAACATTTGTTTGATCAATTTGTATTGAATCACCACTTATTGATACTTTCAAAGTTTTCTCTGCTATGGTAGGTGCTACCTTTGATTTAGACATCACCTAGTTGATGGCTGAAGTTGTTTCACTTCTTTTACTATTCTTCTCACCTCCCATAAATAGAAATGGCCTCATTTTATTTCTTAACTAGGGTGCTAGTTTTTTCATTAGTTTATTGATTTCTTCTTCATCATTAGTTTTTCATATAGTCCTTATCATTGATTTTTAAAGTTCCATGTCTTCCTCACAAGATGGTGCCTTCTTTTCTATAAGTCTATCATAGACTTTCTGATTACAATACCTTCAATATCTTCAAGTTTCAAGTCATTAAGAATCATATATCTCATAGTAGAGATATCAATCAGATCTTTCTCAATATTTTTGTACAAATCATTAAACTCATTTATTTTCACAAAGTTCCCCTCATTGGCAATAGCCATGTTAATCTTTTCTATCTTCAGTTTCTAGGGTTGCCTTGTTTTACTTGCCGATTGCTTAGAAACAATATTTTTTTAAGGATTTATAACTTCTTGTTCCTCATCACCTTCCTAACTGGATTCTTCAATTTCCAACAATGTTTTCTTCCTTTTCTTAGGTCCAATAGCTATTTGCTTAACTCTCTTTTTCTTATAAGTCTCAACTTCTATTAACCTTTCAAACTTCCTTTTGGGTTCACTTGGTTGCTTAGTTGATACAAAAACATATGGAATACTTTTTTCTATAGGAGTCACTGTAATCGATACACCTAATGCTTTCACAACTGATAGAGGTGTTACATACATCACACCTTGTTCATGAATTTTCTTTGGTCCAGAGATAATTTGCCTAACTACTTGTTATTCACTTTCTGACATATTGGCCTCAGTTAATGCTTTGTTCATTATAGTCTCAATCTTCTTATGAGATGCTTTCTCCAAGGATTCCTAGTAAGATGACTGAGTTATCTCCTCATATCTTCCAAATCTATAAGATGCTTGGTCCTTTCCAGAGTTCAATAATAGATTAATATAACCAATAGCTACATCATCACTCAATTCATAACCTAAGGGATCAAGAAATTTTCCCCAAGGTTCTACTAATTCAATATGTGTTAGTTCTATATCTACCATAAAACATATGTCATCCTTAAATTTGTTAATAATTGTAGGTGCAATTTTGAATCTCCATTTCATCTTATTCTGTAATATTCTCATAATCAAGTTTCTGCTATCCAAGATTTTATTTACAGGATGCCTCCTACATACATTTGTTATCTTGTCCATAGTACATCTTTCACTGCTCATAATCTCTATAACTGATAGAAATTGAAATATTTTAAGTACATGAAAGAAAATGCAATTGATTAGTGACTAAAATTTGAATAAACCATTCTTAGTTCTCTTAATCTTCTCTAGATTCTCAAGGAGTTGCACTCTCAAAATCTCACTCAAATTCACTTGTTCTTTCTCAACACAAATCTTGTAGGCTACATAGATAAAGCCCACTAACAACTCACCACTCTTAGAACTTGCACATATAGAATATTCAATGATTTTGTTAAAAAATCTCATATCATGTTCTCTACTGGCTTTGATAACCATTGCCTTACCATTATAAACTTCCTTAGTATAAGTTTCAACCTTTTGATTAACTCATTTCTCACCAATATGTACACTACCTTTTTTGCTAAGACTAGTAACTTCATGAATAAGGTTAGCATAAATGTCAACTACATTATCTCCCATCCAAAACTTCCCATTATGAATTCTGCTCGATATGATCTCAGTCCATTTTTTGTTATCAAGTTCATGATAGAAATAATATTTGAATAAGTCTAAATCTTTTAGATGTTCAAATATGAGCTTCAAAATCATATCATGGTTGAATTTTTTTCCATATCTTTGTTCATAAACTCACTGCCAATAGTTTTAAACTTGCTAGTTAAATAACTTCCCATCTTCCAAATATACTACGTTGTTTAGAGTTGTTGATAGAGCTGAATTAAGGTTTCCTTCTAAGGGTTTCATAGAAGTAACCTTCAGCTTGGGTCTCTCATTATCCTCAACATTATGAACTACTAACATATCCATGATTTCACCAAATATAAATTTATTGAAGAAATTCTATGTAAAAAGTGATAAAATACCTTTTTCTGAATAAAAGTTTTGCTCAAAAGTGCTTTTGAGTGGTCTAAACTTCTAAGATAAGCATAATGTGGAAATAATCAAGTTCGTACTCCATTTATTTATCCAACTTTAACTTTCATTAATTACATACTTTTCCAAATCATAAAAAAAATGTTAATTTCATTCTAAAATAAAATATCTACTAAAAATCATTTGTCCAACCTTCAAATACTACCCAAGGTTAATCATAGCTTCCTTTGATCATGACAATGTTCCACAAAACTTCACTCCGTGAAATTTGATTTGAAAACATAAATTTAATCTTTTATCATAGAGTAAACTTTCTTTGTTATAATAGTAACTCTTAGTTTCTTCATAACTTATTCTGATAAGCTACAAATTGCAAGTGAGCTTAGCTATAATCTCAACTCTTCTAGATACATCTTCTCTCAACCTAGCTACTCATAGTTTGGTCTCAATATGAACTTTCAAATCCTGGTGTTGTGAACAAGCTTAATTCAACTTGGTAAAATCAAACTTGATTCTTGACTTCAATCTTGCTTTCTCTACATCATCTAACTTTTCTTTAGATCCAATAGTTAATTTCTTTACAAATGTCTCATCAAGTTCTTCTTGACGTTCATTGAATACATTTCCTTGATCTTCATTATCTTTCTTAGTTCCAAAGTTACTTTCATGATTCCTTCTATCATTTTTGAAGTTTCTTCTATTGTTGCTTCTATTTTTGAAGTTTCTTTCATGATTCCTTCGATCATTTCCAAAGTTTCTTCCATTATTCCTTATGTCCATTCTACAATACTTTGCTATATGTTTGAAGTTGTTGCATAACTAACATACTGGGTTTCTGCTTCTAGGATTCTATTGATCAATATGTGCTTGACAATTTTGGGCTATGTGTCCAAAGTTGTTTCACTAATAACACACAATCAAGAGTTTTCCTAGTTAACAAGTTTGGTGTAATTGTGTATGTGCATCTTGTTATGGTTGCTATTTACTTTGATTGAATGGTTGAGATTAATTAAGGTAGATAAATGTTTTAATTGGATAATTGATTCATCCCCCATCTCAGTTATCTTGGTGGATTATTATTTCTAACAAGTTCTAGTACCTCATTCATGCATAAGAGGATTGCTGATCAGCTAGGCATAAAATATGAGCCTATGATGTTGATTTCAGATTGGTTTTGACAATTGAGTGTCAACACACTTAATAAATTTACTAAGTTCATACTAAGCTAGTAACATATGTTGAGTATAATATGTATAGATCTTGAGTTGCAATGAGTGCCAAGTCACTCATGTGCCAAGTAAATAGTAAGTGCCAAGAAAATAGATAGAGTTAAGCAAGTTTCAAGTGTTAAGTGAATAGTTGATGCCAAGCAAGTTCAAGTGCTAAGCCAAACAGAATTATAGTATGTGTCGAGCATCAGTATTAACAAGTTTCGAGTAACACATGATTGACCTAGTTATTTGTGATGGCACAAACAACTATATAAACCATTTTTGAGCCAACATATGGATAGATCTTGAAGCTTTGAAGATAAGATCAAATCTATTTGAATTCTCTATGCGATCAATATGTAACCAATCAAAAAAATGGAAGGAATTGAGTAGGAAAATTGGATGAATATCAATTGTAGATTCATACCTAACACTAAGCCACCAAAGTCTTTTTAAAGGGGGACAAAGCCCCATAATTTAGTGTAAAAGAGTATTAGAGAATGCATTCAAGAAGGCGATGATAGTGAGTATTTGAAGGAAGTAAAAAGGGTTGAATTGATCAGTATACATTCAAGGTGACTTAGAAGAAGGATAAAATTGTAGAATCAGTTATCAAAACAGAGGATCAAGGATACAACAATTCCATATCAGATCAGAAAGGATTAAGATGGACTGAATTGTGATCTAAAATCAACAATACTAGATTGCAAGTGTATCAAATCAAACATTCTACTATACTTTCTAACAACTATATCAGTAGGATGAAATCCTTTGTATTAAGGTTGACTTAATAGTCATTATGAAATCCTTTAAAAGGGTGACATTCCAAGTGAGTGTTCTAAAGTCCTTTAGCCATGCAAACTTTTAATAGGGTGTTAAAATCCTTTAGTAGGGTGGGATCTAACAATCCTTTGTAAGCCTTTAGCAAGGCAGGCCTTTCATAGGGTAGATCGTGAGAATGGTCAAATCATGTAACCTTAATAGGTGAACTTTATTGCTACAGTAGTGAAGAATTGTGGATGTCATCCCCACCCTAGTTTTACCATCTCATTGGAGGGTTTTTGGGTAATCATATTTGGTGTCAAGTTTTTATGTGGATGCATTTACTTTACATGCTATTTTATATGTTTATGCATGCATTGCCTTAAAGATTAAAAGTTTTATTGGTTAGAGTTTAGTACTTCTGATTCACCCCCCTGCCTTTAGAAGTATACATTTCCCATTAGTTTCCAACAATTGGTATCATAGATAAGTTCTCATTAGGAGAAGCCTTATAGCTTGGAGAAAAGATCTTGAGATGGAGGTTTACAAGTTGGGAAAGACCATTGAAAATTAGGAGATTAAGATACATCTCTTAATACAAAAACTGAATGAAGCTAGAGATGCCTTGAGAAGTTCACTAAAGAGAAGGAAAGAGATTGCTATAGCTGAAAATAACACACAATACAAGGAGATTGATACCACAAAGTTATTTGTAGATGGTAACTATTATGAATTTGATACAACATTTGCAGATCTCATGGACAAGAATAGAGCACAAGCTGAGGAGATTAAAAATCTCAAGTTGGAGCAAGAATCACAAGAAATATTGCTATGTGAGGTGACTAAGAAAAAGAAGAAAGCTCTAGAAGACAAGGCCATGATTGAAGAAGACAAGAGAATTTTGTCAAAAAAATTGGAAGAAAAATCAATAGAGTTGTCTAGGATCTCAACCATGTAGTTGGACACCCTAAGCAAAATGATGAATGCCCATCATTAGTTGAATGTCAAGGACATTGCAATAACTACATTGAAGTTTCAGAATGAGCAATTAAAGAATGATCTAAAAAGAGAGAAGGAGTTTGCTAAAAGTTTCAACAAGCCAAACGAAGCCATCAAGCACTTTTAGAAATTACTGAAATTCCCTAGATCTAGTAAAGACACATCAGGATTGGGCTACACAAGCATTAAAGAAGGAGAATCATCCAAAGCTGCTTAGGAAATAAATAATAAAGGTAAGAACTCTAAACCTACTTGTCATCATTGTGGAAAGAAAGGACATACAACTAATGTTTGCAAGAGAAGGAATGATAATTAGAATGCTAAGCCAAAGAACATGACACATTGCTACAAGTGTAACAAACAAGGTCATCAGGCACATGAATACAGAACCAAAACCATGCATGGACCAAAATTTGAAGGACACTACTACAATTGTCAAAAGTTTGGACACAAAGCCTTTGAATGCAAATCCAAGTTAACATGGTCATCAAACAAGGGATGAAGCCATGGAAATTCCTATAATTGGGATTACAATACATGACATAGCTATCATTATTGTCAACAGTATGGACACATCCATGAGAATTGCATAAGAACACATTAATTTAGTGGTAGCTACAACAGATGGTTGAGTCAAACTAAATATTTTAGTTGTTTGTGACCTAAAAACCTTCAGAAAATAAAGTATTTTTATTTTCTGAAAAATTCCTGATGACATCATCATTTATTAATTAATTAATTTATTTTTATGCCATTAAATCCCTTTATCTTAATTAAAAATATTTAATTAAGGAATCCCTCCCAAAAATGTTTAAATCTTATTTAAACATTATTTTCTTATTTATTAATTATTTAATTAATAAATTGACCAAAAGACCCAAAATAAATAAAAAATTTATTTTTTGCCCAAAACTTGGCCAATTTTCTTAAGACCACTAACCTCTTCCAAAATCTTCTAATCCTTCTTTAATTTTGATTAAAGGCTAATCCCATCATTTCCTACCCCTAATCCCAACTCAAAATATTTAATTAAGATTAAATATTAATCCTCATGTTTATTAAAAAAGTTTTAATAAATATCTCCTCAACCCAAACCCTTGAAATAAATAAAAATTTATTTATTTCCTAAAATCTAATTTATCCTCATCCTAAGAAGTTCTAGACTCTTCTAGAAAGTCTTCATCCTCATCCTAGGAAATTCTAGACTATTCTAGAAAGTCTTTATCCTCATCCAAAGTCTAGACTCTTCTAGAAGATGTCTTTAAACCTAATACTAATCCCCTCCTAACCTTGTCACATTCTCTAAACATGGGTTGAGACTTACTAACCCAAGCCAAAGTTAACAAATATCTCCTCCTTCACCCACCCTCATTAAATGCCATCCACTTGTCTATCCCTAAGCTAATCCTAAACCATCCTAATCCATCCTCTAATAATTTGCACAATCGTAAGCAAGCTTAAAACCCTCCTAATCAAGCCCAAGTCGAAATTTCTCTCATCTCCCTCAAAATATTTCAACCATAAAGCTTTATGAAGCCCACTAGGCCATAAATGACTCTTCCAAGCCCTTTTATTGCTCTTACAAGTGATTATGAGGCTCTTTATGAAGATTTTATCCCTTGAGCCTCCTTTGTTGACTCATCCTTCCCCTTTCCTCCATCCTCTCACCCTATCACATGTGTCACTCCCTGATTGGTTGTAAGGAAGCACAATCCATGTGCTCTCTTCTCATGCAATCTGAGCCCTCCATGAGCTTTTTCCCATCCTTGCATCTTAGCCCTCAAGCCTCTTGCCTATAAATTGGATCCTTCCCCTTTGCAAAATAACACAATCCATGAAGTAAAGTCATAATGCCATTTTAAGAAGCCATTTTACATCAAAACCATACACTCACACCCAAATTCCAACTCCATTTGAAGCCCTTTTTGAAGCATAAGCTTGAGCATACATCCTATCTATTTAGACAAAGCTACTCAATAAGAGAGCTTCTCATTGAAGAGAGCCCATTAATGGCTCATATTCTCAATTGAGAGCTCATCTTAGTCTATCTTGAAGTTTATGAATTTTGTTTAGTTTGTAGAAGCTTCATTTAAATTTGGTTTCTATTAGCATACTAACATTGCTCATATACATTTTGGCACGCCCGGTGGGACCCCGCATGGGTCATCTTCATTAGCTTTTTTAGTCAAGTTTTGTATGTCATTTGCTAATTTTGGCTAATTTTGCTTATTTTTGTGATGGGTAGGATTGTATAAATTGGTTTTGTAGGTCCACATGAGCATGAAGAAGACAAAGGAACTCATAGTCTATCTCATAGTGTTTGCAGATTTTTCAAGCTTATAGGTGGACAAAGCACTTGGAATTCTTCTTCCTCTTCTTGTCTATACTCTTCTTATTCCATCTACTTCTTCTTCTTCTTCTTGTGGGAGATCTTGGCCTTTTTTTTTTTTAAGAAAGAAAAATCATACACACTTCTTTTTAGTGCTTAAAATGAACCCCTAAATCATACTTAAATCCATTAAAAACTAAAAATTTGCAAAAAAAAAAAAAGCCTTTTAACAAGTGAAACTAAACAAATCCAATCATTTGCATCCTTGCAACATCAAGGTTTTAGATGCATTCATGCAAAGTTAGGAACACTTCATTTTTGGAAATTTAAAAAAGAACTCCAAGTTTCCATTTCAAAAGGTTCAAAATCAACACTAAGTGCACACTAAAATCTAAATCAAACTCAAAACATCAATCAAGGATAAAGTGAACCTCATTTGCAAATATTTTAAAGTTCTTTTAAAAATCTCATGAAAACTAAGAGTCCTAAATGGTTGCCAAAAATTGTCCTAAAAGCTTTGTTATTTGTTCCAAAAAAATGTCTTGTTGCAAAATCTTGAATGTTGCTTAGGTTTTTCATGCATCAAAACAACCTAGGAATATCATTTTTGGGCTTAAAATATGCAAACTAGAACACAAAATCTTGAATGAAAACTAAAGTCCAAAGAGTCATTTTCACTTTTGAGTCCAAAACAATCTTGAATGATCTAAGGTTAAAACAAAGCACTTCAAAGTTCTTAAAACAACACACAAAATCTCAATCTTGAATGCTCAAAGGAGAAAACTTGAATGTTTAATCACTTGTCTTTGAATGCATGTTGCTAAACACACTCTTGAATGCCATGGATTAAAATCAAATTTTTCTTGAATGCATGATTAAAACAACAAATCCAATCTTGAATGCCAAGGAACATTTAACCATTGCAATATCAAACACTTCATTTGGAGCTTCTAAAATTGAACAAAACAAATCTCTTTTCCACATGCAATTTAGGTAAAGTTTGATTTTTGGACATTTAAGAAACATTGTTAAGTTAAATAAAAATTTGCAAAAATCAATTTGAGTAGTTCCTTGGACTCACCTCTTTTCTAATCACCTATCAATTCAACCATTGGTTTCAATCTTAGTGCCATTTATGGGGATGGGTCTACTTGAAAAAGGTGTTAAATGTTCCACAATCTAACTCACTCACTTGGTCTTTGAACATTTTCTTTAACTTTATCAAAAATTTTAAATGACCAAAACTCTAGATTAAATCAATCACACTTCAAGTTTGGGCACTAAAATTGAACAACTATTGACGTGGAGGGCCTCCGGGTGCGCACTTGACAAATCAAGTTTCACACATCTTTATTTTGGGCTTAAAAAAAAATCACACCAACTCTTGAATGCTTTAAAGAAAATTAATCGATACTTGACGTGGAGGGCCTCTGGGCGTGCGGGTTTACTTTTTTGTTGACCCTAACTCTTCTTCTTGTATTCATTCTTCAATCGATTTTGCTTCGTTGGCACATTTCAAAGTTGGAATTGAACATTGTCTCTTAAACATGAGTGCTTGCAAAGTCTAAATCAACACACATAAGAGTTAGTTGGAAAAGGAACATGCGTGTTTTTTAGCCCAAGGTCATCCAAGTCTTCTCTCCCCTTGTCGTCTTTCGAGGCCATCTTGGGTGCATAAGATTAGGATCTAAAACCTTGTTTCTCTTTTTAGGAGGCCTGCTTGGGGATTTCATCACCCCTTGGGACGACCTCAACTCCAGCGTTCTAGTGGAGTATAAAGATCGAGAGGTGAATCGAAAGACACCTCTCTTGGAATCAAGATTTTTGTCACTCGAGCTAAGCCTCAAGGAACTTTATACCCTTGAGAAGTGAAAGAAGAGAAGTGTGTTACCGCTCCTCTTAGTTGTGTGACATCTTTTTGGTTTCATCTACAGATTTGGGCCTCACGTACCTTGCGTATATCGAGGACTCCCTAGCTATAACAAATTTCATCCTTGTAGAAAGCTTCCTAGGATGTTGGTGTGTTTGACGTGCTTACTCCAAAATTTTGTTTGCTTGTTTGTTCATAGCTTTTGAATGAATGTTTGCCAACTTTGGTCAAGATCCCAAAAAAGAAGAAATCTCCCAACTCAAGGCATACTTAGTGTAGTCACTGCCTCATCAGAAAATCATCCAAGCTCCCCCGCTGCAACCAAATCTATCTAGTTCCTTGCTTTAGAACAATCCCAAATCCAAAGTCTCTCCAAATCATCCCCCCCCCAACCAGCTAGCAACCCAATCCAAAATCACACCCAAGCCTTTAGAGAGTTGTTTTCATTCTGCTAGAATTTGCTATCCAATCAATCCGACCAATCCACCAGCCTCACCAAGGCTATCCCTTTGACAGAGCTTTGTCTAGGGTAATCTAGCTTTGTCACTTGTTATCCCTCATCACCTTGAGCTAAAGGTTGGGATCCACAAGTGGTCAATCTCGTGTCATGCCCATAGGATCATTAGTCTATCCTTAAGTTGACACAATCTCCACCAATCCAGTGCATAGGAAAGCAAAACTCTCACTTTTTGACAACATGCCCTTGAAGTCTTCCATCCACAGGAAAGCCAAAAATCTCCAGCCAATCCTCCTTAGGTCTGTCATATAGCTTTGCCTCTCCCTAGGAAATTCTTCATTAGCCAATCCAAAATCTACGCTTAATCCAAATCCAACCATGAGCTTCCGTGTTCATCCATATGCAAGACCCCATCCCCATCCGACTCATCATCAAAACATGAAATCCCAAACCTATCATGATGTGTTCGATTGTATTGTCCTTGCTCCCGCCACCTCCTATTCCAATGATGATGAAAATATTGTTGACTATGACGGGTATATTGAAAGCCTTAGAAACATTCCCCCAAGTATCCCACAAAATCCATGAATTCTTCCGAACTATCTAGTCATGCCATCTGATATCCCAGCTTCTCCTCCATTACCCAATAAACCAAGCTTCCAATCTTCCACCCCCATCACACTAGCTATTCCTGTCAATCCACCTCCACCTCTGACACATGAGTCTCCAAGGAATCTCCGAGAGGAAATACAAGAAAAGTCGCCTCCAGCAGTCGATAAGCCATGTCATGTAATCCAGTCCATGAAGTAAAGTCATAATGCCATTTTAAGAAGCCATTTTACATAAAAACCATACACTCACACCCAAATTCCAACTCCATTAGAAGCCCTTTTTGAAGCATAAGCTTGAGCATACATCCTATCTATTTAGACAAAGCTACTCAACAAGAGAGCTTATCATTGAAGAGAGCCCATTAATGGCTCATATTCTCAATTGAGAGCTCATCTTAGTCTATCTTGAAATTTATGAATTTTTTTTAGTTTGTAGAAGCTTTATTTAAATTTGGTTTCTATTAGCATACTAACATTGCTCATATACAGTTTGAAGACTGGTCATATCAACAAGCACTGCCCAACAAGGACAAAGGCACCTAACTCAAAGTTCAACAAGGGAAAAGGCAAGGTTGATGTTGAGCACATTAGAGGAGAAATGAACAAAACATAGAGGAAGAAAGATGGATGCAACACATCAAATGAAGGGATCACTTCACCTGAAAGGTCAAGTGATCACATCTCATCAAACTAAGAAAAAGGAAGTAGGTGGGACTAATTTTTAAATGCCTCATCATACATCAATTCCAAGATAATGTTAGTACTAAAAAGGAAAAATTAGCAGGAATAAAGATGCAAGTCAACAGAGAAAAACCAAGGTCAAACTTTAAGTTTTCATCTTACTACCAAGTGTGAAAAGTTCTCTTCAATTGTCAAGTAAAATTCTAGTGTGTGCTGAGTTGTCACCCAAAGCTAGTTGAAGTTGAGTCAGTAGTATCTACTAAGTGATGGGAAAATCAATGGATGCTAAGTGAAATAAAAATTGCATAGAAGTTGAGTTTATAGCTATACATGCACCATGCATTAAATGTTATATTTTGAAATGGTATAAGGCAAATATTTGCTCATTTTTTGTCATCACAAACACAGAGCAAGAGTGAGCAAAGCAAAGAAGTGATTGAAAAATAGAGATTGAAGCTTTTGCATAGATTTCAACAAAGATCAAGCCTTATTTCATTGATATAAAGCTATTCCTCATGTACCAAGTTACCCAGTTATACAGTTTAATATCTATTAAAACCCTAGTTTGCAAAATGGCCGCTAGCTCTAGAAATCCTAAGGATAAGGAAACTTTTAAAGTTTAGTTGGTTAGTAATGAGGTTAAGCAACTAGACTTTAGGGCTATTCCTAAAGTTGCATACAAGAATGAATTGATAGGTGCATTACCAATTATTCCACCCAAGGTTGTAATGGCTTAGGATGTAAGAAAACATTATAATTGCAAGGTTGGAGGGATATGAGACATGAAAATTTGTTAGGTGTATGATAAACTATGTGAGAATGGAGTGTTGAAAGAAGAATTCCAAATTGTTAAAAGGAAGGGCTTAACCCATGCCCTAGATTTCCCTACTATCTTTAAGACTAAATGGATATGAATTATGTTGAGTAGAATCCATGATGGATGCCTATGGTTGAAAGGAGGACCTATCAAACTGTCAAAGAGGATTGTGCATAGGGATATAGGATATCCAACCCCAAAATGGCCCAAAACTCTAAGGAGTGACTCAAAAGAAGCAATTTAGAAAAATATAGGGAGAAAATGGAATACAAGAGGAATGACCATTGATACCATCAAAGATCCACTTCTTGAATTTGTAGTGAGGGTCATATCTCAGAAATTCTATCAGTCAAGCTGACTGAATAGTGTGCCATGTATAGCAATTGATGTAGGATACAAGATTGTGGAAGAAGATCATACTTATGATCTTGTAGAGCTACAGTTAAAGAAAATCATGGAAAATTTAGGAGCAATAAGGACATCCAAAAGTGCTCAATTCAAATTTGGTTCAATTTTGATATGTCTATTTTTCTATGTTCAAAATGAATTTCCCTCTTTTGGTAAGGTAGGATGGATGATGAGTAGGTATGTGGTAGTACAAATAAATAAGTTCATAGAACAAATGGGAGAAAATTTTGAGTCTATAATGACTAGTTACTTTGAGGACTTCAAGAAATCCATGAAATAGAGATTGAGAATCCTAGTTTCCTTAGTGGAGAAGTACTTCAATGACATTTATTTCTCAATAGATATTGAATACTCTTTTATCTAGGCTATAGTACCTAGAGTAAGATGGCTAAGGCCTTTAGGGTATGAAATCAATATAGATGAAGCATCGGTAGCCATCACTGCATTACTTGTAGAGGAAGTTGACAAGATAGCAAAAATCTTTGGAAATTATGATGTTCTCAAATCCAAGGTTGAAATGGAGTTGAAAACTGCCTCAACTCTCAAAAAGAAGGATTAAATGGTTAAGAAGCTGAAAGCAAAATTTGGTGAAGGAGCTGAAGGTGATAATGATGATGATGATGAAGAGGAAGATGAAGAACAAGAATTGGGTTGAGAACTACTTGCCCTAACCCAAGGTATGGGTGAAGATGAAGAAGAAGGCATTGAGGAGGAACAAGCCAAGGAAGCACCAAAAAAACAAGAGTCAAAGAAGAGAAAGGATAAGACACAGCTTGCAACTTAGCCCAAGGGTAAGAAGATTTCAAAATCAAGCACTACAAAGCCTACTACTCTAGCCATAGAAGCAACCAAAACGACCACCACTCAAAAAGCTAAGGAGAAAATAAGAGAGAAGAAGAAGGCTACTAAGCAACCAAGTCCAGTGTAGAAGAAATTAAGGAGGAAATATGTTGCACAACTAGAATCTGATGATGAGAGGATTGAGTCAGAAGACACAAGCCAATTTAGAGTGGTAAGTCATGCTTCCAAGTTTGATGTTGAAAACATTTGTGATAATATTAGGGATAATGAAAACTTATTTGGTTTGAAAAATATTGATTTTAATAAATTGAGTAGAGAAGATCAAAATAAGGTGGAAGAATTAGTGTGTACCATGATGGAAAAATTCAAGAATACTCCACTTGAATTTGACACTACAATGCCCAGGGATTTATATTCAATTGTTGAGAATAAATGGCATTATTACCTAAACATGGAGAAGGAAATAAGATAATCCACATTGGCACAAGTGATGCTAGAATTATCAAAAGAGAAAATAACAAAGGCAAACAAGAAACATGGTAGCAAGTTTGCACCTAAGTACAAGGCATTCAACATACTTCAAAACAAGATTGAAGATGTTGTCAAGAAATCAACTCAAATGTGGAAGTTGATATATGGGTTGAATACTATTAAGGAAGGAGAGGAGGATCCATTTGAGGGAAGAAAAAATAGAGAAGAGGAAGAGAATGAAAAAGAAGGTAAAATAGAGAAAGAAAAGGTAGATAACACATCGAAGGAGGCACAACAAAAGGGAGATGAAATGGCAACTGCTGAGGAGCAGTAAATAGATCAAAGTGTGCAAGACACACAATTACCACCATTAAGCCCTCCACATGACACAAACACACCTATAGAGACAATAAAAGTAAAAGATGTTCTTGATAGCTCAGTTCAAAACATCAATCCACTAACTGTAGAGGATGTAAAGAAGATCCTTGACCAATCTACACTACAAGAAAAATTGTGTGACAATCCAGTATTGGTCAATATGGATGAGTTATAGAAAGTAGTAGTAGACCTAACTAGGGACAAGGTAAATACACAAGAACCACCTTCTGCCATCCCTATAGCTACTAGTGGACAACCTCAAGAGAAAGCATCAAAAGATACATCAACAAAGATTGATACTATAGTTAAAGTTGTCAAGACTGAACAATAGACTAAGACTGCCGAGGAGCTCACAAAGGAAGAAATAGGATTGATAGAGGTATCTATTTCTATTGTACAAACACAAGGTGCACCAAAAATAATTGTGATTGATCCAGGAGGATCATAAGAAGAGAAGGAAATTCCAAAAGAAAAGGAGTAGAAAGCCATTCAGATAATAGTTAATTTACCAGCTACTAGCACTCCTACAAAATTTCTTCATAAGTTGAGCACTGATGCAATGCCACTTCAAATTTTAGCACCAAGCTCAAGCTACACAAAGCTTGCAAGGGTACTTCACTATGAAGATGAGGAAATTGTTATACCAAAGTATGACTATGCAACCATGAACCTTGAACAAATCAATGAGATGCAAGAGGCATTTTAAAGGATGAAAAACCAAGAAATAATCATAAAGGAGTATAACAAAAAGCAAGCACTTCATGAGATAAAAAACATCTTTTTAGACACATTCAACTTGCAAACACTTGATGAAACCAAGCCAATATTGGAACAATTGTCAGAAATTGTTGAATAGGTGACAAATGAAGACCAGGAAACCAATGCAAAACTTATAGAATGTTCTGAAAATAAGTTTCAAGGAAAGGTAAATGAGAAGATATCTAGTGGAATAACACTATCAAAAGTGGAATTGGCTACAAAGATAGAAAAAGTGAAGAAGGTACTTGAGAATAGATTCTCATTGTACACCAAATTCTATGACCCCACACTCTTCACACAAGAAATGAGATAAATGATTATGAGTCTGGAAAGAAACTTGAAAATATCTAGTATGAAATTACCACAAAACCCAGATCAAAGTGAGAAGAACTTTCATTCCATGCTTCACACATAGAGGGAACTAGGTATATTAATAGCACAAGAGGCTAATACAAGAGCCAAGTTAGTTCAAATTCAAGCCTCCCTGACCCCTCACATGGAAATCCTATAGAAAGAACTAGCCTATGCTGAAATAGTACTCAAGAAAGATAGGTAATCTTTCAACATTGGACAACTTAGTTCACCTTGTAGAAAAGACAACCATCCAAATCAAATCAAAAGATGTTGCAATAGACAACTAGGATGCTGCTCTCAAGATTGTAATGGAAGTAAATAAGAAATTCTTGGATAAATAAAAACTTAGTGTATAGACCCTTTGACATAAGTGACAAAAAGGGGGAGACATATTAAAGGAGAATATATATGTAAGGGGGAGACATGTGAAAGGGGGAGTTACAAAATAAAAAATAAAAGAAAGGGGGAGAAGACAATAGGAAAATAGAAATAGGGCATATCAAAACATATCAGATAAAGAAGTATTAGAATGATTGAAGACAAAGAGTATCAACAAAAGTCAAATCTAATTTAAGAGATTTTGGATACAGAAAAGACACATTAACTCAGGGGGAATCACAAAATTTTGAGGTATATGGTTCATTACAAAATTTTGAAGTTTTGTATATGTGCCAAATTGGATGTATATTATACTCAAGGAGATTAGATTCATCATGCATAGTTAAGTTTTTTTTCCACTCATGTCAAAGGGGGAGATTGTTGATCTCAGATTGGTTTTGACAATTGAGTGTCAACACACTTAAGAAATTTACTAAGTTCATGCCGAGCTACTAGCATATGCCAAGTATAATATGTATAGATATCGAGTTGCAATGAGTTTCAAGTCACTCATGTGCTGAGTAAATAGTAAGTGCCAAGTAAATAGATAGAGCCAACCAAGTTTCAAGTGCTTTTTGAATAGTAGATGCCGAGAAAGTCCAAGTGCTGTTTCAGACAAAGTTATAGTATGTGCTGAGCATCAGTATTAACAAGTGCCAAGTAACACAAAATCGACCTAGTTGTTTTTGATGGCACAAACAACTATGTAAACCATTTTTGAGCTAACATATGGATAGATCTCAAAGCTTTGAAGATAAGATCAAATCTACTTGGATTCCCTATGTGATCAACATGCAACCAATTAGAAAAATGAAAGGAATTGAGTGGGAAGATTGGATGACTCTTAATCATAGATTCATACCTAACCCTAAGACACCAAAGTCTTTTGAAAAGGAGATGAAGCTCCATAATTTAGTGTAAGAGAGCATTAGAAAATGCATGTGAGAAGGTAATGATAGCAAAGATTTGAAGGATTTAAAAAGGGGTGAATTGATCAATATACATTCAAGGTGACTTAGAAGAAGGACAAAATTGTAGAATCAGTTATCAGAATAGAGGATCAAGGATACAAAAATTCCATATCAGATTAGAAAGGATTAAGAAGGACTGAATTGTGATCTAAAATCAGCAATACCAAATTGTACATGTATTAGATCAAACATTCTACTATACTTTCTAACAATTGTATTAGCAAGATGAAATCCTTTGTATTAAGTTGGCTTAACAATCATTGTGAAATCCTTTAATAGAGTGACATTCCAAGTGAGTGTTCTAAAGTCCTTTAGCTAGGCACACTTTTAATAGGGTGTTAAAATTCTTTAGCAAGGTGGGATCTAACAATCCTTTGTAAGCCTTTAATAGGGCAAGCCTTTCACAGGGCAGATCATGAGAATGGTCAAATCATGTAACCTTAATAGGTGAACTTTATTGCTGCAGTAGTGAAGAATTGTGGGTGTCATCCCTACCCTAGTTTTACCTTCTCATTGGAGGGTTTCTAGGTAATCATATCTGGTGTCAAGTTTTTATGTGGATGCATTTACTTTACATGCTATTTTATATGTTTATGCATGCATTTCTTTAAAGATTAAAAGCTTTATTAGTTAGTGTTTAGTACTTCTGATTCATCCCCCCTCTCAGAAGTATACATTTCCCATTTGTATTTCCAAACATATGACTTAGGGAGTCACTCAATTAGATGGTAGTTCTTGTAGAATAGTAGGAGTATTCAAAGATTTAGAAGTGACCCTACATGCATGTCTTGGCTACACTATGTTTCAAGATATAAGTATTAGAGATCTCCCTACACACTCTTCCATTTGCTTATCCAAAGATTTCACTGCTAAGATTAGTGGTGGGTGTATTGCCACTGGTTGGTCCTAAATGTTCTTTAGAACTAGAAATGGAAAAAAAGAACTTCATCATGGAAGAGGAATTCAATATTAATGATGTTGAGACTTACATGGTTGAACCTACAGACATGAATTATACTCTCTTTGATAGGGAGGAAGACCATTTGGATCCATTCAAGCACATGGATGAAGCTGAACTAAGGGTCTATGTTATCCATGAACAATATGCTGTCATGCCAAATCTAATCGAAGGAATGAAGGAGTAATAGGGGAAAAATATTTTTTTAGTGAATGAAAAAGATGAGAAGGAAAATTATCTTTTCAATGAGCTCTGCACCCTTACAACAAAAAATGAAGAGGTGAGCTACCTCTTGTGTTAGATTCTAGTGGAGTATGGTGTTGCAGTTAGCCTCATAATGGTGAGAGGATGATGCTTGAACATGTCAAGCATTCCAAAGTAAAGAATAAAGGAAGCTATTTCAAAAAGCTAGTCAATGGCTTTGTTTGATTTAATTTCTCTGAAAGTTCCTCTACATAGTATAGTAGGTATTATTTAAATAGTTTTCCCCTATTTTCAAGAAGTGCATGAGCACAAGCTATTTCTCTTGAGATAGCCAAGTTTTTGAATTTTTTTGTAGTTGCAAAAGAGGAAGAGTTTGGTGGCTTTAAATAGTGTAAAGGTTTCATTTTTGTGACTCTAGCCCAAATGATTTCTTAAGGCCATTGATCTAATACTTATCAAGAAAGCATCCCCTCTAATTTGCCAAAATTGTTATGCATTTTTCTCCCCTACCAAAATTTGAATTTTTAAGGTGACAGACATGACCAATGGTCAAATTTGACTTTTCAAATGTATATGCCATGCATGCATAATAGGGATATGTAAAAACCCTAATATTTTCTTTTTTAAATCCCTAAGTCTTAATCCTTTATATTTTTGTCTTATATCCTTTGAAGGATTTAAGTCACAACCATGCAACTGCCTTTCATCACTTGGTTATAGACAATTATAACTCAACCATCAATTTAACCGTGAAGGCACAAAACAAGTAAATCCACAGGCAACACATCTTCATAGTATTTCATGCTAGCTATAATTCTTAGGTTGCAATGCCATGCTACCTAATTCTAGCAGTTTAAGGTCTTGATGTTTTTCTTCGTCGCAAGATTTGAAGATAGACCCGAGGTTCATGATACAAAATGGCGATCTCCAGTGTTTTTGCATGATC
Organism: Cupressus sempervirens; assembly: GCA_028749045.1. Lineage (NCBI taxonomy): Eukaryota > Viridiplantae > Streptophyta > Pinopsida > Cupressales > Cupressaceae > Cupressus > Cupressus sempervirens. The sequence continues at coordinate 802,796,793 of CM053783.1, read as the reverse complement.
GCATAGGTTAAAGCTTAGACCATAGTTAAGGTGGCAACATTGTGAAGTCTTTGTTCACTCTTTCATAAGGGTTAGTGATGGGTCAAAGATTCAAGCTGAGATCTTGTGATCATTCTATATTCACTCCATTGCATGCAATTACAGCCTAACTATCAAAAGGACCATGAAGGTGCCAAATGGCCATTTCTACAATCAGCATAGGTTCATAATATTTTATGTTTACATGCAGTTTCTTATTGTGAGGGTATGAAGAACATGAGTGTCTATAGTTGAACTTGCTTGACCATTGATCTAGAGTGGATCAATGTTTGACATATATGTGCTTTCTAAAGGTGCATGATGTTTTGAAATAACAAGGAAATGATGAGCTATCATGTGCCATGGTGGGCCACGTTCTCAGGTGTCTCTTTCATCACATTGTCACAAGATAAAATATTTCATTGAATGAGGGCTAATAGATTCAACTGATATACTTTATCAATAAGATTCAAGGAATTTAAGTTGTGACCCTATGAAAGTCAACCTAGTTGTCATAGCATTGTGAGTGTAATTTTCAAAGATGGTGATCTTACGACAGGGTTTTAGGAGTTGCAATCTTACAGGGAGATAAAAGCTGTATCATGGGATTAAAAGGGCCAATCTTCCAGCTAAAGATGCTACAATAAAGGGTGATTGTAAGATCATAGAAAAGGTTGGAGGTTATGATCTTACAATGCATTGAAGGATAGTGAAGCTAATTTGTGGGTTTCTTGATGTTGCGATAGTTAGTTGTTGTAACATCATAGAGACAGGTGATCATATGTGTTAGTGTAGTTTTTTATTTTTTCCTATTTTGCTAGGTTTTTCCTACACTTTTAATAATCTCGCTTAGGTTAATAAAGCATGTCTTATTAGGTGAATGGTTGTGAGGTCTCACCTTCCTACATGTGAGCATCCATTAGCTATCTTGAGAAGATACTTTGCTATCTTTAGTCCGATAGATGGTTGCTCCTCATTGGTTGGTGTTGCCACCTCCTCTCTCTTCTTAGCCTATATAAGCATGCTACCTGGCTTGTATTTACATCTCTTGTTTTGCATCCTCTTAATGATATTTTGCTTCCAGCATTTGCATTACTCTCTTGGAGACTAACTCTATGATGCTATTTTGATTTTGTATCATTTGCATTCATAGTTTAGATATTTACTCTTTGCACTAGTTTTCTGGGTTATTAATCTTTTCAGATTCTAACAATATGAAGGAGTTCAAGGACCTACAACTAGACAATAAATTTTAATTCTTGAGATTGTCAAGTGAGACACCAGCGGTTTCAAAGATAAGAAGGAAACAAGGGTTGAATTGAAGTTTTCATTAACAAAGGCTAGTTTCTTAGTTGAAGATGTTACAAAGGGTTTTGACTTCATTGACGATCATAAGATCGTAGGTACTTGGGTTGGTGAAGGAAAAGGTTATCACTTGTCTAAACTAAAAGATATAAGAGGTGCCCTCAGCCAATGAAATTGCAGGAAAGGTATAGGTGGAGGTTAACTATTGTTGACCTTCTGATATATCTGATTTGGCATGTCAAGAATGAAGCAAGTAGCTCCTTAATGGAAAAGAAATCTTTTGATTGCCTACAACCACGTTTCTATGATCCCCATGCCTAGTAAATGTAAAGGACATGCCTCCCACCACCTAGTTTATCCATCTACCCAGTCAGAATGATAATGCCCACCATTTCTATCTTCTCAAGGCTTTGTTTAGTAAAAGATATGATTTTCCTACATCTAGATGTGTACCAAGATCAAATCTTCCCCAAATTTGTAGTGATTATTCTCTTTGGTTTTAATGGTAGTGGTTGAGCTAAGTCTTAGGGAAGAAGCTATCTCAGTTATGCTTGAACTATAAAAGAAAGTTTTATGACTCTTCTAAGGGTTGGTCATTTTTATCTAATTCTATAGTAGTAGTATTCTACACTCTATTACTATAATTTCCTTTTGTCTATGAATGAATATAATTGTCTACTGCACCTCATTCTCCCATCAATATTAGTGAAAAACTTTCTTGCCTCTATTGGTGTTTTGTTTTCATTCTTCAATCTAGCATGAAAATATCCACTTTTTCTTCTTGGATGTTATAGAGTGAAGTTCCTTCCTTGTAGCATCTCATTTCTTTCTTGATCTGCATGTGATTGTTGAGTTAATGCAAAGGTTGAATCAATGTATCTTGAGATTATATTGATGAGTAGTGCATTATTAGGCAGAGATAAGACTAACCAAACTATTTTGGCATATCACCCCTTTAGATTAGATTAGGTAGTTTGATTTTCATGCGTCTCCTTCTCCCTTTTCCTCTCAAGAGTAGTTAGGTGCACCTTGATAGTAGGAAAGTTGGCCTTCTCTAAAGATTCAATCTCATTGTTCAAGTCCCACAACTTGGAGATTGTTTCCATGTTTCACAAGGTCAACTGAGAAGTAGTTCCTTTGTCAAGCATGCAAACTTTTGTGACAACAATTTTTGGCATGCCGGGTGGGACAAACATTCAAAAATTCAAATCACTTCCCAAAACCTCCATTGGTCATACCTCAATTTTTGGCAAACCTAGTGCTTCAAATTGATGCTGAGGAGATAGTTTATGAAGATACATAGAGGAAACCAAGAAAAGAGTACACTGAGTGACACTATTCAAAATATTGTATTTTTACCTAGTGACACAATGGCCACATAAAAGTCTAAATTGACACATTTTTTTTTGCAACATGATCAGTAAAGATTCAAATTGATTTTCTTAAAGAATGTGAATTTTTTATTTTTAGTAACTTTAAGGTTGGAAGAACCAATGATATTAATTTATAAAAAGAAGAATGAAACAACATACAATTCTAACCATTGATTATGATTAGAGAAAAATAATGGAAAGCTCCAAAACCCTAATTATGTCAAACAACAAAAAGGAAAAGGGACAACTATAAAGGACATATCAAAGAAATTTTAGGGTTGTCTAGATTAGTATTATTATTAAGGAGATAGTGAAGTGTTTTATAATGCCAAGTAAGGAATTGAAGCAAAAAAGATAGAACAAAAGTCAGAGATCAAGGTTGAGGAAAGATTTGAAATGAATGGTAGACTAATCATAGAAGGTAATAATCATAGAGTAGAAAAGGGATCGAATCAAGAAAAGTAAGTTGCTACTATGAAGATCATTTTCTACTTTCTAATTGTTGGAAATATAGGAGGAGTAACTAAGAGGGAAAGGGTGAATTAATTACTACTAAAATAAATCCCAGATCTCTTAGATGTTAGTACAAAATACAAACTAAAAATTGAATATTGCTGAAGCTCAGTACACACATACATAATGCTGTAACTCGGTAAATGCTTGACATATAACCTTTAGATGTTATTTGTGATTACTATTACTTTAACTTAGTTGAAAACACATAAAATAAAATAGCACAAACAAATTTGACACTAGGATTTAATGTGGAAACCTGATTTTGGAAAAAGCACCAATTGCAACTAGTTACTATTTTCACTCTTCTGAAGTGATCCCTATTAGGAGCCAACTGTATTAAAGGTTAGAAAACACACTATTAGGTGTGGCCCTATTAAAGGATTTAATCACCCTATTAGGAGTGGCCTTGTTAGAGGTCTTTAGATAATTCAATAGAACTGCCACCTTGTTAGAGGATTTGAAAATAGCTATTTAGCCAACTTTGTTAGGAGATTTAGATCATTAGTACAATGCTTGGAGAGTAATAATGAGATTACTTGATTTGAATGCAACTGAATTGGTGATTACAGATCTCTATTCTAGCTTGTACTTGATCCTTCCTGATCGAATATAGCTTTTCTACTTCACAAGGATATTCTTCTTATCCTTCAAATTCACTTCCTCTTCTCATCATTAAATCTTCAATAACATCTTCATGCATTTCATTCACTTCATACCTTGAAATCACAAACTCAACCTTATATTTATATTTTCTACTTTGTCAAGTCAGCTCAAATATAGCTTAGAATAATTAATATTCATCACCTCAGTTGACTACAATTAATAGCTAAATTAATTAGGCTTAATATGTCAAAATAAGAAAATCCTTCATTAGCTGACCTAGTTAAGTAGAAAGTAACTCAAAAACATTTTCCTTTGTTAACCAACAGAAGCTCGGTTAACACAACAAACTTGCAAAAATCTTTTGGCAACCGCATGAGCTCGATTAACACTAGTTCCATCCAATTTTCCTTCATTAACTGAGTAAGCTCGGTTAACACTCACTTTTTGGATACTTTCCTTTGATGCTTGAGTGAACTCAGTACACACTGCCTTCTAAACTAGACAATCACAAGAATGCTTGGTAGACATAAAAGACTATCTTTACTGCTCTAGTGAGCTTGGCATACACTGACTGATAATGATATGGAATTTGTGTAACATCAAAGACAACACACAATTAATCAATTGTATCCAACACTAATCACTATAGTAACTTTTTCTAAATCCTTGAAAAATGTGGACTTGACAATCTTATATGTAATTATCTTAATTGAGGAAAAACTTGAAGAGTATTGTAAAATCCTTGAAAAAGGTAGATCCTTATAAGTCTCACTATATACTCTTAACCAATTAAGTCATTAGAAGTGAAAAAGCATTATAGTCCTAATAAGCTACCTGCTCACTATAGTAGTGATATATTTGTGGGTACCATCTACATTGTAGTTCTCCCTTTGACGAAGGATTTTCGTTATACCAAATGAATCTGTTATGTGTTATGTTTCATGAGTTTATATGTTTTAGTTAACAATTGTTTTGATGAATTAAAAATAGGTTTTGAAAGGACCCAAAACCTTTTACAAAGAGCGAAGCAAAGTATCTATAAAAGTCTAAGAGAAGTTATGCATCAACACCAAAAAGAAAAATAAACTAGAATAGAATTCCCTATAACAACAAGTAGATAATAAAGACAAAAAAAAAGAAAAAATACAATAATAAGACAACTATAAATTTTTGAGTGGGTCAGCAGCCTGATCAACCAAAATGTTCTTGTTCATAATAGAAGCCTGTTAACCATTTTTAGCCTCCCTTCCTAAAATTCCAATGTTTCTAGTCTCATGAACATCCAAGGTAATAAACATGTCTACATTCATTAGATTATTCATTTATTGCCATGCAAGCTCATTAGGGATATGTCAAACTTTGACTCTTCCTTTATATCCCTAAGTCTTTTTCCCCCTTCGCATCAAATGAAAGATTTTGAGTTGTGATAATGCAATTTATTCCTTCATCACTATACCACTCCAATTTATGACTTAATTTTGAGATGGGCCATGAAGGTGTGACATAGTCAAGTTCAGAGTTAGCATGGCCTCATAGTTAGACTAGCATTTTGTTCAAGTTGTGAAGCTATGACTAGATACAGATCACATGATCACATAAAACTTTAGGATTAAATAGATTTAAGTTGCAACATCATGAAGTGAACCATAGCAATACATTTATGTGCTTTTTTATCATCACAAGTGATCAAAGATTACAAAGAGTCAAGGTGATGAGGTTGCAAAATACATTGTATTCACACTATCATAGGAAGTTTAGTACAAACTAGGGTTAAGGCTGTGAAGCTACATAAACCTATTGATTGGACCATTGCAGGTTAAAACTAAGGTTATAAATTTAAGTCACGATGGTGTGATGGTAGTCTATCTAATGGTCATCACAAATCCATAATCGTTAGTGGAAGGAAACAATGAGAGGTCACGTTAGAATGATCAATAGTTAAAGGGTTGTTTTCACAACCATACAAGGTCTGATTTGTGGTTAACATAAATGGCTAAAAAGTTGCAAGGGGTATCAAATAGTCAAATTTATGTGGTCTTCACACTATCACAAGTGTCTGAGCTGTAGTCAAGTTTTAAGTCATGATGGTGTGAATGGTAATGCTAACAATTAAGGTTCATGACAATATGTCACACACATTTTATGTCAACCTAAGATTAGGGTCATGAAGGGGTGACAAGGGTAAAATGAATGGCTTTGCATCATCACATGGTTAGAGGATTGCTAAATCCAAATTGGGGTTAGAATGTTGTTGGTGTTTTTCAACTATTGAACAACAAAAGCTCAATACTAAGATAATAATACTCACAAATCTAGGAATTAGCTACATCCCTTTAACAATTATGTATGCATATTATTTAGATCCAACTTCAACAAAACCAAGAATAGTTTTCTACTCTCTAGGCTCTACAGAACCAAGGTGGGTATACCTAGGGGATGATTCAAATGAATGCTATTGTATGAGAATCCTTTTAGTTTCATTCTGACTCTCATCTCCTATCTCTGACATATACATAATTTATCCATTCTTTGACATTTTTAGATGATATACATCCCTTATAAGTAGATTTGGTCACAAATTCTCCTTAGGTTTACAAATATCTCTAAAAATAGCAGCTATCTAAGACTCATAAATTAGATGTAAACAAGTGCCAAACCTCTTTGAAACTCTTCAAATAGTAAAGTAAAATTGATTTTGATTTTAGAATTGGTGCTTATTCATGATCTCTCTATCTATAGATTGGGTTAATTAGACTAGTGCTATGTCCAATTGGATTTAGAGTCTACTTCAATTCATAGATCTAATTGATTGCATTACAACCAATACTATTAGCAATTCTTACTGGAATTCATTCTTATAGGAATCATTCCTATTACCTTAGCAACCCTATCAAATTCACTAGAGCATTTAATTAATTCTTTGAATCAATAACAATAATGAATTGACATACAATCAAAGTGAATTGCATTCAATTGGACAAGCTTTGCTCACACAACATTAGAATGACCAGGTAATAACAATGGAGACAAAATTTAGCAAGAATAGATATGGGGACAATTCATCTTTGTATTAATCTTCCTTGAAAATTGTATGCAATTGTAATAAAACTCAGAATGACTCTAGAAAAAACATTAGAGCCCTATAACATCAATATATTCCCAAGTATTTGCAAAGAAAATACAACATAATTTTTGCACTAAAATTGGACTGAACCATCTTCAATATAGACCTAAATTATCAATGAAATTGAACCATTCTCTAGCCTTGGAATCTCACTTAAATAAAGTGAGATGCAACAAGCTTCAGGCATGGAGAACTGATAGATGTCAACTAGACAAAAGATATTTACATTTAGTTGTCACAAAAGGACAAAAAACTATGTCACAAAAAAACTTATATATCAGATTATTCTTTATGTAGGCCCCTCTTTTGTTACATTTTCAAATGCTACAAATCCCATGATTGACTTTTAGTTATTCTGAGTCCTCAACATATGTAGCTATCAAGTTTTCCAATGATGTGTTAGGCTCTAATTCTTGCAAATTTACCTCTACTTTGGCATCTCCACTTGCATCATCGTGTACTACCAAGGTGACAGTTATATTTGGTTTCATTTCAGCCACATCATCCATCTGGCCCAAGGTACTTTCCACGTGAGATGATTGCCCTTCTTTGTCTTCTTCTCTCTTTTGATCTTCTAAAGATGTATCAATGATCTATATTTCATCTAGATTCACCTCATCATCATCATTCTCAACCTCTTACCACTACTCATCAAAAACAACATCAACCATCCACTTGTCAAAGAGGGTGTCATTTGGCCAATTAAACTATAGAATATTACTTTGCTTTTTGGTCACATATTCGCCCTCTTTATCAATACTAACAAAATCTTACTTTAAAGAATCAAAGAATAACTGGGCCTTCACTATTTCTTCTATTGTGGCTGCCTACCATGCATGTCCTTTTTCATTTATGAATTAATTCATTCTTAAACAAAATAAATCATCTAATTCTTTAGCCCATTCATCTTTATTTTTCATTTTATTTTTCTTATCCAAATCAAGTGGAAATAAATCAAATTTCTTACTCTTGTACTTATCCAAATAGCTAACAATTCTTCTTTGTAGCTCAACTCTCTTATCATCAAATTCTAGGAGATCATGAGAAAAATTATAAGTTATTTCAATGTGATCATTGAAGACCTTATGATAGAGTAGCACAAGAATGTGATTTCCATTCTCCTCTTACTCCACTTATTGACAATAGGTATTAAGGCCTCATCACTTACTTTTATTTCATCGAATATGTTTATTACTTTTGCTAATTGATCATAAAAAAATGGCCATTCAATTTTATCAACGAGATACATGAGAGCCTTTCTTAGTTTGTCTTCATATTGCACATTCAAATCTACATGTAGTGCCCACAATTTTCTCTTTTCTTCTTCAAAATCTTCAGCTGTGTAATATTGTGGCCTTTTTGGAGTATCTAGCATTTCTATGAGAGGAGTGGATTTAAAAGATTCCACTGGTGGGCAAGGGTATGTGATCCTAGGCCTAGTAGTCCATCCCAACACATTAGTCTCAAGTTAAATTATCTTTTGAACTTCTTTATTGTAGGCTTCTAAAACCTTTTCATATTTATTTTGTAGTTCAAACATTGCCTTCTCTTCTTTCTTTGCAGTAGCTAGAACTAAGTGAGATGCTCCAACATTCATATGTGTAGCCTCTACATGGGTGGTATCTGCTACTCTTTTTATAGTGATATTCCCCATTAATCCAGAGTCATTTGACTATGATGAAATAACCATTGATCCTTTCCTTAATGACCAAATAACTAAGATGGCCTAGTCCTCACTGAATGTAGTACCTTTGAATTCTTTCTTGTTTTGATCCTGTAGGTCCAATTTATTTGAAATGAAATTGAAAACTAAAGCATTTTCTATATCCCAATTGGGTAGCAGTAAAATATTTGATACGTTCACCATCTGCCTCCCCTCTTTAGGGGTTATACTTTGGAATTCTTGAATCATCTCTTCTTTTACTTGATTCTGCAAGGCTTCCTCCTCCAATTTTGGTTGCTCTATTCTTAACTTATTACATTTTTCCTCATTTTTTTCTATGTTTTCTCTCCATGCAAACTAGTGGAAGGCTCTAGACTTAACAAAACTATCATCTAACAAATATCAATGACTAGTTTATTCTATCATAGGGTGTAGTTCCCTTCCTCTATAATCTTCCATTGTCAAATCAAGGCTTGGCATAGGAGGTTCTTGGAGATTTCCCTTATCTAATTTTTCCTGGGTAATAAAAACTCCTCCTTGGGATCCTAGCTATTCAATTTTCTCTCCATTAAGTTGTTCCTCTTCAATCTACAAAGGGGATTGTGTAGGTGATTATTCCTCAATGTGAGGACCTTGATCTTTTATTATTTTTTGCCTCTTAGGGGAAGGCTCATAGGTTCTCTCTTCTAAGACAACAGTAGTGGATCCTATTATTTGTTTACCCTTATCCATAGTGGCCTTCTTATTTTGTATCAAAGTATAACCTGACCTCTTTTGGACAATCAAATGTCATGCCCCTACGTTGGGAGTAAATTCCAATCTCCTCATAACCTCTTTGGCCTTATCCATATAAGCATTAATAAAAAAATGTTTTTTCTCATTCATAGTCTCCATTATTTCAAGAAAAGTAATCACGAGTTTATTGATTCTATCTACCTCTATGATGACATTATCCAAAGGATTATAATCTTCATCAAAACAATGGATAAAATCCAAAAATCTTGAGAAAACCCTCCATTTTTCTTTCTTGGTTTCTTTCTCTTGTGAGGAGAACTCATTTCTTATTATGTCCTGAGGGTAATATGGCTCATGTTTTATTTTACCAAGCTTAACTCTGTGCCTAAAAGCCAAGTCATAGAATCCCTTAGTGTCACAAAAATGGGAATGAGACATAGCCATCTTATACTGGTGAGCTACAGTGCAAGTTGGGAAAATTGAGCCTCTTTCCCTTTTTGCCAAATAATTTTCCTCCAATCCTCCTAGTTTCCACAAAAACTCAGCTACCCCTACCTTTAATGTCACCTAGTAGTGTAATACATGAGGAGTTCCTTTGAAACCATAAATCCTAAAAATAGTTGAAACAGAGTATGGGATATTGTATCCCCCAATTATGTGATACTTTCAAATCAGTAGGATTATGCATGGGCCTAATAAGATTTACCAGTACCTTAGGCACTCTAGGATTGTCACTTAATAAAAAGCACCTCAATTTTGAAGCAAAGTACTCATCAAATCTGACAAAACTAGCTTTTTCTACATCCCATGTTATATCTGCACTCCATAACTAGATTGGCAATGCTTCTCTATCCTATTCTCTATTCTACTTCATTTCCTTACCAAAATATGCTACTCCTTTGAACATAAACATATGCATTAGCAAAGAATAGTGACCAAAAGTTTTATCTACCTTGCCTTTTGCAATCCCCACTAGGCCTATATGAATTTCTTCTACTAAATAGGAGGAAAAATAAAAAATAATATCAACACCAAAAGAAGAAATTTGAGTGATCATATAAATAAAAATTATGGGCATAACATTCTATTCATCTTCACCAAACACTCTACACAGAGTCCTGTATGCCTCCACAACCTGGGTAGTGAAATAACCCATTTTGAAAGGTTCCCTAGAGGATGTTGTGATCACTAGAAAATTTCCAATTGTGCCTATATGTGCCCTTAGTGCACCCTACCTAATTGCATCCTTCTTTGATAAATATTCTTTTTCTAACCCTTGTAGGTCAATGCATACATGATATTCTATTAGTGGGTCTAGGCCAAATACCTCTTGAATTTCCTCAGGGTTGATTGTGATTATAATCTTGCCATCATTTTTTCTCACCACTTTGATTACTAAATCATAATTTTTTATGATAGCCTCTAAGAGGTCATAGTCCAAAAAAACACTAGGAACCACTAGCTTTCCCAAATCAAAATTCTAGACATTTGCATGAAGGGCAAATAAATTTCTTTCTGAAAACCATTTTTTAAACAAAGAAAGCCCAATTTGACAAGTTTTGGCATCCCTAACCCAATTCCTCTTATTGTATAACACATCTACAATTTTGAGTCTAGGTTTAATGAGGTTAACTTTTTCACTTTCATAGTTTCATTTGTGGATTCAAGTAGTAATTCAAGAACATCATCATGGATATTCCTAGCCAAATAGTCTTATTGATTGGAGAAAACCTTCTTTGGAGGCAAAATGAATACAATTTACAAAACCTAGACTACTTTGACAAGTATGGTGCACAGGAACTTACTTGATTCTCTACTTATCTTTCTTTGTAATTTTGTGATGTTTTGCAAACAAAGGGAAATTGTTTCACATTTTGACCATGCCCAACACAAATTCTCAATGATTTCTTCTTTATAGACTTGAAATCTTGTTCATATAAGATGAAAATGGAAAAAATTTCTACAATATACATTGTTTTCTACTCGCACGAGAAGCTTTCATTTCTCATTAATGAACTATAAGGGAAATAGAGTGGTAGCACCTTCTACCTTCAAACTTGCACCGTTGATCCTAGGAAATTTGATGATCTAGGAGTGAAAATAGGAATAAGTCACTTTCGAATCGCCACATTGGAAGTCAATCCAATGAAATTTCTCCACATGCACTTTTCCTTCACTGCTGGTGATATAAAATGGACCCACTAGTTCGCAAGGACACTTGTCACCAAGTCGCTACATTGTTATGCATAAGAAGTGAGCATGTTGTCTATGTGACATAGCAACAACCATTGATTTCATTTCAATCTGACGATGGGCATTTGATTTATGGTTTAATACAACTATAGTGGGTCCCTCCTTTTCTTCCTTTGGTCACCTGTCACTACCCTTAAAAAATGAGCAACTCCCCATAGCAACTATGTGATGATCGTTGATCCATTTTAAATATGATGATCATGGTTTTTATATGTTCTTTTCATTTGGGTGTGGGTCCATGTCATTTTCTAACTTAGAAATATCTTGACAAGTTGACAAATAATTCAATATTTTAATTCCTTTTGTGACATCATAGGACTAGGCTCCACTGTGTTTCAAATTTTTAGGTTAGCACTATGTTGCTACTGGCAGAAAGCACAGACTTTTTGGTCATGACATAGCAACCTCTCATGTTCTTGAAAATTCTAGTGCATACACTTTTCTTTGTAGGATGCCAATGTGTCAAGGCAATTGCATGGCTTATTTTTGATGAAAGGATTGTTAGGACCCACCTTTTAAATTGCTACTGCAAACCCACTTTCTGTCAAGGTGCTATGTCGCTATCAGTGGGATTCCTTATTTTCCTAATTGTGACATAGTGACTTTCTTAATACTATTGAAAATTTGGTGCCAAGAAGATCTCCATGTTTCCATCACAATTACCAAAATCAATGCCTCTTACAAAGTAATAAAGGTGCATGATGATATTACAACTGAGAACTTTACAGTGCCTATCTTTTTTCAAAAATTTACCATCCTTTCTATTCTCTAGTAAGGCACTATGTTGCTACCAGGGCACATTCTTTTTTTAGTCATGGCATAGTGACCCATTAGGAAAAACCAAACTCCGGTGATGTTGATTTCAACTTGTTCCAGTTGGTCACTTCTCTAGCACTGACAACTCTGAGATCAATCACATCATGGAAAAGTTAAAATCAATCAAGATTCTAGTGGCCACTTTCCACATTCTGACACCACCATTCCAATTCATGGTAGTTGCTATGTCATAGGGGTTAAAAGCCTTGCATTTCCTCTATGAAACATAATGACTACCATAGATCTTATAAAGATTAGACAGTGGAAACAACTTCAATAACATGCACTGGAAAAGTAGTAATTTAAACAGATGTTGAAGGAATATTCAAAATTTGAAACAACTTTGCACCCAATTAAAATTTAAAAAGTACAAGAACTAACATGCATAATTGAGCACAAAGCTTAGGGTTTAATAGGGTTTTTTTACAGGATTTTAAAATTGCAAAGATAGAAAACCAAAACCCTAACATGCAAGACATAAAATTCATTTTGATTTTTATACATAGAACTAGGAAAATTTTATTTTGTAAAAATCAAACCAACAGGTGTGAGAAGGCCAATTCTATGATGTTCACAAGGTCACTATGATCAAAAGGATAAGATGATAAAGAGACATGAAATAGTGATAAAGCATAAAATGGAAAGGTCATGGTTTTGCAAGACCAAATAGTTAATGAAGATAATAAGTTGTGAAGTCATGAATAGAGGTAGGAGCTAGTCAACAAGATGGTTAGAATGTTGGATTAGGTAGTAAAATGTTTCAAGGGTATGAGGGCATGTGGTAGATTGAATATTTGAATCTAGTTGACTTGATAATGTGTCTGATTTGGCATGTCAATTATTCAATCCATTCAATATTTGGAAAGATTAAGGCAAAATGATTCATTCATCTACAACCATTTTTGGTGTCCTTAATGCCATCACAATCGATACTTGTTAAATGCATATCTATTAGCATAAATGCTAATGATACTACAATGGGGGATAATGTTGAGCATTGGAGAGTATTGATATGTTGCATTCATGACTATGTTTGTCATTGACATCAACATAGCATTGTTTCTATAAAGACTAGTAGAGTAGTAGATAGAGATTTTGATGGTACAAACAATGGTTTGATTGCCTAGTCATGCATAGTTATGGAAATGTAAAACACAATGTCCTAATGATGTAATTAAGTGCTTAGCATCTAAGTTGATGGCATACAAAAGTTTTACCTAGTTTACAAAGAGTAGTTCAGAGATAGAGTATTGGGAAAGTAGTTCTTGATGATTGTTGTCTATCTTACATCTAAGATATAACAAAGAGATGTGCAATCAAGAAGTGATAGAAGATAGTCAGATGATGATGTCAACAAGTACACAAGCCTTAGTATCACACATGTGAAGTTTTGTATAAATTGTTAGCTGAAAATACTATTATAATTGTAATTTAAGTAATTATCTTATTTTAATCAATTGGGAAAGCCTCAAGGCTGACTCAAGGAATTATCATGAAGATATGGTATAGAGGAAAGATGTTTTCCTTAATTTTAAAGAAATAATCAAGTGTGTTCAATTATTGTGATCATTGTTGAAGTGCAAAGTGTGAAAAGAAGTAGAGTGCTTATTGAATGCATGTAAGTGAGCCAAGGGATTATTGGATGCAAGATTCAAGATCTAGTTACAAGATCTAAAGGAGTAGAGGTCTAGTTGACATGATAGAGATAGAGGAAGGAAGTACATTTCAGTTTTATTTTTTTGTAAGGAATAATACAAAAATCATTTGGACAATGGGTTCACTGGTCTTTCCCTTGAAGCCATTTAGGCAGTGGGTCCAATTGTCTTCCACAACTCTATTGGAATTTTTTAACATAGACTCAAAGTCTCATAACATGGACTCATTTGTACTGAATGTTGTAATAGACTCCTAACAAGGTCTATCCTCTAACAAGGAATATTTATATTAGTACATTATCTTGTGGGTACCATCCCCACTGGGGTTTCCCTCTTGGTGTTACTATCAATGAGTATCTTGTTATGGTTTTAGTTTATGTTACTCATATGGTTAATATTGTTTAAGATTGTTAATTATGGTATTAGTTGGATAACTGATTCACCCCCCCTCTTAGTTATATTAGTGGATTATATATTCTAACAATTGGTATTAGAGCTTCAAGTTCTTGAAGAATAAGGTTAACAACTTTAGGAGATCAATGGGGAATATGTTCAAGAAAGATAGTCCAAGATTTGATGCATCCAACTATGATAGTTGGAAGGAGAAGATGAAGAATCATCTATTGTACATGGGCTTCAGGATATTGGATTTTAAGAATAAGTTAGAAGTCAATTGTTGAAGAAGAAAAGCTTAAAGGATGTAGTGAAGAAGAGAGAGATCTATTCATGTGTAATAAGAGAGAAAGAGAAGCTCTACTGATGGCACTTTCAGAGAATTATTATAGTTAGTTAAAGTCACTTGTAACATCTCATAAAATTTGGAAAGCATTAGAATCTAATTTTGAAGGTGATGATGATGCAAAAAGAATGAGATTACAGAATTGGATATGCACATTTTAAGATGTTGGAATGACAGAAGATGAATATGTAAGAAGTTATATTGGTAGAATATTAGAAATGGTTGTAGGTATTCGGTCTCATGGTAGAACCAAGAAAGATGATGAAGTCATATGGAAGATCTTGAAAAGTTTTACACCATCATTCCAACCAATAGTGTACATGATTCAACTAGTGAAGCCCTATACTAAGGATTTCACTAAGGAAACATTTCTTAGAAAATTAGAATTAGAAGAAGCAGATCTAAGATAGTCTAGAGAACTTGAAAGAGTCCTAAAAGTCTTTAGTTCCCTAAGCATTCAACCTAATTTGACAATGGTAGTAGTAGAGCTAATGAAAACAAGAAGATTAAGGAAGGAATAGCCCTTCTAGTCAGAAGAGAAAAAGATGGTAAGCAAATCTTAAAATGAATTTGGTCATTATGCATCTAAATTTCCTAAAAGAGAGAAAAGTTATAAAGGGAATTTTAACCCTAGAAGAGCTAGAGATAGAAATTGTTTTTATGCAAATGAAGATGAATAATCTATTGAGAAAGGTCAAAGTAAAAGTGATAATGAATTAGGATTTGTGGCTATTAAGGAAGATGATCTTGATAAAGAAATTAAAGAAGTAAGAGCTCTAGTTACCCAAGTGGAATTTTTTTTTGATTGCATAATTGATAGTGGTTGTTCACATTACATGATTGGTGATATGAATAAGTTTTTCAAGTTTAAGAATCATGATGGAGGTATTGTTAGAGTTGGTAACAATACAACCAATCATATAATAGGAATTGGATCCATTACTCTTGATGGTAAAACTAACACTGATGATGTCTATTTTTTTGATGGATTAAAGCATAACTTGTTGAGTGTTGGATAGTTGGTAGACAAGGGTTATTTGTTGTATCTCACTAAGAAGACCTAAACTATCAAAAAAAAATATGATAAGATGATTGGAACTGGCACTAGATCCATAGGTAATGTATTTCAGTTGAATCCTACTAAGATGACATGTTTGGTAGCTAAAGTGGAGAATAGTTGGTTGTGGCATAGAAGATTCTATCACATAAAATTTGATAATATTGTGAAGGTTAGTAGTTCTTTTGTAGTCAGAGACTTGCCTAAGATTGTTAAGCCTACTAATGTTGTCTATAAGGAATGCATTTTGGCTAAGCAAAAGAAAGTATCATTCCCTAGCAAGAAGTTCACTACCATAGAGAATCTAGAGATTATTCACACAGATCTATGTGGTCCTTTTCGAACAAGAGGATTTTATGGTGAAAGGTACTTTATGATTTTTGTTGATGATTTCACTAGAATGATGCAAGTAGCTTTTCTTAAAGAGAAATATGAAGCTTTTGAGAAGCTTAAGATATTTAAGAATAGAGTTGAGAATGAATCTAGTGTTAAGATTAAGTGTTTGAGATCTGATAGAGGAGGAAAATCCACCTCTAAAAAAATTTGACATATTTTGTGAAGAAAATGGAATCAAAAGATAACTATTTGCACCTAGAACACCTGAGAAAAATGGGATTGTTAAAGAAGAAATAAGTCTATAGCAGAATCAACTAGATTGATGTTATTTGAGAATGATGTTTCTAAGAAATTTTGGAGAGAAGCAATTAATATTGTAGTATATACTCTCAACAGAGTACAAATTAGAAAAGGTATGGACAAAACACCTTATGAACTATGGTTTGGACATTCAACATCAGTCAAACATTTTAGGATATTTGGGGGAAAATGTTATATTAAGAGAGATGATGATATTGGTAGTTTGATGTAAGAAGTGATGAGGGTATGTTTCTTGGCTATTCATTGAAAAGTAAGGCTTATAGATGTTTAAACTATAGAAATAAGATAATAGTTGAATGTGAAAATGTGAGGATTGATGAGAAGTTTGGAACCAAAGAAAAGATGGTAGATTATAATTAAGATGAAGAAGAGAACTCTATAATTGTTAGACATAATGCTAAAGTTTTCTTTAAGACTAACAATGACACGCACAAAGATTTGCTAACTTTTGAGCATAGAGGAGAATAAAATTATGAACCTAGAGAAGAGATAAGAGTTGATATATCAAATCCTACCCCTAATAGAAATCTAACAAGGAATCACCCTCCTAAGAATATAATTAGAAGTAAAGATAAAGGAGTAATGATGAGGAACAAAGTAAATGAGAAGATATGTTTGATATCTCAAGTTGAAACAAAGTGCATGGATGAAGTAGTCAAAGATAATGATTGGAGCCAAGAAATGAAGGAAGAATCATATTAGATAGTAAAGAATGATACATGGGAGCTAGTTTCCAGACCAAAAGAGAAGAATGTGATAGGAACAAAATGGGTGTTTAGGAATAAGATGAACGAACAAGGAGAAGTTGTGAGAAACAAGCCCAGAGTTGTTTGAAAAGGTTATTCATAGCAAGAAGGCATTGATTATGAGGAAACATATGCACTTGCAACAAGAGTGGAAGTTGTACGAATGTTCCTAGCTTAAGTAGTGAACAAGAAATTCAAGATTTATCAAATGGATGTTAAATCTACCTTTCTGAATGAAGAATTAGAAGAAGAGGTTTACATTGAGTAGCCTAAAGGTTTTCCTTTATCAAAAAACAAAGAAATGGTATGGGTAAAAGTAAAAAGTTGTGTAACCTTTTAGGTTGACTTATCAAGATGATAAAATTTGAGTATTTCTATCTAAAAATTAGTTTTTTTCAAACCTATGATCTAGATAAATTCATTCTAGCTAAGTCATGTATGGTCTCACACTTTTCCAATTGGAAATGTCTATTAAATGCATTTTTTATACTAGTTTGTATCTAGTTACTAAAGAAATAATATTATTTTAGAAAAATCACATTTTAATAACTCTTTATATTTTTTATGATTTTTTTTAATAACATATAAACACCATTTTATAGAGCTCAAGGTCAAGAATATTCTCATATAGATTTTATAGTATTTTAATTAGATATAGTATATTGTAATTAAAAAAAATTACAAGCACATACTTTACCATTCGAAAAGATGTTGATTTTGAGAAGGATAAAAATATAAAATGATATCAAAAAAATTAAAAATTATATCACATTCTAGAGGAGAGAGTCCTCTCCCAGAATGTATAATTTTTCTTTTGGTTAGAATAGATTTCTTTTGAAAAACGTGGTGGGAGATGAAAACTATCGATTTTAGGTGAGTTGAAATTTGAATCATTATAAAAGAGAAAATATAGATCTAAAGCCAGTTTTTATTTTTGATTGTTCTAGCTATATATGTTATCTATAACATAGTTTGAGATCAAAGTTAAATAAGTTTATTTCCATATAGCTTTATGGTGGGAACTAGACCCCTAATTTTCAGTGTTTTTCAGCAACTAAAGATTATCTATAAAAATTAAGAAACTATATCAATTCTTATTCCAAATAATTATAAAAAATTGTAATTCTAAACTTCATCCATTTTTACACATTCATTAATTTACTTCATTTTCAAATTCTAAATAAAAATACTAGTTTTATGTAATTGAAAGTGAACAATTATACTTTTGTTAGCCTTTTCCTTTACAAAACGGTGACACAAGTTTGTGCTTTTACCCATATGTAAATTGAAGAAATATCTTTGTGGTCTAAAGAAAACACCAAGAACCTAGTATGCAAGGTTGGACATTTACTTGGCAAAGGTTGGATTTGCTAAAGGTATGACAGACAACAACTTGTATATGAAAGAAATTGAAGATAGTTTCTTCATCATTGTAATATTTGTTGATGACATCATTTTTGGAGGTAATGATGAAGCTAGTGATAGATTTGCTAAGGAGATGAAGAATGAATTTGAAATGAGCATGATAGGAGAAATGAAGTTTTTCCTACATTTGTAGATTGTGCAAAATAATGATGGTGTATTCATTTCACAAGCTAAGTACCTAAAAGATTTTTTGAAAAGTTTTGGTTTGGAAAGTTGTAAACCTATTAGCACACCTATGATAACTAGTCATAAGTTATCTAGCAAACATGAGACACTTGCAGTAGATAAGAAGAAGTATAGATCGATCCATGATTGGAGGTTTGTAGTATCTAACTCAAACTATACCAGATATAGTAAATGTAGTTGGGATTGTAGTTAGATTTCAAGATGATCCTAAAGAATATCATTTTGTTGTAGTAAAGAGAATACTTAGATATCTGAAAGGGACATCTGATTGTGAAATTTGTTATGATAGATAAAGTGATTTCACTTTTTGTGCATATACTGATGTTGATTAGGCAAGCAGTATGGATGATAGAAAGAGCACCAGTGGTGGAGCATTCTTTCTTGGAGGAAGATTGGTTTCTTGGTTAAGAAAGAAGCAAAATTGTATTTCGCAGAGCAATGTTGAGGCAAAGTATGTTGTAGCAACAAATAACTATGATCAAATTATGTGGATGAATTAGATGTTGAAAGTTATTAGAATTGAGATTGAAGAACCTATTATCATTATCTATGATAACACAAGTATGATGAGTATGTCTAAGGATCTTGTATTACATTCTAAGACAAAGCATATATCTATTAAATCTCATGTGCTGAGAGAGAAAGTAGTAGAAAAGGAGATTATATTAGAGTATGTAAGTACTAAGGATGAAATTGTAGTCATCTTTACAAAGCCTTTTCCTAAATATACATTTGAGTACTTAAGAGGTATGCTTGGGGTTATGCCCCTACCTACTTCATAATAGTTGATGCAAAGAGTACATTAGTCTAGTGGTACAAAGCACTATTATTTGATTGGACTAAATGATGATGCTTCTTGTATGGGGGAGTATTTAGTATGAACTAAGCCATTTTGGAGTCTTGGTATTTGGTAATTGGTATTGAATACTGTCTTTGGACAGTTGAGCTAGTTGATGACTTAGAGTAACTAATTAACAATTGGCATTTTATAATTTGTACATGAAATTTAAAGACTTTGACATTGATGTCAATGGGGGAGAGAATATGCATAGAAAAAATTTCCTAAAGCACGGGGGAGAGTATGCATGAGATAAGGATAGAAGCACCAACAAAGTTATACTTGGTATACTTGAAATTTAGATGTTTTTAAATCTATGTCTCCATCAATGCCAAAGGGGAAGATTGCTAGCATGAATGCTGATGATACTACATTGGGAGAGTATCTTAAGCATTGGAGAGTATTGATTTGTTGCATTCATGACTGTGTTTTCATTGATGTCAACATAACATTATTTCTATAAAGATTGGTAGAGTAGAAGAAAAATATCTTGATGGTACAGATAATGGTTTGATTGTCTAGTCATGCATAGTTATGGACATGTACACCATAGTGTCATGATGAAATGGTTAAGTACACAGAGTCTAAGTTGATGGTGTACATAAGTTGTACCTAATTTATAAAGAGCAGTTCAAAGATATAGTATTGGGAAAGTAGTTCCTAATGATTGTTTTCTATCTTACATTTAAGATGTAATAAAGAGAAGTGCAATCAAGCAGTGATAGAGGATAGTCAGGTGATGATCTCAGCAGGTGTGTAAGCCTTAGTATCACACATGTGAAGTTTTGTATAGACTATGAGCCAAAAATACTATTATTATTGTAATTTAATCAATTATCTTATTTTAATTAATTGGGAAAGCCTCAAGGCTGAATCAAGGAATTATTATGAAGATATGGTATAAAGGAAATATTTTTTCCTTAATTGCAAATAAGTGATCAAGCATGTTCAAGTATTGTGATCATTATTGAAGTGTGAAGTGTGAAAAGAAGTAAAGTACTTATTGAATGCCTATAAGCAATCCAAGGGATTATTGGATGTAAGATTCAAGATCTAGTTACAAGATTTGAAGGAGCAAAGGTCTAGTTAACTAGAAAAAGATCGAGGAAGGAAATATATTTTAGTTCTATTATTATACAAGGAATAATATAGATACCATTTAGATAATGGATTCATTGGTCTTTCCCTTGAAGCTATTTGGGCAGTGGGTCTAGCTATCTTCCACAACTCATAAAAGGGTTGGCACAACTCCTAACAGGGTTGGAATCCTAATAGGGATTCAAAGTCTCCTATCAGGGACTCATATGTAATAAATGTTACAAAAAACTCCTAACAGGCTCTATCCTCTAACAAGGAATATTTATATTAGTACATCATCTTGTGGGTACTAACCTCTCTAGGGTTTTCCCTTTGATCAAGGGTTTCCCTAGTTAACATATCTGGTGTTACTGTGTATGAGTATCTTTTTGTGGTTTTAGTTTACATTACTCATATGGTTAATATTGTTTAAGATTTTTAAATATGATATTAGTTGGATAACTAATTCACTCCCCCTCTCATTTATATCAGCAGACTAGATATTCTAACAATATCATGATCGATTTTGCTTTGATTTGATCTCTTGTAGCTGAGTGCACTCTTTCCCTTTCTCTTTCTATAATTTCTTATAGGAAGTTGCACTTCATGATCAAACTTTCTTTTGATTCTTAGTTACTTCTCTCATCTATGATCCAATATCATGGCCGTGTGAGTTTAAACTCAAGGTTGTATCTCAGTTTTGCCTGCACCCTATAAAGGAAAGTTTTTTTTTCAAAGGATCTCTCTTTTCTA
The DNA here is from genome assembly GCA_028749045.1 of Cupressus sempervirens. Lineage (NCBI taxonomy): Eukaryota > Viridiplantae > Streptophyta > Pinopsida > Cupressales > Cupressaceae > Cupressus > Cupressus sempervirens. The sequence continues at coordinate 802,775,254 of CM053783.1, read as the reverse complement.
GTCTTTTGTAGATACTCTATGTAAATGTTTTACCTCTTATTCAATAGAAATTAGTTCTATCATTTGCATTCTCAACTAGTCAAGTTTGTGCAATCTGTTATGCCTCATTTTCTTGGATGTATTTTAGCAATTGTAATACCATGTGATTATGTTCATATCAATTAGCTAATTTTTTAAGTGAATCTATTATACTCCTTGCATGGTTATGTTACTTTTGGCTTTCCTATGGTACTAAGATTCAAGGAATGTAGATAGTAGTATATCTTGTGAATACTATTGGATTTTAGTACAGTTATTTGAAAGAAGTAGATCAAAATACTATTTGGTGTATCAACCCCCTCTAGGTTAGGATAGGTAGTTTGATTTTCATGCATCTCTTTCTCCCTTTTCTTCTCAAGAAGTAGTAAGGTCCATTTTGATTATAAGGAAACTGACCTACTCCAGAGATTCAATCTCACAGTTCAAGTCCCATAGTTTGGAGAATGTTTCCATGTTACACAAGGTCACTTAAGGGTCATACCTTAAGCAAGGGTGCAGACTTACATGTCAAATTTTTTTGGCATGCCCGATGGGATAGATAATAGAATAATATCTTCAGTCTACTAGTTCATTGGTGTCAAAGAAAAGAACTTCAACTTATGCTGAAGAGATAACACTTCTGTAAGCATTCTAGGCCTTAAGAGGCTCACATTCAAGCACTTGGCAACTCCATCTCTACATCTAATTGGTTTCTAGACCAAAAATGCTATGATTCATGCCTAAGGCTCACACAAGGGCATATTCTAGAGGTACTTTTCAATATACTAAACTTTCATTTTCAAACCCTAGAAGAAAGAGAAGAAAACTCTCTGTATCATCATTTAGGAGTTCAAAAGTAACACATACACCTATTAGATCTCTTTCTACTCCTCTGATAAATAGGTCATAGCCCAGGATACGATCTTTCTATTTTAATAGACCTCTATTCCACATGGCCCTCCTTAGAAATTAGGTTTTTTCCACCTTTAATGGTGGGAGTCCTCTTATTTTAGCCCAGAGACATGATATCCCAATTGTTGCTTTTAAAAGCCTACTAGATTTTACTAGTGAAACTTCTCTCCCTAATATAACACATTTAGGAGATTTCAAATATCTATAATGTCATGGTAGTATAGAAGATGATATTGTTCTTAGACTTTTAGCTTCATCTCTAAAGGGAAAAGCATTACAATGGTATAGAGGATTGCAAAATAATTCTATCAACAACTGGGATGATCTAGGAGAAAGATTATGTAAACATTTCAAAGATAAAAGTGATCACTTATCACTCTTAGAAAAACTAACAATAATCAAAATGGTACCTCATGTGTTCATGATAGATTTCAATTATAAATTCCAAAAAACTTGGGATAGGATCCCTATTGTAGTGAAGCCCACTTTGTTAATGCTTTCTTGCATTACCTTAGAGATTTTAATAGTGACATTGCTACCACACTATAAACCATGAGAGGAGATACCTTGTCAGATGCTTATAACATTTCTATAAAGGAAGAGAACACTTTAATTCAAGGAGGAAAGCTAGCTCTAAGGCCTCCAATGCCACTGTTTTCTAACATGCCTATACACCAACCTGCAATGAATCCCATCCCAACTACAACTGCATGCCAACCTGTTGTTGCTTCTCCTTCAACTTCCACATCTTTGAATGGGATAGATGAAATTAATATCATGGTGCATGCTATGATGCAAAATATGGATAAAATAAAGGATCATAACTTTGATATAGATAAAATATTGTAGGATCAAAATGTTGTGATGCAAAAAATGAACAATGAATTAGTGACTCTAAAGAGAAAGAAGCTTAGGGTAGCATTCCTTTTCAGGCCAACTATTAGAATCCTCCATCCAATAGGCAACAAAAATATGGTCAAGGCCCATTTAACCAAAATAGACTTATGGGTAATCCCACCCCTGTAAATGCAAATGCAAATCCAATAAGGCCTATAGTTTCTCAAAATAACTTGGATCAAGAACAAGAGTATTGTTTAGTTTGTAATTCTTCATATGAGAAATGTATCTTCCATAGAGTGGACTCTCCTCAAGCCTTGACTACCCAAGAGAAAGCAATAGGGCATCAAAATGATGCTAATTAGCCTACTATCAGTTTTCAATCCTAATAACAAAGGGACTACACTTTCATGAATTACTAGCCTGAAGATTACTACCATGTAAATCATGGTGGTAATAATGGGATAGCTCACAACACTAGAAGCAAAAGGAGAGCTATAGAGGAAGCTCTATCCTCTTAATTAGGTCAAGCTACAACTTCAAAGACTATTCCACATGCCACAAGTTTAAATGTACAATAGAACATTGATGCTCCATTGCAAAATTAGGGCAACAACAAGACTAAAGAGCCACATGCTTCTCCCATTCATACATCAAACCCTATAGTCACCAAGGTTCCATCCAAGTCAATATACATTCCTCTTAACATTTTAGATAAAATGAAGATGACCAATATCAATGTTCCTATGTGGGATGTTCTTGCAATTCCATCTCAATTAGAATTGTTACAAAAGAATTAAAGACCGTAAAGGTGCAGGATGGACCAACCAACATGGAAGAAGAAAAAAGATTTGTACAACATATAAGGGAAGAAGAAAAAATTAAGAAGAATAATCCTTCTCCCTTTTATCTCTCTTTGATTATAGGAGATAAGTTAACTCACAATTGCATGATAGACTCTAGAGGTAGAAACTCAGTTATGCCAAAGTGTGTGGTTTATGGTCTTTGCATTTAGTATGAACTAATGGGTAAAGGGGTTCTTCACTTGGCTGGTAGTTCTATTACAATAGTTGGAGTGTTTAAAGAGCTAAAGATGGCATTACATGAATGTTATGGTTGTACTATCATACAAGTCATATTAGTTGTTGAGCTCCCTCTACATTTTTCTATTTTCTTATCGAGGGACTTTACTATACAAATTGGTGGTTATATTGCATCTAACTGGTCCTACATGTTCTTTAGGACAAGAAATGGAATAAAGGCTTCCATAAATTTTGAGTCATTATCCCTTAATCATATAGAAACTTATACTCCTAACCCCATAAATATGAATTTCACAATTGGAGAAGAGGATGAGGAATATATAACCCATGAATATGCTACACTATTGATAGGTGTTATTGACTATCTTTTAGATGAATGGTGTAATGCTTTTCAACGTAACCCAATACAAGAAGATGAAGAGATAGGCCTTGTAACTTATTGTATATTTTAGGAAGGTGCTCCTATTCCCAATATTATGAAAGAAAAAGAGGATAAAAATGGATTTTGGATATGTTGTTTGATGGATCAAGGAATAAAAATGGTTTAGGTGCTAGTGGAATGCTCATTTCCCCTATTTTGGAGAAGTATTACTTTTCATATAGAATCTAATTCAAATGCACTAATAATGTGGTTGAGTATGAAGCCTTGATCCAAGGTCTCCAACTTGCACAAAGAAAAGGCATAAAGCTCTTAAAAGCATTTAGGGATAATGAGTTGGTTGTAAATCAAATTAGGAATTAGAATGTCACAAAGAACAACCTTTTCAAGTCATACAAGCATAGAGTTTGGGATCTACTTGAAGGATTCCAAGCATTCAATATTCAGAGTGTTCCTAGGAATAGAAAAAAATGATGTTGATAGGCTTGCAAAAATTATTGCTCATCATGGCATACCAAAGCACGTTGCTGATGCAAGGGAATGACATATCATACTTGTTGTAAGGTCCACTATCCTAGATAATTGCACAAATTGGCAAGTATTTGATTTAGATTTACAAATTGTTAATTTCTTGAAAAATGAAGTAGAATTCTTTGCTAAGAATTAGTCTAAGTTACAAAAGTATGGGGATCAGATTATGAATTTTAATTCCAAAAAATTTCCTAAAGGTCTAGTCACTTTAGAGGCTATATTAAACTTTAATGATCAAGCAAGAAGCAAGGGTTCAAACTTGACTGCAAAGAGGGATGACTACATGCCTATCACCATTGCTGATGGAAAGACTCTTAACTTGGAAAAGGTATGTACTAAGATTGAACAAAAGTTTTTCATTAAATTATGTCAAGAATGTAGTGATGTTATTGCTTGGACATATGAATACTTAAAGGGTTTTGACCCAAGCTTATTCCAACATACCATAGATTTAAACCATGATGCAAAGCCTGTTAGAGAGAAGTAGAGGCCAGTTAACCCTAAGATTGAACCATTAATGAGAAAATAACCTTCTAAGATCATAGAAGCTAATATAATTTTACCTATTAAGTAGTCTTCTTGGGTAGCCAATCTTGTTCCTATTAGAAAGAAGAATAGAGAAATTAGGTTATGTGTAGATTTTAGGGACCTTAATAAGGCTTCTCTTAAAGATCACCATCCCCTTCCTTAAATGGAACAAATTCCATCCAAGGTTGGTGTTTTAGAGAGGATTTATTTTTTAGATGGTTTTTAAGGCTATAACTAGGTGTTAGTCTAAAAGTTAGACTAATATAAGACAACCTTCACTACAAAATGGTGTACTTATGCTTACTATAAAATGCCATTTGGACTAACTAATGTAGGTGCTACTTTTCAAAAGGAAATGGAGATGTCCTTCAAGGGCATGTTGGAAAATTTTGTGTTGGTATATATTGATGATATAACTATCTTTTCAAAAAATGTAGTAGATTACTTTGATCATCTAAGGTAGTTATTCATCAGATGCACAGAGTATGGTGTGTCTCTAAACCTAAAAAAGTGTATGTTTGCCACTGATCAAGGAATGCTCCTCGGACACATTGTATTAAGAAATGGTCTAGAAATAGATCTAGAAAGTGTAGAAGTAATTCTCTCTCTCCCACTTCCCAGCTACAAGAAAGGATTAAAGAGATTCCTTAGTAGGATCTATGTGCTAAAATGTTGACACACTTCTATGAGTCATTATATCCAAGATTTCTCAAGAATAAGGTCTCAAATAGCAACTCAAAGCTCTCTATTCATGGAGTGCAAGGGTTTGTAATGGAGGCCCTCAATTTGACCTAGTTTGTCCATTTAAGTGTATAGGAAAAAAAAAGATTCATTTATTTATTTTTAATTTATTTCCCTTTTCAAGTGGGATTTTATTTGATTAAAAGGGAGTAAGTTCTTTTAATTAAATAAGAAATATTTAATTAAATTAAAAGAGGGATTTTTTTCTTAATTAATTAAATATGGATTAATTATTTAATTAAAAGAGAGGTTTTATTTTAATTAAATAAGACTTAGGATAAAATGATCAAACCTTAGGAAATGTTGAAATAACATAATTAATTACAATTTAATCAAAGAAATTGTTTTGAATTGATTTCATAAAATATTGCAAACCATTGATTCATGAAATTTGATAAATTGAAGAATGGAGGCCCATAGTCTAGGTGACCATTTTAGGGTGCATACATTTGCCCCTCTTTGACTAATGTGTGATTGATTGGGAACACATGTAGTCAAAGAAAGAAATTGAAGTGTGAGATCGATTTGGGATTAGAAAATAGCCCAGATGTGGTTGATTTAGGAACACATCAAGGAAAAGAATACAAATAAATTTTGACTTAAAAAATTCAAGGATAAAATTGATAAAAATGAATCAAGTATTTAATTTGATAGGTAGTACCCCCTCATGATCAAAATCAAAATGAAATAGAGGAGAAATAATCAATTGATAAATTTGATAAAATCGAACAAAAGATAAAGTTCTTGATGTAAGATGAAAGATATAAGAATAAAAAAACCAAGGTAGATCATTAGGCATGAAATATTATGCCCCAAAGGTGAATTAGAAGAAGAGAAGTGGGGTAAAAGTATGGAAGGTAGAAATTTGGAAGATATGGAAAGAAACAAAAAGAAGTAAAGAAATTTTTGTACAAGAAATATAATGCCCAAAATCAATCAACTATTTAAGATAGAAATTATGATTGAGATAAAAAAAGAAGATAAGGAAAGGAAGATCAAAACATGACCATAGTTGATTAAAAGTCCACAAGAAAGATAAAGGGAAAAACCCTCTCAAACTCATAATGCAACACAAAAATGCAAACTAACATTAAGTCTAATAATGCAAGCTACATGAAAATGAAAAGGTGTACTTACAATAGAGCAACTATAACATAGGATTTTGTGTTATTCATTCATTAGAGAATGTAAAAAGAACTTATTTTCATCATTGGGCCATTATTAATACACATCATAAAATCACACAATCATCACTAGTCAGAAGCACAACTATGAAGATATTAAAGTGATTTATATTGGATTGGAATGTGGAAGGTTCTAATGTAAGCATCATAGACATAAAGGTCAAGATGAATTTGATGTTAGCTTACCCAATTTAATGTAACAAAACCATGCTTGCATCAAGGCATAGATGCCAGGATGACCATAAGAATGCTTGTGCAAAAGTAGTCAAGGATGATTCCTCAAATCTCCTAAGTGTTTCAAGGGGAAAACAAGAGACACTCTAGAGTTTCAAGACCACACCCAAAAGTAGAAAAAAAATAAAAACATGTCCCATGCCCCAAGTCCTCTAGCTATGAAATCTTTGAGAGACTTATTAGACAAGGATAATAAACCAAAATCAATAACAGTTTAGGATAGAAAGAAAATATCATGACATAGCTCAAGCAATAAGTGTTTGTGTTAAAAAATTTAAGTGTGTTAACTAATACTAAGTTCTGAGGATAAGGATCAAATGCTTGCAAGCAGGTAAGATCACATGACAAAACTAGGTAAGAACAAATTGATAAGTGTTGAAAAAAACTCAATATCTGGGGTTGTATTGAAAAATACAATTGGGGTGGTGTTGAAAAACACCATTTGAAAGGTGTCCTAAAGACTAATGTAGAGAACAGACCAAAGCTAACACAATTATGCCCTCTAGACAAAGACAAAGACCAATTCCATACTAAGGAAACAAGGATAAGGCATGATGGAGAAAGACCAAGTGTCAAGGACACACACTAAGAAATAGGGGTGTAAAAGCCTCAAGTAGTGCCCATTTCTAGGTTTTCACCACTTGGATTTTTTTAAGGAATATATAATTTTTTTTAGAGTACATCAAAGCACTTATTACTAAGATGATCATTTTTTCAGGACATTTTCCAATTTTTAGAATTTTGATAGTATATCATTTTTTTGGATTTTTGAAATATATCTTTTTTTTGTATTTTTTAGGATCAATAAATATGTAAAAAGATGCACCCAGATAGAATAGGCCTCATTGATAGAACTTCTTCAGGTGCAAGACATTGATAGGATCAAGGAGTTGCTCTCCCTCTACTATAGATAGTAAATAGGAACTAGACCCAAAATTTGCTATAATAATGTAAGGTCCAAGCCAATTAGGTTCAAATTTACCCTTTTGTTCTCTATTATGTTGATTCTTAGGATTTTCACATAGGACAAGATCTCCCACCTAGAAATCTCTACGATGAACCTTTTTGTTGAATGATTTTGACATGCACTTTTGATAGACCCTCATATGGTTAAATGATGCTTGGCATTTATCATCTAGATGTTCTAACTCTTGAAGTCTCATGGTGCGGTAGTCTTCATCTGTAACTAGAACTTTGAGAGAAATTCTGAATGAAGGAATCTCAACGTCTAAAGGTAACACTACTTCAACACCATATGTAAAGGCAAAAGGACTAGCCCTATTAGGATTATGAATACTCATTCTATAGGCCCATAAAGCTAAATTTATCTATAAGTTCCAATCTCTGCCATTCTTATGAATTGTTCTATGTAAGATTTCAAGAATGGTTTTATTTGATGCTTTTGATTGACCATTTCCTTGCTAGAATTAAATGGAGGACCAATGTTGTTTTTTCTTGAATTTCTTACAAAGTTGTTTAAGGTCCTTATTTTTAAATTGGCCTCCATTGTTAGTGATAATCTTCGAAGGAAATCCATATCTATAGGTAATATGATTTAGAATAAATATTCTACCCACTTAGTGAAGTAATCAATAACAATGATAATAAACTTGTGTCCACATGATGAGTTTGGATGAATCTACCCAAAAAGATCAAAGGCCCAATGCTGAAATGGTCAATGAGAGATAGAAGGAATGAGTTCCCTGCCCGGAGCATGTATCAGGTGTAACGCCCCGCCAAGGGATCCAAAAGAATTAACCTAAAGTTTCACTAAGTTTGCTAAACATTTTTTTTTTTTTTAAAGTAAGAAAGTATGACATACACATCAAACACATAGTAGCGGAAGCAATAACATGTAATCATCGACAAACATACATTGCAAGTTACATTTCTTAAAGATCCCAAGACGTCGAGTCACGTTTAAATTTAATTAATTCTAAGTCTAACAACTATCACATACATATGAAAGAATAATCAGAAAGTCCCATGTCCATAATATACATTTGTTCCGAATGCCTCTCGGCAAATTAATTCGGAATGATCAATCATCCACTGTACAAGTCACAGGGTATGAAAGGCTTAAAAAAATATACATATGTAAAGATCAAGATACAACATCCTTAAATCCATGATACAAAGTACAGTAAAAATATATGAAACTATTCACCATACATGATACCTCCATACATCCATAATGATAAAACATCTATCATAAAATCTAACCATCCATCATAATAATCCAAGAACATAGTGAAGGTAAATGCCAATCACAAAAAATCCAGCCACGGTGACCACGGAACGGATCTCAATGGTAAGAGTAAAAGCACTACCACCTGACTGCGTGGAACCTAAATGGTCCACTCCCACCGCGCTGAGGAGATAGTCTCAAGTCCCAAATAGGATAACAAAACCTATAATCAAAATTACTCTCTAAGTCCAGGAAATCCTATAAGTATGCTAACTCAAGGGTTCCTAAAAAGATCGACATCTAAATCCTAGAGGTACCACAAGACACGTAGGAAACCTAATATGCAAGCGGGAAAGTGTCATCGCAAAAGTCACGTAGAAGTTACCCGAGCAATCCCTTAGGAATCCCGGGTCCCTACTGATCCTGCAGCCACTAGTATCCTCTCATACTGACGAGGCATACTATGGAATGCAAGGTCGTAACCAAGCATTCTCTCTACCCCATCCTAGTCTGTACTAGCACTCATGGCATGGGAGAGAACATACAATTATCTTGTTAGGTTCATTTTCTCTCATTTAGTGTAAATGTTTTCACTTATCTGTTCTAAATATATCTTGAACTTTAATCTCCAACTTTAATTCTTTTATTTAATTAATTAGTAATATATTTGGAGTTCATTTTTAAATAAATGCTAAATATTATTGTTATTTAAATTAATTAAATATGTTATCAATTAAGTTTCTAAAATAAATTAAAAGTTGAAAGATATAAAATTATTAAGAATTCTAGATCGCATGATCTAAGCATGAGTTTAAATATGAAAATTAAATTAAAAGATTAAATTATAAAAATTAATAATGTTATTTTAATTTCTTAAAAGTGAACATAAGATTTAAAGTAATAAATTAATTAAGAATTGAAGTCAAGTGAAATTTTAAATAAAGTTATTTAATAATTCAACTTAATGTGCATGAAAGTTGAATGCAAAAGAATAAGAAAAGATAATAAAAGTTAATTTTGGAGTTAACTGAATTGTGCAAAGAGTCTTCTCGGGTAAACGCACAATTAGTGCCCCGAATTGAGGAGAAATTGCTTATCACAACTTGGGGGTTCATTTTAGAGGGACAACAGATATTGGACACGAATTTGGATCGTGAATTTTGGAGACAACTTTTGGAAGCGAATTTCAGAAGGAGAATTCTAGGAAAGATTTTCAGAAGAAAGTTATTGAAGAGGAGCAAGTTCTCTCACAGTTTTTTTGGGGATTACATATTAGCATCAGGCTCAGGTAGGGTCTTGTGTTTTGATCACTGGTTAATTACACAATTATCCTTTCTTGTCTTCTTTGTGTCTTTGGATTGTACATCTAAATTCTTTGCGATGAAAGCTTAAGCATTTCAATATTGTAAATTATTAAATGCTTGTCAATATGTTTAGCATACGTAGATATTAGAAAAGTGACCATGAATCCTCATTCACTAGATTAAAGAAATCAAGGATTTAATCAAGGAAGGGTTGAATTTTAAATTAAATGAAAATTTTAGATTGAAAATTTAGATGGTTAAAAATATCTTCTCTATCAGAGTACTGATGAGAATAATTTCAAAAAAGAAAAAGAAAATTATATATATATATATATATATATATATATATATATATATATATATATATATATATATATATATATATATATATATATATATATATATATATATATATATATATATATATATATAAAAGAATAATGTTTGAATTAATATAAATTTAAATTTTATAACGTTTGAATTAATCTTATTAAATTTTAATAAATTAAAATTAAAATACATAAAGTGAATATATATAATTTATGTTAAACTTTAAATGAATCTAACAATAAATGGTATATTTATGGGGGGGAAGTTTTATTTAAATTGAAAATAAAATTAAAAATAAATAAATAAACTAACCCAACGTACCTGTAATTCGTAGGCAGCATTATTGTTGGCTTTCCTTTTTAAGGAGGTCGCACGACATGCTAATTAAGACAGCAGCCGTGCGCTGCATTTAATAAAGCGCAGGCCTCCCTTTTAAAAGGGTTGACGCTGTTTTTATTAAAACACAACGATACCATATAAATTGCATATTGTTTCCTTTTTTTATAAAAAAAAAATGTGTTACATTTTTTATATTATAAATTTTATTAATATTAATTATTAATAATGATAATTTTTAGTTGATTATTAATTTAGTTATTATAAAGTTTAATTAATAGTTATTAACAATTTTTAATCATAAATTTGTAATATTTTGATAATTATGGTATTTTATTAATAATATGTATTAATAAGATTTAAATATTACTTCTTATTATATAATGCTATTTATAAATTTTATTATTAATTAAACAACTTAAATAATAATGCAGTTAAATATAATTAATGAAATTAGTGTTAATTTTATTAATTACTAATTGATTGATAATCATTGGAATATTAATATAGTTTTACCCTTAGTAATTTTAGAAGAATTGATTTCAAGTATTATGGGGATAAAATCTTAATTTTCATTCAAACAAATATACAGGTGTATTATAAGGGTAATATTGAGAATTGTATACACTTGAAATGCATATTGAAATGCAAACTAAAACTTTACTTTTAACCCTATTGTGTATTTTGGAATCAAACCAAAACTATGAAACTGCATTGTTTTGTTTATGCTATTTGTGTTTGGGGGTGTTGGGGGTTGTTTTAGCTTGACCAGTTTAGGATGTTTACCAGAGGCTCGGGGTTTTGAATGTGATGTCATGATGATTTGGTCTCGATTTTTCTTAACCCGACCATGGTAATGTGATGAACTGCTCTATGACATGATTGTATTTACTGTTTGTTATTGCTTTCTAGTTTCCTTGTGTGAAGCTAAGATGTATGTATTTGAGATACCTGACTTAACCATTTTCGAGTCTCGATCAGTTATATTTGATAACCATTTTTGAGTCTCGATCAGTTATACTTGGATTGCTTTTCGGTCGCTTGAGAGGACTGAAGTGTTTGTTATGTTCTTGATGATGTCATGTGTTGACTTGACCATTTGGAGTCTTCGATTAGTATTGTAATTTACTATTGGGATACTTTCTGGTTGCTCATTGGAGAACCATTGGATTTTGTGATTTATCATTGATGTCTTCAGTTGTTGATAGAGAACTGTCATGATCATATGATTATTATTTGATATTATCTGTTGCTCATGAAGAAATGATGTAATTTTGTGGCTTATCTTTTATGATGTTTTTCAGTTGCTTGTAAAGGACTAAGGTGATTTTATTATGATTCTTGATTTGTGATTTCATGAGCCTAGGGTAGGTTATCTATGTGTAGTGTTGGGAAGTGGCTTGCAATGGGGGTCGGAGCCCTAAGAGGCTGCCTTGAGAAACCCATTGTAAGTCATTTTTAATAAGTGAAAACATTTACACTAAATGAGAGAAAATGAACCTAACAAGATAATTGTATGTTCTCTCCCATGCCATGAGTGCTAGTACAGACTAGGATGGGGTAGAGAGAACACTTGGTTACGACCTTGCATTCCATAGTATGCCTCGTCAGTACGAGAGGATACTAGTGGCCGTAGGATCAGTAGGGACCCAGGATTCCTAAGGGATTGCTCGGGTAACTTCTATGTGACTTTTGCGATGACACTTTCCCGCTTGCATATTAGGTTTCCTACGTGTCTTGTGGCACCTCTGGGATTTAGATTTTGATCTTTTTAGGAACCCTTGAGTTAGCATACTTATAGGATTTCCTAGACTTAGAGAGTAATTTTGATTATAGGTTTTGTTATCCTATTTGGGACTTGAGACTATCTCCTCAGCGCAGTGGGAGTGGACCATTTAGGTTCCACGTGATCGGGTGGTAGTGCTTTTACTCTTACCATTGAGATCCGTTCCGTGGTCACTGTGGCTGGAGTTTTCGTGATTGGCATTTACCTTCACTATGTTCTTGGATTATTATGATGGATGGTTAGATTTTATGATAGATGTTTTATCATTATGGATGTATGGAGGTATCATGTATGGTGAATAGTTTCATATATTTTTATTGTACTTTGTATCATGGATTTAAGGATGTTGTATCTTGATCTTTACATATGTATATTCTTTTAAGCCTTTCATACCCTGTGACTTGTACAGTGGATGATTGAGCATTCCGAATTAATTTGCCGAGAGCCATTCGGAAAAAATGTATATTATGGACATGGGACTTTCTGATTATTCTTTCATATGTATGTGATAGTTGTTAGACTTAGAATTAATTAAATTTAAACGTGACTCAACGTCTTGGGATCTTTAAGAAATGTAACTTGCAATGTATGTTTGTCGATGATTACATGTTATTGCTTCCACTACTATGTGTTTGATGTGTATGTCATACTTTCTTACTTTTAAAAAAAAAAAAATGTTTAGCAAACTTAGTGAAACTTTAGGTTAATTCTTTTGGATCCCTTGGCGGGGCGTTACATCAGGTTACCATATTTTTGACACTTTTCACATGACTTTGCAAAAGCTACTGCATCAAAATACATCATGGGCCAATAGTACCCCACCCTAAGAAACCTTTGAGCCATGGAAAAACCATTGGAATGTCCTCCACAGATGCCCTCATGGATGTCAACTAATGCTTGATTGGATTCTTCCTTTTCTAAGCATCTAAGAAGTGTTCCATCTAGACCCCTCGTATACAAATCTCTAGAGATAAGGGAATGACAAGAAGCATTTCAAATAAGGTTTCTATGTTTAGATTGGTTAAAGGTTTCAAGTATAATGCCATCATGAAGGTATGAATAAATGGCACCATAACAAGATGACTCATGACCAACAAAGGGTAAAAATAACATGACTTTCTTGGGAATAATAGATAGGGTGATGTAGCTCTTCCACTAGGAATTCAAATCTTGATTCATGTTGCTCTAATTGAAGAAGTGAAGCAAGTATAGCCATAGCATCAGATGCTTTTTTTTTTTTGCTCTAGGGATTTTTTGAAATGAGACAAATGTGAAGTAGCATCTCAAGGAATTAACCACTTTCTTGTCAGGTACAAATTTCTCATTTTTTGTTAAATTATCACCATTGACTTGGCTAATTATCGGCTATGAATCGCCATAGATGTGTAACTCTATAATTCTCCATTCTATAGCCATCTTAAGTCCATTTGTTAAAGCTTCATACTCATCAATGTTATTTGTACATGAAAATAACAACTTGTAAGATTTATGAATCATGTACCCATGAGGTGAAACAAACAACACATTAGCTCTGGAACCATTTTGCATAAAGGATCCATCAAAGAACATCTTCCATGTTCTTTTAGTCATATACATGTGGTGCTCATCTAGGAAATTAACTTTAATAGGTGCATCTTCTTGTATTGGGAAATCAACCAACTAATCTAACATGGCTTTCCCTTTGATCACTTTACACTCAACATACTCTATGTCAAACTCTAAAATGATCATTATCTATGTCTACTCATGAGGAAAACCTTACCTAGTAAATACTTGAGTGGATCAATTTTTTCTATGAGATGTATAGTGTGCACAAGCATATAATGTCACAAAATTTGGGAAGTAAACTAATCAACAAGGAAAGCTTTCTCAATATTGGTGTAATTACTCTCATATGAAACAAGAGTATGACTAATGTAGTATAGAGTATGAATAATGTAGTATATTGATCTTTCTCTCTCATGTTCATCTAGTTGAGCTAATAATACCCCCAAGGAAGACTCTATTTTTGAAATGTATAGAATAAGTGGTTTCCTTGGGATAGGAGGCATTAAAATAGGAGGATTTTCCAAGTATTTCTTGATTTGATCTATGCTCTTTTGATGCTCTTCATTCCATACACATTTGACTCCTTTATGTAAGTTATTGTTGAAAGGGTGAGCTCTATCTACCAACTATGAAATGAACCTCCTTATAGATTGAAGACGCCCTTGAAGACTCCTCATTTGACTAATGTTTTTAGGAGGTGGAATATCCATGATTGCTTGAACTTTTTTAGGTTCCATATCTATTCCTTTTTCTAAAATAATGAATCCTAGTAATTTTCTAGAGGTGACTCCAATTGCACACTTTTTAGGATTTAACCTTAGTTGAAATTATTCCATTCAATCTAGAATGACTTCTAAATCATTTAAGTGTGTATCTCTTTTCTTAGACTTAGCCAAGGTGTTATCCACATAGTCTTCCATGTTTTTATGCATCATATCATGAAAAATAGCTGTCATAGCTCATTGATAGTTGGCTCCTACATTTTTTGATCCATAAGTCATAATGTCCCAACAATAGGTACCCCATGCACAAGTGAATGTAGTCTTTTCTTGATCTTTAGGAGCTATCTTAATTTGATTATATCTAGAAAAACCATCCATTAAGGAATAAATCTCATAACCTGTAGTCATATCCACTATCATGTCTATATTAAGAAGAGGAAAATCATCCTTTAGGCATGCTCTATTAACATCTCTAAAATTTTTGCAAACTCAAATAGTTTTGTCATGTTTTGAAACTAGTATGATGTTTGATATCCATTCAACATAGTCAATAGCTCTTATGAATTTTGCACCAAGGAGTTTCTCTAATTTTTCCTTGACCATGAGAGCTATGTGAGGATGAATCTTTCTTAATTTTTGCTTAATTGGATTAACACCTAGAGCTATGGATAAGTGATGCATAATAAGATTAGTGTCCAACCCTAGCATATCTGAATAAGCCCATGAAAAATTGATCTTCTTTTCTCATAAGAACTTAGTGTAGGCTTCTTTTTCTTGTGATGATAAAGAATGGGCCAAATATACCATTTGTGGAGCTTCATCCATATCCATATTGACTACTTGTGTTGGTTCAATAAGCACTAAAGATCTATCTTGAAAATAACTAGGGAGACAATCCAGTACCTTATCCTTAGGTTCCTCAAAGAGGTTTTCACCCTCAGATATATCCTTTCTTTTTACTTTTTTGGTTCTAACACTTCCACATAGTGGTTTTCATAATCATAACTTCTATTCTTTTTATTTTTTGACTAAGGTACTTGATGTCTAGCTCTGTCATGTTAGTAGTCAGTTCCCTAGTGGAAGAGACTATGAGTTCAATGACATTCAAATAGTAGGCTATCTCATAATCATTTTGAAACATTAAAAGCTCATGTTCATGATTGCATTGGGACCAATCAATCAAATCAGGATGAACACACGTAAATCAATGACTAGTTCAAGGTTATGAATATGAATGATATCTATGGTGACCAAAGAGTCAGAGTCCATCAAGAAACTTCCTAAACTACCCAAATCGAGATTCCTCCTAACAAGAGAAGAATCATCCACTAAGGTAACATGTGAGTTCAAATAATCTAATCCTATACGTGAATCATTGATTAACTTGGGATTAGAACTATATGTATGAACAACATCAATATCCATATTATTTGTAGAAGGCTTTGAGAGGGAGTCCCATTCATGCTCATTGGAATCTATTTCTAAATCTCGACTAGGATGCTTACACCATGAAGGCTTGGGATGCTTGGATGTGGAAGCCTCAATATCATCAAGGGTGGCACTCTCTTGTTCTAAATTTGCATTTGTCTCATGAGATACTAGACTATTTGAATCTCCCCAAAGAAGATTAGTAGAAGGGACCCAATTTTCACACATATCTTGCTGATTTTCAAAATTAGGTATGTATTCTTGTTCTTCTTCACTATCTAACTTATCAAGGATAGGAGAAACATTCTTATTGTGATTCACATATCCTAGGCCAAGTGGCTTCTTAGACTTGCATCCAAAAAGACCATGATCAAGGGTTCAACTCTAGCATCCAATCTATCACTAAGAGGGCCATGTCCATGATAGCCCATCTTCTTGAAAAACGTATACCATTTTCCATAAGCTTTAGGAGAGGGAATTAAGTTCTCATTGTTCATATACTTCTCTTCTCTATAAATCCAATCTCTAACAACCACGTCTTCTTTCTCATCTTGAATAGGCATTGAAAATTATACAAATGTGTTAAATAATATCATAGGTGAAGAGAAAGGTTTCATCTCTTGTGAAGGTTTACCAAAAGACCTAAGGTGAAACTGGTAAGGCTGTGAGAAAGTTGAGTTGATATCTCCCCATGCCAAGGTCTATGGATTTGAACTTGTCTTTACATTCAACTAAAGTTGCATCAAGATCATTTGCTTCTCTATTAAGGGGAACATGAGTACTTTCTGAAATTGAGTTAATAGACAAAGTATTATCCCCAAGTATACAAATCTCTATTCTATTGTAAGGGAACTTAACACACTAATGATAGGAAAATGAAATTACTTGCATATCATGAATCCATGATCTACCAAGTAAAATATTATATGCAAGGGGTCCAACATCAATTATTTGGAATACATATCTTTTTCAACTAGACCAATCCTAATGGGAAGGATGACCAACTGTTGATACAATTGTCCAATTATTTGTTGCCTTTGATGTTACACAAATGTCATATTAGTTATCAGATAGAGTCTACTAAGCTTAGTTGGTTACAAAGCAAATTCCAGAGTCTACCGAGCATTCCTAGAAATTACTCTGTGGAAATAGCTTCTACCGAGCTCACTTAGGCGTCGAAGGATTTTGTGGTAGAAGTCAATGGTAACTGAGTTCATAAGGTTATCAAAGGAAAGTTAGTCTTTACCGAGTTCACTCAATCTCCAAACAATTTTGCAGAGTTTGCATTGTTCACTGAGCTTTAGTTGGTTAACATTGGAAATCATTTTTGGAATAGTGTCTACTGAGTAGGGTCAGCTAATGAAGGATTTCATTGTTTTGGGAAATAAAACTTAATTGTTTTATGTAATGATTGTAGCTAACTGATGTAATTATTATTGATAATTGTAACTTGTAAATGAGCCAACTAGATAATGTGTAAGGTATAAATAAAAGGTCAAGTTGTGAATTCTAAATTGTAATAAGTGAGCATACAAAAGAGGAAAGTGTGAGAAAATTTTAAAGAAGGATCGGATATCCTTGAGGAGTAGGAAATATTTATTCGATTAGAGAGGATCTAGTTAAGCAAAACAAAAATCTGTATCAACAATTCAAATGCATCTCATTCAGGTCACTTCATTGTTACTTTCTCACCATTGTAGTAGTGATTTCTAAATCTCTTAATAGAGTTGGTCTAACAACCATTTTGTAAATCCTCTAACAAGGATTCAATTCTATTGAATTGTTCTAAAGTCCTCTAGCAAGGCCACTCCTAGCAAGGTGATTAAATCCTTTAACAAGGTCACACCTAATAATGTGTTTTGTAACTTTTAATAGGGTTGGCTCCTAACAAGGCTCACTTCAAAAGAGTAAAAATTAGTAGCTAGTTACTTGGTGGTTTTTTCCATATTGAGTTTCCACGTTAAATCTAGTGTCTCTTGTGTTCATGTTATTTCTTTTATGCATGCATGTTAAATCTCTATGAATGCTTAAAGATCAGTAATAAGTTAATATATAGTACATCTACCAAGTTACATAATTTTTCTATATGGCTACCGAGTGACAATAGTAACTAGTTTACTCTATCTGGCTTCAATTGGAGATACATGAATGAAATATCCTGATGAAGAATATGTAACCCCTTCTGGTACATTATCTATCAATGACATTGCTGAGAAGAAGACTCATAACACCATGATGATAGACATTGCATCAGCTCTAAGCTATGAAGAATTTGATGATATCAATGACTACAAAACTACCTTTGCTATGTGGAACCAACTGAAAGATATCTATGGAGGGGATGACAATGTGAGAAGAGCCAAAGTAGAAAGTATAAGAGGAAAATTTGATTAGGATAGGATGAGAAAGGATGAGAAAATTGCTAAATATGTTGAAAGGGTCAAAGCAAGCATCAGTGCAATCAAGGCTTCTAGAGGAGATATCAAAGAGGAAACAATTGTAAGTAAAGTTCTTAGAACATTGCTTCCCATTTATGCAATTAGAGTTTCCAAAATTCAAGAAAGAAGATGTGAAGCACATCATAAGATAAATTTAGAGGCCATAGTAGGAAGATTGACTACATTTGAGCTATATAACTATGAGAACTATGTTCCATTCCAAGAACATTGAATTAGTATTTGAAGTCAAGCTTTCACTCAAAGAAAAGGGCAAAAAGATAAAGGATTCTTAGTTAGAAAGTGAGGAAGAATCAAAAAAAAGTTCTGACAATGATCTTAAGGTGGTTGAAGCTCTACTTGCAAGGAAATATTCTAGAGGCAAAGGAAAATACAAAGGTAAGGTTCCTCTGATCTACTTTTCATGTGAGGAAATTGGTCATAGTGTCGCAAGGTGCCCAAACAAGAAAAACAAGGATGAGAAGAAAGGTCACAAGTGTAGTGGCAAGAAAGACTTCAAATCATTCAAGGACAAAGGCAAGAAAACATGTTTCATGGCTAAGGATTCTGATAATAGTGAAGATGAAATTGTTTACATTGCTATGAAAGATGAATCTGATAATGATGAGGAAGATAAGTTGGCACTTATCTCTCATGTAAGAAAAAATGATACATGGATCATAGATAGTGGTTGTTCTCATCATATGACCGGTGACAAAACAAACTTTGAACAATTTGAAGACTATGATGGTGGTAGTGTGAGGTTTTGTAATAATGAACCTTGTTGCATAAAAGGAAGAGGAAGAATCTCACTAAACAAAGAGCTTTTATGTGATAATTCCTATTTGGTTAAAGGACTAGAACATAATTTTTTGAGTGTGGCACAACTAATAAATATTGGATTCAAGGTAGAATTCATGCATGAAAAAGCAAGACTGTTGGATGACAAAGGAAAGCTGATTGGATTAGGCATACAAACAAAAGGTAACTTGTTCTATCTTGAACTTGGTGAATGCTCATGTTTTATTATTCAAGTTGAAGAAATTTGGCTATGGCATAGAAGGTTATGTCATGTAAATTTTGATAAGCTGGTGAAAATAAGAAAATTTAGGAAAGTAAGAGGCATTCCTAGTATAAAGAAACCTAAGGTTGGTCTATGCAAGAATTGTCAGATTGGTAAGATGGGAAAGACTAGCTTTAAAAGTAAGAACTATCAGTTTGAAGAAATTTTGGAAATTGTGCATATTGATTTGTGTAGACCTATTGGAATTAAGAGATATACTATAGAAAAGTTCATTCTTTTTATTGATGATTACTCGAGAATGATGACTATCATGTATCTAAGAGAGAAATCAAAAGCATTTGAGAAGTTCAAATGGTATTTAGCCAGAGTAGAAAAGGAAATAGGGAAAAGACTAAAATGTTTGAAGTTAGACAGAGGTGGTGAATTCATCTCCCATAAATTCAACAAATTTTGCATTGAAAGAGGAATTAAAAGATAGGTATCAGCTCCTGAAACTCCCAAGAAAAATGGAATAGCTAAAAGAAGGAATAGATCTACTGTGGAAATTGCAAGAACTCTAATGATTGAAAAGAAAATTGCTATCAAATACTGGAAAGAAGCTATCAGCACTATAGTTCATACCTTGAACTGAGTATAGTTGAAGAAGGACTCATTCAAAACTCCCTATGAGTTATGGTATGGCTATAAACCCAATGTAAGTTATTTAAAGTATTTGGAAGAAAATATTATATTTTAAAAGAATCTAGAAAAGGAAAATTTGATGTGAAGGGTGATGAAGGTATATTTGTGGGATATTCTTGCAAGAGTAAGGCATATAGATGTTTCAATTTATCTACTCACAAAGTCATAGAAAGTGAACATGTGAAAGTTGATGAGTTGAAAAAAATGACTAAAGAAGAAAGCAAAAAGGAACCAAAAGATTATAGGAGAATTATTTTTATTGAACCTAATACAGTGCCAGATACATCTGTCAATTAGGAAACTTCTCTCGAGTCTTCAGCCATGGAGTTGCAAGAAGTTCAAACTGAGTTGTAGGAACCTAAGTCATATTTAGATGCTATCGAGCCAATGCCTATCGAGTTTGAAGGACCTCAGTAGCAATCATATCAACCAGAGCTAGAAATTGAAATTCAAAATGAAGACAGTAGAACCTATTCAAAAGACAAGGAACCCGTATTGGCCAAGTATGTTAGGAGACATCATGCACTAGATCAGATTATTAGAGACAAATCTGAAGGTACTATGATAAGAAGTAAGCTAAAAGGTACTTGTTTACTTGCTGATTTTGAACCTAGAAATGTCAAAGATGCATTAGAAAATGAAATTTGAATTGAGGCTATGAATGAAGAGATAGGGAAAATAGAGAAGAACAAGACATGGACTCTTGTACCTAGGCCTAAAGATAAAAATGTGATTGGAATTAAGTAGGTATTCATAAATAAGTTGAATGAGGATGGTAAGGTATCAAGAAACAAAGCTAGATTGGTATGTAAAAGCTACTCTCAAGAAGAAGGAATTGATTATGGAGAGACCTTTGCTCTTGTTGCAAGACTAGAAGGTGTTAAGACCTTACTTGCATATGCTGCATACAAAGGATTTAAGATATATCAGATGGATGTCAAATCAACTTTTCTTAATGGTATTCTAGATGAAGAAGTCTACATTGAGCAACCTAAAGATTTTGTTGATCTAGACAAGAAGGACATGGTTTGCAAATTACACAAAGCATTGTATGGTCTAAAACAAGCCCCTAGAGCATGGTATGAAAGATTACATAACTATCTTATTCAGATTGGTTTTTAGAGAACTAATGATAATACGAGCTTGTATATCAAGGAAGAACCAGATAACAAGATTATTTTAGCAAAAATATTTGTGGATGATACTTTGTTTATAGGGAATGATGATCTATGCAAAGAATTTTTAGAGCAAATGAACAAGGAATTTGAGACGTCAATGTTTGGTGAGATTAGATTCTTTGTTGGTCTTCAAATTCAGCAGAGCAAGAATGGTATCTACATCACTCAGTCTAAATACATCAAGGAGATACTCAAAAAGTTTGGTATGGAAGATTGTAAACTAGTTGGGACTCCCATGTGTACTGGACTAAAGCTTACCAAGGATGATGAATCAAAAGAGGTAGATCAGACCTTATATAGATCAATGATTCAAAAATTGTAGTATGTAGTTTATGCAAGGCTTGATATTTCTCTTACAGTTGATATTGTAGCAAGATTTTCAGCAAAAGCCAAAGAAAATCACATGATGGCAATCAAAAGGATCTTTAAATGCTTGAAATAAATTGAAGATTATGGATTGTGGTACAAATTTGGAGGAAATTTGGACTTGAAAGTGTTTACTAATGTTGATTGGGTAGGAAACATTGATGACAAAAAGAGTACAAGTGGTAGAGCATTCTTTCTTGGAAAGAGGTTAGTTTCTTAGACAAGTAAAAATCAAAATTGTACATCCCAATCTACAACAAAAGTAGAGTATGTTGCAACAATAGTAAATTGTTCTAATATTGTTTGGTTTAAGCAGTTATTGGAAGGCATGAAGGTTGAGATCAAAGAACTAGTTGTTATTTTTTGTTATAATACAAGTGCAATCAACATATCAAAGAATCTTGTAATGCATTCCAAAACCAAGCACATTGCAATAAAGTATCACTTTGTCAAAGAATTGGTGCAAGATAATGAGATCATATTGGAATTTGTCCATATAAAGGAACAAATTGCTAACATATTCATCAAGCCATTACCTAAGGATGCATTCTTGTATCTAACTAGTAAGTTAGGGGTCATTCCCCTATCTAAAGCTCACTAAAATTAAGGTTTAGTGATGCATCAATAGGAACCAAGTCAAATATCTATTAGTTGATGTAGCATAGTCATGGAAACATTGCATATGAATCAGTACTCAAGGTACATTGTTACTCATTTGGTATGTGTTGTGTTTGGCATGTGTTGTCAAAGAGGGAGAGTTTACCATCATATCTTTTTAAAAATTGAATTTATTTGTGGAGAGTTTGATGTTTGAAAAGAAGCTATGTAATTCTTTCATAGAGGGTGATTACTACATTAGAGAAGTTTGTGGCATAAAATCTAAGAGGGAGAAATATTCTGTCAAAAAAAAGACTTGTTTTCAAATTTCATCTACTATGACATGTTGTGTTGCCATCAATGCCAAAGAGGGAGATTTTTGATATAATTGTCCAATTATGTGTTATCTTTGATGTTACACAAATGTCATATCAGTTATTAGATAGAGTCTACCAAGTTGAGTTGGTCAGCAAAGCAAATTCTAGAGTCTACTAAGCATTCCTAGAAATTACTCTATGGAAATAGTTTCTACCGAGCTCACTCAGGCATTGAAGGATTTATTGGTAGGAGTTAGTGGTAAGTGAGTTCACAAGGTTATCAAAGGAAAGTCAGTATTTAATGAGTTCACTTGGTCTCCAAAGGATTTTTTAGAGTTTGTAGTGTTCATCGAGCTTCAATTGGTTAACACTGGAAATCATTTCGGAAATAGTGTCTATCGAGCAGGGTTGGCCAATGAAGGATTTCATTGTTTTCAGAAATAAAGCTTAATTTTTTATGTAATGATTATAGATGACTAATGTAATGATTATTGATAATTGTAATTTGTAAATGAGCCAATTGGATAATTTTAAAGGTATAAATAAAAGGTCAAGTTGTGAATTCTAAATTGTAATGAGCAAGCATGCAAGTGTATTGATTGCGTGAAGAGGAAAGTGTGAGAAAATTTTGAAGAAGGATCAGATATCCTTGAGGAGCAACAAAGACTAATTCAATTAGAGAGGATCTAGTGAAGTAGAACAAAGATCTGTATCAACAATTTAATTACATCTCATTTAGGTCACTTCATTTTTACTTTCTCAACATTTTAGCAGTGATTTCTAAATCTCTTAATAGAGTTGGTCTAACAACCATTTTGTAAATCCTCTAACAAGGTGATAGTTCTATTGAATTGTTCTAAAGTCCTCTAACAAGGCCACTCCTAGTAGGGTGATTAAATCTTCTAAAAAGGTCACACCTAATAGTGTGTTTTGTAACCTTTAACAGGGTTGGCGCCTAACAAGGCTCACTTTAGAAGAGTGAAAATCAGTAGCTAGTTACTTGGTGGTTTTTTCCATATTGAGTTTCCATGTTAAATCTGGTGTCTCTTATGTTCATTTTATTTCTTTTATGCATGCATGTTAAATCTCTGTGAATGCTTAAAGATCAGTAATAAGTTAACATACATTACATCTATCGAGTTACAACATTTTTCTATATAGCTACCGAGTGATAGTAGTAACTAGTTTTATAAGACATCTAAGGGATCTATGGATTTTTTTTTGTGGTAACTAATTCACCCCCCACTCTCAGTTACTCCATCTATATTTCCAACACCAACCCCTTTGAACTTCTCTCTACCTCATCATAGGCTTTGATAGTAATCTTCCTTTTGGTATCATTAACTTTTTCAGAATAACCTAATGTCATTAAAAGACTCAAAGAAAAAATATTAATCCCAACAACCCCATCTATCAACACACACCTAATACAAATTCTATGGATCATGACCTCAATATGAAGGGCAAGATTGTGCAGATGACTCAAAGATTTATCATCTTCTCCAAAAAGGAAAGGTAACGAGGGCTATTAACATGATTAACCATGTTTTGGAATCGATCAAAATCTAAAGTTTTGGGGACATTCACCATGCACAAAGCATCCTCAAGGACTTGTTTGTATTTCAGAAACAACTCTAAAAGCTCAAAGATCAAAATTTGAGAGAGGATTTTTTGCAATTGATCAACAAGATTATAATTTGACCTAGGATTAACCACTAGTTTTGCAAGAACATACTTGGATTGCACTTGTTTTGGTTTACTTGATTTATTTGAACTAGGTCCTTTGATGAAAAGGGGACCTTGACTTTGCATAACAACATTGAGACTTTGGGAAGACACTTGCTTAGGTTTACTTTACTAGTTTAAATTGGATCCTCTAATGACAAGGGGACCTTGAGATGACTCTCTAGAGTGAGCAACCCTTAACACCAAATAGGTTTTTCACCAAGGATAGGAGAGCTATAATTTAAATCATAACCATTGGGATCTTTATCTTCCATCATGTTGACACTTTCTTCTACAACCTCAAACATATTGACAACATTTTTTGCATTTGCATAAGTGTAATGGATTACAGCCTTGCCATTCTGAAGTTGGTAAGCTTCTCCTTTCTCATACTTGGGAAAAGTCTATTTGAACATTGTGTGATCAGCATTGGTATTTAATCCATCTATTTTAAGTTTTCCATTCTCAATAAGATCTTGAAAAATATGCTTAAATCTCCCATAGTTTTCAATATCATGTCCAATGCCATTATGAAGTTTTCAATATGCCTTCTCATCCCACCACCACGGCTTAAATTTAGGTATGTGGAACTTTGAGGCATCATTAGGGTGCACAAGATTATGAGAAAGGAGCTTCATGAATATCTCTTCATATGACTCAACCAATTATGTAAAGTTAAATTTCTCTCTTTTAGGCCTTCCTTGAAATCTTGGCTTGTTACTTTGTTGATTGGCACTAGTCAAATGGAGAACAACTTGGTCTTTAGGCTAAGAGGAATCCACAACTCCATCATTAATCACTTGTTTATTCTTATTCCAATATGTGTTTTTTCCTTTATTTGTGTTATTGTTGTTGTTTTTCTAAATATTTTTGTTGTTTCCATTTTTTGTCAAAATACCTTGCTCTCTCAAAACATCCTAAATTCTAAATGTAGCTTCAACCATGGTATCAAAGGACTCAAAAACCATCTTCTTAACTTCATAATTCATCTCAAGAACCATGTTACTAATGAGGATTTCAATATTTTATTTCTTAAGAATAGTCCCAGAATAGTGAGAGCACTATCATCTTTAGCTTTGCAAGAAAGTAAAAAAGGATTCTCCTTGATTTTTCTTTGTGTGACATAAGTTAACTAGTGAGACATACCATGAAAGATTGTATGCAAAGTGTTGAAGAAATTTCTAAATTAACTTAGGGAACATCTTAATAGGAGGAGTTATATTGGAAAACCATTCGATTGCTTGACCCTTAAGGCTCCTTGGAAATAATCTCATAAGGTATGAGTCCTTATGATGAAACTCAAAATCATAGTATAGAATTGATGCACATGATCATTTGGATCCCCATTTTCATCATATTTATCATATTGGGTGATCTCAATTTTTCTATGAAAATATTTCATGTCAACACTCTTATCAAAAGGATTAGGACAAACTGAATCAAGTGAAAAAGAACTCTTAGGTGCCGATAGTTGCTTTAGCTATTTCTTCAATTGGTCAATTTATTCTTTCATAGAGGGTTCATGCTTTTGAATCTTTTTATCTACATCAAAATTGTAAGGGACCTTATCACCCTTGTTGATTAAATGTTGAAAGCATGCATATTTGTTTTGTTCCACATATGCTTCTATATGTTGCTGAAAATGTGTGTCTTGTTGCATATCCATGGAATCATAAGAATTGTGGTCAAAGTTTGAGCTACCACCTCCATATTGTGAACCATGATGAGCTTTCTGTGAAGGTTTTCTTTAATCTCTAGGAGGTTTTGGTCTTCTATAATCATCATGTATTGAAGCTCTCCTTCCTCTAGGGCTAGGAGATTGTGAAGGTGTTCTTGAGTGTCTATACTTCATAGAGTCTTAGGAGGGGTGGATGCAGGAGAGTTGTTTCCATCACCAATGTGCATATTGCTGAATTTATCATCAAGTTGTGGATCCACAAGAAGGTCTTGTGCTTCTTGATATGCTTTCCATTATATTTTAATCATAAATTGCCTTTCTTCCTCTAGGTGTCTAAATTGTTCTTCCTTCTTAGCTTATTCTTCAAGAAGGGCTTTTCTCTTATGCTCAAGTACTTTTAGTCTATTAGTCACATAACCTAAAGGTGTCATGAGTAGTGTACATGATCTTGACTATCTAAATTGGTTACTAGTAAATATTGCATTCACACAAGCACTAGAAGGCTCACTAATTTGATCATCATATTGGGATTTATCTTTTTGATAGGTATAATTCTTACCTTTCTCAACCCTTTGGTGTGCATCCAAATGTCTATCCTCAATACAGGGTGAGATTGGTCTATTTTCATAACTGGGATCACCACTCAAAAGGTTAACATTGTATTCACCACTTTGATTCTTCTTTTGTGGAGCCATTGTAAAATTCATATCCATATCTAAGTGAGGTGATGCTAAGGGTGTACTCAACTCAATAAGGTCACTACTAGGGTCAGACAAAGCTTCTAGAATATTCTCAGGTGATTAAACAATTACAGGTTCTTTTCCCTTACATCTTTGATGAGTTTGAACTAAAACTAATTGTTTAAAGATGACTTGAGGTCACTTTCCTTGATCTACTTGATATCATGTTGTAACTTCCATGAAAGAAAAGGTACTAAGTGATAGCATAACCCTAAGAAATGTTGGTACCAAATTAGGATAGTAAAAACACTCACTTGTCCAAAAGAGATGTGATAAGATAGAATTTTTCAATAGGAATAAACCAATACTATTACAGAGGTCCCCACAACCTTGTGTGAATACCCTAGTACACATGGACCAAGAGGATGATTTACCCAAAGTATAAATAATTAAAATTAAATTTTTTTGAAAGTGGATGGACAAGAGTTTAATAAGACTCTCAAGCATAATATTAAAGAATCCAAAGGTATATCTTTTTCAACAAGGAAGATCTCTAACTCGCCAACTCCAAACAAGGTCACTTATAAAATCAAATATCACTAATTCAAGGGGTCAAAGCATAATAACCAAAGGTGAAAACAAGCTTCTAACAATGGGGTAAGTAGCCTAATCTAAGTCAGATCAACCTAGGGAGACTGAAAATAATAGGATAGCAAAGTAGTTTGATCATAAAGTCTCAACTCAAGAACTCAAATTTTATTCATTTTAAATATCCAACTAGGTGTGATAAATTTTGAATTATGAACTAGACACACAAGACAACAATCAAAAATTTTAAGCAAACATCTTCAAACAATGAGCAAGAGACAAAGCAACCTTGCACATGAACAAGAATAGTGTCGTAGTATCAGTCTAATCCCTACAATCACCACTATGTATGTACTCAAAATGTTTTTCAATCATAGACATAATCCTAGAAAATAAAATTTGGGAGCACTATGATTCTTAGCAATGTTCAACTTTGTAGCTTTTACAATCTAGAGTGGGTGAAATCCAATCCTAGTGCACCAGGGTTTTGACATATTCCAAAATTTCTCTCTAAACCTATATCATAAAAATACTATAGCAATGAAATATTTTCTATATATTTCTCTCTATTCTTCTATATCAAAATGAGAAGGAGAGGGCTCCTCATAAAGGAAAATGTGGAGGTGGGAGGCTTCTTACAACCAATATGGGATAATAGAGTTTGATCCATGTGAGACAAAATTCCACCAATGAGAAAAGAGGAGTGTTTGAGAAGAAAGTGGAAAGAGGAAAAAGAGGAATCCCACTTAGAGATATGTGCATTTAAGTGTAGAGAAAAAAGATTTATTTATTTTTATTTAATTTATTTCCTTTTTCAAGTGGGATTTTATTTAACTAAAAGGGAGCAACTTCTTTTAATTAAATAGGAAATATTTAATTAAATTAAAAGATGGGTTTTCTCTTAATTAATTAAACGTGGATTGATTATTTAATTAAAAGAGAGGTTTTCTTTTAATTAAATAAGAATTAGGATAAAATGATCAAACCTTAGGAAATGTTGAAATAATTGAATTAATTACAATTTGATCAAAGAAATTGTTTTGAATTGATTTAATAAAATATTCCAAACCATTGATTCAGGAAATTTGATAAATTGAAGAATGGGGGCCCATAGTCTAGGTGACCATTTTAGGGTGTAGAGAGGATCAAATTTGTGAGAAGGTTTATCCTTGGTCTTGCTTCCATGGTGAAACCTCTCATAGCCATGTTAAAGAAGAGTATAATGTTCACTTGGACCAAGGAAGGAAATGCTAGTTTTGAGGAGATCAAGAAATCAATTGCATCAAATCCCACTCTTGTCAACCCTAATTTTGATAGAGATTTCATCCTTTACTCTCTTGGAGGATAGTCAAGTCTATGAACTATTCTAACACAATTAAATGAGGAGAATTTGGAGCAGCCCATTGCTTTCTTTAGTGAAGGGCTTAAAGATTATGATAGGATATATAACTATGAAGAGAAGCAAGTCCATGCTGTTTTAAGGGCTCTCAAAATGTTCAAACATCTTTTATCTCATAAAAAGGTCTAGCTCTTGTTCCCACATGCAAGTGCCAAGGAGTTCCCCTTGAATAAGGATATCAATGAATGAATTACTAAGGTCATGGAGTATGACATTGATATTAAGATCACCAAGCTTGTGAGAGGAAAATGATTGTGTGAAAAAATGGTCTCATCCTTTGAGGTATCTAAATAGGTTTCCCTCTTAATAAAGGGTGAGCAGCCAATAGAGAATGAAAATCAAAATGATTGGTTGCATGAAATGACTAGCTTCTTGATAGAAGGAAGATATCCCCAAGACCTAAACAGAGCCAAGAGAAGATAGTTCATATTATGGTCTATTCCTTATGTCTTAGTAGATGGAATATTATTTAGGAAGGATTCTAATGGGGTTTTATTGAGGTGTATCTAAACTGATCAGATCAGTAGGTTATTAAAATAATTCCATGATGGCCCTACTAGTGGTCATTTCTTAGCTAGGATTACAGTGATGCAGATAATGAGGGCTGGTTATTATTGGCTGACCTTACTCAATGATTCTCATAGGTGGGTGAGGAAGTGTGAGAAATGTGCATTCTTCTCACAAAAGCAAAGATTGACTGCCCTTCCTCTTCATCCTATTTAGGTAGACCAACCTTTTTCTCAATGGGGTTTGGATTTCATTGGTCCAATAAATCCACCCTCTAGTTCTAGTCACAAATGGATATTGACAACCACAAATTACTTCACAAGATGGATAGAAGTAGTAGCTTTGAGAGATGCAACAAAGGCTTCAATGGTTGAATTCATTGATGGAATTATGACCATATTTGGTGTTCCTTCAACTATAATATTAGATAATATCAATTTTTTTTTTGAACTCATATATACTCTTAGGATATTGAACATGGAATATATTTGAATACTTCCTCAAATTATTATCCCCAAGTGAATGGCTTGGCCAAATCTTCCAACAAGAACCTCATCAGAATAATGAAGAGGACAATTGAAGATAATCAAAGATGTTGGCATGCTAAGTTGAAGACTGCTCTTTGGGCTAATAGAATTATACACAAGAAAGAAATTGGGAACTCACCTTTTATGCTAGTATATGGATAGGAAGTAAGACTTCCTATTTCAGTTGAGTTCCTCTCTCTTGAATTAGCTCATCAATTAGAGCTAGCTAAGAATGGTGCTATAATGGTCAGGTTGGGAGAACTGATTGAATTAGAAGAAAAGAGACAACAAGCTATACATACACTTGAGGCATGCTAGCAATAGGTCAAAAGAATTTTTAATAAGAAGGCTACAACCTGAATCTTCAAAGAAGGGGATCTTGTTCTCAAATGGGATGCAGATAGAGCTAAACTAGGTAGGCACTCCAAGTTGGATGCTATGTGGAGTCGCCCATTTATTATCATTAGTTTCTAAGGGGGCCAATGATTTTTAGTTATCTAGGCTTAATGGTGATATTTTACCAAATCCTATTAATGGAATTCACCTTAAACCTTGCCTTTAGAGAAGGTTGAGGTTTTTGTATATAATAGAGTAGTTTTCCTATTTTCAATAAGTGCACAGGCACATGCTATTTCTCTATGAGATAGTGAAGTTTTGTAGTTACAAAGATTTTAGTTTTCTTGCAAAACAAAGGTTTTTTTTTGTGACTCAAACCTAATGGATTGCTTAAGGCTACTGGTCCATGCCTAGAAAGAAAGCATCCCCTCTGAGTCACCATAAATTTTAACCATTTTTAGTCCCCCCTTCCTAAAATTCCAATGTTTCCAATCTCACGAACATCTAGGGTAAGATAAATTGCTATGTTCATTAGATTATTCATTTGTTTCCATGCAAGAACATTAGGGATATGTAAAACTTTGACTCTTCCTTTATCTTCTTAAGTATTTTCCACCCTTTGCATCGAATGAAATATTTTGAGTTGGGACAATTTGATTTCTTCCTTCATCACTCTACCAATCTAGTTCATGAATTAACCTTTAGATGGGCCACAAATGCATGACATAGTCAAGTTCATATTAAGTGTGGCCTCGTAGCTATTAGACTAGCATTTAGATTCAAGTCACGAAGATGTGACTAGCTATGGATCACATAATCATAGGAAACTTAAGGCTTAAGTGGATTTAGGTTATGCCAATATGAAGTTAACCAAATCAATCTATTTACATGCTTTTTTATCATCACAAGTGATCAAAGATTACCTAGAGTCAAGGTGGCAATGTTGCAAAATACATTGTATTCGCATTATCACAAGAAGTTAAAAAAAACTAGGGTCAATGCTACAAAGCTATACAAACCTATTGATCACACCATTGTAGGTTAAAACTAAGGTTATAAACTTAAGTCATGATGGTGTGATGGTAGTTAGTCAAATGGCCATCACAAAGCCACAATAGTTAGTGGAAGGAAATGATGAGACATCATGATGAGGCAATCAATGGTTAAAGGATTGTTTTTGCAACCTTGCAGGGTTTGATTGACAAATGGCTATGAAGTCATGAGGGGTATCAAATAGTCATATTTATGTGGTATTTTAATTGTCACAAGTGTCTAAGCTACAGTCAATTTTTAAGTCATGATGGTGTGAATGGTAATGCTAATAGTTAAGGTTCATGATAGTCATAATGTTGCATACATTTTATGTCAACCTGAGATTAGGGTCATGAAAGGGTGACAAGGGTAAAATGGATTAATTTGCATCATCATCTAGTTAGAGGATTTTTAAGTTCAAACCATGGAAAGGGTGTGAGAAGGCCAATTATATGATGTCTGCAAGGTCACAATAGTTAGAAGGCTAAGATGATAAAGAGCTGTAAAGAAGTGATAACATATAAAATGAGGAGGTCATGGTTTTGCAAGACCAAATAGTTAATGAAGATAGTAAGTTGCGAATCCACTTATAGAGGTAGGCACAAGTCAAAAATATGGTTACAATGTTGTATGAGGTGGTGAAATGTTTCAAGGGTATGAGGTCATGTGGTGGATTGAATATTTGAATTCAATTGACTTGATGATGTGGCTAGTTTGGAACATCAATGATTCAATCCACACAGCAGTTAGAAAGATTAAGGTGAAATGATTCATTCATCTACAACCATTTTTGGGTGTCCTCAATGCCATCACACTCCATTCTTCTTAAACTCATGTCATGATCAATTTTTCTTTGATTTGATCTCTTTTTCCTGAGTGAACTCTGTCCCTTTCTCTTTCTATCATTTCTTGTCAATAGTTGCACTTCATGATCATATTTTCTTCTAATTCTTACTTATTGCTCTAATCTATGATCCAATCTCATGTTGTGTGAGTTTAAACTCAATTTTGTATCTTGGTTATGCCTACACCCTATCAAGGCAAGTTTTGTTATTATTCAAAGGATCTCTCTTTTCTAGTCTTTTGCAAATATTCTCTATAAGTGTTTTGCCTCTTATTTAATAGAAATCACTTCTATCATATCCATTCTCAGCCCGTCAATTTTGTGCAATCTATTATGCCTCATTTTCCTAGATGTATTTTAGCAATTGCAATACCATATGATTATGTTCATATCAATTAACTAATATGTTAAGTGAATCTATTATGTTCCTTGCATGGTTATGTTACTTTTGGCTTTCCTATGGTACTAAAATCAAAAGGAATTTAAATAATGGTATATCTGGTAAAATCTATTGGATTTTAGTGTAGTTATTTGAAAGAAGTAGATCAAAATAATTTTTGGTGTATCACCCTCCTCTAGGTTAGGATAGGTAGTTTGATTTTCATGCATCTCCTTCTCCCTTTTCTTCTCAAGAAGTAGTTAGGTACATCCTAATAGTAAGGAAATTGGCCTTCTCCAAAGACTCAATCTCATAGTTCAAGTCCCATAGCTTGGGGATTTTTTCCATGTTATACAGGGTCACTTAAGGGTCATACCTTAAGAAAGGGTGAAGACTTATCTGTCAACAAAGCCCTCAGCTCATCAAACTCTTTATCATCCATGATCTCTTTCTTCTTTGAGTTTTCCCTTGTGCACTTGCTAGGGCCACAATCATCCTTCATCTCCTTTATACCCTAGTTCTTTCTCCCCTGCTCAAACTTATCCAATAGAACCTTGATATTTAAGCAATAGCTTTCAAAATGGAACAACTCTAATAAAAAATCTTTTTCAAAACCTTTACAGTGCCCTCAACTCTTCTATCCAAGATATCAATCTTCTTTTGCATATCCTTTACTATTTGATCCATAGCTCTAGTTTTAACTTCAAGAGGTGGGTCTCTCTTCATCATGTTAGTGACCTCTTCAACATTCCCAATCACATCTGAGAGCCTATCCATATGATGGCCTAAATTCTTCTCACCCCTATTGGTTTTTCTTAGATGATCAAACAACCTTTTGAGATCCTAAATTTCATCCTTCATAGTGCTAATGTCCCTCTTCATTGCACAAGGGTTTTCAAAGACACCATTCATATACCCATGTTCATTTGGGACAAAGCTTTGATTTAGATTATCTTCATCCAAGTCTAGTTTATCTTTCTCTACATCAACATCATTATTATATTTATCCTCAACATCCCCTTAAGGTGTATTCTTCTTACCTCTCATATCCTTCTCTTTATTTTGAGTCAAGGGATCATCCTTGGAGGGGATGTTCATACATCTCTTAGTTTTCTATATTTTATTTCTGGTTTTAATTCTACTAACAATTGTTCTCGTGATATTTTTTTCCCCTTACTTTTCTTCCCTTTTTCCTCCATAGTCTCCTCACTGGTTCTAGTCTTTGTCTCATAGTCCCCCTCATTTCTTTTCCTTCTCTTAGGTGATGAGCCTCCAAGGGTTAGCTTCTTTCTCTTTTTTTTCTCCACCAGCTTAGTTTCTTCCTCCTCTATTTCCTCTTCATAGGCCTCTTCTTATTCACTCCCCTCAATTTCATATTCCAAAGTCTTTTTACTTAAATGAGGTCTATCTACTTTCTTTAATTTTAACACACTCATAATTGAATCGTCAATCCTTCATGAAAGGCATGATCCCCTTTTGGGTCATTCTAAAGGGTCAAAATGGTACTATCTAGAGATTGCCAAAGATAGAAGGGGATGTTAATCCTAACCTCATGCCTAAAGTGATAAACCAATGTAAAATGGTGGCCATAAATCTTGGTAAAGTGACCATCCAAAGGTTATATACCCAATCAAAATAAAAAGAATGAACCTCCAAGGTCTAGAGATAAAAGTAGGGAAAAAGTACGAATTACTAATTTTAACCAACCTATTTCTCTCTTTGGCCAACTCTAAAAATTCATCCATAGTTCTATAGAAAATATTCCTATCCCTATAGAATTTAATCCCTTCCATGTCCACACCTATGGATTTGGCAATGATTTCCTCTATGACCTCCATTCTTTGATTTCCAACCAGAATGCTACCATTCTTCCAAGTTTTGAGAAACTGCTTGGTGATGGATGAGCTACTTCCCTTTAGTTTCTCCAAATAGCTTGTAAACTTGCCCTGATTTAGCATGTCCCATATCTCTAATTTTTACTTCCATTATTGAAAATTCTTGAGCTCACACCTCTTTCTCCTACCTTCTGTGTTCTTAGTTCTGCAAAACATTTTGATCTTCCCAAAGATCTCAAGAAGGTTCAAGTTCTTGGCTTCAAAGTCACAATGGTCTTTTCTATTTTGCAAAAACACCTACAACCTATGTGGTAATAAGTGAGTAGTCACATCATACTTAATCATCATTGAAAACCCCCTCTCCACCACATCTCATAATTAACCCTCATTTTTATTACCTTCATTATTAAAACAAATTTGTCTATTTCTAATCCTCTCATACTCCATTAGAGATAGCCCATTAATTGGGATGTCATTGCCATTATTCTATATCATCGTCATGTGACTTTTACAAGCCACATTTGCTGCCTGATCAACTTCTTTATAAGTTTCTTTGTAATTATGAGTACCAACATATTCAATGAAGGAATTAATCAAATTTATAGCTTTGCATATAATATTATGTATAGTCCATGAGGGTGTAGTGATATTGTTAAGAAAATTGATGATATTTAAAGAATTCCCTTCTAGCCATATTTTCTCCATATTCGTACTCTTAACATATAAAAGTATATAAAGGCAAGCACTAGCTTCCATTATGTGATTAGTTTTCTTTCCAATAGGGATTTCCATTGCACCAATACTATACCCATTTTCATTTCTGATAGTAATACCATGACTTGTAATCCCTGGGTTTCCCTTTGAGGTCCCATCAAAATTTACCTTATACCATCCCTTGCATGGGAAGTCCCATCTAGCATAACTTCTAAGACTTCTCTCAATTTTAGGATAACTAGCCCCCAATTCTTAATAAATTTAGTTTCCCACTAATCTTTAGGCTCTTGGAATTTAACACTTAGCCTAACATTATCAATTATCATCCTCTTAATATTATGAAAGATATAATTAGAATTTGACTCCTTACACCTAAAGATTGTATCATTCCTTTCCTTCTAGAAACCCCAACATAAATAAGGAAAAATGTAATTCCACAAATTGTTAATCAAGTCATTACAAGATGGGAACTTCCATGTTAAGAACAAATCTTGAATACTGTAAGGGAGAACCCACTCCATTTCTAATAGTCTAAAGATCCTTTTCCATAAGTTTCTAGTATTGGACAAATGTATGGTTAAGTGATTTATTGAATCCTCCTTGTACTTGTAGAGATAACATTTGCTAACAAGACAAAGTCCTTTTTTTTAAAAAGTTGTCAGTAGTGAGATTTTTATCCAACAATAAGATCCAAAAAAAGATGTTAAATTTAGTTGATGAATGTTGAATTAGTTTTTCTAGTTTATTTTACAAAGTATTGTGATAAAAGATTAGTTATTATCGAGCTGTAGAAGGGAAAATGAAGGTTCTAAATTTGTTTAAGGCTAAAAGTTTTAGAGGATAATGATTCACCCCCCTCTTAGTATCCCATCTCTCCTAATTTCTATTAATATCTTCTTGGCTCAAAACAGTTCCTATTACAATTCCACAAGCATCACAATATAATTGAAACACCTTGTTAAATAGGTTGATCTATAGCATTTTGTTTCAAAAAATTGAAACTCTTATCCTCTCTTATAGTCCATTTAAACTCGTTCCTATCTCCTCTCATTAGTTTAGCAAAGGGTCCACAAATACTACTAAAACCTCTGATAGAATTTCTATAAAAAATAATTAGTCCATGAAAAGATCTTACCTCTGAAACACCCCTTAGAGTAGGCCATTTAGGGATAGCCTTCACTTTCTCAAGGTCCATTTGAGACCTTCTGCTGAAACTAAAAATTCTAGATACACTAACTATTAATCACATGACAAGATATATTGTCACTTAGTGTCAAAACACTTAGTCATAATGAAAAAATAGTTTTAACCGAGTCACTAGAATGTAATTTTAATTGATCTCATAAAGGATCCAAGTAAACAAGTTAACCTTGAATAAAGTTGTAGTGTCAATCGAGTTGCAGTGGAAACTGAGTTGATAGTTCACACCAAGCTCTAGTGTCAACTGAGTTGACTATGTCTACTAAGCTCTAATATGATCCGAGTTAGCAAAGCAGTCTTGTTCTAAGGTAATAATCAAGATAGAAGAACACTGCAAGCTAAGCTAGAATCATCCACTGAGTGATTAGTATGAACTATGTACCCAACATCTACCAAGTTCCCAAGCTAGCCAATGAGACAATAGTGACCTAGTGTTTCTAGTATCACCCGAGTATGACATTGACTTGAGTTATTGCACTGAGTTGACTTTGTAATTTTTTTTGGAACTGTTCACATTATAGCCTACCTATGTAAAACTATTTGGATGGACATAAGTATGAGATATTTTGTTTATCCAAAGTGTATTATTCATTATATCATCATTCAAGCATTAGTGAATATGAAAGGGAAAATTGTCTAGAAGGCTACAAGCATCACAAGGAAAGGAAGAGACTTAGCTATCATAGTTAGGTGATCAGTTTCCTTCGAAGGATCTTCACTAGAAATCAAGTTTCATTTTAGAGATCAAATCATTGATTCATCCTAATAGTTGCATCAGTCCCAAATCCTTTAACAAGGTGAACCTAACAATCCTTGTAGAAACTCCTAATAGAGTACATACTTAACTATATTCTATAAATCCTTTCACAAGGTGGACCTAACAATCCTTATTGCTCCTAATAGGGTAAGATCACCAGAAGTGATAATTTGTAAGCCTTAACTGACCAACTTTATTACTATAGTATTGAAGCATTTTGGGTGTCATCCCCACCCCAGTTTTACCTTCTACTTGGAGGGTTTCTAGGTTACCAAATATTTTATTATAATATTGTTACTTTAATTATTTAATATTTTATGCATGCAAGTAGAATAGACAAATATAACAAAGTGGTTGAAGTGAAGAAGTTTAAGTGGTTCTTGACTCACTACCCTCTCAATCACCTAGTTTGTATTAAATTTTCAACAATTGGTATCAAACCTAAGTTTTTATATCAGAAAGTTTAGTAGCTTGAGGGAAAAGATCAAACACAATAGAGGTGTACAAGCTAGACAAGGCCATTGAGAATGAAAAGGGATCTACATATGGCCATGGAGAAAATAAAAAAATTAAAGGAGAAACTCTCTCAATCCCTAAGAAGAAGAAAAAAATTGACAACACAAATGAAAAACAATCTCTACATATGAGAGAGAATTGAAGATATTTACAAAGAAATAAATTCAAATGAAGTAGATGTAGCTATAGAAAATATACATGGAAGGAACCTTATTCTTCAAGAAGAAGTTAGAAAATTGAAAAGGGAACAAGAGATCCACTCAATCATGACATGTGAAGTCATGGAACAAAAGAACCAAGCTGAAAATGACAAAAATATGGCAAAAGAAGATAGAAGACTACTCAACACCAGGATATAAGAAAAAGATAATGACATCCACCAACTTTCACTACATCAGGTAGACTTGGTAAATTAGTTAAACAATTCAAATCATGAAATCATCCATCTAAGGACAAAAAATGAAAGACTCATGAATGATCTTAGCAAAGAAAAAGAAACCAATGAAAGAATGATGAATTCACAAGAAAACATCAATTAATTAGCTGAGATATCCCAAAAAAGATAGAAAGCTAAAGCATGATTGGGCTATACTAAACAAGGACAGTCATCACAACAAGGAGCTCAAAATAATAAAAGACCTACATGCAGTCATTATGGAAAAATAGGGAATACTTCAAACAAGTATTAGAGAAATTGAAAGTCAAATTTTAATGGAAAATCTTATAATTGTAACAAGCATGGGCATAGAGAAAGCGAATGCACATAAAAGAAAAAAATTGAAGGAAAATGTTTCACATGCAAAAAAAAAAACTCATAAATCTTCAGAGTGTAGAACCAAGAATTGGAATCCTACTAGACAACTTACTAAAGATATCTTTGGCTAGAACTACAAAACTTTGTACAAATGTTATCTATGTGGAGAGTTTGGGCACATTGGACCAAACTGCATGAAGACTCATCTTAGAAAAAGGGATCATACTAGAAGATGCTATGTATGCAAAGAAATTGGTCATCTAGAAAATAATTGCATGAATAGAGGAAAAGTTGAAGATAAAAAAAAAGCAAAGGATGACACAATCATAAGTCAAATGATGTAGCAATGGGTAAAGAAGTCTCTAGAGAATTCTAGCAAAATTAGTGAGGTCATTAACACCCAAGACAATGGATTGGGTGATTCAATCATCTCTACATAAATATGGAAGGAGATCACTAGAGTTGTGATAAAATTCATATTCAATGTTAGCTCTATTCATCCAAGCAGACTAATTGAGCTTCAAGACCAAATTGAGTATCTGTTATGTACCTAAGTATGGAGAATTAAATGAAACCCAAAATTTAGAAAAAGAATAAAAGGCAAAGATTGAATCTTTTTTTTCACTGCAACTTCAAAATTCTCTTTGAGCTCAATATTTCTTAAGGCCCCTAGAGCAATTTTAGTGCAAACTATTGAAGGACATTCTTAGGAAAAGACATCATTGTGAAATTCTTCCTTCATCGAGTAGTATGGAAATGTTTTCCAATTCCAAGGTCAACAGAGGTTCAGAGATGTTGGTAAAGAGTTCAGAGTGCACTCCTCCAAAATTCTAGCTATATCCAATTACTGTAGATGAAAAGGATCTTCAAGGTGCTCACTCTTCCATTCCTCCAAAGGTACTACTCATTCACAATATCAAATCATTTCATCATTGTTCTATCCAAGAGCTAGGTAATCTCTAGCTAGATTAAGCTTATGAAAATTTGTGGAAAAATGATGTGCTTAAGTAGATCAAAAATATCTGGAGGTCAAGGGATTCACCTACATCATCAAAATTCCTAGGAACTTTTGGATAAATTAGATTAGGCTTATACTAAGTTGAATTCATGATATGCTATTTTGGTTGAATAGACCTACCCTATCTGTTAGCATTAATGTTGATGATACTACATTGGGGGAGTATCCTAAGTATTGGAGAGTATTGGTATGTTGCATTCATGACTATGTTTGTGATTGATGTCAACATAGAAGTAAGTCTATGAAGACTAGCATAATAACAGAGAGATCTTAGTTGTTCAAACAATGTTTTCCTTATTTCGTCATGTGCAGTCATGGACATGCTCAGCACTATGTCCTAATGACGAGGTTCAATGCACAAAATGTAATTCAAAGACATATAGAAATTTTCCTTGATTTATTGAGAGTAATATAGAGACAGAGTGCTTAGAAAGCAATTTTTGATGTTTGTATTATATCTTTTAACAAAGATGTAATAAGAAGATGTGTAGTTAGCCAGTGATAGAGGATAATTTGATGGTGACATCAATGGATGTGCAAGCCCTAGTATCACAGTGTGAAGTTTTGTATAGATTGTGAGTCGACAATGCTATTGCAATTATAATTAATTAATTACCCTATTATACTTAATTAGGAAAACCTCAAGGTTGAATCAAGAAATTATTTTGAAGATATGGTATAAAGGAAAGATGTTTTCATTGTTATTAAAGTGTATCAAGTATTGTATGAAATGCGTAGTGTGAAAAGGATCAAAGTTTTTATTGAATGTAAGTAAGCAATCCAAGAGATTATTGAATGTATTTTTTGTGATTTGATTACAAGATTAGTAAGAGAAGAGGTCTAGTTGACATGACAAAGGAAGGAAGTACTATTCATTTCTATTATCATGCAAGGAATAATATAGAGGTCATTTGGACAATGGGATCATTGGTCTTGCCCTTGAATCTATTTGGACAGTCTTCCATAGCTCCTAATGGGGTTGGAATCTCCTAACATGGATTCAAAAGTCTCCTAATAGGGACTGATATGTACTAAATGTTGTTATAGACTCCCAACAAGGTCCATCCTATAAGGAATATTTATATTAGTACATCATCTTGTGGGTACCATCCTCATCGGGGTTTTCCCTCTAATCAAGGGTTTCCCTAGTCAACATATCTGGTTTATTGTGTATGAGTATCTTGTAATAGTTTCTGATTATATTGCTTATATGGTTAAAGTTTAGTACAATTGATAATTATGATATTATTTGGATAATTGATTCACCCCTCCCCCCCCTTCTTATTTATATTGGTGGACTATATATTCTAACAATTGGTATTAGAGCATTAGATCCTTGAAGGATAAGCTTAACAACTTTGGGAGATTGATGGAAAATATTTTTAGAAAGGATAGTCCTAGATTTTATGGGGCCAACTATGGAAGTTGTAAGGTAAGTATGAAGATTCATATGTTATGCATGGGTCTAGGTTATTGGCTCTTGACAAAGACTGAGAAGACAATTGTGAAAGAAGAGAAGATTGAAGAATGTAGTGAAGTTGAAAGAGATCTATTCATGTGCAACATGAGAGCTAGAGAAGATTTACTATCATCTCTTCTAGAGAATGAATATATTTAGGTAAAATTCAAGTAAACATCTCATGGAATTTGGAAAGAATTAGAATCTATTTTTGAAGGTGATACACATACAAAGAGAGTAAGACTGCAGAATTGGATATGTGCATTTTAGGATGCTAAAATGATGGAAGAAGAATTTGTAAGAAACTATATTGGTAGGATATCAAATATTTTTGTATGAATCAAGTCACATGGTCTAACCAAGGAAGAAGATGAGGTTGTGTGGAAGATCTTGAAAACTTTGACATCACCATTCAAGCAAGTTACTCAAATAATTCAGCTATTAATAATACCCTACACTAAGGAATTTACTAGATAAACATTTCTTGGAAGATTGGAAGTAGTAGAATTGGATCTGAGACAATCATGAGAATTGACAAGAGTAGAGACAACTTTTAGTGCATTTAATATTTGACCAAGCTTGTCTAGAAGCACAAGTACACATGGAGATTTTTCTAGCAGCATTAGAACTAGATTTGATGAAGAAAAATAGATTGAAGAAGAAACAACACTTCTTATGAGAAGAGAAAAATATGGTAAGAATATCTTTAAATGTTGGACATGTAATGAGTTTGGTCATTATGTATCTAAATGTCCTAAAATAGAGAAAATGAATAAGGCAAATTTTAAGCCTAGGAGAGATAGAAATTGTTTGTATGCTAATGAAGATGGTGAATATGATTAAAAATCTTGAAATGAAAGTGACGATGAGCTAGGATTTGTAGCTATTAAGGAAGATGATCCTGATAGAGAAATTAGAGAAGAAAAGGCTCTAGTTTCCTAAGTTGAAAATATATATGATTGGATAATAGTCAATCGTTGTTCACAACACATGACTAGTGATATGAATAAGTTTGTTAAATTCAAAAACTATGATAGAGGTATTGTTAGAGTTGGTAACAATACAACCTATCATATTACATGGATTCACCATTACTTTAGATGGAGGAACTAATATTGATTGTGTTTATTTTGTTGATCGATTGAAGCATGATTTGTTGATTGTTGGACAGTTGGTGGACAAAGGGTATCAATTTCAATTCATAGAAAAGACTTGCACTAACAAGGATAAGGATGGTAAGATGATTGGAATTGGAACTAGGTCTAGAGGTTATTGTAATTTAGTTAAATCCCATTGAAATGAATTGTTTGGTTGCTAAAGTGGATAATAGTTGGTTATGGTAGAGGAGATTTTATCATATAAAATTTGATAATATTGTAGAAGTTAGTAGCATGTTTGTAGTCAAAGATTTGCCTATGATAATAAAGAGTACTAATGTTGTTTGTAAATAATATATTTTGGCTAAGTAGAAGATAGTATCATTTTCCAGCAAGAAGTTCACAACCATAGAGAAACTGGAGATTATTCACATAGATCTAAGTGGTTCCTCTAAAATAAGAGGATTCTATGGTGAAAAATATTTTGTGATTTTCATTGATGATTTCACTAGAATGATGTGGGTAGCATTTCTTAAAGAGAATTGTGAAGCTTTTGAGAAGTTTAAGATATTTAAGAATAGATTTGAGAATGAATCTAGTTTTAAGATAAAATGTTTGAGATTAGATAGAGGAAGAGAATTCACCTCTAGAGA
The DNA here is from genome assembly GCA_028749045.1 of Cupressus sempervirens. Lineage (NCBI taxonomy): Eukaryota > Viridiplantae > Streptophyta > Pinopsida > Cupressales > Cupressaceae > Cupressus > Cupressus sempervirens. The sequence continues at coordinate 802,732,909 of CM053783.1, read as the reverse complement.
GTTTAACATGTTTTGTGAAGATAATGGAATCAAAACACAATTATCTTCACCTGGGACACCTGAACAAAATGAGATTGTAGAAAGAAGAAATAAATTAGTTGTAGAGGCAACAAGAGCAATGTTGTTTCAGAATGATTTGTCTAGAGATTTTGGAGAGAAGTAGTCAATACATCAGTGTACACTATGAATAGAGTAAAAATTAGAAAAAGGTATGAGAAAGACACCATATGAATTATGGTTCAGTCATTCACCATCAGTTAAGTATTTAGAATATTTGGAAGGAATTATTATATTAGGAGAGACGATGATGTTGGCAAGTTTGATCCAAGAATTGATGAAGGTATGTTTCTTGGCTATTTATTGAAAAAAAAGCATACACATGTTTTAATCATAGAACTAAAATAATAGTTGAGTGCACAAATGCAAATATTGATGAAAATTTTGGAACTAAGGAAAAGATGTTAGATTATAATTTAGATGAAGAAGAAGATAATTCTAGAATTTTTAGACATAATGCTGAATTTTTCTTTGACACTAAAAATGATTTATAAAATGATGTGTTAACTATTGAGAAAAGTGGAGAGCAGAGGTATGAATCTAGAGATGAGATAAGAGTTGAGATGTCAAATCCTACCCCTAATAGGAATATAACAAAGAATCACCCCCTAGAGAAGATAATTGAAGGAAAGACAAAGGTGTAATGACAAGAAATAGGGTTAATGAAGAGATATGTTTGATGTCTCAAGTTGAACCTAAGAGTGCTAATGAAGCATGTAAAGAGGATCATTGGATTAAAGCAACGAAGGATGAATTAGATTAGATTATGAAGAATGAAACATGGGAGTTAGTTCCTAGATCTAAAGACAAGAATGTTATAGGAACCAAATGGGTATTCAAAAACAATATGCATGAGCAAGGTGAAGTTGTGAGAAACAAGGCCATACTTGTATGCAAAGGTTACTCATAGAAAGAAGGCATAGACTATGAGGAGACATATGCCCCTATAGCCAGAATGGAAGTAGTAAGAATGTTCTTGGATTATATAGTAAATAAGAAGTTAAAAGTCTATTAGATGGATGTTAAATAAGCCTTCCTAAATGGATAACTTGAAGAAGAAGTTTACATTGACCAGCCTGAAGGTATTTCTCTAATATAAGACAAAGATATGGTATGTAGACTAAAGAAATCTCTATATGGTCTGAAGCAAGCACCTAAAACCTAATATGCAAGGTTGGACATCTATTTGGAAAAACTCATTTTTGCTAAAGGTATGACAAATAATAACTTGCATTTGAAAGAAATTGAGAATGGTTTTCTAATAATAGTAATATTTGTTGATGACATCATATTTAAAGATAATGATGAAGCAAGTGATAAGTTTGATAAAGAAATGAAGAATGAGTTTAAAATGAGCATGATAGGAGAAATGGAGTTTTTCCTAGGATAGTAAATTGTGCAGAACTATGATGGTGTTTTCATCTCACAAGATAAGTACTTGAAAGATTTATTGAAAAGGTTTGGATTGGAAATTTGTATGCCTATTAGTACACCTTTGATAACTGGTCACACGTTATTTAGAAAGGATGAGACACCTACGGTTGAGCAAAAAATGTATAGATCTATGATTGGAGGTTTGCAATATCTGACTCACAGTAGACCAAATATAGAAAATGTAGTCAAGATTGTAGCCAAATTTCAAACCAATCCTAAGGAGTATCATTATGTATTAGTAAAGAGGATATTCATATATTTGAAAGGAACATCTAACTATGGAATTTGGTATGATGGATTGAGTGATTTCACTTTATGTGCATATACTAATGTGGATTGGGTAGTCACTATGGATGAAAAAAGAACACCAATAATGGAGCATTTTTTCTTATAGGAAGTTTGGTTTCTTGGACAAGAAAGAAACAAGATTGTATTTCTTAGATTATAGACGAGGAAGAATATGTTGTAGTAGTAAATAATTGAAATACAGTGATGTGGATGAAATAGATGCTGAAGGATATCAGGATAAAGTTTGTAGAACCTGTTATCATTTACTATGACAACACAAGTAAAATATGTATAAGAATCTTGTATTGCATTCTAAGACTAAGTATATATATATATCTATTAAGTATCATGTGTTGAGAGAGAAAGAAATTAAAAAAGAGAGCAGATTAGAGTATGCAAGTACCAAAGATCAGATTGCAAATATCTTTATAAAGCCTTTACCTAAAGATACATTTGAGTGCTTGAGAGGTATGCTTGGGGTTATGCCCTTGGTTATTTCTGAGAAGATGATGTAGTAAGTGCATCATTTGAGTGGTACAAAGCACTATTGTTAGATTGGATTGAATGTTGAAACTTCCTATATGGGGGAGTATCTATTTTAAGCTAAGTCATTGAGGACTCTTGGTATTTGGTCTTGAAAAGTGTCTTTGGACACTTGATCTAGTTGAAGACTTGGAGAAGTTAATTAACATAATGAGGACATTTTCATTGATGTCAATGGGGCAGAATATGCATTAAAAAAATCCCTTAAGTATGCATCTCCTAAGTATGTATGGGAAGTGTGCATGGAAATCTCTACTTTATAAAGGAGTTTTAGAAAGATCCATGTAAAGGAGGAATATCTCTATAGGGTAGATATGAAACATGAAGAACCTTGCTGTATGGTGAGTTGTTTACCATGAACAACTATTTCCAATCCTAAAGAAGAAGGAGAATAGAGTAGTGTTTTAGAGGATTTCAAATTTGATTGATGAAGACGATTTGATAAGACAAGAACAATAATAGCAACAAGAGAGTACTATTTTTGTATTCATTGATCTTAGATATTTTTCATCGATGTTGCCATCAATGCCAAAGGGGGATATTTTTAGCATGAATGCTGATGATACTAAATTAGGGGAGTATCCTAAGAATTGGAGACTATTGACATGTTGTATTCATGCCTATGTTTGTCATTGATGTCAACATAGTAGTAAGTCTATGAAGACTAGCAGAATAACAGAGAGAGATCTTAGTTATACGGACAAGATTTTTCTTGTTGGTGATGCTCAATCATGGACATATTCAACACTATTTCTACTAATGAGGTTCAATGCACATCATGTAAGTCAAAGACATACAAAAGTTGTACTTGATTTACTAAGAGCAATATAGAGACAAAGTTCTTGGAAAGTAGTTTCTAATGTTTGTATTATATCTTTCATTAGAGATGTAATAAGAAGATGTGTAGTCAGCCACTGATAGAGGACATTTGGCTGGTGACATCAGTGGATATGGAAGCCCTAGTATCACACATGTGAAGTTTTGTATAGATTGTGAGCTAATAGTGCTATTGTAATTGTAATTAATTAATTATCTTATTATAATTATTTGGGAAAACCTCAACGCTGACTCAAGGAATTATTTTTAAGATATGGCATAAAGGAAAAGATGTTTTCCTTGTTAGTAAAGTGTATTAAGTATTGTATGAAGTGAAAAGTGTGAAAATTAGTAGAGTGTTTATTAAATGCAAGTAAGCAATCCAAGGGGTTATTGGATTCAAGTTTTGTGATCTAGTTACAAGATCAGAAGGAGAAAAGATCTGGTTGATAGGATAGAGGAAGGAGGTACTATTTATTTCTATTATTCTACAAGGAATAATATAGAGATCATTTGGATAGTGGGTTCAATGGTCTTTCCCTTAAAGCTATTTGGGCAGTGGGTCCAACTATCTCCCACAACTCTTAATAGGGTTGACACAACTCCTAAAATGGATTGATATGTTCTAAATGTTGTTATAGACTCCTAATAGGGTCCATCCTCTAACAAGGAATATTAGTATTAGTACATCATGTTGTGGGTAGCATCCCCACTGGGGTTTTCCCTATGATCAAGGGTTTTTCTAGTTAACATATATGGTGTTATTGTGTATGAGTATGTTGTTATGGTTTTTGATTATATTACTCATATGGTAGAAGTTTAAAATAGTTGATAATTGTGACATTAGTCGGATAAATGATTCACCCCCCATCTTAGTTATATTGGTGGACTATATATTATAACACTATCACTAAGAAGATGATTCATAGGATAACAGGGTATCCTATGTTAGAGAAAGCTAAAACTACTAAAACCCTAGGTCGAGAAGAAATGACAAAGCTAATACTAGATGAATGAGATTGTAGAGGAATGAAGCTGAACAATGTGATAGACATGGAAATCAAGTTTTGCATCCATGTCATTGGCAATAAACTCTATAGATCAAGCCATTCCAATAACATGCCATGTGAGGGAGTGGATCTAGCATATTAGATTATAAATAAGAATCCGTCATTTGACCTTGCTAAGCTTCAGTACTCCCAAATAAGAAAGAACATGGAGAGCATTTAGTCCTTAAAGAATAATTCATGTAAGTTCGGTTCACTCTAAGGATATTTATTCTTTTATGTTTAGAAATTCTTTCCTTCTAAGGGAAATGTTGTTTGGAAGAAAGACTCCCTATTATGTATCAAATCAATTAATTCATAAGTGAAATAGGTGAGAACTTTGATGGCATCATGGATGCTTACTTTAATAATTTCAGAGAAAAGATGAAAATAGGCTTAGGATCCCTGAGCATCTTGTCAAAGACTATGAACATGATATATGCTTCCTAGTTGACTATGATAGAGTCCACATACAGGGAGTCAAGACTAGGATAACATGGATTAAACCTCTATCATATGAGGTGAATATTGATGAAACAAAGGATATTATTGAGGATCTCATTGATGAGCTAGTGGATACTAAAGCCACTTGCTTTGGAACAAATGAAGAAGCAAAGACAAGAATATCTCTTGAGATTCAGATCCTTCAAATTGTAAAGAGACGAAAGAAGAGGCTAGAAACCATTGGAAAGAAACTTGCTAAATTAGACACATCTCCTATGATCACTGAAGGAAAGGGTAAATATGTAGAAGAGGATGAAGAAGATGAAGAGGTAGGGGAAAGTGATGAAGAAGGGGAAGAAGAGGAACCCCATCTAAGCCACTTAAGAGAGCAACAAGATCAACAAAAAGATCAACTTCTGTGATTACAACTACCAAACCAAGGAAGGAAAGAAAACATCTAAAACTTTAGGATGAGGATGAAGATAATGAAGATAAATAAAATACCCCAATCATATCCTTGAAGAAGGAACCCCCTACCTTTGAAAAGTAAGCGCATTTATGGCTACGTTTGTCATTGATGTCAACTTAGTAGTAAGTCTATGAAGATTTCCAAAGTTACAAAGAGAGATTGTAGTTGTGCATACAAGGTGTTGCTCATCTGGTGATGCATGGTAATGGAAATATTCAACACTATGTCATGATGACATGGTTCAGTGTGAAATGCATAAGTCAAAGATGTATGGAAGTTGTACCTAGTTTATAGAGCGTGGTACAAAAACAAAGCATTAGGAAAGTAGTTCCTAATATTTTTTCACTATCTTACATCTGAAATGCAATGAAGAGATGTGCAATCAGTCTTTAATAGAGGATAGTCTATTGGTAATATCAGCAAGTGTGCAAGCCCTAGTATCACGTGGTGAATTCTTGTATAGACTGTGAGTAGAGAGTACTATTATAATTGTAATTTATTAATTATCTTATTATAATTAATTGGAAAAGCCTCAAGACTGATTCAAGGAATTATTCTAAAGATATGGTATAAATGAAAGATGTTTTCCTTTTTTGAAATCAATATCCATTATATTATGAAGTTCAAAGTGTGAAAAGGAGAAGAGTGTTTACTAAATGCAAGTAGGCAATCCAAGGGATTATTGGACGTGAGTTTTGTGATCTGATTACAAGATCAAAAGGAGCAAAGGTCTAGTTGATAGGAAAAAGAAAGGAATTACTATTCATTTCTATTATTCTACAAGGAATAATACAAAGATTAGTTGGATAGTGGGTTCATTGGTCTTAACCTTGAAGCTATTTGGGCAGTGGGTCTAGCTATCTTCTACAACTCCTAATAGGGTTCGCATAACTCTTAACAGTGTTTGAATCTCCTAACAAGGACTCATATGTACTAAATGTATTCATAGACTCCTAATAGGGTCCATCCTCTAACAAGGAAAATTTATATTAGTACATCATCTTGTGGGTACCATCCCCACTGGGGTTTTCCCTCTAATCAAGGATTTCCCTAGTTAACATATCTAGTGTTATTATGCATGAGTATTTTGTTGTGGTTTCTGATTATATTTCTCATGTGGTTAAGTTTGTTTAAGGTTGATAAATTTGATAATAGTTGGATAACTTATTCACAACCCCCTCCCCCCTCCCCCTCTCCACCTCTCAGTTATATTGTTAGACTCTATATTCTATCACATTTTTTAGTGGGTATATATAATAAGATGAAAATGAAGAAGTTTGGATTATGCAAGATAGTGAAAAGGCATGATTTTGGAAATGCCTATGAAGTGGAGTTTTTGTTGAACTAAATGTTTCACCCATATTTAAAATTTCACATTTGATAGAGTATTATTCAAAGGAGGTGATGGAGATGAAGTTGTAGAAGTGCAGTAGAGTATTCCAATAACTAGTTCAACTAGAAAGGAGTTTTTGGAGATGTTTGATAGTCATGTTGGCAAGATCGAAAGAAAAAAAAGATATGAAGAGTATATGGTCAAATGAAAAGGTAGAATAGTAGAGGATTTATCATGACTAGCAAGGGAGGAGGTTGATCATCCTATCTTTCCTTTGAACACCTAAGACGTGATAGGGTCACTTCTCAAATTACCTTTAGTGTCTCATGTAGGAGCACCTTGGGTGTAAGAGCAATCATAGATCACCCCAAAAAAATTCCTCTTTGTTTCTTGAATAAGGGTTGTCTTAGTGTAGAGTTATTTTTTCTAGTGGCTTGCTACTTAGTAAGTCAGTCATATGAGCTTGGAATATCCTGGTGGATATTCATCTTAGATATATCAGCCTGATAGTTGAGGCTTAGTGTCATATCATAGATATTGATGAAGTTATTGCAATTTTTTGGTGTACAAGTTTGGTATAAAAATTTTAGGCTCAACATTGAAGGTCTTAGAGGCACTGGATGGGTTCCAAAATGTAATTGACTAGAGCTTGTGCAAGTCAGACCCTATATATTAGAAGCTAGCAATTCTAATAAGTGGCTATAATAGCCAATCAAAGAAATAGTTTGAAAGTTATGGACTTCTAAAGTTGGGCTGACCAAAATTTCCAAAATAAGGGTCAAAAGCGTATTGAGCCGACTCTATATGTAATTTTAGAGTTAGTTGGTCTCAATCGGTAGGGTTTTATGTCTAGAAACTTTACAGGTGATATAAAAATATTTATATAAGGAATACTCATACATTATCTAGGACCACTTTGGGTGATAGTTCATAGCTTTGTATTACAAATTATTGTAAGGAAAGTGCCCATGCGGGTTTGTATATTGTATTTCAAAATCTTGTAATTCCACATTTGTGGCGATAATAAGAAGCCCGTATTTTGTTCTCACAAATTTTTATTTTATTTTTTATGTTGTATTTTTGGTTATAAGAGGATCACCCTTTATCAATACTATAGACTTTGAAAAACCTAGGTGGTTGCACCTAAATCAATTCTCCTTAAGGCAAGCTTAAAGATTCACAATGCAAAATTTATAACTAATACTCTTGAATTAGCAAGTATCTTCTCAAGGAGAAATTAAATTTGAATGTTTTGAATATATATAAATAATGGGGTGAAGCATTGTATGTATATAGATGGATAAGACAAAGAATATTACCTTATACAAAATTTTACTTTTCCTTAGAAGGAAGAAACTACCATTCCTTTTCCATTGGTAAAATAGAGTCAATTCTAATATTTACTACAAATGTCAAATTATTTTCAAATAGGCACACTACCATCAATTATTGGATATGAAAATTAGAGTCATGAAACCCTGTTTAATTGAATTGAACTTCAATAGATGAAGAACAATTATGAAAAATATTCACATGCATATGAGTTTTTTTTTCTTGTTCAGGGTTTTCCCCAATTTCAATATATCAACAACAATATAAATCCATAATGTCAATTTATAGATAACAATATTGATGATCAATTCTTAATCCTTGGATCTAGAAAATAAGTTTTCTTTATTGATTCCAAAAATAAGTACAATTGGGTTGTGACTAGTTGCAATATCTGTCATATGTTGCATATACTATTTATTTGTATCTTCTTTCATAGTTCAATTTCTTTTCTAGTAAATCCTACATATTCTAAGGTCCTAGTACCATTTTTAATTGAAAATGAAATGGTCCAAAAGGTTCAATACTTTAAACAAGAAACTAACTAATAACTAATTACAACCATTCACCAAAATTTATAAAAAAGTTTAGAATTTTTTTAAAGAAAACTATAATTCTTGCATCATGTCAAGAATTTCACAAAAGTGTTGGTTGTCGTGAAGATCTTGGAACTTAGCAAGAATGGCTCAAACCTCAGCCTTATCTTCCTTAAGCTCCAACTCATGGGTTCCTGGCATAGCTTGCATATCTTATCCATAACTCCCAAGAATCTATATACATGCTATTAAGAACATCCAACTACATTGAAAGCTTGAATTGGCAATTCCATGGTGAAATATTCTAAAAACTTGCACACAGAAAACAATAAATTGTACTACAAGAATATTTCTATTGAATGATCACATTATGCCTTTTAACAATGGTCAGGGGATGCATTAAATTTGATGATTTATCTATTGGAAATATAAGAGGGGAGCGGTGAATTAGTTACTACTAAAATAAATCCCAAATCCCGTAGATGTTAGTACACAAATACAATCTGAAAACTAAATATTGGTGATGCACAATAAACACACATAAAATGTTGTAACTCAGTAATTACTGAATGTGCTTGATAAATGATTAACATACAAACTTTGCATATTATCTGTGATTACAATTATTTTAACTTAGTTACGAACACAGAAAAGAAAATAGCATGAACACATTTGACACTAGGATTTAATGTGGAAATCCAATTTGGGAAAAACCACCAATTGCAACTAGTTACTATTTTCACACTTTTGAGGTGAGCCCTATAAGGAGCCAACCCTATTAAAGGTTAAAAAACACACTATTATATGTGACTCTATTAAAGAATTTAATCACCCTATTAGGAGTGGCCTTGTTAGATGTCTTGATACAATTCAATAGAACTGCCACCTTATTCGAGGATTTGCAAATAGTTGTTAAGCCAACTCTGTTAAGAGATTTAGATCACTACTACAATGGTTAGAGAGTAACAATGAGATGACCTGATTTGAATGCAACTAAATTGTTGATTACGGATCTCTTTTCTAGCTTGTACTTGATCCTTCTTGATTGAATATAGCTTTTCTGCTCCACAAGAATATTCTTCTTATCCTCCAAATTTTCTTCCTCTTCTCATCATTAAATCTTCAATAACATTTTCATAGTTGCATGCTTTGAAATCACAACTTGACCTTATACTTATATCTTTCATATTGTCAAGTCAACTCAAATACAACTTAGAATAATTAATATTCATCACCTTAGTTGGATAGAACCAATAGATAAATATATTGAGCTTAATATGCCAAAATAAGAAAATCCTTTGTTAGCCGACCCAACTCGGTAGAAACTAAATCAGAAATGATTTCTTGTGTTAACTAATAGAAGCTTAGTTAACACTACAATCTTGTGAAAATACTTTGGCAACTGAGTGAACTCAATTAGCAATGGTTCCATCCAACTTTCTTTTATTAACCGAGTGAGCTTGGTTAACACTCATCTTCTGCATACTTTCCTTCAATGCCTGAGTGGACTTGGTAGACACTACCTTCTAAACTAGGCAACCCCAAGAACACTCAGTAGAAATAGAAAATTGTCTTCACTACTCGAGTGAGCTCAACATATACTAACTGATAATGATATGACATTTGTGTAACATCAAAGGAAATACATAATTAATCAATTGTATTCAACATTCTACCTCTTTGGAATTGATGACAACACAACATGTCATAGCACAATGAAATTTTGAATTTTCTCTTGAGAATTACCTTTTTTAGTATGAGCTCTTCCTCTCACTAGATTCTTCCTCTGTTTGCAATAGCTCATGCCATGTTCGTTCATAGAACTTTCTCCCTCTTACAAAAAACTTCTCCTTATTTTAGTTCCTTACTTTATTCTAGTTCCAAAAATTTCTTAGAGATATGATAGTAAACTTCTCCCTCTTTGATAACACATACCAAAGACAAAAAATTTTATGATATCAATATACCTTAAGTACCGATTCATTTTTAGTATATCCTTGATAATTCTACACGAACTGATTGATCTTCAACATAGCTCTTGTTGATGCATCACTAAGCTTTGTTTAATGAACTTTAGATAGGGGAATGACCCCTAGCTTACCTCTTAGATACAAAAATGCATCCTTAGGTAATGGATTGGTGAATATATCTGCAATCTATTCTTTTGTATTCATATATTCCAATTTGACTTCTTTATTCTGCACCAATTCTATTAAGAAGTGATATTTTATTGCAATGTACTTTTTTGGATATCCATCATTGGATTCTTTGATATATTGATTGCACTATTGTTATCATAGTATATGACTATAGGATCCTTGATTTATATCTTCATTCCTTCTAATAATTGTTTGAACCAAACAATGTTAGAACAATTAACTGTTGCTACCACATATTCTGCCTCTACTATGGATTGAGATGTACAATTTTGGTTCTTGCTTGTCCAAGACACTAGTTTTTTACCAAGAAAGAATGCTCCACCACTAGTGCTTTTCCCATCATCAATACTTCCTTCCCAATTAGCATCAATAAATACTTTCAAGTCCAAATTGCCTCCAAGTTTATACAATCAGCCATAGTCTTTAGTGCCTTTTAGATATCTCATGATTCTCTTGATTTCCATCATGCAATTTTCTTTAGGATTTGCTAAGAATCTTGCCACTATTCCAACTACTAGAGCAATATTAGGCCTTGTGTATACTATATACTAAATTTTCTAATCATTGATATGTATGTGGTTTGATCTACTTCTTTGGAATCATCATTTTTGGAAAGCTTATGTCCAGTAGACATAGGAGTTCCAACTAATATTGAATCTTCCATTCTAAACTTCTTTAGTATATCCTCGATATACTTAGATCAAGTGATGTAGATACCATTTTTGTTCTATTGTATCTATAATCCAACAAATAATTTTGTCTCACCAAACATGAAAATCTCAAATTCTTTACTCATTTCTTCTAAAAATGGTTTGCACAAGTCATCATTTCCTATAAATAGAGTATCATCAACAAATATTTCTTTGAACACAATCTTTTTGTCTAGTCCTTCCTTGATATACAGACTACTATTATTATTTGTTCTTTGTAAGCCAATCTATACAAAGTAATTATGAAGTCTTTCATACCAAGCTTTGGAAGCTTGCTTGAGACCATACAATGCTTTGTGTAACTTGCAAACCATGTCTCTTTTGCTAGGATCTACAAAACCTTCTGGTTGTTTAATGTAGAATTCCTCATCAAGAATGTAGATTTAACATCCATTTCATATACTTTAAATCATCTATGTGTTCCATATGCTAGTAAAGTTCTAACACCTCCTAGTCTTGCTATAGGATCAAAAGTCTCACCATAATCAATACCTTCTTCTTGAGAATAGCCTTTGCATACTAGCCTTGCCTTGTTTCTTGAAACTTTTCTATCTTCATTTAGCTTATTTCTGAATACCCACTTTGTACCAATTACATTTTTATCTTTGGGTCTAGGAATAAGAGTCCAAGTTTTGCTCTTTTCTATGTGTATCTCCTCATTCATTGCTTCAATCCAACTTTCATTTTCTAGAGAATCCATAACACTTCTAGTTTCAAATTTAGCAAGTAAACATGTACTTTTTAATTTACTTCTTATCATTATACCATCTAATTTATCTCCAATGATTTGATTAGGTGCATGATACCTTCTAACATATATTGCTAACATAGGTTCTTTGGGATTTGAATGAGTTCCACTATCTTCATTATGAACTCTAATTTCAAGCTTGTGTCCTATCTATGACTCAATTCCATCAGACTTAGTTTGAACTAGCTTGGTAGCCTCTAATTATAACTCGGGTCCTTCAGACTGTAACTCGAGTTGCACTGTCTACAACTTGGTAACTATTGGAGATTTTGGGGACTCAGGAGATGAAACATCCTTTCATTCAGATATATTTGACAATGTATCAAGTTCATAGTAAACAAATCTTTTGTAATCCTCTAGCCCCTTTTTGCTTTCTTCTTCACTCTTTTCTACAAGCTCATCAATTCTAACATGTTCACTTTCTATTCTTTTATGAGTAGATAAATTCAAAAATTTGTATGCTTTACTTCTTTAGGAGTATCCTAGAAATATGCCTTCATCACCTTTTACATCAAATTTTCTTTTTTTAGACTCTTTCAAGATATAACATTTGTTGCAAAATACTTTCAATTAACTTGCATTTGGTTTGTAGCCATACCATAGTTGATATAGAGTTTTGTTTGAGTCTTTCTTCAACTATACTTTGTTCAAGGTATGAATAGTAGTGCTAATAGCTTCCTTCCAATATTTAAGAGCAAAATTCTTTCAATCATCAAGGTTCTTGCACAGTCCATGATAGATTTGTTTCTTTTTTCAGCTATACCATTTTGTTGTGGTGTACCAGGGGTTGATGCTTGTCTTTTAATTCCTCTTTCAATGTAGAAATAATTGAATTCATTATAGATGAATTCACCTCCTCTATCTAATCTTAAAAATTTCAACCTTTTTCTGGTTTCTTTTTCTACTCTTGCTAGATACCACTTGAACTTTTGAAAAGTCTTTCCTAATTTTTCTTTTAGATACATTACAATCATCATTCTAGAATAGTTATCAACAAAAAGAATGAAATTTTTTTCTCCATTATAAGTCCCTATACCAATAGGTCCACATAATTCTATATGAACAATTTGTAAGACTTCTTCTAATTGATAGTTTTTGCTTTTGAAACTAGTCTTACCCATCTTTCCAATTTGGCAATTCTTGCATGAACCCATATCAGGCTTCTTTAAACTAGGAATGCCTCTTACTCTTTAATTTTTTCTTATCTTGACCAGATTATCAAATTTTACATGACATAGCATTTTTTTCCCATAACCAACTTTCTTCTACTTGAGCAATAAAATATGAACAATCATTGAGATCTAGATAAAATAGATCAACCAGATCCAACCAAATTTCCTTTTCCATTCAATAGTTTGGCATGTCCATTCATGAATTCTATCTTGAGTCCAATGTTATTCAACTGTGCCACACTCAGTAGATTATGCTTTAGTCCTTCAACCCAACAAGAATTATCACATATGTTGGTGTTTTAAAAAGAACTAAAACTACTAAGCAACAAAATGCTTAATACCAAGATGACAGTACTCATACAATCTAAAGACTAGCCAATTCTTGTTAACAATTGCATGTGCAAAGCATTTGGGCCCAACTTCAACAAAACCAAGGGTGGTTTTCTACTCTTCTGGCTCTGCAAAACCAGGGTGGGTATACCTAGGGATGATTCAAGACTAGGAAAATTGTATGAGGATTATTTTTAGTTTCATTTTGATTCTCATCTCAAATTCTCAAATACATACACAATTCTTGATAACTTGGTAAACACATCCCATATAATAGATATGACCAAAAAATCTTCTATAGATCTGTAAGTGCTCTTAGCAAAAGTAGTTAACTAAAGCTAAAATATTTCATGCAGACAAGTACTGGCCAAATTTTAAGATCTATAGGAAACAAAAGTAAAATTGATTTAATTCTACATTTTTGACAACCATTTGTGACATATTCCTCTCTCAGCTGGATCAAATTTGATTAGTGCCTAATCCATTGGGGCATAGAGTCTACTACAAATTTCTAAATCTAATTTTTTGCCTTACAACAAATTTTATCAGAAATTCTTATCAGAATTTATCATTCAAAACCCTTTCCACTACTATAGCAACCTTATCACATTCACCAAGGCTTTTACTTAATCCATTGAATTAACAACAGTGATAAATAGATATACAACCTAATTGGATTGCATTCAATTACACATGCCTTTACCTATACAACATCAAGATAAACAAGTAATCAAAAGGAGACAAATTTTAGAAAGAAACACATATCATTCTGTATTCATGTATTCTCAAGATCTGATAGAGAAAATACAACACCAACTTTTGACATTGTTTCTAATCTTGCTGATTTTGATAACAAAAGGATACATTTACAAAAGATAATAATAGGATACTTAGACAAATATAAGAGCCAAAAATTCAAATTATTTCCTCATGCCTAGATAAGAAAAATAGTTTGAAAAGCAAAGGGGAATGGGCGAAGGAACTTGATGATTTATTTTGTTTAAGAATGAATCAAGTCATAAATGAAACAGGGCATACACGATGGGCCACCACAACAAAAGAAATGGTGAAAGCCCAAATATTCTTTGATTCTTTAAAACAAGAATTCATTGATATTGATAATGAGGCTAATTATATAACAAAAAAATAGAAGGATATTTTGCAATTCAATTGGCCAAATGACACATTATTTGACAAGTGGATGGCAAAAATGGCTTCTAGTGAACAATCTGATGCAGATGAAACTGATAGTGATGAGGTGCAGGGTGAGGAAGTCCAAATCATTGATACCATCACTACTCAAACCCAATTAGAAGAAGAAGACAAGAAAAACCTGTCACTTTCAGTTGTAGGCCCGGGACCACAGAATGCCGATACAGCTAAATAAAAGGAAAAGGTAGAAGTTTTTCCTACCATACAAGATAAAGACGGTGAAAGCCTATAGGTGGAAATTAATGTGCCATCGTCAGAACAAGCTTCATAATTGGCTAATTTGGTAGTTGCTTATGAAGAGGAATCAGATCAATACCCAACTCAGCAACACTAGAACATGTAACAGAAGCCGACCCACCTAAAAGAATGTTTTGATTTAGATATCTTTTGTTACCCAATTTTTTTTCATTTTGTGATAGGTGTATGCAAATATTCCTTTTAAAGGACACCTATCATTTTCTCTTAACCTAAAGCTCGTTGCATCTCACAGTATATAAGTGAGATTCCAGGGCTAGAGAAAGCATCTGAATTCTATTTTTCTAAGTGATATGCTTAGTCTATTTTTGGTCCATTGTATTGAGTAAAACTTGGTGTTGTATTTTCTCTATCAGATCTTGAGAATACATGAATACAGAATGATATGTGTTTCTTTCTGAAGGTCATTCTGAGTCTATTATAAATTGTATACAATTTTCAATGAAAATAAATAAAATTTTTGAACTGTCCCCATATCAATTCTTTATGAACTTTGTCTCCTTTTGATTACTTGGTTATCTTGATGTTGTATAGGTAAAGGCCTATGTAATTGAATGCAATCTAGTTAGGTTGTATATCTATTTATCACTGCTGTTAATTCAATGGATTAAGTAAAAGCCTTGGTGAATGTGATAAGGTTGCTATAGTAGTGGAAAGGGTTTTGAATAATAAATTTTGATAAGAATTGCTGATAAAAAAATTTGTAAGGCAATAAATTAGATCTAGAAATTTGTAGTAGATTCTATGCCCCAATGGATTAGGCACTGATCAAATTTGATCTAGCTGAGAGAGGAATATGTCACAAATGGTTGTCAAAAATGTAGAATTAAATCAATTTTACTTTTGTTTCCTGTAGATCTTAAAAGTTGGCCAGTACTTGTTTGCATGGAATATTTTAGCTTTGGTTAGCCACTTTTTCTGAGATCACTTGTAGATCTATAGAATATTTTTTGGCCATATATGTTATATGGGATGTGTTTACCAAGTTATCAAGAATTGTGTATGTATTTGAGGATTTGAGATGAGAATCAAAATGAAACTAAAAATAATCCTCATACAGTTTTCCTAGTCTTGAATCATCCCTGGGTATACCCACCCTGATTTTGTAGAGCCAGAAGAGTAGAAAACCACCCTTGGTTTTGTTGAAGTTGGGCCCAAATTCTTTGCACATGCAATTGTTAACAAGAATTGGTTAGTCTTTAGATTGTATGAGTACTATCATCTTGGTATTAAGCATTTTGTTGCTTAGTAGTTTTAGTTCATTTTAAAACACCAACAACATACAAGTTCTTTAGTCAGTAAAATACATCCTTTTCCTTTTATGTTACAAGGTTCATTGTTTCCAAATCTCACACTACCTTCATCATAATATTCCATGTGCTCAAATTTTGTTTTGTCTCCAGTCATATGATGTGAACAACCACTATATCATTTTTGCTAACATAAGAGATAAGTGTGATCTTATTATCTCCTTCATCATTAGATTCATCTTTCACAACAATATATACCATTTCATCTTCATTGTTATTAGAATCTTTAGTTGTAAAAAAAGATTTCTTACCTTTGTCTTCATAGTTCTTGTAGTTCTTGGTATGCTTCTTTCCTTTGTGCTTATTTCTTTTCTTTTCATCTTTGATTTCCTTATTTGGACACCTTGCAACAATGTGACCAACTTCTTCATAGGAGAAGCAGATCAAAGGAACTTTACCTTTGTACTTTCCTCTACCTTTGGAATACTTTCTTGCAAGTAGGGCTTCAAAAACTTCAAGATAACTATCTAAACTTTCTTCTGATTCTTCTTCTTCACTTCCTTATTGAATGGACTTTGATTTTTTACACTTTTCTTTGAGTGAGAGGTTAGCTTTAAAATTAGATTCAATAACCTTTGAACTAGGAACATAGTTATGAAAGTTATCTAACTCAAAAGCTGTCAATCTTCCAACTAGAGCATCCAAAAATATTTTATTATTTGGATCAAATCTCATTTCCTGAATAGAAAATACTCTAATTTCATAAATAGTAAGAAGAGTCTTAAATACCTTGCTTACAACTATTTTCTCTTCAATGTTTCCTCTAGATGCTTTGATTGCACTTACACTTGCTTTGATCCTTTCCACATATTTTGCAATATTCTCATCTTCTGTCATTTTCATCTGATCAAAATGACCTCTAAGACTTTCAGCCTTAGCCCTTCTTACATGATCATTTCCTCCATATATGTCTTTTAGTTTGATCCACATCTCATGAGCTATCTTGCAATCTTTGACTTCATCAAATTTTGCATAACTAAGAGCAAATGCAATATCAATCATCATGATATTATGATTCTTCTTTTTAACAATATCTTCAACATATAATGTTCTAGTAGGAGTCTTGTATTTAGTATCAAGATACTTGCATCCTAGGACACTTATGGTAGGAAAGTATAACCTCATAAGTCCTTACATGCTACAAAATTGTCTCTATTCAACTTGGGGATCTCTCTTCTGTAAGACATCCTGATCTTTAGCTTAGGTCCTTGAAACTTTCTCTACAAGCACCAAAAGATTTGATAGCAATTGTTGGAAATATAAGAGGATTAAATGAGAGGGGAGGGGTAAATTAGTTACTACTAAAATAAATCTCAAATCCCTTAGACATTAGTACATGAATACAATCTGAAAACTAAATTCTGGTGATGCTTGGTAAACACACATAAAATGTTGTAACTTCATAATTACTAAATGTGCTCGGTAAATGCTTAACATACAAACTTTAGATGTTATCTGTGATTATCATTATTTTAACTTAGTTGAAAAAAAATAAACGAAAATAACATGAACACATTTGACACCAAGATTTAATGTGGAAACCCAATTTGAAAAAAACCACCAATTGCAACTAGTTATTATTTTTATTCTTCTAATGTGAGCCCTATTAGGAGGCAACCCTATTAAAGATTACAAAACACACTATTAGGTGTGACATTGTTAAAGGATTTAATCACCCATTTAGGAGTGGCCTTGTTATAGGTCTTGAGACAATTCAATAGAACTCCCACCTTGTTAGAGGATTTGCAAATAACTATTAAGCCAACTCTATTAAGAGATTTAGATCATTGCTACAATGGTTAGAGAGTAACAATGAGATGACCTTATTTGAATGCAACTAAATTGCTGATTACAAATCTCTATTCTAGTTTCTACTTGATCCTTCTTGATCAAATATAGCTTTTCTACTCCACAAGGATATTCTACTTATCCTTTAAATTCACTTCCTCTTCTCACCATTACATCTTCAATAACATCTTCATACTTACACACATTGAAATCATAACTTGACCTTATATCTTTCATATTGTCAAGCTGGCTCAAATATAACTTAGAATAATTAATATTCATCACCTTAGTCAACTAGAACCAATAGATAAATCACTTGAGATTAATATTCCAAAATAAGAAAATCCTTCATTAGCTGACCTAGCTTAGTAGAAACTAACTTAGAAATGATTTCCTGTGTTAACCAACAGAAGCTCGGTTAACATTGGAATCTTGCAAAATTCCTTTGGCAATCAAGTGAACTTGATTAGCACTAGTTCCATCCAGCTTTCCTTCATTAACAAAGTGAGCTCAATTAACACTCATCTTCTGCATACTTTTCTTTGACACCCAAGTGAACTTGGTAGACACTACCTTCTAAACTAGGCAACCATAGGAATGCTTAGTAGACACATAAAATTATCTTCATTGCCCAAGTGAGCTCAGCTACTACTGATCGATAATGATATGCCATTTGTGTAACATCAAAGACAATACAAAATTAATCAATTGTATTAAAAAATATCCACACATGTAAATATAAAGAAATTATGATATCTAATTCAGTGAGAATTTAAGACTAGTGAAATATGGTTAGATATGTTGCACACTTATCCTCTTGTAAGGCTCAAGAAAATTTTTTTTGTTCTCTTTTAATATCTATATTTTTATTTACAACTTTGTAGAATTCTACCTCATGTGAAGTCATGGAATCAAGATAATTTTTCTTCACAATTTAAGAAATTGTGAGATTAGGCTGCTAGTAAATTATGAGCCACAAAATCAAACTACTGAGATTATGTTTGATGTGAAATCACAAAATTGGAAAGCTGACATTTGATACTTAGTGAAGTCATAAAATTTGACAACCATGATAACTTTGCTTTTGAAATTGCAAAATTGGAACCTCCATTTTACCAATTGTTTGATACTCAATTTTTTTGGATCTTCACTATCCTACAAATTTCTCTTGTTTGAAATAGAAAAAAAATGCTAAATTGCAACTCTACTTATTCCAAAGCTCCAAAAATGAGAAATGGCTCATTTTGAAGAACATTTTTTTAAGCTGCATTAGTGGCTCTTTTATGGGACACATATTTCATCAAAATGTGATGAGAATCCAACTATCTCTGGGAAAATCAATAAGAAATAAGGAAAATAAGTAAAATCAACCCTATTTTAATAATATACAAGAAATAACATGCCATATTAAAATAAAAAAGGTTTGAGGTACTGGGCATGGTTAAGAAACTCTTATGCATTCTCATCATTTATCATGTAAGAAGAATGATTGCTCCCTTTCCTTCTTATATATTATAAAAGGTCCTCGTGATAAAGCATAAAATTTACCATGCTTTCCTTTGTCTTGATCCTTAACATTCTATTTCAGCACCCAATTACCAATATTAAATGTTCTTTCAATTTATTTTTTATGATGAAGATACTTAACCCTTTTTTCTTTTAAATTTATGCTCTAATGTTCTGCAAATCTCATCTAATTTTGCTAATGAGTTAATCCTTTCATCCATAAATTCTATGTCCTCAATTTGTTCTTTCTTGATAAACCTATAAACTTGTAATAAATTATTTTCATGAAACCTAGCTTCATTTCTATACACAAGTTGAAAAGGTGAAAACTATGTGGCCTTTTTCCTTGTAATCCTATCTACCCATACTACAATATGTAGCTTGGAGTCCCAATCTTTATTATTATTACCTAGTATTCTCTTGATGGTCTTTTGTATATTTTTATTACTAGATTTAGAATAACCATTTCCTTGCAAAAGATAAGGGGAAGAATAAGAGATAGATATACCATATTTGCCACAAAATTTTGAAACTTCTTTTTATCTAAAAAACATATCATTATCAACAATAATCTTTTGAGGAACTCCAAATCTGGTGATTATGTTGTTCATTAAAAATCTCTAACAACCATGCTTGTAAAGCATCTAGTTGGTATAGCTTCCACCCATTTTGTGAAGTAATATGTGACCACCAGAATCCAACTCTCTACTACTTGATTTATTACTAATCCGACCTATAAAATTAATTCCCCACATTTGAAATGGTTCTTCTACTTATGCAATCTTAAGAGGGAAAGATCCATTATATTTCAGTCTTCATAAAAAATTATGAAATGCTTCACACTTTCTAATTTAGGAACAACAATATTTAAAAAGATGGGGCCAAAAGTATCATACCCATAAAATATTATGAGAAGTGATCTTTGTAGAAAAATGTCCTCTATAGACTCCTTCATGCATCTCTTTCATAATTGCAAGGTCTTGACTCATATCTAGGCAAAAATATTAAATTCTATCTATATTTCTCCAATAAATATCACCTTGAATAAGAATATACTTTTTTTGTCTGTAACTTCATGGATATTTTTTTATTCTTATTCAAACCTTCATGATATTTCATACATCTCAAGTGATATACAATGTTTAAATACCAAGGGCATCTTTCTGCACTTGATAATTTTCTTCTTCCACTTGATTAACTTGTCCTACATCTAAGTTAGAGTCAACCATGAGTTTGGCTAACCCTAGAGCTCTTACAAGCTTAGTTATTTGAACATTAATATTAAATTCTTAAATTTGATTATGTAGTGCCTCTTGTGTTTGCATTCTCTACCTTGTCTATTTTGATTTGAGAGATATTTGATAGTCTTATTTTATGTAATTTGAGATGACCCAAGGGTCAAATGTTATACTTTGATTTAGTACCATAGATGTTTTATTGCTATCTGTTCAGTTTATCATATTTGCATGTTGATGCCATTTTTAGATGACAATAGATCTATGATGATATCTGATTATCCAGTATTTGGACATACTTTCTGATTATGTTATGTGATGGATTTTATGCTATGGTTATTTACTTCATTCTTGTATCTCTATTCTTTATGTGAATGTGAGTGATGTAAATGGATTAATTACATATTTAATGCATTTTTCTTCAGCTATGATATTATATGCAATTGCACTTGATCATGTGTTTTAGGTGCAGGAATTATATCCCTAGTAGAGGCACATGGAGTTAGTGATTCAACTATTCATATTTTACCAATGTTGTCCTTATATGGTCAATGTATCCTTATTTTAAATTGTTTAAATTAAAACCTTTTGGTGATTATTAAATCCAAACTCATCTGCATTATGTGATTAGACCAGTAAGTGTGTATGTGCATTTAGAGGTCCGCATTGGCGCGAAAGTTATTTAGTGATTTTTTTATGATTTTGGGCTTTAAATATTTTTAGATTTATTTTCTGGTAGCTTTTCCTTAGGTGAATTCCTATTATAGAGAATAACCTATTTTTGTTTGGGTCAATTCGGAGTCTAGTTAGTCTAACTAGCTACATACCCTAATTGACTATTCACTCAAAAAGTGAATAAGTATTGAAAATGAGTTTTTATTATTCACTTCTCACTTTTTCAAATTAGAAATTTTAGAGGTCTTTTGAGAATCCTCTTCTAAAGGATTCAATTTTTGCTCATTCTGGGAGCTGTGAGCATGGGTTTTTCATGAGATCAAACTTGTTGGATTTGGCTCAGGGAGTTCTTGCTTTGCCATCACTTTCAACAGTTTTAGTGAGATATTTATTTTATTCTATGGGTTTCAGCTTCTGCCCTTTTTCTGTCATGTAGGACCTTCTCATTTTATTGTTTTCACTCCATTTCAACCTTTTTTTTCTTGTAGTAGAATGTTAGGAGGTTGAGAACTAGTGTTCCCCTCAGTTTCTATTTGCAAGTTTTGCCCAGTTGGGTGGGTATGAACATTTTTTATTTTTGAGATGAGGATTTGGAGTTTTGAGCTATTATGCTAGCCATTTTTTCATATGGTGTCTGAACTCATTTATTTTTGGATTTTTTGGGTTTGTACACCTAAAGGCCAAATGGGTTTTAATTTTGGAATTTTTCTAGTTTTGGAGATTTTTACCTCATTTTGCATGCCACCATGTTTTCTTAGGTTTTGTTGACATGAGTTGGGTTGTGGACTTGGATTATCTATTTGGATTTTGTTTAGACCTTTATTGAAATTTTATATTGCATTGGGATGTGTTGCATCCATCGTCCCAAGTCTATTTTTAGTTGAGTGTCTTTCTGCTTGTGTTCTAATCCAATCCTTGTGTTATGATCTTCATCATGGTGGTGCACCACACATGGGTATGTGTGTGTACATTTGTTAGGTGGCTTACAGAGCCCGATCTTCTATGGTACTTCCCAAAGCTATGATCATTGGGTTTGGGTTGGGAATCTACATACCTATGGGCACTCATCATTGGATGAGCATGGGTAGGGTAGGGTAGCATATGGAGGGGGCTTCTATTTCACAGTTTGGTGATCATTGTGCCCAGAGGGTTGGCAAAAGAATTTTTAATTAAGTGATAACTAAATGAAACACTGGGTGGTAATAAAACTTAAGATAATAATCTGTGCTAGAGCCTTTTTGTTGAGGGAGTTGAATCTACACATTCCAAACTTGGGCTTGTCGATGCCAAGTGACTCTCCATGATGTTAGCCCCTACTTAGTAGCCCATTGAGTGTCTGACCAAGACCTATAGTTTATGCATTTTTTTTTCTTGGTCTCAATCATCATACTATCTAGCATGTGTGTTACCCATGGATGTTGTTTTGTGTGTTTGTGGTTGGATCATTATCTCCATCAGCAAAGTGGGTGTGGACCTACGGGTGCCATGTGGTTGGGAGGCACAACTACCTACACCATTGCTAGGGACCGATGTATAGAGACAATATTTTGTCCTAGTGTGACCATTTTTGGATGTTTTCAAATGGTGCTTTGGGTTTTGGAGTATGCTTTCTTGTGATTTATGGTTTCATTGGGATGCTTGTATATCATGGTCAAATGATGTTAGTTAATCTTGCATTTCCTTATTATGATGATTAACATATGATAGATGATGTTATCTACTTTAAAGATTATCTTATGCTTTATTCCTAGCATGTTAGATTTCTTTCTACTTATGTTGTAGCATGATTTGGTAGTGACACCCCTATCATGATAGTACTGATGATTTGATCTATGGCTTGGAATATTGTGTGTAGGGGATGGCTAGGGCCCATGATGGTCTTATGATGCTATTGATAGTTGGGAGGAACCACACATTTAGCTTGTTTGTACTAGTCATTGCAATGTTATTTTCATTTATTGTGATGTTGCTTTTAGTACTCTATGATGTTTCCATTTTGTTCTCTTCCTTCATTGTATGTTTAGATAGTTTGTTGTGTTTTCAACTTTTAGTATTGTATTCGAGTCTTTATGCCTCGAATTGTGGATTTGGTACTCCCTGGTGTGGAGGAACTTTATTTCTTAGTTTTCTTAGCTTTCATATTGGTTTTCTATTTTCATTTCTTGGCATGTTGACTTGGGATCTCATACAAAATTGTACTTTCTTGCATGAGACTACAAGTCCTCATGTGGCATGTTGGGTTACTTCATACAGCTTTGCACTTCTTCACATGAAATCCAACACTAGTTTGTGTTGTTGGATAGGCACTTGCTTGCACCATTCAATACACCTTCTCATGTGGATGGTAGTTTCTCATGGGGTGTGTTGCACATCTTTGCATGAGAATCTAACACTTTGTAGGCCTTGCACGAAAAATAGGGGCTATCTAGGTTTGTCTGAGAAAAGTTTGGAAGTTGGTTTTGGACACCTGTTCAGGTTTTACACCTTCCTAGTTCAAAACAAATTTCGTATGAGGTTTAAAATATATCAGTTAAGTATAAGTTCCAAACCTCTATGAGCTAAGATAAAGATTTTAGGAAATTTTAAGGCTTTTGAAATTTAGACTTAGCCAAATTTTAGGGCTTCAAGATTTCGGACTTAGCCAATTTTCAAGAGTCAGCTTTTGTCTTTTAGCTTGGGTGATCTCTTTTGTTTTTTTGTTATGTTATGGTCAGTAGTGGTGTTTGGAGATCCATTAGTGTTTGGATGTTTGTTATTCTTCTGTTGTGATCCTTGTATGTTGATTTTTGTGTCCATCCATACTTGTTCAAAAAAAATTTATCTTGGCTTATATTTATCCTTGTTTCCAAGGATCTCTAGGTGGGGCATTATAGATTAACCCATAGGCATCTTCTTCCCATAGTCTCAGTCTATCAAAATATATCTTTGATTACAACATTATGAACATATGCTATGATATCAGCACCCAAAAAATATGGTTTGAAATCCTAAAGTGCCTTTACCAAAGTATATTCTCTCTTTTCATTGATGTCATAATTAAACCATGGGCTTTTTAAACTCTTATTGAAGAAATAAATTGGATTTTCATACCCTTATTCATTCTTCTAAAGCATAATTGCAGCAATTTTATGATATAATGTAAAAGAAAATATTTGAAAAGGTTTCATGAAATCCGGTGCTTTAAGGACTAAAGCCTCTTTTATGGTTTTCTTTATATTTACAAATACTTGTAGAGCTTCATGATTCCAAATCAAATTCACCCCCTTTTTTAACATCTTGGACATGGGTTTAATAATTTTTTTAAAATTAGATAAAATCTCCTTATAAAATTAATATGTCCAAAAAAAGATTGAATAGCTTTAACAGATTTATGAACCTTTATATTATCAATAAAATTCATTTTTTTGGGGTCTATTCTTACATGTTCACTTTCCTTCTCTAAACCCAAACTAACGCTATTTTGGGTTTAGTGATATCCCATATTCAAGATCCTTCTTGAAGATTTTCTTCAAATGGTTACTATAGACATTATGGCAAGACATATTATCAATTAGTGCCAAAACACTTAGTCATTATGAGAAGTTAGTAGTGTTAACCAAGCTCTTGAATGAGCCAAGTTAACATGATTAACCAAGAAAGTAGGGAGAAGTGTCAATCGAGTTGACACTATCCACTAAGTTTTTGTGTCAACTAAGTTGACAGTATCTACTAAGCTCTAGTGTAAACTAAGTTAGTAAATAATTCTTGTTTCAAAATGAGAACTAAGCAAGTAGAGTAGTGGGAACTGAGATAGCCAAGTTTTCTAAGTGATTAGTAGCGATTGAGAATCTAGTATCAATTGAGTGCTAGAGTTTTTTGAGTTGACAATATTGCTTGAGTGTCTACAGTATCACTTGTGTAAGCTATTTGACGTAAGTACCGACACTAAGCCAACTTGGTAATTTTGTTGAAACTGTTGAAGTTGTATCCAACGTATTAATATAATTATTTTAATAGGCATAAATATAATTTACTTTGATTATCCAAATGATGTACTATAAATTGAAGAACATTTCCTACAAGTGAATATGAGAGGAAAGGTAGAGACTCATCTATCACAATCAAATGATCAGTTTACTTCAAAGGATCTTCATTAGAAAAAATTCTATATCAAAGATCAATCCACTCATTCATTCTAATAGGTGCATTAGATCCAAATCCTTTAACAAGGTGGACCTAACAATCCTTTGTAGAAACTCCTATCAAAATACATACTTAATTGTATTGTATAAATCCTTTCACAAGGTGGACCTAATCATCCTTCTTACTTTTAATTGAGTAAATCACTAAAAGTGATCAATTGTAAGCCTTAATAGACCTAACTTTATTACTATAGTAGTGAACCATTTTGGATGTGTATCAAATAAAGGTTCTCTTATTAGAAGTTTAGCAGCTTAAGAGAAAAGATTAGAAATAATGAAAGTATACAAGCTAGAGAAATCCATTGAAAATGAAAAATTGGATCCACATGCGGCCATGGAACAAATCAAGAAACTAAAGAATCAACTCACTTAGTCCTTGAAAAGAAGAAAATAATTAGCAGCACAGATGAATGACAATCTATGCATAGAAGAAAGGATTGAAGATATTTGTAAAGAAATAAGTTTAGATGAAGAAGATTCATTTATAGAAGATCTACTTGGAAGGAACCTCATTCTACAAGAAGTATGAATATTGAAAAGAGAATAGGAGATTCATTCAACCAAGATATGTGAAGTTATGGTGCAGAAGAACAAAGGTGAACATGACAAAAAATATGGTAGAATTTAATACAAAAGATTACTCAACACCAAACTAGAAGAAAAGGATAATGAAATCCACCATATTTCACTAGATGAGGAAGATATGATAAATTAGCTAAATAAGGAAAATCAAAAAGTCATAAATCTAAGGATAGAAAATGAAAGAATCGCGAACAATCTTCAAAAGAAACCAATGAAAGGATGATGATATCACAAGAAAGAATGGATCAATTGGCTAAAATTTCTTACAATAGACACAAAGGGAAAGCATGATTGGGCTACACTGAACAAAGAGAATCATCATAGCAAGGAGCTCAAAACAAAAAAAGACGTACATGTAATCATTGTGGAAAGTTAGGGCATACAAAAAACAAATGTTGCAGCAATATAAAGTCAAAGTGTAATGGAAAATATTACAGTTGCAACAAGCATGGACATAGAGCAAGTGAATGCATAAAGAAAACTAAGTTTGAAAGAAAATATCTCACATATAACAAATAAGATCATAAATCTTTAGAGTATAGAACCAAAAAATATAACCCTACTAAGTAGCTTGCTAGAGCTATCTTTGGTTGGGATTACAATACATGGTGCAGATGTTATCTATGGGTGAGTATGGACACATTGGAGTTAACTATACACAGAATCACTTTAGAAAGAGGAATCCTACCAAAAGTTGTTATGTATGCAAAGAACTATATCAATCGAGCTATGGTTGAAGATTGAAAGACATCAAAAGTTAATAAGATTAGGACTCAAATGAAGTAGTAATGGGTAAGGAAATATCCAAAGAGCTCAAGTAAAAATAGTGAAGTTATTAAAACCTAAGGCATTGATTTGGGTGAGCCAATCATCTCTGCATAAGCATGCAAGGAGACCACTAGAGTTATGAAAAAAATCATATTCTATAGTTCCAGTCATGCAAGAAAGAAAAGTATAAATCAGCATAACAGATGCACTAAGATAGATGGAAGTCTCAGTTATAACTGAGTTGTTAGTCCTAATCAAGTTACTCTTTAGGCCTAACCAAGCAAGGCTAGACTCAACTAAGTCATTGACTCAACTAAGTGTGATCAAATAGTCTTAATTGAGCTTCAAGTTGAAATCAATGTTTGGAGACTTAACCTAGCCTCCTTCACCTACCTAAGTATGGAGCATTAATGAGGCCCTAAAATTGAAAGATTGATTTCTTCACTATGAATTTAGAGATATTACAATGCATTACATTCTTTGAGCCCCTAAGATATTCAGAGAAAATTTGTGTTGAAGAAAAGTTTTAGGTGAAGCTACCATCTACAATCCTTAATCAATTGAGCAATATGACAACCTCTTCAAGCACAGAGGTCAAAAAGGGTTTTGAAATGTTGGTGAAAATTTTAGACTACATTCCATCCAAGTTCAAGCTTTATCAAGTGATTGCCAAGTAGAAGGATCATACGGTGCTCACTCAACTATTCCTCCTAAGGTACTTCTTATTCATGATATAGGGTAATTTTATAACTATTCAATCTAAGAATTATGAAATTTTGAGTTGGATTAGGCATATGGTGCATTGTGCAAGAATGATGTGTTGAAACTAGAACAAGCATTTGAAGGTTAAGGGTTTGACCCACATCATTCATATGCTGAGGAAATTTTGAATTAAACGGAATAGGTTCATACTAAGTTGAGTCCATTACATGAAATTTTGGCTAAAATAACCATTTCCTATTATGAAGAAGATGATCCATAAGATAACTGGTTACCCAATATTGGAGAAGTCCAAGGCTACAAAAACCCTAGGACAGACATAATTGGTGAAGTTAACCCTAGTTGAATGGGACATTAGAGGCATAGAGTTGAAAAATGTGACTGACATGGAAATCAAGTTTAGCATCCATAGAATTTCTCAAAAAAATTATAGTTCAAGCCAACCAAATAGTGTGCCCTATGAAATAGTTGACTTGGCATATACTATTGTGAAGAAGAACCTATGTTTTCACCTCATCAAGCTTTAGTGCATCCAATTGAGAAAGAACATGGAGAGAATTCAGGCCTCTAAGGTAAATTCATGTAATTTCTATTCACTCTTGGTCTGTTTTTTCTTTTATGTTCAAAAATTCTTTCCATCAAAAGGAATTGTTGTGTGGAAGAAAGAAACCCTCATTCTATATCAAATCCATGAGTTCATAGATGAAATGGGTGATAATTTGGAAGGCATCATGGATGTATATTTTGAAAACTTTAAGGAGAGAATGCAAAGTAGATTTAGGATCCCTAAATAGTTGGTAGATTATTACAAGAAAGACATGTGCCTCTTGGTTGACTGTGACAAAGTACATATATAGGTAGTCAAACCCAAGATTGCATGGGTGAAACCTTTGGCATATGAGGTAAACATTGATGAAACTTGAGATATCATTGGGGCTCTCATCAATGAGCCTATAGACCCAAAGACTACATACTTTGGAACATATGAAGAAGCAAAGACCAAAATCTCACTTGAGATTTAGGTTCCAAAAATCTTGAAGAGAGGAAAGAAAATGTTAGAAATCCTTAAGAAGAAACTTACCAAAATAGACTCACCTCTCATGCTTACTAAAGGGAAAGGTGATGATATAGAAGAGAAATAATAAGAGGAAGATTATCAAGAAGAAGAAGAGGTAGAGGATGTTGGTGTTTTAAAATGCACTAAAACTACTATGCGACAAAATGCTTAATACCAAAATGACAGTAAATACACGATCTAAAGACTAGCTAATTCTTATTAACAATTGTATATGCAAAGTATTTGGACCCAACTTCGACAAAACTAAAGGTGGTTTTCTACTCTTTTGGCTCTGCAAAACCAGGGTGGGTATACCCAGGGATGATTCAAAACTGGAACAACTGTATGAGGATTATTCTTAGTTACATTCTGATTCTCATTTCAAAATCCTCAAACATATACATAATTCTTACTAACTTGATAAACACATCCCATAAAATAGATATGGCCAAGAATTCTTCTATAGATTTACAGATGTTCTTAACAATAGTGGCTAACTGAAGCTAAAACATTCCATGCAGACAAGTGCTGGCCAACTTTGAAGATCTATAGGAAATAAAAGTAAAATTTGATTTGATGCTGCATTTTGATGAGAACTTATGATCTTCTTCTCCTTCATCTGAATCAATTTGATCAGTGCCTAATCCATTGGGATTCAGAGTCTACAGCAAGTTTCTAGATCTGGTTTGTTGCCTTACAATAAATTCTATCAGCAATTCTGATCAGAATTCATCATTCAAAATCCTTTCCACTACTAAAGAAACCTTATCACATTCATCAAAGCTTTTATTTAATCCATTGAATTAACAACAATGATAAATAGATATATAACCTAACTAGATTGCATTCAATTGCACAAGCCTTTACTTATACAATATCAAGACAACCAAGTAATTGAAAGGAGACAAGATTCAGAAAGAACTGATATGGGGACAGTTCATAATTTGTATTCATTTTCTTTGAAAATGGTATATCCTTTACAATAGACTCAGAATGACCTTAAAAAAGAAACACAACTCATTCTATCTTCATGTATTCTCAGGGAATTGACAGAGAAAATACATCATAAACTTGCTTTCAAAATTTGGACAAAAAATAGACTAAGCATAGTACTTAGAACAATACAATTTAGACCCTTCTTTAGCCTTTGGATCTCACTTAAATAGTGCGAGATGCAACAAGCTTTAGGCTAAAGACAAAAATGACAGGTGTCCTTTAAAAGACACTTACATATACTTCTGTCATAAAAGACAAAAACAAATAACAGAAAGGCTATTACATCAAACATTCCTTGGTGGGTCCCTCTTTGTTATGTTTCTCAGTTGTTGAGACAAGAAAATATGATCTGATTTTACAATTATTCTTCATCCTCAGAGTACATAGTCATGATGTTTGAAAGTGATGTATTATCTTCAGTTACTTGCAAACTTACTTTAACCTGGGGATTTTCCATGTCCTCATTACTAACTACAAGGGTAACTTTTACTTTTGCATCTTCCTCATCATCATCTCCTGACATCTGTTCTATAAACTGATTTTTCCATCTATTATAGGCAGCATCATCTGGCCAATCAAAATTTAGAGCCTCTCTTTGTATAACCAGTAAAGAATTTGCAATTTCTTCTAAATCATCAAGCTCTTTTTTGATGTCATTATAAAATAACTATATCTTTACCAATTCTTTGTTTGTCTTTGCCCAAATCCAGTGACCAGTTTCACTCATGATGTTCCTGATCCTTTCATAAAATATTTCATCTAACTCCTTTTTCCATTTTTCTTTTTCCTTTATTGTATCAATAGATTCTAAAGCACAAGGAAATAAAGTGAATTTTTTAGCAATATACTTGGAAAAACAGAGTGTTAATCTTTTCTGTAAAGAATCCCTTTTATCATCAAAATCTTCTAGTTTATTTAACAAATAAAAATTTTTCTCTACTTGATGATAAGGCATTTGGACGATAGATATACTTATAATTGTAATATCATTATTCCTCTCCCTCAACTTCTGTGCAAGGGGAGTCAATTTACCGTTATCTCTGTCCAACTCATCAATGAGGGTTGCAATTCTTGTCAATTGATCAAAGAAGGTTGACCATTGTATTTTATCCCTTAAATATATAACACCCTACTTGAATTTTCCTTCATACTGATTTTTTAATTCTACCTACAACTCATGTAATTTGGTTTTTTCTTCTTCAAAGTCTTCTGCAATATAGAATTGGGGCCTTTCAGGGGTGTCTGGTATTTCAATAATAGGGGTTGCTCCAACAAATGACTGTGAAGGGTATGCAATTCTAGGTGTACTGGATTCTCCCACCTTTCTTTTCCCAAGTATCTTCTCCATTTGAGATACTTTGTTTTCAAGTGACTGTATCTGTATACCTCTTTCCTCATATGCTTTTAAGACTTCTTCAAACCTATTATTGAGTTGGGTAAACTTATCTTCTTCCTGGCCAGATAGAATACCACCCAATTTTAACACTTCTGAGGCCATTCCCATTACTTGTTTACTAGTTACCTCACCAGCCCTGTATACTGTCAATGTACCAGTATGCTCTGCTACAGGAAACTCACGCATCCTGGTATTTTCCCTCTTATCTATGGACCATATAACAAGGGCTTGGTGGTCATCACTAAATTTGACCCCTCTATGGGCCTGCGGTACTTCTTCAGCAGTTGTTAGTTGAACATCCTTCTATTTGCTTACTGAATCAAAAACAATAGAATTTGCTACATCCCATTTTGGAAGAAGGAGGACTCCTGATTGTCTAAGTATTTGCCTCCCGAATTTAGGAGTAAACTGGGCAAAATCATTCAAAAATTTTGAATTTAACTCTTCTTTAATAACTAGGCCGGGTTTATCTGGTTGCTCAACCTTGATCTTCTCACAGGCTTTCTCAAAAAATTTCATATTTAATCTCCACAAAAACTATGCAAAGGCTCTAGATCTTACAAAATTTTCATCATTAATAAATCTTTCAAAAGCCTGGGCAACAATTGGGTCAATTTCCTTACCTTGGTAATCAGCAATGGTTAGGTCCAAGGAAGGTATAGGAGATTCTTGTGGCTCTCCAATATCCAGGTCTATAGAAGTGACAATCACATCCCCTTCTCCACCCATTTGTCTAAGTTGTTCCCTTAGAGATGCCTCATCATCTATCTAGATTGGGGACTGGCTTGGGGAGTATTGTTCCTTTTGAGAAGAAGAAGACCCCTGCTCTAGTTTTTGTCTTTTTGGAGAGCTGGCTGCAGATGGACTTCTTGACCTTGATTTCTTATGAGGGGGTACCTATTGCACATTTTGAATCATGACATAACCTGCTCTTTTCTGCAATGTATATCGGCCAGGAACTACCATATTTCTACTGCTTATTCTTCTTCGTACTTCTGTTGCCTTGTTTGGATGTGCCTCAACAAACATAGCTTTCTTTTCATTCATGGTTTGAATTATCAAGGAAAAATTATTCATTAATGCCTGTATTTTGGCTCCCCAGTATTTCTTATCTTTCAATGGGTCATATTGGGGGTCAAAAGCATTAATGAATTCTAGGGTTTTACTGAAAACTATCCATTTCTCTTTCCTCAATTCTTGCTCCTGCAATGTGAAGATGTTTTTGATTATATCTTATGGATAGTAAACCTAATGTACCATACGGAAAGCTCTCACCCTTTCTTTAAATAGGTCATAGAATCCTTTAGGGTCAATGAATCGAGTGTGAGACTTTGCCATGTTATACCTATCCAAAAACAAATTTAAGTGCTTCCACCCCTTTTTTACAAAGACAAAATCATGCACCACAGTAACCATTGGAAAGAAAGTGCCCTTCTTAACCAATTCCCTCTCATCTATAGTACCTATCTTCCATAAGAGCTCAGCAATCCCTATCTTCAAAGGCACATGAAACGGTAGAACATGAGGTTTTTCCAAAAAACCATAAACTCTTATCATTGTTGAAACATTGTAGGGAATTATATCCCCCCAATTATGACTGACAAGTAGCCCTTTAGCATGGTCCTTGGGTCTGACCAATTCTAATAATGCTTGTGGGATTCTAGGGCTATCTCCTCTTAAAATTAGTCTAAGCTTTGATGCAAAATACCTATCAAATCTTACATAGCTAGCATCTGTGGCTTCTGAAGTCATATCCACACTCCACAACTCTACTGGATTCCTCTCTCCATCCTTTGTTGTTTCCAACTCCATACCCTTGGAGAAGAAAGCAAATCCTTTGTATAAGCATACATGCATCATCAATGAATACCAACAGAATGGTTTGTTTACTTTTCCCTTTGCTATTCCAACCAAACCATTGTGAATCTCTTTTGCTAGAAAAGTGGCAAAATCTAGAATGGTACTCATTCCAAATTGAAGGATTTGAGCAATTATAAGGACAACAGAACCTAGAATTTGATCACCTTCATCTATCCCAAAGATCTTGCAAAGAGAAAAATATAGTGCTTGAGCTCTCAAGTTGAAATGTCTTCTCAATAATGGCTCTGGGGTACTGGCTGTAATCACAGGCAAATTATTGACCTTGGTGGCATGCTCCTGTAGTGGTGTTGTTCTCAAGTACATTCGTTGTGCATCATATCTGGCTTGCAAATCATCCATATCAATGATTTCATGCACAGTGTGGTTAGGGTTAAGGTTGAAAACCTCACTGAATAGCTCAGGGAAAACCCTAAAAATATTGACTCCAGAATGATTTTTTACCCATCCCGTGATAGGATCATACTTCTTTGCCAGGTCCATCAATAAATCACTATCAAAGAAAATAGTGGGGACTATTAATTTTCCAATATCAAATTCCCAAACATTGCTCATAGGAGTGTCCAATTTTTGCTCTGAAAACCATTTTTTAAACAACTCTAGACCTCCCATGGAAACCTGGGCATCTCTTATCCAATTAGCTTTGTCATAAAATCCTTCTGCTACAACTATTCTAGGATTTTTCAGAATGAGTTCCCTTCCCTTAGTTAATTCATGCACTGATAAGGGGAATTGTTCAAGAAAATCATCATGCAGGGAACATTTTAAATAATCCTTTTGACCAGTAAACTCTTTTCGGGGAGGCATTTTGAATGAACCCTAGGAAATTCACAATAGCAGATGCTTCAAGTTTACTTAGAAAGTCATAGAGCACTTACCCACTAGAATTTGCACTTCTACACTATATGATGTCTTCTACAATTTTACTAGAGTAAAAACCAAGAATTTTCGTGCCCTAGCTCTGAAATCTCGAATGCCTTGATGTTCTTTCTGCAGTTCAATGGTTCATTAATGGTGAAATCATGGGCTCTTTTCATAAATTAAAACCACACGCATAAGGTCTGAATCACATTTACTCTCAGTAACCGTTGCCTACAATTGTCATTCAAGTTTGAATCCCATCCATAGATTTTATCAGATTGGATGGTTCTGATTTAAAAATAACAAGCTTTATAGTTTTTAGAAAAATGCTATGTGTCACAAATGCACTTCCTCGCATTACTTAAAAACCTACAACTTCATAATGCGAGGATGCACCGTCCATTGATCAAAACAAGATCAATGATCAAACTAATCCATGTTTTATTAACAACCAGCTAGCTGAGCTGACTAATGAGAAACCACCATATGAGCTCAAACTATCTGACAACATTCCACACTAGCAAATCTCATATCTACTTCTGAGCAAGCAAGTAATTGACATCATCTAGTCCACGTGTCAAAAATGCGCTTCCCCACATTACTTAAAAACCTACAACTTCAAAATGCGGGGGTGCGCTAACTGTAGATCTTCGAAAGATCTATGGTTGATAAGATTTCACCTTGCTGGCATCTAGGAAAAACTTTGACGTCACCATGGACACGAGTTTGTAGGGTGCATCCCCACTTTGTTTAAACTTCAATCGAATGCAAAATGTGGGGATGTGCCATCCGTTGATCAAGACAAGATCGATGATCAGGAACATCCCTTTATTTCATGCTCGCATTATCCACTTGGGCCAATGATATGACTATTGTTAAGCCACATGTTCTGATTGTTGCATTTATTTCTGACACCTTTCTGACCCACATGGATGAGTAGTTCCAGCTAAGCACAATTGGCAGATCCTATGGCGTGACTTCTGCATTCTTCATAGTTTGGCCCCACTATGCCATGCATCACAAATGTGCTTCCCCACTTTGCTTAAAAACCTTCATCTTTATAATGCGGGGATGCTCTGGCCCTTGATCTCTGATAGATCAACGTTGTTTGAAAAAACTCTTCAACCTGGCATCCTAAAAGGAATATCGCAATTAAAGGCACATGAAAGGTTTATCACAAGGATTAAAAAAATATTCTGATGTGAACAAAACATTAGGATAAAACATCCTGCCAAGATACTTGAAGAAAACCCCCCTTTTTTTTACAATTTGAAAATTAGGGCAACATAAAACCAAGGTATAAGGGTTTTTTACGCACTTAGGGCCATTTTATGGATAATTTGAAAGACAAACCCTGAGAATTTAAAGGGAATATATAACTTACAGAACAAGGCATAACTAGGGTAATCTAATAATTTTTAAAATTTCACACAATAAAACCCTAGTTTGCAAGAAGCAAAGACTTAACTGATTTTTCATCCAAATATCATAATTTTTTTATACTGTGAAAAATCACACCAATAGAGGAAACTCCTAAGAAGAAGGTTAAGAAACCAACAAGGTCCTCCAATGATGTAATCACTGCTATTAAGCCTAAGAGGCTAAGAAAGAAATTGAGGCTTGAGGATGAGGATGATGATGAAGATGAAGACAACAATCCAATTATATCTCTAAAGAAGCCATCACCCACCTTTGAAAAAATACTAGAAGCATTAAGGGGAGGTAGTGGGATGGTAGATTTAAGATTTTTGAAATATGAAACCAGAAGTAAAGAGTAGTAGCAAATTGAAGATGCATTGATTGAGAAGATGGAAAAGTGGAAGTATGACCCTTGTAAACTTAAAGGGAAAGCCCCTGAAGCCCTACTAAAGGATGTCTCTCATAATTGCACTAATACATAAAAGATAGAGAAGGACATCAAAGAGTAGACTCTAAGGAAACCAATGCCAAAACTCTCTAAGAAGGAAATAAAGGAGGCAATGTCTAATCATGAAAGTAGATAGTCTCCTAGATTCAAAGCATTTCAATTTTTTTCAAATAAAATAGAAGATGTTATGCAATCCACAACCAATATATGGAAAAGAAAATTGATATCAAGGAAGAGGGAGACCTAATAGAGGTTCAGACTATTGAATAGTCTGATCCTGAGAAAACTACCGCAGAGGTCATGGAATCTCTCCCAACCACTCCTCCTAAGGCATCACCCAAGCTACAATCAACTAAGTTGAACCCAGTCCAACTGAGTAGTGAAGTGAAGAAAATTACATCTTTGCTAAATTTCTTCCATTGGTAATCGAGAAATAGGCTCCTAGCATATCAACCGAGCTGCATCCAAAGAAGGACTTAGTTGATAATGGTAAAGAGATCATACTTTCATCAGTTGTCAAGGAAAAAGGA
Source organism: Cupressus sempervirens (assembly GCA_028749045.1). Lineage (NCBI taxonomy): Eukaryota > Viridiplantae > Streptophyta > Pinopsida > Cupressales > Cupressaceae > Cupressus > Cupressus sempervirens. The sequence continues at coordinate 802,696,678 of CM053783.1, read as the reverse complement.
AAGGGAAAGGTTGTTGATGGCATTGATTTGGATGAAGAGAATTTAATTCCAAATTGAGACCAATCTAATCTATCTACTAATAAAATGGACATACTTGGAGAACTATGGAAGAAAAGACCAAAGTAGCAGATGTTAAGGGAATAAAAAGATAGAAGCAAAGTCCTAGAGGACATCAAAGATATATTCATGGATGCACTATCTATTGAGGTAAATGAAAAATCTCCTATCATTGAAAAATTGATTGAAATGGTAGATAAGTTCAATGAAGACACAAATGGGTAGGACAAACTCCTTGAGAAATCTAAATGGAATTTTAAGAATAAAGTACTAAAAATGTAGCAAGGAAGATAGCCATTGATCAAGTAGAATTGTCTACTTTAATTTTTTCTTTAGAAAATGTTGTTAATAATTTTGTATCTCTATTTGTAAATTTGTGTGTTACAACCAATTTTACCAAGGAAATAAAAGATAAACTAACTAAGATTGGTATGGATTTGAAGGCTAGTGCTACTTAGTTGGCACTCAACCTGAGTTCCAATTCAAATCATTTTGCAAAAGTCAAATTTTTGATAGATCTTTAGGTAGAGCTATTAAGAGAAGAGGCCAAAATAAAGGAAACCTTAGTAGATATATATAGTGTGATGCTTCCCCACACGAACATTATGTAGAAGAGAATGGATCATGAAAAGATACTACTTAAGGACACAAACCTTTTAGTAGTAGATCACATGTTAGAGTTATCAACAAAGCTTCAGATTGACCTACACATACTAAAGGTCCTAAAAGATAACTGGGATAAGACTATGTATTTGATTTTGAAGGTACATCATGATTTTCTCTCTCATTTTGTGTAACCTTGTAAATTTTTAGCATTTGTAACAAATACAAGGGGGAAAGTATATATGTATGTATATAAAGGAAGATATTTATAGAATGGAGGAAATATGTAAAACAAAAAGATATGTAAAAAAGTAGATAAACAAAAATAATTTTGAAAAATCTAACATAGGGTTTTCAATTCAAACCAAGTTACAAAGTTTTCAATTCAAACCAAGTTACAAAGTTTTTAATTCAAACTAAGTTGCAAAGTTTTTAGTACAAATCAAGCTATAGAACAAAGCATAATCAAAGGGGGAGTTTGATTGAAGAATTTTGAATTTAGATTTTTTGTAGCATAAGTGTTTTTTTCACTAATGCTAAAGAGAGATTGTAGACCTTATGGAAAGAAATATTTTAGATTAGTGCCAAAACACATAGTCATAATAAGAATTCAATAGTATCAACTAAGCTCTTAAATGAACCAAGTTAATAGGATTAACCAATCAAATAGAGAGCAGTGTCAACTAAGTTAATAGTATCTACTAAGCCCCAATGTAAACCTAGTTAGTAAAGCATTCTTTTTTTTATAATGAGAATAAAAAAGGCAGAGCGATGTGAACCAAGCCAGCCAAGTTTTCTAAGTGATTGGTATGGACTGAGCATCTAGTACCAAGAACCAAACTTTTTTGGGTTAACAGTGTTGCCCAAGTGTCTATATTATCACCTATGTAAGCTATTGGAATCGAGTATTAGCACTGAGCTGACTTGGTAATTATTTTGAAAATGTTCAAGTTGTAGCCAACCTGTTAATGTAATTATTTGGATAGATATAAGTATAAGTTACCTTGATTATCCAAATGATGTACAATGAATTGAAGAACATTGCATACAAGAGAATATGAAAGAGAAGAGAATTTAGAAGGCTACAAGAAGCATAAAGGAAAGGCAAAGACTCATTTATCATAGTTAGGTGATCTGTATACTTCAAAGGATCTTCATTAACAAACCAAGTTGCATATCAGAGATCAATCCACTGATTCATCCCAACAAGTGCATCAGCTCCAAATCCTTTAAGTAGGTGGACCTAACAATCCTTGTATAAACTCCTAAAACAATACATACTTAATTGTATTATATAAATCCTTTCACAAGGTGGACCTAATAGTCCTTCTTACTCTTAATCAAGTAGATCACCAGAAGTGATTAGTTATAAGCCTTAACATGCCAAACTTTATTACTACAATACTGAAGCATTATGGATGTCATCCCCACCCTAATTTTACCTTCTACTTTGAGGGTTTCTTGGTTACCAATCTTGTGTCAAAGTGTTATGGTGATGCTACTTTATTGATTTATGTATCATGCATGCAAGTAAATTAGAGAACATAATAAAGTGGATTAATAAAGTGAAGTGTTCATTCATTCCTAATTCCCCTCCCCCCCAATCACCTAGCTTGCATTACATTTCCAATAGTTGCAATGGTCCTCAACTTTTTTTGAATAAGTAGTAAGGTCATCCTAGTGGAGCACCAAGATATAATAAATAAGTCTCTCTTTGAAAAGTTTCTCTATAATTTGTCAATAAAAATGGCATTCTAACATAGGCATGTGTTCCCCATGGGGTTTTAAACATCGTTTTATATTTATCTATCTCTTTGAATTTCACTCGGTTGTAACTAGAAAAACCATCACTCATAGATTAGAGTTTTTTTCCTATAACCTTTTGCAATTAAACCTCTATAATTGGAAAATAATATTGATCCTTTAATGATGATATATTCAAATTTCTAAAATTAACACACAATCTAATGTTCCCTCATTCTTATTATACATGACATGAATATCCTTGATCATGCCCAAAATTTTGTCAATCTTATCTTCATCCTCATTTGGCTTAGGATTTTTAGGATCAAAAAATATCAGGTCATCTCTTTTACCAAATTTAATTGTAGCTTTTCTGTCATTTTCAATTGTCATTGCAACTTTAAAAGCTTATTGTAATGTTCTTTGTCTATGTGACCTTATCTCATATTGAGTCTTACATTCAAATCACTTAGGTAAAATTTAATTAGGAATGAATAAACAAGTCTAATATATTGAGGTATTTTTTAGAGCTTTATTCAACCTTTATTAAAATAAAATACTGATTCATTGACATTTTTCTTGATGCTAGCTAATTCATGTGAGGAAAATGAAGTATCAATATGATTCCCAAAATTTTCAATAAATAAATCAACAAATTATTGCCAACTAGATATAGATTTATTAGGGAGCCCTTAATACCACTTAGTAGCATCATCGGTCAATGAATGGACAAATAATTTCATATAAACATCTTCATTATGTTCTTTAAATTAATCAAATGTGTTTTCACAAATTGATTTTCTTCTCTAGAAAATTTAGGTATAGTGGTTCTCAATTAATTTTATATATATTTTAAATAACCTACTATCCTAGTGAAATCTAATTGTTTATATATTTCAATTACCATTGGATCACTTACTCCTTGGTTTATGTGGTGATAGTTTTCTTCTTTGATTATTCACCATATTATTTTATTATTGGCGTGATCTTTCTCTAATTACCATCACTCATATCCCTTTTATTCTATTTTGATTAGGGACATGACTTGTCTTTCCACTCTTATTATACAAAGGATTATTATGTATAGAATTAAATGAATAATTTTATTTCTTATGTGGAGGAGTGTATTTAGAGGACTCACCTTTTTATTTTTATTTTTTCTCTCACATTAATTTTAGATTGATGATTTCATCCTTTTTGAGACCCTCTTTATCCAATAGTTCATTGGGAATCTTTGTTAGAACTTTTGGTGCCTCTCTTGGACATAATTTTTTTTGGAGAGCTTCTATGATTTTTTGTGAGTTTTTATTAATTTCATCTTCATCATCTGCTCCCTCATCATTTTCATCATCTACTTGATGAGTTTTAGGTTGTTCTTGATAATGAATGAACCAAAATTATGAAATGGATTTTCCTCTTCTTGTTCATTATTATTTTAATCATTGACATAGTACCCTCACTCTTTGTTGGAAGTATTGCTATACCCTATAAACAACATATCAAAAAATTTTTTTCCTTTTTATTCCTTTTATTAGGAGTGTATTCAAGATTTTTTTTTTGGAATGAATTGGTCTTGGTCCTCACATAGATTTTAGGGATAGATGTCTATTTCTTCTATTTTCTTCATCTACTAATAGTTGATCATTCATGAACACATAAATTCAAAAGAAAATCAACACCTCTTCTTGAAGGATCAATCATTGGATCTTCTAGGCTCTTCCCTCTACTAGAGTGTGAAATTTTTCTCTTTCTAGTCCACAAAAACTAGAATTTCTGGGTAACTTCACAATGACAATTGTGAGAAACTTTCCCCAATAGAGTTGCAAATCTATTGGTTCTCAAAAAATTTGGTTTAATTCCTACAAGACATTCCTACTCAAAGCTAGGAATATCAATGTAATCATGGTCAATGAAGAAGACTAAATGACAACTATTCAATCTCTACACTTTAGGCTATGTAAAACCTAGGTGGTTGTACTGAAATCAATGCTCCTTAAGACAAGCTTAAAGATTCACAATGTAGACTTTATAATTGATACTCTTGACTTGGAAAGTTTCTTCTCTAGGAGAATTCAAATTTAAATGTTTTGAATATATATAAATAATGGGGTAAAGAAGAGTATGTATGCATATGGATAAGACAAAGAATATCACCTTCCAAAAAATTGTACTATCCTTAGAAGGAATAAAAGACCAGTAATTTTGTGTTGGGAGAATAGAGTCAATTACAATATTTAATAAAAATTCCAAATTTTTTGAAGACAAGCATGCTACCATAAATTGTTGGATAGAGAACTTAGAGTCATGAAACCCTAGCTAATTGAATTTTACTTCAATAGATGAAGACCAATTATGAAAAACATTCACTTGCATATGATTTTTTCTTATTTAGGGTTGTCCCCAATTTCAATCTATCAATGATAATATAAATCTAAAAGGAAAATTTATAGAAAATAATATTGATGATCAATTCTCAATCTTGGAGTAGAAAATAGGGTATTTTTATTGACTCCAAAAATAACTACAATTGGGTTGTGACTGGTTGCACTATCTATCCTATGCTTCATATACTATTTATCTGTATCTTCTTTCTTAGTAATATTTTTTTCTACTAAATCTTTTATATTCTAAGTTTGTAGTACCCTTTCTTATATAAAATGAAAGGGTGCAAAATGATTCATAACTTCACAAAAGAAACTAACTAATAACCAATTGCAACCATTCACCAAAATTTACAATAAAGTTTAGAATTTTTTAAAGAAAACTATAATTCTTGCATCATGTTGAGAAATTCATCAAAATTTTAGTTTCCTTAAAGACCCTAGAACCCAGCAAGAATGACTTGAACTTCAGCCCTGTCTTCCTCAAGCTCCGACTCACATGTGCCACTGACATAGCTTGCATAACTTGTCTATAACTCCCATGAAGCCGCATAAAGGATATTAAGAAATTACAACTAATATTCCTAATTCTTAGCTAAATCTAGTTTCATGACTAGCTTTGGGTGATCCTCTATATTGAAAGCTTATATTGGCAAACCCATGGAAAAATATCCTAAAAACTTGTACACAGAACATACAAAAACTGCACTACAAGAATGTTGTTCGTGAATGGTCTAATAATGTCCTTTTAATGATGACCATGATATGCATTAAATTTGATGAGATATCCACATGTGAAAATATAAAGAAATTGGCACATTTAAGTTATCTTATCATGGGTCTAGAGAAATAATTTATTGTTCCCTTTTAACATTATTTTTTTGTGTTTATGGCTTTGAAGAATTATCCCTCGTGCAAAGTCATGAAATCAAAATAATGCTACTTTACAGTTTAAGAAATTGTGAGATCAGGTTGCAAATAAATTATGAGCCACAAAATCACAAAATTGGAATAGTGAGATTATGTTTGATCCAAAATTGCAAAACTGGACAATAATGATTACTTTGTTTCCAAAATCATGAAATTAGAACCTCCATTTTACCACTTGTTTGATACTTTGAATTCATATATCTTCACTATCATGAAAATTTCTCTTATCCAAAACAACAAAAAATTGCTAAATCACAACTCTACTTATTCCAAAGCTCCAAATAAAAGAAATGGCTCATTTGAAGAATTTTTTTTTTAAAGCTCCATCGTGTTGATTCCCCCACAATTATAGATTTCACTTCCTCAGAATCCCATAAGACCATTCAACAATCCTCTGCCAAATTCACTCCACTACAAATCCATCAACCCATATATCAATCCATTATTATGCTTCTTTCTCCTAGCCAAGGACTTGGTGACTTGCTTGAGCAAGATGTTAAAAATATCAAATCATACTTTCAAGCCTCCAAAATAAGTATTTAAATTTTACATAGAGTGTCCTTCCGTGTTGCAACATTTTTTGGTAGCCCCACGATAGTATTTTATGGAAGAGGAAATTTTTTCTTCCTTACTTTGGACAAACCAATGAACTGGTGAGAGAAGAAACATTTTTCAAAATCTACACAAATAGAAACAAATGAACCTAATTAAAAATACACACTAGTAAATTTGGGCCTATTTTTTTATGAGGGTTGGTCAATTTTTTGATAGTCAATGGTCGAAACATTTTGTCATTATAATTTCATCAAAATTTTGATGAAAGATAGGGCTATCTATTTATCGATGAACAACCTTGTCAAAATGAGCCCAATCTCTATCAGGTGGGTGGCATTAGGACATAACCAATAGACATCAAAAAATTGATGATTTAGAGTGATTTTTGATGAGTTTTCCATGCCATAGATGGTAGGACTAGTTGAAACATCGACCAAACATTGCCAAAATCCTATCAGGTTCTAACAATGTTGCCATGTCATTAACAAAAACTATCATTGATATATCAACAAAAAGCCATCAAAACTTTGATGACATCCGTATTTTGGAAAAAAAATAATTCATAAGAATGCTCCACATCATGAGATCATGTTCTCTTCCCCAACTTATAGATTTTATATATGATATAGGAAGAAAGGAATACATCAATGCAATAATGTGCTTTCTAAGGAACATAAGTATGCACCAACAAATAACCACATCTACGAATATGTAGCATGATAATTTTTTTTTTTTTAAATGAGCATATTCTCTAATCTTTAAACAATTATAAGTTCAAAAGAATCATAAATAACATTTTTTTATAAAGAAAATATCAATATCTAACATTTCAAGGAGTCATATGTAGATGCATTTTTTTTTTTATAGACATTTCATTCTACAAAAGAATGTAAAGCTATAAATGAAATAGAAAAGGCTATATATTTGTACAATCTCATTCTATATAATACATCATAAATCCGTAGAGAGTTCAAAGAAATTCTAATTTTACTTCTAAGTTGTTGGGTATTCTTCTTGTAAATCAAAGGATTGTAGTGGCAATGGAGAACATAATACTTGAGATTGTAATACTATAGTAGACTCTTATATAGAGATGATTCATGGACAATTTTATTGGAGATAATTTATAAATGTATGATCCCAAGTCAACTTTCCCCATATTCTCTGCTTACATAGTGAAACAGTTGGCAATTTCAAAATACTACCAAGACACACATTAAATATCATTGTTATAAATTCTTACTAGATTGAAAAAAAATAAAGCAAATTTCACTTGTGCTAAGACCAAACTAAGAATGTGGAACATAATCTCTATTATGACCAAGCATACATTTTTTTTTAGAGCTTAATAGCATCATAAGCATCATGTTGGGGTTCATCACAATTCCTCAAAATCTTGAAAATAACCCATACTACAAAGTATTAGCTCTGGCTTATTACATTTGATAGAAGATTGTGGATTTTGCTTATTTCAAAAAGATAGGACAAATAGGTGATAAGAATGTTAGTCAAAGACAAATGTAAGGTGTCTAATCCATGGTGAGTGAATATACATGATATCTGAGAAATAAAGGCAATATGTATGATCCCTAAAGGAATGACCTATGAAAAATGTTCCTTCTAATTCAGAAAATAACTCCCCCTAAGATATGTAAGCTATGTTTTTTTTAATTTTTCTAGGCTAAAATGATGACTATGAAAAGGAAATAAAGGTTCTAAATGCAAGATACCAATTACCTTTGTATGCTTACCACTAGAGAGTTATAGGTTCTTGTTGTGGTTCCAAAATGTACACCCCATTTCAATCAAAAATGGGGACCCCCTACTTTATTTTTGGTCTTTTCGGATTCCCAACCTAGGATCAGAGTCCATTTGAGGTTTTATCTAGTGTCTTAGTTTCATCCAGGTTCTGACTGAGGAGCCCTAGTTGATGAAGCTCAAAGTTTTTTAGGACTGGGAGTCTTTTTTGCAAAATAAAAAAGTTGCACCAGCACACCTAACTAGGTGTGCCTGGTTCACCTAACCAATGAATGAAAAGAAATGTAATTTTTGTGATGCATAGTTGTGCACCTGTATAGCACAAAAAGTGTGATTTCCCCCAAGCTATATAGCCCGAGGGCCCCCCTCCCTCCTCACCTTGTTTTTATTTATCATCCTCTAACACTCTTGTACTATATGTCCTCACCTAATCAACTGTGCCTCCTTGCCTTAGTATCTTGGGAAAATACAAAAAAAGAAGAAGCAAACAAAGTTCAATAAAACCCACAAAAGGTGTGCTGATGTGCACCTTTTGCAAAACAAAAAAAGTTTAAAAAAACATAAAGTGAAAAAGGGTGCATAGTAACATACCTAATTAGGTGCACTACTATGCACCCAAAAAACATAAAAAAAATTGCCCAAGTCCAAAAGCATGAGGTGTGTATCATTGCATCCCATGAGGTGCGGTGATGCGCACCACATAATGAAATTTGCAAGTGTAAAGGTGCACCAAGCATACCTCTGAGGTGTGCCTACTATGCTAATTTCCTATTTATTTATTTTTTTTTTTTAAATTCCTTCTTGGCGTATAATCAAGGTTTTCAAGTATTTTTTGGGTAATTAGGTTTTTTAGGGTTTTGATCATGTTGTTACTAGGATTTAATTTAATCATTTTTTTAATTTTAGACTAATGGATGTACTTTTTTGAATAAACGATGGCATCATCCTCATCTTCCCTTGGCGAGAAAATGACACTAAAACTAGTAGTGTTCAAGTTCTAGGGAATTTTGACAAAATCAAGGTTTCAAGATGAAAACTTAGAGATTAGAGATACAAATTTAGGACATACAAATTTAGGAGAATTTTTGAAGATATGCAACAAACCCACTAAGAGGTCCTAGATAATCTCTACACTCACCCAATCAGGACTTGTCAATGCAACATCACACTCAGTGTGAGTACAATCTTTGAAATTGATTATGATACTTGCAAAACATTTTGTCCCCAAGCAGAGGGTTGTAAAGAGCATAACAGGAGAGATCGTTCCAAATCTCTAACCCAAGAACATCAAGAAAGTGTTCCATCTCTTGAAGGAAAATTAATTCATTAAGCTAACCTATGAGCAAGTAGAGAGGTGGTACTAGGAACATATTAAAGAAGCTTCTAAGATCATTCAATCATCATACCTCATAGAGAAGACTCCTCTAGGAAAGAAAATTGGCAAAGTCGACATGACAAGAGGATATATGAAGGAGGACATTGGGTACTCAATCATACTCTTGAGTAGAGTAATGGGTTTATTGGAAACTAGACACCTAAACATTTCCATGGTGCACTTTATTGAGATGATAAAGAAAGCTGAGATGCCATTAGACTGGGCTTCTACTCTCAGCTAAAATTTGTGTGAGCAATTGGTGGCAAAAAAGTACAACAAAAAATTCTACATGACATCATATTTGGTGTACTTGTTAGCTGCAAGAGAAAAAAATTACTTAGGGCTACACAAGAGGGGTAGCATGCAAGATATGAACACATGGCCATATGTTGTGTACCCTCAGTTGGTAAAGAAGAAGTTTTTAAACAAAAGCAAAGAGTACAAAATTGTAAATGATGCCTTCATATTTTCCATAGTCTAATTCATAGAAGGAGATTATGCAAATAGAATATCAGAGGAGGCAGCTGCACAAATTTCACTAGTTGGAGCCTACTACATCCAATTTCATACATTCACATATTTAAGGGTAGTGGGTACAACTATTAACCCTAAGAAGCTCCCTAGATATCCCAATGATAGACTCATCCTCCTGGAGATCTCTTGCAACTCTTGTCTACATATGACAGAGTTCAAAAGCAACATAAGATATGTTGGACATGGCCTGTGACTATAAGACCTTTTAAAGTGGATCGAAGATAAGAAATTACATATTTTGACTATGAATGGGATCAAAATCCTTTGGAAGAGTATAATTATCCTCAACCATATTTTGATACTATTGGGAGAGTGATATACTTAGTGGGCAAAGCATTCCAATTTGAAGAAGCTATTGAAGATAATTGGATGAATGTGACAAGTGAATATGATATTTGTATTAGGGATTATTGTAGGATGACTTTGTCTTTGATAGAAAAGGCCTTGAAGATAAAGATTTTGTTAAAGATAATACAACAAGACTTAGAGGAGTTACTTGATCCTTTGTTCAACAGGGACAAGATGGTGAACGACCTATTATGAACACCAAGGTTGACAGAGAAGAAAACTTAGATATTAACCATAGGGTGAGACACATCATCAAAATGAAATAGGATTGGATGAAGAAACCATTCAAACTTGATCCAATTCCTAAAATAGTAATCTTCCATGTACAAGCCTGTCTAGCCAAAGGTAGAGAGAAAAAGGTTACCATCCCTACATTTACAACTTAGTCACCAGTAAGGCCAGAGATGTTGCACCAACTTGATAGGTTGGTTGGTTATTATAAAGCTCAAAAGGGTAAAGGTAAGGGAAAATGGAAGTGAAAATATCTTCAACAAGCCAAACTTGAAGAGGGAGAGATCTCAACACCTCCACAACAAGGAGAGGAAAACATAGAAGGGCTAGAAAATGTGGAAGCTATGTAAGCCTAAGCTAATCCCCTAGTGCCACTAGCTGCACCAAGCCAAGATAAAATAGAAACTAAGGTACAAGAGGTGTCCCCACCTTGAAAAATAGAGAAAACCTCCCCCTTAGTGCCAAAAAGAAGAAAAATTAAGACTCCGGTGAAGAGGAGACAAAAGGTGATCAAGAAGGTGATCCTTTTTCCATCAATCCTTGAACCCATTCCAGAAGACAAAGATGAAGAGGATGATGAGGATAAAGAGGAAGTTCTACCTTTGAGTCAGAGGACTTGGCTAGCTAGATCCATAGAGAAAGAATGAAGAATAACTTCTACAATCACATTTCCATCTATCCCTAAACCCATGCAGACCACTACATCAAAGGATGAAATGCAACAGTGGATAGATGAGCAAGATGTGGAGAGCACTGATGTATTTAAGATGTTCAATTTTTACTTTATGCCTATGGGTACTAAGTTGGTTAGGGACAAGATCAGAGACATGCCCATCAATCAACCTCAATAGGAGGATTGGACTTAGATGCCCCCTAAATCATAAGGACTTGAAATGGTTCCTGCATCCCAATTGCAAGTTAGATTTTGTGTTGACAAGGGATCGACTACCCCTCTTCCTCTAGGTACAAAAATTGAACAAGTCCAAATAGAACATCAAGAAAAGCCACAAGAAGTATCCACCAAGGAAGTGTAAGGAGAAGAGAAAGAAAGTGAACAACCACAACAAAATTCTTAGGACATAGAGGTTAGAACTATGGACTCCAAAAAAATAGAGGCTCCCAGTGTAGATCCCTCACAGAAGGAGAAGACTCTAGAAAGGATTGATAAGGGGACATGCATTGTATAAAAAAATCCTTCATCCTCTAAATGAAAATCCCTGATGCAACATATTTTGTGGCTTAGAAAAGAAGTAATAAGAAATAAGAAGCAACAGTTCACTATTGAAGAGGAGGATAGAATGGAATTGATAGAAGTTCTATGGAAACTTGATTCACCTCCAAAGGATGCATGAGCACTAGACTTTTTCATGAATGATTAGAATCAAGACCTTTTACTCATGTGGCTATCCCTCTTCTAGAATAAAATGTTGAAGAATTGATTCCTAGAGATTATCAGATCCAGGAAGTTATGCTTGGGAAGCCAACCTTGGAAATTGTGAAGCTAATGGTTGCTATAGGCATGAAGGTGATTTTTAGAAGTCTGGAAAAGGATGGGGCATAGTTGATAACATTTTAATGATAGAAGAAATCCTAAAAGGATATTTTTGAGAAGTTTTTGGCCCTTTGGATCTGGCTAACCCTAAAGAGACTCTAAATGCAACAATTCAGAGAAGGAATAAGGGAATTGGACCCATTTTTGAATGCTTGTCAATAATGGCAAGAAAGTTTTGATGAGAAAGGTGTAATAATTATCCAAGGGAATCTTAAGTTATTACATATTATGTAGGAGAATTTGGATAAGTTGATAGAAATTTTGAACCAAAATTTTGGCTTAATGGATGAGGTGCATACCTGGGGAAAGGATCTACTGACATTACAAGAAAATCAAAGGCTAGAGCTATTGAATGTTAATGGATGTATATATAGCTGAGGAACTAGATAAGATAGAAGATTGGATTGAGAAGATAGTGAATAGTAATAAAGTAATGGAATCATTACATGTGGAGATCCACAGGCTTAAGGACCAAGCCCAAGAGCAAATTTTGGAAGTCAAGAGACATTATAGTGATGCATGTCTAGACAGTTTTGAGGCTGATGCACAAGAGAAATTAATAGAGGTCGTAATTGAGAGATTTTGAAAGACTTTTTATGAGGTTTCTAATGATGAGGATATTAGGTAGGCATTTAGAATAGAGAAAGCTTTGTTAGAGCATGATACAAAACTCAAGCATTTTGTAGAAACTCGTATAGAAGTAGATAACTACAGGTAGAAAGTAAAGGATAAATACAATGCCTTAGATTTACTAGATGTGGATTAGGTTTCTAAGATAATAGATAAATTAAAGGGTGTGTATCTAGAAATAGCTTTGGAATAAAGGGGAACAAAACCTAGAAGCCAAAATTTCATTTTCGACACTTGGTGAAATTTTGTATTTTTTTAGCCTCTGAGGTCCACTGCTACACTAGGTGCATTGGTGTGATTTTTGAAAAGTGTTTTGGAAGATTTTGAAGAATTCAAAGGTGTGTCAATAGTTTACTACCAATTCCAAAACTAAAGCTTTCCATGCATTGAAAATGCATTCTGACAACAATTTAACTCCAATGAACACCTAGTAAAGATAAAACTTCTATTTGTAGCACTTCCAAACACTCCTACAACAACTAAAGGCTCTCTTCTTCTTATTTTCTCATGATTTATTTGTTTTATGACATGTAAAGGCTCATGCATCCAACTAATAATATAAAAATGGATGGAGTCCTATTAAGCAGTAGTTAGAGAGTCAATTTGTACATAATTAGTTTGTTTTATTAATTTAGCAGCATATGGTTGTATAAAGATGTCTCTCACTCTCAACAAAAATTGAGGAGAATATTTTTTATAAATATAGGATTGTAATATGTAATCAAGGCCACTATTATTTTTCAATAATATATGCTTTTGGTGCTTGCATTTGGAGTGTAGTGATTCTTGCCTAAGTGTGTTATATTTTGTGAATGTATGTTCATGAAATGTAATTGAGCCAAAAGTTTATTGCATTATTTCTAGTTGTGCAATATTTTAATTTTGTTGTTTGCTATGGTTTTATGAATTTTGTTGATGTATCTAGTTTAAGAATAAATCACCCATTTTGTTCCTGCATAACTTTTTGTCTCACATGACTGCACTTCCTATGGCCTTGCAATTTAATGAAAAGTGAAATATCTTATGGTTGCTAAATTCCCATCAACAATTGCATAAGTGGAATTAAGGAAGCATTGCTCCTATTTTTATTGGTTACCCACCAATTTCGTCAAAGGCTTAACTCTTAGACGTGTTGATTTCGTAGCTTATGTCTGTTAGGATTTTATGTTCATGTTATTTGCTTAAACCTCTTGTCACCCTATCTTTGTTATTTTCTTTATCAACCCGTTGCTAAATTAGGAATTTGTATTAGTTGCATTATTAGATTGCATTCATCATAAAACAAAAAAATACAAAAACATAATTCTTTTTGTGTGTTTTATTCTTTTGAAGCAACAAATAGATTCATCTTATCTAAAGTTATCAGAACCAGCAAAGGCCTCCTCATGAACATTCACATTTATCTCCAACTAATTGGATTCCAATAGGTCACAAGATCACCCAAAACCTTGGAGTTGATCCTCAAGATTGACTTTTCAATAGAGGAGTTTGAAAGGATTCCTACTGTTAAGCATCATGCAAAATGACAGCTCAATAGTTCTAAAAAGAAAATGGTTGTGATATGTTTAAAAATAGAGAAATTTACAAAAATATAAATTCATGAGAAAGAGAGGCACATGTACATAATGTCCCTCATTCAACACTAAACATTTAACAAAACAATATTATACAGGAACCTAAAAAGAATATTGGCATTGATACTTTCCTACTAGATTCAAACCATTAATAGATTTAGTCCTTACCTAGAATTACCCTCAAATGATGGAGAGATTATTTCTTTACCCTACAACCTCAATTTGTCATTTAGTTCTAATGCTAGATATCATACAACTAAATACAATGAATTCATGATCAATTAGTATTACAAAATATGTTGAAAATTTTCAAGATATATTCTAGTTTTGTTGCATTGGTGAGTGTCCAATATGCATATTAGGATCTATAGTGTTATAGAAAAAAATTAAGAAGACTAAGATCAACATGTTACCAATATGGTTGCAATTAACAGAGCTCAATTTTAGTGAATGAAGGCATGACACATTTCAACAAAGGAAACAAAATATTACTTTTAATAACATCAAAATGTAGAATGTACCAATAGTAAAAATAAGAAACTCATTGATATAACTACAATGTAAATGATGAATAATTGTCTTTAGCCACTAAAGCACCCATATATCTTTGGTTTCTCTCCCTCCTATCCAAAATAAGATTTAGCCACTTTGAATTGAGAATGCACATGCAACTACATTCCATATGTATGGACAGCAGGTGGAGCTGAAAAAATGCACCATGTTATATTATTTTAATAGGTCAATAAGTTTTATTAATTTATAGACCATCATGAATATTAGATATTAGGTTTCTATGGCCAAGAGAATGTCCTTGGCAAGGGAGAAAATAAAAATTCTTCATTTTCTTGCATGTTGAGGACATTATCCTCGGCTATAAGAGTCAAAATTACATTGTTCATGATTTTCTATAAGTTAAAATACCTAATCAATGACCTGTAAAAAATAAATAAACCTATTTCATTTTTCAGCTCCACCTTATGTCCTACGCATATAAATTGAGATTGCATATTGAACTATGGCCTCCTTTTGCATTGCCTAAAACCAAGAAATTGACATAGTTAACATCTAATACTATCTCCATTAATTTGGTCCACTGAAGTATAATATTTTTATTTTTATTTGAAACATAAATAGTAAAGGATATCCAACATATTAATAACTAATTTCTCTTGAATATGTTCACTAATATGATCAACTCATACGTAAAAAACAAAGTGTCTGATGTAGATGCAATGAAGAGTTTAAGAATTGCTTCAATTACTTGTAATGTTTCATTGTCCAACTAATGTTTAGGAATATGTTTATCCACGTGTCAACTTGGTGAATGCCAGAATCAAACTCCAAACCAAATGTGTATAGGTTATAATAGGAATACAAGGAAGCCTGAATAGATCATATGGTTTAGCAAGTGGGTGTATGGATTAGCTAATGGAGAGGAATTTAGGATGTATGATACCTTTTGTGTTTTCTTTGGAGGTTGTACAGGAAGCTTGGAAGTCCATATAGTAGACATGGATGTTGTACAGTATGGAAGATCATGAGGGATGAATAGGTAGGCCATACATGGAGTAGCAACTAATAAGGTTGTACAATATAAATAGAGGTTGTGTGGTTGATCTTGGAGGTCATACAATAGGGATTTGAGGCCATATAGTAGCTCTTGTAGGGTGTATGGTAGGGGTTGGAGGTTGTATAGTATGTGGAGATTGAGCTACACTAGATATAAAGACAATGCACTCACCAAATATGTTAAATAATGACAAATAATTGATTCAATCCAATCCTAGAGATTTATATATGAACCTACAAAAAATATGGTGCTCCACTTTTCTAGATCCAAGAAAAGTAATACATATAAAAAATAGGGTGAGGGTTGAATCCCACTAAAAACTGAATTAGCCAAGTAGGGAAGATCTTTCACTTCCAAAATGGAAAACCAAAGAGAATCCTAGTAGGAATTCACAGTATAATGAAATAGTCCAAAACATATAAGAACTACTACCTAAAATTCATGCTTAAATAATTTTCAAGGGTGTAAAAAGATATCCAAAAACCACACCTAACTATAGAAATAATTAAATAAGAATGGGCCTAAGATATACTAAATCAATTGGCCCATTAGCAAAGGTTTGATTAATTATTTATTTTATGAAGGGAACATTATAGTCCTCCCATCCCAATTGGCCCATTAACAAAGGTTTGATTAATTATTTATTTTATGATGGGAACATTATAGTCCTCCCATCCCAAAATTTTCTTGTCCTCAAGAAAATTCAATGTCAAATGTTGTAGAATGTGTTTGCCTTCCCAAGTCGCATTGTCCAATGGTAAGTGTTTCCAACTACCAAGTATTCCTTCAAAGTACAATTCCATAGGGTCTTCTCACGTACATTAATGATCTTAGTTAGTTACAATATGAGCTTCACTTCTTCATTGAGTGGTAGATGGTCTATAGTTATCATGATGTTCTATTCCATAGCTTTCTTTAGGCAGGAGACATAAAAAATGTTATGAATGTTGCTTCCCTCTGGAAGTTCCATCTCAAAGGAACTTCACTAATGTGGCAAGCTACATGATAAGGGCCATAAAAATGTGGCTTCAATTTTTCTTTCCCTTTTTCTTTCAATGAGGACTTCCTCCCTGGCTAGTGTCTAAGATATACCAAATCTCACACTTCAAAACTTCTCTTGATTTAGTGTCTATTAGGATGCATCTTTTGTTGATTATGTGCCCTTTGTAAGTTCTCTTTCAAGAATCTCAGGATGTCTTGCCCTTCTTGAAGGTAGTCTTGGACCCTTGGTGTGTGATTTTCACCCAACATCATGTCAACAAATGAAAGGGGTTCATACCCATATAGTTCTTTGAAAGGTACCATCCCAATGGACATGTAGTAAGTGGTGTTGTAATAGTATTCCCATAGATGCATCCATTTCACCTATGCTTGTTGTTGTGCTGAAACATAGTTTTGAAGGTAGCCTTCTTGCCACTTGTTCATAACCTCCATTTGTCCATCTATCTAAGGGTGGTAGCTAGTACTTGGTGACAATTTTTTCCTTCCAATTGAAAAAGAATTGTCCAGAAAATAGTGATAAATTGACCATCCCAGTCACTAATAATGTTTCAATGCAACCTGTGTAGACAAAAGACATCTTTGAAAAATAATTTAGCTACCTGTGTGGCCTAAAAATTAGAAGATATGGTGAAGAAGTGTGTATAATTTTTTACTCTTTCAACTACCACAAAGATAGAATCCTTTCTATTTACCTTGGGAAGTCTAGTAATGAAGTCTATCGAGATACTTTCCCACTTTTATTCTCGTATAGGTAAACATTGTTGTAACCCAACAAGTAGAGTATATTTGGATTTTTTTTGCTATAAGACTCCACACTCTCTTAAGTACTATAATACATCTCATTTAAGGCATTTACATGAGAAACTCTCCTTGAGTTGTCTATAAATTTTGAGGAAACCTGGGTGTCCAGCCAAAGGTGAGACATGTATGTCCTTCAAGTTTTTCTACTTTAGTTTGGATTCAAGAATTAAGTATATCTAATTCTTATAGTAAATGATTTCTTTCACCACTTTGTATAGATCATCTTAAGTTTTTCCATCCATTAGCTCATAGGAGAATATGTTTTTAGAATATTCTACTAATAAATGTGCTTTCTAGTAAGCCGAAATCTAGGTTAGTAAGCAGATGGTGGGTTTCCTAGACAAGGCATCTACAACCACATTGTTCTTTCCCTTCACATATTCAATGTTGAAATCAAAAGCCTAATATTTCTTACCCATTTTTTTTGCCTCTCATTCAACTCTTATTGCTCCAGAAAATATCTCAAACTATTATGATCAATATGGACAACAAACATGGCACCCACTAGATACTGTTAGAACCTGGTTAGTGCATGTACTATGGCCAAGATTTCTTTTTCATAAATGGAATATAATCACTCTTTTGTGTAAGATTTTGACTACATCAGTACTATGCCAATGCCTTCTTTGGATGCATCACACTCTAAAATTAATGGTTGAGTGAAGTTAGGTAAGGCGAGTATTGCACAAGTCTTCATTACTTTTTTCAACTTATCAAAAGTGTGTTGTGTCTTTTCATTCCACTAGAAGGATCCTTTTTTGTTAACTATATTAATGGTGTGCTAAGTTGAGAGAATCCTTTTACAAACCTCCAATAATAACTTCATAGTCCAAAAAACCCTCTCAACTCAGAGAGCAATTTTTTTAATTTAAAATTTTTTTTTTGTGTGTGTCGAGGTGGGGGGGAGGTGGGGTGGAAATCAAGGATAGTCTAAATCTTCTCCTAATGAACCTATACTCCATATTTACTAACAACATGGCCAAGGTACAATATTGTTGTCATCTTGAATTCACACTTAGATTTCTTGGAAAATAAGGACCGAGCCTTCATGATCCTTAGGACTTCATCCAGATGCTTTAGGTATTCTTCTCACATCTTTCTAAAAATAAGTTTATCATCAAAGAATACTAGTAAATACTTACACATTTGTTTGTTGAAGATGTGATTCATGCATGATTGGAATGTAGCAAGTGAATTTGTTAATCCAAATAACATGACTAGGAACTCATAATTCCTATAGTGAGTGTTGGAAATATTATGATAGGCTAAGTTACTGAGAGGGGAGGGGTGAATCAATAACTTATAAATTTAATCCTTAATTAGCAATTAATCCTTCATGTGAATTCTGATCTAATTGCATGCATGAGAAACTGAAAACATTAAAGCATAACACTTATGAAACACAATTTGGTGACCCAAAAACCTTCCAAATAGAAAGTAAAACTAGAGTGGGGATGATACCCACAAGCTTTAGTACTACTATAAAGTTGTCCTATTAAGTCTTACAATGATCACTTCTAATGATCTACCCCATTAGGAGCAATAAGGACTGCTAGGTCCACCTTACAAAAGGATTTACAAACATACAATGAAGTATGCACTCAATAAAGATATTTACACAAGACTATTAGGTCTACCTTGCTAAAGGATTTGACTGGTCCACCTCTTAGGATGAAGTAGTAGCTAATCTCTGATCTATAGCTTAGTTTGCTAAATGAGATTCCTCTAAGTGTACAAATCACTTTGCTGTAATAGATAAATCTTTGCTGCTCCTTATACTACTATAGTCTTTCTAATTTTCTCTTCTCTCTTCTCTATTTATTACATTACTTCTATGCCATCCATTGGATGTGACACAATACAATACACATATACTAATTTAATTTGCAAATTATAAAGTAAGCCACAATACAAGTTTACACAAAAAATTACAAAATCAACTGAAAGTGTAGAAACTCGGGTTCTAAAGACTGACTCAGTAAGGTTTTGACACTCAAAATCCACTATCAATGCTCGACATTGTCATGCACTTGGTAGACATAGAAGCTCAGTCCATATTGATCACTTCCAAGTAGTCTTGAACTTGGTCTACACTGGTGACTCAACAAAATACTATGAAACTCGACATATAAACTAAATCACTCGATTCACACTACATAGCTTGATGAATGCTATTGCTACGAGCTCAGTATAAACTGAGTCACTTGGTTAACATTAAGCAACTTAGTTGACACTAGATTCACATCACATTAACTACAAACTCGATAAGCATTGCATAACTCAGTTTGCACTAATAAACTTGGCATACACTAAGATGCTCGATTTATACTACTAATGAATAATTTTATAGTAACTACTTGGTGCAAATTGAAAAATTTCCAAAGGACTTGGTAGGAATTGTAGAACTCAATAGCAACTAAAATAATTGTTTAACATTATTAACTATGATATGCTTGGTAGATACCTATAATTTGAATAAATGTATGTCACAATAACAAACATGACTGAAATGTCAACAATGAGAATGAAAATCCATATTCTCTACATCTTCTCCCCTCATGAGAATCTAATGGTATCCAAAATCGAGATCTATTTTTGAAAAATAAACTTTACTATGTAATTCATTTAACAATTCATTGATATTAGGGATAAGATATTTATTTTTTATTATCTTTTTGTTCAATGTGCAATAGTCCACACACATCCACATCATTCCTTCTTTTACCTAGTACTACTAAGGATTCAAAAGGCTAGAACTAGGATGGATCCATCCTTTCTCAAGAAATTCCTAAATCATATTTTTGATCTCATCTTTGAATTTATTGGGATGGTGATAGGGTGTGGTTATGACTGGTTTGGTGCCTACTTCCAACATAATATACAATATACTATACATTTGATGTATACATTTTCTCCTTCTTTATATAATATGCATTTTCTCTACAATCTTCAATCTTCTCCAATCTTCTCCAATCTTCCTTCTCTAATCTTCTTCTCCTTTTTCCTTACATCTTCTCCCCCTTTTTGACATTAATGCCAAAGATTTATGCTATATATACTTATATAGTAATGCCAAAATGTGACAAGAAATCTAAGTGTACCTTTAGGATAAGTGCCAAAGTCTTGTCCCAATTCTCTTGCAACACCTTGCATGCGTGCAATGCAATCTACACTTATGCTAACAATTTTATCATATGATCTGCAATGGAGATGTTATTGTGATGGATGATCATTTTTGCATGTGCAATGTGTTTCTGCAATGCATCCATGTTTGGCAAAATCATGTTTTGAATATCTATCAATGATGATCTTGTTCTGGCCTCTTCTCTTAGCAATTCTATGTACTTATCAGTTAGAAATCTAATCTTGGTGAAGTAGGTAGAGCTTGAACTTAGGTCAAGTTGCAACTATTGTGCACTTGCCTTTACATCCTCATCAATCTTTGACAATTTATCTCTTATTTCCTTAGTGACGATTGATGCATGACAAAATTTACTAAAAAGTAAAGGTACATTATTGTAGGAGGTCTCTAATGAACCTAGAATAGTAGATAATTCTACTTGATGAATAGAAATTTGTAACTTTATTCTCAAACTTCTTCTCAGCTCTCTACAATAATTTGTCCTGTCCATCCAAATCTTCATTATATCTTTGGACTACCTCTACTAACTAATTCAAAATTGGTTGAGAATTATCAACCTCTATGCCTAGAGCCTTTGCTAAGATATTCTTTGCATCTTCTATTATTTTGAATTCCTTGTTCCTTTCCTCTCTAAGCCTTTTTTTCTTAGCTTTCTTTTGAAGAATTTCTCCAAAAACATACATCTGATTAGGATTGAGATTAGAGATGTCCCAATTAGGAATGAAAATCTCCTCATCAAGATCTATGTCTTCTTCCTTCTCTTTTCCTTTTCCCAAAAAAATTGTGCTCGATTGAGGCTTGGTCTCAACTATCCTTGCACTTATTACTTACATGGTAGGAATGGAAACAATTGTAGAAATGGTAGAACTCACTAAAAAAGTGGATATTGTACTCATTTTTGAAATACATATAGAATAAATACCTTGAGTAACCAAAATTGATGTAGAGGGAAGAGCTTGCTACTTAGTAGATGAAGTGCTTCCCACTTCTATCAATGAGGTACTGAGTTGGACAAGTGCAAAGATTGATTGAGTGCTTGTGCTTTTAGTGTTGGTCACAATCAATCTTACTGAAGCTTTCTCTAGGCTTGGTGTTTTGAATGTTTTCCTTGGAGAATGAGGAAATGAGGTTATGATCACTGCAACAATCTTTATTGGGTTGGTTTCCTCAATATCTTGCACATCTGGTAAATCTTCCTTGGTAGCTTCCTACCCCTATTCTTTTTCATCATCTACATTATCAAAATGAGTGACTTCTTCATTATCAATCTCTTCATCTTTCTCTTGATCATCATTATCCTCATCCTTGTCACTGACACTAACTACAAAATCACTTGGCTTGTGAAGAAGATAAATATTATTCCATGTGTTTGTATCATTCTTCACAACATGTTCTATATCTTTCAATAGTACAAGACAAGTGTTGAGTCTCAAAGTTATCTTTTCATCATTTTTCTTCAAAGATTCCTTTACCTTCTTATCATCTAAATTGGACATGAGTTGCCTTAGGGTCTACTCATATATATATTTTTAGTTTTTATGGAATGCTCCCATGTTGGCTTGACTTTCTCCATTAAAACAATAGGAATTTGCTAAGCACGCTAGTCTAGGGAGTATTTCCACTTACCCATTTTAGTTATTAGCACTTCTTCTATTTTCTTTTGCTCCTCTATAGTCCTAGACTCATATTTTAGTGTCTTGAAGTTTATTATGCTAGATCCTAATTCTAATTCTTTCATCCTTTCCTCAAAGGTTGGTGGAGACCTCTTGAAGATTATGTCTCCTCCTTTATCTGCTTTCTTCTTGGATGATCTTCTAGTGAACACAACAATAGATGTCTTGGTAGGCTTGGTAATAATTACCTTAACTTTCTTCTTCATTGGCTCTTCTTCCTTTGACTTTTCTTCATCTCCTACTTCTTCATCCTCTCCTTTTCATTTAGTCCATAGAAGAGTGGAACTAGTTTTCAATTTAGTAATTCTCTTCTTGCCCTTATTGAATGCTTGAGGGAGTTTGATTTCTAGTTCTATTCTAGCCTTTGCTTCATCATAGGTGCCAAAGTATGCAGCTTTAGTATCAACAAGTTCATTTATCAATGCTTGAATTATGTCTTTGGTTTCATCAATGTTCACCTCATATCTAAGAGGTTTTACCCTTACTATCCTTGGTCTAACTACCTGAATGTATACTTGGTCACTATCAACCCTGAAAAAAACATCATTTTTGTAATCCTCAACTAGCTTCCTAGCAATCTAAATCTTTTATTCATCTTCTCTTTGAATGCATGAAAGTAGTTATCCATAATACTTGCATAGTTCTCTCCTATTTCAACAATATACTCATTAATCTAATAAAGAACAGGTACATCTTTCCTCCAAACTACTATATCTTTTGATGGGAAGAATTTTTGGACATAGAAAAATAAACAAGTCAAAAGTGAACTAAACTTACATAGATTATTCTTGGAATTTTTTATGCTCTCCATATTCTTGTTTAACTGGTTCAGCAGTAACTCAACAAGGTTGAGTGACAAGTTATTCTTGACCACCTTTTATGCTAAATCCACTACTTCACATGATACACTATTCAATCTACTCAAGCAGTAGGTTTTGTGAGTGATGACATGTGTACCAAACTTCAATTCCATGTCAGTAACACATCTAATCTTCATTCTCCTTCCATCCCACTAAACAAGGGTTTTCTTCCCCAGTTTAACCCAACCTAGGGTTTTAGTCATTTTTTCCTTTGTCAACATTGGAAGACTATTAATCTTCTGGATCATCTTCTTAGTTATTAAAATTCGTTGTTCCAACTAAAGCTAACCATTGTGCACATGACTAAGGATAAATCTCATCCATTTTACTTGGAAATCCTATGGCATATACAGAATGTGAGTTAAACCTTTTGTTTCAAGATGTTGATGCTCAGGTTTCAACACACCATTAATGCATAATTCCTTCAACAATTTATCCATCTCTAGTGTTCCAATGTCTTCTATAGCACATTTGAAATGTGAACAAATATCATTGATTAACAGTACCTTTGGTGGAATTTGTGACTGTGCTCCACTTGAATCTAGGGTTTCTATAATGGAAGGAGTCAACTTAAAATCTAGTGCCTTCCATTCTACATGTCGAACCAACCTTGTCTGAACCTCTCTTTGTTTTGTTGCTGGTGGATGCAATCTTTGCTTGGTAGGGTTTGAGAGAATATGAAAACTTTCAATAACAATTCACTCAAATCGCTTGAATGCTCTGAAGATCACTCTACATAGATAGCTCTCAAATATTTACGATGAGAAATGACTTCAATTTCATCCTTTTTCATCAAATTTTCCCATAAATGCCTAGTACAATTATTTTCTCAAATGACAAATTGCATTGAATACTTGGTAGTCTTTCATGGCTTGGTAACCAAACAAAACTTAGTTACTCTTGACCTTGCTTGGTAGGATCTTACAAACTAACCTTACTTAGTAAGGATAGTAACTTGGTAGTGATTGTCATCTCTTACTCAGTAATCCCTTTGCATCTTGAATGCTGATATAGATCTTTTTTCCTGTCAACTAAAACTAATATTAGATGTCTTCTTTAGTATCCTTGTTCTAATTCTCCTTTGAGAAATCAAGTGGAAATATTGGAGTCACCCAAATCTTGAGTGACATTATCGTTGGTCAGACTTGCATTTTTAGAAGATTTTGGAACCCATTGCTATCTCATCTACTTTGTGATGTTATCAGCTTTTTCCTTCTTTTCATCTTCAATTCTTTTAGTTTTCATATAGTTCTTAGCAAGATGACCAAGTTTTGTATAAATAAAACATCTTTTGGTAGTATCTCTTTTCATCATGTGATGTTTCTCACAATTCATTCCATTGTGTCCAAATTCTCCATAGCAATGACATCTACACCAAGTGTTATTATCCCAACCAAATATAGATTTTATAATCTTTTCTATTGGATTTGATATCTTAGTTTTGCATTTTGATGACTTGTGTCCATGCTTCTTATATTTGTGACATTTGCCTTCAAATTTTGGTTTCTCTTTGCATTCATTTTCTCTACGACCATGCTAATTACAATTGTAGCATTTTCCATTGAATTTTTCTTTCCCATTGCTCAAACATTTGTTTGATGTATGACCTATCTTACCACAATGACTATAGTGGGTCTTTGATTCTTTTGAGCTTCTTACTTGGATGATTCACCTTCTTTTGTATATCCAATTCTCACTTTTCCTTTTGTTTGTAATGGCTTTTCTCATTCAACCGATTCATGTCTCCTTGATATTTCATCATCCTTTCATTGGTTTTCCTTTTAGTATTTAGATCATTCTTTGATCTTAGATTCATGATTTCTTTATGTGCATTGGTGAGCTGATCAATGGAGGCTACTTGATAAAGGGATAGGTGTTGAATTTCATTATTTTTTCCTTCTATCTCTTCTCTTATCTTATTTTTCTCTACCATGACTTCACACAATCTTACTAATTGAATTTCTTGCTCTCTTCTTAGTTTTCTTACTTCTTCTCGAAGAGTACTATCCTTTTCAAATAGTTCTTTGATTGCTTCTTCAACTTCATCTGAATTTCTTGCGTGGATTTCTTCAATTCTTTCTTCAATGTAGAGTTGATCATTCATCTAGATTTCAAGATCTTTTCTTCTTTTCATGGATTGATAGAGTTTCTCTTTTTCTTTCTTGAGTTGTCAAATAGTCGATTCCAAATCTAGCTTCTCATTGTCAATAATAGCCT
The DNA here is from genome assembly GCA_028749045.1 of Cupressus sempervirens. NCBI lineage: Eukaryota > Viridiplantae > Streptophyta > Pinopsida > Cupressales > Cupressaceae > Cupressus > Cupressus sempervirens. Next base: position 802,671,142 of record CM053783.1, on the reverse strand, counting down.
TGTCAAGTCTGAATATCTCTATTGCCTTGTCAAGTCTGAATACCTCTATTGCCTTTGGTCTTTTCTCAAGCTGTTCAATTTTTCTCTAAGAACCACAAAGCTCTGATACTAATTTTTGGAAATATTATGTTAGGTTAATTTACTGAGAGGGGAGGGATGAATAGGTAACTGATAAAATTTAATCCTTAATTACCAATTAATCCTTCATGTGAATTTTTATCTAATTGCATGCATGAGAAACTAAAAAAATTAAAGCATAGCACTTATGTCACACAATTTGGTGACCCAAAAACTTTTCAAATAGAAAGTAAAACTAGGGTGGGATGATACCCAAAAGCTTTAGTACTGTAGTATAAAGTTGGACTGTTAAGGCTTACAATGATCACTTTTGATGATCTGCCCTATTAGGAGCAATAAGGACTACTAGGTCCACGTTGCAAAAGGATTTACGAAAATACAATGAAGTACGCACTCAGTAAAGAGATTTACACAAGACTATTACATCTACCTTGCTAAAATATTTGACTAATCCACCTGTTAGGATGAAGTAGTAGCTAATCTCTAATCTGCAACTTGGTTTGCTAAATGAGATTCCTCTAAGTGTAGAAATTACCTTGCTGTGATAGATAAATCTTTGTTGCTCATTATACTACTATAGCCTTTGTAATTTTCTCTTCTCTCTTCTTTGATTATTACATTACTTCTATATTTTCCATTGGATGTGACACAATACATTACATATATACCAATTCAATTTACAAATTACAAAGTCAACCACAATACAAGTTTACAAAAAAATTACAAAGTCGGTCCAAATTGTAGAAACTAGAGTTTTGAAGAGTGACTCAGTGAGGGTCTAATAATCAACATCCACTATCAATGCTTGACATCATCATGTACTTAGTAGATGTAGAAGCTTGGTCCATATTGATCACTTCCAAGTAGTCTTGAACTCTGTCTGCATTGGTGACTCAGTTAGTACTTTGAAAATCAGCATATAAACTAAATCGCTCAATTCACCCTACATAGCTCAGTCAATGCTATCACTATGAGCTTAGTACAAACTAAGTCACCTTGTTAACATTGAGTAGCTTAGTTAATAGTATACTTGCATTACATCAATTGTGAACTCAATAAGCACTGCACAACTCAGTTTGCACTAATAAACTCAACATACACTAAGACGCTCGGTTTATACTATTGATCAATAACTTTGTAGTAACTACTCGACGCAAACTACAAACTATCCAAAGGACTCGATATCAACTATAGAACTTGATAGCAACTAAAATGCTTGGTTAACACTGAGTAGCTTGATTAACACTAGAATTGTATCACATCAACTACAAACTCGGTAAGAACTACACAACTCAATTTGCACTGATAAACTTGGCATACAATGAGATGCTCAGTTTACACCACAGATCAATAACTTTTTAGTAACTACTCAGCGCAAACTAAAAACTATCCAAAGGACTTGATAGCAACTGTAGAACTCAGTAGCAACCAAAATGCTTGGTTAACACTATTAATTATAATTTGCTTGGTAGATACTTAGAATTTGAATAAGTGTATGTCACTAATAAAAAACATGACTGAAATGTCAACTATGAGAATGAAAATCCATATTCTCTACATCTTCTCCCCTCATGAGAATCTAATGGTATCCAAAATAGAGATCTATTTTTGAAAAATAAACTGCACCATATAATTCATCCAACAATTCAGTGATCCTAGCGATAGGATATCTATTTTTTATTGTCTTTTTGTTAAATGCACAATAGTCCACACACATGCACATCATTCCTTCCTTCTTGTTACCTAATACTACTGAGGATTCAAAAGGGCTAGAACTAGGATAGATCCATTCTTTCTCAAGCAATTCTTGAATCATCTTTTTGATCTCATTTTTTAATTTCTTGGGACTATGATAGGGTGTAGTTATGACTGGTTTGGCACCTACTTCCAACTCAATGGTATGCTCAAACCCATGATGGGGAGGTATGCTGGGAGGAATGTCTATTAAAAAATTATCATGAGAACTCAAGATATTCTAAAGATCATCATCTCATGAGGTGTATGTTGTCCTTTTATGGGTTTTTCTGAAAGAAAACAATGTTCAACCCATACAATGTCATCATAGAGAACAACCTTTTTCCCATCAACAATAAAGATGAAGTTGATTTGTTTAAAGATTTGAATGTATTAATCAAGTGTCTCAATCCATTGTATGTCTAGAATAACCTCCATATCATCTAGGTCCACTATAAATAAATCCTCTATCACAATGTGATTAGCCATGGTGATACTTAGTTGGGGGAAAAGGTGTATATAGGATAGAAGGGTCCCTCTGGTGACCTTGACCTAGAATCCTATGTGCGTATTAGTAGGTAGACCTCTTCATTTTACCAAAGATGGGTTATTGAATTTTAGAGTGGCTCTACTATTAATCATCACCATGACCCTTTGTCCTTGAAGGGTTCCCTATACAAAAAACATCATACACCTTGGGCTCCCAGACAAGGTGATGGTTCCTCCACATCATACCAAAGTTTCAATTCTCTTTGTATGGTTCAAACTAACCATTTTGGTGTGGTTGTGGGGATGGTTTTCTTCAGTAGGTAGATGCTCTTGATCATCCTCATCATCGAATATGACTTCAATGTAGTTTATTTTTCCTTTATTGAGGCATCTATGCCCAAGTCCCAATGGTCCCTTATAGTTGAAACATAATTTCTTTGTCCTTTAGAAATACTGGCAGTTTGGAATGTGAGTAACCTCATAAGGATGATTTTGATGATGATGTTATGCTCCATACCTTCTTTATAGCCTCCAAAATGGAGGCAAGATTGAACCCTTTTACCCAACCCTTCACTGGTTTTTTCAATTCATCCATGAAGAGTACTATCTATCTCCTTTTGAAAATGTTTATGACCAAAATAGAGAGTTTCTAAAATTTTGTGATGTAATGGTCAACTAATCTAGTTTTCTTCAGTTGTGATGATTCTTTGAAATTAAGTTTTGGATCTTTACCATCAAATTGAACTATCAATATTTTAGTAAATTATACATAAGTATTTATTTGGTAATGCCCCAGTGTGATGGTACCAAGATGCCACCATTCATGAGCCACTCCCTCCAAGTGTAGTGTTGCAAATTTTATTGCTTCTTCTTCTACCATAGGATTAAGTTGGAAGTAAGTATCAAACTTCATTACCTAGAGAAGACATGGATCTAGATTCATTAAATGGTGATAGATTCACCTTACTCAACTTCCTTCTAAGATCATCATTAAAATATCCTCAATTTCTACCTCGAGGATATCTCATTCTTAGTTCTGTGTAGTTTTTGTAGGATATATCCTCCTCCAAATTTGCATTCTTCCAATTTTCTCTCAACTTTTCTTGAACTTCCTCAAAGGCTATCTTCTTTTCTCCATGTGGTACCTTCATCCATGGAGGGAAAGATAGCATGGAGGGTTGAATGCATGCTAGATGAGGGTTTGCCTTACCTAACACTGGGTTTGCCCTATGACCATTTTGTTCATCGTATATTTTATTATCTACCAATTTCCTAAGAGTTTCTTCCATAAGTCATTGAGTATCATTGATCTATGTCTAATTCCTCAAAAGATCTCTTAGCAGTGCCAAGCATTTGACAACAGGGGGTTCTTGTTCCACCATTTTATCAACTGAATGGGATCTTTTTCTCTTTCAGCTATAAACTTTCATTCACTATTCATAGGCTAGTAGGATGACTACGCTTTGATACCACTATAATTTTTTTTTTTTTGACTAACCTTCAAGAATAGGTTTATCAGTGTGTGGACCTAGTGAATGCTAGAATCAAACTCAAGACCAAATGTGTATGGGTCATAATAGTCATACAGGGAGTCTTGAATAGGCCATATAGTTTAGCAAGAGGGCATATGGACCAGCTACTGGGTTAAAATTTAGGATGTATGATATCTTTGGTGTTTTCTTTGGAGGTTGTATGGGAAGGATGGAAGTTCATGCAATTAGACTTGGAGGTCATAGGGTATGGAAGATCATGAGGAGAGAATAGGTAGGTCATACGTGGAGTAGTAACTGATAAGGTCATATGGTATAAATGGAGGTCATACATTAGGTCTTGGAGGTCATACAATTGATATTGGAGGTCATATGGTAGGGCTTTAAGGTCATATAGTAAGGCTTTGAGGCTTTATTGTATGTGAAGATCAAGTTACACTAGATATCAAGATAATACACTCATCAAATATGTTAAATAATGACAAAATAATTGATTCAATCTAATTCCAAAGATTTGTATATGAACCTACAATAAATATGGTGCTCCAATTTTCCAGATCCAAGAAAAGTAATAAACATATGAAATAGGTTGAGGGTTGAATCCCACTAAAACTGAATTAGCCAAGTAGGGAAGACCTTTCACTTCTAAAATGGTGATCCAAAGAGAATCCCAATGGGAATTTGCAATACAAAGAAATAATCTAAATCACATAACAACTACTACCTACAAGTTGTGCTTAAATACCCATCAAGGAAAACCTTTCTGAGGGTGTACAAAGATAGCCAACAGCCACACCTACCTATGAAAATAATTAAATAAAATTGGGTCTGAGATATTACTCAATAAATTGGCCAATTAAGAAAGGTTTGATTAATTATTTGTTTTATGACAGGAACATTACATTACTTTAGATACCTATGAAATAGAAATTGAAGAAAAATAAATTAACAGTATACAAAGAAGATTCTTCAAGTATTACCAAGTGTGTAATGTGTTCATATGTTCTTGTCTCATTCTTAAAATATATACAAGGGAGTTCCCCCTCTTAAATGTAGAGGAATATCACACGATGAAGTGGTTTATCCTCTAGTTGTATTTAGTTTTCACACTTCCATTGGGTGCATTGTCAAGAGTTTTAAAGGGACAAGTTTGATTACCAATAGAAAATATTTATCACATAAGAGATGATTGCATTTCATTATGGAAATATAGTGATAATAAATAATAGTGTAGACATAAAATGAAACTATAGTGGTAATTGATATGGAGTTCATAGAAATGAGCATCATAGACACATCTACATCATCATGGAAGAAATGATAGTCATTAGTGACTATGGTGAAGTTCTCTAGCCACTCGATGATGGGACCATATTATTGGTATCTAGTTTTGATAGATTTAGTTTGAGCTTCACTTGGTTTTGAGAATCCTTTAATATTCTCTACTTAACAAGGCCAACCACGTAAAGGTGGAAGCTCACTTGCACACACCCCCCCCCCCCCCCCTTCCCCATAATCACTCTAAATTTCCCATTAATATCTAAGTAAATATTTCATTTATTCATTCATTCATTCGAGAACTATAACATTGAATCATTACAATCACATAATATTCATTAACATGACATGATGTGTCCTCTACTTTTTTTGAGCACAAGGTTTATGTGCCCTTGCAATGAAAATTGGGTTTAACTCTAAACATATGTTTTAAATGTTATAAGTGCTTCATTAATCTAAAGAACATAAAAGGGATTTTTCTTTATCTAATAGTGCCACATCATCTACAATCACATTTTTCTCAGCATCAACCTCAACATGCTCAACACTAACATCACACTCGAGTCTATCACCATGATGTTCTGCATACTCAAAAAAAATCACACAAGGGTTACACCAATTGAAAATTAAGATGTTAAATTTTATTAATAATTAATTTTCTCTTTTTAGTAGAAATTGAATATATACCTCTATCACTGTGATGCACATCAGAGCCTTCTTCATGTGTAGGATTTGTGTCAGAAGTAGAAGGTTGTAGTGGAATGTCATGCACATTGTCATCATTGTTCAAAATTAACATCAAATAGATTATTTCTCATGAAGTTATCAATTTGAATTATTATTAATTAGGTGTATTTACCAATGTCTAAACCAATGCACAAGAATCTTCTACATCTCTTTGGCCACTAGAATCTGCATATTGGTGGGAAACCACTGCTTTATAGCATTCTTTAAAGCCAATTTGTTTGTCCTCTTCTATGGGCACTAGATTAGATTCAATGACCTGCATTTTTTGTATAATATCATCAATATTGAATGTATTTCTTATTTATAATTTTATATTAAAAAATTGATAGAAATTTCATTTACTGCTACTTACAATTTGTGAATAAATTTTCATATATCCACTAGAGCCAAGATGGTGTTGGCCAACCTTATATTTTCTAGCTTGTGTAGCCTTTGATGTATCTTGCAGCCTATATATGTAAAATTTGAAATATGTTACAAATATCTTGTATTATGTAAATATAAAGACCACTAATTGGTGCATAATTATATTAATACTACCACATACCTATTTTTTCCCATTGGTGTTTTAACTCCTTTTTAGTCTTATCTCTTTTATATCTTCAATGATTTGATTCCAGTCCATCTCTAGAACCATAGGAGACTACTTGTACTCTGGGTTGACCTTTAGAGCCCTTCTATATTGGTCTCTCATAGACTTTAGATGTTTGCAACCTATTTTTAAGAATTTGGACTCTATTAAAAATATTTTGACCAAAGAGATCCTCTAGAGATTTTATGAGATGATCTTTTAGTTCAGGGCCTTGCTCATTCCACCTTTTAATAGAAAACAAAATTGTTTGATAAAAAAAATAGTTCAAGCTATGTACCTCAAATATATTACAACTACTGGATGAATGTAAAAATATTCTACCAATTATATGAAACTACGTATCTTTTACATAATGTACACCCAAATATCTTCAATATTAAATAAAAAAAGTTTCATAAAAAAATCATTTCTTAACAAATCATCATGGTATCATTAGTTAAAAATGAGTTATGAATAAGCAAACTACAATTACATTCTAAATAATTACAATTTTAAAGTACCTAGAAGCTTAGGTAATTTTAAGGTAATGATATCTTTCTCAATCATCAATAATGATGCCTCTAAAGATCCAGTAGAAGTAACATAGGCTTCTCTAGGAAAGGATGGTAAATTATCACTAGTATTGGTATATGTTCTATCATCATGAGGTGTAGCCGTCATTGCAAAAAGTGAATCAATGACATACTATGATCAAATGAAAAAGAAACTACAAATCAAAACATATTTAATACATATAAAAATGTAGCAAAACAAGGATTTACTAGCTCTAGTTAAACCAAGCATGAATTTTTGCATGCTCCTTGTTATTGATCATGTAGTTAGCAATATTAGAGTGTTGGCTGACCTTGTTGAAGGAGGTGTATGCCTATCATCAAGACCTAAAAATAATCATATATACAATGTATTGTCTTTTTAAAATATAGATTGTAAAAACATGACAATAGTAATATAAAACTATCATTAATAATCATGAAGAAAATAATGGTGTTGTTTTGACTATTAAAGGACTACAATAGAGAAGTACGATATATGGTGATTTTGATGATGTCCCTTTTTATGGTTGAAAATTAAAATCACATACCTATAGGAATTGCACTAGTACCCTTGTCAGGTCCAACAACTCGGTGAGGTCTCAACAAATGTTGTAGCAACACATACATATTTTGGTTCATGATCCATAAATTAGTGTAAAACATAAAGCTTTATTGAACTATTGTACTAGCTAAAGATTCATTTTTTCTTACTTACAAACGATGTGAACTTCAACACAATTCATTTCTTATGGCCTCTTTCTCTTCGGTTGGATTTGGATCCATCACAAGTGCAAGAATTTGTAGATTGATGTTTTTTAGGCTCTTTTTACACATTATTATAGGGCCAATGGTATATGCGATGTCATCATGGCATAATATTGTGGCCATCATATTAGAAACTAATTACTCTTGTGTAATTGGTTTTTTCCCTTTTCCAAAGTATCAAATTATGATAAAAACACCAGTAAAACAATCAAAACAAGTCCAAAACCTTAAGGAAAATAACATAATGATATGATATTTTGTAAAATTATAATTACACCAAATTTTACACAAAAGGTTTACATGTGTTGAAGAAGGGGTGGGAGAAACATCCCTACCATTGTCATCTGATGGATCGGTCATGTTGCCCCATGACAAATATTATATATAAAAACATCAACATAATGAAAGAAATAGTTGACTTAGCAAAAAAACTTATTAATAAAATGGTTTATTGTATATTGGAGTTATGAATTTTAAGTACTTAGTTTAAATATTACATATATAATACTTACAAGTCCCATGATAGTAACTTTCTTTGTATTCATGCGACTCAAATTGTAATCTATTATCATCTCTTCCCCTACACATTCATTTTATTGCACATACAAAAATATGATTTCCCTCACATGCCTCAAAAATGCAATTGGATTGCTTATTAGTTGACCCAAGATGTGTACTATTTATAAAACTTTGTTTCTTTTGGTCGTCCATCAATGTACACAACAAATTTTTTACTTTGACCCAAGATGCTTACTATTTATAAAACTTTATTAAATTTATTCTCTCTCTCTCTCTCTCTCTCTCTCTCTCTCTCTCTCTCTCTCTCTCTCTCTCACACACACACACACACACACACACACACACACACACACACACATTAAATCACAAGATGTCTTTAATTTACTATATTTTTAAACTCAACTAATAATAATATTTAGAGTTTATTATTAAAATGAAACTCCTAAAAAAATTATTATTAAATTAAATTAATATAATTATGCCAAAATTAGAACTTTAAATAAATCATTTAAATTTAATTTTTTTATTTAATTGATTTATCAATTAATTAAATATAATGAAATATTGATTTTTCTTCATAAAATTCTTGTTAAATTAAATCATTTAATTTTTTTTATTTGATTTAATTCTAACTAAAAATTATGCAGACCCACAAAACTAAATTGAAAACTCACAAAAAGATAGCGTACTAAATCCAACTCAAGGGTCAAAAACATGAATTCACATCACATGACAAATTTAGAAGGGTAGATAACTCAAAAACTTGTCCTAATTTCTAGGATAATTGGCTTAGGGTTAGGATTTGGACTCAAAAATTATCTCCCCTCTTTTACCATTGAGATACTATGATAGGGCATACTCATCCTAAGAATTTAGGGAAGTTGATGCATGGTACCTACAATCTGCATAAAAGTCAAGCATGTACATATACATATAAATCTAAACTAAATAAGAAATGGCAAGGAGTGGTGCATCATGTAGATCTCAACTAGCAAGTGACTATTACTCCCTCCCTCAACCACATTAGAAACATCAAACATAAAGTAAAACATACAAGTACACCATACACATGCAAGTATGGGGTAGGTAACCATAGAAACTACATATAAATCATTCATCTAACTATCATCATGAAATTACTTAAAATCACTATATGAACATACATGTATCATCATTGAAAGAGTAATCATGACCACATGAAATAACTAAGTATCAAGTAGCTCATCAAATATATAAACTGAAACTAAAACAATATCCAATCAAATCTAGTAATCCAAGTACTGCTAATCACAAAACATAACCATAAAAATGGCCTAAAAGAATCTAGAAAACCAAGATGAAAATTAAACTAGGGGTAGGCATTACATGTTATTTTTCAAACATGTCAAAATTATGCATCCATCTATGAGTTGATATTAAATAAATGGGTCATGATAGATTAACTTATATGTACATTTCTACCTCTTAAACTATTTGCTAGATCAATTATGGTTGGCATAACATTGAGATCTCCATTATAATGAGTTTCTTTAACCAATAAATAAACACCTTTCCATTTAAATGAGTGACAATTTTATTGAGATAATTTAGTCCATACCATCATCCAAACAATATTGTTTACAAGATACGAATCAAGTGCATCCCACTCACAAGCAACTGTATAAAATAAATAGACCAATTAGAAATAAATTATATTGATGGTGGATAAGAATTAATTAACTACAATAACATCTTTTAATTACCTCTCACTTTCCTCAATCTACCTTTCCCCATCAAGTACTACCCTTCAAATCTATTAATGGAGTTGAAATCTCAAATGTGATCTACATAGATCTTTGATACAAACTTGGAAAGATATTCACTAATGTATACCATGGTCTAGTATACCATATATCCCTTGACCATAGAACCCTCAAGATTTGCTCTTTGTTAAACCAAGCCCTTTAAAAATTTCAAGTGTCTCTCAAGCTTCCACATTGACCTAGTTGGTATAGGTATACACAATTCAATCTCCTCAACTAGATGTATGAGGTAGTGTTCTTGTGCTTAAAAAAAATTGAAGGTAAAAACTTTTGCATCTCACACAAAAGTTCAAGAGTTTTTCTCTTCCAATTCTTTATGTCTTTTTTATCAATTTCTTTAGATGAAAACTACCTAGAAGATGTTCATCATGCAAGAACATATTAATGAGACTTAAAAAAATTATATAATATATTATAGAAAAAGAAAAGAAAGATGCAAAAATAATATCTATACAACAAATTTTAAAAATTACGCTTCTAACCTCATGTATTCCCCAAGATCATATATAACTTGTTTGATACTCATGTTGTCAAAGTTGTGAGGGAGAGATAGAGATAGAATGTACTATAATAATAATAAAATGATCTTTTCGATATAATACAAAATAAGACAATAAAAGTACATGATGATCTATAAGTTTATTGTAAATAAAGAAGAACATAAATTACCTTGACGAAGGTATGCCAATCATGTGTTTTCAACCCTAGCCCTAAATCACCTTTCTTTGATATAGGACTGCTTATGGTTGTAGAAAATCCTATGGGGGATTTTGTTTCTTTTTTATGGCATCAATTTGCTGTAGCATTAATAACTAGCAATGACACTCGTATTAATTTGGTTTCTATTTCTATTTGATTCAAGGAAAAACTTCAATGCATGATTAGATTCATCAATGTCATTATAAATTTTGACCAATTTTTCTTTGTCACACATTCCATCCAATATTTTTCCATAGTGTCTATGTAACATTCTTTCCAATATAGATAGCATCAAACAAATGCCTGATTGGGAGGTTATCATAATATGATAACCTACTAAATTGTCTAGGATAGCTTTTAAGTCCTTTTGGAAATTTCTCATCAATGCCTTGACAACCTTCATGAACATCAATTACATCATTACTAAATAAAAGACAATATCCAAATTTTGATTTCATACAAAAACTTGCATCAGATGGAATGAAATTACCTTGATGATTCATTCTATTGTATTTCAATTTCCATGTGTGTGGTGTCATTCTTCATGGCTTTGGTGTTGTCTCCCCTTTCCCATTGAAAATATGGTTTTTAGTAGCTTGATATAATTTTTGTGGAGAAAGTGTCTATGCTCATCAAACACCTACTTTCCTAAACTTTTTGAATGAGGAGATTTTATCTTTGGACCACAAATTGGACATGCAAATCTTCCCTTTGTCTAAAGACCTACAAGTTCATGTATAATTGGGTGAAATGTGTACTAGAAGATTCATATTTAAAACTATCACACACAACTTAAACATACAACAAAAATGTGTTAGCACTATTACATACCAAAAATATGGATTAATAGCTTTACATACCACAAAAATGTGTACTTTAGGGGCATCATGTATTATCCATACAAGCACTATACAGAATTGAAATTCTATTTCACCAATTGATCTAGAGATGTCATATATAGTGACCCCATTCCATAACTCTAACAACTCATAAATCAAGGGCTCAATATATACATGTTCAAAATAACAATGGGAAAGTAAACTTTGAGAGGGGAGGGGTATTGAATCAACACTCCAAAACTTTAACCATAAAACATTCACCACATATTCATCTCACAATTTAGCATGTAAGCTTAACTAGATAACTAAACATGTTCATCCATAGCATGAAACAAATAACACATAACACAATAGATTTTTTACCCAAAAACACTTCCAATGAGAAGGTAAAACTAGGTTGGGCATGACACCCACAAATATTCACTATTGAAAATGTCAAGTGTAGCCAATTAAGTTTACAATAAGTTTGATCATAAACTATGATCTACCTTGTGAGAGGTTTTCCCTGTTAAAGGCTTACAAAGACTGTTAGGTCTCACCATATTAAAAGACTTCAACACCCTGCTTAAAGTGTGCCTTGTTAGAGGACTTAAAATTACAATAAAGAAAGCACTTGGTTGAGAGATTTAAAAAAGTCTGTTAAGACTACTCTATTAGGATATTTACTCTGTATAATGTATTAAAATGATTTAGCACCATGATCCTTTGGTTAGCACTCTATGCTAGAATATTGGAAAGATTGGTTGGAAGCATGAATTCTAATTATATGTTACATTCATGATTGAGTTTGTCATTGATGTCAACATAGCATGTTTGATGTCTTCTATAGTATCTAACAGAAGAACATCAGAAAGATCAAGTTCATATAGATGGGTAGTTGAGCATGATAAGTACCTAAGGTTATGGGAGATAATTTTGAGTATCTGGTAAATGTAGTTAATGTTGGAAGCAGAAAGGATAAGTCTAGAAGAAGTTATGTAAGTATTGGTGATGTCTATTCTAAGATGGAGTTTATAGAGGCATGTTCTAGTAAACATGTTATATCTCTTACCAGAGTTTATTTCTTAAGGATCAAAGTTGGGGCCATGAAGCAAACATGTTGGCGATGATGTTGCTAAGCTTTCTTGTCATAATATTGTGTGTATGGAAAGTTATTCAAGTTGTAAGGCAGAAGATTAAGGTTATCACTAAGTGTAACATGTTCTTAATGTGGTCCTATAATAATTAATTGAGAAGGACTAACAACTGACTTAGGAATTGTTTAATGGACTCAGTATAAAGGAAGGACATTTTCCTTTATCATGTTATTGAAGAAACATATTATGAATCTTCAAAAGGTAGTAGAGACTCTGAAATGCAAAGTTGAGAAGAGTAGTGTGGAAGTGAATAAAACTTTATTACCGAGGTTTTGCTAAGTGATTCAAGGTTTGGTATTTAGATCTTAGGTTGATGACCTAGTCTACAAGGTTTGACAATGAATGGTCTGATTGACAAGATAGAGGAAAGAAGAAGATACTAGTAAATTACTTGATTGAGTAGTGAGTTCTTCTTGTAGTTGAAATTGCATGTTTGGGAAATGGGTTTTTCTTGCATACATTATACCACAACTCCTAACAAGGTTGGCACAACTCCTAATTGGGTTGGCACAACTCCTAACAAGGATTCAAAGTCTCCTAATAGGGACTCATTATACTAAATGTTGCAATAGACTCCTAACAAGGTCCATCCTCTAACAAGGAATATTTATATTAGTACATGATCTTGTGGGCATGATTCCCACCAAGGTTTTTTCTAGTCAATATATCTAGTGTAATTATCTATGTGCATCTTTGTATGGTTTCTATTTACTTTGGTTGAATGGTTAAGTTTGTTTAAAGAAGATAAGTATGTTAACTATTGGATAACTAATTCACCCTTGCCCCCTCTCAGTTATCTTGGTGGAATTGTTGGAAATATTCAAGATATAATAGGTTACTGAGAGGGGAGGGGTGAATCAGTAACAATAAAACTTTTAAGTCAATTTAGAATAACCATATACAACATTTAATCATCTAGCCTGCTACATAAAAGAACTATTAAACATTTAAACCATATATGCACAGAGATTTGGTGGCCCAGAAACCTTCCAAAATAGAAAGTAAAACTGGGGTGGGGATGATACCCACAAAGCTTCATTACTACAGTATGAAGTTAGCCAGTTAAGGCTTACAATGATCACTTCTAGTGATCTGCCCTATTAGGAGCACAAAGGATTGCTAGATCCACCTTGTTAGAGGATTTACAAACATACTTTACAAGTATGCACTCTGTTAGGAGATTTGAATAAAGACGGTTAAGTCTACCTTGTTAAAGGATTTACAAGAATGATTCACCTGTTAGGATGAACCAACAGATCAACTTACAACTTGACTAGATTCTTTATTGTAGATCACCTTCTGTGATTGATGAAATCATTTTTGCTCCTTGTAGACCTTGCTGAGTATTCTTTACTGCTGATGAATTCGCATATCATATCTTATGTCCCTCTTTTGTGCAATATTCTATATCTTGTATATCTTCCTTGTATCTCTATGTTGAATGATATAATACATTACATATATATACCATTCCAATAATTATTCATGCAAGGTCGACCAAACACAAGTAAAAAAAATATAACTGAGTCGGCCAAATAGTAAAATAAACTCGAGTTCTTCAGATAGACTTGATGATCTTTTGATATGCGGCATCCACTACATTACTTGGCATCATCATGCACTCAGTAGAGGTAGGGGCTCGGTTCATACTAGTCATACAATGTTGCCTGGAACTTGGTAACCATTGGTGACTCGGTAGATATAGTGTCACTCAGTAGAAACTAACTTCTTTGTTAACCTCCTGAGCTCGGTTATCACTGAGTCCTTCCTCACTCAGTCATCACTGAGTGCTTCCTCACTCAATTAATACCGAGTGCATCTTTACTTGGTTAACACTAAGTGCATCTTCACTTGGTTAACACTAAGTGCTTCTTCACACGGTTAGAATTGTGTCTTCGATGCTTGGTTTGGACTGTATCTTTGACGCTCAGTTTGAACTGTGTCTTCAGTGCTCGGTTTGAACTGTGTCTTCAGTGCTCAATTTGAACTGTGTCTTCAGTGCTCAGTTTGAATTGAGTTGCCATCACTCGGTCTGAACTGTATTACTCGGTGCTCAGTTAGAACTGTGAGATGAGTGTTGTCACTAATGGAAAATAACTTTATGCCAACAATCTCCCCCTTTGGCATTAGTGACAAAAACAATTATGATTCAAAATTTATGTGAAAAAATTGACATATAGTTCTGAATTTTCAAAATTGATCTTTGCAAGTCTTATTACACATATCTTTCTTACATGTATCTCCCCCATACAATATGCACAATATTTACAAGTCATTACACATATTTCTTGCACAATTATCTCTTGGAGTGTGCTATCTCCCCCCTTTTGACAATAATGCCAAATTAAACAATATATATTTACACAAAGATTCCAAAATGAGAGATAAACTCATAATGTACCTTGAGAATAAGAGCCAATGTCTTATCCCAATTTTTTTGTAAAAGTTTGCTGGTGGAGAGTGCTATTTGAACTTCTGTAGAGATTTCAATCATATGATCTGCAATTGAGAAGTTTTTGTCATGAATCAATATTTTGGAATGGGCAATATGCTTTTATATTGTGTCCATGATAGGAAGGATCATATTTCGGATGTCAATCAGAGTACACCTGATCCTTGCTTCCACTCTCAATAATTCTACCTGTTTCTCTGAAAAAAATCTTATTCTGAGATGATGGGATGAACTTGAACTATGGTCAAGCTGTAACATTTGGGCACTGACCTTCATATCCTCATCAATTTTATTCAACTTTTCTTTGATTTTCTTTTATTCAACATTTATGCAATATGCTGAGCAATGTGCTCAAGCACCTTATTGTCAAATTTCTTCTCTACTTTTTCAATCAATTTTTCTTGGCTGGAGGTATCCTCATTGAATTTATATACAGCCTCTTCTAACTGAATCAAAATGTATTGAGTAGAATCTACTTCAACACCTATAGCCTCTATTAGAATATTCTTAGCACTTTCAATAATACTATATTTCTGGTCTCTCTCTCATGCCTCAATTGTTTTTACCTTGCCTTCTGCTCTAATAGCTGACTGATCATTCTCATTTCATTGACTGATGCAGTATCTAGATCTATCTTAGGAATGACAATGTCCTTATCCAAGTCTATTTCCTCATCCACTGCCTTGCTGGAAAACATGTATCTCTTTGCTTTTCCTGCAGTGACTTCACCTTTTTCCTTTGAAACTGAAACAATAGTTGATGAGGCTAGACTGGCTGACAAAACTGGAATTGGACTAACTAGAGGAAGATTGAGAGAAGTGCTAACAGTATCAAAAATTGATGTTCCTCCCAAGATTGATGTACAGGTTGGAATGGGAGAACTAACAAATGCAAAAATTGTAGCAGATGAAATTGTCAAAATTGAAGTAGCAATGGGTACATTTACTGTACACTCTACAGTAGAAGTTGATATGCTTGGTGAACTTATTGTTGTAGCTGATGATGACTCGATCAATGAAGATGGCTGTAGCTCGGTTAATGAAGTGGTAGACACTTGCATAGATGGTACCCAGAGCTGAGAGGAGATAGGTGAATATTGAGCAATTGATGAAGCTGTTGTGCACACAATCTCACCAGTAGAAGCTATCTCCATAGTTGATGTAGCTACTTTAGGTGGAGAGTGAGGAAGAGATGCAATGACTTTGGCTGCAATTTTTACAGGATCATCTTCCTCCTTAGCTTGTTCAACTTCTTCTTCCTCCATTTCATCTTCCTTGTCTTCTTCCTTAACATTTATCATCATTGAATGTAGATCCCTTGGAATATCTTCAATATCATCATCATCACTGTTGTCATTGTCCTTGATTTCAACAATATCCTCACTAGATTTATGTAGATGATAGATATGTTTCCACATGTTTGTTGCATCATTTACAACATGCTCAATGTCTTTGATTAGTATCAAACAAGTGTGGAATCTAATCATCATCTTACCTTCATGATCTTTCAGTGATTTCTTCACTTCTGCATCAGTGAGACTCAATAGGAGATTTTTTAGGGTTTGCTCAAAGATATCCTTGACAGTCTTGATTGCAATTTCCCATCTTGGTTGCAACCTCTCCAATAGCTCTTTAGGGATCTAAGAGGCAATCTCATCCGGAGAGTATTTCTATCTTCCTATTTTACTCAATACCAGTTCCTCAATCTACATTTTCTCCTGTTCTATTCTTGTTTCAAACTTCAATGCTTTGAAGTTTGTGAAGCTAGCACCTTCTTCTAATTCCTTCAACCTTGCCTCAAATGTGAGTGGAGGCTTGACAAGTACAGGTTCCTTCTTCGCCTTACCTTTCTTTCGTTGAGGCTCCTCTACTTTTTCTAACTTGGTTTCCTCTTCTTCTTCATCATCTTCTCCTTTCCCTTCAGTAATCATCAAAGGACCAACTTCTATTTTTAGCTTTGCAATCCTCCTCTTTCCTTTGCTAATGACCTGAGGGATTTTGATTTGAAGCTCAATTCTGGCCTTAGCTTCATCATAAGTTCCAAAGACTGGTTGCTTTGGGTCTATTGGTTCATTCACCAGTGCTTCTATGATATCTTTGGTTTCATCAATATTGACCCCATAAGGAAGAGGTTTCACCCATGCAACTCGGGGTCTAACTGCTTGTATGTATACTTTGTCACAATCTACCATAAAGCATACATCTTCTTTGTATTCCTCAACTAGTTTAGGTGGAATCCAGAACCTATTGTTCATTCTTTCCTTAAAATCTTCAAAGTAATTATCCAAAACACTGTCAAAAATTTCACCAAACTCTACAATGAACTCATTTATTTGATAAAGAACGGGAATATCTTTTCTCCATGCTACTGATCCTTTTGATGGAAAAGACTTTTGAACATAGAAAAATAAACAAATCAAAAGTGAACCGAATTCACAGGAGTTGTTCTTTGAAGTCCTTATGCTTTCCATATTTTTATTAAATTGAGACAAAAGCAATTCAGACAGATCAAACTCAACATTCTTCTTTACTACCTTATATGCTAAATCTACTGCTTCACAAGGTACACTGTTTGGATGGCTCGAACTATAAATTTTATGAGCAATGACATGAATACCAAATCTTAATTCAGCATCAGCTACTGTACTGAGCTTAAGTCCTCTACCATCCCATTCTGCTTGGGTTAGCCTTTGCAATTCTTCTCGACCTAGGGTTTTGGTAGACTTAGCTTTGCTCAACATGGGAAGGCTAGTAATCTTGTTAATCATTTTCTTTGTGATAAGCACTGGTTGCTCTAACCACAATTGCCCATTGTGAACCCGACTAAGTACATACCTAACCCATTTAACTTGAAAATTCCTTGGAAAATGTGAAATGTGGGTTAACCCTTTTGTTTCAAGATGCTTATGCTTGGGTTTCAAATTTCCATATATGCTCATTTCTCCTAGGGCATTATCAATTTCTAGGTTTTCAAGTTCTTGAATGGAACATTTGAAATGAGAGCGAATGCCATTTAAAAGGAGTACCTTTGGAGGAATTTGAGACTGAGCACCATTAGGATCAAGTGATTCTGCAATTGCTAGTGCCAATTTAAAGTTTGGCACCTTCCATTCCACACCTTTAACCAGCATTTATGAGCCTCTCTTTGCCTTGGAGCTGCTACTTCCGAATGCCATTGCTGCTCGGTAAGTGAAGAGAAATTCTGAACAGATTCTTTGCCCTTTAAAATTTTCTCAAATTTTATTTAAGCTTGCTCTGGAATCGCAGAAGATAACTTAGCTCAAAGTTCGTAGTGAAGAATGAGATCAAAATTTTCCCTTTTTGACAAAATTTTTTTCATAAATGCTTGGTATGATGGTAGATGAAATGACAAGTTGTCATCCACTTGCTCGGTAGATACTATCAAGTCAGTGATCAAAAGAAAACATTGATGTACCGACCTAACTCGGTAAGGTCACAAACCGACCTTGCTCGGTTGATATAACTCAGTAAATGAAACTTTATTGCACCCGACCGAACTCGATTAAGTCTAGGATCAAAGTGTATCTGAATACTGTTCTGATCATCTTTCTTCTTGTGGAACTATTTAGGATAATTCTTGGAGGATGCAATTCCATACTTTCTTTTATGAATATTAATTGGAGATGTGATAGTGCCATTGCTTGACTTATCTTGTTCGGTAGATTTTGGAATCCATTGTTGCTTCATTTGCTTCCGAATGTTGTCTACTTTGATTTTCTTCTCATCTTCAATTCTTTCTATATTCATGCAATTTCTAGCTATATGACCAAGTTCTGTACATGTATAGCACCTTACAGTAGTGTCCTTCTTCCTTAGGTGATGTCTTGCACAATTTATGCCAGTATGTCCATATTCTCCACAATAGTGACATCTGCACTAGGTGTTGTAGTCCCATCCAAATATGGCTTTGACAAGTTGTTCAGCTAGATTGAATGATTTGGATCTACATTGGAATGCCTTGTGACCATGTTTTTTGCATTTGTGGCAGTTGCCTTCAAATTTTGGTTTTTCTTTGCACTCATTTGCTTTGTGACCATGCTGATTGCAATTGAAGCATTTAGCATTGAGTTTTTCTTTTCCATTGCTCCAGCATTTGTTTGCTGTATGACCTAACTTTCCATAGTGATTACAAGTGGGTTTTTGATTCCTTTGTTCACCTTGTTTGGAGGATTCACCTTCTTCCATGTATCCAAGACCAGCTTTACCTTTATGTCTATAAAGATTTTCCTCATTTTGTTGATTTAATTGATTCATATCTACTTGGGATTTCATCATTCTTTCATTGACTTGCCTTTCAGAGATTAGATCATTTTCCAAGCTTTCATTGATTTGTCTCTTAGTTCTTAAATCATTCTGTAGACTTTCATTTTGTACTCTGAGAATCCTGATTTCTTCATTTGCATTAGAGAGTTGGTCTATAAGGTCTTCATGCTAATGGGATTGATTATGAATTTTATGGCTTTTATCTTCCAATTCTTCTTGTGCTTTGTTTCTTTGTTCCAAAACTTCACATAGCTTAATTGACTGTATTTCTTGCTCTCTTTTAAGCTTTCCTACCTCTTCTTGTAGAGATCCATTCTTTTCTAGAAGTTATTTGATTGCCTTGTCAACTTCTTCTGAACTACTTGATGGTAACAAATCTTCAATCTTTTCTTCAACATAGTGATGGTCATTCATTTGTCTTGCAAGTTCCTTTCTTCTTTTTAGGGATTGAGAAAGATGCTCCTTTGCTTGTTTGAGTTGAACCATGGCCATTTCTAGATCTAACTTTTCATTTTCAATAACTTTCTCCAGTCCGAATATCTCCATAACTTAGATCTTTGCTCAAGCTGTCAAACTTTGTCCTGAGAACCAAAAAGCTCTAATACCAATTGTTGAAAATATTCAAGATATAATAGGTTACTGAGAGGGGAGGGGTGAATTAGTAACAATAAAACTTTTAAGTCAATTTAGAATAACCATATACAACATTTACTCATCTAGCCTGCTGCATAAAAGAACTATTAAACATTTAAACCATATATGCACAAAGATTTGGTGACCCAAAAACCTTCCAAAATAGAAAGTAAAACTGGGGTGGGGATGATACCCACAAAGCTTCATTACTGCAGTGTGAAGTTAGCCAGTTAAGGCTTACAATGATCACTTCTGGTGATCTACCCTATTAGGAGCACAAAGGATTGCTAGATCCACCTTGTTAGAGGATTTACAAACATACTTTACAAGTATGCACTCTGTTAGGAGATTTGAATAAAGACGGTTAAGTCTACCTTGTTAAAGGATTTACAAGAATGATTCACCTGTTAGGATGAACCAACAGATCAACTTACAACTTGACTGGATTCTTTATTGTAGATCACCTTCTGTGATTGATGAAATCATTTCTGCTCCTTGTAGACCTTTCTAAGTATTCTTTACTGCTGATGAATTCACATATCATATCTTATGTCCCTCTTTTGTGCAATATTCTATATCTTGTATATCTTCCTTGTATCTCTATGTTGAATGATATAATACATTACATATGTATACCATTCCAATAATTATTCATGCAAGGTTAGCCAAACACAAGTAAACAAAATATAACTGAGTCAGCCAAATAGTAAAATAAACTCTAGTTCTTCAGACAGACTTGATGACCTTCTGATACGCAGCATCCACTACGTTACTCAGCATCGTCATGCACTCGATAGAGGTAGGGGCTTGGTTCATTCTAGTCATACAACGTTGCCTAGAACTCAGTAACCATTGGTGACTTGGTAGATATAGTATCACTCGGTAGAAACTAACTTCTTCGTTAACCTCTTGAGCTCGATTATCACTGAGTCCTTCCTCACTCGGTCATCACTGAGTGCTTCCTCACTCAGTTAATACTGAGTGCATCTTTACTTGGTTAACACTAAGTGCATCTTCAATTGGTTAACACTAAGTGCTTCTTCACTCGGTTAGAACTGTATCTTCGATGCTCAGTTTGGACTATATCTTCAACGCTCGGTTTGAACTATGTCTTCAGTGCTCAGTTTGAACTATGTCTTAAGTGCACGATTTGAACTATGTCTTCAGTGCTCGATTTGAACTGAGTTTCCATCACTCGGTCTGAACTGTATTACTCAGTGCTCGGTTAGAACTGTGAGATGAGTGTTGTCACTAATGGTGAATAACTTTATGCCAACAGGAATATTGTTTCTAACAATTAGTATCAGAGCATCAGGTCCTTGAAGAAAAACTTTAATAACTTTGGGGGATCCATGGTGAAAATTTTTATGAAAGATAGTCCAAAGTTTGATGGAATAAATTATGACAGCTAGAAAGAAAAGATGAAGACACATTTTTTGTGTATGGATCTAGGATATTGGATCTTTGACAAAATCAGCAAAGAAAATTATTGAAGAAAAGGACCTAGAAATTGCTTTGAAGAATAAAGAGATATTTTCATGTGTGACATAAGAGCTAGAGAAGCACTATTGACTACACTTCATGAAATTAAGTACAATCAGGTAAAATCACTTGCTACTTCATATTTGATTTGGAAAGCTTTGGAAAAGAGTTTTGAAGGTGATGCACATTCTAAGAAGTTGAGGCTACAAAGTTTGAATTGTGTATTTTAAGATGCTAAAATGATGGAAGATGAATCTATAAGAACATATATAGGTAGGATATCATAAATTACTATAGATATTAAAGCTCAAGGAGGTACCAAAGAAGATGATGATGTTATATGGAAGATATTGAAGACTTTAACACCATAATTTAAATTAGCAATTCAAATGATATAGTTGTTCATATCATGTACCAAAGATTTCACAAAGGAGACATTGCTTGGAAGACTTGAAGCAATTGAGAATGAACTTAGATAATCTGGAGGATTGACCAGAATAGAGACAGCTTTTAGTGCCTTCAATATTCAACCTAACCTATAAAGGAGTACAAGTGATATAGGAGATTTTTATAGCAACAATAGGTTTGAGGAAGATAGAAAGATTGATGAAGTAGTAGCCCTTCTAGTAAGAAGGGAAAAAGGAGGTACAAAAAATCCTTAAATGTTGGACTTGTGATTAATATGGTCATTATGCATCTAAGTGTCCTAAAAGTGAGAAAAAGAAAAAGGAAAATCATAAGCCTAGAAAAGATAAAGATTGTTTGAATGCAAATGAAGATTATCATTCTGATGATCAAGTATTAAGTGCTAGTGATGATGAAATTGGATTTGTGGTAATTAAAGAATATTTTCTAGAGAAGGTAGCTTTGGTATCATAGGTTGAGAAGAAATCTAATTGAATAATTGACAATGGTTGTTCATATGATATGATTGGTGATATGAACAAGTTTGCTGACTTCAAAAGTTAGGATGGAGGAATTGTTAGAGTTGGAAACAATGTAGCATGCCAAGTAAAAGGTATTGGATCTATAACTCTTGATGGTAAAACTATACTAAGGAGGCATACCTTTTTGATGGTTTAAAGCACAATCTTATGAGTGTTGCACAACTAGTGGACAAAAGTTATTGATTGCAGTTCACAAAAAAGACATGTATGATCAAAGATAAAGATGGAAAGGTAATTAGAATATGAACCAGATCTAGAAGTAATGTATTTTAGTTGAATCCTACTGAAATGACATGTTTGATTACAAAGGTAGATGACAATTGGTTATGGCATAAGAGATTTTGTCATATATTCTTTGATAGTACTGTGAGGAAAAGTAGAGTGTTTGTTGTTAGAGATTTGCCGAACATTGTAAATCCTACTAACACAATTTGCCAAGAATGTGTTTTGGTGAAGCATAACAAAACTTATTTTCCTAGTAAGAAGTTTACCACCATAGTGAAGTTGGAGATTGTACACACATATCTTAGTGATTCTATGGTGAAAGGTATTTTATGATTCTAGTTGATGATTTTTCTAGAATGATGTGGGTTGTATTTCTTAAAGAGAAATCTGAGGCATTTGACAAGTTTAAGATATCCAAGAATAGAGTTGAGAATGAATCTAGTGTGAATATTAAATGTTTGATATTAGATAGAGGAGAATTTATTTCAAATGAGTTTAACATGTTTTGTGAAGAAAATGAAATTAAAAGATAGCTATCAGCTCTGAGAACCCTTGAACAGAATAATGTATCCAAAAAAATTTAGCAGTAAGAGCTATAAGAGCTATGTTAGCAGAGAATAATGTATCCAAAAATTTTTGGAGAGAAGCTATTAATACAATAGCCTACACTATGAATAGAGTGAAAGTAAGAAAGAAAGAAAAAAGACACCTTATGAAGTGTGGTTTGGTCACTCACCTACAATTAAGTATTTCAAAATATTTGGAAGTGTTACATAAAGAGAGATGATAACATTGGTAAGTTTGATGCTATAATTGATGAAAGTATGTTTCTTGGTTATTAATTGAAAAGAAAGGCTTATAAATGTTACAATCAGAGAACTAAGACTATTATAGAAAGTAAAAATGTCATAATTGATGAGAAATTCAGAATACAAGAGAGAATAGTTGATTACAATTTAAATGATGATGTTACTAATAAGCCAAGGAATGATGAGGTATTTCTTGAGACTAAAAATGATTTACAAAATGAAGAAGAGAAAAGGTAGGAACAAAGCTCAAAACCTTTAGTGGAGCCAAGAGTTGAGATAGCAACTCTTACTTCAAGAAAGAACATGATAAAGAATCACCCATCCGAATAGATCATTAGAAGTAAAGACAAAGGTGTAATGAAAAGAAGCAAAGTGAATGAAGAACTATGCTTGATATATAAATTTGAGCCTAAGAATGTAGATTAAGCATGTAAAGATGACTATTGGAATTAAGCTATGAAAGAGGAATTGGATCAAATAGAAAAAAAGAGACATGGGAATAGGTCCCTAGACTAGCAGACAAGAATGTGATAGGAACCAAATGGGTATTCAAGAACAAGACGAATGAGCAACAAGAAGTTGTAAGAAGCAAAGAAATATTGGTATGTAAAGGTTACTCACATCAAGAAGGAATAGATTATGTGGAGACTTATGCTCTAGTGGCTAGAATAGAAGCTGTAAGAATATTCTTAGCCTATGTAGCATAGAAGAAATTCAAAGTATATCAAATGGATGTCAAGTCAGCATATGTGAATGGAGAACTTGAAGAAGAGGTATACATTGAGCAACCTGAAGGATGTCCTTCAACAAATGAAATAGACATAGTATGTAGACTAAGGAAAGCATTGTGTGGATTGAAACAAGCACCAAAAACCTAGTATACGAGGTTGGACAAGTATTTGACAAAGCTCAAATATAGCAAAGGTGTGGTAGATAGTAATCTCTATTGGAAAGAAACTAATGATGGCTTGATGATTTTGGTAATATTTGTTAATGAAATTATATTTGGAGGTAATGATGAAGAAAGTGAGAAGTTTGCAGAAGAAATGAAGAAATAATTTGAAATGAGTATGATAAGAGAGATGAAATATTTTCTAGGATTGCAGATTGTATAGAATAAAGAAGGAATTTTTAATTTCTTAAAGTACCTGAAGGATTTATTGAAAAGGTTTGGTTTGGAAACATGTAAATCCATTGGAACACCTATGGTAACTAGATGCAACTTATCTACTAAGAATGAGACTCCTACTATTGAGCAGAAGAAGTATAGATCTATGATTGTAGGATTGTAATATCTAACACACACCGGGCTGAATAGATCAAATGCAGTTGAAATTTTTGCAAGATTCTAGGCTGATCCCAGAGAAGCACAATATGTAGCAATGAAAAGGATATTTAGATATTTGAAGGAAACATCTGAGTTTGGATTATGGTATGAAAAATCTAATGGTTTTACTCTAAGTTCTTATACTAATGCAAATTGGGTAGGCAGTATGGATGACAAAAAGAGCACAAGTGGAGGAGCTTTCTTTCTTGGAGGAAGATTGGTTTCCTAGTGAAGTAAGAAGTAGGATTATACATCTCAAAATATAGTATAAGTAAAGTATGTTGTAGTAAAAAATAATTGCAAATGTTATTTGCATGAAGCAGATGCTGAAGGATATAAGGATAGAGATTAGTGAACCTATTATTATACATTGTAACAACACAAGCAAGGTAAACATGTCTAAGAATCCATTATTGCATTCAAGAACTAAGAGCATTTATATTGAGTGTCATATGTTGAGAGAAAAATTTTCAAAAAAGGAAATCAAATTGGAGTCTGTAAGAACTAAAGAGCAGATTACAAATATATTTGTTGGAAATATTCAGAAAGGTTAGGTTATTGAGAGGGGAGGGCTCAATTAGTAACCCTACAAAACTTTTAACTTCAATTATCCAATTAGCATTTAATCCTTCTTATATAAAACAATCTAATTGTATGCATAAGAAATTGATAATATGAAAGCATTCATAACACTTTGAAACAAATTTGGTGACCCAAAAACATTCCAAATAGAAAGTAAAATTGAGGTGGGGATGATACCCACAAGCTTTAGTATTGTAGTATAAAGATGGTCTGTTAAGGCTTACATTGATTACTTCTGGAGGGATTGCTAGGTCTACCTTGTGAAAGAATTTACAAAAATACAATGAAGTATGCACTTGTTAAAGAGATTTACAAAAGACTATTAAGTCTACCTTATTAAAAGATTTGACTAATCCACTTGTTAGGATGAAGCAGTAGCTAATCTATGATTTGCAACTTGGTTTGGTTAATGAGATTCCTTTATGTACTAATCACCTTGTTGTGATAGATATGCCTTTGCTACTCCTTATACTACTATAGCATTTGTAATTAGCTCTTTTCTACTCTTCTTTGATTATATTTGATTACATTGCATTTTCTCTCACACACTTGGATATGATACAATTCACTACATATACCAATCCAATTATACAAATTACAAAATCAGCCACTATACAAGTTTAGACAAATATTACAAAGTTAGCTCAAGTGTAGACACTCAAGCTCTAAAGACTAACTTAGTGAAGTTTTGATACTCGACATCCACTATCAATGCTCGGCATCATCATGCACTCAATAGACGTAGAAGCTTAGTCTATACTGATCACTTTCAAGTAGTCTTGAACTTGGTCTACACTGGTGACTTGGTGAATACTGTAAACTTCATTATATAAACTAAATCACTTGTTTACCATTGCATAGCTCAGTAAATACTATCAACTTGAGCTCCATATAAACTAAGTCACTTGGTTAACACAGAGTAGCTCGGTTAACACTAGACTTGCATCACATAAATTGTGAACTCGGTAAACACTGCACAACTCGATTTGTACTGGTAAACTTGGCATACACTAAGATGCAAGGTTTATACTTCTAATCTTCTTAATAACTATAACTACTTGATAAACACTGAAATTTTTCCAAAGGACTCAGTAGCAACTGTAGAATTTGACAACAATTGAAATGCTTGGCAAACACTATTAACTGTGTAATAAGCTTGGTAGATACTTACATTCTGAATAAGTGTATGTTAGTAATAAAAAACTTGACTGATATGTCCACAATATTCACTAAGCCTCTTTCCAAAGAGACATTTGAGTATTTGTGAGGTATGCTTGGGGTTATGCCCCTTCCTACATCATAGTAGAAGATGCAAGAGTGCATCAGTCAAGGGTAACCGAGCACCATTGTTTGTTCAGACTAGATGCTGATGCTTTTGATATGGGGGAGTATCTATGATGGATAGAGTCATCTAGGACTCTTATTGATGTTATTTTGAACAATGTCTTTTGACACTTGAGCTAATAAGTTGTTGCAGAATTTGATGTAGAGGTGTTGGTTGTAGAAATCTTTGACATTGATGTCAATGGGGGAGACGTATTGCATGAAAAAAATTATACTAAGGGGAGAAGTATTATACTAAGGGAAAATTTTGGCATGAATTTGTAATAATAGTTTGGTATAGAGCACATTGTGGTATATCAATGGGGGAGTATGATTGATGAAGAGGATTTGCAAACTGATAGTCTTTTGTTGGTATTCTTGGAACTAGATGTTTTTCATCTATATTTCTATCAATACTAAATGTGGAGATTGTTGCAAAATTGGGAATATTGTTGGAAGATTGGTTGGAAGCATGAATGCTAATGATATGTTACATTCATGATTGAGTTTGTCATTGATGTCAACATAGCATGTTTGATGTCCTCTATGGTATCTGATAGAGGAATAGTGGACAAATCAAGTTGGTATGGATGGCTAGTTGAGCATGATAACCACCCAAGGTTATGGGAGATACTTTTGAGTATTTGGTATATGTAGTTAATCTCAAAAGAAAAAAGGATAAGTCTAGAGGAAGTTATGTAAGTATTGGTGATGTCTATTTTGAGATAGATTTTACAAAGGCATGTTCTAGTAAACTTGTTATATCTCTTAGTAGAGTTGATATCTTGTAGATTGAGGTTGAAGAAATGAAGAAGACATGTTGGTTATGACATGGCTAAGCTCACTCATCATAATATTGTGTGTATGGAAAGTTATTCAAGTTGCAAGGTGGAAGATTAAGGTTATCGCTAAGTGTAATGTGTTCTTAATGTGGTCCTATAATAATTAATTGAGAAGGACTAATAGCTGAATAAGGGAATTGTTTTATGGACTTGGTATAAAGGAAGGATATTTTCCTTTATAATGGTATTGGAGGAATGTATTATGAATGTTTGGAAAGCAACAGAGAGTGCATAATGGGAAGTTGAGCAAAGTAGTGTGGAAGTAAAGGAAACTTTATTGTTGAGGTTTTCTTGAGTGATCTAAGGTTTGGTATTTGGATCCAAGGTTTGTCACCTAGTCTACAAGGTCTAACAATGAATGGTCTAGTTGACAAGATAGAGGAAAGAAAATACCAATAAATTACTTGATTGAGTAGTAATCTCTTGTAGTTGAAATTGCATGTTTGGGAAGTGGGTTCTTCTTGCATACATTATACCACAACTCCTAACAAGGTTGGAATATCATAAGAGGGATTCAAAGTCTCCTAACAAGGACTCATTGTACTAAATATTGTAATAGACTCCTCACGGGGTCCATCCTCTAACAAGAAATATTTATATTAGTACATCATCTTGTGGGCATCATTCCCACTAGGGTTTTCCCTCTGGTCAAGGGTTTCCCTAGTCAACATATTTGGTGTAATTGTCTATGTGCATCTTTGTATGGTTGTTGTTTACTTTGGTTGAATGGTTAAGTTTGTTTAAAGAAGAAAAGTATGTTAATTGTTGGACAACTGATTTACCACCCCCCCCCGAACCTCTCAGTTATCTTGGTGGACTATTGTTTCTAACACTCTGCTCCTATATGTTAGATCTTCTCTTTCCTAATGAATCCTTGATCCTTTTGATTAGATATGTCTCTTCTGTCCTCTCTCTACTTTCCTTTGTTCTCTCTAACTGATTCTACAATTCATAACATTATCACAACCTCCATAGCCACAATGAATTCTCTCTCTTTACTTAGTAATTATCTCCCATGCATTCACTCATCATACAAACTTCTAAGGGTTTTCCTTCTTAAGTAAACATAGGTGGGCTAGGGTTAGGTAGGAATCAACAGTTGTGGTTGATTCATATTGCCGCTTAGAACATTCCTCAACTTGATTGGTTGCATGTATTGCATAAGGATTCATAGTATACCTCTATACATATATTCTAGAATCATAAAACAATCATTGTGTCAACCCAAAAATGGTTTGCATATAATTTTGTGCCATTACAAACAACTATGTAAAAAACTATTCACTCAACATCTAAAGGCTCTAATGCTTGAACATTACTACATTCACAATATTGTAACCTAGTTCCTAAATGAGTCAGCATACTCTATTTACTCATCTCTTTAATCACTTGACATATATAGTCTGCTTGGCTTATGAGTGACTCATTACATACTAGGTATATCACTTGGCATGTATTGTCTAAGCACTAATGCTCACCATGCATTGATAACTTAGCTCGCTCTGATGACTCAGTGTGCATTTTAATATTGATAGATAATGACTAAGTGTTCTGTCACCGCCTTGTCAAAAATAATGTGAGATTAATAATACATTCATATCCTTCACTTGGTACTTACCTATTTGAATAAACATAAACAAAACATAATTATTATGGTCATTTTGATATTGTATTTATAAACTAATTTAGATGACTATTAAATAGAAAATACCTAGTACAATCATTGCCAACATTATGTGCTCCCTCTCTATGGACATCTAAGAAGGAATGTTATTATTAATAAAAAAATATGCTAGACTGAGTAAATAGGTCTCATCTCTCCAAATGGATTGACACCATTTTTTGTCAATGAAAGCTTTAGATTATGAGGTTCTTTAAATATTGCCCAACTATATTCTATGTCCTTAAATTCATAACCATCTATGGGCATTCACATAATTTCATCTTGACTTCTATTATATGCATGGTAATCCATAAATTGTACCAAGCTAGTGCACCTGAGTAATTATTACAAATGTGGAATAATAGGAATGTATCAAAGAACCTCTTAAGACACCTTTTTGGTTATTTGATTAGTTCAATATCTACTAACGTGACAATCAAGAAATCATGTTGCAAAATCATATTGTTTACATAATATGATCATTGGAACTTGCATGTATTGTTTGATACTCCATTCTAATATCTTTCATAATGGTTGATAATTCTTAGTAAGAGTGAGGTAGAATATTTGATGGTGGTAACAAAAACTCATCTATCAACCTATTAAAAAAAATAGTTAATATAAATAACATTAATGGCATGCTAATATAGAACATGACAAAAATTACACTATACCTTAGCATGCATGAGATCACTACATTGGATATACCATTCATAACCTTGAAGTTTATCAGCAACAATACAATGGAGAGAAGCATTGTTTGGGAGCCTTGGTGTAGGAACTCATATGCATTTTCAATTATAGGTATATCAAGGTTCTCTTCATTGTCATCATTAGACATGCTACTATCAATGTCTTCATCATCTTCATTAGTTACACTAGTAAAATCTTCTTCAATCCTGTTCTTTGGCACATTATTAGTTGTGCCAATACAAACATCTTTAATTGTGCTCTCTACCAGGGGATCATCTTCATACATGGGAGCATTACCTTCTACTTTGATATTCACACCTCCATGTTCCACCAGTTTGAAATCCACATTCACAAAAGGACAAAAAGTCTTTCCCCTTAAATGTGACCATGTTTCCTACAATGTCTTTGAGCTATTGTGATTAGAATCCTTTGATTCTTTAAGCCCTAGCATTTTTTGCAAGGACAATAACATTTTCTAGCACCTTTTCTTTTGAACTAAGGCCACAATCTAGCAATTGTCACCTTATTTTGTTATGGGTTCATATTGTTAGGTGTGGACTTTTTTCATAGGAAAATATTAAGCAATAAAATTATATCAAATATAAACATACAAGCATTAGTAGTATTTTCTATATAATCAAAATAAATTAAATAATTAAATATTACTATTTTTGAGCCAAGATTGATACTAGTATGAAAATGTGTTTCAATGATTATTTTGTCACTGATGTCAAACCTGCTACTTGCTAGTAAGATAATTGCTTAGTCAATTTGAGTATTATCATTTGTTTGATTGATGAAGAGGATTTGATCAAATAAGATAACATGACAACCAAGAGGAAAGGTTGAGTTATGGTAAGAAAAAGGAGTACAAAGATCAGTTAAGACAATGATGATATAGTGTATTGATTACCTACTTAAGGCTGCAAAAGTTGGACACAATAACTAAGTCTAGAAGAACAAGTAAAAAGAATTTTGTCTGCTAGGCTTGATCAAGTGGATAGTAGGTGCTGAGAAAAGTTAGTGCAAGCCAAGCAAAAAATCAATTGGAGCTGAGTAATGTGAAGATTCAATGTATGTCATATGAACTTAGTGTAAGATGAGTAAAGTTTAGTTGATGCCAAGCACTAGTAAACTTCAATGTTTGTCAAGTATCTAGTTGAAGAATAGTATGTAAGCCAAGTGACAACATATTGATGTTGAGTGCCAATATTTATGTTAAATCATAAATTTAACAAACCTAAGTGACATATTTTATTTCGTCAATTGTGTGAAGTGTGTGGGAGATAACTATAATGAGTTGGTGGCACAAAATTCAAGGTAAACCATTTTGAGGCAAATTCAAAGAGTATTGAAGAAGAAGTTTCTAAAGGAACCAAATAGAGAAGTGGGTAGATTCATTTTATCCTACCTAATCCTACCTAACCCTAAAATGGATGAATCAGGTGAAACAGAGAAAGATCTTAAATCTCTATTTATAGAGAGAGTTGGTTTGAAGAAAAGGTTGTCATGTGCAAGAACCTAAGGAAGACAAGGAATCTAGGGTATAGCTTTATTTAGTGAGTGAACATAAGAGACTTCTATTGGCTAGAGAAGAAAGAAGACTTAATAGTATGAATTCTTGAATGGTGAACAAGCTATCAAAGCTGAATTGTGTGAAAGCCAAGAAGAATTGAGGACTAAAACAAAGATTTGTAATCTACAAGTGAGATAAAATTTGTTATCAGATCAAGCCTTAATGTTACTTTCTAATCATTGTATCATTCTAGGGTAAATCCTTTGGATTAAGGTTGACCTAAAAGTCATTTGTAAATCCTTTAACTAGGTTACATTCTAAGTGAATGATCTAAAGTCCTCTAACAAGCCTCACTCCTAATAGGGTGATTGAAATCCTCTAACCAGGTCACATTTAATAATGTCTATTGTAACCTTTAATAGAGTTGGCCTTTTATAGGGCATTACTTTAGAAGAGTGAGAATTAGTAGCATGTTA
Organism: Cupressus sempervirens; assembly: GCA_028749045.1. Classification (NCBI taxonomy): domain Eukaryota; kingdom Viridiplantae; phylum Streptophyta; class Pinopsida; order Cupressales; family Cupressaceae; genus Cupressus; species Cupressus sempervirens. Next base: position 802,639,188 of record CM053783.1, on the reverse strand, counting down.
CTAGTAGTTTTTTCAAAATTGGATTTCCATGAAAAATCCATGTGTCAAATGTGTTACTGAATATGTTATGTTTCATATTTATATTTTTGCAAAGTTGTTTTTACCTAGGATAGTAACCTACAAATTTTAAGCATTGTATGATCTAATGGATGCATGCATAATAAGGTTTCATTGATATGGGTTGACTAAGCTATGAAAAGTTTTATTTGTACATCTGGACCTTGATAACTAATTCAACACCCTCACCCGCCCCCCCCCCCCCCCCCAATTTATTCTGAATAATTCCAACAATTGGTATCAGAGTCATCTACTTAAGAGGACTAGTTTGAAGGTACTAGAAGCAAAAGACCAAGATATCAAAAAGAAAGGTACCCAAACATAACAAGGAAAACTTCCCTACATGGAAAAGTCTGATGATGTGACACCTAGGAGGTCTTAGAGATCATGTACAATCTACCATCATCACTAAGCATGCCAATCCTATTGGATCCCTAACTACTGAAGATTTGAAAAAGAAGAAAGGACATAACCAGGTAATGTTGGAGATTGCCTCTACCAAAAGTTATCTTGAATTTGATGATATCAAGGGTTGTGATTCAGAAAAGAAGATGTGGGATTCTCTTCACACCATTTATGGAGTAGACACAAATTTTCTAAGAGCCAAATTTGAAAATCTTAGAAGTAAGTTTGATGATATGAGAATGGAAGAAGGTGAGAATGGTTCTCAATATTGCTCTAGAATAAAGAGATGTATTTAGTGCTATAAGAGGAGCTACTGGTAAGATAGATGATGATACTATATTAAGAAAAGCACTCATAACATTATTTCCCATCTATGCTATTAGAGTTTATTCCATACAAGAACTGAGATGTATACTAGTTTCAAATATGACTTTAGAAGGTTTGGTAGGTAGACTCACTGCCTTTAAGCTCTCTAATTTTGATAATTTCAAAATTAAAAATGTTGAATCTTCTTTAAAGGCTAAGATGTAATTGAAGGAACCTAAAGAGAAGAAGAAAAAGGTAAAATATTTTTCTAGTGATAGTGATACAGATGAGGAAGATGTAGAACACCTTGAAGCACTACTAGCAAGGAGATTTCACAAAGGAAAAATAAAATTCACAGGTGAGTTTCCTATCATGTATTTTAATTGCAATGAGGTTGGTCATATTGCTACTAGATGTCCAGAAAAGAAGAAAAATAGAAGTGGGGACAAATAAAAAATTAAAAGAGATGAGGACAAAAAAGATTACAAAGATGAAGGCAAGAAGTCTTGCTACATTGCAGAAGAGGAAATGAAAGATGGATATGATGATCATGAAGATGAAGTTGTGTATGATGTAATGAAGGATGAATATGATAAGGACAAGGCAACTAAACTTGTGTCTTTTATGAAAAAAATGATAGATGTATCATTGATAGTGGGTGTTTACATCACATGACTAGAGATAAAAGTAAGTGCATTACCCTGAATTATTATGATGGAAATAGTGTAAGGTTTGATAATGATGCACCCTATCTGATAAAAGGAAAAGGATCTATTAAAATCACAAAAAAGATCTTGTGTACAATGCTTATTATATTGAAGGACTTAACTATAATTTGTTGAGTGTGTCATAATTGAATAGTTTAGGTTGCAAGGTTGAGTTTGAGAACAAGATAGCTAAGATATATGACACTAATGGGAAACAAATTGGAAAAGATGATCAAACTAGAGGTAATCTATTTTATCTTGATATGAATGATGCTACTTGTCTTATTGTAGAATTTTATGATGTGTGGTTATGTCACAAGAGGTAATGTCATGTTAATTTTTATAATTTGGTTAGCATCAATAACATGAGAAGAATCAAAGATTTTACTAAATTGAAGATACCTAACAATGTAATTTGCAAACAATTCAGTTAGGCAAGATGAAAAAATCTAGTTTTAAGATTAAGAGTTACACCTCTAAAGGAATTTTGGATATTGTTCATACTAATCTTTGTGGACCAATTGAAGTGCAAAGCTACAAGGGTGACATGTACATTATGTTATTTGTAGATGATTATTCTAGAATGATGACAATTATGTTTCTAACATAGAAATCTAATGCTTTTCAAATGTTTAAGTGGTACTTAACAAGAATTGAGAAGGAGACAAGGAAAAGCCTAAAATTTTTGAGATCTAACTAAGAAGGAGAAGGATTTACATCAAATGTGTTTGAGATGTTTTGTAATGTCAAAGGAATCAAAAGACAAATATTTGCACCTAGGACCCCTAAATAAAGTGGAATTATTGAAAGGATGAATAGATCTGTAATGGATTGTGCTAGGACACTCATGATGGTAAAGAATGTTGCTTTTAAATACTAGAGAGAGGCTATAATTATAATTGTATATACCTTAAACCATGTGCAAGTCAAGAAAGATACTCATTCAACACCTTTTGAATTATGGTATAGATACTCACCCAATGTACAATATTTTAAGGTATTTGGAAGAAAGTGCTACATTCTTAAAGATTTTACGAATGGAAAATTAGATGCTAAAAGTGAAGAAGGTAAATTCCTTGGCTATTCCATAAGAAGTAAATCTTATAAGTGTTTAAATAGTAACACTAACAAAGTTGTGAAAAGTGCAAATGCAAGTTTGATGAATATATAAAGGTACATGAGGCTGAACCTATGAAGAAACCGGAGGAATACAAATATTTTGTATAATTTTATGAAGGCATACCTATTGATGAAGATGTTTTAAATCAAGTTGCAAATCAACAATGAGTTTTAGTGATTGTCGAGTTACATGCTATGAATGTCAAGTTGCATTCAAGAACAAAGCTGCTATCAGGTGTTGATTTGCAAACTGAAGTTGAGATACATTCTAATTCTGAGATTAGTGTACATGAAAGAGATGTTAAATTACCTAATAGAGAAGTACCTAGTGATTCAAAAGTTGATATACCTAATGAGTAAAATAGAGTAAAACTAAGATTGTCAAATTATGTCAAGAGACATCACCTTGCTACACAAATTATTGGAGATAAAGATGCTAGACCAATGATAAGAAACAAGCTGAAAAGTGATACATGCTTACTAAGCATGCATGAACCTAAGACAGTGAAAGATGCCTTAGAAAATGTGGACTAGAGTAAAGCCATGAAAGAAGAGATTGAGCATATTGAAAAGAACAAGACATGGACTCTAGTTCCTAGACCAGAAGACAAAAATGTGATTGAAGCCAAGTGGATGTATAGAAACAAGTTAGATGAAAATGGTGAAGTCACAAGGAATAAAGCAAGATTAGTTTGCAAAGGGTATGTATAAGAAGAAGGGATAAACTATGGAGAAATAGAGGAGTAAGAACTCTCTTTGTTTACTTTGCATACAAAGGTTTCAAATTCTATCAAATGGATGTGAAATCTACATTTCTGAATGGCATATTAGAAGAAGAGGTTTATAAATAATAGTCAGAAGGATTTTTTGATGCTAACAACAAGAACATGGTATGAAGACTACACAAAGCTTTATATGGTTTAAAGAAAGCCTGAAGAGCATGGTATGAAAGGCTTCACAACTATCTTTTGAAGATTGGATTTGAGAAGATTGATGATAACAACAATCTATACTTGAAGATAGAAGGAGGTAAAGTTATTTTACTAGCTGAATTTTTTGTTAATGATATCATATATGGAGGTCAAGATGGATTATGTAAGGCATTTTCAAATGAAATGAAGAAAGAATTTGAGACGTCTAGGTTTGGAGAAATCAAGTTCTTTGTTGGTTTGCAAGTATATTAGATGAAATATGGTATACATCACTAAGTCTAAATATGTGAAGTAAATATTGAAAAATTTTGGATTATAAAATTTAAAACTAGTTAGAAAACCTATGGTGATAGGACACAAGTTGTCAAAGAATGATGATTTAATTGATGTTATATAGGTCTATGATTGGAAAATTGCAATATGCAATACATAACAAACCTGACATTGCATTATCTATTGGGATTGTTGCAAGATTCTACGCTAATCCTAAGGAGAATCATTTGATGGATGTTAAGAGAATAATGAGATATCTAAAGGGAACATAAGACTATGGTTTATACTACAAGAAAAATGAGAAGTTTGAGTTGAGAGCGTACACTAATGTTAATTGGGCTCAAAATATTGATAACAGAAAGAGCACTAGTGGAGGAGCATTTTTCTTAGGAAAGAGGTTGGTGACCTAGACCAAAAAGAAACAAAATTTCATATCTCAATCTACTACTAAAGCTAAATATGTGATTGTTGTAGTAAATTGTACAAACATTGTATGGATCAAACAACTACTCACATGTATGAAGGAAGAAATCACTAAACCTATGGTACTTTATTATGATAATGCAAGTGCTATAAATATATCAAAGAATCATGTAATGCACACAAAGACTAAGCACATTATAATCAAGTATCATTACTTGAGAGAGTTAGTTCAAGACAAAGAAGTGAAGATGGAATATGTGAATATAAAAGAGTAGATAGCTGATATCTTCACCAAAGAATTACCTAAGGATTCTCATGAGTATCGAAGAGGTAAACTAGGGGTGATACTACTATCCAAAGCTACTTAAGAGGCATTAGCAGTGCCCTACATCAATTGGAGTTGAATGTTGCATCTTACAACTTGATGTAGTGGATCTTACTTTAGGAGCTGCCTAAAGTAATAAAGGAGTTGAATTAGAAGATTTATAGTCACAAGTGAGGTGACAATAGGACAAACTAGAATTTTTAACATCTACATGTTGAGATGACAAGACTTTGTCATTGTTGTCAAAGAGGGAGAAATAAAAGATACCAAATAGTGGGAGAGATAGTAAAGGGAGAGATACTTTAGAAGGAGAAAGTAATATAAAATATCTACTCAAAGGGAGATAGTGTACCTAATAGTTACTACAGAGGGAGAAATGACTAAAACAAATACATCTACGTAGAAAGATGGAGATAGTACTGAGGGAGATATAATTCATAAGAAAGAGTTGATTGTCTATTGATCTAAGCAAAATTTTTTAGCCTATAGAAGTTGATAGAGGGACATATTTCAATACAAGGAACTATTTTCTTTTTGGTACTGTTGTTATTAGTTTTCCATCAATGCCAAAGAGGGAGATTGTTGAGCCAAGATTGATACAAGTATGAAAATGTGTTCCAATCATTATTTCGTTACTGATGTCAAACCTTCTACTTGCTAGTAAGACAATTGCTTAGTTGATTTGGGTACTATCATTAGTTTGATTGATGAAGAGGATTTGATCAAATAAGATAACAAGATCACCTAGAGGAAAGGTTGAGTTATGGTAAGAGAAAGGAGTACAAAGATCAGTTAAGAAAATGATGATGTAGTGTATTGATTACCTACTTAAGGCTACAAAGGTTGGATAAACTAACTAAGTCTAGAAGAATAAGTAAGAAGAATTTTGTCTGACAAGCTTGATTGAGTGGAAAGTAGGTGCCAAGAAAATTTATTGCAAGCCAAGCATAAAATTAGTTGGAGCTAAGTAAAGTGAAGATTTAGTGTATGCCGAGTGAACTTAGTGTAAGTCAAGTAAAGTTTAGTTAATGTTGAACACTAGTAAACTTTAGCATTTGCCAAGTTATCTAGTTGAAGATGAGTGGAAGAATAGTATGGAAGCTGAGTAATAGCATATTGATGTTGACTATCAGTATTCATGTTAGATCATAGATTTTATGAACTTGAGTCAACTATTTTGTTTTCTTGAATTTTGTGAAGCGTGTAACTATGATGAGATGGTGGCATAGAATTGAAGGTAAACCATTTTGAGGTGAATTCAAAGAGGATTATAGAAGGAGTTTCTAGAGGAGCCAAATGGAAAAGTGGGTAGATTAATTGTATCCTACCTAATCCTACCTAACCATAAAATGGATGATTCAACTGAAATGACAAAAGATCTCAAATCTCTATTTATAGAGAGAGATGGTCAGAAGAAAAGGTTGTCATGTATGAGAACCTAGGGAAGACAAAGAGTATAGGGTATTACTTCACTCAATGGCCAAATAGAGGATAATACTATTGTAAAGAAAATAAATAAGGCTTAAGATAATGAATGCTTGAAGGGTGAACAAGCTATTAGATTTGAAGTGTGTGAAAGCTAAGAAGAATGGAGGAGTAAAATAGAGATTTTTAATCTACAAGTGAGTTGAAATTTGTTATTAGATCAAGCCTTATTGTTACTTTCTAATCAGTGTATCCATATAGGGTAAATCCTTTAGATTAAGGTTGACCTAACAATCATTTGTAAACATTTTAACTAGGTGACATTCCAAGAGATAATAATTCTATAAGAGATTGCAAGTTGAAACACCTAATTTCTAAATTAATAATTCATCATGCTTCCTTCAACCATTAACAATTATCTTTTGAGGTATTGATTTGATTTTATCTTATGTTAAACCATTTCAAGTTTTCTTTGAAGTTTTTGAAATGCAATATTACTCTTCTTGACTACGTTTGAGGGGTAGTATATAGTCCATTATTGGTATATGATCAATATAAGAACTTAAGTATGATTGTAGTGGAATGACATGACTAATAAAGGGTAAAAAGGTTCTACAATCTAGTTCATATAGCATCTATCCCTTTTATTTCTTATTTTTATATATAGTATACAACTAAGGATTGGTCACCTGACAAACACATTATTTGGTATATTGTTTTACATTTATGATATTTTTTACTGAAACCATTATAAGTTTTAAAATGTAATTAGCATGCTAAATTCACACAACATGATAGGTTTATATTATTTCATTTGGGAATTCTATGGCTCTTGTGCACCATAATACTCTTTTTGGATAAGCGCCATGTGTGGATATAGCCCATTGTTTCTCTATGATTAGTATTGTAACTTGAGACATGATTGTAGGATGGAGGTGAGAATGAGAGATGATAAAAGGACACCACCAGAGGAATGTTATAAAATTATCAAGTTGTCTAAATATAGATTGCTAAGAATTTTTTAAAAATTTGTATATTTGTTTGTATTAAAATACAATCTAATAAAATTATATTAGACTATTTTAATTATATACCTTGCTTGTAATAGTTGAGATTGATTGTTTAGTATTTGAAGATGAAGTCTCTTGTGTTGTTACAGACATGGGGAATCTATTGATTACATTTTTACTCAACTAGCATGATAGTGAAGATAGACTACATCATGCAAGAGTGGAGAAGGGTTTTAAGGCCATAGTGAAAGCTGAGGAAGAAGGAGGAAAAGCTTTAATCGTATTGTAGAGAATTATTGATCAATTATACAGACATAATATAGTACCAAACTTGGTGGCATAAAGATAAAGCATTGAGATGTGAGATCAACTTACTTTCATTGTTTCTCATTGAAATGCCCCTAATGTTTGCTTTATTGAACTTTCAAGTTTCTACTATTCCATGTATAGAAATTTCCCCTTTATTTCCAAACTTTTTGTAGTCGCTCTTGTAGGGTATCTTTGAAATTCACGATAATTTTTTTAACTTTAAATCTGAAGAAAAATAATTGTAATAATGGTGAAAGTCTATACATAAATTGTGAAAATAATATTTTTAAAATTTATTTTATGAACCTCACTTATCAAAAGTATCAATGCATGATAAAATTACACCATAGACAAAATGAATGCAACACAACAATTCACTCAATAGATTCATTGTTATTACTCACATGCTTTGCCCCAAACTTGAAAGCTAATTGAATATTTTTAGTTCACTTAGATGCTTTGGGCCAACCTTGAAGCCAAATTGAATATTTTCACTTTACTTATAGCAGGAATACTCTAAACATCAAATGAAAACTTCTCATATTGAGAAATTATAACCATATAATCAAATTAATTAATTCATGAATTTTTCCAATATAAAGACAAATTGAGATAAACCTTATAAGGAGCTTTTAGAAAAACTAAATATTGTCTAGTTCACTAGTTAATGTCTAGGGCATAGGGTAATGCTTCTCTTAGTTCAAATGGGTGATGCTAAATTAATTATCGTCATGTAGTGCACTATTTTTTACAAATGTACTATTGATCTTTATTTGTACAAATAGGGCAGGCCACAATTCACTCACAATGCATCCATTGTAGCTTACTATCTCCTCCATCTCTTTTCAAGAAGCTTGTTTCTTCCTTACAAATAATACAAACATTGAATCTCTTATTTTTACAACCTATCCACACCATCTTGTTTCTCTTTTTAATATACCTAACCAACAATTTCCTGAGGTCTCCTAACTCCTTCATCTCTATTATTCTCTGAAAATCCTACACATATTTTCATGCAACAAACTAGCAAAAATACAAATTGGGCCCCCAAACATGTCTATTGTTTCCTCCATGCATTTACATATTATGTAGATATCTCTTTCTTAGAATATAGATGTGATGCATGAGCATCCTAGGCCCAAGGGCAATCTTGCATCACCCAAAAATATTTTATTTTCAGTCTTTTCTATTTTAATAAGGACTAGTAGAAAGGGTGGTTACTATTTATGGGAACTTACTATTTTTAGTAAGTTTGTTATATGAGCTTGGAATGCTCTCATTTTCTACAGGAAGGTTCATTTTAGAGTTGTAAGCCTACCATAAAAATCTAATTGCTCGAGCATTAGTATCAGAGAAGTTATTGTGGATTTTTGGTGGAAAAAATTGCAGAAAAATCTTCAGGCTCACCATTCGAGGCCTTAGAGTGCCTAGATGAGGTCAAAAAACTTGATGAAAGGGCATAGTGTGATTTCAAACCTGTAGATCAGGAGCTGGTATTTCTGAAAAGTGGTTATAATAGCCAATCAGAGCAATGGTTCGTGAGTTATGACCTTTGGAAGTTGGGCTACTAAAATTTCTAAAATAATTTGTCAAAAATGTATTTCGCTGACTCTATGCGTATTGTTAGGGTCTGTCAGCCCTAGGTTTTAAGTTTGATCATCTAGAACCTTCCCAGGTAGCATAAAACTACCTATTTAAGAAAGACAAGAACATTGTCTAGGACAGTTGTGGGTGATAGTTTGCAGCTTGTCTTACAAATTATTGTACTTATGAATTCTATACTTTTGCATTTGTGGTGCAAATAAGAAGTCCATATTGTGTTCTAGCATTTTCTTTTGTTTCTATGTTTCTATTATGAGTTTATGGTATTAAGGGGAGCACCCTACATCAAGTGGTATTAGAGCTAGAGTTCTTGAGTGTGTGGATAGATCATCCATTGTGAGGTAGTTTGCACCAGGAACATCATTTGGGCTAAGCATGTAGACAGATAACCGATTGTGAGGTAGTTTGCACTAAGGTTTTAGTAGAAGTGTGAAAATGCCTCCACAAAGAGAGCAAGGTGGAAGAGCTATAAGTGTTACACTTGAGGGTTTTCAAGTCCTCCAAAGGAAAATGCAAGCATTGGAAGAACAAATGTGAAGAGGAATAAATCTTCCTATAAGAGATGAAAGCGAGAATGAGGAGGAAGTAGAAGAAAATGCTGAAGTAGAGGCAATTCTAAATCCAAAGGAAGAGAGGCTTTTTAGGGCCATCTCCAAGATTGGAAAAAGACCTAAGTTTGACATTCCCACATTTTTGGGGAATTTTAACCTAGAGGAGCTGATTAATTGGATCAATGAACTAGAGGAGTACTTTGAGTATGAAGATATTAATAATCCTAATAGGGTCAATTTTGTGAAGACAAAACTAAAGGGATATGCAAAGATCCGGTGGCAAGAGGTTCAATTGGAGCAAAATAGAAAGGGAAAGGATAAAATCACCAGATGGGATTGGATGAAAGATAAATTGAAGTGACAATTCATTACTGTGAATTATGAGCTTGATCTATTAAAGAAAATGCAAGGGTTGAAGCAAGCGGGAAAATTTGTTCAAGGGTATACCAAAGAGTTCTACCAAGTTCTTATTAGAACTAGCCATGCATAAGTTGATAGGGAGAAAGTCACTCATTATCTTAATAGGTTAAGACCAAGCATTCAAGATGAGTTGAGTCTAGTTCGAATGAGTCTAGTTATATGCTATAGTTCAAGCATTGAAGAAGTGGAGACACTATCTTCTCCCTAAGGAGTTTGTTTTGTATACCGATCATCAAGCTTTGCAATATTTGAATAGTCAAGGAAAATTGAACCAAAGGCATTTAAAGTGGGTTGAGTTTTTTCAGAGTTATACATTTGTTTTGAAACATAGGAGTGAGAAATCTAAAAAAGTTGTAGATGCTCTTAGTATAAGACAACTTTTTCTATCAAAAATGTAGATAAAGGTGGTTGGGTTCAAGAAACTTAGTAATTTATATCTAGATGATCCTAATTTTGGTGTAGGAAACCTATTACACTTGCTGGGACAAAGTGGTTGGATTTCATGATTCAAGATAATATGTTTTTCAAAGGAAGCCAGTTGTGCATTCTCAAAAGTTCAATGTGAGAGAATCTCATCAAGGAGAAGCATAGTGGAGGATTGGTTGGACATTTAGCAGAGACAAAACCATAGCTCTGGTTGCTAAAAATTATTATTGGCCACAGTTGTAACAAGATGTGATGAAATTTGTACAAAGTTGTAGAGTATGTCAGATGGCAAAAGGAGTAAAGAAAAATATGGGGTTGTACTAGTCATTACTTATACCAAAGAATCCATGGGAGGATTCCAGCATGGATTTTGTTCTAGGATTATTGAGGACACAATGTGGGTATGATTCTACTTTTGTGGTGGTTGATAGGTTTTCAAAGATGACACATTTCATTCCTTGCAAGAAGACTAGTGATGTAGTTCATGTGGCAGAATTATTTTTCAGAGAAGTGGTGAGACTACATGGTCTACCAAAGAGTATAGTTTTAGATCAAGATACCAAATTTGTTGGGTATTTCTAGCATACATTATGGAAGAAGTTGAAGATAGATTTGAAGTTCAGTTTGCCACATCATCCATAGACTAATGGATAGATAGAAGCTATGAATCACAATTTGGGAAACTTGCTGAGATGCTTAGTTGGAGATAAACCAAAACAATGAGATATGATTTTACCATAGGAAAAATTTTCATATAATAATTCTATCAATAGGAGTCTTGGTAAATCACCATTCCAGATTGTATATGGGAGTAGTCCCAAAAATTCTTCTGAATTGAGGCAATTGGATAAAGAAGAGCTAAGTAGTGTTGAAGCATAAGATTTTGCTGAACATTTGAAGAACATCCATGAGGAGGTGAGGAAACAAATCATAAAGATGAATACTAGTATAAGGCTAAGGTAGATGTGAAAATGAGATATCAGGAATTTTAGATTGGAGATGAAATTTTGGTTCATTTGAGAAAGGAGTGTTTTCTAGTGGGTACATATAATAAGTTGAAGATGAAGAAGTTTGGACCATGCAAGATAGTGAAGAGGCATGATTCTAGAAATGCATATAAAGTTGAGTTGCTTGTTGAATTGAATATTTTTCCAGTATTTAATATTTTAGATTTGAAAGAGTATTATGAAGGAGGTGATGGAGATGAAGTTGTAGAAGCATAGTGGAGCATTCTAGTAGCTAGTTCAGCTGCAAAGGAGATTGAGGAGACACTAGACAGTCATTTTGGGAAAAGTATCAAAAACAAAACTTATGAGGAATATCTGGTCAAATGAAAAGGGAGACTAGTTGAGGATTCATCATGGCTAGCAAAGGAGGAGGTTAACCATCTTGTTTTTCCTCTAAACACCTAAGAAATGATGGGGTCACTTCTCAAATTACCCTAGGTGTCTAATGTAGGAGCATCCTGGGTGCAAGGGAAATCTTGCATCAACCAAAAATATTCTATTTTTAGTATTTTCTATTTTAATAAGGACTAGTAGAAAGGGTGGTTACTATTTATGGGAACTTAATATTTTTAGTAAGTTTGTCATACGAGCTTAGAATGTTTTTATTTTCTATAGGAAGGTTCATTTTAGAGTTGTAAGCCTACCATAAAAATCTCATTGCTCAAGCATTAGTATCAGAGAAATTATTGCAGATTTTTGGTGGAAAAATTTGCAGAAAAATCTTCAAGATCACCGTTGGAGCCTTACAGTACCTAGATGAGGTCCAAAAACTTGACAAAAGGGTGGTAGTGCAGTTTCGAGACTGTAGATCAGGAGCTGGTATTTCCAAAAAGTGGTTATAATAGCCAATCGAAACAATGGTTCATGAGTTATGGCCTTTAGAAGTTGGGCTACCAAAATTTCTAAAATAATTTGTCAAACATGTATTTGGCCAACTCTATGTGTATTGTTAGGGTCTATCATCCCTAGGTATTAAGTTTGAGCATCTAGAACCTTCTCAAGAGGCATAAAATTGCCTATTTAAGAAAGGCAAGAACATTGTCTAGGACAACTCTGGGTGATTGTTCATAGCTTGTCTTGCAAATTATTGTACTTCTGAATTTTGTAATTCTGCATTTATGGTCCAAATAAGAAGTTCATATTGTGTTCTTGCATTTTCTATTGTTTCTATGTTTTTGTTATGAGTTTATGGTATTAAGGGGAGCATCCTACATCAATATGTCCTATGAAAATTGTCATAAATAGCTGAGTATAGGAGTTTTAAGTATAAAATTAGCATGTAATGAATGATATAGATGTGAAAACTAGAAGAAAATCTATTTTTACACTACTACAACATTGACTAACCTAGCCTCTTGCTATCCCCACGAGCCCTTAATGTGTTGTATGTAATCCACAGGCCCTTAATGTGGTTGTATCAAATGGTTTTATCCTTTGATTAATTTAGCCACAATATAATGCTCAAACAAGGAACAAAAATCAGAAAATGAAATCCTATAAACTCTTCAATCGATGGCTAGAGTACCAAATGGAAAGCAAAATGAAATGCATTTTGGGTTTCATTGCATTTACCTAAGGAACACAATTCTCTTGCTATAGTTTCTCTCCTCATGTTTCTTTTAATTCTCTTGCTATAGTTTCTCCTCTTAGTTTTCTTCTCAAATTTCTCCTTGTTAATGTTTCTCTTCTTAGGTTTATCTCGCCCACAATATTCTATGTGAAAACAAAATGAAGTGTTTCACTTTTTTTTTAATATGATCCCAACATCATCAAGATTTTGACAATAAACTTAAGTGTCATCAAAATTTTGACAAAATAACTTAAGTTTCATCAAGAATTTTACATAAAACATAAGTTTCATTGACATTTCAATGTTATTGGGATCATATTACAAAAAAGGGGAATTTGACCAACCAAATTGGCTTGTCATCAAAAATTTAGGTAAAAAATGGAGGCCTAATATACTAGTGAAAAATAATTTTAGATATTGTCCTATAATTAGCATTCATCCATGCCTTACTAATAATCTCTTTATCTAATTTAGGAAACTTTCCTTCCCTATCACTAGTCAAAATTTCCTCTTAGTGATGTCTCTTTGATAATTAGAGTTGCCTTGAGCCAAAATGAACAAAATGTTAATGATATTGAGAACAAAATAATAAGAAAAACCTTCTTTGATCAATACTCTAGACATTTCTAATTTTATTATTAATTAAAATAATTTTGAATTATTCCAACCACTTAATGTCAATAATCACTTTCCCTTCAAGGCAACCCAAACCCCAGTTTTCTAGGATGTTTGTAGCCCTATTTCCTTCTCTTAGAGTTTGTATGATCTTGACTTGATTGAACATGGTTATCATATGTTTATAGTCCTCTATTAGTCTAATAACTCTCCAAGAACTAGTAGATTTATCCAATAGGATATCAACTATGAGCTTCAAGTCAGCTTCCAAAATGAATTTTTCAGTTGTTAGCTCCTGAAGGGACTTGATTCCTTGCCACATAGCCAACACTTTGGCATTGTTATTAGAATTGATACCAATATCTTTTGAAAAACCATGTAGTGTATCTCCTTTATTGTTCCTTACCAACCCTTATATATTAGAGATGTTTGGGTTACCTTTTGAGCACTCATCCACATTGAATTTCTACCAGTTTAGGGCTACAGGGATCCATTTAGTTTCCTTCCTTCTCCATATGTTCAACCAATTCAGATTGGTGAGGTTTTGATTAATATGCTAGGTTTGTTTGACTCTAGTTTCATAGAGGGAGGGGAAATCAAAGTATTTAGGGAAGGAAGCAACATTAACACTATCCATGGTCTTTCTCTTAACAATATCAAACAAATCAATAGAATATTTACTCTCCTCCCTAAAGGTTATTTTATTCATTTATTCCCAAAATTTATAAGAGATAGTAGAGAGAAAATGTTACCAAAGATTAAGCCAAATAGAATGGGGAACAAGGAACTAATTCCAAGTGAAGAGTGAGTCCTTAATAGTTTTGGGCATAACCCATTGGGATTGGAAATAATGATGCACAAGGTTCCATAGTTCATAGAAAAAGGAACAATTCTAAAAAATATGGTCTATATATTCTTCTTCCTTTTCATAATATGCATGTCTATTACATAGGTAAAACTCTCTTTTAGAGATGTTGTCTAGGGTCAAAATTTTGTTATGGATCATTTCCCACTAGAAGTAGTTGATTTTAGGAAGGATATTAGGTATCCAAATAAGATTTCACTTTGAGTCTCTTGCTTCATTTAAAATTTGGGAATGGCAGGCAGTTCTAATTGAGAAGGAGTCATTGCTGGCATATTTTCATATCAATCTATCTTCGGATGTGGAATTGAATAGCTAGGGATTTGGAAGAATATTAGTTAGTTCCTCAACTTCTAGTTTACATATATTACGTATTCTCCTTATTTATCAATGTCTCTCCCAAAGATTAATTAGGTCCACCCAACTAGTCCTTCCATCTTCCTAGACTAGATAGTCTCCAACTCTCTCTCCTAAAGTTCTTTTTAACTAGTCTTCATCAGACTATTAAGGAATACAATTTTTTATTGTTTATCTTCTCTCCATAGTTCAAACTAGAGGGAGGAATTGGTATAGTTGCCTATGATTTTTTTACTTCACTTTGGTAGGATGTTTTTAGTTTTGTTAATTTATTTCCAAAGAAAAGAGAAACTAATAATGTTGATTTTCTCCAAAATAGTAATGGCAAGGGAATGAGGCATATACTTGGCCTACAAGATGTTTTTGTAGTCTTTTTTTCATTCAATAAGCTACTAGCTTATCTTAGAAATGAGGGATCTATTCATTTCCTTAAATTTCCTTATTCCAAGACCACCTTGAGCAAGGGGTTTGTAAATTATCTCCCATTTTACCAAGGACATTTTATTTTTGTCCTTAGTTCCAGCCCACATAAAGTGTTGTGTATTTTTTCCAAAATTTCAAAAACTTTATTTGGAATAACCTCCATAGACATGAAGTGCATAGGGATTCTCTAGAGGCATGTCTTAAGGAGTTGTAGTTTTCCCCCTTAGATAAGCAGTATTTCTTTCCATCCTACTCGGTTTTTTGGAATCTCTCCACAATATTGGTTTAAAATGATCAGAGAAGCTTCTTAGGAGAAAAATGGAGGTTGAGGTAGATGTCTATAACATAAGATATGTCACAATCAAGGATATTGGATATCTCATCTTGTAGAACATTATTGGTTTTAAAAAAGAAAAACTTCATGTTTTGAAGATTAATTTTTTGGCTTGACACAGTAGCATAAACATTTAGAAGATTCTTCCACCTTTCAAATCCCTCTTCTAGGCTACTCCAAATATGATTGTTCAACCACAAATGTTTGGTGATTCAAGGAGGGAAATGAAGGAGCAGCTTTAATATCTTTTATATTTTTTATGTCATTGAGTTTGTAAAGATTTCTACCAAGGACTTCATTCACCAAAATAAAAAGATATGGGGACAAAGGGTCTCCTTCTCTTAGGCCTATTCCAATGGAAAATAATTTAGTATGTGACTCATTGAACACAATAGCATAATTCATGGTTTTAACATAGCTCATAATCATATTAAGGAATTTCACCTTAAATCTGAATCTCTTCAACACTTCCTCTAGAAAGGTCCATTTAACTCTATCATGGGCCTCATAAATGTCCAATTTGAGAGCCATTGAGGGTAAAAAAAATTATTCCATAGTATGAACTAGTTCATAAGTGGTGATAACTACATTCATAATATTCTTTCCTACCACAAAGTCTTTTTGTTCTTTGGAAACTATTTTTTCAAGGATAGGTTTAAGTCTATTAACCATCACTTTAGATATGATCTTATAAGTAGTATTGTAGAGACTTATGGGCCTATAACCATGAGAGAATAGTGATTTCAATTTTTGGGAAATAAGGCAATATAAGAATTATTAATGTCTTTAACAAGCTAACCAATCCTTAAAAAGTGACACACAACCTTGAAGACCACATCTTTCACAATATATTTGTACTCTTGGAAGAATGTAGGAGGGAACCCATTTGGGTCAGGGAGCTTAAAGGCTTGAAATGAGAAGGTGGCCAATTTTACCTCTTCTTTATTAACTCTTCTCATAAGGTTTTGGTTAGCCTCTTTAGATACCAGCTTTGGAATACAATTCAGCAAGTTTTCTTGGTCTTCTAGACATTTAGAAGAACCTTTTTTTATAAAAAAAATTGACTTCCTCCATATTTAGTTCCTCTTCCTCTATAACTATCATATTATCTTATTTCTTTATAGACATTATTTGATTCCTATGTCTTTTTCTTAGAGTATATTGATGAAAAAATATTGTATTCATATCTCCCTTAGAAATCCATTGAATCCTAGATTTCTACTTCTAGAACACCTCTTCTTGTTTAGAAAGCTTTAACCATTTTTCTCTTAATATTCTTTCATCAGTTCCCTTCTCTTCATCTTCATAGTCTATTTCCATCTATTTTTTAACTTGTTGCATTTTTCTATTAGATCTTTTTTCCTTTCAAAAATTTCCAAAAGGTTTTTTACTCCACCTCTTAAATTTAACTTTTATCTCACTGAGTTTGTTGCAAAGGTTGATCACAGGGGAGCTAACTGCACTAGTATTCCACAAGTCCTATATAAGGTCTTTAAAGGTAGGGTGGGAGAACCACATGTCTTCAAATCTTAAAGGAGATGTCACTCTTTTATCCATTTTCTATTCTAGCAATAAAGCATTGTCATCATAAACCAATTATGGTTTTAGCATTAGGGAGAAACCCATCCAGGTTGTTCGAATTAGAAGAGAAGGAGAATTTGTCCAATCTAATCCATATAAGCCTACTAACATTTCTGCTATTTATCTAGCTAAAATTATAATAGACTAAATCTAAATCAATGAGACTCTAATCAAGCAAAAACTCCCCAAGTTTAGTCATCCTTTTAGAGCAGTCCTCATTACCTCCTATCTTCTTCGAAGGATAGAGGGAAGAGTTAAAATTTCCCACTACCATACATTTAGTATTATGGTTACTACCCACCTAGTTAGCTAGGGATGACTAAAAAAAATTCCTTTAGCCTTTTTTATTAGGAGCATAAATGTTAACTAGATTCCAAGACCACCCAGTTAAAATATCATGAGAACATAAGATAAAAGAGTTAGGAAAGGAACATATCAAAGTACCCGAGATTTTTTTTTGGTTCCACATTATTGTTGATCCTCCTGATGCCCCTTGATAATCCACTGACATCAAATCTATAGGAGGCCAAACATGACTTGCCATTCTATCAAATCCCTTGTGTTGCATCTTAGTTCCTAGATAAGGATTAGATCAACTTTGGTTTCTTGAAGAGCACACATTAAGATATTATTCTTCACAGTTCTATTTAGACCTCTCATATTCCATGAAAAGACTCTCATTTTAAAAAAAATTAAATTTGGGACCAGTACCTAAACTAGTAATCTAAAGATAACTTTCAAGAACTCGTGTACCACCTTTAACTTTATGGGTCACTTTTTTGTTCCGCTTGTCTTTCCTTTCACCATTGCTACTATAATGATTAGAGGAAGAGTAAGTTGGACCTTTATCAAATTGTAATTCCCTTTAGAGGTTCAACTTATTCTATTTTAAATTCTTATGTCCACAATGTTCTACTTGCATTCTTCAAAAGTTCTTCATTGTCTTCTAGCTCCTTTATTGAGGAAGGGATAAAAAATAAACAGGACTCTCAAATGCTATTTAGATCTACAACTACCAATATCTTCCAAGTCAAACAAAGAAGATGGGGGATTCAAGATCACAAAGAGATTTGATCTAATAGTTAGAATGAGGTTGTTAGAGAAGGAAATCTTTAGTCTGCCCTATGGATAATCCCAGCTAGTCCAGATCTACACTCTGGTAGAAACCTCTAAGGATATCTTAACTTGTGCTCGCAAGCCTACCGAGAAATCTCCTAGTTTTCCAAGCCACAACTACTAGCCTTCTCAAAATTTGCTCCTACACTTCATCCTCTTCTCTAAGATGGACAAAAATACCATCTCTAAGCTACTCCTTCAAATGAAAGAATTCCTAAAGACTCCACAAGACCCCCTACTTATACCTAACTAAGTCACAAGTTGGCCCAGTTCTTTATAAATTAAATTAAATCCTAACATTAAATATATGTTGAGCCACAAGTCAGCCTCCAATAGATATTAAATACCAAAATTCCTTAAAAGACTTACAACAAAAATCAAATGCACATAGGAGAAACAACCAAGACCCAAATAGGTCCACACAAAATCCTAGATTGATCCACATTATGATCACACACTACATGCATTAAATGCTTCAACTTGATTAAGAAAATTCATAAGAGCTCTAGTTGGCACCACCAACACACTGTCGAGTTGTTGGAAATACAATAGAGAAAGTAAACTTTGAGAGGGTGGGGAAGTGAATCTAGACTTCAAAACTTCAACCATAAATTCATTCACCATACATCCATCTCACAATTTTCATTTAAACTAAAATACAGAATTAAGCATATACATCCATAGCATGAAAATTGATAAACATTCATAGCTATGACACAATATATGATTACGCAGAAACCCTCTAATGAGAAGGTAAAACTAGGGTGGGGATGACACCCACAAATCTTCACTACTATAGTTGTAAAGTATATCTAATGAAGGTTAGAATATTTGATCATAAACTATGATCTACCCTATGAAATGTCAGCCCTATTAAAGGCTTATAAGATAATTAAATCTTACCCTATTAAAGGATTTCAACACCCTATTATAAGTGTGCCTTATTAAAGGACTTCAACTTATAATGAAGTAAGCACCTTGTTAAAGGATTTACAAAAGCCCATTAATACTACTTTGTTAAGAGATTTAACTAATTCACTTGTTAACATGTCTCAACAATGATCCTATAGTTAGCACTCTACTACTAGATAATAGATAACCTCTTTGCATGTATCTGTGATCCTCCTCTGATCAAATCTATCACTTTTTTCCTCTAACTCCTTTCCTCTATTCTCCTCTAACTAATTTTGCAATGTATCTCAATTCACAACTCCTTAGCCACCATGAATACTTTGTTTGTGCATGCAAAGTTCTCTCTTTGCTCCTTCCACACCTCTAAAATGTTTAGGGTTTGTCCTCCTTAAGAAAACCTAGGTGACTTAGGGTTAGGTATGAATTAATAATTGTAATTCATCCATCTAGCCACTCAATCCATCCCTTTCACTGATTGGATACATGTACTACATAGGTATTCTCAATTAAGATTCATTATTATCATCTAGATTGTAAAACAATCCTTAAATCAACGCCAAAATGGTTTACATAGTAGTTTGTGCCATTACAAACAACTATGTCAAAACAATTTTACTCGGTATTTGAAGTCCTTAATGCTCGACATCAACTGAAAATTCAATTTTGTCACTAAACATCTGAATGACTTGGTACATACTAACTACTCAGCACTTACTGAGTAACTCACTCAATATGAACTATCAAACATTTTATGCTCGACATGCATTACTTGTTTGACATGAACTAAGTTCTAACTTGTAAATGACTTAAGTGTATAGGCACTCATATGTCAAAACCAATCTGAGATCAACAATCTCCCCCTTTGACATGAGTGGAAAAAATATTTGGTCATTCATGAATGATCTTAACTTATGAGCATAACTCAGATACTTACTATCTCTATTTGGCATATGTACAAAATTTCAAGATTTCGCAAAACTTGACTTAATAGTCATACCTCAAAATCTTATAACTCCTCCTAAGTTTATTATGTTGTTCTAAATTTGAACCAATACTCCTACTAAGTAAATATGCATATGCTAAACTATGTTGTACTCTATTTCTATCTTTGACTCCCCCTTTGTTTGGTCTCCCCCAAAATTGTATTCATTCTTTCCTTGGGGTCATTGTCTCTCTCAAAACTTATATATCCTTCTTATTTCTCCCCAAACTTATTTCTCTTCCTTTTCAACACTTATTTCAAAGGGTTATACACATATAGTGTGTTTGTCCAAGAAATTTTTATGGACCTCAAGTATTATCTTCAAAGCTGCATCCCAGATATCACAAGCTACCTCTAATGATTTGATTTGGATAGTTAAATCAACAACAATATGAACTAAGTCTTCATTTGTAGAAAGATGGGGATCTTTCTTTATCACTATTTCTGCAAAGGCTAGTTCCTTATGTATTATCTCCATGTGTGGGGTCAACATGGACTGGATGCTAATCAGTGTAGCCCGAATGTTTGCATCTTGAGCATGTGGGGCTACCAACTAACCTTAGGAGTTCATCAAATTTCTAAAGTGATTTTGACTCTAAGCTAGAGAATTGGGTAGAGTAGTACCTCTTTTCTTCATATTTCCTTCTAGATTCTCAATATGGTGCTACACTTCTTGTGTGAATAGAGTTGTATCACACAACTTGGTGTAAAGAATGAAAATATTCTCTAATACTTTCTTTACACTATCAATCTTGGTTGCTAATTCAACCTAACTAAGTGCAATGGCACTTGATATCTTTTCATTGATTTTTCTTTGAAATTTCCATTTAGACCATTCAAGTAGTTTTATATTTTAATCCAAGTTTGTATCATTAATCTTTTCTACTATGTTTGCCAACTGCTCCATGATGGTCTTGTCTTCTTCAAGTGTAGGCAGAATGAATGCATCAAGAAAAATGTCCTTGATAACTTGCAATGCTTGCTTTCTCCTATTCTCCCTTCTGAGTAGTTCTTGGTGCTTTTTCCTTGCAAGAGCATCTTGAAGTATGTTCATCTATTCAATTGTCATTTTTGCAAGATTAAATTTTGGCAAAACAATCACCTCATCCAAGTTGGCATCACCAAATGATGTAACTTCATCTACTTTGGATGTGTTAGGACTAGGACTTGATGACTATAATGGTGTGGCTTCTGTACTTGGCCTATGAAGAGCTTGACTTGAAGGAGTAGCAATTTCTAGCAAAGTAACTAGTGCTTGTACTACTAATTACTCCTTAGGCTTGGTAGTCAATACTGACTCTTCAGCCCTATCTTGTTCTTGCTTTATTTTAGTTGCACCTTGAGTTTGTGTTGTAGGTATTGTAATACCCCAACTACAACCAAAAGAAAACAAATAAAATACAATACAAGATACAAGGATAAAATCCATACAAAAATAAAAATAAAAAAATTTAACTTTAAATCATATAACCATAACAAAATAGCTTTGACAACCTGGTACTGAAATGAACTACAACAATATTATATCATTTCTGAACATTACATCTAAGTATATAAATATACTCTTATTTTAAATCAATAATACAAAAACTTTTAGGTTGACACTGATCATAATTTAGATCCTGAGTTATTCGTAACCATTAATCAAACTACAATCAGCCTACAATGATTAGGCAGTAGTTCCTACTTCCAAGTCCATATAAAAGTCCTATATCGGACCTGAAATCAAAAAAAACACAACCAAAAAACACAAATAGGGCTTAGTAACACTAAATAAGCTGATGAGTTCTTCATTAAACCTGCATGTTAGATAATATTACAGCATGAAATACACGTATCCAAATAAAGGATTATCAGAAAGTTCTATTTTTCTTTTCACAACTAGATTTATAGCAAGTACATAATTTCCTCCAAACAGATATGCAGAAATAAACTTGCACAAAAAATGCCAAGGTAATGATCCAATAGTTTCATGGGTGTCAACATAAGAATCTACGTTCATCCATTCGTAGGATTCAATATGTCAGGTGAATCCATAATGTTCTTATCTAGTTATATGAAACCCAACCCATGAATTTTAGATATTACCACTTGATTTAATAACTGTCATAAATTTTCCCATAAGGATTTAGACTAGTGTTGGAGGGCATCCGGAAAAATAATTCTATCACCACAAGTTACTCGCTTTATGATAGCCACCCAATCTAAAGGATCACACTTGCATAATCTAATAAACATGTAATTCTAGTTTTACAAAACAAAAGAAAATTTGAAGTTTTAATTATTCAATTTCAACTAATAAATTATTTCTATTGCTTCAATATAACAATTGAATTAGCAACCAGAAAATATCAGTTAACGCCAAACTTCCAATTTTCCCAATGAAATCAGTAATCAGATTACCAAACAAAACCATAATTGTAATTTTCCAAAAGCAATCCATATTTAAAAGTATCAAATACAGCTTTGTTTATTTTAATTTTCATAAGTAATCAAACCATTCAAAAACACATTTACTATATTCTTAATGTTTAAACTGTTTAGCAAAGAAAGAATTTTCTGAATACCAGAATCAAACAATTCCCATTTCTGGAAACAAGTAGCCACATTAACCTTATGAATGTAAACATATATTTTAATTCTAACAATCTATTCATAAAGAAATACATACATATTGATACATATATTTTTATACATATATATACACGACAATATATATATATATATATATATATATATATATATATATATATATATATATATATATATATATATATATATATATATATATATATATATATATATATATATATATATATATATATATATATACATACGTAATCATATATATACCAATATATATATATAAAGCCTTATTAATTTAAAGTCAGACTTAAAATAGTTATATATATAATATTTTTCATTGAATGATACAAATAACTTACTGATAACTAAATTTTTTTACTACTCTTTATAGTAACTGTTCGTCAAAAAGTCAATGACAAAGAATTTTAATGCTGATTTTTATCATACTCAATATTCTTGTAGCAAAATCAATGAAATACAGATTTCCTATCAAAAATAGTAATTGTAGATAATAAAATGGCTAAGTCTAAAATTTCCCAAATCTCATAAAATCATTACAACCTGCATCTTTGCATTCGCTATTTAAGATTTGATGTAAGTTAACAATCGCCATGGATCATACTGAGCTATGGTTTTAAAATAATTGAAAACCATCATGTATAACAATTTTGTTTTCTAAAAAATTTCTAATACCAATACCAAAACAAAATTATAACATGTTTAAAAATCCACTGTTTGATTAAAAGACCATCCTCTATTCTAATGGATTTTTATTTATAACAATCATTAAGCATTCAATACCATAAAGAATGTGATTGTCTTGATAGACCGAAACCCATAGATATGTTTTGTGAGAAACATAAAACCCCTCTTTTTTTTTATCTGCTCTATACAGCATTTAGTATCGCTAACATCTCTTATATAATCATTAAAAACCATTGCAAACACAAAGAACAGGGTATTTAAATATTCACACCCGTTTTTGTGTTTATACCGAGTTTGGTGATGAACACACCAAATTCAGCATACTCACAGAGTTGGGTGTCAAATTTTCCACAAAGCCACTACATATTCAATATTCACCATATATAAATGAAACAATACAAAAGGAATAAGATTGAGTTAAAGAAAAGCCCCCTGCCTATGCAAATACAAAATTATAATCAAGGAGAAACTGCCTAGAGAGCCCTCAACTACCAACTCGCATCCCAAGCCTCCAACTCTCTATGCCTTGGCACAGAGATACAATGAAACCCTCTCAAACACTGAGATAGAGAAAATGCAACCACAAAAAGATAGAAGAATGAGGAATACAAATTCGTGAGGATTTATAAAGCTAGAGTGAGAATCAAAAATCATCCTCATGGTCACCAGAATCCCCATAATAAGCACAAAGAAACTCGTTCAACAGAGTTTCCATGATACCCCAACTGGAGTTCATCAATGGTGGACTGAACTCAAAATCCAACTAACTCCAAGCCAAAACGACCGACTAACCATGGAAATCAATGCTCATAACTGCGAGCTTATCTCTAACAACTTACTCTCTCAACTTTCCAACACTTAGTGAACACAGTACCAGTTTGTAGTTCGATGAACCTACCCTCCATTAATTCCCATAACATTGCCGCCTTAAGCCAAGTCCAAATAAAGCTAAAATTTAGTAAGGCTAGCGGCCATGCAAGTAAAAGCTTAGGTAAGTTTTAGTTTAAGTTTAAATCTTAGTCATATGCACTAGGTTAGCTTAGGTACTAACTTAGTTTAACATAGTATTAGGTATTAATGGTAATGGTAATATTAATATTTATATTAATGTTAATATTAATATTAATCCTAATTGACACTAAGATTACATCATATCAATATGTATATACATATACATACAATTATAACTTGTATAAATATAAACACAAGCACACAAATATACCAACAATTACATATAAATATAAACTTTTATATATATATATATATATATATATATATATATATATATATATATATATATATACACACACTAAAAGAAAACTGGCAAATAAAAGATTCTTGGTAAGGTAAAATTTTAATGCCACATTAAACATAAGTAAAGAAACTGAAATCGATCCAAATGAAATATAAAACAAATTGAATTGCCTTATCTAAAAACCATTTCTTTACTGTAGGATTCCTGAATCTGAAATGTCAACATTTATTCTAAGAATTAGATCTTAGAAACACCTGACCTCTCATAGAGCATAAAAAAAAATAACATAATGATGTTGAAAACGAAATAGTTTTCTACAAAATCAATGTTTCAAAACAAGTACCAAACCATCCAGTAAATTAAACTAATCTCAGAGTCTGAGGTAACCGATGCAGAACCGTCTAGGGCATGACAGGTATAGGAGTATCTTCCTAACCTATTTGAACTTGTGTCCCATCTTTCTTATCATTTCCATTTCATTTTTCATTTTCCTCATCCTTTTCATCTACTAAGACTGTTGGTACTAGAGTATTTTGCACCATTGTGCTGATATTAGATGTTGTCTCCTTCCTTTGATAGAATAAAATAGGCATTGTAGATTATACCACTATAAATTGAGGGGTTTGAGTTATGTCTTTTTTTTCCTCCCCTGTAGATGTTTTTTTTGCCTTCTCAATTTCATCTACACTCACCAATACAGGATGACTACATAGTTGTGCCTTGGTGGTGGTGTCTACCAATATCTTTTTCATATCCTCCTTTGTTAGGGGATTGATGCTCTGAGCTACAATATTAGAAACATCCTTGATATTCATCGTATGTGTGTCTATATTTATCACATGTTGTGAATGCCACTCGACACTAGTATATCTAGTATACTCTATTATGTCTGTTGCTCAAATTCAATTGTTGCTTGTGTATTTATATTCTTTTTAGTGCCTTCCACATGTGCATATTTTTTAGTGTCATCTTTAGTAACCTCAATTACTTCTTGCTCTCCTTTTTCTTCACTTGTCTCAATAGGTTTCTTCTCAATTGCCTTAGTGTTTTTAGTCCATATATTGTTTTCCATATTTGGGTGGATTTTTGAACAACATCCTTAATGTCATTTTGTAAAATATTTAATTTCTTATATTTAGGATAAAATCTCCCTATGTACTTCTTAATAGCCTTTTTCATTATGGCCTTATCCAATTATAGCATCACACTTGCTAGTGTAGTCTCTCTAATTTGTCTTTCTGTATTGAGACTAAAATGTCATTTTTACTCAACTCTATCATATAGATTCTTGAGTATAGAGGTAGAAAGCTCAATTGGAGTCATCTTGAATGTTTCCATCATGGCATATATTGACTCTTCCACTTGGTTCATCTCAATCTTTCCAAGTTTGTCAAACTCAACATGTATGAATCCAGATAAGTCAGCATTATTCTTTATATTCTCACACAAGTTGTCCAAATCAAAAGAAGGATTGTGACTTATCACTTTGAATTGGTTGTTGTCATTAGATTCTATCCTTTCCTCATCTGATTCAGCTAGATCAATGCACTTTATCCTTTGTTTCTTCTTAGACTCACCTTTGTTGCTAGTTGTCCTAGCTCTCTTTCCCTTTGGCTTTTCTACTTCTTGAGCCTTCTTAGTAGTCGCTCTTGTGCTAGCCCCAGTAGTAGGAACTGTAGGCTTAGGTTGTGTAAATTTTAAAACCTTCTTTAGCTTTCTTACTACTAGAGCTTTAGCTTTCCTCTTCTTCTTCTTTGTGTATATAGGTGCTTCAGTGGCCTCTTCTCCCTCAACTCCTTCTTTAATTTCTACTTCATCTCCACCTTGGTGTTTTCCTTAACCTTGAGTTATGGCCAATGGTACTTGGGTAGGTACATCTTCACCTTCTTCAACATCATCTTCATTGTCTTATTCTTCTTCTTCATACTCTTCTACCCCTTCACCAAATTTTTCTTTGAGCTTCTTAACAATTTTGTTCTTCCTTATTACAAAGGTTTTCTTCAAGTCCATAGTTATCTTAAACTTGGATACGTCATAATTACCAAAGGTTTTATCCTTATTATCTACTTCTTCCACCAAAAAAGTAGTAATTGTTGAAGATGCTCATCCATATTTATCTCATAACCTAAAGGCTTTAGCCATCTCACTTTTGGAACAACAACCTAAACATATGTAAGCTAGTATCAACTATAAAGTAAACATCATTGAAATGCTTCTCAACTAGTGACATTGGATTCCTCTATCTTTGTTTCATTGACTTCTTAAAGTCTTCAAAGTAGCTAGCCATTATAGACTCAAATTTTTCTCCAAGTTGCTCAATGTATTCACCTATTTGCACTTCAATAGATCTATTTTTCTTCCATGCAACTTTACCAAAAGAAGGAAATGTGTTTTGTAGATAGAAAAATATAAAAAAAGTATTGAACCAAAATTGCAATATGTATTCTTGATCTTCCTTATGGCTCCCAAGTTTTCTAATAAATATTGTAACAATAACTCACCAAGATCATAAGAATGATCCTTCTTGACTATCTTGTAGCCTACATGAACAACAATACAAGGTACATTGTTTAATCTATTGGATTGAAAGAATTTATGTGCAATTATCCTTACTACAAAAGTAATTAGGGGATTTGTGATGGTGTCAATTGTCATCCCTATCTTATTCCACACTACCTCTATTTTTTTTTCAATAACCTCTTTTGTATCACTTCTCATGGTCTTAGGTCTGTCTAGGATTGGATACACTATTACACTCTACAAAATCCTCTTGGTAATCTTGATAGGTCCATCCTCTAACCACATAGATTTTTCATGAATCCTACTCAAAACAATCTTTATCCACTCTATCTTGAAAATGTTGGAGAAATCTAGGGCATGAGTTAACCCTTTTCTTTCTACAATCTTATATTCCTCCTTTAATATTCTATTTTCACATAAATTTTCATATAGGTATCTAATCTCCATATCACCTATGCTACCCACCTTACATGTGTAACAGCATCTTACATCTTGAATCATTAAAACTTGTGGTAGTATCATCAATAGTGCACCAAATGGGTCTTTCTTGTATGCAATATCAGGAATTGATCTAAGGTCTGGTTGTCTAAACTCATTGCTGATTAATTAAACATTTAAAACTTCCTTTCCCTCTTTAAACTTAGTAGCAGAAGAACTAGATGCCATATTGATTACCTAGGGTTTGCAAAAATTCAAACAACATAGATTGGCACAAATACCTTTATAAATCTGTTGAATGGTGTTAAATAGTGATTGAATCCAATCTATAAACACTTGGAATGATCTCTTCAATTCTCCTTAAGCTCTTTATGCTCTCTCCAAATTTGAATAATGTCAAATGAATCAATAAATTGACCATATAGCCCTTGAAACTTTGCAATTAATGTTCAATGCTTACACAGCTATAAGCTCAACTACAATAGCAATTATGACTCACTTGACTTCCATGAAATTCCTTCTATGCTCGGTAACCACTACAATCTTGCCCAATAGTATCACCTACAATAGCTTGGCATCAACTAGATTTCACTCAAAAACTCAAGTGAAACTTTCATTCTCAGCAGCAACAAGAAATGGACATATTGGTGGTAGAAAGCCAAGGGTGTATGAATGTTTTCCACAAGTAGAGCTCATTGAAAGTGAAAGACATTTCTGTAGAGTCAATTATGCATTCTTATATTGCATAATAAGAAAACTTGAAAATGATGCAGGAAAAAGGATATCAATAGAAGCATGCAATGAAATAATCAATTTTGGAAATTGGTATGTTCAATTTCAAACTTTTTCATACCTAAGGGTTTCTAGTTATCATGGTATACCATTAAAATTACCGAGGCATCCTTCAGATAGAATCTTGTTACTTGAATTGTGTAGATAGATTGTGGATGTCATAAAACATTATGGTGCAAAGGTAACCAATTTTTTTGATTTCCTAATTACAATTGGTGGTTATTCATGTACAGATATTGATGTTGCTAAAATAGAAGAAATAGATCTATCCCCTTTTCATATCTATAAATTTGGAAATGGAAGATGTAATTTTGATCCAGTAGGTACATTCAGTCTATGTTTAGGGAAAAATTACAAACATTTACCATGTTTGGAAGACCACTGGGCAAATTGTTAGAATGATTTGGAGATTTTGATTCGAGAAAATTGCAGATTAAGCATTGATGTGATGAGAACATGTAAATTTAAGAATATAGATGATGACATGAAAGAGGATGGGAATCAATTAAGTCCTCTATTTCCTACAGAAAAGATTTCAGAAAAAGATATCCCAAGAGTTAATTGGTACATTCTTGAGGATACATCAATTGAAAATAGGACTATGAGTGTCATTCTTATGTCCATGGAGTGGTTACAAAGGCCATATCCTATAATTTCAATACCTATGCTGAGTTATTAGGTTGCACTGCATATTATAGAGGGCTCTAATCTAGTTGATGTGATTATGATCAATGATGATAAACCTATGACTCCAAGGATAGTAAAAAAAGGTTGATCATGTTTCTTCAAAGGACACATGTGTGCATGGCATGCATAAAAGTGTTAGTAATGGTGCAGATCTATTGAAAAGGAAAAGATTAGAGGAAGAATGTGTTACTGTGACAAAATTACAAGAATCAACTTCCCATGGATCACCTTTTATACATTCAACTTCTAATTTTCATTCCAAAATTTCACCTGAACACTCTCCAAGTTGTAGCTCAATTGAAGTTGTTCGTTGCACTATCTCTTCTCCTTTACATTCCTTGCCATTGTCTCATAATCCAGACAAAGAAGAAATATGTTCTCCATTCACAGAATGGAAATATAAACTTCAATGTTTGGTTAGCCAATTCATAAATAAGGGGCTAAAATATTATGAGAATATAATGGAAATTGAAAATGATGGGGTGGATGTAGATGAAAAAATTAGAAAAGAGTTATTGGTTTGTACACAAAAAATTCTAATTTTTAGAACATTGACAAGATCCTCCCATGTCTAGCTACAAGATTTGGGTATTTTACATAGTAAAGAGATTCTTTTAGAGTGGCTTATAGCACTTAACATGAGGAAAATGATACTTTTAACTTGTAACAAGAAAACTGATGCATTTAAAGATATGTCAAAAAATAGTTTGTCACTGATTCAGATGTTTGGAGAAGATCTCAAGTGTCCTTTTGGGGAATGTCCATTGAATGTTCAATCTGAAGAACACATTTTTCAAAAAATTTCACACTCAATTCAAAAGTTTTCATGTAAAGAGGACATTGACAATTTGATGCAAAAGAAGTTTACTATCTGTAAATTTGAAAAAGATTGCATACAAATAGATGAAACAACCAAAAAGATGAAAAGAGATTTTGTATTTATACAGGTGAAGATGAACTATCAACTAGGACTGGAAGAAGATGAAATAATGAAAGTCATCAGGACATATGAGGCTAAAACTGCACAAAAATCATAGAATGTAATTCTTGTCTAGAGCTTTTGCTAAAATTCAATATACATAGTGGTGTTATATGATTTTTATTTCTTTATGTAGAATTTCTAATGTAATACATTTCATTCAAAGCATGTCTTTTGCAATGTAATTATTTCTTTTGTTTAAAGAAAAATAGAATGTTTTCTATGCATTATATACTTATGTGACAATTTTGTATATCACGTGAATAAATGAAACAAGTTTTGCATGTTAAATTTTATATGTTGGTTTTTTTAATTAAAGAAATTGGGTGTTAATAAATTACCATTTTTTATTAATTGTATGACTAATACAATACTAACTTTTAAAATGATTAATGAGACACAAGAGTTAGAAAAATCAATAGTATTTTGTAAAGTATATTTTGGTAAAATATATATTATATATCCACTTTGAGTTTATGTTCTTATTTCATATTTATTGTTGTCGATAATAACTAAGTTCTAAATTTGTCTACAACTATCTAATAGTATTTTTTAAAAAAAAAATCCAAATTATCTATATTAAATATCACATAATTTAATCTTATATTGGAAATATTCTTATTTAATTATTTGATGTTCATAGTAATGACACGTGGATCTCAAACTGATCAAGAACAGAGACAACGTAGAAGGGAGTATCAAAGAGAGTACAGACAAAGAAAACAAGAACAAATGAGTGCTATAGGAAGGGAAAAATGACATCTCATTCATAATGAACAAGACAGGGAAAGATATGCTAGAAGACAAATAGCAAGACTACATGAAGAATTACATGATACAAACACTGTTCAAGGAAATATAGATACTATTCCTAATAATATATGTCCACAAAAATGGGTTTCCATCGAAAGAGAAAATGGGAATCATCTCCAAACACTAAGTTATGACTCTCACTCTCATAGGCACGAAACTGAATGTATGAGGGAATATGAAGGATATTATAAAAGAAGAGAACAAGAACAATGGAAGGAAACCAAAGGAGAAATTCAAAGTTTGTACCCTAGCCAACAAATTGACAAAGAAAGTGAAGAAACAAATTTTGTAGGAATGAATAATGATAATTTAGTAGATGGAAATGTGAGTGAAATGGACTATAAAAAAATTCTACAGCAACACACAATACCTGAAATGAAAATTGACCAGCACAATTGTACTAGAAATATAAATATTCAATCTGCCATAGAGGGAAGAGAATATAGAAACAATTGTCAAAGGGAATATAGAAAGAGACACCATGAACAAATGAATGATATAGAAAGGGCAACTAGATTTCACTCAACAACTTAAGTGAAACTTTCATTCTCGGCAGCAACAAGAAAATTGATAAAACTTAAATATTTCTTCCAGATTCTAAACAACACTTTGCATCCTTCTTCATGCATACATAATCTTTTCATAACTAAACCATTTGAACTAATTTATGGTATATCATCTAAATATTAGTCCCACACATGCCTTTTGATTTCTTAAGTGGGGGTAGTGTGATCACCTGACCCATTGGTTGAAGTGATCCCATCTAAACTTGATGTACTACAATCTTCCTTCTTCTTCCATTTTTTGTTCATCTACACTCTAATTTCTTCAACATCTTCCTTTCCTTTGCCTTTATTGAACTCATTACTTGGTGCCTTTGACTTTGTTGGACAATGTTTTCTTATGTGACCTATCTTTAAGCAACTAAAACATGTAGTCTAACTTAACCATCTACTATAATCACTTCTAAAATGTGTTTTTATACAATTCTTAGGAACATGTCCATACTCTTGATAGTAGTGACAACTATACCTAGTATTATAATCCCAATTATAAGAGTTTCCATTGTGCTTTACCTTTGTCTTCTTGTTTGATGACCACTTGGGCTTGGATCTACACTCATATTCTCTATGTATGTACTTTTGACAATTATTGCAATATCATTCAAATTTTTGTGTGCTCATGGTCTTGGTTTTGCATCCATGTACATGATGTCCTTGCTTGTTTCACTTGTGGCAGTGACCCATGAACTTATGCTTAGGATTCTGATTTGTAGTCTTGCTCCTACAAACATTAGTAGTATGTCCTAATTTTCCACAATCATGAAAAGTAGATTTGGAGTTCTTACCATTTTTTCTCCTTTGTTCAGCACTTTTGGATGATTCTCCTTCTTTAGTACTAGTGTAACCCAATCCAATAATATCACTATTAGATCTATGAGATCTCATCAACTACTCAAAATACTTGATGGCTTCACTTGGCTTTACTTGGTCTTTTTCTCTTTTTAGATCATTTCTCAGTTGTTCATTCTGCAACTTTAGTGTTGTGATCTCAATATCTTTTCCATTCAATTCATGATTGGCAGTCATCATTTGATTCAATGTTTCCAATTGTATGTGAGCAATCCTATTCACTTGTGATATCTTCTCTTCTAGTCTATTGGTCAGTATCTTTTTTCCATCTTCATTCATGAATTTGTCCCCTTCAACTTTCTTTTTCTGCTTGGTCAC
Organism: Cupressus sempervirens; assembly: GCA_028749045.1. Classification (NCBI taxonomy): domain Eukaryota; kingdom Viridiplantae; phylum Streptophyta; class Pinopsida; order Cupressales; family Cupressaceae; genus Cupressus; species Cupressus sempervirens. The sequence goes on along the minus strand of CM053783.1, from coordinate 802,606,634 downwards.
CTCACATAGCAATATTGATTGGACTTCTTATTCTATATTAAGATTTCTAACCTATTTAGTTAGGGCTCCATTCTTTTCCATTAGATCTACAACTATAGCATCAAATTCACTTATGTTTCCATCTACAAATAGTTCAGCAATGTCTTCCTCTTAGTATTGTGTTTTATTCTCTTCAATAGCTATATATTTTCTTCTCTTCAATGATCACTTCAACTCATCTCTTACTTCATTCAACTAATGTAGGGCAAGTTGGATTTTAATCTTTTGGTTCTTAATAGTCTTTCCCATCTTGTAGACTTCCATCTTCAAGATCTTTCTTCAAATCTACAAAGCTTTCATGTCCAGAGAACAAATGCTCTAATAAAAATTGTTGAAAATACAATATGGAAAGTAAACTTTGAGAGGGGGGGTGAATTACCACTTAAAAAATTTAACCATAAATTCATTCACCACACATCCATATCAGAATTTTCATGTAAGCTGAAATACCAAATTAAGCATATACATCCATAGCATAAAAACAAATAAACATTCACACACATATGACACAAGACATGATTACCCAGAAACCCTCCAATGAGAAGATAAAACCAGGGTGGGGATGATACCCACAAATCTTCGCTACTACAGTTGTAAAGTGTATCCAATGAAGGTTACAATGTTTGATCATAAACTATGATCTACTCTATGAAAGGTCTACCATGTTAAAGGCTTACAAGATTGTTAGATCTTACCTTATTAAAGGATTTCAACACCCTATTAAAAGTATGTCTTGTTAAAGGACTTCAACTTTTTGGTGTTTTAAAACATTATGTTTCAAAATCCCCAATGAAAACATAATACATCTAGGGGTAGCCAGAAACTTCCTGGGGGGGTGAATCAATAGTTTAACCTCGAACCCATAAAACTTTCACCATTCATTCATTGCATGCATAAGTAAGCTGAAATAACATGTAAAGCATATGCATCTAAAACATATAACCATGTAAGCATTCATAGACACAACACTAGATATGATTACCTAGAAACCCTCTAAGTGAGAAGGTAAAACTAGGGTGGGGATGACACCCACAAAACTTCACTACTATAGTAATAAGTTGTATCCAATGAAGGTTACAATGTTTTGACCATGAAACATGATCTACCATGTGAAAGGTCTACCCTATTAAAGGCTCACAAAGACTATTAGGTCTCACCTTGTTAGAGGATTTCAACACCCTATTAGAGGACTTCAACTTACAACTAAGTAAGTTCCCTATTAAATGATTTCATATAGCTTGTTATGACTACTATGTTAAGATATTTAATTAAAATCACCTATTAAAATATCTTAGCATAGATCCTATGATTGGTACTTGCTTGCCTAATAACATATCACCTCTACACAATATCTTATTGATCCTTCATGATTAGATGTCTCAATGTTGTATCCTTTTCTTTATCCTCTATTCTTCTCTAACTGATTCTGCAATTCACTCTTTCATCACAACTTCTAAGTCACCTTGAATGCTCTACATGAAAACTATCTTGTTTTCTCCTTTAATTCCTTCCACATTCACTCTTCTCTATCATAAATATTTTAGTACTTTTTCCTCCTTAAGAAGACTCATGTGGCTTAGGGTTAGGTTTGAATCTGTGATTGAGATTCATCCATTTTGCCACTTAAAACTTCCCTTTTTCTAATTGGTTGCATGTAATTGTGTAGGAAATTCAAATATAGATTCGTCCTTATCTCTATAATATCAAAATATGATCTTAAGTCAACTCAAAAATAGTTTACATAGTTATTTGTGCCATTATAAAAAAAATGTCAAAATAGTTTCACTTGGCATATGAAGTCACTGATGCTCAGCATGCATTGTTCTATATACTATGACTTGACACCTATATCACTAGACATCCACTATTCGCTTGGCTCTTGAATCACTCAGCATGGTATATCTACTCAACACTTGAGTGACTGAGCACATGAGTGACTTGGAACTCATTGCAACTCAGTGTGGTCTAAGATTTGCATGTTGTGCTTGGCATGTATTACTAGTTTGACATGAACTAAGTAAATGGCTTAAATGTGTTGACACTCATTTGTCAAAACCAATCTGAGATCAAAAATCTCCCCCTTTGACATGAGTGTCACAAACACTTGAATATTCATGATCAACATTAATCTCTTGAGCATAACATATCCATGGCTTGGCATTTATATAAAACTTCAAAATTTCAAAATTGTGCACTAACTTGTATACCTCAAAATTTGATAACTCCCCCTGAGTTAATAGATTTTTCTTGTATCCAAAATATATGCTCCTCTCTAAGTAAATGTGTCTCTTCTAATACACTTTGACTTCAATGTGTTGATACTCTTTGATGATCTCACTTTGCTGGTATCTTTTCATAGTATCTCTCCCCCTTTTTTATATCTCCTCATTTCTTTATCTCCCTCATATTCTCTATCATCTCCCCCATATTTTTATATTCTCTATCTCCCCCTTTTTGACAAATATGTCAAATGGGTTATATACCTATGATTTTTTTTCCAAAAAAGAGTTATGGACATCCATTATTATCCTTAGAGTTGTATTCTAGTTATCACAAGCAACATCCAATGATTTAATTTGGATTGCAAGCTTGGCAACAATGTGTACTAGACCATCTAGAGTAGAAAGATTGGGGTCTTTCTTTAATAGAGTCTTAGCATAGCCTAGATCCTTATGCATTATCTCCATATGTGGGGTGAGGGTAGCCTAAATACTTGTCATTTTGGCTCTAATATTAGCCTCATCTATTGTTAAGATAGCTAATTGACTTTGTGTCTGAAGAAATATTTTGAAATGCTTCTCACTCTAAGCTGGGTTTGTAGGTAGGCTTGCACTTGATGCTGATATTTTTCTCTCTAGACTCAGAATGTGACTTCTAGTCTCTTGGGTGAAGAATTTAGGATTACATAGTTTTGTGTACAATGAGAATATATTCTCAAGTACCTTCTTCACATCCTCAACTTTTGTTGCTAATCCAACTTGTTGTAGTGCTATCTCACTGGATATTTTCTCATTTATTTTTCCTTGAAAATTCTTTTTAGACCATTCTAAGAGCTTTTCTTTTGTATCAAGGTCTTCATTAGTGACCTTTTCCACTATATCTATAAGTTTTTCTATCAGTGGCTTGGTCTCTTTAGGATTCGACAGGCTAAATGCATCTAAAAAGATGTCCTTTATATCTTGAACTGCTTGCTTCTACCTATGTTCTCTCCTAAGAATTTCTTGATGCTTTTTCCTTTCTAAGGCTTGTTGCAAAATTCCTATTGGATCCAATGTCATAATATCATAGTCATACTTTGGAATAACAATGTCTTCATCAAGGCTTATGTCACCATAATGGATTACCTTTTCTACCTTTGATGAGCTTGGGCTTGGCACAAAAATCTATCATGGGGTAGAAATAGTACTTGGCCTTTGAAGAGTTTTAGTAGAAGGAGTGGCAAATGTTGGTAAGGCTACCAGTGCTTGGATGGCCACTTGTTCCTTCAACTTTGGTTCTGTCTCTTCATGCTTGCCCTAGTCTATTACTATGACTTGGCTACCACCTTGTTCTTGTGTTGTAGGTACAAATGAATCTATATGTCTTGTCTCTTGTTGTCCTATAGTAGTGTCTTTCTCTTCCACTTTCTTCTTAGTTGTAACAATTTTAACACTTTTATCAACTATGGTGGATGTATCTACTATTGTGTGAACCAAAGGTTATACAAGAGTAACTGAATAGATGATTGAAGGTGGTTCTTATGGATTCACCTTTTCCCTTGTGACATCAATCACTACCTTTTGCAATTCCTCTACATTAACCAAACTTGGATTTTCACAAATTCTAGCTTGGAGCGTAGACTGATCTAAGTGGATTGATGTTCTAAGATAATGCATTAGGAACATCTTTTATAGGTATATTCTTAGTAGTTGTGTTGTGGAGAGGGTTGACACTTAGCACTTGTGTGTCTTGCACAATCTGTTCATCTTGTTGTTGCTCAGCTATTACTTTATCGTCATCTTTCTCTTCTGTTACTCCTCCAACTATATTAGCTTTTTCATCATCTTACTTATCATCATATTCCTTGTCATCATCTTCATCATCATCCTTATCATCATCTTTACCATTTCAAGGGTCAACTTCTCCTTCCTTCATAGTGGTCAACCCAAAGATAAGTTTCCATATTTGAGTTGATTTCTTGACCACATCTTCAATGTTATTTTGGAGAATATTGGAGGCTACTTATTTAGGTGTAAACCTAACTACATGTTTCTTAACAATCTTAGCAATTTGTCCCTTTGTCAACTCTGGCATTACTTGGGCTAATGTTGTTTCCCTAATTTGTCTTTCCACATTTAGACAATAATGCCATTTTTTCTCAACAATATCATATAGGCCTTTTGGTATTGAGTTGTAAAATTCTAGTGGAGTGTTCTTAAACTTTGAAATCATGGCATACAATTCTTCTTCCACTTGGTTTTTCTCTTCTTTTTCCAATTTATCAAAATCAATATGATTAAAACTTGATAAATTAGCATTGCCCTTGACATTTTCACATAACTTCTCAAGATCAAAGAGAGGATTGTGACGTACCACCTTAAATTGACTGTTATCATCTGATTTTATCTTCTCTTCATCAAAATTTGGTTGAGCCACATACTTCCTTCTCTATCTTTTCTACTGTTGTCCACCTTGCTCTATTTTCTTTGACTTTTCCTTAGCCTTTTGGGTTTTTTCTCATGTAGTGGCCCTTATAGTAGGTATAGTAGGCTTTGGATAACTAGGTTTTACAATTTTCTTTGCCTTTGCCACTAGCTATGCCTTTGCCTTCCTCTTCTTTGACTCAGTAGTAGTAGGCACTTCCTTAGCATCTTCTCCGTCAACACCTGTAGTCTCCTCCTCTTATTTGTCTTCTCCCATGCCTTGAGTCAGAGCTAGAGGTTCTTGTGCTTGTCTTTGTTCTTCCTCTTCATCTTCTTCATCTTCTTCCTCTTTCTCCTTGACAACATCTCCAAAATTTTATTTTAACTTCTTTACCAACTTGTCTTTTTTCTTGATTGTAGAGGCAATCTTTAATTCCATGGAAATCTTTGATTTCACTATCTCATAGTTTCCAAAAACTTTAGTAGTCTTTTCTACTTCTTCAACAAGTAGGGTTGTTATGGCTACTAAGGCTTCATCTACATTGGCCTCATAACCTAAGGGTCTTAACCATCTTACCCTTGGTGTTGTAGCTTGCACAAATGTACCATCAGCATCAATAAGAAAAAATACATCATTATAGTGTTTCTCAACTAAGGAAACTAGAATCCTAAGTCTCTGCTTCATTAACTTCTTAAAATCTTCAAAGTAACTAGTCATTATGGTTTCAATGTTGTCTCCTAGTTTCTCAATGTATTCTCCAATTTGTGTTACCACTGACCTATTAGTCTTCCATCCTATTGTTCCAAATGAGGGAAATGTGTTCTACACATAAAATAATATGCAAACTAGTATAGAACCAAACTTGCATTGTGCACTTTTGGTCTTCCTGATTGCTCCAAGGTTCTCCATTAGTTGTTGCAATTGTAGCTGTGCTAGATCATATGTATGATCTTTCTTAACAATTTTATAACCAACATCTACCACTATGCAGTGTACACTATTCAATCTGCTAGATTGATAGAATTTGTGTGAGATTACCCTTACAACAAAGTTTAATAATAGATCAACAATTATATCTATTGTCATGTCTCTCTTATTCCATTTTGCTCCAATGTTCTTTTCAATGATTTCCTTGGATATTTTGAAACACCTCCCTCTAGCCATAAAGAACCATCATGAATTTGGTTTAGCACAATTCAAATCCATTCTATTTTGAATACATAGGAAAATCTAGGGCTCGTGTTAAACCCTTTCTCTCTACAATTTTGTATTCTTCCTTCAAAACACCATTTTCACACAACCTATTTTATGCATCCCTTATTTCCATATCTCTAGTGCTACCAAATTTGTAGTTATAGAATCTCCTCACATCTTGCACCATTATTACATTTGGCAGGATCATAGATAATGCACCAGATGGGTCTTGTTTATAGGCTATGTTAGGAATGGCTTTAAACATAGGTTATTTAACTTCATTACTAACAAGTTGAACATTTAGAATCTCCTTCCCTTTAACATTTCTTGAACTAGATGTCATCTTATCAAACTAGGGTCTGTGTAAATTTAAATTGCATTGCTCGACTATTGATAAATACTTTGTGAAAATTTGATGAACTGGTGATGAATCTCTACACAAATCTTCTTCAATTGCTTCTAAAAAATTTCTAGGTCACTTCTAGCTCTTCTCACTCTCTCTCAATTTTGAAATGATGAAAAATGAGCTCAAATTGATCATATGCCCTTCAAAAACCTTTCAATCATGTTGAGTTCTTACATAGTTATAAGCTTGGCATCAATCAATTTTGGATTCACTTGGCATTTATTCATATTTCCATTACTCAGTGGCTACTATGAATTCAGTATCAACTAGCTAGGCATTCCACTTGACACATATAGGAAATTTTTTCATACTCGACAACAATATGAAAAACTTAAAGATTTGTCTTGGATTTCTAACAACATCTTACATCTTTGTTCATACTAATTTAGTCTTTTCATTACTATATCCTTTTGGAAATGATGTATGATACAACCTCTAAATTTCAGTCCCACACACCTCTTGATTTCCTATTTTGATGAGGTGTGATCACCTAACCCATTGGGTGAAGTAATCCCTTCTCCATTTGATGTCCTAAAATCATCTTTATTTTTCCATGTCTTGTTCATCTCATCTCTGATGTGTTCAACATCTACTTTGCCTTTACCTTTATCAAATTCACAACTTGGTGCCTTTGACCTAGTTGGACAGTATTTATTGATGTGACCATTCTTCAAATAGCTAAAACATGTAGTTTGACTCAACCATCTTTTGTAATTGTCACTAAAGTGTCTCCTAATAAATTATTAGGAACATTTCCATATTCTTGACAATAATGAAAGCTATATCTTGTGTTATAATCCCAATTGTAAGAGTTCCCATTGTTTCTTACCTTTGTTGACTTGTTTGATGACTGCATGGATTTGGATCTACATTCTAAAGCTCTATGTCCATACTTCTAATAATTGTAGCAATATCCTTCAAATATTTGTGTACATGCATGATCCTAGTTTTACATTCATGTGCTTGATGACCTTGCTTGTTGCACTTATGATGATGAATCATGTTCTTAGGCTTGGCATTCTAATTTGTAATCTTGCTCTTGCACATATTAGCAACATGTCCTTTCTTACCACAATTATGACAAGTAGGTTTGGAGTTCTTACCATTGGTGTTCATTTCTTCTGCAAATTTGGATGATTCTCCTTCTTCAGTGCTTGTGTAGCCCAATCCTGATGTATCATTGTTGGATCTAGGGGATCTCAATAGTTGCTCAAAGTATTTGATGACTTCAATTTCCTTGTTAAAACTTTGAGAAAATTCCTTTTCTCTCTTTAGGTCACTCTATAATTGTTCATTCTACAACTTCAATGTAGTTATCTCAGTTTCTTTGACATTCAACTCACAGTTGACATTCATCATTTGACTTACAGTATCCAATTTCATGTTGGAAATCTTGGTTAGCTCTGTTGACTTCTCTTCCAATCTATTGGCCAGAATTTTTTTTTCTTCTTCAATCATGGCCTTGTCTTCCATAGCTTTATTCTTTTGTTCAGTCACCTCACATATCAATATTGTTAGGATAAACCACGGACAGAAATAAAAACTACATGCAAATATAACCAATAACAGAAAATAATAGAACACACAGAAATGAACACAAGGCACCAAGATTTAACGTGGTTCACCCAATCCCTGGGCTACGTCCACCAAACAACAAGTCTGATCTTATTACAATCTAGTGATTACAACCTGATTACGATCTGTAATCCCTTACAGCTCAATACCGTCGCAAGAACCAATTTTGTATCACCACACATGAAAAATACCCAACCCTAAGCCCTTTTTATACAAGTATTAAACCGCTTTAGGGTTATAACATGTCAGCCATATGTCGGCCATAATATGTCGGCTACCATGTCGGCCATGGCTGAACCCCACTATTTATGAAGTATGTACAGTACTTTCCTGATCAGTCACCACAATCTAACAATCTCCCACTTGGGGACTAATCAGGCTCCACACTAAACAACAATCTCCCACTTGGAGACTGATCCTGTAGCAATTCAACTACCGCATGGGGCTCCCACTGGATCAAACCACCCTAGACTTTGTTGTTCTTTTATTCACATTTAGTCTAAAAGACCAACTGAAGCTGAAGAGGAGTTCAACTTCTCCCTTGTTACAACCTTTTTCAACATATCTGCTGGATTTTCATTGGTATGTATCTTCTCCAGCTTTAACTGTCCATCCTCCAAAACTGACTGAATGAAATGGTACCGCAACTGTATGTGTTTGGTCTTAGAATGTAGAGATGAATTCTTAGCAAGATGAATGACACTCTGACTATCTGTGAACAAATAATTATCCTTTTGAGGATGTCCCAATTCTTCCAAGAAGAATTGAAGCCATATCATCTCTTTGGCTACCTCTGTAGCAGCAACATACTCTGCCTCTGTAGTGGAGAGAGCATTAATCTTCTGTAGCCTAGAAACCTAGCTCACAGCTGCCCCACCAACAGTAAAGACATAACCTGTAGTACTCCGCCTGGTATCAATATCCCTAGCCAAATTTGAGTCAACATAGCCCTGTAAATTAGTAGTAGAGCCCCCAAAGTGTAAACACTTATTGGATGTTCCTCTCAAATATCTGAGAATCCACTTGACAGCATTCCAATGCTCAAATCCTGGATGACTCATATACCTGCTAACGACTCCCACTGCATGTGCAATATCTGGCCTAGTGCATACCATAGCATACATCAAACTTCCTATAGCTGAAGCATAGGGTACCTTGGACATCTTATCCTCCTCTTCCTGTGTCTTGGGACACATCTCCTTAGTCAATTTCAAATGACTAGGTAAAGGTGTGCTAACAGCTTTAGCATTCTCCATAGAGAAACGTTGCAACACCTTCTCAACATAATCAGCTTGAGATAGCGTCAATGTTCTGTTCTTCCTATCTCTACAAATCTTCATACCAAAGATTTGTTTTGCTGCCCCCAAATCCTTCATAGCAAATGCATGTGCTAATTGGCATTTCAGCCCCTTAATATGATCCATGTTAGACCCAGCTATAAGCATATCATCAACATATAAACATAAAATAATGTAGCTATCATCATCCAACCTCTTAAAATAAACACAGTAATTTGAATGACACCTATTATATCCATGCTCATGCATAAAACTGTCAAATTTCAGATACCATTGCCGAGGTGCTTGCTTCAAGCCATATAAACTTTTCTTCAATTTGCACACTAAGTTCTCCTTAGCTTTGACCTCAAAACCCTGTGGTTGAGCCATATATATTTCTTCATCCAAATCACCATAAAGAAAGGCTATTTTAACATCCATCTGCTCTAAATGCAAATCTTTAGTAGCCACAAGACTTAAAATAGTACGAATAGAAGTCATTTTAACAACAGGAGAAAATATCTCATCAAAATCAATTCCCTTTTTCTGTGCAAATCCTTTTACAACTAACCTGGCCTTAAATCTTTTCTTACCTCCTTCCTCTTCTTTCAACCTGTAAACCCATTTATTCTGTAAAGCCTTTTTACCTACAGGCAACTTGCACAAATCCCATGTCTTATTTTTCAGCAAAGAGTCCATTTCATCTTTCATTGCAGACTCCCACTAAATCTTAGTATCCACCTGCACAGCTTCATCATAACTTTCAGGTTCACCAGCATCAGTAAGTAAAATAGAATACAAAGAGGGAGAAAACCTTTGTGGAGGTCTAATTGGCCTTGTTGACCGTCTAACATTCACTGGTGTGTGTGGTATTTGTTGTTGCAGTTGTTGCACATCATGAGGAATGGCTGGAACATCAGCTTTTGGAGTATCATCCAGCACTACATAATCATCTTCTTTCTTCTCATGTTGCTGCAACAGATCTTTGTACAACACTTTTTCATTGAATATGACATCCCAACTTCTTATAATTTTATGATTTTCAAAATCCCAAAGCCTATAGCAAAATTCATTAATGCCATATCCAACAAAGACACATTTCTTTGATTTAGCTTCTAGCTTGGTTCTATTTTCAAAGTCTATATGAGCAAAAGCTTCACAACCGAAGGTCTTGAGAAAAGAATAACTCACCTTCTTACCAGTCTATGCTTCCTCTGGAATACCATAGCCCAAAGGAGTAGAGGGACCTCTATTAATCAAATATACTACAATATTGACAGCCTCCGCCCACATGTGTAAGGGCAACCCAGCATGCAACCTCATGCTCCTTGCACGCTCCATTATAGTCCTGTTCATGCGTTCAGCCACTCCATTTTCCTGTGGAGTCCTTGGAACAGTTTTTTGTCTACGAATACCATTAGTGGAGCAATAATCTTCAAATTCATGACTGCAATACTCACCACCATTATCAGATCTAAGACATTTTAATTTCTTACCAGTCTCATTTTCAACCAAGCATTTCCATTTCTTAAAAATTTGAAATACATCAGATTTCTATCTAAGGAAATAAACCCATACTTTTCTAGTTGCATCATCAATAAATGTAACATAATAATGAGAGCCACCAAGGGAAGATACCTGAGCCGGTCCCCATACATCTGTATGCACAAGCTCTAATTTCTCATTTTTGTTTTCCTTCCCTGTCTTTACAAAACTCACTCTCTTTTGTTTTCCATACACACAACTTTCACAGAAATCCATATTCACACATTTTAGACTTGGTAAAACTTTCCTTGAATGAAGTACTTTCATACCTTTCTCACTCATGTGCCCAAATCTGTTGTGCCACAACGCTGTATCAGAATCTACAACAGCTATTTGTTCTCCCTGCTCAACTGCAGTAATTGTTCCCGAATATTCATTTTTCTCTGAAACAATCAAAGTAGAAGGAACAATATGACCTGTACAAAGATATAAGGTGCCTACTTTCACACCTTTTGCTACTACAAGGGAACCTTTTGAAACCTTCCAATTTTTATCATTAAAAGTAACTACACAACCCTCATCACCGAGTTGCCCTGCTGAAATTAAATTCCTACTCAGCTTTGGAACATGTCTTACCTCATGTAGTAGCCAATGATTCCCATTCTGCAACTTAATCTTAATTTTTCCCTTTCCAACAATCTGACAGGGTTCATTATCCCCCAAATAAACAAGCCCAAAATCCCCTTGGACATAATCAATGAAATAACCTCTATGAGGTGTAGCATGAAAAGAAGCACCAGAATCTAAAACCCATGAATCATCAACACTCTCTAAAGACAGAAGAAAAGCATCCTCTTCAGATTTGTTACTTACCACATTTGCCTCTTTGTCTCCATCTGATTTATCTCCTTCATTTTTCTTTCGAGTCCAGTAATCTTTCTTTTTGTGCCCTGGTTTCCCACAGTACCAACAATCATTTGGTCCTCTCGATTGAGACCTCCTCCCCTTTGACTTTCCTCTTGATTTTCCACGATTTCCAGAGTTACTTCCTCTTTCAGTCATTCTGCCCCTGCTTTGTGCATTTAAAACACTTCCTGATGTAGATCCACCTGAGGATTTTCTACGAGTTTTCTCACTTAAAATAACACCGATCACATCATCATATTTTAGGGTACTAGATCCAGGAACAAAATTACTCACCGCCATTACCAAGCCATTCCAGCTTTCAGGCAAAGAACACAAAATCAAGAGAGCCCTAATTTATTCATCAAAATTGATACCCACAGAAGATAATTGACTAGTAATAGTATTAAACTCATTTAAATGATCTGCAATAGATCCACCTTCTGCCATTTTCATATTAAATAAATGCTTCATGAGAAATACCTTATTTGAAGCGGAGGGCTTTTCATACAGTGTCGCTAGGGTTTTCATCAAATCTTCTGTCGTCTTTGCTTTTGTAATATTAAATACCACCGATGGTGCCAAGCATAACCAAATTCTTCTGAGTGCCTTTCTGTCCAAAAGATCCCATTCAGCCTCTGACATAGTTCCCTGATTCTTGGATTTTCCTTCCAACGGCTTCCATAAATCCTTCTGATATAAATAGTCTTCCATTTGCATCTTCCATAACTGGAAGTTCTGCCCATTAAACCTGTCAACCCTCAACTTACCCTCATCTTCCATTGCTCCCACTCAACTGTGAGACTCCCACTTAACCGTGAGACTTTCCTGTAGAGGATAACTGAAAGACAACCTTGCTTTGATACCACTTGTTAGGATAAACCACGGATAGAAATAAAAACTACATGCAAATATAACCAATAACAGAAAATAATAGAACACACAGAAATGAGCACAAGGCACCAAGATTTAACGTGGTTCACCCAATCCTTGGGCTACGTCCACCAAATAGCAAGTTCGATCTTATTACAATCCAATGATTACAACCTGATTACGATCCGTAATCCCTTACAGCTCAATACCGCCGCAAGAACCAATTTCGTATCACCACACATGAAAAATACCCAACCCTAAGCCCTTTTTATACAAGTATTAAACTGCTTTAGGGTTATAACATGTCGGCCATATGTTGGCCATAATATGTCGGCTACCATGTCGGCCATGGCCGAACCCCACTATTTATGAAGTATGTACAGTACTTTCCTGATCAGTCCCCACAATCTAACAAATATAGCATGTGAATCTTGCTCTAGCTTGAGATTTTTTATTTCCTTAGCTTATACTCTATTCTTTTCCATTAGATCTACAACTGCTACATCAAATTCATTAGAGTCGCCATTTGTAAATAGCTTGGTAGTGTCTATCTCTTTTGTATAGTGTGTCATTATCCACAATAGCAATCTCTATCCTTCTCTTCAATGAACTCTTTATAGCTTCTCTTGCTTCATTCAATTGATGTAGTATGAGATGTATTTCAATGTCCTAGTTTTCAATAGTCTTTCCCAACTTGTAGAGTTCTATTTCAAGATCTTTCATCAAAGTTGCAAAGCTTCTCTTTTAGAGAACTAGGCTCTAATACCTTGGAATTACAAGAGGAAAGAGTAAACTTCTGGGTGGGGGGGTGGGTAAATTAGTAGTTTAAGCTTGGACCCATAAAAACTTCACCATTCTTTCATTACATGCATAAGTAAGCTAAAAGAACATGTAAAGCATATGCATCTAAAACATATAACCATGTAAGAATTCACACACATAACACTAGATATGATTACTCATAAACCCTCCAAGTGAAAAGGTAAAACTGGGGTGGGTATGACACCTAAAAATCTTCAATACTATAGTAATAAAGTGTGTCCAATGAAGGTTATAATGTTTTGACCATGAAACATGATCTACCCTATTAAAGGCTTGCAAAGACTGTTAGGTCTCACCTTGTTAGAGGATTTCAACACCTTATTAGAAGTGTGCCTTGTTAGAGGACTTCAACTCACAACTAAGTAAGAAACCTATTAAAGGATTTCATATAGCCTGTTAGGACTACTTTGTTAAGAGATTTAATTGAAATCACCTATTAAAATGTCTTAGCATAGATCCTATGATTGGTACTTTCTTGCGTGATAATAGATCACCTCTACACAATATCTTATTGATCCTTCATGATTAGATATCTCAATGTAATTGTATCCTTTTCTCTATCCTCTATTCTTCTCTAACTAATTCTACAATTCACTCTTTCATCATAACTTCTAAGTCACCTTGAATGCTTTTCATGCAAACTATCTTATTTTTTTCTTTAATTCCTTCCCCATTCACTCTCCTCAATCATAAATAGTTTAGGGCTTTGTCCTCCTTATGAACACTAAGGTGGCTTAAGGTTAGGTATAAATCTATGACTGAGATTCATCCATTTTTCCATTTAAACCTTCCCTTTTTCTGATTGGTTGCATGTAATTTAATAGGAAATCCAAATATAGATTCATCCTTATCTCCATTATATCAAAATATGATCTTAAGATGGCTTTAAAATGGTTTACATAGTTGTCTATGCCATTACAAAAAAATATGTCAAATCAATTTTACTTTGCATATGAGGTCACTATTGCTTAGTAGGCACTGTTTTGTATACTATGACTCAACACTTGTATCACTCAACATCCATTGTTCACTTGGCTCCTAAATCACTCAACATGGTCTATCTACTTGGTACTTGAGTGACTCGGTACTCATTGCAACTTGGCATGGTCTAATATATACATGTTGTGCTTGACATGTATTACTAGTTCAACATGAACTATGTAAATGTCTTAAGTGTGTTGACATTCATTTGTCAAATCCAATCTAAGATCAACAGTGGCTACTTCCCATCTACAACATACCCTTTCAGACACCAGGGCCAACTATAAGGGTAGACCTTTCTTCTACTTCACACTTTGTAAAACCTAGATGGGTGTACCTTAGATTCACTCATATTGTAATAGTGATAAAGAATACAATTGAATCTAACAAAGTAGATAATACCCTTAATCTTCTAATACTTATGCAGACAACATATACATAAAATAGCTAGAATCATGACATATGAACTAGATAAGCTAAGTGAGGGTAACACTTCTTAGCTCTTCAACATGAAAAGGAAAAAATTTTGATTAATGATGCTAAATATTAGCACAACCCAAGGTATGAATAGCAAAGATATGAAATCTCCTAGCTAATCAGTCCTTTATCCATTGAGCATAAGCTAAGTCAAAACATACACATGGATACCCAAGATATATTCATATATTTAGATATTTGATCTATCCATTCACCTTGTAAACAAACTTCTATCTTCAAAATGAAATTCATACTTTTAAGATACTCCCTCATCCCTATAATTATGTTAATGCATATTACGCAATTTACTCAAGCCCTTGACCCAACAAAAAAAATGCAATAGCATAAAACTTCAAAGCCAAGATGCAACTAGATAATATGTACCTTATATGTATATCAATAGAAAATTATAAACCCATGAAGATGGAGACAAAGTTTAGATTGAAACTTTCAATAAATCTTTCTATTAATCTCCTCAAAATCAATACATCAAATGTATTCTAGAACCATAATATACATAATAGAGGACTATATAATCTATTTTCTTATAATAAATTACAACTGTTGTTCATTATAGAGAAAAATGTTGAAGAAATGGTGGAAACCCAGCTAAGCATGCTCAGAGAAATTGGGAACCAACCCTAGAGAAAGAAAGAAAAGAGAAATATATATAGGAAAGGAATGAAATCCTAGATCTAATTTGGAAGTGACACATGTCCACTTGAATCTCTATCCCCTACTACTATAAAACATCTCTCTTCTCTCTACAATCAAAATTTGAAAGGAATCTCATCATTGTGCTCCAAAAAACTCAAAATATCTCTTCGTAATGATGAGAAACCCTTGCTTTGATAAAATATTAGATATGCATGTAAAATTTTGATAAAATCTTCTACTAAACTAATTTAGAGGTGAAAAATCCACCACTAACTACATGTTTACTACCTTTGGTGCACATTCAATTCATCATTTCACCAAAACTCAAATCTGAACTACTACAACAGAATGTGGTTGAAAAATAGGCACCTGGTTTTAAAAAAAAAAAACACCATGAATAACTCAAACAAATGACTTCATGTGCAAAAACAAACCTCAAATATGGAAAGTTTGTTCTGAGACCTTTCCAACAATATATAATAGTCCTATATTGGCTTATCATAAATGTCCAGGACATCCATTTGAAGATCGAGTTCATACCATGGCTCTCAGGTCTGCATTTCTTTTCAAGACATTTATCCATTCCTAAAGTTAAAACTATAGTATATAACCTCTTTTAATTTAAAATAGTCCTATACATGCAAAATCAGAAGGAAATTAATTTTTTTTTTAAATATCTCAACTTAGAAATTTTCCTCCACTTCTCAATCTAGATCAACTTAAGTTTGACTCCTTTGACATGTGTCACCATGTGATTGGCCTATTCCTACCCTATCATTTGATCTATCAGTACCTCTGCCACCTAAGCACCACATGATGCCACTTGATTTGTCCTCACTCTATCACATCTAACTAGACCCACTACTATGTGGTAGCCTTTGATTGGGTTGCCATGTCACCATGCTAAACTTCCTTGCATCTTTCATTGGTACCATAGTGATAGTCATTGATCTTGTGCCATGTGGCACAATCTAGTGCATCAATCCTACAACTGCCACCTTAGCCTTGATTGCCACATATCACCATTGTCTCTATGTCACTATCCACATCATCACCCTACCACATCATCATGACATAGTGATGTTGTGACATGTGGCACCTTGATCCACATCACCTACCTCATAATCCATGTCATGTCATCATCTCCATGTCACCTACCTTTGCCACATGGTGGCCTATCACTATGTTTCTATGCCAATCATCATTCTGCCATGTCATTACGAAAAAGCAGCATCGCAACACATAGAAAACTTGTCCATGTCACCATCTTAAACTTTGTGGTAGGCCTAAAAAGTTTGCCACATGTCACTCTATGGATCACTACCATGCTACCACTTGTCACATTCTAGTAGGTCTAGATTTACACGTCGTCACTGATGTTAGAATGTTCATTCAAAATTTTCCTAAGACTCCAACATCCCTGGGCCCTAGATGAACATGCCTCCTCATGTCTCAAAAGGTGTGGCCTTTTAGACATTGTCTTATTGTGTAATGTGTAATTTAAAAAACTTAAGAAACCTATGCATGGTGAATGTGGAATATATCCCATCCCTTTTATTTTAGAATATTGAGTTTCTCCCACATGCATTTCAATCATATTCCTTACCTTTCAACTGCATCGGCAAGAACATACATCAAGCCATGCCACTAGTCAAAAAAAAAGGAGACAAAATTTGGGGTTGTTGTGTTGATACTTAGGCATGGCAATCACATTTTCAAACTGGGGAGTCCATAGTTTTGCTCCAATTTATTTTCTAGCCAAGTCTTCTTTGTGGGGGTGGGTAGTTGCATTTGTTCTTAAATGAATAAATGCTCAAATGCCAATTTAGCTAGTTGTCTTAACACTAATAGGTGAATCATGAAACCTACAATAGCACATGAAATACTTAGGCTCAACAAATGTGTGTTTTAGGGCTTTTCTCCAAATCAAGATTGTGCAATTGTTGCCAAACTACTTCATTGAAGCTCTTCCATATCATAAAATTGGCCATGAATGCATCCCTGACTCAATTTGATCATGAAAATAACACTATGTCTCCTTTGTAGACCAAGGCAAGTCATGTTTCATTTGGTTACCCACTAGGCTTGAGCTTATAGAGAAAATTTATTTCCTTTGGGTTATCCACATAGAATAGTAGGGCTAGCAAGCTAATTCCTTTATATTATAGGGAGCTCACCCTAGGGATGGGAGGAGGCCATGGGGCTATTTTTGCCTAGCCCATTAAAATAGCTCCTAATTTTGAAGATTCCGAAGTGATTCCTTCATAAATTATCATCAAGGAGAGATTAAACAGGTTGCTTGGCATGTAGGGTGACAATAAGGCAAGGCTCTTTTCTTTGGACATCACTCCCTCTTTTGCAACAAAAATTTGTGCAGTCGTTTGCACTCCCCCTTCATTTATCCTTTAAGCACATAGGTGAAAATGAGTGAAATAGGAGCATTCCTCACGACTCTGATCTAACAAAGCCTTGACTAAAGTGAAGAATTTTAGAATCTTTTTTGCTATCACTATCAACTGTATCTTCTTTATGTTTTTTCACTTCCTTCTACTCAATAAATTTATTGCCTCCTGAGCCCAATTTATGCTTATCTGTCGATGTCAAAGAATGATCTTGTCCTCTTGATTTCCACAATGAAAAGTGAGATGAATGTGCCCAATAATAAATGTCTCCACCTTCAGAAGCATAATGCTCATTTGAATGCTTGTGACTTTTAGTTCATCTTTTTGAGCTTGACTTCTTTTTATCACTATGTGCTTTCCTAGAAGAATTCTCCAATTGGGGATTAATTACTATGTTTCTCTTCACTTTATTTTGGTGAAAACCTCATAACAATAGAGAAGATTCCTTTTCAAAATGATTGTCAATAACTCTATACTTTGTCCCATCTTGATGATCTTTTAAGCTCATCTTGTTTCCATCTACATTCTTATTGTTCTTGTTTGTATCCGTCTAATCATAATTCCTTGCCTTCTTACTCATAAATCCAAGGTGCCCCATAGAATCCTTGCTCATTAAAATACTTTTAATCCCCACCTTTCTTATCAAATTGATGCAATTAGTTGGGCCCCAAAGTGGGTCCAACTAAAAATATATATATTTTTAAAACATCTGACCTTTTGAACTGCTCCAGCAAATCACCTGGACCTGATTTAAATAATTTTGACCATTGAAATAAACTTTAAAACTCGTTTCACCTCTTTCTACAACTTGCCAATTTCACACCAAGTGGTCCTCTAACTAGCTTTGAAAGCTGACCAAAACACCTAACTAAACTCTAAAAACTAACATGTTGATTCCTTGTTACACATTCTCTCACCCTGTCAAATCTTGTGACATGATGACACCTGGGTCAAAATATATTGATGGTTAGAGTTGCCTTCTTAGAACTACCTACAAGAAAACATGTCAGAAAACCATAAATTGCATTTGGCTTTGGCTTTGAAAATAGATCAAACTGACACTTGGGGGCATGGAAACTGGGGCATTAGTTCAATGTTGCGAGGAGAATATAAATTTTTGATTTGGGCTCATGATGAATAATTTGGCACATTTGGTGAGCGGTCAAAGTGGGCTACTTGGATTTGCAGAACTGGGAACAGTGACAGAAAAGTGATTTTTGCAAATGGAATGGACCTAGGAAAGTGTGTAGACAGATTTTTCAAGACTTGAAAATTGGAACACATAAAGAATTTTTAGTGTAGAACACAATGGTACAATCCATTTGGTTTAGGCAATCACAGGTTCAAATTTATGACATCCCAAACAAGGGTACTGATCAATCTTCATTTCTTAACACTAGTAAAACTTTACAAATTGCATTTGCAATCACATTTCAAAACTAACCAAACGGACTCTTCATAAGCTCAAATCTAAAACATATAAATTCTATGACCTTTAAATTGAAATGAAAAAGGAATTTTCTCATTTTAGTCAACTGGGTCAAAGTTATAACTAGTCAAATAGAGCCTCCCAGAATTCTAAACAATTTACATCAGCATGACAACAATATATAAATAACTAATTTTGAGGGATTCAAAACCTAATCAAAGAATATCAAAATGGCTAAAAATCTAGAACATAGGTTCTCTAATATGTATACTAAACACTCCCAAAGTGGCAAATCATGAAACATTACTGGGTGCAAGACATTCAAATGCAAACTAGGCTTCATGTCGTTGTTTGACACTTGTGCAAAAATGAAAATTTAACATTGCTCAATGTGAAACTTCATGGAATGACTCAGAATAGTAATTTATCTTCATGGGATGCATGGATATACTAAATTCAAGGTTTTAGAAACATTAAACACGTTTTAGTCCTTGAAAGGATAGTCGGGTACACACGCATTAAATGCACTTATAGGGCTCAAAATGACTCAAAAGTTTGGAATGGCACTCAAATTCAGGAAATAATTTTGAGTCCCATCATAAATTACAATGAATTAAACACCCTGTTAAAGGATTTACAATAGCCTATTAAGACTACTTTGTTAAGAGGTTTAATTGATTCACCTGTTAGAATGTCTCAGCAATGATCCTATGGTTAGCACTCTGCTACTAGATAACATATCACCTCTTTGCATGTATTCTTGATCCTCCTCTGATCAAATGTATCACTTCTATCCTCTAACTCCTTTCCTCTACTTTCCTCTAACTAATTCTATAATGTATATTAATTCACAACTCCTTAGCCACCATGAATACTATGTTTGTGCATTCAAACTTCTCTCTTTGCTCCTTCCACACCTCTAAAATGTTTAAGGTATATTCCCCTTAAGAATACCTACATGACTTAGGGTTAGGTGTGAATTAATGATTGTAATTCATCCATCTAGTCACTTAATTCATCCCTCTAACTGATTGGCTGCATGTACTGCATAGGGTTTCTCAATTAAGATTCATTCTTATTATCTACGATCGCAAAACAATCCTTAAGTCAGCTCTGAAATGGTTTACATAGTAGTTTGTGCCATTACAAACAACTATGTCAAAACTATTTTACTCAACATCTGAAGTCCCTGATACTCAATATCAACTGTAACTTCAATGATATCACTCAGCATATGAATGACTCGGCACATATTGATTGCTTAACACTTGCTAAGTAACTCATTCAGCATGTACTATTTGACATGTTATGCTCAACATGCATTACTTGTTTGGCATGAACTAAGTTCTAACTTTTAAATGACTTAATTGTATAGACACTCATTTGTCAAAACCAATTTGAGATCAACACAAGTATCAAAATCAAAAAACTCTCAAGCATTGCTAAGAAACCAACACATGCCAAGTAACCAACACATGTCGATCACAACAAGTGTCGAGCAATAGAAGATGTCAAGCTCCAACATTGATCGAACCCCTTCAATGACCAAGCTTCTTAGCCAAAACTATACCCAATAGTGACTGAGCATGACTCCTTTGGTGACTGAGTCCACAACATCCTAGCCAAAATCCCTCCAACATGTAGGATTTCCAACAACCCTAGGATGCTTCTACATCAGACACCCCAAGTTCAAAAAGATGTTCTCAATAGCTAGAAGAACATCTTCTAGGATTCGGCACCTAAATCCCAAATTGGTTCTTCACATACATGTCCTCCAAGTCCTAAACTTTTACACTTTTTCCCTTGTTCCACTTCTTCTTCTTTGCATTTATCCTTGGTGTTCCATTGGTCTACTTTCCACATTAATCTCTAACCCTCTCAGAATTTTCCAACTCAACTCGGCTACCAATATCAAGTTCCTTCTATCGATCTCTTCATTTTGCAAAGGAATCAGGGAATGCTTCCTACCACCATTCACAATAGTAAACACATTTTTGATACAATCATGCATAACCCTACAATCATAGTGCCAAGGTCTACCAAGCAACTCATGACAACTATTCATGTCCACAATATTACAGAACACTTGATCCTTATACTACCCAATCTAGAAATCAACAAGGCATTTCTCCCTCACTTCCAAAGCATGCTCACCTTGTAACCATCCAATCTTGTAAGGATAAGGATGTCTCATTCTCTCCAAACCAAGTTTCTAAACCATCTCCTCAGTAAAAAGGTTATCAATGCTAACACCATCCACAATTACCTTGCAAAATTTACTACCAAAAGTTTACACACATGTCCTCAACAAACTAGTCCTCTAACAAGATTCCATTTTCTTCTAACCAATCAACACTCATCAAGCTAGTAAACTCTCTTCTTTCTCGGGTTGACTATCTTGGACTTCAACCTCATTCACAAAAACAACTCTCCTAACATGCAAACATTCAAAATATCTATTCCTTGCTTCACCACATCTGTAGCAAGTACCTCTAAACTTGCCTCCACCTATCCTTCTCTTCTAATCAATGGGTTTTAGTTGATCTTCTGCACTCAATTTAGTCTTTTTTGAGTTATCTTGGTTCTCCTTCCCTCTAACATTACCTTAACTTTTCCTCTTCAACTTATCTTCTAGCTGTAGAGAATACTGATAAGTATCCTTAACCAAAGAAATATTCAGCATACCAACCTCATCTTGGATATTGAATCTCAAACTATTAATGTAGCGAGCTACATTTTCCTTTGACAATTCTCTATGCCTAGACTAAATAGTCAACTTGTAGAACTACTCAGTATAATCTTTCACAGACATATCCTTCTTCTTCATATTTTGCAATCTTTTGAACACCTCAAGTTTATAATCAATAGGAATGAACTTAGCCTTCAACTTAGTTACCATAAATCTCCAACTAGTGATCTTCATTTCACCTTCTTCTTCTCTCTCTCTCTTTGTATTTCATTCCACCAAAAATAAGCATGTCCTTTCAGCATAGTTTGTGCCAACCTCATTTTGAGTGGATCTTCAATATCCTCTAACTTAAAGTAGTCTTCCAATTCACCAATCAAATCAATCAAGTCTTCAGGAGTCAAAGTACCTAAGAAATTAGAAACCTCCATCTTATGCTTTAGCCTCCCTTAAGATCCAAGTCTAGAAAATTGACCAACCCTAGTTCCAATGGGTCTCTCCACACAATCAGTTATTTCCTCACCACTCGATCTAAAAATTTTGAAGTCTTTAGCAACTTCTTCAGAACCATCTTTGGTACCCACATGCCTAGGTTCACCACCTAAAGCACTCACAATTTCAGCAATAATGTGACTCTTCATCAATGCCATCTCAGATCTAAAACTAGCTTTAACCTCCTCCATCTTAGATCTAAAATATTCTTTAGCCTTCTCTGAGATCATTTCTTCCATAGAATCACCAAGATCATCAATTTCCCTAGGGTACAATCTTATTGGAGGCATCTTCAAAGATTTTTGGAAATCCAAAGCAACAAATCCACAAATCTGGAAGATCAATCATCTCTACTAGATCAACCTTCTCTTCCAGCCTTCACCCAAGTCCTGGTGCAAACTACCTCAACTTTGGCACTCTATCTACACACTCAAGAACATCTTCACTCTTATACCACCTAATGGAGTGCAAGGTAGGAGAATTCCCAAAGGAGATGTCCTATCCCTCAAAAATAACCACACAGTGGAAACACAATAACAAAGCAAGATCTGATACCAAATCACAACACTTCATTCATAAATATAATTGTTTACATACAATGTGTCAGGCTATAAGGCCTTCCCACTTAGGGCCAAGTATAACAAAAATTACAAAACAATTCTGCAAGATCCCAAAAGACCCAAATCACAATCCTAATCCCAGCTAGTCCAAATTTGCGCTCTAGTAGAAACCTCCAAGGAAATCTTAACTTGTTCTTACAATCTCACTAAATAGTCTCCTAGTTTTTCAAGCCACGGCTATTAGGCTTCTCAAAATTTACCCCTACACTTCATCCTCTTCTCCAAGTTGGACAACAATACTATCTCTAATCCACTCCTCTGAATGAATGAATGCCTAAAGACTCCACAAGACCCCCTACTTATACCCAACTAAGCTAAAAGTTAGCCCAGTTCATTACAAATTAAATTAGATCCTAACATTATTTATATGTTGAGCCACAAATCAACCTCCAATAGATATTAAATACCTAAATACCTTAAAAGGTTTACAACACAAATCAAATGCAAATAAGAGAAACAACCAAGACCCAAATAGGTCCACACAAACTCTTAGATCCATCCACATCATGATCATGTGATACATGCATTAAATGCTTCAACTCAATCAAGAAAATCTACAAGAACTCCATTCAGCACCAACACACTACCAAGTGTCAACAAACTCCCAAGTATTGTTGAAAAACCAACACATGTCGAGAACAACAAGTGTCGACCAACAGAAGATGTCGAGCTCCAAAAATGACTAAGCCCCTTCAATGATTGAACTCTTTAGCCACAACTATACCTAATAGTGACTTAGCACCACTCCTTTGGTGATCGAGTCCACAACTCCTAGCCAAAATCCCTCCAATATGCAGGATTATCAACAACCTTAGAGGATGCTCTTGCATCAAATATTAATTATGCCACCTTTCACTAAGCAAGATTTGTTGGGAGCCAAAGAGGTAGGAGAGCTAACTTTATTGCCAACAACCTTGGAGGCAAACGACACCCCCACTAGGATGGGAGCAATAGAAGGGTTAGTAGTAGCAAGTGTAGTCTTACCTTTACTAGATACTAGGGGGGAGAAGTAACCAGACGGACCACAAAGCTCAACGAAGGAAAATTCAACATAGGATGGAGTTGGACAAGAGGGGGGGGCACATGAGAGAGAAAGGGTAGGGAGAAGGGGACAGGGAAGGGAAGCATCTCAACCTTAGGGTCAATGCTAGGCATAGAGCCTGGCATCCCAAGAGGGGAAGTAGGCCAAAGGCAAGGGAGGGTGAGAAGTTGCTTAATGTTGACAGTATGATTTGTAAATCTAATTGTCAATGAATATACTTCGTTATTCAATATTTTTTCTTATATAAGTTTTTAAAATATGGTACTTTTTAAAATTATATTTATTAAAAAATTACGCTTTTGAAATGAAATTATTAATTTTTTTCTTCAATTTTACTTTCTAAAACTTGTACACCAATAAGGCTTTTTGGTTTTTTGTTCAAAAAGATTAATAATTGTATTTTCAAATAAAAACTTTCACCCATTTTATCTAACCCATGAAAATGATCTTGTAATGAAGTAGAAGTAGATCTTACATGCTCAATTTTGACCTAAAGGTCTTTAAAATTTATCTCGTTCACCCCATATGATGTATGTTTTGTTTCCAAATATAAAATTAATTTTATAAAGATAATTTTTTTAAAATTTTGTGAATATGAACTAGTAAATAAATCAAAATAATTCAAATTAGATATCAATAATGATCATACTATACTAAATACTTCACCTATGATGTATGTTGTGTTTTGAAATATAAAAGTAATGTTATAATGATTTTTTTTTTATTAATAAAATTATGCATATGGACTAGTAAAATAAATTAGAATAATTCAAAATTAGTTATAAATGATCATATATTAAAAAATACTTTTGGGCTAAAAAAGTTTATAATGTATCTTATTCAGTGGCATATGATGTATGTTTTGTTGTTTTTGAAATATAAAAATAATTTTATAAAGATATATTTTTGAATATTTTGTGAATATGAACCAATAAAATAAATTAGAATAATTCAAATTAGTTATGAATGATCATCCTATAATCCTATAATAAATAAAGTTAAAAGTTTATTTTTTGCTTTATTCATGTTTCTATGAATTTTTCTCATCCAATCGTGTAAAATTTGAATGCTTAATTTGTTGTTTGTCTTTCCTTTCTTATTTAATAGTTTTATCATTGACATTTCAAATAAGACACCTCATTTAGCTTATGATTTTATGTTTTTATATTTTTTAAATCTTTATTTATTTTATAGCTTTAATTCTAATTTAATTTCAATGAATCTAAATTACATTTTTGCTTAAATTTCAATAAAAGCATGCATTCAATAAAAGAAAAAGAAAAATCTTTTGACTTTTTCTTAAATACTAAAATTACAAATCTTTCAATATCTTTTGTATGATCTGACGATGATAAAACAAATATTGTTTTCCCTTATCAGCCAAAACTTCAAAGTAGTCTTAACTCGACTATTGTTTTTAAAGTATACTAGTCAAAAAGAGTCATTGAAAATGAATAAAAAGGTTAGTTTTGATCATTCGAATAGGCAAGGTAGGTGGTAGGAAATACCAAATTGCAAAAGTAGGGTGAAGTAAAAATAACAAGAGTTAAGGAAAGCAAGCTTGCTTTGAGTGTAACTTTTACTATCTTGAATGTTGACGAATCGCATTGAATTTCATAGTTAATATGAGATTTATGTCATCATTGTTGTCTTCTCTTCTCTAAACATAGAAAATTATTGGTTGCTAATTTATATTCCTAAATTTTGGTACTTGGGAAGGTGATCCCTTTACTTATACAGGACTTGTATTTCCCCTCTAAGTCTCCATCATTATCACCATTTACTCCAAAGCATTCATTACCATTTCCAAGTTAGGAAAGTTCCACAGATTGGCAAGGAAAATCTATAGGAAGTTTGCAGATGGAAATCTACCTAGACGTTGCTCTTCTTCCACCTCTTCTCTCTCCTACTCATCTTTTAGAAAACCTTTGCAATTCACATTTCCCCTATATTTCTCTACTTCCTTTTTTTTGAATTTTCTTTCTTTTTCTATTTTTTTAGACAATGACAATGGGGAAGTTTCTAGAATTTAAATTTTTGTAATTTGTCCTTTGGATAAAATAATTTTACCCTTAGGAAAATGGGGTTCAGCCAATCAAAAAAAGAAATTATGAATTTAAAAAATTA
Organism: Cupressus sempervirens; assembly: GCA_028749045.1. NCBI lineage: Eukaryota > Viridiplantae > Streptophyta > Pinopsida > Cupressales > Cupressaceae > Cupressus > Cupressus sempervirens. The sequence continues at coordinate 802,580,524 of CM053783.1, read as the reverse complement.
ATTATTTTTTAACTGTAATAATAAGGTGACTTATGATCATTAAAATTAATGATGACCATGGAAACATTAGTTCTTTATGGACTAATAAATTTATCATTATTCCTATAGGATAGCATAATCTAGGCAATGGTAGAGGTACCACCTATGTAATGCCCCGCTAGGGAACCCAAAATAAATTAACCTAAAGTTTCACTAAGTTTGTCAAACTTTTTTTTTTTTGAAAGATAAAAGGTAATAACTAGCAATACTAGATATAAATATAGCGAAAGCAATAACATATACATAAACACATACCATAAAATAGATTACAATACTTAAGGGTCCCATGATGTTGAATCTCATTTAAGTTTAAGAAATACTAAAACCAATATATAACACAATCACATTAAAGAATAACTATAAGTACAAATAACATTTAAATAATATACAATTATCTCAAATACCACTTGGCAATAATCAGAATGCACAATCATACATTGTATAGGTCACAGGGTATGAAAGGCTAAAAGAATATACATCATTAGTAATATACAACATCTCTCCTAAGATCTTGGGTAATCAAGTACAATAAAAAGGTATAAATATCCAATAAAAATACAAGATCAAAAAGAAAAGATCAACTACACAAAAACTTCTAGCAATGACATCCAATGGTCAAATCTCAATGGTATAAGAAAAATGCACTACCACCCAACCTCATGAAACCCAAAAAGGTCCACTCCCACCACACGAAGGAGATAAACTCAAGTCCCATACAGATATCAACAACACAAGTCAAAACTGACATCTAAGTCAAGGAAATACCTAAAAGAAAACTATCTCAAAGGGTACCAAGACACAAGTATCAACTAATCCCAAAGGCAACAAAGATGCATAGGAAATCTACTATGTAAGTGGGCAAGTGTCATCACATGAGCCAACTCTAAGGTTACCTTGGGATTCTTTTAATACTTTAGCCCCCTAGTATCTCTATGTGGCACTAGTATCCTTTTGTATAGACAAGGCATACTAACGAAGCCAAGTTGCAACTAGGCATCCTCTCTACTCCCATCCTAGCCTATACTAACACTCGAGGCATGGGCGAGGAAAAAAAAAATGAATCTTGTTAATTCCTTTTTAACTCATTTAATGAAATGTTATCACTTATTAAAATAACCTACAATGGGTTACCCGCCAACCTATTTAGGGCCTCGGCTTCCATTGCAAGCCACTTCCCAACATGACATACAGAAAATCTACCTTAAGCTCAATAAAAGAAAAAGATCTCAAATGACTATAAACCACACATCAATTCTTAAACAAGCAACTAGAGAGTACTGGAATATTACTAGGATCATAATCACAAATTCCACCAATACGATCACCTTAACAGGATTGATCCAAAGTCAAATACACATAAACCAAATCCATGTCATAACATGATATCACCAAAAATAAATTATTTAATCACCTCAGTCCTATACAAGCAACTAGGAAGCAATCAAGGATAATTGATCCAAGACTCAAAGGTTATATCAAAAAAGACACATCATCCACCTCAATTCTACACAAGAACTAGAAAGCACATCAAAATATTTGATCAATTTCATCATAGTGCACACATGGACACATCACCATGGTCAAGTATAAAAGATCATATACAAAACATAATCATGACATCACAGAACAAAACTCCCTAGCCTCTAGTAAACATCATGATTTGGTCAAAGCTAAGTCAACCCTAAAATCCCAACACTAGTAAATCACACATCACATAAAGTACATACAAAATTCATTTTCATAATTCATTAGGTTTTGGAAAACACACAAGTTTAATTTTCACTATAGATTTCCAAGTTTTCATTTTCATTTTCAAGACACAAAGATTCAATAACAACCTAGTTTTCAGTTTTCTTTTCCAAGTATTACATTTTATATAGTTTTCAATCTCAATCAGGGTTCATGTTTTCATTTTCTCAAAGTATTATAATTACTAAAGTTTTTGAATCATAAAATTCCCCTAGTGTCGATTTGCCAATGTTTTTGAGTCCACATGAGTCTCAACACTCAACAAAACATAAAAAGTGGTTTAAACATAGTTTTCATAGTTCAATTCATTATCAAAACATAAGATTTTAGCAAACGTACACATTACAATTTTCATCTTTTCAAAGTATGATAACTACTAAGTTTTCAAAACATAAAGATTCGATAACAAACAAGGTTTTAGTTTTCATTTCCAAGTATAACAATTGATAATGTTTTCGATTTCAATTAGGGTTTCAATTTTTTGATTTTCTAGTTGCTAGACTTACTAAGGTTTCCGAGTTCACTAGAATCTCAGATGAATCAACAATCCACAAAAAGTCCTTTAAAAATAAAACCCCAATTCAATTATCAATTTTAATTCCCAATATGTTTTAATAATGAAATTCATCAATTAACATATTATTAAGACCCATAATACAAGAACCGAATTTGACATAAAGATAACTATGAAATTTTCACAATTTAACCTTCAATGCACAAATAAAATAAACCCATAAAAATTGATTTAAATTTCAAGAATAAAATCCCTTCTCATACATTACTCTCCCATACTAACAATTTTTACTGAGAAAATATAACACACATTATAACCATTCTTATAAAATCTCTTATTTAGACACTTATAAATAAAAACTTTATTTATAATATAAAATATTATTAAATTATAAATAAATTAGCCAATAAAATATAAATATATATAATTTCAAAATAAGTTATATACTTAAAAAATGATAATGACATATTAACTATATCATTATTTTATTTTTAATCTTTTTAAAAATATTAAACTAACTTTAAAGTGTTATATATATATATTGATGAATAGTCCCTTCCATATATCAAAAAAATACAATAAAGTTACATATTCACAAAAAAAGGGGCTGAGGGAAATAGGATCACCCCATGAGTTCATACAACCATAGGCTGAAAATTAGCTATTCATCAAAAAAATTTAGAAAACAACAAAAACCAAAGAAATCTTCATGTTGCCAGCACAGTGCCAGCCAAGAAAGGAGGATCCTTATCATCAAAGCCCCACCCAAGAGTGGGGTGATTAGATGGCTCAAGGAGAGCCAACCCATCATTAGCAGTAGCACTATTATCTTCATCTTTCTCTCCCTCAAGCCTAGGAGGAGAAATGGCTAAATCCAGCAAGGGAAACACCCACTTGGGGCCTAAGTGAGCAGAGGGCCAACTGGTAGTAGGAGCAGAAGGAGGAGCCATTGGGGACCACCTTAAACCAAACCTTTGAGGAGGTGAGGTAGAGTGGTGCCGACTACTAGAACCTCCAGAAGAGTGGCATCGACCAAAAGCACCACCACTAGGAGAGTGGTGTTGCTGAGAGCGAGGCATGTGCGAGTAGTGAGAAAAATTGCTACATCCTTAACAATGACTGCAAGGAGGGGTACAATCACTAGAGACAAAATTCAGTGGAACACAAGCAACCATACAAGAGGCATTTCCCCAATGAGCCAAAAGCTCTTGTAAGTGAGCCACCTCCAAAGCCACTTTATCTATCTGTACTTGAATCTGCAACATGGCATTGTTATGAATACATGCTTTAGTGTACATAGCCATATTAATGTAAAGTGTGTTTTGAGCATAAATGACTGCATTGCAATCTTTCCAAACAGTAAATAAGATTTGCAATCTGAAAGCATGCCATATCTAGGCATATTTGAAGGGTATCAAAGTATTATCACCCAGAAGAACCATATGCCAAGAAAAAGGTTCTGGGAGAAAGGGGTGAAAGAGATCATGGATCCATCACCAGTAACACTAAGCTCATCTATAGAACCAAAAATTATGTGAAAAGAACTCTGGTTGACCATAGAAAGGGCAACGGGGGTCAGGAACTCCTAGGTGCCATAGTTGGGAGCCCAAAGGCAAGCCTTGGAAAAGAATACACCAGGCAAAATGTGCAATTTTGGGTTCAATAATGGTGTGCCACATAGTGGAGAACCTATGACTCCAAGTGTGATGCGAGGATTGGAAATGCCAACATTGGTTGAGGACATCAACCATGGGCAGGTGAGGAACCAATGATCAGTAACCCAACCTAGGTTTATAGCTGGTTGCTAGAGTGTCTAGATACCACTTCCAATATTTTCACCAAGGGTGAGAAGACTGAATGCCCACTTTATGTAACAAATGTGAATGCACCGTAGAAACTAGAAGATCAAAAGTTTGTCGATCTAGACAAGTGAGCTGGAATAGCACTCTCATGTCTTCCCATGACCACAAGCTCATATTAATTCTAGAGAAAATATATTTAGGGTTCCTTATGCCATGTTTAAAAAAATGCACCTCATACACCTTAGCCAGGGGAACATCTTAGATAGCAAATAAAGGCGACCACTAGAGATTATGTTGGTTCAAGGAAAGCCCATCTCTGAATCCATTGCCAACCCAACAAAGCCAGGGCTTAACTGCTTCCTAGGCTTTCCAAATACTCTTGGCAACAAAAGTACCCTAAATTTGGATAGGTTCAAGGGTAACCAGAAGGGTTTGAAACCCAATCCCCTTCCAGGTTGACTGATGAACTAGAAAGCCTGAGGAAGTGCAATGTCTTCACAAAATCTTCCAGGCATCATTGCTACAAAGAGCTCAAATCACCCATTTAGCACATAAAGTAGTACCTTGCTTCTAGGTGGACAACAAGCCTAGGGCACCAAACTCCTTGGGAAGATAGTCAAAATCCCAAGCAACTCTATGAAAGCCCTGGTGAGAAAGTGTCTAATGCCTAGAGGAAGTCACATAAATGGCACTCAAGTTTGAGCTACAAGGCCTTTGAAGGAGCCCAAAAGGAAGAATAATAAACATGGGTGGTGGCCAACACTTTGGAGAAAATATGGAATTTGCCCACTAGGGAAAGAGGTTTGGTGATCCATTAGTCCAACTTCTTCTCTATACTGGCAAGAACCACATTCCAGAGCTCAATAGCTAAGGCTTGGAAGGTGAAGGGGATACCCAAAAAATGAAAAACTTCCCCATGTTGAACCCATTTCCATTGATATTGCTCAAGCCAAATAGGACGAGGAAGGTAAGATTTCCTATAACAAAGGGTTTTGTGCCACTAAATGGAAAACCCTGAAGCAAGAAAGAATGTGTCAAGACATTGCAAGGTAGAGTAAATATTCTCTTCATCCTCAATGAGAGTGAGGAAAGAGTCATCTTCAAAATGACCATTCACAAGTTGATCAGGAGAATTTGGGAGGGAAATACCATAGACCCTTCTTTAGGAGATGGCAGTTGTGAGCAAATACCCAAAACCTTTTGTTTCCAATACATATAAAGAGGGCGCTTGCAGGAAGCCTTGGTGAATTGATCGATAAAGCCCAAATGCTTGAGACTAACGGCCATTAATGGAGATGCAAGTAGAGACATCTCCAAAGAGCATTTGGACTGACTACAAAAAAGTAAGGCCAAACCCAAGACCTTGAAGCATGTCCAGAATGAAAGGCCACTCAATCCTCTCATAAGCTTTGGAAAAATCAATTTTGAGAAAGATGGCCTATTACTTGGAATGATGAGCCCATTCCATCCCTTCCCACATAGCAATTATATTGTCCAAGATATAACGAGACTTGATAAAATCTATTTGTTTAGGGCAAATGATATGAGGAAGAAGATGATGGATTTTAAGCAAGAGAACCTTGGAAATGATCTTATAGGAGATATTCAAAAACGTGATAGGCCTCCAATTGTAGATGTCTTCAGGGTCACCTACCTTAGGTATGAACTTAATATTCCCATTGTTAATAAGATTTCCTAGAGAATGGGAATTGTATGCTTCAATATAAACCTTATGCAGGTTTGGACCAATCTCATCCCAAAATGCTTTGTAAAATTCACAAGGGAAACTGTCACAACTAGGGGCCTTATCATCCGTCATGGAGAATACAGCTTCCTTGAGGTCCTCTGGAGTGAGCTTCTACTCTTAGAATGCATATTGTTTTGGAGTGAGTCTTTAGGTGTGATAGCCAAACAAGCCTGCAAGGCTTGGTCCCTAGCCACCGAGGGACCTTGGGCTATGAAAAAAATTTCGTAGTGGCTAACTAAGGCTTGAAGAATATTAAGAAGCTAAACTTGGAGATCCATATCAAATGGATTCATGGAAAGAGCTTCAATGGTCATAAAGAGATCTTTGATAGTGGTCTCATAGGATCTCTTGTGGTACATGGCCAATTGCCTCCCATAAATGTGAAGAAGCCTTGCAGTACAGGTGATGGCATCATTCCACCAATACTAAATCCACCTAGAGGATGAGTGGGGCCTAGGTTCAAGGTTCCAAGTTTGTAAAATATGAGAGGCGGTGGGCAGATGGGACAACACAGAAGTATTAAGGTAAATTTGAGTTTTACAATTACAAGGAGGGGCAAAATGCCAGGTAATGGAGAAGTAGATGGGAAAATGATCTGAAAGAGTCACGTCAGAGAGTGGAGTGGCAGGTAGCAGACTTGTGTGAGAAAAATAAAAAAAGGACTGAGTAGAAATCATAGTATGGTCCACCTTGTAAGGACCCTATCAGCTCCCTCTCAAAAGTTAGATCATGTGTACCAAACACCATCAATCTGGCGGCGATGAACATTGGGATCAAAAAAACCCAACTTGTTCTGCATGTAGAACCAGGCTTCTCACTCACGAGCTAACCATCAGAAAGGTAGAAGGCCCACTTTACCAATAGCCAGCTCAACCATATTAAAATCTCTATAGAATAACTAGGTGGTAGGTGGCAAAGAATTAGCTAGCCACCTCTACAAGTGTGAGCACCAATCACATCATTAGAGGCATAGATATTGACAATGCCAAAAGAATGATTTTGAAAAGACAACAAAACCCAAACTACTCTCTACATGGAGTCATAACCATGGGAAATAACAAAAGGGAAAAGCCAAGGGGAGAGGAGAGTGACTACAAAACCTTGACCAGCTTCATGCTGAGAAGAAAAACTAACACCATCCAACCATATCACACGGCAAGCTGAGTTGAGAAGGAACCCAAAGACTTTGACTTCTTACAAACACATAACATCAATATTGCCAAGCCTACACTTGGTATCACAAAAAAAATACTTTCTAGGGAGGTCTGTTAGCCCCTGCACATTCCATGAGAGAAAATTCATCATAAACCAACTTGCATATTCTCCTCGTCCTCAAGCAAGGAAAAATTGTTATGCAAGAAAGCAAAGGATTCAAATGAAGAGTCACCCAAAATGATGTGATGGCTCTTTGCTTATCCCAAGTAATATTGACTACATTATAGCCTTCAAGGCCTTAACTGTCCTCTACAATGCAAGGTTTGAAATGGGTGGTGACGCAACCATAGGATCCTCTATTGTTGAGGGCACAAGAGGAGTCACACTGGAGCTGGGATGGCTAGGTTCTTGAGAAATAGGGTTTGACTTAGCAGCGCCCTTGCCTTTCTTGATAGTCATTGTCCATTCATCTTTTTTATTAGCCAGAGCTGACTTGGGTTCATGCACCAAAGAGCAATTGTGCTCAAGAAGAGGACAATCCTTGATCTTGTGACTAGCAGATTGACAACAAAAACAAGTATTCAGGAGATTCAAGTAAAGCACCTTTTGAGAAAAGGTGGTAGCACCAATCTAAATTTCCACAGTCTCTTTAAGGTCCCTCAAAAGGTCGACCTCAAAGCAGACCAATACTGAAAAAAGTAAACTAAAACCTATGGACATAAACTCATGAATTATATGGGGTGGGCTCACGTGCCCAAACCCCTTCCTTTAAACTTTTTTTTTTTAAAAAGAAAATGATAAAGTAAATAGAGACTAAGATCCATGGGAAAGATGGGCATGTGATTTGAGTTTTGAAGAATAAAATCAGGCATTCCCATAAAACTAAAGCCCTAAAATTAGAGTTGGAAGACCCACCATAGGGTGACGTCTATTCATTAAAAGTCTTCCCAATAGAGAGTAAATGGTTTACGATAATTTTTAAGCGTGGTCCCCCAAAAATAATAAAATAAAGTAACAAGTACTTACACAAGTTCCAATGCATTGTAATAATTTATTTTTTTAGTATGAACAAATATAATTTTTCTTTTAGTCAATTGATAATTTATATATTCAATCTTTGGGGTTCCTAATTTATTTTTTATTTTTTATTTTAAATCCTTTTCAATATAAATCTGATGGAGAGATAATTTGCAACCAATCAAATTTATTAACATAATAATATTTTCTTGATTTCCAAATCCTATCAAGAATTTAAAAAATACCAATCTATAAAATTTACACAACGATGATTTCTAATTTCAATTTATTTACAGAGGTTTCTGAAAGCAAAGAACAATCAAATGCATACAGAAGGGTTTCAACCCGAATATAATTGAAACAAGATCCATTCATACACGAAGAAGACAAATATTTTAAGAATGAATCTACTGCGCAAAACCCACAAGATCCTATCTAGATCTGATGTTAAAACAATGAATGCACAAAACACGTAAGAAATTTCCTTTTCCTTTGAAATTGTCTTTTTTGGAAATTGCTCCTCCAAATCCTCGGTAATTGCAAAATGAGCTCTAGATCTCTAATAAAGAGTTCTCCCTAAACTTGAGGCTTCAATTGTGCAATCACCCCAAAAGACTTGCTATCTTTATCTATTATTATATTATTATATTTTAATATTCATGCACAACTTTATGCAATTTAATTAAAATATCTGTATTAAATCATTTTCTTTCTCTCTTAGGCAAAAGCCTACAACATAACGATAATTTGTGAGCCTCATGTGGGAGGTCTTGGGTTTGCATCTACCTTCACTTAACATATAATAATAATTAATTCCAACAAATAATAATAATTAATCTAGGCTTCGACCATTTATCGATCCAAAAAAAATTCTTTCTCTCTTTAATTAATTTATTATATTTTAATTTCATGCATAAGCTTTATGCAATTTAATTAAAATAAAGTTTATTAAATTTATGTTTTCTCTCTAGATAATTGTAGGGCATTTTCATAATATATTTAATTAATTTAACTAATAATATTATTTAGATTTTATTATTAAAATAAACTTTCTAAATAATAATTATTAAATTAAATAAATATAAATATGCCTAAGTTAGAACTTTAATAAAATCTTTAAATTTGGTTCCTTTATTTAATTAATTTCTCAATTAATTAAATATAATTAAATATTAATTTTTTCATTAAATTAAATCATTAAATTATCTTTAATATGATTTAATTATAACACAAAAATCATTGCAAACCCACAAAACCAAATATGATAACTCAACTGAAAGACAAGGCACATAATCAAACTCCAGGGTCAAAATCCCAAGTTCACATCACTTGATGAATTCAAATAGGTAAACAACTCAAAGACTTATCTTACTTTCTAGGACAATTGGCTTAGGTTAGGATTTGGACTCAAGATTTATCTTCCCACTTATACCATTGAAATACTATAATAGGGTACGCTCATCTTGGCAATTCAGAGAAGTCGATACCTGGTACCTATAATCTACATAAAATCCACGAATGTATAAAATGCATATTCTAAACTAAATAGGCAATGGCAGGGAGTGGTACATCGTGTAGATCCTAACTAGTAGATAAGTGTGACTCCCTCCCTCAACCATATCAGGAACATCAATCATAAAGTAAAACAACACATACACCATACACATGCAAGTATGGAGTAAGTAATCATAGAAACTACATATAATTAATCTATCTATCTAATCATCATGAGATAACTGAAATCACTGACTGAACATACATATATCATCATTGAAAGGATAAGCATAAACACATGAAATAACTGAACAACTCATCACATAAATCAACTGAGTATGAAATGACATATAATCATATCTGGTAACCAAGTACCAATAATCATAAAACACAATCTAAAAATTGGCCTAAAAGAATCCAATAATACAATAGAAAGTCAACTAGAGGTAGGCATTACATCTCTCAATTAATTAAATATTATTAAATATTGAATTTTCTTTATAAAATTTTCATTAAATTATCTTTTAATATGATTCAATTTTAACAGAAAAATTATCACAAATCCACAAAACCAAATATGACAACTCAACTAAAAGACAAGGCACATAATCAAACTCTAGGGTCAAAATCATAAATTCATGTCACTTGATAAATTCAGATGGGTAAACAGCTCAGATACTTTCTAAGAGAATTGGCTTAGGTTAGGATTTGGACTCAAGAGTTATCTCCCCACTTATACCATTGGAATATTGTAATAGGGTACGCTCATCTTGGAAATTCAAGGAAGTCGATACTCAGTCCCTACAATCTGCATAAAATTCATGCATGTACAAACACATATATTCTAAACTAAATAGGCAATGGTGGGGAGTGGTACATTGTGTAGATCCTAACTAGCAGGTGACTACGACTCCCTCCCTCAACCATATCAAGAACGTAAATCATAAAGTAAAATAGACACATACACTATACACATGCGAGTATGGGGTAAGTAATCATAGAAACTGCATATAATTAACCCATCTATCTAACCATCATGAGATAACTAAAACCACTAATTGAACATTGAAAGGATAAACATAAACACATGAAATAACTAAACAACTCATTACATAAATCAACTAAGTATGAAATGACATATAATCAAATCCAATAACCAAGTATCGATAATCATAAAACAAAATAAAAAAACTGGCCTAAAAGAATCTGGCAATACAATAGAAAACTAAACTAGGGGTAGGCATTACAACCTACTTTTTCTAAGTCTAGGATAGCATTAAAATCTCCCCCAATAAAATCATTTTCTAATGGAATTATTTTTAGATGGAACTAAGTTTTACATTTAAAATTTTTAACTTTTCCCTGTCCAATTACTTCTTGTAATGAGTGGAGTAAAATTTACCATCCTAGGGTCCCATATAATACTTATCCACCCCCTAGGCCCCACTGAATTAACCAATTCCATTTTCCAAGATCTCATTTTTCATCTAAGTTTGTCTCTTTCTTTTTTATTAAGTTTTGTTTCTTGAATTAATACTATATCAGATTCAAATAATGTTAAATTATGCTTAAGTAAATTATTTTTATCAGGAGCATTTAGACTCGTGATATGTCATTTTGTTAATTTCATGGCTTTGTAGGAAGGAGCTTCTCATTCCCTACATTCAAAATGTTGTTAATCTTTTTCTTCCTCTTTTCCTACTTTTCTTACCATGATTTTTTATTTTCTAAACCTTGCATCTTAGCTTTGATGCCAAGGTTATCTAGATTACTAGTTGCATTATGCACACTTTTAACAATAGATTTTTCATCCTCTTTATTTAAATAGTCTTTTTCTAATTCTTTCATATTTTTTTAACTTATTTCTTTATCTTTCTCTACCATTTATTTGCCTATTGATTTCATAATTTGACAATTTATTTTGTTTATATTGTCCTTATCTTATTGAATTACTTCTAAATCCATAATCCCAAACTCTTCCCAATTATGATTTCTACTCACTTTATCCCTATATAGGTTGTCCAATTTCTCATTATTTGAGTATCCTTCTTGATTAGATAAGTGAGATTCTTTTAAAAACATCTCAATCTCTATAGAAATATAATTGCAAGTACTTGTTCCTATTTCTTCTTTTCCCTTATGGTCTAAGATAGAATCTAAATTCTTTTTGTTGACTTTATATTACTCTTTTAAGGGTACTAAGATTGGATGATTATCTTCTCCTATTCTCATGAAGAATATAAGAATGTATTTTTACTTGATGTTGAGTCACTATTACCCTTGATATCAATAGAATTTATCCATTTTCATGATTCTTTCAATTTACCTACCTTTTTCCCTTAACACTTTTTCACTTTCCTCATTTTCTCAATCAAGACTCAAATTCCTCAAGAAACTCTTCTTTATATAAGTCAACTCTATCCAAAATAGATTTTGGAGCCATGTTTGGATTTACAACATTTTTTGTTATATCATTAGTTATTTAATATTATGGCACTAGATTTATCATTATTTATAATGTGATCTTGGTTCATTTCTTAGTAAATTGTTCGTTCATTTGTTAATTTAGAAATGGTAAGTTGACATTAATCCTTTTTGGAAAGAGACTGTAAAGAGTGTCAGGTTCTAAATCTAGTGATACTTTCCTATTTGTTGATTTATCATTGTCCAATGTGACTTTAAACCCATCATGATCAAGTTTAGAAGTATATTTATGCTCCCTCTTCCCTTCTATTCCTTGGAGATTACCAAGCTTACAATCTTCATCAAGGAGGTGTTTGCCAAAACTTAGATAGCTTGTGGGTCCTTTTTTTCTCCTTTTCCAAAGTTGTATTTTCTTCCTCAAGCTTCCTTTCTAAAACTAGAAGCATTTTGACAATTTGTTTATTTAATTCTTTTTTCTTTTCTTTTGCTTGTATGTCAAAATCTTTTTCTTTCATTAGTGAAATTTTTTTTTCATTTTTGATCTTTTATATTTATTTCTATCCCTTTTTCAAGTCTAAATAAAGCTCTTCTTGTACCTCTTTTTAAAACTATTTTTTTGGGACTATTAGACAAATAATTTGACTCAAAACCTTATTTATACCTCTTTTATTCCATGATATTTTCCTATGGAGGTTGATCCTCTAATTCCATGATATTTTCCTACGGAGGTTGATGTGATATTGATAAAGCATTATCTCTATTTAATTCAATATTGGATTTAGAATAATTACACTTCTGTTGAATTTGAGATACCAACACATTCTCTCTAATTTCCTATTTGTGTGAGAGTAGACACAAATTATCTTTCCTAAGAGTTATATCTATTGTGTTTCGAACATCTTCTACCATTTGATTTTCAAGAGAATTTCCTCTTGAATATAGCCTTGTATCATTATCCAAGAATTGGTCCTTCACATCAGAGTGTGGATTATGAGTTTTTCCCATAAAATGAGTTGATGACATATATCATTATGAATCAACATTATATCCTTTAGCAATTTTCTTTACATTCTAATGGTTTCACTTATGTCTTCAATAAATTTTAAAAAATTATATTTCTCACATTGTTCCAACCTCTTTATCTTATTTGCTATATCAGAGAGAAAATAATTAGATTCAAGCAGTAGTTTATATTTGATTCATTTATTATTAGATTGTAAAAAAATTGAAGAAATTAGAAAGGGATAAAATACTTTCTTTACCCTCGCAGATTCCACTTGTTCATTCTACCGAAGTCAAATTCGTCGCAAACAACCCAAATGTTTCACATTTGAATACCATTGATATTCTAAAAAATAGTTGCTTATGATTATAACTTTTTTTCATTTCTATCCTCAACTTTTTTTTTAAAATAAATTTGATGATCATTTTTTTGAGGCTAGATTTGTTAATAGACTTTGTAACATCTATGATATTTGACACAGTGTTGCCCTAGTATTTATCATACCCAAATTTCAAAATTTTCAATCAAAATGTGCAAAAGGACATAAAAATTCAATCTTCAAAGTGTTCGCACACTTATCCAATTCTTGGTAGTCTCATGATTTCAAATCCTCCAACTAATCACTAACTTCCCCCTGCACTTCGAATTTTTGAATTTTGTTTCCTAGGTCTCAAATTATCAATGGTTAATGAAAGACACCAGAATACATATTTCCAACCAAATCATTAACCATTAACCTTTTAAAAGGTTAAGGTTTAGGGGTCAAAACATGTATTATGAACCATTAACTTTTTAAAAGGTTAAGGTTCGGGGTCCAAAACACATGTTTCACTTTGAAATCTTAACCTCTCCATCAAAAAGAGGTTCAGATAAATTTTCAAAACACGTATTTCGAACCATTAACCTTAACCTCTCATCCAAAAAGGTTAAGGTTCGGAGTCCAAAACACATGTTTCTAAGACAATTATTAACCTCTTTGTTTAGCTGATAAAGGTCAAGAACTGGAAGGAAGATCATCTCAAAGGCGAGTGTAAGATGGAAAATTACATAACAAACATATTATGTTCAAAGATAGGAATTCATGGCATCACAAGATGTTTTGAAAGATTTTCAAAAGTGAAACTACCTCAATCATATGGACAAATAAAAATTAAAGCACCTTCCAATCTCAGGATGATTGCAATGGCCTCACAAAATTGGAACACATTCTTACTAAATTTGATACTCCACTCACTCAAAAGATTATTCCAATACAAACATTGAATAGTCTCAATGCATTTGCGGGTAGTCTTTATGAATATGTGTCCAAACAGTGGATATTGTTAAAAGATTTTGGAATCTCAAGGGGTATAAGTAATTATTCCTGTCTATGATATTACATGCCACAAATAACTGGCAATCCACATTTGTGATGGTTTTGGTGTATTAGAAGATTTCTTTATAAAGAACTCACAAAGCAGAGTAAATGATGAAGCATACGATCTATTTGAGGAAATGGCATTTTATTGGTTGGTAATTGCTTGACATGTTGCTTGTAGTTGTAAATGTGAAATTTGGAAGCATAGGCTAGCATGTGAACTATTTGGTGAAAAACCTCAACTGTTCTAGTCACCAGCATAATACTCTCTAGCATGTATGCACTCCAGTATAGCCAGGCATTTCAAGCCATATGTGACAAAGGTTTTGATCCTTGAATGAGATATAGGAGCATCCAAATGTGTGCTTCTTGAGTCTTGGACCGACATGAAGAGGTGAAGAAGCTGGTAACGACATTCACCACCAATCTGACAGCCCACATGGTCAAGGCTGGAGCATTCAGAACAGAGGTGGATGCAGCAATAAATAGGCATGTGAACTGTTGAACATAATTCTTCAACCTCCAACGCACAGGCGACTTTCAACTCTTCCTCTCCACTGCATAAAATATTGTTTTCAAGCATTCCATACTCTTGCAATAAGAGAAAAGTATCGATTGGACAGATATGACACATCAAGGCGTGTGAGAAGAAGCCGCAATCAAGGCATGGGAGTTGTTTGGTAAAGAGCCTGCACTATGGCGTTAAGGAATTCCACTTGACGTCAATGGGCGTGCACAAAGACCATATAATACATGGTCGTTGAGTTTTTTTTGTGAAAAATGATAGGCCTATGAAGAGGGATAGGCCGTCGCTGTCTACTGCACCGCCCACAAGGCTAGGTCTTACAACATTTATAAATGAGTGCCTTCATTCTCGTTAGACTATAGCATGCACAATAGGGAATTTAACTATTCTATCAACATGACTAAGGGAACCATAAGTGCAAATCACGAGAGCATTCACAAGCATGTGACTTAATGGGTGAAACACACGATGAATATTGATGGACTTGGAAGCTTAAACAAATGGGGATGGTTAAATTTGTATGTGCCATGGGAAGCTGCGGACCTCGTTGAGAATCAGAGGCATTACACAGAAGTTGTTACACAGAAGTTGTTTTGACTAAAAGTTCCATGACACATCCTATAGAATTTTATTATTGAAAGGGTTCAACTATCTCATCGACCATTGGCGTGATGAGAACAGGGTGCAAAATGATAATTACCATTCTTCTCTTTGGTAATGATAAAGTTACAATACAGTACGTCAGCATCATAAGAAACTAGCGCATGCTTGTATTGCTATAATATTCTAATAAAAGAGATGAAGTGGTTTGAAAAGAGATGTTGTGAATCATTGTTTCTATCCAAATATTCAATATGTCAAACTATGGTGAAGATCACGTGAAGAGTCCACATCAAATAACTCGCCAAATCAACGATTCAACCCTCTGGAGACATGTTCCAAGTCGTACATTTCAATTAGTGATCTTAGTCATTTTGAGTTAATTTTGTAGAGGTTAATTAACCTCACCCAAATCACATATTTGGGAGGTAGTTATTAACCATGAAAGAGTAGTTCTTAACCTCTATGTCTATATAAGGAGTCATTTTTGGCTTTGTAAATGGACTTTTTGGACTTCAAAAAAAGGGATAATTATGCAAAAAAATTGATCAAAGATAATATTTGGAAAGTGTGTACAAGTTTTGTCTTTGTAATAAAAAATTCCTCTTAGGTTCTTGGTGCAAAAAAATAAAGGAACATGCAATTTGAGTTCTCTTCTTTCAAATCTAAATTGTTAGAAATATTGATTCTCTTTGCAATGAGCATTTTCATGATATTGTGCAAATGTTTATGAATCTTTGGATCAATATTGTGTTAGTGATAATTCTCAAGCGTAGATCTTGATTTTTGTAATTAGCAGTTTAAATTAGTCCAAAAAAGCTTTGAATTCATCTAGTGCATTCATCATCAATGGCTTTCTATTGATCTTGTTGGGTGATGCGATGCGCTCCCCTGCCCATAGGTGGTTAATTATGTGGTGTTCCATGTTCACTAATAGTCATGGCTTTTGGTGCAACGGAAAATGAGCCCTACAATTGGTATCAGAGCTAGGTTTTGGCTTGGTCATGGGTTCAAATCTCCCCGGTGCCATCCCGACCCGCGTAAGCACCTGGTATGCGCGTCGAGGGGGAGATTGTTGGGTGATGCGACGCGCTCCCCTGCCCACAGGTGGTTAATTATGTGGTGTTCCATGTTCACTAACAGTCATGGCTTTTGGTGCAACGGAAAATGGGCCCTACAATTGGTATCAGAGCTAGGTTTTGGCTTGGTCATGGGTTCAAATCTCCCCAGTGCCATCCCGACCCGCGTAAGCACCTGGTATGCGCGTCGAGGGGGAGATTGTTGGGTGATGCGACGCGCTCCCCTGCCCACAGGTGGTTAATTATGTGGTGTTCCATGTTCACTAACAGTCATGGCTTTTGGTGCAACGGCAAATGGGCCCTACAATTGGTATCAGAGCCTAGTTTTGGCCTGGTCATGGGTTCAAATCTCCCTGGTGCCTTCCCGACCCGCGTAAGCACTTGGTATGCGCGTCGAGGGGGAGATTGTTGGGTGATGTGATGCGCTCCCCTGCCCACAGGTGGTTAATTATGTGGTGTTCCATGTTCACTAACAGTCATGGCTTTTGGTGCAACGGAAAATGGGCCCTACAGATCTTTTAAAGTTTAATTCCATTTTTATTTGAAAAATTTCAAAATTATATCATACAAGGACGTTGCCCCTCTAAACATAGAGGAAGGCCGCATATCAAGGGCCTATCCAACTATTGTGAACAGTTTCTCACATACACTCTATTGGGCCATGGGCCATTTTCAAGTGACAAATCTGTTTACCAACGCATAATCATCTTTTTCCTTTCTTTCCCAAAACTCATTTGACTTTTTTTGACCCTTGGACTCGGTGATGAATTCTCCTTTCATTTTTCAATATACATAATTACATCCATCTATTATTCTTTCAACATTATCTATTTTCTTTTCTTTATATCTATTTTGCTTCAAATTCAGAGTTTTGTGTTCTTGATCTTCGTAGAGAACCTCAAACTGGTTGTGACATTATATAGGGGAGGATTTAGTTAGCCTGACTAATTTTTTTTGTTCTATATTTTGTTTTGGAAAAGAAATTTAGTTGATCTTTTATTTTTGTTCCATTTTGACTTCCATCTATACTCTCATTTTCTTGTTGATTAGGGCTAATCTCTTCTCCAATCAAATAATGAGTTTTATCTTTTTTATGGATTTTTATTAGGATCCTGATCTGGTTTTTTCTTTGGCAGCAGAAATTATTTTTGTTGACGATGACTTCCATTCTTCATCTTTGTTTTATATAAATGTCTACAAAGATTCTTATCGAATTTTTTTATTGTTTCACATGTTTGAGATCATTTTTTTTGAAACTTTCGTGTTCGTATTCGTTATGGCATAACAGAGTGCATTTTGTTATTTTTAATTTATAAATTTTCATAATATTAATACAAAGTTTTTTTTTTTTTTTTTCAATTTATTTACTTATATTATATTGAAAGTTGGTTTTTTTAAATATTATTTTTTATATTTATATTATATTGAAAGTATTATCATTGTATGGTCATGTCTGACTACTACATGACACTTGTTTATAAATACATTCTTGGTGTTCAATGCAATTTACTTTAGATATAAAATGGCTATCATCTTAAAAATTGATTTTCTCACTATTTGTATTAACTTTCGTTGGTTTAAATTACCTTTTCATCTTCATTATTACATTTTTAATATAATTATATAAATGAACCTATCATTTATATAATCCCAATTTAATGGTATTGTTTTAACAATTTTCATATCCATTTCTAAATTTCTAAGCTAGTCCTCTACAAAACTACAAACCTAAGAATGTACATTTCAAACAAGCCTCTAGCTAATAGGTATTTAGATTATGACGTACAATATTTTTTTTTAAATACACTTAAATTTTATACAATGTTTGGTAGATTTGATCAATGGTTAAAGCATACCATACTTATGAGAAATTATAAAAGCAATGATAGGGCTCTAAGCATCAAATAGTGATTTTATAGTTAATGTAATCAAACAAAAGGTTTGTATCTCAATGCCTAAGAATATGTATAAGCAAGACACTAAATTGAATAGCTCACAAGTTTAGGATTCAATAGTTAGGGTTGATAAATGAACATATGATTAAATTTATAGAATTAAAATAGAACAAACATAATATTTAGTTTAAATTTAATGAATGCAATTCTTTACTTATCTATTTATTTTCATAAATGATGATTCTAATTATTACTACCACGTGTAGTGAAAATGAGTAGATATCCTTGGTATTTTCATGAATTATATAATTCATAAAAAATTATGGACATATATTTTTTGATAAAATTAATCATAATTTAATTTTTTGATATGAAATTTATATTTATATATTTTATAATGAATATAATGATGTGATATATAGTATAATTAATTTCTTTAATTCTTCTAAAAAGTGGAAGAATATAATTCTTCTATAGAGTGAAATTTTCAGCATTTGTTTATCTATCTAGAGGATAGTCGATGCCTATATCTTTAGGATTTCAGATACAGTCATCATGCAAACAGATAACCCTCTAAGTCTCCATCATTACTCCAAAGCATTCATTACCATTGCCAATCCAAGAAAGTTCCACAGATTGGCAAGGAAAATCTAATAATGGTGTAGCACAAATATGAGAACCATAGATCTACTCGTAGGAAATCACACATGGAAATCTACCTTGACGTTGTCCTTCTTCCACCTCTGCTCTCTCTTACTCATCTTTTGGCAAACCTCTGCAATTCTCATTTCCCCTATTTGGCCATGTTGCCTTTTGTTTGAATCCCCTTCCTTTGTATGTGTTTTTGAGATAGTGACAATGTGGAAGCTCTTGTTTGGCAATGGGAATACAAGTGGAATAGGCATATGTATATTCTTAAAATTTTGAATTTTCTATTTTGATGCACCAAAACGGAATTGGAATAGGAATAAAATTGGAATACGTATTCCAATTGTGACCTAAAAATGAACATTTGCTATTCCACTTAAATAGATGGAATTGGAATACGTATTCCTATTCTATTTTTTTTATTTTAGAAAACATAAATTTTGGAGTCTGTGAATTCCGCATCAAATTCTTCTGGTGAACCAATACGTAACCCGATTTTTTGTTCCAAAATAAGTATTCCAGAATAGGTATTTTAGAATTTAATTTTTGGTAATTTCCTCTCTCAATAAATCAATTTTACCTTTGGAAAAATAGACTTTAGCCAATCAAAAATAAGAAATCAATATATAAAAATAAATTATTTTTAACTTTAATAATAGAATGACTTATGATCATAAAAAAATAATTATGACTACAACTAGAAATATTGATTGCTTTTGGTTGACTCTTGTTTGTTCATTTTTTATAATGGTAGTAGGTCGGTATGTTGGTCAGTACAAGGACTCAATTTGAGTTTCCGGGTTTTAGCCTTAATAAAAAAACTTAAAATACAAAACTATCTAAATGTTTAATATATTAAAGACAGACTTAGTGAAAATGAGGTTGAAACTCTGTCATTAAATTTATAAAATAGTATTAATTTATTCAAGCATAAATTTCTTGGGTGGCCGTTTAAGAAAAAGGACAGAGATCGTGATGAGCAATGCTTACAAAGTTTATAAATTACTCTGTTTCAAATTTCTCCACCTAATCTCCGCGAGTCTCTGTCTGACGCTTTGAATTCCCCGGCGCCATTGACAAATGCATAATATGAAACAATTGTTTTTGATTCCAAGCCAGCGATCATAGTTGCAAATTTCTCGAGATGATTTACGAATTTCAACCAACGTTTGGGACGGTTGATCCCATGTAAAGAACCAGTCTAGACTAACTATGCCACATCATTTTCAACCGGAAAATGCCGAAAACAAACCAATAACATACAAGTGGAAAAGTCAATCTATTCGTTACAAAGATTAATAATATAAAGGATAATTAATACATCATTAAATTGATCATCATAAAATCTTTTACATACATTCATATCATTTTATACATCATTACAGTCTTGCTGATCCAGCTTTCAGCATTTCAACAGTTGCATATAATTACAAATTGCTAATCAACATACAATAGTTACATGTTTCCCTTTTAGAATGAGCATCAACTTACAGCTGAACATAAATGAGTTACAATGTTGTAAATAAGTACATCTCAAATGACGAGCTAGGCAATCAAACTAAGATGACTTTCCAATGAGCTCTTCAGTGGTTCCAATCTCCAAAAGCTGTAGGATGTCTCCCACTTGCTTCCCGAGACAGAAGTGTGGCCCAAGCGCGTTAACCTGGCCAACCACGGAGTGAATTACTTCCCCGAGACTCTTCCTAACACGAAGAATTCTCCGACCCTAGCACGAGAAGCCTAGCTTCCCAGAACAAGATGGATCGGATGTATCTAGTGCGACCGTGTAACATTTTTATATTGCAACCATGTGCTTAGTAGTCTAAACACGAAAATGTAGCTAGGAAATAAATAACTACATATCTACTCATATGCAGTAAAAGAATACCAAATAGGCATAACAATGTGTCACATATGCAATATTTGAAAAAATAAAATGGCTTGGCCAAGCACTTTCAATCCAGATTTATCTGTAGAAGAAACAAAAACAGAATGCAACCATTCTACAGTACTGGCAGATAGGGAAACTAAACATGAAGATATCCACCTATCTGTCTCATAAATCGCTACATTGCACCCAACATGAGAGGATATACACTTTTAATGATAACAACGAGTGCTCAAATAATTTTAGATTTATAATTCAATTTCAATCAATCACAGAGCTATTGAAATGATCTATTAAAATGCGTTTCAGATTTCTGTGTTTGTAGAGTTCAGTCAACTTAGTAGCACTGATTTGTACCAGGTACTATGACATGTTGGATTTGCTTCTGATCAGTGCACAAGAATGGTTTGAAACAACTTTTCCAAGGGAAAGAGCAATGCTTTAAAGAATAAATAAATTGATACAACTTAGTACCCAGGTATCTCATGGTACTAGTAAGTCCAGTAAATGTCTTAATGAAAAAGGTTTCACTTATTTTTTGACCATGAAGGATAAAATAGTCTAATTTGTTCACAATTTACCATCTATAAGAGTTTTGGACTACAGTGTTTTAAAAATTAATCCCAACAATATCTTAGCATCAGACATCCTTTTAACGAATGAGGGTTAAGATGCAAAATTGAGAGAAAATAACAGAATTCTATCTTGAAAACAGTCAGAGTTGAATTATATTTGCTTACGTTACCCAGCATATTACCTTCAGTAAGGCATAGGGCGGGGTTTTTCACAGGTAAGGCTATTCACTTAATGATAACAACATTAACTGGTATGTAATTAACAGCCATGGCATTCAAAGCATTAACATTTATTAAGGACGTTTTATTAAGGTACAACCAAGAATTTGTAAGTAGTATTAGCAATTCATGCAAGGTTTTAGCTCTCAACAAACCTATAAGGTAACATCCATAGTAGGAACAGCAAAATAAGGGTTTAAATGTATTCCTCAATATTGGCATAGCATCTCAAGTTATCAAAGTATTCTCAACAATAACTGTACAACACAATCATTTTAGGGTATACAACAATACGTTTTATTTATAAGGGTAACAACAATCATTGATTCCAATCATAGAATTCAGATTTAATGTTAAAGGTACTGACACAGCATTATATTTAAATGTGTCTTCAAGATTTTCAAACTACATTTCCAAGGTACTACACAGCATTTAAAGACCAATGCCCATACCCCATCTAAATGTAAGTTACAGTTTTACTAATATTTCGTGCCCAGAATTTTAAATTTGAAGTTCACTGATTCCAAACAGGACTAGTAAAAGAAAACAGAGTACACTATACATACGTCACTCCCTTAGCAATGATTTTCCATTATATGCAAAAATGTAAACAGAGGAATGTAATAAAAAAAAAGAACCTGGAAGTTTAGACCTGTAGCCGCGTTTGCTCCCACAGCCACTACTATTCAGTGCCTTCACTGCTCTAACTGCTTCTTCCGCCTGTGTGCTTCCTGTTACCTCTGTGCATGGGTTTCTTCTTCTTCTCCCCCATTTAGAACAACTCTTCCCCAAATAAGGCATGCAACTGACCTAACAACCTCTCTAGGTTTCACATTTTAAACAATAAAAACAACCATCGTAAAAGCTGAAGGCACTCAATGTATTGAACCATATCATTGTTTTTAAATGGTATATTTATTATTTTAAAGGTTTAAAAGAACAATGAACATATATAATTAAAACACACATAAAGTTATATAATAACATTATTATTTATTTATTTTTGCTAAAATCTTTTCCAATAACCAAATTTAACATTACACGTATATATATATATATATATATATATATATATATATATATATATATATATATATATATATATATATATATATATATATATATATATATATATATATATATATATATATATATATAATTTAAAACAATGAAGCATCTTCTATTAGCAAGTCATTTACTTTTAGGTTCTATCTAACATCTTAAATATGTTATCTTTAAATTAATTTAAACATCTAATTCATTTTGGTCCTTCAAGGTTAGTTCTAGAAATACAACAACAACAACATAATAGTTAAGTGATGTGTGTGGTCACTCAGACATTCGACACATCCCCTTCCAGGAGGCTAACCTTCTCGACCTCGACCACACTTCCGTCGTAACGATCCCTGCATCCACTCAAACACTCGCAACCATAACAAGGAGTCAATATCGATCATTATTAACAACTTAATTTCATCATCATTAAGAATAACATTAACTAAATCAGAACTATAAGCATGACATCATGATTACATCAAATAACATCATCATCGAATGTAACATCTCATACGTATCCATCGTAATAAATCATTTCAATTTAGAAATCTAAAACATTAATTTTCATTTATCTTTTAATTAAGTCTAAATTTTGACCAAATCGACATAACCACATAAACAAGAAAAGAAAGGGTTCTCTATAAATTTGATTGGATTGGAAGTCAATGTTGAAATTATTGTGCATGGTTTTAGTTATTGTAACCCTGATTATTGTAGTAGTTACAGTAACCCTAATTTGTTGTGGAGTTTGTTTTGATACTTATAGTTTGACAAGAAAGAAGAAGATGGCAAAGGCAATAGGATTTCTCTGCGTTTTGTTAATTTGTTTAGTGGGCATGGCAAGTACGGGAGTTGGTCAAAATCTGTGCACTGAGAATAAAAACTGCTACAATCACTGGGATCGTGACTCTGTGTGCTGCGAGCTCGGCTTGTGTCCTCTGGGAAAAGGATATTGCTGTATTGATGATGATCATATCTGCTCTGGTAAACTCTGCCAGAATGATGCTGAGTGTATCACCGAAGAATTTCCAAAAGCCTCATGTTTAGAAATAGGAGAATGTGGTTGGGCAACGGGATATTGCTCCACCTAATCTCTTTATTTGTTGCAATTAGACTTTGCTCCTTTGAAACTTTCCAACAAATTAAATTATCTTATATTGTGCTTCGGACATTAGGAAGCATCATTATCAATTATGTTTTATATATAATTAGATTGTAAGATAATATGAGATTTTCATTTTTATATCAAGTTTTGTTTCTAAATTAGATTGTGTATTTTTTTTTATCATCAACATTTTTCATCATGGGATGAAAGAGATGGATAGTAAAGAAAGAAAGATTGACTATCTCTCTCATTCTAATGATGGATTAAGGAGTGCGATCCAAAAGGTTGATGATAAAAATGAACACAATCTAATCCAGAAACAAAATTTAATACAAGACTTTTAATATATGTTAATGGTTGTAGTAATTTGTATTTTTTTTGTATAGATAAGAGGTTTCTTACTGATTCTCATTGCTTGTTACAGTAAAGAATATTTGTCTAATTATAAGTCATTTATATTGCATCAATCATTATTCACTAAATTATTCAAGCTAGAAGGAAATTGAATTTTGATAGTTACAAATTTATGATATCTTTCCTTTGTGGTGGTTCTTCTCAAGTGTCATCTTTCATTTGTGATTGTTCTTAGTGAGTGACATCTCAGTCCGTAACATTTTTATTGGTATTTAGATAAATTTATGATACTTTTTATTGAGTTATGGCTTGTTTCTTTAGTATTGGTCTTTGTTCTTTGTGAGTGACATCTTGATTGGTATTTAGATTATTTATGTTGTTCTTTAGTGTGACTTTTCAACCATTTATTTGTTGCTATAATCATTATTGTATATGCTAGTTTATGATGGATCATATTTCTAAAAATAAATAATCTATCATGTTAT
Source organism: Cupressus sempervirens (assembly GCA_028749045.1). Taxonomy (NCBI): domain Eukaryota; kingdom Viridiplantae; phylum Streptophyta; class Pinopsida; order Cupressales; family Cupressaceae; genus Cupressus; species Cupressus sempervirens. The sequence continues at coordinate 802,555,793 of CM053783.1, read as the reverse complement.
GGACTTTGGGAAACATTATTATGGTTATTGAATTATGTTTTATATTATTAGAATGTAAGACTTTTAATGTTTTATTTTGTTAGCTGCAATAATACTATAATATATTACATTTTTTAGATATATTTAAAGATTATTATCACAATATAATTATGCTCCTAAAATATATCATGTTCGTGGTTGTAATAATTTGTGTTTTTCTACATGGATAAAAAGACATCTTAATTGGTATTTAGATAAATTTATGATATCTTTTATTGAGTTTTGGGTTATTTTTTCTATGATTGATCTTTAGGAATGACATCTTGATTGGTATTTAGATTAATTATGTTATTTTTTAGTGTAATTTTTCAGCCATTTAATTATAGTTTATGATGGATCATTTTTCTTTTAAAATAATTTGTGATTGATTAGTACTCCTTAACAAAAGAAAGAAGTATAATTTATAAAATATCAAACAATATTGATTAAATATTAAACTGTTTTAATAATACTATTATATATATATATATATGAAAAAACTCTCAAAATATCAAATATCTTTGTATCAAATTTTTAAAATAGAATTTCTAACTTTTACTATAAAATATTATTATTAGTAATTACCAATGTAGATTATTGTTGAGAACATTTCGATTTTATCTTGGTATTTATGTCGATGCTTAAACAAAGATAGGTATGTGAGCTTTATTATAATAGCAATTATTAATCTGATGGGCTCTTTTGTGATTATGTGCTATTCTTTTTGAAAAAATACATTGAGTATCATGTGACGGTAGTGTTGGTTACCAAATGACGGGGGGCATTACTTTTGAATGGTGGATTCTTTTTGCTAATATGGAATTTTGGAGTCTTAAGTTGAAAGAAAGGATTAAAACATACGGAAGTAAATTCTTGAGAGCAATGGACAATTTGGTGTTTGGAGTTGGATGCACAATTTGGTGTTTGGAGTTGGATGCTTATGTGATTCTCTAGAATCTAATCTAGTTATATATGTAAATCATATTTTTCTAATTCTTGAGTATATATGTAAATCATAATTTTCTAGGTGTCATGCCTCTACATTCAAATAAGTTGATCACATTGTATCTTATTTTATGACACCTTGTTCAGTGGATGACATTGTTTTGCTTTGTTTATTTTCTTAAATCTTTTATAGATTTTTCTACATTATTTTATAAATATAGAGAATAGTTTTGATATTATTTTAATCTATTTTAAATAATTAAATTATACAAACATCATGATAGTTCTAAAAATAATGTTGTTGGAGATTTTTGGGCGAAGATATAACTGGAAATGCAGATGTATGTCAGATATCTTCACATTTAAAATATAAATTAGAAAATTTGTTCTAAATGAATTTCTAAATTCAAAAAAAATGAAAAAAGATAAACTTTATCTGTGAATGTATTGACCAGCGTTACGTTGATGTAATTATGAATGACTAAAATTAAGGAAAATGCATCCTCTAAATCTCATGTAAGCACACTAACTAGCTTATATATACCTCTATATATATTACGCCGAGAGTAATCGTTCTCGAGGCGCCTATTTTTATTTAATCCCAAAGTTATTTTAATCAAAGTTGGGATTAATGAAAATAAAAATAGGCGCCTCGAGAACGATTACTCTTGGCGTAATATATATAGAGGTATATATAAGCTAGTGGTAGTCGCGGCGCAATAGGAAAAATATTTACTTTTTATTTTTTATTTTGATAAGGTTACTATAAAATTGTTAATTAATTTTTAATTAGAGTTGTATGAAGTTACTATAAAATTATGCTTCAAAATATTTTTTAAAATTTAATATAAGGAGTTTAATATAGATTAAAAAAATATTTTTTATTTCTGGGATATTGTAATGTAAAATGTTATAGTCATACATAGATATATGGTTAGGGACAAAGTTACCATTATAGTTAATGTTAACCTTAGGGATAGAATTAGGGTTAGGGTTAGCATTAGAGTTAGGGTTGGAGTTAGGGTTAGGGTTTGAGCTATGGTTAAGGTTAGGGATAGAGTTATGGTTATGGTTATTGTTAGAGTTATGGTTAAGGTTTAGATTAGAGTTATGTTTATGGTTAAGGTTAGGGTTAATGTTATGGTCATGGTTAAGGTTAGGGTTAGAGTTATGGTTATGGTTATGATTACGGTTAGTGTTAGGGTTATAGTAAGGCTAACATTAGGGTTAGGGTTAAGGTTTGAGTCAAGGTTAAGGTTAGAGTTTAAAGGGTTAGGGTTTGAGTTAGGATCAAAATTAAGGTTAGGGTTAAGGTTAGAGTCCAATTATGGTAGAGTGAAATCCAAAGTTAGAGTTATGCTCATGGTTAAGGCTAGGGTTAGACTTATGCTTATAGTTAGGGTTAGGGATAGGGTTAGAATCCAATTATGGTAGAGTTAGAATTAGGGTTAGAGTTAGGGGTAGAGTTATGCTTATGGTTAATGTTAAGTTTAGAGTAATGCTCATGGTTAAGGTTAGGGTTAGAGTCATCATTATGGTTATGGTTAGGGTTATAGTGGGGATAGGGTTAGGGTTAGGGTTTGAGTCAAATATATCTTTTAATTTAATATAAGGAATTTAATTTAGATTAAAAAAGAAAATTTTTAGGATATTGTAATGTAAAATGTTATAGTCATACGTAGATATATGGTTAGGGACAAAGTTAACATTACAGTTAATGTTAAACTTAGGGATAGAATTAAGGTTAGGGTTAGCATTAGGGTTAGGGTTGGAGTTAGGGTTAGGGTTTGAGCTATGGTTAAGGTCAAGGATAGAATTATGGTTATGGTTATCGTTAGAGTTATGGTTAAGGTTCAGATTAGAGTTATGTTTATGGTTAATGTTAGGGTTAGAGTTATGGTCATGGTTAAGGTTAGGGTTAGAGTTATGGTTATGGTTATGATTAGGGTTAGGGTTATAGTAAGGCTAGGGTTAGGGTTAGGGTTAAGGTTTGAATCAAGGTTAAGGTTAGAGTTCGGGTTAGGGTTTGAGTTAGGATCAAAATTAAGGTTAGGGTTAGGGTTAGTGTCCAATTATGGTAAAGTCAGATCTAGAGTTAGAGTTATGCTCATGGTTAAGGCTAGGGTTAGAGTTATGCCTATAGTTAGGGTTAGAGATAGGATTAGAGTCCAATTATGGTAGAGTTAGAATTAGGGTTAGAGTTAGGCATAGAGTTATGTTTATGGTTAAGGTTAGGGTTAGAGTAATGCTCATGGTTAAGGTTAGGGTTACGATTAAGGTTTGAGTCAAATATTATTTTAAATTTAATATAAGGAGTTTAATTTAGATAAAAATATATTTTTTTATTTTTGGGATATTGTAATGTAAAATGTTATAGTCATACGTAGATATATGATTAGGGACAAAGTTAGGGTAAGGGTTTGAGCTAGGGTTAAGGTTAGGGTTAGGGTTAGATTCTAATTATGGTAGAGTTAGATTTATGGTTAGAGTTAGGGGTAGGGTTAAGGTTAGTGTTAGGATTAGAATTAGGGTTAAGATTAAGATTAGAGTTAGGGTTAGGTTTAGGGTTATAGATAGGGTTAGGGTTAGGATTAGGGTAAGGTTTTGGGTTAGGGTTAGGGCTAGGGTCAGGTTTAGGGTTAGAGTATGAGTTAGGGTTAGAGTTTGAGTTAGGGTTAGGGTTATAGTTTGAGTTAGGGGTAGACAGAGCATTATAATTTGGGTTAGGATTACGGTTAGGTTTAGGGTTTGAGTTTGAGTTATGGTTAGAGTTAGGGTTAGAGCTAGAGCTAGAGTTAGAGTTAGGGTTAGAATTAGGGTTAGGTTTAGGGTTTGAGTTACCAATAGAGTTAATTTTACAGTTGGGTTAATGTTAGAGTTAGGATTAGTGTTAGAGTTTTGAGTCAGGGTTAAGGTTAGAGTTAGGGTTAGGGTTAAAATCAAAATCCAATTATGGTAGAGTTAGATTTACAGTTAGAGTTATGGGTAGGGGTAGGGTTACGCTTACAGTTAGGGTTAGAGTTAGATTTAGGGTTAGGGTTAGGGTTAGGGTTAGGTTTATATTTAGAGTTAGGGTTATAGATAAAGAGAGTTATATCAATGTTAAGGTTAGGGAAAGGGGATTGAGTCAGGGTTAAGGTTAGAGTTAGGGTTAGGGTTAGGGTTTCAGTCAGGATTAAAGTTAGGGTTAGGGTTAGAGTCTAATTATGGTAGAGTTAGATTTACAGCAAGAGTTAGATTTAGGGTTAGAGTTAGGGGTAGGGTTAGGGTTAGGGTTAGGGTTAGGGTTAGAGATAGGGGTAGACAAAGGGTTAGGGTTAGGGTTAGGGTCAAGGTTAGGGTTAGGTTTAGAGTTAGAATATGAGTTAGGGTTAGAGTTTGAGTTATAGTTAGGGCTATAGTTTGAGTTAGGGGTAGACAGAGTATTAGAATTCTAGTAAGGATTAGGGTTAGGTTTTGGGTTATGGTTATGGTTATGGTTAAGGTTAGAGTTAGGTTTAGGGTTACAGTTACAGTTAGGGTTAAAGTCCAATTATGGTAGAGTTAGATTCAGGGTTACAGCTAGTGGTAGGCATAGGGTTACAATTATAGTTAGGGTTAGGGTTAGGGTTAGAGTTAGAGGAAGGGTTATATTTAGAAGTTTTCTTATGGTCACAGTTATAGTTAGGAGGGGAGTAAGGGTTGGGATTTTAGATTATATTTATTACTATATAAGGTGCCCTATATAATAATATGTATATTCCCAAGCTCATGGATAAGGTTAGGGAAAGAAGTAGGACCATGGTTATTAGTGTTACATTTAGAATTTCATTTAGGAGGGCATTGTGTGCTATTTTTTCCCCCTATTCAACCCATCACTGATGTCTGATCTGAGAGACCTTAAATGGGATAGGTTCTTTGCAGAGGGTTAACATCGCTAAAGTTGGCGGATAACATTTTGTGTTGGCTCGATTTCTTCATTGACCACGCTGGATCATTTTTTCTTGGTCAGGTTGATTCATGCTGCGAGATTCGATAACTCTTATTTCTTTGCGAGCTATCTTCCCATCTTCCCAAAAGTGCAAGATGTTGCCATGCATTCCCATTCTAATGTTTTTTTATACGCTAGTGTCTTCGAAACACTGTAAAGCCTAGAATTGCACAAGATGCTGCCATGCATCTCCATTCTGATGCATCGTCATACTACATTGTTTCTTCAATTCTCTGAAGCCCAACATTGCATCATGCTTCCAGGCATTGCCTTTCCAACATTTCCTCACTCCAAAATGCTTTCATGAGTCTTTGAGACCCAAAATTGTGCCACATGGAGGGGATTCGCACCTTTTGTGCTATCTGCTTCATTCGTTGGGAGGAATCTCTTCACTACATCTTAGTCATACATTGGAAATAAAGCCAATCTTGATCGACGAATGTGACTTAATCCTTCATTGGGAGGAGTTGCCTCGTTCCTCATCCTTTTTGAGGGGAGAATCTACATTGACGGCTGCGATTTAAGCCTTCATTAGTGAGGATTCATGATGCATCTATGCCGTCTATTTCGAGAGGAAGACCTTCATCGATGACCATCATTCATTTTTGGGGAAACCAAATTCCCCCTTGTGGTCAACCTTGCATTTTTTGTGGGAGGTTAACACATCATATTATCTCTTTTCATAGTTTTCTGCCAGCGACATGAAAGTCTTTCCTCTTCTTTCCATGAGTCTCCATTCTAGCGCCTCCTTACACTGCATTGTTTCTTCAATGCTCTAAAGCCCAGAATTGCGTCATGCTACCACATGTCACCTTTCTGACATTTCCTCACTCTGTAGTGCTTTCGCAAGGCTCCAAGAGCCAGAATTGTGCCACATAGCGGGGGTCCCCACCTTTCATGCTATGGTTACAATTTAGATTTTAGGGTTATGGTTAGAATCAAGGTCAATTCTAGAGTTTATAGAATATTTAGAGGTAAGATTAGGGATTAAATATACATGAGGGTTAGCATTGGGTTGTATGATAGTTACAGTTAGGATTATAGTTAGATATATCATTTAGATTAGGTTTTAGTCAGGGTTTAATTAGACTTAAGATTAGGGTGAGGATTAAGGTGAAGTCTATATTAGGGTTCATATCATGGTAGGATTGAAACTAATGTTAGGGTTAACATTGAAATTATGATTAGGGGTAAGGTGAAGATTTATATTTGGTCATGATTGTGGTTTGTGCTAGGATTAGGGTCTAAGCTATGATTAATTTTATGATTGTACCTTTAGGGTTAGGGTTTTGTTTAAGTTTATGATTATGGTTACAACTATGGTTTATAGTTCAAGTTTAAAGTTGAGAATGTGATTAGGATCAGGGATTAGTAAATTTTTTAAGAGTTTGGTTATAGGTTTACACCATGGTTAGGACCTTGGGACTGGATTTAGAGTTTAATATCATGGTTATCCCTATAGTTAGGTTTAGGATTTTGATTAATATTCTGGAGTTTGTTTTTACATTATGGTTAGATATATAATTATGTCAATATATTTTTGGTATTTTTGTAAAATAACTTGCATAACACTTCCCTATTTCAAAGTTAATAAAATATCATTTCTATTGTCTTAGATTTGAGAGTAAGTATATTAAATAAGTAATAATAAATGAACATTATGATTAATATATTTCTAAAATAAAAATATATTACTTAAAAACTTGTTTACTTTAAATGAATAAAGTACTCATTTACTTGTAAATTTTAAAAATAGATTAGAAATTAATCTACATATATATAAAATATTTATCCTTTTTCCTATTTGCATGCAAATTAATTAAAATCTAAACTTTAAACTACATAAATATTTTAAAAATATATATCCATCAATAATTAGTTTAGAATAAAGTAAAATCTAAAAATTAGACACGTATAGAATCTTTTTAATTTCTAGATACATGTTTTTCTAATTTATTTCTACAAACATGAAACTGATATTTCTATTATCCATTTTTTTCCATTCTAAAAAATTCTAGATGTAAATAGAATTTTTTTAGATGCATGCAATCTTTCTAATTTTTTCTACATACATATATTAACATTTCTATTTTATATTTTGTTTTTACATTATGGTTATTTCAATCAAAATATCTAGATGTAAATAGAATTCTTTTCAAAAAATCTAGATGTATATAGAATTCTTTTAATTTTTTACATACATAAAATCTTTCTAATTTTTTTCTACATACATAAAAGAATATTTTCTATTTTCTATTTTTTATTTTCTATTTTAAAAAAAAAGCTATCATAAAGATTGATAAAAAAAATTGATTGCATATGCATTCTTTATTTTGTGCACTAAATGCATTAATATTTTTCATTTATCTAATTGTTTTGAACGAACTTTGTCTCATCTTGGCATTGCATCTTCCAAAGATGAGTAAGCAATATCAAGATATAAAATATCAAAGTTGAAAATATTAAAATGAATGACTAAAATATCAAATGCTCAAGATGCAAGGCAGAAATAAACTGTGTTGAAGTGTATTTTATTGATTAAATGATGACTTTTATATTGAATTACTAAATTACCAAATCTACCCACCCCATTGTAAAACTTAATTGCTCTGTTTCAAATGTGATTAAATTAAAAATAGAAAATCAACACAACATAGATCTGTTCTGCATAATGCAGATTTTAAAACTATGTAAAAGATTTGTTATTCTGCATAATACAGATTTTAAAACTGTGTAACAAAAATTTATTCCTGACTTCCAACTATTTGTATCTTCTCTAATATAAATTATTTTGTTCATATCATACATTATATAATGAAAGTAAATCCATACCAATTAATATTAATGTAAGTGGGAAATAATTTTTTTCACATTGATAGAAGAGTATGACGGAATCCAAAATGGGTTTGTCGTGGATTTGCATTCTTGCATCAATAGTTTAAACTGATTCCGTACTCATGAATCACACCAGCTAAAATACACTGAAAAAAAATCCATTGCAGGGAGGCGATAAAGATTAGTAAAGAACTTAAAAAAGACACACGGGTATACTACGAAGAGTTTTTAGAAGTGAGCATCTTATTAGCTCCAAGCTGGAACCTCACAGAACAATCTATCACAGAACAATTGAATATTCATTTAAGTTTTTTTTATAAAAATATTACAAATACTATATTTTCAAAACAGAGAGATTGATGCTATCAACACTCAAATGAACAAGACTCATTCTTATTAACAACATTTATAGAGAAATAAAATAAATAAAATCTGAGAAGACCGAGCAACTCTGGAATTTTGTCCAAATACAATGACCCAAATCAAAGTCAAATAGAAATTGAAATTAAAAGGCTCCAAAAAATCAATGTTTCAATTTCTCATGGATCTTTTGAATTCTGCAAAGATTTTAGTCCGCTCATAGACTAGAAGGAACCTATAAATTGGAGCCGCAATAGAGCCAATTCCAAATGCATATCCAGATCTAGAGTCATTCATTTATCTTTAATCCATTCCCATTCAGTCCCAGCAACGTGCTAATAGTGTCAGGAAGCTCCATGCATGAATCAGAAGAAAATGGATAGATCTGGTTAGCAAAGTATATATTGGACCAAAATATTTTAGAAATAGAAAAGAAGGCATCCCTAAAACACTCCCATCAAGCACCATTAACAATGAAAAGTATTATAAAATATATATATCAAATAGATTTTGAATAAAAATCTAAATTTAAATCAAACATGCAAGACTAAATTATTAATGCAAGCCTAAATAGTTATGAACAAAATTCTAAATCTAAATGAAATTAATTAAAATCTAAATCTAAATCAAAGTAAAATATTATAACTAATTTTGAATTTCAATTTACATCTACATCTAAATCTAAATGAAAATGTAAATAAAAAATAGAAATCTCACCTGCAAAAATGTTACTCCAAAACTTCAATTTACTCCTATTCAAAAACTCCAATCTAATCCTCCAATAACCTCCACCTCTTCTTTCCTACAAAAACATAAAATGAAAATGAAATGAGGAGCCTTGGTTTTATAACTTCTGAGAGGCTCCTCATATCCCCCAACAGACGTCTCTTCACATTCCACAAATTTGTTTCAAATTCCCCCACTCCCCGCAAAAAATAAGCATGAATGTGCATGCAAAATTATATTTAACAAAAAAAAGAATCATTGAAATTATTTCACCCCTATTTTTTCGGGCCCTACTTTTTCGGGCCTATTATTTCGGCCTCCATTTGGCTTCCTATTATTTTGGCCAGCTATTATTTCGAGAATTCTTTTTTAATATTTAATTTGGAAGTTTGTAACTGCTCCTAATTCTTTTTTATTGACAAGGAATCTTGGCATATTCCCGTGCTGGGCATTTGTGCTGCCATTGTATACAATGCCTCTCGGCGTAATAAAATCTAAATCTAAATCAAAGTAAAATATTATAACTAATTTTGAATTTCAATTTACATCTACATCTAAATCTAAATGAAAATGTAAATAAAAAATAGAAATCTCACCTGCAAAAATGTTACTCCAAAACTTCAATTTACTCCTATTCAAAAACTCCAATCTAATCCTCCAATAACCTCCACCTCTTCTTTCCTACAAAAACATAAAATGAAAATGAAATGAGGAGCCTTGGTTTTATAACTTCTGAGAGGCTCCTCATATCTCCCAACAGACGTCTCTTCACATTCCACAAATTTGTTTCAAATTCCCCCACTCCCCGCAAAAAATAAGCATGAATGTGCATGCAAAATTATATTTAACAAAAAAAAGAATCATTGAAATTATTTCACCCCTATTTTTTCGGGCCCTACTTTTTCGGGCCTATTATTTCGGCCTCCATTTGGCTTCCTATTATTTCGGCCAGCTATTATTTCGAGAATTCTTTTTTAATATTTAATTTGGAAGTTTGTAACTGCTCCTAATTCTTTTTTATTGACAAGGAATCTTGGCATATTCCCGTGCTGGGCATTTGTGCTGCCATTGTATACAACGCCTCTCGGCGTAAATATCTACCAAATTTTATTCTTCTTGTATACTTTTTTAAATCTTAAATCTTTAATACTTGTTCATTGTAAATACCAGAAAATATTTCAAGAGCTCTTGAATCCTATCATCAAAATCCCTTGTAAAAGAAATTGAATTAATCTCAAAATAAATGTGAGAAATAGTTTGGACAAAAAAACCTTGTAAAAGATTTGATCTCAAAAAATTTAACATTGTACTCTTTAATCAATCTTACATTAAACATAAAGACAACATTTCAAACATAATGACAAGTGTTAGGAAATACAACACAAATCCAACTAGTATCTTAATAATGTTGGAAATATAAGACGAGTAATTGAGAGGGGAGGGATGAATCAATTACCACTAAAATAATTATAAGTCTCTTAGATGTCAATGCAAACTTCTTATTAACTCAAATCCTTGCACATCTCAATTAGAACTAGATATTCACCTTAACTTGGTTAACAAATCAATCTTGAGATATTAATGTGTATTAACCTATATAGTAACTTAGTTGCAGAAAGATAAAATAGTAAGCAAATAACATGAACACATGAGACACCAAGATTTAACGTGAAAACTCAATTTGGGAAAACCACCAATGCAACTAGTTACAACTTTTCACTCTTCTGAAGTGAGCCATATTAGGAGTCAACCCTGTGAAAGGTTACAAAACACATTATTAGGTGTGACCTTGTTAAAGGATTTGAATCACCCTAAGGCCTTGTTAGAGGTCTTAAGAAACTTCAATCTAGAAATGCCACCTTGTTAGAGGATTTACAAAATGATTGTACGTCAACTCTATTAAGAGATTTCTTCATTGCTACAATTGTTAGAGAGTAACAATGATTGACCTAATTATTGAAGAAACTAATTTGCAAATTTAGGTCATTGTTCTGGCTTATCCTCTAGATCCTTCCTGATAAGAATATTCTTTGTAGACCCTTGGATGTTCTGCCCTTAATCAAATATCTTTCTTTATTCACATCTTATGTTCTTCCACATCTTCATATTTCAATCCACAACTTGACCTTTCATATATATGAAACCCAATGTCAATTTGGCTTGAATACTCTTACAAACAAATAATTAAAATCCACTAAGTCAACTTGCATAAACAAAATAATAAACAAAACTATTCTGCTATAGATCAGTTGGTATTGAAACTGAGTCACTCAATTAACACCGAGTCCCTTGATAACTAGCTTGACTTAGTTAATACTGAACTCCTTTGGTAACTAATCTGACTCTGTTTACATAAGAATCCTTTAATGATCAACCTAGTTTGGTTTACACTTGATCATTGAACTTGCCTTAATCTGAACTTCTACTTAGCTGATATTGGAGTCTTCTCAGCTCAGTTACTACTAGAAGTGCTCTGTTAGAATGTAACATCAATGACAATTTACAATTGAATAATTATTTTCAACAATCCCCCTCTTTGGCATTAATGGCAATATTTTTAACATGTCATACGAAAAGAAAACTTAGAGTAATCAAAATGGTTTATAATATTTTATAATATCCTTAGTTTTATTTTGATTCTTCATCCATGAGAACTCCATCTAAGATTCTCCCTATGACATCTTATCTTCAGAGTCCATCTGATCAAGTTCTCCCTCTTGCTATTATACAAGTTTCTTCCTCTGATTCATGAAATCAATCAAACTCTCCCTCAACTCTTATGATATGAACATGACATATTCAATATCTCTCTCTTTGACATAAAATGCCAAAGACTTTATGCAATGAGTTTGTAATGTACTTCATGTACTAATTCATATGCAATGAGCTCTAACTTCTTTGCATCAACTTGATAGATCTTCAATGTAGTTAGGTTGATGCATCACTAATCTTTACTCTAGTGAGCATTAGATAGGGGAATGACCCCTAGCTTTCCTCTGAGATACAAAAATGTATCCTTAGGTAATGGTTTGGTAAATATGTCAGCAACTTACTCCTTTGTGTTCACATATTCCAATCATACTTCTTTATCTTGAACTAATTCTCTCAGAAAATGATACTTAATTGCAATATGTGTTGCCTTAGAGTGCATCACTAGATTTTTGGATATGTTGATTGCACATGTGTTATCACAAGATAACTACTGGGTCCTTGATTTCTTCCTATATTCCTGACAACAGTTTCTTGATCTAGACTATGTTGGAATAATTAACTACTACAACAATATATTATGCCTTTGTTGTAAACTGATAGATGTAATTTTGTCTCTTACTGGTCCATGACACTAGTTTCTTTCCAAGAAAGAATGCTCCACCACTGGTTCTTGTTCTGTCACCAACGCTTCCATCCCAATCTACATCAGTAAAGACTTTCAACTCAAGGTTTCCTCCTTTCTTATGCCATAGACTATAGTCGTGAGTGCCTTTTAGATATCTCATAATTCTTTTGATTGACATCGTATAATTTTCTCTGGTATTTGTAGAAAACCTTGCAACTATACCAATTGCTATTACAATATCAAGCCTTGTGTGAAAAACATATTGAATTTTCCCAATCATAGATTTGTAGGTAGTCTAATTTACCTCTTTTGAATCATCATCCTTTGACAATTTGTGCCCAGTACAAATAGGCTTTCCAACTAGTTTGGAATATTCCATTCCAAAAAGTCTTCAATATCTCCTCCATAGATATTTTCTAGTTTGTTCCACATATCAAAGAAAATAGGGTAGTCTTTGACTTCATCAAATTCAGAATAATTGAGAGAGGTGGCAATGTCAATCATAATTGTGTTGTGATTCTTTTTATCTACCATCTTATCCGCTATCAAAGGATTGGGAGGTGCCACGTATTGATTCTCCAAGAAGTGTAGGCATGTATCTCCAATGGTTCCGAAATGCAACTTCATGAGTTCCTGCCATGCTTTGAAGTTTTCTTTGCTCAACTTAGGAATCTCTCTTCTACAAGACATCTTGATCTTTAGCTTAGATCCTTGAAACCTTTTCTATAAGCATCAACAACTCTAATACCAATTTTTGGAAATATAAGAGGAGTAACTAAGAGGGAAGGGGTGAATCAGTACCACTTAAACAATTTCACATCCTTAGATCCTATGTCAATACACACTTCTTACTAACTCAAATCCTTGCACAACTCTATTAGAACTAGATATTCATTCTAACTCGGTTAACAAATCAATCTTGAGATATTAATATGTATTAACTTTTAGTAACTTAGTTGCAAAAAGATAAAACAGTAAGAAAATAACATGAACACGTGAAAGACCAAGATTTAATGTGGAAATCCAATTTGGAAAAACCACCAATTGCAACTAGTTACAATTTTTCACTCTTCTAAAGTGAGCCCTATTAGGAGCCAACCCTACTAAAGGTTACAAAACACATTGTTAGGTGTGACCCTATTAAAGGATTTGAATCATCCTATTAGGAGTGGCCTTGTTAGAGGTCTTAAAACACTTCAATCTAGAAATGCATCCTTGTTAGAGGATATACAAAATGACTGTTAAGTCTTGACTCTATTAAGAGATTTCTTCACTGCTACAATTGTTAGAGAGTAACAATGATTGACCTGATTATTGATGAAACTAATTTGTAGATGAATAGATCACTATTCTAGCTTATCATCTGGATCCTTCTTGATCAAAATATTCTTTGCATCTCCTTGGATGTTTTTCCCTTAATCAGATATCCTTCTTTATTCACATCTTATCTTCTTCCACATCTTCATATTTCAATCCACAATTTGACCCTTCATATATATATGAAACCTAATGTCAACTCTGCTTGAATACCCTTACAAATAAACAATTAACATCCACTAAGTTGGCTTGCATAAAAAACAAAATAAATAAAACTATTTTGTTGTAGGTTGGTTGATACTAAAACTGAGTCACTCAGTTAACACTAAATTCCTTCGTAACTGACCTGACTCGGTTAACACTAAACTCCTTTGGTAACTAACCTGACTCAGTGTACATAGGAATCCTTTAATGACTAACCTAGCTTGTTTTACACTTGATCACTGAACTTGGGTTATTCTAAACTTCTGCTTAGCTAATATTGGAGTCTTCTAAGCTCGATTACTGCTAGCAATGCTCTATTAGAATGTAACATTTGTGTAACATCAATGAAAATATACAATTGAATAATTATTTTCAAAAAAAAATCATTTTTCTGTGTCAATATATTGAAACATATATAGCTCTCACCCTTCAATTGGAAAAACATAAAATTATGTTTATGCATATCCCATCCAAAAATTGGTGTTTTATATGTTATGCAAACTCATTAGTTTAAATATTTCAAGAGATCCCTTGCAAATTTTATTTTGTGTGTGGTTTCTCATGGTCAATTTCTGCCATCAAAGACTAATACTCATTTTATCATTAAAATTTTGTCCAAACTAAGCATAGTTTATTTCTTAGAGTTATATTTATGGTTGACCTACAATGTGTTAGGGGTGTGAAATTCAATAGTCTTTTCTCTTTTTCTCTTCAATTGTCCTTATTTATTTAACTTCAACTAGATATTCAAGAGTCTTTGATAATGTGTATCTATATATTTAATCTTTTAGAGCTTGTATGCATATTGTATTGAAACATAAATAAAGATTTCCCTTAACAATTTTTAAAACTTTGCTTATTTCAAGTTACTAATTTACTTGAATTCAAGGGTTTCAAAATGAAATTGGTAATTACATTTTGTATTCTTTAACTTTTAGCTTTAGGTTTAATTTTACAACATACAAGCAGTTCCCTTCTCAATGTGGATGTAGCCAATGTGTCTCACCTACAAGATAATTCCCACTTTAGGTCCATCTTGTCACAACCTATTACCGCTTTCACTGAATATATTGGTATTTAGTTGTCACTTGGAATTTGTGAGAATTTTTAATTTTTAATAAAATTATTGAATTAAGATTGTTCTTATTTGTAATGGATTAAAATTAGCTAGAATGTCAGTTATATATAAACAATTAATGAGGTGTCAGTTAGCGGGATACCACTCCCTTGTTGGTCTTAGAATGGTTTTGACAATTGAGTGTCAATACACTTAACCAATTTTCATATAGAAGCCGAGTACACTATATATGTCAAGCCATAGTATGTGCCGAGTCAAAATTTTAATAAGTGTCGAGTGATCTGTTGGCACTCAAAATTGTAGTCCAAATTTTGAGCACCGTTGAAGAAATTGAGCCCTACAAATGCTTTTGATGAGATTGTACCCAACTATACCTTTGAGGCCCCTAAGGTGTTTTATGTTTCTAACACCCTCCATTCAGTATGTCTATGTGTTCCATGAAGTTCAATTGACGTTTCGAGTCATTTTTGTGAAGTCTTGTTTTGAGCTAGTTCCAAATCTACATTTTCACCTAAGTGTCAAACAGTGACAGGAGGCTGTGTTTGCAACTGAATATCTCACACTTAGAAATTTTTTGTGATTCACCGCTTTGGGAGTGTCTAGTATCCATATCCAAGAACCTATGTTTCAGATTTTGAGTCATTTCGAGTCTGATTGACTAGGTTTTGAATCCCTCAAATTGGTAGTTTACTGTTGTCATGCTAATGCAAAATATTCAAAATTCTAGGAAGCTCTATTTGACGAGTTATAACTTTTGACTAGTTCACCCAAATGTTGAAATTCCTTTTGTGTTGCATTGTAGACGTTAGATACGTGTTATGTTTTAAGTTTCAGCTTATGACGAATCTGTTTGATCAGTTTTCAAACACAATTCCAAATGCAATGTCTATCTTTTTTCTGGTGTCAGCACATGCAAATTTATCGAAACCCCTGTTTGTGATGTTATATCTTGAAATCTGTGATAGGTGAGATCAAATAGATTATACCACTATGTTGTCCTTCAAAAATACTTCAAGTGTGTCAGTTTGTAAGTCATGACTAATCCGTATACACACTTTTCCAGGTCCATTCCATTTGCAAAAAGTGTTTTATGTCATTGTTTCAATCTGCAAAATTTGAAGTAGCCCACTTTGACTGATCGCCATTTGCGCCCTGTTATTTTTCATGAGCCCAAATCATAAATTTATACTCTCCTTGTGACAGTGAACCAATACCCTAGTTTTCGTCTTCCCAAGTGTCAGTTTACGTTGTATTTGAAGCCGATTCTGAACCCAATTTAGTGTTTTCTGACACGTTTTCTTGCAGGTAATTTTAAGAAGGTAACTTTGACAGCGAATATCTTTTGACTGAGAACTCGTCATAAGACAAAAATTGACATGGTGCAAGAATGCAGAACAAAGAATCAGTGTGCCAATTTTTAGAGCCTGATCCGGTGATTTGGTCAATTTTAAAGGCCAATCAACGGACCTCGTAGGATGAAGTTGACTAGTTGCAGAAAGAGATAAATTGAGTTTCAAATGTTGATTCAGTGGTCAAATCTGATTTGGATTTGTATCAGATGGTGAATAGATCAATTCAGCATTTCAGTTGTCCGAAAACGAAATTTTTTTTAGTTGGACCTATTTTTGGGGCCCAACTAATCTGTAACAGATTTCTAAGAGGGTTGATCAGAAATTTCTATTTTGGCACTAGGTACACTACCAGTGAAAAACATGCTCAAGATAACCGTGTAAAACTTGGTTGAGTCATGATAAAGCTCATTAAGTATCTTTAACGAGTTCTGATGCATAGGTAGCTCTTGTGGACACCAAAAAGAGGGGAAAGTTGGCAGATGATTTCACAAGTTCTGAAAATTATTGGAGGATCATAAAGACACAAGCATGCTTATAGAAAAGACACATTGGTTTAATTACTATGCAAATTCAATTATCATCTTGCTTATCTAGCTATGGCTTCAAATACATTTTGTTCACCCCCTAAAGATTTGTTTAATAACAATGCAGAGGGGGAGCTGAAGCCTAAAGTAGGGTATATAGAAGACTGTGAAATGGAAGAAGATGACATGAAAGTCCATTGATGGTGGATGATAATGATCTTCTCGATGCCTCGCATCAGGAGCTAAATCCACTGCGTATATAGGTATCACTAACAAGCCAAATTAACAAGAATGTGGAAAGGCGGACACAGAGTAATTCTTCCACACCAAGAAGCGTTTCAATGCCTAGTGAGAACCCCTTTTGCCTTAACTACCAGGAATATTTGTTCAAATGAGACCTTAAAATTGTTACCATAATTTGTTCAAAAAAAAAAGGGCATTAATCAAGCTTGTCAAGGACTGCCCAACATTAACTTCAGGGGATATCAAGCAAGTAAATCTAGAAAGCAACGCATAAATAGAAGTCAGCGCAATGTAAAAGGGAGGCAGTCAATGTGACGCAAAACAAGCTCATGCAGGGAAAGAAGAACCCCACAGTGAAAAAAGGCACACAAAAAAGAAGATGCCCACGACAAGGAGACTTGAAAAGAGATTCACACGCAGCAAAGATATCAAAAGCATAGGAGACGTCTACAAAAAGAAGAAGACAAGATTAAAATACTGTTATTGCTTTGTGAATTCTCTAGATTTGTTTGGAATTCCTTTTGTCATTGTGCCAGGAATTATGTCGAATCATAGGAATTTGAGTCAGCACTCTCAAATGGATAAAGATAGGATGGAATAATCTCATAATCTCGACCAGGGTGGACAAGAGACCTTTCCTTATGCAATGCGATATGATTTATATCAATGCCATATAAATGAGTAGTCAGCAGATAACAAGGGAGACAATTATGTAGTTTGTAAAGGGATTAATTTCCCACGTCTTCAGCATGATCTGCGTCTGAAGAAGCAGTCGCGGATCAAAGAAGAACCTACGTGCAGGATTAAGAAGACCAAGGCAGAACAGTCAGCACAACCATGCAAATTTCAGAGAAAAAGGATGCCAAGCAAAGGAGCTTCCAGCGCTAAAGAAAGACACACCATCACAATAGAAGACCCTGCATAAGAAAGAGCAACACTCACGCCTAAAAGGAAGAGGTTAGCGAAATGGGAGCAGAGGATACCTGCGTGAGTAGAGGTAGCAGGGGAGGCTTGAAACAGGCAGAGAGAGCTGCAGAAAAAGAGTCACCCATATACAAAAAGCAGCCCACGGTTATGACATGGAGGCAACCAAAGGAAACATTTTAACTCCACATGGTCAAGGAAGGCGTTCCAAAGCAAACGCAAGGTAGAGCTAGCTAATTACGCCGAGAGGCGTTGTATACAATGGCAGCACAAATGTCCAGCACGGGAATATGCCAAAATTCTTTGTCAATAAAAAAGAATTAAGAGCAGTTACAAACTTCCAAATTAAATATTAAAAAAGAATTTCCGAAATAATAGCTGGCCGAAATAATAGGAAGCCAAATGGAGGCCGAAATAATAGGCCCGAAAAAGTAGGGCCCGAAAAAATAGGGGTGAAATAATTTCAATATGATTCTTTTTTTTGTTAAATATAATTTTGCATGCACATTCATGCTTATTTTTTGCGGGGAGTGAGGGAATTTGAAACAAATTCGTGGAATGTGAAGAAACGTCTGTTGGGGGATATTTACGCCGAGAGGTGTTGTTACGCCGAGAGGCGTTGTATACAATGGCAGCACAAATGCCCAGCACGGGAATATGCCAAGATTCTTTGTCAATAAAAAAGAATTAGGAGCAGTTACAAACTTCCAAATTAAATATTAAAAAAGAATTCCCGAAATAATAGCTGGCCGAAATAATAGGCCCGAAAAAGTAGGGCCCGAAAAAATAAGGGTGAAATAATTTCAATATGATTTTTTTTTTGTTAAATATAATTTTGCATGCACATTCATGCTTATTTTTTACGGGGAGTGGGGGAATTTGAAACAAATTCGTGGAATGTGAAGAGACGTCTGTTGGGGGATATGAGGAGCCTCTTAGAAGTTATAAAACCAAAGCTCCTCATTTCATTTTCATTTTATGTTTTTGCAGGAAAGAAGAGGTGGAGGTTATTGGAGGATTAGATTGGAGTTTTTGAATAGGAGTAAATTGAAGTTTTGGAGTAACATTTTTGCAGGTGAGATTTCTATTTTTTATTTACATTTTCATTTAGATTTAGATGTAAATGTAAATTGAAATTCAAAATTAGTTATAATATTTTACTTTGATTTAGATTTAGATTTTAATTAATTTCATTTAGATTTAGAATTTTGTTCATAACTATTTAGGCTTGCATTAATAATTTAGTCTT
The DNA here is from genome assembly GCA_028749045.1 of Cupressus sempervirens. Lineage (NCBI taxonomy): Eukaryota > Viridiplantae > Streptophyta > Pinopsida > Cupressales > Cupressaceae > Cupressus > Cupressus sempervirens. The sequence continues at coordinate 802,536,711 of CM053783.1, read as the reverse complement.
GCATGTTTGATTTAGATTTAGATTTTTATTCAAAATCTATTTGATATATATATTTTATAATACTTTTCATTGTTAATGGTGCTTGATGGGAGTGTTTTAGGGATGCCTTCTTTTCTATTTCTAAAATATTTTGGTCCAATATATACTTTGCTAACCAGATCTATCCATTTTCTTCTGATTCATGCATGGAGCTTCCTGACACTATTAGCACGTTGCTGGGACTGAATGGGAATGGATTAAAGATAAATGAATGACTCTGGATCTGGATATGCATTTGGAATTGGCTCTATTGCGGCTCCAATTTATAGGTTCCTTCCAATCTATGAGCGGACTAAAATCTTTGCAGAATTCAAAAGATCCATGAGAAATTGAAACATTGAATTTTTGGAGCCTTTTGATTTCAATTTCTATTTGACTTTGATTTCAATTTCTATTTGACTTTGATTTGGGTCATTGTATTTGGACAAAATTCCAGAGTTGCTCGGTCTTCTCAGATTTTATTTATTTTATTTCTCTATAAATGTTGTTAATAAGAATGAGTCTTGTTCATTTGAGTGTTGATAGCATCAATCTCTCTGTTTTGAAAATATAGTATTTGTAATGTTTTTATAAAAAAAACTTAAATGAATATTCGATTGTTCTGTGATAGATTGTTCTGTGAGGTTCCAGCTTGGAGCTAATAAGATGCTCACTTCTAAAAACTCTTCGTCGTAGACCCGTGTGTCTTCTTTAAGTTCTTTACTAATCTTTATCGCCTCCCTGCAATGGATTTTTTTTCAGTGTATTTTAGCTGGTGTGATTCATGAGTACGGAATCAGTTTAAACTATTGATGCAAGAATGCAAATCCACGGCAAACCCATTTTGGATTCTGTCATACTCTTCTATCAATGTGAAAAAAATTATTTCCCACTTACATTAATATTAATTGGTATGGATTTACTTTCATTATATAATGTATGATATGAACAAAATAATTTATATTAGAGAAGATACAAATAGTTGGAAGTCAGGAATAAATTTTTGTTACATAGTTTTAAAATCTGTATTATGCAGAATAACAAATCTTTTACATAGTTTTAAAATCTGCATTATGCAGAACAGATCTATGTTGTGTATATTTTCTATTTTTAATTTAATCACATTTGAAACAGAGCAATTAAGTTTTACAATGGGGTGGGTAGATTTGGTAATTTAGTAATTCAATATAAAAGTCATCATTTAATCAATAAAATACACTTCAACACAGTTTATTTCTGCCTTGCATCTTGAGCATTTGATATTTTAGTCATTCATTTTAATATTTTCAACTTTGATATTTTATATCTTGATATTGCTTACTCATCTTTGGAAGATGCAATGTCAAGATGAGACAAAGTTCGTTCAAAACCATTAGATAAATGAAAAAAATTAATGCATTTAGTGCACAAAATAAAGAATGCATATGCAATCAATTTTTTTATCAATCTTTATGATAGCTTTTTTTTTAAATAGAAAATAGAAAATATTCTTTTATGTATGTAGAAAAAAATTAGAAAGATTTTATGTATGTAAAAAATTAAAAGAATTATATATACATCTAGATTTTTTGAAAAGAATTCTATTTACATCTAGATATTTTGATTGAAATAACCATAATGTAAAAACAAAATATAAAATAGAAATGTTAATATATGTATGTAGAAAAAATTAGAAAGATTGCATGCATGTAAAAAAATTCTATTTACATCTAGAATTTTTTAGAATGGAAAAAAATGGATAATAGAAATATCAGTTGCATGTTTGTAGAAATAAATTAGAAAAACATGTATCTAGAAATTAAAAAGATTCTATACGTGTCTAATTTTTAGATTTTACTTTATTCTAAACTAATTATTGATGGATATATATTTTAAAAATATTTATGTAGTTTAAAGTTTAGATTTTAATTAATTTGCATGCAAATAGGAAAAAGAATAAATATTTTATATATATGTAGATTAATTTCTATTTTTAAAATTTACAAGTAAATGAGTACTTTATTCATTTAAAGTAAACAATTTTTTAAGTAATATATTTTTATTTTAGAAATATATTAATCATAATGTTCATTTATTATTACTTATTTAATATATTTACTCTCAAATCTAAGACAATAGAAATGATATTTTATTAACTTTGAAATAGGGAAGTGTTATGCAAGTTATTTTACAAAAATACCAAAAATATATTGACATAATTATATATCTAACCATAATGTAAAAACAAACTCCAAAATATTGATCAAAATCCTAAACCTAACTATAGGGATAACCATGATATAAAACTCTAAATCCAGTCCCAAGGTCCTAACCATGGTGTAAACCTATAACCGAACTCTTAAAAAATTTACTAATCCCTTATCCTAATCACATTCCCAACTTTAAACTTGAACTATAAACCATAGTTGTAACCATAATCATAAACTTAAACAAAACCCTAACCCTAAAGGTACAATCATAAAATTAATCATAACTTAGACCCTAATCCTAGCACAAACCACAATCATGACCAAATATAAATCTTCACCTTACCCCTAATCATAATTTCAATGTTAACCCTAACATTAGTTTCAATCCTACCATGATATGAACCCTAATATAGACTTCACCTTGATCCTCACCCTAATCTTAAGTCTAATTAAACCCTGACTAAAACCTAATCTAAATGATATATCTAACTATAATCCTAACTGTAACTATCATACAACCCAATGCTAACCCTCATGTATATTTAATCCCTAATCTTAACTCTAAATATTCTATAAACTCTAGAATTGACCTTGATTCTAACCATAACCCTAAAATCTAAATTGTAACCATAGCACGAAAGGTGGGGACCCCCGCTATGTGGCACAATTCTGGGTCTTGGAGCCTTGCGAAAGCACTACAGAGTGAGGAAATGTCAGAAAGGTGACATGTGGTAGCATGACACAATTCTGGGCTTTAGAGCATTGAAGAAACAATGCAGCGTAAGGAGGCGCTAGAATGGAGACTCATGGAAAGAAGAGGAAAGACTTTCATGTCGCTGGCAGAAAACTACGAAAAGAGATAATATGATGTGTTAACCTCCCACAAAAAATGCAAGGTTGACCACAAGGGGGAATTTGGTTTCCCCAAAAATGAATGATGGTCATCGATGAAGGTCTTCCTCTCGAAATAGACGGCATAGATGCATCGTGAATCCTCACTAATGAAGGATTAAATCGCAGCCGTCGATGTAGATTCTCCCCTCAAAAAGGATGAGCAACGAGGAAACTCCTCCCAATGAAGGATTAAGTCACATTCATCGATCAAGATTGGCTTTATTTCCAATGGATGACTAAGATGTAGTGAAGAGATTCCTCCCAACGAATGAAGCAGATAGCACAAAAGGTGTGAATCCCCTCCATGTGGCACAATTTTGGGTCTCAAAGACTCATGAAAGCATTTTGGAGTGAGGAAATGTTGGAAAGGCAATGCCTAGTAGCATGATGCAATGCTGGGCTTCAGATAATTGAAGAAACAATGTAGCATGACGATGCATCAGAATGGAGATGCATGGAAGCATCTTGTGCAATTCTAGGCTTTACAGTGTTTCGAAGACACTAGCATATAAAGAAACATTAGAATGGGAATGCATGGCAACATCTTGCACTTTTGGGAAGATGGGAAGATAGCTCGCGAAGAAATAAGAGTTATCGAATCTCGCAGCATGAATCAACCTGACCAAGAAAAAATGATCCAGCGTGGTCAATGAAGAAACCGAGCCAACACAAAATGTTATCCGCCAACTTTAGCGATGTTAACCCTCTGCAAAGAACCTATCCCATTTAAGGTCTCTCAGATCAGACATCAGTGATGGGTTGAATAGGGGGAAAAAATAGCACACAATGCCCTCCTAAATGAAATTCTAAATGTAACACTAATAACCATGGTCCTACTTCTTTCCCTAACCTTATCCATGAGCGTGGGAATATACATATTATTATATAGGGCACCTTATATAATAATAAATATAATCTAAAATCCCAACCCTTACTCCCCTCCTAACTATAACTGTGACCATAAGAAAACTTCTAAATATAACCCTTCCTCTAACTCTAACCCTAACCCTAACACTAACTATAACTGTAACCCTATGCCTACCACTAGTTGTAACCTTGAATCTAACTCTACCATAATTGGACTTTAACCCTAATTGTAACTGTAACCCTAAACCTAACTCTAACCTTAACCGTGACCATAACCATAACCCAAAACCTAACCCTAATCCTTGCTAGAATTCTAATACTCTGTCTACCCCTAACTCAAACTATAGCCCTAACTATAACTCAAACTCTAACCCTAACTCATATTCTAACCCTAAACCTAACTCTAACCTTGACCCTAACCCTAACCTTAACCCTTTGTCTACCCCTATCTCTAACCCTAACCCTAACCCTAACCCTACCCCTAACTCTAACCCTAAATCCAACTCTTGCTGTAAATCTAACTCTACCATAATTAGACTCTAACCCTAACCCTAACTTTAATCCTGACTAAAACCCTAACCCTAACTCTAACCTTAACCCTGACTCAATCCCCTTTCCCTAACCTTAACATTGATATAACTCTCTTTATCTATAACCCTAACTCTAAATATAAACCTAACCCTAACCCTAACCCTAACCCTAAATCTAACTCTAACCCTAACTGTAAGCGTAACCCTACCCCTACCTATAACTCTAACTGTAAATCTAACTCTACCATAATTGGATTTTGATTTTAACCCTAACCCTAACTCTAACCTTAACCCTGACTCAAAACTCTAACACTAATCCTAACTCTAACATTAACCCAACTGTAAAATTAACTCTATTGGTAACTCAAACCCTAAACCTAACCCTAATTCTAACCCTAACTCTAACTCTAGCTCTAGCTCTAACCCTAACTCTAACCATAACTCAAACTCAAACCCTAAACCTAACCATAATCCTAACCCAAATTATAATGCTCTGTCTACCCCTAACTCAAACTATAACCCTAACCCTAACTCAAACTCTAACCCTAACTCATACTCTAACCCTAAACCTGACCCTAGCCCTAACCCTAACCCAAAACCTTACCCTAATCCTAACCCTAACCCTATCTATAACCCTAAACCTAACCCTAACTCTAATCTTAATCTTAACCCTAATTCTAATCCTAACACTAACCTTAACCCTACCCCTAACTCTAACCATAAATCTAACTCTACCATAATTAGAATCTAACCCTAACCCTAACCTTAACCCTAGCTCAAACCCTTACCCTAACTTTGTCCCTAACCATATATCTACGTATGACTATAACATTTTACATTACAATATCCCAAAAATAAAAAATATATTTTTATCTAAATTAAACTCCTTATATTAAATTTAAAATAATATTTGACTCAAACCTTAACCGTAACCCTAACCTTAACCATGAGCATTGCTCTAACCCTAACCTTAACCATAAGCATAACTCTACCTCTCAGAAGTATTCTTCCCATTTGATTATTCCAACAATCCTAACGAAAAGAATGAATGTGCTGAAATCTATATGAATGGGGGGAATTGAAAGAAGAGAGATAATGATTATAGTGGTTGGAGGAGGTTCTCAACCATGTTTTGGGGAAGAAACTAGTTGTTAAGATGATGGACTATCGGTTATCGTATGGTGAACTATAGTATGAATGTGTTTGAGGTATCATACAATGTACTGAATCCACCTACATGTGCATACAATTTATGGAGTAGACTGAATTTTGACAAGTATAATGACTATCATGTACAATATCTATGTGGTGATAGAGTGACCAAAGGAATCCATGTGACAAAACCATCCACATCATTGAAGTGTCTATGTCATTGAAGGAGACCACATGACCAAAGTGCCTATGTCACCAAAGGAGTCTAAGTGGCTAAAGGCATCCATATGATGGAAGGCATCTAAGTGACCGGAGATGTCTGATACTGAAGGGAGTGATAGGATAATCAAAGGTGTCCAAGTAAAAAATTTCAAAGGTAGTGATGATACTCTCAGTTGTGATGGGTGCTTTGGCTAGAAAACTATTTCCATTATGACGAATCATTGATAGACCATTATGTAATGTAACCAATTCTTTACCAAATTTTGCAACAAATTATAGTGTGTATAAATGGTTGCAAGATTGCAATCTAAGCTTGTGCAAAAATAAAAAATTTATATATAATTTGTTTATAGTTATACAAGTTTCTTAGGGGTTTTTGGCTGGTCATGGGTTTTTCCCCAAAAAGGGTTTCCTACATTAAACATTGTGTTTCTATGTCTAGTGTTTTCATGCTTCATTTATTTGAACATCTTTGTTTGTGAAATTTACAATTTCTTATTGCCTTGAAAATTTGTCATTTGGGAAGCATTTTCCACACCATTGCTTTCCTAACCAATGGTAGCAAATCTTGGCCAGTTGTGTTATCCTTGTTAGCTAGGGTTTTTTTTTTGTGCCAATTTGTTTTTAGTGGGAGTTTGCAAGTATTTTGTCTTTAAATCGAGATGGAAAGTGTGTTAGGAAGATTGGACATTGAAAATTTCAATGGCATAAACTTTGAGTTGTGGAAACTTAAAGTTGAAGATATGCTAGTTGATCAAGACTTGTGGATCAATGTTTATGGAAAAAGACCTTCAAGTATGAAGCAAGAAGATTGGGATCTACCAAACCAGAAGGCTAGAAGAATAATAAGACTCAGTCTTGTAGATTCAGTTTTATTAAACATCCATGAAGAGAAAATTGATCATTCCTTTTGGAAGAAGTTGGGAGACATTTATCAAGGAAAATCCTTGGTAAACAAGATTTTCCTAAGAAATAAATTATAATCCTTGAATATGGATAGAGGAACGGTCATGAAAGATCATCTAAACTCATTCAATATGTTGATTGTACTTTTGACATCAGTTGGCATCTTCATTAATGAAGAAGAGAATTGCATGTTATTGTTTTTTTCATTCCCTGATTCATGCAATCACTTGGCAATAGGCATCAGAAGCACAACTACCCAGTCTAAAATGGATGAAGTAGTTGTTGCACTTCTATTAGAGGAGATGTAAAGGAAGTCCTTTGAGGTGGCCAAAGAAGCTCTCACTATACAAGGAAAATCTAAGGGAAAAAGTAAGAAGAGGGAAATGTAGTCAAAGTCTTAGGAGAGACAATCCACCACTCCTAGAACAAGGTCCAAGGTGAGATATTGGAACTATTAAAAGAAAGGTCATGTTCAGAAGGATTGCAAGGAGGAGAAAAAAAAAGAATTATACATTTGACACTGAATTTTGTGAGTGATGTTGATGCCTTTGTAGTAGCCTTGGTAGTGTCTACATCTTATGACATATGGTTGGTGGATTCGAGAGCATCATTCTACATGTCATCTCATAAAGAGTGGTTTTCAAAGTATGCATAACGAAACTTGCAATAAAAAATATAACCATTTCCACATAACCCATAACAGATCCGAAATAAACATGCAATTGAAATCTACATGCAAGAGAATAGAAAACATACCCACAAAAATGTGACACAAGATATACCCTGGGAAACCCTCATTCAAAGAAAAACCCAGCCTCCAAAAGCATCTTTCAACATGTATTATTTAGTAAAATCACCATTGTGATACAACAATGGAAGCCTTCAAATCCATAGCCACAACCAAGTAGTCTATCTAAACAAGCATGAATCCATATATCCCATGCCATGCTTCCAACCTTCACAAATGCTCCCTTGGCTAACCTATCTTTCCTTGTCTCACTTGACTTTTGACTTTTGCCCTTCTATCTTACAACAACAACTACCCTTGTGGTTTCTTATATAGTAGCAAGTCCCACAAAACCACCAAGTGGTATTACATAAACCACGTGCTAAAACCATGTGCTACCTAACCCATTGACCCCACATTTAATATCAAAATTTTAATTATTTTCCCCAATATTAAATAATTACATGAAATATTATCTAAATCTTACAATACAACTCATCAAGTATATCCCATGGGAATCTTTACATGTTATACATCTATCTAGGTGCAACATTACATAATAAAATAAAATAATATAATATAGAAATATTATGCAATGTGTGCAACACCCATTATCTCAACAATCTTCCACTTGTTGTATACATTGCATAGGGTCAATTCGTAGCCACATAAATGAACAAAGGAACAATCCCTCCCAGCACATCCACCATCATGGATCAAAGTACACCATGCACTCTATCCTAGTACCTACAACAAAATCAAAGTATCCAACATCTCAAACATGAATGAAGCCACCTTCTTTTATACCACTACCACTGGGCATACATAGAAGCCATCCAAAGAGAAAGCCACCCAAGCTATCACATTAGAAGATCATAAAATCCTATACCAACTGAAATTCCAAGAATAAAAACTTGATCCAAAGGTAATCACATGTATCTGTAATTGTCAACATATCCATAGCTAAAATAGCACCCACAACAAGTGCCAAACCCATCCAACTATCCATGCCTCTAAAGGTATACCAAGTGAATCTCACATCATTAACATATCAAATCTATAACCTACAATCACAAGCCTCAAGAGCAATACCTACCACATATATGCCAAGAAGGTCCCACTGCAAAAGATAATATCAAATCCACTCACAACATGTCAAAGAAGTGAATCCATGTAGTATCAAGGACATCCACAATACATAAATCAATAACCTACAAGAAGAAATCTCATATCAAGTCTCCAACACTTCTCCTAAGTTCTCCACAACCAACAAAGGAAAGAGATAAAGGAATAACCATGTCATCTCTCATGTGACATACATGAGCACAAACTAGTGATCACAATTTCTAACTAATCTCAAATCCAATGTAAGTGAAACTGAACAACCAAGAAGATAACCAAGACCAAAGAGAAATCATGCAAATCATAACATGTATCATGTCCTTCTACACATAGCTCTAGATGTAAACTATGCAAGTATGATCTCCTCCATAAAACCCCAACAAGAAGCCTAAAAAATACCCAAACCATACCATATATCTAATCATGGATGTGGGTGAACCCATAATAGTGGGTTACACTTTTTCAGAGGAAAAAATTCCTCCAAAATTGCGAAGGACAATTTTTTTGCCTAAAAACTTTCGATAGAAAGTACCCATATAGTTTCTATCGAAACTAATTTGCACCCTAGTTTCGATCGAAACTAAGTAAATGGAAGAAAAGGGTCCTTAATAGTTTCGATAGAAACTAAATACTTTCGATCAAAATTATTTAGGACAAAAATCAACCTAAATACTTTCGATAGAAACTATTTAGTTTCTATTGAAACTAAATATTAATAGTTTTTTTCGAAACTATGTAAAAACTTTCGATAGAAAGTTCGTTTCTATCGAAACTAGAAAACTAGATGTCTTTTACAAATTCTATAATAGTTTCAATTGTTTTCATGGCTTCCAAGATCAATTACTAGGTCCAGATGGAGCACTGAAATCATGTCATTTTTCATGATAGAATTACTCTGAACAAGCTTTCTAATGACTGAATTTGATACATTTTGAATTTGTTAGGTATATGTTTTTGCATGTGAATTGAATAGAGGTTCGTTCTAAAAAATAAATCTCTATATTGAATGCTCATGGAAAAATAGTAACTAAGAGAAAAAAAAAATTTGAAGAATAACTACGGTCTTTGTATTCAAGTCCTCTATCAATCAAAAAAAGAAATTTTGAAATCAGGTAAATATATAATAAGTTACATGTGTCAAAAGCCATGTATGTCCAAATTCATGTTAGGTCAACTTTAAACGCTAATAAAATATGAAATACTAAGGATAAAAACATCAGATCACCTCTATGGTTTTGGTATGGATGTTAACAAACTAAATTTGAAAGAATCACATTGATATCTATTGTAGAAAAAAAAGTTATGCGTGTCAAAAACAATGTCACTTTTTAAAAACTAGGTTTTTGATAACATACCATCTTTCATGGGAGAAAAAATAATTCAATCAAATCAAGTCAATTTTTTTTTTTTTAAATATATTTAGATTCTACACAGAAAATCCTAAAAGACTCTAGTTTAGTTCATCTTCAAATTCCTAACCATTAAATGACAATTTGCATTTGAAAGTGAAAGCTTTCTTGAAAATTTATAGTTCATTGTCAGTTTAGGAAAAAAAGTGTAACCCATTATTGTGGGTTCACCCATGTAAACCTCTCACAAGAAGATTAAACTCATAAACCATTCCTAAACTAAGGAATATTCCCAATATAAAACCATCTCCCAAACTTAACCAACACAACAACATATCCAAATGGAGATAACCAATGGTAAACCATCCCTCAAATGAACCCTACAGAACTAACTCATGTATCGTAGCTCAAGATACCTATCCATGAAAGATAAGCATAAACATAATGCACTCGAGAGAAACAATGGGCTATACCTCTCAAGTAGCAAACCATCAAGTAGACCAAGAGTGGGGAATGAGAATGCTCATCAAGATATCCAAGTCTCTAACCAAGACTAATCTAAGAACAATCTCCTCTCAAGTCCATATTAGGTGAATGCCCCTTGACTTCTTACTGAAACCATCAACCTTCTCAACAAATAATTCTCTAATCCAAGAGAAATTAGCATAACCACCATCTTTAAGTATCCATGAGCACTTGTAACCAATCAATCCATGCCAACTCCAAATGCAACATAGCAATGTCATGAAGTATCCAGCTTGTGATCAATGTACTCAATACTAAGAAACTAAACCAAGATCAATGTCAAAATTCCAACCATGGCCTTAGGAACATAAGCATGACAACATGATCTACCATATCAACCAAAGAGATAAAATACTCCATATGAACATACTATAACATGTCAAAAAATTCTAAACACGTATCAAGAGTATAACATGACATAAAAATGAAACCATCCTCATACCAAGGATAACATTCCAAGTGAAAGCATAAACTACACCTTTACCAAGAACCCCATTAATCCTCAGGATGCAACCATCTCCACACACCATGAAGAAAACCATCTCCACATACCATGAAGAACCATCTCCACACACTATGAAGATAACAAGTGCACCATGCAAATGTCAAAAGGAACTTTTGCAGCAACAAGATCTAAGACAAACTTCCAACATCTGCAAACACTCAATAAATATATCAATGCCCAAAAAAAAAAAAAAACTCCCACCCAACCATGGTACCAAGTCACCTATGGCATAAAATCAATCTCCTACATGAAGATCCTCCAGGTTTACACTCACATAACCAAATTGTTAGTACCAAGTCAACAGTAAGATCTCGAAACCAAGAAGATACAAACCAAAACCAAGAACTAATCCTGCACTATCACCCCAACACTACCACAAGATCTTACTAAACTATGTATCCAAGCTATCCATGACATCATGATGAAAAAAAAAAAATCCTCTAACCATGAGAATTAACCAAGGCATCAAATCATCAAAGAACTCAAAGTGCACATCATGAGCTCCTCAAAAGAAATCAAATAACCATGATCCTGAACCAAGAAGATATACCACCATAGCCAAATCAAGAATCCAAACTAATGAACATCAAGGATGTACCTATATATCCAATCATAGTATGCCAAAATCCATGACACTATGATCACATCCATGAACCGAGCATTTGACTCTTAATATATCTAACCTGTCAGCATAAAATAGTCAACCACAATCCTCCACCATGACTATACCTGGTAACAATATCTCATCCCTTCTACATGAAGAAAAAATCAGCAAATTATATGACTTAGAGCATAGACAACCCAAATCCAAGCCACCAACCTGAATATGCAGCAATAATGAAAGATTAATGGGTAAAGACAACCCATAACCAAGCTATAAATGCAACCTATAAGTATAGACCACTTACAACACTGCACAACTTGTAGGCCCAACAAGTCATCATACATATCCAAATGAAAAATAATAACCATATCATCATAAGACCAATCTAAAATATAAACTGAGTATATAATGACATCAAATCATAAATCTTTAAAATTATACAATGTCATAAACTCACAATGTTACCGTAGTCAATATATACCATTAACTATTTAGATTAATATATCATCAAATAAATCATGCCAAACCTACACCAAATCTAAACCAATGTGTAGAGCTTTCCAAGAGCTTTTTGTTGACTACTTGAAGTCCAAAATTTGACTCTATATATCTAAGTTATGCCCTAATCAGTGCTCAAAATAAAAAACATCTAACTTTCAAGCTCTTAAATTGAAAAAAAATTGAAAATCACATAACCAAACTTACACCAAATTGTAGTGCTTTGAATTAGCTTTCTATCTTACAACAACAACTACCCTTGTGGCTGCTTATATAGTAGCGAGTCCCACAAAACCACCAAGTGGTTTTACATAAACCATGTGCTACCTAAAACATTGACCCCACTTTTAATATTGGAATTTCAATTCTTTTCCCCAATATTGAATAATTCTATGCAATATTATGACAATGTTATAATACAACTCATCAAGTATATCCCATGGGAATCTTTACATATTGCATGTCCATCTAGGTACAACATTACATTATAAAATAATATAATATAATATCGTAGTATTATGCAATGTGTGCAACACCCATTATCTCAACAATATGGACCATACGATGGCAGAAAGGTGCTCTTGATGAGTGATTCCACACTAGAGATTGTTGGAAGAGGAAGAATCAAAGTCTAGTTCCCCAATGGTAGAGTAAAGGGAATTGATGGAGTACTTCATGTACCTAGTCTTGCTTGAAACTTACTTTTTGTTAGCAAGATGAATGGTGTCGAAGTCTGGGTAACATTTGTCCATGGTGGTTGCAAGCTGACTAGAGGTTTTATTATTTTAGCTAATGGTGAACACATTGGAATGCTATATAAGTTAGATGTCAAACTTGTATTTTTTAATAGTGTCTCTATCGAATCTGATAAATCTCATATTGAAACTTGTTTCATGCATTCTATTAGCTTGTTGTCCTAGGGTGCACTGTGCTCTATCAGGGTGCACCTGGGACCCCTAGGAGCTATTTTAGGAGCCTAGAAGCCACCAAAACCCCTTTCTGTTGTTTCTGACTTACCAAGTGCATCATAAAACTACCAACTGCATCATTGATGCAGTTGGTACTGTTTGGGTGCACTTGGTAGTATAAGTGTCAAAAAAATTTAGTTTATGGGTCTTCATTAGGCACTATTTCCCCACAGTTTGCACTTGGGCTCCCAACTGCACCTAGAAACTACCAACTATGCCCAACTAGGCCCCAACTACATCATTGGCATAGTCAGCACTATCTGGGTGCACTTGGGAGTGTTTTGAGCCATTTTGGCCTTCTGGGGTGCCATCTACTCTATTAGAGCACACCTGGCTCACAATGAGCACATACATCAATCAGAATCTGCACATAAGGTTTCTATTTGCTTCTAGGACATAGATTAGAGGATTTTTGTGTTACTAATGGTCTACTTGTAGCATGTGGCAATCATGGGATGAAGACATGATCATAAGAAACTACTAATGTGTGCTTTGCAGGAAGTTGTCGAAGACTTTGTGTGTCTGTCAAAACTATGTGTGTGGATTTTCTAGCTTAGATAACACTTCAATTGGTGCTTAAAATGAACTTTTTCTTTTCTACCTAGTGTTTCTATAGTGTTTAAATCCCTAGGGGTTACATTGGACATATCCTCTCCCCTCGCCATTCATGGATCTTGGGTGTAAGAGAAATTCGTGTAACTTCTATAGGAGGCCTACCTTGGACCAAGATACTCGATATTGGGTATGCCAGGGGATGACCTCAGAGTGATAATGGGCCAAAGCTAGGTCAACATTCTAGCTGCTATATAAAATTTGATTACGGTCAAAGTTGTGTCGACGATATTGCTGCATGAAAGCTCTCCTCCAATACTGTTGTGGTGCATCAAACCCTGGTTCTCAGGGCTGGGAGACCTTTTGAGGAAGTTTATCATTCACTTGCCAAACAAAATTCCCTTACTAAAAACCATGTTTTAGTGGCCAAAATCCTTTCTATCCACTAGCTCAAGGGGTCACCCATGCCTGTGAAGACATCCTACATTCTCGCGGTCCTTAGTAGAGGCAACAGTCCCTTGGGAAGTCATTCCCCTTGGGAAGTCATTCCCCTTGGGAAGTAGATCTTGGTAGCCCCGAGAAGTGAGTGAGTTGTAAGGGGGAGCCTGTGGTGTCAAGATCCTAGGTTGTCCACTCTAGATAAGCATGGCTAAACTTTGGTTCAAGTAGGAATTCAGTGGATATAGTCCTAAAAGCCTAGGTTGTTGTGTGTTTGTTAACCTTTAACAATAGCTATTCTTGTCTTAATCTATCTTTTGTCTGTGTAAAACATAATCAAGATAAAAACCAACATTCAAATTTACACCTTGAACCTTCTCCAAACATTTAACATTGTCAAAACTTTATAACCTTGTCAAAACTTTTCAAACTTTGGTTTAACACACTCAAACCTTGGAAAACATGGCAACTTGCACTCCTAAATGTGCTTCGCAAAACATAGATTTCATTCTTGCATAGACTTCACTTGCATTCACCCTACTCTAGGCTTTATTCTTGCATCATATAGACTTCATATTTCACCTTTTAGTCCTCACTTAGTATCCATTACCTTTCATATTGCATTCATTTAAGTTTAGTTTACCTCCCTTAGTTTTTGCATTCACCACTTTTCATCTTTGCATACCTATTCATCATCTTGACCACTTTAACCATCATTCCAGGTGTCCTAACCATCATTTTGAGCATTCATACTAGTCTTAACATTGTCCCCTACTATTTACCTCTTTGTGATATCAATTTGGAAATCATAGGTCCCAGAATTGCCTTGGTTTCAGCATAGTTTACCAACTTCGCCCAGAAACTACCAACTACATCATTGACATAGTCTACAATATTTGGGTGCACTTGGTGGTCTTGAGACCCAGTTTTGGATTCCAAATAACATTTTGGGGCTTCAACAGTGTCCTTAGGTACCTAGTTAGCTCCCCTTGCACTAGCTTGCCCAGATCTGCATTCTGCATCACCTAGTCTTCATCACCTTCACTTAAGACATCATTTTGTAGGTAATAATCTCTATTTTGCACCTCCCAACCCATCCTAACATCAACCCTAGCATCTTAGCTTCCTGGCATATCAGTTTGGCAACCATATCTTTTAGAATCAGGAAACATTCCTCCTAGCTTACCAACTGCGCCCAAACTGGCTCCAAGTGCATCAATGATGTAGTTGGTATTGTTTGAGTTCACTTGGCACTATTAGGGTGCACTTGGATACCTACATGACCATTTTGGGCCTCCAAACTACACTTTAGGACCCCATAACTACATCTAGGAGCCTCTACACCTCCCCATTCTGCACTTGACCCAAAACCACATCTTGCACCCAAAATCCCCTTTTGCATCATAGGCATATTCCATATCACATATCCACTCAGCATCCATTTTGAGTTCTCAAAACATCATTTTGAACCCTCAAAACCTTTGAATTTAGTTAAAAATCTAGACAAAGTATGAGTCTTAGAGTATCTCCTAGTGTTGATGGATAATGGATCTTGACTAGTCTTTTTATCTTTTCTTATCACTTTCTTTGGTCAAGATCAAAAGTCCTTTATCACAAGGTTAAACTCCTAGACAAAATACTTTCTAAAAGGTTTTACCCAAGTTCAAAACTTTCCATATACCCTTGTCATAGAATAATCATATCCCTAGCATACCCAAATATCATTTTGACTTACCCTAGTGGTATATCCCCTTCATCTTGCATGGTCTAAACCTTAGCATCATCCTAGCATAGTCAAACCCTATCAAATTGTCCATCAACCAAATTGCTTTCTTGAGCATTTGCCCTCATTTTGCATGTCCCAGACATCATTATCAACCCTTTGAAACCATCCTTTGCATAGTCTACCTTGTATACACCTATCTTTAGTGTCATTACCAAGTCCAAAACATAACCCTAATTGTCATTTTGCATACATTAGAGTCATTTTCATCCCCTCTAGTCAAACTTCAAAACAACACCTTGTATTTGCATTTGCATAATATCCCTAGGAAATTTTCACTTTGCACATCAAAACCCTAATTAATTTAGCATTTCCTCACATTTCATAACATTCCTAAACACTTAAAAATCCCAAAAACACTCATATCTTGCATACCCACCACTCTAAATCACCCAAAACACTCAAAATTTTCATTCTATCTGCATTCTTAGGTATCATGCCAACACTTACTAGGACACAATCAGCTCAGAGACCCAAGGAACTCTATACCCCTTTGTTTTCTAAGGCACAAGCACAACCAAAACCACATCCAAGATAGAAGAAAAGCAAGAGAACCCAACAAACCATTGACGAAGAACAAATTGAGGCATCACAACCTTTACTTGCAAACCCCTTAAACATGTACCCACAAGAACACCATAATCAAGCTATGACACAACAAACCTTAAACAATGCACCTACCATGAGATTTCCTCCAAATACTTCCCCCACGCATGGGATGGTTCAATGGAGTCCAAAATTTGAACCTATATTCATGCCAATACCACCAAGAGGAGGAAGTGTGCCAACCACACCCGAAGATGAACAATCACATTCCTCCGAATTTAGCCAACCTAACACAAGTACCTTCAACTATAACACATCAAACATACAACAAGGTACTACACACCTCAGTGATGACTCTGACACTGACTATGGCATCACTAATGAAGAAATGGCTAGAGCATGTCAAGACAAAATAAATCGTAAAAACTTCAAACTTTCGGCAGCCCAAGAAATTGTCAAATTCAACCCAAACGTGAAAGGTCCCAAGTCCAAACATCAAACCAGCACAACTATTGAAAAAATACAACCCATGATCAATTTGGACTTAGATAAGGGAAAACAACCTTTGGAGTTTTCAAACATGATAATGGCACCTATAAGGTGCCATCAAGAATCAACCATCAAAATCCTCCAAAGTACATTTGAACACATCAATGTTAACCCCTTGTTCGATGAAATACCACCAATCCCTAAACACCCCAAAAGGACATTAAGACTTGATTTTAGTCACATGATGCAACAACAAGATGCACCTAAAGGGGCTTGTTCTCTAGGAATGTCAGACATACCTCCTTTGGAGACAAATCAACAAAGTGCACCTTTGCTCCTAACCCTACCAAGTGGTATAACATCAAATGTTATGGAGCCTCCCACAAGTACACTATGTGCAACATCAACTACAAAAATCCCTATTGAGGTGCAAAGGAAAAGCCTTATTGACATTACACCAATTCCCAAAAGGAATGAACCTCATTGTCAAGTCAATATGATGTCCCAAGTAGAAACCTCCAAAACAAAAAGGAGGCAAAACAATAATACCAACATGATGATCACTTCCCAAGGACTTAGTCAACTCCCACAACAGCATCAACCTATGGTGGCGCAAGAACTTAACACGTCCAACCCTCAACCAAGTATGCATCCACTTAACACACATCCCACATATCAACAACAACATCAACCACAATGACAACAACTTCAAGTGGGGCAAACATCCAACATCCCTAATACACAGTCCCATGTGAACCCACTTGACTTACACACAATTTATCAACAACAATTTCAGCAACAATTCCAACAATAAACCATGTTTGCTAAACAACAAGAAAAACTCAAACAACAAATGGAATATCGAAGATGCCTTGAGCAAAAAATTGCATACCAACAATATTTATTACAACAAAAACATGTTCCACAGCAACCTCAATAGATACCTCTACAACAACACTCACATACATGGTCTCACATACAACCAATAGAGGTATCCCAACAACAACTACCACAAATGGCACAACAACAACACATAGTACAACAATCATAATCAATCCCACAACAAGTGCCACAACAAGTACACCAACAACAAGGACCCTTCTATCTTTGAGGTGCCAACATACCTCCACCACCTAGTGACACTTCACCAGAATCATTAGACACAAAAAATTTAGAACCAAGTAGACATAGCTCTCACCATAGCAAATGGTCTACTCATAGACACAAAAGACTTGGAGGAAAGACCATTATGCAAAACCCCAATGAAGAACTATTACAACAATTCAAAAAACTTTCCAAACAAGTTGAGGCATTGGGAGTCCAAAAGAAACAGGCTCTATATACAAAAAGGGACCTACGTCCTAACCCATTCGATAAAGGTTTGTATATGCCTCCATTCCCAAAACACTTTGAGGCTCCAAGGTTCAAAAAATATAGAGGAAAAGGAAACCCTATTGATCATATTAGAGAATTTTTTGCTTCATGTACCGAACTCAATGATGAGCCCACTTATCTTATGAGATTGTTCCCGCGTTCTCTAGGTGGGCCTGCACTTGAATGGTACTCCAAACTCCTGGTAATATCAAATCTTGGTCAGAGCTAGCAAAAAATTTCATCTCCCACTTTGCCTTCAACATTACAAATGAGGTAACACTTTCTGATTTGTGCTCAACTAAACAGAAGACGAGAGAACCATTCATCACATTCTTACTGTGTTGGAGAAGCTTAGTTAGTCAATGCTCACTAGACATTCCTGAAGAACAACAAGTAAACTTGTGCATTGAAAACTTAGTCCTAAACTTAATGTATGAACTCAAAATCAAGATTCCAAGCACCATTTCTAAACTGATGAAAAAAGGGGCTAGTATTGAAGATTCTCTTATCCATAAGGGAATCCTCAAGATAAACAAAGAAAACACAAACACCAGCTCATCTAATGACAAGGAAAAAAATTTCTCCAAAAACAAGAATGTGACTAATGATGGCATTATGGATGCCCACACAATTAGCATAGCACAACCTCAACTAACTTTGAAAGGTGCAAACCCTACAAATTCACAAACCTCTAATCAAACATTAGCTCCACAATAGAAGACTGAGACTTCCACGCAAGACAAACCTCGAAGACATCCTAGAACCAAAGACAGGAAATTCACACCATTGGGAATACCACTTGAGACTGCATTGTAATAGTTACTGAGTAATAACTTCCTGCAGCTACCCCCAATCAATGATGAACCGTTAACTAAAGCAAATTGGTGGGATGACAAAAAGTATTGTGATTACCATCGCACCAAAGGACACAAGACTTCATCGTGCTTCCAATTGAAACATGCAATACAAGACCTTATTGATGATGGTGTAATCACGGTTGATCCATCACTATTAGCATCCAACTCTAACCACACTATATTCAAAGATCCTTTGGGTAATCATGACAAAGAGAAGCCCTCTAGTTCAAACTCTAATGCACAAGCTAATGTGAATTACACATGCACGGGATATGACTACACTGTCAACTGTTTCAATGAGTATGATTCCTACATATCCATATTCACATTGAAGGTGCAAGACCCTTGTTGTGTTGTCACTACATGTCATACCAAGATCACCCTACCTGGAGCTCCATCTAGACCTACTACTTCTACTAGACCTGCACCCCTTGGTAGACCTGCTACCCCTACTTTATCTAATTATAGCCTCATTGAACAACTCGGAAAGACCCCTGTGAAAATATCCATCTTGGACCTACTGTGTGCATCTCCCCAACACCAGAAGATCTTGGAGCAAGCCCTTAAAGAGTTAGTACTCCCAAATAACATTGATGTTGCCTAGTTCCAAGTCATGGTTGGGAACCTATCTGCGTCACAACATATCACTTTTTCCCCTCAAGATATTCCTAAAGAAAAACCCAACCACAACGATCCCCTTCATCTTGAAGTCTTCATCTATAATGCCAAAGTCAGACGTGTCTTAATAGATGGAGGAGCAAGATTGAACATATATACTCTTAAGGTTGTCAATAGTTTGGGTTATTCTTAAGATGATGTGGATCCCTCTCGAAGAATCACAATAAAAGCTTATGATGATGGTGAACGCTTCTCTAGGGGTGTCATCACATTACTTGTTAGAGTTGGTCCAGCTACTAAAGACACATTATTCCATGTCCTATATATAGAAATGAACTGCAACATGATACTAGGACACCCTTGGCTTCATGCTATGAAAGTAATACCCTCTACATATCATCAATGTCTGAAGTTTTCCTATAATAACATGGAGGTTACCATCCCTAGCGATCTAGATCCTTTCCAATTTTGTGCTAATCTGAGAGATGCTATTTCATACCAAATCACAAATTCCTCTAAGTATGTGGATGCTAATATACTCCTTAGTAAGGCCAAGGAAAAGATGAAGATTGAAGACAATGAGTGTGGAGAATACTTTTTCTCTCATGTATCCCACATCAGGGAGTCACCACTCTCTCCCATCAGTACACAAAATGCCACTTCTATCAATGAGAATACATCTGTATGTATTGAGAAAGAAAAAGCAGAACAAGAACCCACTTTGATATCTCCTATCAAGTATGGACTTGGGTTTACTATCATGCCAAAACAAGGCTATGATATAAATTATAATTGAACCCATCACTACAAAAGGATGACTTCCTAGTTTGGGGCTTGGATTTAAACTATTACAAATAGGTCCTCCTAGTACCATGGTACCTACATGTAAGACTATGGATGTTCTGAATGATGAAAAGGCATCTGAGGATATCTCACCTGAAACCAACAATCCTCTCCCTTTTGAGCATAACCCCAATGATACAATAGAATCTAATGCCCATATCCATAGCTTTAACCAAAGCCCATTCAACACTGATGATGACATCTCCTCAAGTTATCCTAAACCTTTGGATTGGGACCAATGTGGACCACCAATTTTTGATCAATTTGACAATGATGACACTCTTATAATAGACTTTGAAGGCATTATGGAGAATAATCATAAAGAAAAAATTTCTCCTAAAGAGAACACATTGGCATATTGTTGGGAGTCAACTCCATCTGACAACAATGAAAAAAATAATAGGTCTCTTGGTGAAAATCGAAAGGCACCATTAGCTCGTGAAAAATCAAAAGCTAAGCAGCTCCCAAGGATACAAGATGAAAAAGATGATGGCATGAATATCAGTGTTCCAGTGTTCAACATGCCAAAAAGTCTTTTGGAGCTCTCTTGATCAGTGTTCATGCGAAAGGTCATTGGTTTCAACCCTCCGTTATATCCAATTTTTTATCCCCAAATCCAGCTAGCTAATTTGTCCAATAACCAAAATCAATCCTTTATCCAACAAACCTTTGCATATGTCATCATCAGTGACATCCCACATGACACATCTATTAACCCAATTATCCTCAAATGCCTTGATTCACAAGAGATAGACATTGTCTTACATACGATACATGACAGTATATCTCAAGGCCTTTCCAATGGTTTGATTTTAGCTACAAACTCATAATGACTCCTATGTAGTTATGCCTAGTCATGGATCTAGAGTTGATTAGATAGTAGCACCAATAATAGATATCTTCTTAGCATTTTTCAGTGACATTCTTGATTCCATCCAAAAGTCCTAAAAAAATATCAAAAAAATAGCAAAAAGTCATGAAAAAAGCAAAGAAAAAAGTGAAAAAAGTCATGAAAAAATGGATGCCTTGATGAAAACTTGGCAAATAGGTGTCTTGGCACGAAAATTTGAGTCAAGAGAAAAATCCCATCCAAAAGTGAAAACCTGGAAAACAAGCACTTTGGGAAAGTACCATGGTAAAAACCTAGCAAACAGGCAACATGTGTAATCAGTTGTTGCTCCTCCATCTATCAAGATTCCATCTAGTCTTTTTCCCCTCTATCATTCCTTGATCATATTCTTCCTATTGCAAGACATCCTTGGCTCCTTAACCATGGCTCATGAACTGGTAAATGTCCTTTTTTACCTTGCATAAGCATCACCAGTCTACACACACTCTATCATTTGGCCTTTGTACATAGTTTGCATCTTGTCTGGGGGCATATTATCTACACAGTGCATGATTTTGAATTTGAATTGGGGGCATCCCTAAGGACTTTTTGTCCATTGGACCTATCGCATAACAAATTGGAGCTAACACTTGTATATGCTTATACAATCTTAAAAAAATCACTAAAAGTCACATAATGTCCTGAAAAAATCCTAAACATTCAAATACGATCCTAAAAAAATCACTAAAAATCACATAATGTCCCGAAAAAATCCTAAACATTCAAATACAATCTTGAAAAAATACTAAAAATCATAAAATGTCCTGGAAAAACCCTAAAAATCTCAAAACCCATCAAAAATATGCAATAAACCTTATACATGTTCACTATGGATAACCACCCCTTTTGTGTAAACACTTGCACGTTGTAGACTGAAACTTAAAGCACTACACTTTCAAGACAATCACACTTTTCGGGTAACATGAACCAACAATCAATCCAACATGTCACTATGAACTTATCAACTGAATCCACAACCAGAACTATCACATTATCAACATGTCAAACACTATCTGCACACCTAAAACATTAACAAGAATGTAATAATGGACAATAATAATTGTTGTCTCATGATGTTTAGTGAGTGATTTATTTTTTCTTTGTTTTTCTTTGATCATGTCCCTATGCTACTCGATGATATAAATTGATCTATGAGAGTGTTCAGGATGGTTCATGGTTATCTCTTGCTATTTATGTCTGTTATAATGTACCTTTGAGAGTCTGGGGCATGTACATATTCCTTAGGAAGGACAAGGTCATTCTCTGTCTACATCGTGCTTGTTTACGCAAAAGGCTTGCATTTGCGCTCTGGCCCTTTATGCCATGATGCGTTGCATTCCATTTGCCATATCAAAATAAAGCTCCATTTGACATATAGTGCACTTTCTACAAGCAAAAGTCTTTCCATCATACTAACATCTCCTCATCCCGTCTTTCTTCTTCATCTCATTCTCTATCACCATGATCATGTCTTCTGATTCACCAAATCATCTTCATCTAACATTCATGCATTCTTGCATCATCCTACATTGTCAATCAACTTTCTATAGCTTTCCACCTAGTTCAACCTTATCCTAACATTTGTCTCATAATATTTTACCAAATATGAGCATTTTTAATGATTTCACTCATTCTCTGACATCTTTCCATCATTTTGGGCATGCACACAAAGTTTCGGGGCATTCTGAGTCCAATCGAGCTATTTTTGGCCCCCAAAGCCTTTTAGGGCACAATCTACACTTTTAGGGAATAGTTGGGGTTCCCAAATACATCATTGATGCACTTGGTCATACCAAATTTTTCATTGATGCACTTGGTATAGTTTGGGTGCACTTGGGGACCTAGGTTATCCAGAACTGCTCCTGGAACCCCTATGTTGCAATCCAGAGGCCATAACTTTTGTGTTTCAACTCCAATTTACAAACCGTTAGTTGCATTGGACTCATATCTTTGTTGTGAAAAAAATGAGCTATAATTTCCATTATTTTGTCACCATATTGAGTTTTCATCCTTTAAATTACTCTTGGACTCCTAGTTTCCCCCCATCATGTTGATTTTGGCCCCTAGAGCCTTTTTGGGCACATCTTACACTTTTCGAGTCCACTTGGCCTTCCCAAGTGCATAATTGACACACTTGGTACTTTCATGGCACACTTTGTCTTACCAATTGCATCATTGACACACTTGGTTGAGTTTTGGGCACAGTTGGGACAGTAGGATGCCCAGAACTACTCCTGGAGCCCCTATGTTGCACTCCAGAGCCCATAACTTTTGTGTTTTAACTTGGATTTGCAATCCGTCAGTTGCATTGGATTTTTATCTTTGTTTTGGAAAAATTTAACTATAATTTTCATCTTTTTTTGTTTTTATTTAGTGGTAACCCATGCAATTACTCTCGGGCTCCCGATTGACCCTGTTTTGCACTTTGGGCTTCATAACTTTCACATTTTAGCTCTGATTTTCATTCTGTTAGTTGCTATGGTTTTGTCTTATTTTTTTCAAAAAATTGACTCATCATATGCTTATCTTATTCAATTTCTTAAGGGGGCACCCATATATATCATCCCTACTGGGGCATGTTCTGGCTTTCTCACTAGTTATTCTTTGATACAACGCTCTGAATCACGTTGTATCAAAGTGGGGCAAAATGTAGATGCTAAAAAATGGTTTGCATCTATGATTTCATCACTTCTTCATACTAATTTTTCCCATTTTCTCATTCTACTAACTTTGATCTTTTGGCCAAATTGATCATACTTTATCATTTGTATCCTCTTTCACATCAATTTCATGTCATTTCGGAATCATATCAAATCAACTCAAAACCATTTCAAATCAACTTAAAATCACCTCAAATCAACTTGGAATCACTTGGAATCACTTTTAATTAGTCCTAATCAACCCAAAACATATCAAACATCTCAAATCAATCATCATTTATGTGACTCCTAGGTATTGTTGTGGCTTTCAATGCCTTGGAAACCTATCAACCTATCAATCTTATCAATCTGACTTTAGTACTGTCATGGCTCTTACTGCTAGGTCAAACTATCATTCATGTCATTCAATATTTGACATTGTTGAGGCTTTCAATGTTAGATCATGGCATCATCAACCATTTTAATAATATTGACAATGTTTGTCGATGTTATTATGATCAAACCTTATCACTCAATTTCAATCCTGTAGCATTTACAATGTCAATTAAATGTTACATATCAACCAATTCATGTCATGTGTCCTTGTCATGTTATCAAATTCGATCAATAAATCAATCTAAACATGGCTATGGTCTATCTATCATCATCTTATTTGATATCTATATCATCATCACAATTTCATCAAAGGATACGATTGCATTCATTTAATCAATTTGGCCAATCATTTACTAATTTTCTCTATAGGATTAAATAATCCATAATTTAATCCTATTATTCTTTCTAATTATTCTTCCTAATTATCATCCTCAATTAATTAATTTTATTAATTAATTGATTCATTATCTACAAACCATGGAAATTCTTAATTTCCTAAGTTCCATTTCCCATCATTAAATCCATTTTCTACTAATTCTTATTTTGTGGAATAAAAGGGTTTTTAATTCAAATAGTCCATAAAATATTGCATCATCATGACACTTGGATATGACACCTCGTGGATTCTCCTTTGACACTTGGATAAGATTTGTCATAATCAAATATTCTTATTCCTTATGTATGTCCTTATTTGGCTTATTTTTCATAGATTTTTGGCTTTAAGTGGGTTGAGGTGTCTTATGACACATCATAGATTCTCTTCCATGTTTAGCCAAGTTTGACTTCCATGTGTCATAGAATCTCACAATTGGCATATTTTGTCATACGCATCATGGATTCTCCAAGGAATCTCTTGCCACATCACATATCTACATGGGTGAAAAATCCAATGCTCTCACCTTGACTGTTGATTATAAAATGGACACTCTTTCTCTCATTTCCCTTCTTAATTGCTTAAGTCCTTGGAAGTTTTTGTCTTGAAAGTCCTTAGATCCTTAGCTTCTTTTCATTTTCACACCATCTTTTCTCAAGCTTAAATCACAACTTCAAGTATTCTCATGGCATTATCCACATCATAGACTTTTGCTTCAATTTTGTGTGCACTATAGGCAACTTTGGAGCTACAATCATTTGGAGAAGAAAGAAGGACATGGGAGCTACAAACAAAAGAGGGGGTTTTTATTTCTTTCTTTATTAGTTTGGCTTTCATGGTAGACTAGTGGGTGCTAATGTATGTTGATTGAGTTTTGTGATTTATCATAGTATGTTATGTATTTAACCCATTTT
The DNA here is from genome assembly GCA_028749045.1 of Cupressus sempervirens. Classification (NCBI taxonomy): domain Eukaryota; kingdom Viridiplantae; phylum Streptophyta; class Pinopsida; order Cupressales; family Cupressaceae; genus Cupressus; species Cupressus sempervirens. Next base: position 802,510,924 of record CM053783.1, on the reverse strand, counting down.
CTAGCCTCTACAATAACATACCCACAAAAATGTGACATAAGATATACCCTGGGTAACCCTCATTGGAGAAAAAACCCAGCCTCCAAAAGTATCCATCACCATGTATTATTCAACAAAATCAGCATTGCAATACAACCATGGAAGCCTTCAAAGCCATAGCCACAATCAAGAAATCCATGTGAACAAGCATGAATCCACACATCCCATGACATGCTTCCAACCTTCACAAATGCTCCCTTGGCTAACCTATTAAGCCTTGTCTCACTTGACTCTTTCCTTTTGCCCTTCTATCTTACAACAACAACTACCCTTGTGGCTTCTTATATAGTAGCAAGTCCCACAAAACCACCAAGTGGTTTTACATAAACCATGTGCTACCTTAAATATTGACCCCACATTTAATATTGGAATTTCAATTCTTTTCCCCAATATTGAATAATTCTATGCAATATTATGAAAATGTTATAATATAAGTCATCAAGTATATCCCATGGGAATCTTTACATATTGCATGTACATCTAGGTGCAACATTACATTATAAAATAAAATAAAATAATATCGCAATATTATGCAATGTGTGCAACACCCATTATCTCAATAGTATGGACCATACGATGGCAGAAAGGTGCTCCTAGTGAGTGATTCCACACTAGAGATTGTTGGAAGAGGAAGAATCAAAGTCTAGTTCCCCAATGGTAGAGTAAAGGGAATTGATGGAGTACTTCATATACCTGGTCTTGCTTGAAACTTACTTTTTGTTAGCAAGATGAATGATCTCGGAGTCTAGGTAACATTTGTCCATGGTGGTTGCAAGATGACTAGGGGTTTTATTATTTTAGCTAAGGGTGAACACATTGGAACATTGTATAAGTTAGATATCAAACTTGTATTTTGTAATACTATCTCTATCAAGTCTAATAAATCTCACATTGAAACACATGGTGTAAATGATGTGGAAGTTAAACTTCTTGTTGAGAAAATAATGCTCTAGCATTATAGGCTTGGCCATATTGGTGAGAAAGTTTTTAAAACCTTGAAAAATAAAAAAACTTGGTTGAGGGGTTGGTTTATTCTAACCTTGAATTTTGGTTTTTGTGAACATTTCATCTATGGAAAGAAAAATTGTGTTCAATTTTATTCCAATTCTCAAAAATCTCCTAGTTTGTTGGACAATATTCACCCTAATGTATTTGGTCCTATGGATGTTCCTTCTCTATCTAATTCAAGATATTATGCATCATTTATTGATGATTATTCAAGAAGAACATTCATTTATTTTTTGAAGAACAACTCAGAAGTATTCAATTGTTTTAAGGAATTTAAAAACCATATTGAAAACTATACTAGGAGAAATATTAAATGTTTAAGGATGGATAATAGTAGTGAGTTTTTCAATGCAAATTTTGACAAATTATGTATAGATCATGGTATTAAGAGGCATAAGATGACACATTATACTCTACAATAGAATGGAGTACCAAAAAGGATGAGTTGGTCATTTATGGAGACATCAAGGAGCATGTTGGGAAGTGTCAAACTAGAGTAGAAGTTTTGGTTTGAAGTAGTGGCTATAGCTTGTTACTTGTTGAATTGTTCTCCTACGATAGAGCTAGTTGAAAAAATTCTTATTGAAGCATGGTCTAGTAAGAATCCCTCGTTAAGACATTTGCATGTCTTTGACTATGAGGTGTACACTCATGTAACTAGAGTGAGTAGCTCCAAGTTGGATAACAATGCAGTGAAAAGTATCTTCATCGGGTATGGCATTGGTGTGAAGAGATAAAAATTATGAAACCCTCTCACTGAAAAAGCATTGTATAGTATGAACAATATCTTCTGAGAGATGAAACATATCTCATTAGAGAAGCTAGAGAAGACTAAAAGGAAAAAGGAAGAACTTTAAATCCCTTTAGCTTCCAAAAGGGAGGTATTTCAGACTCCAAATGAGATCGATAATGAGGATCCATAATTTCCCAAGAATGAGGATGGAGAGAACTTGAGTAGTCATAAAAGTAAAGAAGAACATGATCAGGAATCTTATGTTGAACCTTAGGAAGCTTCACCATAGGAAGTGAGGAGATTCACTCGAGAGAGGTGATAACTTGATAGGTATGGATATTCACTAAAGAGGTTTAGTTATTCCATGTTGAATGTTAATTATGCCTATGCTTTACTTACAAATGTTGATGAGCCTAGGATTGTAAAAGAATTCAATATGCCAAATTCATATTCCTAGTTGGAAGCAATGAAGGATGAAATGAAGTCCTCAGAAAATAATGGAACATGGGATATTGTACCCTTCCCTAAAGGTGGAAATCTCGTGGGTTCTAAGTGGGTATTTAAGAAGAAATATGGTCTAGATGGTAGCATTGATAAGTACAAGGAAAGATTGGTTGCAAAGGTGTATTCTCAGAAAGAAGGGATCGATTATGGATAAATATTTTCTCCTATAGCCAAGATGACATCCATCAAAAAAAATGTCACTTGCAACGACATGTGACTTTAAAATTGAGCAGATGAATGTGATGATGGAATTTCTTCATGGTGATCTTGAAGAAGAGATATACATGTCCCAACTAAAATACTTTATAGGAAAAGGTAAAGGTAAAATTCATCTAGTATGGAAGTTGAAGAGGTCTCTTTATGGTTTGAAACAGTCACCAAGAATGTGGTATCAAAAGTATGATACATATATCTTTTATTTTGGTTTTATCAGATCTAAATATGATCACTATGTGTACTAGAAAGTTGAAGGTGATCACATACTTATTATTGCTCTATATGTAGATGATATGTTGTTTATAGGCAATAGTAAGGGAATGATTTTAGAGTTAAAATCTCAATTATCCTTGAAATTTGAAATTAAATCTTTAGGACAAGAAAATTTTATTTTGGAGATGAAATCAAAAGGGATGGGGTTGGCAGAAAGCTTTGGTTTAGCTAGAGAAATACATTACCAATGTTCTAGAGTGATTTAATATGACTACTTGCAAGAAACAAGAGGCAATGTTACATGGAACAAAGCTCTCGGTTACTAATAGTCCCAAATCTCTAGAATATTTTGAAGACATGAAGTAGATACCTTATGCAAGTGGTGTTGGAAGCCTCATGTGTGCAATGGTCAATACAAGACTAGAAATTTCCCAAGCAGTGGGATTATTGAGTTAGTTTATGGTGAATTTCACCAAGCCACATTGGGATGTTGTGAAGAGAGTTCTAATATATTTGAAGGGTACATCACAATATGCATTGTGTTATCAAGGTAACTCAGTAGGATCAAATAGATTGGTTAGCATTCAAGGATATGTGGATTTTGATTGGGTTGGAGACATTGATAGGAGATCCACCAGTAGATATGTAGTAATGATGAATAGTGATGCTATCAGTTGGATGATAAAATGACAAAGTGTTGTATTGTCAAAAGCTAAGACAGTGTACTTTGCATCTACTTATTTGTTTCAAGAAGAAATTTTGCTTGAGCGCTTGTGTTTTGATGTTAGCTATGATGCAAGAATAATTAAATTTTTTTTTTGTAATAGTCAAAGTGCAATATGTTTGACAAAGAATCCTACTTTCTATGCCAGAACAAAGTACATTGGTGTACAATATTATTTTGTATGTGACAGTGTCAAAGATGGGAAGGTAAATTTGGAAAATGTTGGCACTCAAGAGAATACTGCAAATGCATTAACAAAGCTGGTGAACACAACTAAGTTCAAATGGTACACAAGATCCATGGGGATTAAAGCCCTTCACTCTTGTTAGCCACATGTTGAGTAACTCTATAGTTTGTCAAGGGGGATATTGTTAAGGTGATGGAGTACCAGTTTTCGTAAGGTGAACTACAGTATAGATGTTTTTGAGCCACTGTGCAGTGTAGTAAATCTACGAAGATGCGTGTATGAAATATAGAGTATTGTGAATTTTGACAAGTATGGTGACTTCCACGTACAATTCATGTATGGTGATAGAGTGACTGAAGGTGTTTGAGTAACCAAAGTGTTTGCATCACCAAAGGCATTCATGTGATCAAAATGTCTGCATCACTGAAGGCATTTGCCTCACCAAAGCATCTACATCACCAAAGTGTCTACATCACTGAAGACATCCACATCACCAAAGGATTATGTGTGATTGAAGCATTTGCATGATCAAAGCATATACATCACCAAATAAGTCTGAGTGACTAAAGACATCCACATGATCGAAGATATTTCCATGATCGAAGGAACTTGAGTAACTGGAGACATCTAATACTAAAGGGAGTGATAGGATGATCAAAGGTACCTAAGTGGACAATCTCGAATGTAGTGATGATGTTCTTAGCTATGATGGGTGCTTCAGCTAGAAAACTATTTTTCTTCTGACTGATGATTGGTAGACCATTCTATAATGTAACCATTTTTTTACCAAATTTGGCAACGAATTACAGTGTGCATAAATGGTTGCAAGTTTCATGAAGAATGTGTGATAAATTCAATCTAAACCTATAAAAAAACTAGAGATTTTAATATTATTTTTTTAGTGTAATACAAGTTCCTTGGGTGTTTTTGGGTGGCGGGTTCTTTCCTAGAAAGGGTTGCCCATGTTAAAAAAAAAAAATTATCTCTGGTATTTTCATGCTTCATTTATCTAAACATCTTTTTTTCTAAAATTTACAATTTATTATTGCTCTAACAATTTGGCATTCAAAAAGAAATTTTTGCATCGTTCCTTTCCTAACAGCAGTCACAATTCATCAAATTCAATAGATAAGTCTTTTAAATTGGAAAAACTCTCGATGAATTATGGTCTATTGTAACTTTTATTGAAGCCTCAATTTGAGGATCTATAGAAGTACTCACATTGTATCAATGAATGTTGTTCTTTTACTCAACCATTTGAGCATCATGAGTGAATTCAATGGTAGTGTGCATTGTCTCTATTTGGATTTTCTCTTTTATAGTGCCTTCTATAAATTTCAATTGGAACACATATTTTGTAGCATCATTCTTTTTCACACACATGATGGAAATTAGCATTGGTTAAAACAATTACAATCATTTAAGTCTTCTCCTCTATTTTAAGAACCAATCCATCTCTACAAAAATATAAAAAAACTCACATATGTAGTTATAGGAAGGAATTCTGATAATATGGTGTTGTTGTACTATTTGTAATGTCCAATAAGAAGCTCAAAAAACCTTCAGCGTTATTTTTCTTCTTCTAAAATGAGCATAATTGATGGGAAGACAAAAGCTAAACATAAAGAAGTATTTAATTTCTCTCTTATTACTTGTTCATGTCTCTAATGTCTAGTAATGACAAATGAATTTTTTTAAGATTACGGTAAAAATAGGTTTTGAGGGGACCCGAAACCCTATATAAAAAACAAAAAAGATATATGAAATAGAGTCCAGGTTTTAAAAGGACTTGGAGCCTATGATAACATCAACAAAAAACCCAAGTTTTACAAGGACCTGGAACCTAAATAGTAGCAACATAATCTAGCTAGAAAGAAAAAACAATAGTAAAAAACACCCAGGACAAAGAGACTGAACTAAAAAACCTGAACCAACAACTAAAAATAGCATTAAAAAAGTAGGAAATTGCCTTGTTACTCTAGCTCCTCCACAACCATAGTCAAATCTTTGGCAGTATCAACAACATCTTGAAGGACACCCTTAGCATTGGGGACATGGGTAGCTTCAATGGCCCTTTTTGCACTTAGCCTAGTCCTTCTTCCTAGAACACCAATCATATAGATAGGTATAGGGGAAATAATCTCCTCATTTCTCCTCCTACCAATGCTAACCATCGCCACACATAGGCTAGTAGACAAATGACTATTTGTTTCTAATCAGATATGAGATAGTTGATGTAGAATTATAATAGTATGTATTGAATGTCATGTGTCTTGGAAATATAAGATTAACTGAGATGGGAGGGGTGAATTAGTTACCACAAAAATAAATCCCAAATCTCTCATATGTCAATACAAATCAAAATCAAACACTATTGAAAGTGAAATACTATTGTAACTCGTTTTGCATTGAATCACTTAGTTAATAATAGCAATTATTGTCACTTGGCAATCACTAAAATATTTACTTCTTAATATGTTTAGTGTTTTTAACCATAATTAACTTAATTGAAAAAATATAAAGAAAATAACATAAACACATATGACACCAAGATTTAATGTGGAAACTCAATTTGGGAAAACCACCAATTGCAACTAGTTACTATTTTTCACTCTTCTGAAGTGAGCCCTATTAGGAGCTAATCCTGTTAAAGGTTACAAAAAACATTTTTAGGTGTGACCCTATTAAAGGATTTAAATCACCCTATTACAAGTGGCCTTGTTAGAGCTCTTTAGACACATCAATTATAAAAGCCACCTTGTTAGAGGATTTAGCAAATAGTTGTTGATGCAGGAGCATCCAGAGGTATAAGGGCAATCTTGTATCATCCAAAAAAATGTACTTAGACTTAGTTTCTATTTCATGTGTCTTCATTTCTGGATACCCATTTGGGTCAAATAAAGGTTCCAACTCTCACAGTTCCACTATTAGTGTTCTGGGTTAGAGTTTTTAATCACCTTGGGATACGTGTAAATGCCAAAAAAATAGGATTATGTACTTGAGTCATCATTTTGGTGAACTAGAAGGTGTAAATTGGTTGGACGATTTTCATTGTAATCTAGAGCATTCCAGAAAAATAATTAGGTCAAAAGGCCCCACGATTTGAAAGTTATTGCAGTTTTTTAGTTTCTGGAGACATCCTAAGAATGCTTCAAAGTCAAGTTAGGGGCATTAAATGACCTCGAATAGGGCTGAAAAATGGGGGATGAGTGAAGCTTTTCCATAGGGCTATAGAGCACTTCAAGAGCTTTTGAAAATATAAACGGTTCATCAATTGGAGCTATGGTTCAAAAGTTATGCCTCCCGAAAGTTTGATTACCATTTTTGGATTCTTCTAATTTTGTGCCAACTTCTAATGCCACTTTTGGAGCCTTCTATTTGGTCAGTGGATGACAACTAGCACTTTCTAGAATGTATTCCTAATCCTTAACTATTTGGGGTCTATTTAAGAACATTTATGGCATTGTAAAAGGCAGTTTGGAGTGGAGTTTGAGAGGAGGTACTAAAAAGAGAAATTATCTCTAGATTTATACTATTGTAAGCCCTTAGGGCATGTTTTGAAGTCTATTTTCTCTGTACTAAATGTATTAGCATATTTACATAGTTAATAAAATTTTCCCCCTTCCTATTGTGTCCATTATGTTATTTTGCTTGACCACATCAAGTGGTATCAGAGGAGGTTTTCCTGAGTGTGTAGACAGAGCGTCGACTGTGAGGTAGTTTGCACTAGGACTGTGTGGTTGTGGGTTTGAATTAAGAAGATTCCTCCATGAAGAGAGTATGGTGGAAGGGCTGGAGCTATTAATCCTGAGGAGGTTAGAGCCCTCCAAAGGCAGGTACAAGTGTTGCAGGAGGAGCTCCGTAGAGGAAAAAATGTTACTGCAGGTGACGAAAGTGAGGACGATAATGAAGAAGAAGAAATTGGACCAAAAGGAGAAGTTGATGAGGAAGTTCTAAATTAGGTAGAGGAGAGGCTTTTTAGGGCCATTACTAAGTTTGGGAAAAGACCTACAATTGATGTGGGTATATTTTCAGAAAATCTGAAACCAGATGAGTTGATCAACTGGATCAATGAACTAGAAGAGTACTTTGAATATGAGGATATCAGGAATCCAGATAGGGTTAAGTTTACAAAGGAAAAATTGAAAGGACATGCCAAAATCTAGTGGAAAGAGGTTCAATTGGAAAGAAATAGAAGAGGAAAGGAGAAGATCACAAGGTTGGATCGCATGGTGGACAAACCACAGAAGCAGTTCATTCCTATTGACTACAAGCTTGATTTGTTTAAGAAGATGCATGGGTTAAAGCAAGTAGGAAAATTAGTCCAGGAATATACAAAGGAGTTTTATCGACTTCTGATTAGAGCAGGGCATGCATAAGCAAATAAGGAGAAGGTTGCTCATTATATCAGTGGGTTGCAACCTAGCATCCAGGAGGAATTAAGTTTGGTAAGAATGACCAATGTTGAGGAGGCATACCAATTTGCCCTACGAGTTGAAGAGAAGCTAAATAAAAGGTTTGAAGGGAGACAAAGAGGGCATGGTCAAGGAGGAAGGGGTAGTGGTAGGTCATCTAGAGGCCGAAATGAAACCCAAAAGAAAAATGAAGATGTGGGTACTAGCAGGAACCAGAGGAATGAGGGTTTCAACCGCTCCCATGATCAAGACTTTGGAAATCAGAGAGGAAGAGGTAGAGGATGTGGACAAGGAAGAGGACGCTTCCATGGTACCTATTTCCATTGCAATGAATAATTTAATCGTGCCTTTCAATGCCCTCAATGACAAGGAAGGACAGATAGGAGAGCTAAGGGTCAAGCTAGGGTTGCTCATGTGAATGAGGATGCACAATCATCACATTCAAATGATGCAAAAAGAGGAGAGACTTTAGTAAATGAAAGGGTCCTACTAAGTGGTGAGATTGAACCAAGACAAAGGAGGAGTTTATTTCATACCAAGTGCAAGTGTAAGGATAAATGTTGTGATGTGATCATTGATGGTGGTAGTACTGATAACTCTGTATTAGAAGAGATGGTCTCTAAGTTGAAGCTCAAGAGGGAGAAACACCCCCAGCCCTATCAGATTACTTGGGTGAAAGATGATCATAAGGTCCTGGTAAGTGAACAATGTTTAGTGAAGTTGAAAATTGGGAGTTACCATGATGAAGTTCACTGTGATGTTATTCCAATCGATGTTTTCCATCTATTGTTGGGTAGACCATGGAAATTTGATAGGCATGTAGTATATGATGGACATGCAAACACATACTCTCTAACAAAGGATGGAGTTCACCACAAACTAAAGCCCATGAAAAAGGAAGGAAAAAAGGTATGTAGCGGTGCTAAGATTTGTCTTGTTGATGGAAGGAAGTTTTTAGATGGCATGAAACATCAGCATATGTGCTATGCTTTGATTCCTAGGAAAGATAAAGAAGGTAGTAGTAAAATACCACTTGAAGTTTCAAATTTACTGGGTGAGTTTGGAGATATCATCTCTGATAATGTTCCAGAAGGTTTGCCACCGGTAAGGAAAATCAATCATCACATAGATTTAATCCCAGGAGCTAGTTTGCCTAACAAGGCTGCTCACAAGATGACTCCTACTGAAACTAAGGAGGTAAATAGACAGGTTTAGGAGCTATTGAGGAAGGGGTTGATCCAAGAGAGCCTAAGTCCATGTGTAGTACCTGCAGTACTAGCACCAAAGAAGGATGGAGAGTGGAGGATGTGTATAGACTCTCAAGCTATAAATAGGATAACCATCAAGTATCAGGTTCCTTTGCCAAGAATGGATGATCTTATGGACTACTTGAGGGGAGCTTAGTACTTCACAAAGATAGATCTCAAGAGTGACTATCACCAGATATGGATACAAGAAGGAGATGAGTGAAAATTTCCTTCAAGACCAAGGAGGGTCTATATGAGTGGTTATTCATGCCCTTTGGATTGACGAATGCCCCAAGCACCTTCACGCAGCTTATGAATGAGGTACTTAAAAAGTTCTTGGGAAAATTTGTTATTGTTTATTTGGATGATATTTTAATTTTTAGCAAGACTTTGGAAGAAAATTTATTGCATATTTGTGGTGTTCTTGAGAGGTTGAGGGAAGAGAAACTATTAATTAATCTGAAGAAGTGTACCTTTGCTAAAAAGGAATTAGTCTACTTGGGGTTTGTTATATCACCTAAAGGTCTCAAAATGGATCTAGAGAAGGTAAAAGCCATCTTGGAATGGCCTACTCCAAGTTCTGCTACTAAGGTAAGATCATTACATGGTCTTGTTAGTTTTTATAGGAAGTTCATTAAGAATTTCAGTGGTATATGTGCACCCTTGACTGACACAATAAGAGGGGATAGAAAAGAATTCAAATGGACTATGGAAGCTGCGAGAAGTTTTGAAATGCTGAAGAAGAAGGTGATAGAACAACCTGTGTTGGCACTTCCAGATTTTAGAAAGGTGTTCCAGTTGGATTGTGATGCTAGTGGCAGCGCTATTGGGGCTGTATTGAGCCAAGAAGGTAAGCCTATTGCATATTTTAGTTTTTAAAAAAAAGAAGTATTCTGTTTATGATCAAGAGTTCTATGCAATAGTTCAGGCCTTAAAGAAATGGAGGCATTATTTATTGCCAAAGGAATTTTTTTTGTATGCTAATCATCAGGCATTATAGTACCTAAATAGACAAGGTAAATTGAATCAGAGGCATATGAAGTGGGTAGAGTTCTTGCAGAGCTATACATTTGTATTGAAGCATAGAAGTGCAAAATCTAACAGGGTTGCAGATGCACTAAGTAGGAGACAGTTGTTGCTTACAGTAATGTAGGTTGAAGTAGTTGGGTTTGATGAACTCAAGAATCTGTACCCTGAGGATTCTGATTTTGCTGAAGCATGGAAAGCTTGTAAAGAGCCTGTTGCTATAGATAGAACCAAGTGGCTAGACTATTTGATTCAAGATGGTATGTTGTTCAAGGGTAGTCAATTGTGCATTCCAAGGAGTTCCATGAGGGAAAATCTGATTAAGGAGAAACACAGTGGAGGGATGGCAGGAAATTTTGGTTGAGATAAGACCATTTCCATTCTCAAAGAACATTATTTTTGGCCTCAAATGTCACAGGATGTGAAGAAGTTTGTACAAAATTTCCAGGTTTGTCAAGTGGCCAAGGGATTTAGTCACAATACTAGACTATATCAGCCATTGCCTATTCCATCAAAGCCATGGGAGGACATAAGTATGGATTTTTTTCTTGGATTGTCGAGGACACAAAGGGGTAATGACTCAGTATTTGTGGTGGTTGATAGGTTCTCCAAAATGGAACATTTCATTCCATGCCACAAAACTCATGATGATGTCCATATTGCAGACTTGTTTTTCAGAGAGGTGGTAAGACTACATGGTCTCCCAAGGAGTATAGTTTCTGACAGAGATACTAAATTTGTGGGGTATTTTTGGAGAACATTGTGGAAGAAGTTGAGAACAGACTTGAAGTTTAGTTTTACACATCGCCCGCAAACTGATGGATAGATTGAAGTGGTAAATAGAAGTCTAGGAAATTTACTGAGATGTTTAGTTGGGGATAAGCCCAAGGGGTGGGATTTGATTCTACCACAAGTAGAGTTTTCTTACAATAACTCTATAAACAAAAGTACTGGTAGATCACCATTCCAAATTGTATATGGAAGTAGCCCAAGGACTACACTAGAATTGAGGAAGATAGAGCAAGAGGAGAGGACAAGTGCTGATGCTGAAGAATTTGTTGAATATATCAAGCATCTACATGAGGAGGTCTAGGCAAACATTACCAAGATGAACCAATAGTATAAAGCTAGGGCTGATCAAAGGAGAAGACATAAGGAGTTCCAAGTAGGGGATTTAGTCATGGTACACTTAAGAAAAGAAATATTTCTAGCTGGTACTTACAACAAACTGAAGATGAAGAAATTTGGCCCCTACAAAATTTTGAAGAAACATGACTCAGGAAATGCATATGAAGTAGAGTTGCCAAATGGAATTCACATTTCTCCTATTTTCAACATTGCTGACTTAACAGAGTATCATGATGATGGTGTAGATGAGGAGCTGATGTTAGAGCCATGTCCAATTCCTACTTTTAAGAAGGAGGAGATAGAGGAGATTTTGGATAGTCGTGTGGGTAGGAGTACCAGAAATAGGCAGTATGAAGAGTATCTGGTCAAGTGGAAAGGATAGCCGATAGAGGACTCAACTTGGATATCAATAGTTGAGGTTTCCCATTTGGGATTTCCTCTACCATTCATAAAGTGATAGGGTCACTTTTCAATCTACCTTGGGTGTCTGATGTACGAGCATCCAAAGTTATAAGGGCAATCCTGTGTCACCCAAAAAAATGTACTTAGACTTAGTTTTTGTTTCATGTGTCTTCATTTTTCAAATAAAGGTTCCAACTCTCACAGTTCCACTATTAGTGTTATGGGTTAGAGTTTTAAATCACCTTGGGATACATGTAAATGCCAGAAAAATAGGAGTATGCAATTGAACCATCATTTTGGTGAACTAGAAGGTTTAAATTGGTCAGATGATTTTTATCGTAATTTAGAGCATTCCTAAAAAAGAATCAGGTCAAAAGGCCCCACGGTTTGAAAGTTATCACAGTTTTTCAATTTCTGGAGACATCTCAAGAATGCTTCAAAGTTAGGTTAGGCACATTAAATGACAACCAATAGGGCCAAAAAATGGAGGATGAGTGAATCTTGTCCATAGGACTATAGAGCACTTCAAGAGCTTTTCAAAAATATAAACGGTTCGTCAATCGGAGCTACAGTTCAAAAGTTATGCCTCCCGAAAGTTTGATTACCGTTTTTGAATTCTTCTAATTTTGTTCTGACTTCTAATGTGACTTCTAGAGCCTTCTATTTGGTCAGTAGATGCCAACTAGCACTTTTTAGAATTTATTCCTAATCATTAACCCTTCGAGGTCTATTTAAGAACATTTCTGACATTGTAAAAGGCAGTTCGGAGTGGAGTTTGAGAGGAGGTACTAAAAAGAGAAATTATCTCCAGATTTATACTATTGTAAGCCCTTAGGGCATGTTTTGAAGTCTATTTTCTCTGTACTGAATGTATTAGCATATTTACATAGTTAATAAAATTTTCCCCCTTCCTGTTGTGTCCATTCTATTATTTGGCTTGACCCCATCAGTTGTTAAGCTAACTCTGTAAAGAGATTTCATGCACTACTACAATTATTAGAGAGTAGCAATAATATGACCTGATTGTTGATGTAACTATATTGCTGATTTTAGATCTCTATTCTGGCTTGAATACTAGAACATCCTTGATCAAATAAAAATTTGCAACTTAGTCAACTTAGGATACTTTTCCATCCTTCCAATTTACTTCCTTGGTTTATCTTTTCAATCCCATGCTTCTAACATTCAATCTCTCAACTTGACCTTATATTTATATCTTTTACCTTGTCAAGTAGGCTTGAATACACTTACAAATATTCAATATTCATCCCTTAAGTCAGCTAGACTTAACAAATAAATTGATCAAACATAATATGCTGACTAAAGAAAATCCTTCATTAGTCAACCTAGCTCCATCAACACTAACTTAAAAAGACTTTCTTCAAACTTCCTGTGGTAACCGAGTGAACTCAGTTAACACTGCATCCTAAATTGAATTCCCTTTGGTACTGAGTGAGCTCAGTTAACACTGTTTCCATGCCAGCTTCTCTTTGGTGCCCGAGTGAACTCAACAAACATTATCTTCCTATAAACTTCCTTTGGTGCATGAGTGAACTCAGTAGAATCTATCTCTAAACTTGATTCTTAGTGAAACACTCAGAAGATACTAGAAACTATCTTCGTCGCTCAAGTCAAATTGATAGACACTGACTAGTAAATGTTGACATTAAGGTCCATTTTACTATTAGTAACCCAACACTTAGTCAAATAGTTACATTGCTACTAAGCTTATCACTCATCTAGTAGTGTTAACCAAGTGTCTTAGTTCCTACCCAGCTAAATAGAAAGTTTGCAATTCCTGTTGAACTACATAGTATCTACCAAGAATCAAAGATAGTTTGTATATAGCTTGACCATAGTAGTTTCTACCAAGCTATCTAGTGGAAGTGATAAAAAATCTAATCTTTACTGAGCTCGCAGTGTTAACATAGTGAATCTAGTGTTGACCGAGTACTGCAGTATCAATTGAGTGATCCAGCAGCTACCAAGTTTCTCAGTGTTCACTAAGTCACACAGTGTTGATCAAGTTTAAGCTACTTGAAAATGATTATTATGGACTAAGCTTTGACTTGAACCAAGTACAATAGTTTTTCAAGTGTTGACAATATTTTATGTTTATCACAACATCACCAAGTTTGTCTTCAAAACCTGAGTTACAGCAGTTGGGCCGACTTTATGAATTATGATTAATTTGGTATTGTAGCCAATTCCAAAAGGTAATGAATTGGATTGGTATATATGTAATGCATTGTATCATATCCAAATATAAATGTGAAGAAGCATATGATGTGCATGAGTGTGAATTAAAGAAGGCTACAAGCAATATAAGGGACAATAGAGATTTATCTATCATAACCAGGTGAGCATTGTAATACAAGGAATCTCATTTAGCAAATTAGAATTGCAAATCATAGATCAGCCACTAATTCATTCTAATAGGTGTATCATTTAAATTCTTTAATAGGATAGACTTAATTCTTTTTCTAAATCTCCTAATTCAGTGCATACTTCATTGTATGTTTTTAAATCCTTTAACAAGGTGGATCTCGTAGTCCTTATTGCTACTAATAGGGAAGATCACCATAAGTGGTCAATTATAAGCCTTAACAAATTAACTTTATACTATAGTACTAAATCTTGTGGGTATCATCCCCACCCTAGTTTTACTTTCTTTATGGAAGGTTTCTAGGTCACCATATGTTGTGTTAAAGTATTATGAATGTTTTATTACTTTCATTATTTCATGCATGCAATTAGATCAAAATAATATACGAAGGATTAATTGGTGAAGTAAGATAGATTTTAATTGATTTTTGATTCACCACTCCCCTCTCAATAACCTTGTATATGAGCAATGTTAGTATGCTAATAGAAACCAAATTTAAATAAAGCTTCTACAAACTAAACAAAATTCATAAACTTCAAGATAGACTAAGATGAGCTCTCAATTGAGAATATGAGCCATTAATGGGCTCTCTCAATGAGAAGCTCTCTTGTTGAGTAGCTTTGTCTAAATAGATAGGATGTATGCTCAAGCTTATGCTTCAAAAAGGGCTTCAAATGGAGTTGGAATTTGGGTGTGAGTGTATGGTTTTGATGTAAAATGGCTTCTGAAAATGGCATTATGACTTTACTTCATGGATTGTGTTATTTTGCAAAGGGGAAGGATCCAATTTATAGGCAAGAGGCTTGAGAGATTGAGGGCTAAGATGCAAGGATGGGAAAAAGCTCATGGAGGGCTCAGATTGCATGAGAAGAGAGCACATGGATTGTGCTTCCTTACAGCCAATCAAGGAGTGACACATGTCACAAGGTGAGAGGATGGAGGAAAGGGGAAGGATGAGTCAACAAAGGAGGCTCAAGGGATAAAATATTCATAAAGACCCTCATAATGACTTGTAAGAGCAATAAAAGAGCTTGGAAGAGTCATTTATGGCCTAGTGGGCTTCATAAAGTTTTATGGTTGAGATATTTTGAGGGAGATGAGAGCAATTTCGACTTGGGCTTGATTAGGAGGGTTTTAAGCTTGCTTAGAATTGTGAAAATGATTAGAGGATGGATTAGGATGGTTTAGGATTAGCTTAGGGATAGGCAAGTGGATGGCATTTAATGAGGGTGGGCGAAGGAGGAGATATTTGTTAACTTTGGCTTGGGTTAGTAAGTCTTAACCCATTTTTAAGGAATGTGACAAGGTTAGGAGGGGATTAGGATTAGGTTTAAAGACATCTTCTAGAAGAGTCTAGACTTTGGATGAGGATAAAGACTTTCTAGAATAGTCTAGAATTTTCTAGGATGAGGATGAAGACTTTCTAGAAGAGTCTAGAACTTCTTAGAATGAGGATAAATTAGATTTTTAGGAAATAAATAAAGTTTTATTTATTTCAAGGGTTTGGGTTGAGGAGATATTTATTAAAACCTTTTTAATAAACATGAGGATTAATATTTAATCTTAATTAAATATTTTGAGTTGGGATTAGGGGTAGGAAATGATGGGATTAGCCTTTAATTAAAATTAAAGAAGGATTAGAAGATTTTGGAAGAGGTTAGTGGTCTTTAAGGAAATTGGCCAAGTTTTGGGCAAAAAATAAATTTTTTATTTATTTTGGGTTTTTTGGTCAATTTATTAATTAAATAATTAATAAATAAGGAAATAATGTTTAAATAAGATTTAAACATTTTTGGGAGGGATTCCTTAATTAAATATTTTTAATTAAGATAAAGAGATTTAATGGCATAAAAATAAATAAATTAATTAAATAATTAATTAATTAATTAATGATGATGTCATCAGGAATTTTTCAGAAAATAAAAATACTTTATTTTTTAAAGGTTTTTAGGTGTCTTCATTTTGCCCCTCTTTGATGTGATGCTACAAGTGGCATGGAATCAAAGATAAGAAAATAAGATGCCCAAGGCTAGAGCAGAAGAGGAGAGAATGGACTGCAAGATGCCCCCTCAAGAAGGTGGCGGGGAGAGAAAGCGAGGCTCGACGACTGCTTGAAAAGTACAAGAATTCAAGATGAGCAAGAAGACTCGGATTGGCTTAAGAGAAGAGGTTTAGTTAGCTCAAACTCTCACTACAGGAGAATGATAAAGGGAGAATTAGAGGCACAAGAGGAAGCAAGCTTAAGTTCTCAAGGATTGCAGAGGATGAAGGAGCGGAGCACTATAAAAGGAATCTAGGATGGGGAGATGGATGAGGGGATTAAAAAGCTGATGCAACAGGATTTCAAAGAGTCAGATTGGTGGAAGATGGGTTTCAGATATCCCTAGGATGAGGATTGTGGATCTCAAAAGATGAGGCTTGGTGGATTGATTTGGATTGGTGGATCCCTAAGACTAGGATTGTGGATCCCTAAAGCTAAAGGTGAGGAGTGATTCAAAGAGATACTGATGCATAAGCTAGGGTAGGAGAGACGAATGTTGGATATGGATGGGGGATAATGGAGATGAAGGAAAACCATTGAAGCTTTTTGAGCGGGGGGATACTTCAAAGAGAAGTACCACCATGTAGTCAAGCACTAGATTTGCTATTTTACTGTTGGGTAATTGCCAAGGTTACCAAGAACATCAAGGCCTTTTCACCAACTGTCCAGAGGACTGATGAACTGACTCAAAACAAACACTCAAAGATTGCCCCAGTATCACACATGAATCCCAGAGGAAGTAGTGTGGAAACGACACTAGTAACCCATAAGCAGAAAAGAAAACAAGCAAAAGACATGATCAAGACCTTACGCTCTAATTGCCCCATTCGCAGTATACCATGATATGGAAGATCGTGGCAACCTTGAGGAGGGAACAAGGAGATTGCTTGGAAAAGATATTTCAAGACCCAACAGGGAAGAGTCCAAATCAAAAGAAAGAGAAAATCCAAAAGAGAACCGTTTGCCAACAAGATGGGTAGGATGAGGTACTAATGGACCAAGATCAGACATGAGGAAAGCTATATCCTACAAGGACCTATCAGAGAGCACCTAAGCTGTTGGATTTGGATGAGTGATGCGTCTGGCAAGCTGAACTAAGAAAGATAACACTTTGGAGATAGGAAATCTAGCTAAAGGATGCATTGGAATAGCTAACCAAGATGTGTGATGGGTGCAAGATGCTGATCAAGGACGAACTGACACGAACGCTGGATAGATACAATGGAACTAAGCTAAAGAGGATGTACAAGCTGATGGACCAAGATATGTTACAAATGTACAAGTTTTTTCATGTTTTGATTTTTGTGAGATGGAAATGTTTGTGAAGGATGGGATGTCTATAATAGGTGATAGGTGGATAGGTAGATGGTTTGCAAAAAGCTTAAGTGAAAATGGGGTTTTGTGTGTGCATGTGATAGTATACAAGCTAGGATACAAGATTATTTACAGGCTGGAATATGGTACAAACTTTGGACAAGATTCGGATATACAAGGTATGGTACAAGATTTACAAGGTATAATACAAGCTTTGGTACAAGATTTTACAAGCGGAGGCACAAGATTTGACAAGCTGTACAGGAGGTATTTACAAGCTCCATTAGATTTTGGATATTTGGTTGGAACACCAAGGGAACAAGCAGGTATTTTATGGGATGGTGGGTGAATGTATGAGGGATAGGATAGTGATAGATAATGGATTATTCTTAGGACACAAGGCACCTGAATTACCAGGTTTTCACCAAGGTACCTATCCAAGGTGCTTGAATTGCCAAGTTTTCACCATTGGACGCTTATTTCTCTTTACTATTTTTTTTTGTATTTTTCAAAAGCTGGGTATACCAAAGATCTTCAAGCATAGAACTTCTTGAGATGAATGATGTTAGTAGGATCATTCAAGAGTTCTCCTTCTAGTGTAGATAGCTGATAGGCTCCGGAGCCAAAGGAAGCAGTGACAACATAAGGACCAAGCCATGTAGGTTCAAACTTTCCTTTCTTTTCTCGATCTGCTTGGACTTTCATGTTTTCTTTGAGGACCATGTCACCTGGCTAAAAGTGTCGTGGAAGCACCTTCTTGTTAAAATTCCTTTTGAGATGAGTTTGATAGACTGTGAGATGATCATAGGCTTGTTGTCACTTCTCGTCTAATAGATCTAGCTGGGTGAGCCGAGCTACTCTGTATTCTTCATCTAATATTTGCCCTTGCAAAGATATGTGCAAGGAGGGAAGTTCAACCTCTATAGGTAGTACCACTTCAGCACCATAGACTAGGGAGTATGGAGTTGTGCTTGTGGATGTACAGAAGGAAGTTCGATAGGCCCATAGGGCTGGATTTATTTGTAGGTGCCAATCATGGCCAAAATCATTGACAACTTTCTTTAGGATTTTGAGGAGGGTTTTGTTAGTTGCCTCTACCTGGCCATTACCTTGTGGGAAATATGGGCTAGAAAAGTGGTGATGGATGCAGAGGGAAGTGCATAATTCTTCCATGTTGAGATTTTCAAAGTTACCTCTGTGGTCGGTGAAGATGGTGGATGGGATGCCGAAGCGGCAAACAATGTGGTACAAGATGAACTTGGAGACCTGAACTCCTATAGCTGAGACTAGGGGGACTGCTTCCACCCATTTAGTGAAATAGTCTGTAGCTGTTATTATCCATCTATGTCCATCAGATGAGAGGGGTGTGATAGTTCCAACTAGATCAAGGCCCCAACAAGTGAAAGGCCAAGGTGGTGCAATAGGCTGTAGATCCTGTGCTGGAGCGTGCACAAGATTTGCATGCTGCTGACATGGGAGACACTTCATGACAAAGTCACAGGAGTCTTCTTCAATGGTAGGCCAATAGTAGCCTGCTCTAAGGATTTGTCACGCTAGGACAATACCACTCATGTGGGCACCACAAAGTCCAGAGTGTACTTCCTTTAACACCATCGCGGCCTCATTTTGATCTAAACATCAAGAGAGAGTATCGTGATAACCTCGATGATATAGGGTATTGGCTATGATAACATAGCGAGATGATTTTTGGATGAGGTTCTAGGGTTGGGTACGTGTGAGGTGAGGGGATATGATACCATTGTTAAGGTAAGTGTGAATCTCATGGTACCAAGGGGATTGGGGACCAACCAAGATACAAACACGGTTTGAATCCTCATTCGCATAGGAGGGTGTGAGGAGCTGCTCTACTAAAAACTCATACTATGTAGCTACTTGGGGAATTTCCAAGAGTGAGCCTATAGTAGCCATAGCATTTGTTGCTTTTTTCTGTAGTCGAGGTACTTGTGTAAACTGAAGCTTTGTAAAATTTTGGGTTAGTTGATCAACTAGCTCTTTGTAGGGTAATAGCTTTTCATCTTTGGTTTGATATTCATTTAGGGCTTGCTTGATGATGAGCTGAGAATCACCAAAGATTTGTAGCTTAGCAATGTTCCATTCTACAACCATCTTTAATCCTACTATGAGGGCCTCATATTCAGCTATATTGTTGGTGCTAGGGAATTGTAGCTTGAAGGCTTTTGGAATGTAATCTCCTTGAGGTGTGACCAACAATATTCCTGCCCCTGATCCATGAGATGTGTATGAGTCATCAAAATAAAGTTTCCACAAGTTTTATTCTTCAATTAGACAAATATGCTCATCTGGAAATTTTGTGATCAATGGATAAGCATCTATTAGAGGTGCATCAGCTAGGTGATCTGCTATAGCTTGCCCTTTGATTGCCTTTCTGTCCACATACTGGATGTCAAATTCTCTAAGGAGCATAACCCATTTGGCCAAACGGCCTGTAAGTGTTGTTCTAGAGAGCATATACTTGAGAGGGTCAATCTTGGAGACTAGTTGGATGGTATGACTTAGCATGTAATGGTGAAGCTTTTGAGTTGAGAAAACAACTGCCAAACAAGCTTTTTCCATAGGAGTGTAATTGAGTTCATAACCAACTAGGGTTCTACTGATGTAGTAGATGGCTCTTTCTCTACTGTAGTCATCGAGCTGTGCTAGAAGTGCCCCTAGAGCAGTAGGTGTTGCTGATATGTACAAAATTAGGGGACAACCAGGAACTGGTGGAACCAAGATAGGGGGATTGATGAGATACTGCTTGAGATGGTCGAAGCTACGCTAACATAAAGGATCCCACTTGAAGTTCTCATCCTTCTTTAGTAAATGTGAAAATGGTGTACACTTATCTGCAAGCTGGGAGATGAAGCGCCGAACAGATTGAAGCTTTCCCTGAAGAGAATGAAGTTGTCACAGTGTCTAGGGAGGAGGCATGTCTAAGATAGCCTTGACCTTCTTGGGGTTGATCTCTATACCTCGTTTAGAAACTATAAAGCCTAGAAGCTTGCCAGATTTGACCCCAAAGACACATTTCTTGGGATTCAGCATGAGATGATATTTGGCTAACCTATCAAAGACTTTCTCCAGGTCAGCAAGATGATCCATGAAGGTATGAGACTTGACCAAGATATCATCCACATAATCCTCCAAAATTCTATGGATGAGATCATGAAAAATGGCTATCATAGCTCTTTGATAGGTAGCCCCAGCATTCTTTAGGCCAAAAGGCATCATATTGTAGCAAAAGGTTCCCCAAGGGGTAGTGAACATTGTCTTATGCTGATCCTCTTCTACAGTCTTGAGTTTATTATACCCAGAAAATCCATCCATGAGGGACAAAATTTCATGTCCAGGTGTAAGATCTACAATCATATCTATGTTGGGCAAGGGAAAATCATCTTTTGGACAAGCTTTGTTAAGATCTCTGAAATCAGTGCAGATTTTGATGTCACCAGAAGGCTTAGTGACAGGTACCATGTTGGAGATCCACTCTGAATAGTCAATAGGTCAGATAACCTTAGCAGCTAACATTCTTTCTAACTCAGCTTTGACCAGTAATGCCACCTTGGGGTACATTTTTCTAAGCTTTTGTCTGATGGGCTTGATCTGTGGATTGACTGCAAGATGATGAACTACAAGCTTTGGATCAAGCCCTGGCATGTCTTGATATGACCATGCAAATCGGCCAATGTTCTCTCTTAAGACCTCAAAGAGGAGATCAGCTTGGTCTTGTGATAGGGATGTAGCAATGTGAACAAGCCTAGGGATCTCTGAAGAACCGATGTTGACTTCCCTAGTATCATCAATTAGAATAGAAGATATCTCTGGTCAATTATCTTGAGGAGGTAATGCTAAATCCTCATGTTCTTCTTGTGGCTTTGGATGTTCTTGCTGAGGGGTTCTCTTCACTGCCTTAGCTAGTCTCAGATTCACCTTAGTTCCAGTTTTGGGTGTATCGAAACTAGGTTGGGGATTTTCTCCAAAATACCCCTCGGGATCTAGCTTGTAGATATAGGCAGAATCTAGCTTTTTTTTCTTGTGAGGTGTTTCAGCTCCCATGAATCTTAGAAGCACTTCCTCTAATGTGAACTCATCAATGTGTATGACACTTGGTTGGTCCCAATCTATGAGTTGTGGATGGGTGAGTGGTAGGTCAATGAGGTGGATGGATAGTTCTTTGAGAACAGAGTCTTTGAGGGAGATTTGGTCTAGGATATCATCGTAGGCTCTCTTTTCAACTTCCTCAGGAATGTCTTCGATTTTGACAAGGTCACGGTGAATGTTCAAAAAAGCGTGACCATCCGTATTGGTGCCCTCAGTTGTTGGTATGCCAAAGCCAAGACCTGACTTTGATTTCCACTTGTGTGCGTCAACGGGGCACTGCATGCCTCTTTCTTCTGGTCCTAGACCACCACCTTGATAGTTCCATTTGTTAGTGATGAGCTTATGTTCTTGGGGATACTTCTGGCTGAAGTGATCAAGGCATGCCTGATTCCTTTGACGTGCATCCTTATGTAACCAATTGTTGATATCTGGAGTGAGCTCCTCATGAAGAGGGATTTTTGAGGATACAAAGGTTGTTGGGCCAAACTATTTGTATCGAGGAGGTGGAATCTCCTTAGCTTTGTGATATGTCGGTCATCCATGGGCATGTGGATCAAGTGGGAGTGCCCCGACAGAAAATGCATTCGACAGACTATACTCTCCATAGCCCTTGTTATTGATCTTCACGGTAGACAGGGTAGAGGTGAGGATGGTTTCTGGGTCATTACAAGTGTGGGATGAGCTGGCGATGGATGTGCTGATATCAATTCCAGGGCAATGGTTTGTATATGAAGCTTCAACTGCATTGCAGTAAGCAAAGGGTTCTAGATCGGCATGGATGGTTACCTCAGTGCCTTGATGCAAAAATTTGACGCACTAATGGTAAGTGGATGGAACGGCTTTCATGGCATGAATCCATGGGCGACTGAGGAGGATGTTGAATGGTAGGTTTAGATCAATAACATGGCAGAGTGTTTCTTGGATGACTGGCCCAACCTTGATTGGCAACAAAATAGTTCCTTCTGTGGTTCTTTCCAAGTTGTCATAAGCTTTGATGGTGATAACCTCACTGATGATATCTGCCTCAGTATACCTAGCTTTTTTTATGAATTTTAGGGTGCAAATATTCAAGGCTGATCCATTATCTATCATTACTCTTTTCACAGAAAAATTGGATACCATGATGGCTATGCGAAGTGGAAGGGTGTGATCTGGCTTGACCATGGGTATGTCGGTGGGTTTGAACGATAGGGCACATGAGGATGAAAGGTGTCCAACAAGATTGCAAAAATCAGTAGCATTGATATCAGAAGGGACATGGGATTCTATGAGAGCACTGTCAAGGATTTTCTTGTACACAAGACTAGTGCAAAGAAGGTCTAAAATGGAGATTTGGGCTGGCATGTTCTCAAGGTGTTCCAAGATATTGTACTGGCTTTTTGATGGAGCTGATGGTGCTGGTGAAACGGGTGGGCCTGCGATGTTAAATTGGACTCTTCGAGTGGTGACTGCACACTCATTGTTTGGTGCTTGGATATTGATAACATTGACATAAGGCTCTTTCTCGGATATACAACCTATAAGGCTACCATAGTCTATATAGGATGAAGTGTGGTCATTGTTCTTCCCATGTTGTTTGTTTGGCTGATGGTTGTTGGTGTTGTTGTTGTTGGTTTGGATAGGTTCTTTTTCAGGATTTTGATTGTTATGAGGAGGAAAAGCATTTTGATAGATCTGTAAGCCTGCATTGGGAGAGGTTTGGGCACCAACAGTGATTTCCTTCTGATCAATGAGGTCCTGCACATAGTCTTTCAGTTTCATGCATCTGAGGGTAGTGTGACCTTTTACCCTATGAAATTTGCAGTACTCATTGTCTTTGTACCATGCAGCTTTGGATTGGCTTGGGTCAATTTGCTGGGTAGGAGGAAATTTGATGAGGTTTTCCTTGACTAATTTCTCAAAAATGACATCCAATGGCTCACCAAGGGGTGTATAGTTTCTAGATGTAGGTCAGAATCTGGGCTTTTATCCTGCAGCTACATTGATGGCATTAGCTTGATTGCTAGACCCTTGAAATATTGGTCTTGGATTGTGGTTTTGATAGCTGTGGTTATTCTGCTATTGGTAGTTGATAGCTTGCTAACTGTTTGGTTGATAGGGTGGGTTGGACTAGTTGTGAGAAGGACCAACAATATTCACATGTCTAGTGTCAGTGACGCCATCTATTGCAACATGCTTATTTTTGTTCCAATACCTAGAATTTTCATTGGAATGTGATTGATTTTGGTTGGCTTCCTTGTAAATCTTGACCACACCATCTTTAATGAGTCCTTGCTCAAGGATCATTCCTTTCTCTTTGATATCTTTGTAGGTCTGCAAACAGTTCATGGTCATGTGGTGAGCCAAGCTAGGATGGGCATTATCAATAAACATTTTCACCAAATGGTGCTCTAGCAAGGTGCAAGATATGCGGGTGGTAAAGGTTTGCCATCTTTGCATATATTCGGGTAGGCTTTCTCCACCTTTTTGCTTGGTGTGGACAAGATCAACTACTGATAGCTCTGTTTCAACAAGATGGGCATACTGGGCTACAAATGCCTCAGATAATTTAGCAAAAATTTTAATTGTGCCATAGGGGATTCTATAAAACCATTCAAGAGCTGGTCTAGCCAAGCTTTTGGGAAAGAGATGCAAGAGGAAGATGTCATCGTATGCCACTTCTTGGCAGTGCATGTAAAATTCTTTGATATGTGTGACAGGGTCTCCTTTTTCTCTAAATTTGTCAAATTTGGGTGTCTCAAAATGCTTGGGGAATGGTGTCATGGTAATGGCTCTGTCAAATGGGTAAGGGCACACATTCTCAAACTTGAAATTTTTTGGATCATTTCCCTCTTGGATGTTCTTCAAAGCTATTTTCATGTCTTCCCATTCTGAATTAATGGGTGATGGCTGGGGTGCCCCCAATGTAGGAGTGCCTTGAGGTAGGTATGCACTAGGTGGGGCCACTGAATATGGATGGCTATAAGGAATTTTCTGATAGGGATTGTACATTGTTTGGGTAGCTGCATGGTGGATGAAAGTTTGCTGAGGGGGAGGTGGCGCATAGTGTTTCATGTGCTACGAGGCTTGCTGTTGATATGGGATTTGAGGTTGGGATTAAGGAACATAATCTGGCTGTGGGATAAATGAATTGCTTTATGTAGGTAAGGTATAAGATGGTTGTGAAGCTTGGGGAAAGGATCGGGGGGCTTGTCGGGTTTGACCAAGGTATGTAGGTTGTGCCCCCATTTGGGATGGTACCTGCAAATAATTGGTGGTTGGATGGATTGGTGGGTTACCTCCTAGAAGTGGCATTGAAAAGTAGTTGGTAATAGGAGGTAATGGATTAGTTGGTGGTGGAGGTGGTGGGAATTGAAAGCTAGGAAATGGAATTGATGGGGTTTGATAGCTTGGTGGCTGGATTTGGAAGCTTGGTAGAGTGGTGGCAGGAGCTTGGGTCACTTGAGAGCTAGGAAGAACATTGGTAGTAGCTTGTGGGGTTTGATAGCTTTGTGGAGTGAGGGTAGTAGCTTGTGGATTTGTGGCTGATGGCACTGAGCTCCCAAGACCTAATGGAAATTATGGGATTGTGCTTTGGGCTATGGTGAACAAGTTGGGGGTGATGAAAGGTTGATTACTTGGCCCCATGGGTGGCATCCCTGTTTTATATTGCTGAGGTTGGCCAAAGATGCTAGCACTGATTTGGGAGATGGGTGGATTTGGAAGGCTGGGTTGGGGAGCAGCAGCAGCAATAGTAAAGGGCATGAACGGTGAGGTTTTTTGGGTAAAGGGGGTTTGGAGCAAAGAGGTATAAACCAAGGATGGAGTGGTGGTGGCTGGGTTGGCTTGCAGCATGGAGATTTCAACTTGGGTGGATGATGGTATGTTTGGGTTTGTTGGATCATATGGATTGGCTGGAGGCTCTTCTTTTGGCATATATTGAGGATAATTTTGATCATAAGAGCCTATGGGTGGTGGCAGCTACCCAAACAATGAGTGAGATGGATCTAATAATGGAGGGGGTCTTCCAAAGTCAAAGGTTACTACATTGTCCCTTTGAAAATTAACCATGATTGTCTCTTTGTTCTTGTCTATAATGGCGTTTACCAATACTGCATTTCCTGGTTGGTTCATGAAAGCTTCAATGTCAGTAGATGATGGCATAGCTTTCTTTGGGCTGAAGGATAGCTGAGTGCTCAAGGGGGGTGAGGCTGTTCGATCCAAATGATAGGGATCCATTGTTTCTTTCTTCTCGGCTAAGCGAGTGACGGGTGGCATGAAAAATGCTCCTAGGGATGAGATGCAACAAATGCTGGTGGATGCAAAAGGGAGGAAGGCTTTTCTATGCAAATGATTTCCTAGGTTGAGGCAAAGCTATAAAACAAAACCTAAGGAGGATTGGATTGGGGATTCTAACTTTAAAGATATGTTGCCAAAGCACAAAAGGTTTGCTTTCCTATGTGCAAGCTTGGTGGTGATTGTGTCAACTTAAGGATAGACTAATGATCCTTTAGGAAGAACACGAGATTGACCACTTGTGGATCCCAACCTTTAGCTCAAGGTGATGAGGGATAACAAGTGGCAAAGCTAGATTACCCTAGACAAAGCTTTGTCAAAGGGATAACCTTGGTGAGATTGGTGGTTTTGAAAGATTTTAGGAATGGAAAACTTTTGGCAAGGTGACAACAATTTTTGAAGGCTTGGATGTGAAGATTTTGGATTGCTGGCTAGATGGTTTGGTCCTAAATGAGATGGATGAGCTAATAATGCTTAAGGGGATAACCTAAGATGGCTGACTTTTCTACAAAGAGGACTCTAAGGTGAAGCTTATCCAAGAAGGTGTGGAGAAACAATGGTGTCTAATCATAGAAATCATGCCTAGTTTGTAAGGCATAAGTAGGATTAACTCCTGGATGTTGGCTAAATTTGATGGTGCACTCTAACCAGGCCTCTTGAAGTGCTTCGTCGACAACTTTATCCTCTGCTTTGTGGAGTTTGGCAATTTGAGGACTTGGTGTTATTTCTTTTATCTTGGCTAAAAGTTCTTGGTATGCCTGAGATGGTTTGAGTTTAACTTTGTCGAACTTCTGTTTGGGTTTGGGTTGCTCTGACATCAATTCTTGAATCTGCTTGGCTTTGAGAGACCTCAGTTATTTTGCTTCAACTTGTTTAACTTATGGAATAGGCAGTGACTATGCTAAGTATACCCTAAGCTAGGATTGACCAAGTTTGGCAAACATTTATTCAACAAATAAAAAAGCAAGCAATAGATAGAAACAACCAGATAGAAATTTTTGATTCTTAAAATGTGATACTTGTGCTGAGGAGTGTGTATGTTTTACAAATGTTTCAATCAGTCACTTCAAACACATTAACACTCTAGATGGTTGTCTACAAGGCTGACATTTGGTTTAGCTAGGGAGTCCTCGATATACCCAAAGGTACGTGAGGCCCAAATTCGTAGATGAAACCAACAAGATGTCACACAGTCGAGAGGAGCGGTAACCCACTTCTCCTCTTTCACTTCTCAAGGGTATAAAGTTCCTTAAGGCTTAACCCGAGTGACAAAAATCTTGATTCCAAGAGAGGTGTCTTTGGATTCACCTCCCAATTTTTATACTCCGTCGGAACGCTGGAGTTGAGGTCGTCCAAGGGGTGATGAAATCCCCAAGCAGGCCTCCTAAAAAGAAACAAGGTTTTGGATCCTAATCTTATGCACCCAAGATGGCCTCGAAAGACGACAAGGGGAGAGAAGACTTGGATGACCTTGGGCTAAAAAAAAGCACGCTTGTTCTTTTACCAACTGACTCTTATGTGTGCTGATCTAGACTTTTCAAGCACTCATGTTTAAGAGACAATGTTCAATTCCAACTTGAAGCGCCAACAAAAGTAAATCAATCGAAGAATGCAAACAAGAAGAAGAGTTAGGGTCAACAAAAGAAAACGCACGTGCCCAGAGGCCCTCCACATCAAGTATCGATTAATTTCCTTTAAAGCATTCAAGAGTTGGTGTGATTTTATTTTAAGCCCAAAGCAAAGATGTGTGAGACTCGATTTGTCAAGCACGCGCCCGGAGGCCCTCCACGTCAATAGTTGTTCAATTTTAGTGCCCAAACTTGAAGTGTGATTGATTTAATCTAGAGTTTTGGTCATTTAAAATTTTTGATAAAGTTAAAGCAAACGTTCAAAGACCAAGTGAGTGAGTTAGATTGTGGAACATTTAACACCTTTTTCAAGTAGACCCATCCCCATAAATGGCGATGAGATTGCTACCAATGGTTGAATTGATGGGTGATTAGAAAAGAGGTGAGTCCAAGGAACTACTCAAATTGATTTTTGCAAATTTGTATTTAACTTAAAAAAGTTTCTTAAATGTCCAAAAATAAAACTTTACCTAAATTGCATGTGCAAAAGAGATTTGTTTTGTTCAATTTTAGAAGCTCCAAATGAAGTGTTTGATATTGAAATAGTTAATTGATCCTTGGCATTCAAGATTGGATTTGTTGTTTTAATCATGCATTCAAGGAAATTTTGATATTAATCCATGGCATTCAAAGACAAGTGATTAAACATTCAAGTTTTTTACCTTTGAGCATTCAAGATTGAGATTTTGTGTGTTTGTTTTAAGAACTTTGAAGTGATTTGTTTTAACCTTAGATCATTCAAGATTGTTTTGGACTCAAAAGTGAAAATGACTCTTTGGACTTTGGTTTTCATTCAAGATTTTGTGTTCTAGTTTGCATATTTTAAGCCCAAAAATGATATTCCTAAATTGTTTTGATGCATGAAAAACCTAAGAAACATTCAAGATTTTGCAACAAGACATTTGTTTGGAACAAATAACAAAGCTTTTAGGACAATTTTTGGAAACCATTTAGGATTCTTAGTTTTCATGAGATTTTTAAAAGAACTTTTAAATATTTGCAAATGAGGTTCATTTTATCCTTGATTGATGCTTTGAGTTTGACTTAGATTTTAGTGTGCACTTAGTGTTGATTTTGAACCTTTTGAAATGGAAACTTGAAGTTCTTTTTAAATTCCCAAAAATGAAGTGTTCCTAACTTTACATGAATGCATCTAAAACCTTGATGTTGCAAGGATGCAAATGATTGGATTGGTTTAGTTTCACTTGTTAAAATGCTTTTTTTTTTTTTTGCAAATTTTTAGTTTTTAATGGATTTAAGTATGATTTAGGGGTTCATTTTAAGCACTAAAAAGAAGTGTGTATGATTTTGCTTCCTTAAAAAAAAATGGCCAAGATCTCCCACAAGAAGAAGAAGAAGAAGTAGATGGAATAAGAAGAATATAAACAAGAAGAGGAAGAAGAATTCCAAGTGCTTTGTCCACCTATAAGCTTGAAAAATCTGCAAACACTATGAGATTGACTATGAGTTCCTTTGTCTTCTTCATGCTCATGTGGACCTACAAAACCAATTTATACAATCCTACCAATCACAAAAAAAAGCAAAATTAGCCAAAATTAGCAAATGACATACAAAACTTGACTAAAAAAGCTAATGAAGATGACCCATGCGGGGTCCCACCGAGTGTGCCAAAATGTATATGAGAAAGGATAGTATGCTAATAGAAACCAAATTTAAATAAAGCTTCTACAAACTAAACAAAATTCATAAACTTCAAGATAGACTAAGATGAGCTCTCAATTGAGAATATGAGCCATTAATGGGCTCTCTCAATGAGAAGCTCTCTTGTTGAGTAGCTTTGTCTAAATAGATAGGATGTATGCTCAAGCTTATGCTTCAAAAAGGGATTCAAATGGAGTTGGAATTTGTGTGTGAGTGTATGGTTTTGATGTAAAATGGCTTCTTAAAATGGCATTATGACTTTACTTCATGGATTGTGTTATTTTACAAAGGGGAAGGATCCAATTTATAGGCAAGAGGCTTGAGGGATTGAGGGCTAAGATGCAAGGATGGGAAAAAGCTCATGGAGAGCTCAGATTGCATGAGAAGAGAGCACATGGATTGTGCTTCCTTACAGCCAATCAAGGAGTGACACATGTCACAGGGTGAGAGGATGGAGGAAAGGGGAAGGATGAGTCAACAAAAGAGGCTCAAGGGATAAAATCTTCATAAAGACCCTCATAATGACTTGTAAGAGAAATAAAAGGGCTTGGAAGAGTCATTTATGGCCTAGTAGGCTTCATAAAGTTTTATGGTTGAGATATTTTGAGGGAGATAAGAGCAATTTCGACTTGGGCTTAATTAGGAGGGTTTTAAGCTTGCTTAGGATTGTGCAAATGATTAGAGGATGGATTAGGATGGTTTAGGATTAGCTTAGGGATAGGCAAGTGGATGGCATTTAATGAGGGTGGGTGAAGGAGGAGATATTTGTTAACTTTGGCTTGGGTTAGTAAGTCTTAACCCATTTTTAAGGAATGTGACAAGGTTAGGAGGGGATTAGGATTAGGTTTAAAGACATCTTCTAGAAGAGTCTAGACTTTGGATGAGGATAAAGACTTTCTAGAATAGTCTAGAATTTTCTAAGATGAGGATGAAGACTTTCTAGAAGAGTCTAAAACTTCTTAGGATGAGGATAAATTAGATTTTTAGGAAATAAATAAAGTTTTATTTATTTCAAGGGTTTGGGTTGAGGAGATATTTATTAAAATCTTTTTAATAAACATGAGGATTAATATTTAATCTTAATTAAATATTTTGAGTTGGGATTAAGGGTAGGAAATGATGGGATTAGCCTTTAATTAAAAAATTAAAGAAGGATTAGAAGATTTTGGAAGAGGTTATTGGTCTTTAAGGAAATTGGCCAAGTTTTGGGCAAAAAATAAATTTTTTATTTATTTTGGGTTTTTTGGTCAATTTATTAATTAAATAATTAATAAATAAGAAAATAATGTTTAAATAAGATTTAAACATTTTTGGGAGGGATTCCTTAATTAAATATTTTTAATTAAGATAAAGGGATTTAATGGCATAAAAATAAATTAATTAATTAAATAATTAATTAATAAATGATAATGTCATCGGGAATTTTTTAGAAAATAAAAATACTTTATTTTCTAAAGGTTTTTAGGTGTCTACAAACCTAGCCTACCTTATATTTCCAACAATTGGTATCAAAGCTATTGGTTCTCACATCAAAAGTTTGACAGCTTGAGATAAGATTATAGGAAATGGAGGTGTACAAGCTAGATAAGGCTATTGAGAATGAAAAGTTGGATCTAGAATTGGCTAGCGGAAAACTCAAGAAGGAAAAGGAGAAACTCTATCAATCATTTAAAAGAAGAAAAGACCTTGTAGTACAAATGGATGACAATCTCTACATTAAAAGAGGTATTAAAGACTTATGTCTAGAAAGAAATTCAAATGAAGCTAATGTAGCAATCAAAGACCTATTAGGAAAGAATTTCAATCTTCAAGAAGAAGTTAGAAAGCTGAAAAGTGAGCAAGAAATCCAATCAGTTAGATTATGTGAAGTTATGGAAGAAAAAGAAAAAGCCAAAGAAGTGATAGATGAAAAGGACAATGAAATTCAATAGCTATCCCTTTAGCAAGAAGACTTTATTGATAAACTCAATGATGCAAATCAAGAGCTTATTAATCTAAGGATAGGGAATGAAAGACTGTAGAATGATGAAATCTCAAGAAAGCATGAACCAATTGAATGGGAAAAATAAGTACAGACACAAATACAAAGCTAGATTAGGATATACAAAAGAAGGTGAATCATCTCAGCAATAAGCTCAAAATCAAAATAAAAAGGACTACTTGCAATCATTGTGGTAAGATAGGTTATACATCAAACAAATATTGGAGCAATGGTAAACCAAAATTCAATGGAAAGTGTTATAGTTACAACAAGCATGGTCATAAAGCAAGTGACTACATAGAGAAACCTAAGTTTGAAGGAAACTGTCACAATTACAAGAAACAAGGACACAAATCTTTAGAGTACAAAACCAAGAAATGGAATCCAGTAGAACAAATTGTGAAAGAATATTTTGAATGGGATTATAACACATGGTATAGATGTCACTGTTGTGGTGAATTTGGGCACATTGGTGCAAACTATGTGTGTTGGTGTAAATAAGTATTCATTGTTTACACTTTACTTAAGTTTACTTAGGTCAATGCATTATTTTATTATTTTTGAGGTGAGACACTTAGGAATTTGCGTACTCATATGAGTTGTCTTGTTGACAACATAGGAGTAAGCAACTCCAATTTAGCACATGGTGTCTATATCACTGGAGTTGACATAATTAATTGATTTTTCATGTTGACAACACAATTATACACACTCTTAATTTAGCACATGGTGTCTACAACATAATTTTTTGTGCTACAACTTTGTAGGCTTATCCTCTCATCATCACACTAAATAATGTGCTTAATGGAGGACAATCCACTCTTGGTGGACATGTGCCTAGTTGTAAGACTTATTAATGTACTGACTCATAGACATTCTAGAAGCATTCCAGAGGCCTTTATATTCAAGCACTCCTAGTGTACTTGTATAGAAAATTGAATGACAATAAATCAATTTTGGATATTGTTATTCTGATGATACCTTGTTGGTCTATTATTGTGTTTGTGCTTGAGTTCCTTGATCTTGGGCGATTTATCCCTAAGGAAAATTCTTACATGGTCTCAGAGCTGAGGGAAATTATCTTCACATAGCTATTGGAGACTGCTCTGAGGACACCTTGACCTAAATCTAGAGTATCACAGTCATTGGGAGCATTTAGAGCTAAAGAGGACCTCAACATTGCATCTAAAATGTCAATTCGGTGAAATTTTACTATAAATTTGCCTACCCTAGGCCATAGTTGAATTTGAGGCAAAAAAAATTTGCAAACTGGCACCCAAAGGCCCAATTTGTAAGTACGGTGTGATCTATTAGATTTGCAATTTATTTCAATTTAGATCAGTATTTTATTTTTTCTCTGCAAATTTTTGAAAAAATTTCAGCCATTAGGGCCTAGAGAGAAAAAAAACTGTAGGAACCAAGTGGTGAAACCCCAACCCCCGCAAAGAATATTTGAAAACATATTCCCATCTAATCAGTGATCACACCACCTAAACTAGTGATTGCACTTTATTTATTCAGCGACATATTCTATTTACAAATTTTGGCCTTCATAACCATCCATGGTTGGCAACTGCCTTTACCTTTCCAATGACCTATCTTTGTGTTAACTACTACGGTCTCTTCCTTTTTAATAACAAAAGGAGCACCCACCTTGCACATGTGGGTTATTACCCACATTGTTGGTGGCCTGGAAAATAACCCCCGAGCATCATTTTTCTTCTTTGACAATGGCGACTTCCATTCTAACCACCGCTACTTGACATAACCCTCGTCATTCAAAATACTTTTTGAAGCCACTGTAATTCTCTGGAAATTATTATTCGGTCCTATCCACCCATTCCAATTCCTACCAATTGCCATTTTTTAGCGCCTTAAACACTACACTAGCAAGGCAATGTTTTACCTTTCTAGTAGCAGGTGCCCATGGCAATAATCTAGCATGACAAAATAGAATTTGGCCATTTAACCTTTTTTCATCAATATTTGTACCTGTTGAGCTCACTGCATAGTTTCTAGAAATTGAAAACCCCCTCGGCAAATCCTAGCGACTACACGAAAAAGTGATCACCAATCAGCATCAAAGTCTTCAATAACCATAGGGTTCATTTCCTCTTGCCAACTTTACATTCTCTAGCAAGGTGAATATAGACCACTACCAGCTTCACACAGTTCTTTAATAGCAGTGTTGAAGATTCTAGCCACTACATTTTAAACTTTAGGAACTCTGACAGTGTCAGTTACTCACAATCTGTCTTCGCCACATGATAAAGCACCAGCCGCCATGTCTGTGCCTACGGTGCCACCTCCCATCTATCATCAACCCTCCATGTGGACCATACATAGCTTAGTAGGACACAAGAAACACATTAGCAAGCCACCTCAGCCATTCTATATGACAACTCAATAGGAACTATACAAGGACACATTAAATTACCATGTGAACCCTGCTCAATTAGCTTGACACATCAGCACTAAGTTTGCAATTCTGTACAGCTTCCATCCAAATCTATATAGCCACCATGTCAGTGTACAACCCTGCCATGTCACTAGGGCCCTAATTTTTTGTTGACATCATCATTTTCATGACATTAAATTTGATGGTCATTTGACCATCATTTCTAAGCCAAATAAAATAGTTGCAACAATTGTTTGATTGTCAAATTTAACATAGTATTTTGTTGCCTAGACCCCTCTCCAAATTTAGTTTTGATCTGATAGTCTAACTTTGGGAGGCCATAAATCAGTCATCTAGAATCCAAAATTAGGTGTAACTTTTTTAATTTTGGGTAGAATTTCCTAAACTTTTTAGTGGTGCTATTCTTTTCTTGTTTTGGTACATGGATTTGTCAAAAATTACATTTTTTGGTGACTATACTTCTCCAATCCTGCATTTTACAACTTGAAACACTTTGTATGGGATCATCTAGACTCGAAATTAGGTTCCATTTTTTTTTTAAGTGCTTAATTTTTTGTCTACTCTCTAAATCTTCAATCAGATTATAGGGTTGTATGGACAAAAATATCACTTTTAGACTTAAAGCCTTTTCTGCATTGTATTGCTTTGATTACTTTTCAAAATTATTGTACATCTGAGCTACAATGTTTAGTGACAAATTTGAGCCTCAAAAGGTAGTTATAAATAGAAAAATTAGAAGTCCACCTTGTACATTTTGACAAGTAGCCTATTGTACACACACTACATATAAAGCACCAAATCATACATTAGGGGGGGTTCATTGATTTTTTTGCATTTTGGGGGGTTCATTGATTGATCTCATGGAGTCTTGTCACATAGATTGATGTTGACAACATGGAACTATCACAGATGGAGTGCATTGATACTTGATCATCTAAGAGAACATCAAGAAGTCCTTCCTTATCTCTATTTGAAGATGTTGCCACTAGATCCTAATTGGACATATATTACTAAACTTCTTCACTTTTTGTATAACAGTATGAGTAAGGAATGTCTTGCTTCTCTTAGAATAAAAATTTTTCCTCATGATATTTGGATAGCTCTTTGGGAAGCATATGGAGATCCATGCACCCCTCCATCTCCAAAGGACATTCTTCACTCCAGTCATGGTCCCTACACCTACAAATGAGATCACACCTCCTAATACTCCTATTGCTACTACTAATCTAGTTCTAGCCACAAATGCTTCTAATTCAGTGTAGCAAGAAACACTATGTCTTCCTACTTCAACTTCATGGGATGACTTCCTTCTAGACATTACAAGGTTGTTCATGGAGTCTCACATTGAAGATGTGGGAGAAATCATCAATTATATTCATCTTCTCTTTGTTGAGGCAAATACTTCATCCATTTCCATAGTGATGGGTCCAGCATAGCAAGTTACACCTTGTCTTCTAGTTCCAACATCCTTCGATGACTTCTTGATAGATATTTTAGGTTTGTTCATGGAGTCACACATAGCAGATTTGGGAGACATCTTTAATGATCTACATCTTCTCTTTGATGAAGCAAAATCTTCTTCGATTGTCATGAGGGCTCACTCTGACCCTCCTGTCCATTCTCTACATGATCAGTATTTACAAGTTGATGTGACTATGGATCCTTATGTACATCATATGTCAGAGATCTATTTATCATTTGAGGAGATAGTTTTTTCTTTGGGATATGTTCTACATCCATCGTTGCTAGATCTGCACCCATTTTTTTTAGTAGTGTTGGAAGGGGCAACCATCAGTATCGACATAGGGATAGTTGAGTAGGTTTTGGAGACACCATTTATCTTTGAGGTTCTTTCTACACATGGGGAAAGCATCTCACCTATACCTCTACCCTTATTTCTTCCAAAGGGGAGGAACATTGTTCAACAGCCATGGTTCAGCTTCTATATTGGAGTAGCTATCACTGATCAGCACTCTACATTTTGGGGGGGACTACGTTATCTCCTTCTTCTCTTTTATGGGGGGGGACTTTTTCCTCTTATGTTTTTTTTTCCTTCTCATACTTCTCTTTTGTATATACTTGATGTATGTCGTAATGGGGGGATCTTGATTACTCCATCCATCCATGCATCTTGTTTTTTCATCTCTCTTTTTGGGGGAGGATTTTTCCCATGAGGTTTTCCCTCTTTCTCCACTTTATGAGAGATTGCATTGCATTATGTACATGGGTAGCTAACATGGCCTATTAGCTGGAACCCATCATGCACTTTCATCCTAGCTTTCGTAAGCTTAAGTGCATTCCCCTAAGTTGCACTTAAAGGGGGGTGTTGGTAAAAATAAGTATTTATTATTCACACTTTACTTAAGGTTACTTAGGTCAATGCATTATCTTATTATTTCTTAGGTGAGACACTTAGGAGTTTCCATACTCATATGATTTGTCTTGTTGACAACACAGGAGTAAGCAACTCCAATTTAGCACATGGTGTCTACATCACTGGAGTTTTCACAATTATACGCACTCTTAAATTTATCATATGGTATCTACAACATAATTTGTGTGCTACACCTTTGTAGGATTATCCTCTCATCATCACTCATCGCACTTACTCCTATGCTTAATGGAGGATAATCCACTCCTGGTGGACATGTACCTAGTTGTAAGACTTATCAGTATGCTAACTCCTTGACATTCTAGAAGCATTATAGAGGCCTTTATATTCAAGCACTCCTAATGTACTTGTACAGAACATTGAATGACAATAAATCAATTTTGGATATTGTTATTCTGATGATACCTTGTTGGTCTATTTTTGTGCTTGTGCTTGAGTTCCTTGATCTGGGGTGATTTTTCCCTAAGGAAAATTATTATAGTGTGAAACATCACATGAGGAAAAGAGATACACCAAAGAGATGTTTTATTTTTACAATTTTGGACATCTTGCCAAAAACTATATGAACATAGGAATAATTGAAGATGAAAAGAAATCCAAAGCTAACAACATTAGAAAACAAATGAGGTGGCAATGGGTACCAAAATCTCTAGAGAATGCAAGAAAAAATCATGAAATTGTTGACTCCCAAGTCAATGAGTTGGTTGGCCCAACCATTTCAACTTAGTTCCCTATGGAGATCACTAGAACTATAATTCAGAAGAAGTCATCTAACATCAATTTTGGCCAGCAATCAGAAAAATCCATATTAGCATTCAAGATGCGCAAGGATTACTAAGTGATGAAATACATGACCTTACAAACCATGGTCAGGTTACATATCATTTCATTATACAAACACCAAGTTGGTGACTCTACCAAGTACCAAGGTTAGATCAAATGGTGGTACTATTATCAAGATTTGAAGTTCTCTGAGTTGGTAGTTCCTACTGATTCAGAAGACTTTACCAAGTTGAAGGTGTCTTTTGAGCATTAAAGACCAAATTAAGTGGAGGACATCCTATCACCAAGAGAGTATGTGTATGAAGCATTAATGGTGATTGAAAAGAGGAAATTTGTTAAAAGGGAAGAAATCAAATGTATTATTTTACAACTAATTTAATTTAAAGCACAGAGTAAAGAGTGAATTTAGAGTTTTTGAGTGATTTGAGCAATTTATGTTGAAGATTCTCCCATTTTTCAAAACCCTACTAAGCAATGGCATCTTCAAGTAGAAAAGATAAGAAAGGATAAAAAATTTTGGTTTATGGAGTGAATTGCAAGGCTCCCATATTTAAGATGAGTCCAAAACTAGAGAAAAATCACAAATTCTACCCAAGGTACTTCTTGTTCATGTTTTTTTCATTCTATCATTGTTCTATTCAAGAATTGGAACCCTAGAAATGAATGAAGCACTCAATGAGTTATGTGTGGATGACATTCTCAAAAGTGAGCATAATCATTTGGAAACAAAGGTCTCAATGCATATATTACATATGTTGAGGGGTATTCAAGTCAATTAGAATAGATTTATTCTAAGAAGAATTTATAATGGTGAGTTGTGGCTAGATCACCCTATCCTAATAAAAAAGAATATGATACACAGAGTTATTGGATTGTCAATATTGAATAAGGGTAAGACCACTAACACCCTAAGTTAGGTACAACACACAAAGCAGACTCTTGCCAAGTGAGACGGAAGAGGCATGAAGCTTAGTGGTGTGACAGACATGGAGTTGAATTTTGGAATCCATGTGATTTCTCACAAGATATACAACTCAAGTCAATTGAACAACATTTCATGTGAGGTTATTGATCTGGCATACAAGGTGGTGAAAAATAACTTGTTTTTCAACCTTGCCAAGTTGCTACTAATAAAATTCAACAAGAATATGGAAAGCATCAGAGTGTCAAAGAACAACCTGGGTAAGTTCGGTTCTCTTTTAACTTGTCTATATTTCTTTGTTCAAAAATTTTTCCCTTCTAAAGGATTTGTAGTATGGAGGAAGGATATTCCAGTATTACACCAAATCAATGAGTACCTAGCAAAAATAGGTGAAAATTTTAATAGCATCATGGTTAATTAATTTGAGTCATTCAGGGAAAAGATGAAAAGTAGATTTAGGATACCTAGGAAGCTTGTAGAAGACTATGAGCAAGATATCTATTTCATGGTTGACTATGAAAAAGTATACATTTAGGCATTCAAGCCTAGAGTGGCATGGCTTAAGCCTCTAGATTATGAGGTTAACATTGATTACACTAAGGATATCATTAAAGCTCTATTCAATGAGCCTAGGATCCTAAAGCCACCTATTTTGGAACCTATGATGAAGCTAAGGAAAGAATTGAGCTTGAGAAAAAGCTACCTCAAATAGTAAATAGAGGAAGGAAGAGAATATAGAAATTAATCAAGAATGCAAAATCATTAAGTTCTTCTCTTATAATTACCAAGTGTAAAGGGGATGATGTAGAAGATGAACATGAAGAGGATGAAGTAGAGGAAATTGAATGTGAGAAGGAAGAGCCTTCCAAGAAGAAGGGGAAGGTCATTATAACCAGACCTATTAAGTCCTCCCCTATTGTATTTACAAGAAGAATAGCCAAATCCAAAAAGAAGTTGGAGTTAGGTGAAGATGAAGCCAAATAGATAATCTTTAAAAGGTCTACACCTACACTTCAAGAAAAATTAAAGAAGATGGAAGAAGGATATGGTATGGCATGTTTCAAGTCTCTTAATTATGGGAATAGGAGTAAAGAAGAGAAAAATTAGATTGAGGATACACTCGTAGAAAAATTGGGTAAGTGGAATTACTCACTTGATGAGATTTTACAGCAAGTTTTTGATGAACTTTTGAAAGTGGTTAAAGCTAGATGAGAAAGTGCAAAGAAGATTGCAAAGGACATCTTTAAACAAACTTTGAGATAGCTTATGTTGAGTCTTAGTGAATAGGAGGTGAAGGAATCCTTGAAGAAAAATGAGAAGAATCTCACTCTCAAATTTAATACATGTATGATATTGCTTAAGGACATTGAATCTATGGTGAAGATAGCTACTACCACATGGAAGAATATCTATGGGTTGCACCAACCTAGTGACTTTGTGGTGGATGTTCATGATAAGGATGGTAAAGATGAGGATGTAGAAGAATAAGTAGAAATAAGAGATGATGAGATAGATGATGTTGATATTGATGATGAGGAGGAAGATTAGGAAGCCACTAAGGAAAGTCTTCTAGAAATAAAGAGCATTGAGGAAACTGATGCAGAGAAGATTGTAGCATTGGTCATGACTTCATTTCCTCACTCTTTGAACAAAGCCTTATTACAATTAGGCTCAGAGAATGCTCCTACTGAGTTGGTTGAGGTCAAAACTGCTACAGCAAGCACCCAACCAATCTTTGGATCTCTACTATCAAGTATTAAATTGAGTGAAGTGCCCAACACTTCATTTGTCAAGCAGTGAGTTCTTCCATCATCAAGTTTTATCGAGCAACAATAAGGTATTCCTTTTGTCAATGTCATTTATATATTTATTTCTATTCCATTTATTTCTACAATTGTTTCTATTTTGAATGTATCCATAGCCAATGAAATGGCATTTTAGAATCAATCTCAACTGAGCACTAAAGCTCTAAATAAGGGTAAAGAAATTGTTTCATCAATAATTTCAAAAGAAAAGGGTAAAGAGGAAGAAATTGATCTAGATGAGGACATTGTTATTCCAAATTGGGATATCTCTATCCTTACTTCTGATCAAATGGATACTCTAGGAGAACTCTTGAAGAAAAGGGATAAGCAAAAAAATCTTAGAGAAGAGAAGAAGAAAGAAAATTAAATCCTTGAAGATATAAAGAGCATATTTGTTGATGCTCTAAGTATTGAGGTTGATAGAAAACAACCTATTTTGGATCAGCTAAGTGAAATTGTCCACAAGTATAATGAAGATTTGAATGGACAAGAGAAATTTTTGTAGAGAGCTAAAAGGAAATTTGAAAATAAAGTGTTGCAGCAAGTAGCATAGAAAATTACAATAGATCAAGTAGAACTAGCTAACATTATTGCTACTCTAGAAACATCTATAAGTAATGTTGTTTCATTGTTTGTCAAATTGAGCAACACATCTATCTTCACAAAGGAGATCAAGGATAAATTATCCAAGTTGGATGAGGATATGAAAGAAAGTGCACACCATCTATTACTTGATCCAAGTTATAGCTCTACACATTACACAAGGATTAGTTATCTAACAAATCTTTAGGCATAATTGCTGAGGAAAGAAGATAGAATTGGGGCCACACTTACAGAAATTTAGGGCATGATTCTTCCAAAATGGATGAACTACAAAAACAAATTGCACATGCAAAGACTCTCATCCACGGTAACAACTTCTCCATAGCTGACCACATGATGAAACTATCAGTAGAAGTTCAGATAGCCTTGCATGAAAGTAAGGTATTACAAGAGAATTGGGACAAGACTATGGTACTAATTCTGAAGGTACATTCTAATTTTTTGTCACATTTTGGTATTAACTTATAGATCTTATACACCTTTGGCATTTATGTCAAAAAGGGGGAGAAGTGATATGCAAAGGAAGAGAATACTATTGGTAAAGAGGGAGAAGTGTATATATGTGTATAATTTTATCTATATAGAAATATTACTTGATTAAAGGGGAGAAGTATACTATACTCCAAATGTATGTATATAGGAGAGATATATGTATGGGGGAGTGGTATAGTATTATGTAGATACATGTACAAATAAGCAAAAGATATCTTTATAAAAGCAATTTTGGAAAATCAAAAAAATAGAGTATTTTACCAAGCTACAGCTATAGGAATTCAAAACTAAGTTAAATATATAGAATGGTGATAAAGAAAGGTTTTTACTTATAATTTTGAGTATTCAAAAAAATTTGTTTGATAAGTGTTTTTGTCACTAATGCCAAAGAGGGAGATTGTTGATAGTAAGGTCAATTTGTCTATCAATGACCCAACACTTAGTCAAATAGTTAAATTGCTACTAAGCTCTACAATTTATACCAAGCTTATCATTCATCCAATAGTGTTAACCAAGTGTCTCAGTTGCTACCAAGCTAAACAAATAGTTTGCAATTTATGTTGAGCTATACAGTATCTACCAAGCATCAAAGACAGTTTGAATTATAGCCCCAGCATAGCAGTGTCTACCGAGCTATCAAATGGAAGTGATAAATATTCTAGTGTTAACTAAGCTCAAGTGTTAATGTAGTGAATCTAGTGTTGACTAAGTTATGGAGTGTCAATTGAGTGATTCAATAGTTACCAAGTTTCTTAGTGTTTAATGAGTCACATAGTGTTGACCAAGTTTGAGCTACTTAAAAGTGATTAGTATGGAATGAGCTTTGAATTAAATTGAGTGTCATAGTTTGTTGAGCATTGATAGTGTTTTTCATGTATCATAACATCACCAAGTTTGTCTTTAGAACCTGAGTTACAATAGTTGGGCCAACTTTGTGAATTATGATGGATTTGATATTGTAGCTAACTCCAGAAGGTAATGAATTGGATTGGTATATATGTAATGCATTGTATCATATCCAAATGAATGTGAAGAAGCTTATGATGTGCATGAGTGCAAATCAAAGAATGCTACATGAAGTATAAGGGATAGTAGAGATTTATCTACCATAGTTAGGTGATCATTGTAATACAAAGAATCTCATTCAGCAAATCAAAGTTGTAGATTAGAGATCAACCACTAATTCATTCTAATGGGTGTATCACTTAAATCTTTTAATAGGATAGATTTAATAGTCTTTTGTCAAATCTCCTAAGTGAGTGCATACTTCATTGTATGTTTTTAAATCCTTTATCAATATGGACTTCATAGTCCTTATTGCTCCTAATAGGGCAGATCACTAGAAGTGGTTAATTGTAAGCCTTAACAGATTAACTTTATACTGCAGTACTAAAGCTTGTGGGTATCATCCCCACCCTAGTTTTAATTTCTATTTGGAAGAATTCTAGGTCACCATATCTTGTGTCTATTGGCTCCTAATTTTAAAAAATTTGAATCACCAAGTATGCAAGACAAGAATGCATCTATGGGCATCTATCTCCAATAATGAACACAATTCACCAAGAACTTGGACCAACTATAAGGCTACACTCCTTCTTCACTTCAAGCTCTACAAAACCTAGGTGGGTGAACCTCTTAAGATCTAATTATGTGACTAATACAATGAGCATAAATAGGATCTAGAATAACAGATGAAACTCCTAAATCTTCTATACTTAACCACAAAATCACAAGCATGAAATAGCTAATGACATGACTTATGAAATTGGTAAGTTAAGTGAGGGTTAAACTTTGAATAAATTTCAACATAAAAAGGGAAAAGATGATTTAATATGTTGATATCAGCAAGACCTAGGTATGAGCAAAAAAATTGAATGATCCTATCTTTGATTAGTGCCTTATCTATTGGGAAATTACATGAATTACAACCATACATCTCCTGGAAACCTTTGACATAATTCCTACATCAAGGTCCCTAATCTATCTTTCACCTTGTGAATAGACATCTACATCAATATGAACCTCATACTCAAACTATCTATCATGAAATCTAAAAACCCTATGATAAAAATCAAGTAAGTACATGGCTCTTTGTTCCATCAACAAGATCCTTCAATCACATACATTCTTAAACAAAATGCAACCTAATTTATGCTCTTGGTTCACAAATTAGAAGAAACTATAGATCCATGAATAGGAGACAAGATTCAAAATGAATGTAAACCCTTTGTTGTGCTTTATTCATTTTCCTTGAAAAAAAATACATGAAAGATGTACAAGAATGACTCACAAATCACCTAACAAATGAGAACTATCTGTAGAAAACTTAAATTTTTGTTCATACAAGAAGAAATGTTGAAGAATGAAGCTGGAATCACAATTTTTGATCCAATAAAGTGGTCTCACAATAGGATTGAAAATTTCCAACCAACAATGGTATCACAGATTTCAGAAAACTCAAGATTGGAACCCCTACAATGGATCAGAGAAAGAAAGATATAGACAAGAGGTGAATTCTTGGATCTGATTTGATGATGACATGTGTCCACTTGGAAATCCATCCTTTATAGTTGCAAAACCTCTCTCCTCTTTCTACCCCTTGAAAACTGATATGGTTTTCATCATTATTTTGCAACAAACTTGTAAATATCTTTGCTCAATGATGAAAAACCCTTTTTGCAACCAAAATATCTGATATGCATCAAGAATGTTGAAGGAATTGAGGTTTAACTAATTTGAAAGTGACCAAATTTGACCCCAACTACCTTTTTACCATGTTTTACCAAGCCTGCAACTGTATTTTCAATTTTTACCAATTCCACTGAGCATGCCCCAAATTTTACATTTTTGGCTATAACTTGAACCAGTGAATTCGTGTGCAAAAACTAACCTCATAATTAGAAAGTTCATCTTCTCCCAATTCTGGCAATACATAATATCATTATATTTTCCTCTCAAAATCCCCCTGAAAGTCAATTTGAAAAATACCCCCTATTGAAACTATTTGGTCTGCAACTGAAATTTCAAAAATTTAAAAAATTCTAAAGCTTGAACTTTAGAAAATGACCATTCTTTCATTTAAAAAACTATATGTCCATCCTTTTGAAAAAATAATTAAAAATTATTTTTTATACTCTTCAATTTTTTGCCCTCACCCTACACTCTTGGTCAACCCATGTTTGACCAACTACCACATGTCAGCACCCAATTGGCTGACCACTGCATAGTCAGCACCATCCAAGTGCCAGGTGGCACATTTGGCTAGATGACACATCACTGCCATGTATTAGCCCCTTATTAGCTCCCCCAATTTTCACTAGACATCCCCATCACCGCTCTGACTAGCTTGCCATGTCATTTCATCTGGGACCTGCTACCACTTGTCACTTCCTCACTTGCTTGCATATCTTAATGACTGGGAAACTTCCCCAAGTGGGGA
The DNA here is from genome assembly GCA_028749045.1 of Cupressus sempervirens. NCBI lineage: Eukaryota > Viridiplantae > Streptophyta > Pinopsida > Cupressales > Cupressaceae > Cupressus > Cupressus sempervirens. Next base: position 802,466,818 of record CM053783.1, on the reverse strand, counting down.
AGTGCCAATCAAGGGACTAGGATACATGTCAGCATTTGGGTGCATCTTGCCACATTAGTGCACTTCATTGTTTGGTCAAAATTTTATTTGGGTGACTTGCCAGCTAGCCAACCACGGACCGAGTCCCACAACAGCCACTTGGGGTTTCCAAAAATCTTGTGTCTTTAAGACACCTTAGATATCATGTGCTCAAAGTTTTAAATGGCAGGAAAAGTTAGGCCTAGAAGAATGTGGGATAAAATTCTTATAGCCTTTATCCTTTGACCATGAGTTTCCTCATGTGCCTCCTACGAATTTCTCTTCTCTGCCTATTTCGTGTCATTTTCCTCATAGCTTCCCACCATTGATGATATATTTGGACCTTCTTCTTTGTCCGCTGCAAAATTTTACCATAGTTCCCTTGGAAAGCCATGGACCCTCTATTTTTTCTCTATGTGGAAAGCCTCCTTTCAATGTCTTCTATCATCTTTGCTAAAAAAATTGGATGTCCCTACATTTTCCTTGGACATTGAAGCCCTATATTTACTCCTCCACACATGCTACCTCTAAATGGCTCCCCATTGGCTTTAGTGTAGACTACTCAAGGTTAAGTTGTAGTGGCTTTCTTCCCTATTCTTTCATGGATTACCTCTAAACTGTAGTCCATGTCTTTCCTTTATCAACATGGGGGCTCCTCCCCTATAGCTTCCTCCTTTTCCTTGACTACTCACTGGACGTTTCCTTTTCTTCTGGTGTGGTATGTAAAAATTAGTCAAACTTGTTAAAAAGATGCTTTCATTCATTGATGCCTTCCTCTGCTCATGTGTGTTCTTTTCATTTGCCGCCCTTTTTTAGTATCTAGCTCCCTCACAGGTGCATCTATAGTTAAGGGAGAAGATTTTGTAGTGTAAAAGCTGACTATATTTTTGGCAGCTTTCATCTGGCTACGACTGCTTGTTGACAGGTTCTTATGGCTTGAAGCCAAACGAGCAATAGCAACCCCTGTGCACTTTTCTTGTGGCAAGTATGCTTCTCCATGACTAAATTTGATCATCCCAGAAACATCTGGCTCCAATATCAAACTTGTAACCTCTATTTGGCTATCCACCTGTCCACTGAATGAATTTTTTGGCTCTTACTTCAAGATGCTTTCTCTCCATTTCAATTTTATCTCTATAATAATTTGTGTTTCTTCTCAATGGCAGGCTCCCATTGAGTAAAAAATGACTCTTTCTTCCAACTCATCCTTCCAAGCCATTGATGCATAACTAATTTCTCTTAACATGAAAAGTGCCTCCAAAACTTGAAAGTGGTGTTGGAAGCACCAGTGAAGAGATAGATGCCCTATGAAATGTTGCAGCTCCATCAAAAATTGAATTATCCACAATTCCCCACACCTATAAGGTAACATCAGCACTTCCCTAAAGCCAATGGGCATAAGGAGACAGTGTAGTGATTAACACCATGCCACCATCTTTCATGGTTGCATCTACCTTGATTGCACCTGTTTCTCTTAGATTCCAATCCAAACCTTTCAAATTTTCAATTAGTTGAACTTTCCAACCTTCTTCTCCTCATTTTTAAACTTTTCTAACAAATTTATAATAGCTTTTAAATTTAACGAGATAGGATGGAATCCATTCCTTTTCTTCTTATTGTAGTACCACAATGCTTCATACAATTTGCCAACTCTTCCACATCCAAGACAGTCCTCATCAAGTGCACCAAAATCACTTAGATCTACCCTAACAACATGTGCATTACAAATAATACCCACACTATTAAATATATAAACTTTACTTTTTAACTCAACTAAAAGAGGGCTAAATGGACAATTTCAATCATGCATAACACTCATACATTCTTAGTTAATCTGATGCAAATTAGTTGAGCCCCAAAGCGGGTCTGGCTAAAAATATTTCATTTTCAAGCACCTAAATCCTCAAATTGATCTAGTGAGATCTTCAAATTGACCAGAATCAAAATTGAGCATTGAATTATCCTTAAAAACTCATTTTTTTCCCCTTACTACCAACTATCATTTTAATGTTAGAAGGTCCTTTGACTGGCCTTAAAAACTGATCCAAACATATAACTGGGCTCTGAAAACCGGCACACTGATTCTCTATTGCACATACTCCTACCCTATCAAACCATTTCATGAAAAATTCTTAGTCAAAATATATCAACCTTTGAAGTTTCTTACTTAAAATCATCTATAAACAAAGATGTCAGAAATCTAGAAAATGTGTTTGGTTTTGGCTTTGAAAACTGGGAAAACAAGCACCTAGGGGCACGAAAGCTAGGACATTAGTTCACTATCACGAGGAGAGTATAAATCTATGATTTGGGCTTATGAAAAATAATTGGGCATAAATGGAAAGTGGTCAAAGTGGGCTGCTCAGATTTGCAAACTGGAAACACGAACAGAAAAACATTTTTCGCAAACAAAATTGACCTAGGAAAGTGTGCAAATGGATTCATCAAGACTTAAAAATTGACACACTTGAAGTATTTTCAGAGCACAACATACTGGTTCAATCCATTTGATCCTACCTATCATGGATTTCAAGTTATGATGTCACAAATAGGGGTTCTGAAAAATCTACACTTTATAACACCAATAAAAAGCTAGAAATTGCATTTGGAATCGCATTTGAAAACTGATCAAACGGATCCATCATAAGCTCAAAATTAAAACATAGCAAGTCCCTAACCTCTAAAATGCAATGCAAAATGAATTTTATCATTTTGGTCAACTGGGTCAGAGATATTACAGATCAAATAGGGCTTCCCAAAATTCTAAACAATTTACATCAACATGACATCAATAAACAAACAACTTTGAGAGATTCAAAACATAGTCAAACTGATTTGAAACAACTCAAAATTTGAAACATAGGCTCTTTGATATGGACAATAAATACTCCCAAAGCAGCGAGTCATGAAACATTACTGGGTGTGAGATATTCAATTGCAAACAAGGTATCCTGTCACTATTTGATACTTAAGCAAAAATGCAGAATTGACAAATGCTTAAAACAAGACTTCACGAAATGATTCAGAATGGTAGTTTATCATCATGGGACACATAGATGCACTAAGTGCAAGGTGTTAGAAGCATTAAACACCATTTAGGCCTCAAATGGATGGTTGGGTACAAATACATCAAAAGCATTTATAGGGCTTGATTTCTCAATGGTACTCAAAATTAGGGCTCCAATTTTGAGTCCCAATAGTGTCAAAGTGTTACAAATTTGTTATTGCTTTCATTCTTTAATGCATACAATTAGATTAGAAAAATATATGAAGGATTAATTGGAGAAGTATGATAAAGTTTTATTGATTCCTAATTCACCCTCCCCTCTCAGTAAGCTAGCCTACCTTATATTTCCAATAGTAAAGAATTGACATTTTTTGTAACATCAAAGATAATATACAATTAAACATTGGTTTTCAATAATCTCCCTATTTGGCATTGATGGAAACGCATGTCATAATATAATGAAATTATAGAGAAAAATAAAAGTAAGGATAATACCATTAGTTTCATTTTTATTCTCATCCATGAGAACTCCCTCTATCAATGTGAACTCCTTCTAACATCAATCTCTCCCTCTAGAATGATTCTCTAATTACTCTAATTACAATTTCTCCCTCTATCATCAAACTCTTCTTTACTCTTCATCTGACCTAATAGTTAACTCTTCCTTCTTGACCATTCATGCCAAAAATATAAACAATCACAAAATTTCTTGATATTGACAGTAAAATCTCCCTCTTTGGCATCTCATGCCAAAGATAGCATTCAGTGAACTTCCCATGTACCTAATGCATTGATTCATATGCAATCTACACTTTTCAATACTACATCAACTTGACTAATCTTCAACATGCTTGGTTGATGCATCACTAAAATCTAATTAGTGAGCTTTAGATAGGGGAATGACCCCTAGCTTACCTTTTACATACAAAAATGAAACCTTAGGTAATGGCTTGGTGAATATGTCTTTAATATGTTCTTTTTTATTCACATATTCTAATCTTACTTCCTTTTCTTTCACTCATTCTCTCAAGAAATGATACTTGATTGCAATGTGCTTGGTTTTGGTATGCATCACAAGATTCTTGGAAATGTTAATTAAACTAGTGTTATAATAGAAAATAACAATTGGATCCTTAATGTCTTCCTTCTATCAACATCTATTTGAACCAAACAATATTTGAACAATTGATTGCTACAGCAACATATTTTGATTTTTTTGTAGACTGAGAAATACAATTCTTCTTCTTGCTTGTCCAAGATACTAGCCTCTTTACAAGAAAGAATGTCCCACCACTAGTGTTCTTTCTATCATCAATAGTTCCCGCCTAATTAGCATCAATGAATGCTTTCAATTCAAATTTGTCTCCTTTCTTATACTATAAACCATAATCTTTAGTATCCTCTAGATACCTCGTGATTATTTTTATTGTCATCATATGATTTTCTTTGTATTAGAAGACAGTCTTGCTACCATTCCAACTACTAATGCTATATTAGGTCTTGTGTCCACTACATATTGAAGTTTTCCAATTATTGATTTGTATGTAGTCTGATCTACCTCGTTTGAATCATCATCTTTGGAAAGCTTATGTCCAGTAGACATAGGTGTTCCAACTGGTCTAGAATCCTCCATTCCAAACTTCTTCAGTATCTCCTTGATGTATTTTGATTGAGTAATATAGATACCATCCTTCTTCTATTGAATCTATAGGCCAACAATGAATTTTATCTCTCCAAACATTGACATCTAAAATTCCTTACTCATTTCCTCTAAAAAATATTTGCACAAATCATCATTTCTAGTAAATAATGTATCGTCCACAAAGATTTCTACCAACACAATCTCCTTATCTAGTCCTTCCTTAATGTATAGGTTGTTTTTATTATTAGTTCTTTAAAAACCAATCTTTATGAGATAATTATGTAACCTTTCATACCAGGCTCCAAGGGCCTGTTTGAGACCATACAAAGCTTTTTGTAATCTACAAACCATGTCCCTTTTGCTAGGATTAATGAAACCTTCTAGTTTCTCAATGTAGACTTCCTCTTCTAAGATTCCATTCAAGAATGTTGATTTCACATTCATCTAATATACTTTGAATCCTATGTGTGTTGCATATGCAAGGAGTGTTCTAACACCTTCTAGTATATAAATAGGAGAAAAATTTCTCCATAGTCAATACCTTCTTCTTGAGCATAACCCTTGCAAACTAGCCTTTTCTTTTTTCTTGAAACTTCTCCATTCTCATTCCACTTATTTCTAAATACCCATTTTGTGCCAATTACATTTTTATCCTTGGGTCTAGAAACAAGATTCCAAGTTTTATTCCTTTTAATCTAATCAATATCTCCATTCATTACTTTGATCTAGCTTTCTTTTTCTAATGCATCTTTAATTGTTCTAGGTTCAAATTCAGTAAGAAAACATGTATCTTTTAGTTTTTTTCTTGTTATTGTACCTTTTAAATGATCTCTAATGATTTGCTCAAGTTTATGATGCCTTCTGACATATCTAACAAGTTTGGGCTCCTTCTTTCTAAATTCACTAGGTTCACAATGATCTTTTGAATCATGCCTAGGTTCCATTGACTATGACTTAGGTCCATTAGACTATGACTTAGTTTGCACTAGTTGAAACTCAAGTCCTTCTAATGACTTGGGTCATTCTAATGACTCAAGTTGCACTGGCTACAACTCAAGTTACACTGGCTGCAACTTGGGTTGAATTGGAGATTTTGGGGGCTTAGGTGGTAAAGACTATGGACTCCCAATTGCATTAGATAAAGAAGCAGGCTCATAGTAAACAAAGTTTCTATAGTTTTTAGGTTCCTTACTACTTTTTTCTTCACTCTTTTCTATAAACTCATCAATCTTTACATGTGCACTTTCTATAACATTATGAGTAGATAGGTTCAGACATTTGTATGCTTTACTCTTATTGGAGTATCCCAAAAATATTCCTTCATCACTTTTTACATCAAATTTTCCTTTTCTTGACTCCTTCAAAATACAACATTTTCTTCCAAAGATTTTGAAATAAAAAACATTAAGTTTATATCCCTACCATAATTCATAAGGTGTTTTCTCTGAATCTTTCTTCAACTTTACTCATTTCAAGGTATGAATTGTAGTGTTGATTGATTCCTTCCAATATTTGATAGCAATGTTCTTCTCTATCATCAAGGTTCTTGAACAATCCATGATTGATTTATTCCTTCTTTTAGCAATGTCATTCTGTTGAGGTGTACCAGATGCAAACACTTGCCTTTGGATTCCTCTTTCATTCCAAAATTCATTGAATTCATTAGAAATGAATTCTCTACCTCTTTATGATCTTAAACATTTTAGTTTCTTTCTTGTTTCTTTCCCTACTCTAGCAAGATACCATTTGAACTTTTGAAAAGCTTATGATTTATCCTTCAAGTACATAACTAACATCATTCTATAATAATCATCAACAAATAAAATAAAGTACTTATCTCCACAGTAACTTTTTGTGTCAATAGTTCATTATAGGTTAGTGTGAACCACCTCCAACACTTCTTCAGAATGATAGTTCTTGCTTTTAAAACTTGTCTTTCCCATTTTTCCAATTTGAAAATTCTTGTACATGCTCATGTTAGGTTTCTTGAGGCTTAGAATGCCTCTTACTCTTTTTTCTTTTTTTCTTATGTTGGCCAGGTTGTCAAATTTCACATGACATAACCTTTTATGCCATAACCAACTTTCTTCTACTTGAGCTAGGAAACATGAACTTTCATTTAGATCTGGGTAGAATAGGTTACCTTTTGTTTGCTTGTCAATCCCAACTAAATTTCCTTTCTCATCCAGCAGATTGGTTTTTCCATTCATGAGTTCTACCTTAAATCCAATGTTATTCAATTGAGCCACACTAAGTACATTATGCTTCAGTCCTTCAACCCAATAAGATATATCACATTTGAGATCATTGGTTAGTGTAATACAACCTTTATCTTTCACATAATATGGTTCATCATTGCCAAATCTAACACTTCATCCATCATAGTGTACCAACTTCTCAAATTTAGATTTATCACCAGTCATATGGTGAGAATAACCATTATTAATATTTCATGTATCATTCTTACTAACATGTGAGATAAGGGCCATCTTATCATTCTCATTATCTTATTCATCCTTGATAGAAATATATACCATTTCATCTTCTTCACTACTATGAGAATATTTAGCAATGTAACAAGATTTATTACCTTTGTCTTTGTATTCCTTATAGCTTTTGGATTCCTTCTTGCCTTTGTACTTATCATGCTTTTTTTCTTCTTTTCTTTCTCTATTTGGACACCTTGCAACAATGTGACCAACTTCTTCACAAGAAAAGTAGATCAAAGGAATTTTTCCTTTGTACATTCCTTTTCCCTTGGGAAATATTCTTGCAATTAATGCTTTAATGGCTTCAAGATCATCATCAAAACCATCTTCATCTTCACTATCAGATTGCCTTTTAGAGTTTGTAGCTTTTTTCTTGAGTGATATCTTAGCTTGAAATGTAGACTCAAGGCTACTAGAGTTAGGAACATAGTTATCATAGTTATCTAACTCAAATATTGTCAACCTTCCCACTGGTGCATCCAATGTTATATCATTATTGGGATTGCATCTCATCTCTTGAATTGTTGAAACTCTAATTGCATATATAGGAAGAAGAGTTTTGAGTACCTTTCTTACCACTATCTCATCATATGTCTTTCCTCCTAAGGCTCTAATTACACACACACTAGCTTTGATACTTTCACTATATTTTGAAATGTTTTCATCTTCTCTCATCTTTATTTGTTCAAATTGACCTTTGAGACTTTTTGCCTTAGCTCTCCTCACATTTTCATCTCCTCTATAGATGGCTTTTAGCTTGATCCACATCTCATAAGTAGTACCACAATCTTCAATTTCATCAAATTCAGCATAATTCAGAGTTGGAGCAATATCAATCATCATAATAAATTATGATTCTTCTTTTTTATAATTTCTTCAATAGTCATAGTTCTAGTAGGTGCCACATACTTGGTGTTTAGGTACTTTAGGCCTGAGTCTCCAATGGTTTCCAAATGTAATCTCATGAGTTCTTGTCATGCTTAAAAGTTATCTCTGTTTAGCTTAGGGATCTCCATTTTGTAAGACATCTTGATCTTTATCTTAGGTCGTTGAAACCTTCTCTACAAGCACCAAAATCTCTAATACCAATTTTTTAAAATATAAGAAGAATAATTGAGAATGGAGGGGTGAATCAATTACCACAAAAATAAATCCCAAATCCCTTAGATGTCAATACAAATCAAAATCAAACACTACTAAAAGTGAAATATTATTGTAACTTGGTTGGCACTGAATCACTCGGTTAACACTAAGAATTATTGTCACTCAGAAATCACTAAAATATTTACTTCTTAAGATGTTTATTATTTTTAAGCACAATTAACTTAGTTTCAAAAACATAAAGCAAATAACATGAACACATATGAACCAATATTTAACACAAAAACTCAATTTGGGAAAACCACCAATTGCAACTAGTTTATTTTTCACTCTTCTGAAGTGAGCCCTATTAGGAGAAAACCCTATTAAAGGTTGCAAAAAACACTATTAGGTGTGACCCTATTAAAGGATTTAAATCACCCTATTAGGACTAGCCTTGTCAAAGTATTTAGCAAATAGTTGTTAAGCTAACTTTGTTAAGAGATTTGATACATTGCTACAATTATTAGAGCGTAATAATAATATGACCTGATTGTTGATGCAACTATATTTTTTATTTTAGATCTCTATTCTAGCTTGAATACTTTATTCTCCTTGATCAAATAAAACTCAAGATACTCTACTATCCTTCTAATTCACTTCCTTGGTTTATCTTTTCAATCCCATGCTTCTCACATTCAATCCCACAACTTGACCTTATACTTATATCTTTTACCTTGTCAAGTCAACTTGAATACACTTACAAATATTCAATATTCATCCCTTAAGTTAGATAGACTTAACAAACAAATTTATTAAGAAAAATATATTAACTAAAGAAAATCCTTCATTAGTCGACCTAGCTCAGTCAACAATAACTCATAAATACTTTCTTCAAGCTTCCTTTGGTAACCGAGTGAACTTGATTAACACTGCATCCTAAACTAAATTCCCTTTAATAATTGAGTGATCTCAGTTAACACTGGTTTTGGGAAAACTTCTCTTTGGTGTTTGAGTGAACTCGACAAACATTGTCATCCTACAAACTTCTTTTGGTGCTTGAGTGAATTTAGAAGACACTCTTTCTAAACTTTATTCTCATTGGAATGCTTGGTAGTTATTGAAAACTATCTTCATCACCTGAGTGAGCTCAGCAGACACTAACTGGTAAAGACCTGAAATTTTGTGTAAAATTAAATATAATATACAATTGAACAAGTTTTTTCAACAATATGTGGTCAAGTGGAAAATTTTGAAATTCATAGACTAATTCTACATTGTAAATGCATGTCAAAGAAAATTTTGGCAAAAATATATAATTAACATTAGTAAAATTATTCCTTAATTCTTCATGTTCTTTGCATGATGGATGCCAAATGGTTAGATTTTTTTTTTTTTTGGAAGCTATTTAATGCAAAATCCAACTCTTTTTGAAATTTAGTGTTGTTGTGTTGCTAGTTTCAAAGTAGAGTATTTTGGTCCAAACTTCACAATAAAAAGATGAGATTTCTTTGTTAAAAATAATGTATATTCAGTGGAGGCATTTCACTTGAAGGAATTTTAATATTTTTTCCTTGTGAAGTTTTCACTTGTTAATTTAATTATATTTAAAGAAATTTATTGTTAAATTATTTTTTGGGATAGCTTAAGAGAGTATAAATGTTAAATTGAAAGGATTATGTATTATATAGGGAAAATAGACTACATGTTTATTCACATAATCCTATACATACTATTGTGGATTGATTTCATTATGATTTCTTTTATTACAACAATAATCATGTGTTGATATGGAGTAAATTTCATAGCATGGCAGAAAGAACCTTGGAGGGATGTTAATTGTCTAATTGTATTGTTGACAATGTGTTCCATGATTCTATTACCTCTCTTAGTTTTACTTGTTTATACTTTCTCATTGTCAAGCTAGGTATCTTTCATGTTAGGAACAATTTTGGGGAAGCTTAACAAATTCATAGTAGGGTTGTAAAGCACTCCTACAATATTCTCTCCTTCTTACGTTCTTGGATAGGTTATGAAGCCTTGATCAACTTGGTCAATAGTTTTGGTACATGATAATATTCCAATAACTGGTTGGTAGTTTTTTTAGAATATTTCATTTTATTGAATATCTCTATTTCTTGTAAATTTAATGGTAATAATAAATTATCATTGACTGGTCAATATTCAAATGATCTTGACTCTTGTATACTTTTCACATTTTATGGATATTGATGATGTGGCATTGGTTTTATAGAGGCAGTCTTTACATATAGTATCAAAGCTCATGGTTCCACACTATGGCCTTGAGTTCATTATGCTAGACACACAACTATAAATCAAATAGCTTAAATTTATGTTATATGATTTGATGACATGGATTGCATGTTGTGTCTCATAGTTATGATTATTTTGACATAGAAGGATAGGATGCTCCTTATGTATGTTATGATTTTGGGTTGACATTACATTTTTCTAAAGATTGTCAAAATAGAAATTTTCTAGAATGACTGGTAATTTTCATACCTCAAATGGCTAGGATTATATTTTAAGTGAAATTATGTGATTGTATAATATGAAAACTATTGAATTATACTTGAAGCACTTATTTCTTGCATGTGTGATGCAAGAAGGTTGTGAAAATCTACTATCATTTGAGATAGTCAAATGATGGTTGACCTTTGCACTAGGTTAGGAGTGCCCACAAGTTCAAAATTTGTCTTGTAATAGAAATGGAAATATATCTTTTATTTTGTAAATGATATGTGATGCATATGTTGTTCAATAATTTTGATGCTAGATTCATGAGGTTCTTTGAGAAACCTAGTATGATATGTAGAAAGAACATAGATTTTGTTTGCAAAAGTATTGCATTATGCATTTTTCATTTAGAAATATCTGAGGTTACAAAAATAAAATATGTGATTATTAAGTTGTATTGCATGATATGCATGTTGAAGTTTGGTTATGTTCTTAGTGCTCCTTGGATGCAAGGCACCATGAAAAATCTACCCCCTCTTGGTTACTAGTGAGATTCATTGTGCTCTATGTGAATTGATTTTCATTTTATTTTGTTCAATTTTCATGAACTTTGATGTGATGAGGGAATAGCTTGAAAAAAATTCCTTGTGACCACCTAGCCACTGATTTTTTGTGTTACCTATCTACTGTGAATCTTGTTCACTTTTATTTTATTGGTTTTGTGCCTTTGTTTTGTACTTTGATTTGAGAGTCATGAATCTTTATTTCAAGATTTCTCAATCTTGAGGTTGCTAAGGTTTCTATATTTTTATGATGTTAGTCCTATAATTTGAAAGTGATGTCATCTATCATGTTTAATGTGGAACATTGATAGGATGTTTAAGGGAGTAGATTGTGAAGAATGTGGCATTTTTCCTCTTGCTTAATTATTTTGTCATTTTATAAGCTCACCTTCTAGTGTGGGTATAATATGGCTATTTAGGAAGGATAGAAATGGATATAGTGTGTTTTTTTTCTTACTATGTGCCAATTTTGACTCGAAATAGATATGGTTTATTTCATTTCTTTCTATCAACTAAATTTGGATCAAAGAGCTTTGGACAAAGTTGTTTATTTTACTGCATATGTGTAGATATGTTGTTACTTTATTACCCTACCACATTTTATGATTAGGATACTTAGACATATGTGGAAAGTAGTATGCTTTAGGGTTGGGAATTCTATATGTTAAGTAGGATCCCAAGGAAGTGTAAGGCTTCATGGTTGGGCAGGAAAGCACCTCAACCATATTTTATGTGATGATTGAATGGAAAGAAGGTCATAATACATCACAACATGTCCTTATATGTTGGTTAAGCACACTTACATAAAGGAAACTATAAATGTGTATTAACTTGAAGATGTGAAATTTTTCTAACTTGAAATATCCTTGACATATTGTGGTTACGAGATGGGCTTGAGATCCTAGGTCATAGAAATGAGGAAAAGTGGGTCTACAAATATTTACAAGTGATCAGTGAGCATACCTAGATGATTAACTTAATTGTACAAATCACATGGTAGATGGTATTGTACTTGTATGACATTCTTGTTATTCCATGTCTGACGTACAGGTTGAAATTTTATATGGTGCTCATTGAGGTATGATATCTTAGATTATACTTGATGTAAACATATGATGAAATGAAGTTTGACATGTAGGTCAACTTCTTGAGTATATTAATTTATGGAATATTCATGTGCTAGCATGTTGTGCTTGACAGTTTGGTCAATAATTGGCTTATAAAACGTAACTATTATTGTATCTATCATTTTGACATATAGGGCAAAAAACTAGAATGAAGTTGTATAAATAATTGGAAGATATTTTATTTACTTATTGATTCAACTATGTGTTGTTGACTTTTGGCCTATGTGACAAGTGCATGGAAATGTGGTCTTCTTGTAAGAATGCAAAAGGTTTATGTGTCTTCTTGTAAATGGATGATATAAAAGCCACACAATTATTTATGTCAATAAAAAATTGACCAAAAGTCTAAGTCAAATGCATAATGACAAAGCCTATATTGAACAACATATCGACTAGGAGTCCAAATATACAACTCAAGATGACCAAATAGTGAGTTGACATTCATTGACTAGGTTGACTGAGTCAATGTATATATGACTTCCTAATGGAAAGAATGAATGCACTAAAGTCACTAAAAATGGGGGGGAAGAATTGAAATAAAGTAGACAAGGATTGTAGCAGTTGGTGGAGGTTATTAGCCACATTCTAGAGAAGGAACTAGTCACAATCAACCGAATTTAGGAGACACATCTCTTGAATTGGAAAAAATCTCAATGAATTTTGGTCTATTGTAACTTTTTTTGGAGCCTCAATTCGATGATCTTGCTTGGGAATGGTATGTTCCATGATTTCTATACTATTATATCATTTTTTTATTTCTTTCTTAAAGGAAATTTGTTTATAGTATCAAGTACCTATAATGATTGCATGAGTTGGTTATTCTTTCATGGATTATTTTGATGCTAGCGTGTATTTGTAATATCTTCCTTGGGAAAGTTGGAGTGATTAAGAGAATAGTGTATTTGAACCTTACATTTTCCTTTTTATGATTCAAAGCCACATTTTAACTAGGAGAGATGTCCTCATTTACTACTAAAAATGCTTTTGGTTTCTCTCCATTTCTAAGAAGTATTAATCATAGTATGTCATAGATATTGCTCCCTCTTTTTAGTGTTATTTTTTTCTTTTGATCCTTTTATGAGCCATTGCATGGATCAATGCATCTATATCCAAATTTTGTGCAAAGATGCTACATTTCATGGTGTGTTTGTTTGATTGAGCATTACATAACTTTTCCCTTTTTTTGCATACCAAGTTTGTTGGACATCGAAGGTATAAGGAATAGGAAGAACAAACCACTAATGTATTTAGTGATAAGATTTATGTAAAGTTGGATTTTTTTTTAAAATGATATAACTTAATAAATAAGATGGAAATCAATTCCAATATGGTAGTGATATTATATCTCACTTCTTTGTAGTCTTCTTATGGAAACTTCTTAGGCACTGTATATATTGCCTTATCTATAGAAGTGTTCACATTGTGTCAATGAATGCTCTTCTTTAACTCAACCATTTGAGAATCATGAGTGAATTCAATGGTAGTGTGGATTGTCTCTATTTGGATTTTCTCTTTTATAGTGTTTGTTGTGAATTTCAATTAAATCACATATTCTACAGCATCATTTTTTTTCACTTGCACGATGGAAATTAGCATTGGTTAAAATAATTGTAATCATTTCTTCTCCTCTATTTTAAGAACTAATCCATCTCCATAAATGAAAAATCTCACATATGTAGTTACAAGAAGGAATTCTAGTAATATGTTGTTGTACTAAATTTGTAATGTCTAGTAACAAGCTCAAAAACCTCCAACATTCTTTTTCTTCTTCTAAAATTAGCATTTTTGGTGGGAAGATGTAAGTTGCACACAAAGAAGTATTTAATTTCCCTCTTATTACCACTTATAGGATCGGGGAACTCTACAACTCGATAACTCTTGGTATGACCCTATCTCCCTAACATAGACCTTACGATCATGGGAAAATAATTTCCTCTGGGTGAGGCATTTTGTTGAAGGTGAAGGGGGACCTAAACCATTAACCCCCACCCCAAGAAATTTTTTTAGTCAACCAACAATAAAGGAAGCCCAATCACACTTCATTCAGTATTTTGACATCTTCTCCCTTCCCCACTAGACTAGTGAAAGTTACATAATTATACATGAACCTTTCTTTGAGCTTAGAATAGTAGGGCCCTCCCTTCATGGAATTAACCTACTAGAGGTTTCCATTATGAAAGAAGGGTAATGTGTGTGTCCTTACTGGGTTGTTCTTATCTCTAATGTCTAGTAATGACAAATGATTATTTGTTTCTGATCACATATGTGTTGGAAATATAAGAGGATTAATTGAAAGGGAAGTGGTGAATCAATTACTACAAAAATAAATCCCAGATCTCTTAGATGTCAGTACAAAATGTAAATAGATAACTAAATATTGCTAAAGCTCGGTAAACACATAGAATGTTGTAACTTGGTAATAACTAGATTAGCTCAGTAAATTATTAACATATAAACCTTTAAATGTTATCTATGATTACCATTACTTTAACTTATTTGCAAACACATAAAAGAAAATAGCATGAACACATTTGCCACCAAGATTTAATGTGGAAACACAATTTGGGAAAAAACACCAATAGCAACTAGTTACTAATTTTTACTCTTGCAAAGTGAGCCTTGTTAAGAGCCAACCCTGTTAAAGGTTACAAAACACATTGTTAGGTGTGACCCTATTAAAGGATTTAATCACCCTATTAGGAGTGGCCTTTTTAGAGGTCTTGAGAAAAATTCAATGGAATTTCCACCTTGTTAAAGGATTTGCAAATATTTGTTAAGCCAACTCTGTTAGGAGATTTAGATCACTACTACAATGGTTAGAGAGTAACAATGAGATGACCTAATTTGAATGGAACTGAATTGTTGATTATAGATCTTTGTTCTGGCTTGTACTTGATCCTTCCTTATTGAATATATCTTTTTTGCTCCATAAGGATATTCTGCTCATCCTTCAAATTTGCTTCCTCTACTCACCACTAGATCTTCAATCACACCATCATCTCTTATACTTGTGCACTTTGAAATCATAACTTGACCTTATACTTATATCTTTCACTTTGTCAAGTCATCTCAAATACAACTTAGAATAATTAATATTCATCACCTTAGTCAGTTGGAATCAATAGATAAATTCAATTAAGCTTATTATGCCAAAATAAGAAAATCCTTCATTAGCTAACCTAGCTCAGTAGAAACTAACTCAAAAATGATTTCCTTTGTTAACCAAAAAAAGCTCAGTTAACGCTACAAACTTATGAAAATCCTTTAGCAATTCAGTGAGCTTGATTAGCATTGGTTCCATCCAACTTTCTTTTGTTACCTGAGTGAGCTCGATTAACACTCACTTTATGCAACTTTTCCTTCGACACCCAAGTGAACTTGGTAGACATTGCCTTCTAAACTAAGAAAACATAGGAATGCTCGGTAGGCACTGAGAATTATCTTCACTATTTGAGTGAGCTTCGCATATAATAACTAATGATGATATGATATTTGTGTAACATCAAAGAAAACACATAATTAACCAATTATATCCAACAATCTCCCTCTTTGGCATTGATGGCAACACAAAATATCATAGCACAATGAAATTTTGGATTTGGCCTTGAGAACTCCTTCTATCAGTATGAGCTCTTCCTTTCACTAGATTTAGTCTACAATAGTTGCTACCAAGTTCATTCAAAACATTCTCCCTCTTTTAGCATACCTTTTCTTCGAAAAACTTCTCCCTCTCTAGTTTCTTACTTAATTTTGGTTCCAAAAATTTCTTAGAGATATGACAGTAAACTTCTTCCTCTTTGACAACACATGCCAAAGACAATAACTCTATAAATACCATAGTACCTTAAGTATTGATTCATCTACAATATGCCCTTGCCAATTTTGCATCAACGTATTGATCTTCAATAAGTTTTGGTTGATGCATTCACTAAATTTCATTTAGTGAATTTCAGATAGGGGAATGACTCTTAGCTTACCTCTTAGATATAGAAATGCATCCTTAGGTAATGGCTTGTTGAATATGTCCATAATCTATTCTTTTGTATTCACATATTCCAATGTGACTTATTTATCTTTCACTAACTCTCTTAAGAAGTGATATTTTATAGCAATATTCTTTGTTTTGGAATGTATTACTAGATTCTTTGATATATTGATTGCACTAGTGTTATCACAATATATGACAACTAGATCTTTGATTTCTACCTTCATTCCTTCCAATAGTTGTTTGAACCAAATAATGTTAGAACAACTAACTATTGTTGCTACATAGTATGCCTTTGTTGTGGATTGAGATGTACAATTTTGCTTCTTGCTTGTCCAAGATACTAGTCTTTTACCAAGAAAGAAAGCTCCATGACTAGTGATTTTTCTATCATCAAGACTTCCTGCTCAATCAGCATCAGTAAATACTTTCAAGTCCAAATTGCCTCTAAGCTTGTACCATAAACCATAGTCTTTAGTACCTTTTAGATATCTCATGATTCTCTTGATTGCCATCATGTGATTTTCTTTAGGACTTGTTGAGAATCTTTCCACTATTCCAACTACTAGAGCAATATTAGGCATTGTGTGTACTACATACTATAATTTTCTAATCTGATCTATAGGTTGTGTTATCTACTTCTTTGCAATCATCATTTTTGGAGAGCTTATGTCTAGTAGACATAGGTGTTCCAACTGGTCTTGAATCTTCCATTCCAATTTTTTTCAATATCTCCTTGATATACTTAGATTGAGTGAAGTAGACACCATTCTTGTTTTGTTGTATTTGCAATCCAATAAAGAATTTTATTTCACCAAACATGGACATCTCAAATTATTTACTCATTTCTTCTAAGAATGCTTTGCATAAATCATCATTTCTTGTAAATAGGGTTTCATCAACAAATATTGATACTAACACAATCTTCTTATCTGGTCCTTCCTTGATATATAGACTACTATTATCATTTGTCCTTTGAAAACTAGTCTGTACCAAGTAATTATGTTATCTTTCATACCACACTCTAGGGGCTTTCTTGAGACCATATAATGCTTTATGTAGTTTTCAAACCATGTCTCTTTTGCTAGGATCTACAAAAGCTTCTTGTTGTTCAATGTAGACTTCTTGATCAAGAATTCTATTCAAGAATGTAGATTTGACATCCATTTGATATACTTTAAATTCTCTATGTGTTGCATATGCTAGTAAAGTTCTAACGCCTTCTAGTCTTGCTACAAGAGAAAAAGTCTCACCATAGTCAATACCTTCTTCTTGAGAATAACCTTTGCACACTAATCTTGCTTTGTTTCTTGATACTTTTCCATCTTCATTCAGTTTATTTCTAAATACCCATTTTGTACCAATTACATTTTTATCCTTGGGTCTAGGAACAAGATTCCAATTTTTGTTCTTTTCTATCTGTTCTATCGCTTCATTCATTGCTTCAATCCAACTTTCATTTTCTAGAGCATCCTTAACACTTCTAGGTTCAAATTTAGCAAGTAAACATGTACCTTTTAGTTTTCTCCTTGTCATTGTTCCATCTGATTTGTCTCTAATGATTTGATCAGGTGCATGATGTCTTCTAACATATCTTACTAGTAGAGGCTCTTTGGTCTTTGAATGAGTTCCACCATCTTCTTCTTGAATTTTAGTTTTGAGCTTGAGTTCTTCTATCTATGACTCAGGTACATTAGGCTTGGTTTGAACTAGCTCAATAGCCTCTAATTGTGACTCGGGTCCTTATAGCTCAGGTTGCACTGTCTGCAACTCAATAACTATTGGAGTTTTTGGGGACTTGAGAGGTGAAGCTTCTCTTCTCTCAGATAGATTTGGTAGAGTATCAGGCTCATATTAAACAAATTTGATGTAGTCTTTAACTTCCTTGTTGCTTTCTTCTTCACTCTTGTTTGCAAATTCATCAATTCTGACATGTGCACTTTCTATAATTTTGTGAGTGGAAAAATTCAAACATCTATATGATTTACTTCTGTAGGAGTATCCTAGAAATATGCCTTCATCACCTTTTATATAAAATTTTCCTTTTCTAGATTCTTTCAATATATAACATTTTCTGCCAAATACTTTCAAGTAACTTACATTAGGTTTGTAGCCATACCATAACTGATAAGGTGTCTTGTTTGAATTTTTCTTCAACTTAACTCTATTCAAGGTATGAATTGTAGTGTTGATAGCTTCCTTCCAATATTTGAGAGCAACATTCTTTTCAATCATCAAGGTTCTTGCACAATCCATGATAGATCTATTTCTTCTTTCAGCTATCCCATTCTATTGTGGTGTACCAAGAGCTAATACCTATCTTTTGATTCCTCTATCAATGTAGAAATTATTGAATTCATGGGAACTTGAATTTTTGAAAGGCTTTTGATTTTTCTTTTAGGTACATTACTGTCATCATTCTAGAATAGTCATCAACAAAAAGAATGAAAAACTTTTCTCCATTATAACTCTCTATTCCAATAGGTCCACATAAATTTGTATGAAAAATTTCCATGACTTCTTCTGACAGATACTCTTTTCTCTTGAAGCTAGTCTTTCCTATCTTACCAATTTGGCACTTATTACATAGATCCATGTCAGGCTTCTTTAAACTAGGAATACCTCTTACTCTTCTATGTGTGATGATCTTGACCAAATTATAAAAGTTCACATGACATAGCCTTTTGTGCCATAACCAACTTTCCTCTACTTGAGCAATAAATCATGAACAATCACTAAGATAAAGAAAATAGATTACCTTTTGTTTGCTTGCTAGATCCAACTAGATTTCATTTCCCATCCAGCAGTTTGGCCTATCCATTCATGAATTCTACCTTGAATCCAATGTTGTTCAATTGTGCCACACTCAGTCAATTATGATTTAATCCTTCAACCCAATAAGCATTGTCACATACAAGTTCTTTAGTCAACAAGATACATCCTTTGTATTTTATGTTACAAGGTTCATTGTTTCCAAATATTGCACTACCTCCATCATAATATTCCATCTTCTCAAATTTTGTTTTGTCACTAGTCATATGATGTGAGTAGCCACTGTCAATAATCCATATATCATTTTTTCTAACATGAGAGATAAATGTCATCTTATCTCCTTCATCATCAAATTCATCTTTCACAGCAATATATACCATTTCATCTTCACTATTATAAAAATATTTAGCTATAGAACAAGATTTCTTACCTTTGTCATTGAAGA
The DNA here is from genome assembly GCA_028749045.1 of Cupressus sempervirens. Classification (NCBI taxonomy): domain Eukaryota; kingdom Viridiplantae; phylum Streptophyta; class Pinopsida; order Cupressales; family Cupressaceae; genus Cupressus; species Cupressus sempervirens. Next base: position 802,447,212 of record CM053783.1, on the reverse strand, counting down.
TCTTGTAGTTCTTGGAGTCCTTCTTGCCTTTATGCTTTTTACTTTTATTCTCATCCTTGATTTCCTTGTTTGGACACCTAGTAGCAATGTGAACAATTTCTTCACAAGAAAAGAAAATCAGATGAACTTTACCTTTGTACTTTCCTCTGCCTTTGGAATACTTCCTTGCAAGTAGGATTTCAACAACTTCAAGATCACTATCTAAACTATCTTTTGATGATTCATCTTCTTCACTTCTTGATTGACAAGATTTTCCCTTTTTTTCCCTTTTCTTTGAGTGAGAGTTTAGCTTTAAATGTAGATTCAATGTTCTTTGAAGCAAGAACATAGTTATCATAATTGTCTAACTCAAAAGCTGTTAATCTTCCAACTAGAGCATCCAAGCCGATTTTTTTATTTGGATCACATCTCATTTCTTGAATAGAAGATACTCCTTGATCTCTCCTCCAGATTGTTTGATTGCACTTACATTGACCTTGATCCTTTCAACATATTTTTCAATGTTTTCATCTTCTCTCATTCTCATTTGATCAAATTATCCTCTAAGGCTTTCTACTTTGGTTCTTCTTCCATTTTCATCTCCTCCATAGATATCTTTCAATTTGTTCCACATTTCAAAAGTAGTTTTGCAATCTTTTATCTCATCAAATTCAACATAACTAAGAGTAGATGCAATATCCATCATCATGATATTATGATTCTTCTTTTTAGCAATTTCTTCAACTGATAATGTTCCAGTAGGAGTCTTATATTTAGCATCAAGATTCTTGCAACCTGAATCACTGATGGTAGCCAGATGAAGTCTCAAAAGTCCTTGTCATGCCACAAAATTGTCTATGTTCATCTTAGGAATCTTTCTTTTGTAATACATTCTGATCTATAGCTTAGCTCCTTGAAACCTTCTCTACAAGCACCAAAAGCTCTGATGCCAATTGTTGGAACTATAAGAGAAGTAACCAAGAGGGGAGGGATGAATCAGTTACTACAAAAATAAATCTCAAATCCCTTAGATGTCAATACAAAATGCAAATAGATAACTAAATACTGCTAAAGTTTGGTAAACACATAAAATGTTGTAACTTGGTAATAACTAGATTAGCTTGATAAATAATTAACATATAAATCTTTAAATGTTATCTATGATTGTCATTACTTTAACTTATTTTCAAACACATAAAAGAAAATAGCATGAACACATTTGACACCAGGATTTAACATAGAAACTTAATTTGTGAAAAACCACCAATAGTGACTAGTTATTTATTTTCACTCTTCTGAAGTGAGCCCTATTAGGAGCCAACCCTGTTGAATGTTACAAAACACACTGTTAGGTGTGACCCTATTAAAGGATTTCATCACCCTATTAGGAGTGGCCTTGTTAGAGGTCTTGAGAACAATTCAATGGAATTGCCACCTTGTTAGAGGATTTGCAAATAGTTGTTAAGCCAACTCTGTTAGGAGATTTAGATCACTACTACAATGGTTAGAGAGTAACAATGAGATGACCTAATTTGAATGCAACTAAATTGTTGATTAAAGATCTATGTTCTATCTTGTACTTGATCCTTCTTGATTGAATATATATTTTCTACTCCACAAGTATATTCTTCTTATCCTTCAAATTCACTTCCTCTACTCACCATTAGATCTTCAATCATATCATCATCTCTTACACTTGTACACTTTAAAATCACAACTTGACCTTATACTTATAACTTCCACTTTGTTAAGTTAGCTCAAATACAACTTAGAATAATTAATATTCATCAACTTAGTCAGTTGGAATCAATAGATAAATTAATTAAGCTTATTATGCCAAAATAAGAAAATACTTCATTAGCCAACCCAGCTTGGTAGAAACTAACTCAGAAATTATTATTTTTGTTAACCAATAGAAGCTCAGTTAACATCAAAAACTTAAGAAAATCCTTTGGCAACTGAGTGAGCTCTATTAGCACTAGTTCCATCCAACTTTCCTTCATTACTTAAGTGAGCTCAGTTAACACTCGCTTTCTACAACTTTTCCTTCGACACCCGAGTGAACTCGATAACACTGCCTTTTGAACTAGGCAAACATAGGAATGCTTAGTAGACACTAAGAATTGTCTTCACTGCCTAAGTGAGCTTGGCATATACTTATCGATGATGATATGACATTTGTGTAACATCAAAGACAACACACAAGTAACCAATTGTATCCAACAATATGAGATAGTTAATATAGAATTATAATAGCATGTACCGAATGTCGTATGTAATCAAGTGGAAACTTTTGAAGTTCATGGACTAATTATGCATTCTAAATGAATGTCAAAGAAAAATTTGACAAAAATATATAAATGTCTTATTTGAAGTATGAGAAAGTAATGACCAACATTTCTTTGGTTATTAAAGTTGAACCTTAATTTAGTTATGTTGGAATACTTTAGAATAACTAAGAGGGGTGGTGAATTAGTTATCCAAGGTCCAGATGTATAAATAAAACTTTTCAATGCTTAGCGAACCCATAAAACATTCATAACCATGCTTGCATCCTACTAGATTATACAATCACTAAAACTTGTATATTACTATCAAATTAATTTGTAGAAATGTAAAGCATAAAACATAACAGATTCATCAACACACTTGAAACAATGATTTACATGGAAACCCAATTTTGGAAAACCACCAATGACATGCTACTCCTTTTCACCCTTTTGAAGTGATGCCCTATGAAAGGCCAACCATGTTAAAGGTTACAATACACATTGTTAAATGTGACCTAGTTAAGGGATTTCAATCACCCTATTAGAAGTGAGCCTTGTTAGAGGACTTTAGGCCATTCACTTTGAATGCCACCCGATTAAAGGATTTAAAAATGACTGTAAAGTCAACCTTAATCCAAAGGATTTACCCTAGATTGATACAATTATTAGAAAGTAATAGTAGAGCTTAGATCTTATACAACTTACAACTTCTCTTGCAGATTACATATCTCCATGTAGTCCTCCATTCTGCTTGACCTTTGTAGCTCTTATAGATTGTTCACCCTTCAAGAATTCATCTCCTTAAGCCTTCTTGCTTAACATGCCATTATAGACTCTTTTCTTGGGTCACTTGATGAAGGAAAACCCTTAACTCCTTCTCTTCCTTAGGTTCTCACACATGAAAACTTTTCTTCATGATCAAACATTCCTATAAATAGGAAATTTTGATATTTTCCTGCTCATTTTCCATCGTCCAATTTAGGGTTCAGATGGATTAGGTAGGATACAATGTATCTACCCCATATATCATATCTCTTCTAGGAACTTCTCCTAGAATTTATTTGAATTCACCTAAAAATAGTTTACCTTAAATTTTGTGCCACCAACTCATCGACCTTATCTTTCACCTGGTTCACAAATTTTAAGAAAATAAACTTGTCAGCTCAAATTTAGTGAATCATTGATCTTTAAAATAATGCAAGAGCTCAGCATTATCAACCTTCTAATGCTCAACACATATTGCATTGCTTGGCATCAATTGTAAAATCACTCGACATCAACTAAAGTAAACTGATGCTCAACATCAACTAAACTTTACTCGATATCAACTATCTTGCTTGGCATCCACTAGAATTTTCTTTCACTTGGCTCTAACTAACTTTCTACTCGGCTTGTACGAACTTTGCTCGGTACCTACTATCCACTCAATCAATCTTGGCAGACAAACTTTGTTTAACTTGTTCTTCTAAACTTTCTTAGTGTAGCCAACATTTGTAACCTTAAGTAGATTATCAATACATCATGTCATCACTATCTTAACTGATCCTTGTACTTCATTACATAATCATAACTCAACCTTTCCTCTAGGTGATTTTGGTACATCTTATTGATCAAATCCTCTTCTTCAATCAACCAAGTGATAGTACTTTAATCTTATAAGTATTTATATTATGAGAAAATAGTTGGTTTAACATCAATGACATCAAAAATGATTGAAACACACAATCTTCTTCAACAATTATCTTTTCAATCATATCTCAACAAGTTACACATAAGTAATAATTATTTATCAACTATTTCTTATGATTCTTGAGATGGCTCAAAGAGTGTGTGATCTACTACGATTATGTTTTGATAGAACATTAGTAAAATTATTCCTTAAGTCTTCTTCTCCTTCTTTGTATGATGGGTGCTAAATGGTAAGATTTACTTGTTTTGGCAATTATTAAATGTGAAATCCAACTCTTTTTTAAATTTAGTTTTGTTGTGTTTCAAACTTCAAAATAGAGCATTTTGTTTCAAAATTCACATTAGAGAGCTAATCTATTTATTTTTATGTGTGACATGAGAGCTAGAGAAACACTATTGACTACACTTCTTGAAATTCAATAGAATCAAGTAAATTCACTTGCTACTTCACATTTAACTTGAAAAGCTTTAGAAAATAGTTTTTAAGGAGATGCACATTCTAAGAAGTTGAGGCTACAAAGTTGGATTTGTGCATTTCAAGATGCTAAAATGATGAAAGATGAATCTGTAAGAATATATGTAGGCAAGATATCAAAAATTACTATAGGTATCAAATCTCAAGGAGGAAACAAATAAGATGATGAGGTTATATGGAAGATATTGAAGACTCTAACACCACAATTTAAGTTAGTAGTTTAGATGATACAGTTTTTGATATCATGTTCCAAAAATTTCACAAAGGAGTCATTGGTTAGAAGACTTGAAGCAAGTGATAATGAGCTTAGACAGTTTGGAGAACTGACCAAAATAGAGACAGCTTTCAGTGCCTTGAACATTTGACCTTGTCTATCAAGGATCACAAGTGCTATAGGATATTTTGCTAGCAGTAAGAGATCTAAGGAAAATAGAAATATTGAAGAAGGAGTAGCCCTTCTGGTAAAAAGAGAAAAAGGAAGTAAGAAAATCTTTAAATTTTGGACTTGTAATGAATATGGTCATTACGCATCTAAGGGTTCTAAAAGAGATAAAAAGTATAAAGGAAATTAGAAATCTAGAAGAGACAGAGAGTGTTTGTATGCAAATAAAGATAATGATTTTGATGAACAAGTAGTAAGTGCTAGTGATGATGAAATAGGATTTGTGGTAATTAAAGAAGAAAGTTCAGAGAAAGTAGCGTTGGTGTCACATGTCAAGAAGATATTTGATTGGATAATTGATAGTGATTGTTCACATCATATTACCATTGATATGAACAGGTCTGTTAACTTCAAAAAGTCAAGATGGGGGCATTGTTAGAGTTGGAAACAATGCAGCATGCCAAGTTAAAGGTGTTGGATCTATAACTCTTGATGGTAAAATTAACATTGAGGATGTATATTTTTTTCATGGTTTAAAGCACAATCTTTTGAGTGTTCAACAACTAGTGGACAAAAGTTATCAGTTGTAGTTCACAGAGAAAACATGCATGATCAAAGATAAAGATGGAAAGGTAATTGGAACAGCAACAAGATCTAGAGGTAATTTATTTCAATTGAATCCTCCCAAAATGACATATTTGGTTGCAAAGGTAGATGATAGTTGGTTATGGCATAAAATATTTTGTCTTATAAACTTTGATAGTATTGTGAAGACTAGTAGAATGTTTGCAGTTAGAGATTTGCCAAAGATTGTAAAGCCTACTAACACAATTTGCAAGGAGTGTGTTTTGGCAAATCATAATAGAACTTCTTTTCCCAACAAGAAGTTTACCACTACAGTGAAGTTGGAGATTTTACACACAGATCTCAATGGTCCTACCAAGACTAAAGGATTCTATGGTGAAAGGCATTTTATGATTCTAGTGGATGACTTTTGTAGAATGATGTGGGTTGCATTTCTTAAAGAGAAATATGAGGCATTTGATAATTTTAAGATATTTAAGAATAGAGTTGAGAATGAATCTAGTATGAAGATTAAATGTTTAAGATCAAATAGAGAAAGAGAATTTACTTCAAATGAGTTTAACATGTTTTTGAAGAAAATGGAATTAAAAGATAGTTATCAGCGCTAAGAACCCTAAATAGAATGGTGTTGCATAGAGAAGGAACAAGTCAGTTACAGAATTTGCAAGAGCTATGTTAGTGGAGAATGAAGTATCCAAGATATTTTGGAGAGAAGCTATGAATATAGTAGTCTATATTATGAAAAGAGTACAAGTTAGGAAAGACACAAACAAGACCCCTTATGAACTATGGTTCGGTCACTCACCTATAGTTAGGTATTTCAAAAAAATTGGAAGTGTTATATCAAAAGAGATGGTGATATTGGTAAGTTTGATGCTAGAAGTGATGAAGGTATGTTTCTTGGTTATTCATTGAAAAGCAAGGCTTATAGATGTTATAATCTAAGAACTAAGACTATTATGGAAAGTGTAAATGTGAGAATTGATGAGAAATTTAGGATACAAGAGAGAATAGTTGATTACGATTCATATGATGTTATTACTAAGCCAAGGAATGATGAAGTATTTCTTAAGACTAATAATTATTTGCAAAGTGAAGGAGAGGCAAGGCAAGAACAAAAATCAAAACCGTCAATAGAGCCAAGATTTGAGATAGCAACTCCTACTTTGGGAAAGAATATGATAAAGAATCGCCCATCTAAGCAGATCATTAGAAGAAAATAAAAAGGTGTGATGAAAAGAAGTAGAATCAATGAAGAACTATGCTTGATATCTCAAGTTGAGCCTAATAATGTAGATGAAGCATATAAAGATGATTATTGGAAACAAGCCATGAAAGAGGAATTGGATCAAATAGTAAAAAATGAGACATGGGAATTGGTCCCCAGACTAGCAGACAAGAATGTGATAAGAACAAAATGGGTATTCAAAAAAAAAATGAATGAACAAGGAAAATTTGTAAGAAAAAAAGCAAGATTGGTATGTAAAGGTTACTCACAGCAAGGGATAGATTATGAGGAGACCTATGCTCTAGTGGCTAGAATAGAAGTAGTAAGATTATTCTTAGCCTATGCAACATAGAAGAAAGTTAAAGTATATCAGATGGATATCAAGTCAACATTTCTAAATGGAGAACTTGAAGAAGTGTACATTGAGTAGCTTGAAGGATGTCCTTTGATAGATGACAAGGATATAGTATGCAGAATGAGGAAAGCATTATATGGTTTGAAGCAAGCACCCAAAATGTCATATACAAGGTTGGAAAAACATTTGACAAAGCTTGGATATAGAAAAGGTATGGCAGGCAGTAATCTATATTGGAAAGAAACTAATGATGGTTTGATGATCTTGGTAATATTTTTTGATGACATCATATTTGGAGGAAATGATGAAGAAAGTGAGAAGTTTTCTGAGGAGATGAAGAAATAATTTGAATTGAATATGATAGGAGAGATAAAATATTTTCTAGGATTGCAGATTGTATAGAATAAAGAAGGAATCTTTATTTCTTAGACTAAGTACTTGAAGGATTTATTGAAAAGGTTTAGTTTGGAAACATGCAAACCTATTGCAACAACTATGGTAACTAGACATAGGTTATCTACAAATGATGAGACACCTACTATTGAGTAGAAAAAGTATAGATCTATGATTGGAGGATTGCAATATCTAACTCACACAAGGCTAGATATAGCAAATATAGTTGGAACTATTACAAGATTCCAAGTGTTGGATACAATTGTTCAATTGTGTGTTGTCTTTGACATTACACAAATGTCATATCAGTCAACAGATAGAGTCTACAGAGCTCATTTGGTCAAAAAAGAAAATTACAAAGTCTACCAAGCATTCTTGAAAATTACTCTGTGGAAACAATTTCTACTGAGCTAACTCAAGTGTTAAAAGATTTTGTGGCAGTAGTCAGTGGTAACCAAGCTAACATGGTTAGCAAAGGAAAGTTAGTGTTTACCGAGTTCACTTGGTCTCCAAAGGATTTTGTAGAGTTTGCAGTGTTCACTGAGCTTTAGTTGGTTAACACTGGAAATCATTTTTGGAGCAGTGTTTATCGAGCAGGGTCAACCAATGAAGGATTTCATTATTTTGGAAAATAAAGCTTAATTATTTTATATAATGATTATAGCCGACTGATGTAATGATTATTGATAATTATAACTTGTAAATGAGCTGACTTGACAATTTGTAAGCTATAAATAAAAGGTCAAGTTGTGGATTCTAAAGTGTAATGAGTGAGCATGCAAGTGTGTTGATTATGTGGAGAGGAAAGTGTGAGAAAATTTTGAAGAAGGATCAAATATCCTTGAGGATCAGCAAAGTTGTATTCATTCAAAAGAGGATCTGGTAAAGTATAATAGAGATCTATATCAAAAATTTAGTTGCATCTCATTTAGGTCAAGTCATTGTTACTTTCTCACCATTGTAGCAATGATTTCTAAATCTCTTAACAAATTTGGTCTAACAGCCATTTTGTAATCCTCTAACAAGGTGACAATTCTTTTGAATTGTTCTAAATACCTCTAGTAAGGCCACTCCTAATAGGGTGATTAAATCCTTTAACAAGGTCACACCTAATAATGTGTTTTGTAACCTTTAACAAGGTTGGCTCCTAATAGGGCTCACTTCAGAAGAGTGAAAATCAATAGCTAGTTACTTGGTGGTTTTTTCCATATTGGGTTTCCACATTAAATCTGGTGTCTCATGTGTTTATGTTATTTTCTTTATGGTTGCATGTTAATCATTGTGAATGTTTAAGTTATGTTAAAGATAACATACACTGCATCTACCAAGTTACAGCATTTTTTTGTATAGCTACTGAGTGATAGTAATAACTAGTTTTATAAGACATCTAAGGGATTATGAATTATTTTTATGGTAATTGATTCACCCCCCCACCCACCCGCAGCTACTCCATCTACATTTCCAACACCAAGTTGATCCAAGAGAAGCACATTATGCAATAGTCAAAAGGATATTTAGACATCTAAAATGAACATTTGAGTTTGGATTATGGTATAATAGATCTAATGATTTCACTGTAAGTGCTTATACTGATGCAAATTGGGCAAGCAGTATGGATGATAGAAAGAGCACTAGTGGTGGTGCCTTTTTTCTTGGAGGAATATTGGTTTCTTGGCTAAGCAAAAAGCAAAGTATGTTGTAGTAGCAAACAATTGCAATCAAGTCATTTGGATGAAAAAGATGCTAAAGGATATAAGGATGGAAATAAATGAACCTGTTGTTATATATTGTGACAACATAAGCATGGTAAATATGTCTAAGAATCTAGTGTTTTATTCTATGACTAAGCACATTTCTATTAAGTATCATAAGTAGAGAGAGTAAGTTACAGAATGGGAAATTAGATTGGAGTATGTAAGCACTAAAGAGAAGATTGTAGATATATTCACTAAGCCTCTTCCCAAATAGACTTTTGAGTATTTGCAAGGTATGGTTAGGGTTATTCCTCTTCCTACATCAGAGTAGATGATGCAAGAGTGAATCACTCTAGTGTAATAGAGCACCATTTTTGTCTGGACAAAATGTTGATGCTTCCTATATGGTGGAGTATCTATGATGGATAGAATCATCTAGGAATCTTGTTTTGAATAGTGTCTTTTGACACTTGAGCTAAGTAAGAATCAGTTGTTGCAGAGTTTGATGTAGAAAATTTGGTTGCTAAAACCTTTGACATTGATTTCAATGGGGGAGATTTTTGGCATGAAAAATAGCATGGAAAAATAGTATGCATAATAGATTAAAGATGTTTGGCATGAAAAATAGCATGGAAAAAAGTAAGCATAATAGTTTGAAAAGTTTAGCATGAGTACAGTATGTTCAAAAGAAGTACAACATGAAATAACAATTTGATAGAAAATACACTAAGGTATATCAATGAGGGAGAATAATTGATGAAGAGGATTTAAAAAGTAAGATGAATAGTCTTTTGTTGGTATTATTGGAACTAAAAGTTTTTCATCTATGTTGCCATCAATGCCAAATGGGGAGATTGTTGCAAGCATAAATTCTAATGATATTCCTATGGGGGAGTATTATAGATATGTTACTACAATGATATGTTGCATTCATGACTGAGTTTGTCATTGATGTCAACATAGCAGTTTTATGTCGTATCTTACAGAAGAACAAAAGAAAGATCAAGTTGGTACGGATGGCTAGTCAAGTATTATAACTATCCAAGGTTATGGGAGATACTTCTAAGTATCTAGTATATGCAGCTAATGTCAAAAGAAGAAATGATAAGTCTATAAGACGTTATGTAAGTTTTGGTGATGTATGTTCTAAGATAGAGTTTACAGAGGCATGTTCTAGTAAACTTGTTATAACTCTTAGTAGAGTTGATATTCTAAGGATTCAAGTTGAGGACATGAAGAAGACATGTTGATGATGTGACTAAGATCACTCATCATAATATTTCACGTAAAAAAAGATATTCAAGTTGCAAGGTGGAAGATTAATGTTATCATTAAGTGTAATGTGTTCTTAATGTGGTCTTAGAATAATTATTTGAGAAGGTCTAACAACTGACTTAGGGAATTTTTTTGAGGACTCAATATAAAGGAAGGACATTTTCCTTTATCATGTAATGGAATGATATGTTTTTATGATTGATGATAAGTAGCAGTAAGAGCAGAATGTAAGGTTGAGTAGAGGAGTGTAGAAGTGATGGAATCTTCATTGTCAAGGTATTGTTGAGTGATCCGAGGTTTAATATTTGGATCCAAGGTTTGTGACCTAGTCTACAAGGTCTAATAGTGATTGGTTCAGTTCATAGAAGGAAAGAAGAAAATAATAGCAAATTGAATGTTTGAGCAGTGAGCTCTTCTTGTAGTTGAAATTGGATGTTTAGGCAGTGGGCTCTTCTTGCATACATTGTACTACAACTCCTAACAAGTCTAGAATCTCCTAATGGGGATTCAAAGTCTCCTAATTGGGACTCTATGTACTAAATATTACAATAGACTCCTAATAGGTTCCATCCTCTAACAAGGAATATTTATATTAGTGCATCATCTTGTGGGCATCATTCCCACTGGGGTTTTCCCTTTGATCAAGGGTTTCCCTAGTTAACATATATGGTATAATTATCTATGTGCATATTATTATGGTTTTTTTTTACTTTGGTTTAATGATTAAGTTTGTTTAAAGAAGATGAATGTTTTAAATATCAAATAATTGATTCACCCCCGCCCCCCCCGCCCCTCCTAGTTATCTTGGTGGACTATTGTTTCTAACAATAAATTCATTGTTCAAAGAGATACATCCTTTTCCTTTTATGCAACAAGGTTCATTATTTCTAAATCTCAGACTACCACCATCATAATGTTCCATGTGCTAAAACCTTGTTTTGTCTCCAGTCATATGATGTGAGTAGCCACTATCAATAATTTGTTGGTCTTTTACACTATTAAGCAAAAAAATACCTAATACCAACATAGTAAATATTAGAATAACTTAAGGATTATCTATTTCCCATAATCAACAAGATGACCTTCACCTATGGACCCAACTTTAACAAAATCCTAAGAGATTTCCTACTCTTTGGCTCTACAAAACCAAGGGGGATGCACCTAAGGGATAAAAATATTCACAACTTGATATTATATACACTTATTATTCAATTCATTAAATTTTATAACAATATTCATCCCTTACAGCAGATTGGTCACAATTCTTCTTAGATCTACAAATAATTTTGGGCATTAGCAGCTAACTAAGACTCAAAGGTTAAATGTAAACAAGTATTGACCAGCTATGACATTCTTCGTACATTTAAAGAAAGATTGATATTAATTTTTAGATGTTTAAATGACATCTATCTAAGATCTTTCATGTGCTAACTAAAATAGTTGATCAGTGCCTCATCCATTAGGATTTAGTTTCTTTCCAATTTTCTTGACCTAATTGACTGCATTACAATCAATATAATTAGTAATTCTCTCTACAACTCATTCTTACATAAATCCTTCCTAATGCCTAGAGAATTTGTTACATTCATTGAAGCATTTACTCAATTCATTGAATCAAAAGCAATAATGAATTGACATACAACTTATCCTAGTTGTATTAAACTGAACAAGCTTTGCTCATACAATCTCAAAATTAACAACCATTAAAAATGCAGACAAGACTTTAAGAGAAAAGATAATAGGGATAGTTCATCTTTGTATTAATCTTCTTTGAAAATTATATAACATTGGATAATACTCAAAAAAAATCAAAATAAGACACCATGATCATGGACAATTAATGTACTCTCAGAATTTGCAGAGAAAATACATCAAAGGGTTGATATCAAGAAAGACTAGACCAAGCAAAGCTTTAGCAAAACTAAATTATGCAATGACTTAGACCCTTTCTCTAACCTTGGGATCTCACTTATATAATGTGAGATGCAATAAGCTTCAGACATTGAGAAATAGATAACAAACCTTAAGACAAAAAGATATAGAATGTTACTGCCATAAAAGACAAAAAATAATACAATAGAAAGACTTTACAAAAATTCTCTTGTGGGGGCCACTTTCTACTATACTTTTCATTCTAAGAGGTTCATGATTGGTTTCAAATTTGTTGGTGCTCTATGGATGGTGTAACCAATGAAGTTGCAGGTGGTGGACTTGATTCAAATGTATGTAGAGTTACTTTAACTCAAGAGTCTCCATCCATGTCATCATGCAAAATTAAAACAATAATTACATCTATTTTTTCTGTGGTGATGTCATCAGTTTGGACCATTGTGCCTCTTACTGCAGTTAGTTGCTCTTCTTTGTCTTCTACTGCCTGAATAGATGTATTCATTTTTTGTATTTCATCTTGGCCTATTTCCTCATCATCAATTTCTTCAATTACTAACTACTTTGAATGTACAAAATCTTCCATCCATTTATTAAAATTTGTATCATCTAGCCAATCAAAATTTAGAACCTCTTGCTATTTCTTAATCAAAAAATCTCTTAGCTTATCAATTTCAGCAAAATCTTCTCTAATGGAGTTATAAAATAGTTGCACCTTAACAACCTCCTTAGTTGTCATTGCCCATAGAAAATGCCCCTTTTCACTTATAATTCCATTTATTTTGTGACATAATAAATCATCTAATTCTTTACCCCATTCTTCCTTTTCTTTCAATTTATCTATTTTTTTAATTGCATGGGGAAAGAGTTCAAAATTCTCAGCAAGATATTTTGAAAAACAAATTATTATTTTCTTTTGAACTACAACCCTTTTTTCATCAAAATCAGATAAATCACTTGCCACATCAAAAGTCTTTTCTATATATGGATAAGATGAACTAATAACTAAAATCATCAAAAGGGTAACATCTTTATTCTTGTTGCCCCACTTACCCATGATGGGTTTTAAAGTTTCTTCACCACTTTTTATTTCATCCCACATGTTCATTATTATTCACCAATTGTTCATGAAATGTTGGCCAATCAATCTTATCTACTAAATACAAGATTGTTTTCCTCATTCTATCTTCATACAAATCATTCAGCTCAATATGTAAGGCCCAAAGTTTATTCTTTTCTTCTTCAGATTCTTCAGTAGTATAGAATTATGGCCTTTGTGGGGTATCAAGCAATTTTACCAAGGGAGTTGACTTGAATAGTTCAACTAGGGCGTGAGGATAAGTAATTCAGGGCCAGCTTGATTCTCCCACTTTTCTTTTTCCTAATTGCTTATCCATTTGAGCTACCTGAGCCTCTAATCAATGTATTTTATTTCCTCTCTCCTCATATGCCTTCAGTATTTCTTCAAAATTGGCATTGAGCCCAGGAATTTATTTTTATCTTTTTTAGCAACCACCACCCCAAAGTCCATCATCTTCCTAGTCATTTTAGACACTTTTTCACTGTCTACCTCATCTACTCTATATACCATGAGGCTACCTATATGCTTAGCACTTGAAATTTCTCGTAGCCTAGTTTTGTCCCTTTTTTCAATAAACCATATCACCAATGCTTAGTGATCATTTTTGTATTTTAAACCTCTATGTGCCTATAGGATTTCTTCCTTAGTTTTAAACTAAGTATCCTTTGCCTTCCTAATAGAATCAAAAATCATAACATTGGCTATGTCCCATTCAGGCGAGATTAAGACTCTTGAGTCTTCTAGTAATTTCCTTCCCCATTCAGGGGTTAACTGTGCAAATTCCTCCATGAAGTTAGCTTTAACTTCCTCTTCAATTTTAGAGTCCAACCTATTAGGTTGCTCTACTTTTATCAATTTGCACTTATTTTCAAAATTACCAATATTTCTTCTCCACAAAAACTAGGCAAAAGCTCTAGTCTTTACAAAACTTTCATCATCAATGAATTTTTTGGGCAACATGTGCTATCATAGGGTCTATTTCCTTACCTCTATAATCTACAACAATAAGATCAAAAGATGGCACAGGAGACTCTTTAGGTGCTCCTCCTTCAATGTTAGTAGTTGTGACCACAATGTTCCTTTCCCCTCCAATTTTTCCTAAGTTGTTCTCTTAGAGATGCTTCATCATCTATTCTAAGTGGAGTCTGGGTAGGTGGATATTCTTCCACATGAGAATATGACCCTTGTTCTAACCTCTACTTTTTAGGAGCATGTGTGTCAGGTGGACTTTTAGACCTTGGCCTCTTGTATGGGAGAACATGTTGTATATTCTTGGCCACCACATACTCGGCTCATTTTTGCAATGTATACATTCTACTAGCCATCCTCCTTTCCACCTCAATATCCATGTCTAGGTATGCTTTTTCTATGATTTATTTCCTTTCATTCAATGATTGCATAATCCCAACAAAATTATCCATTAACACATCTATTTTCATCCCCCAATACTTTCTATCTAATAGGGGATCATAATCAGGTTCAAATGTATTTATAAAGTCTAGGAATTTACTATAAACTATCCTTCTTCTTTTTCTTGAGCTCTTTTTCTTACAATGAAAACCTATTTCTAATTATGTCCTCAATAAAATATACAGTTTTCTTTTGAGCTTTTTCTTTAGTCCTTTCTCTAAGGAGGTCATAAAATCCTTCTGATTCAACAAAGCAAGCATGGGACTGTGCCATCTGATACTTATCTAAGAATTTTCCCAAATTCCTCCATCCCTTTTTTACAAAAACAAAATTGTGAATAAAAGTAATCATTGGAAAGAAAGCACCTTTAGATTTACCAAGAAAATCCCTCTCCTCAACTAGTCTAATTTTCCATAATAATTCAACAATTTTTACTTTCAAAGGCACCTGGTAAGGCAACACATGTGGTTTTCCCAAAAATCCATAAACTTTGAAGATAGTGGAAATAGGATACGGAATAATATCACCCCAATTGTGGCTCACCAACAGTCCTTTAGCATGGTCTTTAGGTCTCATTAGCTCTAATAGATACTGTGGTATCCTAGGGCTATCCTCTACTAACAACATTCTAAGCTTGGAGGCAAAGTATCTATTAAATCTGATGAAGCTAGCATTAGTTACCTCCCATGGCATGTCTGCACTTCACAATTACATAGGGAGTCTCTCTCCATCTCTTTCTAATTCTAGCTTCATCTCCTTAGAGAAAAAGGTAACTCCTTTGTATAAACAAATGTACATAAACATTGAATACTAGAAAAAGGGCTTGTCAACTTTATCCTTTGCTATTCCAATCAAACCATTATGAATTTCTTCAGCCAAGAAAGTAGAAAAATCAAGGATTGAACTCATTCCATATTGAAGAGTTTGAGCATTAATAAGAACAATACAACCTGGAAGGTGATCTTGTTCATCCATACCAAAAGTCTTGCAAAGAGAAAAGTACAAGGCCTATACCCTAGAGTTAAAATATTTTTTCAACAAGGGCTCAGGTGTATTTTGTGTGACTAAGGGAAATTATCCAATTTTTTTTTTAAAATGTTGTAATAGCCCTCCTCTTATATACATCCTCTATGCATCATATCTAGCTTGGAGGTCTTCCATGTAAATTTTCTCGTGAACATCATGATTAGGGTTTAGCTTGAAAACTTCTCTAATTAGCTCAAGTGAAACCCTAAAAAGATTATCTCCTACATGGTTCTTCACTACTCTAGTAATCGGATCATATTTCTTTGCCATGTCTGCTAGTAGATTATCGAAGAAGAAGACTCCAGGGACAATCAATTTACCTATGTTAAATTCCTAGACATTACTTACTGTAGTATCCAATTTCCTTTCTAGAAACCATTTCCTAAAAATCTCTAATCCTCCCATAGACACCTTTGCGTATCTTAACCAATTCTCTTTTTCATAGAAACCCTCACCAACCAGTAAGCTAGGGCTTTTTGGAATCAACTCTCTACCCCTAGCTAATTCATTCATTGACAGTGGCATTTGTTCGAAAAAATCATCATGTATTGCCCTCTTTAGGTAATCTACTTTTCTAAAAAAATCATTGTGTGGAGGCATCTTTTGTGATTAACCCTAGTGCAATTACAATTTATCAATTCTCAGAGGTTTTAGACAACTTACCCATCTTTTCTTGCTTTTTTGTCTTTGTAAATCACTTTGCAATGTGTTGAAAACCTCAAAAAATCTTGCCCTTAGTTTTGGAAATCTTTGTGCTATGAAAATTTTGCAATTATACGGCTTAATAATGGAGAATTATGAATTTTACTGTAGTATTAAGCTCCACATGAAACAAAATTGATAAGATTTTAATGCTTCAACAATCATATTTTATGTCACACCATGAATTTTAAATTCCCACCATTGATCACAAAGAATTGAATGGCTAGATTTGAATTTTGAATGGCTACATTAACACTTTTTGAAATTTTCCATTCATCAACAAGGTGCATTCCCACATTTCATGAAGTTTAAGCACTTTCATGAAGTGGTGAAGTGTATGTCATCAATCTTCTAAAGATCAACAATTGTAAAAGATCCTTCTATATTCATAACTCAAACTTTAAAAACACAAGCCTGCTAACACAATTGCTTTCCAACTTAGCAAACACATGGATCATCCCAGCAATTTTTTGTTCCATATCACCATGCTCTTCCACCCTAGTGTGACTAGGAAACCTTCTGAGTAACTGCCCCACTTATCCACATGTAAAGTAGGTGCTTTACCACATTAGTTAAAGTTCAATCATTTTCATATTGCGGTGAGCATATTGTGGTGAAGTGTCTTATGTTGATCTTTCAAAGATTGATGGTGTCATACATCTTACTTTTTTTAACCTAGTCAGCAAGGTCAACTAATGAAATGCATTTCTTTTTCCAACATGTTCTGACAGTCCCCAATTATTCCAACACCTTTTAAACTAAGTGACATGACATCACTAAGTACATGTGGCAAGCAAGTACTTTATCACTTTGGTTAACATTTGTGCATCTTTATATAGTGGTAATAAACCTACCATAGATCTTTCAAAGATTGACAGTGCAATATCATGATACAAAAATGTGATTCCTTTGCCCAACTTGACCAATGAGATAGCTTGTAATACCAACATGCTCTAACAACCCCTGAAAACCTCTAAAAAGCTCTGACATCCTCTAGTCTTTTTTGGTGCATTAAAGGGTTCGTGTCACCAAGTGTTATAAAGTAATCAAGTGCTTTCCTGCATTTGCTAAAGGTCAAGAAAATTAATGTTGTAGACAAGCACTCATCCTTGATCTTGAGGAAATTGATGGTTAGAAAAAATAATTGTAGTGGTTAAAACACTTCATAGAGTATTAAGGAAGTAAAAAAGGTGAAACCATGGTTAAGGCAAGGTTTACAATGAAGGGTTTCTAAATTCTAGAAAAGTGACTTCAAATAAAAATAGGAAAAGGGTAAAAGATAAAACCTTAGGTTAACAATCTTCCCACAAAATTTTATAATATTTTTTTTCCAAAAATTTGAAAAGTTAGGGCACATAACAAGGGTTTGATGAATTAATGGCTCTCAAAAAGAAAATAGGGATAATACAGAGAGATTTTTTGTGTTGAATGGGCTAAGATTACCCAGCTAGAAGTGCATATTGATAACACTCTTGATAAGCTAAAGGATTATGAATAGGAGCTTCATCAACTAATAAAGGAAAGTGGTCTAAAAATGGAACAGGTTACTTCCAATCTTTGTGTTCCGATGGCCAATCTAAGAAAAAAAAGCAATAAAGAAATTATGTCACCTAGTAATACTGGAGTGGGGAGTCCTAGTGGGCCTAGTAAGAGAACAAGGCGAAGCACAAGCAAAAAGGTTGCTCAGGCTCTTGGGGATCCTATTCCTTCACCTGTTGATACCATCTAGAGTACTGCAAAAGTAGGTAAAGTTCAGGCATGTTGGTTTCTAGTCAAGGTGATTTTACTAGTTTTTTCCTTTTTCTTTCCCGTTTGTTTAAAACTCTAGGTTCCAAGTCCTTCTAAAACCTAGTTATTTTGTTTGGTTTCAACTCTTGGTTTCAAGTCCTTGTAAAACCTGGTTTAGATGTTTTTTAACTTTAGGTTTCAAGTCCTTAAAAAACCTGATAGTGCTTTAAATGTTTATTTTTAATTTTTAGTAAAGGGTTTCAGGTCCCCTCAAAACTTGATTTTAGTGTATTCTAAAAACAAGGGTTTGATGAAATTTTAATAATCTCACCTAAGGTTTTGACACATTTCTCAATTTTAAAGATATTGGACTAATGATTCTTTCACTACAGAGTGTAACAAGAATACCTAGTGAAAAACTAGGCCAACATAATCCATGTATCATTTTTTCTAACATGAGAGATAAGTGCCATCTTATCTCCTTCATCATCAAATTCATCTTTTACAGTAATATATACCATTTCATCTTCATTGTTATCAGAATCTTTAGCCATTAAAATAGATTTCTTACCTTTGTCCTTGTAGTCCTTGTAGTTTTTGAATTCCTTCTTGCCTTTGTAATTATTTCTTTTCTTTTCATCCTTCTTTTCTCTATTTGGGCACCTTGAAGCAATGTGACCAACTTCTTCACAAGAAAAGCATATTAGAGGAATCTTACCTTTTTACTTTCCTCTACCTTTGGAATATTTCCTTACAAGTAGGGCTTGAAGATCACTATTTGAACTTTCTTCTTCTTCTTCTTCACTTCTTGATTGTTTGGGTTTTTATTTCTTACCTCTTTTCTTGAGTGAAAGTTTGGCTTCAAATGCAGACTCAATACTTTTGGAACTAGGAACATAGTTGTCAAAGTTATCTAACTCAAAATTTGTCAATCTTCCAACTAGAGCATCCAAATTTATATTGTTGTTTGGATCACATCTCATCTCTTGAATAGTAGACACTCTAATTGCATAGATAAGAAGAAGGGTTCTAAGTACCTTTCTTACAACTATTTTATCATCAATGTCTCCTCTAGATGGTTTGATTGCACTCACACTTGCTTTGATTCTTTCCACATATTTTGCAATGTTTTCATCTTCTCTCATCTTCATCTGATCAAATTATCCCCTGAAACTTTCTACTTTGGCTCTTCTTATATTTTCATCTCCTTCATAGATGGATTTTAGTTTAATCCAAAAATCATAAGCTATAGTACAGCTTTTGACTTCATTAAATTCAACATAATTAAGAGCAGATGCAATGTCAATCATAATGATTTTATGATTTTTCTTTTCAGCAATAAAATATTCCAGTGGGAGTATTTTATTTAGTATCAAGATACCTACAACCTAAATCACTAATAGTTACTAGATGTAATCTCATAATTCCTTGCCATGCTACAAAATTGTCTCAGTTCAACTTGGGAATCTCTCTTCTATAAGACATCCTAATCTTTAGCTTAGGTCCTTGAAACCTTCTCTGCAAGCACCAAAAGCTCTTATGCCAATTGTTGTAAATATAAGAGGAGTAACTAAGAGGTGAGGGGTGAATTAGGTACCACTAAAATAAATCCTAGATCCCTTAGATGTCAGTACAAAATAAACTCTGAAAATTGAATTTTGTTGATGCTTGGCAAACACATGAAAAAATGTTATTACTTGATAAACATTGAAAATGCTTGGCAAATACTTAACATGAAAACCTTAAGATGTTATCTAAGATTTACTATTACTTTAATTTAGGTGAAAACACATAAGAGAAATAGTATGAACACATCTGACACCAAGATTTAACATGGAAACCCAATTTGGAAAAAACCACCAATTGCAACTAGTTACTGATTTCCACTCTTCTAAAGTGAGCCTTATTAGGAGCTAACCCTGTTAAAGGTTACAAAACACACTATTAGGTGTGACCCTATTAGAGAATTTAATCACCCTATTATGAGTGGCCTTGTTAGAGGTCTTTGGACAATTCAATAGAAAAGTCACCTTGTTAGAGGATTTACAAATAGCTATTAAGCCAACTCTAGTAAGAGATTTAGATCACTGCTACAATGGCTAGAGAATAACAATGAGATGACCTAATTTTAGATGCAACTAAATTGCTGATTACAAGTCTCAATTCTAGTTTTTATACTTGATTCTTCTTGATCAAATGTATCATTTTAGCTCCACAAGGATATTTTATGTATCCTTTTGATTCACTTCTTCTTAGCATCATTAAATCTACAATTATCTTCCATGCATTCATTCTTTTTAATTCTCAACTTGACATTATATTTATATCTTTCATACTATCAAGTTGGATAGAATATAACTTAGAATAATTAATATTCATTTCCTTAGTCAGCTAGAACCAATAGACAATTCAATTGAACTTAATATGCCAAAAAAAAAAATCCTTTGTTAGCTGACCCTGCTTGGTAGGCACTAACTCAAAAATGATTTTATTGTGTTAACCAAGTGAACTTAGTCAACACTACATATTCACAAAGTTCCTTTGGTAACCAAGTGAGCTCAGTTAACACTGGTTCCATCCAATATTTTCTTTATTAGCTAAGTGAGCTCGATTAACACTCAACTTTTGCAAACTTTTCTTTGACACCCAAGTGAACTTGGTAGATACTGTCTTTTGAACTAGGAAAACTATGGAATTCTTGGTAGACACAGAAAGCTATCTTCAATGCCCGAGTGAGCTCGGTATACACTGACTGGCAATGATATGACATTTTGTGTAACATCAAAGACAATACACAATTAATCAATTGTTCCAACAAAAGGGTGTAATATTTGTACCTTTCTTGACTTGCACACTATTTAAAGTATAGATGGTTGTACTTATAACTTCTCTCTAGTATTTATGTGACACATTCTTCTCCATCATTAGTTTTCTAACATAGTTCATGATTGATATGTTCCTCCTTTTAGCTATTCCAGTTTGATTAGGGGTCCTAGGTACTAACATAGTCCATTTGATTCCTCTATTGTTGTAGAATATAGTGAATTCATTAGAGATAAATTATTCTCATCTATTACCTCTTAAGAACTTTAGACTCTTACCTATTTCCTTTCTAACTCTAGCCAAATACCACTTAAATAATTAAAAAGCATCAATTTTTTCTTTAAGAAACATCACAGTCATAATTCTAGAATAATTATTAACAAATAGAATGAAATATTTTTCTCCATAGTAGTTTTGCACACCAATAGCTCCATAAAGGTTACTATGAACCAATTCCAAAATATCATTAGATGTGTATGTCTTTCTCTAGAAACTAGACTTTTTCATTGTTCCTAATTGACATTGTTTACACATAGCATTATCAAGTTTCTTCAATCTTGGTAACCCTCTTATACTTTTAATCTTACTAATTCTTACTAAATTTTCAAAGTTCACATGACATAACCTCTTGTGCCATAACTATATATCTTTATTTTGTGCAAAAAAACATGTCTCATCAAATAGATAGAACAAATTACCTCTTTTCTAAATACCACTTCCAATCAATTCACTAGTAGCATCAAATATCTTGGCCTTCTTGTGAGGGAATTCAACTTTGTATCATGATTTATTCAACTATCAAACACTCAAAAATTTATAGTTAAATCCTTAAACCTAATAAACATTGTCACATTTGATCTCGTCAATCAATTATATAGATCATTTACCTTTTACAATACATGGTGCATCATTACCAAACTTAATGTAACTACCTTTTAATGGTTCCATAGTTTCAAAATTACTTTTATCATGAGTTGTATGATGTAAACAACCACTATCAATTATTCACCTATCACCTTTACTCACATATGAAATTGATGTAGTTTTCTCATCTTCCTTAGAGTCTTCTTTCATAGAAACATAATCAACTTCGTCATCATTACTATTAGACTCATTATCAATTTCTTCTTCAAAAATGTAATAAGGCTTCTTACCTTTTTCTATGTAGTCCTTGTTTCTTCTATTGTCATTTTCATCTCTTCTCCCTTTATACTTTATTTCCCTTCCTTCATCCTTTTCTTCTTTTTTAGAACATCTTGCAGCAATATGAGCAACTTTGTTACATAAAAAATAGATTATAGGAAGTTTACCTTAGTATTTTCCTTTGCCTCTTGAAAGTCTCCTTTCCATAAAAGCTTCAAGCTTATCAATGTCACTATTAGAACATTACTATCACTATTCACAAATATTCCTTTTCCTTTCTCACTAAGAACCAATTGAGATTTAAAAGTAGATTCAACAGTAGTAGGAGTGAAATACTCAAAATTTGACATTTTAAAAGAAGTGTACCAATTACACCTTCTAAATTCAAGTTATTACCAAGGGTACATCTCAGATCTTGTATTGTAGAAACCCTAATAACATAAATAAGAAGTAGAGTTCTCAATACTCTGTTGGTCACAATTTCATCATCAATCTTTCCATTTTCCCCTCTTATATAACTTACTACCTCTTGATTCTTCCAAAATATTGAAAAATATTCTCACCTTCCATCATTCTCATTTCATCAAATTTTTGTGTCAAACTTTTTGATTTTTCTTTCAAAACATTTGTTTCTCCTTCATAGATGGTCTACAGTGCATCCCATATTTTTTTGGTAGTCTTGTATTCCTTTATGTCATAAAAATTAGCATAGCTTAGGGCTGATGCACTATCCTATTGAAATAATTGAACAATTGTATATTGTCTTTGATGTTACACAAAATGTCATATCTTTAGCAATTAGTGTATTCTGAGCTCACTCGGGTGATTAAAAAAAAATTTCCTATCTCTACTAAGAATTCTATTGTTTACTAAGTTCAGAAAATAGTGTCTACCAAGTTCACTTGGGTGTCGAAGAGAAGTTCATAGAAGTTGAGTGTTAACTGAGCTTACTTGGGTAACAAAGGAAAGTTGGGTGGAACTACTACTAACCGAGCTCATTGAGTTACCAAAGGAAGTTTTTGAAGATGTAGTGTTAACTAAGTTCACTTGATTAACATAGGAAAATCATTTTAGTGTTAGTTTCTATCTAGCAAAGTTGGCTAACAAAGTATTTTCTTGTTTTGGCATATTGAGTTTAATGGATTTGTTAGTTGGTTCTAGCCAACTGAGGAGATGAATATTAATACTTCTAAGTTGTATTCAAGTTGTCTTGATAATGTATATGATATAAGTATAAGGTCAAGTTAAGAATTAAATGAGTGGAAGATAAGAAGATGCTTAGAGGAAGTGAATTGGAAGGATAAGAAGAATATCCTTAAGGAGTTGTAAAGATACATTTGATCAAGAAAGATCAAGTATTTGAGCTAGAATTGAGATTTGAAATCAGCAATATAGTTGCATTAGCAATTAGGTCATATCATTGTTACTCTCTAAACATTGTAGTAGTGTATCAAATCTCTGGATAGAGTTGGCTTACCAGCTATTTTCCAAATCCTTTATCAAAGTGACATTTTTACATTGAAGTGTCTAAACACCTCTAAAAAGGCCACTCCTAACAGGGTGATTAAATCCTCTAATATGGTCACACCTAATAGTGTGTTTTGTAATGTTTAACAGGGTTGGTTCCTAATATGGATCACTTCAGAAGAGTGAAAAATAATAACTAATTGTAATTGGTGGTCTTTCCCAAATTGGGTTTCCACGTTAAAACTTGGTGTCACTTGTGTTCATGCTATTTCATTTATGTGTATGCATTATAATTTAATTAAGGTTAATCAAAAATAATATCTTAAGATCTGCATGTTTAGTATTTGTTGAGTAACAATTGATATTATAGTGCTTTCTGAGTTATAGCATATTGTTAGTGTTAATTGAGTTTCTGTGTGTTAACTGAGTAACAGCAGTTTCAACAAAGTTTATGTTTTGAATTGACATCTAAGGGATATAGGATTTATTTTAGTGGTAACTAATTCACCCCTCCCCTCTCAATCTCTCCTCTTATATTTCCAACAATTAGTATCAAAGCTTTTGGTTCTTGCAGAGAAGGTTCAAGGACCTAAGTTAAAGATTAGCATGTCTTACAGAAGAGAGATTCCCAAGTTGAACAGATATGACTTCAAGGCATGGAAGGAACTTATGAAGCTACATCTGAAGACCATCAGTGATTTAGGCTTGAAATATTTGAATGCTCAATATAAGGCTCCTATAGGAATAATGACTATGGAGGAGATTGTTGAAAAGAAGAATCATAATATTATGATGATTGAAATTTCATCAACTCTTAACTATGTTAAATTTGATGAGGTCAAAGGGTGTGCTACTACTCATGAGATGTGGAAAAAATTGAACAAAATCTATGGAGGTGATGATAATGTGAGAAGAGCCAAGGTAGAAAGCTTGAGAGGTCAATTTGATTAGATGGAGATGAGAAAGGATGAAAACATTGCAAAATATGTTGAGAGAATCAAAGCTAGTGTTAGTGCAATCAAAGCTTTTGGAGGGAAAATTGATGTTGTGATAGTGATAAGCATGGTACTCAAAACCCTTCTTCCTATCCATGTAATCAGAGTGTCTACTATGTAAGAGATGAGATTTTATTCAAATAATAAGATAACCTTGGAGGCTCTAGTAGGAAGATTGATATATTTAAGATAGATAACTATGATATTTATGTTCCTAGTTCTAGCACTATTGAATCTAAATTTGAAGCCAAGATATCACTCAAGAAGAAAGTTACAAAGTCTAAAGGAAAACAATTTGAAAGTTACAAAGTCTATTAAAGCATTGTTTGTATGAAGGTTTCCCAAAGGAAAATGAAAGTACAAAGGTAAAATTCCTCTAATCTATTTTTCTTGTGAAGAAGTTGGTCACCTTATGGCAAGGTGTCCAAACAGAGAAGACAAAGATGAAAAGAAGAACAAGTATAAAGGCAAGAAGGATTTCAATAACTTCAAGGACTATAAGAACAAAGTTAAGAAGTCTTGTTTCATGGCTAAAGATTTAGATAGTACTGATGATGATGAAATGGTCTATATTATTGTAAAAGATGAATCTAATGATGAAGAAGATAAAATGGCATTTATTTCTCATGTTAGCAAAAATGATACATAGATTATTGATAGTGATTGTTCTCATAATATGACTAGTGATAAAAACAAAGTTTTAACATATGGAACACTATGATGGTGGAAATGTAAGTTTTGGAAACAATGAACCATGTTGCATAAAAGGAAAAGGTTGTATTTCTCTAACTAATGAACTCAAATGTGATAATGCTTATTGTGTTGAAGGATTGAAATATAATCTATTGGTGTAGCATAGTTTAATAACATTAGATTCAAGGTAGAATTCATGAATAGGAAGGCCAAGCTGCTAGATGGAAAAGGAAATCTAGTTGGGTCTAGTGACGAAACAAAAAGTAACTTATTCTACCTAGATCTTAGTGAAAGTTCATGTTTCATTGCTCAAGTAGAAGAAATAAGGTTATGGCATAAAAGGTTATGTCATGTGAACTTTGATAACCCAATTAAGATAAACAAAAACAAAAGAGTAAGAGGTATTCCTAGTTAGAGGAAACCTAATATGGGCCTATGCAAAAATTGTCAAATTGTTAAGATGGGCAAGACAAGTTTCAAAAGCAAGAACTATCATTTAGAAGAAGTTTTGGAACTAGTTCATATAGACCTTTGTGGACCTACTAGAGTTGAGAGATATAGTGGAGATAAGTAATTTATTTTATTTGTTGATGATTATTCTAGAATAATGATAGTAATGTATCTGAAAGATATGTTTGAAGCTTTTCAAAAGTTTAAGTGGTATCTAGAAAGAGTTGAGAAGGAAATAGGAAAGAAGCTAAAATGTTTGAGATTAGATAGAGGAGGTGAATTCATTTATAATAAATTCGATGAATTATGCACTAAAAGAGGAATCAAAATACAAGTATCAACCCCTAGTAATCCTCAGCAGAATGGTAGTAGAAAGAAGGAACGGGTCAATCATGGATTATGCAAGAACCTTGATGATAGAAAAGAATGTTGCAATCAAATACTAGAAGGAAGCAATCAATATAGTAGTTCATACCTTGAATAGATTAAAGTTGAAGAAAGACTCAACTAAAGCTCCTTATGATCTATGGTATGACTATAAACCTAATGTAAGTTACTTGAAAGTATTTGGTAGAAAATGTTATATTTTGAAGGAGACTAGGAAAAGTAAATTCAATGTCAAAAGTGATGAAGACATATTCCTAAGATACTCTAGTAGAAGTAAAGCATACAAATGTTTGAATCTAACCACTCATAAGATCATAGAAAGTACACATGTGAAGACTGATGAGTTTGCAAAAAAGAGTGAAGAAGAGAGCAGCAAAAAACCTGAAGATTATAGAAAGTTTATTTACTTTGAGCCTAATACATTGCCTAATCCAATTGGAAGTCAACAGACTTCACATGCCAAGTCCTCAAAATATCTAGAAGCACTCAATTTGTAGCTAATGCAACCCAAATCATAGTTTGAAGGACCCAAGTCATAGTCATGGGCTACCGAGTTGAAGCTAGTGCAAATTGAGTCTGAATTTTAAGGACCTGAGTCACAAAGAGTGGGACTCGAGCATGATACCAAAGATCATGGTGAGGTAAGTGGAACAAGTTCTATATCAAAAGTACCTATATTAGAAAGATATTTTAGAAGGAAACATGCACTAAACAGATCATTGGAGACAAGTCAGATGATACAATGACAAGAAAAAAATTGAAAGGTACATGTTTGCTTATTGAATTTGAACCTAGAATAGTTAAAGATTCTTTGGATAATGAAAGCTAGATTGAAGCAATGAATGAAGAGAAAGAACAGATAGAAATAAATTAGACCTAGCCACTTGTTCCTAGACCAAAGCTTAAGAATATAATTGCCACAAAGTGGCTTTTCATAAATAAGTTGAATGAAGATGGAGAAGAGTTTCAAGAAACAAAGCAAGGTTAGTATGCAAAGGTTATTCTCAAGAAGAAGGTATTGATTATGGTGAAACTTTTTCTCCTGCTACAAGATTAGAAGGTGTTAGGACTTTAAATTCTTATGTTGCATATAAAAGATTTAAAGTATATCAGATGGATGTGAAATCTACATTCTTGAATGGAATTATTGAAGAGGAAGTTTGCATAGAACAACCTGAAGGTTTTGTAGATCCGAGCAAAAAGGATATGGTTTGTATATTGCACAAAGCATTGTATGGTCTCAAGAAAGCTCCCAAAGCTTGGTATGAAAGACTTCATAACTATTTGATGAAGACTGGTTTTTAAAGAACAAATGATAATAGCAGCCTTTACCTCAAAGAAGGACCAGACAAGAAAATTGTGTTGGCAAAAATTTTTGTGGGTGATACATTGTTCACTAGAAATGATGATTTGTGCAAAGCTTTTTAAGAGGAAATGAGTAAGGAATTTGAGATGTCAATGTTTAGAGAAATAAAATTCTTAGTTGGATTATAGATTCAATAGAAGAAAGATGTATTTACATTACTTAATCTAACAATATCAAGGAGCTACTGAAGAAATTTGTAATGGAGGATTCAAGACCAGTTGCAACACCTATGTCTACTAGACATAAGCTTTCCAAAAATTATGATTAACAAACTATAGTATGTTGTACATACTAGGTCTTATATTGCTCTTGAAATTGGTATGGTGGAAATATTTTTAGCTAATCCTAAAGAAAATCATATGATGGCAATAAAGGGAATCATGAGGTATCTAAAGGGTACTGAAGATTATGGTTTATGGTACAAGAAAGGAGGTAATTTAGATTTAAAATCCTTCATTGATGTAGATCAGGCAAGAAGTGTTGATGACAAGAAGACTACTAGATGTGTAGCATACTTTCTTGGTAAGAGACTAGTGTCTTGGACAAGTAAGAAGAAAATTTTCATTTCTCAGTCTATAGGAGAGGTAGACTATATTGTAGCAATAGTTAATTGTTCCAATTTTATTTGGTTCAAGTAACTAATGGCAAGTATGAAGGTAGAAATCAAGGATCCAATGGTTATCTTTTGTGATAATACAAGTGCAATTAATATATCAAAGAATCCTATGATGCATACCAAGACCAAGTACATTGCAATAAAATATCATTTTCTAAGAGATTTGGTGCAAAACAAAGAGGGGAGATCGAAATATGTGAATACTAAAGAAAAAATTGCAAACATGTTCAAACAAGTGATTACCTAAGGATTCTTTTTTGTATCTAAGAAGTAAGTTAGGGGTTACTCCCCTATTTGAAGCTCACTAAATAGAATTTACTGATGCATCAAGCAAAGCATATTGAAAATTAGTCAAGTTGATGCAGTAATAAAAGGGAAAATTGTATATGAATCAGTACATAAGGTACATTGATATTCACTGAATATTATCTTTGGCATAAGATTTCAAGTAGGGAGAGTTTGTGTCATATCACATAAATTTTTTTTATGTCAAAGAGGAAGAACTTGGTCTAATATCAAAGAGGGAGAGTTTGCTATCAGAAGAAGATGTTGAAAATAGAGTTTGTTGATAGAGGGAGAAGTTGAAGTCAAGGGGAGTTCATAATAATAGAGGGAGTTCTCATGGATGAGAATCAAAATGAAACTAAGGACATGTTTTGTACTTTATTTTTCTTTAAAATTTCATTATATTATGACATGTTGTGTTTCCATCAATTCCAAAGAGGGAGATTGTTGAAAATAATTGAACAATTGTATAATATCTTTGATGTTACACAAAATGTCATATCTTTACCAGTCAGTGTATGTTGAGCTTACACAAGTAATGAAAAAAATTTTGTGTGTCTGGTGAGCATTCTAATATTTCTTAAGTTTATTTTAGAAGATAGTGTCTACCAAGTTCACTTGGGCATCGAAGAGAAGTTCACAGAAATTGAGTGTTAACCAAGCTCACTTGGTTAACAAAGGAAAGTTGGGTGGAACCAATGCTAATCAAGCTCACTTAGTTACTAAAAGAAGTTTGTGAAGATGTAGTGTTAACCAAGTTCACTTGGTTAATATAGGAAAATCATTTCAATGTTAGTGTCTACCAAGTAGGGTCAGCTAACAAAGGATTTTTTTATTTTGGCAAATTGAGTTTAATGGATTTGTTAGTTGGTTCTAGCCAACTGAGGAGATGAATATTAATTATTCTAAATTGTATTCAAGTCAACTTGATAATGTATATGATATAAGTATAAGGTCAAGTTGAGGATTGAATGTCTGTGAGAATGTGTAGAAGATAAGAAGATGCTTAGAGGAAGCAAATTGGAAGGATAAGTAGAATATCTTTGAGGGGTTACAAGGATACATTCGATCAGGAAGGATCAAGTATTTGAGCCAAAATTGAGATCTAAAACTAGCAATACAATTGCATCAGCAATCAGGTCATATCATTGTTACTCTCTAACCATTGTAGTAGTGTATCAAATCTCTTGATAGAGTTGGCTTAATAGCTATTTGACAAATCCTCTAACAAGGTGGCATTTCTAAATTGAGGTGTCTAAACACCTCTAACAAGACCACTCCTAATAAGGTGATTAAATCCTCTAACAGGGTCACACCTAATAGTGTGTTTTGTAACCTTTAACAAGGTTGGCTCCTAATAGGGCTCACTTCTAAAATGTGAAAAATAGTAACTAGTTACAATTGGTTGTTTTTTCCAAATTGGGTTTCATGTTAAATCTTGGTGTCACTTGTGTTCATATTATTTTATTTATATGTATTCAAATAAGTTAATTAAGGTTAATCATGGATAATATCTTAAGATCTGCATGTTTAATATTTTTCGAGTCATAATTGATGTTGAGATCTTATTGAAAAAGATCATTATTGAGAGAGAATATTTAAAAAGGGAGATTGTTGAAGAAGACAATATGTTTCAGTCATTGTTTTGTCACTAATGTCAAACCATATATTTTTTGGTAAGATAAATACTTATGAGATTCAATGCTATCACTTAGTTGAATGAAAAAGAGGATTTGATCAAAAGATGTAACAATAGCACCTAGAGGAAAGGTTGAGTTATGATTATGTAAGGAAGTGCAAGGATCAGTTAAGATAGTGATGACATGATGTATTGATAATCTACTTAAGGTTGCAAAGGTTGGTTACACTTAGAAAGTTTAGAAGAATAAGTAACACAAAGTTTGTCTATCAAGCTTGACCGAATGGATAGTAGATGCCAAGAAAATTCAATGCAAGCCAAGAAAAAAATTAGTTGGAGCTGAGTAAAAGTTCAATCTAGTGTGTGCCAAGAAAAATAATAGATGCTAAGTAAAGTTTAGTTGATGTCGAGCACCAGTAAACTTTAGTAGGTGCCAAGTAATCTCATAGTGGATGTCGAGCAATGTAGTATGTGTCAAGCATCAGAAGGTTGATAATGCTAAGTTACTACATAATTTGAATGATGGAAAATGAGTGGAAAAATATCTTAATTTCCCAATTATAGGAATGTCTAGTCATGAAGAAAAGTTGTCATGTACGAGAACCAAAGGGAGACAAGGAGTCAAGGGCTTTGCTTCATCAAGTGACCTAAGAGAAGAGTCTACAATGGAATGTTAAGCAAGAAGGCTTAAGGAGATGAATGCTTGAAGGGTGAACAAGATAGCAAAGCTATGAATTATAAAGGCCAAGAAAAATTGAGGATTGAATAGAGCTCTATAATCTACAAGAGAAGTTGTAAGTTGTATTAGATCAAAGCTTTATTATTACTAACTAACATTGTATCAGTCTAGGTTAAATCCTTTGGATTAAGGTTGACCTAACAATCATTTGTAAATCCTTTAACTGAGTGTCATTCCAAGTGAATGGCCTAAAGTCCTCTAATAAGGCTCACTCCTAATAGGGTGATTAAAATCCTTTAACAGGGTCACATTTAAAAGTGTGTATTGTAACCTTTAACAGAGTTGGCCTTTCATAGGGCATCACTTCAAAAGAGTGAAAAGAGTAGCATGCTACTAGTGGTTTTTCCCAAATTGGGTTTCCACATAAATCATTGTGTCAAGTGCATTGATAAATCTGTTATGTTTCATGCTTTACATTTGTCCAAGTTGATTTGACAGTAACCTACAAGTTTTTAGTGATTGCATAATCTTATGGATGCATGCATGAGTATAAATATTTTATGGGTTCACAAGAGCTGTAAAAAAAATTATTTATACATCTAAACCTTGGATAACTAATTCACACCCCCCACACCCCCCCCCCCCCCCCCAAATTATTTTTAAGTATTCCAACAATTGGTATCAGAGCCATCTACTTAAGAGAACTAGTTTGAAAGTACAAGAAGCATAAAGATTGAGATGTCCAAAAGAGAAGTACCCAAGCTCAATAGAGATATCTTTCCTACATGGAAAAGTTTGATGAGGCTACACCTTGGAGGACTTGGAAATCATGAAAAATCTACCATTTCTATGGAACATGTTGATCCTACTGGTGCCCCAACTGTTGAAGATATGAGGAAGAATAAAGAACACAATTAGGCAATGTTGGAGATTGCCTCTACCCTAAGTTATGCCAAATTTGATATTATCAAAGGTCTTGATAGTGAAAAGAAAATGTGGAAAACCCTAGCTACCATATATGGAGGAGACACTAATGTTCTTAGAGCCAAAGTTGAAAGCCTCAGAGATAAGTTTAATGAAATGAATAGAAGAAGGTGAGAATATTACTCAATATGTTGAAAGGATAAAAGAAGTGATTAATGAAATAAGAGGAGCTACTGGTAAGATAGATGATGATATTGTTTTAAGAAAATTTTTGAGAACACTGCTACCTGTATATGCTATTAGAGTTTATGCAATTCAAGAACTAGGATGTATTCAAGGGAATAAATTATCACTTGAAGGTCTTGTAGGTAGACTCACTACTTTTGAGCTATCTAACTTTGACAATTACAAACTTGAAAAGATTGAATCTACTTTCAAAGCTAAGGTGTCATTAAAAGAACCCAATGAGTAGAAAAAGAAGAAAAAGAAGTATGTGTCCAATGATAGTGATACAAATGAGGGGGATTTTTAATAGCTTGAAGCAATACTGTCAAGAATATTTCATAAAGGTAAAGGTAAGTTACCCATCATTTGTTTCAATTGCAATGAGGTTGGTCATATTGCTACTAGATGTCAAGAAAAGAAAAACTATAGAGCTAGTGACAAATACAAGAGTAGAAGAGATGAAGATAGCAAGGATTATAAAGAAAAAGGCAAAAAATCTTGCTACATTGTTGAAGAAAATGATTCTAATGAACATGATGATGAGGTGGTACATGTTGCAATGAAGGACAAATCTGATGAAGATGATGCAACTACACTTGTGACTTATGTGAACAAGAATGATAGATGGATCATTGATAGTGGGTATTCACATCACATGACTAGAGAAAAAAGTAAGTTCATTGCCCTAAATTGTTATGATGGAAATAGTGTAAGATTTGCTAATGATGCACCATGTTTGATAAAAGGAAAAGGTTCTATCCAACTCACAGATAAGATTTTACATGACAATGCTTACTATGTTGAAGGACTTAAATATAATTTGTTGAATGTGTCAAAAATAAAAAAATTGGGATGTAAGTTTGAATTTGGAAACAAGATTGTTAAGATATATGACGCAAGTGGGAAACTTATTGGGAAGGGTGATCAAACTAGAAGTAATCTATTCTAACTTGATATAGAGGATGCCACTAGTCTTGTTGTAAAATTTGATGATGTATGACTATGGCACAAGAGATTATGTCATGTTAATTTTAATAACTTGGTTATTATCAGTAACATGAAGAAAATTAGAGGTTTTCCTAAGTTGAAGAAGCTTCATAATGTAATGTGCAAACAATGTTAGCTGGGCAAAATGACGAAGTCAAGTTTTGAGAGTAAAACTTATACCTCTAAAGGAATACTAGAGAGTGTTCATACTGACTTGTGTGGACCAATTGATGTGCAAAGCTACAAGGGAGATAAGTACATAATGTTATTTTTTAATGATTATTCTAGGATGATGACAGTTATGTTTTTGAAATAGAAATTTAATGCTTTTCAAATGTTTAAGCGGTACTTAGCAAGAGTTGAAAAGGAAATAGGTAAAAGTTTGAAGTGTTTGAGATCTAATAGAGGAGGAGAATTCACATCAAATGAATTTGAGATTAATTATAATGACAGAGTAATCAAAAGATAGACATCTGGCCCTAAAACCCCTCCACAAAATGAAATAGCTAAAGGAAGGAATAGATCTATAATAGATTGTGCTAGAACACTCATGATGGAGAAGAATGCTACTTTGAAATATTGGAGAGAAGTTGTAAGTACAGCTGTTAAATCATGTGAAAATCAAGAAAGGTACTCATTCAACACCTTTTGAACTATGGTATCGATACTCACCCAATCTAAAATACTTTAAGGTATTTGGAAGTAAGTGTTAAATTCTTCAAGATGTTAGGAATGGAAATCTTGATATAAAAAGTGAAAAAGGTATATTCTTAGGTTACTCCACAAGAAGTAAAGCTTATAAGTGTTTGAATACT
Source organism: Cupressus sempervirens (assembly GCA_028749045.1). NCBI lineage: Eukaryota > Viridiplantae > Streptophyta > Pinopsida > Cupressales > Cupressaceae > Cupressus > Cupressus sempervirens. The sequence continues at coordinate 802,413,559 of CM053783.1, read as the reverse complement.
AACACTAACAAAATTGTGCAAAGTAAAAATGTGAATTTTGATGAATATACAAAAGTGTATGAGGTTGAACCTATGAAATAACTAGAAGAATACAAAGCATGTGTATAGTTTTATGAAGGTATGCCTACTAAAGAAGATGCTACAAATCAAGTTGCAAATCAATAGCAAGTTACAGTGACTGTCGATTCATCACACCCTATGAATGTCAAGTTGCATTCAGGAACTAAGCCACATTCAAATATCGAGTTATAGAATGAAGTGGATGCACATTCTAGTTTTGAGATTAGTATACATGAAAGAGATGTTGAGATACCTGATAGAAGGAAGCACAGTGATTCTAAAGTTGAAAGAAAAAATGAAGAAAAAAGAGTTGAACCAAGATTGTCTAAGTATGTCAAAAGACATCATCCTATTGTTCAAATCATTGGAGATAAAGATGCTAGATCAATGACAAGAAATATATTGAGAAGTGAAACATGTTTGGTGAGCATGAAGGAGCCCAAATCATTAAAAGATGCATTATAATATGTTGATTGGTATAAAGCCATGGAAGAAGAGATTGAACAAATAGAGAAGAACAAAATATAGAGTCTAGTTCCTAGACCAGAAGATAAAAATATGATTTGTACCAAGTGGGTATTTAGAAACAAGCTAGATGAAAATGGTGAAGTCACAAGGAATAAAGGAAGATTGCTTTGCAAGGGATATGCACAAGAGGAAGGAATTGACTATGGAGAGACTTGTGCCCCTACTTTTATATTGGAAGAAGTAAGAACTCTACTTTCTTATTTTGCATACAAAGGTTTCAAATTTTATCAGATGGATGTTAAATCTACATTTCTGAAAGGCATATTAGAGGAAGAAGTTTACATAGAATAGCCAGAAGGTTTTGTTGATGTTAACAATAAGAACATGGCATGTTATCTACACAAAGCTCTATATGGTTTGAAACAAGCACCAAGAGCATGGTATGAGAGACTTCATAATTATCTTGTGAAGATTGGATTTGAAAAGATTGATGATAACAACAATCTATACATGAAGATAGAAAAAAGAATAGGTATTTTATTATCTGAAATATTTGTTGATGATATCATATTTGGAGGTCAAGATGCTTTATGTAAGGATTTTGCAAATCAAATGAAGCAAGAATTTGAAATCTTTATGTTTGGAGAGATAAAAAAATTTGTTGGTTTTCAAGTATATAAGATGAAATATGGTATATACATCACTCAGTCAAAGTATGTCAAGAAAATATTGAAAACTTTTGGATTAGAAGATTCCAAACTAGTAAGTACACCTATGGTGATAGGACACAAGTTGTCAAAGAATGATGATTTAGTTGAGATGAATCAAGCATTGTATAGGTCTATGATTGGCAAATTGCAATATAAAGTATGTAGCAGACTTGATATTGCATTATTTGTAGGGATAGTTGCAAGATTCACTACTAATCCCAAGGAGAATCATTTAATGGTTGTGAAGAGAATAATGAGATATCTTAAAGGAATAGAAGAGTTTGGTCTATACTACAAGAAGAATGAAAAATTTAAATTGAGAGCCTACATTGATATTGATTGGGTTGGAAACATTGGTGATAGAAAGAGCACTAGTGGAGGAGCATTTTTTTTAGGTAAGAGATTAGCTACATGAACTAGTAAGAAACAAAATTGTACTTTACAATCTATTGTTGAAGTTGAATATGTTGTTATTGTTGTAAATTGCACAAACATTGTATGAATCAAACAACTACTTAAAGGATTGAAAGAAGAAATCATAGAACCAATGATACTTTATTGTGATAATACAAGTGCTATCAATATATCAAAGAATCCAATGATGTACACAAAGACTGAGCACATTGCAATCAAGTATCATTACTTGAGAGAGTTAATTCAAGATAAAGAGGTGAAGATGGAATATGTTAACACAAAGAAGAAAATTTTTGATATCTTCACAAAGCATTACCTAAGGATGCTCATGAGTATCTAAGAGATAAACTTATCAAAGGCTATCTAAGTAAAAAGAGGAGTGCCCTGTATCAAACAAGCTAATGTTCATATATTACACATTGATGTAGAGGATCTTACTTTAGGAGCTTTCTAAAGTAATGAAAAAGCTAAAACTTCAAATCAGTCACAAGCAAGGTGATAGAGGTAGAAACTAAAGAAACTTAAAAAACATATATCTGCATGTCAAAGATGACAAGTTTTTGGCATATGTCTCTTGCATTGTTGTCAAAGAGGGAGATATTCTTCTAATCAAACTAATATGCATAATCATAAAGGATCATAGAGGGAGAGATTTACTAATCAAGAAGGAGATAGATCAAGCCAATATGATTAATGAGAAAGAGAGAGATATCAAGAGGAAGATATCAAGAGATTGTTGTTAAGGAGATAAAGGAGATAGAGAATAGTATAATAAAGAGGGAGATACATGTTCATAGGGAGATATAGTAAGAGGGAGTTATAAGAAATTATTTTTGTAACCTAATCAGAAGATGGAAGTTGTTGAATTTGCTGATAGAGGGAGAGATATCAATACAAGTTTTCCTTTTGGTATTGTCTTACTATTTTAACTTAGTTTGGTTGAACAAAGTTGTTTACCAATTTATTTTTATCCAGTTGATCAGTTTGGCTTTCCATCAATGTCAAAGAGTGAGATTGTTGAGATCTAATTGAAAAAGATCATTGTTGAGAGAGATTATTGAAAGAGAGAGATTGTTGAAGAAGACTATGTGTTTTAATCATTGTTTTGTCACTGATGTCAAACCAAATATTTTTTAGTAAGAAAACTACTTACTAGATTCAAGTACTATCACTTAATTGATCAATGAAGAGGATTTGATCAAAAGATGTAACAATAGCACCTAGAGGAAAGGTTGAGTTATGATTATGTAATAAAGTACAAGGATTAGTTAAGATAGTGATGGCATGATCTATTGATAATTTACTTAAGGTTACAAAGGTTGGTTACATTTATAAAGTTTAGAAGAATAAGTTACACAAATTTTGTCTACCAAGCTTGACCGAGTGGATAGTAGGTGTCGAGCAAAGTTAGTGCAAGCTAAGAAGAAAATTAATTTGAGCCATGTAAAAGTTCATTCTAGTTTGTGCCAAGAAAAATAGTTAATGTTGAGTAGAGTTTAGTTCATACCGAGCACCACAAAACTTTAGTAGGTGTCAAGTAATCTCATAGTGGATGCTAAGAAAAACAATATGTATCAAGCATCAGAAGGTTGATATTTTTGAGCTAGTACATTATTTAAAAACTTGAAGATTTGATGAATCTAAGCCAACAAGTTTGTTTTCTTGAATTTTGTGGCATGGAATTTGAGGTAAACCATTCTTAGGTGAATTCAAAGTGGATTCTAGGAGAAGTTTCTAGAATAAGTATGAGATATGGGGTAGATACATTGTATCCTACCTAATCCATCTGAACCCTAATTTGGATGATAGAAAATGAGCAGCAAAATATCTTAATTTCCTACTTATAAGAATATCTGGTCATGAAGCAAAATTGTCATGTGTGAGAACCTAAGGGAGACAAGGAGTCAAGGGTTTTGCTTCATCAAGTGACCTAAGAGAAGAGTCTACAATGGCATGTCAAGCAAGAAGGCTTAAGGAGATGAATGCTTGAAGGGTGAAAAAGCTATCAGAGCTATAAAGTATGAAGGCCAAGTAGAATTGAGGACTAAATAGAGATATGTAGTCTACAAGAGAAGTTGTAAGTTGTATTAGATCAAAGCCTTACTATTACTCTCTAACAATTGTATCAATATAGGTTAAATCCTTTGGATTAAGGTTGACCTAACAATCATTTGTAAATCTTTTAACCAGGTGGCATTCCAAGTGAATGACCTAAAGTCCTCTAACAAGGCTCACTCCTAACAAGGTGATTGAAATCCTTTAACAGGGTCACATTTAATAGTGTGTATTGTAACCTTTAACAAGGTTGGCCTTTCACAGGGCATCACTTCAAAAGAGTGAAAATAGTAACATCCTATTGGTGGCTTTTCCCAAATTGGATTTCCATGTAAATCATTGTGTCAAGTGTGTTGATGAATCTATTATGTTTCATGCTTTACATTTCTGCAAGTTGATTTGATGGTAACCTACAAGTTTTTAGTGATTGCATAATCTCATGGATGCATGCATGAGTATAAATGTTTTATGGGTTCACTAGAGCTATGAAAATTTTTATTTATACATTTGGATCTTGGATAAATAATTCACTCCCCCCCCCCCCTCCCCCCATCCTCAATTATTCTTAAGTATTCCAATAGTTAATATTATAGTGCTTGTCGAGTTACAACATATTGCTAGTGTTAACTGAGTGCCTATGTGTTAACTGAGTAACAGTAGTTTCAGAAGAGTTTATGTTTTGAATTGACATCAAAGGGATATGGGATTTATTTTAGTGGTAACTAATTCATCCCTACCCTCTCAATTACTCCTCTTACATTTCTAACCTATCCAACATAGCCTAATTATGTTCTTGCTTCTCTTCCATCTGTTGATCTATCAGGAACTGTTATAGTTACATATTCATGTTCTATGTAGTGTATCTCAACATCTCCAATTCCTCCTAGATAAAAATTCATCAAACTCTTCCATGAAGTGAGGTTCTCCTCATTCAACCTTTTCATTTAATTTTTGTATAGGTTGATCTTTGGCTCGAAGTACCTTCAAACTTTTCTCTAGAAGTATCGATGCTCTAATACCAATTGTTACAATGATTTAGAATATCTAAGAGGTGGGTTGAATAAATTATCCAAGGTCCAAATGTACCAATTGAACTTTTAGCATTTTCAAATACTTTATATCTAAACATTCAATAGCTTAGTCTCTATAATAGATAATCAGAGACATATACTTGCAGTCCTTTTTCCTAATAGTAACAAACTTGCAGAAAGTAAAATATTAATAGTAAAACATCTCATATGACATCCACACAAGTATGACACTAGGATTTAATGTGGAAACCCAATTTTGGAAAAATCACCAGTAACATGTCACCAATTTTTCACTCTCCTAAAGTGAGGTTTGTTAGGAGCCAACCCTATTAAAGGTTATAAAACATGTTGTTAAATGTTACCTTGTTAAAGGATTTAATCACCCATTTGGAGTACCTTGTTATAGGGATTAAGAACATTTCATTAGAATGTTACCTTAATTAAAGGATTTACATATGACTATTAGGTCAACCTTGATTAAAGGATTTCAATACTAAAACAATGTTAGAAAGTAATAGTAGGCTTTCTTTGACTGATAAAACTCACTTTTCAAATACAAATCGCATTATCATCTTTGTCTCTAGTCTTCTTGACACTCCTTCAAAAAATCACACTTCACCTCTCTACAACACTTTAGCTTCCTTCTCAAGCTTGCCAATCAAATGCATCAAAAACTACTCCAACCTTATTAGGTCTTCACCAGCTTTGCTAACCTCCTCCAACCCTATTAGATTATCCCTTATGCTTCCTTAAATAGATAATTATGATATTTTTATGCTTAAACATCACCATAGATCTTAGGGTTTGGTAAGATTCATCAAATCCTTCTATCATTTCATTTCCTCTTTTCTCTTCTAAAAAATTCTCCAAACTTCTCCTTGAATTCTTCCATAGAAATTTTGAAACATGGTTTTCCTTGAATTAAATGTTTCAAGTGTTGACATTTCAGTCATGTTTTTTATTAGTGACATACACTTATTTATATTGTAAGTACCTATTGAGCATATTGTATAGTATAGTGTTAACCAAGTATTTTAATTGCTACTGAGTTCTATAGTTGCTACCAAGTCCCTTGGACAGTATTCATTTTATGCCAAGTAGTTACTACAAATTTGTTGATTAGTAGAGTAAACCAAGAAAGGAGATGGAAGAGATGGAAGGAAAGAACAATGAAATTCAGCACCTATCCTTTTAGCAGACAAACTTTGTTGATCAGCTCACCAATGTAAATGAAGAAATCATGAATCTAAGATTAGAGAATGGAAGACTGCAGAATGGTCTAAACTTTGAAAGGCAACCCAATGAGAGGATGAAGAGATCTCAAGTAGACATGAATCAATTGAATGAGAAAAGTCATTATAGAAAAAATGGAAAAGCAAGAATTGGATATATAGAAGAAAGTGAATCATCCAAGCAAGGAGCTCAAAAGAATCAAAGACCTACTTCTAGTCACTGTCACAAGATAGGTCATACATCAAACAAATATTAGAGCAATGGGAAAGAAAAATTTAATGGAAAATGCTACAATTGTAATCAACATGCACATAGGGCTAATGAATGCAAAGAGAAACCTAAATTTGAAGGAAAAACGTCACAAATATAAGAAGCATGGGCACAAGTCATCAGAATGCAAAACCAAGATATTGAACCTAGAAGAGAAAATTGTAAAAGCTATATTTGGTTGGGACTATAACACTTGGTGAAAATGTCATTACTATGAGGAATTTGGACACATTGGAATGAATTGTGTAAAACATCATATGAGGACAAGAGATACTACCAGAAGATGTTTCATTTGTACAGAACTTGGTCATCTTGCCAAGAATTGTATGAATACTAGAAGAATTAAAGATGAAAAGAAGGGAAAATTTGATACCATCATAAAGCAGATGAGACAACAATGGGTTCCAAAAACTTTTGAAAATGCAAGTGACTCAAGAATTAAGTGACTCCACCATTTCCACTTGATCTCTCATAGGATAACTAGAACTAGGATTTTGAAGAAAATATCTCACATCAATTCCAGCTAGTAGGTTGAAAGATTCAAATCAGTATTCAAGATGCAAAGGGATCACTGAGTAAAAGATGCAATATTCACCGAGTAAGTTTAGGTTGTAGACCTTACTGAGTGATGTCAGGTTGCAAACCCTACTGAGCAAGGTCAAGAGTAACTAAGTTATGTGTGGTTATTGAGTCATGGAAGACTCTATCAAGCAATCAATGCGAGTGAAATGGATGACAACTTGTCACTTGAGGAAATGATTGTGCCAAGCATTTATGGTGAAATTTGATGAAAAAAGGTGAAATCAAAGTCATTTCTTACTGCAAATTTTTGAGAGCTATCTGTGCAAAGCACTTTTTAGAGCATTCAAGTGATTTGAGAAAATTGTTATTGAAGATTTTCATATTCTCTCAAGCCCTACCAAGAAAAGATGGCATCCACCAGCAATAAATCAAAGAAAGGTTCATACATGTTTGTTCAAGATGTGGAATGGAGGGCACCAAATTTTAAGTTGACTCCTATCATTGTGGAAACCCTAGATCCGATTGGAGCTCAGTTGCAAATTCCACCAAAGGTATTGTTAATAAATGATATTTGTTTGCGTTTCAAATGTGTTATTCAAGACATTGGAACACTAGAGATGGATGAATTATTGAAGGAATTATGCATTAATGGTGTGTTGAAACTTGAGCATCAACATCTTGAAACTAAAGGTTTAATTCACATTCCACATATGCCATGGAAATTTCAAGTAAAATGGATAAGATATATTCTTAGTCATGTGCACAATGGTTAGCTGTGGTTGGAACAACCTATTTTGATAACCAAGAAGATGATCCATAGGATCACTGGTCTTCCCATGTTAATAAAAGTGAAAATGACTAAAACTCTAAGTTGGTTTGAACTAGAGAAGAAAACCCTTGTCAAGTGAGATGGAAGGGGAATGGAGATTAGCTGCATTACTAACATGGAACCAAAGTTTGAGATACATGTCATTACTCACAAGATATACAATTTGAGTAGATTAAATAGTGTATCATGTGAAGCAATGGATTTGGGATACAAGGTGGTCAAGAATAACCTATTACTTGACCTTGCTGAGTTGATGTTGAACCAGTTCAACAAAAACATGGAGAGTATAAGAATTCCAAAAACAATCCTTGTAAGTTTGGTTCACTTTTGACTTGTTTATTTTTCTATGTGCAAAAGCTCTTCCCAACTAAAGGTATAGTAGTTTGGAGGAAACATGTACCTGTTCTTTATCACATTAATGAGTATATTGCTAAAATGGGAGAAAACTATACAAGTATTATGGATAACTACTTTGATGCATTCAAAGAGAAGATAAATAATAGATTCAAGATTCCTAAGAAACTAGTTGAAGACTACAAAATGATTTTTGTTTCATGGTTGATAGTGAAAAAGTATACATTTAGGCAATTAGACCAAGGATGGTATGGGTAAAGCCTCTTGGTTATGAAGTAAACATTGATGAAACTAAGGACATAATTGAGGCATTGATTAATGAACTTGTTGACCCTAAAGCTAAATACTTTGGCACTTATGATGAGGCAAAGTCTAGAATTGAATTAGAAATCAAACTCCCTCAAGCAATCAACAAAGGAAAGAAGATAACTGCCAAACTAAAAACTAGCACCACTCTTATGTTGACTAAAGGAAAAGGAGAAGATGAGGAGAAATTAGAGGATGAACAGCCACTAAAGAAGGGTAAGATAATTATTACCAAGCTTTCCAAGGCATCCACTATTGTGTTTACTAGAAGATCATCTAGGAAGAAACCAGATAAAGGAGGATATGTATTCTTCAAGAGGCCTCCACCTACTTTTCAGGAAAGGATGATAGAATTAGAATCAAGATTTGGCATAACAAATCTCAAGGCACTAAAGTATGAGTCTAGGACTACAAAAGAGAAAAAGTAAATAGAAGATATGTTAATAACTAAAATGGGTAAGTGGAAGTACTCCCAAACTAGCTTGCTCAATAGATTATGAATGTTCTAATGGAGAAGGTCAAGCCAAGATGGGAGAATGCCACAAAAACTACATTAGACATTTATAATAAGACCCTGAGGCAACTCATGCCAAATTTTGATGATAAGGAGGTAAAGGAATCTTTGAAGAAAAATGAAGAAAAGCTTACTTTGAGATTCCACACTTGTCTTGTACTATTGAAAGACATTGAGCATGTAGTGAGGAACACTACAAACACATGGAAGAATGTTTATCTTCTTCACAAGCCAAGTGATTTTTTAGTTAGTGTCAGTAACAAAGATGATGATGATGATGAACCTAAAAATGATGAAGAAATTGATGCTAAATAAGTAACACATTTTGATAATGTAGATGATGATGAAGAGAAACAAGGGTAGGAAGCTACTACGGAAGATGTACAAGATACTAAGGGGACCAACCCTGTGAAAATTATTACAGCAGTCACAGCCACACTTCCTCATTCTCCAAGAAAATCACTAAAAACATCAAGCTCAGAGAAAGCTTCATCAAGATTGATTGTGACAAACATAGTTAGCACAAGCACTCAATCAATTTTTGCACCCATCCAACTCAGTACCACATTGATAGAAATGACAAGCACTTCATCTACCAAGCAACCAGTACTTCCCTCTACATCAATTTTGGTAACTCCAAGTATATCTACTATTGATATTTTGGCAATAAGTGTAGTATCTAAATTTTAAGTGATTCCTACCACTTCAACAATTGTTTCCATTCCTAGCATGCAATTAATAAGTGTAAAGATAGTTGAGACCAAGCCTCAACTGAGCACAAGATTATTGGGTAAAGGAAAAGAGAAGGAAGAAGACATAGATCTTGATGAGGAGATTGTTATTCCTAATTGGGACATCTCAAATCTCAATCCTGATCAGATGCATTTTTTTGGAGAAATTCTTTAGAAGAATTCAAGTAGTATATGCTTAGAGAAGAGAAGAACAAGGAATTCTAGATAATTGAGGATGTAAAGAATATCCTTGCAGAGGCTCTAAACATAGAGGTTGATACTTCTTAACCAATTTTGAATTAGTTAGTAGAAGTAGTCTAGAAATTCAATAATGATTTGAATGGACAAGATAAATTGTTGCATAAAGCTAAGAAGAAGTTTGAGAATAAAGTTCTAGAACTTATTGCTCGAAAAATTGCTATCCATCAAGTAGAATTATCTACTATTCTAGGCTCACTGGAGACCTCTTGCAACAATGTCTCTTTACTATTTGGTAAAATTTGTGATATATCAATTTTCACTAAGGAAATAAAATATTAAATATTAAAGATTGATGAGGATCTGATGGCAAGTGCATAGCAGTTGCAACTTGACTTGAGCTATAGCTCTCCCCATTACACCAAGATTAGATTCCTAACTGATATGCAAGTAGAATTGTTGAGAGAAGAGGCAAGAATAAGAACTACATTGATAGATATGCAGGTCATGATTGTCCCAAACATGGATGCATTACATAAATACATTGCACATGCAAAACCACTCATCCATGACAAGTTCTCCATTGCAAACCATATGATAGAACTATCAACAGAAGTGCAGATTATATTGCACACATGTAAGGAGTTACAAGAAAATTGGAACAAGACTTTGACACTTATCTTAGAGGTACATTCAAATTTCTTGTCACATTTTTGCATTACTGTATAGTATACATAGCATAAATCTTTGGCATTAATGTCAAAAGGGGGAGAAGATTGAAAATTGTAGAAAAGATGTATATTGTAGAAAGGGGGAGAAGATGTATATAGATGTATTGTGAAAAAGGAGAAGATATATAGAAAAGAGGAGAGAATGTATATATCAAATGTGAAAAGATGTAAAGTATATTTTATATTATGTATGGGGGAGCATTACCATAGTATTTATGTACAAAAATACATCTCTTACAAAACCAATTTTGAAAAATCTCAAAAATAGTATACTCTACCAAGTTGGAGACATAAGGTGATGGATAAAGGTGTTCTTGAACATTTAGAATTTAGTTTTGACTGATAAGTGTTTTTGTTACTAATGCCAAAGGGGGAGATTGTTGATGTTTTAATCATGTTTGTTATTAGTGACATATACTTATTTAGATTGTAAGTATCTACCAAGCATATTGTATAGTTAATAGTGTTAACCAAGCATTTCGATTGCTACTAAGTTCTATAGTTGCTACTGAGTCCCTTGGACAATATTCAACTTGTGTCGAGTAGTTACTACAAAGTTGTTGATTAGTAGTGTAAACCGAGCATCAAAGTGTATGTTGAGTTTATTAGTGCAAACCAAGTTGTGCAGTGCTTACCAAGTTTGTAGTTGATGTGATGTGAGTCTAGTGTTAATTGAGCTACTCAATGTTAACCAAGTGACACAGTTCATGCCAAGTTCATAGTGATAGCATTGACTGAGCTATACAATGTGAATCAAGTGATTTACTTTATAATCCAAGTTTCATAATATTCATCGAGTCATCAATGTAGACCAAGTTCAAAACTACTTGGAAGTGACCAGTATGGATTGAGCTTCTACATCTACTGAGTGCACAATGATGCTAAGCATTGACAATGGATGTCGAGTATTAGAACCTCACCAAGCTAGTCTTCAAAACCTTAGTTTCTTCATTTGGGCCAGCTTTGTGTATTTTGTGTAAACTTGTATTACAGCTAACTTTGTAATTTGTAAATTGGATTAGTATATATGTAACGTATTGTATCACATCCAATATGATGATATGATGTAATATAACAAGTAGAGGAAAGAAGTAAAGTGAATTAAAAAGGCTATAGCATTATAAGGATCGGTAAAGATTTATCTATCATAGCAAGGTGATTTCTATACTCAAAGGAATCTCATTTAGCAAACTAAGTTGTAAATCAAAGATCAACTACTATTTCATCCTAACGGGTGGATTAGTCAAATCCCTAACAAGGTTGACCTAACAGTCTTGTATAAATCTCTTTACTGAGTGCATACTTTATTGTATGTTTTTAAATTCTTTTGTAAGGTGGACTTAGTAGTCCTTATTGCTCCTAATAGGGTAGATCATCAGAACTGATCATTATAAGCCTTAACAGGCCAACTTTATACTATAGTACTAAAGCTTGTGGGTATCATCCCCACCCCAGTTTTACTTTCTATTTGGAAGGTTTTGGGGTCACCAAATTGTGTATCAATTAGTGTTATGTATTCTTTAATGTTTTTAGTTTCTCATGCATGCAATTAAATCAGAATACACAAGAAGGATTAATTGCTAAATAAGGATTAAGTTTTACAAGTTATTAATTCACCTATCCCCTCTCAATAACTTAGCCTATTATAATATTTCCAACACCAAGTCATCCATCCTTATCTTTAACACATTTCACATATTCCAAGAAATCCATTGTGTTAACTAGAAATCAGTATTTCTTCATATTCTATCAAATGTTGACCCTCGGCCAACATTGTGTTTTGACACTCGGTCATCACTGAATTACTCAATCGCTACTAACATTTATGCTCAAAAATATATTGACACTTGATCAACACTATATTTTTCTCATCTTATACTAGAGCTTGATCAAATCTAGCATCACTCGGCTTAAAATTCAAATTCCTTGATCTTATACTCTTTTTCTCAATCAAGCCTACACATTTGGTCATTCTTTGATTGCTTCTTCTAGGCTTTAGCACAATTGTCTTCTTCACTTGTAGCATGATTAAACAATCACTTTATCTTGTCAAAGTCTAACTAATTGAAGTGCCCATTATAATTTCCCCATAACTCAACCTTTCTTCTAGGTCCTTTTGTTATGTCCTTCTCAAATCATCTTCATCAATCATCTTGGTATGGCACACTAGCCAAATAGTACTATCTTACCAATAAAGTTTAACATCAATGACAACATAACAATTATCTCATTTGTAGTATCCAACACATTTTGCTTTCATTTTAATGATTTCTAACAAAATTTAGTGACTTGTGTTTTTTATTTCATTTAGTTGCAAGGGTAGAAGAGTAGGAATAATGGAAGCTTATTGCAGATACCATCTACTACACCAAGTCTAACTACCCAGCTTCACCCAATAGTTAACTCATGTATATTCACAGAAATGACCAAACAAAGCACTTATTCCTTATACTAGAGTTGTTGGTCTTTACAATTCATAATGTGCCCCTCATGATCAGTCATCTGAAAAGTGATTCCTTTTGAAACTAATCTTTATCATGCTATTCCTAAGTAAGGAAGGATGATTTTTCTTGAGTGGAAGCTCTCACATGTATTTAGTGAATGAGCGGCTAAATAAGAGGTGTAAGATTTTGATTATCTATTTTCTATACATTGCTATCCTCTTCTTATGTGATCTTACATTAGTAAATGTTTTTTCCCAATTTGGGGTTATGAGAGATAAAATTGATTTCAAGCTCATTAAACTATGCCATACTTTGTAATAAAATATTTTCAAAGAATAATTTATCTATTTGAATCAAACTTGCACAAATATTGTTCATGCTAAATTTTTGGATATATGGCTTGTTGTGAGTTGCATTTTAACTTTACTATTCAAACTAAGAGCTTTGAAATATATTTTGTTCATTAGTCCTATTTTTCAAGGATTTATTATCTTATTAGAATGTATGGTTTTTTTTAGTTTTCTACTATGTGTGCCTAATTTAGAGCTCAAGTTTTTTTCTAGCTGGGTTTCTTTTGTAGGATTAATCTATATAATTGTAAGGATCATATTACCTCTCCTTTCTCCTTTTCCACTATCCTAATAGTAACAAACTTGTAGAATCTAAAATATAAATAATAAAACATCTCATATGACATCCACACAAGTATGACACTACGATTTAATGTTGAAACCCAATTTGGGAAAAAACACCAGTAACATGTCACCAATTTTTCACTCTTCTAAAGTGAGCTCTATTAGGATCCAACCCTGCTAAAGGTTACAAAACACACTACTAAATGTGATATTGTTAAAGGATTTAATCACCCATTTAGGAGTGCCTTATTATAGGGATTAAGAACATTTTGTTAGAATGTTGCCTTAATTAAAGGATTTACATATGATTGTTAGGTCAACCTTGATTAAAGGATTTCAATACTGATACAATTTCATAAAGTAACAGCATGTTTTCTTTGATAGATACAACTCACTTTGCAAATACATATCACAATTTGGTTCACATGTTGATCCACTAACTAGCCTCCATTATCATCTATGTCTCTAATCTTCTCGGCACTCCTTCGTGAAATCACACTTTACCTCTCCACAACACCTTGTAGCTTCCTTCTCAAGTTTGCCAATCAATAGCATTAACAACTGCTCCAACCTTATTAAGTCTTCACCAACTTTTCTAACCTCCTCCAACCCTATTAGATTATCCCTTATGCCTCCTTAAATAGGTAATTCTAATCTTTTGTTTCTTAAACATTGCCATATATCTTAGGGTTTGGTTGGATTCATCAAATCCTTCCATCATTTTATTTCCTCTTTTCTCTTTTAGAAACTTCTCCAAAATTCTCCTTGAATTCTTGCATAGAAATTATCAAACATGGTTTCCCTTGAATTAAATTTTCCAAGTCATCCATTCTTATCATTAGCATGTTTTGCATATTCCAAGAAATCAACTGTGTCAACTAGAAATCATGATTTTCTCATATTCTATCAAATGTTGTCTCTCGTACAACACTATGTTCTGACACTCAGTCATCACTAAATTACTCCGTCACTACTAACATTTTTTTTTGGAAAATCTATTGACACTCAATCAATACTGATGCTTAGTTGACACTATATTTTTCTCATCTTATACTAGCACTCGATCAACTCTAGCATTATTCAGCTTAAACTTCAAGTTTTGTAATCTTCTACTCTTTTGTTTGGTCAAGCCTATGCATTTGGTCATTCTTTGATCACTTATTCTAGGCTATAATATAGTTATCTTCTTCACTTGTATAAAAATAAACAATAAATTTATTTTGTCAAAGTCTAAATGATTCAAGAGCCCATTATAATTTCCTCATAACTCAACCTTTCCTCTAGGTCATTTTGTTATGTCCTCAAATCCTCTTCATCAATCATCTTGATATGGCACTTTAGTCAACTAGCATTGTCTTACCAATAAGGTTTAACATCAATGATAACATAATAATTGTCTCACTTGTAGTATCCAACACATTTTTCATTCATTTTAATGATCTCTAATATAATTTAGTGACTTATTTTTTGCATTCATTTGGTTGCAAGGGCAAAAGAGCAAGAACAATGGAAGCTTATTACAAATACCATCTACTGCACCAGGTCTTACTACCCTTGTCACCCAAAAGTGAACTCATATATTCACAAAAATGACCACACAAAGAACTTTTTTCTTCTACTAGAGTTGTTGGCTTTTGCAATTCATACTGTGCCCCTCACAGTTAGTCATCTAAAAATTTATTCCTTTTGAAATTGTTATTTATAATGCTATCCCCAAGTAAGGAAGGAGGATTTTTGTTGAGTGGAAGCTCTCACATGTATTTAGTGAATGAGTGGTTATATAAGAGGTGCAAGATTTTAATTAACTATTTTCTATACATTGTTATCCTCTTCTTATATGACCTTACTTTAGTAAATATTTTTTCCCAATTGGGGTTGTGAGAGTTAAAATTGATTTCAAGATCATTAAACTATGCCATACTTTGTAATAAAAGATGTTCAGAGAAGCATTTATCTATTTGAATCAAACTTGCACAGATAGTGTTCATGCTGAAATTTTTAGATATATGGCCTGTTGTGAGTTATGTTTTAACTTTACTATTCAAACTAAGAGATCTATTTTGTTCATTAGCCCTATTTTTTTAGGATTTATTATCTTCTAGAATGTATGGTTTTTTTTTTGTAGTTTCCTACTATGCATTCCTAATTTAGAGCTCACGTTGTTTGTGAGTGGGTTTCTTTTGTAGGATTAATCTATACAATTACAAGGATTGCTATTTTTTTTCTATCCCTCTCGTTTCTCCTTTTCCATTGGTCTAGACAAATAATTAGACTTCTAATTATTAAGAATCTACCACAATTATTTTCTTGAAGTGTTTCTCCTTTTCCTAATTTCTTTTAGATATTTTGAACATATAATATGAAGTAAAATTAACTATTGATGCTTGTGCCCACACACTATTTATCAATAGTTGTGTTTAGAAAATGTGAAATATATTTACTCTAGAAAATTTTTAAAAGCACATATTGTAGGAAAAGCAATATCAAAATTACAAATTGGAATATTCTATTGTCTTGTTATTGCATATTCATAAGCTAATTGTTTTATAATTTTATTCACTTAGATTAGCCTTGGGTTGGGATAACTGGGAAGTTCACAGGTCCTTTCTAAGTAACTTAAATATGCAATTCAAAAAAATTATACAATTGTTGGAGACTTTCTATGGAACTACTTATAATTGTTCCTTTGAAAAATTCACAATCACATATTGTGATATTGCCGAAAACTATCCATTGCTAATTTGGGAATGGTCTAAGGAGTATTTTATAGTCCCTTAATTAATACCATATTAGGTTTGAAACTTAAATTTATATCAAATATTTTCTATTAATTTTTGTTAAATTAAATACTCACTCTTTGGGACTACAACATGTGAAAATTTTCATCCATCAATCGTCAAGTGTAGCAAGAACATGAAATAACAAACAAGAAAATACTTTGCATATCATATGATCTAATTAAATTTTTCTCCTTAGAAGGCCTTATAAAAAATCCTTTCAACATGTTCTATAAATTTTGTGTTTCCATAGCTATGCATCTCAACTATGAACCCATCAAACCTCAACAATATGAGTCATAATAACAACACAATCTGCACAAGAAAGAATCTAGTGGTTAAGATTCAATGTTAGAATGTCATCACTAAGTAGTTCAATCTCAATAATTATATCAACTCATTGGATTTCAACATTATTAAACTTTAAAAAATACAATCTACACAAAACAAGAATCTATTTGCTAAGATTTAATGCCAGAACAACACAACTGAGTAGTTTAAAGGGCTAGAGATACATAAATTTTAGAAGAAATAAAATCTTTAAAAGATTAAGTAACTAAAATTTGATTCAAATAATTGCACAATTTTCTACCAAAAAATATAATGAATTCATAATCTACTTTTTATTTAACTAATAATACACTTAACTATCTATTCTCTATCATTCCTCGAGAAGGACAAATGAGGTTGCATCTATTAGAAATACATTTTAAACTATTGTAAGGTGTCACTTTTCCCTATTACATTAACAATAGAATTCAATCTATGATAGAATGGTTTAGATCTCATTAACATAAATCATATGAACATGGAGCTAGAAGAAATAATTAGAGGTTTAGCCATCTAATTCCAAGGATGAAAGAAGTGTACCAAATATTGAACTCCAAGTGCAAATCAGGAAAGAAAGAAAATAACGTATAGGGGAGAATAAAGAGGAGGCACTCAATGTAGTGGCTAGCATCTCCTCTTTCTTATGTCAAATAATTCAAAGTACAAACAAAAAAAATACTAATATATTGGTATTTGCATAGAAAAAAATTGCTAATATATTAACATTTGGATAGAAAATAGAGAATTGAAGATGTTGATAAGATGTAGACTTTGCAAGAGGTAAGAATGTTTCTCCATGAGACATCTACAATATGTAATTTAATCCATGGCATTAATTTTATAAATCTATCTTCTTTTAATATAAGGAAGGGACTCACATTGTAGCAACACAGTTCTTGTCTTTAAATTGATATTATTAAACCTTGGGAGTAATTTGGATATTTGATTGAACTATACATTATGAAATCAATCAAAAAAATTAAACTATGAGAATACTTTCAATTTGGTACAACAAGGGCTAAAAGTAAATTTTACAAGTCACAACTATAATAATAAGATTGAATATAGTCTAGAATTTTGTTTTTTGTTTTAATACTTATATTTATATTAATTTTCTTATAAATACATTTACTTGGTGTCAATTAATATTTTTTTAGGTATAAATAGATATCATCTTAATAATTAATTATCTTTCAATCTATATTAACATTTATTGTTCTAAAATAGTTTATCATATGATTAGATAAGTCAATTTTTCCTTTGTATAGACCTAATCTAATGGTTTTGTCCTACCAATTTTGATCTCTCTTCAAGTAAATATCCAAGCTAGTCCTCTACATAACTACAATTGTTTTTTATTTTATTTTTAATATGATTAGATAAGTCAATTTTTCCTTTGTATAGACCTAATCTAATGGTTTTGTCCTACCAATTTTGATCTCTCTTCAAGTAAATATACAAGCTAGTCCTCTACATAACTACAAGTCTAAGATTGTACATTTCATAATAAACCTCTAGACATTAGACATTTAGGTTAAAAGATAAACTACAAGATTGGATTCTTAAATACAAACCTCTAGACATTAAATATTTAGATTAACACATCAATAAAGTTATAAAATATAAATTAAAATTTATATAATAATGAGTGACTACATAGTATGAGATTTCCAAGGTAAAAGTTATGTTGACATATAATAAAATGTTCATACATTATAACTTACATACAAATTATGAAATGCTTATATTAAAAACACAATTGTATGAGAGGAAATTGTTGGAAATTTACAATTGGAACAATTGTTTTTTGTCCTTGATGTCAAATCTACTAATAAGACATATTTCTACCTAATCTAAATGTCATATATATTTAATTGATGAAGATGATTTTAGAAATTTCTCATAACAAGAGCACCTAGAGGAAAGGTTGAGCTATGGAAAGGAAGCTACAATGGACATTTGATTAGTTAGACTTTGATAATACAAAGTGATTGTTTATATCAAGAAAGTAAAGCTAAGTCAAGCAATAGAGTAAAAGATCAAGGATTTTTGAGTGATGCTATGTCAACTAAGCCACAGTAATGCTCAGAAAATCTAGTTTTTAATGAGCATCAGTGTCAACCAAGCAAGATAGTTGATATCAAGCCAGAAGTTTTACAGTGACCAAGTGATTAAGTGATGACCAAGTGTTAGAACTTAGTGATTTCTGAGTAATAATGTTGAGAATGAATTTGAGAGAATCATGATTTCTAGTCGAATCAGTTAATTTCTTGGGAGATATAAACCATGTTGAATATAATATTAATGAGTTGGAATATTAAATTTAAGGTGATAATTAGGTATAATACCTATGATCTAAATTTGATGAATAAAAAGATTCTAGAAAAGAAGGAAGATGAATAGATACAATAAACTTGATAAACCTTATCGTAAACTCTAACATCTAAGGTGATCATGGAAAATGGAAAAGCAATAATTTCCTATTTAGAGATGTATAGAGTTAAACTTAGAAGGAGAGGCATATAGAGAGAGGTGGATCAGAGATGCACAAGGGTGAAAACAAGTGTGTGAGAGTGAAACCAAAGCAAAAGGAGATTTCTTACGTAGATGTTGTTGATATTGATAAGTGAATATGAATAACTTGTTTAAGCTTTTTGTTATGAAATTGTTAGAAGCATGAATGCTGATAACTTTCCTATGGATGAGTATTATAGATATATTACTATGATGGTATGGTACATTCACAACTGAGTTTTTCATTAGCAATTTCCTGTGGTATCTAATAGAAGAACAGCTGAAAGATCAAGTTAGTATAGATAGCTAGTTGAGTACTCTAACTATTTGAGGTTATGGGAGATAATTTTAAGTATCTAGTATATGCAGTTAATGTTGGAAGAAGAAATGACTAGTCTAGAAGAAGTTATGTAAATTTTGGTGATATTTGTTTTGAGATAAAGTTTAGAGAGGCATGTTCTAGTAAACTTGTTATATCTCTTAGAAAAATTGTTATTCTGAGAATCAAGCTTGAGGATATGAAGAAGACATGTTGTTGAGATGTGGCTAAGTTCTCTCATCATAATATTGCACGTATGGAAAGACATTCAAGTTGCAAGGTGGAAGATTAATGTTATCGCTAAGTGTAACGTGTTCTTAATGTGGTCCTATAATGATTAATTGAGAAGGTCTAATAGCCAACTCAGGGAATTGTTTTGAGGACTTGGTATAAAGGAAGGGCATTTCTTTTTATCATGAATATATGGAAATAACATGGAAAATTAATTGTGTAAGTAGTACAAGTGTGGAATGTGAAGTTAAGTAGAGCATAGTAGAAGTGAAGGGAACTTCATTACCAAGGTTTTGCTGAGTGATCCAAGGTTTGATATTTGGATCTAAGAATTATAACCTGGTCTACAAGGTCTAACATTAATTAGTTTGGTTGACAGAACAAAGTGATACCACTGATGACGTACTGCTCTGCTACTACTGACAAATGTATGCTCTGATACCATTGATGTAGTACAGCTCTGCTACCACTAACAAAGGTATGCTCTGATACCACTGATGAAGGGCCAACACCACCCGTACCAACTCATGACCAAAAATGCAACAATATGGAGATAGAGAGATGACAAAAATGCTTCATAAAGCATCCATTAATACTTGAAATTCATTACAATATCCTCCAAATGAAAGGACTCCAAATTCTTACAATATAAGAGATATTTACATTCAAAGAGCTTCTATTTCTGAACTTCCATTAGAAGAGCTTCCATTTCTTGAACTTCTTCACAAACTTCACCCAACTCAAGGTCCTGGTGCAAACTGCCTCACGTTCGGCGATCTGTCCACACGCTCAGGAACTCCTGCTCTAATACCATAACAATAAATTGCATGTTTGAGAAGTGAGCTCTTCTTATAGTTTAAATTGCATGTTTGGGAAGTGGGCTCATCTTGCATACATTGTACTATAACTCCTAATAGGGTTGGAATCTCCTAGCAAGGATTCAAAGTCTCCTAAAAGGGACTATCCTTACTAAATGTTGCAATAGACTCCTAATAGGGTCCATCCTCTAACAAGAAATATTTATATTAGTACATCATCTTGTGGGCATCATTCCCACCAGGGTTTTCACTCTAATCATGGGTTTCCCTAGTTAACATATCTAGTGTAATTGTCTATGTGCATCTTATTATGGTTGTTGTTTACTTTGGTTGAATGGTTAATTTTATTTAAAGAAGATAAATGTATTAATTTTTGGATAACTAATTCACCCCCCTCTAGTTATCTTGGTGGACTATTGTTTCTAACAATTGGTATCAGATCATCAAGCCCTTGAAGATAATGTTTAACAACTTTGGGAGATCCATGGTGAGCATTTTTAGGAAAGATAGTCTATAGTTTGATGGGAAAAAATATGATAGCTAGAAGGAAAAGATTAAGACACATTTGTTGTGTATGGGTCCTGGATATTGGATCTTGACAAAATCAGCAAAGACTCATTGTTGAAAAGGATTTAGAAAATTGTACTAAGGATGAAAGAAATTTTTTTTGGTGTGACACGAGAGCTAGAGAAGCAATATTGACTACACTTCCTGAAATTAAATACATCAGATAAAATCACTCGCTACTTCACATTTGATTTGGAAAGCTTTAAAAACTAATTATGAAGGTGATGCACATTCTAAGAATTTGAGGCTACAACGTTGGATTTGTGCATTTCAAGATGCTAAAATGATGGAAGATGAATTTGTAAGAACATATGTAGGTAGGATATCAAAAATTACTACAAGTATTAAATATCAAGGAGGAACAAAAGAAGATGATGAGGTTATATGGAAGGTATTGAAGACTCTAACACCACCATTTAAGTTAGATTTTCAAATAATACAGCTGTTGATATCTTGTACCAAATATTTCACAAAAGAGTCATTACTTGGAAGACTTGAAGCCATTAAGAATGAGCTTAGATAGTCCAGAGAATTGACCAAAGTAGATACAACTTTTAGTGCCTCGAATATTCAACCTAGTTTATCTAGGAGCACAAGTGTTAGAGGAGATTTTGCTAGCAGCAACAGATCTGAGGAAGACATAAAGATTGAAGAAGGAGTAGCCCTTCTAGTAAGAAGAGAAAAAGGAGGTAAGAAAATCTTTAAATCTTGTACTTTTGATGTATATGGTCATTATGCATCTAAGTTTCCTAAAAGAGAGAAAAAGTATAAAGTAAATTACAAACCTAGAAGAGATAGAGAGTGTTTGTATGCAAATGAAGAAAATGATTATGATGAACAAGCATTAATTCCTAGTGATGATGACATTAGATTTGTGGCAATTAAAGAAGAAATTCTAGAGAAAGTAGCTTTGGTGTCATAGGTTGAGAAGAAATCTAATTGGATAATTGATAGTGGTTATTCACATCATATGACTAGTGAGATGAACAATTTTTTTGACTTCAAAAGTCAAGATGGAGGCATTATCATAGTTGGAAACAATGTAGCATGTCAAGTAAAAGGTATTGGATCCATAACTCTTGACTAAGGATTTTTTTTTTTTGATCATTTAAAGCACAATATTTTGAGTGATTTAAAACTAGTGGACAAAAGTTATCAGTTGCAGTTCATAGAGAAAATATGCATGATCAAAGACAAAGATAGAAAGGTACTTAGAATAGGAACTAGATCTAGAGGTAATGTATTTCAATTGAATCCTACTAAAATGACATATTTGGTTGCAAAGGTAGATGACAGCTGATTATGGCATAAGAGATTTTGTCATATAAACTTTAATAGTATTGTTAAGACTAGTAGTATGTTTGCAGTTAGAGATTTTACTAAGATTGTAAAGCCTACTAAGATAATTTGCAAGGAATGTGTGTTGGCAAAGCACAATAGAACTTCTTTTCCCTACAAGAAGTTTACTACAATAGAAAAATTAGAGATCAAACACACAGATCTTACGGGTCCTACAATGACTAAAGGATTCTATGGTGAAAGGTATTTTATGATTCTAGTTGATGACTTTTCTAGAATGATGTGGGTTGCATTTCTTGAAGAGAAATTTGAGGCATTTAATAAGTTTAAGATATTCAAGAATAGAGCTGAGAATGAATATGGTATAAAGATTAAATTTTTAAGATCAGATAGAGGAGGAGAATTTACTTCAAATGAGTTTAACATGTTTTGTGAAGAAAATGGAATCAAAAGACAGTTATCAACTCCGAGAACCCCTGAACAGAATGGCATTGTAGAAAGAAGGCATAGGTCAGTTACAGAAGAAGCAAGAGCTATGTTAGCTAAGAATGATGTATCCAAAACATTTTGTATAGAAGTTGTGAATACAGTAGTATACACTATGAACAGAGTGCAAGTAAGGAAAGACACAAACAATACCCCTTATGAAATATGGTTTGGTCACTCACCTATAGTTAAGTACTTCAAACTTTTTGGGTTTAAGTGTTATATCAAAAGAGATGATGATATTGGTAAGTTTGATGCAAGAATTGATGAAGGTATGTTTCTTGGTTATTCATTGAAAAGAAAGGCTTATAGATGTTATAATCAAAGAACTAAGACTATTATGGAAAGTGCAAATGTGAGAATTGGTGTGAAATTCAAGATACAAGAGAGAATAGTTGATTAAAATTTAGGTGATGATGTTTCTACTAAGCTAAGGAATGATGAGGTATTTCTTGAGACTAATAATGATTTGCAAAATGAATGAGAGCAAAGGTAGGAACAAAGCTCAGAAACTTCAGTAAAGCCAACAATTGAGATAGAAACTCCTACTTTAGGAAAGAATATGATAAAGAATCACCCATCTAAGTAGATCATCAGAAGCAAAGATAAACATGTGATGACAAGAAGCAGAGTCAATGAAGAACTATGTTTGATATATCAAGTTGAACTTAAAAATGTAGATGAAGCATGTAAAGATGATCATTGGAAACAATCCATGAAAGAGGAATTGGATTAGATAGTAAAGAATGAGACATGGGAATTGGTTCCTAGACAAGAAAACAAGAATGTGATAGGAACTAAATGGGTATTTAGGAACAAGATGAATGAACAAGATGAAGTTATAAGGAACAAAGCAAAATTGGTATGTAAAGGTTACTCATAGCAAGAAGGAGTATATTATGAGGAGACCTATGCTCCAGTGGCTAGAGTAGAAGTAGTAAGATTATTCTTAGCCTATTCAACATAGAATAAATTCAAAGTATATCAGATGGATGTCAAGTCAGCATTTCTGAATGGAGAACTTGAAGAAGAAGTGTACATTGAGCAGATTGAGAGTTATTCTTTGATAGATGACAAGGACATAGTATGCAAACTAAAGGAAGCATTGTGTGTCTTAAAGAAAGCACTAATAACCTGGTATGCAAGGTTGGACAAGCATTTATCAAAGCTTGGATATAGCATAGGTATGGAAGATAGTAATCTCTATTAGAAAGAAATTGATGATGTTTTGAAGATTTTGGAAATATTTTTTGATGATATCTTATTTGGAGAAAATGATGAGAAATGTGAGAAGTTTGTAGAAGAGATGAAGAAAGAATTTGAAATGAGTATGATATGAGAGATGAAATATTTTCTAGGATTACAGATTGTATAGAATAAAGAAGGAATCTTTATTTCTTAGACTAAGTACTTGAAGGATTTACTGAAAAAGTTTGGTTTGGAAACATGCAAACCATTGGAACACCTATGGTAACTAGACACAAGTTATCTATAAAGGATGAGAAACCTACTACTGAGTAGAAGAAGTACAGATCTATGATTAGAGGATTGCAATATCTAACTTACACAAGGCTAGATATAACAAATATAGTTGGAATTGTTGCAAGATTCCAAGTTGACCCCAGAGGAGCACATTATGTAGTAGTCAAAAGGATATTTAGATATCTAAAAGGAATATCTAAGCTTGGGTTTTGCTATGATAGATCTAATAATTTTACTCTAAGTGCTTATACTGATGCTAATTGGGTAGGTAGTATGGATGACAAAATGAGCACCAATGGTGGAGCCTTCTTTCTTAGAGGAAGATTGTTTTCTTGGTTAAGCAAGAATCAAGATTATAAATCATAATCAAAAGCATAATATGTTGCAATAGCAAATAATTGTAATGAAGTTGTTTGGATGAAGCAGATGTTGAAGGATATAGGGATAGAAATCAATGAACCCATTGTCATATATTGTGACAACACAAGCATGGTAAATATGTCTAATAATTTAGTGTTGCATTTAAGGACTAAGCAAATTTCTATTAAGTAGCACATGTTGAGAGAGAAATTTGTAGAAAAGGAAATTAGATTCTAGTATGTGAGCACTAAAGAGAAGATTGCAAATATTTTCACTAAGCCTCTTCCCAAAGAGATTATTGAGTATTTTCAAGGTATGCTTGGGGTTATGCCCCTTCCTACATTAGAATAGAAGATGCAAGAGTGCATCAGCCTAGTGTAACAGAGCAACATTGTTGTCTAGTCTAAATGTTGATGCTTCCTATACAAGGAAGTATCTATGATGGACAGAGTCATCTAGGACTCTTGTTGAATATTGTTTTAACCAATATCTTTGGACACTTGAGCTAAGTAAGAATTAGTTGTTATAGAGTTTGATACAATAAAGTTGGTTGTTGAAACCTTTGATATTGATGTCAATGGGGGAGAAGTTTGGCATGAAAAATAACATGTACAACATGACAGTTGGAGACGTTTGGTATGAAAAATAGCATGTATAGCATGACAGTTGGAGAAGTTCAGTATGAGTACAGTATGTTTAGAAGAAGTACAAGATGGAATGATAGTTTGACAAAAAGCACACTGAGTTATATCAATGGGGGAGAATGATTGATGAAGAGGATTTGAAAAGAAAGATGAACAGTATTTTGTTGGTATTCTTGGAACTAGATGTTTTTCATCTATGTTGCCATCAATGCCAAAGGGGGAGATTGTTGCGAGATTGTTGGAAGCATGAATGTTGATGATATTCTTATGGGGGAATATTGTAGATCTATTACTATGATGGTATGTTATATTAATGACTAAGTTTTTCATTAATGTTAACATAGAAATTTTCTATAGTAGCTGACAAAAGAATAGTAGAAAAATGAAGTTGGTACAAATGGCTAGTTGAGTACTCTAACTATTTGAGGTAATGGGAGATACTATTGAGTATCTAGTATATGCAATTAATGTCAGAAGAAGAATGATAAGTTTGGAAGAAGTTATGTAAGTTTTGGTGATTTCTATTCTAAGATAGAGTTTAAAGAGGCATGTTTTCATAAACTTGTTATATCTCTTAGCAGTATTTTTATTCTAAGAATTGAGATTGAGAATATGAAGAAGACATGTTTTTAATGGCATGGCTAAGTTCACTCATCATAAGATTATGTGTACAAAAAGATATTCAAGTTGCAAGGTGGAAGATTAATGTTATCACTAAGTGTAATGTGTTCTTAATGTGGTTTTATAATGATTCATTGAGAAGGTCTAATAGCCAACTTAGGGAATTGTTTTGAGGACTCAATATAAAGGAAGGACATTTTCCTTTATCATGAATATATGGAATTAACATGGAAAAGTAATTGTGTAAGTAGTACAAGTGTGGAATGCAAAGTTGAGCAGAGTAGAGTGGAAGTGAAGGAAACTTCATTGCCGAGGTTTTGTTGAGTAATCTGAGGTTTGATATTTGGATCTGAGGTTTGTGACCTAGTCTATAAGGTCTAATAGTGATTGGTTTTAGTTGATAGAACAAAGAAAAGAAGAACATAATAGTAAATTGCAATGATTGAGCATTGAGCTCTTCTTCTAGTTGAAATTGCATGTTTGGGTAGTGAGCTCATCTTGCATACATTGTACTACAACTCGTAATAGGGTTGGCACAACACCTAATAGGGTTGGAATCTCCTAATAGGGATTTAAAGTCTCCTAATAGGGACTCTTTGTAATAAATTTTGTAATGGACTCCTAATAGGGTCCATCCTCTAACAAGGAATATTTATATTAGTACATCATCTTGTGGGTAGCATTCCCACCGAGGATTTTCCTCTTAGTAAGGGTTTCCCTAGTTAACATATCTAGTGTAATTGTCTATGTGCATGGTTTTTGTTTACTTTAGTTAAATGGCTAAGCTTGTTTAAAGAAGATAAATTTATTAATTTTTAGATAAATGATTCACCACCCACCCCCCCCCCCCCCCCCCCTCAATTATCTTGGTGGACTATTATTTCTAACATTTTGTTAAAAGGAGAAGATTGATTTCTTGAAGGGTTTTCAAGCAAATCAAGAACAAAAATGAAAATGGGGATCTTATCAATGATTCAATACATGAACCCTATTGGCAATACGATCAAGTTTGTTTATTAGTGACACACACACTTATTCAAATGATTAGTAGCTACAAAGCTTATAGTACAGTTAACATTGTTAAACAAGTAATTCAAGCTCTACTAAGTTCTATAGTTGCTACTAATTTCTAGGAACAATATTAATTTTGCACTAAGCAACATCTACTAGGTTGGTGATTATCAGTGTAAACCAAGCTTTATAGTGTTTATCGAGTTTCTTAGTGCAAACTAAGTTCTTCAGTGCTTACCGAGTTTGCAGCTTCAATAATGTGAATCTAGTGTTGATGCTTAGGCTTCAATGCACCATTCACACATAGCTTTTCCAGATTTTCATCCATTTCTAGGGTTCTTATGTCTTGAATTGAACAATTAAAATGTGAGAAAATATCATTAGCCAGAAGTACCTTAGGTGGAATCTATGACTGAGCTCTGGTAGAGTCAAGTGTTTTTGCAATTACTGGACTCAATTTGAAGTCATGTGCTTTTCATTCAACTCCTTGAACTAATGTTTTAGATCTTTTCCTATTTTAGCTACTGGAGGATTCCATTGCTTGGTAGGATTTATGAAAACATGGAAAACTTTAACATCAATTTTCACAGATCACTTGGATGCACAAAAATTGCTCTTCACATAAACTCTTGAAAATTCACAGTGAAAAATGAATTTGATTTCACCCTTTTTAATGAATTTCACTTTCCCATCACCATAAATGCATGGTATGTTTTCTTGCTTAATGATAGACTATCTTCCACTTGTTTTGAAATAATTGCTTGGTAGAGTCATTCATGACTCAGTGTCCACACAATGACTTAGTTACTCCCGACCTTGCTCGCCAGAGTCTTGCAACCTAACTTAGCTTGGTAAAGTCTAGAATTTCCTTAGATACTCAGTAATCCCTTTGCATCTTGAATGTTGATGTGGATCTTTCCATCTAACTAACTAGAACTAATGTGTGATGTCTACTTTAGAATATTAGTTCAAGTTATCCTTGTGGGAGATCAAGTAGAAATGCTTGAGTCACCCAATTCTTGAGTAACATTTGCTTCATTGCTCAGAATTACATTCTCAGAAGATTTTGGAATCCATTGTTGTCTTACTTGTTTTCTAATGATATCATCTTTGGATTTCTTTTCATTTTTAATTCTTCTAGTGTTCATACAGGTCTTGGCAAGATGTCCAACTTTTGTACAAATAAAACATCTTTTAGTGGTGTCTCTTGTCCTCATGTGATGTTTTACACAGTTTATTTTAATGTGTCTGAATTCTCCATAGTAGTAACATCTACACCAAGTCTTGAAAACCCAACCAAATATAGCTTTTACAATCTATTCTACTAGATTCAATATTTTAGTTTTGCATTCAAAAGATTTGTGCCCATGCTTCTTCCATTTGTGACATTTTCCTTCAAATTTAGGTTTCTCTTTGCATTCATTAGCTCTATGACCATGTTTATTGAAATTGTAGCATTTTCCATTGAATTTAGCTTTACCATTACTCCAACATTTGTTTGATGTATGGCCTAACTTACCACAGTGTATCATGTGAGGCAATGGATCTTGCTTTCAAGGTAGTGAAGAACATTATGTCCTTCAACCTTATCAAGCTGATGTTGAACCATTTCAAAAAAAACATGGAGAGCATCAAGATATCAAAGAATAACCCGTGTAAGTTTGGCTCACTTTTAACCTATTTATTCTTCTTTGTGCAAAATTTTTTCCCTTCAAAAGGTATAGATGTATGGAGAAAAGATGTGGTTGTACTATATCAAATCAATGAATATATAGCAAAAATGGGTGAAAATTATGTCACTATCATGGATAATTATTTTGACTTATTCAAGGAAAAGATGAATAACAAATTCATAATTCCAAAGAAACTTGTAGAAGATTACAAGGATGATATTTTTTTTATGGTAGATTGTGATAAAATGTACATACAAGCAGTCAAACTAAGAGTGGTATGGGTCAAGCTACTAAGCTATGAGGTTAATACTGATGACACCAAGGATATTATTGAGGCATTATTGAATGAACCTATGGATCCCAAGGCCACATATTTTGGTACATATGATGAATCCAAAGCCCGAATACAACTAGAAATAAAACTTCCTTGGGCTATCAGTAAAGGAAAGAAGAGCATAGCAAAACTGAGACAAACTAGTTCTACTCTTCTATTGATAGAATGTAAAGGAGATGATATAATAGAAGATGATGTAGAAGATGAGGCAGATGAAACAAAATTAGAAGAAGAAGAGCCAGTCAAGAAGAAAGCTAAGGTTATCATAACCAAACCTACCAAGTCATCTACTATAATGTTTACATGGAGAAATTCTAGAAAGAAATTGTAATTGGGTGAAGAAGCAGAGGATGTGATTTTCAAATGACCTCCACCCATATTTCAAGAAAAATTGAAAGAGATTGATTCTAGAGCTAGCATGGAAAATTTCAAATCATTGAAATATGAAACCAAAAATGCAGAAGAAAAGAAGGAAGTTGAAGACACAGTTATATCTAAGGTAAATGGAAATATTCACCAAACCAACTTGCATAGCATATTCCCAATGAACTGATCAAAAAAATCAAAACCAAGATGGGAACATGCCAAATAAACTACAAAGGACATATATGAGTAGAGTCTAGGGCAACTCATGTCAAGTCTTAATGATTGTTGATGTTCAGTAGCTTTAGTTAAATAAACTATATATATATATATATATATATATATATATGAGATATTATATTATTAAATAATCATTTTTTATTATATTAATTAGATAATAATGGATAGACATATCTCATGAGGATACATGTCTCCCCATGTCTCTTACTTAATATAAATAAGAGTTATATCACCGCCATTAGAAAAAATATACTTTACCAACAATGCAATTACATTTGCAATGATCCTTAGGAAACTCAAACTAGTATCAGAGCCAACTGCATATGTAACACAAAAAGAAACTCCTTATGAACCAAACATATATTATCTAGGATCAACTCTATGAAAAAGGAAGTGCTATAATCTTCTAGTGACACACATTCATCTACAAATAGACCATAGGCCTCTCCATTCATTTTTCAGGTCACTGTGAATATAAGGAAGAGGAAATTTTAATTGCTCCAAAGTTCATAGATAGTAGCAGCACCTATAATACCATTCACATAGATAGAATGTGCATCTCACATTCTTTTAGTATAGAGTGGCAAGACTTACCATCTACAAACTACGAGCATGGCTTTAGTACCTACCCCAAATTTTATCATTAAAAGATACAAAATGTTTGTTGAGGAGGTTGATAGGGACTACATAGAACTAGTAAAAATTTTGTGTATATAGTTCAACACTTTATGTTTTGAGTGCATAGTTCATTCTACAAAATTTTGTGAAGAATGCTCCTCAAATTCAAATTCATACTAATAAAGAAACACTCAAAACTTTCTCTAGTTGCTAATTATGCAACCAAATTCTATTGTTGAACAAACTATGATCAAATAATCTAGTAATGTAATTAGCCCTTTCCACATCTACGATCTGCAATCGAGTCCACAAAGGGGAAGAGAGTACAAGTTCAAAACAAATTATACTTTGCATGTGAAGTCTAATATATATCAATGTTGATGTAGGACAAAGGCAGTACCACCCAACGAGGTAGTAATGCCATGGAAACAATATTGTTAATGAGGTAGTACTTCTAGTCAAGGTGACAAGAGTTTCACATTAATAAAGGACATGAAATACCTAGGCTCACTCTATGAAAGGGACACAAATACCAAGGGCCCACACACTTGGGTGTAAAGAGGTAGAGCTTCCATGTTCGAAAAATAACAAAAGGTGTCCTATGTGGTAAGGTAAGACACGTGACTCCCTACTATGTAGCATAAGAAAGATGTAAGTATAGGTCATAAGAACATGAGAGACTCGCATCTAAGGAAAAAGATGGAGTCTAACATTTCATTAGAGGAAATCTTGAAATAGAGGGAGAAGATAGAGGATATGATATAGTCAACCTTCAGTGATCTCATTCATATTGAGTCAAAGGGAGTAAATCATGTTAAGATGGATTCTCAAGTAATCAATAAATTGTAGCAATTAAGAGGACTATGCTTCATTCATCATGACTATGTTATTTTGATGGGACTATCCCCTATGTACAACATGAGGAAGTGACAACATCCAAATGATTATCACTAGTATTTACAGAAGTTATTGAAAGGTGATGATCTTATAATAACTTAGTTTTCTATTATGATGGATATCTTACAATGTCTATGAAGATCATGATAGATTATACTTTTCATGGTGGATGTTCATATGGTAAGAATTATGAGAATGTATGTGCACATACCTTATGAAAATTTTGAGCACATGGTGAATGTTATGCAAATTGATGCTCAAGAGGCCATTACAAAGAGTACTTGGTGAGTATCAAATGAGTTGACATTCAAGAGGCCATTACTCATAGTTTTGGTGAATGTCTTGCAACTCAACATTCAGGAGGCCATTCCTCAAAGAGTACATGGTGAATGTCAAATGATTTGACATTTTGGAGGCCATTACTCCCAATATCTTTATATTACATTGAGGTAATATATGGTCATATGTTTATCCTCCTTAGCTAAGAGGGAGTGTTGATGTTTGGTAGCTTCAGTTGAATAAACTATATATAGATATATGAGATATTATATTATTAAATAATCATTTGTTATTATATTAATTAGATAATAATGGATAGACATATCTCATGAGGAAACATGTCTCCCCATGTCTCTTCCTTAATATAATAAATAAGAGTTATATCACTGCCATTGGAAAATATATACTTCACCAACAATGCAATCCTTAGGAAACTCAACAAGGACAAAGAGGTAAAGGAGTCCATCAAGTAGAATGAAGTAAAACTCACTTTGAAATTTAACACCTACTTAATATTGGTTAATGACATTGAACATGTGGTAAGGAATGCCACTAATACATGGAAGAATATTTACAATCTTCATAAGCAGAGTAATTTTGTTATTCATGGCAGTGATAAAGATGATGATGGTGAAGATGATAAGAAAGGAAAGGAAAATGATGATGATGAAGCAATAAATTAAGACAATATAGATGATGAGGAACAAGAATAGAAGCCACCAAGGAGAATCTCCCTGAGATTCAGTGCATAGAGGAAACCATCCCTGAAAAGATAGTAGCATCAATTATAGCTCACTTCCTCGCTCTCTGAGAAAATCTTTAAAGCCATCAAGCTCAAAGAAATCTACTACCAAGTTGGTTGTGACAAACATTGCAAATCCAAGCACTCAACCAATATTTGCACCTATTTAGCTCAGTACTTCATTGACTAAAGTGACTAGCACTTCATCTATCGAGTAGTCAGTGCTTCCTCATTCATCAATTTTGGCAACTCAATAACTACGTATTTCCTCAATCAATACGATATCTTTTTTTTTTCTAGTCCTTCTATTTCTAGTATTTTTACTATTCCAAGTATGCAAATAGTCAGTACAAAGACAATTGAGAGAAAGCCTCAACTGAGTACTAATATTTCTAGTAAAGGCAAAGATAAGGAAGAAGACATTAATCTTGATGAAGATATAGTTATTCCAAATTGGGATATCTCTAGTCTAAATCTTGATCAAATGCATATAGTAGGAGAGCTTTTGTGAAAGAAAGCTAAGCAACAAAGACTTAGAGAAGAAAGAAATAGAGAACATTAACTACTTGAAGATGCAAAGAACATTGTTACAGAGGTACTCAACACTAAGGTTGATACTTCTCAACCTATTTTGGCTTAATTGGAAAAAGTGGTTCATAAATTCAATTAAGATTTGAATGGGAAGGAAAAATTGTTGCAAAGAATAGAGAAGAAATTTGAAAATAAAGTATTGGAGCTAGTTGCACAGAAGATTGCACTATACCAAGTAGACTTGTCTACTATTCTAGGCTCATTGGAAACCTTTGCCAACAATACCACTTCTCTTTTTGGTAAACTATGTGACACATCTATCTTTACATAGGAAATGAAAGATAAACTTTCCAAGATAGACAAATATCTAAAGGCAAGTACACACTATCTATCACTTGACCCGAGCTATAGTTTTGCTCATTACACAAAGATCAGATTTTTGACTAATATGCAAGTAGTTACTAAGGGAAGAAGCCAGGATAAGGACTATACTTGTAAATATACAAGGCATGATTCTTCCAAACATGGATGCATTGTGGAAACATATTGCACATGCCAAAACTCTCATCCATGATAACAACTTCTCCATAGTTGATCACATGATAAAATTATCAGCAAAAGTTCAGTTTATATTACATGCAAGAAAGGTGTTGCAAGAAAATTGGGACAAAATAATGTCACTGATTTTAAAGGTACATTCTGACTTCTTGTCACATTTTGGTATTACCATGTAGCTAACACCTTTGGCATTTATGTCAAAAGGGGGGAGAAGATGTAATATGTAAAAGGGTAGAATATGTGATGATATACTAAAAGGGGAGAAGATGAGAAAATGTATATAATGTGTAAAGTATATTGAATATAACATGTATAGATATTCAGATAAATATCTCTTACAAAAGAAATTTTGAAAAATTTCAAAAATAGAGTATGTTACCAAGTTGAAGACACAAGATGGAGACTAAAAATTGTTTTGAACTGTATGAATTCAGTTTTGATTGATAAGTGTTTTTGTCACTAATGCCAAAGGGGGAGATTGTTGACATTACAGTCAAGTTTTTTTATTAGTGACACACACACACACACACTTATTCAAATTATTAGTAGCTACCAAGCTTATAGTACAATTAACTATGTTAACCAAGTAATTTAGGCTCTACTGAGTTCTGCAGCTGCTACCAAGTTCTAGGAACAATATTTAGTTCACACTGAGTAGCATCTACTAGGTTGGTGATTATTAGTGTAAACTGACCTTTATAGTGTTTTCTAAGTTTCTCATTGCAAACTGAGTTCTCCAGTGCTTATTGAGTTCATAGCTTTAGCAATGTAAATTTAGTGTTGACTAATCCATATAGTTTTAATCGAATGATTTAGTTTATACCAAGCTCCCAGTGATAGTGTTGATAGAGCTATACAGTATCGGGCAAGTGATTCAGTTTATATGACAAGTTTTGTAGTGTTCACCAAGTCACTAGTGTAGACTTTGTTCAGACTACTTGGAAGTGATTAGTATGAATCAAGCATCTACATCTACTGAGTACATGATGATGCTGAGCATTGATAATGGTTGTTAAGTATCAAAACCTCACCAAGTTTGTCTTCAGAATCTGAGTACCAGTAGTTGGGCTAACTTTGTATATTTTGGTGAAACTTGTATTGTAGCTGACTTTGATGAATTGGAAATTGGATTGGTATATATGTAATGTATTTTATCATGTCCAAAGATGAATGGTATGAAATAGAAAAGATAAATATAGGAGTAGAAGTGCAATGTAGAAGGCTAATAGTAGCATAAGGAGTAGCAAAGTGATCATTACACTCAAAGGAATCTCATTCAGCAAATCAAGGTTGCAAATCAAAGATCAACCACTAGTTCATCCTAACAAGTGGAACAATTGAATCCTTTCACAATGTAGACTTAATAATCTTTTGTAAATCTCTTTAACAAGTGCATACTTCATTGTATGTTTGTAAATCCTTTTGCAAGGTGGACCTAGCAATCCTCATTGCTCCTAATAGGGTAGATCATCAAAATTGATCATTGTAATCCTTAACAAGCTAACTTTATACGATAGTACAAAAGCTTGTGGGTATCATCCCCACCCTAATTTTACTTTCTATTTGGAAGGTTTCTAGGTCTCCATATAATGTGTCAAAGTGTTATGAATGTTTAATGCTTTCAATTTTTCATGCATGCAATTAGATCAAGGATTAATTGGTGAATTAAGATTAAGTTTTATTTGTTAATTTACCCCTCCCCTCTCATTAACTTAGCCTATCTTATTTTTTCAATATAACCCAATAGTGATCTGAACCTACAAAGTGAGTTATAATTATATAGATCAAGACCCTACTATTTTCTTTCTAATCATTATAAAAAGTTTGTATTGAAATAATTTTAACAGATGTTGACCTAATGGTCTATTAGCCCTAGTTTTTTAATTGTCATGATTAATCCCCTATTTTTCTCCTCACTTGTTGGAGTCCACCTTTTAGAATATTTGTTCATCCTCTTTGGATATTGTTTTTTGACCTAGGTGCATAAAGTCGCACCTTGTTACAAAATTCTTTTGAATAAGTCCCTTGAACCCCTGCAAACCTCTTTAAACCTTGGTTCAAAATAGTTTAAACTGTTGACTATTAGCTAATAGTGATATGTAATTATTGTCATTAATGGCAAAAAATGATGTACATGTTGACAGGAAACCTCAGAAATAAAGATACTTAGTTTTTGGCTATCAGAAAATTGCTAAGTATAGAATTTGGTTTACAACAATATATTGTTTTGTTTATAACATGTTACAAATGTCATATTATGTCAAGAGAAGTTACATGGAGATAGTATACACGTTGGTAATGATATTTAAAGTCTCAAAATTTTGTATGGACTATATGGAACAAATTTAATCATGTTTTGATGAAGCAGGACAGCGAAATGCAAGGAAAGAATTGTTTTGATTGTAAAACAATTACTTATCCAATTAGGGCTG
This sequence comes from Cupressus sempervirens, assembly GCA_028749045.1. Classification (NCBI taxonomy): domain Eukaryota; kingdom Viridiplantae; phylum Streptophyta; class Pinopsida; order Cupressales; family Cupressaceae; genus Cupressus; species Cupressus sempervirens. The sequence goes on along the minus strand of CM053783.1, from coordinate 802,377,928 downwards.
ACATCCTAGATGTTTACTTTAACTTGGAAAATTGAATTGTGGTCTTAGCTGACCCAAAAATATTTTATGTAAAGGCATGGTATTATGCAAAGGACTTCTTGTGATAAGAAGTGTGTTATTGTAGGCAATCTTGATGTATTAGTGCTATCTTATAAGATTGTGAAGTGAGCAAACTTTTGTGAAAATGATATATGTGAAGTTTTATCTGGTGACCCAAGATTGAGCTAAAGATTAGAGATCAGGAAAGGAAGTAAAATAATAATAAAATACTTGTTTGAGCAGTGAGCTCTTCTTGTAGTTGAAATTTCATGTTTAGGAAGTGGGCTCTTCTTGCATACATTATACTACAACTCCTAATAAGGTTGGAATCTCCTAATAGGGATTCAAAGTCTCCTAACAGGGACTAGTTATACTGAATTTTCTTATTGACTCCTAATAGGGTCCATCCTCTAACAAGGAACATATATATCAGTATATTAACTATTGGGTATCATCCCCACCAGGGTTTTCCCTTGGCCAGGGCTTCCCTAGTTAACAAAATATGGTGTCATGAGTTATCTTTGTGTATTTTTACTATTACTATTCAGCATTACTTTATTGATTTGTTATGCATGGTTTAAAGTAAGTAATAATATCCAGTTGAAAACTAAAGTTTGTAGATTATTGATTCACCCTCACCCCTAGTAATCCCTATTTCTAAAAATTGGTATCAAAGCGTAGTTACTTTGAAGAGGCTTAACAGCTTAAATAATATCCCTATGGATATGGAATAGTTGATGAATAACCTTGAAGAAGCTCTTGAACAAATTGATCTTCTTACTAAAGAAAGAGACAAGATGAAGGATAGATATGAAGACTCCAAAGTATACATTGGTCAATTGAAAGAAAAGATTGAACATATAAAATCAAAGTCTGAATCTACTAAATCTAGAGCTACTGATGATGACTATTCAAAGTTGAAGATAGAGTACAAGATCTTGAAGCATGAATTGAAGATTACAAATCTGTGAAAAATGATCCTAGCAAAGTTGAATCTGATTTGAAGATTGAAAATGTAGATCTAAGAGCAAGTTTGGCAAAGAAAACATTTGAGCTTGAAGCATTGAAAGAAGATCATGAAGAACTTCATAAGTACAATACTATTGTGAAAGGTGAATTGACACAGTGCAAATAGCAGCTTGAGAAACTTTATTCTAGCAGAGAAAAACTTAATGATTCTATGTCTATAAATGACAAGGATGGTCTTGGTTATTTGATTAACATGTCTACAAAGAAACCTTAGATTAGATTAGATCTAAAAGAAAAAGACAAATCTAATGATGAGATTGAATCCAATCAATCTTCTGAGAAACCTAAATAAATTGAGCAAATCAATGAAGTTGAAATCTTAGATGAACCAAAGCAAGTGGAGACTCCCAAGACAACTAGGTATGAATTTAGAGGTAAGTTCTTTTTATGTAATGAATTAGATCATATGAAAAGAGATTGTACTAATAAGTCATTTAATCATGTTAAGGAATTTTATTGCCATAATTGTCTTGGTATGGGTCATAATGCAATTGATTGTAGGAAACCTAAGTATTATAATGATAAAATAAATAGTAGAATGTCTAGAAATACTAACCCTATAGATAGAAGAAGATCTAATGAAATGACATCAAGAAAAATAATATCTTATGATGATAGAAGATAGATCATGTGTTATAAGTGTAACAACTTAGGACACATTACTCAAAATTATCATTCACTTGATGATCAGCAAAATCCTAGAAGCAAACCACCTGTATGTCAGTTATGCAACAACATCAAACACATGGTGAAGTATTGCAAAATGGACAAAAACTTTAGAGATAGAAGGAACAAAGGAAGAAACTTTGGAGACAGAAGGAATGATAGAAAGAACCATGAAAGGAACTCCAGATCTCATAGCTTCAAAATTTGAGAACTTCTGTCAAAGATCAAATTAGAGGTAAAAAAGTTGGAAAAAGGTGTATTTAGTAGTTTCTAGATGGTATCTAAGCTTTCTTATGATTTGGAGCTCATCTAAACAAGTTACGATGAAATTTAGAGTTACTAGTACTATAGTAAAAGTTGATTCTATAACAAAAGATGAAAAGAATATTTTTTCAAAGAATTTCGTGATGCAAAGTTTTAAGGATGTTTTTCATAATGGAAGGAGGCTATAGTAAACCTTGGGTGACATTCAAAGATCGGATAGACAAGTTTGGGCAGTTATCTAATTGCAGAACACAAATAATAACTTTTTCATATTTGCAAAGCACACAATTAATGTAGTTTTTAAGTTGATGGATAAATGGAGTATAAAATTGAATTTTACTTTATTGTAAACACTTTCAAAGTGAAGAGCATCCAAAAGTGACTTGTTAGAGCAATTTCATAGCAAACCCTATTTTCAAAAAGAAGTATTTTATCATTTTTCCATAAAATTGTTCAGTAAAAGATATTGTTTATAAAGATCATGGCTATGTCAATTATTCATAGTGTTGAGAATGAGGATAGATCTAAGCTCAAGGTAGTTTTCATAAAACCTAGTGTTGGAAACCCTAACTCTACATTGTCTATTACTCTAAACAATGTATTTTACCTTGAAGATGTGGAAAATTATTTAAATTTAAAGTTTGAGTTGATTGGAAATGAATATATGAATAAGGATATGAACTAGACTTTAACCACAACATGACTATGAAGTTTGGACTTGATCACTTAAAGGAATTTGATTTGTTTATGTATTATTTCTACCGCGAGCTAGATACAGATGAAAGGACTCAAATCATATTGAGTAGGTTACATATAGAAAATTATGAATGCAAGACAATGTAGTAGACATTTCTACTGACCTGATTCATGAGGTAACTAGTCTTAGCAAACAAGACAATGCACCCATAGGTGAAAAGATGGTTAAGAAGAAAGTAGAAAATTACATTAAGGTGGTATATAATTGGAAAACCATGGTAATTAGCTCCATCAAGCAGGATGATGTGATATTTCTTAGCAAAATTATTGCTTATTCAGTTTGTGCAAGTTCTAAGATAGATGAACTTTTAGTAGGATTTATTTATGCAACTTACAAGTCATGTGTTGAGAAAGAGAAAGTTAATTTGAGTGAAATAATTGAGGATGCAACTCTTGGAAAACCTTGAAAAGATTAAGAGAACAAAGAATGGTGTATTTAGATTCCAATCACTAATAAATCACATACTCTTTCATGTGCTAAAGAGATTTCCTTACTTGTTAGTTATAAATATAATGAGTAGTGACAGATGCACTATGGAAAAGATTACAAAGGTTTGCAAAAGGCACCTTGTAGACAAAGTATTGGATAGTGGTAATTTGATTATGAGGATATTCTAAAATGAGATGAAACAAATATTTAGGATCTCACCTGTAATTATGGATAGGTTCAAGGAGGACATGTGTGTTCTAGTTGATATAGACTATACATACATTCAAGTAGTAGAACCTCGGGAAACATTTCTGGATCCTTTGAGATATGAGTTGAGTGATGATGCTGCAGTTAGCTACATTGACTTGTTAAATTTAGATAACGATAAAGCTGAGTATAGATTTGGCATGTACGATGAGATTACATAGCATGCTCATCAAGCAACCTTGAAGAAGGCATCTCATAAGAAGCTCGAGTTAATCATGAAGAAAGCATTATCTGAGGCTAGAATGATACAAAGTGAATCTAAGACCATGAGAAAGACAATGAAACAAGGTGTATTGAACATGCAACCCTTGTTAGTTTTAGTTTTTGAGACAACTTCTGGATAGAGCATTCCTTATGTGGCAGTGTCCAATGTTCAGCCCAGTGTACACAAGAAAAAATTAGAGAGATTGGTTGAAGCAGTGTCAACAAAGACTAAGAGAGTCAAAAAAATGGCTATAGGACCTAGCAAGAGGCACAAAAAATTGTTGACAATTGAATCTAGTGATGATGAAGAGGTTGAGGAACAAGAAACCAAGAAAACTGAAAAGGTGACTCCACCTGAACAAGTAGCAAGAAAAGCTTGGCAACCATGGAAGCCGAAGATTGAGAAGATAAATAGAGCAATTGAAAATGAGGGAAACTTTGTTTAGATGAACAAGTTTTATGATCTATACAATAATTTTGAGAAACATCAAATTGATATATCTACTATGAGGCATATCATTTCAAATGATCTAAGTATGGATGATATCAAAGGAGTAGTGAACCAGAAAGTCTATGATAGACTCATAGAAAAGAAGACTCTAGCAAGAGAAGAAGACCTTGAACTTTAGAAGTCTATGCTAAGATCAATTTGCAAGATTGATGATGAAGATGAGATTAAGAGATTACTAAATAACCTTGCACCATACCTAAGGAATAAGTTGAGGCCATTCTTATTTATGTTTGGTGAGAAGGATAATTTGAGAAAGGAGACTGTAATAGCTATCAACAAGATGTTATCAAAGTCACAGGTAGCATCTCCTCCAACTCCTAGAACCTCAAAAGTTTTAATCAGTGGTGACACTATGAAGATTGATCAAAACAATGTTACTTTTAACATTGATGAAACCAATCCATTTGGTGGTTCCAAACCAAATGTACTAGACACCAAAGATGTTGAGGAAAAGTTGAAACAAATTGAGGAAGAGAAGAGACTAATAGAAGTTGAAAAGTAGAAGATAGAGGAAGCCAAGAAAAAAAATTTTGAGGAAGATAGAAAAAGAAAGAAAGATGAAGATAAGAGAAGGATTGTAAAAGAAGTAAAGAAAAATAAAATAGAGGAGGAAGAAAGGAAAAGATCAGAATAGAAGAAAAAAAGAGAGGAAAAGGAAAAGAAAGAAGAGGAAGAGAGAAAAGCTAAGGAAGCAGCAGAGAATAGAAGGAGGATGAGACTAAACCATCTAGTTCATCTACTCCACTCTCTCTTTCTAGTTTGGCTACTAATGATGATGATCAGACTGATCTAATTTCACCCTTATCCAAACTTTTATAGAAGAATAAGATAGTTAAGAGTTTGTAGATATCACTAATGGAAGTGACTAATAGATTGCATAGTACTTTGATAGTGTAGCATATTGAGTCAAATCCCAAACTAAGAGCATGGGCAATGAAAAATTCTTTTGATGAAGAGTTTACTAATTTTTTGAATGTAAATTTCCCATGATGCTAACCTGTTTAGCACCATCTACCAAAACATCAAGAATGACTTAGTCAATCTTGATACATGCATAAAAGAACTTTGAGAATGTCAAGAAGAAGCGAAAGCTTTGTATGTTAAGTGTACCTTATCATACAAACTAACTAAAGATTTGGATAGGAAAATAGAGGCAAAGATGAATGAGCTAGAGGCTTTATCTAGCTTAATCCAGCACCCATCTAGAAAAGTTGGTGACATTGAGAGTCAAGTTGCCAGTGTTCACAGCAATATTAGGAAACTAGAACTTCGAAAAGAGTAGATATTTAGGAGAACATCTAATTTTAGAGAATCCATTTCTCTAAAGTTATCACTTATTGAGAAGTAATTAGAAGAATCTGTCAAGGCCAAGGACCCATATACAAACTTTTTGTATTCAGCTATCAATATTGTTGAGATTGCATCATATGTATTATGTGCAATTCTCACATCAGTAGATTCTACCAAAGAGGCATGGAACAAAGGTGTGAATAGCCTGAAGATTATTTTTTATGATTGTATGAAGATAATATCAACATAAGGGAAGACAACAATTTTGGGCAGTTTTGGACTGAATCTTGACATTTTGACCTTTGTCATTGATGTCAAAGGGGGAGAGATTCATGTGAAAATTGTATACATGTCATTGTTGGGAAAGATACAAAGGGGAGAGATACATATGTAGTATGAAGTATATTGTAAGGGGGATCATATGTAAAAATATAACTATTAGATTTAAGGTGGTGTTTACTTTTGTTTTTGTCAATTAGCTAGTTTTTCCTATTTTGTTGCCATCAATGCCAAAGGGGGTGATTTTTGACAATTGGCTAATAGTGATATGTAATTATTGTCATTAATGTCAACACATGATGTACATGTTGACAAGAAACCTTAGAAATAAAGATACTTAGTTTTTGGCTATCAGAAAATTGTCTAAGTATAGAATTTGGTTTACAAATGTGTATTGTTTTGTGTATAACATGTTGTAGACATCATATTATGTCAAGGGAAGTTAAAAGGAGATAGTATACATGTTTCTGATGATGTGTATAACCTCAAAAGTTTGTATAGACTATATGAAACAGAGTTAATCATGTTTTGATGAAGCAGGACAGTGGAATTGAGGGAAATTGTTTTGATTGCAAAATAATTACTTGTCCAATTAGGGCCAACATCCTAGATGTTTACTCTAACTTGGAAAAGTGAATTGTGGTCTTAGCCAACCCAACTTTATTTTATGTAAAGGCATGGTATTTATGCAAAGGACTTCTTGTGATAAGAAGTGTGCTATTATGGGCAATCTTGATGTATTAGTGATATCTTATAAGATTGTGAAGTGAGCAAACTTTTGTGAAAGTGATATATGTGACATTTTATCTAGTGATCCAAGATCAAGCTAAATATCAAATATCAAACAAGGAATTAAAATAACAATAAATTACTTTTTTAAGCAGTGATTTCTTGTAGTTGAAATTGCATGTTTGGGTGGTGGGCTCTTCTTGCATACATTATACTACAGCTCCTAATATGGTTGGAATCTCCTAATAGGGATTCAAAGTCTCCTAACAGAGATTGGTTATACTAAATTTTCTCATTGACTCCTAATGGGGTACGTCCTCTATTAATGAACATATATATTAGTATATTATCTAGTGGGTATCATCCCCACCAGGGTTTTCCTAGTTAATAAAATATGGTGTCATGAGTTATCTTTGTGTATTGTTACTATTACTATTCAGCATTAATTTATTGCTTTGTTATTCATGGTTTAAAGTAAGTAATAATATCCAGTTGGCAACTAAAGTTTATAGATTATTGATTCACCCCCCACCCCCCTCCCCCCCCCCCCAGTAACCCCTATTTTTAACACAAACCAATTACACCAAAGGTTTTGGACAGAATTTTTTTTGTAGGTGGGACCTACCAAATACATCGTTGGCTTACCTCCAAATGACTTCAAACCTCTTTGAACCTTGGTACACAGTAGTTCTAACACTAAGAATTGGCATCAAAGAATGGAATCAATGTTTGATAAGATAATCATCTCTAAGGCATAGGAGATGACGTCCTAATTATGATGTAAGAATCTCCTTAGAATCATTATCATCTAGTATGGGAAATGAGATGGCAACATAAGTGGAAAAAGCCAAATCTTTTATTGAAGGCTAGATTATGTTGTCAAAAGAATATTAATGATGGTTAGGACACTTTCCTCAAATGAAAATTTAATGAAAGGACATCATGACTTCTTGAAGCGTGTGTATTGGCTTGTGATAAGCTCATCATTAAAGCCTCATTATTTGGTTGTACTTTCTCCAATATGCTAGTCTTTCTTTAAACCAAGTCTAAGCTCATTTTTATCCTACTCTGTGAAAAATCAAGAGCAGAGTAGTAGGAGAGAATTATTTTGGTTTTTTGATAGAAAAATATGTTGGTGAACAGATCATTTCCTCTTTTATGAAAGTTAAATAACTTTCTCTATACCCAGGATTGGAAACCAATGAATCTCACAATAGTTGGGTAAACATTTCTTTTACCATTTCCCTCTGAATTCTGAGAGGTACAACTCCCTCTCATAAATTATCAATGAATTTAGATTTAAAGTGAAAGAAATATGTGCACATACTTTTACCAAAAATTACTTCAGGATCTCTTGTACACTCTTGGGTAAGGAGGTGAAATCAAAAAAATTTAGATATATAAAGTAATTGAGAAATACAAAGTTCTCTCAGTGTTGAATATAACTTTAGGAAAAACTAAGATATTCTAAATGCATCAAACAAAATGAGAACTTAGAATAGTAATCAAATGTCATCAATAATTGACACACTGGTTTGCAAAGTAACCATGATATCCAAGTTCAAACTCAAAGTCTTGAACTATAAAATGTATTGATAGATATATAAATGTAAATTTCCAAGCTCAAAGTCTTAAAAAAAACATTTAGATTATCATCATTACATTCCACCAATTACCATTCAAAAAGACAAAATTTAATATGATGCAGGAGCATCTAGAGGTATAAGGGCAATCCTATGTCAACCAAAAAAATGTACTTAGACTTAGTTTTTGTTTCATGTGTTTTCATTTCTAGATACCCATTTGGGTCAAATAAAGGTTCCAACTCTCACAGTTCCACTATCAGTATTTTGGGTTAGAGTTTTTAATCACCTTGGGATACGTGTAAATGCCAAAAAATAGGAGTATGTAATTGAGCCATCATTTTGGTGAAATAGAAGGTGTAAATTGGACAGATGAATGTAATTGTAATTTAGAGCATTCCAGAAAAAGAATCAGGTCAAAAGGCCCCATGGTTTGAAAGTTATTATAGTTTTTTGGTTTTTGGAGACCTCCTAAGAATGCTTCAAAGTTAGGTTAGGGGCATTAAATGACCTTGAAAAGGGCCAAAAAATGGTGGACAAGAAAATCTGTTCCATAGGGCTATAGAGCGATTCAAGATCTTTTCAAAAATGTAAACGGTTCATCAATCGAAGCTACGGTTCAAAAGTTATGCCTCTTGAAAGTTCGATTACCATTTCTAGATTCTTCTAGATTTGTGTCAACTTCTAACGCAGCTTCTAGAGCCTTCTATTTGGTTGGTGGATGTCAACTAGCACGTTCTAGAATGTACTCCTAATTGTTAAACCTCCAGGGTCTATTTAAGAACATTTCTGGCATTGTAAAAGGCAGTTTGGAGTGGAGTGGAGTGTGAGAGGAGGTACTAAAAGGAGAAATTATCTACAGACTTGTACTGTTGTAAGCCCTAAGGGCATGTTTTGAAGTCTATTTTCTTTGTACTGAATGTAAAAGCATATTTACATAGTTAATACAATTTTTCCTTTCTTGTGGTGTCCATTTTGTGCTTGGGTCGTGTCTCCATCAAGTGGTATCAGAGCTAGTTTTCCTGAGTGTGTAGACAGAGCACCGACTGTGAGGCAGTTTGCACTAGGACTATGTGGTTGTGGGTTTGAGTTAAGAACATTCCTCCATGAAGAGAGCATGGTGGAAGGGCCAGATCTATTAATCTTGAGGAGGTTAGAGCCCTCCAAAGGCAGGTACAAGTATTGCAGGAGGAGCTCCGTAGAGGAACAAATGTTGCTGCAGGCGACGAAAGTGAGGATGACAATGAAGAAGAAGAAATTGGATCAGAAGGGGAATTTGATGGGAAAGTTCTAAATTAGGTAGAGGAAAGGCTTTTTAGGGCCATTAGTAAGTTTGGGAAAAGACCTACAATTGATGTGGGTGTATTTTTAGGAAATCTGAAACTAGATGAGTTGATCGACTGGATCAATGAACTAGAAGGGTAATTTGAGTATGAGGATATCAGGGATCCAGATAGGGTTAAGTTTGCAAAGGCCAAACTAAAAGGCCATGCCAAAATCTGGTGGCAAGAGGTTCAATTGGAAAGAAATAGAAGAGGAAATGATAAGATCACAAGGTGGGATCACATGGTGGACAAATTGAAGAAGTAGTTCATTCTTGTTGACTACGAGCTTGATTTGTTTAAGAAGATGCATGGGTTAAAGCAAGCAGGAAAATTAGTCTAGGAATATACAGAGGAGTTTTATCGACTTCTAATTAGAGTAGGGCATGTAGAAGCAAATAAGGAGAAGGTTGCTCGTTATATCAGTGGGTTGTGACCTAGCATCGAGGAGGAATTAAGTCTGGTAAGAATGACCAGCGTTGAAGAGGCATACCAATTTTCCCTACGAGTTGAAGAGAAGCTAAATAAGAGGTTTCAAGGGAGACAAAGAGGGCATGGTCGAGGAGGAAGGGGTAGTGGTAGGTCATCTGGAGGCCAAAATGAAACCCAAAAGAAAAATGAAGATGTGGGTACTAGCAAGAACCAGAGGAACGAGGGTTTCAACCACTCCTGTGATCAAGACTTTGGAAATCAAAGAGGAAGAGGTAGAGGATGTGCACAAGGAAGAGGAGGCTTTCATGGTACCTATTTCCATTGCAATGAAGAAGGTCATCGTGCCTTTGAATGCCCTCAATGACAAGGAAAGACAAATAGGAGAGCTGAGGGTCAAGCTAGGGTTGCCCATGTGGACGAGGATGCACAATCATCACATTCAGAGGATGCAGAAAGAGGAGAGAATTTAGTAAATGAAAGGGTCCTACTAAGTGGTGAGATTGAACCAGGACAAAGGAGGATTTTATTTTGCACTGGATGCAAATGTGAGGATAAATTTTGTGATGTGATCATTGATGGTGGTAGCACTGATAACTTGGTATCAGAGGAGATGGTCTCTAAGTTGAAGCTAAAGAGGGAGAAACACCCCCAGCCCTATCGGATTGCTTGGGTGAAAGATGATCATAAGGTCCTGGTAAGTGAACAATGTTTAGTGAAATTTAAAATTGGGAGTTACCATGATGAAGTTCTCCGTGATGTTATTCCAATGGATGTTTGCCATCTATTGTTAGGAAGACAGTGGCAGTTTTATAGCCATGCAGTACATGATGGTCATGCAAACACATACTTTCTAACAAAGGATGGAGTTCACCACAAAGTGAAGCCCATGAAAAAGGAAGGTGAAAAGGTATCTAGCAGTGCTAGGATTTGTCTTGTTGATGGAAGGAAGTTTTAGATGGCATGAAACATCAACGTATGTGCTATGCTTTGATTCTTAGGAAAGATAAAGAAGGTAGTAGTGAAATACCACTTGAAGTTTCAGATTTACTAGGTGATTTTGGAGATATCATCTCTGATAATGTTCTAGAAGGATTGCCACTAGTAAGGCAAATCATTCATCAAATAGATTTAATCCTAGGAGCTAGTTTTCCTAACAAGGCTGCTCACAAGATGACTCCTACTAAAATTGAGGAACTAAATAGATAGGTTCAGCAGCTATTGAGAAAGGGCTTGATTTGGGAGAGCCTAAGTTCATGTGTAGTACCTGCAGTACTAGCACCAAAGAAGGATGGAGAGTGGAGGATGTGTATAGACTCTTGAGCTATAAATAGGATAACCATCAAGTATCGGTTTCCTTTGCCAAGAATGGATGATCTTATGGACTGCTTGAGTGGAGCTTAGTACTTCACAAAGATAGATCTTGAGAGTGGTTATCACCAAATATGGATTTGAGAAGGAGATGAGTGGAAAATAGCCTTCAAGACCAAGGAGGGTCTTTATGAGTGGTTAGTCATGCCTTTTAGATTGACAAACGCCCCAAGCACCTTCATGCAGCTTATGAATGAGGTACTTAAGAAGTTCTTGGGAAAATTTGTTATTGTCTATTTGGATGATATTTTAATTTTCAGCAAGACTTTGGAAGAACATTTATTGCATATTTGTAGTGTCCTTGAAAGGTTAAGGGAAGAGAAATTGTTAAATAATCTGAAGAAGTGTATCTTTGCGAAAAGGGAGTTAGTCTACTTGGGATTTGTTATATCACCTGAAGGTCTCAAAATGGATCCAGAGAAGGTAAAAGCCATCTTGGAATGGCCTGCTCCAAGATCTACTACTAAGATATTATCATTTCATGGTCTGGTTAGTTTTTACAAGAAGTTCATTAAGAATTTCAGTGGCACATGTGCACCCCTGACTGACACAATAAGAGGGGATAGAAAAGAGTTCAAATGGACTACGGCAACTGTGAGAAGTTTTGAAGTGTTGAAGAAGAAGGTGACAGAACAACCTGTGTTGGTACTTCTAGATTTTAGAAACATGTTCCAAGTGGATTGTGATGCTAGTGTAGTGCTATTGGGGCTGTATTAAGCCAAGAAGGTAAGCCTGTTGCATATTGCAGTGAAAAATTGAATGATGCAAAAAAGAAGTATTCTATTTATGATCAAGAGTTATATGCAATAGTTCAGGCCTTAAAGAAATGGAGGCATTGTTTATTGACAAAGGAATTTGTTTTGTATACTGATCATCAGGCATTATAGTACCTAAATAGCCAAGGTAATTTGAATCAAAGGCATATGAAGTGGGTAGAGTTCTTGCAGAGCTATACATTTGTGTTGAAGCATAGCAGTGCAAAATCTAACAGGGTTGTAGATGCACTAAGTAGGAGACAGTTGTTGCTTATAGTAATGTAGGTTGAAGTAGTTGGGTTTGATGAACTCAAGAATCTGTACCCTGGGGATCCTCATTTTGTTGAAGCATGGAAAGCTTGTAAGGAGCCTGTTGCTGTAGATAGAACTAAGTGGTTAGACTATCTGATTCAAGATGGTATGTTATTCAAGGACAGTCAATTATGCATTCCAAGGAGTTCCATGAGGGAAAATTTGATTAAGGATAAACAAAGTGGAGGGATGGCAGGACATTTTGGTCGAGATAAGACCATTTCCATTCTTAGAGAACATTATTTTTGGCCTCAAATTTCATAGGATTTGAAGAAGTTTGTACAGAGTTGTCAGATTTGTCAAGTGGCCAAGGGATTTAGTCACAATACTGGACTATATCATCCATTGACTGTTCCATCAAAACCATGGGAGGACATAAGTATGGATTTTTTTCTTAGATTACCGAGGACACAAAGGGGTAATGACTCAATATTTGTGGTGGTTGATAGGTTCTCCAAAATGGCACATTTCATTCCATGCCACAAAACTCATGATGTTGTCCATATTGCAGACTTGTTTTTCAGAGAGGTGGTAAGACTACATGGTCTCCCAAGGAGTATAGTTTCTAACAGAGATACCAAATTTGTGGGGTATTTCTAGAGAACATTGTGGAAAAAGTTGATAACAGACTTGAAATTCAGTTCCACACATCACCCGCAGACTGATGGCCAAACAAAAGTGGTAAAAAAAAGTCTGGGCAATTTGCTAAGATGTTTAGTTGGGGATAAGCCCAAGGGATGGGATTTGATTCTACCACAAGCAGAGTTTGCTTACAATAACTCTGTAAATAGGAGTATAGGTAAATCACCATTCCAAATTGTATATGGAAGTAGCCCAAGGACTGGACAAGAGTTGAGGAAGATAAAGAAAGGGGAGAGGACAAGTGTTGAAGCTGAAGAATTTGCTGAAGATATCAAACATCTACATGAGGAGATCCAGGCACACATTACCAAGATGAATCAAGAGTATAAAGCTAGGGTTGATCAAAGGAGAAGACATAAGGAATTCCAAGTAGGGGATCTAGTCATGGTACACTTATGAAAAGAAATATTTCCAGCCTGTACTTACAAGAAGCTAAAAATGAAGAAATTTGGCCCCTGCAAAATTCTAAAGAAACATGACTTAGGAAATGCATATGAGGTGGAGTTGCTAGATGGTATTCACATTTCTCCTATTTTCAACATTGAAAACTTAACAGAGTATCATGATGATGGTGTAGATGAGGAGCCAATGTTAGAGCCATGTCCAATTCCTACTTCTAAGAAGGAGGAGATAGAAGACATTCTAGATCATTCTGTGGGTAGGAGTACCAGAAATAGGCAGTATGAAGAGTATCTGGTCAAGTGGAAAGGATGGTCAATCAAGGACTCAACTTGGATATCAGCAGTTGAGGTTTCCCATTTGGGATTTCCTCTACCATTCATAAAGTGACAGGGTCACTTTTCAATCTACCCTAGGTGTCTGATGCAGGAGCATCCAGAGGTATAAGGGCAATCCTATGTCAACCAAAAAAATGTATTTAGACTTAGTTTTTGTTTCATGTGTTTTCATTTCTAGATACCCATCTAGGTCAAATAAAGGTTCCAACTCTCACAGTTCCACTATCAGTATTCTAGGTTAGAGTTTTTAATCACCTTGGGATACGTGTAAATGTCAAAAAAATAGGAGTATGTAATTGAGCCATCATTTTTGTGAACTAGAAGGTGTAAATTGGCCAGCTGAATGTAATTGTAATTTAGAGCATTCCATAAAAAGAATCAGGTCAAAAGGCCCTAGGGTTTGAAAGTTATTATAGTTTTTCAATTTTTGGAGACCTCCTAAGAATGCTTCAAAGTCAGGTTAGGGGCATTAAATGACCTCAAAAAGGGCCAAAAAATGGGGGACAAGCGAAGCTAGTCCATAGGGCTATAGAGCACTTTAAGAGCTTTCTGAAAATGTAAACGGTTCGTCAATTGGAGCTACAGTTCAAAAGTTATGCCTCCCAGAAGTTCGATTACCATTTCTGGATTCTTCTAGATTTGCGTCGACTTCTAACACAGCTTATGGAGCCTTCTATTTGGTCAGCAAATGCCAACTAGCACTTTCTAGAATGTACTCCTAATCCTTAAACCTCCAGGGTCTATTTAAGAACATTTATGGCATTGTAAAAGGTAGTTCGGAGTGGAGTGTGAGAGGAGGTACTAAAAGGAGAAATTATCTCCAAACTTATATTGTTGTAATCCCTTAGGGCATGTTTTGAAGTCTATTTTCTCTGTACTGAATGTAATAGCATATTTACATAGTTAATACAATTTTCCCTTTCCTGCGGTGTCCATTCTGTGCTTGGGTCATGTCTCCATCATAATACTACTGTTAAGACTATCTTTTATATATCTAAAAGCTAACCCCTAATTAGTTTTATTCCCCAGCATATATAGTCCTAAACCCCAAGAGACATCCATCAAAGCCCAACCATCTTAGTTACAAAATAGTACTAAACATAACCAATTAGAATAGTTTTAAAATAAGAAAAGAAAAAGTACAACTACCATTGAACTAACCCTCTTCATAAATCTTATCATCCTCCAACATGACCTTCTTAACTAACTTCTAGCTCCAAAAAGTATTCGCAAACTCCTGGACTTCATGAGAGTGTGGGTTTTTTAGGATGAGTAGCTTCAACCTACAAGCATTATTTTGCCACTTCAACTCCTTAATCCTTTTTCTTTGTCTAGGCATGATCTCCTTGTTCAAATGCAACATAGATTCCATGTTGGCCATAGTAGTGAAATCCTAAAAAGTAGCAGTGTTGTTGTCCCTAATATTTAAAATGGTAGCATGGAAACTCTTTATTAAGGTTTCAAAATCTACATTTCCATCTTTGAACTACAAAATAACGGTAGGGTTGATTATCTACATGTCCTTCAGGACTCCTTTCTGAATTTTTTTTATCTCATTCTCAATCACCTACATCTATTTTAAGGCAGCTTTATCTAGGGAATTTTTTGAAATCATGTTGTTTTTCAATTTGAAAAGCATGCATGGATCCACAGTATACCTCATGCACTTGGAAATCAATTGCTTGGCATTGACCTTCATCTATTTCCCATTCAAGAATGAGAGTTTGGATTTCTCCAAGTAGCACCTCTCCTTTTATGTATGTAGTGGTAAAATCCAAAGTGAATTCACCTCCTTCTTTCATGACCAACATGATCCAGTCATTCATTGCCTCTAGAAATAGACTCTCTCTTTGCATTTTCTTGACCAATTGTTGGCTATCAAAGAAATTTGGATTAAAGGATTATGGAACTTGGATTAAAGGAAGTGCACCAACATTCATTAGGGAATCAATATATTCATCCATAATTACAACTAGTCATTTCAACTCTCTCTTCTAATTGCCATTTTTTCTTATTGATTCAACATATGATCAACCAAGAACTTAAAGATGTGATTTCTAATTTCCCTGGTAATACTCCCAAATCCATGGTGGTGACCTTCAAATCTTCATCTTCTACTTCACACAAACCCTCTTTTTACCTATAGGTGGCCACCTATATTATCACCTTCCCTATGATAGGATCTTGGGTTAGGTGGGCATCATTCTTTACCTTCTTGTTCTTGGGAGTGCAAGTGGCATATTTGGTGACTATGTCTTTAATGGGCATGGAAACAAGCTTGAAGCTACATTTCTTGTTCACAAAATTGGATAACTAGGAAGGTGTGGTGCTTGTGACTGTCACCCCTAATGGGAGTCATAAAACTTGATTAAATCACATTCATAGTGCCTAACAATTTTGCATCCATATCTTGATTATCTAAAAGTGTAAGATCATCTCCTTTATCATGTTCTTGATCCATAAGGTCAAGCTCTTGAACTGTCATCTGAATTGGTATTGTAGACCTAGTTTTGGGGGTTGTCGATCAGTTTGGTGGTACCACTCCTCTCTTCTTAATTGTATAAATGCAACATGTATCATTGGATGAAATGGGAATGTTAGAAATCAAAGATTTAGAGAAATAAATAGCCTTTGTAGGTTTTTCAATTTGCATCGCACTCGGTAATTTGGTTATTTTTCCTTGTAACCAATTATTTTTGCACTCTAGTATGGATCTAGACTTGAGGTTTATGTCATCTTCCTAATCCATGTTCCAGTCAACTTCAAGTTGAGCTTGTTCAACCATTTCTTTGTAACCTGGTTCAATGACTTATGAACCATCTTCAATAAGCCCTTCTAGTTTTAACTTCATTTTTAGTGAGGTGATATGAGAAAATGTCATCCATGAGTGGTCTCTTTGGTGACCTCTTATTTTTTATTTTAGTCCTCCCATAAATCTTCAAGGTAAGGCACTAGCTAAATCTAATCTCCTAAACCTAGCACTAGTCTTACAAATTTCTTATTATTAAAACCCCTCCTTTCTTGGTAGAACCCTAAATTGAAGTTCAATAGGTTGCTTCCAATTTTTGAAGCATTGATCATTGTGATGCAAGCTAGGGAACCAAGTTTAATGGGGAATACATATTCCCATTTTCCTTTAGGAAGGTTTTCTTTAACCATAGAAAACATTTGTCTACATATTTTAGCTAGGACAAAACAATCTAGAGCATACCTTGGTCACTTAATTAGTTCTTCCTCAAAACCCTCATTCTCAAATAGGTGAACCTAGGAAATTGAATGTAGAAACTTCCATAGTTTTGAATTAACCTTTGAGCTTCTAGGGACATCCTCTAAATGGGCACTTTAGTAAGGCTAAGGTGTACATTTCCCAAAAAAACATCATGTACTCTCCCAAAATCCTTTAATACTCTATCTTTCCTCAGAAAGGGACAATACTAATATATCGTTATGTCTTCACTCCAAGGTTTATGAGGAATTACAGTGAGATCACACACACATGCAAGAGATTAAGTCAAATAGGAAGGCATATTAAATATTTTTTAGAGGCCTATGAGTGCTTGAGTTGGTTCCTCAATGAGCTAGCTATTAACTTAGCCCATTCAAGAATTCTTTTGCTATTCAAAATAATGTCTTTATAATGAAACATTCATTCTTCAAAAACTAGAACATCAGTTGACCCTCTAGCTCTATGCAAAAAAATTATCAAGTTATGTATATGGGGTTTCATGTGATCCTTAGCGAGCACTTTAGGTAGCCTTGAGCCTTTCTTATAAAAATTTTATGGCCGCTTTCTAGCTATTTGGTTGTGATATTTTGAAGGGTTTTCTCAAAATTGGACTAAGGACTGGGTGGGGCTAAAACTAGAAAAGGAACACTCTGCTAGTTTTATAACAAATGAGATGGTCTCCCTGGTAATAGAAAGTAGAGGTTACCCATTTTTATTTCGTATAACCATAGCTTTGACATCACAATGGTCTATATAGTATTGGAGTAATTCTAGACTCAGCAATGTGGAAGAGAAAGTAGTTGCTTCAAGGAGACCACTTGTTACAGCTTAAAGACAACCCTCAACCTCTTCTTGCTCTAAAAAAAATGCTTGCAACTTCTCGACCTCAACTCCCATCAAATTAGTATCATAAATTATAGGCCTCTAGCATTCAAGACTAGAGGTATTTCAAAAAAAATGCATAACAGCCTGCATTTTTAATGGAAAAATAAACCTTCCAAATCTTCCCTCTAAAATAAAAATGACATGAAAGACGTAGAAAGGAAAGATTTTTCAACCCTCACCTATGAGCCACTAAAAAACCAAAATACTTATCATTCTTCTCCTATTGCTATGCTCTTCATTTTTTAGGAGTAGGATAAAAATGAGATTAGACTTAGTTTAAAGAAAGACTAGTATACTGGGGAAAGTATTACTAAATGATGAGGCTTTAATGTTGAGATTATTGTAGACCAGTACACATTCTTCAATAATTCATGATGTCCCTTCATTAAATGCTCATTTATGGAAAGTTTCATAACCATTATTAGTATTCTTCTAACAACATGATGCAACCTTCAATAAAAGATTTGGATTTTTCCACTTATGTCACTGGCTCATTGCCCATACTAGGTTATAATGATTATGAGGAGATGTTTACATCATCATCAGGATGTCATCTCCCAAGCCTTAGAGATGATTATCTTATCAAACATCAATTACATTCTTTGGTGCTGATTCTCAATGTTAGAACTACTTTGTACCAAGTTTCAAAGACATTCAAATTGGTTCAGATGTAAGCCAATGACGTATTTGGTAGGTCCCACCTACAAAAAAAAGTTAGTCCAAAAACCTTTGGTTGAACCAGTTTGAACTATTTTGAACCAAGCTTCAAAGAGGTTCAAAGGGGTTCAAGGGACTTATTCACAAGAATTTCACAAGGTTTGGCATTATGTGACTAGGTCAAAAAATAATATATAGAGACAATGAATGCATATTCTAAAAGGTGGACTTCAGCAAGTGAGGAGAATAATAGGGGATTAATCATGGTGACTCAAAAATTAAGGCTAACATGGTCTTTGACTAAGGACTACATGCATGGAGTACACAAAGAACTCAAATCATTGGAAAAGAACAATTTTAAAGGAGAAAGAAACAAACACAAAAGGTAGAACAAAAAACAAAAATAAAACAAAATATTATGTACAAAGGGGGAAGGATACATTGAAGGAACTACAACTTGAGAAATTTCAGGTCCTACCCATTATAATGAAGAGAAAATGAGTGTTTTTGGGATAACTCAAGAAGAGCGCATTTGAGCCAATGACCTCTGAGCTAACAAAAGGGCCTTTACACAAAGAATCAAACTTTCCATGCACTCCCTTTAGTTTCCTTCTCCTATCCCATAAAAAAAATTTCATCACCTTTCATGAAATTATGAGCCCTAGCCTTCATGTCAAAAATCTATTTAACTATCATCTGATGTTTAGTGATGTGATCCACCAACTTATCTCTCTCTTCTTCAAGTTTAGTTTGGTACATTATTCTTTTCTCTAAACAATGTTAAAAAAATAGATCTTTGATCACTAACTATAACTTTGTAGCTGACAACTCCAAAGGTTTGTGCTCCAACTTCATAGACTAATTCAAAACGTGCTATTCCAATATCCCTTTTTGGTGAAATTTGGTCAGCCCATAACACCTCATACAATTTCTTGTGCCAATTCTGAGCATTTTCACTCACTAACTTCTTCATTATCGCAACCAAATTTTTATTAGTGGACTCCACCTATCCATTTTCTTGAGGAAAGTAATTTGAAGAGTAAGCCAAAGATATCCCATGTTCATAATAGAACATTGAAATTTCTTCAAAGGATAAATATGTGGCATTGTCTACAACTATTTTCTAAGGGATCCCAAATCTAACAAAAATAAAATTCATCACAAAATCACACACTATTTGAGAATTTTCTTTCTTTGTAGGAATCACCTCCACCCACTTAGTAAAGTAATTGGTCACCACCAGGATATAAACATGACTAGGACTAGATGGTAGGTTATGAAATCTATGTCCCACTAGAAAAAAGGCTCATCTATTACCACAAGCCTTATAGGTAACATTTCAAGCTGAGGATGAATAGTGAAAAGTTTACACTTCTCATAGTTTTTGAAATTCATGTATGCATCTTTGAACATCCCTAGCCAATAGAAACAATTTCTGAGGATCTTGAAAGTAGTTACCATAGAAGAGAAGTCTCTACCACATACATTAGAATGATACAGTTTCAATAATTTCCCTTGTTTCTCACTATCCACACACCTTAGGAAGGTTCCATCAATCCCACTTTTGTACAATCTACCTTGTGCAATCACATACTTGGTCACCTTTAATCTAAGGTTGTGTTTCTTTGTATAACTCAAGTATTTAGGACATTCACCATAAGCTAGATAGTATACTACATTTGAGAACTAGGGACCATTCAAGTTGACTAGTAAGACTGTGGGAATAATTTGTGTGTCCTTTTGCACTTTTTCCTTACTTTTCGCTATTAATCTGCATAAACCTTACCCTCTAACTAAGTTAGTGGGTTTAATAGTGAGTTCATATTCTTGAATCCTAGCTATCCATAGTGCTCTTTTATTTACTCTAATTTCTTTCTAAGTCAACACACTTTTAATTGTAGTCTCCATTACATATACAATTGAATACAAATGTAAGATGTAATACTTGAATTGCTTTAATGCTTTAACTATATAAAATGCATGTTCTTCAACTTGAGAATAATTTATCTTGTGTTTCTTTAAAGGAACACTCATGAAAGTGATAAGAGCTTCTTCATCTTGATCATTTCTTTGAGTTAGAATGCTAGAAAGGGTGTGTTCTGAGGCATAGCAATATATGATAAAGTTCTAATGCAAGTTATGTCAACTTTGGTGATCTGTCTACACACTCAGGACCAACTATACTTTGATATTTTCTGACAAAATGTTGTCCTAGCCCCAAGCAAATAACCACATAGCAGAAACACAATACAAGATACACAATCTGATACCAAATGCAACTCTTTATTCGTAAAATAATTGTTTACATGCAAAAAGGCCTTCTTAGTTATGGCCAAATATAATAGCAATTACAATAACAATTTTGCAAGATCCCTCAAGATCCAACCCAAACACTAGCTAGTCTAGATCTGAACTCTGGTAGAAACCTCCAAAGAATATCTAAACTTGTTCTTAGAATCCCACCAAGCAATCTTCTTATTTCCCAAGCCTCGTCTACTAGCCCTTCTTAAACTTTACCCAAGATCCAACTGTAAACTACCTTACATTTGGTGCTTTGTCCACACACTTGTGAAAACTTTTCTCACTTAGCTACTCCATGTTCTCCATGTTGGATCCCACACTCAATAATGACTCACTCCATTGAATGAATTCCTTAAGACTCCACAAGACCCCCTTATTTATACCCACCTAAGTCACAAGTCATCTTAGTAAGATTACAAATTAAATGAACACTTACATTAAATGCTCATGCAAGCCACAAGTTAGTTGCAACACCTATTAAATATCAACAACCAAAATTGAATGCTTAAGTCATCCTACAAACAACTTGGTTAATATAGAACCAACAGCAAATTGAGCATCAAAGAAACCATGCCAAGCATCAATATTTCACCAAGAATAACAAATCTCCCATAGTATATGCTAAGAAACACATCCATAGACCAAGTTCCTCCAGCAACCAAACTCCTTCAAAGAGTGAGCAACTCGAGAAACATTGCAACCAAGCTTCACCAAGCTCCTAGTGTGTGTCAATTTCCTACAAGCATCACCAAGAACCTTCAATGATTGAGTGCCCCAAGCTATGTTGAGCACCTTTGACAACCAAACACCACTAGATTTACAAATTTTATTACCTCTTACAAGTTTGGTTGGCTTAATTTCTATATCATATTCTTAGACTTTTTCTATCCAAACTACTCTCTTATTACAACCAACCTCTTGTTGTGTCAGAATACTTTTTACTACGAGGTTTGGCACATATATTATTGAATGAGAATACAAAATCTAAAATCTAAAATTCTTAAGGGCTCTCACCACTGCATATGCATGTTGTTCCATCTGTGAATATCTCAATTCTTGATTCTTCAATGGTATACTCATGAAAGCAATTGGGGCTTGTATTCTTTCTTTATTTTCTTCCATCAATATAATTGACATAGTATGTTCTAACGCATAATAGTAAATGATGAATTCTTTAGTGTAATCAAGATGGAAAAGCATAGGGGATTTAGCAATGGAATCCTTGATATCTTTAAAATCCTTTTTCCCAACATTATTCCATTTGAAAGTTCTATTTCTTTTCATTATATCAACTATACATTTAACTATCTCACAGAAATCATGCACAAATCTCCTCAAGAAATTTACCTGGCCAAAGAAGGACTTCACCCCAATTTTACTTAATTGATGAATAACTTTAATGCTATCTGGATCAATCTTCACTCCTTGGGATAACAAATGACCAAGTAGCTTGCCTTCTATCACACAAAATACTGACTTCTTTAGATTTAGTGAGATATCATGATCTTTACATCTTTGCAACACCTTTTCTAGATCTCTTATATGTTCTTTTCTTGTCTTGTAAAAGACTATCAAATCATCAAGGTATATGACAATAATTCTATCTTTCAAATATTCAAAGGCCAAATTCATGCCATGCTGAAAAGTTGCACCTATATTAATTAGGCCAAAAGGCATTCTATTGTAAGAAAAAGTACCCCATGGTGTAGTAAATGCAGTTTTGAACTGATCTACTTCATCTACCTTAATCTGATTATAGCCTAAAAATCCATCTTACATGGACATCATTTCTAATCCTACAACAGTTTGTAAAAGATGATCCATATTAGGGAGAGCAAAATTATCTTTGAGTGAGGCTTGATTTAGATTTTTGAAATCTACACAAATCCTTATCTCTCCATCTTTCTTCCTTACTGGTACAATATTAGCAACCCAAGTAGAATGATAAATAGGGTATATAATCCTAGCCTACAACTTTTTGTCAATTTCCTTAAAGGTTGCTCCTTCAACTATAGGGTTATAATTCCTTTGTTTCTATCTAAATGGTGTTGTTTCTAGTTTAAGAGGAATTCATGTTTGAACTTTCCACCCATAAAATTATTTAGGTCTTTATAACTCCAAGAAAATACATTTTAAAGTTCAATAAATAATTTCTTGATCTCCACCCTCTCTTCTTATATGCAACACTTTCCTATGTTTATCATCTTTGGGCTGACTTTTGTCCATATATTGATTCCATCATATTCACCACAGGTTTTTCCTTTCTTATCTCTTTCCCTCTTATGTATGCATCATGCCTATCAAAAAAAAAAATTCTAAAGAGATTAGATGAGGTGGAATCTTATTACCTTTCAATTGAATCATATCAAGCTTTGTTTTCTTTTTATCACCTCTCACTGAATCATCATCATTTATATTAGTGCTTCCTTCAAAATAAAAGCTTTTAAAAGGATCTTCCCTTTCAATAAATTTTAGTATGTTTTTATCATCTTCAAACACCTGCCATGAATATTTTTTATTAGGGACATTAGGCCTGAATAGAACTTCTACTTTATAGGTTTGATCTTTAAAGCTAGGATGTGGTAAGAGTAATGATGCAAAAACTGCCAAAGAATCAGCTCTTGAATTGAATTCTCTGAGCACTGATGTAATTGAAAAGGCATCCAAACTCTCAATTTCATCCCATGCCTTATTATGGTAGCTTCTCAATCTTGATTTTTTTATTACATATCAATTTTTGACTTGCCTTACCACCAACTATGCATCTCCTTGAGCTTTAAGCATCTTTGCTCCTTTTTGTTTTGTTGTCATTATTCCAAGGAGAAGAGCTTCATATTTTGTAGTAATATTAGTATTTTTGAAATCTAATTTATAGGCCAAGCAAGTCATTTCCCCACTAGGTGATGTCAACACTAGCCTTGCACCTGAACTAGCATTAGCACAACTGCCATCAAATTCCAGAGTCCACAATTAATCACCTTTATTTTATTCTAATTCTTTTAATATATGAGGGGTGTCAGAGAAAAGAATGTAATTACCAAACTATATTTCATGATACAAGATTTGAGATCTAGGGTCACTTGATTTTAAGATAGTAAATTTTGCTTTTTCTTCTAGTTCTAACTTCACTATTTTGTCTCCAACTTGGATGGTGGCACAAGACTAGTCTAGTTTTATTTCTCCCCCCATATCTTTGCAAAAACTTCTTCTCTAGAGCATTCCATAGATTGCAAGGATGTCTACCACTAGGATGGTAATTTTATTTCTTTTTGAAGGATAAGCAACTAGGGAAACTTGAGCATCTTTTATCCATCCAAGAAAAGACACTTGTTTTGCATGCATTGAATAGCATCTACCAAAGGTTTTAGCTCCTAAACCTTTTTCTATAGAGGCAGGCATAACATTATCAGAGGCTCCTAAATCTATGATGCAATTACACAATCTATTTCTATTGATCAATAAGTAAATGTAGAAGGGATATGGTTTTTCATTTGGGCATGTGCCTAAGACAAGAGGTTCTTCTTCTTTGAACAACTTAGGAAGTGCAAAATCTTCATCAATTAAAGAAGATCCATTAGTACTAGCTTTATTGAGATGATTAACATTAGAATTAATATTAACCTATTCTTTCTCTTTATTGCAATGTTCAACTAACCTTTTCAACTTATCAAGATTAGCTTTTAAGTAATCTAGTGGAGAAATTTGAATTCTTGTCTCTCCACAGTACTATATTATGTCAAAAGAATTAGATGATTTCCTTTGTGTTCCTTCTATGAAGTTGAAGTTAGCATGCCTTTATCTTTATCAAATTCTTTTGACGGTGCATTATTTTTTATAGGGATTGAATTGTTGATATGATATCTATTCTTCTGACGTCTGGTCATTATCGTCAACTGAGGCCCTTCTAGAGTTGCAAAGTAGTCACCTCCTACCTCTCAACCTGATTCATACTCCAAGAAAAAAAAATTTAGAGTCACCACAAGGAGCATGATCATCCTCACTTTTAGGATATTCAATTGTTTGTTCTTTATTATCCACCATCTACTTATATCTGATCATATCAATAGATGTATCTCCATCATGGTTGGCCCTTAAGTGGAAAGCACACATATTTTGTCTCTTAGGAGTACCTTCAATTTCTAATCTCCATTAAATCGGTGGTATTTGCAATGCTTTAACTCTATTTAGATATCCATATCCTTCTTGATGAGGTTGATGAAAAGAATGAGCAGGCCTATTGATTTGTTTCTTCAATAAAATGAGCTCATTAGATAATTTTTTAAGCATAGCCTTTGTATTATAAGAAGTAAAAACTATATTAGCCATGATTTCAGATTGGAATTTTCTTTTCCACTTACTAGAGGCTATCATATCATCTTCCATCTCCACAGCTAGTGTCTAGGCAGCTTGCAAGTTATCTACACTTGCTCTTCTAATTTGATATCCCAAAGTAGGAGTCATAGAACTAATGTAGAAAGTCTTCTTATTATCTTTTGTAGGTGCACTTTTAGTAGCTATTCTTTTGATGAGTTTATTAAACTTTGCATTAAAATATCTCATGGAAACTGATGGTTCTTTCTTTATCTATACCAATTGCAACAAAAATACTTGTGCATCCTCTATACTATTGTAACGTTCCTCAAACCTTTGTTTCATAGCATCCCAATTTGTGATGCATCCAGCAAGCAGGTCTTGAAATCAATCAGCAGCATTGTCCACCAGTGTATCTACATCCTAACAGCCACATCCTCATGTTGAGGATTTACTACACCACAAGCCTTATGGAAAGCACTTAAGTGGTGTTCTATAGAGGTGGTACGATCACCATTAAATCTTGGGAAGTTCTTCCTTGATGCTCTTAAAAAATCATTATACGCTGTAAGGGAAAGAGTACCAATAGCATTTCCCCATGGTTATGCCATAATTGTTGTTACAATGAATTGGTTTGTTTAAAAATTAATAGGGAGTGGAAGTGTTGCATCAATCAACAACAAAGCATCAAAAGCAATAGGAATGGAAGCCCTAGAAATAGGAGTAGAAGATTGACTTCTTTGTGTTCTATTTGGGGGGACAATTATCGACAAGAGACTATGTTGGAGTTTCTTGGTTATATATTCCCTTGAACATGTTCTTCCTCTTCTGCAAAGGTATTCTAGGATAGAAAAGTTAGCTGTCTTGAGTTCTTCATATATTGGGTCAATCTTTCCTTTCTTCTTGGCACTCCTAGTATATTTGGAATCTAGAGTGTATCAAATGTTTAGATTATGGTGTTTTGAATTTATCTTACCAGTCTTCAACTTTGAAATTGCTTCTTTTCTTTAGCAAGTTGAGACTATAAAACTAGTATCAAGTTCTTATGGAAAACACCTAACTACCACAAGTCCTTTCTTGCAATTTAAATATATTTCAAATTAGTATGAAAGAAAATTCTTCAAAGCTTTCGTCTAAATCTCCCCAGTAGAGTTACCAAAAATTATTGGTTAACAGTTTCTTCTCCTATTAGATTTTATAATCTTGACTCTTAGATATCCAATGCATGAAAAGACAAAAGGATGTTTACAAAAAATGGGTCGATGTATGTATTCTATCACTACCCTCTAAATTGACTAGGTACAGCTCCCTATGATTTGCAATGATATGCAATGAATATTTTTTTATGAGATCAGAATTTTTTACATTATAAGCTCTTAACCTAAGAGCAGTAAAGGATAACCAAATTATTTGTAGGCACATACAATTCAAGAAAAATAGATTTGGACAACCTATCACACCCAATGGAATGACTGTAATAGACTATCTTGAGATTTCTAACTCTTACTTCTATCCTAAATGAAAACTTAATCATCTAAATGCAAAAGAGGAAGAGAAGAAGAAATACACATGAGGAAAAATGGAATTACTTTGAATACTAGGCTTGATTGAAGTGGAATTTAACAAGTTATTAATAGGTTCACACATATCTATCCTTCAATTCCCAATGAAACTATCTAGCATAATATGAAATGAACAAGAGAGGAAGAAGAATCATATATGAAGAAAGTAAATGGAAACACCTCTACTAAAAATATCAAAATGAAATTGAATCCACCTAATTATCATAGGATCACATACAATTATCCTTCAACTCTTAATGCAGAACTAATCTATCCACGGGCAGCAAAGCATGATAAGAAAATAGGGTAAATGGAATTATAGACCAATTCACCATCAAGTTTTTTGACCTTTGTATTTTCAAATGAGGTTACAATTATAGTTCTCTATCTTTTCTTAACTCTAGAAGAGTAATAGTCTTATAATAGAAAAGAAAATAAGAATAAAATATAAAATTATCCAATCTATATCATGATATGAGCATGTGGTATCTCTTCTACTGACGATTTTGAATCCATGGTATTCCTAAAACCACTCCATGACCTTTCACCTTCATGTGAATTCACAAATCCTAAATAAACCTTCAATTATTTGTATTCTTCTATCTCATACCAACCTACATATTTCATATTCTAATGGTCATTGAAACTTTGAATTCTCATTGTTGATCTCAAATCGATGATCACAATTAAAACATTATGAACTTCCTTTATAACTTTCTAAATGGGTCCCTTTGTTTACACATGTCTTTCCATCATTATGTCATTAATATTATTTTCCTTGCAAATTTACATAGCAAGATGGTGACAGACATATAACTTTTTCTAATTTGATGGTGTTAATAAAATGATATTAAGTCTCTTTATTTAATTTGCAGCGTGGGTCCACCTTCCAATTGTATACCTTGTGGTAGAAATGTGGTAGTACTTTTTAATTTCCTAGAGAGTCTAATGTTAGAGTGTATGTACCCACAGAATATAATGGGCCCATCAAGACACATTTTGATCCATCATTATGTCACTATGAATAATGATCGAACAACTTTTAATAGTGACACAATGATGAACATGGATCTTGTAAGATCTGAAAAATGAAGTCATTCAACTTTTGCTTAATATTTGAATGGGACCTGATCTAACAAATAAGCATTTGGACTTTTCAACTAGCCAATAATACTTGTTCTTTCATTCATTGACTTTTCAACTTTGCAACGTATACGTGTTGATTAAATATTAACTATTAATTTCATTTCAAAAAGAGTCATACCATCTTTGACTTAGTTATTTTTCCATTTCTACATCTTTGAGTACTCACTCTATATTGAATTCGGTTAGTCTTGCTTCTGGCTTATTCTCATGATCTGTATATCAATCTTTTATTCTCATGATCTGTATATCAATCTTTTAGCCTCAATATTCAATGTTCTCTACTACATTTTCTCTAAATATGCCTATGATCTATTTTAAATGTGTTCTTATTTTAGATATAGACCTTTGACCATGAAGTTAGAAACTCTTAGAAATTTAGAAATGCTTTCATGAAGAACTACTTCACAAGATGAATCCTTATCTTCGACATGATTAGAAACAAATTGATAGAAGATCCAAACCTTCTTCTCATTAGGATGATGCATAACAAACCCTCCAAACCCTAATCACCTAGCTTTGGATTGATGCATTTCTCATATGATTCCCACATTAGGTTGACTCGAAGAAATGATGAGAAGAAAGATCATCCTATAGGAAATCTAGACTCAGACTCAAGATATTCACATGAATCTTGACTTTAAAACCAAGAGAAAAAGATATGAACTAAAACTTAGGAAACACCTTGCCATGTCATCTTTGTTCTTGAATAAGTCTTATAACTGGCCAGATAATTCTCTTCTAGATCAGCAGACTCTAGCTCCACAAACATCTGTGAAACTCAACCATCCCTTCCTTAACTCAATTAGTTAATCTAGCTTCCAACCAAGCTAACATATTTGAAAGCCTCTTCTCCACCACATCATGGAGGTTTGAAATCATCCCATGGTCCAATCTTCTTGAAGATATCCTCCAAGATATTTGCAAACCCTCTACAAAAAATCTCTTCCAAACACCTTGTGACAAACCCAAATTGTTTACAAGTCAAATCACAACCTTTCACCTTGCATGAACAACTAGGAATAAATTACAAGGCTAGGAACACATATATGCAACATAAATCACACAACTCTCTACAATCATGCTTCAATAAGATCAACCTTCCATCTTTGCATTCATCGATCCATCAACAAGTCCTATAATTGTAAGTCAAAACCATGATCGGCCACGTCACAATGAATATATCTAGGATTCCAAAAAGAATAATCCACCAAAAGATCAAGATCTTCTCAGATCAACTTCTCCAACCCAAATTTCTAGTGCAAGCTACCTCAAATTTGGCAATTTGTCTACACGCTCAGGAACAACTATACTTTGATACCATCTGACATAGTGCAGGGCCAAAGAATCCCCAAAGAGGATGTCCTAGCCCCCATAAAATAACCACATAATAGAAAAAAAATACAAGATACACAATCTGATACCAAATGTAACTCTTTGTTCATAAAATAATTGTTTACATGTAATGTGTCAAGCTATAAGGCCTTCCCAATTATGGCCAAATACAATAGCAATTAAAATAATAGTTTTACAAGATACCTCAAGATCTAACCCAAAAACTAGCTAATCCAAATACATACTCTGGTAGAAACCTCAAAGGAAGATCTAAACTTTTTTCTTGCAAGCCCACCAAGAAATCTTCTTATTTCCCAAGCCTCAACTACTAGCCCTTCTAAAACTTTACCCAGGATTCAGGTGTAAATTGCCTCACATTTGGCACTTTGTCCACACACTTAGGAAAACTTCACTCACTCAATTACTCCATCTTCTCCATGATAGATCCCACACTCAATAATCACTCACTCTACTTAATGAATGCCTTAAGACTCCACAAGACCCCCTTATTTATACCCAACTGAGTAACAAGTCAGCCTAGTAAGATTATAAATTAAATCAACTCTTTAATTCAATGCCCATGCAAGCCACAATTTGGTTGAAATACCTATTAAATACTTACAACCCAAATTAAATTCTCAATTTGGCCCACTAATAACTCGGTTAACATAGAACCAAGACCAAACCCAGCATCAAAGAAACCATGTTGATTATCAACATTTCACCATGCATAACTGACACCTCCACAAACTAAGTTCCTTCAGCAACCGAACTCCTTCAATGACTAAGCAACATGGGAAACATTATAACCAAGCTTCATCAAGCCCCCAGTATGTGTCAAGTTCCTACAAGCATCATCAAGTTCCTTTGATGACCAAGTGCCCCAAGCTATCTCAAACTCCTTTAACAACTAACCACCACTGCGATGATCAAGTCCATTCATCCACCAAGTTCTCAACCAAGGACTGCCAAGAGATGACCAAGTAACCTCTACTAAGAACCTCTTTTTCAACTAAGCACCCTCCAAAGCAACTATCGAGCCTCCTCCTATGAACTCCAAAGTAGCCACTGAGAAAACCCAAGATGCTCCTTTATGAAAGAATAATGTGTTGAATCATGTTTACTTGTTGTTCAAGAAGTGGGAGTGGTGGATAGACTCGCCCAAGCCTCAGGAGAACCTTAAATTGACTAAACATATTCAAGCCTGGCTAATAAAAGATACACCAGAGGAGAGAGAGAGACAAAGGAATCCTTGATGAAAACTTTGAACCGTTAAAAAACCTAAATATTCTCCCTAGTTGTAACACTCTAGAAAAAAGGAGAACTAAATCCTATAGTAGACCCAATTCTCCCCTTAAGAATTCTCCTATCTTACCTCTTGTTCAAGCCTTGATTCCCCCAAGACCTTTAACACCCTCTTACATTAATATCTAGCCATTGAATTTCAGGTTCCTAAATATGGCAGTTAATCAACCTTGGGGTCAATCATGTTGTTTTGCCTAAGGGCATAACCAAGATTTTGCATAAATTCAATGGTTATGGTAAAGTTTCCACAGATGATCATCTGAGTGCTTTCCACACATCATGTGGTGATATTAGTGAACCTACTCAAGGGATTGCAGTGAATTTTTTGTCTGGACACTCACTAATGCAGTAATAGACTGGTTCAATCATTTGCCTCAAGCTTCCATAGCCAGTTGGGATTATCTAAAAACATCTTTTAAAACTAGGTTTAAAATTCTTGATAATGAATACAATCTATTGTTCCAATTAAGTCAATTAAAAAAGGAAATTCATGAACCTATGAGGGAGTTCATAGCCAAATTCAATAGGTTGTTATAGAGAATTCTTGTAGCCTCCACACCTAATGGTAAAAAGAATTTTTTTTGTGAATGTCATTATGCTTGACATAAGTTTTCATTTGTTGAAGGATTTAGTAGCTGGTCTAGCTACTACTCAGAGATAGGCTATTCAACTAGAAGATGTTGTAATTACAACAAGAAAATGGAAGAGAGAAGCACAATCATCTGGGTCCTCTTCTATGTCTACCTTTACTAATCCTTTCATACAAAAGTTGATGAATGATATGGACATGCTCAAGAGGCAACAAAATAAAACTAGTATGTCATATCAATCACCATATCAAGACATTACTTGAAGATGACACAATCTAACTCATGGACAAACTCTTTTTCTGACCGTACCCTAACAAAGGCTGTAAATTGAAGAAGTCCATAAAGAAACAATGTGTTCCTTTCATTTAAAAATGGATCATCATGGTCGAACATGTCTTGATTGGGTGAGGTGAATTCAAATTAATGCAACAAGGGATGCCATTACTAGAGAACATCTGGTGGAGAATGAAGGAGTTGAAGTTGAAGGTTCTAGTTCTTATTTCTTGGAGTACGAATCCAACATGGATAAAGGGGGGGATATTTTAGTAACACTACAAGACCCTACATGTATTATTCTCACTCAAAATTAGAGAAGTCAAAAATTTAACACATGTGCTAATGTTGCTAGTGCAAATTCTAAAGGGAAGGATCAGATGCATAATGACCACCCCCCCCCCCCCCCCCCAAAAAAAAAAAAAAAATAGTTAAAGTTCATACTTTAAAATTCTATCTAGAACAAAGTCAGCCACTGGCTCTTTTACCTTTGATATTATTTAATTCTATAAATCCTCCATGATTTCTATTTCCCCAGCCAAATACCTAAGGATAAATCCCAAAGAATTAGACAAACTAGTTCAGTGTGCAAAAAGAGAACCCCTTTCAAATGCCCAATTCATTGAATCCAATGCAGCTAAATTTTTAATAACCCTTAAGAAACCCACTTCTGTATCAAAAAATGTGCCACAATAACCTAATGGTGGACCTTGTGTCCATGTCATGGAAAGAGAGATAGAGGAAAAGAAGTCTAATCCTTTTTACATCTCCTTGCTGCTAAATGGAAAAATCTTAGTAATTGTATTATTAATTTAGGAGCTTCTAATAATATTATGAAAACCTTTGGGTGATGTTACTCCATGGATGGAAAGTAGGTTCTGCTCATGGGACAAAATAAAGATGTGCAAGTTGTCCTCACTACATGGCCAAACAAAAGATTTAGATTGATGATATTAGTGGTTGATATCCCTACAAGATATGGAATGTTGTTGAGAAGAACCTTTTGTAAAGATATAGGAGAAATTAAAATGGATTGGTCAAAAGCATTTATCCCAGTGGGAAAAAAGAAGATAAAATTAGAACCAAAACTATAAAAAAAAAAAAAATTCGTACCTTGAAATAGTCCCAAAGCTTAAATATTGTATGAAAAATGTCAATTTTGGAATTATGTGATTCTTCTTGACAACCAACCTAAAATAATTACTGATGATTCCAAGGAAAAGAAGCTATGGACAATGGAGTTCAATGATAGTTGTTCCAACTCAAGGTCCACTATTGGAGTAGTTCTGATTCCTCCCTTAGGAGAGTCTATTCCTTTCTCATTCAAATTGGATTTCAAAAATACCAATAACATAGTGGAATATAAGGCCTTGTTGTTAGGACTACAAGAAGCCAAGTCAAAAGGAATAAAGAAGTTGATAGCGAAAGGGTATAAAGAAGGTGAAAGTGAATAAAAATCCTAGTGTCAAATTTGTGTTGAATTCTTTATATGTTTTACATTTGATAAAGTTTGCATTTGGCAAAGTATGTTATGTTTGGAATAGTAATTTTATCAATATAGTAGAGACCAAGCAACAATAAGATAAGCAGAACATTGATTGTTTTATGTTTAAGTGTTCAAATGGTACTTATGGACCTTGAGCAATTGATTTAGCACCACCCACCCCCTCCCCCCTTAGTTATTTTAAATATTTCTAACAATTGGTATCAAAGCTCAGTAGTTATAGAGAAAAGTTTGAAGGTACTTAAAGACAAATATCATGACACAAAAGAGAGGTACCAAAGTTGAACAAGAAGAACTTTCCTACATGGAAAACCTTGATGAGGTTACATATATCTATTAGAGTAAATGGTTCTTTCCCATTTCACTCTTTTATTAAGTTTACTTAGGTGAACACATAAATTAGGAGGAATTATATATTTTGGATATTATTATAAAGAGGGTATTGTTGAGTCATCCCTTTGACTTCAACTACTCCTAAAATGTCACATGTGGTTAATTCCAATTTGGACACCACCCTTCTATATTGTAGGTGGATGGTAGGTGGTTGAGTCCATGAGGACTCTACTTCCTCCAATTTGAGACACTTGTCTCAATCTTGTCCAAGTTTCTCCCAACTTATGCTTATATAAACAAGCTATCTCTTTGTATTTCATATCTTTGATATATATCAAATATATCATATGACATATTAGGAAATATTGATGCTATTATGCCTCTAATAATTTACATCATAAATTGGTCTCGTATTATTATTATGTCAATTTCATTTCCTGTTGTTTAATCTAACCATTTCAATAGATTATGGATTTATATTTATTTTCACAATTTCTAACATGGTATCAGATTATTTATTGAAAGATTAGATTATTTTAAGAGGTCGTGAAAAATCTCATATTCCCCTCTCTTGCATTTCTATATGATCTGAAAGAATTAGAAAGGATTTATGAAGACCTATTAATCTCTTTTTGCATGTATCATTTTTATTGATCTAGTGATTATAGCACTTTGAAGGATTCAGATCACAATGTGCAAAAAGAGAATTTTGTTGTCAATAGGGCCCACCATCCTATGGGGCCCACCTAAAATAGGTCCCACCTCCAACAAGGCCCACACCAAGCAGGGTCTACCCCCAATGGGTCCCATTTCTAGCAAGGCCCACACCAAGCAGGTTCCACATCTAACGGGGCCTACCTACCTACGGTGTTTGAACCACCTCCAACTAGCCCATACTAAGTGGGGCCCGCCTCAAGCAATTCTTATCTTCTTGTGGGGTCCACCTCTAGTGGGATTCCCTTGCAGTTCTTGATGATAGTCCTTATATAATCCTAAATTTTGTAACTTTTGAGGCACTATTCGAGATCATACAAACACTTTTTTAGGTGCTATTTTTTTTAAGTGCATGATTTTTTCTACTTCTCATCTTTGGTATCAATTTTAAGATATTATGGGTAGACATAGTACTTTATGAATTTGGTCAAAATTGGCCTAATTTGGCACTTGTATTCTATTAGATCCTTGAGTGATCTAGTATCTTAATTATATAATTCTCTTATTTCTTCATATTTGAAGTTGTCATTATCAAAATTAGAAGTCCACTTTAGTCCATTTTGGCAAGTGGCAATTGTACATGCACTAAATTATAAAGTGCCAAATCATTTCATCTTGGGTGGGGGGCTGCCAATTTCTTATCTAGTAAATATGGGAGGGTGATCTTGTGTTGTGTTGGTTTCATTGGTTCTTTCTTGTATTACAAATGGGAAAATCACAAATTTAACTCCTAACTCCATATAATTATGAATCATGGAAAATATTAGTATGGAATTATCTAAGGGAAAAATGTTGTTGGATATGTAAATGAAACTATTACTACACCTATTGATGCTAATGCTCTTCAAGCATGGGAGATCAGCCGTGAGAAAGCTCTTGGATACATTTGTTCATTAGTCTCTTTTTACTCACAATTTCATTTGGAATCATTTAAGACACCTAAAGAGGCTTGGGATTCTCTTGAAAAAAAATTTGGTAAAACTGACAAGATTAAGGGTTATCAAATTAATAATGATTTGATGAATCTTGGTCCTAAAAGTTTCAACAACATCCAAGACTACATCTCCAAGATTAAATAATTATGAACATGGTTAAAGAACTACAAGATAATTAATGAAGATATACAATTAATTCTCAATGTGTTATCCAAGCTTGGTTGAAAGTATTCTATATTTGTTTCTACCTTTCATACCAATCAAGTTTCTATGGGAGTTGCATATTTTGATCCTATTTTTGATTTTTTTCAAATATTCTAATCCAAGAGGATGTAAAGCTAATTCAAATGGGTATTATCAAGACATCCAAGTCACAAGCATTAATTTCTAGTGAGCCTAAGGTATAGAAAGAAGTAGTGAATCCTGAATAGAAACAAAAGAATAAGCATAACAAGTCATAGAGAAAATTTAAATCTTCTTCCTCAAATAAGGAATCATTTAAAAAGGAAAAGTATACTTATGCATATTACAAGAAGAATGGACATGAAGAACATCATTGGTATAAGAAGGAAATTGATGAACTCAAGAATATTCTTAAGAAAAATGAAATAAATCTACCTTCAAGAATGACTACCTCATCCTCTTCTTCTCATTCCAATGTTGCTAAAGGAAAAGATAACAAGGAAAAAATTCAAGCCTTAATTTCTACTTTAATTCATGATTCAGGAAGATGGCTTCTAGATTTAGGAGCTTCTCAACATATGGCATCTTCACAATCTTTGTATTCTTCGTTTGAGCCTTATAATGCATCACCTATTTTGATGGGAAATCATACTTACATGAATTTTATTAGAAAAGGACCAATTGATAAGGGGGAGGGAACCTTCAAAGATGTGTTATGTGTACCCCACCTTACTCATAATCTTCGTTCCATATATCAACTCACCAATGGGACAACAAGAAGGACTATAGAATTCGCTCCTAAATCAGTTCTTATCAGAGAATTGTAGAACAAAGAGATTATTGCTACAAGAGTGGTTGATCCTGCATCTTGAATATACTACTTTGTAAACTTTTCTCTAGATGTTGATACTAATTCTTCAACATATTCTGATCACACTTCTAGTGTTGATTCACATATTGAGGAGAAATTTGGCTACCTAAACTTGGGTGTTCTCATATGTGATCAAGTTCATGAGTTATCCATTCCTTCTCCTTCAATTGAGATTCTTTCTACCAATATTACAGATGATTATTACATTCATGCAACCATGGGTTCACATGATTCAGTACAACAATTGGATAAGATCACTTTATCTTCATGTGAATCAATACAATAATTAGAGGATATCACTTTATCTTCAAAGAAGACTCTTGATTATTTAAAACATGTTTTGAATTCATCATCAGTTGATTGCAACTTGTCTTTTTTAGCAGAGTTCCCAAGTACACATTCTCACATGGATCAGTTACTAATGTCTCCTTGTTTTTCACCTTCTTCTATTGAGCTTGATCTTGATTGGTTAATGACATCTTCTTTTAGCCTTGACATGGGGCACTTGAGAATATTCTAGTGATTCCATAATTTTTGAGGTTTCTTCCTTTAGATTGGGGAGGCTTCATTAATGCACCTTTGGTTTTCTTTCTTCCTAAAGGGAGAAATGTTGTTATTCATCCATGGTGCAGTTTCTACATTAAACCTAGAGCATCTACCATTGGTTGGCATTCTGCATTGAAGAATCATTTTTATGTCTCTATTCTTCTCATACATATTGATAGTATATGCATGATGTATGTCATAATGGGGGGGGGTGTGGGGGGGCGGGTCTTTATTATACCTTATGTTTGCTCCTGATTTAACAGTTTTGAATATAACCAAGAAACTAGACCAATGCATCTAAGGCTAGAAAATTCTTATGATTGATACACTTGACTGCAATCTTGGGCCAACCATAAGGCATAACTCCTTCTTCACTTCAGGCTCTACAAGACCTAAGTGAGTTAACCTTAAGGTTCTGATACATGTTACCAGTGCAATTAAAACATAAATCTGAACCTAATAATAGTAGATGAAACCCTTTTGTCTTTCGATACTTATGCAATGACATAGGAATGAAATAGCTACAAGTCATAACCTATGAACCCATAAGACAAGTGAGGGTTAATTCTTCTCAACCCACTACAAAACATGAAGAACTAATTTTATTTGATTAAAAAGATTTGTGCAAATAAATTTTACCCCAGTTTGCATTTGATTTAGTGATCAGTGCCTTATCCATTGGAACATAGAGTTATTACCAACAAGATGACCTAACTTGATTGCCTTATAATTAAGTTTGTCAACTGAAATTCCCAAATTCCATTCTTATGAAATATCCCCTTCATACACCCAGAAACCATATTAGAACATTGAAGCATTTACTTAACTCCTTGAGTCAAAAGCAACAACAAATCTAATATATAACTCATCCAAGCTGCCACAAATCAAATGAACCTTATTCATTTAATCTCAAAGCTAATAACATATGAAGAATTAGGAAATAGAATAAGAAAACCTAGATAATTCATTGTAGATCCCCTTTTGTAGTTATCCTTGGAAAGACCAATTACATTAAACTGGTAACACTAAATGAAACTCAAAATACTTCACATGATCTAGCATCAATTTCCAATATCTCAAAAAAATAATACATCAAATGAAATAAAAATTTGCACAAGAGTGGATGTATGGCCTTTACTACTAGAGCTCAACTCAATAGACAGGAAGTAAAACCAACAACAACCTTGGTTTCACAGTAAAAATTGGAACCTTGCTAGTATCACAGAGAAAACTGCCAACCTGGTATCATAGTAGTGAGAAACTTCTCTAAAACTAGAACCCCTACAATGGAGAAAGAAAAAGAAAGATATAGGAGAAAGTGAATTCCCAAATCTATTCTATAACTGACATGTGTCCACTTCAAATTCCATCCCAAGAAGCTAAAAAACCTCTCTCTACCTTCTCTCCATAACTACTTATCAAATCTTTAATCATTTTGGCCTCCAAAAGCACAAAATATCTCAGATATTTGATGGAAATCATAACTGATTGCAAAAGAAAAAGAATTCTAATAAATTCCATCAAAATCAAGCAAAAGGGGAAATACTTGCAATAAAGTACATCACTATGCATCAAATTTTGAATAAACTAAGCCAACAAAGCATATCAAATGCATCTGAACTGAATTCTATAACTACATTGATGAAATCATTGCCTGGAACTGAGCATCCCTTTGAAAACACAAAACCCCTTGTAGCATGCACCAATGACCTTCTATGTTAAAACTAGCTCTAGAAATGGATAGCTTATCTCCTCCTAGTTCCAATGGTATGGTACACTACATATTTTGTATTGAAATCATGCCCCTAAGACTGATTTGAAATTCTAGTTCCCAAACCATGAAAGAGCATAAGATTGAAAAATTTTAAAAATCTATATAGTTGAACTATATAAAACTTTAAAATCATTTAAATTCTTCAACTTTGAAAATTTTGGTGCATTCAAATTAAAAAAATCTGATTTGAAACTTTATTTTGTCCCTTTCCATCTACCAAGTGTCCACCTTTGATTTGTCAGGCCCCACATCCACCATGCATTTAAAATATCTTAATCTTCCCTTGTCGTATGATCTTAAGACCCCACTTTTATTGTACTTGATCCCACTTTGCCATGTGTCACATTAGCGCTTCCCTACATTGCTTAAATTTCTTATATTTTGATAATGCGAGTAAGCGCCAACCCTTGATCTCAGTAAGATTGACAATCATACTATTTTTTTCTGTCATAACACCCAATCAACTATATCAACCAATAGAAAATCTCCACATGAAGTAGTACATTCTAAAAAACTCCATGCAAGTAGGTTCTTTATTATCTTCTAAAAAGGTGGGTCCCTGATATCACATTCACCACACATCAGGCTGGTACTTCCCTACTTTATCTAACCAATGAGCACTTTCAAAATGCAGGCAACTGCTAGCCATCAACCTCTAAAAGTTTAATAGTGGAAGAGATTAAACCCTTTTGACAATCTGAGATAAAAGTAATGACATCAATGAGGATACATGTCAGTAAGGCACTTACCCACTTTATTTATTTGTCATGCAACTTCACCAAGCGAGAAAGAGCTATCCATTGATTAAGTCAAGATCAATGGTGGAGCCAAGCAATGTTATTGAAAACCATGTCAACCCAAACAGCTTATGGAATTTTGACACCTGTGATATGGAAGGAGAATAGTTGTTAGCAGTGCTGGTTTATCTTGCAGTGCTGACATCATCATGGACATGTGTCCACAAGGTTCTTCCCCACATTATTTAAATCTCTTGCATCTTGAAAATGTGGGCAAGCACTAGCCTTTGATCTTGCACAAATCAAGAATCACACAAACTTGTACCCTTATATTGTCTAGTTAGCTATCTTGTCCAATAGGATATCACCTTTTAAAAGAACATGCTCTAACAAGTCTAACAGTGGCACAGACTGCAATATTAATTCTAAGAATTTTTGTGCCCATGACATCATTTGCAACTTGGCATATATGCATCGTGTTCCACCAATGAATGTGCTCCAATTCAGCAAAAATTTACCACCTAGCATGACTCAGTAGCCTTCTCAAAGCTTGGTCCACTGTGCCATGTGGCAAATAGGTGCTTGCCTACATTCCTTAAAACTCATGCATTTTCATATTGCGGTCATGCGTCACGTATTGATTTCCTTAAGATCAATGACATGATAAATCTTGCCCTTTGAACTACATGAATATCCTCTTTGATATCATCATGGATAGGTGTCACCAGGGCACTTTCCCACTTTAGTTAAAAACTTTGCATCTTCACAAAGCAAGAATATGCATGTCATTAATCTTTGAAAGATCAATGGTGTATAGATGTGATGCCCAAAAGTGACCCCACCATATGATTTGACCAATGATATTTTTGGAAAGTTGCACGTGCTCTAACCATACTGATGGCTCTGAAAAAGTTTTGACAAGGTATTGACAAGTCCTAGTCTTTGCAGTGCAGTTATAACCCAATGTCACCAAGTGCTATGTGGCACAAAGGCACTTTCCCACATTACATAAAAGTCAAGCAGATTCATCTAGTGGGTATGCACCCACCATTGATCTTGGAGAGATCAACGGCTAGCCCAAAACAAACCATCATAATTAAGATGCTTTGCAAAACACTAAATAAAATAACCATGGTTAGGATAAAGGTGGTTGGGGTAAAATAGTCAGGAAAGGATTTTTTTTAAAGATATACGCAAAAAAAAAATAATAATAGGACTAAAACTTCTTGCACATAGTTGAATATAAACAAATGAAAACCCTACCCTTGAAAACATGGAGCACAAGCAATATTAGTGCAACATAAAATTAAGGGTTTTTTATTTATGGCAAACAAATCTTGAAACACAACCCTAATTTCAAATAAACAACTGAATTTTTATTGTAATATGCAAAAATTTTGAATGGTGAAAAATTAGGCCAATAGTTGCTCTATTTGGGGATGCATTTGTAGGCATGGCAAGGATTCAGATCTCTAGAAGAAGTAAACCATTCACAAAAACTTCTCTCGAACAGCTTTATTGAAAGCAAGAAAATAACTACTCCTACTATGTACAAATGATGACCCCTGGCCATTGGACTTCAACAAAACTTCTTACCTTTGTCATAAATCTAATTATCTACACTCTCATGAGGTAAGCTGAAAACATCTCTTCTATAAGTTTCACCACTTAGATTAGCATCTTGAAACAAATTACTTGGCAAAATGAAACAACATCCTTCATTCTCATAGTGTGTACATACATTAGCATTAACCTCTACATCATGCTCACTATGAGAAAAAAAATCAGCATGCTTATGTAAATTAGAATCATTTTGACAACCATCATCCACATATGACTGATGCATGCTCTCAACCAAAAACAAGAATAATTCATATTCTACCTTGTTCAACAAGTTGCATATGTCAAAACTTTGCAACTCACCTTGTGTAACTGGATTTGAAGAGTATATAAAATCTAATCCCTGCCTACTTGAAATTATGTTACTCATCAAATCAGATTTACCTTTTGTTGAAACCTCTTCACATTCAAACAACTGATTAGATACCAAATCACAAGAATCATCATGAAATTTCATGTTCACAATATGTTGATCTATATCAATGTTTTCCTCAAATAACTCACTAGAATAAATCACTTCATTAGTATTACTTTCCTCATCACATGAGCAATCTGAATGTATGTTGGCCTCATGAAAACAAGAAAATAATGAACTAGCAATAGACCTTATCTCTACATTTTCATTCCCAACATAGAAGTCGTCATGTGTATTGATATATGGATTACCATCACATGCACCTCCCAAACTTGACAGAGCATATTTTGAAATTGTATCTTCTTCAACATCAAATTTAGGGGAAATGACTTCACCATATGGAAATGAAAAATGTGGCAAAACACAAGCATCCTTGGATAGATTAGTGTACCTTTCAAAATCTTGAGCCAACAAATCTGAAATCTCATCAACACTTAACAAGACTTCATTACTAGTTTCTTTTCCTTGGTTGTGATTATTATCTATATAGCTTGACACATTTATAATAGTAGACTCACTAGTAATACATTCTAAAAATTTAGAACTCTAATCATTCCATACATTTTCTTCTTTTGTCAATACCTCATCAACCAGTATCTTAGAACATTTATATTCATCACTAGAAGAAAAATTCTTACTGCTGTTACACTTTTCCTCTTTTTTATACTCATCATCATAAAAAGATGAATCCACATTATGCATGTCATCAAATTGCTGATTATTATCCTTTGATTCATAAAACTAAGACTCTTCATCTTCAATATCATTTTCAATGGATTCATTACATTCATTAACATTAGATTCATTAGCATTAAATCACTTTCAATCTCCATGATAAAATCTTGGATTTCACAAATCTTATCTAATCTTTACTTTGCTAACCAATCAATTGAATGTGGCATAAAAACCTTTAAGAGTACCAATAGCCATGAAGACTCTTCAGGTTTGAAAAAATCATCAAGATTCATAACTATTGATTTAAACTTCACATAAATTTGAAATCCATTAAGACCCTTAACATCACCAATTGTATTTCTTATCATTATGATAGTCTTATTATGAATCTTTCTTTTCAGCATAGTAATATTTGCATGAACACTTTCAAGAGTTGGCACATCACTTTCAAATCTAGACTCTAAATCCATCTCTTGAAATTTTAAATTTCTACCTCTATTTTCTTAGTGTTGAAACACTAGATGGAGGCAACCATTTATACCATTCAACTTTCATGAAAATTGAAAATACCTTTATGTGTTACTGTATGAAACCTCTGATCTACTGATTGGCATAGGTGCAAATATGAAATATTTCACACCATTGATAGAATCCTTATAGAGCTGCCACCTCCTTGAAAAGGAAAATCAAATCACAATAGTGATTCACCCTTTGAGATCAATTACTTCATAAGATACAAACAACCACATAAACCATTAATCAAGAACTTATACTTCCTCTTTTCAAACAAACTATATCTACCCATAGATACTAAAAGCCTTTGATATTACAATAAAC
The DNA here is from genome assembly GCA_028749045.1 of Cupressus sempervirens. Classification (NCBI taxonomy): domain Eukaryota; kingdom Viridiplantae; phylum Streptophyta; class Pinopsida; order Cupressales; family Cupressaceae; genus Cupressus; species Cupressus sempervirens. The sequence goes on along the minus strand of CM053783.1, from coordinate 802,335,581 downwards.
CATGCACTAGCATAGAGATTTAGACTAGAGTCACCACTCAAACTTAGTGAGAAGAGATTTGAAACTATTTACCAGTTATAAATTCTGAACCAGACTTTCAATATGAAAAATTTGCAAATCATTTACACCTTGAAAAGAGAATGCACTTTATAATTCAATTCTTGACTCTGAACTTTTCTCAATAGCATATGTAAAAATTGAACTAATTGAAGATAGACTTATAATAGTTATAGAACACAATTTACATCTAATTCTCACAACATGCAACTATCCATGAACAAAGCTTAACTGGGGAACACAAAAATTCAGCAAGGATATGAAAAAAATACCGTAATTCCTCACTGCTGCACTACTTTCCTTGTGTTCCTCCTACTATATTGAATCTCCCTTTCTCAAATTCTCAACGTTTGTCTACCATTTAGATTCAATACAATCCACAGTAGAGTCTCCATCTTGTTGGTGACTTGGATGGGAAAAACCATACTAAAAATAGGATTGACATATTCAATTAACATCAGAGATTCTTGTCCTTGTAACAAGATGTATTTCCATCTTATCTCCCCAGTAGAGTCATCATTTTTTTGGTTACTCAGATGGGAAAAACCATGCCAAAATACAAGACTAAAATATATAATTTTAGACTAGAGATTCTTGTCCTTTAAATAGTGAATTACTTCACATAGTCCCCAACCGAGTCGCCATTTTGTTGGTGTTTAAAACTACTAAACAAAAAAATGCTCAATATCAAAGTGATAATACTCACATAACCTAAGGATTAGTCATTTCCTATTAACAATTACATGTGCAAACCACTTGGACCCAACTTCAACAAAACCAAGGATGGTTTTCTACTCTTTAGGCTCTACAAAACCAAGGTGGGTATACCTAGGGGATGATTCATACTGAATACTGTTGTATGAGAATTTTATTAGTTTCATTATGATTCTTATCTTCTATCTTTAGACAAATACATAGTTTATCCATTCCTTGATATTTTAGACGATATACAAGGAGATTTATTCACAATTCTTCTCAGATTTGCAAGTATTTCCAACAATAGTGGCTAACTAAGGCTAAAATATTCCATGCAAACAAGTGTTGACCACCTTTAAAATTCTTCAAAATAGTAAAATAAAGTTGATTTTGATTTTAGACTTGATCCTTGTTCATGATCTACCTTTCTATAAACTGAATTAATTTAATTAGTGCATGTTCCATTGGGACTCAAAGTCTACTATAATTTATAGATATGATTTGTCACATTACAACAAATATTATCAGAACTTCTTATTGGAATTCATTCTTACAGACATCCTTTCTATTACCATAGCAATCCCATCAAATTCACTAAAGCCTTTACTTAATTCATTGAATTAATAGCAACAATGAATTGACATACAACCTAAGTGAATTGCATTCAATTGGACAAGCTTTACTCACACAATATCAAAATAACCAATTAATAATAAATGAGACAAAATTCAACAAGAACAAATATGGGGACAACTCAATTTTGTATTAATTTTCCTTGAAAATTGTATACAATTGTAGTAAGACTCAGAATGACTCTAAAAAGACACAAAGATCATTTGATATTAATGTATTCTCGGAGAAAATTATAGAGAAGACACATCATGACGTTTACTACCATAACTGGACCAAAATATACTTAGTATAAAAATAAATTTGCAATAGAAATTAGACCCTTCTCTAGCCTTGGAATCTCACTTGTATAGTTTGAGATGCAACAAGCTTCAGGCATAGAGAATTGATAGGTGTCCTTTTATGAAAGATATTTACATTTTGCTTGACCAAAAAAGACAAAACTTTATGTAACAAAAAGGTAACATCATAATATTCTCTTGGTAGGCCCCTCTTTCTATTACATCTTTGAATGTTACAAATCCCATGATTGGCCTTTATTCACTCTGAATCCATAGCATATATGGCTATCAAACTTGTTAGTGATGTGTCGGGCTCTAATTCCTACAACTTCAACTCTACTCTAGAATTTCCACTCATTTTATCATGTTCTACCAAGGTGAGAGTTACATTTGGTTTAATTTCTACCATATCATCCAACTGATCCACTGTATCTTTCACATGAGGTGACTGCCCTTCTTTGTCTTCTTCTTTTTCAAGTACTAGTGGAAGTGATTTATGATATGTATTTCATCTTCATGTGTTTCATCATCATCACTTTCAGCTTCTTCCAACTTTTCATCAAACGCAATATCTGCCATCCACTTGTCAAAAAGTGTGTCATCTGGCCTATCAAAATGTAGAATACCATGTTGCTTCTTGATAACATATTCACCCTCTTTTTCAATATCAATGAAATCTTGTTTCAAAGAATTAAAGAATATTTGGACTTTCACCATTTCTTCTATTGTGGTGGCCCACCATGCATGTCTTAGTTCATTGATGATTTTATTCATTCTCAGACAAAATAAATTACCTAATTCCTTAGCCCATTCATTCTTTTTCTTTAATTTATTCTTCCTATCTAGAGCATGAGGGAATAAATCAAATATCTAGCGCTTGTATTTATTCAAGTAGCCCACTATTCTTCTTTGCAGATGAACTCTTTTATTATAAAATTCTAAAAGGTCATTAACAATATCATAAGTTTTTTCAATTTGATCATGTGAAGACCTTATGAAAGAGTAGCATAAAAATGTCATTTCTTTCCTCCTCTTTACCCACTTATTCACAATAGGCTTCAGGGCCTCATCATTGGCTTTTATTTCATCCCATATGCTTATTGTTCTTGCTAGTTGATCATAGAATAATGGCCATTCAATTTTATCTCCCAAATACATAAGAGCTTTTCTCAATTTATCTTCATTCTATAAATTTAGCTCTACATGTAATGCCCATAGTTTGCTCTTTTCTTCTTCAAAGTCTTCAACTATGTAATACTATGGCCTTTGTGGGGTATCTAGAATTTCTATAAGAGGAGTGGATTTAAAAGGTTCCACTGGAGGACTGGGATATGTTATTCTTGGCCTAGAATACCTCCTCATTACTTTATTTTCAAGTTCAATTCTCTTTTGAACTTCTTTATTATATGCCTCCAAAACACTCATACTTACTCTGTAGTTCAAAAATTATCTTTTCTTCCTCTTATGTAGTGGCAAGAACAAAGTGAGATGTTCCCACACCCATGTGGGCTACTTGCACATGGGAGGTATCTGCTACTCTTCTTACAATGATGTTTCTAATCAATCCTAAGTCATTTGGCTATGATGAAATAGCCCTAGATCCTTTCCTTAATAACCATATAACCAGAGTAGCCTGGTCCTCACTAAAAGTAGTACCTATGAATTCCTTCTTGCTTAGATCTTGCAGGTCCAATTTATTTGAAATAGAATTTAAAATTAAGGCATCAGTTGTATCCCAATTGGGTAGTAGTAGACTATTTAATGTTTTTACCATCTACCTCCCTTCTTTAGGTTATACTTTTAAATTCTTTTATCATTTCTCCTTTTACTTGATCCTGCAAGGCTACCTCCTCGAGTTCAAGATGCTCTTTTCTCAACTTGTTAGATCTTTCCTCATACTTTCCTATGTTTTCTCACCATGCAAACTAGTGGAAGGCTCTAGACTGAACAAAACCATCATCTAACAAAAATTGTTGACTAGCTTGTTCTATTATAGGGTCTGATTCCCTTCCCTTAAAATTTTCTACTGTCAACACTAAGCTTGGCATTGGAGGTGCTTGGGGGTTTCCTTCATCTATTTCAGCTTGAGTAACAGAAACTCCTCCTTGGGACCCCAGTTGTTCAATTTTCTCCCTAGTAAGCTACTCCTCTTCAATCCTTAGAGGGGTTTGTGAAGGTGATGTGTGCTAGAAAATGTGACCTGTTGGGAGCACGAATCAACAAAAAAATATTAGTTAAAAACCTCAAATATGCATCAAAGACACAGCAAAAATGAAAGAACATTAACTAACTAATGCTTGCTTGAGTTTTGCAACTCTAAGTAGCCAACAAAAACAATCTTCCAGCCACCTCTACAGCTCAACAAAGGCACCCATGAGAGGCCTCGTTGGTGTGTTAAGATGGGGGGTATGTTTGGTGTGCTCTCTCAAACACAAAAAAATGATGAGTCTCTTGAGTGAATGTGCAAATGTGAGTGAAGATGCAATATGATTCTAAACTACATGAAATGAAGAATACTTCAAGAAATGGCTATGGAGAAAGCCATACTTGAAAGCATTCAATGGTGAAAATATGAAATACAACAAAGAAACTAACTAGATATGCAAGCTAAACTAAGATGTGAATGAAATGAAGATGAGAAAATGCATATAAACATAACCAATAATGCAAATGCAAAGCTAAACCAGCTACCAAATGGTTAGTATTCACCTAGAAATCTCTATAAAAACTCAAACTACGATGAAAACCATAGCATGAAAACTCAAGACTCAAAATGGCATAGTGACAATGCAATAATGGGAGATGCCAAGTGTTTGAGACAAGGCCTCTATTTATAAGCTCAAGAGAGGGCTTGGTGAGGTGGCATCCATGTAGATGCCGCATAAGGTGACATGCAAGCCATGCAAATGGTCAAGAATTCAAAGTTTGCTCACACATGTGTGAGAAAACTTGAGAAGAAGAGTGGGAGACAAGAGTGCAAAGGGGAGTCTGTAGGCATGTCATCTCAAAAATGTGTGAGCACACTCTTAGGCTAATGAGGGGGATTAGGGAGATGATTAGGAATGATTAAGTGGGATTAGAGAAGAAGTTGGCTTAAGAGGATGAAAATGATGGTTATAGGCTAGGTTCTAGATTAGGCTTAAGATTAAATTAAATTAAATTAAATTAAATCATGGGTTTAGAGGAATTAATGGGATGTGATGGTTTAAATAAATAAAATTTATTGAAAAATGGGGAAACATGGAGGATCATGTGTTAAATTAATTTAACACATTAAGGCTAGAAGTATTTAAATTAGATTTAAATACTTAAGAGAATGAACTCATTTAATTAATTAATTTAATTAAATAAGCAGAAGAATGTGAGCAATATAATTAATTAATTAATTAATAATTACAATGTCACGGGCAATTTTAAAATTAATTAATATAGTGTTTAGGGATGATTTTAAGCGTCTACAGGTGAATATTCCTCAATGTGAGGATCTTGTTCCCGTATTATTTTCAACCTCTTAGGTGAGGGCTCAAGGAGTCTCTCTTCCTAGATAGCACTAGTGGATCCAATTAATTGTTTTCCTTTGTCCACATTAGCCTTCTTATTCTGAATGATAGTATACCCTAGCTTTTTCTGGACAGTCAATTGTCCTGCCCTTATATTGGGAGTGAATCCCAGTCTCCTCATCACCTCCTTTGCCTTATCTGGAAAAGAATCAATAAAAATTTGCTTCTTCTCATTCATAGTTTCCATTGTTTCAGGAAAAGTAAGCATAAGCTTATTTATTCTATCTACCTCTGTAATGGCATTACCTAAAGGACTATACTTTTCATCAAAACAATGAATGAAATCCAAAACTTTTGAGAATACTCTCCATTTTTCCTTCTTACTTTCCTACTCTTGCAAGGAGTATTCATTTCTTACTATGTCTTCAGGAAAATAAAATTCATGATCAATTTTTCCAAGCTTAACTCTATGTCTAAAAGCCAAGTTATAAAATCCCTCAGTATCACAAAAACAAGGATGAGAAACAGCCATCTTATACTGATCTAATACCTTGTGCAAAGAAAGCAAACCCCCTTTGATGATTACAAATTGATGGGCTACAATACAAGTGGGGAATATTGACCCTATTGACCTTTTCAACAAGTAAGTCTCCTCTAATCCTCCTAGCTGCCACAAAAATTCTGCCACTCCTACCTTTAAAGGCACTTGGTAAGGTAACACATGGGGGGTCCCTCTAAAACCATAAATTCTAATGACAATTGAGACTAAATATGGGATGATGTCTCCCCACTTATGTGAAACCTTCAAACCAATAGGATTTTCCAAGGGCCTAATAAGACTTGCCAATGCCTTGGGTACTCTGGGATTGTCACTTAATAACAGGCACCCCAACTTTGAAGCAAAATACCTATCAAACCTGACAAATCTAGCTTTTTTTGCTTCCCAGGTCATATCTACACTCCATAATTAGACTGGCAATTCTTCCCCATCATGTTCTCTATTTAATTTCATCTCTTTACCAAAATATATCACTCCCTTAAACAAAAACATGTGCATCAGCAAAGAATAATGGCCAAAAGTTTTTTCTACTTTTCCTTTTGCAATCCTCACCAGGCCATTATGAATTTCTCCTGCTAAATAGGAGGTAAAATCAAAAATAATGTCCACACCAAAAGAGGAAATCTTATTGATCATGTACATAAAAGCTATGGGCATAAACTCCTCTTCATCTTCTCCAAAAACTCTACATAGAGTCATGTATGCCTCCACAGCCCTGGTGTTGAAATACGCCCTTTTGAAGGGTTCCTTGGAGGATGTTGTTATTGTTGGAAAAGTTCCAATTTTGCTTATATGTGCCCTCTGTGCACCTTGCCTCACGTCCTTCTTTGACATGTATTTCTTTTCTAGTTCTTTCAAGTCAATGAGTACATGATAGTCAGTGAGAGGCCCTAAACCAAATACCTATTAAATTTCCTTTGGGCTGATTGTGATTAGAATTTTACCATCAATTCTTCTCACCACTCTAATTGCTTGGTCATAATTTTTTGTAACAACTTCAAGGAGGTCATAATCCATAAAAACACTTGGAACTACTAATTTTCCTAAATCAAAATTCCAAATATTGGCATGTGGGGCAAATAAATTTCTTTCTGAAAACTATTTCTTGAATAAAACAAGACCAGCTTGAGAAGTGTTAGCATCCTAGACCCAAATCTCCTTATCATATAATCTATCAATGATTTTAAGCCTAGGGTTTAGCAAAGTTAATTTTTTAACTTACATAGTTTTAGTGGTGGACTCAGGGAGCAATTCAAGCAAATCATCATGAATGTTTCTTGCCAAATAATCCTCTTGCCCAGAGAACACCTTCTTTGGAGGCATATTGACTATACTTTGCAGAATCTAAGATTGCTTACAAAGGTTACAGTATACAAGCACTTACTTGATTTTCTTGCTTGCTTTGTGATCTTGCAACATCTCACAAATAAAGGGGAACTACTTCACATTCTATTCAAGCTTGAGACAAATTCTTTGTAATTTCTTCTACTCAAAAAACTTGGAATCTTATTTGTGTGAGATGAAAATGGAAAGATCTTCTACAATATACTCTATTTACTGCTTGTACATAAAGATTTCATTCCTCATTAATGAACTACAAGTGAAACAGAGTAGTGTTACCTTCCCTTTTCAAATTTGCACTGTTGATCTTAAAAAATCCTACAATCCAGGAATGAAAATAGGGATGACACATCTTCCACTTGACATGTTGGCAATCAAACCAATGAAAACTCTCCATTTGTACCTTTTCTTCACTACTGGCATTTCAAACTAGACCCACTAATCTGTGAGGACGCGTGTCATTGCGTTGCTACCTCACTATACATAAAGAGTGAACATGATGCCATAGCGACACAGTGACAGCCCTTGATATTGTTGTGGTTCCACAACACACACCCCATTCCCTACTTGGAATGGGGACCCCCTACTTTTTTCGGACTCTCAAACTCATGGTTTGAGATTCAAGAAAATATTTGAGTCAAAAAAATTAAAAATTTTTGAAAAGTCAAAAAAAACCAAAAAAATCAGAAAAATTGAAAAGTCATAAAAAATATAAAATTTGAAAAAATATTAAAAATTATAGAACTCAAAAAAAAAATTGTACCACATTGATGCAAGTGCACCACCCATGAGGCATGTGTTGCGCACTTGCGCAGGGGCATGCCACACACCCCACGGGTGATGCGAGGGTTATAAAACCGCCCTCCCCCAATAAGACTTCATCATTTTTTCATTGTGTTTGAGGAACTTTGATGTCGTGCACATTACACAAGGTGCGTTCAAGTTTTGGCACAGTGCAACCCCTTAACTTAGTGTCGCGCCCCCTTAACTAAGTGCCACGTGCCCTTAATTTAGCGTCATGTGCCCTTTGAAACTCGGCACTATGTGCCCTTAACTCAACATCGCGTGCCCCTTAACTCGGTGCCACGCACCCTTAACATAACGTGCCCTTTGAAACTCAATGTCACGAGCCCACTATGACATGGCACCACGTGCCCAATGGAAAAATAGCACCACGTGCCAATGGTAATAAGGCACCATGCACCAACAATAATAAGGCGGTACCACACACCCACTATAACATGGCACTGCATACCCTTTGAAACATGGCATCGTGCACCCTTTGAAACATGGCACCATGCACTATGCATCCACCACACACAACCACGACCCACTACGCACGTTGTGCAACAAAAATATATATATTTAAAATAAAGAAAATACAAAAAATACAAAATAATAATAATAATTAAATATAAAATTAAAATAAAAAGATGCATTTTTTTCATCAACACTTAATTATACATGAATTAAATGTTTTCTTTTGCAATTAGTTTTTTTTTTTTGAGCTAATAAACACTTTTTCTCATAACGTGTAGAGATTAAATGGCATCCACATCCAAAGATAAAATGACACCCAAACCTATTGTGTTCAAATTCCAAGGTGTACCATCAAAGTCGAGATTTCATGACGATTATGTAGAAATCAGGGACACCGACTTGGGGCACACTGATTTGGGAAAATTCCTTAGAATTTGCAACAAACCTATGGAGAGATTAGCCCTAGTATCCGCGTTGATTTGTTCTTATTTGGTGAGCATAGCTTCACATCCAGTATCTATGCAGTCAGCTGAATTGATCATGGCTCTGTCAAAACATTTTGTTTCTAAGGAGAGAGTGGTTAAGAGTGTTACAAGAGAAGTGGTCCTAGACCTATGACCCAATAACAATGAAAGGGTCTTCCATCTCCCAAGGGTGGATCAATTCATTAGGCTCTCCTATGAAGCGGTAGAGAGATGATACAGGGAACACCAAAAAGAGGTGATGGAAATCATTCAATCCTCCTACCTCATTGAGAAGACTCCTTCAGGTAGGATCACAGGGAAGGTCAACATGACAAGAGGATACATGAAAAAAGATATTGGCTATTCCATCATTCTTTTAAGTAGAGTCATGGGTCTACCCATAGCTGGCCACCTCAGTGCCTTCATGGTCAACTTCATTGAAATAATCAAGATGGTAAGGATTTCATTAGATTGGGAAACTACACACTAAGTGAGAACTTGTGTGAGCAATTGAGAGCAGTTAAGGAGAAGAAGAAGTTCTATATGATTTCTTACATGGTGTATCTTCTTGTAGCAAGGGCAACAACCTACCCCAGTTTGTACAAGAGAAGTAGTATGTAGGATCCTAATGCCTAGCCCTACATTGTCTACCCTCAGCTAGTGAAGAAGAAGCTCTTTGAGTAGAGTAAGGAATAAAAAATCATTAATGGTGCATTCATCTTTGTGGTCATTTGATTCATTGAGGGTGATTATACAAAGAGGTTATCCGAAGAAGCAAAAGCATAGATAACAACTCTTGGGGCCTACTTCATCTAGTTCAAGACATTCATATATTTGCAAGTAGCTGGTACTACTATCAACCCCAAGAAGTTCCCCAAATATCCAAGTGATAAGTTTGTGTTATTGGAAATTTCTTGGCAAATTGAGTTTGCATATGAGAGGGTGAAGAGACAAAGGAGACCTTGTTGGACATGGCCCCTAGTCATTGGACCATATCAGGTAAAATAGAAGCGAGATATTTTATCTTTCAAGTGGGAATGGGAGAATTATCCCCTCGAGGAGTACAACTCCTATAGGCTCTATTTTGATAACATTGGGAGAGTGGAGAGTTTGGCTGGCAAGGAGTTCCATCATGAAGATGCCATAGAAGATCATTAGATGAATGCCACAAACAACTACGATGTCTACAAGAGAAGGCTCTCAAGCTCAACATCCCAAAGGAAATAAGGTAATAGGATTCACAGGAGCTATTGCACCCCCTATTCAACTTGGACAAAATAAGAGAGAGGCCCATCATGAATGTCGAGGTTGACAAGGAGAAGGGTGATGATATTAATCATCAGGCAAGGCACGTAGTCAAAATGGCCAAGGATTGGATCAAGAAGCCTTTTCAACTTGATCCAATACCTAAAATGGTTATCTTCCATGCTCAAGCCCGCCTTGAGAGAGGTAGAGGGAGGAAAGTGAAAATTCCTACCTTTGTGGCCCAGTCTCCCATTAGGCAAAAAATAGTATACCAACTTGACCACCCAGTTGGATACTATCATCCTCTAGAGATGAAGGGAAAGAAAAAAAGAAAGAGGACCTCCCCTCAAAGGATTCAAACATAATAGGGTGAAGTACAAGTACCTCCTCAATAATAGGAAGAGAGTGTACATGGGTTTGAGGATATTGGTGCTTCTCAAGTCCAAGATGACCCTCAGTTGCCTCCTTTTGTGCCTAGCCAATCAAAAGAGGGAGAGAGTTAGCAAGTTCCATTCCTCCTTCACAAGAAGAGCCTGCATCCCCTTCTACCTCCACAAAACCAAAGAGGATCAAGATCCAAATGAAGAAAAGGGAAAGATTGACTAGGAGAATGGTGCCTTGTCCATCTATTCTTGAAACCACTCTGGAAGGGGATGAAGAGGAAGAAGAGGAGACAGATGAAGAAGAGCAGCTACCCCTACAAAAAAGAACCTGGCTAGCCAGAGCCATGGAACAAGAAAGAAAAAAAGTACCATGGGCGTATTGCCATCCACCCTAGTAGGACCCTTAGAAGTCTCTTCTTCAAAAGATGAAGTACAAAAGTGGGTGGATGAGTAGGATGAAGAAGGCAATGATGTTTTCAAAATGTTAGATTTTGATTTTATGCCCATCGATATAGAATTAATTGGGGATGAGATCAGGGATAGCCCTATAGGTGAACCTCACCTAGAAGATTAGATGCAGATGCCACCAAATTCACAAGGTCCTGATCTTACTCTTTCGTCACCACCACAAGTCACAGTGGTAGAAAAGGGATCGGTTACTCCTCCACCTCAAAGTTTAGAAGAGGAACCAATTCAGAAGGAACCATCACGGGAAGAGGAAATGGAACAAAGGGCCACCGATGAAGTGTCAATGGAGGAACAAATAGTGGAATATTCTCAACCACCTTCTCAAGACAATAAGGTGCAAACTATTGGGTCCACTGAAATAGAAGTCACAAAAGAGAGCCCTCACAATATGAAACAACTTTGAGGAGTGATAAAGGGAAGGAGGTAGTAGAACACACCCCTTCATCTTCAAGAAGAAGGTCTTTAGATGAGCGCATCCTGAGGTGGCTCCAAAAGGAAGTAATGAGGAGTATTAGGCCTAAATTCCATGCTTCAGAGGAAGACATTTTTGAGATTGTAGAGATTTTGAATAAGCCTGGGTCCTCGACACATGAGGCAATACCATTGGTGTTTGTCACTAGTATATGGAACCAAGAATTGTTCGCACAAGTGGCTATCCCTCTTGAAGATGTAGACGTAGAAAGCCTTGGTCCCAAGAATTATCAACTCAAGCAGACCATGCTCAAGAGACATACATGGGATATAGCCTAATTAATGTTGACCATGGGAATAAAAGAAGTATTAAAGAGCATGGGGTAGGATGAGGTTGAAATCCAAACACTTCAAAGGTAGATCAAGATCCTAAAGGGATATTTGGTCGAAGTGGTTGGTCCTCTTGATCCTGAGCACCCTGAGGACACATTAAGCACTATTCTTTGAAAAGGGGGAGCAGTGCATATGGATCCATTTTTGAAAGCCTATCAGCAATGGTGAGAAATTTTTGAAGAGAAAGGTATCTTGATTATCAGGGGAAATTTGAATTTGTTGCATGCTAAGTAGGAGAACATGAATAAAATTATAGCAATTTTGAAGCAGGACTTTAGCATCATGGATGAAGCAAGGGCTTGGAGTAAGAATTTACAAAATCTACAAGCCATATAGGGGAAAAGGTATCAGATTTTGATTGATGTATATATAGGAGAATAGTTAGATATGATTTATGATTAGATAGAAAAAATAGCGGATACCAATAAAGTAATGGAAACATTACATGAGGAGATTCATCGACTCAAGGACCAAGCCCAAGAGTGAATTTTGGAAGCAGAAAAACACTATAGCAATGCATGCTTGGATATTATTGAAGATGAGGAATGAGAAAAATTGTTACCTATAGAGATAGTGGTAGAGAAATTCAGGAAGATTTTTTTGGAAGTTGTTAACGATGAGGACATCAGATAAGCCTTTAGGATTGAAGAAGCATTGTTAGAATTGGATACCAAACTTGGGAATTTTGTTGACACCCAAATTGAGGTAGACAATTACAGACAAAAGGTCAAGAGAAAAATATGAGGCTTTGGATTTACCAGATGCAACTAAAATTATTGAGATTATAGAGAAATTCAAGGGCAAACATCCAAACATAACTTTGGGATGAAGAAGAACAAAACCCAGATGCCAGAATTTCAATTTTGACACTCAGTAAAATTTTGAGATTTTGGACCATTTTGAGGTGTGCAGCTCCATAGCTCCAAAGGTGTGCATTTTTGAAAAAATTTCACCGATAGTCAACTATTAGTTCCAAAAATTGAGCTTTCCATGCATCAAAAATGCATTATGACAGCAATTTAACTCCTAAAAACACCCTGTGAAGGATCAACTTCCATTTTTGGCACTCCCAGACACTTCCACTTCAACTCAAAGCTTTCTCTCTCATATTTCTTTATTTTTACACATGTAAAAGGCTCATGCATCCAATTAATGAATAAAATATGGATGGAGTCCTTCTTAGCACCAATTAAATTGTAGTTTGTATATAATTAGTTTATTTTGTTAATTAAAAGCATTTTATTGCATGAAGAATATCTCTCACTCTCAACACAAATTGTGCAGACAATTTCTTATAAATACCCCATTGTAATATGTAATGAGGGTCACCATTATTTTGCAATAAAATTATGCTTTTGGTGCTTTCATTTGGAGTGTAGTAATTCTTGTTGGAGTTGATGAAATCCAACTCCGAAGATGCTCAAGATCAGCTACATGCGAAAACCTATCAAAGGGAAGCAAAGGAAGGAAGAGTGTGGAGCTAGGGAAAAACCCTATACGGACATAAGAGAGAAAATATGCAAACACAAGAAAAAATGTATTTACAATATGCTGAATGTGATATTATTGATATGAAAATACAATGAGGGAGAGATCTCTTATAAAGGCATTAAGGAATCTCCTAGAAAAAGCTAGAAGACGCTAGGAGATAAGTGTGACAACTAAGCATACATCCACATGAGGTGGAAAGTTCTCAAACAAGGTGAGAGGATAAGTATGACTTAGGAGAGAACAAACTCTCATATTGTCAACAACTTATAACTAACTTCTAGGCTACAACTAATTAATGAATGCATTTACCTAAGTAAGCTTAAGTAAATAGAATAAATAATTAGTAAATTAATTATTTACTCTAACACCCCCCTTAAGTGCAACTTAGGGAAATGCCTTAAGCTCACAAGATTAAGAAATGCAGAAATGCAGAATGGGTCCCGGCAATGAGGCCATGTTAGGTACCCATGTACAATGCAAAAGATGCAACCTCTGAAAATGGGGAAAGAGAGAAAACCACGTGGGAAAAACCCTCCCCCAAAAAGAGGTGAGAACCTAGTGAAGAATAGAAGAAGCCTCCAACTAGGGAAATAACCCCTAAAATAGGAACAAGGAGTGATCATGAAGAGCATCCCTGAAGCATGAAGAAGCTACAAAATCTTCCATTTGAAAGAAAATTGTTGATCTGAAGAACTTCCATGGAAGAAGAAGGCATGAACCGAGCATGTCTATATGGTAGATGATCCATCTCACCGAAATGCATAGGTAGCTAGCCACTGCAATCGCCTTGTATATAGGATTAACCACTGAATACATAGCTCACACTTATCAAACCATCGAACCATGGATGCATTAGAACAATAGCATAACCCCCCCTTAATGTAGATGGGGTGAGATGATAGGCAACTGAGAAGATGGGCCAAAGTCTCATGTAGACAAACCAAGAATGACAAGAGAGGGAAAGAGGTGCAAACACCAATAAAGAAATGGTCAAACTGACTCTACATGGGGCTAATGTCATGGAAGGGACACTCACTTGACAAAGGAAGAATGCATAAAATAGCAAACAACTATCCCCCCCATGGTGCTTTATAAAAATAGTGCAAGTACAACTAACTCAAAACAATGTTCATGACCCCCAAAATGAAAGAGTGACACTTTATCTCAGTGTGTATACAAAAGTGCTTCAAAATGATAGCTATAATGATCAAAACTAAAAATAAGCTGCAACAAAACATAGTATAGCCCAAAACAAAGGAAACCATGCCAGGAAAATGATCCTCGAGCCTAAAATACTCAAGATATCCACCATATAGAAAAAACACCAAAAATATGATAGAAAGAGCATGGGAAAAAACTAAGGAAAATGACCATATTTCTGAAAAGGTGATAGAACCAGCTTTCTAAAAATATAAAGTTTTCAAAAAAATAACATGGGACGTAAAAGAAAAGCTTGTCGGAGTCAAAAATTAAACTTTAGACTTCAACTAAAAAAATGGGCAACAAAAATGTATCAAAACCTGAAAATACCTACACCAATGTCTCTATCTTAGAACCAGCTTTCCAGCGCTTCTTTTAGATCAAAAAAATACCTTCGTATGCTCAAGTTATGGCCAAACAACTGAAGGTAGGTCAAAATGACCCTAGAGGAGAGGTGCAAGAAGTGGATGATGTAGTGCTAACATCATGTTGACATCAGCAATCCTCTATCTCAAAATTGACAGCCCACAGCCTGTCATAGAAAAAAAGGTTCCATGTGGCATACCACGTGGCAGCAGGTGACATGGCAGGGTCCACGTGGCACCCATGCCATGTGTCACCCCCACAACACGCTGACTGAGCTACAAACGCTAACGTAGGCTATTATACAGACTGCTAAATGTGAAAGAATGTCGACAGAGCCAGAGTGGAGGAAAAGTGTAGAGAAGGTGGCAAAGGAGTATTATACGAGCAGAGGCAGCAAGATCTGGTGCCGAAGACTGGTTGAGCGATGCAAAGGGTGGCATTGGGGTGGCCTGCTGGTTGAGGTCGGGCCATGGTATTGCCATGGTAGCACAGCTAGCTTCGGCCACTATGGGAGGTGCAGCAATGGCTCCACGATGGCTCGGTGGTGGCTGCCCGACGACGGGGCATGAAATGTTTTTTTTTTTTTTTTTTATGCCGAAATCATCTATACGACTGTATGGAAGGTCCTACGACTAAAAAAAAATTGCCTCCCAGAGCCTTGTCTCCAAAATTGACAAATTTTATATGGATCCTAGTTGAAAAGTGCCTTTTGAATCCAATGGCAGCATCTGTTTGGGCTGAAAGTGCTCTAAAAATTTTTTGTTCCTCTTACTTGAATAAAAAATGCACAAAAAAACTAGGGTTTGTGACTTCAAATCACGACTTCAAAAATTTTTTAACGAAGCAGCAGCAAGGAGGCTCTGATACCATTTTGGAGTTGATGAAATCCAACTTCGAAGATGCCCAAGATCACCTACATGTGAAAACCTGTCAAAGGGAAGCCAAGGAAGGAAGAGCATGGAGCTAAGGAAAAACCCTAAATGGACATGAGAGAGAAAATATGCAAACACAAGAAAAAATGTATTTACTATATGTTGAATGTGATATTATTGATATGAAAATACAATGAGGGACAGATCGCTTATAAAGGCCTTAAGAAATCTCCTAGAACAAGCTAGAAGACGCTAGGAGATAAGTGTGACAACTAAGCATACATCCACATGAGGTGGAAAGTCCTTGAACAAGGTGAGAGGATATGTATGACTTAGGAGAGAACAAACTCTCTTATTGTCAACAACTTATAACTAACTCCTAGGCTACAACTAATTAATGAATGCATTTACCTAAGTAAGCTTAAGTAAATAGAATAAATAATTAGTAAATTAATTATTTACTCTAACAATTCTTGCCTGAATGTGTTATTTTTTTGTAGATTTATTTTCATGAAATTGTGATTGAGCCAAAGGTTTATTGCTTTGTTTCTGGTTGTACATTTCATTAGTTCTAGTTTTTATTATGGTATTGATGAATTCCACTGCATAACTAGCTTGATAAGAGATCACAGAATCGTGCTTACATAACTTTTTCTCTCACATGAGTGCACTTTTTGTGGCCTTTTGATTTGATGAAGGGTGAAACATCATACGCTCACTAAAGTTTCTCACTGATGATTGCATCAATGGAATCAGGGAAGCGTTGCTTCTTTCATTGGTTATTTACCAATCTCTTTGAAAGCTTAATTCATAGGCATGTTGTTTTCCATAATTTATGTCCGTTAGGAATTTTAATTTCATGTTATTTGCTTTCAAGTTTTATTATTTTCTTTGCTAACCCCCTTGTTAGAGTAAGAATTCATACTATTTGCATTGCTAGATTGCATTCATAAAAACACAAAAATACAAAAAGCATAGTTTTCTTGCATGTTTTATTTTGAAGCAGCGTGCAAATTCTTTGCCTCATCAAAAATCAAAATGAACCAGCAAAGGCCTCCTCGTGAACAATCACATTTATTTTCAACTGAACAAATTCTAGTAGATCATAAGATCAACCTAGAACCTTGGAGTTGATTCAAAAAAAATTAGCTTTTCAAGAGAGGAATTCGCAAGGATTCATGTCGTTTAGCATCGTGCATAACGAAAACTCAACAGATATCATCTCAATTTGATGGCAAATATTTTAATGCATTTTTTAATATCAAAGTGGTGGGTCCCTCCTTCATTTGCCTTGTTCGCTATGTCACTATACATAAAACGTTGCACAACTTCTCATATCAACAAAGTGATGATTGTTGATCTAATCTTGATCCAACAATCAGAATCTTTCATCTAACTTCTAACTTGGGTGTGGATCCATGTTACTGCTGATGTGGCAATGTCTTGTCTAGCTGGCATGTAATTTGATATTTGAATCCTAGTTGTAACACCACATGGTTTGGGTCCCACTATATGCACATTTTTAGGCTAGGCATTATTTTGCTACCGATGAGGCGCAAAATTTTTCCAATTGCAATGTAGCGACCTCTGGTGTTCTTTAAAATTTCAAGCGCATACATGTCTATAGTTGGATGCCACCATGTCCCAAAGGTTGCATGATTCATATCTAATGAAGCATATGTCTAGGACCCACCTTGGTCGCAGTTGGTCCCACTTTGCCACATGTCACGTTAGTGCTTCCCTACATTGCTTAAATTTCTTACAACTTGAAAATGTGGGTAAGCACCAACCGTTGATCTCAGTAAGATCAACGTCATACTATTTTGTTTTTCCATAACACCCGATCAACTATATCAACCAATAGAAAATATCCTCATGAAGTAGTACATTTTGAAAAACTCCACGCGAGCGAGTTCCTTATTATCTTCTAAAAAGGTGGGTCCCTAACATCACATTCACCATGCATTTGATTAGTGCTTCCCTGCTTTATCTAACCAGTGAGCACTTTCAAAATGTAGGCAAGTGCCAGCTGTCGATCTCTAAAAGATCAATGGTGGAATAGCTTAAACCCTTTCAACAATTTGAGATAAAAGTGATGACATCGGTGAGGACACATGTCAGTAAGGCACTTACTCACTTTATTTATCTATCATTCAACTTCACCAAGCAGGAAAGCACTATCCATTGATTAAGTTAAGATCAACGGTGGAGCCAAGTGATGTTATTGGAAACCATGTCAGCACAAACAGCTTATGGAATTTTGACACCTGTGATATGGAAGGAGAATAGCTATTAGTAGTGCTGGTTTATCTTGCACTGTTGACATCATCATGGACATGTGTCCACAAGGCACTTCCCCACATTATTTAAATCTCTTACATCTTGAAAATGTGGGCAAGTGTTGGCCTTTGATCTTGCATAGATCAACAATCACACAAACTTGTACTCTTATATTATCTAGTCAGCTATCTTGTCCAATAAGATATCACCTTTTAAATGAACGTGCTCTAACAAGTTTGATAGTGGTATAAACTACAATATTCATTCTGAGAATTTATGCACCCATCCATTTCATAATCTCCTGTCTTCCTTGCTTTTTGGTAAGGCACTATGTCGCTATCGGCAAGATCCATTATTTTTCCAGTCATGATAGTGACCTCCAGTGTTCTGTTAAAATCCAGTGCCTCAAAAAACCATACTTTTCAATAATGATTACACTAGTTAATACCTCTGACATAGCAATAAAAGTGCATGTCCACAATTCCATTTGGGAACTTTTATGGTCACCAAATTTTTTTAAAAGCTGCCATCTTCTATATTTTCTATTAAAGTGTTATGTTGCTAACGATGGGATGTAAACTTTTTCTAATAGCGACATAGTGACTCATCGAAAAAGTTGGATTCTGGTGATGTTATTTTCACTTCATTACTCTTGATTCCTTTTCAGTTCTGACAGTTCTGACATGTAACACATGACTAAAAACTTATGAAACAATGCACTTTCTAGTCACCGTTCCTCCATTTCATGACATCACTAGTCAATTTCGTAGTAGTTGCCATCTCACTATGGTTAAAACACTTGCATCTTCATATGGTGACAATGCGATTGTCATAGATCTTGTAAAGATCAAACAGTGTGAAATAAAAAGGAAAAGGTACTTGGGGTGTGAAACATTTAAACAAGACATGGAATATTCAAGATTTGAAAAGCTTAGCCCCCAAATAAATTTAAAAAGAACACAGACTTAGAGTTCGACAAATCTTTCGAAAGTTATTAAAATGCAAGGCCAAAGAATCAAAAACCCTAATCAAGCAAAAAATGAATACAATTTTGATTTTTAACCTAGGATTTGGAAAAAAATATTTTGTAAAAATCAAACCAATGCCTTCCATTCATGCATCTTGTTCTTCAATTCTCTCTTTTTGGGGGAGGGTTTTTCCCATGTGGTTTTTCCTCTTTCTCCTCTTTCTAAGAGATTTCATATTTTTAGTTTGTACATGGATACCTAACATGGCTTTGTTGTGAGGATGCATTAGCTATATATTACATTATATGACTCTCTAAGTTTTACTTAAGGGGGGTGTTAGAGTAAATGGTTCTTTCCCATTTCACTCTTCTATTAAGTTTACTTAGGTGAACTCATAAATTAGGAGGAATTATCTATTTTGGATATTATTATTAGGAGGATATTGTTGAGTCATCCCTTTGACTTCAACTACTCCTAAAATTTCAAATGTAATTAATTCCAATTTGGACACCACCCTTCTAGATTGTAGGTGGATGGTAGATGGTTGAGTTCATGAGGACTCTACTTCCTCCAAGTTGAGACACGTGTCTCAATCTTGTCCAAGTTTCCTCCCAGCTCATACCTATATAAATAGGCTAGCTCTTTGTATTTCATATCTCAGATATTAAAAAATATTGATGCTATTATGCCTCTGAGTATTTACATCATAAATTGGTCTCATATCGTTATTATGTCGATTTCATTTCATGTTGTTTAATCTAACACTTTCAATAGATTCTAGATTTACATTTATTTTCATAATTTCTAACAATATCTAGTATTATTGTTGCTTCTATTAACTTTGTGGATAATGAGTATGTGAAGGTAACAACTACTCCTCTAATAGTTGAACAACTGAAGCAAAAGAAAGAACACAATCAAGAAATGTTGGATATTTGCCTAACCCTAAGCTATGGAAAGTTTGATGATTTAAAAGAATGTGATAGTGCAAAGGAGATGTGGGATAAATTGAAAATCATTTATGGAGGTGGTGAAAATCTCTTAAGAGCCAAATCAGAGAGCCTAAGAGGTAAATTTGATGAAAAGAGAATGATAGAAGGTGAAAATATAGTGCGATATTGCACAAGAGTCAAAGAATTTGTCAATGTTATTTGTAGTGCAAATGGAGAAATCAAAGATGAAACAATAATAAGCAAGGTATTGAGGACTCTACTCCCTATATATTCCATTAGAGTGTCTACAATTCAAGAAATGAGATGCACACTAGGTAACAATTTGACTTCTAATTTTGATAAGTATACATCTGCTACTATTAAATCTTCCTTTAAGTCACAATTGGTTCTTAGAAACAGGAAAGGAAAACATGTGAAAAGTGACAATGACAGCTCTAATGATGAGCTTGATGAACTTGAATCCCTTATTGCAAAATGATTTGGAAGAGGAAAAGGTAAATACAAAGGTAAACAAAGTTGATCATATTGTTGCTAAGTATCCTAACAGAGTGGATGAGGATGAAAGGAAGGAAAGCAAGCACAAAGGAAGAAGAGATAATAGAGGCTACAAGAGAAAGAAACATGACAAAGGTAACAAATCTTGTTATATTGTTGAAGAAGAAACTAGAAATGAATCTAAAAGTAATGATGATGAAGTTGTCTATGTTGCTATGAAAGAAAACTATGATGAAGATGAGAAAACTGGATTAATCTCATATGTAAACAAAAGTGACAAATGGATAATTAATAGTGGATGCTCCAACCATATGATTGGTAATAAAGATAAACTTGAAAATATTGGTCCATACAAAGGTCGATGTGTTAAATTTGGTAATGATATCTCATGCGTTGTAAAAGATAAAGGTACTATTCAACTGACTAACAAGATAAAATGTGACAATGTTAACTGGGTTGAAGGACTTAACTATAATATGTTGAGTGTTTCATAGCTGAACAAATCAAGTTATAGAGTTGAATTCCATAATAAGAAGGCCAAGATATATGATGTTGATGGTAAGTTGATTGGAAGTGGTGATCAGACAAGAGGTAACTTGTTCTATCTAGATTTATCTAATGAGACATGTTTATTTGCACAACAAGAAGATGTTTGGTTATAGCACAAGAGGTTATGTCATGTGAACTTTGACAATTTGGTGAATATCAGTAAATTAAAAAAATTAAGAAGGTTTCCTAAACTGAAGAAGCCTAACAATGCTATGTATAAACAATGTCAATTGGAAAAAAATGACCAAGTCTAGTTTCAAGAGAAAAGTGTGCACTGTAGTAATATTTTGGAATTGGTTCATATTGACCTATGTGGACCTATTGATGTTCAAAGCTATTGTAGAGATAAGTTTTTCATTATGTTTGTTGATGACTACTCTAGGATGATGACTATGATATTCCTTAAAGCTAAATCTGATGCTTTTTAGTTATTCAAGTGGTATTTAGCTAGAACTGAAAAAGAAATAAGGAAGAATCTGAAGTGATTGAGATATGAAAAAGTTGGTGAATTCATTTCAAATGAGTTCAATCTGTTATGCAAGGATTGAGGAATTAAAAGACAGATGTCAGCACCAAGGACCCCTCCTCAAAATGGGGTAGTTGAAAGGAGAAATAGTCCAATAATGGACTATGTAGGAACATTGATAATGGAGAAGAGTTGATCAAATAAGTATTGAAGAGAGGTTGTTAGTACTACTGTCTATGGCCTAAATAGAGTACAAGTCAAGAAAGGTGCAAATGCTACACCTTTTGAACTATGGTATAAATATGCTCCTAATGTGAAATATTTAAAAATATTTGAAAGTAAATTCTATATACTTAAAGATAATAGGAATGGAAAGCTTGATGCAAAGAGTGATGAAGGTATATTCCTAGGATATTCCACCAAGAGTAAAACTTACAAGTGTTTGTACTCTAACACTAACAAAGTTGTGGAAAGTACAAATGTGAAAGTTGATGAGTTTGTAGAGAGAAGTGACATTACATGCAATGAAGAACCTAAAAATTATAGTACATTCATCTATACATATGATGATGCTCCTAGCACTCCAAATGAACAAGAAAATAAAGTTGCAGTTTCCTAGCAAACAAGAAATGATGCAGTGCAATGATAAATTGTCGATTAGAAGACAGTGGGTGCTGAGAAATAGACTGAAGATATTGAATCATAGAAAGGAAATTTTGATCACTAGATAGCAAATGTTGAGCATGTAGAAACTAGACCTGAACCTGAACAAGAAAGAGCAATTGAGCTTGAGATTATTTTCCAAGATAAACGTGTAGAAGAAAAGAGAAGGAAACCACTTGTGTTAGAAAAAAATTTAAGAATACATCACAAACCTGAACAAATCATTGATGATATTGAATCAAGTGTTACGACAAGGAAAAGACTCAAAGATGATACACGCTTACTTTTTTATTTTCAGCGCAAATTAGTAAAAGATTATTTAGACAATGAAGACTGGATTTAGGTAATGAATGAGGAAATTGAACAGATTGAGAAGAACAATACTTGAACTCTAGTGCCAAGACCTAAAGACAAAAATGTTATTGGAACAAAATGGGTTTTGAGAAACAAACTCAATGAAAATGTTGAAGTAACAAGAAACAAGGCGAGACTAGTATGAAAAGGATATAAAGGATTTGTGCTCTTCAAGTTTTTTTATCAATAGGAATAACTGCATAAAATTATATAAAGGATTTGTACTCTTTAGGTTCCTTCATAAGTTCAGCTTCATGCACCTTTGTATATTCATTAAACTTCACATTTTTACTTTCCACAACTTTTTTAGTGTTAGTATTTAAACACTTATTAGCTTTACTTCTTGTGGAATAGCCAAGGAATATACCTTATTCACTTTTAGTATTTAATTTACCATTCTTGTTGCATTTAAGAATGTAGCACTTGCTTCCAAATACCTTAAAATATTTTACATCGGGTGAGTATCCATACCATAGTTTAAAAGGTGTTGAATGAGTACCTTTCTTGACTTGTACTCAGTTCAAGGTATAGACAATTGTACTTACAGCTTCTTTCTAGTATTTCAAAAAAACATTCTTCTCCATCATGAGTGTTCTAGCATGGTCCATTACAGATTCTTTCCTCCTTTCAACAATACCATTTTGTAGAGGGGGTCCTAAGTGCATAAGTTCATCTCTTGATTCCTCTATCATTACAAAATATCTCAAAATCATTTGATGTAAATTCTCCACTCTATCAGATCTCATACATTTTGAGCTTTTGCCAATCTCCTTTTCAACTCTAGCTAGGTACCACTTAAAAATTTTTAATGCATCATATTTTTGTTTTAGAAACATAATTTTTATCATCCTAGAATAATCATCAACAAATAGGATAATGTACTTGTCATATTTGTATCTTTGCACATCAATTGGTCCACACAAGTTAATAAGAACTAATTCCAGAATTTCTTTAGAGGAGTGAGTCTTACTTTTAAAACTAGATTTTTTTCATCTTACATAACTGACATTTCTTGCAAACCACATTTCCAAGTTACTTTAGTTTAGGCAAACCTCTGACTCTTTTCATGTTATTGATACTGACTAAGTTATCAAAGTTAACATGACATAACCTCTTGTCCCACAATCACACATCATCAAATTCTACTACTAGACAAGTAGCATCATTCATGTCAAGATAAAATAGATTACCTCTAGTTTGGTCACCTTTTCCAATTAGTTTCCCATCGATGTCATAGATCTTTGCTTTCTTGTTCTCAAACTCAACTTTGCAACCTAAACCATTTAGTTGTGACACACTCAACAAGATATAGCTAAGTCCTTCTACATAATAAGAATTGTCACACATGATCTTTTCTATCAATTTGATTGATCCTTTACCTTTTATCAAATAGGGTGCATCATTACCAAATCTTACACTATTTTCATTGTAATAATCAAGGGTAATGAACTTACTTTTATCTCTAGTCATGTGATGTGAACACCTATTATCAATGATCCACTTGCCACTCTTCTTCACATAAGATATTAGTGCAGTTGCCTCATCCTCATCATAATCATCCTTTATTGCAACATACACCACTTCATCATCATGGTCATCAGATTCATCTTTTGTTTCCTCTTCAACAGTGTAGCAAGAGTTCTTTCCTTTATCTTTATAATCTTTTTTGTCCTCATCTCTTTTACTTGTGTATTTGTCTACAATTCTATTGTTCTTCTTCTATAGACATCTAGTGGAAATATGACCAACCTCATTACAATTAAAGCGCATGATAGGTAGCTTACCTTTGAATTTTTCTTTTTCTCAATGAAATCTCCTTTCCAACAATCCTTCAAGCTTTTTGACATCCTTCTTATCTATATCACTCTCACTAGAAACATATTTGACCTTTTTCTTTTTCTCTTTAAGTTCCTTTAATGAAAGTTCATCTTTGAAAGCAAATTCAACATTTTCAATTTTGAAATTATCAAAATTAGAGAGTTCAAAGGTAGTGAGTCTACCCATCAATCCTTTAAGGCATAAATTACTACCAAGTATACACCTTAGTTCTTGTATGGAAAAAACTCTAATAGCATAGATAGGCAGTAATGTTCTTAGTACTTTTTTTATCATAGTCTCATTTGTTAGGATTAACCTTAGATAGAAATAATAGTTACATACAAATATAATCAATACCATAAAATAGTAGATTGCATAAAAGAGAACACAAGACGCCAAGATTTAATGCGGTTCACCCAATCCCTAGGCTACGTCCACCAACAGCAAGTCCAATATTATAATTATCTGGTGATTACAACCTAATTACAATCTATAATCACTTACAGCTCAATACCATTGTAATAAGCTACAATATCACCATTACATCATGAAATCCCCAACCCTAAGCCTTTTTATACAAGCTTTTGCTACTTACAAAAGTAGGATTAGAATAAGTTGTCCAATAGGAAAAATAGTACTCGACCCTTTTACAATATAAGCACACTCTTGGCTTTAGGGATGCTACCCCTGAAAACCCCCATAGGGGCATTTCCCCTTCACCCCACCCTATATCATTGATAGGGAGTGCACCTGGGCTGCTATCTTAGGACCTCGTAGGACCCTGTTAGAAATAATATGGGGAGAAAACCATGCTAAATAAACCTCTAAGTATGATTAGGCTCCATATAATAATAATCTCCCACTTGGAGACTAATTAGACTCCACAACAAAAAAATTCTCACTTGGAGATTGATCATAGCACTATTAAACCTGCAGCTCCCACTGGAATATATCAAACCACACTAGACTCTGTTGTTCTTTTATTCTGTTCAGTCGAGAAGGCCAACCAAAAACTAAAGAGGAATTCAGCTTCTCCCTTGTCACACTACCTTTGTAAATACATCCACAGGATTTTTATTTGTTTGTATCTTTTTCATCTTTAATTGTCCATCCAAAACTAATCGAATGAAATGGTACCGCAATTATATGTGTTTTGTCTTTGAATGTAGAGCTAAATTCTTTGCAAGATGAATGGCACTCTGACTATTTGTAAACAAATAATTATCAATTTGAGGGTGTCCCGATTCTTCTAAGAAGAAATGAATCCATATCATCTCCTTAGTTATTTCTATAGCAGCAACATACTTTGCCTCTATAGTGGATAAAGCATTAACCTTCTGTAACTTAGAAACTGAGCTCATAGCCATCCCACCAACAATAAATACATAACCTATAGTACTCTACCTAGTGTCAATATCCCCTACCAAATCTAAGTTAACATAGCCCTATAAATTAGTAAAAAAGCCTCCAAAGTGTAAACACTTATTGGATGTTCCTCTCAAATATCTGAGAATCCATTTAACTACATTCCAATGGTCAATTCTTGGATGACTAATATACCTACTAAAAACTCCCACTACATGTGCAATATCAGGCCTAGTACATACCATATCATACATCAAGCTTCCTAGAGTTGAGGCATAAGGTACTTTAGACATCTTGTCCTCCTCTTCTTGTGTCTTGGGACACATATGTTGATAGCTTTAACTTTCTCCATAGAGAAACATTGCAACACCTTTGCAATATAATCAACTTAAGATAATGTCAATTTCTTGTTCTTCCTATCACTGCAAATCTTCATACCAAGGATTTGTTTTGCTATGCCCAAATTCTTCATAGAAAATCATCAACATATAAACATAAAATAATGTAGATGTCATCATCCAACCTCTTAAAATAAACACAATGATTTGAATGACACCTACTATATCTATGCTCATGCATAAAACTATCAAATTTTAGATACCATTTTCGAGGTGCTTGTTTCAAGACAAAAAAATTTCTTCAATCTACACACTAATTTTTCTTTATCTTTGACCTCAATCCCTATGGCTGGGATATATATATATATATCTATATCTTCATCCAAATCGCCATGAAGGAAGGTTGTTTTAACATCAAGCTAATCCAAATGCAAATCTTCAATAGCCACAATACTTAAAATAGTGTGAATAGAATTCATTTCAACAAGAGAAAATATTCATCAAAATCGATGCCCTTTTTTGTACAAATCCTTTTACAACTAACCTGGATTTAAATGTTTTCTTACCCCCATCATCTTCTTTTAACTTGCAAACCCATTTATTATGTAAAACCTTTTTACCTGCAGGCAACTTGCATAAACCCCATCTCTTATTTTTTAGCAAAGAATCCATTTCTTATTTCATTGTAGACTCCCACTGAATCTTTGTATCCACTTTCATAGCTTCATCATAACATTCAAGTTCACTAGCATCAGTAAGTAAAATAGAATACAAGGAGAAAATCTTTCTAGAGGTCTACTTATCCTTGTTGATCATCTAACATTTATTGGGGTGTGTGGTATTTGTTGTTATGTCTGTTGCAGATAATGAGGAATTGTTGGAACATCAATTTCTGGAGTATCATCTAGCACTACATAACTATCTTCTTTCTTCTCATGCTATTGCAATAGATCTTTGTACAACACTTTCTCATTGAATATGACATTCCTTCTTCTTACAATTTTATGATTTTTAAAATCCCAAAGCCTATAAACCAAATTTATTGATTCCATATCTAATAAATACACATTTTTTTGACTTAGCTTCTAGCTTGGTTCTATTTTTAGAATCTATATGAGAAAATGCTTCACAACTGAAGGTTTTGAGAAAAGAATAACCCACCTTCTTACCAGTCCATGCTTCCTCTAGAATACTACAACCCAAAGAAGTAGAGGGACCTCTATTAATCAAATATATAGCAGTATTGATAGCCTCTGCCCACATGTCAAACCTAGTAAAACTTTCTTTGAATGAATTACTTTCATACCTTTCTCACCTATGTGCCCAAGTCTATTGTGCCAGAGCATTGTATCAAAATCTACAATAGCTATTTGTTCTCCCTGCTCAACTACAGTAACTATTCCTAAACATTTATTTTTCTCTAAAATAATCAAAGTAAAAGGAACAATATGACCTATACAAAGATATTAGGTGCCTACTTTCACACCTTTTGCTACTAAAAGGGAACCTTTCGAAACCTTCCAATTTTTATCATTAAAAGTAACTACACAACCCTCATTACTAAGTTTCCCTACTGAAATTAAATTCCTACTCATCTTTGGAATATGCATTACTTCATGTAGTCGCCAATGATTCCCATTCTACAACTTAATCTTAACTTTTCCATTTTCAACAATCTGACAGGGTTCATTATCCCCCAAATAAACTAGCCCAAAATCTCCTTGGACATAATAAATGAAATAACCTCTATGAGGTGTAGCATGAAATGAAGCACCAAAATCTAAAACCTATGAATCATCAAAACTTTCTAAAGGCATAAGCAAAGCATTCTCTTTGGATTTGTTACCACATTTGCATCCTTGTTCCCTTCTAGTTTATCTCCTTCATTGTTCTTTCAAGTCCAGTAATCTTTCTTCTTATTTCTCAGTCCTTTGGATTGAGACCTCATCCCCTTTGACTTTCCTCTTGATTTTTTATGATTTCCATAATTAATTCCTCTCTCAATCATTCTGTCACTACTTTATGTGTTTAAAGCACTTCCTAATGTAGATCCACCTGAGGTTTTCCTACAAGTTTCCTCACTCAAAATAACACCGATCACATCATCATATTTTAGGGTATTAGATCCAAAAATAGAATTACCCACAACCATTACCAAGCCATTCCATCTTTCATACAAAGAATGCAAAATCAAGAGAACCTTAATTTCTTCATCAAAATTGATACCCACAAAAGACAACTGACTAGTAATAGTATTAAACTCATTTAAATTATCCACCATTGATCCACCTTCTGTCATTTTCATATTAAATAAGCACTTCATGAGAAATACCTTGTTAGAAGCAGAGGGCTTTTCATTCAATTTCACTAGGGTTTGTATCAACTCTTCTGTCATCTTCACTTTTGTAATATTAAATGCCACCAATTGTGCCAGGCATAATGAAATTCTTCCAAGTGTCTTTCTCTTTAAAAGATCTCAGACGTCATTTTTCATAGATCCTTGATTCATGGTTTTTCCTTCCAACAACTTCCATAAATCCTTCTGATAAATATAGTCCTCCATTTGTATTTTCCATAACTAAAAGTTCCACCCATTAAACTTGTCAACCCTCAACTTACCCTCATCTGCCATTGCTCCCACTCAACTGTGAGACTCTCACTCAACTGTGAGACCTTCCTACAGAGGATCGCTAAAAAAATAAGAAAATGATAATGGTTTGGCTAAAGAAAATGATGATTTTATGGCTCTGATACCACTTGTTAGGATTAACCTCAGATAGAAATAATAGTTACATACAAATATAACCAATACTAGAAAAAAAGATCTCATAAAAGAAAACACAAGACACCAAGATTTAACGTGGTTCACCCAATCCCTAGGCTATGTCCACCAACAACAAGTCAAATATTATTATTATCCATTAATTACAACCTGATTACAATCCATAATCCCTTATAGCTCAATACCATTTCAAGAAGCTACAATATCACCATTACATCATGAAATCCCTAACCCTAAGCCTTTTTATTCGAGCTTTTTCTGCTTACAAAATTAGGGCTAGAATAAGTCATCCAATAGGAAAAATAGTAGCCGACACCTTTTACAATATAAGGGCATTTTTGGCTTTGGGAGCACTACCCCTAAAAACCTCATGGGGGTGTTGCCCCTTGACCCCACCCTGTATTGTGATAGGGAGCGCATCTAGGGCATTGCCCCCAAACCTCCATAGAAATAATATGGGGAGAAAACCACACTATGTAAACCTCCAAGTCTGATTAGGCTCCATATCACAACATCATCATCAATGATACTATTAGCTCTTTTAATAGCATTCATAACTTATTTTATTCCAATGCAATACTAAACAATGTTCTCACCTTCTTGCATTCTCATGTCATCGAACTTCTTTCTTAGACTTTTAGATTTGGCTCTCAAAATATTTGTATCTCCTCCATGAAATTTTTGTATAGCATCCCACATCTTCTTTGTAGTGTCACAATCTTTGATGTCATCAAACTCTGAGTAAATTAGGGTAGAGGCAATCTCCAACATTGCCTAATTGTTTTCTTTCTTCTTTTTCAGATCATCAGTAGTTAGGTCTCCAGCAGGATCAACATACTCAGTGGTAATGGTAGATTGTGCATGGTCTTCAAGACCTCCTAGGTGTAGCTTCATGAGACTTTACCATACAGGAAATTTTTCCTTGTTTAGTTTGGGCACCTCCTTTTTATACATCTGAATCTTGGGCTCTTAGTACCTTCAAACTATTTCCTCTCAAGCACCAATGCTCTAATACCAATTTTTGTAATTATTTAGAGTAACTAAGAGGGAGGGTGAATTGGTTATCCAAGGTCTAGATATACAAATAAAAAATTTCAATGCTAATCAGATCCATATCATAAAACCTTAACATTGTAGATTATTGTCCTAGGTCAAAATAACATTGTAGAAATGTAAACATGAAATACCATAAGCAAATTCACACAATTTGACACAAGGATTTTACATGCAAACCCAATTTGGAAAAAACCACCAATAACATGCTACTAATTCTCTCTTCTAAAAATGATGCCTTATGAAAGGACAACCCTATTAAAGGTTACAATACACACTGTTAAATGTGATATGGTTAAAGGATTTTGATCACCCTATTAGGAGTGAGCCTTATTAGAGGACTTTAGACCATTCCATTAGAATTTAACCCAATTAAAAGATTTACAAATAACTGTTAGGTCAACCTTAATCCAAAAGAGTTTATCCACATTGGTACATGTTGGTGTAAATAAGTATTTACTTATTACACTTACTTAAGTTAACTTAGGTTAATGCATTATTTAATTATTTTACATTTTTTTTTATTATCTAGGTGAGATACTTAGGAGTTTGTGTACTCTTGTTGAGTAATGCAACTCTAATTATGCACATGGTGTCTACAACACAGGAGTATGCATCATTCACTGATTTGTCATGTTGACAACACAGTTATCCGCACTCCTCATTTAGCACATGTTGTCTACACCACTGATTTGCATGCTACACCATTGTAGGCTTATCCTCACATCATTGCACTTAATTCTATGCTTAATGGAGGATAATCCATATCTAGTGGACATGTGCCTAGTTGTATGACTTATAATGATGCTGACTTCTATGCATTCTAGAAGCTCTCCTAAGGCCTTTATATACAGGCACTCCTAGTGTACTCTCAAGTTGGCTAAGCTATCATATTGAATGAATATCATCATTCTGATCATACTCTATCTCTATTTTGGTCTACTGTGTGCTTGTGTTGAGTTCTTTAGTTCTTGGGTGAATTCTAGCCTAAGCCAAATTCTTACATGATATCAAAGCACTAAGGGAGATTCTCATCACATAGTCATTTGAGACGTTCATGCTTCAGCACCTCGACACAAATCTGAAGGATCCACAGAAATTGGGAGCATCTAGAGCCAAATCTGACCTCACCGTTGTGTCCAGAGCATCGATTTGATGAAGATCGACTATAAATTTGCCTATGTTGGGTGAAAGTTGATCATGAGGCAAAAAAAAATTGCAAATCGGAACTCGGAGGCCCCAATTTGCAATTCGGGTATGATCTTTTTTAGATCTAATTAATTTGATTTTTAGAACTGAATTTCTCTATTATTTTCAGAATTATTTTTTTCGTCAGTTCTACGAGTAAAGAAATTTTTTTGCCAAATCGAGCAGTGACACCCGAGATCGACTCTATATTTTTATGGCAGATATATTATATTTTTGTGGTGGATTTACAAATGACTGTTAGGTCAACCTTAATCCAAAAGATTTTATCCACATTAGTACATGTTGGTGTAAATAAGTATTTACTTATTACACTTACTTAAGTTTACATAGGTTAATGCATTATTTAATTATTTTGCATCATTTTATTATAATTTAAGTGAGACACTTAGGAGTTTGTGTACTTTCATTGAGTAATGCAACTCTAATTATGCACATGTTGTCTACAACACAGGAGTATGCATCATTCACTGAATTTTCATGTTGACAACACAGTTATCTACACTCCTCATTTAGCACATGTTGTCTACACCACTGATTTGCGTGCTACACCATTGTAGGCTTATCCTCACATCATTGCACTTAATCATGTGCTTAATGAAGGATAATCCATATCTAGTGGACATGTGCTTGGTTGTATGACTTATCATGATGCTAACTTCTATTCATTCTAGAAGCTCTCCTGAGGCCTTTATATATAGGCACTCCTAGTGTACTCTCAAGTTGGCTAAGCTATCATATTGAATGAATATCATCATTCTGATCATACTTTGTCTCTATTTTGGTCTACTGTGTGCTTGTGTTGAGTTCTTTAGTTCTTGGGTGAATTCTGGCCTAAGCTAAATTTTTACATGGTATCAAAGCACTGAATGAGAATCTCATCACATAGCCGTTCGAGACCATTTATGTTTCAGCACTTCAACATGAATCTAGAGGATCCACAAAAATTGGGAGCATCTAGAGCCAAATCTGACCTCACCATTACATCTGGAGTGTCAACTCAGTGAAGATCGACTATAAATTTGCTCATGTTGGGTGAAAGTTGATCATGAGGCCAAAAAAAAATTGCAAATCGAAACTCGGAGGCCCCACGTTACAGTTCGAGTATGATCTTTTTCGAATCTAATTAATTTGATTTTTGGATCTAAATTTCTCTATTATTTTTAGAATTATTTTTTTCGTCAGTTCTACAGGTAGAGAAAAAAATTTGCCGAACTAGGCAGCAACATCCCAGCTCGGCTCTATATTTTTGTGGCAGATATTTTTTATTATTGTAGGGCTTTATCAATTAAATCAGCATTAAATCTACAGATATTCGTACTACACCAAATTTCTAGCCGAACCCACCGTTAGTCCAGCAAGTAACTCCAATAGCTGCAAGCTCTTTGTCTAAAACACTGCGGCAATTTCATTTTAAAAAGCCCATTAAGCGCTATCCCCATGCATGTGAGACTATAAAACAAAAAATTTGGCAATGCCAAGCTCAACCTCGGTAACAATAAAATAAAACCCAGTTGTCCCCAATTCCCACTGGCACATCTACAGGTTTTGGCAACTAATCTTCGACATCGAACTCTATTTACGGCATTGAAGTCTACCTCAGGTGAATATTTTGTCGCTGTCAAAGATTCTGATAGATTTTGTAGACTGTACTCTCTTCCAACATAGTGCTTATGTCAACATCCAAATCATCTACACAATTAGTGACCAGTCAGTGAATTTATACTTTGCCACATCATTCATCTGTACAGTTTATATAATGATGACATCATCAAGTCATCATACTAATGTCATCGAAGGCTTGGAGGTGTGCTGATGTCATCAATCATGTATCTTAAAATTGATGACCATTTGGATGTCAAAAAAGGTCAAATTATAACTATTGTAATGACCATATGACTGTCAAATTTAACTCCCTCATTTGCTGATGCAACCCCTCTCCAGATTTATTTTGGTTTTTGCAATCCGACTTCGAGAGGCCATAACTCGCACATCTGGACTCCAAATTAGGTGCAATTTTTTTTTTAATTAGGTATAATTTTATAAATGTTTTAGTGGTGCAACTATTTTCTAGTTTTGATGCAAGGATTGTTCAGAAATTGTATTTTTTAGCGACTGTACCTGCATAATTCTACATTTTGAAACTTCAAACGCTCTGTACGAGCACATCTAGATTCAAAAACAAGTTCCATTTTTTTGAAAGTGCGTATTTTTTTGTCTACTTGCTAGACCTACTATAAGATTGTAGGGTTGTGTGGGAAAAAATGTCACTTTCAGCAATAGGACCTTTCTTTGTTTTGTATTGCTTCAAGATTGTAGCACATTGTAAAGTTTTAGATTTGTACTCTATTAAGAGGTTTTAACAATTAAAATTAGAAGTCCTTGAAGGCCAAAATTGGCTAGTGGCTCATTGTAATCGTACTACTAATAAAGTACCCAAAAGCATCTATTTTGGGGGGGTTTCTTGATTTAGTGAAAAGGAAGGGTGTTCTTGGTGTTGTGTTCTCTATTTTCTACACTTTTCTTTCATTTTCTACATTATGGGCAACTTTAAGTTTCCTATATTAACTCCTCATAACTATGCTTCATGGTCAATCAAAATGTGGCATCACTTAATGCATAATGGAGTTTCACAATATGTAGATGGTACTTTTCCTAAACCAATAGGTGATAATGTATCAGCAAGTGAAATTTTAGATTGGGTAGCAATGGATAGGAAAGCCCTAGGTGATATATGTTTGGGGGTAGATGATAAAATCATGTATCAAATTAAGAAGTGTACTACATCCAAGGAAGCTTGGGATACCCTCAAAAGCCTATATGGTAAAGTGTCTGAAGAGGATGTGCTCAAAATTGAAGATGAGCTTGTTTTCTTAGATCCTAAGTCATATGACTCAATACAGGATTTCATCATCAAGGTGAATGAATTAAGGACAAAGCTTATTGATTGTGGGAGTTATATCAAAGATGATAGACTGATCTATCTCATTCATAACAAGCTACCATCAGAGTATTCCACATTTGTATCTTCTTTTAACACCTCAAAGACTACCTACAAGAAAGTAACTTTTGATAAATATGCTAAATTATTGGATGATGAAGAAAAGAAGGTTAAATCAATGGGGATTCTCAAATCACCTCAGTCTAAAGCATTAGTGGTCAATGAGGGTTCTCAAAATTCAACTAGATAGTCTTCAAATAAAGGAAAGGGTAAGAAGAAGTGGAAGAAAGAATCAACAAGGCAAGTCCTCAAATTCCAACAAGAAAGGGGACAACAATAAGGAGAAGAATAAGTGCACTTATTGCAAGAAATTGAGTTATGAAGAGCATGAGTGTTATCTCAAGAAGATTGATGAATTGAACAACATCATGAAAAAACATAATGTTCCATTGCCTAATGCTTATAAGGATAAAGGGTCTTCATCAGATTCAAAGGGCAAAGGGCAAGCATTCATGGCTAATGCAAACTCTTCAAAGGAATGGATATTTGACTCTGGTGCCTCATATCACATGGGTTCTTCAAAGGAGAATTTTTCTTCATTGAATCACTCAAAGGTACCACACATCTTCATGGGGAATGATAGCAAAATGGAAGTTGAAGGGAAAGGAAATGTGGAGATGGAAAATGGAGAGTTTCAAGATGTTCTCTATTTTCCAAACCTAAGTTCGAATCTCCTATCAATCTACCAAATCACTCACCTTGGAGATGGACATAGAGTTGAGTTCCTTCCACACTTGGTTCAGGTGCATAGTCTTAAAGAAAATTCCTTGGTTGCAGTGGGGAAAGTGAATGATAACAAGAGGTTGTACTCTTTCTCTCATTTTGTGCCCAAGTCTTCTTCAAAGGCCTTGTTATCACAATCAAATTCAAACATGCAATTATGGTATGAGTGGTATGGTCATCTTGACTTTTGCTACCTTCAACAACTTTGCACATACATAATGGTCAAAGGTCTACCTCATATCAACTTTTCTACCTCAAATCAACTTTTCTAAGGGTGAATGTTCAACAAATTCAATGGATATGCATCTAGAGGGGAAGTTACAAAGAGGGAAGTCTTCTAGAGAAAAAAGTGTTCTACAAATGGTTCACATGGTATTAGCAAGTCCTTTTGCATTCAGCCAAGGTCGCTGCACATTGACTTTTGTTGATGAATTTTCTAGGTTCACTTGGGTCTATTTTCTACATAATAAGAATGAAATGTTGGACAAGTTTCTAGACTTCAAGACTCATGTAGAACAGAAATTAAGGAAATCCATCAATGTACTTTGTATAGACAATGGAAGCATGTATGTGAATAGAAGACTTATGGACTTTTGTAGACATGAGGGAATTGATCTTCAGACTCCATCAGCATTCAATCCACATAAGACAGATGTTACAGCTTTGAGGATCTAAACTCTTAAGTCTATTGCAAGTTGCATGATTCATACCAAGTCTCTAGATCCATCATTAGAAGTCAAAGCAATCTCAAGGGCCACTCACATTCTCAATCATTCTCCTCATCCAACCTTAGATGGAAAAACTCCTTTTGAGGCATGGTGCAATAGAAAACCTATTATGACACACTTAGAGTCTTCGATTGTCCTGCATGGGCAAAGATATCTTCCAGGGGATGCAAGGCACAATCATCTCAGCTTTGTACTTTCATTGGTTATGAAGATAGTGTGAAGGCATACAAACTTCTAGATCCTGAGACACATTAGATATTTGTGGAGAAGGATGTACATTTTGAGGAAAGTTCTCCAAGGTTGTCCTCCACTCCTCTCCACACATCACACAATGTGGAAATTGATAGTGACACCAGCGATAATGCTTCAACAGATTCAAACACGTGGAGTTCTATCAATAGTTACAGTGGCAGGTCACTACATCAGTTTAGTCCACATGCATACATAGCTACAGTGATAGGTCCAGCACAGAAAGGCACATCTAGTCTTCCAGATATAGGTTTAGTGATAGATTTGGGGGACAGTATTCATGATATGCCTCTTCTTCTTGATGCAGAATTACCTTCTTCAGTTGTCATGAGGGTTCCATATGACTCTCTTGTTCATTCTCTACATGATCAATCCTCACAAGTTGAAGTGATTGTAGATACTTATGATCAGCAGTTGCAATAGGGTTCTTCATCAGTTGCAGAGACAAACAGTTCTTTGAAACAAGATCTTTAGCCAGTTGAGCAGGTTTTAGAGACAGCACTTATCCATGGGATTCTTTCCACACATAGCAGAAGCATCTCATTTGTACCTTTGGTATTGTTTCTTCCTAAGGGGAGGAACACCATTCTACAGTCTTGGATCAGCTTCTTCCTCAAATCAGTTAATGGCAGGCATTTTTCTTTTGAGGGGGGAGCCTATCCTGTCTCTCTTCCTCTTCTCATCATTCTCTTATGTATATACTAGATGTATGTCATAATAGGGGGGTCTTGATTACTCCATCCATCCATGCATCCCTATTTATCTCTCTTTTGGGGGAGTGTTTTTCCCATGAGGTTTTTCCTCTTTCCTCGCTTTATTGAAGATTGCATATCATTATGTACATGGGTACCTAACATGGCCTAGTAGCCAGGACCCATTCTGCATTGCATCCTAGATTTCGTAAGCTTAAGGGCATTCCCCTAAGTTGCACTTAAGGGGGGTTGTTGGTGTAAATAAGTGTTTACTTATTACACTTACTTAAATTTACTTAGGTTAATGCATTATTTAATTATTTTGCATTATTTTTTATTATTTAGGTGAGACATTTAGGAGTTTGTGTACTCTCATTGAGTAACGCAACTCTAATTATGCACATGGTGTCTACAACATAGGAGTATGCATCATTCACTAAGTTGTCATGTTGACAACATAGTTAT
Organism: Cupressus sempervirens; assembly: GCA_028749045.1. Classification (NCBI taxonomy): domain Eukaryota; kingdom Viridiplantae; phylum Streptophyta; class Pinopsida; order Cupressales; family Cupressaceae; genus Cupressus; species Cupressus sempervirens. The sequence continues at coordinate 802,298,816 of CM053783.1, read as the reverse complement.
CTGCACTCCTCATTTAGCACATGTTGTCTACACCACTAATTTGCATGCTACACCATTGTAGGCTTATCCTCACATCATTGCACTTAATCCTATGCTTAATGGAGGATAATTCATATCTAGTGGACATGTGCCTAGTTGTATGACTTATCATGATGCTGACTTCTATGCATTCTAGAAGCTCTCCTGAGGCCTTTATATACAAGCACTCCTAGTGTACTCTCAAGTTGGCTAAGTTGTCATATTGAATGAATATCATCATTTTGATCATACTCTATCTCTATTTTGGTTTACTGTGTGCTTGTGTTGAGTTCTTTAGTTCTTGGGTGAATTCTAGCCTAAGCCAAATTCTTATAGTATAGTTATTAGAAAGTAATAGTAGGACTTGATTTGATAAAAACTTACAGCTCACTTGTAGATTACAAATCTTTTTTTTTGTCTTCCATTTTTCTTAGCATTCATACTCTTCAGCTCAAATAGCTTGTTCACCCTTCAAGCATTCATCCCCTTAAGCTTTCTTGCTTTGTATACCAATTGCAATCTCTTTCGTTCGATCACTAGATGAATCAATACCCTAGACTCCTTGTCTTCCTTAGGTTCTCGCACATGACAACCTTTGCTTCTAGCTAGATATCTCTATAAATAGATAATTTAGATCTTTTGTCACTTAACCACAATTGGCCATTATAGGGTTAGGTAGGATTTAATGAATCTACCCACTTTTCCATTTAGGTTCAGGTTTGGAAACTTCCTCTTTAATCTTGCTTGAATTCACCTCAAAATGGTTTACCTTGAATTTTTTGCCACCAACTCATCATAGTTATCTTCCACATGCTTCACATAATTCAAGAAATCAAATTAGTCATCTCAGATTCATCAAATCTTTGATTTAACATTGTTTGTTGTCACTCGACATCTATACTATTTTGTCACTCGGTGAACACTAGTTCACTGAGAAAATAATAAAGTTTACTCATGCTTGGCACCAACTAAACTTTACTCAGCATATACTAACATTCACTCAGCTTGCACTATTTTTCTTCTTTGCTCAGCACCAATTGATTTTTACTCAACTTCTACTAATTTTTGCTTAGCTTGCACTACTTTTCCTACTTGATCTTCTTTTAGTCTTTGCTTGAGTAATTTTTCATTTTAGTCTTTAAGTAGCTAAAAAATACACTATAGTATCAATATCTTACTTGGTCTTAGTGCTCCTTTTATACACCAAATAACTCAACCTTTCTCTAGGTTTATCTCCTCTTTTCAAATCATCTTCATCAATCAACTAAATGATAGCTTTCAGACCAAAAAGAAATTGTCTCACTAGTAGGTAGTAGGTTTTACATCATTAACAAAATAATGATTGTTCTATTACAGGTTCTTCACTTCAAAACAATCTCTTTTCAATACAGAGATGACAATGGGGATCTTAGTAGTGATTCAGTACATTAACTAAATAGTGATTTGAACTTGCAAAGTGAGTTGTAATTAAATAGATCAAAACCCTATTTTTTTTCTTTCTAACATTGTAAATAGTTTGTATTAAAAAAATTTTAACAGAGATTGACCTAACAGTCATTTGAAAGACTTAATAGTCTATGTAAATCCTTTAACAAGGTGACATTTTAAATGGAATGATCAAAGTCCTCTAACAAGGCCACTCCTACCAGGGTGATTAAATTCTCTAACCAGGTCACCTTTAATAGTTTGTATTGTAAACCTTTAATAGGGTTGTCTCCTAACAGAGGTCACTTTGAAAGAGTGAAAAAGTGGTGACATGTCGCTACTGGTTTTTTCCAAATTGCATTTGCACGTAAAAATATTAGTGTCAAATTTGTGTTGAATGGTAAAGTATGTTATGTTTGGGGTTGGTAATTTTATCAGTATAATAGAGACCGAGCAACAACAAGATAAGCAAAATAGTGAATGTTTTATGTTTAACTGTTCAAATGGTACTTATGGACCTTGAAATAATCGATTCCCCCCCACCCCCCATTTATTCTAAACATTTCTAACAGAAATTATGAAGTTGAAACTTATGTCATTATATATATATATATACATATATATATATATACATATATATGTATATATATATATATGTATATATATATATATGTACATATATATATGTATATATATATGTACATATATATATATACATATATATATATACATATATATATATACATATATACATATATATATATATACATATACATATATGTATACATATATATATGTACATATATATATATACATATATATATATATATGTACATATATATATATATGTACATATATATATATATGTACATATATATATATGTACACATATATATATGTGTACATATATGTATATGTGTACATATATGTATATGTGTACATATATGTATATGTGTACATATATATATATGTACATATATTATATATATGTACATATAGATATATGTACATATATATAATATATGTACATATATATATATGTACATATATATATATGTACATATATATATATGTACACATATACATATATGTACACATATATATATGTACACATATATATATGTATACATATATATATATATGTACATATATATATATATATATATATATATATATGTACATATATATATATATATATATATATATATAATTTTATAATTTACTAAAAAAATTATTGGGTGACTACTTTAAACAAGAGTTGCAGGGATGAAAAATTTCTATGAAATGTTGGAAAGGTAATTTTTGGAAAAATAATGAAATAAAGAAAAAATTGAAATAATATATGAAGAGTGTATCACAGTTGACAAATATTATATGAAACATCCTAAAACTTCTATAATTGAAAGCTCTTTCTCATTAAAACTTGTTGTGCAAAGATTATTTTAAGACAAACTTTCAAAACTAAACTCTTAAACCCAATAACCATTTGTATAAGAAAAATGTATACTTAGGGTATTAATAGAAATAAAATCTAATATCAAAAAAAATTTAGACTGTGTTTTGATATGACTTTTCAAGATGACTTATATATATATATATATATATATATATATATATATATATATCAATGAATTCTTTCAACACCTTATCACTGAAAAACTTAACAAAGGGCATGTTCAGGGGCTTGTAAGTGTTGATCCTGTAGTCAGGGTTGTTCAAAATATTGAGTCTTAAAATAATAGTGAAGAAGGATGAGTGAAAGTGTAGTTTCATGAGCCACCTAAGGGTAACCTAGGGAAGCATGTAGTGGGTTGTGTAATCCTAGATGGAGAGGAAAACATACTAACCATATGAGAAAAATCACTTCTGGAAGGAAGAAATAATGTAGCAAAATGTTTTGTTGCTATCTTTGCACTGCAAGTAGAAAAGTGAAGTAGATGTAAGAAAATATACCTTCAAGGAGACATGAAAATTTTAATCAATGGGATTATAGAAGGAAAAATGGAGACATAGTTTTTAGATAAATGCATTAGACTCATCAAAAGGATGTTGGAAAGTTTTAAAGCTTATATAGTTTCCCATAATCTACACAAAGGGAACTATATTGAAGATAAAATAGAAAATGTGGGAGTATGACTAGATGAAATAAATGAGATGGTAGATGATTTTACTAATTAACCTTTTTAACACCATGTACTATTTGGATGATTTCGTAATGATGTCATAACATTGTTGAAGTTCATATTTTGATGTATGAATGAGGTAGGGAATGTGAGTTGTATGGCCAATCGGGAATAATTGGGATATGATGAATCTACATATTCATTGTTTTGAATATTTTTCCTATAGAACTCTCTTGACATAGGTGGATTTATAATAAAAGAACTGTACACATTTCATGTCATATTGTGTGAACATAATTCAATTGAAAAGAGTAATATGGAGGAAATTTATTTTTGGAGACACCCAAGAAGAAGCAGATGTTAAGGTTTAGAAGTGATCTTACACTACGTAGATTGGGGGAGGTATTTAGGGTTGATGAGGATGATTTCTTCTAAATTGTAAATAAACTATTTGGAAAAAAAAATCATCGATGGAGACTTTCGTCCATGCACAAATGTGGACATTTTTGTTGTTGTTTTTTGTGTGGATATTTCTACATGCCCAACATAATGAGGAGGCTCCATGAATGGTGGAGTTATGTATTGCACTAAAATGGAAGCTTGTATTTATGCAACGAATAGACATGGCAGATATTGGAGCCTTTTTTTGAATAGTTGTAGGATGATGGGGCTGTGTGAAGGTGTGATGAAAGGATTTCAGCCTTTTATGGTTTTTGACACCTTGATACCCATTGTGTAGAGGGTGAATGAAGAAAGGATGACCTAGATGGAATTCCTAGAATTTATGGACATGAGTGTTCATCTAAGCTCTTGAAAATTGCCACATTTCCATCACCCAAGACATCCAAACCAGCAAGTTGCCCAGTTTCTTCAGTAAACTTGTCATTATCATCTATAGAATATAGTACTAGAAGCTTTTATTTCATGCCAATCAAAAAATCTTCTTGTCCATGGCCTAGGGCAGTATGAACCAGCCGAATGAATGCCACATTCATCCAACTCAATACAATATCTCCTCTAAGAATTGAGTGAGGCGGGAGTCATAGAACACTAATGCAGGAATTGAATCATGATAGCCAACATGCTACAATTTATAAGCCATTGAAGCTAGTAAGCTTTCCTCCAAGATTAAAGGCATAGAGAACTGATTCTTGAAAAATAGTCCTCTAATTCCTTGTCAAATGAATTTGAACCAAAGGTATCATCTAAGGAACATCCACAAAACTTCTAACAAATAAAAACCTTGATGATGGATCATAGCATGTGATCCAAAATGTTGATGACAAAAATTTATACAATCAGATACAGAAATCATAGCAATTGATTTCACAGATTGTCAAAATCTACCTACTCTTCAACAAAAATCTACAGTGTCTAAAGTATCTGGAACCTCCCTTGTTTCCATACTGAGAGGAAATAAAAATTTGTAGCATCTAAAGTATCTTGAATCTTTCTTGTTCCAATCCCATGCACACTCAAAAATGATTTGCATGGTATGTTTGAGTTAATCTACATTGAAGTGGAAAAAAGGCTAAGGCTAATGTTACTATTTCTATTTGCTTGGTTATACTCTTGAAGAATTTAATGGACCTGTTTGTCTTGCATGGTTTGTAAAAATATAATGCAAGACCTGGATGAGAATATTTACATCCTAATTCATATTTTACATGTTGTGATGTTTGATCTCGTAGTTGTCCAACCATAATGAAAGATCCTTCTGTTACCAAAGCCAGTTGCTCTACTTACAAACTAAGCTCTATTATATTGAAGAAGTCATCATGTGTAGATTAAAATGTGGTAGAAGTTAGTACTAAGAGATAAATGCTCCTGATTTTTTATGAAGAGAGAAACATATTTGAATATCTAGGTTTCTAACACACCTAAATATCATACAATTAACTATATATTATTGTGCATAGCTTGTGGTATTTATTGTGTGAGTTTATTTGTCCGACATTTGAGATCAAATGTTTTTTTTGTCTTGCTTCATTCTACTAATGGATTATGTAGTTTACTCTAAAATGTTGAAGAAATAAACTCACACAACAATTTAATATATTTATACTTTTGGGTATGATTGTGTATGAGTTTATTAGCATCTATCAAAATTTCTTCTACAATATTTGATTCTTGGTAGGAATCATTTGATTTCTTAGTTAGTGGAGATCAATTCATGTTTACAACACCTAAACACTCTATAAAATCCTTTGCATTTTGATTTCTTGTGCCCTCTGACATAGAATTGACCTACAACATAATCAAATAGCGAGTTGAATTTAAAAAGTTCAATTTATCCTACCCAGATCAATTATTTTATTACACTTCAAAAGCTAAAGCTAACAATAAATAGAGCAACCTATTTAGGTAAGAGCTTATAACATAATGCCAATGGTAATTTGTGAGTCTCTTATGTGGGGTCTTGAATTTCAATCTACTCAACTTAACACATAATAATTAATCTAGATTTTGCCCATTACCTATAAAAAAAAAACAATAAACTGAACTGACATTTCACTCTGAAATCAGTATTAGTACAAATAGACTCACCATTAAATTATTTCTGAAATTGTAATTTTGATTTGTATCAACCAACTCAGAATCCTTAAAACAATTAAGAGCATCATGACAATCCATAGACCAAGAGGCAAAGAAAGAGCTCACACCATTGAAACTAAGAAAGAAAGCTGCTCAATTTGCCAAGAAAACTGTGTAAGGTCCAATATGTGCCTAGTTTTTATTGCCATGGGCTACCTATTAAGCTCAAAGTTCTATAGTCCATAGACCAAGAGGTAAGGAAAGAGCTCATTGTTATTGCATACAGAATCTCTGACAGAAATATTGATAAAGATAATTACAATCTTACCTTTTTTAGTGTTGATGTATGGATCTGTATATTTAATATTTAATGGCAATTGCTAATAATGTGTATTTTGAACCTATAAGTTAAATCAATCTTGGGACTACAATATATGTTTGTACGTGAAACATATGTTGAAAGGGGTTTTCCAATCAAATTCAGATCAAACATATGTATATATCAGAACTATTCTTCATCAAAGAACTCTTGCATACTATAAAGATGGCCAAAAATTGCATTAATATATCTTTTCTATAAGATAGCATTAAACCTATTTCTGAGTTAGATTAAATACATATATTAGTAGCAAATATATATTTGGATAAAAAGAAGTCTCTTACAATTTTAGAAATTAAGCAAAGCCCTAAGAAATTGCGTAAGGGGACATTACAACCAAATAATTACAGCATTACAAGCAAAGGAAATTTAAATGTCACTGACCTCTTCTAAAAATATGGTACCATAAGAATTAGAGCTGAAGTCTCTGACAACAACTTTAGTAGTCTTGGCTCTAACTGTCAAATCATTTTCAAGTGGCGTAACAAATCTACAGAAATAAGGAATATATCAACTACAATGATATTTGTAAGCACCTAAATTACATGTCCTATTGATCAGGCATTATTTTTAGAATAAGTATATTAAATGTGAGAACAAAGCATTTACCTGGAGACAACTGGGCAATAGTGGTGATGCAGTGTTTCTATCTCCCACAATGAGCTCATTGTAAAGAGACATGGAGATACATAGTTGGATCCATAATAATTGATATTACATGTCATCGGTTTATATATAGTTGGAAGTTCAAATTACTTTGCATGAATCGATATCATTTGTCGCATTGGTATATATTCAAACTCAACATTTAAATTACCAAGAAATAAATTTATATTAGCTTAAGTTGGTTTACCAATGATGGTCACTAAGTTGGATTCTCTTGTCAAATAAACCCAAAATACAATTAATTGCAATGAATTTTAGCATCTCTCTTTGAAGCATTTACCTAGAGACTCTGGTTTTCAAGTGTGGATTATTCTGGTGATGTAATGATTGGTCCACAAAATCGTCAAGCAAATGTTTGATATATTAAAAAAATTGTGTGGAACATTAAGATATCTTCTTTCAAATTGTCATGACTGGAAGCTAGAAAATTCTATTGTTTACAAGGATCTTCCAATGATTGATAAGTATGCACTACACCAACTAGCCAATGTTATCAACAATTCCTAGAAATCTTGCTATTGTAGTCAATGGTCAGCGTCTTTATGTAGTGGTCTAGGTAAGAACAAAATCATCTATAGATACTACTACAAAAGGTGTTAAAAACCTTTTTTTGAAAGTGGCCAACATATTGTTGTTGTAGTAGATTTAGTTAGTACTCTACAATTCAAGTGGGCATTCCCTATTTTCTAAGGGATGAATGTGAAACAAATAGAAGTACTCTAAAATTGACCCACAACACAATGCATGTTGTTGGTGTTCCAAAGTACTGAACAATGGAATGCTCAATATCACAGTGAAAATACTCATACAATCTAAGGATTAGCCAATTCCTAATAGAAATTACATGAATAAACCACTATGGCCCAACTTCAACAAAACCAAAGGATGGTTTCCTACTCTTTTGGCTCTGCTAAACCAAGGTGGGGATACCTAGGGATGATTCTAATGCAAACTAATGTGTAGAGATTCTTTTAGTTTCATTCTGATTCTCATCTATTACCCACTAACACATGAGTAGTTTACTTCACTTCCTTTAATGTTCTCAAACTTGTATGCATCCCATATTAGCAGATCTGGTCATAACTCTCCTAGGATTTACAAATATTCCTGGAAATAGCAGCTACCTAAGGCTCAGAGAATAGATATAAATGAGTAGTGAATAGAATTTATAACTTTGAACAAAATGGAATGAAAAATGATTTTGATTTTATAATTGGTTTGATATGCAGTAGCAAAATTCATCATTGTTCACTTCTGACTTATGTGACTAGTGCCTGATCCATTGGGCAGAAAATTTACTATTGGAGGGAGATCTAATTCAAATAACTTGTAAATGAAGTAATCAATTGTAATCATCCATTCCCATTCTTATGAAGTATCCTTTTCATAAATTCATAAACCCTACTGATTTACTAAAGCATTTCTATAATTCCTTGAATTAAAAGCAACAATGAAATTAGTATACAACCCATCTAGATTGCATTCAGTCAATTTAAAACTTATTTAAATGACTTTAAAGTAGATAAACACATAAAATGGAGACAGAAATTGATGACACGGATATAGTGTAAATACCCTTTTGTATTATCCTTTTAGATGACTAATACAATGACCAATAGAATGGAAAGCCAAGAATACCTTACTGGTTCTATCATTTCAATATATTATTAGAAAGTACAACTAGAAATAAACTCAAAACAACTACACACTATTGGACCAACTATATTCTCTCAAAAGACTAAAATTATACAAAATTTTGACCATTACATTGCCTTGAAAGCTCACTTATATAGGCATGAGTTACAACAAGCAAAGGGCAAATGTGATTGATAGGTGTCCTTTTAAAACAATGAATATACTACCCCTTTACAAAAATATCCAGACACCTTAACTCAAAAAGAAACAATAAAAACAATCACAGATGATAGTTGGAGCATAAAATCTTTAACTTTGTCTTTTTCTCTAACTGCTCCCTATTGGTAAAGCTTAGATTTATGTGATTGCTTCCCGGATAAATATTTCTCTTTTGGTGGGCTATTCACACTCCTTGACTATTTTTAGTTCACTAATAGTTTTCTGCCACCTGGCATCAGTAATTACCCTTCCTTCTATGGCAAACATATTCATTTTAGTTTCAACCTTGAATAAGGTATCAATTAGTTCATTGAAAGCACATTCATTAATATCATCCACAAAGATTGATGCCACCTGTGGCAATTATACAATATGATCAAAAGAACTAGACCATTCATTGAAATCTTTTAGTTTGTCATCAGGATTAATAACAGAAAGAATTAAAGAATAAAAACCACTTGTTAATACTTTCATTTTACTTTCAATTACTGCCAGCTTCCCTGTAAAAATTTGCAATAAATCTTTCACCTTATCCATACCCTCCATAGTAATAAATGTATCTAGGAGATCTGGCTTCTTGGCTAACAAGGGTATCAGTCTGTCAAAGAATTGCATATATAGCCCCCATTGTTGAAAAATTTGCTCAAGCCATCCAATTGCATCCTTACATACCTATTCTATAGACTGTAGATTTATGAATGCATTATAAGCATCTTGAGATATCCTTTTCAAAGTGCTTATTCTATGGTTTAATACATTCATCAAAACATCTTTCTTGGTGGCATTATCAGATTGAGAAACTCCTAACTCCATACTGACCACAGGCACTGGCACTATCACCCCTATAGGTATTTCTTTTGTTTGGGCCTCTGCTTCTATAGTGTGCCTTCTTTCTTCCTCTTGCCCTGGTGCATGTTCTGCCTCTACTACTGCCTTGAGTTATTCTTTGAGGGATATTATTTCTGTTTCCAAATTTTTAATTTTCTCCTCCAACTCTTATATTCTTTGCTTCTATACATGGCTCATTTTGAGCTCTTCTTCATACATTTTTCTAATGTCCAGGCACTCATTGCACATTGCAGCTAGCTTATCCTCAATTTTATCCACCTTTTCCTCATTCATGAGAGAAAAGTGTTTAACCAAACTAGAAATCTCTTTCCCAGTAGTGCTCTCCAATGTCCACACAATCATATTGTCCTACGCAGTCTCCTCTATATCCATCATTTTGGGCTTCTTAGTGTCAGGGGCTACACTCCATACTGCTAGGGTTTTTGCATCTATATTAAAACCTAGCCCTTTTTTAAAATCCTCATTGCTAGTGGCTTCATAACTGATGGCCTTGTCTTGTCTTCTCATTTGATCTAGAACAAAGGCCCTCTCAATATCCCAATATGGTATTAGAATCATACCACTCCTATGTACCAACTCCCTAGCTTCTACAGAGGTCATTATTTCACTCTCAGGATCATAAGCCAATAGTTTTTTAACTAATTGCTTATTCTTCTCTAGATCCTCTCCTGGCATGAGACTCAATGTGAGCTCATTTTGTTTGATTTTATAAAGAAAACTTTTAAACTCTGATGATTTAATGAAATCATCATCTTCCATGAACTTTTCAGATTGAATGAGCCTGTCATCCAATCTTGATGCTGCAACTTGAAGATCAGTGGAGGCCTTCCCTGCTTCTATAGCCCTTTGGTGTAAATAATTTTTCCTAATATCAGTAAAATACTCACTATTCCTCGACATTACTTATAGGGCTCTACTTACCACCTTTTCTCGGATGTGCATTATCTTTTGTGTCTTACTTCCTTTTGGCACCCAAGTTGAAGATGATGGTTGCTCCTCTTCTAACTCAATCTCCAATTGTGTATCTGGCTCAGGGGATTCTCTATTTATAATGGCTTCTATTGGAGTTTATGAAATCCAACTCTAAAGACACCCAAGATCACCTGCATGCAAAAACTTGGCAAAGGGAAGCCAAGGAGAGAAGTGTGTGGAGCTAGGGAAAAACCCTAAACAGACATGAGAGATCACAAGATATTGCAACACAAAAAAATGTGTATTTATAATATGCTAGAAGTAATAATAAAAATACAATGAGGGAGAGACCACTTATAAAGGCCTCAAGGAATCTCCTAGAATAGGCTAGAAGACCCTAGGAGGTAAGTGTGACAACTAAGCATACATCCACATGAGGTGGAAAGTCCTCGAACAATGTGAGAGGATAAGTATGACTTAGGAGAGAACAAACTCTTGTATTGTCAACAACTTATAACTAACTCCTAGACTACAACTAATAAATGAAATGCATTTACGTAAGTAAGCTTAAGTAAATAGAATAAATAATTAATAATTAATTATTTACTCTAACACCCTCCCTTAAGTGCAACTTAGGAAAATGCCTTAAGCTCACAAAACTAAGATGAAATGCAGAATGGGTCCAAGCAACAAGGCCATGTTAGGTACCCATGTACAATACAAAAAAATGCAACCTCTATAAATGAGGAAAGAGAGAAAACCACATGGGAAAAACCCTCCCCCAAAAAGAGGTAAGAACCTAGTGAAGAACTGAAGAAGCCTCCAACTAGGAAAATGTCCCCTAAAACAGGAACAAGGAGTGATCATGAGGAGCATCACTAAAGCATGAAGAAGCCACAAAATGTGCCAAACTACTAATCTAAAGAAGCTCCATGGAAAATGAAGGCACGAACTGAGCATGTCTATATGGTAGATGATCCATCTCACCGAAATGCATAGGTAGCCAGCCACTGCAATCGCCTTGTATATAGGATCAACCACTGAATACATAGTTCACACTTATGAACCATTGAACCAAGGATGCATTAGAAAAATAGCGTAACACTCCCTTAATGCAGATGGGGTGAGATGATAGGCAACTGAGAAGGTGGGCTAAAGTGTCCTGCAGACAAACCAAGAATGACGAGAGAGGGAAAGAGGTACAAAACACCCATAAAAACACAGTCAAACTAACTCTGCATGGGGTTAATGTCATGGAAGGGACACTCACTTAACAAAGGGAGAATGCCTAAAACAACAAAAAACTATCCCCCCCATGGTGCTTTATAAAAATAGTGCATGTACAACTAACTCAAAAACAACGTTCATGACCCCAAGAATGCAAGAGTGGTACTTTATCTTAGTGCAATACATAAAAATACTTCAAAATGATAGTTACAATAATCAAAACCAAAAACAAGCTGACACAAAAGATAGGATAGCCTAAAACAAAAGAAATCATGCCAGGAAAATGATCCTCAGGCCTAAAACACTCAAGATATCCACCATATAGAAAAAATGCCAAAAATATGATAGAAAGAGCATGGGCCAAAATCTTAAAAAAATGACCACATTTCTGAAAAGATGAGAAAACTAGTTTTCCAAAAATATAAAGTTTTCAAAAAACTGACATGGGATGCAAAAGATATGCAAGCTAGAGTCAAAAACACAACTTTGGATTTCAACTAAAAAAATGGGCAATAAAAATGCATCAAAACTTGAAAATATCAACACCAATGTCTTCATCTCAGAACCAACTTTTTGGCGCTTCTTTTGGATCAGAAAAATACCTCTGTATGCTCAAATTATGGCCAAAAAATTGAAGGTAGGTCAAAAAGGACCTAGGAGGAGAGATGCAAGGAGTGGATGATGCAATGCTGACATCATGTTGATGTGAGCAAATAATGAGTTTAAAATTAATGGCTAAAATATCGTCGCAACAAAAAAGAAGCTGCCACATGTCAATTGCAAAATGGGCAGAAGTATACCCATGCAGCAGCTGATGCGGCAAACAATTGTGTTGGGCACTGATTGGGAGTCCCTATTGGCACTGACATGTACCCAGGCTACACAGAAGCTGTGGAGTGGAGCAACCAGAGCAGAGGTGGTGGGATCAGGTGTTGCATCGATGGAGGAAGTTAGGGCACTGCCTGTAGAGAGCTGAGGATGGGTGGCAATCGGGACGTGGCGGCCCTGGGTGGCGCTGCCGGCTGCAGCCACTGAATGCTACGCACAGGTGGCGTGATGGTGGGCATGCTCAAAAATATTTTTTTAAAAAACAAATTTGTCAAAAATGTCTGTACAGTCCATACGACAACCTGTAACTAAAAAAATTTTGCCTCCCGGAGCCCTATCTCCAAAATCAACAAGTTTTATATGGATCCTAGTTGAAAAGCACCTTCTAAATCCAATGACAACATCCATTTGGGCCCAATTTTCTCTAAAAAAATTTTGTTCCTCTAATTTGAAGAAAAAATGCACAAATAAACTTGGGTTTGTGACTTTAGATCACGGCTTCAAAAATCCTTCAACAAAGCAGCAGCAAGGAGGCTCTGATACCATGTTGGAGTTGATGAAATCCAATTTTGAAGATGCCCAAGATCACCTACATGTGAAAACCTATCAAAGGGAAGCCAAGGAGAGAAGAGCGTGGAGCTAGGGAAAAACCCTAAATGGGCATGAGAGACCACAAGATATTGCAACATAAGAAAATATATATTTACAATATGCAAGAAGTAATAATAAAAATACAATGAGGGAGAGACGGCTTATAAAAGCCTCAAGGAATCTCCTAGAATAAGCTTGAAGACACTAGGAGATAAGTGTGACAACTACGCATACATCCACATGAGGTGGAAAGTCCTCGAAAAATGTGAGAGGATAAGTATGACCTAGGAGAGAACAAACTCCCATATTGTCAACAACTTATAACTAACTCCTAGACTACAACTAATAATTAAAATGCATTTACCTAAGTAAGATTAAGTAAATAGAATGAATAATTAATTATTAATTATTTACTCTAACAGCTTCCTCTCCCTTTGGCTCATGCGGCATTTGTGACATAATGTAGTCAAAATTATCCATCATTTTTCTCAAGTTATTAGGATATGGAATCTCTATATAGAAACCCTTAAAATCAGGGTTGGTCCTCTTCAAAGCCTCCTCTACTCTCCTTGTCTCTTCATATTTCCTTAATAACTCATCAACCTCCCCTATTGCTACTATGTTGGCAATTAAGTCCTCTACAAGGATTGGCTTGCTTGGAGGCAGAATGTATCCCCTAATGGCCTTGACCTCATTGGTAATGTAATTGTCAGGGTCATACATCCTATATGGCCCAGTAGCAAATTTGTACTGGCCTAAATACTCACTTAATTCCTCAAATGCATTCTTGCCTATTTCAAAATCTCCTACTTTAAAGGTTCTATAGAAAAAATTAGGCTTGTGTAGAGAGGGAGGGATCATTTCTTTATTCATCAATAAAAATTGCCAGAAGAATTCAATAATGGCCAATCTAGGGGGTAAATATTTAGGCAAAAGATGAGGAGGTTGTGGGCATGCAAACACTCTGATTAAAGTGCACTCCTTAAACAAAAAGATACTCCCCCAGTTATGATCTAATTTGGTTTTTTTATCTAAGAATGAGGGCCTAAGAAAAGTCTTCAAAACATTTGGTGCCCTAAAGAAAGTATGATCTAATTGCCTCATGATAGCAGAACTAAACAAATTAAAGAACACAAGAGCATTTGAATAATAGAAATCCTTATGCCAAATACAAGTCCGGAGTTGCATAGGTAACTCACCAAATTCATCAATGAAGTCCCCACTGATGTATCCAATGTTGTTATATAGGATAAGGTGCATCAGTAGTGAATAATGGTGGAACTTGAAGTCTTTCATCTCCCCCTTCTTTGCATCACAAATCTGCATCTGCATATTATCAATGATGAAGGCCACATAATCATACTCCTTATGATGGAAAGGGTTCTGTATATCACATGCCATCAGAAAAAGAGAACCATGCACACAATCCTCTGCACTATCACTTCCCATCACTTTGTGCAACCCATACACTGTGTTTTTGAAATAATTCGTAAACCTACTCAAAGGTAGAAAATCCCCCACCTTTTTTGGAAGTAACCCTGCCTTTTTTACCCTGTAAGGAATATGTGGTAGCATAACATTATTCAAAAAGTAGGTTTTATTCCTGTCAAACTTTCCTTGCAAATTTGCAATGTCAATAGGTACATCCATTTGTCCCATTAATCCAAAGGCCTCAACAAAAGAAGTTCTATCCAATGTGCATAATACACTCCCATTATGCCTATGGAATGTCCTAGTTATTGGATTGTAGGAATTCATTAGGGCCTTCAAAAAATCAAAATCAATAAATACTTTTGGGAATATCAATTTTGCCATGTTTCTGTTCCATGGGTTACATATTGGCACATTTTTTGTTTTATTCTAATAAAAGTACATAAAAAGATCATAACCAATCACTCTAGGGTATTCAGCATCTTGAACAAAAACATATGGGTCTCAGAAAATATGGTCATTTGTAGAAATTACATTTGATGATCCTGGGAGAATTTTCAACCAATCCTCAGCATGCTTATTTGGTTTCCTGATCCTTGTCTTCTTCTCAGTCTTAATAGCACCCTTTTTCCTTTTCCCTTCTGCTATGACTTCCACGACATCGTCACCTTCATCTTCATCCTCAACCTCTTCTTTAGGAATTTCTTTGACTTATTTGCCAGCCATGTTCTCTTCAAATTATATTTTGAGTTCTTTCATAGTAGCACAAAACACACAAAGCTCTACAACTTTCAAATTTCAGAGTGGAGCAAAAAACAAGCTTCTTTGCAATGGCAAATACTCTGACATTCAATCACATTTTTGATGTTTTAATCATACAACTACCAGCTTTTTTAATAAATTTAGCATGCATGAGCTTTAAAACCATTCATGCAAGTTATCAGCAAGGTATGTTAACCGCAAACTCTTATTTGGGTGTACTTTTCAATGCTTTATTTTACTTGGTTGTGGCAATTTTGTCCTTTCTGCTTACTTGGTATGACACATCAATAGCTTTCCTTTCAAAATCTAGTCTTCCTCCCTTACACTGAATCAAGATCTCCAATCTTCATAACCCTAGAAACACCTTTGGCAAGCAAGATGCTTTAAAATATTCCAAGTGTAAGAGCAAAAAGGCATTTTAAATACTACACTAAAATCTTTTACGCCTTTACGCAACCCTTTACACCATAAGATCTCAAACCTTCTCAACCGACACCTTCACTATTACAATTTAACCACTCCTCGTATGAGCGTAAAAAACCCTTGTTAAGACTTTCTTTTTACCCTTTACACTCATACGTACACGTATTAGTGAAAACCCTAAAAATTTCTTCTATGTAGCTCTACTCACTTCATTACCTAAGACACTATAAGACTTCAAAATTCATCTTCCGATCATACGCTTTTATCTTCACCCATAGCATCGAAATATCTTTTAGCTTTATTTTATTTCTCCTTTATTCCTTTATGGGTTACCTTTAGCTCGTATGCTCGGAGAGCCTTCTGAAATGATACCCTACTCCTACATTTACCCTTTCTCATAGAAGCATAAAGCCCTTTCCTTTATTTCCCTTATTTACCATTTTATGCTTATATGCTAAGACTGAACTCATAACCACGAAGAAAGGATAAAATAGCTCTTCGTTCATACGCTTACCTTGCAGTGTAATGACAAAACTTCCTTTTCCACCTATCAACGAGCCAGATCTGATCTTAAAAATGAGAAAATAACATCATCGTTGATTTTGTGCACATGCAAAATTTAGAACTTAAGTTGTATGCCACGCGGGCTGGGCCCATTTGACATGGATGACATGTCTTCAGTGGATTCACTTGTACCAAGGCCCATCTGACAACTCAACAGGTCCCACTCGACACTATCACTGCTAAAACATGGCTTTATGGTTTCCTGTGAGCCCAAGGAGCATATGCACGTAAACACATTTGAACTTTATCTTCGTCCTTACAGAACCCTTTTACCCATAGAATCGTAAAACCTTTCGTGCATCATTTAAAAACATCCTTTATGCCATGCTAGTGCATTATGACCTTACACTATCCATTGAAACGTATATGCGTAAATCATAACTCAATACTTCTATGCCCCTTCGCTCAAACTGCTTACTTGTAACCCCGTAATAAGATCTTTCAAAGCGCAACAGATCTTTACGCTTCTTCACTTTAAGACCATTTGTATGATCAGGAAGCCTTTGGACAAACCATTCTGCTACTATGAAAAACAAAAGTGTATCCTTTTAGAACATGAAATCCTTTACATTGTTACATTGCATTATGAAACTCGATCATGAAAACAAAAGGAATAAGGTATTCCGCTCTTATGTGAAACCCTACACCGTAAGATCGTAAAGGATGAATTTTAAGAACTTTACAAATCCTTTTCAAAAATTTGAAAGGAAACCTAGGGTTTTTCACACTTAGGGTATTTTCATGGTTGCATTAAGGAAAAACCTTAAGAATTTAATAGAATTTGACAGCACATGAAACAGGGCACGACTAGGGCAACCTAAAAAATTAAAAAAAATGAGGAATGAAAACCCTAATCTGCTTAATTCAAAGACCTAAATGATTTTTCACCAAAATTTTAGAGTTTTTCTACACTGTAAAAAATCAGACCAACACATGTGAAACAAATAGAAGCATCTATGCATTACTTTTGGAGATACAATGTGTTCCTTACCTTACAATGTTAAGATTCTAAGATGACATCCTTAGAATGGATATCTCACGAAGGCTAGTAGCAGTAATTCCATCTTCATCATGCTCAAGCTTAGCTTTCTTAATCACCACAATCAGAACAATTGCTTGATAGTCACCTCAAATGGTAATAAGGGAAATAGTTTGATAGTCACCTCAACTACAAACTTCAACATCAAAATCCAAAAGTTATTTATAAACAGGAAGAAAATATGTGAACTTAAAACATCTAGAAAGCATATACCTAAAGAAAAAGATTTGTGATGACATTGTAGTCAATAGGACAACCCCCCTCCATTTGAGACATCATCAGTACAAAATTAATAGTGCCCTAGAAATAATTTTGAGCAAATAAGACCTCTTTCTTTAAAACATCTTTAGATTCACTATCAGAAATATATTTTTATAAATTGATAATACCCAGGGATCATAGCACAAAATTATCTGAAGGAGAAACAAGTAATCTGGAGTGTACCCAACCTACAAAATTTATGAGTGCCCTATGTTATGCCTCATTCACAATCTGTAAAGCTATAAGCATTAAACACAACAAAGAGAATGTTGAACTAAAAGAAATAAATGCTTCTAAGAAAAACATATTTTTCCAATTAGTTTAAACATAAACAAGCCCTATCTTCTATCATAAATGACAAGTGAAAAAATCCAAAGCATACCTATTTAGAGTAAATAAGTATTTTATCAAACTCCCTTCTCTCAGCAAAAGTTGCTACAACTTTGGGGGTAGCCCTTGCTTTTGCGATTCCTTGTATGTTAGTTTGAGCTTCACTTGGTTTCAAGAATACTATAATATTCTCTACTTAACAAGGCCAACCACGTGAAGGTGGAAGCTCATCTAGTCTCACCCACCTCCCCCTAACATCAATCTAAATTCCCCATTAATATCTAATTACATACTTCATTCATTTCATTCATCTATTTATGAACTATAACATTCAATCAATACAATCACATAACATTCATTAATATGATATAAAATTCATTAATACACAATAGTAATCAAGACTTTATGTTATATTATTAGAAGATTTTACAAAAGTTTTGCCCTGTTCAACTACAGGCACAAGGGAAAAAAGAACAGGGCAAAGAAAACCCCCGGTATAGCTTGGGACTGAAGTCCTATATACATTACAAATGCCCTTTATAAGGGTCCTTAAGAAGGCATACTTCCTTTTATACAAGGGGAGGATTTTTGATAGAAGAACCTGCAAAAAAAATACAAGGTTGGATCAAAATCTGTCTCAGCCAAATTCCCTTCCCAACATATTAAGGATTACAAATAATAGCAGCTAAGAGGGTTACAAATATTAATGTTGGAGGAAAGTGGAACGAAAAAATTTTGAGGAGATCTCTGGTCTAGTTAAAGAAATGGTGGACATTGGAAGTAAATGTTGCAATCCTTGAATAACCTGCAATAAAAAAACAATATTCCATGGCAATGAAAAGAATGGGGGTAAGGGGTTAATAGGTCTTACCCCCATAAAACAAATATTTGACAAGTCATCTATTCTCAAAATAGGAATCCATAAAACTATTTAGCACCTTACACTCTAGCTTTGGTCACAAATAGAAATATACATATACAGAGGAGAGTGTATGAATGATTTAGATCTGCATATGTATACATATACAGGTATATATACTTATGGGAGATAGTTTATATATATATATATATATATATATAGACATACATACATATATACATATATGGAAACATATATTTAAGCATATATATCTACATAAATACAATTGTAAATATATATATATATATATATATATATATATATATATATATATATATATATATATATATATATATATATATATATATATATATATATATATATATATATATATATATATATATATATATATATATATATATATATATATATATATATATATAAATCTCTATACATACATACATACATATATTAGAGATTAACTTGCACCAGTGATTAATAGTGATTAACTTGCACCATAGACAGGCAGTCTTCATCTTTGTTGTGGGCTATGGACTGGGCAATTCTTCATTTGGAGAGAAGGTTTCTATCATGGCAGTAGCACATAAAATATCTCAAGGTAAAACTGATATAAGTTGCGTGAGCTCAAAGTTCTATAGTCCATAGACGAAGAGGCAAGGAAAGAGCTTACACCCTTGAAACTAAGAAAGAAAGTTGCTCAATTTGCCAAGAAAACTGTTGATGCTCAAAGGAAATCATTTAGGAGATACTGAATATGGGGAGAGTGTAACAATCCCTATCTGACACTTGCTCTAGAGTATGAAGCTGCACAGATTGAAGTATTTGGGCAAATGTTTTTTCAATGGAAATTTTGACCAACACAGTAAATTGTGATGGCACTCAAAGCACCAAGGAGGTCTATCACACCCATGTGCATTTCTCCAACTTATCATATCAATAAGTGTATGCTTTTAAGGTTCAACTTGCCTCACATTTTAGATAGTTCCCAACATAACCCCTCATTTATAATGATAAAAGGGGAGAGAATAAACTTTCACATTCAAATCAAGAGTAATTTCTCGAAACAATTGGTATATTCATCTATTATGCATTCTTTATTCTAAATCAAAAAATAGTATTTTCAATTTTTTGAACCCTCTACTCAAAATGTTAAATAGTGAGATGTGACAAAATTACTTCCTAGTAGATTAAAAGTACATTTTCTAAGGTCATGTAGGTGAAGGTGAAGCTTTCCTAAGTTTTTCCAACATTTCTCAGAATTGCCAATTATTAATCTAGAATTCTGAAAAAATCATAGTTTTAAATGCAATCCCCATTGCATACCCATTTTTTGTACCCAATGTCTCCCATCTTAGGTAATTATGATAATTACCAAGTAGAAGGCTCAAAATAAATAGATAGACATCTCTAAAGGCATTATAAGTATATATAAGACATTGACATTTAAAAGGTGCCTATCCACACTGCAGAGCTGATCTCTCGCCATAGCTCATCTCTATAAGGCTACTCTAAAAATTGACAGTAACTAGTAGCAATTGAATAAGGAAATATCCAGTAAGCATAAAAAATCAAAAAGATAAGTACAAACTAAATGAGTAGTGCTTTAAGATTTAAGTGGTACTAAGTAAAAATTATACCTAACCCACCAGTCACCGGGACAAAATAAGCTTCACATTCAGAGAGATATTCCTATTCTAAGGTACACAATCATTATGAAATATATAAGATTAGCTACACCTTTGGCACAATCCCATTTATAGTAGGAGGCAATTGCAGTGGCTCTATCTGCCATCTCCCAAATAGCACAATAGCATGCCCTTCAAAAGAGTCATCTTCAAAGAATGTAGCCTTTGTATCAATACTACTTGCTCGATTTTGAGAAGTTTCCAAAATTTGGGATCAAAATTCAATTGCAATAGAATGACTTCCCATCAACTACACTCTGATGCAACTTAACTCCTATTTAACTTAAAAGTCTTGTTTCCAGACCAATAGTAGTAACTAAAGTACTCTTAAATAGAGAAAAATACCATCTATCTAAGCCTGGTGATAATAATATCTCTAGTATTCTTAAATATAGCAACCAACCATTGCACCTTAAGCAAAGTGAGCTTACCTCACATGCCTGAGATGCCTTGCCAAAGTAAACAATTTTCCCTCCAAAGAGCAAGTAGAGGCTATCAAAGAGTTCAAACACCTTGTTGCTAGGTTGATGAACTGAAGCTATTATAGTATGCCCATCCCTCGCCAAGCTTCTTAATTTTTGGGTAACATATTTCCAAGATTGTTGTATGCATCAACCTGTATAGTGTACCAAAAAAATCACAACCATAGAATTTAGGCAAGTCTTGAAGTACATACAAAATGTACAATTTCAATGAGAGAGAGGCTTACAAGATGAGGATTTAGATGAAGAGCTTGACGGAAAGACTTTGCAGCTTCACTCAACCTTCCTTTCCACATGTACGTACTAGCCAAATTGGACCACGTATCATAGAAGTTTGGTCATAACTTCAAAACAAAATTGAAAAAATATAAATTAACAAAAATGTAAATAGAAGATCTGAAACCTCTCTCAAACATCTTGCTAATATATAGTGGAGTTGGTATATATTTAGATAGTAAGGAGACCGAGAAGTCTTATAAATAAAATGGTTTCTTGGAATAAAGATTTCCAGTGAACAAAAAAAATCATCATAGCATTGATTCCAATAATGTATCCATCACAAGGTTCAAATTAGATTCAACATATCAATAGACATTTCTAGCAATTGCCACTAAATGGTATTGATCCATTGCAAGAGATATCGGTAGCATGGTTGTATGTCATTTTAATGAGAAATCAATTTTATGGTGATTAGCTAAGTCCACACTAATAACGATTTGCAAATAATTTGTCAAGTAATAAAAAAATGGTTCTAAGATAATATAATCATAAGTGGCATTATTAAGCAGTGGATATAATCAAGGAGATTGGATGCATCCCATTCTCATGTCTATTCATGCCTCAAGAGTGCATATCTTTCAACATCATCAAAAATAGATTACTTCTCTTTTCTTATCATCTTGGATATGCTCTATTTCAATACAATAGCCTAATGAGCTTTACTGGAGCAAGTATGAACATCATATATCAGAGACAGTATCTAAGAGATCACACACTTTAGATTGTATATCAGAGACAACATACATTGAAGTGCAAGAATTCATTGATAATCGAAGATTGGAATAATAGTCCTAGCATTCCTTCATAGCCACAAAGGGACATTATATACATAAAATTTAGAGTTGTAAGAGTAGACTATTTTTCATGCTATTTTTGACAATACCAACCTTCCAAATTTGAATCCTTCATGTTGACTTCACCTTGATTGACCCATTGTCCCAATTTCTTTGTTTCTTCAACCACTTTAACTGATGAAAAATGTATTGCAATGAAGAATATTCCATTAAAATCAAAATTTTGCAATCAATTGTTAACAAGAATATATTCCTTTATGTTTAACACCATAAACACCTAATGCTTGTTGCTAACAGGGAAAAAAGATTGAACATGTTGTCATGTGTTACAATTTTATTAGTACTCTAAGAATTCTTTACTAGCTTATGCATCAAGTGGTGCTTCATCATCAGATAAGAAATATGCATTAATACATTAAATAGATCCTAACCTTTTGAAATAACTGGACATTCAGGAACTCCTTTGTGAAGAAATCCTTTATTTTTCGATGAAATCTCTTTCTATTCATTATTTAAGCCTAGAAAACATGGTTTCTTTTCAATTGTACCATGAATCTCTTTTGTGTAAAGAGATCCTTTCTTTGTTAATGGCAACTCTTTTTGTTCATTATTTATGCCCACAAAACGTGGTTCCTTCTCAATGGTATCATAAATCTCTATGAGGGAACTATCAAATTCTAGGCTTTTACCAATTTCTATTTCCTCATTATTCGTTAGGAACTTATAATCCAAAAGCTTTCCACAATCATCATATAAGAGAACCTAAGAGTTCACAATAATGTGTTACTCCAATGTCCAAGTAAGTTTATAGCATATATTTCAATAAATCGCTAATTGACACCATTTCTAATAGATTAAAGTTTGTGAATCAACAATAAATATGTTCTAATTTCTAAAGAAAACATGCATAAGACTTTGATTAGATCATTGACTATGAATTCATTTACACAAACATTCTAAACTGCAAACAATTATCATAAATTATGATGTAGCTTTTGAATTCTTCTATTAAAAATGGTGAGAATTGCATGTGCATGCCCTCTTTTCTCATGTTTTGGTCATGTGGCTATGTTGTCCTTTATGTATCAAATAGCATATAAGGTGGCATATTGTGCATGGAAGCAGCCAAATAACACTATCCAATTCGGAGTCTATTGCCACTAATCCCAATCTCTAAATTTACTATTTGTTGCCCAATTTTGGGTCTACAAGTATAGAATTGATCATAAGCATCTACAAGTCTACATATTTGAACCCTCAATTTTTATTGTAAACCCATGCTTACATTTTGACTAGCAGTTCTAGCTAATTGAAGTTCAAGTTATTCCAAACTGCACACTACGATAATTTAATTCTATTTCTAATTGAACAATAATTCTAAACCTTAATTTTAATGTCATTTAAATTTTTGGACTAACCATACCCAAAACCCTAACTCTAATTATGACATATATTGTAGAACCCTAATCATGGAGCCAAACATAAAACTAAATGTATAATAATAAAGTTTTTTTTGTAAACCACATCTGATAAACATGATCAACTCATTAACTCATATCAACTCACTAACTCATCATATTTAAATTGCAGATTCTCTCAACTTAAAAGCACAGATTCTCTTGAATTGGAACTGACTAATAACTGAATTGCCTTACCTTGTGAGCATCTGATGTATCTGAAGTTACCCTACATCATAGTATGTGTCAACATCTATCATCCCCAACTCCTGAATCAAACAAGAATGGTCTTACAAAGCCTCCCTAGCTAGCATTCAATCAAATATATCAGATCAAATAAATCAAATAACTAACCATAATCTTGATCATTATCAATTAGACAGAATCACAAAACTATCATAGTGCAGATTTATAGACCTGCACATAGTCATATGTAACTCTTGAACCCGATATGATATCTTCAATTGCTTCATTCAAATGGTAGATAATTAGATTTCTAACAACATATCCAAAAATTATAATAATCTAACGGTTCAATAATAAGTTACACCTTCTACACCTGACTGTATTTTCTATATCAATCATGTATTTATCTTCTGGTTCAAGAGTGCATGCAAACATTTTCTAATATGACCAAATAGAAACTTGTCATTTTCTCCATTGCATTTCTAATTTATTTGAATTTTTTAATTTATAATCTTGATTGAACTTCCAAAAAATCTTGATCACATTATATCTACAACTCATTTTACTTTTGACTGATTCTTGAATCCTTTACATCAAGAAAACTGCATAGATTCATAACTTGGACTTCCATATTGTATAACATGTAAAGCAAAACCAAGCCTATGTGATGATGATTTTTAATCATGACCCAAGTCTTTCAATTGGACCTTTAAACCATTTTTCCAAATTAAAATAAGGTAAAATTTCCTTCATGCAAACCAACCCCTATCTTGGTCAATATTTATTGCCCACAAGAACCGACTCTTTTCAATGATTGGAAATTGCTTGAATTGGTTAAATATACATAGAATGGCTTGAAGGTGTTCCAAATAAAATTAATATTTATAATTTATTTTATGCCCATTATATGAGTTTTCTATTCAAGAATGGGACAATAACAAGACAACCTTATCACTCTCCCAATTCTTGGATCGATTTCTATTCAACAATCATACCAATACAACTTTGAAAAAAATTGATGAAAATAACTAAACGATGATTTTGTAATATATCAGATACAATGAAATACCCTACTATTTGGTATCACAAAACCATCTCTTAGCACTCTCAAAAAATCAGAAATAAAGTCTTGAACTATTTTCTTGAATCGATACCTCTCTCAAAAAAGTATTGAAATTTATTCTTGAGTCTTCGGTCTTGCTTTCCAAAAACAAAGACACACAAATTAATTATCCAAATATGCAGCTAAAAAAACTTTCTTGCATGGCTAACATAGCAATTTTTACTTCATATTGATTCTTCCTTGACAGTCACAAAGTTACCTAAACTGAGAATTGGTTCTAACAAACAAAATATGAGCTAATCAAATTCAATATGAAATTTAAACTAAAGAACACAATTTTAACATATCAGATTGGGTTTTGAACTTAGTAACTCAAAACCACCAATATTAAGTTATCAGATCAATGTTAAAATTAGACACAAATATGTAAAAAATTGACAATGTGCAGACCTAGATGTCAAGACTCCAAAGGAACAACAAAAATAAAAAATCATAGTTTCAATAGCCATCCTTAAACATCGCACACTAAGGAGAAAATTAATTTTGATAAAAATAAGTCAATTTTAACTATTTAACACTTTTAGTGTTCAAATGAAACTTAGTGTGTGATATTTAAACCGTCTGACTTTGAACAAAGAAACAAGAATGCACAAAACATTGTATTATGTTCATTTTCTCTATACATAATAGAGATTGATCTTTTCTCTCTTTTTTATGCTCTCTTTCCCCAGTTGTTTTTTTAAAGACTCCATCAAACTATATAAAACACCTGACTCCCTACTGCCCTTATGAGGTGGTTATAATATTACTCAAAACCAACTTAAACTGATTTCCACTCACATGTGTGTATGGGTTAATCACCCCATTACAATGATTTTTTTTTCAAATTGAAAACTCTAAATTCTTGATTTCTTAGTTTCCTTTTAACATTCAAATGGTCTACATAAACATAATTTGACACTAATTCTCATGAACTCTCATAGTTGATGTTAGAGAATATTAGATACTTCCAAGCTCAACATGACAATCTTATAAACAATCTTGATTTTTTGATGATCCTTTGTGTTTTCTAAGTTGCTCTTGCAACATCATGTGACACAATAGTTTGCAAATAGACAGTAACAATTGATGCTCATTTACTACAAGGGGCAAAGCATGAGAAGAGACAATACACTAGTTGTAGAATGTGATGTATTATTTAAAAAAAACTCACAATATTGTATTTGGTTAGCCAAATTGGATTTTTTTCAATAAAGAGTGTCTACAATGAAGACAATCTGTGTAGAAGATTGGTATTCTTGAACTTAAATTCACTTATTTCATAGCTTTTCGTACATAGATTAAAAAGTTACTTCAAATTGTAATTTAGGGTCCTTTGTGAGAATTGGAAAGTCACCCCACTTGGTCATAACTAGTCCCCCTTCGAGTTCAATAAGGACAAAAATTCTATGAAAATAGAAATAGTATTTGGAGTTATTTATTTTTGGTATCCATATTTGTTGAGGTTATGCACTGAAGCTTGGAATTCAAAACTTGGATATGGGTTGGAACTTGGAAGCCTTATGACATTAAAGCTTAGATCATGAACTAATTTTAATGTCCTAAGGGAATTCAAATAAATTCCATGGGAAAATTCCACTCTGAAGGGCCTCAAAGATGTAGAATAAGAAAATGTAGAAACTACTGTAAACTTATTTTTTCTGGAAAGTTCAGAATTATGTCCAGAATTGTTATTTGGATGATTGTGTTACTTCTTTGATCATTAATTTATCCTTGAGAAGCAATAGGTCCCATTGCTCCTAATTGTAACAAATGAGGTAAGTTTTCCCAATTTTGGTCTATGGTGAACCATTTTCTCTTTTGCCAAAATTGTCCAACTCTAATGACTGGATGGAGTGGAATCTATCAATTATTGATTTCATTGACCACTATATCAATGATTTGATTAGTAGTCATTTTATGGCATTGGTCATGGTTTGGTCTTGTGCTCTATAGTGGCTTAGCAACATCTGATATGTGCACGAGTGGTGGGATTTATGGATAAGGTAATTATGCTTTGAGCATTGGAGGCAACTTGTGGTAGGGTGCCTGCATTATCACTTGTCTTCTTGTTGATGGTCGGGTCATTGTTTTCCATTTGGACCATTGACCTGCTCTTTTTGAAGATGCAACCATAAATTGTGTCCACTTGAAACTGATGAGTGTTATAAAGCTAATCAAACTATTGCTTATATTTCCCACTATTATGCTATAAAATTTTGTGAACCTACTATCTTTGTCAAATGCATACAACAAAGTTTTTTTCTTATCTAGTTCCCTTTTAATTCAGGGTTAGGACTCTTCCAACATGACATGTAGTGCTACACCAATGGAGTAAGCTTTTTGAAATGGATTGTATCTTATGAAAATGTGAAAGTCTTTTGAATGTAGCTACATGTTAGTGTGAATAAGGTTATTTTATATCTAGCTCTTTCTTAGCTCTTTTCATGCTACGTTAATCTTACTTAGGGTATCTTCATCAAATGCATACAACAAAGTTTGTTTTCTTATCTAGTCCCTTTTAATGTGGGGTTAGGCCTCTTCCAACATGAAACATAGTGCTACATCAATGGATGCAATTGTTTGAGTAAGTTTTTTTTAATTAATAAATTAAGCTATGTAATAAAGTTAACAAGATAGAATGCAGAACAAGTATTATTTAGACAGCAACACACAAGAACGTAGGTATGAGTTCTCCTTTCAAAAGTCTACTAATGAATCAAACAATCAAGGCAAATATTACAAAAAGCTAGTCCATGAAGCTAGCTTGAGAAATTGACAAAGACAAATCAAAATGCATTAAATATTACTGTCAAAATTTGGAAAACATGAGAACATTTGTATGGTTCTCTACTAGAGATATTCTTTTATTACTCTCAGAGCTTACACGCATAAATTTTATTAAACAACAGCCATCTAGTGATCGCCTTAAGCCTATTATAACACATAGCAAGCTTGTCCAAGTGTAAGGCCAAAACCTCTAAATCAACACCACCATCTTCCAAATCTGGGAAGGAGTAAAGGGTAACCTGAATGAGAAATTTTAAGGTCCCCAAGTTAACACAATTTGGTTTTTAGGGGATGGGGTAAACAAAGGAATATTTGTGGAATTAGGAGCAGAGAAATGGGTAGACCGATCCAAAGTCCAGGTAGATTTTTTCTCCCAAGAAGACCCTCTAATAAAATCATCAGAGACCTCAACAGTTTCATTAGCTAGCTCTGGTTGGTCTTCATTCTTATGTTTTTCTCTATGGTCGGGAAGAATTCTAGTACTCAAAATAGGGGAGTCTCTAGGGGTATTATGGGTGTTCTACAACTATTTAACAACAAACAAAATAGGGGGAAGTCAAGGTTGTTCAATTCCACAGTCAAATTTGGGGCACTTTGCAGAATGAGGCTCGTGTGGAATTTATAAAGCCTAAATAGCAAACCCCAATGGAGGGGAAAGCTACCTTGACCTTAGACCTTTCAATAGATAGGGAAAGCAAAGAGAAAAACCAAAATAGAAAATAGAATTTCACATCCCTCCAAAACTGATTTAGCATTGAAAAAATGTGAGAGTGAAAATGTTTGTACTTACCTCTACAAGTCACAAACTTAATGATGATCATCGCCACAATTTTCCATAATCTAGGTAGTTGCTCTCTGTTAAAACTTGACTGTGATCTCAGAATCTTCTCAGCCACATCCAAAAATAGTTTGAAAGCCTCTTTTCGGGACATTATGGTGTAACAGAGGATTTTCTCTCCCTCCATACTCAAGCCTGTGATCACAACAATGGTCTCTAGAGTCACCATAAGCTTCACACTTCCCACGATGACCTTCCCTTCATCCCAAGAAATCACAATTTGCTAAGAAAAATCAGGATTGTGACGCTTCGTGCCTTCAAAATATGCTTCTGTTTACCCCTTTTCCATAATTTCCCAAACTTTGGGATCCTTATTGTATTCTTTGCAATTATCAGGCTCAATCTAATTCAGAACCCCACCCAATTTATCACTCAAGCAATAAGGCACAAGAGTGATAAAATTGCAAACCCAGAACCTTACTAACATAGGAACCTACAATACAGAAACACTAGCATATGTAAGAAAATAAACTCACAAGCCTTAAGAATATGGAGGATACTAAACTTGCCTCAACGCACTGCAAAAACCACCATGTGAAAACACACAAAACCCCAAGTGTTAACCCGCGCACGTGAAAAGCATACAAGAAAGAAATGTTTCATTTTTTAACATAGAAAAATGAGGTTAAATATAGTAGTGATGTGATTGATCTCAGTTAAAAGTTTTAGAGGTTAAAGTTTGATACTTCTGATTCACCCCCCCCCCCCAGAAGTAAATCTTCCCACTTGTAAATTCCAACAATTGGTATCAGAGCTGAGTTCTCACAAGGAGAAGCCTTATAGCTTGGAGAAAAAGATTTAGAAATGGAAGTCTACAAACTTGGGAAGATCATAGAGAACCAAGAAATTGAGATACACCTCATTCAACATTCTCTGGAAGAAGCCAAGGAAGAACTAAGGAAATCCTTAAAGAGAAGAAGAGAGATTGCCATAGCTGAGAATGATACATAGTACAAGGAGATTAACACCTCAAAAGTGTTTGCAAATGGAGATTCCAAAGAGTTTGATGCAACAATAGTAAACCTGATGGATAAGAATAGAGCTTGGGCAAAAGAGATCATAACTCTCAAGCTTGAACAAGAATCAAAATCCATGATGCTTTATGAAGTGACTAAATAGAAGAAAAGAGCCATTGAAGATAAGGCTATGATAGAAGAAGAAAAGAGAAACCTTGCCAACTAGTTGGAAGAAAATTCAATTGAACTTGCAAGAATTTCCAACATGCAGGTAGACACCCTAAGCCAGATGATGAATACACATCATGAGTTGAATGTCAAGGACATTGAGATCTCCATGCTAAAGATGCAAAATGAACAACTACAAAATGACCTAAAAAGAGAAAAGGAAATTACAAAGAGCTTCAACAAACCCAATGAAGCCATCAAGTATTTTGAATAGCTTCTGAAATCACCAAGGTCCAGTAATGACACTTCAAGACTAGGATACATCAGCACTGAAAAAGGAGAGTCATCCAAGACTGTAGAGGAAAGAAGTGAAAAAGGTAAGAACACTAAACCTAGTTGTCATTTTTGTGGTAAAAAAGGACATACCTCTAATGTGTGTAGGAGCAAGAATGCCAATCAGCACGACAAACCTAAAAACATGGGTCACTATCACAAGTGCAACAAGTAAGGACATCATGCACATGATTGTAGGACTAGAACCATCATGACACCAAGATTTGAAGATCACTACTACTATTGTAAGAAGTATGGACATAGAGCTTTTGAGTATAGATCAAAACCTATATGGATGCTAAATCAACCAGCAAGGTCAAAAAATCATGGATATCACTACAATTGGGACTACAACACCAAGCATAGTTGTCACTACTATCAAGAATATGGACACATCCCTAAAAATTGCATAACAACACATTTCAGTGGAAACTATAGCAGATGGTTGAGGAAAACTACATGCTTCAGTTGTTTGAAGACTAGACATGTTAGCAAGAATTTCCCAACAAGGTCAAAGGCACCCAACTTAGAGTTCAACAAAGGAAAAGGAAAGGTGGATGTTGAACACATCAGAGGAGAAATGAATAAAACATGGAATAAGAAAGATGGAAGTATCACATCCAATGAAGGGATCACTTCACCCAAAAGGTCAAGTGGTCACACTTCATCCAACTAAGCAAAAGAAGGTATGTGGGACTGATATTTAATGTTTTATCATACATTAGTTCCAAGACAAGTAAGTATTGAAAAGGAGAGATCGACATGAATAGAGATGCAAAGTTAAAATTTAAAGTTTTCACAAGTGTTGCCAAGTTGCCTTCAGAAGCCGAGTAAAAACATAGTACAAGTCGAGTTGTCTACCAAAGTTAGTAGAAGCTAAGTGATTAGTTACAGTCAAGTTGGTAGTGAATGTTGAGTGAAGGTAAATTCTAGTCGAAGCCAAGTAAAACAAAATTGCTTAAGGAGCCGAGTGGATAGCTATAAATGCACTAAGCATTAAATGCTACAAAATAAGGGTATATGATTGCATTTTGAATCATTTTCCCCCATCACGAGCAAAGAGAAAAAGACAAGAAGAGCATAGAATGATTTCCAAGTAGTGTCCCAAGCATTTGAGTAGATTTCAATAGAGATTCAGCACAATTTCATTGATTTCAAGGTATTTATACTTGTGTCAAGCTATGCAGTTTCAAAATTTCTTCATGTTGAAATCCTAGATTGCACAAATGGCCTCTAGTTCTAGAAAACCCCAAGAAAAAGAGCCATTTGAAGTTTAGTTAGTATCAAATGAAGTTCAATTTTTTACCTATCCCTAAAGTTTCTTACAAGAATGACTTAGTTGAAGCCCTATCCATAATTCCTCCTAAGGTAGTAATGGTCCAAGATGTTAGGAGATGCTATAACTACAAAATAGGTGCTATTGGAGACATAAAAATTAGGGAAGCATATGATAGATTGTGTGAGAATGGAGCCTTGAAGGAAGAATATAAAATCATTGAGAAGAAGGGCTTAACTTGTGCCCTAGAATTTCCTACTGTCTTTAAGACTAAATCGATTAGAATTGTACTCAATAGGATACATGATGATAGTTTTTGGTTAGAAGATGGGCCAGTTAAAATATCAAAAAGAATTGTTCATAGGGCAATAGGGTATCCAACCCTAGATCAACCCAAAACCCAAAGGAGTGACTCCAAGGAAGCTATTGAGAAGAACACTGGAGCCAAGTGGAATAAGAGAGGCATGACCATAGATACCATTAAGGATCCTCTTGTTGATTTTGTTTTCAGAGTCATTTCCCACAAATTTTGTCAATCAAATAGACTCAAAAATGTACCATGTATTGTAGTAGATGTTAGCTATAAACTTGTTAAAAAGGATCATACCTATGATCTAGCAGAATTACAACTACAATAGATCAATAAAAATTTGGGAGCTATAAGGAGAACAAAGGGAGCTCAATGTAAATTTGGAGCAATTTTGATATGTATATTCTTCTATGTATAGAATGAATTCCCATCTTTTGGAAAGGTTAGCTGGAAAACTAATAGGTCCATAACAGCCCAGGTGAATGAATATGTTGAACAAATGGGTGCAAATTTTGAGACACTCATGACTAGTTATTTTGAAGATTTCAAGAAATCTATGAAACAAACACTAAGGATGCCTATTTCATTAGTGGAGCAGCATACAAATGACATTTGTTTTCTTGTTGATATTGATTACACTTACATTCAAGCAGCCATACCAAAGGTAAGATGGCTTAGACCACTTGGGTATGAGATAAATATTGATGCGACATTTGCAGCAATAACAACACTACTTGTAGAAGTGGATAAAGATGCCCAACATTTTGGCACATATGATGCAGTGAGATCCAAGGTGGATATGGAGCTAAAGACTGCTTCCACACTAAAGAAAAAGGATAAACTAGTGAAGAAGCTCCAAGAAAAATTTGGAGAAGGCATAGCAGAGGAAAAGGAAGAAGAAGAAAAAGAAGAGGAACAGTGGCAAGGACCACTAGCACTGACCCAAGGCATGGGTGAAGATGTTGAAGAAGAAGAAGGTGCTAAGCAAGAAGAGGAAGCACCTAAGGTAGAGCCTAAGAAGAGGAAAGCACAAAAGTGGCTTGCAACACAGCCTAAAGGCAAGAAAGTAGCAAAGCTAAGCCCAGAAAAGCCTATCACAAGGGTAGATACAAGGGCTACAACTAAGGTGGCCAAAGAATAAGAGAAGAATAAAACCATAGAACAAGGAGGGCCACTAGAGAAAAAGAGGAAAAAATATGTGGCACCGCCAGAATTAAATGAAGAAGGACAGAGTCTAATGATAATAACAATTTAGAGTGGTAAGTCACACCACAAAATAAGATTTAGAAAACATTTGTGACAACATTAGGGACAATGTAGACTTGTCAAGGCTAAAAGGAATTGATTTTAATAAGATGAAAAGAGAAGAGCAAAACATAGTGGAAGAGTCAATTTACACTATGATGGCCAAGTTCAAGAATACTCCACTTGAAATGGATAATACATACTCCATTGTAGAGAATAAATGGAATTATTGCCTAAATATGGAGAAGGAAATAAGAGAGTCAACATTGGCTCGTGTGATGTCTAACCTCACAAAAGCTCAAATAAGTAAGGTAAGTAAAAAGCAAAAGAGAAAATTTGCACCCAAATACAGAGCATTCAGTATTTTGCAAAATAAAATTGAAGATGTTGTGAACAAATCCACTCTTATGTGCAAAGTGATTTATGGCCTCCAAAAAGTCAAGGAAGGACAAGAAGATCCCTTTGAGGAAGGAATAATGATGAGGAAGAAGAAGAAAATGAAAAAGAGGAAGAAGGAGAGAAAGAAAAGGAAGAAGTTACAGTGGAGAAAGAAACACAAAAGGGTGATATGACAACAGCTGAGGAGCAGCAATAGCAACAGAGTGTGCAAGACACACAACTACCACCACCTAGTCCTCCACATGCAATACCTACACCTAAAGAGACAATAATTGTGAAGGATGTTCCTGACACCTCTAGTTAGAACATTAACCCATTGACTATAGAGGATCTTAGAAAGATTCTTCACCAGACTACCTTGCAATCACAATTGTGTACCAATCCAATCTTAGTGAGTGTAGAGGAACTTCAGAAGGCAGTAGCTGAGATAACAAAGGGGAAGGTGAATCCACAAGAACCACCTTCACAAACTCCAATAGCTACAAGTGGACAACCATAAGAGAAAGCAACACAAGATGCAATTGCTAAGGTTTATTCCATAGTCACAATGACTTCAACTATCAAGGAGCAAGCAAAGGAGCAAATAAGACAGAAGGATACCTCTAATCCTATAGCACAAAGTGAAGGTGCACCTCCTCAAATAACTATAATTGACCAAGGTAGAACTCAAGAGGACAAAGAAAAGGAGAAGACCCCTAAGGAGAAAGAACAAGAGGCAATACAAACATTAGTTAATTTGCCTACTATAGGGACTCCCACTAGAACAACACAGTAGTCAAGCACTAATGTAGTACCTTTACAAATATCAACACTAGGCTCGAGCTCTACCAAGGTAGCAAGGGTACTTCACTATGGAGACCCTACACTTGACGAGGAGATAGTCATACCAAGCTATGACTATAAATCAATGAACATAGAGCAAATCAATGAAGTGCAAGAGGCACTAGAGAAGAAGAAGAAGCAAGAGATACTCAGGAATGAGTATAGGCAAAGGCAAGCATTGATAGAAATTAAGGACATCTTTTTAGATTCTTTCAGCTTGCAAGTACTTGATGAGACAAAGCCCATAATGGAGAAATTATCCAACATAGTGGACCAAGTACAGAATGAAGACGTAGATACCAATGCTAAATTGCTTAAATGGTTTGAAAAGAAATTCCAGATGAAGTTAAATGAGAAAATATCTAGTGAAATAGCAATATTACAAGTGGAACTGGTAAAGAAAATAGAGAAGGTGAAAGTAGTACTTGAGAATATATTCTCATTATACTCCAAACTCTATGATTCCTCATACTTCACACAAGAAACAAGCCAGAGGATATTGAGCTTGGAAAGGAATCTCAAAGTATCTAGCATGTAGTTGCCAAAGGATCCATCTCAAAGTGAAAAGCATTTTGCTACAATGCTTCACACATAAAAGGAATTAGTTATACTCACAGCAGATGATGCAAACACCAAGGCCAAATTAATACAAATCCATTCTACCATAACCCCTCACATGGAATTTTTGCATAAAGAAATGGCCTATGTAGAGAATATCTTGAAGAAAGATCCCAGTCTTTCTACATTGGAAGGCCTGGTACACCTTGTAGCAAAGATAGCTATGCAACTTAAAGCACTGGAAATTGCATTAGACAATTGGGATGCTGCTCTAAAGATCATAATGGAGGTAAATAAATCTTTTTTGGCTAAGTATTCAATTAATTCATAAGAACCCTTTGACATAAGTGTCAAAAAGGGGGAGATTAATATTAATAAGACCCAAAGGGGGAGA
This sequence comes from Cupressus sempervirens, assembly GCA_028749045.1. Taxonomy (NCBI): domain Eukaryota; kingdom Viridiplantae; phylum Streptophyta; class Pinopsida; order Cupressales; family Cupressaceae; genus Cupressus; species Cupressus sempervirens. The sequence goes on along the minus strand of CM053783.1, from coordinate 802,263,645 downwards.
TACCCAAAGGGGAAGATAATAAAATTTTGAGTTTTGAGGAGAAATAAGGAGATAAAGCCAAAAGGATACAAAAACTACAAGGGAAGATGTATGAAAGAGGGAGTAGAAATAGAGTAGACATAAATAGAACAAACAAGGGAAAGAATGAAAAGGCAAAGATAAAGAGTATTAGAATAATCAGCATGAGACAAATCTAGCATAAGGAGTTTTGGATATAGAAATGGCACATCAACTCAGGGGGAGTTTACAAGTTTTAAGGTATATAGTCTTCTACAAAATTTTGAACAATTTTTTGAAGTTTTGTACATATACCAAACAAGATATATATTGTACTCATAGAGATTAGATTCATAATGCTTAGTAAAGTGTTTTTCACACTCATGTCAAAGGGGGAGATTGTTGGTCTCAGATTGGTTTTGACAATTGAGTGTCAACACACTTAAGAAAATTCTAAATTGATGTGGAGTATAATATAGATGTTGAGCTAGAATATGTGCTGAGCCAGAAGTTCAACAGGTGCTAACTTATTCAAGTGTCGAGCAAGTTTCAAGTGTCGAGTGACAATTGATGTCGAGCAAAGTATATGTGTTGAGCTAATATATGTGTCGAGTAAAGTATAGGTGCCAAGAGAGATAGAGTTACTATAGGAGCCAAGCAAGACAAAATTCCTATATGTGTCAAGCATCAACAATTAGTAAGTGTTGAGTAACACAGAATCAGCATATGAGTTTGTGCCTTCACAAACTCGGATATAAACCATTTTTAAGCCAACTCAAGATGAATCTCAAAGGATCTAAAAGATAAGTGAATCTATTACATTTCCTATGTAATCAGCATGCAACCAACCAGAAAAATGGAGAAAGCATGCAACCAATCAGGAAATATGGAAAGAATTGAGTGGGAAAGATGGATGAATCTCGATTGTAGATTGATACCTAACCCTAATTCTTGTAGCCTTTGTAAGGAGGTCAAAACCCCATAATTTAGTATTGAATGAGAGTGTAAGAGGTCATGTGGGAATGCATGAGTGAATGCTAGCAAATTTTTGGAAGGGGTAAGAAGACTTAGAGGTAGAATAGCTTTGCAGAATCAAGTTGATTAGAATAGAGCATCAGCACTACAAACAGAGCTATTAGATTAGGAAGGATTAGATCAGATTGGACTGAACAAGGATCTGGAATCAGTAATTGAAGATTGTAAGTCATAAGGTCAACATATTCTACTATACTTTCTAACCATTGTATTAGGAGAATGAAAATCCTATGAAGATAGGTTGGCTTAACGACTATTTTGTAGAACCTTTAACAAGGTGGCATTCCAAGTGAATGTTTGTAAATGCTTTAACTAGGTCACTTTTAATAGGGTGTAAAGCCTTTAACAGGGTAGGCCTTTCATGGGGTAGACCATTGATGGTGGTCAAACTGTGTAACCTTAACCAGTTATATATTGCTGCAGTGATAAGTTGTGGGTGTCATCCCCACCCCAGTTTTACCTTCTCATTTTGGAGAGTTTCTAGGTGATCAAATCTTGTGTTGTCTATTTTCATGCATATTTTTACTTTCATATTAATTAGATATGTTAAATGCATGTGATTGATCTTAGTTCAAATTTTGATACTTCTAATTCACAACCCCCCCCCCCCACCTCAAAAGTAAATCTTCCCACTTGTAAATTCCAACAATGTGGTTCAAGTGAAGAATCTCTTGCACTACAGTTGCCAACATATCCACGCTTTGAAACAACTTTCTACAAAATCTATGAAATCTTCTCTTCTTAAGAATAATAAATCAAAAACTATTAGGCATTTTCTTAAGTGTAAATATTATCTTTAGGAGTAATCCTAGCCACTTTTAAGGTAGTAACTTCTACAAACATTTTTTACAATGTGTGCCTTACAATCTAAGTAGAATACAAGGTTTGGTATTCATTATAAATTGATGCATTAGGGTAAGTGTAGCAAGATGGTGTACAAAAACGAGGGTATAAGTGGACACCTTTTTATAAAATCAGATAAACTTGAACTTGGATGAGACGTTTGAGGGTCATCCACTCAATATGAAAAAATGTGTAAAAAAATACAAATTGTTGTACTTTAAATCTAGTTTCTAAAATACTAGATTTTTTACATAATGGATAATATTAAGTGGGTCAAAACCTTTGCACATGGAAAATAGTTCCTAATTTTTTTAGAAAACTTAACATAAATATTTTCATGTATAGCACAAAAGACCTATTTATATTCAATATTTTGAAAATCCCTTCAATAGGATGATATTTAAGAGTGATATCTAGAATGTTTGTATTTTTCTATAATTTTCTTATGAGTATTATTTTTATGCATTACTGAAGTGACTGCATCCCGGAATTTTGGTACATGTACGTGTGTTGGGCATTACTTGCATCAAAATAATTGAAAATGATTTTTTTAAGTGTATAGAATGAAGTGTAGAACAATAATATTTATTTTATTTTTCATTTGGTTAATTATATTAAAATTCATTAAAAAAGTTATACATATGCATTTGAGGACTGTGAAGATAGTGATAATACTAATTAAAGTTTACAATATTAATGTTGTTCAAAAAATTTTTAAAAAATTATATGTTCAAAAAGCTAAGAAGATGTGTAAGATTATGGTGGTAATTTCAAAGATGTCCACTTTATTGTTTGGAAACCTAATGAAGGAAATACAAGAATTCATCTTAGAAGATGAAAAAATGTCTAAAGGATTGAAATTTGAGGGAAAATGAGCTCCCAAGCCTTTGGGTTAACTCCCAAGGCTATTACCAAGCCATAACTTGATATGGATTTAGATTTTCAAATAACTCATTCTAATTACTAAAGAAAAATTTGTGTTGTCATGTTTAAATAACCCAATTGGTTATATCTATCATAAGTTAACTAAATATTTATAATTTAATATTTATAAGTATATATTAAAATTCATATGTAATTAAATATTATATATGTATTTATAATTAAATATTTATAAGCATATAACTAAATTCATATATAGTAAAATATTATATATTTGATTAAATATTATATATAGCTAAATTTTTATAAGTATATAACTAAATTCATATATAATTAAATGTTTTAATTCTATTTTTGTATATATAATTAAATATATTCATAACCTCTCTCTCTCTCTCTCGTGTATGTTCTCTTAGTAACCCCTAACACCCACTCCCTCTAACCTGCAACCCTTCTCTCTCCAACCTAACCCCTGACCCCCTCTCCTCAAACCCCTAACCCCTTTGTCTCTATGTATAACTCATAATCCTCATCTCTCTATATTACTCCTAACCCCTAATCTCTCTCTCTCTCTCTCTCTCTCTCTCTCTCTCTCTCTCTCTCTCTCAAACCCCTAATCCCTAACCCCCCTCTCTCTATGTGCCTCCCTACCATCTCTATCTCCCAATTCCTTAACATACCTCTCTCTCTCTCTCTCTCTCTCTCTCTCTCTCTCTCTCTCTCTCTCTCTCTCTCTAACCCCTAATCCCTAACCCCCCTCTCTCCCCATGCCTCCCTAACATCTCTATCTCCCAATTCCTTAACATACCTCTCTCTCTCTCTCTCTCTCTCTCTCTCTCTCTCTCTCTCTCTCTCTCTCTCTCTCTCTCTCTCTCTCTCTCTCTCTCTCTCTCTCTCTCTCTAACCCCTAATCCCTAATCCATCTCTCTATCTCTTATCCTCCCTCCCTAACATATGTCTCTCTCAATCCCTTAATCTACTTCTCTTTGTCTCTCCTCTCAAGCCTCTCTCTCTCTCTCTCTCTCTCTCTCTCTCTCTCTCTCTCTCTCTCTCTCTCTCTCTCTCTCTCTCTCTCTCTCTCTCTCTCTCTCTCTCTCTCTCTCTCTCTAACCCCTAACCCATCTCTATATCTCCTCTTAAATATTGGCCCCTAACCTCACTCCCCCTCTATTTGTCTCTCTTTATCTATCAAATTTCTAACCCTTAATCCTTCTCTATTTAACTCTTAACCCCTAACATCTCTCTTTCTCTTATTGACCCCTACCCTCTCTCTAACCCCCCTTGTTCACTCCCTCTCACTCCCTTTCCCTTCCACTAAACCCTCATCTCTCTTTTCATCTTAGTTATACATAACTCAATCAAACTTTGTAAAACCCGATTGGGTTATGATATCCTATGGACATTTTAGTCAAGACTTAATAACCTGATTGGGTTATGAATAACCTAATAGGGTTATTGAAAAATATTAATATATAAACATGACAACAATTATTATACTAATTCATTATGTCCCACAGGGTCCCACTATTGTATCACATATTTTCTTGTAATAGATTTACATATGCTTAGTCTTTTTTGCTTGAAAATGATTGAATTGGTCTATTTTCTTGTCTTTGTATTATTTTATGTTTGTATCTAGTCATTCACCATAAGTTTATCTTATTTTTCACATTGTTAGTTTACTTCTAAGTGTTGCAAATTTTTTATTTTTTGTATTTTATTGTGTATTTTATTGATATTATTATTTATAGGGTGATTTGGATCTACAATGGGAAGGAACAAGAGAGGAAATATTGAAAAATAAGAGGTAGAAAAGGCACAAACATGGGAGCATATGAGGAGATTACATTAATGTACATCATCAAATGCACACAATGTAAGTGATGAAAATATAAAAGTTTAATTTGAAATAATCAATGCACCTAATGTAGAAAATAAAAATTAAGAGCATGCATCTTTTGATATTGATGTGACAAATGCACCTAGTTTGACAAACAAAAATATTCAACATACTACAATTGAAATTATTCTAACAAATACACCTACTTTAGCTAGTGCACCTATTATGGCATCTCAATTTGACATTGTGAATGCATGTAATACAAGTGATGAAAATATTGAGCATGCATGTACATTTACATCTCTTAGAATAATCCATGGAAAATCAAAGTTTGTAATTGACATTGCTGAAAATATTTTGAAGCTAGTGCATGATAAAATGCCAAAAAGAAATTGTAGAAGAATAGATTAAAATATTTGGGATAACTACTTTGAAAAATTAAATCAGAGTGGAAGATGCTAACTTGTTGTTTAAATGCTTAAAATCTAAAATTTAGAGAGACGGTGAGAATTTTGGTGTTAAGAAAATATGAAAATAGTAGTGAAAGAACTATTGTCAAAAACATTTTTGATGCATACTAATCAATTTGTTCAAAATTATGCACTAAATATGTTAATGTAACTCTACATGTCCTCACATCAACCATAATGGAAAGGAAATAAAACAAACTTGTATAATAAGAATTATAAGTAAATCATGAAGGATAAGTAGAACAATGCTAGTCAAAGCCTTCAAGAGGTAAGAGAAACTTGAGAATCCTAATGGTAGGTTTTTTTCATTCTAGATAACTAAAAACTTTTGGCATGAAAACAAAAGGGATTCATCAAACAAAAAAGATGTCATCAAAAGGAGAATTGGAAAAACAAACCATAATCCAAATGTAAAAACTTATTTGGATATGACTCAAACACAATTTTATGAAATATTTCTTCAAAGATTTACTCAAATTAAAAATAGTCAAAGGTTTTTTTAGATGACTAAACCATTCTATGTTAAGATAAATCATACACACACTACATATTGAAGGGTTCATGTTGATTTTTATGTGGTACAATGTTTATCATTATATAAATTATAATTTGAATAATAACGATGTATTGTAGGAATTTGATCTAAAAGTACTTCCTAAGTCATCAAGAGAATTTATTGCAAGTGTAGTATGTAAACAAGATGATGGGTGTATTTATTATAAGACCATGTATTTTTTAGAATGATTAAGAATAAATGAGAGTGGAGGTGAATCAATTATCCAAGGTCCATATGTACCAATTGAAATTTTAATCACTTCAAATACATCAAATCTAAACATTCAATATCTTGGTCTCTATAGAAAACAATCAGTATTATAAACTTGCAGTCCACTGTCCTAATAGTAACAAACTTGAAGAATGTAAAACATTAATAGTAAAACATCTTAGATAACATCCACACAAGTATGACAGTAGGATTTTACATGGAAACTCAATTTGGAAAAAAAAACTTGTAATATGTCACCAAATGTTCACTCTTGTGAAGTGAGATTTGTTAGGAGCGAACACTATTAAATGTTACAAAACACACTATTAAATGTGACCTTGATAAAGGATTTAACCACCTTGTTAGAAGTGGCCTTGTTAGAGGGATTAAGAACATTCCATTAGAATGCCTTCTTAATTAAAGGATTTGCATATGATTGTTAGGTCAACCTTGATTAAAGGACTTCAATATTGATACAATGGTTAAAAAGTAACAAAGGATTTGATCTGACAAATATAACTCACTTTGAAAATACATACCACAATTGGTTCATATGTTGATCCACTTGTTGATCTCATTTTGGTTTTGAAAAGGCAGTGATGAATCACTTAATTGAGTAAATAACAAAACTTTGTATGTGATGAGTAAGTAGTGTATGTCAAGCAATATATGTAGTTAGTGTCAAGCACCAGTATGTGCTAAGTCACTCAAGTGTCGAGAAGTCATATATGTCGAGTGATTCATATGCCAAGTAAAATAGTAGATGTTGAGTCATTCAGGAGCCAAGTTATAGCATTAAGGATATAGTGAATGTCGAGCATCAGAGCTTTCAAGTGTCGAGTAAATAGTTTTGCGCATAGTTGTTTGTAATGGCACAAACTCCTATGCAAACTACTTTTAGGATGACTTAAGGATTTTTTTAATTCTAGAAGATATATACCAAGGTATATTTAGAATCCCTATGTAGTGCATGCAACCAATCAGATTAAGGGGTGTTCTAAGTAATAAAATGGGTGAATCAAAATTGTTGATTCCTACCTAACCCTAGCTCACCTAAGTCTTCTTAAGGAGGGAAAACCCAAAAGAGTTTGTATGTGTAGATGAGAAGAGGAAGGTAAAATAATAAATGCAGAGAGAGAATTCATTGTAATTATGAAAATTATGATAGAGATATGAATTGCAAAATTAGTTAGAGAGAACAGAGCAGAGAAATTAAAGGACAGAAGAGATATATCTAATCAGGAGGATCAAGTAACATCAGGAAATAGGAGATCTGGTGTCTAGTAGAGAGGTGCTAACCAAAGGAACAAGGCTGAAACATTCTAACGGGTGAATTAGTGAAAATCTCTTAACCAAGTAGTCTTAACAGACTTTTGTAAATCCTTTAACAAGTTGCTTATTTTATTGAAAGTTTAAGTCCTCTAACAAGACACACCTTTAGCATGGTGTTGAAAACCTTTAATAGGGAAAAATTTAATAGTCTTTGTAAGCCTTTAATAGGGAAGACCTTTCACAAGATAGATCATAGTTTATGATCAAGCAGTTGTAACCTTCATTGGATACACTTTACAACTGTAGTAGTGAAGATTTATGGGTGTCATCCCCAGCCTAGTTTTACCTTCTCATTGGAGGATTTCTGGGTAACAAACTTATTGTGTTATGTGTTATTTGTTTCATGTTATGGATGAACATGTGCAGCTATACATTTCAATTTACATGATAAATTGTTAGATGGATGTGTGGTGAATGTTTTATGGTTAAAGTTTTGAAGTACTGATTCACCCCACACACCCCCCCCCCCCCCCCCAACTCTTAGAGTTTACTTTCTCATTGTTAATTCCAACAATTGGTATTAGAGCCTTGTTCGCTAAAAAGGAAAGCTTTGCAACTTTGAGGAAAGATCTTAAAGATGGAAGTCTACAAGTTGGGAAAGACCATTGAGAACTAGAAGATTGAAATTCAACTTGCCCTACACCAACTCATGGAAGCAAGAGATGAACTACATTGTTCATTGAAGAGAAGAAAAGAGATAGTTATTAAGCAAAATGACACTCATTACCAAGAGGAAGACACTACTAAATTGTTTGAAAATGGAGAATGGTGCCCTAACTAAAGAGGTTAGAAATCTTAAGATAGAACGAGAAGTCCAATTAGTATTGCTATGTGTAGTGACTGAGAAAAAAAAGAAGGTTGAGGAAGACAAAGTCATGATTGAAGATGACAAAAGAACACTAACAAAAAAATTGGAAAAGAAGACATCAGAGATACAAAGGATTACTAACATGCAACTGGATACAATGACTCAATTAATGATTTCAAATCATGAATTAAATGTAAAGGATATCGAGATCACAACCTTGAAACTACATAATGAACAATAGAGGAATAAATTGAGAAAAGAAGAATTTGTTGAAAGTTTCAATAAGCTTAATGAAGCCATCAAATACTATGAGAGATTGATGAGATCTCCTAGATATAACAATGATACTACTAGATTAGAATATACCAGCACCAAGGAAGGAGAATCATCTAAAAGTGGTGAAAAAAGAAACAACAAAGGTAAGAACTACAAACCCACTTGTCATAATTGTGGAAAGTTGGGTCACACAAAAAATGTTAGTAGGAACAACAATGCACATTAGAACCCCAAGAAAAAATTCAAGGGTTACTTTCATAAGTGCAACAAGCAACAACATCAGGCACATGAAAGCAAGACCAAGATCTTAAGCACATAAAGATTTGAAGGATATTGCCATAATTGTCAAAAGTATGGACATAAAGCATATGAATGTAGATATAATGCCAAGTGGACATCAAAAAAGTAGACAAAGGTATAGCACAATGGAAAATCCTACAATCAAGATTACAACACAAGTTGTAGTTGTCACTATTGTCAAGAGTATGGACATGTTCCTGAAAATTACATTAGAACCCATTTTAGAGACAACGACAATAGATGGTTGAGTGAGAGTATGTGTTTTAGCTATTTGAAGACTAGTCATATCAACAGAAACTGTCCAACCAGATCACCAGTGTTGAGTAATAGAAACAATAAAGGCAAAGAGAAGGTCAAAGTGCAAATGAACAAATCATGGAAGAAGAAGGAAGATTGCAGCACATCAAGTTTAGATGAGGTGACTTCATCCAATGAATCATGTGATCATGTCACCCCCAACTAGGAAATCAAAAGGTATGTGTGGGACTGATATTTCAAAGTTATTTCAAAGTTATTTCGTACATCAGTTCCAAGAATCTGAGTTCTAAAAAGATAATAAATGCATGAATGAAGATGCAATGTATTGGTTAGAACCTTGAAGAAATCTATAGTTTTGTTAGTTTTCATGTTGTTGCCGAGTGATGGAATCATGTTAGTAGTGGCCAAGCTCACTATGGTTGTTGAGCATAGTGGAAATCATGTGTAAGTTGAGTGAGTGGAAATCCTATGATAGTCGATCTTATAGTTGTATAAGCATTAAGCATTTATTGTCAAATATCGAGGGTTATATAATCAATTTTTGACTCATTTGCATTCATCAAAGATTGAAGAGTGCACAAAGAACATAAGATGAACTAAGGAGAAAGATTCTAGTGTTTTCAAACTTGATTCAACTACTACTCATCATCATTCATCATATTCATAAGGTATTTATTGAGTGTCGAGTTTCATTGTTTGAATTTTCGTGAACCCTAGATACATAAAATGGTGCCTAACTCTTATACAAATGTTAGGAAGGAAAAGAAGTTTTAATGTGCAATTAATTGGTAATCAATATCTATAACTATGTTGGATCATCAAAATCGAGCCTCTTTGATGCAATACATGGCTCGCCAAGTTTTTGCACAAGCAAAATTAAAATGCTATATCAATTATCCTATCTAAAAATAATATGAAAATAACTAAAAATTGGGTTGTAAATTGTTGGTAGCCGAGTTTTTTATTACCTCATATATTTTTCCCACACTTGGAATAAATGATAATAGTATTGGCCTCCTTTGTGGACAAGCAAGACTCCTAACAAAATGATGAGGTAGAGAGATGATGGATAGTCCTAAGGTGCCTATAGGAAGAAATGTAAAACAAATTAAAAAGTTGTAGAATTCAATATATACTAATAAACCAAAAAGGCATGGACTAATAATGGAATGTCTATCAGAGCCTCAGATGGATTTCCTATGCTGATAGAGGGAACAACTAATGATAAATTAGTGGTGGTGGGAGGAATGACCACTAATGAAACAAAGTTGGTATGAGGCACAACCTGTATGGTAAATAATAAAATGTTAGAATTGTAGACGTAGGTGTTAGGGATTTCTAAATAGATTAAAGAAAATAAATACATACTAGATCCTAAGATAGATCTCCAATGCTAGTGGGAGGCACAACTACTGATGAAACAATGCTAGTATAAGGCATAGCCTATATGGTAAGTGATAAAATGTTATATTTGTAGATGCATGTGTTAGGGATTTCTAAATAAAGTTTTTAAAAAAGTACTAGAGCCTAAGTTGGATCTCCTGTGCTAGTAGGATGCACAACCACTAATGAATTGGAACTGGTATGAGGCACAACCTACATGGTAAGTGATAAAAATGTTAGCATTGTAGACGTGGGTGTTAGGGATTTATATCACACAAAGAAGCAATGCAAGATGAGATCACAAGAGGGCTTCAGCTAAGAATATACATGCATACCACCTGCCTCTATCATGTTTGACCCCATATTTGAAGCTTTTGACTCCTAAAAAATGAAATGATAAAAGATTTGTAAGAAGTTGCAAAGGGTGCTATAATAAATAAAAGTTAATTAACAAGTGTTAATAACCCAAAATTATTGATAATTATTATAAAATTGAAATATACATATATTCATGTGTAAATGCACCTATTTAATATGTATATAGAATAATTGTGTGCCATAACCTCATATGCTTGTCCTATCCACGAAGGATGCAACACCACTAATGAGGCAGATTTGACAATTTCCCAGATTAAAAAACATAACATGCTATGACATAATGATGAAATTTAATTGAAAGAAAATATAAGATTTTTACCTCTTTCTTTTTTTGAACATTAGCAGTGTCAGGTGCATTCATTAACTCTACAAAACTCAATTTTTTCTACATTTATTCAACCAAAAAATCAAAAAATATTCATTAACATTGAGCACATGTATATACACTCATTCATAATTAATTTCAAAATATAAACTTAACTTGTATTTGATATGTTTTTGCATTTGGGTGTGCTTGCTAATTTCTTTCACTATTCTCCTGGCCTCGAGCTACATGGGGTACCCTAATATAGAAACACAAATAACATAAGATAAGTGAATAAGATACAACATGAGTTCAACTCAAGTTGTAAACTTCATAAGTGTGCAAAATATGATACCACATAGTTCTCAAGGCCAAACTTAATAGTAGAAAGCATGACAACATCAACTTGAGAAATTTCAGCCCCCGACAAGCACTATGAAATAGTAAAGAGAATTGTTATAAATAAGAAATAATGTTATAAATAGAAATAAGACGCAAGAAGGACTTGAATTTCATTGAATGTTTTATTGATCATTCTTCATCATGAGCATTGTTGTGTATACCTTGATATAAGGGATTTGATAATAGTGAGTTGATTCTTGTAGTGGATGATTGAAGGTGCAAATCAATGTTCAAAGATGTTTAATGGAGCTTAGACAAGGTGTGAACAAGATTGGAAAGATAGGAAAAAGGTAGTAAAAAGGCTTAATTGGGGCCCAAAAAGGCTACAAGGTCTAAATGAAAACAAAGAGATTGAAAAGGAAAAGAGAGATGGGAATAAATTGTTGGCACCTTGTCATGAAATAAAAGCATAGATTCATGACCTTCACACTCCCGTAAGACACACTAGGTGATATAAAGTTTGATAGGTTCTTCAATGGGAATGGGTATATGGAGGATAGACTCGTGAGGTTCACTGGATGGGGTTTGGGTAATGCTAGGAGCAAGAGATGTGGTTGGAATTGGATGGATTTGATGAATAGGAAGGTTTCAATGATGTTGGAAGATGGAAGGGGACCTATAAGATGAGTTTCAATAATGGTAGGAAATGGAGGTGGATATATAAGTAGGGTGAATAAAAGAGGGATGATAGCTATGAGAGGTGGAAGAGGAATGATGGGTGTCGGTGATGGAAAGGTTTCAGCACTAGCAACTTCACCTAATGCAATTAGATGACATGACTCATCAACTTAAGGATATGGATATTTGATTGGCTTCCTTGTAAAACTCCTTAGAGACTTGGGTGTTAGTTGATAAGGTGAAGGATTGGAAGATGTAGATGGTGGAAAGCTATATAAAGGTGAATTATATCTTAAGGCATATGATGGATGGAAGGCTTCAAGACAAGTCAATTGGAATATTTTAAGGCAAATAATGCCATATTGGAATAATGGGAATGATGTAAGGTTTCAAAGTACAAAAGGTCCTGGTAAGGAGCCTTGGATTGAATAGGGTTGGATAATGTAATAACAATTGAGAAACAACATTTAAGGAACTATGTATTGTTAGTGTCATAGAAATTAAGAAAAAAAAAATTGAAGTGAATGTATTATTGTACTTTTAAGAATATTTAAAAATATTTACCTCCGTTATTCTTTCTCATGGCCTCGCACCTCTAGGAGTGATGCAGGAGCATGTTGGGTTTTCTCGGTGGCTACTTTGAAGTTCATGGAAGGAGGTTTAGTAGTTTCTTTAGAGGGTGCTTGGACTGGTACTTAATGTAAGAAGAGGTGCTTAGTAGAGGTTACTAAGTCATCTCTTGGTAGTTCTTGATTGAGAACTCGGTGGATGTATGGACTCGGCGATCCTGGAGGTGCTTGGTTGTCAAAGGAGCTTGGCATAGCTTGGGGTACTTGGTCATCGAAGGAGGTCGATGATGCTTGTGGGAACTCAACACACATTGGGAGCTTTGTGTAGCTTGGCTATAGGGTTTCCTAAGTTGCTCAGTCATTGAAGGGACTTGGTCTACGAAGGAGGAGCTCGATAGTAGTGTTGCCTAAGTTGCTTGGTTATTGAAGGGACTCAGCATATACTTGCGAGTTTGGTTTGGTCTGCATGGTTTGGTTGTAGTGTTGACCAAGTTGGCTTAGTCAGTAAGGGGCTTGGTTATGCTTGGTGGAGTTGTTGATGCTCAACATGGTTTCTCTAACACTTAGTTTGGTCTCGACCTTTGTGGTGCTCGAGTTGTCTGTAGTGTGAGCTGGCCTTGGAATTTAATTTGTGTGTGGGGATTTAATTTTTGTAGTACCCAACTTGTGGCTTGCATGGGCATTTAATGTAAGGGTTTATTTTAATTTGCAATGGGCTAGGATGACTTGTGTCTTAGTTAGGTATAAGTAGGAGTGTTTTATGGAGTCTTAGGCATTCATTTAGAGGAGGAGGAGGAGTGAGTCAAATTCATTCAAGGGGAGTGGATCTTGAGTTCAGAGTGGAGCAGTTGAAGGGTGAGTTTCCTTAGTCTTTGGACTGAGCACCGAATGTGAGGTAGTTTACGATAGGATTATGGTGGAGTTGTGAGTTTGTGAGAAGGGCTAGTAGCTGAGACTTGGGAAATAAGGAGATTAATTGGTGGACTTGAGAACACAAGTTGTGATCTTCCTTGGAGGTTTCTACTAGAGCATGGATCTGGACTAATTAGTGTTGAGTTGGATTTTGAGGGATCTTGTATAACTATTTTTGTTGTAATTGCTTTTTTATTTGGTCGTAACCCGAAGGCCTTATAATCAGGCACATTACATGTAAACACTTATATTTTATGAATAAAGAGTTGCATTTGGTATTAGATTGTATATTTTTTGTTGTGTTTCTGTTGTTTGGTTATTTACAGGGATCCAAATTACCTCCATTAGGAGTACCCTCAAATTCTTGTTGCATCAAGGAGAATGAGTACTATGTAGTGTTCTTTTACCACTTGTTGCACCTTACATTGCATATTGTTCACATATCAATCTAGAGCACTCTATAAAATAAAGAATTATTTACTTTTACAATACTTAAGTGATCAAATAATAGCATGTGAAAACTCAAATAAACTTGTGTCTCCTCTATACCAAAGACCATCACCATGAATCATCTGTGAGCATGAAATCCCCACCTCTAGATGCATAACAAGTCTTCCCACAATGAATACATAGATGGGATGTCAATCCATCCTTGATCGCCTTAGTATCCAACCCATTACATAAGTGCTAGCAACTAAAATACACACGTTGATCGCACCCCAAAGACTCTAATGATGCACATGATGATGATGCATGTGGCATAAGTGGGGATGACACTGGTGGTCTAGGTGATAATGATTGAGTTATTGTTGTAATCACCCAAAAATAGTCATCTAGACTATGAGCCCCCTTTTTATCAATTTTGCATAATTTATCTATTGCTTATTCTTGATCAAATCATCATTTTTTCTATTTTAACCTATGGTTTGACCACTTTATCTTGCGTCTCTTATTTAATTAAAATAACTTGCTCCATTTTAATTAAATAAAAAGTGTCACTTCCAACTTATCTTAAGTGTGCACACATAAAGCATTACTCCTATTTTTAAATTTAAAAAAAAAAAAAAATTTGTCCCACATGAGGTGAGTACTTTCCAAGGTGCGTGGAATCTCCATTCTCCTCCACACATCTCTCACCTTTTGAATTCCACTGTTGATATCAATTTGGTGAGATGCTTGTGCACATGGATAACTCAATCTGCATCCTCCACCCTTGATTAAGCCTATCTTGGCTTTTTATCTTAACCGTCCATTCATCTTTAAAAGAGAGGGATCTCTCCTCATTCTCCATCTCTTATTCTTTATACTAAAGTTATGCTATAGGATTTCTAGGTGACTTTGGAGCTTTGGATAAATTGGAGCATTCTTGCATTTGCACTCACACACTTGCATCTCACATACTTTCATCATGAATTACTTGCATGTAGCTTATTTTTCTTTATAGTTTAGAATAGCTCACCTAGTCTAAATAAGAGGATTTGCAACATTTTCATCTTTCTAGCTTTAGTTTGAATCTTGCATATCACTCTAGTTTAGCTTGCATTTGCATTACATTGTATAGTGATTCTAGGATGCTATAATTCTTTCTCCCATCTTTGAATCTTCCATAATATGGTGCACCTTGCATGGGTTGCATAAGCTAGGTTCATTTGAGAGTCATCATCTCATAGCCTTTGATTGTCATAGATAGGTGTCTATGTGGAATGTGTCCTCTATTTAACACACACACTTCAACACGATCCTTGTATGTGAATTCATCCTAGAATGAACATGAGATTGTTCACCCAAGAGAAGTCCTACAAGATGACCTGTTGCCTTCTATCTAGATGGAGTTTACCTGCTTATGCTCTCAGATTTGAGGTATAGGTAATCAGACCATGCTAGAACAATGGGTTTTGAATGCAACTATATGATTATGCAAATTAATCTATATGTTATGCAAGAATTAATCTAAGAAGTAATAAAAGGAATTAAGCTACATGTATGCATTGTTTAATCTAAATGATACTAAGATTTTAAGCAAAAGCACATAAAGAGCCGTGAAAGTGGGTATGCAATCTGATAGCAATACAATAGCATAAAATTTCAACCCCCGTAATGAGGAATTATGAGCCCCTTAAATAGAATTCCTAGAATCCATCAACAGGTGAGATCAACTTGGATCGACGATCAAGATTGAAGCAAAGATCTAGTCAAAATGGAAGGTTCCTAATTTAGATGTAGTTAACTGCCTCAGATCTTGAGTACTAGAAATAGTTAACTCAATTTTACTTTAGTGTGAGAGTGAGTGATTTGAGTCACTTCTAATTCGAGAAGTAGTTTAGCTAAGAACTTCCATTTTGAACTGAGAAGTAGAATTTAGGAAAGATATTTAATTCAATAAAATGAGATATGATCTCATAAATACCCTTTTTATTTAATTGAATAATTACATTCAATTAACTAAAACAAGCATAATTATTAAATTAAATAAATTTAATCCCTTAGTACATTAGTCTTAGGAGATAATTTAATTTAATTAAAGTATAAATACTTTAAATTAAATTAAATCTTAATCAATAGGTTTAATGTGACTAATACGAGTCGATACTTTAGGAATTAAATAAATAGCATGATTAATGCAGATTAGAGTCTTTTGCATTTGACAATTAAGTCAAGTAGCAAGTGGTAGAATAAGAATTGCCTAGTGACATAGGACTTAGGATTGATAGACTGAAATTGGTGATCATGGCAATGAGCCAATTTTGGGGTATTACAATAGGAAGCTATAAGAAACCTCTTGGGATGCTCTTCATCATGGGTATTCTTAAGAACAAGGGTTTATAGAAGTGTGCTTGATTTTTGGTATACATTTTTGGCGCCCACCATGGGGCTAGAAAGCCTTGTCTAGCTCTTATTTTTACATTTTTATCACTTTTTTGCTTGTTGTTTCAAGCTTTTTTATTTTACACACAAAAATATTGTATGATACTTTCTCTAACTGTGGTGTGATATATTACTAGTTATTTTTTCATACTGATCTATGTATCCAGTCACCCTTCTGTTATGCACTTTATCACATTGTTTGGTATAGAGTATCACACCAAATAGAACTATAGCCTAGGCATACAGGGAACTATTGTACATTCTTGTTGTAGCTAGAAGTATCACTTGGTCTATTTTAGTTTGTTGGTTTGGTTCTCAGTTTGCATTTTTTGTTTTAAAAGATTTCTATTTCATATTCATGGTTTTCTAACAGTCCTAACAAGTGGTTGTGCATGGTATATTTCAGATTTCACTTACCTTGTTGTGCCCTAATGCTTGTTTTGTAGGTGATATTGCTTGCTTTTCTGAAAGGAGGAAAATTTGTAAAAAATGATAATAAAAAAAGGGGCTACTAACATTTGTTGCAAGGCTACCTAAACAAAACAAGAAATATTTTTGTATGCCTTCTTTCATTTTCAAGTGTGGCATTAAACTAGTTGTTTCTTTTCATTATGCACATAAAACCAACAAGTAAGGTTTCATTGTTGGTAGGAGAGTATGCTCTTCACCTTTAAGGTGAATAAAAAATCTTGGCCCTTCATTGAATTACAAAAGTGGGTGGGATACTCCACTCTTTAGTGGTTTTAATTAACTTTCTTGGTGTGTTTGGGGGAAACATTAGGGAGTGGGAGAGTATGCACTTCACTTAAAGGGTGAATCAAAAATATTGACCTCCTTGGTGTGGGTTCATTTTTTAAAATCTCCTAGTGAGATTCATACCTTTGGAGGGCCTTCTATTGGTGAAAAGATACCAATAGGAATGACTCAAAGTGGGAACAAGCAAAACCTAGCTAACCAAAACCACTATAATCACAAACCCCTTGAAAAAGGCTAAAGCCTTGGGGTGTGTAACACTTGACTTCACTCAGTGAAATTACTTGTGGGATTAAGACCATGAGGAAAGTACTAGGTGGCTATTCTTAAGGCACTCTTATGGTTGTGAGGCCTTCATCCTATATCAGGTGCAAGAAGGGTGTTACAAATGGGACCCTTACTAGACACTCTAGTATTTAGAGGCTAACTATTTTAGCTACTCAATATCTTGGTGCAAGGATTGATTCTTGTGGACTACATGGATCACCCCAAGATTTTATAGTCACCATGTATAACTTTGGTTTTGTTAATAACACTTCCATGACAAAGCCGATAACTATTGTGAACAATCACTTTGCATGAGGTGAGGGGGCATAAGTGTGAGCCAATATAATGAGTAATGGATTGTGACATTTAGGTAGATATTTCTTGGCATTTTTTTTCTTTGTTCTAGACATGTAGAAATCTATTCAACATACACATGATGATAGTCTCCATAGGATTTTTACGTTAAAACCTCTTAAGTGTTTGTATTGGAAAGGTTGCTTTGTCCCTTGTCCAATTGCTTGAAGATGTGTGTTTGTGCCACCAATTGCTTTCAAAATACTACATTTTTGTTAAAAATTAAAAACACTCAGCTACAACATTCATATTTTCCTAAAACAATAAAAAAATTGAGTCAAATCATAGGTATTTTAGGCACAAAGTCACAAAATATTGTCTCTATTGAACTTCAGTTGTACTGCTTTTCTGAGAAGTATCATATGGTACTTCTGGAATCTAAAAACTATTGTACTATCATACAAACTATATTGTATGACTATACTACATTATGCCATAATATGTCTAACAAACTATCGCATTGTCCTATTCTATCACACTGGTATTCTGTAAACTATTGCATGATATTATTTGTTGAATTTGTATTGCTTGGTGTTTTGAACACTATTACTTGAATTTTTTGCTTGCAAAATCTGAATTTTGATTGTATTTTGATTAAATAGGGGTGTCTACACTTAGTCCTATTATTTCCCTAAACTAAAATCTACACGTTTGGCTATATTCTAGACTAGAAAAATTAGCTTGGCTCCTTGGATGCAAACTTAATTTCATAGATTATTCACTTGTCAAACCCATATATTTTTCTTCTTTGGCTATTTTCTATTGGATTTCTTTTCTAACTCCCAACTTGGGTTGCTAGTGTCATAAATTGCTTAGACACTTTTGAAAAGCTACTATCTTTGTTATATTTCTTGACAAGTGAAGATCTTGACTTTGCAAGTTTAATTCCAAGTGCTTTATGTCATCTTATCAAGATAAAAATCTGCTATTACATGTTGGTTACAACTAGGCTTCAATTTGGTCAAGGTAGTCATCCTTCCTTTAGTTTCAAACAATTGGCTTCTTCAACTGGAATCCACATAAGAAATTTATTGAAGGAGAACCTATTTTTGATAAGGTTGAGGAAGACAAGTCCACCACTTTTATAACCATATTAATCACTTTGGTAGCTCCTTTGATACCCCACTTGATACTCCTAGAGTTTAAAACAACATGTCTTTCACCATGAACCAAGGGGATGGACTTTGTCATTTAGATGAGTTCTTCAATATTAGGATGGATGACATTGAAAGAGGGAAAAGGGGTGCTCAAGATGAACAAACTAGACTAGAACAAGAGACACTTGAACAAACTAGGTACATAGCTCTAGGAGAGCTACACATGATCATGAATAAAATGATGCTCCCAACAATAACACTCAAGGATTTGAAAATACTTACACATGTGGCTTTGAGAATCAAAATTCTAATGTTGCCTTTAGCAACCCCTTTGCAAATCATGCATACTTTGAAAACAATGGAAATAATACCCCACCAAGAACTCCAAGATCACATGTTGAAGGGTACATATCACCACCTAGATGCTCACAACCTTTACATCATGAAGTGAAGTAGATAAAGAAGTTACTAGTTAAGACCTCATTAGGTTCCAACAAGACAAACACCTACAAAGGCTCATGCTCAAGGCACTAGCACAAAACGATGATCAATACTTTGCATATATGACAAATAGAAGTTAGAGGATACCACATGACTTTCACATCCATCAAATCATTCAAAAAAAATAATCAACTAAAAATGAGATCCTAAAGAAACAAGTCCAATATATATAAAATCAAGTTATATGCATGCAAATGGAAAAAGAAAAACCTAAGACCTTATTCGTTGAGACTATATGTCCTCTTCCCTTTGAAAAAATTATTTATGTGATGTTGTTTCCAAGGGATATAGAGGCTCCCAAATATAATAAATATGATGGAAATGGTGATCCCCATGATCATGTTAGACAATTTTATGCACTTAGCATGGACTTTGTACAAGAAGACAATATCGCATGAGGTTATTTCCAATTATTTTAAATGGACAAGCCATGGATTGGTTTGCTAAGCTCTCCCCACCTCTCAAATATTTTGATGACCTTATACAATGATTTATGCAACACTATTTTTATAGCATACAACACCCCATCACCATGCTAGAACTATGCAACATTAAGCAAAAATAAGGGGAGTATTTTGTTACCTACTTGCAAAGGTAGAGAAGATTACATGCTAGATATCCATGACAAATCCCTGAGAATGATAAAATTGATATCTTTGTTAACACTCTTGTGTCAGAGCTATCCTACGACTTACAAAATAAGTGTTCACCACATTCAATGATATGATCGAGAGTGCTTATCGCATTGTGGATGTTGCTATCAAGAAAGGTGAAATAATTTTGAATAAATACACAATGGAAATGGTACTAGAAAGGATAAAAATAAGTCTTGGAATAAAAACAAATATGTTATCAATGATGGGGTGGTGGATGTTCCTAAGACAAAAGAACTCGCTTTTTAGTTGGATAATGTTATTCTTACCACCAAAAAACAATAGGAAACAAGATATAATGACTCTAACAAACCTCAAATGTATGATAAACCCAAGTTCACAAAGTCATCTAAGTCTAGGAGTAGCTTTACCCCATTGGTGGATTCATATGATGTGATCTTGAAGACATTTCATGACAACTTGTGGCCCTATGATCCCACTGTCAAACCTTCTTGGTGGAGACATGATCAATTTTGCAATTATCATAAAAAAAAGGGTCATAATATAGATAATTATCTTAAGCTTAAGGATGTGATACAAGATCTCATCGATGGGGGAAAGGTTGTTACTTGTGGGTTAGTTAACAACTCTAATCATAAAGCATTCAAGGACCCTATCCCACATTATGAACAAGGAGAAACTTTGAAAGCAAACAAAAAGGGTATTGATGCTAAGATCAGTTATGCATATACCAATACTGAAAATTTCATAAACACGATTAAGCCTATTGAGGAGGGTGTCTACATGATGGGACCTAAATTCAATGAAGAACCTAACTATGACAAAGATGATGAAAGGCCTAAGGTAATCTTGAGGACCCATGATCCCTTTCAACACTTTGATGGAAATAGACCTATGGTTTCACTTAAGGTAGAAGACCTCTCTTTTTTTCATGGTAAGACATTAAATGATGTCACTAGGGGGAATTCCAAGGTTGTCCTTAAAGTTGCAGATAATTATAAGAAAGCTTCATCTTCTAAGAAACTTACCACTTCTGCCATATCCAATTACGATCTTGTGAGTTAGTTGCAATGAAACCTCACTCAACTATCCATCTTCAAGCTACTATAATTGTCTCCTCTTCACAATGAATTCTTATAAAAAGCCTTGCATACAATTAGTGTTCCTACGAATGTTGATGTAGATAAGTTCTAAGCTATGGTGAATCATATATCCTCACCACATTACCTTATGATCTCTAAATAAGATCACAAATCACTTAGTCACTTGTACAATCTTGCACTATACATCAAGGTTCAAATCTACTATACCCAAGTCAAACGAGTATTGATAGACAATGGTGAAGGGTTGAATATTATTTCTTTTAGTGTTGTTCAACAATTGGGGTTATCCAAATTTGTTATTGACCCTAGGTGCAAAATCAGTAATAAAGCTTATGATGACATTGAACCTTCTTCCCAGGATCTTATTATGTTGCCTATTTGAGTTGTTCCTATGGAGAAGAATGTGGTGTTTCAAGTCCTTGACATTCCACTTGCATACAACCTTTTGCTAGGGAGACCATGGATACATGACATGCAAGTTGTACTATCAACCTTTCATCAATGCATGAAATTCCCCTTCAATGGTACTGAAGATATGGTTCTAAGGGATAATTCTATTTTCATAAACATGCTTATTGCTGCATAATCACTAGTTCCAAATAACAAACCTACTAATGAAGTTAGATCCTCACTTGTCGCATATGAGAAGAAGTTAAAGATGATGATCATTGGTATAAGGGAATATAATTTAGACTTTATTTTTGCATTGCCAATTTCCCCACGATCTTATGGCAAATCATCTACTGGCATGAAGCCCACATCCTTAGCTATGACCATCTATGGTACATTTTTCCAATCCTTGGTTCCCTTAGAAGATGGAAAAGAAGACCAGATTGTTAGGGATTGGATATAGAGAGAGGAAGATCTAGTTGATGAGGTTATACTTGCTACACCAGTTTCTCCCAAGAGATATGGAAAAGGGTATCAATTCTTAAGAAGATGGGTTACCCTTGACATGGGCCTTTGAATAATGATAAGCATGCCCTTGTTGAACCTATGAGTCATACCGAAAGACCACAAGAGTAAGGACACAACTAGCTTAGGTTATAGGGTTAAGAACAAACTTCCTATCTATGATGAAGACCCCCCCCCCCCATAGCTAGAAATTCAAATGACAAGGCTTAACCCATAGTTATTACAACTCTAGGGGGTGATTTCATCCCGTCCACTTCCATTCTTTGGGGAGAAGACAAGATACTTAATGATCACACTGTTGAGGCTTCCACTTCTAGGCAACCTAAATTTGATGAGACTGACACAAAAGTTCCAAATAGAGAGAGTTAGAAGAAATATTGCTCATCTTTTCACTC
The DNA here is from genome assembly GCA_028749045.1 of Cupressus sempervirens. NCBI lineage: Eukaryota > Viridiplantae > Streptophyta > Pinopsida > Cupressales > Cupressaceae > Cupressus > Cupressus sempervirens. The sequence continues at coordinate 802,241,408 of CM053783.1, read as the reverse complement.
ATAATCAAAGCACTAATTCAAATGAATATAAGTGGGACTCTCTTTCTAACACATCTCATGAGGTGGGAATATATGTTTTACATGCTTATACTAACCAAACCAATGTAGTAAATGATTCTTTCATAGGGTTTGATGAGTTAGACTTTTAACTTGCTTTAGTGGACCACATTAATGCTCCTAGGTCTTACCCCGATTTAGGTACCTTTGGAGATTTCCTTATAAAATTAGGCTCTCTCATCACTAGGGACAATTCCTTCCACATCAATAACCTTGAAGATTCCCTATCATTATCATTCATACACCCCAATCTCATTGATTGGTCCATAAAAAACTAAAGACTCGAGCTGCCATCCTTTCAAAATGACTATGAGATCACTTGTTATCTAAATATTATTGAACGAATAGTCTCTTCCACTAGCAAACCAATAATTAATATAATTGAGTTAGATATCAAGTAACTTAGTCGTAAATTAAAAAGAAAAATGAAAAAGAGGGGCTCTAATGGTGAAAACTACTTTGTAGCAATGCCAAAGCCAAAAAATAGTAAAAATCAAGATGTATCTGAGGGTGAAAATATCTTTGAGGCATCTAAAGATGAGGTACTTGGTAGTTTACCAAGATTTTTCTAAGATAGATCATCAATCTTAATTGAGCCTATACAATTTATTAATCTGGGTACAGAAGAGTCTCCTAAGATCATTTGTCTAGCTCAATCACTATCAGCTAAAGGAAAGACACAATTCACTCAATTCTTCCAAGAAAAGAAAATCATTTTTTCTTGGATGTATGCCAATATGCCTAGTCTTTATACGGATCTCATTATGCATCACCTTTCTATAACTCCTAGTGTCAAACTCATTAAACAAAAACTAAGGAAAATACATCTACATGTTGCCCTGCTAATGAAAGTTGAACTTGAAAAACTCCTAAGTGCAAAATTTATCAAAGCTATAGACTATGTTGAATGGATATCCAATAGTGTCGTAGCTTTAAAGCATGACAAGTCCATTCAAGTTTGCATATACTCCCAAGATTTAAATAAGGCTTGTTTTAAGAATGACTTTCCACTTCTAAATATTGACATGATAGTGGATACGACTATGGGCTATGAAATGTACTCCTTAATGAATGGGCTCTTTGGATATAATCAGATAAAATTAGCTTCTAAAGACCAAGAAAAGATAGCTCTCACTTGCACTTGGGGTAACTTGGGGTAACTTTTGTTGGAACATTATGCCACTTGGTCTTAAGAATATGGGTGCTACATATCAAAGAGCTATAAAGACCCCAAGTGGGTGTTTCCTTAGTTGAACATAGTCATTTCTCGTCCTACGCCTGAGGGAGAAAAAGAAGAAGATGATGTTGTTGTTGATGACGGATGGGCTCCCCCTGAGCCATCTGCACACCCCACCCCTAGGTGGGGATCTGATGATAAGGATCCTCCTCCCTTGGCTGGCATTGCACTAGCAGCATGAAGCTTTTTATTTTTTGAAGTTTTTTTTTTTTAGGGATAGCTAATATCTGACCTTTGGCCATATGAACTTGTGGGGTGATCTTGTTTCCCCCAACCCCTTTTTTTGTGAATATGTAACTTTATTGTATTTTTTAATATAAGGAAGGGAATATTCATAAAAAAAAAATATATAGGTGCTACATATCAAAGAGCTATGACAACTATCTTTCATGATATGATGCATAAAAATATGACATATTATGCTGATGACACCCTAGCTAAGTCAAAATGAAGAAGCACTCACTTAGATTACTTGCGTTTGATATTGGACCATGTGGAACAATTTCAACTTAGGATGAATCCTGAGAAATGTTCTTTTGGTGTCACTTATGACAAACTACTACGCTACATCATATCCTCCAAGGGCATTGAAATTGATCCAAAGAAAAACCAAGCTATAATGGGAATGCCACCTCCTAAAAATATAATTCAATTGTGAAGTCTTCAAGGACATTTGCAATCTATAAGGAGGTTTATCTCTTATATGGTTGATTAGTCTCAACCATTCAACAAGAATCTACATAAGGGATCTACATGTGTGTGGAATGATGAATGTGAGATCCTCACTCAAATCAAAGAATATTTGGCTAAACCACCTATTCTCGTGCCTCTTATTCCTAGAAAACCCTTGATACTATACATCTCACCTACAAACACTTCTCTAGGGGCATTATTAGCATAGCATGATGAGAATGGAAAGGAATAGGCCATATACTATATCAACAAAACATTGGTTACTTATGAGATCAATTATAATAACATTGAGAAAGCTTGCCTTGCTTTTGTATTTGCCTTTCAAAAGCTATGAAATTACATGCTTGATCATACTACCTATTTAGTGGCAAAAGTTGATCCTCTTAAATATATTCTAAGTAAAGTTGCACTTATAGGTAGACTTGCTAAGTGGATGATGATTCTATCCAAATTTAGCATTTGGTAAATTAAGCGTAAAGCCAACGAACAAGTTATTGCAGGCCAGCTCGCTAATTTTCCACTCAAAGATAATGTCCCTATACAAATATATTTTCCACACTCATCAGTGATGTATGTCACAAATAGAACTTGGAAAATATTCTTTGATAGGTATCACACTCAAAATGGTACCAGTATTGGTATTCTAGTCATTATACCTAATGGCTACACGATCCCTAAGTCATATAAGATATTGTTTCCATGCACAAATAATATAGCGAAATATGAGGTTCTTACCAATGCTATCAAATTGGCTATTGAATGGAGGATAACTGAGCTACACATTAATGGAGACTCACAACTATCATAAACCTTATCAACAATGACTATCAAACCAAGGATGGCAAATTGGTTTTGTATAAGAAATTGGTTGATGCTCTAAGGAACTACTTTACCTTTGTCACATTTCAAAAAAAATCTAGGATTGAGAATTAAGTTGTAGATGCTATGGCTACTTTGGCATCTATCTTATGGTTACAAGAACATGAGTCTCAGTTTGAATTCCTGGTGGAAGAGCCATGTTTCCCTACCTATGATTCCCCTGACAACTATGTCATTTGTAATGTCATTGGTCATGAATCTTCCCACTATGCTACCATTTAATCATACCTTCATGACCAAGTTATCCTTGATAATCTTAATCATGGCAAAAAAATGTCAACTCATCCACAATGCCTCTCATTACACCCCTGTCTCTAGTGACTTGTATAGGAAGGGTATAGATGGAACACTCCTTAGGTGGTTAGAGACAGATGAGTACGAATGGGCATTGCTTGAAGTCCATGATGACATTTGTGGGTCACACTCTAATGGCCTTGTGCTTGCTCAGAGACTACCTATGGTTGGTTATTATTAGCCTACCATAAGAGTAGGTGGCATACACTATGCTAAATCCTATAAAAGGGTCAGCTACATGGTAACCTAATTCACACTCCTAGATAAGAATTGATTCTATCTATCACACATTGGCCTTTTTATTAATGGGGCTTTGACCTAGTCAGCAAAATAAACCCTAACTCATCAAGTGGACATAAATTTATCATCACTATGATAGAGTACTTCACTAAGTGGGTTGAGGTTGTTTCGCTTTCTACTGCTACAAGAAAACACATTGCCCTGTTTATTTTGAATCACATCATTTTTGGCCATGGAATCCCCTCTTCAATAGTCAATAATAATGGAGGGAAGTTCAAAAAATAATGACCTGTAAAAATTTCAAGGTCAAGTAACATTGGTCCTTTGGTCCTTTGACTATTATCCCTAAGGAAATGGTCAAGTTGAGGCTTCTAATAAGATATTGCTAAAAATCTTGCATAGACTTGTACACAAGTCTAGGAGAGATTGGCATCTAAAGATTAATCTCGCACTTTGGGCATATCAGACTAGCATATGCGCTCCTACTGGAGCTACTCCATTTGCTCTAGTTTATGGTTCTAGGGTTTTTTTACCACTTGAGGTTGAGATTCTATCCTCGCAGGTCTCCTTGAAAGAGTTGATCACTAATGAAGATTATAGGGCTACAAGAATACATGAGCTTGAGGTCCAAGTTGAACGTCACGAGGATACTTTTGATCATACGAAGGCTTACCAAAAATGCATGTCTACTAGCTATAATAAGAAATTTCACCCTAGCTTTCAAGTTAGAGATCTTGTCCTTAGAGAAAATCCAAAAAATCAGCAAAACAGAGAACAAAAGGGCAAGTTCGAACCTAATTGGTTGGGTCCCTACATTATCACTGCTACATTTGGGTCTGGTGCATATCAGCTCTCTATACCCGAGGGAGAACAACTCCTTGAGCCCATCAACATATTGCACCTCAATAATTTCTATGCATAGTTCTCTTGTTGCTCAACACTTGTACATAACTTATGATATTGAAAAAAATACAATTTTTTAAAATAAGAAGTCCTAAAAACAAAATCCAAGAGGTGAAAACCTAGAAATGAGAACTACTTGAGATCCTTGCACCTATGTCTATCAGTGTCTCGCCCACACTCATGATCCCTTCATCTCATATTGCTTTTACCTTGCCTAGCTTGGACCTAACTCTCACCTAGGTCTAGGGGGTAAAAATTGTATAGCTTATCATGTGTCTCCTTTTTGCCTAGGTGTTTCTTTGGAAACTCACTAAACAATATTTTTCAACACTTCCCTTGATGTCGAGTGTTTCTCAACACTTATCAGATACTTTAGCTATAGTCTAGGATGTTGTGATACTTCTTGTTTACAAACTTAAGTCCTAAAGAGGTAGTCATGTGACTTCTACACACACACTTAAACTAAAACTGACTGAGACTTGTTGGCTTTATTTTTCTTTGTGTGTTGTCTATGATGATTTCTTTGCTAAGTGTTCTCTCCTTGATAGTCTCTTGAAGATATCATGGACTAGAAGACTAGGGGCATGGGGCATGCTTTCTTTTGCTTTCTGCTTATGGATATACCTTATTGATCTTGGGTATCTTGAGCTTCTTGCTTGTCCCGCTTGACACTTAGGATCTATAATTTATCATCCTTATCTATTTTGAGAGTGCGTACTATGGTGATCTCAACATTCTTTGTCTCGATGCAAGCATAATCTTGCTACATTAAACCTAGGGAATCTAACTGCATTAGTCATATTATCCTACATATCTTTGATGAATAGGTTGGATTCCCACATACCTATCTAATATAGATCATATTCATATCCTCATAGTTATACTAGTAATGATTGTATGATCTTCTTATGTCCCTAGTAAGGCTTGATGATAAAAACTAGGACCTATCTATATAACCCTTGCAATTGCACCTTTGATATTAGCTTACATTTTAGGGTTCATTTTAACTTAGCATTGAATTTGAATGTTTAGAGAGTACTCACTATCTTCTTATGTATGTGTCAAATAAGTGTTTTCACTTCCCTTTGCTTCTTCCTAATCATTTCTTTCACTTTTTCTTCAACCTTATCAACTTAACGCTTCTTTAATTCATGTCATCACCAAGGGTTAATCTCATCATCACATCTAATCTATCGATGTGATAAGTCTCAAATAATAAGTCTACATAATCATATAGAGATTAGTGTATAAGAGAGATATATCCATACATCCATGAGCATATAAACATAAGATGAGCATACATAAACATGAGCACACATATCAAAACCACATGAAAACATAAACACAAATGTTGAAATATAGATACATCCATCACATGAGCATGAAAAGAAAAGAGACAAGTACATAACACTAATCCAAAATCTCATATATATAATGGGGAAATATCAAGTATACATCCAACATGAGTATAAAATATGGATAAGTATCTCTAAAAATTATACATCAAAATGTTGCAAGGACATAACACTTAAGGGACCTATGAATCCATCACTCCCTCCTATGTAGAATGTGGCTGAGGAGGAGGTGTTTGTGCCTTATCTGGTCATTGTATAGCTCCCTCTAACCTCCCTGCTCTCTCTGAATAGAGAAGCACCTACTGATCTATTAACAGTACAACTATATACACACCCTAGTAATAGGCTACCCACGCACCTCGACACTCTGCCCCCTGTCGGGCCTCTACTAAATCATCTCGTAGGGCCCTCTATTGACTATCTACCTCCACCCTCACATCAATCAACTATTGATCTTGCATAGCTATAGTCATCCATACCTATTATAGCTCTACCTCTAGGGCCCTGATCCACTGATTCCTAGGATCCTACCCTCCATCTGGTACTAGCTTCTCCTACCTCTTCTCTCTACATCACTCTCTCTCCACCTGAGGCCATCTGATGAGCCTCTCCTCCTTTGTTGGCTCTATTTCCTCCTCCTCCTTTGCCACATGTGCCCTACTCTTACACCTAGTTTAACTATTGGATGAATCCCCGTAGTCTCTAGGCCTATCCCTGCCTCTCCCCCCTCTCTCTCAATCCCCTCCATCACCTCCCTCATCCATCATCGCCTTGTCACCCATCGTCCCTTGATAGTCCATCTAGAATTGTAAATCTGGGGAGGGGCCTCATCCTCATCTCTTGCACACGATCAGGAGATATTCCTACATCTATCATCATTGGGAGATAATCCTTGGCCACCCATTGTAAACCCTATGTCTCATGCAAACATGAAACATAATCTAGCATGGGTATCCATCCTAGATCCTCCTCCTCTTGGAACTAGTCATAAGGCATCATCTTTATAGGCACTCTCTGCCTCTGACCAAACTACCTCCACACATGACTAATGACAAATCACTACATGATCCCTACTTTCCTCCCTACTAGAGGCCTATTGTAGAACATATATCCTAACTCATTTTAAGTGTCTTACCATCCCTCATGCCTAACATAGGGCCTCCACTTGAATGAGGCCATCTCATCTGGTATCTACCTGTAGAATGACACATTGCCACTATGAGGTTGTGTAATGATCCCTGAGTACATTTATATATACAAGTATCTCCTCTCACATGGTTGCACCCATGGTTGGATCATTGCAATTTGATCCCAAACCTAGAACTATGCTAGTATGGCCTCGCATGTCCAACTCCTACCATCTTTATACACAATCTCACAGAGCTCATGGTACATATTTGCCAAGATGGTTGATCTTAATGCCATCTGTCGTGACATCCCCACTAGATCCATAACTAATCTTCCCCATCCACACGAGAAGTCCTTCTAGCTCTTATCTACAACCAAGGCATGTGTTATCATGGAGCACACTATGCATTTCATTAGATATTGATCCCCTTAGTCTATGATCAAGTGCTCCCAAATAATATATCTATCCAAGATGGTAACATCCTGAAATACCTCACGTAATATGACCCTGCCATATGTTGGAGACTGATCAAAATAAACATGTGACGCATAAACTTCACATTAGTACTAATACTCATGAGACTAAGTATATATGCAAAATGGACATGCTCAACACACCCATTGGATCTCTATAACATGATACTTGTAGGATTCAATATATGTCCTCTAATGTGATGCTCACCTTGCCAATCAAGAAATGGAAGGTGTTACGCTCACTATGCCACCTCTCTACTAGTGTTGTTAAGAGGCCATGGTTTTCCCGTATATAGGGAAAGCATAACAACCATCCAAATCCCATGGTCTCCAACTGCCCTCTATTGATGCAATCTAACTAGGGCACTAGTCGTAGCCCTATCACCTCTAGTGCTCTAATAAACAAGGCTAGAAATACCTCTTGCATAGAAAAATGTGTCCAAATGTTAGCACCTATCAAATGAGAATCAAAATGAAAAAAAAAAGATCATAACTCAACTACTCAAGCAAGAAACTAAGCCTTACAAATGATGAGCAACGTAAATTTTTCATATTACTCATAAAGTAGTTAATCTAGTATCTTACAATACTTTAAATTATACCTGTGTGATACTTTTTGTTGGTGCAATACTTTGTACAGTATCCTACGATTGGTGGGTGGGTCCAATGCGATACAACTCATAATAGGGGTGTATTGTGATATGGTTGCCAGAACTATCATGTGATAGTTCACATAATAGTGGTGTGATACATAAAGTATTGCATGATGTTTTTTAAAAGCCTATCGTAACCCCTAGAAGACATGATAAAATTCTAAAAGACACAAAAAAATGTTAGGATGTCACATACTTACTGGTGGACCATACTGCGGAGGCTGGTTGTGCAATCTGTTGCACTTGAATAAATTTCTCTTAGTTGAAACTCTCCTTTTGGCCATAGTACTCTCTCTCTACTCTAAAGCTCTCAAAATTAAATAAGACAAATGATTTTAAAATGACCCCTTGGGCTCCTTATATAACCTTTTGACCCTATTTTGACCTAATTTTTTAACTTCTTAGATTTACACAAAAATTGGACCCCTAGCTAATTTCAACATCTTGGATCCATTTTTGGGATTGAAATTAAAATCTAAGTTTATCTTTATGGTCAAAATCACATTTAAAAATTCTTCCTTTTTCTATGCAATTGGTTGACTTTTTGAGGCTTAATCTTTGAATGTGGCTGGGGCAACCATATTTCTTCTTTTCTTCCTCCTTCATGCTCTCTTCCACTCCTCTTTTTCATTTTATTTTACCTATTTGTCTTGTTTTGACCTATTTATGATGTTTTATATTTCTAGTCAAACTTAGTCAAACTGGGGCATCTCGTCATTGCTTGGTGGTTTCTCTTTGATTTTATTCGCTTATCTATCATCATGGACTTTGCTTTCTCTTGATTTGATCATATCCATCTCATTTCTACATCTCCTCTGTCTCATTTCAATTTTGATCCCGAGGGGGCAAGAATATCTTATCATCATTACAAATTGCTTTTCTACTATGGCTACCTATTTGCTCTTGATTTACCTGCTTGTTTTTTGTTGGTGTAAATAAGTATTTACTATTTACACTTTACTTAAGTTTACTTAGGATAATGTATATTCATATTAGTTTTCATGTAGACACCTAGGAGTTTGCACATTCATATGAGTTGTCATGTTGCCAACATAGTAGTTTGCACTCCAATTGAGCACATGTTGTCTACTACATCTCTTTATGTGATAAACCTCTGCATTCTTATCCTCTCATTGTTGCATGTACATTCATATACAATGGAAGATAATCTACTCTTGGTGGACATGTGCTTATTTTTTATGCTTATCTCTTTGCTAACTCCTAGTCATATCAATTACCTTTATATATAAGGTACTTCTATAATGTATTCATCCAATTATCTGATCAATCCATTCTCATTTAATCATATCTTGTCTCTCTTGTGTTGTGCTATCTCTTGAGCTTCTAGATCTTGGAATTTCATTCTTGCCTTAGGAAAATTCTTTCATGGTATCACAGGTATACCAAATTCTCACATGGTATCAGAGCCATAGGAGTTTCATTGCATAGCCATTGGAGATATTTTTTTAATAGGTCAAGATTGGAGCTTGCTGGTGCAATTTAGATGTTGGCATCACATTCAGAAGGTAAAAAAAACCCCTACATCAACTTTTGTTTCATCAAAATTGAACATCTAAGGTGAAATCTATAATCATTTTTTTTTTAGGGGCGATGGCGACAATTTAGGAAAAATAATTACAAAGGTGATTTTCAAACAATGATATCTCCCTCATATAGACTCCTTTTTTCGAGATTTTTTGTTTTTTTTTGGGTTATAATTTCATGATCTACACATTGGTGCAGGTTGGTTGTGATCTTTGTTCCTGAATTTTTTAGAAAAATTGTCAATCCCAATTTTTACAACTTTAGAGGTTTCATTCAAGCTCATATGGACACATATTTAGGTTCTATTTTTTTTTTGAGAGTGCATGATTTTTTTTCTACTTTCTAGATCTGATATCAGTTTGGAGTAATTTTGAGTAGACATAGTACTTTCAAATTTTGGTCTCATTTTGACCTATTACCACTTATAATTAATTAGATCCTTGAGAGGTCTTGTGTCTTATCTTGTTGAGTCTGATATAGCTTCATATTTTTTGTTGTAATCATCAAAATTAGAAGTTCACTTTGGTTTATTTTGACAAGTGACAATTATACACACACTTACTATAAAGTGCCAAAGCATCTATTTGAGGGGGTTGCATTGATTAGTACATCATGGATGAGGAAGATTTATTTACCTTGACAACACAAAACTATAAGCAATGGAGTGAATTAGTTCTCACTTATCTTAGTGATAATAATGCATTACCATATGTGAAAGGACTTTCATACAATGGTGACACTATTACAATCATTTCTCTCTCTTGTGCTATCTACTGAGCTTCTTGATCGTGGTGTTGAATTATTACCTTATGCTGATGTAGGAGCATCTTGCATGGGAAATTTTATAATAACTTAAAAAAATTGTGGAGGGGAGAGATTGTGATGAAAATAGAAGGAAAAATAATAAAAATTGAAATAAGGGAAAAAGGAGAAGAAAAAAAGGAATTTCTATTTTCAAAGTGCATAGGTGGCGTAAATAGAAAATAAAATAAAAATGGTTGCCATTCCATTTATCGAGGTGTGTAGGTGGAATTCTAGAAGGTTGTGGATATTGTGCAAGTGGAATCCTAGAAGGTTGTGGCTATTGTGTAGGTGGAATTCTAGAAAGTTGTGGATAAATCATGCATTGGGTGGTAAGTGCCTTTTTAAGCAAGGCATATGAGCATTTCTAATCAAGCTTTGGAAGGTCAAGCTTCAAGGTGTGAAAGCTCTCAAGGTGTAGCTCTTCAAGCAGAAGTTCAGGAAGTAGAAGTCTTCAAGTGTAGTTTCTTGTAGAAGCTCTTGGTGTACAAGGTAGTTAGAAGCTCTTGGTTCGAAAGCTCGCTCATACTGTAAGAATTTGGAGTTCTCTCATTTGGAGAATATTGTACAGATTTTCAAGTATAATAAAATTGCTTGGGAAGCATTTTATCTCTCTTTGTCTCCATATTGTTGCATTCTTGGTTATAAGTTGGTAGGGTGGTGTGGCCCTTCATCAAGTGGTATTAGAGCAGGAGTTCTTGCGCGTGTAGATAGATCACCGAAGCTGAGGTAGTTTGCACCAAGACTTGGGTTGGAGAAGTAGATCTAAGTTGGTCTTGATCTGGTAGTGTTGTGAGGTGGCAGACAATGGTTCTAAGTTGCAATTTCAAAGGTCTTACAAATGGATCAATGGATACGAAGATGGAAGACTGATCTTGTTGAGGCATGATTGTAGAGAGCTTGTGGATTGCAGATCCGTGGTCCTAGACTTGTGATGTGGTTTCTGATTGTTTATGTGAGGTGGCAGGTTGCGATTTGACTTGCAAAAAATTTGAGGTTTTCACAAGGAGCGTGGGAAGGATTTGTTGCAAAGGGTTTATGAAGATCTTAGGAGATGGCCCTGAGAGGATTGGACCCTAAGATGATTGCGAATATCCATGATATAGTGGAGAAGATTTTTTCTAAAATATCTACTAGGTTTGAAGCTAGATTGCCTGATCAAACTAAGGAGGTTGCTCTAGGTCAAGATAAGGACAAGATGAGGAAGGCATTTCATAGATGTTTGTGGAGCTGGAGTCTACCAATCCGAAAGAGAGTTGTTTGGCTAGTTAAGAGACTTGTTCGAGAGAGAAGATGGCATCACAAGGTTGAGGTGGAAGAAGTTGGTTTTGTTGATCAGATTGTGGAGCTTGATACATAACCTATAGAGCAAATAGAGGTTGTTGTTGAAGATGTTCCTAACCTTGTTGATGTTAGGATGGAGATTGGTTTTCATGATCAGTTGGTTGAGTCTGACATGGAGATTGTGGAGCACTCAGTCATGGATGATCTGGTTACTGTTGGTGGCAACTTGTATGTTGTAGAGCATCTTGTTGTGAGCAATGAGATTATTGGTGTTGTGAGTTTGAGATATGTTGTTGCTGATATGGAGTTTGTTTTTGTTGGTGTGGATTCACTAGTTGTTGATGAGGGTTTGTTGATGAAGTATTATGTTAAGTTTGTTCCTAAGAGTGAGCATGTTGATTGGATGGTTGAGATTCTAGTGTTTGACATATGGATGCAGATGTGGAAGATTTGCATATTGGTTTTCTTGTCCCCATTGAGGTGGAAACCTTTATTGAAGATGAAGATGGTTGTAGATCTTTCTTTTTGGCATCAAAGTGTGGGACACACTTTTCTATCTACCGGGGGATTCTGATGCAAGAGCATCTCGCATGGGAAATTTTATAATTAAAAAAAAATTGTGGAGGAGAGAGAAAGTGACAAAAATAGAAGGAAAAATAATAATCAAATAAAATAAGGGAAAAAGGAGAAAAGAAAAAAAAATGAATTTCTATTTTCAAGGTGCATAGGTGGTGTAAATAGAAAATAAAATAAAAATGGTTGTCATTCCATTTATCGAGGTGTGTAGGTGGAATTCTAGAGGGTTGTGGATATTGTGTAGGTGGAATCCTAGAAGGTTGTGGATATTGTGTAGTTGGAATTCTAGAAAGTTGTGGATAAATCATGCATTGGGGTGGTAAGTGCCTATTTAAGCAAGGCATATGAGCATTTCTAATCAAGCTTTGGAAGGTCAAGCTTCAAGGTGTAGCTCTTCAAGTAGAAGTTCAGGAAATAGAAGTCTCCAAGTGTAGTTTCTTGTAGAAGCTCTTGGTGTACAAGGTAGTTAGAAGCTCATGGTTTGTAAGCTCTCTCATATTGTAAGAATTTGGAGTTCTCTCATTTGGAGAATATTGTAAGGATTTTCAAGTATAATAAAATTGCTTGGGAAGCATTTTATCTCTCTTTGTCTCCATATTGTTGCATTCTTGGTTATGAGTTGGTAGGGTGGTGTGGCCCTTCATCATAGGCAAATTCTTACATGGTATCAAAGCTATGCCAAATTCTGGAGATAGATGAACTCAAGAACCTTCTTAAGAAGAAGCAAATTGGTCTACCATCAAGAATGACTACTTCATCATCTTCTTCACATTCAGATTTTGATAAAGGAAAGGATCACATGGGCAAAGATCAAGCCTTAGTAGCTACTTCAAGTCAAGATTCAGGAAGATGGCTTCTAGATTCAGGGGCTTCTCATCATATGACATCTTCATAGTCTATGTTTTCATTATTTGATCCTTGTCATACTCCACCTATTTTGATGGGCAATCATACTTACATGAATTTTTTTGGTAAAGGAAATATTGATAAGGGGGAGAGATACTTCAAAGATGTGTTGTGCATACCTTACCTAAGTCATAGTCTTCTTTCCATCTATCAGCTCACTCATGGAGATAGAGGAAGGACTATCGAATTCACACCTAATTTAGTTTTTATCAGAGACTTGGAGATTAGAGAGCACATTGCTACAGGGGTGGTTGATCATGCATCTAGGCTATACTACTTCTCAAATTTTTCTCATGATGATGACAGTGATTTCTCAACAGAATCTTCAGTAGATTTTGATCACACTTCTAGTGTTCATTTAGACTTTGAGGAGAACTTTGGCTACTTGAACTTCGATGTTCTCACATGCGATCAAGTTCTTGTGCCATCCATTGCTTCTCCTCCTAGTGATATTCCATCTACTATTGTTACTGATGATAGTTGTATTCACATAGCCATGGATTCAAGTGATTCAGTGCAATAAGATATTCATTGTCTTCCAGACTTAGTTCCATGGGATGACTACTTGACAGACATTTCCAGTTTGTTTGTGGAGTCCTACATTGTAGATTTGGGAGACACTGTTGATGACATTCATCTTCTCTTTGGTGAAGATGATCCTTCTTTAGTTGTTGTGAGGGAGTATGCTAACCCTCATCTTCATTCTCTACTTGATCAGTCTTTTGAGTTTGACATGATGGTAGATCCTTTCATACAATAGTTGAAGGAGGTCACTTTATTTTTAGAGGAGATATTTTAGTCTTTGATACATGTTCTACATTCATCCTCAATTGAGCCTGATTTGTCTTTTTCAACAGAGTGGCATAGTACACATGATTTGGAGGAGGCACCTTTCAGTATTGACATGGGGACATTTGAGCAAGTTTCAAAGATTCCATATATTTTGAGGTTTCTTCCTACAGGTGGGAGAGGCTTCACTGGTACACCTTTGGTTTGTTCCTTCTTAAGGGTAGGAATGTTGTTCTACACTCATGGCATAGTTTCTGCATTGATCCTAGAGCATCTTCTATTGGTGTACATTCTACATTGAGGGGAGGTTACTTAGTCTATCTTCCTCTTCTTCTCTCTTATGGGGGGGGATCTTTTCCTCACGTGAGGTCTTCTTCTCTCTCATTTTCTTTTATTGTACTTATCTCTCTTTTTGGAGGGGGTTTTTTCCCATGTGGTTTTCCCTCTTTCTCCACTTTAGGAGAGATAGCATTGTATATCTTTTGCACATGCAATTTGTACATGGGTACCTAACATGGCCTAATAACCAGGACCCATCTTGCATTATTATCTAGGTTTTGTGAGCTTAAGTACATTTCCCTGAGTTGCATTTAAGGGGGGGTGTTGGTGTAAATAAGTATTTACTATTTACACTTTACTTAAGTTTACTTAGGATAATGTATATTCATATTAGTTGTCATGTAGACATCTAGGAGTTTGCATATTCATATGAGTTGTCATGTTGACAACATAGTAGTTTGCACTCCAATTGAGTACATGATGTCTACTACATCTCTTTATGAGATACACCTTTGCATTCTTATCCTCTCATTGTTGCACGTACATTCATGCACAATGGAGGATAATCCACTCTTGGTGGACATGTGCTTAGTTGTTGTGATTTTCTCTTTGTTAACTCCTAGTCATATTAATTGCCTTTATATAGAAGGTACTTCTACAATGTATTCATCCAATTATCTGATCAATCCATTCTCATTTGATCATATCTCATCTCTCTTGTGCTATCTCTTGAACTTCTAGATCTTGGCATTTCATTCTTGCCTTAGGAAAATTCTTTCATGGTATCACAACTATACCAAATTCTTATACTTTTGACACTTGGCTTGACATATTGGTGCTCGTCTTGAGTATTGATGTTTTCCATCTCTCTCCAAATTTTCAACCCCGTTGGTAATAGGCCAAGCATTCCAGATTTTCTATCTCTCTATGCTTTGTTCTTCAGAAACAAATCTATCTATCTGTTGCATATTTGGCTTCTTCATTCTTTTACTTAATGTGCTCCTAGATCAATCACACATTAATCAAAGATGGGCAAATGTAATCATCAAAACTTTTTCAACTAGACTATGAGCCCCCTTTCTAGCAATTTTGCATAATTTATCTATTGCTTGTTCTTGACCACATCATAATTTTTCTATTTTAACCTATGGTTTGACCACTTTATCCCGAGCCTCTTATTTAATTAAAATAACTTGCTCCCTTTTGATTAAATAAAAGTCCCATTTCCCACTTATCCGAAATGTGCACACATAAAGCATTATTCATATTTTAAAAATAAAATAAAGGAATTTTTGTCTCACATAATGTACACATTTTCCAAGGTGGGTGGAATCTTCATTCTCCTCCACACATCCCTCACCTTTTTAACTCCACCATTGATCTTGATTAGGTGAGATGCTTGTGCACATGGATCATTCAATATGCATCCTCCACCCTTGATTGATCCTCTCCTGGCTTTTGATCTCAACTATTCATTCTTCTTTAAAAGAGAAGGCTCTCTCCTAATTCTCTATCTCTTATACTCTGTACCAATGTTGTGCTATAGGATTTATAGGCAACTTTGGACCTTTGGAGAACTTGGAGCATTCTTGCACTTGCACTCACACACTTGCATCTCACATACTTTCATCACGGCTTACTTGCATGTACCTTGGTTTTATTATGCTTTAGAATAGTTTACCTATTATAAATAGGAGAATTTGTAACACTTTCATATTGCTAGCTTTATTTTGAATCTTGCATATCACCCTATTTTAGCTTGTATTTGTATTGCATTACATAGTGATTCTTGAGTGCTACCATTCTTGCTCCCATATTTGAATCTTCTATTCTATGGTGCACCTTGCAAGGGTTGCATAATCTAGGTTCATTTGAGATCCATAATCTCGTAGCCTTTGCACGTCATAGATAGGAATCTATAAGCCACCTCTTGGATGCTCTTCATCATGGATATTCTCAAGAATAAGGGTTTATAAAAGTGTGTTTTATTTTTAGTATATAGTTGTAGGTTGCGATAACCCTAATGGCACATTTGATGATGGTGGAGATGTCATAGTTGAATTAAGACCACCTAATCATGTGCCATGTTGAATGCTAACATCGATCAATGATGCAACTGCATGAAGAGTTTGTAAAGTAATAAACCCCTCTACAACTGTTGGGACCACACCATGAGACACAATTTTTCATGTTGTATGTCTCCTCTCATGTGTTGGTACCACCCTATGAACCCTAGGTCTATCCTGTGTAGAGCATTTTCCCTCTACCCTAGAACTTGTAGATGTTAAAGTAATTTAGCTTCTCACGAAGGACGAACTTGTAATGTAGCTTTATCAAAAAATATAAAAGTACCACATAATTATTACACAATGGTAGGTCAAACACCATATGCCACATATCCCAAAAACTTGATCTCATCCCAATGTGAGTGCACCAATGAATAGGAAACATTTCAGTTATTTTTGATAGGGGTTTGCCAAACTTAGGATTTACGAATATATATAGAACATATAATACCTTTTTTTATGTCCTTGTGTTTAACTTAATAATATGATAATCCATCAGTATAAAGTGCACAACAACTATCCCTCCATGAGACCCCATTTTTTAATATCCCTAGACATCTCATTCGCATTTTGGGGCATTCCTTCAACTGGATCTGTCAGGGTTGAGTGGTGAGCAAGACTAGATGACCTGAACCTATTGGCCATTTGGTTAATGTGAGAGATATTTTGTATAAGGTGATTTGTGAGGTCATCTTGTGTATCATCTACATGATCTAATGGTATGTGTGAGGGGTTTATGGGTGGATGTGGTTGTTGAAGGGGAACATTGAGTGGAGGGTTTTTTGCACATGCTGCAACAAATGGAGGGTTTTGTGCCTATGTCACAGTGGGTGGAGGGTTTTGTGGCTGCATCACAATGGGTAGATGGTTTTGTGGTTGTCCTATAATCAATGGTGTGTGTGTGTGTATATATATATATATATATATATAGCAAACCTTAATTTTTAACAAATGGAACAATACAGAACCAAATAGAATCATAAACCGAAATAATGAAAAATTACCTTATTTACAAGGCAACATGGTCGAAAAAGGCTTAAAATATCTTTAAGCCTGATTGAGTTCTACAAGTTCCCTTCTCCTTAACTCATCTTTGCATTTTTTTAGGCATCAAACTGAGGCAACCCATGGATTTTTTTAAAAACTTATAGCTTTCATAAACTTGATTGGGTTTTTTTAAGTTAAAAGTTTTTAGTAACTCGATCAGGCTATTTATAACCAAACTGGGTTATTGTAGATTTGATTTTTTTTTGTGGCTATCCAATATTTTGTATATTAACTTGGTCCATACACCTAATTCAAGTGGGAGTGTTTGGTGTAGGTTGATCTTGTCAACTCAACTTCTTCACATTGGCCCCCACTAATAGGTGAAACATATAAGATAAAAATAAGATGAGAAATAATTTATATTCAGTATCAAACAATAAAGTAATGGGTATGAAAAATAATGTACTTTGCAGGTCTCAAGACCAAATGAAATGCCCAAGAATGTGACATCCTCCACTTGTCTCATCTCCTCCTTAATCATTAGTTGAACATAAAGGAATCACATACATGTACATAAATGTATAGATTAAAAAAAAACTAATAACATAAAAATGTATTTAGAATTACTTATGTTGTGACAAAAAAATGTATAGACTAATCATAACAAAAGGGGTCCATGGCTCTACATATTCCTCCCTACCTCTCACATGAGACATCCCAACATGAGATGCTACAATCATTGTAGCCATGTCTATTGTATCCTTAACCCCAAATACAAATTGATCTAGCCAAAATCACTCAGGGGACCCAAACATAAATTCTTGCACATAATGCAAGTATGGGGTACACAGACATATGAACTACTAGTTGATGTACTTGCACCAAAATCATCAACAAGAGGAAGCAATATTGACCCACTCTAGGTGACCAATAAAGTACTCAATATGTGGATGTCTCTAATAGCTTTTGAGGTATCCTTTGCAACGAGATTAGGATGTTGTACCAAAGGAGAGGGGATACATCAGTGGAAGGTATACATGTGACAACTTTATTCTGCTAGGCAAAAGGTATATCTTGGGAGCTCATCCTCCTATGACCATATTGTGCCTCATGCTCCAATAGTTTAATTTGTGCCCATTGTTTGTGTATGAGGTGGTATTTCATGCCTAACTAGTTTCCTTGGTTTCTTTTATGCATTTGATTATAAAATTAAACAAAACAAAAATATATCACAAACCTTAATTTTTGAACAAATAGAACAAAATGGAACTAAATAGAACAATAAACAAAAATAAAATGCAAAATTACCTTATTTACAGGGCAACATGGTAAAAAATGGCTTTAAAAACCTCAAAACTCGATCGAGTTTTGCGAATTCCCTTCTCCTCAAGCTATCTCTACATTTTTTAGGTATCAAAATAAGGTAGCCCATGGATTGTTTTATAAAACTTATAGCTTTTAAAAACTTGATTGGGTTTTTTAAAGTTAAAATTTTTTAGTAACTCAATCAGGTTATTCATAACTAGATTGGGTTCTTGAAGATTTTATTTTTATTTTTTGTGGTTGTCCACTTTTTTGTATACCAACTTGGTGCACACACCCGATTCAAGTGGGAGTGTTTGGTGTAGGTTGATCCTATAAACTCAAATTCTTCACACTGACCCCCACTAATAGGTAAAACATGTAAGAGAACAATAAGATGAGAAATAATGTATATTCAATATGAAACAAGAAGTAATGAGTATGGATACTTAAAATTTTAGACACATAAGAGTATCATCGGAGTGAAGAAGGTGGATTGATATGGGTGTTGCACATGTTTGAGCTACGTGCTAGGGCCCGTGTACCCTAGCCTTTAGTCCTTGCTCCTGCTCGTAATTGCAGGTTGCAGTTTCAAGTGCATCGGGGGGGTTTATTTTGGTGATTAGGCTGTGTGGATAGGATTGTGAATCCATATTTTTCTTTGGCTGAGGGTAGATGCATGTTACTACATTTTGTGGTGTTTGTTAGGTTCTTGGTTGAGGGTCTTTTTGGCATTGGAAACCGTGGGCTTCCTATCCCATTCTTTTTTGCTAGCTGATTGTTGGGCTTGCCTTATGGTGAATCAAGGTTTAGTTTTATCTCAGATTGCCTCTGAGGATATGGAGATGGTTGACCCATCTTCTTCAGTGCATGTCAATGGTGAAGATCAGCTGGGTAAACCTACAATGGGAGATGGGGTCTCATCCTCAAAAGGGATGCCTCAAATTAAAAAAGTAAATGGATGTTTGGCAAGATCTGATGACCGACCTATTCTAGTTATTCAACCTAAGCAGATTTCAGAGGATGTTGAATACCGGCATAATCATGCCCTTATTTGTAAATTTTTGGGCCTTTTTCTCTCTCCCTAGTTGTGTTGGATTCCTGGGCTTGTCAGTTTTGGAATCTCGAAGGCAATATGGAGATTATATTGGCAGCGAATAATTATTTTTTGGTTATCTTCTCATGCATGTTGGACAAGAATAGGGCATTTGAAAGAGGCCCTTACTTCTTTAACTAGTTGGAGTTTTTCATCAAGCCTTGGCACATGGGCTTCAATTCAGCTGAAGAGATCCCCTTGCAAGTACCTGTGTGGGTTCACTTGCTGAGACTTCCTTTGGAGTTTTGGAGGGATGATATTCTCCACTCAATCTCATTACTTCTTGGAAAGCCTGTGGGAGCAGCTACACAAACTCAAGATCGTAAGGTAATCTCTTATGCTCATATTTGTGTAGAAGTTGATTTAACTAACCCATTACCAGATTTTATGGAAATATGCCTGGGATCCTCTTCTTGGATCCAACAGCTGGATTATGAGACCCTCGCTTTCAGATGCCAAATCTGTCATGAATATGGTCATTTACTTTGCAAATGCCCTAGATTCAAGCCTGCTCCCTTGGATGCTTCCAAACCTCATAAGGGGGACAACGGGAAGGCTCTTGCATCTATTGAACCTGTGGACAATGAGGACTTTACTCAGGTTAAATCTCGCAACAAAGGCAGAGTTAAGAAGAGAACCTGGCTGGATAGACATAATGATGGTACTTTCAACATATTTGATGTTCTTGAAGACCTAGTATAGGAGGAAGGTACTCTGGTTGAGCTTTCTTTTGGGGATAAGGGTCTACATGAAGTTCAGGAAGAAGATGCAAAGAAGGAGGATTAGTTGCTATCTTTAGAGGACCTTTAGAGTGTACAGATTGATGTGGATCTACCTTCTCAAGTTCAGGATACCAGGGATCACAGGTTTTGATGAGTTTGATTGTGGTGGCTCTAGATCCCCCTACTCCTAAGGGGGCCTCAGATTTGGCTAAGGGAAGCAAAGCCCATCCTACTTTAGGCCTACAATAGAAATCATTTAAAAAGGGGTCTTTTGATAAACCATCAAGGAGTGGTAGAAAGATTGATTAGGAGAAGGTCAAGATTATGGGGGATACTTTGGTTGAGTCTGGGTTTGTGAAACCCATTGATTCCCACTTCTCCCAACCCCATAAATGATTTTTCTACCATGGAATGTTAGGGGTTTGTACAACATCCCTAGACAAAAGGTTGTTCGTAGATTAATTGATTCTCAATCACCTGATATGGTTTTTATTTAGGAAACTAAGCTTACAGTGGAGGGTTTGGCTAATTGTGCTTCGTGCATCTGGCCCTAGGGAAATTGGAATGGAGTGGGAGCTTGGAATAGTTCAGGGTGGATTGCTTGCTTCTAGAACCCAAGATAAGTTCTCCCCTTATGGTGTATTTCTAGTCGATCCTCTATCTCTTTGGTTACATCTTGTTTAGCGAATGGAGAAAGGTGCCTTCTATCCAATATTTATGCTCCTACTAATATTTCAGGAAAGTCAAATCTTTGGGCTCACATTAGCTACATTCAGGTCTTAGACCCATATCTCCCATGGATTTTGGCTGGTGATATTCTGTTACTATTTTAGATGAAAAATGTGGTGGGGTTGCCAGGCTGGATCCCTATGCAAATCTTCTCAGGGACATGATAGAGTCCTTGAATCTCATTGATGTGAAGCCAAATAATGGTGTCTTTACATGGAATAATAGGATATGTGGAGCTGAGGCTATCTCAGAAAGGCTTGATAGATTTTTGGTTTCTTGTTATTAGATGAACAACAAGTTGATCACTAGTTCAAAAATCCTTGATTGGAGGGGCTTTGACCACTAGCCTATCAAGCTCTCAGTTACTGCTTATGGAGTCACCAAAAACCCTTCTTTTAAATTTTAGTTAATGTGGCTAAGAGATCAGTCTTTGCAGGATTGTATGGTGGATTGGTGGTATGAGGGGTTGCCTCTCCATGGGACAACAATATTTACTTTTTGTAAGAGGCTCCAACATGTTAAGTATAGGCTTAAGAAGTGGAATAAACAATAGGCTCAAAGGATTGCTGCTTAGGCTAAGTTAGACAATATCACTCGGTTGATTTGGGATCGGACCCTTGATCTAAGTGAAGCTAAGTCCTTAGCTCTTAAAGGATTAAAAGAGTGGGAGCTCTGCAAGGAGATCTTTTGGAAGCAGAAATCTCATGTTGACTAGCTTCAAGAGGGGGATAGGAACATTGCATTCTTTCATAATTTGGTGAAGGCTCGAAGACAGGGGAATTCTTTCTCCTCTTTGATCTTGCCTGAAGGGGCTCATCTCTCTTCCAATTCTGATATTGTTAGGGCCACGGTCAACTATTTTTCAAATCTCTTTTCTAAGGAGGATCTTGATGTTAGGGATGAGGAGAGAGCAATTTTGGATTGCATTCCTCACCTGGTCTTTGCGGAGATGAATGGGGCTCTCTTGCATCCTATTTTGCTACTTGAATTGGAGAAAGTGGTGTTTAACATGAAAAAAGGCAAGGCTTCCAACCTTGATGGGTTTCCAATTGAGTTCTTCTAGGAGTTATGGGAAATAATAAAGTTTGATCTTCTTGAGGTGGTTCAAGAATCTCACAGGAATAAACAGATGCTCAGGTCCATGAATTCTACTTTTTTGGCTCTCATACCTAAGTAGGAGGGAGCTAATAAGCTAGCTCAATTTAGACCTATTGCACTATGTAATGTTGTTTATAAAATCATCACCAAGTTGATTGTAGAGAGACTTAAACCTCTTCCCAGTACTCTGATTTCTCTAGAGCAAGGGGTTTTGTTGAAGGATGACAAATTTTGGATGGTGTTGTGGTTGCAATGGAAGCTATTCATTCTATGGCTAATTCTAAGGAGAAGGATATGTTTATGAAGCTTGATATGGCTAAAGCTTATGATCGAGTGAGCTGTGAATTCTCACAGAAAATTCTCTAGCATTTGGCTTTGATGAGGAGTGGGTGAATTGGATTCTTAGTTGTGTGACCTCTTCTTCCTTTTCTATTCTTGTAAATGGAGAACCATTAGATTTGTTCAGTGCTTCTCGGGGACTTTGGCAAGGGGACCCTCTATCTCCTTATTTATTCATTATCATGGCAGAGGGTCTTGGAAGATTTATTAAATCTCATGTGGGGTGAGGTCTTATTCAAGGTTGGAGTTGGAATGACTCTCTCCCTTCCTATTCTCACCTTTAGTTTGTGGATGATACTGCATTGTTGGGCATGGCCAGAGTTAGTGAAGTTGTGAACTTCATAAGAGCTTTAGACATCTATTTGAAGGCCTCATGTCAGTGTATTAATGATGACAAATCTTCCATTTACTTCTTCAATACCCATCAACCTATTCAAAATAGGATTGCTAGGATCCTTAGATTTTAGATTGGTTCTCTTCCCCTGATAAACTTGGGGGTCCCTCTAGCTTTGGGTTCTTAGTATAGAGTGTATTGGCAAGGGATCTTGGATAAGTTCTGGAGTAAAGTCCATCATTGGACTTACAAGTGGCTTTCTTCTACTGGGAGAGTGGTTCTTCTAAAGACTGTGGTGCAGTCTCTCCCTATTTATAGGTGTTATGTGCAAGTTCCCCCTTCTACCTTTGTGAAGGATTTTGATGCTCTTTCTCGACAGTTTCTTTGGTCTGGCACTCTCTTTCATCGAAGTGGAGTTTAGTTAAGTGGGAGTATGTCTGTAGGCCAAAACATGTTGGGGGCCTTGGTCTTAGGACGATGACACTTGTTGTCACGACCCTGGCTACTAAGCTGTATTGGAGGTGGTGTAATAATCAACAATCAGATTGGGCTAGAATTCTTACTCACAAGTATTTTCTTGGTTTTGATAACTTAGATGTGCCATGACTCGCTTTGTTGGGTAAAAGTTCTTGTGTTTGGAATACCCTTAAGAAGGGAGCTCAGTTGATTAAGGAGGGTCTTTTGTGGATTTGTAATAGAGGCTCAGATGCTCTGTTTTGGTAGGACTCTTGGGATAGCCACCCAACCTTGATTTATAGCTTTCCCTAGCTTCAACCTCTGTGCCACAATTTTACTAACATTAGTTGTTTTAAGGTGGAGGTGACTTGTTGGAAAGATTCTCAGGAGTGGACTGTCGGTGGCTCTAATGAGGATCGCACTTTTCTTTCTCATGTGTTGGAGAATAGGTTTTGTAGCTTTCTCGATGGGGGGGATGTTTTGGCTTGGAGTCCTAGCCCAAAAGGCAAATTCTCTGCGGCTCAATGCTATGCTATACTTGACAGGAACCTACATGGTCCAGTTGAAGTGCATTGGTGGAAGAAGGTTTGGAATAACTTTTCTTGGCCCAAATGTAATTTTTTCTTATGGTTATTGGTTCAGAAGAAATGTCCCACTTTGGAGAATCTTCGCAAAAGAGGTTTTTAGGGACCTTATGTTTGCTTCTTATGTGCATACAATGAAGAGTGTACCTCTCATTTGTTTTTTCTTTGCCCTTTTTCGAAGGAAATATGGTATAGATGGTGGGAGGCTTGGAGTCATGGTTGCATTCATGCCACTTCTCTCATTGATTTTTGGGAAAGCTTGGGCAGACCTCCTGTGAAGACTTCTTTCTTGCAGATTGCTTGGACGGTGGGGCTGATTTTTATTCTATGGAACCTCTACTTAGAAAGGAATTGTATAATTTTTTTGTGGCTCTAAGCTTGATAGCCTTCAGTTGTGGAGGAAGATTCTTAGTAGGCTTCAGGAGTCTATTTTTGCAAAGTGTGATATGTCTAAAAGTATAGATCCTGGGGATCAAACTATTGTGAGGAATTTGAACCTGGATGGTAATAGTCAGAGATACACTCTTGGAAAAAGGCCTTGCCATGGCAAGAAATGTGTTAGTAGGGATGGGTGATGGATTTCTCCCTCGATTGGGATCTTGAAGATTAATACAGATGGGTCTTCTCGGGGGAATCTTGGTCATGTTGGTATTGGGGCTATAGGTAGAGGTAATGATGGTGATGCGATTTCTCTTTTCTCTATTTACAAAGGTCAACATTCTAATAATTTGATGGAGGCCCTTACTATTAAGATTGCTATTGAGAGAGGATTCTCTTTAGGTTGGAAAAAGATCACATGTGAGTCTGAGTCTTAGATTGTTGTTGATATGCTAAATACCTAGAGTTTGGAGAATGTTAATTAGAAATTAGCCTCTTTGGCTAGACAAATTTTAAGTCTATGTAGTTCCTTGGATTATGTCTCCTTTCGTCATATCCCTCATGAGTGGAATAAAGTTACAGATTGTTTGGCGAAGTGGGCTTCAGAGAATGTGGATAGTTGGGATATTAGCAGAAGGAATGAATTACCTTCTAAATATCATGGGATTTTTGATCAACTATTATTGGAAGATAGGAATATGTAGTGTTGTTGTGGGCCTTGGGCCCTTGCTCTATAATTTGGATTTGACTAAATAAATTTTTACCCCTTTTTCAGAAACAAAAGTAATGAGTATGAAAAATAATGTACTCTGCAGGATTCAAGATCAAATGAAATGCCTGAGAATGTGACATCCTCCACTTGTCTCATCTCCTCCTTAGTCCTTATTTGAACATAAAGGAATCACATACATGTACATAAGTATATAGATAAATAAATTCTAATATAAAATTTTATTTTAAATTAGTTGTGTTGTGACAAATAAAATGTATAGACTAATTATAATGGAAGGGGTCCATGGCTTTGCATATTCCTCCCTGTCTCTCATGTGAGACATCCCAACATGAAATGCTATAATATTTGTAGCAATATCTATTGTATCCTTAACCCCAAATACAAACTAATAACCAAAATCACTCAAGGGACCCAAGCATAAATTCTTTTACATAATGCAAGTATGAACTACTAGTTGATGCACTTGCACCAAAATCATCAACATGAGGAATCAATATTGACCTAGTCTAAGTGACTAATAGACTAATCAATATGTGGATGTCTCTAATAACCTCTGAGGTAGCCTTTGCAATGAGCTTAAGATGTTGTATCATAGGAGGGGGGTACATCAGTGGGAGGTATAGAGGTGACGAAGAAACATCTCCTCACCAATGAAAATAAGCATTTTGTTGATCATAAAGTATATCAATGTTATCCACAATTATGTTTAGGTTGGATAGCATGGGAGTCAAAGTAGAGATTTTTATATGTGTTTTAGAAGCTTGTTAGTTTGTTTAAATTATCTTGTATCAAATCCTTAATACGATGAGGTTTTAAGGGGGTTGGGGATCATTTGAGGGTGGTTGTGGGTCATTTGGAGGTGGTTCTAGATTATTTTTGAGATCATTATTTTTTGTGTGGTAGTATTCAGAGGTTCGTTGGTATCAACCATGCCTGATTAAATTACAAAAAATTCCAAATTAAAAATTGAATTGACAAATTATAATAAAAAACACAAAAACTCTTATTTTCATAAAAAACCTAAATTTGAATTAAAAAAAATATAATAAGCAAAAAGATGATAAATTCAACTCACCCTCGAGAAAATAGTTGATTTTGATGCAAAACATGGTTAGGTACCCGAAAAAAATTGTATACTCGAAGCCCAAAGAGAGAAACAAGCATTTTGATAGGAGGAAATGAAGATAAATGATGTTCATTTTTTTTAGTTCATAGGTATTAGGTACCCAGTATGTATTAGGTACCTGATATGCTTTGGTATTTTATTTTGTTTTGGTATCAAGATGGGTGGGGAAAAAGTCAACACAATTTTTAGTAAGCTTTTGGATATTTCAAAACTTATTTATTTACATATCGCCACTTTTGGCCCCTCCTGATCTTGCACATACCCATAACTATATATTCCTTTTCATTCATATTTCTAAATCTTTTTATTTAATACTAAAATAGTTTAAATATTTCAATACAATAGTATTAACTAAATTCAATAAAATAGAAAGTTTTTATTTTAAATTGTAATTACAGGTTAATATTCATGTGAAAAAAGACATGTTATTTTTTTCTTATAATTATTATTTTATTCATTACAAAATATTAAAATTAAAATTAAACATATTAAAAAAATACTCTAAAAAAATATAAATTTAGTTCAAGTTAAGTGGAAATTAAATTTTTAAGAATTTTAAATATAATATTGAAGTGAAATAATCCACAAATATTTTGTACAAATCAATATTTATAGTTTAAAATATATTATAAAATTAATAATACAAATTAAAATGCTAAGTTTCTTTTAATTATGCCAACCATCAAACTTATATTAAAATATTTTGATTATATATTTTATGTCATGTACAATTTAAAATTATTGGAAAAACATTATGTTTTTGTTGTCAATTTAATGATGGAAATACAATTTCTTTAATTTTTTATTTTTTATTTTTTGATAAAAGGCTATGATCATATTTTTTTATATTAATTTACAAGACCTGGTTCAAAAGAGTGACAAGAGGAAAGAATCAAGTAAAGAAAACCTATTGCTAATGCTTGCAAACACCCATAATATAGATGCCAAGTTGTAGAACAAATTAGGTTAAAAATGGGTGCATTCCATTAGAATGACCCAAATCCTAAATAAATCTATCTACCTCTGATCTATCCGAGATATCAATTTCATGCATTCAGCTATAAAGAGATGATTTTCAACACATCTAAAGTCTTTAATGGCTATAAAATGTGTATGACATAAGCTTCGGTAAATGAAAGCAATTTTGTCATTCTTCCAAATAGGACAAACCCCATCTTAATAACTCATAAGGAGACATGATAGAGGACCTCAAACCACCATTAATATAGAATACAAGACAGTCTAGATAATTAAAGCAAAATATGATCAATGAAAAGTAGAAGCACCAACATTTTGAAGAGGACAAGCACAATAGGGGCAAGCTAACCCCTCTCCTAACATCTTAATTATCAACATTTTTCAAGGGAGGCACTTCCTCCTCCCTTGGATCTTGATAACTTAAAAATATCATGCAAGGGAGATTTCTCCTATAAAAGCAAATGATACATTGCCAGGTGTTGATTTAAGTGTTTCTTAAAGGGTTTACAATACATTTATCCTCTTGGTGCTCTTACATGACTGTTCTACATTGTGATGTTGCGAGGTCACAATGTACATTTACCAATCATCTCCTTTGTATCACATACTATCTTGGGTAAGATGTTGAGGGTTTCTTTTGAAACCCCTAACTATCATGGTTTACATGTAGTTTGTCTATCATTTCCAAATGCATTTTGGAAACCCAAATATCCATTTTCTTTTTGGGTATTTCACAATCCTTTGTTGAATGGTTCCTTTTCCTGCATTGTAAACATAATTGCTTCTTTTCATCTATTTCAATGGATTTAACTCAACATTCCCTTCCTAGTGCTCTCAACCTATTTTTGTCTTAAATTCTCTTTATTGCTGCAATTTCCATTATGGCAAATAAGTAAAGATCTCCATTAGCAATGTCAACATCCAAATCAACTGAGGTGCCCAAAGATCTACCAAATTTTCCTAATGCATCCTTCGCCAAGTACTCCATTGGAAGGCGATATAGTCATATCCAAATATGGGAATCATATGGACCAATGTCTAGAGTATTGGAATTTGATATAAAGTGACTTGGTATTCATCAACCATACCCCCCTTGCAAAATCCTCTCACGTTCTTCTTTAGTTGCAAGGATTACCATGGAAAAACTCCTCTGCAAAAACTTAGTTATATGTGGAGTAGCCCATGTTTTGTCAATCCATTCCAGAATATATTTTCTATCTGACCTTGCACCAATGAATTAACATACAATTCCTAATCTCAATAGCACCTTGACATCCTCCCTGATGTCCTCTGTAACATCAATTGTTAGCAATTCATTGTCATTTTCATCTTCTAAAATTTTATTTGTTCTGTGTGACAGATTTTGTTCCATGCATTTAGGGTTTACTAGAATCTCATTTTTTGTCCACGACTTGCCTTGTTTTTTTCTAGTCTCTTTGTGTTTTACACCCTCCATTCACCTTGGTTTGGGCATCAACAATGCGAACTAGTTTTATACGGTCTCCATATATCTATGTTGCCCTTATGCATTCCACTTCAAATAAGATTTCTTTATTAATATGATTATATAATTTTATACAAAATAAAAGTACACTTACTAAAATACAATAAATTTATTACGATTTTTAGATTTGACTGTGTATTGTTTTTCCATAACTCCATATCATAGAACATGATCTATTATAAGAATATAATAAGGTGAAATAAAAACATGAATAATTAAATCTAATAATTTCAATGAAAACTTATTATTTAATAGTTACATTATTTTTTCTCATTACTTTAGATCACACTAATGATCTATCATCAAACGAGAGTTAAAAAATAAACACTATATAACACTTAATTCAACCCCCAAAAAAAAGGTTTAACGATTTTAAGTTCTTAAAACGAATTACCTATTTTATAGTAATATTAAAATGGCAGTACCTTGTTGAGGAAGCTAAACTACCCCTTGACGACGAAGCACTCAAACCCTGAATCACTATGGAAAGAAGTAAAATAGTGTCTCTCCATTTTTTCTTCCCGCTTCTCCATATTTCTGGCTTGAATTTTTATATTTGCTATATTTGTATTTCCCGCTAAAGTACAATAAAATTCGATCAAAAGACTCCTTGAAAAGCTCATGAATATTTTTCATTTACAATTCTATTGCAAAAGATGCTGCGGGGCAGAGAAAGCCTGATTCGAATGGTTGGGAAACGTCGTAGGATCGAATCACACGATGAAATTCTTTTCCAGATTAACGCTCAGGTGCTTGTTCTTATTCTCTTTGTCAGAAGATGGAAAATTGTTCTCTGCATTTGCTATTATATATTCAATTCAAGCGAGCCTTGGTGTTTCTTGAACATGCAAAAGGTTAACATACATTGTGGCCTTATCAGACTATATGAAATAACAAATTACATCTTCTCCGGTCTGGCAGTTGTCCAGCTTTCGTGATCGATTATTCCGTGATTTTCTCAGAAAACTATACCATCTCACTGATGAATTCACCTCCTAAGCATTAGTTTACATTAAATTAAGGCTCTAAATCAGCGTTAACAATTAGTTGACTGTAATGACTAGGAAGGTTAACGGGGAAATGACAATCATATTCTCAGGAGCAGACTGAAACTGGAACACAAAAAAACTAGGACAGCAAAATCAGGTGTAATTCATTTCACCAGGGTCATCATTGAGGCCTTAAGGCTTCTCTTTCTTCTCAATGCTCACGAAAATGTTTCTTTCAAATTTCCGCTGAGAGCAGCGGGAATTTGCCGTTCTCTCCTTTTCCACGAAGGCGATGAGAACCAGCTTGAGGTGGGAGTTGTATGAGGGTCCCCCGCACATATGTGCATCTCGACATTTGTTCCTGTTAATGTGGCACATCTTGTTTGAAATTCTCCGTGAAAGGGGAATGTTATTTTTCTCTGAAATGCTTGTTGAAGCCTCACAGCGTCTTTCAGAGAGGTCTTCTTTCTTAAGTTCAATTCAGAATCAGTCAGGGTGGTTACATCTTCAGTGGGAGACCTTATCTCTTTTTAAATCTATTTTTTTATACTAAGGTAGTTGGTTCTAAAGAAGCTCAATACCCTTACCGGATTAAATTCGGGTATGGCAATAATATTATTATACACAAAGTGTTTGCCTTGGGTGTCATGAGGATCAGCAAGTAAAGGAACTTGCACGGAGGGGATTTTAAGAGGCTCACCGCTCAAGGCAGTTAAAGTTCTTATCCATATCCAAGTTCTCCACATCAGTGATCGCATCATGGTCCGTGCTTTTAGAAGAATTATGCTGGCTTGAAAGCATTTCATTTGGTTGACTGGCCGATTTAGAGTGAGGTTGAGAGGTCAAATTTGGATTTGCTTGGGTCAAAGCTTATAGGAGATTTTGTAGGTAGCCCAGGGCTGTCATTCTTGAATCTAGTAGGCTGGAAGGACCTTTTTTTCCCTAGTTGTGGTGTGCACTAGAAACACAAAAGAAACAAATATAGCAGGAGAGAAATGGAGATTCCTTCTAGAAAACAAGAAGAAATTTAAAGGTCACAGAAGGGAATGAACAAACCTATGAACGTTTCTTCAGGATATCAAAGCCTCTAAGCTTGTAATTGTCGATTGCTGCAATTACGAATTATGTTTATTCATCGACTCTGCTCAGAACATGAAATAAATTGTTGAAAATATATTTTAGATAAATAAACAAAGAATTGAGGTTGTCTATATCCATTTCAAGCTTGAAATGCAAATGAGAGTTAAAAGAGAGAGGAAGACATGGGGAATTTCTGATGTTGCTGGATTCAATTCAGAACTTTATGTCTATCTAAGTCTGTGTGGAGACAGGTGTGCATGAAGCTATGTTTATCTGGGTGTGGTAGTGCCCTCTATATGCTGGTGTCCTCTGAGGCATACTGTTTCCTCCTATGCATAACTATGTCATTTACATGTTTTTGAGCTAAACTTGCATATTGAAACCTTTAATTGAGGGGGAAATTGATCAAGGCTATCTTTGGACACTGCTTCATTCAGAGCCAATGGCTGATTCAGTTTTTTTTTTTGAAGTATTAGGTGCGTGAAACTAGATGCTGATGTAAAAGGGTGGTGTGTGCAGCAAGAATGGAGCTCAAATGAGTTGCCGCTGGTTTTTGTTGTCCATGGAAGCCTACTGAAAATTTTGCAGTGGAATACCCAATAGCTTCTATGTAGTCTAATTCATCCTTTCTTTTACCTTAAATATTTGTTTTTTCCATAAACATTCAGGTTGTTTCTCATTGTTGGAGGTGAATTAGTATTAGGGTTGTGTGAGAGGTGTTGATTTTCCGAGGATCACTGCAAATGTAATAGCACTGTCATAATGTCTGGTAGGTGTGTTCCAAATGGCAGCAACCTCTTATTTATAATTAGAAAAGGATAAGAAGAGACATGTCCCTTCATGAGACATGTCTATTCTTCAATTTGATAATTAATATAATAACACATATAGTCATAGCTTTATATATATATATTTCTCTCACATAGTAAACTTATATCTCATATATAATTATATGTAGCCATAGTTTTATTTGACTGAAGCTACCAAACATCAGTGCTCCCTCTTAGCTACAAAGGATAAACACAAGACAAATTACATCACTAGCAATCTTTAGGAATGACATATTAAGGAAATCTTTGGTCAGAAGATTTCCTAGATATTTTGATATCACATATGATATCATGAGTGTTGGCCTTCAGAATATCAACATATGATATTCACCAAATACTCTAAGTAATGGTCTCTAGAATATCAACACTTGATATTCACCATGTACTCAATAAAGTAATGGTTTGCAGAACATCAACATATGATGTTCACCATTTTGATATCACAATTGAGTATTGGTCTCCAGAATGTCAAAATATGATATTCACCAGATACTCTGAGTAATGGCCTCCAGAATGAGATGCAAGATAGTCACCAAGTACTGTGAGTAATGGCCTCATAACACCAAGTCGTATGATATTCACCATGTACTTTGTGTAATGTCCTTGAGGATACCAATTTGCATAACATTCACCATATACTTAAAAAATGTCTATAAGGTATGTGCATACACATTCTCATAATGCTTACAATATAAAGATCCACCATGCATGGCATAATCTATCATGATCTGCATAGACATTGTAAGGTATTCATCATAATAGAAAATTAAGTTATTGCAAGATTGTCACCTTTCAACAACTTCTGCAAATACAAATGACATCATTTGGAAGTCGTCACTTCCTTATGATGTACACAGGGGGTAGGCCCCTTAAAATCACATAGTCACAAGGTATATTCATGGATCACGGTTCTCTTGTTTGCTACAATTTATTGATCATTAGAGAATCCATCTTGTTATGGTTTACTCCCTCTGAATCAATATGACTAAGATCATCGAAGGTTGACTGAATTATATCCTCTATTTGCTCCTTCTCTTTCAAGGTTACCTCTAATGAAATGTCAGGCTCCCTCTGAACATCAATCTTTTGAGCTTCTTAACCAAACTTGCCTTTAACAAAGTGTGAGACTCCTTCTAAATCTCAATTTCCCTCTAAGTCTGATATCGGTCTTCCTTTTCCTGCAAGAACATCCTTGGAGAAGATCAAGGCAAATAACTCTTATAGTATAAAAAAATATTTTCAACATTTTATTAACATAAAAAATCTAAGGTGATTAAGTTCACTAATATTTTGTTATGTCCCCTCTATAGTTTGACTAGTAGAGTCATGAGAGTTGGCTTATTATTGGAGTCTCGTAGGCTAGTAGTTGTGGATAGAGACTTGTACTGGATACTAAGTGACCAGAGTTGGTTCTACAGTCAGTTTGAGAGCCAGTCGGGGCAATTCCTTAATTTTAGGGATTTTTCTAAAATTAGGAGGTTGTGGCAGTGATTAGATTTGAGGCTCCTTGAGACCAGCATACGGTTTCAGTTTCAGGGTGACAAGGTATATTCCCTAGTTTCTAGGAGCACCCCTCGTTTTTAGGGATGGGACTACTAGTTGGCCCACATTGCTTGACATCAGTCACAGGACCTGTTTATTGATTATTTGGTTGGTTTGGCTTTTCAGTTGAATTTGGCTCTCCAGTTGAATAAAAGGAAATATTTTTATATTTCCTAAATTTGCATTTAAATAAATTAAAATAAAGCTATTTATATAGCTAGTTGGAGTAATAAGGGGATTTTGGCTTCATTTGGTTAGGAAGGCCAATGTGTTATAGCTTGTTGGAAAGGTCTTGAATTATTATAACTTATTTTCATCCTCCAGAGACCTTTGGGCACCTAGAGTTATGTTATTTGAGGAAAGGGGTGTTTTTCCTAGACATAAAGGCCTTTTAATTGAGAAGCTGCCATTTTATAATAAAGGGAAAGGCATATTCTCCATTTAGGGTTCGATTGGCTTTGAGAGGGAGATAAAAAGAGATGTTGCCTCATTCTTTCATTATCTTTTACATCTTCATTCTTGGTATTTGCGATTTTGCTTTGAGGAGTGATTCTAGAGGATTGAGACGCAAACCCTAGATCCTGGCTATTGGGACGCAAACACTGATAGATGGTTTCAGCAGCATTCTACAGTATTGTTTCAGTGGTTGACAAAGATTGTTAAGTTCAACGTTTGGGGGTGCTTGTGCATTGCACATTGAGGGTCTTGTTTGGCACGTTGGGAACTTCTTGCTGCCTTGGCGTGACTATAGCAGCCATACGGCTGCCTTTCAGCTGGCATGTGATTTGTTGGTTGGCTTACATCAGCCATCTCTACCCTTTTGGTGTGTGGCTGGTCAATTCTTACAGCTGACGTCTTTATTCCTTGTTTGTAAACACCTTTGCTGGCATATTGATTACATATCTTGCCTGGTACGATTTGTAGCTATTCTGGTTGACTTAATATTATATTATTTGCTGCTGTTGTTAATTATTGTTTTACTTATATCTGAAAAATACAAAAAAAGAAGAAAATATCTTTTTGCAAATTCTGTCTAATTCTCTAAGATCACAAGGAAAGCACAGGAAAATCTATTATTTTAATTAAAATTTACAGAAGTTCAGTGAAAGGATCTTTTTGGGATCATTCATATTTATAACAAATTGTTTACAAAATATATTTTACTTTATAATCACCATATATACTAGAGATTATATCAATCTCTTATTCACCAGTTTCTCATAAAATGATATGCTAAACTTCTTTTTATAAAAGATTACAACAATATTTTTCTAATTGATAGTCATGAATAAATACTAAATGAGATATATATCTTCATTAATAATGTGAACAAGAGTTTTGTATATATGCAACACTTAATTTACCTTTGTAGCCGCTTGGGCCAATGATCTTTCACATGCATCCAAAGTCAACGTTGGTGGTGTTTTATTATTTTGAGTCTTGACCTCCTCCTTATTACACGTCCTTGGTACTTATACTTAGCCGCCTCTTATTTGTGATATAAATGTAGATGTTCCTTTATCCTATCTCAAAGGTGATTGTCCTTTATGATGAGTAATTTATTTGAATCAAATATTTCCTGATAATCTGGCCACCTCCTTGAAACCTGCGACTTCTGATGACATGTCATATACCTCCATGGAAAATTTCGACCAAACGATATGATTTTTCTCAATGCCGTTCTGCAATACTCATGATATTTGTGTTGTGCCAGACTTGTATGACAAAGATCTTGGCCCTTGATTTGGACAACTGGAACCACGCTCACAGATTGATATTAAAGGTTTATCTTCGTGAGTTGCAAAATCGTAAGTCATGCTCACTGTCATGCTTGGCTGCCAGAAGATTTGCTTCTGGATGTGCATTTACCGGTCATGCTCTTTACAAAAAGTTTGGAGACATGTATGTTTTGACAAATCCCACACTCAAATACTTATTACTAAAGGATCTGAAACTATTATGTCTTGGCATAATACAACACAGTTCAATGAATATAGGAAATTAGAATATTTAAAATATTCTATGTGTTGTATTTTTGGCCATATTGCTTTTCTATCTATTGTAGGATCTATAGGCTATCAGTCAACATCGTTCAATAATTTCAGTAGTACTCAACTTGCCTAACATTGATCCTAGTTGAAAGCTACTTATATTTGGGGTGCAGAGCATTGTAAAAAAGTTTGAAATATTCAACCCATAGTGAATTTGGCCCAAGGCCTCCAGCCTGTGACAAATCCATTTTCACTTTTTGTGTGCCTCTCACCACTTTTTTTTGTGTGTGTCCGTTACAAAGCTCTTCTTTGTTGTATTGTCTCCAGCTTGTTCTTAGAAGCTCCAATTTTTGGTAGATATGATCTGTTGAGCAGCTTGATGAAATAACCCCAACGGAATTATTGACTCTTTAAGCACCAAAAATCTTTAAAACTTCAATGGTTAGGTATTTCGTCAAACAGTTAGCCAACAAGCTATGTTGCCATTGTACTAACTCTTACTATATGGGTTATTCAAAAATAATAATGAACTGAGACAATTTGTCAAACGCTTGTTATGCAACCTTCAGTTTGGTATTATTCCCAATAGGATTCACCAAATAATATAGATGCAACAATAGGTAACAATACCATCGATATTCAAGGAAACATTTTTAATTACAAAGATTCTCAATGTCTAATCACAAATACAATAGAACAGACCTGGACGGAATTGGAACAATATCAAAACCTCAAATTGCCGCCTCCATGAAATTTGCCGAGTCTGTTCAAAGTACTCCACATCTAGTTGGAAACGTAGAAACTGATGCCGCCAACTGATCCCAACGGCTGTCCTGACCAAACTTGGCTGAAATTCTCTACGAGGGATCCATTCCTCCTTCCCTAGGGAACATATCTTCTCTCGCCCTTTTAGCAATCTACAAGAATTCCCTCACTGGTAATGTTCCCAAAGCTCTCGGCCTACTTCCCCCGCCTTACCCAACTCAGCATCTCATATAATTATCTCACAGGTTCCCTTTCGGCAGAGCTTGGGAATCTTACAGTTTTACAGCTTGCACGAGTGAGGGAGAATTCCTTAATCGGAAATATCTCGGTCGAGTTCGGTCGACTAAAATTCCTTCAACTATTTCAAGCGGAACACAATAACTTCAGCGGGAGGATTCCAATGGAGCTGGGCAACTGTTCGTCCTTAGGCCTTGTCAGACTTCAGGGCAATTGAAGCTAAGCGGGGAAATACCCCCACAGCTGGGTCGATTACGCTTCCCAGCGGAACTCAATTTGGAGAAAAATCAACTGTCGGGAAAGATACCAGGATCCCTTTCAAACTATACCAATTTTCAGGATCTGTCCCTCGGCTACAATCTGCTATCTGGCAACATCCCCCCCTGCTATCGCAAGCCTGCGCAATATTGTTCATTCATTTTCACTGCCCTGTAATATGCTACATGGAAACATTCCGGCAGAAATAGGCGGCATGCAACTGGTTACTGTAATTGACCTCGCCGGCAATCATTTAGGCGGCGACATCTCGGACAGCCTTGGAAATTGCGTGCAGCTGCTGCAACTGAACCTCTCGAACAATCAGTTCAATGGTCACTTATTACTCTTACGGATTTGGATCTCTCTCTCAACAATTTATCTGGTCCCATACCAAGTTACCTTGGCGACATGGAAACACTCCGTTTTCTGAATGTTTCTTATAACCATCTATCTGGACCTATTCCCAACAGGGGCGTCTTCAAAAACTGGTCGGCCAGCTCTTTCGTTGGGAATCCAGATCTTTGGATTCCAAAATTCCCGAAATCTTCAGCTCACTCCACTAGCGATCTTCAATGTTCAGGGAGGAAGTCTTATTTCAATCAAATGTTACTATGCTTGACTGGATATGTTTGAGAACGGGTAATAATTTTCGGCCCTGTCTACAGAATTGTTTGATCAATGATGTGCTACCGTTAATTCCTCCAAACTTGGGGTTAATGCTTTGGGAATTCTCTTGAACTCTGCAATAATTTGTGGAAACATTGATTAACTCTATCCTTGTTGATCAACCAATGAATAAGGATTTGCTTGACGCTAATTGATTCCACTCTCGTTGATCCTTCAATGAACCGTGATGTCGGAACCACAAAATTGGCTTTAAGCCACAGATAATTGCCTTGATGAAATGACTGAATGTCACTTCCAATTTGCAATAATTCGGATGATATTTCACACCCTCAAAATTGCGTACCGATTGAGAGTTATCGTTCTCAATGGCCAACTGTGACAATTGTAGAAAACCTAGGTTCCACAATGCACTTGTGATTAAATCACAATCTGAAAATCAAAGAGAGATAATCAACTGCCGTCATTCGAATGGAGCCCCGGGGTGCCTATTTATTCTTTTCTCTCCACCTTCTCCAGAGACTTCTAGAACATTTTTGATCTTATCTCATAAGTGACTTTATTAAATATTTTCCAAGTCACTTTATTAAATACAAGGTTATCTTTTAATATTTATTTATTTAATTAAAATAATTAATTAGTCGTCCTTGGACAACCAGTATTAATTAAATTAATTAAATCGAACTGTCACCAAAAAATTTGGGGACATGACAGTCCGCCCTTCTTGAAATTGCTTGTCCCCAAGCAATGGCTGAACCATGAACCAATCAGTATGCCTGGGTCCCAAATGTAAATCTGTGTATCATCCCAATCCTCATCATACTCCCGTGGAGAAATCATCAATACCAGTATCTGAGAAACTGTACTCAACATCCAAACAACTGACAACTCTGATGAAATCGTCTGAAAACCAACTGTAGATGTCAGTAGAAGAACCCATTCTGCGGAACTCAAGCCAACTGAAACATCAACTCTATCAAAACTCAAGCCCCTGTCAAAAAGACACCTGCACCCAACTACATTGTAGATATGACAATAGCCATAGGTACCTGAATTACTGCCATCAAATCCAATTTCTGAAAAACTGCTCCGAGTGTGTCGATGCTGCAGGCTGAATAACTTGCTACTACCACTTCTTTTTTCGAAAGAAGGTGCCAATCTATCCCCTAATGGATGGTAAGAAACTGGAGCCAATCTACATCTGCGTGAAATAAAATCTTCTATCTTTGTGTCAAAAGAGAAATGATGAGCGTACCCTACCGTATAATGCCAGTAAGAACCTCCAAATTCTGCTGCTAGCTCATCATCACTGAACTGGTAATCAACATATGGCTCCAATCTCCGACTCCGGGTGACTGTAGGCTGGATAGGATCCCGTGCATTCCGCTCAACAAACCCTTCCTCGAGATCCTTGTGAGGTAGCATAGTAGCAAGGACCCCTATAATCTTCTCAACCAATCTGCAAATAACACTAGTATCATGGATGAGAACACCTTCTGTCACTTCATGGGAGTCTAACTGAACACATGCGCTATCCAACAAATACTTCATGAACGGTTCAGTGCAGTAAAAATTATATGAGGAAACATTAACATACTCCCCTTTACACCACAACTGGTCCTCCTGTAAGGGTGGCATACTCAACTGTACCACACTATCAACTATCTGAGAAGAATCAATCTGGAAACTTGACTCTACCGGTATCCCGAACTCATTAGAACCAGCTACTACCAAATCCTGAATATGTGTGTCAGCTTCAACAATATGCTCCTTAGTAGCAACTGCGGAAGTGTACTTACCATCATCCACCTCAATAGTCAAACGAACTGGGTCTGGGGCTGGTTTTGACCGCAAATGCTCCAACTCCACGGTCACCTCCTTCAACTGAAACTGCGACTTTTGTAGATCTCGCTGTGTGTCCTCTAACGCCTCAGTAGTCGCTATGAGCTCTTGGGAAAGCTCACTCACCTCCTCTTCACGATCCAAGAGTGCCTCATATGCTGTACTCCCCCACTCAACCAAGTGATCACGGTCGGCTACCAATCGTAAATAATCCTGCTTCAATATCCGAACAGCTTCACGCAAGGCATGAATCTCTGCCAAAGAAAAGTAACCACCGCTGGACTCATCTGTCATAGAAGAACCCCAACCAGTAACAGCCAACAACTGACGAGCAGTATCAAAATGCTCACAAGCGATAGCAATGTCTCGCTCACTAACTTTCAACTGGCTAGTCACACGATGGCTCTGGCTGAACTGTCTCCAACAATCTTCTTCTGGAGCTCTTTAAGGAGTATCCTCAATATTAACATCCATATCTTGTGAATCATCTACAGGGTCCATATCAATATCCAATTTGTCAAAAATTGTAGTACTGCTGTCAAGCTCTTCTGTACCCAAAGAAACTGACAAAGAAGCTGTGTCTTCAAAACTGTCCATTTCATTCTCCTGGATGTCATCAAGGCCAAAATGATCCTGGGACTCATCTGTACATGCTTCTAAATATGAAAAACCTCCAACACCCTTCAGCAAGAATGGTCGACTGGAAATATGAACCAAACCCAACAACGGTGCATAAAGACTAATACCAACATTGGACAAACTGCTGGTACAAGGAAAGACAACACCGTGTATTCTGCTAATCAAATCCATGATAGCACTCAAACAAACATTGCTACTATTAAGTGCTCTCCAGTCAATTGAATCCCAAACGCTGCTGAAACATTCTTGAGTCCATATTCGTAAACAAGGAACAGCTGGTAACTCAAACAAACTCCTTACCTCAATACCAATTAACTTCACATACCTGTCTGTCATTGTCCTTGTATCCTGGATGTGAATGCAAGATGAACTCGTAGCATTATCAGCAACCTCACATGATCCCTCTTCTGTCAAAAACTGAGTGCAAGATGAACTTAAGCTCAGCTCCATGTCGTGCTCATTCCCATGTCTCTTCCAGTCCTGTAATGCCAAAGTTGCTCGAGTGTCCTCAAGCTCACAAGAAAGCTTGACAACTTCCTCCTCCTTCCTCCTCAAGGCATCTGAATAGTCTTTGGCAAGGCTTAGAAGATGGTCACGATCTGATAGAAGATGTAAATAGCTCAACTTCGTCGTTCCCATTCCTTCACCAATTGCATGTAAGTCACAACAAGAAGATTTTGCCTGAACTCCCTTATGTCTTCCTTGTAATTGAATCATCTGGATGTATTCTTCTAACATCTCCCGCATCCTGTCATGATGAGATAAAGAAGCCACAATACTATCTTTGCTTACCTTCAGCTGGCTGGACAAATCATGTGAAGTGCTGCCATTCTCATCCTCATGTGACGAAGCATCTAACTGAGCCTGGTACTCTCTGTCAGCAAAATCATAAATGCTCGATGTCTGCTCATTTTCACCAGGTATCTCATCACCATGCACAATGACATCTTCATCATCATCTGAACTCACTTCACTGTAATCATTGCTTGTCGGAACCAAACTACCCTGAGTACATGAGACATCACCCTTGGGAAACCTGTATTCAACTATCTCAACTTGAGTGTCAAGTTGACAGTTACTATCCATCAGCTTAATATCCTTCACCACTTCTTCCTGTGACCGAACTGAAGCCTCTGACTGGTTGCACACTTGTTTCTCGAACTCCCCATTAAGGTTCCTAGTAGCATCTCTCATTGTATCAGTCAACGCTTTGTGAGAAGATTTGTCAAAACGAAATCCAGTTGATTTATTCACCTTAGCTGGGACGGACAGCCTGTCAAGCATACGGTGGTGTTTAACCAACAGTTCAGACATGTTATGTTTGATTTTTCTGAGCTCATCCTGAATGCCTGAATAGTCCTCCTTTCCACAATTCCGACTCTGAATACTGCGTCTATTACTTGTTCGAGATTGTGTCCTTGGAGACTTTGTGCTGTACCTGTCCATCTTGGTTGAAGTAGAGTGCTGATCACTCATGTAATTCGGTTCTCACCCCACAGGATGGCAAGAAAACCGCTCTGATACCACTGAAATAACCCCAACGGAATTATTGACTCTTTAAGCACCAAAAATCTTTAAAACTTCAACGGTTAGGTATTTCGTCAAACAGTTAGCCAACAAGCTATGTTGCCACTGTACTAACTCTTACTATATGGGTTATTCAAAAATAATAATGAACTGAGACAATTTGTCAAACGCTTGTTATGCAACCTTCAGTTTGGTATTATTCCCAATAGGATTCACCAAATAATATAGATGCAACAATAGGTAACAATACCATCGATATTCAAGGAAACATTTTTAATTACAAAGATTCTCAATGTCTAATCACAAATACAATAGAACAGACCTGGACGGAATTGGAACAATATCAAAACCTCAAATTGCCGCCTCCATGAAATTTGCCGAGTCTGTTCAAAGTACTCCACATCTAGTTGGAAACGTAGAAACTGATGCCGCCAACTGATCCCAACGGCTGTCCTGACCAAACTTGGCTGAAATTCTCTACGAGGGATCCATTCCTCCTTCCCTAGGGAACATATCTTCTCTCGCCCTTTTAGCAATCTACAAGAATTCCCTCACTGGTAATGTTCCCAAAGCTCTCGGCCTACTTCCCCCGCCTTACCCAACTCAGCATCTCATATAATTATCTCACAGGTTCCCTTCCGACAGAGCTTGGGAATCTTACAGTTTTACAGCTTGCACGAGTGAGGGAGAATTCCTTAATCGGAAATATCCCGGTCGAGTTCGGTCGACTAAAATTCCTTCAACTATTTCAAGCGGAACACAATAACTTCAGCGGGAGGATTCCAATGGAGCTGGGCAACTGTTCGTCCTTAGGCCTTGTCAGACTTCAGGGCAATTGAAGCTAAGCGGGGAAATACCCCCACAGCTGGGTCGATTACGCTTCCCAGCGGAACTCAATTTGGAGAAAAATCAACTGTCGG
The DNA here is from genome assembly GCA_028749045.1 of Cupressus sempervirens. NCBI lineage: Eukaryota > Viridiplantae > Streptophyta > Pinopsida > Cupressales > Cupressaceae > Cupressus > Cupressus sempervirens. The sequence goes on along the minus strand of CM053783.1, from coordinate 802,199,639 downwards.
GAAAGATACCAGGATCCCTTTCAAACTATACCAATTTTTAGGATCTGTCCCTCGGCTACAATCTGCTATCTGGCAACATCCCCCCCTGCTATCGCAAGCCTGCGCAATATTGTTCATTCATTTTCACTGCCCTGTAATATGCTACATGGAAACATTCCGGCAGAAATAGGCGGCATGCAACTGGTTACCGTAATTGACCTCGCCGGCAATCATTTAGGCGGCGACATCTCGGACAGCCTTGGAAATTGCGTGCAGCTGCTGCAACTGAACCTCTCGAACAATCAGTTCAATGGTCACTTATTACTCTTACGGATTTGGATCTCTCTCTCAACAATTTATCTGGTCCCATACCAAGTTACCTTGGCGACATGGAAACACTTCGTTTTCTGAATGTTTCTTATAACCATCTATCTGGACCTATTCCCAACAGGGGCGTCTTCAAAAACTGGTCGGCCAGCTCTTTCGTTGGGAATCCAGATCTTTGGATTCCAAAATTCCCGAAATCTTCAGCTCACTCCACTAGCGATCTTCAATGTTCAGGGAGGAAGTCTTATTTCAATCAAATGTTACTATGCTTGACTGGATATGTTTGAGAACGGGTAATAATTTTCGGCCCTGTCTACAGAATTGTTTGATCAATGATGTGCTACCTTTAATTCCTCCAAACTTGGGGTTAATGCTTTGGGAATTCTCTTGAACTCTGCAATAATTTGTGGAAACATTGATTAACTCTATCCTTGTTGATCAACCAATGAATAAGGATTTGCTTGACGCTAATTGATTCCACTCTCGTTGATCCTTCAATGAACCGTGATGTCGGAACCACAAAATTGGCCTTAAGTCACAGATAATTGCCCTGATGAAATGACTGAATGTCACCTCCAATCTGCAATAATTCGGATGATATTTCACACCCTCAAAATTGCGTACCGATTGAGAGTTATCGTTCTCAATGGCCAACTGTGACAATTGTAGAAACCCTAGGTTCCACAATGCACTTGTGATTAAATCACAATCTGAAAATCAAAGAGAGATAATCAACTGCCTTCATTCGAATGGAGCCCCGGGGTGCCTATTTATTCTTTTCTCTCCACCTTCTCCAGAGACTTCTAGAACATTTTTGATCTTATCTCATAAGTGACTTTATTAAATATTTTCCAAGTCACTTTATTAAATACAAGGTTATCTTTTAATATTTATTTATTTAATTAAAATAATTAATTAGTTGTCTTTGGACAACCAGTATTAATTAAATTAATTAAATCGAACTGTCACCAAAAAATTTGGGGACATGACACTTGATTTAGTCTCCATTGCTGACATTGTAATCCTCAAACCAGTTAGTGCCTGCAACAAACAATAGGCCAAGCCAACATTAACTTGAGGACTGTAATCCACCATTCTCATATCAGACCGCACAGTCTTGGTGGGTTTTATATTCCTGGTAACGTTGTGACTCAGACTACTTTCCCTGGCAAGCCTGTGCCCCACATGTCCATCTGGATACACTATACCATTCACATTCTATTCAATTCGGCACTCTATTTGTGCATAAGTCGATCTCAAATCAGCTCAACATTTGCTTCAGCGTGTAGATCAATACTCAATGCAGGCTCTTCCTTCATTGATCTAATAACATTTGCATGACCATGAAATTTGGCCTAATTGTGAGCCCCTTTTGCAGTCATCATGACAAGGCACGCTTCGGATCCTCTTTACCACATTTGCAGCATGGCTCTGATACCATGTTGATTTTCCAAGGATCGCTGCAAAAGTAATAGCACTGCCATAATGTCTGGTATGTGTGTTCCAAATGGCAGCGACCTCTTATTTATAATTAATATAATAAAAAATATAATCATAGTTTTATATATATATATATATATATATAAAATATAATCATAGTTTTATATATATATGTATATATATGTGTGTGTATATATATCATTATTATATTAATTTCTCTCACATAATAAACTTATATCTCATATATAATTATATGTAGCCATAGTTTTATCCAACTGAAGCTACCAAACATCAACAAGAGGAATGTGTCTAGCTAGGAAACATAAAGATGGAATGTCGGGGACACTAGCACAAGTGGTCCTATCTAAGAGGACAGGAGTGTATTCTTGGGTATCCGAAACAAACTATGGTCAGGAATAGGGTATGAGGTTTATTTTGTAATTGCTTAACATGTTATAAAGGATGAATGGTTAGAAAACAAGAAAACAGTTCCATTTCCATGCATCTCACATACTTACTACGATTAGGTCTTCCTCTTCCTATTGTTTCTAAATTTTTTTCTTGGGTATTAGTGTTCCTATGTTGAGCTTGATTGAGGCCCTTGATTGGTATTAGGTTGGAGATTAGGCTCAGCTTCTTCATAAGTAACGCTCTCACTTTTCCTCAAAGCTGCAATTCCAATTTCAATTTATCCTGTCTTTGTGTTAGAATGTTGCCCAATCCTACTAAATGTTTTAACACTTGCAATTCAAGGTTTGGATTTTGAAGAAGCCCAGGGCAAATAATAGTTCTAACCATGGTGCTAGATTTGTTTTGCCTAAAAGGAGATCAAGAATTGGGGTACTGTTGGAAATTTTATAATTGTCTTTGTTTTGCTGATTCTCACCGATTGACTCTTTTTGAGGAGGTTGACTTGTTGGATTGGTTCTCCCTATATCAAGCATCAACACTGTTTGTGGAGTGTAAAGCACTATAGGTCAGAGTGGGAACAAAGGGAGGTGGGGTGGAGAGAAGAGAAAACTTGGAAAAGGAATAGCAAACAAAACATTGACGAAGGTTCATGTTGGGATCATTAAATATTTGTCATCATGAAATTGAAACATGTGATTTCTTTAGGTCAAGCTAGAGCAAGCTCAAAGAGGCCAAATAACAACTGTTTATTAGCAAGTTTGCAGCAGGTGTGGTTGTTGAGGATCAATAGGAAGAGCCAGTGGTGGTTGTCCATGCCCAGTCCTTCATTCAGAGCCATTTCAAGGGACCTGTTGGACCTCTGTGCCTCTGACTTGCTTGATAAGAGTGTTTGACAACACTTTAGGTTGTCCTAGATAATGAAAAATCTTTGGGCCCTACAGAAACTTGTGCATATGTGCGAAAATGGTTTTGCCTAAAAAAAGCTCATTTCAGTTTTTTTAATGCATGTCTTGACAGAAATGAAAAATGTTGAACTCAACCAAAACTAAAGAAAGTAAATTTTGAGCTAGATGTAAAAAAAAGGATGGTAAGTAAAATTTATTACTATCATTGTATTTCTTTTCAAAATGCAGATGTTTATATGATGTAACTAAAATGATAGTTTTATCATTACACATGGAACAAATACTGCACTGTGCTTTTTGAAAATATCAAAACAATGCATAATTCATGAGATTGAATTTTACATTTGAATACATCAAGCTGTATAAAAGCCATTTTGCAGTTCAACAACCCAAACCACCATACAGGGAACTATTTCTGTACAACTAACCACTAATAAACATAATGCTAATATTTCTCTAGTTACCAATTATGCTAACTTAAAAGCTAACAACTTGTTAGATTAGGTGAAAAACTAATCTCCCAAGAACACCTGCATGCATAACCCTGTCACATGGATGAAGCAAAGAACAGAGGCAAGGAAAAATCAAGGAGGCCAAAAAGCCAGATCCATCTTATGGACATGCAAAGAGCAATATCTCATATAATCCAATAAGTGAATATTTAAAATACAAAGAAGTGAATCCTTATAAAGGAATCACGAAACCCGAAAAGGGAAACTAAAGCCTAAAAAAGCTAGGGTTGCACAATATAATTAATAAAATATTAATTATATGCACTTACAAGATAGCTTAAGAAAACTAGAGTAATTGGCAACTTAATTAATTAAATCAAAGTGATTTAATTAATAAGTTAGAACAAATAATTACTCTAACACCCCCCCTTAAGCGAAGCTTGGGAGGAAGCTAACCTAGCACAGCTATGAAAGAGAATTGGGTCCCGGCAACAGGGCCAGATCAGGTACCCAATCACAACAAAATCTCTATAAAGAGGAGAAATAGAGAAAACCACATGGGAAAAACCCTACTCCAAAAAGAGATAGAAAAGAATGTTCCAGAAGAAGGAACAAAGAGATCAAAAGAGAATCATTGAAGCATGAAGAAGTTGCAAAGCTTTGTCAAAAGTAACTGCTGATCTGAAAGACCTCCACTGAAATAGAACCTGACCAGGTAGAGAAGACTATAATCTGCATCGAATCAGGAGGCACACAAAGGCAATCAACTGAACTCGAAGATACAGATGGCATGAAACACCAAAGCCTGAAGAGCTGATCAATCGAACCAAGGAAGCATGAGAGACAACAGAAGAACCCCCCCTAATGCAGACAAGGGTGAGGTGACAGGCACCTGAAAAAGTGGGCCAAAAGAACTGCATGTCAAGGAACCACGATCAAGATGCACAAAATAGTACATGTGTGTGTACTGAGGTGATCAATCTCAGACACGTCATGAGGCTAATGTCACGGAAGGGACACTCACTAGACAAAGGAAGATGGCAAACAAAGGCAAAAACATCAACCCCCCATGGCACTTTATCAAAGTAGTGCATGTACAATAAGGCACAAGATATAATGAATCCCAAGAATACAGTAATCTGTATGAGTGTCCTCAGATGACACTACTCGAATCAGAAGGCAAACAAAGGCAAACAACTGAAACGAAAATACAGATGTAGTATGGCACTTTATCTCAGTGCGTTGCATAAAAATGCTTACAATGAATATCAACAATGATCAGAAAAGACATAAGGCTGAAACAACAGAAGGTAACACCCAAAACGAAGCAACTGAAGCAACAAAATCGATCTCCGGACCTGAAACAAACAGGATATCCACTAGAATGCTAAAACGCAAAAGATTGAATAGGATGTGCCTGGAATAGAATCTGGAACAACAACTAGCATCACTGGAAAGAGCACAGAAAGAGCTTTCCAGTGATATAAAGAAGTCCAAGATTAGAGATCGAAAGCTCAAGATACGCCTCCCGGAGTGCAAAATAGAACATCCGGCTTTGACTGCCATAACAGGCAACCAAACTGCATCAAAACCCAAAAACACCTATATTAGCATCTCCGTCTCGGAACCAGCTTTCCGACGCATTTTTCGAATTGAAAAAATACGTCCGTATGCTCAAGTTACGGAGAAAAAACCTCTAGGGCCTCTGAAAATGCAAAAAATTATTTTTTTTTAATAAAAAAAAATAATAAAAAAACAAAAACAAAAAACTCCAAAAAAAAAAAATCTCCTCCGCCGGCGGAGCGGCGGCCGAGCGGCGGGAGGGAGGAGAGTCGCCGCGGGGCGGAGCTACGGCGGTGCCTGTCAACGGTGACCGCTAGCGGCTCCGCTGCGGTTAATTAACCGCCGGCGGCTTAAACAGCCGAAATAAGATTTTTTTTTTGCAATTTTTTTTGATATTTCCGCCTCGAACTGCGTGCGGGGGCCGTATGGCCTTGTCGGGCAAAAAATTTTTGCCTCCCAGACCAACGGTGTCCAAAATGGACAAATTTTATATGGATTCTGACTGCAAACGGCCTTCCGGATCCAATGGAAGTGTCCGTTTGAGCCCAAAGTGCCCCAAATTTTTTTTTTTTTGCAATAAGTGCAAAAAAGTTGTTCGTACGGCCTCCCACTGCTCCGAAAAACGTAGCTTCTGAAATGCTTCAACAAACCACGAACAGCGAGCAGCAAGCTAGCTCTAATACCATGTTAGATTAGGTGAAAAACTAATCTCCCAAGAACACCTGCATGCATAACCCTGTCACATGGATGAAGCAAAGAACAGAGGCAAGGAAAAATCAAGGAGGCCAAAAAGCCAGATCCATCTTATGGACATGCAAAGAGCAATATCTCATATAATCCAATAAGTGAATATTTAAAATACAAAGAGGTGAATCCTTATAAAGGAATCACGAAACCCGAAAAGGGAAACTAAAGCCTAAAAAAGCTAGGGTTGCACAATATAATTAATAAAATATTAATTATATGCACCTACAAGATAGCTTAAGAAAACTAGAGTAATTGGCAACTTAATTAATTAAATCAAAGTGATTTAATTAATAAGTTAGAACAAATAATTACTCTAACACAACTTACTACCAAAGGTGTAATATTTCTAACGTTCCCCTTGGTTATACCACTTAAACAAAGGTAGGAACTCTAATGTTGGACTGGGGCAAACAGAGCAACCCAGAACGTCAGACACCATTTAAGGACACACCTAACCAAACATATCAATGGTTGCCTTTACAGTCCATTGATACTTGTGAATCAAAACACACTCGCAATCCCCAAGTACAACACTCCTCTTTTGAATTGAAACATACTTTAGACCAGTACTTATTGACAATTCAATTCTTAATCTGTGAATGAAGACATGCTTTGAATCCACAACAACACTCCACCAATGAACTTGGATGTACTTTGCATCTATTTTTACAACCTCCACCAGTGAACTAAGACATCCTTTGTATATGCAAGTATAAAATTAGGGAATTTGTTCCCTCCTGAAATGAACAAAGGTAACGCTTCCTTTCTCACATGAAAAACCTCTTTGATCCAAAGGGAGACAAAGATTTGTTGACTCACACACAGTGTTCTTAATATGTGACTAAGAAGGCTATCAGAGATTGGAATTTGCTTCCATGCGCTTGGTGAATCATCCGACCTTATTTTTGATTTTTTACTTAGATCTGAAATCTGGCAACAAAAAATTCCTCATTTTTTACACTTGCTGTCGTTTTCAACTTCTGTCTCATGTTCAACTTGTAGCTTTCATTTTTCATGGTGCATGTGATAATGAGATAGAAATGGTAGGTAATATGGTAATCTGTGTGAGATGAGGTAATTGAAACTTAGCAGCCTTGTTTCTCTTAAATTTTCAAAATGTATGCAACTTCAGATTTTCTGTTTGATGCAAAATTTACAACTTGCCAATCCTTTTCTAATATGGCAGATTTTTTTTTTTCCTTTTTTCTGAATTTGAATGCAAACAAATGACTTTTTCTCAATCTTTCCACTTACATAAGGTTGAAAAATACAGGATCAACTTCAAATGCAAACTTAAACAATATTTCATGGTTCTTTTTCACTTGGGGGTGTTTTGGTATCTAAAAGATGTAATAAACACAGTTATTACAGGACCTAATGTAGGGATTGACAAAGTGAACTGATTCAAATGTGACGATTGAGGTTTTTGGCAATGGCAATAGATAGAGTTCCATTGATTTGTGAATGGATGCCCCAGGGTACGACTGAAGAATTCGTATCACAATTGAATATTCAAGAAAGGTAATTTGTTAAGGAAAAAACTGTTTCAATGAAGGTTGGACATACAGGACTAGGAATGCCTGTTCAATACAGGGATGGGAAAATGATAATGTTGCAGGCTGTTCTGGCAAAAGTAAGTGGTTCAGACAGTTTTGAAATGCATAAATCTGAATTGAATAGGGTTTTTGGTTCTAGAACAACAGGATTTGGTTGGACTGTCAGTTCTTGGTAAGATTTGTAGCTATGGGATGATAAAGTTTTGTTTGGCAGCCGTTGAGAGTGCAAAACGAGCTAAACACAAAGGATAATAATTGGAAAACACACAAAGTCAGTGTTAATCTAACAATTCTAGTATAAACAATGAAGAATTTAAATCTAATTAATTGAACTAAGAAGGCAAGAAAAATCTATACCTAAAGTAAACAGATGCAGGTTATGAATTAACAAATGGAGTGGTCTCTATTATCTTCAGATTGAACCTGAATCGATTTTTTATATGAGCAGCCAATCCAAGAAGTTCTTAAGGTTGAATGAGCAAGATGATTATGAAAACCAATCAACAAAAAACTGATGCTAGAAATGGAGTCATAGGGTTTGGGCCGTATTCCTGCAATTTTCATACTCAAAATTAAAGAAATGAAGGGATTTAGAATGGAGAGTAGTGGTGTTTGGAGGATTTACAGTGATCAAAACCTAGGTAGAAGCCTTGCCTAGAAAAAAAGCAGATTTGGCTTTATAATTTCTGCCAATTTGGAACCCTACAAAATTGTTGCTGCAGTCTTGCAATTATTGTGCTTTTTTTAAAAGCATCATTATGGTTATACAACCACTAGTTGTGTGATAGTGGTGGTATCAGCAGAATGGCAAAAATGCAAATACATATATCATGAAAAAGATAAAGAAAAAATAGGAAAATAAGGAGTTTAAACTATGCTAGACAAGCTAAGGAGTTTGATTGTTAGGATGACCATAGGAAAAGGGATCTTGTTAGCTTCTTATGCCAGAGGCTATTTTAGAGACTCATCATTCATTGTACTTGAAATGTTGGCTTGTATGGTTCGGGCACTTACATATTTGCCCCCTTAGAGTAGGCATGTTGCAATTATTAGGCAAATATTTCTTTCCAAACTAAGGTGGGGTTTTGGGATATTGACTCATACTTACCTTAGAGGGCTTGCACTTAACCCAACAAATCACACAACAAAATCAAGTGCAAATATAATAATCATTGAGCGAATCTCAAATCACTAGATAAATGAGGGATTATAGTTTTAATGTGGTTTAACATACTATTTGTTTAATCTTTTGCTTCACATCCATCCAGATCTTGCAAATAAAAAATAAATGAATTTAAATGTAGCATCATTGTATGTTTGGCAAATAGACTACTTATAACGAAAGACAAGAAGGCTTAACCATTTTTGCGGCGCTTAGGTCATTGTTGAGTAAGATTTAACTGAATAAAATGAATTAAAACCAAGTAATCTTAACAACTTTGACAATAAATATGCCATAAGAAGCAATTTTCACAACATAGGAAATTTTGCACAACAAGAGAAAACTACTATATTTTGTAAACAAGGGATGATGAGGGAAATCAAAAGACACTAAGCACAACTATAAACAAGAAAAAATGCAATGGAAGCTAAAATTGCCAAAATAAATATTGTCATGACAAAAATAAAATTGTTGCAAACATAAAAATGTTGCTAGAAATTAGGAACATTATCAGATCAAACAAGCCAAGAAAAGCTAGAGTCCTAATCTACTGAGGACTTAGGGTAGGGTTGAACATGCATATGGTTTCAAAATTTAATGCTAGCTTGCATGTTTTGAGACATCAAATTGCTCAAGCAAAAAAATTGTGCACTTACACTTATTGATAGAGATTGGATAAATTGCTAGTTGGTTTTGACTTACTAAGTGAAAGGTGATTTCATATGGTGTCACTATCCTGGTTATGCACTTGGATTGCTTGGAACTTAGTTTAATTTCATACCTACCTATTTCTACATCAACACATGAACTACTTCTAAACATGAAATTCAACAAATTGACATGATATGCAACAGCTCTTGACCTTCTTAAAATTTCTTGACTTGTCAAAACTAGTCAAGCAACAATTTTGTAACCATCCCTAGACTTTGGGATTTAGGGATGCTAGGTGTTCAAGGGTGGGGATGATTCAAGAATATAGGGAAAATAGTGGACAAAAGATTGATTTTAGTCCATACAAACATTTGCAAAGAGCAAAAAGTATGTTTTAATACACTAGCATCTTGTACACTTAGATCAAAGATGGCTACTAACCAAAGGAAATAGGGAAACCATATCAAAAAAATCCACCTAAATTGTGCATATGATAAAAGGTGTTTAGCTTATGACATTGAGGTGCTTCTTCTTTTCCTTGTTTTTGTTTTTTATTCTGACCTTTGAAGTCTAGCCATGTGCAACCTTTAAGGTTCAAGAGCTCATGATTGGAGGTCAAACCTAGGCAAGTAAGGGCTCTTCTTGCCCCCAGCCTTGCCTCCACACCTAGGCAAATCAATGGGCTCACCATTGAATGCCAAGGAAGATGGGAAGAAGGAATGAAGTGGAAAAATTAGGTTATGCCCCCAACTCTAATCCCACACAACTATAAAGATGCAAGGGCTCACCACTGAAGGTTAACTAGGTGAACATTTCATTGTTAATTATGTTTGAGGAATTTTGAATGGGTTTCTGCAGTCTATTTTATGGGTTTTGTGGTTGTTCTCCTTCAATACCACATGCCTACACTCCAGTAAATCCTTAGCTAAGGTTGAAACACTTAACATTTCTTTCTTCCATTCATTTTCACTACTTTCACTACTGCTGTTTCATGTTGTTTTGCGAAATAATATTATGAGTGTAAACTCAAAATAGAAAAAAAGAAAATCAAGCATTTCTTCATTGAACTTTTGAAAAATATCAGAAAAAACAATTGAAATAATTTCTTACTGTTTCTACTGCTCTTGCTGTCTTACCACTTACTGCCCACTAATGCTGATTTCTCTAGTTGTCAAACCTTGCTTCAAATAATTTTTTTCCAACTTGGTTGCAAATATTGTTTGGCATTTAGAAATGAACTAGAACAAAAGAGGTAGGCTTCTTTTTGTTCAAATAAGGCTAAGTGTGGTGTGGGGGCCCACAAAAAAAAAGTTTCTTGATTTTGGAATTTAAAAATTGTTGTGTGGATGATTGATTGTCCCAATTTAGGGCTAAGTGTGGTGTGGGAACTTACACAGAAGAATATTAAAATAATTGATTTACAATTTTGGACATAAAAAAACATGGACCACTTGCCATGGAGATGGTTGATCATACCTCAGATGGCTGGGGTTTATTTTCAGGATTGGATGGCTGGGTGATGTTTAAAACTTTAAAAGACATGCTTGCATCCTTTGTATGTGAATGACAAAAAGCTTAGGGATGTGTCCCTGATATGTGAATGACAAAAAAGATTCTTGGGGAACATAGGTAATATTTGTCATTATCATTGTATCTATGAAAGGACTCAGGAAGAATATGAGAATTATCAACTAATCCGGTGAGGATGGCAGTACAACTATACTGGATTTAATAAATCTCAGCAAAGAAATACACTAGAAAAAAAACTAGAAATGTAGAAGAGGAGGAGAAAGTGGAACAACGAAGAGTTACAATGCATTAGCAGAGTCGTGCTTTAGTGAGGTCTACATGTTGAATTTGGAGGACTTCTGGCAGCATGACCTTGCGCAAACAGAACATCTGATCTCCATCCCAAGTACTCCATATATAAACATAGAAGCCCTAATATTACAAGAATCGTTTCTAAAATGATGGGCTCAATACCATGAGCCAAAGTCAAGTTGAATTGACCCACATTTAACCTATGTGCTCCATTCCAAAAGTAACTCCTCCCAACATAGAAAGTAACTCCTCGGTTGTCCCCTAAGACCAAGGGGTCCAATGTAACTTTTTTACACATAATGTGGGTACAATACTTTTCAATTACACACCTTTTACAAACTGTGATAAACAGTTGTTCAAAGACACTATTCCTAATCACTAGTAACTCCCTATTCAATGATTGTTTTAATCGTCATAAGACCAATGTCATATGGCAGAGTACCAACAATGGAATATCAAGTGTTCATCCAAGATAGACATCCTTTTCTCTGTGGACACATTATTTTGCAATATTACAAATATAAATTAATTGAATGATTCACAACGTGTACAAGATCTAGTTTCTTAGCCCCAACAACATGTATGCATGAATAGACCAGAGTGCTATGTATAGACCCATTAAATGTATTTCACTCAGTTTTTGCCACCGATTGTTTAGTTTTAGAATTTTGCAATGATCTGTTTGATTATCCGAATTTAAGATTCCATGAATAATGTTATATTTGTGAATATCTGTGTAGTTGTGCTTAACACTGTTATGTAGTATACTATATAGAAGACTCTGCTTTTTGTTTGCTCTTTCACTCAAGGTGCACACCTTACAGATTCTTTGTTTTCAAGCAGTATTTGAGAGGGTTCTACCAGTTTCAATGTATAGTTTGTTCTTCTCTTCACAATCATGTTTTTTCTCTTGAGACTGGTAACTTGCGTGTATTTGTGCTTAAAAATATCACTAATACAAGCTCTTTAGGTTTGTTAGCATTGATAATATTTTATGTGTTAGGTCATGACTGATTTTATTTATAGGTGATTCTGCCCATCTTCATTCATTTTATGGTGGGAAAGTTAAAGAGAGTGTGTTTTATCCCATATTTTATTGAATTTACTTTACATATTCTTTGTTTGCATGCTTTTTCCGGTCTGTATATGAGTTCCACGGCATAGTTTGTATGGGTTGGTTATTTGTTTAGTACTCATGACCCTGTCTTTGCAATTTATCTTTTCTGTGTCTATTATTAGTCTAGAGATTAGTAGATATTATTAACTAACCAGTGCTTGAATTTACAACAACCATATGATGACTTGCACACATGGTGAATTTAGGGGGTGAGGATTTTGTAACCTCACTAGAGCTCAAGCTTGTGCTGGGAACATATCAACAACCATGATCAAAATAACTGACAACTTTTTTTTCATTTTTATAATTTTCAGGTAGCTTCTGGTCAAACAGATACAGAGTTGAATACAGAAAATGCAGATGGTTTTGTGAATATTAAATCGGCTCCATTTTCACATGGAAATTTAAATGAAGACGTTGAAGGTAATTGTATGAGTTCTGCGTGGAACACTGATGATAAAGACTGGGTTTTATGTCCAGTCTGTGGAAAGAGCATACAAGGAAGACACATTATCATAAATGAACATCTTGGTATGGGATTCATTATTTACTGTATAGTCATGCTTATGTTTCATAGATACCTTGTAGTAGGACACTGCTATTGCATGAGAGCAGAAAGGAAAGTAGTTTTTAAATGCCCATCATTGTGTCAATATTCAATTTGTGTTCATCTATCATTTAATACACACCCTTGATATGAGTGACCATGATGGCATTCACTCTAGATAAAATACTTCATGGGATTTGTTTTTAAATATCTAAATGACAAAACGTTAAAAGGAGGTAGAGGATTAACCTACCTCAGACAATAATTACCACAAAATACAAACTATTCAGGAAATTGTTAATCTTCTTTTTCATTTGCTACCATTTTATTTCAGTGGAGTAAAAAATTTTCTAGAGACTTGGGGTTGCCAATGGTTGGAAATGGTTTGGGAGATGAATGGTTGAAGTTGTAACTTGTTACTATTAAATCTTGGTTAGGGCAGAGCAGTCTCATGTTTGTACTGATCAAGAATTCCGACAGAGTTCTTACAAACACAATAAAAACTTGGAATGATTGGTTTGTTTTTGATGAAGTTATTTGGGGGTTCTATTGGGATCCTCTCTAAATGGAGCACGCTTTAGATTCCTTACCATACACGTGCACATTGGAAGGTATACCGTATCTTCTTGGTATGATTAAGGTGTTGGACCTAGTAAGTTCTTCACCTAGGTCTTAATCAAACGTTATTGATGTGACCTTTTCACACATAACCTCATTGCAAATGGGGACCCCTCTACTTTTCAGTTCGCTTGGCACTTTTTTGGATTTGTTTCTTGGTAGTTTTGGGACCAGTCTCCTAAAGTTCCTCATGTTCCAAGTAGGAAGTGATGAATTTGGCTCCCCACCTTTCAATATTTTGAATTTGAAAGCTTTTCTAATTGAGAATTGTGATTTTAGATGAGAATTGAGTTGAAAGCCCTTTCAAAGATGAGCAGTGAAATTTTGGGTCCTTTGGTGAAGTTTCGATTTTTTAGAGATTTATATTTTTAGTAAGTCTTAGATTGGCTTAATTTCAAGTTTTGAAGTGGTTCCTATTTTTTAAGGTTTCCTACTTTTTAGGGATGTCTATTTTTAGTAAGCCTCAGGTTGCCCTAATTCTACTTTCAAATGAACTTTCTATTTTTTAGTAGGTTGGTTGAAGACAGGTTGGGAATTAGAAAATGGATATTCAGAAACATGATCAAAAGGGCAGCCCAAAAAGCATTAAGAGGTGGAAAAAGTTCAAAAATTGAAAAAAGCACTAAAATGGGGCCAGTGCTCAATGCATTGCTCATTTCTATGAAAGTGTGAGGATGGTACAATAGGGAGACATGTTCAATCGTTGGGTGAGCTCCAACGTCAAAGGCAATGTAGGGAAGTCGAGACAAGAGAGCATGAAAAGTGAGCTATTATGGCGAAGTGTTGGTTAAGCCCAACACTAGTAAGCGTGGAAATGAGATAATTGACGAAGTATGGAGGCATTCTGTCTACATGCCTATTGTGCGCCCAAATAGGGAAGTTAGAAATTAAATAGAAAGGTGTGAAACATGGAAGCAAACGACTAAGTGTTGAACTAACATGAAATGGCTAAGTGTTGATTAAAATGATAGAGAGGATGTAATGTGCAAACATGACTTAAGTTTGTGTGAAAGGAAGAAGGTGAAAGTGTTAAAAAATGACTATAGAATTCATGTGTTCAAGGAATTCTTATGAAAGAAAAAAATCCTCCAGTACATGCAAAGTGTGGTCAAGGTACTAAAATGCCCAATGCATGGAATTTGTTTCAAAGTGTGAAAATTTCTCCACAAAGTGCTGATTATAGGAGGCCAAGAAATTTGTTTGAAATAGAAAAATCCACTACACTGTCTCATACACACCCAAGAGCACATGAACTATGCCAAGGAACTTTTTCCAAGGCTTTAAATTTTTTTTTTTCTTACCTTAGATGCATTGAAAGATGTGGTTTCCACATACTCGGGAAATCTGTTCAAATTTCTCCACAAACATACTTTCCTAAGGGAAGGAAGGGGTTTTAAGACCAAAGTTCCCAGTCTCGGACTTGGCAAGGCCAACTCGACTCATGACTTGACAAAATAGCTCGCCAAAGACTCAACAAAGTGAAATAAAAACCCTTGAAATTTAGAGATTTTAAGGATCTAAAACTTGTTTCATGCACCCATTATGAATAAAGCTTAAAGACACAATAACATCATCAATTATGTTAAACTACTTGATTGCTGCAAACGTAATAGCGCTCCCTGTGTGTAGTATATGTGTTTCAAATGCAACAATCTCCCTTGTATTGATATTGGGAATGAGATAGAGAGAGAAAGGGACATGTCTATTCATTATGGTGCGATTAATATAATAATAATTGATAATTTAATTATATATAAATAATATTAATTTCTCCTAATAGTATTTTAGGCTTATATTTATATATAAATAATATCTCACATAAGATATATATATCTTCAATATTTTAGTCTTAAAGGATTTATTTAACAAAAGCTACAAAACATCAACACTCCCTCTTAGCTAGGGAGTATAAACACAAGATAGATATTACACCATTGGTAATATTAGGAATTACAAATTTTAAGGATATCTTTGATAAGAAAATCTCCATCATTTTAATATTGATTTTGATATCATGAGTATTGACCTCCTGAATATCAACAACACGTGATATTCACCAAATATTCTGAGTAATGGTCTAGAGAATATCGACACATGATATTCACCAAGTACTTAATAAAAAGGTAATGGCCTTTTGAATATCACATTACATGATATTCACCAAGTACTTTTGATATATCTATATAGACAACTCATAGACCGTCAATTGAATGACATCTAACACTTAGTTGCTGATTTACAAGACATAATCTATCATGATCTACTTAGATATTGACCATGTGACATCCATCATGATAGAAGGTTAGACTATTGTAAGATTGTCACCTTACTATAGTAACCATAAACAAACATCAATGAAAGATTGTCACCTTCCATGATGTTTCCACAAAGTTATGCAGTAACTTACATGACATTCATTGTGAACATTTCCCAGAGGGTAGAACAAAGGCTTTCACCTCAAACTTCTTTCTCGTATAGAAGAATGCATTAAGGTACATTTAAGGAAATCATTGATGTTGAGGCTCCCTCTCTGTGAGGGCTTCGATCATAACTCCAAGCTTGTCTTCAATAATGTACAAACATCACTCTGGCAGAAGGCTTGGAGAAAATATCGGTTGTTAGATCTTCAGTGATAACTCTGAATGAATAGCATTCCAAATATCCATCCATGGTTTAGGCATTCACATAAAGGCCCTTCAGTCTAAACACATGGAACTTCATCTCATGAATCATAGTCCTCTGACTGCTATAGTTTCCTGATCATTAGAGAGTCCATCTCAACATGGTCTATTCCTTTTGAATAAATATGATAAAGATCTCAAGGGTCAACTCAAGCACATCCTCTATCTACTCCCTTTGTCATGGAAATATACCTTGATTCATAGTAACATGAGTGAATGTACTAAACTTTGGATTTATCCTCAAGCTTGGCAACACTCGACATTAGGATAATTTGGTCCCCTTCTGAAGCTTCAAGTACATGCATCGACTTCCTTACTTCTTTGTTCAAGGTTTCTTCTAATGAAATGTCAGGCTCCTTTTTATAGAAGGATACTCATATTCCCAATCGTACAAGATATCTTGCTCCAACAGCCTCACTCTATCTAGCATAATCAACATATTATTACGAAGTAATTGGTAAAAATCTTGCTTGTTATTAACAAAGACCGAAAGGTCATTATATACAAAAGAATAAAACAATGTTTCCTTAGGAAATGATCGTAAATAATAGAATCATTCTATTCTAACAGAGAAGGCTAAAAAAGCTAAAGCTAAGTAATGCTAACTAGATATCTACAATAGAGTACCATTAACTAATAATAGACGATTATCTATTATCATAATACCCTCCTTGAATGGTTAATCAATCTAGAACACCAAGTTGTCCTTTGAATTTGACAAACTTATCAGGATCAAGAGGCTTGGTGAGAATATCTGCAGTCTGATCTGTGGTAGGAACATACTGCAAGTCTATAGTCCCGTCTTCAACTAGATGTCGCATGTAATGACAGTGAACATCCAAATGCTTGGTTCGTTCATGGAAGATTGGATTTCGTGCTAAGTTGATAATGCCTTCATTATCAACAAACAAAGTAGTCGGTCCTGCTGGTGAGATTTGCATATCCCCAACCATCCGACGAAGCCAAACAATTTAACATCCTATCTTAACAGTCCCTCTATATTCGACCTCTGTAAAGGAGAGAGAAACTCCCTGCTGCTTCTTACTGGTCCATGTGACTGCACCGGGTCCCAAATTGAACACATCCAGAAGTTGACTTTTTATCATCAACATAGCCCGCCTAATTTGAATTTGTGAACCCACTGAGTTTACGATTAGAACTTCGAGAGTACAAAAGTCCATAATCGGAAGTGCCCTTCACATAATGAAGCACACGCTTTGCTGCCATCCAATGATCAACCTTAGGAGCTGTCATAAAGCGTGAGATATAGCTGATTGCGAAGCTGATGTCAGGCCTAGTAGCAGAGAGGTAGATGAGGTTGTCTACTAGTTGCCTGTATGTAGTATCATCAATAGAAGGAGAATTAGACTTTGCAGATAACTTGAGACCTTTCTCCATAGGTGTAGATGTAGGCTTGCAATCTCGTATATAAAATTTGTCTAATAGGGCCCTCGCATATTTGGACTAAGAGATGAATATACCAGAAGACACTTGCCAAACTTCAACACTTAGGCAATAATGCATGAGCCCAAGGTCAATCATATCAAAAGATTGGGATAAATTTTATTTGATTTGCTGAATTAGAGATGCCAAACTGCCAATGATGATCAAATCATCCACATAAATAACTAGAAGGATGATGTCACTGTCAGTAGTCTTGATGTATAGATTTGAGTTTGAAGAACTTCTCTTGAAGCCTTGATTACTGAGGCACTTATCAATTTTTATGTACCATGTCTGAGGGGCCTGCTTCAAGCCATAGAGAGCTTTTACCAATTTGAGAACCTGATGGTCTTTACCAGCAACCTTGAAACCAAGAGGCTGCGTTATGTAAACCTCTTCATGGAGATCATCATTCAGGAAAGCACTCTCGACGTCCATCTGATGGACCTTCTAGCCAAACTGTGCTACTATGGCTAGGACTAATTTGATGGTGCTCATCTTTGTAGTAGGAGTAAAGGTCTCCTCATAATCAATGCCTTGACGCTAAGAAAAGCCCTTTGCCATTACATGGGCTTTGTACTTATCCAAAGTACCATCCGATTTGTATTTGATGTTGTAAACCCATTTGCAGCGAATGGGTTTCTTCCCTGGTGGAAGATCAGAAAGGACCCAGGTGTTCTTTAGCAGGCTCTGGTGTTCAAATGTCATGGTTTGTTCCCACTTTGGAATTCCTTTAGCCTCAAAAAATGTTTGAGGTTCAAACACACTATGAATGTTGGCCATGAGAGCAAAGTTAATAGACTTTGTAGGTTTGCTCTTTTTTCAAGCAATTCTCCCATCAATGAGCTCATCATCACAAAGATCAACAAGTGTCTTAGCCCACCACTCAGGCCAGAGAGGAGAATGACCAACATTAGTATCAGGAGATGCTTGGTGATTGGGTTCCTCATTAGAAGAATCTGGACTAAATTGAGGCGTAGCAGCTACAAATCAAGGTGATCTTGCAAGAGAAGCCGAAGGTATTTGTACAGGGATCAGTAGTATAACTGGAGTTGTAGGAGCTACTAGAGCTCTCCCATTAGGTGGACCTAATGGAAGCCGAACTCCCAAATCATGAACCTTTATAGGCTGGTCTGCTGGATCAGGAATAGGAGTAACATGCATGAATGGTCCTCGCTGCTCATCAAAGACTACATCACTACTGTAGATGTGATGAGATGTCTCAACATCGATCAGGTGGTAGGCTTTGTGAAGACTACTGTATCTAGCAAGCATGAGTTTCTGACTCTTGGTATCCAACTTGGTTTGTGACGCATTGGGGATCCAAACAAAAGCAAGAGAGCCAAAAATTGATTCTGGGCTTGCGATCTGACTAGGCCTGGTTGGTGTTTTAAAATGCTACAGGTTTCAAATTACCCTGATGAGAATATGGTACATCTAGGGGCAGCTAACTCCCATCTTTAACATACTATTTCAGACATTGGGTCAACTATAAGGCTAGACCCTTCTTCTACTTCAGGCTCTGCAAAACTTAGGCGGGTGGACCTCAGATTCAATTAATATGGTACCAGTGCTAAGCATATTCCTAAATCTAACAAAGCAGATAACAACCCTTAATTCTCCTATTAACTCATGCAATGACATAGCTCTGCAGTAGCTAAATGCAAGATAATGTAATTCATAAGCTGAGTGAGGGTTAGACTTTTTAGCTCTTCAACATGAAAGGGGAAAACATTTGATTAATGATGTTGATTTAAGCAAAACCCCAAATATGTAGCAGTAAGAACTAAATGATCCTATAACTGATCAGTGCCTAATCCATTGGGCAATTTCATGAATTCAATACATACATTTGTGATATCCAGGACATATTTCATACACCCAGACATAAGATCTATCCTATCACTTAGTGAATCAGACATCGGTGTTCATCAAGACCTCATTTTCATGTAATATCCTTCTCAAATAACTAGCAATTTTGTCAAACACATCAACCATTTACTTGGCCCTTTGTTCCAACAACAAAACATATCTGACATACAACCTTAAAGGGATGCAAATGGATCTTAGCTCTTTGTTCCTAGACCACATAAGACTACAGATTACTAAGATAGGAGACGAGAATCAGAATGAAACTAATGAAATTCTTGCTCATTTGTATTCATTTCCTTGAAACAATACAATCAAATGCATGAAATCAAAACATGAAAACACCTAACATATTAGAACTAGCTATATTATCTTTCCTACTGCTATTCATACAAGAGAAATTGCTAAAGAAAATGTGGTGTCACAGTAATGAAAACATGTCAAAACTGGGACCTTGGTTTCACAGATCTGAGTTAACCCTAGATTGGAACACACATGGTATCACAGCAATGACTCATTTAAAAAAAAAAAATTGGAACCAACCCCTTCAATGGATGAGAGAAAGAGAGATATAGACAAGAAGTGAATTCTTGGATTTGATCTGAAGATGACATGTGTCCACTTGAAATTCCCTCCGTTGTTGTTGCAAAACCTCTTTTTTCTCTCTCCCTTTTGCTCTGATTTGGTTTTCATTAATATTCTGTAACTGACTTGAAACATCTCTGCTGAATGATGAAAACTTTTGTGTCACCAAAAATCTGAACTGCGTCATGAAATGATGGTAGAAATTTGGGTTTAAACTGAATGAAGGTGACCAAATTCGACCCTAATTGCATTTTTACCATGTTTTACCCACATTTAGCTCATTACGATGCTAGAAAATAGTTTTGAACTTCTTCACTTGAATACAGTTGCAAGTTGGGAATCTGGGAGAAAACCTTGAATAACTTGAATAGACTGCTTCCTGTGCAAAAACAAACTCCATAATCGGAAAGTTTGTCTTCTCCTGGCTCTGGCGATATATAATATCGCTATATTTGCCTCTCAGAAACCCCTTGAAAGTCGATTTGAAAAACAATGCCTCCTTGTTATAACTATCTAGTCTGCACTTCTAATTTTCAAAAATTAAAAATATTCTAAGTTTACACTTTAGGATAAACCATTCTAGATTTAAAAGCCTACATGTCCACCTTTTTTGAAAAAACATTTTAAAAATGACATTTTAAAATTATTTTCTTTTTTGCTTCACCCTTCAATTTTGAGGTCAAACCTAATTTGACCAGCTGCCACGTGGAAGCCTCCGATTGGCCCGCTTGTATAGTCACCATCCACATCATTTCTGAGCGGGGCCCACTGACACGTGTCAGCTAGGCGCTTCCGTGCATTATAGTCAACAACTACTGATTGTGCAAGCAAGGAAGCGCCGTTGCGACACGTGTCCCCTGTGCCACATTAGCACCTCGAATCTTGTGCCAGGCTGGAGCCTCTTACCACTTGTCACTTCAGACTCATTCAACAGATGCCATGTGTCACTCTCTTATTTGTTCGGACATCCACATCATTGTTGATGAACTCTACCACCTCACCACCAGCTCGGGCCCACTGCCATGTGGCGCCCAGGCGCTTGCCCGCATTATTTAACTTTTGCGCATCTTCGTGAAGTGGGGAAGCGTCGGTCGTTGATTTCGTCCATGTGGCTTCATCCTGTGCATCAGGTACCATGTCATCATGCGAGCACTTTGGTTTACAATTATTATGTCATTGCCTCCAGCTGGCTGTCCACGGGCCCCACGTTGCAAGTTTCTCTTGCCTCAAAAGGTGTGTCATGTTAACACTATGTTATTGCACAAAGGCGTATTTAAACATTTAAAAGCTTCCAATACGGGCAATGTGGGATTTAAAACCTCTCATAGTTTTCCCTCTCATTGCGAACTTCAGGCGTCTTCATTTGATGTGGTCTCCCTTGTGGCTTGTTTCTCTGTTAAGACAGTCTTCAAACCTTTAAATCATCAAGCTCCTGCAAATATTGTGAAGGCTGCTGCGTGGGGTTCCTTTTGACGTGGAACTCTCTCAAAAGGCAGTTCCTCCTCTGCTCCACACGTTGCCTTGTCTTCAAACGTTTTCCTCCAGCGGCTTTGACTACGTGGATCTCTTACCTCTGCTGCCTTTTGTGTTGGGATTGACCCCTCAGCTTCTCCTTTGCATACAACGACTTATGCTTTCAACATCTGGCGTCTTCTTTATTGGACGGGAGTGCTTTGTTATCTAGCAACTTCCTCCATGTCTATGCGTGGGTCTCTGACTGCTCTTAAACTCATGTGGGTTCTCCTTTTAAAATGGCCCCTTTTGTGGGCTTCCTTGCCCATCTTGGCGTGAACATTGCCCCTGCCGCTGAGGAAATTGCTCCTCTTGTGAGCCATATTTTTCTTCAAACTGTGGACTCCCTTGTTGATGCTTGTGTTCTCTCCCAATCTCAATGTGCCGCCTCCTCTCATGCGTTTTCCTCCATTTAGCTGGCGGCTTTTTGAAGTTTTCTTTCTCTTTGCTTTATTTCCAAATACCCAGGCATATTGTTTAGCCTGTTCGGCAAGCTTTGCCAACTCGTTTTTGCCAAAATAAAACATTAGAAAATTTCCCAATTTCTTAACCCCTTGTGTCTCCTTTAATGTGGTATTCCTCTTGATTTGGAGTGAGCTCTTCTTTGTCTGCTTGCTGCCGCCTTTTCTTGCTGCTTCACATGGTGGCTTCCTCATTAACCAATTCGATTGTGAAGATGGAAGGCTTTCAATCATCCTTGAGCTGTCCACGTTCAGAACATAACTATCATCACTCACAAAGCTCAAGCATCCACCTTTTTGTGCATCTTTCTCCCTCCTGCTCTTCTTTTGAAAGCTTTATATCACCATCTTCAGGCATCTCAGCTTCTGCCTGTTCTCTTTCATCCCTCTCAAACTTCTTGTCACTTATTTAAAAGAACTTGCCTAAACATAACTCTTTCATTGTCTCTATAGAACTCGGGCAATTTAGCAGCAAGTTGAACACAAAATTTTGCATACATTTCATAAAATGTTGGTTCCATCAATGCTTTGTCAAATATTTGAGATATTACACCTGTAAGGTAGACTGCAGAATCGATATTGGCTTCTTGGACCAACAAAAAGAGAGTCTCAAAATTTTGGGGTGTCAGTTTATTAAGTATGGACTTTATCTTTCTCTGTTTTGACTTTTCCTCTTCAGAAACCTTGCCAACTTCGTCAATACTCTCTTTTATTTCATTTGATAATGTTTCCCTTCCGATTGCTAATATGCATGTCTCCACACTTTTAATTGTTCAACTTGCTGATGACTAGGCACCCAAAGAAATTGTGATGTTAATTTTATCTTTTTAAACTCATAATGATTTAAACCATTACCAATTTCTTCTTAAACAAATCTTTTATATCCCAATGCCTTATTAATCTGTCAGAAGTAGCCGAGCCCTGAAGTGGGTCCGGCTAAATTTTTTTTTCATTTTCGGACAACTAACATGTCAAATTGATCCATAGAACATCTGATACCGATTTGATTAAGAATCAATCAGCTTGCATCATTTTTTCAACTTTTTTATTTCACCTTTTTCTGCAACTTGTCAACTTTGTGCCAGGAGGTCCTTTGACTGGCTTTAAAAACTGACCCAAACACTTGATCGGGCTTTGAAATCCAACACACTGATTCTCTGTTCTGCACACTTGTACCATGTCGAATCTCTTCTCATGACAAATTCTCAGTCAAAAGATATTGACTGTCAAAGTTGCCCTCTTAGAATTGCCTGCAAGAAAACAAGTCGGAAAATCATAAAATGCATTTGGATTTGGCTTTGAAAATTGGGTAAACGGACACTTGGGGAAATGAAAATTGGGGCATTGGTTCATTGTTACGAGGATAATATAAATGTACGATTAGGGCTCATGAGAAATAATTGGGTACAAATGGCGAGCGGTTAAAGTAGGTTGCTTAGAATTTGTATCTTGGAAACAATGTTAGAAAAGCGTTTTTTGCAAATGGAATGGACTTGGGAAAGTGTGCAAACGGATTTGTCAAGACTTAAAAATTGGCACACTTAAAATATTTTTAGAGGACAACACAATTGTATAATCCATTTAATCTCACCTATCATAGATCTCAAGTTATAACATCCCGAACAGGGGTACCGACCAATCTGCATTTCATGACACCAGTGAAACTATCTAAATTGCAAACAGAATTGCGTTTGAAAATTGATCAAATGGATAAGCTCAATATTGAAACATAGCAAGTTTTTGACCTCTAAAATGTAGCACAAAAGGAATTTTAGCATTTCGGTCAATTGGGTCGGAATTACAACAAATCAAACAGGGCTTCCTAGAATTAAGAATAAATTGCATTAGCATGACAATAATAAATGACCAACTTTGAGGGATTCAAAACCTAGTCAAACAGATTCGAAACAACTCGAAATCTGAAGCATAGGCTCTCTGTTATGGACACTAAACACTCCCAAAGTGGTGAGTCATGAAACATTATTGGGTGCTAGATATTCAATTGCGAACACAGTCTCCTGTTGCTGTTTGACACTAAAGCAAAAATGCAGATTTGACAAATGCTCAAAATGGGACTTCACGAAATAGCTCGAAATGGCAGTTTATCATCATGAAACAATTAGGCATACTGAATGAAAGGTGTTAGAAACATTAAACACCGCTTGGGGCTCAAAAGTATAGCCGGGTACATTTGCATCAAAAAGCGTTTAGAGGACTTTATTTTTCTCAATGGTACTCAAAATCAGGGCTTCAATTTTGAGTCCCAACATGCCTCTTCCAGAGTTTTACCTTTGACTATCACTGTGGG
The DNA here is from genome assembly GCA_028749045.1 of Cupressus sempervirens. Taxonomy (NCBI): domain Eukaryota; kingdom Viridiplantae; phylum Streptophyta; class Pinopsida; order Cupressales; family Cupressaceae; genus Cupressus; species Cupressus sempervirens. The sequence continues at coordinate 802,175,484 of CM053783.1, read as the reverse complement.
TGACCGGTTCAACAGATAAATTGCAGTGTTAACTGCTTTTGCCCAAAACTTCTTCGGAACATGTTTGTGTTCGAGCATAGATCGAGCCATCTCAGTGATTGTTCGGTTCAGACGTTCAACTACACTATTCTGTTGTGGCGTGTGGGGTGTGGTCAACTGGTGTTTGATGTCGTGTGTATGCAAGAAGCTAGAGAAAACATTAGAACAAAATTCCTCCCCATGGTTTGATCTAAGAGTAATAATAGATTTCCCAGATTCTTTTTCAACTAAAGGTTTAAACTTTTGAAATATAGGAAATGCATCTAATTTCTTTTTAAAAAAAGACACCAACATTTTTCTATTGAAATCATCAACAAACAACAAAAAATACTCGGATCCAAGAATAGGAGTGGCCATAGGGCCGCAAATATCGGCATGAACAAGTTGAAGTACCTAAGAAGCTCGACATGAATTGCCACTGGTGAAAGGTGTGCGATGTTGCTTCCCAGCCTGGCATGCATCACAAACTCCAAGTTGCTGAGTCTGAATCTCTGGCAATCCAAAAACAAGCTCATCCCGAACAAGCTGTGAGAGATAATACACATTTAAGTGCCCACATCGCTAATGCCAAAGTGGGCTGACAAAAGACCGCCGAGTAGCCATAGCTAAGTCTCGAGAATCACTAGAATTAGTAAGTCTGAAAGACCATGATCCTCAAGACTCATTGCAATAGTAGACTGAGTTACTCGATTAGTGATGGTGCACTGATGTGAATTGAAGATGACATCCAAGTGTGGAGAATGTCGCATCAACTGACTGACTGAGTAGATTTAGTTCCATTTGTGGAACGTAGTACACATTGAGGAATATGAGATTCCTCCCAACAAACTGAATCTGAATGTTGCCTTTGCCGACAACTGTGTACTCTTCTCTGCCACCAAAAATAATAGAGTCCGAATAAAGCTGGTAGTTAGTAAACCAGTCTCTGCGGTCAGTGAATTGACGAGAGGCACTTGAGTCAGTGTACCAGGCAGATGACTTCACATGATCTGTAGGTCTTTTAGCACTGTAGGCACTGTTTGCTTTGGGCTGCGAACTTGATTGCTTAGATTGTGCAGCTAATCGTTTCCAACATTCAACCTTCATGTGTCCAAACTTTGGAGCAGTAGTTGCATTGAATGTTCTTTTTTCGTGAACCATCTGATGTTGGAGCAAAAGACTTCTTTTGAGATGGCTGTTGAAACTTGCCTTTATCCTTTTGAAAGGATTTTGCAGCAAAGGCTTGCTCTGTGGAGGTGGAGCTGTTACCAAACTGTTGTTTCCACCGATCTTGCTGAAGCAGAAGTGTGCAGAGATTAGTGAACTTCAAATCAACACTAGAAGACATGATGTTGAGAGTCTCGATAAAATGCTCATAGGACTTTGGGAAACTCCAAAGAGTGATAACTACAATACCCTCTTCCTCCATCTTGTGATTGATGGCAAGTAACTGATCACGGATTTCCTGAATCCGATTTAGGTGTGCCTGGAGCGAGGTGCGCTCATTCATGACAATAGAGAATATAGTGTTCTTCAGAAAGAAAACACTGCTTTTGTCAGAAGTCTCATGAAGACCTTTGAGCTGTGTCCAGATCTGAGCAGCTGTCTTGCTGGATAGAATCTGAGCAAGCTGATCATCAGCCGTAGATAATTTGAGAAGCATCACTGTCTACAATTATTCAGGTCCCATATATCTTGATTAGGACCAGGAGAAGTCAGACACTTCGTAATACCCAGAACAAGTTGATTGGTGTTCCGATATTCAAAAATTGCAATGATCCACTGCTTCCAAGTGGCATAATTTCGACCATTGAATTTGGAGTTGTGCTTGAGCAGAATGTTTGTCAAAGATGCCATGGCACGATTTTCAATGAAAAAATTTCTCAATGGAAAAACTTGAAAATTTGTGAAGACACGTTCTTCAAGGCAAAAATTGGAAGACCTAGAAAACTTGAAGAGTGACCCAAAAGAGAGCTCGAAAAACCTAGAAGAAATATGTTGTTTTTTGGATCCACTAGCTTGAAAATCGAGGCATGAAAAAAATGGACGACAACCCAGTTGAGCTCTTGAAAACCCGACCAAGAATCTGTAATCAATTTTTTTTTCAAGGTCAAAAATTTGGGTTTTGAAAAAAAACGTAGTCGACAGCCGTGAAAGCTCGGATTTGTAGAAAAATGGCAGAATGCTGTAAAAAGATGCCCGAAAATGGATGATGCTAGTACTGAAAGAGGCATTTTGGTTGTAGTAGTCAAGAAATGACCCCGAATGCTGCAAGAAGTCGTGATTTTTGCAAGCATAGATCACGATTCGTATCAGATGTTTTGCTGCAAGAAGCGATTTTTGATACCATCTACAAATGGCAGAATAGGGTTTAGTTTATCAAACGTTGCAGGAGTTGAACATGCCATTGATCTGCCACGATGAGGTTGTGAGACAGAAGAAAAAACAAAATTTGAAGCTTGCGATTTGCAAAGGCAAAACCACAATTTTTGCTGCTCATGGAGTCCCAAACGGAAACCCTAGTACAAAATTTCAAAAAACAAAGGATTTTGATACGATGAAGCAAGGATCACAAAAAAATAATTTCAAAAATGGGTTTGATAATTTCGAAGAAGAAATTATGATTTTTGAAAAAAATTAAGAAATAGGGCTCTAATACCATATTACTAAGTAATTGGTAAAAATCTTGCCTATTATTAACAGAGACCAAAAGATCATTATATACAAAAGAATAAAATGATGTTTCCTTAGGAAACGATCATAAAGAATAGAAACATTCTATTCTAACAGAGAAAGCTAAAAAAGCTAAAGCTAACTAAAGCTAACTAGATATTTACAATAGATTACCATTAACTATTAATAGACGATTATCTATTATCATAATACATATGATTAATGAAAAACCACTTTGGAGCTATTGGGAAAAGATTGAGTGTATGTAGTAGTAAACTTGTTGGTTGACATAAGATCATAGTTATGCTTCACTGTCTAAAACTCGTCATGAATTTCGCAGACGAACAAGAAAGTGTTTGTCAGATTGTAGTCAAAGTCTGAGCTCCCTCTGCTGCTTGATCCTTCTTAACTAGCATAGAATGGTAGCTGCACCGCATCCACATCAGTCATTCTGCCTACTCCTGCATATGGGCTCTGCACACTAAGCACAATTTTCAATGTCACTAAAACATTGACACAAGTCAAAAATAAAATATATGCAGTGGCCATTTGTTGTACGTTGTACACAAACATATCAGTGATCTTTTCAATCCTTATAATCTCCTACCATTTTTTATTAGAATTCATAACTTTTCTTCAAATGATGGTAATAATAAGGTATCAAAGGACTTTGACTTAATGCATGAACAGTCAGTTGTTAAACCCCCTCTGTCATCCCCTTTTATCTAGGCAGCCAAACTTCTTTTCGAACTGTAAATAATAATTTCTGTGGTAACAAAGAGTTTCTTGATATATTTCACCATACAAAAGTGAGTGCCTTCACCATACAATGCTCATAAATTCTCACCAAAATATAATATACAGTTGAACTAGTCATTAATCAATATATTCGATGGCTCCCGAAAAATCCAATAAGTTGCATCCCTTTCTAGAAATCCATCTTTTGTGGGTTCAATATACAGAGTTCACTGTCTTGCTATAACTATTGGATATCTACTGTTGCTGGAGCATATCGTTCCTTATAGATGTTTTCAGGGGTACTTGACTTGGAAAGTTCTATAAGGGGCTAATTTATAGTGTCCTTCATATACTCCCCAGTTCATGATGATTGCTAAAGCCCAAATGTTAATCTCCATTAATACATATGATCCATTTCTTCATGCAAATAATAATTTTGTCATTTATTTTTGATCCATCTCCATGATATTTGAATTTGTACTTAATACCAACTTCTACTCTGCCAATCCTCTCAATTTGTTGACATCAATGGCAAACATAGCCATGAATGCAACACACGGTCATGCTGTCAATCTCTCCAATGTTCCAGCAATGGTAGGATAATCCCCCATAGGAATATCATCAACATTCATGCTAATAATGTCATCTTTCATAAATGTACCTAGTAGTAAAACTAAAGTTACTTATCTTTAGATAGTAAATATTAATAATAATTTAATAACGAATATTGAATTAACTATACTTGTAAGAGTGGCAAATTCCATCCACTCCGAGTTTCACCAGCGATCTCAACGTCAAACTTCTTACCAATGCAACTATATGGAAATCCTTTTGGGAGAAAAGCACTTAAGGACTGCTTGGATCTACTGTCCAAATCCAGCCACAAAGACGACATTGTTTCACAAATCATTGTAGATGCCACTCCTGGCTACTAAGCACCAGCTTAGCAAGATGACCACAAAATTTCTGCCTTCTTGAATATAGCTTCTTCAATGGATGATGATCATTTTATGGCAGCATTCATTAAACCTTCTTTCAGCTTCTTCACGAATATTTGCCTTTTCAAAAATCTGCTACAATAAGTTTTATTTGCTACAAATCTAAATAATATTTGCATTTAATTGCTAGCATTCTACCTTCCATTTCAACTTCTATTTCTACCCCAATCATGCCTTTCCACTTAATAGGGTTGGCCTTCTCAAGGCGGGCTGGCCACATAATTGTTTTTAACTCCATTTTTCTCAAGTTGGATGACCACACAAAGAGGGTTCAGCCCTTGCAGAAGAAGCCCCAAATCATATTAATTTAATTCTCTGAAAGATGAGGTTGTCTACATGTATTCAAATTAAATTTCTGATACGAGAGTCAGCCATTCATTCACTGATTTCAGTGCTGCCTTGAGAGAGAGTTGACCACCATATTCATCTTAATAGATGCATGAATGGAGCGATAAGTGGCCTTTGGGATTCGACATGCAATTTTCTCCCATGACAGTGTTGTGATGTACAGTCCTTTGACGTCAATGACAACAATATCTCCAACAATAAAGCTTTATTAGCTAATAATTAGGGTCTAGGCAAAATGGGCTGCTGTATCTTGTAAGGTTAGCTTTAGAGTTGTGACAAGATCTTTTTCTCAGATGCTCTTTTAAATACTCACTAGCTATTCTATGATTATAATGATCAATTGTGGGATTTTCTATGTCTTTGTTCAGTGTTTTTGTTTTCCTTTTTACATTAATATGCAGTGGTGTGTTTTTATGTTATATTGTTTGTTGCATCTATCCTAATTAGTAAATACATGATATCTTTCAGGACTCATATATGTGGACTGTGAACATCCTTCAGTGCCATTTCTTTTCTTGTTGCAGATATGTGCCTTATGAGAGGATCTAAAAGAAAACTTACTCAGTGCACGCTATTTCAATTCAATGTTGCTTTATCTTCCAAAAAGAAGACTGATGCAGATAAAGATATCAAGAATCAGAATATGGACAAGAAACTTGTATCTGATGCTATAGGTGCTGCAACACTGACTTCTATCACAAAAACATTAAGCAATGTTAAAAACGAAACTGCTAGTTTCAATGCTAGAAAATGTGACTCAAAAACTTCACCTAATATGAAATTTAGCACTTCAAAAACATGTATGAGTGTTGGTTTAGATAAGACAATGGCTGTTGAGGATTTTAGCAGCAAAAGTCTTAAAACTTTGTCTATCCTCGGCGAAGAAGATGTGGGGTACAGGGACATGTTATTAGATAATCAAATAGAAGTACATGATTTGGCAGGGTTTAAGGCAGGTAAAAGAACAGTAGAGAGTATAAAGACCTTGGGTGAATGTAGCACAGTTCATGAATCCAAGAACATGAATATTAATTGTGAGAAAGCTTTTGAGTATAATGGGTTGGTGACCATGTTATCTACTTTAATTGAAGAAGATGGGGCATATGCTCCAAAAGATAGCTTAAGTGGTCCAAGATTCTTCCCATTAGAAGAGACAGACATGATATCTAGTTCTTCAAATGCACAAAATCGAATGCCTAACGAACGAACAGATCGTAAAAATCACACGAACAATTTGTTTCTCGGGACATTAGATTCATTAATTGTTGGTCGCAAGTTCAACCAGGAAAGCAAGGTGGAGCAAGGAGCAAGTATTTCAGTCATAAGAGAATTACAGAATCCCAAGGATAAAAATGCCATCAAGGTTCTATTTGCTTCTGCTTTTTGCATTTATTTGAACATCAGATGTAATTCATTATTATAGAGTTTGAGCAATATTTCTGTTGTTCTGCTGCATCCTGTCTAGGTAATTTATCAAGGCTCTGAATATGGACCTGCACTTGGTCACCTTCCACGAGAACTAGCTCTTCATCTTTCTCTTCTTCTTGATAATGGCAGCGTAGATGTCCAGGTAGGCTACTCCTAAATCATGGACTGAAAAAGCTTAAAAAGCGTACAATTTATTTTGCAGAACATTTTTGGTTCTTGATAAAAAGGCAGTGAAATTGGGAACAGAGATTGCTTTCTATTTGAAGTGAATTCTTTTCTTCATATCAAAAGAAAGGGCTGTAAGGTCAAGTCCATTAGGTAACATAACATGTCGAAAAGCCTCTTGTGAATGATTAGGACTATCTTGTGTCTGGGTCAGATTCTTTGATTCTTTTTGTTTTGATATTTGCTGAATTCCTGTTCATTATACCTTGTAGATAAACCAGGTAGTATGCCTGTAGGGTTTTCTGATAATATTGGTGAAATAGTACCATACATGTTTTCTCACGGTCTTTCTGTGTGCTCATTTGATAATAGTTTATACCAAATCTTTTAATTGGACTAGGATTTTGCAGGGCATCATCACATGTATTCCAGATAATTCTTTTGCTCCAGTACCAATAAAGCTTTTTTGTCAGAAGATACAGACCAGTGATCAAGAAGGCTTTGATGAAAGAGAAAAACTGCTCAAGTCTACTTGGATGAAAGTTGTTCGCACAGTTAAACTATTGAACAGTTTTCCGTCAGATACTCCCAAGTATCAGAGGAACTTCATAATTATGATTCGAAGTGTACTGCAACATCATTCTCACTTGTTGATTGATGATGAGAAGTCATTGTTAGGTATATACTTACACTCATTAGTTTCTTAAATGCGAGTTTGTTGAACATTTTTGAACAGCTGGAAATACTTACATTTTAAATCATCGTCTTGCAGAATCTTTTCAGTCCTTGTCAGGCAATGCCCAAAGACTTTTTATTCGGCTCTATCAACGGAAAGGTTGTCTTGTTATTTTACTTCACTTGCCTTCAATTTCATTTAAAAGTAAAGAATTGAAAATGCATTATAGCTACCCATTGTTCTATCTTCCATGTTAACTTTAAATATGCAAGCAAGATGACATACGTCTTGTTTGATTTTGCATTAATTAGAAATAGTCAGTATGGAGGAGATTTAGGAACTGTTGAGATTACGTCTTTGCATTGAGTCAAAAGACATGAGAAGCAGAAAAGTGCATCCCACCAACATAGTATTAAAGTAAAAACAAGAGAATGAAAAAAGGTACAAAAATGTTTATCGAAATTTGTATAAAACATGCTTAAGAAGACAGATGAACTAGAACTTGTGATATAATGTTATTTTTGATATTAATATATGTACTGACAAAAGTTAAAAACATAAAAGCCTTGTATTATAAAGATGTAACCAGTACAATTCAACCGGCATTGCAAGGAAGACAATCACAAGCTGATGAACAGGCATAGGAGAACCAATCAAGTTTAGATGTCAGGGAGCAGAGTTCCATCAAGACAAACACGAGACAAACGTACAAGAAAAAAGGCCTAGATCTGTTATGGCTAAAATACAAGTTGACATGTGAGTTGTGGAAGATCTATGACTATACCTATTCATTATGCACTCCCCCCCTTAAATAAATGCAGTATAAATAAATTGGCTTTAGATTAGATGTTTGCAGCAAATTTAATCCAGGAAATCAAAGGGCAATTTATGTGCCCTTTCCTTAAGGCTATCCTCCAAATTCTTATGCATGCTCTCTGATAATACCCTACATTTGCTTAACGGATGTCTGTTCTGTGGATGGATGAATCTGCTAGTTGGTTGCTTGAGCTTGAGTAGGACTGGATCTGCCAGCCTTATTCTTCATAGTTTATACCAGAAGCATAATTAGATTGGCTTTTGTTGCATTTGGGAAAAAGTTTCAATGGAATCATGGAGAGATTTTTTCAATGGTCTGCATTTTGCACCTTGGAAAAGTCATGATTTGTTTTAAATTATCATTTGTCTCACTTTATTTTAGCATCAAGAGGTGAATGTTTAGCATGAAGAGATGTCAGTTCCGGGATACATTTTCATAGAGATGGCATGGAAACTCCCCAATCCTCAATGTTTTTGCACATCTTCTCAAATCTGCTTCTGGTTAATTGATAACTTAATGCAGAGCTATGTGTATTTTAGTAGCCTTTGAAAAGAGAGGTCCCTCATTGGTGGCTCCATTTGAAAATTACTGATCAGGATTACATCTTCTGTCTGTTGTATGTCGTAGGTGAGACTCTTGATATGTCAGTACTGCAATCTCTGTTGGTAGGCATGGAATTGGAAGCAATACAAAACATGTCACAGTTACTGCAGGACTTAAGAAGTACATTGTGGTAGCATAAGGCAATGTGCAGTACCTCTTAACGGCTGATAACAGACTAAGAGAGAGGGATACACCCGTACATCTTTATAAACTATATTAGCAATCCATCTATATTGGACAGAGATATGTAAAGAGGAAGAAGAAAGTACAGATGAACGAATGCATCATAAACATTAACATAAGATATATATCAGCAAGCAGGTGTCATTTATATATCTATGCTTGTGGTATGAATGTACATTGTTTATAAGAATATCTGATATTGATAAATGAATGGAACAATCTTATGATTTGTGTATATCTTTCTTTTGTTTACATGTTTTTCTGCCACAACTATTTTGGTTTCCTTCCTAATGTGTTGCCTTGTGGTTAACTTTTTGATTAATTTATCCGAACCTTGGATCTACATTTGTTGTCGACAATTTCCTTGATCTTGACCTCTTGGAGTTACTGGTAGAGTTTCTTTTCCAAGTTCAGATGGAAGAGACATTGAAAAAAAAGCCCATGGAAGGGTTAGTAATGGTGAAAATGGAGTTGTTATTGCTGGACATGTGTATCCATTGTGATAGGTTGTAAAGGGCATTTATATGTGTTTAGTTGGGTCATAACCTGTGCTAAACCCTATATGCTATGGCAAGTATTTTCATGAAAAGTCTTGATTCTTGTGAATATGGAAACCGTGTTTTAGTGTGACTTGACTATTTAGCATGAGAGGTGTGAGAAGTACATTCTTTTTCCTTTACAATATATGATTTGTTAATTGATCTTACGGTGTGATAGAAATGTTGATTAAAAAATTGACATATTTTTTTTTTTTGAAAAAACTTGTTATTAGTATCAAAACCATGCAATCTTGAGATGTTTAATCAATTAGGGAAGTAATTGTAGTTTGACAATACAAGTGAGGTTGTTTGGGGGATGTATTACAAGAAGCATGCAAATATTGATTAGAAGATTTGGCAGTGTTGTTAATGATTCTCATCTAAGATATGTAGGGCAGATTTAAAAGACCACCTAGAAAGTTAATTGGAGTGTATGCATATTAGTAAGTGGAAAAATGTGATGTTAAAGAGTGGGTAGGTATTGGCTATATTTTAAGTTGGTAATGGGCGTGATGAGTTGCGAGGAAGGTCTTGTAGCCTCTAGTGAAATGGGAACCAAGTAGACAAGTTGGGAGGAAAAATTTAATGAGTAATTGGTTATTTGTGTAGGTATAGGAATGATTACTTGGGGAGGGGGCGGGGGATGAATCAATAATCACCAATCCAATAAAACTTATTGCCTCGATTAAACTTAATCAAGCAGATTCATTGATTAGAACCTCTTTAACCTATAACAACATCTTCGGTTATATGAAATTCACATAACACACAACATATAAAATAACATCCACACCAGAGTAATACCATATATATCTTGTGGAAACTTGATTAGGGTAAAAACCACGGTGTGAGAACGATGCCCACAAATATTTATACTCTTGTAGAATATGCCCAGTTAAGAGCTTGCCCAATTAAGGGTTCAAAAAGCATTGTTAAATGCTACCGAATCAAGAGATTTCCTTGTAAACCTGTTAAAGCCTTTCCCTTGTTAGGAGTAACCTTGTTAGAGGATTTCAAGCACTCTTTTGAGAATGCCACTTGGTTAGAGGATTTTATAATAGACTTGTTAGGGCCATCTAGTTAAGGGATTTTACTGTCACAATTGTTAGGGAGTAACAACTAACAAAATGATCTGTAGTTCACACTTTCATTGCTAAATCAGATCCAATACAGTTCCTCAAACATCAACATACCACTCTCTGAACCTCTGTTCCGATTTTGTAACTTTCCTATGTGATCGCACCTTCCTTCGACATCCAAGCACACTAACAATACTCTCTGATCTGCAATGCTATCTTCTTCCTTAAGTAGCTTCACTTCAATCACAAACCCTAAATCTAAATCCAATGATCCAAATTAACTATAGCAAATCTAATCTTTGAGTCGGCATCACAATTCATCTTTTCTATAAGTTGTTTTGACCTTGTAGAAACTTCTTAATGAATCCATCCTTTAAACATATTACCTTGAGCTTTGTGTCATCACCTTATGCCTTAAATTATGCTTTTGCTAGAAGGTTGTCTAATACAATTCACTCTTCACAATCATGTCTCAATTCTTCATCAATTGTTCCTTGTTTGTCAACAAGACTTGCCTGTTTTCTGATAAGCCTTCTTGTATTCTGATAAGATCACTCATCCTTTGTTTCAATAAGTCCACTTCCAGTTTACCGATAAGAACTTTAGGTCAACGATAAGAAAAGATTCTTTCCTATAAGCCTGGCTAGTTTACTATAAGCTCTCATATCTTCCAATTGATTAAATCATCATCATCATTTGTACTCATTATAGAATCTTGTCTTAACTAAATCATCTCAACATCTTCATAAATCATATCCAAGAATCAAATCAAAAATTCCTTCATAGATTTGACAAATCATTTTAATCATTCAACTGTTCTCATTGTCTTGTTCCAGCTGTTACCTTGTTTGATTCCTATCTTGAAACTTTTACACAACATCTCTGTACTGTAACTCGTGGTTTCTTCCTATAAATATGTGATAACAAGTCAAAACAACATGCCAAACAGTTTGACATCAACGACATCAATATAATTGATTATCTTGATTGTGTAAGCCTTATACCAACAATCAACAATATCCATGCTAACAATATCAGTTGCAACTATACTCATCCAGTCAACATATTTAGCTTATTAATCAGTTATGCCAACAATTTGTACATGATTTGATGAATAGCCTCTCTAAGCTCACTGTGCTTTGGATCTTTGGGGTATGTTGCCTTAGTCTTTGTAGTTGTGGTAAGTATTCTGATAAATGCTATCTAGTGTTACATTGGTTCTGGGAGCAGGAGGAAAAAGGACCTCAATTTGGGGACAATATGGGGATGGCAGGGGAGGGGGAGGAGGTGCGTTGTTTTATATACTATATGCTACAAATCCGGTACTTGAAATGCTAGTTATGAAAACATGTATAACAATATAAGTAAAATAGCAAAATTGAAAACGCTAAACACTAAATACTTGCACATTGAACAATGAAACATTGAATTACTATTTAGAAATTAGAATACTAAATAAAATTTGTCAAATCAGCGAGAAGATTTCTATCATTTAAAATATGTCATATCAATGATTATAATGAGTAGTATGATATTAGAACAAGCACAAAATGTCAAAATGTAGTGAAGGGAGGCCTCTAATCATCCCTGAAGGAAACCCCCTCATCAGTGGAATTCCATAAAATGTGTATTGTTATGGTTGATAATATTGGTTATTTGTCAATGTATTTATTGTCTATATTAATTTTGTTAACACTCTCGGGTAGTTGTTGTATTGGTTGGTTGACGATTGTGCCCCTCTTGACCATAGTTTCGAGAATCGCAGTGATTCACGTGATTCGGCGACACATGTTGGGTCCTTTAAATATGTCATGTACCACAAAGGAAAGGGGAAGGGGATGGTCAGGTAAAATGTAATCTTTGGCAGAACATCTCTGGTCTTCTTCTATGCTATGTATTCCTGAGCTAATAAAGATATCTTTTACTCCTTTATCTAGTATGCACTGCCATTTGTATTAGTATTCCATATATGTAAATTACTAGGTACAATACTAAACATTTTTGTGACGTTGCTTTGAAAGAAATCAGATCAGCTTTGCGTGATTCATGCCCTTGGATCCCAATAAAGGCAAGAAAAGGTCATTGGGTGGTCAAGACCAAGTGATCAGACAATCTTCTAAGAATTGTAGAACAAGGAGAATGTAGATAAGAACTGTCCATACAAACATCATTAGATGAGGAATATGAAGAAAATCTTGAACTGATTGACATATTGCACGGTATTGAGAACCTATCCATCTCAAGAGGACCTTCAGACAAAGGGAGTAGGATCTAAGGGTTGGAAGTACTCGAGGTGTGGGGGACACTAAAGGTGTACGTGTGGAGGATGTGTCTATGGTTGAGAGTATAGGGAAAGCGCCAAAATGTAGTGGTCAGAAGAGTCTACTTAGGTTTGACACACAAGGGGGCAATTAGGTGAGAAAGATGGTGACTCCTTTGACTAGTTCAAATGTGGATGGATAGGAATTGCCAAAGTTCATTGGGAATGGGTTGGAAGACCCTACGAGGCATTGGAAGAGTTATGAGACTATTTGGGTTGCAAATGGTTAGGATGAGAAACTATTGGCTAAGAGCGTTTCAAACAATGCTACGAGGTATAGCCATCTACTGGTTTACTAAACTGCATGCTTCATCTATAGCTTCTTGGGATGCGTTGAGGAGGGTATTCAATGATGTGACTAAATTACTATGAGATGAGAATGATATTGTTGTTGAAATTTATAATATGAAACAAGGGAAGAATGAGAGCGTACAAGCTTATAATCGTAGGCTCAAGGAATCGCTAGGCAAGGTGGAGAATCATCCAACCGATGATTTGAAGAAGAGGTGGTTCATCGAGGGGTTGACTCATGGCATCGAGGGGTTGACTCTTTCCATGCATAAGAAGATGAAAGTAGTGCTTCTACCCTCGTATGTCGATACTTACAATCAAGGGATGGACATTGAGAGTGAAAACAAGACATTCTCCAGAGGGAAGAGGAAGAAACATGATGATGTTTGCATTGAGGGTAGTAGTGATGATGAATCACCAACAGTCTAGGCCCAAAGATGAGAAATGATGAGAATAATGAAAGAACTAAAAGTTGAGAAAAGGAATAGTAAAGAAAGTAAAGAATTGCGGTGTACAAGGTGCAGAATTGAAGGCCAAACGAAAGGTAATTGTCCTAAAATGATGTTTTGTAAGATTTTCCAAGTGATGGGTCATTTGATAAAGGAGTGTTCATATAATCTAAAGACAAGAAGCGCACAAGTACTATTCACACAGGAAGAGTCAACTCCTTCAAAACCCCAAAATGTATAGCTAGGCCGTCATGGAAATGAAAGCCCAAATCAAATACAATACGACCCTAGAGGACTCTATCATATAGTGCCAAATGTGTAACGAGTGGGGTCACTTCGCATGGGATTGACAAAACAACTAGAACAACAAGAGCTTTTTGTGAAAGTGGTGTGGTCCAAAGAACCATTATGAGATTGAGTACCCAAACGGAAGGGAGTAAATATGGTGGACATGAAGGAGGTGTATGAGGAAGTACTCACAATCAGAAGACTCCAAACTAAGAAGGCAATATATCCTTACCCTTGTATAGAGAAGGAAAGACTACAAGAAGCCAAGGTTGACAATGAACAAGCAATGGAGGAGAGGGGAGCTTCAAATGATGTCGCTAATACTCCACTACAGTTCTAGTCAAAGAAAACTACCATGAGACAATTGTTGCAAGCCATTGTACTAGTACGCGTACTTGACCTCTTGCTAACTATGCCACAACTAAAGATGGCCATTACCAACATAGTTGACAATGACGCAATTGGCTAGGAGCATGACAAATCAATGGAGAAGCCAATCGAGGGTTTGGCCACTGACCTGATTTTGTCAACAGTAGGCATTGGGAGGAACCCGACTTTTGTTGAGATGGATATAGTGGGACAAAAGTTGACAAATAGCCTTGTTGATGGAGGCTCGGGAGTTAATATGCGGCCAAAGGAAACTTGAAAGTGCTTAGGAAAGCCAATACTTTGGCCAGCAACCTTCCACTTGGTAGGTCTTGACCAACACAACATCAAACCACTTGGGACATCGATGGCACAAAAGATAACACTTTGCATACAATACTCTATCTTGGATTTCGTGGTTATCCTGTTGGAAAAGAAGGCGTATGACACACTTCTTGGTAGAGTAAAGGTGATAGTTGCCAAGGTGAATCACAACTTGAACTAGAACACACTCTTTGACTGTAAAGGGGAGATGTATGTCATTAACTTGAGGAGTCAGGTATCAAGCGAAGAACAAACACCCTCTGACTCAGGGTCTTGAGATGGTGAGTGGAGTATGAAAAGGAAGAAAATGAAACCAAATGAAGAAAGGGTACTTGAGTTGGAAGACTGCTTAGGTGATGAGACAAGTTCTCTGAGTGGGCTAGTTTCACTTGCAGATGGAAGATAATGAAGTCTCCCATCTCGAGTGCAACATCCTACATATTCGAGAAGTGGAGGAAGTTGGTGGAATAATAGAGAACACTACTTTCCCTCCTAAATACAAGGAGTATAGAGAGGGAATGGTATGTAGGGAGTGCACCATAGTGCCATACCAAGAAATTTAATTGAAAGGGATTATAAAAGTTCACTAGGTGGCCAATTGATTCCAAAAGTGTGCCGAATAGGGATTGAGTGAGGAAGAGAGGAAGAATTAATTAAAGCTGAGTATAAATTGAAGGGACAAAGGGAAGTTGATAATTTAGGAAAAGGGAACCACTCCATATAAAAGGCACACAGTGCTATGTAAAGTCACTTAGAAATAGAGAATAGTGAAAACACGTATATAATTGAATGAGAAAACAAAGGAGGATAATGTACAACATAAAGATCACATTGAAGGACATGGAAACTATTATGGCACCATGTATACAAGTCTCATTTGCAAATTGAGCCAAGGAATCATCAATCGTGTGTTATCTAGTGAAAGCACAAACCACATCGACCATATGAAGTATCAAGGGAAGTGGACAAACAACAAGTAAGCAAGTTGGTCGCACAGATAGAGAAGGGACAAGTATGCTAGTTGATTGCACGGTAACATGGCAAATGACCAAGGAGAGGAGACAAAAACCATTGTAGTTGAACAAAGAGGAAATAGAAGCATAAAGGGGAGTCACACCAATAGAGGTGAAGTAGAGTCTTACGGAGGGGAGAGGAATTGTACAAATTGTACAATGCAAAGGTAGATTCATATGAAGGTTGAGAGGAGGAAAAGTCACACTGTGATTGTAGGAATTGTGCTGTATGACTACCAGGCCAAACATCCATCACACAGGAATGAGACACTATGACTATACGAACTCTACCATATGATAACCGAGCCAAGCATCCATCATGTAGGAAGAGAGACACTGTGGCCGTATAGAGAGGGAGTGGTATGTAGGGAGTGCACCATAGTGCCATACCAAGAAATTTAATTGAAAGGGATTATAAAAGTTCACCAGGTGGCCAACTGATTCCAAAAGTGTGCCGAATAGGGATTGAGTGAGGAAGAGAGGAAGAATTAATTAAAGCTGAGCATAAATTGAAGGGACAAAGGGAAGTTGATAATTTAGGAAAAGGGAACCACTCCATATAAAAGGCACACAGTGCCATGTAAAGTCACTTAGAAATAGAGAATAGTGAAAACACGTATATAATTGAATGAGAAAACAAAGGAGGATAATGTACAACATAAAGATCACATTGAAGGACATGGAAACTATCATGGCACCATGTATACAATTCTCATTTGCAAATTGAGCCAAGGAATCATCAATCGTACGTTATCTAGTGAAAGCACAAACCACACCGACCATATGAAGTATCAAGGGAAGTGGACAAGCAACGAGTAAGCAAGTTGGTCGCACAGATAGAGAAGGGACAAGTATGCTAGTTGATTGCATGGTAACATGGCAAATGACCAAGGAGAGGAGAAAAAAACCATTGTAGTTGAACAAAGAGGAAATGGAAGCATAAAGGGGAGTTACACCAATAGAGGTGAAGTGGAGTCTTACGGAGGGGAGAGGAATTGTACAAATTGTACAATGCAAAGGTAGATTCATATGAAGGTTGAGAGGAGGAAAAGTCACACTGTGATTGTAGGAATTGTGCTGTATGACTACCAGGCCAAACATCCATCACACAGGAATGAGACACTATGACTATACAAACTCTGCCATATGATAATCGAGCCAAGCATCCATCATGCAGGAAGAGAGACATTGTGATCGTATAGACTGCACCGCACAACTATTGGGACAAACAATCCTTACTGTATGACGGGCCACTGTAGCTTGCCTTTCAATCAGGTCACGTCTGAGGCAGTGACAATCCTTTGCTGCTAGCCGCGAGGAAGAAGAAATAGCCGCTGCGGCGTTAGCAGGACGAGTTTTGGCGAGGAAGATAGCGTGGTGGAAGGTTGTGTGAGTGGGAGACAAAAGCGCTTGACATGCGTAGAGTGTAGGGCCCTCTTCTTTTGCACTTTCAAATAAAGGAGTAGGCAGTAGGCAGTAGGAGATAAAAGGAGCGAATAAAACAGGTAGATTACGTAGGTAGGATCACATTACATAGGTAGTGCAAATATCAAAGGTTTCTTCTCTCAAGGTAGGGCCGACAACAGCGGCAATCGGTGCAGGGGCAGATTTGGTTTGGTCGGCAGTCTTGGCAACTAGTGGGCCCAGCCATCCAGTGCTAAAGGCTTTGTTATTACTAGTGGGTCCATATTTGCGGGCTTCCAGAGGTAGATCCCAAGTACGCCTTTTCCCTTATTCTTACCTCTTACATTTTAGTGTACACCTGTTTGGGCTTCCTTTATTATTGCTCCTGGCTTTGGTAAATTTACAACGGTAAAACAACATAAAGAATATATCAAGGCACCAGTGTGTCCTCATGGAAGGAACAAATGAGGAAATCACAGAAACACCTGCAGAGAAGATACTTGTACAAGTATCATTGATTGATCAACCAAAGATAATAGAGACATAGCTAGAACTAGGTGGGTCCACCTTGCAAAACACAGGATTTGTCAGTAACAGGGTGGCAGAGAATCTGATAGTCAGGGCACCTGTAACAGCGGAACAACAAACTAATCTGGGAGAAACTACGAAACACAATGACATCTCTCGTAACAATGGCTTGGTCCTGACATACGGGGATAGTTTAATGCGCAGTAGCATCATCAAGTGGAATCAAGGGAGTTTCCTCATTCTTCTAGGACCCTCAGCCGGACACGCAAGTTCATTCAATCTTGGAGGGACAAATGGTAATTTACCCACAAACACTTTGAGCTTCTCACAAGCCAGTGGACCACCCACAGGAGGAAACTACACCTATGTGAATGCCAAGCAATATAAAAGAATAATTAGGCAGAGAAAGATATGAAAGTTTAAAAATGCAAAAAGAGGGAAGTTAGCAGCTTTACTTCCGAAACCGATTCCACATACCTCAGACAGCTCAAGGGAGGCAGAAATAAATCTGAGGCTGACTGAAATCTCTGAAACAATTAAGTGGTTTGATAATAGCAAAGATATTAACGGTAAAGAGAAGACAAATAATTCTCAGGTGATAGACACAGTGGAAGATGGGCTGCCAAATAATTACAGCCCCACAAGGACACCTATGACGTGGTATCCAGACATCTTTGTAAACGATTTGGTAGCTATGAAGGAGAGGGTGTGGGCGCTTGAAGAGAGGAGCCAGATAGAAAGTATCACAATGAAAAGAGTTACTGAGGATAACTGGAAATTGACAGCGGAGGTCAAGTCACTTAGAGAACAAATTCAAAAATTGCAATTTAATATGGAAAAAGGAGAGTATGAATTAATATTGTTAAAGAAAGAAGTAGGAGAAAAGAGGACAGCAGCAAGTACTACTACGGGAGAAGGAGAGGCTACGGAAAGAGATGAAACTCCGCAAATGAAAAATATACAAGATGCCATGGCCAATATGGAAATAAAAGAGAATCAACTTAGAGAACAAATTGAAGAAGTTAGATCATGGGCTAACATAGTAAAGGGACCAACAAACACTCCTATTGACAACATAGAAAAGCAAGTTCGGAAACAGATTAGAGAGGAAAAAGAAAGAAATGAGAAAGGAGCAAATAATATCATCAAAGGACTACGAGACTATGGAGAACAGGAGAAAACAACGGATTTAGTTAAAGACTTCTTTAAAGACCAATTAGACTGGCATGGAACAACCATACAAGCACAAAGAATCGGAAAATGGATTAGAGGAGGCAAAGACAAACATGTTAGAGTGACAATGAGGAATACATGAGATAAAAACAGCATTTTCAACAAGAGGAAGTTTCTTAGAGGTACACACATATATCTTGATGATGACCTCACCGTAACTCAGCAAGAAGAAAGGAGGAAGGAATGGGAAAAAGTGAAAATAGCAAGAGAAAACGGCAAGTGGGCGTGGCTACAAAATGGCAAAGCCCAAATTAGCGACAAAATCACAAACAATTAATAGGAACTCGGGCCCACCCAGGAACATTTAACTATAGTTAGTTGGAACTGTAGAGGTTATCCTTGGAGAAGAGGACCTGGGTTAGGGCCGATAGCTAAAGATAATGACATCATTATGCTTACCGAGACACATGAGCATGATGGATGTAGGGTTCTAGATTTTGAAGGGTATAAGAAGGTATCACTGTGGAATAAGAAGATAGATAATGGTAAGGGGCATGGAGGCATCACCGTTCTAATAAAAGAAACTTGGAGTAGATTTGTAAACTTAGAGAAAGAAGATGTAAACAAGCAGTATATTTGGATTAAAATAATAGAGAATCAGATTACTACGAGGGTGGCTATATGTTACTTCGCCCCAAAAGGCTCAAAAATGTATAAAAAGCATAGTTTGGATCGAGAAGACCCATTCGCTGCACTCAAAAAAGACATAGCAGCCTTTAGCTCTCTAGGGGCAATAATGATAATAGGGGATTTCAATGCTAGAACAAAAAACAACCAAACTCTCAATCTTAAGGAGAGCTACAGTGAAAGCAGAAACCCAGTTTGGCTTGAAGAAGAAGGGACACAAAAATGGGAAAGATCTTCGCAGGATAGCATGAGAAAGATTAATCATTTTGGTGCTGAATTACTAAGTTTATGCTGCCTATATAACATGTTCATATGTAATGGTTTGGAAAAGTGGCCTAAATCAGGTGGAATCACATGCAAAAGATACAATGGACAAAGTGTTATTGACTATGTAATATGCTCGCAAGAATATGTCGCAAAGATAATTAACTTTGAGATAGAGGACTGCCCCATGGAGCTAAAATCTGATCATAACCCCATTTTGATAAGGGTGGCCACTCACTTTAAAGATCAACATATTGTCCCAAAACCTTTACAAAAGAGGATTCCGATTCCGATTGGCAAAGTTTTAATGACACAAGAAAACCATGCTACTTTCCAAAACTCTCTTTTGCGGCTCTCTAGAGTTCTGGGAAACCATCCCGAGTCTGATAAACAACATTTCATGGACAAGGATAATCTTGTTCTTACTATCATTAAAGCATTGGAGGAGTGTAAAAGATCTAGGGCCACAAGAGAAGCCAAGAACACTTTTCCGTCTAATCTGTGGTTTGATGAAGAATGCAAAACAGCAAAAAGAAATTGGAAAAAAACATAAATAAAGAAAGTAGAAAGGAGTATGATCAACTGATTAAAAAGAAGAAAGGAGAGTATGTAAATAAGAGAAGAATCGAGTTGATTAATTTTGGTAAAAACAACCTCAGAAAGTTTTGGAAAGAACTTCAGTAGAGAAAAACTCAGATAGAGAACAACATAACAGGAACCAAATGGCTGGAATATGCCAAGACTCTCTACAAGTGTGATCTAGGAGAATGTAGAACCATGAAAACAAAGACTACAGGGGAGTTATTCAGCGAAAAGGATATTAGCCATGGCATAAGGAGGTTAGCTGCCGGTAAAGCGCAAGATATAGATGGGCTTCAAGTTGAATATTTAAAATGGGGTGTTGAAATCCTCACACCACACATCACTAAAATTTTCAACAGTGTCAATAGAGAAGGTTTCCCTGTAAAATGGACAACAAGTGTGGTGATCCCACTCCACAAAAGTGGAGATATAAATAATCCTTCTAATTACCGAACCAGCATGATCAATCCACTTTTTGGCAAGTTATTTGGCAGCTTGGTAGAACAAAAAATCAGCAACTGGGCTGAAACAGAAGGCAAAGGTGCAATAGGGCAAGCAGGCTTTAGACCGAAGCACTCTACTATAGATCATGACATCACTCTTAGATACTTGATTGAGAAAGTTTGGGACACTCCGGGGAACGAGGCTTTTTGTTGTTTCGTGGACTTTAAAAAAGCATTTGACATAGTGCCACGAAATAAATTATGGGATAGAATGGAAGAGTTGGAAGTTCCTAAAGAACTTAGGTCAGCAGTTTACAGATTATATGAGCAGGTCAAAGCTAAAATTAGAATGACAGAAGGGCTATCAGAAAATTTTGACATTAACATCGGGGTTAAGCAAGGGTGTCCGCTATCTCCAACATTATTCGAGCTCTATATTGACAAGTTAGAAGAGTGGATAAACAAGACTAATGGTGAAGGGGTGCAGCTAGCCCACTTTGTGATAAGATTGCTCTTATATGCGAATGATCTCATAATTCTTGCTAGAACAGCTAAAGCTTTGAAAGAGCACTTGACAGCATTAGAAATTTTTTGTCATGAAGTAGGAATGCAAGTTAACACTAGTAAAACCAAAATTATGATCTTCTCGCTGAAGAAGAATAGGGGCATACGAGACGAGTTTTTATTGGAAAATAGCCCACTTGAGATTGTGGAAGAGTACAAATACTTGGGCATCGATTTTCATAACAAACTCAATTGGGATACTTGCAGATCAAAAAGGATCCAAGGGGGCTGGAAGGCGTTATACTCTTTACAAAACAAGTGCAGGAACACAGAATTATGGGATTGGACGACCATGAAAACTCTTTTTGGTTTGCTGGTCACTCTGGTTATTTTATACGGATGTGAAGTGTGGGGAGGTAGTATGTCCGAACAAAAATGGCAGCAAGTAGAAAGAATTCAAAAACACTTCATCACATGCAATCTTAAAGTCAAGACCACAGTTCCGTATGAGATCCTTTTGGCGGAGGTGGGTTCCTATCCATTAGAAGCCGTTGCTTTGGTCCGAATGATAAGCTACTTAAAGAAAACCCAAGGTCTGGAAACACATCGTTGGCCCAAGTTGATCATAGAGGAAAAACTTGTGAGGCGGAAAAGCACATGGATGAAGCAAAATGACAAATGGATGCGAAAATGGGATATCAACATCCAAACTTGCCCGGATAACATTACAGAAATAAAAAAGTTTGTCAATGAAAAATTTCACAATATTCTATGGACAAGACGCATAGGGTGGAAAAAATCCTATTACATTAAAGAATTTAATCCCACTTATAGTCATGATGAAAAGGCCTATATAAGAGCACCTATTAACTGGAAAGCAAAAATGTTGATGGCACAACTTAGAACTAGTTCACATCAGCTTCGATGTGAAACTAGTAGGTGGCAAGTTCCAAAGGAAGAGTGGGCAGATAGAACATGTTTATTTTGTAATATGGGAATAGTTGAGACAGAGCAGCACTTTGTCAAGGACTGCCTGGCTTACAATGACATCAGATCTGGTTATACAAAAATTTTGCAGAACAAGGACTTCAACTATTTATTCGAGGAAGATCAAGTGAAGAGAGCAGCGGATTTGATTACCAAACTTCAGAGAAGGAGAGACAAGTTATCCAAAACTTTACAACTGACTAGTCCTGCTCCTGACTCGGGAGGGTGATTGCATGGGTCCCATAGACTACTTTAGTCTCGTGGACGTCATTAAAATCTATCATATCATATCATATCAATCTTCTACTGTACAGCTCAAGGCTACATGTACGAAGAACGGTTGCATAATAGAAACATACACAATCTATGACGCAACTAGGTGCAGAATGTCCATTTTATGGTCCATACAACCAATCGCACGTTCTATACCATCAAACGTACGACCCATCTTATCAATTGTACATGCCCTTCTGTACGATTCGTCTTGTATGTGGTATATGAACAATTCAAAGCCATACAAGCTTGTCTTCAAGCCGTACATACTCTTTGTTTCTATTGGGTCTAGCATAGTACTGTCACATTAGTACCACTATTTCGTACAACACTAATTCCTTGAGTTCTAGTGTCAAAATTGAAACTCGATCAGGGGGATAGAGAGGTAAAGGCAGTAGCCATGACAGAGGAGTATAGAGCACAAGTACACTCCTTGGATGTTGGTGTGAATTCCTTTGAGACATAGGTAGATATCACGGTTGCATAATCAATCAGGATCTATTTCAGATGCTCCCATAGGAGGGTTGAGCAATGCAGGTTTCTTTGAGCCATATACTTCTAATTTTATTTATAACTTTTGACGCCATGGATTTCATATTCCATTAGTTTTGTATACATTTGACAATATATATATCTAAATATGTATTTATACTTATGCGATTGATGTAGACCTTTGATGAATATACAATGTCTTTATGTATAAATCCTAACCTCCAAATTTAATTGTTTTTTTGAAATTTGTCAAGTCTTCGCCGGGTTTGGGTGATGAAGTCTATTGAAGGTTAAAAAATCAGCTTGTCGAGTCTTGTATCATTGGGATCTTGACTCTTGAAGAGCACTTGTAATTTTTTTGAAATGGTGAAAGAAACTTAAGGTTGTCTCATGTCTGATGTAATAATCATTTTACTGTTTTGTCAAGAAATTTGGTTTGGAAATAATTCTTCTGGCCGTAGTTATGACTAAAATGCTGCAGCTTTTTCTTATAGATGGGTTCTTTCTTGTTTGAGACAACACCTTTGAAGTCCAGGCTTTGGGAGTAGGTCATGGATTCCTCAAAGAGGGCTCTTTGTGGGGCTGATCAGCATAGCACTTTGATGAGCTAGATCGGATGAGGTGGTGGAGGTTGACCAAGAGGGGTGTTGCAGCATGCAGCAACAGATTGTACTTCTTCCTAATTCAATTAAACCAAGCTATATTTCAACCACTTTTAAACAAATGTTGATCCATATATTAATCTATTAATCTTTGGAATTTGAAGTCTGAATTATGCGTAGTTGACACTTTTTGAAGTTTACAGCTGTACATAAGTGTATGCTGGTTTAGCTTGCTGTTTTATTGATATGTCATCTTTGGCATAAATAATATTGGTAGAGGTTTTTTATATAGGCTGCAGGGGATAAATAGTCATAAATGCTTTATCCATCAATCAATTTGATATTTTTATCAAGTAAAACATAAGTCCTGGTCATTTTTGCAGGATTCTAAGACATAAATGATTAGTGAGGACAATCATCTATTTTGTACCTACTAAGTCATTTCTTAATGCTAAACAGCTTTTATAAAATGAAGTAGCAGCATTGTTATAACTTGCATGGATACACATGCAAGGTTTATTTTTGGTGTACATGGTAAGTCGTTGAATAAGTGTATTGGGTTATGTACCATATGCATGGAATTTTTGTTATGTTCTGTTGTAAAGTTAGTATTTAGAAATTTATAATATCAGAAAACTGAATTGATTTAGATGGAGTCATTTTACAGTGATTTTTATTTTGTCTCATTGGTTGTTCGTGAACTCTTGCAATATATGTTTCAGGTCCGTGGTTTCGTATCTCAACTATTTCTTATCCTGATATTGCTGATTCAAAATCAGCATGTGAGGAGCTGATAGGTAATGCTCCAAAAGTTTTGATCATTTAATTTTTTTTTATAAGAAAAGCATGAGAAGGCAAGGTTTTGGACCACCAAGGTGGCTCTAGTGATAGGGCTTTTATTTAGTAAAAAAGCAATCCTTACCATATTTGAAATTTTTTTTTAGAACTTAAAGTGAATTTTCTTATTTCATTAATATGTGTGAACAGTGTCTGGCTATTTTAGCTCTTCAGAATCTGAATTGGAAAGATTTCAAGATGCAATCAAGGAGATGTTTGCAGTGCTTTCTTTGCCTGAGCTCAGACGATTAGTTAGCGTGGGACTTCTGAAGGTAAACTAATTTACAATTAGAAAATTATGCTCTCTTCACGTTTCATTTTAAATTTTATGTTTCAATATTTTTCAGAAGCTTTATATTTCTTCCTATGGAAATGAGATTTGAACTTTGAATACATGACCTAGCCAAAGCTAGTTTCATTGTCTGCATTCTCTGAGTTGGAGAGGATGCTGGGAAAGTCTCATGGTAACATGTGTGGTTTAAGCTTTAAGGTCTTTTTAAGTAACGACAATGCCCTAGGATTATTGTAGAGGGGTTGGGATAGGTGAATGACGCCTTATGTGATCAAATATAAAGGTAGTTGATATTGAACAGTCATCGTGGCTGTGTATCATATCAAAAAAGGTCATAAGAATTTCACAATTCACATCTTCATCATCAAACATTAATAAGTTAATAAATTGTGACCCAATCATTTCTTGTTTCTTGGAGTGTGGAGTTTTCTGTTGAAACTTATCTTGGTGACTGGTACATATTTTTAATAAATATGAAATATGCCTTACATTTGAATTTCTTGTTTTGTACAGACGAAGAGTGAAGTCGGCTCAGCTAAAAAGGATGAACTTCTTCAGTTGTTGTTTTCTGCTGCTAACCAGAAAAGAGAGAACTATCTGATGGGTGCTTCAGGTGAGGCTTTATGGCAGCATTTCGCATAGATGTGGAGAGGTCGTTACTCACTTATCCTCTTAATTCTTTATTCATGTCTCAGAGACATTTCCCTTTTAGTTTAGAGGGGTACTTGAGAATGACCTGATGTTCTTGGGACATTGAAGGACATCACGAATCTACTGGGCATATTGATACTCACACCAACCATTGTTGAAAGATATAGCAGTAAAACAGAGAAAACAAAAAGAGGGATATTACTTGTGTTAGCTATGTTGGTCCTCAGTGGATAATGTGCTTTTTGTGCGGTCCCATAAAAACTCTCAACTAGTTAATAGAAAAAAATCAAATAATCATAATTACAATTTACAAAAAAAAATAAAAATAAAATTATAATAACAAACTGTGTTTGTGTTTCACTGTTGCACTCAATTTTGTTTTAGTGGTCAATTTTTAATCTTCACAGTTTTATATTCAATGTTGTAGATATTTCAATATTAGCTCTTTAGAAGGTTAATGATGCTTAACAGTTTGATTATAGAGTTGATAATTTGTGAAATGCTCTTTATAGTTTTTTAAAAATACACACACACATAATTGAACACCCCTTCTTGCCATCTAGTAAATACATCTCTGCACTATCCTGTATTCCCGTATTGGAAACATTGCTTGATGGTTGATCATTTCCTTCAAGCTCATTCTGTTCTTAAGTTCCTTCTTTCCATTAGGTGGTGCTCAATCATTGTATAAGCTCTTTGCCGAAGTAGCTGGACGCTGCATAAAGATATCTGATTTAGCAGGATTTTTGTTGTGGCGAGTCCAGGTGATTAATTTTTCTGTATCTGATTTAGTGCATATCCTTCTTACTATCACATTTCGATAAGATTGAAATGTTCGTTTGCAGAGATTGTTTTTCCTAAATGGAGAGCAAGACCTTTCTGCCTTTTTACTGGTTGATATGGGATTGAAGAAGTATCCAGATTATAGCTGCAACCAAAACCAATGTATCTTTACAAATCGTGCTGATTTGCTTTCATATGAACAGGTATGTGAGGGCATATTTCAATATGCTTTCAGTTTAGTTTAACTTTTGTTTCATGGTCTATTCTTCAAGAAATTAGAAAAGTAATAGACTAAGATTGTGAAAATCTGTAATGTCACTTCTTGTAGATGCTGCAGTTTTTGCCCTAAATCACAATTTCCGACTAGAACAAGAAGTGGAATAGAATTAGTAATGTAATGCACCTAGTTGAGATCATGTTATTAAAATATCTTGGAGAGTGATTTGTTAGGATTAAACCATGGATAGAAATAACAATTACATGCAAATATAACCAATATTAGAAAATAATAGATTAGACAGAAAAGAACACAAAACGCCAAGATTTAACGTGGTTCACTCAAACCCTGGGCTGCATCCACCAAATAGCAAGTCCAATATTTTTACGATTCAGTGATTACAACCTAATTACATCCGTAATCCCTTACAGCTCAATACCACCACAAGAACCAATTTTCGCATCACCTTATGAAACAATCCCTAACCCTAAGCCCTATTATACAAGTATTTTTACCGCTTCAGGGTTATAATTAATAATTACATGTTGGCCCAAAATTCCGATAAAATAGGGCCCAAATTTTTTTTTCTAGGGCGATGCCCCAAACCCCAAAGAATTTATGAAGTATGTACAGTACTTTCCTAATCAGTCACCACAAACTAACAATCTCCCACTTGGGGACTGATTAGGCTCCACACTAAACAACAATCTCCCACTTGGAGACTAATCTTGTAACTATGCTGCTACTCCATGAGTCTCCTACTAGATCAAACCACCCTGGACTCTACTGTTCTTTTATTCATGTTCAGTTTAGAAAACCAACTGAAGCTGAAGAGGAGTTCAACTTCTCCCTTGTTACTACCTTTGTAAACATATCTGTTGGATTGTCATTTGTATGTATCTTGTCCAGCTTTAATTGTCCATCCTCCAAAACTGACCGAATTGAATGGTACCACAATTGTATGTGTTTGGTTTTTGAATGTAGAGCTGAATTCTTTGCAAGATGAATGACACTCTAAACAAATAATTATCCTTCTGAGGGTGTCCCAATTCTTCCAAGAAGAACTGAAGCCGTATCATCTCCTTGGTTGCCTCTGTAGCAGTTACATACTCTGCCTCTATAGTGGATAAAGCATTAACCTTTTGTAACCTAGAAACCCAGCTCACGGTTGCCCTACCAACAGTAAAGACATAACCTGTAGTACTTCGCCTGGTATCAATATCCGCTGCCAAATCTGAGTCAACATAGCCCTGTAAATCAATAGTAGAGCCCCCAAAGTGTAAACACTTATTGGATGTTCCTCTCAGATATCTGAGAATCCATTTAACTACATTCCAATGCTCAATTCTTGGATGACTCGTATACCTGCTAACAACTCCCACTGCATGTGTAATATCTGGCCTGGTACATACCATAGCATACATCAAGCTTCCTACAGCTAAAGCATAGGGTACCTTGGACATGTTATCCTCCTCTTCTTGTGTCTTGGGACACATCTCCTTAGTCAACTTCAAATGACCAGGTAAAGGTGTGCTGACAACTTTAGCATTCTCCATAGATAAACGTTGCAACACCTTCTCAACATAATCAGCCTGAGATAGCGTCAATTTCCTGTTCTTTCTATCTCTGCAAATCTTCATACCAAGGATTTGTTTTACTGCCTGCAAATCCTTCATAGCAAATGCATGTGCTAATTGACGTTTGAGCCCCTTAATATGATCCATGTTAGACCCAGCTACAAGCATATCATCAACATATAAACATAAAATAATGTAGCTGTCATCATCTGACTTCTTAAAATAAACACAATGATCGAAATGACACCTATTGTATCCATGCTCATGCATAAAATTGTCAAATTTTAGATACCATTGCTGAGGTGCTTGCTTCAAGCCATATAAACTTTTCAATTTGCACACTAAGTTCTCCTTACTTTTGACCTCAAATCCCCATGGCTGAGCCATATATATCTCTTCATCCAAATCACTATGAAGGAAGGTTGTTTTAACATCAAGCTGCTCTAAATGCAAATCTTTAGTATCCACAATACTTAATACAGTATAGATAGAAGTCATTTTAACAACAGGAGAAAATATCTCATCAAAATCAATACCCTTTTTCTGTGCAAATCCTTTTACAACTAACTTGGCTTTAAATCTTTTCTTACCTCCATCCTCTTCTTTTAACCTGTAAACCCACTTATTTTGTAAAGCTCTTTTACTTGTAGGCAACTTGCATAAATCCCATGTCTTATTCTTCAGCAAAGAGTCCATTTTATCCTCCTCTTCTCGTGTCTTGTGTGAAAGAAGCGCTAATACTTAATGTTGCATGAACACGTATACGGAGACAATATCGGATGCAGATATGGCCATTTTTTGAGACCTCCAATATGGATATGGCTGTATACAACATAATAAAGAACACACATATATTTAACATAATTTTCTAGGTCGCTAGAGGAGATTTTCATTACTTAAGAAGCAACATAGACAAATACATGCTACATGATTCTGAGTTAATTTAACACTTTACAATATGCAAGAATAGTAGAGTTACATTGGAAGATAACTCAAACAATGGTCTCTGAAAAAGAAAAATATTTCATGTCTGTCTCATTTGATTTTTTTAAAATATCGCATGAATGAAGCTTTTTTTAATTATGTTTGGGAAGATTAGTGTCAAATTCTTAAAATCATCAAGTCACATAGCATTCGGTTCAGTTGGAAAATTAATGTTCTTTGGGCACACATGATGTGTTTCGGGTCTAATTGAATATGTATCCGAATTGGATATGGGGATACACAAACCCGAGGAAGGACAGAGGAGTTTCTAGCTACTATGCTAATATTAGAACATGATTTGGATTGCAGTTTTAATATATAATAATAAATTAAGGCAAGGCATACTTACAATTCTAAACTTACTCGTGGTTTCTCGATCTATGTTTACTTTATTGATAGATTTCTAAATATAACCATAAGCTGTGTAGGATACGACAAACTGAACTGCCTGGCTTTGTTGTGTCTGTTATGATATTTCGGGTTCTTAAAATCTAATGAAATATTGTTAACCATCTGCATACTTATGGAAACACACACCCGAGGAGGACAGAGGAGTTTCTAGCTACTATGCTAATATGAGAACATGATTTGGATTGCAATTTTAATATATAATAATAAATTAAGTAAAGGCATACTTACAATTCTAAACTTACATGTGGTTTCTCGATCTATGTTTACTTTATTGATAGATTTCTAAATATAACCATAAGCTGTGTACGATACGACGAACTGAACTGCCTGGCTTTGTTGTGTCTGTTATAATATTGTGGGTTCTTAAAATCTAATGAAATATTGTTAACCATCTGCATACTTATGGAAACAACTTTTATATAAATTTTTAATCATGCTGAGGTTTGAATGCATGTATGATTGTTTTGAATAGGGTTAAATTTGAAATTATTAAGTATGTTTACTTATAATGTAGTTTTCTGCAGGCTCTAGTGGTAGCTCAAATAATGGATGTGGCTCTTGAAGCTAATGACATGTCCAAGGTCACAAAATGTATGGGAATATCAAGCACTTACCTTGATAGGCTGAAAATGGACAAGAATGTGCAGACTGGATTCCGCTCCATCTTCCATGATCGCTTCTCAGCAGCGTGGGTTCACACTAAGATCCTTACATTAGGTGTTTCAGTCCTTGAGCGTGAACGCAGGTTTAGTTTTGAAGACCAGCTGTAAAAAATGTGTTCTGTTTCAGAATATTTCAAGTCAGAGCTAAATTCTTGCTAAACTATGTGACAGGTATGAGGAAGCAATTGAATTACTCAAGAGCCTTTTAAGTAGAAGCTGCTGTCCCGGACAACGAGGCTATTGGACTCTCAGATTATCGGTAGATTTGGAGCATATGGGGCAGATAGAGGAAAGTCTGGAAGTGGCAGAAAAAGCTATTGGTGATACCTGGATTCGAGCAGGTGATCGAATGGCACTTCAAAGACGCATCCTACGGTTAGGCAAGCCACCTAGAAGATGGAAGAAACCATTATTTGCAAATGTTGTTGGCAGAAAAATCAAAGAGGTAACTTGGATGGTCACTGCAGTTTGATGACTTGGGAAATTAAAAAGTTTTTTGTTGTTTTCAACTTCAAGTAGACCATGGAACTGAAATCTTGGTGTTTTTGTGCTGGTTAAGCTATTAATTTATTTACTGGGAATGGAAAATAGTGTTTTTAAAATCTACATCAGTTACGAGCATATTTTAGTACATCTGGCATGCAAAACACATAATTATTAAAGCATTCAATCTATGTATTGATGCTCCAGGGAAGCTTGATTTAAAGATTTGCAAGTTTCTGATAATAAGTATAAATTTCATTCACCTGACTGGTGGAGCAGTTGGGAATATCATTATTAGTTATTAAGTATGCAAGAGTTATATAATTATAAAGAATCCGTCATAAAACTATGCCTCTGCTACCCTTTGAGGAAACACTAGGATTGGTAGATTTTTGACTACCTACATAGCAACACTAGATACCAGAAATAATTTTTTGTCACTTCATCTATCGGTTTTATTTACCTGTGAATGGGAAATACTGATTTTAAAATCTACAAAAAAAACAAGCACACAATGATACATCTAAGATGCAAAACAAATAATTGATTAAATCATTAAAGTATGCAAGCTATGCCATGATATAGAAGAGAAGTTTGATCTAAACTTTTAGCAACATTCAAATATAAGGGTAGATGGCACACCTATGATCTATGTCTTAGTGTTTGCCAAATATTAACCATTAAGTTTCAAATTTGGCAAACATCATTGCGATTTCAAAATAATGTTTAGATTCACATAATATTCTTTTTTCATGATTTCACCAGCAAGCCTTGATTATGTCGTGTTCCTGCTCTGTTCAGAAATCCCTGTATATATATAAAGTTTGATCTAAACTTTTAGCAACATTCAAATATAAGGGTAGATGGCACACCTGTGATCTATGTCTTAGGGTTCGCCAAATATTAACCATTAAGTTTCAAATTTGCAAACATGACTGAGATTTCAAAATAATGTTTAGATTCACATAATATTCCTTTTTCATGATTTCACCAGCAAGCCTTGATTATGTTGTGTTCCTGCTCTGTTCAGAAATCCCTGTATATATATATATATATATATATAAATAATGTTTATATTCACATAATATTCTTTTTTCATGATTTCACCAGGGAGCCTTGATTATGTCGTGTTCCTGCTCTGTTCAGAAATCCCTGATATATATACACACTTTCTGGTAACCCTCACATCTTGGTGTAAAAACTAGCCAGAACAGCAGATTTGTTTTTAATACTTTGGTACAGCAATAAAAAGAAATCCTGCTGTAGTGTAGTTACTAATATTTGTAGTGGTTAAAAGACAATACCATAGGTAAGTTGAAACCAAAACACCATGATCATAATTAAAGAACATCTGATGACATATGAGAGCTTGAGTTCTCACATCTTTCAACTAGTTACTTGGTTCATGTGCTTAATGCAGGGGTGCAACTAACTGAAGAAAGTGGACCAAGTCTATTGAGGAGATAAGATAATTTATTAATGTCCAAAGTAAGACCAACAAGTGGGTCCAAGGGACTGCAACAGCCTGGCTAAGGAAAAGCCAACAGCAGGAGCACCAATTGGAGAGTGTTTCTGTTATTACAATGTCAAGGTCAGAATATGGGAGGAGAAAATAGAATTTGAGTTTCTATTAGAAGATGATGTATACAGCTCGCATCATATTTGCAATCAGACAACTAGGGGTCCATCTTCATTCCCAAAATTTATATTGGATTAAAGTGAGATTCCCACAAATCTATGAATCGAGTTGGCAGATTTAGATGCTCATCATGTCTAGGCCATTAGCGACAAATTAGTCCAGTTGGAATCGGGTAGTTCTTGACATATATCACCTAGGTGGCCTTGGTGAACAATCAGCTAACCCATGCTTGAATGAGTAGCTCTTGTATCGATCAGCTCCATGCTACTAGTAAGAATTGACTAACCATCGATACAATGCTTAGCTCATGGCATTTGTTGTTTGTACGCTATTTGTAACAATGGCCAAATTGTTCTTGTACAATAAGGATAGCTTTGGACGCTCCTCGCCTCAATGCTATTGGTGGAGGTTGGCTAATCTTGAAGATATAGCAGATAGCTCTTACCTATATCACTTGTACAATACAAATGATAGCTAGTTAATTGCTTTTGTATCATTTTTGGTTTAGATTTTGGTTTGGTCATCTATTAGCTAGGTATCCTAATAGAGTTT
Source organism: Cupressus sempervirens (assembly GCA_028749045.1). Classification (NCBI taxonomy): domain Eukaryota; kingdom Viridiplantae; phylum Streptophyta; class Pinopsida; order Cupressales; family Cupressaceae; genus Cupressus; species Cupressus sempervirens. The sequence continues at coordinate 802,143,141 of CM053783.1, read as the reverse complement.
TAGCTGCAATATTGTTAGGATTGGTGTATCATGAATAATTTCCAACTTCAGTTCTTAGTGCTCCTACCAAAGGGCCATAGATTTTGGTTTGATCATCTATTAGCTAGGTATCCTAATAGAGTTTTAGCTGCAATATTGTTAGGATTGGTGTATCATGAACAATTTCCAACTTCAGTTCTTAGTGCTCCTACCAAAGGGCCAAGGGGTGTTTGGGCCTATATGTAATTTTCCCTTTTCTAGGCTATTAAATTTTGATGTGTTGTTAGCCTATTTTTCTTTGGTCTTGTGGGCTAACAGAGATTTCACAGTGATCAGAGTGAGTTTTGGCATAGGCAGTTCTAGTTTCTGGCCAATCAGGGTTGCTTCAACAATAGTAAGTCAGCAAGGTTCATTATTCTTGGCATTCTAGTGTTGGATTGGGAGCTTTTGGCCGAGACCTTTCCAATGAGCTATCGCACATGATTATCCAAGTCAATCTGATCCGAATATTTAATGCCGGAAGATTAAATGGTTTATTAAAAAAGTGACTGTTAAACTTAAGTGCATAATATTATGTCACTTTTTTTTTATTGGTAATGGGCTGAAGCGATTTTAACATTGGGCTCGAGTAGACTTGAAGCTAAGACTTCCCAAATGAGAGGCTCACAACTTACAATTGTGTCACGGGGTGCTCTGCATTATATGTCACTTTATTATAATAAGATCACTTTATCCAATTAATTGGAAAAAAGGATAGTTTAAGGGAAATAAAGAAACAGAGAAAGGAATGGGAAGAGTCACTAGGTTGTGTTTAAAGGAAGAAAGAGAGCTCATTTGCAACATGCTTGGATTATATTTTGATTTCATCTCTTGGAGTATTTGGAAACTCAACTTTCATCCAATTTGAGGGCAAAAACCCTTAAACTTGAAGGCAGTGGATGGAAACCCATTGTCTGCTGGAGTTATCACATGGGTATGTTACTTGTGCTTGAAGTCTTTATTTCATATTATCCAATCTGACTATAGTTTTTTGTGTTTACAATTGGATCTTGTTATTGTACTGCTGAAGATTGAAATGCAATAATATTTTGAGACTATTTTTATCTGGTTATTGTCTGGTATTTTGCTGGACCATTTGAAAACATTTTGCATGAATTATCTGTTTAAACCTCTGAGATATCTATTGCAGGGAAATATCCATTAGGGACATTACAATGGTATCAGAGCTGGTTTTCCTGCCAGTCTGAAGTTTTATGAGAGATAAATTTACAAAAATTTCGGTTATCAGAATTTTCAATATGCTGGCTGAGTCTATTGCATTTAGAATATTGAAAGAAAAGCAAGTTTATTGATACCTGAATATTTTAGACTTTGTTGGCGCAAAGCTTATAACAGGAAATGATATTCAGGATTTAAAAGTTGAAAAAACTCATATTAGAACAATTGAGGAGCTGCTTCCCAAATAGCCGAGAATACAATGTTTGGTGCTTTTCGATTTCTATATTGTGGGGACTGCAGGATTTAAAGGAAGCACATTGTTTCATAGACTCTTGAAATATTTTAACACCAAAAATAATTATTTGAAGGAAATTGTGAGCTATGTTTTATCAAAGACTTCATCTTTTGAATTAATAATTCATTGAAGGCTTTAATAGTTAAAATGGATTGATGTGGCCCATCTTATTTCCCGAAGACTAGTAAAACTGTTAGATTATTGTGCCATAAGGAGTAAAGTATCGGGTTTATTTGTTGTGATGTTTTAAGAGGTAAGGAGGAATACAAACTATTAAGGGAAATTGTTGTGAGTGAATGTGGCAATGTTTCAAATAGTGTCCCTAAAAGAAAGAAGCTGAGCTTTTGGAGTATTTCGATGATTGGAAAAATTAGCTTGTGAAAAGGTTTGCATATTGTTCATAAGAGGCTATTTGTGTATTCATTCTAGAAATATTAATTTTGAAACTCATTTTTGAAATTTACTTGTGTGCAATGGAATATATAATATATTTCATCTTGAAGCCAGTATATTGGGAGAAGTTTGAGTGCCAATGTTATTGCTTCTTCAACCTGGGACCTGAATATTTGCATTGGAGACTAATAAGTTCTCTGTGTAGTTTTATGGGTTGTAATGTCTACTCAGTCTAAACACTATTTGGGCATTATGTGGTTGGATGTCGACACTTGCAGTTACCGAAGATCAAACTACATTGCAAGGAAAAGTAACACTGCTATTGTGTGTCTTTCCCACGTTCATGGTATCATAATTGTACAGTTGGATGTTGGGAGTTCCATTTGGAATCATGTTGGCCATTTAAAACCGTATCTGAAAAACTGTCATTGGAAGTAACTGAGACCATGTTGGATTTGGTTGAAGGATATTTGATAGCAAAATATGAAAAACTACAGGCTAGAGTTTTCTTCAAACTGTGAGATTTTTGGCAGTGATTATGGGCAGCATTGAAGCTGTATGAAGACCTAGTAGTCACATGAAGGAATTCATCTTGGTAAGAACCATTTGATTTTTTCTGCAAATTTCTAATCTCTGAATCAGACTTTTGGTTCAGTCTTTAAATGCTGAGAATGGTCTTCAATGTTCTGAATATTTGTTGAAGATAACACTTATCTTGATGCAGATTCAATAATGAATAATATACCTTCGACTGTGAGGGAGTATCTCTGATATGATTCGCAGGATATAGATGCTTAGAGGAGCAGACTTTGTTGTAACTGTGTGTCCTGAATCTGCATTGATAACCTCCTATATATCCTTCTTGAAGGGTATGTCCCTCAAAGGGACATAACCCTTCCTAAACTTGCACTAAGTAAACTCCTCCTAATTCGGCGATTTGGGAAGACATAACTAATAACACTTAACTAACTATTTGTTAGTTTAGTTAAGCATTGTATTGTTGCAATCCTGTATATATATATATATATATATATATATATATAATGCCAATTTAGAGATATATCATAATGAGAAGAGGAAGTGCGGTCTGTACTATCAGACCTATAGGTGATCAGGTTAATATTCTTAACACTCCCTCTTAACTTGATAATCCTACAGAGAGGTATTATATCTAGCAACACCAATGCAGATGAACAAGCAAGAATTAATACTCTATATCTGTTTGATTCTTCTTAGTATGTGGTATCATAGAACACATGATACAAAGTCATATTACTAAGCTTGTGATATGACAAATCACTGCTACTAGTGATATTATACAGGATAAATTTGAAGAGTAATCTCTTCATTTATCCAAGTTGTGATTCCATAGAAACTGGTATTTCTATATCATAACAAGATCCTGAGTTTTAAGATTTACCTGAATACGGGATACACCTGGAGAATACTAAGATTCTTCCTTTATCCAATTTGTGACTTATGAACATAGCAATGTCAACATCACAATATGATCTAAAACTCATCTAGATCTTCTAGTAAAATTTACTGTTTAGTACATTATCTAAGAGATCGTCATCTCTCATAATGCCTTTTATACAAGTGTTCATTATTTCAGAGATCGTCACCTCTTTAAATAATGAATACACATGGTGGAGCCCATAACAATCAATAGCTTGACAAAATAAAAAATTATTTTATTAATAATCAAAAGAGTACAAATGGATTACAACTCAACCATACCAAGTCTCCTCCTGAAATGTTCTATCTTTACTCTAGATAGAGGAATACACATGGTGGAGCCCATAACAATCAATAGCTTGACAAAATAAAAAATTATTTTAGTAATAATCAAAAGAGTACAAATGGATTACAACTCAACCATACCAAGTCTCCTCCTGAAATGTTCTATCTTTACTCTAGATAGAGGTTTGGTGAGTATGTCGGCTGTTTGATTTGTAGTGCAAATGTATTCCAATTTTATAGAATTCTTGTCTACCATATCTCTTACATAATGGTAAGGAATTTCAATATGCTTGGACCTGTCATGAAAAAGGGGATTCACTGAGAGTTTGATGGGACTCTGAATATCGCAATGAATAATCGTGGGATTCATAGCTTGCCCAAATAATCCCACTAGTAACTTCCTTAGCTAGACTGCTTCTCGAGAGGCCATAGCTGCTGCAATGTATTCGGCTTCTGTGGAACTCTGTGCTACTGAAGATTGCTTTCTGCATATCTAAGATATCATAGCTGATCTAAACTGAAACAATATCCCGAAGTACTTTTCCTATCTTTAACACTTCCACCCAATCTGAATCAATGAATCCATGTAAGTCTAAAGCAACTTTCTCATATTTGAGTCCATAATTAAGAGTACCTTGTAGGTATCTCATAATGTGTTTAACTGCAACTAGGTGAATCTCCTTTGGTTCACACATAAATTGACTTAAGGCATTGACTGCATAGCAAATATCCAGTCTTGTATTTACTAAGTATATAAGGGACACAATCATCTGTCTATAGAGAGTAGAATCTATGGAAGGTGATTCTGCTGCTGCTTCCTTAAGTTTATGTAGATTAGTCTCGATTGGAGAAGACATAGGTTTACAATTCCACATTCCAAATCTCTTCAAAATGTCTGATGTATACTTTCCTTGATTAAGTATGATACTATTAAATTTTGTCGTACTTCTAGTCCTAGGAAGTAATGAAGGAGTTCCAAATCTTTCATTTCAAATTCTCTAGTTAGATCTTTCTTGCACTGATCTATGAGATGATCATCACCTGTTATTAGTAAATCATCGACATACAATATCAAAATTACCATATCATCTTTATCTCTTTTATAATATAAATTTGGATCAGCTTCATTCTTGGAGAATCCTAAGCTAGTGAGATACTTATCAATTCTTTCATGCTAGGCCCTGGGAGCCTGTTTAAGCCCATAGAGAGCTTTCTTGAGCCTGCAAACAAAAGCGTTAGGATCATGAGTTTCAAATCCTTCAGGTTGTTCTAGATATACTTCTTCTGAAATCTTTCCATTGAGGAATGCTGTTTTCACATCCATCTGATGTACCTTCCATCCCTTTGATGCAGCAATTGCTAAGATTGCTCTTACGGAGGTATATTTGGCAACAGGAGTAAAGGTTTCTTCGTAATCAATCCCTTCTTTCTGAGAAAATTCTCTGACTACAAATTTGGCTTTATACTTCTCAATACTACCATCAACAACATGCTTTATTTTAAATATCCACTTGGAAGAAACAACATATTTTCCTTTAGGTCTTGGATCAATTTCCCAAACATCATTTTTCATGACAGATTGGTATTCTTCTATCACAACTTCTTTCCAAGCTGTATGTTTAATAGCATCAGAGGGATTGGTTGGCTCTGTTTTGGATAAATCACTCATGTTTGTTGTATAACTAGAGAATCTTTTAGGTCTTTTGCTTTCTTTGACTGTTCTAGAAGGTGCAACAATGTCTTGAGCTGCTTCAATTGTTTTAATGACCCAAAGTGGTCTTTTCTTTGAATTTTCTTCAAAGTTCATATTTTGAATTTCATCTTTAATTTCTTTCAAGTTCTCCCTTTGGGACCCAGATTCACTATTTCTCTCAGAACTAGATAAAGGAGAAGGTTCATCAGAACTTATGGCTCTTTTGAATGCAAGATCTTCTTCAAAGAACATCTTTGCTAAGTTCAATATTTTTCTGTCCAGGAATGAAAATCCTATATGCTTTAGATGTTTCACTATACCCTATAAAAATACCTTTCCTCCCAGAGGGTTCTAACTTGGTTCTTTTTTCTTTTGGAACATGGATATATACAGGACACCCGAAAATTCTAAGATGACTTATATTGGGTTTTACTTTAGTAAATACTTCTTCAGGGGTTTTATCTTTAAGATAGGAGCGAGGGTTTTTGTTTTTAATATATACAACAATACAATAGGCTTCTGCCCAAAGATAATATTCTAGATTTTGGTCAAAAATCATAGCTCTAGCAACTTCTATAATAATCCAATTCTTTCTTTTTGCTACCTCGTTTTGCTCTGGGTTATAAGGAACAATGTACTCCCTCTTAATCCCTGATTCTTTACAAAACCTTTTAAACAAATCTGAGGTATATTCTCCTCCATTATCAGTTCTAATGATTTTAATTTTATGCCCTGAAAAGTTTTCAGTTAATGTTTTGAATTCTTTAAACTTTTGTAGGATTTCTTTTGATTCTTGCCTTTTAAAAAATAAATCCATGTTTTCCTAGAGAAGTCATTTATGAACAAGATATAATACTAGAATCCTCCAAGAGAAGGAATAGACATGGGTCCACATAAATCTGAATGAATTAATTCTAGTACATTATTTGTTTTCCTAGTACCATCATGAAAGGGACTTCGGGTGTTCTTACCCAGAGGACACCCTTTGCAAATACTAGTGTGGTCTTTATTTAATTTGGGTAATCTAGTAACCATCTTCTCCATAGTTGATTAAGTTTTGAAATTTAGATGCCCTAATCTTCTGTGCCATATTTCATTTGTATCCGCATCTTCGTGGACTAGGGCTTGAATGGATTGACTAGATTTTGTATTCAATTTATACAAATGTCCTTTTCTTTGACCAATTAACTTTGCTTTCTTGATGGAGGAGTTCTTAGCCCAAGTTAATACTTTGCCATCCATGAATGCAACATTGTGTCCATCATCTTCAAGTGCTGTAATTGAGATTAGGTTTCTTTTAATTCTTGGTACATAGAGTACACCTTTAAGAACAAGAGTATTTTTTGATTTTTGTTTCAAAGTACAATTTCCAATTCCTTCAATGGAGTGTGTTGAGTTATCACCAATGGTAACTTCACCATTAACCTTCTTTGATAAAGAATCTAGAGTTCCTTTGCATCCTGTTATACGTCTAGAAAATCCACTATTAATTACCCATGCTTTATTTGAAATTTCATTTGATAGAGAGGAATACAAAACACGGTTCTCAAGACCATAAGTGTCTTCTTCTCTAATAACATTTGTACAATTTGTTTGTTGTTTGAAATTTTCAGGACAGTTAGATCTATAGTGTCCAAATTTTTCACATTTGAAACGCTTTATTTTAGATAGATCTTTTTTGGGTTTTCCATTTTTTTGATTTCCCTTTTTCTTTTTGAAATGCTTCTTCTTGCCCTTATATGAGTTTGTATTAAGAATGTGAAGTTCTTCATCTTCTGCTTTTGGTTTCCCTCCTTTCTCAAGTTTTCTAGATTTCTCTTGAAAACAATTGTTCTTGAGTTTGTTAAAGTCCGAAAGATTATCTCTGGGACTTATTCCTTGTGCAAATGTCTCCCATGAATTTGGCAATCCATCTATAGCCATAAGTGTTAATTTTGTGTCACTAATGGTGGTTCCTATGCTTGATAGTTCATCTCTAATGCCGACAACTCTTAAGAAGTAAGAATTTATCGATTCCCCTTTCTTTATTTGAATGTGATTTAGTTGTTTTTTTAATGCGAGAACTCTAGTTGCATTGTTTACTTCATATGCATTTCGTAATGCATTCATCATATCAAAGGAAGTTTGATGTTTTGTAAGCATAAGTACGATATCATTTTTTACTCCATCCAAGATGATTTGAACGGCTTTTCTATTTCCTTTGCTCTAGATTGATTTGTGAGGTTCAACTGGAGTTTGTTTGGATGCTCCATCAACAAATTGTTTTACATCGTTCTCTTCAAGAATCATCATGATTCTGAATTTCTAGGCCTCAAAATGTTCCTTTCCATCAAACCTATCCTCGGGTCTAATTGTGTATGCCATAGAAGATAGGAGATTGTTGCTTGATGTATAAAAAGTCTGATTACTGAATTTTTTTTGCAGAGCCTAGGTTCAATAACCTTGCTTTGATACCATGTAAATTTTTCTGCAAATTTCTCATCTCTGAATCAGACTTTTGGTTCAGTCTTTAAATGCTGAGAATGGTCTTCAATGTTCTGAATATTTGTTGAAGATAACACTTATCTTGATGCAGATCCAATAATGAATAATATACCTTTGACTGCGAGGGAGTATCTCTGATATGATTCTCAGGATATAGATGCTTAGAGGAGCAGACTTTGTTGTAACTGTGTGTCCTGAATCTGCATCGATAACCTCCTATATATCCTTCCTGAAGGGTATGTCCCTCAAAGGGACATAACCTTTCCTAAACTTGCACTAACTAAACTCCTCCTAAGTCGGTGATTTGGGAAGACATAACTAATAACACTTAATTAACTATTTGTTAGTTTAGTTGAGCATTATACTGTTGCAATCCTGAGAAGTCGCTGGCCCCTAGAGTTATATATATATAATGCCAGTTTAGAGATATATCATAGTGAAAAGAGGAAGTATGGTCTGTACTATCAGACCTGTTGGTGATCAGGTTAATATTCTTAACATGACTTGCTAAAGTCGTGCGTATTGCAAATGAGATTCAGTAGTTGGAATGCAATATTAGCATGAGTTTTTACGGCTTTACTTGCATTTACCAGTAAACTCTCCACATGCTAAGTGGAAGGCAGGTTGTGTGAGTTATGAATGGTGATATTTTTTCTGGGAATTTGGTACCAATTTTGAGAACCAAATTAAATTAATCCTGGTCTGTAGATGTAATTTTGGAAGATTGTTTGGCAACATAATTGTTGTTCTTTGCAATTCCCAATGATTCAGGTATGTTCGATGCTGGGTTTGATCAATTTTTGCCATAGCATGGGACCTCAAGGATAAATGGTACTGATGGTATTAATTGCAACAAATTTTTGAGGCATGTGGCTTCATCGTTCTAACAACTATTAAGGAAGAACTGTTTTAGGTGCAAAGTTTTAATTATCAATTTCTTTGAAATTTTGGTATTTTGTATTTCTCAAATAATTTCCATATCAAACTGTTGTTTCCTTAATTTCTGATGTTGTAAATCAGCAAGCTGGAACTTTATGCAAAATCAATAGTTAAAGTACGGTCCTTTGCAAACATCAAGTACAAAATTAAATCTTATTTCGGGAATGTCACATGAAGGAATTTATTAGATTTAATCCTCAAGGTAGCTGATATATTTCCTGTAACTGTGAAATTAAAGAATGATTGGTACTTTATTGTTTGCAAATTCTGATATGAGGATTACTTGTGTTCATTGAAACTTTAGTGAGCCTTGAAAACAAATCTGAAACTGAACATTTAACATTGCAAACATACTGTTTGACAAAACACTTGGAAGGGAAAGTGAGACATGGCTGTCATCTGTCAGTGCCAGTGGTATCATGGGAAAATTGCAAAGTATAAAAGGATCATGAAGGATTTTGGTCAAGCTCAGCGATAGCTAACCCGGAATTTACAGCAAGATAGAAGGGACAAAGTACTCAACATGCTAGATGAATATGATACTCTTCCTATGCATGTCAAAAAAGATTTACTATTTATTGATTACATGGACTTTTATCAAAGGCTACAAAACAAGAATATCGTGGCGAAGAAATAATACCGTAAGATAGCTCATGCTCTACTTGCACAAGGAGTTTTCAAAGAGTTGTACGAGGGGTTTAGTAACAGTCAATAATCAGCCTACAGGTTACAGTTTCGCTGGAGAAAGAACCAACTACTAGTGATTTGCAGTCTCCACATGATGATGGGAAAGATGTTAAAGATTACACAGGTTTATTGATAGGTATGGTGGAGGTATCCTACAAGGCTGCCTACATTAGTGCACTTGATGATAGGCCACACAAAAAAGTGTTCAAATCAGCCTATGATGATGGCTCCACATCTTATGTGAGTGATGATGCTTACTTTGATCTAGGTTTAATGGTTCCTACATATTCTGTGAATTCTTTTTGGGATGGATCTACTGTTGACCTTAGCATTGATTCCACTTCCTCTATACAATTGGGCATGAAAGAATCAATTGAAAGTTACTGCATATGAAATTGTTGTAGCTTTGTCGCATTTAGATGACATATATGGGATGGTTGAAAAGCATCTTTGGAGGGAACAATTACAGAGGAGGCAAAAAGGATTCAGAGAGGAGTTGTTACATGTAGGTGATTAAGGAAGGGGTGAAAACAATGAAATCCATCTATCTACATCTTTTTTCAGATTGTGATCATCCCCTCAATCTTGTAGAGTTTTATTTAGAGGCATTAAGGAATAAGTACACACCCTTACCTCCGAGCCCTTGTATACCAAGGACACTCTGGAGGCTACCTTAGTAGCATTTCATTAAGTTGAAAACCAAATTGTTGAGCTTAATCATAAATTAAATCTGTCATGCTCTACTTTAGCTTAACATTTAGAAGTAATAGTTGAGAAGGTTGTCAGTGATGATAGCGCGAGGGTTGATGTAACATACACTTTTCCTGGGTCATAATTAACAACTAACATATCAAAGAAATATAGTTATTACTTCATTTTCATAGGAAGACAGTTATATCAGTTATGATCATGTGAATGAGATTAATAGTTACAAATACTTAAACGGAAAACATCTAACATTTGAAAACACCATCAATGAATTTATTATGGAAATTAAAATCTACATACCATGGAATTCAAACCGAAATTCAATGTAGGGATGCTTCTGCAATCACCTAGATTAGTCCATAGATATCACTTAGGATCAACTGACGATTACCATCAATTACTACTAAATCAAAATCAATGACGATTACCATCAAATATCACTATATCATTTAGGGCATCACATACCACTGTATCAATTAGGGCATCAATTACCATTGGATCATTTAGGACATCAAATACCACGGTATCATTTAGGGCTTCAGATACCATTGTATCACTCCTTTCCTTCCAATTTGCTAAATTGTGGCATTAACACAAGATTAGAAAATATCCTCATAATCATTATTCTTATATTAGAAAAACTGAAATAACAATCCTATAGATATATTCCATATTCAGTTAGAAGATCAACCGATTTAACTGGTTACCAATTATATTGATGATAAGAATTGCTTTGATTTAAATAAATAACTGTAACGATGATACAACTCAATGAATCTTACCTTCTACTTGAACATACATCATAAAAGTAAAAATACCTATTTTCGACATACGTTTGAATGCATAACTTATCTTTGTCTGGTGCATGTCTTGATATCTTGTGGAGAGGGGAAACATTGTTAGGGGCTTAACCACCCAACATCGGACCACAACTTATCCCCACACAATCTCTAACGAGAAAGGTCCTCCCTACTTGGAATAGACATGGTACATCTTGTCATCCACTGAGCATCCTGGTATCAAATCGCACCACTCAACTTGACAGTAGAATAATATAATAAACATGAATTATGCATGAGTTGTTAAATGATATTATTCCAATTTTAATGTATCATATTTGATTTTTATTTCTTTGTCATTGCAGATTCCATGTCACCTCTTCACCTTTTCCGTGGCTATACAGCCGGTGAAACCTAGGTGCTTGGATCTTAGAGCAGTCAACGCTGTTTGTTGATTCTCAACTAATTCATGAATATTATATATATATTCCAACTTATCACAATTTGTGATTTGAGAAAGTATTCTTAAAGATGGCAGAAAATATTGTTTAACTCTATCTCCATTGGCATAATGATTCATGGATTCATTTGATGGTTACTTGGCTTTCACTTGCCATGATCTAATCCATTTTAAAGAGAATGAATTCTGTAATATCAAACCAAATATCAAACAAGATATTATCATGATAAGTACTGTAGCTTACTGCTATATAAATTGGAAATGCTGTAGCAAATTTGGTAGAAGTTACATTGCAATATTTGTTTTTGGGTTAATCACATAACTTGATATATTCTGTAAGACATATGGAGTTTTGCTGAAAATTCAACAACCTGCCTTGAACACTGGTTCCCAGTATAAACGTTACTCATGATTTGTGGTTGTTAACATGGAAAAGACAGGTGCTTGAAACATATGGAAGTTGGGTGCTTGAAACATATAACAGTCGGGTGTCTGGAACTTGCTAAATGATTTTGTATTTGCACTTCTTTTGTTTTTCCTTTAGGCGTAACCACAATAAATATCAGTCCTCAGCAAAGAATGATACATACGACAAACTTGTAATCAAGAAGGGCGCTGCTATAAACTGTAGAGATTCCGAATATAATTTGCAGAGATTTGGTGGTGAATGGAAGCCGGAAAGTGAGTAGGAAAGAGCAGAAATAAGGAAGGAAGTCAGGAATGATAATTGGTCCTCTCTCTCCCCACTCATGATATATATAAAAAGGAAATAAAAGACTCTTTGGCTTCTGTAACTTAAAGAATATCTTGCCAATAAAAAATGCCAAGTGTTTAATTGGTTACAAACAAGGAAAATAATAAAAGATGGAAAAAGAGTTGGAAGGTTATAATTCGGTTTATTTTTATAATATATATTTACATACGTTCATGTAAATATATCAATGGGGTGACATCATTTTATTAAGTTATTATAATATAATGGTGCCATTTCATTTTTATATTTATATGTACATATATATATATATATATATTAATAATATGATAAAAGATCAATTAAAATCCCTTGAGGTATGTTTTGTATTTTAATAAGATTATTTTATGTTTTCTTAGATTATTTTCTTAATAGCTCATGCGGTTTCATTGATTGTATCCTGATATTCAAGTCGCTAGGTCCTCAACCCATTTGCCCAGTGATGATGATGCTCTCGTGCCTAATTCTTTTTTGACAATGCTTCCACCCATTCAACGTGCTTCCTACAAGGAAATTCCTCGTAGTTAAATCATATTACCATAACAAGTTATTTAATCATAAATAATCTTAATCGCTAACCACCTATTCAATTTTATGAATTCGTGATAAATAATGAACTAGCATGTTATCTTCGCATTATAACGACTAACCATCTTACCATTTCACAGGATTATAACAAATTTAACTGTCAACTGACTTCATGTGAACTTCAATGGCTATATTTTAAATTAGGTCAAAAATTGGGATGTAACATACCATTCCCCTTGTGTTTCATCGTCCTCGATGAACTTGAAATTGTAACGAACATTATAAAGGAGTATTAAAAAAAATTGGAATGTAATGTACCATTCTCCTTGTGTTTCATCGTCCTCAATGATCTTTGCAAATTAGACACTAAAAGAATATTCCAAATATAAGATGTATATATAGCATCGTGATATCATTTCTTTTCAAAATTGGATCAAAATCTAAATCATGATCAAAACTCAAGGTCTATTTTTGCTTAAATACATCCAGAGAGATGCTTGCATGATAATATCAAATTAAACACACACACACTTGAGTTCACTTTATCGTAGTTTTGGTCACCTCAACATCACTTGAGTTGATCATGTTGTAGGATATTCTATTTCATATTCTTGTCATATTCATGTGGATACTCAATAACATTAGTTTGATTCCCATATTGATATCTTCATTTAAAAGAATTTTCAGGGTTCATTAACTGAGAGTAAGATAAGTATTCAAATTGGAATTCTTCAACATATCTTAATTTAAGAGAAATTTCAGGGCTCATTAACTAAGAGTAAGATAAGTATTCAAAATTGGAATTCTTAAACTAGCAAGTTCTAGATCATAATTTAAGTCACTTATACATACCATCTGGCATATGACACTCATTAATGAGTAGATCATCCTTGTAAACTTACAGGTCACCTGGAAAAGGTTAATAGATCCATGTTTTCCATTTATGTAACCTTGGTCTTCATGCCTATCTCATCACAATAACATTTCATTAGAATAATCATCTCATGATAGAATATACACTTCATCTCCAAAACAATATACAACAGCTCAATATGTAAAGTCAACATTGCATGTGTATTATACATGTATAGCAGTGTGTCAAAGGGTAAAAACATGATATACTATGTAAGATCATCATACATCTAATCAAGATCATAAGCATCTGAAACAAATCATAAGTTTTTTATCAAGTAGCTCATCATTCATCTGTAAATATTTGGAAGTTTATCTTTTCCATTTGTGTGATCGAGGCTTTATGCCCATCTTGTCAGTGTAATTGTTTCAAGGAAAACTTAAGTCAAACAAAAGTTTACATCTATAAATAAGCATTGATAGTTTCAATTATGCAAGTGTGTTTACTCCATACTGAAGCACAAAATGATCTTGTTGTTTAATCAACATAAAAAAGGATCATGGTTCAAAATTTTGTTTTCCTTCAGTTCAAGTTAAAAAATAGATAACAAAATATTACTACCATTTCATATAAACAGGAATATAATTGCATAAAGTAAATGCTGGGAACATTCAATTGAAAAGAAATATTTAGCCATCATCAGGGTTTTAGATAACATCTCATCAAGGTTATAGGAGCTGGTTTGGATTGTGCAAGCCTCGCCATTTGGACCCATTTTAATTTTCTCATTCTCTACTGAGAATGGCCCTCCCTCCTGGGATAAGGCACACGTATCATTTTGGTCCTTCCACTTGAGCATACTGGTGTTTAGAATGTTCGCTCATTTAATAGGCGGGTCTTGCCTTATTAACTAGCACCTCCAACAATCTTGTGATCAAAACATGGCAAATGCGCCTTTAAACTACCTTGGCCAAGGATTTAAATGGGTGGATAAATGACCCGATCACCACTGCTCGTCTTGCCAATCATGTCATTTTCTTAGTTCTGTTTCATCTTTATGTTATTGTAGTTTATCCATCTGTCCATTTTATCTCAGCCCTTCCCCGACTATTTTGGATGATTTCTCGGTGTGATTTTTCCAGTTTTGATTGTAATATCTAGTTATGCAAAATAAATCTTTTTCAACATTTTCATTTTCAGTTTCTTAGAAACAGTGTTGGGCCCAAGGTTTCAGCGTTGAACCTAGCGCTCTAATACCATATGTAACATACACTTTTTTCGGGTCTTAATTAACAACTAACATATCAAAAAAATACAGTTATTACTTCATTTTCATAGGAAGACAGTTATATCAGTTATGATCATGTAAATGAGATTAACAGTTACAAATACTTAAACGGAAAACATCTAACATCTGAAAACACCATCAATGAATTTACTATGGAAATTAAAATCTACATACCATGGAATATGAACTGAAATTCAATGTAGGGATGCTTCTGCAATCACCCAGATTAGTCACAAATATCACTCAGGATCAATTGACAATTACCATCAAATACCACTATATCGTTTAGGGCATCACATACCACTGTATCAATTAGGGCATCATTGGATCATTTAGGGCATCAGATACCACTATATCATTTAGGGCTTCAAATACTTGAGGGTTTTCGAGCCTTTAGATGGACACTGGGATCTTGGAGATGGAAAAAAGGGCCAAAAATGGGGAGAAACTCAAAGAAAAGCAACAATTTAAGCATAAATGCATCCATGGACTCAAGAGATTGCTAAAAGGAGAGCTAAAAGGTCTTACATAGAAAGTGTATACTTTTTAAGTGGTATGTTTAACCCCCACTTTAGCGGGAGTACAAGCCTAACTCAAACTCATGGTAGAGTAGATAAAATGCATAAGATGATCTCATCAAGACTAAGGAGACAAGGAAACAATCAAGCTCCCAACGGACTTGAGTCCTCGTCAAGTCTAAAGTCAAGACTAGAGGGACATCACTGGCAAAAAAGGAGTAGCAAAAAAGGGTGTGATTAACTCACTCAATGAGATTTGTGTCTCTTATTGTGAATCATACAAAAGATAGAATTGAATAGTCTAGCAAGTTTTTGTGCTTGATTGTCAGTCGTATAAAAATCTTGCCCTTTCTGGTGGCTTTGCATGTGTGTATATGTGAAACTCATGAATGGGTTAGGATCCTTTGAATCCATGAGGGTTGATTTTTCTGTGCACCCTACAGATTGATCAATCAATCAATCCCCATGGAGATTTGATGTGTATACTAGGATAGGTCAAATGGTCTAGCAAACTGTGTTATGCTACTCAACCAATCCAAAATTTGTGAAAAGGGAGAGTAACTGGCCCTACCAAATTGTGTCATGCTATTGTAAACGAACAAAATATATGCAATAAGGAGGCTATGAATGCTCCCTTCCTTAAGATGGCAAAATAAGTCCTATTTTGTCATCTTAAGGTAGTGGTGAACAAGGACAAAGTAATTCCAACATCAAAGCATTATCCACAAGCAACACCTAATCCAAGTTAAAGAGATCACAACTTCTATGAGGCCATGGAAGAGATGAATGGAAAGAGATACCATGCAAGAAGTGCAGAAGGAAATCCTTGTGAAGGATGACACACTATTTAGGCCCCAAGGTAAGGGATTTATCTTCCATGAAAACTAGAGTTGCAAAAAACTCCTTTGTCCTTCCTTAGGCGTGTTGCTAGTAAAATCTATATTGTAGCTGATGGGTAGAATAGTATCCGAATGAGCGCGTGACAGTTGAGTCACCCCTTCAGAAAGGTATATGTACACCATCTAGAATGGACTTTGGATCATTAGAATTGTAATCATCATTGTAATCAAGCATATCGAATATATAGTATCTTCTGCATACATGTGAATAATAAAAGGAATACTTTTGTGTTACATACTCTTGTCTATTGTTTGAATGCATTAATAAACCGTTTACCTTGTACAGTAAACATTGGCGCTGTTGCCTATAAGGACCAGGTGCTATGAATGTCAGACACATTGAATAAAGATAGAAATAAGAATCTAGAAGATGATGGCATAAGGGTGGCATAGGAAGTATTAAACCGCACACAGCAAAGTGACCGAAGGCACAAACTCCAACAACTCGCTGAAGGGTATGATAGCGGTGGCACAGGAGGTGACCACGGTATCACGGGAGCATTGACGAATGGAGTGCAATCGCCAAGTCGATCAAGGGAAAGGTTGATAGAAGAAGCTCGAGAAAGGCGATGGGTGATCGAAGGAACAAAGGAAGAATTGGCAAATTGGTATACACCAAGGGGGAATTCGAACGGAAGGGAAAGGACCAGTGTGGCTCAGAGTGTCGAAGGAACTCAAGTGTGGGGTGAACTCTTCGTCCTTGATGCACCTGACAAGCAAATACAGTTTGGTTGAAACAGCCAAGTCCTTGAGGAAGCCTTCATGCCACTTGAGAACGTAGGTGTCCGTAATGCAAGTGTTCAAAGCAGTACGAAAGTACAGAACAATGCGGGGATAGACAATAGCACACAACAATAGAAAGAAAGGGTACCAATGGCCAGTTCAAAGGAAAAGTTACCAAAGTTCGACGGGGATGGCACGGTTGACCCGATCAAACACTGCAAAACTTGCGAAATGATTTGGACAACAAATGGAGAAAACGACCATGACGAATGGGTAAGGCAATTTCCAGCCACTTTATGAGATATAGCAATTGATTGGATTTTTGACACTGATCTGGCAAAGCTAATGACATGGGAAAACATAAAGAAGGAATTTATTATAGAGTTTCAATTGTTACGAGACGACAATGAGATAGTAGCAGAAATCTATATCACGAAACAAGGGAAAAATGAAATTGTCTGTGTATATGCTAGAAAGTCAAAAGAATTAGTAAATAAGATAGAAAGTAAGCCAACAAATGGGCTGAAAAAGAGATGGTTCATAGAAGGACTACGCCCAAAGTTAAAAAGGAAAATGAAGATTGTACCGCCATCGTTGTACACTGAAGCATACAATCGAGCGATGGACTTAGAAAGTGAATAAAAAACAAAAAAGAACAAAAGCAGTCCTCTCCTAAAGATAGTAGTGGTGATGAAAATGGCAGTAAGAAGGTCCGTGCTCTCTAGAAGGATATGATTAGGATGATGAAAGAATTTAAGAATATGTAGAAAGGAAATAGCCAGACTAAAGAAAATGAGCTATGGTACACATAATGCAAGACAAAAGGTCACACTAAGGGATCTTGTCCGAAGAATCAATTCTGTGACATTTGCCAAATTGCGGGACATTCCACAAAGGAATGCCGTTCAATATGAAAACAAGGGGGCATCAACAAGTGCTCCTGACACAGGAAGCATCCACGTCGGGAGGAAACAGAAACACAAACAATGACGGTGCTACCTCGGGTGGGTACAGAAACAATAGAAGGGGACAAGACAACACAACAATAATAAAAATAATAACGGAGGCTGTAGTCGGATTTAGTATGATGCGAACAACCGACTGATGGTTCAGTGTTGGGCATGCAACTTATGGGGCCACTTTGCACGAAACTGTACAATGACGAACATACCGAAGTTATGCAAATGGTGTGGTCCTGGAGACCATGAAGATGCCAAGTGCTCGAAATCGAAATCAGGAGTGAATTTGATTGGCAACGAAGCAGGAACGAATGAAGAGGAAGTCTTGGGAATTACACGTAAATAGGCAAAGCTGTACCCAGACCCGACGGAAGAAGAGACTAGAAGAAGCACGGGCGAAAATTGAGAAAGGGATGCAAACAAAGAAATCACAAACAGAGAAGGGGGATACTACAGGTACCTCAATGAGGAATTGCGCAGAACAGAACATCATAAGGCGGATAGTACAAACTGAAGTGCTAGTAAAATTAAATGATCTAATCCTCATAATGCCCCAACTACGAACAACACTCACAAACATGGCTCTAGTTGCTAAACTACTAGAAGAACCCAGGAAGGAGAAGGAAAGCAGAACAAGCGCGACATACCCAATGTTGCTAGCTCTCACATTAGGAAGGCATTCAGTGGTTATAGAAATGGGTATATTGGGAATAATCCTCTCAGACACAATTATGGACAGATGTTCAGGGGTAAATGTCCTACCAGAAGATACCTGGAAGAAGTTGGGACAGCCGGCGTTGTGGCCACCCACGTTCCAATTGCTAACTGCAGACCAACATGGCATTAAGCCTCTAGGGATCCAGAGGGCACAACCAGTGACTATTGGAACACAACTATCAATGGAGAGCAAAGGATAGAGATTTATTATTGATTTACACACAAATGGTGGGAGAAGAAGTTGAATCGTCTGATTGAGAAGGAGAGGATGAAGGGAAGAAGCAAATGGAACCGGATGAGGAAGGAGTCTTACGGTTGGAAGGTGGATCGAAGGACAATGATTTGGATTCGGTGAACGAACTATTTCATTGGCAGATGGAGGATTATGAACTCTTCCAAGGCTGCAACATAGAATGCAACGGAGACGGATTTCCAAAAGAATTTAGGGAAATAAAAGAAGGGAATGCATAGCTGGATGAAACACCTGCACATATATTGAGTGAGGAAAAGCCGATTAAATATAAAGAGGCCATAGTACAAACCATGAATTTGGGAGATGATACCGAACCAAAGAACATACTGGTGGGAGATAATTGAAATCCAGTATTAAAAACAGCTGCATTTAAAATGGTACGGTCTTTTCGGAGAGCAAACCAAGTACACTATATGGACAAGTGTCAAAAGGAATTTTGGCCATACGGGCACGCATGAAGGAGAGTAGAAGGGAGTACGTTCGCCATAAAACAGGGTTGTATGGCCTATCAGGAGGGTAAGCAAGAAAGGAAGGCAGTAAAGAAAAAATAAAACGTTGTACGACCTAGGAAGGATGCCGTATGGCCAAACAAAAGACGACAAGAAATCACAGGTGATCCACCGTACGGCCAAAAAGAAGAAGATATTGTACAAGACACATCGTACGGCTCAAGAGGGGAATAAGTATCACCATATGGGTAATAACCAGCTAGTGAATTAGACCGTACAGACTCAAGGAGAACACAAGTTAATGCATCATATGGCCATAAGGAAATCACAAAGACCGTATGGCAATTTGCATGTTCAAGAAAGATTGTACCAGAATACAGAGAGAGCTTTGACCCATGAGGAGAAGAGGAGAATGCAATGTACGGCTGGAAATTTGCAAGAAGAGAACTGGAGGTGCATCATATGGTTGAAGAGAGTAACACAATTGCCATACAGAAGTCCGTACGGCTTGGGAAGAGCATAGTACGACTAACTATAAAAGACAAACATTGTTGTACGGCTTGGTACGGTGAGCATAAACCAAGCCTGAGCATACCATTCGGCTTGTACGAATGAGCAAGAAGAAGAAAGGTTAATTGAAGGAGAGGTTATAGTACTGTATGGTTTGGAGGGATACATGCACTGTACAACCCATGCGGAATCCAGGAGTAAGTACAAATGCAAAGTAATATCATTTCACAATACGACAAGCTAAACAAGTTACCATCACCGTACAAACTTCCGAGGGACTAACGTACGATCGAGCTAGAAGTTACCGTACGACCGAGATAGAAGCTACCATATGGCCAGGATGAGCTTGCATGGTCCGTACAAACGTGGAGGGAAATATCATTCACTGTACGACATAATATTGCAAGAGTCCGTACGGGTATTGGAGGAAAGAGTCTTGGCCATACGACCCAAAAGGAATAAGGATCGCCGTAGGCAAGGAAGAAGTGCCAAAAGAGTGACAAACCTCAAGCTGTACATAAATATAGAATACATTGCAGAAGCATTGCATCATGTAGTTGTACACCGTACAGAGTTAAGTTGTGATATAATAAAACTAAAAGGGATCAAAGACCGTACCAGAGCATTCAAGAGGAAGGAGTTGTACTCTTCAAGAAGTAGGAGCGAAAAAAAAATGACGACAAATCAAAACAGTTCAAAATGAGTAACGTATAATACCAAAGGGAAGGGAAAGACATAAAAAGGTAGTAAAACATAAGCCATTGGCAGCAAGAGTGCGGGATTGGAAGTAAATCACAAAAATGGTGTGTTCCATGGACTTTTGTGTGGGTTTGAGAGTGCTACTTTGGTCTTTGCCCCAAGACCCCGTGGGGGCGTTGCCCCTCGACTCCGATGGGGGCATTTCCCCCTAGACCCCCAATTAGTGTAGTTATCAGTCGTGGGAAGCATGACCAGTTGATGAGATCCGGAGCTGCTGCAAGCATGAAGTGTCTGTGTCAGAGTTGGAGAGAGCATTGGAGCAAGCCTTTCGAAAGGGGTGCTACGTTTTGAGGCACTCAGAGTAGGTGTTGGACACGAGGCTGTCTTGGTGGATGCATAGAGAGCTCAAGAGGAGCTGATCATCCAGTTGGAGGTAGTAGAGTGACACTTGGCTCAGTGTACTTAGGAGTTGGAAGTAGAGAAGGTGACATAGGTGGCTATCAAGGTCAGATTGGCTGAGGTGACAGTATTGTGTTAGTGGAGGTTATAGATGCAACGTGTTGTGGAGACAAGTTTGGTGTAGGCACAGGAGGAATGTGAATGTGATGTGACGGAAACAAATCTATCCTATTATAGTTAGTCACAGTCAATGTATTTTGTTTTGTTAATCTGTCTCGGTAATTTTTGTAATTGTTGTCTGGAGACGACTTTTCTTTTGGGGGGATGATGTTGTCGATAAAATCTATATTGTAGCCGATGGGTAGAATAGTATCCGAATGGGTGCGTGACGGTTGAGTCACACCTTCGGAAAGGTATATGTGCACAATTCGGAATGGAATTTGGATCATCAAAATTGTAATCATCATTGTAATCAAGCATATCGAATATATAGTATCTTCTGCATACATGTGAATAATAAAAGGAATACTTCCATGTTACATACTCTTGTCTATTGTCTGAATGCATTAATAAACTGTTTACCCTGTACAGTAAACAGGGTATGCATATCCTCGTATCTAATTCGAAAATGTATCCGATACTGCTCGGATACATGTTGAATATTATATCAATGTTTGCCTAAAAAACTTGATTTTCCAACCATGTCAAATACTATAGGATTTGATTTTTTTAAAAAGATTTGATGTAAATCTTCCCAAATTTAATTTAGAAAATAAAATAGTATAAACAAAACCTACACCTAATGAGAAAGACAAATAACATGTTTTTCTATTTCAGCAACTTGTTTTTTGGGTTATCTTCTAATGTAACTCTACTCTGTTTAGATATTGTAAAGTGTTAAATTAACTTATAAATATTTGTGTAGCATTTATGTGTCAATGTTGCTTTTGAAGTAACAAAAATCTCTTATAATAACCTAGAAAATTGTGTTAAATAATGTTTGTTATTTATTAATATCGTATCTAGCTGTATCCGTACTGGGGCTCTTAAAAAATGGTTGTATCCATACCTAATATTGTATCTGTATTTGTATCTGTATCAATATCCATATCCATACAACTTTGATGAAAACCCAATTACAAACAATGAACAAGGTTACAATAAAGGATGTGTATCCTTAGTGTAAACCAACATGTTGATGCAAGATTGCATGTCACATGATAAACAAAAAGAACTTAACCAAGGGAAGAGTGGATCTTTAAGAGATTGCCTTCCAAGTATAGGAACAGGGACAAAATGATCTATTATGCCACTCACAAAGTCAACCATGCATGACAATGAATCCCCAAGGAATAGGTGAACAATGTTACATGGTGTGGAGAAACATAATAGGAATCTTAATGTTATCTTGAGAAATCAGGATTGAAATATAATTCATTGTGACAAGATTTGTGAATTACATTGTTATCAATGAGTTGTTTAATATTATATTGTAAAATTGGACATTCATTAGTAAAGTGTTCATAATACTTGTGATACTTGCAAAAAGGGAGATTTATAAGATGTGGACTGTTTTTTTTTGTGTTTAGGTCTAATAATCACTTAGTACGAAGAAGTTTAGACAAAATTATTTTGTGATTGAAAGTTAATGGAGAAGTGTTGGTTGACGAAAAAAAGGATGTGGACAAAGAATGAGGTTCAAAACTTTGTTTCACACAGCTTGATTATGTTTTGGAGTGTTATTTACGACAGTGTTAATTATTTGTGGTTGCTTATAAGGATTGAATCCTAGTCCATGGCCCTCATATCATAAGGGCATTTGAATTCCTTGTTCTTCTTTACTGCATCCATTCCCAATGAATCTATGTTTTGCTAATAAATGATAATTAAGACCATAACAAGCCATATCAAAAAGAGAGAATGAGATTTCATTATCACAATTAGGTGTAATAGATTCATTAGGAGTGGAAGTAGCGACTTCATCGTTACTAAGTTGTTTAGAAAGAGGAGTTGTTTTGATTTGTTTTTCAGATTTAGATTGCATAAATTAAAGGTCTGAGACTTTGTGCTTTCTATTAAAAGTTGGTGTCAAATATAAGGATCCCCAGTCATCATCTGAGAGAGAACTAGAGGAATCATTAGATTCTTGATCTTGTTTGTCCTTAAGAGACACAAAAGTAGTGCTTGATTTAGCATACAAACAACTATTTGGTCCTCAACCCCACAACTCTCAAGAATCACTTGCATGCAAACACTTGTCATAGAAAGAGAGAAGCAAAAGCTATGGAGGCTGGAATTCCTAGATCCATAGTTGATACATTTTTGATGAGCAAAAAGATAAATTGCTATAAATCAAAAGTGAATGAATTATAAAGAGATCAATACTTAGAAAGGAGATCAAAACCCTAACAGGTAAAACCAAGGTTGCATGATAATAATTAATAAAAGAATTAATTATTATATGCCTAAAGTTTAGCTTAAGTAAATTAGAGATAATATGTGACTTAATATTTAAATCAATATGATTTAATTAATAAGAAAATACTTTATTACTCTAACACCCCCCCTAAGATAAACTTAGGGAGTCGCTAAAAACCTAGAAACTACTACTGAAAGTAAATTTGGGTCCTGACAACAAAGCCTGATGAGGTACCCAAGCACAATCAAATCTCTGAAAAGGAGAAATAAAGAAAATCACATAGGAAAAACCCTATTCCAAAAAGAGATGGAAATAATGCACAAAATAACTAGTGAAGGACTGGAGAAGCCTCCAAAGTAGGGAATGTCTTAGAAGATAGGAACAACAGACAATCATGAAGAACATTGAAGCATGAAGTTGCAAACATTGCCAAATTGCTGATATGAAGAACCTCCACTGTATAGAACATGACTAGGTAGGGAAGACTAAGTTTGAAGAGCTGATCAATCGACGATGGAAGCTATCTTCATAGCCTCCAAAAACAGGAGTGAAGGGATGTATATATGGTAAATGATCCATCTCACCGAAATGCATAGGTATCCATCAACTGCAATCACATAGTACATAGGATCAAATACTGAATACATAGCTCACTCTATCGAACCAAGAAAGCAATAGAACCATTATAACCCCCTATAATGCTGAGAGGTAAGACATGAACATTGAAATTGAATGCAATATCTCCTGCAGAAAGAAGAACCAGGAAAATCGAGAGTGCAAAAGAAGTAAAATCACCTATAATGGCAAGTGTCATTGACACATCATGAGGCTATTGTTGTGGAAGGAACACTCACTTGAGAAAGATGACGAATATGGCCAACATGAAACCCCTTAAGGCACTTGATAATGTAGTGCGAGTACAACAAAACACAAAGATGTGCAAGATCCCAAAATGCAATAGAGTGACACTTTATCTCAGTGCGTTTGCAAAAATACTACAAAAGGATATCAACAAAGATCAAAAGAGACATAAGACGGATACAAGAGATAGTACAACCCATGAAAAATCATTTGAAGCGACAAAATCGATCTCCGGACTTGAAACAACCAAAATATCTACCAGAATGCATAAAAACAAAAAATTGAATGGAATGTGCTTGGAGTAGAATCTATATAAACAACCATCATCACTGGAAATAGATCTCAAAGACCTTTCCAATGATATAAAGAAATTCCAAATTGGAGATCAAATGCTCAAGATATGTCTCCTGGAGTGCAAAATAGAACTCCTAACTTTGACAGCAAAAACAACCATTAAAAAAGCACCAAAACTGAAAATAACTTGCATCACTGGAATGGGCTCGAAATCAGCTTTCTAGTGATATCTCATTTACGAAAAACAAAGTCCGAATGAGCAAGTTACGGCCAAAAAACCACATGTAGTTCAAAAATGAGTTGGAAGGGTAAACTAAAAGAATTTACTGCCTTGGGATTTGTGCCAAAATGCTTGGAAAGCATGTCCCCTAGTACACAATTCATTTTGGGAAACATGCCTATTTTGTACCAAAATTGTCTTAGGAAGCATGCACGTCTGTAGCAAAATATTGCCTCGATTTGCTTGCAAATTCTCAATTTGCATGCCAAAAGCCTTGATTGTCATGCAAAAGAATCTTGATTTGTGTGCCAAAATAATCTTATTTTTTGTGCTGAAAAATATCATTTTTTTGTGCCTAAAAATCTATATTTTGTATTTTTGAGCCAAAAATACCAATTTCCATTCCAAAAATCATAAAATTGCTGCCTCGGGAAATGTGTCCGATCTTGGAGCAATAATTTTTGCCTTAGATTTTCAACTGTGTCCAAATTGGACAAATTTTATATAAAAACAGGGGTTTTTGAGCACTTTGAGCTCAATGGTGATGTCCGTTTGGGCTCAAAGTGACTCGAAAATCAGTGACCCCCCAAACTCAAAATTTTTTTTCTAAAGAACCGAAACCCTCTAAAGAAAAAGCACAGATTTCAAAGCCAAGCCAAACTTCACATAAACAAAACAGGGGCATGAAGGTTTGGAGCTTTGATACCATGTTGAAGTTGATGAAAGCTCAACCCCAAAACTCTCGAGGATCACACACATGCAAACACCTTTCACAGAAAGAAAGAAGCAAAAGTTATGGAGGTTGAAATTCTCAGATCCATAGTTGAGACATTCTTGATGAGAAAAAAGATAGATTGCTATAAACCAAAAGTGAATGAATTACAAAAAGATCAATCCTTATAAAAGTAGATCAAAACCCTAATAGGTAAAACTTAGATTGCATGATAATAATTAATAAAAGAATTAATTACTATATGCCCAAAGTTTAGGTTAAGCAAACTAGAGATAATAAGTGACTTAATAATTAAATCAATTTGATTTAATTAATAAGAAAATAATTATGTAACCAAGGTCTACCCAAAAGAAGGTTCTAATTAAGAAATCTAGGCATCACATGAATAGGAGTATTGAAAATAATCGGACCTACTTCACTATGTAAAGTGATAATGCCTAAGGTTTTCTTAGAAACATTATCGAAGCCTCATATAGGGATATTACTAGGTTGAATAGTTGAAAGATTGGCTTTAATTGCTTTGAGCAATACAAACATTAAGCCCGAACCCATTATCAATTGAGGTCCTAAGATTACCATTGATACGGATAGCTACCATAAGAGCATCATAGCAATCTTGAATTTCTTTAGGTTGTAGTTCATCTTGATTAAACACAATTTTGAGATGGAACATAGGTAGTGTGCATGCATTACAAAAAGGAATTGATGTTATCTTGATTAGGTGGTGGAGTTAGAAGAGTGGTTAAACTATTTGCAAGGCTTCGTGTTATGTAGGAGATGTTTGAAGAAGTTCCCCAAAGAGAAATCTTGACAAGGGTATTACATAATTGGTCTACCAAATTATACTCCTTTCCAAAATTTTGGGGAAGACAGGGTGGAGGAGGAAGAACGGGTTGACAATGTGGGAGATAAGTAGGAACAACCAGATTATAAGGTGAGGATTATTTCTGATGCTAATGCCAACCTCCTCTCTCTAGAGATAGAGGCAAAGGCGATCAAAGGCAGATGTAAGAACTGATATGTGTGATGCTAGGGACTTTTGTGCACATCCGATTGGTTGGGAGTGGCTTTTCACCAGCATTCGGGTACCTTCGCGGGCCCATATGACTGGAAAACCACTTTTTAATTTTTTTTTTTTTGCCACTTAAAAGACTATCTGCACATGGTAAAATACATATTTCAACCTAATTTTTGATTCTAAACCCTAAGATAGTTCCAAAAGAGGTCATTTAACCAATCTTCATCACATTTTGTTTGCAACTAGATTCTTTTCTCATTTGGTTTCCATTTCAATCTTTTGAAGGCAAGGTGATTATTTTTGAAGAAGATCATTATAGGGTAAGAGATAGCTTCCACAAACGAGTTTTAAGCATCTAAGGTAAGCATTTGATCCCATTCTTGAATTTTTAATGATTTTTTAATATTTGGATGAATTTTTAAGTTTCTCAAGAAAATTTTCAAGTGTTTTTCATTTTTTTGAAAGAAGAAATAAAGAAACAAGTTTAGCTATCTATTTTAGTAGTTTTGTACCATTTTTTTTGTACTTGTATGCTTGATGTTCATAGTTTTTTCTAACTTAAATTTATTCAATTTCTTATTATACGCATATCAAGAAATTATATTGTAACGTGCAAGAATGGTTGCCATCGGTAGTTAGCGTTCAGGGGGAGGGCAAGGAGCCGATAGTTTAAAAATTGATGTAGGATCTCCTTTATGCAGACATACTACAAGAATTTCTTAGGTTTTCAAAGGTGGCTCATATATTTGGAAGTATAATTATTATCAAAGTAACAAAGGTGAGCCATTCAATAGCTCATATTCTTGGGTCAAACTTTATTTTAAGGGCTTTGTTGGTAAAGGATTTGCAATGTGCAAAGGTATTGATGGGAAGGAGCTGTCTAATGTGTAAATAGCTTCATTTGTAAAAGAACAAGAAGCTGTTGATAAATTGATAAAAGGATCAAAATAAAGTTTTTGTCAACCTCCATCCTCAAAGAAAACAATGCAATTACCCATGGAATCAATTGTATCCTTCAAACACTTGTTCTTGCAAGTACCTATACTGGGAGTGGAAGAGGAAGAAGTAGAAACTATTGTCTGCAAAATAGGTCCATTGATATCGCATTTAAAATGAATGCAAAAGAGTTTGTTAATCAAGCCATTGCACGTTGCCTATATGCCAACAATCTTCCTTTCAACATGGTGAGATCACCATATTGGAAGGAAATGGTGGCAGCCATAAATAAAGCATCGACTGATTACACAAGTCCCGGGTATGAAAATGTGCATACCACTTTATTACAAAAAGAGAGGGCTTGTGTAGAGAGAGCTATTCAACCAATTAGAAATTCATGGAAAACTTCAGGTGTTTATATTGTTTCAGATGGATGGGAAGATACGAGAAAATGACCATTGGTTAATGTGATTGTAGAGTCACCCAAAGGGGCATGTTTTTGAAAGTAGTTGATTGTGAAGGGGAAGTGAAAGATTCATAAATCATTTTAAAAATTCTTGTTAAGGCCATAAACATGGTGGGTAGTGAGAATGTAGTCCAAGTGATTACAGATAATGCAAAAAATTGTAGGGGTGCAGGTGCTTTGGTTGAGGGCCGATATGGCGATATTTTTTGGACCCCGTCCACCAGACACTCCCTAAACTTGGTCATGCAACAAATTGACACCCAAACCCATTGGGTGAAGAAAATATACAAAGAGGGAGAGGAGATTCAAATGTTTGTTATGAACCATCAAATGTCAAAATCCATATTTAAATCATTCTCCATTTTGGAGTTGTTGAAGGTAAATTGTAATTAGTAAATTTCATTTATTTATTTAATTTGAATATATTTTATGTCATGTTCAATAATCAAATTGTCTACAACTTTGTTTAATATTTATTTACATAGTGTTATGTTTAACTTACTTAGGTGGTTGAAACCCGATTTGCATCTCATACTATTGTTTCGAGACGACTTGTCAAGGTGTAAGGGGGATTAAGCCAAATGGTTGTTTCTAGTGAGTGGGGTATAGGCTTCAATTTTAGATAGGGCACAAAAGGTCAAGGCATTGATCTTGGATGATGACAGGCTTGTGTGCAATTTATATTAGATTTCACAGAGCCTGTCATGACTATGCTCCACTTTGCTAATTCAGATCAGCCTTGTTTGGGGGGATGCCTATGATGGCATGGATACAGTCGTAGAGAAGGTAAAACTTTCCATACAAACGCATGAGGATGACTCCACAAAATGTGAAGCCTTAGGCAATCAACTTGAATCAATTATTCATCATTGTTGGGAAAATATGACTACCCCATTGCACCTCTTTGCATATGCATTATCTCCAAGGTACTATAGAGAGGAAGTACTTTACATGTCAGATAGAGTAGCATCATATGCAATGAAGAAGTTGCAAGTGGGTGCACAAAGCTTTTGCAAGACTCTTCCTAGATGATGACCCTCAAAATGGTTAGGACAAAATTTGGGTAATTTGCTTCGAGAGTAAAACTTGGTCATCTTGCAATAAAGGACCAATGTGACATGGGATCTATCACATGGTGGTACCTCTATGGTCAACCATTTAAGCATCTACAACCTCTTGCATTCAAAATGCTCTCAGAAGTAAGTTTTATTTGTTTTCTATTTACCACATGTATTCTACAATTCTATAAATTGCTTTTAATTTTTATGTTTAATTTTAATAATTAATTTTGAAATTGTGAACATTGTGCAGGTTGCAATTTTTTTTGTTGTTGAATGGAATTGGAGTACATACTCCTTTATCCACTTAGTAAGCATAACCAGTTGGGCTATAAAAAAGCTGAAGACTTGGTTTACATTCATACGAACTTGTGTCTTTTGTTATGTAAGGAGGATCACTACAAGGAAAGGGCAACTAAGCTTTGGGATGTAGAACCAAAGTGTGCGATCTTAGATGCAACAATTCAAGAACTTACTACAATCACAAATGATGATGTCGAAAACATCATGATAGATAGTGCATCGAGTGCAAGTGGAACTATTTTCAGTTCAAATGATCTTGAACTTGTAGTAGTTGGAGGAGTTGGAGATGATGAGGATTTTTTTACGAAGATTTGGATTCAGGTTCATGAACATTGAATGATGAAGCATATTTTGATTTTGTAATTGTGACGTTTGCTTATTTGCATTGGAATTGTGAACACAAATGTATATGATATGGTTTATAATCTTCTAGAATATTTGACTTTGGATTTGAATATGTATTAGTGAAGTTACAAATTATCAAATGTTTTAATTTTCTATATTTCATTCATTTCTGTGCTGATACATAGTAAACTGTATATATATTAATGTAGTGTATCCGTAAAGGAGATGACCAAACCCCCAGCTAAGAGTCGCATAGTGGAAACAAGACAATAACACAAAGATTTGGACCAAATGCAAGAAGCTTTATTCATCATAATTAGGAAATTACATCAAACATGCCAAGCTGTAAGGCCTTCTTGGTTATGGCCAATACAATAAGAACCAACTCAATTATTAGATTTTGACCATCCATCTCAAAGCTATCATCTCGTAGGATGCCTCTAACTCTTGATCTATCTGTGTGCCCTTTTTGCTAATCACAAACCCTAGATTTAAACAAGAAGCCACCATAGGCCGACATTCAAGGTATTGCATATCCCTAGACAAATGTGTTAGACCAGCCGACCTTAAATTGCAAACAATTTCGACAATAAAAGAAGCTTCTAGAAATGATCCAATCACGAAGTTGGCCACACATGAATCCATCTCGAGATCCACACTAAACAACTTCATTGATCAAAAGGCTTCCAACACAATCCAAAGTCAACAAACCAGTGAATTCAGACCAGTAACATTAAGAACAATCGGTGAATACAAATGAACTAGTAAGAGAACAATCAATGACAACATGAAAACCAACTGGTGAACATACTGAACAATCAAACCGATCAACAAAACCGGTCACCAAGAATAACACCTGAAGAGATGCGATCATTGACATAGCTTCTATGAGCGCCAAGGAACAAACCATTTTCATTGCACATGCTAGGAATCTCCACAAATTGATCGCACTCAAGACCTTAGAAAACTGCCTAAAACAAGGAACCTCACCAAGACAAAAGGAAATTCCTCCAAGCCCATGCAAGGTTAGCAGGATCCTAAGATGCTCCTACATTAGACACTTGGGGTAGATAGAAAAGTGTGCCTTCCACATGGAAGCCATATGAAAATCAAGACACAACCTCATCTTGACCATCAGTTTTCAAATCCTCAAATGTAAGAAGACAATCCTACCACCTAGTATCAAATCAGCCTTTTCTTTCACAAACAAGCTCTATAACTCATCAGAACAAGCACAATTGCCAACCAACAACTCATCTATAACTAAGGGTTCAAACTGTCCACTACTTGGTCCCATAGGTCGGCATTCAAGATGTTACATATCCTTAGACAGGCGTGTTAGATCAATCGGCTTTGAATTACAAACAATTTCAACAATTAAAGAAACTTCTAGAAACAATCCGATCGTGAAGTTGACCACACAAATTCATCTTGAGATCCACATTGAAAAACTTCATCGATCGAAGGCCTCCAGTGCAAAACCGGTGAACACAAATGAACTGGTAAGAGAACAATCGATGACAACATGAAAACCAATCATTGAACATGGTGAACAGTCAATATGATCAACTCAACCAGTCGCCAAGAATAACACCTGAATAGATGCGATCATAGACATAACCTCTATGAATACCAAGAAACTATTATGAAGAAGCTAGAGAATTTATTAGAACAAAATCGGCCCCATTGTCTGATCTAAGAGTAATAATAGATTTTCTAGACTCTTTTTCAACTAAAGGTTTAAACTTATGAAACAGGGGAAATGCATTTGATTTATTTTTAAGAAAATACACCTACATTCTTCTACAGAAATCATCAGCAAACAACACAAAATACTTGGACCCAAAAATAGGATTTTCCATAGGGTCGCAATATTGGCATGAACAGGCTGAAGTACTTGAGATTGCCATGAATCGCCACTGGTGAAAGGTGTGTGATGTTACTTCTGAGTCTGGCATGCATCACAAATTCCAAGCTGCTTAGTCTAATCTTCGACAAGTCGAGGACAAGCTCTTCTAGAGCAAGTTGAGAGAGATAATGCACATTTAAGTGCCCATACAAATGATGCCAAAGTGTGCTAATAGAAGATTGCCAAGCAGCCATAGCTAAGTCTCGAGAATCACTAGAATCAGTAAGGTGGAAAAGACCATGATGCTCAAGACCTATAGCAACAATAGACTGAGTTACCTTGTCAGTGATGGTACCTTGATGTGAATTGAAGGTGACATCCAACTGTGGAGAATGTTGTAGTAATTGACTGACTAAGAGTAGATTTAGTTCTACCTTGGAACATAGTACACATCGAGGAAAATGAGTTCCTTCCAGGAGACTGAACTTGAATTTTGCCTTTATCGACAATGGTGTACTATTCTTCGCCATCAAAAGTAACATACTATGAGTAAGGTTGGTAGTCAATGAACCAGTCTCTGCGGTGAGTGAAATGACAAGAGACACTTGATTCAATGTACTAGGCAAACAACTTCACATGATCAACAGGTCTTTTAGCCATGAAGGTGTAAAAGGCAAATTTTGTCTACTCAGTGTGCTTTGCACTGTTCGCTTTGGGTTGCGAACTTGATTGGTTAGATAGGGCAGCTAAGCGTTTTCGACATTCAACCTTCATGTGACCAAACTTGTGGTAATAGTTGCATTGGATTTTACTCTTCCAGGAGCCTTCTGAAGTTGGAGCATAGGACTTTTGTTGAGACTTGCCTTTATCCTTCTGAAAAGATTTAGCAACAAAGGCTTTCTCTGTAGAGGTGGAGTTGGAACTATTGCCAAATTGTTGTTTCCATTGATTTTGCTGAAGCAGAAGTGTGCAGAGATTGGTGAACCTTAGATCAACACCAGAAGATATGATCTTGAGAGTCTCGCTAAAATGGTCATAGGATTTGGGTAAACTCCGGAGAGTGATAACCACAATGTCCTCTTCCTCCATCTTGCGACCAATGGTAAGCAATTGATCATGGATTTGTTGAATCCTATTTAGGTGAACCTGGAGCGATTTTCGCTCATCCATGATAATAGAATACAGAGTGTTCTTCAAGAAGAAAGCTTTTATTTTGTTGGAAGTCTCATGAAGATTTTTGAGATGTGCCCATATCTTTGTAGCTATCTGCCAAATGGAATTTGAGAGTTTATCATCAGCTACGGATAATTTGAGAAGCATCAATGTCTCTCGATTATTCATATCCCATGTATCCTGATTAGTACAAGGGAATTGAATATTGTGTAACAAGAATAGTTTAATCGGTATTTCAATATTCAAAAATTGCTATTATCCTCTGCTTCCAAGTGCCATAATTCTGACCATTGAATTTTGAATTGCTTTCAAGCAGAATATTAGTCAATGATGCCATAACACATTTTCAATGAAAAAGCGTGAAAATATGTGAAGGCATGTTCTTCGAGGCAAAAAAACAGAAGACCCAAATTTTTTTAAGAGTGACCCAAAAGAGAGCATGAAAAACCCAATAATAATATGTTGTCGATTTTCGAATCCACTGGCTTGAAAATTGAGGCACAGAAATCGAGGCACCTAGAAAAACATGATGACAACCCAATTGAGCTCTCAAAAAATGGACCAAGAATTTAAAATAAGAAAAAATTTCTGAGCTCAAAATTTAGGGTTTCGAAGAAAACCCTACTTGGCAACAATGGAGGCAAAAAATTGCAGAAAAAGACAATTTTAGGCAGAGAAATGGCCAATTTCTTCTACAAAGAAGGGTTTCTTGCCAAAACATCATAGATGAAGAAATTGACCGAAAAATGTTGTTATAGGCGTGTTTTTGAAGAAAAATGATAGAAAATTGCATCTGTAAAAAACATCTTAAAAAATGTAGGAGTTTGCTTCAGATCACGATCACACCCTTAATAATCAAATGTGATCACGCCCTCAATGTCTTGGATGTGAGCCATATACAAAACCACGTTTTAATTGAAGAAAAAGCTGCAATTTTTCCAATTGCGAGCATGAAAAATGACCATGGAAAAATGACCTCTTTTGTGTATAGGCGCCATTTGCTCTAAAAGAAAACCAAACAAACCCTAGGTCGAAGAAAATATCCCAGACAAATAATTTCGAAAATAGCTTTTGATAAATTTTGAAAAGAAATTTTTATTTTCGATTTATAAAAAAGCCTTTGCTCTGATACCATATTACGAAGTAATTGGTAAAATACTTGCTTGTTATTAACAGAGACCGAGAGGTCTATATATACAAAGAGTGAAACGATGTTTCCTTAGGAAATGATCGTAAATAATAGAAACTTTCTATTCTAGCAAAAAGAAAATTAATAGTTATCTACAGAGAAACTAAATATTAGAAACATTCTAATATTTACAATAGATTACAAATAAATAACCATTAACTAATAATAGAAGTTTATCTTTTTTTTTTTTGGGTCGGTTAATAGAAGTTTATCTATTATCATAATAGGAACAAACACTTTTCATTGCACATGCTAGGAATCTCCATATATCAACTGCACTTAGGATCCCAGAAAATTGCCTAAAACAAGGAACTTCACCAAGACCAAAGGAGATCCCTCCAAGACCATGCAAGGTTACCAAGAACCTAGGATGCTCTTGCATCACACACACATATTATATATGCATCCAAATCCCCAAAAGAAAATTTCACGCATCTGTGCACCCACTTCCCACATCTGCATGCAAATTGGTAACTAAGATTATTTCTTGTATGGTAGGTGTGAGACATCGCATGATAATCCTAAAAGAATTTCAAAGGACTCTATGTTTTGCTTTCACATTTATAATAGGTTTGTTCGGAGTTTGAAAAGAACTCTGAGGATTATATTGTTGAGGTTAACCCTTGATAGTAATGATAGATCGATAAGGATCTTGAGGTAATCCTTTAACACTTATTATATGCTTGTTGACTATCAAAGGTTGAACATGAATATTGACAACATTAACTTGATTAAGCTCTCGATTTCATTGGTTCATCATAAGAAGGGGGAGCATTAAGGAGATTGGCGTTATCTTCTTTTTCGAATGCATCCTTAGAATAAGAATTATGGACTTACTTTAAGGCTTCATCACTATTAGAGCATCAAAAGTGATATGAAGAAAAGCATTTATTGTGTCCTCTTGTGCTAAGATATCCTCATATAGTGGGGATGTCATAGAGAAGGATCATTACTTATTAAGTCACCATTGATAGAAGGGAAGTGATTGAGATGGAGAGAAGCTAAACTATCTTGAAGGGGTTGAACGATATCCTCATGGAGAAGATGCATATTAAGAGAATGATCAACATTATCTTGTAATGACACATCCCAAATAGGGAGATCATAAAGATATGGATTATTGTCTTGGCTTAATGTGTCCCCATGAAGAAGAGGGTCCTTAGGAGAATGAAATAACCTATAGAAAATATTCATGATAGCATATGCAAAATGAAATTATATGCAAACACATAAAGAACAATTGCAATGATCCATATGACTAAATGAGTGCATGAAATGAAATATTTTTGTATTTCTGAAACATGAAATGCAAGAATGCAATGACAGTAGCTATAGCAGTAACAAAGATGTAAATGAAATGCATACAAAGTAGATCTAGACATGCAATGCAAAGGAGATCTAACTACCAAATGGGAAGGTAGAAAGCATGAAAGCGACGGATTCACTAAAATGTAACATGAAAATTAGGAATTAATGAATATATGAGATAGGAATTAAGGTGTATATATTTATTACCCTTAATTTTAAATGTCACATTAGGGAAAGCAAAAGAGGGACCTTCAAGCATAATCTTCCAAAGGGCCCAAATGAGATCAACACTATCCAAAGTGGATGTTAGGGGTGCTAATGCTGAATCCAAGTCCTTTTTCAAGATGTATACTCAAGGGATCTCTTTCCCCATATTGTTGTGTTTTTGATTGATTTGATTATTGGTTTATTTAGTGCAAGTAGATTGACCAATTGAAATGCAAGTTATGAAAGAGCATGTATGATAGCTAAACACATGAAAGGATCAGATCTGATACATCAAAGTAAGCACTATGAAATGACAAATGAGAAACCAAACTCACCTTGAGGACCAATAGGAGAGACCACTTCAAATCTAAAAACTGGGTAGCAAACAGTGACAAAAACTAAAACAGATTTGGATTTGAGGCCTGAAACTACTGATTCTGAAAGTTTGGGAGCCTTTGGACAAGGATGACTTGAAGGTCAAGGACGAGTTGAGGGTTTGGGATGACTTGGGTCAAAGTTGAGGTCAACCTTGACCTACCTTGCACAAACTTTCAGAATTCGAAACTCTGCTAGAGATCTGAAATCCTAGTTCTGATATCTGACTTCGCTGCTCTGAAAAACCTATAGATCTGCACCCACATACAAGAAAAATGACATTTTTGTTGGTGGAGAGAGGCTTCCTTTTTGAGAAATTAATCTTCAAATGAAAAAAGATGTAAAAAAAGACATGTAAATATTCACCTCGCTTGTCAAATCTTTATAGATGGTTTCAGATCTAGCATCCACAAAGATGCATAAGTGCTTGTATGTAGATGTATGTAAGATGTTAAATTATAATGTAACATGTCTCCACAAATGCAATAGATCTACAAGTGCCAAATTATAGACCCATGATTGTAGATATGCTCTTGAATGATTGAATGCTTGTGCAAGGTGGATGAATGTGAATCTCATTCCTAAAAAGCAAGAAGCTAGATCTTGAGAAGGAAAAGCATGATTGATGACATGAAAATGAGGGCCTTCAACGAATCCTTGCTTGCTTGGCTTGAACCTCTTGAATGCACCTTGAAATCTTTCTTGAATAGATGATTACTTGAATTGATCTTGTTCTTGAAATTGATAGCATGAACATA
This sequence comes from Cupressus sempervirens, assembly GCA_028749045.1. Lineage (NCBI taxonomy): Eukaryota > Viridiplantae > Streptophyta > Pinopsida > Cupressales > Cupressaceae > Cupressus > Cupressus sempervirens. The sequence goes on along the minus strand of CM053783.1, from coordinate 802,106,705 downwards.
GCATGGATGTGCACAATAAAAATGGATGAACAAATGAAGTGAACTAACCTCCTTTTATACTGAATCCAAAATCAAATTTGAAAGGAACTGACCTCATTCATGCAAGAAAAGATTCAAAAACCCAAAATTACCCCCAGATTCGAGGGAAAACCCCTTGGGTAAGGGACGACCTCGTCCTTTACTAGGGGGTAATGGATGACCTCGTCCCCTATCTGAGGATAAGGGACAACCTCGACCCTTACTAGAGGGTTTTTGAGCCTCGGGATGGCCACTAGGATGAGAAAAAGAAAGCTTGGAAATGGGTAGAAACTCAAGGAAATGCAGGACTTGAAAGTATAAATGCATCCATGGACCTAGGAGATTGCTAAAAAGAGTGCTAGAAGGTCTTACAAAGCAAGTGGACGCTTTTTAATGTTGAAATTCTGGTGTAGCTTCAACAAAGATCTCTCTACCTCCTGCATTCTCTTGTTAGTTTCCAGTCTATAGATTCAGTATTATAGCTGTGCTTTGTTGAAAACATTTGTTGATTATCGGTTGTAGCTGTATGAGACAGTTATCTCTCATGTTGTTTGTCTTCTACGTCAATATTTATTGAGAACACCTTCATATTGTTTGCTATTAAGAAGGCTGCTCACCTATTTGCTATTGGATGTGGTTGGTTGGTTGTATTTCAAAGATAACAGTTTTGGTCTTTTAGCTACCTCACAATATGTGTGGTCTTCACATGTTTGAAAGAAAGAAGTTTGGACAATGTTATTTCTTCTTCTCATGCATTCAAAAGTCTCAGTTTTTGGGCAACGTTATTTCTTCCTCTTATGCATTCGAAAGTCTTATGTTGGAGCATTGTTATTCACTTCATTCTTGCATTTGATATTGATGCGGGAGTTATTGTTCTTTGCAATAAGTTTGAATTTGTGGTGAAGTTTCCGGTTGCTTATTAGAAGGTGTTCAATTTGTCGGTTTCTATACTCACACGCATCTCATATTTCACTTGAAGGTGTTTTTGATTCAGGCATCAATTCATCATTAGATACTGAATTCTGAAGAAAATGGTCTTTCTATATTTTTTTGGCATTGAACGTCATTTCTGGAAGTTATCGTTCTATGCATATTGCCTTGTCTTTAGAAAGGAGTTTTGTTTCTCTCTAAAAGGAGGTCTTGTTTGTTTATATCTGATGCATCTATCATCATTTGTAAGGAATCGTGCTTCTTACAATATTGCCATAATGTGTCTTAGCTTTTGAAGCTCTCCGTGTAGACGGACAATGTTTCTTGTTTTATTATTCAGTTTCATCATATGACAATAATTGATTCTGAAAGTGAGATAGAAGTTTGTGAAAGAGCTTTGAAGTCTCTTCTTTGATTTTAATAAAGAGATCAATTTTGTGAGGCTAGATTGTTTCCCTTGAAGAGGAGGGTTTTTCCTAGGTTAAAAAGTTCTCAATGTGTTTTATATTTTATTTTTCTTAATCTGGTTTAAATTTAACATGGTATCAGAGCTAGATTGCTGAAGATCTGATTTGAACCAAGTTGCTTTGTTCTTTGATCCTTATTTCTCTTAGTATTTAAAGATGGTGAACGAACTTAAAGTCGAGGATAGATTGGAAGGTTCCTCAAACTTTTCATCTTGGAAACCCAGATCCTAGTTGCTCTTGAAGAGGCTGCTAAACGTCTGTGGAAGAAAAACAAAGTTTTGGCCAGGAAGATCATGATAGATTTGTGAAAGATAATCTGAGTCCAGTCATCTCCAAATTAGAATCAGCTAAAGAGATGTTTGATACTTTGAAGGAGTTATACGAAATCAATAACACCATAACGACTGTTTCCCTGAGAAGTCAATTGCTGCATGTTAAGATGTCTAAAGGAGAATATGTAGTTTTTTACTTCAAGAAAATTACAGATCTATAAGATAAACTGGCTTCCATAGGTGAAATTTTTAGTGACAAAGATCTGGTAATGATTGTTGTGAATGGACTTCCTCGCTCATGGGAATCTTTCATTCAAGGCATCAATGTTTGATCACTTCAGGGGTGATTGTGTTCAAGAAGAATGCAGGCTGGAAGCAAGAGGCATTAATTGAAAGTCTTTCTCTGAAGATGATCATGTACCTTCTGCTCATACGTCCAAAGGAAAAGGGAAGAAAGGAAATATTAAAAGGTCCACAGAGAAAGGCCTGGATTCCTCTTCCGACCCTTAAGAAAAAGAAAAGGAATCTCTCTCACATGTAGTGCTTCCGAATTGATAAGTTTGGTCACTTTGCTAGAGATTGTCATGTGAAACCAAAACCTTCTCATGGAGCTGTTGTTGTAGATGTGGAGAACTATTCTCCGAAAAAGGAATCTTGCAAAAATTTTGAAGGTTTTGTTTCTGCTCTTTCCAGCAATATTCCCTCTAATAGTAATACCTGGCTAATTCATAGTGGAGCCTCTCATTGCATTACTGGTTTTAAAAAACACTTATCAGACTTGAAGGTGAAAGACTCTCATCTGATTGTCATTATGGGTGATGACACTAGCTATTTTGTTAAAGTTGTTGGCTTTGCTTCTTTTCAATTGTATTTTGGTATTCTACTCCAAGTGATGTTCTTTATGTTCTGGGTATTAAGAGAAATCTGATTTCCATTTCTGCCTTACAAGATACGGAATTCAAGATAGCATTTACTGATGGGAAAGTTTTGGCTTGGAAAAGGAATTCTGATTTTACTTCAGCTTGTGTGATTGGTGTTCATCATGATAGTCTTTATCGTTTCTCTTCTTATCTTCTTCAAGGTCTTTCTCTGAATTCATTTGCCTCCTGTGTATTATGGCACAAGAGATTTGGTCACTTGAATATCAGGACTCTATCTTCCATGAAGAATGTTGTTATTGGTCTTCCTCATCTTAATCAAGATCATGAAGAAGTTTGCAAGGGTTGTGTCGTAGGGAAGAACATCAAGAGTCCTTTTCATAGTAGTGAGTCTAGATTTAAGGAAATTTTAGAAATCATTGATTCAGATTTATGTGCTCCTATGTCTGTTGCTTATCTTAGTGGTTTCTGGTATTATATTTCATTTATTGCTGATTATTCTCATAAGTGTTGGATTTAGTTTCTTAAATCTAAAGAATCAGATGAAGTTCTATCCCGGTTCAAATATTTTAAGGCTTTGGTTGAGAACTTGTCTAACGAAAGTATTAAGACCTTGAGATCAGACAATGGTGGTGAGTATGTGTCAAGATTTTTTCAGAATTTTTGTTCAGAAGCTGGGATTAAGAGGGAGTTTTGTGTTCTCTATTATCCTCAATAGAATGGTGTGGCTGAAAGAAAGAACATGACATTTATTGAAGTATCCAAGGCAATGATTCATGATCAAGGCCTTCCTATTTTCTTATGGGCTGAAGCCTGTAGAACAACAATTTATATTCAGAATCCTTATTCTCATCAAATTCTTGGCAACTTGACTCCGGAAGAAGCTTTCTCAGGTATTAAACCAAATATAAGTTATTTCAGAATTTTTGGTTGTCCAGTTTTTGTTCATATTCCTAAGGAGAAAAGATCTAAGCTTGAACATTCAAGAAAGAGAGACATCTTTGCTGGATATAGTGACTCATCTAAGGCTTATAGGATCTACATCCCAGGTCAAAAACAAATTGAAATTAGCAGAGATGTTACCTTTGATGAATTTAAAGCATGTAAACTTTCAAAAGACTCAAGTTCTGAAAATTTTGAAGAAGATGATAATAATCTTCAAGTCCCCTTCATATCTGATCCAGTTTCCCCTGCAGAGATTGAGAGGGAGTCTCCTAATGCAGATTTTTATTCTGGTTCTCCCTACCTTGTAGATATTTCAGTAGGTCCTAGCTCTTCTTCTAGAAACATCCTCTATGGACTAGGAATCTTGTGGAAGAAAGTGAGCCATTTGTTACTCTGCGTGGCACATTTAGAGAAAGTAAGAGGCCTCATAAGTTTGTTTGTTATTTTGCTCTAATGAATCACATTATCACTTGAGAACCCTCTAGTGTTGAAGAAGCTTCTAAATGGCAAGTATGGAATGATGCAATGATGGAAGACTATCAATCAATTCTTAAAAATGACATTTGGGATATTGTTGTAAAGCCCAACAGTAAGTTTGTGGTTTCTTCAAAACGGTTGTTTAAAATTAAGCATTTTGTTGATGGTAGTATGGAGAAATATAAGGCCACATTTGTTGCTAGAAGCTTCTCTCAAAAGGAGGGCATAGATTATGAGGGAACTTTTGCTACTGTAGCTCGCTATTCTTCTATTAAATCTATTATCAGTATTGCACCAGTGAAGGGTTGGAAACTTCATCAAATGGATGCTTAAACAACATTTCTAAATGGTGTTATTAAAGAGGAAGTCTTTATTGAACAGCCCGAAGGATTCATTAGTCGTGACAAAAATTCCTATGTATGCAAGCTGAAAAAGGTCTTATATGGCCTTAAACAAGCTCCTCGTGCTTGGTATGATAGGATTGATAACTATCTTCTTAGCTTGGGTTTTGAAAAGAATGATGCTGGTCCAAATTTATATTTTCAAAGGAAAGATAACAATTTTCTGATTCTTGTGCTCTACGTGGATGATTTATTTCTTACTGGTGATGATGGTTTGATTGTCAAATGCAAAGAGTATATTGCTTCATGATTTGAAATGAAAGACCTTGGTTTCTTGCATTATTTCGTTGGTCTTGAGGTATGGCAATTATCTAAGGGCGTGCTTCTAAGCCAAGGTAAATGTACTATAGATATTCTGAAGAGGTTTGGTATGCTGGATTGTAAATCCATTGCCACTCTAATGGAAGCAAATCTAAAGAAATTTTATGAGGATGCTGCTGGATCATATTTGATTGATCCTACTATGTTTAGACAACTCATTGGTTCCCTTATGTACTTAGTTAACACAGACCTGATATTTGTTATACTGTTAATACCTTGGGTCAATTCATGTGTGAACCAAGGCATATATATTTAGTTGCAGCTAAACATATTCTGAGATATGTTCATGATACATTGGGATATGGTTTATTTTTTGATGCAAAAGCTGATCTTACATTAATAGGTTTTTTTGATTCAAATTAGGCAGGATGTGCTTTTGACAGAAAGTACTTCAGGATATTGTTTCAGCTTGGGTTCAGCCATGACTTCTTGGTGTAGCAGGAAGCAATCTTGTGTGGCTCAAAGCACCGCTGAAGCAGAGTATGTAGTAGCATGTATGGCTATAAAAGAAGTTGTGTGGCTTTGCAAATTATTCACTGGTCTTTTTGGCCAAATGTCTGAAACCACTATGATTATGTTTGTGAATCCTGTTTTTCACGATAGATCTAAACATGTAGAAATTAAATATCATTATCTCAAAGATATGGTTCAAAGGAAAACTATTGAACTCAAGAATGTTTCTACTGAAGAACGAGTTGTTGATATTCTCACCAAGCCTCTTCCTAGGATAAAGTATAACTACTTTCGGAGGAAGCTTTACCTAGTGGAGAATGATATGCTTGCTGAGAAAGAGTCTCAACTTCAGTAACTATTACATGGCGAGTACTTCTTTGGGAGGGAAGTTATATAACAATGCTTCTTGTATCATCCTCTACAAGTAGGCATGATGAATGCATTTCACCCTTTGTGAGTAGGCATGGTGTATCCCATCCTTTGTGAGAAGGCATGATTGAAATATGATGCATAAATTACTTGTTTTCATCCTATAGGAGTAGCTATGATGAAACATGTTCTGATGATAAGTAGGAGATGATTTCCACAGCTAGTCAAATTGTGATGTGAATATCAGGATTTAACTGTGTGATTTTTGAGTCAAACTCGATGACCCATATTTCATGAGTAGTGATTCAACATGAATCCATCTCTCATGAGAATAAATGGAACACTTAGCACTCATTGGATCTAGGTGATGCTCACAGGGGTGAAGCACCGGGACTTCCCGGGAGGTCACCCATCCCAGTACTACTCCAGCCTGAGCGCGCTTAACTACGGAGTTTCCTCCATAGTTAAACCCAAAGCTTGCAACCCCATTTGCAAAACCTTCACCAAGTGTTGTGCCTTATGAACCATTCATTAGGAAGCCCCTTAAGCTCATCAATTGATAAGTAGGAGATGATTTCCACAGCTAGTCAAATTGTGATGTGAATATCAGGATTTAACTGTGTGATTTTTGAGTCAAACTCGATGACCCATATTTCATGAGTAGTGATTCAACATGAATCCATCTCTCATGAGAATAAATGGAACACTTAGCACTCATTGGATCTAGGTGATGCTCACAGGGGTGAAGCACCGGGACTTCCCGGGAGGTCACCCATCCCAGTACTACTCCAGCCTGAGCGCGCTTAACTACGGAGTTTCCTCCATAGTTAAACCCAAAGCTTGCAACCCCATTTGCAAAACCTTCACCAAGTGTTGTGCCTTATGAACCATTCATTAGGAAGCCCCTTAAGCTCATCAATTGATAAGTAGGAGATGATTTCCACAGCTAGTCAAATTGTGATGTGAATATCAGGATTTAACTGTGTGATTTTTGAGTCAAACTCGATGACCCATATTTCATGAGTAGTGATTCAACATGAATCCATCTCTCATGAGAATAAATGGAACACTTAGCACTCATTGGATCTAGGTGATGCTCACAGGGGTGAAGCACCGGGACTTCCCGGGAGGTCACCCATCCCAGTACTACTCCAGCCTGAGCGCGCTTAACTACGGAGTTTCCTCCATAGTTAAACCCAAAGCTTGCAACCCCATTTGCAAAACCTTCACCAAGTGTTGTGCCTTATGAACCATTCATTAGGAAGCCCCTTAAGCTCATCAATTGATAAGTAGGAGATGATTTCCACAGCTAGTCAAATTGTGATGTGAATATCAGGATTTAACTGTGTGATTTTTGAGTCAAACTCGATGACCCATATTTCATGAGTAGTGATTCAACATGAATCCATCTCTCATGAGAATAAATGGAACACTTAGCACTCATTGGATCTAGGTGATGCTCACAGGGGTGAAGCACCGGGACTTCCCGGGAGGTCACCCATCCCAGTACTACTCCAGCCTGAGCGCGCTTAACTACGGAGTTTCCTCCATAGTTAAACCCAAAGCTTGCAACCCCATTTGCAAAACCTTCACCAAGTGTTGTGCCTTATGAACCATTCATTAGGAAGCCCCTTAAGCTCATCAATTGATAAGTAGGAGATGATTTCCACAGCTAGTCAAATTGTGATGTGAATATCAGGATTTAACTGTGTGATTTTTGAGTCAAACTCGATGACCCATATTTCATGAGTAGTGATTCAACATGAATCCATCTCTCATGAGAATAAATGGAACACTTAGCACTCATTGGATCTAGGTGATGCTCACAGGGGTGAAGCACCGGGACTTCCCGGGAGGTCACCCATCCCAGTACTACTCCAGCCTGAGCGCGCTTAACTACGGAGTTTCCTCCATAGTTAAACCCAAAGCTGATAACAATAGTTGTTATGATAACTATAACTGTATTTTTGTTATTGTTATGATGCGATAACAATAATTGTTGTGATAACAATTGCTGTATTTTGTTATTGTTATGATGAGATATCAATAGTATCTTGTAATTGCAATTGTTATGATACTAGTAGCCTATTGTTATAATGTGATAGCAATAGTATAAATTCATGAGATATATTGAATTAACAACTTGACTAATTGCAGCCTATTGCTCTTGTCTCATAAAGACAATTTGAAGATCTCTCTCTTGCTGAGAGGGAGTGTTGAAATTATGGGACAAACTTCAAGAGAGATCTTCTCTCTTTGGTGGTACCTACTGCATTCTCTTGTTAGTTTCCAGTCTATAGCTTCAGTATTTTGGTTGTGCTTTGTTGAAGACACCTATTGATTATCGGTTGCAGCTGTTTGAGATAGTTATCTCTCGATAGTGTTTTCTGTTTGTCCTCTATGTCAATATTTACTTAGAATTCCTTCATTTTGTTTGCTATTAAGAAGGCTGCTCACCCAGTTGCTATCACACGTGGATGGTTGGTTGGATTTCAAAGATAATGGTTGTGGTCTTTGTTGGGACTAAAAATTGCATGGTCAAGTTTTAGTCACATATGGAAAATTTTGGAGAATCAATGCCCTAAAGTGCCTTTTATGCATATGTAGCCAATTGTTAGTCTGAGGCTTAGATGGTGTTTGAGTGGCTTAACACCTCTCATTTGACATATGCATGTGATTCACAATGTTATTTTGCCATCCTGAATCATTCGATGAAGTCCCATTTTGAGCTAATGTCAAAACTCGCATTTTTGCCCGTGTCAAATAGCGATAGGAGGCCTAGTTTGTCTTTGAATATCTTTTACCCAAAAATGTGTCATGACCTGCCACTTTGGGGATGTTTAGTATGCATATCAAAGAACATGTGTTCCAATTTTCAGACCATTTTGAATCCGTTTGACTAGGTTTCGAACCCCTCAAAGTTGGTCATTTATTGTTTCGTGCATTTGTGTAATTGTTCACAATTCTGGGCAGCCCTGTTTGACGAGCTATAACTTTGACCCAGTTGACCGAAATGCTAAAATTTCTTGTGTTGCATTGTAGAGGTCAGAGACTTGTTATGTTTTAAGTTTCAGCTCATGACGAATCCGTTTGATCAGTTTACAAATGCGATTCCAAATGCAATTTCTATCTTTTCACTGGTGTCATCATTTACAGATTTGTTGGTACCCCTGTTCGGGATGTTATAACTTGAAATCTGTGATAGGTGAAATCGAATGGATTGTACCACTGTTTTGTACTTTGAAAATACTTTAAGTGTGCCAGTTTATAAGTCATGACGAATCCGTTTGCACACTTTTTCAGGTCAAATTCCATTTGCAAAAATCGCTTTTCTGACATTGTTTCTAGTTTGCAAATCCAAGTAGCCTACTTTGACTGATTGCCATTTGCGTCTTGTTATTCGTCATGAGCCCAAATTGCAGATCCATATTCTCCTCGTGACAATAAACTAACGTCCCAGTTTTCATCCCCCCAAGTGTCAGTTTACCCAGTTTTTGAAGTCAATTCTGAACCCAATTTAGTGTTTTTTGACATGTTTTCTTGTAGGAAGTTCTAAAAGGTCAACTTTGACAACGAATATCTTTTGACCTCGAATTTGTCATGAGACGAGATTTGACAAGTGCCAGTTATCAGAGCCCAGTCAGGTGTTCGGATTAGTTTTTAAAGCCAATCAAAGGACCTCCTGATGCAAAAGTGACAGTTTGCAAATCAATTGTAAAAAGAGTTTCAATTGATTGATAAGGGGTCGAACTTAGTTCTAATTAGTATGATGGGTTCAATAGGCCCATTTCAGAAGTCAGGGGTTCGAAAGTGAAAATTTTTTAGCCGGACCCACTTTGGGGCCCGACTAATTTTACCAGGTTGAGAATCTAAAAGGGGTTTCTTGCTTGGAAGATGTTTTCTATATCTACTTTAGCATAAGAATGGATGCTCAAGTTGTTTATGGATTCCATCATTTACACAACAAGAGGTCATAACTTGCTTAAGGACCAATCTCAAATAAAATGATCTTTTCTAGATATAGTTGCACCCACTGTTCTACCAATCCTCGGTTCAGGGGGACAAATGAGTTTTTAGATCTCCATATCAAAAGAAAAAATTCTGAATGGGAGCAGATCACCATTCCATCATGCAAGCAATTGTGATTCTAAATCTTCACAATTATGCAAATGGGTGAAAGCCCAAGTCAATGATGGATTGATTGAAGTATTTGGCTTAAAGGATGGGTGGCATACATCATTTGTGAAGGTCAACTTAATTACAGCAAAGCACATTGCTCAAACTGCAATAATATGGTGTTCCATTCAGCTCACGAAATATACTGGAAGGTTTAGAACTCCAAGGAAGGAATTAAAGCTTTCAGCAATTGGCCTACCTTTCCACAGATCTTTATAAAAGGAGAATTGGTAGGAGTTTCAAACATTATGTTAAACATGCACCGGTCTGGAGAACTGAAGAAAAAGTTGAAGGATCTCATGCCAAGTGAATAATTCAGAGGAAGGTATTAGTGCATAAAGCAAGATGAAAACCCAGAGCAGCGTATGGGATGGGAGATGGCCAAGTGAATGAGTGTTGAAATAAGCAATATTAATCAAAGAACCCGCAGCTAGGAAAGGAGGCAAGGTTTATACAGCTCCCACGCCTATTGGAGGATATCCCACGCATGTAAAAAGAGGAAGCAGCCTACCCATGTTGTAAAAAGAGATCATGCCATGAAGAACATCTGCGAAGAAAGCCACAAACCCTGCTCAGGCTGTGAAAGCCGCCAATTTTCAAGGAAGACCATCGTGCTACGTTGAAATGAAGACTAGCGTAGACCATGAGAAGGAGCCAGCCAAATATAAACTGGCACAGAATAAAGGAACAACAGTCAGCTTTTAAATAAGACAAGTAGTCAAACAAGCAAAGAAGGCCATAACAACAGATTTAAAAGGGCAAGAAAAAATGCAAAGAAGCCTCATGCCAACAAAAGCAGCCATGCATTAACAAAGATCTGCCAGTAGACAGGGAGACTTGGTCCAAGTCGTTGGCCAGTAAAAGAACTCACACAAGCAATTCCAACAACCCATGCCAAAAAAACAAGAATCAACGCATAAAAGGAGATCAAAGATGCCGCTAGTTAAAGGGAAACAAGGTGCCATAACTTGTAATCTTGCCTCCTCAAACAGACAAAGCTTTCAGCAAAGTAGAAGAAGCTGCAGGCATGGAAAAAAGAAGCCACGTAGGCACATCGGAGGAACAGCTCACAAGAACCCGCATGCATTAAAAGGGAGGCGTCTGGTAGTAGAGGCCGACCATGAAGAGCAGCATAATAGAAATTGAATGTCCATAAATAGAGAACAACCCATGTTGAAAGGAACAAAAACAAAAGCCGCAGGAAGCAGCCGGCATCATTGAGAAAATGAAGGATATTCAAAATGAATTATCCCACATTGCCCGTGGGATAGTTTTTTATGTCTTTAAATACAATTGCACACGTTTAATTGGTGTCAACGAAAGAGAGGCTTTTGTAAGCTACGCGCTCATGCCAGAGGGCCCCACCTTGCAGCCGACCTGGACGTTGATAGTTGGTGGCGTAAGCAATGTTTTGACTGAAGATATAGAGACGCTAATGTGGTGAAGGTGCGCAAGATTTCAACACGTGTCAAGATGTGCGGTGCGCGCAAGCCCGCAAAATGAAGTTGCGAGGAAGATAAATATTGCGGGCATGCCGAAATGCACCACGTGGCAAGTGGGTCCCAGCTGGCGGTGAGGTGGCAATCAAGAGCAATTTCAAATGGAGGTCCTAGATCGTGACACGTGTCATGATCTGACGGACAACGCATTTCCGCAAAACAGAGATGCACACAGGTTAAGGAAAGTGGGAAAGCGAGATGCGAGCCCCGCCTAATGATGATGTGGCAGATGCAAGTTTTGAGCAAATCAAGAGATGACACGTGGCGCTAAATGCAAGGGTGGACCAATGATGGAGCAACAAGTGGCAATCAGTCAAACCTAGTTTGACTCCAAATTTGAAGGTTGGGGTAAAAAATTGAAAATTATAAAAAATAATTTTTAATTATTTTTCAAAAATATGGACATGCAACCTTTTTTAAATTCAAAAGAGGTTTTAATCTAAAGTTGATACTTTAGACTATTTTAAATTTTTGAAAATTTAAAATTTTAAAGCATGCAGACCTGTGTTTCATACCAGAGGAGTATCTTTCAAACTGAAATTTAGAGGGTTTTTGGAAGGCTACATATGTGATATTATATATTGCCAGAATCGGAAAAATCTGAATTTTTCGATTATGCAGTTAGTTTCTGCACAGGATGTAGTTTGTTCGAATTATAGGAGGATTTCTCTCAGGTTTCCAATTTGTAACTGTATTCAGGTAAGGAAGTTCATAACTGATTTTTTAACAAGGAAATGACCTGAATGTGGTTATAAGGCAATGGAAATGCAGTTTGGGTCAATTTTAATCACTTTTAAGTCAGTAAAAACTCAAATTTCACCAGCATTTTTAGTGGTTTTCAGATTTTGGTGACTCAAAAGGTTTTCATCATTCAGCAGAGAATATTTTCAAATCAGTTGCAAGTAATGATGAAACCAAATTAGATCAAAATGGGAGAAAGAAGAGAGAGGTTATTCAGTTATAGAAGATTGAATTCCAAGTGGACACATGTCAAGCATAGATCAGATCTGGAAATTCATCTTCTCCTATATCATTCTTTCTTTCTTTCATTGAAGGGGTTGGCAGTTTTTTCTAGGTAATACCAGCAGGGTTCCAGTGTTCTACTGTAAAACCATGGATGTGATTGGTTTTGCTTCCTGTTTATTGAGCTGAGCTCTAGCAGTGAAGGCCACACACCCGCACCTGTGTAGATTTTCAGTTCATTCTCATGTATTGTTTTCTGAGATAAATGGAGATTGATGCTGGATTATGTGAATTGTCTAGAGTTTCATTTAGTGTTACTAGTTTATGTATTTGATCTTTCCAAGGATAAATACAAAAGGGGATTTACAATGAATTATCTGAGTTTTCTTATTCTGTCTCTTGATTCTTCATATGCCATTAACTTTGTAATTGAGTAAATAAGGTTTATTCAATTTAAGACAGCTTGGATGAGTTGTGTATCAGATCTATTGTTGCTTCTAACTCAAGGAGATTATGTAAATGCTTCAGTGTTTTGATAGGGTTTTTGGGTGTGTGAAGGGGATATTTCGTAAGAATGGGATTTGGGGATTTCAGTTGATAAACTTGATTGTAATGCAAGCAAGTTAGGTCATCCTGCTGGTAATGACTCTATGTTTCAATGGATAAAGCACTGATCACTAAATCAGATGCAAGTTGATATTAAGGTTATTTGCACAAATCATTTTAATCAAATCAATTCAGTTCTTCATGTTTTGTAGTGGGCTGAAAGGAACTAACCCTCACTCAACTTATGTGATTCATAGATTTGCATTTAGCTACTGTATATCTCTGTTATTGCATGAGTTATTAGGAGAAATAAGGGTTTTCATCTGCAGTAATTAGGTTCAGATTTATGTTTTAAATGCGCTGGTACCATATCTCAGAACCTCAAGGTTAACCCGCCTAGGTCTAGTAGAGCTTGAAGTGAAGGAGTTATGCCTTGTAGTTGGTCCAAGACTGTATATTTGGTCTTCATGCGTTGGAAATAAAGATGTCCGGGCAACATTATTTCTTCTTCTCATTTATTTGGAAGTCTCAGTTTTTGGGCAACATTATTTCTTCCTCTAATGTGTTCGAAAGTCTTATGTTGGAGCATTGTTATTCACTCTGCTATGATGTTTGATATTGATTCAGGAGTTATTGTTCTTTACAATAAGCTCGTATTCTCTAGTAAAGTTTCCAATTACTTATTAGAAGGTGTTCGATCAATTTGTTTCTATACTCGCATGCATCTCATATATCACTTTGAGGCATTTTTGATCCAAACATTAAGTCATCATCGGATATACTGAATTCTGAAGGAAATTGTCTTTCTATATTTTTCTGGCATTGAACGTCATTTCTGGAAGTTATCGTTCCATACATATTGCCTTGTCTTCTGAAAGGAGTTCTGTTTTTCTCTAAAAGGAGGTTGTGTTTGTTTATATCTGATGCATCTATCTTCATTTGTAAGGAATTTCTCTTATTAGCAGATTGCCATATTGTGTCTTAGCGTTTGAAGTTCTATGAGTAGAAGGACAATCTTTCTATTTTTGATATTTAGTTTCATCATATGTTAATAATTGATTCTGAAATTGAGAAAGAAGTTGTGAAAGAGCTTTGAAGTCTCTTCTTTGATTTTAATAAAGAGATCAATTTTGTGGGGCTGGGTTGTTTTCGTCAAAGAGAAGGGTTTTTCCCAGGATAAAAAGTTCGTGTTTTAGCTTTTATCTTTCTTAATCTTGATCAAATTTAACATTTAAGATGGTACATGCATGGTGTTTGTCCTTGCGCAATTGCAAGGGGTGAGATGACCTAGCTTTCCAAGTTACTCTCTTTTGAGATGTTCACTCATACAACTATTGCAGGGTTACTCCACCATTTCTAGCATGACGACATGGTGATTGTGTCAGTTTGGCAGGTATTATTGTGTCAATTGGTGTAGGTATTACAAGATTTGGAGATATCAAGAACATTTTATCACTTGGGATCCAAGTTGAGCATTCCCATGGGTGGTTATGTATCACAGAGTTGGGTGGAAAGATTTGTTTCGTTCCTCTTGATAAAGGTTTACATACTATTGAGCTACCACCACCATTTGACATTAGAGGTGTATGTGGTTACAATTGGAGTGAGGCTCTCATTTGGATAGAGAAAAGTTTGTTTTATGATTGTAGCGCATGGGAAGTCGTCCTAAATGAGTATGCATGTGATATGATTTGGGACCTTGGCATTCAGTTGATTGGTGCATTGTTTCATGTTGAGTTGAGTTGTTTCACAACTTTGGGGTTAGAAATGTTTATACTAGTGTAGCACAACATATGGGAAAAGTATAAGTCTCGAGGCGAATATGGGATTCAAGCATTTGGTTTCAGCAGGCAAGTGTAGATTGCTTGAGGGCAAGCAGTCTCTGGGAAGAGAGGACTATAATGTACCTTTTCTAGGCTATTAAATTTGGATTTGTCACTAGTTCATTTTGCTTTGGTCTTGTGAGCTAACTGAGATTTCACAAGGATTAGAATAAGTTTTGGCCTAGGCAGTTGGTTGTTATCGGTAAATATGGTGTAGCCGACAGGGTGTGTGTCAGGATGTATCCCGTTGGTGTATGCTCCTTCGGGAAGGTTCTTGTTGTACTGACGGGCCCTTCGGTAATTGTCAGGTAGCCGATGGACCCCTTTCGGAAGGTTCCTCAGGATGTATATATACACCCTCTGGGTAATCATTGTAATCATCTTATCGAGCATAATGTAATCACTTGGCATATGCGAATAATACAAGGATGAAGGGCACATGATTATATTGAGAGGCGGGGGTGGTGAATTAGTATAATAATAAAATTGCCAATTTCAACCTTTTATCCAAACAATTATCTTCAAATGCTGAAATGAACAATTATGCACATGAACACAATAACACAACAAAATAATTGCTTTTATATAAACTTGTTCTTTTACAATGATTTGTAGGCTATGAACCACTAAACGCTCCAACCCCTAAGTTTATGAGTGCCGACTCACCAGAAGCTCCTACTCCAACATTTCGAAGGTTTCGACCTACAAGAAGCTCCAACTCCCTCTGCTATCTTTGTGAGTACCAACACACACTCTTCTGTTCCACCTTGATAATGTTGGTCACTCAACTGATGATTGATGTACTAAATTCCAATTTGAAGTGAGCCAATATTTATACTCTTTATTTCTTGTACTTATATCTTTGATACAAATATATTTCAGAGAAGTCTGAATATATATGTATTTTATCTTCCTTTTGACCCTTTTATTTATCTCTATAATAAACATATAAATTAGAAAAATCTAATTATATACATAGTTTACTTTTCTCCTAAATCCATCCACTTCTTATATATGTATATATCTTTATAATTTGCTTATTTCTCACACATTCTTCACTACACTTCTTTTTACCCAAAAATTGCTGACTTATCTTTTAGTTTTATATACTTCACTCTGCTTTTTCACATCTCACACTCATATTTCAAAATGACCATCTTCCTTATATATATCTTTTTGTTTCATTTAAAAGGCATGCCTATTTGAACAAAAGGATGTCTCTTTAAAAACATTCTTTATTATCTTTAATATAAATGCACTTTAGTTTGAACAGTACTCCTTAAATTCATCCATATACCGTGACGGTTCATTAAATGAGCGATTTGGTTTATGTTTTAAATATTCCCATTACTTAGTCTTCGACACTTATCAATATGCAACAACAATGTTTGATCCGTCGTACTTTATTACTCAAACTTTTAAGAGTATCCATTTACAAGCTCTTTACAAATTAAATATATAATAATTATGTGTTTATGAATCCAATTGATTGATATTAAAGCTTTAAAAACTCCGCATCTTCATCATTGCTTTCATTGATTCTTTTAATCACATTTTAGAATCATTGCATCTTCCAAATTTCAGACATATCTAGTGCCAAACATATCTTCTGCTAACGCTGCAAGATATCTACCATGTCTAACACTGCACAATACCCAACTTTGTTGCCATCTGTTTTGGGTGAGATTTGCTTTAATAATTATCTCTTTGTCATGGCTTTACCATTTTTGACTTTAAGCTGCCAGTGAATGAATGAATGAAAGATGTGAATAACGTCCACGAGGCTAGAGTAGCCTATGGGATCCACACAAGAAACCCCTCAGGAAGGAGACAATCAAATCTAGCTATAGGCTTTTGGTTAACTTGTCTCTTTGTCACTGAATTTTAATAATCAAAGCCGCTGTTCTCTTCACTTGATCCTCCTCAAATAAGTAGTTCAGGTCTCTGTTCTCTAATAGCTCTGCACACCTCGATCTGATGTCACTGTATGGTAGACATTCCTTGACAAATATCTTGTACATCGCTGCATTTATATTTATGATTATCGGGCACTTCTAGTGTTTTAGAAATCACCATATGTAAACATTAATCCACCGTTTCCAACCTTAGGTCAAACTTCTATGTGAGATAATTTGCACACAAGGTTGATAATAGTCATGTTATTGCATCGCTGTTTATCTATGTGTAATATTCGTTGGAGTCCGTCTGTGTTTGCTGACTACTTGTTTTTGTAATACCGCTAGCTTTACATGATGCAACATTGACTATTCCATCAACTTTGAAAGCTGAACTGCTTCTTCATCTCCATACGTATCTTTTTATTTTATTTTAGGTTGGGTATTGTATTATATCCATCCTCCGACTATGTGAATCGTTGTACCAAGCTGCTCCCGGCATGCCCAAAAAAAAAATAGGGCAAGAACATACGTAATTTTTAAAAAAAAAAAGGTTTAATCCAGTAAGGTTTAATATGTCTGTTTCGCAAGTGAAAGTATAGGTTCACTGCAATTCACCTTAAGTTTATAATCAACGAGTATACATAGATCATTAAACTTAAACTTAAATTATTTAATTGATTAATTAATTTAAACAATCCAATTTCAATTTACTAAAGAATTTATCACATTGTTACTTTTATATACTTTTAAAACCATTAATGAACAATGCAATTAAATCATTTAGATAACATTAGTTATTAAAGCATTAATTAAGCAAATTATTAAGTTACAAGATAAATAGTTCACTCGAATAATTATGAGTCTAATTATTTCAAAAAATAAAAAAAACTTCTAATTAATATAACATTTCATCCATAATAAAACTTCGTTTAAAATTTAATTCTAATAAAAAATTATTTAAATCTATTAATTATTAGAAATAACATTCCTAATAAAATAAAAATACAAATTAAACTAAATATGACACACCTAAACTAACCTAAACTATATGCTAACTTAACCCCAGACACACCCCTAAACTCCCTTAACCCACATCAACTTTTCCAACGTGGGCACAAGGTTCAAGTTTCCCCACGCTGCCCAACAAGATGGAAAGAAAGTATGGCAACCTTGGGAGGAGGCATAAAGTAATACAAAAAGGTTTTGGAAATTGTTTGGGATAAAATCTAACCTATGCATAACCAAAACTGCCCATATTTAATAGCTGATTTGACTTATGACAAGTGGAGGGGGTATATGAAATCTTAATTCCATGGTCAAGTCAGACAAAGGCATTAATTATATTGACTAAGTTTTTGAATATCATTTTCCCCAAGTTCAAAATTGGCGCTAAGGAAGGAAGGTAGAAATAGTTATGACAAAGTAAAGTGGGTAGAGTTAGGATATTTGCTTAATGCATTTTCTATGCTCCTTTTTATTATTATTATTATATTTTTTTTTGTATTTAAATTTTAAAGGAGTATCCATAGGGAATATTCCCTGTCAACACAAGGGAATTAATTAATTTTTTTTCATACAAACTCCAGAGAGTTTTTACTCTTAGGGGGCAAATTTTTTTTTTCTGAAGTGTTGGGAAATTTGCTTAGTGTAGATTTTTTTAAGCAAATTTTTTTTTTTCAAGGGGGATATTTTTTTTATCAATCTAATAGGACTTACTACATACTTAGTTAAACCAAGAATTTGAATGATCCATTTAAACAACAAAGTAAGATTGATTTTAGTTTTTCAATAATCACGAAAATGAATCTATGATCCAAACATAACATAATTTTTTTGGCTTTACATATTTGAACTTTGAAATTTGCATAATTGAACATCATTATTTCATCTCATTTTTGATGCACATACATATAATTGAAAATATGAAAACCTCATAAGAAACGATATTACTCAATCATTATTTTATTGACCACCTGATTCAAAGGCTCTGTCGGGAAAGAACCAGTAAGAAAGCCCGACATTGTTGCCGCTTCAACAATAAGTTTAAATAACAGTTTTACACAGGATTTCAATTCCCAAACATAATTGAATTTCAATAAGAAGTTAAATTTTCTTCTTGGCCCTCAACAAGGGATTTATTTCGAATTTTGCAATATATTACGGTGATTGTGGAGAGAATGAAAACTGACCAGGAGACAATCAAACATATCATGAAGACAAGATCAAATATTCATTCCCATATTGGGTTTTCACAACAAGTTCGACATTGAACCAAAACTAGGGAGAAGGTGGATTTTTCCAACAGGAGATGTCAGACACAACACCAAAATAGGTGCCCAATCGGTACTATAACTCAAGAACTTCCGTTCTTCCATTCTTACATGCCAAAATTCATACGTGGTTTGCCCATAACACCCTACCCTCTCTCCCTCTTCTCATCCTGAGAAGAGACTCTATACTGTTGGAGTCCAACTAAAGACCTTTCTCCGAGAATGGCCACTTCTGCCCTATCTGAGGGTGAGTAATGCCAAAACACCCATAAAAGAAACTTCAAAATTCAAAGCAAACACAAAGGAAAGACATTGAAGAAACACACACACACATACATACATAAACAATGAAACTGAACACATGAAGCACGACATAAAACCAAAAAGACGTGAAGTATTCCTACCTTCAAGAAATCAGGTTATGGCAAATGAACAAGTTTGAGATGAGCTTGCTTTCCTCTCCTTCTCCTTCAATTCTGAAAATCCCTGTAAAACTAGAGGTTGGGTGATCACCCCAAACCTTCTCAAAATTGCCTCTTAATAAGGTCCTAAACTCAACCACCTCTAAAAGCAATAACTCCCCCCACTTGCCCAAAATTTCTAGAGGCTTATAACTCAACTAGACCTAAGGCTAACCTCAAGGTGGAGTTAAAGTTCCCAACCCATGATGAAATCAATCAATTTTCGCAACAAAGTAAAAATTGAATTTTTGAGTGACCATAAAAATCAACAAAAGGGGTTGGGGGGTGGAAAATGCTCCCAACCCATACCCATACCCTCTGGGTATTTAGATTTCATGAATTTAGGCCTTAGGGATAAATTTGGGACCTAACAAATGCTAGGAAATTTTAGGATTATCTAACAACTTCAAAAAATAGATTAAACACTAATCTGGATTAGGGGCAATTAATCTCGATTATAAACTTATTAGCAAAAAGGTCACTTAGTCCGACTTAGATCTTTAGGTTACATGGTTAACCCTAAATATCATGCTGGGATGCAAATACAATTCATGAGTGTCAAGCGACACTATAAAACACTGTTACGAAACATTAACATAAACTGATTACAGAATGACACATTCATACATCTCACGATACAAATAAAATATATACAACGAGGTTTTCACAAATGGGACATAGGGATCAATTTCATTTCTCTGTTAGATTTCTTGGCTAAAATATCCTGCACTCTCATCGCACACATTAGTAGCTCAAGAAAACCACTTGCATATATGTATATAACGTATTAGGGAAAGCACATAAATTAAAACATCCATTTTCAAATAATCAATTATTAATCTCGTTCTACTCATATTCTCAATCATTAAAATTTCATAATCAAAGTGTTAATTCTGCATTTACTTCATCAGAATACATGTTCATAAAGCATTAAAAGACGAAATCATGTATTTTTAAAGTAAACATCACACAACATGAAAGAATATAATATGTTGAGTGGATCCGATAGTGTCTCGACATATCAAGTCATGAGTATCAAAATAATAAAGTATTACTATGCTAGGATGGGTCGGGGTGAGGCCTCACATCCTCCCCCACTGGGCATGAACTTCCTCCTAGAGTTCATAAGAAAGATAAGGGTACTGAGATCGCATCCGTGCTGCATCCTCCCATGAAGCTGTGACCTCATCGTAACAATCGCACTGGTCCCTAACCTGGTCCAGCTCTCGGCCTCGAAGAGCTAGGGTTTGTTGGGCAATAATATGGATAGGCTCTAGCGCTAGCTGTCCGTTCGACTCCACTTGCAAAGCATCTCAATCTATAATATGAGACTTATCATAAATGTATCCTCTAAGTACTGAAATGTGAAACACATCATGGATGCGTGACAGGCTAGGTGGCAAGGCTAAACGGTAAGCAACTGGTCCTATCCTTTCTAGGATCTCGAACGGTCCAACGAACCAGGGTGCCAACTTAGAGCCCTTTCCGAATCGAATTAGACTCTTGTGCGGTCGCACTCTTAAGAAAACTCTATCACCAACCTAATACTCTCGATCTATCCTCTTTGCATGAGCATACTTCTTCTACCTATCCTGAGCCTCTCTTAAGCGCTGTCTAATCAGGGTCACCTACTGCTCCATCTCCTTTACTAACTGAGGACCAATAGAGACTTGATCCTCGATCCTGTCCCAACTCAAGGGCGTTCTGCAAGGTCGTCCATACAAGGCCTCATAAGGCGGTATACCTATGGAGGAATGGTGCCCATTGTTATAGGCAAACTTGACAAGATGTAGGTATTCCTCTCATTTGACCTGATGGTCCATCACATATATACGTATCATGTCCTCCAAAACCTGATTCACTCGCTTAGTCTGACCATCAGTTTGAGGATGGTACACTGTACTGAAATTGAGCCTAGTGCCCAAAGCTGCCTGCAACTCTCTCCAAAACGATGAAGTGAACAATGAGTCTCTATCAGAGATGATCTTACGGGGAACACCATGAAGTCTGACAATGTCCCGCAAGAACACTTGAGCTATGTCTCATGCTGTGTATGTAGTACGCACAGGTGAGAAATGGGCAACCTTGGTCAACTTGTTGACTGTCACCAAGATGGCATCATGGTGGCGAGATGACATGGGGAGACCAACAATAAAATCCATAGATACAACATCCCACTTCCACTCTGCAATCTCATGAGGCTGAAGGAGCCCACCGGGATGACGATGCTCTGCCTTCACCCTTTGACACTCGAGGCATCTTGCGACTATGTCAGCAATTTGCACTCTCATGCTTGGCTAGTGATACAACTGCCTCAGATTTGCATGTAACTTCTTAACACCGGGGTGCGCTGCATAAGGTGCTCTATGAGCCTCAAGTACAATGAGCTCGCGCAAACCCCCAATGGAAAGTACATACATACGTCCTCTATGGCGCAAAAGTCCATTAGACTCCAAAGAATACTCTGAATACTTCCCTTACAAGGGTCTCTGAGAATGCATTATCTGACAAACTTTTGAATAAAGCTCATCTGTTGGTAAGTGCTATAGGATCCGCTCTCTGAAGTCAGTGCAAGTAGTCATAGATGAAAGCTCATGGCGCCTTCTACTTAAGGCATCTGCAACCACATTCTCTTTTCCCTTGTGTAATGAACATCAAAATCGTACTCACAAAGAAACTCCATCCACTTTCTTTGCCTAGCATTAAGGTTCGGCTGAGAAAATATGTAATGCAAGCTCTGGTGGTCAGAATGAAGCTCGAACCTATGACCTAGAAGGAAGTGTCGCCACCTCACCAAAGCATGAACCACTGCTGCAAGCTTTAGGTCGTGACTAGGGTAATTGAGTTCACGAGTCTTCAACTTTCTAGACTCAAAGGAAATAGGTAGTCCATCCTGCATAAGGACTGCTCCTATACCATCTAAAGATGCATCGGTGCACGCCAAAAAATTCGTGGAAGGATCTGGTATTGCAAGAATGGGTGCACTCATGAGGGCTCTCTTGAGCTCTTGAAAAGCTCTATCACATTTCTCCGTCCACTCATACTTCTTCCCCTTCTTCTGAAGAGATGTGATTGGGTGTGCCAATCTAGAGAATCCTAAAATGAAACGTCGGTAGTATCTTGCTAGACCCATAAAGCTCCTCACTTCAGTAACACCGGTGGGTGCTGGCCAATCCATGATGGCCCTTATCTTTGATGGGTCTATTGAGACACCATCACTTGTTATGACATGACCCAAATAATGTATCTCAGGTCTATAGAATGCACACTTCGACAAGTTGCCAAACAATTGATTCTCTCTCAACTTCTGCAATACTTGTCTGAGGTGCTCCTCATGCTCTTTCTCATTACGAGAATAAATCAAGATGTCATCAAGGAAAACAACCACAAACTTATCCAAAAAGGTATGAAATACTCCATTCATGAGGCTCATGAATACAGTTGGAGCATTCGTGAGGCCAAATGGTACTACAGTGAACTCGTAGTGACCATACCTCGTACGGAAAACAGTTTTGGGGATATCACTATCCACAATCCTCAACTGATGATAACCTGACTTCAGATCAATCTTTGAAAATACTTGGGCACCCTGCAACTGGTCAAAGAGATCATCGATTTTGGGAAGAGGATATCGGTTCTTGATGGTCACTTTGTTCAATTGCTGATAATCAATACACAACCTAGGTGACCCATCCTCCTTCTTTACGAAGATCACTGGTGCACCCCAAGGTGACACACTAGGTCGAATATGCCCCTTCTCTAAGAGTTCCTCCAACTGATTCTTTAGTTCATTGAGCTCATGAGTAGTCATCCTGTACGGCGCTCTAGAAACTGGCTCGACACCTGGCACAAGATCTATATGAAAGTCCACTGCTCTAGGTGGAGGCATACTGGGGAGCTCTAAAGGAAACACATCTGCAAACTCCTGCAGGATTGGAAAATCATCGAAGGATGGCTCCCCCTCTAAATCTTCCTCTTTGTCACTAATGGTGATAGCGAACAACTGACAACCCTTTTGCATGCGTCGTCTAAGTTGCATAGCGGAAATCATACGAAGGGATACTGGTCTCTTCACTCCAAAGATCTCTCTAGAGATACCATCGTCATCCACACATTCCACCCTCTTTTGTCGACAATCCAGCTTGGCGCTGTGGGCATAAAGCCAGTCCATGCCAAGAACAACATCGTAAGAACCTAGAGGGATAATGCATAGATCAGACATCATGGACATGTCTCCAATCTGCATCTGGCAATTATGCACCATGGAACTAACTGACACTCTGGCTCTTGAGGCTAACTCTACTTCCCAACTGACATCCTGTCTAATTGCCACTAGCTCGCAACGCTCCACTACAAATGGAGATGTAAAAGAGTTAGTAGCTCCAGAATCAAATAAAAATGCAACCATATGACCCTGTATAATACTTATAGCCTCGATAACTATGGCCTGATGCTCAGCGTGGCGGTTGTCAACCGCTGCAAAAACTCGGTGGGATCTGCCCATGTCTCTAACTGTCAACTCTGAAAAAGCTTCGCTTTGGCCATTGGATGACTGTCCCTGCAAACACTCTCTAGCTATATGACCCATGCCACCACAAGTGTAGCATGGTCCTCGAGTATAAGATCGTGCACCTTGTGATCCAGACTGCTGTGGGCCTCCTGACTTGCTAGATCCACTATATCCACCCTTGGAAGACTGCTGAGTCTTCACCGATTGCGACTGTGGGGCCTGTACCTTCTGATCCTGCTTGGGACCCTGTGACTGCCACTGCTTGGGCTTGGAGCCCTGATAACCCTGTGAGGGTTTTTGTTGCTGCTGCTACTATGGTTTTTGTTGCTGAGACTGTTGGTCCTTAGAGGACCCTGCTGTATAGTTAATTCCCTTTCCAAGGGGGTTTCTGCTGGGTAGAGTTTCGGTTCTAGGACCGATCCCGTGACTCCTGTCTACCTCGAGTATCCTCAGCAACTAGTGCTATCTCCACTACCTGTCTGAAGGTGGTAAGGAAGGCCAAACGGACTGGACCCTAAAGTGAAAAATTCAGTTCCATGATGAAGCGATGCACTTACAATTTCTCGTCCTTCATGTATTCAACATAAGGAAGGAGCTCGAGAAACCTGCTCTCGTACTGAGCTACTGTGAGACCCTTCTGATATAGAGAATGAAACTCCTCTATTTGCTTATTTCTGAAGTGCTCGGACAGGTACCTCTCTCGGAATCTCTCCAAGAATGACTCCCATGTGAGGGTATCCATCCTCACTTCTCCTATAGTCTCCTCTTGATGCCAGCAATTGGAGGCATCTCCTCTCAGCTGATGGACTGCTAGACGTGCCTTTAGATTACTCCCATAAGGACGTAATCCAAAGCACCACTGTAGGCTCTCTAACCAGGCCTCTGTTATTGTTCCCTCAGTGGAACCGGTAAAGAATGGTGGCCCAAGTCGTATTAACTCCCTGATATCATCTCCTATATGTCTAGGAGGTCTGTCAAGTGGGGGTCCTCTTTGGTGTATTGACTCACCCTCGTGCTCACCCTGTCCCTCTGTCTGCCTCGGTGGGGGACTCCTAGTCCTCTCTCTGCCTCCTCCGGGTCCTTGTGCTTCCACTATGGGAATTTGCTGTCCTGGCTGTATTACAAGTAGTACCCTCTACTGAACTACACCAATCAATGTTTGAAGGGCATCCAAAATGTCCTGGTTAGGGTTCAACGGTGGTGGTGGTGGTCCATCCTCCTGTCTTGCTCTACCACCTCTCGCCCTACGACCTCTGCCTCGTTGGTTGCTTTGTGTAACGGGAGGCATCCTACACAATTAAAAGTTTAGCTTGAGTTTCAAAAGCATAATGGTTTTAGGTTCTAGTGTTGAAATCAGGCTTTGATACCAAAATGTCATGCCCAAAAAAAAACAGGGCAAGAACATACGTCAATTTTTTTAATTTTTTTTTAAAGGTTTAATCCACTAAGGTTTAATATATTTGTTTCGCAAGTGAAAGTATAGGTTCACTACAATTCACCTTAAGTTTATAATCAACGAGTATACATAGATCGTCAAACTTAAACTTAAATTATTTAATTGATTAATTAATTTAAACAATCCAATTTCAATTTACTAAAGAATTTATCACATTGTTACTTTTATATACTTTTAAAACCATTAATGAACAATGCAATTAAATCATTCAGATAACATTAGTTATTAAAGCATTAATTAAGCAAATTATTAAGTTACAAGATAAATTGTTCATTCGAATAATTATGAGTCTAATTATTTCAAAAAATAAAAAAAATTCTAATTAATATAACATTTCATCCATAATAAAACTTCGTTTAAAATTTATTTAAATCTATTAATTATTAGAAATAACATTCCTAATAAAATAACAATACAAATTAAACTAAATATGACTAAAATAATAAAGCAAGACAAAATAACATTATCTATCGATCTAATGTATACTACACTAATAATTAAAACATTATTAAAAAAGAATACTAACTAAAACAAAATTCAAATAATAGTAATCCAAAGCACACTAAACTAAAACTAATTTGAATTTAAAACTAAATTCTAAACAAACAAATTTGTTAACTTACAACATTAATTACTAACACACTAATAGCAAATCTCTTAACATGAAACTAACTAACTTTTATTAATTAAATTTTAATAATATCCTACTTAAACCATTTTTAAACTTACCTATACTATAAAACTTTAATTCAAAAATAATTTACTAAGCTAAACAAACTACATTTAAATCTCTATTTAAAACACTAACTAATTTAACTTAACTAACCTAAACTATATGCTAACTTAACCCCAGACACACCCCTAAACTCCCTTAACCCACATCAACTTTTCCAATGTGGGCACAAGGTTCAAGTTTCCCCATGCTGCCCAACAAGATGCAAAGAAAGTACGCCAGCCTTGGGAGGAGGCATAAAGTAATACAAAAAGGTTCTGAAAATTGTTTGGGATAAAATCTAACCTATGCATAACCAAAACTGCGCATATTTAATAGCTGATTTGACTTATGACAAGTGGTGGGGGTATATTAAATCTTAATTCCATGGTCAAGTCAGAAAAAGGCCAAAGTTTATCTTGGCATTAATTATATTGACTAAGTTTTTGAATATCATTTTCCCCAAGTTCAAAACTGGCACTAAGGAAGGAAGGTAGAAATAGTTATGACAAAGTAAAGTGGGTAGAGTTAGGATATTTGCTTAATACATTTTCTATGCTCCTTTTTATTATAATTACTATTTTTATTATATTTTTTTTTTGTATTTAAATTTTAAAGGAGTATCTATAGGGAATATTCCCTGTCAACACAAGGGAATTAAATTTTTTTTTTCATACAAACTCCAGAGAGTTTTTACTCTTAGGAGGCAAATTTTTTTTTTCTTAAGTGTTGGGAAATTTGCTGAGTGTAGATTTTTTTTAAGCAACTTATTTTTTTTTTCAAGGTGGAATTTTTTTATTATTAATCTAATAGGACTTACTACATACCTAGTTAAACCAAGAATTTGAATGATCCATTTAAACAACAAAGTAAGATTGATTTTAGTTTTTCAATAATCACGAAAATGAATCTACGATCCAAACATAACATAATTTTTTTGCCTTAACATATTTGAACTTTGAAATTTGCATAATTGAACATCATTATTTCATCTCATTTTTGATGCACATACATACAATTGAAAATACGAAAAGTTCATAAGAAACGATATTACTCAATCATTATTTTATTGACCACTTGATTCAAAGGCTCTGCTAGGAAAGAACAATTAAGAAAACCCGACATCGTTGCCGTTTCAACAATAAGTTTAAATAACATTTTTACACAGGATTTCAATTCCCAAACATAACTGAATTTCAATAAGAAGTTAAATTTCCTTCTTGGCCCTCAACAAGGGATTTATTTCGAATTTTGCAATATATTACGGTGATCGTGGAGAGAATGAAAACTGACCAGGAGACAATCAAATATATCATGAAGACAAAATCAGATATTCATTCCCATACTGGGTTTTCACAATAGGTTCGACATTGAACTAAAACTAGGGAGAAGGTGGATTTTTCCAACAGGAGATGTCAGACACCACCAAAACAGGTGCCCAATTGGGGCTATAACTCGAATTTCCATTCTTCCATTCTTACGTGTCAAAACTCATACGTGGTTTGTGCTGACAAGTAGGGGCCCATAACACCCTACCCTCTTTGCCTCTTCTCATCTTGAGAAGAGACTCTACACTGTTGGAGTCCAACTGAAGACCTTTCCTCGAGAATGGCCACTTCTGCCCTATTCGAGGGTGAGTAATGCCAAAACACCCATAAAAGAAACTTCAAAATTCAAAGCAAACACAAAGGAAAGACATTGAAGAAAACTTGTTTTCAATCCCTCTCAACATACTCAACACACACACATACATACATAAACAATGAAACTGAACACATGAAGCACAACATAAAACCAAAAAGAGGTGAAATATTCCTACCTTAAAGAAATTAGGTTATGGCAAATGAACAAGTTTGAGATGAGCTTGCTTTCCTCTCCTTCTTCAATTTTGAAAATCCTTCTAAAACTAAAGGTTGGGTGAACACCCCAAACATTCTCAAAATTGCCTCTAAATAAGGTTCTAAACTCAACCACCTCTACAAGCAATAACTCCCCCCACTTGCCCAAAAGTTCTAGAGGCTTCTAACTCAACTAGACCTAAGGCTAACCTCAAGGTGGAGTTAAAGTTCCCAACTGATGATGAAATCAATCAATTTTCGCGACAAAGCAAAAATTGAATTTTTGAGTAACCATAAAAGTCAACAAAAGAGGCTAGGGGGGTGGAAATGAGATGAACCTCCTTATAGCAATATCGTGAGAATGCTCGAAATAACAGAATACAAAGTGATAGCAGAACTCAGAATGAATCTACTGATCGCAGGCCACTTCGAGGGGGTAACCTCCTTTGAGCAAGCTCAATACAATAAATTCGTCCGTGCCCATCAAGGGCCTCATCCTATTCTTATATACTGGGTACGATCTAGAAAAGTAATACTACCTATGCATGTGGGATAATAAAATATACTCGCGGGACGACTTACAAAGCATATGCGTCCAACAACACTACTCTAACAAAATAAACAGAAGGAACACACAGGTTCCTAACATTTTGATTAACAAGACTCATGAACAGAGGCAGTCAAACTAGAAACAAACCAAGCTAGATGCAGCACAACTCCTGAGCAAGCAATTTATACACTCAGTGCAAGACTTCATTTCAAAATTTGGTAGCAAATGAATTAAATTGAGTTTCAAGATAAGACCTGTGCTCAGAACTAATGCAAAAAGAAGCCTTGACAGATTACAATGGTCCCAAAAAAAGGTCAACGGGTTAGAAATTCACTGTAAGAATCTAGAATTGCTCTGTAGGTAGTCAATAATCTAACTCTACCACTGTTTCCTCTTCAACTGTGACAGATGCATTGTTTATGACTACATCATTACACCAACAGTCTTGCATCAATGTAGATGTTCCTTGTTGGTCAATTAATCATGAGCTATGCCAAAAGGTTCGTGTTCATGTACAAGTTCAACAATAATTTATTTTTTCAAACATTAGAAATAAGATATAGGGAAAAAAAATGAAAGGAATGCATTAAAGAAAATTTGGAGGAGAAAGGTAATTGGTTGTGGTTTTGTTTGCCCAGAAACCATGCAAGAAAGAAAGCATTAATGAAGGATCACTCCTTAATACAGTTATAGAAACTAAGGGAGGTCATGCCAATAATAAAGCATGGTATCCCTTTAATTGCTGTCCAAAATTTTAAATTGGAGGAAAGAGAAATTCTTAAATGGCACACAAGTCAGAGCAGAAACCTCACAATCTCCTTGAAAGAGTTATTTTGGCAAAGATTTGGAGGAACCCCAACAATGGGGTTGTTGTAGGTCAACCAGATCTGGCACAAGCTAGCAAAAGCAAATAGGAGTTGAGTGCGGCCAGCTGGAAGCTTTTCACAGGTAGATTTTCAACCTAAGTGACCAGGCATTGAAGATTGATCTTTGGACATGCTAATAGCTGCTAAATTACATATATTGAAGCTCAAATGCATTAATTGGATGCGATTCAGACAATTTTAGTTTATTCCATTACTTCTAATGTGTAGGGTTGCAAAAAAATTCAGATTATGGTGTATGGGATATTTAAAAAATTAGATTTTGATTGTTGCTTGCCAATATCAAACATATGACTGCATTTGCACCGAAAGGGGGTGCAATAGGTACGCTGATAGAAAGATATACACCTGGTATTTCATTGAATCGTAAAGTAACAGTAGAACTCATAGGAATGTAGATGTTTATTACTTTTTTTTTCATAGCTTAGAATGCATATTGACAAGTATTTAGAGTAGATGATTGCTTTGAATTTCAGGTCTTTGATTTGTTGCACAAAAAGTTTCTTTAAATAGGCTTCTTTTTTCTATAAAACTGGGGGTTGTTCTGCATTTTTTAGTACCTCTCAAAGGAAATTAATATATTGAATTGAACAAATGGAAAGAAATGGTTTCATTTCTTTTCAAGATGATTTCATTTATTTTCACAGAGAAGTGTAGCACAAATGCAAACACGTTAATCTTTGCTTATAAATAGAGGGAGGTTAATAAGCATTAGAAATTAAATAGGAAGAATTGAAATTTTTTAGGAATAATTATTTTGGATATAGTTGACTAAAAATTTAAATTTCAAATAACTGATAATAAAAAGTTATAAAAGAATTAACATTCATTCAACCAAATATTTATAATGAAAGATTTGATTTTTTAGCTCTTTATCATATATTAAAATTTGCAATTTATTTTTACCACATTCTTTTTGATTGATAATATTTCGCTTTCGACTGGAGGTACAAACCAATGAGGTCACAATCTAGGGGACCTCATCCCCGAAACCAACACTCAAGAACCGTGAGCACAGAAGCCCAACAAGGACACCAAGCCCGATGGGCACAACTACCACACTCCACCGTGGGTCCAGCACAAGGTCCGTGAGCACCCCTAGCCTAGCGACTATTTACCATATGGGGTAAATGAATTAATGCATGCAAACAATGAAACAAGAACATGTAACAGCAATACTCCTTTTATTCGCATATATGCCAAAAAGATTACATAGTGCTTCTAATGATTACAACCATGATCCAAAGTTATACATATACCATCCCAAAGAACCTTCCTGAAGGGGTTTGTCGGCTACATAACAAGAACCTTCCCGAAGGGACCCGTCAGCTACATAACAATAACCTTCCCGAAGGGACCCATCTGCTTCATAACAATTACCAATAACATCAACCCGTCGCCTACACAATATCTACCGACGACATCATCCCCCCCAAAAGAAAAAAGTCGTCTCCGAACGACAATTACAAAATATCCAAGACAGATTAAAAAAACGGAATACATTAACTGACTAACTACAACAAAATAGATTTGTTTCTATCACACCACTTTCACGTTCGTCTCGTGCCTGCACCAAACTAGTCTCCAAACCACATTGCATCTGTAACCTCTACTAACACAATACTGTCTCCTTAATCAAGCTGACCGTGATAGCCACCTGTCCTGCTTTCTCTTATTTCCAACTCTTAGGTACCCTAAGCCAAGTGTTGTTGCACTGCCTTCAACTGGATGATCAACTCCTCCAGAGCTCTCTATGCATCCACCAAGACAGCTTCACATCCAACACCTACTCCAAGTGCCTCAAAGTGTATCACCCCTCTCGAAAGGCTTACTCTGTTGTTCTCTCCACCTCTAGTATACAACCACTCTATGCCTGCAGCAGCTCCAGGTCTCACCAACTAGTCACACTTCCCACAACTGATAACTGCACCGACTAGAGGTCTAGGGGACATCGCCCCCAAGGGGTCAAGGGGCAGCGCCCCCACCGCCAAGACCAAATCAGCACCCTCAAACCCACACAAAACTCCATGGAACACACCATTTTTGTGATTTTCTTCCGATTCCACACTCTTTCAACCAACTGCTTATGTTTTACTACCTGTTTCTATCTTTCCCTTCCCTTTGGCATCATGCATTACTCATTCTGAATTGGTTTGATCTATCGTTGTTTTTTTCTTTACTCCTCTACTAACTGCTTCCTTCTACCTTCTCTTCTGACTGCTTCCTTCTGCTAATCTATGAGCTTATGTTGTATGGTTAAACAATTTAGACAAATCACTACGAATGCTCGCACACCCCTAAACATGGTCGTATTGTGGTTGGATGGAGGATGGCATTGCCATGAACGTGTTGAAAGTGCTACCTATATTCGCCACTTCAAATCCCTTGTCGTGCTCTCAAAACAAGCTCAACAAAACAAAAATGCAAGTACAAACCGTTTAGGGTTTGAATCCAACTACCACAACACACAACAAAATCCTCTGCAAAGCTTCACTCGGCCAATCTTCCTCTCCCAATTCGCCGTATGATGGAATACTGAAATCAGCCACTAGATAGCATACGATTACTCCATGAAACCGTCTTACGGTGGAACACTAAGAGCCAGAGAGAAGCCGTACGGTGTTTATACAACAGGAACCTAGGCAATTGCTATACGACAATATGAAATCCGCAAGACAAAACTTGCATCGACCCTTCTATCAGTACGGTAACAACTGCACATAAAGTGGGTCATATGGTGATTATTTAGCTCCTGCACACAAAAGTCTATACGGTGCTTGAATAAAAGGGGAGGTCGTACGGTGCTAATTTAAGATTTTAAACTCTTTTTAAAAGTCTATACAGTGGGAAAACAATCTTTGCTCTATTTTTCCGTACGGCTACAAGACACTTCAAATACTGTACGGTGCTATTAACAAGTTGCCATACGGCAGCCGTATGGTGACTTCAATCACTCTTTTTTTTTACTTTTTTTTTAAAATTTATTTTCAAAATTCTACTACTCCTTGATCTTCGTCGATGAGGGTATAGGTCGTGCCTAATATATTTTCAATTTCGAACTATTCACCGTTTCCAAAATTTCCTACCCGTCCAGTGTCCACAACTTTATTGCTCCGTTATCACCTACTTCTCGAATCTAGTGGCCCAACCAATTTGACTCTGAACTTTCCAAGTTTGATTTCATTCTGCCCGTTATACTTCAACATTAACTGGCCCGGTTGAAACTTATTTAATTTTAAGTGTTTATCATGTCGTGCTTTGCACCTGTTCTATGTCACCTCCATAGCCCATTGTGCCTGTAATTGTTGCTCATCAAGTTTATTCAAGTTACACAATCTCTCCTTCAAGTTTTCCATATCGCCCAGTTTGTTCTCGAAGCTCGGTACCATGAATTCCATCGACTCCCACTCCTTTCCATTAATAACTGTATTCTTGATTTTAGAACCTTCACTTCGTACTGGTGAAGTTTTTATTAAGCCCTTCCTCTTTGTTTCCTATGCAGACCGTACGATGTGTTTTCCTTGTTGTCGGCACCTTTCTAGTGAATTCGTGGTGCGTTGTAACCTTTTCTTTTTGCGTGGTCCATTCACTGTGTTCTGTATGGTGGGATCTTTCCTTTTTTTGGGTTCGTACTATACGTTCTTCCCTTCAGCTTCAGCCATAACCGCCTTTCCTTCTTCTGCTTCTTTGTATTCCTTCGGACATTCATTTCTCTCTTCTTTCTCAACTTCATCGACCCTTAACATATTACAGCTCGGAAAGAGCTCGTAATCCTCCATCTACCAGTGGAAAAGGCAATTTACCGAATCCAAATCATCATCCATCAATCCACCTTCCAATCGTAGGACTCCTTCCTCATTGGGTTCCAATCACTGTTTTCCTTCATCCTCTTCTTCAAAATCAGACGATACGGCTTCTCCGCCCACCATTTGTGTGTGTAAATCAATAGTGAATCATCATCCCCTACTTTCCATTGATAGTGTATTCTTCTTCCAATTATGCTTAACCTTTGCTTGTACGAGCCAACCCCAGACCAAAATGGCGCCATATCCTCTTCTCTTCAACGGGATGACAACGAAATCGAGTAGGAAAGGTTGTGTTCCAATAGTTACTAGTTGTGCCATCAGGACTCCCA
This sequence comes from Cupressus sempervirens, assembly GCA_028749045.1. Taxonomy (NCBI): domain Eukaryota; kingdom Viridiplantae; phylum Streptophyta; class Pinopsida; order Cupressales; family Cupressaceae; genus Cupressus; species Cupressus sempervirens. The sequence goes on along the minus strand of CM053783.1, from coordinate 802,073,453 downwards.
ACAATTTGATCCTATGCTGGTCTGTCGTGAGCAACTAGAAGGTAGGTGGCCACAACGTCAACTATCCCAACTTCATGCAAGTATCTTCTGGTAGGACGTTTACCCCTGACCCTCTGTCCACAATTGCATCTAAAAGGACCGTTCCTAATATACCCATCTCAACGACCATCGGATGTTGTCCGGATGTGAGCGCTAGCAACATTGGGTTCACTGCCCTTGCTCCACTTTCCTTCTCCCTTTTGTCCGTTGTACTTGCTCCACTTCCCTTCTCCCTTCTATGTTCTAGTAATTTAGCAGTCGGGGCTATGTTCGTAAGTGTTGTCCGTAGTTGAGGCATTGTGAGCAGCAGGTCATTTATTTTGACTGGTACTTCAATTTGTAATATCTGTCATATGATGTTTTGTTCTACACAATTCCTTGCTAAGGTACCAGTAGTGTCCTTCAAATGTGCTTTCTCCACCTGCGTTGCCTTCTCAATTTCAGCCCCTGTTTCCTCTAATCTCTTCTTTTCCTCCGTCAGGTCGGGGTACAATTTTGCTTGCTTCCGTGTGATTGCCAGAACCTCCTCTTCATCCATCCCAATGGTGATCAAATTCACTCCTGATTTCAGGCACTTGGCATCTTCATGATCTCCAAGACCGCAACATCTACATAACAACTTTGGTGCATTTGCCATTGTACAATCTCGAGCAAAGTGGCCCCACAAATTGCATACTCGGCATTGAACCATCGGGCGACCGTTTGCATCATACTGAATTCAGCTGCAACTCCCATTATTATTGTTGGCATTGTTGTTGTTGTTTTGCCCTCTATTATTATTTTTGTACCCACCCGAAGTGGCACCATCATTGTTTGTGTTTCCGTTACCTCCTGATGAGGAAGTTGCCTGTGTCAAGAGCACTTGTTGAGGTCCTCTTGTTTTCATATTGAAGGGGCATTCTTTTAAGGAATGTCTCATAATTTGGCAGATCTCATAGAACTGGTTCTTTGGACAGGATCCCTTCATGTGACCTTTTGTCTTACATTTCGTGCACCATAGCTCATTCCCCTTCGTCTCTTTCTGCATGTTCTTAAATTCCTTCATCATTCGGATCATATCCTTCTGGAGAGCTTGGACTTTTTTGCTGCCCTTTCGTCATCGCTGCTCTCTTCTTCTGAAGACGTATCATCATCTGAATCAAATGAGCTACTCTTCTTCTTTTTTGTTTTCTACTCGCTTTCTAAGTTCATCGCCTGATTGTATGCTTCAATGTATTACGAGGGCGGCACGATCTTCATTTTCTTCCGTAACTTTGAGCGTAGTCCGTCAATGGACCATCTCTTTTACAGCCCATCTGTCAGCTTACTTTCCATCTTGTTTATTAAGTCTTTTAATTTTCTGGCATATACTTGAACTGTTTCATTTTTTCCTTGCTTTGTGTTGTGTATCTCTACTACAATCTCATTGTCGTCGCACAGCAATTGAAATTCAGTGTAAAATTCCTTTTTAACTTCTGCCCAATTGGTTAATTTTTGGAGATCCATATTGGCAAACCAATCAATTGCTACACCCCTAAGGTTTGCCGGAAATTGTCAAACCCATTCATTTGTATCGGTTATGCCATTCGCCGTCCAAATTATTTCGCATGTCTTACAGTGTCAGATTGGATCGGTCATTCCATCACCATCAAACTTTGGCAATTTTTCCTTTGGTCCAGCCATTACTATTCGAGTTGGAAGTACTTGTGTACCTGCACTGTTCTACACACCCGCTTTGTTCTGCACACCCGAGTTGCTTTGAACACTAAAGCTGTTTTGAATAGTCATTTTATTTCCGACATTCGTGCTATTTGGTGAAAAAGGGTTTTCATCAAGCACAGCTATCCGTTCCGAAGGTGTATCTCAGACGAAGAGTTCACTCCATGCTCGTGCTCCCTCAGCACTCCGAGCCGTGCGAGTTAATCCCCTTCCGTCTGGATTCTCCTCCCTCAGCGTATGCAAGTTAAGAAATTCCTCCCTTGCTTCTTCCACCAAATCTAACCGCTATCGAGTCTCTTCTCGCAATTCCTCAGTGCTTCAATGTCCCTCGACAATCTATTGAAACCTTTGTCTACATTCCACTTGTTGTGCCAAAATTAAATTCCCTTGTGTGTATTTCATCTTTTTCCTTTAGCTTATTCTTATTTTTGTTCAACTGATTCGGCATTAGTCTTCATTCCTCTGCCTTCTTTCTAGGTCCATCGGGCAACGACACCAAATGTTTACCGTATAGGGTAAATGAATTAATGCATACAGACAATGAAACAAGAACATGTAACAGCAATACTCCTTTTATTCGCATATATGCCAAAGAGATTACATAGTGCTTCTGATGATTACAACCATGATCCAAAGTCGTACATATACCATCCCGAAGAACCTTCCCGAAGGAATCTGTCGGCTACATAACAAGAACCTTCCCGAAGAGACCCGTCAGCTACATAACAATAACCTTCCCAAAGGGACCCGTCGACTTCATAACAATTATTGACGACATCAACTCGTCGGCTACACAATATCTACCGACGACAGCGACAATTTTGAGAGCTAACCACCATTGTTTGCATCTTCATCAGCCTAAACATCGATCGGCATGAACACCGTCTAGCTAATGTCAGCTCCTTATACCTCCCTGCCATTTGTTGGTTCCTCAAACCGCAGATTGGAAATGCAAGAGCCTGCCACTTCTCCTATGGGATTCTGCAATCCGTTATGGCCAACGAACGGGAATACTTCTCGATTCCCCTACACTTCAAGCTCCGCTACACCTAGGCGGGTAGACCTTCTTAAACCTAATCACTTGGTTTAGAGCTTTTCTAAAGCGAATTTAAGCTTTGGAGTTCTTCAACTGGCAAGGTCCTCGAACTCAATTAAAATGAAAACTAGATGTTGAGTGTTTGAATGTTTTGTATAAAGTTTGTTAATAATGGATTTGATGCTTGTAGGAAGTTATAGATTTTCTGACTTCAATAAAAAAAAGACCAGTGCCTCTACTCATTCGAGCAGTAGAGTCAACTTCACATACAACTTTATAATGTTTTACACACTTTACTGCCAACAATTAAATAATCAAGATGCGACAGATCAAATATATACGCAATCTTTAATTAGTCCAAATTGAACTTTAACTCATCTTGTAGGGAGATAGACTGGACACAAATATGAAAACAATTAAATATTTCACAATATCTGTAATGATCGAATTTAAAATGCTAAATGACCATGTCCACTTATCCGATATTTAAATTGTATACAGAATTCCAAAAAATAATTACAAAGGATATTAAATCTCCACACCTTTAATAATAAACAAAGAACATTTTATTTTATTATTAAAAATAAAATAATTGAATTTATATTTATAAAGTCATATTAAGCTCTGTGTCTCCATACAAAATAATATAAAATACTTCTTCAGAATATCAATTTTTTCGAATGTTGTCTTCTTTTCCAATTTCTAGCCTTATTTATACCCTCTATATGTCTCCAAATGTAACTTTTCAAATGAAAGGTCATATTTCTTCTAAATAGATATTACACCTCCTGATTAATTAATTGTATCATTATAAACTCTACAGCAACAGTTGATAATATACTTTATCGAATGATAATTTTACTCATCATAATCACTTTGCTTCTAAACATTGCCAATGAATTTCATTTAGTATTTGATGATTGTTGTAAGTCTCTTTGTCTTGGTCCTTTGAATATATTCGGCAATAATATTTCTTTCTCCCGTGCATATTTTCCAACCTCCGACGGCTCCTCAGTCTTCATTGCGTATGAAGAAGTGTTGTCGTGAATGAAAGGATGACTTTTGATCAGGACACTGGATCTTCCTTCCTGCCGTTATTGCCATTGCGCATCTCAGTCATTGTTGACTTCGTGGCTTCCTATATTCTTCAGCTCTTATCTCGGATTTCACCATCCATTTCCTGATAATTTCCTCATCATCAGTCTATTTACTTCCTCATGAAAAAGAATCTACTCCAGATGCAAGTCTCTCCCACAGTATTTGCAATTTGAATTGTTGTATAAGCAGCTTCTTTCCTTGAAGAAAACGTGAACTCTCTATCCATCTGCTAGAGGATTCATTGCAACTTCCATCACCGCTCTCTTCAAACTTACAATAGTTGCAGATTATGGCATGCCAATGGAAAGGTCGGGGATTGTAAATGACATAACTCTCAACTTCATGTGTGCACCGCCTACTTTCTTGGATGAATGTTTTTGAAGACTTGGCTTTGCAAACCTTTGATGCACAAATAGGGGAATCATCATCTAGTCCATTGCTATCCCTTTTGTATTTGAGTTTATCAATAAATCTGAAACATGTGTCCATCTTTAGTCTGTGAATAGCACTGTGTATTGGTCCCAAAGAAATAACTAAATACCCCCGAAGCTGTATTATGGATCAGTACAATCTGTTACTTGGTAAAGATATACGAGCAACAAATATTTAGATTGATAAATTCCTTGAGGTCAGCCATTAGTTCTCCACCAGTATGTATCTGCAAACTGTTTGACAGAATGTCTTCATAGTTATACTTCAACATCATGTCACTTGATAAGGTTGCCACATTTATGTTTCTACCAAGAATAGCCAATCCCATAATGGACAAAGGTTTATTGATATTTGTATTTTCCTTCTAAGCATTCAGCTTTCAGCATCTGAAAACTTCTGCCTTCCTGGTATCAATTTCCTGCTTAATGGACTTTCCTAATTTTGCTTCCTAATTCACAACATAATATATCATTTTGTTCTCAAGTCTCATCTATAATGTATACTGTCACGAGGCTGTATACTCAAATCATCATTCTTTATTAGAAAATTAGAAATGGTACTTAAATGGAGGCTCTGATTTTTCCCCAAAAATAAGGCTCCATCACCACCTTATCTCTCCACTCTGGCGACCACCTTATATCTCCCTTCAGCGACGACGACACACACCTCCACCATGAATGAAACCATCATGACACAGTCTCCTTTTTGCAAGGGAGGGGATTCGAACATGGGACGCCGTATGAACACAGCTTGCAACAGAAATGACTTTGCCATTCCACTGCGGGGTCAACCCCTATTCTTACCACATTTTATTATCACTTACAATAAGATATTTTTCATCAGCTTGATGTTGCCAAATTTTTCATTCTTTTTGGTCACTGTTTTTTCTTTCTCCGGCGTCAGACATTAGATTCCAATGGGCAATCCCCACATCGGCTTAAAAGTATCTATAGTTTCAGATTATAGTTTAAACAAAGAGACATCAACTAGGATCTGTTAATCACTTGTTCTCATGCTAGATTAAGATTCAACAAACTTTTTAGACATCGTATTATAACAATCAAAGAAATGATGAATACAACTAATGAGACATCACATGATTGGTGTTAAAATATTGAACATTAAATTATAAAGTATATATATTAAATCCACAACTGGTATCGAATACCACTCTCAATATGAAAGCATTTACTATTAAAATTGTTGTCTCTGCTTGAAAAGGGAAAAAATTCAATAACTTTACATTCTCCTTGGAATTTTCTGTTATAAATTATCTTTGCTTGCTTGAATAAATAGTAGAATAATAATCATATGAATAATGATACTCAAATATTCCTCATAACTCTACTCTCTCATGTTTGGGGTAAATCCCAGTGATTTCAAAAAAGCATAGGATTTCCTTTATGAGAATGCTCACAGTAACCACATACATTATTTTACTGGAAACAGCCTTATGAAGCAATGGGTTGAGTAAACCCCATTGAAGTCAAGAGGGTTGGTAAACTTCTGTAAGTCATTTATAGTGTAGAACGGTATTCAAATAATACTCCGTAACCCACAACTATATGCTGAGAATTGGGTTAACATGGGTTAATAGTTTGCAATATATGAAAACAGAATGGTGGTTGTAAGAATTCCTTGTGTGTTTTCGTATATGTATATTCATGTTTGCCATGTGGTTGTCATTGTACAGCTTACTCTTGAAGTTAGAATGTGATAACACTAGGCCCCAAATATGGTCTTGAAGATGAAACTCCTAGTTGAAGCATTCCTCTGTACTAATCTGATATCATTTGTTTTTCCTAGCAACCTGTGGTCAATCTAGACCCCGTTAATTCGATGACAGTTAAACAGCTTTGATGATATTAATATTCAAAGGTCTTGTGATAGTAAACCTAGATGTTATAAATCAACTAATATTCTCCTCAAAATCTAGCCAAAATCTCAAAAATTGGGTGGAGTTGCAAGGGTAGAACTGAATCACAAGAGCTAGTTCAATAAAATGTTCCTTGAATTTTGTGACCACCCCCTATATGCTAGACCATGAGGTTTCAATGTAATGATTCTGATGATTCTTGCCCCCTTTATAGACTCTACCATAAGGTTGAATTTACATAAAAGAGTGGCCACACAACAAATAACCTTCATCCAAAACAATATAGATTTGTCTTTGTCAAGATCAAGGTTTACAACCTTCCTTTTGACTCAAAACATTGGGCTAATGCAGACTACAAGACTATGCCTAGCCCACTTGGAGGAGTAGACTGTGAATTTAAAATATAGGCATTTCTATAAAAGAGATAGTGTAATATCCCCAATGGATATTTTCCCCAAATTCCTCAATAGATATCTCAGAGATTTAAACAAATAATTTCATGCAAAAGGTTTTCAAATTATCCAACAAAATACCAAAAAATACCCAAATAAAAACAGTCTCGGAAATATTATTGCATTTCAATATTAAACTATACAATAACAAGATCCAATCGTAAACACAAAAAACTAGTCAGATTAGATGATATGAAATAAAGATTTTAAGCCAAAGTAACAAGAATCGGAATCAGATCGGAATCGGCAAAGGCCGAATCAAATTGTGAATCGGCCACGAATCATAATTGAATCGGCCACGAATCATAATCGAATCGGCCATGAATTGGCAAATTTAAAAAACCCTTGAAATTTAGTGGGTAACTTATTTCATTAAACCTTTATCGCTGATTTGATTCACCAATTCACAAAAAATCGTTTGGCTTAAATCAAATTGCCGGATCGCATGAATTGCATTAATCGTCGTGATTCTCAGAACTATGTTTAAGCACAAGTGAGATACTCATGTGATATCTCAAAAAGACAATGGGTTTCCGTCCTCAAACTAGATGAAAGTTAAGCTTCCGAATTCTCTAGGAGAAGAAATTAAAATACAGTGTTTTATCTTTAAATAAATACATGTTTCAATATCTTTAAATATCTTTTTTCTCACTTAAATGAATAGAGTGCTCTTATAATAATAAAGTGACATATAATAATATGAACTAAAGTTTAGTAGTCATTTTATTAATAAACCATTTAATCTTTAGGCATTAAAATTACCCATCGAATGCACTCAGATACCCATGTGTGATAGCTTGTTGGAAAGGGTCTCGAAAAGAAGCTCCCAATCCAATACTGAAATGCCCAGAATACTAAGCCTTGTTGACTTACTAAATAGTAAGTATCTGGAAACCTTGCTGAGACACCCTGATGATGGAACAATTGTCATTGATGTCAAAGGATTTCACAAGTATGTGCAAAGCTACTAATGTTAGCATTATCAATGTCAAAGCAACAAAGAAAGGCATAATACTGAGTTTAATGCCGGAGTCATAAAGACCACATAAAATAGATTGATCACCATGACAAGTGCAGTATTAACATATGATGACAATGGCAAGAATAGTCAAAGAATAAATAGGAGTTGACCATGACAAAAGCACAAAGATGTATAGATAGAAGAAGAGAGTATATATCAAACATCAGAAAGAAGCACCTATGTAACATATGTGAGACACAGACAACAATTTTATATAGTATTACAAATATGACCAAGTGACTGTGTATTTACAATAGATGAGATAGTCGTCCAAGACAAGTGAAATCTGTAAATTACAGTGATAAGTTAATCAAAAATGTATATCAACACGATTTGTTTAAAAGACAAGTTAGCAGTCCTATTAAGAAGAGACATTAATTCTTCATTAGCATCAACAAGTAATGGCAAGAATAAACAAACAATTTTCTATCAGTCAGTATGAGTTATACATATGGTGCGAATATCTCCTCAGTGAACACTAAGTATCAAACAATGGAATCAAGCAATGGATGGTTTCGCCAAAGTCCTGCCACATCACTGCTATGAAAGAAGACGGAATAGAAGTCAGTCTTGATGCAATTAAATCAAAACATTGTTGAAAGTATATGTCATTGACAAGTCACTATTTGGAGAAGCGATATATTGATCACCATTTTAAAAAGACACGTCAGACATCCATAATTCAGAAACAATGCAGAAGAAAATGTGGGGAGCTGTGAGGCCTCGCCCCGACCCATCGTAGCATAGTGATACTTTATTATTTTGATACTCATGACTCGATATGTCAGGACACTATTGCATCCACTCAACATATTATGTTATTTCATGTTGTGTGATGTTTACTTTTAGATACTTGATTTCGTCTTTTAATGCTTTATGAACATGTATTTTGATGAAGTAAGTAAATGCAGAATTAACGCTTTGATTATGAAATTTTAATGATTGAGAATATGAGTAAAACGACATTAATAATTGATTACTTGAAAATGGATGTTTTAATTTATGTGCTTTCCCTGATACATTATATACATATATGCAAGTGGTTTTCTTGAGCTACTGATGTGTGCGATGAGTGTGCAAGATATTTTAGCCAAGAAATCTAACAAAGAAATGAAACTGAACCCTATGTACCATTTGTGAAGACCTTGTTGTATGTATTTTATTTGTATCGTGAGATGTATGAATGTGTCATTTCATAATCAGTTTATGTTAATGTTTCGTAACAGTGTTTTATAGTGTCGCTTGACACTCGTGAATTGTATATGCATCCCAGCATGATAGTTAGTGTTAACCGTGTAATCTAAAAATCTAAGTCGGACTAAGTAAGTGACTTTTTTGCTAATCAGTTTATAATCGAGATTAATTACCCCTAATCCAAATTAGTGTTTAATCTGTTTTTTGAAGTTGTTAGATAGTCCTAAAATTACCTAGCATTTGTTAGGTCCCAAATTTATCCCTAAGGCCTAAATTCGTGAAATCTAAATACCCAAAGGGTATGGGTATGGGTTGGGGGCATTTTCCTGTTAGGAACCTGTGTGTTCCTTCTGTTTATTTTGTTAGAGTAGTGTTGTTGGACGCATATGCTTTGTAAGTCGTCCCGCGAGTATATTTTATTATCCCACATGCATAGGTAGTATTACTTTTCTAGATCGTACCCAGTATATAAGAATAGGATGAGGCCCTTGATGGACACGGACGAATTTATTGTATTGAGCTTGCTCAAAGGAGGTTACCCCCTCGAAGTGGCCTGCGATCAGTAGATTCATTCTGAGTTCTGCTATCACTTTGTATTCTGTTATTTCGAGCATTCTCACGATATTGCTATAAGGAGGTTCATCTCATCTGGTATCAGAGCACTCTCTTGGGCTCGCTGGGTGGAAATTACATCAAATTTTTTTTTTCTGTCGTGGCCTTCAGGTTCCTCTCACTTCTAATATCTCTTGTTATTGCAATAACTCTTTTCAGTTGTTTTGTCTGTGAGTGAATTTTTCTAAGTCGACTGTTCAAAAAAAAAAAAAAAAAAAAAAAAAAAAAAAAAAATATAGTAAAAATTTTTCTCTTTTTTAGTCGTAGCTTCCTTGTTTGCTTTCTGTTTCTGCTCATACTTCCGCAGAACGTCTGCAATTTTACATATCAAAGCCCTAAATCCCTCATTTATCTAATTTTAGGGTTTGCCCTATCTTTTTCACCTCTCATCCAATCGCCACCAAACTGAGCCACAAGATTCAATTCCTCATTTTGCTCCCTTATCCCTCTTGGACTGTTCGCCTCATTTCGCCTCCCTACCCTTGAAACCCTCATTTTTCTTTTTCCCTTGTCCCCAGATAGTCTCCCACCACCCGTCGAACACCCATTTCCTATATGAGTTTTACCCAAATCCAAGTTTGCCGTAACTAAAAAAGTTTTTGTTTCTCATCTTCTACCCATTCCCAAAAAAAAAAAAAAAAAAAAAAAAAAAAAAAAAAAAACCTTGTTTTATGGTTGTTACGCGTACAGGAGCAAAAATCATGGAAGAGGAAATTGCATCCCTCAAAACCAAACTTCAAGATCTGGATGACAAAATTTTGGGTCTTAACTTTCAGCAGTCAGCCATGAGCCGAAACCATTCAGGAGATACTGGGTCCTCTTCTGGCAATTTCCGTGGACCAAAGCTTGATTTTCCGCGCTTCGATGGTTCTGATCCGACTGGATGGATCTATAGGGCAGAGCAGTATTTCAGCTTGCATAATACTTTGGATAACCACAAAGTCCCCCTTGCATCTTTTCATTTGGAACATGAAGCTCTTCAATGGTTCCGTTGGTACATCAAGGCTAATGTAGGCCCAACGTGGGGAGAATTGTGCACCCTCATTTTGGAGCGCTTTGGCCCTAGTTCCTTTGATGATTTCACAGGAGCACTCACTAAACTGCGTCAAACAGGCACTGTAAGAGAATACCAGACAGAGTTTGAAAAATTAGCTAATCACACAGAGGGCTTGTCTGATGAATTCTTCCGTAGTTGTTTTGTCAGTGGTCTGAAGGATGCACTTCGCTCAGAAGTCAAAATGTTTCGACCTACTACAATGATGGAAGCCCTTGGGTTGGCTAAGTTAGCGGAAGACAAGATTAGTGCTCTACAACGCTCCAGATCTAATTTTGTTCCATTCAGAAATACAGGTTCTCACAACCCTCCAGTCATACCAGCTCCCAGAACTACTCCGATCAAGCACTTGTCTGAAACAGAGATGCGAGTCAGGCGAGACAAAGGGCTTTGTTATAATTGTGATGAGAAATGGTCTCGGGGCCATAGATGTGTTCAGCAAAAGCTCTATCTCTTGGATGTGGATTCTCCACCGGAACTGGAAGAATATGTAGATGCTCAGGAAACAGTGGATGATGAGGTTGAGCCTCACCAGCCTGAACCTCCTTCACCAGAAGCTCCACCAGAGATATCTGTCCATGCTTTGGCAGGAGTCACTACTCCACAAACCATGCGGGTCCAAGGTTTCTTCAAGAAGATCCCTCTTACTATACTCATTGATTCTGGTAGCACTCATAACTTCATTGATCCACGAATAGCCAAACAGGCTGATTGCTTTATCCATCCCTGCTCTAGCTTTGAAGTCATGATTGCCAATGGGGGCACTTTACCTTGTAAAGGGAAATGTCGCAATGTGCGTCTCTCTATTGGAGATTATAACATGCGCTCTGACATGTTTGCCTTACCCTTAGGTGGCTGTGATGTGGTTTTGGGTGCCCAATGGTTACGCACTCTTGGCCCCATTCTCTGGGATTTTGCTGAACTTTGGATGCAGTTTTCAGCCGAGGGGCACCAACACACTTTGAAAGGCTTACAACCAGGGTCTCTCAGCATCATCAGTTCACACCGTATGGAAAAACTTCTTAAGAAGAATTCACATGGTGTCATCGCTCAGCTCCATTCCATTCAGATGCAGCCATCAGCAGTCTCTAGCACTCCTGCCGATCTCCAACACATTTTGGACAAGTATTCTGGTATATTTGCTGAACCTGTGGGATTACCTCCTTCTCGTCTAGAGGACCACTGTATTCAGCTCCTTCCTGGCAGTGTTTCGCCCAACATCAGGCCCTACCGCTACCCATTTCATCAGAAGACCGAAATCGAGATACTTGTCCGTGACTTACTGAAGCAAGGTATTATTCGCCCTAGTACCAGTTCCTTTTCTTCTCTAGTTCTGCTTGTTCGCAAAAAAGATGGGTCATGGCGACTCTGCATTGATTTCCGAGCACTTAATCATCTCACTATAAAGGACAAGTTTCCCATTCCAGTTGTTGATGAACTTCTTGATGAACTTCATGGGGCTCATTTTTTCTCCAAGTTAGATCTTCGTTCTGGGTATCATCAAATTCGGGTTAATGAGGAGGATATACCTAAAACTGCCTTCCGCACACATGATGGTCACTATGAATTTTTAGTCATGCCCTTTGGCCTCACGAATGCTCCTTCAACATTTCAGGCAGTGATGAATAACATATTTCGACCATACCTCCGGAAATTCATTCTGGTCTTCTTTGATGATATCCTCATATATAGCAAAACTTGGGCTGAGCATCTCCATCATCTGGAGCTTGTCTTGCAACTTCTCTCTGATCATCAACTCTGTGCAAAACTATCTAAATGTGTGTTTGGCCAGGAGGAAGTGGAGTATCTCGGGCATATTGTTGCACACCATGGAGTGCGGGTGGATCCTACAAAAATAGATGCCATGAAAACTTGGCCGCATCCTAAAACTCTCAAGAGCCTTCGGGGTTTTTTGGGGTTGACTGGCTACTACCGCAAGTTTGTCAAAGATTACGGGAAAATTGCAGCACCATTGACAGCTCTGTTAAAAAAGGATGCCTTCTCCTGGACCCCTGTTGCTGAGACTGCATTTGAACAACTGAAACAGGCTATGTGCAGTACACCTGTTCTCGCGATGCCAGATTTTTCCAAACCCTTCACTATTGAGAGTGATGCTTGCGACAATGGATTGGGTGCTGTTCTCCTGCAAGATGACCATCCTATTGCGTTCACTAGCAAAGCCCTCTCTGGTAAGAATCTAGCCCTCTCTACTTATGAAAAAGAAATGATGGCTATTTTGCATGCTGTACAGAAGTGGCGGCCATACCTCTTAGGGAGTCATTTTTGCATCAGAACCGATCACCAAAGTCTGAAATACTTCCTGGAACAACGGGTATCCTCTCCTACACAACAGAAATGGGTCAGCAAACTCATGGGGTATGATTATGAGATCACCTACAAGAAGGGTAAGGAGAATATTGTGGCAGATGCTCTTTCTCGCACATTTGATAATCAAGCTTCCCTTTCCGCTATTTCTATGCCCATTCCCAATTGGTTAGCGTCTGTTCAGCAGGGCTATGACAGTGACTCTTCTTTATCTCAAATCATTCACCAGCTAGCCAATAATCCTTCTGCTATACCACATTACTCTTGGGATGGTGCTTCTCTTCGATACAAGGGTCGGCTAGTGCTTCCTCAGAATCCAGCTCTACATCAGGCTATTTTTTATGAACTCCATGCTTCTCCTTCAGCAGGGCACTCAGGCTTCCTCAAAACTTATGAGCGAGCAAGGAGAAACTTCTTTTGGAAAGGGATGAAACAGACGATTCAACAGATGGTGGCTGAATGTGATACTTGCCAACGCCACAAGGGTGAAACGACCCTCCTTCCTGGCTTGCTCGAACCATTGCCCATCCCTACACGGATTTGGACTGATATTTCTATGGATTTCATTGAAGGGCTTCCTAAATCCGGTGGCAAGACAGTGATCTTGGTTGTGGTTGATCGTCTCTCGAAATATAGTCATTTTTGTGCCCTCAGCCACCCCTATACTGCCTCCTCTGTTGCACAAATCTTCATGGACCAGATATTTCGTCTTCATGGACTCCCTTCTTCCATTGTCTCTGATCGTGATGCAACTTTTACCAGTCATTTTTGGACTGAACTGTTTCAGAAAACTGGCACCAAACTGAAGATGAGTTCGGGCTATCACCCACAAACTGATGGTCAAACTGAAATTGTCAATAAATGCTTGGAAACTTATCTTCGTTGCTTCACTTCCGAACAGCAACATCAGTGGGCCAAGTGGCTCCCTTTAGCTGAATGGTGGTACAATACCTCTTACCACACTGCCTCTAAAATGACTCCATATGAAGCAGTCTATGGTCAGGCACCTCCAGTGCTCCTTCCCTACACTCCCAACAGCTCACCAGTCCAGGCAGTTGACATAGTTCTCCGCAGCAGGGATCAGATTCTTCGTACCTTACAGGATAATCTTCACATGGCCCGTAATCGGATGAAACAGCAAGCAGATCAACACCGTTCTGAGCGCTCATTTCAAGTTGGGGATATGATTTTTCTTCGTCTACAGCCATACAAACAATCCTCCCTAAAGCTGAAAGGGCGTCATAAGCTGGCCCCAAAATTTTATGGGCCTTATAAGGTTCTGCAGAAGATTGGTTCAGTTGCTTATAAACTGGAACTTCCTCCTTCTTCCCGCATTCATCCAGTCTTTCATGTTTCTTGTCTAAAGAAAGTTCTGGGTACCACTGTCAGAGCACAAACTACTCTCCCTGAAATGGATACGGAAGGATCCATTATCCTGGAGCCGGTGGCAATCATTGACCAGCGCACTCGCCAGCTTCGCTCTCGCTCCATCTCTGAGGTCTTGATTCAGTGGCATGGCATGCAACCAGAGGATGCTACTTGGGAACCCCTTCTTCAGATTCAACAACAATTTCCACACCTTAAGCTTTGAGGACAAAGCTTTTTTCTAAGGGAGAGGGGATGTTAGGAACCTATGTGTTCCTTCTGTTTATTTTGTTAGAGTAGTGTTGTTGGACGCATATGCTTTGTAAGTCGTCCCGCGAGTATATTTTATTATCCCACATGCATAGGTAGTATTACTTTTCTAGATCGTACCCAGTATATAAGAATAGGATGAGGCCCTTGATGGGCACGGACGAATTTATTGTATTGAGCTTGCTCAAAGGAGGTTACCCCCTCGAAGTGGCCTGCGATCAGTAGATTCATTCTGAGTTCTGCTATCACTTTGTATTCTGTTATTTCGAGCATTCTCACGATATTGCTATAAGGAGGTTCATCTCACAAAACTGCAGTGTCTTTTCTGGAGTTTTGTTGTTGCTTGTGGGATTCTCATCCATTTCCATTGTTCTTCTTTTGACTTTACAAAATAATTATTACATGGAGGAGATTAGAAATATTTTTTTTCATCTTCTTTAATTTCAGACCTTTGATTTACAACAAATAGAGAAGATAGATTACATGATAAGTGTGTTTTTTGAGTGAATTTCAGAAGCATGGAAACAAAGTTTCTTTGCCATTAACTAATATTCTTTCGATGACAATACAAACATGCCCCTGCATGTGATACAATCTTACAAGTATGCAATATTGTTTGTTAAGAGGCTTGGTTTTAATGTGTGCTTCTTGTATTTATTCTGATAAGCCACACCTCTTTGTAATAGGTCTTTGTCAGGGGAAGACCTCTTAATTCTGTTATTGGAGCAAAAAGCATATTTTATGGATACGATGGGCAGCAATGCAGTGTAGAAGAGCTAGCTCTTCAGTATTACGCTGGGGAGCAAGGTGGAAGCTGGCAAGGAGTGCATTCAGAAGGTAGCATTTGGACAACATATTTTGGTCTCCTCATGTGGGATGTCCTCTTTTCTGCTGTTCCAGATGTTTTTTGGACTCCATTTCAGGTTCAAAATATTTTTCATGTGTAACCTATGCTTTATTGCCAGGGATAACATCATGTTTCAAAATGATTTTAATGTTTTTGGATTCTCTTCACATTGTCACAGACTGCACCACTTGACTTACGAACAGATTCCTTTTACCCAAGTAGAGAATTTCTCATAGAAAAACAATTGAAAAAAATACGAATGGGTGAGGCAGATGAAATATTGGCTTCATCGTGGGAGGCATATTATGGAACTTCTTGCCAAGGAGTGAATTGGGAACGCTTTTCTCTAACAGATCTTCAAACCATTGGTTCATGCATTGGAGGACCTGGTTTAGCTTCTGTTTGTAAGCTTCTAGCAGAAGATTATGCCAGCTGGTCATCGGGCATGCCAGATCTTCTGCTTTGGCGCACATTCCCAGATAAGGAAGGTCTTCCTTATAAGGAATGTTTCCATGTGCTGTCTCATGATGAGAGATCAGAACCTTGGAGTTGCTGTTGTCAGGATACATCAAAGAATCTTGGAATAGTTTGCTCAAGAGGAGAAGCCAAACTGGTAGAAGTGAAAGGTCCAAGAGACCAACTTTCAGAGCAGCAGCGTGCATGGATCTTGGTTCTCATGGATGCTGGCCTTTCAACTGAGGTCTGCAAAATTACTGAACTGCCCAAGGAGACTGATGATTGACCAATCTTTGTATGATTAGCTTATTATTTCGCATGGGGGTGTATGCACATGCCCCTTAACCATTTAATCAATTTATGGCCATTGATAGTAAATATTTATTCTTTAATTTGTTCTAATTCAGCATATTTAGATGCCATTAAGTTTGATGTGTTTGTGCAGCGATCTTGAGATTTTTAATTCAAAAGAATGGGTTACAAACTATATATTTCATACAGAATTTTAACAAGTTTGCAACACAAGAATAATCACCCATTCATAGTCTACATCTCATATTGGTTCCTTGTGGACGGATGTATGATTTGGTTACCTAGAATTCCCAAATGGTGGTAATTGTTGAGAGATTGTGGTATCCTTCTTTAATTATTATAATAAAAAAGAAATGTTTGTGGATGCTTAACATGTATTCTCTTGTTCTTCAATCTGGTTTCATCCATTGTTCTTTATATGCAAGCATTGATCCAGAAATGAATAGGTTTCTTTGGATTTTCATTTTATAACAGGTTTTTGGATATTTAGAACTTTCTGATTGACTTGGCTGAATATTCAAAGCTACTGTGCTTAAAAAGTCTTCTAAGTTATTTCTTGGCATTCCTCTATTGCCACTGTATTGGCATGCTTTTGTGAAATTAATAGCACTAAATCTTATGGTAGATCAAATAATAATGTTGTCCCTCTCTGTCATTGTTGGCATTGCTGTTAAAGGCAATAAGGTATCTTGCAGCATTGAAAGGTTACACTCCTCATATCTTACTTTATGTCTGTCAAATTTTTTGGTTGTTTGCTAACCCTAGTACAGGCATGATGAGCAAACAACATTATTTTAGTTCCAACCAAAGGCATGTTAATCATTCTGTTAATTGTCAAGGAAAACTTTAAAGCAGTTATGCAGTTGAAAGTATTTTGTTTTCAGTTCATCCTTTACAGCTGTACTTCTCTGAAGCAATTATTTGGCAATGGACAGTTTGAATTCATATTGATTTTTTTTCATCCGATTATCTTATTTGATAACACGTAGAAGCATATTTGAAGACATGAAGTGTTTATTTGAATGCTGCTGTTACACTGTTGGTTTAGAGGTGCGTTTTACAGAAGGTATATCACGTCGAAGGTTTAAACTGATTTTTGTAATTTTATTTTTTCAAGTGTTAATCAAAACAGATTATATAATTGATATATCTGATATTTTAAAGATTCCAGCGAATGAATCATTAAGATATTAAATGTATTAGATTGAAAGTCAAATGTGATTTGTAGAGAAACGAAGTGATCATCTGTAGTAAATGAGTTTATCATTAATATACAGAAATTGAAAATGATCAAGTCGGTGAGGTAGATGTGGGCTTATGATTTCTTATGTTATTGTTCAGATTGCATGTCTATATTTCATAATATTTATGGGTTTCCTCTTTTGGATCTTGGATTCAAATGCTTGACTACGAGGGCATCCCCTTCTGATGTCGGAAATGCCACAAAACCGGACACCTTGCTCGCTGTTGTTCAGATGTTTCCAGACCGAAGAAGTCTCCCTCTTGGTGCAAAGGGGTTTTAGACGATCACTACACGGTTCAGAAGGCCTCACCTATTGGGGTTGTTAGCTCTCCTCCGGTTTCTTTGGTGGCTGACTTGATTGGTGACATTGTTGCCCCGGTTGCAGTCTTGTCTGGTATTGTTGATGGCCCTTCGGTGGTGTCATCTTTTATTCCCCATCCTCCTGTGGTGGAGTCCCCTCCTTTGGTCCCCGCCTCGGTTGAGGGTTCCTGTCTTGCGGTTCCTTCTGCTGTGGATGTTCCTGCCTTGTTCCAGTGTCCTTGGGCTGCAAGGGTTGTGGGGGATGGCTACGTTGATGATGACTTTGCTTGGCAGAAGGGTGCCGGTTTGGTGGAGGACGGATGGACAACCGTCAAGAAGAAGAAGGTCAAGTTCTCCAACCCAGCTTTTGACATGGCATTACGTTCTCAAAAGGTGGGACTGAAAGGGAAATCTTGAGTCCCTGCCCCGCTTTGGCCCTCTTGGTTTTTTTGGCCTGTTGTCTATTGTTGTGGTTCATGGTTAGGGACTTAATGCTAATTTTTTTAACCATGGGGTTCCAGGTGCTTGGTCAAAACCTAGTGTAGTGGTTGAGCTGTATTGAGTTATCTTTGTAGCCACCTCGGTCACCTTTTTGGTTGGTGACCTATTTCTCCTTTGGTCTGTTATTACTATGTAATGGGGTTTTAGGGCCCTTTCAAATCTTGTTTTCCTTAATAAAAAACATGTGAAATACACAAGACAGTTCAAGAATTTTGCCTTTGAATTAAATGAAAATGGAAATTGTCTTATGACACAGATTCACCTCTCTTCCTCTCTCGAACAAATAATATATCTTTTGGCATTAATGATAGAAATTTCCTTTATGTAACTATCATGTATACAAATGTTGAAGATAAGAAGCACCATGACATCTCTTTTGGATGTGTTAGTGTTGTCCTGGGATCGATTTCCAATTTTAATTTCCTAAAATAAATATCCAACTTGGCATGAACCCTATGATCAAGGCTATTGAAATATTAATAGAATTTCTTTCTATACTTGGGGAGGAAACTTTGAAGTACTACACAAGCCTATTGAGACAATCTACTTCCTTTTTGAATAATCTTAAAGGTGTATGATGCATTTCTTCACTTTGAGTAACGTGCATTTTTCTTTTCAACTAGTCCAATCTTGACTAGATAACAAGAAAACTTGTAAGTTAGATTATACTTAAGTGATGATCTTTCCTCTTTTAAGTTTTCATCTCTAAAATTCACTTTTGTTTTTGTATTAAAAGTGAGCATTACTTGTCCTTCAAGGGCCTCAAGTTCCAAGCCTTTCCTTGGAGTATTAGGAGCAAGTCTAGCCCCAAGCCCAAAATAAACCTTAACAGGTGCAAATCCATTATATTTGAGTGAAATAAAAGAGAAAGTGATGCTTGATAGCCATAGGAGAGAACATGGTGATTATTATTCCCCAATAAGTCCCCAAGAGTAAATACATGGTGAAACTAAATGCATGTCCATCGAATTAAATTTGCATGTTTTGATAGCTCACCTAAAAATGTAATTAAAATTTGCATGTTAAGATAACTCACCTAAATCAAAGTATGTTTTTTTGGGTGATAATTGGAATTGAGATGATCAATAGAAAAATATTTTTGCACCTGAAGGTATTGTTTTTTCACAATCAACAAGTCACCTTTGCCTTTGTTTCCATCATTTAGATACATTTTAATGGTAAGCTATTTGGAGATATAATTCCACACAAGTTTGAGCAAACATGGACAATTTGAAGGGAGTTGGTTCATTAGGCAATTTTTTTGTTGAGGTCATTTCCAATAGCATTGAGAGCTTTCAACTTGCACAACAGTTCATGTAATTGAACCAACAAACTTATATGAAAATACTTACAGTGATCGAATGTTGGAAATTGTGGTTTAATGCAACAGTCTTTCTAAAGATCCAAAGGTCCATATTAAACCACCATCTCCTTATCTTTAAACAAATTGAGTTCAATGATGAAATTAAACCCTTGAATAGAGGTGTACAAATATTTTATCCTGAGTTCAACCACTTCTTAGTTATTCAAGCATAAAGATTGCACAACTTTGGATGTAATTTTGAAGAATTTAAAAATGAGAACATATTTTTGTAGACAATCTTCTTGATTTGTTGTTGCGCTACCTAAGAAATCCTTAAGACTATGATTGAAGGGATTATAGAGAGGAAATTTAACCCAAAGGATGAGGCATATGGTTTGATCGTAGAGTAGCACGTGTTATTGTATCTAGCTTGAATGCTCTTTAAAACCTAGATTCATCCCTGCCATGATAGACAATATCCCTTATTGGCACTGTGTTAGTAAACAAATTTGTCTTTTTCCAAAGTCCTTCACAAACAACTCCTAAATGCCCAAATTGAAAGACATACTCTAAAACCAACAATTGTGTCACTTGTATTTGTTATGCGAAGTGCTCTTTGAATTTTGACATGAAGGTACAACTCCCTTCTATAAGATAAGATAAGATAAATTTATTAATGTCCAACAAAAGACCACAACGTGGGTCTATGGGATTGGAAGCTTACAACAAGGAAAAAGCAGACAAACGGAGCACCAAACAGTGTTCAAAAAAGAACAAGCACAACAAAAGAAGAAAGCAGGAAACATCATGGAAAAGATTAGGTATCTGTCTTCACAGGGAAAAAGTCCAGCAGTGACTGATCTGTGCGGCTACCAGAAGCCCTGTGATGAAGCTGAGTGCCACAAGAGGAGTGTCGCTGGCAAAAAGGTCCCCTGTGGGGTCTCACCGATCTGGAATAGCCCGTGTTAGGGAAACTGTACGGTCGCTTCACACCCCGAGCTGGAGTTAAGGGCGAGAAGAAGGTCGTAATAAGCTGTGCTTGGGTCTGACTCTTGGGAAATGAAAGTTGTAAAGTATGGTCATGAAGCTGTAAGGACTCACGAAGATAGAGTGCAATGCAACGTTGATCGGTGTACCTGAAAAAATTTGAGAGGGATCTGCAATCTCTAAACAGACAGTAAAATCTCCCTCTAATCTCGTAGTATATGGGGCATCTGAAAAGAAAATGAGTCTCAGATTCTACCTCTGCTAAGGTACAAAGTGTACACACCCGATCCTCTCTAGCAATATGGTGATCGACCTGAATCTGGAGTTTGTGTGAGCCCACCCTAAAGGAGCCAAGGGAGATACGCAGGGTGTGAGTCCAGTATCTATGTAAGTACTCACGGCGTACAATAATCCCATCTCGGATAACTAAGAAGTGCTCAGCATAGAAAGCCATCCTTGGACGTAGTCCCCTTGGAGGATCCACCTAGGTCCGTGTGATATACTTCCTATAAATGTCAAGTCTGACATGCTCGTTCAACTCCTGCCGAGAAGGGAGTAGATGAGCAAGGGCATCCAATGAGAACTGGTAGGGAGGAAGATGATCAATGTCGATCCCAACTGAACTTAGTAGGATAGTAGCTTAAGCATACCAACCGCGGGCTCTAGTGGCAGGATCGATGTCAGCAATAGCAACTGAGAAGTAGTAGGCTAAATAAGGGTATCTGTGTTGGCCTTCCTCTGAGTCAGCAAAGCCACGAAGACGGTGGAGAAACCATATCAAGTCAAAAATGGTTGCAAGTCTAAATGGGTGAGCACCAAACTCAGCCAAAATAATATTGTGGGGGGTAGAACCGTGACATCTGATAATCTGACGGAGGAGCATAATCTGGGTACGCTTGATCATGGCCCAATCCGAGTCTAAAAGAGGACCCCAAACCACCGAACCATAGAGCACTGTGGGTCTTACTAAGGAATCTAGGAGGGATAGCTTAGACAATGTATCCTGAAAGTGGTGTCTGAAGCACTTTCTCTCGAGCATGGCAAGGGAACCCAACCCTTTACTGATCCGAGGCTGAATAGCTGATCTCAAGCTGAAACGAGATCCAGAAAACTTAACCCCAAGGTATGTGTAAGATGATGTAATCTCAACTTCCTGACCTTGGAAGTGAAAATGGAGATGTGAAGTCTTCAGACCGTTGAAGACCATAACCTGAGTCTTCTCAAGGTTCACAACCAGCTATCTCATATCACAAAAAGATGCAAGTCTATCTAAAAGCCTCTAAAGACCCTCAGGAGAGGAAGCAAGAAGAACCACATCATCAACAAAGAGAAGGATGGAGATCAATACTTGGTGTAGATGACAACCATCCCCTAGAAGCGAGGAGCCACTAAGAAAAGCCTCGAGTTCATCAATGTAGATCCCAAACAAGGTGGGCGAGAGAGGGCAACCTTGCTTCACCCCAATGGTGCTCTGGATAGGATCAAAGAGGCCCTCTGTGGTCCTGAGTCTACCAATCACAGTCTCATATAACCTCATAATAGCCGTCAATAAGATCTCAGAAATACCAATATCTCTCAGTCTTTGAAAAAGGGCTGCTCTGGGGATGGAATCAAAAGCCTTACGAAAATCCACAAAACAACAGTAGACTTTCTTTGAGTGATGTCGAGCCTCCTCGATAATAGCTCGTAGTGTAAAGATATGATCTATGGTCTGGTAGTTTGTCCTGAATCCTGCTTGACCCTTAGCCCTGCAATTCCTCCTATCAAGCTCACAGGATAAAATAGTATTCAAAGCTGTAGCATAAAGTTTGCAAATGTATGCCCAATCATGATGGTCCTATAGTTTTCGGGATTAGAGGTCAACCCAGACTTATGGATCGGGTGAATAATGTGTCTCAACCAAGAGTCCGGAAAACCAAAACAAACCACTCTATTAAAGAGCGTAGAGAGATAAGGGCCCAAGATTGTGGTACCATGTTTGAGGAGCTCCGCCTAAAAACCCTCCTCATCAGCCGCCCTGCTGCATCTCATAAGTCTAATGGCCTCGTAAATGCTGGAGGTGGAGAATAAGTGACAATGGGGGAGCGGGCTGGAAAGGGGGGCGAGTTGACTCGAGATGTCATACAACATGGAGATATGGGAAGTAAGGAGATTAAGGTCGCGGGTGGATTGGGGTTGGCTACGCTTGGGGAACATGATGCGCCAAAACAACTTGGGATACTGAATAAGCGTGTCTCAGAGGGATCTACCCTGTGAAGCAATAAATAATCGCTTCTTATGGCGAAGAAAGCATTTGTAAGAGAGCCGTAAATTGGTGAAAGCGGGGGAATGAGTATCAAAAGCTAAGTGCAAGGAGTGGTGGAAAGTTTTACAATCATCATCAAACCAGTGATTCATGGGACAAGTATTTCGTTGAGCCGATTTGTGAGTGGTGGAAATGGAGCAGTGAGGGATAGAGAGGAGAGCCGACTCCCAAATCGTGGTAGCTAGTGAGTGAACCATAGTGGACACCTGACTGTGATCCGTGAAGCTAGCTGGGTAGAGGAATCTTCTCAAATGGAAAATGAAGAGGTCTTGATCACTATCCTCAAAACAGAAACGAGTGTGGGGGCGGCACCGGGCAGGGTGAGTAGAGATGGGTGATAAAGGGTGGGAAGAAACACAGACTGAAAGGCTAAGAAGGGCATGATCATCCAAGGGAAGACGAGAGATAGTAAAATTTTGGATGGAGGGGAGGAAGGAAGCAACAACGAGGATGTAATCCACCACGCTTGCACCCCCACTATGAGGCCAACACGTAAAAAGCTCAGAACCCGGGAAACAAGAGAGGCCATTCAAAATCACCAAGTTGGAGGACTCATAGAGCTGGAGAAGGTGGCGACCATAACAAGTTAGAGGTCCACTATGATCCTCAGATAAACGCTGAAGCCCCATACTAGTAAGATCCCTCTCAATAGTACAAATCAAATCGGACCCACGGTCATATTGGGGGGTCTGGAGATCTTTTGTCCGTGCATTAAAATCTCCTAAGATGATGATGTCACCCATAGCCCCAAACTTGGAGATGCTCTTGAATAGGTCTGAAAAAGGGTTCCCATCCTCAACACTATGAATGGTGTAAGGTGAGGTAGTCGGCGGGAAGTAACAAACAACAATGAAGATATCTTTCTGACAGTGACTGGTACCTCCAACTCGGATCCACATAAATTTGGCATAAGTGTCAGAAAGAACCAAAGTGGTATTACTGAACATATCATCTCTAATCAAACAAGCAACTCCACCGGAACCACGCACACCACTCGAAGCTTAGATCTCCTCTCTGCAAACTGAAAGCCACTGATACCCTGTGTAACCTGGAAGGTGCCGAGCAAGACTCTCATGAGTCTCAGTAACAGCTAACAAATCAGCATCCCCAACTGCATCAAGAAGTAAGCCTGGCAAAGACCATAGGGAACCATTGCCATTCCAACAGTTGACAAGCAAAGAGCCAATGGAGGGTTTAGACTTGCCAAACTGTTGGTGCTCAGACTGTCATTTGGCTTGGGTATGTCTCTCATCCCAACCCTTGGGAGGTGAGTCCCGAATAACTGCCCATTTCCCATTACTCCTTGCTTCTACCACAAGACTCCTAGAGTGCTTTAGTTCAACTACTTGTGATTTTGTGAGGTCCTCATCAAGAAATATCTTTGTGGGAAGAAGGAAGAGCTTCTTCTTTGCCTTGAGAGCTTGTAGTCGATCAACCAATGAGAGAAACCTAAGAAAAAGGGTGCCATCGTGTCCAAACCATGCTTTGTCTAATGTAATATCTGAAATACCCAGTTGCTCGTTGAGAAATGAGTAGCCTGTGGGGAGAGGATCAATGGAGGACGAAGGAAGACCTCTAACCTGAAGGTTGAGTTCCTTGAAGCGCCTAACTCGATCTTCTGCCAACTTCTCTTGGACAATTTTTTCAACCACTGGTAGAGGCGTAGTGCTGGAGTTTTTGCAAGTAGAGGCCCAAGTTTTAATTTGCTGCTCTGTTTCAGTCAAAAGAGATGATTTTTTTTAACAAGCTCGGTCTGCTTATCCTTGAGCTTTCCAATGTCTCCAAAGTCTTCAATAATGGAGCTGATATCTTTTGTAATGCCTTCCGTTTGTGTGGTAAAAGTTTCAGAAAGGTCCTGGATGCGTGAAGAATTAGCTACAACCTGTTGGTTCAAGTCATTTAATGATTGAGATAGGGAGTGAATAGTATCCTGGAGAGTTTGATTCACTGATTCAAACTTCTGGAGTTGCACTAAGAGACCTTGGGAAACTGCTGAGAGAGAAAGAGTTGTGACTTTCAGAGCTGCATTATCCTTCTCTAATAATGCCAAGCGGTCAACTATCTGCTGTAATGTTGCTGGATTGGGTGGGGGTTCCATGATTCAAAACAATACTAAACAATATATGAATAAACAATACTAAGTCGTAATTGAATAAAACAAAGCAAAAACAGTATCAGACATTCTATCAGACAAATCATGTACGAATTGTCTTGTGGGTCATAATCTGTCTTGTGGTGTAGGTACGGACTGATTACGACTTCTTCATACTTAACTTGCACGTTCACTGTCGTAACCTCCTTGCCTGACATGAAGCTCAAACGCCCAAATACTGATGAAGACTAACTCCCGTGAGCTATGAAGTGACCCACAACTTCTCAAAAGCAATCGCAGATGGTTCCCGTGAATCCTAAAGTAACCTATGGCTCCAAAATTTCATACCAATCACTAGTCTAGACAAGGAGCTGACTAACAAGGAGCTGAATGCAACCACGAGAAGTGCTAAAATCCACTTGTAATAACTTTTTAGCGACTATTATTGTTGTATCTCAAGTTTATTGCGATGGCGTATCTGAATTCCCACGCGAATTATCAAGGCACGAGAGAATTTCACTGTGGTACAACAATTTGATCAGCGTTCCAAAGACATTTAGAGCTCCTTGTATAAGGTCCTTGCTACTTGCTCACAATCTTTCTCGTTGCAGATGAAACCCAGATGGAGAGGGAAGTTGTTGCAGATGAAACCACCGCCAGATGAAACCACTGCCAGTTGTATCTCAAGTTTATTGCGATGGCGTATCTGAATTCCCACACGACTTATCAAGGCATGGGAGAATTTCACTGTGGTACAACAATTTTCAAATCTTCATTTGAAAATTTTGAAATTACAAGGTTTTGAGAGTACTCAATATGATTTTTGGCTATCTATGTATTTCCAATGAATTAAAATATTGATTATGCCTTTAATCAGAAGGCAAATAAGGCACACTAACATTCACCCATAGACATAAAATGATTGCAATGATTAATTAAAATGATTTAGGAAGAAAATTAAATAGGTGACACAAACTATTTAAACAATCTCCTATTAATAGAGGAATAAAATGGAGACAATACACCTTGCATATTTGGTGCATAAAACCACAAGATTTCATTACACAAAACCCTTGATAGATGAGAGTAGGATAATGTTTCAAATATGATTAGAGTAACCACAAGATCACTTCCAACCAGAGAAATATAAATTCAAACCAACAGATCTCGAAATGCATTTCTCTTCATTCCAAATATATAAGCAAACTAACCACATGATTATTTTGCTCTTACACCATAAACAAGTCACAAGCTAAATACAATCCCCTTCCGTCACTTCTCATTTACACACTTGAACTTTAAAAATGTCTTTCCTTTTCTTAAGAAATGCACAAGCATCCAAAAAAGAGAAGAATCCCTTTACAAAATAATTTCCCCTTTTTAATGAATTTCCCCTTTAAGTGGTTGGTATCTTCCTATAACTTCTCGTCACAATTCTTCATCTTCTCAAACAGAGTACAATAACAATTAATTCCATTAAAGAGTTAATTATTTAACACTTAACATTCTTTTTCAAATTTAATCCACTCCATCAACTCACCTAATTTATTTCGTTTCACATTATAATAATAAGTAATTCTTGTAGAATTAATTATATGAGAGATTAATGTTAGTTTAAATTAATTTGATATTTAATTAATTTGTAGTTGAAAATGCTAATATTTAATTCTTTAAATGCAAGAGCCTCCAACACAATGGTAAATTGTGAGCCTCTTAATTGGGAGGTCTTGGGTTTGAATCTACTCAAGCTTAAGTAATTATCGAAATAATGAATCACAACAAATAATAATAATTAACCTTGGCTTTGGCCTCTTATTGATAATTTAAAAAAATAAGTCTTTAAAGAATTAAATATTATATAATGTAAAATAATTTATAAATAATATTTTAAAAGCTTCATATTTTACATTTATCACATAGTTGAGTGGGAGGGGAATACTTAGGGTTTCAAAACCCTAGATAATAGTGGCTCTAATTGGGGGTTGCATTATGTGCCAGGATGTAGAGGACTTCAGAATCTCTAGTTGCTTCAGTGCTATATACATTGAGTAGAAGAATACTATATCCAAAGTTTAATGCAACCAAATTCAGTGACAACTTCAAAATCTGCATACACTATAATAAGCCTTGAAACTTGCGAGGATTTTCTTTTATAGTTATTTTCCTCTAAGATAACTTCTTACAAGTATCTCAAGCCCTTAGAAGTGATTTCCATTAGAAGGATCAATATCGGCCCCAACTTTATCTTCTCATAGTTATAACATACATTTATCCTAGTGATATAGAATCATCAACATGATGATGATATTTAAAATTGTATAACCTTTTCCCACTAAGATCCACTCCTTCATAAAATATACCAATGTCTTGGCATATGGCTTCTATTGTGAACTTGTTATCTTTGATTGCTTCATGAACTTCTTCATGATGAGAATCTCTTAATCCAAGAAGACCAACAAAGGTTAAATTGCTCTCTATCTTTGAATAATTTTTCGAGTCTAACAGTTTCATATGAACAAGATGATTATTTCCATAGGTGGGGTTTTATGTTGTTCCTCTCACATGAACTTCTCTCACTGAACCTATAGTTTGACTGAATGTTACAAATTGAGTAACAAACATATGGTTTCATGTTGTGAGTGTGCTTGTCTTGTCAAAGGAAGTCACTATTGTACAACCCAACGTGTTAACACTAGAAAGCTTACGCACAATGCTATTCATTTTTTTCCCATCCTCCTAGTCTACAAGGCCAAACATGTAGTAATTACAATAGACAATCCTTCAAGAATAGTTGCAACAACCAAAGCAATAACAATCATTCATAAGTACCTCTTTTATGCTTTTAATCACACGGTGACTCTTGCTAGTGAGGGAGCTTTGTTCCATACTCAAGGTTGATGTCTTCAGGGATGCGATTCTGATGTTTGTAGGGACTTTATCTCCCACCCCAAGTTCAATTATATCACAAGGAACAAGTTCCCAGGCTTGAAGATGTGGAAAAATAGATCCATCCCTCAAGACCTTAGCTCAGTTAGTTTGCATTTCTCTGAGATCTTCCAAAGACTTCTTAGCATTAGTCTCCTTCCATATTCATACAAAAGCATTGAGCATGAGACTTAAGAGAATTACAAAAGGCTCCACACAAGCTGTTGTATTGAATCAAATCTCAAGATCCTCCAATGAGAGATCTGCTCTATAATTTCATTCTCTTCCATTGCTTTTCTTTTAATATTACCATCAAGAGTTAGTTGTAGTTTTCTTTTGCGGAAATCCATTATTTTATATAGCTTATCCTCCTCCTCAGACTATATCCTTTTTGTTTATGATGTCTTGTGATGCCCTTTTTTAACAAGCAATAGAGGATGATATCAATATAGTCTATTGTCAATCATGAAGGTGATAGATTAATGATGAATTATTTTTCTCTTCAACTCCAGAAGGTTAAGCTTTCAATAATTATCCATAGCATTTTCAAATGATGCATCGACCCTTCCTGCTGATATAAATTGAATTCCAAGTGAAAAATTGTAATAAAAAAAATACACGGATCTGAAGGGTACAAGGTTGCTTAAGGTTCTAAACGTGATATGAACTAATCTCTTCCACTTATATATGGATCACACAAGTCTAATTATCTTCTTGGTATTATAGGAATGGATTGAGCAATTTATCCAAGCTGCTAGAGATCATTTGGTATGGGCCAGTTTGATTTATATGTGAATATCATCCTTGACATGCCCATATAACAAATTGGAATTCATTTCTCATATATATCCACCACAAGCTTCTCATCCACTTCGCTAGCAAGAAGATTGCCATTGCGTATGTCTCATGTGAGGTTTTTGACCTAATAAAAAATAAAATCCATAAATATATTGACAACAATGCCTTTTCATCGATAGTCATCCCTTTCATCGGTGAACGTCACCAACAATTGAATTTTATAATGAGATCTCATGCTATTCAAAGTCTTTCACCTTACGTGCATCCTTATTTGCAGTAGCATGCTCATTGATGGCCAAAGGATTGCCCCAGTACACTTTATTTCGTTTTGCTAGTAATATTTTATTGAATTGTTCATTTTGTAGGACCTCTGATACTATTACGCGCATCTATTTTTTTTATTTAAAAAAATTTGAAATTTAATTCTTTGCACCTAGGGGAAGCCCAGTACTATTCCCTGCCACAATATTAATTTGCTTTGCAATCAAGCATACTTCAGAAACGATGAATCGAGCATCACAATTGACTCCAGCATACGCAACCATCACTAGTGTTATAATCATTAAATTGACATCTAGCAGAGAATGACATGCTGAAATGATTCTAAAAGGTTCCAGAGATCAAATTTTCACCCAATTAGTGATAAAACATACGTCAAATTTATCACAATACTGATAAGAAGGTGAATTTCCTAGACGAAGAAGTCTCAAAATTATTTCTATAACAAAGGAGCAACCAACAACTGCTGCACTGAAATGTATAATGTTTCTTGTGAATTGGAGAACTGCTATCATCCATCAGAGGCATAAGCTAGTGTTGTTGGTGTTTGCCTTGATTCATTACCATATATGCTCACATGTTTGGGCAATTAAACCTCCTTCATGCACAAAATATTGAGCCAGACGCTTAATATTAATAAAAGGTTGAAGTATTTCACCAATTTCAAAAAGAAAAATATAACTCCACTATATAGACCACCCACCACAATTTTTTTTGAAAGCCATAACTTCTTGAAATGAGAATTAGACCACCCACCACAATTTTTTTTGAAAGCCACCTTAGAAAAATATTTTTGCTAGCACATTTTTTTTAATAATTCTGGTCTCATCTAAAATTTCACATGTCACCTGATGCCTTTCATTGTGGTGTTATTATATTTTTGCACATGGCTCTTAGAAAAGGAATTTTTGAACAGGACATTTGAATCTGGCAACTTCGGATAGTGAAACTAGACGAGCACAAGATGTTGCCAATCAATGAGAGGGCCTTTATTTCTTGAATATTTTTAGAGTATGAATTGACTCAAGGAAAGGGGGAGGGTTTAAAATTGATGAAACCTTATTGAAGGGAGACAAGAAGAAAATAAACGAAAACAAAAGCAAACCAAAATTGCAAAAGGGATGGTTATTTAGAATGGAGAGGGGAAAAGACCCTAAAAACTAAATATGACCATTTACAAAGTGGTGAAAATATGAGCCTTTTCGAAATAGCTTTTGTAAAAATGGGTGCATATTTTGTTGAAGGGAAGGCAAAAGGACCAAAGCAATGTTCATCTCATCTATGAAACATGTATGCATAAGGGGGAAAAGAAACATAGAATCAAAATGTTCTTCCACTTTTTTCAAATCAACGAAATCTTTGACAAAGATGAAATGTGAACAGTTTTTCCAATACCTTGAGTCCCTTGATTTTTGGATTGCTCATGTGATTTTTCCTTTACAAATTGTTGCACCAATCTTTCCAAAGGAAAAGAGGAGAGATCTGCAGGGGGTTGAAAAATGCATGAATTTTTTTCTTCTCTTGATCGCCACTTGATTACCTTTCAGGGTCTTTTTGTTTCTTATTTGTCACTCCTCTAACTTCTTTTTCTTCACATACTTTCTCTACCTTATATCTCTTGCACATGAGATCTTTTCTGGATGAGGATAGCACCATATAGAAAGATCTTAGAAATCCCACTTGTTTTTCCAGATCCCTTATGATCCCTTTGATTGTATTCTCTCTAAATGGAGGTATAAAGATAAAGATATCCACATAATTTTCATTTCTTGTAGGAATCTAATTTATCAAATTTTTAAAATATTTTTGAAATATTTTCTAGTATTTAACTTCAAAAGAGCCATTCATCCATCTCATAAAACAATTCACCATTCATCTATCTCATAACTTAACATGTAAATTAAGATAAGTAACCATACATCACATCCATAGCATAAAGTAAATCAACACATAGCACATAAGATTTTGGTTACCCAGAACCCTCCATTGAGAAGGTAAAACTGAGGTGGTGATGACACCCAAAAATCTCCACTATTGCAGTTGTAAAGTGTGGCCAATTATGGCTACAAAGTTTTGATCATAATCTATGATCTACCCTGTGAAAGGTCTACCCTGTTAAAGACTTACAAGACTGTTAGGTCTCACTTTGACTAAAGGATTTAAACTCACAACTAAGTAAGCACTTTATTAGAAGATTTACAAAATCCTGTTAGGACTACTCTATTAAGAGATTTACTCTGTATCACTTGTCAAAATGATTCAACACTTGATCCTTCGGTTAGCACCTTGCTTCTTGATGTTAGATCTTCTCTTTACTAGTTATCTCTTGATCCTCCTGATCAAATCTATCTTCTCTATCTTTCCACTTCTTATCTTTGTTCTTCTCAAATAGATTCTACATTGTGGATCCATAACTTAGCCATCATTTCCACCATGAAATGCTCTCTATGCTCTTAGCATTCCTCTCCTTGCACATGTAATACTTCTCCTCACATCATTGTTATTCCCTCTTAGGGTTTACCTCTTTAAGAAGGCATTATGGAGATGGGTTAGGTCATAATCAATGACGGTGGTTGAGCATTATTGCCACCTAATTCTTCCCTTTATTTGATTGGCTGCATGTATTTGAGAGGGATTAATAATATGACTGGATCCTTATTTCTTAATATCAAAAGTTCATGTTCATGTCAGCCAAAAATAATTTACATAGAAGTTTGTGCCATCACAAACATCTATGTCAAATACTAGTAACTTGACATTAATAGATTCTTATGCTTGACCTTCACTATGCTCTTTATACTAATAGTCGACTTCTGAATGGCGTGACACTTACTCTTGCTCGACACTTGAATCACTCGACACACTGTTTGCTCGACTCCTTCTGTTTGCTCAACACTTGAGAGACTCGGAACACATTGACTACTCGACACATACTAGTGCTCGACACTAATTGTCATATTACTCGACATGTATTGTCTGGAGGCTTATACTCGACATACCCTATGCACTCGAGTTGCACTGTTATTTTCTAGATAATGACTGTGTTTTGTCACTATTTTGTCAAAATCATAATGAGATTAACAATCCCTCCCTTTGACATGAGTGGCAAAAACACTTTGTCATGGCATATACAATCTTATTTTATGCATAAGTCAAACAATGTATCATCTCTATTCATCTTCTATATAAAATTTCAAAATCTCAAAATTTGTCATCTCCCATACCTTTTCACTCCCCCTGAGTAAATACTTCATTTCATTTCAGTAACTCCTTTTGAGTAGATATCTACCTCGACAAAGTTCTCCAAAAGTTACAAAATCTTCAAAATCTTCAAAATCCCCCTTTTTTGATACTTATGTCATTTGGGCGGTATACTAATAGTGTACTTGTCCAAAAATGGCTTATGTAGTTCCATTATGATTCCAAAAGCGAAATCCCAATTCTCTCTTGCTGCATCTAAAGATTGAATATGTATTTCTAGATTTGCTGCCATATCTACTAGACCTTCTCGTGTAGAAAGATGAGAATCTTTCTTTAACAATGTTTCTGCAAAGGCTAGTTCATTCTGCAAAACTTCCATGTGTGGGGTCAACATGGACTAAATGCTCATCAAAGTTGATCTTCTATTTGCATCCTTTTCTTGCAACTTGGCAAGCCTACTCCATGTCAGCAATAATTCCTAAAAATGAACTTGACTAGTGCCAGGAGATTGCCTCAATGTAGTACCTATTAATTACCAGGATTTAGAGGACTCCATAATCTTTGGTTGCTTTAGTGCTATATCCATTGAGTAGAAGAATACTATATCCAAAGTTTGATGCAACCAAATTTAGTGACAACTTCAAAATTTGCATACACTGTAATGAGCCTTGAAACTTGCAAAGCTCTTTATAGTTATTTTCCTTTGAGGTAACTTCTTACAATAATCTCAAGCCCTCAAAAGTGATTTCCATTAGAAGGATCAATATCGGCCCCAACTTTATCTTCTCACAATTATAACATACATTTATCCTAGTGATATATAATCATAAGGATGACAATGATATTTAAAAGTATATAACCTTTTCCCACTAAGATCCACTCCATAAAATATACCAATGTTTTTGCATATGGCTTCTCTTGTGAACTTGTTATCTTTGATTGCTTCATGAACTTCTTCACGATGAGAATCTCTCAATCCAAGAAGACCAACAAAGGTTAAAATGCTCTCTATCTCTGAACAATTTTTCGAGTCTAACAATTTCATATGAGCAAGACAATTATTTCCATATGTGGGGTTTGTTGGAATTACTTTAGAATAATTGGGGGGGGGGGGGGGTTGAATCAGTTATTCAAGGACTAGATGTATAAATAAAACTTTATCACAATTCAGTGAACCCATAAAACATTCATACCCATGCATGCATCCATTGTGTATTTACTAAAACTTGTATGTTACTGTCAAATCAATATGTATAATATAAAGCAAGAAACACAAGACATTCATCAACACACTTGACATAATGATTTACGTGGAAACCCAATTTGGGAAAAACCACCAGTAACATGCTGCTCCTTTTTTCACTCTTCTGAAGTAATGCTCTATGAAAGGCCAACCCTGTTAAACGTTACAATACACACTGTTAAATGTGACCCAGTTAAGGAATTTCAATCACCTTGCTAAAAGTGAGCCTTGTTAGAGGACTTTAGGCCATTCACTTAGAATGCCACCCTGTTAAAAGATTTTCTAATGAATGTTAGGTCAACCTTAATCCAAAGGATTTACCTTAGACTAATACAATTGTTAGAGAGTAACAATAGAGCTTTGATCTGACACAACTTACAACTTCACTTGCAGATTACAAATCTCTATTCAGCACTCAAATCTACTTGGCTTTCATACTTTGCAACTCTGATAGCTTGTTCACCCTTCAAGCATTCATCTCCTTAAGCCTTCTTTCTTAATATGCCATTGCAGACTCTTCTCTTGGGTCACTTGATGAAGCAAAATCCTTAATTCCTTCTCCTCCTTAGGTTGTCACACATGACACCAACCTCTCTAACCTCTTTGCTTCATGACCAAACATTCCTATAAATAGGAAATTATAATATTTTCCTGCTCATTATCCATCGTCCAAATTAGGGTTTTTGGATGGATTAGGTAATATACAATGTATCTACCCCATATCTTGTCTTTTCTAGAAACTCCTCCTAGAATCCATTTGAATTCACTTAAAAATGGTTTACATCAAATTCAGTGCCACCAGCTCATCAATCTTATCTTCCTCCTAGTTCGCAAGTGTCAAGAAACAAACTTGTCGGCTTAGATTCGGCGAGTCTTCAATCTTTATCATAATGTAGTGGCTCAACATTATCAACCTTCTGATGCTCGACACATATTGCGTTACTTGACATCAACTGTAAAATCACTCGGCATCAACTAAATTTTACTCGACATCAACTTAACTTTACTCGGCATTAATTGTCTTGCTCGACATCTACTAGAATTTGCTTTCACTCGGTTGCAACTAAATTTTTGCTCGGCTTGCACTAATGTTGCGCGACACCTATTGTCCACTTGGTCAAGCTTGGCAGATAAACTTTGTTTAACTTATTCTTCTAAACTTTCTATGTGTAGCCAGCCATTTTGTAACCTTTAAGTAGATCATCAATTCATCATGTCATCTCTATCTTAACTGATCCTTGTACTTCATTACATAATCATAACTCAACCTTTCCTTTAGGTGCTTTTGTTACATCTTGTTGATCAAATCCTCCTCATCAACCAACTAAGTGATAGTACTTGAATCTTATAAGCAATTTTCTTACTAGCAAATAGTAGGTTTGACATTAGTGACAAACAATGATTGAAACACATAATTTTCTTCAACAATCTCCCTCTTTTTCAATCAGATTTCAACAATCTCCCTCTTTGGCATTAATGGAAAACCAAACTGATCAACCAAGTCAATCAAATGATGAACATCTTGTTCAACCAAATTGACTAGGTTAAAATAGTAAGGAAATACCAAAGAAAGAACTTGTATTTCTCCCTCTATCAACAATTTCCATCTTTTGATTAGGTTACAAAATTCTCTCTTTAAACTCCCTCTGAGTTCCTTCTTGTATCTCCCTCTTACTAGGTATATTACGATTTCTCCCTCTTCTTTTATTCTAGATTGATTAGCAGAGTATCTCCCTATGATGTGATCTTTTTGGCTTTCTAATCAATGTCTTCCTCTTACTTCTGACTCGATTCTTGATATCTTTCTCCCTCTCTGATCAACAGATCGGTTTAGGACATTCTCCCACTTTATCTCTTACACTTGATTAGATACAACTCTTCTTCTGCCGATGATCAGTTTAATGTACTTTCTCTCTCTTTGATAACAATGCCAAAGTCTTATACCAAATTTTTTTCATCTTGAATATATGTAGATCTAAGCTTTACAGATTTCTCGATTTCTCCCTCTATCACCTTGCTTGTGATTGATTTGAATTTTCAGCTCTATGATTACTATAGGTGGTTCCTAAAGTAAAATCCACTGCATTAATTTTTATTATATGAATATTAGCTTGTTTGATGCAGGGCACTCCTTTTGTTTCTTACAAAGCCTTTGATAGGGGCATCACCCCTAGTTTACCTCTTAGATATTCAAGAACATCCTTATGTAATGGTTTGGGGAAGATATCAACAATTTATTCCTTTGAGTTAACATATTCCATCTTCACCTCTTTGTCTTGAACTAATTCTCTTATATAATGATACTTGATTGCAATGTGCTTTATCTTTGTATGCATTATTGGATTCTTTGATATATTGATAGCAGTTGTATTATCACAATAAAGTATCACTAGTTTTGTGATTTTTTCCTTCATTCCTTTGAGTAGCTATTTGATCCATGCAATGTTTGTGCAGTTTACAACAACATCAACATATTCTGCTTCAGCAGTAGATTGTGAAGTACAACTCTATTTCTTGCTTGTCTATGTAACTAGTCTTTTACCTAAGAAAAATGCTCCACCACTGGTTCTCTTTCTGTCATCAATGTTTCCGGCCCAGTTAGCATCAGTGTAGGCTCTCAAGTCAAACCTTTCATTCTTCTTGTAGTATAAACCAAACTCTTTTGTTCCTTTCAAGTATTTAATTATCCTCTTCATAGCCATTAAGTGATTCTTCCTGGGATTAGCAGAGAATCTTGCAATTATCCCTACAGATAATGCATTATTAGGTCTGCTATGTACTAAATATTACAATTTTCCAATCATAGACCTGTACAATATTTGATTCACCTCAACTGAATCATCATTCTTTGACAACATGTGTCCTATTACCATATGTGTACTTACTAGTTTGGAATCCTCTAGTCTAAATGTCTTCAATATCTCTTTGACATACTTTGATCGAGTGATGTATATACCATACTTCATCTAATATACTTGTAATCCCACAAAAAATTTGATTTCTTCAAACATAGACATTTCAAATTCTTGCTTCATTTGATTTGCAAAGTCTTTACATAAAGCATCTTGTCCCCCAAATATGATATCATCAACAAATATTTAAGATAGCAAAATACCTTTGTCTTTTTTTGCCTTTATGTACAAATTGTTGTTATCATCAGTCCTTTCAAATCTAATTTTCACAAGATAAGTATGAAGCCTCTCATACCATGCTCTTGGTGCTTGTTTCAATCCATACAGGGCTTTGTGCAGTCTACATACCATGTTCTTATTGTTATCATCAAAAAATCCTTCTACCTATTCTATGTAGACTTCCTCTTCTAGTATGCCATTTAGAAATGCAAATTTAACATCCATCTGATAAAATTTGAAACCTTTGTATGCAGCATAAGCAAGTAGAGTTATTACTCCTTCCATTCTTGCAACAGGAGCAAATGTTTCCCCATAGTCAATTCCTTTTTCTTGTGCATATCCCTTGCAAACTAATCTTGCTTTGTTCCTTGTGATTTCACCATTCTCATATAGCTTGTTTTTTAATACCCACTTGTTGCCAATCACATTCTTGTCTTCTGGTCTAGGAACTAGACTCCATGTTTTGTTCTTATCTATTTGTTGAATCTCTTCTTCCATGGCCTTGTACTAGTCATTATCTTCTAATGCATCTTTTATCATTTTGGGCTCCTTCATGCTTAACAGACATGATTCACTTCTCAATCTATTTCTTGTCATTGGCCTAACATCTTTGTTTCCAATGATTTGATCAACAGGATGATGTCTTTGACATACTTAGACAATCTTGGCTCAGCTCTTGTTTCTACATTTTGTCTTTTAACTTCAGAGTCACTGTGTACATTTCTACTAGGTATCTCAGCATCTCTTTCATGTGTACTTATCTCAAAATCAGAATGTGCATTTTCTTCATTTTGCAACTTAGCATCTGAATGTAGCTCGATTCTCGAATGTAACTCAACATTCATAGAATGTGACTTGGCAGTCACTGAAACTTGTTGATTTGTTACTTGATTTTCAGCATCTCCTTCAGTAGGCATTCCTTCATAAAAGTATACAAAAAATTTGTACTCTTCTAGTTCTTCCATAGGCTCAGCCTCATGTATTTCTATAAATTCATCAATATTCACATTTTCTCTTTCCACAATTTTGTTAGTGTTAGTATTTAAACATTTATAAGCTTTGCTTCTTGTGGAGTACCTAAGGAATATACCTTCTTCACTTTTTGCATCAAACCTTCCATTCCTAACACCTTTAAGAATATAACACTTACTTCCAAATACCTTAAAGTATTTCACATTAGGTGGATATCCATACCATAGTTTAAAAGGTGTTGAATGAGTACCTTTCTTGACTTGCACACAGTTCAAGGTATATATAGCAGTACTTAGACCTTCTTTCCAATATTTTAGAGCAACATTCTTCTCCATCATACGTGTTCTGGCATAGTCCATTATAGACCCGTTTCTCCTTTCAGCAATTCTATTTTGTGGAGGGGTCCTGGGTGTAGATGTCTGCCTTTTGATTCCTCTATAATTATAGAACATCTCAAACTCATTTGAAGTGAATTCTCCTCGTCTATCTGATCTCAAACATTTTAGACTCTTACCTATCTCTTTCTCAACTCTTGCCAAATACCACTCACACATTTGAAAAGGATTAGATTTCTATTTCAGAAACATGATTGTCATCATCCTAGAGTAATCATCAACAAATAACATTATGTACTTATCTTCTCTATAGCTTTGCACTTCAATTGGTCCACATAAGTCAGTATGAACAATCTCTAGTATTTCTTTAGAGGTATAAGCTTTACTCTTAAAGCTTGAATTTGACATTTTGCCTAGCTGACATTGTTTGCACACTATATTATTAGGTTTCTTCAACTTAGGAAATTCTCTAATTCTCTTCATGTTATTGATACTAACCAAGTTATCCAAATTAACATGACATAATCTCTTGTGCCAAAGCCATACATCATCAAGTTTTGCAACAAGACAAGTAGCATCCTCTATATCAAGATAGAATAGATTACTTCTAGTTTGATCACCTTTTTCAATCAGTTTCCCGTTTGTGTCATATATCTTGGTAGTTTTGTTTCCAAATTCAACTTTGCATTCTAGATTATTCAATTGTGACACAATTAACAAGTTATAATTTGGTCCTTCAACATAGTAAACATTGTCACATGAAATCTTGTCTGTGAGTTTGATAGAACCTTTTCCTTTTATCAAACATGGTGCATCATTACCAAATCTTACACTATCTCCATCGTAACAAGTTAAGTTAATGAACTTACTTTTGTCTCCAGTCATGTGATGTGAGCATCCACTGTCAATGATCCATCTATCATTCTTGTTCACACAAGTCACAAGTGCATTTGCCTCATCTCCATCATATTCATACTTCATACCACTTCATCATCATGTTCATCAGAGTCATGTTCATCAGCAATGTAGCATGACTTCTTGCCTTTGTCTTTGTAATCTCTGCTGTCATCGTCTCTTCTATTTTTATACTTGTTTCCTTCTCTATATTTCTTCTTCTATGTACATCTTGCAATAATATGTCCAATTTTATTGCAATTAAAACAAATGATGGGTAACTTACCTTTGAACTTGCCTTTACCTTCATGAAATCTTCTTGCCAATAGTGCTTCCAATTGTTCAATATCTTCCTCATTTGTATAATTGTCACTAGATGCATATTTTATCTTTCTTTTCTTCTTCTTTTGCTTCACCTCATCAGAATCTTTCAATAACAACTTAGCTTTGAAAGTAGATTCAAGACTCTCTAGTTTGTAATTTCCAAAGTCAAATAGCTCAAAAGCAATGAGTCTACCTAACATACCTTCAAGAGTTAAATTATTACCTAGAATACATCTTAATTCTTGAATTGTAGCAACTCTAATAGTATAAACAAGTAGTAATGTTCTCAAGACTTTAGTTAACATAGTATCATCATCTATATGACAAGTAGCTCCTCTTATTGCACTAACAACTTCTTTTATCATAGCAAAATATTGAGCAATACTTTCACCTTCTTCCATTCTCATATCATCAAACTTACCTTTGGGGCTCTCAGATTTGGCTCTTTGAACATTTTTGTCTCCTCCATAGATGGTATTTAGGGCATCCCACATTTTCTTTGCAGTGTCATAGCCTTTGATATCATCAAACTCAACATAACTTAGGGCAGAGGAAATCTTCAACATTGCCTGATTGTGTTCCTTTTTCTTCTTCATATCTCCAGTAGTTAGGGCTCCTACTGGGTTAACATGTTCCACTATAATGGTCGATTGTGCATGATCTCCAAGTCCCCTAAGGTGTAGCTTCATCAAACTTTTCCATGCAGGAAAGTTATCTATATTGAGCTTGGGTACTTCTCTTTTAGACATCTTGATCTTTGTGCTTCTAATACCTTGAAACTAGTCCTCTTAAGCAGATGACTTTGATACCAATTGTTGGAATTACTTTAGAATAACTAAGAGAGGGGGTGAATTAGTTATTCAAGATCTAGATGTATAAATAAAACTTTTTCACAATTTAGTGAACTCATAAAACATTCATACCCATGCATGTATCCATTGTGTATTTACTAAAACTCGTATATTACTGTCAAATCAATTTGTAGAAATATAAAGTAGGAAACACAACAAATTCATCAGCAGTCTTGACACAATTATTTACGTGAAAATCCAATTTGGAAAAAATCGCTAGTAACATGCTGCTCCTTTTTCACTCTTCTGAAGTGATGCCCTATGAAAGGCCAACCCTGTTAAAGGTTACAATGCACACTATTAAATGTGACCTAGTTAAGGGATTTCAATCACCCCATTAAAAGTGAGCTTTTTTAGGGGACTTTAGGCCATTCATTTGGAATGCCGCCCTATTAAAGGATTTTCCAATAACTGATAGGCAAACCTTAATCCAAAGGAGTTACCCTAGACTAATACAATTGTTAGAAAGTAACAATAGAGCTTTGATTTGATACAACTTACAACTTCACTTATAGATTACAAATCTGTGTTCAGTCCTCAATTCTGCTTGGCTTTCATACTTTGCAGCTTTGACAGCTTGTTCACCCTTCAAGCATTCATCTCTTTAAAGCCTTCTTGTTTAATATGCCATTGCAAACTCTTCTCTTAGGTCACTTGATGAAGCAAAACCCTTAATTCCTTCTCCTCCTTAGGTTTTTGCACATGACACCAACCTCTCTAACCTCTTTGCTTCATGACCAGGCATTCCTATAAATAAGAAATTAGAATATTTTTCTGCTCATTATCCATCGTCCAAATTAGAGTTTTTGGATGGATTAGGTAGGATACAATGTATCTACCCTAGATCTTGTCTTTTCTAGAAACTTATCTTAGAATCCATTTGAATTCACCTAAAAATGGTTTACATCAAATTTTGTGCCACCAACTCATCAATCTTATCTTCCTCCTTGTTCATAAGTTTCAAGAAAACAAACTTGTCAACTTAGATTTGGTGAATCTTTAATCTTTATCATAATGCAGTAGTTCAACATTATCAACCTTCTAATGCTCAACACATACTGCGTTACTCAACATCAACTGTAAAATCACTTGGCATCAACTAAAGTTTACTGGTGCTTGACATCAACTAAACTTTACTTGACATCAACTATTTTTCTCAACATCTACTAGAATTTTCTTTCACTCAGCTCCAACTAACTTTCTACTCGGTTTACATTAACGTTGCTTGGCACCTACTATCCACTTGGTCAAGCTTGATAGAAAAACTTTGTTTAACTTATTCTTCTAAAATTTCTAAGTGTAGCCAGCCATTTTGTAACCTTAAGTAGATCATCAATTCATCATATCATCACTATCTTAACTGATTTTTGTACTATATTACATAATCATAACTCAACCTTTCCTCTAGGTGCTTTTGTTACATCTTGTTGATCAAATCCTCTTCATCAACCAACTAAGTGATAGTACTTGAATCTTATAAGCAATTGTCTTACCAACAAATGACAAGTTTGACATCAAGGACAAAACAATGATTGAAACACATAATCTTCTTCCACAATCTCCCTCTTTTTCAATTAGATTTTAACAGGGTTTTATGTTGTTCCTCTCACATGAAATTCTCTCACTGAACCTATAGTTTGACTAAATGTTACAAATTGAGTAACAAACATTTGATTTCATGTTGTGAGTGTGCTCGACTTATCAGAGGAAATCACTATTGTACAACCCAACATGTCAACTCTAGAAAGCTTATGCACAATGTTATTCATTTTTTTGATCCTCCTAGTCTATAGGGCCAAACATGTAGTAATTACAACAAACAATCCTTCAAGAATAGTTGCAACAACCAAAACAATAACAATCATTCATAAGTACATCTTTTATGGTTTTATTCACATGGTGACTCTCGCTAGTGAGGGAGCTTTGTTCTATCCTCAAGGTTGATGTCTTCAGGGATGTGACTCTCATGTTTGTAGGAACTGTATCACCCACCCCAAGTTCAATTACATCACAAGGAACAAGTTCCCAGGCTTGAAGATATGGAAAAATAAATCCATCTCTCAAGACCTTAGCTCAGTCAATTTGCATTTCTTTGAGAGCCAAAGACTTCTTAGCATTTGTCTCCTTCCATATTCATACAAAAGCATTAAGCATGAGAATTAAGAGAATTACCAAAGGCTCCACGTAGGCTAGTGTATTGAATCAAATCTCAAGATCCTCCAATGAGAGATCTGCTCTATAATTTCATTCTCTTCCACTACTTTTCTTGTAATATTACCATCAAGAGTTAGCTAGAGTTTTCTTTTGTGGAAATCCATTATTTATATAGCTTATCATCCTCCTTGGACTTTATCCTTTTTGTTTATACTATCTTGTGATGCCCTTTTATAATAGGCAACAAGCAATAGAGGATGATATCAATTTAGTCTTCCGTCAATCATGAAGGTGATAGATTAATGATAAATTATTTTTCTCTTCAACTCCAAAAGATTGAGCTTTCAATAATTATCCATAGCATTTTCAAATGATGCATTGACCCTTCTTGCTAATATGAACTGAATTCTAGGCAAAATATTGCAATGTAAAAATACATGGATCTAAAGGGTACAAGGTTGCTTAAGGTTCTAAATGTGATATCAACCAATCTCTTCCACTTATGGATCCCACAATTCTAATTATCTTCTTGGTATTATAGGAATGGATTGGGCAATTTATCCAATCTACTAGAGATCATTCAATATGAGCCAGTTCGATTTATATGTGAATATCATCCTTGACATGCCCATATAGGAAATTGGAATTCATTTCTCATACATATCCTACACATGCTTCTCATCCACTTCACTATCAAGAAGATTGTCAATGCGTAGGTCTCATATGAGGTTTTTGACATAATGTAAAATGAAATCCATGAATACATTGACAACAATGCCTTTTCATCGATAGTCATCCCTTTCAGACTGACTAGGAGTTTTATGTGGGTCCCTTAGGCTTATGGTCTCGTGGATGTCATTAAAAATCTTTCATTTAATTTAATTTCATTCCATTAGTGAATGACACCAACAATTGAATTTTATAATGAGATCCCATGCTATTGAAAGTCTTTCACCTTATGTGCATCATTATTTGCAGTAGCATGCTCTATGATGGCCAAAGGATTGCCCTAGTACACTTTCTTTCATTTTTCTAGTAATCTTTATTAAATTGTTCATTCTCTAGGACCTCTAATTCTATCACGTGCATCTATTTTTTCTAATTAAAAAATATTGAAATTTAATTCTTTGCACCTAGTGAAAGCCATATGAAATATTTAAAATCTCTAATGATCCTAGTACTGTTCCCTACCATGATATTAATTTGTTTTGCAATCAAGCGTACTTTAGAAATGATGAATCAAGCATCGCAGTTGACTCTAGCGTGCACAACCATCACTAGTGTAATAATCATTAAAATGGCATCTAGTAGAGAATGACATGCTAAAATGATTCTAACAAAGGTTCTGAAGATTACAATTTTCACCCTCACACCAACTATAAAATTCAGGCACAATTAGTGATAAAACGTATGCCAATTTTATCACAATATTGATAAGAAGTTGAATTTCTTAGACGAAGAAGCCTCAAAATTATTTCTACAACAAAGGAGCAACCAACAATCGCTGCACTGAAATATATAATGTTTCTTGTGAATTGGAAAATTGCTATCACCCAGCAGATGCATAAGCTAGTGTTGTTAATGTTTCCCTTGATTCATTACCATATATTCTCAGATGTTTGGGCAATTAAACCTCCTTCATGTGCAAAATATTGAGCCAGACCCTCAAATATTAATATTAATAAAAGGTTGAAGTATTTCACCAATTTCAAAAAGACAAATATAACTCCACTATATAGACCACCCACCACAAATTTTTTTTTGAAAGCCATAACTTCTTGAAATGAGAATGTCGAAAGTTTAGAGCCTTTATGCATAAATATTTGAAAGCCACCTTAGAAAAATATTTTTGCTAGCACATTTTTTTAAATAATACTGGTCTCATCTAAAACTTCACATGTCACTTGATGCCTTTCATTGTGGTATTATTATATTTTTGCACATGGCTCTCAGAAAAGGAATTTTTGAACAACGCATTTGAATCTGGCAACTCTGGATAGTGAAACTGAATGAGCACAAGATATTGCCAATCAATGAGAGGGCCTTTATTTCTTGATTTTTTTCAGAATATGAATTGACTCAAGGAAAGAGGGAGGGTTCAAAATTGATTAAACCTTATTGAAGGGAGACAAGAAGAAAATAAACGAAAAACAAAAGCAAGCCAAAATTGCAAAA
Organism: Cupressus sempervirens; assembly: GCA_028749045.1. Lineage (NCBI taxonomy): Eukaryota > Viridiplantae > Streptophyta > Pinopsida > Cupressales > Cupressaceae > Cupressus > Cupressus sempervirens. The sequence goes on along the minus strand of CM053783.1, from coordinate 802,029,353 downwards.
AAGGATGGTTATTTATAATGGAGAGGTGGAAAAGACCCTAAAAACTAAATATGACCATTTACAAAGTGGTGAAAATATGAGCCTTTTCGAATTAACTTTTGTAAAAATGGGTGCATATTTTGTTGAAGGGAAGGCAAAAGGACCAAAGCAATGTTCGTCTCATCTATGAAATATATATGCATAAGGGGGAAAATAAACACAAAATCAAAATGTTCTTCCACCTTTTTCAAATCAACGAAATCTTTGACAAAGATGAGATGTCAATAGTTTTTTCCATACCTTGAGTCCGTTGATTTTTGGATTGCTTATGTGATTTTTCTTTACAAATTGTTGCACCAATCCTTTTAAAGGAAAAGAGGAGGAGAAATCTGTAGGGGTTGAAAAAAGCATGATTTTCTAAAAATTTCTCTTGATCACCACTTGATTTCATTCAGGGTCTTTTTGTTGTTTATTTGTCACTCCTCCAACATCTTTTTCTTCACAGACTTCCTCTACCTTTTCTATCTCTTACACATGAGATCTTTTCTGGATGAGGATAGCACCATATAGAAAGATCTTAGAAATCTCACTTGTTTTGCCAAATCCCCTATGATCCCTTTGATTGGATTATCTCTAAATGGAGGTATAAAGATAAAGATATCCACATCATTTTCATTTCTTGCAAGAATCTAATTCGTCAATTTTTCTGGATATTTTTGAAATATTTTTTGGTATTTAGCTTCAAAAGAGCCAACAATATCCATCTTAGGGGAGACACCTCTAAATTTGGGAAATCAACTTCACAAGGCACTCTGAGATTCCCCAGCGAAGTCACCAAAAATTTGTTAGTAAACACTATTATCTACTTCCAAAATCCTTAACAAACAACTCCTAAATGCCCAAATTGAAAGACATATTCTAAAACTAACAATTGGGTAACTTGTATTTGTCATGCCAAGTGCTCTTTGAATTTTGATGTGAAGGTACACCTCCCTTCTTTGTAATTTCAAGGAATTAAAATATTGATTATGCCTTTAATCAAAAGGCAAGGAAGGCACACTAACATTCACCTATAGACATAGAATGAATCCGTGATTAATTAAAATGATTTAGGAAGGAAATTAATGTTGGAAATAACAATGGGAAAGTAAATTCTGAGGGGGGGGGGGGGTGGTGGGTGAGGGGGTGAATCAACACTTAAAACTTTTACCTCTAAAAAAATTCACCATTCATCCTTCTCATAACTTAACATGTAAACTCAAATAAGTAACCATGCATCACATCCATAGCATAAATTAAATTAGCACATAACGCATAAGATTTTTGTCTCCAAAAATTTGTTAGTAAACACTATTATCTACTTCCAAAATCCTTAACAAACAACTCCTAAATGCCCAAATTGAAAGACATATTCTAAAACCAACAATTGGGTAACTTGTATTTGTCATGCCAAGTGCTCTTTGAATTTTGATGTGAAGGTACAACTCCCTTATTTGTAATTTCAAGGAATTAAAATATTGATTATGCCTTTAATCAAAAGGAAAGGAAGGCACACTAACATTCACCTATAGACATAGAATGAATCCGTGATTAATTAAAATGATTTAGGAAGGAAATTAATATTGGAAATAACAATGGGAAAGTAAATTTTGAGGGGGGGGGCGGGAGAGGGGGGGGGTGTTGAGGGGGTGAATCAACACTTAAAACTTTTACCTCTAAAAAAATTCACCATTCATCTGTCTCATAACTTAACATGTAAACTGGAATAAGTAACCATGCATCACATCCATAGCATAAATTAAATTAGCACATAACACATAAGATTTTTGTTACCCAGAAACCCTCCAATGAGAAGGTAAAATTGGGGTGGGGATGACACCCAAAAATCTCCACTACTACAGACGTAAAGTGTGGCCAATTATGGCTACAAAATTTCGATCATAATCTATGATCTACCCTGTGAAATGTCTACCCTATTAAAGGCTTACAAGACTATTAGGTCTCACCTTGACTCAAGGATTTAAACTGATAACTAAGTAAGAATTCTGTTAAAAGATTTACAAAAACCGATTAGGACTACTCTGTTAAGAGATTTACTCTATACCAATTGCCAAAATGATTCAGAACCTGATCCTTCGATTAGCACCTTTCTGCTTGATGTCAAATCTCCTCTTTATTGGTTATCTCTTAATCCTCTTGATCAAATCTATCTTCTCTATCCTTCCACTAGTTATCTCTATTCTTGTCAAATGGATCCTGCATTGTGGTTCTATAACTTAGCCATCATTTCCACCATGAAATTCTCTCTATGCTCTTAGCATTCCTCTGATTGCACATGTAATACTTCTCTTTGCATCATTGTTATTCCCTCTTAGGGTTTACCTCTTTAAGTAGGCATTATGGAAATGGGCTAGGTCATAATCAATGGTTGTGGTTGATCCTTATTGTCGCCTAATTCTTCCCTTTATCTGATTGGCTGCATCAATTTGCATAGGAATTCGTAATACAAATGAATCCTTATTTCTTAATGTCAAAAATTCATATTCATGTCGGCCAAAAATAGTTTACATAGAAGTTTGTATCATAACAAACATCTATGTCAAAGACTAGTAACTCAACATCAATAGACTCTGATGCTTGACCTTCACTATGCTCTTTATATTGATACTCAACTTCTGAATGGCTTGACACTTACTCTTTCTTGACACTTGAATCACTTTGAACACACTATTTTCTTAGCTCCTTCTATTTTCTCAGCAATTGAGTGACTCAACACACACTAATTGCTCGACACTAATTGTCATATTACTCACCATGTATTGTTTGGAGGCTTATGCTCAACATATACTATACATTCGGCTTGCATTGTTCTTTGCTAGATAATGACTAAGTGTTTTGTCACTACTTTGTCAAAATCATAATGAGATTAACAATCTCCCCCTTTGACATGAGTGGCAAAAATACTTTTTCATGACATATACAATCTTATTTGATGTATAAGTCAAACAATTTATCATCTCTATTCAACTTCTATAAAAAAATTCAAAATCTCAAATTTTGTCATCTCCCATACCTTGTCACTCCCCCTGAGTAAATACTTCATTTCATTTCCATAACTCCTTCTAAGTAGATATCTGCCTTGACAAAATTCTCCAAAAGTTACAAAATCTTCAAAATCCCCCTTTTTTGACACTTATGTCATTTAAGTGCTACACTAATAGTGTACTTGTCCAAAAATGGCTTGCGTAGTTCCATTATGATTTTGAAAGTGAAATCCCAATTCTCTCTTGCTACATCTAAAGATTGAATTTGTATTTCTAGATTTGTTGCCATATCTGTTAGACCTTCTTGTATAGAAAGATGAAAATCTTTCTTCAATAATTTTTTTTGCAAATGCTAGTTCCTTTTGCAAAACTTTCATGGGTGGGGTCAACATAGATTGAATGTTGATCAAAGTTGATCTTATAATTGCATCCTTTGCTTGTAACTTGGCAAGCCTACTCCATGTCAGCAATAATATTTGAAAATGAACTTGACTAGTGCCAAGAGACTACCTCAATGTAGTACATGTTAATTTTTAATCCCCTTGCAGCTAGTTAATGGACTGTTGAGTTTCTTTAGTAAAGATATCAAGATCACATAATTTTCTATACACAGAGAAAATGTTATCCAAAACTTTGTTCACACTCTCCATCTTAGTTGCTAAATCAACTTGTCTTTCTGCAATGACACTAGATATCTTGTCCATAACCTTGGTGTGAAATTTCCTTTTAGAAAATTCCAATAACTTTACATTTGTCTCTATATCTTTATCCTTGATCTTATCAACTATATGTAAAAGTTTCTCTAAGATTGGCTTATTGGAAAATGAATCTGAAATATCAAAGGCATCTTCAAAAATATCTCTAATATCATGTAGAACCTATTTTTGCTTATGCTCCCTTGTCAATATTTCTTGCCTTGATTTCCTCTATAGAGCCTCTTGAAGAACAACCATTTTTTCAAGTGTGATTTTTGCTGGATCAAACTGTGATAGAACAATCACTTCATCTAAACTCACATCCTCAAATGATGTTGTCTCATTACTCTTAGGTGTACTTGTACTTGGCCTTGATATCTGCAATGGTGTAGCTTGAGTACTCAACCTTCGAAGAGTTTGGCTACTGGGAGGAGGTGTAGTGACTAGTGTCCATATGGCTACCTATTCCTCTGTCTCAGCAGTTGTCTTATTCTCTTCCTTTTGTTCAACCTCCTGTTGATCTTCAATGGGTTTTAGTGAGACGAGTGTAGAATTCTCTTCCTTATCCTCTTTCTCTTCATTATCCTCTTTGTCAATTATGACAAGTGTTGGCAACCCTAAGCTTTGTAGACTAGGTTTACACTTTGATCTGTTGTGTGTTCATGTGATTCCTTCTCCTTAACTTTTGCAACATGTGGAGGCACAATAAATGTGTCTTGCCATTGTTTCTTAGTAGATGCAATCTCATCCTTTTGAGATTCATCAATCCTTACCAATATAGGATTTGTGCATGGAATAACAGTATTGGTGGATTCCTGTTGCAATATCTTTAAATCTTCCTCACTCAATAGATTTACATTTTGTGTAGAGTTATCAGGTATGTCCTCAATAGTCACTGAGTCTTGTTGACTCTCTTTCTCTCCTTGTGTAGGATTAGTGCTTCACTCATTAACATCCTGTGCATCTTCCTCAACTGTGTCATCCCAAGTTGGTGCTTTCTTCTCTACCTCTATTCTTACTATTTGTGTGATCAACCCATAGATTGTTTTCCAAATTAATTTTCTTTGGCTTACCACCTCTTCAACTCTACTTCTCAAAATATAAAAGGCTCTATACTTAGGAGAAAATCTCCCTTTGTGTTTCTCTACAATCTTTCTGATCATTTTCTTATCAAATGCAGGCATAACTTGAGCTAAAGTAGCCTCCCTGATTTGTTTTTCATCTCCATACTAAACTTCCATTTCTGCTCAACTCTTTCATATAGAATTTTAGGTAATGAGTTAGGAATCTGTAATGGAGTGGTCTTAAAAGTAGCCATTATATCATAAATAATATCTTCAATATTATGCTTATCTCCATTATCTAACTTATCAAAATCAACATGCTAAAAACCTGACAAATTTGCATTTTTTTTAATATTGTCACATAGGTTTTCAATATCAGATGAAGGATTGTGGCTTAGCACTTTGAATTGATTGATGTCATTTGATTCTATCCTTTCATGATTTGATTCCTCTTAAAGTTTTAGACTCCTTTTCAATCTCTTAGCAGACACACTCGACTCTACTATATCATCCTTCCTTTTCCATTTTGCAGATTGTGCTTCCTTGGCTTGTACAATGGAATCCCTTGTGCTTGAGCTTGTTAAAGGTGCAGGTGGCTTTTATTGTTCCTTCTTTTCCACTTTCTTTGGTTTCTTTACTTTCTTTTGTTGTGCCTTCCTCTTCTTTTTAGTTTTCTTTGGTTCTCACTCAACTTCCTCTTCATCCTCTCAAGCTTGATCTTCTCCATGTCCTTTTGTAAGCTATAAAGGTCTTTAACCTTCTTCTTCTTCTTCTTCTTCTTCTTCTCCTTCACCTAACTTTTCTTTCAATTTCTTCACCATTTTTTTCTTCTTTCTGATGATGGTTATAGTTATCCTTGATTTGCCTTCATCATAATAACCAAAGGATATAGAATCCTTGTCAATCTCTTTTTCCAACAATGCAATGATGGTTGCTGATGCCTCATTAATATTTATCTCATATGATAATGGTCTCAATCATCTAACCCTTGAAATAGCCGTTTGAACATAGGTATAGTCGACATCTACTAGAAAACAAACATCATTATAATGTTGCTCCACTAGAGATACAAGAATTCTTGACCTCTACTTCATTGATTTCTTGAAATCTTCAAAATAACTAGTCATTATTGAATTGAAATTTTCTCCTAATTGCTTAATGAATTCATCTATCTATCCAGTAATAGACCGACTGGACTTCCATACTACCTTTCCAAATGTAGGAAATGTGTTTTGCACATAAAAGAATATACATATAATGAGTGAACCAAACTTACATGAATAACTCTTTTCCTTTCTGATAGTTTCTAGGTTTTCTGGTAGTTTTTGAAGTTGTAGCTCGACTAAGTCATAGGAATGATCTTTCTTTATGATCTTGTAACCTAGGTCAATGACAATACTGTTGAGTGGGCTCAACTGGTAGAATATGTGTGCTATCACTCTCATCGCGAATGCGATAATAGGGTCTTCAATTGTATCAATTGACATTCCCCTCTTGTTCCATACAACTCCAATATTCTTCTCAATTACTTCTTTTGCATTTCTCCTCAATGTCTTTGGCTTGCCTAGGTTAGGATACCTTATCAATTTGTGAATGATCCTCTTTGATATTTTGACAAGTCCATTCTCTAATCATAGATGATTGTCATGTATTTGGCTCAATACAATCTTTATCCATTCTATTTTGAAAACTTGGGGAAAATATAGGGCATGTATTAACCCTTTTCTCTCTACGATTTTGTTTTTTTCTTTCAAAACACTATTCTAACATAAGTTCTAATAGGTCTCTCTAATCCCTAAGTCTCAAACTTCTCCAATCTTGCATGTATAGCAACATCTTACATCCTAAATCATCAAAACCTTGGGTAGAATAGTCAATAACGCACTAGATGGATCTCCTTTATATGTAATCTCAGGAATAGTGCAAAATAGTGGTTGATGAACATCATTATTGATTAATTGTACATTGGTAACATCTTTACATTCCTTTCTTACTTTCGTTGATGAACTTACTGCCATTTTTCACTTGCTAGGGTTTGCAAAATTTGAAACAATATAACTTGACATAAGTGAAATACCTTTCAAATCAATGTAAAATATCGTGTAGCAGTTGAGTCCAATATGCAGTCATTGGAATCACTTTCTCAAATCACCTTCGTGCTCTTTGATCTTCTGGCAAATGCAAATGACTCAAAAAATTGAGTATATAACCTTCAAAACCTTGCAATTAATGCTTACTGCATACACAACTGTAAGCTCAATCGCTATAGGGTTTTCAATTCACTCGGCTATCATAGCTAGCTTGACAGTCACTACAATACCTCATTACTCGACACTTACTATAATACTTCCAATACTCGACAACAACACAAAATATAACATAATGATAGAATATCTCTTTTTTCTAGCCACTTCATTGCATCTTAATTCATGCTGATAAATATTTTCATTCCTCAAATGCTTGGAACTGATACAAAATATATCATTTCAAATATCAGTGCCACACATACCTTTGATTGCCTAGTTGGGGGGGATGTGATCACCTGATCCATTAGATAGAGTGACCTCATCTTGGTTTAATGTGTTGCAATCTTCCTTCTTTCTCCATATTTTGTTCATTTGCATCCTTACCTTCGCAACATATTCCTTTCCTTTATCTTTGTTGAATTCATTGCTAGGTGCAGGTGACCAAGTTGGATAGTTTCTGTTTACATGATCGACCTTAAGACAACTAAAGCATACAATCTCATTCAACCATCCATTGTAATTACATTTGAAATGTGTCCTAATGCAATTTACAACAACATGACCATACTCACCACAATAATGACAACTGTACCTTGTATTGTAAACCTAATCATAAGAATTCCCATGATGATGTACCTTGGTTTGCTTGTTTGATGTCCACTTGGGTTTGGACCCGCATTCACATGCCTTGTGTCTATACTCATGATAGTTGTAACAATATCCTTCAAATCTCTGAGTGTTGTTGGTCTTTGTTCCACATTTATTGTGTTTGATGTCCTTGCTTCTTGCAATTATGGCAATGTCCCTTGAATTTATGCTTAGGGCTTTGATTTCTAATGTTGCTCTTGGAAATATTTGTTGTGACCCAATTTTCTATAGTGATGACAAGTGGGCTTGTTGATCTTTCCCTTATTGTTCCTTTGTTCAACACTTCTAGATGATTCTCGTTTCTCAATGGTAGAATATCTGAATCCAATAGTATCATTATTTGATCTTGGTGCTTCCATTAATTTTTCAAAGTATTTTATGGCTTCACTAGGCTTGTTAAGCTTTTCCTTTTCTATCTTTAGTTCATTCTTCAATAGGACACTATTCTTTTCCATTAGATCTACAATTGTTGCATCAAATTCTTTGGAGTTCTTTTCCTCAAACAATCCAATAGTGTTTTCTTCTTGATATTGAGTGTCATTTTGTTGAATGGCCAATTCCTTTCTTTTCTTCAATGACTACTACAGTTCATCTCTTGCTTCCTTAAGTTGATATAGGGAAAGCCGTATTTCAATCTTCTGGTACTCAATAGTCTTTCCCAGTTAGTTTGTAGACTTCCATCTTCAAGATCTTACTGCCAAAGATGTCAAACTTTCCTTTCTAGAGAGCAAAGCTCTAATACCAATTGTTGGAAATAACAATGGGAAAGTAAGTTCTAAGGGGGCAAGGCAGGGGTGAATCAACACTTGAAACTTTTACCTATAGAAAAATTCACCATTCATTCATCTCATAACTTAACATGTGAATTGAAATAAGTAACCATGCATCACATCTAGAGCATAAAATAAATCAACATATAAAACTTAAGATTTTCGTTACCTAGAAACCCTCCAACGAGAAGGTAAAATTGGGGTGGGGATGACACCCACAAATCTTCACTACTATAGTTGTAAAGCTTGGCCAATTATGGCTATGAATTTTTTATCTTAATCTATGATCTACCCTATGAAAGGTCTACCTTGCTAAAGGCTTACACCACTATTCGGTCTAACCTTGACTGAATGATTTAAACTTACAACTAAGTAGCACTCTGTTAGGAGATTTAAAAATCTAGTTAGGACTACTCTGTTAAGAGATTTACACTGTATCACTTGTCAAAATGATTCAACACCTGATCCTTTGGTTAGCACCTTGTTGCTTGATGTCATATCTCCTCTTTAATGGTTATCTCTTGATCCTCTTGACCAAATCTATCTTCTCTATCCTTTCATTGCTTATCTTTATTCTTCTCAAATAGATTCTGCATTGTAGTTCCATAACTTAGCCATCATTTCCACCATGAAATTATCTCTATGATCTTAGCATTCCTCTTCTTGCGTATGTAATACTTCTCTTCGCATCATTGTTATTCCCTCTTAGGGTTTACCTCTTTAAGTAGGCATTATGGATATGGGTTAGGTCATAATCAATGACTATGGTTGATCCTTATTATCTCCTAATTCTTCCCTTTATCTGACTAGTTGCATGTATTTGCATAGGGATTTGTAATATGGATGGATCCTTATTTCTTAATATAAAAAAATCAAGTTCATATTGGCCAAAAATGGGTTACATAGAATTTTGTGCCATAACAAACATTTATGTCAAAGATTGGTAACTCGACATCAATAGACTTTGATGCTCGACCTTCACTATTCTCTTTATACTGATACTTGACTTTTGAATGGCTCAACAATTACTCTTTCTTGGCACCTAAATCACTCGATATACACTATTTGCTCGGCTCCTTCTATTTTCTTGGCACTTAAGTGACTTGACACACACTAGTGCTCGACACTAATTTTCATATTACTCGACATGTATTATTTGGAGGATTATGCTCAACATACACTATGCACTCGGCTCGCACTATTCTTTGCTAGATAATGATTAAGTGTTTTGTCACTACTTTGTCAAAAAAAATAATGAGATTAACAATTCAATATATGGCACACAAATCATTTAAACAATCTCCCATTTACAAAGAAATAAAATGGAGATATAATACACCTTGCATATTTGGTGCATAAAACCACAAGATTTCATGACACAAAACCCTTGATAGATTAGTGTAACGAAAGGATCACTTCCGACCAAAGAAATATAAATTCAAACCAACAAATCTCAATATAGATTTCTCTTCATTCCAAACATATAAGAAAAATAAGCACATGATCAATTTGCCCTTACACCATAAACAATTTGAAAGCTAAATACAATCTCCTTCCTTCACTTCTTTGTTACAAATTTGAACCCTAAAAATGTCTTCCCTTTTCTTAAGAAATGCTCAAGCATCTGAAAAAGAGAACACCTTTACAATAGAATTATCCCTTTTAATGAATTTCCACCTAAGTGGTTGGTAAATTCCCTTAACTTATTGTCACAAATCTTTATCTTCTCATACAATTATTTAACATCCTTTTTCAAATTTAATCCACTCTCATTAACTTACCTAATTTATTTCTTTTTACATTATAATAATAATTCATTCTTGTAGACTTAATTATGAGAGAGATTAATTCTATTTTAAATTAATTTGATATTTAATTATTTTGCATTTGAACATGTTAATATATAATTCTTTAAAGAATTATATATTATATAATGCAAAATAATTTATAAAAGCTTTTAAATTTTTTTTCTTACATAGTTGAGTGGGAGGGGAATACTTAGGGTTTCAAAACCTTAGATAACACATTGCATGTGCATGTGTAATTATGGACTGATTGTAGAGATTTATGACATATTGCACCCCCTTAAAGATCTATCAACATATTGTTTATCTAGTTTTTCTCTAAATGGATCCCCAATGGAGTTGCAAGTAATAGTGTGGTTACCTAAGTTCATGGGTTCCTTCATCTAGAATCATGACCATCACCTTAAGTATTGCCAACTTGAGCTTCAACCATAACATTCACAAGAATCTCCTCATTTGACACATGATTCTTTTCAAAATGGTTACAAAGCCTAGTTTTGTTTTGATCCCTTTTCATGTGCAAAGAGATGTAAAGCATTGCAAGTTGTTTCATTTAAAAAAAGTTACTCCTAGTAACCCATGACTATAAATCAAGCTTCTTAATAATTAGTAATAAACATGTTTTTATAGTTCTATTTGTTATGTTTCCTGATAGGATTAACCACATGCAGAAATAAAGTTTACATGCAAATATAACCAATAAAAAAAAAAAATAGATCACATAAAAGAGATACAAGACACAAAGATTTAACGTGGCTCACCAAATCCCTGGGCTACGTCCACCAACAAGTCCAATATTTTTATTATCTAGTGATTACAATTTACAATCCCCTTCTGCTTTATACCACTGCAAGAAGCTACAATAACACCATACATTATGAAATCCCTAACCCTAAGCCATTTTATATAAGCTTTTTCTACTTACAAGATTAGGGCTAAAATAAGTTGTCCAATAGAAAAATAGCAACTGAGGCCCTTACAATAGAAGGGTTATTTTTGGCCTTGGGAGTGCTACCCCCAACAAACCCCATAGGGGCATCACCCCTCGACCCCACCTTGTACTGTTGCCCCTTGACCTCGTCTTGGGGGGCCAAACCCTTGTAGAAATATTTTGGGCAAAAACCACACCGAATAAACCTTTGAGTTTGATTAGGCTCCACATCACAACATTTCCCATGATAAAACCTTTGTTTTGTAGCCACAACAATACATGAGGAAAACAATTTTCTTAACGAATAATACAATTGGAATATATTGCAATATATGCATATTATTATAGAATAGACTATTGAAAAGAATTTGAACTGATAATTTTTTTCTAACTATCTGTGTTTGATCCATAGTTTTGATTGCACATATGGCATTAGTTTTTAGTTAACTTTTTATTTAATTAGCGAACCCAAGTGGACCCTTAAACCTATGTTGTCTAAGTACTTCCTTTATCATGTTATAAGTTATAAGAGACACTTTGTTTAATATGTGAAAAGGCATAAGCAAATTCCACAAGGTCACAAGAGTACTAAGTGTGTTTCTTGTGGCAAGGGTTGTATGTCTAGACACTAAAAATTTATCTTCAATCAATTTTTCCAAATTTGCATAATTTTATCCCTAATTGATTAAATAATATTTGTTCGATGAATCAATTGATCCTATAACTTTTTTATATGTTAATCTTTGACCTTTGCTTGTCATTCACAAATGGGTCTTAAATTCTTATAGGTCTCTTGTCTATGGCAATAATGAGTTCTTCCCCTATGTAAAGTAATTCTTCATTGTTGCCTCTACTTCTTAAAAGGATAGAGGTTTGAAGCTTGATGATAAGTTTTGATCTTGGGAAGAGCACTCTCTTTGTAAAGCTTTTGTGAACTTCCTTTAACCTCCTTATAGACACTCATCATGTCCATTTAATGTGGGCTAGACTCCAAACTCCCTTGTCCAATTTTTGGAGGCTCCATCCTATGAGACCATAGGTGATTCTACAAGACACTTCTTGAAGGTTAATGATTTCACATCCTACATTGGAAAATCTAATTTTACTTGAATTTAGTAGATATTAACATCTCTAAGCCTCTTCATGTCTCATAGCTTTGATGGTGAGTGATATAATTTGTACTCAATTAATTAACTATAATGCCCTCTCTTTCAAATGCAAACAATGGTTTACTATTATTTATCTACACACATATTTTTCTCTTTTGATGAAAGGGCATGATTACTTGGGGAAGAATTCCAATGAAGATCACTTGACTATTCATGGCTCTAATTCCTTGGATTGAATGTTGATTCTTCTCATGAGAATGAATCTTTAGCTTTTAGTGTGGTTCTAATGTGCCTTACTTTACCTTACACTTTTTCTTTCAAATCCCTTAGGAGAACCTCTTGCTCCAACCTATCCAATTGCTCTAACTTTGGCTTTAGATCAACTTCACACTACTTATGTGGTGGAATGCCACCATATTTGTTTGCATCATCAATTTATTTCTCATTCAAACTTTGATGAGTTCTTTGTGGGAGAATCCTCCCCACTTTTGTTCAAGGTACTTGGAAGATGTTATCTCTTGGGCTATTGCTAGAGGCAAAAGAGGTCTTCAAGTTTTCATTATTTGAAACTCTTGCCAAAGTGAAAGGTTTGATGTCATCTAGTACAAAGTGTGGAATTATTGAAGGGGTACCTTGAGGCCTTATCTTTACCTTTATATTGTATTTTTTTTTGGACCTTGGCTATAGTTGTACTTCACTATTCTTAGTCTTGTTGAGTGATTTGGCTTGTTTCATTTCTCATTTTACATGTTCCATCTATTTTTAGTTATATTTGTTTTATATAAAAATTTTGACCTTTCAACCTTGCTTATCAATACAAAAAACAAATCATTTTCTCTAACTAATTAATCAATTTTAAGGGTCAAACTCAAATATTTATTCATTTGAGTGTACATATTTATCTAGAAAGTTAATAATTACATTTATTTAATTCTTTATTTTGTATGCTCTCTTAATCCTTATTTTAATGCTCACTAATCATTTCCGCAATATTAAATGTGATTGATTATCTTAATCACATTTCACATCTCAACTTATCTATTCATAAAATCCAATCACAAAATCTTAATGCTTTGCTCTACCTTACAAAATTCTAGTCATTCACACTATCTTATGTAATCTTTCAAATATGTGAGGGATGGAATATCAAGTCACATTATCCCATGTGATTTGTCACATTTGTGTTATATCACTTATCCCACTCACACCTTCCCCTAAGGGATGATTATTGTTATCTCCTCAATAACTTAACCATCATAATCAATACGGGCGCTTCATTCATCTAATCAAACTTACCCATCCAACCTCTCATTCAACCCTATAAATCAAACCTCTTAGATTCCCTTTGCATCATCCACCATCATATTCATGTTGTTTTGGTGATCTAGAGAGCTCACTACATTCATACCACTCAATCCTTCTAATATTTGAGATAAATTGACGAGGGCATTGGGTGTAACTCCTCTTGATCTATTTCAATTTGAGGTTGTGAAAAGACATATTTGAGATACAAGGAGCTTGCAATTTACACTTGTTTCTTTGTGTTTTACAATTTATTTATTTTTATTTTATACTTTCCAAATATTCTTAAGGTTATACTACTTAGTCTAGAGTGAGCCTTATCCATTCAAGTGTCATGAGTAATTGTTGAATTCAATATCCTATGTTTGATGTTTAATTGAAAGCTTAGAAATTTGGTGTTTTGCTAGGACATCTTGGTATTAATATTCAAGCATCAACAATCAAATTAGATCTTTCACATAAGTTTTAATTTTCAAATAAGTAAAATCATTAACTTTTTTATATGATCGTAAATATTTTATGAAACCTCAAACTAATGATGAACTCGTCTCATCTAGCTATTTCTCTCTTTAATACTACTCCAAGTTTTTAATATTCTCACAACTATTGAGATTCAATATTTATGTACCGAGTCATGACCACCTTCGAGTTAATTCAATCCCTAGGCCATGCTATAGCTATAGTTGAGGTCTCGTTGTCTCATTCGTTTAAGGAATTTCAAACACATTATTAGACACTGATGAAACATCTATATTATATGGATTAGTGCATTGTGTAGATCCATCAAAAATGTTTTCTATTGTTTCACGTTCAAATCTTCGAGGGTCATTTGGATTTATGCACTGTCTTCCTTTTTACTTTGTTATCCCTTGCATTTGCACCACTTCTTTTCATTAAAACAAGTTTATTGTATAGTTGAATGTCAAAAAACCAATTTTTTTAGAAAGCTATAAAATAAATATTACTCACTTCCCTTTCTTGTGTGTATAATTGTTCATATGGTTCATATTCTAGATTCTAGAAATCTATATTTTTGCAATTGTTAATTTTTACTTTCTATTTAAGCATGTTTGTGCACATAACTCTAAATACATACTTTGTGTCCTCAATCAACTAGTTTCTTAAGTGTGCATTTTCTTAAATTTGAGCAAGGTGGAGCATTCTTATGCCAATTTTTAATTATGGAAAAATGACATTTTTAAATCTCTCCCTACTTTATTGGTGTATATCTATTTATAAATTAAAATCTGGTCATGGAAAAAAAGGAGGGACTAAAAATAAGTTACAATCACATATATGACACAAATGTGGCTCTACATAATTTCTTTCCCTCCTTTTAATATCTTTCCTTCAAAATTTCCTTCCAAACATTTTTTATTATGATTATAATTTGAAGGACACAAAGTTAAATTAAATGAATTCTCAAAATAAGTAAAAAATTTCAATATTCATTATTTTAGCACAAAACCCTAAACTGTCACTCTTATATGCCAAATACTTTATTTCATAGAAAAAATGACCATTTTCCTATGTTCTACATGCTTGAATTCAATCATATATGTTATTAAGTCCCATGGACAAAACCAACACTTAGCCTTGTCCTTCCATTATGAAAGTTGAGTTTCACATTTTCTCAATGATTATGCATAGGTTTTATTTTAGAGATCATGAACTGTGTGTTCTTAGGACTTGTATTGAAGCACACCATTATTAATTTTTTATGCTTCTAGATAAAACTATGTATGAATCACCTGTATCAGTATTTTAGATCACTCTCTATGATCCATCCTCAAATAAGAGTCTTAGAGATAATATGATGAAGCATAGAGTTTGATATGAAATGTTGATACTATTAAACATTCCACAACTTAATTTAGAAGCCTAGCAAATTAATCATTATGAATTGTGGAGATTTGTTATCTCTCACACCATCGCTATTCATTTTCACCATTTCATATGAAAAATAAATTTTCATTTAATCAAATTGGTGTTTGTAGTTTTTGTTTGATAAATTTTCAATCTTGTCATTCTATCATAGATCTACTTATTATCAAGAAAATCCTCAATGCTCTTTATCTATAACAACACAAGATGATTTCAAAAATGACTTATTTCTCATATGAAAATAAAATATAGACAAACAAATTTTATAGATCCCAATTACAATAATAACATGTGCCACATAGTGGCATGTACTTGCCATTATAGTTTTTAAAGTAATTATTTAATCTTGAATATTGTGTCACTTATAATTTCGTTTGTAGTTTTATTTTTTGAAAAAAATGAAAAATTGATTTATGGAATGAAAGTAAATGATACTAATTTATTATGGATTTGATGAAAGGATGGTTTATGGAGTGAAACTAAATGACAATGCGCCAATTTTACTCTTACTCACAATACACTATGAATTTGATTTTGTAGTTTTTATTATAATAATATTTAATTTTAATGTATTATTCTTTTTTATTAATAAATTTAAACATGATTATAAATTTTTGCTTACTATTTATTATAAGTGTTTACTTGAATGCTTTAATAAAGTTTTAGAATCTAATAGATTTGTTACACATTATAATTAAGATGTTTTGGATGAGGTAATGAAATATATCCAAGTCATAAAACAATTCTTAAATTCATTTATTTATAGTAATAAGGAAATTTAAAATATATTTAACATACTAAAAACATCAACTTAAGATAATATAAATTAATAGTTAATAAGTGTTAAAAAAAATCTCCTCTACAATTTATAAATCAAATTAATAATTTTTTTCTCAATCACGCAATTTTATAAACTCCTAAATTGAAAAGTAACTTCAATACATGTAATCCCTTTTAACATATCTAAATTTAAAAAATATTTAAAATCAAAATAAAATTTAAATCCATAAAGATGAATCTATGTTATTTCTATTAAAATATTATTGATCTCATTCAATATATTATAAATCTATAGAGTTATTATGATATGTGAATAAATATATTTATATATTTATATAATTTTATGAAATATGATTATATATTTTAACAAAAAGTAGAACCTTGCCAAAAATGAGCTCATATAATTGCCTTGCTATAATATAGATATTTATTTCCAGTAAGAAATTTTATTATAGTTACTTCCCCTAAACAATGAAATCAATATTAAATTTAATATATTTTCTGTTATTGTATGTGTATCTATTTCTCTATATTTTATTTAGAATTGATCTTTATAAAATATATTAAATTCACTTAAATTACTATTTCATATTTTTGATATTAAATTTAAATTTACTTTTTAATAGACTTCCATGTCTTCTTTTCAACAAGGTCTAACATAACACAATTTTACTAATTATAAATAAAATATTCTAACATTTTTAATTTTTTTTTTTACAATAATCCACATATACATGAAGCTAATTAACTTTATTATATTATATTTTACTTTCTACTTAAAGCATATAGATTCAATTCTAGATAGTAATTTAATCTTCCTAGTGTATATTTATCTATATACATCTTAATGAAATAATCTAGATTAAATATAAGAGTTGTTTATTTTTATAGCTTTTGTTATCATTTAGTTTTTAAAAATTAAGCTTTTCATTTATATGCCTTTTTATATACATAGCAATGTGTTTATTTTCACTTTAAAGAATTTCATTATTAATGATGTCTTATTATAAGTGCTATGTAACCATCTTTTTATTGTAGAGAACCTTCTAAAAAAGGGTTAATACAAACCCAATTCAGCCAATCATACAATTTGTATAAAATATAAAACTTGTAAATGAATAACAAAACTTTATAAATATTTGAATTATTAAAAAATAATTATTTGTGATTGACGAATGATAAACTAATACAATAATTGTGCAAAGTGAATGCAATAGTACTAGTGTAGCCTAGACAAGTACCATAATGAATTAAATTGCATAAAGTGTACAATGATAGAACTATGAATGCCTAATCCTAAAACTCAAAATTGTAAATTTCGTGTGTACATGATAATAATTGTGTGTTGAAATTTAGTTTATATATTCCTATGACATTGTCTCATCAAACCAAAGATTGAAATTAACCACACACATATCAAATAAACTCTCATCTTTATCTGAAGAATTTCAATTTTTTAATTTTAGTTACTATTGTATATCTTATTGAAAGAAATATTGATACAAAAAGATTTCACACAATCAAACAACATAATACAGTATAGAAATCCAATATAATTAATATTCTAAAATCTACTGAAATTATAAATCATTAAAATTTTATTATCTACATCTACTATTACCATTTAAAAATAATTTATTACAAAACAAACTCTGCAAATTAAACAAAGTTTTGTCAAGAAAAGTAGAAATATGTATTAGAGAGAGGATACAAAAAGAAAGAGGAGATATGAAAAGGAGTTAAAAGGAATAGAAATATGTGTGATAGATACATAAATAAATATAAGATATAGGTAAAAAGTGATTTATACATAATATAATGATAAGAAAGTTAGAAAGGCAATTTAGAAGTAAAAAATTATCAAGTTTTTAAAAAAGTATTATGTATTTTATAAATATTTAAATAATAATTATAACTTTTTTTACTTAAATAAGAGTGAATTATTCAATTTTTTAAAATAAAAACATATAATGAAAGACTCTAATAAATTATTTTGAAATTATGTATCAATTTTTTTAATATTTTAATTTAATTTATTACTATTTTTATTTATTTAATAAGTGTAATATTTAATATTAATATATATTTTTTATCAGTAAATGGTCGAAGTCTTATATACTATATTAATAAAGATAAAATTACAAATGTCTCTGTTCAAGAAGAAGAAAACCTACAGTCTTGCCCCAAACCTTAGTCCTTTTCAAAATACATATATAAAAGGGGTATTCCCCAGTTTTAGAGTTTGATTATCATGCTTCAACATTCTATGCTAAATTACTCCTTTATCTATGATTCAATAACTAATTCTTTGATATAATTGTATTTTTGGAAGAGCATTCTTCCTTTTCTTCTTTTTGTAGAATTGTTTAAAAATCTGTCGATGTATTTGATCAAGGCCATGATCATCCTCTTAAATCTCTATTATACTTTATGCTATCTTGATGAGGTGTTTCGTATTGATTCTTTGCAACCACAAACCACTTCAAACTTGTTTTTTAAATGTTAGTACTTTCTATCTATAAATATTATTATTTTTATTAGAAAAAGTTGATATCTAGATTTAATGCAGGACTACTTTTAAACTTGATGCTTAAGAGCGAGGCCATATTAAGTTAATTTAAGATTACATTACTTAAGGTCTACTACTTATAAACTAAGCTCTGATTTGTCTTCTAAATTTTCTAAAATCAAAAGGTTGAATTGGCTTGTATTAATTATATAATCCTTATATTAGTTCTATACTTTTTACTAAATTATAATTTATGATTTCAAATGTTATTCAAGTCACCAATTATAATTAAGAAACCTTCTACTAAATTTGAGAAGAAAGTATACTATAATTTCTTTTTAAGGGTTAATGACTAAATGTTAAGGTCTACTTATTGATTTTTTAAAAACTATATTATGATTCGGAATCATTTTTATTTTGGTATTCTTTAATGTTTAATTATTACTCAATTATGTCCCATTCTATTGACCTATTGATTGCTTACAATCATAATTGCATGTGTCCTAATAAAGGCCGAAAGTTGGATTTATACTTTAATTTTAAAATTTGTTCAAAATCGTCCTTACTCTACCATAATGGCAATTATCCCATTTTTGTTACTAGAAATCTATCATTACCTAATTTCAATTGTAGATATCTAATAGTCTTGAAGGCTAAACTACTAATGGAGATAGAGGCTAAGAAATAAAAGACAAAACAATTTGATAAGCATGAAATTCCAATAATACACCTTAAATAGAGTGATATATTATATTAAACTTTTGTATCTACATATGACTCAGTTTCAAAAAAATAAAATTCTATGTACAAGGATTTGGAAATTAAAGAAACAAGATCCCTTAAGCCAACAAATAAACTAACACTAAACACCAAAACCAACTTGACAAAAGTCTAGAAACATACTAACCAAAGGTAAAATCCTGACAATACACTCCAAAATTCCTCAACTGAGTCTAAGGAGATCAAGCCCTAACTAGAGGAGATATCTTGAACAACCTACCCATTATAGATGAAAAGTAAAAAGAACAAAATATAACATAGGACTAGCGGGAAGGGGGGAAAATTACTCCCCCTCTCTTTTCCAATTAACCATGATAAGATCATCTACTTCCTCCAATTTAGTGATCATTCCTCATAGAGCTAAAACTTATGTTGTTTTTGTCTTGCTAGATTTGATAAAGTTGGGGAGAGAGAAATCCAACCTATCCAAATCTTAAAAATCCACCCCAGGTTCAATGTAGGCATCAAAAGCATGAAGGTATTAGAGAGCCAATCCTTGTTCTGTTTTGGAACAATGCCCCTCCAATGCAAGAGAAAATTGAAATTGGCCTTCATCTCGGGCCATTCTCTATTAAACTAGTTAGAGTCCCTAATATGTAGAATTGGTTGCCTAATCACATTGGCTTGACCCAAATGACCCAGAGAAACTGTCATATACACTTCAACAAGAGGAATTTCCATTTGACAGTTGATATTAAGCACTGGATGTTTGAGTCCCTCAAGCTAGGATGTATCAAATATATTTTTGCATAACATAACAATCTCCAAACGAACCACATGTGTTCTCAGTAGACATTCTATAAATGAACCTATAATCGAGCTATTGGTACACCAAGTGAATTAATAATTGAAAGCATACTCCCCAAAAACCCTACTCACATAAACTCTAGACATATCATCTATTGGGTTTAAAATCCTATTCCATCTTTCATGTTTGGCAGGTCCCCTGAAAGCCATAGTATGAGCCTATTGTGTGTAGAATAACGAGATAATTGACTCCATTTATATCTACACTCACTTGAACCAGGCACCTTGTAGAGAGCCTATGAAAAAAACTAGAGAGAAACAAAAGAAAGGCCTGATTAAGTAATCAATGAAGTCCTAATTCCTTCAAATACAACCTAGAATCTTCTAGATATTGAGATAATAAACCTACTTAAGACAATGCTTAGGGTTGATTATTAATGATTATGTTTATTACGTGTGATGTCGCTCCCTGATCCTAGCATACTTATGTTAGTTTTATAATTAAAGTTTAATCTTCCTAAAAGCTCAGCAAAGATTAAATCGGAAGAAGCATAAAATATGACTCAAACAGTTTATAAAAAATGACGTCCGAAGTCTAAAACTTAATCAGCAGATGAAGCTTAGGAATAGGGTAAAAAATCAATGTAAAAGATGATTATCTATTGCTTGAGTAGTAAAGTCCTCTCCTTCTCCACCTTTGTTTGCTAGAAGATCTACTTCTGTATTACCTTCCCGATATATGTGTTGAACTCTAGTTTGTTCAAATTTATCAATGAGGCTAAGTACATTCTCAAGCTTCAAGTTTATTAACCAACTAGAAGTCTTTCTTTTTCTTATATAATTTAGGATGATTGAGAATCCCCTTCTACAATTAGTCTCCATATTCCCAATTGAAGGCTCAGTCTAAGTCCTTCCTGGAGAGCTCCTAGTTCTGCCATATTATTAGTTGTGATTCCTAATGGTTTTGCTCTCTTGATAATCCAATTTCCAGAATCAAAACATATAATGCATCCTATTCTTTCCATACCCAAGTTTCCTCTTGATTCTCCATCAAAGTTTAATTTCATCCACCTATATGGTGGTGTTTCCCATTTGCATCCTTCGTTTGCTTTCTGGTTTTTCTTATGATGGACTAATGGCGGATTGATAAGGTTGGCCTGATTATTTTTCATTAAAGCATCTCATTCGTTAAAAGATCCTTCTTCTTTAACTAGTCTTTTTAAATAACTATTCATGACTTTTGTTATGCTTGCTTCTACTTTATTAAGCAAAAAAGTATCTATAATCTCAATACCACTAAATATCTGCCTATTTTGATCTTTCCAGATCTCCCACATCAGAATAGATGGAGGTATGTTCCATAATTTATTATAAATCTTGGAATTATTACTGTCAAGCCATCCAATTAGATGATTATCCAGGTCCCCATCTATAGGAAAAGCCTAATTTAGATTTTGATGAAGCCCTTACCAACATTCTTTTGCATAGGCGCATTGAAAAAGGTGTTCTATTCTCTCCTCATTTTCTTTGCATAAATTGTATCTCAAAGGGCGTTCAAATCCCATCTTTCAAAATCTATCAATTGTTAGAATGCTTTTTGTGTCACTGTCCGTAAAAAGACACCCGCCTTTAGTAAGCAAGCTTGATCCCAACATAATTTAATAGGCATATTAATCATTTCCCATCTTTGAGAGTTGATTATAATGTTGTACCCTTTCTTTACCCTATACTGCCCATCCTTAGAGGCCCCCCATATGAGTTTTTCTTCTTTATCTTTATGATTGACCTTTCGCTATTTGAGAATTTGATCTAAGATCTCTTTTTATTTAGAGGTTAGGCCTATGACTTCTAGAGATTTCCATGACCATATATCTTCCCCATTCACCCTAGTTCGTTGTTTATAATTAGCTACCTATTTACCCCCATAAATTTACTAAAATACTTTTAATGTTTGGAGGAATGTTGAGACTGTATAGAACTAGAAGCCCATCCCAAGAATCTTCCCAAAATAGGGCTTCTTCCCCTCTCCCTATATCCCAATTTACATATTTACTAATCAAAGATCGACACTTAATCATAAAGTTCCATGCCTCTGATCCCTTAGGTGGATTCCTGATTTTCAATAACGAGGATGGGTCTTTTACATTCAAGTATTTGTTGTATAGAATTTTAGCCCACTTATTGTCTCTCTCTTAATACATTCGCCAGACTATTTTTTCTCCTAAGGCTTCATTCTGCCAGTTAATGTTCTTGATACCTAAACCACCTAGTTCTTTTGGTCTACAAATTTTCTCCCATTTAATTAGTGTAGATTTATTTTTATCCTTTGTTCCACTCCAGAAGAAGTTTCTAAGTTTCCCTTCTAGTTTTTTATTGATATTTTTAGGTAATGGGAGAAACAACATTTGATATGCAGGAATAGCTAAAAGAATAACTTTGATTTTTATCACTCTTCCAGCCTTAGTCAACCATTTTCCTTTCTAGCTTTTTGTTTGTGTATTGATTTTGTCCAAGATATTGATATAGGTTTGAGTTTTCCTTGCCCCTTTTTCCAAGTATATACCTAAATATTTGCATGGAAATGAACCCTTCTTGTATCTCATGCAATTGCAAATGCAATCTTCCATTTCAAATGGTGTGTCGAGGAAGAATATTGCTGATTTCTTAGCATTCACATTTTGTCCTGATGCTTTTGTGTAGTTTTGTAAGATTTGTCTAAAGTTTTGAGCTTCTTCTATTGTAGTCTTTCTTGGTAAGATTGTGTCATCAACAAATTGATGATGAGTAACATTTGTGGTGTTTTTTGCTACAGTAATTCCTAATATCTTGCCTTCAACTTGAGTTTTCTTTATTGCTCTGCCGAAAGCTTATGTCATGATGATGAATAAAAAGGGGGAAATTGGGTCTCCTTGATGTAATGCTCTGGAAATGTTGAAAAAGCCTTCTGGAGTACCATTTATAAGCAGTGAAATTTTTCAAGTTGAGATACATTTGAATATCATATTAACCCCTTGATGTGAGAATCTAAAGGCTTCTAGTGTTTTACATAAAAATCTCCAATCTACTGCATCATAATCTTTTTGTAAATCTAATTTCATGAGCATACATGCTTCCTTGTTCCTAATTGCTAAGTGAATGGTTTCATGAATGATCAAAATGCAATCTAGGATAGATCTTCCCAGGAAAAAACCAATTTGTTCTTCCAAAATGAGGGTTGGAAGAATTTTTTTGATATGATATGCTAATGCTTTGGATATGATTTTGTATATTGTATTACATAGCACTACAGGTCTAAAGTCTCCGGTTTATTCAAAGATCATTTTCTTGGGTATCAGAGTAAGAAAGGTATGATTTTAATCTATGATAATAATTATAATGCATTTCTTGATGCTTATATTGCCTTCCAAAGGTCCATGCCTATGATCTCTTGACATTTTTCAAAAAAGAAAGCTTGAAAGCCATCTAGTCTTGGTGATTTGTCAAGGTTAAGATTGAAAAGAGCATTTTTTTAAATTTCCTCTAAAGTGAAGGGTTTATTCAGAAAAAGGTTATCTTTTCGAGTTAGCAATTTTGGAATTACTTTCAACATCTTTTCTTGTGTTATTCAGTTGGAACAGTCAAAGTTATTTAAAATCTTTTTATAATAATCCACAAAAATCTCTGTTATTTTTGAGGGATCTTCTTCTATATTCCCTTATTTATTTTTTATTCTTAGTATTTTTTTTATTGATCTATGATTAAGGGTACTATTATGAAAAAACTACATATTTTGATCCCTTTTTGCTAACCATTTCTCCCTTGACTTTTGCCTCCAAAAACACCTCTTCTTTTGCTAACATGTCTTCATGTTTTGCTAATAATTCTTTTTCTTTATTATTATTTTTCATTATCCATACCTTTTTGGATGACTTCTTTGCTTAATTTCTTAAGTTCTTCTTCGTTGTTTAATTTTTCTTTAAATATGATATTCAAATGTATTTTATTCCATTTAATTTTGTTTTCTTTAAGCATTTTTAGTTTGGAGACAAAGCAATACATTTTTTATCCTTTGATGTTTCCTTCTTGCCACCATTACTTAATATTATCCATGAATTTGCTTTCTAAGAACCACATTTTTTCGCATTTGAAAGGATTTCTAGACAATTTTATAGGTTTGACTAGTTTTATTCTAACTAGGTAATGATTTGATCTTGCATTTGGCATAATAAATGACTAAAGTGCCAAATCTGTATTGGTTAAATTCTCCTTTAAAGAAGAACCTATCTAATTTTTCTGCTATGTAATTGAATCCTTTTCTTCTGTTGTTCCGAGTGTAAATACCATTGTTGGTTGACATATCCAATAAATTATTTTTTTTAGCCCGATTTCTGAAGTCTATAACTGCTTGTGTTACCACCTGTGAGCTCCCATACTTTTCCTCCAAATTCAAGATTGCATTAAAATCACCTCTAATGATGAAGTTGTCTCTGAGGTTTGCTTCCATAAAACCATTAATCTCTTCCCATAAATTTTTCTTGTCTACTGTTTGGGTAGGCACATAAACATTAATAAGAGTAATTTGAAGATTATGTCTAATACTTTTTATTTTGCATCCCATCCAATTGTTGTTCATGACCATTATATTGAGTGCTAGTTTCTGTGGATTCCAAATGAAGCCTATACCTCATGATGCCCCATTAGATTATAGAAATGTTGTTTTCCAGTTACCAGTTTCCTTTTTAATCTATCTCCTTCTTCTTCATTCAACTTAGTTTCTTGAATTAATATTATATTTGATTCAAATAAGTTAAGGTTATGTCTTAATAAGCATATTTGCTAGGGGCATGAAGACCCCTAACATACCAAGTTATGATCCTCATTGTTCTATGAGAAGGCTCTTCCCCTTTCTTGCTTTTAAAATTTTATTTATCTTTTTCTGTTCCTTTGCTTGTCCATCTGTATATCTCAATTCCTTGAGAGATTTCCTTCCACACTTCATTTTCGGTTTACCACACTTACTCTATACTTCCTAAGTTAAATTAACACATTATTAGAATAATAATAATAATTTGAATATATTATGAATAAATTGTATTTAAAAAATTAAATTTATAATTAATTATTGATATATAATTAATTATTTTATTAATATACTATGTTTTGATTAGGTAAAAGTAGGTTTGAAGGGAACCCGAAACCCCAAACAAAAAAGAACCAAAGTCAGGAGATGGTTTTTACAATGACCAACAACCAACATAAATCAACAAAACAACAGGGACCAAACTTCTAGAAAAGACCTAGATAAAAATTTAGATAAGATCTTCAATAGCACCAGTAATAGAAGTGCCTAAAACAACAACCTCTTTGAGATAGTCTTGAATATTCTTCACAGGAAGCTGGAGGCCTGCTTTCTTAGTACTTTGTTTGGCTCTTCTACTTAGACCACTAGCCAACAATGGTGCATGACCGGTCGAGATAGCTTGATCCATAGAAACTTTTCCAATAGAAGCAGCAGAAGCCAGAATGGGCAAGGTGTTGCCAAATGCACTATGTCATATACTAAATTAATTCTTTCAATGTAACTTTTTTCATTATTAATTAGTAATCTGTAAAAAAAAAAAAATCAAGGTTTTTGATAAATCTTGCCATCTTTTTTTTTTTTGGGTTTGAAACAAGTGCCATGTAGCTAAAAATATTGCATTATGGAGAACCTTCAAAAAAGGGCTCCCATAACACAAAATGAGTTCAACCAATCATATATTTTGTATGAAATATAAAATTTGTAAACAAATTATTTTTTTAGAAATATTTTCAATTATTCAAAAAGTGTTACTTGTGATTGGTTGATAGATTTTGAACTAATTTGCAAAGTGAATACAATAGTACAAAAATGATTTGGAATTTTGGACGAGTCAAAATAAAAATGTAATCTTGAATTCTCTAGTTTTTAAATAATTTGTTTATTTTTTTTTTTTTTAGACATAAATAAAGTTGCGCATGTATCATATGGTAATACATTTAATACAAATGGTATTTACATGTTATTTATTGTGAAAATTTTGTATTATTTCTTTGGGAAAAATATTTTTTTCTTGCAAAAATTAGAATAAGCCAATCAAATGAAAGACAAATAAGAATTATATAATCATTAAAATGCAATATAACTACAAACATTAACAACTGCATTTATGAACTAAAAATTCTATCATGTATCAATTTAATTGTAAAATAGAATTGATAATAATAATTTAACAATAAAATTGTTTTTTAGTATTTGTCGTAAGGCATATAGTACTATTCCAATCACTTTCTCCTAATTAGTGATTAAATTTTCTAATATCTACCAATCAAAATTAAGGAATTTTAAATAATTTTATATAATTAATATTTTATATAGTAGAAATGCACATTCCTTTCATTTATAAATCAATGAAATTAACTAAGAGCTATTTGATTGATTGAAAAAATTGGGGTCTTATACACGGATTTCCTGGAAGCACTATGTACCTTGAAATATTCAACCAACTTTTAAGACACTTCTAACATTATAGAGCTAATTGGCATAATATAAACATTATTATTTTTTGTTGTTAAAAGTGAAACTAAAAATCAACACTTAGACATTTTTGGTTTGATTATTATCTAAAAAATAGATATATTATTATTTTCTTATATGATTTATTGGACATTTTTCTCGTCTAATTTTACTCATCTTTGCTAAAAATATTTTATTGTATTTATTGTGAGATTGTTGGGTGCAATTTAGTTGGTGAATAGTTACATAATTTGATGAATGTTTAGTTTATATAGAATATATTTTTCCTAATGATTGCTTATGTGGATCTCATTAAACTTTCATCTATTTAAGTATCTAAGGGAATTAAGGTACAATTTAAATTAATGTTCACAAATTGAAAAATACTTTCAATTTTATTAGATTAGAAGAAATTCATTTGAATAGATTAAAGAGGGAAAACACCCTCAATTTATTAAACATTATATCACACACAATATACTACTCTTACATTTTTTTTTTAATGATATTATTATTATATAACAAAATAATTAAAATTGTTATACCTTATACAATATAATTCATATAAAATATCAATCTTTGCAAATTTTTAAAAATCATATAAATCTAACCATTCAGATAATCTAAATAGCATTTCAATTAAATTATTCTCATAACCACGTACAATTAAACTTTGTTTTAGAGTTTGAATTTTACTATTTCAACTACACTTATTACTACCCTAACTTCAAATTAAATAAATGAAAATACTTATTATAATTTTTATTATTATACTATGAAAACAAATTACTATATTGTTAACAAGGCAAGTACTAGCTACTATGTGGCACTTGTTTCTTTTTCCTTCTGTTGTAGATAGATTTCCACAATCCATAAATAATGAGAGATAATAAAATTGTTTATTTAGCCGATAGTTTAGCTGATGGGCTATATGTGGAAACTTTGTTCTTGTAAAATTACTTTTTTGGCAAGAAAATTGTCAAACTTTGATCAGAAAACTATCAGCCCTTACCATTAATTATTTGCCTACCAATTTTATCTCATTCCAACTTTAACTCTTGGGTTTTTTCCTATTTATTTATTTTAATTAGCTATTATCTACACTGTTAACTCTTATTTTTTTTATTATTTATTTATTTATCTCCATTTTTAACTCTTGTATTTAATTTATAAATTAATTTATCTATACTTTTAGCTCTTATTTTTTTCTATTTATTTAGAAAATTAATTAGTTGTTATCTCCACTTTTTAACTCATGCTTTCGTTTCTTTTTATTTAATTTTGATTTTTTTATTGATTGAAGTTTTAATTTTTAAATTATTTAAATTAGTTTAGTTTTTTACTTAAAATATTAATTTTTAGTTTAGTCAATAGGATATTTGTGGGAGGGGTTCCTATTTTTTTACTATATTTTAAAAAAATATTTCTCATATTAATTTTTAAAGATATTTTTTCACAAGTAGTTAAATTGTGATATTGTTTTTTATTAAGTAGAACAGGTTTTAACGGGTGTCTAAAACCTCACAGTAAACAAAATAATACCGAATTAAAGTTTAGAACATAAAGAAGAACAACAATAAACAATAGGCCAAGGAAGGCCACATACCAGTCCTATGAGTAAGCAACCTCTAAAGGAGTAGACAAACCCAGCTAAACTACAAAAACTAGGGGAAAAAAATAGAAAAGCCAATAGAACAAATCAAGGCATCTTTGACCAACTCAGCTGTCTTGAGCTCCAACTTCTCCATGGTCTTTGTTGCTTCAGTCATCAGCTGATTTTCTTCTGGGCTATCCTCCTTGTCCCTCTTCCTCTTATTCGATCTCGCTTTATAGCTTGGGCTGTCATCCACTTTAGGAGCCCTATTTTCCTCGCTGACCAAGTCAACTTTCCCATCTGTACCAACCTCCATCATCTCTTGCATTTTTTTAATATTATCATTTAATCCTTTGATAATATTAAGGCTCTAGTTAGCCAAACTGTGAAGAGTGCACTCCATCCTATCCAATCTCTTATCCATCTCAGTGACCCTAGTTTCTAGAATGCTAATTTTGTCAGAACCATCATTTCCTTCCTTCCCTTCCAACCCCATAACCCTATTCTTTAGCTCTTCAGTTTCATGGAATATCCACTTGATTGACCCAAAGTTATCCACCATGTTGTTGCAGACATTATTGAGGAGATTCATCCCCACTTCCCTAGCATTGTCGCTAAGAACCACCATTGTCGGATCAATTAGTTCCTCTAGATGGATTTTACCATCATCGCCCTCTAAGACCTTAGGATGTATAATCTAACAATGCTCATCTTTGCAGTTCGAGACTCGAAGTTCTGCCAGACCTTTTCTTGCCCTTAGAGACGAAAGTTATAGTGGTTTTCTCCTTACCATAATCCTTATTCCCAAACCTTGCCAGAATCCTGATCAGCTTCACTTTCAATTCCCCTTTTCGTCTTTGTCGGGCTTTCCACCTTCCTGTGAGCCTAAACCTTGCTAGTACCCTCCTCTTTCATAGCAGTCTCCTCTTTCATATCCATCCCCTCATCCTCTTCATTATAATTGCTGAATTAACCTCAGACTTGAAACTTTTACCTGTCGAGCCTTTTCCAATCCTTTTCTTCTTGCGCTTTCCCAAATCCTTAATTATCTTGGCCACCTCCTCATCATTGTCCAAGTGGAGCCCTGCACTATCCTCAATGTTAGAAGGGAGATACGAGCTTTCTATGTCATCTGAGGACTCCACTTTGTGGGTAATAGATCTACCATAGGTTTGAGCCTTGAAGTGCTCGTAGATTAGTAACAACACTTCCTCATGGAAAGCTGGATTAGCATACGACTTCTTCTTATAACCCATTATATTCTTATTAACAGAGGAGAGGAGGTAGTAGGGTATGGAGATTTTCGTGCCGTACCTGAAGTGGTTAAGGATGACAAAGTGATGAGTACGAATTTTGTCATACCTTGTATCCAATGTAATGTAAGAAATAATCGCCCTCAGGATGAACCTCCAGAGTTTTTTAATTGAGTCTGGTTCATAGTACGCTCCCATCTTCACCAGTTCTTTCATCTCCTTGGCATCTTTAACAAAATCTTTCAAAATCTTTCATTACATTAAGGGAAACTTTCTTGTCCTTGAAGAATTTGATTCCCTTGACAAAAGAGCTAGTGACCTCCGCTATGACGGCTTCATTTACCCAAAAATTGACCTCGTCAATCTTAACTTTCCCATTTTCCAGGACGTGACCATAAGATCAGTTGCCTTAAGGTTCTGGTCATGCAATTTCTCAATGAACTTGGGAAATACCACCATCCCTTAGTTTCTCTCATACCTTTGACCGCCTTTTCCATTTTGCTACCTTGTCCTTCAGCTCTCTACGATGCCTTTCACCCACCATCTTGTTGTTTAGAGTATAAATTTTCTACAACCTCCGATAACTAAGAACTAATTGCATATAAACTCACCGAAACAAAGCATGTCTTTGTTCTTGGGAATGTAATAGAAATTATGCTTATCAATCACCCATAAAGCATGCCAAAAAGCCTCTTAATTAAGATAACTCGTGTTCGGCCTGTGCTTAGCTCTCAATAAAATTAATGTGATTTTGACATCATTACCTTTCATTATTACTCTTAATATTACCCATCCTCCCATGGATTTTGTCAATCTCTATCATGCTTTTTACTACCACCAGAATCACGTCGTTGTTAATCTACTTGTATGATGTTTCCCTTTTGACCGCCTCTTTGGCCATCCAGTTAGCAATTGAGTTAGCCTCTCTGTACTCATGCGATACGTGAACCCTTTCGAAAGTGAGCAGGATTTGTTTGGTTGCTTCCACCTTCTTGATTGACCAGGATGAAGGATGCTCACCTTTTAGGCATTTTATGATGTTGTTCAAGTCCCCCTCAAGCCAAAGGCATTTAACGCCAATATCCTTAGCCAACATAGTAGTTTGAAGGGCAACACATGCCTCATCGAAGTGGTTGGTTTGGTGCCCCAGAGGGAAGGTAACTATTGCTATACCATAACTGTAGCAATTACGAATCACTCCACCACTGTCAGCTTGCCCTAGGATCCCTATTGCCGTCCCATCAAAATTTGCTTTGTGCCAACTCACAGGGGGCAATGTCCATTGACATTCCTCTCTTCTTTTTTGTGTGGCATTACTACACCTGGTGTCTCTTGCAAATAGGTTGGAACCCTTGCAAAAAATGGAGTTCTCCAAAAGGGCATTAAGAATTTTACCCGACACAATCTTGGTGGGAAGGCTAGCTTCCCTGAATATTTGATTATTGTGTTCTTTCCATATTCCCCAACTAAAGTAAGGCAAAGCCCATTTGCTGATGTCTTGAAGACTAGGACCCTTTCACAAGTCATCCCATTGCCTAAGGAATGCAATAATCATAGCAGGGGCACAACGATCCAACCCAAAAACTTGGCTGAAAAAAGTCCAAACTTCTCTCGTGAAAGAGCAATGAATAAATAGGTGATCCATAGTCTCGGCCTGATTTTTGCAAAGGACACATCTATTAGGGATGTAATGACCCCTTTTGATGAGATTTTCAATAGTACGCACCTTGTTCTGGAGGAAAAGCCAAAAGAAAATATTGATTTTAGGTAAGGCCAGGGTGCCAAGCCTTTGCCCATATTGGTTTGGAATCCTGTTTCAATTGAGCTTGGTACCCCAAGGCCACTGAGTAGATGCCAAAAAAAGTTTTCTCCCACAATTACTGGTCCTAATCCTCATTCAAAATCACAGTGTCAAGGATAATTATCAAAGGTTTGAGCTCCTCGGAGATTAAGGAAAGGTCTCTCCATTCTTTGCCTAATCCGTAGTCATTGACTTTGCTGCCAAACCTTTGAATGCAAGTATTAGCCCATCTATCAAAATCTAGAAGATTGAGGAGAGGCCCCTAGATAAGCCACTTTTTCTACCAGAACATTATCTTTGTACCCTTACCCACTCTCCATTTCGCCTTGCTTTTGGTCATTTCTCTAGCTTTGAGCACACCATTCCAAATGTAAGGGCCCTTAGTATTGGCGTCTTCATTGAATAATTGTCTAATGGAAGGTCTCCCAAGGTATTTATCTTCCATGATATCACACCAATCTCCCTTGCTAGAAAACATTCTGCAAATATGTTTGGCTTGAAGGGCTTTATTGAAAGGTCTCAGTCTTCTGATTCCCAAGCCCCCTAAGTGTTTGGGGAGGCATACATTGTCCCAGGCAATGAGAGGAAATCTCTTGTGTTCCTCCAAACCATACCAGAGAAAATTCCTTTGGATCTTCTCCAATACGTCAACATATTTGCAAGGAATCCCAAATAGGCTCATTACATAAGTTGGAAGATTCTGAAGGGTACATTTAACCAACTAAATTTTGCCAGCTTGGCTTAGGGTTATACCCTTCCAGCCAACCAATTTCTTATTAAACCTATCAATAAGACTAGTCCAAAAAGAATCAGGGGTTTGAGGCCCATAGGGAGACCCAACTAGGTTGAGGGAAGGCTACCTATGCCACATCCCAAAATATCAACTATCTTCCTCTGTCTCATAGCCAAAGTATTGATGAAGAAGACAAAGCTACTTTCAAAGCTCCATATATCCTATTTACAGAAATCATCCTTCACAAGCACTTAGTGCTAGAATGATGAAGAGAATGGGCAAAAGGGGGTAACCTTGTCTTAACCCCCTTGATGTTTTTAAGAATGCAGAAGGAGATCCATTGACCAAAATAGCCAAAGAGGAAGTCTAGATCAGCTGGTTGATAAGCTTGCAAACCTTTGAATCAAACCCAAAGGCTCTAAGGACCTTAAAGAGAAAAGACTAGTCCACCTGATCATAAGCCTTGGACAGATCAAGCTTTAGGAGAAATCCTTCTCTCTTGCCTTCTTCCAAGGAGTGGATGACTTCACAGACAATGATAATAAAATCCAGGAATTGTCTTCTTGGAACAAAACCAGATTGCTAAGGAGCAATAATCAAAGGGAAAATCTTGATAATCCTATTAGTCGGGACTTTAGAAATAATCTTATAGAAAGAATTTTAGAGGTTAACGGGTTTGAAATGATCCATAGAGTCCACCCTTGACATTTTAGGGATAAGCACTAAAAAGGTAGCATTCACCTCCTTGAGCAAACTTTTAGCTCCAAAATACTCTTGAACCATGTTGATAACATCCTGATGGACCACTTCCCAGAACAAGTGAAAGAAGAAAGTAGGAAAACCATTTGGGCCTGAAGACTTGTCTGCAAGGAGAGAGAAAACAACTTGATCAATTTCCAGAGGGGAAGGAATAACCTCTATCATGGAGTTATGTTCAAGCCAGATAAAAAATGGAATGTTGGCTAAAATATCCTGCTAGTCCCCATCCTCAAGATTAATGTCTTTGGTTAGAAGATTGGAGAAGAAGGAGACAGTCTCTGTCGCAATGTCTTTTTCATCCTCCAAAACAACATACCCCTTCTTGATGCTATTGATTATGTTATGAACTCTATGCTCTAGAGTGGAGATATGGAAGAATGTAGTGTTCTAGTCCCCCTCTCTAAGCCAAACAACTCTTGATCTCTGTCTCCAGAAAGCCTCTCTTGCCCAATTATATTGTGAAGATCAGTAAGAATGATTTTTTCCTTCTCCAACCTCTCCTCATTATAACCCTCCTTCCAAATAGAACCCTGAATAATATTGAGGTCCTCTGAAATCCTGGCTTTGGATTGGAATATGGTACCAAAATCTGACTTATTCCACTTCTTAATATTGAGTTTGACATTTTTAAGCTTCTTGGTCACTCTAAACATGGCAGTGCTCTCTATGTGAATGTCCCACCACTTTGAAATATGAAGCGAGATATCTGGGTGGGAAGTTCATATTCTTTCGAATCTGAAGGGGAAGTTATGTTTAATAGCAACGAGATCCAAAGCGAGAGAAATAAGAGAGTGATCTGAACCAATCTAAGCCATAAGAGATAAATTACAATAGTAGGAATTCATCCAATCTAGAGATAAGTTGTGATATTGTTATCAGGGTTTAATTGTGTAGTTTTTTAGTCAAACTCATTGACTTATGCTTAATGAGTAGTGATTTACAAAAATCCATCTCTCGTGATAATAAATAGAACACTTAGCAATCATTGGATAATAATTTTTTAGATAATAATTTATTAATATACAATAAATATTATTTATTTGATTTATTACAAAATTAAATTAAATTTTACTTAAGTAATCAGCTCCTAGTTGCAAGCACAAAAGTAAACAAGGACGCATAGCGTCAAGTTCCTGCCGAAAGCTTATATGATCAACCTATTAAAAATATATGCAATATAGCTATGTTAGTAGAATTTCAATTGATTTCTTTATACTTATGTATGTTTAAAATTAAATTGTGATCTAGAATGTTCAATTTGCTACTTTTAGAAAGGAATTTTATTCTAGCACTAATATATTTTTATTAGTATTTTACAACTTTTATTAAACGTTATTGTTACTTTTTGTAAATAGGAAATATAAAGATATAAAAATATGATATAAATCTTTATTGTTTTATTTGTTAAATTAAATCACATTAATGGTAGCTATAAAGCTTTAATTGGAAGGGAAATAAAATTGGAATAGGTATTCTAACTTTGGCCCAAATCATTTTACCCAATAAGTTTGCTACAGGAAAGCTATAAGAAAGAAAAATTTAGAACTACAAAATACATGCATACAACCACGTTTGGAGTTGCATGTCAATCAAGTTGCATAGGATTGGGGGAAAGATTGTAGGTATGAAATTGTATATATAACTGTGGATGCATTTCAAGGCAATAATTTTGTATGCATTTTATATCATCATTCTTTTCTCTGACGTTGCTCGGTGCTAGTCAGGCTATGGAGTTTCCTAATCTTTTCGCTAATGCTCAATACTTCTTATTATTTACTTTAAGTAGCTCAGTGCTCCTTAAGGCCATAGATATTTCCATTCACTTATTTCTCTAGTTTCTGGAATAGTTCCATAGACAACTTCATTGCTAGAATCATAATTCCTTTCAAAACATGTTTGAGGAGCACATGAATGGTGTCTCAATGGTCTCAAAAGGTTTTGATCATCTTCATCCTCATAGTGCAGTTTTATTTGTGGCCTCTTATTATGGTGGTTTGTAAAAAGAAAGTTGTTCATACTTCAGCATCCCGACAAAGTACTTGATGGTTGGAACTTTGTGAAATGTGCAACCATAAAATCATATAATTGAATGGTTACCAACCATTGTAAATCGATGAACACACAGATGCTTTGAAAAAGCGATGGTGCTCTTTCAGGAAAGAGTGATTATATCATTTCCTTGACACCTGTAGCAAAACATATTGCTAGGGGCGGATGGATTTGAAAGAGTAAATTGATTAAATTTTGGCACAAGAATTTCTGATTTGTTTTTTGTTTGATTTTGTTGTCCGTTTTCAACTATATTAAATTACATAACTCAAGAGAAACCCCTAAATCTTTTGCCCCAGCTCTAGTTAGTATTGGAAATTTGTTGAAAAATTAGGGGGCAATAAGGATGATGTTGTCCAAGCTTATATTAGAGATTTTCCCATAGAAAAGCCCCAATAATCCACATGATCCTGGAAATAATAAAGATAATAATAATAATCAGCCTGTCCAGAAGCGACTATTCACACCGGTTTACCACAACTGCTGCTTTCATGATATAGTTTTTTTTTTTTTTTTTTTTCAGACAAATTATCTGTCCAAAGTTGACGCATGGTTATCACATTCATTACACAATCCTCACTAAAATCACTATTGCGATCTTTTACATCTTCTTATGAACGACAAAATGAGAAAACTTCTGGAACCCTAGCAAAATTCTTTGTGTTTGGCATTGAAGCGGTTGATGACTAAAAATTACTATTCTATATTTCTAATTTCTCAGATTGTTAATAACATGGAAATGAATGATTTAGAGACAACAATGGAATTGCATTGTAATCGATGGGAAGAACATATATCCAGGTGAAAATTGAACATGTGGTGTGAAGAATGAAATTAAAATTAAAATTTGTAGGAAAAATTCCAAAAGTCCCTTGAAAAATAGAGCTTTGAAAATTAGTGCATACCTAGAGCTCATGATCCGTGTGGTTTTCTTCAAAGCACAAGCTTGAAATCGCTCAGAAAATTATCTGAAAGGAATCGTCAATTTTATTTTTTCTTCCTGAAAGTAAGACATGACAATGCACAAAAATATAAATTAGCTCAAAGTAAGACATGGCTATGCGCACGAAAAACACTGTAATGATCTTAGACAAAAGGACCGACTTTTTATTTATGTCAAAGAAAATGCTGGAATGATCCAGATAAAAGGAACCACTCTTTATTTATGACAATTTAATGCCAAAACTAAATAGGACGAGCAAACAAATATATATTAATGTCCAACAACTATTTATTACTGTCAATTTAATGTCAAAAAGTAAAAAAGACACACCAACCACTGGCACACTGACACACATTGAATCCAGATTGATTTTCGTAGAACACTGCATTAAATTTTAATAGTGACCACTGCACAAATCTTTTGTGAAGGCACACCGACATCAGAAACAAATCTTGAGTACAGATCTTTCCGACCCTTTCAAAGTGCAATTTGACTGAGTGAGTTTTGACAGTATTAATAATTGTGACTGTGCTAGCACTAGCACTAGCACTGTGCTATATGTTTGCACAATACAATTCAATAGAAAAACTTTATTTTTTGATCAATTAAAAGTTTCAAAGAAAAAATTGAACACTGACTGTTCACGGACTGTTCACTGTATGCACAAATATTTATATAATGAAACATCATATTTGAATAAGAATATGTAATAATTCAAACATTTAATTGGTTGAAAAAATTCAGAATAAGCATCTCATGGATTCTATAGTATCCTGCTAATAATTATAAATTAATACTTATAAATTAAAACCATATTGAAGAAAGCGCATATGATCATTTCAGTGTATGTGCCTATTTAATATGATTAATGCTATAAAAAAACAATGTCTGCAATCATATGCGAATCAACAACAAAAACTATTTAATACATTTAATACGCTTGCAGTAAAGATACGTTACTAGAAATCTACAGAGAGCTCTATGCTCGTGAGATCAATAAAGGACTGGTATGAACACATTAAATATGTTCCTCCATTTTTCTTTATGGCTCATAATACCCGTGATTGCTATTACTGATGAGGTTTTGCCTTAAATGCTCCCCTCCCTGATACCCACGGGAAATGCTTGAGAATATTGATGAGGATATATATACACATTGAATATCTCCTCTGATCAACAGCAGAAAGACGTTTGATCGGATTGGCAGGCGCAGCAAACATTAAAATAATAGGGGATTTGTTGAAGAATTCGTCCGTTGAAAGTGTTGGTAATCAATGCAGATTTCCCAACTTCATTATCATGAGCGATGATTCGGAAGAAAGGTAATCCATTTCAAATGCCACCAGATCTAGCAGAGCCCTAGAAAATATGTACTTACATACTCATATTATATTGGATGTATTTATACAACTACCAAATGAAAAAAATCAGATTTATCAGAACAAAAGAAGATTGTTAATCTAGGGAAAAATTCCCCAATTAGTAATAATTTAAATGCCTTCGAATTTTGGAGATCTTTACCAATCATATACTGCATCCATACATCACGGACAATATTTATATCCACATGAAAAATGGTGATATAATTTCCTGTAAATTCTTTGGTAACCTACTAATTCTTTTAAAGTATTCTTGTCTTTACTTTAATGGAGTCCCCTATGATTGTTGGGCCTTTATTTGTTTCTTTGTAAGCCAAGCATGCTCACCATCAACAGTCACTGAAACACTGCTACAATTAAAAACCTTTTGTGCCCTAGGTAGGTTAGAAAAGCATAAACCCTAGACCCTAAAACTGGACCGTCACTCTGGCTTTATGAACCGTATAGATTTCAGTAGTACCGTTTTCTACGTCTTCAAACCCTTAGTCATGCTTTTGTTTTTCAAAGGAGTTTAGGCCAATTTAACTTAGAATGCCCCCATTAAAGACGACCCCATACTTGAGCCCTTTTAAGCACACTCTTCTAGGCTGCCTGATGTTCTTGTATCCGTGATCTCTGCCCTTTTAACTTATCCTCGAAAGGAGAGATGGAAGCTTTCTGGATTAGTTTCTTCTTATGTTTTTCTCATCTCTTTCCTGCATCCCTAGGATTTACAATTATCTTACCAGACTCTCCCGGCAATCTGGTGAACACCCCACAAACGGGCTACACCATGAACATGGACAAGGCCCATACAGACTCTAGAGAGCAAAAGGCGGTCTATGAAATCATGGCTGCCACTGGCAATGGTTGGGCTAGCAGCATCCCAGATGTGTGCAAAGGCAGGTGGCATGGGATCGAGTGTATGCCTGATCAATCTAAGGTCCTCCATGTTGTTTCCCTTTCTTTTGGAGCTCTCTCAGATGACACTGCATTCCCAACCTGTGACAACACTTCTTTCATCTCACCCGCCATAACTCACCTCCCCCATCTCAAGAGACTCTTCTTTTACCAATGCTGCAAAGGCAATCCCCAGCCCATACCCAATTTCATAGGGTTGCTGAACAATTCTTTAGAGTCATTGGTCTTGAGGGAAAATGGTCATGTAGGGAGCATCCCTTCAGGGTTAGGCAACCTCACCAAATTGCATACTCTTGATCTCCATGGCAACAATCTCAATTCCGCCATCCCCACTGAGCTCGGTGGGCTGACTCGTCTACAACTGCTGGATCTCAGCAAAAACATGCTGGCAGGTCAGATTCCTACAAGCTTTGAATCCCTTACCAATATCAATATCCTTGACCTTAATCACAATCTTCTCTCTGGACCTATCCCAGACCAGCTTAGAGGCCTGAATTTGTTGAGAAAGCTGGACTTGAGCTTTAACCAATTAGGTGGCACCGTGCCACCATTACTTGGGCATTTGAGGAGCCTTATTTTATTGGATTTAAGCCACAATTGTCTCTCAGGCAGGCTGCCTGACTCCCTAGGGGACCTCAAGTTATTGCAAGCACTGATTTTGCAGGGGAACTCCATTGATGGACCAATTCCGGAGGCTGTTGGAGGCCTTGGGGAGCTGATGATCATGGTCCTTTCCAATGCGGGGCTCAAGGGACCTATCCCTTGGGCTCTTGGAAGTTTGACAAAGCTCAGAGTCTTGCATTTGGACGGGAATAAACTGAATGGATCCATACCCACAAGTATGGGGAAGATGAACCATCTCAGCGAACTGAAAGTGAATGGAAATCTACTTACAGGCCCTGTTCCATTCAGTAGGGAATTCATGTGGAGATTAGGTAGAAGGTTGAAGCTTGCCAATAATCCTGGCTTATGCTATGGGCCTATCGATGCAAGGGAAGAGACAGATTCTTCTTTTCTCTCTGGCATCAAGTACTGTTCTGAACATAGGGCATCTGGTCATGCCTCAACTAAAGCAGCTCCTCCAATAGCATCTCATAGGCCAGAAATATCCCCGGATTCAGCAAAACATCCTGAAGCTTCTTTAGCCCATTTAAAGTCATCTTATTGGCCCATGTTGGTTAACATCTTAGAACCACTATTAGTTCTCATGACTCTCCTGCTTCAGTGCTAACAAGGCAATACAATATATGTTATTGTCGCGATGCTGACCTGCCAATCAATCAAATGGTGGTGTGTTGTAAATAATTGAGTTATTAAAGCTTAATAGCTAGAGAGGGGTTGCCTACAGTCATGGAGTCCCTTATGGTGGCCATGTAAGGCAATGAGTAAATAATCTATCGGAAGTGTATAACCCACTGTATAAAACATCATACTGAGTAAGTATTTATGCTTATCTTTTGGAATGTAGATGCAGTCATTTCCAAGTAGTAGCCCGTGTCTTGATTTCATTCAAATAAGCTCTATCAAAATATCAATGGAATCTTCAATCTCTAGTGATGACGAGAATACGTTGTATGTTTCTCTTTTAAATTTAAAAAGAAGGCAGAAATGTTAGATTGGTGATTTTCAAGCTCATTTGTGGTCAAGCTCATCTGTGGGAAAGAGAGGCCAGTGCATTGGCAATGCAAAGGATACAACCAGACACGATTTTATGGTCTACTAAGTTATCATGATAAAATATATTACAAGTGTATATTAGTTAAGCAAGAAAATCATTTTAAGATTTTGTTTAGCTGTTTGGTTAGAGTTTAGTTTTATGATTATTATAATTTTAAAAATATGTTATAAAGAAATGTGATAATTAAATTTTGTTTTTGATTTATAGATGTGGTGTTTTTTTTAACTTTCTATATATGTATATAATATCTACAGCTACAGAGATAAGTAATAAAATGCTTGTGTGACATTTTTTCTTTTGTAAAATATCATGTTTAATTTTTGGAAATGAATGCATAATTATTGGAGTATTTTGGTAGAGCGACCTACACTTCAACCCTCCTTATCACACATTATAGATTGTGTATGGTTTTTGCTAGAAATGACTCTTATTTTAGCTCAACATATTTGTTTGATGATGCACTTAAAGATTAGAAGAAGAAGGTTGAGGATGATCAATCATCACATAAGATTACAAGTTATGGAAGTTAGTGTCTTCTGTGAAATAAAGTTTGAAGTGATCTTAGATTTCACCAATAGGTTCCTATGCAAAAACACCCTTATTTGGTACATTGAACAAGGTTTGGCCTACTCTATATAGTTTGAAGGCATGTATTGATAAGGTGTAGAGGCCTATATTGAAGGGGGGAATTATTATGATACCTTGCCTTGAAGGTTTCCTCACAATATTGTGTATGTATGCATTTGACCACTACAATATTGTTTCTTTAGGACTATGGTTTTAAGAGGACATGTTCTATACTCCAAAGAATGGTACTTTGGTATTCAATTTTGTCTACTCCTATTTAGGTTACTTGCTATGTCTTCCTTGTATTCTTTGACACGAGTTTGGCTTGCAATAATAGATAGGGAACTCCTTCCACAAAACTTTGAGAATTATTTTCCTAATTCTATGAATTCTTTTAGCATTGCCTTAAGAAAAATTGTGTTGAAATGGATTTACCAAAAGATTTACCTAAATTGGTTTCATTAAAAACTTTGTATGTTCATGGTCTCAACTTTTCAATTTTGTGAACAACTCATTTAGGAGCTCACAAATGTTTCAAATATAGATGCTTTTCCTTTTCTTGCAAAAGTTTGGAGAAATTCAAGGAAATTGTGGCTAAAAGGATGCAATTCCTTTCCTATAAAGAATTGAAATGGTAGAGATGTCTCCAAATACATACTATTTGCATATCTTTTTCTTGGGGTGGATGTTCAACACCCTTCTCTATAT
Source organism: Cupressus sempervirens (assembly GCA_028749045.1). Lineage (NCBI taxonomy): Eukaryota > Viridiplantae > Streptophyta > Pinopsida > Cupressales > Cupressaceae > Cupressus > Cupressus sempervirens. Next base: position 801,988,182 of record CM053783.1, on the reverse strand, counting down.
TGTAGCAAGTTCCTTGTTAATCTTATAGATTAAAAAGAAATCAACAAATTAGATGTTGGTTAAAAAGTAGAAATCTCCTCCCGAAAACTATAACCCTCAAGAAAAAATGACACTATTGATTCATTCAAAAAATACTTAATTGTTTGTCTAGATAAGATAAGATAAATTTATTAATGCCCAAGAGGAGACCAACGAGGGTCTAAGGGACTGGAAACAGTACAAAGAGCAAACACCAACAGGGGGGAACACTAAATGGTGTTAGCAGAAATAACTTGAAAGCAAAACAACAAAAGAACCAAGAAAAGGAATAACAACAAAAGAACCAAGAAAATGAATAACAACTAAGAACTCCCCACAGGCGAGAAGTAGTCCATAATGGAAAGGTGGGCATTAGAATAATCAGGTACTATGGAAGGTCGCCTCTAAGGTCTACTAAGGACGCTGCCTGGTGTGATCTCTATGGGGTTTCTCAAATTTGGTGTGAATCGAGAAAGTGTAGGGAGTTCGCTTCAATTGGTAGGGACCGTAGGCCTAAAGAAAGAGTGATGAGTTGTGTAGGGGTTGATGTCGAGCAAAGTTGGAGTTGTATAGTGTGCTCACGAATCTGCATGGTCTCTTGAAGGTAGAGTGCAAGATAGTGTTGGTCAATATATATGAAGAATGAGGGAAGAGACCGACACTCTCTAAACAAATAGTAGAATCTCCCTCTTATCTCATAGTAAATGAGACAACGTGTCATGTCCCCATTTTGGAGGCAATTTGATTTAATTAATTTAATTAATTAGGTTGTCCAAAATAATGAATATTTTATGAGGATGACTAATTAATTATTTTAATTAAATAAATAAGTGGTATTAAGTTAATTATTTATAAAGTTATCAAATAAATAAATATTAAAAGGTAATTTTATATTTAATTAATTTAATAAAGTGACTTGAATTATAAAATATTTTATAAAGTCACTTAATATATAAAATAAAATAATGTTCTAGAAGTTTCTAGAGAAAGTGGAGAAAAAAGAATAAATAGGCACCCTGAGTTTCATTCTGATCATCTAGTTTTTTATTTCTCTCTTGACATCAAATTGTGATTCAGTCACATAGTCTATTGTGGAGCCAAGTGGTTTCAGATAGTTAGTTGATCTTTGGGAACAAAAACTCCCTTGGATTTGCATAACTGAGGAAGTGAAATATCTTCTGAAGGGTTGCACATTTGGAGGTGATACTTCAGTCACTTCAGCTAGGGCATCATTGGGCCTAAGGCCATTTTCAACATTTCAGCATTTCAGGAGGCATTTTTAGCAGAGCCGAAATTATTGGAGGTCATTTCTAGTAGGTCCGAAATTATAGAAGTCATTTTAAAGCAGTCTGAAAAAAGCAGGCCAAAAAAGAAGTCCGAAAAAAGAAAAGCAGAAGGGGCAACATTGTAGAAAATTATTACAGCCATCTACAATCAGGTTTTTCACTTCTCATTTGGCATATTTTCTAAGAAATGTAGGTTTTCAGCTGAGTACAAAATATAGCTTCAACACTTCACTATTTTCATATTGTACTTGTCTTTGTTTGCCATTTGACATTATTGATATCAAAGGAAGGCTAAGATTTTGCAATTGAAAGAGCATTGTAATTTTTAGACTATCTATATTGCAAACCTAGAGTTTGATGATCAGCTTATTAGTTTGCATGCCAATTGTTTGACAAAATGTCAATTGGCTGTAAGTTCTCTTTTTGGCATAAATAATGTTATAATTTTGCATACTAAGTGTTTATATTAATGCCACTTGGTTGTAAGTGCATTAATGCCATCCTAGGTTGCATCCAAAGTATTTGTCATAATTAGTAATTGCTGTAGCTGCATATTGCAAGTAGTTTAAGTCACATATTTGTATTGAATATTGCCAAAATTAGTTGCACATTCATGTTAGGTCATTGTTTAGACAATCTGGAGTCTTTTGTAAGCTTTCTCTTTGATGCAAATCGAAACAAGAGTTATTGCAGCAATCTGAAAAGTTATATCAGTCATATGACCCCTTGTATGCAAAGTGTTTGACGAAATTTCAAACAACTGAAGTATAAAGATTTTTGGTGTTTGAAGAAGTTATAACCTATTGGGGTTATTACAGTGTTATCAGAGCGGTTTCCTGCCAGCCTGATTGGGTTATTTCAGATTGAATTCAATTATTAGTATGGCTTTAACAGGAGACACATATTTGGAAGAAAGAATGCACAATGTAAAGAAGAAATTAGATTGTCCATTTTAGCAAATAGAGGACCTTCTAAGAACTTTGGAGGAGTTGGAAACTTATTTAGGCAAGTTTGATCAGTCAAGACCTGATGCTATGCAAACAACTTTATCTCCAGCATTTGGTTCGTTGGTTAAGCCCCGATTATTGAGACATCATGATGAGGTAATAAGACTTACAACTCTCTCTTGCATTAGTGAAATCATGAGGATAATAGCCAGCCTTGATTCTTATGATGATCAAATTATGAGAGAGATACTTCATGCCATGGTAAAAAGCTTCGAAAAGTTGGACAACATCCGGGACCCTTATTTCACACAGAGGGCAAGATTACTTGAAGTATTTGCGAGGTGTAGATTTGAAAATATTATGCTGGCAATAGGTTGTATTGGTGACATTCGCAGGATGTTTAATACATTTTGGAATATTACAGACAAGTTTCATCTCAGCAGGGTATTGGCATCAATGCACTCCATCATGTTCACAATCCTATTTGAGGAGGAGGATGAAATTTCTAAACTTTTGGCAAAAGACTTATGGTATGTTTGGACAAAAGAGAGGAATTTGTCACCTATGGCACGTATGTGGTTAAAGAGCCTGATTGATAGGCCTAAGGATCATACCTTCCCTATGACAAGTAGAAACTTGTATGAGGAGTTTAACAGACATGCAGATTCGATACAGGGAGACATTAGTACATCTTCAGGTAATGGTTTATCTGCATCATCTTCACAGGCAGAAGGGGTTACAAATGTTGTGTAGGTTGAGCCAGTTGCATCAGAAGGTGATATCACAAGCACACCGGATTGCGTGATTGACACAGATAGTGATTACAATACAATTGGGCTGGATGAAGTTACAACAGTTGAGGATACTGTCATGTTTGAGGATAGTACAGTTGATCAAAAAGTGAGCATTTAGGACTTTGCAGAAAATGAGTATTAGGCACAGTTGGATGCTTCTTCACATGAGATAGAGGCTAGTAGCTCTTCACTTGGTTTGGCAAGCCAGCTGAAGACAAGGGACAAGGATATTGTCGCGGCTTTATCTCATCATGACAGGATGCATGGATTGATTGAGAATCACATTTGGATGATTCAACTACAAGAGAGACAGAAAGGAGTCACAATAGGTTCTTCTTGTGTTGACTTACAGGCGATTAGGGAAGGAATGGGAACGATGAAGTTGAGTTATTTATATCTTCTATCAGATCGTGACCATCTTCTTAGCTTTGTCGGAGACTATTCAGATGCCTTGAGGAGGAAGGAGGAGGAAGTTGACAGGCTTTCTCGCGAGCTTGAGGACACTCGAGCTTCTTTGGTGAATACTCCATTGGCATTACAGGACTGGGAGAGACATGGGGATAAGCATGGCATGGAGTTGAGTTTAGTTTCATCTTGCACTCCTGATACTCATCTTTTTGCAGCACATAAATCATATGTGGTCGTTGATAATGTTGTGAATTCATCTTGCATTCGCATACAGGATACAGGGACAATGTCAGATAGGTATGTGGAGTTAGTCGGTATTGGTCATATTACTCAGCTGAGGAGTTTGCTTGAGTTACCAGCTGATTCTAGTTTACAGATATGGACTCGAGATTGTTTCATTGGCGTTTGGGATTCAGTTGACTGGAGATCTTTAACACTTTTTGGTAGCAGTGAATGTTTGGGTGCTAGCATGGATTTGATTAGCAGATTACACGGTGTTATTTTTTCTTGTGCCAACAGCTTGTTCGATGTTGGTATTAGTTTTTATACACCAGTGTTGGGCTTTGTTCATATATCCAGTCAACCATTCTTGCTGGAATGTGTTGACGATCTTTCATATTTAGCAGTGTGTACAGATGAGTCCCAGGATCATATTGGCATTGATGACATCCAGGAGGATGCAGTAGGCAGTTTTGAAGACTTAGTTTCCTTGGCAGTTTCTTTTGGTATAGAGGAGTTGGACAACAGTGCTACAGACTTTGATACTCCCTATGTTGATATGGGCTTTGGAGTTGATTCGCAGGATATGGATGGTAATACTCTAGAGACCAGTAACTTTGAGGATACTCCTTTAGACAGTGCGTCAGAGGAGGTTTGTAGGAGACAATGTAGCCAGTGCCATCATGTGTCTAGTTAGTTGAGAGTTAGTGAGTGAGACATTTCTATCGCTTGCCAACATTTTGACGCTGCTCGTCAGTTGTTAGCAATTTATGGATGGGGTTCTCCTACTAGTGATGAACAGGGAGGTAGTTATCTTTCCTTGATAGAGATCCACTCTTTATGGGAGGCTATTCGGATTTTGAGACAAAATTATATGCAGTTGGTAGCCGACAAAGATTATCTTATGGAGTGGGGGCGTACAACGTACGATGCATTATTGGCCAAGGAAGATGAGGTGAGTGAGCTTACTCAGCAACTTGAGGTGACTTCTAAGATTCTTGAGAGTACACAGTTGGCTTTCAAGGAGTCACAGTTTCATTTGGCTAAGGTGACCATGGAGTTAGAGCGATTGTAGTCTTTACCATATTCTGTATAGTCACAAGCTGTGGTGTCTGGTGATCCGAAGATGTCCATGGTTGAGATTGTCAAAGACAATGGAGATGGGGATGCATCCATCCTTGATACTAACATTGGCATATTGGGTTCGTTCCCACTAGAGTTAGGTTTAGTTGAGTTGGGTGCTGCAGCAGATTGTTGTGGTATGCCTGACATGGTGGTGGCCTCTAGCACTGATGGGACAGAGACTAGAGATGTATCAAAGATCATGTGTGATTTTGGTGAGCCGGCAGTTGGCATGATTCCTGCTAGTAATACTACTCCCTTGGCGATGTCTTCGGAGGTAGTATTCAGTTCCAGTTTGGTTAGTGATCGATTGCAGTTAGTTTCCTCTGGATTGCAATCTGAGCCACTGATTAAGATTGGCGCATTCTATCGGCATTACACTGTGAGGTATGCTTATCAATTTACCTTTGATGACCATGTTGATGAGATGATGATACATAGATGTACTTTGGTTCCTAGTGCTTGTCATCATTTATGGGATGGTTTGATGCCTCGGGATGAGAGTTGTGATGGGCATGACATGGCGATAGGTTCTGCGGTTGACAACTTGATAATACATGACTTAGAGTAGGAGTTTGGGAGTGATGCTTCAGCGGTTGTTGTTATTGATTCTACTCCTTTGGCTATGACATCTCTTGACTTAGCTGGTGATCAGTCACAGTGGGTTGTATCACTTGTTCATGGTGAGTTGTTGACTGAGGTTGGTTCTTTTTATCAGCATTATACTGCAGGGTATGTACATCAGTTAGCATTTGATCCTTGTGTTGAGGAGTTGATGGCAGACAGATTTGGTTTGGGTTCCATTTTTTGCTGTTTATCTTGTGATGTCTTTTCGCCATCAGCGGTGCATGGGAGTTATGGTTATGAGATAGTGGCTGGTGATCTGTAGAGTTGTGTTGACTGCAAGAGTTGTACAGTGTGTGGATTCTCCATACTTGGTACAGTTTCATTCGGGAGTGTTCACCATTGTTGCAGAGTTGGATTGTACATTCTGTATAGGCCAGTGGGATGCATTGATGGAATTTACTGTGTTGGCACCTTGATTTGTCCACTTTACTTGGGTTCTGATGTTCTAAGAGTCTGTGTCTCGTGGGTTTTTGACTGTGGCAATTGTGATTTTGGAGTTTGGTTGAGCTGTAATTGTCAGTTTGATTATGGATTCCTCTTGGTTATATTGCAGAGGATATTGTAGGAGCCTATTTTAATTGATAGTAGTATAGTTCATGACTACATTTGGGATCCAAGCGGATTGATTGGTTTATTGTTCAGCCATTGCTTTGGGACAAGCAATTTCAGGAAGGGCGGACTGTCATGTCCCCATTTTGAAGGCAATTTGATTTAATTAATTTAATTAATTAAGTTGTCCAAAATAATGAATATTTTATGAGGATTACTAATTAATTATTTTCATTAAATAAATAAGTGGTATTAAGTTAATTATTTATAAAGTTATCAAATAAATAAATATTAAAAGGTAACTTTATATTTAATTAATTTAATAAAGTGACTTGAATTATAAAATATTTTATAAAGTCACTTAATAGATAAAATAAAATAATGTTCTAGAAGTTTCTAGAGAAAGTGGAGAAAAAAGAATAAATAGGTACCTCGAGCTTCATTCTAATCATCCAATTTTTTATTTCTCTCTTGACATCAAATTGTGATTTAGTCACATAGTCTATTGTGGAGCCAAGTGGTTTTAGATAGTCAGTTGATCTTTGGGAACAAAAACTCCCTTGGATTTGCATAACTGAGGAAGTGAAATATCTTCTGAAAGGTTGCACATTTGGAGGTGATACTTCAGTCACTTCAGCTAGGGCATCATTGGGCCTAAGGCCATTTTCAACATTTCAGCATTTCAGGAGGCATTTTTAGCAGAGCCGAAATTATTGGAGGTCATTTCTAGCAGGTCCGAAATTATAGGAAGTCATTTTAAAGTAGTCCGAAAAAAGAAGGCCAAAAAAACAGTCCGAAAAAAGTAGGCTAAAAAAGCAGACCCGAAAAAAGCAGGCGGAAAAAGTAGCTCCGAAAAAAGCAGTTCGAAAAAGCAAAAACGAAAAAAGCAAATCCGAAAAAAGCAAGTGGAAAAAGTAGATCGGAAAAAAGCAAAGCAGAAGGGGCAGCATTGTAGAAAATTATTACAACCATCTACTATCAGGTTCTTCACTTCTCATTTGGCATATTTTCTGAGAAATATAGGTTTTTAGCTGAGTACAAAATATAGCTTCAGCACTTCACTATTTTCATATTGTACTTGTCTTTGTTTGCCATTTGACATTATTGATATCAAAGGAAGGCTAAGATTTTGCAATTGAAAGAGCATTGTAATTTTTAGACTATCTATATTGCAAACCTAGAGTTTGATGATCAGCTTATTAGTTTGCATGCCAATTGTTTGACAAAATGTCAATTGGCTATAAGTTCTCTTTTTGGCATAAATAATGTTATAATTTTGCATACTAAGTGTTTATATTAATGCCACTTGGTTGCATACAAAATACTTTTTTTTCGCATCATTCAATTTTTTGCTAAAATATGCAATAGGATTACCTTCTTGGCTTAATACAGCTCCAATAGCACTGCCACTAGCATCACAATCCACCTGGAACACCTTTCTAAAATCTAGAAGTGCCAACACAGGTTGTTCTGTCACCTTCTTCTTCAGCAATTCAAAACTTCTCACAGCTGCCGCAATCCATTTGAACTCTTTTCTATCCCCTCTTATTGTGTCAGTCAGGGGTGCACATATACCACTGAAATTCTTAATAAAATTCCTGTAAAAACTAACGAGACCATGAAATGATCTTACCTCAGTAGTAGACCTTGGTGTAGGCCATTCCAAGATGGATTTTACCTTCTCTAGATCCATTTTCAGACCTTCAGGTGATATAACAAACCCCAAGTAGACTAACTCCCTTTTTGCAAAGATACACTTCTTCAGATTAATTAACAGTTTCTCTTCCCTTAACCTTTCAAAGACACTACGAATATGCAATAAATGTTCTTCCAAAGTCTTGCTGAAAATTAAAATATCATCCAAATAGACAATAACAATTTTTTTCAAGAACTTCTTAAGTACCTCATTCATAAGCCGCATGAAGGTGCTTGGGGTGTTTGTCAATCCAAAGGGCATGACTAACCACTCATAAAGACCCTCCTTGGTCTTGAAGGCTGTTTTCCACTCATCTCCTTCTCGTATCCATATCTGATGATAGCCACTCTTGAGATCTATTTTTGTGAAGTACTGAGCTCCACTCAAGCAGTCCATAAGATCATCCATTCTTGGCAAAGGAAACCGATACTTGATGGTTATCCTATTTATAGCTCGAGAGTCTGTACACATCCTCCACTCTCCATCCTTCTTTGGTGCCAGTACTGCAGGTACTGGACATGGACTCAGGCTCTCCCGAATCAAGCCCTTCCTCAATAGCTCCTGAATCTGTCTATTTAGCTCCTTAGTTTTAGTAGGAGTCATCCTGTGAGCAGCCTTGTTAGGCAAACTAACTCCTGGAATTAAGTCTATCTGATGACTGATTTGCCTTACTGGTGGCAATCCTTCTAGAACATTATCAAAGATGATATCTCCAAACTCACCTAGTAAATTTGAAACTTCAAGCAGTATTTCACTACTACCTTCTTTATCTTTCCTAGGGATCAAAGCATAGCACATACACTGATGTTTCATGCCATCTAAAAACTTCCTTCCATCAACAAGACAAATCCTAGCACTGCTACATACCTTTTTGCTTTCCTTTTTCATGGGCTTCAGTTTGTGGTGAACTCCATCCTTTGTTATAGAGTATGTGTTTGCATGACCATCATGTACTGCATGCCTATCAAACTACCACGATCTTCCCAACAATAGATGGAAAACATCCATTGGAATAACATCACAGAGAACTTCATCATGGTAACTCCCAATTTTGAATTTCACTAAACATTGTTCACTTACCAAGACCTTATGATCATCTTTCACACAAGCACTCTGATAGGGCTGGGGGTGTTTCTCCCTCTTGAGCTTCAGCTTAGAGACTATCTCCTTTGATACCAAGGTATCAGTGCTACCACCATCAATGATCACATCACAACATTTATCCTCACACTTGCACTTTGTATGGAATAAACTCCTCCTTTGTCCGGGTTCAATCTCACCACTTAGTAGGACCCTTTCATTTAACAAAGTCTCTCCTCTTTCTACATCTTCTGAATGTGATGATTGTGCATCCTCATCCAGATGAGCAACCCTAGCTTGACCCTCAGCTCTCCTATCTCCTTCCTTGTCGTTGAAGGCATTCAAAGAGACGATGACCTTCTTCATTGCAATGGAAATAGGTACCACGAAAACCTCCTCTTCCTTGTCCACGTCCTCTACCTCTTCCTCTCTGATTTCCAAAGTCTTGATCTTAGGAGCGGTTGAAACCCTTGTTCCTCTAGTTCCTGCTAGTACCCACATCTTCATTCTTCCTTTGGGTTTCATTTCAACCTCCAGATGACCTAACACTACCTCTTCCTCCTTGACCACGCCCTCTTTGTCTCCCTTCAAACTTCTTATTTAGCTTCTTTTCAACTCATAGGGCAAACTAGTATGCCTCTTCAATGCTGGTCATTCTTACCAGACTTAATTCCTTCTGGATGCTAGGTCGCAACCCACTGATATAATGAGCAACCTTCTCCTTATTTTCTTTTGTATGCCCTGCTCTAATAAGAAGTCGATAAAACTCCTCTGTATATTCCTGGACTAATTTTCCTGCTTCCTTTAACCCATGTATTTTCCTGATTTTCTTGCTTGCTTTAACAATTGGTTGCCCTTGAACAACATACCATCCTGAATAAAATAGTCTAGCCACTTGGTGCTGTCTACAGCAACAGGTTCTTTACAAGCTTTCCACACTTCAGCAAAATCAAGATCCTCAGGGTACAGATTCTTGAGTTCATCAAACCCAACTACTTCAACCTGCATTACTATAAGCAACAACTGTCTCCTACTTAGTGCATCTACAACCTTGTTAGATTTTCCACTTCTATGCTTCAACACAAATGTATAGCTCTGCAAGAACTCTACCCACTTCATATGCCTCTAATTCAATTTACCTTGGCTATTTAGGTATTATAATGCCTGGTGATCAGTATATAAAACAAATTCCTTTGGCAATAAATAATGCCTCCATTTCTTTAAGGCTTGAACTATTGCATACAACTCTTGATCATAAACAAAATACTTCTTTTTCGCATCATTCAATTTTTTGCTAAAATATGCAATAGGATTACCTTCTTGGCTTAATACAGCTCCAATAGCACTGCCACTAGCATTACAATCCACCTGGAACACCTTTCTAAAATCTAGAAGTGCCAACACAGGTTGTTCTGTCACCTTCTTCTTCAGCAATTCAAAACTTCTCACAGCTGCCGCAATCCATTTGAACTCTTTTCTATCCCCTCTTATTGTGTCAGTCAGGGGTGCACATATGCCACTGAAATTCTTAATAAAATTCCTGTAAAAACTAACGAGACCATGAAATGATCTTACCTCAGTAGTAGACCTTGGTGTAGGCCATTCCAAGATGGCTTTTACCTTCTCTGGATCCATTTTTAGACCTTCAGGTGATATAACAAACCCCAAGTTGACTAACTCCCTTTTTGCAAAGATACACTTCTTCAGATTAATTAACAGTTTCTCTTCCCTTAACCTTTCAAAGACACTACGAATATGCAATAAATTTTCTTCCAAAGTCTTGCTGAAAATTAAAATATCATCCAAATAGACAATAACAATTTTTTTCAAGAACTTCTTAAGTACCTCATTCATAAGCTGCATGAAGGTGCTTGGGGTGTTTGTCAATCCAAAGGGCATGACTAACCACTCATAAAGACCCTCCTTGGTCTTGAAGGCTGTTTTCCACTCATCTCCTTCTCGTATCCATATCTGATGATAGCCACTCTTGAGATCTATTTTTGTGAAGTACTGAGCTCCACTCAAGCAGTCCATAAGATCATCCATTCTTGGCAAAGGAAACCAATACTTGATGGTTATCCTATTTATAGCTCGAGAGTCTGTACACATCCTCCACTCTCCATCCTTCTTTGGTGCCAGTACTGCAAGTATTGGACATGGACTCAGGCTCTCTCGAATCAAGCCCTTCCTCAATAGCTCCTGAACCTGTCTATTTAGCTCCTTAGTTTTAGTAGGAGTCATCCTGTGAGCAGCCTTGTTAGGCAAACTAGCTCCTGGAATTAAGTCTATCTGATGACTGATTTGCCTTACTGGTGACAATCCTTCTGGAACATTATCAAAGATGATATCTCCAAACTCACCTAGTAAATTTGAAACTTCAAGCAGTATTTCACTACTACCTTCTTTATCTTTCCTAGGGATCAAAGCATAGCACATACACTGATGTTTCATGCCATCTAAAAACTTCCTTCCATCAACAAGACAAATCCTAGCACTGCTACATACCTTTTTGCTTTCCTTTTTCATGGGCTTCAGTTTGTGGTGAACTCCATCCTTTGTTAGAGAGCATGTGTTTGCATGACCATCATGTACTGCATGCCTATCAAACTGCCACGGTCTTCCCAACAATAGATGGAAAACATCCATTGGAATAACATCACAGAGAACTTCATCATGGTAACTCCCAATTTTGAATTTCACTAAACATTGTTCACTTACCAAGACCTTATGATCATCTTTCACCCAAGCAATCTGATAGGGCTGGGGGTGTTTCTCCCTCTTGAGCTTCAACTTAGAGACCATCTCCTTTGATACCAAGTTATCAGTGCTACCACCATCAATGATCACATCACAACATTTATCCTCACACTTGCACTTTGTATGGAATAAACTCCTCCTTTGTCCGGGTTCAATCTCACCACTTAGTAGGACCCTTTCATTTAACAAAGTCTCTCCTCTTTCTACATCTTCTGAATGTGATGATTGTGCATCCTCATCCAGATGAGCAACCCTAGCTTGACCCTCAGCTCTCCTATCTCCTTCCTTGTCGTTGAAGACATTCAAAGAGACGATGACCTTCTTCATTGCAATGGAAATAGGTACCACGAAAACCTCCTCTTCCTTGTCCACTTCCTCTACCTCTTCCTCTCTGATTTCCAAAGTCTTGATCTTAGGAGCGGTTGAAACCCGTGTTCCTCTGGTTCCTGCTAGTACCCACATCTTCATTCTTCCTTTGGGTTTCATTTCAACCTCCAGATGACCTAACACTACCTCTTCCTCCTTGACCACACCCTCTTTGTCTCCCTTCAAACTTCTTATTTAGCTTCTTTTCAACTCATAGGGCAAACTGGTATGCCTCTTCAACGCTGGTCATTCTTACCAGACTTAATTCCTTCTGGATGCTAGGTCGCAACCCACTGATATAATGAGCAACCTTCTCCTTATTTTCTTTTGTATGCCCTGCTCTAATAAGAAGTCGATAAAACTCCTCTGTATATTCCTAGACTGATTTTCCTGCTTGCTTTAACCCATGTATCTTCTTAAACAAATCAATCTCATAAGCAATAGGAATGAACCGCTTCTTCAATTTGTCCACCATACGATCCCACCTTGTGATCTTCTCCTTTTCTCTTCTGTTTCTTTCCAATTGAACCTCTTGCCACTAGATTTTGGCATGGCCTTTCAGTTTGGCCTTTGCAAACTTAACCCTATTTGGATCCCTGATATCCTCATACTCAAAGTACTCTTCCATTTCATTGATCCAGTCGATCAACTCATTTGGTTTCAGATTTCCTGAAAATGTACCCACATCAATTGTAGGTCTTTTTCCAAACTTAGTAATGGCCCTAAAAAGCCTTTCCTCTGCCTGATTCTTTACTTCCCCATCAAATTTCGCTTCTAATCCAATTTTTTCTTTTTCATTGTCATCCTCACTTTCGTCACTTGCGGCAACATTTGTTCCTCTACGGAGCTCCTCCTGCAACGCTTGTACCTGCCTTTGGAGGGCTCTAACCTCCTTAGGATTAATAGCTCTGACCCTTCCACCACACTCTCTTCGTGGAGGCATCTTCTTAATTCAAACCCACAACCACACAGTCTTGGTGCAAACTGCTTCATAGTCGACGCTCTGTCTACACACTCTGGAAAACTAGCTCTGATACCACTTGATGGGGACACGACCCAAGCACAGAATGGACACAATAGGAAAGGGAAAATTTTATTAACTGTAAAAGTATGCTTGTACACTTAGTACAGAGAAAATAGACTTCAAAACAGGCCCTATGGGCTTACAATAGCATAAAACTGGAAATAATTTCTTCTCCTAGTACCTTCTCTCAAACTCCACTCCGAACTGCCTTTTACAATGCCAGAAATGTTCTTAAATAGACCCCAGAGGGTTAAGGATTAGGAATACATTCTAGAAAGTGCTGTTAGGCATCCACCGACCAAATAGAAGGCTCTAGAAGTCACATTAGAAGTTGGCGCAAAATTAGAAGAATCTAGAAATGGTAACCGAACTTCCGGGAGGCATAACTTTTGAACTGTAGCTCTGATTGACGAACCATTTACATTTTTGAAAAGCTCCCGAAGCACTCTATAGCCCCATGGACAGATTTTCTCGTCCCCCATTTTTAGGCCTTGTTCGAGGTCATTTAATGCCCCTAACTTGACTTCGAAGCATTCTTAGGATGTCTCCAAAAACTGAAAAACTGCGATAACTTTCAAACCGTGGGGCCTTTTGACCTGATTCTTTTTTTGGAATGTTGTAAATTACAATGACAATCTTTCGACCAATTTACACCTTCTAGTTCACCAAAATGATGGCTCAATTACATACTCATATTTTTTCGGCATTTACACGTATCCCAAGGTGATTAAAAACTCTATTTTAGAACACTAATAGTGCAACTGTGAGAGTTGGAACCTTTATTTGACCCAAATGGGTATCCAGAAATGAAAACACCTAAAACAAAAACTAAGTCTAAGTACATTTTTTTTGGATGACACATGATTGCCCTTATACCTATGGATGCTCCTGCATCATAGAATGATGTTGTGCAGTGTGGACTAGTGACATCTAATAATGCGCCAAAGGAAAAAAATTTGGCCTCTCTCAATAGAGGCCTAGTCAGACTCCAAGAGGGAGGGCCCCCAAATAGTAGAGCCATAGAGGACAGTCAGCTTGACCAGGGAGTCAAGAAGGGACATCTTAGTCGTGGTGTTCTGGAAGTGGTGTCGAAAGCACTATCACTCAAGAATAGCGAGCGAGTCGAGCCCCTTGTTGACTTTGGGCTGCATGGCTGTTCTCAAGCTGAACTAATGTCCAAAAAACTTAACCCCCAAGTAAGTATATGAAGATGCAATCTCGATCTCGGTACCTTGGAAGTAAAAATGGAGGTGTGATGTCCTTAAACAATTGAAGACCATAACCTGAGTCATGCCTAGATTTACAACTAGCTCACATGAGTCACAGATTGTGGCCAAGCCATCAAGGAGCCACTGAAGATGGTTAGGGGAAGATGCTAGGAGAATCACATCATCAACAAATAGGAGAATAGAGATCAACACCTGATGTAAGTAACAACCATCGCCAAGGAGCGAGGAATCATGGGGAAATGCCTCAAGCTCATTGATGTAGATGCCAAAGAGAGTGGGGGAGAGAGGGCAACCCCATTTCACCCCAATAGTGCTCTGGATAGGGTTAGAAGCCCTGTAGAGTCCAGAATCTACCCACAACACACTTGTATAATGTCATAATAGTTGTAAGGAGAATCTCTGAGATCCCGACGTGCCTAAGAGGTTGAAAGAGAGCCGCCTGAGGAATAGAGTCGAAGGGTTTTTGAAAGTCAACAAAACAACATTAAACTTTTGTTGAGCGATGACAAGCCTCCTCAATGATGGCCCGTAAGATCAAAATGTGATTAGTCATCTGAATATCTGTATGAAACACAACCCGACCTCTAGCCCAACAATGTTGCTGATCGAGCTCTCTGGTCAGGATACCATTCAACATAGTCGCATAGAGTTTGGTGAAGGTATGCCCAACCACGATGGTCCTGTAGTTCTCGAGGTCGAAAGCTAGCCCAAATTTATGGATCAGATAGATAATATGTCATGACCAAGATTCGGGAAAGCTGACACAAACCACTCGATTAAAGAGCACTATAAGAAAGGGACCTAGGATGGTGATACCCAACTTGAAGAATTTAACTTGGAATCCTTCCTCATCTGGAGTTTTGCTACTGTTCATAACTCTAACTGCCTCACAAATGTGGGAAAAGGAGAAGAGGTGACAACGAGTGGGGGGGAGGATGAGATGGAGAGGGGGTTGGCTAGGAATATCATAGAGGGTGGAGGTGTGGGAGGCAAGGGAGTGAAAGTCCAGAGTGGAGGGAGGGAGCAAGGGGTGGCGAGGAAACGTGGTGCGCCAAAAGAGCTTTGGAGACTGGAAGAACGTGACACAAAGAGATCTACACTGCAACAAAGTGAACTTTCATTTCTTATGGTGAAGAAAGCAGTGATAGTTGAGCCTCAACTGAGAAGAAAGGGAGGAAGAAGTGGGTGGAGAATAGTGGAGCATGCGATGAAAGGATTTGCAGTCCTTATCGAACCACTAGTTCATGGGGCAAGACGTGTGAGGGGTGAGCGAGGAGGTGTAGTGAGGAATGGAGAGAAGGGTAGACTCCCACAAGGCGGACGCAAGTGAGTGGAACATGGAGGTGATGTCCCTGGAGTCGAAGAAGGGGTCCTGGGGGAGAAGTTGTCTGAGGTGATGGATGAAGAGCTCCGAGTCAACATCAATGAAGAAAAAAGAAGTGCAAGCTTGGGGGGGGGGGGGGGAGAGGATGGATGCAACTAGAAGATAAGGGGCAAGAAGAAGCAGATAAGCAAGGGAGAGTAGGTGTCAGGGGTCCCCAAAGGGTGATGCTAAGGAGGCATGGTCAACCAGAGGAAGGTGAGAAATGGTAAAGCAACAAATGAGAGGGATAAAAGAGGCAGTAGAGAGAACATAGTCCACAACACTACCACTGCCACCATGTGGCCAACAAGTGAAGAGTTTGGAGCTAGGAAAGCAAGAGAGCCCATTCAAAATCACAAAGTCAGATGATTCACAAAGCTGTAATAAATTTCGACCATACCTAGTGAAGGGCCCCTAACTGTCCTCAGAGAGTTGATTCATACACATGGGATCAACCCTACGATCATGGAGGGGAGGTTGTAGGTCTCTAGTCCGTGTGTTAAAGTCTCCCAAAATGATGATGTCCCCCATGTGGTAATGTGCTCAAGAAGTTCCTCATAGGGGTCCCCACCCTTAGTGCTGTGAACTCCATGGTATGAAGATGCTGTCAAGAAGTAGTAGACAACAATATAGGTATCTCTATAGAGTGAGGTCCCTCGATCAATGCGAATCCACATGAATGTGGCATAACTGTTAGAGTGAACCAAGGAAATAGTACTTAAAAGGTGGTCCCGAATAAGACAAGTGACCCCACCAGAATCTCTGACCCCATTAGAGCACCAAACCTTGTCTCTAAAAGAGGAGAGCCAATAATAGCCAAAAATATGAGGAAGAGGATGAATGGGGCTCTCATGTGTCTCTGTAATAAAATGGAGGTCGGCAGAACCAATAGTGTCATTAAGTAAGCCAGGCATAGACCAGAGGATTCCATTATTGTTCCAACAATTGAGGCACAAAGAGCCTATGCTCAACTATTTTTGAGCCCATCATTTGGCCTTAGAGACCGCCCTTAAAACCCAGCCTATAGGAAAGGTGTCGCGGATTAATGCTTTAAGATTTTCGGTGATTGCATATTTACCCTTTTGTCTGGCTGCTAAAACGAGGGCATGAGCTTGTTTGAGTTCTGCCACCTGTGATTAGGTGAGGTCCTCATCTAGGTAGATTTTAGGGGAAAGAGAGAATGCATTTTTCTTTTCCCTAAGAGCTTGCAACCTGTCAGAGAGGGAGAAGAAATAGATGAAGAGAGTGCCATATGGGCCAAACCAACACCTGTCAAGAGTGATGTCTGAAATGTCCAACTGATCCTTGAGGAAAGAGTATCCAGCAGTCGAGGGATCATTAATGGAGGAGAGACCACAGACTCGTAGGTTTAGTTCACGGGTCCACCTAACCCACTCGTTGTCCATCTTCCCTTGTACTAACTTCTCAATGCCTGAAAGGGGAGCCTCAGTCGTAGAGCTACATAATGAAGCCCAAGACTTCACCTTCAATTTAGTATCCATTAATAGTGAAGAATGCCTATCCACAATCTTTGATTATTTCTCTTTGATAGTGTCTAACTCCTTGAGCTGCATGGTAGCAGAGTCCAAATTAGCCTTGAGGCTTGTATTTTCAGCGATTAGAGATTGCATAATATCTCATAGAGTGTGATTCTTAGATTCCAACAAATTCAACCATTTGGCGAGTTTAATATAGAGTGAAGTTGAGTAAGCATTTTGCAGGACAACATTAACGGACTCCATTGTAGTCAAGCGATTAGTGAGCTACTAGAGTGTAATTGGATTAGATAAGGGTTCCATAGCTCATAAAGAAGGAAGGTCTAACAATCTGTCAAACAATTAGAAAACAATCCATAGACACCAGCACACAACCCGTGAAAAGACCCAAGAAACCACACAAGAGTCTTAGCAACACAACGTGACCAGGGAAATGAGAGGAGACGAACAAAGAAACAATCCAATTCTGATTAGAGGCTATTAGGTTTCCCCATCTTTGCTCATGGTATTATGGCATATCTTGACATCTTTAGCAATGTTACATGACCTGACATGGGAAGCACGAGACTCATGACACCAGAGCTAAACACGAACAACTCTTTGCAATGACACATGACAAACGGTAGAGGAAAGCTCCTTCACAAAAGTGCTCTGCAACAGGCTAGATCATGACTAGGGCATGGGATGAAAGGATTTGTAATATTCCTGATCACACGGGAAGCACAAGGCTCACGACACACATGCAAACTCTTTGAAACAAGGCTTACAAGAAGCGCAAGGCTCAGAACAAGCACAAATTGCCTTGTTTGAGGAGGAAATCCTATACAATGCACCACCCATAAACTATAAGTTCATGACACCATGCAAACTCGCTGCAACAAGGCTCACGACGTACAAAACTCTTTGTGATAGATAAGCTCACGACACCATGCAAACTCTCTGCAACAAGGCTCATGACACCATGCAAACTTTCAAATAAATTTGATGAGGAATTGAACCTTCGTCCTCAACGACTCATGTTGAAGACAAGCCAAGTTCAACCAACCAATTCTACTCCCATCATTTGGCCAAGGTATTTTAAGACAGGTCTCTTAATTTTTTTGGTTAAAGTTGATATCTAAGTTTGGTCATCTAGTCTTCAGTTTGAACTTAAATTCATTTACAAACACATATTGGTTCAATCAACTTAACAAAGTCTTCAATTTTTTGGTAAAATTTCAACTTGTATGATTGAAATGTATATACTATTCCCTATTAGTAAAATGAAGTAATAAAATATAACATTTTTAATGTAAAATGAGAGAGAGCTCTTTTCCTTTACTTCATAAATTAAAAAATTATAATATATAATTGAAAACATAAAAGTATATGTATTACACACATTACATCATTAATGCCAACCCAAATATTATACATTATTCTTAAAATATGATTGTTTAGCAAATGAAAAAAGCTTTTACACTCAACAATGTAAAAATTACAAGATAATTCTAAAAATTACAGAATAATTATAAAATTTCAAAGTAAAATGTGACAACAATTAAGTTATTATTTTTTTTAAAAATTAATTATGTCTAGAGTAATTACACACACACATAATTGTTTAGTAAATGTAAATAGTTTTTACACTCAACAATGTAAAAATAACAAGATAATTCTAAAAATTACAAAATAATTCTAAAATTTCAAAGAAAAATGTGAGAATCGTTAAGTCATTATTTTATTTAAAAATTAATTATGTTTAAACACACACACACACACACACACACACACACACACACACACACACACTCGTGTGCACACACACGCGCGCACGCACGCACACAGAAATATAAAAGTTTGTCTAATTGTTGATTAACCAATAACCATAAAAGGATTATCTCTAGGTCAATTAAAAAATAACAACATATAGCTATCAAAATAGATGTTACTTTTTGATATATATATCTCTATGTGTATGTAATTATGTCAGTTAGGTATATTTTGACTGATGCTATTTCTTCAACAAACAACACAATCATCTCACAAAATGGTAATCTACAATTTGTAATATCAATCATATAATAACTTACCAATCTAGCATTAGGTTCATGATGCCTACCAAAAGAATATGTTTTATCTGAGAAGGATATGTGTTACTTGATCTCTGGCTCATTTCGGGACAACAATTAAATGTGGTCTATCAAATAACAATCATGATCTTAGTCTCATGCTAGGACATCAACTTAATGTTGTTCATCATTAAAAGTAATCATGATGTCATGATGCAACAACTTAATGTAGTCAATAATGACACTTCCATTATCATGATTTTGGGGACACCAACTTAATGTAGTCCATCATGATAATAGGCCAAGTCATTGTTAAAGTCGTCACCTTACAATAATGAGCTCACAATTACATCAATGAAAGATCATCACCTCTCATGATGTTTTCAATATAATCATGTATTAAATCACATAATATCCACCAAGTTAGAGGGTGGATCAACCATAGATGCTCCTAGAGTGCAGAACAAGAGCTTTCACTTCAAACTTTCTCTCTCACAAAGAATAATGCATTACAAGGAATTTCACCTTGAACTTCTCCCTCTCAATCTGTTGCTTCTGATGGAATGTTAGACTCCTTCTAGATCTGATATTATTCTTCTGACCTCCTCATACAAGGTTGCCTCTAATGAAGTGTCAGACTCCCTCTTTCTATAGAAGGATACTCATAATCTCATCCATCGAAGATATTCGCTTCAAGAGCCTTACTTTATCAAACCTGATCAAATATGACTAATGAATTCTAGATCTTTGGATATACTACACAATATTTGGAAGAATGTGTAAAGTACCAACCATCTTTTCCTACAAGAGCATCCTCGTGTATAAAGGAAAAGATCAAGGAGAATAACTCTTATAGTATGTATCAAATTACAAATAAGAGAGAGACTACAATGAGTAGATAAATGTGATACTTCAAGGATAAGAATACTTATATGCACATGAGGGTCAATATGCATTTGAGATGTAACGTCTCCTCTCTAAAAATGGTTCAATTTGGAACTCTAATGGTGCCCCTTCCTCACATGTTCCCTTTAAAGGAAGTTCAAGTGGGATTGGAATATCGATTATCATTATTCCCCCCATAATGTAGAATTTCCACTCATTCCATTTTGTGAAGTCAAAACATTTCTTCCAATTTATTTTAGGAGTGAGCATGTAATCTGTCTATGATCCCAATGTATATTTGCATGGTTATGATTGCTTCCATCACTATTGACAAACATTGTTCAATTAAATCACATATTTCCTATCTCAACTACTACTATGATGAAACCTTCCCTTTAGTAAGTGTTCTCATTCAAGATTCATGGAAAGCCAAATGATCTACAACATCCACCAAACTACATTAAAGAAAAGACAACTTGATATGGGGGACATGCACATGATTGACAATGGTTTGACAAGAAGCAAAAATTTATCATATCTGCCCGAGGAATATTGATCTGCATTCTTTGCAACTATTCCTGTCATGCGACATGGATTTTTTATCTGTTTGAAGTGTTCACAAAAGAAGAATATGAATTCTGATTACTGCATATTCATGAGAATAAGCTTTTATCACAATTGATTTTCTCATAATCAATTATTTCTTCAACAACACACTACTTAAGGAGATGGAACACTGGACAAATTGCATTCATGTTGTGTAGAAAAAGGCACCATATGTGTGAATACATTCCCTCAATGTGAATACTCTAGAAGAGAACACTGATTTGCTTATTCTACCTCAATATCCTTAACATTATAACTATACATTTGTTGTTTTGTTGTAGTTGCAATTGAGTTTCTAGCAAATAAGTTTGAGTGTACACTTTTAAAAACAACAATATTGTTATAATTGGCTCCAATATATACAAGAATGATATTTTGGTCATGTATGTGCATCCCTTATATCCTCGATCGCACAATATGGCCCTTTCATTTTCTATCTTAAACTCTCCTTCATTACCATGCATGAAAATTGTCCTTTAATGGAATGACCACCCTTCTCTTCTTAATATTTTAGTATATCTTTTCCTTATGTTCTATAACCTATAATATGCGTGGCTCTTATAATGCTCTAGTCTAATTTAGTAGGGCCATTGATTTGTACAAACCTTGAGCTCTATTTGAATTGCATAGTCCATCATAATACATTGGGTTGTACTAGATATATTTTGTGCTCAAATGAGCATCGTTGCCAATCAATCATAAACTGATATGCACTAGTTATAACCTTCAATGCAAGGCCATTTCTTCTAATCTAGTATCATCATTTGATAGAATGTATCATATGCTTGGTTGTACATGATTTCTTCATGGGATGGCATTTGTTATCAAAGTTTTTGACTCGCTGTCAATGTCAGATCAAGGATTGAGTGCTTGAAATGCATTTATGAATGTTATTAGTCCTGCCTATAAAAGGCAAAGACTAAAGTTTTCGATGCTTCAAATCAATTAATTTATTTCTAAAGAATTACACAGCTTCTATCTATATCCAATAGTCTCAACAAATTTCCTTATTAAAATGAAATTTAAAAAAATTTATTTCTATTTTTCTATTAGTTGTCCCCATTTTTCTCAATGGTCTTTTCCATTTCTTCAAAGATTTAGCAAAAAAAATTACATTGATGTTTTGAACTTGGACAAGTGGCTTCTTTCTAATAGTTTTGTGGTTAGCATATGCTTCCATTATAGGGTGACATTTTTGTATATGGTGGAAACCATAAAATAATGTATGTGCCTGTATATTTCCGCATTTGGCATACATGCTTGCAACATCAATTTGTACATTTTACATTGCATAAAGATATTCCATATTTGAACAGGGACTTCGTAGCACTGAGCACATTTCTTGTGGGAGGTAATTGGATGGTACAAAAATTTATCCCAAAATAAAAAATTTGGACTACTGAATAAAGGAACAATTGCAACCAGAAATAGTGGATTTTTATTAGAAATTTCTATTTATGAGAAGCTATGTTAGGGTTGTCAACATCCTATATTGTTGGGTCTCAATTTTGTTCATTGTTCCAAGAAACTTTTTTGTAAAAATCCAATTCAATTTTTTTTGATTTTTTATTTGGTTCTTTATTGAATGTGTGTGATAGTGTAGATATCAGCAATGAGCCATCTATGGCCCCTCAGGTTGAAAACATAAATAAATAATTAATCATCCTATAGTTTCCAATTTATTTCACATTTTCTTTTAGATTTCCTTTGTTCCTTTAATAGGAACTCATCATGGAATGATGTGAATTAAGGAGGAAGATGTAGCTGTATTCTTCTCCCTATGTGCCATATTCTTGTCAAACACTCGTGATGCTTCCATTGCTATGTATGTTACTTCTGAATAAACCACTTCTTTTAACACTTTCTAGTTTTACTATTTCTATTGGTAGCTCATAGACTCACACTTCATCATTATTTATTTCGTTTCCTTTTCTTTATATCTCCTCTGGCATTAATAAGTGGCAACATGTAAAAGAGTGAAATGATTTTTTCATATTTCTATTGAAATGTCCATTTGTCATTATTATTCTTTATTTTTCTCACACACACACACACACACACACGCACACGCACACACACACACACACACACACACACACACACACACACACACACACACACACACACACACACACACACACACACACACACACACACATATATATATTTGAACCTTTACAATTTACAACATTACCTTTAATATATGAAGGTATACAAATTATTTATGAATTCTTGCAAGATCTTAAATCTTAATGGGAGCATCTTAGATTAACTGTAATTAAGATAACTTTTAGAGTCAATAGCATTCGTCAATGTTTTTTTCCCTAAATCTAGTTCCAATGTTTAGTATAGAAAGTTGATCACTGTTAATTAATAAAAAAAACATTTTTTGAATTTCTTTAGTGTATGAGCATTCTCTTTTCTGATTAAAATCGAGTGCATGACAAATGAGGATTGTTAGCTAGGATATAGTAGTGTTAGCCATTTGTTTAGTGGGTTTCGGCTTTCTGTAGTTTACTATGGGTAAATAAATACACAGGGTTATAGGCAAAATGGACAGTTGGTGACATAATATATTTGTTACATGCAAAGATACATGTGGATGACATCATTCTTTTTTTCTCTCACACTATGCACTCATTTTTTATTATTGCAGCAACATGTATAAGCATTAATGACAAGTGTAAGTAGTAGGTAAATACTAGACCACCGCCCTAAAAATGACAAGGTTGACCACAAGAATGATGCCACAAATTTGTAAATTATTTGTGCATCTAAAACTAGTAATGTAATGCCCCACCAAGGGATCCAAAGAATTAATCTAAAATATCACTAAGTTTGCCAAACAATTTTTTTTTAAACATGAAAGATAAACCATTCACAACTTATACATAGTAACGGAAGCATTAGCATCAATTCAACTGAAAGTAAACATAAACATACATAACAAGTTACACTCTTTAAGGATCCCTTAACGTTGAATCACATCTAACATAACTAATTTATGTTTCCATCTAACACTACATTCACATGAAATAATAATGATACATCCAACATTCTTAAACAATATACAAGTGTCCTTTTTGTAATTACATTTTAGTTTAGCTCAATCATCCATTATACATGTTACAAGGTATGAAAAAGCTTAAAAGAATATACATCCATGTAAATAAAATATATCATCATACTAGCTCTAATCCATGACGCAATAACATAAATGAAACCACAAATCATACATGATACATCATCATAAAAGATATAAACATCATAATAGATAACCATAAGTCATCAAACATAATTAACTAAGTGCACAGTTCCTCCCAACTGTTAATAGCATCATTAGACCATTATGGATCCTAGCCATCCCTCTGTGCGTAACATCCCAAGTCACCGAAGAGATCGTCGATATTATCATAGTAGAAATGTCACTCCTAAAACATCCTACATCATATGCAAAAAGTTATCTAACATGCAAAGTAAAGCATAAGATAACATCATCTAACATATGCAAATCATCAATATAAGAGACATACTAGTAAATACATCCATCATAAGGTCTATCATCTATCATAATGATCCAAGAATAGAATGAAGATAAATACCAACTAAGAATGCTCCAACCACGGTGTCTACGGACAGATCTCAAATGATAAGAGTGATAAACACTACCACCCGACCGTGTGGAACCTAAATGGTCCACTCCCACTACGTTGAAGAGATAATCTCAAGTTCCAAACAGGATATCAAATCCACATAGCATAAATACTCTCTAAGTCCAAGAATATTAAAAAGTATACTAACTCAAAGGTTCCAATCACAAAACGACATCTAATCCTAGAGGCACAACAATGACATGTAGGAAACCTACTCTGTAAGCGGGCAAGTGTCATCGCATATATCATGTAGAAGTTACCCTGGCAGTTAGCTTAGGACTCCATGGGTCCCTACTGATCCTTATGTGACCACTAGTATCCTCTCATAATGACAAGGCATACTATGGAATGCAAGGTCGCAACCAAGCGTTCTCTCTACTCCCATCCTAGTCTGTACTAGCACTCGAGGCATGGGCGAGAACAAAACAATTATCTTTTTAGGTTCATTTAATTCCCATTTAGTGTAAATGTTTTCACTTATTAAAACAACTTACAATGAGTTACCCTGGCAGCCACTTAGGGTCCCGGCCCCCATTGCAAGCCACTTTCCGATACTACAAGTAGATAACCTACCCTAAGCTCATGGAATCATAAATCACCAAAGTCACCATAGTCCTATACAAGCGACTGGAAAAATACCAAAAGAATAATCCATAATAAGAGCATTAAATATCCATAATAAAAGCATGAAATCTCCATGAGCAGATGAAAAGCATCCATAGATAATCATGACCACAACAGTTCTCTATTGGCAATTGAAGGTATCACTAATAAACAAAAGTATCCATTGGTTTTCAATAACCAAAATATATCTTAAAATCATATTGATCGAAGACTCCAAAATGGTTGAGTCAAAACATGTCACAACATGACATCATCAAGATCAAAGCAAACTCTTTAGTCTCATCAAGGCGACTAGAAAGTAATCCAAGGATAATTGATCGATGACTCAAAAATGGTCAAGTCAAGTGTCTCAGATACATATAACTCAACTTCACTCAAGAAGACTGATGAGCAGTAACAATCAGTAAATACAAATATCTCATAGAGAATTCCATCACATAACCATGGTTGGGTTTATAAAGATCGAATTCAAGACATCATCATGACATCACAATCATAACCCCCGAACCTCTGGTAGACGTCCTATAACTGGTCAACACTAGTCAACCCAAAAACCCAAAACAAGAAGCATAGAGAAAACACAATGCATACACATGTTTTGGTTTGCTAAAATTACATAACTGAATTAAGTGTAGAGGTTTTCAGTTTTCTATTTGCAAGTATACTTCAAGTATCTAAGATTAATCATTTGACCTACAAGTCAACCCGTTTGTTCCCTCGATAACACTATCCTTTCATTATTTAAAATTACATTCTAAGAATAACTTAAGAGTAAATATTTACTCATTAAACTAATCTTCTTTGACCCTTAATTAAATTATTCTCTTCATTTGCTAAGATTCATATTACTAACTGAATAACTCTTCCTTAATGTTACTTCAACTTTTCAACATAAGCAAACGATCATTATTCGTTTAAATATAAGAAAGTCAGTTATCAATCTTTGAATAAGAAGATTATAACTTTATTAAAATGATCAATTAAATCAATCAATTAACATAGGTACACAATCCATAACTTTTATCATTCTAATAATACTTAATTAAAAGTTAATTTAAATATTACTAAAACTTAAGTCTCTTGATTAAATCATCACTAACAACCATTAAAATATCTAAAGTCTTTATTCAAGTCATTAGAGAAAAACTTATCAACTTCAAAGTATATACTTCACAACTTCGCTAGAGGAATGGATATTAGCATATCAATTAAACTTTATTACATAACTTAATTATTAATTAAATCTAATTAACTCTAATTAATTAATCTAATTAGTAATTATATAACCATACCAACAACCCAAAGAATATCAGTTGATTAATAACTAACTATAATTTAAAAGTCAACTATAATCCAATTCTCCAATATTAATAGTTCAATAATGACTTGTTATTATTTAATAGCAAGTTATATTGGAAATCTTATTAATAATCTATAATGACCACATTCGTCACTCTTTCAATGAATACTAATATTTTCTTAACAAATTTATATTATCGATAATCATTTCTATTAAGACTCTATCGCACAACTTAAATATTAATATCATAGATATAATAACAACTCAATGAATATCAATTAAAAATCAACTATACTCCAAATCCAAAAAAAATTAATATATTTTACAAAACTTCAATCATTAAATAATCTCCACTAGATTAACTCTAATCAGATTAATTGATAACTATTTAAATCATTTATACTATTATTTATTAATAGTTTGTTAGACCCAACAAACATTAATAAATAATAAACTCATCAAAACTATAGATAATCGATCTTAAAGAAACCTTACAAAACTTCATTGGTTAATATTTAACTAACTCTTAGCACAATTAAGGTATACTAATAATCTATTTAATAATACAAAATGTATTATTAATAACATAATAACTCAAATCGTAGCAATGTTATAACAATGACTCCTCAATTAAATCTTAATCCAATATCATTAAAGTCTCTTAATTTAAATCAACATAATATAAATTACCATCTATTAATTATTTAATACATATATTAAATAATATTTAATATATATTAAATAATATTTAATATTAAAAGTCAACCATTAGACTCAATTTTCTAATTGTTCTAGTAATATTTTGTTTATATAAACGTTATTTGCAAATGTCCCCCATTAAATTTAAATAGAAAATTTTGACATGAGAATTTACCAATTAATTTCATAAACATCTTTTCTTCATAATCCAAATCAATTAATTAAATCTATATAGTTAGACTGTAATATTACAAAATAATTCATTATTATAAAGGATGATCCTTTAATTCAAATCATTTATCAAATTATAATAATTATTAATTACTAATAACATATATACATACTTACATATATACTTTTATATATATATATATACAATGATAATTATTTTAAAATGTTTTAAAAAATTCGATTTTATCACCACCGAATCGCATATAACATAACACACACACACACACACACACACACACACACACACACACACACACACACACACACACACACACACACACACATATATATATATAAACACCGTCGTCGGCACACGGTACCCTACGGTCGCAGGGCCTACGACGACAGCAGTACTGCGTACCCTCTATCGTCGCAGTACCTATGGCAACAGGTACTCACGGCGTTAACGAGTACCAAAGTGTGGGTTCTGTCTCCCCCCCCTCCCCTCCCAACTTATGCAATATGAAATAAATTTTGTTTTAAAAACATTTGTCATAACTGCCTCCCCCCCCCCCCCCCCCCCCAACTTATGCAATATGAAATAAATTTTGTTTTAAAAACATTTGTCATAACTGCGATTCAAATTTTTTCAAATGTATATTTTTCGCAACGACTTTAACATGCGGTTCATTATGTGTGTGTGTGTGTGTGTGTGTTTATTTTTAAATGTATATATGTGTGTGTGTGGAGATTTATTAAGCATTACAGCATCACACACACACACACACACACACACACACATACACACACACACACACACACACACACACACACACACACATATATGTATATATATGCAGATTTGAATAAAAATGTCTTTATCTACACAATTTTAAAATAAAGGCTTTCAATTTAAAAGATTTCTATAAAATATTTGTTCTCCAAATTTACTGAATAAATTCTCTAATGGATTTGGCTATCAATTTAAAAACCCTTTTAAAATCTATTTCTCAATTCGATTCTAATTCGTACCCAAACCCGATTTAGAACTAATTTCTTTCTTAAATTGAAGCTAGGGTTTTCTATTGTTTTCTTCGCATTCAAATAAAAATTAACATATATATCTAGATTCTAATTTCAAGATTGAAGATTCAATCACAGAGAATATTCAAACACATATAACAGACACGATGAAGACAGGAAGAGAAAGAGTGCAAATAGATTATGCGAAAATTACGAGTGCACTTGGACACTGATGCTAATTTGCCATGCCTCAGAAGTCCATAGGAAAATCCCTTCCTTCTCCAACATTCGCAATTCCTCCAAGATCCAAGGCAACCGAAACTTCAAGTGACTAGAAGTGCTTGTAGAAGCATATGAGCTTCTCAAATGCATCTAATCTTTGAAGCTTGTCCAAACACACTAGGAAAGCCTCTATTTAAAAGCCTCTAAGATGCATCTAGAATGTCTCTAGAAACAACCAGAAGGTGTTGACAACTAAGCATGAGCCTTCTCCAACCTTCTAGATGAGTCATAAGGTTGTAGACACCATATGCTTAATTTGTGCGCCAACTCCTGTGTTGTTCACAACACGTGCATACTTAGAGTGCAAACTCCTATGTTGTCTACATGACAACTCCCAAGAATTTGCAAACTCCTATGTGAGAAAATATTAAAATAATGCACATTAATTAATATAATATTTACTTTACTCTTTTTAATTTAATTTATTTATTATTTTTAAATCTCATGCACTAACTTTAATAATTTCACTTATTTTATCTTAATATATTTATATTTTAATCACATGCACACATCATGCAATCTAGAATCTTTTAATAATTTTAATATCTTTACCACTTTTAAATTCATTTTCAAAACTTAATTGCTAAAATATTTATTAACTTAAATAAATATTATCACATTCCAACTTTTAAAATTATAACTTTTATCTTTAAAATTAATTATTTTATTTAATTAATTTTTCAATTAATTAAATAAAATAAATATTAAAATATCACATTAATTTTTCATTAAATTAAACCATTAATTAAATCTTTTAATTAGGCTTAACTAATAGAAAATACATCAAAGACTCATAAAATAAAATACGAAAAACCCACTGTGGCAAAACACATACAAAATTAAACCAAAAGGGTTAATATCATGAATTACGTCATCTGACGCATTCAGAGGGTACTCAACTCAGATACTTGTCCTAATTTCCAATTAGGACAAATGGCTTAAAGGGTTGGGATTTGGACTTGAGAATTTATCTCCCCTCTCTTACCATTGAGATAATGTGATAGGGTACACTCATCCTAGCAATTCAGGGAAGTCGATACCCCGTACCTACAACCTGCATAAAAACCATGCATGTACATACTATATATATATATATGTGTGTGTGTGTGTGTGTGTGTGTGTGTGTGTGTGTGTGTGTGTGTGTGTGTGTGTGTGTGTGTGTGCTAAGTTAAACAGGCAATGGCAGGAAGTGGTGCATCGTGTAGATCCCGACTAGCAGGTGACTATGACTCCCTTCCTTAACCACATCAAAAACGCCATCCAAGAACAAACACACACACCATACACATGCAAGTATGGGGTAAGTATTCATAAGAAAACACATGTGATAATAAACCATCTAACTAATCATCATCAATAATTGGAATAATGTAATAATCATCATGCATACATGAAATGTAGAGTAATCTCATCACATATCAATTGAATCCATAGCACAATATCTGATAGTCTCAAAACAATGCTACTAACCATCCACATAAAACTAGCCCTAAAAGAGTTCGACAATGATAACAAAAATGTGACCTAAAGGCAGGCACTACAAGTAATATTGTAGGATTCTGTCATCTTACTTTTGGATGATATTAATAGGTTAGGTCCTTTTGATTTTAATACTCTAGTGTTGTAATAGAAGTCTCTTATGTGTTTCATTAGTTACTTCTCAAATTTTTATGTTCTTCCATCATTTTCTTTCTATAAGATCTATTGCAGATGATCTTATATATTTTGTGACTTCTTTTCCTCTTTTGGTCTTGCTTGCCATTAATTCCATTGACCCATCCTTCCTTTATTATGTTTAAAAATTGATTTCAGTGTACAAATTTCTAGGATTCAACCATGTATTTATCTTAATGTTTCAAATGGACAAGAATGGAAACAATCATTTATTGAGCCTTCTCAAAATAGAAATATTGCAATAAAATTCTTGATCTCAATTTTGTTTACATGCATTCAAACTAAACACCTAAAGAGTTAAAAGAATTTTAATTTTATTTTCATTGGTGATTTTATTACAAATCTTTATTTGAGAATTCCCCACCTCTCTTCTTCTCATCTTAATTTTCTCAACTCGTCTATATTCTCACTTACACATCTTGGTGAAACATTGTACCCTAAATAACTCATGTTCAAACAAAACGTGCTCACACACACACACACACACACACACCTCCAAATAGTATGCATGACCATTTCCAACTCTTATATTTCATAACCACCCTTCCACTCTATAAATAATCAATCTATCTAACTCTTTATAATACCTCCCAGATTATAGGTATCTAGTATGTGGAGATATGTGAGACAATAGAACTCTACAGAGTTCTTAAGGACTATATGTAATCTGCAACATTATATTTCATGTAAGTGTTTCTAGAGAAATCAATTATCTATGTTGTAGAATTGATCTATAGAATTTCCAAGCCAATCTATTTCTACTAAGATCAATAGAGAAAAAAATTTAGCAAGAAAATTATTGTTTTATTGTTTTTCTGTGATGATTCATTCATCCACCTACTTCATCCATCACACATTCCCTACTATAAAAGTGATTTTTCATCTTTTCAGAAATGTCATCAAAGTCAATTTCTCAACTTTAGACAAATGACTTAATTTATCATATTTTGGTAAGTGGCATGATGGCAGGACTCTTGTCATTGCATGTAGCTCTTATTATTACATTTTTTTTTCTTTCCAATCATCTTCCCACTTGTCTTCTCCCTTATAGATAACTATTCTTTTGGTCAATGTTTTGACCATGCTCCACATCATTGTTCTTGTATATTGATTAGATGTAATTACTTTCGAGATTGGCTAATCTCCAGACAAAATGCACTAAAGACAAAAGAAAAGTCAAACATATTTTTTTTCCAGATTCACGAAAACATAGTGAATTTTTTTCAATTTTTGTTGTTTTTTATTACAAAATATGAAGATCATAAAGATCAAATGCTGATTTTTTAAATTTGAAAATCACTATGTTTTTAATGTTTTGAAATTTGGTCAATGGTGCATTTTGTAGGGAGGATAGTCACATCCATTGCTTCCTCGCTACGCACCTATGGGGTTAGGTCTTATTTTATCGCTAAGATAGGTGGTTGTGCTCCTTAGTTAATCAGCTCCCATCATCAACTTTCTTCATACCATTGATGCAAAAATCCCAAAGCCTTGCAACCATGGATATCACTTCCTTTCAGACCACCTCAATCTCACTAGAGTCAACAAGTAACATCTTGATTTTATGAGCTTTTGTTGTGAATCCAACTTGTAGATATCCCAACAACACGAAAATGAAGGCATCATTCACCATGCGAGAGGAAAAGAAAATGTAGCCTCTCATCTTGTTCTAACTCAACCAAATCCTTGTCACAAACTACATGTGGATCCAAATCATAGCTAGTTGAAGGTCCACACATGCAATAAAGAGAAATGCGACACAATTTCCTTGAAGCCCAAGATAGTCAACACGCCTGTATGCACATACTCACTATAGATCACCCCCCCCACACAAATACCATGGAAAAAAATTGGAGCATCTATGTGGACTTGAACATAAGCATCAAAGACACACAACCCAATCATGGAGGACACAGATCACCTTGGAAAGGTGACTCCTTCAAAATTGCAATCCAACCTTTAACACCACTCACTCTGCACTTAAACTTTATAAATAATTGCATAACTTGACACATCCAACAATCTGCACAAAGACCTCGACCCAACATTGCATTCATATCCTTACACATTTGTAGCCTGACTTTGATACTATGTTGGGAAAAGGATATCTACAAATGCAATGACACTATATGTTATTTATGTGTGCTCCAAGTGCAAATTTGAAATACATATAAATATGAGTACACACACACACATACGAAAGTTTTTTTAATTGACCAATAGCCATAAAAGTATTATCTTTGGGTCAATTCAATCCGACTAAAGCTACAACATTAACACTCTCTCTTAGCTAGGGAGGATTGTTATAGAACACATTATGCTCTCAATCATATAGAGATATATCATTTTAATATGATATTCTTGAAATGACATATTTAAGGATATCAACACATGTCGATCAAAATAGATGTTATTTCTCGATATACATACATACATACATACATACATGTATAATTATGTCAATCAGATATAATTTGAATGATGCTATTTCATCAAAATATAATGCAAATTACTGGTACCTCCTATTTGGTTAACCTCACATTGTTGAGTTAGGAATTTTATCTCTAAAACTAAAAACTTAGATACTCTTCGCTTATTAAAATTCAAATATGGATTAAGGCCTTGTTTTCTTTATCTGAACTTCAATTATGGGAGAGACTGGGACCTAGACTAGGGCATTCTTTCATCCTTGAGCATACGATCAAAGATAATTTGGATTATAATCTCCTTATGGATTTCAATAAGATAAGGATTTTTTTCAACCTTTTGGTTAAAAATCCCTAATTTTTGTATATCGTAATAGACATTGAGATAAAATGTCTTTATCATGCACAATTTTTTCTATAAGTTGGAGAATTAAATATGTTATACCACATAAAAAGGAAGAATAAATGATCAAAAACTTACTATGTATTTCATGATTCTTAATGTTTGGTATTTGAAGCTTGCTATATTTACTGTTATTTGGCTAATAGTTGTAATTGAGTGTTTGGTTGGTATAGTGATGTTTTCTATGCAACAAGTTGAAAGACAAAATTTAGCTTATTTTCTATAAAATAGTCCTTGACTTGATGCTTTTATATCTTGTGATGGGCTAGATGTAGATTCCTTTACCCTATAACTTGACTAGTAAGGTGTTTAGATGGTTCATATGTGTGTGTGTGCATGCGCACGCATGCGTGTGTGTGTGTGTGTGCGTGTGTGCATGTATGTGCATGTGTGTGTGTGCGTGTGCGCGCGCGTGTGCGCGCATGTGTGTGTGTGTGTGAATGTCTGTATGTCTATGTTTGTGTCTGTGTCTATGTTTGTGTGTCTGTGTGTGTGTGTTTGGGGGGATGTGGGGTGGGGGTTGTGTTTGTATCTATGTGTGTGTATGTGTTTATACCGTTGTGTGTAGTATTTACTTGAGTTGTGACAATATCATCACTCTTCACATATGATTGTTACAAAAAGATTTAAAATTAAAAACAATTTTTCTAACTACAAAATTATAAAAAAATACTTTAGTAGAAAATAAGTAAATGAAAGGCTATCTCTATAGATGTAAACTACTTTAATTACCTTAATAAAATACATAGGAACTAATATTTGTAATGAGCTCTTGAGGAATAAGTCTAGGTTTAGTGAGTTATTAAAATATATCACCAATTCTATAAGTTTGCACATATAATTTTAGCTCTTTCAAAAGTCTTAGTTAACATGAGACAAAAAGAAAGAACAAGATTAACATTTGCTATTATATCTCACTAGATAAGATAATATAAGATAAATCTATTAATGTCCAACAAAAGACCACCAAGGGTCTAAGGGATTGAGAGCATACAGACAAAGAAGAAATAGACTACAAGACACCGAATGGTGTCTGGAAAGAGCAAGGGAGAATTTTTTTTTAAAAAGCAGCAAAGGAGCCAACAAGTAGGCAAGAACTAGGGATCCTTCCTCCACTAAAAGAACTCCAACACCAAACAAGATGAATCTAGGTAGGAAGGACCTATGGTCTGTCGCTATGAGTTGCAGGAGTGGTACCACATAAGAGTAAGAGTAGTGGTAGTATTAAACTTGGTGCAAGGTCTCATTGATCTAGAGTGGCCAGCCACGGGGGTATTGCAAATGTGAACTATGAAACATATGATTCCTTTAAAGGAGATATACCAATAAGGTCATTTTGAATGAATGTCCAAGAAACAACTTTGGTTTAAGTGATTTTCAAGTATACTCATTATTCGATAGGCATATCACATAGTGATAAATATAAAATAGCTCTTTATTCCTTTCTTTTAACACATGTAAATATAATAATCTATTATTTGTTAAATTAAAATGATTGATTAAAACAACATTGGAGACGTAATCAACATTTTACGTGTGCATCTATTTCATAAATAAATTAGGGGTTATTGAATAATTCTTAATTAAAGTTATAGAACTCTTTAGTGAAAAAACTATGAATTACATAATAAAAAATCCTAGGTAAACAGTAAAAATATTACACTAAGCATGGAAATGTAATTTTATTAATGTTAATATTAGTTGAAACTTGTTAATGCCATTTTAAAAAATAATTCTAATAATATTTAAAAAATTTCTTTTATATGTAAGTTATATTTTAATACTCTTGTAGAGTTTTATATTTTAATTGGGTACATAGTCAATCTTGTGCTAATATGTATGTAGGTTACAAGAGTGTTGTCATCATTTAAATATGCCATTATTTAAAGATTAAAAATAAGAAATTTCCAACGAAGAGTTTTAAGGGAGACTAAATTTATCAAATGTTATTCTATACATGGAAAATGTCATATCCAAAAGCCCACACATAAATATAGGAGAATGCATATGTTATTTTTTACCCATCATATACCTTGTTGGCCCTATCGAACATCCAAATTCTACTTCTAGTTGGCACACATTACAATCCTCTCAAACATTTATTTGAAACATTAGCACAATTACTTAACTAGAAAAATAAACACCATGTCACTATTAACTTTTCTTTTTTGACATTTAAACCTCTAAAAATCTAGAACATGATACTCCATATGTAACTATAATTTATTTCTTGATTGCTAACCATAAATCTCAATTGTGATAGAATGCAGAGTCAAACATCATGAAAGTGCAATAAAGTGCACATACTATTCTTGAACAACATACCATTGAAATATGTTGCCAACAGTTCTAGATGATATTACATTGTATAAACAATTAGAATTACCCAATCTAAGAGTATATGGATACCATTAAGAGAGCTATCTCACATAGCTAGATACAATATTTTCTGAAGTCAAATTCTTCAAGATGGACATGACAATAGTTGCAACCTTTAGGATCCCTTGACATCAATACATCAATGCTAAAATTGACCAACATCTTGTAAGTAATAAAAAAATTTCTCCAACAAGATAGATGAATTAATAGACACATAGAAAGGTAGATAGATAGATTGATGGCTGTATAAATCAGTAGGTAGGTGGATAGGTGGGTACATAGCCTCATCGATTGATGGATGGATGGATGGATGGATGAATCAATTGATGGATTGATATAGTAATAAATATACAAAGAGATAGATAGATAAACATACAAATAAACAAACAAATAGATAGATAAACACACAAGCGCGCGCACACACACACAAATAAATATACAAAGAGATAGATAAACATACAAATAAACAAACAAATAGACACACACATGCACACGCACGCACACACACAAATAAATATACAAAGAGATAGATAGATAAACATACAAATAAACAAACAAATAGACACACACACACACACACACACACACACACACACACACACACACACACACACACACACACACACACAGAATAATCAAGATTGATGGGTAGGAATGATAAAACTGAAGAGATTTTGGCAAGTTTTCCATTTAAAATTGGAAAAATAGAACATAAAATCTAAAAATATTTTTAATTTTTGGAGATATCAAATTTCCAAAAATTGAAAATGGAAAGAAATTTTTCCTGATTTTGAAGAATGTATCATTTTCAGGGTTTTAATTTTTAAGAAAATGATTATTGCCTCATCATTTTTTTCTTTCAGATTTTAGAAGATTCAATTGAGTTAGACACTCAATTAAATTAGAAAGGTGGAACTAATTGAAATTTAATTTAATTAATAGGAAATTATTCAAAAAATTGAAAATGGAAAGACATTTTTTTCCTGATTTTGAAGAATATCTGATTTTCCAATTTGTGAGAATTTTAATTTTTAAGAAAATGATTATTGCCTCATCACCTTTTTTTCTTCAGATTTTAGAAGACTCAATTCAATTAGACATTCAATTAAATTAGAAAGATGAAATTAATTAAAATTTAATTTAATAAATAGGATATTAACAATGATGTGAATTTTTTTTTTTTGAGAATCAATTTAATTAAGAGGAATCAAATTAGTTAATTTAAATAAATAATGATAATTATTTAAACTATTAGATTTTTTTAATTAATTTTAATTATCAATAAAGATCAATTAATTAAAGGTAATTGATTAAAAACTATTAATTATTTAATTAATATTATGAGAGTGATTAAATGATTTGAAGATTAAATTATAGAGCAATAAAGATGATTAGTTCATGATGAAACAACCATTAACTAATAGTAGAATAATGAGTGCATTAAATGTGTATTTGCTAGTATGTCCATTTTTTGGTGTCTAAATTTATCCCTCTTTGATATAATGCAATTATGAGCATTGTATAAAAGACTTTCATATTAAGGCTTGCCCCATCGATAGCACATGGATTGTATGCCCCTCGAGAGATTATTTGTGCAAGAAAGGCATGAGTGATGTCTTATAGAAGATGAGAAATGTTAAATGAAATGATGAAAGAGAAGAATAGTTAGTAAGAAGTGAAGAGTTAATAGATGATAATGGTTATTTAATTGATAGAGATTGTTAAGAAGAATTATGTCTAGTTTCAAGGACACATCCTATATGATAACGTCTAGTTTTAGGGAAGATATGCCCTGTAAATGACAAGAGATTGTGTCTAATTTCAAGAAAATATACCTTGTATAAGATAAGAAACAACTTATGGTTTCAATAAATAGTCATCCAGTATAAGATATATATGATCATTTGAAATGTTTTAACAAATTGATGTGTTGACAAATTAGGAGATATGATTTAGAAGAATTAAACTTATGCTATCAACTTGAATGATGTATTAAGACATTGTTAGATATTTATCGTAGATTTTTATCATTATGCTTTATTGAAAATAAAGTGATAAAAGTGCACCCATATTGTTGTTCTCTCTTATTTTTCAAGCAAAAAAAAAGGGAATGGTTCAATAAGATTCAAGGATTGTCTTAGATCATGGGTGTGTGTGGATGCCAGATGCATGAAAGTTCTTGTCACATTCACCCCACATCATCCTTTCCCTAGAATTTTATTGAAATAATCCACAAACAAAAAATAAAGAAAACAAGATTATGAACCTTCATAGCCTCTTTCACAACTCTGTGGTATCCTTGAGAAGCATATGAACATAATCATGAAGATAAATCATTAATGAACTGACATGATTGACTTTGAAAGCAACTTTACTAATCATTGATTGGTTTGATTTTGATATTTGATTTGATTGATTATGAACTTTTGATGTATTTCATTTTAGGAATAGACTACAGGTATAAGACTAATTCTCTTGGTTTTGTGATGCAAGAGCATCTTGGGTTGCATTGCTATCCTGCATGTTCTAATGTTTCTCTAATGCTATCGAGTTGCAGTGCCTAGCATTGTCGAGTTCCTAGTTGGTGTCAAGTTCCATGTTGGTGTCAAGTTCCTTTTTGGTGTCAAGTTCCTTGTTGTATCAAGCATTTCCTATGCTTGTATTTGCCTTGGTCCTTCTTCGACTAAGCTTTATGTGTCTGGTTCCACTTTGAGCCGACTTTGCACATATTTAATTTGTTATTTTGTATTTAATAATTGTTGCTAGTCGACTTGTGGTTGTGCATGTATTTAATGTAGGATTTAATACTGTAATAGGCTGACCTATGGCCATACTAGTATTTAAGGGGGTCTAGGATCAAGTTTTAGGGATGATGAGGAGTGAGAGTGGAGTAAAAAGATAGTTTTGTTTAGAGATTTAGAATGTGTAGATCATCATTCAAGATCAAAGTCTCAATTGTATTGTTGGTCATAATCGAGAAGGCCTCACAACCAAGCATGTATGTTGATGATTTTATGAATCTATAAGTGTTTTTCTCTTCTATCTCCTTTGTTTTTTGTTCTCTGTGTTGTATTTCCATTGTGTTTACTCTTGCAAGTGGCTTTGGTAGTTGGGTGTGCCTTTGGCCCTAGTTCCTTTAGTCTCCTTGTGTCGGGTGGTATCAGAGCTTGAGCTTCAACCTTGTGGAGATTGGATCATCTAGAACCCTAAGTTTATTTGGTTGTAGGGTAGGAAATATGAGGATTTGACCTACAACTTGCAAAGAGTTATGATCTTGTAGGAACCTAATTGTAAAGATGGTTTGAGGTAGAGAAAATGTTGACAATTTTGTATTAGATACATTGAGACAACTTGCAGCTAGATTAGATGTTGTAGAGACATCCCAGAGGAGAGGAGCACATCTTGATGATGTAAGTGATGATGAAGCAGTAGCACCAAACCCTAATTCAAAACTGTAAGAAGATCAAGATGAGGCAATATTGTTGACAGTATTGTCTAGTGCACATTCAAAGCCCGTTGTAGGAGTTGTTCTTTATGATGGAAAATTGGAGACCAATGCTGTGTTGGATTGGATATATGATATGGAGAAGTTATTTGAGTATGAAAACACTCTTGATAATAGGAAGGTGGAAATTGTAGTTACTATGTTGAAGGGTCATGCCTCACTATGGTGGGAGCATTTGCAAACTAATAGACAAAGGAGAGGAAAGGAGAAGATCAAGACTTGGTTGAAAAAGGTGAACAAAGTAAAGAACAAATTCCTTCATGCTCATTACTAAGTTAGCTTGTTGAGGAAGATGAAAAATTTGAGACAAAGAGACATGATTGTGAAGGAGTATACTGAAGGATTCTATAGATTGGACATTAGATATGGACATGTGGACGATGATGTGGAGAAAATTGCAAGGTACATAAATGGATTGAGATTTGGGATAAAAGATTAAATAAGTTTTGTGAAATTGGAAAGTGTGGAGGAAGCATATCAATATGCCTTGAAAGCTAAGGAGATCTTGATGAAGAAGCATGAACAAAGGCAAAGAGGTAGAGGTAGATCTTATGGAAAAGGTGGCAGATCTGACAATATTGTGCAAGATTAGGGAAAATATGAATGGAAGGGTGATGACAAAGGCAAGATAGGGTGGAAAGGTGGCGATTCTTACCAAGGAGGTACTAATTCTTAGCAAGGAAAAGGTAATTCTTATTCTTGAGGCT
This sequence comes from Cupressus sempervirens, assembly GCA_028749045.1. Lineage (NCBI taxonomy): Eukaryota > Viridiplantae > Streptophyta > Pinopsida > Cupressales > Cupressaceae > Cupressus > Cupressus sempervirens. Next base: position 801,948,813 of record CM053783.1, on the reverse strand, counting down.
ATTTTCATGTTAATTATTTTAGATGTGGTAAAGAAGGGAATGGATCCTCTAAAAATGGACAAGGTAACATAAATGTTGTGATTCAAGGAGACACAGACGGTTCACCATGTGGACCTGAGGCTGGAGAAAATATGATGGTGAGAAGAACCTTATGTAATAAGAGAAGTGATGAGGAACCTTTTCTAAGGAGAAGTCTTTTCAAGACCATATGTAAGATGGTTGGAAAATGTTGCAAGGTGATCATTGACAGTGGAAATTCTACAAATTTGGCATCATAAGAGATGGCTACAAAGTTGTAGTTAAAAAGGTTGAAGCATCATAAACCTTATCATGTTTCATGGATAAAAAATGAGCATAAGATATAGGTAAGTGAACAATGTATTGTGAAATTCAAGATTCGACATTATTTTGATGAAATTCTGTGTGAAATTATGCCTATGGACTGTTGTCATATTTTGTTGGGTAGTGATGCAGGAGCATCCAAAGGTATAAGGGCAATCCTGTGTCACCCAAAAAAATGTACTTAGACTTAGTTTTTGTTTCATGTGTTTTAATTTCTGGATAACCCATTTGGGTCAAATAAAGGTTCCAACTCTCACAGTTACACTATCAGTGTTCTAGGATAGAGTATTTAAACACCTTGGGATACGTGTAAATGTCAAAAAAATAGGAGTATGTAATTGAGCCATCATTTTGGTGAACTAGGAGGTGTAAATTGGCCAGATGAATGTAATTGTAATTTAGAGCATTCCAGAAAAAGACTCAGGTCAAAAGGCCCCACAGTTTGAAAGTTATCGCTGTTTTTCAGATTTTGGAGACCTCCTAAGAATTCTTCAAAGTCAGGTTAGGGGAATTAAATGACCTCAAAAAGGGTCAAAAAATGGGGGATGAGCTAAGCTCGTCCATAGGGCTATAGAGCGCTTCAAGATCTTTTTGAAAATGTAAACAGTTCGTCAATCGGAGCTACGGTTCAAAAGCTATGCCTTCCAAAAGTTTGGTTACCGTTTCTAAATTCTTCGAGATTTGCGTAAACTTCTAACACAACTTTTGGAGCCTTCTACTTGGTCAGTGGATGCCTACTAGCACTTTCTAGAATGTATTCCAAGTCCTTAACCCTCCAGGGTCTATTTAAGGACATTTCTAGCATTGTAGAATGTAGTTCGGAGTGGAGTTAGAGAGGAGGTACTGAAAGGAGAAATTATCTCCAGATTTATGTTATTGTAAGCCCTTAGGGAATGTTATGAAGTCTATTTTCTCTATACTGAATGTACTAGCTTATTTTCATAGTTAATACAATTTTCTTTTTCTTGTCGTGTCCATTCTGTGCTTGGGTTGTGTTCCCATCAAGTGGTATCAGAGTCGATTTTCCTGAGTGTGTAGATAGAGCGTCAACTGTGAGGCAATTTGCACCAAGACTGTGTGGTTGTGGGTTTGAGTTAAGAAGATGCCTCCATGAAGAGAGCGTGGTGGAAGGTCTGGAGTTGTTAATCCTGAGGAGGCTAGAGCCCTCCAAAGGCAGGTACAAGTATTGTAGGAGGAGCTCCGTAGAGGAACAAATGTTGTCGCAGGTGACGACAGTGAGGATGACAATGAAGAAGAAGAAATTGGACCAGAAGGGGAATTTGACGAGGAAGTTCTGAATCGGGTAGAGGAAAGGATTTTTAGGACCATTACTAAATTTGGGAAAAGACCTACAATTGATGTGGGTGTATTTTCAGGAAATCTGAAACCAGATAAGTTGATCGACTGGATCAATGAACTGGAAGAATACTTTGAGTATGAGGATATCATGGACCTAGATAGGGTTAAGTTTGCAAAGGCCAAACTAAAAGGCCATGCCAAAATCTCATGGCAAGAGGTTCAATTGGAAAGAAACCGAAGAGGAAAGGAGAAGATCACAAGGTGGGATCGCATGGTGGACAAATTCAAGAAGCAATTCATTCTTGTGGACTACAAGCTTGATTTATTTAAGAAGATGCATGGGTTAAAGAAAGCAAGAAGATTAGTCCAAGAATATACAGAGGATTTTTATCAACTTTTGATTAGAGTAGGGCATGCAGAAGAAAATAAGGAGAAGGTTGCTCGTTATATCAGTGGGTTGCGACCTAGCATCCAGGAGGAATCAAGTCTGGTAAGAATGACCAGCGTTGAAGAGGCATATCAGTTTGCCCTACGAGTTGAAGAGAAATTGAATAAGAGGTTTGAAGGGAGACAAGGAGGGTGTGGTCAAGGAGGAAGGGGAAGCGATAGGTCATCTAGAGGTCGAAATGAAACCCAAAAGAAAAATGAAGATGTGGGTACTAGTAGGAACCAGAGGAATGAGGGTTTCAACCACTCCCATGATCAAGACTTTAGAAATCAGAGAGGAAGAGGTAGAGGACATGGAAAAGGAAGAGGAGGCTTCTGTGACACTTGTTTCCATTGCAATGAAGAAGGTCATTGTGCCTTTGAATGCCCTCAACAACAAGGAATGACAGATAGGAGAGCTGAGGGCCAAGCTAGGGTTTCTCATGTGGATGAGGATGCACAATCATCACATTCAGAGGATGCAAAAAGAGGAGAGACCTTGGTGAATGAAAGGGTCCTACTAAGTGGTGAGATTGAACCAGGAAAAAGGAGGAGTTTCTTCCGTACCAGATGCAAGTGTGAGGATAAATGTTGTGACGTGATCATTGATGGTGGTAGCACTGATAACTTGGTATCAGAAGAGATGGTTCCTAAGCTAAAGCTCAAGAGGGAGAGACATCCCCAGCCCTATCAGATTGCTTGGATAAAAGATGATCATAAGGTCCTGGTAAGTGAACAATGTCTCATGAAATTCAAAATTGGGAGTTACCATGATGAAGTTCTCTGTGATGTTATTCCAATGGATGTTTTCCATCTATTGTTGGGTAGACCATGGCAGTTTGATAGACATGCAGTACATGATGGTCATGCAAACACATACTCTCTAACAAAGGATGGAGTTTGCCACAAACTGAAGCCCATGAAAAGGGAAGGTAAAAAGGTATGTAGCAGTGCTAGGATTTGTCTTGTTGATGGAAGGAGTTTTTTTAGATGGAATGAAACATCAGCGTATGTGCTATGCTTTGATTCCTAGGAAAGATAAAGAAGGTAGTAGTGAAATACCACTTGAAGTTTTAGATTTACTAGGTGAATTTGGAGATATTATCTCTGATAATGTTCCAGAAGGATTGCCACCAGTAAGGCAAATCAGTCATCAGATAGATCTGATTTCAGGAGCAAGTTTGCCTGACAAGGCTGCTCACAGGATGACTCCTACTGAAATAGAGGAGCTAAACAGACAAGTTCAGGAGCTATTGAGGAAGGGCTTGATTCAGGAGAGCCTAAGTCCATGTGCAGTACTAGTAGTACTCGCACCAAAGAAGGATGGAGAGTGGAGGATGTGTATAGATTCTCAAGCTATTAATAGGATAACCATCTAATATCGATTTCCTTTGCCAAGAATGGATGATCTTATCGAATGCTTGAGTGGAGCTCAATACTTCACAAAGATAGATCTCAAGAGTGGGTATCACCAGATACGGATTCGAGAAAGAGATGAGTGGAAAATGACCTTCAAGACCAAGGAGGGTCTTGATGAGTGGTTAGTCATGCCCTTTGGATTGACAAATGCCCCAAGCACCTTCATGCGGCTTATGAATGAGGTACTTAAGAAGTTCTTGGGAAAAATTTTTATTGTCTATTTGGATGATATTTTAATTTTCAGCAAGACTTTGGAGGAAAATTTATTGCATATTCATAGTGTCCTTGAAAGGTTAAGGCAAGAGAAACTATTAATTAATTTGAAGAAGTGTATCTTTGCAAAAAAGGAGTTAGTCTATTTGGGGTTTGTTATATCACCTGAAGGTCTCAAAATGGATCCAGAGAAGGTAAAAGCCATCTTGGAATGGCCTACTCCAAGGTCTGCTACTGAGGTAAGATCATTTCATGGTATGGTTAGTTTTTATAGGAAGTTTATTAAGAATTTTAGTGGCATATATGCACCCCTAATTGACACAATAAGAGGGGATAGAAAAGAGTTCAAATGAATCGTAGCAGCTGCGAGAAGTTTTGAATTGCTGAAGAAGAAGGTAACAGAACAACCTGTGTTGGCACTTTCAGATTTTAGAAAGGTGTTCCAGGTGGATTGTGATGCTAGTGGAAATTATATTGGGGCTGTATTGAGCCAAGAAGGTAAGCCTATTGCATATTTTAGTGAAAAATTGAATGATGAAAAGAAGTATTCTGTTTATGATCAAGAGTTCTATGCAATAGTTCAGGCCTTAAAGAAATGGAGGCATTATTTGTTGCCAAAGGAATTTGTTTTGTATACTAATCATTAGGCATTACAGTACCTAAATAGCCAAGGTAAATTGAATCAGAGGCATATGAAGTGGGTAGAGTTCTTGTAGAGTTATACATTTGTGTTGAAGCATAGAAGTGGAAAATCTAACAGGGTTGTAGATGCACTAAGTAGGCGACAAATGTTGCTTACAGTAATGCAGGTTGAAGTAGTTGGGTTCGATCAACTCAAGAATTTGTACCCTGAGGATCCTAATTTTTCTGAAGCATGGAAAGCTTATAAAGAGCCTGTTACTGTATATAGAACCAAGTGGTTAGACTATTTGATTCAGGATGGCATGTTGTTCAAGGGTAGTCAATTGTGCATTCCAAGGAGTTCCATGAGGAAAAATATGATTAAGGAGAAACATAGCAGAGGGATGGCAGGACATTTTGGTCGAGATAAGACCATTGCACATTAGTTTGGCCTCAAATTTCACAGGATGTGAAGAATTCTGTACAAAGTTGCCAGGTTTGTCAAGTTGCCAAGGGATTTAGTCACAATACTAGACTATATCAGCCATTGCCTATTCCATCAAGGCCATGGGAGGACATAAGTATGGATTTTGTTCTTGGATTGCCAAGGACACAAAGGGGTAATGACTCAGTATTTGTGGTGGTTGATAGGTTCTCCAAAATGGCACATTTCATTCCATTCCACAAGACTCATGATGCTGTCCACATTGGAGACTTGTTTTTAAGAGAGGTGGTAAGACTACATGGTCTTCCAAGGAGTATAGTTTCTGACAGAGATACTAAATTCGTGGGGTGTTTATGGAGGACATTGTGCAAGAAGTTTAGAACACACTTGAAATTCAATTCCATGAATCACCCATAGATTGATGGCCAAACATATGTGGTAAACAAAAGTCTAGGCAATTTGTTGAGATGTTTAGTTGGGGATAAGCCCAAGGGATGGGGATTTGATTCTACCACAAGCAGAGTTTGCTTACAATAACTCTATAAATAGGAGTACTGGTAGATCACCATTCCACATTGTATATGGAAGTAGCCCAAGGATTGCGCCAGAATTGAAGAAGATAGAGCAAGGGGAAAGGACAAGTGCTGAAGTTGAAGAATTTGCTGAACATATCAAGCGTCTACAGAAGTAGGTTCAAGCACACATTACCAAGATGAATCAAGAGTATAAAGCTAGGGCTGATCAAAGGAGAAGACATAAGGAATTCCAAGTAGGGGATCAAGTCATGGTGCACTTACGAAAAGAAAGATTTCCAGCCGGTACTTACAACAAGCTGAAAATGAAGAAATTTGACCCCTGCAAAATTTTGAAGAAACATGACTCAGGAAATGCATATGAGGTGGAGCTGCCAGATCGTGTTCACATTTCTCCTATTTTCAACATTGCAGACTTAACAGAGTATCATGATGATGGTGGAGATGAGCAGCTGGTGTTAGAGCAATGTCCAATTCCTGCTTCTAAGAAGGAGGAGATAGAAGACATTCTAGATCATCGTGTGGGTAGAAGTACTAGAAAAAGGCAGTATGAAGAGTACTTGGTCAAGTGGACAGGATGGCCAATCGAGGACTCAACTTGGATTTCAGCAGCTGAGGTTTCCCATTTGGGATTTTCTCTACCATTCATAAAGTGACAGGGTCACTTTTCAATTTACCCTGGGTGTCTGATGCAGGAGCATCCAAAGGTATAAGGGCAATCTTGTGTCGCCCAAAAAAATGTACTTAGACTTAGTTTCTGTTTCATGTGTTTTCATTTTTGAATACACATTTGGGTCAAATAAAAGTTCCAACTCTCACAGTTCCACTATCAGTGTTCTAGGATAGAGTATTTGAACACTTTGGGATATGTGTAAATGCCAAAAAAATAGGAGTATGTAATTGAGCCATCATTTTGGTGAACTAGGAGGTGTAAATTGGCCAGATGAATGTAATTATAATTTAGAGCATTCCAGAAAAAGAATCAGGTCAAAAGGCCCCACAGTTTGAAAGTTATCGCAATTTTTCATGTTTTGGAGACCTCCTAAGAATGCTTCAAAGTCAGGTTAGGGGCATTAAATGACCTCAAAAAGGGTCAAAAAATGGGGGATGAGTGAAGCTCTTCCATAGGGCTATAGAGTGCTTCGAGAGCTTTCTGGAAATGTAAACGGTTCGTCAATCAGAGCTATGGTTCAAAAGTTATGCCTCCCGAAAGTTCGGTTACCATTTTTGGATTCTTCAAGATTTGCGTCAACTTCTAACGCGACTTCTGGAGCCTTCTACTTGGTCGGTGGATGCCTACTAGCACTTTCTAGAATGTATTCCAAGTCCTTAACCCTCTGAGGTCTATTTAAGGATATTTTTGGCATTGTAAAAGGCAGTTCGGAGTGGAGTTTGAGAGGAGGTACTGAAAGGATAAATTATCTCCAGATTTATGTTATTGTAAGCCCTTAGGGCATTTTATGAAATCTATTTTCTCTGTACGGAATGTACTAGCTTATTTTCACAGTTAATACAATTTTCCTTTTCCTGTTGTGTCCATTCTGTGCTTGGGTTGTGTTCCCATCAAGTGGTATCAGAGCTGGTTTTCCTAAGTGTGTAGATAGAGCGCTGACTGTGAGGCAGTTTGCACCAGGATTGTGTGGTTGTGGGTTTGTGTTAAGAAGATGCCTCTAGAAAGAGAGCATGGTGTTAGAGAAATATCCAATTCTTACTTCTAAGAAGGAGGAGATAGAAGACATTCTAGATCATCATGTGGGTAGAAGTACCAGAAACAGGCAGTATGAAGAGTAATTAGTCAAATGAAAAGGACAGCCAATCGAGGACTCGACTTGGATTTCAGTAGCTGAGGTTTCCCACTTGGGATTTCCTTTGCCATTCATAAAGTGACAGGGTCACTTTTCTATTTACCTTGGGTGTTTGATGCAGGAGCATCCAGAGGTATAAGGGCAATCCTGTGTCACCAAAAAAATGTACTTAGACTTAGTTTTTGTTTCATGTGTTTTCATTTCTGGATACCCATTTGGGTCAAATAAAGGTTCCAACTCTCATAGTTCCACTATCAGTGTTCTAGGATAGAGTATTTGAACACATTGGGATACGTTTAAATGCCAAAAAAATAGGAGTATGTAATTGAGCCATAATTTTGGTAAACTAGGAGGTGTAAATTGGCTAGATGAATTTAATTGAAATTTAGAGCATTCCAAAAAAAGAATCAGGTCAAAAGGCCCCACGATTTGAAAGTTATCGTAGTTTTTCAGATTTTGGAGACCTCCTAAGAATGCTTCAAAGTTAGGTTAGGGGCATTAAATGACCTCAAAAAGGGTCAAAAAAATGGGGCACAAGAAAAGCTCCTCCATAGGGCTATAAAGCACTTTGAGAGCTTTACAAAAATGTAAACGGTTCATCAATCGGAGCTACAGTTCAAAAGTTATGCCTCCTGGAAGTTCGATTACCGTTTCTAGATTCTTCAAGATTTGCGTCAAATTCTAATGCGGCTTCTGGAGCCTTCTACTTGGTCGGTGGATGCCTACTAGCACTTTCTAGAATATATTCCAAGTCCTTAACCCTCCGGGGTCTATTTAAGGATATTTCTGGCATTGTAAAAGGCAGTTCAGAGTGGAGTTTGAGAGGAGGTACTGAAAGGAGAAATTATCTCCAGATTTATGTTATTGTAAGCCCTTAGGGCATGTTATGAAGTCTATTTTCTCTGTACTGAATGTACTAGCTTATTTTCACAGTTAATACAATTTTCCTTTTCCTATTGTGTCCATTCTGTGCTTGGGTTGTGTTCCCATCAAGTGGTATCGGAGCCGGTTTTCTTGAGTGTGTAGATAGAGCGCCGACTATGAGGCAGTTTGTACAAGGACTGTGTGGTTATGGGTTTGTGTTAAGAAGATGCCTCCACAAAGAGAGTGTGGTGGAAGGGCCAGAGATGTTAATCCTGAGAAGGTTAGAGCCCTCCAAAAGCAAGTACACACATTGCAGGAGGAGCTCCGTAGAGGAACAAATGTTGCCGCAAGTGACGACAGTGAGGATGACAATGAAGAATAAGAAATTGGACCAGAAGGGGAATTTGATGGGGAAGTTCTGAATCAGGCAGAGGAAAGACCTTTTAGGGCCATTACTAAATTTGGGAAAAGACCTACAATTGATGTGGGTGTATTTTCAGAAAATCTGAAACAAGATGAGTTGATCGACTAGATTAATGAACTAGAAGAATACTTTGAGTATGAGGATATCAGGGACCCAGATAGGGTTAAGTTTGAAAAGGCCAAACCGAAACGCCATGCCAAAATCTAGTGGCAAGAGGTTTAATTGGAAAGAAACTGAAGAGGAAAGGAGAAGATCACAAGGTGGGATCGCATGGTGGACAAATTGAAGAAGCAGTTCATTCCTGTGGAATACAAGCTTGATTTATTTAAGAAGATGCATGGGTTAAAGCAAGCAGGAAGATCAGTCCAAGAATATATAGAGGAGTTTTATCGACTTTTGATTAGAGCAGGGCATGCAGAAGAAAATAAGGAGAAGGTTGCTCGTTATATTAGTGGGTTGCGACCTAGCATCCAGGAGGAATTAAGTCTGGTAAGAATGACCAGCGTTGAAGAGGCATATCAGTTTGCCCTACGAGTTGAAGAGAAGTTGAATAAGAGGTTTGAAGGGAGACCAAGAGGGTGTGGTCAAGGAGGAAGGGGAAGCGGTAGGTCATTTGGAGGTCAAAATGAAACCCAAAAGAAAAATGAAGATGTGGGTACTAGCAGGAACCAGAGGAATGAGGGTTTCAACTGCTCCTGTGATTAAGACTTTGAGAATCAGAGAGGAAGAGGTAGAGGATGTGGATAAGCAAGAGGAGGCTTCCGTCGTACCTATTTCCATTGCAATGAAGAAGGTCATCATGCCTTTGAATGCCCTCAATGGCAAGGAAGGACAATTAGGAGAGCTGAGGGCCAAGCTAGGGTTTCTCATGTGGATGAGGATGCACAATCATCACATTTATAGGATGCAAAAAGTGGAGAGACCTTGGTGAATGAAAGGGTCCTACTAAGTGGTGAGATTGAACCAGGACAAAGGAGGAGTTTTTTCTGTACCAGATGCAAGTGTGAGGATAAATGTTGTGATGTGATCATTGATGGTGGTAGCACTAATAACTTGGTATCAGAAGAGATGGTCTCTAAGCTGAAGCTCAAGAGGGAGAGACATCCCCAACCCTATCAGATTGCTTGGGTAAAAGATGATCATAAGGTCCTGGTAGGTGAACAATGTCTCATGAAATTCAAAATTGGGAGTTACCATGATGAAGTTCTCTGTGATGTTATTCTATTGGATGTTTGCCATCTATTGTTGGGTAGACCATGCCAATTTGATAGACATACAATACATGATGGTCATGCAAACACATGCTCTCTAACAAAGGATGGAGTTCACCACAAATTGAAGCCCATGAAAAAGGAAGGTGAAAAGGTATGTAGCAGTGCTAGGATTTGTCTTGCTGATGGAATGAAACATCAGCGTATGTGCTATGCTTTGATTCCTAAGAAAGATAAAGAAGGTAGTATTGAAATACCACTTGAACTTTTAGATTTACTAGGTGAATTTGGAGATATTATCTTTGATAATGTTCCAGAAGGATTGCCACCAATAAGACAAATCAGTCATCAGATAGATCTGATTCCAGGAGCAAGTTTTCCTAACAAGTTTGCTCACAAGATGACTCCTACTGAAACAGAGGAGCTAAACAAATAGGTTCAGGAGCTGTTGAGGAAGGGCTTGATTCAGAAGAGCCTAAATCCATGTGCAGTACTAGCAGTACTCGCACCAAAGAAGGATGGAGAGTGGAGGATGTGTATAGATTCTCGAGCTATAAATAGGATAACCATCAAATATCAGTTTCTTTTGCCAAGAATGGATGATCTTATGGACTGGTTGAGTGGAGCTCAGTACTTCACAAAGATAGATCTCAAGAGTGGTTATCACCAGATACGGATTCGAGAAGGAGATGAGTGGAAAATGGCCTTCAAGACCAAAGAGGGTCTTTATGAGTGGTTAGTCATGCCCTTTAGATTGACAAACGCCCCAAGCACCTTCATGCGGTTTATGAATGAGGTACTTAAGAAGTTCTTGGGAAAATTTGTTATTGTCTATTTGGATGATATTTTAGTTTTCAACAAGACTTTGGAGGAACATTTATTGCATATTCATAGTGTCCTTGAAAGGTTAAGGGAAGAGAAACTGTTAATTAATTTGAAGAAGTGTATCTTTGCAAAAAGGGAGTTAGTCTATTTGGGGTTTGTTATATCACCTGAAGGTCTCAAAATGGATCCAGAGAAGGTAAAAGCCATCTTGGAATGGCCTACTCCAAGGTCTGCTACTGAGATAAGATCATTTCATGGTCTGGTTAGTTTTTATAGGAAGTTTATTAAAAAAATTATTGGCACATGTGCACCCCTAACTAACACAATAAGAGGGGATAGAAAAGAGTTCAAATGGACTGTAGCAGTTGTGAGAAGTTTTGAATTGCTGAAGAAGAAGGTAACAGAACAACCTGTGTTGGCACTTTCAGATTTTAGAAAGGTGTTCCAGGTGGATTCTGATGCTAGTGGCAGTGCTATTGGGGTTGTATTGAGCCAAGAAGGTAAAACTATTGCATATTTTAGTGAAAAATTGAATGATGCAAAGAAGAAGTATTTTGTTTATGATCAAGAGTTCTATGCAATAGTTCAGGCCTTAAAGAAATGGAGGCATTATTGGTTGCCAAAGGAATTTTTTTTGTATACTGATCATCAGGCATTACAGTACCTAAATAGCCAAGGTAAATTGAATCAGAGGCATATGAAGTGGGTAGAGTTCTTGCAGAGTTATACTTTTTTGTTGAAGCATAGAAGTTAAAAATCTAACAGGGTTGAATATGCACTAAGTAGGAGACAGTTGTTTCTTACAGTAATGTAGGTTGAAGTAGTTTGGTTTTATGAACTCAAGAATTTGTACCCTGAGGATCCTGATTTTGCTGAAGCATGGAAAGCTTGTAAAGAGCCTGTTGTTGTAGATAGAACCAAATGGTTAGACTATTTGATTCAGGATGGCATGTTGTTCAAGGGTAGTCAATTGTGCATTCCAAGGAGTTCCATGAGGAAAAATCTAATTAAGGAGAAACACAACGGAGGGATGGCAGGACATTTTGGTCGAGATAAGACCATTGCCATTTTGCCATTCTTAAAGAACACTATTTTTGGCCTCAAATTTCACAGGATGTGAAGAAGTTTGTACAGAGTTGTCAGGTTTGTCAAGTTACCAAGGGATTTAGTGATACTGGACTATATCAGCCATTGCCTCTTCCATCAAGGCCATGGGAGGACATAAGTATGGATTTTGTTCTTGGATTGCCAAGGACACAAAGGGGTAATGACTCAGTATTTGTGGTGGTTGATAGGTTCTCCAAAATGGCACATTTCATTCCATGCCACAAGACTCATGATGTTGTCCATATTGCAGACTTGTTTTTCAGAGAGGTAGTAAGACTACATGGTCTTCCAAGGAGTATAGTTTATGACAGAGATACTAAATTTGTGAGGTATTTATGGAGGACATTGTGGAAGAAGTTGAGAACAAATTTGAAATTTAGTTCCACGCATCACCCACAAACTGACAGCCAAACAGAAGTGGTAAACAAAAGTCTGGGCAATTTGCTGAGATGTTTAGTTGGGGATAAGCCCAAGGGATGGGGATTTGATTCTACCACAAGTAGAGTTTGATTAAAATAACTTTATAAATAGGAGTAATGGTAGATCACCATTCCACATTGTATATGGAAGTAGCCCAAGGACTGCGCCAGAATTGAGGAAGATAGAGCAAGGGGAAAGGACAAGTGCTGAAGCTAAAGAATTTGTTGAACATATCAAACGTCTACATAAGGAGTTTCAAGCACACATTACCAAGATGAATCAAGAGTATAAAGCTAGGGCTGATCAAAGGAGAAGACATAAGGAATTCCAACTAGGGAATCTAGTCATGGTGCACTTACGAAAAGAAAGATTTCCAACCGGTACTTACAACAAGCTAAAAATGAAGAAATTTGGCCTCTGCAAAATTCTGAAGAAATATGACTCAGGAAATGCATATAAGGTGGAGCTGCCAGATGGTGTTCACATTTTTCCTATTTTCAACATTGCAGACTTAACAGAGTATCATGATGATGGTGCAGATGAGGAGCTGGTGTTAGAGCAATATCCAATTCCTGCTTCTAAGAAAGAGGAGATAGAAGACATTCTAGATTATCATGTGGGTAGAAGTACCAGAAACAGGCAGTATGAAGAGTACTTGGTCAAGTGGAAAGGATAGCCAATCGAGGACTCAACTTGGATTTCAGCAGCTGAGGTTTCCCACTTGGGATTTCCTCTACCATTCATAAAGTGATAGAGTCACTTTTCAATTTACCTTGGGTGTCTGATGCAGGAGCATCCAGAGGTATAAGGGCAATCCTATGTCACCCAAAAAAATGTGCTTAGACTTAGTTTCTGTTTCATGTGTTTTCATTTATGGATACCCATTTGGGTCAAATAAAGGTTCCAACTCTCATAGTTCCACTATCAATGTTCTAGGATAGAGTATTTGAACACCTTGGGATATGTGTAAATGCCAAAAAAATAGGAGTATGTAATTGAGCCATCCTTTTGGTGAACTAGGAGGTTTAAATTGGCTAGATGAATGTAATTGTAATTTAGAGCATTCCAAAAAAAGAATCAGGTCAATAGGCCCCATAGTTTGAAAGTTATCATAGTTTTTCGGGTTTTAGAGACCTCCTAAGAATGCTTCAAAGTTAGGTTAGGGGCATTAAATGACCTTAAAAGGGTCAAAAATGGGAGACGAGCTAAGCTCGTCCATAGGGCTATAGAGCGCTTCGAGAGCTTTGCAAAAATGTAAATGGTTCGGCAATCGGAGCTATGGTTCAAAAGTTATGTCTCCCAAAAGTTTGATTACCGTTTCTAGATTTTTCAAGATTTGCGTCAACTTCTAACGCAACTTTTAGAGCCTTCTACTTGGTCGATAGATGCCTACTAGCACTTTCTAGGATGTATTCCAAGTCCTTAACCCTTCAGGGTCTATTTAAGGATATTTTTGGCATTGTAAAAGGCAGTTCAGAGTGGAGTTTGAGAGGAGGTACTAAAAGGAGAAATTATCTTCAGATTTATGTTATTGTAAGCCCTTAGGGCATGTTATGAAGTCTATTTTCTCTATAATGAATGTACTAGCTTATTTTCACAGTTAATACAATTTCCCTTTTCCTATTGTGTCCATTCTGTGCTTGGGTTGTGTTCCCATCAAGTGGTATCAGAGTCAATTTTCTTGAGTGTGTAGATAGAGCGCTGACTGTGAGACAGTTTGCACCAGGACTGTGTGGTTGTGGGTTTGAGTTAAGAAAATGCCTCCACAAAGAGAGCATGGTGGAAGGGTCAGAGTTGTTAATCCTGAGGAGGTTAGAGCCCTCTAAAGGCAGGTACAAGCATTGTAGGAGGAGCTTCGTAGAGGAATAAATGTTACCACAGGTGACGACAGTGAGGATGACAATGAAGAAGAAGAAATTGGACCAGAAGGGGAATTTGATGAGGAAGTTCTAAATCAGGCAAATGAAAGGATTTTTAGGGCCATTACTAAATTTGGGAAAAGACCTACAATTGATGTGGGTGTATTTTCAGGAAATCTGAAACCAGATGAGTTGATCGACTGAATCAATGAACTGGAAGAATACTTTGAGTATGAGGATATCAGGGACCCATATAGGGTTAACTTTACAAAGGCCAAATTGAAAGTCCATGCCAAAAATTGGTAGCAAGAGGTTTAATTGGAAAGAAACCGAAGAGGAAAGGAGAAGATCACAAGGTGGGATCACATGGTGGACAAATTGAAGAAGCAGTTCATTCCTATGAACTACGAGATTGATTTATTTAAGAAGATGCATGGGTTAAGGCAAGCAGGAAGATCAATCCAAGAATATAAAAAGGAGTTTTATGAACTTTTGATTAGAGCAGGGCATGAAGAAGCAAATAAGTACAAGGTTGCTTGTTATATCAGTGGGTTGCAACCTAGCATCCAAGAGGAATTAAGTTTGATAAGAATGACCAGTGTTGAAGAGGCATACCAATTTTCCCTACGAGTTGAAGAGAAGCTGAATAAGAGGTTTGAAGGGAGACAAAGAGGGCGTGGTCAAGGAGGAACGAGAAGGGGTAGGTCATTTGGAGGTCAAAATCGAACCCAAAAGGAAAATGAAGATGTGGGTACTACCAGGAACCAGAGGAATGAGGGTTTCAACCGCTCCTGTGATCAAGACTTTGGAAATTAGAGAGGAAGAGGTAGAAGATGTGGACAAGGAAGAGGTAGAAGATGTGGAAAAGGATGAGGAGGCTTCCATGGTACCTATTTCCATTGCAATGAAGAAGGTCATCGTGCCTTTGAATGCCCTCAACGACAAGGAAGGATAGATAGGAGAGTTGAGGGCCAAGCTAGGGTTGCTCATGTGGATGAGGATGCACAATCATCACATTCAGAGGATGCAGAAAGATGAGAGACCTTGGTGAATGAAAGGGTCCTACTAAGTGGTGAGATTGAACCAGGACAGAGGAGGAGTTTGTTCCTTACTAGATGCAAGTGTGAGGATAAATGTTGTGATGTGATCATTGATGGTGTTAGCACTGATAACTTGGTATCAGAAGAGATGGTCTCTAAGCTAAAGCTCAAGAGGGAGAGACATCCATAGCCCTATAGGATTGCTTGGGTAAAAGATGATCATAAGATCCTGGTAAGTGAACAATGTATCGTGAAATTTAAAATTGGGAGTTACCATGATGAAGTTCTCTGTGGTGTTATTCCATTGGATGTTTGCCATCTATTGTTGGGTAGACCAACCCAGTTTGATAGACATGCAGTACATGATGGTCATGTAAACACATACTCTCTAACAAAGGATGGAGTTCGCCACAAACTGAAGCCCATGAAAAGGGAAGGTGAAAAGGTATGTAGCAGTGCCAGGATTTGTCTTGTTGATGGAAGGAAGTTTTTTAGATGGAATGAAAGATCAGCGTATGTGCTATGCTTTGATTCCTAGGAAAGATAAAGAAGGTAGTAGTTAAATATCACTTGAAGTTTTAGATTTACTAGGTGAATTTGGAGATATTATCTCTGATAATGTTATAAAAGGATTGCCACTAGTAAGGCAAATGAGTCATCAAATAGATCTGATTCCAAGAGCAAGTTTGCCTAACAAGGCTACTCACAGGATGACTCCTACTGAAACAGAGGAGCTAAACAGATAGGTTCAGTAGCTATTAAGGAATGGCTTGATTTGGGAGAGCCTAAGTCCATGTGAAGTACCAGCAGTACTCACACTAAAGAAGGATGGAGAGTGGAGGATGTGTACAGATTCTTGAGCTATAAATAGGATAACCATCAAATATCAGTTTCCTTTGCCAAGAATGGATGATCTTATGGACTGTTTCAGTGGAGCTAAGTACTTCACAAAGATTGATCTCAAGAGTGGTTATCACCAGATATGGATTTGAGAAGGAGATGAGTGGTAAATGGCCTTCAAGACCAAGTAGGGTCTTGATGAGTGGTTAGTCATGCCCTTTGGATTGACAAATGCCCCCAACACCTTCATGCAGCTTATGAATGAGGTACTTAAGAAGTTCTTGGAAAAATTTGTTATTGTCTATTTGGATGATATTTTAATTTTCAGCAAGACTTTGGAGAAACATTTATTTCATATTCGTAGTGTCCTTGAAAGGTTAAGGGAAGAGAAACTGTTAATTAATTTGAAGAAGTGTATCTTTTCAAAAAGGGAGTTAGTCTATTTGGGGTTTGTTATATCACCTGAAGGTCTCAAAATGGATCTAGAGAAGGTAAAAGCCATCTTGGAATGGCGTACTCCAAGGTCTACTACTGAGGTAAGATCATTTCATGGTCTGGTTAGTTTTTACAGGAACTTTATTAATAATTTTAGTGGCATATGTGCACCCCTAACTGACACAATAAGAGGGGATAGAAAAGAGTTCAAATGGACTGCAGCAGCTGCGAGAAGTTTTGTATTGCTGAAGAAGAAAGTAACAGAACAACCTGCGTTGGCACTTCCAGATTTTAGAAAGGTGTTCCAGGTGGATTGTGATGATAGTGGCAATGCTATTGGGGTTGTATTGAGCCAAGAAGGTAAGCCTATTGCATATTTTAGTGAAAAATTGAATGATGCAAAGAAGACGTATTTTGTTTATGATCAAGAGTTCTATGCAATAGTTTAGGCCTTAAAGAAATGGAGGCACTATTTTTTGCCAAAGGAATTTGTTTTGTATACTGATCATCAGGCATTATAGTACCTAAATAGCCAAGGTAAATTGAATCAGAGGCATATGAAGTGGGTAGAGTTCTTGCAGAGTTATACATTTGTGTTGAAGCATAGAAGTGGAAAATCTTACAGGGTTGCAGATGCACTAAGTAGGAGACAGTTGTTGCTTACAGTAATGCAGGTTGAAGTAGTTGGGTTTGATGAACTCAAGAATTTGTACCCTAAGGATCCTAATTTTGCTGAAGCATGAAAAGCTTGTAAAGAGCCTGTTGCTGTAGATAGAACCAGGTGGTTAGACTATTTGATTCAGGATGGCATGTTGTTCAAGGGTAGTCAATTGTGCATTCCAAGTAGTTCCATGAGAGAAAATCTAATTAAGGAGAAACATAGTGGAGGGATGGCAGGACATTTTGGTCGAGATAAGACCATTGGCATTCTTAGAGAACATTGATTTTGGCCTTAGATTTCACAGGATGTGAAGAATTTTGTACAGAGTTGCCAGGTTTGTCAAGTTTCCAAGGGATTTAGTCACTATGGTGGACTATATCAGCCATTGCCCGTTCCATCAAGGCCATGGGAGGACATAAGTATGGATTTTTTTCTTGGATTGCCAAGGAAACAAAGGGGTAATGACTCAATATTTGTGGTGGTTTATAGGTTCTCCAAAATGGCACATTTCATTCCATGCCACAAGACTCGTGATGCTGTCCATATTGCAGACTTGTTTTTCAGAGAGGTGGTAAGACTACATAGTCTTCCAAAGAGTATAGTTTCTGACAGAGATACTAAATTTGTGGGGTATTTCTAGAGGAAATTGTGGAAGAAGTTGAGAATAGACTTGAAATTCAGTTCCATGCATCACCCACAGGCTGATGGCTAAACAGAAGTGGTAAACACAAGTCTGGGCAATTTGTTGAGATGTTTAGTTGGGGATAAGCCCAAGGGATGGGATTTGATTCTACCACAAATAGAGTTTTCTTACAATAAATCTATAAATAGGAGTACTGGAAGATCACCATTCCACATTGTATATGGAAGTAGCCCAAGGACTGCGCCAGAATTGAGGAAGATAGAGCAAGGGGAAAGGACAAGTATTGAAGCTGGAGAATTTGTTGAACATATCAAGCATCTACATAAGGAGGTTCAAGCACACATTACCAAGATGAATCAAGAGTATAAAGCTAGGGCTGATCAAAAGAGAAGACATAAGGAATTCCAAGTAGGGGATCTAGTCATGGTGCACTTACAAAAAGAAAGATTTCCAGTCGGTACTTACAACAAGCTGAAAATGAAGAAATTTGACCCCTGCAAAATTCTGAAAAAACATGACTTAGGAAATGCATATGAGGTGGAGCTGCCAGATGGTGTTCACATTTCTCCTATTTTCAACATTGCAGACTTAACAGAGTATCATGATGATGGTGCAGATGAGGAGCTGGTGTTAGAGCAATTTCCAATTCTTGCTTCTAAGAAGGAGGAGATAGAAGACATTCTAGATCATCGTGCAGGTAGAAGTACCAGAAATAGGCAATATGAAGAGTACTTGGTCAAGTGGAAAGGATGGCCAATCGAGGACTCAACTTGTATTTCAACAGCTTAGGTTTCCCATTTGGGATTTCCTCTACCATTCATAAATTGACAGGGTCACTTTTCAATTTACCCTGGGTGTCTGATGCAGGAGCATCCAGAGGTATAAGGGCAATCTTGTGTCACCCAAAAAAATGTACTTAGACTTAGTTTCTATTTCATGTCTTTTCATTTCTGGATACCCATTTGGGTCAAATAAAGGTTCCAACTCTCATAGTTCCACTATCAGTGTTCTAGGATAGAGTATTTGAACACCTTGGGATACATGTAAATGCTAAAAAAAAGGAGTATGTAATTGAGCCATCATTTTTGTGAACTAGGAGGTGTAAATTGGCCAGATGAATGTAATTGTAATTTAGAGCATTCAAGAAAAAGAATTAGGTCAAAAGGCCCCACGGTTTGAAAGTTATCACAATTTTTTGAGTTTTGGAGACCTCCTAAGAATGCTTCAAAGTTAGGTTAGGGGCATTAAATGACCTCAAAAAGGGTCAAAAAATGGGGAATGAGTGAAGCTCATCCATAGGGCTATAGAGCGCTTCGAGAGCTTTTCGAAAATGTAAATGGTTCGTCAATCGAAGCTACGGTCCAAAAGTTATGCCTCCCAAAAGTTTGGTTACCGTTTCTAGATTCTTCAAGATTTGTGTCAACTTCTAACGCGGCTTCTGGAGCCTTCTACTTGGTCGGTGGATGCCTACTAGCACTTTCTAGAATGTATTCCAAGTCCTTAACCCTCTGGGGTCTATTTAAGGACATTTCTAGCATTGTAAAAGGTAGTTTGAAGTGGAGTTTGAGACAAGGTACTGAAAGGAGAAATTATCTCCAGATTTATGTTATTGTAAGCCCCGAGGGCATGTTATGAAGTCTATTTTCTCTGTACTGAATTTACTAGCTTATTTTCATAGTTAATACAATTTTCCTTTTCCTGTTGTTCCATTCTGTGCTTGGGTTTTGTTCCCATCAGGTAGACCTTGGCAATATGATAGATATGTTATATGTGATGAAGGATTGAATCAATATATACTCTTTGGGTGAATGGGAGAAAGAAAATATTGTTGCCTTTGATTGAAAGTCCAGATGAGGTTAATTGTAATACTATGAGAATTTGCATGGTTAATGGAAAGCAATTTGAAAAAGAAGTGAAGAAGAATCAAGTTTATTTTGCTATAATTCCTAGGAGGCCGAGTTGTACCAGTAGAAGTCAAGTGACCGAAAATAGTGGTGACCAAGGAGTAGAAATTGGTAAAGGCCAAGCACCAACAAAAATTGGAAATTTTTTGAACGAGTACAAAGAAATTGTTGTAGAAGATGTTCCTGATGGTTCACCACTAGTAAAAAGTATAAGTCATTGTATGGATTTGATTACTAGAGCTAGTTTTTCGAATAAAGCACCATATAGATTGAAACCTACAAAGAATGAAGAACATAACAAACAAGTGCATGAGTTGTTATAGAAGGGTCCAATGAAAGAAAGTTTGAGTCCATGTATTGCACCTATAGTATTAGCACCTAAGAAGACTAGAGAATGAATAATGTGTACTAATTCCAAGGAATTTAACAAGATCACAGTGAACTATAGGTTTCTTATGTTGAGAATGGTTGACATAATGGATTGTTAGAGTGGAGAAAAGTATTTTACCAAGATTGATTTGAAGAGTGGTTATCATCATATTAGAATCAGAGAAGGTGATGAATGGAAGACTACCTTCCAAACAAAAGATGGTTTGTATGAATGGTTGGTAATGCCTTTTGGTTTGACTAATGCACCTAGTACTTTCATGAGGTTGATGAATGAGGTTCTCAAGAGATTTTTGGATAAGTTTTTAATTGTTTATTTGGATGATATTATGAAATTAAATAAGACGAAGGAAGAACATATTGATCATGTTAGACAAGTATTGTAAAGATAAAAAGAGGAGAAGTTGATGATTAACTTGAAAACATGTTCTTTTATGCAACAGGAGATTGTATATTTGGGATTTGTGATTTCAATTGATGGTTTGATAATGGATCTTGAGAATTTTAAAGCAATTCTAGAATGGCCTACACTTGAGAATGTGGATGAGGTAAGATCATTTTATGATTTGGCTAGTTTTTACAGAAAGTTTATAAAAAAATTCAATTCTATTTGAAATACTATAGCTAAGACAATGAGAGGAGATAAAAAAGATTTCAAGTGGACACATGGAGCTGATAAGAGTTTTGAGACTTTGAGACAAAAGGTTGTTGAGTTACTAGTATTGGCTTTGCCTGATTTCAATAAGTTATTTCAAGTTGAATGCGATGCAAGTGGTAGTGCAATAGGAGCTATATTGAGTCAAGAAGGTAAACCTATTACTTTCTCTAGTGAGAAATTGAATGATGTTGGAAGGAAGTATTAGGTGTATGATCAAGAGTTTTATTCAATTGTTCAAGCCTTGAAGAAGTGGAGACATTATTTGATCCCTAAGAATTTTGTGTTGTATACTAATCATAAAGTTTTACAGTACTTGAGGAGTCAACATAAATTGAATCAAAGACATATGAAGTGGGTTGACTACTTGTAGAGTTTCACATTTGTGATCAAGCATGAGAGTGGAGTCACTAACTAAGTTGTTGATGCATTGAGTAAAAAACATTCTTTGTTGACCGAAATTAAGGTTGAAGTTTTTGGTTTTGATGAGATGAAAGAGTTGTATGATAATAAACCTTATTTCTCTAAGGTGTGGAGAGAGTATAGAGCACCAAATCTATCAGATCACATGAATAAGTATGCTGATTATTTCATTCAAGAAGGTATGTTGTTTAAAGGAATTTAGTTGTATATCCCTAAAAGTTCTACGAGAGTTAATTTGATTAAGGAAAAACACAGTGGTGGATTAGCTAGACATTTTGGAATTGATAAGACATTGATTTTGATGAAGGATAACTATTATTGGCCATAGATGTATAAAGATATTCAAAAATTTGCAAAGAGTTGTGGAGTTTGTCAAGTTGAAAAAGGAGTAAGTTAGAATATTGGTTTGTATACACCTATTTATATTCCTAAGAAACCTTGGAGTGACATCGATATGGATTTTGTTCTTGGATTGCCTAAGATAGTAAAGGGGTATGATTCTATATTTGTTGTTGTGGATAGATTTTCTAAGATGGCTCATTTCATACCATGTAATAAGACATTAGATGCTGAGCATGTTGCTGAAATTTTCTTCAAAGAAATTATTAGATTGCAAGGATTACCAAGAAGTATTATTTCTGACAAAGACACTAAGTTTTTTGGTTACTTTTTCATCTAATAATTACGTGAATAGGAGTATAGGGAGAACACATCTTGAGATTTTTATTAGAGTGCATTCTAGAGGAATGTCATATTTGAGGGATGTTGTAGGTGAAGAAAAGAGAAGTGTTGCAGGGAAAGAATTTACTGATTTTATGTATTCTTTGCATAAGGAAGTGAAGTTAAGGTTGGAACAAAGTAATTAGAAGTATAAGGATAATACTAATAAGTCTAGAAGACATCATGTTTTTGAAATTGGTGATGAGGTGATTATTCATTTGAAGAGAAGTATATTTTGTAGTGGAACATATAGTAAGACGAAGATGAAGAAGTTTGGACCTTGTAAGATCTTGAGGAAGTTTGATAGTATTAATTCTTATTAAGTTGAGTTACCTAATGACATGGGTATATCTCCTATATTCAATCTTGTTGATTTGTTTAAGTATCATGAGTCAGATGATGAAGTTGGTGTATCAGAAGATTATCATAAGAAGCAGATTGAAGAGGTTGAGTAGGTATTGGGTAAGAGAATTAGTAAAAACACAAGAAAAAAAGATTACTATGATTATTTGGTGAAGTGGAAGAGCATACTAGTTAAAGATGCTACATGGATTTCTCAATCTAAGTTGGATTCTGCTCAAGTTGTAACACTTGTATGATTTAGCAGTATCATTTTTTTCAACCCTAGTTGTATAATGTAGGAGCATCCTGGGTTACATTGTTATCATGCATATTTTCATGTTTCTCTATTGCTGTCAAGTTGCACTGCCTAGCATTGTCGAGTTCTTAGTCGGTGTCGAGTTCCTTGTTGGTGCCGAGTTCCTTATTGGTGTCAAGTTCCTATATATATTGAGCATTTTCGAGTTCCTATATTTGTCTTGGTCCTTCTTGAACTGAATTATTTGTGTCTAGTTTCATTTTGAGCTGACTTTGCATGTATTTAATTTGGTTTTTGTATTTAATAGTTATTTCTAGCCAACTTGTAAATGTGCGTGCATTTAATGTAAGATTTAATTTCTGTCATAGGCTGACATATGGCCACCCTAGTATTTAAGGAGGTCTAGGATTGAGTTTTAGGGATGATGAGGAGTGAGAGTGGAGTAAAATGATAGTTTTGTCTAGAGAGTTAGAATGTGTAGATAATCATTGAAGAGAAAATTTTGAATTGAATTTTTGTTCATAATCTGGAAGGTCTCATAGTCGGGCATGTATGTTGATAATTTTATGAATCCCTAAGTGTTTTTCTCTTCTATCTCCTTTGATTTGTGTTCTTCGTGTTGTGTTTACGCTTGCAAGTGGCTTTGGTAGCTAGGTGTGCCTTTCGCCCTAAGTCCTTTGGTCTCCCTAGGTCATTTTGAGTGTATCCATTATTATATAAGATAAATGATTGAATGCTTATTGAAGGACTTGATTGTTGATAAAAATGGGTTTCATGATTATATTGTTGATTTATTAAGCTCATTGGTTAATCTTATTTGATGTTTAATCATTGCTTTCTATTTGTCATAAGAGAGATGTTTTTTAGTAAGCATTTTGATAAATTTTGATTTTTTTATTGGATGCATCTTAGGACTCATGTTTGAGATTGTGGTATGTGTAAGTACCATAAAAATTATTGTGTCTATTAGAAACAACCCAAACATTGTTTCTTTAGATGAATTTTGATATTTTATAAAAAAAGAATTAGTATTTTTAAAGATCATATATGATATTTTTTTATTATTTTTTCAAGATATTTTTAAAAATTTAGGGGTTTTTTTTCAATTCAAATTTTGAATGTTTTTGAAGAATTTTTTAGGACTTTTATTTCAATGTTTTTGAAGGATTTTGTCACGTCTTGTTGATTGCTACCAATTTCTAGCAAGGCAAGGAAATTGTGGATTGATGAAAGGGTTTGTAGATAGATGAATGTCAAATGTTCCTTTGTATATCTAAGAGTTTTTTGGATGCTAAGGACTATCCATGGGATGTAATGCCATACATTTACAAAGCTTATAAATTGGACATGGCAAAATAAGGTAGCGATTTGGTGTAGTGAATGACATGTAGCTTATAGGTTTGAAAATCTCAAAAGGATGTTGAAAACATATTTGCATGTTTATATCCTTATTCTCCATAAATATCAAGAGAGGAATTCAAATAGGATAATGATAGGATAAGTAAGATAAAGAATGAAGAATATAAGAGATATGGACTGAATGTTGTGATAAGATAGGCAATATAGACCAAAGGAATTTTGATAACATGAAGAAGATAGGTCATTTGATACTTCTACAAATATTTATAGCCTTGTCAAGATCAAAGTTGTTAAAAAAGAAATATATATGTTGTCATTGTTGGAAGATTAATGGGAAACAAGATACTAAGAGGGGGGGGTGAATCAAGATCTCAAACTTATTACTATAAAACAAAATTACTTATTTGACACCTATAACATCTCATATATTTAACTAAAAATATAAAACAATTAATAAAAAACATAATCATCCATGAAAACTTCAACACATAACACAATGATTTGGTAACCCATAAACACTTCAATGTGAAGCTAAAACTGGGGTGGGGATTAAACCCACAAATCTTCACTATTGCAACAATAAAGTTAACCTGTTAGGGTTACAATGTTTGATTATAAGATATGATCTACCCTATGAGGGGTCTTCACTTTTAAAAGATTTAGAGACTATTAGGTTTCACCTTTTTAAAGGATTTTACACTTACAATGAAGTAAGGATTGTTAGGAGGTTTACATAGATTTGTTAAGACCACTTTGTTAATAGATTTACCCTGACTCAATTAACTATAACTGATTCAATACCTAACCCTTAGTTTTCTCTATAAGCTAATCTTGGGTCTCCTCCTTTCAATGTCTTTGATCTGGTCTCCTAATTTGATAGTTCTATTCAATCCTTCACTACTCTGATTGCTCTCTGATCTGCTTCTAGACTTAGTATTTCTCTTCACATGTGTATACTCACTCCTTCATTCATTTGTTCCTTCATCCATAATTCATATTGATTCTATGGTTAGAATCCTTCTTAAATATATGTCCAGTGAAAGTTCTAGATTTTGATCAACAGTTTACAATCCATCATCTTTTGTCATTTCTATATGATTTTTTTATTGGTTGAATTACATGTCTAGGGATCACTATCCCCTATAATGATGCATAATCATCTCCTTAGCTGGCTCTAAAAATATTAAATGGCATATAGAAGTTAGCCAAAATGGTTTACATATGTGTTTGTTCCATTATAAACTTTGATGACAAAACTAAACTTCTCAGCACTTGTATATTCTAATGCTTGGTCATGTTTACTCATTGATACTGTCACTCAGCTTCTATATACCTATTTTCTCAGCAATCATTATCTTTTCAATGTTCTCAGTTCCAACTATATTTCTCGGCATTCACATGTGCTTGATCTTAATTGAATACTCAACAATCACTATCCTACTTGGTATGAGCTTTGAATACTCGACCTTTACTAGATGATTTGGTCACAGTGATGACCATATAATTTTTCCCAGTAAATGACTAATTATTTGGACACTAATAGACAACATAGGCTTAGAGATCAATAATCTCCCCTTTTGACATCAATGGAAAAAACACTTTGTCATGAATAATCATTTCTTTCTTTATGACTACTCCTCTTGAGACCATAACTCAGATGCTCATTTGATCATCTAATGTCTTCTAGTGTTGCTCTATTTTGTTCAGGTGCCTATATTAACACTTCCCCTTGTGATTATTTATTACACAATATATTTCCCCCCTTTTTTTCACGAATGACTTAGCATTTTTGGGGCTCATTTATGCTTATCAAAGAATTATGGATGAATTTCCACAATATGGACATAGCCTTTATTCCATCTCTCCTTGACTTGTTCCAAAATTTGAAACTAAATTTCTAGATCACCAACTACATCAATAAAGTCTACAATGTGGGAAAAATGTTTATCTTTCTTCAAAATGTTGTTAGCAATATATATCTCCTTCTAAATAATCTATATATCTGGTAGTAACTAAAGTTGAATCATATTCAACTTATTCCTGATTTCTGTGTCGTTAGTCATGAGTTTGGCTAACCTCTTGTGATAAGATGTCAACTCATTATATGAGGGTGAGCTTGAACTTACATGCTTTTCCAATGTAATTACACTTTATTGAATGTTTGCATGTAGCACTTCTAATGAGTGTTTAGTATCAAGTGTAAAAGAACCTATACCACACAATTTTATATACAATGAATGAATAGTTTGCAAAATTGTTTCTAGTTGTGTGACCAATGTAGAGAGCTCAGCTTGTCTATGTACAAGTTCCTACGAGACTTTCTCTAACACTTTATGCTCAACTCTTCTTTAAGACCATTGTAACAATTTATCATTGGTCTTTAAATCTTCTGTCTGAATCTTATCAATTAAATACACTAGTTGGTCCAAAATTGGATATTGATTATTCAAGTCTGTAATTTCAAATATATCTACAAAAATGTTTGTGATAGTATGTAATAATTTCTTCCTCTTCTACTCTCTTCTTAGTTATTCTTATTTTTCCTTATGGCTCAGCAAGATTTGTAGCTCTTTCATTTTCTCAAGTGTACGGTTATTCAAATCATACATAGGTAATGTTATTACCTCTTCAAGACTAACTGACTCATCTAGCTTTCCTGATTGAGTCACATCTTGAGACTGTAGGGGTGTATCACTAGGTAGTGATAATTGTAGTTATTTCCCCTTGTCACTTGATCTCGATCTTGGTTGTTGCATTTGTGTAGGAATCACCTATTTTATAGGTATCTTAGTTGCGGGTTCTACAACCTTTACACTTGGCAACTAAATAAGAGCTTGAGTGGCATCTTTCTCTTTATGTGTTACATTGTTTGCTACCAACTTTGTGCATGTATCCTTTACAACATTTCTTTCAGTTTTCAAAATAGGCATACAAGTAAATGGTGTAAACACAAATAAATCTTTACCAAGATTCTTGAGACTTGTATCCTCTATAACTGATGTCACATCAAAATCATTAGTCTTCTTAGTATCCATCTTTGGATAATCTACGATTTGTAACAAAATTAGTTTAGTGCAGGGTTCAATTGGATCTGGCATTAAATTTTGAATATTCTCTTTTTTTATGATATTCAAATTTGGTGGAAGGGTGTCAGTGTCATCTTAGATTCTGAAAATCTCTCTCTGTTCACACTAACTAACTAGTTGCTGAATTTTCTCAGTCAGCTTGGAAACTTCTTGCTTGTAGGCATCCTCAAACCTGTTGCATCTCTACCTTCCCTCACTTCCATTGATGAAGTAAGAAATCCAAATGTTATCCTACTCAAATTGATGAGCTTTATTCTTCAAAATCTAATATGCCCTATCTTTTGGCATAAAATTATTTACAAAATCCTTAAGGGATATAGACATATGTGTCTTCCCTAAATCTACCATAGCTTGTGCCAATGTTGTTTCTCTTATTTATTTCTCTATGGCCAGTGCCCACTTCCACTTTAGATAAGCTCTTTTGTACAAATCCATTGGGAATCTATCTCCAAATTCCAAGAATATATGTCTAAAATTAATCATCATGTCAATCATAGCTTCTTCAAGCTTGACTTGATCAATAGTATTCAAAGAATCATAATTAATATCGTTGAATCCTATAAAAATTTATGATTCTCTTAGCTTGTCACATACCTGATCCACAGTCATTGGAGGGAGTCTCTTTAGTATTTGAAGTGTGCTAAGTTCATCAGACTTGGTCTTTTCATCATCTTCCTCCTCCTCTTGTGCTACAATCAGTTTTCTCCTTAGATTTTTTTGTGTTACTTGTTGAGGTATTCTAGTCATTTTCATCTTCTTTGATGGACTTCCTTTTACTTTCTTAGCATGGGGCTGAGATGTCTTTGACCTAGTGATAATCACCTTGCCCTTTAACTTCTGAGGTGTCGCTGTCTCTTGCACATCCATTTTCAGGTCATCTTTTACCTTAGGCACAATAATAACAAGCTTTTTCTACTTAGTTGCTTTAGGCTTTAAAATAAAAAGTTATTTTCCTTTTCCTTCCTTGACCTCTATAGGTTGCCTAGACATTTCTCCTTCATCTTTGTTACAACCCTTAGTACTCTTCCTTTTTCTTTTCCTTTCTTCTTTGGGTGTACTATATTGAGCAGACAACTCAAAAATTATTGTTTCATACATGCCAAATCACTCGACAGCTATGTCAATCTCTTTAGCTAAAAGTGTACTCACTACTATAGTAATTTCAGCTACATTTTCTTCATAAGGGATTGACATTAGACATGCTACCCTCGTAAATACTACTTGTGTATGAAAAAAATTTGTATCTACAACAAAACATACTTCATCATAGTATTTATCTACTTTAGACTTGGGTATCCTCATCCTGTTCTTCATTTTCATTTTGAACTCTTCAAAATAATTATCCATTATTGCTTCAAAAAAATTTCCTAATCTACTAATTAAATCATTTATCTGCGACATGGTAGGTTGCCTCCTATGCTACATGGTAGGTTGCTTCCTATCCCATGAAATTGTTCTAATAGTAGGAAAATAATTTTAGACATGGAAAAGTACACAAACTAATAAAGATCCAAACTTACAAGAGGTGTTATTTTCTTTCTTTATTGCCTCTAAATTCTTTGTAAGTTGGTGAATCTATAACTCAGCAAGATCATAGGTATGATCTTTCTTCACAATCTTGTAGCCCAAATTCACTCCTACACATGGTATGTTGTTTATCCCGTTGGATTGATAAAACTTGTGTGCAATCACATGAATAGTAAATTCAACTAATGAGTCCTCAATTCCATCAATTGACATTCCTCAACCATTCCACTTTACTTTGGTCATATTTTCAATTTTGTTCTTCATTGCACACCTTATACTTTTTGGTCAATCTAAGTTAGGGTACCTAGTTACCCTGTGAATGATGGCCTTGTTTATCTTGATTGGCCTAGCTTCTAACCATATTTTCATATCATAAATCTTGCTAAGAAAAATCTTTATCCATTTGACCTTAAAGACCTTTGGAAAACCTAGGGCATGAGTAAGCCCTTTCTTGGCAATGATTTTGTGTTTGAATTTCAAAACTCCATCAACATATAGCTTCTCATAAGATTCTCTAATCTCAAGATCTCCAATTTCTCCAACTTTGCATAGGTAATAGGATCTTACATCCTGAATAGTTAGCACTTTGGGTGGAATTGACAATAAAGCTCCAATATCATCAACAATGTTTTTAAGGTTTACAATTTTTTTGAAATTAGGTAGACTTTGATCATTTTTTACAATTTGTGCACTGATATCCTTCAACATTTTGCTTCCATTGAATAAATAAGTTGTCACTGAGAGTAACTTACTTTTTAAATTTGTTGGTATTCTACTATGATTCTCTCACACTGGTCACTAAAATCACCTTAAAATATCTTGTGAACTCTTTTATCACCAAGTGAATGAAAATGAATGCCTAAATTTGATATATACCATCAAATTTTTATTTTAGATTTGCAATAAATTCCTTTGTACTTGGTGTATGACAACTGACTCGATCTCCATACTTGCTTAATCAAGGTTACCTCACTGGGCCAACTCTAATACATTCAGTTAGTACATCAAATTTCTTGATCATTCAGTCTATACTACAAAGCTTGATCAATATAGACTAGATTATTGATACTCGGTACTCTATGATTTTCTTTTTCTTTCCCCTCTATGAATCTATTCCTAATTATCATTATTCATGGAGATATGAACCTTTTGTACATCTATGTTAGGAATTGATGTAAAATATGCCATTGAATATACGGTTCCTACATACCTTCTTTATTTAGTGAGATCTGGTGTGATCACTTGATCCATCAGATTGGGTAATCTTGGCTTTGCCTACTCCACTACTTCCAACTCTCACTATTTCTATCCATGTCTTCTTTCCCTCAACTTTCTTATTTCCATTACTTGGTGTTGGTGCTCTAATTTTGTAGTTTCTACTAATATGTCCAACTTTGAGACAACTAAAACATATTATTTCTCCATTTAGCCACTTCTTGTAATTTTCACTAAAATGTGTTTTGATGCAATTCTCTAGAATATGCCCATATCCTCAACAATAGTGAAAACTATGCCATGTATTGTAATCCCAATTGTAGGAATTGCCTCTTCTTGATGCATGAACCTGCTTCTCAAATGTCCACTTAGGTTTTTTCTTGAAATTACACGCATAAGCTCTATGTCGATATTTCTAAGAGTTATAACAGTGTCATTTAAATTTTGTAAATGAATCATTTTTCTTTGATCTACATTCATGTGCTTGATATCCTACCTTCTGGCATTTAGAACAATTACTAGTAGACTTAGGTTTATAAGTTTACATACCATTCTTACTTCTGCAAATGTTTGTTGTGTGTCCAAGCTTACCACATTGATGACATGTAGGTTTGTCTTTTGATTTAGCATTCAATTATTCTCCACTCTTTGATGATTCTCCTACTTCAGTAGATGAATGTTCTTATTGTATCAAAGTCCAATGGTGTCATTTATTCTAGGTGACCTCAATATTTCTTCAAAGTGATTTCCAACTTCACTTGGTTTGTTCATTCTTTCCATAAGTTCCCTTTCATGCCTCAACTAACTTCTCAATTGCTCATTCTATGACCTTAGGTTTGCGATCTCCAAGTCCTTTATGTTTTCTTCCTGATTGGCAACTATCAATTGATTTATCATGTCCAACTGGTTGTTTGTGAGCTTTTGTACTTCAAATGATCTCTGTTCAAGTCTGATAGCCATCTGTCTTTTCTCTTCTTTAGCCATGATCCTTTCTTCCATTGCTTTCTTCTTTTTCTCCATTGCTTCACATAGTGTAACTGGTTGGATTTCCTATTCTCTCTTGAGATTCTCTTCTTCTTTTGTTATGGTACTATTCTTCTATAGTAGTTATTTCCTTCATTGTCACTACCAGTCTTTCCATTCTTAAGAAGTCCTTATGTGTCAACTTCTTTATATTGTGTGCCATTTTTCTCAACAACAATTTGTTTCCTTCTTTCCATAGATTTACTTGATTCTTCTTTTGCCACTTCTAATTATTGCAATATGATCTATTTTTCAATCATCTAGCTCTCAATTATTTTTCTCACTTCCATCACCATGATCTGGTCCTCTCAATTTGTTAGGCTTCTTGAGAAGAGAACTAAGCTCTGATACCAATTGTTGGAAGATTAATGGGAAACAAGATACTTGAGGGGGGGGGACTAATTTCGCACCTATAACATCTCGTATCTTCAACTAAAAACATAAAATAGTAAAGCTAAAACATAATCATCCATGAAAACTTCAACACATAACACAATGATTTGGTAACCTAGAAACACTTTAATGTGAAGGAAAAACTGGGGTAGGGATGAAACCCATAAATCTTCACCATTGCAACAATAAACTTAACCTATTAGGGTTACAATATTTGATCATAAGATATGATCTACCCTATGAGAGGTACGTTGTTAAAAGTTTTAGAGACTATTTGTTAAATGATTTTACACTTACAATGAAGTAAGGACCCTGTTAAGAGGTTTACATCGATTTGTTAAGACTGGTTTATTAAGAGATTTACCCTAACTCAATTAATTATAACTAATTCAATACCTGACCCTTAGTTTTTTCTATAAGCTAATCTTGGGTCTCCTCCTTTCAATGTCTCTAATCTAATCTCCTAATCTAATAGTTCTATTTAGTCCCTCGCTACTTTGATTCCTCTTTGATATGCTTCTAGACTTAGTCTTTCTCTTCACATGTGCATACTCACTCCTTAATTTGTTCATTCCTTCATCCATAATTCATATTGATTCAAAGGTTAAAATCCTTCTTAAATAGATGTCTTGTGAAAATTTCTAGATCTTGATTGATGATTTACAATCCATCATCTTTTGTCATTTCTATCTAACTTTTCTAATTGATTGAATTGCATGCCTCGAGATCACTATCCTCTATAATGGTGCATAATGATCTTCTTAGTTGGCTCTAAAAATGTTAAATGATATATATAAGTTGGCCAAAATAGTTTACATATGTGTTTGTGTCATTACAAACTCATATGACAAGAATGAACTGCTTGACACTTGAATGTTCTAATGCTCAATCATGTTGACTCATTGATACCATCACTTGACTTCTATATACCTACTTTATTGGAAATCACTAACTTGTTAATGTACTCAGTTCCAACTATAGTACTTTGCACATACATGTACTTGGTATCAACTGAATACTTGACAATCACTATCCTACTCAATATGATCTTTGAATACTTGGCCTTTACTAGATAACTCGGTCACAGTGATGATTGTGTAATCATTCCTAGTAAATGACTAAGTGTTTAGACACTAATAGAAAACATAGACTTAGAGATCAACATTCATAATTAGGAATGTGAAGGAAAAAGGATAATGGAGTGATGCAAGAGCATCAAGAGGTAGTCAAAAATCCTATATACATAAGTAATGGGCTTGGATTTGTGGAATTATGGTTCATGTAATTAGGAAACCTTTTCCTTATGTGAATAATAATTGGAGTAACCATTTTGGAGTTAGAGCCCTTTTGTGGCTATTAGTAACATATTCCTATTTCCTAGGCAAGCTTTGGAGATTTTTTCCACAAGCTTTGATCTGTAGGGTTTTGCTAATGTGCTCTTGGATTTGGATTATTGGTTGGCATGCAAACCTATACTTAAGGGTTCATACTTTTATGCTGTCATTTTTGTTAGTTATGAAATGTAAAATTGGGGCATGTCCTAAGTATTTATATAATTCAATCTATCGGACTAACTTTTGACTAGAATGTGTATTTTATGCATCTTGTTAGGCCAATTTGTGCCTTGGTTTAGCATAAGTAGGGGTTGATTTCTTGAGTCATTTAGTACAACATGGAGTAGCTAAGAGGAGATAATTTTAGAAGAGATAGTAGCTAAGTGTGGCCTTGGAAAATAAGAACATTTCTTGGTGACTAGCGAGCACAAGTTTAGATTCTTCTTAGGGTTTTCTACCATATTGTGGAACAAGGATAGATAGGGGTTGGATCTTGCAAGGTCTTGTAGAACTATTATTGTAATTGCTTATTTAATTGGCCATAACCTTGAAGGTCTTATAGTTGGGCTTATTGGATGTAAATCTTATGATTGTTTTAATAAGAATTAGCATTATTCGGATCTAAATCTATGTATTTTGTTATTCTTCCATTGTGTGGTTATTTTTTGGGGGCTAGGAGAACTCATTTGAGGATACTCCTGCCTTATCACTACATCAAGTGGTATTAGAGTTGGTTGTGTTGACATTAAGGCCAATTTGTCTATTAGTGACAACACTTAGTCAAATGGTTACATTGCTACCGAGCTTTATAGTTGCTACCAAGCTTATCATTCTTCTAGCAATATTAACCAAGTGTCTTAGTTTCTACTGAGATAAACAGATAGTTTGCAATTCCTGTCGAGCTAGACAATATCTACCAAGCATCAAAGATAGTTTATTGTATAGCCCAAGTATAGTAGTGTCTATCGAGATATCTAGTGGAAGTGATGGGGACTCTAGTGTTGACCAAGTTCTATAGTGTTAACCAAGCTCTATAGTGTCTACCAAGCTCGCAGTGTTAACTCAATTTAATCTAGTGTGGACCGAATCATGTAGTGTCAACCGAGTGATTCAGCAACTACCAAGTTTATCAGTGTTCACCGAGTCACATAGTATTGACAGAGATCAAATTACTCGAAATTGATTAGTATGGACCAAGCTTCAACTTCAATTGAGTGCCAAACTTTTTCGAGCATTGATAGTGTTCATCAAGTATCAAAAAATCATTGAGTTGTCTTCAAAACCCATGTTACAAAAGTTGGGCCAACTTTGTGAATTATGATAAATTTGGTATTGTAGTCAACTCCATAAAGTAATGAATTAGATTGTTATATATGTAATGCATTGTATCATTTCCAAATAAGAATATGAAAAAAAAAAATGAGGTGCATGAGTGTGAATCAAAGAAGGCTACAAGAAGTATAAGGTACAATAGAGATTTATCTATCATAGTCATGTGATCATTGTAATACAAGGTATCTCATTCAAAAAATCAGATTTATAGATCAGATATCATCCATCGATTCATTCTAATAGGTACATTAGTCAAATCCTTTAATAGGGTAGACTATATAGTCTTTTTATAAATCTCCTAGCGCAGTGCATACTTTATTATATGTTTGTAAATTCTTTAACAAGGTGGACCTCACAATCCTTATTGCTCCTAACAGGTAAGATCAACATAAGTGGTCAATTATAAGCCTTAAAAGGTTAGCTCTATACTGTAGTACTAAAGCTTGTGGGTATCATCCCCACCC
Organism: Cupressus sempervirens; assembly: GCA_028749045.1. Lineage (NCBI taxonomy): Eukaryota > Viridiplantae > Streptophyta > Pinopsida > Cupressales > Cupressaceae > Cupressus > Cupressus sempervirens. The sequence continues at coordinate 801,914,961 of CM053783.1, read as the reverse complement.
CGATTTTACTTTCTATTTGGAAGGTTTTTGGGTCACCATATCTCATGTCAAAGTGTTATGAATGTTTTATTGCTTTCTTTCTTTCATGCATGCAATTAGATCAAAATAATATATGAAGGATTAATTGGTGAAGTAAGATAAAGTTTTATTGGTTCCTGATTCACCCCTCCCCTCTCAATAACCTAGCCTACCTTATATTTCCAACAATTGGTGTCAGAGCTAGTGTTCTCACATCAGAAGTTTGACAGCTTGAGATAAGATAAGAGGCAATAGAGGTATACAAGCTAGATAAGGCTACTAAGAATGAAAAATTGGATCTGGAATTGGCTATTGAACAACTCAAAAAAGAAAAGAAGCAAATCTCTCAATCATTGAAAAGAAGGAAAGATCTTGCAATAAAAATGGGTGACAATCTCTACATTGAAGAAAGAATTGAAGACTTGTGTCTAGAAAGAAATTCAAATGAAGCTGATGCAACAATCAAAGAACCATTAGAAAAGAATTCAAATCTTGAAAAAGAATTCATAAAGATGAAAAGAGAACAAGAAATCTAATTAGTTAGAATGTGTGAATTCATGAAAGGGAAAAGCCAAAGAAGTGATAGAAGAAAAGAACAATAAAATTCAACAACTATCCCTTCAGCAAGACTTTATTGATCAACTCAATGATGCAAATCAAGAGCTTATAAATCTAAGGACAAAGAATGCAAAATTAGAAAATAATCTTAGTATTGAAAAGAAAACCAATGACAGAATGATGAAATCTTAGGAAAGCATGAATCAATTGAAGATGAAAAAATAGTATCGATAAAAAGGCAAAGTTGGATTAGGTTATATAGAAGAAGGTGAATCATCTCAGAAAGGAGCTCAAAAGAAAAAAAGACCTACTTATAATCATTGTGGTAAGACAGGTCATACAAAAAACAAATGTTGGAGCAATGGTAAAGAAAATTCAATGGAAAGTGTTACAGTTGCAACAAGCATGGACATAGAGTAAGTGAATGCATAGATAAACCTAAGTTTGAAGGAAAGTGTCACAATTGCAAGAAACAAGGATATAAATCTTCAGAGTGCAAAACCAAAAAAGTGGAACCCAGTAGAACAAATTGTGAAAGCAATATTTGGATGAGATTATAACACATGGTGTAGATGTTACTACTATGGTGAGTTTGGGCACATTGGAGAAAACTATGTGAAACATCACATGAGGAAAAAGGATACTACAAAGAAATGTTTTATTTGTACAAACTAGTACATTTGGGGGTCATTTTTAATGGCAAGCCAATTTGGCTTGCCAAATTTTTTTAAAAGAAGAAGATCTTGATAACATTGAAATTGTGATGTTGTCGGGCATATAAATAATAAATTAAAAAAATTGAAACTTCATTTATTCATGTGGCAAAGTGTGGGTGTGTGGAAGGGAGGCTTTATAAAGGTTTTTACAGTGCCATTGAAGGTAAGGGTTTTCATAAAATAATTTTATTAAGTGCATTCATCACATTATCTAGGAGAAAAATAGTATTTCATGATTCATGCCATTTGCAAGCCCAAATGGAAGGTCGAGACCATAACCAGGAATGAATGATCCACTAGCAAATGAGATAACTCGAACAACCCAAGATGAATAAAGTTTCTTCCTCTCTATTCATCAAAAGTCTATTCATGTTGATTAATTGGAATGTCTTTCAATAAATATTAGGGTTATTATTTGACTTGATCGACTAGCCATGGATATATAGGGGTTCAACTGATACCACTTCAATTCAATAGGTTCTTCTTATTGCTTTGTGATGTACGGTGTTGGGTCTTTCACGAAACAACAGGATCTAGATATGGACCCCAGTGAAGAAGGAATGTCATGGACCCCATGGATATATAGGGCACTATTGCTGATGCAAGTAGGGCACAAACCATGTTCTAGGAACAAACCCTAAGGAATCACTAATATGATTTACAGATGTAATAGAAAACATTTCTCTCCACAACATGAATGATAGGAATCAAGAAAAATTGACTCACATTTAGGATTGCCAATGATATTTTCAAAAATTACACATTACAAATCTCAAATTTTTCAATACAAACCCACTATAAATCATACTTCACATCTGCAATCTTTGATGCATCTACAACCTTACTATAACACTTTGCTTGGCAATAAGCCCCTTTTATTTTATCTCTTATCAATGACACCCATAGACTTGCATTTAAATCAATTCTAATTCTCTAAAGTACTATACTCCTAATATTTGAAGTTTGAACTTAATGCTTCTTCAGAAAGATTTTATAGTATAAACACAATCAACTCACATATTCTTTTCAAACACTCATACAATCTAAAAATATATATAAAATATTGTTGTTATCATATATCTCAATCTTCGTATTATTCACTTCATATACTTAGACTTTTCTCATTTGCAAAGATACATAACAAAAATATAGTAACTGTATTCCAAACTCTAATATCTCACCTATTCTACTCTTCCAAAGGGTTCTTCAGCATCCCATGAATCAATGCAACCCTCCAAACACCATGCAGATTATGCTTGAGCCTCTTTCACATTTCTTGGATGTTGATTCACTATATTTTGCATGCAACAGTAGATACTCATTAATTTTTTGTCCAAATCAAGGTTATGGTGTAGACCTATAAGAGGGTAATTTCACACAACAAAAAAAACCTTTAAACCTTCTCTAATCTCTACAGAAAGAAAGCATACAACCACTGTGGCACTTTTATCTGAAAGTGTGCAAAATTTACTAGTTACACAGTGAGTATTGAGATCGACCTTGGTAATAACCCCATTGATACTAGGTATCCATTTAACATCAAAATTAGATCTAGTCTCCATTTCCCTATATATGAAACTTATGAATCATCACAACTATGAGATAAGGAGGAAGATATTAGGACAACATTACATTTTTTACGCATTTTTTACAATTTTCCTCTTTTGCCAATGCATACCTATTTGACACCATATATAGGTCCAAGAGGCTTACAATTTACATGTTTGATTCATTCATGACCTTGAATGATATTTTAATACCCCTCAGGGCCTTTGAACATCTTGACTAATCCTTGACCAACCTTCCATCAAAATTATGAATGCAAAACATATAATATCATTAAGACTTGATCTAGTAAAATGGGAATTTGGATTTTAGTTAATAGGAGGAAGAGTAGGATTCACATCTTTAAGTATATTTCATTCATTGTTTCTCTAGTAATTTCTAACTTCAATCCCTAGTAAATTCTTGCATTTTTCTACATGCTAGAAGAAGATAAGATCTTCAAAAATAGTTTATCCATAATCCAACTGTCATCCCTAAACTTGATCCTCCTTCCATTACCAAGGTTCCATCTTTTTCCTTGCTTAAGATGTTCTTATCTTTATGGATATTATTCTAGATCTGGTAACCATTAATCCAAACATCTAAATAGAGGCAATCCTCAAGGTTAGGAGCTGAAAATACATACTTTTTCTTAATTAGAGAGTTCTATTCTTTTTCCTCTACAAATATTCTCTAAAAAATTTTAAAGAGAAGAAATTTGTTAATTATTTAGATAGTGTTGATGTCAATACATTCGTTCTTAGTTGCTTTGCAGGCATTTTCCTAAGACACTAACAAAAATGAACCTTCTCCTTCGTGTCCATCCAAAGAAACTTCCCCTAGATTTTTTAGTTATATTAGCATACTCAGCAAGAATAGAGAAAATGGTTAATGCATACACATTCATATTTTTGTGAATAGACTTCAAAAGTTGGATTTTCCTAGCTTGACTTAAAAAGGCTCATTTCTAACCGGTCAACTTGCTATTAATTTTGTCAATAATGGAATTCCAAAATGAATTAAAAGGCTTGATCCCTAATGGGAGACCAAGATAGAAAAAAGAAAAAAAAATAATCTTACCATCAAGGATTTTGGATATTCTTTTTTGTCTCTTTTCTAGATTATTGATAAAGAAAATGGAACTTTTGGTCCAATTGATAAGTTGGCCCATAGAATTAAGTTTAGGAAGAAAAAGAAATCTTAATTTTTTTTGCCTCTTTGACAAAATCCATTCGTATCATGATAGTGTCATCAAAAAATTTCTTCTTATGTTTGTACTCAAGTTAATAGTGGTGCACATAAGGTATTCATACATATCAAGTCCAACCCTTTCTTAGGTTGAAGAGTATTCATTTGTGGGCTATATCTCTTGACCTTACATATTCATTCCTACTTGTCTGATCAAAACAAAACTCTGAGTTTTGACCTACCAAATTTGTAAAAAAGGTTGCTCAACAACAATATTTGTTGCATGACAACTTTTTGCCAATTTTTGCAACTTTTTCATATTTCGAATCAAATGCCTTCCAAGGTGATAAAATTGTATATGCAGGTGTATGTATGTATGTATGTATGTATGTATGCGTATATATATATATATATATATATATATATATATATATGTATGTATGTATATATGTATATATGTATGTATGTGTGTATATATGCATATAGTTTTATAACTTGTAACAATATTTTTCAAATAGTACATAATTTTGTGGTTCTCTTTCTAAGTTTATAAAATTGAACCTTAAAAATTAATTGCATTTATGTACATCTTTTTCAAGTTTGATATTTCTTTTTTTTCCTAATTCACAGTCCAAGAATAATTTTTCAAAACACATACTGACCAGTTGGAGATTGAGACAAAAAATTGTAAGAATAATTGTGCCAAAAGAGTTAAAAAAGATGATTGTGCATGCTAATTGTCTTTTTATGATAATCATCTTTTTAAATTCTTTTTGGCACAATTGTTCTTATATTTTATTATTTTTGGTGAGAACAAAATTCCAAACTAATTAGGTAGGTGATCCAAAATTAAATCATAATTGGTTGAGGCATGTTTAAATACCTTATTTCACATGTTATTGAATGTTTCTTGAATGATACTTGAATGTTGAGAAACTGCAGTACAGATATTGCATTTGTTTGGTTGTTGGCATTAATAAAAGAAACATATTATCACATTCAATAGTAAGTTACACTTATTTATTTATTTATTTTTATTTGTCCATCTATTGACAATAGTAAAATAATCTTTAATAATTTATTGTAGAAATGTGTATGGCATGTGAGAACAAGTAGCATTTAATTGTATTGGGGTCAACAATTCTAAACTTTGACCACATTAAACAACTAGTTTTCCCCTCAAATCTCAACAACCTAGTGTTCTTTGATATTACAATCTATCAACAATAACAGCAACTCCATTTCACAAACTATGCAATTCTCTCTATATAATCAATTGCTACCCTTTTTTTTTCTAAGGTGTGTTATAACTTCCTTCTCCTTTACTGTTCTTCCTCTAAATAATGTTAACATCTTCACAATTCTAATCTATCCTATTTTGAGGGTGATGATGAGAAGAGATTGTATATATCCAATACATTTCAATTGATTTTGTATGCTTATCATGACTTATTGCTAAGATAATTGATCTGGATTTTTATTGTTGCCATTTTTTATATATTTATTGTTCAATAATAACTTCATTACACTTGACTCTAATATTTCTCCAGCAATAGATCTTTTGTGTACCCCATTAATATGTATACTTTATTTTATTTTGTATTTGTCGTCAATTGTCTTGGAGACATAGCAACTATTATGTTGGCATGTTGACTAGAGTATTGAATTCTCTCTCAAATTATCATTCACATTCTAACTTGGATACTCTTTCTTGTGTGGCTTCCTTAGAGTCCTTTTCATATCAATTTTAAACTCCTTCTCAACATATACCATTGCTTCTTTTAATTTAGTTCATCCTATATTTTCAACTTCATAGGTGCTCAGGTTTATGCTTAGTCACATAATACATGTTCAGATTTATTATAATGCCTTAGTTTCTATCACTTGTATATATTCATAGTGAAGGAAGTAACATTATATTGGTTGTAATGGATGGCAATTATTTATTCTCTTTTTTGAAAGCATTCTTGTGTGCTTAATCCTTTTTTTGTCATTCCTTGTCTTTGTAGTTGTCTTATACTTAATTTTTCTAATATTTTTTACTTAGTAGAATACGTTTTTTATATCTTGTGAATAATCAAGTACAAATCCTATTATATCTTTATTTTTAAAAGGAAAGTTAAGATATACAAAAGTGCAAATAATTCATCGTTCTCTACTATTTACTTAAACTTGCCTTTTGAGTTAATGAGAACATGTTTTGTTTAATGGTTTGTGAAATTAACTACATTTATGTGGAGTTATCATTGTTTTGTTTATATGAAAAAAAAATTTCATCTCATTATTACAAAATTCAATGCATTTTAGATAAATAACAGGGAGAGATTGACATGCACTACGTACTTTTAAAATTCTTCCTTTCTCTCTCATGTGATGTGAATATTTTGTAATGAATTTGTGGCAAGTTGTGCCAAATTGGTCTCATACTTAGTACATTTATATGACATTGGATTATATTTTTTGAAGTAATTATCAAGTTGCATTTTTCAAGTTGTCAAAATAATGAATTTAAATTATTAAAGACATCATTTTTAGTGAAAGATTGTGTGACAGACTGGGGATATGGGATTTTCTAAAGAATGCATATAAGTTTTGGGCAACTCAATCCATGTCAATGTCACTGGTGAAAACATCTTCAACCAAATCAACATGGCCCAGCTTCTCCTCTTTAAAGTGTTCAATATTAGAGATGGATAAATAATTCGATGTCTTGGTAATGAGCTCAATTTCATCCCTTTCCACATCCTTGATCACCAAAATCTTTGCCTTGGACGGATAATGCAACGAAAGATCACTGACGACATCTCATAGAATATTCTTTTGGATCAATAGCATGTTGCATCCAGTGGCTTTGACCTTCTTTATCATACCCAGAATATAATTCCTCTCCTCCTTCAAAATCCTATCCATCATTGTATTATTAGAGACCACAATTTTTTTCTCAATGTCTATCTTGGGAGGCAAAATATGGAACTGTATTATGCCAATATTCACATTCTCAATCCTGGTGGGTCCTCCAATCATATGGATTACCTTCTTATTAAACAATAAACCCTTAACCATCTTTGTATCATCAACAGTCTTGCCCATTTTTTGTAAAACTTTTATGTCCCTCAAATCCACAATGTCAAGCTTCATAGGGTCAATGGCATTCAGGATGGCGTAAACAACAAGTAGGCCCAATAAGGTAGAATACTAGTTGACAACTTTACTATTCAAAGAAGTGCTCACACTTTTCACCAAAGAGTTATGATCTGTCAATTCAACAAGAATAGCCATGCTAGTTAAAACCTCAATAGCCTTCTCAAAGGCCCTATAAAAGGCCTCTAACATAATGGTAGGATGAACACCCTTAGACAAAAAATTCACACATTGTTTAAGAATTGTACTGATGATGACAACAACTATTGTCATGCCATCACCAGCAATAATATCTCAAGATTTCAAAAGCTCTACAAGTATTTTAGCTCATTGGTGCTACCCATGGGTGTTGCACTATGGTTGCCATTTTCAAATTCTTCCAAAAATTCTTTGTGTTTTCTTCTTCACCTCTCAAAACCCTAGCAGTAAATTAGTATATGGAATGCCCTCTAATGAAACTTTGAGTGTCAGATTGAATCCCTCTCACTTGAAAAAGTTTGTTCTTACTTCTTGTAGTAGTAATTGGCGAATCCAAAGACTATACGATGAGCTCAATGCGTTAAAGGCATATTGCATCCCAATCATTATGCTAAACAATTCAATATGTGTTGAAGGTGCATTGCAACCTAATAATTTTTTTGAAATTTCTAGTTGTTGTCGCAATTTCAATGCAAAATGTTGTCGATGATATAAAAAACTCGTATAATCATCTTTGGCTAGTGTCGATAGTTTGACGAGGTTTTTTATCGATAGTATAATATACTCGTTGAATCATCTCTACCTAGCGTCGATATTTTGATGTTTTGAATTAGTTGTCTAGCACTAGCATGTGACACAAATGGGGATGATTTTAGATAAAAACTTCACATCAATACATTGACGCTTGTGGAATGCATCAAACTTTTGATGAAATTATAGCAACAAAGATTTTCAATGTTTCACTAACAAAATTTTGACCAAAACCACATTGAAAATAGGTCCAAAATTACTAGTGACAGAACTTGGACATCTTACCAAGAACTGTATGAACACAAGAAGAATTGAAGACAAAAGAATGACAAATCTGATAACATTAGAAAACAAATGAGGCAACAATTGGTACCAAAATCTCTAGAGAATGTAAGCCAAAGTCATGAAATAGTTGACACCCAAGTCAGTGAGTTGGGTGGCCCAACCACTTCAACTTAGTTTCCTATTAGATTACTGGAATTGTGATTCAGAAGAATTCATGTAACATTAGTTCCAACCAGCAAGTAGAAAGATCCAAATAAGCATTCAAGATGCACAAGGATCACTGAATGATAACAGAAGTTCAAGAGCTTACTAAGTATGGTTGGGTTACATATCGTTTCATTACGTAGATACCAAGTTGGTGACTCTACCAAGTATTAAGGTCAGATCAAATGATGGTGATGTTACTGAGTTTTGAAGTTCTCTAAGTTGGTAGTTCCTACCAAGTTGAAGGTTTCCTCTAAGCATTAAAGCCCAAACCAAGTGGAGGACAACCTATCACTGAGTGAGTATACATACAAAGCATTAATGGTGATTGAAAAGAGGAAATTCATTAAAAGGAAGAAATTAAAAACATTATTTTACTATGAATTTTCAAACCACAAAGTGAAGAGAGAATTTAGAGTTTCTAAGAAATTTGAACAATTGTTGTTGAAGATTCTCCCATTTTTTCAAACCCTATCGAGCGATGGCATCCTCAAGAAACAAAGTGAAGAAAGGATTGGAAATGTTGGTTGGTGGAGTGGATTGCAAGGCTCCCACATTTAAGTTGATTCTAGCAATTGTAGTGACATCAGATCCCACTAGAGCGCAATCACAAATTTTGCCAAGATACTTCTTGTCCACGATATCCATTCATTCTATCATTGTTCTGACACAGTGCAAGGTAGGAGAATCCCTAAAGGATATGTCCCAACCCCTAGCAATATAATCAAATAGAAAAAACACAACAAAAAGAAACAACAATGCAAGATCTAATACCAAATAATAATAATTGTTCATAAAATATAACTGATTAAATGCAATATGCTTGGATGTAAGGCCTTCCAGATTAGGGCCAAATACAAGAAAAATTTACAAAATCAGTTCTGCAAGATCCAACAAGATCCAAATTACAAAACCAATCTCAGCTACTCTAGATACACAATTGGATAAGAACACCAAGAAGAATCCACACTTGTACCCTCAGGTTCACCAAGAGATCCTCTAGTTCCTAAGTCATAGCTCTAGCTCTTCAAATTTGCATCTATCCTTCCTTCTATCCCAACTCAATGACTAAAAGACTCCACAAGACCCCTACTTATACCAATCTAAGCCACAAGTTATCCTAGTAGTTATAAATTAAATAAAACTTAACATTAAATACTTGAAGATCCACAAGTCAGCCTACAACAGCAATTAAACATCCAAAAATCAATATCCAAGAAAAATCATGATATATCCTAGCTTCGATTGAATTAGAACTCATTCTTTGATTTGAAGGTAGAAATTTTGATCCTCTACAACCCCTTAAATGTGCAAAGGCAGATTTTCCAAGGATAAGTGCGCATCCATCCCTAAAGTCAAGCATAGAAAACTGTCATGCAAAATTTTTAGAAATCAATACTCTAGGAGAATTTCCATATCTCACAACTTATGAGGAATTAGAACTTGTGCCTTGGATCATGGATAGTACTATAGGACCTCTTCAATTCTTCAAATTTACAGCCTCTCATTCATTGCATAAAATTAGTTACATGGTCTGTAATAGGTACCTAGAAACCAAAAAAACATATTTCTAGCAGCAAGGTAAAAACAATTCAAACTTCAAGTCAATCCATCCAATCTATATGAAATTATGAGGAAAGGTTACCCAATTTGTCTCCAAAACATCCCTAACCATGAAAATATAACTCCACCAAAATCTAGGCTGGATGCTCCTCAACACTTGACCAACTCCAAACATGCAGGACTACAAGCAAGCCTAAGATGCTCCTGCATCAAACACCCCAAGTTCAAAAAGATGTTCTAGTAACTGGAAGAATATCTTATGTGATTCAACACATAAATCCTAAAGTAGTACTTCACATACATCTCCTCCTAGTCTTCAACTTGCACACTCTTTCCCTTGTTTTTTGTCTTCTTCTTCACATCCACCACATGTGTTCCATAGGTCTGCTTTCCATGCTAATCTCCAACCTTCTCAAAATCTGCCAACTCAACTCAGCTGCCAATACTTAAGTTCCTCCTACCGAGCTCTTCATTTTGTAAATGAATCAAGGAAAAATTCCTACCACCTTTCTCAATAGTAAACACATTCCTAACATAATCATGCACAACCCTACAATCATAATACCAAGGTCTACCAAGTAACACATGATAACTGTTCATATCCACAATATCACACAACACTTGATCCTTATACTGCCCAATCTGAAAATCAATAAGGCATTGCTCCTTCACATCCAAAGCATGCTCACCTTGTAACCAGCCAATCCTATAAGGATAAGGATGTCTCACTCTCTTCAAACCAAGTTTTTAAACCATCTCCTTAGTAACAAGGTTATCAGTACTACCACCATCCACAATCACCTTGCAAATTTTGCCACCAAAATTACAAAAAGTCCAAAAAAACTAGTCCTCTAACAAGAATCCAATGTCCTCTCACCAATCAATACTCAATGAGAAAAAAAACCCTCTCCTTGCTTAGGCTGACTATCCTAGACTAAAACCTCATTCACAAAAGCAATTGTCCTCCCAATCGGACATTCAAAAGATCTATGCCCTTCTTCACCATACCTGAAGTAATTACCTTCAAACTCACCTCCACCTATCCTTCATTTCTATTCAACAGGTTTTGGTTCACCTTCTACTTTTGGTTTAGCTTGTGCCAAACTATCCTTCTTCTCCTTCCCTCGGGAACTACCTTGATTCTTCCTCTTTAGCTTCTCTATTGCTCTCAAAGAATACTAATAGGCATCCTCAACTGAAGAAATATTCATCATACCAACCTCATCCTAAATATTGAATCTCAAAATATTAATGTACCACACTACCTTCTCCTTTGACAATTTTATATTCCCAAATTGAATAGTCAACTTGCAGAACTCCTTGGTATAATCTTTCACAGTCATATCCTTCTGCTTCAGATTTTGCAACCTCTTAAACAACTCAAGTTCATAATTACTAGAAATGAACTTAGCCTTCAACTTAGTCACTATTAATTTCCATCTAGTGATCTTCATTTCACCTTCCTCTTCTCTATCTCTTTGTAATTCTTTCCACCAAAGAGTAGCATGTCCCTTTAGCTTAGTTTGTGCCAACCTTACTCTGAGTGAATCCTCAATATCCTCAAGCTCAAAGTAGTCTTCTAATGCACCAATCCAATCAATCAGGTCTTCAGGATTCAAAGTACCCAAGAAATTAGAAACATCCATCTTATGCTTCATCTTGAACTAAGATCCAAGTCAAGAAAATTAACCATCCCTAATTCTAATAGGTCTCTTTGCACAATTAGTTATGTCCTCACTACTCAATCCAGCAAGTTCAAAGTCTTCAACAACTTCCTCATGACTACCTTCCATACCCACATGCCTAGGTACACCACCTAAAGCACTCACAATTTCAAAAATTATGTCACTCTTCAAATGATATCTAAGATCTGAACACTGGCTTTAACCTCCTCCATCTCAGATCTAAAATCTACTTTAACCTTCTCTAAGATCCATTCATCTACAACATCAGTAAGATCATCAATTTCCCTAGGGTCCAATATTCCTGGAGGCATCTTTCAAAATTTTAGAAAATCCTAAGCAACAACTTCATCAATCTAGAAGATCAACCAACCACAAGATCACTCTTCTTTGCAAATCTTGGTGTAAACTGCCTCAGCTTCGGTGATCTGTCAACACACTCAAGAACAACCTTTGCTCTGATATCATCTAACGTAGTGCAAGGCATGAGAATTCCCAAAGGAGATTTCCTAGCCCCTAGTAATATAACCACATAGCAGAAACACAACAACAAGAAAAAACAATCCAAGATCTGATACCAAATTATAATAATTGTTTATAAAATATAATTAATTACATGTAATATGCCCAGTTGTAAGGCCTTCCGAGTTAGGCCCAAATACAAAAAAAAATTACAAAATTAGTTCTATAAAATCCAAGAAGATCCAACTTACAAAACTAATCTCAACTAGTCCAAATACACAATTGGATAAGAACACCAAGAAGAATCCACACTTGTACCCTCTGGTCCACCAAGAGATCCTCTAGTTCCTAAGCCATAGCTCTAGCTCTTCAAATTCACATCTATCCTTCCTTCTATCCCAACTCAATGAATAAAAGACTCCACAAGACCCCTACTTACACCAATCTAAGCCACAAGTCGGCCTAGCAATTAAAAATTAAATAAAACATAACATTAAATACTTGAAGAGCCACAAGTCAGCCTACAATAGTAATTAAATGTCCATAAATCCATACCGAGAAAAATCATGATATCTCCTATCTCCAATTGAATTAGAACTTGTGCTTCTAATAAAAGGTATAAATTTAGATCCTCTACAACCCCTTAAATTTTCAAAGGTATATTCACAAATATAAGTGCGCATCCATCTCGAAAGTCAAGCACAAAAAACTATCACGCAAAATTGCCAAAAATTGATACTCTGAGAGAATTGCTATATCTTTCAACTTATAAGGAATTAAAACTTGAATCTTGGATCATAAATACTACTCTAGGATCTCTTAAATCCTTGAAATTTTCAACCTCTCATTAATTTCACAAAATTAGTTACACAATCTACAAGAGACACCCAGAAACTAGAAAAACACAGTTCTAGTAGCAAGGTAAAAATAGTTCAAACTTCAACTGAATCCATCCAATCACTATGAAATCATGAGGAAAGGTTTCCAAATCTATCTCCAACACATCCCTAACCATGAAAACATAACTCCAACAAAATCTAGGCTTGATGCTCTTCAAAACTTGACCAAAATCCCTCCAAATATGTAAGATTACAAGCAAGCCTAGAATGGTCCTACATCATGTTCTATTCAAGAACTTAGAAACCTAGAAATAAATGAAGCATTCAATGAGTTATGTATGGATAGAGTTCTCAAACCTAAGCATAATCATTTGAAAACAAAGGGTTTAACACATATTCTACATATGTCGATGGATTTTCAAGTCAAGTGGATCAGATTTATCCTAAGCAGAATTCATAATGGACATTTGTGGCTAGATCATCCCATCCTGATAACAAAAAAGATGATACATTGAATTACTGGATTACCAATGTTGAACAAATCTAAGACTACTAAAACCCTAGGTTAGGCAGAATTGAAAAAGTGGACTCTTGCCGAGTATGACAGAGGAGGCATAAAGCTTAGTGGTGTGACAGATATGGAATTGAAATTTGGGATTCATGTGATTGCTCAAAAGATATACAGCTCAGGTCGATTGAACAATGTGTCATATGAGGCTGTTGATATTGCATACAAAGTGGTAAAGAATAACTTGTTTTTTGACATTGTCGAGCTTTTGCTAATACAATTCAACAAGAATATGGAGAGCATCAAAGTGTCAAAGAAAAACCTATGTAAGTTCAATTCTCTTTTGACTTGTCTATTTTTATTTTTTCAAAAGGTTTTCCCTTCCAAAGGATCAATTGTATGGAGAAAGGATGTTCTAGTATTGTACTAAATCAATGAATACATAGCAGAAATGAGTGAGAGTTTTAGCAGTATCATGGATAATTATTTTGAGTCATTCAAGGAAAAGATGCAAAGTAGTTTAAGATACCCATGAATCTTGTAGAATACAATGAGCAAGATATTTGTTCCATGGTTGATTGTGACAACATTTATATTCAGGCAGTTAGACCTAGAGTGGCATGGGTTAAGCCTCTAGATTATGAAGTTAACATTGATGACACTAAGGATATCATTGAAGCTCTACTAAATGAGCCTATGGATCCTAAAGCCACCTATTTTGGAACCTATAGTGAAGCCGAGTCAATAATTGAGCTTGAGATAAAGCTAACTTGAGTATTAAGCAGAGGAAGGAAGAGGATAGAAAAGATAATCAAGAATGCCAAATCATCTAGTTCTCCTCTTAAGCTTACTAAGGGGCAAAAGAGATGATGCAGAAGATGAAGATGAAGAGAATGAAGCAAAGGAAACTTAATCTGAGAAGGAAGAGCCTCCCAAGAAGAAGGGGGAAAGTCATTATAACTAGACCTACTAAGTCCTCCCTTGATGTATTTACAAGAAGAGCAAAAAAGTCTAGGAAGAAGCTGAAATTGGGTGAAGATGAAGCCAAACAAATGATCTTTAAAAGGTCTACACCTACACTTCAAGAAAAGTAAAAAAGGATGGAAGAAGGATCTGGAATGGCATGTTTTAAGTCTCTTAAGAGACTAGGAGTGAAGGAGAGAAACACATATTGAGGATACACTTCACAACAAATTTCAAAAGAACTTTTGAATATAGTTAAACCAAGATGGGAAAGTACAATTAAGACTACCAAGGACATCTGTGATCAAACTTTGAGATAGCTTATGTTAAGTCTCCATGGGAAGGAGGTGAAGGAATCCTTGAAGTAGAATGAAAAGAAGCTCACTCTAAAATTTAATACATGTATGATATTGATTAAGGACATTGAATATGTGGTAAAGATGACTACTACCACATGGAAGAATATCTATGGGTTGTACAAACCCAGTGACTTTCTGATGCATTTTGATGGTAAGGATGGTGAAGATGGGGATGTAGAAGAAGAAGTAGAAATAAGAGATGATGTTGATCTTGATGATGAGGAGGAAGTTTAGGAAGCCACTAAGGAAATTCTTCTAGAAATATAGAACATTGAGGAAACTAATGCAGAAAAGATTGCAACATTGGTCATGACTTCATTTCCTCACTCTCTGAGCAAAACCTTTGTGCAATTAGGCTCAAAGAAGGCTTCTACCAAGTTGGTTATGGTCAAAACTACTACACCAAGAACTCAACCAATCTCTAGATCTATATTATGGAGTATCACATTGAATGAAGTGCCCAATACTTCATTTTTCGAGCAACAAGTTCTTCCATCATCAGGCTTGACCGACCAACAAAAAGGTATTCTTGGTGTCAATGTTATTTCTATGTTTATTGATATTCCATCTATTTCTACAATTGTTTATATTCTGAGTGTATCCATAGCTAGTGCAATGACAGTTGAGAATCAATCTCAACCAAGCATTGAAGTTTTAAATAAGGCTAAAGAAATTGTTTCATTAATAATTTCAAAAGAAAAGGGTAAAGAGGAAGCAATTGATCCAGATGTGGACATTGTTATTCCAAATTACAATATCTCTATCCTCACTCATGATCAAATGGATACCCTAGGAGAACTCTTGAAGAAAAGGGCTAAGTAATAGAAGCTTAGAGAAGAGAAGAAGAAAGAAAATCAAATCCTTGAGGGCATAAAGAGAATATTTGTTGATGCTTTGAGTATTGAGGTTGATAGCCAACAACCTATTCTGGATCAGTTAGTTGAAATTATCCACAAATATAATGAAGATTTGAATGGACAGGAAAAACTGTTGCAGAGAACTGAAAAAAATTTTGAAAAAAAATGTGTTGGAGAAAGTAGCACTAAAGATTGCAATAGATCAAGTAGAACTATCTAATATTCTTGCTCTAATAGATACATATGTCAATAATGTTGTCTCATTGTTTGTCAAATTGAGTGACACGTCTATCTTTACAAAGGAGATCAAGGATAAATTGTGCAAGATAGATGAGGATATAAAGAAAAGTGCACACTAGCTATCACTTGATTTGAGTTATAGTTTTGCACATTTCACAAAGATAAGATATCTGAAAAATCTTCAGTTAGAATTAGTGAGGGAAGAAGCCAAAATTAGGGCCACACTTGTAGAAATTCAATGCAAGATTTTTCCAAACATGGATGCACTGCAGAAACACATTGCACATGCAAAGACTCTCATCCATGACAACAACTTCTCCATATCTGACCACATGATGGAACTTGTCAATGTGCTCAATTCCAACTATACTTCTTTGCATGTACATGTACTTGATATCAACTAAATACTTGGCAATCATTATCTTTCTCAGTATGAGCTTTGAATACTTGGCCTTTACTAGATAGCTTGGTCGCAGTGATGATCATGTAATCTTTCCTAGTAAATTACTAAGTATTTAGACACTAATAGATAACATACGCTTAGCTATCAACAATCATAATAAGGAATGTGAAGGAAAAAAAGATAATGGAGTGATGCAGGAGCATCAAGGGGTAGTCATAAATCCTATATACAAAAGTATCGAGCTCAGATTTGTGGAATTATGGTTTGCATAATTGGGGAGCTTTTTCCTTAAGTGTAAATAATAATTGGAGTGACCATCTTGGAGTTAGAGCCTTTTTTGTGGCTATTAGTAACATATTCCTATTTCCTAGGCAAGCTTTGGAGATTGTTTCCACGAGCTTTGATCTATAGGGTTTGGCTTATATGCTTTTCGATTTGGATTGTTGGTTGCCATGGAAACCTATACCTAAGGGTGCATACTTTTATGTTGTCATTTGTGTTAGTTATCCATTATAAAATTGTGGCATGTCCTAAGTATTTATTTAACTTAGTCTATCAGACTAACTTTTGACTCAAATGTGTATTTAATGTGAGTGTTTATTTAATGTAAATTGTTAGGCCAACTTGTGCCTTGTTTTAGCATAAGTAGGGGACCTATTGATGTCTTGTGTCATTTAGTCCAACATGGACTAGCTAAGAGGAGATAATTTTAGAAGAGATATTAGCTAAGTGCAAAGTTGGAAAATAAGAACATTTTTTGGTGACTAGTGAGCATGAGTTTAGATTCTTCTTGGGGTTTTCTACCAGATTGTGGAATAAGGATAGATAGGGGTTGGATCTTGCAAGGTCTTATAGAACTATTATTGTAATTGCTTATGTAATTGTCCATAACCATGAAGGTCTTATAGGTGGGCATGTTGGATGTAAATCTTATGATTTTTTATCAAGAATTTGCATTATTTGGATATAAATCTATGTATTTTGTTATTCTTCTATTGTGTGGTTATTTTTTGGGGGCTAGGAAAACTCCTTTGAGGTACTGCCTTTCACTGCATCAAGTGGTATCAAATTTGGTTGTGTTGGCATTAAGGTCAATTTTTCTATCAGTGACTCAACACTTAGTCAAATGGTTACATTGCTACCAAGCTTATCATTCTTCCAACAGTGTTAAACAAGTGTCTTAGTTGCTACCAAGCTAAACAGATAGTTTACAATTCATGTCAAGCTACACAATATCTACCAAGTAGTAGTGTCTACCAAGATATCTAGTGGGAGTGATGGGGGCTCTAGAGTTAATTGAGCTCTGTAGTGTTAACCAAGCTCTACAATGTCTATCGAGCTCATAGTGTTAACTCAAGTGAATCTAGTGTTCATCGAATCATGCAGTGTCAATCGAGTGATTTAGCAACTACCAAGTTTCTCATTGTTCACTGAGTCATACAGTGTTTATCGAGTTTGAACCACTTGAAAGTGATTTGTATGGATCGAGCTTCAAATTCAAATGAGTGCCATATTTTTTTGAGCATTGATAGTGTTCCCTGAGTATCAGAGCATCACCAATTTTTTCTTCAGAACCATATTACAACAATTGGGCTAACTTTGTGAATTATGATGAATTTGGTATTGTAGCTAACTCCAAAAGGTAATGAATTGGATTGTTATATATGTAATGCATCATATCATATCCAAATATGAATATAAAAAAATTATATGAAGTGCATGAGTGTGAATTGAAGAAGGCTACAAGTAGTATAAGGGACATTTGAGATTTATCTATCACAGTCAGGTGATCATTGTAATACAAGAAATGTCATTAAGAAAATCAAAATTTTAGATATGAGATCATCCACTAATTCATTCTAATAGGTGCATTAGTCAAATCCTTTAACAAGGTGGACCTCACAGTCCTTATTGCTCCTAACAAGGAAGATCACCAGAAGTGGTCAATTGTAAGCCTTAACTAGTTAACTTTATACTATAGTAATAAAGCTTGTGGGTATTATCCCCACCCCAGTTTTACTTTCTATTTGGAAGGTTTTTGGGTCACCATATCTCATGTTAAAGTGTTATGAATGTTTTATTTCTTTTATTCTTTCATGCATGCAATTAGATCAGAATAATATATGAAGGATTAATTTGTGAAATAAGATAAAGTTTTATTGGTTCCTGATTCACCCACCCCTCTCAATAACCTAACCTACCTTATATTTCCAAAAAGTTGATCTTGTGGATTTCTTTCTTTGAATTTTTGAAGATCTTTGGAAGATGTTTCCAAGAAGATTGGACCCTAGGGAGAATGCAGATCTATGTGATGTTGTGGAGACTAAGATTTTAGAGAAGGCTAGATTAGATTTCATATCTGAGATGGAGCTAATAAAGAATGATACGGTCACTAAGATCATGAGAGCTATAGTTGGTGTACCTAGGAGTGTGGTTACTAAAGATGGTTATGAGGAAGTTGCTAAATACTTTGAGGTTGCTAGATCTAGTGGTAAGGACAAATCTTATCGAATAGAGAGATCTCTAGAAGACAAAATTGGTCGGTTGGATAGATCTGAAGCTCAATTGATTCTAAAGCACAAGATAAAGGTTTCTAATTTATCAAGTGTTTTTAATCTTGAGGACATGCTTGATTGGATTCATGAGCTAAAACACTACTTTGAGTTAGATGATATTGGAGATCAACTTAGAGTGAGGTTGGCTAGACTAAGTTGAAGGGACATGTTTCTTTATGGTAGAATGAATTGCAAAGAGATAAAGAAGAAGGTGAAAGGAAGATCAATAGATGGAGATTAGTGGTGAAAAAATTGAAAGTAAGTTCATTCGTGTTGATTATGAGCTTGAATTATTTAAGAATTTAAAGAAGAAGGTTTACATTTAAGAATTTAAAGAAGAAGGTTTACACCAAAGAGTTTTACAAGTTAACTATTTTGTCTCAACATAAAGAACTTTCTAAAAAAAGGTGGCTAGATATATCAATTGTTTAAGATTCAATATTCAAGATGAGATTGGTATGTTGAAAATTGATTCAGTTGAGAATGCTTATTAGTATGCTCTAATGGAAGAATAAAATTTGAAGAGATGACATAAAGGTAATTCCTTGGGAAGGAAAGGAGGAACACTCTGTGAAGGATAAATAGATTGTTGAATATGAACAAAAAATTTGTTGAATAGAGGAAAAGAATAGGAAGAGGTATATTTTAGGGTACTTGTTATAGATGTGGTGAAGAAGGACATAGATCTTTTGAATGTTACTAGAAGGCTAGTGATAGAAGTTGTTGTGATGCATGAAAATGTGGATTTGTTAAATGAGTCTAAGGAGAACTTTATATTTTTGTGAGTGTTGCTTGGTAAGAAGGTATTGGAACCTTGTCAAAAAGAAGGAATTTATTCAAGACTCTATGCAAGCCTAAAGGTAAATGCTAGAATGTGATTTTGAATGGTCGTAGTGTTGATAACCTAGTTGTTGAAGAGATAGTTCAGAAACTTGGGTTGAAGAGAGTGAGATGTCCTTATCCTTATAGGATTGGTCGGTTGCAAGATGAGAATGCTTTGGAAGTAAGAGAGCGATGTCTTGTTAATTTTTAGATTGGAAAATATATAGATCAAATGATGTGTGATATTGTGGACATGAGTTCTTGTCATATATTACTTGGTAGACCTTATCAGTATGATTGCAGAGCAGTGTATGATTGTGTCAAGAATGTATTTACTATTAAGAAGGGTGGTAGGAAGATTTCACTAATTCCTTTGTAGAATACAAAACTTGGTAGGCGAAACTTGAGTTTTGGTAGCCAAGTTGAGTTGAAGGTTTCCCAAAGGGTTAAACATCAACATGGAAAATAGACCTATGGAACACTGAAGATAAATGTGACGATGAGATTGTACAAGTTGATAACTTAGAAGACATGTACCTAAAGAACTAGTTCAGGGTTTATGTGTTGAACCTTGAAATATTTTCTTCCAACTAAGAACATATTTTTCTTTGCACCTAGTGTAACTAATGCAAGAGCATCCTAGGGTAGTCATAAATCCTATATGTAGGAGCATTAGGCTCAGATTTGTGGACTTATGGTTCACATAGTGGAGTAGCTAAGAGGAGTGAAGTTAGGAAGAGCTAGTAGCTAACTATGGCCTTGGGAAACAAGAAGGTTTCTTGGTGGCTTGCGAGCACAAGTTTAGATTATTCCAGGGTTTTCTACCAAATTGTGGAACCAGGCTAGTTAGGGACTAGATTTTGTGAGGTCTTGCAGAACTATTATTGTGATTTCTTATCTAATTTTCCATAACCTAGAAGACCTTATAGTTGGGCATGTTGGATGTAAATCTTATGATTCTATTATGACAATTAGAATTATTTGGGTCTGAATTTCTTTTTTGTTCTTCTTTTGTTATTTGGTTATTTGATGGGGACTAGGACAACTCCTTTTGGGATACTCTTGCCTTGCACTACATCATGGAGGAAATGAAGAGGATGTCATATAATAGAAATAGTATGAATAAAATTTACCCCCAAGTATGGAATGCAAGAATATCATAACTTATGTGATGTAACACCCCAACCTTGCTTCCAAAAGCCAAGCTTTCTCAGGGCTACCTTAGGTCATTCACTAGAGCTACTAGGGATTATTCACACGATATGCTTACTAGGACCTTTCGCAAGAGATTTAATCCTTCAGTTAGGGGTACACCAACAAAGTAACATCAAATTGCTTACTAGCCTACTCCAATCCACTACTAACCGCCAAGTCCATCTATAGCTCCAAGGGTGCTAGTTCTTAATCCATAGTTTTTTTCGACTCCTTCTAACATAAAAGACCCTAAAAAATGTTGGTTTCATAGGAGCATTCAATATACTAGGGAAAATACACCAAATTGCTCCAAAATGGCTACTAGGAATTAACCCTCCTAAATAGCCGGAAACAATATTTCTTGGAAATATTACTAACGACCCTCCAAAAAAATTACATTTATGGATACCCTTTTCAAATTACCTCAAGATTTTTTGATTTTTAAACCCCCAAATTATTTGTACAACCAAAGTACAATTTTATGCCAAAAATGAGGGTTTCAAGGGCTTTAAGGCTGTTGTGATGGAACACCACCTTAGAAAATGTTCCAAGACCTCTCCTTTGGATTGAAGTAAGGTTAGACCTCCTCCTTACTTGTAGCATGGCTAGATTGAGGTATTTGTATGCTCAATCCCCTCCGTGGCGCATTTTTCCAACCGTGATTCTTAGCCAAGTTGCATTTGCCTTGCTTAGGGCATCACCTTAAAAATATTTGTTGATGCTTCCAAGGGCCCTCCTTCCTAGTTCATAATTTACATGGACCTTATTTACAAATCCCAAAATTCTAGAGGTTTCCAATGGTGGTAACTGGCCCTAAGATCCCATTTTCTAAGTGGAACCCTATTCAGACCAGCAACCTAGCAAGAACAAAAAGATTTTCTAAACTAATAAAAATGAATTGAAATGATCAAACCATCACTAAAACAAGATGAAAAAAAATATTTCAGAACTTTTCCAACACAAAAATCATGCCATTCAATCCTTCTCTATTAAAAATGTCTTCAAATACATAAAACAGGCAACAAAACACTTACACAATCCATACAAATGCCAAACCAACTTGACCAACCCATAAAAATGGTTGTCCTCACATTTTTAAAGGCTCCTCCATCAATTCTATAACTTTTCTAAATAATTAGGATGTTGCAAACTCAAAAAATGAAAAAAGTTGCTTTTTGCAAGAAAATGTTGTCATGACGACATGACAACATTTTAGCAACTTTTGCTCTACATAGAGTTAGACCTCCAAATTTGGCACAAAGACCAATTAGACATATAATATGCATAAAATGACTTCAAATAAACTATTCAGAGTCATTGGAACCTTTCTAGACCATTTTAACCTTTACATGACCTAAGTCACCTAGTTGACAACATTTGGCAACTTCTAGCAACTTGGTCACTTTGGGTCTTGGAAACTCTCCTAAAAACACCTAAGGACCACATAGGACATATTATTAGACTATTTATGTGGCTATCATCACTATAAGACAAAAATAAAGAAATACCTAGGTTTCACACTTAGTTTGCCTAGGTGTTCCTACACCATTATGCATGGCACTTGCTTGCCACATTTTCATTGTGGTAATTATACAAAGTACTTGTTTCCTAAGTTTTCACTATTGGAAAAATTTATATCTATTATTTTATTTATTTTTTATTTTCAAAATTTTTGTAAGATGATAGACACATGATAAGGCATGGAGCAATGACTCACACATCTTTTTCCTTAGATAGTGATCTTGAAAGATATGTAATAATAGACAATGACTTTTGGTAGTATGCTCAAAGATGTTGATAGGGTAGTGAAAAATTGAAATAAAATGGATGGATGTATAAAGTGGGGTAGGGGTTATGCAAATCATTGCACATGATGGATTGAAGGCTAAAAGATATGTGTTGGATAATGAATCAGGTATTGGAAGACTTGTGTAAGATTAGATGAAAAGGGTCACAAAGATAACATTAGCTCGCACCTTGAAGAGTGGTGGAGTAATGGAGGAAAAGAAGACCTTGAATTTTATAAAGGAATGACTATGCATTCAATTTGATGGTGAAATGAACATGGATTTTAATTTTGGGAGATAAGAACCCGAGATGGGTTTGGAAGTGGATGGAACGTGTTTGGATGGTGGATTTGAGTAAACCTTAGGAATTTTGAATACCAACTTTGATTTTTCTTTAGTATGCAAGTCTTTTATGAAACATTTGGGAATCCACATAGTTTTCTTTTCTTTTCTTTGTCATTGTTTGGAACACATTACTTCAATGAAGGATTTAGGAACCCACTTTGTCTTTGATATTTATTTTTGTTTGATAGGCCTTTATGGCCTTTTGAATTATTTTTTCTTTTGATAAACATGTTGATTAGATTGGACATGTTTATTCTTTGATGGATGTGGCTTTTTGTGCTTGGAAATCAAGTTTTTCCCAAGGTATTTGGAATTATTGGTGGATGATAATTATATTGAGGGCTTTTTATAAGTGGAAGGATCTGCAAGATGTGTGCCTTTATTGAATTTGACTTAGGAAATGAGAAGTGGATTATGAGCTAGTGGATGGAGAAATATATGGACCTAAAGATGGATAGAATGAATAAAGGGGGAGATATACATTTAGATTTAGATTTGGAAGGGAAATCGATACCATTGGAATGGGCTTTGTGATTTAGGGCATGATCATTTGAATTTTCTTTGATATGGAAGGGTTTGAATATAATTTTTCAATGGATAGTTAACCCTTTGACTAGATAATTGTTTTGACCAATATGATACTTTCTACAAGATGAAAATCCTTTAAGGTGCATATGATATAGATGATGCAATGGGATCATTAAGTATAATACAATGGGCAGAAGTGGATGAACTTATTTAACATGTATGTGGTTCATAAATAACTTGCACAAACTTTCTTGGATCATGATGGGGATCATGAGGAGTGATGGGATATTGCAATGGAATAGGAAGAATGTTAGGATCATTTAGGAGAATATATCATAGGACCTTGTAGAGGGTATAAAGGATTAGGACATGGAGATGATGTAATGGTAAGATCGTGAGGGGTATCTTGAGAGATGATGACATTTTGTGGTGGAAATAAAGGTGAAGAGATACTATATTGACTTGTAAGGTGATGATGGACTCCATTTTAATGGTCATTTTCTCTTGACTAATAATGGAATCATTTGGAAGAATAGATAGGATGTTAAGATATTTTTTAGGACTAAGAAGTGGAAGGTCGATAAGACTTGGAAGGATACTTTTTTCTTGAGATGTATGTGGATCCTCATTGATATCATGGACATGGATTGTAGAATCTTCATGAGACTCAAGAAATATGGATTCCTAATAAAAAAATAGATAGTTCTGGTCCTTTTTGAGATCATGATTATGACTTGTTTAAGGAATCATTTATTAATTCTATCGATTAGCCTATTGACATGGGGTATTGACTATAATATGAGAAGTGGATTCTTGAAATATTTAAATTTTTTGATATGGGGAATATGGGCTTTGAATGGAACTCTCTAAGATGGGTTTTTTCTAGGAATGGAGCATAAGGTGGCATTGGATCTAGGATAGTTCAATTATAGAAGGGAATTGCATCATGAAAGGGATTAACATGGAAATCCATTGTCGATAGCCCTCACTAAGTCTCATTACTAGATATTTCATTTACTATAAATAGAATAGATTTCTCTTGTGACATTTTAAGAGATGAAGGAATGGTGGGGATTATGGAGGCTTCCTGAAGGACAAATTCATCAAGGAGGTAAATGTTTTATTGGTGCTATTATTTTGGATTGTGTCATTGCTAGACGTGGTTGAAGAGAACATGAATATACTTTTGGGGGGGGGGGGAGGGGGGGGAGTGAATTAGTATACTAACATTTTTTGCCAATTTAATAGTTTTATCCAAACAATTGCTCTAATAACTTCAAATAATGAAACTAACAATTATGCACTTGAATACAATAACACAAGAAGTTACATGGAAACCCAATGTAGGAAAAAATATACAAAAATATTTTCTTTTATAAATATATTTGATCTTTGACAAAATAGTAGGATTCAACCTACAAGAGGCTCCAACCTCCTTTTACGAGCACCAACCCACTAGAAGCTACAACTCCCACAATATACAGGATTCAGCCCATTGGGAGCACCTACTCCCTCTTGTGATATGAAATCTGAGCTTCCACAATTCTTGCATGGTTTCCCCCCATGCAGATGATCCATGTGGTGATCTCTATAGCTCATGCTCATAGATTTAGGTGAGAAGGCATTGAAGTAGAATAAAGGAATGTCTTCTACTAAAACTACTTCTTAGCTATTTGCAAGGCACCGAGGTTCTCTAGGCTTTTCCTACTACACTTCACAAGGACTAGATCATTTTCTCTACCCCTACCAAGCATGGTGTCAAATGTCATTTCATTTTGCATGGTGGTTCAAAAAGTGGTTCACAATCCTTCCTATTTGACATGTCCTCTTCTTAATCTAGAGTTTTTGAGTCTTCTCAGTCTATTTGCAATGATTTACCAAACATTAGATTATAACATGATTTAGTGGGTTTGGAAAACATGAAATGATTTGAACAACTCACTTTGCTTTTATTGTGGCTTTTCCCTGTCTGTCTATTTTTCATTTCTCATTGTCTTTGTGCATCTAAACCACAAAGGAAATGCCTAACCTCTCACTATGATAACAAAGAAGACTAGGACGTTTTCTGCAAAGTGACCAGATTATTCCTCCACCTTGGTCATAGTTTGTCAATTCTACATTCTGTTGGAACAATCCATACAAAATTTGTTATTGGAGAGCTTTAAGATCTTTGTTACTACAGTTTTGATCCATGTGAACCCTACAATGTTTATAATTTTTTAGGTCAATCTGTCCATGAACTGCATTAACAAGTGTGGTTTTCCCGATTCCCCCAAGACCATAAACAACCACAACAATCAAAAATGCATCATGTGCATTCAGATTAAGGAGTTGAATTATGGTTTCTAATATGATTTGGATTCTAACTGTAAGCTTTGCAAAAAAATTCTATCATGATTTTCTTAATATAAGAGGAACCACCACAAGAAAGGAAGGAACCGAGTTACTAGCCCCAACCACCAAAACCAAGGCACCTATATTGCACTTAGACCTACTAGAGGAAAACCCATCAACAACAATAGAAAAATAGATAAATAATTTACAATGTTATAGTTCCTTGCTAAACCCAAGCATTTTTGGCTAGATTTCGAGGAGAAAAGGGAGACCAACCCCCTGTTGATGTCAACAAATCTTTGATTACAAGAATTTGGTATTTACTACTTTTCCCTGATAAGTCTGCCAAGATATGGGGTACTTTGGGTAGCACAAGAAAATTTTAAAAGACACATTATCCAGGATTATCTGACTTTGATGGAAATACATGTTTATAAACTTGTAGGATGACAAAAATTGATGAGCAAGCATCTTCTAACACTTCCTTTACCTCTTAAATAAAGGAGCACATAAATTTTACCTATAGCATAACTATGAACTTGTAAATAGGGAGAGAATCAAATGATGAAGCCAAATCTTGGTAAGTAGCTCCCTCGACAAGGATTGCCTACAAAGGAATTTTTATTCACTTGTTAATCCTCAAATTTTGGTAGAATTTATGAGGGTATGAGCAGAATGATATTTTTTGCCCTGCATCATGGTAACATTTTTTAATGTATACCATTTTGTAAGAGTAATAAATGCAATTATTGTACATTTCTCTCCAACAACCTCTATTGTCCATCTATTTTAGAGTTGGCTCCTATTTTCACAAATGCAAATCGAGATTATGGGAATTGTGATAAAAATTAACTTGTCTTTATGGTTGGATCTCATTGGACATTTTATCTATCTCATCTATGGGGGCCTCCCAGTCACTTGGAAAGAATTTTCCCGAGAGGCAGTTGCAAATATTTGGCCTTTCATCAAACTATCTATAGCTTTAGAAGTAAATCTATTGTGAGTATTATGCACTTGGTTTTTTCGTAAATTCTTATTTAAAACTCAATTGCTAGAGAAAGTTGGAGTTCTATTTGTGTAAGCCTTGGCATCCTCCCTTTTAATCTTTTTAATTTATGTTCTTTTATGAAAAATCTAGAAATATGGTATTCCAAAGAATTGATTCTATTGATTAGGAAATTCAATAATGTGCGTTGTGGATTCACTTACCATATGCTATATAGTCTAATGCATTCCATGCTATATTTATCAAGCACGAATATTACATATTCTGGAGGCTATTTTCCATACTTTTTATGTGATTTCTCTAATGTTTTATGTGTTTCTCACTTACCATGAACATCATTGAAGTAGAGGTGATGATACATCCATAGAAAGAAACCAGAAAAAGTTATCTAGACACATAATGTTTGGCACATTAAGACTCCTAGTTCCTCCTTGTAACAAGCTTCTCTATAGCCAAAACTTTCCTTGTTCCAACTTTGGCATGTTTAAAATGTAGTAATATTCAATGAATGGCCTCCTATAATGTGTAATGACCAAGAAAACTAAAACGCAAAACACATGAGCCAATAGATACAAGTCAATTTAGATATAGAAACATCTTCAAAACTTAGAAGCAACATTTAGACAACCATTTAAATCAATTTTCATGTTCATTTTTATCCTATGTTAAAATTAGTTAGTTAAAAGAGAGTCTTTAATTGTTTTTTAGAATTAATATGTGGAAAATATAATAATTTATTAATTGATAAGCTTAAAGGATTTTTTATGAATGGTTCATAAGACACATCACTCTCCTAAGGTTATTGATGTAGGAGCATCCTAGGGGTTTTAGCAATCCTGCATGTTGGAGGTATTTTGGCTAGGAGTTCTAGACTCGATCACCAAATAGTGGTGCCTAGTTGTAGAAGGGTGTAGTTTCGGCCAAGGAGCTCGATCATTGAAGGGGCTCAATCATTGTTGGAGCTCAGCATCTTTTATGTGCTCGACATGTATTGGTTTCTTGGCATGTGTTGGTTTCTCGACATGCATTGGGAGCTCAACAATCCTTGTGGTTTGGCTAATGCTTGGCTTGGTTTTCCTAACACTCAGTTTGGTCTCGGTTCCTCTAAGTGTTGAGTTGTCTTTGAGCCGAATTTGGGTGTTTAATTTGTGTTGTAGCCAACTTGGGGTATTTAATTTGTGTTGCATCCGACTTGTGGCTCAACATATATTTAATGTAAGGTATTTAATCTAATTTGTAATGAATTGGGCTGACTTGTGGCTTAGTTTGGTATAAGTAGGGGGTCTTGTGGAGTCTTTTACTCAGTTTGATCCATATTCGAGAAGAGGATGCAAACTTTGAAGGGCTAGTAGCTAAGGCTTGGTAAACCAGGAGATTGCTTGGTGGGCTTGCGAGCACAAGTTGAGATTTTCTTGGGGTTTTCTTCCAATGCAAATCTGGACTAGCTGGGACTAGTGTTTGGATTGGATCTTGAGGTTATTTTAATTGCTATTGTATTTTCCCTAACCCAGAAGGCCTTACAGTTGGGCATATTATGTATAAATAATTATATCTATGAATAAAGAATTCTAATTTGGTATCAGATCTTAAATTTTTGGTGGTTAATTGCAGGGATACACATTACCTCCAATAGGGGTATCCTTGAATTCTCAATGCATCAATTACGCAAGTTTGTTTAATCATGTAGTTCTATAGTTCAACATATTTGAATTGAAGTGGTATTCAATGAATGACCTCCTATGAAGTCCACATTACCTATGTGTAATGACTGAGAAAAATGAAATGTAGAAATACACAAGCCAATATATACAAGTCAATTTAGATATAGAATCATCTTCAGAACTTACAAATAACATTTAGAGTTATCAATATGATCCCATTAGGTGTAGTGGCAATACAGGTTACACAAACAATAGAAATTGTAAGCTCATTACCCGGTTGCAAATTTCATAAATGGATATAACCATATTCTATATATTAACTCCCCATAAATACAATTACCAAATCCCCAAATTGGACAACATTGAAAATAGGAGATGCATCCAATGAGATTAAGAGACCCATATTTTAATAGTATAAGTGAGCATTCACTCAAAAAAAAATTGAGTGCAAACATCTCATTATTTGTAACCTCACTATAGGATTATGTAGCCCAATAGATACAAGTAAATTTAGATATATAATTATCTTTAGAACTTACAAATAATATTTAGAGTTATCAATATGATCTCATCATGTGCAATAGCAATACAGTTTACACAAATAGTAGAAATTGTAAGCTCATTACCTGGTTGCAAATTTCATAAATGGATACTAACCATATTCTATAAATTTATCTTCCTCATAAATGCAATTACCAAAATCCCCAAATTCGACAACATTGAAAATAGGAGATGCATCCAATGAGACCCATATTTTAACAGTATAAGTGAGCATTCAGTCAAAAACAATTTGAGTGCAAGCATCTCATTATTTATAACCTCACTACAGGATTCTATAGCCCAATAGACACAAGTAAATTTTAGATATAGAATCATCTTCAAAACTTACAATTAATATTTAGGGTTGTCAATATGATCTCATTAGGTGTAGTGGCAATATAGTTTATGGAGAGAGTAGAAACTATACGCTCATTAACCAGTTGCAAATTTCATAAATGGATACTAACCATATTCTAGATATTTAACTCCCCAAATATGCAATTAATAAAATCCCCAAATTGGACGACATTGAAAATAGGAGATACATCCAACGAGCATAACAGTATAATTAAGCATTCCCTCAAAAAAAATTTGAGTTCAAGCATCTCATTATTTATAACCTCACTACAGGATTGTGTAGACTGATTTAGGATACAAAATTTCTTCATTTAAACAATTAAGCTATTTCATTGTTGTTAACATTATATCTTAACCCATGACCTTCCATTAAAGCATAATGTATTTTAATTATAATACCCTATTAATTGAAGACTACAATCCTAGATCGTAAATCAACATTGTGTTATACAAAATTTCCTAATTTTACAATTGCATAAAGTTCCAAAATCTGACAAATAATCCTCCAAACTTGAATCACCAATGAATATTGGTGGAAGAGAGTGCACATAATTTTAAGGTAGGCAGCTTTAGATTCCTAGTTTTCCAATCTAAGGAAGCTCTTACTTTCAACAATTAAGATATTCTAGACTTCTTTGATATTGTGTGTGCACTTTAACGAGTCATTCCTAAATGATCTTTTGTTTTTTCCTTTGCAACTTAATGACTCAAGTTCTTCTATGAAAATTTCCACACAAAAATTGGTGAGATAACATGCATATCTCTCTAAGGTATGTGGATTTTAATTCCTAGTTATCAGTTATCCTAGTTTTCTTCTCTTGCAAAGCTCCTATTTTAGAATTAGGATGTTTTCTATTATGCATTTCTATTTTGCTTCATACCTTAATTAAGACATGTACACCAACTATTCCTTATATAATTATTTTCTAGTATTATGTGTAATGGTGCAAAAAGTAGTATGTATGAGATTTGTTACTTTGCTTCCCCGATTGACATTGTGCTTGTTGTATAGGATGTGATTATACATAGGACAGTCAATTGTGTTTTCCCTTTACATTTCATTTATTATGCATTTAACACTAGCAAAGTATAATCCATTTTAGGGATTTGGATAAGTTAGCTATCGGCCATATCATTTATTCTTGTCTTATATTTTCTCTAAGGTATGTAGATTTTAATTCCTAGTTTCCTTCTCTTGCAAAGCTCCTATTTTCCAATTAGGATGTTTTCTGTTATACATTTCTATTTTTCTGTAGACCTTAATTAAGACATGTGCACCAATTGTTCCTTATATAATTGTTTTCCAGTATTATGTGAGATGGTCCAAAAAGTAGTATCCATGGAAATTGTTACTTTGCTTCCTCCATTTACATTGTACTTGTTGTACAAGTTGTGATTATACAAAGGATAGTCAACTATGTTTTCCCTTTACATTTTATTTAATATACATTTAACACTAGAAAAGTATAATCTATTTTAGGGATTTCAACAAGTTAGCTATTTGCCATATTATTTGTTGTTGTCTTATATTATCCAATACAAATGCATTGGGAAATGATTCATCACTTTGATTTAGTCAAAATATTGCATTAAGTTCTTCCATACCAAACACCATTACATTGTATCTAATTTATAGACTTTGAATAATGAGTAGCAATCACATCTTCATTCAAACTATTAAAAAAATTTCATCTAGTATTCCAAGCTATGGTCAATATCATAGTACAGTAAATTAAGCATCAATGGTAAAATTTTTGAAGCTATTGTGTTTGTTGCCAAGCTCTCTCCATATCATGGAAAAACTCAACTCACTTCTACAACAAATAGAAACAGGAAAACATGTGATAGAAATAGAAAACTATGAGCCTTTAAATAAAAGATATGGTACAATTGTCACTTGTTAAAGTCTTGGAGAACAATAACATGTTTAGACTCAAATCATTTACATACAATGTGGGCAATTTCCTTTTTGACTCTTTCCAGATCTTATTCTACATGTGATACAACTCAAAAAAAATATGCAATGGCACCATCAACCATTTCATGTATTGCCTTAAAAATAATGACCCCGAGGCTTTTTTTTCTTACAATTATGAACTAGACCCGCATATCTTGTATGAATTGTGTGGCCTTAATAATGTTGATACATACATACAATGAATGAATTTGTCAGCAACATCTAAAACAAGTTCTAATGAGGGTAGTCTTTGGGGGGACATCTTTTGTATTAAGTGACTCTCCAAATGGCTAAATATACAAGTGTGTGTTTGGTCCTCAACAAGAAATTCAAAGTACTTGCACTTCAATAATGGTTCAGAGAGGAATGCATATTCCATTTTATTCCATGATCAAGACCCTCTACATGGACACTTTGAACCATTAATCCACAAATGCCAGTTTCTCTTCCACCGAGGCAATAACTTGACTACAAATTCTTCCATTCCTCGTGCACCTACCAATCCTTCTCCAAAGGCCTCTCAAGCTTCCTAGTATGCATTTTGCCCAAATGCATTTTCAATATCAGATTGTAGGGATAGTCTTTTGAATGCAATTACCATTTTGATAGGTGACAAGTTTGATAGTCATAGTCTTCGACGATACATGGCACAATAATTCTGCAATATAATTTTGAGTAGGGACAAAACAAGTTTGGAATGCAAAAAAACATGTATCCAATATGATCTCAGTCTGACTTGTGGCATTCCAAATTGGGAAACATACATTGCAAAAATTGGATTCCCCAATGAGAAAAGTAGGATTGAAGGAGTTGATTTCTATTTGAATGGCTTTCTTATATGTTGAAAGTATAGATAAAAACCTGGTCAGCAACTGATGTTGCATGCATCTGAGAACATTGCAAGTGTGAGAAATCATCAAAAGTATTCAATATAATGCTCCACAAGCTCAATGATATGCATACACACTATTGGGCACAAGGAGTGGAGCCTATACTAAAAAGTACTAAAAGTATCCATCATTTGTCTGTTGCAACATTGAAGAAAACAACTCCATGGGTCAATGTGCATAGCATTAAGAAAATAATATGAGCTAGTAGGCACGTGCATTCTACTTCCTACACACCAATAGTAGAAGCATTGGATAGAGGCTTTGCCAACAAACCCAACATGCAATCAGATGGTTTAATCCAACCTCTTATAACCATAAATAGGATCTCACATCAATCACTATACAAAGTCAAGCAACAAATATGTAGAATTGCTACATTCAGAAGAAACCAGAACAAAAGGAATCCACAAACAACAATTGACTCTTACCTTGGACAAATTTAGGACATGCCAAAACATAAATGTGCAATTTGCACACAACTTCATTTTAAGAAATGTATGAAAGATACTGCACTAGATACAAGTTATCGATGTTCCATATTACTACCACAAAGAAAATCCTTGCCAAAAGGAGAGATGTGCAAGTTTTGTAATAGGCAATTGCAACAACACAAAAGGCCATCCTATTTAGCCCCAAAGAACATTAAAACAAATAAGCCTCTACAACACAACTATACTTTTAGAACTAGAACAAACACTAGTATCATGATGAATTGCATTTGCACAGATATGGGAGCTAGGACATAGAAGAAACCAATACAGTTTAATAGGAACAATTATCAATGTGCCAACTAATAATAATCTAATACAAAGTGTATTGTTGCCCAATAAATGACACATGGACAATTGTTTTTGCATTGAAGAGATGTTTATAGTATACAAATGCATATTAGAAAGGAAGATTATGACCAACTGCAATTTTCAATTCACTCCAAGAGCTATACAAAACAAAACTATATAAAATGCAAAATGTACATATTAATAGAACCTAGGAAGGTCATTTGCTACCTTCTCCAAATGAAATAACAAAAAACACATGTACATCAAGTGATGATGATACTAAAGTTGAGAGTTTCCCAAAAATTGAAATAGATACCTTAGTCCATGGGTTTATTGAAGCAAGAACCATTCATTCCCTACAAGACAAAGTAATAGAGGTAGCACTAGTAGAGGGTAAACAACCATCGAGAATCTTCCAAGATGAGCATGTAGAAGAGATGACCTTTCCTACACTATTTTTTGGTGAACTGTGTGACAAAGACATTGAAAAAATATTTTCGTACCAAAAAATAGCACAATGGGAATTATAGAATTCAAACTGAGCCTTTACATATCACACAACAAACTTGTTCTTCAAAACTATCAAAATACTAACAACTCAAGTTTTCTCAACAATATGGATAAGAATTTGCAAAGGAAAACCAGTACCTAAGATACTAAAGGCAAAGGGCATAAAATGAAGGCCAAATCTTGAGAAAATTTTGCAATCAGACATTGGCTATATAGATTTCAAGAAAATTAGGAACTCCCTAGACTATTTTCATTATCTCAAAAAGAATTTTTTTGCAATGATACAACAATTAGGCCCTCCAACAGTCTTCATTACATTCACTAGTGCTAAGAAAAACTAGGCTCCATTGACCACAACCCTAAACCAATTATATCAAACACACTATACATGCTCTAGAAAAAGTGGAGCTCAAAGTCTTGATGACATCGACTCTTCTGCATTGATAAAAACTAACCCAGTCACTTGCACCCGATACTACAAACAATGAATCAATGCGATGAAGAAAATGCTTTGTTCTGATGATACATTCTTTGGGAAGATAACCAAATATTTTTCAGTGATAGAGTTTCAAAACCAAGGAAATGAACATGACCATTTCATGCTATGGGTTAAGAATGCTCCAATCTTCAGAAACAACTTTAATGCTAGCATTGATCACTTTATGGACAAATATGTAACATGCAACATCAACTAAATAGACATCATCATACTAGGAAATGTAGGAAAAGAAAAAGGACGAGTTGTCACTTTGGTTTCCCACAACCGCCAATGGAAAGAACAATAATAATTGATCCATGTAGTGAAGACACAGGGAAAAGAAAACATCTTACTAAACAACTAAGGTGTACCCTAGAAATGTCAAGCTTTGATAGTAGTATGTCCTTTACAAATTTCTTGGAAGCCTTGCATCTAACTAAGGATGAATATATCTTGGCAATATGATCCACATAGTTAAGACCAATGTTTTTTTAAAAGGAGCCCTATGCACATTTGGAACAATTATTTTTCACCTCAAATATCATAGTTATGGAAAGCAAATACAAATGCCCAATTTGTTCTAAATTTCTATGTTGCAGCAATGTATTGTAGCTCCTATATGAAAAAGAGTAATAACTCAATGACAAATGCATTCAACAAGATAGGAATAGACCATAGACAACATAATATTGATGCTATAAATATGATGAAAAGATTGGATGATTCTTTACTAAACTTGCAACAGATCTCATCTCAAGAAGCTATACACATTGTTCTTGGCCTCCCTCTTAACTATAGCTCATAGAAATGTACATTCGTAGACACTTTTGTTGTTGGTAATCGCACATTCATTTTAAAGCCACAAAAACTTTTGGACAAAGGAACCGGATGAGTCACACAACATTACTTGCAAAAGCTTGATTGACCACTACATTGCATGACATTTGTCAATGGCCACTATTTTTTCAGTAGGGTTTTCCACAGAATACACACTAGCAAAAGGAAAATTAATGTGACGATGTAGACCACAAATTATAAGATTTATAAGGTATAGCAAAGAAGTTGATCCTAAAAACCACTATACAGAGAGGCTTATGTGTTATGTACCATTTTCTACTTATGAGAACACATTAAAGCATAACCCCAACATATGGGAAGATGCTTTCATTTCCCATGAATGAACAATACAAATTAATGAAATGAAGTATACATACATTGTAAACAAGACATGTCGAAACATGGACAATGTTATTAATGATGTCAACATTGCAAATGGAAATAGTCAAGACATAAATCACATGAAGACTTGGAATTATGCAACAAAGGAAAAGTATGACTTACAACCAAATATGGACGCAATGTGGCCTAAGCTCTACACAATGAAGATTCCAAGGCAATTTGAACTTTCTTCACACCCACACTTGCTTGAAAACATAGAATATTATGGCCTATGAAGAAAGCTTAATAAAGAACAATAAGCCATAGAAAATTATATATTACTAAGAAAAAAATATATGCATATTCCAAAACACTATATTTGTTACTAACAAGAGGTGTTGGAACTTGAAAGACCTTTGTTGCAAAGGAAATATACTAGGATCTCCTCTGTATTTACAACAACACAATTGGAAGTGACCCAAACAAAATCAAGGACATGTTACTTGCATATATCGGCAAAGTGGCCTACGATCTAGGAGGCACAACATTGCATTACACATTACACATTCCATTCAACAAATATGTTTCCAATTCACTAAGTTCTAAGAGGTTAGACATATTAACAAAACAATATAGCCAATTGTAAATCATCGTCATTGATGAGATCTCCTTGGTCAAAGCAAGGTTGCTATGTTGCATAGATAAAAGATTATGTGACATAATGCAAGTGCCTACTAGATACTTTGGAGGTCTGGATATCATTTTTTGTGGTGACTTCTACCAAGTCGAACCTATACACAACTTCCCACTATTCCAAACTCTAATAGAAAATAATGACCACGTACCTTACAACTTTTGGCAGCTAAATGTAAAATGCTACAACCTACATGCAATTGTAAGACAAAAAGACAATACTTTTATCAATATTTTAAACAAAATACATACTAGATTATAAAAAAATGATGACATAGCATACTTGAATGAACAATGCTTATGCCCACCACCCATCGACCCAATATTCCCTTTTTTGTTTTACAGAAGAAAGGATGGTGACACACACAATCACAATATATTATCTTCTCTCCCTGGAGAGATGATTACAATTAATGCAATTGATTAGCATGGTTTATTTGTCACAATAGAGCATCTGCATTAGAAGACTATACTTTTGGCCAAACAAATACAATTAAGATAATGAATTAACGTTGAAATCTGTGGTGGTAACTATGACATACAAGATGGGTTTGTCAATGAAATTGATGGAAAGTTCAAGGCATACACACAAGACAATGACCCAGACATTATTTAGATAGAATTTAATGACCCATACATTGATAGATCCTAGGCAAGTCGATTGACAAAGCTTAACCACACATACATACACAATTGTTGGGCGCCAATTCTTTGACTTGTGAGACTGCTCCAAAAGAAAATTGTTATGTACAAAATGATGGTTAGGAAAAAAATTCCCTATACAAATGGCATGTGCATGCACCATTCATAGAGGACAAGGACTCACTATGTTGGACCTTACATTTCACCCTCTAGGGGTGCACAACCATGGCCTCACATATACGGCCCTATCCCAAACAATAAGCATTAAGTCACCATTCTTGCTAAATCCTCTCACACCAAAAAACTTCAAGGTGAAAGAAACAATCACCCAAGAAATGACACGTCTTACAAAAAATGTCGATTGGATACTTAATAGTCCCCACAAGTCCCTTGACAATATAACCTTTGTTACAATAGCTGCATTAAATTTTTGACATTTCCAACTGCATCTAGAGGACATCCTACACGACAAAAATCTAATGTCATCCACCATTTCCTATCTACAGGAAACCCATCTAAAGGCACCAATAGTCAACAATCCATTCCCATAGTATAATTATTTTGCAATGCACCAAGTCCATGGCATAATGGCATGCATTCATCAAACACTTCATGTGTTGAAGTCTACGGCAATAAGTATTGACAATATAGAGGACCTAGTCATCTCATTGCTTGTAAAGAACCAAACAATATTTATTTGCAATATCTATGCAAGGTCAACTACTACACTTACAAATATCATTACTGCTATTAACAAAGTTATGACAATTGTTTCCACCCAAAGCCTTGTCTACATTGTTGGAGACTTCAACATTGACATCTCTACAAAGTCAAAAAGTCTCCATATGTTACAAGATAATATGCATTTATACAATTTGCACATGCTCCAAGAACAGTCAGGCCCTCTACCAAGTATAATAACAAATCACTTTTGGATACACAATACTCATCTATACCACTAGTTCAAAAATTAGAAGCATACTGGACTGATCATGATATTCTAGTAACTAGCATTGTTAATGTTCTCTAGCTGCCATATGCATAAAGCAAAAGTAAATTTCCTAGGACTTTTCTTCTATAAACACTTGACATAATGCACCTTGGAAAAGGCCCAAAAATGCACCATGAATTCTAATGTATTTATGCACATGACACACACCAAGTACCTGAAGCATGTATCTTGCTTCCCAAACATTCTTCCTCTAGTTTCTCAACATGTTTTCTACCCAATGCTTTATATGCTTTTCTTAAGGCTCATTCTGCTTGCACTCTCATACTACAAAAACTAACAAATACAACAACAAACTTGCAAGGCCTTAGTCATCATGAGTGCAACCCAACATACATCATACTTCAACATTGATAGTTCTACAAAGTTAACATCTACCCATGTGTTACAAGATCCTATCCATTTATACACTTTCTGCAACAACAACCAAATATGCATTGATCAAAAGATACTTGCCTAGGATATTTATGACATATATGCTCATCACATTGCACCTTGAAAAAGGCCTAGACACAAACACCTTGTCCTTTATGTGCCATGATTTTATCTGCACTTTTACACAAAATGCACATCAAGTACCCAAAGCTTGTATATTCCTTTCCAAATATTCTCTCTCTAGCAACTTGCTTCCTACCCAACACCTCTCTATGCTTTCCTTATGGCTCATTCCACTTGCACTCTCATACTATGAAATCTAACAAAGCAAGCAACAAACTTGCAAGCTCTCTCGTCATCATGAGTACAACCCAAGATACATCATTTGGATTGATTTTGTCCAGGAAATACCTCAAAGAGGACATGCAACAATTAAATATCAAGAGTATATTGTCACTTTGTAAGTCAATTTATCACTCCCACACCTACTTCTAAATATCACCTTCTATGTCATTTCTTAATTAATCATTATTCTAACATATTTAATATATTCTGTTGTAGCCAACTAAACAACATTGACAATAAAAAACACCATATTGAGAGCATCTATATAGGAAGGAAGGAAGAAAAAGAAAGGTATATCTACCAAAGGCCAGATCTATAATATAAATAACACAACTTATATTCATTCTAGCTAGCTTCTAACAATCAAATTCCTTGTTCTAACTAAACCATGAATTATAATATGTCCTAAACATAACTCATTCTAACAATGCTATATTTTCTTTGTCAACATTCATAGGTACTTCAAAACCATGACCTCAATTCCACATGAT
This sequence comes from Cupressus sempervirens, assembly GCA_028749045.1. NCBI lineage: Eukaryota > Viridiplantae > Streptophyta > Pinopsida > Cupressales > Cupressaceae > Cupressus > Cupressus sempervirens. The sequence goes on along the minus strand of CM053783.1, from coordinate 801,876,245 downwards.
ATTGATATTGGACTCAGATCAACATAAAAAAGTATATGAATTAAACTCAAAACTAGAAGACCTAGATACATTGTAAAATCATGTTCCCAATAATATTTTTATCATATAGCCATGTTCTTTACTATCCTATACAAACTAATACTTGCAATTTGTCTTGGTTTTGTAGACGCATAACAAAGAGGAATACAAATAGTCAAGCTAGTAGCATTGCACAAGAAACCTGTCTAAAATGGTAACAAAAATTAAATTAAATAGTTTCTAATACCATGCTCTTTCACTCTTGTTCATAGTGGCATTATAATGTTTCCTGCTAACCCACTTATAGGTGCTCCAAAAGAAATGAATCAAAGATGCATGTGTTGAAATATTAGTCAAGTTTGTTATTAGCAACACACACTTATTCAGATTCTATATAGCTATCGAGCTCATTTAATAGTTTATGGTGTTTTCCATGTAATTCAGTAGCCATCGAGCTTCTACAGTTGCTACCAAGTCCTTTGGACTATTCTCAATGGTTATCGAGCATCGCAGTGTCTACCAAGTTCTCAGTTCATGCGATGTGAAGGCAGTGTTGATCGAGCCACTCCATGGTAACCAATTGATTCAATGTTTTCCAAGTTGCACAATATCTACCAACTCACCAATGCAAATCAAGTTCAAGACCACTTGAAAGTGATTAGAATGGACTGAGCTTCTATGTTCACCAAGAGCATGATGATGCCAAGCAGTGATAGTGGATGTCGAGTATCAGAACTTCACCGAGTCAGTCTTCAAAAGTCGAGTGTCTTCATGTGGGCCAACTTTGTAATTTTTCTAAATTGTATTAGTATATATATGTTATGTATTGTATCATATCCAATGTAGAATGGAATGTAGTGAATGTGTATTGCGAGTAAGAATGAAAATGCACAATAAATGTGATAGACAAAGAATTGTGAAGCCAATATCAACATAGGGAGCAGTAGTGACAAATCCATCACAGAAAGGTGAGCAGTACATCAAGAAATCTCTATCAACAAACTCAGTCACAAATCAGAGATCTACTGCTTCATCTTAACAGGTGAACCAGTCAAAATCCTCTAACAAGGTAGACCTAACAGTCTTCTAAATCTCTTTACCGAGTGCATACTTCATTGTATGTTTGTAAATCCTCTCACAAGGTGGACCTAGCAATCCTATTTGCTCCTAACAAGGCAGATCATCAGAAGTGAACAATGTAAGCCTTAATAGGCCAAGTTTATACTATAGTACTAAAGTTTGTGGGTATTATCCCCACCCCAGTTTCACTTTCTATTTGGAAGGTTTCTGGGTCACCAAATCATGTGTTCAAGTATTGTGAATGCTTTTATGTTTTTATTTTCTCATGCATTAGATGTGATAAATTAAATGCTAAATGATTTATTGAATCAAGGATTGATATTGATAGAATTTTTAGAAGTTACTGATTCACCCCTCCCCTCTCAGTTACTTAGCATATGTAATGTCCCTTCTTTGGGGACATTAGAATTATTAAGAAGGAATGAATTTTCAATATTAAATTTGACTATGTTACCTGGAGATTTATTATTAAAGGTCAAATTAATATCTCATGTGGTCACAAGACGAGGAGGAGGAATAAGACGATTTACTTGGGAGAAGTTGAAGAGTCGTCGTTGCGAAGATAAAAGGAGATGAGACTCATACTTTGATATGCTTAAGTTATTATTCAATTTACTTTCCTCTCTTGCGAGAGTCTCAAAAAGCTTCAGCTTTCAACTAGTCGGAGGACGTAGCCCCTCATGCTAGCAGGTAGTGGATGCAAACCCATTGTCTTGGGAACATCGCTTCCGGTGTTTCATTTGCGCTTATAGGTTCTTATCTTATCATTCCAATCCAACTATTAAATTTGTATTTAGGGTTGGTTTATGTGTACTAGTTATTGTATTGTTGTTGTATAATACAATAACACTTTAGTTGTCGGTTGCTATATTGTTGTTGTATAAGGCAATGACATTGTTTATGAAACTATAAGAGTTTGTTGTTTTCATCTCATTAGTTTGTAGCTCATGGTTTATGTTCGACATCTTGAATGTTATTGTGGAAATAACAAATGATTATTTTGTGGAGAATGGTTGGTTTTATTGTTGTTTCGTATAGCATGCTCTTGTAATTAAATCTGAGTATTCCATTTCTAAAAGAGGCTGGATAAGTGCCAGTTGGTTTTGTTACTATTTTCAGTGTTGCTGATTATATTGCTCAAAGAGAAACTAGTAAATATCTTGTATTGGGATATTATAATGGTATCAGAGCTGTGCATCCTGCCAGCCTATGAAACATATTTTTTTCAAAGCAATGTCACCCTGTGGGGTCTTATTGGAGGTGCAAATTGCAGTTCAAATTTTAAACATGTTTCAAAAAGGTCATATTATTAGTATTTTTGAAATATTACAGGTCTAAAGGTAATTAGAGAGTGAGATTTGTTAAGTTGCAAATCATATTACCCTGAAATTCTATGTCATTCAAATATTTGAGAAGAAAATGCGAGTCTGGACGCAAAACTAGCACTCACGTGACACTTTTAGAACTAAGGAAATGAAATGATTTATCAATATCTAGAGGTTGTGGTTCTAGTATAGAACTAGTGATTTAGTAATCGAGATTCTGCACCACACAGGTTGATATTGGCATAATATAAGGGTGGGACAACAAAGAGTTGGAGACATGTTTCCCATCATTTCCCAAGCTACGGGCAGTAGTATGACTATAGGGAGCTTAGAAGCACAAAAGGGAGTATAGAGCAGTGTAATCCAGAGAAGAATATATAGGGTTGCTAGGTGAGATTCTTTAGGCATCAGCAGTGAAGAGAAACCAAAAAATAAATTTTTTGGAGCTTAGAAGGGAGGGAAATCATCAGATCGTAATTCAACTAGCAGATTTGCATGCTTTAATATTAGGACTCGAAGCGTCTTTGGGTAGAGACATATTTCACATTGAAGTTTCAAAGCAATTTACACTGATCAATAGATCAAAGGTGCACTTAACTGATAGAGAGGCAACGGATTTAGAAAGGAGGCACATGTACTTATTAATGCATTCAGATTTTTGTTGGTGAAACACAAATCAAATGCCTATATCATCGCTTCTACCTTGGCCAAGAAAGTTGTTGGACTTCCAAATGGATGTGTGAGGGACAATAATGTAAATAAATAGTAGAAATGGTACTATGAGAATTTGTGGACTGGCTCTTTGTATAGTTGGTCTATCTACGGCATACAGAACATCTTTGTGGATGTATTTCAAGAGTTATGGCCAGTGAAGGAAAGAATATGTTACGCAAAGGCACATAGGCATTATTTAAAAGATTTTTTTATCTGCAGATAATCATTTTGGTGATACCGTAAATCCAAGCGATTGTAGAGAGGAAGCCGTCATTTCTAAAACTGTGGTTGAAGTGGTGAAGACGGGAAGTGGTCTCAACAACTTTCAAATCCGGGAAGGTATGTAACACTTATAACCTTGATTCAAAAATTAAGTGGAGTATGTGCCAATAGGAGGAAATTCGTCAGATTATGTTTAAGGAACTAGGAAGTAATTTTTTTCTTTTTGTGCTTCCATGTGTGACTCTGCATAGGCGTTACAATCTAAAGAAGACACCTAGCACCAGATGAGAATTTGGTCAATTGGTCAAAGAAGGGACGTAGCAGCCGGCAACTCATTTTATTAACACTATAGTTTAGATGTCGAGAGGTCATGATGTGTGTAAAACAATAAAGTCCCATGAGAACAATTATTAATATTCTATCATGTCCAAAAATCTAGGGCAAAACACACACACAATTTTTTTTTTTTAAATTAAGAACAATGATTAAATAAGATAACATGGACGTAAAAGATTTTTAAAAGTTTAACTATAATGCAACTAATTGTTCGAGTAGTTTTAAATTTGGATTACCAAAGATACTTTGGAGATAGATACAAGTTCCCATCGATATAGAAGGTTACAACTCAATGAACATTTCATAAGAAGGGTTATATATAGACTGAACTGAAAGTTTCTAATAAATCAATTAATTAAATAAAATGACTAATTCCATTAAACTAAAGTCATAATCCATCAATTTTTATTAATGATACAATTTAATTATGAGAAAAAAACCACTAACCCTAAGGATGATCTAATTGGCTAGTCCCTCTTATTAACTTAATAACTTGATCGACATTACAATCTAATCCATTAAACAAAAAAGGGAATCCAAAACTATAGAAGATCAAATAAAATTTTACTATTCAACCAAGCTAACTACGTGTATAACTTTAATCAAAACCTAAATTAACTCATTATCTTATCACTTACAATTGAAAATGATGTCTAGAATAAATTCAAAAAATCTATAATTTAAGCTAAACTTCATTTGAAACTATCATAAATGTAAATCCACATTAATAAAGCCCAATAAACTCAATCTAACAATGCTCACAATGGTATAAAACTAATTAATAAAACATTAAAATTATTTTAATTAAACATTCAAGTTTCGAGTTAAAAATTTTGAAGTAGAACTATAAAAAAAATAACCTATTAACTAAGCCACCAATCTAACGACAATTTAAAACTAATCTTATTCAACTCTTATGAATAAAAGTATCTAAAATTAATGAAAGAACAATTAATAATTAAGATACTATCATTGTGAAATTAACTTATAGTCATGTTCCAAAGATACTAACACTATGTAAAAGCCACATTTAAAATATTAACAAATCTTATTCTAACTTAAAAATATTAAATTTATTTTAAGTAAAATATTCTAATTTCAAGTTAAAAACTTTTAAAATAAGACTAATTTAATATTCTAACATCCAAACACTATTTAACATTAACATCATTACTTAACATAAATATAATATGTTACCTCCTATTACCATCAAGATTTCAATCTAGTTGATAGATTAAAGCCATACTTAATTTATAATATTATCAATCTAAATCTAACTAAACATCTTTACTAACCTAGATTACATTCTATATACTACACTTATGCAACATATAATACTAAACTAAATTTAAAAAAAACTTTATTTAAAATCTACTTACTAATCTAATTAGCAATTTAATGCTTACACTCATTTAACAACTATTGATAAAATTATCTAAAAACAACAATCAAATCCTATACTAACCTAGTCTACCTACCAACTAGCAACTACACTTCACAAATAAATAAAAACAATTAACAATAATAATACTAAACTACCCCAAATATAATACCTACCCCTACCCCCTATGCTAAGTGGGCTAACCCAAGGGTCTGCGCGTTACCCCACGTCCTGACATCTGACGCGGGCCTGTCCAAGCGCAGGCCTATCCCCACTAATGATGCGTAAGGGGTGGTAATGCCCAAGACCAACACATGGTAAGGAGTGTATGGGTGGGTAAAGTGTTAGGGTTATAAAATTTATTTTTTGAGACTTATCTTGCTCTCCCCTAATGACATGACATTTCATTAGTGCCATGAAAGACCACATTACCTTTAGTCCACGCCTAGCCCTTAATGGGATAGAAGAATAAGGTGGAGAATGGGGGGAAGAGTTAATTTGGTAAAGTTTTTAGATTTTCCTATTATTTTTATGATGCAGGAGCATCCTGGGTTTCTTTGTAATCCTGCACATTAGTTCATTCTGCCTAGTTCCAATTGGGCCAACTTTGCTCACATTTAATTTTGGTATAGTTAATTATATTTGATGAGGGCCAACTTGTGGTTTCTCTATGTTCTAGAATTATCCGTAAGCCATTTTGGAAAGTATAAGTAGGGTGTTTAGGTTTAGGGTTAGGGAATATTTTTGGAGAGAGTTCAAAAGAAAAGAGATATGTGGATTTAAAAAGCTGATTTGGAGATTTGGAAGTTGTACATTTGTAATTGGCCGTAAGCCAGAAGGCCTTACAGTTGGGCATGTATGCTGAATATTTGATGAATAAATAAATATATTCTTGTTCTCTCTTTCCTTGGTGTTGTTCCTCGTGTTGTCTTCCATTGTGTTAACTCTTGCAGGGTGGTTTGGATAGCTGGGTGTGCCTTTGGCTCTAGTTATTCATCCTTTTCCTGCACCAATTGGTATCAAAGCTCGAAGTTCATCCTTGTGGATATTGGATCGTGTAGAACCCAGATTTGGATCTGGTTGTAGGGTGGTAGATATGTGGATTTGACCTATAACTTGCAGAGGGTTACGATTTTGCAGGAACTTGATTTGTAAAGATGGTTCGTGGTAGAGGAAATAATGTTGATAACGCTATATTGGATCAGTTAAGACAAATTGCAACTAGATTAGATTTTGTGGAGACAGCCCAAAGGAGAGGAGTGCATCTTGAAGATGTAAGTGATGATGAAGCAGCAGCCCCAAACCATAATCCAGAACCTAAAGAAGATCGAGATGAGGAAAGATTGTTGTGATTATTGTCTAGGAAAAATTCAAAGCCTATTGTAGAAGTTGTTCCTTATGATGAAAAATTGGATACAAATACTGTGCTGGATTGGATCTCTGATATGGAGAAGTTCTTTGAGTATGAAAACACTCCTAATAATAGAAAGGTGAAGATTGCAGTCAGTAGGCTGAAAGGTCATGCATCATTATGCTGGGAGCACTTGGAAACTGATAGACAAAGGAGAGGAAAGGAGAAGATAAGAACTTGGCCAAAGATGGTGAACAAGGTAAAGAACAAATTCCTTACTATTGATTACCAAGTTAGCTTATTGAGAAAGATGTAAAATTTGAAACAAAGGGATATGACTATGAAAGAATATACTGAGGAATTCTATAGATTGGACATCAGATCTAGACATGTGGATGATGATGTTGAAAAAATTGCTAAGTACATTAATGGATTGAGATCTGGAATTCAAGATGAGATAGGTTTTGTGACATTGGAAAGTGTGGAAGAAGCATACCAGTATGCCTTGAAGGCTGAGGAGATCTTGACAAAGAAGCATGAACAAAGACAAAGAGGTAGAGGTGGTAGATTCCAAAGAGGTATAGGTAGATCTTATGGAGAAAGTAGTAGATCTGACAATTCTATGCAAGATAAAGGAAAATATGAATGGAAGAGTGATGATAAAGGCAATATCGAATGGAAAGGTGGTAATTCTTACCAAGGAGGCACTAATTCTTATCGGGGAAGAGGTAATTCCTATTCTAGAACTGGATTTCATGGTAATTGTTTTAGATGTGGCAAAGAAGAGCATAGATCTTTTGAATGTAGATCCTCTGAAAGTGGATAGAATAATAGAAATGTTGTGATTCAAGAATACATTGAAAGTTCACCAAGTGGACCTGAGGTTGGAGAAAATCTAATTGTGAGAAGAACCTTATGTAATAAAAGAAGTGATGAGAAACCTATTTTAAGGAGAAGTCTTTTCAAGACAAGATGTAAGATGTTTGGAAAATGCTGCAAAGTGATCATTGACAGTGGCAGTTCTACAAATCTAGCATCAGAAGAGCTGGTTACCAAGTTGCAGTTAGAGAGGCTGAAACATCCCAAACCTTATCATGTTTCATAGATCAAAAATGAGCATAAGATATTGATAAGTGAGCAATTCCTTGTGAAATTTAAAATTGGACATTATGTTGATGAAGTTTTGTGTGATATTATGCCCATGGATTTCTATAATATTTTGTTGGGTAGACCTTGGCAATATGATAGACATGTTGTACATGATGGAAGATTGAATCAATATACTCTTTGGGTGAACGGGAAGAAACAAACATTGTTGCCTTTGATTGAAGTTTCAGATGAGGTTAATTGTACTACTATAAAGATTTGTATGGTTAATGGGAAACAATTTGAAAAGGAAGTGAAGAAGAATTAGGTTTGTTTTGCCATAATTTCAAGAAAACCAACTTTTGTCAATGAAGGCCAAGTGCAAGAGAATAATGCTAACCAAGTACCAGAAGAAATTGCAAAATTGCTCAATGAATATAAAGACATTATTGCTGATGATCTTCCTGATGGATTACCTCCAGTAAGAAGTATAAGTCATTGTATGGATTTGATTCCTGGAGCAAGTTTGCCAAACAAAGCACCATATAGATTGACACCTACAGAGAATGAAGAACTTAACAGACAAGTGCATGAGTTGTTGCAGAAAGGTTTGATTAGAGAAAGCTTGAGTCCATGTCATGTACCTACTGTATTAGCACCTAAAAAGAATGGAGAATGGAGAATGTGTACTGATTCCTGAGCCATTAACAAGATAACAATGAAATATAGGTTTCCTATGCCAAAGATGGATGACATAATGGATTTTTTAAGTGGAGCAAAGTATTTTACCAAAATTGATTTGAAGAATGGCTATCATCAGATTAGAATCAGAGAAGGTGATGAATAGAAAACTGCTTTCAAGAAAAAAGATGGTTTGTATGAATGGTTGGTTATGCCTTTTGGTTTTACTAATGCACCTAGTACTTTTATGAGGTTAATGAATGAAGTTCTGAAAAGATTTTTGGGTAAGTTTTTGATTGTTTATTTGGATGAAATTATGATATTCAGTAAGACTAAGGAAGAACATCTTGAGCATATTAGACAAGTATTGCAGAGGTTCAAAGAGGAAAATTTGAAAAAAGTGTTCTTTTATGCAAGAGGAGATTGTGTATCTAAGATTTGTGATTTCAGCTGATGGTTTGAAGATAGATTCTGAGAAGGTTAAAGAAATTTTGGAATGGCCTACACCTAAGAATGTGAGTGAGGTAAGATCATTTCATGGTTTAGCTAGTTTTTATAGAAAGTTTATAAAGAATTTCAGTGCTATTTGCAATGCTATGACTAAGACAATGAGGAGAGATAAAAAGGAATTCAAGTGGACACATGGAGCTGATAAGAGTTTTGAGACTATGAAACAAAAGGTTGTAGAATTACCGGTATTGGCTTTGCTTGATTTCAACAAAGTATTTCAAGTTGAATGTGATGCAAGTGGTAATGCAATAGGAGCTGTATTAAGTCAAGAAGGTAAGCCTGTTGCTTTCTTTAGTGAAAATTTGAATGATGCTAGAAGGAAATATTCTGTGTATGATGAAGAGTTTTATGCTATTGTTCAAGCATTGAAGAAATGGAGACATTACTTGATGCCTAAGGAGTTTGTGTTGTATACTAGTCATAAAGCTTTACAATACTTGGGAAGTCAACATAAATTGAATCAAAAACATATGAAGTGGATTGAATATTTGCAGAGTTTTACATTTGTGATTAAGCATAAGAGTGGAGTTACTAACAAATTTGTTGATGCATTGAGTAGAAGACGTTCTTTGTTGACTAATATGAAGGTTGAAGTTCTTGGTTTTGATAAGATGAAAGAGTTATACAATGTTGATCCTAATTTTTCTGAGGCATGGAGAGAGTGTAGAACACCAAATCTGACAGATCACATAAGTAAGTATGATGAGTATTTTATTCAAGAAGGCATGTTGTTCAAAAGCATTTAGTTGTGTATTCCTAAAAGTTCTATGAGGTTGAATCTAATTAAGGAAAGGCATAGTGGTGGATTAGCTAGACATTTTGGAATTGATAAGACATTGGGTTTGTTGAAAGAAAAATATTATTGGCCAAAAATGTATAAGGATGTTCAAAAATTTGTAAAGAGTTGTGGAGTTTGTCAAGTTGCAAAAGGAGTGAGTCAAAATACTGGTTTGTATACACCTATTACTATTCCTGAGAAACCTTGGACTGACCTTAGTATGGATTTTTTTCTTGGATTGTCTAAGACAATGAAACGGTATGATTCCATATTTGTGGTAGTGGACAGATTTTCTAAGATGGCTCATTTTATAACATGTAAGAAGACATCAGATTCTAAGCATGTTGCTGAACTTTTTTTTAAAGAGATTGTGAGATTGTGAGATTGCATGGATTACCAAGAAGTATTATTTCTGACAGAGACAGTAAGTTTGTTGGATATTTTTGGAAGACTTTGTGGAAGAAGATGGGCACTGAGTTGAAGTTTAGTTCTATGTTCCATCCACAAACAGATGGACAGACAGAGCTTGTGAATAGAAGCTTGGGTAATTTGCTAAGATGTTTGGTTGGGAATAAGCCAAGTAATTGGGAGATGGTATTGGCACAAGTTGAATTTGCATATAACAATTCTGTGAATAGGAGTATAGGGAAGACACCTTTTGAGATTGTTACTGGAATGCATCCTAGAGGCATATCAAATTTGAGAGATGTTGGTGAAGAAAAGAGAAGCACTGCAGGAGAAGAATTTGTTGATTTTATGGAGTCTTTTCATAAGGAAGTGAAGTTGAGATTGGAACAAAGTAATTAGAAGTATAAAGAGAATGTTGATCAGTCTAGAAGACACCATGATTTTCAGGTTGGTGATGAGGTGATGGTTCATCTGAAGAAAGGAAGATTCCTAGCTAGAACATACAGTAAGCTAAAGATGAAGAAATTTGGACCTTGTAAGATCTTGAAGAAGTTTGATCGTGGTAATGCTTATGAAGTTGAGTTACCTGATGACATGGATATATCTCGTATATTCAATATTGCTGAATTGTATAAGTATCATGAGTCAAAGGATGAAATTGTTGTACCTGATGATTATCTTAAGAAGCAAATCGAAGAGGTTGAACAGATATTGGATCAAAGAGTTGGTAAGAGCACAGGAGGAAAAGATTACTATGAATATTTGGTGAAGTGGAAGAATGGACCAGTTGAAGATGCTACATGGATTTCTCAATCTGAGTTGGATTCAGCTCAGGGTGTGACACTTGCATGATTCAAGAGACTCATTTTTTTTTCCAACCCTGGTTGTCTAATGCAGGAGCATCCTAGGTTTCTTTGTAATCCTACACATTAGTTCATTCTGCCTAGTTCCAATTGGGCCTACTTTGCTCACATTTAATTTTGGTATAGTTAATTATATTTGATGAGGGCCGACTTGTGGTTTCTCTATATTCTAGAATTATCTGTAAGCCATTTTGGCAAGTATAAGTAGGGTGTTTAGGTTTAGGGTTAGGGCAGATTTTTGGGGAGAATTCAAAAGAAAAGATATATGTGGATTTAAAAAGCTGATTTGGAGATCTGGAAGTTGTACATTTGTAATTGGCCATAACCCAAAAGGCCTTATAGTTGGGCATGTATGTTGAATATTTGATGAATCAATAAATATATCCTTATTCTCTCTTTCCTTGGTGTTGTTCCTCGTGTTTGCTTCTGTTGTGTTAACTCTTGCAGGGTGGTTTGGATAGCTAGGTGTGCCTTTGGCCCTAGTTATTCATCCTTTTCCTGCATCATTTTATTCCTATTTTAATGGATAGATATGATGACGTAGGTAAGTACCTTACCTCTCTTGTCACAAGGAGTTTTAATGCAAAATTTTTATGGGTGGAAAAAATGTCAAGATTTGCTATTAAATATTTTGATTTCAATGTATTTGATTTATATCCTTTTTAAAAGATTTAATAATGATGTTTAGTTGAGATCCAAAGGAATAATTCAGAAAATATTCTCTGTGACCAAGGGGAATTAAAATTTTCCCCATACATTTTCTAGAGAGGTTTTTCACTCCTGGAGATGTAGATTTTTATTTTGAAGCTAATTTTGTCTAAGTGTTGGCATGCTTCTCATTGCTATATACATATTTATACAAGGAGTGATTTTTAACCTAATGAAACATTGATTCCCCCTTGTAAGCATGCTAATACATGGATGTGAGAAAGGTTATAATTTCTTTTCTCCCCTATAATTTATGTTTTATAAATCATCACATAGCAAGGTATATGTTTCGTTATATTCAGAATTCAAGGAAATACATAATCTCTTGATCAAATTGATTTTGTTCATAATGAAACTTAATAATGAAAGTGATAACCTTGTGATCACAATGTAGGATTTTGATTACATTTAGTACTTAGACATCAATTTTAAAAATTCAACATAACAAATTGCCTTCCACTAACAAAATTGAAAATTTGGAAATTCATAATTCAAAAACATTATCTATCATTCTATTTTCTCACATACATATGCCAAAATTTGAAATCACATGAGAGCATTGCAAGGAGAATTTCATAATCTTTTCCTTTCTCTATTATTCATCCTGGTTCAAAGCTCCATCGGGAAAGAACCAGTAAGAAAACCTGATGCCTTTGCCAATACATCAAAATTCAAGTACATTTTACATAATATTACAATTCAATTAAATCTCTTCAAAATCCTTCACAAATACTCTCTTGCAATACTTTCAAAACTTCAAGGAAACACAAGGAGAAGACAAGAGTTGACCCAGTTTTACACAACATCAAGAACAATTCAAGCATGCAACCTAACCCAATTTTACACAATAGATCCAAACATAGGGCCTGACTAAGGGGGAGGTAGATTTTCTCAATGGGAGACGTCAATCACCATGCCATAACATAGCCCTTTCGAGGCTAAAACTTCAAGAACTTTTGTTCTTCTACAAGGCCCTTTCGAGGCTAATACCACAAAGATTTTCATTCCTTTCCATATTCAAGAATTCACAATATCAAGCAAGGCATGTGATGACAAGTAGGGGCTCATACACCCTACCCTCTTTCCCTCCTGTCACCATGAGAGGAGACTCTACACCATTGAGGTCCAACTAAGGCCTTTCCCCGTACGTGGCCACTTCTTCCCTATCCAAGGGTGAGTAATGCCCAAACAATCCCCATGAAATCCCCTTAAAACAAAATATCAAAACAAGCATAAGAAGAACATCAAGAACAAGTTAAGATCCCTCCAAATCAATCCCAACACATAAGCAAGCAAAAATAAAGAACAACACAACAACTTATACATGATTCAAGCATAAACAACATGAAGAAACAATTCAAAGGAGTGAAGAACTCCTACCTTCACCAAAAGAGTTATGGCAAAAAATGGTGGTTTGAGAAGAGCTTTTCCTTTTCTTCCTTCAATCTTCAAACTTTCTCCAAATCTAGAGATTGGGTAACAACCCCAAAACTACTCTAAAATGCCTCTAAGTATGATCCTTAACTCAAATAGACTTCAACTCTAGATGGATTTTTGAGTAAAACTCAACTAGATGACAATCCATTTTCGCAATCCATCAAAAATAGGGCTTTTGAGTGACACTAAAAGTCAAACTAAGAGGCTAAAGGGGTGGAAAGTACTCCCCACCCATACCCTTACCCCTAAGGCACTTAAATTTAATGTTTTTAAGCCTTAAAGACATAATAGGAATAAATAAAAGCTAGGAGTATAATAAAATCAAATAACAACCTTTTAAAGATAGACAATGCAAAGATAGCACAAAATAGACAAAGGATTCAGCTTTGGCTTTCCATTGGATTTCTCGGCTAAACTTCATGCACACTCATTGCACCCATAAATAGGTTCAAGAAATCACATCCATTATGAAATTTACATATTAGAAAAAACATATAAATTAAAACATCCATTTTTCTAATAATCAATTGTTTATCTAATACTACTCATATTTTTTACTGTCAAAATTGCATAATCCAAAGTGTTAGTTTTGCATTCATTTACTTCATCATCGTACATGTTCATAAAGCATTAAACGATGAACACAAATATCTAAAAGTAAAGCATCACACATCATAAATAGCATAATAATGTTCAGTGCATCAAATAATGTTCTGACATATCGAGTCATGAGTATCAAAATAATAATGTATCATCGATGCTAGGATGGGTCGGAGTGAGGCCTCACATATTCAGGCAACTTCAAAATTTCCATGAGCAAGGGATATCTCGGGAAGTTATCCAGCCCTATCAAGCACACTAAATTTGTTTCTGGCATAGATATTTGAATGTGGAAGGGCGAAGGTTTTTTAAGTGCAGGTTTTCTGTCGCAGGGATTGTAAGTGTGAAATCTTGACGACCAAATGGTTCAATGCGAGCGTTGCAAAGACTAGTTTCACCCTGCTTGTATGAATATGACTCCAGAATAGGCAAAGAAAACTAAACACTTTTGTTGCCCTAGTTGTTCTTCTGAAGATGAGGACAAGTCACAGAATTCTCATGTTGTTTTAGCACCCATAGAGGCAAAGCTGGAATCAAAACATCAAAGGATCTAACTCAATTGTTAAAATTTTACATTAAATTGTAAGAAAATATTGGAGGGAATTTCTTTGGATGAGTGTTATTGTTTTAGAAGTATCCACAAAAATGCATATAAGGATGTTCACAGTACAGACACCAGTGTTACAATGTGTATTCCAACCTCGAGTTTCCTTGTACGGTTTCTAATCTATGGGAAATTGAAGGAAAAAATGGTATTTATATAAGATTTAGCAAAACTTTAGATGAGGCACTGAGTTTGGAAGAGCTACCTAAATGAGCTATTATTTTTGAGTGGAGGATATATAGCTATGGAATTTGCTCGAATATGGAATGAAATGGGCAGCAAAGTAGATCTATTATATAGAAAAGAACTTTCATTAAGAGGTTTTGATGATGAGATGTGAGTTGTTGTTGCATAGAACATAGAAAACAGGGGTGTCAACCTGAATCCCAATACAAGTTTATCAAAACTGGAAAAGACTAAAGAGGGTGCTTTCAGAAATTGGTAATGTGAATAGTAAGCATGAATTTCATGGCAGTCAGTAATATAATGGTGATACTATCTTTCCTATGAACTCCATATTGCATGCAATGGTGATGTTATTAGGTGCATTTTTTTTAGAGCTATTCATGCTTGTCCATAGTCAAAGTTGTTGTGGCTCGATGGCTTTCAAAAATTGAGCAATATTTTGATAGCAAAGGAGTTGTCTTTTCTCCAAGAGGTAATGCATGCCAAAGAATTATGCCTGAGGACAGATATTTATGAAATCCATTTGGAAGATGAGACCAAACTTTAAAAACATTGGACTCTCCTGTATATACTAACTTTCCATTATTGCACCACTACATCCAACCTTTGGAAACTATATCACTGCAAGTAGAGGAGGTTTATATTGCTTCTATTATCCTTGTATAAAACTAAGCATTGGAATTGTTTACTATACCTAGAAGGAATATAATAATAGAAATCACTCTCAGCACAATCTGTTATCAATAATCTCTAGTGTCTTTGTGAAATTGTTGTAGAAAAAATCATTTAATAACAAAACTACTCTACTGTGAGATGGAATAAGATAAGCGAGAGAAGACTATGGCAGATTCTAACTCAAGATTTCGATCAAAGTATAGGGTGATGATCTAACAAAGCAACAAGGTGCTTAGTAAAGTAATTAGAATCATGATTTCTTTTTATTCCCTCACACTGCAATAGTATGAAACAGGGGCAGTCAGAGCAAATAAGAAATGATCTTACTGCTACATATAGAAAAGCACAAAGTATCAATTGCTAAAATTACGGGTATTAAATTGCTCAATTAACTGTGGAGAAATCAAATTGTGGTCATTCATAGTATTGTTGAATGTGATAAGAGAAGATACCCCAAGAGGTTATTTAGGCATCAAAGATGTAGCAACATTGACTGAAAATCCTTGCACATCAGTTCTCCATTTTATTAAAAGAACATCCATATGGACAGCTTGAGAAATTATAAGGTTTTTAGAAAAGGAAACAAAGATCTCCTGAGAAATAGATAAATTCAGGGATTACTTTTGGTGCCACAGGTGGGGCGCTTTGAACATTTACGTGCATAAGCAAGTTACTTAAATTTAGGGCTAGGATTAAAATCATGAAAAATAATATGAAGCCTCAAGCACAGCTAGCACATGATTTTAAAGCTGATGTAAGGGTAAAAATACTAGACATTTATGGAGAGTATAAAAAACTTCCTACCCAAATCCAGAATGATTTATCATTCAATGATTATATGGATTTTTATCTTGAGCAGCTAAATATGACTGATATGGAAAAATGAAAATATCTAGAGTTCGCCCAAGATCTATTCACAAATGAATAGCACACAAGGATGTATGAAGAAAGTCCGATAGACCAGAATTATCATTTGGATGATCTTGAAACAGAAGAGCAAACAACTACCAGAGATGGGCAGGCTTCACGCAATCACATAGATGATGTTACATGAGGTACAAGTTTTTATGTTGGTGAAATGGAGGTGAGTGTTGACAAACAGGTGGATGAGGGCGGTTGTGCTCAAGATTATTGCTAGTTGGAGTCTTTGCATGATGAATTTTTTAATTCTGATGACCATGAATAAAATTAGAAGAATATTTCAAGACGACCCTTCAAAACGATGAACCACTTCAAAATAACAATCATGAAATGCACACCTTAAGGAGTCAATTGAAGATTAATGAAAATAGTAGTGACTTCTCTAGTATGTTAGGACAAAACTCATAAGTTGGTGGAAGATCTATACAAAAAGGTTCAAAAGGGAGTGCAAGGAGATTGGTTGGTCATTGATTTGCAGGTGGTCATAACAGTTCTTGAGACCATGAAATCAAATTATTTGCATTTTCTTTCCGATAGGGATAACATTGTTAAGGTTTCTAAATTCATCTTGGTCAATTAGATAAAGAAAGGATTGAGATTATGGAGCTAAAAGGGGAGCTTAAAGATACCCATGAGGCATTAGATGATGCTCAATTTTCTCTTCAGGAGGCAAAAAATTAGATTAGGATCATGAATCACTCTCAAGAGTAGGAGCATAAGGAGAGGCAGGAATTTTTTTTAGAGGTAATTGACGAACTTGAGAATATTCAGCAAACATATGACTTAGATAGCTGCCCCAAACGATTAAGTAGAAAAACTTCAAAACACTTTCAACTTGTTGACAACCCTTTGTTTGAAGTTGTTGTTGATTAGAAGTCTGACAATCCTCTTTTTGTGTTAAATGAAGGATCACCTCTTATTTTCCATGAAGAGGAAGAGTTTGATTTCATATTGTGGGATCTTGGCTCAGATTCTAGCAGTGAATCTAGATCTCAACAAGGGAATGATGAATCAACTTCTATCATTTATCATTTGATTAGTCCAAACATATTTTTTGATTTCATTCCATTCAGGAGTTGGGTGCATTTTCTTCATCAGCCTCTGAACAGTTCTCGGTGGAGTAGACTTTTAAGGTTTGTGGGTAGATTTTCAACATCTTTCATACTCATAGCACCTATGTGTTTGAGAATTCTCCAAGTTTATGCTAACAGTATGAATTTTGATGTCCATGGGATGAGAGTTTCATCTTTTGAGCAGTTGATTTCTTACAGCATCCGCTTAGGTCAAGTCTTCATACTCTACTAGATTATACATGAACCTTGGATATATTTCTATCTCATTATAGCAGTGAGGCAATGTAAAAGAGTTTGGGATCCAGGTGTTGACAAATTATATCTATGGTTGGATGAGAATTTTATTGTGTTCCGGGTGTTAGTCAGTTTTGAACAGTTTATAGGTGCGGGTACTGAGTTTTTTTAGAGAGCTATATGGGATCTAGGGATCCAGTTGAAAGTATTATTGTAGAGAGACATTTGGCTTCGCAGTATGGCCGAAATTGTTCTCAGTTTGGATTTCAGGGCTACTTGCAGACTTGTATGGGATCCTGGTACTGATTTCTTGGGGGCTAGCAATCTCCATGAGGGGAGATTTGTAATGTCCCTTATTTGGGGACATTCAAATTATTAAGAAGTAATGAATTTTCAATATTAAATTTGACTATGTTACTTGGAGATTTATTGTTCAAGGTCAAATTAATATCTCATATGGTCACAAGACAACGATGAGGAATAAGACAATTTACTTGGGAGAAGTTGAAGAGTCACCATTGCAAAGATAAAAGGAGATGAGACTCGTACTTTGATATGCTTGATTTATTATTCAGTTTAGTTTCCTCTCTTGCAAGAGTCTCAAAAAGCTTTAGCTTTCAGCTAGTTGGAGGATGTAGCCCCTCGTGCTGGTAGGCAGTGGACACAAACCCATTGTCTTGGAAAACATCACTTCATGTGTTTCATTCGCTCTTATAGGTTCTTATCTTATCATTCCAATCTGACAGTTAAATTTATATTTAGGATTGGTTTGTGTTTTGGTTATTGTATTGTTGTTGTATAATACAATAATGCTTTAGTTGTTGGTTGCTATATTGGTGTTGTATAAGGCAATGATGTTGTTTATGAAACTATAAGAGTCTGTTGTTTTTATCTCGTCAGTTTGTAGCTCATGGTTTATGTTCGACATCTTGAATGTTATTCTGGAATTAACAAATGATTATTTTGTGGAGAATGGTTGGTTTTATTGTTGTTTCATACAGCATGCTCTTGTAATTAAATCTGAGTATTCCATTTCTAAAAGAGGCTAGATAAGTGTTGGTTGGTTTTGTTACTATTTTTGGTGTTTCTGAAAACTATCTGCCAAGTTTAATTGATGATTATATTGCTCAAAGAGAAACCAATAAATATCCTATATTGGGATATTACAACATAGTCTTGAATATTTCCAACAATTGGTATCAAAGCTTTGTGGTTCTTAGGAAAAATTTTAATAGCTTGAGCAAATATCAAGGATATGGAGATATTCAGAATTGATAAGTCTACTAACAATGAAAAGTTGGATCTGGAAATGGCTATTGTGAAACTCAAGAAAGTTAAGGAGCAACTTTCCCAATCCCTAAAAAGAAGAAAGGAACTTGCAAATCAAATGAATGATCATCTCTACATTGAAGAAAGAATTTAAGACTTTTTCCCTTCAAGAAGTTCAGATGAAACAAATGATGCAATCAAAGAACTCCTAGAGAAGAATGGTTCCCTACAAGAAGAAGTAAGAAAGCTGAAAAGAGAACAAAAAATTCAGTAAGTAAGGTTATGTGAGGTCTTGGAACAAAGGAACAAGATAAAAGAAGAAATGGATGGAAGAAACAATGAGATACAAAACCAATCCCTTCAGCATGCAGACCTTGTTGATCAAGTCTCAAATGCAAATGAGGAAATCATTAACCAAAGATAGATCAATGAAATATTAAGAACTAATCTAAATTTTGAAAGACAAATCAATGAATGAGTAAGAAATGAGCTAAGATCTAAAAAGAAAATCAATGAAAGATTGAAAAATGACCTAAACACTGAGAAACAAATCAATGAAAGAATGATGAAATCCCAAGCAAACATGGTTCAACTGAATGAGCAAAACCTCTATATGCAAAAAGGGAAAAGCTAGAATTGGATACAAAGAAGAAGGTGAATCCTCCCAATAAGGCACTTAAAGGAATCAAAGACCTACTTGAAATCACTATGGTAAGATAGGTAATACATCAAATAAATGTTGGAGTAATGGAAAATGTTACAACTGCAATCAGCATGGTCACAAGGCTAATGAATGCAAAGAGAAACCTAAATTTGAAGGCAACTATCATAAATGCAAGAAACATGGACACAAGGCATCAAAATGCAAAACAAAGACATTGAATCCAGCAGGACAAATTGTGAAGGCAATATTTGGTTGGGATTATAATACCTGGTGTAGATGTCATTACTATGGAGAATATGGATACATCGGTATGAATTGTGTTAAACATCATATGAGAAAAAGGGATACCACTATAAGATGTTACATTTGTACAAAACTTGGTCATATTGCCAAGAATTATATGAATACTAGTAAGATTGAAGATGAAAAGAAGGCAAAAATTGATAACATTCGAAAGCAAATGAGATAGAAATGGATTCCTAAGTCTACTGAGGATACTGGTCTGAGCAATGATGGTCAAGTCACTCAAGAACTGGGTGACTCTACCATCTCTAATTAAGTTCTCAAGGAAGAACTAGAACTAGGCTATCAAAGAAGACATCAGAATGCATTCCAGTTAAAAGGTGGCAAATATCCAAATCCATATACAAGATAGAAAGGAATCACTGAGCATGATCTATTTCAGTCATTATCGAATTACCTTATTTACCGAGTAAGGTCAAGTCAAAGACTCCATCGAGCAAGGTCGGGAGTAACATAGGCACTTATGTTTACCAAGTCACGATGACTTCACCGAGCGATCAATACAAAGTAGTGGATGACAGCTTGTCAAGCATTATGATAACTCATCTACCTCTGTACTGAGCATTAGTGACAAAATTTTGAAAAAAGGCATGGAAGTGAATTCATTTGTCACAGTGAATTTTAGAGAGCTATTATGAAGTGTTATTTTTTGTACGATCAAGCGACTTGAGCAAATTTCCTACAATTGTTTTTCGAAGTTCTCTCAAGCTATCGAGCATAATGGCATCCAACAGAAACAACAAGAAAAAGAAAGGTTCTGATATATTGGTTCGTGGTGTTGAATGAAAGGCATTGGACTTCAAGCTCATGCCAATAATTGTAGAAACGCTAAACCCCAACAGAGCTCAATTGAAAATCCCTCCCAAGGTACTTCTTGCTAATGACATTAGAACTCACTTTAAATGCACAATTCAAGAAATTGGTACTCTTGAAATGGATAATGCCCTAGCTCAATTATGTGTTCATGGAACCCTAAAACCCTAGCATCAACATTTGGAAACAAAAGGTTTAACTCGCATAACCCATATGCCCCAAGATTTTCAAGTTAAAAGGATTAAGTATATTCTTAGCTAAGTTTACAGTGGTCAATTATCATTGGAACAACCAATATTGATAATGAAAAAGATGATTCATTGAATCACTGGCCTTCCCATACTCACCAAAGCCAAAATGATCAAAACCTTAGGTCAAGCTGAATTGGAAAAGAAAACCCTAGTTGAGTGGGATGGAAAAGGCATGAAAATAAGTAGTGTTATAGATGCAAAACTAAAATTTGGTATTCATGTTATAGTCCACAAGATATACAGTTCAAGCCAGCACAATAGTGTATCATGTGAAGTTGTGGACTTGGCATACAAAGTGGTAAAGAATAACTTGTCTTATGACCTCATCGAGTTGTTACTTAGACAATTCAATAAGAATATGGAAAGCATTAAAAAATCCAAGAAAACCTGTGCAAATTTAGTTCTTTGTTAACATGTTTATTCTTCTATGTTCAAAAGCTTTTCCCTTCCAAAGGCACTGTAGTCTAGACAAAGGATGTGCCAGTATTGTACCAAATAAATGAATACATTGCAGGAAACTATGGCAACATCATGGACAACTATTTTGATGTGTTCAAAGAGAAAATGAACAATAGGTTCAGGATACCTAAGAAGTTAGTTGAGGACTACAAGGATGATGTGTGCTTTATGGTTGATTGTGACAAGGTATACGTCTAGGCAGTCAAGCCTAGGACTGTATGGGTCAAGCCTCTTGGTTATGAAGTAAACATTGATGAGACCAAGGATATCATTGAAGCCCTTGTCAATGAACCTGTGGATCCCAAGGCCCCTTACTTTGGTACTTATGAAAAGGAAAAAGCAAGAATAGAGCTAGAAATCAAGCTACCTCAAGTGGTTAACAAAGGAAAGAGGAGGATAGCCAAGCTAAAATCTAGTGCATCTCTCATGTTAACCGAGGTTAAAGGTGAATATCAAGAGTAGGCTAAGGATGAAGAAGAATCAGAAGAAGAAAAAGAACCTTTGAAGAAAAAGGGCAAGGTGATCATCACCAAGCCTTCAAAGGCATTCACTACAATCTTCACAAGGAGGTCTAGCAAGAAAGGAAGTAACATTGTACTTAACATATCTCCTCCCACCTTTCAAGAAAAGTTGAAGCAGATGGAAAGTGGTGTTGGTATAACAAACTTCAAATATTTGAATTATAAGACAAGGATAGAGGCAAAGCACAAACAAGTTGAAGAATTGGTGCTAACCAAAATGGGCAAATGGAAGTGTTCAATAGACTAGATCACCTCTCAAATCTATAATGAACTATTGGAGAAAATTAAGCCAATATGGGATTTTGCAATGCAAATAGTAAAAGACATATATGCACAAAACCTAAGGAAATTACTAACAAGCATATCATATGGTGAGGTAAAAGAGTCTTAAAAAAAAAATGCAGAAAAATCGACTCTAAGATTTAATACCTATTTAGTTTTGATTAAGGATATAGAGCATGTTGTGAGAAATGCTACAAACACTTGGAAGAATGTTTACCATCTTCATAAGCCAAGTGAATATCCTATTGAAGTAAAGGATGATGAAGAAGAAGAAGGTAAGGATGAAGAAGATGATGAAGGATCAACTCATTATGTTATTGTTGATTATGAAGAGTATAATTAGCAAGAAGCTAAAGAAAAGGAAGATGAAGAGGAACAAGGTGCAGAAGCTACCGAGGAAGATAAGGAAGATGATGAGAAGACTAACCCAATACAAATAGTAGTTATAGTCATTGCTTCACTTCCTCACTCCTCAAGAAAATCTTTGACAACATCAAGTATGGAGGCAACATCAGCTAGTTTGGTAGTGACTACGTCAGATGCATCAAATGTCCAATCACTCTTTGCACCAACATAGCTCAACATATCATTGACAGAAGTGACTTCCACTTCATTAACTGACCTACAATCTCCCTCTTCATCTATCTAGTTAAGTTCTTCAATCATCTCCTCTACAATTTTAACTTCTTTAGTTTTGAGCTCATCCATGGTAAGCACTCCAGTTTTGTCTACTTTAGTTTTGGATTCTACAATTTTGACTTCATCAATTTTGGATTCTTCTAGCATCTCTGTAAGTATTCCACAGTTCAGTGCTATAACAGTTTTTAATACAAGCCCATGTATGTCCACTGACAGTTGAGCCTAAGGATCAACTGAGTATATAAATTTTGAAAGGAAAGGAGATTGAAGAAGATATAGATTTGGATAAGGAAATAGAAATTTCCAAATGGGATTTCCACAATCTGTCTACAAACCAAATGCACATAGTTGGCTAACTTCTTTAGAAAAAGGCCAAGCATCAAAGATTAAGAGAAGAAAGAGACAAAGAATACAAGATAATAGATGATGCTAAAAATATTTTATCCGAGGCTATTGGAATTGAGGTTGATTCTTCTCAACCTATTTTGTTTCAGCTTGAGGAGGCAATCCAAAAGTTTAATGAGGATACAGAAGGAAAAGAGAAGTTGATTGAAAAGGAAAAAAAGAAATTCAAAAATAGAGTGTTGGTGCACATTGCTTAGCAAATCATTGTTAATCAAGTTGAATTATCAACAATTTTGGTCAATCTTGAGGCATCTTGTTCCAATGTGTCATCACTTTTTGCAAAGCTATGTGATGTTACCGAGTATACCATAGAAGTTAAGGACAAATTGTCCAAAATTGATACTGATCTTAAGGCAAGTGATCAGTAGTTGCAAATTGAACCCAATTCAAGCTCTACATATTTTAAGAAGATTAATTTTTTGTCAGATATGTAAGCAGAGTTGTTAAGAGAAGAAGCAAGGATCTGGTCCACACTAGTTGATATCCAAAATATGATCCTTCCTGTCATGAATTCTATGCAACAACACATTGTTTATTCAAAGACCCTAATTCATGATAACAACTTCTATGTTGCTGATCACATGATTTAACTATCAATTGAAGTACAAATTGCCATTCAAACATATAAGGTTCTTCAAGAAAACTGAGATAAATCATTGGTAATTACATTCAAGGTACACTCTAAATTCTTATCTCATTTTGGTATCTTCGTGTAAATATGTTGAATAAATCTTTGGCTTTACTGTCAAAAAGGGGGAGAAGAGATAAGACATCGGAGAAATGAGAAAAGATAAGATATGTGAGAAAAGTTAAAGAGGGAGAAGAGAAAAGTTACAGTAGGAGACATGTACATAAGAGAAAAGTTTCGTGTACATAGTAGATCACATAGTATGGGGGAGATATGTGCTATGGTATAAATATACTCTATATATATCTTACAAAGATCAATTTTGAAAAATCTCAAAAATAGACCAAGCTAGTATCACATGGTGATGAATACAAGGTATTCAGTTTTGGGCTAATAAGTGTTTTTGTCACTAATGCCAAAGGGAGAAATTGTTGACATATCAATCAACTTTTTTATTAGTGACACACACTTATTCGGATTCTATACAACTACTAAGCTCATTGAATAGTTTATGGTGTTTTTCATGTACTTTAGTAGCCATCAACCTTCTACAGTTACTACCGAGTCCTTTGGACTATTCTCAGTGGTTACCAAGCATTGCAGTGTCTACCAAGTTCTTAGTTCATGCGATGTGAAGGCAATGTTGACCAAGCCACTCCATGGTAACCAATTGATTTAGTGTTTGCCAAGTTGCATAATATCCACCGAGTCACCAATGTAGACCGAGTTCAAGACTACTTGAAAGTGATTAGTATGGACCGAGCTTCTACATTCACCAAAAGCATGATGATGTAAGGTAGTGACAGTGGATGTTGAGTATCGGAGCCTCACCGAGTCATTCTTTAGAACCTAAGTATCTTCATGTGGGCCGACTTTGTAATATTTGTGTTAAACTTGTGTCATGGTCGACTTTGTAATTTTGTAAATTGGATTGGTATATATATGTTATGTATTGTATCATATCCAATGTGGAATGTAATGAATGTGTATTGCGAGTAAGAATGTGAATGCGAAATAAATGTGGCAAACAAAGAATTGTGAAGTCCATATCACCATAAGGAGCAGCAGTGACAAATCTATCACAAAAAGGTGATCAGTACATAAAGGAATCTCTATCAAAAAACTTAGTTGCAAGTCAGAGATCTACTACTTCATCCTAAAAGGTGAACCAATCAAAATCCTCTAACAAGGTAGACCTAATAGTCTTTTCTAATAGAATGGAATGTAATGAATGTGTATTGTGAGTAAGAATGTGTATGCAAAATAAATGTGGCAGACAAAGAATTGAAAGGCCATATCAACATAGGGAGTAGCAGTGACAAATCTATCATAGAAAGGTGATCAATACATCAAGGAATCTCTATCAACAAACTCGATTGCAAGCCAAAGATCTACTGCTTCATCCTAATAGGTGAACCAGTCAAAATCCTCTAACAAGGTAGACCTAACAGTCTTTTCTAAATCTCTTTATTGAGTGCATACTTCATTGTATGTTTGTAAATCCTCTCACAAGGTGGACCTAGTAGTCCTACTTGCTTCTAATAGAGCAGATCATCAGAAGTGATCAATGTAAGCCTTAACAAGCCAACTTTATACTGCAGTACTAAAGTTTGTGGGCATCATCCCCACCCCAGCTTTACTTTCTATTTGGAAGGTTTTTGGGTCACCAAATCATTGTGTTCAAGTATTGTGAATGCTTTTATGTTTTCAGTTTCTAATGCATTAGATGTGATAAATTAAATGCTAAATGATTTATTGAATCAAGGATTGAAATTGATAGAAGTTTTAGAAGTTACTAATTCACCCCTCCCCTCTCAGTAACTTAGCATAGTCTTGAATATTTCCAACAGCATGATACTAAAAATGCATTGCAACTAGTGTCAAAATGGTAAAGATTAATCATTACACTTAACAAACTAGCACTTATGGAAATCTAGATAAGAATTTCATGTACTCCTATTTTCATTCCCCTCATCATCCATTCTAATGTGCAATCTAATATTTATTCATTCCCCTCAATTTGCAGGTGTACCAAGTACAAGGAAACTAATTCCCATGCAAATAAAGATGCAAATGATTGTAATGGAAATTGGTAAGAAATCGCATTTCTGCTACCTATTTTAAGTTCATTGCACTTGCTACGAACACCATTGCTTGCACTTTTCTATTCTCTCATGTCATAGATAATTAAGCATGCCAATTCTGCATAGTGAGCCTATCAAACTACTCACTAAACAACTACATGGAGCAATGGTATTAATTTAAAACATTTCTTAGTTATGCTAACAACAACATTGTTTTTCAATTTTGCAAAGTTGTTATTCCTTACTCCTTACTACTTTCTATGTTATAAATACCTTCATAGGAAGAGGCCATAGACCATGTCCCTTATACCACAAAAACTACTCAACAATGCAAAGCAAGTCTACATATTCTCACTTCACCATGACTCATCTTATATAGCTTGTTCTTTCCACATTTCCCTACCTTGAAATGCATTCTCACATGCTCGCTTTCCTTGTTCTTTGAATTTTTCTTAACAATCTATATACCAACAACTAGGAGAGTGTTGCTCCACAGCATGTTGCTCAATGACAAGACAGTTAGGTTATGCTATGCATTGCAGATCTCTATCACATTCAACAAACTTCATTGTTCTCTCCTCCTATGCTTTGTAGCTCTACTAAGAAGATGGAAACCAAAATCCAACAAAGTGTCACAGCCCATCCTTTACTCAAATAGTACACCATTTCAAAGTCCCTAACCGATACAGAGGTACAACATAGCCAACGTTCTCTATTGCTTACAGTTTACTCACTCCAATTTTGATAGGGATCTAAAGAACAAACAACCATGCATCCAACACCCTACCTCAGATGCATAAGACAACTATGCAAACCAAAGGTATCCATTCAAAAAATGATGTAGTTCCATTTTCAATAAATATTACTCCATCTTTTGTAAGCTTATGCTTGTTAACATGCATCTCCTTCTACGAACCATTTACTAAGGATATCTTAATCTAATCTCACAACAACACATCTAATAAGTTGTTCAAGCATAAGTGTTACATAAAATTTTAAACCTTTTGAAATTTAGCCTTCACATATTATAAAGAAATTCAAGAGAGGATGTTATTATTAAGAATAAAGTCCAAAACATTTATATCTATACATTAGTAAACATCATCCAATTCTTCATCCAATACCTACTTGATAAGAAAATCAATATGACCTTTTCCTTAGAATGGATATTTATCCTACCTATTACATCCATAAGCTAAAACTATAACTGTATCTAAACCTCACACTATTTTCATAAAATTCCATATTCGGTTGACTATGATGATTGTCTCTCCTATGTCAACTTTAGTATTTCTTCCAGCCTTTCTTAATCGAGGATTCCCATCCCTAACTCTACAATGAGAATTAAGTATTTTCATCCACAATTTGCTAAGATAATTTGAGAGGTTCCAATCTAAATAACACTCAACTAACCTTTCAATTCTTCCCATCCTTGGTTGTAGTTCGTAGTTACACATTTCTAATATTTCTACTCCAAAATGATATTGTTCTCGAGTAAAGGCTTCACCTTTCTATCCATTTCTTTAGGAACTCACTACCCATCACAATATATGGTTCATCACTCTTTGTTTATGCTTTTAATTTCCTAATAAACCACTAGTGCTAGCAATATATTTGATTTCTTCCATCTTCTATGACTATAATTACTTTTTTTTAAGTCATCTCATATGGTCTGAAATTCATTTCTCACTCTCTCCACAAATTAATGATCCCCCTCTATAGAGGTACCGATGTTATCCCCTTTATGTGCTCCAAATATAGGCACCTATAGGTTGTAAAGGTTTCCAAGACTGATTCCACTAAGGAGTCTGTAATCCAATCTCCAAGGCTAGAGACCTTGTGATAAACTACTATGAACCAATGTCAATTATATTGATTTCATCTAGTACTATGTAACCCTATTTGAACACTACCCCTAGATTTCATAACCAATCAGCAACTAAGTGTCATTTTACTCTTTTGATCACTATTTAAATGTACCTTTTTTACAACTTATCATTGTTATGTATGTTCTATCGATTATTGGCATCTACTGACACTTTTCAAAAAAAAAAATTATATTGATATGTATGTGTCTTTTGTGAGTTTACTATTTATGATGATACTTACAATAATGCAATAACAATGGTAGTAAACTTGTGCATTGCCTAACTCATATTGCATGTCTTGTATAGAGCTCATGGCTCTACTAACTGTGTCTATTCTATATGACAAATAGGAAGGTTAAATAGACTCATTCTAAGTGTTGTTCACATGTCTACTTTTATTCTTAGGACAATTGCAAATTTAATACCGTTTATAGATAATTAATGATTTTGCAATGTTTTAGTTCCTATTTGTGTAAAGACTACTCCAAACAAGTAGCCCATTAAATATGCATTGATGTTGTCAAGGTCTTTTTTGAATATTGTAATAAGAGAATTGAAAGTATTCTTTATTGTTTGGATATGAAGCCCATTACTATAAATCCACTTTTAAATTACTTCTAGTGCCAACATCAACTCAAAATTTGTTCCTCCTTTTCCTCCTACAGCCTAACCTCGGTACCTGAACAACCAAGCTCAATCTGGGATCTTTGTAGAAACTGGGTTGGCTTGGTTTTCGAAGGCAAAGTCTTAGTCATCTATAGACCAGCAACAAACAAAAACCCAAATGCATAGAGTAGGGCAGAAATCATGCATGTCAATCTTGTTGATGCAAATGGTTGAATGACAATTACAATGAACATTAGTAATTCTTTAATAGAAATTTTTTTGCTATAGTTAACAGTTGGGTCCAACATACAAATTACTAAATTTATTGTGCAAAGCAAGTCATAGTTCAAACGAGGAGATGCAGCCTCCTCTCTTGCTTTGACAAGTAGCAACAAGATGACCACTATAAAATATTTTTGCAAGTACCATTGCTTGACACCTGAGATGACAATTGCTCACCTAAGAGACCTCAAATCCATCTGTCCAGTAGGATCCTTTGGTGCCATTTCCACAAGCTACCACAACAATAGAGGACACCTTGAAGTACATGTCAAAGATGGTGATTCCTAGTATTATATGGCCAAGGTAAATGCTTCCCCTCCATTTTTTCAAATTTGCCTCCCATCTTCTCACAATGGACTTACTACTTCTTACCTTGCTACTAATAACTAACTTCTACATTTGCAAGTTTATGTTCCAAGTAACTATACAAATTTGTGGGCTTCTCTGATCTGCCTGATCTCAACAGCAGACATGCCCTTAGTACTCTTCAAAAAAATTGTCTAAAATACTACTCGAGTTTCACCAATCATCTAGCCATCACAATCTTCATTTGTCAAACAAATTAATGATGAATGGACCAAAAACTACCTCAAAAATCTTGCCAAATCCAATCAGCAGGCAAGTACAAATTGCACATTCTTTTCTACTCCAAATTCCACCACACTTCCCCATTCTTCAAACAACTCATGCTTATGCCCTTGATTTTGTATGTCATAGGCACACTGAAGGCCAAAAATACTCATTTGGAACCTTATGAGATGTGTTGCAGTACATGCCATTGACCCTTGACATTTGACAACTCCATTGATCTTCAATCTCTCGATTGGACTCACTGTCACAAACCTGCAAAGACTACATGTTGCCACAATTTGTTATGCACATTGTAAAGACAAGAAGGCAACATTGGCTACACCTTACAAGGTGGTCTCCTAAAGCATCACTTTCTAGAGATTGTCGCCATAACATATGAGGAGTACCAAAAAAAAACATTTCAAAAATGGTATATGCCCTACAAAAACTGCAACTATATGGCACATTTACACTAGCTATCAACAACAATATTGTCAAGATTGTAAAGCAATGACTTTTAGCTACAATAAAGCATCGGTCTGTACTTGGAAAGCACCCAACCTCCTATGACACACAATTACAACCTCTATGTTTTGCATGGCAATCTTCTTTCAAGACATTACACCTTTAATATTGAATAGTGTAACAAACATTATTTTGTATAGCATAAAAAACAACACAGACTATATTTATCTGATGTAATGAACACTAATTTTGTATAGCGTAACAAACAACAAAGATTATTTTTTTGGATGTACAAAGACATTGCACACTGGTTATTATACACACACATCCATGACTTATTCTGAATGTTGCTTGCACTTGCTCGTATCAGCCTACTTTTTTCATGTTAATTATTACTATATATGAGTTTTCAAACACTTTCAAGACCTCTATTAAATACAAGCATATAAATGTTTACTATGTTTGAAATCTACTCTGTCAATTATTCCATTTTTCGAAATGACTCGATAAATGTTTACTCTATTTGAAAATTGCTCTATCAATTATTATGTTTCTTCAAATGACTACTTTAATTCCTCCTTGATTCTATATCTTACAGTTCTTTCATCAATGATTTGTAATGGCATTGATCAGGTTACTGCTCTGTTTCTTGAAATCACTACTTTAATTCCTACTTGATTCTATGTCTTCCACTTGTTCCATCAATGAGTTGTAATGGCATTAATTAGGTAATAGTTATGTTTCTTGAAATCACTACTTTAATTCCTACTTGATTCTATGTCTTCTAGTTTTTCCATTAATGATTTGTAATGGCATTGATTAGGTAATAGTAACAAATCTAGGGAGCTCATGGTTGATTTTATAGAAACCCCATGTGACATCTTCCTCTAGCTGCATATAATTATCACATTTATTTAATTTTCAGAACTATGGTCTAATTCATTACATAATAAGTTTCCCAAAAGTGACACGTCTCAAATATATCTAAACCGAATAACATTATGTTTACATGAATGAAGTTGACTTACACTTGAATATGCACAAGTATATGGCCAGCAGCTAAGCTAAAGTAGTTGTCTATTTTATCTTTAAGGGCCCATTTGGCTGTGGGAATATAAAAGTGGGAATAGGAATACTTATTCTTGAATAGAAAATGGGGTTACCTATTCTTATTCTTGTTTGGTTCACCCAGAATTTGATGTGGAATTCACAGACTCAAAATTTTATATTTTCTAAAATTAAAAAAATAGGAATAGGAATACGTATTCCTATTCCACCTATTTAGGTGGAATAGAAAATGCTTATTTTTGGGCTAAAATTGGAATATTCCAATTCTGATTTGGTGCATCCAAACAGAGAATTCAAAATTTTTAAGAATATACTTATGCCTATTCCACTTGTATTCCCCTCGCCAAATAGGCCTTAAAAGTATATAATTTGATTTCAAAGTCTTCTTCAATCACACTTTATATTGATTAGTTAGAATTTGAATTTAAGATTTCTTTATTTGTTCAGTTAAAGTGCTCTACCAATTGATCTACTAGTGCCCCTTAGGTCAATCCATTGTCAATTCAAATGTGACTTATTTCAAACTTAACAATATCAAATACCTTTTTGTTCACATAAGGATAAATGGATATAGGATAAATGTGATATTCATTCTTCCACGGTCTACTTAAGATAGATGTCCTCTAGATTAACATGTATTAGGAAAGCATTTTTTTATGGTTCATTCCTCTCAAGTTCAATTCATATACATTTAAATGTAAGACCTTCCACATTGTTGTTGTAGTTTATATAAGATCTTTTACATTGTTGATGTTGTGTTTTGTCAACTAAATTGTGGCTCTTGCTTTGATCAGTTAATAACATGAGATGACACTTTGTTCACCCCAAATGAGGCTACATAATAACACTATGGATACATCTACAGAAACCAACCATGATGCCCGACCCCTGATGTTGCCTACATACATATCACTTCTATTTCTTTGTTCGGTATAAACTTGCAACTTCTTTCGTATCCCTTTACTCTTCACGGCAGGAGATTTGGACTGGCATGCTTAAGTATTTACTAATACTCATTTTGATACTTGTGATGTCTATCACATATTTATGGTGACTCATCCTGAATGGTTTTCACAATTCATAGATCTAATTCTTTAGAAACTAAGCACTTCATTCCTTTTGATCAAAATATGTGATTCAGAAGCTTTAATACAATTCTAGTTTCCCATATATATATATGATGCAGGAGCATCCGGAGGTATACGGGCAATCTTGTGTCACCCAAAAATATATACTTAGACTTAGTTTCTATTTCATGTGTTTTCATTTTTGGATACCCATTTGGGTCAAATAAAGGTTCCAACTCTCACAGTTCCACCATCAGTGTTCATGTAAATCTTGAAAAAATGGGAGTATGTAATTGAGCCATCATTTTGGTGAACTAGGAGGTGTAAATTGGCTAGATGAATGTAATTGTAATTTAGAGAATTCTAGAAAAAGAATCAGGTCAAAAGGCCCCACGGTTTGAGAGTTATTGAAGTTTTTTGGGTTGTGGAGACCTCCTAAGAATGCTTCAAATCAGGTTAGGGGCATTAAATGACCTTGAAAAGGGCCAAAAAATGGAGGATGAGTGAAGCTAGTCCATAGGGCTATAGAGTGCTTTGAGAGCTTTCTAAAAATGTAAACGGTTCATCAATCGGAGCTACGGTTCAAAAGTTATGCCTACTGGAAGTTCGATTACCATTTCTAGATTCTTCTAGATTTGCATCGATTTCTAATGTAGCTTTTGGAACCTTCTATTTGGTTGGTGGATGCCTACTAGCACTTTTGAGAATGTACTCCTAGTCCTTAACCCTCCAAGGTCTATTTAAGGAGATTTTTGGCATTGTAAAAGGCAGTTTGGAGTGGAGTTTGAGAGGAGGTACTGACAGGATAAATTATCTCCAAATTTATGCTATTGTAAGCCCTTAGAGCATGTTTGAATTTTATTTTCTCTGTACTATTTGTACTAGCTTATTTTCTCAGTTAATATAATTTCCCCTTTTTTTGTTGTGTCCATTCTGTTCTTGGGTCGTGTCCCCATCAAGTGGTATCAGAGCTGGTTTTTCCTGAGTATGTAGACAGAGTGCCAACTGTGAGGCAGTTTGCACCAGTACTGTGTGGTTGTGGGTTTGAGTTAAGAAGATGC
This sequence comes from Cupressus sempervirens, assembly GCA_028749045.1. NCBI lineage: Eukaryota > Viridiplantae > Streptophyta > Pinopsida > Cupressales > Cupressaceae > Cupressus > Cupressus sempervirens. The sequence continues at coordinate 801,843,749 of CM053783.1, read as the reverse complement.
CTCCATGAAGAGAGCATGGTGGAAGGGCTAGAGCTATTAATCCTGAGGAGGTTAGAGCCCTCCAAAGGTAGGTACAAGCATCGCAAGGGAAGCTTCGTAGAGGAGCAAATGTTGCCACAGGTGACGACAGTGAGGATGACAATGAAGAAGAAGAAATGGGACCAGAAGGGGAATTTGACGGGGAAGTTTTGAATCATGTAGAGGAAAGGATTTTTAGGGCCATTACTAATTTTGGGAAAAGACCTACAATTGAAGTGGGTGTATTTTCAGGAAATCTGAAACCAGATGAGTTGATCGATTGGATCAATGAACTGGAAGAATACTTTGAGTATGAGGATATCAGGGACCCAGATAGGGTTAAGTTTGCAAAGGCCAAACTAAAAGGCCATGCCAAAATCTGGTGGCAAGAGGTTCAATTGGAAAGAAATAGAAGAGGAAAGAAGAAGATCACAAGATGGGATCGCATGGTGGACAAATTGAAGAAGTTGTTCATTCCTGTGGACTACGAGCTTGATTTGTTTAAGAAGATGCATGGGTTAAAGCAAGCAGGAAGATCAGTCCAAGAATATATAGAGGAATTTTATCGACTCTTGATTAGAGTGGGGCATGCAGAAGAAAATAAGGAGAAGTTTTCTCGTTATATCAGTGGGTTGCGACCTAGCATCCAGGAGGAATTAAGTCTGGTAAGAATGACTAGCGTTGAAGAGGCATACCAGTTTACCCTACGAGTTGAAGAGAAGCTGAATAAAAGGTTTGAAGGAAGACAAAGAGGGTGTGGTCAAGGAGGAAGGGGAAGCGGTAGATCATCTGGAGGCCGCAATGAAACCCAAAAGAAAAATGAAGATGTGGGTACTAGCAGGAACCAGAGGAATGAGGGTTTCAACCACTCCCATGATCAAGACTTTGGAAATCAGAGAGGAAGAGGTAGAGGATGTGGACAAGGAAGAGGAGGCTTCCGTGGTACCTATTTCCATTGCAATGAAGAAGGTCATCATGCCTTTGAATGCCCTCAACGACAAGGAAGGACAAATAGGAGAGCTGAGGGCCAAGCTAGGGTTGCTCACATGGATGAGGATGCACAATCATCACATTCAGAGGATGCAAAAAGAAGAGAGACCTTGGTAAATGAAAGAGTCCTACTAAGTGGTGAGATTGAACCAGGACAATGGAGGAGTTTGTTCTGTACCAGATGCAAGTGTGAGGATAAATGTTGTGACATGATCATTGATGGTGGTAGGACTGATAACTTGGTATCAGAAGAGATGGTCTCTAAGTTGAAGTTCAAGAGGGAGAAACATCCCCAACCCTATCGAATTTCTTGGGTAAAAGATGATCATAAGGTCCTAGTAAGTGAACAATTTTTAGTGAAATTCAAAATTGGGAGTTACCATGATGAAGTTCTCTATGATGTTATTCTGATGGATGTTTGGCATCTATTGTTGGGTAGACCATGGCAGTTTGATATACATGTAGTACATGATTGGCATGCAAACACATACTCTCTGACAAAGGATGGAGTTCACCACAAATTGAATCCCATGAAAAAGGAAGGTGAAAAGGTATGTAGCAGTGCTAGGATTTTCCTTGTTGATGGAGGGAAGTTTTTAGATGGCATGAAACATCAGCATATGTGCTATGCTTTGATTCCTAGGAAAGATAAAGAAGGTAGTAGTGAAATACCACTTGAAGTTTCAAATATACTAGGAGAATTTGGAGATATTATCTCTAATAATGTTCCAGATGGATTGCCACCAGTAAGGAAAATCAGTCATCAGATAGATCTGATTCCAAGAGCTAGTTTGCCTAACAAGGCTGCTCACGGGATGACTCCTACTGAAACAGAGGAGCTAAATAGATAGGTTCAGGAGCTGTTGAAGAAGGGCTTGATTCGAGAGAGCCTGAGTCCATGTGTAGTACTTGCAATACCCACACCAAAGAAGGATGGAGAGTGGAGGATGTGTACAAATTATTGAGCTATAAATAGGATAACCATCAAGTACCATTTTCCTTTGCCAAGGATGGATAATCTTATGGACTGCTTGAGTGGAGCTCAGTACTTCACAAAGATAGATCTTAAGAGTGGTTATCACCAAATACAGATTTGAAAAGGAGATGAGTGGAAAATAGCCTTCAAGACCAAGAAGAGTCTTTATGAGTGGTTAGTCATGCCCTTTGGATTTATGAATGCCCCAAGAACCTTCATGCGGCTCATGAATGAGGTACTTAAGAAGTTCTTGGGAAAATTTGTTATTGTTTATTTGGATGATATTTTAATTTTCAGAAAGACTTTGGAAGAACATTTATTGCATATTCGTAGTGTCCTTGAAAGGATAAGGGACGAGAAATTGTTAATTAATCTAAAGAAGTGTATCTTTGCAAAAAGGGAGTTAGTCTATTTGGGGTTTGTTATATCACCTGAAGGTCTCAGAATGGATCCAGAGAAAGTAAAAGCCATCTTGGAATGGCCTACTCCAAGGTCTGCCACTGAGGTAAGATCATTTCATGGTTTGGTTAGTTTTTATAGGAAGTTTATTAAGAATTTCAGTGGCATATGTGCACCCCTAACTGATACAATAAGAGGGGATAGAAAAGAGTTCAAATGGACTACAGCAGCTGCGAGAAGTTTTGAATTGCTGAAGAAGAAGGTGACAAAACAGCCTGTGTTGGCACTTCCAGATTTTAGAAAGGTTTTCCAGGTGGATTGTGATGCCAGTGGCAGCACTATTAAGGCTATATTAAGCCAAGAAGGTAAGCCTATTGCATATTTTAGTGAAAAATTAAATGATGCAGAGAAGTATTTTGTTTATGATCAAGAGTTCTATGCAATAGTTCAGGCCTTAAAGAAATGGAGGCATTATTTATTACCAAAAGAATTTTTTTGTATACTAATCATCAGGCATTACAGTACCTAAATAGCCAAGGTAAATTGAATCAGAGGCATATGAAGTGGGTAGAATTCTTACAGAGTTATACATTTTTGTTGAAGCATAGAAGTGGAAAATCTAACAGGGTTGTAGATGCACTAAGTAGGAGACAGTTGTTGCTTACAATAATGCAGGTTGAAGTAGTTGGGTTTGATGAACTCAATAATTTGTACCCCGATGATCCTGATTTTGCTAAAGCATGGAAAGCTTGTACAGAACCTGTTGCTATAGATAGAACCAAGTGGTTAGACTATTTGATTCAGGATGGCATGTTGTTCAAGGGTAGTCAATTGTGCATTCCAAGGAGTCCCATGAGGGAAAATTTGATTAAGGAGAAACACAGTGGAGGGATGGCAGGACATTTTGGTCGAGATAAGACCATTTCCATTCTTAGAGAACATTATTTTTGGCCTCAAATTTCACAGGATGTGAAGAAGTTTGTACAGAGTTGCTAGGTTTGTCAAGTTGCCAAGGGGTTTATTCAAAATATTGGCCTGTATCAGCCATTGCCTGTTCCATCAAGGCCATGGGAGGACATAAGTATGGATTTTGTTCTTGGATTGCCAAGGACACAAAGGGGTAATGACTCAGTATTTTTGGTGGTTGATAGGTTCTCCAAAATGGCACATTTCATTCCATGCCACAAAACTCATGATGCTATCCATATTGCAGACTTGTTTTTCAAAGAGGTGGTAAGACTACATGGTCTTCCAAGGAGTATAGTTTCTGACAGAGATACTAAATTTGTGGGGTATCTCTGGAGGACATTGTGGAAGAAGTTGAGAATAGACCTAAAATTCAGTTCCACGCATCACCCGTAGACTGACGGCCAAACAGAAGTGGTAAACAAAAGTCTGGGCAATTTGCTGAGATGTTTAGTTGGGGATAAGCCCAAGGGATGGGATTTGATTCTACCACAAGTAGATTTTTCTTACAATAACTCTATAAATAGGAGTACTGGAAAATCACCATTCCAAATTGTATATGGGAATAGCCCAAGGAAAGCACCAGAATTGAGGTAGATAGAGCAAGGGGAGAGGACAAGTGTTGAAGCGAAAGAATTTGCTGAACATATCAAGCGTCTACATGAGGAGGTTCAGGCACACATTACCAAGATGAATCAAGAGTATAAAGCTAGGGCTGATCAAAGGAGAAGACATAAGGAATTCCAAGTAGGGGATCTAGTCATGGTGCACTTACGAAAAGAAAGATTTCCAACCGGTACTTACAACAAGCTGAAAATGAAGAAATTTGGCCCCTGCAAAATTATGAAGAAACATGACTCAGGAAATGCATATGAAGTGGAGCTTCCAGATGGTATTCACATTTCTCCCATTTTCAACATTGCAGATTTAACAGAGTATCATGATGATGGTGCAGATGAGGAGCTGGTGTTAGATCCATGTCCAATTCCTGCTTCTAAGAAGGAGGAGATAGAAGACATTCTAGATCATCGTGTGGGTAGGAGTACAAGAAATAGGCAGTATGAAGAGTATTTAGTCAAATGGAAAGGATGACCGATCGAGGACTCAACTTGGATTTCAGCAGTTGAGGATTCCCATTTGGGATTTCCTCTATCATTCATAAAGTGACAGGGTCACTTTTCAATCTACCCTGGGTGTCTGATGTAAGAGCATCCAGAGGTATACGGGAAATCCTGTGTCACCCAAAAAAATATACTTAGACTTAGTTTTTGTTTCATGTGTTTTCATTTTTTGATACCCATTTGGGTCAAATACAGGTTCCAACTCTCACAGCTCCACCATCAGTGTTCGTGTAAATCTCAAAAAAATAGGAGTATGTAATTGAGCCATCATTTTGATGGAGGTGTAAATTGGCTAGATGAATGTAATTGTAATTTAGAGCATTCCAAAAAAAGAATCAGGTCAAAAGGCCCCATGGTTTGAGAGTTATTGCAGTTTTTCGAGTTGTGGAGACCTCCTAAGAATGCTTCAAACTCAGGTTAGGGGCATTAAATGACCTCAAAAAGGGCCAAAAAATGGAGGACGAGTGAATCTGGTCCATAAGGCTATAGAGTGCTTTGAGAGCTTTCCAAAAATGTAAATGGTTCATCAATCGGAGCTACGGTTCAAAAGTTATGCCTCCCAAAAGTTTGGTTACCATTTTTGGATTCTTCTAGATTTGCGTTGATTTCTAACGTAGCTTCTGGAACCTTCTATTTGGTTGGTGGATGCCTACTAGCACTTTCTAGAATGTACTCCTAGTCCTTAACCCTCCAAGGTCTATTTAAGGAGATTTCTGGCATTGTAAAAGGCAGTTTGGAGTGGAGTTTGAGAGGAGGTACTGACAGGAGAAATTATCTCTAGATTTATGCTATTGTAAGCCCTTAGGGCATGTTTTGAAGTTTATTTTCTCTGTACTATTTGTACTAGCTTATTTTCTCAGTTAATATAATTTTCCCTTTTTCTGTTGTGTCCATTTTGTTCTTGGGTTGTGTCCCCATCAATATATGGATGCCTTATATCATCTTTCCCTTCCGTAAGTAATGGATAACTCCAATTCTAATTAGCGCAATATCTCTAATGTGATATATACTATCACATTAGGATAACAATGCTAATATTATATGTAGTTTAGGTATCATGGGCAGCTTTGGTTGTTTGTCTTGTTTTAGTAAAGACAAACTTCGATCTTCTCCTCCTGTAGCTTTATCTGTAATTTTTATCCATGATACTTATATAATTTTTATGTTTTGATGAACACGAACTGATTGTTTCCATCATTTATTGCGGCCTTCGATGTATAATTTGTACCTTGCTTGTTTACTAATATTGTTTCATCAATGCTCATTATGATTCATCACTTGGATATGGTGTATCATTGATTCTTACCATTGTCGTCTTATGCTAACTGGAAATTTTATTCTTGTCTTTCATCCTGTCTGGTACCCATCTCTGAGACTTCTACAATACATTGCATTCTTTAAAACATGAGGCAAATATATTTGAATCCATTATTTTACACTCTTCATCAAACATTGATATTATAGTTGGTAGACCATGATTCATTCAGTTTGTATTATCTATTGAAGTTTTTCACTTTATAACGTTATGTGTGATGTGGCATATTGATTTGTCACAGTTTGCACCTACTCTTTATTCCTTTGACATTGATGATGTTAGCAATAACTATCTCATCCTTACCAGTGAATCCCTTTGACATCAATGGTAATATTTCCATCAATCTTCCCCTTTGTCATCAATGGTAATACCAAATCTTCTTAATCACATCCATTCAATCTCTCTCCCCCTTTGACATCAATGGAAAAGGGATGACGATCACGTTTTCATCTATAGACCTGTTAACAAATGTACCCCCTATGAAGATTCTCTTGTACTCCCCTTAGAAGGATTTCTTCAATGCTCTTGCTTACTTTAGCTCATCTAACTCTTCGAATGTTTTTCTTCTAAACTTTGACATCAATATAATCAACTTTCAATCCTTTAACCTTGTCTTGAACATATCTCTCTTATCTCCAAGGGGCTTATGAATAATCTCATATATATCTCCCCCTAATTTTATGCATCTCTTGAAACGTTTTGTTGAGTGGATGAGAGTGACACAACTCCCAGTTTCTTCCTTAGGTACTCAAAGGTTTCCTTTGGAAGGGGTTTTGTGAAGATATCTACAATTTCTCCTTTGTATTGATGTATTCCAACTTGATTGCTTCTCAATTACTTGTTCCCTTAGAAAGTGGTATTTGATAGAAATGTGTTTAATTTTGGAGTGCATGATTGGATTCTTTGATATGTTGATCACACTTGTGTTGTCACAAAAGATGGGAATAGGATTCTCAAATTGAACCTTTAGATCTCTTAAAGTTTCCTTCATCCAAAGCACTTGTGTACAACTAGCTACAGCTACGACGTACTCAGCTCCTATGGTAGATAAAGTTACTAATCATCGCTTCTTGCTTAACCATGATACTAGACCATTACCAATGAAAAATACACCTCCACTTGTACTTCATATCATCAATATCACCTCCCAAATCTGCATCTGTATAGGCTATGAGTGAAAAATATTTTCCTTTTGGATACCATAAACCAAGATCCATGGTGCCTTTTAGGTACTTAAAAATTCTTTTAGTTGCTAGAAAATGAGTTTCTTTTGGCATTGCTTGGAATCAGACCACAACTATAATAGCTTGTGAGATATCAGGCCTTGTAGCTATTAGGTATAACAAACTTCCAATCATAGATCTATATTGGGATTGATTTACATTTGTGGATTCATCTTCTTTACTAAGCTTACATCAAGTAAGCATAGGGGTGCTAACAGGAGTACAATCTTCCATTCCAAATTTCTTCAACATTTCTTTGATATATTTACGTTGGGAAATGAATATTCCTTTATTTTTTTGCTCAATTTTTAATCCAGGAAAGAAGGATGATTCTCCAAGTGCGGACATTTCAAATTCTTGTTGCATGTTCATGTAAAATTCCTTACACAATTCATCACTTTCTCCTCCAAATATTATGTCATCCACATATACAACAACTATCAAAAGTTTGTCATTTTCAGATTTAATGTATAGATTACTATCATCCATACCTCTTTTGAAACCTTTATCTTGAAGATACTTATACAATCTCGAATACAACACTTTTGGAGCTTATTTTAGCCCTTAAAGTGCTTTTCTCAATCTACATACTTGATCCCCTATTTCTGATAATGTAAATCCTTCAGGAAATTCAACATATACTTCCTCTTCTAAGTCTTCATTTAGGAAAGCTGATTTTACATCCATTTGGTAAACTTTGAATATTTTATGGCTTGCAAATGCTAAGAACATCCGGATTGCTTCTAATCTTGCAACTAGAGAAAATGTTTCTTCAAAATCTACTCCTTCAACTTGAGCATAACCTTTACAAATGAGAATTTCTTTGTTCCCAGTGACTTCTCCATTTTCATTCATTTTATATCAAAATACCCACTAAGGTCCTATAATATTTTTATCTTTTGGCCTTGGAACAATTTCCCTAGTGTTGTTCTTTTCAATTTGGTTCAACTCTTCCTCCATGACTTTTACCCAATGTTGGTCTTCATTAGATTCTTTGAAGTCCTTTGGTTCTATTTTTGATAAAATATAAAGGTATTCATCTTCATCATTGTTTTTGGGTCTTCATTTTTTAACTCCCTTTTCTAGATCTCCTATTACCAAGTTTTCTAGATGATTTTTGTTGACAAATTTTAATAGTGTTTTTGTTGGTGTCTTTAAAGGAGTTTTTTTTGGTGTCTTCAAAAGTGTTTGTTCAATTTCCTCCTCATTTTCTTCATCTTTTGGATGTTCTTCTTCTTTACATGTACTTGGTATTTCTGCATTTTCTTTTATCTTTTCAAATCCTTATCAATTTTTACATTTTTGTTTTCAACTATCCTGTGAAGTCTTTGATTGTAACATTTATATGCATTAATTTTAGATGAATATCCAAAAAATATTCCTTCATCTTCCCTAGCTTCAAATTCACCCAAGTCATCTTCATCCCTTATTATATAGCATGTACTTCCAAACATTCTAAAATATTTGATTGATGTTGGTCTTCCTCTCCATAATTCGTAGGGTGTCTTGTCATGATTTACTCTTATTTTTGCATGATTCAAAATGTAGACTTCTATATGTACTTCTTCTTTCCAAAATGTATTTGCCATATTAGATTCACTAAGCATTGCCCTTGACATTTCTTGAACCATCATGTTCTTTCTTTCAACCACTCCATTTTGTTGAGGAGTTCTCGGTGCTAAAAGTTGTCTTTTTATTCCATTCTTTTCACAATACATATCAAATTCAAGTGATGTAAATTCTCCTCCTCTATTTGTTCTAAAATATTTTATTTTTCTATCCATTTTTTTTTCAACTAGTTCTTTAAAGGCTTTGAACTCATCAAGTTCTTCTAATTTTTCTTTTAGGAAGGCTACCCAAGTCATTCCAGAGTAGTCATCAATAAATAACATGAAATATATTTCTCCTTGAAGACCTTTTGTTTTGGTGGGTGCACATAAGTTTGAATGCACAAGTTCAAGTGGCTTTGATGTATAGTACTTATTAGTTTTGAATATACTTTTTTTCTTTCCTAGTTGACATTGTTTGCAAATGGTGTTTGAAGGTTTTGATAATTTTGGTATGTCTCTTACAGCTCCTTTATGACTGATTTTGACCAAGTTGTCAAAGTTTAAATGCCCCAATATTTTGTGCCATAACCAATTTTCATCTTGTTGAGCCAAAAAACAAGTTTCATTTTTCATCTCTTGTAGAATGTATAAGTTATTTGTTGTTCTATTTGCATTAGCTATCACTTTCCTATCCTTAATTTCACACCTGTTAGGATGAAATATTACATTATGACCTTGATCACAAAGCTTACTTACACTAAGTAAATTTTCTTTTAATCTCTTTACATATAGGACATCCTTTGTTTTAGATTTCCCATGATCTAGACTAAACCCTTTCCTTTCATTTTGTGCTATCACCAAGTTTTACAGATCCATTACTAATTGGTTAAAATGAGATGAATTTTCTCTTGTCCCTTGTCATGTGTCTTGAACACCCACTATCAACATACCATCTATCTTTCTTATTCTGAACATATAAGGCCATTTGAACAAATATATGTTGGAATTACAATAGGAAAGGTAAACTTCTAAGAGGGTAGGGGGAGGGGGTGTGAATCAGCAGTTTAAACTTTGACCCATAAAAAATTTCACCACACATTCATCTCATGCATCCAATAAGTAAACTGAAATGACATATAAAGCAAATACATCTAAAATATGTAAGCAAGTAAACATTCACACATGTATGACACTAGATATTATTACCCAGAAACCCTCCAATGGGAAGGTAAAACTGGGGTAGGGATGACACCCACAAATCTTCACTATTGTAGTAATAAAGTGTATCCAATGAAAGTTACAATATTTTGATCATGAGACATGATCTACCCTATGAAAGGTCTACCATATTAAAGGCTTACAAAGATTGTTAGGTCTCACCCTGTTAAAGAATTTCAACACCTTGTTAGAAGTGTCTCTTGTTAAAGGACTTTTAACTCACAATTAAGTAAGCACCTTGTTAAAGGATTTCAATACACACTTCAGCACTCATACACAATTAAGTAAGCACACTATAAAGGATTTTAATACACATATACTTACATATAAGCACACACATATACTTTTACATATATATATTTGCATGCACTCATACACAATATAAATAAACACACTCTTATTACACACACACACACACACACACACACACACACACACACACACACACACATAGCTCACACACAATATAAATATACACACACATATTATTAAATGCACACGTACACATTTTTTTTTGTTTACATTGTATTAAATACACATGCACACATATCTTAATTTTTTAGAATATCTTTATATATATATATATATATATATATATATATATATATATATATATATATATATATATATATATATATATATATATATATATATATATATATATATATATATATATATATATATATATATATATAAACAAGCATGTATCTATCATCTTTGCCCATTTCTTGTCTTTTGCCTATGTATATATGATATATTCTATTACATTCTTGTTATCTTTCGTCAATATAATTTAAGGCACACTCTTAGTTATATCATATTTTATATGTTGTTATTTAATTTTCAAATCTTCACTTGTCAATTCACAAAATTCAACATTTTATTCAATCGGTGCTTTTTTAGTTTCTAACTCTTTTCTTGTTTGTCCTTACAATGTGTTCCTTTTGGCACCTTGTCCTTCTATCTACTCTATTATTGTTTCTTATTTTTATTTTATTTTTTCATTCTTCAACCTCGGGGTGTGTCATCCTTCTTGCCTTGGTCCCTTTATCTTTTGGGTCAGCCATCATCTGCAACCTACTTTGTTTTGCATCTCTTGCTCTTCATCCTGATGATGGATCACGTAGTGTGATTCAAGACATTGATGATAAAAATCTTAACACAATTGAATCTAGAAACATATCAATACAATACAATGGATTGTGGAAATTTGATCTCTTTGATTTCAATACAGCCTGTTACGACTACTCTCTTAAGAGATTTGACTGATTCACCTACTAGAATGTTTCAACAATGATTATGCAGTTAGCACTTGATTGCCTAGTGACAGATCACCTCTAAACTGATGTATTATTGATCCTTCTTGATCGGATGTCTCTTTGTTGTATGCTCTTCTCTTCCTATGTTCTCATTTAACTGATTCTGTAATGTAATCTCAAATCATAACTCCTTGGCCACTCTGAATGCTCTGTTTGCACATGCAAACTTCTCTCTTCACTCCTTCATACACCTTTTCAGACTCTTGAGAGTTTAGGGTTTTTCCTCCTTAAGAAGACTTAGGTGACTTAGGGTTAGGTATGAATCAACAGTTGTGATTGTCCATTCTTCTGCTTAAACCTTTCCTTTACTTGATTGGCTGCATGTAATGCGTTGGGAATCCAACTTAAGATTTGTCCTTTTCTCCAAAATATTGTAATTTAATCTTTAGTCTACTCAAAAATGGTTTATAAAGTAGTCTGTGCCATTGCAAACAACTATGTCAAAACTATCTTAATTGGCATCTAAAGTTTTTGATGCTCGGCATGCATTAATCTTTCTGCTATGACTTAGCACCTACATCACTCGACATCCACTGTTTACTCAGCTCCTGTGTCACTCAGCATATACTGTCTAATTGACACTTGAGTGACTTGAGACATGAGTGGCTCAGAACTCACTAAGACTCGGCATTGTCTATGGTTTGCTCAACATATGTTACTTGTTCGGAATGAACTAAGCAAATAACTTAAGTGTGTTGACACTCACTTGTAAAAACCAATCTGAGATCAATACTCTCCCCCTTTGACATGAGTGTCAAAAATACTTGAGTATACATTACCATCCTTAATCTTATGAGCATAACCTATCTCAACTCGGCTTATATTCAATACTTCAAAATTTCAAAATTTTGCAATAACTTAGATACCTTAAAGTTTGATAACTCCTCCTTCATCTTCTATCAGTCTCCTCTTTCTCCTTTATTTCCTCCTAAACCCTCACCTCATCTTACTTCTCCTTATTATAGACCTTCTCATTTTTATCTCTAATCTCTTTACATTACATATCCTTATCCTCCTTTTCTTCCTTCTACTTCTTTTTCTCTCTCCTTCTCCTTCTACTTCTTGCTCTTCTCCTTCTAACCCTTTCGATCCTCCTTCCCCTTCTCCTCCTCCTCCTCATTCTTCCCCTTATCCTTCTTCAGCTTCTTTTGTCCTCCTCCACATTTTTCTCCTACTCCTTTTATCCTCCTTTTCAATCTTGTTCTCTAGCTTCTTCTTTGTTGTCTCCATTTCCTACTCCTTTTCTTCCTCCACATCCTCCTCATCCTTGCACTCTTCCTCCATATTCTCCTATTCTTTCTACTTCTTTTTTTCTCTTCTTCTCTTTCTTCTCCTTCTCCTTTTTGATTATCTACTTCTCCCTTTTCTTCTTCTCATTCTTATTCTCCTTATATTTCTATTTCTCTATTTTTTCTCCATCTCCTCCTCCTCCTCCTCTTTCTCCTCCTTTATCTCTATCACTTTATCTCCTTATATTTTTTCTCATTCTATTTTATATCCTCCTTATTTCTCCTACTTCTCCTTCTCCTCCTCATACTTCTCATGTTTCTCCTCCTCATCTTCCTTCTCTTTCTCATGCTTCTCCACCTCTATCTTCTCTTCTTTATACTTCTTATACTTATTCTCCTGCTGTTGCTTCTTCTTCTTCTACTTCTCTTCCTCATTTTTCTTCTTACTTTACTCCTCATTTCCTTTTTCTCATCCTCTAATTCTTTTTTCTTCTTCTCCCCATCATATTTATACTTAGTCTACTTCTTCTACATCTCTTTATTTTATGTCCTCTCCTCCTTTCTCATCCTTCTACCTCTCCCACACTTGTTTCTCCTCATCCTTGTCATTCTCCTTCTCTTTTTGCTCCTATTTCTTCTTTATCTTCCTCCTCCTATGTCTCCCTTTCTTCTCATTCTTCTAATCCCCCCTCCTCTTCTGTCCTCATTGTTGTTCCTTTTTCTCCTCTTTCTTTTTCATTTACTTCTCCTCCTTTTCCTTTTTGATTTCCTTCTCCTCCTCATCCTTCTCTTATTTCTCCTCCACCACCTTCCTTATTTTCTTCTTATAGCTCTTCTCCTCCTTTTTCACATTCTCCTCCTCCATCCTTTCTCCTTATCTTTCTCCCTCTCCTACTCATTTTGTTTCTCCTAATTCTTCTCCTCCTCATTCTTTTTTGTCTCCTCTTCTTGCTTCACCTCCTCATCCTTCTCATGGTTCTCCTCCTCTTCCATATTCCTCTCCTTTTACTTCTAGGCCTTTCACTCTTGCTTCTTATTCTCTTCCTCCACATCCTCATCCTCGTGTACATATCCTTGTCCTCCTTGTTTTTGTCATTCACATTCTCCTTTTGTTGTCCTCTTGTTTTCCCTTCTCATATTATCCTCCTGCTCCCTCTCCTTATCCATCCCTTTATACTTCTCCTCCTACTTTCAACTCTGGATTCTTCTCTTTCTACTTATCTTCCTCCTCGTTATCCTCATTCCTCCCACTCTTTTTCTCCTTGTCATTTTCTCCTACTCTCTTTTTCATCTTCTTCTCTTTCTTTTTGTTCTTTTTATTCTCCTCCTTCTCCTCCCCTTCCTTTTACCTCTTATTTTTCTCTACCTTCTCATCTCCTTCCTCATCTTCTCCCTATTCTTCATTTATTTCTCTTGCTTCTATATCTCCTCCTCCTCCATCGCTCTCCTTATATTTTGTTTCTCCTACTACTTTTCCTCCCTCTCCCATGCCTACTACTTCTCCATGCCCTCGTCATCCTCAAAATATTCCTTCTTCTCCTCCTCTTCTTCCTCCTGTTCAACCTTTTGATTCTTCTTTACTCTCTCTCCTTCTTATCCTTTACAATATCCTCCATCTCTTTCTACCTCTCCTCCTCCTCCCTCTCTATCTCCATTTTCTTGTTCTTTTCCTCCTTGCCCACCTACTCCTTCCCCTTCTCCCTCATCCTCTTTAGCTTCTCATTTCAATTTCATTTTCACTAGTCTTCTCCTTATCCTCCTCTTCCTCCTTTCTTATTATTTTTCTTCTCCTATCTTTCTATTTTTCTTCTCTTATTCTTCCCTTTTCTCTCTCCTCCTCGTAGTATTTTTGCTTCTACCTCTCCCACTTATTTTTCTTCATCTTCTTCTAGTACTTTGCTTCCTCCTTTTCCTTCTCTACTCTTCTATTTATACTCCACCTTCTTATTATGCTCTTCCTCCTCCTCCTCCTCTTCGCTTTTTTCCTTATGTTTCTTCTCCTTCCTTGTCTCCTTTTCTTTCTCCTCCTTTGTTTTATCCTTCCCCTCCTCTTTGTCCTACTTTTTCTCCTTGTTCTTTTTCATCTCCTCTTTCTCCTCCTTGTGTCATCTTATCCTTCTCTTCCTCCTCTTCCTATCTTTATCTTATTCTTCTCCTTTTTATTACATTACTTCTCTTATCCCTCACCTTCTCATGCTTCTACTCGTCATTCTCCACTTCCTCCTTGTTCTCCCTCTTATCCTCATTTTTATTGTTCTCCTCCTCAGTCCTATTTATTTTGTCATTGCTCCTCATTATATAATTAGATGTGTCTATCTACACAACCGTAGAATGTAATCAATATATTCTTGCATATTGTAAGATATGTATATATGCATAACCATTTATTTATGGCAATACTTATCCTATTACAAAAAATTGTGCAAGAGTTGTATATGTTACACATATCACTTAATAATGACATTCAATAGAACATAAACAATAATAAAAAATACTCATCATAAGATTTTATAATCAAATAGTCACAAAACAATATATAATAATACTCATGTTTATTATGTTAAAATTTAAGTTAAAACTTGTTTGTTGTGTTTATCACACATTTCCTAAATCGGTATAAAACAAACAATAATATTTATCCCATGAATTTAAAATCAGACTAATATAGTCCCATATGATGTTAGAAGCTTAAATGTACACAACAACAACAACAACAACAACAACAATAATAACAAAAACAACAACAAAAAATTGCAAGTCTTTATTTTTAATAAACTTAAAATTTACATTGCTTTGTCCCCGTTCAAAGTGTAGGCACCGAGAAAAAAGAACAAGGAAGAAAACCTTGGACTAGCCTGAGGCAATAATGCACTATATACTAAGTTGATACATTTACCTCATGTTTATGGGTTTTTAGAAGGGCATTCCCTCCTTTACAATAGTATTCTTAGCATTTATCTTTAAGAAGGGCATCCCCTTCTTTACATAACTTTTATAGCATTACAAATATGAGATTTGAAAAGATACAAATGTCTCACAATTTGGAGGTCTTAGGAGGACATTCCTTTACATTAATAGGAACCAAAGTGATATTATTATTACTAGTGATTGAAATTCTATCAATATCCAAGATCCTTGGTCTCCTGCAAAGTGCCACTGACTGTTGGTGTATAAACTATACTGTAATCCAAATGCAAATTCACCTGCAATTGGTTTTAAACTTACCTCCTAATAGACTACCATCAGTCCTGCACCATTGTTAGTTTGCAAAGTATAAACTAAAGTCCTATTGACTCAATGCCGATGTATATAACATCTCTAAGTGAAGGTAATCCAAAGAAATATAGAAAAGGCATAAAATCCTTGCATTCCAATTTCCTTCACCCCTATCTTTTAACATTAATACTAATATATAATGAGAAATATTCTTTTAACTATGTTATCACATTAAATAAAACTATCTCAACTATATCTATCACAAACATTAGTTAATAATAACATTTCATATTCAAATCCATAATCAACAATATTTATCACATCAACTTAAAATCAAATCATAAAAGGTTCATATATTGTTACATGAATATATGTACACCACCATTAATTAAATAAAATTAACAAAAAACCTATATAATTTTAAAATGTCAATTTGTACAAAAAAAAGAATTTTTTCTTTCTTTATCAAGTAATCATTGGATAGGTTCAACACCTATTTTAGTCACACGTGCTCTTTTATTTTCATATTTAATATGCACTATTGTGAACTACTTACACATACTCCTCTTTTTGGGAAATATTTTGTGAAGTGTTGTAACATATTTACTTCAACTATTCTTTTTGCACTATCCTCTTCAAAGAGATTTTCCTTTCAATACGACTCATTTGTTTCATCAGATTCATTCAAATGTTATTTTTTTAAGATAACACTTAATCCTTCGTTCACGTCTTTCACCATCATGCCACTCATTGTACCTACCACTTTAATGTAACACTTGACCATTTTTTTAAAATCTAAAATATGCCCTATACTAGCAATTTCTAATCATCCATTATTTTAGACTCCTTATTTCTTTAAAAACAAATTTTTCAAATCATAGTTCTTGTTTTCTTCCAAATATAAAATTTTTTGTTACCTTCATAAGGCTCCTTCTAATGCTTACATCATTTTTACTTTTAAAGTCAACTTTGAAAGAACTCAAAGTCCCCAATAAAATTGCAAAATTCCACTTAATAAAAGTTTCTATCCCTAATGTACAACATAATGTTTGAAATAAAATGTGCATACAGCAATGTAAAGTTGTTTTTTCATGTCCTTCAACCCACTCATTATTTTCATATAAATTTGTGCTAATTACCTTGCCATGCTCCTCATATGGAGATTGTTTTCTCAATGTTATAACATCTTTACCATTTTTTTTTCGTTATGCTCTTTCAAACATATTTGATAATCAAAAACATCTTGCATATTTCATCCCTTCCTTTCTCAATTATATTTATTTTGTCAAAAATAAATTTGTCTCATATTCTTTCTCGCTCTTCAAAAATATAAGTTACCATTTCTCTCTATGACTCTTCTTGTCTTTATTTTCAAACAAAAATTTCTTATACACAATCATGAAGGACTCACACAACTCATTAAATCTATAAGATTTCGCTTTAAAATAATTTCTCCTATAACTCATTTTTTATGACTCCTCCCCATGTGTGTGTCCATATTTTCTCCTTATCCTTCTCCTCCTCCTTGGACTAAGGCTTCTTTGAATTTTGCTTCTTTTTATGTTACTTCTTCTCCTTCTACTCGTGTTGCCTCTTCTTCTTCTTCAACTCCTCTTCCTTTTTCTTATTCTACTTATCCTCAACCTCTCTATTTCTATTCTTCTCCTTCTTCTCTTGTCTTTTTCTCCTTAAGCTATTCTTTCTCCCACCTCTTCTTTTATTTCTTCTCCCTTTTCCTTTTGCTTCTTTTTCTCCTCCTCCTCCTCCTCCTCTTTCTCTAACTCCTCCAACTTCTCCTTCTCCTTCTCCTTCTTATACTACTCATTTTTCTGCTACATCTTTGAATTCTTCTCCTTCTCCTTCTTATACTACTCATTTTTCTGCTACATCTTTGAATTCTTCTCCTCCTCCTTGTACTAGTCTCTCATTCTTTTTCTTCCCCTTCTCCTCTATTCTCCTACTCGTCATTCATCTTTTACCCTTTCCTCCTTGTACTCCCCTAATTCTTTTTCGTCTCCTACTTCATCTCCTCCTCCTCCCCTTAATCCTTTTCACTATTCTATCCATCTCTGATTCTTATTATCTTCCTCATTCCTCTCCATCTTTCATCCCTCCATCTCCTTCTAATTTTTTACCTCTCATTATACTTATTTTCTATTTCTTCTCACACTTATCCTTCTCTTTCTTCTCAATTATCTAGTTTTTCCTCCTCTTCTTCTTGTTCTCATTTTTTGAAAACTCTTCCTACATCTCCCCTTTCTCCTCCTACCTCATTTTCTTCTATTTCTCCCCTTTCTCATTCTTTTTCTCATCCTTCTCCTCCTTTCTCTTTGTCTCCTTCTCCCTCTCTTTTGTTATTATCTTTCTCTTATTCGTTTTCTCATTTTACTTCAAATTCTTCTCGTGCTTCTCTTCCTCATCCGCATCCTTCTTTTGTTTTGCTTCTCCTCACTCTCCTTCCTTAACCTCTCCCTCTTATTTTATACTCTATTTTTTCTCATCTCATTGCTTCTTATTTTTCTCCTTATCTCATACTCATTGATTTTCTTCTCCTCTGGCTTTTCATTTTTTGCTCCTCAATTTCCTTTTGCTCCATATTATCTTTCCTCTACATTCTCCTCTAATTTTTCTCCTCGCTTTCATTCAACTCCATCTCCTTCTTTTCTCTTCCCCCTCAAACTATTTTTTCTCCTTTCATTTTCTTCTCCTTCCTCTTCATCTACTTCACCTTCTCTAGATTCTCCTCTTCCTCTTTGTCTTCCTCTCCTCCTCCTTATGTCCTTATGTTTTTCCTCATTTTTTCTTATGTTCCTTCAAGTTTTTCTACTTATCATCCTTCTTGTGTTTCTCCTTCTCCTTCGTTTGCCTCTCCTCTTCACCTCTTCTTCTTTTTTTTATGTGCTTCGCCTCCTACTACTTGTACTCATTTCTCACTACTCTTGCTTCCGCTCATTCTCCTCCTCCACATCATTGTACTCCACCTTCTCCAATTTTTTACTCTCATTCTTCTCCTCCTTATCTCCTCCTTTTCCTTCTCATGCTTACTCTATCCGCATCCCTATCTCTTGACATCGCTTTCAACTTCTCCTTTCAACTTCAATTGCTTATATGCATCCCTTTTCATTCTCATTCTCCTTGACCCTCTCCTTTTTTCCCTCTCCATCCATCATCTTCTAGTCTCGTTGCTTCTTCTCTACTTTATTTTTCTTCTTCTTCTCCTCCTCATCTTCCTTTTGCTTATTATTTGACAACTAGACTCCTTCCTCGTCTTCTTTGAATTATGCTTCTTCTTTTCCTTCTCCTACATATCCTTCTTATTCTTCCCATCCTACTCTTGTTCATCCTTCATCTTTTCTTTCTACACGTCTTCTTCCTTCTATTTTTTCACTTATTCCTTCTCCATCACATTTATTAGTATCCTCCATTTCTTTGTACTTCTCCTCCCTTCATTTCAATATCACCCTTTGTCATCCTTTTCTTCATTCTCCCCTCTTCTTTTCCTTCTTTATCATTTGCTCCTCACTCTCCCTATCTTCTATTGATCATCATCATCTTCCTCCCCTCCCACCACCTTCCCCTCCTCATTTTTTTTCTGCTTATTCTCCTTCATCTTCCCCTTTTCCACTATATTCTTATGTTATCCTCCTCTTGCCTCTTTTCCTCTTCCTCCTCCTTTGACTTCTTTTAATTATATTCATTGTTCTTATCTTCATTTTCCTTCTTTTCTTTCTCCTCATCTACTCAATTTGCTTCTCCTCCACCTCCTTTCATTTATTTTTATGCTCCTCCTGCTCCCATTTCTTTTATTGAATGTGCTTCTATTCTTTTTGCTTCTTGTACTTCTCATTCTCCTCACTTCTACTTCACTTCATTCTCTTCCTCCTCCTCTACGTCCTTGTCCTCCACTTTCTCCTTCTAATCCTCCTCTTTATTGCTCATTCTTCTCTTCTCCTTTTCTTACTCATACTTCCTCTTCCCCCTTTCCCTTTTCTCCTTTCTACTTCTCCTCCTTTCAACTTCAACTTCTACACTTTCTACTTCTTCACCTCCTCATTTTCCATTGTCTCTCCTACCACTTATCATTATACTACCCTCACTTCTTCTCTTTATTTGTATTCTTATTCTTTTTTTCCTTGTCATCTCTTTAGCTCATTCATTTTGCTTCTTATTGTGCCAGTCCTAATCTCTTTCCTCACCTTCTCCTAGTTGTTTCTTCTCTTTATACTTATGTTTCTCCTTTGTGTTCTCCTTCTCCTCCTTTTTTCCTCCTCCTCTTTCTTATAATTTATTTCCTACTCTTCCTCATCCTCCTTATTCTTTTTTTCTTCCTTCCTTCTCCTATATCTCTTTCTCCACCCTCTCCCTCTCCCTTTCCAACTCCTCCTTGTCCCATCTCTTCTTTTGTTGCTTCTCATTTAGCTCCACATCATTCTCCTTGATATTTGTTTAATTCTTGCACACCCCCCCCCCCCCCACCCCTCCTTTATCCTCCTCTATATTTTGCTTATTTTTTCTCTTGTACCTTCTATCGTACTATATTGTATATGTATGATATCTTTCTCTTCTTTCTCACTTCTCATTCTTCACATTATACTTCTTATCCTCATCTTCCTTCTCCTTACCTACTCCTCTTCCTCCCTCTTCACTATCTCCTTTTTTTTTCTTTTTTTTCATCTCTTTCAATTTCTTCTCCTTTTGAGCTTTTTTTTGCCTTCTTCTAATGCTCATCCTTCGACTCCTCCCTCATCTCCTTTGACTCCTAATCCTCCTCATCCTTCTTTTTCATTTCCTCCTCTATTTCATTCTCATTTTACTTTTCTTTCTTTTACTTCATTTTCTCATATTATTGTTATTTCTCCTCTCGTGCTTCCTTATAATTTTTATTTTCCTTCCAATTATATTTTATCTACCTCTTCTTATTATGCTCATTCTTCTCCTTATCCCTCCCATCATCTTCTCCTTCTCCTCCTGCATCATCTTCTCTTTCTCCTCCCCATCCTCTTACTCATTCTTCTCCTTCCTCTTCTACCCCTACTACTCTTTATCCTCTCTTTTCTCCTTGCTTTCCTTCATCTCCTCCTTCCCCTCCTCATGTCTGATTTATTGTTATTATCCTATCATTCTCTCCTCATTCTCTTGCTTCTTATCATTTTCCTTCACACTTATTCTCTGTCATTTTCTTGCTATTTCTTCTTGTGTGTGTTCTCATTCTCCTCCTTGTTATTGTTCTCCCTTTGTGTTTCTCCTTTTCATTCTTCTTCAACTTCTCATTTTTAGTCCCTGACTTATCCTCTCCTCATTTTCCTTCTTGTTATATTCATGTTTCTTATCTTTCTCATCCTCCTCCTCCTTGTATAATTAGATATGTATATGTATATGACCATTAGATCAAATCAGCATAGAATGACATTGTTATATTTCTATATGTACAAAACCATTTATTTAAAACAATATTTTTCATATTAAAATGAGTCTAGTAATGGTTCATCTATTACATATCACTTAATAATGATATTCAATAATCAAAAAATATTAATCAACATTATATATCACATGATGTCAAAATCAAACCAGCAAAGCACACATTGTTAGATGTGTATATGTATACATGCATTTATTATATATCAATGAGTATCACATTAAAATTGAAGTCAACCAATGTTAGTTGTGTTAGTCACAAAACACACAATAATGGCATTAAAATTCATAAATCAACAATATTGATCACATAAACTTAAAATAAAATCAATATCGACTCACATGTTGTTAGATTATTATATATACACAACCATTTATTATATAACAACAAATCACATTAAAATAAAACTATCTAAATTATACATATCAAATACATCAGTTAATAACCATTATTCATATTCATAAATCAATAATTAATAATACTCATCACATGAACTTAAAATTAAATCACAATAGTCTCACATTTTGTTAGATGGGTATATGTACACAGCCATTTATTAAATAAAATCAAACTAACACCTACATAATATTAAATATCAATTTATGCATAAAATTATTATTTTTTAATTGTTTTGTATTCTTTTCTAAATAATACATATCAAATACATTAGTTAATAACCATTATTCATATTCATAAATCAATAATCAATAATACTTGTCACATGAACTTAAAATCAAATCACAATAGTCTCGCATTTTGTTAGATGGGTATATGTACACAGTCATTTATTAAATAAAATCAAATGAACACCCACATAATATTAAATATCAATTTTTGCATTAAACTTTTTTTTAAAAAAAATTTGTTATGTATTCTTTTTCCTTCTCATATTTTCAAACTCTAGATACACTTTTGAATTACTCACACATGCTCTTTCATTTTCATACTTCATATGCACTTCTGGAGCTACCTATACATGCACCTCTTTTTAAGAAATATTTTTTAAAGAGTTATATCATTTCTACTCATCCTATCATCTCCTCCTTATCCTACTCATTTTCCTTATTTTTCTCCTTCATCCTCTTCTTCTCCTCCTTTTGTTTCTCCTTCATGTTCTTCTCAACCTCCCCCTCTTGTGTCTTATAATTTATATCCCCTCCTCCTTATCCTCCTCCTATTCCTCCTAAACATTTTTCATCTCTTCCTCCCTCTTCTCCTACTTTGTCTTATTTTCTTTATGTTCCCATGCATCTTCCTCTTCTTATTCTCCTTATGCTTCACTTCATTTTCTCTTCTCCTTCTCCTTTTTATTCCTCGTCTTCTTCTCCTTATCCTTTTACTTCTCCCATATATCATTTTATTTCTTCTCCTTTTTCTTCATCTCCTACTCATTTTCCCTTTTTTTTTCTTATATTTCTTTTCCTTCTCTTTTTCCTCCTTTTATTTGTCCTCCTTCATGACCTCCTCTCTTTCTCCTTCTTTTTCTTCTCATTCTCATCCTCATTATTCTTCTTCTCATTCTTCTTATCCTAATCATTCTCCTCCTTTCTCTATATCAATCTCTCATTCTTTCCCTTCTCCTCATCCTTCCCCTTCTTCTCCTCGTCATGATCCTTCTTCATCTCCTCCCTCTTCATCCATGTTCTCTCTTCCCTCATATTTCCTTAATTGTTCTTCTTCATCTTATCTTTCTTCATCTTCTCCTTCACTTACTCTTCTTGATCATTTTTACACTTCCATTCTCTTCACATTCTTCTCTTCATACTTCCCCATCTTTTCTCCATCGCTATATCTACTCATTTACTTGTGCTTCTTATGTGTATCTTATACCTTCTACTTCTCCTCCTATTTCTCTTTTTCTTCTTCCTCATTCTTCTCTATCATCCATTTATGTTGTTTCTCCTCCTCCTCCTCCTACTCCTTTTTTGGGCTCTTCTCTGCCCTCCTCCTTCATCTTCTCCTCTTGCCCTCTCTACTTCCCATGCTCCTCCTTCAATGTATCCTCCTAATTCTTCTTACTTCTTTATCTTCAACTCCTCTCAATCCTTTTATTCCTCCTCCTCTGCACCCTCCTTCATCTACTTCTTTATCTTCTCCTTCTTATTTGCCATTAAATATTCCTCCCTTGTCCTCCTCTTGTTCTTGTTCTCCTTCTTATCCTACTATATATTTTCTCCATCTCATCTTTCTTCTCCTTTTTGTTCTACTTTTTCTTTTCCTTCTCTTGCTCCTCATTTTTATCCTACTTTTCCTCCTCCTCCCTCTCCTTTGTCTTCTACTCCTCATCCTCTTTTTATCCTTCCTTCATCCTTATTTTTGTCACTCTTTCACATTCCCCCTCTTTCTATTCATTTTTTTGCTTCTCATCCAAATTTATTCTCCTACTTCTGCTCATCCTTCTCGCAGTTGCCCACCTTGTTCTCATACTTCTCATCCTTCTCCTCCCACTTTTATATTTCTTGTGTTTCTCATTTTCCTCCCCCATATTATCATATTTTTTTTGCTTCATATACTTATCACTCTTTTACTTCTCATTATCTTACTTCTCATTTATGTCTCCTAGTTTCTCATCCTTCTCATTCTCCCACTCTTGTTTCTCCTCTACTCCTCATCATTGTAGTAATCCTTGTCCTTTTCTTCCTCCTCAATCTTGTCCTTCTCCTTCAATGTGATGATTTTCTCCCACTTCTCCTCCCCCCCACTCACAATTTCCAACCCCTCCTTCCCCTCCTCCTCTATAGTTGCCTCCTTTTGCTTCTACTTCTCATGGTTCACCTTCTCCCTAACTCCTTTTTTTATTCTTATTTTGCTACTTCTTTGCTTCCACTACCAATTATTCTCCTCATTATCCTCATCCTTGTCCTCTATCTTCAATTTCATTCTCATCTTCTCCTCCTCCCTCAATTCCATCTCCTATTCTCCACCTCCTCTTTCTCATTCTCCTCTTTCACCTTCTCTTTTTCCTTTTCGTCCACCTCCTACTCATTTTTCTCCCCCTAATCCCTATTTCTTTTTCTTTTCCTCCTTTTTCTTCATCTTCTTGTCCTCATGTTGCTTCTCCTCTTCCTCTTTTTCTCCTTCTATTTCCTCCCTCCTTATATACCTCCTCCTCCTCCTACTCATTTGGTTCTTATACTTCTAATTCTTCTCCCTATTCTCCTCATTTTTCTTCTCCTTTGCATCCTTCTTGTACTTCTTTTATTGCTCTATCTCTCCATCTTCTCATCATTCTCATGATTCTTCTCTTCCTCCATTCTCCTCATTTTTCTTCTTATCCTTCTCATTGTTCTTGCTTGTTTACTCTCATTCTTCTTCTCTTTCCCCGTATCATCGTCCTGCTCTATTTTCTCTCATTTTCTCTTTCTCCTCTTTGTCCTCATCCTCTATTTTTACCTATTTGTCCTTGTTATCTTTCTCCATCTATCTTATTCACTTCTTTTCCTTCTCATACTTCTCTCCTTCATCGTCTTCTTCTCCTCCTTTTGTTTCTCCTTCATGTTCTTCTCCACCTCCCCCTCATGTGTCTTCTACTTTATATCATAATCTTTCTTATTATTTTCCCATTGCTCTTTAAAATATTTTCATCTCTTCCTCCCTCTTCTCCTATGTTGTCTTATTTTTCTTACGTTTCTACTCATCTTCCTCTTCCTCTTCTCCTTATGCTTCTCTTCACTTTCTCTTCTCCTTCTCCTCCTTTTTCTTCCTCGTCTTCTTATCCTTATCCTTTAACTTCTCCCACGTCTGATTTTATTTCTTCTCCTCCTCCTTTCTCTTTTCCCTTTTGTTTTTCATATATTTCTTTTCCTTTTCTCTTTTTATTTCTTATATTTCTCCTCTTTCACCACCACATCTCTTTCTCCTTCTTTATCTTCTCTTTCTCCTTCTTCATCTTCTCATTCTCCTCATTCTTTCACTTCTTATTTTTCATCTTCCTAATCATTCTTCTCCTCCTTTATCTTATATCAATGTGTCATCCTTCCCTTTCTTCTTCTCCTGATCCTTATTCATCTCCTCCCCCTTCATCCTTGTTCTCTCTTCCCTCTTATTTCCTCAAGAAGTGTTCTTCATCTCATCTTTCATCTTCTCCTCCACTTACTCCTCTAAATCATTTTTACTCTTCTATTCTCTCCACATTCTTCTTCTCTTCATACTTCCCCATCTTTTCTCTACCACTATACCTACTCATTTACTTGTGCTTTTTTATCCTTATCTTATACCTTCTACTTCTCCTTCTCTCTCTTTTTCTTCTTCCTCATTCTTATCTCTCATCTATTTATATTGTTTCTCCTCCTCCTTCCTCTTCTCCTCCTACCCACTCTCCTTCCCCTTCTCCTTCAATAGATCCTCCTAATTCTTATCACTTCTTTATCTTCTCCTTCTTCTCCCAATCCTTTTATTCCTCCTCCTCTCCATCCTCCTTTTTCTACTCCTTTATCTTCTCCTACTCACTCTACTTCTTTTTCTCTTTCTTCTCCCGCTTCTCCTTCCTCTTCGTCATTATATATTCCTCCCTTATACTCTCTTTTTTATCATTCTCCTTCTTATCCTACTATATTATTTCTCCATCTCATCTTTCTTCTCCTTTTTCTTCTACTTATTTTTCTTTTGCTTCTCTTGCTCCTCATTTTTCTCCTAATTTTCCTCCTCCTCCCTCTCCAATGCCTTCACCTACTCCTCATCCTCTTTTTTTCCTTCCTTCATCCTTATTTTTTTCATTCTCTTTCTATTCATTTTTTTGCATCTTGTCCAAAATTATTCTCCTTCTCATCCTTCTCACACTTATTTCTCATACTTCTCATTTTTCTCCTCTTCCCCCTTTTCTCTTTCTCGTGTTTCTCATTTTCCTCCTCCATCTTATCATATTTTTGTTGCTTCTTATAGTTATCACTCTTTTACTTGTCATTATCTTACTTCTCATTTGTGGCTTGTTCTTTAGTATCCTTCTCCCAATCTTGTTTCTCCTCCTACTCCTCATCACTATCGCATCCTCATTCTTTTTCATCCTCCTTAATCTCATCCTTCTCCTTCAATGTATGTTGATTTTGCTCCCACTTCTCCTCCACACCACCCACCCCCCCCCCCCCCCCCAAAAAAAATTTCCAACCTCTCCTTCCCCTCCTCTATGGTTGCCTCCTTTTGCTTCTAGTTATCATGGTTCTTCTCCTCAACTTCTTTTGTTATCTTTATTTTTCTTCTTCTTGCTTCCACTCCTCATTATTATCCTCATCCTTATCCTTGTCCTCTATCTTCAATCTCATTCTCATCTCATTCTCCTCTTTCTCCTCCTTCAGTTCCATCTCCTACTCTCCACCTCCTCTTTCACCTTCTCCTTTTCCTTCTCCTCCACCTCCTACTCTTTTTTCTCCCCCCTAATACTTTTTTCTTTTTGTTTTCCCTCTTCTCTTTCTTCATCTTCTTTTCCTCATGTTACTTTTCCTCTTCCTCTTTTTCTCCTCCTCCTACTTCCTCCCTCCTTATATACCTCATTCTCCTTCTTCTCCTACTCATTTTGTTCTTATACTTATAATTCTTCTCTTTGTTCTCCTCATATTACTTCTCCTTTGCATCCTTCTTTTACTTCTTCTGTTGCTTTGTTTCTCCATCTTCTCATCCTTCTCATGGTTCTTCTCTTACTCCATTCTCCTCCTTTTTCTTTGTATTCTTCTCATTGTTCTTTCTCATCTTGTTTTATTTCTTCTATTTCTCCTCCTTCACCACCATATCTCTTTTGCCTTTTTTGTCTTCTTATTCTTCTCCTCCTCATTCTTCTACTTCTCATTTTTCTTATTCCTAAACATTCTCCCCCTCCTTTATCTTATATCAGTCTCTCATGCTTTCCCTTCTCCTCATCCTTCCCCTTCTTCTCCTCCTCCTAATCCTTCTTCATCTCCTCCCCCTTCATCCTTGTTCTCTCTTCCCTCTTATTTCCTAAAGTCTTCTTCATCTCGTCTTTCTTCATCTTCTCCTCCACTTACTCCTCTTAATCATTTTTACTCTTCTATTCTCTCCACATTCTTCTTCTCTTCATATTTCCCCATTTTTTCTTATAATTCTTATCCTTGTTCTCCTCATATTGCCTTTCCTTTGAATCCTTCTTGAACTTCTTCTCCTACTTTGTCTCCATCTTCTTTTCCTTCTCATGGTTTTGCTTCTCATCCTCCATTCTCCTCCTTTTTCTTCTTATCCTTCTCAATGTTCTTGCTCATCTTTTTCTATCTCAGTGTCCTTCTCCTTCCCCATGTCATCGTCCTATATTTTCTCTCATTCTCCTCTTCCTCTATCCTCAACCTCTATTTTTACCTATTTTTCCTCCTTGTCATCTTTCTCCTTCTGCCTTATTCACTTCTTTTCCTTCTCATACTTCTCTCCTCCTTCATGTTCTTCTCCACCTCCCCCTCATGTGTCTTCTACTTTATATCCTTCTCTTTCCTATTATCTTTCTATTCCTCCTAAATCTTTTTCATCTCTTCCCCCCTCTTCTCCTACTTCATCTTCTTTTTCTTATGTTTCCACTCATCTCCCCCTTCATCTTTATTTTATCTTCTCCTTCTCATTTTTCTTTGTCATCTTCTCCTTTTCTTCATCTCCTCCCCCTTTTCCCTTTTGTTTCTCTTATATTTCTTTTCCTTTTCTCTTGTTTTTTTTCTTCTATTTCTCCTCCATCATCACCTCCTCTCTATTTGCTTCTTCATCTTCTCTTTCTCCTTCTTCATCTTCTCATTCTCCTCCTCATTCTTCTACTTCTCATTTTACTTATCCTAATTATTATCATACCTCATTTCTCTTATGTCAGTCTCTCATCCTTCTCCTTCTCCTTCTCCTTATCCTTCCCTTTCTCTTGATCCTTCTTCATCTCCTCCCCCTTCATCCTTGTTCTCTCTTCCCTCTTATTTCCTTAATTGTCCTTCTTCATGTCACCTTTCTTCATCTTCTCATCCACTTACTCCTCCAAATCATTCTCTCTTCCCTTCTCCTGATCCTTCTTCATCTTCTCCCCCTTCATCCTTGTTCTCTCTTCCCTCTTATTTCCTTAATTGTCCTTCATGTCATCTTTCTTCATCGTCTCCTCCACTTACTCCTCTAAATCATTCTCTCTTCTATTATTCTCTTCATACTTCCCCATCTTTTCTCATTTAGATATGCTTCTTCTGCTCATCTTATAGCTTCTACTTCTTCTCCATCTTTAATGTTGTTCTCATCTTCTTCTCCTCCTTAACTTACATCTCCCTTATCCTTCTCCTTCTTCTTTAAGTACTCATTTTCCTTCTTCTCCGTCTACTTCTTCTCCTGCTTTTAGTTTGTACTCTTTCTCTCATGTCCCCTTATGTTTCTTATTTTTTTATTTCTATTTCTTTATCATCTTATGGGACCTCTTCACCAACGACACTCCTCTTGTAGCACTCAGCCTCACCACAGGGCATGTGGTAGCCACCTGCCCTATTAGTCCTTGTTGGACTTCTTTTTTTCCACTTTGAGGATGGATACCTAATCTTTTCTATGATGTTTCCTTCCTTCTTCTTCATTTATTTTACTGGTTCTTTTGTGGACCCCACTTGGTGCTCCATTTTTCAACTATCTTCTTGGTGTAAGCTCCCATCCCAATAGACCTGAGTTGTGGTCTTTTGTTGGACATTAATAAAATTGTCTTATCTTATCATTCTCCATTTGCCTCTTCTTTTCCTTGACCTCTCTTTCCTCCTCTTCATCCTTCCTCTACATCCTCTCCTCCTCATTCTTCTCATCTTATCCTTCTCTAATTCTTCTTCTTATCCATCTCATCTTTCTTCTTTTTTATCTCCTTCTCTATCTCCTCTTCCTCCTCATACTGTGATTATCCTTCTCCCTCTCCTCTTTGTTTGTCCTCTTCTCCTTCTCTCCTCTTCCTTTCATCATCTACCCTTTCCTTCTTTTCCCCATCCTATTTCTTCTATTTTTTTATCCTTCTTCTTGATGGGTTTTGTCTCCTTTTTGGTACCCCTTGTCTCCTTCTCTTTGGTACCCCTTGTCTCATTCTCTTTCTCCTCCTCTTCTCTTTCTCCTTGTCCTCCTCCATTGTATGCCCCTACTTTGTCTTCTTCTCCCCATTATTTTTTTCTCCTTGTTTTCCTTCATCTCATTCTCCTTCTGCTCTTCATCATGTCTTCTTATTCTTGTTATTCTCCACCTCCTTTTATATCACCCTCATTTTTATTCTCTTCATCATTCTCTTACTTCTCCTTATGCTTCTCATTCTCCTTCTCATGCTTCTTCTAAGTTTCATCTTCTCTTCATTCTCATTTTTATTCTCATTCTTCATCTTCTCCCTATTATGTATCTTCTCATAATCAGTGCATTTCTCCTACTTTTAAAACTCCTCAATTTGTTGCCTCTTTTTATGTTCTTCATCTTCACATGTTGCGTGATGTTAAAATCAAACCAACATAGTTACATATGCCAGTAGATGTGTAAATGTGCAAAACTATTATTATATAGCAAATGTTATTGCAATAAAATTAAAATTAAACCATGTTAGTTTTTTTTTATCATACAACACTAAATAATGACATTTACTATTCATAAATCAACAATCAAAAATATTTTATAAAATCCTGATTAAAATTAAATTAGCAATCTCGCGTGTTGTTAGATGGTTATATGTACACAGCCATTTAACATATAACAATTTATCACATTAAAAAAAAAACTAATTAAATCAGCAATCTCATGTGTTGTTTGATGGTTATATGTATAGAGCCATTTAACAGATAACAGTTTATCACATTAAAATAAAACTATCTTTACACCAATGAATATATACATTATTTTCACATGAACTTAAAATCATATGATTATAGTCACATATATCATTAGATGAATATATGTAGACAACCATTTATTAAAAAAATACAACAAAACATATATAATGTTAAATGTCATTTTGTACATAAAAAATGAAACCCTTTTTTTTCCTTCTACTATCTTACATTTTTAAACCTTTTATACACTTATGTGAATTCCTCACAAACGCTTTTTTATTTTTAGACTTCATATGCACTTTTCTGAGCTACTTACACAAACTCCTCTTTTTTAAAATTATTTTGCAAAGATTCGTAACATCTTTACTTCGACAATTATTTTTTCAGTATCCCCTTGAAAGATATTTTCCCTTCAATAACCCATGTTTCTTTCATTAGATTCATTCAAATATTCTTCTTTATTAGGATAACACACTATCCTTCTTTCATGTATTTTCCCATCATACCACTCATTGTCTATCAACCGTCATAATGTAACACAAAATCATAATTTTTTTAAAAATCTACAGTATATCATCTACTATTAATTTTTAATGCATCCAAATTTTTGGGAATCTCCTTATTTCTTTATTAAAATACCTTCATACCTTCTTTCTCATTTCTTTCAAAAAATAAAATTCTATGGTCCCTCCCTAATGCTTTTTTCCCTTTTCAATGTCATCATTCTTCAAATTTACACTCTTCTAAAAATTCTATAAGGATTCTTAACCTTGAATAAAATCAAGATTCCACTTAATAAAACTTCCCTAATCCCTATTGTACAACATATTATTAAAAATGTAATTTGCATACAAACATGTGAACCACTTTTGTTATTCTTTTACAACCCACTCATATTTTCTTTATGTGAACTTGTGCTAGTTACCTTTGTCATGCTCCTCTTTTGGAGATTGGTTTCTTAAAGTTGTAACATCTTCACCAATTCTTATTTCATTGTTTTCTTCCAAGAAGCTTTCCTATTTAAAAGACTTTCATATTTCATCACATTCTTTCAAATCTTCTCATTCAACATAACATAGTGTCCTTCTTTCATGTCTATCACATTATTGCTTGCATTCCCTACCAGCCACCTCAATGTAACCATTTATAATAATTTTGTTAATCTACAATCCTTCCTATCCTCTTATTAATATAGCATGCATCCCTTCACTTTTCAATTCTTTTTATTTTATCAAAAATAAATTCCTCCTGCATTTTCTCATTCTTAAAAAATATATAACTATCATGGACCTTTTCGTGGCACTTACTTTAATTTTCAAAGATATATTTCTTATCCAAGTTCACAAAGGACTCACACAACCCATTAAAGCTACACAGTTTTGTTTTAAAATAATTTCTCCAATAGCTCTTTGTTTTTATCAATTATTGTAGCTCCCAAGGGACTTACACCTTTTTATGAAGGGATTCCCATCATGTGTAGAAGATGTGCTGAAATAGTTCATTCGACTACACAATGTGAACTTGAGAAAACAAAATTAGTTTCATTGTTGTGGGTAGGTTCTTCTATTTTACAAAATACAATTTTGAAGAAATCTAATTCTCAAAGAAGCTTCTCACATGTGGGTTTTACAAATCCTTTGTCTCCTTCTCAGCCTATTTTGGTCTCTAGCGAGGGGATTTTGGGGGGTAAATTTCTCATTTCCACTATGGTCTCCCTAAATATTTAGGCTAATGTTGTTTTTGATAAGGCTATATATAGTTGCAGTTTATGTTGTCTCCTTGGCTATGATTGACCATATTTATGTTTCTCCTATGAGTATTGCTGGTCTTCCCTCTCAGAGAGTTGGGACTCCACTGTTGGACTTGTTGACTTAACAAGATGTAGTTGCTAAGGTCGGAGAGGGTTGGATTATGATGAAAGGGAAATAACCCAAGTTTATGACTTCTTTTTATATAACTCTTTAGTCCCAAAAGAGCATGGGCAAAGCTAAATCTTAATGGTTTCTCAAAGAGTGTATTGGGCTCAGAGTTGTCTACGACTTTTCCATTTGTTCTTGGTTACAAACTGGTTTTTTGTGCAACATTGTTTCATGTTGTGGGCCTACTAGTAAAACTCTCCTATTGGTCGTTGATCATTTCCTTATCGAGGACTTCTATTGAATATCTTATGTTACCATTTTGTAAAGGGTTTTAGGTCCCTTCAAAACCTAATTTGGTCATTAATAACATAGTTAAATTGCAAATTATACAAAAACTATTAAAAAAAAAATTTCCCTCTTCTCCTACCCTCTCACTCTTTCCTACATATTCACTTGAATGAGCTACTCTCACATGGTTCTCTTTGAGAGAAACTCTTGTCAAAGAGTTGCGACGTCTTACTTCATTTTTTGTTCCACTACCTTATTCCAACATAATTTTATTTCACAACACTTCCACTTCACCACTTAAATCCAACCTTCCCCTTCTTATGATAACATTGATTCTTTTTTTTGTGTCGTTTAGTAGCATACATTTCACTATCTACCACCTTAAGTTAATTTTTGTATCACTTTTTTGTTTTATCTACAACATTCCCTCTACCATGATTGATCTCTAATGCACCCATACTTTTTGAATTCTCATGTTTCTTTAACATATAATTTTTCATAACATCTCTCTTTTTTTTCCCAAAAATATGATTATCATCGCTCTTTCAAACATATTAAATATGCACAATCCTAAATACCATGATAGTTTCAAGATTTGATTGTAAAAGAAGATTCTCTATCAATTTTTTGTACACAATATGTTATCCATTAAAAAGATGATAGCTTCTCCTTATGCCCACATTCATCCTGATGATAGGGCATATCATGTGATCTAAAATGTTAATGCTAAAATAATTACACAAACAAATCCATAAACTATTGAAGTATCATAACTCATTTCATGACACGTCTTGTCTTCCTTTTCTAGGACATCTTTCTTCACACTTACAATATTCTACAAACTATTACCATTAGTTTTTCCATAACACTTCAAGTCTTCCTTTTCAAGAACATTTTTTTTCACTTACACATGCCTTTAAAGTTGCAATTTTCTACTTACAATAGTTTCTCTAATCTAAAGAGTACACCAAATGTTAAATAGTAAATTTGCATATGGTTACATAAACCAATTTTTCTTATCTTCTCCTACCTTCACATATTTTCTTACTTTATATACACCAATTGAAGAAACATTTGTCAAATAATTATATCAGCTTATAATTCTTCACTATCCTCTTCAAATAAGATTTTGTCTCTATAAGACACTTCCATGTGATCACATTCATTAGGAAAACATTATATCCTTGTTTCATGTCACTTACCATCATACCTTTCATTGTCTACCAACAACCTTAATGTAACTCTTTATCATATTTCCTTTTACATATAATGTTTCCTCTACTCCAATTAATTTCTACAACATCCATTTTTTCTAGACTACAATTATTTATTCAATAGTCTTTGCATGCTTTTGAACTTGTTTCCTACTATTCTACCAAATATATAATTTTGGTTCATATGTTCATGAAACTTTTGTATCTTCCTATTCAAGCATATCTTTCTACACTTTTATAATCTTCTACAAACTCTCAAAGGACTTAATACCCCTCTAAGTTACAATAGTACACTTGAATCAATTACAACAATCACAAGGTTACACATGTTGATAAATGGTAAAATATGGATTGACATTGAAACTTCTCTCATCCTTCTCCCCCCCCAATACTTATTTTATTCATATGTGCTTTTGTAAGTTTCTCCCATGCTCCTTTAGAGAAAGTTTGGTAAATAATTATCATGTCGTGATCGGTTCTTCTTTCACAATTACTTCCAACAGGATTTCCTTTCTTCAAGACTTTTCCATTTCATAACATTCATTCAAGTCGTCAAATTCATGAAATTTTACTCCTTTAGGATAACATTATATCCCTTTCATATTTTAGCGTTGCACCTTTCATTGTCTATGAGCCAATGTAATGTAATATTATATGCTTTTTATATATGTTGGATTCTTATTTCATCAAAAATAAATTGTACATGCTTTCTTTCCATTCAACTTCCAAGAATACAAATATTATCATATTATCAAGGTCTCCTAGTAACATTTCTTTAAGTTTCTTTCAAAGAAATGTTTCATTACTTTTCAAATCTTCCACAAGCTCCAAAAGAACTCACAAACCCCTTAAAATTAAAAGATTTTACTTACAGCAATTTCTCCAATCTCTCGGGCATATCATAATGGTCAATAGTAATTTGAACACATATATTTAAAGACTTATGTTCCATTTTCACCTACCTTCAGCTATTTTCAAAAATTATATACACTTGTGTGACTAACTTGTACATCCTCCACATTCAAATAAACTTTTGCGACAGAGGTTTAACATCTCACTTCATCATTTCTACATTTTCTATCATCTTCCATAATGATTTATTTTCGATATGAGTCATAAATTTCATCACCTTCATTCAAATCTACTCCTTTAGGATAAGGGTGTAACGTTATTTCATTTTGTTTACAATCATACCTTTCATTATCTACCAACTACACTAATATAATTGTGTACCATTTATAATTTAAAATGCAGCAATTTTTTGTATTCTAATTAATGTATAATGAATCCATTATTTTTTTGGATTCTTCTTTATTTCTTCAAAAATAAATTATTTCTACCATCATTCTCATAATTGCTCTCCAAAAATGCAATAATTACTGGTATCTTCATAGTGCTCCATGTCTTCATCTTCGAGGACATCTTTCTTCACTTTTGCAATCTTCTAAAAGCTCTCCAAGGTCTCAAACTCCCCCTTAAAAAAATTAAATTACTATGATTTTTCCAATCTTTAGTGTACAACATAGTGTTACACAATCATTTGTACATTGGTATTTAAACCTATTGTTCATATTCTTTTTATATTGTGATATTGCTCTCAGGATTGAATTCTGTAGGTTTTGAGTCAAACTCATTGACCCATGTATCATTAGTAGTGATTCACATATGAATCCATCTCTCATGAGAATAAATGGAACACTTAGCACTCAATGGATCTAGGTGATGCTCACACAGGTGAAGCATCAGCACTTCCTGGGAGGTCACTCGTCCTAGTACTACTCCAACTTGAGCGCACTTAACTATGGAGTTTCCTCCATTGTTAAACCCACTCTATTTTCAACCCCATTTGTAAAACCTTCACCAAGTTTTGTGCCTCATGAATCATTAATTAGAAAGCCCCTTAATCTCATCAATTGATAAGTATGAGGGATTTTCCACAGCAAGTCAATTTTTTATATTGCTATAAGGATTTAACTATGCAGTTTTTGAGTCAAACTCATCGACCCATGTATCACAAGGAGTGATTCACACATGATTCCATCTCTAATGAGAATAAATGGAACACTTAGGACTCATTGGATCTAGGCGATGCTCACAAAGGTGAAGCACCAAGACTTCCCAAGAGGTCACCCATCCTAGCGCTACTCTAGCTTGAGCACACTTAACTACAGAGTTTCTTTTTGAATTTTCTTACTTTGTATACTATTGTGTACCTTCTCCCACATACTCCTTTGAGGAAATACTAGTCAAATAGTTGTAATATCTTATTCATTTCCTCCTTCCTTTTCCTCTTCCATGAAGATTTACTTTTTGCAAGATTGTTGAACTTTGTCAAATTGCTTCTAGTCTTCTCCTTTAAGGTAACATTGTTTTCTTCTATCAACTTTGTAAGGCAAGTGACATTTCTTCTGACATTTTTTGAAAATTATTTGTGATGCCTTCTTTTGCAACAAGGGTTTCTCGTGTTTGTTGGTGACTGCTATCAATTATGGTGTTGGGATCATCGATGTGGGGGTTGTCAAAATCAAATAAGCCTACAAGCACCTCCCCTATTTTGTCTTTGCAAGCCTCTACCTCGTTTTCTAGGGACCTTTTTTCCTCTGTGGGAGTTTTATGGCCTCCTCTAATATGCATTGGTGGTGGTGTTTCATCATTAAATGGTCATTCCTTAAAGATTGTTTTCTTTTTGTTTTGTCAACGTCATACATGTCAATGTCTACCAACAGCCTAAATGTAACTCTTTATCATTACTTCCTTTGTCTACAACCTTTTCTCTACTTATTATCTTTGTATGTTATTTCTTTTTTGGGTTCTTGGTTCTCCTAATATTAATTATTTATATATTATCTCTCTTTTATCTCCCAAAAATACTATTCTTATCTATCCTTCATTATGATTTTGGTCATCCTTTTCAAGTGCCTATTTCTTCACTTTTCAAATATACTACAAACACTTAACTAACACAAGCACCACCTTTAAGTTCCACTTGTATCAGCTACGCCCACATGCTCCTTCAGAGAAACTTTTCTCAAAGAGTTGTAACATCTTATTCAATCATTTCTTCTTTTTCTATATTGTTCCAAGAGAGTTTCCTTTCACAACACTCATCTATTTCATTGCTCTTATTTATGCTAGCATTGTTTGACTTTTTTTAGCATCGTACCTTTCATTGCCTGATGACCCCCTCATTGTATCACTTAATCATATGTCTAACTACAACATTTCCTCTACTTTGATTACATTATATTGCTTTCCTCTTTTATGGATTGTCCTTATATCTTAAAAAATGAACTCTTCATGCCTCTTTTTTATCATCAATATTTTAAAAATATGATTATCATCAATTGCTTCATGATGCTTCTTGTCTTTATCTACAAACACTTGTTTCCTCACTTTTGATGTCTTCTATAAACTTTCAAATGACTCACACAAAAAAGTCACAAGATTTCATGTACAACAATTTATTCAAACTCCAAGGTACAACATAATGTTAAATGGAAATTTGAACTTGATATTTGAAACTAGTTTTTGCATCTTTTCTTGCATGTTGCTCTTTTAAACAAACTATCATCAAAGAGTTGTAACATATTACTTCATCTTTTATTTAACTATCCTCCTCCAAAAAGACTTCCTTTGCAAAGGATTGTTCCACTTCATCACCTTCCCCCCTTCATTAGGATAACAATGTATCCTTCTTTCATGTCTTTTATTAGCATACATTTTATTGTCTACCTACCACCTTAATGTACTTGTTTATCTGATGCAAGAGGATCCTGGGAGTAAGAGCAATCTTGCATCACCCAAAAATATTTCCTTAATGTTTATTAAATAAGGGTTGCCTCACTATAAAGTTGTTTGTGGACGCTTTCTATTTAATAATTCAATCATGCTAGCTTCGAATGGTCTCATGTCAAAGGTGGAGGTTCATCTTGGATACATCAACGTGTCAATTGAGATTCATTGTCATATCATGAGTATTCATGAAGTTATTGCATATTTTTGGTGTGTAATTTTGGTACAAAAACTTTGGGCTTAGTTTCGAAGGCCTTAGGGGCTCCGGATGGGCTCCAAAATGAGGCTGACTAGAGTTTGCATAAGTCAAGCCTTGTAGATCAGAAGTTGAGGATTTTGTAATGGGGTCATGATAGCCAAACGACTCAATGGTTCACAAGTTATGGTCTTTCGAGGTTGGGCCACCCAACAATTTCCAAAAAAAATGTCATAATTATTTCGAGTCGACTCTATATGTAATTTTAAGGTTGGTTAGCCTCAAGGGTTAGGGTTTGATGCCTAGAACCATCCCGCGCGGTGTAAAATTGCCTCATAGATTGTCTAGGACCACTCTCGGTGATAGTTCACAGCTCTGTCTTCAAAATTATTGCAAGGAAGGCGTCCATGTGGGTTTGCGTGTTGTACTTCAAATTTCTATAACGACGCATTTGTGGAGATAATAAGAAGCCCATTTTTTTCTCACAAATTTTTTTTGTTTTTGTATTTATGTTATCATATTTTATTTTATCTACAATTGTTCCTATAACTAATATATATTACATCCATTTTTTGTTGTGCTCCAACTTTAATACCCTTAATCTCTTGGGTACAACATAATGTTAAATGGTAAACTTTCAATAAATATTTAGGCCTATTTTGCCCCTCCTATTAAAGACTTGAATATTTTGACGTTTTCTAGACCCTAAGGTTTCTCTTTCAAAAAGGTGACCAGAGTAAATCTAGAGTAATCATCAATTAACCATGTATGAAAACTTCATGCTCGCATTTTTTTTTGTGTTAGTCCATAAAGGTCTATATGAATGAGTTAAAATGGCTTGGATGTTGAACATTCCTTTTTTTGAAAGGCAACCTTTCTTTGCTTGCCATGTTTGCAATTAATGCAAACGGTGTTTATAAGTATTGAGAATCTTGGCATATCTCTTACTATCTATGTATTATCAAAATTATCGACATTCTCAAATTTGATGCGGCTCATACCTCCTATGTGAAAACATAATTTCGTATTTTTTCCCACAAAACATATTTTTCCTCTATTTCATTTACGATATAGATATTATCAAGTGACATGTATGTCTCTATGATGAGCACATGATTATTCTAGGGGAGGGTGTAAATCTATATAACATTAACTCTTATAAAAGTAAACAATCAATATAGCATCATTTATGTAATTTCAACAATAATGCACATTAGAACAAGATAATAAAAAATTTCTCAAACTCTCTTTCATTATATTTCTCTCTTCCTTTAACATCAGTGGAAAAGGGATGTTTGTGTAGCATGATATTCACAAATGCATCACTAGAAACATTTAATATATACTCACACTTAATGTCACAAAAATTTTCTTCTCCCATTGTTGGAGATTCTTTGGTGCTCCCCTTTACTTTAATACTCCTCTTTATCTAGTTCTTCAACCTTTAAGTTTTGGTTTACTTGGGTGACATGTTTAATCTACGATTGTATTAAAAAAATTGATTAGCTCCTTGAGTTTCACTAGTAGAACATTTTGTCTAGTTATCCATCACTCTCGAATGCTTTACCTTGTGTCCTTAACAAATTTTCTTTGAGGTGGCTCCTACTTTAATGGGACTTTCAAAAGTATCATCTTTGGTTTACTTGGGTGACATATTTAATCTACGATTGTATTAAAAAAATTGATTAGCTCCTTGAGTTTCACTAGTAGAACATTTTTTCTAATTATCCATCACTATCAAATGCTTTACCTTGTGTCCTTAACAAATTTTCTTTGAGGTGGCTCCTACTTTAATGGGACTTTCAAAAGTCTCCTCTTGATCATAATATTCTCACTATCTAGAATAGGAGTTGCACTCTCAACTGATGCACTTACATTGTTACTACTATCTTCGTCCTCCACTAGAAGTTAGTTTCTTCCATTTCTACTTGCAAATGAAGTGGAAATTTTGCTAGAACATTGATTCTTTGTGTATCCATACAGAAAACAATTGAAACACTTACCATACTTGTTTGCACTTCCTCTGCCTAGACCTCACAATTTCTTCTACCTCTATTGAAAGGCCTTCTCTGCCCTCTGAAATTATGTCCATCTCTCCTACTATACTCACCTCTAGACTCTATGCACTAACTCTCATCATTCCTAATACGTTATCCTTTGCCAAAATTCCCTCTACCCCTACTGATGTTCCTACCTCATCTTCCTTTGTTACTATGATCACCCCTCCTTTTGAGTTTGTACTCAGCCCTGATGGCTAGTTGGAAACACTTATCCACAATTTTCAGAAGTAACAAACTAATTTCATCTTGAATGTTATATTATAGTCCATTCACATACCTGACTACTAGCTCCTTTTGGTCTTCATTATGGTGTGTTTGCATGCTTAACCTCTAGAATTCCTCTATTGATGGGAACACAACCCAAGCACAGAATGGACACAACAGGAAAAGGGAAATTGTATTAACTATGAAAATAAGCTAGTACATTCAGTACAGAGAAAATAGACTTCATAACATGCCCTAAGGGCTTACAATAACATAAATCTGGAGATAATTTCTCCTTTTAGTACCTCCTCTCAAACTCCACTCTGAATTGCCTTTTACAATGCCAGAAATGTCCTTAAATAGACCCCGGAGGGTTAAGGACTTCAAATACATTCTAGAAAGTGCTAGTAGGCATCCACCAACCAAGTAGAAGGCTCCAGAAGCCATGTTAGAAGTTGACACAAATCTTGAAGAATCCAAAAACGGTAACCGAACTTCCGGGAGGCATAACTTTTGAATCGTAGCTTCGATTGACGAACCGTTTACATTTCTGAAAAGCTCTCGAAGCGCTCTATAGCCCTATGGACGAGCTTAGCTCTTCCCCCATTTTTTGACCCTTTTTGAGGTCATTTAATGCCCCTAAAATGACTTTGAAGCATTATTAGGAGGTCTCTAAAACTTGAAAAACTGCGATAACTTTCAAACCGTGGGGCCTTTTGACCTGATTCTTTTTCTGGAATGCTCTAAATTAAAATTACATTCATTTGGCCAATTTACACCTCCTAGTTCAACAAAATGATGGCTCAATTACATACTCCTATTTTTTTGGCATTTACACGTATCCCAAGGTGTTCAAATACTCTATCCTAAAACACTGATAGTGGAACTGTGAGAGTTGGAACCTTTATTTGACCCAAATGGGTATCCAAAAATGAAAACACATGAAACAGAAACTAAGTCTAAGTACATTTTTTTGGGTGACACAGGATTGCCCTTATACCTCTGGATGCTCCTGCATCAGACACCCTGGGTAAATTGAAAAGTAACCCTGTCACTTTATGGATGGTAGAGGAAATCCCAAATGGGAAACCTCAACTACTAAAATCCAAGTTGAGTCCTCGATTGGTCGTCCTTTCCACTTGACCAAGTACTCTTCATACTGCCTGTTTCTGGTACTTCTACCCACATGATGATCTAGAATGTCTTCTATCTCCTCCTCCTTAGAAGCAGGAATTGGACATTGCTCTAACACCAGCTCCTCATCTGCACCATCATCATGATACTCTGTTAAGTCTGCAATGTTGAAAATAGGAGAAATGTGAACACCATTTGGCAGCTCCACCTCATATGCATTTCCTGATTCATGTTTCTTCAGAATTTTGCAAGGGCCAAATTTCTTCATTTTCAGCTTGTTGTAAGTACCGACTGGAAATATTTCTTTTCGTAAGTGCACCATGACTAGATCCCCTACTTGGAATTCCTTATGTCTTCTCCTTTGAGCAGCCCTAGCTTTATACTCTTGATTCATCTTGGTAATGTGTACTTGAACCTCCTTATGTAGACGCTTGATATGTTCAGCAAATTCTTCAGCTTCAGCACTTGTCCTTTCCCCTTGCTCTATCTTCCTCAATTCTGGCGCAATCCTCGGGCTACTTCCATATACAATGTGGAATGGTGATCTACCAGTACTCCTATTTATAGAATTATTGTAAGCAAACTCTGCTTGTGGTAGAATCAAATCCCATCCCTTGGGCTTATCCCCAACTAAACATATCAGCAAATTGCCCAGACTTCTGTTTACCACTTCTGTTTGGCCGTCGGTCTGTGGGTGATGCGTGGAACTGAATTTCAAGTCTGTTCTCAACTTCTTCCACAATGTCCTCCAGAAATACCCCACAAGTTTAGTATCTTTGTCAGAAACTATACTCCTTGGAAGACCATGTAGTCTTACCACCTCTCTGAAAAACAAGTCTGCAATATGGACAACATCATGAGTCTTGTGGCATGGAATGAAATGTGCCATTTTGGAGGACCTATCAACCACCACAAATACTGAGTCATTACCCCTTTGTGTCCTTGGCAATCCAAGAACAAAATCCATACTTATGTCCTCCCATGGCCTTGATGGAACAGGCAATGGCTGTTATAGTCGAGTATTGTGACTAAATCCCTTGGCAACTTGACAAACCTAGCAACTCTGTACAAACTTCTTCACATCCTGTGAAATTTGAGGCCAAAAATAATGTTCTCTAAGAATGGAAATGGTCTTATCTTGACCAAAATGTCTTTCCATCCCTCCACTGTGTTTCTCCTTAATCAGATTTTCCCTCATGGAACTCCTTGGAATGCACAATTGACTACCCTTGAACAACATGCCATCCTGAATCAAATAGTCTAACCACAGGTTCTATCTACGTGAGTGTTAAAGTCCATACACCAAGATATGCAAAAAAATTGTATGCCAAGAGATATTGTGAATCCCATACAGTAAGAATGGCTTTCAAAATCTATACCCCTATTGGATTCCTGAATCCCGCACACCAAAGTTACTTAGAGTCCATACGCTAGCAATTTTTAAATCCATACGCCCATGTGCCAAGTTGGTATTAGACTTTATAATATCCACAAAATCAAAGCCTCCAAACACCATACGGTAAGCGGGTTAAAAAATCAACTCTATGAAAATTTGTATAGTGGAAAAATCCGTACGCCAATCTCTAGCATCCAAAAATCCATACAGTACAAATTGTCAAAAATAATGTCTTCAAAAAAATTTGTACATTTGCCTACCTTATTGAAATCCGTACGCTGTATGAGATGAAGTCATATGGTGCAAAACCTT
This sequence comes from Cupressus sempervirens, assembly GCA_028749045.1. Taxonomy (NCBI): domain Eukaryota; kingdom Viridiplantae; phylum Streptophyta; class Pinopsida; order Cupressales; family Cupressaceae; genus Cupressus; species Cupressus sempervirens. The sequence continues at coordinate 801,801,600 of CM053783.1, read as the reverse complement.
TCCTTTTCCAAGCCATACGGTGGGTAGGCTTTTAGAATCCATACGCTAGGTGGCTTTAAAAACCTATACAATGATTGTGCTTAAAAAGTCTGTATGATGGCTTCTCCCTATAAGCTGTACAGTGACTGGGTATTCCAAAACCTGTACGGTGACATTCTCAAACTTTTTCTTTTTCTTTTCTTTTCTTTTTAATTTTTTTCTTTTCCTTTTTTTTTTTAAATTTTAAATTTCTTTCTTCAATTGCTCATTGACGAGGGACTATTCCTTTCAAGATAGATTTTTAACTCTAACCCATTCACTGTGTCCGATACTTCCTTCCCGTCAAGCGTCCATAATTTGATCTTGCCATTATCACAAACTTCTCGTATCTTGTATGGTCCTACCCATTTGACTCTGAACTTGCCTGGCTTGATCTCGTTCCGACCATCATACTTCAACACCCACTATCCGAGTTGAAACTTGTGCAGTTTCAAGTGCTTATCGTGCCACGCCTTACACCTATTCTGTGTTACCTTTGTGTCCCCTTGTGCCTACAATCGTCGCTCATTAAGTTTATTTAAGGTACACGATCTCTCCATCCAATTTTCCATATCGCGCAGTTTGTTCCCAAAGCTTGGTACCATGGACTCCATCAGCTGCCCCTTCTTGTCATCAATAACACCTCCACTCTGTACTGCTGCAACTTTTATTAAACCCTTTTTGTTTCCTATGCAGACCGTATGATGTGTCTTTCGTGTTGCCGGCACCTTTCTTCTATATCTGTGGTTTGACGTAACACTTTCTTTCTGCATGGTCGTACGATGGAATCTTTCCTTCTTCTGGGTTCGTACTGTGTGTTCTTCCCTTTAGCTTTAGCCGTAACCGCCTTTCCTTCTTTTGCTTCTTTGTATTCCTTCAAACATTCATTTCTTTCTTCTTTCTTACCTTCATCAACCCTTAACATATTGTAGCTCGAAAAGAGCTCGTAATCCTTCATTTGCCAGTGAAAAAGGTCATTCAGCGAGTCTAGATCGTCCTCACTAGACCCTCCTTCCAATCTCAATACTCCCTCTTTATCAGGTTACATTCTCTTCTTCCCCTCGTCATCATTCTCGCTTTCACCTTCTAAGTCTAATAGTGCTGCCTCCTCACCTACCATTTGCGTGTGCAGGTCAATTATGAATCTTCTGCCTCTGCGCTCCATTGAGAGAGTATTCTTCTTCCAGTCATGCTTAAACCTTGCTTGCACTAGCCATCCACGGCCTAGAGTAGCATCGTATCCTTTCCGTTTCAGTGGGATCACGACAAAGTCAAACAAGGATGATTTTGTTCCAATCGTCACAGGTTGTGCTATCAGGACTCCAAATGGCTTGATTCTATGTTGATCGGCTGTTAGCAGCTAGAATGTAGGTGGCCACAATGTTTGCTGCCCCAACTTTTTCCAAGTGTCCTCTAGTAACACATTGACACTGGATGCTCTGTCCATAATCATTTTTGTCAACACAGTCCTGAGAATTCCCATTTCGACGAGAGGGCCAACAGCATTGGGTCTTTCGCACTTGCACCACTTTGTTTCCCCCTTCCCTATTTTGCTAGTAGCTTAACAGTTGGAGCTATATTCATGAGTGCCATATGGAGTTGAGGCATAGTGAGCAACAGATCATTTATCTTGAAGGTTACCTCAGTTTGTAATATTTGTCGTACGATGTTCTGTTTTGCGTAGTTCCGTGTGGAGGTCCAATCGTATTCTTCAAGTGTGTTGTTTCTACCTACATTGCTTTCTAGATCTCTGCTCATGCTTCCTCTAGTCTCTTCTTTTCTCCTACCGAGTTTGGGTACACTTTCGCTTACTTCTGCGTGATGGCCAGAACCTCTTCTTTGTTCATCCTGACAATGATCAAGTTTACTCTAGACTTTGGGCACTTAGCATCTTCATGATCGCCAGGTCCACGCCATCGACATAGCAACTTCGATTTGTTCGCCGTTGTGCACTCTCGAGTGAAGTGACCCCACAAATTACATGCGCAGTATTGGACTATCGACCGACCATTTGCATCATACTGGATTCAACTCCTCCCACCATTATTGTTGTTGCCGCTATTGTTATTGTTGTTGTTTTGACTGAGCCAGTTGTTTCTGTATCCGCCCGATGTGGCACCTTCCATACTGGTGTTCTCGCTCCCTCCTGACGCGGATGCTTCCTGCGTGAGGATTACTTGCTGTGGTGCTCTTGATTTCAGGTTGAAAGGGCATTCCTTTATCAAATGTCCCATGATCTGACAAATCTCACAAATTCGATCTTTTGGGCAGGATCCCTTCGTATGGCCTTCTTTCTTGCACTTCATGCACCATAGCTCATTGCCTTTCATCTCCTTATGCATGTTCTTGAACTCCATCATTCGAATCATGTCCTTTTGAAGAGAACAGACCTTCTTGTTGCTGCCTTCATCATCACTGCTATCTTCTCCTAAAGGTTCGTCATCATCTAAATCGGACGAGGTACACTTCTTCTTTGTCTTTTTCTCACTTTCAAGGTTCATTGCCCGATTGTATGCTTCAGTGTATGTTGATGGTGGCACAATCTTCATCTTCTTTCGCAGCTTTGGGTGAAGGCCTTCAATGAACCATCTCTTTTGTAGCCCATCAGCCGACTTATTCTCCATCTTATTGATCAGGTCCTTTAACTTCCTGGTGAAGACTCGAACTGTTTCATTCTTCCCCTGCTTAGTATTGAATATCTCCATTACAATCTCATTATCGTCGCACAATATTTGAAATTCTACAATAAATTCCTTCTTAATATTATCCCAACTATTTAACTTTTGTGGATCTTTTTCAATAAACCAATCAATCGCAACACTCCGTAGGGTAGTGGGAAATTGTCAAATCCATTTGTTTGTATCTATTATGCCATTCGCCCTCCAGATCGTTTCACATGTTTTATAATGTTGGATCGGATCGGCGGTTCCTTCACCATCAAATTTAGGCAACTATTCTTTTGGTCCTGCCATTATTACTAGATGTTGTGGGTTTTGTTGTGTACCTGCACTGTTTTGCACTCCCATGTTGTTTTGTACTCCCATGTTGTTTGGCACTCCTGCACTATTCTGAATACCCGCGGTGTTTTGTATACTTGTACTGTTCACACCCGCGCTATTCTGCACACATGTGTTATTTCCAACACCCACGCTATTTTTGACTCCCGCACTATTTTGTGAGGGGTTTTCATCAATTGAAGTTGTATGTTCTAGAGCTATATCTCGGACGAAGAGTTCACTCCACGCTCATGCTCCCTCGGCACTCTGAGTCGTGCAAGTCAATCCCATTCCATCTGAATTCTCTTCCCTCGATGTATACAGGTTCAAAAACTCCTCCCTTGCTTCTTCCACCAAATCGAGCCACTAGCGAGTCTCTTCCAACAATTTTCCAGTGCTTCTGTGTCCGTCGGTAACTTGCTGAAATCTTCGTCTGCGTTCAGCCTATTGTGCCAAAATTAAATCCTCCTGCACTGCACGTAATTCGTCCTTTTCCTTCAACTTATTCTTATTCTTGTTTAATTGATTGGGCATTTAGACTTCATCCGTCTATCGACGTACCAGGTACATCGGGCAATGGCACCAAATGTTTACCACATAGATTAATTGATTGATGCACACAGACAATAGATGGAAATAGCAGAACTTCTTCTTTTATTCACATATGCCAAGATATTACATTATGCTTGATTTGATGATTTACAATGATCCTGAAGGGTGTATAAATACTTTTCGAAGAACCTTCCCAAAGGGGTCTGTCGGCTACATACAAGAACCTTCCCTAAGGGGTCCGTCGGCTACATAACAAGAACCTTCTCGAAGGGACTCGTCGGCTACACAATATTTACCTACGACATAATTCTCCACCCGTAGTGTGAGAGACAAATTGATGAACAAATCCCTTGTTTCCTCAATCCAACTTAATTTTTGTCACGTTTCTTCTATCAAGTTCTCACTAATCCTCACCCGTATACGATTATGCAAACTTGGTTCCCCATCAGTCATTGCACCTCTCGTGGCACCGTGGTCACCCTGCATGACACCACCATCCCCTTCGGCAAGTTGTCTAAGCCTTTACCTCCATTCGACTTGTTGCACAAGGATTAAAACCTAATGTGCAAAGTATACAACATCATCATTTTGCACTTTTCTATTTCTATCCTCATTTAATTGGTTTGGCATCAATTCAAAATATCATAAATAACAAAGAACACTTTTTATTTATTTATAATCTCCTTTCATCATGGGTTATCTATGCGACTGTTACAAAGTTACAAGTGCACTTCTTCTTCACCATTCCCAAGGCCTAAAGCTCATGGGTTGGACCTCTGTCGGGTCTCATCCTGTTCCTCTTCTTCCTAATCGTTAGGTTTGAAAAAGTTTCTCAAAATTTATTGCGGACATTGGTCCCTCCCGATTTCCTCCCTTCGCCTAGCCTGTGCAAGCCATCCTTAGGGGAAACTTGTGCAGAAGTTGCTCTGTCACAGGACTCACATTCAAATCATTGCATATAGTGTCCTTACGAACTTCTACACGTATAGCTTCTCTCTATACGAATGTTTCAATCATTGCTTGAAACAATATTTAGAAGTTTTCCATGAGCATGTGCTCGCCTTCAAACAACTTGATCACTCCATCTTCATTAGTTCCAATATTCTTTGATACAAGTATTACCAATTATTCTACGTATGTCATTCCAAATTCAAGCGAGCAATGACAAATAATGTTTATCACTTAGGGTAAACTGGATTGATACATGCTATAGTAACAAGATATACGGCAGAACACAAAGATACGTGTATTGCTTTTGGAACCAGATATATATTTCATTAATGCTTCAGTGCTTCAAATACATCATACACCAATACACAAGATAGATAGCAATCACTAATACTGAATGCATCCTATCTCCCAATGAAGAGTGTGCATAAAGATCCCAAAGGGGTGCGACCCAACTGTCACATCATAATAGAACACCCTTTGGTTGCTAACACACACCCTTAACACATGTTTTACCAATCAAGATAGCATAAAACACTTTTTCCAACAACAAAGGTTGCCCTTGATGAGGAGGCCTAGATTACAGTAGGTAGGAATTAAAAGAAAAGAACATGGAAGATTAGGTCTTGGCCTGAATTCAAATTGCAGAAGGAATTTGGCTCTACCAATCCTCCCTCATCAGCTGTAAATTACAAACAAGAAAACACTAATAAATCATTCAAGATTGAACAGTTAGAAAAAGGATATATCAATAAAACTGTGAAAAATGTGTCTTTCAATGAGAAGGTAGAGGTCTTGGGTCAAGAGAGGAAATTTTTTATAGACTCCTTCCCTCACATTCGGCCAAGTATCCCATCACTAAATTCTAACAGAATGAAAGGATAGTCGCATTGCTAGAAATTGAAGCGGTATTACTATTAAGTAATATATACACTAAGGGTTTCTGGTGACATTGTGAAGAATGTGAAACATTTGCTTTCTGGAGCAGCCCCTTGTCTTCCATGAAGAGAATTGTAAGGTGGATGTATGCGGCCTTCAACGAACAAGTAAGAATTACTAACCTTAATAACAATTTTATCTACTTTGATTGTAAAGATATTAAACTCAAAAAACCACTGTTAAATGGATTGCCCATTTTTTCAAAGGACATTGTTTAAATTTCTTTAAATGGAAACCCAATTTTAGCTTGGAATCCTTTTCTAAAGAGATAGCTCTAAAATGGGTAGTTATCCACAATTTCACAATTGAGTTTATTACAAAGTTAGATACTTCTACACATCAGTAACCTAATGGGAGGGTTGTAGGGATAGAGACCACTTTTCTTGAATATTCATTAGTCAAATTCCTAATTAAATCTCAAATAGGAGTAAAAAAATTTAAAGCATTAATAATTATTACGAATAACTCCACATACCAATTTTAACCAGAATTATATATCGGAAATATTAATGGCATACATTTATTCATAGAAGGAAAAGATAGGGCAAGAAGAGACACTCGGTGTCTAATTGAACCTAGAATGACAAATTTGAGTTTTAGATTTACAGTACCTGTTTCACAATATTTGAAGATTATATACCTAAGGGGGACTTAGTGAATCTAGAAATGGAATTTGAAGATTTAGAGAATTTAGTGAAGGAATTTATTAATTATTATAGAGATATTTTGAATAATTGGGAATCATCCAATTCAATAGCCCAACAAAAGATGTTGAGGACAACCCCTAAATTAATCACTGTAGAAGATAACAAACTTATGAACAAGAAATTTACCATTGAAGAAATTAAAAAGCTCTCTTCCAACTCAATCTAGAATAATCACCTAGACCAAATGGTTTCCAGGCTTTTTTTTTCCAAAAATGTTGGGACAACCAAGGCTCTGATCTTTGGGAAGCCATTGAAGCCACACTAGAAACTCTGGAAAGCTATTGAGAGAAATCAGTATCTCCTTCCAAAGAAGGCCAATTATGAAGAGCTAGGAGACTTTAAGCCCATGGCAATGTGTGATACTATAGACAAGATATTGTCTAAAGCCCTTCCTAATAGGATGAAGATTTTATTATTAAGGCTAATATATGAGGAATAGAGAGGATTTGTTCCAAATCGGCCTATATTTGATGATATAATAATAACTCAACAATTAATTGATTTGGCTCAATTTAGTGAGGAATCATGTAAAGTTACATATTCAAAGCATTTGGTTTTTCAAAATAGTGGATAAATCTATTTTAATTGCATTTCAACCCCAAATATTGTTCTTCTTATAAACAAGACCCCAAAAGGCTTCTTCAATATATCTAGAGGTCTTAGGCAATGAGATCCAATCTCCCCCTTTTTTATTATAATCATGGTTCACACCTATTATCGAGAAATTGTTTAGTTAGTTTGGTGTAACCGAGGGAAGTTATAAGGGTGCCACATTTTGCCTTGCACCCCTTCTAGTACTATATATATGAATCATGTTCACTGAAAGGACATCATGTACATTGGAACTATAATCTTGCATTTGGTGATTAAGGAATACATAAGTTACTTCTGAGTTCTTTACAATTCCTGTGTTCAATATCTTATTCTATCTTTATGCATTAGTTCTTGTTCCCCTAAGGCTAAACAATTGTCATTGTTGTCACTTGAATCTGGGAGCAACATAGCGAATGAAATTCAGTGGATAAATGGGAATACTTGTTCCTAAGAATGTCAGAACCAATGATGATGGAGAAACAAAGTTCTTTGAAGGCAAACATGCTTTAATAGAGAATTTTTACATTCTATTTTGAGCAACTATCCAAAATTTTGTATGAAGAGAGGCCATACGTGTGGAAGTTCCTAAGGACATCGTCTAGGACACCTTGAACATGAGCCTCATGACAAACCGGCTCTTACATCAGTTTCCCTATCTCTTTATGCAAGCATTTCTCACTCTAGCAAGGCAAAGGGAGGAAACTAAGAGGGAGCAACATAGCGAGCAGATTTTGAGGAACTTTGCTAGAAACAACCATCGGGAGGAGGAAAAACATGATGAAGCCTGACAGAGGACCAACCCATGGGCTTTAAGCCTTGGGAGTGGCACATGAAAAGAACACTTGTAAATCTGTAATAATTGCAAAGTCAACCCATGTGTACGAATATATAAATAAATAAAAAGTGTTATGTTTATTTCTTATGACAATTGTTTAAATTTATTCCTACTTCACTAAATAAAAATAGAAATAGAAAGGAGAAAACAGATGATCTTCAAGCCATACACGAAGCTTTAATTCTCGCGTAGCATGTTGAATGAAGACGAAAGTTAAGGCAACTAGTCGAGGGACAACCAGTTGAAGAGTTCTCTGAAGGGGACCTCCGAGGCATCATAGAGGGTGACCAAAGGGGTGTCGCATGAGGTGCAAAAAACACTGAAAGCAAAGACCGCTCATCAAAACACTGACGAGTAAGAAGCAGCAAGGAATTTCTTAAAGAGACATAGCAAAGGCTAAACTTAATTGAAGAGACACGAGAATAATTCATAAATTTATCCTGCACACTACAAAGGGAGGAAAATTGATATGAAGAGGGAGAAGAGATGAGGGAAGCTCAAGACATCGGGGCAAGGACAAGTGTCAAAGGGACACAATAGCATGGTGGTCAAAGAAACCCCTCGGGATCTAAACCTACAAGTTCGGGAACCTAATCAATTTGTACACAATCAACTCGTCCACATTGGTCATCGAGAAGAATTGTGTCTCAAAAACAAAATTTACCAAAATTTACTAGAGACGGGAAGGAATATCTCATCAGACATTGCCATACATGTGAAACAATATGGAGGGCCAATATAGTCATGGACAAGGACAAATGGGTACAACAATTTCCAGCTACTCTACAAGGAGTTATTGTGGATTGGTACTCAAACATGGATAAAAGTAAAATAAGTGCCTAGGACAATCTTAGAAAAGATTTCCAAGCAGAGTTCAGACTACTTCGAGACAACAATGTAGTAGCGAAGATCTATGTTACAAAGTAGGGTAAGAAGGATACCATATGAGCCTATAACCGAAGGCTCAAAGAGTTACTTGAGAGACTGCCCACCCAGCCAATGGACAAACTAAAGAAGAGATGGTTCATCAAAGGATTGAATGCCTCCCTACAAAAAAAAATGATGATAGTACAACCAATATCATACTTCGATGCCTATGACCGAGCCATGAACCTAGAGAGTGAGGGAAAAACATCGAAGAAAAAGAAGAAATGAAGCAAGTCTTTGTTAGGAATGACGAATCATCCGAAGAAGGAAGCAGTAGTGAAAGTGAGGACAAACCAAATAAAAAAGTCCAAGCACTCCAAAAGGGCATAGAGAGAATGTTGGAGTTCAAAACAATGAAAATGAGCATAGGCGGCAGTGACAAAGGTGAGATATGGTGCACCGAATGTAAAGAAAAGGGGTACACAAAGAGGTCATGCCCAAATAAGTCAATGTGCAACATCTGCCAGCTAATGAGCCATTCCATTGAGGAATGCCCATACAACATGAAGAACTGCAGTCAGCAAGTGCTCTTTACCCAAGAGCAACCATCTACTTCTAGAATGACCAACCCGACCCAACCAACCAACAATGCATCATCTGGTAGATACCATAACAAACATCAAGGTGGTAGAAGAGGGAATGAAAATAGAAGTCAAATACAATATGATTCCAAGGGTCGGCCTATGATTCGATGTCAGTCATGTAGCCAATGGGGCCACTTTGCGAGAGATCGTACAAAAAATGACATGCCTCAAAAATTGTGTCAATGGTGTGGTCCTAGAGACCATGAAGACGCCAACTCTCTAAAGTCAGACATAAATTTACTCAATATTGATGAAGAAATGGTACCTGTGGTCACCCAAAAATAGGCAAAACAAATCATGTATCGAAATCCCCATACGGAAAAGCAAAGGATACGTGAAACAAAACAAGAAATTGAGAAGGTCACGAAGGGAAAGAAGGATATACATATGGTTGTTGTTACCTACAGATGAACAAAGGCTGAAAACATCTTGTGGGAGATGTTACAGAGTGAGGTACCAATCAAAATCAAAGATCTTCTCGAGACTGTGTGTCAACTAAGAACGGTACTATTGAATACCTACACCACTTCCCAACCCACTCCTCAAACAAGTCCTACACAAAAGACCTACTATAACAACCACTTTTCCCGGGTCTTAACTAACAACTAACATATTAAAGAAATACAGCTATTACTTCATTTTCATAGGAAGACAGATATATCAGTTACATTCAAGTGAATGAGATTAACGGCTACAATCAGTTAAACATAACTTCATAACTAAGAATTGAAAACACCATCAATGAATTTACTATGGAAATTAAAATCTACATACCATGGAATTCAAAGCCGAAATCAATCTAAAGATGCTTCTACAAACACCCAGGTTAGTCCACAAATACCACTTAGGATCCAATGACGATTACCATCAAATACCACTATATCAATTAGGGCATCACATACCACTGTATCAATTAGGGCATCAATTACCATTGGATCATTTAGGCCATCAGATACTATTGTATCAATTAGGGCATCGATTACCATTGGATCATTTAGGGCATCAGATACCACTATATCAATTAGGACATTAGATACCATTATATCATTTGGGGCGTCAGATACCTTTGTTTCTTTTCTTTTCTTCATTTTGCTAACTGTGGCAATAACATAAGATTAGAAGATATGCTCATAATCATTATTCTTATAAATGAAAGATTGAAATAACAATCCAATAGATATATTCCATAATTCAGTTGGAAGGTCAACTAATCTAAAAAGGTTACCAATTATATTGACGAGAAAGGTTGCTTTCATCAAAGGAAATAATTGAGTTCAACGATATAAATCAATCCATCGTATTCTCTACTTGTATAAATATCATAAAAGCTATGTTACCCGAGGACGTATTTCCAGCCCTAAGCCTTGAGTTTCGAAAACCTTCCCCATTTTGAGGACTTGGGGACGGTCGGAAACGTTTCCAAGCCGTCCCCACCCAAGCAAGAAAATTGAAAACTCATCTCCGAAACTTCGGAAATGATCAATGCATTTCTAGATGGTGTTGACCATCCTAGGGACTCCATAGCCATTTCCCATCTATCCTGGGGACTGCTTGAAGTTTTCGATTTTAAAATAAAATTCAACTTTAAAAAAACATTAATAAATGGTGATTTTCTGCCCATTCGCTGGCCCCACATTAAAATAATAAAATATGTTAATATAACCCATGTTGAAAGAATTTTTTTTTGGAAGCCATTACAAACTTAGCATCCAACTATTACTAAAAATTAAAACTTCAACTTTTGTTCAACAAACCAGACCTGAAAATGATTGTAAATCAGAATTCTATTTGAAATTCATATTGCAGACTTGAAAATGATTGCTGTTGGGTTGAGGAATACTCAGATTGTTTCCAACTTTGATAATGTTCTGATAGCAGCAATAATTGCCCAAAAATAAATTGTTGTAGCTGATTATTGTCCAAACAATATGGCTGCTACTGATTTAGGAAAATTTGGCACAACAGATTTGGTTTTCCTCCAAAACCCACAAGAAAGGGTTGTAAAGTCTAATCTATAGTAGATTGATTCTCTCATTTGATGTCATGCTATGTTCCAATTCTTAGACAATGATTTGATTTGATGCTATGTTCTATGCTGATTTGATGAATAAAATTGATAATTTTAAACTATGTTGCTATGATGATGAACGTGACATTGTTATATAATTTTGAAATTCATGAATATACACACACACACACACACACACACACACACACACACACACACACACACACACACACACATATATATATATATATATATATATATATATATATATATATATATTCGTCCCCTATTTCAACCAAAAAAAAAAATAGCCTTGAAAACCCTTTTCCTTGTCCCTTCGTCCCAAAAACTCGGGGTAACATAGCATAAAAGTAAAAATACCTGTTACAAATAAATGTTTGAAGGCTCAACTTCTCTTTATCTAATGCACATCCTGACATCTCATGGAGAGAGGAAACATTATCAAGGGCTTAACGTCCCAGCTACAGACCTCATACTTAACCCCACACTTTCTCTAACCAAAAAGGCCATCCCTACTTGGAATAGACATGGAACACCTTGTCAACCACTGAGCATCCTAGTACTTAATCACACCACTCGACTTGACAACAGAGAATGTATTGGACATGCATGAGCTATCAAACGATTCCTTTTAGAATAATAAATAATTGTTCTGTCACATCTTAACTCTGTTTTCATGTTAATGTAGATTCCTCACCTCTTCACCCTTTTTCTTGGCTATACAGCCGAGTGACTCCTAGATGATTGAATCTTAGAGCAACCAACTCTTTCTATTGATCCTCAACTAATATATGAATATTATATGTTTCTAGCTCATCACAATTTGTGATTCCAAGAAATGTAATCTTTATGACTTACAGAATAAATATCATTTGATTCTGACCTTCAATGGTATAAATAAAAAATGATAGCATGTCATGGATACTTGGCTTTTATTTATCATAAACAGCTCTATCTTAGAAATGCTCTATCTGACGATGTTTAAGCAAATGATTTGCTTCATGATACAAGATTGTATCTTACTGCTATAGTAAATTGGATTGCAGTGATATCTAATAATAAAATGTATTGTAAAGCTTGGAATATGAACACCACATAGCCTGGTTAAATCTAGAAATAGATTGGTGTCTTGTTAGGCGCTATTAATCAACCCCACCCTTCATAGAAGAAATGCAAACTCTAGTGTGATTAACAATCACGTCTTCAATAAATCATCAATGGCAATTCGTGGAAGAAATATACAATGGATAACAATGGTAAATTTCAGAGATATCCTACTGACTCTATAGAGTTATCTGAAATATAGGAAGAAGACGGCTGCCAAAAAGAGGAAGTCGGATGGTATGGAGAAGAAATCAAGTGCAATAAAAAGAAGTCGGGTGATGAGTAATATAGTCTTCCGACTCACTTGGCTCCATAATATAAGAGGTATTCGGAAGTCTCTTTGGCTTCCAAGAAGCCATAACCTACCAAGAAGAGACTTGGCTCTTGATTGCCAATAAAATATGCCAAATGTTCATTTCGGTTTAGCAAGAAGAAATGAATAAATATGGAAAAAGATTTGAAGTTTTTAAATCAAGGATAATTATAATTTATATCTATCTACTTGCACATAGATATACTTATGAGGTGGCATCATTTTATTTATAAAAATAATATTATGGTGTCACTTTATTCCTATATCTATGTGTACGTACATAGGTATACATTATAATGTTGTCGTGGAAAAAGTCAGTCAAAAACCATTTGAGGTAAGCATTATTTTTAATTAAAATAATTAATGTTTTAAATTTTTATTTAACAGCTCATGCATGTCTAATGCGTGTGTCCTATTATGCAGTCATTAGGTCCTCAACCATGGTCATTCACAATTCATACGCAGTGATGGTGATGCTCCTGTGTCCAATTCTTTTTTGACAATGCTTCCACCCCTTCGACATGCTCCCTACAAGGAAATTCTCTGCAGTTAAATCATATTATCATAACAAGTTATTAATCATAAATAAACATAACAGCTAACCACCTTTTCAATTCCATGAATTGATGATAAATAATTAACTAGCATGTTATCTTCATATGAAATTATAACAACTAACCATATTACCATTTCGCAAGATTATAACAAATTTAACTATCAACTAACTTCATGTGAACCTCAACAGCTATATGAACATTTTAAATTGGGTCAAAAATTGGGATGTAACATACCATTCCCCTTGTGTTTCATCATCCTCGCTGAACTTGAAATTGCAACGAACATTATAAAGGAGCATTTAAAATTGGGCCAAAATTTGGAATGTAACACCTAGATACTAGGAGGGCCTGCAATGGACCCCATGCTACTGGCAGGAAACAATGGCCGACACCTAACTATATTTGAAATGGAGATTCTAGGAACTATTTTGATAAACACTACAGTTGATGGAGGGTCAAGAGTAAATGTCCTACCAAAGAAGACGTGGAAAAGGCTTGGGAAACCAACTCTATGGCCACCCACCTGCACCCTACTTGGTGTGGATCAATAGGGAATAAAACCCCTTGGGACACAAATGTTCGTATTGGACTTCATTGTGATCCTGCTAAAGAAGGGGTATGGTGCCATTCTTAGTGAGGATAGCCGGTGTCAACGAAGGAACACCACAATTGGAAGAATAATACGTTGTCAATGGACAACGGGGGATGGAAGTTTGTTATTGACCTTAGTACACAAATGGTAAGCAAGGAGAGTGCCTCGTCTTCAGAGTCTAAGTCAAACGGAGAGCATGGTCGGATAGAGGAAGGAAGAAATCAAGTAGAGCCCAACAACAAGGGCATATTAGAAATGGAAGAATGCTTAGAGGATGATATAAGTTCAATGAATGGCCTCTTCCATTGGCAAATGGAAGATTATGAACTTTTCAATAGCTCTATGCTTGGGGTGGAGGAAGTTGATCAAGGTGCTGAGAAGGATGCATTCCTGCCAAAGTTCAGAGAATATAAAGGTGAAACCGAGTTGAAAGAAAGTCTTGCCCACAATTTTGATGTTGGGAGACCAATTAAGTATGAGAACCCATCAATATGAGTCACTAATCTCGGTGACGCAAACAATCCACACAACATTTTGGTTGGCGATGATTGTGATCTGGTACTGAAAGCAACAATATTTAAAATCTTCACAAAATATAAATATGTGTTCACTTGGACTTCTAAGGATCTAAAGGGCGTACCCCCAGAGATGTCCACACATCGCATACCTCTGGTACCTAGAGCTATACCTGTGCAAAAAAAGTTGTACAGAATGAACAAGAATTATGCTGCCAAGGTTGAGGAAGCAATCCAACATATGCTCGAGGCAAGGATCATATCCAAGGTCCAAACAAGTGAATGGGTTTCACCCATCATTGTATCATTAATAAAGGATGCAAACCAAATCCGAATGTGTCAATTTCCAGTGCTTGAACATGGTCACTATAAAAGATCCCTTTCCAATTCCATTCATAGACACAATACTGGAAGAGGTGTCCAAGCACAAAATGTATTCATTTATGGATGGGTTTTCTAGTTATAACCAAATTTTGATTATAGAGGAAGCCAAATTGAAAACCACATTCATAATAGAAGATGGAGTCAAAACATATAACTGGATGCCCTTCAAACTATGTAATGAGCCAACAACCTTCCAAAGAATAATTCTCCATATCTTTGATAAAATATCTGTCAGGAACTTCTGAGCATTCTTGGACAACTGGTCTATTTTTAGTGGGCAAGACACACACTTAGCAGCACTTGGAGAGTGTATGAAAAGGTGTCAGTGGGCCAAGCTAGCACTTAACCCGAAGAAGTGTGAATTTATGGTCCCTCAGGGCAAGCAACTAGGGTACATTGCATGTAAGACAGGACTAAAGACCAATCTAGATAAGGTACGAGTGATAGTTGAAATGGAGGCTCCAGCTAATGTGAGTGGAGTTAAATCCTTCCTTGGGCATATTGGCAATTATAGAATATTCATAAAGAATTTTTCCCAAGTGTCATTTACTCAAAGAAGGTTGAAGGAGAGGTTGTGGCATGCATAGTCTTTGACCAAAGTTTTTTTTGAAAAGGCCATTGAGATTGTTAAGGTAACTTCAAAACATTAATTTTTTAATTGTTCTTAAAGTTTATTCAAGTCTCATCAATAATTTGTAACTTACTAGGTTAGTGACTTCAATAAATAATCTTATTGTAAACTAATTTGTATTTTCCAAATTTCAATTGCAAATGTTTGAGCTCTTGGTTAGAGTCCTGCACTTAGTTAATGAACAACAATCCTCAATGGAATGTCTTTATGAGGCCATGGATTGGGCCAAAGAATCTGTTAGAAATTTCTACCATGAGGAAAAACTCAAATTTGATCCCATTTGGGAAATTATTGATAGGGGTGAAAAAATATGCTCAACCAACCCATTCATGCAGCAGGAGACTTCCTCAACCCTCGTTTCGAGTACTATGGTTCTTCTTTAGATTTTACTAAGACTTCATTTTACTTTGTTTTTTTGGGTTGTGCACTAAGACTTGATTTTGTTTGTTTAGGCATGATGGTTCCTTTTCAAATCCTAATGGAGAGGTCATGGAGAGCCTCACTATATGCGAATTGAGAGGATGAAATACGATGTGCAGTGAGACCTTGTTGTGACCAAACAACAAATCTATGTGGAATTAAAGGGTAATATGTTCTCTTCTAAGCTAGCAAAGAGAGCAAGAGACACTCAAACCCTAGGTAAACAAAAAAAGTTTAAACTTTAAAACATTTGCAATTTGATAAGTTATGGTTTCTCTTTTCATCGCTTTATAAGTTATTATATTTTATTTTGCAAACGCCCAGTGGAAAACTGCCACCCCCAATCTAAAGCAATTTTCTCTCAGAATCTTGTGTTAGCATTGTGGTGCATGCCATTGTGAGCGCAATTGGAGCTTTTTAAGTCCATCCACACAAACTAAAGGAAACAAAATAACCCAAAAATGGCTCAATGACCTTGTTTATGTGCAATATAATCTTAAGTTGTGCATGAAAAAGACAAAGTGTTCAGTCCCTGGTCCACTTAATCTAGATGATAAGGAGTCATTACCACTAGCACAGGCAAGAGGAGATACATCCAAGAAGGCACAGCCATAGACTTCAAAATCACGCCCAATGCAAGGTTCCTCTTGTAGGCCTAGACCCTCTCCCTTTCCTACTCGGAAGAGGAAGATGTGATTGTAATGATGTATTTACTTCAAGTTTGATAGAAACTATTTATTATTTTGCTTCCTACCATCAGCATTCTGCATGAGAATGCAATATATAAAACTCTGCTTGTTTCTTTTTTGTTCTCTTTAATTAACACATTACATGCATCTTCTCATTGAATTTTGCAAAATAAATGTTTTTTTAATTAAATTTAAGCTATTTTTAAGCTCCTCAATTTTTGTGAAAAAATGGCCAAAATTTTCCCCTTTTTTTTTAGTGGGGGGGGGGGGGGGGGGGGGGAAGGGGGGGCTTGGCTAGTTGTTGTCAAGTGAGCATTTTCCAACTATTCAAAAAAGAATCCAAACCTAAGTAAGGTCCGTATATAACTCTATATAATCTTTACCATTTGAGATCAAGGTATTGGATTAATGATCTATATCAGTTTTTTTGTCATGAAAAACATTTTTATATAGAAAACATGGAAAGGTACAAAAGCACTTTAGTCCAAAATGACCAATACATTTCAATGCAAGATTCAAGAGTTTGTTTATCTTTGATAAGGGATGTTCATAAGCTTGATCATGGAGCCTCATACATAACAATATTAAAAGTGAGCTCAGCCCATGGTTCTAATGGAAATTTGTGCTCTATATTTAGCATTTACTAATGCTGAAATTTTGACAATTGGCCTATTCAGAAACCTCAAGGATGTCATGAAATTGAAGTAACCCAAATTCTATTTTCAGTGAAGGTATATAAATTAGATGGAAGTAAGTTTAGGAGGGAGCATATAGGGTAGGTTGTGCTTCCTAATTACATTGTAAAGGATCAAGGTTCACAATTCAATGATTCAAAGATCACTCTTGGGAGCTAAGTACCATACTTCAAAAATAAAATCATGTGGATGATGGCCAAATGATAGTCACCATGAGATGCTTGGAGTAGAAATATTGTAAGCAAAATAAATTGCAACTAAATGTTCAAGGTTTTATGACTAAGCACGGTATGGTCTTGTTGGATTCAAGCTACATACAAGGTTGCCCCTTCTAAATGGCTGATGATGAGTTCAACATCAATGAGACAAAAAAACCCTAGCACCAAGAAAGCAAGGCAATTGATCATCCTTTCAGGTGAACAAGAGATATGTAAAGATTTAGATTTCATGGTTCTTGGAGGGATCAGCAAATCATGGAACTTACATTAAGAACATTTAGTGGGAGAGTTCACTATGGTGTTGGAATCCAAGAAAGATATCCTAGAGTTGCCATAACTCTACAAATGAAAGACCATTTGATGAAAATCTTAATTTTTTTAATAAAAAGATGTCCGAGAATTGCCATAGCTAGGATGAGAATTGGTTGTAATAGATATGAGCTAAGGGCCCTATTGAGTATGGTTCCAAATTTTAGATCTATTGTCTTCAATATTTACATAATTTCCTGTACTTTACTTACACCCAAGAAGAGTTTCCAATCACATGTTGTGATATAGTTGATAACATGCATTGGTTACATTTATTTATTACGAAGGGATTCAAACTGAAGAGAACTAAGTGTCGAGGCAAATCTTATTGAGGCAGTCATGAGCATCACGTCAAAAACCTACAGAGAAATGTACATCAAAATGAGCATGGTGCAGCAAAAACATAGTGAGGTAGCATCAAGCTTGGAAGAATTTGAAAAGATTAACCCCTAAGGAAGGAGGGGAATGATTTTTAATGATCACCTACTACTCAAGGAAAGAAGGAACATGCCTAGGACATCTATTCACGTATTCTATTCAAAAGATCTGAGGATGGAGGTCTGCATTCCAAAGATGATAGACATTAAACATCCTCATGAAGAATTTTATTGCGGATTCTTCTTATTGTTTTTCCAAGTTCAAAAAGGCAGCCAAGGAAGATATATAACTTGGACTTCATCTTCTTCTAATATTCGAAAGAGAAGCTTCAAATCAGGGTCATCTAGCGAGATTCTTAACTCAAGAAATTTTCTTATGAATTCCTTGCGTGGAGGCATTTCCCCATTAATATTCACCATCCTTATGAACAAATGTGTTGTGGATTCACCTTCATATCTTTCCAAGTTGAAAAATGCATCTAAGGGGTATACGTGTGCTTCCTCCATGGTCTAGCATTGATCCCTTCCTGTTCATAATACTTATTTTCCTCATTTATTTCCTGTTAGGTAATCAAATCATTTCCATCTAAGTCTTCTCCCTCAGCAGAGCAACCAACTGAAATCTTTATTGAATAGAGTCACCATCTCTTTCGAGGAATGTGTTGATCCTCCAAGTTCTTGCTTCCAGCAGAGTAATCATAATTCTTGAAACCTGCAACCAATTACACTATTTATAATTTACGTATTTTAAAGTGTTGGGTCATATGGAATGGCTAGCTTTATTTGAGATGGGTGGATGACGGCCCCAGCAACATTTCCTAGCCATCCTTGCATCTGCAAAACATCCCAGGGATGCAAAATGACAGGATTTTCCTAGCAGATGCAAACCCTAGTAATATAGATTTGAATATTATTTATACCCCACATAAACTTCAATATTAATATAAACTAAGCAACTTACTACTAGTATCGATTAATACTAGCACAGATCTAGGAGCTTCTATTAGATATAAATCTTTTTGGAACTATTTATTTGTCCAACAAAAATTCTATCTTCAGTATTGATCTTTATGTGCGAGTTACAAGCAAATTTAGATAGCATATGACAAACATCAATAAAAGAAGCTAACTGAGATTGAAGTTGAATGAATCCTAAATTCAAGTTCTTGAACGACGGAGTTGACACAAAGTGATTGCTGATTATATCTAAGTAACAACAGTTATGGCTAGTGCTTCTATAGATAACAACAAACTAGAGATTGAACATTTTACAACTATTACATGATAACAAGTGAATTAATATTAGATTGCTTATTCCAAGACATTTAGGTCAAGGCCCCTTTCTTTTGTTTCAATAGTGCGCAGGCAAGTCTAACTTACCTCTAAGAACTAAAATAGTTTGTAATAACAAGTGATAAAGAGTGTTCCTTCTGGCCATACCTAATGGCAAAGAAAGCAATGATACCATTACGATAAATTTTCCTCCACCCCTAGTTTTCATATAATTATTATGAACATTGACAGTGAATGCATGAAATTTTGTTATTTCATGTGTCAACTCTCATGTGAATTTTCAATTCAGTTCTAATATTATGAAATATGATTCTACAATGTATATGACGAATGTCTTCTATTAGACGAATGTCTTCTATTATTGAAATTCCCTATTTTTGTTTAATTTGACCTATTTCTTTAATTGATGTCCCCTGCAATCTTACAAAAAGGCCTTCCATCCCTACTATTTTAAAAATCTAGTCCCACAATCCATGTCTACAATACTCCATAGAACGAAGAACAAGAGGTCAAACTTAGACATTCACATAATGCATTAAATTTGAGATTCAATGTTCATTGATTCGTATGGCAGCAGCAAAATTCTTATTGTCTTCAATATCATTTTTAAAATCTCCTTTTTCTTTTTAAAATGTTTTTTACTACTTCAAAATAAAAATATATAAGGACATAGGGAAGTTCAGTGATACTGGGATGTGTCCTTTAGGATACGTCCCCAATCTGGTTGGTTTGGAGAGATACTGTCACAAGACATCACCTGCCATCCTCATGTTCTAGATACATAACCAGGTATGGGGACATTAGGTAAAGGAAATGGGATACATCTCTGTGTAACACAAGTTTGAAAGCTGCAGTCCCAAGATGTATTAACAAAATCCTTCCTAACACAAAATTAGGTGCTTGTGATAGTTTTTTTATTCAACCGTGTGAAGTGTTTTCAACATCCATATTTCAGATCACATTACATGATCCATCATCATCAAATTCAGAAACTATCAGAAGCATTCATATGGATTGTGGAAATCTGATAGCTTTGACAAAATTAGGTACCAAAACTTGTCTTAACTCTTAAATTATGAGAAACTCTGCCAGATGCATTGTTAAAATGTGTTATCCTTTTAAAAGGTTCTAAACTGTCAAATAAGAAAACCTAACTGGCAGAAACTACGTCACACAGCCCAGAGCTCAAATCCCCAAAAAAAATTGAAAATTTGTTGAAACTGGATAAAATACCAGACCCAACTGATCAGGTGCACCGTGTCCTTAGTTGTGGCCACTGCAACCTAAGCTTATAAAGGTCACTCCCATAAAGGGAAATATCAACTGAGAAAAAGAAACAAATAAAAGGAATGAAGTTTAAACCTGATGCAGAGCATCCACGCGTCTGAAGAAATTAAATTCCAATTCCCTGAGCGGTGTGTTAGAAAATTTTGTTGAGAGGAATACGCTAAGTCTGGGATAGGTGTAATGGATTGGCGGTTACAAATATGAGAGGAGAAAGTTCTCATAAATTACTTCTGGTGCCTTCTAGAGGCTCACTGTTTCGTAAATCCGTTTCAGTTCTCAATAAGAGCTTCAAGGAGCTTATTTGAATGTATCAAATTTACTGTTGTGGATCAGATTGTTTGTATGCTTGAACAGTGCTACGGGTGTTTGCCAAAAGGTGATTGTTCAGCCACTACATCAAAGCCCCAAACAACTAACACCATACAACATCGCTACTCAAATTTGGCCTGGTTTCCACCCCTGGCTACGAGAGGCTTTCCAGGAGCTCGCGCCACAACTTGCAATCTCTAGTAGGCGGTTACAAAGGGATAACTGAAATCAACCTCGGCTAGATGGGTACTAACGAGCAGGTACACATTTTCTTTGGTTTACGTTAAATCCAGGGTCATTCGTGAGATTAATGTCTGATTGACATTAACAATCATGTAATTCGTCTCCATTTAACAATAAGTCACATTATTGCAACACGTCACCAACACAATAAATGGCAGTACTTAAATTGACCTCAGATCGATCAGACAAAAATCCTTCGATTAAGATAACCTCCCTTACAATTAGTGATATGATAGATTTTAATGACGTCCACGAGACTAAAGTAGTCTATGGGACCCATGCAATCACCCTCCCGAGTCAGGAGCAGAACTAGTCAGTTGTAAAGTTTTGGATAATTTGTCTCTCCTTCTCTGAAGTTTGGTAATCAAATCTGTTGCTCTCTTCACTTGATCTTCCTCGAATAAATAGTTGAAGTCTTTGTTCTGCAAAATTTTTGTATAACCAGATCTGATGTCGTTGTAAGCCAGGCAATCCTTGACAAAGTGTTGCTCTGTCTCAACTATTCCCATATTACAAAATAAACATGTTCTGTCTACCCACTCTTCCTTTGGAACTTGCCACCTACCAGTTTCACATCGCAGCTGATGTGAACTAGTTCTAAGTTGTGTCATCAACATTTTTGCTTTCCAGTTAATAGGTGCTCTTATATAGGCCTTTTCATCATAACTATAAGTGGGATTAAATTCTTTAATGTAATAGGAATTTTTCCGCCCTATGCGTCTTGTCCATAGAATATTGTGAAATTTTTCATTGACAAACTTTTTTATTTCTGTAATGTTATATGGGCAAGTTTGGATGTCGATATCCCATTTTCGCATCCATTTGTCATTTTGCTTCATCCATGTGCTTTTCCGCCTCACAAGTTTTTCCTCTATGATCAACTTGGGGCAACGATGTGTTTCCAGACCTTGGGTTTTCTTTAAGTAGCTTATCATTCGGACCAAAGCAACGGCTTCTAATGGATAGGAACCCACCTCCGCCAAAAGGATCTCATACGAAACTGTGGTCTTGACTTTAAGATTGCATGTGATGAAGTGTTTTTGAATTCTTTCTACTTGCTGCCATTTTTGTTCGGACATACTACCTCCCCACACTTCACATCCGTATAAAATAACCGGATAGTTAAAATAACCAGCATTTGACCCCTGCTGCGTAAATTTAAAATAAGAAATTACCGTCGCTGTGGCCCACGCGGCCATGATATTCACCATAACATAGACTTATCGAATAAAACATAAGTCTACTTTTATGAATCTACTATTCCCAAATTAAAATCGATCAAGCCTTCAAAAATCCTTCTACTTTGATATAATTGACCGTAGAAAGAATTCTTCGACTCATTTTATAACGATCTTTCCTATTTTAAGTTTACTGCAACGGATTTCTTGAACGTAGAAAGAATACTTTGATGCATAACGATTTTTCAGAACGTAAAGCCTATTTTAACTCTACTGCTACGGATTTCTAGAAAGCAATGCATCTTTTATCTCATTCTGAGAGATTTTCTTTATAGAAGGAATCATTCACCTGATTCCAAACAAATGTGCAGGAATTTCAATCATATTTTAACTCATTTTCAAGGTCCAGTAACTTAACCTTCCAGGTTATTTCAGGAATCATTCTACACGAACTAAATATTTCAAAAGAATTAGTACCTAAGCGTAAGACTGCTCCAAAATGCAGCGGTAAAACAGCGTCAATGTATGTTTCCCAGAAAATGTGTGCAAAACCATTGATCTCTCCTCTGAAAATCGTGTTCCCCTTGAAACACTCTTGGTTTCCATTGACACACAAATCCCTTCAAAACCTGAAAAAAAAAAGCAAAGTTAAAATTACTCTCTCACCATTTCAAAAACCTTCCATTAATACAACCTCTGTTAGCCGTGAATATAACCCACATTTTACCCTCTTCTGCGCAAAAGTTAAACTAATAAGTTACACTCACTCTCACCCACGACCATAATACCCACCACTAACACAGATTTATCGAATAAAACCAAATTCTACATTTAAAAATCCAATATTCCTAAAATTTACTCGGTTAAGAGACATTAATGACAGTAGAAAGAATATTTTGACTTGTTCCATAACGAAATTTAAGAATGCAAAGCCTATTTCAAATTACTTCGATGGATTTCTAGAAAGCGGAGTATCTTTTAACTCATCCTAGCAGATTTTCTTTATGGAAAGAACATTGCACCTCATTCCAAAAAATGGCACAGGAATTTCAAGCGTATTTTAACTCGTTTCCAAACTCTACAAAATTTTAAGCATCTGGCATGTAATTTTAAGAATCGTTCTGCAAATCCGCACGTACTGACAATTTCAAAAGAAACCTGCCATAAACGCAAGACTACTTCAATATGCTGACATGCAAAACTATAGATATCTCCTCTGAAAATTGCACTCCATCCGGAGTACTTACCATCTCCAGTGACCCACAAATCCCTACAAAACCTAAAACAAAAGCAAAAGATTAAACCCCTCTCTCGTCATATTACTAAACCTTCTTATATAATTATTTTCTACTCCATTCCAGGAGCTTAGATAATTAAATTTTGGGCACTACTAAACAAACGCACACGGTACCGTGAAGGATTTTTTCTGCCTTCTCGTCGTTCTTGTGGATCAATGCAACAGTTCGTCCATTTGCTTTTATTTATATACGGACTTGAATTGAATATTATATAATTAATTCTAACACCGTTAAAGACCGACATTACAGGATTTAACGATGGTGTACACGTTGTGTGTGTGTACAGTTTTAACGGCGGTGTACCAACTTATGTTTGCCCATTTCAAGATAATAGGTTGACCTAAAATTCAATTTAACATCGAATTCTCTTACACAATGTATTGTCACGAAGCTTGCAACATTTTTAACGAAGATGTTATATGATCTCTTTAGAAAATCTGTTTACATTTCTTAAAATAATTTTTTATTTCTAATAAATTAAAAAATAATTTTATGTGCATGTTGTTATGATTTTATCAATCTCTTTTCTGACATGTTCTTGTAGTATTAGACCATATAGTCTATGCTTTTGCATGTCTTAGGTTAATAATAGTTCTTACTTAGTTGTACTAATGTCACATCTATTTGGAATGTCCAACTAAGTTGCCACAAAGATTTTCTGGTACAACATTCTTACTTATGCAACCTTGAGGTACATATGAGCATTTCCCTTTGAGTAGTAGTCCCTCCTAGATGAAATAATCTAGCATTCATGTTCTATTTCAATCCTTGAACTCTTACATGATATATATGAATTCTTGAAACCTAAATCCCACTAGTACAACTCCATCATGCCTTCACAAAACAATGACTTCTACACTCATTTCGCCCAACAATATATATATATATAGTTCATCTAATACGTAGTTGGATTTACAACATTTGTGCTTCAAAACAAATGATTCAATTTGCTAAAATTTATCCCATTTCATATGCTTGTAATTAATTTTAGTTGAAATATTTATCCATTGTAGTGTTTAATGATATGTGTATAAAACAATCTCCAATAGCAACATAAAATGTTTGCACTTATGAGTATTTGGCTAGTCACGTAAAACACATGGTCATTGTTAGTAAACAAATTTGTCATCTTGAAAATACCCTCACAAATTACTCTTAAACACCTAAATCATAAGACAAACTCTACAACCAATGGTTGGAAATGCTATCATGAGATTGATAGCTTTCCAATGAATTGTGAGCTACACCCCCTCTTAAATGATATTCAATGAATCAAATAGTGATTATTTCTTTAACTAGAAGACGCGAAGGTTGTTAACATCCATTCATCAATATGAAATGAATATGATAACAACTTGAAAGATTTGGAGAAAAATAGACAAATGACTAACTAATCATCTATTCAATCTTTCCCAACCACAGAGATGTGAAAATCAAAAATTTATATTTGTAAAACATAAGTGCACAAGAACCAACAAATTCATATTACACTCATACACTTGACTCAATGAAAGATGATACTAAGAAATGTAAATGAGATAACCAACTAATTAAACTCAATCAGAAAGAGAAGTACTCAAATGCATATTTTTTTTAGTTCTACATCTTCGTCAAGCTGCTCAACAAATAAAAATATGTTAACTCGCCCTTTATTCACTATTACAACCTAAACTTAAGAAAATATTCTTCTTGATGTAAGAGCATCCTAGGTGTAAGGGCAATCTTGCATCACCAAAAATTATTTCTATTTCTAGTTTTGTGTTTTCAATAAGGGTTAGTCCAGTGCAAAGTTGTTATTTGTGGAAGCTTGCTAATTTTAGTAAGTTAGTCTTATGCGCTCAGATTGTTCTAACCTCATATGTGGAGGATCATCTTAGACATGTGAACTTGCTAGATGAGTTTCAATATTGTCATATCAAATGTATTTGTGTAGTTACTGTAGATTTTTGTATGGATTTTGGCTATCCAAACTTTGGTCTTAGTGATGTAGGCCTAAATGGCTTTGAAATGAGGTCAAACCTTGGCTAATGGAAACTTGCTTGATTAAAAGCTATAGAAATTTAGCTGAGGATTTCAAAATAGGGTGATAATAACCCATTAAATCAACAGTTTGTTAGTTATAGTCTCCAAAAGTGGGTCATCTGAAAATGTAATTTGAAAATTATTTTGAGTCAATCCTATGTAATAAAGTCTAATAAGATAATATAATATGAGGTTGGTTGGCCTCAAGGTTAGGGCTTAATGTCTAGAACCTTCCTAAGTGGTGAAAAATGCCTATATAAGGAAGGCTTGTAGGTTGTCTAGGGTAGTTTTGGGTGATAATCGCAACTCTGTCTTGCAAACTATTGTAAGGAAGGTGCCCATGTGGGTTTGCATATTGTAATTTTGAAT
Source organism: Cupressus sempervirens (assembly GCA_028749045.1). Taxonomy (NCBI): domain Eukaryota; kingdom Viridiplantae; phylum Streptophyta; class Pinopsida; order Cupressales; family Cupressaceae; genus Cupressus; species Cupressus sempervirens. Next base: position 801,775,668 of record CM053783.1, on the reverse strand, counting down.
TTTTTAATTCCACACTTGTGGAGATAACAAGAAGCCCATATTTTGTTTTCTCAAACTGTTGTTGTTTCTCTATTTCTGTGTGTGTTTGTGGTATTAAGGAGGGCACCCTTCATTACTCCCCTTAGAGCCAACTAACCTCTAAAAAGAAGCGAAACTTCATTGTCTTTCTATGGTTTCTTTATCCTTTTCACCTACAGCTAACATATCAATTTTAATAACTTATTCTTGAAAAACAAAAACCCTCCTTTTGTATTTTCACTTAGTCTTTGGCTTCCCTTTTCCATGTATGAGTATAATATCATAACACATTCATATATGAAAAATAAGCAATGTCTTTCCCCTTAGTTTTGACTAGTCTTTATTTACTATTCAACTTCATTGGTATTTATCGTTATCACTATTTAAAGGTTGACATGTCTTTTGCTAGACACAAAACATTTCCTTGTATCCTATGAACACCTATAATCTCCAAACATACTCATGATTCCCTTCTTGATCGATGTGTGCCTTAATAGTGAGTTGTTGTCGATCAGGTGAGGAAACATGTGTAGTAACATCAGACTACACACCAATATCTAAAATGTTTATCTCCTATATTTCTCATTCCTGTCAATCCTTTATCTTTCATTACTTCTAATGATCAAATTTATCCTCATGCTAGGTAGTTCATAGCCTTTTTGAAGGTTCGGATATCAAGCAAGATTTATACAACATTAATGAATTGTTTGATGTGCTTCTCGTTCCACTGATGAAGCTTCTTCATTGCCACCCCTCATTGCTCTCTACATTTGGTCCTTAAAGGTCTTGAAAATGTCAAAAGAAACTTTGAGCAAAAAAAGAACCTCGGATAAGTCATTCAAGTGTATCAACATTTTTCCAACAAGTTCACAGATGAATGCTTTTGGTGCCTTCGGCTACTAACTTATTTGAAGTGTAGACTTTTCCATCACATCAAAAATACATACTTGTGGCGGAGAGGGATCTCATCGGGAATACAGTCGCTACACCAATGTCCCCCACACCATGGAGCCAGATACAACCATTGCATCCATTGCATACCATGTTGATAATCCAAACCTATGTAGACAAAAGGTCAAAAGGACCGAGGGACTCAAACCGATGACCTACGCTCTGATACCATGTAGATATTGTGATCACACCAAAGTACATACTTGTGGTAGAGAGGGATCTCATCGGAGATCTGGTTGCTATGCCATCACATGAAAAGATGTTTCATTGCAAACATTACACTACCTAACCTTATTTGATAATAGTTGTGCATAGTTGTCCTTGTTCTCAAAACTTTTTAAGGATGCATGATATTTGAGTTCGTGAGGCTCAAGAAGTTTATCCCAAGTCATCAATAAGTCATTTTTGGGTGGCTATTTCTTGAATTTATGATCAATCACTTCATTGTGCTTCATTGTTTCTTCAAACTTCCATCACATGCCTTGAATGCTCTTGCATTATCTATACATATTTCACATAATCATCATCTAGCTCATGGTTAGAGAACTGAACTTTGAAATAGAATTATGACATTAGGTTATAAAGAATTGAAGATCATGCTTAACCCTGTATACATTCGAGTATGTAGCTCTACCATAGTTTTGTTGTAAGACTTTAAGAAGAATGACTTGTCTCATCGCACCAGATCTATTTATATGGTTTCAACTTGGAAAAATTAACACAGTATGATAGGGGAAAACTGAATGGACTTTCTTGAATGATGGTGTTCCATTTTATGTTCCACCTTTTCCTATTGTATTGTCGACCTCCTTATTTGGAAAAAGAACACAAAGAACAATATTTTTCCATCCACTTTTAATAACATGAGTCGTAAAAACCATAAATGAATCAGCATATAAGTTGTAAAGGAGGAATTTTTGGCACTGGGTACGGTGCAACTTATTTGCACCATCGATAGTTGTGCCCACTCCTGCCCCTGCCCTACTGCTCTACCAAATTTCATAGTTCATGGTGATGAGATGGGCATGTCAGCGGTCTGTTCAACTGTACCAATGGTCTTTTCAGCCATGCAATATCGTAACCATCCAATGCTCATCATCTTGAATTAATTCTTTGATCCACTTCCTGTGATGTAAAAAATGGTGAGAATGCTAATTGGAAAATATTTAGAATGGGTTATTATATATATATATATATATATATAGAGAGAGAGAGAGAGAGAGAGAGAGAGAGAGAGAGAGAGAGAGAGAGAGAGAGAGAGAGAGAGAGAGAGAGAGAGAGAGAGAGAGAGAGAGATTTTTTTTTTTATAAGTTTTTAATACATAATTTTAGGAAGAATAAATTAAATCATTATTTTTTAAACTATATTTTATATTGAATATTGGTATTTTATATTAGTTATAATGAACTCTAGTTGCTTGACATAACATAGACAAGACAATTTAATTCTCTTTTTCATCATGGTGACATGATCAAAGTAAACATTAAAATAGATCATAACTTGGATGGGTTAGATTTAGTGATATTTAATGGTTTAATAAAAATATCTTAATAACATCACCATTAATGGTTAAATTATTATTATTATTTTAAATGTCTCGATAACATCACAATTAATGATTATTATTAGATATTTTTCACAGTAGACATATCAAAGATAAAACAGTAGATTCCAACAATGATGTAAAATATATCTCAATCTACAATTTGGAAAAAAAATGGGCAAAGAGAAACAATGACTTACCCCAAATTCCTCTGTTCTCAATTCTTCAATGAATTGTGATCATTATAATAAAAAATCAAGACTAGAGGAATTGCAAATATGGTGATAGAACTAAATTTGAATTTAACAAGTGCCATATAGTGGCTTAGTACTTGTCTTTAGTTTTTATATAAACATAGTTTTAATTTTATAAATTTATTATAGTTTATAAAATATTTTAATTATTAAAAATATTAGACAATTGTAGTTTTTGTAATGATATTAATTATAATTCAAATTTAAATTTTATTCATAAATATAATTATTAATATATATGTTCTATTGGATATATGATAAATTATAGAAAATATAATATTAAAATATAAAAAATTTAAACCAACCCATTTACATTAAAAATAATTAAACATTAATGAATCATATTCACCTTGATAAAAACTAACTCTTAAAAATTATTACTTTGCAATATAAGAGGTAAATGAACCCAATCAAATCTTAGAAAAATAATTTCGTAAAATTGTAAAGTTAACAATCTTGCATCTATTCTATGTAACATATTAGTTCGATACATAAATAAAAAATTATGAAAATTTATTTTAATGAATGGGTAAAATTGATTGGTCTATAAAAAATTGTCTTTACTCTTCAATTTTAATTTCATAGCTATTTTTATTTCTTAAAATACAATTTGGTTTATTTAGTTTGTTAGACTTACTTATGATCTATTTTCATTTCATTTTATTTTATTTTAGCTATTGTTTCTATGCCTTACTAACAATTATGATTAGTCTTAATTTAAAATTAGTTATAAGAAAATTGAAAAAATACACACACAATCATTCTTACTTTAACCTAGAAGGCAATGCCAATTTTACAATAAAAGGGGAAGAAATCACAAATGTATATAGTAATCACCTAACAAATAATAACAATTTAATATTTTTAACTTTATTTTAGATTTACCAAATTTAATTCTTTTCTAAAATTTATCTATAATTTAGTCATCAAAATAAATACCAATATTCAATATAAAATATAGTTTAAAAAATAATGATTTAATTTATTGTTCTCTAAATTCCATATTAAAAACTCTTTTTAAAAAAATTATTCTCAAAATATATAATCCATTCTAAATATTTTCCAATTAGCATTCTCACCATTTTTACATCTTTACTCATATAAAATTATTGAAGTATGAAAGAACTAATTTATATTCTAAATGGAAAAAATGATAAGAATCAATTTTCACTTTAAATTTTCAAAACTCTTGTTATCAAATGAGTCAATAATTTTTTTTCTATTAGATATAAGAGTTTCATAAAATAAAAGGCAACCAAAGTACCATCACGAATATCAACAAGGAGGCCAAGCCTCACCATGGAAGAACAGGATCAACTGTACAACATAACAAATAGAGGAGAAGAAGGACTATCTAACTAAGAACATCATAGTAATTGACCACCCAAGTAGTCCAACCTAAGGGACCCTCCATCCAAACGATACTTTTACGTTCTTGAATCTGCAGCAGCCTGAGTAATTCTTCTTTTCTAGCATTCACTTTCTTTCTAATTTCTCTATTCAACCTATTGCAAGCTTGCTCAAAAGCTTGCTGATCATCCAGGGTTCTACGCCATTGGTGCCCATGCTTCAACTCATAGTAGAAAAAAATAGCATGCCCATCATGAAGGAACCTTCTCATCTTGTCCCACTCGATCAACATAGTAGCCTGCACCTGCAAAGAAATTTTGAAATAAGTGAGTTTTCAAAAAAAACTCAGTAAGATCCCTCGGCTTACCTTGGTACCTTTCCTCGTTCCTGTGCTTCCATATCTGCCAGAGAATGTTAGACGACAATATATTCCAAAATAAATTGGTATCTTTAGGAAGACCATTAATATGACCAGTGATAATATCAAGAATATTAACATCAATAGGATAAACAATGCCAAACATTCTCTATATTTCTTTAGCAAAAGTACAATCTAAAAGAATATGTCTACCAGTTTCAGGAAATCTGCATAAATTACAAATATCAGAATTAGATAAATCTCTCTTAATAGGCAGCTTGTCCAACATGACTAACCATCTAAAGCATCTAATTTTAGGCTCAACAGAATTCTTCCACAAGATATCAAAGTATTTTTTCCAAACACCAGCATCATAAGAAGAGTACCAAACAACATTGAAATGATCAATAATATCAATATTACAATCAAGTATTTTGTATATATTATTGGCCTTAAGCAAATTCATGATAACTCCACCAGGCCATTTACATTGAAGGTACCTGCGAGAATCAACATGGCATATAGTGGGAAGACCATTAACAGCTTGCACAATCATGTTATAAGTTCTTTTATGGAAATTGGGGATATCATATTTATTCTTAAGCTCATCCTAAGGAGTGATTTGATTCTACTCAAAGAGGTCTATGAACTGTTTAATACCTTTCTTAGCCCATAATCTAGCATAACACCCTTGGGTAAGGGCCAATGGTTTACCATCTAGGTGAAGATTCCACCAAATGGATCTTTCACCATGGAGTTGATTATTACAATGAAAATTCTTGTTATACTAAAATTTTCACTTATACTAACTTAAATTTAATATTTTTCTTATCTCTCATGCCTTATATCAAGCAAAGTGAATGTATTATATTTTTTAATACGAGAAAATGCACAACAAGAAATAAAAACGGGAAGTGGATCAAAGAATTAATTCAAGATGATGAGAGTCTGTTGTATTTGGATGGTTACAATATTGCACGACTGAAAAGACCATTGGTATAGTTGAATAGATCACTAGCATGCTTGTCCCATCATCGTGAACTGTGAAAGTTGGCAAAGCAGCGGGGCAAGGGCAGGAGTGGGCATGACTATTGACAGTGCAAATAAGTTGCACCGTAGTTGGTGCCAAAAATTTTCTATTGCGTGCGCCATGCCTTGCTTACTATTTTTGGGTACTTTGTGACTTGCAAGAGTGGTATTTTGATTATTCAATGAACTAGTTGAAAAAGAATCTCCTTTTAAATTTGTGCATCGTGCTCGACTTACATATTTCTTCATGGTTGATATTGATGAATTTGAGGAATCTGAATAGAAGATGTTAAAGTCCACCATGTTAATATTTAGTTTATGCAATTGTGGTATATTCTGCAATGATGTCATTGTCGTCTACAATAGTTCTCCCTCTGCTGAACTTCACAAGACTTCATCAAATTTTGTCACCAAGAATAGAACTGGACAGGCTAATCTTCAGACAAAACAAAGTCAAACTTTTTTTTTTGAGATTCACGAAAATGGAGTGAATTTTTTCTAAATTTGTTGGTGTTGTTGTTTTCAACTACAAACTGTGTACATCATGAAGATCAAATGCTAAATTTTTTGGAAAAATCCATGATGTTTTCGACTTTTTGAAAATTGTTCAACTATAGAGTTTGTAGGGAGGATAGTCGTGTCTAAATAGAACTTTGAATGTGGGGCTTTGAACCTGCCTACATCTGCGTATATGAATCTACATTTTGGATCTGACAAACTGAACTTTTGGATTGTACTTTTGAACCCTAGGAACAACTTTTGGATTATACTGTTCAACCCTAGGAACTTTTGCTTTTGAACTTTGAACCTCTTATCTGAGTACTCAAGTTTGAACTAAGAGCACTTTGAACTTTGAGTGTTGCACTCTGCGATTCAAGGTTCAAGTCCAATACCTATTGTCAACTTTTTCCTTCTACAAAGCATAAGTTCAAAGAAGCATCATTAACAAAAACCAAAATGAAGATATTGAAAAAATGAAGAAATTTCTCTATAGAACTTGGTTTTAAAATTGTAAAACATGGGTGTCACATGTAAGCCAATGGTCATAATTAAAGTAATATTTTTTGGCCTCATTTAAAATCTCACTAATGTATGTAATGGATTTACTTTCTTGGCTAAAGACTCATTTAATCATTGTCTCACTTGTATCATAATCAATCTAAAATACTTTGTCAAACTTCAATGATGATGTCAAAACAAGTTGTATTATAACTTTTTCTTTAGGAGTTGAAAACTCTTTTATACCATTGGTCTCCAATGAAAATTAAACATATTACACTTCATGGATATTTCATATTGGTGCATTTTAACCATTAAGTTTTGGATAAGCTTATTGTAGAAGATTGCTAGGCCATAAAACTCCTTACCTCATAGATACCTTGTGGCAACACTCTACAATAACTTCTATTTTTCCAAGTAAATCCTTAAGTTCTCTTAGAACAAATCAAGTTCCCATATATAACTAAAAATAGAGTAACAATAAAATATTGGATATAGAAAACATCATGAGGATTGTCCCTAGGACCCAATTATAGCTAAAATAATAATAAAATAATTGATTCATAGATCATCTTCATCAACCCTGAAAACTAAATTTATACATTTTTTTTTCCTTTGCTACAAGGTTTTCACATGCAACAATGTAATGACCATAAATAACTTGTGATGTTCGGTCAAATTCTTAAAAAAAAAATTATTGTCAAATATATTTATCAAAGATGATTAATTGAATGTATAGGAGCATGAAAGACAAATTTCTCAATAATCAAGCAACTTTTGTAGGTGATAGAAAATGATTTTAGCACTATGCTTTACTTGTAGTTCAATGAATGATAACAAACCTCCCAACATTGGATAAACCATCACGAACAGGATGATCTTCCTCTAATTCTAAAAGGGACTACTCCCTCAAATGTTAATTTTATCATATTTATAGTGATTTATCCTCTCCGAAAAAAATGTAAGGGTATGTACACCAAAAAGGGGTCTTAAGAAATCATTTTTTTTGTAAAATCAGCAAATTGCAAACTTCAATGAGAAATTGAACATAGTTGCACCCAAAATTTGAGGATGCAACATTAACAAGAGTTGCATTGATATGAATTTTCTTTCTAAATTACTAATTAATTATTTTTAAATGGTGTAAATTAAGGGTTTCAAAAAGAGGACCATACAATACTTAACAAGTTAATTCTCAATGGAATAATTATAATTCAAGAAATCATCCACACAACACAAATAAACAAGGAAACTAGTATGCTAATGAAACTAGATATACATAAAGCATATGATAAAGTAGATTAGAGATTCTTATGCAAGACAATGAAAGCCTTTGGATTTTATCATCAATAGATAAATCTTATTTTCAATTGTATGTTGACACCCAAAATATCATTACTCGTTGATGGAATACCGAAAGGATACTTCAATATATCACGAGGGATAAGGCAAGGAGATCCATTATCACCTTTCTTATTCATCATTATAGCATAGCTATAAAGAAGGCTCAAGCAGAAGATAAAATTAAAGTTGTTTTAGCAACCGAAGGTGTGCCTAAAGTAACACACCAACAATTTGTAGATGATATTGTTCTCCCAGAAAAGAGCATAGTGGTAGAGGCGTGAAACTTCAAACAAATACTCAAATCATATATGGAAGCCTTAGGGCAGAAGGTTAATGTTGAAAACTCATTAATTTTATTTTTAAATACCCATCCAGATATGGAAAAAAATATTTGCAACTTAATGGGATATAGACAAGGTTCTTTCCCGTGCAAATATCTAGGTATCCAACTCGAAAAAGGATCAAAAGATAATAAATCTTAGAAGAAAATCTCATAAAAACTAGACAAAAAAATAGAAAGTTGGGAAGGTAAATGGCTTACAAAGGCTAGCAAAGCAACTATGATAAAATTGGTATTATTTGCCATTCCAACCTATCAAATGTCATGTTTACCATTTCCAAAAGGTACTAGAAGAAATCTAAACAAATAAACAAATTTGTGAAACTTCAAACAAATAATCAAATCATATATGGAAGCCTTAGGGCAGAAGGTTAATGCTGAAAAGTCATTAATTTTATTTTTAAATACCCATCCAGATATGGAAAAAAATATTTGCAACTTAATGGGATATAGACAAGGTTCTTTCCCATGCAAATATCTAGGTATCCAACTCGAAAAAGGATCAAAAGATAATAAATCTTAAAAGAAAATCTCATAAAAACTAGACAAAAAAATAGAAAGTTGGGAAGGTAAATGGCTTACAAAGGCTAGCAGAGCAACTATGATAAAATTGGTATTATTTGCCATTCCAACCTATCAAATGTCATGTTTACCATTTCCAAAAGGTACTAAAAGAAATCTAAACAACAAATTAAAGAATTTCTTTTGGAAAGGAATAGAACATAAGGAAAAACAAACAATGATTAAATGGGACAAAATTTGCAGACAAAAAGATTTTGGATTATGAATTAAGGATCTAAACTAGCAAAATGAAGCATTAGGAGCCAAATTATTTTGGAGAATGTACCATGAACATGAAAATAAATGGGCTAAAATTCTACATCATAAATATCTAAATAGTTCTAATCCCTTGTCTTTATTCCGAACCAGAAACCCACCTAATGGTTAAAAAATATGGAACTTTATGATGCAATGATGACCCTTAATTAGTAACAATTTAACATGGGATATTGGACAAGGAACATAGGCATTATTTTGAGAAGATTCACAGGACGACCTCCCATCTTTGGATAGTTATAACTTGCCCAATAACATGAAGTCTACTCTTATAAATACTTGGGGAAAATTTGTAAGTGACTATAAACAAGTAATAAATCATAATCTTATTGAAGGAGGGAAGTGGAGATCTATAGAGGAGACAAATTTGACAGAAGATGAAAAACAAATCTTTGAACAATTTCTAAGTCAAAGGCAATCAATCATAAATAAAGAGGTGATAGATTGATATTGGGAGCTTCTAAAAGTGGGAAATACAATATTAAAATGAGTTATGAATTGATTATAAACTCACTAATATGAGAAAAGATCAATATCCCCAGCCTAAATTTATGTTGGAATTAAACATACTTACCCAAAGCAGGAATTTTTTTTTGGGCTCCAGTGCAAAATAGAAACCTTACAATGGATAGATTTACTAAGATGAGATTCGAGGGGCCCTCTAGATGTCCATTATGTGAAAATGATTTAGAGACAATAGATCAACTATTGTTCCAATGTTCATTTGGCACTCAATGTTGGAATTGGATATGCCAACAACTCAATTGGTCAACAACCCTACATAACAATCTTTTGAATCATCTAAAAAATTGACCCAAAAATGGAAAGTCTAATTATCACCACCTATGGATAATCTCTCTGTCTATCATTTTATGGAAAATTTGGAAGGAAAGAAATAAGAGAATTTTTGCTAATGAAAAAATGACAATAACCTCCTTTCTAAAAAAGTGGAAGTCACTACAGTAAAGGCAATCAATAATAATTTAAGAAATATACTCATTAAAGAAGGAACCTTCTCAGATTAGGACACAGACATTTGCGAAAATTGGAAAAATCTTATTAATCCCTTGATGACATATCTAAAAGCCAATAAAAAAGCAAGAGAAGAATGTAAATGGGAACCTCCCACATTAGGATGGACAAAATTAAATTTTGATGGAGCATATTGAGGCAATCCTAGAGAGATAGGAATATGATGTATCATTCATCTAGAAGATGGATCCTAGAAGGTAAAAAGAGCCAAGTATTTAGGGGTGTCTACAAATAACTTAGCAGAGTCAGAGGCATTGATTGAATAACTTCATATTAGTTTGGATTTAGGTATTAAAAGACTAATAATGGAAGGAGATTCACAGATTTTATTAAATTCAATCAGAAAGAGAAGTACGCCAAATTGGAATACACTTTTAATTTAATAGATAAATTTGAGGAAACCAGAATTCAACATATATTCCAAGAAGGAAAAAAAAAAAAAAAAAAAGGTAGATTAGCAAATCAAGGGGCTGACGAAGAAAACTTTGTTATTAGGAAAGATCTAGTTATCCATAATTAATTAAAGCTTAGCACTTCTACCAGCTCTAGATTATCTCATATAAGTTTTAGTTTCTTTGCTTCAATTCTTAGAATTTAAATATCAAGGGGGGATTGTATGTCTTCTGAAACTTTGTAAAGATACAACTAATATGAATTTAAATATTAAGGGGGGATTGTATGTCTTCTAAAACTTTGTAAAGATACAACTAATATGATTTAAATGTAAGGGAGGGTATGCCCTCTCAAAGACCTTTGTTAAGTCACAAAGGCAGATGTATTTGCATAAAATCAAGACATAAAAGTACTAGGGTACACTGGGGGTTTTCTTTCCCTTTTTTTTCACTCCAGTACCTACACTTTGAACAAAGTTATTTTGTAAAATATTTTGAATATAATGTATAGGGATCTTTGCCTTTTACTGATCAAATAAAAAAGGGGGACCATAAAAAGTTCCCATTTTTATTAGAAAAGCATATAATAGTGTATGTTGTGCCCCCCCTAAAATGTTAATAATGTTTTGGAATTTTTAAAATTGCTTTAATGATAATTAAAATAACAAGCAAGTTTATGCTAAACTTTTCAAGGCTAAATTTTTAATGAGTATATGATTTTTAACTATTTTTTCAACGTGGACGCGCATCATGAAAAATAAAACTTTGGGCATCTCCCATAAGTTTTTTGAAAACTAATCAAATATATATATTTTTCATATATATATATAAAGGCATATGTTGGTTATGACAAAATTCATATACCCTATTAAAAGAAATAAGAGATGAAACCCTGAACATAATTACAATGTGAAAATATTATATGGTTGGATAATTAAGAGAAAGATTAATGCCACTACAATATTTTCTCTCTACATTTAAACCATTCTCGGAGTCGATCTAAAAGTTAACCAACAAACCACTGTTGGCTTTCCATGAGAGATACTAAGTGATAATACCTCTTGAGGACATCATAATGTTCCACACAACTAAACCATTGGTAGGATTAGATACTGTCAAAACCCTATTGGCATTTGAAGAATCCAAATACTTTTGTTGCATAATTGACACCATTTAGACGATGGGTTAGCATACATATGTCGTATCAAATTTCCCCCAAAAGCAAGATTTTGCAATGAAAGATCATGGATGCCAACCCCAACTGAGGATTTGTATTGGCTAAATCCTTAAGGGCCCGTTTGGTCGCTAGAATAGGAATAAAAAATTTGGAATACATTTTCTATTTTCCGTTTGGTTCGTCAATTGGAATAGGGAATAGGAATACATATTCCCATTTTGCCTCTAAAATGAGCTTATACCCGTTCCAAAAAATAGTTGTTATTGGAATAGTCATTCCTATTCCCAATATGCATTTCTATTCTCCATTCCTATACCTCCAACCAAACGGGCCCTAAATGAAACTAATGGAATCTTTTTAGAACCAGTCATGTTGCTTGTCCAAAAGAAATCTCTAATTAACTTTTCAATATGGGAAATAAAAGACTTAAGAGCTTGAAGAACAAAAAGATAATAATTAGGAATTGCAGACAAAAACAAATTTGACGAGAATATTTTTCCCTAACAAAGACAACAATTTATTTTTCCAAATCACTATTCTACTTTTGATTCGGTCAATAATGAGTGTCCAATAAGATTCCTTGTTAGCACCCATGAAAAATGGGATACCAAGGTATGATGCAAGTGATCCATCAATTGCAAAACCCAAAGTACATATAATTTTATTTGCGACTACCTTAGATGTTTTAAAAATATATACTTTAGATTTTTTAGGGTTGGCACATTGTCCTCGTGATTCTTGGATGTCCCAAAAAGAAGAGTATCATATGCAAATAAAAAATGAGTCACTGAGATTGACGTACCCAAAATACTAACTCCAATCCACAAACCAAATTGATGCATAACATTAACTATTCCACTAAAAGCTTTATCCATGATCATAAAAAGAAATGGAGACAAAGGATCACTATGTCAAACACCACAAGATGAAGGAAAAAAGCTAGTGGGTACCCCACTAATGAGAATCAAGAAGTGGGCTCCAAAAAGACATGCCCTAACCCATTTACACCATTTATGTCAAAAACCAAACCTCTATAGAAGTTTAAATTAAAAAATATCAACTAAGTCAATCTTATGCCTTCATCATATCTAACTTAATAACAAAAGCCACAGTCTTAGAAACATCAATAGAGTGCAAGGTTTCATGAGCTACTAAAGCCCCCTCAATGGTGTCTTTCCTAGGAACAAAACCTCCTTGCTTAAAAGATATAATCTTGGGGATCAAACTTTGCAACTAAAAATACATAGCTTTAGTGACAATCTTATTAATGGTGATACAAAGAGCAAAGGGTCAAATATTTGCAAAAGTCCTAGGATTCTGATTTTTAGGAAAAGTAGCATTAAATTTTTTAATACATTGATGCACTTCTCTTCAATTCTTCAAAAACCTCAACCAATTCAAAGCCTAAAAAGCGCTAACATTTTTAGAAAAAAAAGGCTTGTAAAACCATTAGGACCTTGTGCCTTATCAACAATCATGGAAAATATCACCATTCAAAGCTCCAATAATGTGAATGAAGCCATAAGGAAATGATTATTTTGGGGTGTAATCAAATTAGTGCCCCTCTACAATCATAGAATTGCATTACGAATATTATATACAAAATATTGAACGTTGCAATAAACACATATGTTGCAAAACTTGTAAAGTTACTATTTATAAAAGATAGTGGTAAAAGAACTTGTACTCTGGAATAAAAATTTTTTAAATCATATTCAATATAATTAATAGTGGCTACCCTCATATACTCTCATATCTTAAATGATTCAATTTTGACAATTGTTTGGGTTGTCCGTATATGCAACTTAATTGCTTGATGCTAAAGATTCAGCTTTTGGGCATTAACGACGCACATAGTAGAAGCTAGTATGCACAAAAAAGGTCATTTCACTGTGTTACTTGATACCTACATGAAGATGGTCCAATAACCATCTTCTCGAAATCACCACTATCGGTGCACAAATGAAATGGAAAAAGAAAATGCTAAAAAATGATTGACTAATGGTACATAATAATTGACTGTTGGTATCAGAAACTTATTAAAATATTAAGTAAATGGTTACTAGGGGTGGGGGGTCATCAATAATAAGTGAATGGTTATTAGTACTCAAGCCACTATTGAAGCGTTTCCCCTATTTCTTATAATTTTGATGAACTCCTGATCTTCACACACATACACCAAGCCTACTAGGATATAGGCTTTGCCTTTTGGAGAGAGCGCATACTATTGATTTTGACTGTCTACTGCACTGTTTTTGGTTATGTGTGGTCCTTGACCATTATTTATCTTCAAAAGGACAATGACACTCCACGGAAACTAAAAACAAAATTGGCATTTAAAAAATAGCAGATCCATCAACCTCCAAACTACAGGTTTTGCCTTGGATGACAATGAAAGGGCAAACCAAATACAAGAAACTAATAGTAGAAAAGAGAACTTGTACACCGAGTTAACACTACAAGAAGAAAATTGCTGATCTAAAAATAACAGTGCTCAAATATTCAAGCTACCAACAATCCCAGCAAATTTATTATTACAATCCACCATAAAATTGAAAAATTTAGAACCGAGTGGTATACACTTGAGCCACTTGAGTCGTTTTGACTTCCATCAGGTGCATCTGCATAACATGCTAAGCCCTCTTTACCTTCACGGCATGTGTTAGCAAAGAGACCTGGTGGGTACTTTCCATGTAAGTTTATGTAGCTGAACATTGTATCAGCACAGTCATTTGATAGATCGTTTAAATATTGTGCAAATTTGCAAGCAAATTGCTTCAATGCAGCGCAGCAAAGCTTTGGTAAATAATCTGGACCTTTACACTGGCTTGTCAAGATAGTGTAATTTTGGCGCTCAAAATCTATCGGGCAGCCTGCAAGACATACAAGTCAAATATTATATTCCTTGAAAATGTAGACGCAAAGCAAAATATAAAAAGGGAAATTCCAATCCTTTTAATAAAACATCCATGTATAGGAAAAAATAGTTTAGTGTGAATAGGATGTGTTATTATATGCTAATGAAGGCATGGTTTTTAAGGCTTTTTAACCGTTAGCCATTTTTATTTTTCAGCACCATATGTAACCACTATATCCAAACCAAGTTGGTGTAGGACAAAATATCTCAAACGTAAAATTTAGTACAGAAAAGAAAAGAGCATAAGATTATGCTGGAAATAAATTATTCTCGTCATATTGTTAGGGAAAATAAGGAATGAGACACTTCACTTATACGCCGAACAATTAATTGCCTAGATATAAAGAAATCTAAGATCCAGCATATCGAATTTTGTATTGTTAAATTTGGTTCAATTAAGAAGCATTTGAATAAGAAATCTCAAAGAGACTGCTGCATTTTCTAATAAGAGAGAACACACAGCAGAGGAATAAATCTCGATGAAGTGGCAAGTCTATTCATGAATGCTGAAGCTCCTCTATTTCACCACACTCCTTTAGCATGTCCACAATCTATGGAATGATGGAAAACACTCTCTGTGCACATGTCTGATATTATGAATATCATTTTCACAATTGTTTTGTTCTCTTCTAAGTCACAAGGTTCAAATTCGGATTTGAGTTCAACGATCATAAAATTTGGATGAAATTTGGCAAGAGTAAAAATTTGAAAAAAAAATTGACATTAAATTGAACTTTGTATATATTTATCTATTTTTAAAAAGTACCTTATATATCCACAAATTGTCAAAATAGTTTGACATTGCACAATAATTAAACCAAATAACTTAATATTATTTTAAAATAAAATAATCTTCTTATAAATAACAATATTATATTAAATATCATAAAATTTGGACGAAATTCCAAAAGAATAAAAATTTGCTAAAATTCGAACTTCAAGGATGAAATTTGATGAATCCTGTGACTTAGATTTTCTTCATCCATCTTTCACTATAAACTGACCTTGATCCTGCCTCCACCGTTGGTCCCTCAAAATACACCCTCCTAACCTTATACGACACATTTCAGCCCATGGGTTTCTTCTACATCCTTCCCACTGCCATCTTCTATCATTTATAACTGTCCAGTAGTGTTTGGAGGTTCCAATCCTGATTATTAGCAAACAGAAGACAAAAAATTGGCTGCCATAATTTAGAAAATCTCAGAGATAACATGACTAAAAGAAACAGCTAAGGGGCAGCCCACACTAACAATCCTGTCATGGAGACCAGTGTGTTAGCTCTTTCTATATTCAAGACTCCACAAGTATTTGCAGCAACAAGGATTTAAGTAAGGTATTGCCAACAGTAACCTCTACATAAAAACTAAGAGTGATCATCAGTTAATTGTTGCTGTTATCATTTTTTTGTTGCTGTTATCATTTTTTTGGAGGTAATAGGGATAAAATGTGCAAAGAGTTCGCTGAAGGAATTCAACACAAAAAAAATTGAAATGTCGATGCTTGGTGAGTGGTCACTTTTCTTTTACTTTACAAATCTCCCAGAAAGATATAGGCATATTCATGTCCCAAACCAAATATCTGAGAGAGACGTTGAAGAAGTTCAACTGAGAATCGCACACCCGTCAGTACACCTAGGTTATGGTTGAGAAGTCTTCAGCTGCAAATCAAGTTCTGTATAGATCAATGATTGGAAGTTTGTTGTAGATGACCACTCCTACACTAGAAATTATGCAAGCAGTTTGTATGGTCGCAAGATTTCAGATGTTTAAAAGCTACTATGGATTATATCCTATGGTATCCTAGAAACAAAAAATTCAATTTGGCAACATACAGATGTGGATTGGGCTGGAAGTGTTTAAGACAAAAAAAAAAGAAAAGCAGTGTGTTGCATTGTTTTGGAGATAGATTTGTATTGTGTTAAGTGTATAGTTCAGTTGGATAAAATAAGATATAATTGAGACAATGTTGATATATGTGTGTGAGATATAATAATTATTATATATATACTAAGTAGCCGAATCGGGTATGGGTACATGGGTACGAAACGCTGGTACGGCAGTTTTTTTTA
This sequence comes from Cupressus sempervirens, assembly GCA_028749045.1. Taxonomy (NCBI): domain Eukaryota; kingdom Viridiplantae; phylum Streptophyta; class Pinopsida; order Cupressales; family Cupressaceae; genus Cupressus; species Cupressus sempervirens. Next base: position 801,759,055 of record CM053783.1, on the reverse strand, counting down.
GGTGTTGGGTACGGGTACGGGTACGTCCACATGTGTGTGTGTGTGTGTGTGTGTGTGTGTGTGTGTGTGTGTGCTGCTAGAAAACATACCAATATCAAAAACAAATTAAATTTAGAATTTAAATACCAACACATATGCTAGCAGCTAAACAAAACCATTATAAATTTCAGACTTTGAAACATAAGTACTAATTAGCATAAGTATTTAATTTGAAATTCAGTTTTCGATATCAAAAAAGATCGAGCTAGTGTCATGAAATATAGTTATTGTTTGCAATAGAAATAATACTAGAAATCAGTATCGCTGATCAGCTCACTAATCAGAACCATATGGGTCATCATCAATAGAAAGATTTTCATCAACATTGACATTAGATGATTGAATCCCACTGGTATTTGCACTAAAAATATGCTGGCTACTTAAATCCTCCATTGGTAAAGCTGGTGCACCAATAGGAAGATCAAAGTCAATAGACTCCGGTTCTACATCCCATAATTTTGCTGCCCCTTCCTTGTACTCATCAGATTTGTGAGTAAGAAGGTGCAAGTTTGAATGCACATAGACTAAATCCTCAGCTTTGCTTGATGCCAACCGATTGCGCCTCACTGAATGGATGAAGGAGTATTACTCCAATTTCGTTCAGCTGAAGATGAACTAGCAACCTAATGAAGCAAAGGAAGATCTCATTGGAGTCTCTAAAATTTAAGTAAATCAAATGAGTTTGTTAATTTCAAAATGACAACCAGATTTAGAGTTTATAGTATATACAAACTTACCTGTGATAGAACTGTTAGTGAGCAAATTGTCCTTCGAGAAAATGTGTGCAAATCTGACCCTGAATGCCCAAATGAAAGAACAAATCGACACCAATAGTTGGACAGGTTATCACTGGGTTGATAAGCTTCCTCTAAATTTTATCGGGTACAGCTCCCCATGTGAAATGTTCAATGAATTTAAATCTTCTGCACTTTTACCTGAAAGTAGAAAGGGTCTCTCACAGATTCTTAGATCGTGAGGTATAAATTATTTCTAATAACCAAAAGACATTTAACTAATCTACAGGAATGGATGACACCGTGAATTTGCAGAAAGGACAGTAACCAAATATCTCGAACTGATAAACCAGGATTCACAAAGTAATACTGATTAATCATGCCTAAACACAAAGTTTCTAAACTGTATTCAAGATAATACATATACAGATATTAAAATTCTGTATGCACAAAGTCATGCAAAAACTAAAATACCCATATCATATCTACCAATTACTGTCATTACAATATCTACCTATCTAAAACTCTAACCATTCTACCCTCCCCTTTGCAGCAGCATAAAATTTCCTGTAAGGAAAAAGCAGAACTCTCAGCCCCAAACTCTCCTGTACTGCAGCACCAAAGTCTCCCCTACAGAAAAGAAGTGGAACCCCTGCCTTGTCCTTTGTCAGCTCCTTTAATCTGTTCTTTCCCATGACTTTTCAATTTCATAACTGATTCTTGAAAGACTCTCAAACTTCCTACTTTTCCCCTTTTCTGCATATGTGCCTAATGTTTAATTTATCATTAAACATTTATTATGATGGTCTTTAAATCATTACATCAAACTTCATATATGGAGTGGACAGTTGTCTCCAAATTTGCGTTCGGTTAGGGAAATAAAAATAACCTCTATTTTAAAAGGGGGCCTCCACATGTCATCATTCACCGACATCACACCTCACATCTCTTGGGATTTCCATGATTTTTGCTTGCACTTAGTTCTATCTTGTTTCATTTATAAGTATCCCCTGACGCTCGATCAGAGGAACTGACTCCTCAGCTGCTAGGTACTTTTAACTCACCCTGCTATACCATCGCCTTTGAATTAGCAAAGAATAAACACTATTATTGTAATGACATTATATCGATTAATGTAACTATCATCCGATGTCTTCTTGCCTTGCAGGATTAATATGATCCACAGAATAGCCTAATCAAGTCATCCCTGTTACACAAAATGAACAAATATTGTTGAGGCTCTTTGAAAGGTATTCCATTTGTCTTGGACATCCATTTAGTCACCTTTCGAATATCACGATGCCAGGGTAACACACAACATATATTTCCATTTGGTTGCAGATGCTCAGAATAGCTACCTCCTCGATAAGATCCAGCTTACATAGCTCAGCCGTGGCAAGGACCAATTTTGTGTATGGAATTGCAAGCTTCTCACGCATCTCAACATGGCCCCTCGACCATTCGAGTTCCAAACTTTTAACGACTCACCCACAGTCGCCTATCATGTTCGATCTGCATCCTTCTCCTTACTGAGTCAGCAATCTATATAAAGCTCTGTACTCTTATTGTTGTTGGGCTTCTTTCTTAGCATGAATGTGAACCGACAATAACACCATTATCCGAGAAAGAATATATCATTATTAATGAGCTCGACACCAAGATGTTCCCCAAACCTGATCGGAAGAAAGTATATCCATCCTTAATGCGTCTGCGGCTAGCTTCTACTGCTCATATCTATTTAACTGCATTGAACTCATATGGCTCTTTTTATGAGTGAAACTCGACAAGGTGCATCTGTCAACCAATCTGCACACGTGTTTGGACACCATCATTATGCACATTCCTGTTTGTATGATTCACTTTCCTTCCTGAAACACGCAAAAGAGATACTTCACCTTTCACTGCTATGACTGTGCATATGTTATCAGCTATCTACAAATATGGCACCTCCAACCTTGTTTCCCCAAAATTGCCGCGGACAGAGTCACCTTGAGATGTCAGTTTGCGTAGTGATATGGAGTCATAAATAATGAAAGCATAATTCCATTCGTAAATCCCATGCTCGCCCCACATTTGGAGAGTAACAAAGCTCGGGTTGATCAAGATATTGAGATAAGCTTGTGATATTTTGCGGGTTCTTCCTGCTGAAATGCTCGATTAAACTGCCAAGATCATCCATGGCTTTTCAAGCTCGGGTTACTTTTATGATACTTGGCACTTTCCTTTTATGTTGGATGTGCTTGATAATAGGTATATCGATATCCAAATAGCTAAACCATGTCACACACTCCTGAGTACCCGAATTTGCACTTTATTCACTGGGCACTATGTTCACAAACCTATGATAATATTCCCATCATGGCTGGGGCACATGAAAAATGAACTATAAAAGAGAAATAATGGTCAACAGTGATATGGACTATCTCTGCTATGTGGAATGAAAACTTTGAAAATGACCTCAATTTACTAGAGGATATAATTCATGAATGTGTTTCATCTGCTGGGATCTTCATGTAATGGAGACCCAAACTTGATACCATGCTCATATGAAAACTTAAATCTCCATGTTTCAAAACCCTCATTTAAGGATATTATGCACAATTCATATTGATTACATTCAATCATAGGATTGACTGATTGTAAATGCAATTTTGGCTTGGAGTAATATGTATCCCAAGAGGTAGCCCCGACATTTTAGATTTTAAACTTTTCACTGAAACTTGCAATTCAATTGATGAGTCGAGTTCTGAACTGGATTGGACTTTTCAAACATTCTGAACTATGAATATCTAAGAATCTGGACCATGTGGCTGCACTTCTAAATAATGAACAGTGAATTGGTGTACCTTGAAAATATTTAGCCTGAACCTTGATTCTGAATTTGCATGTCAAACCATTTTGAAACTCTGAATTGAAGATTCACCATGATGTTATTTTATTCTTTGACCAAGGTGCATCACCAAAACTATGACCTTTGAACTTCTGCACTGACTCTGAAGAATTGAGGTTGGATTTTGAACTTTCCTGAACTAACCAATCTGCATTTCGAACCCAGAATATGAACTTCACTTGTATTGAACCTGCAGAATGGGTAACCTGAACCATTGAACTACTTTGAACTACTTCGAACTTCAATTCGAAGAGGTTCAAACTCTGCACTCGAAGTTTTTAAAACTGTGACCACCTTGGTTACTAACAAGAACTTTGATTGCCAAAATTTGGAGGTTTGGCGATTTGTGGCCATTGAGGTACCACCAAGAGTGAGCATCCTTCCTATACTTGTCACGAATAGCAGCAAGACAATGATCAGTGGATGATACAAAATCAGCAAATTCACTTGTAACTACATCCTCCATTTCAATATTAGGGAAGAGTTTAGCAATAGCTTTCCTAGCCCCTTCACCTACGTTTGCATCACGATATGGTGGCACCCTTGTTGGCAAAGCAAGAATCTCTTCACTATAATATTTGGGACTCAATCAGAAGGCAAGAAGATGGAGTGGGGTGGTCATTTTGTTCCATCTCTCAACACATATTAATTGCACCACCTTGAAGAAGGTTTCTTCAGGGTCTTTCTCTTTTGCATTTATGACAAATCTCATATTCTCAATCATTGAATCTATTCCATCATAAACCTCCCCCAAGCATGGCTTATCCATGTCAGTAAAGCGTATCATACCTAGGATGGGCTCTGTGAAACTAAGAAGGTATTATGTACGACTCCACCAAGTTTCATCCAAAATCCTTCTCCTGATATCAGTTGCCCTCTCACTATTGGATTGCCTCCATGTGTTCCATTGGTGGCTGATCACCATACTAGAAAGTGCCTCTCGAACATTCACAAGCCGTCTCAAGACAATTGTATTTGATGCGAATCTAGTCTCAACAACCTATTTGAAAATTTAAAAAACAAGTAATTAAAAATAAAGAATATGTACATGTATAGTTTTGCTGAAATAAATAAGATAATAAGTTATAACTAACGTAAAACATAAAATTGTAGTATTTGAATTTTGGATTACCTTCAATAGCTCCAAGCCACGAGAATGATTTAAAAATAGCTTGGGAGAAGTGGTGGTTCGTTATGAACATTTGGACATCTTGAGCTTCATCATAAACTTGTTTGATCCAAGCTATTTTAGTACCCAACTTCTGTAGCATGAGGTTGAGTGAATGCATGGCACAAGGTGTCCAAAATATATGTGGGAATTGTTTCTCAACTAACATACCAGCTGCTCTACAATTCTTTGCATTGTCTGTTACAACTTGGACAACATTTTGAGGGCCTACTTCATTAATGCATTCTATGAGAATGTTAGCAATGAATTGTGCATCCTTTACTTCGCCCCCACAATCAACAGCTTTTAGAAACATTGCCCCTTTAGGGGACATTGCAATCACATTAATTAAGGGTCTGTTTTTTGCATCCTTCCACCCATCAGAAATAATGGACACCGCTGTTTCTTTCCATGAGGCTTTAATAGGAGCCAATGGAATTTTTATATGCTTGACCTCCTTTGTCAATAAAGTGGTATGAACCTTCTCATAACCTGGGCTTGTGTAACCCTTTGGAGCTTCATTTATTTTTCTTATCATGTCTTGCTAATAGGGTGATCTAACAACATTGAATGATAAACCGTTTGCATAGAGGCACCTAGCAATCGCTTCATCAGCAATATCTCTAGCATCATTATTAAATGCCATCTCCAATGGTTCTCTTGCTCTCTTCGGATTACTAGTCTCATCTTCATTTCTCGTCATAAATGGATGGCTTTCTACAACAATATCAAGAGCAGCACTAGGTATATGGCTTTGAGATGAACAATGGATGCCCATACCTACTTTCAATTCTTGCATCCGCTTCCTCTTGTTCCTTAATGTATGCTGCTATTTTAGAAACCCGTATAGGTACCTTATCTTTTCCTGGACAAGCTTTGATTCCCTTTCCAGGAATCGCACACAAATGCCCTTTCACTCAGCTATACGAACTTGTATACTGCACATCACATCCGGGACATATCCAAATACATGTCCCTCCACCAGGAACATGCTCTAATATGTTCACATGCCTCCATAATGGTGAAGCTGGGTCGACAGTAAATGCAGGAGTAGTGTTTGCCATGTTAAATTTGAATAACTGCTAGCACCCTGCAATTCATACAAGAATAACTTTTAAAACAAATAATTTGATTTCAATAGTAAAATAATAAAACTTGAAATAAAAAATATTTAATTAACTTATTTAGCATTTTGTATTTACTAATAGTCTAATAATATATATATATATATATGATCATTTTAGTGTTTACAAACTTGTATATATTTATATAAACATATTTTATAAATACACTAACCTTATCATATTTCTAATATGATAAATATATAATTTAATCAACATATATAGTATAACTGTAGTATAACTATATATACAACCATATATATTAATTATTAATATAAACATAACAAATTAAACTAATCCTCTGAAAACAAAATAATAATATTGAAATTATGGTAGTAAAAATTAAAAAAACCCCAAAATAATATTGCATGCTGGACAATGGAGTCAGAAAAACCGTAGATGAAGGTCGCCTAGATAATGGTCGCGACTCACGTCGATGAAGGTCGCAGACACAAGTTGCAGGTCGCAGGTCGCAAAATAGAGAGTTGTAGATGGTGGTCATGTTAATGGAGGCCGTCTGCGCAAACGCAAGAGAGCTACTTCAAATACACTCGGCAAACACAAACGCACACAAGAGAAAGCAATAACGCGGCCGCGCAAAGTGAAAATAACAAAGAAAAATCCAAACCGCATTATGTTTAACAAGATATTTTAGGGTTTTATCTGCGGTCAAAGTCAAGACGTTGACGGGAGTCGACGTGGAATCACCACGTCAACACAGAATCGTATAGAAACGAAATGAAACAAAAAACTGATTCTTGTTCGTGGCCACAATCAATTCCCCTCGGTTTTTTATTCCGAATCGACTCGTACTCGGAAACGATGCGCTGGGGGGAGCAATTCAGCTACTTAGTATATATATATATTCTTCAAACAAAATTATTTTGCTGAAATTTCCAACATTTGTTCTTTGATCGAAAATAATAAAAAAATTGAAAAAAAATTCACTGTATTCTAAAAAAAAAAGACTTTTAGTACATTTTATCTGGAAGATAACCAACGCCTATATATATAGTTCCTAATTTTGTATTGTACAACAATAAATAATATTTAATTATAACTCATGTAATTGACAGTCTAATCCACATTACAAGTCAAACCGTATGAGAGGCAAATTAAGTTTTGTTTTTACTATGTTAACTAGGAGCCATGTACTCGATGAGACGTGACTCCTCTTCCACGTAAGATATTAATAATCGGTTTACCTGCAGATTAAAATCATCGAACACATATATCTAATTCAGCCTACAGCAATGTGATCTCCTTCATAGAACATACAATCTACTCTTGCATTGCACGTACAATCTGCGTCTACTATATATATATAAAGGATAAAATTACAAGTATTATCTAAAGTCTCACATATATTAACATATATAAAAGGCTTAAGAACCCTTGTGCATAATTAGTGAAGTAAGTTGAATAAATCTGATAACCAAACTTAATATATTGATACTGTCGATCACAAAAAAAGTAATAGGTGTTGCATTTTTTCCTTGGAAATAGACTTGTATAGTGGTTGAGCAAGAAACGTGACTGTCATCCACAACAGAAGTAGAATGCGTTGCAATAGTTTTATATTCCACTCAAACACTTTGGAAGAAGCAAACTAGAAGGATGTGAAAATTAAAGTTGATGAGCCTAGCGAAAATACAAGTGCAATCAATATTTCTAAGAATTCAACAATTCATTCAAGGAGAAAGCATATATCAATCAAGTATCATTTGTTGAGGGAAAAGGTAGCAGAATGAGGAAGTCAAAATGAAAACTGTTAAGAGAAAAGAGCAGGTTGCAAATATCTTTAATAAACTTCAGCCAAAGGAAACTTTTGAATATCTCAGGCAAAAGTTGGGAGCAATATCTCCCTTCTCTTAAGTCGAGAGGAAGTACAAAGAGGAGCTATTCAAAATTCATGCATCCTCAAAATTCTACAGTTAAAGTTTATAGTCAAATCATTTTAATAAATGGATATGGTGTACAGATGGTTTGTGGTGAAGTTGGATATGGTGTACAGATGGTTTGTGGTAAAGTTGGATATGGTGTACAGATGGTGTGCGGTGAAGTGTAGTAAGATACAATAAATATATTGCAAAAGGGAAGAGAAAGAGTCAAAGGGAGAGTCTAGGATTTCCGTTTCTAGTGATGTCAAAAGGGGAGAGAAAAACAAGAGGAGAATAATATTATCATTTGGAGAGAAATCCCCAAAGTGAAACCTAGGAGAGAAGATTATTTCTCAAAGGAGAGTTTATTTCCGTTGTTGGCAATGGGAGAATTTTGGTGTTACCATCAATTACAGAGGGGGAGATTGTTGAACACAATGTCATCATTGAGTCGAGCCGACTACATGTTACATACGCTGAGTCAAGCCGACTACATGTTACATATTTTGAATTAATGATTCTAGCCTGGTATGATAAGTTGTGAATTGTGTTATAAGGTTCTAAGTCGACATACAGATCATAATTGACTATGGGAATTGGACAACCTTACATGTGAGCCCACTAAGCCCAACCATAAGCCCTAGCTACACAAAGTAAACCAACATCATCCAATGGAGCTCTTCCCCAAGAACGCACATTACAAGAAATAAAACCAAAACAATTATACCATGTGCTCAAGAAATATGGACTCCCAAGAGCATATGGGCTCCCAAGGATCTCAAGTTCACAAATGCGTGAAGTTCTAAGATTCTAACGTAGCAAAAAGAAAGCAAATATGAAAAGGGAATCATGTTTTATAGAAGTCTCCTGAAATCAAGGGCTAAGATTAAGAGGTGATAGGAATGTGGCTAGGAATGAAGAGTAGGAGAGACAATATTGAGTATATAGGAATGAAGAGTAGGAGAGACAATATTGAGGATAAAGGAGATTTAAGAGGCAATTACGAAATGAGTGGTTGAGGGAGTGGTAGGTTTCAAAATATTTGGCCACACGAAGGAGGAAAAGTCAAGTGATGAGACCAATGCCATTTGACACAAGAATAAAATTTTTTAGGTGATACATGTGACTGAAGGCGGTTGGTATAGATGAAAAGAAGAGGATTAGTTAATTTATAAAGTCCGTCAAGGTATTTAATCCATAAATAGGAGAAAAAAGGAAGATGGTAAATGGATAATTGAATACATAAATGATATTATTTAACTCTAGGATAGAAAAGTCTTAGTGAATTAGACGAATAAATAGAAACATAATTAAATAATAGATGAAGAAGCCAATGAGTTAATTAAATTAACAATAAATATATATTTGATTGATAGATGAGTTTATGATTTCACGAGGACACCTTTAGATGTCTATAATAATATCATAGTGTCTAAATAGTCAATTAGTTCCATAAAAGTAAGGCTATGTAAGTTGTCAATGTGAAGGTGGTGAGTGAATATAATATACCTTATATCTGATTCACACAAGATGCAAATTAAATTGAATAGATGCAAAGTGTAATTGTGAAGTCCTCTTGACAAATTCATTTGTTGTTCCCATATCTTTCATTGTAATTGAGATTGAAGACACTTATTTGAATTATGCTCGGTGGCTCTGTTGTAACTTGTAGCTAAGACAAAGGAGATTGATGTCGCCTGTAGGTTGGTGCTTGCAAAACTATTGCAAATTATATACTAAGGCTGGAATTGGGCACTAGGTCCAAGCAGCTATCCTCACTGTGGCTTTTTCCCTTCAAGGATTCCACATAAACGTGGCCTTCTATTTGGGCAGATGAGCTCACTACTGCAATGCTATTAATAATGTTTAAATAATATTATGAATGTGGTTGCTTAAGTTAAAAGTTGTAAAGGTTCCATCTAGTATTCCATAGTTAAGTTTTCAATCGCAACCTTCTGCAGGATAACTGGAAACTAGCACCACTCCAGTGACAATGACTCTCAATCCATAGCACGTACATGCTCAGAATAAGAAAAGTGAGAGTGACACATAAAACAAAGTGACTTAAGTAATGTCAATCTCTAGAGGTCTCAAAGATGATCATATCTCAGGATTGTTATTTAGATTTCAGTGTGTATTTCTCGTCTTGTTTTGAATTGTTTGGTATCTTGTAAAAAATCTTATGGATGTGTCAAGCAACTTTCAACTTTTATTTCAGATGTTTAGTGAGAATTTTTACTTCTAGCAATTGCCATGTCGAAACATCCATCAACACAAATGTCAACAGTTTATTGATTTGCTTTATATTTTAAAGCATGAAATTATTCTTTAGTATCAAACAATGAGCAACACGGTCAATATTTCAAGACATAAAGCAAGTGAGACTACTGTGAAATGCATTCTCACTCTATCCTAGAGGTGGATAAACCTAATCCTGCGTCTAGGCTGACTTACAAGACCGCATAATAGACCTTATGAATCACAATAGGGGATCCTTGGGAATCTTGGGGAAAACAAATTGAGGATGATGAGTTTCACCTTGTCAGCAGAGCAAACAAATAGGGTCTGAAATCTTATAATACCATCAAAAACAAAATACAATGCAAATTTTAATTTTTTGAGGGTCGGTAGTAGAGGTTTTATTATTAATCATCGTCAACTGTAACTGTCCACTTTAAAAGCCTAAACAGAATTTCTACCCTTCCTACTGCTCCTTGCTAATTACATTGAAAATCATTGTTACTTCTTCAAATACATCAAAACCAATCCATGCCTATCATCTATATTCCTATATAAAAACTTAAGAGACATTAAAAAGACACCTCTACATATCTTCTTGCTTTGCCATTATCATTTTTTCTGCCATTGCCACCATGCCTTCAGAACAGGACTTACCCTCCCTCGTACAGCCTCGATGCTGTTAGAGTGGGGTTGCTGTTGCACCAAAAGACTGATCTGTCAATACCCGATACAACCACTCATACAACCATTCAATTTGTAGTACACAGAAGCGGTTAAGTCTTTGTCACAAATCCCAAAGGGAGAGCTGAACATTTTTCCAACAGATACACCTTGTTTGCAGTCATTCTCTTTTGTGCACAGCATTCCACCACTGCAACTTGTGCCACAGTCAAAAAGCTTCACAGGCTTCCATTCAATTTGCATCATTCAAACAAAAAACTGACCATCCGCTCACTATCTGGTTTTCCTTTCGTTTCATATCAAAAATTCTTAGCTCCTTTCATTAAAAACCATTTAGGCTTTCATTCTGCACCCCCAATACTCAGTTAAATCTTTTCATCCTGCATCTAATCACATGGAAGGACCTACATCGTCTTGGGTAGCGAACTTGAACTCTCGGCCCAGTCCTTCCACCAGCCTCATGGTAAGCTTCTATTGCCAGTTTCAGTTTGCCCCGTTCTTTTTATCTTCTCAGTGTAGTCATGCTCAAACTGCAATTGATTAACCCTTGCAGGCTATCTCAAAAATGGCACAAACCCATTATAGCCACCTCTTCTGAGACTTCATAAAATGCAAATTCTAATTTTGACTTTACTTCTGTATTAACTTATTCTTAAGCCTTCTTAATATTAGATTATTTGTTGCAACTGAAACAAACCTAGCCAGAATAAAGGAGAGATTATCCAATCTGTTTTTTCATTGTGACAGAAAAAAAGTCATCACAACATGTAAGAAGAGGAATTGGTAACATAGAATTTAGTATATAAAGCCACAATAGAGACCTAAGAGTTCATAATCTGTTGAGAAGCATTACCCTTTGAGACCTGTATTCTGATCTATGGCCTAACCACAACCACTATTGCAATTTACAACTGACTAGATGCCAGAAAATGTACCGAAATTGTTAATATCAATACTAAATAATATTATTATTCATGTGAGACAAGAGCTTACAAAATAATGGTAACTTGTGAGCTTCTCATCTGGGAAGTCTTGGATTTGAGTCTATTTGAACTTAACACATGATAATACTTTATCTCAACAAATAATAATAATTTATCAAAGACTTTGACTATATATTCATGTGCTTCTCTACTTACCAAATTGTAACATATTGTAAAATATTTTATAAACCCAAATGACAAAAGGTTATATGTTTTCACTGTTAACAGAAATCCAAATTACTTTTTCAATAAATATATCCACATTCCTTCTTCATCTTAAGGGACCTATCATAGTTTCTTTGAATTTAAATTTTGAACAAAGCACCTATGTCTTTCCACTGTAATTTGTTAATAACAGGGTTCTCCAAAGAAAATATTTCTCAAAATAGAAAATAGATCCTGGCATCTAACTTAAGTTGATACCACAAGCAAAATAGTACATATCATTTTTTGGTGATAAGTTTGTAGAAATTTCCACATCATATTTTTCGAAATCAAAATTTTAAATTTTCCATAGAATCTTATAGAACTAAAGTATCAGAGAAAGTAAAATGCAGATAATGGACTAAATAAGCAAAACTTCAAGATACTAAATCAAAATTATAACAGAAACACCTCAAATTAACATTAAAAACTCACTTGTTTTGGTCTGCAACAAGCTTCTTCCTCCCACTCCATGCTGAAGTGAATCCCCCTCTGCAGAATTAGCATAAAATTGCTTTTATAGGAGAAATGAAAATTTAAACAAAGCAATGGCTATTTATAATGGAATTCTAATGGCTATTTTTATTCTGCCAAGTGCTATGCTCGACATCCTTGAAAAGGAATACTAATGCATATTTGATTGACTTATTTATTATTACTTTTAGTTAATGGTTCATCGTGGTTGCGTTTGATGTAACAGGAAAAAGATAAATCAGAAAAGGAAATGGCAGGAAAAGAAACCCAAACAAAAATTCAGCGAAATTAACAAAAATTCAGCGAAATTACCTAATTTGCATGATTTTTTTTGCAGGAAATTTAACCATCCACGTTTCAGATCATAATCAATGATCCATCATCACAATGAGAGAATGTGAAGATGCAAATGATAACAATTGCTTTGTCTGCAATTGTTATCATTTGTATCGTGGCATTCGTAGGAGGTGGTTGGAGTGGATAAAAAACAAACACATACTCAAAGATAACATTCAGATCAATATGCAAAACACGAAAGACTTATTGATCTGTGCTACAGCACTTCATGCTCATTAACATAACTAAAATCTATTACAAATTTTTAGAATGCTACAGCATTATTTATTCAATCAAGATCCACAATGATCAGGTAAACAACTGATGTCTAAATGCTTACAAAATGCCTCCATTTATAGAAGATTAGGAACAATCCAGAACCCTCAGTCATATTACAATGTGCAGTCAATACATGTGCTGGAAATGGTTGTAGGTGGCAGCTTGTACATTTAAACAGCCATAAATTGAAATGACTTAAGTCTGTGATGGACGGTGGGCAGCTATGGATATTAATCTTGTTTGACTATGCCTTAATGTGATTGGTAGAAATTCCTACCTTAAACCAACAGCATCCTCTTATCCTGATGTGGTAAAAATATTGAAACACAATCATACACAAATATTGTGCATATCATGAATTGCGGAAAGGAAAACATTTACACAACAAATTCGAATATCCTAAATCATTTTTTTCCGACACCAAATCAAACTGACCCCCAAAAAAAAAAAAAACCTTGGCAATCACAAATAAATTAAACTCTCTTCATTTCGCCACTACGAATTTGATGTCCACAGAAATGAAAAGAATCTGTTTCAATCAACAAATATTTCAAGTGAAATGGAAAAATCTTCAGAACCCACCTGAAATATACTGAGCTACGGATGGGGCCGAGGACAGCGTCAGATAAATCAGAGTCAACAGAAATATCGCGGAACCGGCATAAAGTCTTGCAGCGGAAAACATCATCTAGCCGTAAAATCTGACAATAATAGTCAGTTACTAGCAGAGATCTGAAGGTATCTGAGCGTCTCTGTATATGTCCGACTTCCAATTCTGTTTACTACCAGAGACTGCAATCTGAGAATCTCTAATCTCTAATAGGGTTTGTGACTTAAAAAAGGTGTTAATTCCGTGCAAATAAAGGGCTGGAGCATCCGCCGAAATATGGAAGAGAGATACGCATGATGGAGTTGTTCGGAGTTTATGCGTTGCAGGCAGTGATTTTGCAGTGGCATAGCTGGCATACGCGGGGATTTGAAAATTTCAAGTCGCACCGGCGGATCAAAAGGCCAATTTACTGAATACAGTTTTGTTGTTTGGTTTTGCCCTTCCTTTTCACTTAATTAAAATTAATAATAATTAATTAGTAAATGTCAATTGGCTCTTGGTCAATGGTGAAGTTGAATGGTTCAATGAATCCAGCTCATATCAAGTCTTGTTGAGTGCAAGGCTCCGCAATCATAAGAAATGAGGTCACAATCATGCCCTTGTAATTTTGGCAGAATGGATATCCCTCAGTCCTTAAATAAATGTCAATTAAATAAATTTATAATTGTGATATATATGATGATTCACATATTATTATTATCTATTTCTATAGTAATGTTAGTCCAGTAATTTTTTTAAGTCGTCTAGTGTTTGTGTTTCACGTTCAATCTTGAACTATAAGTTTTGAACCTATGTTCAATGTTCAAATTCTTAAGTTTTGGGTCTTTGTTTGATTGATCATCCCCTTTAAGGTCATCGTGGTTAGGTTCATTTGTGTTGTCAAATGTAAGTCTTAAGTTGAATTCAAATTAGTTGAAGTCCTTCGTGTATGTAGACACCCAAAAATTGGCAAAGACTTAAAACATCGCAACTTCGACCAATCAATGCAAATTAAGGAGGAAATCAAAGGAAAACAACATATTTTCAAATTAAGGATTATATCAGATCTCTAATCAATTAAATCATCTATCAAATTAATAAGACCTAAATCAACTTCAAAAAGAAGAGAAAAATAAATCATAAGATGAAATTCAAAAGGAAAAAGGAAAAGACAAACTTTTGAAAATAAATAGAACTTTTATTAAATTAATAAATCCATTTATCCTCACAAAAGTGAAGATCCTCTTTTTATATTATAAAGAATTGAAAAAATCCACATTTATCCTCAAAATCAAGACTTTTGGACTCCTTATCTTGTCTCTTATGAGACATTTTCAATTTCACCTCTATTCACCAGTTAAAAGTAAAACTCAGATTCTTACCCCAACCCCTTCTAAAATCCTATAAATAGAAAGAGAATTCAAGAGCAAAGGGACCCAAGTTTTAGGCATATGCATTATAGGCATATTCAGAGTTGTCATATTGAGCATATTAACATCGTTATTCTAGCAAGTTTATGTCATTTTGATAGCATTTTAGCTTTGTTTTCATGTTATTTAGTATCATCTCAGTTTAGCTCATTGCATGTCCATCTTGATAGTATTCTAAGAGTTGTTACTCGCATGTAATCAGGATTTTCATCTTAGATCTTGCATACATACTGATAGATTTGCATTTTAAGCATACTTCTCATTCTAGAACTGTCATTGAGATGCTGATCTGAGAGCATTCTTAGTGGTTGTAGTTAAAGAAACATGAGACGTTCATAGAGTTTGTATTTTGACAATGATTTCTTAGGTTTAGTCTAGTTCGTTGTCATTTTATTTGCACTTTGCACTAAGGTTTCATGAATACGCGAATATACCATGTACAAAATGACGCCCACTGTGGGCGCGAATATATTGTGTACAAAATGGCACCCACCATGGGGCTTTGTATTAAAGCCTCTTTGTTCTTCAAGTTTTCTTGCTAATCTATTATTTTCCTTTTAGATCTGTTATTATTTTTCTTTTAGATCTGCTTTTTTCTCTAGTTTTGGCACAAATTTGACCTTCTGCAAGTTTTATAGTATGTGAGAAGCTTCATAACAAGATCAAAAAACTTTCAAAGACGTGTCCAAGCTCACGAAGCTCGAATCTACCATTCCCCTGATGTAGCAGCACTGTACACACTGTTTTAATGCTTCCGCCTAGTCTTTTAACACATTTGAAGCATTCTGCTACACATTCGCTCATTCTTATAGTGCATTTGATCATTCTTACAGTGCATTAGATCATTTTTATAGTGCATTTGCTTATTGTTATAGCGCATTTGCTCATTTTTATAGCGCATTTGAAGATTATTATAGCGCATATACCACTTTATGTGATGCATATGTTGTTTTCTATTATACATCTGATCTGAGCTATTAACCTTCACATCTAATGTTCAAATCTGCTTTTTGATTGTTTGTAGACCTCATCTAAACCGACAAGAACTCTTAGGCTGCTCGAAATATGTGACAAGAATGAAGACCCTCAAAAATGTGCCTAGCCTTTGCTAGCTCTGAAACAGGTAAGTAGATAGGAACTCTCGTGAATTAGATTGCATCATTTTCTTTTAAGTCCATAACCTACTCTAAGTAGTATGTTTGACCTCACTGATCTAATTAGAAGTAGACCTATGCTCTCAACTCACGAGAGTTGATTAGAATGCCAAACCTTCTATGAGGGTTAGTAACAGTCAAATAAGGAAAGAACAAACACATAGTTTAACTAGGAGCCCTTTTGTCTACTATAGTTAAGGGCTTGGAATTGAACAAAACTTGTTTGTTGTGTTTGGGAGGTCAGAACAACAGGGATATGCTATTACTCTCCTATAGTGATCAAATTTCTGAACATATTTATGATTTCCATTTTCCTGCTTTCTAATAGGTAGGATTACTCAACTGTGAAAAGACTACCTCCCAAGTTGCCTTAGCAAGGCCGGTGAGAGGGAACGCCTCCCAATCTTGCATTTCCAATCAAATGTAAGCCACATGTGTTCAGAACATAGCCTTCCTCTAGTATTCCCTTAAGGGATTACGTCAAACCTCCTTAGCGTTGGTGGAAAGCTCTTTGTTACAAGAGAGGTAAATCTGAACATTGATGGTTAAAAACTAAAACCCTCTAGTCACCAACTCTAGATAACCTTGTTAGGAAACCCTTTTCTTCAATTTTCTAGGTGCGCGCAATTTTATATTTTATTATGGCCTCTACTATTGTGATTGGATTTGTTTTAAAAATTTAATAACAAACTCCAGTTCGAATCACAGTCCTTCCGAAAGACATGACTATAAACTGATAATGAGAAGCCAAGTTCAAAACTAGAACATCGGTGAAAGACTTTGAAGCAGCGCATCTACCACTCCAAGCAACACATCTAGATAATCATGTGATGCTTTTGAACTATGTTATAATGCATATAACTACAAAACAACGCACCTAAATCCTTAAATAGTGCATTTGCCCTGTAAAACAACGCATATGACAGATAAAATAGCACATTTGAACATTTAAATAGCACGTATGATCAATTAAATAGCACATGTGATCAATGAAATGACACATTTAATCAATCCTATGACGCATCTAAGAAAGAACCTAAAACAGAGGCTATCTGTGTACTCAAATTTGCAAATGAATAACAAATTTGGATACCCTTTTTCCCATTAATATTCTTTAGACTGAGAGATCCTGAAATTGACCAAAACCATCTTTGAAACAAGCAAAGCTATGAACGATATTATTAATCCAACAACCCTCATTGCTTCATTTTGCATATCAAGTTAGAAACGTCCAGAGAAACACATCTATTTCCTACCTGACTTCATGAGAGTGAACTTATCCTATCAATATTTCCAAACACCTTGTCTATCCTAGCTTGTTACAGCTAATGAATCAAAAATCCTCATAGTGGAAAAATAGATAAGAGTTAGAGGAATCCTATTCACTTCTCATGCCACTGTGCAAAACCAGTGTTACCGCGAAGCCAAAATGATCACCTATATAGGTGAGTGCCAGAATAGCCAACAGAACCATCAAACACACAAAACCTCTAGATCTCATCGAACTTGTTACCCTAATAGATTGTTCACCAAGCGCAGTTACTCGCAAGTCACCCCTATTCAACCAAAGTTCAGAACCCTTTGACAAAATGGGTTCATCTAACATATGGGATGAAAAGAGCATTGAAACTAAAATTGAAGACTTTCAACAAAATCTCAAACTTGTCGATATCATGGATAAGATACTTGAGAAACACAAAGAACGCTACATACTAGCATTAGCACAACAAGGCACAAAATTATCATTTGACTTTGATGTGACCAATCTGAATTGAGACGAAGAAGAGTCGCCTTTAGATAGTGTCACACAAAAATTATAAGACTTACAATTGGAAATGGAAAGGATGAAGCGAGGGAAAATACAACCCGTAGAGTTTAGCCTCGAAAAGGTATGTCCTCTACCATTTGATAAAAGCATTACCTTTACGCTTTTCCCTCAAAATGTGCAGATACCAAAATATGATAAATATTTTGGTACATTAGATCCACAAGATCACCTTAGACAATTCTATGCGCTAAGTATGGAGTTTGTCCACAACATGACTTACCTAATGCGTATGTTTCCCAGAAGCCTCGAGGGACAAGCCATGGAGTGGTTCTCCAAGCTACCCTCTAACATTAAAACCTTTAACTAATTGGCTTCTATTTTTATCACCCAATATTTTTATAACATCAAAAGGGAAGTTATAATGATCGATTTGTGTAACACAAAACAACTTCCTAGCAAATCATTCAAGGTCTTGCTAAAATGGTGGAGAGACACATTTGCCAAGTATCATAGAGACATACCCAACAAAGAGAAGATAGACATCTTCATCAATAGTCTCTCAAAACCCATGAATTACTAACTCCAACTCCAAGGGCCTAAATATTTTAAGACTACCTTAGAAAATGTCGCTAAGGTAGAAGAAATCTTGATAAACAATGACATTATTAAATTATCTAAAGATGGTAAGGGTTTCTCCAACAATTCCAAACAGAATCGCAATTCCTCTAATCGGTCTACTGACAAACAAAATCTGTGGTGGAGAAACAATAACAAAAATATCCCCAATGATGGGGTGGTTGAAGCCAACAATGTCAAACCTCAAACTCAACCCCCTCTAAATCAATCTTGATAAACAATGACATTATTAAATTATCTAAAGATGGTAAGGTTTTCTCCAACAATTCCAAACAAAATCACAATTCCTCTAATCGGTCTACTGACAAACAAAATTTGTGGTGGAGAAACAATAACAAAAATATCCCCAATGATGGGTTGGTTGAAGCCAACGATGTCAAACCTCAAACTCAACCCCCTTTAAATAAATATGGTCCTATTATCAACAACACCAATCCAAACACACCTCGACGAGATAATGCCCGTCATTTTACCGACGTAATATGACAACTCCCTCTACATCTAATCAAAAAGTTTCTTGTAATCAAGCTCCTCCCCCATGAAGATATCAATCTTCTAATATACCCAAGGAGTATACACCTATCGAGGTGTCTTATGAGAGTGCTTTAAACCCTCTTGGCTGATGAACTCACTATGTTACTTAAGTCTAAACCCTATGAACCCCAAGTCAAATTGAAGTGATGGAATGACAAGCACATTTGTGTCTATAACCGAAATAGGGGGCACTTAACAAATAATTGTTTTGCCCTTAAGGGGGCCATACAAAAATTAATCAACGACGAAATTATCGAAGTGAATAACCTTAGCAACAATGAAGACCATACGACCTTCAAGAACCCTTTCATGAGTCATGAAAAGGGTGAATCATCTAGAGTTAATCAAAAGGTACCTCCTCACGATAAGGTTAATTATGCACATCACTACGATAACACCATCAGCATGATCTCTTAATTTAATGATATTGTAAATGTCATTATAATTAAGGATAAAAATAAGAAACAATCATCAAATGTTGTTACCCGAGGATAGGCTTCTAAAGTCATTTTACCAAGACCCATTACAAATTCTAATCATGCAACTACAAGTTCCTCCTTGCCTAAATACAACTTGGTCAACTAGTTACTTAAGACTCCCGCTTATATCTCCATTTTTGAGTTGTTGCAAATTTTGCCAAAGCATAAAGAAATCTTCACCAAAGCCTTAGTGTCAAATGAGTTGGATGTGAGTAGGTTTCAAAACATGGTCAACAATCTTGTGGCTCCTTGTTGTGTCTCCTTTTCAGCTCAAGATGACATGTCTATCATCCAGCCGTAAAATTCTCCTCTACATATTGAAGTCTTTATCCACAAAAACAGAGTTAAGAGAGCATTGGTTGATGGTGGGGTAGGTCTCAACATTTACACACTAAATTTAGTAAAAGCTTTAGGATATACAGAATATGTTGTTGATCCAAGGAAGAAAATCACCATCAAAGCTTATGATGAAGAGGAGAGATCCTCTAAAGGCATGGTTACTCTATCGATCAAGGTCAGACCAGTTGTGAAAGAAACTGTTTGTCAAGTCTTAGACTTGCAATTAACTTATAACATCTTGTTAGGAAGACCATGGATTCATGACATGCAAGCTATTCCCTCCACTTACCATCAATGTCTTAGATTTCCATACATGGGTCAAGAGGTGACCATACCTGGGAACCAAAACTTTGCACAATATTGTAACTCTCTTGTTCCTCATAATAGGGAAGACACTAGCATCCTAATAAATGACATTAGCTTATCCACATTGACAGACACTTCATGCTCTACCAGTCGAAATAATGACCACTCATCTACATCGACTAAGGGTAAAGAGAAAATTGGTTGTTCAAGTTATCCCTTTCCTTCACCATCATCAAAGGACCCTAAATAGATACATTATGAAGAAATGGATAGGTTGATGGAGTTTGATAGGAAGTGTAAACTGCAACGCAGAGGAGTAGGTGAGTACTCGATTTCCTTATTTGATCCCCCATTTTCTCCAAGATCTTAGGACAAACCATCATCCACCACTAGAACATATCACGCACATGTTGTTAAGGCAAGTGGAGTACCCCCAAGTGCAGTAGATGAAGTCTATAAACAAAATATTGACATCTCCCCCCATCTATATGGAAAAGGTTTGATCTAATGAAAAAGATAGGATATACGGGAGAAGGTCCCTTGGGGAAAGGGAAAGGCATTGTCGAACCTCTTGTAGCACAGTTTCGGTCTAGCATATCTAAAATAGGGGTAGGGTATAGCAAACAAGGCAAAGCACAGAGCACCCTCGAGTCTCTTCCCAAGCATAGTGATTATGCCTCTTCTACTCTAGCATGGGTACCGAAAGAAAGATGTGGCAATAGCAAGAAGGCAATTGATATAATAAATGTAAATCTATCTCTCTCTGGTTCACAGCACACAAGGGAATTTCTCATGGACATCTCCAATAATGAAGATGATGATGACTTTAGTAAGTGGGAGTTTAAATCATTATCTAAAGAGTCCATCCATGACAAAGAATGTGATGTTGTTCACATTCCTATATCTAATGATTTCACTGCACAAGGATCAACCTCTCATCTAGATCTTACTCCACCAATGGTCATAGTACAACAAAATAACTTAGGGGCTACTACAGAACATACACGTCACACCGCATCATATGACAATGATGAACATATTGAAGGATTCCAATTTCAAACTCTATTTCCTGACTTCTTTCCAGTAGAAGTCAAAGACGACTACTACGAGCCACTCGCAAGCTCTACTTTTCCTAACAGTTTAGAGGAAGCACATGTCATAAACCTAATCGATATAGTGTGTGAGCCATCTAATGAGATCATGTCTTTGAATCCTGCAAAACCCTTTCCATATTATGAATCACTCAGCTAGTCCATCTTGAACTCATTAGCTAGGATACAACTGAGCCTCACCATATTCCCCATTTTGACACTGACCACGATATCTTCGTCTACCTTAATGTGGTTGAACCATCTCATCCATGAAGAACCAAAGAAATACACATAGTCGAGTCTAATATCAATCATTTCAGTCATACTAGTACAGGCCAAGCAGTTCATAGCCTTGAGGATCACTACCAAGTTGTAGCTGATCTTGAGAAATAAATAGAAATGACATATCTGATGGTGAAAACCCAACTGTGGCACCCACAGATGAGATGATTAATATTTTACCTATGCACTTTGAGGAAAGATCATCCATTTTAATTGAACCAATCGAAAAAGTCAACATTAGTACAAAACAAGAACCAAGGATCATCTATTTGGCGCAATCTTTAAGCATAGAGGAAAGAACCACATTCATTCACTTCTTTAAAGAGAGGAAGGAAAATAAATTTTGCATGGTCTTACACAAGATTAGACCCAACTTTAATCCTCCATCACCTCAACATTTCTCCAGCAGTCAAACCGATCAAACAATAACTCAGGAAAATGCATCCCCACATAGCTCTGCTAGTCAAAGCAAAATTAGAAAAATTGATCAGTACCAACTTCATCTGACTCCTAGCGTATGCATCATGGATATCAAACATTGTGCCTATATAAAAGAAGGATGGCAGCATATGCATCTACATTGATTTTCGGGATGTAAACAAGGCATGTCTTAAAGCTGATTTCCCCCTTCCCAACGTTGACACCATTATAGATTTGACAATGGACTATTCCATGTTTTCACTTATGGATGAATTTTCAAGGTATAATTAGATCAAGATAGCTCCAAAAGACCAAGAGAAAATAACCTTTACTTGTGCATGGGGCACGTTTTGTTGGAATGCGATGCCCTTTGGGCTGAAGAACGTAGGGGCCACCTATCAATAGGCCATGACCACTATTTTTCATGACATGATGCACATCTTTATGGAAGACTATGTAGATGATATCCTTGCCAAATACCATACTCAAGAAGAACATCTCTCCATCTTGGACAAGATATTTACCCACTTAGAAGCATTCAAAGTTAGGCTAAATCCAAAGAAATGTGTTTTTGGTGTCAAATCTGGCAAGCTTCTAGGATACATTGTCTTGGCCAGAGGGATAGAAGTTGATCCTGAAAAGGTATAGGCCATAGTCACCATGCAACCTCCAAAGAACCTAAGTCAGTTATGTTCTCTCCAAGGAAGGCTCCAATTAGTCCGTCATTTCATTTCCTAGTTAGTGGAGAAGTGTGTGCCTTTCACCCACTTATTACACAAAGACATAATTTTCAAATGGGATGATCAATGTTAGAAAGCTTTTGATTTACTCAAAATCTATTCAATGAATTTGCCAGTGTTGGTGCCTCTAGTGTCACACAAACCATTACTACTTTATATTTTCCTAATAGACAAATCCATTGGAGTCTTCTTAGCACAAGAAAAAGACCAAGGAAAAGAAAGGGCCATTTATTACATCAGTCGCACCCTATTCAACTATGAGCTAAAATACTCCTTTATTTCTTCCCAAAAGCTATGCCATTATCTTTTGACACATAACGTCAAGCTCATTTCCAAGATTGATCCCCTCAAATATCTTCTCAACAAAACAACATTAACAGGCAGATTGGCCAAGTGGGTCATGATCCTAAGCAAATTTGATATCGAGTATGTCGATTGGAAAGCAATAAAAGGACAGGCCATCATCGACCAATTGGTATATGCACCTATAAAGAGCTCAAATCCTATCTTAGTTAATTTTCTAGATATGCACATTCTTCAAACAAAGCCAGTAACCTGGAAGTTCTATTTTGATGGTTCTTACACACACCATGGTTTATGTGCTGGTATTTTGTTTATCATGCCACTGGGTGTTACCATCTCCGAATCCTAAAAAATACTTTCCCCTCCACCAACAACACGGCAAAATATGAAGCCTTGGTCTTAGGCCTTGAGCTAGCTTTAGAATGGAAACTAACAATGCTAGAGATTTATGGAGATTCCCAGTTGATCATCAATCAAATCAATGACACGTATCAAACCAAGGATGAAAATTTATTGCCTTATAAACATATGGTTGAGACACTTATTTTGTTCACACTACTTTTGAGAAAATTCCTAGAGATAAGAACAAAGTAGCAGACGCCATGGCCACCTTGGTCTCCTTGCTTCAGTTATTGGAGCAGCACGAGCAATATGAGTTCTTAGTAGAAGAGGTGGTTCAACTCACGTTTACTCAACCATATTCCCTTATCATTTTTCATTTAGATGCTCCTGATTCCCCTGGTATAACCCCATCATTACTTACCTCTGCGATAACACCATCCCCTCTAATCTCTTATGCAACCAAAGACATAATTTCTTTTGACAAACCTCACACTACACTTTGGTGGCTAATACATTGTATAGGAAGGGTCTTGATGGTACTTTGTTTAGATGTCTTAAAAAGGATGAGTCGAGAATCACTCTGTAGGAAATCCATGCAGGGATTTGTGGATCACACTCCAGTGGGTTTACACTAGCCAAGAAGATTCTTAGGATGGGTTATTTTTGGCCAACCATGGAAAATGATTCTATCGACTATGTTAAGACTTGTAAAAAATGTCAAATCTGTGGTAATCTTGTTCATGCGGCAACCCAAGAGCTCAACCCTTTGGCCACGCCTTGGCCTTTTTATCAGTGGAGTTCTGATTTAGTTGGAACCATACACCCACCTTTCTCTAGTGGACATAAATGGATTATCACCACCACAGAATACTTCACCAAGTGGGTTGAAGTGGCACCACTTGCCGACTCTACGGGAAAACAAATCTCTTCCTTCATCCTAAACCATATCATCTGTCGGTTTAGAATACCTCATGCCATTCTCATAAACAATGCCTCATACTTTAAAAATCAAATAATTGATGAATTATGTGAAAAATTTCACATTATACACCACTCCTCGTCACTTTATTACCCCCAAGGCAATGGCCAAGTAGAGGCCACCAATAAGACCATTATCAACATTATCAAGAGAATCGTCAATGATATTGGTAGAGATTGGCATTTATGACTGAATCCCACCCTCTGGGCCTATAGGACAAGTGTTAGGACACCTATAGGTGCAACACCCTTCTCTTTGGTTTATGGTTGTGAAGCCATTCTTCCCTCAGAGGTTGAGATTCCATCCTTGAGACTTACTCTTTGTGATATCCTATCAGGTGAGGACTATAGAGTGACCCATCTAGAGCAGTTGGAGTTACTAGAAGAACATCAACATACGACGCATGAACACCTCAAAGTGTATCAGAATAGGTTATCAAGACATTACAACAAAAAGGTCAAACCCTATGTCTTTTAGGTTGGTGACCTAGTGCTCCGGGAAAACCCTAGAAACTAAGATGCTAGGGAAAAGAAAGGAAAATGGGAGGCCAATTGGATTGGTCCTTACATTATCACAGAATCCTTTGGGACTGGTACTTGTAGACCTGCAAATTGTGATGGTATAGACCTAGAAGAACCCATCAACAACATCCATCTCAAAAGTTTCTAAGTCTAAGACTTTGAGGAAACACATCATCACCAAAAATACCAAAATAACTAAAAATTAAAAAAAATGGTGAGAAATGCCACTAGTTTCAAAAGGAGCGAGAGATAGCACCTTTTGACTTCCCTAAACAACACAAGTCCTTCAATGCCGAAAGACACTCCAGATAGAACTCAAGCAACCTCCTCGAAGACAAGTTTTGCTTGTTTGTGGCTTTACTTAGCACAATTGAGTTATTTTCACACATACCCAATTGAGAAACACTTGTGGGTTCTAGTTCAGTGGTTTCTTGGCATCAGACACAACTCATAGCTGCAAAGACAGTCAGTATAACAACACCAAAGGGAAACACAACTAATCAGGAGAAACATGGAGTTAGATTATGTATTGATATACCATAGACATGAATTGTAGGAAAATTGATGCACCTCTTAGCTATCTACCATGGCCAATAATTCTCAATATCCATTTTAGCTTTTTATTTAATCCTTTTGCCATTATGAAGATTCTTTTTGCCTTTATCATCTCCAATATAGCTCCCTGAACCCACTCTTAGCCCTTTCGGCCCACTTTGGTCTCCTTGACTCTTTAGGTGCCTCCACACGGTCTTGGTTATCTCCACAATCCAACAAATCTCACTCACATCCTCACTTCACCCCCACTAGTTGGAAAATTGTCAAAAATTATCCAAAAAAAAAAAATCATCAAAAATTATCAAAAAACTCAAAAATCGTAAAAAATTATCAGAAAAAAATTAAAATTTGTCAAAATTATCAAAAAAAAATTCAAAAATTGTCAAAAAATTGCCAAAAACATTCCAAAGGGGGTAATAATTGCCAAAAATAGCCAAAAAATTCAAAAAAATAAACAACACCCCAAAATTCTAGTTAGACATGGCTCATTTCAACTCGACTAAGCTATTCAACTATACATAAATTATTGATGTAATTTTCAAACCAATGATCCATTGATTTCATGTCGAATTGGTGTCCATCTATAATTGCTGCTCCTTCGGAACAAGTTTGCGTACCCCGACCAGTTTTATATGAAATCAATGGTGAGGCCCACTATATTGAAAAATATTTAAATATTTTATGGCTCCATTACCTCGGACAAAACCAAAAAAAATAAAGTTCCTCAACAACATTAAGAAGTAGTGTAGTTATATCCTAAACCATCTCACTAGGCTTTGGAAAATCAGGCACAACGTGAATAACGAAAGACGATTTAGTAGAGTCCCTTATCTTTCCTCCAACCAAGAACAACAATTCTTGATGGATTATTAGTCTTATTTATGTTGCAGTGGCCACGATTAATTGATTAATCTAGACCCCTCCAACAAATATATCAATGTTATCCTGAAAGGCCTAGATATCTGTCAAATTCTTTCATCATCCCCTAATAGGGGGCATAGAATAAGTAAGCATAAATTTGAGAGATTGTAGGGCTTTCCTTGCCATTTTAGGCCCAAATGCCTTTTTCAAGGCCTTGTTTGGCCTTTTCAGGTCCTTGAGACACCTTTTAGGCCTAAACGTCATTTTCACAGCCTCAAAGTGCCTTTTTAGGCTCAAATGCCTCTTTCAAGTCCCCTGAAGTGCCCCTTTAGGCCCAAATGCCTTTTTCAAGGCTCTGTTTTGGCCTTTTCAAGCCCTCGTGATGCCTTTCTAGGCCTAAACACCTTTTTCAAGGCCCTGAAGTGCCTTTTTAGGCCCAAGTGCCTTTTTCAAGGCTCTATTTTGGCGTTTTCAGGTCCCCGAGATGCCTTTTTAGGCCTAAACACCTTTTTTAGGTCCCTGAAGTGCCTTTTTAGGCCCAAATACCTTTTTCAAGCCCTCAAAGTGCCCCTATAGGCCCAAATGCCTTTTTCAAGGCCCTGTTTTGGCCTTTTCAAGCCCCCAAAGTG
This sequence comes from Cupressus sempervirens, assembly GCA_028749045.1. Lineage (NCBI taxonomy): Eukaryota > Viridiplantae > Streptophyta > Pinopsida > Cupressales > Cupressaceae > Cupressus > Cupressus sempervirens. Next base: position 801,732,067 of record CM053783.1, on the reverse strand, counting down.
ACTTCTTAGGTCCTCAAGCGCCTTTTCAGGCCCCAGATGCCTTTTTCAAAGCTCACACATCCTTTACAGACACTTGAGCACCTTTTTCAAGGCCCTTCTTGGCCTCTTTTAGCCATCAAAGCCTCTCGTAGGTCCTAACGCCTTTTCACAGGCCTTGCGAGCATCCATCTTAGCACACACCTAGCGAAAATCCTAACTTTGGCCTTATGTGTGTTTGTAAAGGTTATCAATACATACAATCTTGTGCCTCACAATTTGTGGTTTAGTACTTCCTAATTTTTCCACCATTAACTGTAATGACTTTCCAACCATTACAGAAATTTGTACTCATCTTTCATTGGAAGCCCACACAAACATTCAGTTCTCCACATACAACTGAAGAATTGTCTTCCTCTACAAATCGTATTCTCTCCACTTTTATGAAGATTGACACTTTTTCTAAAAATTCCAAAAATATTTGAATATCCCCAAAAATTCCAAAAACATTTGTATATTTCTAAAAATTACAAAAACATTTGAATATTCCCAAAAATTCCAAAAACATTTGAATATTCCTAAAAATTCCAAAAACATTTGAATATTCACAAAAATTTAAAAAAATCCACAAATTCTTCAAAATGCTAAAATCATCCAAATACATTCCAAAAATATAAAAAACAAACATGATAATGTTCATCTGACACATCAACATTTCCACTAGTTTTCCTTTTACTTGCCACCAAAACAAATGCAAATTTTATTCTATTACAATGGCAACAACAACATTAAATTCAACTATCCTCTGATGGATAATTTATTTTGGTCTCCTTGGAGGAGGTGGAAAAATAGGGTGTCCAATCAATGGTGTTTCTTCAAACCCAACTCCTGAAGAAGAAGCCCCTGGCGTCAATCCTCTATGCACCCACATCGCATCCATGGGAATTGGAAACCTACCACCACACAAATATGCATTTAATAGTTGTACAAATTCCCTATCCACAAACTACATCTCCAACCAGTTCTCATTCAGGAATGCCTGATGATAAAGTCCCATATAATAGGCATCTTCTCAGTGTACCTTCACCATCCGTTGCATATCCACGAACACATTCTCCACTAGTTTGTTTATTCTAAGTACAATGGTTGCTCATTGGGCCACATCCCACTCCTACATTTGATCAGTTGCCATTCACTAATGCTCCACATTCACTTTTGTCTCGCCCAACCACTATTGCAATTGTCTCACCTTTGACTCACTCAATGCTAACCGCTCCTGCAGTTTTAATAATAGGGAGTTTGATTTTGCAATCGCCTCCTTGAATGACTCAGATTGTGACTGCAACAAAACCATCTCATTTTGCATGCTTTCCAACCCCATTTGTGCCATCTTTAGGGATCCTTGCAATCTCTGAGCTCACGACCGCTCCGCCCACATCCTTGCGTCATTCGATCCTGAACATAATTGCTCCACACATAGTTTTGCTTCTAGTGATTGCACCCGTGCTCATTCTATATTCACCACTGCTTGGAGTCATCTTGCCTCCTTTTGTGCTCCATCTTCCCATGCCTTCTCCATCAATCCCATCAGAAACTCGACTTCCTATTCAACGTTCTTTGCTCATTCTCTCTCTGTAGCCAACATTCTCTGTAATTCTTCCACGTTGCTTGATGGTTGATCTCCACCCCCACCTCTAGCCTTGAATCCTCAACATTTACACCGCTTGCTTCCCCTTCCACTAATCCTTGTCCTAAAATTTTGAGGTTAATCATCCGACATGCTCTACTCATCCCTTCACCCACACTAACATCTCCTACATCCCTTGGAACTTTTTCGATAGACTTTTCAAGAGATTTTATGTCCCCTGCCTCCTCCTCTGCTTTAGACACACTCTTCGCCATCTTAGGCAGACTATTCTCTGCCTACATCATCAGCTCATCGTCATCCAATACCACCTATAATGCCTGTTGCACTGCAGTCCTCAACAACATCATCAATGCTAACAAGAGTGTTTCTTCTCTCCTAATCTCCACATCTTTAGGTTGTGCCAACCCCTCTCTTGCCTAACTTGATTCACCTTGCAGTTTGGGCTGATACACCAACTCCTCTTAGGTTCGTTGAATGCACTTTTCTCTTTGCCCTTGCCTAATCTACCTTCCTTAACTAGCATCACCCTCCTGCTATGATTGATCTAGTGAGCCTAGCATGCTTTCAACTTACACACTGCCTCATACTTCTCAATCAATCTAACGACCACATTTTTCTCTTCACCTTGCTTCGTTCCATTCCCATGCTATCTGCCTATTTATGACCATCACTCGCCTAGACTCACTCTTTAATGAGCTTACCATGCGTCTGCTTCTCGCTGCACCTATATCGGGTACACTTATGCCATTCTCGTGACATAATTACCACCATTTTTTTTTTGCTAACCTTCTCTACCAACACACACTCCATGCATTCTACTACTGAGTTCCATTGGTACATCTCATAATTTTTTGACCAACCATTACAACCACTTTATCCACAGTTTGAACAAATTTTACACTACTACACACAATTGTCGGCACTACTGGTCTGCAATTATTGGTTTTTCTGTTGTTATGCACCTCTAGTACCTCAATGATGTACTTGACTAGAGGTACCAAGATGAAGTTAGGATACTTTATTTGCCTTTGATTTTTCATTGTTCAATTCCAGCAATCCTCTGATTTCATGCATTATTGGTGTCCACTTGTAAGCACCTCCTCTCGTTTGGAAAGCCATGTGTACCTCGACCTATTTTGTATGATATCTTAGGTAAGGACTTTATCTGACATTCAATTGTTTGTGTGCCTATTTTTATTTACTGTGGCTATAACATTTTTTTTTCAATAAATTGTCATACTTTTCATGTACATTATCTATGATTGGTGGTACTTCTTGGTGTGACACAATATTCATATCACCATAGCTGAGCTAGTGATGGTTGTACTTGGTCGCTTTTTATTAAATGCTCTATGATGACAGTTAATTTGCATCTCTTTACAATAAAAATGATAGTTAGTTGCATTCATTTAGTTTGTATTTTCATCTTGGGTCTCTTGCAAACACACGGTTGGCACATAAATTAGGATAACACGCACACACACAAATCTCATCAACAGTGCTCAACAACAAGGCTACAAACAATGAATAAGGTTATTCAACAACAAGTCACCACCCAACATACTAGTGCAACGGTTAACACTTTACTATTGTGGACTTAGTCTCATCACAACACTGTTGGATACAATTGTTCAATTGTGTGTTATCTTTGATGTTACACAAATGTCATATCAGTTATCAGATAGAGTCTACCGAGCTCAGTTGGTTAGCAAAGCAAATTCCAAAGTCTACCAAGCGTTCCTGAAAGTTACTCTGCAGAAACAGTTTTGACCAAGTTCACCCGGGAGTTGAAGTATTTTGTGGTAGAAGTCAGTGGTAACCGAGCTCACAAGGTTAACAAAGGAAAGTTAGTGTTTACTGAGTTCACTCGATCTCCAAAGGATTTTGTAGAGTTCGTAGTGTTCACCAAGCTTTAGTTGGTTAACACTGGAAATCATTTCTGGAGCAGTGTTTACCACGCAGGGTTGGCCAATGAAGGATTTCATTATTTTGGGAAATAAAGTTTAATTTTTTCATGTAATATTTGTAGTTGACTGATGTAATGATTATTGGTAATTGTAACTTATAAATGAGCCAACTTGGCAATTTGTATGGTATAAATAAAAGGTCAAGTTGAGAATTCTAAAGTGGAATGAGTGAGCATGCAAGTGTGTTGATTGTGTGAAGAGGAAAGTGTGAGCAAATTTTGAAGAAGGATCAGATATCCTTGAGGAGCAGTAAAGTTGCAATCGATTAGAGAGGATCTAGTGAAGCAGAACAGAGATCTGTATTAGCAATTCAGTTGCATCTTATTCAGGTCAACTCATTGTTACTTTCTCACCATTGTAGCGGTGATTTCTAAATCTCTTAACAGATTTGGTCTAACAACCATTTTGTAAATCCTCTGACAAGGTGATAGTTCTATTTAATTGTTCTAAAGTCCTCTAGCAAGGCCACTCCTAGCAGGGTGATTAAATCCTTGAAAAAGGTCACACCTAACAATGTGTTTTGTAACCTTTAACAGGGCTGGCTCCTAACAGGGCTCACGTTAGAAGAGTGAAAATCAGTAGCTAGTTACTTGGTGGTTTTTCCCATATTGGGTTTCCATGTTAGATCTGGTGTCTCATGTGTTCATATTACTATTTTTATGGTTGCATGTTAATCTTTGTGAATGTTTAAGTTCTATTAAAATAACATACACTACATCTACCGAGTTACATCATTTTTCTGTGTGGTTACCGAGTAATAACAGTAATTAGTTTATAAGACATCTTAGGGATCTATGGATTTTTTTTTGTAGTAACTGATTCACCCCCCCCTCAGTTACTCCATCTATATTTCCAACAATTGGTATCAGAGCTTTTGGTGCTTGCAGGAAGGATTTCAAGGATCTAAGCTAAAGATCAAGATGTCTTACAAGAGAGAAATTTCAAGGCTTAACAAGGATAACTTTTCAGCATGGCAAGGTCTCATAAGACTCCATCTGGCTTCCATTGGAGATATAAGATTGAAATATCTTGATGAAGAATATGTAACTCCTGCTGGTACACTATCTGTCAATGAAATTGCTGAGAAGAAGACTCATAACACCATGATGATAGACATTGCATCAGCTCTAAGCTAAGAAGAATTTGATGATATCAAGGACTGCAAAACTACCTTTGCTATGTGGAACAAGCTGAAAGATATCTATGGAGGAGATGACAATGTGAGGAGAGCCAAAGTAGAAATTTTAAGAGGAAAATTTGATTAGATGAGGATGAGAGAGGATGAGAACATTGTTGAATATGTTGAAAGAGTCAAAGCAAGCGTCAGTGCAATCAAGGCTTCTGGAGGAGATATCAAAGAGAAAACAGTTGTAAGTAAAGTTCTTAAAACATTGCTTCCCATTTATGCAATTAGAGTTTCTACAATTCAGGAAAGAAGATGTGAAGCAAATTATAAGATAAATTTAGAGGCCATAGTAGGAAGATTGACTGCATTTGAGCTAGATAGCTATGACAACTATGTTCCAGCTTCCAAGAACATTGAATCAACATTTGAAGCAAAGCTTTCACTCAAATAAAAGAGCAAGAAGATAAAGGAATCTCAGTCGGAAAGTGAAGAAGAATCATAACAGAGTTCTGATAGTGATCTTGAGGTGGTTGAAACTCTACTTGCAAGAAAATATTCTAGAGGCAAAGGAAATACAAAGGTAAGGTTCCTCTAATCTATTTTTCATGTGAGGAAATTGGTCATATTGTTGCTAGGTGCCCGAACAAGCAAAAAAAGAAAGAGAAGAAAGGTCACAAGTGCAATGGCAAGAAAGACTTCAAATCATTCAAGGAAAAAGGTAAGAAAACATGTTTAATGGCTAAGGATTCTAAGGATTCTGACAATAGTGAAGATGAAATTGTTTACATTCCTGTGAAAGATGAATCTGATAATGATGAGGAAGATAAGATGGCATTTATCTCTCATGTGAGAAAAAATGATATATGGATCATAGAAAGTGGTTGTTCATATCATATGACTAGTGACAAAACAAAGTTTGAACATTTTGAAGACTATGATGGTGGTAGTGTGAGGTTTGATAATAATGAACCTTGTTGCATAAAAGGAAGAGGAAGAATCTCACTAACCAAAGAGTTTGTATGTGATAATGCCTATTGGGTTGAAGGACTAAAAAATAATATGTTGAGTGTGGCACAACTAATCAATATTGGATTCAAGGTGGAATTCATGCATGGAAAAGAAAGACTATTGGATGACAAGGGAAAGTTGATTGGATCAGGCATACAAATAAAAGGTAACTTGTTCTATTTTGAACTTGGTGAATGTTCATATTTTATTGCTCAAGTTGAAGAAAGTTGGTTATGGCACAAAAAGTTATGTCATGTGAATTTTGATAACTTGGTAAAAATAAGCAAATTCAGAAAAGTAAGAGGCATTCCTAGTATAAAGAAACTTGATGTTGGTCTATGCAAGAATTGTTAGATTGGTAAGATGGGAAAAACTAGTTTTAAAAGTAAAAACTATCAGTCTGAAGAAGTTTTGAAAATTGTGCATACTGATTTGTGTGAACCTATTGGAATTGAGAGCTATACTGGAGAAAAGTTCTTCATTCTTTTTGTTGATGATTACTCTAGAATGATGACTGTCATGTATCTGAGAGAGAAATCAGAAGCATTTGAGAAGTTCAAATGATATTTAGCCAGAGTAGGAAAGGAAATAGGGAAAAGACTAAAATGCTTGAGGTTAGACAGAGGTGGTGAATTCATCTCCCATGAATTCAATAACTTTTGCATTGAAAGAGGAATCAAAAGATAGGTATCAGTACCTGGTACTCCCGAACAAAATGGAATAGTTGAAAGGAGGAACAGATCTATCATGGATTGTGCAAGAACTCTAATGATTGAAAAGAACATTGCTATCAAATACTAGAAGGAAGCTATCAATACTGTAGTTCATACCTTGAACCGAGTACAGTTGAATGACTCATTCAAAACCCCCCATGAGTTATGGTATGGCTATAAACCTAATGTAAGTTACCTAAAAGTATTTGGAAGAAAATGTTACATTTTGAAAGAATCTAGAAAAGGAAAATTTGATGTGAAAAGTGATGAAGGTATATTTTTGGGACACTCTTGCAAAAGTAAGGCATATAGATGTTTGAATTTTCCTACTCACAAAGTCATAGAAAGTGCACATGTGAAAGTTGATGACTTTGCAGAAAGGACTGAAGAAGAAAGAAAAAAGGAACCGGAAGATTACTTGAGATTTGTTTTCATTGAACCTAATACAGTGTCAAATACATTTGTCAATCAAGAAACTTCTACTCCCGAGTCTTCAGTCACTGAGTTGCAAGAAGTTCAAACTGAGTTGCAAGAATCTGAGCCACATTTAGATACTACCGAGCCAATGCCTACCAAGTCTGAAGGACCCGAGCATAAGTCAGATCAACTAGAGCCAAAAGTTGAAACACAAAATGAAGACAGTGGAACTCAGTCAAAAGGCAAGGAACTTATATTGGCCAAGTATGTCAGGAGACATCATGCACCAGATCAAATTATTGGAGACAAATCTGAAATTACTATGACAACAAGTAAGCTAAAAGGTACTTGTTTACTTGTTGATTTTGAACCTAGAAATCTCAAAGATGCATTGGAAAATTAAAGTTGGATTGAGGCTATGAACGAAGAGATAGAACAAATTGAGAAGAACAAAACATGGACTCTTGTACCTAGGCCTAAAGATAAAAATGTGATTGGAACTAAGTGGGTATTCATAAATAAGTTGAATGAAGATGGTAAGGTATCAAGAAACAAAGCTAGATTGGTATGTAAATGCTACTCTCAAGAAGAAGGAATAGACTATGGAGATACTTTTGCTCCTGTTACAAGACTAGAAGGTGTCAAGACCTTACTTGCATATGCTGCATTCAAAGGATTTAAGGTATATCAGATGGATGTCAAATCAACATTTCTCAATGGTATGCTGGATGAAGAAGTCTACATTGAGCCACCTGAAGGTTTATTTGATCCAAACAAGAAGGATATGGTCTGCAAATTACAAAAAACATTGTATGGTTTGAAACAAGCCCCTAGAGCATGGTATGAAATATTGCATAACTATTTTATTCATATTGGTTTTTAGAGAACTAATGATAACAGTAGCTTGTACATCAAAGAAGGACCAGATGACAAGATTGTTTTGGCAGAAATATTTGTGGATGATACTTTATTTACAGGGAATGATGATCTATACAAAGATTTTTCAGAATAAATGAACAAGGAATTTGAGATGTCAATGTTTGGTGAAATTAAATTCTTTGTTGGTCTTCAAATTCAGCAAAGCAAGAATGGTATCTACATCACTCAATCCAAATACATCAAGGAGATACTCAAAAAGTTTGGTATGGAAGATTGTAAACTAGTTGGAACTCTTATGTGTACTAGACTAAAGCTTACCAAGGATGATGAATCAAAAGAGGTAGATCAAACCTTATATAGATCAATGATTGGAAAGTTGCAGTATGCAGTTCATACAAGGCCAGATATTGCTCTTGCAGTTGGTATTGTAGCAAGATTTTTAGCAAAACCAAGAGAAAATCACATGATGGCAATCAAAAGGATCTTGAGATACTTGAAAGGCACTAAAGATTATGGATTGTGGTATAAATTTGGAGAAAATATGGACTTGAAAGTGTTTACTGACGCTGATTGGGCAAGAAACATGTTGTGGTGTCCACAACACACGCCCCATTCCTTGCTAGGAATGGGGACCCCCTACTTTTTTCGACTCCCAGACTCACAGTTCGAGAGTCGAGAGAGGAAAATTTGGTTAGAAGTTAGATTTCTAGAGTCAAAATTCAAAGAAGAAGAAGAAGCAAAAAATTGATAAAATCACAAAAAAAAAAAGGAAAAAAGGTCAAAAACACAAAAAAATTAGAAAATGAAAAACACATAAAAATAAATAAATAAATAATCAATTAATTAAAAAAATAAAAAATAAAAATAAAAATAAAAATTTTGCACCGCGCACCCTCCATGGTGGTGCTGTGCGCGTCCTCCATGGAGGCCTCGCGTGCTTCTCATGGAGGTGCGTCATGTCGCGCCCCTCATGAAAGGTGTCGCGCGCATCCAAGTAAATAAAATAAAAGGTCCAAAATTTGTCTTCCAGACGTGTTTGTCTTAATTAAGCATTTTCATCTATCCAGACTAATGTTTTCTTCTTTTTGTAGGTAAAAAAGGTATCCTTAACTTGTCGGGGTCATAAATTTTGACTTGGAGCTCAAAATTCAGAACCGTTTACACTGTTGGAAAGAACTAAAGATCTAATTTTAGTCCCTAAAATAGCGAGCCTTCGACAATCCAATTTTAGGGACTGACGAAGGTCTTGACTTGAAATTTTGAGTAGAAGACCTCTAAAAAAGCCATTTAAAAATACTTAGAAAAATTTGTGAAAAAATATCAAAAAGTTTCAAACATTTGATCATTTTGGATAATCTGGATCACTTGGTTTCTTGTCGGGAAGGATAGGGTAGTTGGAGAGAAAACAAAGCTCGAAGATACAGAGGTTGGACACACGAAGCGAAGCAAGTTCCTCATCTTATGTAGCTATTAATGACAAGATTCAATGTAGGTGCCTTGGGATTTTAGATCGAAGTAGGAAGAGTTCAAGTTTATGAAAGTGATTGGCTATAAAGAGGGTATAAATCATCAAAAAAGGGTAAAGAATGTACACAAAAAGTGATCTAAAACCCCATCTGAGCAAAACCGAGAAATCATATTCAACATTGAGAACTTTGATTTTTTGGTGAATTGAGCTTATGAGGTGCGTAGGTCTGTAGCTCTACAATTCAGAGGTGCGCCAACAGTTGATGACCAGTTCCAAAAATAACACTTTCCATGCATCGAGAGCGCATTTTGATGGCAAGTTAACTTCGACACATGCTTAGTGAAGGGCCAACTTCTATTTTTTGTGTCTCCATGCACTTCCACTTCGACTGATGGCTTCCTCCTACTTTCTCTCTCGTTTCTTCTTTGTTTTTTCTATGTAAAGGGCTCATTCATCCAATTAATGAATAAAATATGGATAGAGTCCCTCTAAGCACCAGTTAGATTGTTAGTTTGTATATATTTAGTTTGTTTTAATGTTTTAAAAGCATTTTATTGTATGAATATATCTCTCACTCTCAACACAAATTGAGGAGACGATTTCTTATAAATAACCCATTGTAAAATGTAAGAAGAGCCGCTGTTATTATGCAATAAAATTATGCTTTTGGTGCTAGCATTCAAAGTGTAGTGATTCTTTCTTGAATGTGTCGTTGTTTTGTGAATTTTATTCATGAGATTGTGATTGAGCCAAAGGTTTATTGTGTTATTTCTGGTGCAATCTTTTAGTTCTGGTGTTTGCTATAGATATATGAATTCTGCCGACATAACGAGCTTGAGAAGAGATCACTGGATTGTGTCTACATAGCTTTTTGTCTTGCATGAGTGCACTTTCTGTGGCCTTGCAATTTGATGAAGAGTGAAACATCATTCGATTTGTTAAAGATTCTCATCGACGATTGCATCAGTGGATTCTAGGAAGTGCTGCTCCTGTTTTCATTGGTTTCCTACTAATTTCTTTGAAGGTTTAACTCGCAGCGTATTGTGCTCTATAGCTTATGTCTATTTAGGAATTTCAATTTTAGGTTATTTCAATTTTTATGTTATTTTCTTTTAGTTTTGTTATTTGCTTTGCTAACCCCTTGTTAGAATAGGAGCTCATTTTAAGTTGCACTGTTAGATTGCACTTGATATTTTGAGATAGTGAACAGATTTACTTTGATTCTGAGATAAAAGAGTTTTTAGAACCAATAAAGGCCTCCTCGTGAACACTCACATTTATCTTCTACTGAGTAGATTTTGGTATGTCGCAAGACAAATACTGAACCTTGGAGTGGATCCTTAAAAAGATTTGTTTTTCAAGAGAGGAATTACGCAATGGATTCCTGCCGTTGACCTCATACAAAATGAACGCCCAATAGAAGTGGCACTAGAAGGAGGGCCACAAATTGAACATATTCCCATAAACAAAGAAAATTTGACAAAGTTTTAGAATTTTGCACCCTTGCAATAACCTATACTTCGTACAAGTTCAGAAAATACTTCTAAAATTTTCAGAGACTTAGCTTCGTAGGTCTGCAACTCTACAGGTACATAGGTCTGTAGATCCATAGGTACATAGGTTGACAGCTACACAACTCTGCAATTGCACAGATACGTAAAACTTTTTGGTGGGCAGTTTTGAGAAAGTGTGCTTCTTTAGAGGTGTGCATTTCCAAAATAAACACAAGTCCCTAGCACTCGATCACTCTCACAAGCATCATAGTGATAAAGGGATTCTAAGAACTCCACCCATTCACATTACACATTCCAACATCATCGTTCACTTTACATTCTACTTCACACATTTCCATCATTATGCACCATGTCTTTCTTCAATGCCCAAAGTTCACCTTTGAACCTAACTGGACCATTACATGACTTGCCCAAAAAAATTGAAATTTTTTGCCCACGGTTCATCTATGGAGAATCACGAACAATAGAAGATCATATTAAAATATTCAAGGAGATTTGTAATCGAAACCAGATTCAACATATGGATGTGGTATGCCACCTTTTTCCTTACACTTTAGGAGAAATGGCATTCAATTGGTACCTCAATCTACCACCGACATCAATAAGGGATTGGAACTCTTTTGAGGGAAAGTTTCTAGAACAATTCAAGATCTATATTGATCTAGCTATCTTATATCACCAGTTCATCTTAATTAAGAGGGATCCCCATGAGACTATTTCACAGTTTAATCATAACTTTTATAGGATGTATCAAAGAATGGAGTTTCCTTACATTATACCACAAGAGGCTGCCATCCAGATCTATTTTCAAACAATGGATTCATTAACTTCTATCTTTCTAAGAAGGCTCCCACCCAAAGACATTGATACCATTGAAAAGGTCTTCAAAGAGGCTATTGCATTCACGAAGCAAGTTACTGCTCCTCCAATGTCAATAATTACATATTTAGGGTATGAGTCCCAAAAGGTAGTTGCATCTATTGAAGTAGAAAGCAATATGGCTAGAGTTTAAGGCCATGAAGGAGACGATGTCTCTTTTATCCAATGAACTTGTGAGAATAAAGTTGAATTCTTCAAGAAACCAAGGCAATCATCCAAGAAAACTTTTTTCCCGAAACAATTATTCTCAAAATCAAGCAAAAATTTTGGCCTTTACACTAGCATCAATAATGAAAATAATGGTATACAGGCACGAGTCCAAGTGAAAATGGATACGGGTACAATGATGTTTCAGATCAGCCTCCCCAAATCATGGAGAAACAACCTTTGCAGTTTAGTGCAACGATGTTTGAATCATATGATAAATCTACAAGAGGTCTAAATGATGAAGATGATCAAGAGGAGTTTGTATTCCCATTCAACGAAGAAATTCTTCCAAGTGTTGTTGTCACAATAAGTGTGGATATGCCAAGAAATTTTGAGGGTGCAAAATTTTTTGAAGTTCCAAAACTCCACGAAGTTGCAAAGGGTGATAAAAATGCAAAGGATCCCAAAGTTGGCGAGATTTTTGGATCACAAAATCATCAAGAAGAAGATACCAATTCTTCCTACTATGATATTTATTCCCCATTGGATAAAGATAAGATACCTCCCTCAAAACAAGATTTGTCATTAGAAGAGATGGATAAAGTGCTCAATTTGGTCTCAAGCTTGACTGAGGAAATGTCTGTTTGTATGTATTCCACACATATATCAAACCATGTGATAATTGAATCATGTAGAATCCATCCATTTGGGTTCCATTCAGAAGAAAGTTATCCTAATTTCTTGTTAGCTTGGGAGATTGCAATAGAGGGAAAGTATGATTTTGAATAGGCTTCTTTGGGATATGAGGTGGAAAATATCTTGATCAATGATATTGATGAAGGGCTGATGATTGATTTTTCTAGTCCGAAGGAACCTAAAGTGTTTCCATGTGCGTTTGAAGTTGTGAACCATGAGATAAGCTCGCCAAAGCGAGAAATTACAATGTGTGAGTGTACCCCTATGGTGGGGGACTCACGAGATCGGGTGATATCTTTCCATTATCCCTCTCAGTTTGATGATTTTCAATTTGAATATGATGCTAAAGGTAGGAGAACTTGTTTGTGGATTGATCATGGTCATAAAGAGTTACCACAACTTCTGATTTTGTGTGATTTGTGCCTAGAATTTGAACCAAGATTGTCCAAACTTTATTTTTTTGAGTACAAAGACAAGTCAGCATTTTTGAGAATTATATAGGGTGGTTCATTACTATTGTGCATAATGAAAAATCTACTAACTACCCCACATTCTTATTGTTCAAGGTTTTTGGTAGATAAGTTTTTGTTTTTGTTTTTAGTCTTTTTAGTCTTTCTAGTTAGGTGTTGTGTGTTTGTTTTTAGTCGTGTGTATTCTTTCAAAGCTGTGTCAATTCTGGGGGGTAATGTGTACTTGAGATATTTCTCAAGATTTTACTACCCACTCTTTGGTTTCGATTTCAGGAAGAGGTATTTCTTTGTCAAAACATTTAGACGATTGTGTGTCTTATACCAATTGAGCAACCGATATTTCTTATGGAAATAGGGGACTTTTAGTTTGGAAATCAGAGGCCTAGACCACCAAGTTCTCAACACTTTGCAAATTTAAAAGATTTGGTTGTTTTAGGTGTTGTTCAATTTGAATTCAAAGATGACAAGAGATGATCCAAACTCAGACTAGTTCAAACAGGAAGGGTCTCCTCAAGAGGTTGCTAGGATCATTGTTTGGCATGAGAGTTTCCAAAAAGTTCTAAAAGAAGAACGCAAGGGATGTTCATAAGAGATCGAATCCAAGAAATGACACTGATGTTTTGACTACACAGTTTAAGCATAGTCGAGATACATAATTCAAAAAAAAGAAAAAAGAAGAAGAGAAAAGACGATGTTAAGTCTGAAGGATTCTAAGGATCTGGAATGGCTAAATATATGTTGCAAAATAAAGTATCTTCTATTTAAAATATTGCTTCATCGAAAGTAACATTTTGAATGACATGGAGTAATTATTCAAAAGCTAAAGAAATTCAAAAGGAAAGTGGCCATCCCGCCCAGAGCCCTCGAACTGATTCTCTCATCTGGTCAAGCAATTGATTAATAAAAGCCTTTGTGGAGATTCTGAATGAATGAGCTGGGAGGAGTGGAAGATTATTTTGAGTTTTCAAAAAACTTTGATTGACTACATCTTGGCACATCAAAGGGAATGAATACACAATGCACACACTGAGTTTGAAGGTTTTGAGTTCTGGGATTTTGATTAAAGAGTCATCTCAAAGACACTTGAGATATTCAAAGTCTGGTTGATGTTTGACACACGTTGGAGAAATGTTTGTTGATGAAGAAATGCCTTGGCCATTTCTTCCTCTCTCTTTTCGGGGCTATTTGTTATGGTGTCTACAACACATGCCCCATTCCTCGCTAGAAATGGGGACTCCCTACTTTTTTTGACTCCTGGACTCACAATTCAAGAGTCGAGAGAGGAAAATTCGGTTAGAAGTTAGATTTCTAGAGTCAAAATTTAAAATTAAAAGAAGAAGAAGAAGAAGAAGAAGAAGAAAATTGATAAAATCACAAAAAAAAGGGTCAAAAACACAAAAAAAAAAGAAAATGGAAAACACGTAAAAATAAATAAATAATTTAATTTTTTTGTGTTGTGTGCCTCTCATGGAGGCTTTCTGTGCGTGCCCCTCATGGAGGCACTGCGTGCGCTCTCCATGGCGGTGATGCATGTGCCCTCCATGGAGTGTCGCACACCTCTCATGGAGGCTTTCCGTGCGCACCCCCCATGGAGGTGCGCCGCGCCGCGCCCCTCATGAAAGGTGTTGTGTGCATCCAAGTAAATAAAATAAAAGGTCCAAAATTTGTCTTTTAGAGGTGTTTGTTTTAATTAAGCATTTTCATCTATTTGGACTAATGTTTGCTTCTTTTTGTAGGTAAAAAAGGTATCCTTAACTTGTCAGGGTCATAACTTTTGACTTGGAGCTCAGAATTCAGAATCGTTTACACCATTGGAAAGAAGAACTAAAGATCTAATTTCAGTCCCTAAAATAGTGAGCCTTTAGCTACTCAATTTTAAGGACCGATGAAGATCTTGACTTGAAATTTTGAGCAAAAGACGTCCAAAAAAGCCATTTAAAAACGCCTAGAAAAATTTATGAAAAAATATCAAAAAGTTTCAAACATTTGATCATTTTGGATAATCTAGATCACTTGGTTTCTCACCAGAAAGGATAGGGCAGTTGGAGAGAAGACAAAGGTTGAAGATATAGAGGTTGGACACATGAAGTGGAACAGGTTCCTCATCTTATGCAGCTATTAATGACAAGATTTAACGTAGGTGCCTTGGGATTTTAGATCGAAGAAGGATAAAGAGTTCAAGTTTATGAAAGTGATTAGCTATAAAGAGGGTGTAAATCATCAAAAAGGGGTAAAGAATGTACACAAAAAGTGATCTAAAATCCCATATGATCAAAACCTAGAAACCATTTTCAAAATTGAGAACTTCAATTTTTTGGTGAATTGAGCTTCTGAGGTTCACAGGTCCACAGGTCTACATTTTCATGCAGCTCTGCAACTCCACATTTTCATGCAGCTTCGCAGCTCTGCAATTCAAAGGTGCGCCGATAGTTGACTGCCAGTTCCAAAAATAGCACTTTCCATGCATCGGGAGCACATTTTGATGGCAATTTAACTTCGACACACGCCTAGTGAAGGGCCAGCTTCTATTTTTGGTGTCTCCATGCATTTCCACTTCGACTGATGGCTTCCTCCTACTTCTCTCTTGTTTCTTCTTTGTTTTTGTTATGTAAAGGACTCATGCATCCAATTAATGAATAAAATATGGATGGAGTCCCTCTAAGCACCAGTTAGATTGTTAGTTTGTTTTTAATGTTTTAAAGGTATTTTATTGCATGAAGATATCTCTCACTCTCAACACAAATTGAGGAGACAATTTCTTATAAATACCCCATTGTAAAATGTAACAAGGGTTGTCGTTATTCTACAATAAAATTATGCTTTTGGTGCTAGCATTCAGAGTGTAGTGATTCTTGCCTGAATGTGTCATTGTTTTGTGAATTTTATTCATGAGATTGTGATTGAGCCAAAGGTTTATTGTGTTGTTTTTGGTTGTGTGATCTTTTAGTTCTGGTGTTTGCTACAAATATATGAATTTTGATGATGTAACAAGCTTGAAAAGAGATCACCTATTGTGTTTACATAGCTTTTTGTCTCGCATGAGCACGCTTTATGTGGCCTTTCAATTTGATAAAGAGTGAAACATCATTTAATTTGTTAAAGATTCTCACCGATGATTACATTAGTGGATTCTAGGAAGCGTTGCTCCTATTTTCATTGGTTTCCTACCGATTTCTTCAAAGGTTTAACTCGCAACATGTTGTGCTTTGTAGCTTATATCCGTTTAGGAATTTCAATTTCACGTTATTTCAGTTTTCATGTTATTTGCTTTGCTAACCCCTTGTTAGAATAGGACCTCATTTTAAGTTGTACTGTTAGATTGCATTCATTGAAAAATAGAAAAATATAAAAATATTGTTCTTTTGGTGTGATATTTTGAGACAATGAATAGATTTACTTCGATTCTGAGATAAAAGAGTTTTTAGAACCAGCAAAGGCCTCCTCGTGAACACTCACATTTATCTTCTACTAAGTAGATTTTGGTACGTCACAAGACAAATATTGAACCTTGGAGTGGATCCTTAAAAAGATTTGCTTTTCAAGAGAGGAATTACGCAATGGATTCCTGCCTTTGGCCTTGTGCAAAATGAATGCCTAGCAAAACATTGATGATAGAAAGAGTACAAGTGGTTGAGCATTCTTTCTTGGAAATAGGTTGGTTTCTTGGACAAGTAAAAAGCAAAATTGTACTTCCCAATCTACAACAAAAGCAGAGTATGTTGGAGTGGTAGTAAACTATTCTACTATTGTTTGGTTCAAACAATTATTGGAAAGCATGAAGGTGGAGATTAAAGAACCAGTTGTTATGTTTTGTGACAATACAAGTGCAATCAACGTATCTAAAAATCTAGTGATGCATTCCAAAACCAATCACATTGCAATAAAGTATCACTTTGTTAGAGAATTGGTGCAGGATAAGGAGATCAGATTGGAATATGTCCACACAAAGGAACAGATTGTTGACATATTCCCCAAGCCATTATCTAAGGATGCATTATTTTATCTAAGAGGTAAGTTAGGGGTCATTCCCCTATCTGAGCTCACTAAAATGAAGTTTTAGTGGTGCATCAACAAGTACCAAGTTGGAGATCTATCAATTGATGCAACATAGTCATGGAAACATTGCATATGAATCAGTACTCAAGGTACATTGTCACTCATTTAGTATGTGTTGTCTTTGGCATGTGTTGTCAAAGAGGGAGAGTGTACTGTCATATCTTTTTTAAATTTGAATTTGTTTGTGAAGAGTTTGTTGTTTGAAAAGAAGCTATGCAATTCCTTCACAGAGGGAGATTACTATATTAGAAGAGTTTGTGGCATAAAATCTAAGAGGGAGAAATATTCTGTTAGAAAAAGACTTGTTCTCAAATTTCATCTACTATGACATGTTGTGTTGTCGTCAATGCCAAAGAGGGAGATTGTTGGATACAATTGTTCAATTGTGTGTTGTCTTTGATGTTACACAAATGTCATATTAGTTATCAGACAGAGTCTACCGAGTCCAGTTGGTTAGCAAAGCAAATTCTAGAGTCTACCGAGCATTCCTGAAAGTTACTCTATGGAAACAGTTTCTATCGAGCTCACCTGGGCATTGAAGGATTTTGTGGCAGAAGTCAGTGGTAACCAAGCTCACAAGGTTAACAAAGGAAAGTCAGTGTTTACTAAGTTCACTCGGTCTCCAAAGGATTTTGTAGAGTTCACAGTGTTCACTAAGCTTTAGTTGGTTAACACTGGAAATCATTTCTAGAGCAATGTTTACCGAGTAGGGTTGGCCAATGAAGGATTTCATTGTTTTGAGAAATAAAGTTTAATTGTTTCATGTAATATTTGTAGTCGACTAATGTAATGATTATTGGTAATTGTAACTTGTAAATGAGCCAATTTGACAATTTGTATGGTATAGATAAAAGGTTAAGTTGTGAATTCTAAAATGGAATGAGCGAGCATGCAAGTGTGTTGATTGTGTGAAGAGGAAAGTGTGAGAGAATTTTGAAGAAGGATCAAATATCCTTGAGGAGCAGCAAAGTTGTAATTGACTAGAGAGGATCCAGTGAAGCAGAACAAAGATCTGTATCAGCAATTTAGTTGCATCTCATTCAAGTCAACTCATTGTTACTTTCTCACCATTGTAGCAGTGATTTCTAAATCTCTTAACAGATTTGGTCTAACAACCATTTTGTAAATCCTCTGACAAGGTGATAGTTCTATTTAATTGTTCTAAAGTCCTCTAGCAAGGCCACTCCGAGCAGGGTGATTAAATCCTTTAACAAGGTCACACCTAATAGTGTGTTTTGTAACCTTTAACAGGGTTGGCTCCTAACAGGGCTCACTTTAGAAGAGTGAAAATCAGTAACTAGTTACTTGGTGGTTTTTACCATATTGGGTTTCCACGTTAAATTTGGTGTCTCATGTGTTCATGTTACTATTTTTATGGTTGCATGTTAATCTTTGTGAATGTTTAAGTTCTATTAAAATAACATACACTGCATCTACTGAGTTACATCATTTTTCTATGTGGTTACCTAGTGATAGCAGTAACTAGTTTATAAGACATCTTAGGGATCTGTGGATTTGTTTTTGTGGTAACTGATTCACCCCCCCACCCCCCCCTCAGTTACTCCATCTATATTTCCAACAAACACTACCACCTTGCATCACACTTCATTCTCGCCTATCATCTATTCCACCTATTGCATTATGTGGCTTTTGAATCTCAAACAATTCTAGTCACTATTTCCTTTTATCAAATTTCATTCCTTATTACACCACATCATCTACCATATTACATGGCTTTTGAATCTCAAATAGTTTCGTTTCATCACATTTCATTTTCTCTCCTCTTCTTTCGTTCATCACAATTCATTACATCCACTTTCATTTCATCGCATCCCACAGTGCATTTCATTTCATTATATTTTGTTTCCCCCATGTCATTACATTTCATCATATTTCATTCTATCACATGCCCATTTCATTTCATTTCCATTTTTCATTTCATTTATACATTTATTTTATTCCCTTTCATCTTATCACATTTCATTTCTTTTCATTTGGTTTCATTTTCCTGACATTATCGTTTCATGTCTTTCCACTTTATCACATTTTCATATCATTACCATTTCATTCCATTTCATCATATTTAATTCTATCACATTCCCATTTCATTTCATTTCATTCCATCCCATTTCATTTCATTCAATTTATTTTTATCACATTTCCATTTCCTATAATTTCTTTCCATTTTATCATATTTTCTTTTATTTCATTTTATCACATTTCCATTTCATTTCATTCTCCTCTCATTTCTTTCCATTGTTCATTCCATTACATTGTCACTTTTTCATTCCTTTACACATGTCATTTCATTTATCACAATTCATTACATTACATTTCATTACACCCAATCTCATTTGTTTACATACTACCTTTTGTTTCATCTAATCACATTACAACTCATTTCATCATAGTTCATTACATTAAACTTAATTTCATTATATTTCATATTCTTACATCAAATTTTATTTCAAAACATTACATTTCATCTACATGTATTTCATTACATCCACATATTTCATTACATTCACATATTTACCACATTTTCATTCCTTGCATTTTATTTCATTCATGCATCTCGTTACTTAACACTTTCGTTCATTGACATTTTTATTTCATTTACACCTTCATTTCATTTCTTATTTCATTTCACCACCTCACCTCACACCACATCTCATTTCATTACATATCACACTTCATCACATCACATTTTCCTGCATTACATCATTATTTCCATTTCATTATTTCAATCATTATCCACATGTCATACTACACTAATCATTCACATATATATTAATATCTACTACTACTATATCCATCAAATCCTACCATCACATGGGTACATGAGTCCATGATATAACAAGTGCAAACCTCTAAAAATCAACAAGCTCAAATATCTCATAAAGCAAAAGATTGAACAATACATCAAAAGGATAAAATGAACATGAATATAAGATAGACTACAAATGATCAAATAACATGAACATCAACAAATCACAACATCTATCCACATCAACATCCAAAGATCACTAAGTACATCAACATGAATATCATCTAAACAACAAAAGAATAATCATACATAATGATGAGTAATGCCATAACACATAATGTACACTCATCCTTGCATAGGTAGCTGACCCGAAGGTCCTTGCTCACCGAGGGCACTCATATCCTCTTGTGGCACCTACTGAGTCACATCTGTCATTGGTGTGACCTGTCCAGCTACGGCCGTCTGACTAGTTGCCTCCCCATCTATCATTGGTGGCTGTGGTGGCCTCAGTGTCATTGCGGCTATAAATGCCTATAGTGTACTTGTCAACTCACCCATCCAAGCCTCCAAATCAGTGGATCCCCTTAGTCTCTCTGGTGGTGGCTTTGCATCTGGTGGCACTTGTGGCTATCCCTATGGCTGTACATTTGGTGGATCTTTGATTGGCACCTGTACCCGTGGCCTTTGTTGCCAAATAAATTGTATATCATCAGACAACCTGGCCCTCATCTACTTTGCCCTACCCTACTCAACACCTTTGTCTTGCTGACCAACTCCCACTCTAGCTCCCATCCCCCCTCCCACCCTCACACCTCCATGGCCCCAGATCCCTCCAATCCTCCCTGCACCTACTAGTCTCTGCACTAGTCCTTGTGCCACAACCCTCTGTGGTAATACCATGACTACTTGGCCTCGCCCTCCATATCTCCCCCATGCTCTAACAACACCTCTTATTCTCCCTCTAACCCTCCATCTCCCTCTCCCTCTTCTTGGACCACCCTCATCATCGTCATCCTCCTCCCCAATCAACGACTCATCAATCCCCAAAATAGGCTCTGTCGGATCCATGTATCTTGAAAAGGGATGCTCCCGAAACCATCGTGCATAGTCCCCCTCGATCCCTACATCTACCTCTCCATCCTGCAAAGCCCATGCCTGTGGTGTGTTTATCATCTACAAAAAGGCCTCTAGACAAGCCTCATACTCCAAGGTCAGCCCCCACAGTGCCCTCTCTAACTGAACCCACACATAATGTGCTGACCCATATGGCATGCCCTATTGCCGCCCAAACTATCTCACCACCTGTCAGAAACAAAATTGCTCTATCATTGCAGGTACCCATCCACGCATATATATTAGACCAAAGAAATATACCATCTCATCATCATCCTCAACCTACGGCTCTGTGAACCTATATGGTCTCCACACAACCTCATCGATATCATCTAACATACACTGCCAATACTCTGTCTTGCTCAAATGGGGTTGCATGATCACACCAAATTAAGTATATATGTAAGGCATACCCTGAGGCTATTATCATACACATACTAGATGAGTAATGGGTAAATGCTCTCATGTCCATAACTGTAACAAAATCACTCCTGTTGATAGTGATAAGGCTCTTGAATATACAACCTGATGCAAGTCATGGTACAAGTGGGCTAATATACAGCTACCCCATGCAAATCTCTGTGGCTGATCTACCATATCCTATATTAACTGGCCCCATCCAACTAGACATCCCCACCCTTCCCTATCTGGCAACAAAAACCCTCCTATCAATCTAGCCAAAACCGTCTGCAATGGATCATACTGCAACATTTAGAACCATGATACGCTATCATCTCTGAACAAATATCTGAAAGCAATGCCATCTACAGTCTGCTCACAACACACTAAATCCCTCACTATCGAGATTTTCAATATCCAATATACATCTTCTAGAGTCACTATCATCTCACCCATCGACAAATGAAAGGTGTTGTGGTCTAAGTGCCATCGCTCAGCCATAGCTGCCAATAGCCCCCTATTCACTCAGAACTAGGGCATCTATAGTAAATAAGTGAACCCACATCTATCTATCACCCGGTGATCTATGAATGACAATCTACCTACTACATCTAGAGGTTATGGATACAATCCTCGTACCATGAGCTTGAACCCACATACCTGTTTGCATCAAAAAAACACACGACAAAGTTAGTTTTCATCCCAAGTGATCATCATACATCAGTCTACTATCTATATCCAGCTAATCTACTACTGGTTCTATCTTGTACCTATTATTTGTCCTTCTCTATCCTAAGCCATACCTGTTTTGTTTTCCCTTCTCTATATCTTGAGTTGGGGCATCATTCTTTCCCTAGATGTCATCAGACCGATCCTATGACATCACTTCATGACTACCTGATTGCTATTGTTTACTCACTATGATGCATCCCTGGTTGGCAGACCTAGAATCTAGCCTTTTGCATTTTCTTACAATCAATTATGGCTTTACAATCTGTTTTTGCCCTTCAAAGTTCATTTGCGCAATTTCCTCAGACATATGCATTATAAGATCCATCAAATGCGCTAGGACATCCATATGCACAATTTTAACTTTTGAAATTTCTATTTCATACCTCGAATATGCTATAACATGGCTAAGTGCTATCAAAATGATCATATACACTATTTAACAATGCAAAAGTGCTATTAAAATCATTAGTGTTAAGACATCATACATATGTGCTACAAGAAATGCTAAATGCACTGCAATACATAAACTATTACATCTACTGCAAAAATTCATGCGAAATTCACAAAACTCAGGTACACATGCAAAAAATCTTAACAATGGAGGATCTCGAGGACTTACCAGGGCACTGTAGTCTACTGGATGCTCGTACCTGTGACCCTGCTCGAATCTATGCTATCATATAGGAACCACCATCCTCACAAGCTCAGAGCTCCAAATTGCTAAATGTTAAAAGAGAGGGTGAAAATGACAAGGGTAAATACCCTTTTGACCTATTTAACCCTCCTTAGGGGCTTTTATATCGCTTTTTCACTCTATTTACCTAACATTAACCTTTTTGCTTATTTTTGCGAATTGGGTATTGTATTTAAACCAACTCGATCCTCTTTATCTGCCATGTATTGAACATTTCATAAATAAAATTGGAAATTCTTTAATTTCCGTTCATTTATTTTTTTTCCAATTTCATTTCTAAGGGGGCAATATATCCATATCAAATTAGGGCATCAATTTTTTTTTCTTCTAAAAAATAAAAAATGTTCTACCTCAACCAAAATCAATCAAATTAACGACATTCAGATGACAAGCCATCGACGATAGCCAGACATCATATCAACCTGCAAAACATCAAAATATTATTGACCAAACATTCAGTTATCAGAATTGGACCTAAAACCATAAAATCAAATAATCTTTGAACTAATATGCTTCCCATATTAGCTCAAAGAGGGGCATTTGTAGACACCCAAAAATTGGCAAAGACTTAAAACACCGCAACTTGGACCAATCAACACAAATTAAGGAGGAAATCAAAGGAAAACAACATATTTTTAAATTAACGATTACATCAAGTGACTAATCGATTAAATCATCTATTAAATTAATAAGACCCAAATCAATTTCAAAAAGAGGAGAAAAACAAATCATAAAATGAAATTCAAAAGGGAAAAGGAAAAGACAAACTTTTGAAAATAAATGGAATTTTTATTAAATCAATAAATCTATTTATCTTCACAAAAGTGAAGATCCTCCTTTTATATTATAAAGAGTTGAAAAAATCCACATTTATCCTCAAAATCAAGACTTTTGGACTCCTATTGTCTCTTATAAGACATTTTCAATTTCACCTCTATCCACCAATTAAAGGTAAAATCCAGATTCTTACCCCAACCCCTTTTAAAATCCTATAAATAGAAGGAGAATTCAAGAGCAAAGGGACCCAAATTTTAGGCATTTGCATTATAGGCATATTCAGAGTTGTCATATTGAGCATATTAGTATTGTTATTCTAGCAAGTTTATGTCATTTTGATAGCATTTTAGCTTTGTTTTCATGTTATTTGGTATCATCTTAACACATGTTTAGCTCA
Source organism: Cupressus sempervirens (assembly GCA_028749045.1). NCBI lineage: Eukaryota > Viridiplantae > Streptophyta > Pinopsida > Cupressales > Cupressaceae > Cupressus > Cupressus sempervirens. Next base: position 801,708,224 of record CM053783.1, on the reverse strand, counting down.
TTGCATGTCCATTTTGATAGTATTGTAAGAGTTGTTACTCGCATGTAATCCATATTTTCATCTTATATCTTGCATACATACTGGTAGATTTGCATTTTAAACATACTTCTCATTCTAGAATTGTCACTAAGATGTTGGTCTGAGAGCATTCTTAGTGGTTGTAGTTAGGGAAACATGGGATGTTCATAGAGTTTGCATTCTGACAATGATTTCTTGAGTTTAGTCTAGTTTCTTGTCATTTTATCTACACTTTGCATTAAGGTTTCATGAATACATGAATATACCGTGTACACTGTACAAAATAGTTAAACTCTCAAACCTTTATGAACTTTTGAGCCTATTTGAATTTCTGAACCACTTTGTACCATTTGAACCACTTTGAACCTTGGTTCAAAATGATTCAACAATACATGCATTCCATAGTGAATTAGTAGCGGGTCCCAACATCTTATACATGGCGATGCATTTCGTCATTGGCTAAGTACAATTCATAATGACTCCTAAAAAGTATAATCTTTGATGTGGGGTATGGTATGGCTCAGGTGGCATTGAAACAAAACAAAACAAAAAAAACTATTTCCCTACACACATCATGTAGGGAAATCATTAAATATTGAAGTTAAATAAGAAAGTACACGACATGCAATATAAGGTATAAAGAAAGGTTCACTGTAGGAAATATAAGAGTAACTAAGAGGGGAGGGGTGAATCAGTTACCACAAAAATAATTCCTAGATCCCTTATATTTTAGTACAAAACAAACTTTGTGAAAACTCAACTCTACTGGAACTCGGTAAACACATAGAAAAATATTGTAACTCGGTAAACACTAAAATAGCATGGAAAATGCTTAACATAAAAATATTTAAGATATTATCTATGATTAATATTACTTTAACTTAGTTGCATACACATAAAATAAATAACATGAACAAACTTGACACCAAAATTTAACGTGGAAACCTAATTTGGGAAAAACCACCAATTGCAACCAGTTACTGATTTTCACTCTTCTAAAGTGAGCTCTATTAGGATCCAACCTTGTTAAAGGTTACAAAACACACTGTTAGGTGTGACCCTATTATAGGATTTAATAACCTTGTTAGGAGTGGTCTTTAGATAATTCAATAGAAATGTCACCTTGTTAGAGGATTTACAAATAGCTGTTAAGCCAACTATGTTAAGAGATTTAGATCACTACTACAGCGGTTAGAGAGTAACAATGAGATGACCTAATTCCTAATGCAATTGAATTACTAATTATAGTTCTCAATTTTGGATTGTATACTTTATCCTTCTTGATCGAATGTATCTTTGCATCTCAACAAGGTTATTATGCTTATACTTCTAATTTGCTTACTCTTGGCATCATCAAATCTTCAATTATGTTCCACTATACATCTTCTTCTAATCCTCAACTTGACCTTAAACTTATATCTTTCACATTGTCAAGTTGGCTAGAATATAACTTAGAATAATTAATATTCATCTTTTCAGTCGGTTAGAACCAACAAACAATTCAATTGAGCTCAATATGCCAAAACAAGAAAATCCTTCGCTAGCCGACCTTGCTCGATAGACACTAACTCATAAATGATTTTCTTGTGTTAACCAAGTGAACTTGATCGACACTGCATATTCATGAAATTCCTTTGGTAACTGAGTGAGCTTGGTTAACATTGGTTTCATCCAACATTTCCTTCATTAACTAAGTGAGCTCGGATAACACTCAACTTTTGCAAACTTTCCTTTGACGCCAGAGTGAACTTGGTAGATATTGTCTTCTAAACTAGGCAAACTCTAGAATGCTCGACAGACATAGAAAATTGTCTTCAATGCCTGAGTGAGCTTAGCATACATTGACTAGCAATGATATGACATTTTGTGTAACATCAAAGACAATACACAATTAATCAATTGTATTCAATAATCTCCCTCTTTGGCATTTATGGCAACACAAAATGTCATAATACAATAAATTTTTTAGAGAAATAAGGAACATATCCTTAGTTTCATTTTGATTCTCATCCATAAGAACTCCCTCTATCAGTGTGAACTCCCTCTGCCTTCAGTTTCTCCCTCTGTAAAAAAACTTCTATCTTCAATATCTTCTTCTGATAACAAAATTTGACTTTGATATCAGTCTAAGTTCATTCTCCCTTTTTGACATCTTTTTCTCTTTATCTTTATAAAATTTCTATGAGATATGATAGCAAACTTCTCCCTCTTTAACATCTCATGCCAAAGACAATATTCAATGAATATCAATGTACCTTATGTACTGATTCATTTACAATATGCCCTTTGACAATATTGCACCAACTGATTGATTTTTAACATGCTTTGGTTGATGCATCACTAAACTTCATTTAGTGAGCTTCAGATAGGGGAATGACCCCTAGCTTACCTCTTAGATACAAAAATGCATCCTTAGGTAATGGCTTGGTGAATATATCTGCAATTTGTTCTTTAGTATTTACATATTCCAATTTGACTTCTTTATCTTGTACCAATTCTCTCAAAAAAAGATATTTTATAGCAATGTGATTTGTTTTGGTATGCATCACTGGATCCTTTGATATATTAATTACACTAGTGTTATCATAGTATATAACCACTGGATCCTTGATCTCTATCTTTGTACCTGCTAATATTTTTTTGAACCAAACAATATTAGAACAATTAACTGCTACTGCCACATATTTTGCCTCTTCTATGGACTAAGAAATGCAATTTTTTTTCTTGCTTATCCAAGACACTATTCTTTTATCAAGAAAGAATGCTCCACCACAGATGTTTTTTCTATCATCAATTCTTCCTGCCCAATCAACATCTATGGATACTTTTAAATCCAAATTGCCTCCTATTTTGTACCATAAACCATAGTCTTCAGTACCTTTCAGATATCTCATAATTCTTTTAATTGCCATCATGTGATTTTCCTTGGGATTTTCTAAGAATCTTTCCACCATACTGACTCCTTATGCAATATTAGGCCTTGTATGCACTACATACTGCAATTTTCCAATCATTGATATGTATGGGGTCTAATCTACCTCTTTGGAATCATTTTTTGAAATCTTATGTCTAGTAGACACAAGGGTTCCAACTGGTCTTGAGTCTTCTATTCCAAATTTCTTTAGTATCTCCTTGATATATTTAGATTGAGTAATGTAGATACCATCTTTCTTCTATTGGATCTATAATCTAACAAAGAATTTTATCTCTCCAAACATAGACATCTCAAATTCTTTACTCATTTCTTTCAAAAATGCTTTGCACAAGTCATCATTTCCTATGAATAAAGTGTCATTCACGAATATTTCTACCAACAGAATCTTCTTGTCTGGTCCTTCTTTGCTATACAAACTACTATTATTATTTGTTCTTTGAAAGCCAATCTATACCAAGTAGTTGCGAATTCTTTCATACCAAGCTTTGGAATCTTTCTTGAGACCATATAATGCTTTGTGTAATTTGTAGACCATATCTCTTTTGCTAGGATCTACAAAACCTTATGTTTTTTCTATGTAGACTTCCTCATCAAGAATTCCATTCAAGAATGTAGATTTTACATCCATTTGATAAACTTTAAAACCTTTGTGAGCTACATATGCTAGTAAAGTTCTAACATCTTTTAATCTTGCAACATGAGCAAAAGTTTCACCATAATCAATACCTTCTTCTTGAGAATAACCTTTACATAATAACCTTGTTTTGTTTCTGAAAACTTCTTCATCTTCATTTAGCTTATTACTAAATACCCACTTTGTGCCAGTTACATTTTTATCCTTGGGTTTAGGAAAAAGAGTCTAAGTCTTGTTTTTCTCTATCTATTTTATTTCTTCATTCATTGCTTCAATCCAACTTTCATTATCCAAAGCATCTTTAATATTTCTGGGTTCAAATTTAGCTAGTAAACATGTACCTTTCAATTTATTTCTTGTCATTGTTCCATCTGACTAATCTCCAATTATCTGATTACGTGCATGATGCCTTCTAACATAACTTGCTAGCATAGGTACTTTGGATTTGGAGTTTGTTTCACTTGTTTCTTCATGAACTTTAGTATTAAGCTCAGGTCCCGCTATCTAATACTCGGGTCCATCAGACTCGGTTTGCTCTAGTAACAACCCAGTAGCTTCTGATTGCGACTCGGGTCCTTCAGATTGTGACTTGAGTTGCATTGATTGCAACTTGGTAGCTTATGGAGATTTTGGGGACTCGAGAGGTGAGGCCTCCTTTCTTCCAGATAGATTTGACAGAGTGTCAAGTTCGTAGTAAACAAATATTTTATAATCCTCAAGGTCTTTGATGCTTTCTTCTTCACTCTTTTCTGCAAACTCATCAATTCTCACATGTGCACTTTCTATGATTTTATGAGTAGACAAATTCAAACATTTGTATACTTTACTTCTGTAGGAGTATCCTAGGAATATGCCTTCATCACCTTTGACATCAAATTTATCTTTCCTAGATTCTTTCAAGATATAATATTTGCTGCCAAATACTTTCAAGTAACTTACATTAGGTTTATAGCCATACCATAGTTCATAAGGAATTTTATTTGAGTCTTTCTTCAGCTGTACTCTGTTCAAGGTATGCACTGTAGTATCGAATTCTTCCTTCTAGTATTTGATTGCAACATTCTTTTTAATCATCAATTTTCTTGCACAATCCATGATGGATTTGTTCCTTCTTTCAACTATACCATTCTTATGAGGTGTACCAAGGGTTGATACTTGTCTCTTAATTCCTTTTCCAATGCAAAATTCATTGGAACTAAATTTACCACCTCTATTTAATCTCAAATATTTCAGCTTCTTTTTAGTTTCTTTTTCCACTCTTGTCAGATAGCACTTGAATTTTTGAAAAGCTTCAAATTTTTCTTTTAGATACATTATTGTCATTATTCTAGAATAATCATCAACAAAAATAATGAAAAACTTATCTCCCCTATAGCTTTCTATTCCAATAGGTCCATGACGTAGTACAAGGTAGGAGAATCTCCAAAGGAGATGTCCTAGCACCCAACAAATAACCACACAACAGAAATGCAATAACAATGCAAGATCTGATATTAGATCACAACTCTTCATTCGTAAAATAACTAATTACATGCAATGTGTCAGGCTGTAAGGCCTTCTCAGTTACGACCAAATGCAATAGCAATTACAATAATAGTTTTGCAAGATCACTCAAGATCCAATTCAAACCCAAGCTAGTCCAGATCTACACTCTAGTAGAAACCTTCAAGGAAGATCCAACTGGTACTCGTAAGCCCACCAAGCAATCTCCTTGTTTCTAAACCACAACCACTAGCTCTTCTCACAAACTCGCAACTCCACCACAATCCTACTGTAAACTGACTCACATTCAGCGCTCTGTTCAGAGACTCAAGAAAACTCGTTCCTCTACTTTGTCCTTCTATCTAAGCTTCTACTAAGAAGAGATCACTCCTTGAAGCCTGATTAGAAATGCTCATATGCCTTGCTTAAATAGGCATTTACTACCCAAGATGTTAGAAACACAACCAGTGTGGGATAAAAGGTAAATATAACTACCTTCAACAAATATTTAATTTCCACCCAAATACAACTAAGCACCACCATGTGGCCCAACAAATGTTAAATGCATGATTTAGTAAAATATCCACAAACTTTTAGAATTCCACCTACACACCTCGATAAATGGAATGACAAACATTTTTTAATTTAATTTTCTATTTACACCACCTATGCACCTCGAAAATAGAAATTCCTTTTTTCCCTCTTTTTCCCTTTGTTTATTTTATTATTTTTGCTCTAGTTTTTATCACTATCTCTCTCCTCCATTTTAAAAAAAAACTTTCCCATGCAAGATGCTCCTGCATTAGACTCCCCAGGTAGAAAGAAAAAGTGTGTCCCATACTTTGATGCCAAAAGAAAGATCCACAACCATCTTCATCTTTATGAAAGGTTTCCACCTCAATAGGGACTAAAAAACCAACATGAAAATATTCCACATTTGCATCCATATTTCAAACACCAAAATCTCAACCATCCAATCAACATGCTCACTCCTAGGAATAAACTGAACATAATACTTCATCAACAAACCCTCATCCACATCAACAACTAGTGAATCCACACCAACAATAACAAACCCCACATCAGTAGCAACAAACTCCACTCTAGCAACAATATGTAGATCTCCATCAACATATGCCAAACTCACAACATTAGCAGTCTCATTGCTCACAAGAAGATGCTTTGTAACATACAACTCATCACCAAAAACAACCAAATCATCCATGACCAAGTGCTCTAAAATTTCTATGTCAGGTACAACCGACTGACCATGAAAACCAATGTCCATCCCAACATCAACAAGGTTAGGAATATCTTCAGCAACAACCTCTAGCTGCTCCGCAAGTTTTGTATCAAACTTCACAAATTGATCAACAAAACCAACCTTTTCCACCTTGACCTTACCATGCCATCTTCTCTCATGAATAAGTCTCTTAACCAACCAAACAACTCTCTTTTGGATTGGTAGACTCCAACTCCACAAACATCTATGGAATTTTGTCCTCATCCTATCCTTACCTTGATCATCTGAACTAGTGTCAAGCCAAGCAGACATCTCATAAAATCTCCTCTCCACCACCTCACAGAGATTCACAATCATCTCAAGGTCCAATCCTCTCAGAGCCATCTCCCAAGATCTTTGTAAACCCTCTACAACAAATCCTTCCTATGCTCCTTGTGACAGAACTAAATTGCTTGCAAGTCAGATCATAATCTACCACCTCGCATGAACAATCAGGAACCACATCACAGGTCAAGGACTAGAGATCTACAATCCACAAACTCTCTACAATCATAAATCAACAAGATTAGTCTTCCATCTGCGCATCCATCAATCAATATGCATGTCCTCCCAAGGTCCTGGTGCAAACTACCTCAACTTTGGCGATCAGTCTACACGCTCAGGAACAACCTTTGCTTTGATACCATCTGACGTAGTACAAGGTAGGAGAATCCCCAAAGGAGATGTATTAGCCCCCAATAAATAACCACACAATAGAAATGCAATAACAATGCAATATCTGATATCAAATCACAACTCTTCATTCATAAAATAACTAATTACATGCAATGTGTCAAGCTATAAGGCCTTCCCAGTTATGACCAAATACAATAGCAATTACAATAATAGTTCTGCAAGATCCATCAAGATCCAATCCAAACCCAAGCTAGTCCAGATCCACACTCTGGTAGAAACCTTCAAGGAAGATCCAACTGGTACTCGTAAGCCCACCAAGCAATCTCCTTGTTTCTAAACTGCAACCACTAGCTCTTCTCACAAACTCACAACTCCACCACAATCCTTCTGTAAACTGCCTCACATTCAACACTTTGTCCATAGACTTAGGAAAACTCATTCCTCTTCTTCCTCCTTCTCTCCAAGCTTCTACTAAGAAGAGATCACACCTTGAAGCTTTTACACCTTGAAGCTTGATTATAAATGCTCATATGCCTTGCTTAAATAGGCACTTACCACCCAAGATGTTAAAAACACAACTAATGTGGGATAAAAGGTAAATACAACTACCTTCAACAAATATTTAATTCCCACCCAAATACAACTAAGCACCACCATGTGGCCCAACAAATATTAAATGCATGATTTAATAAAATATCCACAAACTTCTAGAATTCCACCTACACACCTTGATAAATGGAATGACAAACTTTTTTAATTTAATTTTCTATTTATGCCACCTATGCACCTCTAAAATAGAAATTCTTTTTTTTCCCATCTTTTTCCCTTTATTTTATTATATTATTTTTCCTCTAATTTTTGTCACTTTCTGTCTCCTCCAATTTTTTTTCTTTAATTTTTTTTTTGTCCATGCAAGATGCTCCTACATTATTCCACATAAGTCTATATGTACAAGCTCTAAGACTTCTTCAAAATAATAGTTCTTTCTTTTGAAACTAGTTTTTCCTGTCTTGCCAATTTGACAATTTCTGCATAGGCCTATTTCAGGTTTCCTCGAGCTAGGAATACCTCTTACTCTTCTGTATTTGCTTATCTTGACTAGGTTATCAAAATTCACATGACCTAATCTTTTGTGCCATAACCAACTTTCTTCTACTTGAGCAATAAAACATGAAATTTCATTGAGATCTAGATAGAATATATTACCTTTTGTTTGTTTGCCAGATCTAATTAGATTTCCTTTTCCATCCAACCGTTTGGCCTTCCCATTCATAAATTTTACCTTGAATCCAATGTTATTCAACTATGCCACACTTAGTAGATTGTGCTTTAGTCCTTCAACTCAATAAGCATTGTCACATCTAAGTTCATTGGTTAATGAGATACATCCTTTTCCTTTTATGCAACAAGGTTCATTGTATCCAAATCTCACACTACCACCATCATAATGTTCAATGTGCTCAAACTTTGTTTTGTCTCTAGTCATATGATGTGAGCAGCCACTATCAATAATCCATGTATCATTTTTGCTAACATGAGAGATAAGTGTCATTTTATCTCCTTCATCAATAGATTCATCTTTTACAACAATATATACCATTTCATCTTCATTGTTATCATAATTTGTCATCTCTGTTTGGGCACCTTGTAGCAATGTGACCAACTTCTTTACAAGAAAATTTGATTAGAGGAATCTTACCTTTGTACTTTCCTATGCCTTTGGAATATTTTCTTACAAGTAGGGCTTCAAAAACATCAAGATCACTATTTGAACTTTCTTCTTCATCACTTTCAAATTGACTGGCCTTTGATTTCTCACTCCTTTTTTTGAGTGAATGCTTGGCTTTAAATGCAGACTCAATACCTTTGGAACTAGGGACATAGTTATCATAGTTATCCAACTCAAAAGTTGTCAATCTTCCAACTAGAGAATCCAAAGTTATTTTGTTATTTGGATCACATCTCATCTCTTGAATAGTAGACACTCTAATTGGATAGATAGGAAGAAGGGTTTTGAATACCTTGCTCACAACTATTTTGTCATCAATGTCTCCTCCAGATGCTTTGATTGTGCTCACACTTTCTTTAATTCTCTCAACATATTTTGCAATATTTTCATCTTCTCTCATCTTCATCTAATCAAATTGTCCTCTGAGACTTTTGGATTTATCTCTTCTTACATTTTCATCTCCTCCATAGATATCTTTTAGTTTGATCCACATATCATAAGTTGTAGTGCAACTTTTGACTTCATCAAATTCAATATAATTAAGAGCAGATGCAATGTCAATCATCATGATGATATGATTTTTCTTTTCAGTAATATCTTCAACTAATAATGCTCTAGTAGGAGTATTGTATTCATTATCAAGATACTTACAACTTAAATCACTAATAGTTGCCAGATGTAACCTCATAAGTCTTTTCCATGTTGCAAAGTTGTCTCGGTTCAACTTGGGAATCTCTCTTCCGTAAGGCATCCTGATCTTTAGCTTAGGGCCTTAAAAATTTCTTTGCAAGCACCAAAAGCTTTGATACCAATTATTAGAAATATAAGAGGAGTAACTAGGAGGGGAGGGGTGAATCAGTTACCACAAAAATAATTCTTAGATCCCTTATATGTTAGTATAAAACAAACTCTGTGAAAACTCAACTCTGTTGGAACTCAGTAAACACTGAAATAGCTCAAAAAATTCTTAACATGAAAATCTTTATGATATTATCTATGATTAATATTACTTTAACTTAGTTGCATACACATAAGAGAAATAACATAAACACACTTGACACCAAGATTTAGTGTGGAAACCCAATTTGGGAAAAACCACCAATTACAACTAGTTACTAATTTTCACTCTTCTAAAGTGATCCCTATTAGTATCCAACCCTATTAAAGGTTAAAAAATACACTGTTAGGTGTGACCTTGTTAGAGGATTTAATCACCCTGTTAGGAGTGGCCTTGTTAGAGGTCTATAGACGATTCAATAGAAATGCCACCTTGTTAGAGGATTTACAAATATCTGTTAAACCAACTCTGTTAAGAGATTTAAATCATAGCTACAATGGTTAGAGACTAAAAATGAGATGACTTGATTCCTCATGCAACTAAATTACTGATTACAAATCTCAATTCTAGCTTGTATACTTGATCATTCTTGATCAAATGTATCTTTGCATCTCAACAAGGACATTCTGCTTATCCTTCTAATTTTCTTCCTCTTGGAATCATCAAAACTTCAATTATGTTCCACTATGCTTCTTCTTCTAATCCTCAGCTTGACCTTATACTTATATCTTTCACATTGTCAAGTTAGCTATAATATAATATAGAATAATTAATATTTGTCTTCTCAGTTGGTTATAACTAGCAAACAATTCAATTGAACTCAATATGCCAAAACAAGAAAATATTTCGTTAGTCGACCTTGCTTGGTAGACACTAACTTAGAAATTATTTTCCTCTGTTAACCAAGTGAACTCGGTCAACACTACATATTCACAAAATTCCTTTGGTAATTGAGTGAGCTCAGTTAACACTAGTTCCATCCAACATTTTCTTCATTAACCAAGTGAGCTCAATTAACACTCAACTTTCGTAAACTTTCCTTTGATGCATAAGTGAACTTGGTAGATACTATCTTCAGAACTAGGCAAACTCTGGAATGCTCGGTAGACACTAAAAATTGTCTTCAATGCTCGAGTGAGCTCAACATACACTGAGTGGCAATGATATGACATTTTGTGTAACATCAAAGACAATACACAATTAATCAATTGTATTCAATAGTCACGTGCAGATGTGATCATGATGTAATAAGGTTTGCAAAAATTAAAAAGATCATTAATAATTAAACTTATCATGGGATGTCAAATCGAGCAATACTTATTGCATGTAAATCTTTCTACATTTATGCCTCGAAATTTGTTCTAAATGCCTTCATCATTTAAAGGTCTTTTCTTAAAAAGACAAGTTTAAAATTTCTTCAAGTACTTGCAGTGAAGGTGAAGTCCAGGAGGTTCAAGGAGTTTGTTAGTGTTTTTACTATTGATTCAAGGTAATCTTTTCCTTCTCACTCAACTTCTTTTTCTCTACATGCTTTCTATCATATAGAATCTAGGTGTTTGTGATCATGTTTGTGTCAGGAGAGTATGAAATCATGTCTCCATTTCTTTGGTATCAGTACTAGTGTGAATTGTAAGGGACCTATACTTATGGATATAGATTTGAGGGGGGTAAATGTTGAGTCCATTCCTAGTAGACTATTGAATGAATTAGAAGAGTCCTATGTAGTGGTTTGTTAGAGGTTGTCACTTTTCCTCCTATCACAATAAGTCCTAAACTTATGCAGGAATGTTTAAACTTATATTAGGAAAAATGATGTGAAGATTTTGCTTGAAATTGCCTAGGAGAATATGATATCTATTTTTAAATTACCCGATGAACCCTTCTCATATTTTTCCCCAACTCAGTCTCTTGCTAAGTTCAAGAAGATCTTGATAAACATTGAAATGTAATTGCTAGGCATCGAACTATAAAGAATTATAAGGGTGGTTCGTGTTTACCTATGAGCCTAAAAAAAGATCATATGAAGCTTTGCATGCATGACCTAGTAGTTATATTAAATAGGGTTAGAGGTTCATTGGATGCTTATCTTTGGGAGGATTGGATGTTCTCTTATATAGAGATCATACTTGAAGCAAGAAACACTTGGACTAGGCAAAGATGATTGCTAGTTCAATGACGTCACAACTAAAATAGACTCAAACCATTATAAAGGATTTATTCATGTCCTCACATCTCTTGTATTGTTTGGTATGTACGCAAGACCTCTCACCCCTACCTTATGAACCTTTTGATAATAGTATCACCATCTATAATTATTTTCCCTTGTTATAAAAGAATTGTGCTTTAGCAAACTATAGGAAGGTTCATGATGTTTTCATGTGTAGATGATGTTTTGAGCTAACAAGGATGTCTAAGAAAAGAATGTCAATTGAAGCTCAATAGTTAGTGTAGACCTATGGTGGTTTGTTTATTTATCCAATTTCCCAGGTTCACTTATATCAGGATAGGGTGTTTGATGAAGAACCTATGAAGCTACCCATGTTCACCCTAGATTGTTTCATTTTGGCTAAAGTCTATAGACAGTTGGCTATTGTGATTAAGAAATTTCTCCCCGAAGATAAGTGGAATAATTTCTTTCCTATTAAGCTTGGAAAGATCTCTTATGAAACCATGAAAAATGCTGTTAATATTGGTTGTGATCTCTATAATTTTGACTTCAAGTTCTATAATGAGAGGGAAGGTTTTGATAGAAAAGGGTTTGCAAGAACAACATTGGAGTTGGAAGACTAGATTGTGTCATTACCCCATATCAAAGATTATTGGGAAGATTTTTCAATTGGAAGAGAAGTTCTTAAAAGATACCATTCTAGAATATTGGTATCACATATCACTGCTTTCCACCCGAAGTTGAAGATAAAAGGAGTTCAAGATGACAATTCAGGGGTGATTAAACCAAAGTTCTTGGCCTAAATAGAAGTTGTTCTACCAACCCTTGATTGGTCTCAGGTTGAGGAAGATGACATAGTCCAAAGAACTAATGTACTTATTAAATGCACAAAAGCATGGTTGAAACAAAAGAGAAAATAAGGGATGGTTTGAGTTTAATCAAAAGAACATAACCAAGGTGTATAGTTCCCCCCCCACCCCCAATTGCTAATATTCTTATTTTCATTGATCATGTAGGTGATAAGGGGCTTGAACCAGCCAATCTCTAAACTAGCGAAAAGCCATCCCATTGTGCAAAGAATAGGTCGAAGACCAATCTAAGAAATAGGGTAGGATGGCTACTCAAGAGGTTGTCAAAGTGAACTTGGACGAATAACACAACATAGAGTCTATGGGCAATGAGCAGTAGGTTCAAGTGGTTGTGGATAGTATTACTTAGGTGGTGAGTGAGTTGACAACCCCAACAAAGAATTCAGGTAAATCCAAGTCATCATCATTAGTTCCTAATTGGCTTACTAGTTCAGTTAATAAGAAATGAAACTCGGTTCATGTAGTAGTGCCCATTCAGGATATGGTTAGTAAGTACAGTTCCAAGACTCCCAAACCAAGAAAATGAAGAATGTGACACATATGGTCACATATTTTAAAACAGGAGGAGTCATTGTAGAAGTTTCTCTTTACAAGCCAAAAAAGGTTCAATTGACTTAAATGTTGGTGACTTTGAAGTTACCAGAGTTGATCTTGGGGTATTGGACCACATAACTAAAGAACATTTGCTGCAACATTCAACCTAGGAAATATTGGTTCAATCACAAAAATATGACAAAGAGAAAAGGGAATTGAAACAAATAATTAATGCAATGGTGAAATACATTGATTCCCTCGATGGGCTCAAAGCAATTCCACTAGTTCAAGTGCCATAGAACTTTGACATGAACTCCCTTAGGAGTAAGAAACTATTGAACCATCTACATAGAGATAAAGCAATGGCCTTGGCAATGGATAATTGGATTGACAACATAATTAAGAGTGGGAAAAAGTTCATTCAAGAATCTAGTGTGGTCTTCAATGATGTTGAGGCCCTACTCAGAGAGGGGAAAACTTAGTTGCCAATATGGGAGGTTGAAGAATCCAAATGGTTTTATGTGGTCACCCATATCAATGAAGTGAAATAATATGGTGTCAATAAGTTTCTAATTGAAAACCCCCTAAAAATTGTGGATCCTAGAATTCTATATATTCTTAAAGAAAATACGGCCTAGAGATGCTATGTAACCAAGCCCACTATCATGAAAGGATATGACATCGAGCAAGAAATTAAGAACATGTATAGTAGCCTTGCTAAAGACATGAAAGTCACAAATCCTACTAGTGCTCTACAGTATGAAGAAGGGAGTTTGGACTTGGGGACTTTGATCAAAACATTTGAAGAGGATATGAAGGTAGGAAAGAAGAGATGAACCCCATTGGTGCAGGAGCACCCACATAAAGATCTTTTCTTGGGATGTGCCCAGACCATTGTGGGGTCAAGTTTCCTATTCTGTAATGATTTAGAACATTCTGTAAGCCATTTTGGTAAGAAGTCTCTTTGGGCTAGTTTTCCTATTTTGTAATAATCTAGAATGTTCCATAGATCATCCTAGCAAGTATAAATAGAGTTTTTAGGTTTAGGTTTAGTCAAGTTTTTGGATATGAAGTCACAGGGAGAAGAAATTTTTAGGATAGCAAGTGTATATACTATTCATTTGATGAATCAATTAGAAGAATATTGCTATCTATCTCTTTCTGGTGCTGGTTCCTTTTGTTTTTGCTTCTATTGAGTTTATCTCTACATCATTTTTGGTATCAAAGCTCAGCAAAAGGTTTGGACAAAGGTGAATTGTGAATTTGTGTTTGTTGTGACAGGTTGAGAAGACTACCTATAGAGTGGCCAAAAGACTAGGTTGAGTGGAGAGAACCTAGATAGGAGAAAATGATCACAAGAGCGGATTTATCTCATGATAAGAGGATACTTTTAAATGCATGGGTTTCATATTGTGATTTTTAGAAAAAGAAAATAGAGGAAGAGAAATAAAAGAGAAGAGAAGAGGAAGCTAGAATGAATCAAGAGATAGAAGAGAAAATAAGATTCCTAATGAGGGAACTTTTAAAAGGGGAGGAAAATTTAACAAAACTAAAAGAGGAGTTGAAGAAAAATATGGAAAAAGAAAATAGTGATTTGGAGAAACAATCCATTGAGATTACAAAAGCTTGTAAAGATGGAATAGAGAATTTGGTTGCCAATGAAGAGAAGACTTTTCCATTGGAAGGACAAAATGAACAAATTGATGTTGATATAAAAATTTTGTAGCAAATAGTTATTGAGGAACCTTATGATAAAAAGTTTCTTGAAGATAGGAAAGAGGTTGAAGTGGTAATTGTTGATGAGCCTTGTGATGAAAATGTTCATAAAGATGGAAAAGAGGTGGATGTGCTGGTTCTTGATGGAACTAAGAGATGGAATTTGAAGTTAAGAAAGAAAGTGGTATGGCCTATCAAAAGGATAATAGTTGAAGCAAGGAAGACGACTTGTGATGAAGCTAAGAGGATAGATAAGGATCAAATAGTGATGAATTTACCTCTAAGCATGGAGATATTATAGCATAAAGACATCGTAAAAATGGATGCAAAGGATCCTAAAATGAACCAAATTGATGAATTCATATATTATGAGGTCCCATTTGCTTTTGCTAATGCATTTATTGCAGGTTTGCAAGAGTTCTACCTGAACCCTTATGTTGAAGAGTTTTATGAAAATATGAAAGTTGACTTGGGTACTTGGCAAGAGTACAAACATCGAATACCAAGGAATTGGAAGACAATAAAGCAGAAGGACAATCCAAGGGACTTGGATTCTATTGTCCCTGGCTGTATGGTGTAGGAGCACCCACATAAAGATCTTTTCTTGGGATGTGCCAAGACCATTGTGGGGTCAATTTTCCTATTCTGTAATGATTTAGAACATTTTGTAAGCCATTTTGGCAAGAAGTCTCTTTGGGTCGGTTTTCCTATTTTGTAATAATCTAGAATGTTCCATAGATCATCCTAGCAAGTATAAATAGAGTTTTTAGGTTTAGGTTTAGTCAAATTTTTGGATACAAAGTTATGGAGAGAAGAAATTGTTGAGATCTGATTGAAAAGATCATTATTGAAGAAGAGAGATTGTTTGCAAAGAGGGAGATTATTGATAAAGAATGTTTTCAATCATTATTTTGTCACTGATGTCAAACCTACTATTTATTAGAATGACAATTGCTTATAAGATCCAAGTACTATCACTTAGTTGATTGATGAAGAGGATTTAATCAATAAGATGTAACAAAAGCACCTAAGGGAAAGGTTGAGTTATGGTTTTGTAATGAAGTATAAGAATCAGTTAAGACAATGATAAAGTGATGTATTTGAAGATACAGATGTTGGCTACACCTAGAAACTCTGGAAGAAAAAGTTGTAACAAAGCTATCTACAAAGCTTGACTAAGTTCATTATTGGGTGTTGAGCAAGCTAGTTCATGCTGAGTAGATTTTCAATAAGTGCCAAGCAAATGCAAAATATTGTGTGTGCCAAATGAAATAGAAGGAGGCAAGAAAGCTCATGTGCTAACCACGTAACAGGTGCCGAGCATTAATAAAACATAGTAGGTGCTGAGTAACATAGTATGTGCCGAGCATTAGGATTTCAATGGTGCCGAGCTGTTGCATTATTTGAAAAGTCAAGATTTGTTAGATTTGAGTCAACAAGTTTGATACCTTGAATTTTGTGAATGAGATGAAGGATAAGGATGATGAGCTGGTGGTACAAAATTTTAGGTAAATCATTTTTGGGTGAATATAGGAGGATTCTTCATGATGTTTCTAGGAGGAAACAAGATTATGGGTAGATTCATTAAATCTTACCTAATCCATTCAAATCAAAATTAAAAGTGGAAAGATTAAGAGCAGTATTCCAGACTTCTATTTAAGGAGTTAGAGGTCAAGAAGCAAGAGTTGCCGAGTTGCCAAGTTAAGTGTTTGGTAGGATGTTAAGGTGAAGGCATCAAGAGAGAGGAAGGAACATAGTACATAGACTTTGCTTTGTTAGGTGACCATAGAGGAGATTGCACTGGTACATCGAGCATGGAGAATCAAAGAGATGAAGCTTGAAAGGAGGACAAGTTGTTAGAGTTGAAGTGACTAAAAGCTAGGAAAAATTTGAGAGCTGAATTGAGATCTGAAATCTGCAAGTTATGTTGTGAGTCTTATCAGATCGAAAGTCCTTATTGTTACTCTCTAAAAATTGTATCAACTAGGGTAAAATCCTATGGAATTAGGTTGGTTTAACAACTATTTGTAAATCCTTTAATAGGGTGGCATTCCAAGTGAATGTTCTAAAGTCCTCTAACCAAGCCCACTTCTAAAAGGTTGGTTGAAATCCTTTAACCAGGTCACATTTAACAGTGCGTTGTAGCCTTTAACAGGGCAGATCTTTCATAGGCCATCACTTCAGAAGAGTGAGAATTGAAATTGGGTTTCCACGTAAATCACTGTATTATGTGTTCATTCTTCATGTGTTATTCTTGCATGTTGATTTTATAGTAACTTGCTAAAATGGGAAAGTTTAAGCTTGGATGCATGATTAGTTAAATGGGCTCACTATATTTAGTGAAAAAGTTTTATTAGGAAATTTGGACCTTGAATAACTAATTCACACCCCCCCCCAAAAAAAAAAGTTATTCTAAAGCATTTCTAAAAATTAGTATTAGAGCCATCTGCTGATTTGGTTTAAAGGTACTAGAAGCAGGAAGATTAAGATGTCCAAGAGAGAAGTTCCCAAGCTCAACAGAGAGAACTTCACTGCATGGCAAAGTTTAATGAAGCTGCACCTTGGATCAATAAGTGATCATGCACAAACCTTAATTGAAGTGGAACATGTTGATCCAGTTGTACCCACTGCTAAAGATATGAAGAAAAAGGAGCACAATCATGCAATGCTAGAGATCGCCTCTGCCCTCAACTATGCTGAATTTCATGAAATCAAGGAATCTGACTTTGCATTCAAGATGTGGAAAGCCTTAACTAGTATTTATGAAGGAGATCATAATGTTTAAACAAAAAAAAGAGAGAGCCTCAGAGGAAAGTTTGATGACATGAAAATGGAGGAAGGTGAGAACAGTTCTCAATATGCCTCTAGAATGAAAAAAGTAGTAAGTGCAATAAAAAGTTTGGGTGGTCATTTAGATGATGAAACTATCTATAGCAAATTCTTAAGAACTTTTCTCCCCATCTATGCTATTAGAGTTTCAACTATACAAGAATTAAGATGTGTACCAGGAAACACGCTAACTCTTGAAGGTACAGTGGGAAGACTCACTGCATTTGAGTTGTCCAACTTTGATAACAATAGACCTAAGAATATTGAATCTACTTTCAAGGCCAAGCTATCATTGAAAGATACTAAGGAGTTGAAACCAAAGAAGAAGAAGAAAAAGGTAAAATATGCATCTAGTGAAAGTAACATAGATGAAGAAGATGTGGAACAATTGGAAGCATTGCTGGCTAGAAGATTTCACAGAGGCAAAGGAAAATTCAAAGGTAAGATTCCTATCATTTGTTTTAATTACAATGAAGTAGGAAATATTTCTACAAGATGCACATAGAAAAAGAACTACAAAGAAGGCAACAAGCACAAGAAGATAAGGGAAGATGATAGCAGAGATTACAAAGACAAAGACAAAAAATGCTACATTGTTGAAGAAGAGGATTCTGATGAAAATGATGATGAGGTAGGCTCTGTAGCCATGAAGGAAGAGTAAGATGAAGATGAGGCAACATCATTAGTAACTTGTATGAACAAAAATGACAGATGGATCATGGATAGTGGATGCTCACATCACATGATAGGAGACAAAAGTAAGTTTGTTACCTTTACTCAATATGATGGAAATAGTGTTAGATTTGGAAATGATGATCCATGTCTAATAAAAGGAAAAGGTTCTATTAAACTTACAGAGAAAATTTCATGTGATAATGCATACTATGTTGAAGGATTAAATTATAATCTACAAAGTGTGTCACAGTTAGGCTCTGTAGGATGCAAAGTAGAATTTGAAAACAAAATTGCCAAAATCTATGATACTGATGGAAATATGATAAGAAAAAGAGAACAAACTAGGAGTAATTTCTTTTACCTAGATATAGAAGATGCATCCTATCTTGTTGTTAGATTTTATGATGTGTGGTTATCACAAAAAAGGCTATGTCATGTCAACTTTGATAATCTGATTAGCATCAGCAAAATGAAGAAAGTCAGAGGTTTTCCTAAACTAAAGAAGCTTGAAAATATAATGTGCAAACGGTGTCAGCTAGGAAAAATGACCAAGTCAAGTTTCAAAAGCAAAACCTACACTTCCAAAGAAGTATTATAGTCCATATAGATTTATGTGGCCCAATAGAAGTGCAAAGCTACAAAGGAGACATATATATAATGTTGTTTGTTGATGACTACTCTAGGATAATGGCTGCCATGTTCTTAAAGAAAAAATTTGATGCATTTCAAATGTTTAAGTGGTATTTGGCCAGGATTGAGAAGGAAATAGGAAAGAGTCTGAAGTGCCTAAGTTCAGACAGCAGAGAAGAGTTCACATCAAAAGAGTTTGAGATGTTTTGCAATGAAAAAGGAATTAAAAGACAAACATCAGCATCGAGAACTCCCCCATAGAATGGCATTGCAAAAAGGAGGAATAGATCAGTGATAGACTGTGCCAGAACATTAATGATGAAGAAAAATGTTGCTCTAAAGTACTAGAGAGAAGCTGTAAGTACAGCTGTCTACACCCTGAATCAAGTACAAGTCAAGAAAGGTACAAATGCAACACCTTTTGAATTATGGTATGGTCACTCACCCAATGTAAAACATTTCAAAGTATTTGGTTCTAGATGTTATATTCTTAAAGATACTAGAAATGGTAAGTTTGATGCAAAGAGTGATGAAGGCATATTCCTTGGATACTCCACTAGAAGTAAAGCATATAAGTGTTTGAATACTAACACTAACAAAATAGTGGAGAGTGCAAATGTAAATTTTGATGAGCATGCAGAAGTTCAAGATGATGAATACAAGAAAATAGAAGAGTACAAATCTTCTGTATACTTCTATGAAGGAATGCCTACTGAAGAGGAAGCTACCAATCAAGTTGGGAATCAATAACAAGTTTTAGTATCAGCCGAGTCATAACCAGAGAATGTCAAGTTGCATTCAAAAGTTGAGTTGCAGAATGAAGATAATGCACATTTTGATTCAGAAATCATACACATGAAAGAGATGATGAAATACCAGAAAGAGATGTGCACAGTGACTTTGAAGCTGAAAGACCAAACTTAGAAATGAGGAAAGAACCAAGAGTATCCAAATATGTGAGAAGACATCACCCTATAGAAAAAATCATTGGTGACAAGGAAGCTAGACTAATGACAAGGAACAGACTAAGAAATGAATCATGTCTGCTGAGCAAGATTGAGCCCAAAACAGTGAAAGATGCACTGCAAGATGATAATTGGCATAAAGCTATGGAAGAAGAGATTGATCAAATAGAGAAGAACAAAACCTGGACTTTGGTCCCAAGATTAGCTGATAAGAATGTGATTGGTATCAAGTGGGTATTTAGGAACAAGCTAGATGAGAATGGTGATATTACAAGAAATAAGGCCAGACTAGTCTGCAAAGGTTATGCGCAAGAAAAAGGATTGGATTATGAGGAAACATTTGCCCCTGTTGCAAGGATGGAAGGAGTAAGAACACTACTTGCATATGCTACTTACAAAGGTTTTAAAGTCTACTAGATGGACATAAAGTCTGCTTTTCTGAATGGTATACTAGAAGAGGAAGTCTACATAGCCCGAGGGATTTGTTGATGACAACAACAAAGATATGGTTTGAAAATTGCACAAAGCACTCTATGGTTTGAAACAAGTGCCTAGAGCATGGTATGAGAGACTTCAAAAATATCTTGTGAAGATAGGATTTGAATGAACAAATGACAACAACAACCAATATATTAAAGTAGAAAAATGTAAAGAAATTTTGATATCTAAAATTTTTGTTGATGATATAATATTTGGAGGAAAAGATGCCTTATGCAAAGATTTTGCTGATAAAATGAAACATGAGTTTGAGATGTCAATGTTTGGAGAAATCAAATTCTTTATTGAATTGCAAGTACATCAACTGAAACATGGAATATTTGTGACCCAATAAAAATATATCAAGGAGATACTCAGGACATCTGGCTTAGAAGATTCAAAACTAGTCAGTACACCAATTGTAATAGGACATAAGTTATCCAAGAATGATGAGTCAGCTAAAGTAAATTAGACAATGTACAGATCAATGATTGGAAAGTTATAGTATGTTGTGCATAGTAGACCAAACATTGCATTAGCTATTGGAATAGTGGCAAGATTTTCTGCTAACCTAAGAGAAAATTATCTTATGGTAGTAAAAAGAATATTGAGGTACCTAAAA
Organism: Cupressus sempervirens; assembly: GCA_028749045.1. Taxonomy (NCBI): domain Eukaryota; kingdom Viridiplantae; phylum Streptophyta; class Pinopsida; order Cupressales; family Cupressaceae; genus Cupressus; species Cupressus sempervirens. The sequence continues at coordinate 801,687,186 of CM053783.1, read as the reverse complement.
GGAACTGATGACTTTGGATTATATTACAAGAGGACTGAAAACTTTGAGTTGAAAGCCTACACTGATGTAGATTGGGGAGGTAATATTGATGATAGAAAAAGCACTAGTGAAGGAGTGCTTTTCTTAGGAAAAAGATTAGTCACTTGGACTAGCAAAAAGAAAATTTGTACCTCACAGTCCACAACAAAAGCTAAGTATGTTGTTGTTGCTATCAACTGCACCAATATTGTATGGATCAAGCAGCTGTTGATGAAAGAAGAGGTAATTGAACTTGTGATACTCAATTGTGATAACACAAGTGCCATCAACATATCAAACAATCCTATGATGCATGCCAAAACAAAGCACACTGCAATTAAGTATCATTATGTAAGAGAATTAGTGTAAGACAAGCAAGTGAAAATGGAATATGTCAACTCAAAGGAACAAATTGTTGACATCTTCACAAAAGCATTACCTAAAAATGCATTTGAATATCTTAGAGGTAAGTTAGGGGTGATAGTCCTATCCAAGGCTATTTAAGCAATAACAAGACTGCCCTGCATCAAATAAGTTGATTGTTGAAATGGTATAAATTGATGTAGAGGATATTTATTTTAGGTTTTTGCTTGAAGTAATCAAAGTACTGAAATTCCAAACAAGTCACAAGCAAGATGACATAGGGAGAAATTGGAGTTCCAGTAAATGCTACACTTGCATGATAAGATGTTGAAATAATATGTCTTTGGCATTGTTGTCAAAGATGGAGAAATAGTAGAAACTGATCAATGCATGTAGAGGGAGAAATACAAAAGCAAGAGATGATACCAAAATAGTAGAAATTGATCAATGCATGCAGAGGGAGAAATAATGTGTAGAGGGAGAAGTAGCAAATTTAAAAGATCAAAATGTAAAGGGAGCAATAGAGAACAACAATAAAAAGGAAGGAGAAAGGAAACAACAACTTAGAAGGAGAAAATGATGTAGACAAGAATCAATCAGAGAGAGAGTAGAACAAAAAGGAGAAGACATTATATCAGCAAAAGGGATATCCCTAATACTTTGAAAGAGAGAGTTACTTACAAAATTCGGAGGGAGTTATAAGCAATTCAAAATTGTTGATAGAATGAATAGTTTTAGATAAAGTTTTCTTGTTGGCATTTGATTTACTGTTTTTACCTAGTTAGCATTTTGATAACTTGGTTGATCAGTTTGGTTTGCCATCAATTGCAAAGAGGGAGATTGTTTAGATTTGATTCAAAAGATCATTATTGAAGAAGAGAGATTGTTTGCAAAGAGGGAGATTGTTGAGATCTAATTGAAAAGATCATTATTGAAGAAGAGAGATTGTTTGCAAAGAGGGAGATTGTTGATAAATAATGTTTTCAATCATTATTTGTTCACTGATGTCAAACCTACTATTTGCTAGAATGACAATTGCTTATAAGATCCAAGTACTATCACTTAGTTGATTGATGAAGAGGATTTAATCAATAAGATGTAACAAAAGCACCTAAGGGAAAGGTTGAGTTATGGTTTTGTAATGACATATAAGGATTAGTTAAGACAATGATAAAGTGATGTATTTGAAGATATAGATGTTGGCTACACCTAGAAAATTTGGAAGAAAAATTTGTAACAAAGCTGTTTGCAAAGCTTGACTAAGTTTATTAGTGGGTGCTGAGAAGCTAGTTCATGCTGAGCATATTTTCAGTAAGTGCCGAGCAAATGCAAAATCTAGTGTCTGTCGACTAAAATAGAAGGAGCCAAGCAAGCTTAGGTGTCAAGCACGTAATAGGTGCCAAGAATCAGTAAAATACAGTAGGTGTCGAGTAACATAGTAAGTGCCGAGCATCAGGATTTCAATGGTGCCGAGCTACTACATTATTTGAAAAATCAAGATTCGTTAGATTTGAGCTGACAAGTTTGATACCTTGAATTTTGTGAACTAGATAGAGGATAAGGATGATGAGTTGGTGGTACAAAATTTTAGGTAAACTATTTTTGGGCAAATGTAAGAGGATTCTTCATGATGTTTCTAGAAGGAAATAATATTATGGATAGATTCATTGAATCCTACCTAATCCATTTGAACCAAAATTAAAAGTGGAAAGATTAAGAGTGGGAAAAGTATTCCAAACTTCTATTTAAGGAGTTACAAGTCAAGAAGTAAGAGTTGATGAGTTGCCAAGTTAAGTGGTTGGTAGGATGTCAAGGTGAAGGCATCAAGAGAGAGGAAGGAACAGAGTACAGAGACTCTACTTTATTAGGTGACCACAAAGGAGATTGTATTGGTACATCGAGCATGGAGACTCAAGGAGACAAAGTTTGAAAGGATGACAAGTTGTTAGAGTTGTTGTGACTGAAAGCTAGGCAAAATTTGAGAACTAAATTGAGATTTGAAATCTACAAGTTATGTTGTGAGTTGTATCAGATTGAAAGCCCTTATTGTTACTCTCTAACAATTATATCAGCTAGGGTAAAATCCTATGGACTTAAGTTGGTTTAATAGCCATTTGTAAATCCTTTAACAGGGTGGCATTCCAAGTGAATGTTTTAAAGTCCTCTAACTAGGCCCACTTCTAACAAGGTGGTTGAAATCCTTTAACCAAGTAACATTTAACAGTGTGTTGTAGCCTTTAACAGGGCAAGCCTTTTACAGGACATCACTTTAGAAGAGTGAGAATTGAGTAGCATGTTACTAGTGTTTCCCAAATTGGGTTTCCACGTAAATCACTATGTTATGTGTTAATTCTTCATGTGTTATTATTGCATGTTGGTTTTATAGTAACTTGTTAAAATAGGAAAGTTTAAGCTTGGATGCATGATTAGTTAAATGGGCTCACTATATTTAGTGAAAAAGTTTTATTAGGACATTTGGACCTTGAATAACTGATTCACACCCCCCCGCCCCCCGCCCCCCCCCCCCCTCTTAGTTATTCTAAAGCATTTTTAATAGAAATTTTTAGGATAGCAAGTGTATATACTATTCATTTGATGAATCAATTAGAAGAATATTTTTATCTATCTCTTTCTGGTGTTGGTTCCTTTTTTTTATGCTTCCATTGAGTTTATCTCTACATCACCCACAACCACAAATTTTGCTAAGGTTGCCAAAATAGAAGCTATGTTGGCTTTATTCATAGATCACCTCTCAAGATATGTTGAATAAGTCACAAAGATGAAATAGGAAAAGGACGTATGGAGAAAAGTAATTCAATTCCCTCTCCCTTATTGGCACTACTTATACAACTCCTTGCAGTAGGAAGTTATTTTTATAGTTCTCCGAAGATACTTGGATAGCCTATTTTCCACTACTTTGTGGTGCACCTTTCTTATGTTTATACCTAGTAGATTCTAATATCAAAAATTTCTTCTTTGAATCTTAGGAATCACATATGAGATGTCGGATATCCCTCTCTGTAATTTTAGTATTTCTCTTAGCCACCACCTTGTGTCTCTGTACAATTATCCAATCCTTCTTTCTTGCCAAGATATCTCTCTTAATTATGATTTGGTGTCTAATTACATGCATCATGTCTAGCCACCATTGCATCTCCTTAGCTTGGATTAGTGCCTAAGATAACATCTCCTCCATATCCCCTCCCCCACTTCCTCTTTTTTATGCTAGTAGATATGGTTCCCATCTTTGTGAATCTAAAATACATATGTCAATGTCTATCTCATTTGATCTCAAGGGGCTTAATGACCCAGTATTGTTGATTCTTAATGTATAGTCCTTTACTACCTCTTGCACAACATATCCTCCCTTCTCCTTTTATCTTTCCTAACCTTAATCCATCTCTCCTCCTTTACCTTAAACCTTAGTTATGACCCTTCATCGCTTCATCATTTGGGCCACATTTATAGCCACACACATCTTAGCCATAAGCATTTCATATATCCCCTATTTCACCCCCATTATGTATATCTCATACTACCTCAACTACAACCCTCTAGTTCTTGGTTGCTACTCCCTTGTCAATTTGTGGCCCCTTTATAATGTCTTTGATATCCCAAACTAGGGGGGGTCACTTGATCAAGACCTATACTTGTCTTTTACAAATACCTACATCCCTATAATGTAACAAGGGGTCATCATAACTTGTGCATATCAATAGATATCCTACCAAGCATTGCCTTTCTATGCCCTCTAGATGACATCTCAATCTTTCTAGTCATCCAAACCCCTTTGTCAGCATAACATCCCTTCACCTCCCTATAATTAGTACACCTCCCCAAATAAATAATATTGAATCATTATTGCCTCTACCTACCACTCCATCAATCTAGTCACTTCCACTTTCTACCTTGTTGTTCTTGTCATCGCAATATGCTACTAAGCTTATATCTGCAAGTCAATATCTACCCATCTTTACAAAAAATCATATACATGCCTTTGTACAAATGTAAAAGTATACTAGGACCGCATAAAAATATACTTTAGTGCTCCACAATGTATGTTGTACATTTCCCTAGTGTTAATGTACAATATATTCCACTCATGTCAAGTTGGAGGATCCAACTCTTCAAATAACATAAGAATAATGACATCCATAATGTTATAAGACTTGCATTCTCAATGCCTAGATGTCTAACACATAATGAAATGTTTGTCCTCCTAAAAAACTCCTGTAACAACAAAGTTACCAGCTCAGTGCAATAAAATTCTTAAGCCTTGACTAGGACTCATGAATTATCCTCCAAATTCATTTCCATCTCCCCTATTAGGAGATGAGAGGTTATTGCATTGTTCCTACAACACTTAATCAGTGTGGTCAATGAAGATTGTATGCCTTTATCACAAGTATCCCATGACATATATTATGCCACATGCATGTTTGGATGTGTCCAATCAACATCCTACAATTCTTTTGACAACTATAAATGGTCAAAATATCTCTTTTGCATCCTTGTAGAGAATGCTGTCTAGTATATCAGAGAAAACAATATGTGAGACACTTTCCGAAAAATCAACTTTTCTTTTATGTTTTCCTATTTTAGCTCTCGTCTAATGGTATTTTTATTCACTACTTCCAATCACATTTTCTTTTCTAAAAATTTACTCTTGAACAGAATGTTATTTGTAAATAAATTTGTCACTATGATTATTTTTCTAAAGTTTAACTTGTTTTCCTTATGAGAAATGACAATCATGCCAATTATTGGAGAGATTGCAGAAAATCAAAATGCTTTTCCATATTTTAGAGGGGTAACTCCCTCACATGATAGGAGTATTTATATTTGCAATTTACTTTATACTTTTTACTTGAAAGTACCAAAATGATAGATTACAAAATTCTAAGAAATGGATTTAACATAAACCCCAACAATTTACATACGAATCCCATTTGAGATTTATAACCAATAATGATTACAAGGGAGTTTAGCACAAAACATGTTTAAATATGCAATAATGAAATAATAATAACAAATCTCAGCATACAAGGAAACAAGTGATCTTATTACATTCAAACCAATGTATCAAGGTATGAATGTGTTTCATCAATTACATATGTCATTTAAAGCAAGAATCAATGGATTTCATAAATATACAAAGTATTATCAACTTAATTTATGATGTCATTAATGATATTTTAGTAAGACATCTAAACATGTAACTAAATGAATTATTTATCATCCTTTTGAAAAAATACAAGTTCAAAAGCTTCGATACAAAATGTCAAGTCACTGCTCATCATTTATGATGTCAAATCCATTCAATCAACATGGATCAATGCTTGGTGGGCTCATTGAGAACCATTCAACTTCATAGAAAGACTAAGAGCCCATTGATACTATCTTGAAGTCTTGATAAATAAGAACATGCTAAAAAACACTTCATTTCTAAAAACTCACATTTTCTAAATTTCTCTAAAGCACCTTGTCAAATTGTTTAGCTACGTGTCTTGAAAAATGTCAACCATATTAGTTGAACAATAGTTACATCAGATAAAAATCCTTTTCCTTATTTACTTTGATAGAATTAATACCTTCCATCCCACCATATATATGCTTCCACAATTATATCCAAGTAACCCTTTTCAACCGGTCTATTTTCTTCAAAATTTGAAAATATTGTTTTTTCATAATAGCCATGTATCTTCAAGGCATTCAGTCAAACAACTCCAAGGCATTGTTTATGATTCCAATAGTTCATAAACAACTCTCCAAAGGGTTTATGACCATAATGGATGACAAAAATCTTCTGAGCATTATGTGTTTTCACACATACATACGTTATTAAAATATTCTCATTCAAAAGACTCACATTCACATAAAAAATCTCGACGCATTTGTCAACTGTTTATCGTCCAATGTTTGTTTCCATGTTTTGCATCTATATAAATTGATCCCCAATTTTTGACAAAGATTCACACACACACACACACACACACACACACACACACACACACACACACACACACACACACACACTTTGTTGAATGCTCAATACCTGCTCCAAAACCATAGAAATATAGGCGAAGACTTTTTAATATATTTTTTAATTTCATTTTCTCAAATAATTTGTAAAGGTGCTTATTGGCCCAATAGAGTCGGGTTAATAATATTTGATAAAAATTTGTGTAGAAGAGGATGAGGGCTTAATAAAAAAAGTTGGTAGGGAATTTAAGTTTCTCCTTAAGATTGAAAGAACAGTTATAATAATAGCCATTACAAGATGCAAAAATTGGTAACCTAACCAACCTAAATAATTGTAATCAAAAAATAAAAAACCCCAGCTCTACAAATATTGTTGGCAACCTAACCAATCTAGCCAATTGTAGTCAAGAAAGACAAAAACTAGATCTACCATTTATTTGCACTATTTTTTTAATTAGTAAAAGGCGGAAGCCATATAGATTATAATAATAAAATAAAGGTTACTAATTCTCAATTAAAATGGGCACTGGTAGGAAAGAACAAAGAGGAAAACCTCTAGTCTAGCAGAGGACATAGCTCCTATACAAGAGTATAGAGATAAAAGGGGCATACCCAGTTTCCAATTTTTAAGAAGGGTAAACCCTTCTTTGCATCTAGATCCATTATGAGCTTCTTTCCATTATTTATTCTTTTATGTGCATGTTCCCTTAACACAATTAGGGTCTTGGGAAGGCATTCCTTCATTCATATCATTATTTTTATAGTTTGAGAGATCCATTAATAAGGATTTGTCAAGAGGTTTATTGAGTGTATGTGGTGTCTCTGCAATTTAATAGAGACTTTTTCCTACACCACTTTTAATTTTTGCTCATTTGATGTTGATTTTTGAGTTCCTTCATGAACCTCTACATCTTCAAGAAACTTTCAAGATCTCATGTAAACATTAGTCTTTAAATATATCAAAATAGTCTAAAATCTACGAATCTTACCTTCTATATCTCCAATTCTTTTAAGAGTAGATTTGTTGCATTTCCATTGTTAAGTAGTCTAATATTTTATTGTTAAATCTTGTTTGATATATTTATTAACCATTGGGTTTAATCATGTTGCTTCTTATTAAGTTTGAAGTTTATATTTCATTTTAATGTGTTGTTTAGTAGAGGTTTAATTAATACTAGGATTTCTTTTTGGAATCAAATTGGTCTTAACTATTGAATTTATGATTTAAGCAATTTAATTAGAATAACTCTATTGGTTATGATTGCAAGTCTTTAAGTGATCTAATAAATCTTTGAGGGCTTAAACTAAGCACAGGGAATAGAACAAAGGTTTAAAAAAAAGAGAAAACTTGATTGAAATGAAGGTGTCGAATGTCTAAAGAGGGGATAAGATTTAAAAAGACCAACTTTAGTAAGATTTTGGGATTAGGAGTGGAGACATCTATGAAAATACTGACTTAGTCTAATAGCATTAGGGAGTTAGTACATCTAAATGTTTTTAAACAATAGTGATATAAACTAATTGTTGGGAAATTTTCCTTTGATGCACTTTATGTTCATGTCCCTCTTTAATTATTAAAATCATTTAATCATATTCTTCAAAAAAGGATATTGAAAGTCTCTATATTCTACTATTATACCAACTAATAAGATATTACTATTTGATATCAGAAATAATTATCAATTATTAAACTCATTTATTTAGGAGTAGAGAGTTGCCTATTTAGTTAAGAGATACATAGATCTTCTTATTTTGTCATAGAAGGTTAATTGATTCTGATTTGAAATGTTATGGTTTGATTATAAGCATCTTACTACAATATATTCAAAACTTTAGTTATTTTTATCCTAGACTCTGCAATGACGATTATGGGAATGTATTTTTATAAGCTACTTGAAAATAACCAATCTAACATGCTATGAAACATGGGAGGATAACTAAATTATCAAATTTATAAGGCTCCTTATCACTTTAGGGAGTTTTAATAAGTTATTAGGCTTAGTTAATATGGTTATCACATTCTGGAATTCTATGAAACAGGGGAGGAGGAATGCAAATTAAACTTGTAAAATAGCCCGTGACATAGGGGAGGAGATTGAATAATAAGACTATGATGCATGGGGAGAAAATAAAGTCTTTATGCTCCCAGGCTTAAAGGATTTGTTGGAAAATACTTAAATCAATGGTAGATATTTCATATTGAGAATATTGAGACTTGACGTTTGGTGTAGGGGATGAAAATCACGATCTCTTAGAGTTATTCCATAGTTGCTTCCTTGATCTATTCTAAAATTAAAGGAGTTCATATGGCTTCATGTGCATGGCTTAGGGGCTATATAGTTAGTCAACATGCTATAGGTTATGTGTTGGAAATAATCAAGACTAACTAGGTTACTGAGAGGGGAGGGGTGAATCAGTAACCTCAAGAACTTTAAATCAATTCAACACTTGATCTATTCATCATTCATTCATCTAATCTACTATATGCATGAGAAAGATAAACATTTATAACACATGAACACATAATTTTGGTGACCTAGAAACCTTCCAAATAGAAAGTAAAATTGGGGTGGGGATGATACCCACAAAACTTCATTACTACAATATGAAGTTAGCCTGTTAGGGCTTACATTGATCACTTCTAATGATCTGCCTTGTTAAGAGCAATTTGGACTGCTAGATCCACCTTGTTAGAGGATTTACAAATATACAATGAAGTATGCACTCTGTTAGGAGATTTATACAAAGACTGTTAGTCTACCTTGTTAAAGGATTTACAAAACTGATTCACCCGTTAGGATGAAACAGTGGATCTACTTACAACTTGATTCTTGATTAGATCCTTGAAGTATAGATCACCTCTTGTGAGTGATGAATCTTTACTGCTCCTTGTAGACCTTGCTGAATACTCTGCTCTACTGCTAATTCTCTCTTATTACATGTCCATTCCTTAACATACTCATTTTTTGCAAATGATATAATACATTACATATATACCATTCCAATAATTACAATTGCAAGGCCGATCAAAACACAAGTGAACAAAATATTATTGAGTCGGTCAAACAATAGAAAACTCGAGTTCTTCAAGCTGACTTGGTAACCTTCTGATACTCAACATCCACTGCATTACTTGACATCGTCATGCACTCGATAGAAGTAGAAGCTCAGTCCATACTAATCACACAACATAGCTTGGAACTCGGTAACCATTGAAGACTCGGTAGATATAGTATCACTTAGTAAAGATTGAATCCTTTGTTTACCTTGCTTTCACTCGGTAAACACTACACTTCCATCACTCGGTAAACACTGGCTTCCATCACACAAACTGATGACTCGGTAGACACTGTGAAGCTCAGTGTACACTGTATGCTCGGTAGATACTGCTGGGCTGCACACTCATTCGGTAGCTTCATGAATGCTCGGTATGAACTGCTGGACTGCACACTCACTCAGTAGCTTCAAGAATGCTCAGTATGAACTACTTAAGTGATGAATCTATAACGTAACCATTGAATGCTTGGTATACATTGTAGACTAAGTGATGAACTCAGGTATCATTCAGAATCGAATAAGTGTTGTCACTAATGACAAATACAATATAATGCCAACATTATGATGTGATCACTTCCTAAGATTAGTTTTATTTGTCCTATTAATTTGTCTAGTATTTCTCTTTAAATTACTATCTCTTGTTGATTGATTATTTCAAGAGTCTATGATAAGTATTAGTTGTGGTCTATTAGTTTTCCTTTTGGTGTTGTGTTCATAAGATTTATTTATTATAGTGCTGTTAGGAATAAGGTGTCTCAACCTTGGATAATTCCTATTCTTATTATTTATTTTGTAAAATGTATTTCTTGCAAATAATGTTGATGTGTTGAGGCATCTTGAATTGTGTATAAGGAGATCATAGCTAAAACGATTATGACAGATTCCCATGACACATAAGAGCTATGTCAGGAAGATTCAATGACAGGTGAAGGCATGTGGCAACTGATAAATTTGAGTACTGTACACTCTACCCCAATAGTGGGGTTCGGGGCATCGCCCCAAAAAAAAAAATTAAATTAAATAAAAAAGTTTAGGGTTCCTATTTTCTCGGAGAATGGTAAAACCCTAATACGGTTACCTTTGGGAGCAGCCTTAAAAGTGAAGCGTAGCAGGCCAAATCTTTGATGAACAAGTTGTTCCTGAGGAAGAAGTTGTACTCTCTGTGAATGGAGGAAGGTGGATCCTTAACAGATCATTTAAATGCATTTGATCTGTTGGTTGCATAGTTGACATCAACTGGTGTCAAGTTAGAGGAGGAGGATCATTGCTACACACTTATGTGTTCTTTACCGGATTCATGGGACCATCTTGTGATGGCTCTCAGAAGCACGTTAGTCACTTTCAAAATGGATGATGTGGTGTCTTCACTGCTATCAGAGGAGATGCGGAGAAAGGCTTTCGTTTCAAAAGAAGAAGCCCTTGCTATTCGTGGGGGATCCACAGAAAGAGGGAAGAAAAATGAAAATAAGTTTGACAATAAGGGTAGATCCAAATCCTGTGGGAAGTCAAAGACTTCCAATAAGTCCAAGGCAAAATGTTGGAACTGTGATAAACCTGGACACTTTCGTAAAGATTGCAAAGAGCCAAAGAAGAAGAAGAAAGGTTTAGATTCAACATCAAAAAGATGTCAAGAAGATGGCGATGCATTCATTGTAGCTTTGGCAGCCCATGCATCTGATGATGTCTAGTTGGTTGACTCGGGTGCATCTTTTCACATGACCTCTCATCAAAACTGGTTCTCAAAATATGAAGAGTTCGATGGTGGAAAGGTGTACTTGGGTGATGATTCTCACCTAAAGATTGTTGGACGCGAAAGGGTCACTATCAAATTTCCTGATGGACGAGTAAAGGGAATCAATGGAGTTATGCACATTCCAGGTTTGGCAAGAAACCTATTATCTGTAAGTATGCTAAATGGTGTAGGTGTGCAAGTTGTTTTTCAAAAGAAGGATGCAAGATGATGAGAGGATCAATAGTGCTTGCAAGGGGTACTAGGAGAGGTACCTTATTTCAGCTAGATGCATGTATTCCTCTATGTAATAGTTCTTCATCCTCACCATCTAAACGAGTAGTGAAGAATGTTGTGGTTATTGGTTCCGATGGCAATGCAAACACTTTGGAAGGTAAGCTTCCTGTAGAAAAGACAATGTTGTGGCATTTGAGATTTGGTCACATTGGTGAAAAGGGTCTTAGCACCCTGAAAAATAAAAATCTTGTTGAGGGGTTAAATGATTGCAATCTCAAGTTAAACTTCTATGAACACTGTGTCTATGGTAAACAAAATCGTGTTCAGTTTTACTCTAGTTCTCACAAATCTTCTGATGTTTTGGATCTTATTCATTCTGATGTATTTGGTCCTGTAAAAGTTCCTTCAATCTCCAAGTCTATATTTTTTGTATCTTTCATAGATGATTACAATAGAAGGACATGGATTTATTTCCTTAAAAGTAAGACACAAGTCTTTAGTTGATTCAAGGAATTTAAAGCCCTTGTAGAGAATCAGACTAGTAAGAAGCTTAAGTGTGTGAGAACTGACAATGGTGGTGAGTTTTGCTCAGTAGAGTTTGAACAATTCTATAAAGAACAAGGTATCAAGAGACATAAGACAACTCCTTATACCCCAGAGAAAAATGAAGTTGCAAAGAGAATGAACAGGACACTGATGGAGAAGGCTAGGAGTATGCTTAGTGGAGATGGTTTAGAACAAAGTTTTTGGGCCGAAGCTATGGCCACTACTTGCTATCTGGTTAACAGATCTCCTACATCAACCCTTGCTGGTAAGACACCCATGGAGGTGTGGTCTAGTAAGAAGCCTTCAATTAGACATCTTCGTGTTTTTGGTTGTGAAGCTTATGCACATGTTCCAAAGGAGAAAAGATCTAAGTTGGAAAACAAAGCTATTAAATGTATTTTCATCGAATACAGTGCTGGTGTGAAAGGATACAAGTTTTGGGATCTTGTGACTAGTAAGGTGTTGTATAGTAGAAATGTTATTTTTAGAGAGCTACCATCTTCTCCTCCTATTGTGCTACAACCAGATGAAAAAGAAAAGGAAAAAGATGTTGTTCAACTGCCTCCTACCCCTGAGAAGACTGAACAGAGAGACCATGTTGGGTCTAATGATGAGGAGATCTCTAGTAGCTCTGATAGTTCAGAAGAAGAGGAAGAACAACCTCAACCATAGCCCTTGAGGAGATCCATGGGAGAAAGAAAGCAACCAAAAAGGTTTGGTTATTTTATGTTAGATTCTAGTTGTGCTTTTGCTTTGATTACTAACACTGATTAGCCTAGATCTATGAAAGAGGCTTTGGGCATGGAAGATGCAGGTTCCTAGATTGAGGCTATGGATGATGAGATGGCTTAATTAGAGAAAAACAAAACTTGGGACCTTGTATCTTTTCCTAAAGGGAGAAAATTTGTTGGCTGTAAATGGGTATTCAAGAAGAAATTCTATGCAGATGGCAATGTTGAAAGGTACAAAGCTAGATTGGTTGCAAAGGGGTATTCATAGGTAGAGGGAATAGATTATGGTGAAATATTCTCTCTTGTTGCAAAGTTGACATCCATTAGATTTCTGTTATCTCTTGCTACATCATATGATTTAGAGATAGAACAGATGGATGTGAAGACAACTTTCCTTCATGGTGATTTGGAGGAAGAGATTTATATGTCACAGCTTGAGCACTACATTGTTAAAGGTAAAGAATCTTTAGTTTTCAGATTAAAGAAATCTCTATATGGTTTGAAGCAATCTCCCAGGATGTGGTACCTTAAGTTTGATGCCTTTGTGTTGTCAATTGGATTTGTAAGATTGAAATCAGATCATTGTGTTTATTTCAGAGTTGAAAATGATCACCTTCTTATTGTTGCATTATATGTTGATGATGTGTTGCTGTTTGGGAAGGGTAAGGGTATGATTTCTGATTTTAAATCTTAGTTGTCAACACAGTTTGAGATGAAAGATCTTGGGGCAGCTAGGTACATCTTGGGTATGGAAATTAGTAGAGACAAGTCTAACAGAAAACTTTGGTTGAGTCAGAGTAAGTATGTGAAGTCTGTGTTGGACAGGTTCAGCATGGCAGATTGTAGACCACTATGTGTTCCTATTTCTGTGGGAACAAAGTTATTTGTAGATGATTGTCCAAAATCTCCTAGTGAGGTGGAGGACATGAGTAGAGTACCTTATGCTAGTGTAGTTGGCAATCTTATATATGCTATGGTTTCTACTAGACCATACATTGCCCAAGCAGTGGGAGTCCCGAGTCAGTTTATGGCTAATCCTGGACAAGTACATTGGGATGAAGTTAAGCAAGTATTTAGATATTTGAGGGGTACATCAGATTACTCCATATATTATCATGGTAACTCTTCTAGATTTTTTCATTTAGTTTGTATTCATGGGTTTGTTGATTCAGATTGAGCAGGTGATATTGACCGCAGGAGATCCACCAGTGCTTATGTGTTCACTATGTTTGGTGGTGCCATCAGTTGGATGAGCAAGCGACAACCTGTGGTTGCTTTATCCACTACAGAAGCTGAGTACATGGCTGCTACTCATGCTTGTAAGGAAGCCATTTGGCTTAAGAGATTGTGTTATGATGTTGGTGTTGATGTGGAACATATTACTATTTGGTGTGACAGTTAGAGCACTATTTTCCTTGCGAAGAATCCAACTTTCCATGCCACAACGAAGCACATTGATGTGCAGTATCACTTTGTGAGAGATATGGTGGGAGATGGAAAGGTAAATTTGGAGAAGGCAGATACTGTGAAGAATGTTGCATATGCATTAACGAAACCAGTGGGCACTGAGAAGTTCAGATGGTGTTCGAAGTCTATGGGCCTTTTGGCCTATAGCGGTTAGTTTCTGTTATGTTCTTGTTGCTCTTACAAGGTGTTCAACAAGTGGGAGAATGTTAGGAATAAGGTGTCTCAACCTTGGATAATTCCTATTCTTATTATTTTTTTTTTAAAATGTATTTCTTGCAAATAATGTTGATGTGTCGGCATCTTGAATTGTGCATAAGGAGATCATAGCTAAAACGGTTATGACGAATTCCTATGACACGTAAGAGCTATGTCATGAAGATTTAATGATAGGTGAAGACATGTGGCAACTGATAAATTTGAGTACTGTACACTCTACCCCAATAGTGGGGTTTGGGGCATCACCCCAAAAAAAGTAAAAAATATAAAAAAATTTAGGGTTCCTATTTTTTTGGAGAATGGTAAAACCCTAATACAGTTACCTTTGGGAGTAGCCCTAAAAGTGAAGCGCATGTTATAAGCATTTTTAGGGTTGCGAAGAGGTTGTCTGCGAGAAAGTGTATTGTTGGTACTGTGAGTTGCTACTAGAGTCTTTTGTTGTCACTGTTGAACTTGCATTGCAAGTGTATTGTAACCTTGTGTTGAAGATAATACATTGTGTAGGTTCTAGAGGGGTGCGGTTGTTTTACCAAAAGGTTTTTCCCCACCGAAAAATCTTTCTTTGTCTATTTGCACCATACTTCTCTTAAGAGATTAGTGTAGGAAGTTGTTTTCGCACCTGAGTTTCCTTACAAGTGCTTGATATTTAGGTGTTACCAAAGCTTGAATATGTCTTAAAGGACACACATAAAATGAAAGCCAAAATTTTGAAACTCAACATGATTTGAATCTAGTCTTTCACAGGTGGAGTGACATTAATTATGAACTATGCATTTCCATGTTCAAATCAATCTTATTACTTATCAAATTGGATCAGATCATTTTTTTTGCATTGTTGTTTGAAGAGGCATTGAAAAAAAACAAGTTGGCATAATAATATAATTCAATACAATGTTTCAATATTTGTAGAAGCTAATAAAGGTAAAGTATTTTTTATCGGTTAAAGGCAACTGCCCATATTTCATTGATTTTATTGAAATTTTTACATCAAACTTTTTTACCTCCATTCAAGTACATGCACTAAGGGGGGGAATGAGAAAGAAAACCCTCGATCTAGCCTAAGATGCAACCGTCATGTCTATAAAATAAAGGTAAAGTTTAAATAATAAGTAATTTTGTATTTTCCACTGTTTGGAAAGGATAAAGACCACAATACATAGATAGAGAAAGAAGTAATAAAATCATGAAATGAAAAATAAAATAAGCTAATGCATTCTCTTCTACTAAAAATAAGATATGAAATAACTAAATACATAGTGAACATTGGAGTAATTAAGTAATCTTAGAATATTGGAGTAATTCTAGTAATATTTTTTGAAATTGGGTACCTAAAATAATAACACAGATGTCAGAAGCTCTCTACTCATATCACATGAAGAAAATTTCTTGTATTGAATGAAAGAAAGACAACAAATGAAATGGAATAAGAGAGCACAATGAGCTTTAGAGAAAGAAAATCAAATCAAATTATAAATTGAAACCCATAAGTCTAAAAAGATATCTTCATCTTAAAATGATGCATGTATCTGGTCCTTAGGAAATAAATAATCTTACAAAAGGTGTCATTTGAGAGGATTTCATAACTATGTGTAGTGAAAGGAGGCATGCATGTAACATGTGCACTGAGTCAGTTGCTTTCTTAAATGTCACATGCCTATGCATTCAACGTTTCCTTAATTCCCACCTTTGAACATGCAATCAAACCCTAATTGTCAAGTCTCTCATTTTTCTAGTGAAAAACTCATATATTTATGCCCTAGATAGGTGTATGGATGGTAGAAGTAATAGTAGATTGAATGAATGTAGGAATGAATACCTAAAGACTTGGATATTAGTGTGCTCTCTTGCATTGGAGATAGTGAATTGACCTCCACACTGTCAAAAGCTTCAATTACATGGTGCCAAAAAAAATTGAATATATATTTTAGGTAAAAAATATACGAAGAAGCCAATGCACATAGTAAAAGAGCAAAATGTTAGAGGAAAGTATTTTTTATGGTAGTGTGGCTAGTTAAACCCATGTATTTTCTAGCAAGAAAATTTGTGCATTAACTATCTTTTGTTCATAATTTAATGTCTCCATATATTATCAGATATTGGAACAAAATTTTCTATTTTCAAATAAAATGGGGGTTTCAAGCTTAAGGCAAAGTTTATCAATTATTGTAAAAAAAATAGGTGTCCCTACATGTAGAAGTTAAACGTAGGGGATTTATGGCACAAAAGTGTTAAAAAAATTAAGTTCATCCCATACTGCAAATATTTATCTTCTATGCAAACACAAGAAGATATTGCTCAGTGTTAAGCTTTAGTTGAGACAGTTCATTTATGTATGTAGAGACTAATATTTAGTAAAATAAATGAATGTGGAAGTACTTTGGGTTCTTGACTTGAGCAGAAATGGATTCATCAAGATCAATCAGTTGGTGTTGGATCAATGAATTTCTCTTTTTTTTTTGGTTAATGACTTTTATTTTCTAAATGCTCTGAAATATTTATTTTTTGGGTTTCATGGAGTAAAGTTTTTTTAATTGTTCTTCACTAGGTACACACAGATTAATTTAAGAAGAATTTCTTAACTTGGTAGGTTATTGGATTTTACAATAATAAGTTATATAAAACTTAAATCTCAACAATGGTCCTCATAGGGAAAAATTCTAGGTGCATGTGAAGGATTTGTAGGAGTAATTCTTAGCTAGATGCTCTTCTGGATTTTACTTGATGGTGCATAATCCAGATTATGGAGTCTTCCCATTTTGCAAGACTTATTTTGGTGGGCTCTTTTATTTTGTAAGTTCTACATTATATCTTATTTGGTTCATCAAGAATCATTGTGCACTATTAATCATCGACAAGAGATGGCTGCGAGTTGAAAAGGTTTGTCTAGCATCCTTATTTTCCTTCAATGTGTTAAAGAAGATTCAAATATTAAATATAATGTTAAAGTATCAACAAAGAAGGCTCATTGGAAACAACATTATCCATTTAGACATGAAGGATTTTCCACAATATGACACAAAATATCTCGAGCATTAGATATCAAATTAAATATTGCTTTAATTTATTTCAATATATGTATTTAATTTATGTACGTTTGAATTGTGATTTCATCTTTGTCCTATGACAATCAATATTTAATTGATTTCATTATCTCCAGCACAACATATCTATTTTGATTTAACTTATTTTAATCACATTTATTTTCTTTACATGTTGAATAAGTTGAATTATTTAATTTTCATCAATATTAGAGCACAAAGAATCAAGAGCAAAGGTACCTGAAATGAGCTTCCAATGCAACTCTTTAACAATTTTATATTGCATATTATGCCATTGATGTTGTCTAGCAACTAGACCAATTAATTGCTTATTATTTTGAATAATATACAACCTTTTTAAACTCTTGCACATACTAAAAATGAGTTGCAACTGGAAGTATTTTAGCACATATTGTCCCTTTATTATGCTCTATCACCAAAACCCATAAATAGAAGCCAAACAACACAATGCATGGCTCAACTAAATGCCAAAAAAAACATGTAATCATTCCAACTGTTAAGTCCATATGTGCAGATGGAACCTCAAAAGCCTCTACAAAAATGGTAGCCCCAACACTTCAATATTCACCCACATCTTGCTTAAATACACTAGTTGGTAAGCTCTTATGCTAAAATGGTAACCTAAACATTGTTACTTTGATTTTTGTGCCTTCTTTTGCATATAAATCTACAAAACCTATGATTATTACAAATGATTCAAACTTGTTTCCCATGCAATTTTGCAGAGCTCTTATTAGTGACTCAAGGGTAGTGTCTTCTCTTCCATTGGGAACATATAAATCTTCCCTAACATTCTGCAATCATTAATGCAACCAATAATAGTATAGAAAAATAAACTAAATTAATATAAATCTTAAGAATCACACAAATTCACTAAAGGAAGAAGCAAATATAAAACAAGCACTGAGTAAAGGTGAACCATGATTGGTTATTTATATTCATTTTAATCACTAGTTAACCTTAAAAGCCCCCATTATAATTTCCTAGCTTGGCAGGAACTAAAAATAGGTTACTTAACTTTTGATTTTTGCTTGTTTCAAATATGTTTAATACTCTTTTCTTTTTTGTGTACACTTTAGAGAGGTTCATATTTAGGGATAAATGTCAACTCATTAATTTTAAAATTAAAAAAAAAAATAATAATTCAATCTTTCCCTTTTTCAAAATTTAATTTCTTATTCTAAAATATTCATAATATCTAAGTACAAATGAGCTAAGCTTTAAAATTTGGAGTGCAAGTCAAGAATGGTCAAGTAAGAAAAACCTTGAGTTTGATATTCATGGAAAATCTCAAGACAAGCGATTTAACATTTTTAGGAAGGGGGAAATAAAAATTAAAGATTTAAAAGTTTACAAACCATGAATTGGATTTGAACTAAAAATGGACATATGGTATAAATGATAACTGAGACATGACCATAAGATATTTATCCCCATGTCACTTTTTGTATTTGACTAGTGCATTTTAGGACTAACCATAATGGTAATCAAAATGATGGCCTAATTTGGAGATCTTAACAACACATATTTTTGTATCAGCTTGGTAACACATATTGAACTTTAGATGATGTCCTTTTCAAAGTACAAGTTAAAATTCCAAGATTTTCAAAATTTGGGCAATGTGTACATTCAAATTTCAATATTTTCCTATTTCTTTGGCGTGTTCATCTATCTTCATGTGTATTTGGTATTGCTAGATACCTTGGAGTTTTGTTTGGAACTGGACTTTCACTTAAAGATATGTGGAAGAGGTTCTTATCCAAATTCGAAAGAAAACTCTTGAATTGGACCAATAGATTCCTCTCCATGGCTGGTAGAATTGAAATTGCTAATAAAATCATAATTGCTAGCCATGCATACATCTTATCTTGCCAGCTACCTTCTAAAGCCTATTATAATCAGCTAGCACAACTAATTCACAATTTCCTTTTGGCAAAATGGTGAAGAAAAAAGGGCAACTCATTACTTCTTAGTCTTGTTGTATTCAACCAAAACATAAAGGCGATTTAAGTAATATTGATCCCTACACCCAAGGTATTTGTCTCACTAGAAAATGGATTGTTAGGTCATTAGGTGAGGATGCTCCTTGGAAGCATTTGGTTCATCATTAGATACAAACTACTTCAACTGGAAGATCTTAACATTTAGTGAATTGGATGGATAAGCTTTTACTTGTTCCTTCAAAATGCACTGTTCGCCTCCTTTTAACTCCACTTGGAAAGCTTGGCAGATAACTTCTAAAAAACTATCCTGGAATGATCAATCCTTAAGTAATGGTCTAAGATTTTTCTTTTCTTTTATATGGCAGAACTATCTTATTCAACTTGCTAATGCCTGACCTTCTTTGAAAAGATGTCTTAAAGGTAAACATATTTTTAAGAAAGGCATCCATTTTTTTTGGGATCCTTGGGATCAGGTTGGTTTCAACTAGAAAACATAGCAACAACTCAGAGCCCAAGATAAGTTATCTCCTATTGATAAAGCTCCTCTCCTACACATTCAAAGACTTGTCTTGCCTGAGCTATTTGATCTATTGTCAACTCCTTGCCATAATAATTTTCTTGTAGACTGGAAATAGCCTCATAATCAAAACTTCTAAGCCTTCCCTATTAAAGTAGTTTATAGACAAATCCATCCTCCTCTCAACCAATCTCAATTGTAAGTGGAATTATAGGTTTAGTCAATCAAAATGGAATAAGTGAGTGCACTTATTTGGTCATCCAAAGTTGAAGCTCAAGCCCAATTAATAACTTGGAAGAATCTTTATGTCAAAGTTCCAATTCTTGATTGTCACTTTTTCTTTTCTCTAGCTCCTTCATGTCCTTCCTGTGGCAAAAATGAAACCATCAAGCATGCTTTCTAGTAGTGTACTCATGCTCAACGCTTGTGGGGATTCATTTTCACTAACCTTCCCTCTCTTTTTACTCCTCCTTGGACATGAAGAGTTACGTTTCTTAGGCTTTCTAGATACCTAAACATGATATCTCAGACTTTTAGGCATGTTATTTTTAAAAACATTTGGAAATTTTGTTTCCTAACAACCTTTTCCCACACTTTTTACACATTTTACTTGGAAACTATAATTATATGTGTGAATCTTTCCCCTTATTTTACTATTCTACAGTCCTCAATTCATACCATCCCTAATCTTATGAACCCTCTAAGTGAGATTAAAATTCAATTCAGTAATTTTGAAGCAAAAATGATAAGTGTTGATGGTAGACATAGTGATATTATCTCTCTTCCAAATTGTTGATTTTATGTAGCCTGAAAGAGATGGATGTGGTCTTCTTCTTGGTGGTTTTGGTGGGAGTAGGGTGATTACCCAATTATAAGGCTACTTTGTGATAAGATACAAACAAGTGATCTTTGTTATCAATATTTTGTTTCACTTCTTTGCAATGATGTCTCGTTTTTGCTCCACCAGGCATAAATATGCTTGTTAGAATGTTTCAATGATTGGTTATACTTTATAGCTACCATTTTTTGTTGTTGGTATTTGTCCTAATGTAATCAATCCTTGTAGATATATTTTGTTCTATAATTTTTTTTTTGGTTGCTCATCTTCAACCATTCATTATATAAACTATTTTTTTTTGTATCTTTTTTTTAAGGAAAAATTGGAAAGCCACTATAATATTTATATATAAATTTGATTCAAAATATGTTAACTCAGAAAGAATCAGTAAGAAAACCCAACATCATTCCTTTTAATTACATTGGTATAGTTTCCATAGTTACATTTTTTAGCACCATTAAAATTGTATCATGAATACATTAAGGAGTATCAACTACCTCCCAAGAGTACACTTTCAATTTACAAAAACTAATTACCATCACATTCGATGCTCAAATTTACAAATTATCAAGGAAAAATAAAAATCCAAAACTTATTTCATTGTTCACTCCTCCATATCATCAAAGCCATGAAGATCCATGTTTATCTTAGCATTCATGTCCACCTTGTCTTGGTTTTGTCCATAATTTGTGACACCTTGCACACTTGAATTCATGCATTCTACAGATGCCTAGCCCCAACCATGAGCACCCTTGGGTTCCCATCTAGAACACACCACCTCTGATAATTTGGGAGACCATTTAGACCCAACTTGTAATGTGTTAAGCAATGACAAGCATTCCATTCATCCTTCTGACAACTCGATAATTCAATGTCCCCATATTTGGACCCTGACTATGAAGCATATTGGAAAATCTTTGCAAATTTAAAAGAGCATACCCAACTTTCTTTACTCTTTCTTCTAAATAAAAGCCTAATGCATGGGAAGTGGCCTGCAACACAACTTTCATTTGGGAAGAGTTGTGCTTGTCAATTTCTTTTTTAAGGGCTTTAAACATAACAAAACATTCATGCTTGTGAAGCAATTGTTAATGCAAAAATAAACCCCCCACAAGAACCATTCCACTCCAAAGATCATAGTTTTCCATAGCCATAGATAGCTTATTATCAACAATAAAATGAGGCCATATTACCTTGTGAGCCAGTGATTGAAGAAGTAGAGGAGATTGCATTATATCCATTGCATTAGAGAGGAAGATGGATACCACGTTCAAAGGATACAGGAAATATGACACTGAAGAAACCATGAATTCTTCTCCAATTACTTGTCTGAAAACTCTTTGAATTATAGGGGAATGGATGATAAACATCATATCTAGTACTGAATCATCCACATTAGATGGAAACACATTTTCATCAAACCTTAGAGGAATCCATATAAGATAGTTCTTTGGCAACAATACACGATGTTGCTTGTGAAAAACTTCGCAGGAAGCAGAAACATCTATTGCTTTTGACATTTTCATAACAAATGGGTAAAATACAATCTAGAACTAGATAAATATCCTGGAGAAGTATTCTATGGTGAAAGTACTTCTTGGTCGATATGGAAAATCCCTATCCGTATGAACCTAAAGTGAAGTGATGCTCTGAATTTAACTGCGCACCTAAAAAGCCATGTGAATATCACATGATATATGTCCTTCAAAATGTTTGCAACCTCTACTTCCAAATGTAAACATTAGTGCCCAAATATTCCATATGATACACTAGCGATACTCCAATTGATTAATTATTTCAACATATGCTATCTATACCAAATCGTGCTCAAATTAATGATGCAAATGATAGCAAACAGTCTTGTCAACTTCAATTAATCTTTTAAGATCACCATATTTTTCAATCATAGATAAAGGGTGTAATGATGAAAATAATAGCCTGTCACAACCCAAATTTGAGAGATAATCTGCTACTTGGTTACCTTCCTGAAATGTATGAGAAATGCAAACATCTTGACATTCATCTAGAAGCCTCCAAACTTGATTGAAGATATACTTTAATTTCCATGAATATGCTTTTCTATGTATACAAGCATCTATAATAATTGATGAGTCTCCTTTAATATGAAACAATCAATAATTACCTTGCTTATCTAGAATGAGGCCAGCGAGTAGAGCTTGAACTTTTGCCATGTTATTTGTACTAGTAGGTAAAGGGGATGTTGTAATAGCCACTACTATTCCATGAGAGTCCTAGATACATACCCCCAAACCAAAACTTCTTGGATTTCCTCTAGATGCCCCATCAAAATTCAATTTCCAAAATCCCTCAAATAGAGATCTCCAATAAACCTTCATTCAATACATAGAAGAGGATGGCATGTTGTTAATTTTCCAACCATTGGGAATGATTAGCTGCCTCCAATTTTGAATCACTTTAGAATCCCATGAAGTAACAACAAGATTAAATTTACAATTTCTCAGACTCAAGTTAGTCACTTATGATATTACTCTCTCAATTTCGTCTTGAACTTTGTTTATTGTAGATACCTCTTTTTTGAAAATGCGCTTGTTTTGTTCCCACCATATAGCCCACACAATTGATCTAGTATACATTTCCAAAAATTTGCAAATAACGAATTTGGGTAAAGGACTGGACAAGCTTGAAACAAATCCCACATATTATTTTGGAGTGGAGTACTATAATTTAACTTATTCATTATGTAACTCCAACATTGACTAGCAAATGGACATGTAAGAAGGAGGCGATCCACTATTTCTTCACACTCATTACAAAAAATGTAATTAAATGATGGGGCAATGTGTAGTCTGCTCAATCTATCACTAGTCAATATCTTATGCTTTAATGCAAGCCATGTGAAGCAATGCCTTTGGTAGCACAACATGATTCCAAAAAAATGAAAATGCTCTACAATGAACTTTATCCATTTCATTTTTTTGCAAGATTTTATATCCCTCTTTTACTGAATAGTGACCATCCTTAGCTGGAGCCCAAATGATTTTATCTATAGACCTGGATATGCAAACTTTTTTAGAGGCCAAAATTTCTTTGAATTGAGTAATTTCCTGAGACATCAATGGTAGCTCATCTAGGCTTTTCCAATTCACTTTACCTAAACTTTCACATACATTAGCTATATATTGATTGAGTTGTACCCCAATGATTTTCTGAAACCATGATGATGTTCTGAGATACCATTCTTTTTGATAAAGGAGGTTGACCATTCCAAGATTCCCTCCAAACATTTACCCTACTACCATTATTAACTTCCCAAGTAACATATTTTACTACAATATCTCATGAAGCCATCATAAAATCCCAAATGACAGAGCCTTTTAGAGGATCTAAGATAGAGATAACTCTTGTAGAGTCATTATTGTCTTGATATTTTTTTTGCATAATCTTGCACCATGTGGAATGAGGCTTACTATACATTTTCCACCAAAAGCTTCATTTCTTTTAGTTAAATCATGAACTCCCGCCCCTCCAAATGTCAGGATGTGTGCCATATCTTGAAGGGAAATAAGTGGAATTTTTCTTGAATCATTCATATTACTTGTCCAGAGGAAATCCTTAATCATTTTTTGAATTTTATGTAATATTTTAGGAGGGGCTTTTAGGATTGCAAGAAAATAAATTGGAATTGCTGCTAATACTGACTTAATCAACAAAATTCTGCCTACCAATGACAATCATCTAGCTTTCCAAACAACTATTCTACTCTGAATACGTTGAAGGACTAAAGACCAATAACTAGATTTATTTGACCCCATAAAAAAAGGGATTCCCAAGTATGTGGATGGTAGGAAATCCACTATGAAGCCTACAATCCAAATTATTTTGTTAGATATCACTTTGTTAGTATTAAAGAAATAATTTTTTGACTTTTATATCTTTTTATTCAATAAAAAAGTGTATTTTCTTCTATATTCATGTTTTCACACATATAGGGTTGTGGTCTTCCATAATTTAATGTATTTTCATCCTTTAGAATGAATGTTTGTCTTTTTTCAAATATGATTTTCTTTCAATACATTATCCCCAAAACTCATGCATTTGACCTTTTAACTATGGATCAACAACATATGAAATGAATTTGAGTAGAAAGTTGAGTGGTAGTAGGGTTTTGTGTGGAAGGGGAAATTCTATTGTAGAGGCTTTAGGGGATGAATCTGGAGGTTATGACAATGATGAGGACTATGCCCTCTCTTTTTTGGTGCATGGGTCTTCCCCATGATCTCCTCCCCTTTGCAATGTATGGTCATGGGGGATGGAGTTAGTGTTTTGGTTTGGAGTTCTTTCTATTTGAAGTCCCCCTATTACTTGGTGTTGTGGTCTTGGTTAGTAAGGGAAATGTAGTTATTAGGAAGACATTTTTTCTAGCTTTTTGTGTTTGGGGGGTTTGTGCTTTTGGCTCAATGAGCATCTATTTATTGGGTTTCTTAGGCTTGGGTCATTGTTTCCTTGTATATATTCTTGTGATGGATGATTTTCTTCCCATTTCTATAGAGGTAATCTCCCTTATTTAGTACAAACCTTATTTCTTCCTTATGGTGGAAGGTTGTGTTGGCATCAAAGTGTGATGCTTGTGTGTTATTTGGGAGATCTTTATTATCAGGGTTCTCTTTTCCCCCCTCTCTCAACTTGGTGTGGTTTTTTGTCACCCCTTCAAGCTTCAAGATTTTTTTCCTCTATTACAAAGATGGTTTTGCACCAATAAAATTGCATGATTCATATTGGATTTTAGCATGGTAGTATGTGGATTTATCATCTTCTTGACTTTACTCTTCCAAAGTGTGAGGTTTTTTCTTTGTACTTCTTTCTGTGACTTCTTTGATTCTTCTCTATTAGCTCTATTGCTCCTCTTTCCAAGAATAAATTTTTTATTTTGGTTTTTCTTGGGGTCTCCTCGTGTCTGGTTTCTATTTTTTTGGGTGGACTTCTTCTATTTGTGGTCAAGGTGGTGGCTGGTAGTTTTATAGGGCTCGAGTTTTCTCATTCTAGGTTTTGGTTAAAGTTTGGTTTTATTGGTACCCAGATGCTTCACAGGTTTCTTATAAAGTGTGGTGTTCTAGCTTGTGATTAGATTCAACCATTTTTGGTTCCTATAGAGGCAAGGGAAGGGGGGGGGGGGGGGGGGGGTATTAGTCTCTATTGAGGTGGGACATCTTGGCCTTGTTACATTCTTAGTTTGGCTCACTTGTCTTTTGTTACCCTTTCTCTTCTATCTCTTATAGGTGATGCTCATTCTTGTAGAGGAGGATATGAATTTTTTGAAATTGGTGATTGAAGGGTTCTTATGGGAAACTCTATTTTGTGACAGCCTAAACATGGGGTTGAATAAAACTAAGAATGTTTTGGGAGTCTCCATCACCCCTAAAGTTTCAACTGACTCTATGATGATCAATCTATTATGGTAGTTTCAAGTGATGGTTTTGGGATCCATGTCAAAACACAAAGGCATGGTTTGGGGAACCTTCAAATATATTATGAGATCGTTTCTTAGGAGGCTAGTTCTCTGATGTGGCAATTTGACCTCTTTTGTTTGGGTCTTGGGTACAGCTAGTACTTTGTATGTATTGTAAGATTTAGTTATCATTTTGTTGGCTTGGGTTTGCTCATCTATATTGAATTTATTCTTGCCAATGTTTTGTCTTTGTGGGGTTCTAGATTTGTGTCAAAATTTGATTCTACAGGGTTTTAGGTCCCCTTAATAATTATTTTCATTTAATCAAAAACTATGGATACACCCAATTATGATGGAAAAACATATTACATCCCTTTCTTCTAACATGTGACATACATTTCTCTATTGGATATGTTGTTCCTATTTCCAAGAAGAATATTTTTATTTTAGTTATTCTTGGGGTCTCCTTGTGCATGGTTGATATTTTTTTGGTGGAGCTCTTCTATCTGTGGTCAAGGTGGTGTCTAGCAATTTTATGGGGCCCAACTTGGATCTTTCTAGGTTTTGGTTAAAGTTTGGTATTGCTGGTACCTAGATGCTTCATGGATTTCTTCTAAAGTGGGTTATTTTAGTTCATGGTTAGATTCAAACCTTTTTGGTTCTTGGAGAGGGGGTACCAATCCTTACTAAGGTGGGGCACCTTGGCCTTCTTACATTATGGGTTTGGCTGACTTGTCCTCTATTACCCTTTCTATCCTGTCTTTTAGAGGTCATGTCCATTCTTGTAGAGGCAGATATGGATTTTTGGAAAGTGGTGATTGAAGGGTTCTTGTGGGAAACTCTATTTTGTGATGTCCTAAAATTGGGGTTGAATAAAACCTAGATTATTTTGGGGAGTCTTCATCACCCCCATAGTTTCAGTTGTCTCTCTAATGATCAATCTATGATGGTAGTTTTAGGTGATGGTTTTGGGATCTACACAAATTCCCAAAGGCATGGTTTGGGGAACCTTCAAATATCCTATAAGCTCCTTTCTTAGGAGACTAGTTCTTTGATGTAGTTCTTTGACCTCTTCTATTTGGGGTCTTGGGTACAACTGGTACTTTGTATGTATTGTAAGATTTTGTTGTTGTCTTTTCAATGGCTTGGGGTTTCTAGTCTCTATTGAATTTCTTCTTAGAAACATTTTGTCTTTGTGGGGTTCCTAATCCCTATCAAAATTTGATTGTACGGGGTTTCAAGTCCCCTCAATACTTGTTTTCATTTAACCAAAAACTATGGATACACCCAATTATGAGGAAAAACATGTGTTACATCCCTTTCTTCTAACATTTAATGCCCACATCTTATCTCAATATAGTTTCTAATTGTGTACCTTATTATCTCATCCTCCTTACGACCTTATTTCCCTCACTCAACTTGTGAGGTGCTCCACAACTAGTACATTTATTATTCTCTCATTGTTTCCCTTTGACTTGTTTATCTATTGCAATATTCATTTAGATTTAAGTGAATATTATTTACACCCTAATTACTATTTATAGTGGCACAACCCTCTTGATTACTGATTCCCTAGATGATACTTTTTGGGTTCCGTCAAACAATGATTTTGATCTAATTTGATACCCTAGATGTTACATGTTTATTTCAATGAAACAAAAAAATTATTAACTTTGATGCCCTAGAAGTTTAGTCTAGTTTTCAGGAAACAATGGTTTTTAAGTATCTAATGTCTTAGATGATATATGTTAACTTTAGCGAAATAGTGACTTATTGATTTAATGCCCTAGATAATATCTATTTACTTTAATGAAATAATTCATTCGATTGAGGATATACTTAAATGTTGTTTTTATTTCATGGAGTTGTAGTTTATAGTGACAAATGAAAAGGTATTATATATTAATAGTGAACTATATTGATTATGTTATATGTAATATAATTAATCATTCTAATAATAATGGACTGACTAAATTCTTGTTTGAGTGAGTGTAGGAAAGATCCACCTCTGAGAAAGGAGGGAAAATATCACCAAGAGTGGATGTAAAAATAATCATGAAAATAAATCCATTTGAACTCTAAGTTGGTAAGGCTTAGGCATTCAAGTTGGTCCTTGACCTTAATAGGAATGTAGGATGGGACCTTAAGGTGTGTTCCATCTTTTTTCATGCTACCTTTTTCCTTGTCGATATGACCTTCTATCTGGGTTTTGATATGTAGACACCCTAGTACCTCCCTTGTTGGTTGTTTTAATCTCTTTCTGAATTATTATAAATGTATTTATATTTTAATTTATTCACTATTAGATTTATAAGTATATAGCTATTGTATAATATACATAATACTTATATATGTACATTTATACATATGTATACAATTGTCGATCATCATATGACCTTGTTCATTATACCTAATGAAAGTAATAGGTTTAAAGATGTGGCCATTTTTTCTTGTTGTGTTGGAACATTGTAGAATACCCTCTAGGAAATTTTTGAACTAGTTTTTGACTACCTAGCTCAATAAATTAGGGTTTTCGTACTCCTATAGAATAATTTAGAGGAGGATTTTCATGATAGTTTTCATTTATACTCCATAGCCAAAATGAGGATTGAAAGAAGGAATTTCGGTCTATTGGTAGCAAGTGTTTTAGGGCTATCAGTTGGATGCTCAAAGGTAGATAACAATATTATCATAATGAAGGTAGGTAACTATTAAGAATGTCCCACTTTTATTATGGAAATGGCTACCAAACATTCTAGAATTTGCATCCATTTTACCTCATTTAGATAGTAAACTCCTAATTGCTATGAAACCTAGAGTTGAACTCCTACATTTTCTTAGTATTGTATTAGATGAATAACATATTGTTGTTGACATTATGGTCAAGTTTTTTTATTAGTGACACACACACACACACACACACACACACACACACACACACACACACACACACACACACACACACACACACACACACACACACACTTAATCAGATGGTTAGTAGCTACTAATCTTATAGTACAATTTATAGTGTTAACCAAGTATAATTTGTAGTGTCTTGCATATAAATGAATTTGCATCCATTTTACCTCATTTAGATACTAAACTCCTAATTTCTATGAAACCTAGAGTTGAACTTCCACATTTTCTTCGTATTGTATTAGATGAATAACATATTGTTGTTGACATTATGGTCAAGTTTATTTATTAGTGACACACACACACACACACACACACACACACACACACACACACACACACACACACACACACACACACACACACACACACACACACACACACACACACACACACACACACACATAATTAGATGGTTAGTAGCTACCAAGCTTATAGTACAATTTATAGTGTTAACCAAGTATTTCAAGATACACTAAGTTCTACAATTGCTACCAAGTTTCAGGAAAAACATTCAGTTTGCACATAGCAATATCTACCAAGTTGGTGATTATTAGTGTAAACTGAGCTTCATAGTGTTTATCGAGTTTTTCAACGCAAATTGATTTTTCTAGCGTTTATCGAGTTCACATTTTTAGTGATATGAATCCAATCTTGATCAAGCTATGCAGTGTCAACCAAGTGGTTCAATTAATACCAAGCTCGCAGTGACAATGTTGACCGAGCTACGTAGTCTCAACCAAGTGATTCAGTTTATATGCCGAGTTTGACAGTGTTCACTGAGTCACCAATGCAGATCAAGTTTAGACTACTTGGAAGTGGTTAGTATGAGCTGAGCTTCTACATCTACCAAGTGTATAACGATGCCAAGCATTGACAATGGTTGTCGAGTGTCAGAACCTCACTGAGTTTGTCTTCAAAACCTGAGTACTTACAAATGGGCCAACTTTTTGCATTATGGTGAAACTTATATTATAGCCGACTTTGATGAATTGTAAATTGGATTGGTATATATGTAATGTACTGTACCACATCCAAACATATGAATGGTATGAATTTAGAAAGATATATAGAAGAGTGAAAGTGTGAAGGCTACAAGCACTATAAGGAGCAACAAAGATTTATCTATCATAGCAAGGTGATCATTACACTCCAACAAAATCTCATTCATCAAATCAAGGTTGCAAATCAGAGATTAGCCACTGGTTCATCCTAATAGGTGGAATAGTTAAATCCTTTCACAAGGTAGACTTAACAGTCTTTTGTAAATCTCTTTACTGAGTGCATACTTCACAATATGTTTGTAAATCCTTTTGCAAGGTGGACCTAGCAGTCCATATTGCTCCTAATAGGGCAGATCATTAGAAGTGATCATTGTAAGCCTTAACAAGCCAACTTTATACTACAATACTAAAGCTTGTGGGTATCCTCCCCACCCCAGTTTTACTTTCTATTTGGAAGGTTTCTGGGTTACCATATTATGTGTCAAAGTGTTATGAATGTTTTAATGCTTTCAATTTTTCATGCATGCCATTAGATCAGAAAACATATGAAGGAATAATTCATGAATTAAGATTAAGTTTTATTGGTTATTGATTCACCCCTCCCCTCTCAGTAACTTAGCCTATCTTATATTTCCAACAATTGCATTTAAAGTTGAGTACTTGGGAGGCCTTAATGCATGTTCACTTTGGAATTGGAAAATGTTTCCTCTATTATAAAATTAGTTGATTGGTGATAGATGCCATGAACCTAAGGTGAATAATTCCAACCTTGAAGGACAATGTTATATTGGTGTTGAATAAGACCCATTTCACCTAAGATCCACATTCAACCCCCTTCTCTTGAAGAAGTTCTCTCTTGATTCCTTTGTTACGACAGTTGGATCCCCCTCCTTGACATAGGGATGCAAGGGAAATGAAGAACAATAAGTGGAATAAACTCAACTTCATCCACCAACAGTCCCTTTTGAGAGATGTACATGGAAGCTACACATAGATTAATGAAACCATAGAAAGTACAAGGCCATATGCAACATATTTTCAAGTGTAATTATTTCACTTCACATATAAAGAAACCACAACATGCCTGGCTATGAGGCCTTTCGAGTTATGACCTTATACAAAATAAGAAATATACAATCTCAGAGCCTTAGCTCACATCTTCTATCTTCTCTTCTCTCTAGAATTTTTTTTTCCTATATCTAACCAAGATTCTTTTAAAGCTAGCTAAGCCACAAGTTGGCTAGTCAAGCATTAATTACAATATAGGCCCATACTTAGAAGAGTAAACCAAAATATGCATAAGAAACACTATGAGAGAATGCACATTTGAAAATAGGTCTATGTGTGTGTTAGGAGTCATCTCCTAACTATGCAAGATGCCATGTAATCAATAGAAAACACACCAATTAGAATAATAGGTTACATAAGATAAAAACAATAGGAAAACAAGATTGCAAAGAATGACATAGAACTTGAGAAAAGTAGAACATAATAATTCATGCACTTAGGAAAAGGATCTAGGATAGGTCCTTGAATGATGAAAATTGTGCATAACATGAAAAAAAAAATAGTAATGGCTAATTCATGAACAACAGACTAGTAAAAAAATTGGAAATATTTTTGGTTGATGCAAGATTGCTCAAAGACCCAAGATGCTCCTATAATAGACACCTGGGTTAATAAAGAACTAAAATCCTCATCAAGGATGAATGATATTATGACCTAAATCATAAAGATCCAACTCATCTTACATAGTCCATGAACTATCTTTAGCCAATTTGTCTTTCCACTAAACTAGGTATTCCATGTAGTCTTTTCTCTTGGTGCCTGTACTTATTCGGCTACTAAAGATCTTCTCAATGCCATATGTTTTCTTCTTAGGATAATCCAAGTTACCTTCATCTTATCATCTAATTCAAAATACTCAAAGATATTTGCAGTGTTGAATATAGATGAAATATCCATTTCTTCAGGTAATTCAACTTCAAAGGTATTTCCACTATCAAACTTCCTTAGAAACTTATAAAAACCAAACTTCTTCATCTTCATCTTATTGTAGGCACCCATTGGAAATTTGTTTTTCTTCAAGTGAATAATTACCTCATCACCAAATTAACTTTCTCAAGTAAAGTAGTCATACAATTTGCAAATTTTTCATCTTCAACACTTCTTTTTGTCTCAAGGTTCATATCTCTCAATTCAATAGCTACTTTAGGATTCATTCTAGTAACAATCTCAAAAGATGTCTTCTTAGTTCTCTTGTTTACAAAATTATTGTATCCAAACTCTGCTTGTGCTAAAATCAAGTCCCAACTAGTAGGCTTATCTCTAACCAAACATATCAATAGATTACCCAAGCTTCTATTCACAACTTTAGTTTGTCCATCTATTTGCGGATGAAATGTAGAACTAAACTTCAACTCTATATTCAACTTCTTCCAAGGGGTCCTCCATAAATAACTAGTGAATTTAGTATCTCTGTTTGAAATAATATTTTTAGGCAATCCATGCAATCTCACCACTTCCTTAAATAATAATTTAGCTACATGTATAACATCATATATCTTACAAGGTATGGAATGAGCCATATTTGAAAATTTGTAAACTACCACCAAAATAAAATCATTATCACTCTGATTTCTAGGCAAACCAAGAACAAAATCCATATTGATATCTTCCCAAGGCTTATCAGGTATAGGCAATGATGAGTATAATCATAGATTCTGATTAGTCCCTTTTTTTGTATGACAAATTCTGCAACTTCTTACCATCTTCTATATATACTTATGTATTCTGTGGCCAAAATTACCTATCTAAAATCAACTTTATTGTCTTATTAATCCCAAAATGTCTAGCAAGTCCACCAATATGTTTCTCTTTTACGATATTTTCTCTCATAGATCCTCTAGATGTGCACAATTGAATTCCCTTAAAAAACATATCTTCCTCAATGAAATAATCAATCCACTTATCCCTCACCATCTATTCCTTACAAGATTTCCAAGGTTATGCAAAATTAGGACCAGTTTCATACAAATACTTCAAATTATTAAAACCAAGTACCTCAATTCTCATTTATGTTAGAAAATTCATTCTTTGGCTCAAAGCATCAACAACCTTGTTTTATTGTCCACTCTTATGTTTCTAGGTAAAGGAAAAGTTCTACAAAAAACTCAACCCACTTGATATGTCTACAATTCAACTTATTTTGACTTCCCAAATACTGCAAATCTTTATGGTCAGTGTATAACACAAAATCCTTAGGCATCAAATAATGTCTCCATTTGTTCAAAGCTTGAATAATAGCATAGAATTCTTGATCATAAACTAAATGTTTTCTATTAGCATCCTTCAATTTTTCATTAAGAAAGCTATAGGTCTTCCTTCTTGACTCATAAAAGCTCCAATGACACTTCTGTTGAAATTGATGAAGGATCAACCCCACAGCTCCCAAGAATTACCTACATATTCTAATACCCCAAAATTGGCACATTGCCATATTAACCAACTTTGGTTTATTCAAATTATTCTTAAGTTCTATTTTACTAGGCAATTCTAATTCTGATAATCACTACTTGACCTAGGTGTCAAATGTAGAAAACTTTAATCTGCATTAATAACATTATTTATTTAATTCCTAAAGTATCAACTCACATTAACTATATAAACCTATTGATTTAATTAAATTAAATTATGAGTATTCTACTTTAATTAAATTAAAATTACCTCTTTAGCTAATATACAAAGGAATTAAGGCAAGAACCTACAACACAACTATAAATTGTGAGCCTCTTATCTAAGAGGTCTTTGGTTCAAATCTACTCAAGTGCTTAAAAAAATAATAATAACTTAATCATAACACATAATAATTAATCATGGCTTCAACCGCTTACCAATCAAAAAAATAAATATACAAAGGAATTAAATACATTTAATTTAATAAGATATCTCCTCTTCTTAATTATTGAATTTAATTATTCAATTAATTAAAGTTATTCAATTATGAGGTCATATTCTATTTTATTAAATTAAATATTCCCAAAAAGGGATTAACTCCTTTTATCACTAAAAAAGGAATCAATTAACTCCTTTTATCACTTAAAAAGGAATCAATTAACTCCTTTTATCACTCAAAAAGGAACCAGTTAACTCCTTTTATCACTCAAAAAGGAATCAGTTAACTCCTTTTATCACTCAAAAAGGACTCAATTAACTCCTTTTATCACTCAAAGGCAACTAGTTAACTCCTTGTTCATGAGGAAGTTTCCTTTATGACTAGCTCTCCTCTTTAATCTTGATCATCCATTTCGATTAATCTCGACTGTCGATCATCTCTTGGATTCTATAAAAGAAGCTCTCCATTCCTCATTACGTAGGTAAAGAGAATTTTGGAATTTGTGTCAAACTTATGCTAAAATATCTACTCAAATTTCTTTCGCACTCTTAGTTTAATTTCTTACATTGCAATCTCATATTAGCTTAAAATGCATTCATTTAGCATAATATATTTCTTTATTTTCTTAGCTTAACCATGCATTCTCATCTAAATTAATCTTGCATATCTCATATAGCTTAAAATCCTTCGTTCTAGAGGTTTGGTTGCTTGCTTCTCATTCTGAGAGCAAAGGTATAATCCTTCTAGTTAGAAGGCAACATGTCGATTTGTCAAACTATTTCAGATAAATAATTCAATGTTCATTCTAGGATGGTTTCACATATAATGATCATGTTGAAGTGTGTGTGAGGATTTGAGGCCTGCATTTCACGTACACATTTCTAGCGCCCACCGTGGGGTTGAACTTGATATTTAGCCTCAAATTCTCACTTTTTAGATGCTAGTTAACTTTTGCCTGCAAGTTTTTCAAGATTTTTTCATATCTCCTAAAAGATATGGAAATTATTAATAAAATTTGTTTTGCAAGTTTATCTTGATGTTTTCAGAAAAAAATAAAAAATCAGATTTTGTTGAATTGCTTTTTTTTTTTTTTTTTTTTTTAAAAATGTTTTTTATGATTTTTTCATTAAAAAATCATTTTGTTCTCAAATCAACGAATTGGGAAATGATTTTTTTCTGTAGATTTATATGCACATGCGCAACTCAAAAAAAAAATCAGATTTTTTGGGTTGATTTTCCATTTTTAGAAATTTTAATGTTATTTTTCATTAAAAATCCATTTTGGACTCAAATCAATGAATCGAGAAATGATTTTTTTCTATAGATTTATATGCACATGCATAGCTAAAAAAAAAAATTAGATTCTTTGGGTTGATTTTCCATTTTAAGAAATTTTAATGTTATTTTTCATGAAAAAATCATTTTTGGCACAAATAATCAAACTGAATAATGAAATATTTTTTGTAGGTTGATATGGATATGTGCGGCTCATAGAAAAAATTTCAAATTTTTTGAACAAAAATGTATTTTTAATAATTTTTTAATGATTTTTTATAAAAAAATCATTTATCACACAAATAATGGAATTTTGATCTAGAAATTTTACTACAAATTTGGGACAATTTCAGAAGCTCCTAGTAAAATTTTCAATTTTTTCTAATAAAATATCTATTTTTAATAAATTTTTAATGATTTTTCATAAAATAATTTATTTTATGACACAAATCATAGAATTTTAATCTAAAAATTTCATTGCAGGTTTCTAACTCTATGAGGAGATCACAGTAAAAATTTAGACTTTTTAAATTCAAAATTCTATTTTTAATAATATTTTTATGTATTTTCATAAAAAATTAACTCATAATGCAAATATGTGAGTTTTAATCAATTTTTATTATTATTATTATAGGTTTGTGGAAAGAAGTAAGGAAGCACATGGGAGGATTTTAATTAGAAAGGAATGAACTTGAATGATTAATCATTTGTCTTTGAATGAATGTTGCAATTAAATTTAAAATCCAAACACACTCTTGAATGCCTTCAAATCTAAAACAATCAAATTCAATCTTGATTGTCTTAATAAATTGAAAAATCTTTCATTTGAATGAATGCGCTAAAAAATCATTCTTGAATGTCATGGATTAAAATCTACATGTTTTTAGGCAAAAGCCTACAACGCAATGGTAACTTGTGAGCCTCTCATGTGGGAGGTCTTGGGTTCGAATCTACCTTCGCTTAACATATAATAATAATTAATTCCAACAAATAATAATAATAAATCTAGGATTCGGCCATTTTGTAATGTCCCCATTTTAGCAGTTGACCAAGTGTGTGTGCGTTAGCCTTGTTCTACATGGTCCCGAGGGCTAACGAAGGGTTTAATGGGATCTTGGAGTGTTTTGGCCTAGTCATTTCCAGTTTGGGCCAAAATGAAGTTGATTTACTCAGTTTCAGGCATACTTACTATTTTTAGTAAGTCGACAGGACATAGTGCAGGTCAATTTTGGTGATTGGATTCAATACTCCTCGGTGAGAGCTTTCCGATGAGCTATCACTCGCATTATTCGGAGTCCGATTGCTAATACATTTTAATGCCTGAAGTTTTATTCAAGTAACGTCTAATTTAATTGTAAAATATTAAAGTGTTACTTTAATATTTATTTTATGGTGATGTGTACCCAAGGGAGACATAAGGGGTATTTTAATATATGTTTTATATTACACATCTTTATCCCACATTGCCCATATGAGCTGAGCGGACCCGTGGGAATAGAATAAAAGGAAGCATTTGTAGCTTCATTAGACAGGTTGAATATGAGAAGAAATTGGTGTGTGAGTTGCAGCTCCGTTCTTGGCATTTGAGGACGTTTATCCTCTCTTGTAACATTCTAGACGTCATTCTCTTAGGGTTTGGCCTTTGGAATTCTTTGTTATCGGCTTCATTATCAAGCAGATTAGTTGCATTTCTGGCTACAGGCGAATTTGGTATTTTGCTCATATCTTCTTCACTACTTGTTTGATGCTTATGCCGTTTTGAGAGAATGATATTACAAAGGTAGTGGACTGATTGAAGGACAAAGTACTGTAGCAGCAAGTTCGAAAGCATGTGCTGGAGTATTATGTCAATAATGCTGAAGTAATTAGTGAGTTGATAAATCTGCCATGTATTTGGTTTTATGAATTCTGAAAATAACATTTTATTAGCAACAATTCATTTCCACTTTGCATATTATTGTAGTTTCTTTCTTGTTTATGTTGTATTATACCAATTCCATGCACAAAACACAAAAAACAAATAAACGTTTGATTTTCGGAGTTATAAGGGGTTTAAAATATTAAACGGAGAAATAAGAGGTTGCATGTAAACTATTTGACAAAATTCCTTTCAGCAAATTGGTTTGGTTTTTTGGGACATCCAGGGGTGCCCATTACACATTCACCGATCAAAAAATAATAATAATAAAATCTACATGTTTTTCATTGGAATGAATGCTAAAACACACTCTTGAGTGCTTTAAAGAGAACACATTTTCATTGGAATGCATGTCAGTCAGCATAATCTTGAGTTCTTAAGGACCAAAGAACCATTGTGATAAAATATTTAGATTTTTGTGCTTAAAATGAATACATTCAATCTTGAATGCATAAAGGAATTGGCTCTTTTCCCTATCAATTTCTCATGTCAATGATGCTCGATTTACTTTTGTTGATGAACTCTCAATTTATTATGTTGATGACGTTATCAGTTGGAAAGAACCTTGCATGCTAAAGATGAGTGTCTTCAAGAGTAGAATACAAAATCTAAAGATTCATTGGGAAAGAATGAGTGTCTTTTAAACCTCAAGGCTACTTATGTATTCACTCCTCTTGCACCTTTGGGTGACCTTGAGTGCACAAGAAATAAGTGAACTTGTTTTATTTTTAGGAGGCCTGCTTGGGGATTCCATCACCCCTTGGGATGAACTCAACTCCCATGTTCTGGTGGAGTATAAATATCAGGAGGTGAATTGAAAGAGACCTCTCTTCGAAGTATAATCTTGTCATTCTTGGCTAAGCCCCAAAGAACTTTATACCTTTGGGAAGTGAAGGTGGAGATTTGGTTTACCGTCTCCTCTCAGCTGTGTGGCATTATTTTCTTTTGTCTACAAATTTGGGCCTCACATACCTTGTGTATATCAAAGACACCCTATAGTTGATCTTTGTATATCCTAGTTGAAAGCCTTGATAGGATTGTTGATGTGTTTTGCATGCTTGAGTATTCAAATTCCAAAATGTGCATGAATATCAAACAAGTCAAATTTTTTGAAATGGTGAGTTAAACATCCGATAAGAAGCTACTTGAAAATGACAACTCTACTATCTTCTTGAATGTTCACTAGTCTATGTTAAGAAAACTCCCTACACAACTCTACTTGCAACTATCTGAAGCTAAACTATCTTGGTTGAACACTTGTGAACCACATCTGAACTAGTCTCTTTACTCCACTATTCTACTTGTTCTATTGTGTTTTTAGCCATTATTATCACAATAGTCAATCTCTTGGTTGTTCTAGCCACTAACTATTCATACCTTGGAAAATATCACCCTTTCTATCACTTACACCTACTTTGAGATGACATTTTAAGTGTGGTCTAGGTCTAAACCCGTCAAACTTTTTCTAACTATGACTATTGCAACTAAGGGTGGAAGAGAGTTTTTTTTGCTTCACATAAACCTAGGACATCACAATGGATAACAAAAAATGCACTAAATCCAATATTCCTAGTGAGAAAGAAGAGATACTTATCACAAACATGAAGAAACAAATCCAATCAATGAGCGCTCAACTTCAAAGAATCAAGGAGGAAGATGACACATCATTGAATAAATTATCCTTGTGACATTATTTACCTTGATGTTGAGTCCAAGCCATCTCAAAACAATCCACAAACACCTAAGAAATCAAGAAATGTTTTTGAAGAAAAACCTTGGGAACCTAAACCAAAGTGTGATTTCACCCCTTTGGGAAGATCTTATGAATCAACTTTGGAAGAACTTCAAAAGAAACTCATTGTTTTGCCTAAAGTCACTTTGGTTGGAGTCTTCTTTATGAGTAATTATTGTGCCTATCATAGACATAATCTACACAAAACTTCCCACTGCATGGAGTTGAAAAATAAAATCCAAGATCTATTTGATGTTGGCATAATTCAAAAACTTAAGAACTTATCTATCAAAGATGCTACTCTCAAGCTTGATCAACATCATGAAACCATGTCTAGTAATGGTTCAAATGAAACTTCTACTTCTTCCAACATATCATCACCTTCTAAAGAATCTAAACTTTCCAACATACCTCCACTAAACAAAGCACCTAGTATTTTTTCTGTTGACTATGTGTACTCTCAAGGGTTGCCTCTAAAAGAAACCCAAGCTAATCTTGACTTATCTACAAACCTCTCCCATAATACTCAAACTAAAGAACCAA
This sequence comes from Cupressus sempervirens, assembly GCA_028749045.1. Taxonomy (NCBI): domain Eukaryota; kingdom Viridiplantae; phylum Streptophyta; class Pinopsida; order Cupressales; family Cupressaceae; genus Cupressus; species Cupressus sempervirens. Next base: position 801,647,769 of record CM053783.1, on the reverse strand, counting down.
AACCTTCATATGCTACTACTCCTATTATTCCCACTCCAACTAGCCCTTCAATATCTCTTTAAGAGCCTACCATGCAAACTCTACATTCTACCTTGTCCTTAGAAATGGATCCATGTCAAGAGGATTTAAACAAATATAAAGATCAAGATCAAGAACCCTCTCACATCCCTCAAGATGTCATCCCTCCATCTCAAGAGCCACATAGTCCTCCATCTCTCATATCATGCCTCTCTACTAGGCAAGACCATGATATTCCTTCCACCATCCCTAATGAGATTATTGAAGATCATAAGAAAAATACTTTTTCTATGCTATCTGAAAATCCTTGTCAAGATCAAAGTACCCCCTCTTGTTCTACTTCTCCATACTCGCTTCAAAATTATACTCAAGCTTTAAGTTCTCCTATTAAAGGTGTTTCTTTTGTTAAAGTTATTCACAAGTCTTTAAATGGCCTAGGTCATGTTGCTTACTCTAAGGATGCCAATATCCATATCCACTATCCATTTATATCTTCTAAATGTATTCTTGGTCCTTATCCATATAAGATAAAGCCTTCAAACCTTCCATCTATTTTGGGACCTTATGTTCCTCCATCTCCTAATTCAACTATTAACTCATTACCTACTTCTCCTACTCTACCTCAAGATCAACAAAGACACAAATCCTTGAGTCCTTCACATAAAACTTTCCATCTAAACCCTCCATATCTACCTTCTTCATCCACAAGTCCCAAGCCTTTTGGAAGCAATTTGGATGATCAACTTAAAAATAAACATGATAATCCATTTAAAAATGATCACCATGTCTCCTCTAATCAACATGTGAATCCAAAAATAGAACTATTCAAGAGACCACAAAGGTCCACTAGAAAAAGAACAAAATCAAAGAAAATATGGGTTCCTAAATCCATCATTGAAGAAATATGCTCTCAAGAATCTAAAAGTGAAGAAAACTCTAAATCCATATGGATTCCCAAGTCTCTCTTGAAAGACTTGAATATTGAAAAAAAATCAAAGTTGACATTCTAGCTTCCGAAGGCTTTCACTCCATCTTCTTCTAGACATCTTCCTCAAAAGATTCTAAAGCCTTCCACTCCATCTTCCTCCAAAATTATTCTACCACCTCATACATCTAAACCTCAAACTATTTTGTCCATATTTCCTCCATCATTCTACTACCCTTCAAGGTGTGTGTCAATGTTGATCTTGCCCACTTTTTCTTCTACCCTTGTGCATCCCTTTCAATACCCTATTCACTCCACCTTCTATCCTCCCACCTTTTATCCTTCTATCCCATTTATCTCATCCATAGCCTAAAACCTTATCCTCCATATATCTTTTCTACTATCTCCCTTCCATTACCCTATTAACATCTTTGAGCATACCTTTCTATGGTCTTGGCTTATCATAATTTCTCCTTCCAATAGGAGCACTATTCAAATTGAAAAAGGCTTGAATTATTTCCAAAATCTCTAAAAATCCAAAAAAAAAAGAAAAAAATGTGCCTCGGTGAAAACTTGGAAAGAGGCACCTTGGTAGTAAAAGTAAAGATAAATAAATTCATCCTATGGTGAAAACCACTTCTTGTGGCACCTTGGACAAGTACCATGATGAAAACCTGGCAAATAGACGTAATGCACAATACTTCCATAATCCATCTATTCCATCTTTCCTCTTTGATCTTGACACTATTGAGTTATTTGCGATCATTGGTTATCTTATCCACCAAGATTCCTATCATGATCCTTCTTATCCCAAGTCACTCACTCATAGCCTCCATAATGAGCTTTTACCTTACTATGATTTCTTATCACTATCCTATCCACTTGATCCCTTGGTCTTGATCAAAAGAAAAAAGAATATGGTTCGTAGAGGCCTCTTGACATATCCACTCTTTTGGATTACTTTATTCCATGAAATCATGCTATTTCATTCATTTACTTTCATTGATTATCCAAAACCCAATTCATATGGCTATCTTACATTTTCCCTAGCTTGGGTACTCTTAGAGAGCCAGTACTTGATGATCACTTTCACTCACTTCATACTTCTTGCCTATTCATCTCTACTTATCCACTAGCTTGCTACTACATCTTGTCCTACACCTTGTCAAACACTAGAACAAAATGATATCATCCTACTTGAGAGCTCGTAAGTTCCAAAAAAATTCTTAAAATTTGAAAATGTTATGAAAAAGTCTAAAAATTGTAAAAAGTCTTGAAAAAAATTATTATCTTGGCAAAAACCTGTAATAGGCACCTTGGTGATACTAAAAACATTTGAAAAAACTCAAAAATACAAAAAAAAATTAAAAACAAAAAATCGAAACAAAAAGAAAAAGAAAAAAAAAAGTGCCATTGATGGAAACTTGGAAACAAACATCATGGTAGCAAAAATAGAATTTCTTCCAAGAAGGTGAAAACCTAGTAAATAGGTGCCTCTTGTTTCCAATGCTATATCTTATAGCGCATCTTTAGGCTCATGTACAATTGCTTTCCTACTTTAGTTTGCTACTTTTGCTCATGTATCGATGGATTAGATCTTGTCATAACTCGAGGGCAATACCCTACAGTGTCATAGGAATCTCTCGCGACAGTCACCAGTTGTTCTAACTACGTTTGCTTACTGTCGCTAGTATCACTTTTTGAGATTCCTCTCATGGATAATCTTTCTTGCATTAGTCACCATTTATTCTAACTACATCTACCTACTGTTACTCATGTCACTTTTGAGATTCCTCTTATGGAAGATCTTTAAAGCATCAGTCACTAGTTGTTCTAACTGCATCTACCTACTGTCACTTATATGCATGAATATGTGGCCTCTATTTAACACACAAACTTCAACATGGTCCTTATATGCAGATTCATCCTGGAATGAACATGATATTGTTCACCCAAGAATAGTCCAGCAAGGTGACCTGTTGCCTTCTATCTAAAGGGATTTTTCTTATTAAATATCCTTAGATTCGAGGTGTAAGCAAATAGACCCTCTAGGAACAAAGGATTTGAATGCAGTTAATCTAAATGAATGTGCAAAGTAATCTAGAATGATTATGCAACTAATTTAAGAACTTGTAAAGGAAACTATATTAAATGTATGCATATTAAGAGCTAAATGAAATTAAGCTAAGAATGTAGAGATATGAGGATGTATGAGCTAAACGAGTATGAAATGCAACAATAATTCGATATCAATTCAAATCAACTTTTTGTAATGAGGAATTATGAGTTCCTTAAATAGAATTTGCGAGCATGTTCAATTCAAAAAAAACTAGAAAGCATGATGTGAGGATCAAGAAATGAGATTGCTTCCAAAATTGATGATATGAAGATCAACTGATAAGCTTTTAAGGACCATCTCTAGAACAGAGCTTAATCGCAAGGAATCCAAGCAAGATACCTAGATACCCAAAATTGATAAGCATTTTAAAGGTTTCCTTTAGAACAAAGTTTTAACCTTTAAGGATCCAAACAGATCGTCTAGATACCCGAGATTGATAGCATTTAAAAGATCATCTCCAGAATGGAGTTTAACCTTTAAGGATCCAGATAGAACACCTAGATACTTGAAATTAATAAGCATTTTAAAGGTTTCCTTCATAAAAAAGTTTTAACCTTTAAGGATCCAAACAAATCATCTAAATACTTGAGATTGATAGCATTTAAAAGATCATCTCCAGAATGGAGCTTAACCTTTAAGGATCCAGATAGAACACTTAGATACCTAAAATTGATAAGCACTTTAAAGGTTTCCTTCAAAACAAAGTTTTAACCTTTAAGGATCCAAACAGATTGTCTAGATACTTGAGATTGATAGCATTTAAAAGATTATCTCCAGAATAGAGCTTAACCTTTAAGGATTCAAATAGAACACCTAAATACCTGAAATTGATAAGCATTTAAAAGATTATCTCCAGAACAGAGCTTAACCTTTAAGGATCCAGATAGAACACCTAGATACCTAAAATTGATAAGCATTTAAAAGATTATCTCCAGAACGGAGCTTAACCTTTAAGGATCCAGATAGAAAACCTAGATACTTGAAATTGATAAGAATTTAAAAGATTATCTCCAGAATGGAGCTTAACCTTTAAGGATCTAGATAGAAAAACTAGATACCTAAAATTGATAAGCATTTAAAGGAATATCTCCAGAACGAAGCTTAATATTTAAGGATCCAGATAAAACACCTAGATACCTGAATAAGATCCAATGATGAGTTGTAGAATCATCCCCAGAACAAGGTTTGATCCTTAGGAGTCGAGGTTTAGACTATCTTGATACCTATAATTGACTAATGACCAAATGGAATAGATGACAAAGATGCCAGAAAGAGGGAAACAAGATGCCCCTAGTGGTGTCATAAGATGGACACAAGGTGCCTTGAGTAATAAGGATTCAATGATGTAATCATCTTGCCCCCATGGGAGTGAAATCAAAAGATGACACACCAGAAATACGATATAAGGAAGAAATCCAAGATTGTGTAAGATGGAGAAGAGATCATAACGATCTGAAGAAAATTGGAAGTCAATCCAAAGTGATTTCAAGGTACAAAAGACCAAGTTTGACCAGAAGTTGACTAGAATTTTACCAGAATTGGCCATGGTTGACTTGAGTTGACCATTTTCAAAATGGATTTTGAAAGTATGGAGAACTTTGAGTTGACAAGATTCCCATAATCAATAAGTACCAAAAAAAATTGGGTTGCACAAGCGTTCGATCGTGTCAGTCCCCAAAATTTTAAAATTCATTTTTGAGGCACTGAGGGGTGTTAGATTTTGAATTTGATCCAAAAAATGGATTCAGAATGGTCAAATTAGCTAGGGGGTGATTTTTGCAAAAAATTGGAGCACTTTAGAAAATTAGGTCAATAGCTATATAAGGGCCCAAGGGGTCATTTTCAAATCATTTGTGCATTTTGTCTTTTGTGAATAGTAGCTTTGAGAGGAAGATGCTAGTGAACATGAAAGATCATCATTTTGAGCAATCCTGATGACACAGTTAGCCGATAGACTATGGACCTCTGGTGAGTCATCGATATTCCAGCTTCCTACTTTCATTTTCATGCATTTTGATGTCATTTATTGCATTTTTTAGCATGTTTTAGGAAGGTCAAATCAGTCTTCATGCGAGACTATCCTTTCTTGTGCGAAGACATTCTCTTCTTGTGTGAAAAAATAAGATCCTCTATTTCTTTGCGTACGTCGGTGGTTTTTCTTGCGTGGGAGATACCCACCTTTAGCGCGAAGAATGAGAAATTTTGCTCAATCTTTGCGTGGAAGACTTTCATTCTTTGCACGATGAAGAGATTTCTCGCACGAAGAAATGAAACTTTGTGTGAGATCTTTACATCTTCACATGAGATCTTGAGATCTTTGCGCGAGATCTTGAGGTCTGTGCACAAAAATCCATGACAACGGAGTTGAAATGTTCATTTTTGTGTGTGGAATTTGCATTTTTGTTTGCATTGTTCTACCATTTTGACCTGGTATTGATCATTTGCTTGTCATTTTTGTTTGTGTGTGTGAAAGAAGTCTTTGATGATGTGTCATTCAGATCACATTATCCACCATATGGAGATTTTTTGCAGAGTCTTAATGATGCTAATAGGGCACATATTACTAGATTGGGCTTATCTTCTCTATGCTAGATCCCAACAGTGCTAGTGAATCATGGCCTGCTCACAGCCTTGGTGGAGCATTTCCATTCATAGATGAATACCTTTCACCTGCCAGTGGGGAAGATAATTATCACCCTAGAGGACATATGGAGGATACTAAGGATCCCATTCCATGGAGCTTGTGTGATATATGATGTGGTGCCTTGAGCAGGTATAGAGGCACTGTCTATTATGTTTGAGAGAGAGCTACAGAGGGGTCGAGCCATCAGTTGGGATGAGCTTGTGCACATGTATGGGCGGATACACAAACTAGCATTAGTGCTGGTGATATTTTTGAGCTGCTTTTTAGTGCCAAACAAGGGGCAACATGGCTTAGACTATTGTTGGGGAGTCATGCTTCAACAGATGGTAGAGGCCCCTGAGATATTTAGGTGGGGTCAGTGCATGTTGGCCCATATGTTCCATGGGAAGAAGAGTATGGTAGCAAGAGTCTATGTTTTACAGATCTGGGCATGGGAGCATCTTCTCATATGTAGGCCCATTCATGAGGATGCCCGAGAGCCTATGGAGCCGTATATCTGTAGGTATTGGGGTCACATTACCCAAGTCTTCCTGGGTAAGACAAAGCACTGGCAGACTTGTCTCGATGACCTGGTCTCCATCGTATGGTGGCCATGGCTAGAGATGGATGATTGGGATGACGCCCTGAGGGAGCTGGGCTAGATGTTTTGTTCACGGCCACTGTTAGGCCAGACATCACAAATCATAGAGTAGTTCATGATTTCACAGGTGTGGCAACAGTATGGCCGACCATAGGACATATCAAAGGAGTAATGCACCTACGCCAGACTGGCAAAGGATGTAGAGCGAGGGTGGTCCCCACGACTGGACCCAGGCCAAACCATGATAGATGTGCACAACTTGGTTGTGACACAGTGGGACTATCTCCCCGACATTGCAGATGCAGGGATGACGCCTGCATACTAGGCATATTTGATCAGTCATCCGTTCTCACGATTCATAGACCCAGTGGGGAGAGCAGGGTAGGGTCAGAGATAGGTACCTCTGCAGTAGGACATACCTCAATAGCAGGAGCAACCACAACTAGAGGTTCAACACTAGGCATAGCAGGTACAAATTCCCCCACATTAGATGGGGTCAGACATAGGTGCAAGTTGCAGTGGCACATCGTAGGGTCAATGACAAAGGCCAAGGACAAAGGAGCAAGCACCACCACAGGAGGTACCATCATAGCAACAAGCACCACTATAGCAGTAGGCACCTAAGATACTGGATGAGGATATGCCTGATTAGCCTGTCATTGGGACACATGACATAGTGCAATGCTACTAAGAGCGGATTCGTCAGGCCTCCCAACAATTGGGAGAGCTATAGATATAGGTAGCTATCCATGACACACATTTGGTGGAGCAGCAGTAGGGGATCAATCGATGGAGAGAGCACGCTGAGACTACTGAGAAGAGAGCAGAGATGCTGAAGGACAAGGTTCACTTATAGTTAGCCTCGACAGCATACTATTTTGCTACATATTCGATAGTGGTACCTGATGAGGCTCTGTAGGTACAGTGGTTTTCTCAGTATGCAAAAGAGTCGGGAGGCACATGACCTCCTGCGAGACCTGACATGCCACCACCACCTCCTCTACCTACTGCTCCTACTCGTGCTCCTCCTAGAGATGAGAGTACATGATAGAGTTAGATCCTGTGAGCCTGGCTCATGATTTTGATCACTGGCTATGTATTGATTGGTGTGCCAGCACCATTTTGTATCATTTTGATCGATAGCACTCGAGTAGTGCCCATTTTTTTACTGACCCATTTATATATATATATATATATATATATATATATATATATATATATATATATATATATATATATATATATATATATATATATATATATATATATATATATATATATATATATATATATATATATATATATATATATACATGAGATTTTGAGCTAAGTATTATCATGTACATGTCATTGTCTGTGTCTAATTCACTTTGATGTACATGAGATGTTAATGTGATGATTATGAGATGTATGTTTTACTTTGTTATGATGTAATTATGAGTATATGGATGCAATGCATATCGAAATGGACTGACATCTCATGTAGTGTTGTGTGTTTTTCTTGACAGTGACAAGTATTCCATTGAAGAGCGCAAATCAGCGAACCAAATGCTTGTGCAGCTGTGGAGAAACTTGATATGCTTGAAGATGCCCCCAATATTTCATCACACAAGGGAGAAATGGAACCACAACCAAATTGCGTGCTTATGCAAGTGAAGCATGTAATGCAAGACTTATGTTAAATGCAAACCTAGGTCTAGTTACCGAGCCTCGACAATTTATCATCACTGGATATAGAATAAAGCTCGTATGTTATACAATTTCAAGTGAGATTGTAATCATGGGAATATGAATAGACCATACATTATAGGTTTATCGAGATTAAATGTAAGCATTCGAGGCACAAGAAGCCAAAATGAGCAAAACATTTGTCCCTTTTAATATAGCAAGTTAACATAAGCATCAAAGCATAAATGCTAGGATGACTAAAATGTTACTTGCATGATAGGCACACCAAAAACACAAGAGATCCATCTTATGCTAAGTATTTAGTAAGTATTCTGTCTGCAATGACCTTTGCGTTCATAACCTAAGATAGAAATGTGCTAGGTATACTCGCAGTGACCCGTACATTCACTTAAGAGGAAAAGTATCAGAATGTACTGTAGCATGAAGAGTTCACTCCAACAGACAAGGAAAAGTACCAACGTTATAGATGTACTTGTATAAAAGGAGTCGAGGTACACCCAACCATCCAATGCGAGATGGAGGCTCTTATAGCGGACACCCCTTTTATAGGAATATGTCAACTAATTGGAACTAAACCATGGGTAGAAAGTGAAGAAAAGATCATGCCCCCAGTCATTACTTCTCTAATCAGAAATGACATCATAGAGTTGCTTGAAGGGACATGATAAAGCGAAAACAAAGCAAACAAAGAAAAGAAAAAAAAGCTCAACATATCTAAACAAGTATGTCATTTCAAAACTATTATTTGTCATGGGATTGATGTTAGTGTTAGTGTCTAGAACATGTTTGGAAGAAATCTCTTTAGTAGGGTGACAACAGTAGGCAGACATAGTCATAATGACTAGTGACTGAGGTCAAAGAGGAAACTTCAAGGTGAAGAACCTAGGAGGACTAAGTGATAGTAGATAGACACAGCTAGGATGACTGGTGACTGATACAAAAGAGATCTTCCATAAAGGAATCTAGAGACATGACCCAAGCAATAGTACACAGACATAGCTGAAACAACTGGTGACTATTGTGAAAGATATTCTATGAGGAGAATCTTGAAAAGAGTGACACTGGTGATAGTAAGCAGACATAGCCAGAATGATCGGTGACTATCATGAAAGAGATTCTATGAGGAAAATCTCGAAAGGAGTGACATTGGCAACAATAGGTAGACATAACCAGAATGATCAGTGATTGTCATGAAAGAGATTCTATGAGGAGAATCTCGAAAGGAGTGACACTAGCGATTGTAGGTAGACATAGCCAGAATGATCGGTGACTGTCGTAAAAAAGATTCTATGAGGAGAATCTTGAAAGGAGTGACACTTAAAGGGGAATGCCCCCGAGCTGTGAGAAGACTCAATCCATGGATACATGAGCAAAAGTAGGAAACCAAAGTAGGAAAGCAGAAGCATGAAAGTGATTGTACAGAATAGCTAGAAGATGTACTACAAGATGGAGCATTGGGAACAAGAGGTGCTTGTTTACCAAGGTTTCACCTTCTTGGTAGGATTTTCCTTTTTTTGCTACAATGATGCCTATTTCTAGGTTTTCACCAATGGCACTTTTTTTGTTTTTCAAATTTTTTGGTATTCTTCTCTTTTTGATTTTTTTGTATTTTTGAGATTTTTCACTTTTTTTGGTGTTACCAAGGCGCCTATTGCTAGGTTTTCACCAGGGTAACAATTTTTTTTAGGACTTTTTCTAATTTTAAAGATTTTTTTCAAGACATATAGATATGTACAAAGAGCTAACTGATATTAGATCAACTGTAAAACCGCTTCAGGTGGACAGTGTTGATAGGTTCTTTGAGCACTTCTCCTTCGGTTTTGGAAAGCTCATAGGTGCCAGATCCATATACTGTGGTAATGATGTAAGGATCGAGCTAGTTCGGTTCAAACTTTCCTTTTTGGACTCATTATTGTTGATTCTTTGGGTTCTCTCTTAGGACAAGATCACCCAGCTGGAAATCACATGGCTTGACCCTCTGATTGTAGCTTCTTGCCATTTGTTGTTGATATGTTCATAGATGATCACATGCCACTTGTCGACGTTCATCTAATAACACAAGCTCTTGAAGTCGAGTTGTCTTGTAGTCATCATCAGTAATAAGGCCCTTCATAGAGATTCTCAAGGTAGGAATATTGACCTCTACTGGAAGCACAACATCTGCTCCATACACCAAAGCAAAGGGATTCATGCCCATTGGAGTTATGATGCTTGTCTTATATGCCCACAGGGTTGGATTAATCTAGAGATGATAGTCTCTCCTTGATTTGCTGACTGTGTGATGAATAATTTTGAGGATCACCTTATTGGATGCCTTCACCTGGCCATTACCCTGGGGGTAATAAATGGAAGACCAATGTTGTGTGATTTTGAATTTCTTGCATAGTTCCTTAAGGTCTTTGTTCTTGAATTGTCCTCCATTTTTAGTAATGATTGAGGATGGTACACCATATCTACAGATGATGTAGTTTGTGATAAAAAGTGCTACAGTTTTTCCATCGACAACTATGAGAGGTACTGCCTCTACCCACTTCGTGAAGTAATCTGTAGCCATGATAATGAACTTATATCCATTAGAGGAGGTTGGGTGGATCTGTCCCACCAAGTCAAAGGCCCATTGTTGAAATGACCATGTTGTAGTAGAGGGAATCAACTCTTTAGCTGGAGCATGGATCATATTCCCATGTAGCTAACATTGCTTGCAGGATCTAGCATACTTGATAGCTTCTTGCTCCATTTTAGGCCAATAGTAACCAGCTCTAAGGAGTGTACAAGCTAGTGTCAGGCCATTGGAGTGAGATCCACAAATGCCCCCGTGAACATCAATTAGTGCACGTTTGGACTCTTCAAGTTCTAAACACCTGAGGAGTGTTTCGTTGAGACCTCTCCTATATAGATCATCAAAAATATTGACATAATGCGAAGCATTATAGATTAGGTAATGTTTCTCATTTTTGGCCAAACCTTTCAGAATGGTTTGGTTGTGGAGATAAGAATAAATGTGATGGTAGTGGGATGATTCTTGTCCAACAGTAGAACAGATCATCTTGGAATCAGGGGTATAATAGGCTGGGTAGTGTAACACTTCCACCAAGAATTCATGTCAGAGGTCATTCTCACGCCTCTATAGTAGGGAGGCCAAAGTAGCCATGGCATTAGTCACTTTATTATCTACTCGTGGAACTTGCTGGAAGGTGATGTGTGCAAAATAGTTCTTTAAGTCATCAACCATGTGCTTGTAAGGAATTAGTTTCTCATCCTTTGTTTGGTACACATCATTAACCTAGTTGATGACAAGCTAAGAGTCACCAAAGATGTCTAACTGATCCACTCTCCATTCGGCTGCAATTTTCATGCCATTGATCAAAGCCTCGTATTCAGCAATGTTGTTTGTACAAGGAAACATAATCTTGTACGCTTTGGGAAATGAGTATCTCTGTGGTGTAATAAAGAGTAATCCAACACCTGATCCTTGTTGTGTGAAGGACCCATCAAAGAACATAACCCATGTGTGGTGCATGAGTTTCATAATTGACTCATTTGGAAAATCAATGTTCATTGGCAGAAGACTCTGTATGGGTGCATTGGCTAGCTGATCTGCAATTTCCTATCCTTTGATAGCCTTGTGTTCAACGTATTGAATGTCAAACTCACTGAGTATGATAACCCATTTGGCCAATCTTCCTATGAGAGCTGCTTTACTGAGCAAGTAATTTAGTGGGTCTATTTTAGCCATGAGCCATGTAGTGTGGGCAAGCATATAGTGTCTCAAATTCTGGGAAGCAAAGACAACTACTAAGCAAGCTTTCTCAATAATGGTATAGTTCTTCTCGTAAGAAATTAGTGTCTGATTCAAATAATAAATAGTATTTTCTTTTTTGTCATTATCTTCTTGAGCCAATAGGATTCCCAGAGATGTTTCAGTTGCTAAGATGTATAAAAGCAAAGGCTTCCCATGGATAGGAGGCATTAGGATTGGCATATTGATAAGATATTGTTTGATCTGTGTTAAGCTTTGCTTACAATCTTGGCTCCAATTGAATTTCACACCCTTATGTAAAGTCTTTGTGAACGGTTGTGATCTATCTGCCAATTTTGAGATAAACTTGCAAATGGATTAGAGCCTTCCCTGTAGCCCTCTCATCTGACTGATGTTCTGAGGTGGTGGCATGTCCATTATTGCTTGTACTTTCTCTGGATCTACCTCAATTCCTTTTTCACAAACAATGTATCCTAGCAACTTTCCTAATGTGACACCAAATGCACATTTCTTAGGATTGAGTCAAAGACTAAATTTTTCCATATGATCTAGGATGGGCCCCAAATCTTGTAGATGAGTATTGTGTTTAGCACTTTTGACCAAGGTATCATCAATGTAGTCCTCCATGGTTTTATGCATCACGTCATGGAAAATTGTAGTAACAGCTCGCTGATATGTAGCACCAGCTTTCTTCGAGCCAAATGGCATTACATTCCATCAAAAGGTTCCCCATGCATATGTGAAAGACATTTTCTCTTGGTCTTCTGGGATAATTTTTATCTGATTATATCCAGAAAAACCATCCATAAGTGAGTACATCTCATAACCAGCCATCATGTCCACAATCATATCAATATTATCCAAGTTAAGATCACAGAAGTTTGTACAAACCCTGATAGATTTATTGTGTTTGGAAACTAGAACAATATTGGATATCCATTCAGCATAATGAATTGCATAGATGAAACCAGCTTTTAGAAGTTTCTCCAGTTCCACTTTGACGAGTAATGCAACATGAGGATGCATTTTTTGAAGCTTCTATTTAATTGGTTTGATACCTGGTGCTATGAACAAGTGATGCATAATAAGATCGGGATCCAATCCTGGCATGTCAGAGTATGTCCAAGCAAAATTTATTTTCTTTTCTTTGAAAAAGGCAATGAATTCTTCCTTTTCTTTAGGTGACTGTGACTGTGCCAGATGTATCATATGAGGAGGTTCTTCTATGCCTAGGTTAATTGGCTAGGTTAGCTCTATCAACACTGATGATCTCTCCTGAAAGTGAGTGGGAAGTGCATCAAATATCTCATCTGTTGGTGCCTCAGAGAGGTCTTCACCCTTGGATACATCTTTTGTTTTTATTTTTTTGGGTTTCGATACTGCCATAATGTGGTTTTCACCATCAGACCTTTTACATTTTTTCTTTTTAATTGTATGACTGAGATATTTGATGTTAGCCTCAGTCATGTTGACACTCTACCTATTGGTGGAAGATGTTACAGGTTTGATGAAATTTAGGTAACAGGTGAGAGCATAGTCATTTTGGAACATGGGGACTTCATTAGATGTTTTAGGGTTCTAGTCTATAAGCTTCGGATGTGTGAGTGAGAGAGTGGTGGCTAGTTCAATTGCATTTATAGTATAGTCATTAAGTGCATGGACCAACAATTTGAGACCTACAACGAATTCATCCACAGATGTGTTCGAATGCCTCTGAGTATGAACATCAGCAATTGATGACTTTAGGACACTAGTTGGATCAGACCCATGCAACCTAACCCTAGATGTTTCACCTGCTTCAATTTGATTTTCATAGACATGCACTTGGTCAATATCTTTATCAGTAGTCACTTTTGAAAGAGAGTCAAACTCATATTCTTTAGAATCAGTGCTACATGGTGAGAGACTATAGAACTCCCCAATAGTGATAGGGACATACTCACCTTCATCCTCTAGGTTCTTACACAAATACTCAATACAGAATGGCTGACTAGATTTTCCCTTTTTTGAATAATATTTGAGTTTCTCAATATTGTCCTCAGAAGAGTCACTAGTATCATCCATAGTACTAACACGTGGCACAAAGTCATCTAGCTCAGTGAAGAATTTAGCCAGATCATGAGGAATAGGATGAGCATAGGAATCCTCATCTTCAGATTCTTCCTCTTGAGTATCTAACTCAACTTGTGACTCATCTCCAGATGAACTCTCAAGTGTTGATATGAATTTATTTGGTCCCAAATGGAAAGGAACCTTCTTAAATCCTAGGCTAGCTATATCACTATTGCTTTGAGCTGTTGCTTTGATAGGATCAATTATGCCATTGTTATTGCACCCAATAGGGCCAGTTCCCTTGTAACCAAAATGTTTCATAAGCCTAAGACGAGGCCCATATTTATTAGGAGTGATTTCTTGAGCTTGCTCTGTTAAGTCTATTGGAGCCTCTTCCCTATAAAGCCATGCTACAATGGCTCTATTTTCACTTTCATCCTCTAAGGACACTATAACCTTAACAAAAGTGCCATTATTCTTGGTTTGAGGTGTCAGTACAAATGACTTCTTTGCCTCTGAGGGTCTCCTGTAATGACGAGGAGATTTTGGAAGAGATGTCAATGATAGCACTAGTTCAATGTGATACTCTGCCATGCCAGTTTCTTTCAATTTGAGTGACTGCTTGATTTGTTTCAGCGTATTGTCATGATAATTAGTGGATTCACAGTTAGCAAGGGCAAAAGTTTCAGCAGCCTTGAGCATATTGCAGGTGTAGCTAGAAGTGACAAGAATAGTAACTTCGGAGCCATGAAATGGGAACTTGATACATTGGTGGTATGTGGATGGCACATCATGCATCTCATGTATCCATGGCCATCCTAACAGAATGTTGTAAGCCAAGGGAATCTCAAGCACCTGACAGGTGACATCCCTTTCTACAGGACTGATGCAAATGGGTAAAACCACAAGACTTAGAGACTTTCGTTCCACTTTGTCATACGCTTTGATAGTGATCTTATGTCAAGGGTCAATAGAGTCCTGAGAATAATTCAATTGTTTAAGGAAGGCATCAGAGACAATATTCAAGCTGACGCCATTATCGATGAGTACCCGACAAACACGTGTCTGATGGATCATAACCTCGATGTGTAGTGCTTGATTGTGTGGGTGACTTAGTGAGTTATCATCCTCCTTGAAGAAGGTCATAAGATAAGGCGACTTTAGGTGACCTATTATGGATTGAAATCACTCAAGATCAAGATCTTGAGGAACATTTGCCTCAGCGAGGGCTTTGTCCAAAATTTTCCTGTGAGCAGGCAAGATTTTAAGTAGCTCAAAGATGGAAATCTGAACATTCGTTCATTTCAATTGATTAAGAACACTATAACTGGTTGCTATCGAGTTCGTTGTGGGTTTTGCACCTTTTCCAGATAGACCAACAAGGGTTGTGTCTTTGTGTTGTTTAAGATCGAAAGTAGGAGGGGCAGAGCCTTTGAGCACCAACTTGGCGTGAGAGCGAGTGACAACATTAGCACAGTGTTGCGAGGGCATATTATCCATTGTGTTGAGAGTAGGGCCCCTCAAGAAAAATGGTGTCTTAGGTTTGTTGTTATCTTATTTTCCCTTAATGGTGATAACATTGTAGTATTTAGAATCCACAGGTTCAACCATGTTAATCACATTGTCATCATTAGAATATGCATAGTTGACCTTATTGTTGGGTTGTGGTTTCGAAGTCTCTCCCTTTTCATAAGTTGGGAAAGGTTCTTTGAATTCCTTGTGATCTGAGCTTTTGTTATGTCTATCTACCACAAGATCACCAACATCAATCATGTCCTAGACTTTATGGCACAAGTTTATGCAGTTGCTAGTTTTGTGTCCCTTATTTTGGTGATACTCACAGAATGAGGTTTCATTCCACCATGGTGGATGTGGTTGTGGATCATAGGGATGAGGATTATCTATTGGTGAAATAAGCTTATGTTGTAGCAATTTTTTGTAAACCACATCCAAAGGTTCTCCCAAGGGTGTATACTCTCACTCGGGGCATGTTGCCCATGAGTTTCTTGGTTTGTTCCCAAATGTCTTATTGTCAGGAGGAGGTTTCTTAGTGTTTTTGGCTGCTTTGAGGCCATCTATGAGATTAAATGCCGCTTTAGTAGGTTTGGGTGTGACATTGTCAATGACTCCATCATGTACAATTTCTCGATTCTTGTTGACATGTTTGGTATTATCCCTGCTAGAAGTGGAACCTTGTTTTATGTCCCTCTGAAGAGTGAGTTCACCTTTCTTGACCATAAATTCCTTGATATGGATAGCCTGTGTGAACATGTCTTCAAAGGTACATGGAACTTGAAGTTGGACTCTATATTCAAAATCAGGTAGGAGGTTATTAGTGAAAATGTCAAGCTTTTCATCTCTGGAATTTTGCAGGAATACTTAGTGTACAGTTGTCTCCACCGTTGGAGGAATGTGAGAAAAGGTTCTCCAACTTTATGCTTAAGGTTGCATAAATCTTGAATGTTGATAAGATGTTGAATGTTATGAGAATACTGCTGAACAAATAAGTTGGCAATTTCATCAAACGTCTTAATACCGGTAGGTAAATGTGAAAACCACTCTAAAGCCTGACCACCTAGTCTTCTAGGGAATAAACATATGAGGTATGTTTGATCATGTATAAACTCCATAGGCAAAGCAACAAATTCCTGCAAGTGATCTTGGGGATCAGTGGTACCAAAGTACTTGTCATACTTGGGTAGCTCTATGCCTCGTGGGAAAGGCAACATGTTAACACTTTTGTCAAATGGGAATGGACAAAGAGCATCCAATGTGTATTTTTTTTGGGTTTCTATTTCTCATGCATTATCTGAGCCAATTGGTCTTGCATAATTTTCAATTACTTTTGGAGTTTAGAAGTCTTAGTTTCTTCTTTAGGTGTGATAATATTTTTCACATTGAAATGAGAGGGAAACTTTGCTCCCTCTTGGGCAAGTTTGAGAAAATACTTTTCTTTCTCTTCATTGAGTAGGATTCCCATGACCTTTTGAAATTTTTTGTCTCTTTGACATTTTTCTATGTGTTCAAGGGGTATTTCCACCTCTTCCTATTCCTCATCAGTGTCATGGCTTTTCTCTTTCTCTTTGTCATTCCTAGGTGGTTCTTGATGTCTACTATGACTACGATGTTTAGGTTCACAATTAGTCATTGTAGGAACGTGTTCAGTTTCAGTGTGTTGTGTTTTGAAAGGTCCTTTGAAAAAAGAGTCAAACATCATGTTTGGTGATATAGGACCTCTACCTGTCTCAGTATCCTCTTGATACAAAGGATTCCTAATTTGTTGTAGGTTTATGGAAAATGTTTGTTGAATTCGAGGTGACCTAACAGGTGAGGGAGATCGTGAAGATGCCTCACTAGCCGAACTAGATACAAATTGTGTAACAAAAGGTAAGTGACCTCTAGTATGATTACAACCCCTAGCATGACCTTACTTAAGTCTATGAGGATAAAACATGTTGCCATTCCTAGTTGCGATAATCATAGACAAGGACAAGAAGCAAGAACCTAGACAAGGACTGCACTAAGACTAAGTCTCGGTAGGATAAGACAAGAATGTTGTATACTAAGGCACGAGTAGTCTAATTTGAAGGCTAGAATAGCCAAAGGTTATGACTATTGTAACACAAAGTATGACAAGAATTAAGGAACAAGAATCCAGAGAAGCAAAAGATAAGACTAGTCAAAATGCGGATCACAAATCTTTGGTTGAGCTAAATGCCACTATTCAGGACTGTGTATAGATAGAGAAGAGACAACTCTGTGTAGGAAACTGACTAGGTAGAGATCGCAGATTGGTCAAACAAATTGATTTGACAATTTTAGAGCAATATTTCATGTGAAAATTTTCTCTAAGCTGTGTGAGGAAGTTCACCAGGCCGTGCGAAGACTCATGACAGTAATTTAATTTCTTACGAAGACTTTCTGTGGCTCGCATGAAGAAGTGGTAGGACAACTAAGATAGTGGCAAGATCTCGCTCGAGTATACACAAGATCTCACATGAAGACCTGAATTGGCTCATGTGAAAAGATGAATTATCATGCGAGAAAGTACAAGTCTATGTGCAAAAATTAGGACCAAATTAACAACAACATTGGATTTTGAAGAGATTTTTAGACTGTTCAGACAAATTGGACAGATTTGTCAGACAAATTTGATTGGACAGATAGTGAGGTTAATAGTAAGACATTTGGATAATGTTTCAAGATTCAATCAAGGCAATGTATTTGAATAAGACAGTGGGAAGCAAGTAGTAGTCGAAAATAGTACTATCGAGGGCAAAGCAACTTGACAGGATAGGGAAGTCTTGACCTTTGTTTGTTGTAGACAGTTTTGGACTTGTTTATGACTCGAGAACAAACATGCTTTTATCCCTAAAAAAAAATTGGTAGAGAAGGCAAAACCTTTGTTCCACATCTTATGCACATGTGTGTACCTCACATAGTCGTGTCACCCCCTAGAGGGCGCCCATGTTTTTGGTATATTCAAAGGACTCAATAGTATAGGCTGAACAAGCACCCTTGTGGTAGGGGACAAGCGCGTATACCACCTTCAAACATCTAGTAGCATGCCTATGGTGAGTTCTACAGGAGAGATTCTTCCCCCTCCTTGCACAAAGATTATGCCTCCTTTTGGAGGTGAACCGAATGGCTTCTAACTACAAGGTTTTTACTTGGCTTCTATTCATATTAATTCTCAGTGGCTCCGCAAGAAAAGTTGAGACCAATAGCCCACACTAGCATCTGAAAGTGCACACTACTTACTTAACAAGCTAGGGGTCGGTGCCAACCAGTGCAAAGACAAAGATTCCCCTTAATATGCGATATCAAGAATCAAGGGAAAGAAATTAATCCAGCTTTGGAGTCTTTTGCTCTACAAATCATCTTGATTATAGTGAGTTGGAATCTCTGATTAAAGGAGTGTGCTCACTTGGGTCATTCTTGGATGTTGGATCACTTTGGAAGATCCTCTAAAGGATTGACTCGGACTGGTGGTTTGATCGCAACGGTCAAAGTTTCTGATTTCTCCCAAGGGGAAAGAGCATACTCCTCTACCTTAATTTCTCACCCAAACACACAAAACAGGTTAATTACCAACTTAGCTTAATCAATATAAACTCATTCTTCTTAAAGATTTTGATTCTCTCAAAAGGAAACCATTATCTCATCATATAAAATAATTAGCACTAGAGAACCACTAAGCTGCTTGCCTTCTTCAGAATGTCATCTTTCAAAAGTGTCTAGGTTTCTGATTCACCCTTGGTCATGACCTCCAAGTGGTGAAGAGAATAATCCCCAATTCTTCTATCTTACACCCTAGGAAGTTCACAAGCCCCTAATTAATCTATGTTTTGAAAGCAATAAATAAGACATGCTATTTTGTGGGTTTTAAAAATGGTCTTTGTCAAACGTATCTTAGGCAATCATCCTACAAGAAAACTATTTGTCCATGTTTGAGTGGGTTGTATAAGGAATCTTTGACAAATCATCTTGTAGACAATAGTTAAGCTACAGAAAATTAGAGAAATAGAGCAACACAGATTTTGAGAAAAGTACGTTAAGGAAATTGAGTAAATTACAAAGTAAAAAATGCTTGAAATAGAGGCTGCTGTTACAAGATCTCATGCGCGATCTCTAGTAGAGCCGTGCGAAATCCTTTTACAGCCTGCATGAAGAAATAAGGCACCGTGTGAAGACTTGCGCATTCAGGCACTTTCTAGTGCGAATCAAAAAGAATCTTCATGCGAAAATTCATAATCCTTGCATGAAAATGGATTATCTCATGCAAAGATTCGAGAATATATATAGAATTATACAGACATAGAGCTTGAAAATTAATAAGAAAATGTAGAGAAGGCCTGAGAAATTGATTTTCTTGGCCCCATGGTGAGCGCTAGAAATGTATGCGTGAATATGTGGCCTCTATTTAACACACACTTCAACACGGTCCTTATATGCAGATTCATCTTGGAATGAACATGAGATTGTTCACCCAAGAATAGTCTGTCAAGGTGACCTATTACCTTCTATCTAAAGGGATTTTTCTTATTAGATATCCTCAAATTTGAGGTG
This sequence comes from Cupressus sempervirens, assembly GCA_028749045.1. Classification (NCBI taxonomy): domain Eukaryota; kingdom Viridiplantae; phylum Streptophyta; class Pinopsida; order Cupressales; family Cupressaceae; genus Cupressus; species Cupressus sempervirens. Next base: position 801,627,913 of record CM053783.1, on the reverse strand, counting down.
TAAGCAACCAGACCCTCTAAGAATGAAGGATTTGAATGCAGTTAATCTAAATGAATGTGCAAAGTAATCTAGAATGATTATGCAACTAATTTAAGAACTTGTAAAAGAAACTATATTAAATGTATGCATATTAAGAGCTAAATGAAATTAAGCTAAGAATGTAGAGATACGAGGATGTATGAGCTAAACGAGTATGAAATGCAGTAGCAATTTGATATCAATTCAAATCAACTTTTTCTAATGAGAAATTATGAGTTCCTTAAATAGAATTCCTAGAATCTATCAACGGGTGAGATCAACTTGGATCGATGGTCAAGATTGAAGAAAAGATTTAGTTAAGATGGAAAATTCCTTGTGCAGGTGCAGTGAACTGTTTCTGATCTGAGTGTGATGAGCAATCAACTGAACTTTCCATGAGTGAGAGAACAAGTTAACTGGATTGATTCTAATTTTGAGAAGTAGTTCACTCAAAGTTTCCATTTAGAACTGAAGACAAGATTTAGGAAGAATATTTAATTTAATAAAATGAGATATGCTGTCATAAATACCTTTTCTATTTAATTTAATAATTTCATTTAATTAATTAGAATAAGCATATTTATTAAATTAAATAAATTTAACCCCGTAGTACATTAGCCTTAGGAGATAATTTAATTTAATAAAGTATGAATACTTTAGATTAAATTAAATTTAAATCAAATAGGTTTAATGTGGCTAATATGAGTGAGTACTATAGGGATTAAATAGGAAATATGATGAATGCATATTAGGGTTTTTTGCATCTAACAATTAAGTCAAGTAGCGACAATCAGAATGAGAATTGCCTATTAGAATAGGTGTTAGAATTTATTAGAATAGACTAGAATTGGTAATCATGGCAATGAGCCAATTTTGGGGTATTACGTCACTAGTGTCACTTTTTGAGATTCCTCTCATAGATAATCTTTCTCATGTTAGTCACCAGTTGTTCTAACTATGTCTACCTACTATCACTTCTGTCACTTTTTGAGATTTCTCTTATGGAAGATCTCTCTCACATCGGGCACCAGTTGTTCTAACTATGTCTATCTATTTTCACTCAGTTCCTATCAAGGTTCTTCTTATTTGAAGATTCCTCTTTGACTTCAGTCACTGTTCGTTCTTACTATGTTTGCTTATTGTTGTCACCTTACTGAAGAGATTTCTTTCATACAAGTTCTGAACATTGACACTTGACATCAATCCTATAACATAGAAGCTAAAACTCAAAACAATGAATTTATTTGGATGTATTGAGCTTTTCTTTGTTTTTTTTACTTTTGTTTTAATCATGTTTCCTTGAGCAACTTGATGATGACATTTTTTACTAGAGAAGCAAGGACTGGGGGCATGCTCTTTTCTTTGCTTTCTATCTGTGGTTTAGTTCCAATGATCTGAAGCATACATATGAATGGGGTGTCCACTACAAGAGCTTCTGTCTCATATTGGATGGCTGTGTGTACCTCAAATCCTTTTATATGGATAAATTAGTGAGGTTGGTTCTTCTCCTTACTTGTTGGAGTGAACTCTTTATGCTACAATAAATATTGATACTTGTCTTGCTAAGTGAATGTATGGGTCACTTCGAGTATATATGGAAAACTTCTGTCTCAGGTTATGGACACAAGGGTCGTTGCAAGTAGAAGACTTACTAATTACTTTGCATAAGAGGGATCTCTCGTGTTTCTGGTGTGTCTACATCTAAGAAACATTCTAGTCATCCTAGAGTTTATGCTTTGATGCTTATGTTAACTTGCTACATTAAAAGGGAAAAATGTTCTAGTCATTTTGGCTTCTTGTGCCTCAAATGCTTACATTTAATCCTGACAAAACTAGAATGGATGTCTTATTCATATTCCTATAATTAAAATGTTAGTAGGGATTGTATGACATCTGACATTCACTACATGCTTAGTGATAATAATTATTGAAGCTTGGTAACGAGACCTAGGGTTGTAACTAGTCTAAGGTTGCATCTAACGTAGGGCTGCATTTGCATAAGCACATAATTTTATCACTAATTTACTTGCATCCTTCGTGATGAGGGATTGTTAGCTTCTTCAAAGTATCACATTTCTTCATGACTACAAAAATGATCAATTAATCACCCTCTTGGTTAGTTTGGTTGCTCTGAACTCATTTTTGGGATCGAATTCAAAATTTGACACACTTAAACATCTCAAAACCACATTTTAAAATTTTGGGACCAACGAGATTGAATGCTTGTGTAGCCCCTATTTTTCTAATACTTTATGAATCTTGGATTCTTTTCAAATCAACTTTTCTTCAAATTTTCTAAAATTTTTAGAAAAAGTGACCTCTGGTCAACCTTTTGTCAAACTTGGTCTTTTAGACCTCAAATCCAGTTCAAATTGACTTCAAAATTTTCTTTTGATCATTCTAATCCCTTCTACATTCTTTAGAATCTCCAATTTCTTCTATATCTATCGATATACTACTCTACATCATATTTCTGGTGTGTCATCTTTCAATTTCACTCCCAAGGGGGCAAGATGATTACATCATTGAATTTGAATTTCAACTCAATCTAAATCTTATGTCCTCACTACTCAAGGCATCTTGATACTCGAGGCATTTTGCTCCATTCTATCTGACATCTATGTCATCTTTTGATCAACTGATCACACCTTATAACATTTCCAGTCAGAGTTCGATGAACAAGTATCGAGACAGTCTAGACCCTGAATGCTAAAAATCAAGCCTTATTCTAGGGATGATTCTATGACTCATGATTGGATCTTACTATCTTTTATGGACCATTATTCAGGTGTTCTATCTGGACTCTAGGGTATTAAGCTCTATTCCAGAGATAATACCAAATCCCCTAGGATTAAGCTTCAATCTGGAGATAATCCTAACTTTTTTTGAGGATCAAGTCTCGTTCTAAGGAAAATTGTATGAATCATCTTTAATCTTGTCATCTTCTAATGGACAGGTATTAGGATAGTCTAAACCCTGACTCCTATGAAATTTGACAATCTTTGTGCTAGTAACTTTGGTATCTAGGTGTTCTATTTCGATTCCCTAAGGTTAAACTTTGTTTTGGAGATAACCTTTAAAAGCTTATTAATTGGTCCCTGTATTATCAATTTCGAAACCAATCTCATTTCTTGATTTATGCTTCATACTTTTGAATTTCTTTGAATCAAACATGCTGCTCGCACATTCATTCAAAGAGGGGCAAATATAATACCCAAAAATTGGCACATTGCCATATTAACAAACTTTGGTTTATTCAAATTATTCTTAAGTCCTATTTTACTAAGCAATTCTAATTTTGATAATCACTACTTGACCTTAGTGTCAAATGCCAAAAACCCCAATCTGCATTAATCACATTATTTATTTAATTCCTAAAGTATGGACTCAAATTAGCTATATAAACTTATTGATTTAATTTAATTAAATTATGAGTGTTCTACTTTAATTAAATTAAAATTACCTCTTTAGCTAATATACAAAGGAATTAAATACATTTAATTTAATAAGATATCTCATCTTCTTAATTATTGATTTTAATTATTCAATTAATTAAAGTTATTCGATTATGAGGTCATATTCTATTTTATTAAGTTAAATATTCTTGAAAAGGGATTAACTCCTTTTATTTCTCAAAAAGGAATTAGTTAACTCCTTTTATCACTAAAAAATGAATCAGTTAACTCCTTTTATCACTCAAAAAGGAACCAGTTAACTCCTTTTATCACTCAAAAATGAATCAGTTAACTCCTTTTATCACTCAAAAAGGACTCAACTAACTCCTTTTATCACTCAAAGGCAACCAAATAACTCTTTTTTCATGAAGAAGTTTCCTTTATGATTGGATCTCCTCTTCAATCTTGATCATCCATTCTCGTTAATCTCGACCATTGATCATCTCTTGGATTCTATAAAAGAAGCTCTCCATTCCTCATTACATAGGTAGAGAGAATTTTGGAATTTGTATCGAACTTATGCTAAATTATCTACTCAATTTTCTTTCGCATTCTTAGCTTAATTTCTTACATTGTAATCTCATATTAGCTTTAAATGCATTCATTTAACATAATACATTTCTTTATTTTCTTAGGTTAACCTTGCATTCTCATCTAGATTAATCTTGCATATCTCATATAGCTTAAAATCCTTCATTCTAGAGGTTTGGTTGCCCGCTTCTCATTTTGAGAGCAAAGGCATAATCCTTTTAGTTAGAAGGCAACAGGTTGAATTGTCAAACTATTTCAAATAAACAATTCAATGTTCACTCTGGTATGGTTTCTCATATAATGATCATGTTGAAGTGTGTGTGAGGATTTGAGGCCTATATTTCACATACACAAATGTAAATACCTATCATAGAAAGAGAGAAGAAAAAGCTATGGAGGCTGGAATCCCTAGATCCATAGATGTGACTTAGGTAAAAGGGTGAATAACTAGGGCCAAAGGCTCACCTAGCTATCCAAACCACCCTACAAGAGTTAACACAATGGAAGAAAAACAACCAAAGGAGAAAAAGAGTGAAATCCTTTTATTGATTCATCAAAATATCTTCATGCATGCTTAGCTATAAGGCCTTCTGGGTTATGGCCAAATACAAATACATTCACATTCAAGGATTCAACAACAAATTCACACTTTCAGTTATGCTCTCTAATCCTCTTCAACAAAACTTTCCTAATTGTAAGCCTAAACATTGTATATATACTTGTCAAAACAACTTACAGATTATTGTAGAACATTACATAAGAGGAGGGCTAACCCAACAACGGTGTAGACACATCCCAGGAAAAGATCTTAACATAAATGTCACAATCAAAATAAATCTCACAAGTTGGCTCGTAGAAATCATGTCCAAATGCTAACACTTGGCATACACTGGTAACTTGACACATGAAGAGGCACTCGACATACACTAGGTAACTCGACACATGAAGAGTCACTCAGCATACACTGGGTAACTTGGCACATTAAGAAATTGCGACAATAACTCAACACATGAAGGAATTGCTATAGTAACTCAACACATGAAGGAATTGCTATAGTAACTCAACACATGAAGGAATTGCTAAGCACACGAAGGCTGCTAGGCACATGAAGGAATTTCTAGGCACATGCAGGAACTACTAGGCACATGAAGGCACATGAAAAAAAAAGAGCAAGATAACAAGGCAACCCAGGATGCCCCTACATCAGACAACCAGGGTTAAAAGAAATGATTCTCCTAAATAATTGAGGTGTCACAACTTGAGCTGAATCCAACTCAAATTGAGAAATCCATGAAGCATCTTCAATAGGTCTGTTCTTCCACTTCACCAAATATTCATAGTATTCTTTTCCTCTTGTGCTCTTGTCAACTCTCTAATCCAATATCTATTCAACTTCTTCAATTTTCTTTTTAGGATAGTCATTTGATATAATAACTTCATCCTCTAACTCATGATACTTATATAAATTGACAATATTGAATATAGGAGATATATCCATGTCATCAGGTAACTCAACTTCATAAGCATTACCACTCTCAAACTTCTTCAAGTTCTTACAAGGTCCAAATTTCTTCATCTTCAGCTTACTGTATGTTCCAACTGGGAATCTTCCTTTCTTCAAATAAACCATCACCTCATCACCAATTTGAAAATCATGATTTATTCTAGACTAATCAACATTCTCCTTATACTTTTGATTCCTTTGTTCCAACCTCAACTTCACTTCCTTATGCAAAGACTCCATAAAATAAATTAATTCTTCCCCTACAATGCTTTTCTTTTCTTCACAGTAACATCTCTCAAATCTAATATACCTCTAGGATGCATTCCAATAACAATCTCAAAAGGTGTCTTCCCTGTACTCCTATTCACTGAATTGTTATATGCAAATTCATCTTGTGCCAATACCATCTCTCAATTACTTGGCTTATTCCCAACTAAACATCTCAACAAATTACCCAAGCTTCTATTCACAACCTTTGTCTATCCATCTGTTTGTGGATGGAATGCAGAACTAAACTCCAACTCAGTACCCATCTTCTTCCAAAAAGTCTTCCAAAAATAACCAACAAACTTACTATCTCTATCAGAAATAATACTTCTTGGTAATCCATGCAATCTTACAATCTCTTTAAAGAAAAGTTTAGCAACATGCTCAACATTTGATGTCTTCTTACATGGTATGAAATGAGCCATCTTAGAAAATCTGTCCACTACAACAAATATGGAATCATACCCTTTCATTGTCTTAGGCAATCCAAGAACAAAATCCATACTGATGTCAGTCCAAGATTTTTTAGGAATAGTAATAGGTGTCTACAAACTAGTATTTTGACTCACCCCTTTTGCAACTTGAAAAACTCCACAACTCTTTACAAATTTCTAAACATTTTTATACATTTGTGGCCAATAATACTTTTCTTTTAGCAAACTCAATGTCTTATCAATGCCAAAATGTCCAGCTAATCCACCACTATGCTTTTTCTTAATCAGATTCAACCTCATAGAACTTCTAGGAATACACAACTAAATACCTTTGCACAACATACCTTCTTGAATGAAATACTCATCATACTTACTTATGTGATCTATCAGATTTGGTGTTCTGCACTCTCTCCACACCTCAGAAAAATTAGGATCAACATCATACAACTCTTTCATTTTGTCAAAACCAAGAACTTCAACCTTCATTTCAGTCAACGAAGAATGTCTTCTACTCAATGCATCAACAACTCTATTAGTAAATCCACTCTTATGATTAATAATAAATGTGAAACTCTGCAAACACTCAACCCACTTCATATGTCTTTGATTCAATTTATGTTGACTTCTCAAGTATTGTAAAGCATTATGATTAGTATACAGTACAAACTCTTTAGGAATCAAAAAATGTCTCCAGTTCTTCAATGCTTGGACCATAGCATAAAATTCTTGATCATACACAGAATATTTCCTTTTAGCATCATTCAAATTTTCACTAAAGAAAGCAACGGGTTTACCTTCTTGACTTAATACAACTCTTATTGCATTACCACTTGCATCACATTCAACTTGAAATACTTTGTTGAAATCAGGTAATTCAACAACCTTTTGTTTCAAAGTCTCAAAACTCTTATAAGCTCTATGTGTACACTTGAATTCCTTTTTATCTCCCCTCATTGTCTTAGTCATAGCATTACAAATAGCGCTGAAATTCTTTATAAACTTTCTACAAAAACTAGCTAAACCATGAAATGATCTGGGATTTAATTTAGTTTGTAATGAGCTAGGCCAACTTGTGGCTTAGTAGGGTATAAGTAAGGGGTTTTGGGGAGTCAGTAGGAGAAGTGATCATTCCAGCTTTAAGAAAGGGAAGAAGTGTAGATGCGAATTTTGAAGAGCTAGGGCTGTGGCTTATGAACCAGAGGATTGCTTGGTGGACCTGAGGGTAAAAGTATGGATTCTTCTTGGTGTTCTTATCTAGTTTTGTATTTGGACTAGTTGGGATTAGATTTGTAAGTTGGATCTCGTTAGATTGTGTAGAACTAATTTTGTAATTGTTGTTTGTATTTGGCCGTAACCCAAAAGGCCTTACAAATGGGTATATTGCATGTAATCAGTTATATCTATGAATAAAGAGTTGTGATTCAGTATTAGATCTTGCATTATTGTTGTTTTGTTGTTGTGTTTGTAAGGAAAATTACAACAAAAAATATAACCATTTCCACATAACCTATAATAGATTTGAAATAAATATGCAATTAAAATCCACATGCAAGAGAATAGACAACATACCTACAAAAATTGGAACACAAGATATACCTTGGGAAACCCTTATTGAGGGAAAAACCCAACCTCCAAAAGCATCCATCACCATGCATTATTCAGCAAAAACACCATTGCAATACAACCATGGAAGCCTTCAAAGGCATAGCCACAACCAAGCAATCCATGTGAACAATAATGAATCCACACATCCTATGCCATGCTTCTAACCTTCACAAATGCTCCCTTGGCTAACCTATCAAGCCTTGTTTGGCTCAACTCTTGCCTTTTTTCTGCTTTTTCTTCTCTACATACAACAACTACCCTTGTGGCTACTTATATAGCAATAAGTCCCATAAAACCACCAAGTGGTATTACATAAACCATGTGCTACCTAACTCATTGACTCCAAATTTAATATTGAAAATTTAATTATTTTCCCCAATATTAAATAATTGCATGAAATATTATCACAATGTTACAATACAACTCATCAAGTATATCCCATGGGAATCTTTACATGTTGCATGCCCATCTAGGTACTCCTAGATACAATATTGCATAATAAAATAAAATAATACAATATAACAATATTATGCAATGTGTGCAACATCCATAATCTCAAAAATCTCCCACTTGTTGTATAAATTGCATAGGGTCAATTTGTAGCGACATAAATGAACAAGGGAATAATCCCTCCCAGTACATCCACCATCATGGATCAAAGTACACCATGTGCTCCATCCTGGTACCTGAAACAAAATCAAAGTATCCAACATCTAAAAAATGAATGAAGCCACCTCCTATTATGCCACTACCATTGGACATACATAGAAGCCATCCAAATGGAAAGCCACCCAACTTGTCGCATTAAACGATCATAAGATTTTGTACCAACTGAAATGCCAAGCACAAAAACCTGATCCAAAGGTAATCACATATATCTGTAGTTGTCAAAATATCCATAGCTAAAATAGAACCCACAACAAGTGTCAAACCCATCCAACTATCCATACCTCCAAAGCTATACCAAGTTAATCTCACATCATCAACATATCCAATTTGTAAACTGCAATCACAAGCCTCAAAAGTAATACCTGTCACATATATACCATGAAGCTCCCACTACAAAAGATAATGTGAAATCTATAACCAATACACTTACAACATCTCAAAGAAGTGAATCCATGTAGTATCAAAGACATCCAAAACACATAAACTAATAACCTACAAGAACAATTCTAATAAAAAATCTCCAACAGTCTCCCAAGCTCTCCACAACCAACAGAGGAAAGAGATAAAGAAATAACCATGTCATCTCTCACATGACATACATGAACATAAATCAGTGATCACAATCTCTAACCAATCTCAAATTCAATGTAAGAAAAAACCAAACATCAAGGAAGATAATCAATACCAAAGAGAAACCATGCAAATCTTAACCTGTATCATGTCCTTCTACACACACCTCTAGAAGTAAATTTTGCAAGTATGATCTCCTCCATAAAACCCCAATCAAGAAGCCACAACAACACCCAAACCATACCATATAACTAATCATGGATTTAAGCCTCTCACAAGAAGATCAAACTCATAAACCATTCCTAATCCAAAGAATATGCCCAATGTAAAACCATCTCCCAAACTCAACCAACATAAAAAAATATGCAAATGGAGGTAACCAATGCTAAACCATCTCTTAAATGAACCCTCTAGAACTAATTTATGTACCGTAGCTCAAGATCCATATCCATGAAAGACAAGCATAAACATAATGCACCTGAGAGAAACAATGGGCTATACCTCTTAAGTAGAAAACCACCAAGTAGACCAAGAGTGGGGAATGCGAATGCTCCTCAAGATATCCAAGTCTCCAACCAAGACTCATCTAAGAAAAATCTCCTCGCAAGTCCATATTAGGTGAATGCACCTCAGACTCTCCTACTAAAACCAAACAATCGTCTCAACATATACTTCTCTAATCCAAGAGAAATCAACATCACAACCATCTCTAAGTATCCTTGAGAACCTATAATCAATCAATCTATGCCAACTCCAAATGCAACATAGCAATATCATGAAGTATCCAGCTTATGATCAATGTACTCAATACTAAGAAACTAAACCAAATCAATGTCAAAGTTCCAACCATGGCCTTAGGAACATAAACATGACAACATGATCTAACCATCTCAACCAAAGAGATAGCATGCTCCATATGAACATAATATAACATGTCAAAACTCTAAACATGTATCAAGAGTATATCATGAAATAATAATGAAACCATCCTAACACCAAGGATAACATGCCAAATGAAAGCATAAACCACACCTGTACCAGGAACCCCATTAGTCCCCAAAATGCAACTATTTCCACACACCATGAAGATAACCAAGAACCTCATGAGCCCTCAGGATCTAACCATTTTCACACACCATGAAGATAACCAAGTGCACCATGAAAATGTCAAAGTTGCTTCTGCACCAACAGGATTTAAGACAAACCTCCAATATCTACAAACACTCAATAAATATATCAATGCCAAAAAAAAAACTCCCACTCAACTATGGTACCAAATCATTCATGGCATCATAAAATCCATCTCTTTCATGAAGATCCTCGAGGTCTACACTCACACAACCAAAGTGTCAGTACCAAGTGAAACCAAGATTTCCAAACCAAGAAGATGCAAATTAAACTAGGAACTAATCCTGTACTATCACCTCGTTACTATCACAAGCTCCCATTAAACTATGTATCCAAGCTATCCATGACATCACGATGAAAAAAAATCATCCTCTAACCATGAGAATCAACCAAGGAATCAAACTATCAAAGAACTCAAAGTGCACATCATGAGCTCCTCAAAAAAGAAACTAAATAACCATGATCCTCAACCAAGAAGATATACCACTATAACCAAATTAGAAATCCAAGCTAATAAACGCCAAGGATGTACCTGTATATGCAATCATGTCATGCCAAAATCCATGGCACCATGATCATATCCATGAAACAAGCACCAACCTGTCAGCATAAAAAATAGTCAAGCATAATCCTCCATCATGACTATACCTGGTAACAACGTCTCATCCCTTCTACATGAAGAAAAATCAGAAAATCATGTGACTTAGGGCATAGACAACCCAAATCCAAGCCATCAATTTGAATATGCATCAATAATGAAAGATCAATGGGCAAAGACAACCCATAACCAAGCTATAAATGCAACCTATAAGTATAGACCACTTACAGCACTACACAACTTGTAGACCCAACAAGTCATCATGCATATCCAAACCAAACACTAATAACTATATCATCATGAGACCAATCTGAAATATGAACTGAGTATACAATGACATCAAATCTTAAATCTCCAAACATACAATGTCATAAACTCATAATGCTACCATAGTCAATATATATCATAAACTATTCAGATTAATGTATAACCAAATAAACCATGCTAAACCTACTCCAAATTTGAAACATTGTGTAGAGTTCTTCAAGAGCTTTCTATTGACTACTCAAAGTCCAAAATTTGACTCTTTATGCCCAAGTTATACCCTAATTGGTGCTCAAAATAAACAATCATAGAACTAAACCTACACCAAGTTGTAGTGCTCTGAATTAGCTTTCCAACGCCTATAAGAATTTTGAAATCTGATATCTTGAGAGAAAGTTATGGTCATTCTACCAAAACAGTCTTTTTACCATTTTCACTGCAATTTTTTTTGTGACAAAAATTTTGATGGGATTAAATTTGACGACCATCATAGGATAAAACTAAAAAACTCTTTCATTTCCTATGAATATGGACAAACTAGGACATATAATATATCAAAATTTATGAAAACGTCGAACTTGATCTAATGGTTAGGTCTATTTTTATCCAAGAGGTCATTTCTACAAGCTCCCCCCCTAAAATCCTCATCTAAATGAAAAATCTGAAAAACCCTTTTGTCCAACAATTTCACATGTCCAAAATCTACCAAAATCCCATCATAATAGCAAACCCAAAACCCTCAGATCTGCAATAAACAACTCATATGTCTTGCCCTTTCTTCTATCCTCTCATGTATTCCCATAGATTCAATCTAGGGTTACAATAATAAAATCATAGCTCTAATACCACTTGTAAGGAAACTTGCAATAAAGAATATAACCATTCCCACATAACCCATAATAGATCTAAAATAAATGTGCAATTAAAATCCACATGCAAGAGAATAGACAACATACTCACAAAAAATTGTGACACAAGATATACCCTAGGAAACCCTCATTGAGGGAAAAATTCAGCCTCCAAAAGCATCCATCACCATGTATAAACACCATTACAATACAACCATGGAAGTCTTCAAAGCCATAGCCACAACCAAGCAATCCATGTGAACAAGAATGAATCCACACATCCCATGCCATGCTTCTAACCTTCACAAATGCTCCCTTAGCTAACTTGTCAAGCCTTGTCCCACTTAACTCTTGCCTTTTTGCCTTTTGTCTTCTCTACATAAAATAACTACCCTTGTGGCTACTTATATATTAACAAGTCCTACAAAACCACCAAGTGGTATTACATAAACCATGTGCTACCTAACCCATTGACCCCACATTTAATATTGAAGATTTAATTCTTTTCCCCAATATTAAATTTACATGAAATATTATCACAATGTTACAATACAACTCATCAAGTATATCCCATGAGAATCTTTACATGTTGCACATCCATCTAGGTACTCCTAGATACAACATTACATAATAAAATAAAATAATACAATATAACAATATTATGTAATGTGTGTAACATCCATAATCTCAACAGTGTTTCCACTATGTGGTTATTGCGAAGGGTTTGGACATCTCCTTTGGGGATTCTCCTGCCTTGCACTATGTTAGGTGGTATCAAAGAAAAGGTTATTCCTGTGTGTCTAGATAGATCGCCGAAGTTGTGGCAGTTTACACCAGGACTTGCAGAGAAGGTTGATCTTGTGGTTGATTGATCTTCTCGATTGGTGGATCTATTGCTTAGGGTTTGCTTAAATTTTGGAAAATTCCTCCAAGAAGATTGGACCCTATGACAATTGATGATCTTAGTGATGCCGTGGAAAAAAGGATCTCAGAGAAGATAAGAGAAGAGTTCAGATCTAGGATTGCATTGATGAAAACTGACATGATTGTTGAAATTGTAAGTGCTTTAGGTGGTGTGCCTAGGCATGCAGGTACTGAAGGATTTTATGATGTAGTTTTTGAAGACTCTGAAGCTACTGGATCTAGTGGTGAGGACAAAACTAATTGTGTGGAGAGACCTATTGGAATTAGGGTTGGTCATTTTTCTCGACCTAGATCTTAGTTGAAGCTGAAGCATAAGATGAAGGTTTCTAATTTCTCAAGTACTTTGACTCCTGAAGACCTAATTGATTGGATTGGTGAATTGAAAGACTACTTTGAGCTTGAGGATATTGAGGATCCACTTAGAGCGAAGTTGGCACAAACTAAGTTGAAAGGACATGCTACTTTTTGGTGGAAAGAATTACAAAGAGATAGAGAAGAGGAAGGTGAAATGAAGATCTCTAGATGAAGATTGATGCTGACTAAGTTGAAGGCTAAGTTCATTCCTGTTGACTAGGAGCTTTATTTGTTTAAAAGATTGAAAAATATGAAATAGAAGGATATGTCTATGAAATATTATACTGAGGAGTTCTACAAGTTGACTATTGGGTCTGATCATAGAGAATTGTCAAAGGAAAAGGTAGCTCGATACATTAATGGTTTGAGATTCAATATTCAGAATGAGGTTGGTATGCTGAATATTTCTTTAGTTGAGGATGCTTATTAGTATGCCTTGAAGGCAAATGATAAGTTGAAGAGGAAAGGTCAAGGTAATGCTAGATGGAAGGGGAAGCAGGATAGCTTGGCACAAGCTAAACCAAGTGTTGAAAGTGAACCAAAACCTGTTGATTAGAAAAGGAGGAGATGTGGAAGTGGATTCAGAGGTAATTTTTTAAGATGTGGGAAATAAGGGCATAGATCTTTTGAATGTCCAATTTGTAGGACAATTGTTGTTGTGAATGACGTTGTAGTTCAAGATAGTCAACCTGAGCAAGGAGAAAGTTTGCTAACTTGATGAGTAAATGTTGGTGAGAGGACATTGGAATCTTGTCAAAGGACTAGTTTGTTCAGGACTTGTTGTAAGTCTGGTGGTAAAGTCTACAAGGTGATTGTGGATGGTGGTAGTACTAATAACCTTGTTGCTAAGGAGATGGTTTAAAAACTTGGTTTGAAGAGAGTAAGGCATCCTTATCCTTATAGGATTGGTTGGTTACAAGGTGAGCATGCTTTGGAAGTTAGGGAGAAATGTCTTGTTGATTTCTATATTTGGCAGTATAAGGATCAAGTGTTGTGGGATATTGTGGACATGAACGGTTGTCATGTGTTGTTTGATAGACCTTGGCAGTATCATTGTAGGGCTATGCATGATTGTGTCAAGAATGTGTTTACTGTTGGGAAAGGTGGTAGAAAGTTTTCCCTGCTTCCTTTGCAAAATAAAGAGCTTAGTAGGAGGAATCTAAGTATTGGCAGCTGAGTTGAGTTGGAATATTCTAAGAAGGTTGGAGATCAGTGTGGAAAGCAGACTTGGAGCACACCTAAGATGGATGTGAAGAAGCAAAAGAAGAACAAGGGAAATAGTGTACAAGTTGAAGATTTGGAGGATATGTATGTGAAGAACCAGTTTGGGATTTATGTGTTGAATCCTTGAAGATGTTCTTCTAGTTACTGGAACATCTTTTCGAACCTAGGACATTAGATGCAAGAGCATCCTAGGCTTTCTTGCAATCCTACATGTTGGAGCCGAGTGCTAGTGGTTTCCAATTTTCTATTGCTATTGAGTTGGTTAGTGCATGCTGAGTTATTGTAGCTTGAGTGCATGTTGAGTTACTAGAGCTCTAGTGGATGCTGAGTTACTATATCTCCTAGTGGATGTCGAGTTACTATAACTCTAGTGGATGCCGAGTTATTGTAGCTCCTAGTGGATGCCGAGTTACTATAGTAATCTTGTGTTGATCGAGTATTCCTTCATGTGCCGAGTGAACTTGTTGGTCCTGAGTTTTCTAGTGGATGTCAAGTGTTCATGTATTTGTCGAGTGCCAATATTGGTCTTGGTTCTGTTTGTGCTAAATTTCCTTTGAGCCGACTTTTGGCATTTACTTTATCTATGGGTATTTAATTTGTGTTGTGGTCGACTTGTGACTTGACCTATATTTAAAGTAAGGGATTTAATTTAGTTTGTAATGAGCTAGGCCAACTTGTGGCTTAATTGGGTATAAGGGGTTTTGTGGAGCCTGTAGGAGAAGTGGTCATTTCAGCTTTAAGAAGGGGATGAAGTGTAGATGCGAATTTTTAAGAGTTAGGGTTGTGGCTTAGGAACCAGAGGATTGCTTGGTGGGCCTGACAATACAAGTGTGGATTCTTCTTGGTGTTCTTATCCAGTTGTGCATCTGGACTAGCTGGGATTGGATTTGTAATTTGGATCTCGTTGGATCTTGCAAAAATGATTTTGTAATTGCTATTTGTATTTGGCCCTAATCTGGAAGGCCTTACAGCCATTTATATTGCATGTAACTAGTTATATTTATGAATAAAGAGTTGTGATTTGGTATCAGGTCTTGCATTATTATTATTTTTTTGTTGTGTTTTTGCTATGTGGTTATTGTTGAGGGTTTGGACATCTCCTTTGGGGATTCTCTTGCCTTGCACTATATCATTTATATTGGTACATTTTTCAGAAGATTGATTAATTGCATTTTGTGATATTGCTATCATGATTCAACGATGTAGTTTTTGAGTCAAACTCATTGACCCAAGTTTTATGAGTAGTGGTTTGCACAAACCCATCTCTCATGAGAATGAATGGAATACTTAGCACTCATTGGGTCTAGGTGATGCTCATAGAGGTGAAGCATTGAGACTTCTTGGGAGGTCACCCATCTCAATGTTACTCTAGCTTGAGCATGCTTAACTATGACATTTCCTCCATGGTTAAACCCACTCTACTTGCAACCCCATTTGTAAAACCTTCACCAAGTGTTGTGCCTTATGAATCATTCATTATAAAACCCCTTAAGGTCATCAATTGATAAGCAAGAGATATTTTTCACAAGTCAAATTGTGATATTGCTATTAGAATTCAACTATGTAGTTTTTGAGTCAAACTTATTGAGTCATGTTTCATGAGTAGTGGTTCACATGAACCCATATCTTATGAGAATGAATGGAGCACTTGACACTCATTGGATCTAGGTGATGCTCATAGAGGTTAAACATATAAACTTCCTAGGAGGTCACCCAGCCTAGTACTACTACAACTCGAGTGTGCCTAACTACAAAGTTTCCTCCATGGTTAAACCTGCTCTTCTTGCAACCCCATTTACAAAACTTTCACCAAGTGTTCAACCTTATGAACCATTCATTAGAAAGCCCCTTAAGATCGTCAATTGATAAGTAGGAGATATTTTCTGTTGGCATTAAGTTATTATTGCCATTAGTGACAACACTTATCTACATTAGTATAGCCACCAAGCATCCTAGTGTTAATCGAGCATTCTAGTGTTAACTGAGCTTCGCAGTTCACACTGAGCATTCTAGTGTTAACCAAGCTTCGCAGTTCACACCAAGCATTCTAGTGTCAACCAAGCTTTGTAGGTCATACTGAGAATTCATGAAGCTACCAAGTGAATGTGCAATCCAGGAGTGTCTACCAAGTTTACAGTGTTCACCGAGCTTCATAGTGTTTATCAAGTGAAATCAAGGTAAATGAAGGATCTAGTTTTTACCGAGTGACACTATATCTACCGAGTCTCCACTGGTTACCAAGTTCCAAGCTATGTTGTGTGGTAAGTATGGACCGAGTGTCTACTTCTATCGAGTGCATGACGATGTCAAGTAATACAGTGGATGTCGAGTATCAGAAAGTCACGAAGTCAGCTTGAAGAACCCAAGTTTTCTACTGTTTGGCTGACTCAGTAATATTTTGTTCACTTATGTTTGGGCTGACCTTGCAATTGTAATTATTAGAATGGTATATCTATAATGTAATATATATCATTTACAAATGAGAGAGATGTGTATGTGAAGGAATGGATATGAAAAACTTTGAATGAAAATGAATCAGCAACAGAGTAGAGTATTCAGCAAGGTCTACAAAGAGCAGTAAAGATTCATCAGTCACAAGAGGTGATCCATCTTTTAAGGATCTAATCAGCAATCAATTTTTTAAGTAGATCCACTGTTTCATCCTAACAGGTGAATCAATTTTGTAAATCCTTTAACAGGGTAGACTTAATAGTCTTTTGTATAAATCTCCTAACAGAGTGCATACTTCAGTGTATGTTTGTAAAATCCTCTAACAAGGTGGACCTAGCAGTCCTTTGTGCTCCTAACAGGGAAGATCACTAGAAGTGGTCAATGTAAGCCTTAACAGGCCAACTCATACTGCAATAATGAAGTTTTGTGGGTATCATCCCCACCCCAATTTTACTTTCTATTTGGAAGGTTTCTAGGTCACCAAATCACTGTGTACATGTGTTATAAATGTTTGTTCTCTCATGTATGTAGTAGATTAGATGAATGAATGGTTAATAGTATATATGGTTAAAGTGTTAAATTGTTTTAAAGTTTTGACGTTACTGATTCACCCCTCCTCTCTTAGTAACCTATCATATCTTGAATATACCCAACAATTAGTATTAGAGCAGTTTGGTTCTTAGGAAAAAGCTTGATAGCTTGAGCAAAGATCAAGGACAATAGAGATATTCAGACTTGACAAAGCTATTAAAAATGAAAAGCTAGATCTAGAAATGGCCATGGCTCAACTCAAAGAAGCGAAGGAGCATCTTTCTCAATCCCTGAAGAGAAGGAAGGAACTTGCAAGACAAATGAATGACCGTCAGTATGTTGAAGAGAAGATTGAAGACCTTTTACCATCAAGTAGCTCAAATGAAGCAAATGAGGCTATCAAGGAACTCCTAGTAAAGAATGGCTCTTTGCAGGAAGAGGTAAGAAAGCTTAAAAGAGAACAAGAAATACAATCAATCAGGCTATGTGAAGTATTGGAACAGAGAAACAAGGTAAATGAAGACTTAAAGGTAAGAAATAATCAATCCCTTTAGCATGAAGATCTTGTAGATCAACTATCTAATGCAAATGAAGAAATTATGAATCTAAGATCTGAGAATGAAAGCCTGAGGAATGATTTAATCACTGAAAGACAAATCAATGAAAGCTTACAAAGTGACTTAAGATCTGAAAGAAAAATCAATGAAAGTTTGGAAAATGACCTAAATGCTGAAAAACAAATCAATGAGAGAATGATGAAATCTCAAGCAAACATGACTTAATTAAATCAACAAAGTGAGCAGAATCTTCATAAACAAAAAGGTAAAACTAGACTTGGTTATAAGGAAGAAGGTGAAACCTCCAAACAAGGTGACCAAAGGAATCAAAGACCTACTTGCAATCACTGTGGTAAGTTAGGTCATACATCAAATAGATGTTGGAGTAATGGAAAAGCTAAATTCAATGGTAAATGCTACAATTGCAGTCATCATGGTCACAAAGCTAATGAATGCAAGGAGAAACCAAAATTTGAAGGAAATTGTCACAAATGCAAGAAACATGGTCACAAGGCATTCCAATGCAGATCCAAATCATTCAATCCAGTTGAACAACTTGTTAAAGCAATATTAGGATGGGACTACAATACGTGGTGTAGATGTCATTATTGTGGAGAATATGGACATATTGGAATAAACTGTGCAAGATATCACCTAAGGAAGAAGGACACTACTGTAAGATGTTATACATGCACTAAACTCGATCATATAGCTAAAAAATACATGAACATAGGAAGAGTCAAAGATGAAAAGAAATCTAAAGCTGATAACATTCAAAAGTAGATGAGGCAATAATGGATTCCAAAATCTACCGAGCAAGATAGTTCAGATGATGGCAATGTCACTCAAGAAGTGGGTGACTCCACCATTTCCAATTAGATTCATAAAGGAGAATATGGAACTACATCTTCTAGTGATAGCTCAAGCAGTTCCAAAATAAAAGAAAGAAAAATAATCAAATCAGTATTCCAGATACACAAGGATCAAAGAAAGCGTATCTTTTGCCGAGTTGCATCTACCGAGGAAAGTCAGTTGAAGACCTTGTCAAGCTAGGTCGGGAGCAACAAAAGTTTTATTCAATCACCAAGTTGCAAGTTTCTACCGAGCAAGTGAATGACAGCCTATCAAGCACTATGTCATCTTAGCTACCTTTGTACCAAGCATTTATGGAAAAAATTTCATCAAAAGGGCAGAATTTGATTTCAATTTTCACCGCGATTATAGAGCTAAGAAATTTCTGGCAATTCCAAAGTGATTTCAAGCAATTTTTAAGCGGAGAATTTGTTCAGAATTTTCTTACACCTACCGAGTAGCAATAGCATCTGGGAGTAGCAGCAACACCAAGGAAAAATGAGGTTTAGAAATGCTAGTTAAAGGTGTGGACTGGAAGGCACCGAATTTCAAACTAGTTCTAGCAATTACAAAATCACTTGACCCCAGTGGAGCTCAATCACAAACTCCACCAAAGGTACTTCTCATAAACGACATTCATACTCATTTTAAATGTTCTGTTCAAGAGATTGGAAACCTAGAAATGGATTATGCCCTAGGAGAAATGAGTGTTGATGCTTCTTTGAAACCCGAGCATAAACATCTGGAGACCAAAGGGTTAACCCACATTTTGCATATGCCAAGAAGTTTTCAAACTAAGTGGATCAAGTACATACTCAGTCATGTTCACAATGGGCAACTATGGTTAGACCAGCCAGTGTTAATCACCAAGAAGATGATTCATAAGATTACTGGTCTCCCCATACTCAACAAAGCAAAAACCACCAAAACCCTAGGTCGGGAGGAGTTGCAGAAGAAAACCCTAGCTGAGTGGGATGGGAGAGGTTTAAAGGTTAGCACTATTTCTGACATTGAATTAAGGTTTGGCATTCATGTCATTTCCCACAAAATTTATAGCTCCAGTCATCTGAACAGTGTGCCCTGTGAGGCTGTGGATTTGGCTTTCAAAATTGTGAAAAAGAACCTTGAATTTGACCTGTCAAAATTATTGTTGAAATAATTGAACAAGAACATGGACAGCATAAGGACTTCAAAGAATAATCCCTGCAAATTTGGTTCCTTATTGACTTGTTTATTTTTCTATGTTCAAAAATTCTTTCCATCAAAAGGAATTGTAGTGTGGAGAAAAGATATTCCCATTCTATATCAGATAAATGAGTTTGTAGCAGAAATGGGTGAAAACTTTGATAGCATCATGGACAATTATTTTGAATATTTCAAGGAAAGAATGAATAATAGGTTCCAAATTCCACCAAAATTGGTTGAAGACTACAAAGATGATGTATGCTTTATGATTGATTGTGATAAAGTATACATTCAGGTAGTCAGGCCCCAAGTTGCATGGGTGAAACCTCTTCCTTATGAGGTTAATATAGACGAAGCCAGGGATATTATTCAAGCACTAGTGAATGAGCCAATAGACCCAAAGCAACCAATTTTTGGAACATATGATGATGCAAAGGCCAGAATTGAGCTTGAAATCAAGCTACCTTAGGCTATAAGCAAAGGAAAGAGGAAAATAGCCAAGTTGAAAACTAAAACTGGCCCTCTTATGCTTATCGAAGGAAAAGGTGAAGATGAAGAAGAGGAGCAGGAGCCAAAAGATAGAGAGGAAGAAATAGAGGAGGTAGAGCCAGTCAGAAAGAAAGGCAAGGTAATCATTACCAAGCCACCCAAACCCTCCACAGCTGTTTTCACTAGGCAAGAAAAAGATAAGAACAAAGGTGAAGTAGTGTTCAGCAAGCCCCAACTAACCTTCGATGAAAGATTGAAATAATTGGAAGAAGAAGCTGGCATCAAAAAATTCAAGGCATTGAAATTTGAAACAAGGACAGATGCAAAGAAAATACAAATTGAGGAACTAGTACTCAATAAGATGGGAAAATGGAAATACTCCCCAGACCAGCTTGCCCCTCAAATCTCCAAAGAACTGTTGGAGAGATTGCAACCTAGGTGGGAGTCAACCACCCAAACGGCCAAAGATATATATGAGCAATCCTTAAAGAATCTTCTATTGATTCTTACTAAACCAGACATTAAGGCAGCAATGAAGAACCATTAAGGTAAAATGATGATTATATTTCACACATTTTTAATTTTAACTAAGGACATTGAGCATGTTGTAACTGATGCAACAAACATGTGGTAGAACAACTATCATCTGCACAAGCCCAGTGATGACCCTGTTGAAATCAAGGATGATGACAACAGTGATAGTGATGATTTTGATAGCACTCCATCCATCACAGTTACTCCAGGAGAGCTGCATGCACTAATGGAAGAAAAAGAAGAAGAAGACAAGGAAGAAGAAGCACATGAGGAAGAAATAGATGAAGAAGATCCAATAAAAATTGCAATAGAAGTTATTGCATCCCTTCCTCACTCTCCACCAAAGACAATTACATCTACTTTGGAGATAGCTTCTGCAAGTGAGATTGTGAGCACAATAGTCACATCAATTGCTCAATCTTCACCAACCTCCTCCCAGCTCCAGGTATCTGAAATAGATGTGCCAAGCATTTCATCTACCGAGCTGTCTGTCACTTCTTCAACCACCGAGTCAGCCTCCTTAACTCTTTCATCATCAATAAGTGTAATAGTTAGTCCTACAATTTTGTCTCCATCAATTCTAGTAATTTCTACAGTTTTATTTCCGTCAGCATCATCTGTATCCACTTCGACTCTGATAAGTTCAGATACTACTATGGGTACTCTACCAAGTGTGATTCCATTTTTGGGAAGTGTTTCAGTTCTTGATCCGGTTAGTACTTCTATTGGCATTCAATCCTTGGGTCCTATCCCAGTTCCTACTGCTACCCCTTCTATCTCCACTATTGTGCCTATACCTAAGGTCAAACTAGTCATCACAGAAGTCAAACAAAAGCATACATTAAAACTTCTGATCATTGGAAAGAAAATTGCAAAAGATATTGACTTAGACACATAGATAGTGATTCCACAGATTGACTATGATAATGCTACCATTGAAGAGATGAGGTTAGCTAGTCAACTCATAGAGATGAAAGCTACGCATAAACAATTAAGATTAGAAAGGGATAAGGAATATAGAATAATTAAAAATGCCAAGAATATAATTACAGATGCTATAGATGTTGAAGTAGATTCTACTCAACACATTTTGATTCAGTTAGATAAGGCAGTACAGAAATTTAATGAAGATTCTTCCAGACAAGATAAAATTATTGAGAAAGTTGAAAAGAAATTTGATAGTAAGATGCTAGAGAATATTGCTCAAAAGATAGAAATCAAACAAGTTGAATTGTCAACATTTTTGGGAAATTTTGAAAATTCTCTTAATAATGCAGCATCACTTTTTACCAAACTTTGTGATGTTTCTAGTTTTACCAAAGAAATAAAGGATAAGTTAAATAAGATTGACATTGATATGTGTAAGAATTTGCCTAAGGGCAAAATTCACCCAGGAACTAAGAACTCAAACACAAGCACACAATAGACTAAAGAGAGAGAGAGAGAGAGAGTATGATCAAAATGACAATGTATTCAATAACTAGTTCATGAGAGTACACTAGGAGTGCTTGAATATAAAGGTCTCAAGAGAGCTTCTAGAATGCATAGAAGTTAGCATCATTATGTGTGATACAACCAAGCACATGTCCACTAGATATGGGTTATCCTCCATTAAGCATGAAAGTAAGTGCGGTGATGAGAGGATAAGCCTACAAGGGTGTGACTCGCAAAACAATGTTGTAGACACCATGTGCTAAAATAGAGTTCTGTACGCCTGTGTTGTCAACATGACAACTCAAAAGGTGTGCAAACTCCTAAGTGTCTCACAAATAAAAATAATAAAATAATGCAAAATAATTAAATAATGCATTAACCTAAGTAAACTTAAGTAAGTGTAAATACTTATTTACACCAACACCCCCCCTTAAGTGCAATTTAGGGGAATGCCCTTAAGCTTACAAACTAGGATGAAGATGCATAATGGGTCCTGGCTACTAGGCCATGTTAGGTACCCATGTACATAATGAAAATGAAATCTCCCATAAAGTGGGGAAAGAGGGAAAACCTCATGCGAAAAACCCTCCTCCAAAAAGAGAGATAAGTAAGGATGCATCAATGGATGGAGTAATCAAGACCCCCCCATTACGACATACATCCATTATATACATAAGAGAATGAAAGAAGGAAGAGAGACAAAATAGGCTCCCCCCCCAAAAGAAGAATGCCAACAAGTGAAAACTGCTACGATGAAGAAGCTGGTCCAAGAATGTAGAAATGTGTTCCTCCCCTTAGGAAGAAACAAAGGAAAAGGCACAGTCCTGAAGATGTATGGTGGCCTTGAAACCTGCTCAAGTATCTCTGTACTGATGTTGAAGTTCACCCCTTCCAACTGTGCTGAAAAGAATGAATGCAGATCTGGCAAGGATGTCTGTTGAACCTATTCCTCTATTGACAAAGAGACCTCCACTAATTGTTGTTCATAAGGATCCACAATCATGCCAACCTGTGCAGATTGATCATGTAGAGTATGGACATGAGGGTCAGAGTGAGCCCTCGCAACAACTGTAGAAGTATCATCATCAATGAGAAGATGTTAGTCCTCAAGTCTGTCTCCCAAGTCAAGTGAAGCTGGAGCTGGAAGATGAGATGTACCATGCTATGATGGACCTTTCGCTATGGCAATGTAAGCACATGGACTAGATTGATGTGACCTCTCACTGCAACTATCGATAGATTCTCACGTGTCTGAACCTGTTGAAGCACTATCGTTGGTGTCACTATTCGTTTCCACTATGTATGATGTGTGGAGAGGAGCGGAGGATAAGCTCAGAGAACTTTCCTCAAAGTGAATATCCTTCTCCACAAAGATCTCATGTGTCTATGGATCCATAAGTCTGTAAGCCTTCACATTGTCTTCATAACTGATGAAAGTACAAGGCCTAGGTGTCGGTGCCTTGCAACTCCTAGAAGATAGGGTTTCCCATGCTGGACAACCAAAAACTCTAAGGTGACTCACAACTGGTTTTCTACCGCACCATGCTTCAAAAGGAGTCTTGCCATCTAAGGCTAGATGAGGAGACCTGTTAAGTATGTGAGTAGCACTACTAATGGCTTCAACTTCAAGTGTAGGATCAAGAGACTTGGCCTTCATCATGCAACTTGCCATGGTATTGAGAGTCCTAATCCTCATAGTTGTAACATTTGTCTTGTACAGACTGAATGTTGGTGAGTCCTGAAGATCAATCCCCTCAATTTTGTAAAAGTTCTTAAGTCTTCTGTCAACATATATGTTCTCATTGTCCACCCTTAATACTTTGATGGCTTTCCTTGACTTGTGTTCAACATGAGTCTTGAAGTCTTGAAGCTTATGAACCAATTCATTCTTATGATGAAGGAAGAAGACCCAAGTGAATCTCGAAAAGTCATCAACAAATGAGTATGTAGCGGCCTTGGCTGACTGAAGTCACGACAAAGGGTCTTGCTAATACCATGTGAACTAGTTGAAGAACAACTGGAGCTCAAGAAGACTTCCCTTGATCATACTTCTCTTTAAGATTCATATCCACTGAGCAAGATGAACACTCTCCCTTAGAAAAGCTAATATTAGGTAGATCTTTGACCACGTGTTTTGAGCAAAGTTGCTGAAGAGAGCGGAAGTCAAGTTGACCAAACCGCTCATGCCATAGGTTGTTGTTTGAAGTAGAGTGAGTGAACAAGGCTTGGGAAGAACTCTTAGGCACAAAGTGGGAGAAGGAATAAAGCCTCTTATCATCATTAACTTTCCCCATTACTACCAATGAATCATCTTTGAGACTTCGCACCATCATTGAATCGGGAAGGAACTCAACCTTATGACCATCTCCAAGGTGAGTGATTTGGTAAACTGATAGGAGATTGGAGCTTAGATTTGGAATGTAGAGAACATCTTTGAATTCCCCATCTTCCATTTCCACATGTCCTTTCCCTTCAACTTCCATCTTAGCATCATCTCCCACGAAGATGTGTGGTACCTTCGACTACTTCAATGAAGAAAAGTCTTCCTTTGAAGAACCCATGTGGTAAGAGGCACCTGAGTCAAGTATCCATTCCAAAGAACTTGTGTTTTCCATAGGTGCTTGACCTTTACCTTTTGAAGAGGTAGGAGTAGAATCCTTGGAAGTACCTGGCACTTGAATCTTGTTCTTCTTGAGTAGATTTTCTAACTCATCGATTCTTTTTGTCTTGCAATGATGCTCGTCATGATTTGGCTTTTTGCAATATGCACAAAAGAGTTTGTCCTTCTTTTCATTACTTCCTTTCTTGTTTGAAGAAGAACCACCTTGTTGAGAGGAGTCATGTTGTGTCTCAGATTGTGTTTTCTACTTCCATTGCTTCTTGTTGTTGTTGCTTTTTCCCCCTTGACTAGATTTGTGATCATCACTAGCCACCAAGGCTTTGGTCTTGGATGACTTGAGAAGTCCAAAATCCACCAAGTGAGATTGTTCAACAATCAACATGTCTACAAATCCATCAAAGGAAGGCTTTTGGTAAGCAGATCCCATGGTTAACCTGTGAGTATTAAAACTCGAAACAAAGTTGGCATACTCAGAAGGTAGCTTCTTTAGGATGTGATGAATCAACCTATCATCCTTAATGGGATTTCCACAATCTTTAAGAAGTGCCCTATACTCATTGACTTTAATGATATAATCCTGAATTGTATCATAATTCTTAGGATCCAAGAGAAGTAGATCATCCTCAATCTGAAATTCTTTTTCTTCATCCACTTTACCATACAAATGTTCAAGTTTATCCCAAGCTTCTTTGGATTTTGAGCAATTTTTAATGTGAAAGAGAAGATCCCCATGTACACAACTCCTGATAACACCTAAAGCTTGTCGGTCTTGATTTTTCCAATCAACGAGTTCTTTAGCATCAATAGGTTTGGTAATTGTACCATCAACATAAAGACTATATCCTTTTTCCATTAATCTACTCCATACAATATCTTTCCATGTAGAATAGTTTTGTGAAGTTAAAGGAGGACATTTAAAACCCATGATGCAGAAATGAAAAGAGCACAAAATAGAGACACAAAAACACAGTACACCCCCCCCCCCCCCCCCCCCCCCCCTTTTCACTCAATCAAAAGACCCCCCCCCCTTTTCACTCAATCAAAAGACCCCCCCCCCCCCCCCCCCCCCAAAAAAAAAAATGCTTTGGCACTTTATAAGTAGTGCATTTACAATGGGCCACTTGTCAAAATGAACAAAGTGGACTTTTTGATTTTTCTTTTACAACTGCCTTATAAGGCTAAAATCTGTCACTTAAGCACTGTAGCTTAGTTTTACAATAATTTTGAAAAAGAACCAAAGCTTTACAATGCCAAAGAAGGCCTAATTCTGAAAGTGAGAAATTGGTCCACACAACCTTAGAATTTGACTTCAAATCTGGAAAGTAGACAAAAAAATACGCACTTTCAAAAAAAAATGGAACTTGAAAAAGTGACCAGATGTGTCCATACGGAGCTTCTAAAGTTGCAAAAGGCAGGATTATGCAAGTATAGTAACCAAAAAATGCAATTTTTGCAAAATTTGTGTACCAAAACCAGAAAACAACACACTACTAAAAAATTCAAGAAATTCTACTTGATTTCAAAAAAAATTGCACCTGAATCAGAGTCTGGATGTCCAAGTTATGAGCTCGCAAAGTTAGGCTGCCAAAATGAAAAGCATTTTGGAGAGGGGTCTGGAAGGAAAACTATGAGTTTAAAATTGACGATCAAACAACCATCAACACAATTAAAAAATGCCCTGGAATGACATCCAGATAGGCGTCAATTTTAACCCAGTGAAATGATGATGTCATCTAAAAATTCTACCCTCCGATGATGTGGTAGATGACGCAGATGTCCGTACTGTATAGAATCATACAAAACGTACGAAACAATCCAACTAGGCAGGGTGAGGTAGCAGAAGATGTGTTGCTAACTATGCAAGATGACATGTCCTGCCAAGTCACGCGTATGAATAGCTGACTTGGATGACAGCTGTCACTGATGTGCCGGTGCACAGGGGTGTCGTGGGCATATCAAACTATGTCGTGTGGCGCTGACTGCATAGATAGGACAATCCACATGGTAGACTCGCTGTCATTGCTAGGGTATGGGTGATTGTCATGTGTCACAGAGTTCTTAGACTTGCGCTGCCCAAAACTCCTTTTTCGTCGTCGAAAAGTTATTTTTTGTTGTCGTTTTCTTGGGATTTTAATCCCACATTGGTGGGTGGGCATGGAATGGGCAGTGTAAATACAAACGGCCACCACTTCCTATGCAAAGGTGAATTTTTGGGGGTTGGGCATGGTCGCCTATGGAGGCGTGGTCACTGATTTGTGTATAGTAGAAAGTTAGGCGAGTTCCCCTTGGGTACGGCCCGATTTGTGATTGCGCAGGCCAAATTATATTGTCTAACCTGCATAATATTAATATAAAAACCTGTGATAAAATAATTCCACCACACCAAATTGGCAGATCCGGGTTGTCACTACCCAG
Source organism: Cupressus sempervirens (assembly GCA_028749045.1). Classification (NCBI taxonomy): domain Eukaryota; kingdom Viridiplantae; phylum Streptophyta; class Pinopsida; order Cupressales; family Cupressaceae; genus Cupressus; species Cupressus sempervirens. Next base: position 801,600,452 of record CM053783.1, on the reverse strand, counting down.
GTCTGCTAAAAAAAATTCTCTGACAAGCCCAAAAGGGAAAAAAATAATTTTTGAAAATTTGCATAGAAAAATGACGAAAATACAACAGAGAAAATGCAGATCCGAAAAATTAAATTACAGCTCTGAAAATAAAATCATACCCATACTGCAAATCGAGCCTCCGGATTTTGATTTGCAAAAAAAATTTGCCTCGCAGTCAACTTTGGGTCAAGGTAGGCGTGCTTATAGTCAATTTTCATTGGTTCAGCGTTCCAGATGCAGTGGTGAGGTCAGATCTAGTGCTGGACACTCCCAATTTTTACAGCACTTTAGATTCAGGCTGAGGAGATGAAGCAAGCAAGAGGTCTCGAACGACTATGTGATGAGAAAGTCTCTATGCTCTGATACCATGTAAGAATTTTTCTAAGGGAAAAATTCACCCAGGAACTAAGAACTCAAACACAAGCACATAGTAGACCAAAGAGAGAGAGAGTATGATTAGAATGACAATGTATTCAATAATTGGTTCATGAGAGTACACTAGGAGTGCTTGAATATAAAGGCCTCAGGAGAGCTTCTAGAATGTATAGAAGTTAGCATCATGATGTGTCATACAACCAAGCACATGTCCACCAGATATGGGTTATCCTCCATTAAGCATGAAAGTAAGTGTGGTGATGAGAGGATAAGCCTACAAGGGTGTGACTCGCAAAATAGTGTTGTAGACACCGTGTGCTAAAATAGAGTTGCATACTCCTGTGTTGTCAACATAACAACTCAAAAGGTGTGCAAACTCCTAAGTGTCTCATAAATAAAAATAATAAAATAATGCAAAATAATTAAATAATGCATTAACCTAAGTAAACTTAAGTGTAAATAATTAATCAAGTGCTTCCAAGCTAAAGGTGGACTCCTCCTCCACAACCTCCCATCACACCAAAATCAGATATTTGGTAGATGTACAGGCAGAACTATTAAGAGAGGAAGCAAGGATCTGGTCTACAATCATAGACATACAAAACATGATCCTTCCTATCATGGACATAATGCAGAAACATATTACTCATTGCAAAACATTGGTCCAAGATCAGAACTTCTCAGTGGCTAATCACTTGATCCAATTATCAGCAGAAGTTCAAATTGCTCTCTCCACCTGTCAAATCTTGTAGCAGACTTGGGATAATACGTTTGCCACCATCCTCAAGGTACATCAAGAATTTATATCTCACTTTGGTGTAGTCATATAAACTGTATATATGTAGTCCTTTGGCATTATTGTCAAAAAGGGGGAGAGATTCAACATAATAAGTGAGGAGAGTTATCACTATGAGTGATAGGGGGAGTTAACACTCAATAGAGTTAGCATGTGTACATAAGAATCTTTATATATACATTATAAGTCATCAAGAAATGTATATGTAGCAGTTCTACAAAGATCAATCTTAAAAAACCAAAATTCATTGAGTCAAGTTATGTACATATGTTTTGGCTTATAAGTGTTTTGTCACTAATGCCAAATGGGGAGATTGTTGGCATTAAGTTATTATTGCCATTACTGATAACACTTATCTATATCAGTATAACCACCAAGCATCCTAGTGTTAACCAAGCTTCGCAGTTAACACTGAGCATTCTAGTGTTAATCGAGCTTCGTAGTTAACACCGAGCATTCTAGTGTTAACTAAGCTTCACAATTCACACCGAGCATTCTAGTGTTAACTAAGCTTCGCAGTTCACACCGAGCATTCTAGTGTTAATCAAGCTTCGCAGTTCATACCAAGCATTCATGAAGCTACCGAGTGAATGTGCAATCCAACAGTGTCTACCGAGTTTACAGTGTTCACCGAGCTTCACAGTGTTTACCAAGTGAAATCAAGGTAAACGAAGGATTCAGTTTTTACTGAGTGACACTATATCTACCGAGTCTTTAATGGTTACCAAGTTCCAAGCTACGTTGTGTGGTTAGTATGGACCGAGTGTCTACTTCTACTGAGTGCATGACGATGCCAAGTAATACAGTGGATGCTGAGTATCAGAAGGTCATCAAGTCAGCTTGAAGAACTGAGTTTTCTACTGTTTGGTTGACTCAATAATATTTTGTTCACTTATGTTTTGGCCGACCTTGCAATTGTAATTATTCGAATGGTATATACGTAATGTAATATATATCATTTACAAATGAGAGAGATGTGTATGTGAAGGAATGGATATGAAAAGCTTTGAATGAAAATGAATCAGTAGCAGAGCAGAGTAGTCAGCAAGGTCTACAAGGAGCAGTAAAGATTCATCAGTCACAAGAGGTGATCTATCTTTCAAGGATCTAATCAACAATCAAGTTTGTAAGTAGATCCACTATTTCATCCTAATAGGTGAATTAGTTTTGTAAATCCTTTAACAGGGTAGACTTAATAGTCTTTTGTATAAATCTCCTAATAGAGTGCATACTTTAGTGTATGTTTGTAAAATCCTCTAACAAGGTGGACATGGCAGTCCTTTGTGCTCCTAATAGGGAAGATCACTAGAAGTGGTCAATGTAAGCCTTAATAGGCCAACTTCATACTGTAGTAATGAAGTTTTGTGGGTATTGTTGGTGTAAATTTGTACTTTACTATTTACACTTACTTAAGTTTACTTAGGTTAATGCATTATTTAATTATTTTGCATTATTTTTTTTATTATTATTTGTGAGACACTTAGGATTTTGCACACCTTTTGAGTTGTCATGTAGACAACACAGGAGTACATCACTCTATTTTAGCACATGGTGTCTACAACATTATTTTGCGTGTCCCAACCTTGTAGGCTTTTCCTCTCATCACCACACTTACTTCCGTGCTTAATGGAGGATAACCCATATCTAGTGGACACGTGCTTGGTTGTCTGAAACATCATGATGCTAACTTCTATGCATTCTAGAAGTTCTCCTGAGGCCTTTATATTCATGCACTCCTAGTGTACTTTAATGATGAACCAGTTATTGAATACATTGTCATTCTGATCATACTCTCTCTCTCCTTGGTCTACTGTGTGCTTGTGTTTGAGTTCTTAATTCCTGGGTGAATTTTGCCCTTAGGCAAATTCTTACAGGTATCATCCCCACCCTAGTTTTACTTTCTATTTGGAAGGTTTCTGGGTCACCAAATCACTATGTAGATGTGTTATAAATGTTTGTTCTCTCATATATGTAGTAGATTAGATGAATGAATGGTGAATAATATATATAGTTAAAGTGTTGAATTGTTTTAAAGTTTGACATTACTGATTCACCCCTCCCCTCTCAGTAACCTATCATATCTTGAATATTTCCAACAATTTTCCACAAGTCAAATTGCAGTATTTCTATAGGGATTCAAGTGTGTAGTTTTTGAGTCAAACTCATTGAATCATGTTTCATGAGTAGTAGTTCATACGAACCCATCTCTCATGAGAATGAATGAATACTTAGCACTCATTGGATCTAGGTGATGCTGACAAAGGTGAAGCACCAAGACTTCTCGAGAGGTCACCCATCCTAGTACTACTCTAGCTTGAGCACACTTAACTACAAAGTTTCCTCCATGGTTAAACCCACTTTGCTGGATTTGTGTGAACCACTACTCATGAAACATGAGTCAACGAGTTAGACTCAGGAACTACACAGTTGAATGTTGATAGCAATATCATAATTTGAATTTCTGTGGAAAATAACTCCTACTCATTAATTGTATTTTGTAAATTAAAAATAATAGTCTACTACTTACACACACAAACACACACACACACACACACACACACACACACACACACACACACACGTGTATAGGCAGAGACTAATAAAGTTTATTACTTATATGAACAACAAGATATGTTTTTATGGTAAGATATATATTTTACATACATATGTATGAATGCTACATTATTTGAGACACATGATCAATTTAGAATTTTTATGCACCTCAAAGTGTAATGATGGAATTTGCATACCCATGTCATTTTCTATTTAGTTATGTACCCATTTTTAGAAAATAATTTACTTGGAACATGCGATTTACAATGATATGAACACTTGAGAAGTGGAGCATATACGAGCTGAAAGTTGTAGATTTGTATTTTTTTGTTAAAACATTATACTTAATAGAAAACAAACCAATTTATTTAGATGATATATGTTGTAATCTTAAATTGAGCTCCTTCGCCATGCACTCACCTACTTGGATATATTCCCACACATTTATGCATCACCTTAGCTACATATAAACATGTTTGTATATTCACCCCACTTATAAATTTACTATGCCTAATCATCCAACCCTCCTAGTGCACTTGTCACATCCCTTAATTTTACATTTTTTGGTCCAAGTCATTTTGTAAGCACAAGATTAATTCGTGGTCGTATATTTGCCCTTTGAATTTTTAAAAGTAAAAATTTGGCTAACTCCTACCAATTTATTTCCCATCAAAGTCAATCAAACACATATTTATGTGATTTATTAATGCGTCCTTCTATTTAAAGGTTTTAATTGCACTTGTTCCATATAGACTCCTAAATAAATTTATGTTATATGATCATATCATTTGCATATACATGATAAGTGATCTAAATTAAGAATTCAAACTACAATACCTAGTGTAAAACTTGCGGTATTGTGATTTAATTGAAAACAATAAAATTTAACAACAAATTTTGCAAGCCAAAAAAAGTGATCCATCCCATTCAAAATTGGAGTTGATACAAAGTTTGATGGACCCCAAGGGTCACCAATATCCCTTGGAAAAGAAAATGAAAACTTCACAAATTATTTAATTATAAAATAAACTCAAAAAACTACAAAGAACATGAAATATTATATGAAAAATTATGTCTACTTGTAGAAGTCACAATTTCTACTCATAGCTTGAAATTGCGAACTATAGCTTTGCTAGAAAGATCTCATGGAGTTCTAGTGCTGGAGGGTTTAACAAAGCCTTGAAATGCCCTGAGGACCTTTGAAAATGCAAAATACGAAAACATAGAAAATATCAAAAAATTAGATTTCGGTATTTTCCTATTTCTACTTTTGCCATCATCCTTCGTATCATCCTCCTGAATCGTGTTATGATCAACAAGTGCATTTACATTTGAGCATTAAAAGGAATCTAGGTCTATATAATCATTCCATAGAATTTGCATGCTCGTAGCTTGTTGTTTTCAATCTTGCATAACCATAAAATCAATCATTTTTAAGGGGCAACCTAGGAAAATGTGAACCCTAAAGGTTACAACAATCCTCCAAAAATATTTATAAAATCTGCCAATCTAGACAAAGTAGTAAACAAAGGTAAAATTAGTGCATCATGAAGGACAAGCACAAATAGAGGTGGATTGTTTCCAACGAATTGTAGGATAGATTTGCATCCATGGATCATTTCTAGGGATTTAAGGATAGATTTAGATGCATGAAAAAACTCACTTTGCAAAGTTGACCATTCATAGTGTAGACCAATTGTTTTATTTTTGACCTAAAATAAACAAATATTGCACTTAATATCTAATCTTGATAAATAAGAATTTAACATCTAGAATCAATTTCGACTACTACCTTCATCCTTCAAATTAAATGCCTCATCTTTCATATCTACGTTTTATAATTTACTTCCCAATTTTTAAAAATTCATTAGCCCATGACTCAATCAATTACTAATCTGTGTTAACTTGTGCTTATGTATATTTCATTTTATTAAAGTAGTCTGAAATAAGCTTAATAGTCCGTTTGGTTCGTGGAAGATGACAGGAATTGGCTTTTTCAAAACTTGAATTTGAAAATTTGCAAAATGGAATTAGTATACACGACTTCCAATTTTGCCTCAAAACTAGGTTTTCCAACTTCCTACTAGCAAGCAGGAATTGAAAATAAAAACTTGGTTTTGTTTTTTAATGAGTGTAAAAACAATAGATTGGACTACTTTTTGAAATTTTCCTTCAACTCCAAGCTTACACACTTCGCATGCATCTTCCGAGTGAAACAAATATGTAATGGACACCCAGGAATGCCCAAAAGCTGAATCAAGGTTGAAATTATATTAATGCTGAAAATGTTGCAATCAATTACAAAGAGATGTATTCCAAAGGCCAAACCCTAAGGGAATGACGTCTAGAATGTTACAATAGAGAATGAATGTCCTCTATTACCAAAAAAAAAGAGTGTGATTCACACATCCAAGCTCTTATCAAATGCAAGTCATAATCCTCCGATGATCAACAATGAGACTTTCAGCCCTATTTATCCTTTTCTTCATCCTTCTGGAAGGAACTAAACATTAATTAAATTGTAAGAGCTAGAAGCTTCTCCTTCCAATAATTAATTCATAACTTAGAAATTCCTCCCTGGCAATAATTAATTAAACCACGAGAGGCTTCGTCCTTCCAATAATTAATACATACCCTAGAAGTTATTAATACAAAGTCACCTTTTAATTTTTCTTATCCTCCACTTAGACTTTGGAGAACGTGAAGGCTAACTAAAACTTGGGAACATTACAGGTCCACCCCCCTTGAAATTGCTTGCCCTCAACCAATCTTAGTCCTGTTTGCTGTAGCACCTGCTCACTCTCCCAAGTAGCATCTTCCTCTGGCAGATATTTCCATTTGACTAAATATTCTTTAATCAACCTACTTCGCAGAGTCCTTTCCCTAGTATCCAAAATAGCCTCAGGAATTAATGCAAGCTTTCCCTCCTCATCTAATGGTGGTAATTCTGCTGAAGGCACAACTCTTTGTCTGATGGCTTTCTTAAGCCTTGACACATGAAACACATTATGTACCTGACTATTCTCTGGAAGCTCTATCTCATAAGCAACCTCACCCACCTTGCGGATCACTTTGTAGGGGCCATAAAACCTAGACTTCAACTTCTCTGCTCCACTTTTCTTGAGTGATGACTGTCTATATGGTTGTAGCCTCAGGTAAATCATATCCCAACTTCAAAACTACGCTCTATCCGATGCTGGTCGGCATACAATTTTTGTTGATTTTGGGCTTGCTGTATATTCTCCTTGAGCACCCTCAAAATATCCTGACTATCTTGCAAGAAGTTTTTTGCTTTGGGCACTCTACTATCTCCCAAAACTAGATCCATGAAACTAGGTGCTTCATAACCATACAGTGCCATGAATGGAGTCATCTTAATGGACATATGATAAGTGGTGTTATAACAGTACTCTCATATATGTAACCATTTGACCCAAGCCCTCTGTTGTGTAGTCACATAGTTCCTCAGATATCCTTCCACCCATTTATTCATAATTTTTGTCTGCCCATTTGTTTGTGGATGATAACTAGTGCTAGGTGTAAGTTCAGTACCACACAAGCTAAATAGCTCTTTCCAAAAAGTGCTCATGAATTTACTATCCCTATCACTAATAATGAAAGTAGGTAGCCTATGTAATCTGAATATCTCTCTAAAGAAAAGATCAGCCACTTGTGCTGCTGTATAAGTGGATGGAATAGCAAAGAAGTGAGAAAACTTTGTCAGTTGGTCAACTATCATATAGATGCAATCTTTCCCTTGTACTCGTGGTAACCCGGTGATGAAGTCCATGGAAATACTTTCCCATTTCCTATTTGGAATGGGCAAAGGTTGTAACAACCCTGCAGGATATGTGTGCTCTCCCTTATTCTGTTGGCAAATTGTACACTCCCTGACATACTTCTAAACATCATCCTTGAGCCCTTTCCATGTGAACCTTTCACGAATCTGCCTATAGGTCTTAAAGACCCCTGGATGTCCAGCTGTAGGTGCATCATGAAATGCCTTCAGGATTACTTCCTTAAATTGTGATGAAGGAATCAAATATATCCTGTCCTGAAACTTTATCAACCCATCCATCACCATATAACGATCATCATGTATGGTGCCTACAATTACTCTAGAAGCCCAAGTGTCCCTTGCATATTCTTTTGTGATATTATTTCTCCAAACTCCTGTAATCTCAACTAGAGCACAAATATGAGGTCTCCTGGATAAGGCATTTGCAACCACAATCTTCTTACCTTTGACAAACTCAATGTCAAAGTCATAAGCCTGCAACTTCGTGATCCATTTTTGTTGTCTATCATTCAAATCACATTGGTTCATGAAGTATTTGATGTTGTTGTGATCGGTTTTGATAACAAACTTTCCCCCAACTAGGTAGGACCTAAACTTAGCCAATTCATGCATTATAGCCAACATCTCTCAATCATATATGGAATAGCTTCTCTCCACTCCACAGAGCTTCCTGCTCTCAAAAATAATGGGATGCTTCTCCTGCATCAAGACCGCTCCGATCCCATCTCCTGATGCATCACAATGAAGCTCAAATGGCTTTGTGAAATTTGGTAGACCTAGTACTGGACATGATGACATCACCTTCTTGAAATGATCAAAGCTTCTCTGAGCTACCTCTGTCCATGTGAAGGCCCCTTTCCTAGTAAGGTCTGTCAAGGGTGTAGGGAGCTGTGAAAATCTTTTAACAAATCTCCTGTAAAATCCACAGAGACCAAGGAATCCCTTAAGCTATGTAAGATTTGTTGGAGTAGGCCAATCAACAATAGCCCTAATCTTTTCAGGATCTACCCGAAATCCCTCTGCACTGATAATATGTCCAAGATATAGTAGCTCAGTCATCCCAAACTCACACGTAGATTCCTTGGCATACAATGATTCTTTTTCCAAAGTAGACAACACCATCTCAAGATGTTGTAAATGCTCCTCCCAAGTCTTACTAAAAACTAAAATGTCATCAAAGAAAATCAAAACAACTCCCCTAAGCTGCTCCCTAAATACCTGATTCATGCAACTCTAGAATGTAGCAGGGGCATTGGTTAGCCCAAATGGCATAACCAAAAACTCGAAGTGGCCATAGTGACACCGAAAAGCTGTCTTCTCAATGTCCTCCTCCCTCATCCTGATCTGATGATACCTTGACCGTAGATCAATCTTTGTAAAAAAGTGTGCACCATGTAACTCATCAATTAACTCATCTATTCGTGGGATGGGATATCTGTTCTTAATGGTCTTCATGTTTAATGCCCTATAATCAATGCACATGCACATTGTCCCATCCTTCTTCTTTACCAACACCACTGCTGAAGCAAAGGGACTCTTACTACCTGCCTGATATGCCCTATTTTCAACAACTCCTTAATTGCCTTCTCTATCTCATCCTTATGTTTCTTAGGATGACGATAGGGAGTAATCATGACTGGTTTGGCTCCCTCTTCAAGCTCAATAACATGTTCTATCCCTCTGTTAGGAGGAACCCCATGCGGAATCTTGCCAAATACCTTAGTGTGCCTGTCAAGTATCTCCTGAATCTCTGGTGGATGACTCTTCACCTGTGGTTCTTGTGAAGTTGGCATAGTGAAGCATTCTGCTACCCACTCTATGTTACTATGCTGAAATTTTTTTTGCATTCTCCTTAGGGAAACTAGTCTGCAACTTCCATCTGAAAGTCCTCTAAGTACCACAGTTCTTCCCTCATGCTAAAACTTCATCTCCAATTTTGCTAGGTTAAGTGTGAACTCTACTAGCGAGGCCATCCATACCATGCCAAGGATGATATCATAGTCTCCCATGTCTACCACATAGAACTCATCTTCCAACTCATAGCCATCTCCAAACTTGATGTGAAGATTAGATATCTTCTGAGTGCACAATAGTTTTTCACCATTAGCTACCATAACTCTAAATCCGACGTGCTCCTTAGTCTGTAGACCTCTCTTGGCTACAAATTGTGCATCTATAAAATTATGCATAGCCCCAGTGTCAATGAGTGAGATCACTTTCTGCCCTTCTATAGTACCTCTGACCTTAAATGTGATTGCCTTCTGAGCCCCTGTTAATCGTGCTAATGACTTCTCATCCTCAGGAATGCTGCTCTCCTCTATAGTGCTATCCTCATCTGAATCTGAGTGTTGATCCTCTCTCTCTGATTGTGACTCTTCTGTTGAGAAATACTCCATTTGATTTGCCTTAGCCTTGAGAGGACACTTATGAGATAAATCCCAAGGCTCTCTACAATGAAAACCTAACTTTTTCTTTCTTAAATCATTCAAGGTGTCATTATCCAACTTATCTCTTTTGGGCTGAGCATCCTTGTGAAAAGGTTTTTTGTCCTTCTCCTTGTCCTTTTTCATATAAGAATCCTTGTGCTGAAATCTGCTCCTAAATGAAGAAGGTGCTAAGTCACGAGCCTTTTTAGTGGCCTCCTGCAATGTACTTGGGTCATGTCCCTTGACCCAACCTCGCAAGGGTTCTGAGAGTCCATCCATAAACAATACTACTAACCTCCTCTTTGAAATATCTGTGACCAACATAGCTAACCTCTAAAACTCACTGATATATGTTTCGACTAATCCCCATTGCTTGAGTTGTGCCAGCTCCTTAAACTATAATTTAGGATCCCTAGTATCAAATCTCTCTATGAGCTTCTTAGTGAACTCCTTATAAGATGTGATCTGATTATGTCCCAAGGTTACCATGCCATGGTGCCACCGCTCATGTGTTGGTCCATCCAAGTGAATAGTTGCATACTTTATAGCCTCCTCTTTAGGCATAGGATTCAACTGCAAGTATGTATCCATCTTCTGCACCCAAGCTCGTGCGGTCATCTTCCCTGAAGCATCATAATAAGGTAAAGAAAGTTTCCCCACTTTCTTTCTCAACTCAAAGTTTTGACTTCGTCCTCCTGATCTGGGAATGTGTCTCATCCTCAAGTCCAAGTAATCTCTGAGAGAGATATCCACCTGAAACTCTGGCCCACTAGCCTCCCAATCCCTCCTAAACTGATCCTGTAACTCTACAATCTTTGGTTCATTAATCGGTTGAACTGGTTCACTGGGTGGAAAAGTGGGTAGAAGAGGTCTTGAGCTAGTTGTTCGAGTTTTTTGTGCAACATGTCTAAAGTTATCAGCCTCATTTCCATTGTTGTCATGTCCATTATTACCATTAATGTTGTCTCGACCTCCATTATCATTACCTCTATTATTGTTGTTTCCATTGTTGGCATCACCTGGATTAATATTGATGCCCATCTGTCTAGCCATTAGCTGCAACATCATATCCGTTCACCTATTTTGCTCATGTTGCATTCGTTGCCCTTCCTCTAATGTACCTAGTAACCTAAATATTACATTTTCTTGGTCGGAACTGGTATTTCTATCATCTCGATCACCCATGTTGCTGTCTTGTTCAAAGAATGTCTCCTCTGTGTCTGTATGACTGGATTGTATGTCCCTCTGCACAAACGAACTATTCCGTTCGTTAAGCGAGTCTAAACTCCTACTTTGTCTTGCTCTGGTATTGCGAAAATTATAAAGCCCTTGTTGCATGCTCAAACATAAATGTTGAAGATCTCCACAGGATGGCAGGACTTATAGCTCTGATACCACTGTAATGGACACCCAAGAATGCCCAAACGCTGAACCAAGGCTAAAATTATATTAATGCTGAAAATTTTGCAATCAATTACAAAGAGATGTATTCCAAAGGCCAAACCCTAAGGGAATGACGTCTAGAATGTTACAACAGAGAATGAACGTCTTCTATTGCCAAAAAAAAAGAGTGTGATTCACACATCCAAGCTCTTATCAAATGCAAGTCATAATCCTCCGATGATCAGCAATGAGACTTTTAGCCCTATTTATCCTTTTCTTCATCCTTCTGGAAGGAACTAAACATTAATTAAATTGTAAGAGCTAGAAGCTTCTCCTTCCAATAATTAATTCATAACTTAGAAATTCCTCCTTGGCAATAATTAATTAAATCACAAGAGGCTTCGTCCTTCCAATAATTAATACATACCCTAGAAGTTATTAATACAAAGTCACCTTTTAATTTTTCTTATCCTTCACTTAGACTTTGGAGAACGTGAAGGCTAACTAAAACTTGGGAACATTACAAAATAGTTTCAGTAAAATCTAAAAAATCAGAATGAAGATATGCAAAACTTTGATTTGGCTAAACTAAGATTTGTAAAAATTCGGATTTTTTAAATTCCACGAACCAAACGGACCCTAAAAGAAGTTTATTTATATATTTTACCCCATGCATTTTCCCCCATCCATAGAAAAGGAAGCTAACAAAACCCAAAAAGAAATAGACCATGGCATTAATTCCACGAACTTTTCAAAAATTTCAAGGAAAGACCTATAGCAATATGTGGCCAGCAATGATCTATCTGGAGCCAAGATCCAAATTCGAACCTCAAACTCCCTATCCAATTATCCCCCTCTAAATTTTCTCTCCCGCCATTCTATTGGCTGCTACAATTTTATCCATCCAGATAGAGTAAACCCAGATCATTGCAATGTCCTGAACTGGATTTCTTACATCCGCTACATTGATCATAACATTACTCATTTGGTGTATTGGGCAACTCTCACTTGTGCTAAAACAAACTTGGGCTTAAATGGCTGGAATTGCAGCAAAGGCCTTGGTTTCTTCATCGCTGTCTGGTGCAGGGGCGCTTGGCAGGAAACAGCTGCTGTTGGGAGGGAAAGCTTTAGTTGTGCCCTACTCCACCCCATCCAAGAGAGCTTCCTTTGTTGTCAGGGCTACATCAAACAAACCAGTCAAGGTGGGTAAAAGTTTCACTATATACCCATTCCCTTTGTGTATATGCACACACATTCACATATACACACATTTCTTGTGTATATATCCACTCAGGAAATATACACATAAACTTGGTATATAAACCAGTCAAGGTCTGTAACATTTATTGAGCATCGTAATCTATAGAGTGTTTTGTGTATGGCCACACAAATCCACACACATTTCTTGTGTATAAATTCACTCAGGAAATATGCCCATAAGCTTGGTATATAAACCAGTCGGGGTTTGTAACATTAATTGAGCACCGTAATCTTCATAGAGTGTTTTGTGTATGCATACACACATCCACACACATATCTTGTGCATATATTCACTCAGGAAATATACCCATAAGATCGGTATATAAATGAGCACCGTAATCTTCATAGGGTGTTTTGAAAATCATATCTAATTTGAATACTTTGCCCTCATTATATACATTCATTATGATAATGTTTAATGTTTTTATGTTTTGTTTTGTACATGTGTCCCGAGTTAAACGGTTCATATGAATACTTGAATCTCAACTATCATGGAAAGCAAAATCTGTCTTGAAATACTACACGCCTATCTTCTAGAATTATATGTTTTGAATTAGTTCGTAGTCACAGACAACTGTATTCTGAACAGGTATATTATGAATACCAGAAAAGAAAAAAACGTGGAGAAAAAGATCTGTCTGTGTTAATCTTCACGGTGGTTTTTCTATTATCTTTACAATGCAACGTGTTGTTTCTGTTATGCAAGGACTATGGATTTTGCCCCTTCATAATAAATAAATAGAATGGGTCAATAATATGGTTTGTGATTGGAAGAAAACTATAGTCATGTTGTTCACCAAGTGCTATGCTTTTTCTTTTAATTGACCTTAAATTTTTTTTTAAAATGATGAGGTCTACAGGCTTGGAAGGAAATTTTTGAATTTTTTCTTTTTCCTTTTCTTCTTTTCTGCAGACTATTTTGTTTCAAAGCACATTATACTTGGTTTGTTTCTACACTTAAGTTACAAGACATGTTTAATTTCTATCTATGAAATTTGAATTTCAGCAAATTTTTATCCTTTACTAATTTTGTCTAAATTTTTGATATTTAATATAAAATTGTTGTTTATAATAATATTATTTTAATTTTATAAATATATTACTTTTATTTAAAAATAAATAAATTTATATAAATTAAATCAAATATTGATGTTTTTCCAAATTTTTAGCTTATGATAAACAGATTCCAATCAAATTGGACCCTTAGGACATGGAATCCTCACCTTAGGTGGCCTCTTCAATTTCCCATTATAGTACATGCGCACATCCCTTTTTAGTGTTCTTTTGCATATTTGCAGTATCTTGTATTGAGAGACCACAATATTTGTTATATTCACGGACACAATGTAGAGTTGAATTTCTTTGCATATTAAAACGGTTGTCCACCATGTTTAAATCATGAAAGTGAATTTGAATTCAGAATTGTATCCTATTTGTTTTCTTAATTCTGAAGTTCGTATACGGACCTCCCATTGCCTACATGTTCACATTGCACAAAAACCTATAAGATAATGTGCTATGAAGGTTGTGGATGTTGTAGGTTTTGCATTGGGTGTCTTTAGTATTGAATTTGATTGGAAAATTTCTTGTATTCAATACAGCAAGGAGATAGGCAGCTTTGGTTTGCATCAAGGCAGAGTCTTTCCTACTTGGATGGCAGGTGATAATTCTAGTCCTTTTTCTTTTCATATTTTAATTCTTGGACATTGTTCTAGGTTAAATTCAGGTCAGACCTCTATGTGTGATTAACCATTGCATTTGTATTGAGGGAAGCCTACAATTAAACAGTTGTATACTTGATCTAATCAGATTCTCATATTTGAAATGTAAATTTTTGTTTCTGAATTTGATTGTGTATGTTTTTATAATATTGATGTTTTAGATCACACTCTGTAATCCATCATCAAGATGAAAGAATGTAACAATGGAATAGTAAAATATGTGATGATAATGAATCATAGTGTGATTTGAAATATTAAAACTAAAAAAACATCCACAATCAAATCCAATTGTGTTCTTATTGGATCAAATTTGTTACAGCTGAATTGAGACAGAAGATTAGGATTACATGTTATTTTGAACCAGCTGTTCGATATTACAGTCCTTGGAACTTTGTTGGCATACAATGAAGTTTTTGTTGTTCATCATGCTTGTCTGACAGACTAAGTCTTGTTAGTGAAGGACACTCTTAAAACTCTGAGTTCTCCTAGAAGTATGTTTATCTTTGGTTGAAATAACTCAACTTTTATTTTCAATAAACAATATAATAAAAGACCATAAAAATGGAGAAATGGCCTATCATAAACCAAAGTCAAATCCGATGTTTTTGACATTTGTTGTTCATCATGTTTGTCTGACGGGGCAAGTCTTTTAACTTGGTTGAATAGAACAAATCTAGTTATCTCTGAGTCTGAAAATGGCATGTCTCAGCATCTTGATGAAAATTTCTTTTGGAGAATATTTTGGAAGATTCTGGAAAAAAAAAGTGGATTTGAGCAATTAGTTGTGAAAACTTTTTGCTATGCTACAGTGTTTTCTGCAAAGAGTTCATATCTAAGAGTTTTAATTGCATTCTGCTTTGTCCATCCGTAAGTAATTATTATCATACATTGTCCTATTATCAAAAGGGTGAAATTCAAGAGCTATGATTGTGTAAACTATCATGCTTAAGTCTTATTATTAGTTTGTTTTTTTATTTGATTGTGTAAACTATCATGCTTAAGTCTTATTATTAGTTTGTTTTTTTGATTTGATTATGTAAACTATTTTTGTCATCGACATTTCGGATCACACTACTTGATCTCCTCCTCTTTTACATGTATCTTAATGATGGATCAGGCAGTGTGATCTGAAATGTTGATGATAAAAATTGTTCACACAATCAAATCCAGAAAACAAACTAATAATACTGATGGATTGTGGAAATCTGATAGCTCTAAATGCTTAAGCCTTTTTCTCAATTTGGTTATTTAGATTGATCTTAATGAGAAGGTTCATGCTGATAATCTTTCAAGTTTCATGGATGATTTATGGATCATTTCAGCCTTCCTGGTGACTATGGATTTGATCCATTGGGCTTGATGGACCCTGAAGGTCCTGGAGGCTTTATAGAACCAGGTTGGCTTGCTTATGGTGAGATCATCAATGGGAGATATGCCATGTTGGGTGCAGTTGGAGCCATTGCACCTGAGATATTGGGCAAGCTTGGACTAATCCCACCAGAGACTGCAGTTGTATGGTTCAGGACCGGTGTCATTCCTCCTGCTGGAAGTTACAACTACTGGGCTGATCCTTACACACTATTCGTCTTAGAGATGGCTTTGATGGGATTTGCAGAGCATAGAAGATTACAAGACTACAACAACCCAGGGTCCATGTCCAAGCAATACTTCTTAGGATTGGAGAAGTACTTAGGCGGTTCAGGCAATCCCGCATACCCTGGGGGTCCTCTGTTCAATCCATTGGGATTTGGAAAGGATGAGAAGTCCATGAAAGAATTGAAGCTGAAGGAAGTAAAGAATGGAAGGCTTGCAATGTTAGCCATCTTGGGTTACTTTATCCAGGGTCTTGTTACTGGAGTTGGGCCATTCCAGAACCTTCTAGACCACTTGGCAGACCCTGTACACAACAACCTCCTCACCAACTTGAAGATCACCAATTTCCAATCTTATTAAGTGCCTCTAGCTATGGCTTTGTTCTTATTAAATATTCTAGTGTATTGCATGAGAAAACTACTGTATGTGTACAATTGCAATGTAAAAACAGTTAAACCTTTGTTTAAGTATATGTAGCACATGGTTACTGAAGGATTTCTACTTTTTCCCGTGAAATTTCATGACTGCCTGAGTGTCTCTGTAATATTTTACCATGCTCTAACAAATGAAGTGATTGGAGTCTGTGAAAAAGATTGTTGATAGATGCTTCTCCCCCATTTGAAGAGACATTATTTCTCCTCCTAGGAATATACCACCCACAAAATCTCCTAAACTGCCAGACATAATGCATGGCAGTAGATCAATTTTTTCTCTCTGGATACAAAGTATTCCATAATGATTTTATATCAGTTGACAAAATGAATTGACAACATTGTTAATAGCATAAAGAGGTAACATCATTCATCTTAGTCATCATTTGGAAGACATTAACAATAAGTGCAACAAGTGATCATTTGGAAGACATTAACCCAGAAAACGAAAGTTGCAATAAGTGATCATTTGGAAGACATTAACCCAGAAAACGAAACATCTATTTTAAACAATGTCAACATAATGCCTGTCATAAATTTATACACTAGCAACGAAGAAATACAAATGCTCACAATCAGTTGATCAGAGATCAATTGATAACAGGCAGCGCATGAAATTAAAACAGAAACAGTATAAATCTTCATCATAATCCTAACTAGAAGAATTCAAGGCGATAATCTTTTGAAGAAAGCGTAGTAGGGCTACTTTTTTGGGTCTCTCTGTAGTCTACACCAAATTTTAGAAATGCTCTGCTTTGGATTGCATATTATTCTATCTGTCTAGATTTTCAAGTGGAACAGCAGTCCCATTGAAAGAAGTGAGACGGGTCGATACTCAAGAGACAATAAGCCTTATGGGGGGCAACGGTTTAATAGACATATATGAGGTGGATCCACGCTCCTAGACAGACACAAACACAGAGCCTCTAGTGGCAACAATTTCATACCCAGGTGATATTGATTCACATATATAGATATGCACAAACATTAAGCCTCATGGTGGCAACAATCTCATAGGCAAAGGTGATATGTACTCGTGTACTGAGACAAATGCAAACAGTAAGCCTAATGGTGGCAAGTGGCAACAACCTTATAGATAGAGGCAATACACACCCACATGCATAGGCAAGCACACAAAATTAAGCCTGACGGTGACAACAATCTCATAGAAGAGTCAATATAGATCCCCACTCAAAGGCAAGCACAAACACTAGGCCTCATGCACATTCAAGCCTTGCAACTGCAACAACTTAGGAGACAATGAAAATATTAAATCGTCCCTTGATTATGCTAATACTTAAGTAAAGGGACCTTCAAACATTTACTTGTAAATATGCATGTTAGAGAATAACAATTGTTTTTATATACTAGCATATAGGAAAATAGGTTCTAGGATCATTCATATATAATAATAATAATAATAATATAATATAATATAATAAATTTAAATTATCAGAATAACATTAGTAAATTGTTTAACTTTAAATTAATTTAGTTAAATTTATATATGTTTCTTATTAATGGTAAAAGTAGATTTTGAAAGGACTTGAAATCTTGTACAAATAAATATTAAAGGGGATCTAGAACCTTGCCAATATTAAATCTTTGCCACCAAGTAAACAAATAGAGGTCTAACAGTCCACTACAAATCAACGAAAAACATCCAAGAAAGATATGTAAAAGATAAACTAGTTATGAGAAGGAAGAGAAGTCCTAATCAACCAAGAGGGAAAGAAACTCTTAACCAAATAAAACAAGGAAAACACTAGAATTTTTCTTTACCTCCCTTCTTTTGGGAGTGAAGATTCATGTCGAATTGAGGAGAGGATTTCTTATGGTGTTTTCCACTTATGAGGATCCACCCCTCCTCAATCAATGAGACTGCCACTTGCAATTCCAAAAAAAACAAATCTACCTCAGAACCAACAGAAGAGACACAGACAAAGACCGAAGCATCAATTCAATTAGAGGGAACAACAACAATAAATTGGTTCTGATAGGGATCTCAACCTGATCAGCTTCTGTCATCGTAGTGGTGCAGGAGCACAGCTAAGCTAACCTCTCCATGTCTAGTATTTTGGCTTGTTTTTTACTCTAGCCAAGTCAAGAAGTTTAGATTAGGTTGTTTTAAGACCTTAGAAGGTCATTTCATTATGGACTAGATGAGTTAGTCATTAGGACTAAGGTCATCAAAATAGTCATTGTTGGTAGCATTTCAATTTCTTAGGCTTAGAAGCTTAGTGTTGGATTGGAGTCTTAAATGTGTTCTAAACACATATAAGTGGTGAGAAAGATGCTTAATGGCCATAAATGGTGTTGGTTCCTTGGAATCTAGAGGATGGAGGTCTTAAAAAGTAGGATGAAGGCATAATGGAAAAGATGCCAAATGTTGTCAAGAAGTTGTCATGACAACATTTGCAATTATTGCAAATGTTGCATGCAACTCAGTTATCTTGGATTCCCTTAAGGATAGGGAGTGGGAAATTGACCAATAGGCCCTAGAATGGTGGAGATGGAATCTAATATCATAAAAGACCTGAATCTAAAAATATGGGTATGCATTGTAATAGTTTGGAGTGGGGAATAAAGCTTTGCAACAACATTTTTCAGCAATTTCTCAAGTTTTAGTAGTGACAGTGCCTTAAGATGGATTGAAAGATTCATTCTAATGATTATATAGTGTTCTTTGATTAGTGTGGAGAGTTTCTCATTTGATAAGTGAGTTGATTAGAGTAAGTATTAAATGTTGAATAAATTGTTTAAGTTTTGAACATCTTACTGGTTTTGTGCTAACTAGTCTGTATAGATATAGCTCCCCCATGAAATCTAGCCATCGAAAACACCTGAGGGTAGATGGAAATGATAGGGGAGTTAGTAATGTACATAGGTATAGGATTGGGAGTCATATAAGTATGGCAAGCTATTTTTACTACTAAGCCTTAGGCGAGCAGACAGAGTCCAGTTAGAGGCTTGGGATAGGAGAAAGTGAAGATTTATTATAGGGTAAAGAAGTACAATATGGAGCAAGTACAGTTCTATGAGTGATATGAACATATCTTGCTATGTTAGAAGGATCCAGGGTTTATCAATCCATGTGAGTGGGATTTGAACAAGAAACTAGTGAGTTCCTAAGAAATAGGGCTTTTAGCCCTATTAGACCTAGATAGTAGGAACCCCCTGTATAGATAACCTAGGAGTCTTAAACCTACAGAATCCTTTAGAGAATCCAAAAGGGTATTTGAGTTTGGGATTGGTTTTCCAAGTTTGGAAAGTTTTGGCAAGAAAGTGGAATTAGTCATTTTCAAGGGCTAATTGGAATTAGGCCTAAATAGGCTTCCTAGAGACCAAATCTTGAAATCAATAGGGAAATGACCTAAAGATCTCTCCAAATGGATAAAAAAGGAAGCAAATGGAATGTTCTCATGTTGATGGATACCCCTGCAATGAAGAATGGAGTTTGTGAGCAAGTTGCGCTTAGAGTTTTTAAGTGAGGATGAAGGATTGTACTATCTAAAGGTGTTAGTCAAGGTTAAGCACAAGGGTTAAGAACTCTTTGAGAAGAGTTAGAATTGGACTTAGTTAATCACCTAAGCCAATTAGGACCTAGAGGAGACTAGGTTCCTAGAAGAGACAAGCTAGGTCTCTTAGTGGTAGTGCAAGCAAGCCTTGGAATACATACACCATATTGGTATTAGAGCTTGAATTGATTAGGCTTGTGGTGGATGTTGCAACCTACTGAATTAGTGGGAGAAAATACACCAAGTGGAATAGTAGAAGACACAACCAAGGTGACTAACATTGAGTTAGCCAAGAAGGTTGAGGAACAAGAAGAAGATAACAAGTTGCTAAGGGAAAGACCAGCTCAAATGGAGCAACTCTTGGGTGAAGTCCAAGATAAAGTTGCTAGGGTCAAAGAGAAGATTGATCTAAAGGAAGAAAAAGAAGCAAAGGAGTAGGAATTAGAGTTGGAGGAGGAAGCACCAACCCCTGATCCTGTTCTTCCTGAAGAGCCATTCTTAAAGGCATTAAAAGCATTGAGTAGCAAAGCTTTAGAAGGAGTGCCACTTTTTAGTGAACAAATGGATCCAGATTCAGTTGTGGATTGGATTGATAGCATTGAGAACCATTTTGAATGTGATGGTATCTCTGAGGCACAAAAAGTTATGGTGACCAAGTCTAGATTAAGAGGTTCAACTCTTACTTGGTGGAAGTTTGTGCAAATTAAAAGAGAAAATGATGGAAATGGTCCTATAGTTACATGGAAGGGCATGGTAACAAAACTGAAGCAGACCTACCTTCCCAATGACTATGAAGTTCAGCTTCATAGGAGGAGACAAAATCTTAGATAAAAAAGATTTAGATGTCCAAGCATATACTGAGGAGTTCCAAAAGCTATGTTTGAGGTCCAAAGTAGTTGAAGATGAATGCATTAAACTTGCAAGATATTTGAATGGCCTCAAATGGTCTATTCAAGAAGAGATGAGCCTAGTGAACTTCAAAATCATTCGCCAATGCTATCAAATGACCTTGACGATAGATGAGAAAAGAAAGAGGAAACAAGAAACCTCTAAAGGTAAAGCTAAGAGCAAGGATAGTAGAGGGAAAAGAGTTGGCTATGGTGGAAGAAGTTCATATTCAAGGGCTCAAGATGAGATAAAATTAAATGAACAACAAGAAGGAAGCTCAAGAAGAGGTGGTAGAGGGAGAAATTCTAATTCTAGAGGAAGGAGTGGTGGACAAGGAGGAAGGGGCAATTACTTTGCCAATATGAAGTGCTACCATTGCAATCAAATGCGGCACCTTGCCTATAGATGTCCAGAGAAAGGTGGTTCATCACAAGGAAGTGACAAAAGAACTAACCTATTACAAGATGAGTCTAATACAATAGAGAAGCATGTTGAGATACCATTGAATTCAGAAGAAGGGGAGAACCTCATGATGAGGAGAACTTTGATCAAGGAGCCAGTGAAAGAAGAGCTAAGCCAAAGAAGGTCCTTGTTTAGAATAAAGTGCAAGATGATGGGCAAAGTGTGTAGAGTCATTATTGACTCAGGGTCTATTGACAATATTGTGTTAGAGGAAGCAATCAACAAACTAAAATTGACAAGAATACCCCACACCAATCCTTATAAGGTCACATGGCTCAATAAAGGCCAACATGTGTTAGTAAATGAACAAGCATGGATGCAATTATCAATTGGAAGGTACAAGGATAAGGTTTTGTGTGATGTGTTGCCTATGGATGCATGTCACTTGCTCCTAGGTAGACCATGGCAATTTGATCACCAAGCTATCCATGATGGAGGAAAGAACTCCTATACTTTTAAGAAAGACAATGTGACTTTTAAAATTTAGTCACTGTTGGAAGATGCTAAAGTAAAGACAACAGGTCCAAATGTACTTATGGTGAGTGAAAATGAGTTCCTATAAACCATGGAAGAAAGTGAAGGTGAAGGCTTTGCATTGGTGTTAAGACCAAAGGAGGGAGATGAAGACAAGGAGATTAAGAAGGTAGAGTTACGTAAAGAGATTCAAGGTATGCTGCAGACTTACCAAGGTATTGTAAGTGATGGACACCGTCAACCTTACCCACTAAAAGAACCATAAGCCATAGGATAGATCTTATCCCAGAAGCTACCCTACCTAACAAAGCAGCTTACAAGATGACCCCTCAACAAAATGAGGAAATAACAAGACATATACAAGAACTCCTAAACCAAGGCCTAATTAGAAAGAGTATTAGTCCATGTGTTGTACCCATTGTATTTGCACCTAAGAAAAGAGGAACTTGGAGGCTTTGCACTGATTCAAGGGCTATCAATAGGATAACCATAAGGTATAGGTTCCCTATCCCTATGATTGAAGACCTAATGGATAACCTAAGTAAAGCTAAATACTACAACAAGATAGACTTGATGAGTGACTATCACCAAATAAGGATACATGAAGGAGATGAGTTGAAAACAACATTCAAGACCAATGAAGGGCTGTATGAATGGCTTGTCATGCCATTTGGATTGTCCAATGCCCCCTCCACATTCATGAGGCTCATGAACGAAGTTATCAAAGACTACATAGGCAAGTTTGTAATTGTATACCTAGATGATATACTAATTTGCAGTAAGATAGGGAGTGAGCACCTAGAACATCATGACATTGTTTTCAAAAAGCTACATGATGAGAAGTTGATGATCAACTTGGAGAAGTGTGAGTTCATCAAAAGAGAACTATTGTACCTTGGGTTTGTCTTATCACATGGAAAACTAAAAATGGACTAGAGCAAAGTAGAGGCTATCATAAATTGGCCTACTCCAAGAACAACAACAGAGGTAAGAAGTTTTCATGGCCTTGCACAATACTATAGGAAATTCATAAGGCAAAGGTAGTTTAGTGCAATTTATGCTCCTATGTTAGCTACTATCAAGGGTGGAATGAAAACTAAGTTTGTATGGAATGAGCATTCTAACAAGAGCTTTGAGTTACTGAAGTAGAAGATAGCTACTCAACTAGTTTTAGTGCTACCAAGCTTTGAGAAGCTTTTCACTATTGAGTGTGATGCTAGTAATGTAGCAATTGGGGTTGTTCTAAGACAAGAGGGAAAACCAGTAGCTTTTAATTTAGAAAAGTTTTAAGTGAAGCAAAGAAGTACTCTTCATATGACCTTAAGATGTATGCATTGGTGCAAGCTCTAAGGAAATGGAGACACTATTTGCTCCCAAAGGAATTCATTGTGTATTCAAACAATCAAGCACTTAGTTTCTTAAATTCACAAGAGAAGTTGAGTCACAAGCACATGGAGTGGGTTGAATACCTCTAAGCTTATACTTTTAATATCAAGCACAAGAAAGGTGTCTTCAATAAAGTGGCAAATGCATTGTCTAGAAGAGCTCTCACAATCCAAGAAATTTAGTTGAAGAGCATGGGGATAGATCACTTCAAGGATCTATATGGTGATGATGAGGATTTTGCAGACAATTACAAGGTATGTGTTGAATACAAGAATCATTTTCATAGTAGATATGTTGAATATAGTTTGCAAAATGATCTTTTGTTTAAAGGGAATCAGTTATGTTTCCCTAGAGGCTCTATTAGAGAGAATTTGATATAGGAAAAGCATAATGGTGCTTTGAGTGGCCATTTTGGGATCACTAAGATCCAAGAACTTGTTTCAAGGTTCTATTATTGGCCAAGATGAATCTTGATGTTAGGAGGTATGTGGAAAGTTGTGTTATTTGTCAAAAAGCCAAGGGCACTTCTTCAATGCAGGCGTTTATCTATCACTACCTATTCCCACTAGGACATGGGAATATTTAAGTATGGATTTTGTAGTTGGGTTACCCAAGACAAGACAAGGTATGGACATTGTTTATGTGTTGTAGATAGGTTTAGCAAGATGGCTCACTTTGTACCATGTAAAACCACCAATGATGCTAGTCAAATAACCTCTCTTTTCTTCAAAGAAATAGTGAGAATCTATGGGTTACCTACCAGGATTGTGTCAGATAGAGACACTAAATTCATGAGTCATTTTTGGAAGACTCTTTGGAAAAGGTTAGGCACTAACTTGTCCTTTGGATCAGCCTACCATCCCCAAACTGATGGTCAAACTGAGGTTGTTAATAGAAGCCTTGGAAATCTTCTAAGATGTTTAACTAAAGAGTATGGTCAACAACGAGATCAGTTGATTGGGCAAGCTGAATATGCCTACAATGATACTATCAATAGATCAATAGGGAAAAGTCCATTTGAGATAGTTTATGGAGTACATCCTAGAGGTGTCTATGAACTAAGAGATTTGCAAGATGGAGTAAAGGGAAGTGGCTATGTTGATGACTTTGCATATGCTATGCAAGAGATGCATGAAACAATGAGGAAGACATTGACAAAGAACACCATGAAACACAAAGAAAAGGTGGATGAAAGTAGAAAGAAAGTTCAGTTCAATGTTGGTGACTTAGTCATGGTGCATCTTAACAAGTCAAGACCAAAAAAAGGAGTCCCTCACAAGTTACAGATGAGGAGGATAGGTCCCTGTCATATTTTGGCTAAGTATGGTGATAATGCATTTAGAGTTAAGCTGCCAGAATACAATGGATTGTCCCCTATTTTTAACATTGTAGACTTAGTCCATTATAGAGGACCACAACAAGACATGGATCAGAATCTTCATGAAGTAATCAAAGATGTAGAGGATCTCCAATTACCTATTGTTACAACCACAGGACTAGACAACATACTGGACACAAGAGTTTATAAAAAGACTAGAACAAAAGAGTACAAGGAACACTTGATAAAGAAGCATGGATAGATGGATGTTGATGCAGTATGGGTAAATGAGTCAGAGTTCAAGAAGATGGGGATTGATCAAGGGTGGATTGATTTTTTCATTTTGGGGAGGATGGTGCAGGAGCACACCTAAGCTAACCTCTCCATGTCTAATATTTTGGCTTGTTTTTGACTCTAGCCAAGTCAAGAAGTTTAGATTATGTTGTTTTAACACCTTAGAAGGTCATTTTATTGTGGAATAGGTGAGTTAGTCATTAGGACTAAGGTCATCAAAATAGTCATTGTTAATAGCATTTCAATTTCTTAGGCTTAGAAGCTTAGTGTTGGATTAGAGTCTTAAATGTGTTCTAAACACATATAAGTGGTGATAAAGATGCTTATTGGCCATAAATGGTGTTGGTTCCTTATAATATGGAGGTTAGAGGTCCTAAAAAGTAGGGTTCCTTATAATATGGAGGTTAGAGGTCCTAAAAAGTAGGATGAAGGCATAATGGCAAAGATGCCAAATGTTGTCAAGAAGTTGCCATGACAACATTTGCAATTATTGTAAATGTTGCATGCAACTTAGTTATCTTGGATTCCCTTAAGGATAGGGAGTGGGAAATCGATCAACAAGCCCTAAAATGGTGGAGATGGCATCTAATATCATAAAAGACTCGAATCTAAAAAGATGGGTATGCATTATAATAGTTTTGAGTGGGGAATAGAGCTTTGCAACAATATTTTTAAGTAATTTCTCGAGTTTTAGTAGTGACAGTGCCTTAAGATGGATTGAAAGATTCGTTTTGATGATTGTGTAGTGTTCTTTGGTTAGTTTGGAGAATTTTTAGTTTAATAAGCAAGTTGATTAGAGTAAGTATTAAGTGTTGATTAGAATAAGTATTAAGTGTTTAAGCTCTAAACATCTTACTGGTTTTGTGCTGAGCAATTTGTATAGATATGCCCCCTCCCCCCCAATGAAATCTAGCCATGGAAAACACCTAAGGGTAGATGGAAATTCTAGGAGAGTCAGTAATGCACATAGTTTTAGGATTGGGAGTCATGTAAGTATAGGAAGCTATTTTTAGTACTAAGCCCTAGGAGAGCATATAGAGTCCGGTTAGAGGCTTAGGATAGGAGAAAGTGAAGATTTATGGTAGTGTAAAGAAGTATAGTACAAAACAAGTATAGTTCTAGGTGTGATATGAACATATCTTGCTAAGTTAAAGGATCCAAGGTTTATCAATCCATGCGACTGGGATTTGAACAAGAAACTAGCGAGTTCCTAAGAAATAGGCCTTTTAGCCCTATTAGACCTAGATAGTAGGAACCCCCTGTATAGATAACCTAGGAGTCTTAAACCTGCAAAATCCTTTAAAGAATCCAAAAGGGTATTTGAGTTTGGGATTGGTTTTCCAAGTTGTTTGGAAAGTCTTGGCAAGAAAGTGGAATTAGTCATTTTCAAGGGCTAATTGGAACTAGGCCTAAATAGGCTTCTTAGAGACTAAATCATTAAATCGATAGGGAAATGACCTAAAGATCTCTCCAAATGGATAAAAAAGGAAGCAAATGGAATGTTCTCATGTTGATGGATACCCCTACAATGAAGAATGGAGTTTGTGAGCAAGTTGCACTTACAGTTTTTAAATGAAGATGAAGGATTGTACTATCTAAAGGTGTTAGTCTTTCAAGGTTAAGCACAAGGGTTAAGAACTCTTTGAGAAGAGTTAGAATTGGACTTAGTTAATCACCTAAGCCAATTAGGACCTATAGGAGACTAGGTTACTAGAAGAGACAAGCTAGGTCTCTTAGTAGTAGTGCAAGCAAGCCTTGGAACACATGCACCATGTAGGGGAACACAAAACAACATCTAAACCATCCACCTCACTATTGCAAGTTGTAGCAATTAGAACAGGACCAAGACTAGGAACAACATGAGGAGAGGACTCTACATTGGGGGAATCTTGAGCAAGCTTCTTAGCAACATTATAGTGTTCAGAAGAGTCCTCCTTCCACCAAGAAGACACCTTATTAGTCTTAGGCCTATGAAGATCACATTGAGCTGCAAAATGCCCAAAGTTGAAATTTTTTCTAAATCCAAAGGGAATCCCTTCATAGTCCAGTGTTTGACAAATTTATATATGTTATTTGATTTTACTTCAATAATTTAAATATTGTAAGTATAATGATTCAAAAGTAATGAAAATTTTCAATATAGGGGAAAAGACCTCATTATCAACAAGATGTATGATAATAATAATTATTTTTGTCATAGATACCCTCCAATTACAATCCAAAATATGAAAACAAATGTACTAATAGTTGATCACTATGTACTAATAATTGATATTTTTTAACATTTTTGGTTAGTGATTGGCCCATTTGTGCACCACTATTGAGACATCTCATAAAAACTATAGGGACATTTAGCCACAAATACTGACATTTTTGAGTGAACGATAAGTGGTGCACTACATTGAGGGTATCGAATGAGCATTTTAAAATGAGACTTTTTGACACTTCATACTCCACTATCCCTATAGAGAGATCCGTGAATACCCAAAAGACAAAACTGTTAGATTATGGTGACCGATCAGGAAAGTACTGTACAAATTTTTTTGGGCCGTGGCCGATGTTGTAGCCGACATATTATGGCCGACATATGGCCAACGTGTTGTAACCCTAAAACGGATAATATACTTGTATAAAAGGGTTTAGGGTTAGGTATTTTTTCATTATGTTGTGATGCAAAATTGGTTCTTGTGGCGGTATTGAGCTGTAAGGGATTACAGACTGTAATCAGGTTGTAATAAGATCGAACTTGCTGTTTGGTGGACGTAGCCCAAGGATTGGGTGAACCATGTTAAATCTTGGTGCCTTGTGTTCATTTTTGTGTGATCTATTATTTTTCTGTTATTGGTTATATTTGCATGTAGTTTTTATTTTTGTCCATGGTTTATCCTAACAAAAACCTTAGCTTTAAGCTTTTCACTCACCTATAGAGGTACACTAAAAAATTGCAGTTTCAGAGTTCTAGGTGTGTGAAGTTATCCTAGGTGGCTATTGGGTGTTTTCCACTAATCTTAACAAGAAGAATATAAGGTGATAATGTTTTGAAGGAAGAGTAGCAAGGCCATAATTTGGGGTTATCTCTAGTCTTCAATACCAAATTTTACAATGGTTCTATTGCTTTGGATCACATTGTCTAGTCTACGTATCTATACATAGTCCTTCAGGAAATGCCTTTTCAACTATGTGGAGGTGACAATCTCATAGAAAGAAATGAGTGGAGCCATACTCATAGAAAGAGCATACACTAGGCATAATAGGGGGCAACAATAATTTTGATGGTGTCTTTGAAGGAAATTCAAGATTGTCAACAACTAAATATGTTGCTTGATAATCAAATGACAATATCCTTGCAATTGAAGTAATGTGGTTGAGCTCTACAATGAGCAATGAGGTCAAAGCCAAGGTTTCACTTATTGCATAGCTTGACACAAGCATGGAGGACAACTTTACATTGATTGCTCTCCTCTCGATCCAATTTTTGGTAAACAAGTGAGACATATATTCAAGATTGACTATCCCTTGTTTTTCCAAACAATGAAACTAGTGTTGGGGGAGGAGTATTTAAATTCTCAATACTGCTATAGAACCAACATTGATCTTAATGTTTCATTTCTTTTAATGTAGGGTTTGGAACTTAGATTGGGGGGGGAGGGGGGGGGGGCGCTTTTCTCGGCAAGGGAGAGAATACTAAGAAGGTACAAAGGTTGCAATGGAAAAGAAGCCCCAGAGAAAGAAGCATCCTCATCCAATTATCTTGGTACAAAAGGCCGAGGAGGCCAAAAATCTAAAATTGTTTAGTAGCCAAGGGTTCTTCGGCCTTTATTGTCTTTTTGGTTGATGTTAGAAATGTTCAGAATAACTGGGGGGGTAAATTAGTTACTTAAGGTCCTTAAGGTTCTTAAGTACTATTTGAATAATTAAACATAAACACTCACTGTCCTACTTATCTTGCTATTGCTCGACCTGTCCTAGAAAAATACTGTCTTAAACATAACATGCTTTTCTAAATGAAAATATTATCAAATGTAAAACATATAAAGCATTGAACACATATTTGACACTAGGATTTTACGTGGAAACCCAATTTGGGATAAACCACTAGCAACATGTCACCACTTTTTCACTCTTTCACAGTGAGATCTGTTAGGAGCCAAGCATATCAAAGGTTTACAATACACACTGTTAAATGTGACCTAGTTAGAGGATTTAATCACCTTATTAGTAGTGGCCTTGTCAGAGGACTTTGATCATTTTATTTAGAATGTCACCTTGTGAAAGGATTTACACAGAGTGTTAAGTCTTTCAAATAACTATTAGGTCAACCTCTGTTAAAAGGATTTCAATACAAACTATTTACAATGATTAGAAAGAAAATAGTAGGGTTTTGATCTATATGATTACAACTAACTTTGCAAGTTCAAATATATGTTCGGTTAATGTGTCGACTTACTGATAAGCCTTTCATTTTCATCTATTAATCTCGATTCACTTGGAAACTCTTCAAGAAATCAACCTTCTCTTCTCATCAACACTTAAGCCTTCTACTCAAATTCACTTATCAACATCAACATCTGCATAAGCAGTCTCCTTTAGCTTTGCATTCACTCTCACACTTGTGCATCTCTGATCAACCTTCTTCTGTATGTGTCTCTTACATACACTTGCACCCGCACTCTTCAATTTGTTCAGCTCTGTACCTCTTTAAATAGGCAATTCTTTCTTTACTATTTTTGACGATCACCATAGATCTTAGGGTTTGCGATTAGGTTCAACACGATTCATTGTATCTATCTATCTTCTTGATCTTCCTTTGGAAACTTCTCTAGAATGTGTTTGTTAGATCTTTACCAATCCTCGCCTTGAATTTAATGATCCAACTCATCAATCTTATCTTCAACACAATTTACATCTCCCAAGAAATCAATTGAGTTGGTTAGATCTCATGATTTCCTCAAATTCATTCTCAACAATGTTACTCGACAATTTCTAAATTTTGACACTTAGTATCACTGAATTACTTGGTCGCTGTAAATCTTCTGGCTCGACATCAACAATCTTGCTCGTACGATACTAACTCTCAATCAACACTAGATTTGCTTGGCATTAACTGTGGCTTGATTGACACTAGCATCACTTGACATTCCTTAGCCTTTTACTCTATTGCTCAGCTTGGGTCAACTTCTTTGACATAAACAATCACTTTATCTCATCAAAGTCTAACTAATCAAATGTCCATTGTAGCTTCCTTTTCATAGCTCAACCTTTCATCTAGGTGCTATTGTTATGAGCAATTTCTCAAATCCTCTTCATCAATCAAATAGATATGACATTAAAATTAGGTAGCTATAAGTCTTATCAATAGATTTGACATCAATGACAAAACAAAAATTGTTCCAATTGTAAGTCTCCAACAATTAATGTATCAGGTTTAGGGTATATGAAATTAGAATAGTTTAATCACTAGATACAATGAGTTCAATTGTATATAATCAACATAAAAGTATCAAAATTCTAGAAGTTGCTTCAAAAGCTAGACAATATATAGGTATACAACTAATTACATATCAAGTACTTATCCCATGTAACCAAAATGGGAAGCATAATATTGCATGAGGAGTTAAGAGAAACAACATAAACATTAGAGTATATCAACACTTTAAATTCTCAAAATTGATATAGAAGTACTAATTATCCTTCAGTAGGGCCCCAACCACCATTAGTTTCCAGATATTCTAGGAAGTCTATAGAAAACAGTTCATCATTCCATCCTACAAGGACATATTCTTTTGGTGCATTATCATCAGGGCTCTTGGAATCTTCATGGTCATTCTTCTTAGGAGCGTAACTTTGAATGTCATTGGAAATATTTAGATCTTTCATCATCTTATCTAACTAATTTAATTTGGCAGGATCCAACATGTCTTTGTAGTGATTCAGTTATCGAATAGCTTTGACATCTTTTTTGTGAATGTGAATTATTTCATCCCAAACTAGCATCATAAATTGAGCCATAGAAATATCCATGGAAAGAGATACCTGTGACATAATGAGAAAATGTGTGAGTTTACTTGTAAACCCAGTAAGTCTTCTATCTTTCTTCTTAAAGACCTCTTCATTTCTTGCCTTCCATAGGAACCATATGATCTCACAGGTAAGAGTAGACCAAAAGTGATTAAATTTAGAATCAAAGATTTCAACATATCCAGCTAGAATTTCACTCCAAAAAAGAGTGGGTTTTGAATTCCACAAGATTGGATTCCCTAAAAATTTGACCAAACCATAATGGAAAAATTACATTAAAAGAAAACATGTTCAAAAGATTCCATTGAATCACAAATATTACAATGACTAGGACTATGACCCAAGGAGTCCATATTGGATCCTAAAACAAGCTTTTAAAGTAGCAATAACCACCTAAAACAAGCTTTTAAAGTAACAATAGCCACCTAAACCATAATTTTTTTGGTTCAACTTTGAATTGTCGAAATAATGAAAAAGAAAGAGTAATCAAAAAATGGAGAGCAAAAATCCCAGCCCTGGATCACTCTCTCGTAGATATCTAAATTTTTGACAAGCATATTATATACATGTTTTGTAGTTACTTCTTTAAGCAATGTCCCATCACACCACTTCATCTATTTGAGGAAGCTATCTAAATTAATCATGTTAGAGAAGTTACAGTTGCCAAGTGCCTTTATTATCAATCTATAAGTTTTATTTTGTGTTTGAAGCATGTCAAACATTTCTCTAGTTTCCTCCTAGGTTCCCAACTGATTACTTACCATTAAATCACTAATCAGTGAAATGCCAAGATCGTTCCAATGTTTAGCTGAATAATTTTGAGTAAGTGCCAATGATTTTCCATTTAAATATAAGCCCCACCAAATTGATCTATCAATGACAAGATAGGATGGAGAAGAACCAACAACATATATGTCTGGAAGGAGTATCTTTGCATGAGACCAAGCCTTCCACAAGGTACAAAAAATATGAGAAATAAATATCTTAACTTGAAAATCCCATCAACATTAAACAAGTTAGAATATTCCTCCATTGTTTTCCCTTATATATAAAAGACCATTGAATATTATGTCTAATTAAAACTTTCCAAGGTTCATTACCATGGATAGCCTTTAAAATCCATTTTGAAGCAAGTGCAATAGCATATTTTTTGATCTCCTTCAGCCCAAGGCTTCCATATTGTTTGGGTTTGCAACACCAGTTCCATTTCACACAATGCCTTTTTTTATTACCCATCCCATCTAACCACAAAAAATCTCTCAAAATCTTTTCTATCTTATCCATATGGTAATTTTCCATATTTTTTCATAATCAAGTAGAAGCAAATAACAAATGATGAGAGGACAACACATTCTAAACAACTTGAATCCTACTAGCAAGGGAGAGGTGATGAGTTTGCCATTGAATATGTTTCTTCTGAATTTCATCAAATAACCACTGCCACATGTCTTTAGTTGAGGGGTTAATAGCAAAAGGAATACCCAGGTATATAACAAGAGCCTTTGGGCCTTTCCATTGCCAACCCATAAAATGAATCTAGTTAGAGGGAAAGTCAGACCAACCCAAATAGAAGATTTATGAGAAGCAACTTTAGCACCTGAGGCTAAGAAAAAGAATGCAAGTCTATCCAAGGCATTAGAGAATTTTTCTTCCTCTAGTTCTAAAAACAAAGTAGTGTCATCAACAAATTGGGAATTAACACGAATATCTTCATAAGGAAGGAGAAGACCTTTAATAAGAGGGCCATGAGAGGAGTCCTTGAGGATTTAATATAAGGCATCAACATCTATCACAAAAAGGGAGGGAGCAATTAGACAACCCTATCTAATTGATCTCACAAGAGGGATGTGATCAGTAAGATTTCAACTCACATCAATGATTGTAGAAGAATCTGTAAACAACACCTTAATCCAACTACAAAAGAAATTAAGAAAACCAAATGCTTTGAGCATCCCAATGACAAATGGCCCTCAATTCTATCATATCATTTTTCAAAGTCAAGTAGAATCATTGCTACATCCTAATTACTCTTGTCAGCCCAATGCATTGCTTCCCAACTTGGTATCAAGTTCTCCAAGATGTACCTTCCCTTAATGAAACCTACTTGTGTGTCTGAGATAAACCTATCAAGTACATCCTCAATTTTTCTAGCTAATAACTTTGCAATGATCTTGTATGAGATATTCAACAATGTAACTAGTCTCCAATTCTTATCTTGAGATTTATCACCTACTTTTGGAATCAACTTTATCATTCCTTTATTAATATTCATATTCAGAGATCCTCTACTGTAGGAGTCTTCATACAATGCTAAAAGATCACTACAAATCCAATCTATATTAGATTTATAGAATTCAACTGGAGTCCATCAATCCCGGTGGATTTGTTGTTAGATAGGGAATTAATAGCGTATTTAATTTCTTCCATATTAATAGGTTTGTTAAGTTTTCTAAAGTCTTCATTGGAAACTTTATTAGGAATTAGTTAGAGAGATTTTTCAAGAGCCTCATGATTCACATAAGCCATTTCAAAGGAAAAAAGATGGGAGTAATAGTCAAAGAAAGATGTCTTAACTGATTTTGGATCCACAGTGTATTCATCATTAATATGGATATTTTCCATAAGCTCCCCTTTATTTTTATCTTTGATGATGTTAAAGAAATACTTGGATCACTTATCGCCTTCAGAGATCCAATTCAGTTTGGATCTATTTCTCTGACCTTGGACTTATAATTTTTTATCTTCCTCAAAGAGTCTTTGTTTTAAATCATATAAGTCTCTAAGTCATCAATTCTAACATGGAGTTCCTTTCAATCTTATTAAGGTTAGCTTGGGCCCAAGTTTCTTCTATATCCATATCCCTACTTTTTTGACCTACCATTTTAAAGATCTTCTGAAATGATTCAACAGGAACTTCCCAAGTTTTTGTTGGTTGTAGATTTCAATTAGTCATCTTAAATAGAAAACTCACTTGTTGAAGAGCATTAATTATATCTTGATCCTTGAGGAGAGATAAATTAAACATAAAAGGTCTTCATATAGACTTTCTAGAAACTAGTTCATCATTCTAAAAACAAATCTTAGCAGATGTAGGAAAATGATCTGATAAAGAGCAGGAGTGGCAGAGACAAGTGAATGGCCAATGTTAGACTGAAATGAGAAAAAAATGGGCTCAATATAAACTCTATCAAGCTAACAATAAACTGTTGGGGACACAACCCAAGAATAGAATGGAACCAACAGAAAGGGAAAATTATATTAACTGAGAAAATAAGCTAGTACAAATAGTACAGAGAAAATAAACTTCAAAACATGCCCTAAGGGCTTACAATAGCATAAATCTGGAGAATATTTCTCCTTTTAGCACCTCCTCTCAAACTCCACTCCGAACTGCCTTTTACAATGCCAGAAATCTCCTTAAATAGACCCCGGAGGGTTAAGGACTAGGAGTACATTCTAGAAAGTGCTAGTAGGCATCCACCGACAAAATAGAAGGTTCTAGAAGCTGCGTTAGAAGTCGGTGCAAATCTAGAAGAATCTAAAAACGGTAGCCGAACTTTCGGGAGGCATAACTTTTGAACCGTAGCTCCGATTGACGAACCGTTTACATTTTTGGAAAGATCTCGAAGCGCTCTATAGCGCTATGGACAAGCTTTGCTTGTATCCCATTTTCGGCCCTTTTCGAGGTCATTTAATGCCCCTAACCTGACTTCGAAGCATTCTTAGGGGGTCTCCAAAACTCGAAAAACTGCAATAACTTTCAAACCGTGGGGCCTTTTGACCTGATTCTTTTTCTGGAATGCTCTAAATCACAATTACATTCATCTGGTCAATTCACACCTTCTAGGTCACCAAAATGATGGCCAAATTGCATGCTCCTATTTTTTCGGGATTTTCAAACGCACTGATAGTGGAACTGTGAGAGTTGGAACCTTTATTTGACCCAAATGGGTATCCAAAAATGAAAAGACATGAAATAGAAACTAAGTCTAGGTACATTTTTTGGGTGACACAGGATTGCCCTTATACTTCTGGATGCTCCTGCATCATAAACCCTTTGAGATCCTTTTTTATTATTGCGCCAAGTAAAGCAAATGTCTTGAAAATCAACTTTCCTTTTTTCTAAAGGATCTAAAACATTAAACCTCCTCTTGGATTTGTTCCAAAAGAATAATTCATTTCCTTTCCAATTAAAAGATTTACCTCCCATTTTATCTTCTCCATAATCAATCATATTAAAATCACCAATAAAGATCTAGTGTATATTAGGGAGATTAGTTGTGGCCCACTCTCATAATGATGCTCTATCTCTATAATCATTTGCTGCATACAAGTTACAAATCTCAAAAGACAATCTGTTCCCATCAACCACAATCCATGGAACTTTGTGACAGGGAGAGACCCGCTATTAACAATGAAATCATCCCATTCATCCAACTAAGATAACCACCCCACCTCTATCTCTTTCATTATTAGAGTAGAAGGTTGTAGCTTGATCCAAAAGCATTTTCAAAATTGTGTGGGCTTGGAAGCTGACAACTTTAATCTCTTGGATACATATGAAGTCGTTTTGTCTAACTTTATTACACTACCTTCTCACTATATACTTCCTATCATCCATCTCCAAGTCTCTCACATTATAGCTATGGATATTAATCATGATCATGATTTTGGTGGGTGTTTAGTAGTATTATACAATCTATTAAAACTGCAAGGGATGTATCTCTGTTTATTTTTAAGACCATTAGAGTTAGTTAAACTACGAGTATCATTCCCTTTCCTCTTCTTACTATGTTTATTATTAACTTTTATGAAGGGATATTCTTTCTTTTTCTTGGGAGATATTTCCATCCTAACAAGCTTCGACCCATCCAAATTCATATTCTTCCTAGACAGTGACTGGTTGGCAATCTTAACCATCTTAGCCCTCTTGACCAAAGTATTAAGGGCTAATTATTGGGCATTGAGTTTGGTAGGGGTTTCTACCAAAGGCATCAGTTCAACATTCTCTTTTTGGAAAATGATTGATTGTTATCAGGTAGGGACAATAGGATTGACCTTAGAGCCATAAATGACATTATTAAGAGGAGGAATTCAATCAAAATCATACAAGGATTGACAATTGTAACAAACTCTTCCTCAAGGGGAGAGGAAATATTCTTACTAATATCATTCTCTCATGTCATTGTAGGCACTAAGATAGGGTCAAAATTAATAGTGTGATATTGTAAACCTTTTCTTTTTAGAATTAGTGACTTTGCTAGAATTACCTTTTGTAATATCAAAGTTAGTAGCCTGTGTTTTACTTAGCTCCAAACAATCTTTTTTGGCATGCCCATTTTTTCCAATGAAAATAAGCTCTTAAATCACCAAGCAGAGAGATATTCCATGAAAATATTTCCCTATCAATAGTAAGAGAAATAACACTTGGAAAAGAGATTCTAGGCTCAAGGGCTACCAAAATCCTAGCATTCAAATGAGGAAGAATAGTTTTTGATTGCTCAATTTCACTAACAAAGCCAATAGGCTCTAGAAATTGATGAATAAAGGGCCAAATTCCACATTTATGTTTTTTATTTCAACCCAATTGGGCGAAGCCCTAGTAGAAACGTCTTCAACATTTCCAAAAGGAGACCATGGAAAGGCTTGAAAGAGAGACTTCCCTACATTTCAATTTTTATTATTACGAACTCTTTAGATAACATGAATTCCAAGCCTTTTCCCCCAAACATTAGCAATCCATTCATCAAAATGTTTAGGGGAAGGTAAAAAGTCTTTATCCAAGCAAGTAAAAAACACTGTAACATTCTTTAACCAAGATTGTTCTGCCCTTATGGCTCTTACCATGTCCTCATTCGATGAGAGGGAAAGGGTCTCTAGTTCATGGGACAAAGACTTACATTTCTCCCCTCCACTTTCACTTGTTTTGACATGTCCTCTGCTTCCAAGTCCAGGTCCATTGACTAAGGGTCTGACAGTTTGGCTTCCATTTGGAAAATCTTGACAAATGTTTCCTGAGAAACAAATAAAAGCGAGCAAGAGGCCATTAATTGTGCAGTGACAACAACCTTATAGGAAGGTTTATCACTCACATTTGTAGCTCAAGTCAGAGGTATGACTTGAACATTCTTATTATTAATATTCTCATCCTCCATCATCATATCCATTGAACCATCTCCACCTCCTCTATCCTTCATAAATGTAGCCATGGCATCTCCCATGAGTGATCTAGGGTGGGGGAACAATGACAAGGTAAGGGTTTTATGATAAGAAAAGAAAATAAACACACATGAAGGGAAAAAAAAGGAGAAAAATATAACAATAAACACTCAACCCACAAATTAAACCAAAGTAGAAATGAAGGCCATAAAAGAATACACAAAACAATGAAAGCCGAGGCACTTGGGTGTCCAACCATCACACTATTTGCAGAGCTCTTCTTTTTCTAAATGCTAAATGGCTTTATAGGATTATGGTTTTTAGATATTATGTGTATATAAAAATCATTCTTGTTTTGGTTTATGCTTTGTGTAGCTAACATGGTGGTCATGTCAATGGTGTACTCTTCCCCCCTAGTTAGTTTTAGTGGACTAATTATGTACTATAAATGCTTGGCTATAAGTCTTTGGGTTAAAAGTGGGTGGTTTTGTTTTGTGTCCTCTTGGTATGGGATTTCTAGTTTTTATCCCCATGATTATAATTTTTGGCTTGTTATTATCTTTACTATTAATTATATAAATATATAACATGACAAATAAAAAAAGTTTAATAGTTAAAATTGTCATCATAATCTTACTAAGAAGAATGTCCACTTGATAATATTTTAAAAGAAGGGTAATGGGGCCACAATTATGGTTTGTTATCGTAATATTCCACACTAAATTTTACAATGAGTCTACTTTGGAAATTACATTTATAGTGCCTCTCTCATTTGACTTCTGTAAGTCATCTCAATGGATGCAACCTTGTTGATCTCTCCTTGAGAAGGGATTGTGATGGGGACCATAAGTGGTCTACACCGTTGAGGTGATTGGATTTATGTTACTGTATCAGTTGCTTTGGTTATGTTTATGGCTGATTATGAGTTTATGATGTGTTAGATGGTTCACTAAGGATTGTGCCTATGGTTACTAGGATCGATGTGGTATCATGATATTGTTATGTAATTACCCTAATATGGGTGCAAAGATTGGACTGTGTACTATTACCATGTTACACTGGACTAGGTTCTTGTAGCAGTGGTTAGTCATGTTTATGACTGTGTTTACTTATGTATTTTAAGTGCCTTTTCTTGTTGTTTAATCAACCATTATTAAATGCTGAAATAATTAGAAATGGATTGTCCACATTGGATTCTTTGGTTATGTGCTGTGGACATTTACCTTGTTGTATTTTGATTTGAGAGATATTTGTTACTCATGTTATGTTTTACTTTGCGATGGATCATTATCTCCACCAACATGACGAGAGTTGACCTATGGGTTCCACATGGTTGGGAGGCTTAGCTACTTATACCACTGTTGGGGACCAATGCACAAACATGATCTTTTATCCTAGTGTGACCATGTTGTTGGATGTTTTTACTTGATACTTTGGGTTTTGGAGTATGCTTTCTTGTGATTTATGCTTTCATTGGAATGCTTGGATGTCATGTTTAGATGATTTAGTGCAAGGTAGGAAATTCCCCAAAGGAGATGTCCAATCCCCCAACAAACAACCACACAATAAAAATACATCAAAAAAGCAACAATAATACAAGATTTGATACCAAATCACAACTCTTTATTCATAGATATAACTGATTAGATGCAATATGCTTGGCTGTAAGGCCTTCCGGATTAGGTCCAAATACAAACAACAATTACAATACTAGTCTTGCAAGATCCAGCTACCACATGCCACTTCCAGCTAGTCAAGATCCATAACTGGATAAGAACACCAAGAAGAATTTGCACTTGTACCCTCACGTCCACCAAGCAATCCTTTGGTTCCTAAGTTGCAACCCTAGCTCTTCAAAATTTGCATCTACACTTCATCCCCTTCTCCAAGACGGAATGATCACTTATCACTAAAGACTCCACAAAACCCCTTTGTTATACCCAACTAAGACACAAGTCGGCCTAGCTCATTACAAAATAAATTAAATCCCTTACATTAAATATAGGTCAAGCCACAAGTCAGCGATAACACAAATTAAATACCCATACATAAATTAAATGCCAAAAGTTGGCTTACAGGCAACTTGACACCCACAGAAACCAAGACAAAATTGAGTTTCAACAAAACCAAGCCGAGCAACAGTAAATTCCCAAGCATTACCAAGTTCCAGAGACCATGCCGAGCAACCAATGACCATGCCAATTTCCTAGATCATGCCAAGTTCCACAGACCATGCTGAGTTCCCAGACCATATTGAGTTCCACAAACCATGCCGAGCTCCTAGTGTATGCTGAACACTAGTATTTGCCGAGCTTCACAACACTTGACCAAAATCCCTCCAAACATGGAACATGCAGGATTGCATGCAAGCCCAAGATGCTCCTGCATCAAACACCCCAAGTTCAAAAAAAGATGTTCTTAGTCGTTGGAAGAACATCTTCTGGGATTCAACACATAAATCCCAAATTGGTTCTTCACATACATACACTAGTAAATTTAGGCCTAAAATTTGATGCGAAAAGGTCAAAATTGCGACCATAGTTGGTCAAATTGGTGACTAAACTTGTTGTCGCTCTTTTTTAGTCGATTTTTTGATGCAAACATTTTGTGTCAAAATTTCAACTTCATAAAGGTGGACTTACTGACATGAATTTCTTCTATTTCCTTAGTTCAACTTGAATTGTTATTTTCCCATTTGCAAGCATCGCTGGTCAAAATTTTGACATAAACCCTGATCAATTTGGTGTTGAAATTGCGACCAACACCCCTTAATTTTCTACGTCGGTGCCATACATTGGACATTAAAGTGAAGACATGTGCGTTGAAATTGAGACCAACAATAGGTATAAATTTCGACGAGTTGTGCCAATTATTGTAAAAGCTTTGCTCTTACAGGAGCCTTCTAAATTGCACAAAATTTGATTCTAAAGTGTAATTGCTTGGTGCATGAGGGTCAGGGTATTGTGCACATTTCTACCTCCACACCATTGTTTTGTTCATCACATGATTTATTTCATACAAAAAAAGGGAAGGAAGAAGAAATGTGCATGATATCTTGAGTCTCCACCGAGCAATTATGCTTTACAACTCAAATTTTGTGCAGTTTAAAAGGCTCCTATGAGAGAAAAGCCTTTGCAATAATTGGCACAACCCATCTAAATTTTGGTTCTTGAGACACCATTGCTTGTGAAGACTATAGGGGAAAATAAAATTAGGAAAGAATTATTTATCAGGAGTGAAAGCCAATAATTTCACTAAGTAATCTCTATTTTTCAAACAGATAAACGTGACAAAAAAACTTACAGTCCCAATCACATCATCATAAGAGCGCATATATAACTATAACTATAACTATAACTATGTCTAAAACCAACATAATTTACAAATATCCACAATTCAAATATTATCCCTTGATGTTTTCTTTAATGCAAAGTTTTAAGTCAACTATGTTATCGCCTTAGATGCAATACCAAACTGTCATTAGGCTAAAGACTGTAGCAAGATTTACAAATGCAAGGAGAACTACTCGACCAAAGTAAAAAATGACATGAAAAGTTAACAATCTATCAATTGATGCCTCTAGATGAAATATTTCTAGCAATTGAATTGTACATTATAGAAACAAAAAATTGCCTTAAAATTGACACCTCACCAGTTGTTCATTTGCATCCGTAATGGCTTCACAAAAGTTGAAAGCTTACGATTTGTCAAGAACACAAAAGGTACTCATAGTTCAGCTGCATCAATAAAAGTAAAGTAGTTCAGTTGCATGGTGAGGGCAAGAGACTGTCAATATCGATTGTGGAGTTACAGATAGGTAAGCAATAAATAGTAGAAGGTAGTACAAGGTACCTTTTTCCATGTTCTAATATGATGAACTACCTTGGAACTGGTTCTTATAAACCTTGATTGCTTAATGTTGGATTTGATCCAATAGTACCATTATCTAGAGGAGGTCCCACACCCCACTTTCCTGCCAATTCTGAAGGCACTAACAGAGCATCTTCGCTAGTTGATCTCCCTTGTGAGCTCAATTGAAAGATAATTCCTTATTGAAGAATGCTGAAGATAGTCATGATGTGCCTATTGGCCAAAGATAGTCACGATGTGCCTATTGCTAATAGGCACATGGTGACTATCTTCGACATTCTCTTATGGCTCTTGTGGTTCTAATCTTATAACATGAGGCTTCCTCTTCTTTTTTTGAGCATAAGGCTGATGTGGCCCTGTAATAAGAAATAAATGGGTTTAATTTCGATTATGTACAACACAAAGAAAACCAAAATGTAATAGCAATTTTAACAGAAAATGAACTATATAAACTTATAAAGCTCATAATAATAATAGGCCATAAACTTGGACAGATTTGTTGTAGATTTCTAGGATGATTGGGGTGTACTTATCATCATGATCTAAATTCCGTAAGAGATTAGCATGTGTTATTTCAGCAAAGATAACCTCCTGAGAGAAATGAGCACATGCTGGTGATTGTTCACTTTATCTAATCTGGTATTTTCTTACTAGGCTTCAAATTATTAATTTATATAATCTGTTATTTTTGCTGGCTTTGGGGCATTTGCACATATTTCCAAACTTCACAATGCATAACTTTTTCTATAAGAATTTTAGTTACTTTCTTTAAGCTATGCCATTATTGTATGTAGCTGGGACAACATTGTGGCATCTTTGGAGGAAATTGCACATATGAATGCCCAATGAAAATTCCATTTGAACCCTTTTTGCAGTATTTGAAAGGTATTGATGAATCTCTTGAGAATACCTTTGAAAGTGTACCTATATTTTTTCTAGCATAAATATTTGTGTTGTTGGATGGGCAACAACTTGTGGTATCATTTGGGTGACATCTCAGCAATACCTTTGAAAGTGTGCCTTTTGCAACATTGTCTCAGTGACAAAATCTAGTGTGCATCCAATACTTGTTTCAGTGTTATGCTTGTATGAAGAAATTAGAGATGTTTGGTCAAGGAATTGTCAAGAGAAAAAGAAGAAAATAGGATGAAGTAATTCAATTCACTATAAAAGAGACACCTTAGTTCAATCTCACGATTCTTAAGCAATTGCAATTGATTTCAAAATCAAGTGACAGAAAGTTAATTGAAGCAGCGAATCTTCCTTTGTTTTCTTTTTAATCTTCCTTCTGTGTGTTTCATTCTCAAACCACACTTTTTTCCAGATGTGTTATGCATGAATGGCTAGGGTAGAGAATTAATCAAGCAACAATTTCTTTCAAGAAGCTTTAACAAAGAAAAATACCAAATTTAGATTAAACTTGTACCTTAGCATTTACATAGTTTTCTATCAAAGCAAATACTCATTTTTAAATTTTCACATGGAAGAAAAAGAA
This sequence comes from Cupressus sempervirens, assembly GCA_028749045.1. Taxonomy (NCBI): domain Eukaryota; kingdom Viridiplantae; phylum Streptophyta; class Pinopsida; order Cupressales; family Cupressaceae; genus Cupressus; species Cupressus sempervirens. The sequence goes on along the minus strand of CM053783.1, from coordinate 801,558,212 downwards.
GAACCTGAAAACAATGTTGTTCACAGCTTGGACAAGCACCTTCCCTTCTCCAGCCATTATTACCCCTGAATGCACCTTTCTTTTATTTTATAAACATTGGGAGAAAATAATTGACCCAATTGTAATTCCATTAGAAAAACTAAAGAGTTATATGTGAAAAAATTGAATAAGTTAGTGTCATTTGTTATTATTATTATTATGTTAGGAAGGGCTATAAAAAAAGTATATAATGTGTGAAGATTATTATTGAATTTTAAATCTGAATGCATTTAAGTTGTCTTCAAGATGAAATCCTACATTTTCATTTCCATGAATGACTTATTCAGTTAGGAAAATGATTAATATGCTAACAATTTACTTATTATAAACACTACATTATTACCAATTTCACGACATCTCATAGAACATACAAGAATTGGGTTAGAGTAAAATGCGACATCGACTACTTGCATAAAATCCTTAGTGGGGTGTGGGCTATGAGATCATTTGCTTCATCCCCTTCTAAGAGGCTAACCCTGTCTACTTTGACCAGACTCTCATCTTGTTAGGTCTTGCAACCACTTAAAGACTCATAACAAATATCAACTCAATAACCAAGATAATATGACTAGATATAAACATTAAATATAATCATGAGTGACATACATCATATGATGTAATCATATAAGAAATGAAATACGATTTCATAATCATACATCTACGCATTAAATTGATGATTGATTCATCTTAATTCATGTTGTCAAGTTACAAAACTAGAAAAATAGCTTAAATGTTTCTTAATTGTTGTCCAAACAAAAAGGTTGACTGGCCAAAAATTGACTCGATTGCCATATAAGAAACCAACAAGGCATGTTGACATGCAAGACACAACACATTTGTCAGAATTAGGTTTTGGATCCACACTTATGTTCAATACTATTCCAAATTTGGACATTTGAACTCAACTTGTCATATTGTATACCTTATAATATTTTGATGCTTGCAAAACATAATAACCATGCTTAAGCTAAGCCTATGCACATGGTTTTCATGATCAAACCACTTGTAGTAGATTCTGGTGAAGCCTAGTTTCCCAATGACTATGAGAAGCTTATTGACTATTGAACCATGTAGAATTGGCCTATTAACTTGTGGTCTTTATATTGACATTCATCTTCACCATTTTACTTTTTCTTTGATGAATCCTATCAAGCTTAGAGGACTAATTTCATAATGGATATTTTCCTTCCAAAAAGGATAATGGTGTAGAGTCTAAGGTAAAGACTGAGCGTTTGAAGACAATTCAAGGCTTTTGGAGCACAATATTAGATATGAAGGGTGTGGTATTGATGCATTGCCCACTGATTTTAATGTTATGATTATTTTGATTGATTTTGATGTTGTAAATGCCTACCATTGCTAGCCATGTTCCAAATATTGTTGATGCTACTTAGAACTGATGATAATGTTTTCATATTGTTGAATATTCTTGACGCTATTCATTATACTTCTCATGGTAATGTCTACTATTATTGATGCATTGAGAAGGCATTTGTTTCAAATTGGTTTGGCCAATGGGTTGTACATTTGCATTACTAAGAATGTGGTAGGGTATTGTTTCCTCCCATAGAGGCCAACTTCAGGGCAACACAAAAATGGCTTGGTTAATGTGAAGTTAAACAACCATGCCCAATATGTATATTTAAATTGATTCCTTTAGTGGTGAGCCATTGCACAAGAAAAACATCTCTGAACTTGACAAACTTGTCTGGTCAATGTGGTTTTGTGAATGTGTTATTTTGAGTTGAGAAATAGTAATCCTATTGTCAATTTGGGTGATACATTTGATTTGATGCAAATGTATGTTAGGATGCATTATGTGTGCACTGAGAAATTGAAACACGCTTATTTCATATATATATATATATATATATATATATATATATATATATATATATAAACTTCAATGGCAAGCCATGGCACAAGAAAAACATCTCTCAAAAACTTGACAAAATCATATTTCAGTGTGCAAGCAAAGAAAATGTAGAGTGTGTGTTTAGAGATTTCATTACCAAATCTATAGAGGAGGGTGGATGAGTTAGAGATTTATTAGGGTGGGATGACATTGTGATTGTAGGTCTAGAGGATGAGGATGAGGATTTTGGAAATAAGATCTAGATATTGATGGTAGAGTGAGATGAATAGAAGATACAATAAAGATACCTATAGAGAAGAGAAAAAAAGCACTGAATAGGAAGCCACAATTATAGGGCTAAGATAGGTGGTGGTCAATACCTTTGTTTCACTATGAGAGGAAGGTATAGAAGAATCAAAGGAAACATATTATATGGGAATCTATCACCAAGAAGTGACAAAGAATTAGAGGAAGCCTCCATCCTCCAAGCATATATAGTTACAGAGCATAAGCAAGGCATCCTAGGGTTCATTGGGCATTCCACCAATGCCACCAAAAAGACATGATGGGGGTCCATCCTAGCTATCTATATTAATACCTCCTAGTCATGTGACAAATAATTTTGACTCCATGGGAATATATTCATGTCAATACTTATGCATTTTGATATATTTTTAGATGTAGCATTCAATTTGTTATTATGATATTTATACAATTATATATGATTTGGCACTTTGATGGGTCATTTTATGGATATTATGGACTTCGTATATATTTTCTTTGATGTTCTATATGATGATACAATTAGTTCCACATGATTCTTATGTTGATGCATGGATGTACCTATGCGTATATGTTGTTATGATGTATATGTTAATGGTACTTATTTTTGTGATGTAGGATATGTGTTATGTGATGCCATATGATATGAAATAGTTATAATTAAGATTATAATGGTTTATGAAATAGAAATATGTGGATGATGACATTAATGTATGGGTATATGTGATGATAGGATGTAACTGCAAATTAAACCATGATTGATGATATGGATATGATATATTTGATGTATATTAAGGACTTCAATAACATGCTTTATGATATGTGATGTATGTAATATAGTATTTTTATTTATGCACTGTATGTTATGTGATTGATATATGAAACCTTGATGAGATATAGTAATGTAATGAAACCGTGATGTAAATGAAATATGTGCAATGAAAATGTAATGAATGCAATATATGGTTAATGCACTTAATAAAGCGATGTGTAAAAGGAACATCCAATTAGAAAATGTACCTATACATTTAGGGAATGTCTGTTATATTGAGTTGAGAAGTAGTAATTCTATCATCAATTTGGTTGATTCATTTGGTTTAATACAAATTATGCATTGTGTGCACTGAGAGATTGGAACATGCTTATATTAGTGGATGTTGATTGTCACAGTGAGCTACTGCTTCCCTTGTTTTAATGGCATGCATTTAAGCAACCAACCTTTTCAACCAAACTAAGCTTTGAGAATAGGAGTTGTGAAATACTCAGTGAAGGAAAGAGTTAATGTTTGTTGTTTCTTGTTACTCCATGAAACAATTCATGCTCTGAGGCCAAAAGTAGCCATTGCTATGGTTTTTACATTATCTATCGAATCTGCCCAATTGGAATTGGTGAAAGTTTGAAACCAACGAACAAAAAAAAATTACACAAATAATAATAAATATAAGAATCTATTGTACCCATTACATTTATCAGAATCTATTTTGCTGGTTGCCAATGATCCATCTATGATTTACTCATGATGTTGGAAAAAATAGTATCAGCGAAAATTGATTAGGGAGGATGGCTGTAAGATGCAACTGCTCACAAATGATGTGTTGATTTACTCATGAAGTTGGAAATATATTTTAGTAAGATGCAATTGCTCACAAATGATGTGTAGAAACATCATCTCCATCATGGAGTATCCAAAGGGATCAGATTCAAAGTCACAAATGTTAGAGCCAGGTAGATTATCACACATCCCTAAATAAAGAGTCATTTTACTTGTAGAATAGCAATTGCTCTTTTAAAATAGAAAGGCCCAACTATAGTTGAGTTGTATAATGCAAATCTCTAGAGTAAATATGGTTTTAGAGTCCTCATTAGATGCACTGTCAAAAGAAGAGACCACTTCTTCTAAAGAATTTGTAAGGTTTAGAACAAAGGTTTATTCTTTATATCATTTGTTATTGATTGTTGATTGTTGAAATGCTTGGTAAATATTCTTCATTCCTTTCAAACTACATCGCTATTATCTCTATCAATACACCCTCATATTTTTTTACTCATTTTATCACAGAAATACCCAAGAATCTAATTTTTGCTCATCATGGGAGGTAACAAAAAAGGATAAAGCAATAGGCAGTTGAACATGTTTCCAAAACGTATTGAAATAACAGATACATAGCTTTGAATGACTCATTCCCAAATTTGAGCTTGTTTGTATTAAATAGTTGAGCATTTAAAACCTTAATTGATTCCAATCAACCGGCTAGAGATAACTATTGGTTGAAAGGCTGTTAGAATGCTCCATCAGCTAGAAAGCATAGATTTCTGACCTATTCTACTAAATTGAAATCTCCAGATATAAGTTAATCTCCCAGTGATGAATAGAAACCTGAGCCTAGAAATTGTATATATTTACTATTTTACCAATCATTTACACAGGCATGGTCTTAGGGGTAGCTAGTGGCTTGGTACTAGTGGCTAGTGGCTCAATACTTACTAGTTATATAAATTGAACATGGTCTTCTAGTGGCATGGTCTTCTAAATTGAACATAATTCATATTATATATATAAAATAAGAAAAGAAATAAGAATCTAATTGACTTTACCGAAAAAACCTAATTCTATACAAATAAACAAAAATTCTTAACAACTTAAAAAATAGAATAAAATATACTAGAAACAAGAATTATGTGAAATTAAGACTTAACTATTAGAAATGGTTATTATGTATGATGTCGATGACATTCCTTCACCCATTTCATTCTCTATCCAAAATCTACCTAGGAAGAACATTTATTTCAAACAATATGCAAATCAATTCATAAAATGTACTACAATTAGTCAAAAAAAATAATCTCCCAATTACCTATAGACATCATCTAGAACCTCTTTTATCTCATGTTTGAAATGTCTTGCTATACCTAAGCTCTCCAAATGATTTACCATTGAGAGGCCAAGAATCAAATTGATAGGATAAGCACCGAGCACTGCACCAACAAACAAATGTCTCTTACATTTACATGATCATTATAAAAATATCATCAAACTATATAAAAGAATATTTAAAGACCAACCTGTATCATAAGCAGAAAGAGATGAATATCTTCTCTTAATTTCCAAGAACAACATATTTATCCTTGTAATATTATCATCTATGCACATCGAACCAAATGATTTGTTCTCTTTGTTCTCTTTCTCAGCCTGCCATATAACGAGATGAGTGGTTATCAAAGAACAACATATATAATTAAATGTAAAGAGTACAATACGTAATATAGTTAAATACATTGGAGGAATCTTCAACACTCATATATTTGACTTTCTGATGTGTTCTTGTATTGAACTTCTTTCTTCCATTGAAGTTGAAATTAGAGGCACCTAGATTAAAGATATTATTACAAATCAGTTCAAGAAAACTCAATGATAGAATTGATTATGAAATAAATATATGAATGAGTATAAAATTTTAGATTGTGCACTAATCATACCCTTCCAAACTGTAAATAAATTGGACTATGAGTAGGGAAAACACAAATGCTTAACCCTAAAATTATTGTAGTTTTCAATTATGTTCTTCATAGCCTATACAAGCTGACTAAGGTTGTAATGTTTATAATGATTATAGACAAAAAATATAAATTAAAACAAACAATATTATCATCAATATTTTTAAATGTAGAATGAAATGGTTGTAAGTATGCATTTCTACCACATGCAAATGATTTTGAGATACAGACTTGTGCAATCCAATCTCCCAAGGAATAGACAACACCACTTATCGTCATCTTAACCAAAATAGGATTTTTCATAAAGTGATGTTAGAATAGTTACTAAAATGGTGATAAATTACGTTGTTATAGTAAAAGAATACTTTAACTTAAGAAAAAAAAACTACACAATATTAAAACATGACATCGTGCTTTAAAAACTAAAAAGGTACTTGTAACGAAGAACTTCATTTCGACTTGCTAATTGGTTGTCATTATTAACTATAAGCTTATCTTTAAAGTTTGAGCTTCACTTGGTTTCGAGAATAGTTAAATATTCTCTACTAAACAGGGCTAACCACATGAAGGTGGAAGCTCTTTTGGCCCCTCTCCCCCCCCCAACATCACTCTAAATTCCCCATTAACATTTAATAACATTCATTCATTCATCCATTTCTGAAATATAACATCCAATCATTAATCGCATGATAACATTCATTAACATAAAACATTCATGAATAATTCATTAACACACAACATTCATGAATAATTCATTAACACGCAACATTCAAGAGTAATTCATTCATGAATAATTCATTAGCACAATATTCATTAACACCCAACATTAATGAATAATATTCATTAACACAATATTCATTAACAATATTCAAGAGTAAGTCATTCATGAATAATCATTTCTTTTTAGCTTTCTTGCTATTTTTTTTTTCCATATAATTTCTAAGAGGAATATCAATGTCCTCGTCATCCCCCTCCTCTATTGGTTGTAACACATGTCTCCTCCTCATCTGTTCAGGAACATCACGAGACCATTGCACCAAAGGGGGGTCCGTTGCAATAACAAGTACTTCATGAGTTAAATTCACACCATTTTATATTAGTGAATTACGAGTTTTTATTTAAGTAAAAGAACTATAAATCAAAAAATTAATTTAAAAAACAAAACATAGATTTTCTTTACCTGAATGTGCGACATGATCTACTTGCTAATCAGTTTGAACATCCTCTGGCACTCGTTCAACACGACATGATTCTATATTGTCAACACAAAATGGTTACAACAAGTTCAATTAAAGATGTTAAATTGTATTAATAATTACATAATTAGTTTTAAATAGCAAATGAGCACCTCCATCGATAGTACGATGCACATTAGGGGCTTCATGATGCTACATATGATTTGTGTCATGATTAACATGCTACATTGCAATGTCAAGCACATTATTATCAAATAGATTGTTGCTCAAGTATTCAATTTCTAATATATTTTCTGGCATATTTACCTGTGCACATGATGCAGGAGACTGTTCTGTTGGGGCAATGGAAGCTTGCCATAGGCATTCAACCATGGCTGCATAGCCTTACTTGAAGGCAATTTTTTTGTGTTCTTCTGTGGCCTCCAGATTAAAATGAGCACCCTGCATTTTTTTATTAATTTAAAAAATTATTTTCATTTTATAAATAATTTTTCTCTACAATTAATTTACTGCTACTTACAATGCGTGCTTTGATTTTTGAATATCCCCTAGAACCAAGTCTGTGCTGCCCAACTTTTTCCAACCTGGCCTTTGTTGCCTTTGATGTGTCCTGCAACCTATGAAAAGTTTGAAATATGTTAGATGATATAGATATAAAGATCAATACTAATTAGTGGATTATTACATTAATGTACTAGTAGTTAATACTATTGCATACCTTTTCGGATTTGCTCTTGTACTTTCTTTTCGATGTTCCCCTTTTTCCTTTGCATCCAAAATGAACTCATTCCAGTCCCTCACTGAAATAAAGGGAGGACGCTCGTACTTCGGGTTTAGGACGAGACTCTTTCTATATGAGTCCCTCACAACCTTAAGATGTTTGGAAACTTTTTGTAACAATTTCTTATGATAAAAAATATTACTACCAAACTCATGCTTTATATCTTTGATGAGCTCATTTTTTTTTTTCTTTATCTTGGAAGTTCCACCTTTTAAGAAAAAACACAAAATTGTTAGATATAGCTAGTATAAGAAAAGACCCGAATGAAAGGAAAAATGTTGCACCAATTAATGATATGAAAAAAAACAGTGGGGTAAAATTAATTCAGTTATGATGTTCCACCTTGTATGTATGGTGGGCCCAAATCTTCGTAGCATGAGGTCATAAAGCCTCCTATAAAATGTATCATATCCTGCAAAAAATGTCATGGGATAATTAATAGTAAGAACCATTAAAATGAATCTGAAAGTGAGCACTCTAAAACTCTAATAAGAAATAACAATGATGTTGGAAATCATTGAAACCTGAACATTGAATATGAAAGAAGATTCTCACTTTTGGTTCTTTGTAGAAAAATTGGTTAGTATCTTCTACTGAAAGCATGATATTTCAATGTACTGAATGGCACATCTCAATGGTACACACACTTCCACTATTTAGATCATATAGTGCCAGTAGAAATATTTAGATCAAATTTAGAACTCACAGATCTAGTTCAAAAAAATTAAAATGCAAAATAGACTTGTGTAGGGTTGTGCCCTAGCATAATAGAGTTGTTAAATATCAATAGAGGAAATCATGAACTCTAAATTACAAGCGATATAAATGTACATGTTGCTTTTGGTCTCCCATAAATGTACCTACAATATTACCATTTGAGCAATCCAAATTAAAATCACCACGGGTACTAAATCAAATACTTCATAGCTCAAATTGAATTACTAAACTAGAGAATTATTGGTATAGACAAAAGGTCATTGATAATTCAGATGATTCTACCAAACCCCTAATAAAAAGGAATTCTAGAATAATTAAACAAATTGCACAATATGACATACTAAAGAAGGTCATGAGGCATCACTCCACATCAAAAGCCCTTGCATTCACCACTTTCTATCATATTTACATCTTGCAAGAAAATCCTTATTATAATATAAAAAATAATTATTTAAAGTACCTAAAATCTTAGGACATTTCAAAGGCATTGATTCATCATCGTCAATCAACAACGATGTCTGTGTAGCTCTCGTGCTAGAAACACGGGTAGCTCTAGGAAATAACGGTAAATTATCAACAATATACATGCACTATGATCTGCATCTAGTGGCGTACCAGATGGTGCATCTCCTACCACAAAAAAATAATACACTATGTCATGGACCCAAGATTAAAGTACAAATTATCAACTCATAATTAACACAAAACTAAATATAGAAAAGCAAGGATTTACCACCTAGACGTCTCCTTGTTGCCGACATTGTAGTCGGAAATCTTGTACGGGCATCTGTCAACCTCTTAGGAGTCTCCTGCATTGGATGACCTCAACAATACATTGTTAGCAAAGACATTTTGAAATAATAAGAGTAAGAGTTAAGAAGTTTTCAATGTTCGAAATAAAAATTTCCTTCTATCTTGTCAACTAAAAGATTATTTTACCACTGGCAATTGGAGCTCTGGTACTACCAGCCTCACCGCATTGTCCTTGACCAGGTTGTGGATCAGTTGCCAAAAAATCTTGTATAACAAGAATTTAGTAGTTAAAGTTTCTTACAACTCTTTAAAAAAATTGCATCAATAAACTATTTTTGCACATATTACATATTTTACTTCACGACATAAAAGATTATAAAATATAAATCTTTATTGAACTTTTGTTACAACTAAAGATTCATTACTTCTTACTTCATAATGATGAGCTTGCGCTCTTAAATCTGATAGCCTCTTCATCATCTCCTCAGATTCCATATTTGCCTCATCCAAAATTTTCATTATTTCTAATTTAATTTAAAATTTTTTTTTCTTCAACATTGTTGTTACATTGGGAGTTTTAGCAATATCCTCATCAGAAGGCATAGCTAGTAGTTCGGTACTTACTGCTGGTGCTTTACCCTTATCTTGAACATCAAATTGTGAGAGGAATATCAGTAAAACTATCATAAAAACTCAAAAACCGTAAATAAAATAACGTAATAATATAAAATTTTTCAACTATCTAATTTTTACAATTTCAATAAGGTTTACCCTCGCTGAAAAAGGGGTGGGAGTAGCATCCTGGTGGCCTCTATCATTTGTCGGATCCATATCATCCTATCACAAAGATTAAACATAAAAAAATTACCTAACTAAAAGCAATAGACAACAAAAAAAACTTATTAATAAAATGGTATATATTACTTACAACCCTCATGATAGTAACTTTGTTTGTATCTATGCGATTTAAATGGTAATCTATTAGCAGTTCTTCCTTTGCACTTATTGATTTTATTGCACAAACAAAAATTTCATTCCCCTCACGCACCTCAAATATGCAATTGGGTTGCTTATGAGTTGAGGAAGGTCGTGTACTATTTATAAAACTTGCAATATTACTTGTTGCTTTTGGTGTCCCATCAATGTACATAGAAAATCTTTTACTTTGATCATTTTCTTTCCGTTGTATATAATTAGCTGATAGTGCATACCTATGCATACTTTTTTATATTGAACAATCCGCATCCAATCATAGTAATTGTAATATGGACCGACATACTTGAACAATTTGACAACTTTGTTGTAACATACCTTTATCCCATCCATGGAAAATAGGCCCAAACCATGTAATGAGGATGGAGCAATGTGATATATCCTCTCATTAACACAAAAATTTGTGTTAATCAGAGGTAGCTCATTGGGTATCCATTCTTTCTCAATGTGTGTGTACCAAAAGGGCACCTTGATGTCACCTTTGGTCTCATCATCATAAGAACATAACCCCCCATTAGCAAGGAAAAATTGCATGCGTTTATCAAATTTTTTTCTAATCTTTTGACCTCTAGTTGATCTCCCTATTTTAGCCATACTACATGTAGATCTTTTATCTACCATTTCCTCATTTCCCTCATTCAATGTAGATAGATTTGACAAGTACCTATTTGGTGGGTCCTGCAATCCATCAAATGGAAAGTGAAAGTGACAAATATAAAATGTAGTAAGTTGAAAGCGATTATACAATTATATTTTTATATGGACCTTCTTTGTCTATATATACATTATATGATTATATAATATGTATATTTATAACATATGTGCTCAATGATAAACAAGAAGAATATAAGAAAATTATGTCTATTTATTGACTTATAACTGCTGATCCATGTCACTATGCATGATCCACACCAAAGGGGTCAAATTTCTTGCATATGTTAATCATTTATCTTAAGTTAGCTCAAAATTACATGATATGCGTAAACATGAACGAATTTACCTTATATATGGAATGCAAGATTGTCAATAGAAGGGGTGACAATGTACCTATAGTCAATTCACTATTTGCAAAAAGGGTGATAATTAGACACAATATAAACATTGGTAATTATAAATAATATATGTTGTAATCAAATTTCCTGCATATGTTAATCATTTACCTTAAGTTAGCTAAAAATTACATGATACACATTTGCTACGAATAACTTAGAAGACAACATGAACAATAGGCAACATTGTAAACATGAACAAATTTTCATTATCTATGGAATGCAAGATCATCAATAGAAGGGGTGACGATGTACCTATAGTCAATTTACTATTTGCAAAAGGGTGATAATCATACACAACATAAACATAGGTAATTATAAATAACATATGTTGTAATCGTTAGAAATGAACACAATAAATATGTAATCAAATTTCCTGCATATGTTAATCATTTATCTTGAGTTAGCTAAAAATTACATGATACATGTATGCTACAAATAACTTAGAAGACAACATGAACAATACGCAACATCGTAAACATGAACAAATTTACCTTATATATGGAATGCAAGATCGTCAATAGAAGGGGTGATGACGTTTGTAGTCATTGATCATCATCATCATCATCATCATCGCCATCATCACCATCATCATCGTCATCATCGCCATAATCATCGCCATCATCATCACCATCATTTCCATCATCACCATCACCATCATCATCATCATCACCATCATCATCATCATCATCATCATCATTGTCATCACCACCATCATCATCACCATCATCTTGATCTTCATCATCTTCAATATCTTCTTCTTCCATAACATTATACTTTATCGGCCTTCCTCTTGGATCATGTCTAACAACAAATGACCAATCCTATTTATGTGGAACCTCTGAGTAAAACACTTGCTCGCATTGGCTTAGAAGAACATAGGGCTCATCTCCAACTGGCTCAAACAACCTTGTATTAATTATTGTAAATCTATTATCATGTTGAATAACTATTCTATTTGGATAATTTTGATTTAGTCGTAATTTGTACCATTTGACAATGAATAGAACTGCTTTGAAGGTGTTAAATTCACACTCAATTATATCATCCAAGATGCCATAGTATTGATTTTGAGATTGTTGAGGATGTATGTTGTTTCTAGATGATATATTGGTGACCTCGAAAAATGTAGTTATCCTAGAATCACAAGTTTTCTTTGTGTCATCCAACTTTTTTACGCAAAATTTGTGGCCATGATAGTACATAGCTTTGTGGTGCTTGACCTACAATTTTTGAAGTGTGTGTAAATTATTTGCATTGTGAGTTGATACAAAACATACATCGAGTTATGATCATTAATAAATTTCTACGTACCTCTGCACCTCTTAAACCCTTTACTAGATCAACTACCATCGGCATAACATTGGAATCTCCATTACGATAAGCTTCTGTAACCAATGAAGCAACAACTTCCCATGTTAATAAGAAACCATTTTGTTGACATCGTTCAATCCATTCCATCATCCAATCAAAATTGTTCACAATATAAAAATGTATTGCATCCCACTCTCAACCACCTGTTTCAAAAAAAATTACATCAATTATAAATAACTTATATTGAAGATTTATAAGAATTAATTAACTACAATAACATCTTAGATTTACCTCTCAGTTTCCTCGATCTACCTTTTCTCATCAAGTACTCCCCTTCGAATTTGTTAATTGAGTTGGGATCCCAAATACAATCTACATGGATCTTTGTTGCAAACTTAGGAAGACTAATGTACACCATGGTCTGGTATACCATATATCCCTCCACCATAGAACCCTTAGGATGTGCTCTCTATCAAACCAAACCTTTCAAAAATTTCAAGTGCCTCTTAATTATCCACATTAACCTGGTTGGTACAGGTGCACACAATTCAATCTCCTCAACTTGATGTATGAGATAGTGTTCTTGTGCATTGAAAAAACTTGGAGGTAGACATTTTTGCATTTCACACATCAGAAAATGAATTTTTCTTTTCCAATATTTTATATCTTGTTTATTGATTTCTTTAGATGACAACCACCTCATGTATTTTCCAAGATCATATATAACCTATTTGACATTGTTGGCGAATTGGTGTGGGAGAGATAGAGGTAGAACATACTGCAATATTTGTAAAATGATCTTCTCAATATTTTATAAAATAATGCAATTAAAACTACATGCAGTATATAAATATATAGTGAATACAAAATAACATGAATTACCTTAATAAATGTATGCCAATCATGTGTTTTCAACCCTGACCCAAATTCACTTTTCTTTGATATGAGATTGTTTATGTTCACAGAAAATCCTGTGGGAAATCATATTTTTTTTTATGACTTCTTTTATAACATTGCTCTGCTGCTCTGACAATAACCAACTATGGACACTTGTATCAATCTGGTCTCCATTTTTATTTGATTGAATGCCAGTTTTCATTGCATGGTTGGATTCTTCAATGTCACTACAAGTTTTGACAATTTGGTTTGTCACGCCTTCCATCCAAGATTTTCTATAATGTCTCTGTTACATTCTTTCCAATATGCATAGGACCAAACAAATACACAATTGGAAGTTACTTGTTGTACAACAACCTAGTAAATTGCGTAGGATAAATTTTTAGTCCTTTTGGAAGTTGGTCATTGATGCCTTGATGACCTTCACAAGCATCAATCACATCATTAGTAAACAAAACACAATATCAAAATATAAATTTGAAACAAAAACCATAATATGGAATGACATTACCTCAACGATTTATTTTATTGTATGCTAACTTCCATAGGTGAGGTGTCATTCTTTGTGGCTTTGACGTAGTCTCTTCTTTCCCATTGAAAAGATGTTTTTCAATAATTCGGTACTTATGATTTCTGTGTAGAAAGTGTCTATTTTCATCAAACACTTGCTTTCTTAAACTTTTTGAATGACAAGATTTTGTCTTTGGAACACAAAATGGACATGCAAATTTTCCCTTTGTCTGAAGACCTACAAGATCGTGTATAATTGGATTAAATGTGTTAACTTTGACATACCAAAAAATAGGTGTTAAGAAGAGAACATACCATAAAAATGTGTTAGCCTAGGGGCATCGTGTATTGTCCATACAAGCATTGTATGAAATTAAAATTGTCTTTGTCCTATTGGTCTATAGATGTCATATATAGTAACCCCATTCCATAACACCATCAACTCGTCGATAAGGGGTTCAATATATAGATTGATATCTTTAACTTGGTACTTACCTAGTTGAATGAACAAAAATATTACATAATTATTATGACCATTTTGATGGATTAGTAATAATAAATTAATTTAGATGACCACTAAATCAAAAAATACTTGGAACAATCAATGTCAACATTATGTGCTCTCTCTTTATGGACAACCAAGAATGTATGTTATTGTTGATAACAAAAATAGGCCACACCGAGTAAGTAGATCTCATCTCTCCAAAAGGATTGACACCATTTGTTGCCAATGAAAGCTTGAGATTACGAGGTTCTTCTTTAAAGTGTGGCCATTTTCCCTCTATTTCTTTAAATGACGAACCATCTGTAGGCATTCACATAATGTCATCTTGACTTCTATTGCGTGCATGGTAATCCATAAATTGTGCCAAGCTATTGCATCTGAATAATCATTGCAGACGTGGAATAATGAAAATATGCTGAAGAACCTTGCAAGACACCTTTTTTGTTAATCGATCTGATTGATATCTACTAATACGACAAATAGGGCATTGTGTTGCAAATTCATGTTGTTTATGATATATAATATGATCATTCGGACATGCATGTATTGTTTGATACTCCATTCCAATATCTTTCATGATGGTCGATAATTCTCAGTACGAACAAGGTAGAATGTTTGATGGTGGTAACAAACACTCACCTATCAACCTATGACCAAAAATATAATTTGTTAATTTAAAAAATATTAATTGCTACACTAACCCAATGTTAAATGTAAGGGAACAACGAGTAAAATAACGAAACAAGACGACATACCTTAACATACATGTCATTGCTACATTGGATAAACCATTCATAACCTTGAAGTTCACCAACAACAATGCAGCGGCAAGAAGAGTTGTTTTGGAGCCTTCATATAGGGACTCGTGTGCCTTCTCAAGTATAGGTACATCAAGTTCTGTATCAACAACATCATCATCATCATCATGATCATGATCATCTTGATCATCATTATCATTTTGATCATCGTGATCTTCATCATCATGGTCTTCTTCCATGGTATCATTACCTTCTACTTCAATATTCACACCTCCATATTCCCTCATTTGGAAATCTGCATTCTCTAAATTGTCATGGTCCATAACATGAAACTCAGGGATGTTGATCTATATGAATATGATGACCTTATATTAACCATGAACATGATGTCATCATCAAATCATGTCTTATGTAATTTATAAACTATTAAAATACATACGAATGGAGGATATTCTTTTCCCCCTTTAATGTGATCATGTTGCCTACAATGTTGCTCAGCTGTTGTGATTAGATATATTTGAGTCTTTAAGCCCTTACAAATTTTACAAGGACAATAACATTTTCCATCACCTTTTCTTTTTAAGTTAGACCATAGTCTAGCAATTGTCTCCCTATTTTTTTGTGCATTGATATCGTCAGACATGGTCTTTCTTGAATGGAATGACTCGTTGGTGGAAGAAGGATGATTTTTTTGCAACCTACAGATGGAGTAGTGAGAGGAAGACACATATAGAAATGAATACTGAAGCGAGATAGATAGAAAGAGGTATAGATAGAGAGATAGATTGATAAAGAGATAAAGAAATATAAAAAATGAAAAGAAACAAATACTTAGTTGACGTTCCATAACTCAAAGGACCAAATCTTTGCCGATTAGTTTAACATAGATTGATGAACAGAAAACTCATAATAAAAATATGATTTTTTCTCGCACTTGTTCAAACCATATGATGAATGACAAAAAATGAATTGTATATGAGTCACTCCAAATCCTTAGCTTTTAATACGCTTCATAGATGAGATTGCATTATATGGTTTGAAAAAGATGTGGAAAAAAATGAAATGACAGAGTCACTCCAAATCCTTAGCTTTTAATATGCTTCATAGATGAGATTGATCATGAATCTGTTGATGATTTGGAGTGATAAGGATACAAATAGAGTGTAGTTTCTTTGTAAGCTCATGGTTTTTAAGTCATTTTGAAGGTCACTATGTTGGAACAGTCAGAGCTTTAAGTAATAAATGAGATCTAAAATCACTTGTAACATCAAACAACCACTTTGATATGGCTTAGAGAACCTAAAAATTGAAACATTATAGGGAAGCATCCAACACAAAAAAAGTATTTTTCACATACTTCGCATGGATGATTACAAACAAAGTCTTAAATTTTGTTAATTACAATCTTCCATAAAAAGAGAAGAAGTTACCAATTGCCCAGCCTAGATAATTTTGTTGAAGGAGATCTATGTTGTGGAACACTTCCAAGAAATGCAAGTTACACTTCAAAACAAACAAATAAACACAAAGTCAGATGGTACTTTTTGCTTCTATAAATTCCATTCAATCCTATATTAACATAAAATAGAATAAGTTTAAATGACCATAAGCAAATTGGCTTTAGAAACTTTCATTAATTCTTGGAAATTTATGAAACATTTAAATTGAAACCCAAAGTAACATGAATATTTGGACTTAGTTATCAAACCTTATTTTAGTAACATATTGAGGACTCCAAGAGCCTTACAACAACCAAGAAGGGTGGAAGTAATCCACCATTGGTAAGAAATAAAGATTTCATGTGCATATAGCCTCAATTAGAGAGGATGATCTTAACAAAAACATCACATAAAGAAATAAGATTAAATATTAGAAACAATGATAAAAAACTTCAGACTGGCCATTATATCAAGCCATCATTTGGATGATGAGCATATTACTTTCAGATTGATTTAAAGTCCTATATTTGATTGATACAATATAGAAATAATAGTCAACAATATAAAACCCTTCACCAATTAGTAGTAAAAAATTCAAGGGATGATACCAAACCCTGTTGTAGCCTTAGGCTTCTTCTAATTTTTGTTGAATTTTTGTGTGCTCAGATTCAATTAGGGTTCAAATACACTTTTCTATTTTAGTGTTAGTTGTCACTCTAAGAATGATATCATCAATACTTCCTGATATTGCAGTCAATGTCATGAATCTCTTTTATCAGTGACTTGAAAACCTCACTTTTCTTTTATAGATGTCTATTATGTTGCTGAAGTTTACCTAAAAATGTTGTCCTTAAAATAATAATTTTCTTGACATCTTACTTCTATTTGATCAATAATTGATTGTCTCATACATCTTTATATGCACATTGTTAGAAAATTTATGTGATCTATTTGCATGGTGCTTCCAAATTTGATAGTCTACACATACAATAGTCTACACATACATGTTCGGACTATCTATGATTATACGTTAAAAAAATGTATCACAAAACCACTTTAAAAGTGCATATAAATAGAATAGTCAATTAAACCTGCCTGATGTACCTAAGAAGAGAAAAATCATCAATCCTTAGGCTCAAATTTGAAAGATCGAAAGAAAATTTCATAATATGCAAAGTCTTGCCTCAAGAAAGTCTATCATTATTTCCTTAGAATGCTTCAGCAAGAGAAATGACTCAAACAATGAGTGGTTTATAAGATGTGTAGACTATCAACAATTGAAAATTTATTATGAAATATATAATATAAACTACCAACAATTATGCATAAATATGTATAATACATAAAACTAATAACCAATGTAACCTACAACTGTTGGAAATGATTGAAAATATCATAAGGAAGATTGTTGGAATGATCATATGGAACTGGTAAAGAATGTTCTCGATCATTGTTTTGTCATTGATGTCAAACTTGCTACTTGTAGGAATGACAATTGCTTAAGTGATCCTAATACTATCAATTAGTTGATTGACAAGGAGGAGGCAATCAATAAGATGTAACTAGAACACTTAGAGAAAGGTTGAAGTTATGATGTTGGAATGAAGTAGAAGGATCAGTTAAGCCATTGATGAAAAAGTGTATTGAACACATATTATGAGACATAGAGAATGGGCACACTGAAACATATCAAAGATGTAAGGTTTTAGCTAAGACATCTGTAAAGCCTAACTAAAGTTCATTAGAGAGAGGGAGTCGAGTAAGTTAGTAAGTGCCGAACAGATTCCTAGTTGAAGCCGAGCAAGTTCAACTTTAGATGCCGAGTAAAATCAAGTGCCGAATAGATACAAGTGCCGAGCAGATACAAGTGCCAAGAAAATACAAGTGCGAAGCAGAAATAGATGCCAAGCATCAGAAAACCAATAGTGCCAACATAGAGATGTCGAGCATCAGTAAACCAATAATGCCGAGTTGCTGCATTATTTTGAAAATTGAAGATTTGCCAGATCTAAGCTGACAAGGTTGTTATCTAGAAGTTTGTGAATTAAATGGAAGATAAGAATGATGAGCTGGTGGCACAGAACACCATGTAGAACATTTTTGAAGATACAACTGGACTCTAGACGAAGTTTCTAGATAAGAGCAAGATATGGGGTAGATACATTGTATCCTACCTAATCCATTTGAAACCTAAAATTGGAGAGGGTGAATTGAGCGGCAAAGGCAAATCAAATTTCTATTTAAGGAATCATAAGGCTACAATTCATGAGAGAGGAGAAGGTGGTTGAGCATAAAAGCATGAAGTGTTGAAGAAGGTGCTAAGGAGAAGAAAGCACAGAAACTCTGTTTGGATAGATGACCACAAGGATGATTGCAGTGGCATGATGAGTAAGAAGACTCAAGGAGATGAAGCTTGAGAGGAAGACAAGCTGTCAGAGTTGAAGTGATTAAAGCCAAGCAAAAGGATAGAACTGAAGTGAGATTTGAAATCTGCAAAGTATGTTGTAAGTTGTATAAGATCAAAAAGCCATTATCGTTACTCTCTAGCAATTGTAACAATTAGTTTAAATCCTATGGACTTAGGTTGGTTTAATAGCCATGAGGTAAATCCTTTAACAGGGTGACATTCCAAGTGAATGTTCCAAAGTCCTTTGACCAGGCCCATTCCTAACAGTTTGGTGAAATCCTCTAACAAGGTCACATTTAAAATTGTGTTGTAAGCCTTTAATAGGGCAGGCTTTTAACAGGGCATCACTTTAGAAGAGTGAGAATCAAGTAGCATGTTATTGGTGGTTTTTCCCAAATTGGGTTTTCACGTAAATCATTGTGTCATGTGTTGATCTTGCATGTTTTATTGCTGCATATTGATTTACTGTAATTTGCTAGGATGATTATTTTAAGCTTGGATGGATGAAAAGTTTATGGGCTCACTATAATAAAAGAAATTTTTTTATTAGGGCATTTGGACCTTGGATAACTGATTCACCTCCCCCCCCCTCTCTTAGTTCCTCTAAAGAATCCTAACAACAACATGTGCCTAAAGAAAGAAAGTTTCATCAATACATGAGAACGTTGTAATGTGCAAAGTCTTCTATCAAGAAAGTCTATGCCTATTGCCTAAATATGTTTTCGAAAATGTAGTAGTTTTCCAAACAATGGTTGGTTATAAGAATGTAGTTATCAACAATAAATAAGCATTAAGACATTTGTGAATCCAATAAAAATTTGATTGAACATTAAAGATCGTGATGATGCATAAAACAAACTACAATCATCTCTCACATAATTGTGTCATCATGCGTGTGTAGTGTGCATGCCTGCACACTTAGACAAGGAAAATTGTTTGATGAGAGGTGACTGCAATTGTTTTATGCATCATAATATTCTCCAATATTTATTCATCACTTTTATTATACTAATTCATACCTGTATATTGTTGATGGCTATATTAAACATCCACTGTTTGATGAAAGAAACTAGATATATCCATTGTGATGCTGGAAGCTGACTATCTAACTAACAATGTGTGTGTGTGTGTGTGTGTGTGTGTGTGTGTGTGTGTGTGTGTGTGTGTGTGTGTGTGTGTGTGTGTGTGTGTGTGTGTGTGAGATAGCTTGCTCTTTGTTACTACAGAGGAAACCCCTACTTTCCATAGCCTAGTTCTGTGAGAGCATCAAGTTCTGGTCTATACTTGTATATAAAGATATATAAATACACTAAGTGTATAAATTATGAAAGGCCATTGCATTTTGTTTACTGCATCATTATGATCTTCAGTAATCATTTAACATTCTTATTTCTCTCATTCGTTGCCTATTCCTACCCATATATCTATGCTGATTACCTACAAACTATACACTAATTAATGAACTATTTCTCTTCTAAGCATGTGTGGACAAACTTTTTGTAAAAAATGAGAGAGAGAGAGAGAGACAACTCCAGTTTGTTTCTTGCATTATCATAACTTCAACATTTTTAGTGCACCACCAATTGTCTCTAACTCTTTGGATTAGCCTATATACTATGCAGCTCAACACCAATAAGAAAAATAAATTGCTTCTTGTTTACACCCCAACTACCATGCACTCTTAACTTGTTCAAACTGGGTAAGTGATATACATTGTTTACTATTCACATCCTAGCTACTGTATATTCTCAACTTTCTCATATTGGGATCTTAACGATCAAAACAAAAAAAGAAGTGTTATCATTTGTATTCTATTTCTAAAAATTTAGCAAAATAAGCTCATACATCACCTTGGGACATTACACTATAGTACCAATTCTCTAAGATATATTTATTGGAGATCCTTCCCAAAGATGGTTTGTAGTCAAAGTTCATTAAATTTGATGCCTATATGAATCTAAAATTTAGATACCAACTTAATGCCTTCTAAGTTCTATAGTTAACATGTATCTAGATTCCAATGAGAAAATGGAGATTATACCTTCCAATTGATCACTGACCATATTAATTTTGTACAGGTGATTATGCCTTCTAAACTTGACAATAACACTTATTGCTTTAATCATAGTACCCTGAACCCTAAATCCTATCACAACCTCTTCTACTGCATCCTGAGGACCTAAGGATGGATACTTGGATAAATCATCTAAAGCTCCCACTTTGGCCATGGTCAATTTGTTTGCACTATTGAATTTTGAAATCTCAGTCAAGAAACTAGAACAAGTGATGTTGCATCTAATTGACTTGGCATAGGCTTAAGCTTCTCAAGCTCCCATTTTGTTCATGGCCAATTGTCATATTGGATTTTGAAATCTTAGTCAAGAGAACTAGACAAGTAGAGTTGCATTTGATTGATCTAGCATAGGCTTAACCGAACAAAGAATAGATTTACAAGTACTGGCAACCACCATAATGTCATACACTTTAAAGAAATATTTATCATCATTCTAAACAAGGTCACACACAAAAGAAAATTCTTTAGATAATGCATCAAGTGTTGATATATTGAATAATTGTGATCTTATGCCCTTTAATCCTCATAGATGGTATTCTTCCCCTTGTCCTTGGGAACTCAACCCTTGCAACTTCAAGACTTTTTCCACATTAACCTCAATATTTATTAACCTACCCTATCACAAATCTCTCACCCAAGAATAATGTTGAATGTTCTTTATTATCAAAACAAGTAGTTGATTACTCCTCCAAATAGTCTTTGAACCGAACATGATTTGAATACACATATATTTGAACATCTTCTAGACTCCACATTCTTCTTTTGATACCCCTCACAATGCTTCCCTATTGTCTTATATGGACAAATCCACATCTACTCACTCTTATCTCCATCCTCTTAGTAGTAAGATGATTTTCTTAGACCCTTCTTACATCTTTTGCACATGTTTCTTTGTGCATGACATCCTACATCCTTGTGGATAGATATTATATACCTTTCCCCATATTATTTTCAAAATGTTAGGTCTTATTGCATGTAAGATAATGTTAAAATATATTTCATAATGTTCTTACTTAACCTATATTAAGGTTTTGACAATTCCTAGGAAAATGATTTGATCTCTGCAAATATCATAGGGTCTTAATCCCTGCAAATGCCAAAGAAATGGATATTCAATACTCCACCATCTATACTAATGGATCTTTAGCAACACAATAAAAAACTATGAAAAAAGAATTAGATTGTCAAAAATGTCAATATATAGGAATTATGCAAGAAATTCAATACTTTATCTGTTCAAAATAGGTTTACATTCATTCTCCTCATGTCATCGACCATTGCAAATTTTATAAACTTATACTAACTCCTAAAATTGACAACCAACCGTAACTACCCTTGAACTGACCACAAACTACTTATTTTTTCAGTCTATTACTTTATGTTTATGATGACAAGTTGATAACAAATTAAATTTCCCTTGCATATGAATACTGGCAAATTATATCCAAATGATTGTTTCACAATATAAGGAACACATTTTGCTAACTATTTATTACTTTACCCCATCAAAAGATTAGTTTGTTGACATTTTGCTGACATATTTTGACACACTCATTTTCTTGAGAAAAATATGAAATGCCTCACATATATAACACATGCTTGAAGAAACTTTGACAAAAGTTAGATAATCGAGTTTTATTTTCACTAATATAGCATTTTCATGAAACCTCTTAACCTCCTTTCAATGTCTAAAGAAAGTCTGTTCAACTGTTTTAAGGTAGGTTTATTTGGCTATATATAACCTCACAACACTTTTTTCTATAGCAATATTCGCAGAAAGTAATTTCCAATACCCTATAACATTCCAAAATCATCTAGAACAATAGATTCAAGAAGTCTAAGTGCATGGGTAAAAGCTCAGTGACATGGATAGCCAATTTTTGGCTGTCAACATAAATGGGTAATCTTTTGGTGACCATTTTTTCAATTTCAAACTATCAAAATCTAAACAAATTATATGGCCGCCACAACCCTTGCTTTGTTGAATTCCCCAAATACAATCCTCGTTGACACAAGTTACTCTAAGAAACAATTTTTTGGGTGATACAACTGCTTCATATTTAAATCTCAAGTTCCCATCAAGCTCAAAAAACTCATTAAAAATGAGAGTATCTGTACATACTGGTGGCTCACCTTTATAAACCAATATAATTTTGTCCCTGTACATAAAAATTCCCAAGGTCTTGTGCCATATATTTTGCCTCCCCCTAGAATTGAAATATTGTTGACAATGACATCTCCATTCAAATCAAACACAAACACATAATCCCCATTTGAAGAAACCCAGTAGATTTTCTAGTTCAACATCAAAATATTTGGAGTGAAGCTAAGTCTCCTAAATCTAGGAATCCCTCCTTCACAGGGAGCATCTCTTTTTTCCCATCTCTTTTCAGTAGATTTATAAACCCACAAAACAAATTTCTTATTTATAACATGGTAAAGAAAACCTATTAGCACATTGAAAAGATTATTGTCTAAGAGCAATGCCAAGGATGATCTAGTTGCAACTAGAAAAAAAATGTCAGTTCAAGGTGATACCTTGGTTGAACTAGATAATAAAATTGCAAAGTTGAAAGTAATAGAGGATGAGTCATATGCCAAGATACACTATGCCCTCATGTGAAATGTTGGAATGCTTTGGGACCCTTGACATCGATTTTCTGGAATACTTTGGAACCCTCGACATCGACTTGTGCTCAAATGAAATGTGATTTTTGCCCTTTTTTTGTTTTATGCTGCCATGTGCATCACAATTGAGACCAAAATAATTGGTCACAATTACGAAAAAAAGAGATTTTGTTTTATAAATCGACCAACCAACCCATTTAATGAAAATTAAGGGTTAAATGCACTAGTGATATCCTCCAAGTCCTCAACTTGTACACTCTTTCCCTTGTTCTTCTTATGCTTGTTCACATCCTTCTTAGGTGTGCTACAGGTCTACTTTGGACACTAATCTCCAACCTTCTTAGAATCTGCCGACTCAACTTGGTTGCCAATACTTAGGTTCCTCCTACCAATCTCTTCATTCTACAAAGAAATCAGGGAAAACTTTCTACCATCTTTCTCAACAGTAAACACATTCTTGACACAATCATGCACAACCTTGCAATCATACTACCAAGGTCTACCAAGCAACACATGACAACTATTAATGTCCACAATATCACACAACACTTGATCCTTATACTGCCTGATCTGGAAATCAACAAGGCATTGCTCCCCCACTTCCAAAGAATGCTCACCTTTTAACCAACCAATCTTATAAGGATAAGGATGTCTTACTCTCTTCAAACCAAGTTTTTGAACCATCTCCTTAGCAACAAGGTTATTAGTACTACCACCATCCACAATCATTTTGCAGACTTTACCACCGAAATTACAATGAGTCCTTAACAAACTAGTCCTCTAAGAAGGATCTAATGTCCTCTCACCAACCAGTACTTGCCGAGCCAACAAACTTTCTCCTTGCTCAGGCTGACTATCTTGGACTGCAACCTCATTCACAACAATAGTTGTCCTACTAAGTGGACATCCAAAAGATCTATGACCTTCTTTACCACATCTAAAACAATTACCTCTGAATCCACCTTCACCTATCCTCCTTTTCTGATCAACTGGTTTTGGTTCACCTTCAACACTTGGTTTAGCTTGTGCCAAGCTATCCTACTTATCCTTTCCTCTAGCATTACCTTGACTTTTCCTTTTCAACTTATCTTTTTCCTTTAGGGCATACTGATAAGCATCCTCAACTAAAGAAATATTTAGCATACCAACCTCATCCTGAATATTGAATCTCAAATCATTAATGTATTGAGCTACCTTTTTCTTTGACAACTCTCTATGACCGGACCGAATAGTCAACTCGTAGAACTCCTCGGTATAATCTTTCACAGTCATATCTTTCTATTTCAGATTTTGCAACCTTTTAAACAACTCAAGTTCATAATTTGTAGTAATGAAATTAGCCTTCAACTTAGTAACCATCAATCTTCATCTAGAGATCTTCCTTTCACCTTCCTCTTCTCTATCTCATTGCAATTCTTTCTACCAAAGAGCAACATGTCCTTTCAACTTAGTTTGTGCCAATCTCAATCTAAGTGGATCCTCAATATCCACAAATTGAAAGTAGTCTTCCAATTCACCAATCCAATCAATCAGGTCTTTAGGAGTCAAAGTACATGAGAAATTAGAAACCTCCATCTTATGCTTCAGCTTCAACTGAGATCTAGGTCTAGAAAAAGGACCAGCCTTAGTTCCAATAGGTCTCTCCACATGATCAATTTTGTCCTTACCACTAGATCTAGTAGCTTTTAAGTCTTCAACAACTTTCTTTAGTACCCACATGCCTAGGTACACCACCTAAATCACTTACAATTTCAGCAATTAGGTCACTTTTCATCAATGCAATCTCAGATCTGAACTCTACTCTTATCTTTTTTGAGAACCTTTCTTCTATAGCATCACTAAGATCATCAATTTCCCTAAGGTCCAATCTTCTTGGAGGCATCTTCCAAAATTTTAGCAAACCCTAAGCAATAGCTCCACCAATCCAAAAGATCAATCAACCACAAGATCAACCTTCTCTACAAGTCTTGATGTAAACTACCACAACTTTGATGATTTGTCTACACACAAAAGAATAACCTTTGCTTAGATACCACTCGATGCAGTGAAAGGTAGGTGAATCCCCAAAGGAGATGTCCAAACCCCCAATAAACAATCACACAATGGAAATACAACAACAAAGCAACAATAATGCAAGATTTGATACCAAATCACAACTCTTTATTCATAGATGTAACTAATTACATGTAATATGCCTAACTGTAAGGCCTTTGGGGTTAGGGCCAAATACAAACAACAATTACAATACTAGTCCTTCAAGATCCCACAAGATCTAGCTACCACATGCCATTTCTAGCTAATCAAGATCCACAACTGGCTAAGAACACCAAGAAGAATTCACACTTGTACCCTTAGGTCCACCAAAAAATCCTCTAGTTCCTAGGACACAACCCTACCTCTTCAAAATTCAAATCTACACTTCATCCCCTTCTCCAAGTTGGAATGATCACTTCTCCCTAAAGACTCCACAAAACTCCTTTCTTATACCCAACTAAGCCACAAGTTAGCCTAGCTCATTACAAACTAAATTAAATCCCTTACATTAAATATAGGTTGAGCCACAAGTTATCCACAATTAATATTAAATACCCATACATAAATTAAATGCCAAAAGTCAGCTTACAGACAACTCAACACCCACAAAAACTAAGACCAAACTGAGTGTTAGCAAAACCAAGCTGAGAAATAGTAAATTCCCAAGCATTTCTGAGTTCCAGAGACCATGTTGAGCAACCAAAGACCATGTCGAGTTCCACAGACCATGTCAATTTCCTAGACTGTGCCAAGTTCCCAGACTATGCTGAGTTCCACAGACCATGCTAAGCTCCTAGTGTATGCCGAACACTAGTATTTGACAAGCTCCACAACACTTAGCCAAAATCACTTCAAACATGGAACATGTAGGATTGCAAGCAAGCCCACAATGCTCCTGCATCATTAGATGATGCTAGTTTATTTGATGCATTCCTAGATTATGATGTTTAGCATATGATTAGATGATGTGAATTGTTTCATTGGTGTATCTATTACTTATTGACTCAACATGTTATATTTCCTATTCGTATGATGTTCAACATATGATATATGACGTGGTTGATTTATTAGATTATCTTATGCTTTACTTCTAGCATGTTAGATTTCCTTATTCTTATGTTGTAGCATGTTTTAGTAGTGACATCCTCATAAGATAGCACCAATGAGATCTGGTTAGTAGTTTGGGATGTTACACATGGTGGATGGCTAGGACCCACGATGGTCTTATGATGCTATCAACGATTGCGAGGAACTACGTATTTAATTTGGTTATTCAGTTATTGCGATGTTATTTTTGTACATTGTGATGCTGGTTTTGTACACTACGATGTTGCTTTCAGTACATTCTTTTATTGCTATGGCTTAGATGGATAGATGTTCCTCTTTCTTGTTTCATGGTATTTTGTTGTTAATGTACTCGAGTTTTCGTTCCTTGATCTACATGGATCTGATACTCCCTAGTGTGGAGGAAATTTATTTCCTATCTTTTAACCTTTTTGTTCTTTGTCTTATGAATTTGCATCCTCGCTTGAAATTGTACTTTCTCATGTGAGAATGAAAATATTTGTGTGGTATTTTGGGTTTCCTTGCATGACTTGTGGTGAATCCTCGCGTGAAACCCCACACCAGTGCAGTGCTTTTGACTATTGATCCTAGTATGTCCTCGCACAAGATGGTGTTTCCTTGCATGGCTCAGTGTACTCTCTCACGTGAAGAGGTACTTCCTCGCGTGAGACTGTCAATTGTTATTCTCTCACATGAAAAATAAGGGGCCTCCCTGCTATTTTTTGGAGAATGCAATTTAGACTTTTGAGTACTGTTTAGGAATGTTAGTGGTTCCATGATTTGATAGATCATAGATTTTGTGTTTTGATGTCATCTTGGGTTATCATTCTTTAGTTTGGGTGTGTTAGTTAGGTTGTGGTGTTTGGAGATCTGTTAGTTGTTGGGATTGTTGGTGAAGTCTTCCATTGCGATCTTTGTGATCCTTGTATGATGTTATCATGTGCATTCATACTTGTAAAAAAAAAACTTGGCTTGTATTGAATCCTTGTTCCAAGGATCTCCAGATGGGGCATTACAACATTGGTTAATCTACCTATCTATGTAGACTTTTGGCAATGGATATACAACTAATTAAGAGCAACCATCCCATAGGAAAAAGTGACATAGAACAACATTCACAAAAAAGGGCAACATTAGGTCTTAGTGGGGGCAATAGTCTCATTGTCAAAGGCAAAACAATTGTTTTCAAAATAAACTGTACTTGTCACCTAACTTCTATGTAAATAATTGAAATGCTGAATTTAATTTCAATATGCATAGAATTAATCATATGGATATTTATATTTTTATGAAAAAGATAAATAAATAAATAAATAAATATGAAAAATTCAATACACATGTATATGAGGCATACCAAGACATCACAAAAAGAAAAAAGAAATAACTTAGCTATACAAATGGAGCAACCAATTCCTGTATATGGCCAAAAGGTTTTGGGCTTGTCAGAAGATCCTCTTTTCCTACACAATATACTTTTCTTTAGCTCTAGCTCTTTAACCAACGAAAGATTAACTAGATTTATAAAATCATCAAGGATTTCTTTTGGTCTGATAAGAAAGGACATAAAAAAAGATAGGGTGTTGGTTGGGAATGGTGTACATGGAGCAAGGAGGTTGGTGCTCAAGGGTTGAAAGATATAAGAATGCAAGACATTGCATCAACAAAAAAATGGATTGCAAAGGCCACCAAGGGGAGTGAGCCATGGAAGATTCTGGTTAGGAATAAAATTAGTAGGGCTATCCTCTCACATGTAAATTCTTTTAGGGCCTTCATTGTAATGATCTCCTAGCAGGATACTTTGACTCAAGAATTCGAGGCTCTAATGCCTCCAAATCCATTTGGAAGAGTTGAAATTGGGTTAGGTCACCAATAGAAAATTAATTGACCACAAAAATATTATATGTGGCAAAAGGTCTATGCGGTGGAGTCTCCTACATGGCTATAAATCTCTAGCATTCTTAAAAGGGTGCTTTGCTAAGAAATGTGCTTTCAAGAGGATAAACTACCTTAAGGACATCATTGTTGATGGCGAGCTAATTAGCTAGCCTGGATCGGTAAGGCAGGGTCCCATGGAGGGGCTTCCTTCAAAATAGAGTGGGTGACCAATGAGATTTTTTAGGAATATTTAACAGTAAGCACTCCCATGAATTTTTTAATTTGTTTCAACTTAAGAAATTTATCTCCTAACTTTAAGGAAGCTAGTGGTCCCATGAATTTTAGACTGAAGACAAACTAGGATTTCAAATTTATTATTTAGTTTAGTTGAAAATAATGAGCAATTACCGACATGTGGCAACAAAATTCCCTAAGCTAGTGGCTATTTCTAGCCCTACCCTAGTTTTAGCCACTCAAATTGAGAGGGCTAAAAACTAGGAGATCATATTTTGTAGGAAAAGATTCCAAATAAACCTTTATCCCCCCCTCCAATATTTTTTTTCTATCATGGGACCTCCTTCTCCACAAAATAGAGCCCAAGTCCCCTCCATCGGACCCTAGCCTAAGAAGGTATAATTTCCTGCAGTCATGGTGGAGAACATATTAAATTTTGAAAGGCCTCCAAGTGCCTTATGTTGGAAACACCATTGCTGTTGCACTAAAATCTCGAGCTATCAATGAAAGTCACAACAACCAGAGACAAGGATCCACAAGAGGTAGCTAAGCACATGCCACAAATCTATTGGTCTATGCTGAATCATACCTTCACCTAGAGGGGATGGAGGCATTGACTTCTCAACAATCCTCCCTCAGCATGACCCAAGAGATTTTAACTTGTATCCCAACACTTTGATGCCACTTGTTGGAATCACCACTGTTGTTACAACAAAAGCTCAAGCTATCAATGAATATCACAATAGCTAGAGACAAGGATCCACATGAGGCAGTTAAGAACATGTCACAAATCGTACGGTCTATGTTGAATGACACCTTAACTCAGAGGGGACAAAAGCACCAACCTCCCAACACCCTAACCTTCCCAGAGGTTGTGGAGAGATGCCATACACATTTTCTACCAATAAGTGGTTTGATGACACACCTTCCCCAAAGGAAAAGGAAAAATATGTTTATAGTCTCCTCACCTATAAAATTGAGATCATTGAGCACGTCAATAGTAAATGGGATTTGAACCTTGATCAAGTCGCATTGAATAAATTCCTCCTTAACCTTAGGCACTATTCCATTGAACCAATGATCACTTGCTTCTTATGACGCCTCTTCATCTACTGACTCCCCTTCAAAAATCTCGGTGGGAAACCCAAAATCTTTTCTATCTGTAAGAGATGCAAGTTTGGATATTATGTGTTTTTTGATTATTTATTTGTAAAGGAAATCTAGAACCTATTTGGTCTCTCATTAAATGACAACTTCACTTCACTTTATGTGATATTTGGTAAAATTTGGAGTGGTGATAAATTCAATAACTCATTTTTCTCTACACTTTCTATTTCTACTCTTTGACATATTTGGAAGCATATCAATGATGACATTTTTAGTGGAAGGTTAGATTCCTTACTAAGTCTCTATTGAGACTCATATTTTCTAATATTGTTTCATAGCTAACAACCATTCTCAAGTTGAAGGAGGAGAAGTTCAAAAAATTATTGCAAGATGGGAAGGTCAAGGTATGCATAACATATGTAGCTTACGAGTACACTACAGTCAATGCTAAAGAACCCGGGGACAAGTTTATATCACACTTACAGATTTTTTGGACTAGATCAAAGCCAACATGCATATGAATAAGAATAATGGTACCATTGTTCTTCCCTATGCCATTGTACAGAGTGCACCCACCTCTACTACATACCCTTCTGATCTAGGACCTTTTGATAGAGCCTCAAGACTAAGTGTTGCTGGTGGATCTACTATTCCTACTCCTACAAATCCCCATGCCCCTTTTGATGGTACCTATAATGGACCAAAAAACATTCATATCATTCCTAATATCATGCTCCGATTGTTGGGAGACCTCCCTCTACTAATAGAGGATGGTTCTTTAAGTTTTAGTTGGTTTTGCATAGTTTTTTGTACTCTTTTTGGAACTGTAGTATGATACATACAATCCTTGAACTCTTTACTTGTTTTCTATTATGTACTTGTACTCTCAAGGAAGTATTAAAATTTAAATCCGAATGATAATTTGCATGTTTACCTTTTATAATCAACAAAGAAAAATAAATAACTTAAGGTTCAAACTATAGAAAAATCATATGGTTAGACAAGTAAGAATTAGATTGATGATGTTGTGTCAGTTTCATTAAACTATAATAAACATTTGTGAATATAACAATGAGGAAGTTCAAATATATTTTATTTGTAAAACATAAATTTTAGAATCTAGCCAAAAGTCATCGATTTCAAAGGTTTTCTTCATCTATCGAGCTATGTAGTTTCATATTTGTTAAAACCCTAGCTTGCATAATGGCCTCAAGTTCAAAGAATGTAAAGGAGAAAGAAACATTCCATGTTCAATTAGTCAGCAATGAGGTCAAACAACTAGATTTCAAGGCTATACCAGAAGTTGCTTATAAAAATGACCCAACAAGCGTGTTATCTATCATTCCACCTAAGGTTGTAATGGTCCAAGATGTGAGGAAATTTTATAATTGCAAGGTAGGAGATAGTGGAGACATGGAAATTAGACAAGCATGCGACAAATTATGTAAAAATGGGGTGTTGGAGGAATTTAAAATTGTAGAGAGGAAGGGCTTAACACATGCCCTAGATTTCCCAATAGTTTTCAAAATTGAATGGATCAAAATAGTTCTGAGTAGAATAAATGATGGATGTCTATGGTTAGAAGGAGGACCTATCAAAATTTCAAAGAGAATTATACATAGGGTTATTGGTTACCTAACCTTAGATTGGCCCAAGACATTGAGGAGTGATTCTAAAGAAGTAATTGAGAGAAACACAGGGGCTAAGTGGAACAAGCATGGAATGACTATTGACACTATCATAGATCCACTTCTTGACTTTTCCATTAGAGTCATATCACATAAATTCTATCAATCAAATAGACTAAATAATGTTCCCTATATAGCAGTTGTTGTAGGCTATAAGATTGTTAAGAAAGATCACACCTATGATCTTGCGGAGCTCCAACTACAACAGATAATGGAGAACCTAGGAGAAATAAAAAAGTCAAAGAGTGCTCAATGTAAGTTTCGATCAATATTGGTATGTATATTTTTCTATATGAAAAATGAGTTCCCATCTTTTGGAAAAATAGGATGGAAGACCAATAGTTTAGTTGTTGTGAAAATCAATGAGTATATTGAGCAAATGGGAGAGAATTTTGAGTCAGTAATTACTAGCTATTTAGAAGACTTCAAGAAGTCCATGAAACAGAGGTTAAGAATTCTTGTTTCCCTAGTGGAGCAACATTACAATGGCATTTTTTTCCTTGTAGACATTGACTACACTTTCATCCAGGCTATTGTACCTAGAGTTAGATGGTTAAGGCCTCTAGGATATGAAATTAATATTGATGAAGCATCAGTTGCTATCACTACACTACTTGTTGAAGAATTTGATAAGATTGCCAATTTTTTTGGTAATTAAGATGTTGTAAAGTCAAAGGTTGAGATGGAATTGAAGACATCCTCAACTTTGAAAAAGAAAGATAAAATGGTGAGAAAACTAAAAGTTAAGTTTGGGGAAGGTGCAGGAGATAACACTAAAGAAGACGATGAAGAAGATGAAGAGGAAGAAGAGGTACAAGGTCAAGAACCTTTTTCTTTGACCCAAGACATGGGTGAAGATCAGGAATAAGAAGGTGTCAAGGGAGAAGAAGTCAAGGAAGCACTAGCAAAGCCACAACCAAAGAAAAGAAAAGCCAAGAAACAACCTATTGCACAACCAAAGGCAAAGAAGACTACAAAACCAAGTGAAAAAAAGCCTATAGCTTTAGCCACAAGAGCCACTAAAAGGGAAACTACTCAAAAAGCCAAGGAGCAAGCAAACGAGAAAACTAAGGCTACTGAATAGACTTGTCTATGTAGAAGAAATCAAGAAGAAAATACATAGCACAACTAGAGACAGATGATGAGAAGACAGAGTCTAAGGACACAAGTCAGTTTAGAATGGTATGTTATGCTCCCAAATTTGATCTTGAAAACATTTGTGATAATGTAGATTTGACAGGAATGAAAAATATTGAATTTTGAAAACCTTGTAGAGAAGATCATAATATGATAGAAGAGTCAGTATATGCCATGATGGAAAAATTCAGGAACACTCCTCTTGAATTTGATAATACAATGCCAAAGGAATTGTACACCATTGTTGAGAATAAGTGGGATTATTACCCAAACATGGAAAAAGAATTAAGAGAATCAACATTAGCACAAGTGATGATAGAGTTAACAAGGGGGAAAATTACCAAAGCAAACTAAAAGTATGGAAATCAAATTGTACCCAAATATAGAGCTTTTAGCATTTTGTATAACAAGATTGAGGATGTTGTCAAGAAATCCACCCAAATGTGGAAGTTAATATATGGATTAACAACTATCAAAGAAGGAGAAGAAGATCCCTTTGAGGAAAGAAATAATGAGAAAGAAGGTGAGGACAAGGAAGAAAAAATAGAAAAGGAAAAAGAAGACACCACTGTGGAGGAGACACAATAGAAGAAAGATGAGATGGCAACAACTAATGAGCAACAAACAAAATAGAGTGTGGAAGACTCACAATTGCCAGTAATGAGCCCTCCACATGACACAAACACACCTGTAGAGATCATAACAGTGAAAGATCTTCCTAATAGCTCACCTCAGAACATTAATCCATTAACTGTAGAGGATCTGAAAAAGATACTTCACCAATTCAAATTACAAGCAAGATTACATGAAAATCTTGTATTGGTCAGTGTGGATGAACTTCAAAAAGTAGTCGCTGATATAACAAGGGAAAATGTGAACACATAAGAACCACCTTCTGCCAATCCTACAACTACTAGTACTGAACCAAAAATAAAACTAGAGGATAAATCTACAAAGGTTGACACTACTGCAAAAGTTGATATAGTTGATACAACTCAGACTGTAGAAGTAAAGAAGCCTGCAAAAGAACAAGTAAGACGAATAGATGTTTCTATACCTAATGCACAAACACAAGGTGCACCACAATTAATTGTAATTGATCAAGGTAGATCTGATGAAGAAAAGGACATACCTAAGGAGAATGAGCAAGAAGCCATACAGACATTGGTAAACTTACCAACATCTAGCACTACTACTAAAATCCTTCAAAAGCTGAGCACTGATGCAATACCATTGCAGATTTATGCACCAAGCTCTAGCTCAACAAAGGTTGCTAAGGTATTTCACTATGGTGATGCACTTTTAGATGAAGAAATAGTGATACCCAAAAATGACTATGCAACCATGACATTAGAACAAATCAATATAATGCAAGAAGCATTGGAGAGAAAGAAGAATCAAGAAATACTCAAGGAGTACAAAGAGAGGCAAGCACTTTAGGAGATCAAAGATATATTTTTAGATGCTTTTAGCTTGCAAACACCTGATGAATCTAAACCTATATTAGAGAAACTACCATAAATTGTTGAATAGGTGAGTAATGAAGACCAAGATACTAATGTTAAACTTATGGAATGGTCTAAAAATAAATTTCAAGGGAAATTCAATGAGGAAATATCCAATGAAATAGCACTATCACAAGTTGAATTGGCTACCAAAATTGAGAAAGTGAAGAAAGTACTTGAGAACATATTCTCATTGTACACAAAATTGTGTGATCCCACACTCTTCACACAAGAAACAAGCCATAGAATTCTAAACTTGGAAAGAAACTTTAAGATCTTAGGTATGCAACTGCCACAAAATCTAGCTCAAAGTGAGAAGCATTTTAATTTAGTGCTTCATACACAAAATCAACTAGCTGTGTTAACAACAGAAGAGGCTAACATAAGAGCCAAGTTAATTAATATACAAGCCTTCCTTACCCCTCATATGAAAATAATCCAAAAGGAATTAGCATATGTAGAAATAGTATTAAAGAAAGATCCATATCTTTCAACATTGGACGGATAGTTCACTTTGAAATAGAGACAACCATCTAGATAAAATCCTTAGATGTTGCATTAGACAACTGGGATGCTGCTTTGAAGATTATAATGGAAGTCCACTAGAATTTTTTGGACAAATACATAATCAATGTATAGACCCTTTGACATAAGTGTCAAAAAAGGGGGAGACAAATATGAAAGGGGGAGATAATAAAGAATAAAGAAGGAGATAACCCAAAAAGGGGGAGTGAAAACAAATGGGGAGCAAACATCAAAAGAGCAAAAATAGAGTACATTAGATAGAAACAGAGTGCCAACACATTTAAAGATAGAGAGTATCAACATGAAGCAAATCTACTTAGAAAAGAAAAAATTTGAGGTATATGAGTCTATTATAGAGTTTTGAAAGTTTTGAAGTTTTGTATATATATGTTAAATTGTGTATGTATTATACTCAAGGAAATTAGATTTGTTATGTACAGTTAAGATTTTTTGACACTCATGTCAAAGGGGGAGATTGTTGATCTCAGATTGGTTTTGACAATTGAGTGTCAACACACTTAAGATATTTACTAAGTTCATGCCGAACTAGTAACACATGCCCAGTACAATATGTATAGATGTCAAGTTGCAATGAGTGCCAAGTCACTCATGTGCTGAGTGAATAGTTAATGCCAGGCAAGATAGAATTATAGTAAGTGCCAAGCATTAGTATTATCAAGTACCGAGTAACACAGAATGGACCTAGTTTTTTATGATGACGCAAAAAATTATGTAAACCATTTTAATACCAATTTATGGATAGATCTCAAAGCTTTGAAGATAAGATCAAATCTATTTGATTTTCCTATCTAATCAACATGCAACCAATCAGAAAATTGGAAAGGATTAAGCAAGAAAATGAATGAATCTCAATCATAGATTCATACCCAACCCTAAGCCACCAAAGTCTTTTTAAGGAAGATGAAGCCCCATAATTCAATTTATGTGTGTGTATGCAAGGAAGTGATGTAAGAGAAGAATTGAAGGAAGTGGAAGGGTTGAATCGATCATAAAGCATTCAAGGTGACTTAGAAGTGTGAAAGAATTACAAAATCAGTTTGCAGAATAGAGGAGAAGCTATACAACATTGTTATAACAGATCAAGAGGATCAAGATGGAAAGAAATGTGATATGAAATCAACAAGGCAAAGTTGTATATTATTAGATCAAATATTCTACTGTTACTTTCTAACAATTGTATTAGCAGAGTGAAATCCTTTGGACTAAGGCTAATTTAACAATCACTATAAAATCCTTTAATAGGGTGACATTCCAAGTGAGTGTTTTAAATTCCTTTAACTAGGCACACTTATAATAGGGTGATAAAATCTTTTAATAGGGTAGGATCTAAAAATCCTTTGTAAGACTTTAACAGGGCAAGCCTTTCACAAGGCAGATCATGAAAATGGTCAAACTATGCAATCTTAATAGGTGATACTTTATTGTTGCAGTAGTGAAGAATTGTAGGTGTCATCCCCACCCCAGTTTTACCTTCTCATTGGAGGGTTTTTGGGTAATCATATTAGGTGTCAAGTGTGTGTATGATTATATGTTTGATGCATTTGTTTTACATTTCATTTTAGTTTTTGCATGCATCTAATGAATGGTAAAAATTGGTTTAAGTATTAAAGTTTGTACTTCTGATTCACCCCCCCTTTTAGAAGTATATATTTCCCATTTGTATTTCCCACACACACACACACACACACACACACACACACACACACACACACACACACACACACACACACACACACACACACACACACACACACACACACACTCACACACACTCTCTCACACACACACACACACACACACACACACACACACACACATTTTCTATCTTGTTGTCTTGTCGTTTGAATAAGATTCTAAATGGGATTAAGATTGGTTGAGTTAGTTGTTTTCCATTTCATTGTAGAGTGAGTAAGATTCCAAATGGGATTGAGATTTTTTGAGTTAGTTGTCTTCCATTTCATTGTAGACTAAGTCATCCTCAATATTAGGGAGAATTGAGGAGTGTTCATAGTAGTTTCAAAAGTGTACTTATCCAACTCTTTGAGGATTATGTATAAAGTCCAACATTGTTAGATATTGGAGGATTGTTTAAGAGAAATGCATCAAGATTTTGCTAGAATTTATGATCAATTAGAATTCATTACTATTTACTATCTAATGTCTAAGATAAATAAAATGAATAATTTATGACTTTATGAGTTAGGACCACTTTGGGTTTAGTGGTTTATAACCCTCAAGTAAGGGCCACTTGAGGTAGTGTAGTCTTCTTGTAGTTTCATTAATTAAGTGTTAGTTTAGATTGTTCATACTTCCATAGATAATTACAATAAATTTGCTTCTTTAGATAGATGCATATAATTTGTTAATGATTTTATTAGTCTATATTTTGAGTTAGAATTTTTCAACACTATTATATCAATATTGTTGAAGTTGATGAAAGCTCAACCCCACAGCTCTGAAGAATCACCTACATGCAAAAACCTACCATAGAAAGAGAGAAGCAAAAGTTATGGAGGCTAGAATTCCCAGATCCATAGAGGATACATTCTTGATGAACAAAAAGAGAAATTTCTATTTACCAAAAGTGAATGATTTGAATTAAAAAGAGAGATCAATCCTTATAAAAGGAAATCCAAAAAAGTAAAACTTAGGTTGCATAATAATAATTAATAAAATAATTAATTATTAGATACCTAAAGTTTAGCTTAAGTAGAATATAGTTAATAAGAAAACACCTTATTACTCTAATACCCACCCTCCCCTACCTTAAGATAAACTTAGGGAGTAGCTAAAAACCTAGAAACAACTACTGAAAGTAAACTTGAGTCTTGACAACAAGGCCTGATGAGGTACCCAATCACAACCAAATCTTTGTAAAGAGGAGAAATAGAGAAAACCACATGCGAAAAACCCTACTCCAAAAAGACATGGAAAGAATGTCAAAAGAACTAGTGAAGGACTATAGAAGCCTCCAAGCTAGAGAATGCCATAGAATATAGGAACAAAAGGATGATTATGTAGAGCACCACTAAAGGATGTAGAAGCTATAAAGCTTTGTCAAAAGTAATTTCTGATCTGAAGAACCTGTACTGAAATAGAACTTGACTAGGTAGAGAAGACTATAATATGTAGGAGTGCTTTCAGAATACACTACTCGAGTCAAGAGGAAAAAAAGGTCAATAGTTGAACTCAAAGATACACATGACATAAAAAACCAAAGCCTGAAGAGATGATCAATCAAACATGGAAGGGTACATTAAAAGTAGGAACAGAAAGAAGAGTGTCTATATGGTAAATGATCCATCTCACCAAAATGCATAGGTACCTAGCCACTACCTCTTCCTTGTACATAGGAATAAATATTGAATACATATATCACTCCATTGAACCAAGGAAGCATAAGAATCAATGGAAGAACCCCCCTAATACAAACATAAGTGAGGTTATAGGAAACTAGAAAAGTGGGCTGAAAGAATTGAATGTCAAGGAACCACGATCAAGATGCACAAAAGAATAAATATGTGTGTATTAAGGTGATCAATCTAAAACATGTCATGATGCTAATGTCATGAAAGCTAAACTCACTGGACAAAGGAAGATGACAAAGAAAAGAGAAACATCAAACCCCCCATGACACGTTAATCAAAGTAATCCATGTACAATAAGGCACAAGATATGATGAATCTCAAGAATATAAAAATTTGTATGAGTGTCCTTAGATGATACTACTCAAATCAAAAGGAAAAACAAGGCAAAATAATTGAAACAAAAATACATATGACATATGGTACTTTATCTCAGTGTGTTTGTAAAAAATGCATACAATAGATGTCTACAAAGACCAAAAGAGACATAAGGATGATATAATAGATTGAACAACCCATGAAAAATCATTTGAAGTAATGAAATTGATCCCTAGACTTGAAACAACCAAGATATCCACTAGAATGTGAAAAATTGAATAGAATGTGCCTAGAGCAAAATTTGGAAAACCAACTAGCATAATTGGAAAGAGATCTAAAAGACCTTTCCAATGATATAAAGAATTCCCAAATCAAAAAATAGATGCTCAAGATATGTATCCCATAGTGCAAAAAAGAACTTCTGACTTTGATAGTAGAAAAAACTATTAAAAATATCAAAATTGAATATAACGTATACCACAATGATGGGCTTGGAACCAACTTTCCAACAATATCTTGTTTGTAGAAAATAGAGTCTGTATGCCTAAGATATAAAGAAAAATGGAAAGGGAGGTCAAAACAAAGCCAAAAGGGCTTACAGGGGCGATGATGCATGCATTGATGTTAGGAAATGTCAAGCATAAATTTGACAAACGTTTGACCATCATGGTACAAAAAAAAAGCTAGGAAAATACCCCCTTCTAGAAAAATATCTGATTATTGGAGAAAACATAGAGATGTTGCGAAAAAGTCTTAGTTGCTAGAAAATCTCAAAGTTTCCCAAAAAAAAAAAACTAGATGCATGTGCAGTGGTCAAAACCCATGTGCAAAAAA
The DNA here is from genome assembly GCA_028749045.1 of Cupressus sempervirens. Taxonomy (NCBI): domain Eukaryota; kingdom Viridiplantae; phylum Streptophyta; class Pinopsida; order Cupressales; family Cupressaceae; genus Cupressus; species Cupressus sempervirens. The sequence goes on along the minus strand of CM053783.1, from coordinate 801,518,812 downwards.
TCATGCGCAAATAAAAAAGGCCATTGTTGCTGTTAAAAGTGTGTACCCTTGGGAAAAAGGGCTTGTAAGAAAGGCCTACACTACCATCAGAATCCATAGGTCTAAACTACCCAAAGAAATTACTTGTGGTCCATCTCCATTAAGGCATAAATATTGGCACTTTTAAGGGCCACCAATTGGATGGAGGAACTGCTCATGATGCATAGGTCAGCATGGAGCACGAGGCTCTATTTCATATGCTTGTCCCCAAAATGGGGCATCTCTCCCAAAGAAATGGGTTGGTCCCATAAAAGTCCATGCCAAAAAATTTGGAGCAAAAAATATGACATCCAAAAAATAGCACAACCCGAGTTGGAGTTTCAAGCGCACATCCATAGAAACGACCCACAAAAATATGGTAAACTCATGAATCAAGCCCTTAATTATGGCTCACATAATGTGTACACAATGTTTGAGCCCAATAAAAAATGGGTTGATTCTTAGCAAAAAACACCTCCATGCTCCTCCCCAAAAGCACAATGAAATAAATCATTAAACCATCGGAAAAGAATCCTAGGAACGACCTGTCAAAAGGCATAAACCAACATAAATTTCACTGAAAATAATTCAAATCCATTTGTTGAAAGAAAGGCCCAAAAAATCAGAGGTTGCATGCATGGAAGGTGAAGGCAGGAAGGGTGAGGTAGATTCAAAATAAAAAAAGGTTTTCATCCTCCCAAATCACAGGTGACAGGGATGTGAAAAAGTGAAGGAGCGAATGAAAAAGTGTCACTAATGTGGTTCAAGGACACCTAGGGGTGTGAGAGATGGTGGGGACATGCATTTTCTAAGGTAGGACATAGTTATCGGCCTATGGTGCTTCCCAAGGCATTGCCAAAAAATGTGCCTCTCCAAAAAAATGTGGTGCTCACAACCAGTGTGGGGGTTAGATGAGTGCATGGCCCATTAAATGAAGGTCCAACCCATGCATTGGTCACAATAGTGTTGGAGCCCAATAAAAATTATAGTGTCAAGTTCGATAGGCCTCCACTCAAAGGACAACACCCCCTTTTTCAAAATAAAAAAATAATTGCCATTTGTTAGGTTAGAAAAAAATAATCAAGTCACTAACCAAATCAAAATTGATTTAAAAAATATGCATGAACTTTTTGCAAAATGTTTTTGGATGAAAAAATTATTCACATTTTTTTGCTTTCACCTCGATTTGCATGATTTGTTTTGCCACAGATCGCAACAATGTTCAAAATTGACATATTTTATATAGAAATAGGATTTTTTGAATGCTCTAAGCACAACAATGACATTCGTTTGGGCTCAAAGTGACTAGAAACAAAAGTCCCCATAAATCTAATAAAAAACTCTACAAAACTATATTTAAAAACTATTTCCAAACCTCTCATAAAGAGAACATGGGTATGAAAATTTGAAGCTTTGATACCATGCCAAAGTTGATGAAAACTCAACCCCATAACTCTCAAGAATCACCTACATGCAAACACTTGTCACAGAAAAAGAGAAGCAAAAACTATGGAGGCTAGAATTCCTAGATCTAGAAGGAGACATTCTTGATGAGAAAAAAGAAAAATTTCTATTAATCAAAAGGAATCAATTGAATTACAAAGAGAGATCAATCCTTATAAAAGGAGATCCAAAACCCTAAAAGGTAAAACCTAAATTGCATGATAATAATTAATAAAAGAATTAATTATTAGATGCCTAAAGTTTAGCTTAAGTAGAATAGAGTTAATAAGAAAAAAACTTATTACTCTGACAAATACACTACATATAGCTACTACAAAGTCACTTGCCAATAAGTCATAGAAAATGTTGTGCAACCAAGTTACTTACCTATTGACAAGCATGGGGGGATTCCTAGTGAATGATTTATAAGGAACAACACTTGTTGAAGGTTTCGCATAGTGGGTTGCAAGTAGTGTGGGTTTAACCATGTAGGGAAATCCCTAGTTAAAAACACTTGAGCTAGAGTAGTATTGTGATAGGTGACCTCCAAAGAAGTTCTAATGCTTCATCTTTGCGAGCATCACCTAGATGCAATGAGTGCTAAGTGTTCCATCCATTCTCATGAGAGATAGGTTGATGTGAACCACTACTAATGAGTAATGGGTCAATGAGTTTGACTTAAAAACAACATAGTTAAATCCTGATAGAAATATTACAAGTTTACTATTACTTTTGTTTCAATTAATTGTTATATTTAGTTAGTGTTGTTTAAACAACTGATAGGTAGTTGAGTGAGTCCTTGATTTTGTATATAGTCCTAGCATCATCTAAGTAGATACATCCCACATCAATAAATAAATGAGCTTCTCTCAAACAATTTTCTGCTTAATATTGTTAGAGTAATTAGACATTTCCTATTTAACTCTAGTTTACTTAAGCTAAACTTTAGGCATCTAATAATTAATTCTTTTATTAATTATTATGATGCAACCTAGGTTAGACATTTTTAGGGTTTTGATCTGCTTTATAAGGATGATCTCTCATTGTAAACATCAATTGAGATTAATTCATTGTTGATAATGGAAATCTCTTTTTTGTTCATCAAGAATGTCTTGTCTATGAATCTGGCAATTCCTGCCTCCATAGCTTTTTGCTTCTCTCTTTTGTAATAGGTGTTTGCATGTAGGTGATTCTTGGGATTTATGGGGTTGATCTTTCATCAACTTCAACATGGTATCAGAGCTTCAAATCTTCATGCCCCTATTCTATTCTTGAGAGATTTGGCATCATTTTTCAGATCTGACCTTTCAATGGATTTTTTTATTGGATTTTGTGTGTGGGGGGGGGGGGAGGGAGGGGGGGGGGGGTCACTAATTTTTGAGGCACTTTGAGAAGAAATTAACATCATTGTTGATCTCAGAGTGCTCAAAAACCCCCATTTCCATATAAAATACATTCAGTTTGGATGCTGTTGAAATCTGAGGCAAATTTGTTTTACATTTAGGCCATTTTTGACCTTGGACTCAACCATTGAGGCAATGATTTTTATTATTATTTTAAAACTAAAATATCATCAAGGGTTTGATTTTTGATCAAAAAAATTATGGAAATTTGATTTTTCCATATGGCATGAGGAGTTATTTTTGGAGATTGTGATTTGATTGTGGGAGCATTCTCATTGGTACACACCTTCACCTAATCTTCACCCGCATTAGCCTCCTTTGTATATCCTCTTGGAATTTTTCTCCATTTTGATTTCCTAGGCCTGCTAAAGTTTTGGGAGCTATGCATGCCTTGTCCAACTCTCGTGAGCCCCGTGCATGTTGTTTTTGGAGATGGTGCAATGATTTACAAACATGCCTATTTTTTGTAAAAAGTTTATTTGCTTGAGATTTTTCAAATTCCAACCCCCATTGATTGTAGCAAGGTCACATCAGCTGGAGTATCTACCTTGCTTGTGTGGAAAAGCCTAGTTATACATGTGTATGAACACAAGCACTTTTTTCCCTCCTACTCATGCACCCAAGCACAACCTTTACATATTTTGAAGATTTTGTGGCAAATTTTTGTGGCATCCTACCTGAGCCCTTGTTTAGATTTTGGTGATAGTTTAGGGAAGTTTTGCCTCTTTATTCACCATTCAATATTCAACATTAGTTAATGCGCTCAATGCACAAAAGGCCCTCAACCCTTGTGCTTCCCAAATTGTTTGCTCCATGACATATGTGTGACTTCCTAAGACTATTGAGGAAGATCGATCTTGATGAAGTAGTGACCTTGGACGACGCAATAAGTACATGGACATTTTTGTGGGAGAAAAAGAGTTTATGGTAGGCATTCCAGCTATGATCTTGACTTTGGTGTGCTTTGATTTGTGAGGCATTCTCAGTAGTGCATGTCCTGAATTTGGATAAGCAGATTTGTTTGGCTTTCTAAATTTTTTTCCTTGTTTTTGGGCGATAATTGATGGATCAACTCCCTCTCAGACCCATGCTTGCTCCATAGTTGTTTTGGCATGTGATGTTTGGTGGTTCCTATCTACGGTGGTCATGCCTTGTATGGTGGTTTTAAGGCCATTGACTAGTGGATTTTTCCCATGAGCATTGTTTGGAGGGTTGGCAAATTTCCTTTCTGCAATGCAACGGTAGCACTTAGACTTACCACGCCTACATGCATCCTCTAGTCTCACTCACTTACACATTTTAGTGCCACTTCAACACCCTTGAACACATGGATCACACTAGAGTACATGTAGAGTATTTTATTGGGCTCAACCTCTCCCACATCAACCACCTCTTGGGTGTGATTTTAGTTGCAAATCAATAGTTGGAAATTCTGTGAGACATCAACGGACTTTCACTATCCTACTTGTCTACTCATACATGCGTGCTATGTTGGAATGTGAGCAACTTGTTTGGAAATTCACATTTTTCCTTCAGCTATGATTTGAGAGTGGATCCTTGTCCATGTTGTCCCGTGCACCTTGTTTGTGTGGCTCGTTGGTTGGAGAAGCACATTTTAAAAAAAACTCATGTGCATGAGTTCTATTTTTTGCCCTTATTTTTTGGTTCCTTGAGGACCCCATAGCAGATTTTGGTGCAGTCTTATCTATCAGTTCCTAGCCCTATGTGTTGTTTGGCATCTCTACCTTTTAGAAAGCTTGTATTTGCTATGTTTTCTTGAATGGTGCTTCAATTTTATGTTTCAATCGGTTATTAGGCTTATTGGATGATGCTCTTCGTTAGACCCATTGCCACATGCCTCTATTGTCATCCCTCCTTGGATTGCAATCATTGGTGGTAGCCTTCTCATTGTACACACAACACAAGATTGTTTGACATTGTTGGCAATTTCTTGATTGGGAGTTTTTTTCTTTCCAACCTATGTACTTCCACCATGTGGTAGGTTATTGGCCATCATATTTTTTTCTAGCACTAGCCCTTTGGTAAATACTTGTTTCTAGTGATTGTGATTTTTTTTTCTGATAGGGGTCATTTTCAGGCATTTTTTGCCTCAATAGTTGTTAGACCGTCAAATTTGGGCTCATCACTTACTGACATCAGTGTCATGTCAACACTGCATCATTACTTATGTTACTTAAAGCTTTGTTTGGACTTACCTTCAAATTTTTTCTCATATCTCAAGCATATAGACTTTGTTCTTTGCAAATGAGATATTGTCAGAAAGCTAGTTCCGAGCCTGTTTGATACTTTTTTTTATGGCTTTTTCTGCGATCAAAGTTAGTCTTGAGCATCCAATCTCTGATTTGAGAATTCTTTATTTCATTGGAAAGGTCTATTTGAGCTCTTTCCAGTAATGCTGGTTATTTTTCTAGATTTTTCTCTAGGCACATTCTATTTAGTCTTTTGCATTTTTCATTCTGGTGGATATCCTAGTTGTTTTAGGTTCGAGGATTGATTTCATTGTTTCAGATGATTCGTCATGACTTGTACTATATATATTTTTAGTCTTATGTCTCTTTAGGTCTATTTAGACATCATTTGTATGCATTCTTACAAACACACTGAGATAATGTGCCATATTGCATCTATATTTTTGTTTCAATTAGTTTTCCTTATCTTGCCTTTTGATTTAAGTAGTGTCATCTGAGGATACTCATATAGATTATTGTATCCATGGGTTTCACCATGTCTTGTACCTTATTGTACATGCACTACTCATGATTAAAGTTCCATGGCAGGTTGATACTTTGCCTTTGTTTGCCATCTTCCTTCATCCAACGAGTGTGTCTTCCATGACATTAGCCTCATGATGTGTCTGAGATCGATCACCTTTGTATACACACATGTATTCTTTTGTGCATATTGATTGTGGTTCCTTGATATATAGTTCTTTTGGCCCACTTTTCAATTTCCTATCAACTCACCCTTGTTTGCATTAGGGAGGTTCTTCTATTTTTTTTTTTTCTCGTGCTTCCTCAATTCAATTGATCAGCTCTTCAGGCTTTGGTGGTTCATGCCATATGTATCTTCAAGTTCAGTTGTTTTCCTTTGTGTGCCCCGTGATTTGATGTAGATTACAATGTTCTCTACTTGGTCATGTTCTATTTCAGTGGTAGTTCTTCATATCAATAGTTACTTTTGACAAAACTTTGCAACTTCTACATGCTTTAGCGGTGTTCTTCATGATCATCTTTTGTTCCTATCTTCTAGGACATTCCCTAGTTTGGAGGCTTCTTCATTCCTTCACTAGTTTCTTTCAAGATTATTTCCATCTTTTTTTGGAGTAGATTTTTTCCCATGTAGTTTTCCCTATTTCTCCTATTTTCAGAGATTTGGTTGTGCTTGGTTACCTCATCAGGCTTTGTTTGTTGGGACCCAATTCTACTTTCAATAGTAGTTTCTAGTTTTTTAGCTACTCCCTAAGTTTATCTTAAGGTGGGTGTTAGAGTAATTAGATATTCTCTAATTAACTCTAGTTTGCTTAAGCTAAACTTTATGCATCTAATAATTAATTCTTTTATTAATTATTATGATGCAACCTAGGTTAGACTTTTAAGGGTTTTGATCTCCTTTATGAAAATAATCTCTCATTGTAAACATTAATTAAGATTAATTCATTGTTTATAATAACAATCTCTTTTTGGCTCATCAATAATGTCTCATCTATGGATCTGGCAATTCCCACCTCCATAGCTTTTTGCTTCTCTCTTTTGTAATAGGTGTTTGCATGCAGGTGACTCTTGGGAGCTGTGGGGTTGATCTTATAAATATAGGATATTTTTGGGTCCATTAAGCATATGCATTGAGTTATTTGCATCAACTATTGCATTTAGTAGAGACTAGTTGACATTCAATTTATTTTCATGGGTTTTTTTTTGATTTAATTTCTCCACTTATTTTTCTTATAAAATATGGGCATTAAATTTATGTATTAGGTGATTTGATGTGTTACCTTATGTAAATGATAATTTATTGTACAAGTCTATTAGATTAGGATTATATGGGAGATTTTATGCTCAAGCATTTCTATGTATCAAAATATATATGATATAAAGAAATCAACAATCATTATGAATCTATAAATTGAAAATAGTACACTTATTGATCTTTAGATATCTTGAAACCAATACAAACTATATTGGGGGATGAAAAAACTTCATTCAAGGCATCCAAGTAGAAAGTTTTCAACATTTGATGCATTTCATCCCATCACATTATTCATCATGGAAAACTTCAACAAGCTTCATGCAACCATGTCTTTTATAATTTTCTTTTGAGTTTGTGTGGAGTCGTGTTATTGTACTAACACTTGATTACATTCAAAGATCATTGCATCATCAATGTATAAGAAAATATATTGTACAAGTCTATAAGATTTAGGAGATATACAATAGTTATGTTGAAAGATTTCTATGTATCACAAGTATATATGATATAGGAAATCAACAATCATTATGAATCTATAAATTAAAAATATTTCACTTCTTGATCTTTAGACCTTTTAAAACCAATAAAAACTATTTTGGGGGGTGAAAGTTAGAATTTAATGCATTCAAGGAGAAATTTTTCAACATTCAATGCATTTCATCCTGTCACGTTCTTCATTCTAGAAAAATTCAACAACCTTTCATGCAATCATATTGTTTATAATTTTTGTTAAAGTTTTTTTGTAGTCATGTAATTGCACTAACTCTTGATTAAATTCAAAGATCATTTCATCATCAAGGTATATGATATTTATATTTTTAGATTAGTCTATATTTTATTTCAATTTCAAGGTTGACTCCCAAACAATGTTTAACTTAGGAAAACCTCCTTTCTACAAAATATTTTGCCTCTTTCTTGTGTGTAGGTATAGGTGATGAATGAGAAAGAAAATATACAAATAGATAAGGTAAGAGTTATGGCATGGAACTAGCCAAAATTGAAACTACTATGAAAAAGTCGAGTAGGGCACCGAGTCTTGGGAAGTGCCCTCCTAGGGCACCGCAACCTTTGTTTTAACTTTGAATTTTAAATTGCAAGTTATTTGCAATCTACTATGATAAGATCCTTTCCAATATCTATTTGTTTGTTCTCAATCTCCTAGTACACACTAGAATATCCTCAACTCACTTCATTTGACCTCTATTTTCTTCCATCTTTGAATCCCAATTGCATATTACAATCACAACCTTCCATAAAAATGAAAGATAATTGCATCCACCTAATGTTTCATTCCTATTAAGGCCTAGTGGATTATCTTCCTTCTAGTTTAAGAGGATATAGTCCTAATTAAGACTCCCAGTTTGTTTATGTGCATACCAGTGAACTCTATTTCCCACATTACATTTTGGTGAACCTAACAGCTTCAAGCTTATTTCTATTTTTTTAAAAGTATTTTTTTATCAGTATTCTCTTATTTGAGTTTTATATGCAATCATTCCTAAACTTTACCATTTACACTCTTACTTTCAATTTGTTTACCAACTTTACTTTTTTGTGAACTCAATGTGTCTTACATCTTGTTTCATTCTAATTTGTTTGTCAAGATCTAATTTGTATTAATTTCATTAGCCTATTATTACATCACATTATTGCTACATTTCATGCATTTAGTGATCCAACTCATATATTTTCATTGCATACATATTTTCATATCTTGTCTATAGTGCATTCTATGGATGAACTGTTTTATTCTTTTGCTAGTTCAATTTTAAGTTCTATCCAAGATCCTCAAGAGGTTCCCTTTGATGTATATGACGAAAAATTAGTTCTTCCTTTGTTCCATGGTCATGATTTACCCCTTTCCAAAATTTTATCCCCCTACAAGGTCATTGTTGTTCAACACACTATTAACATTTCTTTTGAGGATCTCTCTATTGGAATTCATTAGAATACTTGAGAGGGGGGTGAATTAGTTATCTAAGGTCCAGATGTACAAATAGAACTTTTCACAATTTAGTGGACGCATATCCATAAGACATTTTCATCATGCATGCATCCATTAAATCATACAATCACTTAAACTTGTAGGTTACTATCAAATCAACTTTGTAGAAATGTAAACATGAAACATAATAGATTCAATAACATATTTGACACAAGGGTTTAACATGGAAGCCCAATTTGAGAAAAGCCACCAATAACATGCTACTCATTTCACTCTTCTGAAGTGATGCCTTGTGAAAGGCCAACCCTATCAAAGGTTATAATGCACACTATTAAATGTGACCTAGTTAAAGGATTTCAATCACCCTATTAGGAGTGAGCCTTGTTAGAAGATTTTTGATCATTCACTTGGAATTTCACCTGCTTAAAGGATTTAGAAATGATTGATAGGTCAACCTTAATCCAAAGGATTTACCCTAGACTGATAGAATGATTAGAAAGTAACGGTAATGCTTGATTTGATAACAATTTAAAACTCCATTTTGCACATTATAGATCTCTATTTTTAGTCCTCCATTCTACTTGGCTTTCACACAATTCAACTTTGACAACTTGTTCACCCTTCAAGCATCCATAAGCCTTCTTTCTTTGCTTCCCAATAACAATCTCTTCTCTTAGGTCATTGAATGAAGCAATACCCTAGACTCCTTGTCTTCCTTAGGTTATCACACATGACAACCTTTACTTTTGACTAGCCATCTCTATATGTAGAAAATTAAGATATTTTGTCATTCATCCTCCATTATCTATTTTAGGTTTAGGTTGGATTAGGTAGTATTCAATGAATCTACCCATCATTTCATTTTATTCCCTTCTAGAAGCTTCTTCATTCCTCTTTGAATTCACCTCAAAATGGTTCACCTTGAATTCTGTGTCACCAACTCATCAAGCTTATCTTCCACACAGTTCACACAATCTTAGAAATCAAAATTATTTGCTCAAATTTATCGAATTCACAATCTTTCTCATAATTCTAACACTCAACATTAACTTGCTTCTAATGCTTGGCACATACTATGTTGCTTGACATCCACTATCAAAACACTTGGCACAAACTAAAGTTTACTAATACTCGACATTAACTAAACTTTACTTGGCTTACATTGTATCACTTGACATACACTAAACTATGACTTTTCTTAGCTCCAATTTATTTTTTTGCTTGACTTACACTTAATTTTCTTAGCACCTATTGTGCAAATTGTCAAGATTGACAAACATACTTTGTTTAACTTGTTCTTTTGAACTTAATTAGTGTATCCATTCTTTGCAACCTTAAGTATATTATGAATGCACTATAATATCACTGTCTTAACTAATCCTCATACTCTTTTTCCATATCATAACTCAACCTTTCATCTAGGTGCTATTGTTACCTCATTTGATCAATTCCTCTTCATTAATCAAACAAATGATATTACTCAAATCATCTAAGAAATTATCTTACCAACAAGTAGCAGGTTTGACATCAGTGACAAAATTATGATTAAAACACATTTTTACACTTGTATCAATCTGTTTTCAACAATCTCCCTCTTTGGCATTGATAGAAAACCAAACTTGATGAGTATAGCCAACAAAAGTACCAAAAAAAAAAATTACTTGTATTGAAATCTCTCCCATTATCAAGAACTTTCATCTTCTGAATACATTACAAAATTTTGTTCTAATCAACAAACAATCAATCAACTCATCCTTATGACTCCCTCTGGATCACTTCTTATATCTCCTTTGAAATTAACTCCCTCTTACTAGGTATTCCATGTTTCTTCTATGTTTTCTTTCATCTCCCTCTTTGACAACAATATCTCCCTCAACAATCAGGATTTCTCACTTAGCATGATTTCTCCCTCTTTGACAACAATGCCAAAGACTTGTCATCTTAATATGTAGATATGAACATTTTTAGTTTCTCCCTCTGTCACCTAGCTTGTGACTGATTTGTAGCTCCATCTCTTTGATTAGTTTAGGGAGCTCCTAGAGTAAGATCCACTACATTAATGTGTAACATATGCCACTCATCTTGTTTGATGCAGGACACTTTTCATGCTTCTTAAATAGCCTTTGATAGGGGTATCGCTCCTAATTTAACTCTTAGATACTCATGAACATCCTTAGGTAACTCTTTTGCGAAGATATCAAGTATTTGCTCTTTTGTGTTAACATATTCCATATTTACCTCTTTATCTTGAACTAGCTCTCTCAAGTAATCATACTTGATTGTAATCTGCTTAGTCTTTATATGCATTACATGGTTCTTTGATATATTTATAGCACTTGTATTATCACAATAAAGTATCATAGGTTTAGTGATTTCCTCCTTCATACCTTTAAGTAGCTATTTGATCCATACAATGTTTGTACAATTTGTTGCAGTAGCAACATATTCAATTTCAGTAGTAGATTGAGATATATAGTTTTGTTTCTTGCTAGTCCATGTAAGCAACCTTTTTCCTAAGAAAAATGCTTCTCCACTAGTGCTCTTTCTGTCATCAATATTTCCAACCCAATCAACATCAGTGTAGGCTCTCAATTCAAATTTCTCATTTTATTTATAGTATAAACCATAGTCTTCTTTTCCTTTCAGATATCTCATTATTCTCTTAACAACCATCAAATGATTCTCTCTTGGATTAGCAGAGAATCCTACAACTATCCCAATAGATAATAGAATATCAAGTCTGTTGTGTACTACATATTGTAATTTCCCAATTATAGACCTATACAATGTTTGATTCACCTTAGCTGAATCATCATTCTTTGACAATTTATGTCCTATCACCATAGGTGTGCGTACTGTCTTGGAATCTTCCAATCCAAAAGTTTTCAATGTCTCCTTTACATATTTTTATTGATTGATGTATATACCATATTTCATTTGATATACTTGCAAACCCACAAAGAACTTGATCTCTCCAAACATAAATATTTCAAATTCTTTCTTCATTTCATTTGCAAAAGATTTACATAAAGTATCTTGACCTCCAAATATGATATCATCAACAAAAATTTCACATAGTAAAATACCTTTTCCTTTCTTTTTCCTCAAGTATAGATTGCTGTTATCATTAGTCCTCTCAAATCCAATCTTCACAAGATAATTATGAAGCCTTTCATACCATGCTCTTGGTGCTTGCTTCAAACCATTTAAAGCTTTGTGTAGTCTACATACCATATTTTTATTGTTAGCATCATCAAATCCTTCTAGCTGTTCTATATAAAATTCTTCCTCCACTATACCATTTAGAAATGAAGATTTAATATATATTTGATAAACTCTAAAACTTTTGTATGCAGAGTAAGCAAGTAGAATACCAATTGTTAGAATTCTTTAGAATAACTAAGAGTCGGGGGTGAATCAGTTATCCAAGGTCCAGATGTACAAATAAAATTGTTCACAATTTAGTGAACACATATCCATAAAACATTTTCATCATGCATGCATCTATTAAATCATACAGTCACTTAAACTTGTAGGTGACTGTCAAATCAACATTGTAGAAATGTAAATATGAAACATAATAGATTCAATAACACATTTGACACAATGATTTAATGTGGAAGTCCAATCTGGAAAAAACCAATGCTAACATGCTACTCATTCTCACTCTTCTAAAGTGATGTCTTGTGAAAGGCTAACCCTGTTAAAGGTTGCAATGCACACTATTAAATGTGACCTGGTTAAAGGATTTCAATCACCCTATTAGGAGTGAGCCTTGTTAAAGGACTTTAGATTATTCACTTAGAATGTCACCCGATTAAAGGATTTACAAATGACTGTTAGGTCAACCTTAATCCAAAGGATTTATCCTAGACTGATACAATGATTAGAAAGTAACAATAAGGCTTGATCTAATAACAACTTACAACTCTATTTTGTAGATTACAAATCTTTATTTTCAGTCCTCCATTCTTCTTAGCTTCCACACACTTCAACTCTAATAGCTTGTTCACCCTTCAAGCATCCATACCCTTAATCCTTCTTGCTTTGCTTACCAATAGTAGTCTCTTCTCGTAGGTCACTAAATAAAGCAATACCCTAGACTTCTTGTCTTCCTTAGGTTCTCACACATGACAACTTTTGCTTCTAACCAACCATCTCTATAAATAGAAAATTAAGATATTTTTCCATTCATCCTCCATTGTCCATTTTAGGGTTAAGTTAGATTAGGTAGGATTCAATGAATCTACCCATCATTTCATTTTATTCCCTTCTAGAAACTTGTGCTTCATTCCTCTTTGAATTTTCCTCAAAATGGTTCACCTTGAATTCTGTGCCACCAACTCATCAAGATTATCTTCCACATGGTTCATACAATCCAAGAAATCAAACTTGTTGGCTCAGATTCATCAAATTCACGATGTTTATCATAACGCTGACACTTTACATTAACTTGCTTCTGATGCTCAACACATATTGCATTGCTCAACATCCACTATCAAAACACTTGGCATGAGCTAAAGTTTACTTGTGCTTGGCATCAACTAAACTTTACTTTTCTTATAGTGTATCACTCAGAATACACTGAATTAACTTTGATCAAATCCAACTAATTTTTTGCTCAGCTTACTCTTAATTTGCTCGACACCTATGCAGATTGTTAAGCTTGGCAGACATACTTCATTTAACTTGTTCTTTTGAACCTAATCAATGTATCCATTCTTTGCAACCTTAAGTAGATTATCAATGCATTATAATATTACTATCTTAACTGATCCTTGTACTCTTTTTCTAAATCATAGCTCAACCTTTCTTCTAGGTGCTATCGTTAACTCATTTGATCAAATCCTCTTCATTAATCAAACAAATGATAGTACTCAAATCATCTACGCAATTGTCTTACCAGTGAGTAGTAGGTTTGACATCAGTGATAAAATAATGAGTAAAACACATTTTCACAATTGTATCAATCTTGTTTCAACACTCTCTCTCCTAAGGATGGGGCCTCAAAGCACAATGTTGATCTTTCTCCTAAAATGTACCTCCCTTGTGAGGGTCATTTATTTCAAGAGGATGATGTGACATATAATTCTTCTATTAGTACCCCAATTTTTATTCATTTCAATGATATTTCCTTATTAAAGATAAAGTCTTAACAAGTTATGCTTTCTACTCACCTAAAGATCATCTTAAACTCATAAGTATATTTGGAAGCAAGATGATGATATTAGCTCTTGTAAGAACACTCTACCTTTTCTACATGACACATCTACCATATAGGCAATTTTGATGAATAACACTTATGTTTCTCTTAGGGTATCCTTTGTTAATGAGGATAAAATCAACATTTCTATCAATAATATCCCTTATAAAGATGCAATATTTAAGATTGGTAGTGAATTCTCTCTTGACAATGATACTTTGGTGCAAGAGGAAAAAACTAAATATGTCAATCTTAGTATACCCACCACTTTAGATCCTCTTGAATCTTGTAGGTTTTATCATAATCATCAACATATTTTGAGACATATGAAATTATGATTTTATTTATGACCTATATATTAACTTAGCATTCAACACAGATGAAGATCTAGATGCCAAAAATTCTTCCTAACTTACCAAGTTGGACATGAGTAATATTGATAAGATACATCCCTACATAACACCTTTCCTATGGATCAATGATTATTTCAATATCTAGAATTCATAGGGAAGTTTAACTAATTGTCCTCAAATATGTAGAAACAAATTAGAGATATTAGAAAGTATAAGCAATATAATTACAAATTCTCAACTAGTCAAATTAAATCAAAACTTTCAAGACATTGAATGAATCTATAGTTTTAAAAAATCAGTTTGGAAGGTTGTGGTATGATTATACTTCTAAAGTGTATGAATTTGAACTTTCACCAAAGCCTAACATGGCTCCTCTCATGATGATTTCGATCTAGTTTATGTTATAATTACTCTTTTTCTTGAATGGGTGGTGTTTGGTTTATTGTTGATTTTTAGAGATAGATTTCTTTTTTATATTTGATGGTTGTAATTTAACATACCTTATCTTGTACTTCAAAACCTGCTTACCTTTAATAAAATATTCAATCATTAATACTATAATTCTAATTCAAAAGTTTAACTTGATAATTATTAATTAAAATTATTTTTATAAAAAAGTAATATTTATAAATTGTATATTTACAATAGAAATCCCATTTCTAATTTAAATAGAGATATTGCCCTTTCAACAAATGAGGTCATCAATGTTATGCTTATTATTATAATTATGTAGAATTTAAATAAGATAAAAGAATAAATGTGATAATAATTATGGTTATAATGTTCAATAATTAAATTATTTGTATTGAATATAATAAATCTAATAATTTTTTTTTGGTTGATAATATTTGTCATTGTGTTGTAGGCTCTTGCCTTATTATTTATTATTATTATTTGTGGATATTAATTACTTTTATTATGTGTTAAGCTCGAGTAGAATTGAACCGAAGACCTCCCATATGAGAGGCTCACAATTTATCATTGTATTGTTGGTTCTTGCCTATATAAAACATTATTTTTATTTAAATTTACTTTAAATTTCTTATAATTATTATTATTTAATTATAATCAATTATATATATCTTGTAAGACTTTAGAATGAAATGAAGATAAAATTTGACTTGAACAATTAAATTAATTCATCTATTAAATAATTAAAATTAGATAATAATTATGATTGTAAATATACAATAATTATATTTGTAGTATTAAAAATATAATTATTAAAATTATATTAGTACTCTCTCTCTTTCTATATATATAATGTAGTGCCTCTCCCATTTGACTTTTGTAAGTCATCCTGATGGATGCAACCTGTTGAAAATATTCAGGTCTAACAATGTTACTGAGAGGGGAGGGGTGAATCAGTAAGCTTTGAAATTTAAACCAATTCAGCATAATAACAAATTCACCATTCATTTATCTACTTTACTGTATGCATGAAAAGATTAACACACTGATTTGGTGACCTAGAAACCTTTCAAATTGAAAGTAAAACTGGGGTGGGGATGATGCCCACAAAACTTTAATACTGCAGTATAAAGTTGGCCGGTTAAGGCTTACAATGATCACTTCTGGTGATCTGCCCTGTTAGGTGCAAGTAGGATTGCTAGATCCACCTTGTTAGAGGATTTGCAAACATACAATGAAGTATGCACTCTGTTAGGAGATTTACAAAAGACTGTTAAGTCTACCCTGTTAAAGGATTTACAAAACTGATTCACCTGTTAGGATGAAGTAGTGGATCTGGTTGCAACTGGTTTGCTGATTAGATCTTATGTACTGATCACTTGATGTGATGGATATATCTTTGCTGCTCCTTGATAACCTTGTTGAATACTCCGCTGCTGATTCTCTTTTAATTCGCTCTTACTACACTGTTACTTCTCTTTTTGTATTCATAAATGGCACAATACATTACATATATACCATTCCAATATTTACAGCAACAAGGTCGGCCAAACACAAGTGGACAAAACATTACTGAGTCGGCCAGAAAGTAGAAAACTCAGGTTTCTCAAACTCACTCAGTGACCTTCTGACACACGGCATCCACTACATCACTTGGCATCGTCATGCACTCGGTAGAGGTAGGGGCTCGGTCCATACTAATCACTCTGAGTAGCTTGGAACTTGGTAACCACTGGTGACTCGGTAAACATTGTGTCACTTGGTAGAAACTAAATCCTTCGATTCACTTGGTAAGCACTGAATACTTCTTTTACCTTTCTGTCTTGGTAATCACTGAAACCTTCATTTACCTTCCTGACTCGGTAAATAATAAATCCTTCGTTTACCTTTCTGACTCGGTAAACATTAAAACCTTCGTTTACCTTCTTGACTTGGTAAACACCAAAACCTTCGTTTACCTTTCTGACTCGGTAAACACTAAACCTTCGTTTACCTTTCTGACTCGGTAAGCACTAAAACCTTTGTTTACCTTTCTGACTTGGTAAACACTGCTGAACATACTTGGTAACCAATGAATGCTCGATATGAACTATAAACTGAGTGATGAACTCGGTAAGCATTCAGAATCAAATAAGTGTTGTAACTAATGACAAATGTATCATTATTCCAACCGTCATGATGGATGCAACCTTGCTGATCTTTTGTGGTGATGGATCATGATTGTGACCCTAAATGGTCTACATTGTCAAGGTGTTTGGATTTATATTTGTGTATCTGTTGCTTTGTTTATGCTTTTGACCAATCTTTGAGATTATGATGTGATTTTTGGTTCATTGAGGTTTGTGCCAGTGGTTACCAGGATCGATGTGGTATCATGAGGTTGTTCCGTGATTACCTTGAGATGTGTGCAGAGATTGCACTGTGTACTTTTTACCATGCTACACGGGACTAGGTTCCTGTAGCAGTGGTTAGTCATGTTTTTGACTGTGTTTGCTTATGTGTTTTAAATGCCTTTTTAATGCAGAGTAATCAATCATTATTAAATGCATTAATGATTAGAAATGGATTATTCTGGTTGGATTCTTTGGTTATGTGCCGCGGACATCTACCTTGTTATATTTATGATTAGAGAGATATTTGTTACTCATGTTATGTTTTACATTTGAGATGACCTGAGGGTCAAATGTTACTCTTTGATTCCAGTATCATAGATATTAGACTACTATGCTATTCAGTTAATCGTATTGCATGATGATGCCATTTTGAGATGACAGTGTGTTTTATGATGTTATCTGGTTATCTGGTATTTGGACATATCTCTGATTTTGTTATGTGATGGATTTAATGCTATGGTTATTTACTTCATTCCTACTTTGCTATGCCTTTTGCGAATGTGAGTGATGTAAATAGATTATTTTAATATAATTAAATAAATGTTTAAATTAGGTAATTTAATACATTTATTGCTTCGGCTATGTTATTATATGCAATTGCACTTGATCGTGTTGTTTAGTGTGCAGGATTTATATCCTTGGCAGTGGCACATGGAGTTAGTGATTCAACCGTTCATATTTTACCAATGTCGTCCTTAAATGGTCGACGTATCCTTAATTAAATGTTTAATTTAAAACTTTCGGTGATTATTAAATCCAAACTCATTTGCATTACGTGATTAGACCAGTAAGCGTGTCTGTGCATTTAGAGTTTCACTTTGTTGCGAAAGTTGTTTAGGAGATTTATGTGTTTTTGGGTTTTCGGGCTTTTTAGTTGATTTATTTTAATTTCTGGCAGCTTTTCCATAGATGAATTCCTATTTATAGGAATTGCCTATTTTCGTTTGGGTCGATTTGGGATTTAACTAGGTTGGCTAATTATTTGCCCTAATCGATTATTCACCCGAAAAGTGAATAAGTATCCAAAAAGGAATTTAATTCCTCACTTCTCACTTTCAAATTGGAAAGTTGGAGAGTAAAACCAAAAATCCTCTTCATGAGGATTTACTGTTTTGTTCGTTGTGGGAGCTACGGGCGTGGGATCATCGCGAGGTTGGGCTCGTTGGATCCAGCTCGGAGAAACCTTGGATTGCCGCGATTTTGAGCTACTTCTGCGAGATATTTATTTTATGGTTCAGATTCCCGTTTTGCCCTTTTGGCTGTGAGGTAGGGCTTTCCTGTTTTATTGTTTCTGCTCCGTTTCTGCTTCTGTTTTTGGTGGCCATTTGTTTGGAGGCTGAGAACTAGTGTTCCCCTCCGTTTCTGTATGTTAGTTCTACCCAGTTGGGCGGGTATGAACATTTCCTTATTTTTCGGGATGAGGGTTTGGAGTTTTGCACCGTTATGCTGGCCGTTTTTGCATACGATGTTCGATTCCATTTATTTTTGGATTTTTGGGGTTTTTGAACCCAAAGGCCAAATGGGTTTTAATTTTGAAGTTTTTCCAAAATTTGAGGTTTTTACCTCGTTTTGCGTGCCACCCTATTTTCTCGAGTTTTCTTGGCATATTGTGGGTTATGGACTTGGGTGATCCGTTTGGGTATCTATCAGACCACTTCTGCACTTTTATGTTGCATTGGGATGCGTGTTGCATTCGTACTCCCGACATTGTGTTCAGTTGAGTGATTTTATACTTGTTGTTATTGTTTCTTTTAGACCTTTGCTTTTGTTTCATGAACACTAGGATTTGTGTAGAATCCATACTCTCGGATTGAGGCCGATTGAGTGAGTTCATGATGTTTGGTCTTGTTACATCATTAGGATTCGTGTAGAATCCATACTCTCGGATTGAGGCCAGTTGAGTGATTTCATGATGTATGATTTTATTGGCATTGGGATTCGTGTAGAATCCGTCCTTCCCATGTTGTCTTCAGTTGGGTGTTTTCTTTGCATTATGTTCTCATTCCTGTCCTTGTGTTATGATCTTCGTGATGGTGGTGCACCACACATGAGTAAGTGCGTGTACATTTGTTGGGTGACTTGTGAGGCCCGATCTTCCGTGGATTTGTCGAAAGTTATGATCATTGGGGTTGGGATGGGAGTATGCATGCCCATGGGCACTTGTCGTAGGATGAGCATGGGTAGGGTAGGGTAGCATATGGAGGGGGCTTCTATCCTGTAACCTGGTGACTACTTCTCGGTTGGCAGAGGAAGTTTTATATAAGTGATAACTAAATAAAATGTGTGACTGGTAATAAAACTTAAGATAATAAAATGGTACTTTTGTGTATTGGCCTTCCGTTGAGGGAGTTGAGCTACACAATGTATTGGCCTTCTGTTGAGGGAGTTGAGCTACACAGATCTGAGCTTGGGCTTTTCGATGCCAAGCGACTCTCCATGATGTTAGCCCCTACTTAGTAGCTTTTTGAGTGTCTGACCAGGACCTGTACTCCTTGCATTATCTTAGGTTCTTGGTTCAGCCATCATACTGTCTGGCGTGAGTGTTAGCCTTGGATGTTGTGCTTTTGTGTGTTTGTGGTTGGATCATTATCTCCATCAGCACGCTGGGTGTGGACCTATGGGTGCCACGTGGTTGGGAGGCGTAGCTACCTTCACCACTGCTAGGGATCGGTGTACAGAGACGATCTTTGTCCTAGTGCGACCGTTGATGGATGTTTTCACTTGGTACTTCGGGTTCCGGAGTATGCTTTCTTGTGATTTATGCTTTCATTGGGATGCTTGTATATCATGTTTAGATGATGTTATTTTATTTGGCTCATTCCCTTTTATGATGTTTAGCATATGATTAGATGATGTGATTTGCTTTAGTAGTATATTTGTTGCTTACTACTGTTTAGCATGTGATAGGTGATGTTGTTTACTGTAGGATTATCTTATGCGTTATCACTAGCATGTTAGATTTTTTTATGCTGTTATTATGCATGTTTTAGTAGTGACGTCCCTATTACGATAGTATCAACGATTTGGTCGGTGGCTTGGGATGTTACTCGCGGGGGATGGCTAGGACCCATGATGGTCTTATGATGCTATTGACGGTTGGGAGGAACCACGTACTTAGTTTGGTTGTTTTGTTCCTGAGATGTATTTATGTACATTGCGATGTTGCTTTTGTTCTCTGCGATGTTTATATTCAGTGTGTTCTTTGCTGCTGTAGTTTAGATGGTTTGGTGTTCTTCTTTCTGTGTTGTTCTTGCACTCAAGTGCTCATTCCTCGAGCCTTTGTGGATCCGGTACTCCCCGGTGTGGAGGTTCTTTTGTTGGTTTTTCCCTGTTTTTGAGTTCTGGAAGTGTTTTTACTTTCTATGGGCGACATTTTTTCAGCATTGTGTGACACTGATAAAGTATCGCATGCCCATAGAAAGAATGTCGTACGATACTATAAAGTGTCGCACGCATTACTGGAGAAGTTTCGTATGACACTGGAAGAGTGTCGCACAACTTTATGAGAAATGTTGCGTGATACTTTTCCAGTATCGCATGCCTTCTTGAGAAGTGTCGCACGCAGTAAGGGAGAAGTGTCGCCCTCCCTTAGTAAAAAGTGTCGCACAGTATTTGTGAAAAACCTGTGCGTGCCATCAGCGGGCACTTTTCTTCGTGATCCGATCTTTTTGAGAGTGGTTTTGGATACCCTTTTGTGCATTCTTCGAGCCTATGTTGTTGCATATTGAATTGGGGAGGTTTCTTTTGAAATTCAATTTTTGGGTTTCTGTTGTAGTCCTTCGGGGTTTAAAATATATTGTTCAAGTATAAGTTGACGTATATTTAATTCCTTACACTTAAGATATGTTTTAATATATGCGAAAAATCATTTGAGATAGGTTTCAGACCTCTCAGAGATAAGTTATGGATTTTAGGAAATTTCAGGGCTTCAGAAATCCAGACTTAGCCAATTTTCAGGGCTTCAAGATTTCAGGCTTAGCCAAATTTTGGGATTCTGCATATTACCCCAGCTTGGTGTTTTGTTGATGAGTGGTCATTTCTTATGCCCTCATCTTGTTGTTGTCATTGTTGGCTTTGTTTGTGTGTGTCAGTTTGGTAGTGGCGTTCGGAGATTCGTTGGTTGCCGGGATTGTGTTGAAGTCTTTCGTTGCGATCTTCGTGATCCCTGTATGATGTTGTCTTGTGCATTCATGCTTGTAAAAAAAAAAAAAAAAAATATCTTGGCTTGACTTGAATCCTTGTTTCCAAGGATCTTCGGGCAGGGCATTACATATAATCCTAAATTATTATAAATTTAAAAATTAATATATTGTTAATATAGATGTCAAAACATGCACATCACTCATACTATTTTTAAACTAAACTAAGTACTTATATTTCATTTATAATTTTATATTAGAGTGCACCAATTCATTACAACACATGAATGAATATAATTAGAGATAAATATAATTCTCTCACAATAATATGCTTTTTTTATAATTTATTTAAATTTTACAAACTTGTAAGCCCTTTTACTAGGAATTTTAAAACGTTTTTTAAATACAATTTTAATACAGGGTTATCTAATAAATTCTAGTGAGATAATAATAATTATTAATAATAAATTTAAACTTTATGGGTTAAATAAATAATTTCCTACTATAGAATTTGTTATTTTGCTTCAATGTATAAAGGATGTTATCAATCTTTTTAATTTTAGGATTGGTTTCATGTTGATTAACATTCATTCAATAGTCTTATGCAAGAATTTTAGGAATATAGTAGCTATTATGTACACATTATCATTCAAAAATTTCAAGAAGTTTTATGGAAGAGTTTTAGGAATATATTAGCTTATAAGTACATATTAGCATTAGAATTCAAAATGCACAATGCAAATGCTATTTTAATTTTTTATAAAAAACTTGACAACTCTTTTTTTGATGGTTTAAATTAGAATGTTTATTTCATCATTAAACATATAGAAAGTGTTAAAGCATAACGATTCAAGGATAACACAACATTGTAATTTTAACCATTTCAAAAAGTGTTGTGGAAGTTTCTATAAAAAAAATAGTATATGCATTATGAGTTTCTCAATTTAAAAGAATGTTTCTCACAACTGAATTTAGGAAGTTGACGTTTCCCACTACATTGATGGAGAAAAAGAAAAATAAGCTATATATTTGTACATCTTTCACTTAATCAATAGTGGTGAATTTTATTTTGTTTCTCTAAGAAAACTAAAATTTGAAGTTGGTGGCACATGTGAAGGAGATGGATAGTATGAGGCACAAGTTGGAGAGATGGAAGAACAAGTGTGTTAAGATGGAGGAGGTGTTTAGGATGGAAAGGGAGAAGTGGAAAAATTCTTTGATTGGAATCAAGGATATGTTACAAAAGACATTGGAGGAGGCTCAATCAAAATTAGGTAAGACAATTCAATAATTCGATAGTATGCCACAATTTGATGTTGGTCTCATGGGTTATAAGATGAAATACATTGAGAAGATGCCCAAAATTCTTAAGAGAAGCAAAAGGTCAATGATAAAGGATATAAAACCTAATTATAACAATATGTCAAAGAAATTCAAGCAAATTGGAAAACATGGGAGTTTTATAACAAACAAAGGCAAGTGGGTAGGCATAAATGTTGAAAGTAAATATGGGCAGATGACGCTATTTGCTCAAGCTCATTATGCTTCAATCGATCAATTAAGTGAAGAAGTTGGAGGTTCACATGCTTATTCTATGTTGGCAATATTTATTGCTAGGTGGTTACATGAGAATGCCAATGTACTACCAAATAAAGATGTCTTTGACACTTTGGTAAGGGAAGGATAGATGGAGTGGAGAAGACTTCATCAAATTCTAGAGATAGATAAGAATTCTCTAACTAGGGAGTTTTATTTGGAGACCATATTAGATGCAAATGTATGTCCCATTTCAGTTGAAAAGTGTATTCCAGGTGCATTTACACTTGATAACTCTACTGGAGATAAGGATGAATTTTGACAAAAGATGGGAAGAAATTAAAAGTGATGTTTGTAGACAAAATACCTATATTGTGGGATGGAATACTCATTCTTTTGTTCTTAAGATAGAAAATGAAGCATGCTATATAATTGATACATTGGGTACAAGACTGAAGGACAAGTGCAATAAAGCATATATTTTGAAGTTTGATAAGAAAAGATATATAAAAAAGGTGGGAGAAGGAAAAATTTCTCACGAGGGACATGAATCTTGTAAAATGTACATCAAGGAATTTTTGGCAATGTCTAGATTAAGGGAAGCACAAAAAGTCATCTAGGATGGGCACGTAGATTCCAATATATTAAATGAACTATTGTGAATTGATTTCTATTTAGCTTCCTTAAAACCTATGAAATCACTAGGAAACTAGTGAACAATTATGGTGTTTGGTACTTCTTAGTCTAATGTTCGAAGGGATGACTCATTTCATATTAATGATACACATACTGTGATATCATTTGAAACTGAAATGCATGTTTTCTCATCTACATGCTACATATATGTTTCATAGATTTATATCATGAAATCTTATTTACAATTCTCTTCCATTTTCTTTTAATTCTTTGACAAGTTGAAAAAATATATATAATCACAAAAATGAAGTTTCTTTTTCCATAATTAGATTAACTTTCCAAGTTTTACATATTATTTTATTTAACCATTAATCAACATCAGAGATACACAAAAATGTTGCTTCTAAAATCAACGGAAAACATATGCAATCTTATTAGGATTTTAGGTTGTAATAGATTTTTTTTTCTATATTTATTTATTTATGAATGTATTCATTTTATTATCCCATACCCATGTATTAGGCATTCTCGTTTGAGAAGAAATATGAGGCACGGTATAATACTTTAAAAAAATTCATAATATTATTTATATGATTGATAATTATATATTATCTTGTATATGGATATAATGGATAATTTTTGGTAGATCTTCAAATATGTTAACAAAACATCAAACCCATAATTATTAATTTTTAGAGTTCATTGTAGTTTAATTTCTGGCTTAGTGTTGAATGAATTGTTAATTTTTGTATAATATTTAGTAAGAAAAGTTATATGATTTAGATCCATATTTAAGAAGAATCTTATTTTATATTATAACAAGAGAGATATGAACTTACTATTTCTAATCTTTTTCTGGATGTAAGCTATTGAAATATATTTTAATACTTCTTTATATTTGTAAAAATATATTTTATAGTTTTTTTGATATACTACTATAGAATTGTAATTCTTGATATTTTTTTACTAATCTTATTTTAATGATGATGACAACATTATGATGACAATTACATATTATTGCAATTTACAATTTCTAACACCTAGAAGAAATTTATTGTGTGTCAAATGCTATTTTAAAATTTATATAGTATTCTCATGAGAGAATGTTAACATGAAAGGTACATATTGAATGATTGTTGAAAATAATCTTAAAACAAGATTATTTATATTATAGAAGTACTATAATGGTTACTTGAAGTACATCTTTTGAATTTTGTCTTCTACTATGGATGAATAGTATATGAATTGGTTGTACGTTCTTGTTATTAATTTCTATATATATATTTTTCTATTAGTGAGTTTCAAAAAACTTTCATATATAAATAATTGAATATGAATATGAACTTGATCAAGTCTAAACTTGTAGAACTTTTAATTCAAAAGATGACAATTATGTAATATTGAGATAAACATTCGATAAAATTGTATTGATTTCATCATAAAACATTATCGAGTCTAGATGAAATGTTAATATTGAGGTGTAATTTGACCCATTAATGCATTTAAGTTTAAAATGTTTAATGGGTCACTAGGTATCAACCTAGACCTTAAAGTTATGATGTTTGTGTTGTTAAATATCTAAATTTAATAATAAGTTAATAATGTGAAAGTAGGTACAAATAATTTTTATTCAATTTATTTGGGTGGCACTATCATGAACAATACTTCCCTTATTAATAGAAAAACACACAACAAAATAGAGAAATAAAAACAAATCGAAAGAATAAGAAACTTGCTTTCTATTATCTCCAATGAAATTTAATTACAATATTCCAAAAATGACATGCAAAGCAACATGAGAATTTTTCTTATAATATTTGGTAAGCTAGAACCACCATATACATCCACCTAGAACTATCCTAGACAACCATAAAGACCACAATTTTTAACCACCCAAGAAGGTTCTATAAATTTAACCCTAAAATCTGAGGCTGAGCATCCCTAAGATATTATTACTCATATTTTATTACATTATACTTGTTGAAAACTACAATTGGAACAATTATTATGTTGTCATTGATGTCAAACCTTACTGATGAAACAATTTCTACCTAAGTAGAGTTCCATACCATTTGATTGATGAAGAGGATTTGAAAAGAAGTGATCAGTATATGCCAAACAAATATAGTGTTGATCGAGAATTAGTAAAGATTGAGTATCAAAAAATTCAAGGCAAGCGAAGACATAGTATGCTGAGCAAGACAATTAATATTGACCAAGTTGTCTAGTGATGACTGAGGTCAAGGAACATTATATTGATCAAGTGTCAACATTTGATAGTTTGTGAAGGAATTGAGATTCCTATCCTACACAATTGAATTTTTGGATTGGTCAAAGCATGTGAATGGTAATTATTGATGAGCTAGGGAATTTAATGAATGATAAAGCATGTTTGAGCATTCCTAGGCATGGATTCAAAGAGAAGTTCTGAGAAGTATCTAAAAGGAGAAGAAGGAAATGAAATGATGAAAGAATTTGTTGAATAAGACCTAACCCTAAGATCAATGGTGATGCTTAAGTGAAAAAGATCAAAGCTACCTATTTAAGGAGGCATAAGGATAACCTAGAGAGGTTAAGCAATTGTTGACTCTGTTGATTTACAAACTTGAGCAGAAGGCTATGAAGAGATGAGAAGAGGTGAAATGTGACCATTGGAAGGGTTTCCAAGTGAATTAGTGATGGAGATATTAATGAAGGAAATTCAATGGATTAGCAGATGAGCTACCTTGTGATTTGTATTTGCAAAGTGAGTTGTATTTATTAGATCAACTTGTTATTTTTTAAATTAATAAATGATCGAAGCCTTGTATATTAGATTAGTAAGAATAAATTAGAAGTTATATATTTCTCTATTCAAATAAGCACTAGTAGGAAAGAACAGAGTAAGAAAACCTCTAGTCTTTCTTGGGACCGAGGTCCCATATAAAATACAAATGTAAAAGGGGCATACCCTAGTATAGATGTTCATAAAATATTTTCTTAGAAAATTATACATTATTTGATTTTTTCTCTTCTACAATATATCTTATGCTTGAATCTTTAGTTTATTGTGTGGTCAGGGAGGACCTTATAATCCCAAACTACTTGCGTTGAATGAGCTACATTGGGAGAAATAGCTTGCTATAATCTTCATGGTAAAACACAACTAGCTTCCATTTGGGTGTTAGTATTTAGTGCCAAAATATATATTTAATTAATATGAATAAAGATTAAAAAATAACCAAGGGACTAGCCAAAATATCATAGTGATACCAAGAATCATATTGATGAAAAGTTAATCAAAATGATGAAAAGATATAGAGGAAAACCTATCACCATAGCATTAAAGGAACCCTATAACTAGAGGGAGGGAAAAAATGATACTGTCGAAAGGAAAATAGATCCAAGGCTAAGAAATAAACAAGAGGAACAATAAAAACTGATGGGGCTCATGAGCAGAATGAAAACTAGAGAAAATGAAAGATACTAGCATGTATTCCATGGTTTATTGCTACCACTGTCCTATGAAATAATTGTTACATGATATGAACTTAGTAAAAAAAGAAGAAAAAATACTAAAAGGGAACCTATATGTCACACAAACCCATTTTGGGGCACCTAAAACCCACAAGGAAGCATCAGAGACAAGCACCCAAGATGGTGATATGTGTCACCATCTTAGGACATCTTAAGGACCCAAAACCTACTAAAAGACAAGCTCCTGGAATAGTGACATGCCACCATTCTAGAGCTCCAAGACTACCAAGGGAATGAAAGAGAAAAAAATATCGAAAAGGTGACAAATGTCACCAATTTAGAGAACCTTGGACTCGAAAGGAAAAAATAAGGGGAAGCTCTCAGAAGGGTGACATGCATCACCAATCTAGAAGATCCTTAGAGTAAAGGAGATAAATGAGGAAAGATTCTTGGAAAGGTGACACATGTCTCCAATTTGGGGGTCCTAGGGAAAGAAGGCTTCTATTAGGGAAAGCCCTCAAGATCAAGCAAAGTGGAAGGAGCAAAAGCGAAGAGGAAGACTACAAGGCCACTAGCATAGTGGGACCCAAGTATTGTACGGGGCATAGAAGAAAGATGAAAGAGGATGCTTGATGAAATCAAAGAAGGACAAGTGGTAAATTTGTGAAGCGTACCTACAAGTTTTGGATGTAGAATACAAATGAGCCTGAAATGAAGTGGATCGTGCAACATGGATGGACTAGATGCAATTGTAGAAAGCAAAAGGTCCACTTACATAGTGGGACTTGTATGTAAAACAAGCAGGAATAAAAGGTAGGAGACAAAAAAGTTGACAACATTAGGAAGATAAGTGTCCAATTTTTTGCCTTCCATTTTTTGGCTACTAAGTTTCATAAAGCCCTAAAATGCATCAAATAATGAAACATAGCCCATAATCCTCTTGTATTAATCTGACCATTGAAACTATGTACCAAAGGTTTGAAATGAATCAGGACCATCGATGAAATAACATTTGATGGTTTAGATTTAGTTGTGGACCAAATATTAAAATGAAAGGCTACAATATGCCAAAATTTAGGACTTGAGTCCTCTGCCTAACATCCAACCATAGATACAAAGGAGTGATCAAAGGTCAAGACTCAATTACTGGCAAATTTGAGGGATGAGATATCTAAAGACTAGAAGCCTCCGGAACAGTAACAAATATACTCTTTCTTCTTGATAAAGTTAGATAGCACTTTTCACTACTTAATGTGTGCTATCTAATGAATATACTACAATATATGAAAACTCAAAATGTAAATGCCGATTGGTGGAAGCAACCATGGGAAAAAAGGAAGGTTACAATAGATCCTAGGTAATACAACAAGATAGCTTAAGAGAAAGCAACCATGTACAATAAGAAGTATGGACCTCTAATGCATGAAACATGCAAATATTGGAGTCCATCCTAACTCTAAAGCTATACATAAAACTAAAGACTCTGAGCAGAAGTGGTCAGAAAAGATACAAAATGGAATATTTAAAAACTTGGGATTGAAGGATCTAGAAGAGCTCAAAAAATGTTATGATTAAAATGCATAGTCGAATATGACCTTTCGCCACCAAGATTGGCGCTTATTTTTATGATTTGAGAAATGATTATTAATTAAACTCCTAGGGATATTTTATTACAATACTCCATGAATGATTGATAGAAATATACTAATGATAAAAGGATAATGTTAGTTCAAGAGTTTATAGGGTTTGATATATTAATGTATCCTCACCATCTGCTCCTTTATTTGCCAAATAATTTGCTTTTTGATTACCTTCTCTGAATATATGTTGAATTCTAGTTTCTTCTATAATATCATATAGTTTAAGAAACTCTTCTAATTTTGAATTCAACACCCAATTTGGAGTCTTTCTTTTTCTTAAGGAAATGAGAAGAATTTGGGAATCCCCTTCTATTATTAGTTTCTTAATTCCTAGACTTATACTCAATTGTAGTCCCTCTTGAAGGGCTTCCAGTTCTGTTAAATTATTCATAATAATGCTCATCAATTTAGCTCTTTTAGTGATCCATTTTCTAGAATCCATATTAATGATACATCCTATTCTTGATTTTTTGGGGTTCCCCCTTAATTCTCCATCGAAGTTCAATTTTGACCATCTTGTCGGTGGTGGATCCCATATGCAATTTATACTTGCTACTTGATCACTCTTGTTGTATACTAGTGGTAGATTGATAAAATTTGTCTAGTTTCTTTTTATTTTACGATCCCATTCTGTGAAGGATCCTTCCTCTTTTACTATTTTCCTTAGGTGAGTATTCATGACTTCTATAATACTTGCTTCCATTTTATTAAGTAATGCTGCTATATTCATTTTTGACTCATAGAAAATCCTCCTATTACTTTCTTTCCAGATTTCCCACATCAAAATGGATGGGTTAATGTTCCAAATTTTTTCATATATATTAAATGAGCTACCATTAGTCCAACCTATCAAATGGCTCTCTAAGTTTCTCGGCTATGGTGATGTCTAGAAAAGCTTTTGTTAGAGCCATTCCCAAGATTCCTTTGCATACAAACATTGATATAATAGATGTTCTATTGACTCACTTTCTTATTTACATAAATAACATCTTGAGGGTCCCTCAATACCTATTTTCCTAAGTTTGTCTACTATTAATATCATATTTTGAAGTGTTTCCCAGAGGAAAATTATTGCTTTTGGTAGGCAAGCTAAGTCCCAACAGAGTCTAAAGGGTATATTAATCACTTCTCATCTTTTTGACTTTATTATTAGATTATATCCTTTTATGACACTGTATCTTCCATCTTTGGATGCTCCCCATATGAGTCTATCTCATCTATCTTTATGATTAACCTTTCTCTCTCAAAGAATATCCTCTAAAGTCTTCCTTTCTTTAGGGTCCAATTCTTTGTTTTCTAATGATTTCCAAACCCACTCGTCTTCTCCATTTTCTTTCAGAAGGTGTTTATAGTTGCTTAATTTTCTCCCCAATGCGTTAACCAATATGTTTTTTTTACATTAGCTAGTATCTGTAAGCTATCTAGGGAGGGTTACTTTCTAACTATTATATAGGGAAGATAAAATAATGATTTCCTTTTCTTTCATCATTCTTTTATAAAGGGAGGGTTACTTTCTATGCTTGGCTACTTTTCCTTTTCTATGATTTTGATCCTGGTATGCTTGTTGTTACTTTCTAACCATTGTATCAGTTAAAATATTTTAGTCAAGGTTGACCTAACAAACATTTGTATATCCTTTAAACAAGGTAGCATTCTAATGGGACGTTCTTAAGACCTTTAACCATGCCACTCTTAATAGGGTGATTAAATCCTTCAACTAGGTCACACATAACAGTGTGTTGTAACCTTTAATAAAGCTGGCTCTACTTGGTGGTTTTTGTTAAAAATAGATTGATACAAGTACAATAAATGTGTTTCAATCTTTGTTTTGTCACTGATGTCAAACCTGCTGCTTGTTAGTAAGACAATTACTTATATGATTTAAGTACTATCATTAATTTGATTGATGAACAGGATTTGATCAAATGAGGTAACAATAGCCCCTAGAGGAAATGTTGAGTTATGATATGAAAAGGAGTACAAGAATCAATTAAGAAAGTGATATTATAGTGCATTGATAATCTACTTAAGGTTGCAAAGGTTGGTTACACTAAGTAAGTATAGAAGAACAAGTTAAACAAAGTTTGTCTATCAAGCTTGACCAAGTGGATAGTAGGTGCCAAGAAAAGTTAGTGCAAGTTGAGCAGAAAATCAATTGGACCAAGAAAAGTTAATTTCAATGTAAGCCGAGTGAAACAATATAAGCTGAGTAAAGTTTAGTTGATGCTAAGCACCAGTAAACTTTAGTTCATGCCAAGTGTTTTGATAGTGGATGCCAAGCAAAGCAATATGTCTCAAGCATCAGAAGCCCATTAATGTCAAGTGTCATCATTATGAGAAAGATTGGGAATTCGATGAATTTGAGTTGACAAGTTTGATTTCTTGGATTGTGTGAACCATGTGGAAGACATGGTTGATGAGTTGGTGGCAAAAAATTCAAGATGAACCATTTTGAGGTGAATTCAAAGAGGATTGAAGGATAAGTTTCTAGAAGGGAATGAAATGAAATGAGGGGTAGATTCATTAAATCCTACCTAATTTGACCTAACCCTTTAATCAATGATGGAGGTTAATAAAGAAAGATTTTAATTCTCTATTTATAGAGATGGCTAGTCAAAAGAAAATGCTATTATGTGCAAGAACCTAAGGAAGACAAGGAGTCTAGGGTATTGCTCCATTTAGTGACCTAAGAGAAGAGACTACATTGGAAAGCAAAGCAAGAAGGCTTAAGGGTATGGATGCTTGAAGAGTGAAAAAACTGTTAGAGCTGAAATGTATGAAAGCTAAGCAGAATGGAGGACAGAAAAAAAGATCTGTAATCTATAAGTGTGTTTTCATTTGTTATCAAATCAAGCCTTACTGTTACTCTCTAATCATTGTATTAGTCTTGGGTTAATCCTTTGGATTAAGGTTGACCTAATAGTCATTTCTAAATCTTTTAACTGGGTAAAATTCTAAGTGAATGATCTAAAGTCCTCTAACAAAGCTCACTCCTAACAGGGTGATTGAAATCCTTTAACTGAGTCACATTTAATAGTGTGCATTGTAACCTTTAATAGGGTTGGCCTTTCATAGGGCCTCACTTTAGAAGAGTGAGAATGAGTAGCGTGTTACTAGTGGTTTTTCCCAAATTAGGTTTCCACATTAAATCATTATGTCAAATGTGTTATTGAATATGTTATGTTTCGTGTTTACAATTATGTAAATTGATTTGACAATAACCTACAAGCTTAAGTGATTGCATAATCTAATGGATGCATGCATGATGAAATTTTTTTATGGATATTGGTTCACTAAGCTATGAAATTTTTTATTTTATACATCTGGACCTTGGATAGTTGATTCACCCCCCCTCAATTATTCTAAATAATTCCAACAATTGGTATCAGAGCTACATTCACTTAAGAGGACTAGTTTTAAGGTACTAGAAACACAAATATCAAGATGTCAAAAAGAGAAGTACCCAAGTTTAATAGAGATAACTTTTCTGCATGGAAAATTCTGATGAAACTACACCTAGGAGGTCTTAGAGATCATGCACAATCTACCATTACTGTTGAGCATATTGATTCTATTGGAGCACTAACAATTGAATATCTGAGAAAGAAGAAAGAACACAACCAGAAAATGTTGGAGTTGCCTCTGCCCTAAGATATGCTAAGTTTGATTATATCAAAGGTTTTGATAGTGCAAATAAAATGTGGGATACTTTACACACTATCTATAGAGGTGACAAGAATGTTCTAAGAGCCAAAGCTGAAAGTCTTGGAGGTAAGTTTGATGACATAAGAATTTGAGAAGGTGAGAATATTGCTCACTATTGCTCTAGGATAAAAGATGTTTATAATCAAATAAAAGGATCCACTAATAAAATAGTTGATGATACTATACTAAGAAAAGTTCTTAGAACACTGCTTCTTATTTATTCTATTAGAGTTTATACAATACAAGAATTAAGATATATGCCAAGGAATGATCTAACTCTTGAAGGTATGGTGGGTAGGTTCACTGCTTTTGAGATATCTAACTTTGATAATTACAAACCTAAAAATATTGAATCTACTTTCAAAGCCAAGCTATCATAGAAGGAACTTGATAAGAAGAAGAAGAAGAAGAAGACAAAATATGTGTCTAGTGATAGTGATATAAATGTTGATAAACTTGAAGCACTATTAGCAATGAGATTTCACAGAGGTAAAGGTAAGTTACCTTTCATGTGTTTCAATTATAGTGAGGTTGGTCATATTGCTACTAGATGTCCAAAGAAGAAGAATTATAAAGCTGGTGACAAGTACAAAAGTAGAAGAGATTAAGAAAACATAGAATACAAAGACAAAGCAAGAAGTCTTGCTACATTGCTAAATAGGAAACAAAAGATGGATCTAAAGATCATGATAATGAAGTGGTGTATGTTGCAGTGAAGGATGAATTTAACAAGGATGCAATAATTGTTTACATATCAGTCAATTTTTTTATTAGTGACACACACTTATTCAGATTGTATATAGCCACCGAGCTTATTGAATAGTTTATAGTATTTTCCATGTAATTTAATTATCATCGAGTTCTATAGTTGCTACCAAGTCCTTTGGATAAATCCTAGTGGTTATCGAGCAGATTTAGTCAGTGTGAAGTCTAGTAGTTTAAACTATGCATTTCAGTATATGCCGAGTTTATCAGTGGTTACCAAGCATTGCAATGTCTATCGAGTTTATAGTTCATGTGATGCAAAGCAAGTGTTAACCAAGCTACTTTATGCTAACCAAGTGATTTGGTGTTTTCTGAGTTGCACAATATCTACCAAGTCACCAGTGTAGACCGAGTTCAAGACTACTTGAAAGTGATCAGTATGGACCGAGCTTCTACATCTACCAAGTGCATGATGATGTCAAGCATTGATAGTGGATGCTGAGTAGTAGAACCTCACTGTGTTAGTCTTCAGAACTCAAGTATCTTCATATGGGCTAACTTTGTAATATTTGTGTTAACTTGTATCATGACCAACTTTGTAATTTATATAGTTGGATTGATATATATGTAATGCATTGTATCGTATCTAGTGTATGCATGGACGTAATGTGAATGTGGATGAGAAAAGTTCAAGTTATGAATGCAGTAGAAAAAGAGAAAATTGTAAAGGCCATAACAACATAAGGAATAGCAGAGACATATCTATCACTCAAAGGTGATTAGTACACAAAGGAATCTCTTTTAGAAAACCTAGTTGCAAATCAAAGATCTACTATTGCTTCATCCTAATAGGTGAACCAGTCAAAATCCTTTAACAAGGTAGATCTAAGAGTCTTTCATAAATTTATTTACCAAGTGCATACTTCATTGTATGTTTGTAAATCCTCTCACAAGGTGAACCTAGAAATCCTAATTGCTCCTAACAGTGTAGATCATTAGAAGTGATCAATGTTAGCCTTAACATGCCAACTCTATGTTGTAGTACTAAAGTTTGTGGCTATCATCTCCACCCCAGTTTTACTTTCTATTTGGAAGGTTTCTGGGTCACCAAATCTTTGTGTCAAAGTGTTATGGATGCTCTCATATTTTTAGTTTCTCATGCATGCAATTAGATCAGATGTTCCTAATTGGATTATTGGATTAAGAATTGAAATTGTTAAAGTTTTAGAAGTTACTGATTCACCCCTCCCCTCTCAGTAACATAGCATAGTCTTGAATATTTCCAACAACAAATGCACTAGTGTCTTATGTGAACAAGAATGACAGATGAATTGTTGATAGTTGGTGTTCACATCACATGACTGGAGATAAAAGTAAGTTCATTACCTTAAAATATTATGATGGAAATAGTGTAAGGTTTGGTAATGATGCACCATGTTTGATAAAAGAAAAAGGTTCAATCAAGCTCACAGAAGAGATTTTATGTGACAATGCTTATTATGTTGAAGGACTTAACTATAACTTGTTGAGTGTGTCACATCTAAATAATTTGGGTTGTAAGGTTGAGTTTGAGAACAAAATTGCTAAGATATATGATACTAATGGAAAACTAATTGGAAAAGGTGATCAAACTAGAGGTAATCTATTCTACCTTGAGATAGAGGATGCTACTTGTTTAGTTGTAGAATTTGATGATGTGTGGCTATGGCATAAGAGGTTATGTCATGTAAATTTTGATAACTTGGTTAGTATTAGTAACATGAGAAGAGTTAGAGGTTTGCCTAAGTTGAAAAAGCCTGACAATATAATTTGCAAATAATGTCAGCTAGGCAAAATGACAAAGTCAAGTTTTAAGAGTAACACTCAGACCTCTAGAGGAATATTATAGATTGTTCATAATGACTTGTGTCGACCAATCAAAGTGTAAAGCTACAAAGGAGATAAGTACATTATGCTTTTTGTTGATGACTATTCTAGAATGATGACAATTATGTTTTTGAAATAGAAATGTTTAAATGGTACTTAGCAAGAGTTGAGAAAGAAAGAGGTAAAAGTCTAAAATATTTGAGATCTGACAGAGGAGGAGAATTCACATCAAATGAGTTTGAGATGTTTTGTAATGACAAAGGAATTAAAAGATAGACATCTGATCTTAGAGCCCCTCCATAAAATGGAATTGCTAAAAGGAGAAACAAATTTGTAATAGATTGTGCTATGACACTCATGATGGAGAAAAATGTTGCTTTGAAATATTGGAGAGAAGCTATGAGTACAATTGTTTATACCTTGAACCATGTATAAGTCACTAAAGGTACTCATTGAACACCTTTTGAACTATGGTATGGACACTCACCCAATGTAAAAATATTTTAAGGTATTTGGAAGAAAATGCTATATTCTCAAAGATTTTAGGAATGGTAAACTAGATGCAAAAAGTGAAGAAGGTATATTTCTTGGTTATTTCACAAGAAGTAAAACTTATAAGTGTTTAAATACTAACACTAAAAAAGTTGTGAAAAGTGAAAATATGAAATTGGATGAATATACATAAGTATATGAGGCTGAACCTATGAAGGAACCAAAAGAATACAAATAATTTGTATACTTTTATGAAGGTATGCCTACTGATGAAGATACTATAAATCAAGTTGCAAGCCAACAATAAGTTTTAGTGACTGTCGAGTCACATACTATGAATGCCGAGTTGCATTTAGGAACTGAGCTACATTGAGTTTCCGAATTACAAAATGAAGTTGACGAACACTTTGATTCTAAAATTAGTGTATATGAAAGAGATGCTAAACTACCTGATAGAGAGGTACATGGTGATTTATAATTTGAGAGACTAAATGTAGAAGCCAGAGATGAACCAAGATTTTCTAAGTATATCAAGAGAAATCACCCTGCTGCATAAATTATTGGAGATAAAGATGCTAGATCAATGACAAGGAACAAGTTGAGAAATGGTACACATTTTTTGAGTAGGCAAGAACCTAAAACAATGAAAGATGCCTTAGAAGATGTGGACTGGAGTAAAGCCATGGAAGAAGAGATTGAAAAAATTGAGTAAAATAAGACATGGACTCTAGTTCCTAGAGCATAAGACAAAAATGTGATTGGTATGAAGTGGGTATACATAAACATATTAGATGGAAATGGTGAAGTCACAAGGAATAAGGCAAGATTAGTCTATAAAGGATATGCAGAAGAGGAAGGGATATATTATGGAGAGATATCCA
This sequence comes from Cupressus sempervirens, assembly GCA_028749045.1. NCBI lineage: Eukaryota > Viridiplantae > Streptophyta > Pinopsida > Cupressales > Cupressaceae > Cupressus > Cupressus sempervirens. Next base: position 801,482,600 of record CM053783.1, on the reverse strand, counting down.
CCTCTATTGCAAGACTAGAAGGAGTAAAAACTCTACTTGCTTACTCTGCATACAAAGGTTTCAAAGTTTATCAAATGGATGTTAAGTCTACATTTCTAAATGGTATATGAGGAAGAGGTTTATATAGAACAACCAATAGGATTTGTTGATGCTAATGAAAAAAATATGGTATGTAGACTACACGAAGCTTTATATGATTTGATGCAAGTACCAAGAGCATGGCATGAGAGGCTTCATAAATTATCTAGTGAAGATTGGATTTGAAAGGACTGATGATAACAAAAATCTATACTTGAAGACATAAAAAGGAAAACACATTTTGTTATCTAAAAGTTTTATTGATGATATTATATTTGGAGGTCAAGATAATTTATGTAATGCTTTTTCAAATGAAATGAAGCAAGAATTTGAGATGTCTATGTTTGAGAGATCAAGTTCTTTGTGGGTTTGCAAGTACATCAGATAGAATATGGTATATACATTACTTAATCAAAGTATGTAAAAGAGATACTAAATTTTTTTGGATTAGAAGATTCCATGCTAGTAAGTACACCTATGGTGACAAGACATAAATTTCCAAAGAACGATGATTCAACTAAGGTGAATCAAATATTATATAGGTCTATGATTGGTAAATTACAATATGTAGTACATAATAAACCTGGTATTGCATTATCTATAGGGATAGTTGCAAGATTCTCTACTAATCCCAGGGAGAATCTAATGTAGGAGCACCCTTCCAAGGCTCCCACCATTTCATTTTTGGTGTGATGAACTTATCTTAAGAAGTGTGTAAATATAATAAGAGCATATAGCCCAAGCTTGTGTGTCTAGGATAGAATAGGTCCTAAAGATTCCTCCTTGGTCTTTGATGGGAATGGTTTCTTAACCTTAGGTTGGTATCATTCTAGGATCTATGCTTTTCCATATTTGTGAAAGGTTGAATTAGGAGTCATTGTTAGATTTTGAGCATATGTGTGTTTTAGAAGAACTTCCAAGGTGGATTATTTGCTGGGGAGACCACAACGCTTAAACATTGCAATGTTATGTAAAAACTGTCACCGTATGGAATAGATGCCATTACGAGTTTGGAGGTCTTGGATAAGCAAGGTGGTGATTTTTTCACTCCCAAGGATGTTTTGGGAAGGTCTAGTAATGGTCTTAAAATGTGGAACAAAACATTGCTACTCGGGCAACCAACATTGCTCCAAAGTTGTAAGCAATTTTTAAAAGTTGCTAAGCAATTTTTCCATTTTTTGCAAAAGGACCTACTTTGTAATGTGGCTAGAAAAAGGCCCCAAAACCTATCTACGTATTGAAGAGGAACCTATTTAAGTTTTGAGGAACCCTAACCAAGGGTTGGAAAATCATTACTTGTACGGGTCCATAGTGTTGTAACATATACAACAGACTATGACTACTTTTATGATAGCATTTACTAGTTTTTAGTTTTTTTTGGAAGCAAATCACATTGTTGTTATCATTTTGCTGCATGAACTGGTTTTTAAATGGTTTATTCTCCATTTTTCTTGCATTTGTTTTGGTTTGAGTTTAATTTCTTAGGATTTTTGTAAATTCCTTTAAAGGTAACTATGTGCTACCTATTTTGAAGTGCTCCATGGAAAATAGGTTGCAGTTCTTGTTTCAACCATGGGAAACCCTTGGTTCTTTTGATTCTAATATACTAACCCTAATTTGTATTACTATGTAAGTAAGGTCCCATAAAAAGAGAGTAGAGAATTCTTTGACAAAGCCCTAGGTGAGCTACGTAGTGCTCGGCTAGGGATAGTTAGCAAAGAGAGAGCTCTCAAGAGCAAAGAAAGAAGAATCATGACTAGCCCTTCTGAGGGAATGAAGAGTAGTGTGTAAAGGTGTTATCCTAAAGAGGAGAAGTTTTTGTGAGTTGAGGAAGGTGTCTTAAAAGTGGGGACAATAGGCAGCCATTAAAACCCTCCAAAACCCTCATTTTCACCATTATTGTTGTACGGCCTTTTGGTAGCCTAATACCCTAAAAATATTTGAGTATGGACTCTATGTAGAAATTTATCTTAAGGAAAAGTGTGTTGGATCTCTAAGGGAAAGAAGTTATTAGCCCTATAAATCTAGGTGGAGGCCTAATTAGGAGCTCTTCTAGTAGCCCTATTGTGAAGAAACTAAGAAATTGAGTATGAACCCATTGACACTATCAGTTCAAGCATGCCAAAAATGTTCCCATAACACCTTAAAAATAATGAAAACCTTGGCAAGACTAGGGAGTGCTATGGAACCCTGGTACACTTACATATGCCTTTTGGAAGAATTGTATCCCAAGGAGAATAAGTGAGCCATGAAGCAAGATTTGGTCAGTTAGCCTAGTGGGAAGGTTAGAGTAGGTCAGGGGATGTTCTAAGTGTTAAGAAATCATATAGACTAAGTTGGGTGTTAGGAGAACACCAAGATCCTAGTGTGGATCGATGGCATAGGCTGGTTAGCCTACCCTATCTCTCCCATTAGAATCACTTGATGACAATAAAGGGAATAATGAGATATCTAAAAGGAATAGAGGACTATGGTCTATACCAAAAGAAAAATGAGAAATTTGAATTGAGAGCCTATACTGATGTTGATTGGGCTAGAAATATTAATGACATAAAGAGCACTAGTGGAGGAGCATTTTTATTAGGCAAAAGGTTGGTTACATGGACTAGAAAGAAACAAAATTACATTTCTAAATCTACTGCTAATGTTGAATATGTCATTGCTGCAGTAAATTGTAAAACATTGTATGGCTCAAACAACGACTCAAAGGTATGAATTAGGAAATCAGTTAACTTGTGATACTTTATTGTGATAATACAAGTGCTATAAATATATCAAACAATCCTATGATGGATACAAAGACTAAGAACATTGCAATCAAGTATCATTACTTGAGAGAATTAGTTCAAGATAAAGAGGTGAAGATGAAATATGTTAACACAAAAGAGAAAATAGTTGAAATGTTCACAAAAGAATTACCTAAGGATTCTCATGAGTATTTAAGAGGTAAAATATGGGTGATCCCTATCAAAGACTATGAAAGAAGCATAAGGAGTGCTCTACATCAAACAAGTGGATGGACATATGTTACACATTGATGTAGTGGATCTTACTTTAGGAGCTGCCTATAGTAATCAAAGAGATGGAGCTATAAATCAATCAAAAACAAGGTGATAAAGGGAGAACTTGAAAATATTCATATTTGCATATAAAGTTGATACATCTTTGGCATTTTTTTCAAAGAGGGAGAAATTTTTGTCAAGAAAAGTGTACTGAGTTTAGGAAATCACAGAGGGAGAAATCTAGATATAGAAGATATAGAACTATGGAATAATCTACTCAAAAGAAGCAAGTGTACATCTATACCTGCTAATTACATCTACCTAGTAAGAGGGAGATAATGTTGAGGGAGATATAAGAAGTGATCAAGAGGGAGTCAAAAGGATGAGTTGATTGCTTGTTGATCAAAACACAATTTTGTAACCTATTTAGAAGATGGAAGTTGCTAATAGAGGGAGAGATTTCATTACAAGGAAGGAATTATTATATTTTTGGTATTTTTTTGGTCTTACTGATTAAGTTTGGTCAGTTTGGTTTACCATCAATGCCAAAGAGAGAGATTATTGAAAATAGATTGATACAAGTATGATAAATGTGTTTCAATCATTGTTTTGTTATTGATGTCAAATCTGTTACTTGCTAGTAAGACAATTGCTTATATGATTTAAGTACTATCATTTATTTGATTGATGAAGAGGATTTGATAAAATGAAGTAGTAATAGAACCTAGAGGAAAGGTTTAGTTATGATATGAAAAGGAGTACACGAATTAGTTAAAATAGTGATATTATAGTGCATTGATAATATACTTAAGGTTGCAAAGGTTGGTTGCATTGAGTAAGTTTAGAAGAACAAGTTAATCAAAGTTTTTTTGCTAAGCTTGACCAAGTGGATTGTAGGTGTCGAGAAAAGTTAGTGCAAGCCGAGCTAAAAATCAATTGAAGCTGACCAAAGTCAATTTTAGTATAAGTTGAGTAAATTTTAGTTGATGTCAAGCACTAGTAAATTGTAGTTCATGCCAAGTGTTTTGATAGTGGATGTTGAGAAATGTAGTATGTGTTAAGCATTAGAAGCCAATTAATGCCGAGTGTCAACATTATGGGAAAGATTGAGAAATTGATGAATCTAAGCTAACAAGTTTGATTTCTTGGATTGTGTGAACTGTGTGGAAGATAATGTTCATGAGTTGGTGGCACAAAATTTAAGATCAACGATTTTGAGGTGAATTGAAAGAGGATTTAAGGAGAAGTTTCTATAAGGGAATAAATTAAATGAGGGGTAGATTCATTGAATCCTACCTAATCTGACCTAACACTAAAATGGGTGATGGAGGTTGAATGAAAAAAGATCTCAATTCTCTATTTATAGAGATGGCTGGTCAAAAGAAAAGGTTTTCATGTGTGAGAACCCAAGGAAGACAAGGAGTCTAGGGTATTGCTTTATTTAGTGACCTAAGAGAAGAGACTACATTGGCAAGCAAAGCAAGAGGGCTTAAGGGTATGGGTGCTAGAAGGGTGAACAAGCTATCAAAGTTGAAGTGTATGAAAGCCAAGCAGAATTGAGCACTGAAATAGAGATCTATAATCTGCAAGTGTGTTGTAAGTTGTTATTAGATCAAGCCTTACTGTTACTCTCTAATCATTGTATCAGTCTAGGGTAAATCCTTTGGATTAAGGTTGACCTAATAGTCATTTTAAATCCTTTAACTAGGTGAAATTCCAAGTGAATGATCTAAAGTCCTCTAACAAGGCTCACTCCTAATAGGGTGATTTAAATCCTTTAACTGGGTCACATTTAATAGTGTGCATTGTAACCTTTAAAGGGCATCACTTCAAAAGAGTGAGAATGAGTAGCATGTTACTAGTGGCTTTTCGCAAATTGAGTTTCCATGTTAAATCATTGTTTTAAATGTATTATTGAATCTGTTATGTTTCATGTTTAAATTTTTGCAAATTGATTTGACACTAACGTAGAAGTTTAAGTGATTGCATAATCTAATGGATGCATGCATGATGAAAATGTTTTATGATATGGGTTCACTAAGCTATGAAAAGTTTTATTTGTACATCTAGACCTTGGATAACTTATTCAACCCCTTCTCAGGTATTCTAAAGAATTCCAACAGTTTTCTCCAAATTGGTTTTCCACATTAAATCTCAATGTCATACTTGTGTGAATACTATTTGATGTGTTTTATTTCTTAATGTTTCACATTCTACAAGTAGGTTACTTTTGGGACAATGAACTGCATGTTTATGTTATTGATAAGTTGTTATAGAGACAGAGTGGACTAAAATTTGAATTGTTAAAAGTTGTTAAAAGTTTATTACGAACATCTGGATCTAAGGATAAATGATTCTACCCCCCTCTCAGTTATTCTAAAGTCATTCTATGAAAGCTTGTGATTTTTGTAAGGAAAATTTGAAGGGAGTTAAAGCTAAAGATCAAGATGTTTAGAAAGGAGGTACTCATGTTGAAAAATTGGTATTAATTCTTGTAAGAAAATTTTAAAGGGATTTAAAGCTAAAGATTAAGATGTTCAAAAAGGAGGTACCTAAGATGAACAAGGGGAACTTCCTTGCATGAGAAAGTTTGATGGAGTTGCACATTGCTAGAATTGGAGATTCAAAATCATACTATCTAGAACATAACTATATAGCAATACTAGCACCTATGACAACTCAACTAGATAAAGGGGAAGAAAACACACAATCATGCAATGTTGGAGATTGCATCTACCCTAAGTTACTTAGAGTTTGATGATATTAAAGAATGCACTACTGCAAAGAAAACATGGGACAAATTGGAAAAGATCCATGGTGGAGACAAAAATGTACTAAGGGTTGGAAATATAGGAGTAACTGAGAGGTGGGGGGGTGTGAGTCAGTTACTACTAAAATGAATCCTAGATCACTTAGATGTCAACAATAAAATTTAGACTAAGAAAATTGATTACTGTTGCTACTTGATAAACACACAAAAAATGCAAGCATAAGAGAAATACCATGAACACATGAGACATCAGGATTTAATGTGAAAACCCAATTTGGAAAAAACCACCAATGTAACTAGTCACTATCTTTCACTCTTCTAAAGTGAGCCCTGTTAGGAGCCAACCGTATTAAAGGTTACAAAACACACTGTTAGGTGTGACCCTATTAGAGGATTTAATCACCGTGCTAGGAGTGGCCTTGTAAGAGGTCTTAAAACAATTCGATGGAATATCCACCTTGTTAAAGGTTTTACAACTAACTGTTAAACCAACTCTGTTAAGAGATTTTAGATCACTACTACAATGGTTAGAGAGTAACAATGAAATGACCTGATTGTGATGCAACCAAATTACTAAATCCAGATCTCTTTTCTACTTAAACTTGATCCTTCCTGATTGCATATTAATTTTTTACTCCACAAGGATACCTGCTTATCCTTCAAGTTCACTCCCTCTCTTTTCTTCTCAATTCAATTAACACACTTGTACACACACTAGAAGTCTCAACTTGACCTTTTATTTATACCTTCCAAATTGTCAAGTCAGCTCAAATTCAAATTACAATAACTAATATTCATCAACATAGTTGGCTAGAATCAATACATAAAGTAATTAAGCTTCATAAGCCAAAATAAGAAAAATCTTTCATAAGCTGACCTTGCTCGATAGAAACTAACTTTGGAACAATTCTTTGTGTTAACCAATAGAGGCTCAGTTAACATTGCAAACTTGCAAAAATCCTTTGGCAACTGAGTGAACTTGGTGAATACTAACTTTGTCCAACTTTTCCTTCGTTAACTGAGTGAGCTTGGTTAACACTCTTTTCTACCTAAATTCATTCGATGCCTGAGTGAGCTTGGTAGACACTGTCATCTATTGAGAGCAAACCCATCAATGTTTGGTAGACAAGGAAAACTATCTTCACTGACCAAGTGAGCTCAATAAACATTGTTTGTCAATTGATATGACATTTGTGTAACATCAAAGACAACACACAATTAATTGTATCCAACAATCTCCCTCTTTGGTATTGATGGCAACACAACATGTCATAGGATAATGAAAATTTGAGAAAAAGATCCCTTTTGATAGAAAATTTCTCCCTCTTTGATTTTACACAGGAACTTCTTCTTTATGTTGTATTCTCCCTTTGCCTACCTTCTTTTCAAACTTCTCCCTGTACAAAATTTTAGAGAGATACAGATATGATAGTAAACTTCTCCCTCTTTGACAACACCTGCCAAAGACAACATATGCCAAATTTGTATCAATGTACCTTGAGTATTGATTCATATGAAATATTCTCTTTATTATGTTGCATCAACTAATTGATCTTTAGCTTGGTTCTTTTTGATGCATCACTAAACTTTATTTAGTGAGCTTTAGATAGGGGAATGACCCCTAGCTTACCTCTTAGATACAAGAATGCATCCTTAGGTAATGGCTTGGTGAATATGTCTATAGTTTATTCTTTTGTATGGACATATTCCAATCTAATTTCTTTGTCCTTTACTAGCTCTTTGACAAAGTGATATTTTATAATAATGTTCTTTATTTTGGAATGCATTACTTGAGTTTTTCATATGTTAATTGCATTGGTGTTATCATAATGCATGACTATTGGCTCTTTGATTTCAACCTTCATTCCTTCCAACAATTATTTGAACCAAACAATGTCAGAAAAATTCACTGCTGTTGGTACATACTTTGCTTGTGTTATGGATTGGGATGTGTAGTTTTATTTCTTGCTTGTCCAAGATACCAACCTTTTACCAAGAAAGAAAGCTCCACAACTTGTGCTTTTTTTGTCATCAAGATTTCCTACCCAATCAACATCTGTAAATATCTTTAGGTCTAGGTTTCCTCCAAGTTTGTACCATAAACCATAGTCTTCAATACCTTTTAGATATCTCAAGATTCTTTTGACTGCCATCACATGATTTTCTCTAGGTTTAGCTAAGAATCTTGTCACTATCCCAATTGCTAAGGCAATATTAGGCCTTGTGTGAACTACATATTGTAATTTTCCAATCATTGATTTGTATAAGGTCTGATCTACTTCTTTGGAGTCATCATCTTTGGTAATCTTGAGTCTAGTACACATGGGGGTACCAACTAGTTTTGAATCTTCCATACCAAACTTGAGTATCTCTTTTACATACTTGGATTGGGTGATATAGATACCATTTTTGTTTTGTTGTATCATCAATCCAACAAATTTTTTTATTTCACCAAACATGGACATCTCAAACTCTTTGTTCATTTGTTCTAAAAATGCTTTACATAAGTCATCATTTCCTATAAATAGAGTATCATCCAAAAATATATTTGCCAACACAATTTTGGTATCTGCTCCTTCCTTGATGTACAGACTACTATTATCATTTGTTCTCTAAAAACCAATCTATATCAAGTAGTTATGCAGTCTTTCATACCAGGCTCTAGGAGCTTTTTTGAGACCATATAATGCTTTGTGTAATTTTTAGACTATATCCATTTTGTTAGGATCAACAAAACCTTCTGGTTGTTCAATGTAACTTCTTCATTAAGAATTCCATTTAGGAATGTAGATTCAACATCCATTTGATATAGTTTGAATCCTCTATGAGCTAAATATCCAAGTAGGGTCCTAACACATTCTAATCTTGCAACAGAAGCAAAAGTCTCACCATAATCAATTCCTTCTTCTTGAGAATAGCCTTTACACACTAATCTAGCTTTGTTTCTTGATACTTGTCCATCTTCATTCAGCTTATTTCTGAATACCCATTTTGTTCCAATCATGTTTTTATCTTTAGGCCTAGGAGTCCAAGTTTTATTCTTTTCTATTTGTTCTATTTCTTCGTTCATTGCCTCAATCCAACTTTTATTTTCTAGAGCATCCTTAATACTTCTAGGATCAAAATCAGCAAGTAAACATGAGCCTTTCAATTTTCTTCTTGTCATAGTACCTTCTAATTTATCCCCAATAATCTGATCAGGTGTATGATGCCTTCTGACATACTTGGCCAATACATATTCTTTGCCTTTTGAATGAATTGCATTGTCTTCATTTTTAATTTCAACTTCAGCCTTGGGTCATTCAAACTTGGTAGATATTGACTTAGTGGCTTCAGAATGTGACTCGCGTCCCTATGACTCGAGTCCCTGTGACTCGATTTGTACTTCTCGCAACTTAGTAGCTATGGAAGACTTGGGAGGTGAAGTCTCTTTATTGTTAGATATGCTTGGCAATGAATTAGGTTCGAAATAAACAAATCTTTTGTAATCTTTTGGTTCCCTTTTGCTTTCCTCTTCAGTATTTTTTGCAAACTCATCAATTCTCACATGTGCACTTTCTATGATTTTATGAGTAGACAAATTCAAAAATTTATATGCCTTACTTCTACAAGAATATGTTAAAGAATATACCTTCATCACCTTTCACATCAAACTTGCCTTTTCTAGACTCTTTCAAGATATAACATTTACTACCAAATACTTTCAGATAACTTACATTGGATTTGTAGTCATATCGTAATTCATAGGGAGTTTTATGTGAGTCCTTCAATTGTATTCGGTTCAAAGTATGAACTATAGTGCTGATGGCTTCCTTTTAGTATTTGATAGCAACATTCTTTTCAATCATTAGAGTCCTTGCACAATCTATGATGGATTTGTTTCTTCTTTCAACTATTCCATTCTTCTCAGGAGTGCCAGGGGTTGATACTTTCCTTTTTATTCTTATTTTAATGCAAAAATTATTGAATTCATTGGAGATGAATTCACCATCTCTTTTTGATCTTAAGCATTTCAATATTTTTCCTATTTCTTTTTCTACTCTTGCTAGATACCATTTGAATTTCTCAAATGCTTCGACTTTTCTCTAAGATACATAACAGTCATCATTCTAGAGTAGTCATAAAAAAAAAGAATAAAGATTTTTTCTCCACTATAAATTTCTATTTAAATGGGTCCACAGAAGTCAGTATGCACAATTTCCAAGACATCTTTAGATTGATAGTTTTTGCTCTTAAAACTGGTCTTTCCTATTTTGCCAATCTGACAATTTTTGCATAAACTAACATTTGGTTTCTTCAAACTAGGGATACCTCTTAATTTTCTAAATTTTCTTATCTTGATTATATTATCAAAGTTTACATGAAATAGTCTTCTATGTCATAACCAACTTTCTTCCATTTGAGCAATAAAACATGAGCAATCACCAAGATCAAGATAGAATAGGTTACCTCTTGTTTGTTTGCCTGATCCAATTAGATTTCCTTTGTCATCCAATAGTCTTGCCTTTCCATGCATGAATTCTACCTTGAATCCAACATCGATAAGCTATGCCACATTTAGTAGGTTATGTTTTAGTCCTTCAACCCAATAGGAATTTTCACATACAAGTTTATTGGTTAATGATATGCAACCTTTCCCTTTTATGCAACAAGTTCATTATTTCCAAACCTTACACTACTTCCATGATAGTGTTCAAATTTTGTTTCGTCTCCAGTCATATGATGTGAACATCCACTATCTATGATCCATGTGTCATTTTTACTAAGATGAGAGATACGTGCCATCTTATCTTCTTCTTCATTAGATTCATCTTTTATAACAATGTATACTATCTCATTTTCACTGCTATCAGAATCTTTAGCCATAAAAAAAGTCTTCTTACCCTTGTCTTTGAAGGATTTGTGGCTTTTGGATTCATTCTTGCCTTTGTATTTGTGGCTCCTCTTTTCATCCTTTCTTTCTTTGTTTGGGCACCTGATAGCAATATGACCAATTTCTTCACATGAAAAGTAGATTAAAGGAGCTTTACCTTTGTACTTTCCTCTACCTCTAGAATATTTCTTTGTAAGTAAAGCTTCAACAACTTCAAGATCACTACCAAAACTTTCCTCTATTTCCTCTTCACTTTATGACTGAATTTTCTTTATTTTCTTGCCTTTCTCTTTGAGTGAAAGTTTAGCTTAAAATGTAGACTCAACATTTTTGGAAGCTGGAGCATAATTGTCAAAGTTGTCTAGCTCAAAAGCTATCAATCTTCCTACTAAGGCATCCAAACTTAAATTGTGATTTAGATCACACCTATTTTCTTGAATAGTAGATACTCTAATTGCATAGATAGGAAGCAATGTTCTGAGAACTTTACTTACAATAGTTTCTTCCTGATTTCTCCTCCATAAGCTCTGATTGCATTGACACTAGCTTTGATTCTTTCCACATATTTGGTAACATTTTCATCTTATCTCATTCTCATTTGATCAAACTATCCTCTAAGGCTTTCTTCTTTGGCTCTCCTTACATTGTTATCACCACCATAGATATCCTTTAGCTTGTTCCACATATCAAAAGTAATTTTACAATCTTTGATCTCATCAAATTCATCATAGCTGAGAGCAGATGCAATATCAATCATCATGATGTTATGGTTTTTTTTCTTAGCAAGATCTCGAATAGATAATGTATCAGTAGGAGTTTTGTATTCTTCATCAAGGTATTTGAAGGTTGACTCACTAATGGTGGCCATATGAAATCTCATGAGTCCCTGCCATGCTGAAAAATTGTCTCTATTTAGCTTTGGAATCTCTCTCTTGTAAGACATCTTGATCTTTAGCTCAAGCCATTAAAACCTTTCCTACAAGCACCAATTTCTCTAATACCAATTGTTGGAAATATAGAAGGAGTAACTGAGAAGGGGGGTGAATTAGTTACTACTAAAATGAATCTCAGATCCCTTAGATGTTAACTTTGAAACTGACTGGGATGAGATGGCAAGCGGGAGTGGGAGTGGGAGCGGGGTGAAGTGTTTGGGTGGTAACTCAAATTTGAATTCCTCTATATTGGGAGCATGATTTGTGTTAGCTGGAGATTCCCTATTGAATCTAGTGACATTGATGATGGCAGGACTTCAGAGGACTCAGGAGGGGGGCCCAAGCAGATTTAAAAATGGTCTTGCTTGTTTAGTGTATGCCCCACTGGAAAGTCTGCCTTCTCGTTGGTTAGGGATATTTCTACAAGGGATAAAGGTATGTACTCCATTGAAATCCCTAATAAGATTATTGATAAAAATGTTTCTTGCATGGATTTTACTTTGGTTGGGAGGTTCTTTGGGCTAGACCCAACATTGAAGACGTGTAGTCCTTTATTTGTAAAAAATGGATTTTGAAAGGACAAGTTGACATTTTAGCGATGGCCAAAGGGTGTCTCTAATTTTTTTTTTTCCTATGAGGAGGATAAGTGGGATATCCTCTATTGTAGTCCTTGGGTTATGGGGAAGCATACCTTGATGTTATAGAAATGGACCCCCAACTTTTACTCTCTTAATGAAACTGATATTCAAGCCCCTGTCTGGGTTAGACTACCCAATCTCCCTCTTGAGTTCTGGGTGGAAGATGTGTTTAAGTGCATTGCTAATACTTTTGGGGAGCTCCTCTCTTTAGATCCTATGATTGTATCTAGGAGGAGATTGAACTTTTCTAGATTTTGTGTTGGAGTTTCAAGAAGTGTGGATTTTCTTGAATCTATTTCTTTAAAATCTAAACTTGGTATCTGGGACCAATGTATCCAGTTTGAGTCTATTCCTTTTGCTTGCTTTCATTGAAAAAAAGTTGGTCACTAGGCCAAGAAATTTCCTTCATTGAAAGGAAAGGCCAAGAAGGTCAAGAAAGTGTGGGTGAGAAAGGAAAAAAATAGTGTTTCAAAAGTCTCCAAGGGTGATGGGGTGGATTTAGGTGATTTTCCCCCCAATAGGAATAGTCTAAATGTTTAGATGATGTTGGTGAGGTGACTGTGGGTGTGGAGGTTCCCCCAAGAACTTTGGGTGATGGTGCTTCTTTTTAGAAGTAGTTATAATGCATAAAATATGATATGGGGGCTCCCCATCCTAGACTAAATTCATCTATGGAGAAGGACAGTGGCTTGGATGCCTTAATTAAAAAAATCCTTGAGATCCCTAATAGTGATAGTTTGAAGAAGATTCCAAAAGATAAGGTGATTATCACCAAGGATGGGACTAATAATGTCAAGAGGGGACCCAAAAGGATGTAGTTGTGTCTATAGAGCATATAGTAAAGGAGACTGTATTGGGTGGAAACTTTGTTAGAGGTAAAGTTGAGGACCTTCTAATTGGTTCTCATGATGAGAAAGTAGTATGGAGAGAAGATAGCTCTGATGCCAATTGGATCTCAGTGGGCAAATAGTTTAAATGTAGGAAGAAAGGTGGTTAAAAAGATGAGGAGACTACTACTTCGAAAACAATAAGAAAGGGCCCAAAGTAGATTAAAAAAAAGGGGAGTCTAAAACTCTTAAGGGAAGACCTAGATGTTCTTATTCTATGCCTACTGAGACTACCCTCAAGAATTGTAATGTTGGGTCTTCCCCCTCTCTGGTTGGAAGACCATCCAATTTGTAGAAAAGAACAATTGAGGCAAATAGAGGCATCACTGATGGTAGTCAGAGAACCATCCTTGAATCAAAATTTATTCATAAATTATGAAGATAATCTCTTGGAATATCTGAGGGTTAAATAACCCTCATAAACATGACATTTTGAAAAATATTATTAGGGACAATAGGCCAGACATTTTTGTTATTCAAGAAACCAAGATGTTGAAGGATAAGGTGGAATGTCTTCATATTTTCAAGGGAGGAAGGATTATTGGTAATGATTCTGAAGGAGCTTCAGGCAGGATGGCTATTTTTTGGATAAATAGATGGATTCAAGGGGAGCTTATCTCTCAAAATAGAAATATGATGAATGTTAAATTCTTTAACTCAAAAGATGATTTTAGCTAGGTTCTTAATAATTTCTATGCCCCCAACTCCATATGGGGAAGAAAGGCCTTGTGAGAAGAAATTTCCAATTGGAGAAATTTTTTTGTTGATGAGACATGGATGGTGATAGGGGACTTCAATACCCCTTTAAAAGAATCTAAAAAATGGGGGGGCAGCTAGATCAATTTGGACAATAGATTAGATTTAATGAAATTTATTGATCATCATGTTCTTCATGATCTTGACTTGAATGGGATTGAGTACACCTGGAATAATAGAAGAATTGGAAAGGATCTTATTCAGGTTAGGTTGGATCATTCTCTTATTAGTAATGACTGGTTCCTGAATTATAAATGTGCACTTAATGCTCAAGTTCAGGTGGGATCAGATCATTACCCAATTTTTTTAGTTGCTAATAAGCTCATTTATCATAAAAATTTCCCCTTCAAATTTGAGAAAATGTGAACTCTTCATCCGAACTTAGAGTTTCTCATTAAGGAGTGGTGGGGTATTAAAGTGGAAGGTACAACTATGTTTAGAGTTGTAGCTAAATTGAAAATTGTCAAGAAGAATATTAAAAAATGGAATAAACATACCTTTGGCAAAATCTTTGAGAATAAAAATGAGATTTTGGAGGAACTTAAAGATATACAAGATAGGATTCAGGTTGATGGTTATGAGGTGGTCTCAAGGGAGGAGGAAAGTGAAAAATTGGTTGAACTTCATGACATTATGACCAAGGAGGAGATTTTTTGGAGACAATGCTCTAGAAAAGTCCTTTTGAAGGAAGGTGATTGAAATACTAAGTTCTTTCATATGGCTACTTTAAATCATAGGATGACTAATAGAATATCTAGACTCAATATGGATGAGGGTTTGACTGATAATGAAGAGATTATCAAAAGGGAGGCTGTGGAGTTTTTAAATAGACTACTTCAAGGTGACCCCAATTTGGATTTGGATAAGTAGAATATGTTTCTTGAGTGCATTCCAACTTGTATCTCTAAGGATTAGAATTTTTCCCTCACTTATATTCCTTCCTCGGATGAGATTTCTAAGGCTACTTTCTCTTTTAAGGGTGACAAAGCCCCTAGTCTTGATGGGTTTCCATTTTTGTTCTTTTATAAGTATTGGAATATCATTGGTGCTGATATTTGTAATGGAATGAAGGAATTTTTTGGTACTAGGAACATCCTTAAAGAGCGAAATGGAACTTTTGTTGCTCTTATTCTAAAGAAGCTAGGTGTAGATAGATTGGATCAGTTTATGCCTATTAGCTTGTGTAATTATTTTTATAAGATTATCTCTAAGGTTCTTACCCTCATAATTTTTTCCCCTCTTCTTGTTGGAGTTGATGAAATCCACCTCTGAAGATGCCCAAGATCACCTACATGTGAAAACCTATCAAAGGTAAGCCAAGGAAGGAAGAGCATGGAGCAAGGGAAAAACCCTAAACGAACATAAGAGAGAAAATATGCAAACACAAAAAAATATGTATTTACAATAGAATGAGATGTTGTGTACAATGAGGGAGCCTGAATAAAAGAGCTAAAGGAATCTCCTAGAATAAGCTAGAAGATGTGAGGAGATAAGTGTGATAGCTAAACATACATCCACATAAGGTGGAAAGTCATCAAACAAGGTGAGAGGATAAGTATGACTTAGGATAGAACAAACTCCCGTATTGTCAACAACTTATAACTAACTCCTAGATTACAACTAATTAATGAAATACATTTACCTAAGTAAGCTTAAGTAAATAGAATAAATAATAAATAATTAATTATTTACTCTAACACCCCCCCTTAAGTGCAACTTAGGGAAATGCCTTAAGCTCACAAAACTAAGAAATGCAGAATGGGTCTCGGCAATGAGGCCATGTTAGGTACCCATGAACAATGAAATATCTCTAACCAGAGAAAAGGAGAAAACCCAATGGGAAAATCCCTCTTCAAAAAGAGATAAGAACCTACTGAAGAATTGAAGAAGCCTCCAACTAGGGAAATGTCCCCCAAAATAGGAACAAGGAGTGATCATGAAGAACATCACTAAAGCAAGAAGAAGCAGAAAAAGTCTGCCATCAAGAAGAAAATTTCTGATCTGAAGAACCTCCATGGAAGAAGAAGGCACGAATCGAGTGTGTCTATATGGTAGATGATCCATCTCACCGAAATGCATAGGTAGCCAGCCACTGCAATCACCTTTTATATAGGATCAACAACTGAATACATAGTTCACTATCAAACCATTGAACCATGAATGCATTAGAACAATAGCATGACCCCCCCTTCATGTAGATGGGGTGAGATGATAGTCAACTAAGAAGGTGGACAAAAGTCTCTTGCAGACGAACCAAGAATGATGAGAGAGGAAGAGGTACAAACACCTATAAAGACACAGTCACACTAACGCTACATGGGGCTAATGTTATGGAAGGGACACTCACTTGACAAAGGGAGAATGCCTAAAATAGAAAACAACTATCCCCCCATGGTGCTTTATGAAAATAGTGCATGTACAACTAACTCAAAAAGAACATTCATAATCCCCAGAATGCAAAAGTGACATTTTATCTCAGTGTGATACATAAAAGTGCTTCAAAATGATAGCTACAATGATCAAAATTGAAAACAAGTTGCAACAAAAAAAAGTACAGCCCAAAATAAAGGAATCCATGCCAGGAAAATGATCCTCAGACCTAAAACACTTAAGATATCCACCATATAGCAAAAATGCAAAAACAACGATAGAAAGAGCATGGGCCAAAATCTAAGGAAAAGGACCACATTTCTGAAAAGGTGATAGAACCAACTTTCCAAAAATATAAAGTTTTCAAAAAATTGACATGGGATGCAAAAGATATGCATGTAAGAGTCAAAAACACAACTTTGGACTTTAACTGAAAAAATAGGCAACAAAAATGCATCAAAATCTAAAAATACCTACACCAATGTCTTTGTCATGGATCCAAATTTTTGGTGCTTCTTTTGGATCGGAAAAATACCTCTGTATGCTCAAGTTATGGCCAAAAAATGAAGGTAGGTCAAAAAATGACCCTCGAGATGTGCAAGCAAGGTATGCTAATGCAGTGCTGACGTTAGCATTTCATGCACTTAAAATTGAAAGCCTAGAAACCATCAACACAAAAAAGAAGCCATGTGGTAGTGCCATGTAGATGCCACATGGATGCTACATGGCAAAGCAGACGACATGGAAGGGGCGAGGTGGCAAAGTGCCACGTGGCAGAGTGCCACATGGTAGACCTGCCACATGTATGTCACAGGCTAGCCGAGAACCTGCTAACAATGCATTAAGTCTATGAGTGGAGTGCGGGCTGAAGTCTGGTGGTGCTGACAATCAGAGCAAAGGTAACAAGGGAGGCATTGCTAGAGGAGGAGGCGCTCAGGTAGAGCGCTAGCAGATCTCAGGCTGTGGTGTTGGAAGAGCAGTGCTACCAGCTACAACCACTGCGAGCTACGCATGAGTGGCATGACGGGCCCCCCACGGTGGCATGGCAGTGGTGCTGCACAATTTTAAAAAAATAAAAAAACCTGTGATCATACGATCTGTATGGAAAAAGCCTCCGACTGAAATTTTTTTGCCTCCTAGAGCCTTGTCTCCAAAATTGACAAATTTTATATAGATCCTAGTTGAAAAGCGCCTTCTGAATCCAATGGCAATGTCCGTTTGGGCCCAATGTGCTCCAAAATTTTTTTCCCCTGATTTGAAGAAATAATGAACAAACAAACTAGGGTTTGTGACTTCAAATCATGGCTTCAAAAATCCTTCAATGAAACAGTAGCAGGGAGGCTCTAATACCATGTTGGAGTTGATGAAATCCACCTTCGAAGATGTCCAAGATCATGTGCATGTAAAAACCTATCAAAGGGAAGCCAAGGAAGGAAGAGCTTGGAGCAAGGGAAAAACCCTAAATGGACATGAGAGAGAAAATATGCAAACACAAGAAAATATGTATTTACAATAGAATGAGATGTTGTGTACAATGAGGGAGCCCAAATATAACGAGCTCAAGGAATCTCCTAGAACAAGCTAGAAGACGCTAGGAGATAAGTGTGACAACTAAGCATACATCCACATAAGGTGGAAAGTCCTCAAACAAGGTGAGAGGATAAGTATGACTTAGGAGAGAAAAAACTCTCGTATTGTCAACAACTTATAACTAACTCCTAAACTACAACTAATGAATGAAATGAATTTAACTAAGTAAGCTTAAGTAAATAGAATAAATAATTAATAATTAATTATTTACTCTAACACTTCTAGTCATCATCTCTAAGCAGCAAAATGGGTTTGTTCCTAGAAGATAGATTTTGGATTCCATTATTACAGTTCATGAAAATATTCATTCTTTTTTGATGTCGAAGAAGGAAGGGTTTCTTCTTAAGCTCGATCTCTCTAAAACTTACGACAGAGTGGACTGGAACTTTCTTCTCTATGGTCTTGAAGTGTTTGACTTTAATAAGAGATTTCATGATCTTATCTTCATGTTAGTTTCATTAACCTCCTTCTCGGTGCTTGTTAATGGTTCCCCTACTTCCTTCTTTAAGGCTTCTAGGGGTCTTAGATAAGGAGACCCCATCTCTCCTATTGTTTTCATTATTCTAGCTAAATGTATGGGGAGATTTGTAGATAATATGGTGTTGAAAGGGGACTTTGTGGGCCTTAATCCCTCCTCTTCTGTTTTAGTTTTCTCTCACCAACAATTTTTTGACGATTCTATTGTTATGGAGGAGGCTTCGATGAGAAATTCTAGGAACCTTAAAATGGCTTTGGTTGACTATGGGATGACCACCGGTCAAATCATAAACTGGAGTAAAAGTCTAATCTACTTTATTAATGTCAGTGAGGCAAGACACAATAAGACTAAAAATATTATTGGTTGTGAAATTGGCTCTCTTCTTGGATTCTATCTGGGTTTACCTTTGGGTATTGCCCCTCCTGACAACTTTTGGAACTCGTTAATTGATAAAATCCACTCGAAACTTGCTGGTTGTAAAGGGTATCTTCTCAGTCAGGCTGGAAAGGTTATTATTTTGAAGCCTATCATACAAAGTGTTCTACTTTATGCTTTGAGTGTTTTTAAAATTCCAAGAAAGTTTGCTCTTGCTATTGAGAAAATTCAAAAGATTTTCTTGTGGACTAAAATGGAGAACAAAAAAAGATTCCCTTTGATTGCATGAGAAAATGTTTATATGCCCTAGGAGAAGGGTGGGCTTGGATTGTGAATGGTTACTACAATGAATGAATTTTTATAGGCAAAATTATTATGGAGATGGCATAAGGAGGAGGGGGAATGGAAGAACATTTGGGCTGATAAATATAATAGGAATCACTATGGTTTTAATCATTTCCTTAATAGTGACTTAGAACAAGGGGGTCTATGATTTGGAAGAATGCTCATAAATTCAAAAATATTTTAAGGAAAGGGGTTAAATGGAAGGTGAGTAATGGTAGAAGAGTTCTTTTTTGGGAAGATATTTGGATCTTGGACCACCCACTTTGTGATGACCCAAGGTGGAACAGGTATATGGAGCAATGTAAGAATTATATTGGTACTTTTGTGGCTGATTATTGGAAGGATGATATGTGAGTGGATCTTAGTAGTGTGGACCACAACTTGGTTGAGCTTGGTAAGTGCCTGAATGCATTCTTTTTAAACCATAAAGAGGATGATTTGATATGGAAGATTGACCTCAATGGAATGTACTCTATTGCCTCAGCCTATGCTAATTCTTTTGATGATCATGATGAACCTTGCTGGGCCAAGGCTTGGGTGAAAGGCATGACACCCAGATTTAATATCTTGTTTTGGATTCTTTTGCAAAATAAAATTTTGACTATTCATAATCTTAAGAAGAGATGTTTCATCATTATAAATAGATGTGTTCTCTGCAAGAATGATGGGGAATTGATTGATCATATCATGCTGCATTGCCCCTTTACCAAGAAGATTTGGGATAAAGTTTGTAGCTTATTGAATGTGGATTGGGTTTTCCTTGCTACTATTCAATTGTTCTTCACTAGTTGGATGGCCCCGTCCAAGAATGCGTTGATTGTCAAACTATGGGACTTCATTCTTCCCTATCTATGCTAGGGCATTTGGAAGGAGCATAATGATAGGATATTTAGAGGAGTGGAATCTAGTTCTGATCAAGTTTTCTATAAAATTTACATCCTTATGATTAAGAATATTAAAATAACTAGTCCTAGACAACAACCTTGTAATGAGTCGGAAGACTGGGTGTTTTATAGTTGGAACCTAAGGAGTTTGGGTATGGATATTTAGGAACCTAATCCAAGGGATAATTCAAGATGGGACTATCCTCTAGCGAATTGGTTCAAGATAAAATTTGATGGGGCCTTGAAAGGTAACTTGAGCAAAGTAGGGTGTGGAGTTATTAGAAACTCTAATGGTGACAATGTGGGATGCATGGCTATTCCAATTGGGGATCAAACCAGTCATCTAGTAGAAACTTGTGCTGCTCTTCATAGTCTTCTCTATGCTAAGAGTATAAATTTGAGGAAGATATGGGTGGAAGGTGAGTACCTCAACATTATTAATTTTCTAAATAAAATTACTAAACCATCGTGGAAAATTAGCAATATTATCCTCAAGGCTATTCACGTTATAAATTCTTTTGAAACATGCATTATAACTCATAATTTCAGAGAAGCCAACCGTACTATTGATTGGGCTATGAATGTGGCCTACTTAAGTGATCATAAAATCATTTGGGATTATTATGAGTCCTTACCTCTGAATGGTCACCAATTTATTGATTATGATAAGTGGAGGTCTATGCAAAAATGCTTTAAATATGATGGTGTCAGTAATTTGTAATTATGAGGAGAACTCTTTTGGAGTGTGTTGGTTGATGATTTTAAGAAAGCAAAGCATTTATTTGCACAAATTGCCATTTTTCTCTTTGAATGTGGTGTTGCCTTTTGTTATAGAGTAAATTGGGGGTTTCAGAGAGAAAACCAGCAAAATTGGTGTAGGGAATATGGGAGGAAAAAGGAAAAGGGTGGAGCCGACAAGCTACTTAGAGTGGATGAACAAGATGGAGGTTTGGGATATCTTAAGGCATAGAAATTTCATAGGGTACATGGAAATGTTTAAAGGTAACAATCCTACCATTACACATCAATTTATTAAGTCTTGGAAGGATGGCTCTATTATGGTTGGTAACCAATAAATGGAAGTTACCGAAGAAGTGATTGCGGAGGCCACAGGGCTGGATATGGATGGGATTAACTTTTATCAGGAAAGGAAACTATTAGATAGGGCCATAGATGAATTTGTGGAGTTAGAGCATGAGAAAAGCTACTTGGTGAAAATAGGTTATTCTTACATCAACCCGGCCTTTGTTTCTTGACCATGGCATTTGTGTTTTCTATTACAATGGAATACCTCACTTTAGATGGGAGATTTACTAAGTTGTATGGGTACCATTTCATGTTGGCCAATCACTTTAGGCATGATATTAGGATCAACTTCCCATTTTAATTAATGTAGTCTCTTAGAATTTCCATTTAGGCTATTCAAAAAGACCTGAATGATGAGCACATTTTCCATGACGGTCTTATGGTCTTTATAATGAATGTGTTAAAATCCAAAAAGATTATGAAACCCAAGGGTAGTTTGAAAGGGGTGGAATATGATATGAAAGGGAGTCTCTTAGAAAAGGGTTATGATTTAGATACCCAAGATGAAGCTGAGAGGGGTATGGGGAGTTTGAAAAAGGGCTCTGGTTGTAGTTCTAGAAAGAAGAAAAAAATGGTTGTTGACTATGATTGTGACCAAGAAAGTGATTTTATGGAAGAATTGGTGAGAGATCACTATAAAAAGAGGAGTGGAGGTAAAGGAAAGGGTATTAAGGGTTTTGAAGATGATCGGGCCTCTCCCCCTTCTAACGATGAGCCTCTGGCTCACCAGATTGAAAGGAAAAGAAAATGTTCGAGGCAATAGGAGGAGAAGTTGCAAACTATGAAGAATGGGGATTTGAAAAATTAGGATGATGGGGAATAGGGGCATCTTCCAGATTTTGATGATAATACTGATGGTGAGCCTGGGTTGTCTTAAGGTCTTTTTGGTAACCCTGGTACAATCATGAAGAGGATTGGCCTCCTGAAGCAACAAATATAGGTGTTTGGAAAGGAAGTGGAGCAAGTTAGTAAAACTATAGAGGTGAGCATACACTTGGCCAAAAAATAGATAGGCTTTTGAAGGTTATTGGGAATGTAGAAGGAGTTAAAATCCTTATGCATAAGATACCACAACTCGAGGCTAAACACAGGGTGCTGGATAAAGTGATTATGTTTAATTAGGGGAAGGTTTCTAAACTGGTAGCTAAGCTAGGTAATCTAGAAAAGTTGTTCAAATAGATTGCTGATAATGTGGGTAACCTCTTGAAGCTGTTTGAGCATGACAAAGGGTAGGACTCCCCTCTAGTGGCTAAGAATCAGGGTCCCAAAAAATGTACTCGAGCTCATTCTAAGAAGAATGAGGAAGTGAGTAAAGTGGATGAGGTAAAGGCCTTTGGTAAGAATATGCATATTTTGGCAAATCAGGTTGTTGACCCAATAGAGACTTCTTAGCTAGTTTGTTGCTATTTTTTTGTGGTTCTTTTGCTATCTTTTCCATCTTTGTCTTGGGTGACCTTGTGGCTTTTCTTTTTGGAGGTCTATCTCATGTTGTCTTGTGCTACTCTTCTATGCTGCTTACTTCTCTTATTTCTTTCTAGAATTTTGGTTTTATGTAAAAGGTTTTGGGTCCTTTAAAACCTATTTTTACTTAATCAAAACAATAAAATTTAGACTAAGAAAATTGATTACTGCTATTACTTGGTAAACACACAGAAAATGCTATAACTCGGTAAATGTAAAGTGTGAAGTGCTTTTGACAGATCTTAAAATATTAACAATAATTAGCTTGCAAGCATAAGAGAAATAACATGAACACATGAGACACTAGGATCTAACATGGAAATGCAATTTGGGAAAAATTGCCAATGTAACTAGTTATTACTTTTCACTCTTGTGAAGTGAGCTCTATTAGGAGCCAAACCTGTTAAAGGTTACAAAACACACTATTAGGTGTGAATCTGTTAGAAGATTTTAATCACCTTGCTAGGAGTGGCCTTGTAAGAGGTCTTAAAACAATTCAATGGAATTGCCACCTTGTTATAGGTTTTACAGCTGGCTGTTAAACCAACTCTATTAAGAGATTTTACATCACTGCTATAAGGGTTAGAGAGTGACAATGAAATGACCTAATTGTGATGCAACTAAATTGCTGAATCCAAATCCCTTTTCTCCTTAAACTTGATCCTTCCTGATCGAATATTACTTTTCTTCTCCACAAGGATACCTGCTTATCCTTCAACTTCACTTCCTCTCTTTTCTTCTCAATTCAATCAACACACTTGCACACACACTAGAAGTCTCAACATTGACCTTTTATTTATACCTTCCAAATTGTCAAGTCAACCCAAATTCAAATTACAATAACTAATATTCATCATCATAGTTGGCTAGAATCAATACATAAAGTAATTAAGCTTCATATGCCAAAATAAGAAAAATCTTTTGTAAGCTAACCTTGCTTAGTAGAAATTAACTTTGGAATGATTCTCTGTGTTAAGCAACAGAGGCTCGGTTAACACTGCGAACTTGTAGAAATCCTTTGGCAACAGAGTGAACTCAATGAATACTAACTTTGTCCAACTTTCCCTTTGTTAATCAAGTGAGCTCAACACTCTTTCCTACCTAAATTCCTTTGATGCCCAAGTGAGCTTGGTAGACACTGTCATCTATTGAGAGTAAACTAGTGAACACTTGGTAGACAAGGAAAACTATCTTCATTGACTAAGTGAGCTCGGTAAGAATTGTCTATCAATTGATATGACATTTGTGTAACATCAAAGACAACACACAATTAATTGTATCAAACACTAAGAGCTAGGTCAAAAATCTTGAGAGACAAGTTTTATGATATGAAAGTGAAAGAAGGTGAGAATATTGCATATAGCCAAATCAAAGAAGTGGTGAATGTAATTAGATGAGTTGAAGGAAAAATCAGTGATGAAACTATGATCAACAAGGTACTAATATCTTTACTTCTTATTTATGCTATTAGATTTTTTGCAATACAAGAATCAAGATGTAGTCTTGGCAATGTTCTAACCTTGGATAGTCTAATTGGAAGACTTATTGCTTTTGAATTGTCAAATTTTGATAATTTTACTGCCCCTATTATTGAATCTTCTTTCAAGTCACAATTTGTTCTACATAAGTCTAAGAAAAAGAAAGGATAGTATGAGGACAATGATTTTGAATCATCTAATGATGATCTTGAGGAGCTTGAAGCATTAATGGCTAGAAGGTTACCCAAAGGCAAATGAAAATTCAAAGTTAAACTTGCTATAATCTTTTTTTCATGCAATAAAGTTGGCCATATTCCCACAAGATGTCCTAAAAGGGATGACAAGGATGAATGTAAAGAAAGAAAGTATAAAGAAAAAAGAGATGGAAGAGAAAAAAAAGGATACAAAGACTAAAAGGGAAAAGGTAAGAAATCTTGTTACATTGTTGGAGAAGAAACTAATAGTGATTCTGATAGTCATGATGAAGAAGTTGTTAATGTTGAAATGAAAGATGATTCTGATGAAGATGATAAAACTACACTTATTTCTTATGTTAGTAAAGATGATATATGGACAATTGATTGTAGTTGCTCACATCACATGACTAGTGATAGAAGTAAGTTTGAAACTTTAGAACATTAGAAAGGAAGCTATGTTATGTTTGGTAATGATGCACCATGTCTTGTCAAAGGTAAAGGATTGATAAGATTTCCTAATAAAATCATATGTGATAATTCTTATGGGTTGAAGGATTGAATTAAAATTTGTTGAGTGTTTCACAATTAAATAGTTTAGATTATAGAGTTGAATTTCAACACAAGAAAGTCACAATCTACAATGGCTCAGAAGAACTTATTAGAAGTGGAGAAGAAACAAGAGGTAACTTGTTCTATCTAGACCTATTTGATGACACATGATTTTTCACAATATGAAGATATTTGGTTATGACATAAGAGGCTATGTCATGTCAACTTTGACTATTTGGTAAGCATTAGTAAGTTGAAAAGAGTTAGAGGATTAACAAGATTGAAGAAATCGAATAATGTAATTTGTAAACAATGTCAATTGAGTAAAATGATAAAGACTAATTTCAAGAGCAAGACCTATTCATATAATAATATATTGGAGTGTAGATCTATTGTGGTGAAAAATACTTTATTATATTTGTTGATGATTACTCTAGAATAATGATTGTAATGTTTCTTAAAGAAAAATGTGATGCATTTCAATTGTTTAAGTGGTATTTGGCTAGAGCTGAAAAGGAAGCATGTAAAATCTTGAAGTGTCTAAGATCTAATAGAGGAGGTGAATATATATCTAAGGATTTTAACATATTCTACAATGATAGAGGAATCAAGAGACAAATGTCTATATCAAGGACCCCTCCATAAAATGGTATAGCTGAAAGGAAGAATAGATCAATCATGGACTATACTACGACATTGATGATTGAGAACAATGTTGCACAAAAGTATTGAAGAGAAGCTATAAGTAAAAATTTTTATACTTTGAACTAAGTACAAGTCAAGAAAGGTAAAAATGGTATACCTTTTGAGTTATGGTATGGATATGCACCTAATGTGAAGCATTTCAAAGTATTTGGAAGAAAATGTTTTATATTGAAAGGCAATAGACATGGAAAACTTGATGCTAAAAGTGATGAAGTCATATTCCTAAGATAATCCACTAAAATAAAAATATACAAATGTTTGAATTCTAGCACTTAAAAAGTTGTGGAAAGTGCAAATGTTAGAGTTGATGAATATGTAGAGAAAAATCAAGTTGAATGCAACTAGGAACTTGAAGACTATAATAATTTTGTATATTTCTATAAAGGAGAGCCTAGTACCTTACCAAAGCCTAAAAAAAAAGATGCCAATTTACAACAACAGATTGTTGAGCATCAGGTAGTTGGAGTCAAGTGTCAAGAAGTAATTTCCAAACAATCAGAAGTAGAAGCATAGATACATGAAGTACTACTTGAAGTGACTAGGCAAGGTGAACCTAATGAACTACTACAAGAAGGAAGAAGAGAAGAAAATGTGATAGAAAAATATGTAAGAAGAAATCATACACCAAATCAAATCATTGGAGACAAGGATTCATGAGTTATAACAAGAAGAAGAATGAGGAGTGATACATGCTTATTGTGTGAGTATGATCCTAGATTAGTCAAGGATGCACTTGTGATGAAGATTAGATTGTGGCTATGAACACAAAGATTGAACAAATAGAGAGGAACGCGACCTAGACATTGGTACCTAGACCAAAGGACAAGAATAATATTGGTACGAAGTGGATATTCAAAAACAAGATGAATGAGAAAGGCGAAGTCACAATAAATAAAGAAAGACTAGTTTGTAAGGAATATGCACAAGAAAAAGGAGTTGCCTATCAGGATAAATTTGCTCTAGTTGTAAGGTTAGAAGGAGTGAAAAATTTACTTGCATATGCCACTTACAAAGGATTCAAAGTGTATCAAATAGATGTCAAATTTGTGAATAGAATAGTGGAAGAAGAAGTCTACATTGAACAACCCGAAGGATTTGTTGATACAAGAAAGAAGAATATGGTATGTAAGCTACATAAAGAACTATATGGATTGAAACAAGCTCCTAAAACATGGTATGAAATGTTGCACACATATTTGGTGAAGATTGGTTTTGCAAGAACTAATGATAATGGTAATTTAAACTTGAAGACTAAATTTGGAAAATGGATACTATTAGCTAAGATATTTGTGGATGATATCATATTTGGAGGACAAGATTCATTGTTTCAATCATTTTCTAATGAAATGAATAAAGGGTTTGAGATGTCTATGTTTGGAGAGATTAAATTCTTTGTTGGTTTGCAAGTGTATTAAATGAAGAAGGGTATATACATTACACAATCCAAGTACATTAAGGAGATATTGAAGACCTTTAGAATGGAAGAATCAATACTAGTTAGTACACCTATGGCTACTGGACATAAAATTTCAAAGAGTAATGACACTATAGTGAATCAAACCTTGTATAGATCAATGATAGGAAAGCTACAATATGTTGTTCACAATAGACTAGATATTGCATTAGTTGTTGAGATTGTTGCTAGATTTTTTGAAAATCCTAAGGAGAATCACATGATGGCCATACAAAGGATACTCAGATACCTGAAAGGAACATAGGACTATGGACTGAATTACAAAAAAAATGACAAGTTTGAATTGAAAGTGTACACTGATGCAACTTAGGTTAGAAATGTTGATGACAAAAAGAGTACAAGTGGTGGAGCTTTCCTTCTAGGAAACAAGTTAGTTTCATGGATAAGCAAGAAACAAAACTTCATTTCTCAATCTACAATAGAAGATGAATATGTCTAAGCAGAAGTTAATTTTTTTTACAATAGTTTGGATCAAGAAATTAGTAAAAGGAATGAAGGAAGACATCACTAAACCTGTTATCATATTTTGTGATAACAAAAGTGCTATAAATTTTTTTAAGAATCCTATGATGCACACATAGACCAAGAACATTTCTATCAAATATTGTTACTTGAGAGAGTTGGTACAAGACAAAGAAGTGAGATTGGAGTATGTTAGTACAAAGGATTAGTTAGCTAATATTTCCACAAAAGCTTTACCTAAGGATGCTCATGAATATTTAAGAGGTAAATTAGGGGTGATTCCCCTAATTGAGGCTACCTAACCTAGAGATGGAGCATTGTATCAGATGTTTTGATTAGAATATCTCACAACTTGATGCCAAGGGTTTACAGTTTAGGAGCTCCCTTAAGCTAGGAGTAGATAAGAACAAGATGTTGAACCAGTCATAAGTAAGATGAAAAAGGGAGAATCTAGTTCAAAGAGTTGACATAGAGTTATCTACATGATAAAGATGTATGAGATATATATTAAGGCATCTTTGGCATTGTTGTTAAAGAGGGAGAGTTTATACAGTTACCATGGGAAGCATGAGTCAAGGGAGTAGTTATAAGTTATACATAAAATAGGGAGAGTATAAGCAAGAGAGTTGATGATTTGATATGATAGAGGGAGCTGTTAAAATTATTTCTACAATTGGTGTCTAGAGGTGTTGCATATCAGAGCTACAAAAATGACCATTAGAATGAAACTAAAAGATAAAATCAAGAGATTATTGGAGATGAGAATCAAAATGAAACTAAGGATATTAATGAAGATATGTTACCAAACACAAAGGAAATGAATTTTTGGGTTGTGTGGTAACTTGAGGTATTGTCAACAATGCCAAATAGGGAGATTGCTGGAAACTACAATTGGAATAATTGTTATGTTGTCTTTGATGTCAACCTTGCTAGTGAGATAGTTTCTACCTAAGTAGAGACATATATCATTTGATTGATGAGAAGGATTTGAAAAGAAGTGACCAGTATAAGCTAAGAAAATATAGTGTTGTTTGAACATCAATAAATACTAAGTATCAAAAAAGTTTGATTGAGCAAAGACAAAGTATGCTGAGAAAGACAATTAGTATTGATCGAGGCTGAGGAACACTATATCAATCAAGTGTTAGGATTTGATAGTTTGTGAAGGAATTCAAATCTAGCTGACATAGTCGAGTTTTTGGATTGGTCAAAGCATATGAAGGATAATTATAGATTAGAAGGAGCATTTAATGCATGGTAAACCATGTTTGAGCATTCCTAGCATGGATTCAAAGAGAAGCTTGGAGAAATATCTAGAAGGAGAAGGATGAAATGAAATGATGGAAGGATTTAATGCATTTGAGCTAACCCTAAGATCAAAGCTATCAACTTAAGGAGCCATACAAATAACCTAGAGAGGTTAAGTAGTTGTTGATTCTTTTGATTGGAAAACTTGAGTAGAAGGTTGTGAAGAGTTGAGGAGAGGTCAAGTGTGATTACTTGAAGGATTTCCAAGAAAATTAGTGATGGAGATATTAATAAAGGAAAGTCATTAGATTAGGAGATGAGCTACATTGTGATCTGTATTTGCAAAGTGAATTGAACTCATTAGATCAACCCATTGTTACTTTCCAACCATTGTATCAATTAAACTCCTTTAACCAAGATTGACTCTAATAGTCATTTGTAAATTCTTTAATTAAGGTGACATTCTAATGGCATATTTTTAAGCCCTTTCACTAGGCCACTACTAGTAGGGTGATTAAATCCTTTAATCAAGTCACACCTAATAGTGTGTATTGTAACCTTTACTAGGGTTAGCTCTTGATTGAGCTCACTTCAGAAGAGTGAAAAGTTGGTAGGATGGTACTGGTGGTTTTTCCCAAATTGAGTTTCCATATTAAATCTTGATGTTAACTTGTGTGAATGCCATTTGATGTGTTTTATAGCTTAATGTTTTATATTCTATAAGTAGGTTACTTTTGGGATAGTAAACTACAAGTTTATGTTAGTGATAAGTTATTATAGAGACTGAGTGGACTAATTAATAAATTTGAATTGTTAAAAGTGGTAAAAATATATTTTGAACATATGGAACTAAAGACAACTAATTCACCTCCCCCTCTCAGTTATTCTAAAATTGTTCTAACAATAGTAGGTCTCAAACAACTTTGGAACTCAAAATAAATTCTAAAGGAATTTCATTTTTGTCCATCTCAAGTACTAAAACTTTCAAAGACCATAACTTGTCACAAGTTGTCCTAATTTGCTATTATGACCCCATTATGGAAATGACATGAACTACTATACAACACCTAAGTCATGGAATATCCGTTCAACTGAAGTTTGACCCCATTTTTGGAGCCTCGAAAGCCTCAAAATTTGAGTTCAAAGTTTGTGTATCCTACTACCAATACCATTTTTTTTCAATATATTTGAAATTAGACTTGATCTTGTAACGAAAATTTAATAGTAGGATGATATCCAAAGTGAACCTCCAGGGAAAAAATAAAAATATTCTAAGCTCTAATGAAGAAAGAAACTAAATAATAACTCTACACCAAGGTTGCTCTTATGGAAGAAAGAAACCAAATTACTATTTTTTGGTAATACAAGATTACCCTTACACCCAAGATGCTCCCACATCAAACAAACAAGGTAATTTGAGAAGTTATCCATTTACATATTAGATATTCAAAGGAAAACCAAGATTGTTAACCTTAGGGTTTTAAATGAGTTTGATTACTCTCCTATATAGGACACTTTGATCATTTCTTTTTTTGTAAGTACATCAAGATTATGTGTAGTATATCACTTTAAATTACTCATCTCACTTATTATCCTTTATTGCAATGCTATTCAAAGATGGAAAGTATAGATATTGTGAATAAACTTTTTAAATTCCTTTATGGATTTTGATGGTTGGTCTATGGGTGAGGCCTTTTTAGTCCCACATGGTAACTTGCTTGGTAAAGTATATTTCTAATACATCATGCTATATTTCCCAATGCCATTCTATGTGTTTTTATTTATTCCCATTCCTGCTAGGTATTATTCACTCCCACCTATCTTTTCCCTCTTTCCAAATATGGAATACTATCCAAGTAATTTTAGAATTTGATAACCATTTGTTGAGTGGGAAAGGCTATTCAAGGACCCCATATT
This sequence comes from Cupressus sempervirens, assembly GCA_028749045.1. Lineage (NCBI taxonomy): Eukaryota > Viridiplantae > Streptophyta > Pinopsida > Cupressales > Cupressaceae > Cupressus > Cupressus sempervirens. The sequence continues at coordinate 801,452,045 of CM053783.1, read as the reverse complement.
AGACTCCTAACTAGCTTAGGTGTTTATATTCTAATTTCTAGTATGTTTTAGTGCTATAAAATACATTATTTGGGAGGAAGTGCTTGCTCCATTTGAAAAAAAGTTTCATAACTTGTCTATGCACATTTCCTTTGAGTTTACATAATAGTTCATGAATTTTTTTACTATTAGTTGGATTATATGAAAGATTTTAGATACATTTATTGTATCCCATATGATATGAGCATTCTACTTTTGATTATAGCTTCTCTTTCTTTCTTTCCACTATATTAGGTTTAGCTAGGAGCCACAAACTATGTAATCTTTTGTATTCGATAGGGATTGAGGGTTTTCTTTCTAGTTCTTTCCCTAATGAACCTTGAACTAGTGTTATTTATTAATATATTAGTGGCTTACCACTTACACTAAAAAAGAAGAAGATGGTTAGCCTCCTCCCTTGACAACCATGATGCATCTTCAATATGTCTTCCTTTCTATTTGACAAAATATTCATTATATGTCCTATTTCTTGTTCTCCTACCAATAGGACTATGAAAAAAATATTCAATATCCTTTTTAGATGAAGTAGTTTCTACAATATTCTATTATTCTTTTGTGACCTCATCTTTAACACCCCCTTCACAATACTCTTTCATATCTAAAAAGTGGAACACTGGTCAAATATTCATTTCACTCAACAATTCTAATTCATAGGCATTTCTTGAATCATTCTTCTACAATATATTGTTGTTGGAATTATAAGTGGGAAGAGAGTAAAATTTTGAGGGGAGGTGGGGGGGGGTGGAGGGGTGCTAAATTAGGAGTTTAAACTTGGACCCATAAAACTTTCATCATTCATACATCATATGCATTAATATACTGAAAAAACATGTAAAGCATATGCATCAATAATGTAAACATGTAATCAAACACACACATAACACCGCATATGATTACCCATAAACCCTCCAAGTGAGAAGGTAAAACTAGGGTGGGGATGACACTCCAAAATCTTCACTACTACAGCAATAAATTTATTACTAGGCTCCCCTTTTTTAATTTATTCCTTTCTTTTATTGTCTACTCTCCCTTTGTTCATACTCCCCCATGGTATATGTTTTCATTTTCTTTATCTCCCTTTCTATATTTCTCCGCTTTTCTTTATCTCTCCCCCTTTTTTTACAATTATGTCAAATGGCCTATACACATATAGTGTGTTTGTCCAAAAAGGATTTATGGACTTCCATTATGATTTTAAGAGCTACATCCCAATTGTCACATGCAACATCTAATGACTTGATCTAGATAGCAAGCTTGGCAGAAAGATGCACTAGGCCATCTAAGGTAGAAAGATTGGGGTCTTTCTTTGGTAGAGTCTCAGCATAACCTAGTTCCTTGTGTAGTATTTCCATGTGTGGGGTAAGGGATGCCCATACACATGTCAATTTGGCTCTTATGCTAGCCTCTTCTACTATTAACACAACTAATTGACTTTGTGTCTAAAGCAATGTATGAAAATGCTTCTCACTTTGAGCAAGGTTTTGAGGTAGCCTTGTACTTGATATGTTGAGATTTCTCTCTAGGCTTAGAATATGATGTTTGGTTTCTTGGGTGAAGAGTGTAGGGTCACACAATTTGGTGTACAATGAGATTATATTCTCAAGTACCTTCTTTGCATCCTCAACCTTTGTATCCAATGCAACTTGAGTGAGTGCTATATCACCATATATCTTTTCATTTACCTTGCTCTAGAATTTCTTTTCAGCCCATTCTAAGAGTTTAGCATTAGTATCAATGTCTTCATTATTGACCTTTTTGCCTATATTTGATAATTGTTCTAGTAGTGGCTTGGTCTCTTTAGGAGTTGGTAGATTAAATGCATCCAAAAAGATGTCTTTAATGTCTTCAAGTGCTTACTTATGCTTGTGTTCTCTCCTAAGCATTTCTTGATGATTTTTCTTCTCTAAGGTTTTTTGCAAAATGCATATTTCATCTAATGTCATTGCATCATAATCAAATTTTGGTATAACTATCTCTTCATCAAGAGTGATATCTCCATAGTGAATTACCTTTTCAACTTTTGAAGAGCTAGATCTTAGCACTAAGATTTGCAATGGTATAGCTTCTGTGCTCAGCTTTTGAAGAGTCTGTGTAGGTGGAGTGCCAAATGTTGGTAGAGTTACCAATGCTTGGATGAATTCTTGCTCCTTTACCTTAGGTGTCTACTCACTCTCTTCAAATTTTCTCATGTCTATTACAATGACATGACTAGCACCTTGTCCTTGTGCTTTAGGTACAGATGAATCTATCTGTCCTACTTCTTGTTGCCCAATAGTAATGCCTTTTTCTTCTATGATTTGCTTCTGCTCAACTGTGTCTATTTTTAACAAGTGTATCAAGCTTAGTATATGTATCTACTATTTTTTGAGTCAAAGGTTGTACTTGAGTAACTAAAAAGATGGTAGAAGGTGGTTCTTGTAGATTCACCTTGTCCCTTGTGACATCAATTATTACCCTTTGGAGCTCATCTATACTGACCAAAACTAGATTTTCACATAGCCCGGCTTGTAGTGTAGATTGGTCCAATATCTTCTTCAAGTTTTCTATAGTCAAGGGATTGATATTTTGAGCTGAAAGATTAGAGACATCCTTAACAATAATAGTTTTAGTAGACTTGACTGTGTCATGTGGCAAACCAACACTTGACATTTGTGTGTCTTTCACACTTTGTTCATCTTGCTATTGTTCAACTGTTGCCTTGTCATCAATTTGTTTTTCAGTTTCCTCCCCAACTGTTTCATCTTTCTTATCATCATTTTCCTTGTCATCATCTTTGTCATCTTCATCCTTATCATCATCTTTACCCTCAAAAGGGTCAACTTCTCATTGTTTCACAATGGTCAACCCATAGATAAATTTCCATATTTGGGTTGATTTCTTGACCACATCTTTAATATTATTTTGAAGAATGCTAAATGCTCTATATATATATGTAAACCTAACTCCATATTTCTTATTTGCCTTAGCAATCTTCCCTTTTGTTAGTTTTGGCATTACTTGGGCTAAAGTGGTTTTCCTTATTTGTTTTTCCAAATTTAAACAATAATGCCATTTTTTCTCAACTAAGTCATATACTTTCTTGGGTACTAAGTTGGAAAATTCTAATGGTGTTGTCTTAAATTTTGACACCATTGCTTATAGGGCTTCTTCCACTAGATTTTTCTCCTCTTTTCCCAAATCATCAAAATTTACATGTCTAAATCCAGATAAATCTACATTATTCTTGACATTTTCACACAAATTTTCAATATCAGAGAGTGGTTTGTGACTTACCACTTTGAATTGGCTTATATCATCTGATTCAGTCCTTTCTTCATCTTAATCAGGGTGTGTAACATATTTTCTTCTTTGCTTCTTTTGCACTTTGCTACCTTGCTCTATTTTCTTAGACTTCTCCTTGGCCTTCTATGTTGTTGATCGTGTGTTGGCTTTGGTGGTAGGTGTTGTTGGCTTGGCTTGGCTAGGTTTGGCAATTTTCTTTTCTTTAGCCACTAGCTATATCTGAGCCTTTCTCTTCTTTATCTTGGCATATGTAGGTGCTTCCTTGGCTTCTTCTCCCTTGACACCTTCTATTTCCTCCTCTTCCTTATCCTCTCCCATGCCTTGAGTTAATCCAAGAGGTTCTTGTGCTTATTCTTTTTCTTCCTCTTCATCCTCTTCATCTTCATCCTCTTCCTCATTTGTACCTTCTCCAAATTTGGCCTTTAGTTTCTTGACTAGCTTATCTTTCTTCTTGAGTGTGGAGGTAACTTTCAACTCCATGGTAATCTTTGATTTTACCATTTCATAGTTGCCAAATACCTTTTTACTTTTGTTTACTTCCTTTGACAGGAGTGTTGTGATGGCTATTGAAGCTTCATCAACATTGATTTCATACCCAAGTGGCCTTAACCATCTGACCCTTGGTGTGGTAGCTTGTACAAAGGTGTAATCAATATAAAAAAGAAAGCATATATCATTATAATGTTGCTCAACCAATGAAATAGGTAACCTCATTCTTTCCTTCATTGATTTCTTAAAGTCTTCAAAATAACTTGTCATCAATGATTCAAAATTTTCTCCCATCGGTTCAATGAATTCATTAATCTGCATTGCTATTGACCTATTTGTTTTCCAATTGATGGTACCAAAAGAGGAAAATGTATTCTGCACATAAAATAACATACAAACTAGAATTGGACCAAATTTGCATTGAGCATTCTTGGTCTTCTTGATTGCTCAAAGGTTTTCTATCAGTTGTAATTGAAGTTTAGCCAGATCAGTATGATCTTTCTTTGCAATTTTGTAACTAACATCCATAGTAATACATGGTACACTATTCAATCTACTATATTGATAGAATTTATGAGAAATTACCCTTATAACAAAGTTCAACAATGGATCAACAATAGTATCTATTGTCATGCCTCTTTTATTCCATTTTGCTCTAGTGTTTTCTTTATTACTTCCTTGAAATCACTCCTCAAAGTGTTGGGCTGATCTAGGGTTGGGTGGCCAATAACCCTATGAATTATTCTTTTGGTAATCATAATTGGTCCACCCTCCAGCCATAAAGATCCATCATGTATTCGGCTCAACACAATTCTAATCCATTCAATTTTAAATACACTAGGAAAATATAGGGCATGCGTTAAACCCTTCTTCTCAATGATTTTATTGTCTTCCTTTAGAACACCATTTTCACATGACCTATCATATGCTTCTCTAATTTCTAAGTCCTCAATCCTACCAATTTTACAATTATAACATCTCCTTACATCTTGCACCATTGTAACATTTGACGAGATCATTGATAAAGTGCTAGAAGGTTCCTATTTGTAAGTTATATAATGAATGGACTTAAATATAGGTTTTTTGACTTCATTACTAACAAGTTGAACATTCAAAACCTCTTTCCCTTCTGCATTTTTTGACTAGATTGCATTCTATTAAACTAGGGTTTTTGCAAAGTAAAACTGCATAGCTCGGCTTATGATAAGTACCTTGTAAAATATGTATGCTAATGTGAGATCATTATTGGATTATTTATAAATGCCTTGAACAATTTTTTGAATCACCTTTCACTCTACTTACTCTTACTTGAATTTGAAATGATGAATAATGAGTAAAATTGATCATATATCCTTCAAAAACCTCTACATTTAATGCTTAGTGCTTATACAATTGTAAGCTCGACATCAACTCAATTTCAAAATCATTTGACATCCTTTGATATTTCCATCACTTAGAAGCTACTATAAGCTCAACATAGACTAGATAGTCCTACAACTTGGCATCAACTAGTCTTCCACTCAACATATATAGAAAACTTTTCATACTTGAAAAACTCACGAAAAATTTAAACATTTAACTTGAGTTTACAACAACATCTTGTATCTTTATTCATGCTAATATAGTCTTTTCAGTACTATCTCCTTTGGAACTGATATATGATATAACACTTGAGTATCAGTCCCACATACCTCTTGATTGTCTAGTTTGATGAGGTTGATCACTTGACCCATTGGATGAAGTGACCCCTTCTCTATTTGATGTGATGCAATCATATTTTATTTTCCATGTCTTGTTTATCTCATCTTTGATGTGTTGAACATCTACCTTGCCTTTGCCTTTATCAAATTCACAACTTGGTGCCTTTGACCTAGTTGGACAATGTTTTATGATATAACCTATTTTCAAATAGCTAAAACATGTAGTTTGACTTAACCACCTTTTGTAGTTACCACTTAAGTGTGTTCTAATACAGTTATCAGGGATATGTCCATATTCCTTATAATAGTGATAGCTATATCTTATATTGTAATCCCAATTATAAAAAGTTCCATTGTTGCTCACCTTTGTTGGCTTGTTTGATGACTGCATGGATTTGGATTTGCATTCAAAGACTCTATGTCCATACTTCTGATAGTTGTAACAATATTATTCAAATCTTTGTGTGTTCATGGTCCTAGTTCTACATTCATGTGCTTGATGACCCATTTTGTTGCACTTATGGCAATGAGTCATATTCTTAGGTTTGACATTCTAATTTTCATTCTTTCTCCTATACACATTAGCAATATATCCTTTCTTACCACAGTTATGACAAGTAGGTTTGGAGTTCTTACCTTTAATGTTCCTCTCTTTAGTGACTTTATATGATTCTCCTTCTTCAGTGCTTGTGTATCCCAATCTTGATGTATCTTTGTTTGATCTAGGGGATTCTTAGTAATTTCTCAAAGTATTTGATGGCTTCATTTGGCTTGTTGAGACTTTCAACAAATTCCTTTTATCTTTTTAGGTCACTTTGCAGTTGTTCATTTTGCAACTCTAATGCAATTATCTCAATGTCTTTGACATTCAATTCATAGTTGGCATTTATCATTTGACTTAGAGTATCTAATTTCATGTTGGAGATCTTAGTTAGCTCTATTGACTTCTCTTCCAATCTGTTTGCCATAATTCTTTTTCCTTCTTCAATCATGGATTTTTCTTCCATGGCTTTCTTCTTCTGTTCAATCATCTCAAATAGTAGTATAGCTTGTGATTCTTACTCTAACTTGAGATTTCTAATTTCCTCATCTTGGATTCTATTCTTTTCCATTAGATCTACAACTACTACATTAAACTCATTAGTGTTACCATATGGAAATAGCTTGGTGGTGTCTATCTCTTTGTATAGTGTGACATTCTCTGCAATAGCAATATCTTTCCTTCTCTTCAATGATTTCTTTGGTTCTTCTCTTGCCTCATTCAATTGATATAGTATGAGATGTATTTCAATCTCTTGGTTCTCAATAGTCTTTCCTGGCTAGTAGACTTCCATTTCAAGATCTTTCCTCTAAGCTACAAAGCTTCTTTTTCAAAGAACAAGGCTTTGATACCAATTGTTGGAATTACAAGTGGGAAGAGAGAAAACTTTTTTTTTTTGGGGGGGGGGAGGGGGGTGGGGGGAGGGGTGAATCAGGAGTTTAAAATTGGACCCATAAAAATTTAATCATTCATACATCACATGCATTAATATACTAAAATAACATGTAAAGCATATGCATCAATCATGTAAACATGTAATCAAACAAACATATAACACCAGATATGATTACCGAGAAACCCTCCAAGTGAGAAGGTAAAATTGGGGTGGGAATGACACCCACAAATCTTCACTACTATAGTAATAAAGTGTATGCAATGAAGGTTACAATGATTTGACTACAAATCATAGTTTGCCCTTTGAAAGGCCTGCCCTGTTAAAGGCTTACAAAGACTGTTAAGTCCCACCTTGTTAGAGGATTTCAACACCCTATAAGAAATGTGCCTGGTTAGAGGACTTCAACTTATAATTAAGTAAGCACCCTATTAAAGGATTTCATATAGCCTATTAGGACTACTCTATTAAGAGATTTAATTGAAATCACCTGTTAAAATTTCTCACCATAGGTCATATGGTTGGTACTTGCTTGCCTAATAATAGACCACCTCTACACAATCTCTGATTGATCCTTCATGATCTAATGAATCAATGTTGTATTCTTCTCTATCCTCTATTCTTCACTAATCGATTCTATAATTCACTCTTAATACTAAGTCACCTTGAATGCTCTGCAAACTATCTTTTTCACTCTTCCAATTTGATCATTCACCCCTTGTACATATTTAAGAATTGAGGGTTTCATCCTCCTTAAGAAGACTTTGGTTGCTTAGGATTAGGTATGAATCTACAACTAAGATTCATCCATTTTGCCACTTAAACCTTCCCATTTTCTGATTGGCTGCATTTAATTACATAGGGAATCCAAATATAGATTTTTTCTTATCTCCAAAAGATCATAATCTATCCTTAAGTCAACTTAGAAATGGTTTTCATAGTTTTTTGTGCCATTACAAATAAATATGTCAATTTTTTTTTACTTGGCATATGAAGTCTCTAATGCTCGACATACATTGTATTACTACTTCTGACTCAACACCTATACTGCTCAGCATCCACTATTTACTCGGCACTTGAATCACTCCACATGATCTATTTTCTTGGCACTTGAGTTAATCAACACATGAGTGACTCAACACTCATTGCAACTTAGTAGGGTCTAACATTCACATGTGCTCGACATGTATTACTAGTTCAACAAGATCTAAGTAAATGGTTTAAGTGTGTTGAAACTCATTTGTCAAAACCAATCTGAGGTCAACAATTGCATGGTCCAAACTTCTTCATATTCCACTTATTATATATTCCTACAGTAAATATCTGCTTCCTCAAATAAACCATGACCTCATCTCCAATTAGAAATTCCTTACGCCTCCTTTTTTCATTTTTGTTAGTCTCTTACTATGTATTCATTTTAGTAATGTACTTTCTCACTTCCTCATGTAATTTTTTCAATTTTTCTACAAAGCCTTCAACTTCACTAGTACTAGTCTCCCCTTCACCCAACTTCCTTAATCTAGAATAACTTATGGGAATTTTTCCATATACTATCTGTAGATGGTGAATTTGTGTATTCATGAGACTTTAGAGTAGAGTGCAAATAAAATGATAACAAACTAATCCAAACTCAAGAAATCATTACCAAATAGAGACTATATGAATGTCCCATGTTTTCCTAACTATAACTGCTATGATTTCTCTCAAACCAACATCTCAGGGACAGTTCTAGAACAAGAGTGTGCCATGAATGCAGATCTACAAAGATGTATGCAAGATCTATGTGATATTGCAAGTTATATGAGTATGCTAAACCTAGAATGCCATGCTATGAGTATGTAATAGACTAAACATGTGCTAAATGATGCTAAATAACATGAAAAGAATGCTAAAATACTATCAAAATCACATGAAATTACTATAATAATATTAAAAGATGATAACTCTAAATGTGCCTATAGTGCAAATGCCTAAAACTTGGGTCCCTTTTCTCTTGAATTCTCCTCTTATTTATACAATTTTAGAAGGGTTGGGGTAAGAATCAGGGTTTCACTTTTGATAAGAGGTAATGGTGAAACTGTAAATATCTCATAAGGTATCAAGAGGAAGAGTCCAACAGACTTAGTTTGTGAGGATAAAATGAAGATTTTTCCAATTCTTTTAAATGTAAAAGGAGGATTTTCACTTTTGTGAGGATAAATGGATTTATTGATTTAATAAAAGTTCCATTTATTTTCAACTTTTTGTCTTTTCCTTTTTCCTTTTTTAAAAAAATTTCCTTTTATGATTTTGAATTATTTTTCTCCTCTATTTAAAGTTGAATTAGGTCCTTTTGATTTGGTAGATGATTTGATTGATTAATGAGCTAATGTAATGATTGATTTGAAAGTCTATCAATTTTACCTTTAATTTTGCGTTGTTTGATCAAAATTGCATTATTTTAGGTCTTTGCCAATTTTTGGGTGTCTACAAATACACCTCTTTGAGCTAATATGCAAAGCATATTAGTTCAAAGATTGTCTTGATTCTTTGATTTTAGGTTAACTTATGATGATTGAATGTCTGATTGAATATGTTTTGATTTTTTGAGGTTGGGATGATATTTGATTATCGATAATTGATGCCTAATTGTCATTAATTTTTCTGATTCAATGTTTTGATATTGAAATGTTTTTCTTGGATGCCCTAGTTTTCTTTGATTTGATGTTTAAAATTTTGCATGGGGTAGGATGTTTTTGATATTTCAAAAATTTTGATGCCCTGATTTGATATGGATATACTGGCCCCTCAAAAATGAAATTAGAAAATTTGATGAATAAAAATATTGAGAGTCTAATTTTATTTCTAAAATATTGGATAGGAAATTTGGAATGAATGTTGCATAGATTACATTTGATTAAAACCATGTTTGAGAAAATTTGGATCAAAATATCATAAAGGGGCTTATATGGTTTGAAAATATTATAAAATTCCCTAAAGGGTGTTAAATAGGTCAACAAACCATTTTCACCTTTCATTTTCACATTCCCCTTTTGTGATTGTGACTTGGAGCTTTGGACTGTCCCATTGTGTGAGCATAGGTTTGAGTAGGGTCATCAATACAAGTGGCCAGTCAACTACAGTCCTCCAGTAAGTCATCTAGATCCTTTATTTTAAAGATTTTTAGATGTTTACATGTGTTTTTTTCACTTTTTGCATGGAATGTCCTTGTGAATGTTGCATTATAATTGTTTTAGCACATTCAATGTGTTATGTAGTGCTTTTGCTTTCTTTTAGCACATTTAAATGATTAAGTAGCACATTTGCAAGCCTAAATGGTGCATTGAAACCCTAGGTTAGCACTAAAATTACACATTTGTTGCTAAAATAGTGCATCCATAGGTTTTTATAGTGCTTTTGACTATTTTATCGCATTTAAGGTATCTGGTAGTGCATGCAAATCATGGAACAACACATATGATATTGTAGGTTTTGTTTAGGAAATTATCTTGGCAAAAGTGTATTTTTTCATGCATATGACTATTCTCGTAGCAATTTTTCCTAAGATAGTGCTTTTTCTTAGTGGAATAACACACATAAACCATGTAGTAGTGTATTTATATGCCATAGCACATTCACATATTTCTATAGCATTTCTGTTGAGTTATATAGTGCATACACGCATTATAGTGCAAATATTGAATTGCATGATACATATGATGCATACAATTGGAAAAACAAAAGTTATAGTGCATTTAAGCTCTATAATAGCACTTATAAGGATCAAAATAGTGCAAAGATGTTATGTAGTATCAACTAAGCACCAAAAGCGGAATCATGAGTCTATTTGATGGCAAGTTTTCATAATAGGTTGTAATAACCCCAACAGGTTATAACTTCTTCAAACACCAAAAATCTTTATACTTCAGTGGTTTGACATTTCTTCAAACACTTTGCAAGCAACTTTTGATACCACTGTAATGACCCTGCTCAAATTCGACCTTAAAATGCTGATTGAAGGCTCGAATAATTTTGTCAAACACTTTGCATACAAGGGGTCATATGACTGATATAAATTTTTAGATTGCTGCAATAACTCTTGTTTCAATTTGCATCGAAGAGAATGCTTACAAAAGACTCCAGATTGTCTAAACAACAACCTAACATGAATGTGCAACTAATTTTGGCAATATGCAATACAAATATGTGACTTAAACAACTTGCAATATGTAGCTACAACAATTAGTAATTATGACAAATACTTTGGATGCAACCTAGGATGATATTATTCACTTACAACCAAGTGGCATTAATATAGACACTTAGTATGCAAAATTATAACATTATTTATGCCAAAAAGAGAACTTACAGCCAATTGACATTTTGTCAAACAATTGGCATGCAAACTAATAAGTTGATCATCAAACTCTAGGTTTGCAATATAGATAGTCTAAAAATTACAATGCTCTTTCAATTGCAAAATCCTAGCCTTCCTTTGATACCAATAATGCCAAATGGTAAACAAAGACAAGTACAATGTGAAAATAGTGAAGTGCTGAAGCTATATTTTGTACTCAGCTGAAAATCTAGATTTCTCAGAAAATATGCTAAATGAGAAGTGAAGAACTTGATTATAGATGGCTGTAATAATTTTCTACAATGCTACCCCTTTTGCTTTGCTTTTTTCCAATTTGCTTTATTCCACTTTCTTTTTTCGGATTTGCTTTTTTCATTTTTGCTTTTTCAAACTGCTTTTTCGGATTGCTTTTTTCAGAGCTGCTTTTTCGGATTGCTTTTTTCGCCTGCTTTTTTTGGTTATGCTTTAAAATGGCTTCCTCTAATTTTGACCCTGCTAAAAATGCCTCCTGAAATGCTGAAATGCTGAAAATGGCCTTAGGCTCAATGATGCCCTAGCTGAAGTGACTAAATTATCACCTCCAAATGTGCAACCCTTTAGAAGATATTTCACTTCCTCAGTTATGCAAATCCAAGGGAGTTTTCGTTCCCAAAGATCAACTGACTATCTGAAACCACTTGGCTCCACAATAGACTATGTGACTAAATCACAATTTGATGTCAAGAGAGAAAATAAACAACTAGATGATCAGAATGAAGCTCGGGGTGCCTATTTATTCTTTTTTCTCCACTTTCTCCAGAAACTTCTAGAAAATTATTTTATTTGATCTATTAAGTGACTTTATAAAATATTTTATAATTGAAGTCACTTAATTAAATTAATTAAATATAAAGTTACCTTTTAATATTTATTTATTTGATAACTTTATAAATAATTAACTTAATACCACTTATTTGTTTAATTAAAATAATTAACTAGTCATCCTCATAAATATTCATTATTTTGGACAACCTAATTAATTAAATTAATTAAATCAAATTGCCTCCAAAATGGGGACATGACAGTCGCCCTTCCTGAAATTGCTTGTCCCCAAGCAATTGTTGAACAATAAACCAATCAATCCGCCTGGATCCCAAATTTAGTCATGCACTATAGTACTGTCAATTAACACAAGCTCCTACAATATCCTCTGCAATATAACCAAGAGGAATCTATAATCAAACTGATAATTACAGCTCAACTAAACTCCAAAATCACAACTGCCATAGTCAGAAACCCACGAGACACAAACTCTTAGAACATCAGAAGCCAAGTAAAGTGGACAAATCAAAATGCCAACACAGTAAATACCATCAACACATCCCACTGGCCTATACAGAATGTACAATCCAACTCTGCAACAATGGTGAATGCTCCCGAATGAAATTGTACCAAGTATGGAGAATCCACACACTTTACAACTCTTGCAGTCAATACAACTTTGCAAATCACTGACCACTGTCTCATAAGCATAACTCCCATCCATCGCTGATGGCGAAAAGACATCACAAGATAAACATCAAGAAATGGAACCCAAACCAAATTTGCCTGCCATCAACTCCTCAACACAAGGATCAAATGCTAACTAATGTACATACCCTACAGTATAATGCTGATAAAAAGAACCAACCTTAGTCAACAACTCACCATGAACAAGTGATACAACCCACTGTGATTGATCACTAGCTAAGTTAGGAGATGTCATAACCAAAGGAGTGGAATCAATAACAACAACCATTGAAGCATCACTCCCAAACACTTGCTCTAAGTCATGTATTATAAAGCTATCAACCGTAGGACCTATCGCCATGTCATGCCCATCACAACTCTCATCTTGTGGCATCAAATTGTCCCATAACTGATGACAAGCACTAGGAACCAAAGTACATCTTCGTATCATCATCTCATCAACATGGTCATCAAAGGTAAATTGATGAGCATACCTCATAGTGTAACGTCGATAGAATGTGCCAATCTCAGTTAGTGGCTCAGACTGCAATCCAGATGAAACTAACTACAATTGATCACTAACGAAGCTGGAACTGACTACTACCTCCAAAGACATTGCCAAGGGAGTAGTATCACTAGCAAGAACCATGACAACTTTTGGCTCACCAACATCACACATGATCTTTGATACAACATCTCTAGTCTCCGTGCCATCAGTACTAGAGGCCACCACCATGTCAGGCATACCACAACAATTTGCTGTAGCACCCAACTCAACTGAACCTGTCTCTAGTGGGAACGAACCTGATATGCCAATGTTAGTATCGAGGATGGATGCATCCCCATCTCCACTATCTTTGACAATCTCGACCATGGACATCCTTGGATCATCAAACACCACAGCTTTTGACTGTACAAAATCTGGTAAAGACTGCAGTCATTCTAACTCCATGGTCACCTTAGCCAAATGAAACTGTGACTCCTCAAAAGCTAACTGTTTACTCTAAAGAATCTTAGAAGTCACCTTGAGTTTCTGAGTAAGCTCACCGACCTCATCTTTGTTGGCCAATAATGCTTCGTATGCTGTACTCCCCCACTCCATAAGATAATCTTTGTTGGCTACCAACTGCATATAATTCTATCTTAGAATCCGAATAGCCTCCCATAAAGAGTGGATCTCTGTCAAGGAAAGATAACTACCTCCCTACTCATCACTAGTAGGAGAACCCCATCCATAAACTACTAACAACTGACGAGTAGCATCAAAATGATGGCAAGCGATAGAAATGTCTTGCTCACTAACTCTCAACTGACTAGACACATGATGGCACTGGCTAGACTGTCTCCTAAAAACCTCCTCTGATGCACTATCTAAAGGAGTATCCTCAAAGTTATTGGTCTCTAGAGTATTACCATCCATATCCTGTGAATCAAATCCAAAGCTCATATCAACATACAGAGTATCAAAAACTGTAGCACTGCTATCCAACTCCTCTGTACCAAAAGAAACTGCCAAGGAAACTAAGTCTTCAAAACTGCCCATTGCATCCTTCTAGATGTCATCAATGCCAATATAATCTTGGGACTCATCTGTACATACTGCCAAATATGAAAGATCATCAACACATTCCAGCAAGAATGGTCGACTGGATATATGAACAAAGCCCAACACTGGTGTATAAAAACTAATACCAACATTAGACAAGCTTCTGGCATAAGAAAAGACAACACCATACAATCTGCTAATCAAATCCATGATAGCACCCAAACAATCACTACTACCAAAAAGTGTTAAAGATCTCCAATCAACTGAATCCCAAACGCCAATATAACAATCTCGAGTCCATATTCGTAAACTAGAATAAGTTGGTAACTCAAGCAAACTCCTCACCTGAGTAATATGACTAATACCAACTAACTCCACATACCTGTCTGACATTGTCCCTGTATTTTGGATGTGAAATCAAGATGAACTCACAACATTATCAATGACAACATATGATTTACATGCCACAGAAAGTTGAGTATCAGGAGTTCAAGATGAAACTAAACTCAAATCCATGCCATGCTTATCCCCATGTCTCTCCCAATCCTGTAATGCTAATGGAGTATTCACCAAAGAAGCTTGAGTGTCCTCAAGCTCACGAGAAAGCCTGCCAACTTCCTCCTTCCTCCTGAAGGCATCTGAATAGTCTCCGACAAGGGTAAGAAGATGGTCACGATCTGATAGAAGATGTAAATAACTCAACTTCATCATTCCCATTCATTTCTTGATCACCTGTAAGTCAACACAAGAAGACTTTTCCTGAACTCCCTTATGTCTACCCTGTAACTGAATCATCCGGATGTGATCCTCTATCATATCTCTCATCCTGTCAGGATGAGATAATGAAGTCACAATACTATCTTCACTCACCTTCAACGGGCTGGACAAATCATGTGAAGTACTACCAGTCTCAATCTCATGTGACGAAGCATCTAACTATGCCTGGTACTCTCTCTCAACAAAGTCATGAATGCTCAATGTCTTCTCATCTCTACCAGGTATCTCACCATCATGCACAACAACATCCTCATAATCATCATCTGAACCCACTACGTTGTAGTCACTGCCCGTTGGAACCAAACCATCCTGAGTACCTGAGACATCACCCTTTGGCAACTTGTATACAACTGTCTCAACTTGAGTATCAAGTTGACAGTTACTATCCATTAGCGTAATATCCTTCACCACTTCTTCCTATGGCTGAACTGAAACCTCTGCTTGGTTGCAAGCTTGTTTCTCGAACTCCTCATTAAGGTTCTTGGTAACATCCCCCACTGTATTAGTTGGTGCTTTGCGAGAAGATCTGCCAAATAGAAATCCAGTCAACTTATCCACCTTTGCTGGGTCGGACAACATGCCATTCATTATACGGTGGTGCTTAACCAACAGTTCAGACATGTTATGGTTTATTTTTCTAAGTTCATCTTGAATGTCTAAATAACCATCCGTTCTACTATTTCGACTCTGGATACTGTGTCTATTAATTGTCCAAGATTGTGTCCTCTGAGACTTTGTACTGTACCTATCCATTCTAGATAAAGTAGAGTGCTGATCACTCATGTAATTCAGTTCTCACCCCAGAGGATGGCAAGAAAACCGCTCTGATACCACTGTAATAACCCCAACAAGTTATAACTTCTTCAAACACCAAAAATCTTTATACTTCAGTGGTTTGACATTTTGTCAAACACTTTGTAAGCAACTTTTGATACCACTGTAATGACCCTACTCAAATCCGACCTTAAAATGCTAATTGAAGGCTCGAATAATTTTGTGAAACACTTTGCATACAAGGGGTCATATGACTGATATAACTTTTCAGATTGCTGCAATAACTCTTGTTTCAATTTGCATCAAAGAGAATACTTACAAAAGACTCTAGATTGTCTAAACAATGACCTAACATGAATGTGCAACTAATTTTGGCAATATGCAATACAAATATGTGACTTAAACAACTTGCAATATGCAGCTACAGCAATTAGTAATTATGACAAATACTTTGGATGCAACCTAGGATGGCATTATTCAATTACAACCAAGTGGCATTAATATAGACACTTAGTATGCAAAATTATAACATTATTTATGCCAAAAAGAGAACTTATAGCCAATTGACATTTTGTCAAACAATTGGCATGCAAACTAATAAGTTGATCATCAAACTCTAGGTTTGCAATATAGATAGTCTAAAAATTACAATGCTCTTTCAATTGCAAAATCCTAGCCTTCCTTTGATACCAATAATGCCAAATGGCAAACAAAGACAAGTACAATGTGAAAATAGTGAAGTGCTGAAGCTATATTTTGTACTCAGTTGAAAACCTAGATTTCTAAAAAAATATGCTAAATGAGAAGTGAAGAACCTGATTGTAGATGGCTGTAATAATTTTCTACAATGTTGCCCCTTTTGCTTTGCTTTTTTCCAATCTGCTTTTTCCACTTGCTTTTTCCGAATTTGCTTTTTTCATTTTTTCTTTTTTGAACTGGTTTTTTGGATTGCTTCTTTCAGAGCTGCTTTTTTTGGTTATGCTTTAAAATGGCTTCCTCTAATTTCTGCCCTACTAAAAATACCTCTTGAAATGCTGAAATGCTGAAAATGGCCTTAGGCCCAATGATGCCCTAGCTGAAGTGACTGAATTATCATCTCCAAATGTGCAACCCTTCAGAAGATATTTCACTTCCTCAGTTATGCAAATCCAAAGGAGTTTTCGTTCCCAAAGATCAACTGACTATCTGAAACCACTTGGCTCCACAATAGACTATGTGACTGAATCACAATTTGATGTCAAGAGAGAAAATAAACAACTGGATGATTAGAATGAAGCTCGGGGTGCCTATTTATTCTTTTTTCTCCACTTTCTCCAGAAACTTCTAGAACATTATTTTATTTTATCTATTAAGTGACTTTATAAAATATTTTATAATTGAAGTCACTTAATTAAATTAATTAAATATAAAGTTACCTTTTAATATTTATTTATTTGATAACTTTATAAATAATTAACTTAATACCACTTATTTATTTAATTAAGATAATTAATTAGTCATCCTCATAAAATATTCATTATTTTGGACAACCTAATTAATATAGGTTCCAATTCTAGGGGCACAGGGATTACAACCACCAGGGCAGCAACAGATACCATCCTAGGTGCAACTACCACCTGATAGATTGAGTGGTTTAGATGGGGTGGAGACTTGGATCAGTGCTATGGAGGTACAAATGGGAGTGATGGGGACATAGATCATTCAATTGGCCAGCACATTGTAAGAATTTATGACATCGATGGCACCGAGGCTGCCACTACCACCACCACCAC
This sequence comes from Cupressus sempervirens, assembly GCA_028749045.1. Classification (NCBI taxonomy): domain Eukaryota; kingdom Viridiplantae; phylum Streptophyta; class Pinopsida; order Cupressales; family Cupressaceae; genus Cupressus; species Cupressus sempervirens. Next base: position 801,434,409 of record CM053783.1, on the reverse strand, counting down.
CAAGGATAGATGGGGTGATGACCAATTAGATGACCATAACCATACCTATCATACTGATGACAAGGGTGACAAGAAAGGCTCCTTGAGATGAGATGAGTGCCCCCAATGAGCAGGGACCTATAGAGTAGACACAGATAGATGATGTAGATGGTGAGACATAGGGTTGATATGCATATCATTTTGTATCACACTTTTATTAACATATCATGTGTATCATTGATGAGGACCTATTGATGTCTATGTTGATATACTTTTTGATCTATCTATATTCATGTTGATGTGATTGTTTTGATATTCTCATTGATGTGATCCTTTTGACATGTGATTTGATCTTTTTGATTTATGAGACATTTGAGCTTTTTGATGTCCAAACTTGTGCACTTGTTAAATCATGGACTCTTGTATGTATGTGATGTTGTGATTTAATTGATATGGTAGTTGTAGATGTTGATGCATTGTGGATGACTAATGTAGTATATAGAATAGCATGATATGTGGATAGTGAATGATATAGTTGAATGACACGTATGAGTGAAATGTGTGAAGGAAATGTTAAGTAATGAGATGGATGAATGAAATGAAATGTAATAAATAGAAATGTAATGTAATGGTATGAATGTAAGGAAATATGTGAAAATGTAATGCAATGCAATGAAATGTAGTATGTAATAAAATTAGATGGAATTGTAAAGTGAAATGTAATAAAATGAAATGTGATAAAAGAAAATGTAAAGTGAGAATATGAAATGAAATGAAATATGTAAATGAAAGAGAATGTTATGATATATATAATGGAATAAAATGATAAAATGAAATGTGGTGAAGTGAAATGAAATGAAAGAAAATATAATAAAATAAAACACAATTCAATGAAATAAAATTTGATTTTGACATGGAATATATAAATGAAATATGATGTAAAGCATGAAAAATGTAAGGTAATGCAATTCAATGTAATGACGAAATGAGGTGTAATGAAATGTGATGAATGAAATGTAATACAATAAAATGAAATGTGATTAAATAGAATGTGATAAATGAAATGAAATGAATGATAAATAAAATGTGAGTAGATGAAATGTGAAGAACTATAATGTATGAAATAAAATGGAATGATAAATGAAATGGGAACAATGAAATATAAAATGGGATGTAATAACATGAAAGGATATGTATAAATGTAAAATGATGGATGGATGAGAAATGAGAAATGAAATGATAAGTGAAAAGTGGGTAAATGAGACATGATATGTGAAAAATGAAATGAAATGTAATAAATAATATATGAGGAAATGCAATGAGAGTAAATGGTAAATGAAATGACAATTGGAAAGAAATAAATGGAAGAAAATGATTGTGCTAGAGATGGAAATATGTGAAGAGATTCAACATTGGAGATTTCAAAGTCACAAATGAAACTTGAGATCCAAGTAAGAATAGGTGAGATAGTGAATGCATAAAATATGATGAATGGTGTAATGAAAAATGACTGAAATTGTTTGAGATTTGGAGGTCACACAAATGTAATAGATGACATGGTGAAAAAAAGCATGAGGATAAATAGGAGAAATTAGTGACCATAATTGTTTGAGATTCAAAGGTCACATAGTGATAAAATGAAATGAGATGGGAGTAAATAAAATATAATTAAATGAAATGAGTGTAAGGAAATGAAATGAATGAAATGAAATTGTTTGAGATTTGAAGGTCACATAATGCAAATAGATGATGTGATGTAATGAGGAATGAGGTGGAATAGGAGGAAGTAGTAACCAAAATTGTTTGAGATTCGAAGGTCACATAATATAGTAGGTGGAATAAATGATATGTGAGAATGAAGTGTGATACAAGGTGGTAGTGTTGTGATGAGACAAAGTCCACAATAGTTGAGCGTTAACTATGCACAAGTGTGTTGTTTTATGTCTTGTTGTTTGATAGCCTTCCTTGAATGTTGTAGTTGTAATGATGTTCATTAAGGTTGTCTAAATCTTGTGATAACCATTTTTTTTAAGGTACCCAAGATGGAATTGTAGACTAAATGAATGCAACTATCTATCACATTTTGTAAAGAGATGCAAATTAATGTTAGTGTAGTTTTTTATTTTTCCTATTTTGCTAGGTTTTTCCTACACTTTTAATAATCTCACTTAGGTTAATAAAGCATGTCTTATTAGGTGAATGGTTGTGAGGTGTCACCTTCCTACATGTGAGCATTCATTAGCTATCTTGGGAAGATACTTTGCTATCTTTAGTCCGATAGATGGTTGCTCCTCATTGGTTGGTGTTGCCACCTCCTCCCTCTTCCTAGCCTATATAAGCATGCTACCTGGCTTGTATTTGCATCTCTTATTTTTGCACCCTCTTAATGCTATTTTGCTTCCAGCATTTGCATTACTCTCTTGGAGACTAACTCTATGATGCTATTTTGATTTTGTATCATTTGCATTCATAGTTTAGATATTTATTCTTTGCACTAGTTTTTTGGGTTATTAATCTTATCAGATTCTAACATGGTATCAGAGCTTTTCTATGTGCAAGAGTAGATTTTAGTTTCCTTATTTGAGAGATTCGAGGGGGGTAAATAAACTTTATTGTAGTTTTTTGAAAAATGAAGTATGCTCTTCTCTTGCATCTTTGGATGATCCTGAGAATCAAAAAAGTTTTGACAAAAACAGTTTTTCTCTGGGGTTTCAATCTCAAATCTGACAACCAACTTGCATATTTGGAGTTTTCAATTAGTTTTGCAGGTTCCAGCATTTGCATGTCATATTTTGGTTGCTAGGGTCCTTTTTTGATTTTTGGAGCCATTTTTTACTGTTAAAGGCATCTGATTTACACTACAACAACATCTTCTGTACATCAGCAAGAAAAATGCTTTTTGAGTTTTGTTCACAGCCCCGAAAAACCATCTGGGTATCTTTTAGATTTTGCATGCAAGCTATATATTTTTCAGAATCGAGCATGCAAAGCTACAACCATACCCCTCTCCGTTGGCAATCGCATTTTTCAAATGTCTCGTTCTTTCTCATACGGACTCCTATTTTGATGATTCTTGTTATAAAATTGGCGATTTTTTTGTGCTCTATCCACTAGTGGAGTTGTTTTTTTATTTTCATGCATGAATTCTTCAGAAATTGCAGATTCTCAGCCATGACTATGCATAGTTCTCATTTTGGAAACTTTAGAGGATCATAACTTTCTCATACGACCTCATATCGAGGCGATTCTTTTTTAGAAATTGCATGATTTTTTGAGTAGATCGCAGTGGTGCTATTTTTTTCCTTGATTATTGTGCCCAAGTTTCACTTTTAGCATATGCTCTTCATGAGGGTTTATAATGCATTGAAATCAAGACCACTAAGTATCTCTTTCTAGTGGTAGTTGTAAATGCACTAAAATAAAGTGCCAAATCATATTTCTTTGGGGGGGGGGGTTCTTTGATTGAGTAAAAAGTGGGGGACATTGTCGTGGCTGGGTTCTCTTCTTTTTAGCATTTCTTTGCATTTCTTCATCATGGATCAAACAAATATGCCCATCCTAACTCCATACAATTACTTTGAGTGGAAATCACGCATGAAAATTCACTTAAGGAAAGCTGGATTAAATAGGATAATTATGGGACTTGAAACTGAACCTGCTAAAGATGAAGATAAGCCTAAGTGGTTTAACAAATGTGATGAAGCATTTGGAACATTGTGTTTGTCTGTTTCTCTTGACTTGCTATTTCACATTGAGTCTTTGGATACACCAAATGAAGTATGGACAAAGCTAGAAACATTATTTGGCACACAAGATTCAATGAGGGGTCATATGTTGGAAAATGAATTAATTAGTTTGAGTCCAGGAAATTTCAACACAATCCAAGATTTCTTCACCAAATTGAAATCACTAAGGCTGCAGTTAAAACAATGTGGAATTGAAAAGAAAGATGAACAACTGATTCTCAGTATTCTCTCTAAGCTAAGTTCAGAATATTCTGTGTTTGTCTCTACCTTCTATGCTACTAAGGGTGCACTTGGTACTCAATTCACCATGCCATCTCTAGATGATTTTGCTATCAATCTCACTCGAGAACAGGACAGGCTAATCCAGATGGGCACTCTTAAGTCCTCTAACTCACATGCCTTAGCAACCAACCAAGGCACAAAAGAACAACAAGGAAAAAGTAGTAACAACAATAGTAAGGATAAGAAACAAAAGAATAGCGAGGAGAAGAAGGACCAGATATTGATTTCTTCAAAAGCAACTATTGATACACCATCTTCCAAGGGCGATAAGCCTAAGAAAGAAAAGGTCAACTGTGCCTATTGTAAAAGACCTGGTCATGATGAACATAAATGTTTGCAGAAAAAACTTGATCACTTGACATACATTCTTGAGAAGAATAATATTAGTGTTCCCGAGTCTATCAAACAAAGTTCTAATGAAGGGTCTAACAAAGAAAAAGAAAATAGCAAGGGGAAAGGAAACGGTAAGGCCCTTTTTGTAGTTGCTACCTCACCATCCACTTGGGTTCTTGATTCGGGTGCTTCACACCACATGGCTTCATCTAAGGAAGAACTTGCATCCTTGGAGCTGTGTACCATGCCTTCTATTTTGATGGGTGATAATACTCTTGTTAAGGTGTGTGGGAGAGGGTCTGTTGATGTTGGGGATAGCACACTCCATGATGTTCCTTGTGTACCCTCATTGTCAACTAATCTCCTATTGGTACACCAGATCACTCACATAGGTTTAGGCAAGCGGGTTGAGTTCACTCCTGATTCAGTGGAGATATGTGAGTTGCACAATGATTCTACAGTTGCAGTTGGGAGAGCAGAACATCAGTCAGGACTCTATATGTTTTCTCACTTTGTTCTTGATCCTCCTTTGACTATTTCACTCATTCACTCTAATGATGTGAGCAGATTATGGCATGAGCAGTTTGGCCATCTTAACTTCCACTACTTGCATCAGCTTAACCAGCAGAGCATGGTCATAGGGTTGCCTTCTACTTTGACATTGGAGTCACTTGGAATACATGATAGATCTTCTAATGGGTCAGATTCACTTGAGCAGTCTTCTACCTGCACTTTTGATGCAGAGAGTGATTCAGAGGACTCACCTCCTTCCTCTCCTAGTCATCATTTACAGGTTGATGATTCTCCTCTAGATTCTCCATCTTCTGATCCACTTTGGGCTAGACAGACCTTGCAATTTTTAGGTGATTGGGTTGGGGATCCATTAGACACCAAGCAAACTCATTCACAATTCCAGGATGCTCTACATATCTTCATTGCTACTACCTCAAATCCATAGTCCTTTCATGAGGCTTCTGGTATTTTTGAGTGGGATACAACTATGCAGGAAGAGTATAGTTCCTTGATGAGGAACCACACTTGGGATCTTGTCCCTTTTCCTAAGGGAAGAAAAATTGTTCGATGTAAGTGGATCTACCAGACAAAATTTGCAAGCTTTGCTGGGGGTATGGGATGCTTCATCTTTTGGGGGGGCTGCTTCCTCTCGCTTAGAGTCCTAATTTTCTTTGGGGAGTCTCTTTTGTCTCTCTTTTGGGGGAATTTTATGTACATGGGTACCTCATCAGGCTTGACTTGCGGGGACCCATTTCTACATCCACCTAAGCTTCGCTTATGGGGGGGTGTTAGTGTAGTTTTTTATTTTTCCTATTTTGCTAGGTTTTTCGTAAGCTTTTAATAATCTCGCTTAGGTTAATAAAGTATGTCTTATTAGGTGAATGGTTGTGAGGTGTCACCTTCCTACATGTGAGCATCCATTAGCTATCTTGGGAAGATACTTTGCTATCTTTAGTCCGATAGATGGTTGCTCCTCATTGGTTGGTGTTGCCACCTCCTCCCTCTTCCTAGCCTATATAAGCATGCTACCTAGCTTGTATTTGCATCTCTTATTTTTGCACCCTCTTAATGCTATTTTGCTTCCAGCATTTGCATTACTCTCTTGGAGACTAACTCTATGATGCTATTTTGATTTTGTATCATTTGCATTCATAGTTTAGATATTTACTCTTTGCACTAGTTTTTTGGGTTATTAATCTTATCAGATTCTAACAATTAACTGTCATCATAGAGTGTTTAGTATAAAATAACCAAGTACAACCACCACTAGCTCAGCTATGGTGATATGAATATTATATCACATCGAGTAGTACAACCAAACATAAGAGATATACATGAAAGATAAAACAACCATTACGAACAAAAATAATAGCTGCAGTAAATGACAATAGGTATGTAAATAGTCACATGTCAGATAAAGAACCTCACCTAAGATATCATACAAAATTGGTTGAGGCACACATGGCCTTCTAGATGAGAGGAGACACTTACAAGTGGACACCAATAATATATAAAATCAAAGCATAACTAGAGCCAAATAGTGAAAACCAAAGGTAAATAAAATATCATGACTTCACCTTGGTACCTCTAGTCAAGTACATCATCAAGGTACTAGAACCTCAAAACATTAGGAAAACCATAATTTGTGGACCAAAAGTGTTAACACTTGTGTGCAATAAGGTCAACTTTGTTCAATTCTTCCTGCAAGCAACCATTGTACAAGGCTGAAAACAAAGTGTGGGATATATCAGCAGGATCATGTGATTATGGTGGACGATATGTGTCGACATGGATCAGGGCATCCAAATGTTAGGGTTGAGTGGCAAGTGAACTTGGTACTGTTGTAGTGGGATGTAGAGGGTAGACACATGGTCAAGTGAGTGAAGCGTGAGATGTGGTGAGTGACAACCATAAATAGGTGGATAATATGCAGATGAAATGAAGCATGGTAAAGGGTAGAATGAAATGGTTGAGCTTATCTAAGGAAGTGTGTAAGTGAAAGCATGTCGAGCTCACTAGATCAATCACAACAAGATGGTAATGCTAGCTAGGGAGGATGAAGGGAAAGACATGATCAGTGAACCTCTAGGGAACTGGTGTATCAATATGAACTTCAAGCATTAGTACATAAATGTGGTGAATTTAGTCATTCAAGAATGAGGTTGGTACAACCTAAGGGTTCAAGAGTTAGGGTGCAAGAAACACCATTGTTGGAGTTAATGATGTTGTTAGGGAGTGCACTGCAACTTGTGTTCTAGGTGGTATTACATGATGAACTTATGATGTAGGTAGAGAATAGTCCACTTGGGGTGACAAAGAGTGTGTTAGAGGAAGCTATTGAGGTAGGGGAGATGAACTCTCTAGAGAAGTCTATGGGAAAAGCTCAGAGAGAAATGAAAGACATTAGCATGGGTGAGGTGATGAGTGCAGTGAATCAATTGATTAGCCTTGGGATTCCAAAATAATAGTTAATGAGGGAGGAAGGGGATGGATTGAATGTAGTGGAACCATCTCCAGAGGGAGAGCAAGGAGTATAGGTGACAATTGAGGTGGAGGATTTATGGAAAATGCTAGTCGCAGAGAGAATTTGAGTGCATAATGCAAAGCAAGAAGTCATGTTTTTGTTAGCATTGATGGAGAAGGCATGGGAAGATGGAGCACAAACAGAGTCAAGATGGATCCAAGTGGTGATGAATATAGAACAAGTGTTAGTACAATCATTAGAAGTAGAACTGGGGGTGGAACAATCACGAGTGGAGCAAAATGATGAGGGGATGTGGGCGTACTGATCGTGAGCTCAAAGACTATAGGAGTTGCTGAGGATGGCACCAGTGGGTTTGGAGAGAACACAAAATGAATTAGTGTTATTGCAAGCTCATTCTAAGTCTTTTAGGGAGGTAATTGCAAAATCAAACACCTTGTCATTGCAGTTGTAAGAGCGATTAACATTGAGTGAGTCAAAAGTGAGGTAGTTACAACAGCAATTAAGTGAAGAAAAAATGGATGTGGAGCATTAGAGAATTATGACTGATCAAATGTAGCAAGAGAGGGATGTGGCTCAATGAGAAATAACTATACTAGGAATAAACAGGCTGGTGGAGAATGTTTTTTATGGATATGTCACAAACTGCGAAGGTGTATCAAGAAGTTGCTTATTATATGGGACTTGATCATTAGGTGTTCCCTAATAAGAACCGATGGGAGACACAGTTTGTGGATAAGGAATTTACATAACTATTGGAGAGACAATTACATGGTGGTAGATTTCTAATTCCCATGAATATGGTGTGGGTACAAGGAGGATCAATGCTAGGGGTCTCATCCTCTAGGACTGGGTCTATAGAAAAGCCCCTAATTGGACACCCTATCTTGCCACCTCAACAAGGGAGGCTAGAATAAATGATCCACCAATTGCTATTGGAATGTAATGTTGTCCTCGTCATCATAATAGAATAAAAGTGGGTTTATTTTTGTGGCAAGCAAAAGGGGTGACCATGGATCATGTTAAAATTGAAAATGCCAGATAAATGTTGTTACATCTATTTTTGATATTTAAATTAATTTTTATGAGTATTTGGATGTTTTAAAAGTTTTTAGGAGTATATATGGATGTTTTTGGAATTTTTGCAAATATTTGGAAGCTTGGCAATTTCCATGAAAGTGGGACCAACAAAGTAGGTAGAGGAAGATTGACCTTCACTTATGTGGGGTAATTGAATAGCAGTGGGGGCTCTCAATGAAAGATGAGTAAAATCTTGTGTAATAGTTGGAGAGCTATGGTATTTAAGGTGGAAAAAGAAGGAAGTGCTAAACCATTAATTGTCAGGCATAGTTCTGTATATATTGATAGAATTGATAGACAAGATGAAGATCAAATTTTAGATTTTTCTCTAGGTGTGTACTAAGACAGATGCTCATGAGGCCTGTGAAAATGCATTTGGGCCTATGGAAGGCTTGGATGGCCAAAAGAGGCCCAAGAGGGACAATGAAAAAGGTGCTTGGGGATTCAAGAAGGATATTTAGGCTTTGAAAAAGGTTCCTAACCCTTAAAAGGCAAAACAGGGCCCCAAAAAAGGCATGTGGGCCTAAAAAGGTGCTTTGGGGCCTAAAAAGGGTGCTTGATGGGCTTGGAAAGGTGAAACAAGGCCTTGAAAAATGCATTTGGGCCTAAAAGGGTGCTTGATGGCCCAAAAAGGTGAAACATGGCCTTAAAAAAGGCATTTGGGCCTGGAAAGGCATTTATGAGCCTAAAAGGGTGCCTGAGGGCCCAAAAAGGTGAGACAGGGCCTTGAAAAAGGCATTTGGGCCTAGAAAGGCATTTAGGAGCCTAAAAGGGTGCTTGAAGGCCCAAAAAGGGTGCTTGGGCCTTAAAAAAAGTGCATGGGGCCTAAAAGGCACTTTGAGGGCCAAAAAAGGCAAGGGTATTGCTACAATCTCTCAAACTTATGCTTACTTATGTTGTGCCCCCTGTTAGGTGATGATGAAAGAGTTTGACGAATATCTAGGCCTTTTGAGATAACATTGATATATTTGTTGAAGGGGTCTAGAAAAATTGTGGCCTTTGCAACATAAATAAGATTGGGAATCCATAGGGAATTATTGTTCTTGGCCACAAGAAAGAAAATGGACTCTACTGGAGCCTTTTCCACTATTCATGTTGTGCCAGATCTTCTAAAGCCCAGCAAGAGTTTTCAAGACATAACTATGTTGCTTCTTAATGCATTGGAGACAATTTTTATTGTTTTGTCAAAGGTAATAGAGCTATAAAACATGCCATATAATATTTAAATATTTTTCAATATAGTGGACCTCACCATTGATTTTATATAAAATCAGTCGAGGTACGCAAACCTATCCCAAAGGAGCAGCAATTATAGATGAACACTAGCTCGATATGAAATCAATGGATCATCGGTTTGAAAAATATAAAAACAATTAGTGCAACATTAAATAGCCTATTTGGGTTGAGTTGGGCTGATTTTTGTGTTGTTTTTGATATTTTTGATAATTTTTGGATGTTTTTGATAATATTTGAATGTTTAATGTCATTTGATTTCCACAATCCATTAGTAATATCATGAGAAGATTTTCTGGAGCTTTATTGTGTCACAATTTTTTAAGCATCAACGTTTCGGATCACACACAGTGATCCATCATCAGGATGAGGAGTGCAAGAGAATAGAGAAAATATATTTTCTCTATTCTCTTGCACTCCTCATCCTGATGATGGATCACTGTGTGTGATCCGAAACGTTGATGCTTAATAAATTGTGACACAATCAAGCTCCAGAAAATCTTCTCATAATATTTGAATGTTTTTGACAAATTTTGACAAAATGTTTTTGACATTTTTGGGTAATTTTTGAATTTTTCTAACAATTTTAGGTAATTTTTGAATGTTTGTGATAATTATGGGCAATTTTTGAATGTTTTGACAATTTTTGAATGTTTTTGATAGTTTTTGACAATTTTTGACAATTTTTTACTAGTGGTTGGAAGGAGGATGTGAGTGAGATTTGTTGGAATAGGTAGATAACTAGAGCCTTGTTGAAGCACATAATGAGTGAGAAGACCAAAAGTGGGCCAAAATGCTAAAAGTGGGCTTGAAGAGCTATATTTGAGATAATGGAGGTAAACAAGTATTTTTGGAACTTTAAATGGATTATATGAAGACTAAAATGGATATTAGGAATTGTTGGCCATGGTAGATATTTGAGATGTGCACTGATTTTTCTGCAATTCATGTCTATGATATATTAAAACATAATCAAACTCCATTTTTCCTCTACATTTCCTACCATCCTATTGGTTTTATTTTGTTGGTTGTCTCCATTGCTTTGAACTATGCTTGATGTCTAGAAACCACTGAATTGTAACCCATAAGTATTTCACAATTAGGTATGTGTAAAATTAACTCAACTATGAGAAGGCTACAAACAAGAAAAATTTGTTTTAGAGAGAGTTGCTTATGTCATGCTTTGTTTTATTTTGGCATTCAAGGACTTATGTTGTTTAGGGAAGTCCAAAGGTGTTATCTCTTGCTCATGTTAAACCAAAGGTGGTATTTCTCATCTCTTTTGTACCATTATTTTTTTGAATGTTTTCTAGTGTTTTTGATTTTTTTGGTATTGTTGGTGATGAGGTGTTTCCTCAAAGCTTTAGACGTAAAACCTTTTGCGATGGATGTTGTTGATGGGTTTTGCTAGGTCTTCTCCATCACAATTTGAAAGTTTGTAAGTTCTGGTCTTGAAAGATTTGGTGATAATGTAAGGACCAATCCACCCATTTTCTTTCTTTTCCCTAGCATCTTGATTTTTAGGGTTTTCTCAAAGGACTCAATCACTAATCTAAAAAACATAGGGTTTGACCTTTTTGTTGTAATGTCTTGATAGCCTATTTCAAGTTCTAATAGTTCTAGCTACTCTAGACAGGCCACTCTGTAGTCCTCATCTGATAGGATATCACAAAGAGTAACTCTCAAGGATGAGATCTCAACCTTTAAAGGAAGAATGGCTTCACAACCATAAACCAAGGAGAAGGGTGTAGTACCTATAGGTGTCCTAACACTTTTCCTAAAGGCCTAGAGGGGGTGATTTCATTGTAAATGCCAATCTGTACCAATATCATTGATAGTTCTTTTAAGAATGTTATTAATGGTCTTGTTGGTGGCCTCTGCTTGGCCATTTCCTTGGGGATAATAGATTAATGAGGAATGGTGTATAATGTGAAATTTCTCACATAATTCATCAATTATTTGATTTTTAAAGTACAAGGTGTTGTCCATGAGAATGACATGAGGTATGCCAAATTGACAAATCATATGGTTTAGAATGAAAGAAGAGAATTGTTTTCCTATAGAGTTAGCAAGTGGTGCTGCTTCAACCCACTTGGTGAAATATTCTATTGTGGTAATAATCCATTTATGTCCATCAGATGAAGGTGTGTTGATGGCCCCACACAAATCAAAGCCCCACTAATAGAAAGGCCATGGTGTGGCCAAATGGTTGAGCTCTTCAACTGGTGTATGAATAAGGTTACCATGGATTTGACACTTTTTGCAAGTTTTTACATAGTCAAAAAAATCCTTTTCCATGTGGTTGACCAAAAATAGCCCATCCTAAGAATTTTCTTTGCTAGCCTAAACTTGTTGGAGTGTGACCTAAAAATGCATACATGGAATTCTTGTAGAGTGACTCTCAACTCATCCTTTTCAAGACATCTAAATAGAGTACCATCAAGACCTTTCCTATACAGTGTATTAGCCACCAAAGTGTAGCATGAGGTTTGTTAAATAAAATTACATCTTTGGTTCTATGAGAGATTAGATGGAGTGGTGTTATCATAGATGTAGGCAATGATGAAGTTATACTAGAGGGAATTAGGGGTGTCTAAATGGAAAATAATGAGGAAATCAGGTTGAGTAAATGTAGGTTGAACCACCTTTTCTATTAAGAGCTCATACCACTTGTGCTACTCTAGTAATTGAAGCAAGGAGGCCAAGGTGGCCATGGCATCTGCTACTTTGTTCTTATCTCTAGGAATTTTTTCAAAAGAAATACGAACAAAACATGCCTTAAGTGTTTCAACCACATGTTTGTAAGGCAATAAATTTTCATCCTTGGTCTGATATGTGTTGGTGACTTGATTGATGATTAGTTAAGAATCTCCATAAACTTCTAGTGTTATTAATTTCCATTCTAAGGCTAGTTTAGGGCCTCAGACCAAGGCTTCATATTATGCCATGTTGTTTGTGGAGGGGAATAGTAGTTTGTAGGACTTGGGGATGGTAACAACTAGAAGCATAATGAACAAAATACCAATGCTTGAACCATGGTGTGTATAAGAACCATCAAAATAGAACTTCCAAGTGACCAACTCTATTTGAAGAATGTTCTTATCTAGAAAACTAGATAAGATAGGATTCAAACTCCCTATAGGCAAATCTTCCAATTGATTAGCAATGACCTGTCCTTTTATTGCTTTCCTAGTGACATACTCAATATCAAACTCACTGAAGAACATTACCCACTTAGCCAATCTACCTATTAACATTTTCTTGCTTAGAAGATACTTGAGGGGATCAATCTTAGAGATGAGCCTAACCTTATGCATCAAAAGATAATGGCATAGCTTTTGGGAAGCACAAACTATGACTAAACAAGCTTTTCCAATAAAGGTGTAATTGAGATCATAGTTTACTAGGGTGCAAATGATGTAATAAATGAACCTTTCTTTGCCATGGTCATTTTCCTATGTTAAGAGGGCTCCAATTGATTTATCTATTACGGTCATATATAGCAACAATGGTTTGTGCAATACTGGAGGTACCAATATGGGTGGATTCATCAAGTAGTTTTTGAGTAAATTGAAGGCCATCTAACACTTATCATCCCATTTAAAATTATGTACTTGTGGAGAAGGTGGGTGAAAGGCACACACTTTTCTACTAACTAAGAGATGAAGTGACAAACTAATTGAAGTTTTCCTTGCGAAGAACGTTGTTGACTCAAGTTCTTTGGAGTTTTCATTTTGATTATAGCTTCTACCTTTTTGAGATCAACCTCAATCCCTTTGGCTAAAACTATGTACCCTAGAAGTTTTCCAAATTTTACACCAAAAATGCATTTGTTAGGGTTTAGCCTAACTTTGAATACTTCTAGGCAAGTAAATATCTTGTCCAATATGGGGAGATGATCTTCTCGGGTGTGAGATTTAGTAAGGATATCATCAACATAATCTTCCATAAAAATGTACATCGTGTCATGAAAGATAGTGGTCATAGCCCATTGATAAATGGCCCCTACATTCTTAAGGAGAAAAGGCATTGCATTCCAATTAAATGTGCCCCATGCATAGGTAAAAGTTATTTTCTCTTAATCCTCTGGTGCTATACTAATCTAGTTGTACCTTAAAAATCCATCTATGAGTGAGAACATGGAATGACGTACTGTTAGATCTACAATTATGTCGATGCTAAGAAGGGAGTAATCATCTTTAGGACATGCTTTGTTTACATCTTAGAAATCAATACAGATGCATATGCTACCATCTTTCTTTGATATAGGCACAATGTTTGACGTCCATGACACATACGCTAAGGGCCAAATGAAGTTAGTGATAAGTAATTTCTCTAATTCTATTTTGACTAGTAGGGCTATATGGGGATTTGGCCTTTGGAGAAATATTGAGGTTGTGAAGGATTAGAGTTGGGTCTAACCCTGGCATGTCTGTGTAAGACCATGCAAATGTTTTTTGCCTCTCTCTGAAGAAATGGATGAATGCACTTCTTTCTTCTATGTTTAAAGGCCATGCCAAAGGGATGATCCTTGGTTCTTATTTTGTTCCAATGTTGAATTTTTTGGTAGGTTCAATTAGGATAGAAAATCTTAATTTCCTTTGAGTTCTTGGGTAGGATATCAATCATCTCATCCATGGGTGCCATAGTTGGGTTTTCACCTTTGGATGCATCATTTCTATTTTTTTCTAAAGATCAGCTACAACCTGGTGTTGGTCATTCAAGATTTGATGTGCTTGGCCTATTCTGGTATGACTAAGATGATTGATATCATACCCATTTGTGTGTATTTATCCTATTATTTGTGAATGAGATGGTTCAACCACATTAAGGTAGATGAAGACATCATGGTTAATGTCAAAATTAGGAATATGGTGAGGGTTAGTTGTATCCTTGTTGATGAGCTTAGTATGGACTAAGGGGAGTGGTTCATAAAATGGATAGGATTCAATAGGGTTTAAAGACATAACCTTATTTGACAGTTCATACATTGTATTAGTCAGGTCTATAACATGTGCTTCCTCTAACGTATAAAAAAAATTAGAGCTAGGAAGGGGCTTATACTAGTCATCTTTGAATTCTAATAGAAAGAAGTTAGGAAAAAGAGTTTGAAACTAAAACCCTTCAAGAGATTTATCATCCTCATATGATGTAATATGACATGTCTATTCTACATGAACCTCTAAGTTTTTCTGATGTGTGCTAGCTCTTGGTGAAGTGAAGTCTAGATGAGAGGTTGATCCTTGTGCAATGAAACTATTGGGTGCAAGAATGTGAACAAAATCACACTCTTTGTCATGAATGGACTCTTCAAGTAATGATTTAAATTCCCCTTTAGCAAAATCATCACCACCTTAATTATTAGAGTTGTCTATGAATGGTTCCCTTATAACATGGAGATCCAAGATGAATATATTTATATTCTTGTTGTTAGCTATTGTCTAGTTGTTGGCATTGTTTCCTTTGGATACCCATCCCAAGGTAGAAGAGGAGGAATCACTATGTTTGGAACGAGGCCTAGAAGTGGTCTATGCATTGTCTTGTTCACTGTACCCTACCTTGTTTTTATTCTGTTAGACCTAAACTATGTTACTAGGGGTTCAACAATGCCTTTCCCTTAACCTAAATGGCCATCAACCATATATCCCATCTTTTTCATTAAATCAAAACCTTTTCCATATAGGTGAGGGGAAATGTTGATATTTTGTTCACTAATTTATTCTACTAAGCTTGAATACACACCACTTTCTTTGACAAAATATTCATGATAGGGCCTAGTGGTGGATGAGGGTTTGCTGTGAGATCTCAAAGAGAGTGGGGGATCAAATAATGAGACTGAGTACTTTCCTACCCCTTTGTGCTATAATTTTCACTTCTTATCAAACTCTTTTATTAGCCTATCTATTTCTTTATAATGTAACTGTTTGGGGTCTTTCGATGATGATGATGAAGGAAGGGAAGAACTTGAACAACTAACTTTCTCTTTACCCTTAGTTGATATAGATAAGTGGTTGTTATCTTGGCTGGTGGAACATGAATTATCTATTGCTGTGGACCAACTGAGGTCATCTATTGTGGTGTCGATTTATTCCCTATTTTGAGGAACAAGGGAGTTACAAAATTAGGAAAGGTTTTGCTCCCTAGGTATGGTCACCTCTTGATGCATGTATGAGAATTTGAGAAATTTATGGTAAGTGGAAGGAAAAAATTTGTTGTCATGGATCTATGACCTTCCTAATAGGACATTGTAAGTTAACTTTAGGTCGAAGACTTGACAAACAATTTCTTTTACAATCAGACCTACCTTGATCAACAGAATAACCATGCCATTGGGGGATCTCTCCTCATCATCATAATCCTTAATGGTGATTTTATTTTTGGGGTCAACAAAATCCTCTATATACCCTAGGGCTTTTACCAAATTTAGAGTACAAATGTTTTGTCCAGCTCTACCATCAACCAAGGCTCTTTTAACTTTGCTTCTGTGAATAAACACTTCAATTTGCAATAGGGAGTTTTGGGGATGAATGACTAACATGTCATCTTGAGTAGAAAAGGATACACAATGAGGGGAAACAAGGTTAGTGAACATGTTTTGAATTATACTAACATCAAGGTCATTTGGTACTAAGGCTTTGGTGAGGATCTCTTTATGCTCAGGGGAAATTTGGAGTAGTTCAAAGACTAAAATGTGGATAGGAGTTTTTAGTAGCTGGTCTATACTGTATTTAGGTACAATAGAACTTATAGTGGCATGATTTGAACTAGTTATGGGCCTTGGTACAATGACTTTAGAGGCTTGCCCTCGGGTAATAATATTTGATGACTATTTCTTATTTTTTCTTTAATGATTATGACATTCACGACATCATCAAATCCAGAGATCATGTTGATGGTATTATTGTAATGATAAGCATAATTACCTTATCATAGAAAGGTGTGTTCTAGCTTTTTCTAGAGGATTCACTCTTCTCATGGCTCATGAAAGGGTTCTTGAAGGCTATGCGGTCTTCATTGTTGCAGAGATTGTTTATTTCAATAGTTCCATCATTGATTAATTTTAGTATTGCCCTTTTAAAGGTATGCTAGTTATTGGTTAAATGCCCCCTGTTTTAATAGTAGGCACAAATATGCTTGTCACTTCACCACTTGGGTTTAACTTGTGGTTCATAGGGCTTTTCCTTATGGAGTACAAGGATTTCATCGAGTAAGATTGTTTGTAATGCACTCTTGTTAGACACCCCAACAAGTGTATATTATTTAGATATATCTAAAGATTGGTATCCTCTTGAGGGAGGAGCTTGATTATAGGATACTTTTTGATTGGACATTGAAGGAATAGCTAGATTGCGTTGATAAAATAGATGAACATCATCCTGTTTGGGTAGTTTTTGTCTAGTGTTTACATTGATGTTCTGGACAATAGGATACTACTAGTTTGGATGGGGTTACGTGTGTTGTTTAACATGGTTAGCTTCAACCACCCCATAATTGATTTTTTTTTGTTGTTATTTCTCCACCACAACTTTTTATTATTGGGAGACCAATCAAATGAATTGTGAGTCTATGAAGAATTGTTTGAGAAAGCCTTACCATCTTTTGATAACTTGATGATATCATTATTTATCAAGGTCTCTTCTACTTTGGCCACATTTTCTAATGTAGTTTTAAAGTCTTTAGGCCTTTGGAGATGGAGCCAATATTTTATGGGTTTTGAGAGACTATTGATGAAGATGTTGGTCTTCTCTTTATCTGGGATGTCTCTATGGTATTTGGCAAACATGTGTCTCTACCTTTGTAGGAAGACTTTGAATGATTCTCTGGGAAGCTATTTTGTGTTACACAAATCAATCATGGTCACTTCCCTTTCAATATTAAATAAGAGTATTGAGCAATGAAAATGGAAGCCAATTGAAAAAAGGACATAATGCTAGAGGGTAGGTTGGAGAACCACTCCATGGCTTGCCCTCCACAGCTTCTAGAAAATAGATGCATTAGATAAGTTGTGTCATGAAAAAACTCCATACTTAGAGTATAAAATTGTCTAAGATGATCTTGGAGATTTGATGTACCAAAATACTTATCGTATTTTGGTATTTGCACATTCTATAGAAAAGCTGTAAAGGTGATGTTTTATCGAATGGAAGAGGACACACTTTTTCAAGGCTAAATTCTACAGGTTGGATCTTTCCTCATTTCATCCTCTCCATTTCTAGTTGTAGGTCTTATAATTTTTGGGTAACAACATCTAAAGGTGACTCTTCTTCAACTCATTTAAGATTGGTTACATCAAAGTCAAATGGTAGTTTTGCACCTTGTTGTGCTAGTGCTAGTATGTATCATTCTTTGTGTCTTTCAAGTATCTTCTCCATGATATGGACAAGCTCAGGATTTTGCTGAAAATCCTCAATTTTGGTTTTGATTATCTTTTTTTCCCATGTATTGGATGAACCCATTTTGGGAAAAGATTCTAAATTTTGGTTGAACATGGGTAATTTGTACGTAACTGTATTTGATGAACAATTCACTGGTGTGACAAGTTCAATAATATCCAAAGATTGCATTTGCTTGATGTTTCTTTTGCCTATTCTAGCACTCACCCATATAGGTGATCATTTTATTTCTTCCTAATTTGTGACTACATTGGTTTTAAACAATGTCATGAGATGTGGATAGGATTCCTCTAACTTTTATGCATTTTAATTATATAAATTTTTTTTTTGACTGTGGTTCACTTGGAGTAACAAGCTAAGTTTGAAAAAGGCGTTTGGTACTATTGATAATGACAAACTCACTTTCACAAAGTCAGGCAAGGAGCATATGTGTGTCTCTAGACATTTTTGGATTGATATGCAAGGTGAAGCAACAATGACTATTGGATTAAGAATCTCTAAATGAAACTTTTAAATTTTCTTGTTTCAAAAATGGTTATAGTCAATTTCAAAATCTCTTAGTCTTGGAAAATGTCAATGAGGAAAAAGGGTATCTGAATCCATTGTTTGTTTGCAAGTGTTATGCATGCAGATAGCCTTTGTGCTATTTCAATTGGTGTATGCACTATTTTATTATTCACTAGGTGTTATTCTGCAAAGCAAATGAATTTTTTAAATCGTTAGATGCACTATTTTATAAATCAAATGCATTGTAATGAAGAGCATATGCACTATTTTGTAGTTATATGAACTATAATAGAGGTCAAATGTGCCACAAAATGGGTCAAATGCACTGTTTGAAGTAGTAAATGCACTATTTTAGGGTCTTATAGTAGCATTCTTATTCTGAGCTTGGTTTTTGTAATAGTTTGTAGTGGCATCTTTTTGGGAGAACTGTGATCCAAAATGAATTTTATTATTAAGTTTTAAAAACACATCCAAGCATAGTAATAGTAGAAGTGATAATAAAACAAAACCATATGCACCTAGAAAAATGGAAGATAGGGCTTCTTAACAAGGTTGTTTAGAACTGGTGACTAGTGGGTTTTAGTTTTTAACCAATAATGTTTGAACGTACCTCTCTTGTGACAAAGAGCTTCCCAACAATGCTAAGGAGGTTTGGTGCAATCTCTTGTGTGACTACTAGAGGAAGGCTATATTTTGAATATGGTTGGCTTGTATTCAATTGGGAATGCAAGATTGGGAGGCATTCCCTGACCCTGCTATTGTTTAGTGTGGAGCTTGATCAGTCCCTAAGTGGGAGATTGTTAGATTATGGTGACTGATCAGGAAAGTACTATACATACTTCATAAATTTTTTTTTGGGCTATGGCTGACATTGTAGCTGACATATGGCCAAAATGTTGTAACCCTGAAATGGATAAAATACTTGTATAAAAGGGTTTAGGGTTAGGTATTTTCATTATGTTGTGATGTGAAATTGCTTCTTGCGACGGTATTGAGCTGTAAGGGATTACAGACTATAATCAGGTTGTAATCACTGGATTGTAATAAGATCGGACTTGCTGTTTGGTGGACATAGCCCAAGAATTGGGTGAACCACATTAAATCTTGATGCCTTGTGTTCATTTCTGTGTGATCTATTATTTTTTCTATTATTGATTATATTTGCATGTAGTTTTTTTATTTCTATCTGTGGTTTATCCTAACACCTGCGAAGGCAAAATCTCGAGAGGTAGCCTCTCTATGGCTGAGTAAACCTACCTAGTAAAAAGTAGGAAAATACAAATAAAAAATAAGTTTGGGAATTTGATCACTTTAGAAGAGTGAGAGAATATCCCTACTATCCTGAGCTCCCAAAGACAACATCTATAGTTGTTTAATTACAAGCCCTTTAACTACAGAAGATAAGGGGCTCCTAGTTAAGCTATCTATTGGTTCATTCCCAACTTGATTGTAATTGATATTTATAGAAGGTCTGGCTTTCTAGTCTAATCAAAAGAGCTAAGAACATAGGCCTACTTCAATTTAGGTTAGCAAGATCATTCTATTAAACTAGGTTTTGAACTTAGGAATGTCACACTTTAATTGAAAAGGGTCAAGGTCCACTTACCTAGTTCAATGCTAGCAAGGGCTAGGCATATTTCTAAGGGTCTTCATTCTTAACATTATTAGTGACTTGGAGTTCCCATTAGCCTTGAAGAGACCTCTAAGCAACCAATAATTATATCTACAAGTCAAATTCAATAATTTAGAAATTTAATCAAATGTGCTATAGAAATTAGTATTTGCATTATAGAATGTGTCATATATGATATTTAAACTTGTAAATGTACTATAGGAAGCTATAGATGTGCTGTAGAAAACTTTAAATTCACTACATAAATGTTTAAATACACTACAAAAAGCTTTAAATATGTTAAAACATTGCTCAGAAGCATTAAAATAGAGTTCAAAAGCACTGCAATGTCAAAAAATTGTAGATCTAACCTTTGTGTGTTTAGGAAAGTCTTTGAGAGTTTGTTGTTGCTATTACAAAGCTTCCAAAATGTTGTAGAACTTACAACCAATCATATCTACACCAAAAATCAAAGAAAAAAATAGATCTAAAATAAAAAGAAAATATTAGCGAGAAAACTTAAAGAACACAAAGGCTTCAACACAAAGCTCCATGGTGGGTGCCAATTTGTACATGATGAATTTGTGTATTCATGACACTTTAGAGAAGAGTGAAAATAGAATGACAACAAACTATTCTAAATCCAAGAAATCATTTCCAAATAGAGACTCTATGAACATCCCATATTTCCCTAACTAGAACCGCTAAGATTGCTCTTAGACCAACATCTCAGTGATAGTTCTACAACAAGAGTGTGCCATGAATGCAAATCTACAAAGATGTATGCAAGATCTATGTGACAATGCAAATTATATG
Source organism: Cupressus sempervirens (assembly GCA_028749045.1). Taxonomy (NCBI): domain Eukaryota; kingdom Viridiplantae; phylum Streptophyta; class Pinopsida; order Cupressales; family Cupressaceae; genus Cupressus; species Cupressus sempervirens. The sequence goes on along the minus strand of CM053783.1, from coordinate 801,413,433 downwards.
AGTATTATAACCCTAAAATTCCATGATATGAGTATGTAATAGACTAAACATGTGCTAAATGATACTAAATAACAAGAAAAGAATGCTAAAATACTATCAAAATGACAAAAAATTGCTATAACAATGCTAAAGATGATAACTCTAAATGTGCCTATAGTGCAAATGTTTAAAACCTAGGTCCCTTTGCTCTTCAATTATCCTCCTATTTATAGGATTTTAGAAGGGGTTTGGGTAAGAATCAAGGTTTCACTTTTGACTAGGGGTAGTGGTGAAACCATAAATATCTCATAAGGTACCAAGAGGAAGATTCCAATAGACTTAGTTTGTGAGGATAAAATCAGGATTTTTTTAATTCTTTTAAATGTAAAAGGAGGATTTTCACTTTTATGAGGATAAATGGATTTTATTGATTTAATACAAGTTCCATTTATTTTCAACTTTTTGTCTTTTCCTTTTTCCTTTTTATATTTCATTTTATGATTTTGAATTGTTTTTCTCCTCATTTTAAAGTTGATTTAGGTACTTTTTGATTTGATAGGTGATTTGATTGATTAATGAACTAATGTAATGATTGATTTGAAAGTTTGTCAGTTTCCTCTAGTTTTATGTTTACTTTTTCATCATTTGTTCAAAATTGCATTGTTTAGGTCTTTGCCAATTTTTGGGTGTCTACACTATCTAGAATGGTGATTTACCAATACTCCTATTGATAAAACTATTCTATGTCTATTTTGCCTATGGTAAAATCAAATCCCATCCCTTTCGCTTATCCCCAACCAAGAATCACAAAAAATTCCCTAGACTTGTATTCACCACTTCTTTTTTCCCATATGTCTACGGATGATGTGTTGGTGTAAACTTGAAATAAGTCTTCAACTTAATCCACAATGTTCTCCAGAAGTATCTAATGAACTTGGTGTCTTGATCTAAAAATATGCTCTTTGGTAGACCAGGTAGTGTCACCACTCCTCTAAAAATAAATTAAACAGTATGAACATCATCATTATTCTTATTAAAAGGAATTGAACATGTCATTTTCAAAAACCTTCGTACTACCACATAAACTAAATTATGCCCCCTTTGAGTCCTTCTTAAGATAAGAACAAATTCCATACTAATAGCATCCCAATGATTCTTAGGTGCAAGTAATTGATGATATAATCCTATATTCTTCTTGGATCCTTTTTCCATTTGACATATTCTATAACTCTATACAAAATTCTTAACATCTTTCCACAACTATGAAAAGACAATTCTCACTAACTAGAGAAATGGTGTATCTAAACCAAAATGTTTGTCTAGCCCTCCACTATGATTCTCTTTGAGGATATTCTCCCACACAAAATTCCTTGGAATGCACAACTAACTACCTTAGAGTAACACACTATCCTACATTATGAATCCAAAATACTTGGTTCTATCTAGAGTAATAGGTTCTATACAAGCCTTCTAAGCTTCACCAAAATCATGATCCTTAAGGTATAAACTCTTGAGTTCCTTGAACCTAATGACCTCAATTCTTATCTCTACCATTTAAATGTATCTCTTGCTAAAAGAATTTGTTACTCTATTAGATTTTCCATTTTCTTGTTTCAAAAAAATGTGCAACTTTGCAAAAACTCCACCCATTATGCCTCTAATTTAAATTTCCTTTACTATTCAAATATTTCAAATCTTGATAACCAATAAATAAAAAATATTAAGGAAAAACCTAATGTCTCCACTTCTTTAATGTCTAAACTATAACATAGAAATCCTAATCATAAAAAAGTATTTTCTTTTAGCACCATTCAACTTTTCACTCAAATAAGCAACGAGTTTACCTTCCTGACTCAAAACAAATTTAATGAAATTACCACTAACATCATAGTCTACTTTAAATACCTTATTAAAATATGGAAGTGCTAAAATAGGGTGTTTTATAACTTTATTCTTTAACAATTCAAAAATCTTGTCTTATCCTATTGCCCGCTTAATTTTTTGTCTTATTCTCTCTCATTATTTCAACCAAGGGTCCAAAAACACTATTGAAATGTCTAATATACTCTTTCTAAAAGCTAGCCAAACCACATAGATATCTTACTTCTATTTAACTTCTTGGAGTAGGCCATTTAAGGATAGGCTTGACCTTCTTTGGGTCCATTTTAAGACATTTAGTTGAAACTACAAATCCCAAATACGTGAACTCCCTTTTCATAAAATTTTACTTCTTCAAATTAACTAAGCAACCTTTCCTCCCTTAACTTCTCATATATCCCAACAATGTGCATTATATTCTCTTCCAATCTCTTTATTAAGATCAAAATATCATCCAAATAAACAATGAAAAAATTACATAGAAACTCTTTCATTACTTCATTAATGAGTCATATGAATATCACCACTGTATTGGTTAGCCCAAAAGGCATGGCTAATAATTCATATAGATCCTCCTTTTTCTTGAAGGATATCTTGCATTCATCTCTAACTATGATCCAAATTTGGTAATATCCACCCTTCATATCTATCTTTATGAAATATACAGATTCACATAAATAATCCATAATATCTATCTTTGGAAAGAGAAATAAATACTTGATAGTGATCTTATTAATAGCTTGAGAATATATACACATTCTCTATTCTCTATTCTTCTTTGGCACTCATATTTTTGGTACAAAATATGCACTCAAACTCTCTTTTATCATCCTTTTTTGCAACAACTCTTGTACATGTATGTTCAACTCTTGAATCTTTGCTAGTGTCATTCTATGTGTTGTCTTATTTGGAAAAAATAACATGTTAAATCAAGTCCATTTGATGATTTATCTTTCTTATTGGTAGAAATCTATTAGGTACCATACCAAACATAATTAGCTAAAAGTCATCCAATAAATTTGCATCTTCTAAAGAAACATCTACTTTATCTTTACCATATTTTAGAATTAAAGAAAACACATATGATCATGCCTCATACCTTCTCAAAAATTCTTTCCATATGTTGGGACTCAAAATTGCAAAGGGATTTTGAGTACATATTTATGAACTTTGCTAAAGTGAGCCCCTTAAAATGCTTTTCCTTACATGTGTGACTAGATATTGTTTTAGGTCCAATCATGTGTTCCAAGTACTCATTCTCTTTCATTTAGCATATTCAGCCACCTCAAGTCATTAGTTTGAAGTTTGAAGTCATTTGATGAGGTGTTATTTTGAGCATTTGAGAAATTTGCATTTTTATCAAAGTGTCAAATAGAGTTCAAGATGCTAGTTTGCACCTAAATATCTTGCACCTGGTAAAGTTTCATGACTCACCATTTTGGGAGGGTTTAGTGTGAATATAAAAAAGCCTATTTTTTAGATTTCAATTTTTTTTGACATGTTTTGATAGGGTTTGGAATTCCCCAAAGTTGGTTGTCCATTGCATGTTGTGTTGATGCAATCTGCCCATAATTCTGAGAGGTCTTGTTTGACTAATTATAAATGTGAAATATCTTACACCTTTGCATACTAGAGGTCAAACACTTCCTATGTTTCAAGTTTGAGCCTATGAAAAATTTGTTTGACTAGTTGTCAAACACGATCTCAAATGCAATTTCTAAGGTTTACTAGTAATCAAATTTGACAATTGATTGGTACCCCCATTTAGGATATTATAACTGTAAAACTATATAGATATGCCTAAACCAATTGCACCACTATGTTTCACTCTAAAAATACTTCACATTTACCAATTTTCATGTTTTCATGAATCCATTTATAGATTTTCCCAAGTCTATTCCATTAACAAATATCTTTATTTTGCTAAGATTCCTAGTTTTGCAATTCCCAAAACCCAACTTTGCACTCTTGCCTAAGTTGCCCAGTTACTAGTAATGAGCCCAAATTGCACATTCATATTCTCCATATGACTGACTTCTATCCCAAGTTGCAAATTCCCAAGTAATTGTTTGATTTATTTGTAAAGTCAAAATCAAACACAATTAGCTATTTCTAACATGTTTACATACAAGACAATTTAAAGTAGGCAAATTTAGTGGTCAATACCTTTTGACTCGATAATAGTCATGAGGTAAAATTATTAAAGCATGATCCTTGTGGTACACATAATATAAATGAAAAATGATAGGGTTAGACCAGGTAATCTTGTTAATTTTTAAGGCCAGTTTAAGGGCTTCTTAGCGCAAGTTAGACAATTTTTTAGAAAAGGTTGAACATGAGTTTTTAATGTTTGATCAGTTATTGATTTTGAATTCAATAGATAGAGATTATTAAAATCAATTTCAGAGTGTCATTTTGTTAAAATTGAAAATTTCTTAGTAGGGCCACTTTGGATCTAACTTGGCTTATCAAAAAACTCCATAAAGAATATGAACATCTAACACATTGATATTGTTGATTGCAACAAGAAAGGGATGGTGTTGTTGCACCATTTGAAATTAGGATACAAATTGGGGTCATACAGATGCTGATAACTTTCTTCTAAAAGGCAACACTAGAGGTGGTGACTAATCAAGGTTCTCAAATATCATAGTCTCTTTCTTATTTTCCTTAAAAGAGTGGAATTGAAGATTTTAATGTGGAGTATAGTTTTTCATAGTGAAAGTTCTCACAAAGTTGTGGCTTTTAAAAATATGGTTTATAAGGGATGATTTTACTATTTATAATGGTTGATCAATTGGTTTGTTTTCTTTTGATTACAAATATTCAGTCATTTATACACTCATTAAAGGGTGTAGAAGTGCATAGCATAAGTTTAGAGAGATTAAATATTTGGTGGTGTCCCACCTATCCAATACTAAACCTCATAATAGAAACCAATGGAACCATTTCAAAGTATGGTTGAGAGTGTACCTCAGATATGTTCCAAATTATTTTCTACATGCATTGACTGGAAGATTATTTTGACAAACTCCACTTAGGCATGTATATTTTCTTAAATAATAATTAGCACCCTTTGAAATTATGAGGACCGATTGAAGGCTAAGAGGAAGCTCCGTGTGAAAATATGACAAGATATCCTCAATGGAAAGTGAATCAATTTCTTTATTGAGAATGTTGCAAATCATTTTCGAGGTATGAGACATGAGTAGCATGTAGGGAGATAGATCAATGCTACAACAAAAGTAGTAGGAAACATGATGACTTTGTTAATTTGTGGAGGCCCATTTGATGGTTGGTAAATGCAATGAAGGCAATAAAGGAGCATGCAAACATCACAAAGATGATAAAATACTTAAGTAGGTTTCTACTATATACAACTGATGGCCATGAGTTTTTAACTATAAGTAGCTAAATGTGATAGCATTGAAAATTAAGGAAGGTGTGCAAATTCATCAGATACAAGCCTTCCAAGCTTCACCAAAATCATGATCCTCAGGGTATAAACTCTTGAGTTCCTTGAACCTAATGACCTCAATTTTCATCTCTACCATTTAAATTTATCTCTTGCCAAAGGAATATGTAACTCTTATATTTTCCATTTTCTTGTTTAAAAAGAATGTGTAACTCCACAAAAACTCAACCCATTATGTTTCTAATTTAAATTTCCTTGACTATTCAAATATTTCAAAGCTTGATGACCAATAAATAAATTTTTTTAAGGCAAAAGCTAATATCTCCACTTCTTTAATGTCTAAACTATAACATAAAAATTATGATCATAAAAAAAGTATTTTCTTTTAGCACCATGCAACTTTTCATTGAGATAAACAACAAGTTTACCTTCCTGACTCAAGTCAATTCTAATGAAATTACCACTAACATTATAGTCTACTTGAAATACCTTATTAAAATACGAAAGTGCTAAAATAGGGTGTTTTATAACTTTATTTTTAAAAATTCAAAAATATTGTCTTCTCTCATTGCCCACTTCATTTATTTGGTCTTATTCTCTCTCATTATTTCAATCAAGGGTCCAAAAATACTATTGAAATGTCTGATATACTCTTTCTAAAAGCTAACCAAACCACAAATAGATATTATCTCTATTGAACTTCTTGAAGTAGGCCATTTGAGGATAGTATTGACCTTCTTTGAATCCATTTTAAGACATTTATTTGAAGCTACAAATCCCAAATACACTAACTCCCTTTCATAAAATTTGACTTCTTTAGATTAACTAAAAAACCTTTCCTCCCTTAACTTCTCAAATATCCCAAGAATGTGCATGATATTCACTTCCAATGTTTCACTAAAGATCAAAATATCATCCAAATAAATAATGAGAAAATTATCTAGAAACTCTTTCACTACCTCATTAATGAATCATATGAATATCCTTAGTGTATTGGTTAGCATAAAAGGCATGGATAATAACTCATATAGATCCTCCTTTGTCTTGAAGGATATCTTCCATTCATCTCCAACTATGATCCAAATTTGGCAATATCCACCCTTCATATCTATCTTTATGAAATGCATAGATTTACTTAAACAATCCATAATATCATCTATCTTTGGAAATGGAAATAAATACTTGATAGTTATCTTATTGATAGCAAGATAATATATACACATCCTCTATTCTCTATTCTTATTTTGCACTCATATTTTTGGTACAAAATATGCACTCAAAGTCTCTTATATCATCCTTTTTTGCAACAACTCTTGTACTTGTATGTTCAACTCTTGAATCTTTGCTAGTGTCATTCAATGTGTTGTTTTATTTGGAAAAAATGACATATGAAATAGAGTCCATTTGATAATTTATCTTTCTTATTGGTGGAAATATATTAGGTAACATAATAGACAGAATATCCTAAAAGTCCTCCAATAAATTTTCATTTTCTAAAGGAACATCTACTTTATCTTTACCATATTTTAGAAATAAATAAACCACATATGATCATGCCACTTACCTTCTTAAAACTTCTTTCCATTTTTTGGGACTCAAAATTGCAAAAGGATTTTGAGTACCTATTTATGAATTTTGCTAAAGTGAGCCCCTAAAAATGTTTTTCCTTGCATGTGTGGTCAGATTTTGTTTTAGGTCCAATCATGTGTTACAAGTTCCCATTGCCTTTCATTTGGAATATTCATCCACCTCAAGTCATTAGTTTTAAGTTTCAAGTCATTTGATGAGGTGTTGTTTTGAGCATTTGAGAAATATGCGTTTTTGCCAAAGTGTCAAACAAAGTTCAAGAGGCTAGTTTGCATTTGAATATCTTGCACCTAGTAAAGTTTCACGACTTTCCTTTTTGGGAGGGTTTAGTGTGAATATCAAAGAGCATATGTTTGAGATTTCAAGTTGTTTTAGCATATTTTGATAGGGTGTTGAATTCCCCAAAGTTGGTTGTCCATTACATGTTGTGTTGATGCAATTTGCCCATAATTCTGAGAGGTCTTGTTTGAATGATTATAAATGTGAAATATCTTTCACCATTATATTCTAGAGTTCAAACTCTTCCTATGTTTCAAATTTCAACCTATGATGAATTCATTTGACTAGTTGTCAAACATGATTCTGAATGCAATTTCTAAGGTTTTACTGGTGATCAAATTTGCAAATTGATTAGTACCCTTGTTTAGGATGTTATAATTTTTGAAACTGTATAGATATTATTGAACCAATTGCACCACTATGTTTCACTCTAAAAATGCTTCCCACATGCCAATTTTCAAGTTTTCATGAATCCATTTGTACACTTACTTAGGCCTATTTCATTCAAAGAAGATGAAGAATGAAAATGAGAAGTAGCATGATCAAACAAAATCCAACCCAACTTAATTTTTCTACTTATTCTCTTTCTTTCTCTTTTTGTAGGGTTTGTTCTAGCTTGTTGAGCAAGTCACATTGTTGCATTTCCACCATTCTCAGCATTTTCTTGTGTAGGAACAACATATTGTACATTTCTTAGGGAAAATAGTGAAGGAATAGTTTAAGATATAGTTTATTGTGTGTTATCTTGAGTTATTATCTACATCTTGATGTATTTACTTGAAATAAATGAATACAAAGAAACAAATATTAGATTATAGTTTCATGGTGAAGCTTATCTCCTATCTTTGAGTTGTGCAATTTTCTGTGATTTGTGGACAAAGAACCCATATCTTAGTCACAATTTGTTTTGAAGTTGTATGTCATTGTATGTTTTTCTATTGATTCAAGGAATAACATAAATGATTAGTAGACTTTAACAAGGTTGTATATCTCATGGAAGGATTTTGGTGAGTAGAGGATTCATTTTGAAAGTTGATGTCTCATTTATAAAGTAGATGGATAGATCATGAAGATCATGGTGTATATTTCTTACTTATGTAACACCCAATGGATAGGTCATTGAGTAAGAGGATTAAAAAAGTTGAGTAAACATGATAAGGTGATGTGCACAAATTGTCAATTAGGAAAAATAGAAAAGTCTAGTTTGAAGAGAAAATTTTACTCTTCTGATGATGTTTTGAAATTATTTCACACTAATTTATGTGGTCCTATTGGAGTACAAAGTGTTTATCTAAGATTGGTTTTGACAAGTGAATGTTAACACACTTAAGTTATTTACTTAGTTCATGCCAAAGAAGTAGTACATGTCGAGTACAACATGTATATTATAAAGCATGTCAAGTCCACAGTGAGTACCAAGCCACTCATGTGCCGAGACATTCAAGTGTTGAGCAGATAGTGGATGCCAAGTGATATAGATGCTGAGTCATAATAGAGAGATTAGTATATGCTAAGCATGAAAGACTTCAGAAGCTGAGTAAGATAGTTTTGACATAATTGTTTGTAATGGAACAAACAACTATGTAAACCATTTTTGAGCTTATTTAAGGATGAATTACAATATTTTGGAGATAAGGATGAATATTAAGTTGGATTTCCAATGCAATTACATGCAACCAATCAAAAAATAGAAAGGATTGAGTGGCAAAATGGATGAATCTTAGTTGTAGATTCATACCTAACCATAAGTCACCAAAATCTTCTTAAGGAGGACAAACCCTAAACTCTCTAGTGAGTGTGTAAGAAGTTGAAGGAGTGAAGAGAGTAGTTTTTATGTGTAAACATAGTATTCATGGTGACTAAGGAGTTATGATCTTAGACTACATTGCAAAATCAGTTAGAATAGAATAGAGGAAAGGAAAAGGATACAACAAAGAGACATCAGATCAAGAAGGATCGATGAAACATCAGTTTAGAGGTGATATGTTATTAGGAAAGAAAGTGCTAATTTTAGGATCAATGCTAAGACATCTAATAGGTGATTTCAATCAAAACCTGTTAATAGAGTAGTTCTAACAGGCTATATTGAAATCCTCTAACAAGGTGCTTACTTAATTGTAAGTTAAAGTCCTTTAGCAAGGCACACTTCTAACAGGGTGCTGAAATCCTTTATAAAGTGAGACATAACAGCCTTTGTAATCCTTTAATAGGGAAAACCTTTCACAGGGTAGATAATGTTTTATGGTCAACATATTGTAACCTTCATTGAATTATACTTTATTACTAGAGTAGTGAAGATTTTTAGGTGTCATCCCCACCCTAATTTTACCTTCTCACTTGGAGGGTTTCAAGGTAATCATATCTAGTGTCATATGTGTGTGAATGTTTACTTTCTTACATGATTTAGATGTATGTACTTTACATGTTATTTCAATTTACACATTGGATGCATGAGATGAATGTGTGGTGAAAGTTTTATGGGTCCAAGTTTAAACTATTGATTCACTTCCTCCCTCTTAGAGGTTTACCTTTCCTATTGTAATTCCAACAATTGGTATGAAAGCCTTGTTCTCTAAAAGAGAAACTTTGCAAGATTGAGGAAATATCTGGAAATGGAAGTCTACAAGTTGGGAAATATTATTGAGAATCAAGAGATTGAAATACATCTCATTCTAGATATTATGATGGCCCAAATTGTTAAAAGAATAGGGAAGTGGGTAGAGTGGACTACAATGAGAAGAAACCTAAGTAAGAGAACCAACACTAAAGCTCCTTCAACATCTACTCCTACCTCCTAACAAGTTGACACATCAGGTGTGACCCTGGTGGTCACTCAAGGACTAGCTCGATTGGTAGGTAGAGGTGATCAACCTCTAGACAAGAACATTCCTTTGACAAAAACTTGTCAAGATGGCTCTTCTCTAGTGATTGGTGCTTAATCAAAAGTTGAAAAGAAATTAGAGGAGCCCTAAGATAATGTTTTTACCCTAGTTCCTTCACCTCATAGTAGTCTTGTTCCAACCATGAGTTCTATGCTTCTCTAGCCAAGTAGCCCTCAAGTGCAAGTGGTAGATTTGTTAGATGGAGGGAGCAGCGATAGTGAGTCCACTGAGTCAGATGAAGTAGCTAAGAAATTGGAAAAATGGAGAAAGGCCAAGAGTCTTCAAATCTTGTCTCTCAAGCCCAAAAGAATCCATTCTCATCGACCGCAAAAATAGTTACTCTAGTCAAGAGGAAAATGTCTAGTATAGATTCACTCGAGATGACTTCTAAGGTGATAGGCATTGATTCCTAGTTGGAGGATACTCTAGAGAGAAAGGATGAAGGGGCTCCCAGTAAGGACACCTTATCTCTTGTGGTTCATTGTAGATCTACATTGAGTAAGGTCAAGAAGTAGAAGACCTTGTCTATTCTAGGACAAGATCTAGAAACAGGGAACCTAACAATGGAGATTGCAAAACCCACCAAAGATTGGACAATTGAAGATATTATCTACCAATGATTTTACTCTGCATTTAGTAGATCTTGGGAAGCTAGACATGACACCAAGGTTGTCTTGTGGAAGCCAAAAAATGAGGTAATTGAAGCACAGTTGGAGAGCCTCAAATTGTCAAAGGTTAGGACAAAGGTGGAGATAGAAGAGTTGAGTAGATTTATTAGACAATTGGTCACTTTGTTAGTGAGTATCTCTAGAATGCCCATTACTAGTATTGCTATTTCCGTCAAGGTTCAAGAACTTATCTCCTAGCTTCAGGAAGATAAGAATTTTGGCTAGATTGGTAAAGAATGGAGTGAAAAGCTTAAATCAGAAGGGCTCTCCATTATAGAGAAAATCAAAAAATTTATCTTAAGACTATAAACATAGAAAGATAACATTTCATCTAATAGAAATACCTTGGCCATTGAGAGGACTAAAAGTGATGATTGTGCATCCTTGTTGAAGATAATTATTCAAATGAAATCAAAGGAAGTTGTCGAAGCTAAGATTTTGTGCAAAGGAGATGAGCCTTTGTTCAAATGGTTACAAAGCATGTAGTTGAAGTTAGAAATGATCTTGGAGGTAGGAAAAGGTCTAAAGGAGACTAAGGAAAAGGTAAAGAAAGATCAAGATAGAGATTATGAACTTCTAAAAGGACTACACATAGATTTACAGACTAGTGGGCAAGGAAAAGGAGTAATTGGAGTTACTATCATGCAAAATAATGTCTCCAATTTTATAGATAGCCTAACAAGCATATCTTTAGGCCACTAGAATGGAGTGTCTGAGCTTCAAAAACTTGGTGGATACATGTGGCCATGGAGGAATTTCAAGATAGACTAAATGCCATCAAATATTTGGCTAGGGAACACTCCAGATGGCTCTTGAGATATACAAATGTGCATGTACAAAGACATAAAGAACTGATTCCAATTATTGTTGTTGCCAAGGCCTATAGGGAAAAAGAAAAGAAAGGAAAGAAGGCGAAGTGAATCATATTTTGCCCTTTCCATTTTTATTTTGTAATCTTTGTAATAGACAAAATGGCTCTTTGCCATTTTTCAATTTTGAGAAGATGATTTGGTTAAACTTCCTTTGTAATAGTCATCTTAGAATCCTATATGTATGATAATAAAAGATAAATAAAGTTCAGCAAGTTTTTGGAATGAAATACTTGATGTTGCAGAGTCAATTGAATGGCATTTTTGTATCAATTATTTTCTATTCCATTTAAAATAGTTGTTATTAGCTTGTTGTTTCTCTTTATCTAGAATTGAAGTAGGAAATAAACATAGTTTTTTTCCCCCTATTTTAATATAGCAAGTTGAATGTGATATGAATTGTCATGTAAAACTCAAAGAGATTCTTTAGATGTTTTCATCCAATACAATCTTTTTTTGCAAATTAGTTCCTAGATAGATCAATTGATTTTGGTATGAATTCATAAGATGTGTGAGTTCATTTGATTTGACTAACCCTCAAAATGTTACTTCTTCCCTAAATTGAATTACATATTAGGATTGAATTAGTTTTCCTCTCGTATTATTTGGTTAAGAACATACCCTGTTAGATTTAGGAATAAATAAAATTTATTGCAAATTCATAATGGGGAGTTGTACCTAACAATTCAGAGTAAAGTAAATCTTCGAGAAGATACTTCCAAACTATTGTAATCAGAATTTGTTCATAAATTAGGGCATTTGTGAGTTTGAATTGGAGAGAAAAAATCTATACACCAATAGATTTTTGGCGACTTTGCTAGGGAGATGAATAGTTTCTTGACTAATAGATCTTATAACATGATGGAAAATGGTACTACCTCATGAGAATATTGTCCTAGTGCTCCAACCTAATCTTGGTTTCCATGATGACCAAGAAGACATAATTTCATCTCTTAATACATTTGTTTGTAGAAATAGGAGGAATCCTAAACATTATAAGAACACTAGCCAAGTATTGAAAGAAGAAGGATCCAGAGCTGAAGTATTAGAAAGGGTTGTTTAGAGGACAGACATCCAAAGGGCAAAAAAATAGTTGAGATATGAAGCTCAAAGAAAAAACTAGCCTAGCATCTTGGAACAAAAAAGATTCCTTAGAAGTACCAAAGAATAGGGTGGGCAAGACCCTATTTTTGACAAACTCATAGAACTTGGTTTTTCCATCCTAGATATTCCTAAAAGGAAAGGTGAAAAGAAAAGCTAGAGTAGACCACCTTCACTCGTTAGAAATAAAAGCTCTTCACATACAACCTACCAAGTATTGGCCTTGCATAGAATACTGCTCCCCCAGTTGTCAATTTTACACCATACCTTGCTAGAGAAATTGTGGCTACTCCTTGGACAACAAAAACAAATCTATTAGCACTAATAGTCTATCACCCACTCCTAGCTAGTTTGAGGAAGAATTTTCCTAAATTTTTAGGTGATGGGAAGGATACCATAGATGAATAGATTAAGGCCTTCTTTGTAGCTACTCACATCTTAGGAGTTGCACATGAGGATGTTGCTATAAGATTGTTTGTGGAAACCTTGACAGAAAGTGCACCAGATTGGTTCTATCATCTGGATGATGGCTCAATCACTAATTGGGATACAATGAGAACAATCTTCGAGACAAGATTTAAATTTGTGAAAGATGAACATGTCTTGTTAACACATTTGACATCAATTAAAAAATAACCCACCATAAGTATGAGGGATTTTGTTGCTACCTTCAACAAGATCACTAGTAGAATCCCAATTGCTGATAGACCCATTGCTGGCAATCTAAAAATATTTTTTCATAAATGTGATGCCCCTGGATATCAATTATGACTTAAGAAGGGCACATGCCAAAGATTTAGCAAATTCACAAAAGAAGGTAGTTGAATTTGAAGATGACTTGATTTCAGTGGGAAAATGGAAGCAAGAACCTCAAACTAAAGGAAGTTCTAGTAACACCACATCATCTGATGAAATGATTTTGAAACTGTCAAATGAGTTGGTAGCAGTAAAGAGACAATTAATTGGGTTTAACCAATATTACCAATGGAATTACAAAAAATTGCCACGAAGAAAGAATGATGGGAAATTCCTAAAAGGTCCATAATCAATGTTGATGATGGAGGCTGCACCAAAGAAAGGAAACATTTGAATGTTTCATTTGATGATGGACCATGATAGTGAAAGCTATCCAAAAACTACTTGTATGATGCAGTTGTTGTCCCCCAATGAATTGAATACTACAACTCCTTGTTCAGAGTCAGATTCATACTCAAATTGTGACTTTGGAAATTTATTTTTGGAGTTTAAGTGAAATTCTGAACCTAAGGGTGAATATTATGTGATCATTGATGGAACTTCATACATAGTGTTGACTTGAGGTCAAAGGCTCAAAAATCAATCCTCTAGTCACACTCATAGAAATGAACCCAGTCCTTCAACAAACAATATTCATATTGATCAAGGAGCATTGACATCTCAAATAGGTAAGGACAAAATTTCCTTTGATTTCATCTAATTCTGTGAAGAGTAAAAAATCCAAATTTCCCCTATTGATTATTTGAAGTCTCATCCCTTTGAGTTGAAAATATTGGTAGATCATTGTAAAGGAAATATTATGGATTTAAATCACAATGTGAACATTGAAGAGGGAGATGAAACTTTGACATCTAACTTATTTAATCAAGGGGATTCTACTATCCTAGCAACCTCTCTAGGGTAAAAACCTAACCCATTCTATATTTCACTGTATATCAATGGGTGCAAATTGAGAAATTGCGTAATAGTTTTAGGTGCATTAGACAATTTTATGCCTTATTTTGTAGCTAAAGCCCTAGGTCTCAACCTCACTAAAGTTCATGGAAGGTGTTACTATATGGATTCCAACCAAGTCCCCTTGCTTGGACAGATTAAAGATGTTCAAGTAGCCTTAGCTTCGAATACATAAAAGAAGCTCTTACTGACTATTCTAGTGGTGGATATTCCAGCAAGCTATGGGCTTCTCTTAAGTAGGAGTTTTTGCCAATACTTAGAAGGAGAAATAAAATTAGACTGGTCCTAAGTAGTCATACCCATAGGGAATAAGAAAGTTAAACTGGAACTTGAAGAAAAGGAAAAATTTACCATGCTAAAGTCAAATAATCCTAAAGCTCAGATCCTATATCAAGAGCTGGAGTTTGGTAATTATATGTTGTTTACTAAGGAAAATCTAGCTAAACAAAGAAGTAGAGACCTAGGAAAAGAGATCCTTAGTGAGAATGAAGAGTTAACATGTATCTAGATATTAGAGTTTGATGGAAGTTATTCTTCTTCAGGGTCTAGTGTAGGTGTATTGTTAATACTTCTTGAAGGAGAACCTAAACCCATGGCCTTTAAACTAGAGTTTGTAAACACAAATAACACCACAAAATATGAGGCCTTACTCCTTGGGATAATAGCTACACAAGAAAAGAGGGTAAAGATCTTGAAAGCTCGAGGTGATGCAAAACTTATTATGAGACAAATTAAGGGGCAACATTTTGTAAAGAACTGTAAGCTTAAAAACTACAAAAATAGAGTTTGGGATGAAATAGAAGGCCTGGATTCTTTTACTATTGAAGTAGTACCAAGGGAGATGAACACCAAAGCTAATTCCTTAGCATTTTTTGCTTCTTTGTTGCTACCCCATATGGAATTCAAAGATAAAAAGTACCAAATTGAGATTGTGTATTGACCCTCTATCCCAAATAATATAGAATCTTGGCAAGTAGTTGAAGATGACAAGAGCTTGTAGCTGTTATTAGAAAATGGAAAGGCCACTTGCAAACATTAGTCTGATAAAGAAAAAATGGAGACTCTAATCATGAGCCAAAAGAAGATCAAATGGTTGAAGTCTAATTATGAGGTAATATCATTTCCCCATACTTTGTCTCTTTGGAGAAATTATTTAATAGACATGATGCCTACATAAAGAAAAAGAGGGTAGAAAAAGGACCTACTATTGGTGAGTATGAAGGAGTTAATATTGGTAATGTCTGTAATCCTAAGATGATCAATATTGGTAAGTATTGTTCACTAGAGGAGAAAGAAGCTACTGGACAACTTTTTATAGAATACTAGGATGTATTTGCTTAGAGTTACGAGGACTTGAAAAGCTACAGGGATGGGAAAGTGAAACATCAAATTCCCCTAAAGCCTGACGTGGTCCCCTTCTGATACAAGTAGAGGAATTATAATCCTAGGGTAGCTGATGCCATATTCTGTGAAGTAGAGAAAATGTTAAAAGCAAGGATTATCTATCATATTCATCATTCCACCGAGGTAGCTAATATAGTACTAGTTAGGAAGAAGAATGGAGAGATAAGGATCTATGTTGATTTCTAGAATTTGAACCAAGCATCTTTGAAAGACAATTTTTCTCTCCTAATATGGATCATCTATTGCAAACAATAGCTAGAGTTGAAATGATGTCCATGCTCGATGGTTTTACAAGATACAATCAAATAGAAGTAGAGGAGAAGGATCAATGTAAAATGACCTTCACTACTCCATGGGGTACATTTGCATACCATAGAATGCCTTTCAGACTCATTAATGTTGGTGCTACATTTCAGACATACATGAGAAAAACATTATAGATCTTAAAGATTGAATTATAGTCATATACTTGGATGACCTCACTATGTTTTCAGAAAAAAGGAAATCACATAGAAGATTTGAAGAAGGTCTTACAAAGATGTCAAGAACATGGAATCTCACTCAACACCAAAAAGTCTATTTTTCTTGTTATAGAAGGAAAACTTCTTGGTCATATAGTTTCCCATGAAGGCATTATGATTGATCTAGAGTGAGTGGAGGTCATTCAAAGGTTAGGCTTGCTAGTAAAAAAAATAAGAGTTAAGTCCTTTGGACAAGTAAATTTCCTCAAAAGATTTGTTCTAGATTTTGTAGAAACTACTAAATGTATTGTAGATATGATGAAAGGGAATTCAAGTTTTAAATGGAATGAAGTTGGGAAACAAGCTTTTCAGAACATTAAGACTGCCATTGCTAATGCTCTAGTATTATGTCACCTAAATTATAAATGAGATTTCATCATTTATTGTTATACCTCTAAACACACTTTATCAACAATACTTATGCATGAAAATAATCAAGGGATACAAGCCCCAATAGCTTTCATGAGCATACCTCTAAAAAATCATGAGTTGAAGTACTCACAAATTGAGAAACATGCCTTTGTTGTAGTCAAAGCACTTAAAAAAATTTGATTCTACATCTTAAATTCACATTCCATGGTCTATGTCTTGGATGTACTAGTAAAAAGTGTGTTAACACAATAGGATGTAGGGTGTAACACCAAAGGAACATGGATAGCAAAGACACAAGAGTATGATATAGAAATTAAGCCCACCAACTTAGTGAGGGGCAATGCCTTGTGCAAAGCAATTGTAGAAAATAGAATTGTTGAAGAAGCGAAAGAATCAGGAGAAAAATAACTAGTATTAGTAGTAGGTGTGCAAGATTCCTGGTTTGAGAATATTGCTTATTTATTGACCTAAGGAGAATATCTAGAGGGCTTAACTACAAGACAAAGGAGAGATCTTAAACTGAAAGTAGCTAAATATGTAATTTGGGATGGAAAATTGTTTTAAAAGGATGACACTTTCCTCAGGACTGTAGAAAAATAATAACAAGAAAAGTTCTTGAGAATATTTCATGATGAAGCCTATGGAGTACATTTCTCATCCTCATTCACAGCTTTCAAAATATTAAGATAGTGTTACTACTAGCCAAGAATGTTCAAGGATGCCTATTTCTAGGTGGCAAAATGTGAAAAATGTAAGATGTTTGCTG
The DNA here is from genome assembly GCA_028749045.1 of Cupressus sempervirens. Lineage (NCBI taxonomy): Eukaryota > Viridiplantae > Streptophyta > Pinopsida > Cupressales > Cupressaceae > Cupressus > Cupressus sempervirens. Next base: position 801,396,002 of record CM053783.1, on the reverse strand, counting down.
GGCATCCTCAATTAGTCGCTCTACCTCTTAGGCTTGTTATTATTTTAAAAAGTGAAGAATCATGTGTCCTAGTTATGCCCTAGGTACATTTGAGTCTAAGTTCAAGTCCCCTTAGGTGGAAGGAGTCTTCATCATATTTTTCATCTTCCCCTTGCCCACATTTCATAGCTAAGTGATTTTCCTTTATGTTGTGAGCCTTATAGGTAGCTTAGTACCAAATCTGATGGAGATTCCCATAACATGCAAAGATTATTCACAAAGTTTCATTTTCTTGTGGCTTGTCATATTCTCCATGAAAAGAAGAAGCTTGTGGAAATCTAGACTTCACCTTCTCCTTAGTGGGTTTTCAACCCATAAAGGCGATTTCCTGCAAAGATCACCAAGTGATGCACATGAGCCATATAAGAAGATAATGGGATACTTTATGGTAAATTCTTGTCTCTTTTATGATTATCTAGCTCAAGAAATATTAAAGGTTCATCATAGCTCTCAAAATCATCCTGGGCAAAAAACTCAAAATTGACTTCTCCTCAGTGGGTTTTCAACCCATGAAGTTTGTTTTCCACAAAAGGAAATTTTAAAGGAAATAAATGAGAAGTGGGTCCCAAACAAAGTTTCACACTCCTTATGGACATCTCCAAACTCAAAGGAAGAAATAAGTTAAAAGGTAAAGGTGAAAATGGGGCCTAGGTGGAGAAATGAAAATCGTCTTCTCTTCGACAAGTTTTCAACCCATGAGGATGATTTTCAACATTTAAAAGAAAATCAAGTTTATAAGTGAATTGGACCAACATTTTTCATGAAAAATATTTCAAGAGGATAATGGAAACAATCCAATCATCATGGGAAAGATCTATTAGGTAGGATTTGATCTGGAGGATATTTTCTTACAAAGTACTCTGTTCATAACTTCCCAAAAGTTAAAGGGAAACAGGAAAGTAAGTGTGAAAAGATGGAAAGTTACTATTGGGTAAATGGAATAGTGAAAAGACACTAAGTTATCCATTAAGACCCCCCACATTTACTATTTCAACAAATTTATCCATTAATTCATTCATGTGGTGCGAAACCTAATGATCAATGAGTGGATTGAGATTCTTATATAGATGGAAACATAAACAGTTATTCAAAATACCGCTCTTTTTTGAACTATTATTCTATTAATTTGCATAACTTTTTCAAAAGCCTATGTTTGTGAATTCAATATCTTGTTCTTCTTCTATATTTAAAATTCAATTCATTTCATTCTTAGACAAAATGGCAACTAGATTTGCGGGTTTTAACAGGCTAAATGGAATCAAGTGCACAATGCAAAATTTCATGGATACTTCTCTCCATTTTTATGATATGTAAGACTTTCAAAAGACAGTAAAATCAGAGCCAATCCATCCCATAACTAAGAAGCTTCGAGGATGTGGGCTAGTTGAAGCAACTTGTTTAATAGTAGCAGTCCACGCTTCAGAATTGATCTATGAATGCATAAATCACAACAATATAGATACCAAGAAGATTGTATTGCCTGATGATACAGTATTGATTTCCATTGATAGACAAACAGTGGTGAATTGTCTATGAATTCCACAGTGAAAGGAATTTTTAGACTTCACAATTGGTGGAGTTGTCTTTGAGTTTTCTGTAGAGAAAATGGTCTGGAGAAAGGAGATTATGCAAACATGATTTCAAAAGCTACATAGTTCCAAGAGCAAGGTCCCTAAGACTCTTTCTAGCACTAATCTCAAACCCTAGATTGTAGACATTCTGGTTCTCTTGCACAGATTGAAAGGTGAGGTAGAAGCACTAAATTTCATTGAACAATATTTCTTCTTGGTACAAGTTATCTATTCAGATACCCAATATATTGGCTGGGCTCATGAGGTATGTGAGAATCTTTCCAAAGCTCTGAATGCCAATAAGTTCTACAACACCTTCTATATGTCTTCTTTTCTTATTTACATGCTAGCTTCTCTACAATTATGGTTGTGTCTCCCAAGTGTAGAAAATTTCCCTGATGATGTGAAGTCTTATGAGTTCTATCCATGTTTGTAGTTGGAAAATAGTTATGCTAAATATATAAGGGTTAATGATGTATTTACAATGAGAATTTGGAGGGAGATTCAAGGATGCTTGAAGAGGAGATTTAGTCTAGAAGCAATGGTAGCTATTAGTTAGTTTGGGAGCTATTTTATCTAGTTCTCATCTTTCTCTTGTTTACATCTTTTAGCTTTTGATGGATTCCCCTTGAAGCTTCTGAGGTACCTGAGCAACATGATTGTATTGATCAAGATAGTGAGGCAAGCCATCCAAGTGAACATGTTGAGCGAGAGTTTGAAGAAGAAGGGATATGAGTTCCTTATGAAGGTGGGAGCTTTCAGCTGTGAGTCTCATTCTAATGCAAAGAACATGCTAAAGGCCTTCGAGATGAAATATAGATTGGGAATGTATGAGGTATTCAGGCCCATGTTTGACCCAAATGGGTATGCACGAGAAGTGTTGTAGATTAGGAGTGTGATCAAGCACATCACCATGGTTGAAGACTACTAGTTGGATTGTAGAGATGAATTTGAAAGTTAGGACCTTGCTTTTGCCAGATTAATAGTGGATCGAGTTAAAATGTATCAAGTCAAACTTAATGTCAAAGGAATTGAAGATGATGGGTAGAATATGTATAGTAATACATATTTAACAAAGATAAGAAATACCCCTATTAGTTTAGAGCCCTATAAAGATGCTGGGGATGATATAGATATTATGATGGCTTGAATCGTTAAAAGGACCAGGAAGTGGGTAGAGTGGACTACAACAAGAAGAAGCCGAATTAAGAACATCCCCACTCAAGCTCCTTCAATATCTACTCCTACCTCCTCACAAGCTGACACACCAGGTGTGACCCTAGCCATCACTCAAGGACCAGCTCAACCAGCAGGTAGAGGTGATCAACCTCTAGACAAGAACATTCCTTTGACAAAAACTTGTCAAGATGGCTCTTCTCGAGTGATTGGTGCTTAATCAAAAGCTAAGAAGAAAGTAGAGGAGTCGAAAGACAATGCCATTACTCTAGTTCCTTCACCTCATAGTAGTCTTGTTCCAACCTCGAGTGCTGCTCTTCTCTAGCCAAGTAGCCCTCAAGTGCAAGTAGTAGATTTGGGAGATGGAGGGAGTAGTGATAGTGAATCTACCAGGTCAGATGAAGTAGCTAAGAAGACTACAAAAATAGAGAAAGTCCAAGAGTCTTCAAAGCTTGTCTCTCAAGCCCAAAAGAATCCATTCTCCTCAACTGCAAAAACAACTACTCCGATCAAGAGGAAAATGTTTAGTATAGATTAACTCAAGATGGCTTCCAAGGTGATAGGCACTAATTCCTAGTTGGAGGACACTCTAGAGAGAAAGAGAAAGAGAAAGAGAAAGGATGAAGGGGCTCCTAGTAAGGACACCTTATCTCTTGTGGTTTTCTTTGGATCTACATTGAGTAAGGTCAAGAAGTAGAAGATGTTGTCTATTTTGGGACAAGATCCAAAAATAGGGCACCTAAAAATGGGGATTGCAAAACCAACCAACGATGGGAGAATTGAAGATATGTTTGCCAATGATTTTACTCTACATTATTAGATCTTAGGGAAGCTAGACATGACACCAAGGTTAGCTTGTGGAAGTTGACAAATGAGGTAACTGAAGGACAGTTGGAGAGCCTCAAATTGTCAAAGGTTAGGATGAAGGTAGAGATAGAAGAGTTGAACAGATTTATTAGACAACTGGTCACTCCATTAGTGAGTATCTATGGAATGCCCATGACTAGTAATTCTACTGTTGCTAAGGTTCAAGCACTTATCTCCCAACTTTAGGAAGATAATAATTTTGGCCAGATTGGTAAAGAATGGAGTGACAAGCTTAAATCAAAAGGGATCTCCATTATAGAGAAAATCAAAAATTTTATCGTAAGACCAGAAATGGAGAAAGATGACATTTCATCTAATAGAAATACCTAGGCTATGGAGAGGACTAAAAGTGATGATTGTGTATTCTTGTTGAAGATGATTATTCAAATGAAATCAAAGGAAGTTGTTGAAGCTAAGATTTTTCCCAAAGGAGATGAGTCTTTGCTTGAATGGTTACAAAGCATGCAATTGAAGTTAGAAATGATCTTGGAGGTAGAGAAAGGTCTAAAGGAGATTGAGGAGAACGTAAAGAAAGATCAAGATAGAGATTATGAACTTCTAAAAGGACTACACATAGATTCACAGACTAGTGGGCAAGGAAAAGGAGTAATTGGAGTCAGTGTCATGCAAACTAATTTCTCCAATTTTATAGATAGCCTAACAAGCATATCTTCAGGGCACCAAAACATAGTGTCCAAGCTTTAGAAACTTGGCAGATGCATACATGTGGCCATGGAGGAATTGCAAGATAGACTAAATGCCATCAAAGATTTGGCTAAGGAACACTCTAGATGGCTCTTGAGATATACCAATGTGCATGTACAAAGACATGAAGAACTGATTCCAATTATTGTTGCCACCAAGGATATGGAAAAAGCAAAGAAAGGAAATAAAGTGAAGTGATTCATATTCTTCCCTTTCCATTTTTATTTTGTAATCTTTGTAATAGACAAACTAGCTCTTTGTCATTTGTCAATTTTGACAAGATGAACCAATTAAACTTCCTTTGTAATGGTCATCTCAGAATCCTATATGTATGATAATGAAAGATAAATAAAAGGTTGACACATTTTTGGTATGAAAGAATTTTTGTATCAATCATTTTTTGTTCCATTTAAAATAGTTGTTATTAGCTTTTTGTTTCTCTTTATCTGGAATTGAAGTGGGGAATAAATAGAGTTTTGTTTCCCCTATTTTAATACACCAAGTTGAATGTGATAGGAATTGTCATGTAAAACTCAAAGAGATTCTTTAGGTGTTTTCACTTGATACAATCATTTTCTACAAATTCGTTCCTAGATAGATCAATTGATTTCATTATGAATTCATAAGATGTGTGAGTTCATTTGATTTGACTAACCCTCAAAATGTTACTTCTTACCTAAGTTGAATTCCTTATTAGGATTGACTTAGTTTTCCTCTCCTATCATTTGGTTAAGAACATACCCTATTAGATTTAGGAATAAACAAATTTCATTACAAATTCATAATAGGGAGCTATACCTAACAAATTTAGAGGAAAGAAAATCTTCAAGAAGCTACTTTCCAAATTGTTGTAATCATAATTTGTTCAAAAATTAGGGCATTTGTGAGTTAGAACTAGAAAGAACAAATTTGTACACCAACATGTAGCTTGGCAGTCATTGATAAACTTAGTAGACACTAAAGAGTTTGGTTAATACTAAAATCTTCATCGATTACACTAATTAGCTTGGTAGACTCTATGAAGATTAGTAGCATCTGATATCTTCTTATGGAGCTTGGTAGACTCTGCTAAGCTCGAGAGACTCTTCTTTCTGCATATGGAGCTTAGTAGCAATGTAAAAAAGTGACTAAGTGTTAAGTCACTAATTGAAAAATTATTTGACCTTAATGAAAAAAATATCCCCCTTTGGCATTAGTGACAGAGCCACTTATCATACCAAAAATCTGAATGCTCAAAATACAAGTCAAAACTCCCCCTATCAACATGTCTAGGTTTGTAACTCAATTTTGATTATTATCTACTACTCAATAAACTTTGACTATGTTTTTTGATTTTTCAAAATTATTTTTGTAAACATAGTTTCTATTGTGTATATACATCTCTCTCACTGTACATATATTTCTTTCTTTTAAATACAAATTTCCCTTGATTTTATTTATGATATACATATGATATATATTCCGCCTTGATTTTGACACAGATGCCAAAATTGCATAAATACAAGGTAATGCTAACATGTGAATAGAAATCATTGTGTACCTTCAAAAGTATGGACATTGTCTTGTCCCAATTCTCTTGCAAAACTTTTAAACTGTGCAAAGCTATCTACACCTCTATTGATAGTTCCATCATGTGATTAACAATTGAGAATTTATTGTCATGGATCAATGTTTTGGCATGTGCAATATGTTTTTGAATTTCATCCATGTTGGGTAGTATCATGCCCCAAATTTTTTCTCGTGTTGCCCTTATCTTGGCTTCTTCCCTCAATAATTCTGCCTATAGATCTATTAGATATCTAATTTTCACAAAATGTGTAGAACTACCATTAGGATGAAGTGACAACTGATGTGTGCTAACATTCATATCAACATCTATCTTAGATAAATTATCATTTATTTCCTTAGTAAAATTTGATGTGACACTTAACTTCACAAATAAAGTAACAAAATTAGTTACATAATTTTTAAATGTAGAAAGAATGGTGGACAATTCCACTTTATCAATGACTATTTTTTGAGCCACTTTCTCTGAAAAATTATTTTCAAATTTCCTTTCTACCTTTTGCAAAAGTTTTTCTTATCCATACAATTCCTCATTAAACTTATGAACTACTTCAACAAGCTAATCCAAAATTGGTTTCTTTTGATCAACCTCAATATTCAATGCATCAAGAAATATGCTCTTAATATCTTCAAGAACTTGATTTTTCTTTTTCTTCTCTTGTCTAAGCTTTTTTTGTGTAGCCCTTCTCTTCCATAGTTCACCCAAGGTATCCATTTGGTCAGGGCTTAGATTGGAGAGATCCCAATTTGGTATTTCAATATCTTCCTCTAGACCAATTTCCTCATTATAGGCTTCTACCTCTTTGCCCTTTTCTTCATGTACAATAGAATGAGTAATTTCCTTTTCTTTGCTCAAAACTTTAGTGCTTGGTTGAGGCTTAATCTCAACTTCCATTGCACTTGTAATAGTATAAACAATAGTAGAAATAATATCTATTATAGGAGAAACAACTCTAATAGTAGGAATACTTGTAGTACCTTGTTGAGTCTCAATTTTTCTAGCTATTGAGATGATTGGAGCATGTTGCTTGGTAGATGAAGTGATAGAAACATCACTCATCATTGTACTCAGTAGAGTTGATCCAATAGTCAATTGGATGTTTAGTAATACATTGTTTACCTCAATTGACTTGATAGTAGCCTTCTCTGAGCTAGGTTGCACTAAGGCTTTTCTAAGAGAGAGTGGGAGAGAGGCCATTACCTCTACTACTATCTTCTCTAGATTGAAGTCTTCAATACTATGGATGTCAAGAAGATCTCCACTTGTTGCTTGATCATCTTCATCCTCTTCATCATCTCCTTCTACATTTTCTATATCCTCATCTTCTATCTTAGTATCCTCTTTCTCCTCATCACCCTTATCATCTATTTGAATGACCTCTTCAGTAGGCTTGTGTATTCCATAGGTATTCTTGCATGCAAATGTGTTTGACTTCATAATTGATTCAATATCTTTTGATAGAGTCAAGAATGCATTGAACCTGGGGGTCAATTTTTGTTCATTCTTCTTCAATGATTCCTTCAATTCCTTGTTAGAAATATTTGACATAATTTGTCTCAAGGTTTGTTCTTTAATGTCCCTAAAAATACTTAATGCATTATCCTGATGATGTGTAACAATCTTCAATATGATATCAAGAAATTCTTTTGTTATTTCCTCTAAGGAGTACTTCCACTTAGCCATTTTAGCCACTAAGGCTTCTTCAACTAGTTTATGCTCTTCCTTAATTCTTATTTCATACTTCAAAAACCTAAAATTAGACATACCTCCACCATATTGTATTCTTTTTAGTCTTTGTTCAAAGGTGAGGGCTGATCTGTTGAATATCACTTGTTGATCTTCTTCATCATCATCGTCATCACCCAATTTGAGCTTCTTCCTAGATTTTTTAGATCATCTGGTGAATACAATAGGGGAGCACTTTTTTGGCATTGTTATTGTAACCTTTCCCTTCTTCTTGGGAGGCTCCTCCTCTTTAGATTCTTCTTCCTTTGCATGTTCCTCATCTTTTTCCTCTTCTTCAACATCATCTTCCCTACCTTTTCTTAGTAGAAGAGGGGAGCTAGATGATTTTTTTCCCTTTACAATTTTCTCCACTTTCTTTCTTCCTCTTTTCATAGCCTAAGGGAGCTTTATTTCCAAAGAAATCTTGGCCTTAGCTTCTTCATAAGTACCAAAATATGGTGCCTTGGGGTCCACTAGCTCATTTTTAAGAGCTTTAATTATATCTTTTGTATCATCAATGTTAATCTCATATCCAAGAGGTTTCACCCATGTTATCCTTATCCTTACTACCTATATATGTGCTTTGTCAAAATCCACAAGGAAACATATATCTTGCTCATAGTTTTCAAATAGCTTCTTGGGAATTTTGTATCTAATCTATATTTTCTCCTTAAAAGTCTCAAAGTATGCATCTATTATGCCTTCAAAATTCTCTCCCATTTCTACTATGAACTCATTGATCTGATATAAAATGGGTGTATCCTTCTTCCATGCCATATTGCCTTTGGAAGGGAACAAATTTTGAACATAAAAGAATAAGTAGGTCAAAAGAGATCCAGACTTACAATGATTTTTCTTTGATGACGAGATGCTCACCATATTTTTGGTAAGTTAATTGAGTTGTAACTTAGCAAGGTTGAAAGACAAATTATTCTTCACAAATTTGTATGCTAGATCAATAGTTTCACAAGGGATGTTGTTCAATCTACTTGAACTGTAGATCTTGTGAGCAATCACATGTATGCTAAATTTAATTTCCATGTCTATAAATTCATTCAATTTCATGTCTCTACCATCCCACTCAACAATAATTTTCTTTGTAAGTTTGACCTGACCTAGGGTTTTGGTAGTTTTCACTTTGTCTAGCATGGGTAACCTTGTGATTCTATGAATCATCTTCTTAGTGATATGAATGGGTTGATCTAGCCATAACTGCAATTTGTGAACTCATTTTAGAATGAATTCTAATCTACTTCCCTTGAAAATCTCTTGGCATGTGCAGGATATGCATCAAACCCTTTGTTTCCAAATTCTTTTGCTTAGGTTTCAAAATCCCATCCACACACAACTCAATATATGCCTAGTTCAATTCTAGGGTTCCTAATTCTTGAATAGAATAGTGATAGAATAATCAAATATGATGAATTAGAAGTACCTTAGGAGGAATTTGTGATTGATCTATAACAGGATCAAACTCCTTCACAATTGCTAGACTTAATTTGAATGCTAGGGCTTTGCAATCAATACTTTAGACCAACATTTTTGAACCTTTCTTCACTTAGCTGCTAGAAGATTTCATTATGCTTGGTGATGCTTTAAATGTAGGAATAAAATTTGACAAATCTTCTTTGAATTGATTGGGGGCTCACAGATACTCTTCACTCTTTGCTCTAAAAAATCATTGTGAAACAATAACCTTTGATTTCTTCCTTTTAACAAAATTCTATCTTAAAATTGCTATTAATGTGTCATACAATAGTTATCTTGGTGATAGGTTGTCCAAATTGGATAAGTATTCAACACTCAAAAGATACCTTTGACTTAGTAAAGTCTCTAACTTGGTAGGGTCTTCAAATCAGTAGAGTCTTCAACTTGATAGATTCTTCAAGTCAGCAAGAACTCTAATCTCGCTGTCTGCATCTAAGCTTTGTTAGGTCTTGCAACTCGACCATGCTCAGTAGATCTTGTAATCTAATCTTGCTTAGAAAGGTCTTAAGACATAACTTCAACTATCATCTGACTTGGTGATTCTAGTGTATCTAAAATGTTGCTTTGGATCTTCTTGTGCACTAACTAGAACTAATATGAGATGTCTCCTTCTGAATCATAGTTCCAATAATCTCTATGGCTAATTAGGTTGAAATGGTTGAGTTATCCAACTTATTGATTTTGGTATCAACACTTTCATGACTTTAGCTTACATTATTTGAAGATTTATGTACCTATTTATACCTCATTTTACTTCTAATATTATTAGACCTTGCTTTCTTTTTATCTTCAACTCTTTCTTAGTTCATATAGTTCTTGCTAAGATGTCTAAGTTCTGTACATACAAAACACCTCTTTTTAGTATCTCTCTTCATCAAGTGATGTTTAATGCAATTTTATCCAATGTGCCCATACTCACCATAATAGTGACATCTGTACTATGTGTTGTAGTTCTAACCAAACATAGCTTTGACAATTTGGATGTATGCCCTATCTTTCCACAATGATTACAAGTAGGTCATTTATTCTTTTGGGATCCTTGCTAAGATGATTCACCTTCTTCTATGTATCCTAATCTAGCTTGTCCTTTGTGTCTAAATTTATTTTTCTCATTCAATTTATTTATGCTTTCTTGAGATAAAATCATCCTCTCATTGGTTTGCTTCTCTATGCTGAGGTCATTATGTAATCTTTCATTCTCTTTCCTCAATTTGATAACCTCTTGATTTGCATCAATGAGTTGATCAATCAAATCTACTTGTTGAAGAGATAATTGATGAATTTCATTGTACTTTTCTTCTATATTTTTAGTTAGGAATCTTTTCTCTTCTTTGGATTTTTCTATTAGTTCCATGTCTTCACACATTCTGACTGATTGAATTTCTTGTTTTCTTTTCATCTTTTTGACTTCTTCATGAAGAGTAAGTTTCTTTTCAAGTAGATCTTTGATTGTTGCATCAACTTCATTTGAACTTCTGTCTCGACAAATGTGTTCAATTCTTACTTCAATAAAGAGATTTTCATTCATCTATGTTGCAAGGTCTTTTCTTCTTTGCAGGGATTGAGAGAGTCACTCCTTCATTTTCTCAAATTGTTCCAAGGTCAATTGCAAATCCAACTTTTCATTTTCAATAGCTTTCTCTAGTCTATACACTTCCATTGCCTCTGACATTTTTTAAAGTTGCTAGACTTCTGATGTGAGAACTAATGCTCTAATAACAATTTTTGGAAATGTTTTACAAATTGGGTAACTTAGAGGGGGGGTTGGATCAGGAACCAATAAAACTTGTACTTTAATTGACCAATTAAACCTTTACAATATAATCTGGTCTAATTGCATACACGAACAACTAAAAAAATAAAACATTTATAACACTTGACACAATATTTAGTAACCTAGAAACCTTCCAAATAGAAATTAAAATTGGGGTATAAATGAGGTATAGCCTAGTCTAACACTAATGGGGTATAGCCTAGTCTAACACTAACAAGATTGTGGAAAGTGAAAATGTTAGAGTTGATGAATTTGTAGAAAAGAATGAAGAGGAATGGAAGAATAAACTTGAAGATTATAGAAATTTTTTATATGTCTATGAAGGAGAACCTGGTACCATTCCTAAACTAGAGAGAATAGTTGAAGTAATGAAGATTGAGGATATTGTCAAGTCTCAAGAGAGGAGAGTTTTTGAGAAATAACAACCTATCAAGCATCAGACTATTGAAGCTGAATAATAGGTAGAGATTGTTGACCATCAGATGGATGAGCTTGTCATACAACTAGAGATACAAGGAAAGGGACATGAAGAGATTAAACATGTTAAACCAACTGAACTACCACAAGCAGTAAGAAGATCTAAACTTGTGCTAAAAAATTATGTAAGAAGACATCTACACCATATGAAATCATTGGAGATAAAGATTCAAGAGTTATGATAAAAAATAGATTGAAGAATGATACATGTTTATTGTGTGAATTTGAACCCAAGATAGTTAAGGATGCACTTGAGAATGAAAAATACATAAGAGCTATGAATGAGGAAATTTATTAGATTGAAAAGAGAAAAACATGTACACTATTACCAAGACCAAAGAACAAGAATGTGATTAGAATAGAGTGGATATTTAAAAATGATTTGAATGAAAAAGGTGAAGTCATAAGGAATAAGGCAAGACTAGTTTGTAAGGGATATATATGAGACAAAGGAATTGACCATGGAGAGACATTTTCTTTAGTTGCAAGATTTTATGCCAATCCTAAGGAGAATCACATGATGATTATGAATATAATAATGCAATATTTGAAAGACATGGAAGACTATGGCTTATGGTACAAGAAGAATGACAAGTTTGAGCTAAAAGTATATACAAATGATGGTTGGGATGGTAATGTTGATGATTAGAAGAGAACTAGTGGAGATGCTTTCTTTCTAGGAAAGAGGATGATTTCATGGACACGCAAGAAGCATAATTATATTTCACAATTCACAACAAAATTTGATTATGTCACTGTAGTAATGAGTTGTTCAAACATTGTATGGATTATGAAATTGTTAAAAGGTATGAAGGAAGAGATTACTGAACCTATAGTTATCTATTGTGATAATACAAGTGCTATAAACATTTCAATGGATCATGTGATTTATACAAAGACAAAGCATATTGAGATCAAGTATCATTACTTCAGAGAGTTAGTGCAAGATAAAGAAGTGAGGCTTGAATATGTGAACACAAAGGAGAAGATAGCTAACATATTCATTATTGTACTACCTAAAGAACCACGTGTACTTAAGAGGAAAGTTAGGTCACACCCCCTATCCGAAACAAACTGAGAAGAGATCTAGTATTGCATCAAAAGTTATTATCAAAATATCTTACATATTGATCTAGGAGATCACACTTTAGGATGTACCTAAAGGTGTGGAGAGATGTCAAGTAGTGAGAAGAGATGGAATAGAAATTGTTACTTGGTGGTAGAGGAAGTAATACTATAAATCATAAATAGGTGAAATTTTCATGAAGAAAAAGATGTCTAACAATGAACCTGATATGATTATTGGAGTGTCTTTGGCATTGTTGTCAAAGGAGGAGATGAGAAAGTAATGAAATAGAGAGAGAAATAGATGTTGTAGTTACCATGGCTAGCTGATGAGAGAAATGATGTAGAAAAAGATGTATTGTATGATGACTAAAGGAAGAGGGAGTAATATACAAGATGATGAGAACATGAAGATAATATCTAGTAGGAACATATTTTAGATGATGGATGTGAATCATAATTAAACTAAGGATACTAATGAGGATCTACCTACTTGAACATAGAGGGAGTTGAGTAGTGACACTTGAGGTGTTGATCACTTTTTGGATTGCACGGTAACTTGGAACATGTTAATTTGAAGGTGTTGCATTTAGAAGGTTTTTCCATTAATGCCAAAGAGGGAGATTGTTGGAACTATAAGTATGGAACAATTTTGATTTTGTCATTGATGCCAAACCTTACTAGTAAGAAATTTATAACACTATAGATTGCCATATCATTTGATTGATGGAGAGGATTTGAAAAGAAGAGATCATGAGATGACTTAGTGAAAGGTTGAGTTGAGATGTGAAAGTGTGATGGAATTACATTGGGCACTTTATAAGTTAGTACTTGACAAGATATTGTGTTTTTTATTCATTATAATAATCAAGGAAAAAAGATTAGTTGAGAAGAAAAAGACTTAATTGAAGCAATTGAGTATCTAAAGTAGAAGATTATGGAACTTAAGCATTTCCAAGTGAAACGATGTTGGTTGAGTATCAGTATTGGCTAAGTGATAGAGAATGTCAAGTGATAGTAATGATCAAATTGCACAATGTAAACCAAGCAAGACAATTTAGTGATGACCAAGAAACATAACATAGTTATGATTGAGTGTCAAAAAACTAACAATTAATTAAAACTTATGGCCGATATAGTTGAATTTTTAAAATAGTCAAAATGTGTTGATGACAAGGATTATTTAATGTATGGAATAGATTAGTTGAGTGATGAAAGGACAAGATTTGAGGAAATGTCTCTAGAAGTTTCAAGAAGGAAGAAGGAGAACATTGTAACCCTAAGATCTATAGCTATATTTAAGTGGAAAAAGATCTAAGCTACCTATTTAAGGAGGAATATGAGATGTTTTATGTGGTTTTTGGATTGGATTTTTGGAGACAAGTGGAGATCAAACTTGCAAATAAGAAGTGCAAAGTTTGTGATGGAGGAGATTTTTGAAGAGATGCCAAGCATATTTGAGTTGTTGAGAGAGATGGAGTTTAGTCAATGAACCATGATTAAGATGAATGGAGATTTGAATTTGTATAGTGAGTTGTATTTTATTAGATCAAACCTAGCCTTTAATTTCTAATCATTATAGCAATAGTAAAATTATTTTGATTAAGGTTGACCTAACAATCATCTGCAAATCCTTTAACAAGGTGACATTCTAAGGAAATTTTCTAAAGTCCTCTAACAAGGCTACTCCTATTAGGGTGATTAGATCCTTTACATGGTCACACCTAATAGTGTGTTTTGTAACCTTTAATAGGGTTGTTTCCTAACAAAGATCACTTTAGAAGAGTGAAAAGTGGTATATGTTACTTGGTGGTTTCTCCCAAATTAGGTTTTCACATTAAATTCTTGTGTCAAATATTTGTGTGGATGTTTTTTCTTTTGTTGATACTACTTACTATTTTAAAGTTTGAAGTTTATTGTTAACTGTGATATTATTATGCTAGTGGGAACATACTAAACAGAGAGCTAAAATGAAATGTATAAGTTTAATGGTGATGAACAATGTCATTTTATGTATTGTTCATGAGTTTGATTAAGTTTTTTGGAGTTGTTAAAAGTTGATTTTATATATTTGGACATGTGGATAATTGATGATTTTATATATTTGGCCATGTGGATAATTGATACAATCCCCCCCCCCCCCCAAAAGTTTTTTAAAATAGCATTGGCATGATGGTTTTGCTAAGGAAAAACATGAGGAAAGCTAATAAATTGAAAGTGACTTGAATATTAATAGGCTAAGAGAGGCTCTACACACTTAGATTAATTAAAATAAATTATTTGGCTAATATGCAAAATGGTAGAAGTTTCCAAATACAATAATACAATAAAATAACCTATATCAGATCACATAAAAACATTGATATCAAAATAAATGGTTTTGACTCTAGAAAGTTTACAGAATAAGGACATTGAAAAAATGTAAAAGTACATAAAATTATGATATTGAAAATTATACAAATTATTTTTAAAAATATTACATTTGAAGAGAACACCAAGATAAAATCACTTAATATAGGGAAAGAAAACCATATTTCAATAGTGAACAAGAACTTGAATACATTGAGAAAATGATGATAAACTTAAATAAACAAAATGAACTAATGATGTAAGAGTACCATGATGTAGGAGAGGACTTACATCACCCAAAAATATTACATATTTTCAAATTTTTGTTAAGTTTTGTGAATGATTTGTCAATAATGGATAAAATGGTAGGGTCACCATTTTTAGTAAGTTGGCACATGGGCATGTATGGACTTCCAAACTTATTCCCATGAGAAAAACTAAAATATGAAGTGAATGGTGAGAGAATAATCTCAATATCTTATTGAATGTGAGATATATTAAAGTATTTTTTCCTAATAAATTTCTCTTATAAAATTTAAAACTCAAATTTGAAGCCTTAGCAAGACTAATACACATTTGAGAATTGCACAATTTGGCATTGTAGATCTCTTTATGAGCTTTCCAATGATATGTATATATTGAAAATCTAATGATTAGACCAGTAATTATCACCATGAGAAGTTCTACCACCTAAATTCAAACTATCTTCTTGGGTAGGAAAATGGATGATTAAATGTTTTGCACCAGAATGAGAGTTACACTTTTCACCCGAGGACATTTTGTGGTCTCAACTTGCAAATTTTCAAATAAAATTTATTCATGGCAAGAAGTTCCATGTGGTTGCAACCTATACTTTATGCATATTTTGTAATTCATTTTCATGAAAATAATATAATTTTATTATTTTACTTCTTGTGCTTGTCCTATTAATATCTATTATTGTTCAATGTGTATGTTGGGTGGAGTAGCCCCTCATGAGCTAATCAATATGTAATAGTAATAGTAATAGTAATAGTAATAGTAATAGTAATAGTAATAGTAATAGTAAAACAAGATCAAAATCATCGAGAATAAAACACTAAGGGGAAACATCATATGAACATAATTAAATACAAACCTTCTAAATTTAATAAGACATAAACTTAAAAATGACATCACAATTACAAATACTTAACAAGGGGTCTTAATCTTACATAAATTAGGTCTTGAAGTGGTATCAATTTCTTTTATATGTACATTGATTTCAGCTGATTATCACCATTTAATTAATGTTTTTATTTTAGATAGAAAGATTGGATGTGCATGACATGATCCTTAATAGATGTTATATCTTTGGGCTCTATAGTCAAATTAGTAATATTTATTCTCAATCCCTCATATAACATGAAATTATTCATAGAAAGCTTTGACTATCTCATAAGTGAATGGAAATGAGTAAGAGGTAAAATATAGAATCATAGATTGATACATAGTTTCTCAATATATATGGAAAAGCTTAATCAAGACTTATACCATATATAAGATCTACATATTCAATAATAAAATCTTGTAAATGAACAAACTGATCTCTTTTACATGACATAATTCAGAACTAGGTGTCACAAAACCAAGAGTAGTACTATCACTATTTTGAATATAAGATACATGCATTTGATATTTCATGCAATTGATTCACATTTGTTAGGTGTATCATCCAATTTCTTCTTGAGTTGATCAAAATATTTAAATAACATATACAAGGTAGAGGTAACAAGAGTGGTACTATGTTGAGCATGACTAATAATGAAGTATAAACACAATGGTAGGAAATAAAGTGAAAGGTGTATATGTCACTAGTGGTAAGAGTGCAGTGAGGTGCATAATGAGGTATATAACTATGAACATAATAAGGCATGAAAGATGTAAAGATTAAACTAGAAAATGAAGCACTAATAATGGAGATGAAAATAGTAGAATCAACATTATAATAATTCATAGTCATAACATGATTAGGAATATCATGAAATTAACTATACACATGAGAGGTAAGTATAATTTTTTTTTTGATATGTATACCATATTTAGCAATTAGACTAGGAAGAAGTTGAGAAGAGGATAGAACATGTAGAGAACTAGGAGCAACTTTAACATGAATGCCTTGTTCAAAGTCATTATCATCCAAGTGTTTTACTAAATAATAATTCATAAAAACTTTGAACCAAAGTTTAATAATTATCCTCTTCAACATGATCATGACATTTAACTTTAATTTTTTTGGCAAGATGTAATAATTCTTATGGAAACATCATTAGGGACATTATTTCAATAGATTGGGTTATTTGAGGATGAAAATGTAGGCCAAAATAAAAAATGATAAAAAAAATGAAGATTAAATTATTATCTAGAATTAGAAAGAACTTAGATATAAAAATAACACATCAAATGAGACCCTCGAGAAGAAGAAAAATGGGATAGAAGTAAACATAAGGTCATAAAACAAGATTTAAAGAGAAATATATATGTATAAAGCATAGAAAAAAATAATCCATAGAATAATAAATTTAATAATATAATGACAAAGTTTGAAAACTTGTATTTGAAAATACTAAGTAAATAAAGATAATCCCTAACAAGCCAAAACCCTAGGCCATGTAAAAATGGGCCCACAAAAATATAAGTGGAAAGTACCAACTTACATAAATAATCTTAGAAAACTTAATTAATTTTCATTGTAAACATATTTAATGCCTTCGATGACTTCAGATTGAAAACAATAAATATTACAATTAAACTACAATGTTTAATTAGTTTCAAAAGTGGGAAAATTTTGGGGGGATCTAGAATTTACTTGCTAGACAATTAGAACTTATTATTTACATTTCTCAAAATTCATCAAACAAACTATGTTTCACCCTAGTTCATAGATCTTTGTGAGTGTAGACATAAGCCCAATAGAAATATAATTTTAAATCATAATATTGATTTTGTAGATTACTAACTAAAGGAATTATTTATGTCTCGAGAACCCCTACCTCTATTGGCATTTCCACTCTTAGCAAGTGTTCAAAGATAACAAATAAATATCAAATAGATCTAGGATGATGGTGTTAATCTCATGTTGGTTTTGACAAGTGAGTGTCTATACATTTAAGTCATTTATTTAGTTCATGCCAAACATAGTAACATATGCTGAGTAAATAATGACTGCCAAGTAACTCATGTACCGAGTCATTCACATGCCAAGCATATAGTATGTGTCGAGTGATTCAAGTGTCGAGTAGAGAGTCCATGTTGATTCATTTAGATGATAAGTGATAGTATTGAAGTCATAGTTAGTGTTGAGTACTAGGGACTTTAGATGCTGAGTAACACAGTTTTGACATAGTTGTTTGTATTGGCACAAACTACTATGTAAACTATTTTTGGGTCGACTTAAGGATTGAATTATGATATTTTGTTGATAAGGATGAAATTTATAGGTGAATCCCTATGTGTTGCATGCATCCAATCAGATAAAGGGAGGTTTTAAGAAGCAATATGGATGAATCACAACCATTGATTCATACCTAACCCTAGGTTACCTAAATCTTCTTAAGGAGGACAAAACCCTAAGTTTTCTATGAGTGTAGAGCATGAGTAAGAAGGAAAGTTTTCATGTGCAAATAGGACATTCATGGTGACCAAGTTATTGTGATCTAAATTACATTGTAGAATTAGTTAAAGGAGGAAGGAAATAGTGAACAACAAAGAGACATCTGATCAAGAAGGATCAATAATACATCATTTTAGAGGTGATTTAATATCAAGCAACAGAGTGCTAATCACATGATCATTGTTGAGACATTCTAACAGGTGAATGAATCAAATCTCTTAATAGAGTAGTCGTAACGTGCTATATTAAAATCCTCTAACAAGGTGATTACTTAATTGTGAGTTAAAGTCATTTAATCAGGCACATTTCTAATAGGGTGTTGAAATCCTTTATTAGGATAAGACCTAACAATCTTTGTAAGCTTTTAATAGGGTAGACCTTTCACAGGGTAGATCATGTTTCATGATCAAACATTGTGACCTTCATTTGATACACTTTATTACTATAGTAGTGATGATTTGTGGGTGTCATCCCCACCCCAGTTTTACCTTCTCATTGGAGGTTTTTTGGGTAATCATATCTTGTACCATAAATGAATGAATGCTTACTTATTTACATACTTTAGATGTATATGTTTTACATAGTATTTCAGTTTACTTATTGAATATATGAAATGGATGTATTTGGAATGTTTTTATGGGTTAAAGTTTAAAGAATTGATTCACCCCCCCACCCTCTCAGAGTTTACCTTTCCTATTGTAATTCCAACAAATGGTGCTTGATGAAATTCTTTAATGATATTATTTGATGCTTCCATAAATTCTCTTTAAGTTCCTACACATCTCTTAAATATTCTCTCAAAATGTTTTTCAAATATATAAATGAATGATTTTAAATATAAATACAAACACACAAATTGATATGACCATTAGAAGCTAGCTGACAAAAAGTATTTTTAAAAAATAAAGATTTAAATCTTGAGCTGTGTAGGTGACTAGGTGAGTTCATAATGCCATAATTGCTCAAAGATGATACTTATAAATTTAAAAATGAAGATCAAATTTATCAAATAATAAATGAAAAAATTAATTTGAAAATATTACACTATAAACTTATATAAAGATATATCACATTATTTTTGTTACAACTTTTAAATTCTTTAATAAAAAAATTAACTAGGAAAAAATACATGTACAATATTCATTATTCTTTTGTAAATTTTTAACTATATAATAAGCATACATCTAAGTATAAGCTTCATGACTGAAACACATACATATAATAATATAATATTTAGAAAAATTCTCTATTATATTTATGCATACATGCATTATTTTTTTACTAATGTTCCACAAACCAGTCTCTATTTAAAATGTTAGATGGAAATCCCCACAAGATGAGTAGTTTTAATTTGCAAATTTGCAAATTTAGAATAAACCATATAGAAATATTTTGAGTCTTCAAATTTCTAGCAACTTCTTTGCCCTCCTTTCATTCTATTCTTTGACAAACTCAACACGTTCTCGATTTTGAGAAACCATTTTTCCTAATTAAAAATTAAATAATGAATAATTAGAGGTATGTGAGGCCTTTTATTGAATTCTATCTTGCAATGACTATTCAATTTTACTCTCAACATAAGTGGTGTAAATCTAATGTGCTTGTTATTTAAGCTAATTATTTTTGGAAGTTTTATTAGTTGAAGGATTTCTTGTGATTGAAACGAAGATGTCTAAGAGGAGCAAGAGGAAGGAGGAGGAGAAGGGACAAGATGGGGCTTCTGCAAAAACAAGGAGGCCTTGGACAACTGTAGAGCCCAATAAAAACCCTGAGAATTTTCAAGAATATAGAACTATTCTATAATTTTTTTGTTTGATTAACCTATCACCATTCCTTTTAAAAAATAAAATGAAAACTTGGGCTAAACCTTTTTTTTTCATGGTTTTTAGGAAATATTGTTTTCTATTTCATTTTCATTCAGGAGATACGTCTAGTTATTTCAATTATTTTCACATTGCATACATTTTGATTTTTAGAATTATGCTATATGGGGCTATATCTGATTGTTTTTTTCATGTATTTCAGCTTATATCCTTTTGTGCTTGACATTTTTTCAAATTGTACACATCTTTTGTCATGTTTTACTAAGGCTATTGATTTTTTTTTTTCTAGACATTTCCATTTTTTCTTGGCATTTTAGGGCTCATTCTGTAGTTTCTTGACCTCTAAAGTTCATAAGAGCTCAAGAAATTTGGAAGTTCTTATTTTAACTCAATTGAAGTTCTTTATATGCTACAGCCATGGCAATTTCATGTTATTAAAGGCTATGTTCATTTCTTGTTTAAATTTCTAAAGTTTATTTGATTCATTGTCTTTTGGATGAAGGATTTTGAATTGGTTTAGTTTAGTTTAGTTTAAGTTATTTATGGTAACTTATATTATTTTGGAATACTACTCCAAATATCCATTCTTTTTGAAATGATATAGGGTTAAGGAACTTTGGAAGGTTTTTATTTAATTGATTTTTCTCTTTTCAGGGGGATTTGTGGCAAGCTACATTTCTTGTAGGCACTGAGGTCATTATGATTTGTGTCATATGTTTCATTTTACTACTTGGAAAACCATGGATTGTGTCACAAGCCACTTTCAATGTGGTATAAGTATGCTTTGGATCAAAATGATCAGATATGTAAACATGCCTTTTTTGTTAGATATATAAACATTCATCACACTTAAACTTTAAACTCTAAAGTAATAGAATAAACTTAAGGTAGAGGTAATATCTCTAAGTATGCTCAGTTACTCAAAACTACATAATTGTTTTAACTGTAAGCCTAATGTATTATTCCTATAATCATTTCTTGATCATCACAATCTTTTCACATTTACCTCCACAACTTTGCACATGTGCTGCATAAATCTTATAGTGTGACCACACCATATTCTGCTTGTTGA
Source organism: Cupressus sempervirens (assembly GCA_028749045.1). NCBI lineage: Eukaryota > Viridiplantae > Streptophyta > Pinopsida > Cupressales > Cupressaceae > Cupressus > Cupressus sempervirens. The sequence goes on along the minus strand of CM053783.1, from coordinate 801,374,673 downwards.
CTTTATGGTAGTGCTTGTTAACTATAGAAAAACCATCAAATATGTTGCCATCCCAACTATAGATAATAAGCTCTTATCATCACCCTCGAACACACTACATATTTTGTACATCACAGAATGGCCTTGCATATATATGAATCAATGCCTCCTAATAGACCTCCAATCAGCCCTGTAGGTTTGGCACCAAGGATAGGATCAAACCTATTAATTGCAAGTTACATTCATATAAGTCTTTCCCAATATAATAGATCTTTCCCAATTACATAATTTCAAGTTACATGAATCATCAAAATAGAGCTAGACTCAAATAAGGATTGATATGACAAAGTTCATTAGCAACATGGCTAAGGTTGACAGTCTAATTAGCCATTAGGTGTACTAGGTCTTCTCTAGAAGGGATCGGACCAAAAAATACAGCAACACTCCCTCTTAGGTAGGAAGGATTCCTTCTTAATAGCCAAGGTGCATAGCGACAACCATCATGGTTAGTCCTATGAAAATGCAAGTGAACACAATCACCATCGCTACTTCCAGAGGGTGGATCCATCATGGCTACTTCCATGAATGGAAACACAAGTGCTCATCACATAGATGCAATGATGCTCACCATGAATACTCCTAAAGGGTGAACAAACAAAAGTGCTACACCATGGAATTTATTTCATCACATCCACCATGCCTATTTACAAAGAGTGGATACACCATATCTAATCACAAAGGGTAAGATGAAGGCTTTATCTCAGACTTCTTCCATGGAAGAATGCATATCCACCATGGTTACTTGTAGAGGGTGGAGCAAGGGATTTTACCTCATACTTCTCCCAAAGAAGAATGCATCTTCACCATGCCCACTCACAAAGGCTGAATTGTCCATACCTAGTCATAGAGGGTGGAATGAGGGGTTTCACCTCAAAATTCCATAGAATAATTCATCTCCACCTTGCCTACATTCAAAGGGTCATCTACCATGCTTACTCACAAAAGGTGTAAGGAGGAATTTCACCTTACACTCTCCTAGAGAAGAATGCATCTACACCATGCCTACTTGTAGAGGGTAGATTGTAACTCCTACCAGGGAACCCAAAAGAAAATAACCTAAAGTTTCACTAAGTTTTCCAAACATTTTTTTTATAGATAATAAATAATAATAGATAATACAACAGAAGCAATAATCACATACATAAACTTAATCCATAAAATAGATTACATCTCCTAAGGGTCCCATGACATAGAATCACATTTAAGTTTAGTAATATTAAATCTAACACAACCAAAATTCACATCATAGAATAATTACAAGTACAAATACATTTTAACAAGTACAATTATATAAGATGTCACTTAGCACTAATAAAAAATGCTTAATCATCCATTGTACAAGTCATAGGGTATGATAAGCTCAAAGAATATAAATCATCAATAATATACAACATCTCATAAGATCTTTGATAATCAAGTACAATACAACAGGGAATAATCATCCAATAGAAATACAAGATCATAAAGGATCATGTGCATAGGTACATCTAGCAATGACATCCAATGGTCAAATCTCAATGGTATAATAAAAATGCATTACCACCCAACCTTGTGGAACCTAAATGGCCCACTCCCACTATGTTGAGGAGATAAAATCAAATCTCATATGTATATCAAAACACAAGTCATAACCAACATCTAGGTCAAGGAAACACCTGAAAGAAAATTATCTCAAAGGGTACCAAGACACAAGTATCCACTAATCCTAGAGGCAACAAAGACATGTAGAAAATCTATTATGTAAGTGGGCAAGTGTCATTGCATGAGCCAACTCTAAGGTTACCCTAGTAGCCTCTATGGATTCTAGCCCCCTAGTGTCTCTATGTGGCATTAGTATCCTTTTGTATAGATAAGGCATACTAATGAGTCAAATCTAAGATTACCCTAATAGTCTCATAGGACTCCGACCCCTAGTGATTTTACATGGCACTGATATCTTATTAATTCATTTTAAACCTATTTAATAAAATTTTATCACTTATTAAATTAACCTACAATGGATTACTTAGGTAGCCACTTAGGGCTCTGACCTCCATTGTAAGCCACTTCCCAACATGACATATAGATAACCTACCCTAATCTCAAAAAAGTAGAAGATCTCATAAGATCATAAAATACACCTTAGTTCTTAAACAAGCAATAGGAAAACATTGAAATATCATTAATCAAAATCATAGATTTCACCAATACAATCTGATGTAGGAGCATCCTAGGTTGATGTGTTATCCTACTCATTTTTGTTCATTATGAAAATTGTTGCCGAGTTACCATCATCACCTAGTTCAAGAAATTGTTGAGTGCTTGTAATTTTGTAGTCTAAGCTGAGTTGAGGTTATTCCACATTGTGTTAAACTCAAGTTCATGTGTTATCCCATCTCACTCTACAATATGTGATGAGTTCTATAGTGTGTGTCAAGTTCTTCAATGGCTACCGAGTTATCTAGTATGTGTTGAGCATGCCTTCATGTGCCGAGTTTTCTTGTTGATACTGAGTGTTAGCATTTTGGATGTGTTTTCTATATTTTTGGTGTGAGCTAACTTGCGAGATTTATTTTGATTGAAATGTTTATGATAAGATCTTTCCTTGGTATGTGTCTTGACCATTGTTGGGTTAGCCTTCCTATTTTGTAATGTTCTAGAATGTTTTGTAAGCTATTTTGGCAAGTATAAATAGGGGTCATGTGGAGTCTTTTGGTAATTCATTTTTGGACAGAATGCTATTCTAGCTTGGGAAAGGAATGAAGTGTAGATGTGAAGTTTGAAGAGCTAGGGCTGTGGCTTAGAAACCAAAGGATTTCTTGGTGGACTTGAGGGTACAAGTGTGGATTCTTCTTGGTGTTCTTATCTAGTTGTGTATATGGATTAGTTGGAATTGGGTTTGTAAGTTGGATCCCATTGGATCTTGCAAAACTAATTTTTTAATTGGTATTTGTATTTGGCCCTAACTTGGAAGGCCTTATAGCTAGGCATATTGCATGTAATACATTATATCTATGAATAAAGAGTTGTGATTTGGTATCAGATCTTTCATTATTACTTCTTGCTATTGTGTTTCCACTATGTGGTTATTTTTTGGGGGCTAGGACATCTCCTTTGGGGATTCTCCTGCCTTGCATTATGTCAGGTGGTATCAGAGTGAAGGTTATTCCTGAGCATCTAGATAGATCATCAAAGCTAAGGTAGGTTGCATTAGGATCATGGGTTGGAGAAGGTTGATTTTGAGAAGCTAATTGAATTTTTGGATTTGTGGATCTAATGCTTAGGGTTTGTGAAAACCTTGGAAGATGTCTCAAAGAAGATTAGACCCTAGGGAAATTTATGATCTTAGTGATGTTGTGGAAGAATGGATCTTAGAGAAGGCTATAAAAGATTTTAGATCTAAGCTAGAGGAGGTTAAAGCCAATTTTAGATCTAATATTGCATTAGAGAACAATGACATGATTATTGAAATTATGAGTGTTTTAGGTGGCATACCTAGGCATGTGGGTACTAAAGGTAGTTATGAAGAAGCTATTGAAGACTTTGAAGTTGCTGGATAAAATAGTCAAGATAGAATTTATTGTGTGGAGAGACCTATTGGAATTAGGGCTGGTTAGTTTGCTTGACACGGATCTCAATTGAAGCTAAAGCATAAGATGGAGGTTTCTAAATTTTTAGGTACTTTGAATCCTAAAGACTTGATTGATTGGATTGGTAAATTGGAAGACTACTTTGAGCTTGAGGATATTGAAGATCCACTTAGAGTGAGGTTGGCACAAACTAAGTTGAAGGGACACGCTACTCTTTGGTGGATGGAATTGGAAAGAGATAGAGAGGAGGAAGGTGAAATAAAGATCTCTAGATAGAGATTGATGTTGACTAAGTTGAAAGCTAAGTTCATTCCTACTGATTATGAACCTAAGTTATTTAAGAGGTTGTATAATTTGAAACAAAAGGATATGACTGTGAAAGATTATACCGAGGAGTTCTACAGGTTGACTATTTCATCTAGGCATAGAGAATTGTCAAAGGAGAAGATAGCTTAGTACATGAATTGTTTAACGTTTAATATTTAGGATGAGGTTGGTATGCTAAATATTCCTTTGATTGAGGATGCTTATCAATATGCTTTGAGAGTAGAAGAGAAGCTAAAGAGGAAATATCAAGGAAATCCTCAAGGAAAGAAGTGGGATAACTCAACAAAAGCTAAACTGAGTGCAGAAGGTGAACCAAAACTTGTTGATCATAAAAGGAGGACAAGAGGAGGTGTGTTCAAAGGTAATTGTTTCAAATGTGGCAAAGAAAGGCATAAATCTTTTGAATGACCAATTGGTAGGACAGTTGCTATTGTGAATGAGGTTAAAGTCTAGTACATTTAGCCTGAGCAAGGAGATAATTTGTTGGCTTGGCAAGTATTGGTGGGTTAGAGAACATTGGATTCTTGTCAGAGGACTAGTTTTTTTAGGACTTGTTGTAAGTCTAGTTGTAAAGTGTGCATGGTGATTATGGATGGTGGTAGTACTAATAACCTTGTTGCTAAGGAGATGGTTTATAAACTTGGTTTGAAGAGAGAGAGACATCCTTATCCTTATAGGATTGGCTGGTTGCAAGGTGAGCATGCTTTGGAAGTGAGAGAGCAATACCTTGTCAATTTCTAGATTGGGCAATATAAGGATCAAGTGTTGTGTGATATTAGGGATATAAATAGTTTCCATGTGTTACTTGGTAGACCTTAGAAGTATGATTGTAGGGTTGTGCATGATTGTGTCAAGAATGTGTTTATTGGTGAGAAATGTGGTAGGAAGTTTTTCCTAATTCTTTGAAGAATGAAGATCTTGGTAGGAGGAACTTGAGTATTGGAAAATAAGTTGAGTTGGTAGATTTTGAGAAGTTTGGAGATCAACATGGAAAGCAATCCTATGGAACGCCTATGGTGGATGTGAAGAAGAAGAAGAAAAACAAGTGAAAGAGTGTGCAAGTTGAAGACTTGGAGGACATGTATGTGAAGAACTTGTGTTATCCTACTTATTTGTGTTCATTTTGGTAGTTGTTGTCAAGTTACAATCATCACCTAGTTGCAACAACTATTGAGTGCTAATATTTTTGTAGCTTAAGCCGAGTTGAGGTTATCCCACATCATGTTAACACTCAAGTTCATTTGTTATCCCATCTCACTCCATAGTTTGTGCTAAGTTCTTCAATGGGTGCCAAGTTATCTAGTGTGTGCCAAACATTGCTGCATGTGCCAAGTTTTCCTGTTGATGCTAGGTGTTAGCATTTTGGACGTGTTTTCTACATTTTTCTTGTGAGCCAACTTGTAGGATTTATTTTGATTGCTATGTTTATGATAAGTTCTTTCCTTGGGATGTGTCCTAACAGTTGTTGGGTTGGCCTTCTTGGGATGTTTTGTAAGCTATTTTGGCAAGTATAAATAGGGGTCTTGTGGAGTCTTTTGGTCATTCATTTTTGGACAAAATGATATTCCAATTTGGGAAAGGAATGAAGTGTAGATGCAAAGTTTGAAGAGATAGGGTAGTAACTTAGAAACTAAAGGATTTCTTGGTGGACCTGAGGATACAAGTGTGGATTCTTCTTGGTGTTCTTATCTAGTTGTATATCTAGACTAGTTGGGATTGGGTTTGTAAGTTGAATCTCATTGGATCTTAAAGAACTAATTTTTTTATTTCTATTTGTATTTGGCCCTAACCTAAAAGGCCTTATAGTTGAGCATATTGCTTGTAATTAGTTATATCTATGAATAAAGAGTTGTGATTTGGTATCAAATCTTGCATTATTGCTTCTTGTTGTTGTGCTTATGTTGTGTTATTATTTTTTGGGGGCTAGGACATCTCTTATGTGGATTCTCCTACCTTGCACTACATCACAATCATCCTAGTGGGACTAATTCAAAATCAAGTACATATATACCAAACCATGACATAACATGACATCACCAAAAATAAATCACATAATCACCTCAGTCCTATACAAGAAACTGAGAAGAAATCCAAAGATAACTGATCGAAAACCCAAGGGTTACACTAGAAAAGTCTCACCATTCACTTCAGTTCTAAAAAAGAGAAACTGGAAAGCAATAACAACGAACAGATCAAACTCATCAAAGAAGACATATGACTACATCACAATGGTTAGGTATAAAAGATCAAATACATAACATCATCATAGAAAAAACTTCCCAAGCCTCTAGTAAACATCTTGATTGGTCAAAGTACCAAGTCAACCTAAACCCAAAATCAGTAAACCACACATCGCATATAATGTATACAAAAGTAACTTTCATAATTCATTAGGTTTTGAAAACACAACGGTTCAATTTGTACTAAAGCTTTTCAAGTTTTCATTTTTATTTTTAGGTATTACCAATTCACTAAAGTTCTTGAGTCCACATGAGTATCAACACTCAACAAATCATAACAAGTTGTTTAAATATAATTTTCATAGTTCAATTCATTTTTAAAAATGTAAGATTCAATAAACATACACATTATAGTTTTCATCTTTTCAAAGTATGATAACTACTAAGGTTTTTGAAATATGAAAAGATATAATAAATTTCTCCTAATACTAGAAAATATTTTCATATACAATTGGTCTCTTGATAAATAACCTCAATTTACTAAAATAATCATTTTTACCAATTATCATTTTCAAAATTAATATCCAAAAATATTTACAACAACCTCATAATTAAATACAATAATAAAAATTATCAAATTAATAATTTAATAACATTAATAAAATAATAATAATATTAATAATATAGAATAAATTTATTAATAAAATTTAATATACAATAAAGTTTTTTTTAATAATTGTTGCCCATTTTTAAGTCTATATATTTGCTTCAAGGTTTTTGAGTCAAGTCAAAAGTTAAAATTTTGAGTTTGAGTCTAGCTTTCCCTTGGAATGGTCTTTCTTCTCATCTCCCTATAAGTAACCTAATGTGAGAGATCATATGAGAAATACATTATTTCTTGGCTAGGTGATTAAGTTTTGGTGAGGGTTTGTTATGCATTTTTTTGATGAGAAGAAAGATCTAAATATCTCTAATGATTCATATTCTCTATTCCTAGTCATGTTGGATACAAGATTCATGTTGAGAAGTAGTTCTTTATGAAAGCATTTCTTCATCTCTAAAAGTTTTGAACTCTATGTTTAAAGATCTATATCTAGAGAAGGATTCACTTTCGTAGATATATACAAAGAAAATATAGTAGAGAAACATCAAAGATTGAGGATTAAATACAAAATGTAGATCCTTATAATGGGCTACAAAGAGAATAAGTTAAATTTGAATGCAGGAGAAGTAGATAAATCATCAAATAGTGTGAAAAAACTTGGTCAACAGTGGCAAAGAACAAAGTTGAAAACAAATCAACAAATCAAAATATGTTTAATCATCCACATCATTAAATTGAATAGTCAAGTCACCTTGGAAATAAGTCATGGCTGTCAGATGAAGACTAGATCAATAGATAATATTTTAAGATGGAATTATAAACTATCTAACAATCCATCTCATTGATCGTTAGTCTATGGAGGTTGTTATGTTGTTATATGAAGTTGCTCAATCATTATTCTATGTGACATAGCAACATGAAGGCACATGTTCAATGGGCCATCACATTTCCTGAAGCGTAGTCAAAATCTAGTCAATAAGTGCCATGAACGAAAGGAAGTCAATGATAGATTCTCCAAGAAATGGAATGGTGCCAACTATTTTCCACAGTGTTCCTAGTTAGAAAAAGGGGACCTACACCATGAAACAAAGGGACATAACATTTTTTTGTTACCACCTAATGCAAGAGCATCCAGGGTTTCCTTGTAATCCTATACTTTTGTTCATTCTACCAGTTGATGCTGAGTGACCAGTTTCCAAAGAAGTTTGACAGTGGTAATGATTATAAATTTGAGTTACCTGATGACATGGATATATCTCCTATATTTAATATTTTTGATTTGTATAAGTATCATGAGTCAGAGGATGAAGTTGTTATACCAGATGATTATCCTAAGAAATAGATTGAGGAAGTTGAACAAATATTGGATCAGAGAGTTGGCAAGAGTAGAAGAGGGAAATATTACTATGAATATTTGGTGAAGTGGAAGAATATACCTATTGAAGATGCTTCATGGATTTCTCAATTTGATTTGGATTCAGCTCAGGTTGGGACAACTCAATGATTCATGAGAATCATTTCTTTCAACCCTGGTTGTTTGATGTAGGAGCATCTTGGGTTTCCTTGTAATCCTGCACTTTGGTTCATTCTACCAGTTGATGTCGAGTGACCAGTTTCTAGTTGATGCCGAGTGACCAGTTTCCAGTTGATGTTGAGCGACCAGTTTCTAGTTGATTTTGAGTGACCAGTTTCTAGTTGATGTCGAGTGACCAGTTTCTAGTTGATGTCGAGTGACTAGTTTCCAGTTGATGCCAAGTGACTAGTTTCTAGTGATGTCGAGTGACCAATTTCTAGTTGGTGCCAAGTGCTAGTTTCCAATGGATGCTAAGTGATAGTTTCCAGTTGATGCTGAGTCATCTAGTGGGTGCCGAGTTATCTATGTCTAGTTCCTATTTGGGCCAACTTTGCCTCGCATTTAATTTTGGTATAGGTAGTTATATTTGTTGAGAGTTGACTTGTGGCTTCTCTAAGTTCTAGAATGTTCTGTAAGTCATTTTGGCAAGTATAAATAGAGTGCTTAGGCTTAGATTAAAGGGATATTTTTGGGGAGAGTTTAGAAAGAGTAGGGTATGAGTCTGGAAATGTAAATTTGAAGCTAGATCATGGATCTAGAAGTTGTATTCTATATCTGGCCATAACCTAGAAGGCCTTATAGCTGGGCATGTATTTTTTTTACTTGATGAATTAAATAAAGATATCTTGTTCTCTCTCCTTGGTGTTGTATTTGTGTTGTGTTTTTTTGTTGTGTTAAATCTTGTAGGGTGGTTTGGTTAGCTGGGTGAGCCTTTGGCCCTAGTTATTCCTCCTCTTTCCTACATCAGTTGGTATTAAAGTTTGAGGTTCATCCTTGTGGAGATTGGATCATGTAGAACCCTAATTTGGATTTGGTTGTAGGGTGGCAGATCTGTGAATTTGACCTATAACTTGCAGAGGGTTACGATCTTGCAAGAACTCAATTTGTAAAGATGGTTTGTGGTAGAGGAAATAACGTTGATAATGCTATATTAGATTAGTTGAGACAAATTGCAGCCAGATTAGATGCTATGAAGATAGCCTAGAGGAGAGGAGCACATCTTGATGATGTAAGTGATGATGAAGCAGTAGCACCAAACCATAATCCAGAACCTGAAGAAGACCAAGATGAAGCAAGATTATTGAGAGTATTGTCTAGAGAGAATTCAAAGCCTGTTGTAGAAGTTGTTCCTTACGATGGAAAATTGGACACAAATGCTATGTTGGATTGGATCTTTGATATGGAGAAGCTCTTTGAGTATGAAAACACTCCTAATAATAGAAAGGTGAAGATCATAGTCACTAGGTTGAAAGGTCATCCATCTCTATAGAGGGAGCACTTGCAAACTGATAGACAAAGGAGAGGAAAGGAGAAGATTCAAATTTGGCCAAAGATGGTGAACAAGGTAAAGAAAAAATTCCTTCTTGTTGATTATCAAGTTAGCTTGTTGAGAAAGATGCAAAATTTGAAGCAAAAAGACATGACTATGAAAGAGTATACTAAGGAATTCTATAGATTAGACATCAGATCTGGACATGTGGATGATGATGTTGAGAAAATTGCAAGGTACATTAAGGGATTGAGATGTGGAATACAAGATGAAATAAGTTTTTGAAGCTAGAAAGTGTAAAAGAAGCATATCAATATGCCTTGAAAATTGAGGAGATCTTGACAAAGAAGAATGAACAAAGACAAAGAGGTAGAGGTGGTAGATTCCAAAGAGGCTAAGGTAGATCTTATGGAGAAAGTGGCAAATCTAATAGTTCTATGCAAGATAAATTCAAATCTGAAGGGAAGAATGATGAAAAAGGCAAGACTGAATGGAAAAGTGGTAATTCTTACCGAGGAGGCACTAATTTTTATCGAGGAAGAGGTAATTCTTATTCTAGAGGTGCATTTCATGGTAATTGTTTTAGATGTGGAAAAGAAGGGCATAGATCCTTTGAATGTAGATCTTCTAAAGATGGGAAAAATAATAGAAATGCTATGATTCAAGAAGACATTGAGAGTGGACCTGAGGTTGGAGAAAATTTGATGGTGAGAAGAACCTTATGTAAAAAGGGAGGTGATGAGGAACCTGTTTTAAGGAGAAGTCTTTTCAAGAAAAGATGTAAGATGGTTGGAAAATGTTGTAAAGTGATCATTGATAGTGGAAGTTCTACAAATCTAGCATCAGAAGAGTTGGTTACCAAGTTGCAGTTGCTGAGGTTGAAACATCTCAAACCTTATCATGTTTCATGGATCAAAGATGAGCATAAGATATTGGTAAGTGAGCAATGCCTTGTGAAGTTCAAAATTGGACATTACTTTGATGAAGTTTTGTGTGATATTATGCCCATGGATTGTTGTCATATTTTTTTGGGTAGACCTTGGAAATATGATAGATATGTTGTACATGATGGAAGATTGAATCAATATACTCTTTGGGTAAATGAGAAGAAAAAAACATTGTTGCCTTTGATCAAAAGTCCAGATGAGGTTAATTGTACAGCTATAAAAATTTGCATGGTCAATGGGAAACAATTTGAAAAGGAAGTGAAGAAGAATCAGGTTTGTTTTGTTATAATTCCAAGAAAACTAAGTTTTGTCAATGGAGACCGAGTGCCAAAAAACAATGGTAACCAAGTGCTAGTCAATGGTGATCGAGTGACAGTAGAAACCAATGGAAGCCGAGTACCAGGAGAAATTACAAAGTTGTTGAATGAGTATAAAGGGATTATTGCTGAAGATATTCCTAATGGTTTACCTCCTATAAGAAGTATAAGTCATTGTATGGATCTAATTCATGGAGCTAGGTTGCCAAACAAAGAACCATATAGATTAACACTTGGAGAGAATGAAGAACTTAATAGACAAGTGCACGAGTTGTTGCAAAAAGGTTTGTTCAGGGAAAGCTTGAGTCCATGTGTTGTACCTACTATATTAGCACCTAAAAAGAATGGAGAATGGAGAATGTATATTTATTCTAGAGACATTAACAAGATAACAGTGAAATATAGGCTTCCTATGCCAAGGATGGATGATATAATGGATTGTTTGAGTGGAGAAAAGTATTTTACCAAGATTGATTTGAAGAGTGGCTATCATTAGATCAAAATTAGAGAAGGTGATGAATGGAAGACTAATTTCAAGACAAAGATGGTTTGTATGAATGGTTGGTTATGCCTTTTGGTTTGACTAATGCACCTAGTACTTTCATGAGGTTGATGAATGAAGTTCTGAAAAGATTCTTGGGTAAGTTTTTGATTGTTTATTTGGATGATATTCTGATATTTAGCAACACTAAGGAAGAACATCTTGAACATATTAGACAAGTATTATCAAGGTTGAAAGAGGAAAAGTTGCTAATTAACCTGAAAAAGTGTTCTTTTATGCAAGAGGAGATTGTGTATCTAGGATTTGTGATTTCAGCTAATGGATTGAGGATGGATCCTGAGAAGGTTAAAGCAATTTTGGAATGGCCTACACCTGAGAATGTGAGTGAGGTAAGATCATTTCATGGTTTGGCTAGTTTTTATAGAAAGTTTATAAAGAATTTCAGTGTTGTTTGTAATGCTATGATTGAAACAATGAGGGGAGATAAAAAGGAATTCAAGTGGACACATGGAGCTGATAAGAGTCTTGAGACTTTGAAACAAAAGGTTGTTGAATTACCTATATTGGCTTTACCTAATTTCAACAAAGTATTTCAAGTTGAATGTGATGCAAGTGGTAATGCATTAGGAGCTATACTAAGTCAAGAAGGTAAGCCTGTTGCTTTCTTTAGTGAAAATTTGAATGATGCTAAAAGGAAATATTTTGTGTATGATCAAGAATTTTATGCCATTGTTCAAGCATTGAAGAAGTGGAGACATTATTTGATGCCTAAGGAGTTTGTGTTGTATACTAATCATAAAGCTTTACAATACTTGAGAAGTCAACATAAATTGAATCAAAGACATATGAAGTGGGTTGAGTATTTCTAGAGTTTTACATTTGTGATCAAGCATAAGAGTGGAGTTACTAAAAAAGTTGCTAATGCATTAAGTAGAAGATGTTTGTTGTTGACTAAAATGAAGGTTGAAGTTCTTGGTTTTGATGAGATGAAATAATTGTATGATGCTGATCTTAATTTTTCTGAGGCGTTGAGAGAGTGCAGAGCACCAAATTTGATAGATCACATAATGAAGGGATATGATTCTATATTTGTTGTAGTGGACAAATTTTCTAAGATGGCTCATTTCATACCATGTAAGAAGACATCAGATGCCGAGCATGTTGCTGAACTCTTTTTTAAAGAGATTGTGAGATTACATGGATTACCAAGAAGCATTATTTCAGATAGAGACAATAAGTTTGTTGGTTATTTTTGGAAGACTTTGTGGAAGAAGATGGGTACTAAATTAAAGTTTAGTTCTACATTCCATCCACAAATAGATGGACAGACAGAGGTTGTGAATAGAAGCTTGGGTAATTTGCTGAGATGTTTAGTTGGGAATAAGCTTAGTAATTGGGATATGGTATTGGCACAAGCTAAAGTTGCATATAACAATTCTATGAATAGGTGTATAGAGAAGACACCTTTTGAGATTGTTACTAGAATGCATCCTAGAGGTATATCAGATTTGAGAGATGTTGCTAGTGAAGAAAAGAGATGCGTTGTAGGAGAAGAATTTGTTGATTTTATGGAGTCTTTGCATGAAGTGAAGTTGAGGTTGGAACAAAGTAATTAGAAGTATAAGGAGAATGTTGACCAGTCTAGAAGACACCGTGATTTTCAAGTTGGTGATGAGGTGATGGTTCATTTGAAGAAAGGAAGATTCCCAGTTGGAACATATAACAAGCTAAAGATAAAGAAATTTGGACCTTGTAAGATCTTGAAGAAGATTGACAGTGGTAATGCTTATGAAGTTGAGTTACCTGATCACATGGATATATCTCCTATATTTAATATTGTTGATTTGTATAAGTATCATGAGTCAGAGGATGAAGTTTTTATACCAAATGATTATCCTAAGAAATAGATTGAGGAAGTTGAACAAATATTGGATTAGAGAGTTGGCAAGAGTATAAGAGGAAAATATTACTATGAATATTTGGTGAAGTGGAAGAACAAACCTATTGAAGATGCTTCATGGACTTCTTAATTTGAGTTGGATTCAGCTTAGGTTGGGACATCTCAATGATTCAGGAGAATCATTTCTTTCAACCTTGGTTGTTTGATGAAAGAGCATCCTAGGTTTCCTTGTAATCCTTCACTTTTGTTCATTCTACCAGTTGATGTCGAGTGACCAATTTCTAGTTAATGTCGAGTGACCAATTTCCAGTTGATGTCGAGTGACCAGTTTCTAGTTGATGTTTAGTGACCAATTTCCAGTTGATGTCGACTGACTAATTTATAGTGATGCCGAGTGACCAATTTCCAATTGGTACCGAGTACCAATTTCTAGTGGATGCAGAGTGATGCTGAGTGCCAGTTTCTAGTTGATGTCGAGTCATCTAGTGGGTACCGAGTTGTCTGTGTCTATTTCCTATTTGGGCTAACTTTTCTCGCATTTAATTTTGGTATAGGTAGTTATATTTGCTGAGAGCTGACTTGTGGCTTCTCTAAGTTCTAGAATGTTCTATAAGCTATTTTGGCAACTATAAATAGAGTTCTTAGGCTTAGATTAAAGGGAGAGTTTTGGGGAGAGTTTAGAAAGAGCAGGGTATGAGTTTGGAAATGTGAATTTGAAGTTGGATTGTGAATTTAGAAGTTGTATTCTATATCTGGATGTAACCTAGAAGGCCTTATAGCTGGACATGTATGTTGTTTATTTGATGAATTAAATAAAGATATCTTGTTCTCTCTCCTTAGTGTTGTGTTTCTATTGTGTTTACTCTTGTAGGGTGGTTTGGATAGCTGGGTGAGCCTTTGGCCCTACTTATTCCTCCTCTTGCCTACATCACCACTGTCAAATCAAAAAGAGATCCATAGATGTCACTATCTCGCTATATGAAGTTACTCAATCTTTATTCTACGCAACATAGCAACAATACAAAATGTGTATATGCAAGGACCCATGGAGCAAGTTGTAAAGGAAATCATAATGTTTTAATCTTGACCGTCGATTTGAGATCAACGATGGGAATTAAAAAATGTTGTGACTGTTAGAATATGAAATATATGGATTTGGCATGAAATAATAGAGAATTAAAAAAATAGTGTTTTTTTACAGGATTTTTTGAAAATGTGGGAAGTCGAATGGTCATCATGTGTTTTAGAAACATAACAGATTTAGAATTAGCAGGGGAGAAGATGTCACATGTTCATGTGATTGGACAATTTCATATTTGATTTTCTTTTTATTCTGTGAATGTTGCTTTGCTAGAATTAAGAAATGATAGAGAACTATAAATGTAACTTCATGGAACATAACAAAGGTCAAAAAACTTGATGGTGAATGAGTTTTTAATTCCATTTACTTTTTTTTTTTACTAGTCATGTTTTGTTGCCCATTTTTAGATTAGTTTTGCATAAAGAGTTGAAGGACAGTTATATGTGAACCTATAATAATTAGGTGAATTCCATTTCATTTTGATATTTGCAATGAAAGTGATTCCATTTACTTCCCTCATATATAATTTTGCTTCTTCTCTTGTTCATTTCATATTATGTTAGAAAGTTTCATTGGGATTTGAAAGATAGATGTGTATGAATTTATTAGTAATTTGTTGAATTCCATTTCATTAAGTCTGGTAGTCAAAGAAATTCCATTTGCCCTCATGTACATCTCTTTTTTCCATTTCTCCTTTTATCTAGATGATTAACACTACATTTATATTAAAAGTAAGAGTTAGGAATCTTTTGATAATATGTTACATTCATTCCATTAGGTGTGATAGGTTGTCCAAATCTACTTTGCTCAAATTGTTTATGCCTACAAATAATTTGGTTACCCTTTACTGCTCTCAGGTTAAGAATTCTAATCTCACAAAAACATATTTGTTGCAAATCATAGGGAGCTATACCTAACCAAAAGGTATATACATTGACCCATTTGTTGGTAAACATCCTTTTGTCTCTCCAAACATTAGGTATCAAAGGGTCAAGATTATCAAATCTAATAGGAGAACAAACTATTAACCAGCAATAATAATTAAAAAAATATTTTAAAAATGATTTATAGCCTCTTGGCTTCACGTCATAGTGTGAGTTGTTGCATGGAAACACAACACTGTTACAACAATGTGAGTTGCTACTTGCAATGCTCACAACTATTGTATGCAACATCAGCTGATATGACAATAGGTTGCATGTTGGAAAAGAGAAGGAGAAGGGGGTGGGGTCCATATAATAATTTTTTTTAAAATAGAAATTTTTCCCATCAAATGCCGATAAAAACCATAAGATGATTTCTTCCTCAATGTATGGACTAAAACAATTTTGTTTGTATAACATAATGTTATTTCATATAAAATTATCACAATAATTTATTACTGTGATAAGAAATCTTATATATATATATAAGATTTCTCCATTAGGTCTAATAGGAGAATTACAAGCAATAAAACATATGTGTATAAAATATTCCCGATTCTTTTTTCCAATCTCTACTTGTATCATAATATAATTCTCTAAAAATTTGGAAATGACGGTTTCAAATTTCAAATTTCAATTCGTATATAGATAATATCAAAACAAAGAAAAAATAAAATTTACATTAAGTGTTTCAACCAAATTAAAAATTTTGAAAATAGACTCATCCAGACACGAAGAAGACAAGAATTCGAAGAACAAAAAAATACTATATAGATAAACCCACAAGATTCTACCTAAATATGATGCTAATATGACAGCTGCATGGAGCACACAAGTAATACCCCTTCTTTTGAAACCCTTCTTCTTAGAAATTGCTTCTCCAAAACTCGATAATCAAGAAATGAACTCTAAATCTCCAATAAAGAGTTTTCCCCCAATTTAGGGCTTTGATTGTGCGATCACATGAAAAGGCCCTTTTCTCCTTTATTAATTTTATTATTTTAATTTCATGCACAAGATTTATGCAATTTAATTAAAATAAATGTTATTAATTTTATGATTTCTATCTATTATTAAACCACAAGATGTTTAAATAAAATATTTATTAATTTAACTAATAATTTTATTTAGAGCTTATTAATTAAAATAAAACTCTTAAATAAATAATTATTACATTAGATAAGTATAAATACACCAAAATTAGAACTTTAATCAAATCTTTTAAATTTAATTCTTTTATTTAATTAATTTCTCAATTAATTATATATAATTAAATATTGAATTTTCTTTATAAAATTTCCATTAAATTAAATCATTAAATTATTTTTTAATTTGATTTAATTACAATTGAAAATCTCACCAGACCCATAAGAGTAAATACGACAACTTAGCTGAAGACAAAGAACAAAATCAAACTCTAGGGTCAAAATCATGAATTCATGTCACTTGATGAATTCAGATGAGTAAACAACTCATATACTTATCCTAATTTCTAGGACAATTGGCTTAGGTTAGGGTTTGGACTCAAGAATTATCTCCCCACACATATCATTGAGATACTATGATAGGGTACACTTATCTTGGCAATTTAGGAAAATTGATATTAGTACCTATAATCTACATAAAATCTACGCATGTACATACTCATATATTCAAAATTAAATAGGCAATGGCAGGGAGTGGTACATCATGTAGATCTCAATTAGTAGGTGACTATAACTGCCTCCCTCAACCTCATTAGGAATGTCAATCATAAAGTAAAATAGACAAGTACACCATACACATGCAAGTATGGGGTAAGTAACCATAGAAACCACATATAAATAATCCAACTATTATCATGAAATAATTGAAATCACTATATGAACATAGATGCATCATCATTGAATTAATCATGAATAGATAAAATAACTAAGTAACTCAACACATATATTAACTGAATATAAAATAACATTTAATCAAATCTAGTAAACAAGTACCAATAATTATAAGACATAACCATCAAATTGGTCCAAAAGAATTTGGTCATACTACAAAAAAGTCAACTAGGGGTAGGTATTACATCCACTCCTCCTAGACCTAGGCTTACTCCTAGAAGCCTACAAGAATTTGACACTACAATCTAAAAAGTAAGCTAGGGGTAGGCATTACATCCACTCCCCCTAGACTTAGGCTTACTCTTGGAAGCCTACAAGAATTCAAGACTACAATCTAAAAAGTAAACTAGGGGTAGGCATTACATCCACTTCCCCCCTAGACTTAGGCTTACTCCTAGAAGCCTATAATAAAGATAAAACTAAAGCACTCACTAGGTAGGTCCCATTGAACCCTTCCCCCCTATAAGAGGATAATACTCTACTAAAAAACACCCAAGCAAGAACAAAAAAACTACTCACAAAGTCAAAAAAATATATACCACCTCAAAGCACAATCATAATAATATCTGTGTGAATTCCAACTCAATAGTAATCCACATTTTTCCTTTTTCTATGTTTCAAGAAATCAAGTCCAAAGTTTTCAATTGTTCAAGTTTCCAAGTGTTCAAGTTGTAAAAGATACATAACACTATTTAGGTTTTGTTTCATTTTAACCAGTTCAAGTACTCAAGTTTGTAATAGATACATATAACAGTTTAAGTTTTGTTTTAGTTCTACTAGTTTTCAACTAGTGGCATTCCAATATACCCAGAGCTCCCAATGTAGAAACTTGCGCTTTGATACCAAATGTAACATCCCACCAAGGAACCCAAAAGAAATTGACCTAAAGTTTTCACTAAATTTTCCAATTTTTTTTTTATAGATAATAAAAAACAATAGATAATACAGTGGAAGCAATAAATAAAAATTCTCCCATCAAATGCTGATAAAAACCATAAAATGGTGTCTTCCCCAATGCATGGACAAATGATTTTTTTTGTATAATAGAATGCTATTTCATATAAAATTATTACAGTAATTTAGTACTGTGTTAATTTTATAATATAAATATTGTTGAATACAATTGGTCAATTATGTATTATCTTTGATTTTATACAAAATTGCATATCTTTACCAGTCAGTGTTTGTCGAGCTCACTTAGGCATTAAAGATGGTTTCCTATGTCAGCCAAACATTCTAGAGTTTTCCAAGTTAAAAAAGCTAGTGACTACTAAGTTCACTCGAGCATCAAATAGAAGATCACAAGAGTTGAGAGTTAATTGAGTTTAGTTAGGTAACAAAGGGAAAGTTGGATGGAACTAGTGCTAACCGATCTCAATCAGTTAGAAAAGAAATTTTGTAAAGATGAAAATTTGACTAAGTTCACTATGTTAACACAAGAAAAACATTTCTAAGTTAGTGTCTATTGAGCAAGGTTGTCTAACGAAGGATTTTCTTATTTTGGCATAATGAGTTTAATAGATTTGTTTGTTGGTTCTAATTGACTAAGGAGATGAATATTGATTATTCTAAGTTATATTAAGGATAAATTGGCAATGCATAAGATATAAATATAAGGTCAAATTTAGGATTGAATGTGTGTAAATGGATGGAAGAATAAAAGATGCTTAGAGGAAGTGAATTAGAAGGATAAGTAGAATATCCTTGTGGAGCTACAACCAGAAAGGATCAAGTATTCAAGCTAGAATTGAGATCTATAATCAACCATTCAATTGCATCAATAATTAGGTCATCTCATTGTTACTCTCTAACCATTGTGGTAGTGATCTAAATCTCTTAACAAAGTTGGCTTAACAACTATTTGTAAATCCTCTAACAAGGTGGTATTTCTAGATTGAAGTGTCTAAAGACCTCTAACAAGACCACTCCTAATAGGGTGATTGAATCCTTTAATAGGGTCACACATAATAGTGTATTTTGTAACCTTTCACAGAGTTGGATCCTAACAGGGCTCACTTTAGAAGAGTGAAAATTAGTAACTAGTTGCAGTTGGTGGTTTTTTCACAAATTGGGTTTCCATGTTAAATCTTGGTGTCACTTGTGTTCATGCTATTTATTTTATGTATGAAACTAAGTTAAGTAAGGTTAATCATGGATAATATCTTAAAGATTTACATGTTAAGAATTTGCTAAATTACAAGTTGTTATTTCAATGCTTGTTGAGTTACAACATTTACTAGTGTAAACCAAGTGCCTATGTATTGGTAAGCATTAGTATTTTTAGTAAAGTTTGTGTTCTGTGTTGACATCTAAGTGATCTAAGATTTATTTTAGTGGTAACTTATTCACCCCTCCCCTCCCACTTATTCCTCTTGTATTTCCAACAATTGGTATCAGAACTTCTTGGTGCTTGTAGAGAATGTTTCAAGGACCTAAGTTGAAGATCAAGATGTCTTACAGAAGAGAGATTCCCAAGTTGAACATAGATATTTGAGGCATGGCACAAACTTATAAAGTTACACTGGCAACCATCAGCAATTTAGGTTTGAAATATTTGAAAAATTCTTACAAGGCTCCTACTTGAACATTAACTATGGAATGAATTTTTGAAAAGAAAAATAATAATATCTTGATGATTGACATTACATTAGCTCTTAACTATGCTAAATTTGATGAGGTCAAAGGATGTGCTACTGCTCATGATATGTGAACCAAATTGAAGGATATCTATGGAGATGATGATAATGTGAAAAGAGAAATGGTAAAAATCTTGAGAGCTCAGTTTGATTAGATGAAGATGAGAGAGGATGAAAAATTGCAAAATATGTTGAAAGAATCAAAGCTAGCGTTAGTGTTATCAAAGCCGCTAGAGGAACAATTGAAGATGTGACAGTGCTAAGAAAGGTACTCAAAACCCTTCTTCCTATCAATGCAATTAGAGTGTCTACTATTCAAGAAATGAGATGTGATCCAAATAACAAGATAACTTTGGATGCTTTAGTTGGAAGATTGGCTGCATTTAAACTGGATAACTATGATAATTGTACTCCTAGTTCTAGCAATCTTGAGTTTTCATTTGAAGCCAAGTTATCACTAAGGAAGAAGAAATCTACAAAGTCTAAAGGAAAATAACCTAAAAGTGAAGAGGAAGACAATTCTAACTGTGATCTTGAAGACATTGAAGCATTTCTTGCAAGAAGGTATCCCAAAGGAAAAGGAAAGTACATAGGTAAAATTCCTTTAATTTTTTTCTCTTGTGAATAAGTTGGACACATTGTCGCAAGATGTCCAAACATAGAAGACAAAGATGAAAAGAAGCACAAAAAGTACAAAGGTGAGAAGGATTTGAAGAAATTCAAGGACCACAAAGAGAAAGGTAAGAAATCTTATTTTATGGCTAAAGATTCAGATAATAGTGAAGATGCTAAAATGATATATTGATGTGAAAGATGAATTTGATGATGAAGGAGATAAAATGACAATTATCTGTCATGTTAGAAAAAATGATGCATGGATTATTGATAGTGGTTTCTCATATCATATGACTAGTGAAAAAATAAAGTTTCAACATATGGAATATTATGGTGGTGGAAGTGTGAGATTTGGAAACAATGAACCATGTTGCATAGAGGGGAAAGGTTGGTTGTATCTCACTAACCAATCAACTTAGATGTGATAATTCTTATTGGGTTGAAGGACTAAAGAATAATCTACTAAGTGTGGCACAATTGAATAACATTGAATTCAGGGTAGAATTCATGAATGGGAAGGCCAAGCTACTGGATGGAAAATGAAATCTAGTTGGGTCTGGTAAAAAAATCAAAGGTAATCTATCCTACCTAGATCTCAGTGAAAGTTCATATTTTATTGCTCAAGTAGAAGAAAGCTAGTTATGGAATTACAGGTTATGTCATGTGAGCTTTGATAATCTAATCAAGATAAGAAAAAAAAATGAGTGAGAGGTATTCCTAGTTTAAGGAAACCTAATATGGGCCTATGCAAAAATTGTCAAATTAGTAAGATGGGCAAGACAAGTTTGAAAAGAAAGAACTATCATTTTGAAGAAGTCTTGGAGCTAGTTCATACAAAATTATGTGGAATGATTAGAATAGAGAGATACAATGGAGATAACTATTTTATTCTTTTTATTATTATTATTCTAGAATGATGACTGTAATGTATCTAAAATAGAAATCAAAAGCTTTTCAAAAGTTTAAGTGGTATCTGGAAAGAGTGGAGAAGGAAATTGGAAAGAAGCTGAAATGTTTAAGGTCAAATAGAGGTGGAAAATTTATCTCTAATGAGTTCAATGAATTTTGTGCTGAAAGAGGAATTAAAAGACAAGTATTAGCTCTTGGTAGACCTCAACACAATGGTATAGCTAAAAGAAGGAATAGACCCATCATGGATTGTGCAAGAACTTTGATGATACAAAAGAATATTGCAATCAAATATTGGAAGGAAGCAATTAGTACTATAGTGCATACCTTGAATAGAGTACAACTAAAAAAATACTCAAATCAAACTCCTTATGAACTATGGTATGGATACAAACCTAATGTAAGTTACTTGAAAGTATTTGGTAGCAAATGTTATATTTTGAAAGAGACTAGGAAAGGTAAATTTGATGCTAAAGGTGATGAAGGTATATTCTTAAGATACTCCAACAGAAGTAAAGCATATAAATATTTGAATTTATCCACTGATAAGATCATAGAAAGTGCACATGTTAGAATTGATGAGTTTTTAGAAAAGAGTGAAGAAGAGAGTAGAAAAGAGCCCAAGGATTACAAAAGGTTTATTTACTATGAACTTGATACATTGCTAAATTAAATTAGAAGTCAAGATACTTCACCTCCTAAGTCCCCAAAATCTTCAGAAGCTCCCAAGTTACAACTAGTGTAACTTAAGTCACAGTTTGGAGGACTTGAGTCACAATTAGAGGCTATCAAGTTGTAACTAGAGAAAACTAAGTCTAAAGGACATGAGTCATAGACAATGGGACCCAAGATTGATATAGAAGATCATGATGAGGCTAGTGGAACAAGTTCAAATTCTAAAATACCTATGTTAGCAAGATATGTCAGAAGGCACCATGCACCTAATCAGGTCATTGTAAGCAAGTCAAATGGTATGATGACAAGAAACAAATTAAAAGGTACATGTTTACATACTAAGTTTGAACCTAGATCAATTAAAGATGCTTTGGATAATGAAAGTTGGATTGAAGATGTGAATGAAGAAATATAAGAGATAGAGAGAAGTAACACATGGACTCTTGTTTCTAGACCCAAGAATAAAAATATAATTGGCACAAAGTGGGTTTTTAGAAATAAGTTGAATGAAGATGGAGAAGTTTCTAGAAATAAATTGAGGTTAGTATGCAAAGGTTATTATAAAGAAGAATGTATTGATTGTGGTGAAACTTTTTCTCTAGTTGCAAGATTAGAAGGTGTTAGAACTCTACTTACTTATGCTTCACATAGATGATTTAAATTGTATCAAATGGATGTGAAATCTTCATTCTTGAATGGAATTCTTGAAGAGAAAGTTAACATAGAACAACCTAAAGGTTTTTTAGATACTATAAAAAAGAATATGGTTTGTAAACTAAACAAAGCATTGTATGGTCTTAATAAAGCTCCTAGAGCTTGGTATGAAAGACTTCATAACTACTTGATAAATATTGGGTTTTAAAGAACAAATGATAACAAAACCTTGTATATCAAAGAAGGACCAGACAAGAAGATTGTATTGGCTGAAATCTTTGTAGATGACACATTGTTAATTGGAAATGATGACTTGTGCAAAGCCTTTTTAGAATAAATGAGTAAAGAATTTGAGATGTCTATGTTTGGAGACATAAAATTATTTATTAGATTATAGATTCAATAGAAGAAAGATGGTATCTACATTACTCAATCCAAATATATCAGGGAGATACTAAAGAAGTTTGGAATGGAAGATTCAAGAGCAATTGGAACACCTATGTCTACTAGACATAACCTTTCCAAAGTGATGATTCCAAGGAGGTAGATTAGACCACATATAGATCAATATTTGGAAAGATACAATATGTAGTGCATACAAGGCTTGATATTGCATTAGCAGTTGGTATGGTGGAAAGATTCTTAGCAAATCGTAAAGAAAATCACATGATGGCAATCAAGAAAATCATGAGGTATTTGAAGGGTACTGAAGACTATGGATTATGGTACAGGAAAGGAGGCAATCTAGATTTGAAAGCCTTCATGGTTGTTGATTGAGCAAGAAGTGTTGATGATAGGAAGAGCACTAGTGGTGGAGCATTCTTTTGTAGTAAAAGACTAGTGTCTTGGACAAGAAAGACGTAGAATTGTATTTCTTAATCTATAGCAAAGTAGCATATGTTGTAGCAATAGTTAGATGCTCCAATGTTGTTTGGTTTAAGCAATTGTTGGTAGGTAGGAAGATAAAAATCAAGGATCCAATGGTTATATTCTGTGATAAGACCAATGCAATTAATATATCAAAGAATCTAGTGATGCATACCAAGAATAAATACATTGCAATAAAAAGTCAATTTTTAAGAGAATTGGTTCAAGATAAAGAGTAAGATTTGAATATGTGAATACTAAATAACACATTGCAGACATATTCACTATGCCATTTTCTAAGGATGCATTTTTGTATCTAAGAGGTGAGTTAGGGGTTATTCCCCTATTTGAAGCTCACTAAATTTAAGTCTAGTGATGCGTCAACTAGAGCATGTTGAAGATAAGTCAATTGATGTATTATTGAAAGGGCAGATTGCATATGAATAAGTACATGAGGTACATTGATATCCACTGAATATTGTCTTTGGCATAAGATGTCAAAGAGGAAGATTTTTCTATCATATCATGAAAATTTGACTTTAACATTTCAAAGAGGGAGAGTTCAGTCATTCATTCGAGAATTTGTAGAGATGTCAAAGAAGAAGAACTTGGTTTGATATCAAAGAGGTAGAGTTTGCTATCAGAAGAAGATCTTGAAGATAGAGTTTCGTTAATAGAGGGAGAAACTGAAGGCAAAGGGAATTCACACTGATAGAGGTAGTTCTCAAAGATGACAATCATAATGAAACTAAGGATATTTTCCCTACTTTATTTTTCTCTAATTTTTTTATTAAATTATGACATGTTATTTTGCCATTAATGCCGAAAAGGGAGATTGTTGAATATAATTACTTAATTGTATATTATCTTTGATGCTATGAAAAATGTCATATCTTTACCAGTTAGTATTTGTCAATCTCACTAGGGCATTGAAGACAATTTCCTATGTTTGGTGAGCATTCTAGAGTTTTCCAAGTTTAGAAAGCTAGTGACTACCAAGTTCACTTGGGTATCAAAGAGAAGATCATAAGAGTTGAGTGTTAACTGAGTTCACTTGAGTAATAAAGGGAAAGTTGGATAGAACTGGTGTTAACCAATCTCACTCGGTTACCAAAGAAAGTTTGTGAAGATGCAATGTTAACTGAGTTCACTTGGTTAACATAGGAAAATCACTTCTAAGTTAGGGTCTATTGAGTAGGGTTGGCTACTAAAGGATTTTCCTATTTTGGCATAATGAGTTTCATATTTTATTTTTTAGTTCTAGCTTACTAAGGAGATGAATATTGATTATTCTAAGTTATATTAAAGACAACTTAACAATGCATAAGATATAAATATAAGGTCAAGTTGAGGATTGAATGTATACAAGTGGATGGAAGAATAGATGATGCTTAGAGGAAGCAAATTAGAAGGATAAGAAGAATATCCTTGTGGAGTTGTAAAGATACATTCGATAAAAAGGATCAAGTATACAAGCCAAAATTGAGATATGTAATTAGAAATTCAACTACATCAAAAATCAGTTCATCTCATTGTTACTCTCTAACCATCATAGCAGTGATATAAATCTCTTAACAGAGTTTGGCTTAACAACTATTTGTAAGTCCTCTAACAAGGTGGAATTTCTAGATTGAATTGTCTAAAGACCTCTAACAAGGCCATTCCTAATAGGGTGATTAAATCATCTAATAGGGTCACACCTAATAATGTGTTTTGTAACATTTAATAGGGTTGGCTCCTAAGAGGGCTCACTTTAGAATAGTGAAAATTAGTAACTAGATGCAATTGGTGGTTTTTTCCCAAATTGGGTTTCCACGTTAAATCTTGGTGTCACTTGTGTTCATACTATTTTCTTTATGTATGCAACTAAGTTAAGTAAGGTTAATCATAGATAATATCTTAAAGATTTACATGTTAAGCATTTTCCAAGTTACAAGTTGTTATTTTAGTCCTTGACAAGTTACAACATTTACTAGTATAAACCGAGTGCCTATGTGTTTGCCAAGCATCATCATTTTTAGTGAAATTTGTGTTCTATGTCAAAATCTATGGGATCTAAGATTTATTTTAGTTGTAACTAATTCACCCCTCCCCTCTTAGTTATTCCTCTTGTATTTCAAACTATGTGTGTGTGTGTGTGTGTGTGTGTGTGTAAAAGATTTCTCCATTAGGTCTAATAAGAGAATCACAAACAATAAAACAAATATGTATAAAATATTCCTGATTCTTTTTCCCAAACCCTACTCATATCATAATATAATTCTCTAAAAAATTGAAATTGAGGGTTTCAAATTTCAATTCGTATACAGATAATCTCAAAATGAAGAACAAATAAAATTTATGACAAGGGTTTCAACCAAATTTAAAAAATTGAAAACAAATTCATCCAAACATGATGAAGACTGAAATTTGAAGAACAAAAAACTATTGTGCAGATAAACCCACAAGATTCTACCTAAATCTGATGCTAATCCAACAAGTGCATAGAACATGTAAGTAATCCCCCTTCTTCTGAAACCCTTCTTCTCGGAAATTGCTCCTCCAAAACTTAGTAATTGAGAAATGAACTCTAAATCTATAATAAAGAGTTTTTCTCCAATTTAGGGCTTTGATTGTGCAATCACATGAAAAGCCCCTTTTTTCTTTATTATTTTATTATTTTAATTTCATGCACAAGTTTTATGCAATTTAATTATAATAAACCTTTTTAAATTTATGCTTTCTCTCTCTTATAAAACCACAAGATGTTTAAATAAAATATTTATTAATTTAACTAATAATATTATTTAAAGTTTATTAATTAAAATAAAACTCTCAAATAAATATTATTAAATTAAATAAATATAAATACACCAAAATTAAAACTTTAATCAAATCTTTTAAATTTAATTTTTTTATTCAATTAATTTCTCAATTAATTAAATATAGTTAAATATTGAATTTTCTTTATAAAATTTCCATCAAATTAATAAATTAAATAATTTTTTAATTTGATTTAATTATAACTAAAAATTACACTAGACCCACAAGACTAAATATGACAACTTAACTAAAGGCAAAGAACAAAATCAAACTCCAAGGTCAAAATCACAAATTCACATCACTTGACAAATTCAAATGGGTAAAAAACTCAAATACTTGTCTTACTTTCTAGGATAATTCACTTAGGTTAGGGCTTGGACTTAATAATTATCTCTCCACTTATACCTTTGAGATTCTATGATAGGGTACACTCATCATGACAATTCAGGAAAATTGATACATTGTACCTACAATCTGTTAGCATGAATGTTGGTGATACTACATTGGGGGATTATCCTAAGCATTAGAGAGTATTGATATGTTGCATTCATGACTATTTTTTTCATTGATGTCAACATAGTAGTGTTTCTATAGAAGCGGGAAGAATAGTATTCAGAGATCTTATGGTGTACAATAACTGAGTAAGGGTTAAGTGATGTGTAGTTGTGGACATGTTCTTGGATGCATCCTAATGATGTGGTTAAGAGGATGAAGTCTGAATCAAAGATGTACAATAGTTGTATATGATTTACTGTGAGCAGTGTAGAAACATAGTACCTATTTAGCAATTTTTGATGTTTAAATTATATATTTTAGCCAAGATATAATGAGGTGATGCATAGTTAGCCAGTGATATAGAATAGTCAACTGATGAAATTAGTGAGTGTGCAAGACTTGGAGTCATACGTGTAAATTTTTGTATAGGCTATGAGCTGATAGTGCTATTGTAATTGTAATTAATTATATATCTTATTTTAATTAATTAGGAAAACCTTAAGGCTGACTCAAGGAATTATTATGAAGATATGGTATAAAGGAAAGATGTTTTTCTTTATTGTAATGTGTCTTGAAGTATTGAGATCATTTTTGAAATGTGAATTGTGAAAAGGAGTAGAGTATTGGTTGAATGCATGTAAGCAATCTAAGGTACTATTGTATGCATAGTTTGAGATCTGGTTACAAGACCAGAAGGAGCAGAAGTCTGGTTGACAGGACATAGATAGAGGAAGGAAGTACAATTCAATTCTATTATTTTGCAAGGAATAATATAGAGATCATTTGGACAATGGCTTCATTGGTCTTGCCCTCAAAGCTGTTTCTACAGTGGGTCCAGCTATCTTCCACAACTCCTAACAAGGATTCAAAGTCTCCTAATAGGAACTCATATGTATTGAATGTTGTAACAAATTCCTAATAGGGTCTATCTCTCTCTTATTAAACCACGAGACGTTTAAATAAAATATTTATTAATTTAACTAATAATATTATTTAGAGTTTATTCATTAAAATAAAACTCCTAGATAAATTATTATTAAATTAAATAAATATAAATACACCAAAATTAAAACTTAAATCAAATATTTTAAATTTAATTATTTTATTTTATTCATTTCTCAATTAATTAAATATAATTAAATATTGAATTCTCTTTATAAAATTTTCATTAAATTAAATCATTAGATTATCTTTTAGTTTGATTTAATTACAATTGAAAATCTCACCAGAGCCACAAGACTAAATACAAAAACTCAATTGAAGACAAAGAACAAAATCAAACTATAGGGTCAAAATCATGAATTCATGTCACTTGACAAATTCAAACAAATAAACAACTTAGATACTTGTCCTACTTTCTAGGACAATTGGCTTAGGTTAGGGTTTTGACTCAAGAATTATCTCCCCACTTATACCATTGAGATATTGCTATAGGGTACGCTCATCTTGGAAATTTGGAAAAGTCAATACCTGGTACCTACTATCTACATAAAATACATGCATGTACGTACTCATATATTCCAAACTAAATAGGCAATGATGGGTAGTGGTACATCATGTAGATCTCAACTAGTAGGTGACTAGGACTACCTCCCTCAACCTAATCAGGAATGTCAATCATAATGTACAATAGAAAAGTAAACCATACACATGCAAGTATGGGGTAAGTAACCATAGAAATCACATATATATAATCCATCTAACTATTATCACAAAATAACTAAAATCACTATATGAACATACATAAATCATCTTTGAACTAATCATGAACAAATGAAATAACTAAGTAACTCAACACATATATTAACTCAATATGAAATAATATGTAATCAAATCTAGTAACCAAGTATCAATAATCATAAGACATAACCATCAAACTAGTCTAAAAGAATCTAGCAATACTACAAAAAAGTCAATTAGGGTTAGGCATTACATCCATTCCCCCTAGACTTAGGCTTACTCCTGGAAGCCTACAAGAATCTGACACTACAATCTGAAAAGTAAGGTAGGGGTAGGCATTATATAGATCCACTATACCTATTCCTAGAGGGTGGAATGAGGGCTTTCACCTCTAACTTCTCCCAAAGAAGAATGAAACATTGAGGACTTGCAAATCAAGTTTCCCCCAAA
The DNA here is from genome assembly GCA_028749045.1 of Cupressus sempervirens. Classification (NCBI taxonomy): domain Eukaryota; kingdom Viridiplantae; phylum Streptophyta; class Pinopsida; order Cupressales; family Cupressaceae; genus Cupressus; species Cupressus sempervirens. The sequence continues at coordinate 801,345,781 of CM053783.1, read as the reverse complement.
GAAGAATACATTATTGAGGGCTTACACCTCAATTTTCTCCTTGAGAAGAATTCATTACCAAGGTGATGCAGCTCCCTTTGTACTTGATATCTACCTTTTGAAATAACTAACTCCCTCTGAAGTAGATGTCAACCTTTTGACCTCGTCCTCCAAGGTTGCTTCTAATGGTATGTCAAACTTCCTCTGAATCAAATATCAAGCTTCTAACCTCCTTGATCAAAGTTTCTTATGATGAATTATTAGACTCCCTCTAAATGTTAATTCTTCCTCTTCAAACAAATCCAAGCAGCTATCAAGATCTTCCATTCTTGAAGGAAAAATCTTATCCTTCTTGGTCTATCCTAAAAGCATTTCATAGAGATTAATAATAGTCCAAGACTATTTCAAAAGAATTATCAATAGTTGAATCATACATGAGTCACTATCTGAATGATATAGCAGGAATTAATTACAACATGAAAAATTCATAAACATTATTTAACCATAAATAATACTTTTCTTTTTATAAGTTAGACAATGCTCTTTCTTAATTTCACTCAATAATGCAATTAGAAAAAATGCAAGGTGAAGTATTGAGAGAAATGAAATCTAGAGGCCTTGGCCTTCTCCAATTTTCAAACTAGTTTGATATCACACTGGCTTTATGGTAGTGCTCACTAACCACATGCAAACCATTAGATTTTTTGCCTTCTTAACCATAGATGATAAGCTTTTTATCATCACCCCTAAGAAAACTACATATTCTATACACTATAGAATTTATTACTATTTGTGAAAGAATGGTCTTGTATATATATGAACCAATTCCTCTGAATAGACCTTCAGTCAGTATTGTAGTTTTGGTGCTAAGATTAGGACTAGACCTATTAATTGCAAGTTACATCCATACAGGTCTTGCCCAATTACATATTTTCAATTTTACCTAAATCACCCAAATAGGGCTAGACACAAATAAGGATTATTATGACAAAGTTCATTAGCAATATGGCTAAGGCCAACAGACCAATTAGCCATTAGGTGTACTAGGTCTTCCTAGAAGGGATCTGACCTAGGTACACATCAACATCAACATTGATGAAATCATTGGTATTCTCTTCCTTATTGTGGCACAAGGATTTTAACATTGCTCTTACAAGTGGCTTCCCTTAGTGCAATAGTGCTTGCATCATATTAAAACATAGTTTAGTTTTTTTTTCTATAGTTTATTAGACTAAAAGGAAAATTTAGCAATTTGGAAATTTTTTTATTGTTCTTATCAATTCAAGGATTTTGTTACTAGACAAAACTATGAATAAAGTTGTTGTTATGTAGTTTGTTGCTAAAAAATGTCACTCTCTAAAATTAAATTTACCATTCTTGACGATCTTTTCATTGGTTGGAACCATCTAAAAAAGAAATAAGTGGTCTACTAAAGCCATCACTAAAAGTGAATATCAATTTATGCATCTTCCAAAAGTAATAATGGAGGTCCAAAAGTGAAAATAGAGTTGTTTGAGTACATCTTATGATGCAACCTAAGAAGCAAGTAGGAAAGCTAACCATTTTCAGCTACCAAAATGTTAGTGGATTGTCATCCAACATTCTTAACCTATTGATGGAGTTTAAGGACTTGAAATTCTTTGTTATATTTATTTTCCTTCTCATATTTTTCCCATGGTTTATACACTTAATAAACTTGTCTTTCTACTAATTGAACTAGGTCCCACATTCTTCTACAGTAAAAGAGGAATTGTATTCCCTTTTTAGGAAAAATACATTTTGGTTGTCTATTTATATTTCCAATAAAGTGTTAGTTTTGCATTCAGTTATTTTTTATTAGTTAAAGAAAACCCAAATGATTTGAAATTTTCATGAATTTTTATAAAACTTGTACAAACATGAGCAAATCATGGAAACTTGAACATAAAAGTAATTTTAGATGCAAGTATAAAACAAGATAACAAGGAATAAAAGTACTTGGATGAGACCATGTAGTGCTTCCAAATTAATGGAGAGTGAATTAGTTAGGTGGCCCCAAAATTTAAATGATATTATAAAGGAAAATTTTAATTACTTAATTTAATTATAAAATAAAAAGGTGCCAAAATAGAAAAATAATAAATAAAGTTATGTTGGTCCATTATAACTTTCCATAAACTTCTTGGAGACCTTTATAAGGCATTGGGTGAAATCATAGGTAAGCAATGTGGGGTTATCTTTTCTTGTGTATTAGAAATACCAATCAGAATTTAGTTCTTGTTTGTAATTTCAGAGGTACAAGAGCCTCCCTAGTCTGTAATTGTGGCTTTGGTGGTTAGCAACCAATCTAGTTTGCCATTGGAGATATTAGTTTAGATATTTTACCATATACTTTATTGTCAAATTTGTGAAGTCTTCTTATGAGAAAAATTTATGCATTTGGATATAATCTAAGATTAGAAGTCTCCAATTGATATCAATTCATTTACGTGGTTTGCATAATTTAGTTATAAACTAAAAAGGGGCCAAAATAATAAAGTAACAAATAAAGCTATGTTGGTCCATTATAAATTTACATAAACTTCTTGGAGGCCCTTATAAGGCATTGGCTAACACCATAGATAATCATCATGGAGTTATCTTTTCTTGTGTATTGGCAATACCAATTGGAATTGACTTCTTGTTTGCAGTTTTAGAGGTGTAAGACCATCCCTTTGCAATTGCATCTTTGGTGGTTAACAACCACCCCAATTTGCTATTGGATATATCACTTAAAATATTTTATTATGTACTTAATTGTCATATTTATCAAGTCTTCTTATGAAGATGAATTTGTGCATTTGGATATAATTTGAGAATAGAAGTATCCAATTGATAGCAATTCATTTTCGTGGTTTACATTTGCTTTGATCTATGATCTATTTTACCACCTTGGATTATAATAATTATATAGATCAAGTATAATATTCAATTTTCAGCTACCAAGTACATAAGGTGCAAAGCATGTTGAGTACCAGAGGGTGCCAAATCAAAAAGAGTGTTGGCTGCTAGGTGTTGAAGGGTGCCAATTATAGTGTACAGTGTGTAGTCATAGGTGTGTAGTGTGCACAATATGATAGAAGTATGTACAATATGATGGAGATTCTATTAATGTACAAAAGGGTCAATGCAGGGAAGAGTGTGGGTGTTGTAGGGTAGGAAGCCTAGTCTACCATTCTGTACATTACATACCACAATTATGGAAATGTCTAGACTTTGTAGTGGCAATATAAACAACCTTGATTACATCAAATGAAATATGAAATGAAAAGGTAACTTTCCATCTTCTAACATCCAAGTGGATTGTTTTATTACTTGTGAAAGTATTCCAACATGAACAAAAAATATAAAGAGGAAAGTCCAAATTTTAATAAAGGAGGACAATTATATTTTGTAATTGCATGGGTAAGTCACTTGTAAGCTAAGTAACAAGATTAAAATTAAAATTTGATTTTAGTAATCATAAAATTAAGATGAAGTCTAGCAAGGGTATAAATTCAAGATTTCTTTTTGACATTATTTTCCTTATATAAATTTATTTATTTTTAAATATAGGTAATGTATTCAAAAAAAAATTAAAATAGTTAAATATTGCTAAATAATCTAACAAAACAACTCAATATTATTATAAAAATAGAACAATGTTTTTGATCAAGTAAAACAAGTTTTAACGAGTGCCTAAAACCCAATAGTAAACACAAGAAATCAACATTAAGTCCTGAGCATGAAGCAAAACAACAAGAAACAATAGGGCATAGAAGGCTAGGAGAATTTGACAAAACAGAACATAGCCTCTGAAAGAGTAGGCAAGTCTAGCAAATGAAAATCCATAGGAAAAACAAAAAGGCTAGGGGAACCAATTAGAACATCGTATTAAGCCTTGAGCTCCAACATTTCCATTGTCTCAGCCTCTTCACTCATCAACTGTATTTCATTAAGAGAGTCATCCCTCTCCCTCTTCTTCTTGTTTTATCTTATTCTATTGCTTGGGCTTTCAGCAAGGGGATTGACATCATCTTTTGTTACCCTATTTTCCTAATTTTCCATGTCATCTTTGTCCCCCATGCTAACCTCCATCATAGAATGTAGTTGTTTGATATTATCATTTAAGGCATTGATAATATTGGAGTTCTGGTTAGAATTATTTTTGAGAGAGCTCTCCATTCTTTCCATTCTTTTTTCCACCTTAGTTACCATGTTATCTGAATTGTTTATTCTGTCAATCCTTTCTTCCCCTTCCTTCCTTTCTAGACCCAACAACCTGCTCTTTTTCTCCTCAGTTTCATGAAAAATCCACTTGATAGACTGGAAGTTGTCCACCATGTTGTTTTGGGAATTATTTAGGAGATTCATCTTTACCTTCCTATCATTATCACTAAGAATCACCATGGCTAGATTAATAAGTTCCTCTAGATGAATCCTACCATCATTTCCCTCCAACACCTTGGGCTGGATAGTTTCTCTCACAATGCCCATTTTTCACTATCTAAGTTTCAAAGTTTCTCCATACTATTTTCCTACCCTTGGAGCCAAAAGTATAGGTGGTTTTTTCCATGCCATAATATTCATTTCTTTCCTCCTGGGCATGGGGTTGGGGTCTCCTGTCCCATACGAGAATCTTGATCTATGTCCATTTTATTGCTCCTTCTCATCTTGGCTGGGCTTTCCACCTTTCTACAAATAGGGACCTTGCTAGTTTCCCCCTCTTTCACATTATTCTCCTCCTCTATGTCCATTCCCTCATCCTCCTCATTATAGCCCTCAGTAGAATTACTCTTTGACTTAATAATTTTACCTATTCAACTTTTCCCAACTTTGATTATATTCTTTTTGGGTTGACTTTTCTTCTTATTTTTCCCAAATTCTTTATAATCTTGGCTACCTCATCTTCATCATTTGAATGAAGCCCAACACCATCCTTAGTGTTAGACATAAGATGGGAGCTTTCTGTGTCCTCTAAGGAATCCACTTTATGGGCTATAGATCTACCTCAACTTTAAGCCTTAAAGTGCTCATAAATTAGTAACAACAAGCCCTTATGGAAATCTAGGTTAGCATAAGATTTTTTTTTATATCCCATGATATTCTTATTTATAGAGAAGAAGAGGTAGTAGGGGATGAAGATCTTAGTGGCATATCTGAAGTGGTTAAGGATAAAGTGATGGGTACAAAATCCATCATACCTTGTATCTAGCATAATGTGAGAGATTATCACCCTAAGAATTAAAATCCAGAGTTTTTCTATTGAAGTTGGTTCATAGTACACTCCCATCTTCACCAAATCCTTTGTCTCCTTGTAATTCTTGGCAAAGTCTTTAACAACATTGAGGGAAATCTTCTTATCCCTAAATAATTTGATGCCCTTAGAAGGGGAGTCAGTGACTTCTACAATAACACTTTTATTAACCTAGGAATCAATTTTGGCAATCTTAACTTTCCCTTCTCTCCAAGATGTGACCATATGATGCAGGAGCATCCAGAGGTATAAGGGCAATCCTATGTCACCCAAAAAAATGTACTTAGACTTAGTTTCTGTTTCATGTCTTTTCATTTTTGGATACCCATTTGGGTCAAATAAAGGTTCCAACTCTCACAGTTCAACTATTAGTGTGCTAGAAAATCTTGAAAAAATAGGAGCATGCAATTTGACCATCATTTTGGTGACCTAGAAGGTGTGAATTGGCCAGATGAATGTAATTGTGATTTAGAGCATTCCAAAAAAAAATCAGGTCAAAAGGCCCCACGATTTGAAAGTTATTGCAGTTTTTTGGGTTTTGGAGACCTCCTAAGAATGCTTCAAAGTCAGGTTAGGGGCATTAAATGACCTCAAAAAGGGATGAAAAATGGGGGACGAGTGAAGTTGGTCCATAGGGCTATAGAGCGCTTCAAGAGCTTTCCAAAAATGTAAACGGTTCGTTAATCAGAGCTACGGTTCAAAAGTTATGCCTCCTGAAAGTTTGGTTACCGTTTTTGGATTCTTCTAGATTTGCGCCAACTTCTAACGTAGCTTTTGGAACCTTCTATTTGGTCGGTGGATGTCTACTAGCACTTTCTAGAATGTGCTCCTAGTCCTTAACCCTCTAGGTTCTATTTAAGTAGATTTTTGGCATTGTAAAAGGCAGTTCGGAGTGGAGTTTGAGAGAAGGTACTGAAAGGAGAAATTATCTCCAGATTTATGCTATTGTAAGCCCTTAGGGCATGTTTTGAAGTTTATTTTCACTGTACTATTTGTACTAGCTTATTTTCTCAGTTAATACAATTTCCCTTTTCTATTGTGTCCATTCTGTTCTTGGGTTGTGTCCCCATCAAGTGGTATCAGAGCTAGTTTTCCTGAGTGTGTAGACAGAACGCCGACTATGAGGCAGTTTGCACCAGGACTGGGTGGTTGTGGGTTTGAGTTAAGAAGATGCCTCCATGAAGAGAGTGTGGCGGAAGGGCCAGAGCTATTAATCTTGAGGAGGTTAGAGCCCTCCAAAGGCAGGTGTAGGCATTGCAAGAGGAGCTCCGTAGAGGAGCAAATGTTGTCGCAGGTGACGACAGGGAGGATGACAATGAAGAAGAAGTAATGGGACCAGAAGAGGAATTTGATGTGGAAGTTCTAAATCATGTAGAGGAAAGGCTTTTTAGGGCCATTACTAAGTTTGGGAAAAGACCTACAATTGAAGTGGGTGTATTTTCAGGAAATTTGAAACCAGATGAGTTGATCGATTGGATCAATGAACTGGAAGAATACTTTGAGTATGAGGATATCAAGGACCTAGATAAGGTTAAGTTTGCAAAGGCCAAACTGAAAGGCCATGCCAAAATCTGGTGGCAAGAGGTTCAATTGAAAAGAAACAGAAGAGGAAAGGAGAAGATCACAAGATGGGATCGCATGGTGGACAAATTGAAGAAGCAATTCATTCCTGTGGATTATGAGCTTGATTTGTTTAAGAAGATGCATGGGTTAAAGCAAGCAGGAAGATTAGTCCAAGAATATACAGAGAAATTTTACCGACTCTTGATTAGAGTGGGGCATGTAGAAGCAAATAAGGAGAAGGTTGCTCGTTATATCAGTGGGTTGCGACCTAGCATCCAGGAGGAATTAAGTCTGGTAAGAATGACCAGCGTTGAAGAGGCATACCAGTTTTCCCTACGAGTTGAAGAGAAGCTAAATAAAAGGTTTGAAGGAAGACAAAGAGGGCGTGGTCAAGGAGGAAGGGGAAGTGGTAGGTCATTTAGAGGCCGCAGTGAAACTCAAAAGAAAAATGAAGATGAGGGTAGTACTAGCAAGAACTAGGGGAATGAGGGTTTCAACTGCTCCCTTGACCAAGACTTTGGAAATCAGAGAGGAAGAGGTAGAGGACATGGTCAAGGTAGAGGAGGCTTCCATGGTACCTGTTTCCATTGCAATGAAGAAGGCCATCGTGCCTTTGAATGCCCTCAATGAAAAGGAAGGATAGATAGGAGAGCTAAGGGCCAAGCTAGGGTTGCTCATGTGGATGAGGATGCACAATCATCACATTCAGAGGATGCAGAAAGAGGAGAGACCTTGGTAAATGAAAGAGTCCTACTAAGTGGTGAGATTGAACTAGGACAACGGAGGAGTTTTTTTTGTACTAGATGCAAGTGTGAGGATAAATGTTGTGATGTGATCATTGATGGTGGTAGCACTGATAACTTGGTATCAGAAGAGATGGTCTCTAAGCTGAAGCTCAACAGGGAGAAACATCCCCAGCCCTATCGAATTGCTTGGGTAAAAGATGATCATAAGGTCCTACTAAGTGAACAATGTTTAGTAAAATTCAAAATTGGGAGTTACCATGATGAAGTTCTCTGTAATGTTATTTTGATGGATGTTTGCCATCTATTGTTGGGTAGACCATGGCAGTTTGATAGACATGCAGTGCATGATGGACATGCAAACACATACTCTCTAACAAAGGATGGAGTTCACCACAAATTGAAGCCCATAAAAAAGGAAGGTGAAAAGGTATGTAGCAGTGCTAGGATTTGTCTTGTTGATGAAAGGAAGTTTTTAGATGGCATGAAACATCAACATATGTGCTATGCTTTGATTCCTAGGAAAGTTAAAGAAGGTAGTAGTGAAATACCACTTGAAGTTTTAGATTTACCAGGGGAGTTTGGAGATATTATCTTTGATAATCTTCCAGATGGATTGCCACCAGTAAGGCAAATTAGTCATCAGATAGATCTAATTCCAGGAGCTAGTTTGCCTAACAAGGCTGCTCACAGGATGACTCCTACTGAAACAGAGGAGCTAAATAGACAGGTTCAGGAGTTGTTGAGGAAGGGCTTGATTCGAGAGAGCTTGAGTCCATGTGCAGTACCTCCAGTACTCACACCAAAGAAGGATGGAGGGTGGGGTATGTGTACAGATTCTTGAGCTATAAATAGGATCACCATCAAGTACTAGTTTCCTTTGCCAAGGATGGATGATATTATGGACTGCTTGAGTGGAGCTCAGTACTTCACAAAGATAGTTTTGAAGAGTGGTTATCACCAGATACGGATTCGAGAAGGAGATTAGTGGAAAACAACCTTCAAGACCAAGGAGGGTATTTATGAGTGGTTAGTCATGCCCTTTAGATTGACGAACGCCCCAAGCACCTTCATGCGGCTCATGAATGAGGTACTTAAGAAGTTCTTGGGAAAATTTGTTATTGTTTATTTGGATGATATTTTAATTTTCAGCAAGATTTTGGAAGAACATTTACCTCATATTTGTAGTGTCCTTGAAAGGCTAAGGGAAGAGAAACTGTTAATTAATCTGAAGAAGTGTAACTTTGCAAAAAGAGAGTTAGTCTATTTGGGGTTTTTTATATCACCTGAAGGTCTCAAAATGGATTCGAAGAAGGTAAAAGCCATCTTGGAATGGCCTATTCCAAGGTTTGCTACTGAGGTAAGATCATTTCATGGTCTAGTTAGTTTTTACAGGAAGTTTATTAAGAATTTCAGTGGCATATGTGCACCCCTAACTGATACAATAAGAGGGGATAGAAAAAAGTTCAAATGGATTGTAGCAGCTGCGAGAAGTTTTGAATTGCTGAAGAAGAAGGTAACAGAACAGCCTGTGTTGGCACTTCCAGATTTTAGAAAGGTTTTCTAGGTAGATTGTGATGCCAGTGGCAGCGCTATTGGGGTTGTATTAAGCCAAGAAGGTAAGCCTATTGCATATTTTAGTGAAAAATTGAATGATGCAAAGAAGAAGTATTCTGTTTATGATCAAGAGTTTTATGCAATAGTTCAGGCCTTAAAGAAATGGAGACATTATTTATTGCCAAAGGAATTTTTTTTGTATACAGATCATCAGGCATTACAGTACCTAAATAGCCAAGGTAAATTGAATTAGAGGCATATGAAGTGGGTAGAGTTCTTGTAGAGTTATACATTTGCGTTAAAGCATAGAAGTGGAAAATCTAACAGGGTTGTAGATGCACTAAGTAGGAGATAGTTGTTGCTTACAGTAATGCAGGTTGAAGTAGTTGGGTTTGATGAAGTCAAGAATTTGTACCCCAAGGATCCTAATTTTTCTAAAGCATGGAAAGCTTGTAAAGAACTTGTTGCTGTAGATAGAACCAAGTGGTTAGACTATTTGATTCAGGATGGCATGTTGTTCAAGGGTAGTCAATTGTGCATTCCAAGGAGTTCCATGAGGGAAAATCTGATTAAGGAGAAACACAGTGGAGGGATGGCAGGACATTTTGGTTGAGATAATACCATTGCCATTCTTAGAGAACATTATTTTTGGCCTCAAATTTCACAGGATGTGAAGAAGTTTGTACAGAGTTGCCAGGTTTGTCAAGTTGCCAAGGGGTTTAGTCACAATACTGGCCTATATCAGCCATTACCTGTTCCATCAAGGCCATGGGAGGACATAAGTATGGATTTTGTTCTTGGATTGCCAAGGACACAAAGGGGTAATGATTCAGTATTTGTGGTGGTTGATAGGTTCTCCAAAATGGCACATTTCATTCCATGCCACAAAACTCATGATGTTGTCCATATTGCAGACTTGTTTTTCAAAGAGGTGGTAAGACTACATGGTCTTCCAAGGAGTATAGTTTTTGACAGAGATACTAGATTTGTGGGGTATTTTTGGAGGACATTGTGGAAAAAGTTGAGAACAGACTTGAAATTCAGTTCCACGCATCACCCACAAACTGACAGCCAAACAAAAGTGGTAAACAAAAGTCTGGGCAATTTGCTGAGATGTTTAGTTGGGGATAAGCCCAAGGGGTGGGATTTGATTCTACCACAGGCAGAGTTTACTTATAATAACTCTATAAACAGGAGTACTGGAAAATCACCATTCCAAATTGTATATGGGAATAGCCCAAGGAATGCACCAGAATTGAGGAAGATAGAACAAGGGGAGAGGACAAGTGTTGAAGCTAAGGAATTTGCTGAACATATTAGGCATCTACATGAGGAGGTTCAAGCACACATTACCAAGATGAATCAAGAGTATAAAGCTAGGGCTGATCAAAGGAGAAGACATAAGGAATTCCAAGTAGGAGATTTAGTCATGGTGTACTTACGAAAAGAAAGATTTCCAGCCGGTACTTACAACAAGCTAAAAATGAAGAAATTTGGCCCCTGGAAAATTTTGAAGAAACATGACTCAAGAAATGCATATGAAGTGGAGCTACCAGATGGTATTCACATTTCTCCCATTTTCAACATTGCAAATTTAACAGAGTATCATGATGATGGTGCAGATGAGGAGCTGGTGTTAGAGCCATATCCAATTCTTGCTTCTAAGAAGGAGGAGATAGAAGACATTCTAGATCATCATGTGGGTAGGAGTACCAGAAACAGGCAGTATGAAGAGTATTTGGTCAAATGGAAAGGATGACCAATCGAGGACTCAACTTGGATTTCAGCAGCTGAGGTTTCTCATTTGGGATTTCCTCTACCATCCATAAAGTGACAGGGTCACTTTTCAATCTACCCTGGGTGTCTGATGCAGGAGCATCCATAGGTATAAGGGCAATCCTGTGTCACCCAAAAAAATGTACTTAGACTTAGTTTCTGTTTCATGTCTTTTTATTTTCGGATACCCATTTGGGTCAAATAAAGGTTCCAACTCTCACAGTTCAACTATCAGTGTGCTAGAAAATCCCAGAAGAATAGGAGCATGCAATTTGACCATCATTTTGGTGACCTAGAAGGTGTGAATTGGCCAGATGAATTTAATTGTGATTTAGAGAATTCCAAAAAAAGAATCAGGTCAAAAGGTCCCACGGTTTGAAAGTTATTACAGTTTTTCGAGTTTTGGAGACCTCCTAAGAATGCTTCAAAGTTAGGTTAGGGGCATTAAATGACCTCAAAAAGGGCTAAAAAATGGGGGACGATCAAAGCTGGTCCATAGGGCTATATAGCACTTCAAGAGCTTTCCAAAAATGTAAACAGTTCGTCAATCAGAGCTACGATTCAAAAGTTATTCCTCCCGAAAGTTTGGTTACCATTTCTAGATTCTTCTAGATTTGCGCCGACTTTTAACGCAGCTTCTGGAGCCTTCTATTTGGTCGGTGGATGCCTACTAGCACTTTCTAGAATGTACTCCTAGTCCTTAACCCTCTAGGGTCTATTTAAGTAGATTTCTGGCATTGTAAAAGGCAGTTCGGAGTGGAGATTGAGAGGAGGTACTGAAAGGAGAAATTATCTCCAGATTTATGCTATTGTAAGCCCTTATGGCATGTTTTGAAGTTTATTTTCGCTATACTGTTTGTACTCACTTATTTTCTCAGTTAATACAAGTTCCCTTTTTTGTTGTGTCCATTCTATTCTTGGGTTGTGTCCCCATCACCATAAGTTTAGTCATCTTAGGGTTCCAAAAATGCCATTTCTCAATGTAGTTTGAAATGCCACCTTCCCTCAACTTCTCCTAAACCTTTGTCCTCCTATTCCATTTCACCACTTCACCCTCTGACTCTCTATGATGCCTTTATCCCACCATAGCATTGTTAAGAGTAAGAATGATTCTCTGCAAACTCTAAGAGAGAAGACCAAACCTTTGATAATTCTCATTGAAACTAAGCTTTCTTTTGTCCTCAAGAATAAAAGAGAAAATACAATTACAAAATACCCAAAAAGTGTTCCAATAAATCACCAAATTAAGTTTCCTTGTGTTTGACCCATGCTTAGCTTCCATAAAGTGATATGTAGATCTAAAAACATTATCTTTCATCATTACTCTTTATACTAACTATCCTTCCCTTGATTTTTTATATCTCAATCATGCTTTTAACAATTGTTAGGAGCCTGTCAGCATTAATCCACTTAGCTGGTGTGTCCCTTTTGACTACGTCATTATCCATCCAATGACATGTAGATCCTCTCAAAAGCAAGTAGGATTTTTTTGGTTTCTTCTACCATATTCTCAATAGATCATGAAGGAGAATGTTCACCTTTGAGACACTTTATGATGTTAGAATCCTCCTAAAGCCAAAGGCATCTAACTCCAATATCTTTATCCAACTTATTAGTGTGAAGGGAAACACAAGCCTCAACAAAGTGGTTAGTTTGGTGCCCTAGAAGGGTGGTGATAGTTACTATGCCATAACCAATGCAGTTTCTAATCACCCCACCACTTCCAGCTTCTCCTAGGTTACCTTTAGCCACCTCATCAAAATTTTCTTTGTGTCACCCATCTAGGGGCATTGATCATTGGAATTATTTTCTTCTTTTCTATGTGTCATTAGCTCTTCTAGTGTATCCTAAAAATGGGTTAGATCCTTTACACAAAAGATAATTCTTCATAAGGAAATTAAGAATTTTACCTGACATAATCTTGGCAGGAAGGTTGGCATACCTAAAGATATGATTATTGTGTTCTTTCCATATTCTCCAACCAATGTGTGGAAGAGCCCATTTTCTAATGGAATAAAGACCAAAACCCTTCCAAGAATTGTCCCATTGCCTAAAGAAGTCAGTAGTTGAGGTAGGGGCACACCAGTCCAAACCAAAACCTTGACTAAAACTAGACCACACCTCTCTCAAAAAAGTTTAATAAATAAACAAGCAGTCTATTGACTCTACCTAATTTTTGCATAGAACACATATGTTAGGAATGTAGAGTCCCCTTTTGCTAAGACTATCAATACTTAGAACCCTATTCTAAAGGAGAAGCCAAAAGAAGAAAGGTCTCTCCATTCTTGGCCTAATTTGTAGTCGCTGACTTTAATACCAAACCTCTAAATGTAAGTATTGGCCCATCTATCAAAAATAAGAAAATTAAGAAAATTAAGGATTTCTTTTGGTAGTATCTCTAGCTTTGAGCATGCTAGTCTAAATATTTGAGCCATTTCGAAAGGTGTCTCTATTGAATAGGTATCAAATGGAAGGTCTCCAAAGATATTTGTCCTCCATGAAATATCTCCAATCCCCCTTGCTAGAAAAGATTCTCCAAATCTATTTTTCTTAAAGAGATTTATTGAAAGGTCTCAATTTTTTGATACCCAAACCCACATAGTGTTTGGGGAGGCACACATTATGCCAAGAAATGAGAGGAAATCTCTTATGGTCTTCTGAACTAGACCATAGAAAATTCTTTTGGATCTTCTCCATTATGTTGGAAAACTTGCTAGGAACCCCAAAAATGCTTAGTGCATAGGTTGGAAGATTTTGAAGGGTGGATTTGACCAACTAAATTTTTCCTACTTGGCTTAGGGTGATACCCTTCTAGGTAGCCAATTTCTTGTTAAACCTATCAATAATATTATTCCAGAAAAAATTAGAGGGCTTGAGACCCAAATAAGTAGAGGGAAGACTTCCTATGCCACATCCTAGAATATCAACCATCTTTCTCTATCTCACAACAAAAGTATTTATGAAGAAGAAAGACATCTTATTCCAATTGATATGTTTCTATGATCCCCTAGTGTAAGAGCCCAAAATATTTTGACCAACTTGGATTCCCCAACCAAAGCTTCACCCTACATAATGGTGTTGAATCCAAAAATTGTTAATGAGATAATTTCAGGGGAGTAGAAGAAGGCTTGATTCCTTTGAAAGCCCTTGAAATTTTTTTAGCTGAAATCATCCTTCCCAAACACTCATCCAAAATGATAAAGAGAGTAGGTGATAGTAGGTCCCCTTGGCTTAATCTCCTTGAGGGTTTGAATAATGCCAAAGGAAAACCATTGATCAAAACAACCTAGTTGATAAAATTACAGACCTTAGAATCAAACCCAAAGGCTCTAAGAACCTTCATAAAAAAAAGACTAGTCAACTCGATCATAAGTCTTGGATAGGTTGAGCTTGAGGAGAAAGCCTTCTCTCTTGCCTTCTTCCAAAGAGTGGATGACTTCATGAACAATCATGGCAGAATCCAGGATTTTCCTCCTTGGAAAAAAAACTAGACTACTAAGGAGTAATAATAATAGGGACGATATTGATAATCCTATTAGCTAGGACTTTATAAATAATCTTGTAGAAAGAGTTACAAAGGATGATAGGTCTAAAAAGATGAATAGAATCCATCCAAAAAACTTTAGGGATAAACATGAAGAATGTGGCATTAACCTCCTTGAAAAGACTTTTATCTTTAGAAAACTATTGGACAACTTTGATTACGTCCTATTGAACCACTTCCTAGAACAATTGGAAGAAGAAAGTTTGGAAACCATCCGGACTTGAGGATTTGTCTACAGGGAGGGACAACACTACCTACTCAATTTCTAGAGGGAAGGAATGTCCTTAATCATAGAGTTGTGCTCTGGCTGGATCAGACTTGAGTTATTAGAGATATTGTCTTGTTGATCATCTTCCAATGTAAAGGATTGAGAGCCTTTTATAGCCACACTTGGATGCAACCTCTACCAACTCTTCTATTAGACCAGGTGAAGAAACCTCCCTGAAGTTCAACATCTAGCAAAGACAAATCATTGATGAAGTACGTTTGGAATAGTCCTACCTACTATCTAGATCTAGGGCCAAACCACTCTGTTTCTCATCGTCCCTTAAGGGGGTATTAAAGTCCCCCATAATGATACAATTTCCCAAATGGAATCTAGTTAAAATATTTCTAATATTTACCCAATAATTCCTCCTACCAATCTTAGAATTAGGAACTTAAACATTCAAAAGATACTAGCTTTGCTTATTTTTGATATTAAGAACTTGAATGAGTAGAATATTACTTTCACCATATAAGACTTGGGGCTTGAAAATGTTAGAACAATAGAGGGTGAGCACATCCCTTAAGGCCCCATTAGAATTCATGGAAAACCACTCCAAACTACTACTAAAATAGTTTCTCTCCACAGACTTCTTTTTCATTTTAGTTTCTTGAAGAAGCATAAAATCTAGTCTATGATCCCTAATCATATTTCTAATCACCTCTTGTATTTGGGCTCCATTTAGCCCATGAATATTTTAGGATATGACCTGCATTACTTCTTTGCAAGGTAGGCTTCTTGGATGGTTTTTTGACTCCCATCCGCTAGATTCCTTCTAGTCTCCTCTTTCCTATTCTGGCTGAGACTGTTCCTTCTAGGGGTTTATGTTTTTCTCCAAAATCATATTTTTCTCTACTCCTAGTTGTAGTTGAGAAATTGAATAAGGGTCTCTATGTTTCTTCTTCTTTCTAACCATAGTCCATTCCCCCTATCACTCATCTACACAACTTACAAAAAGAGCCTCTATTCTTGTTAATTAGTCTGGTGATGAAGATCTAACCATTTCCATCATTCTTGAAACCTTCCTAGGGGATGCAACCTCTAGGCTAAGGTTGATAATAAATTCCATGGGGGAGGGTCCACTTTTTTGAGTAGCCTCTCCATGCCATTTAGGAGCCTAGGAGTCTAGAACTTGTGATATAGCTTCATCTTTTTCATGTTCAGAGAATACAATCCCTAACTCCTTAGAGAAAAGATCCACCTTGTTATTAGCCTCTTTAGGATTAGATATTTGAGGGATATCAACAAAGGAGATATCCTCAAAGTTTTTTCCATGAGATACAACCTTTGTGCTTACCTCTTTTGTAGCTCGCTATTGATCTACCAAAGGCCTAAACATACTAGCTTTCATGATGGAGATTCCTTTGGATTCAACACCTTGAACCACTACAAAAACTAATAACTAGGCTCCCACTTGGTCCTCCTATTTTTTCTTAGGCCCACTTTCATGGTTAGCAATTTCCTTCTGTCTTCATACCATATCTCCCTCTTTATTATTCTTGATTTTATCTTTGGAAATTCTCTTGGTCTTCTTTTTACTCAATGACTATTTCATAGCTTTTTCCTCTAGAAATATAGGGTATATCTTAGCCACACGGCCTACTTTCTTGCAATGGAAGCACAAAAAATGGACACTTTCAAAGTCCAACTTAGAATATGCATTCCCAATTTGGAGTGAAGATACACAACCTCTGACATGTCTTTACCTTCATTATGGGATCAATGGAAAGAAGCTCCCCAAAATATTTTGCTATGCCATCAAAAACATCTTCATACCAAAACTCCATAGAAAGTTTAGGAAGGCAAACCCATACATGATCTTGAACAAAGAAAGAATCATGAAGATCCAGCTTTGAGGTCCATTTCTACAAATAAAGGGTGGATTGACCAAAGGACCAAGACCCTACATAAAGGATCCTTTTGAGATCTTTTAGAAAATATAACTTGAAGGAGAGGAAACCTTTTTCCATAGCCACAATCTCAACATGCACAATATTGATATTTGGCCTCGGCCCATGAATTTCTCAACTAGAGTAGAGGCCATAGTAGCAATATTATGGTCTACTAGCTAATAAAGAATCTCAATAGCATATTTCCCCTTTTCCTTATCTGAGATATCCTTTATCTTTAGGATGGAATACTTACCTATGGGTTTGATACCAAAGAGAGAAGATTGTCAACTAGTCAAATCTGCATCAAGCACTTTCTAAGAAGAGTGTGGGCCTAGCATAGTCCAACCAAATCTCAATGCTTCCTTCTCGATTTCCTTTCTAGGTTCTTGTGGGCCCACATTCCTAGATGTTGGCTTATTCCCCTAGTCTTCATCCTCCTAGCAAGTCCGAAATCCCTTCTCTATACCATCTTGGACTGACCCAAAGCAGAATTCAAATTTTTGATCTTGCCAATTTTGGCTCCTACTCCCACTCCCTCTCCACATGCTAAAAATAGAACAATGTTATATTAAATAATTATTTTGTATTAAATATCATAAAATTTGGATAAGTTCAACAAGGGTAAATATTTTCCAAAATCCAAATTTTATGCATGAAGTTTGATGACTATTGTGATTATTGCATCCCAAAATTTTTATCTTTTAAAGTAATCTTATAGCCATTATAATGGTTAGTTGAAAAATCTCGGATATCATGATCATGTGAAATGGAAGTTATGGTTAACTAATTTGATTCTTATGAAAATGACTTGTTATTTGATTATTTTTATTTTGACTAAAAATGAATGCTTGTATTTTAAGATAAATGTTAGTGGTGGTTAGCCATTATGATAGTTACCAATTATTCTATCTTCTTTATACTTTGATTTAAAATGGAGGAACTTGTTATTATTGTAGAAATTTTCATTTTTGGTTGCAAGAGCTGATGAAGGGGGGAAGAATTTCTAAATGAAATTTAAGGAATGGAGCACCAATTTAGTCCATCATCAGACCATTAGGTATGGGTTCTAGCTAGCTTGGTGACGGATTTAGTGACTAGGCAATAGAGTATACCTTGGAAAGCCATGAGCTACCCAGTTGATTCCTAAAAAAAGTGAAACATTAAACATTTAATAACATAAGAGAAACTATTACATTCTTTTACTTTGAGACCATGGAATAGTTGTCAGATATAACTATATATATGTATACATTGATACCATGTTGTTTTTGCTAACATCTATGATTTCCACTTACATGTATATATACATATGTGCATGTATGCATGATCATTATATTGATAAAAGGAAATTATATATGCTCTCATAATTACACATGCATGCATATGTGTGTGTGTGTGTGTGTGTGTGTGTGTGTGTACATTATAGGTAATGTCAATAGCATGATATCAGTATATATATTATGTATAACCTTCAGCAAGTATAGTCTTTATTTCATAATTTTGGCTCCATATTGATGAGAGTTTTGCAACCTTCATATCAACATTATTCCTTTTAATTTTTGAAAGATATGAGAAGTTTCTTGTAACCAATGTTTGGCCTTAATCGAGACTTCCTCCTTGTAACTGATGAAGCCATGGGAGGCATTACTTACATTCCCCATGAGTATGGACAAGCTGATGGTAAATCATTTTTCTTCCTAATTTCTCTAAATTGAAGCTCTTCCTCTTTCCATAACTCTTTATGGAGACAAGCATTATTTTGGGATCATATTCCCATACCTCCACTATAGTATCGACCACGATTTGACAATATTTCCATGTTGGAGTTGTTTTGTTAGACCACGACAATAGATTCTAATTTTTCATTTCAGGTCATGAAATCATTTCACAAGTTTTATTTCATAGTTCATATGCTATGCCTTTTAGGATGCATTATTTTTAGATGAATTCCACTATAGAATGAAGGAATAGTGTGATAATGTGTATCCATGATCTTGGTAAAGTATCTTAGTTGTAACCAAGGCTCAAGAGTATTAAGAATTATGATAAAACAACAAAATTATTTTTCCATTATACATAATAATTCTTTTATCCATGCATATTAGGTGCTAGTAGAGACCTGCAAAGTCAAATCCAAAGTGACTCCATTATGACTATTGATCAAATACTTGTATCACGCATAATGTTGAATGCTTTGCATAAGGATGGTTCCTTCATTTTTCATAAGGCATATATCTAACATATGCAGTGGTATTATCCATATAGAAATTGACATAAGAGTCAGATTGGTATAAATGAATTATGATTGATAGAAGAGTACATAGATACCAACAAATCTCCCATGATGCACCCAAGACCAATAGGGTCAAGTATGCATGGGTGAAGAGGAGAGGTATCCCTACAAGAAAAAATTGAGAATCAGTAACTAAAGTATGTGAACATCCAAAAAAATAAAAAACTACTTAGTCCAAGTCATATCATGGTTGTCCAAATTAGATTCAACTGTCAAGTCAAGCAGTGGTGATTGGGCTATTCATTTTCCCATCCAAATCCTTGGGCAAGGAAGATTAGAGGCATGCTTGTCACAATTGATTGCTAGAGGTCAAAATTCTAGCTAATAGAGGGAAAGTTGATGGAGGAATTCCTTAGGCTTGTCTATTGCTTAACTGACACTCTAACATTGAAAAGCTCAAATGGTAGGATTTTGGTGCCCCAAACCTGAACCCAAGGTAGGGAGGGCCTTTCTCATAAGAGATTGTGTGGGGATATGTTAAGGTTTTTGGCTAGGAGGTTAAGCCAATGTCAATGCTTCTCCTCTTCACTAGATGCCAAGGTTTGCACAACACATCGATAGTTATTTTAGTACATGTATGAATTCTTAATCTTTTCCTCGTATATACTTTACATGTCACTTTGAAATGCATAATCGTATAAATAGTTTAATTTAATAGTTTCTTTCAAAATGTAGTTATAGAAGTTGGTTATGGTAGTTATATTAGTTTTCTTTCATCTGAAATAGATATAGTTGATGCTTTAATTTTGATTTCTTTTCATTGTAAAATGAATGCAGTTGATAGTTCTTTCCAATATGATGTAGTGGATTAAAACTACCTTATGTCATTCTATTATGAAAGTCAGTTATAATCTTAAAATATGTCCTCTATTTTTCAGCTTAGTAAATTGGTATGTTACATATGGTATCAGAGTGTTGGGTTCCACTCTAAGCCTTGGGCTCATCACTTAACCAAATTAGGAAAGCTGAAAATACAAATTTAAATGTAGCATGATGTATATTTAGAAGATGCCCCACAAGAAAACCTGACATCCCATATTCTATTATCTAATAAAGAACATGCTAAAGCATGATTATTTCTATTACCTTAGGATGATGAAACCCTAGCATAGGCCATGCAACAAATAAAGAAGGAAAGTGTCAAATATACTCTTGCTAGAAAGGCAATACTAAGGGACAAACTTATCAAGGCATGGAATGCCTAATAGACTAATCCCCTCATGATCTTTTGTAAAACTTGGATAGTGCAGGATAAGAAAAAAGATTAGAACTGAACAAAATACCTAGAAATAGGGTATCTTAAAATTTAGATTAATATTCCCTTTTGTAGTATCCTTAGAAGAGGATATTTGTGTAAATAAAATTTATTATTGATGGAACTAGCAAATTGATGAACTCAATAAAATGATTAATTAGTAAATATCTTATTTGTCCTTATACATTTATTCGAACAAGCATATGTATGTCTAACTATGGACATAATATTGATTTAAGAAATTTATTTATATTACAAGGACTTTAAAATAGGAAACATGAATAACAATGAGAATACCTTAGATCATGAAGTGACCGATGATGTCAACCCATAGATTCTTGCAAGGCATGCAAAAAAAGCTGAAAATATGGAAAATAAAATGAATGATTTGGCAACCTAGATAGGACAAGGTCAAGAGGAGATACAATTCTCACTTCTATCTAGAATTGAACTTGAAAATTCTAGTCACAACAAAAAGAGTGCTCAAGTCTCACCTACACAAACTAAGAAACAAGTGAAACTAGAAATAGTTACTTACTTTTCCTCACATATTATAAAGATAAAACCACCTAGGTTCTCGAGATCTGAATCTAGAGAGGATGTAGAAGCCTAGTTAATTGAGATGGAATAGTACTTTGAAATCAGGTGTTTTTTTGAAACTTCCAAAGTAATATGGGGAATATACCACCTTTCACATGAAGGAGTTTGGGGAAACACCAAGATAGAACTCAACATTAAGACAACTAAGGTTACATGGTATGACTATGTCCCCAAATTTAAGAACTTATGGTTACCCTAGACTTTCTATGATTTGAAATTGTTAGACTTTTAGATCCTTAAACAAGGGGATATGTCTGTACATAGGTACTGGGAGAAGTTCACTCAATTGTTGAAGTATGTACCCTAGTATCAACAAGACAAGAACCTAAAACTTATGAAGTTCATTATGGGATTGAACAATAGGATTAGAGGAGTAGTGGATGTTCTTGCTCCCCAAACTATATAGGAAGCCCTCAAGAGATTTTTCCATTAGGAACACAAAGTGAAAAGGAATGACTCTATCTAAGAGAACAAGAGTAAAACTAGTTGAAACAAAAAAGGATTAGATTCAAGATCCCACAAAAAGAATTTTAAAAATTTAAAGCCCAATAAACCAAAGCTTAGAGGAAATGGTGGTAAAGGATTCAATGGTAACTCCAACTTAAATAGGGTTAGTAAAGGAAATGAAAAGAAGGGACCGTCGTCAGGATGTTTTACCTATGGTGGGGATCATTATGCCAACAAGTGCCCTAACACGAAAAATACCAATCAGCCACCTCAATTGCCATTATCATCCTAGTAGACCATCTACCAAAAGAGGATTCATCCAACACTAGATAATCAGTAAGCATAACAACATCTAGAGTGAATAGAAACTTCAGGTAAGATCTACAGAAACCTTATTTCTATATTAATTGATACAGGGGCAACATAATATTTTATATCCCCAAATATTTTGAGTGTATTTCCTACTTTTATGGAAAGCCCATGGACCGTTGAGTATGCAAACTATTCAAGGGCTAAGGTAGAGTAGTGCTTGTTTGAGGCCTAGGTTGACTTTCCAAACTTTTCTATAGCTGTGAATTTGTATGTATGTTGGCTAAAAAAATTGTACGTCACTAACTATGACTTACAAAATTGTGAATTTAGGCAACATTCAATGACATTTCTCTCTCCTCTCAACAATAGGGGAGGCTCCCTTCTTACCAAAGGTGGCTTCAATAGGAACTTAATTGAAAGTACAAAAAGGATGGTTCTCTTGATCAATTCCTCTTTTTTTAGGAATGATCTACCTACAACTCTAATTTTCCAACTTAACAAAAAGTTTCTTATTAATGCAATAGTACCAGTTACCCTAGAATCAACATAAGATCAACACTAGGGAAACACTTTACTTTATATATTTTGTGAAACAAAAATAGGAACCTAAATTCTCCTGTATTCGTCTCAAATAAGGATGCAAGTATAATAAGCAGTAAGGTACAAAGTCTCTTACTAGATAATCTCAAATTTAATATAAATACCTACAAATGAAGCCCAAAGTCTTTAACTCTAAGTAATTTTAGTCACTACTATCTATTACAATTTGTCCTCCTACAACATAAAGTCTTCAGAAATTCAAATTGGCTATGAGTGTAATTGGCGGCTCAAAATCTGGACAATCAAATTCAAATCCTTCATGATCAAAGCTCCAAATCTCATAATCAATAGCTAGAAAATATTTTCATGTAACACCTTGAATCACACAAATTTTGAAAGCAAGTTGTCTCTTTTATTGATAGCAATTAAGATTTACATCAAAGGAAAAAGTTTTAGAGTGCAAAAATAAACTAGCAAAATTTTCTTGCCTTTCCAAAAGATGATTATTTACAATGAGCTCTCTCCTTTATATAGAAAAATAGTTGAGAGAAAGGGTGAGAAAAAAATGGAACAATCTCAACCACCTTGACTTATCTCTAACTAACTACATTGACTTTATTCAAAGTTACATGCCTAATGTGATTATAACTTAACTATATGAGTTGGTTGTACAGGTGCATGTTATAATGACCTTACAACATAGATGCTCTTTACATGTAGCATTCCTATTACTATTATACTTAAAGAATATGAAAATCTAATTTGAAATATTCACATGGTATCAACCAACTCTCTAAACTTTCATAGGGACTCATGTATAATTGCAACATCTAGTTCATTGGTGTGTTGCAAGATCATTGTAACCTTCTTGAGTATTGCTTGTTGTTCTAAATATCTCTTTGTTACAAATATCCATTTGATTTTGTAGAATCTTCAATGAATAGTTCCAACTTTCAAATGTTTCTAGTGCACTAATGTTGAAGTCATCCACTTCAAGATCTAAGCTTTATTATAGCTGACTTAGTGTGTTCTAAACTACTTTGTGGATGGTCAATTGGATGTAATATCTATTATATTGAATATAATAAATAATGCTTGTCTACCTAGATTTATTGTTCTGATTATGTTCAATCTTATGTTCCCTTGTATTAGGATTGTTCCCCTATATAAGAATTATTATATCCAATGTATAACAATATGATTTGTTGATGTTTCTAGTACCTTTCACTGCTTTTGTAGTTTCTACAAATGATGATCTTCTTTTTCTTCCATAGCAAGGACTAGCATTGTTATTTATTTTCTTCAGACCTTGTTGTTTTTGAATTTCTCTTTAGATAATCATGATCTGATGTGAATAATTTAATTCACACTCCTTCCCCTATTTGTTGATTTCTCCCTACTCTCTAACATGTCTTCCTTATCCAAAAAGATGATTAATATCATTGGTCTATTAATGTTTTCTGAACTGCCTAATATTGGTGATTAAATACTTGTGAATGATGTCCATTTAAGCCCCACCCACCCCCCCTTGCCCCCCATTAACTGAGCCCATCATCTTGTATAAATGAGTTTTTTGAAATCTGAAGAGGCATGGTGGAAGAGATGCCTTCCTTGTTGGAAGCGATCCCTATCAAAGGACATGAGTTTTGTCTATTTGTATTTGCATCCTTCCAATATACTAAGCTTGTGGATAGCCTAATATTGGACAACTAATTAAAGTCTTCCATTATTATTATTCATAATAATACTTTCTCCCTCTTACATTAAGGAGAAAGATATTATTATTCATTAGCTTTGGTGCTTAATCTTCTTTCTGTCTTAATCTATGAAGAAAGAATGCTCTATCAAAAGTTGTATCTATAGTGGGTATCACGAATAGTTGATGATTTTTGAATCATCAATAACTTAGGATATGATTGTTGTAGGTCTCCTTTTATGGAAGATGATATAGTTGGCACATAGGTGATGTCTTATAGTGGTGCTTGAATATTATTTTAATCATAGTGTTCTCTCTCCTTTGTAAACTGATATCAATCTTTGTATTTTTGATAAGTTTAAGTCTCATTTATTGTATGTTCTATGATATAGATTCAACATAGATAAAGTTTACATTTTAGAATATGTATTTCAATTTGATATTTATTGATAGCATATTATATACTTCAATTTTTATAATTTTTAATAATGTTACATATCAGATATATTTTTAATAGGAATTTATATCATAAAACATTTTAGATTTGTACTATAAATATATATGATCTTTTAAATATCTATCTGAAATGCAGAATGTATATTTTAATATGTAATATATATTGAATTATAATAATCATGTATTCTACTATTTATTCAATTATTATTATTATTATTATTATTTATCTGATATAGAATTTTATTATGACTTATTGATTAATTAAGCTATTTATTATTTATTTATTACCTAATTATTATTTTGATGGGGACATCACAAAAGATCATATTTATAGAGAGAGACTATTTATCTTCAAAGGGAGATTACATGATAGAAGGAGATGTCCAATCCTTCACAAGTTTATGCAATAGTCAGCCATCTTATTGTGGTGATTAAAGTTGTCCCTATTGAGAGGGAGTCTATATTAAGAGAAAATATTAGTTATTAATGTATTCTTCTTTGGGAGAAGTTTGAGGTGAAAGTCGTCATTCCACCCTTTGCAAGTAGGTATGATGGACCATCCTCTACAAATAGGCATGATGGATATATATTCTTCTCTAAGAGAAGTTTTAGGTGAAAGCCCTTGCACCACTCTCTACAAGTAGGTATGGTGGACCACCCTTTGTGAGTAGGCATGATGGAAATGTATACTTGGTTAGCACTACAAAGTTTGGTTAACATTAAGATCTTCATCACTAACACTAGAAAGGTTGGTAGACTCTGCTATGCTTGGGAAATAATGTAAATTATCTTAGATGCTCGGTAGATACTATGAAGTTTTAGTAACTCAAACCAACTAAGTGTTATGTAACTAATAAAAAAATTGACCTTTTTGTCAACAATTTCACTTAAAAATGTCCTAAGACTCCTAAATTCAAACCCTATTATACTCCTACAATGGTCCCATGACCTTATACAAAACACTTCCAATATACCTTGAAGGCACACACAAAACCAAAAACTTGGATTGATCAAGCAATCCTTGGGTGCTCTTGCACCAAGTAAAGATGTAGGATATACATTTTTTTATTATGGGGTAATGATAAATCTATAAATATTTCATAAAATCCTAAGAGGAAAAGTCCAAAAGACTTGTATTGTGAGGATAAGTGGGCTTTTTCTTTTCTTTTTAAATCCAAAAAGGTGGATTTTCACTTTTGAGAGGATAATGACTTTATTTGCTTCATTTGAATTTGCATTTATTTTCAATTTTGTCTATTTCTCTTTTTATTTGATTTTTTATTTCCCCTTTTGAATTAAATTTCCTTTTAGAAATAATTTTTTTAAATTTGAATTGTAAAATGGTCAAGGGATTAGGAAATTAATTAACTACATAAGTATCTTGATGTTTTCATTAATCAAAATGTCTATTTTTTCCCTCATTTTCTCTAATTTTGTCCTTAATCTTTACTAATTTTGATGAAAATCATGATTCCAAAGTCTTACGAATTTTAGGATGTCTACACTATGAGTATATGTAAAAGAGTCATACTAGTTGTTATGTTGTCATTGATGTCAAGTATTAGTTGGATAGACATTATGATAATTCATTATAGTGACATATAATTTGATTAATGAAGGGGATATGGTTGATGAAGAGGATTCAAAGAAACTATATTGATGATAGAGTTGATAAGTATGGTATTCAATGGAAACTTGAATGCGTTAGATAGTGATAGCATAATGTTAGTTTGATTATTTTACAATCATATAGTTCCATATTGTAATGATGAATTTTATGTATTTACCAAGCTATAGAAGCTATACTAAGTAACAAGGTGAAAGAAGGAAGGAAATGTTCATCGAGTGACTATAGTTGTCACCTAGTAGTTGGCAAAGCAAGTTCAAGATCAATGTTAATGGATTTATGTATTACCCATGTGAAATTTAATTTTCATCAAGTACGAGTTGGAATAACAAGTAAAGAAAAATTAAATCTAAGGTAGAGTTGTAGACTTTTGATGAAAATAAAGAATGTTCAAGAAGTTTGAAGGCTAAAGTCAAAGTTTGTTACAAGATCTATGAATGGAAAAATAAAATGAAGATATGATGATGGAGATTGAAGAAGGATAAAAATAAGCACAAATTTCTATGAAAGTTTTATTTTCTAAGTGGCTAAATGCAATGAATCTAAGATCTACAAATGTGTTTAAGCAAAAAAATATAGAAGAATCTCAAAGTGAAGAGATTACTATTTATGGAGATGCTTGAGCAAGTTTTTGGTTGCTGATCGTAGGGAAATTATTGGAGAAAACATATAAAAGTGCGATGTTTTTTAAGCTAAAAGAAATAAGGTGAACCCAGTAGATTAGAAGGAAGATCAAGTAGAGTTAAGTGAAAAGAGAAAGAGTAAAGGAGTGAATCAGCTAGAAGAAAGAGATTGGAAAGAGACTGAGTCAAATAGAGATCTAAACAAGGTAGTGATACCTAACATATCATTTGAATTGTTACGTTGTAACAATCATAACACAAATATATCTTAACTGAGTGGACCTAAAAAGCTTGTAAAATCTTATATGGTAACATCAATTAGTGATGTTTATAAGTCCTTTAGAGTAGGCCACTCTTTAGACAAGATCAAGAAGTGATAAGCTCTAGATGATCCTTTTGTTAAAATCCTCTAACCAAGTCACATTAATAATGTGCATGTAAGCCTTTAACAAGATTTCCTCCTAGAACAACTCACTTCAAATGAGTGAAATTATTTGAATTGCTAGTTCCAAGTGGTTTTTCCCTTTATAAGGTTTCACATTAAAAATTATGGTGTTAATTGCGTGAATGTTTTTATTTTGCAAATAATTTTTCATGATATTTACTTATTACTACAAGTTGGTAAAAGCTAGGTAAAAGATAAGATTACTTACTAATACTCTATAATTACAAAAATAGTGAGATAATAGTTTGAAGTAAACTGGTTATAAGAATTAATTGCAAAGTTGAATAAGATCACTAAGTTATTTCTATTAAAGTTTATGAAGTTTGATTGGTACTAAAGTGTTTGAAGGGACTATAGGAAAATTGGACATAACTGATTCAGCTCCCCACCCTCAATTATCTAATAAATAGTTCTAGAATAAAATATTAAATAAATGATAAAGTTTTGACCTTGAAATGTGTAGAGGAATATACATTTCCCCTCTAAAAATTATAAATTTGACAGTGTAAGGAAACTTGTGGCTTTGAAATAATGATCATAATAGAAAACATAGTAAATTTTGTTTTTCTCATGGCCTTAAGAAGAAGTTTACCTAGTGCAACATGTTCTAGACATTCTACCAAAAAGTCATTGTGTTCCCAAGGTACTATAGAAAAATTGACCAAACTTCTTTAGAAATAGTTCAAAAAATGTTTTCTAGATCTATTGCTTCAATTTGGTTATCCTTCTCTTGCATATAGTATTACTTGATTTTTGTTTTGGTTTGATGAGGGATTTACCTTGGTCAAGCCCTAGTTTGAGGAATCACCCTTCAAATTGAGATGTAAAAGTCTTGATAAAGGAAATGCTAACATTTAGTAGGACTAGATATATCAAATGAAATACACAATTACCTTTGTAGATGTGATTGAATATGATATGTGATCAAGTATGCAAATATAATAGCCTTCACTAAAAGAAACCAAAAGGAAATCAAAGAATCCAAAACCTCATGAATATGAATGTTTTTGGAATTCCATGATGAAGAATGTAATAAATTGAATGATTTGGAATGATGGATCTAGTCCTTAGAAACCAGAATCAACTACCACCTTGAAGGAAGAATATTGAAGTAAGAAGAAAATGGTAGAACTTGAAGAATGCTTAAAGATGTATGCTTGAAGTCCTATGAACACATGTATGCTTTCTCTTCATGGATGATAATAGCATGTGTGTGTGTGTATCAAAAATGAAATGCCCAAGCTTCCTTATATACTAGTTTTTAGGGTCGAAAACAACATAGGTCCACTCGAGAGTGAGAGTAAATGATTGGGAAACCCGATGCACTTTGGGCCCCACATAAAAATTCCTCAAGGAAGAGGTCAACATGTTCATGGAATAGTTTTATCTAATCTAACCTCTTATATAATAGGTTTAACTAAGTTGACCTATCCAAAGGGGGGTCCTAGAGAGAGATCCAAGATGCCTCAAAGAGTGTACAAAAAGAAACATGAAAAATTGAAACTACTAGAATATATGGCCAAAAAGGTGATAAATTGAATCTAAAGGACCATGCCAAAAGATGTGTTTGTGTGTGAGAGAGAGCATGCTAATGAAGGATTAAATGTCTCAATCAAAGTGTGCCCATTTTAAGATGGTATGATGTCTTCATCCCAAAATTGTTAATGTATTTCATAGAAATATTAGTAACATGAAAGCTATACACTAAAATTAAAAAAACTAGAATTGAGAGTGCAAAAAGTGGAAATTAAGTATCAAAATATATAGATTTACCAATTTTGTAATACATGTAACCAACTATACAATATAGAGGCCCAAGTACATAATACATAAAACCAAGTATGCAAGACCTAGTGCCAAGTGTGCAACACCTAGACCAACAAGTAAAAATACACAATAACTTGCAAAAACAACTAATTTTAACATATTTGACTTACTTTCTATGTAAATTGTAGTTATTAGGGTTTATTAATGCATTTAAATAACTTGATTTCAAATTTTTTGATCAATTTCAACCCTCTAATTAGGGTAGATGTAAACTTGATTTGACCTAAAAAATAACTTAATTTAATGTATTTGGATTAAAGAGTAAACTATGTGAAGTTCAAACCTAAAACAAATGTGAAAGTTATTTTTTGATGCCCAAATAAAAATTTGAGCTTCATTTTAGGTCCATTCACTAGCTTAGGGTTCATTTTAAGCCTTTAGAGTTGTTCTATTAAAATTAAAAGATATACAAATAGAAAAACAATCCCTAAACCCTCATATGACAATCAAAACCAAAGATTCCCCAAACAAATGTCTAGTACACATAACCAAGTGGTAGGCTAAAGTGTGTAAGACTAGATTCCAAGTGTACAAATTTGTTAACCAACTACACAAACTTTCCTATCAAGTGCACAAGGATTCACCAAGATGTGCAAACACCACAAGAACACCAAAATCGATTATTTTAACATGTTTTAAATTGGTTTCATCAAATGTAGGAAAAGAAAATAAGGAATTAATGCACACAAAGTAACCATAAAATCTCAAAATAATGCACAATATATCTTATCCCAAACATAAGAGAAAATGTGACAAATGCATAAAATAAAGAAAATAATCTCAAACACTCCTCCATGGGACTCCCATGTCCTTTCTTTCTTCTCCAAGCAAGTGCATGTATCTCCCATATTGAAACAAATGCACTAGATTGTTAACATGCTCTAAAAACTCTATTTCAATATCCTTCAACATCTACTTCATCCACATGATCTGATTATAATTGTTTGTCATTGCTACATGCTCTGCTTCTACTATACTTTGTGAAATACAATCCTATTGCTTTCTTATCCAAAAGACCAATTTTTCTCCAAAGAAAAATGCTCCACCAAAGGTGTTCTTTTTGTCATCCATACTACTTTCCCAATCCACATCAATATATGCACACAATGTGAAATCACTTGATCTATCGTACCATAATCCAAAATCAAGTGTATCCTTTAGATTTCTAAATATCTTCTTTACTATTGCATAATGTGATTCCTTAGGATCAATTTGAAATCTTGCTACTATTCCAACTATATTTTCTATATATTGTCTAGTGTGAGTTAGATATTACAAACCTTCAATCATGGATCTATAATTTTTCTATTCAATTGTAGGTGTTTCACCTTTGCTAGATAACTTGTTACTAGTTATCATAGGTGTACCAATAGGCTTACAACTTTCTAAGAAAAAACTTTTCAACAAGTCTTTCAAATACTTAACTTGTGATAGGGAAATACCATCACTATTTTACACAATTATAAACCTAAGAAAAACTCACTAGTACATTTTGACCCTATTTTTTGACCATCTATTAAAATGTTTTAGATTGGTCGAAATATCGAAGGAAAAACATCTTTTTTTTAATCCATTCCCGTGTTGGTCAAAATTTCAACCAACACGGGCTTCATAATGTTAAATTGAAAAAGGGATTTCACTATTTCATTGTTATGCATTTGCCCGCGCGCGAGAGCTGCATGCAAAAATGGTTTTTGCTCTTCTAAATGCCTTAGAAAGATCTTTCCTCACTGTGAAATGCCGATAGATGCTCTTTGTAAGTTTCTCTTGTCTTCATTCATCCATTTTCATTTTGATCTGAGATCGATTGGTGGAGTATTGAGGAAGAATGACTTGCTGTAACAGTGGAAGCCGTGGGCATGCCCTAGTTTGTCATTTTTTAAGCTTCAAACTTTTGTTTCTTCCAATGAACCGATAGATGCCTTTAAATTTTGGGGAGGAAGAATGTAACATTATATTTTTCAAAGTTTGTTTTCTTTTTGTTAACTCTCATTTGAATATTGGTGCTCGAAGACCACAGTTTGGGTTCAAAAGACTTACCTCGAATCAAATCCATCATGGCCATGAGTAGGAGCCAAGTCTAAGACACCTTACTACATGCCTTTGGATATTCAGATCCCACTGAATGTAAGAGACCATGGACAGGAGAGTCTCCAAGTCCCACCGGGTATATACTTCCAAAATTACCTGTATATATTTATATTTATCAAAGAAATACAAAATATATAGTAAATAAAATTTGGGTAAATTAAACACACTGCATTGCAAATGATAACAGAGCACATTTATTTTTCTATCAGTAATGGATACTGTGTGTTTACGTGCAAAATGAAAACTAAGAAACTCAACAAAAGAAGGAAAAGACTGGATGCAAAAGATGAATAATTGTAGAAGTAATATATCCTGTGAAGTGCACTATGATGAGACATGTCTATTCAGGCACCCCACCCTTTCTGAAATTGTTGCAGTTGCACCTCTCTGTTCTTATTGAAAACCATAACATCATTAAAATATGAACCAAGGTAAGGACCAAAAATATCATTCATGTAGTTCATTTATATTCTTAAATTTAAAATGATACCATAACACATATAATTAATATCAGCCATATTGTGTGGTCAATTTGCTTCCTTCACATTCTCTTCGTGAATTGTGTGTTTGCAAACATTCTCTTCTAAGACTCTATTGAAGAAAATATTAACCATTTTGATGGAATTCAAAACAACCTTATTTCTCAGAAGATGGCACTTAACCTCAATGGTTAGCTTAGCAAGTGTTGACAAATCCATTAAGAATAATCATAAGAAATACTCATATATTGACAACATCCCACACTCAAAGTCAAGTTCAATTTCTTAAAAAAATGAAAACAACTTCAATTCTCAGAAGATGCCTTTTAACCTTTATGGTTAGCTTATCAAGTGTTAGTGAATCCATTAAGAATAACTATAAGCAATGGTTATATATTCGCAACATTTTACACACAAAGGCTATCGCATTTTCTTTAAAAAAATAAAATCTTCTTATTTTATTATATCTGAAGAAATATTATACACACTCAGGTGTGATAGGAACTCTTCAAGAGAAATACATTACTCGTGATAGTGATCAATCACTCAGCTTTACACATGATCATGTATAAATAAGCCTATATGCAGTTATCTTGCAGTTAGAACAACAATAACTACATCCAACTATCTTTATCAGCATCATTGTTTATAACATTTTGTCATTTGAACACTCATTTTACTGCTTAGTCATTTGAAAATTTTGTCTATGGATCAGTATCAATACATTAGACACAATGAGTGCATTAATTGATTCAGTAAAGCAGCTGGTCCTAAGCAATTGGAAGTGAAATTATTCACTAGTACATTTGAGGCCATTTTTCGACCAAAATTTTTGACCATTAACTAAATAAGTTTAAGTTGGTCAGAATATTAAGGCAAAAAAATTCTTTTTTTTACATGTAAGCCTTGTGTTGGTTGAAATTTTGACCAACACCCCCATGTTGGTCAAAATTTTGACCAACACCCCCATTTTGGTCAAAATTTTGACCAACACGGGGCTTATACATCAAAAAAACAAAAAAACATTTCTCACTTTCACTTTGTCTTTCACGGGCGCGGTTTTTCTATGTTACAGTAGATCGATTCACATTGCTAGATGCCAAAAGATAGAAAAAAAGCCCATCGAGATAGGCATTTCACTTGATAAAATGCTCTTCAAACTTTCCACAACACTAGGCTTGAGCTCTTGAATCCATCTGGTTCACGCCCATTTCATTTTTCACTTTTTTCCAAGCTCTTGAATCGCTTTGGAGTAACCCATTTTCATTTGCTTAATCTTTTGAATCCATTTGCTGCAAACCCATTTCATATCTTCAAGCTTCTAAATCCTTTGGAACCATACGGTTATCATAATATTCAAACTTCTAAATCCTTTGTGATTTTGAGTGATACCCATTTCAATTTTAAGCCTTTCGAATTCTGTTGGCACAATTTCCTCCAGCTTTGTAGTCGATCTTGGGAAAGCCCATTTTGTTTTTCGAGAATCGATTTGAAAAATTGATCAACTGAAATCAAAGGACCGAGTATTCATGATGTGAGCAATTAGGGTTTGAATTAGACACTATGATTTGGGGGTTCTGTTTTGGCAACATGTGAATTCTTTTGAGGCCCAAAACATGACGTTTGGAGGGTTTAATATTAGTTGTGTTGTGTTTTTAGTATACTTTCTAGTCTGGGTTGATGCAATAGGAAGTGTTTCTAGAGTTTTAGTGAAGTATAGGTGCAATAGAATTTATTTGAATTACCAGGGGCGGACTCCAAGGATAACTTATCCCCTTACAATGAATGCAAAAGAGCAGCCTTATGTCTTTAATTCCATGAAAATTGTGCTTAACACTGGAAAAGAAGAAGTTAAAGGGTGGCAGATTTATGTTGGGTTTTAGCACAGGGAGATGTTGGTGGGCGTGAGCAATGTTGTGCTTGAAGATGGCTCCAATTTTCCTACCAATGTTAGCAATGGCACCATTTTGTCAAGATTCCCACAGATAGATCTCAAGACTACTATTGAGACTGTTGGGGATTTGAACCAGATTCAGGTGCAGATTCAAATGAGTGGTGTTGAGTTTGTGGTTGATGAAATGGAAATTTCTATGCCCTCACACTTCAACTTGACTAATGAAGGCTATAAATGCAGTACCCCCAATGTTACTGGTAAGTAATTATTTTGGCCCTCTCATAGTTCTTTCGTGGAAAATGGGGAAATTATTAAGGCATGGACTTTTATGTGTACTATTTTAGAATACTTTTTCCCTAGCTTTCCATTCTGAAAATCTATAACTAAGGCATATGATATGATCAGACGTTTGATGACATTTGCTTAAGTATCATTAATTGTTGTGTACATTTTATATAAAAATTGAGAAAGCATCTGCTAATTTACCACTCTATATTTGTGAAACTTTATTTTGATTTTGATCTAGCTATTTGTTATATAATTTATGTAGAAAATGAACCCAATTAGTAGTCTTAAAGGTTCATAGGATGTAATAGCAATGTTAGTAAGAGTGAAAATTCCAGATATTAAATACATTATTTTGAAGTGGTATTCTTTTTCGGATTATATTCGACATTGATTCAACAACTGAGGGGTATCTCTTCTGTAAATTGATCCATGAGTTTTGTGACTGATCTTGTCTAGTGGGTCACACATCACATCCAACAAGTTGAATGTTATATTTTAATAGTTCATCTCAATTTTAACTCTTTATCACTTCTCATGGGGATTTGAACTTGAGGTTCCTCTTCGAAAGTCCAACAATTTAACCATTTGAGTGCATCTCATCGGAAACCAAAATTTTACTACACTTTTCTACTATATTATGTTAAGAGGAGATTTCTGGTGTTAATTGGGCATGCCATAGTAAACATGATGCTAAAAACAACCAAAATTCTCCATTTTATTCAATCATTAGTTCAACAAGTTCACGGTTAATACTTGTACTACAAGCAAGAGAGAGATTTTTAAATTTGACTCCTCTTCTTAATTAACAAGATCATATTTCCACAATCCATGATAGTTATGGTTCTTAGCTTCTGGATTAGTTTGTGTAGAGGATTTTACCATCAACATTTTGTAATCACACTATGTGATCCATCATCAGGATAGAATCACAATACTTTTACCGTTACACCTCTTGCTCTCTCATCTTGATGATGGATCACGTAGTGTTATTTGAAATGTTGATGGTAAAGATCTCTACACAATATAATCCAGAAGCTAAGCACCATAATCCTCTTTTTAATACTCATGTTATAGTGTATCGGTAAATGTTGATTGTCTTTGGCAGTGTTGCCTGTGGAAAAAAAACCCAATTCTTTTTTGTTTTTATTAATTTCCATAGCAGGGTCATGGTTAATAATAATACTAAAAATAAGAGCAAGGAATTAAAAACTGGCTGCTCATTTTTATTGTTGTGGAGGAGAAATTTTGTCCCTAGTCGAGGCTGCTAAGTTAATGATATGTTAATAGTAAATTACTTCAATAGTATCATCATAAGTGGTAGCATTGCTGACAAGAAAGGGTAAGAGATTTTAATCTTGATTGTCGGGCTTTACATTTATGCTGGAAGAAATTTAAAACTCTAACTCAGGTCCTTTTAGAAACTTGAGTTTAAAATTAAAATTGTCTAGTAAGTGATAGCATGCAACAAAAAATGAGGAGTTTGGAAGGTTGCCTTTTCCTTTTGCACACTTATGTTGTGACAGGATTTTTTTATCTTGACCTTGTAGTTTGTAGCAAACAGTAGGTGGAAAAAATAGTCACCACTAAATGTGATTATTTATTCAATAGTGTCTAATGATTTCAACTAGCGCTGCTTGGGCCCTTTCACACTTTCTACATTTATTTAGAGGCTATATTTTTCCTAATTTAGTCTCTTTAATTAGTTAACTTTAGTAGGGTCATAATAAGCACCAACTCTACAAATAACAGCAAGGAGTACAAAAACTAATTGCACTTTTTAGCATGTATGTTTTGGGACATATTTTATCCTAATATGGTCCCATGTAGTAAGCAATTTTTTAACTAATCCTAATTCATTATTAGTCAGTTCTTAGTTTAACAGTATTGCATTGGATTCCCAGTAGGCAAATCAGAACAATGAATTTGATGATCAAATTCTCTTTTTGACATTTATGCTAGAGAAGAAGTTTTCTATTGGAAACACTTAAGTGAGCTTTATATTTGAAGCATTATATAAACAAACATACACAAAACAAGTCATAGAATAAAAAGTGACTGTTTGGCATTCACAATCCATATATCCAAGTGAGAAACTAGAAATGATAAACACATCAATCAAAATCACCAAGAACACACAGCCACACCAAGAGGAGGGGGAACAGTCATCTCATTAGGGAATCAACCAAGGGGAAGGCTTTAGGAGGGAGGATCAAGAAACCCGCAACTATCTTGAATCTTGGATTTCAGGATAGATTGACACTCCCTAGCAATGCATGTTGGTCAACATAGTTGCAAAACTTAAATCAAGATTTATGTTGATAACTATGTTACATTCCTTATTTCAATCATATTTTTGGTTAAAAGGAAATTAAAAAGGGAACATTGTAGTTGGTAGGAGAACATTGTTCTTGTTAGCTTGAGGGATGAATGATTGTGGATGCAACCTAGCCAAAGAGTTCAAAGGGCCTTGGGAGAGAAAAGAAGAAACTTGTATCCATTCATAACACCATTCAAAACAATACATGCCTTGGAAAGAGAAAAGAAGAAAATTCTATTTGTCCATAACACCATTTAAAACAATACAATGGACAGACAAATGACAAATAGATTGAGGGTTCTCGTGGAGTGCCATGAAAAAAAAATAAAGCTCTCATGAATCAAAATAAAAGAATGACAACTACTTCTCCAAGCCATCCAAAATACGAACAACAATAATCCTAGATCCAACCAAACCAATGGGGGGGTTTCTAGCTCTAATCATTTTCAAAACAATAGTTCACCACTGAGGTCAACTCAAGGATGTGTAGACCCTCCTTTATAACATTAAATGGGCTAGATAGAGAAGAAGAAGAAAATAATGAATGAAATCATTAATTAGAAGAACTCTTTGAATCATATTCAATATTTGACCTTTAAATGAGGAGAAACATTCCATTTAGAGAGCTTTGTTAGGCCAGATCAAGAATTAACAATTGAAGGGAATGGGTCAACTTAATAAAATCCTAGATCATAAAGTAAGAAAAATAACTCTTCCTAATTTTGATGGGCTAGGGAATGTCACTACTCATTCATGGGTCCAAAAATTGGATACTACCCCATAATGGAAGAAGATGCATACATTTGGAGGGGGTTACTCGCAACTAGTGGCACCATGGTTTGCTTATGCAAGGACATTAAAACATAGCATCGTCTGATGACTTTACCTACAAAATCATTGACATATTTGATCAAAAGAATTTGAAGAGTCATTCCAAAAATTAACCTAATTAAGGCAAGAACGGACCATGGAGGACTGTGTGATAGAATCACAAAGGCTTTTTTTCTTGGTTACTAGAATAAGTGAAAAAGAGACTCACATACCTACTGTGGAGGGACTATTGAAATTGATCAAGGGCCTTGTATTTTCCTTTGATCTTACCACTCTCGAAGGTGCAATCCTAAGAGCCCTACGACTTGATATAGCTGAAACAAGGGCTAAAGGTTACTCTAAAAATACATCATCAAGAGATAAACCCTTCTATAACGAAGACAAGCACCTAAAGACAACCGTGAAATTTTTTGGACAAAAAATTTATGTTACAAGTGCAAGGGAAATTGGGAGAATGGATATGCTTTCAAGTGAGAAGAACCTAAAAAGAAAGGCTTTTGCTTCAAGGAAAAACACAAATTGAAGTTGGAACATATATGAGAAAAAAGAAGACAAGTACACAAGCTGGAGATGAAGAAAAAGAAAAAAAAAGGAGAAAATCCAAGCAAAAGAAAAATTTGTGATGAAGAAGATCTTGAAAGCATCCTGTCAAAGAAACAAGGATAGTAAACAAATGGTGACAATCATTTGGAAATCCAAATTGAGGTGGGTTAATAAGGAGCTTTGGTGTGGAGCAAATCTAGTAGTGGCAATGCCCTTAATCCTCAAGATCTAGAAGCAAATTCCAACCATTCTCAGCAAGTAATTTTTTTTTCAATATCTCAACAATCATATGTGGGTGAGAATGGAGATGCATTTGGGAGAACCAATATAGGTCTCTCCTCTAAGAACACTTCCAAGTTGGATGGAATTGTCTTGGCTGGATGTTCCTACCACTTGTGGCCCAAGGGTTCAAGTTGTCTTTGTTGGATGTTTTGCATCCTTTGGCTTAGTGGTGTACAGCCTTTGGCACCCCTGTGTTATCCTCTCCAATCTCCATGATGGTTGGTTTTGGGAAGTGAATAAACAATTAAAGGAATGGAAAGAAATCTGTTAGTGAGAGGTGGTAGACATAAGTTCCCTGGAATTATTTAGGCTATCCCAAGGGATGAAATCATCATGGTGGATGTTCTTGTCACTTGTGGGCTAAGAGGTGAGTTGTCTTGGTCAAGTGCGGGTTGAATATTCTTTCTATATGACTTGGGTTGCCTTGAATTAAGTAGATCACCCTAAGGGATGGAATCATCATGGAATGTTTCTAGTGCTTGTGGGCCAAGGGACAAGTTGTCTTGGTTAGGTACTGCATGCTTTTCGGCTTAATTAGGGTGAATAATAACTAAGCACACTTTGTGGATTTCCTCTACAAATCCAAAATATGATTAATTGTGGGAATTGAAATGATTGGTTATTCCATAACTTATCTAGAATAAGATGATTATTGTTAGGTATGTATAGGTTAAGATAATTATGGACATATATGTATACATATCTATATTTTTTGATTAGATCCTAACCCTAAATAGAAATAATTTGTCTTATGAAATATACTTCAAATATAATCTAACATCATTGCTATACCTAAACTAGGATTTATCTTTATAAATATATTACATTCCTCATTTCAATTAAATTTGTGATTTTAGGGCAATTTCAAAAAGGGGATATTACAATTACTATTTTAATAGATGCTTTCTAACTTTACCCATTTAGAGGCTTGTTTAGTACAATTCCTTCTTAGGGTATGTGCTCTATCTGCTTTGAA
Source organism: Cupressus sempervirens (assembly GCA_028749045.1). Classification (NCBI taxonomy): domain Eukaryota; kingdom Viridiplantae; phylum Streptophyta; class Pinopsida; order Cupressales; family Cupressaceae; genus Cupressus; species Cupressus sempervirens. The sequence continues at coordinate 801,307,386 of CM053783.1, read as the reverse complement.
TTATGGCCTAAGGAAGTTTTGCAAGCTGTTGCAAAGTCTCTTCAAGATATCATATTTGTTGATTTAAGTGCATCTTTTCGTACGAGACTTTTTGTTCGTAGCTTAAACTTTGAGGAAAAATGTTCAGTAATAGGTATCTGGAATTTAGGAAAAGACAAGAAAATATTTTTTAGAAGTGTCAACCTTTAATCAAAATGAAGATAATGTCACCAATTCATTCCTCTGGAAGCATAAGTTTGCGAGGGTCATTTAGTATTGTGAACTTGACTAAGCAATTTAGCAACTTTTCTAAAATATCTATAGATAGGGGTTATGCAAGGAGATGAATCTGAGATATATGTGTCCATAGTAAAAGTTCGTGCACTATCTTTGCTTATAAATATGATCAAAATAACAAGTTTCATTCATTATATCTACAAGCCTCTCTTAAAGCTAGTGTGATATTATGTTGGGATTTTGCATGTGTATATCAAAGTGTGTTACAACTGACATTTTTGTAAATTTTAGGAAACGTAGGCATTTCAGAAAGAAAAAGATAAATTATATTAACATCTGCAGATGACCAAGAATAGGTCAATGAGAATCATGAGACGATAGGATACTATAGCGAGTTCTTGGAAGAGAAGAAAGGTACCACCAGGGGTAAGAACATAGGTAGGAAAGAAGAAAACTTCAAAATACAAAACAACAGGGAACTCCTAAAGCAAGTGAGGTCAAGACCGGGGAACAAAAATTTGAAGATCATTGATTATCACTATCTGGACTAGAAATGGCAAAGTTGTCTGTGCCACTATTGACCAGTGTGAAGGGACCAGTACAAGATCTGATAATTTTTTGAGGATTGAAATAGGCACCCTGTAGTGAAAGCTCATAGCGTACATCTGGCCATGAATTGAGAGGTGGCCAGAGGGGAGATGATCTAAGGCAACAAGAGGAAGCAGCGCTCTGCTGTTGAGAAGAAATAGGAGCAATATGCTCTTGAGAAGTCTTATAGTTTATTATAAGTTAATACTAGTGTTTATGACTGTTAACATGAGGGAGTTAATAGTTATGATTTTATTTTCTTCGAGTATTTTAAAAAGTTAAATGTAGCTTTCTAAGAAAAATGTTAAGAAAGAGTAATGAATAAATTAACAATGTTAGCTATTTACCATGCAGTTATAATATGATTTTTCATTGGAATTGTTTTTCCACTATAGGTGAAAACTTCCATGGACATCACAACAGTCCTATTTATGTGGTTCATAATAGATTGAACATATCACATGGCACAATAATTAATATAAGCAATTTTATCAGTGACAATCATCTGGATAATTTTTAGTTAAACACTAAAAAAAGTTTGAATTGTTTTATTTAATTACACCTTTTAATAGATTGAATTAAATACATATTAAACATCTGCATGTGTTTAAGAATGAAGCCTTCAGGTGTTTTGATATTTGTAGCTGATTTTTGAGATATCGTAACTATATTTTCCCTCTTCTCTCTGATGATTGGTGATGGAGCTTATCTAAAGTATGATTCAAAAATTGTAATCAGTGCTTTCAAAATCTCAGCTACAAAATTTTCAATATGTTTGCAAGGATAACGATTTCATGTTTGTAGCTTATGCATGAACATGATAATTATTCTACCCAAGGTTTTAGGGACCAAAGACTTTTTTGTTCTCTTCTATTGTCATTGTTTTTGTAACAGATTCACTCTTGTTTCTAGGCAACTGTAGGACCTTGTAATATTTCTAAACCTCATAGCTGGAATCCAATTGAGCATAGCAAATGGACAAGGTGAATACTTTTCTTGCTTATTTGATTTCAAATTTTAGTAAATTTGCAAATTGCAATTACTATGTACGTTGTAAAGCTATGAACACATTGCATCCTAGTCATCAAGATGTAATGATTTTGAATTTCCCCTTGTGAGATAAATATATTAAATTGATATTATTGATATGTCTTTGGCTAATAAGTTTCATTTGGAAAGATTTGGCTTACTACCAAACTTTTTACAAGGGTATTTTCAAGAATAAAAGTTTTGAATAGTAAATAAGTTGAATGACAAGAAGTCACTTCATTTGAATATGCGTTTGTAAGATAAATATATTAAAATGATATTATTGATATGACTTTGGTTAATAATTTTCATCTGCAAAGATTTGGTTTACTTCCAAACTTTTCATAGAGTTTGGAATCAAGATTGGAAGTTTTGAATAATGTATAAGTTAAATGGGAAGAATTGGCTTTGCAAGCTTCCAAAGGGGAATTTCATGCCAAATTGATGTGATGTGGCTATGAATCTTGTCAACTAATTGACCTTTTTACAAGCAACTGAACTAACGAATAATTCATTTATGCAGATACTCTCCTGTCCTACCAGAATCACACCATTTTGTCATGTAAAGAATATAATCGTCTCTTGGTTTATTATTGTGTGGAAAAAAGTAAAGTCTTACCAAATAATATAGTGCTAATTGTAACTGAAAGGTATATTAATAAGAATGAGTTTGTTTTAGCATATGCTTGCTTTTTACATTCAAGTTGGAATTTTGACTTCAAGTTTTTTCTATCCACCAAAAAAGCTCTCTGTGCTTATATCCTCTTAGAATTCCAAGAATGACTTCTGGAATGACTTTCCTTAGTATCACATTGATATGAGCATGACACAGTTTAAAGTTTGGGTAAAATGGGTGCTTCTCTTATTCTTGTTTTCATGACAAATATTTCACCATGGAGCATTTACAAATATATAAAAAATGGAGCAGTGACTTTAATTGTGTTGTATTTAAATATCTCCCTTTTGTCATGTTAAGAATCTAGTTGTCTCTATGTCAATCATGGTACATTTATTGAATATAGTCCCTCTTTGGCTTTTTAAAATCTTGCCACTTCTTTTGTAGTGTGTTGGGGAGGACATTGAAGACTTGGAATACACACCAAAGCCAGACTTCGAAGGGATTTTCAAAGTGACCAATGTACCAAATGAGGTAGTTTAGGCTATTTCCTTTTCTATCATAAACTTTGTGCCTCTGAAACTTATTCTAATTCCTTTGAAATTTGATATATATGTAGAGAGAGCTTATTAAGCGGTGGTTTGATCATATGCATGAAGTCAAACTTGGGATTTATGTGACATACAATGGTGATTTTTTTGATTGGCCTTTCCTAGAGCAACGGGCTAATCATTATGGAATGAGAATGAGTGATGTAAGTGATTTTCCATATCAAGTATGAAAATTTCTTAAATTAGCAAACTGTTGGGGAATTTGAATTACTTTCTATTCAGGAGAAAGTTCACAATTCCTGATGGTTCAATGAGTCTGCATTGCCATTTAAAGTCTTAATGTGCAGAGTACTTGTTCTAGATGCCTAAGTAATTTATTCTAATCTTGTCTTAGTTATATTGAATTAAACCATTATTTTATTTTGTCTTTTCTAATAAGTAATACATTTTGATTGTGTTCTCTAGGCATTATATCTAGCATGGAAGACTGATTTTTACCTTGACATAAGTGTGTATTTCACAGATAGAAAGTATATGACTAGAATGTTTCATTCGTGATGCTGTGAATTTAAAGTGTTCTGCACTCTCGCTTTATATATTAGTTTTGTCTTTTTATTGATGAAAGCCCTTGCTAGGTTATGTTTAATTTAGATTGGATGGTGATGGATATTTTACATTAAAGTCACCTGGGATTTGTACATGGGTGTGCCCAATTGGATATGCTGCACCAGGGTCCAAAGTTGGTTGCAATATGTTTTTGATTTTAGCACTTTAACATGTCTCTTGGTGATTTGAACTGATGGCTCTGTCATGTGTCCAAGATCATTTACGACTCATACTTATCCCATTTGACCTTAGGAGAAGCATGTGACAAAATATTATTCATACTTTTGTTGATAAAAAACCATTTGTTGCTGACATACTGAAATATAAAATATGAAATGCACGACCAAGATAACTTAAATGAATAAGTTATGTGAAGATACTGTATCATTCTGATATTACTGTTGGTTTACTATAGGAACTTGGATTCTATTGTGATAAAATTCAAGGTGGATGCTGTGCTAAATTTGCATGCCACCTAGATTGTTTTGCTTGGGTCAAGTGTGGTAGTTATCTACCACAAGGTAGCTAGGGCCTGAAGGTGCTAGTTCTGTCTATCAAAACACTGTGACTTCTAATAGTTAAATAGCTTTTTGTTAGAGTTTCTATATTATGTTTAGAAGGAGCTTAAATTTAGAGAAATAGATCAAGAATTGCTCCAGATATTATTTAATCATTTGTGCTTGGTGAATGCATTTTATGCCCAGCCTGAAATTAAAATGGAATTTATCCTTGGCTTAGACTATGCAAGTTTTCCTTTTTCACATATATGCCAAAATGATTTTTTTTCGTTAATTGTAATTTTAATTCTATGAACCTCCTCTTCTTTTCCCTTCAAGATCTTGTGTCTTACTGTCTTGATGTTTCTAAATAGTGGACATATTCTTATGTATCTTTCCTATGTTTGTGGCAGTAGTAACACTATAAACAGAAAAATTGTCATTGATTTTGGAGCTATAGTTTTATTTTAGACTTGTAGAACCTCTTCATCTAGAAGTAGAACATCCCTAATCAAAACTTGGCAGAAAGTGTATGTTTCATTTTACACGTCTTCTGGAAGGTTATTTTTCAAACAATTTTATCTCAAGTTGCACTTTTCTTAATGGATAGAATGCACTATGAACCTTTTAAATTGGTAGTTTCATGAATCTTGATTTTTTTTTAAGATAGGATAACAATTCAGTGGATTTCTTGTTTGAGATTAAAATGGTGGGTATATGTTTAATCTAGTTTTGTACTGTATTGCCTACTAGCTTTCTTCAGCGCACTGAAAAAGTTCTTTAAATGGCATTCTCTACTTTTTGTTTTCTACATGTTTTGAGTTTTTTGTTTTTGGTGAATTTTTGTGAAAGGAGATTCCTCCCATTATATTGAAAGAAAGTAATTTGATTACAATGACTTCCTGTAATTTGGCTAAGATCATGATGCGAATGCCTTGAGTGATGTCTTCCAGTCTTTTGATCTGATTAGGAGAAAATAGATTTCATTGAAGTTTATAAAATAAGCATATGTTTGCATGTTATTCGTTGCCAGTCTTTTCATCAAAGTGATGCATGCATCATGTCTTCGCTCTTGCTTGCTGTTGAAATGCATCCTCAACCAGGCCTCCTTTTGAATCTCTTCTCAAACCAGCAAGTGTCGTCAATGCCATAAACCTATAGACTCGATTTACTATGTTGTTGATCACTCTTCTACCACATTCAAATTTTTTGAGTGATTTGTATTTTTTTTAGTAGATGTATTCCTTTTTTAAGCTATAGACAACGAATCAGAAATATGCAAGTATTATGTCAGTGCTTAACAATTCAGTTAATTTTCCTAGGACAAGTTTTCCTAGTTCGCTTGTATTATATCTTATGTACGTTCCAGCCTGTTGAATTATTCTTGGTCATTCATGCTTATGATCCATTGGAAGTAAATCATGAGGATATGGTCTACTTTGCAATGGAAGAGCCACAGGTCAGTCATAATGATACACTTGAATATTGGTGTTGATTTCTTGATTCACTCATTTTGTATTTCACTAGTAGGAGTAAAAGATAATATTGAATTGCTATTTACATTTCTTGTTTAAATTATTTGTCAGTGTACTGGTTTCATTGTTCTCCATTTCTGAGTGCCGTGATATGTTCTTTTGATACTTATTTTGTGCAGACAATGGCTTCCTATTCAGTATTTGATGCAATTGCAACATATTACCTTTACATGACATATGCACACCCTTTTATCTTTTCTTTAGCAACAATAATCCCTATGCCCCCTGATGAAGTTTTATGCAAAGGCAGTGGAACTCTTTGTGAAATGTTGCTTATAGTTCAGGTGACTAATCTTTCAATGGCTTGAAATCTTTTATAAATTGTTCTAATCTAATTTAGGGTCACTTAAATCTATCAAGGTTTTGGAATATTCACACATTTAGAAAACTGAAATTCAATAATGTATACTTTTAAAGATTTTTTGTAAATGAAATGGCTATTGAGATAATTACATTCTTGGTTGTTCCCTACTATTTTGGTACAACATTGGTTAAATCCAAGCTAGATCTTATTAAGTGTTATAATTCTTAAATGCTTTCTTCAAGTCCCAAATTTTCATTCTAGAAAAATCTATTTATTTTCTTTAGCGATTTCATCCTTTTTGTTCACAGGTTTTTTGAAAGGTGCTTTGAGGCTTAAACATGATTAGTAGTGCTTTGGTATTATGATATAGGGTTTTGATGATATTATTGTTGGATTTTTATTAATGTATGAACCTTTGCAGGCATTCAAGGTAAACATCATTTGTTCCAACAAGCATCAATCTGAACCAAAAAAGTTTTACAATGGGCATCTACTTGAGAGTGAAACATATATTGGAGGCCATGTTGAATGTCTTGAAAGTGGTGTCTTTCGTTCTAATCTTCCTACAAAATTCTATCTTGAACCTTTAGCTTATCAGGTGCCTTTCTGGTCAAAATTTCTTTTGAAAGAATATATTTTGTAGGAATTTTTCATTGAGTAATATGTTATCAAATTCTTCATTTGCAAGCCCAAAGTCTGGTCCCATTCTTGCAAAAGTCTAGTCCTTATCATATTATTGCTAAAGTCTTTCCAAATTCTATTAAACAAACCCAACACAAATTTTGTAGATAATGCTTTGTCATATAAGACTTAGCTCTACAATGTGTTTGTAACATCTGGCTTTGAATTTGCTGGTTCTTTGGTGTCTGTTGATTGGTGTAGGTATTGTTAAATGAGCATTGTGGAAGCAAGTACAATATTTTAGGGAATATACATCTCAAATAATAACCATTTTGGGGGCAAAGCATGCTTCAAGTATTGTAAAAATGCACTTTACTACTTGGCTGTAGGGAATGCTGATTGGGGTGTTAGTTATTTCTTCAATATAGGAAATGTTAATAGTAACCGTGCTAGGATCTATACAATGCTAGAGCCAGAAAGTTCATAGTAGCAGGGCTGTCGATCTTGGGATGTTCACCTTAAAATATAACATTTCTTGCTATGGTAGGGAGGCCATGCAATGTAAGAATAAATGATGCATTACCCTACTTCAACAGAAATTGGGCACCTGCTCTCTCTAACTTGGAGAGCTCACTGCAAGGATCAACTATTGTTTACTCAAACATCTATGACATTGTAGTGGATGTTGTTGCTTATCTATGACATCAATACAATTTTTTCACCATATAGCTTGGATGGACCAAAAGATTCATCACTAGACCCTTGTAGTTCTGATTCTGATTGTGGATGTTCTCAAGCAAATTAGAATTCTACTTCTTACCAAAGTAATTCCTTCTAGACTTTGAAATTTCATATCAAACCAAACATTGAACTGATTAAAAATCCAACCTTGCTGATTGTGTGAATGCGTTCCATAAAGATAAAGGTTTCACACATCACATATCCTTTTGTTATTCATTGATTACACGATCAATAAACAAGTTAACTAAAATCTCTACATTTCATGTTATATCCATTTGCAGCATGTGCCTCATGGCTATATTTTTGTGATGGGCCATAATTGGAATAATAACTGTGACTCTCATGTTTGGTAAGTAGAGTGGAAGCTTAAGTTTCTAATAGACTGTGTGCCACCTATATTTGTATATCTGACTTTTAAATGGACTGACTCTGATTTGTCTTATTTTAAAGTAGGGGATCTCTTCCTGTCAAGAACATTCTAAGAAGATATGTAATTTGTTATTTGCGATCGTCACAATTGGGATCCGACATATACAGACAACATTAGAAATTTAGAGGTACAAGATTGCCAGGATGTTACTAGACAATAGCTTTTATGACAACATGAATTTCTTTATGTGGAGAAAATCCTAGTAGTAGTCATGCATCATATGCAACCTTTGAATATTTGCAGGGACCCTAGTGGACAAAAAACTAGTGGTTGTGAGTATGTGTCATTGGAGTATCAATTCCTAACTGGGGTAAAGCTTCTTAGGAAAATGTTTTCTATATTAAAATGAGCAACTGCAGACTCACTTCTCAGTCACATAATTTGGTGGTTGTAATTTCCTTATGTTTTTTATTACGAGATACTACTTGAATTCTTCACAATTCAATGAGTATAGAAATAGTTTCTTGTATTAAAGTAATATTTGAATGATTCTTAATTCCAAATACATATATAGTATGGTTCAGATCAAAATAATTATGATTGCATAACAATAAAGATGATATATATTTGCTATTTCTGATATACAAGAAATTACATGCAATGACTGAGGAAATTCTCAGTACCTTGTACTATTCGTTGTGTTTGATATACAAGTAAGAATTTGCAAATATGCAGGCCGTGTCTGATATAACTTTATATTTATGCTCTAAATATTGTGATAAGTTGTTTGATATGACAATATAAATATACTCAAAGATGATGTCATTTCTGATGGTAGACTTTATATGCCTACATTGAATGGGTGCCAAAGGCAATATGCTCTCTTACAGAGTGATCATTGTGAGATACAAAATATAATAAGTTCTTCCAATCATCCTGAGTTGAATGATAGAACTACCTTTTTACAACTTTCATTAGAAATGATTAGTCATGTTGTAAATGACGTGAGTTATATCTCTTTTCAGTCACACCCTTTCATAATAATCTCTAATCACTTCTCTTATGATCCAGATTGGTTTGTTCACAATAAGCACTAGGTGGGGGTGACTTGGTGAGCTGACCTAGGGGGTGGACTTGGTGAGTGAACATAAAGAGCCCACTTGGCGAGCGTACTTGAATTGTTGGCTTGGCGAGCTGAATAGGGGAGTCAGCCTAGCGAGCTAACATGGCGAGTTGACTTAAAGTGGTGAGTTGATCAGGCAAGTGGGGATGACTTGGTGAGCTAACCTAGAGAGTTGGCCTAGGGGGCAAACTTGGTGAGTGAACTTAGAGAGTCGACTTGGTGAGAATACTTCAATTGTCAGCTTGGCGAGCTAACTTGGGGAGTCAGCCTGGCGATCTAACATGGTGAGTGGGCTTAAAGTGGCAACTTGGTGGGGCAAGTTGGCAAGCTGACTTAGCGAGGCCAATTAGAGACGCGACATGGCAAGCTGAATTGGTGAGAAAGCTTGATGAGCAGACCTAAAGACTGACCTTGATGAGGCACTTTGGTGGGGTGACTTGATGACCAAACTCAAAGAGTCAACTTGGCGAGCATACTTGAATAGTTAACTTGGTGGGGCAAGTTGGTGAGCTGACTTAGCAAGTCCACTTGGTGAGGCGAGAGGTGAGTCAACTTGGTGCGGTGACTTGGTGAGCTGACTTGGTGAGTAGACTTAAAGACTAACCTTGATGAGGTGCTTTGGTGGGGTGACTTAATGAGCAAGCTTAAAGAGTCAACTTTGTGAGCGTACTCAAACAATCGACTTGGTGACATGACTTGGTGGGCTGGCTTGGCGAGCCAACTTGGTGTGCATACTTGAACAGTAGACTTGGTGAGCTGACTGAAAGAGTCAACTCATTGAGGTGATTGGGTGGGAGTGACTTGGCGAGCTGACCTAGAGAGTTGACCTAGGGGATGGGCTTGGTGAGAAAACTTAAAGAGTCGACTTGGTGAGTGCACTTGAATTGTCAGCTTGGTGAGCAGACTTGGGGACTTGGTGGGACATGTGGGTGAGCCAACTTGGTGAGGTGACTTGGTGACATGAATTGGTGGGCTAGCTTGGCGAGCCAACCTTAAAGAGTCAACTTTGTGAGTGTACTTGAAAAATTGACTTGGTGACATGACTTGGTGGGCTTGGCGAGCTGACCTGGCATGCATACTTGAATAGTAGAATTGGTGAGTTGACTTAAAGAGTCAACTCATTAAGGTGACTCGATGGGGGTGACTTCGTGGGCTAACCTGGAGAGTTGACCGAGGGGGCAGACTTGGTGAGTGAACTTAACAAGTTGACTTGGTGAGCGTACTTGAATTGTCAGCTTGGCGAGCTGACTATGGGAGTCGGCCTGGCAAGCTGATATGGCAAGTCGACTTAAAGTGGCAACTTGGTGGTGCAAGTTGGTGAGCTGACTTATCGAGGCCACTTGGTGAGGCGACTTCATGAAGCGACTTGGTCAGCTGACCTACTAAGTGTACTTAAAGACTGACATTGATGAGGTGCTTTGGTTGGGTGACTTGATGAGAAAACTTAAAGTGTCAACTTGGTGTGCCAACCAAGTGAGTTTACATGGTGAGCGAGCTTAGAGAAGGAACTCTATGGGGAAACTTCTTAAGCACACTGAGTGAGGCCACTTATTGGGGCAACGTGGTAAAACCACTAGGTGAGTCGACTTCATGAGCTGACTTAATGAGTCAACTTGTTGAGGTGACTGGGTGGGGGTGACTTGGTGAGCTGACCTAGAGAGTTGGCCTAGGGGGTAGACTTGGTCAGCAAACTTAGAGAGTCAACTTGGTGAGTGTACTTCAATTGTTAGCTTGGCAAGCTAACTTGGGGAGTCAACCTGGCGATCTAACATGGTGAGTGGGCTTAAAGTGGCAACTTGGTGGGGCAAGTTGGCGAGCCAACTTAGCGAGGCCACTTAGAGACATGACATGGCAAGTTGACTTGGTGAGCAAGCTCGATGAGCAGACCTAAAGACCGACCTTGATGAGACACTTTGGTGGGGTGACTTGATGACCGAAATCAAAGAGTCAACTTGGTGAGCATACTTGTACTAGTACATTTGGGTTCATTTTTTGACCTTCATTGATCAAATTTTTGACCCAAATTTTGACCAAATTTGACCAACCTATTGGTCAAAATTTATTTGGTCAAAATTTTGACCAACCCACTGGTACATGATTTGTCTCAATCATATAACTAATTATATATTTTTCATATTAGTTACTGTCAGTGTTTTTTAGGCATTCTATAAAATAGTTCACATGCCTTGTGTATGATATGACATTTTGCATGCATCCTGCACTCTCTCTCATCCGGCTAATGATGGATTACAAAGAGTGATCTGAAACCATGATGCTAAAAAACACACAATCAAATCCAAAATGAACTTGCACTACAAATGGATTGTGGAAATTTGATATTGGTAAAATTGCATGCATGTCTACCAGGACAATCACAACTTAAACATATATTTGTCATAGTAGACATGCATGCAAAATTAACAATATCAGATTTCCACAATCCATTTGTAATGCAAGTTCATTTTGGATTTTATTGTGTGTGTTTTTTAGCATCATGGTTTTAGATCACTCTCTATAATCCATCATCAGCCGGATGAGAGAGTGCAGGATGCATGCAAAATGTCATATCATATGCAAGGAATGTGATTGTTTTATAGAATGCCTAAATTTTTTTTTACACATACCTGTTGGTAGAAATTTCTACCTTCATTGGTAAAAATTTCTACCTTCATTGGTCAAAATTTTTGACCTTCATTGGTCAAAATTTCTACCTTCATTGGTCAAAATTTTTTATCTTCATTGGTCAAAATTTCTAAGTTTATTGGTCAAAATTTTGACCTTCATTGGTCAAAATTTCTACCTTTATTGGTTGAAAGTTTTTTCCTTCATTGGTCAAAATTTCTACCTTTATTGGTCAAAATTTTCTACCTTCATTGGTCAAAATTTTGACCAATTCCTGGCAAAACTTGTACCATGGCTATGGAGGTTTTTCGACCAATGTATTGGTCAAAATTTTGACCAACCAGAAGGTTGGTCAAAATTTCGACCGAAAAAATTTTGACCAATGGGTTGGTCAAAGTTGGTCAAAGTTTGGTCAAAAATTGGGTCAAAATTTCAACCAATAATGGTCGAAAAATGGTCTCAAATGTACTAGTGACTTCATCTCACCAATCATATTGATCTTAAACTCACTCTTCATTTTGTTAGAAAACTTATCACTTGCTTCATCATTACCTCTAAATATTATGTCATCAAAAAATATTATAATCCATTCTCAATTTCTCTCAAATATAAGTTACTATATGTCATACCTTTAGTAAATCCCAATTTTGCCAAATATTTGTCCAACTTGGCATACTAGCTTCTAGGTGCTTTCTTTAAACCATACAATTCTTTCTTCAGTCTACATACCATGTCTTTTTCTTTTATTAAAGGAAATCCTTCAAGTTTCTCAATGTAGACTTCTTCTTCAAGTTCCCAATTTAGAAATGTCGAGTTTACATCCATCTGATACACTTTAAACTTCTTGCTTGCTGCATAATTCAAGAACATTCTTATTGCTTCCATTCTGGCAACAGGGGCAAATGTCTCTTCGTAATTTATACCTTCTTGCTATGAATATCCTTTGCATACCAAACTTTCTTTATTCCTCACAACTTCACCTTGTTCATTCATCTTATTTCTGAATACACATTTAGTTCCTATAACATTCTTATCTTTAGGTCTAGGAAGCAATTCGCATGTATCATTCTTCACAATCTAATCTAGTTCTTCCTTCATTGCTTGTATCCAATGATCATCCTTGCATGCCTCATCTTCATTCTTAGGTTCAACTTGATAAATAAAACATAATTTTCAATTGTATATTGCCATTGATGTTACACAAATATTATACTCTAACTGAGCACTGCTTGTTGGAACCATGCTCTAAAGACTTTATTATCAGCCAAGAAAGTTCATGAATTCCTGTATAAAGTGAGTCAAGTCTGTTACTAAAGTAGTTTAGTGTAATTCAAGTAAGGTCAGTTACCAAGGAACTCAGTGTTAATTGAGTAACCTAGTTTTAGCTGACCTTTAGTAAATTAGTTTTATCTATTAGTTGGTTTATGCAAGCCAACTCAATGGATGTTATTTGTTTATTTGAAATGGTATTCAAGTCTACTTGACATTAGGTTTCATATATATGAAAGGTAAAGATGTGGATTAAAAAATGAGAAAGTGGAGAAGAAGATAAGATGCAAATAAAGAAGGATATCTAATTAAGGGTAGAGTATCCAAGGAGCTACAAAGAATATTTTGATCAGAGAGGATTCAAAGGATAAGCTAGAATAGTGTTCTAAATCTACAATTCAATTAGTTATTCAATCAATTCAATCATTATTACTCTCTAACAATTGTAGCAATGAAGAAATCTATTAACAAAGTTGACTTAATAATCATTTTTTAAATCATCTAACTAGGTGGTATTTCTAGATTTAAGTGTCTTAAGATCTTTATGTTAGATTATGGTGACTGATAAGGAAAGTATTGTACATACTTCATAAATAGTGGGGTTCAGGCCGTGGCCAACATGGTAGTCGACATATTATGGCCGACATATGGCTGACATGTTGTAACCCTAAAATGAATAAAATACTTGTATTAAAGTGTTTAGGGTTGGGTATTTTCATTATGTTGTGATGCGAAATTGGTTCTTGCGGCAGTATTGAGCTGTAAGGGATTACGGATTGTAATTAGGTTGTAATCACTGGATTGTAATAAGATCAGACTTTCTATTTGGTGGATGTAGCCTAGGGATTGGGTGAACCACATTAAATCTTGGTGCCTTGTGTTCATTTCTGTCTGTTCTAGTATTTTATATTATTGGTTATATTTGCATGTAGTTTTTATTTCTATCTGTGGTTTATCCTAACAAGTGGTATCAGAGAGAGGTTGTCTTTCAATTATCCTCTACAAGAAGGTCTCACGGTTAAGTGGGAGTCTCACAGTTGAATGGGAGCAATGACAGATGAGGGTAAGTTGAGGGTTGATAGGTTTAATGGTCAAAACTTCTAGTTATGGAAGATGCAAATGGAAGACTATCTATATCAAAAGGATTTATGGAAACCGTTGGATGGCAAAGCTAAGAATCAAGGAACTATGTTAGAGGCTGAATGGGATCTTTTGGATAGAAAGGCACTCGAAAGCATTCGGTTATGCCTGGCACCATCGGTGGCATTTAATATTACAAAAGAAAAGATGACAGAAGATTTAATGAAAACCCTAGCAACACTATATGAAAAGCCCTCTACTTCAAACAAGGTATTTCTCATGAAGTGTTTGTTTAATATGAAAATGGAAAAAGGTGGATCTGTTGTAGATCATTTAAATGAGTTTAATACTATTACTAGTCAGTTATCTTCTATGGGTATCAATTTTGATGAAGAAATTAGGGCTTTCTTGATTTTGTGTTCTTTTCCTAAAAGTTGGAATGGCTTGGTAATGGCTATGAGTAATTCTATTCTTGGATCTAGTACCCTCAAATATGATGATGTGATCGGTGTTGTTTTGAGTGAAGAAACTCGTAGAAAATCCTTAAGTGGATCTACATCAGGAAGTGCTTTGAATGCACAAAGCAGGGGCAGAACAATTGAGAGAGGAAGTAACTCTGGAAATCATGGGAAATAAATAGGAAAGTCAAAGGGGAAGAGGTCTCAATCGAGAGGACCAAATGATTGTTGGTACTGTGGGAAACCAGGTCATAAAAGGAAAGATTGCTAGAATCGAAAGAAAAATGAAGGAGATAAATCAGACAGAGACAAGGACGCAAATGTGGTAAGTAAAAAATTTGAAGAAGATGCTTTGCTTCTGTCTTTAGAAAGTTTTGATGATTCATGGGTTTTAGATTCTGGTGGTTCATTTCATGCTACACCTCATAGAGGTTATTTCATTGATTATGTCCAAGGGGATTTTGGGCTTGTTTATTTGGGGGATAATGAACCCTGTCAAATTGTTGGAAAGGCAAAAATTAAGATTAAGTTTCAGAATGGGAATCATTGGCTACTACATGAGGTAAGACATGTTCTAAGGCTGAGTAGGAATTTAATTTCAGCGGGCCAACTCGGTGATGAGGGTTGTGTAGTTACTTTTAATGATAAAAATTGGAAGGTTCCAAAAGGTTCCCTTGTAGTAGCAAAAGGTGTGAAAGTAGACACCTTATATCTTTGTATAGGTCATATTGTTCCTTCTACTTTGATTGTTTCAGAGAAAAATGAATGTTCAGGAACAATTGGTGCAGTTGAGTAGGGAGAACAAATAGCTGCTGTAGATTCTGATACAGAACTGTGGCACAATAGACTTGGGCACATGAGTGAGAAAGGTATGAAAGTACTTCATTCAAAGAAATTTTTACCAGGTCTAAAATGTGTGAATATGGATTTTTGTGAAAGTTGTGTATATGGAAAATAAAAGAGAGTGAGTTTTGTAAAGACTGGGAAGGAAAACAAAATGGAGAAATTAGAGCTTGTGCATACAGATGTATGGGGACCAGCTCAAGTATCTTCCCTTGGTGGCTCTCATTATTATGTTACATTTATTGATGACACAACTAGAAAAGTATGGGTTTATTTCCTTAGAAAGAAATCTGATGTATTTCAAACTTTTAAGAAATGGAAATGCTTGGTTGAAAATGAGACTGGTAAGAAATTAAAATGTCTCAGATCTAATAATGGTGGTGAGTATTGCAGTCATGAACTTGAAGATTATTGCTCCACTAATGGTATTCATAGATAGAAAATTGTTCCAAGGACTCCATACAAAAATGGAGTGGTTGAACGCATGAATAGGACTATAATGGAGTGCACAAGGAGCATGAGGTTGCATGTTGGGTTGCCCTTACACATGTGGGTGAAGGCTATCAATACTGCAGTATATTTGATTAATAGAGGTCCCTCTACTCCTTTGGGCTGTGGTATTCTAGAGGAGGCATGGACTAGGAAGAAGCTGAGTTATTCTTTTCTCAAGACCTTCGGTTGTGAAGCTTTTTCTCATATAGACTCTGAAAATAGAACCAAACTAGAAGCTAAGTCAAAGAAATGTGTCTTTGTTGGATGTGACATTAATGAATTTGGTTATAGGCTTCGAGATTTTAAAAATCATAAAATTATAAGAAGTCGATATGTCATATTCAATGAGAAAGTGTTGTACAAAGATCTATTGCAGCAACATGAGAAGAAAGAAGATGATTATGTAGTGATGGATGATACTCCAAAAGCTGATGTTTCAGCCATTCCTCATGATGTGCAACAACAAATACCACACACACCAGTGAATGTTAGATAGTCAATGAGGAAAATTAGACCTCCACAAAGGTTTTCTCCCTCTTTGTATTCTATTTTACTTACTAATGCTGGTGAACCTGAAAGTTATGATGAAGCTGTGCAAGTGGATACTAAGATTCAGTGGGAGTCTGCAATGAAAGATGAAATGGACTCTTTCCTGAAAAATAATACATGGGATTTGTGCAAGTTTCCTGTAGGTAAAAAGGCTTTATAGAATAAGTGGGTGTACAAGTTGAAAGAAGAGGAAGGAGGTAAGAAAAGATTTAAGGCTAGGTTAGTTGTAAAAGGATTTGCACAGATTAAAAGGAATTGATTTTGATGAGATATTTTCTCCTATTGTTAAAATGACTTCTATTCGTATTGTTTTAAGTCTTGTGGCTATTGAAGATTTGCATTTAGAGTAGTTGGATGTTAAAATAGCCTTTCTTCATGGTGATTTGGATGAAGAAATATATATGGCTCAGCCATAGGGTTTTGAGGTCAAAGGTAAGGAGAACTTAGTGTGCAAATTGAAGAAAATTTTATATGGCTTGAAGCAATCACCTCGACAATGGTATCTAAAATTTGACAGTTTTATGCATGAGCATGGATATAACAGGTGTCATTCAGATTACTGTGTTTATTTTAGGAGGTTGAATGATGATAGCTACATTATTTTATGTTTATATGTTGATGATATGCTTGTCGCTGGGTCTAACATGGATCATATTAAGGGGCTAAAATGCCAGTTAGCACATGCATTTGCTATGAAGGATTTGGGGGTAGCAAAACAAATCCTTGGTATGAAGATTTTCAGAGATAGGAAGAATAAAACCTTGATGCTATCTCAGGCTGATTATGTTGAGAAGGTGTTGCAATGTTTCTCTATGGAGAATGCTAAAGCTGTCAGCACACCTTTACCTAGTCATTTGAAATTGACTAAGGATATGTGTACCAAGACACAGGAAGAGGAGGATAAGATGTCCAAGGTACCCTATGCTTCAGCTCTAGGAAGCTTGATGTATGCTATGGTATGCACTAGGCCAGATATTGTACATGCAGTGGGAGTTGTTAGCAGGTATATGAGTCATCCAAGATTTGAGCATTGGAATGTTGTCAAGTGGATTCTCAGATATTTGAGAGGAATATCAAATAAGTGTTTACACTTTGGGGGCTCTACTACTGATTTACAGGGCTATGTTGACTCAGATTTGGCTGGGGATATTGATACCAGGTGGAGTACTACAAGTTATGTCTTTACTATTGGTGGGGCAATTGTGAGTTGGGTTTCTAGGTTATAGAAGATTAATGCTCTATCCACTACAGAGGTAGAGTATGTTGCTGCTATAGAGGCAGCCAAGGAGATGATATGGATTCACTTCTTCTTGGAAGAATAGGGACATCCTTAGAAGGATAATTATTTATTCACCGATAGTTAGAGTGTCATTCATCTGGCAATGAATTCAGCTCTGAATTCTAAGACCAAACACATACAGTTGTGGTACCATTTCATTCAGTCAATTTTGGACGATGGACAGTTAAAGCTAGAGAAGATACACACCAATGACAATCTAGCAGATATGTTGACAAAGGTTGTAACATGGGAGAAGCTAAACTCCTCTTCAGCTTCGATTAGTCTTTTAGACTGAATATGAATAAAAGAATAGCAGAGTCCAGGGTGGTTTGATCCAGTGGGAGCCCCATGTGGTAGTGGTATTTGTACAGGATCAGTCTCCAAGTGGGAGATTGTTGTTTAGTGTGGAGCCTAATTAGTCCTCAAGTGGGAGATTGTTAGATTATGGTGACTGATTAGGAAAGTACTGTACATACTTCATAAATAGTGGGGTTCGGGGCATCACCCCAGAAATTTTTTTTGGGCTGTGGCCAATATGGTAGCCAACATATTATGGCCGACATATGGCCGACATGTTGTAACGCTAAAATGAATAAAATACTTTTATAAAAGGGTTTACGGTTAGGTATTTTCATTATGTTGTGATGCAAAATTAGTTCTTACGGTGGTATTGAGCTGTAAGGGATTACAGATTGTAATCAGGTTGTAATCACTAGATTGTAATAAGATTGGACTTGCTGTTTGGTGGACGTATCCCAAGGATTGGGTGAACCACATTAAATATTGGTGCCTTGTGTTCGTTTTTGTGTGTTCTATTATTTTCTGTTATTGGTTATATTTGCATGCAATTTTTATTTCTGTTCGTGGTTTATCCTAACACTTTAACAGGGCCACTCCTAATAGGTTTATTTAAATCTTTTGACATGATCACACCTAACAATGTGTTTTTTAACCTTTAACAAGGTTGGCTCCTAATAGGGCTCACTTCAGAAGAGTAAAAAGTTGTAACTAGTTGCATTGGTGGTTTTCCCAAATTGGGTTTCTATGTTAAATCATGATGTCTCATGTGTTCATGTTAATTTCTTACTACTTTATCTTTTTGCAAATAAGTTACTAAAATTTAATACACATCATTATCTTAAGATTTCTTTTTTAACCAAGTTACAATGTATATCTAGTTCTAACTAAGCCATGAGTTAAAAAGAATTTTTTGTTGACATCTAAGGTATTTGGAATTTTTGTAGTGGTAATCGATTCACCCCTCCCCTCTTAGTTACTCCTCTTATATTTCCAACAATTGATATTAGAGTTGGTGTTTCTTGCATAAAAGGTTTCAAGGATGTAAGCTAAAGATCAAGATGTCTTACAGAAGAGAAATTCCTATGTTGAACAGAGAAAACTTCAAAGCATGGTAGGAACTCATGAGGCTATATTTGGGAACCATTGGAGATATGGCCTGAAATTCCAAGAGAACCAATATATGTCACCTCCTAATCATTTGAATATGGGTGAAATGGTAGATAAAAACAAATCACAAAACAACGATGATTGACATTTTTTCTGCTCTCAATTATGTTGAATTTGATGAAGTCAGAGATTTTCCTACTACTCATGAAATGTGGAACAAGTTGCAAAAGATCTATGGAGGAGATGAAAATGTGAGGAGAGCCAAAGTAGAAAGTATAAGAGGCTATTTTGATCAATTGAAGATGAGAGAAGATGAAAACATTGCAAAATAAAATGAAAGAATCAAAGCAAGTGTGAGTGCAAAGAACTTTAGGAGGAAAACTAGAAGATGAAATAGTAGGCATCAAGGTATTAGGAACTCTTCTTCCTATTTATGAAATTAGAGTTTTAGCTACTCAAGAGATGAGATGTGATCCCAAAAGTGATATAACTTTGGATGCACTATTGGGAAGGTTAACATCTTTTGAGTTGGATAACTTTGATAACTATTGTAAGAATTTGGTATAGCTCTAATACCATGCAAGGATGTCATAAAGACAAAAAAAGTATCCAATGCCTACAAATGACATTTCTCCCTTTAGGAAGAAGATACACCAAGTATAGGTGCAAGGATACTTCCCATTGTGAATAGGAAGATTGATGAGGAATCCATATGTAGTATGCCATGGATGATGCCTCTGAAGTTTGCTCATATGTTGACAAGTCCTTGATGAATGTAGATGCCACAAGCCAATCTGGTGGATGCCCAAAAGAAGGTGGAAAACAAGGTAATATGTCCATGTATGAAAGTGAATCAAAATCCAAAGACAAGGAATCATCCTTATAGGAAGATATGAGAAGAGAAGCAATGTAGCCTCCCCTCAATGATGAATGCACACCCATGAAAGAAGCTCCTTGATGACTGAAGAAGTTGCACCATGAAAATTAAATGATGTTCCTCCTTGTAGGAAGAAGTGGTGTCATAGGTGTAGTAGAGAATGCTCCCCAAATAGTAGGAAGAATCCTCAAAATATATGATGTCTAAGGAAACTAGAATACAATCTCCAAACACTGATATGTCTCCTTTGAAGTAAAAGAGTCCTCCTCTAATTGCTAAAAAGAAGTGTCCACTATCATGTTAGTCTCAAAAGAAAGATCAAGTGGTTGAGGGTTAGAGTGTTCCCTTGCAACAAGTGAAGAATAATTCTCCTCAACAAAGAGAAGATGTATGTCATCAATAATGTCTCCTACATCTTCAATGTAAGACTCCATAAACAAAACTGCAATGTCTAGAAGGAAGTCATCCCATGAAGTTGAAATAGAAAGACATGATGTTTCTTGCTGCCTGAATCAGGGGCATCTATGGTTGGAACTAGATCAGTAGAAGCAATAGGAGCATCAAGAGGTATGATCTCAACTAGAGTTGTAGGTACCACAACTAGAGTGACTGGAGGTAGGATGTCCTTTGGTAATGAAGGGACTCATAGATCTCCATATGCTTCCCAAAGACACATTCAAATGTCATGAGAACTATTTGCCCTACTAAGAGGAGAAAAATATTCCTTACTCATATTGTTATAAATAAAGTAAAGAAGAAGATAAAAATGTCCCCAATTAGTATTAGGTTGAAATATCTTCGAATATAGATAAGGAAACACTTCCTTATGTTCTCTTAGATGATCAATCATCAAAGCACTCCATTTCTTATAGTTCCTTTTTGTCAATTTGAATCTTAAACCAAAGTGGCACTTTTGACATGACTCCATGAGATCAAATAATGTATGCACCCCCAAAATGCAAAAAAAAATCAAAGAAACCCCCCCAATGCATGATTTGACACTTTATATTTAGTACAATTATAATGGCCACTTGCCAATTTAAGGTCTATGTAGATTTCTAATTGTGTTGGTTACAACAACAAATATGAAGCTAAATTAGACTCAACAAGATAAGACACAAGACCTCTCAAGGACTAATTAATTACAAGTGCCAATAGGCCAAAATGAGACAAAAAAATTAAAGTACTATGTCTACTCAAAATTACTCCAAACTTATACCAGATCTAGAAAGTAGACAAAAAATCATGCACTCGTAAAAAACATAGCACCTGAATATGTGTCCATATGAGCCCGAACTAAGCCTTTGAAGTTTTAAAAATTGAGATTGGAAATTTTTAGAAAAATTTAGGAAAAAAGATCACAAATAACCTACACCAATGTGTGGATCACAAAATTCTACCCCAAAACAAAAAAATTGCTCAAAAAAAGGAGTTTGTATGAGGGAGATATTGTTGTTTGAGACTCACCTCTGTAATTATTTTTCCTGAATCACCACCATTGCACCTCCAAAAATCAAATGACTCTAGATTTCACATCAAATGCCTAATTTTGATGAAACAAAAATTGATTTGGGGGGTTTTTTCACCTTTTGAATATGATGCCAATATCTGATTTGCACCAGCACACTCCAATCTTGACCTACAAAAAAAATCTCTCCATTGGCTATGCAATAAAGCTCCCATGGCTCTGATACCATGTAAGAATTTGGTATAGCTCTAATACCATGTAATAATTTTCCTAAGGCAATAATTGAACACCAAGATCAAGAAGCTCAATAGATAGCACAAGAGAGACTAATGATGATCAGATGAGAATGGATATCAAATTATTGGATACTAGATAATTAGATTAATACACACTAGAAGTGCCTTGTATATAGAGTCAACTAGAATGACTAGGAGTTAGCAAAGAGATAAGAATTAAAACTTAGTAGATGTCCACCAAAGGTGGATTATCCTCTATTAAGCACAAGAGTTTGTGTGGTTATGAGAGGATAAATTTACATACGTGTATCTCATAAAGAGATGTTGTAGACACCATGTGCTCTAATAAGTTGCTAACTTTTGTGTTGTCAACAATGTTAGTTTGTGGTGACTAATTAAGAAAGTATTGTACATCATAAATTCTTTTGGGCCCTATTTTATTGAGACTTTGGGCCAACATGTAATTATTAATTATAACCCTAAAGTGGTAAAAATACTTGTATAAAAGGGCTTAGGGTTAGGGATTATTTCATAAGGTGATGAAAAAATTGGTTCTTGTGGTAGTATTGAGCTGTAAGGGATTACAGATTATAATAAGGTTTTATTCACTAGATCATAAAAATATTAGACTTTCTATTTGGTGGATGTCACCTAGGGTTTGGGTGAACCATGTTAAATCTTGATGTCTTGTGTTCTTTTCTATGTGATCTATTATTTTTTGATATTGGTTATACTTGTATGTAATTGTTATTTATGTCCATAGTTTAATCCTAACAATTGGTATTAGAGTGAGGTTGTTTTTTAGTTATCCTCTATAAGAAATTTTCATGGTTGAGTGAGAGCGATGGTAGAAAAGGGTAAGCTGAGGGTTGATAGGTTCAATGGGTAGAACTTTCAGTTATGGAAGATGTAAATGGAAGACTATTTGTATCAGAAGGATTTATGGAAGCTATTGGAAGGAAAAACCAAGAATCAAGGATCTATGTCAAATGACAAATGGGACTTTTTAGACATAAAGGCACTTGGAAGCATTTGATTATTCCTAGAACCATTAATGGAATTTAATATTACAAAAGTGAAGATGACAAAAGAATTGATGCAAACCCTAGTGAAATTATATGAAAAGACCTCTACTTCAAACAAGGTATTTCTCATGAAGCATTTATTTAATATGAAAATGGAAGAAGGTGGATCTATTGCAGATCATTTAAATGAGCTTAATACTATTACTAGTTAGTTATCTTCTATGGGTATCAATTTCGATAAAGAAATTAGGGCTCTCTTAATTTTGTGTTCTTTTTCTAAAAGCTGGAATGGCTTGGTAATAGTTGTGAGTAATTCTATTCTTGGATCTAGTACCCTAAAATATGATGATATGATTAGTGTTGTTTTGAGTGATGAAACTCGTAGGAAAACCTTAGGTGGATCTACATCAAGAAGTACTTTGAATGCACAAAGCAAAGACAAAATGACTAAGAGAGGAAGCAATTCTAGAAATCATGGGAAATCAAAAGGAAAGTCAAAGGGGAGGAGGCCTCAATCAAGAGGACCAAATGACTACTGGTACTATGGGAAACCAGGTCACAAAAAGAAAGATTGTTGGAATGAAAAGAAAAATGAAGGAAATAAACCAGATGGAGACAAGGAGGCAAATGTGGTAAGTAAAAAATCTGAAGATGATGCTTTATTTCTATCTTTAGAAAGTGTTGATGATTCATGGGTTTTAGATTATATTGCTTCATTTAATGCTACACCTCATAGAGGTTATTTCATTAATTATGTCCAAGGAGATTTTGGACTTGTTTATTTGGGGGATAATGAACCCTGTCAGATTTTTGGAAAGGGAAAAGTTAAGATTAAGTTGAAGAATGGGAATCATTGGCTACTACATGAGGTAGACATGTTCCAAGGCTAAGTAGGAATTTAATTTCAGCAGAGCAACTCAATGATGAGTGTTGTGTAGTTACTTTTAATGATAAAAATTGAAAAGTTTCAAAAGGTTCCCTTGTAGTAGTAAAAGGTGTGAAAGTAGGCACCTTATATCTTTATACAGGTCATATTGTTCCTTCTACTTTAATTTTCTTAGAGAAAAATGAATCTTCAGGAATAGTTGTTACCATTGAGTAGGGAGAACAAATAGCTATTGCAAATTCTGATACAATGTTGTGGACAACAGACTTGGACACATGAGTGAGAAAGGTATGAAAGTACTTCATTCAAAGAAAGTTTTACCAAGGCTAAAATGTATTAATATAAATTTCTGTGAAAGTTGTATGTATGGAAAAAAATAGAGAGTGAGTTTTGTGAAGACTAGGAAGGAAAAAAAAAAGGAGAAATTAGAGCTTGTGCATATAGATGTATAAGGATTGGCTTAGGTATCTTCCCTTTGTGGCTCTCATTACTATGTTACATTCATTGATGACACAACTAGAAAAGTATGGCTTTATTTCCTTAGACAAAAATATGATGTATTTCAAACTTTTAAGAAATGGAAATGCTTGGTTGAAAATGAGACTGGTAAAAAATTAAAATGTCTCAGATTTGATAATGGTAGTGAATATTGTAGTCATGAATTTGAATATTATTGCTCCAATAATGGTATTTGCAGATAGAAAATTGTTCCAAGGAGTCCATAGGAAAATGGAGTGCCTAAATGCATGAAAATGACTATAATGGAGTGTGCAAGGAGCATGAGGTTGCATGCTAGGTTGCCCTTACACATGTGGGTAGAGGCTATTGATACTATTGTATATTTGATTAATAGAGGTACCTCTACTCCTTTGGGTTTTGGTATTCTAGAGGAACCATGGACTAGTAAGAAGGTGAGTTATTCTTTTCTCAAAAGCTTTGGTTATGAAGCTTTTGCTCACATAGATTCTAAAAATAGAACCAAGCTAGAAGCTAATTCAAAAAAATGTGTATTTTTTGGATATGGCATTGATGAATTTGGTTATAGGCTTTGGGGTTTTAAAAATTATAAAATTGTAAGTAGGGATGTCATGTTCAATGAGAAAGTGTTATACAAAGATCTATTGCAGCAATATGAGAGGAAAGAAGATGATTATGTAGTTCTAGATGATACTCCAAAAGATGATGTTTCAGCCATTCCTCATGATGTGCAACAACCGCAACAACAAATACCAGACACACCAATGAATGTTAGATAGTCAACAAGGCAAATTAGACCTCCAGAAAGATTTTCTCCCTCTTTGTATTCTATTTTACTTATTGATGTTGGTGAACCTAAATGTTCTGAGGAAGCTATGTAGGTGGATACTAAGATTCAGTGAGAGTTTGCAATGAAAGATGAAATGGACTGGGATTTATGCAAGTTGCCTACAGGTAAAAGAGATTTACAAAATAAGTGGGTTTACAGGTTAAAAGAAGAGGAAGGAGGTAAGAATAGATTTAAAGCCAAATTAGTTGTAAAAGGATTTTCCTAGAAAAAAGAAATTGATATTGATGAGATATTTTCTCCTATTTTTAAAATGACTTCTATTCGTATTGTTTTAAGTCTTGTGACTATTAAAGATTTGTACTTGGAGTAGTTTGATGTTAAAAAAACCTTCCTTCATGGTAACTTGGATGAAGAGATATATATGGCTTAGCCATAGGGATTCAAGGTCAAAGGTAAGGAGAACTTAGTGTGCAAATTAAAAAAAAAATTTATATGGCTTGAAGCAAGCACCTCGGCAATGGTATCTAAAATTTGACAATTTTATGCATGACCATGGATTCAATAGGTATCATTTAGATCATTGTGTTTATTTTAAGAGGTTGGATGATGACAAATACATTATTTTATGTCTATATGTTGATGATATGCTTGTAATTGGATCATATTAAGGGGCTGAAATGCCAGTTAGCACTTGCATTTTCCATGAAAGATTTGGGGGCAGTAAAACAAACCCTTGGTATGAAGATTTATAGAGATAGGAAGAATAGAAAATTGACTCTATCTCAGGCTGATTATGCTGAGAAGGTGTTGCAACATTTCTTTATGGAGAATGCTAAAGTTGTTAGCACACCTTTACCTGGTCATTTGAAGTTGACTAAGGAGATGTGTCCCAAGACACAAGAAGAGGAGGATAAGATGTCGAAGGTACCCTATGCTTCAGCTGTAGGAAGCTTGATGTATGTTATGGTATGTACTAGGCCAAATATTGCACGTGCAGTGGGAGTTGTTAGCAGGTATATGAATCATCTAGAAATTGAGCATTGGAATGTAGTTAAATAGATTCTCAAATATCTAAGAGGAACATCCAATAAGTGTTTACACTTTGGGGGCTCTACTACTGATTTATAGGGCTATGTTGACTCAAATTTGGTAAGGGATATTGATACTAGGAAAAGTACTGCAGGTTATTTCTTTACTATTGTTGGGGTAGTTGTGAGCTGCATTTCTAGGTTAGATTAATTCTTTATTCACTATATATGGCTTCAATTCTTCTTGAAAGAATTGGGACAGCCTCAAAAGGATAATTATTTGTTTATAGATAGTCAGAGTGTCATTCATCTTGTAAAGAATTCAGCTTTGCATTCAAAGACCAAACACATATAGTTGTGGTACCATTTCGTTCAATCAGTTTTGGATGATGGACAATTAAAGTTGGAAAAAATACATACAAATGATAATCCAACAAATATGTTTACAAAGGTAGTAACAAGGGAGAAGTTGAACTCCTCTTCAGCTTTGATTGGTCTTCTAAACTAAACATGAATAAAAGAATAGCAGAGTCCAAGGTGGTTTGATCTAGTGGGAGCCTCATGGAGTAGCAACATGGCTACAAGATTAGTCTCCAAGTGGGAGATTTTTGTTTAGTATAGAGCCTAATTAGTCCCTAAGTGGGAGATTGTTAGTTTGTAGTGATTGATCAGGAAAGTACTGTACATACTTCATAAATTCTCTGGGGCTCAAGCCATCGCCCCAAGAAAAAATTTGGGCCCTATTTTATCTGGATTTTGGGCTGACATGTAATTATTAATTATAACCCTAAAGCGGTAAAAATACTTGTATAGAAGGGCTTAGGGTTAGGGATTGTTTCATAAGGTGATTCAAAAATTGGTTCTTGTAGTGATATTGAGCTATAAGGGATTATGGATTGTAATCAGGTTGTATTCATTGGATTATAAAAATATTGGACTTTTTGTTTGGTGGATGTAGCCTAGGGTTTGGGTGAACCACGTTAAGTCTTGGTGCCTTGTGTTCTTTTATGTGTTATCTATTTTTTTTGATATTAGTTATATTTGTATGTAATTGTTATTTCTATCTGTGGTTTAATCCTAACAAAATAAGACAACTCATAAGTCTATGCATATTCCTAAGTAAACTGAAGTAAAGTGTAGTAATAATTAATTATTTACACTAACAACTATCTTCCTGGATCTCACAACATTAGATCAAACATTCAAAGAAAAATAATCCTCAGTAGAAAGGGAGGAAACTCAAAAGAAAAATAGTCTAATAGTGAAGAAGAAGAAGAATTTGATGATGAGCTTGAAGTTATTGAAACCATACTTCCAAGGAGGTTACCAAAAGGCAAAGGTAAATAAAAAGGCAAAATTCCATTGATTTTTTTTCTTATCAAGAAGTTGATCACTTTTTTGCAAGGTGTCCAAAAAAGGAAAGTGAAAATGATAGAAAATCTAGCAAATTCAAAGGAAAGACATATTTAGAAAGCTACAAAGACTAAAAAGAAAAAGGTTTAAAATCTTGATATATTGCTAAATATTTTGATAGTGATAATGAAGATAAAGTGGTATATATTTCTATTAGACATGAATTAGGTGACAAGGATAATGAAAAGATGGCACTTATTTCTCATGTTAGTAAGAACGACACATGGATAATAAATAGTGGTTCTTATCATCACATGAATGGTGATAGAACTAAGTTTGAATACTTGGAGCACTATGATTGTGGAAGTGTTAAATTTTAAAATAATGAACCATGTTATGTGAAGGGAAAAGGTTGCATTGCATTGACTAATGGAATCAAATGTGATAATGCCTATTGGGTTGAAGGACTAAGAAATAATCTTCTAAGTGTGGCACAGCTAAACAACATTGGATTCAAAGTAGAATTCATGAATGGGAAGGCCAAGATTATGTGTGGTAAAGGACACCTAGTTGGAACTAGAAATAGAAAAAAAACAATCTATTCTATCTAGATCAAACTTATAGTTCATGCTTCTTGGCACGTGTAGAGGAAAGTTGGTTATGGCATAAAAAGGATGTGTCATGTAAATTTTGATAATCTAGTTACTATAAGAAATAATTAAAAAAGTAAGAGGTTTTCAAAATCTAAAGAAACTTGAAATGGCCATATGTAAACAATGTCAGATTGGAGAGATGGGTGGAACTAGCTTCAAAAATAAGAATTTTAATACTGAAGAAGTCCTAGAACTAGTTCATACATATCTTTATGGAACAATAGGTACATAGAGCTATACTAGAGATAAATTTTTCATTTTTTTTATTGATGGTTATTCTAGGATGATGATAGTAATTTACTTGAAGGATAAATCTAAAGCTTTTCAAAAATTCAAGTGTTATCTAGCTAGAGTTGAGAAAGAAACTAGTAAGAAGTTAAAATGTTTAAGATTAAACAAGGATAATTCATCTCTAATGAATTCAATTAATTCTACAATGAAAGAGGAATCAAAAGATAGATGTATGTACCTTGTATACCTCAATAGAATGGCATAGCAAAAAGAAAAAATAGATCCATCATGGATTGTGTAAGAACATTGATGATAGAGAAAAATGTTGCAACCAAATACTAGGAGGAAACAATCAACACAACAGTTCAAACCTTGAACAGAGTTCAACTAAAGAAAGGTATAGATCAAACACCTTATGAATTATGGTATGGCTATAAACCTAGTGCATATTATTTCAAAGAAATTTTGGAAGAAACTTTTATAACTAGAACGAGTCAAGGAAAGGAAAGTTTGATGTTAAAAGTGATGAAGGCATTTTCCTAGGATACTCCAACAAGAGTAAAGCATATAAATGTTTGAGTCTTGCTACTCACAAGGTTATAGAAAGTGCACATGTAAAAATTGATGAGTTTCCAGAAAAGATTAAAAAACAAAGCAAAAAGGAACCTAAGGATTACATAAACTTTGTTTAATTTGAGCCTAATGCCTTACACAACATTCAATAGATTACCCCACCTGGGTCACCCAAGTCTAGAGTGTCAACTGAGTTGCAGTTCATGAAACCTAAGTTGGAGATAGTTCAAACTAAGTTTCAAATAGAGGAACTCAAGTCATATTTTGTGGGAATCGAATCTCAGACAGTAGAAACAAAGCATAATTTGGAAATTTATATAACATTTGAGCATAGTGAACCAAGTGAATCAAATCCAAAATCTAGAAGTAAGATACCTATAGTTGCTAGATATGTTAGAAGGCATCATGCTTCTGAGAAAATAATTGGATATTAGACATGAGGTACAATGACAAGGAACAAACTAAAAGGTACATGTTTTCTTACTAAATTTGAACCTAGAACTATTAAAGATGTATTGAATATTGAAAGTTGGATAGTGGTAATGAATGAAGAGATTGAGAAAATTAAAAGGAACAATACTTGGAATCTTGTTCATAGACCCAAGGATAAAAATGTAATTGGTATAAAGTGGGTATTCAAAAATAAATTGAATAAAAATGGTGAAGTATCAAGGAATAAGGCAAGGCTAGTGTGCAAAGGATACACTCAAGAAGAAGACATAGGCTATGGAGAAATATTTACTGCTATTGCTAGACTTGAAGGAGTCATAACTCTACTTGCATATGTTACATTTAAAGGATTCAAAGTGTACCAAATGGATGTAAAATCATCTTTCTTGAATGGAACTATAAAAGAGGAAGTCTACATTGATCAACTTTAGGGTTTCATTGATACAAATAAAATAGACATGGTTCATAAGTTACACAAAACTTTATATGGTCTAAAGCAAGTTCATAGAGCATGGTATGAGAGACTTAATGTATATCTGGTAAAGATTGGTTTTTAAAGAAACTAAAATGTCTAAGGTCAAATAGAGGATGAGAATTCATCTCAAATGAATTCAATGAATTTTGCAATGAAAGAGGAATCAAAAGATACGTATATGCACCTAGTACACCTCAATAGAATGGCACAATATAAAGAAAAAATAGATCCATTATGAATTGTGCAAGAATATTGATGATAGAGAAAAATGTTGCAATCAAATACTGGAAGGAAGCAGTCAACACAACAGTTCATACCTTAAGTCAAGTTTAGCTAAAGAAGCACTTGGATCAAACACCTTATGAATTATGATATGGCTATAAACCTAATCTCTATTATTTAAATGTATTTGGAAGAAAATGTTATATCTTGAAAGAATCCAGGAAATGAAATATTGATGTGAAAAGTGATTGAGGAATATTCTTGGGATATTCCAACAAGAGAAAAGCATATAAATTTCTGAATCTTTCTACTCACAAAGTCATAGAAAGTGCACATGTAAAAATTGATGCATTTGTAGAAAAGAGTAAAGAACAAAGCAAAAAAGAACCTAAAAACTATAGAAACTTTCTCTACTTTCAACCTAATATTATACCTAAGGTTTAAGAAAATACAATTGGAAATCAATAGTCTTCACCACTTGAATCCCATAAATCTCAAGTTCAACCCAAGCCAGTGCAACCTAAGTCACAGTCTAAAGGACCCAAGTTATAGTCAGAAGGACTAAAGTTTGAGCCAGTGCAAACTGAGTTGCATTCTAACAGACCTGAGTTACAAACAGTGGGACCCAAGCATGATTGTAAAGATCATCTTGAGCATGGTGGATAGAGTGAAACAAGTTATAAATCCAAAGAGAAGGTACCTATACTTGCTAGATATGTCAAAAGGCATCATGCATCTAAAAAAATCATTCGAGATTAGTCAAATGGCACAATGCCAAGAAACAAACTAAGAGGCACTTGTTTTCTTACTAAGTTTAAACTTGGAACTATTAAAGATGCATTAGACAATGAATGCTAAATTGAGCCAATGAATGAAGAGATTGATCAAATTGAAAGGAACAAAACTTGGACTGTTGTTCTTAGACCCAAAGACAAAAATGTAGTTGGCACAAAATGGGTATTCAGATATAAGCTAAATGAAAATGGAGAAGTTTCAATAAATAAGGAAAGATTAGTATGAAAAGGTTATGCTCAAGAAGAAGGTATTGATTTTGGAGAGACTTTTTCTCTTGTTGCAAGATTAGAAGATGTTAGAATACTAATTTCTTATGCTACACATAAAGGATTCAAAGTATATCAGATGGATGTAAAGTCAATTTTTTTGAATGGAATCCAAGAAGAATAAGTCTACATTGAGCAACTTGAAGTTTCATAGATCCTTAAAAAAGGGATATTGTTTGTAGATTACACTAAGCTTTATATGGTCTCAAACATGCCCCTAGAGCCTGGTATGAAAGATTTCATAGTCATCTAGTAAAGATTAGTTTTCAAAGGACAAATGACAACAACAATATATACACCATGGAAGGACTAGATAAGAAAATAGTGTTGGTAGAAATGTTTTTAGATGATACATTTTTCATTGGACATGATGACTTATGTAAATATTTTTCTAAGGAAATGAGTAAGGAATTTGAAATGTTAATATTTAAAGAGATTAAATTCTTTGTTGGCTTGTAAATTCAATAGAAGAAAGATGGTATTTATATTACTCAATCAAAGGACATCAAGGAGATATTGAAGAAATTTGGAATGGAGGATTCTAAATTAGGTGGAACACCTATGTCTACTGGACATAAGATTTTCAAAAATGATGATTCCAAAGAGGTAGATCAGACTACATATAGATCAATGATTCAAAACTTCAGTATGTGGTACACACAAGACTTGATATTGCATTAACAGTTGGTATGGTGGCAATATTAATCATATGATGGCAATAAAAAGAATTATGAGGTATATAAAAGGTAATGAAGATTATGGTTTGTGGTATAAAAAAGGAGGAAACTTTGAATTGAAAGCCTTCATTGATGCTAATTGCACATGAAGTATTTATGATAGGAAAAGTACTAGTGGTTGAGCATTCTTTCTTAGAATGAGGCTAGTGTCTTGGACAAGCAAGAAATTGAATTGTATCTCTTAGTCTACATTAGAAGCAAAATATATTATTGCAATAGTTAATTGTTCCAACATCATTTGGTTCCAACAACTACTAGTAGGTATGAAGGAAGAAATCAAGGATCCAATAGTTATCTTATGTGATAGCAATAAAGTAATTAACATATCCAAAAATCTAGTGATGCATACCAAGATGAAGCACATTGTAATAAAATATGATTTTTTGAAAGAATTAGTGCAAGAAAAAGAGGTTAGATTGATATATGTGAATACAAAAGAACAAATTGTAGACATATTCATAAAGCCATTACCTAAGTATGCATTTTTGTATCTAAGAGGTAAGCTAGGGGTCATTCCCTTATCTGAACCTCACTAGTCAGATTTTAGTGGTGCATCAACCAAGAATTTTGAAGATTAGTCAAGTTGATGCAAAATTGTCAGAGTATATTGCATATGAATCAGTACATTTGGTACATGGGAAATACATTGATTTTTGTCTTTGGCATGAGATGTCAATGAGGGAGAGTTTGTTGTCATATCAGTGAAATTTTAATTTTGTAGAAATTTTTTAAAGGGAGAGTTTGTTGTCTTTTGCAAGTTCATGCTAGAGAAATCATTCCAAAGGGAAAGATTGATGTAAGGGGGAATTCTCACTGATAGATGGAGTTCTCATGGATGAGAATCAAAATGAAACTAAGAATATTATCCTTACTTCTATTTTTCTCTAAAATTTCTTTATATTATGACATGTTGTTTTCCCATCAATGCTATAGAGGGAGATTTTTGAAAATAACTATAAAATTATATGTTATCTTTGATGTCACAAATTGATAAGCCTTTATCAAGAAATCATTGTGAGTAGAGCTCACTCATGCATTGAACATAGTTTCATGTCTATGTCGAGTGTTCAATGTTAACCAAGTTTAGAGATAGTATTGACTGAGCTCAATTGGTTAATGCAGTAAATCCTATATTGACCAAGCTCAGTTGGTTAATGAAGAAGGTCTTATATTAACCAAGTTCACTTGGTTACTAAAGGATAGTTTGCATGAAGTCAATATTGACTGAGTTGGGTTGGTTAATGTTGGAACTCCTATTCTAGCTAAGTTGGGTTAGTTAACAAAGGATTCTTAGTGTTGATCAAGTACTCAATTTTGTATTGGTCAACTGTTAGTATATTAAGTTTGATAAATTTATTGGTTAATTCAAGCTAACTTAAGGGTTAACATTTGATTGATTAAAAGAGTATTCAAGACAAATTTACAAAGTAAATCATATATATGAAAGGTCAAGTTGAGAATTAAAATATAGAATTGAAGAAGATGAATTAACGAATTGAATTTGAAGGATATTTGTAAAGGGAAAAGCATCTGAGTTGGTCGAGCTGTAAAGAACATTCTGATCAAGGAGTATCAAATAATCAAGCCAAAACTAAGATCTAAATTAGCAAAGCTATTTGCATCAGCAATAAGATCAAATCATTTTTACTCTCTAATAATTGTAGTAGTGAATCAAATCTATTAACATAGCACCAAAAACTATTTAGAATATCCTCTAACAAGGTGGTATTTCTAGATTGAAGTGTCTAAAGGACTCTAACAAAGCCACTCCTAATAGGGTGAATTAAATCCTCTAATAGGGTCACAGCTAACAATGTGTTTTGTAACCTTTAATATGTTGACTCCTACTAGAGCTCCCTTAAAAAGAGTGAAAATAAGTAACTATTTGCAATTGGTGGATTTCCCAAATTAGGTTTTCATGTTAAATCTTGGTATATCTTGTGTTCATGTTATTTCCTTTATGTTTCTACAACTAAGCTAATAAAGGGTAATCACATTAATATCTGTATGCTAATCGAGTGATAGTAATATTCAATGTTAACTAAGTTACAATAGAATATTTAGTGTTAACCAAGTTACAAAAAGTTATTGGTTTTATATTGTGTTGACATCTTAAAGGGACTTTTCAATTTTTTTTATAGTAACTAATTCATCCCTCCCCTCTCAGTTACTCCTTTTCATTTCCAACAGAAAGGAGGGAACTTCGAGTTAAAATCCTTTATTGATGTTGATCAGGCTAGAAGTGTTAATGATAGGAAGAGCACCAGTGGAGGAGCATTCTTTCTTGGAAATATGTTAGTATCTTGGGCAAGCAAGAAGAAAAATTGCATCTCTCAATCCATAATAGAAGCAAAATATGTTGTTGCAACATTTAATTATTCTAGCATAATGTGGTTCAAGCAATTATTATCAAGAATGAAGAAATAAATCGTGGATCTAGTCATTATCTATTGTGATAACACAAGTCCAATCAATATATCTTAAAATCTAGTGATTCACACCAAGACAAAACACATTGTAATCAAGTATCATTTTTTGAGAAAATTAGTTCAAGATAAAGAGGTTAGATTGGAATATGTGAACACAAAGGAGTAGGTTGCTAACATATTTACCAAACCATTACCTAAGGATGCATTTTTGTATCTAAGAGGAAAGGTAGGAGTCATTCCCCTATCTGATGCTCACTAGAGTATAGATTGTTAATGTATCAACCAAACTACTTTGAAGATATATCAAGTTGATATAAAGAAGTCAAAAATCATTGCATATATATTAGTACATTAGGTACATTGTAAAATTAGTGTCAAGTCTTTGGCATTTAATATCAAAGAGGGAGAGAATCATTTCATATATTCATTGAAAGAGAGATTGGTGTAATCAAAGAAGAATTAGAGGTAGTAATCTACAAGAGGGAGAACTTGATCTAGTGGAGTCTAAAGATAAGTTGGTAGAGGGAGAATCTTAGAGGGAGTTCTCATTAATGGATGGAAAATTAGAATAAAACTAAAGATATTATAAAATCTTATAAATTATTTTGATTTATCTAAGTTTTCTCTTCTTAATGACATGTTGTGTTTCCATCAATGCCAAAGAGCGAGATTGATGATAATAATTATTCAATTGTATATTGTCATTGATGTTACAAAAATGTTATACTCTAATCAAGTACTGCCAATTGGAATGAAGCTTAGAAGACTCTAATATCTACTAAGAAAGTTTAGGAATTCCTACATAAACCAATTCAATTCAGTCACCAAAGTAGTTCAATATAAACTAAGACAGGTTAGTTACCAAGGAACTCAGTGGTAACCGAGTGACCAATTTTTATCCAACCTTCACTAGATTAGTTTTATCCATTAGTTGGTTTATGCAATCTAACACAATAGATGTTATTTATTTATTTGAGAGGGTATTCAAGTCAACTTGACATTGGGTTTCATATATATCAAAGGTAAAGATGTGGATTGAAACATGAGAAAGTGGAGAAGAAGATAAGATGCTAATAAAGAATGATATCTAACTAAGAGTAGAGTATCAAAGGAGCTACAAAGAATATTCAGATTAGGGAGGATCCAAAGGATAAGCTAGAATAGTAATTTGAATCTAAAATTTAGTTGCTTTGTCAATCAGGTCAATCATTGTTACTCTCTAAAAATAGTAGCAGTGAAGAAACATCTTAATGGAGTTGCCTTAATAGTCATTTTTTAAATCCTCTAACTAGGTGGAATTTTTAGATTGAAGTGTATTAAAACCTCTAGCAAGGCCACTCCTAATAGGGTTATTTAAATCCTTTAATAGGTTTATACCTAACAGTGTATTTTGTAACCTTTAATAGGGTTGGCTTGTAACAAGTCTCACTTCAAAAGAGTGAAAAGTTGTAACTAGTTGCATTGTAGTTTTCCTAAATTAGGTTTCCATGTTAAATCTTAGTGTCTCAAATTTTCATGTTATTTTCTTACATCTTTATCTTTCTGCAACTAAGTTACTAAAGGTTAATACACATCATTATCTTAAGATTTCTTTGTTAATTGAGTTACAGTGTATAGCTATTTCTAATCGAACTATGAGTTAAAAGGGAGTTTGTGTTGACATCTAAGAAATTGGAATTTTTTTAGTGGTAACTGATTGACCCCTCCCCTTTCTATCACTCCTCTTATATTTCCAACAAATTCCTCATGTAGTCTATTTCTTTTCATCAAGAATTTGTATTTACTTCCAATGATCTATTCAGTAGGGTGATTCCTCAACAAATTCTTGTTTGGTGTAGGAGTTCCTAGTTCAACTCTTAGCTCTTTTCTTGGTTTTGATCTATGTTCATCTCTTTGTTCAAAAATTTGAACATCATTATGCAATTCTTTGTTAGTATCAAATAAAAATTTAATATTTTCTCTAGTAGGTTTATGATTATCTTCTTCTTCATCATTAGAAATATAATCCAACATTCTCTCTTTAACTCCAAACTTTTCATCTACTTTCACATGTGCACACTCAACAATTGTCTTAGTTCTATGATTAAAATATCTATAACCTTTTCTTTTCAATGAATAACCAAGGAACATACCTTCATCGCTTCTTACATTAAACTTACCAATATCATCATCTCTCTTTATGTTACACTTACTTCCAAAGATTCTAAAATACTTTACTAATGATTCATGTCCAAACCATAATTCTTAAGGAGTCATGTTTGTACCTTTTCTGATCTGTGCTCTATTCTTGGTGTATTTTTTTTGTTGACTACTTCTCTGCAAAATTTCTTGTGTATATCATTCTCAAACATCACTGCTTTTGTTGCTTCAATTAGAGACATGTTCCTTCTTTTTGCAATTTTATTTTTCTCAGGAGTCTTGGGTGCTAATAGTTGTCTTTTAATTCCATTTTCTTCACAAAAGATGTTAAACTCTCTAGAAGTAATCTCTCCACATCTATCTTATCTCCAACACTTTATCTTTACACTAGATTTATTCTCAACTCTATTCTTCAACAACTTGAACTTTTCCTATGACTCAAACTTTTCTTTAAGAAATGCTACCCATGTCATTCTAGTGAAATTATCAAAAAAAATCATAAAGTACCTTCCACTATATAATCCTCTTGTTCTTGTAGGACCACTCAAATTTGTATGAACAATTTCCAACTTTATTGTGGTAGTGAGCTTCTTGTTGGGAAAAGAAACCTTCTTCTTCTTAGCCATAATACATTCTTTCCAAATAAGATTACTAGGCTTCGTGATTCTACATAAATCTCTTACTGCAAATGTACTACCAGCCTTCACAATATTATCAAATTTTATATGACAAAACCTTCTATGCTATAGCCAAATTTTATCCAATTTCATAGCCAAACAAGTCATCTCAGTGGGGTTTAATTGAAACACATTACCTCTAGGTCTTGTACCTATTCCAATCAACTAACCATCCTTATCTTTGATAATGCATATCTTTTCTATGAATTGCAACTGATATCCTTTATCAACCAACTGTCAAACACTCAACAAGTTATCCTTTAACCCATAAAAAAAATAAGTATCGTTAGTTTTAGTCTTTCCATCAAGAGTAATAGATCTAATTCCCATGATGTGACAAGTTGCATTGTTACCAACTCTAACAAATCCTCCATCATGATTTTTAAATATAACAAACTTATTCATATCTATATTCATACGATGTGAACATCCACTATCTATAATCCAATCAAATTTATTTTCAACTTGTAAAACTAGGGCTTTTTCTTCTCTAATTTATTTTTCAATATTTTTTTTTGTATAGCCACAAATCCTAATTCATCATCACTTTCACTCTGAATTCTTTCCTCGGACTCATCATCTTCATTTTCATACAAAAAATATCTAGGTCTTCTAGGCTTGAAATTCCTTTTATATTGTTTCTCTCTTTTAGGGCACTTAGAAGCATAATGACCAAATTCATTACAAGTCCAACATTTTTTAAAAAAAACATCTTTCCATCTCTCTCTTCTTACAAGTAGAGAAATTCCTCTTCAACTCTTCTATCCTCCTCAAATCTAGATCTATGACTACTAGCATAGTCTCCATTGGTGCTTGCACTTCTTGATAAAGAAGGACAAACACTTAATGCACTAATACTTGTTTCCATTATATTCAATTCTCTAGATTTATTCAAGCTCACTTATGTTGCTTCCAATCTTCTGAGTAAATTTTCTCTGGTAAACTTCTTAGTGCAAGGTGTCACTTGCTGAATCATCTACACTATCTGTCTAAACAGTGGTGTCAATGCCTTCAAGATATTCCATATAATCTCATCTTCTTATTTATATCCTTCATAAGACTTGATTCCTAAAATAATCTTAGATATTCTACCAACATAGCTTCACACAAATTCATCTTCCATCATTTTAGAATCTTGAAACAAACATATCCAATTTTGTAGCCTGAATCTTTTAGTTTACTTATCACCTTCAAAAGTAGATTTTAAGGCTATCTAAATTTCATGAGATGTCTTAAATGATTTTACCTAATTGTATTCATTTTTGGGAAGAGATGACAATAATACTTCTCTAGCACACATATTACACATAAATAGATCTATTTTAACTTGATTGCATTCCTAAAGTTTGTTTTCTTCCACAATCTCTCTTTCATTCTATGTTATCAACCAATATCTTGGTCCCATACATAAAAAACAAGTCTTGATCTTTTCCTTTCAGATTTCGTAGTTAACTCCATCAAATTTAGGACTTTCTTTTCTGAATAAACCCACCATTGATCTCCCAAAGTTGTTAAGTTGTTTCTTCAAGGACCTAATGCTCTGATACCAATTGTTATAAAGTAAAGTCCACCAAGATATAGGGGGTGGGAGGGGGGAGTATAAATCAGCTATCTAACTATTATAACATTTATCAACTTTATTAATCCTTAAATATGTGAACAATATTATCAGCAACCATAACAAGATACTCATAAACAATAACACTAGATATATTGACTAGGGAAACCCTTGATTAGAGGGAAAACCTCCATAGGGTTGGTACCCACAAAATGATGTACTAATATAAATGTTCCTTGTTAGAGGATGGACTATGTTAGGAACCAATGAAATATATCTAGTACATATTTGATGTAGTGCAAGGAAAAATAATCCTCAAGAGGTCCTAGCCCCTAGCAAATAACCATATAGTGGAAACACAAGAACAAGCAACAATAATGCAAGATCTGATCCCAAATCATAGCTTCTTTCTTCATAAAATAACTGATTATATGAAATATGCTTGACTATAAAGCATTCCAAGTTAGGGCCAAATACAAACAACAATTACAATATCATTTTTGGAAGATCCAACTTACAATCATAATCTTAGCTAGTTTAGATCCATAATTAGATAAGAATAGCAAGAAGAATCTACACTTGTAAACTCAAGTCTTCCAAGAAAGAAATCATTTGATCCTCAAGCCACAGCTACTATCGCTTCAAAGTTTGCATCCTCTTCTCCAAGACAAATCCCTTAATTAATGCATAAAGACTTTACAAGACCCCCTACTTATACCTAGCAAAGCCATAAGTTGGACCAACTCACTACAAACTAAATTAAATCCCTTACATTAAATACATGCTGAGACACAACTTGGCTACAAAGAAAATTAAATACCCCTCCATAAATTAAATGCACTAGTCAACCTTCAGATAACTCAACACTAATAGAAACCAAGACCACACCGAGTGTTAGTAAAACTAAATTGAGCACTAGTAAATTTACAAGCACTTCCAAGCTCCATAGACATTGTTGAGCTCCAAGACCATCCTAAGAAACAAAATGTGTTGAGTCCTCTAGAAGAAATGGAGCTAATTCATCGATTGAGCTTACTTGGACAACACTATAGTTGAGTGCCCCAAGCTTTTCCAAATGCCTTTGTTAACTAAGATACACTTCATTCTTTGACCGAGTCCCCAACTCCAAGCCAAAAATCACTCCAATTATGTAGGATTGCAAGCCAACCAAGGATGCTCATGCATCAAACACCTCGAGTTTGAAAAGATGTTCTCAATAACTGGAAGAACATCTTCTAGGATTCAACACATAAATCCCAAATGGGTTCTCACATACATATCGTCCAAGTCTTCAACTTGTACACTCTTTCCCTTGTTCTTCTTTTTCTTCTTCATGTCTACTATCAGTATGCTACAAGTCTACTTTCCATAGTAGTCTCCAACCTTCTTAGAATCTTCCAACTCAACTCAGCTACAAATACTCAAATTCCTCCTACCAAGCTCTTCATTCTACAAAGGAATTAGGAAAAACTTCCTACCACCTTTATAAATAGTAAACACATTCTTGACACAATCATGCACAACACTACAATCATACTACCAAGGTCTACCAAGAAACACATAACAATTGTTCACATCCACAATGTCACACAACACTTGATCCTTATACTGTCCAATCTAGAAATCAACAAGACATTAGTCCTTCACTTCCAAAGCATGCTCATCTTGCAACTAGCCAATCCTATAAGGATAAGGTTGTCTCACTCTCTTCAAACCATGTTTTTGAACCATCTCCTTGGAAACAATGTTATCCATACTACCACCATCCACAATCACCTTGCAAACTTTACCACTAGACTTACAACAAGTCCTTAACAAACTAGTCCTTTGACAAGAATCTAGTGTCCTCCAACCAACTAGTACTCACTGAGCTAGAAAACTCTATCCTTGCTCAAACTAAATATCTTGGACTGCAACCTCATTCACAATAGTAGTTATCCTTCCATGTGGATATTTAAAAGATATATGCCCTTATTTACCACATCTAAAATTATTACCTCTAAAATCATCTCTACCTATTCTCCTTTTCTAATTAGCAAGTTTTGGTTCACCTTTTACATTCAATTTATCTTGTGCCAAGATATCCTACTTCTCCTTCCCTCTAGAATTTCCCTAAATTTCCTTGTCAACCTATCTTTTGCCTTTAGAGAATATTGATAAGCATCCTCAACTGAAGAAATATTTAGCATGCCAACCTCATCCTAAATATTGAATCTCAAACCATTAATGTACTGAGCTACCTTCTCCTTTGACAATTCTCTATGACCAGACCAAATAGTCAACTTTCATAATTCCTTGGTATAATCTTTCATAGACATATATTTCTACTTCAGATTCTACAACCTTTTAAACAACTCAAGTTCATAATCAATAGGAATGAACTTAGCCTTTAGCTTA
Source organism: Cupressus sempervirens (assembly GCA_028749045.1). Lineage (NCBI taxonomy): Eukaryota > Viridiplantae > Streptophyta > Pinopsida > Cupressales > Cupressaceae > Cupressus > Cupressus sempervirens. The sequence continues at coordinate 801,266,848 of CM053783.1, read as the reverse complement.
GTCACCATCAACCTCCATCTAGTGATGTTCATTTCACCTTCCTCCTCTCTATCTCTTTGCAATTCCTTCCACCAAAGAGTAGCATGTTCTTTCAACTTAGTTTGTGTCAACCTCACTTTGAGTGGATCCTTAATATCCTCAAGCTCAAAGTGGTCTTCTAATTCACCAATCTAATTAATTAGGTCTTTGAGAGTCAAAGTGCCTGAGAAATTAGAAACCTCCATCTTATGTTTTAGATTTAACTGAGATCTAAGTCTAGCAAAAAGACTAACCTTAGTTCCAATAGGTCTCTCCACATGATTAGTTATGTCCTGACCACTAGATCCAATAACTTCAAAGTCTTTAGCAACTTCCTCATAGCCATCATCAGTACCCATATGCCTAGGTATACCACCTAAAGCACTCACAATTTTGGCAATCATGTCACTCTTCATCAATGCAATCTTGGATTTCAATTTTGATCTAATCTTCTCTGAGACTTCTCTTCCACAACATCACTAAGATCATTAATTTCCTAGGGTCCAATCTTCTTGGAGGGTTCTTCCAAAAAATTTGCATACCCTAACCAATAGATCCACCAACTCCATGAGATCAACCTTCACCAACCCAAGATCCTAGTGCAAACTACCTCAACTTTGGTGATCTTCCCATACACTCAGGAAAAACCTTCACTTAAAACCACTTGATGCATTACAAGGAAAGAGAATCCCCAAAGGAGATTTCCTAGCCCCCAGCAAATAACTATACAGTGGAAACATAACAACAAGCAACAATAATTCAAGATCTGATACCAAATCACAACTTCTTTATTCACAAAATAACTAATTACATGCAATATGTCTAGTTGTAAGGAATTTTGGGTTAGGGCAAAATAAAAACAATAATTACAATATTAGTCCTACAAGATCCCATAAGATCCAACTTACAATCACAATCCTAGCTAGTCTAGATCCACAACTATATAAGAATACCAAGAAGAATGGACACACTTGTACCCTTGAGTCCACCAAGAAAAAAATATTTTGATTCTCAAGCCCCAGCTACTAGCTCCTCAAATTTTGCATCCTCTTCTCCAAGACAAATCCCCTAAGTAATTCCTAAAGACTCGACAATACCTCCTACTTATACCCAAATAAGCCACAAGTTGGCCCAGTTCACTACAAAATAAATTAAATCTCTTACATTAAATATATGTTGAGCCACAAGTTAGCTACAAAAAAACTTAAATACCCCTACATAAATTAAATGCACCATTCATCCCTCAAACAACTCAACACCAACAAAAACCAAGACAACTCCAAATGTCAACAAAACCAAGCTGAGCACTAGTAAATTCATAAGCATTGTCAAGCTCCATAGACATTTCCAAGCTCCAAGACCATGTTGAGAAATGAAATGTGTCAAGTCCTCTGGAAGCAATTGAGATCCTTCATTGACCGAGATGTGATGTAGGAGCATCCTGGGTTGCTTTGTTATCCTACTCATTTTTGTTCATTCTATAAGTTGGTGCAAACTTATTGTAGCACTTAGTTGGTGTTGATTCACTATAGCACTAAGTTGGTGCCGAGTTACTATAGCACTTAGTTGGTACTGAGTTACCATAGCACTCAGTTGGTGCTGAGTTACTATAGCACTCAGTTGGTGCCAAGTTAATGTAGCACTTAGTTGGTGTTGAGTTACTAGAGCACTTAGTTGGTACCAAGTTACTGTAGCACTCAATTGGTGCCAAATTACCATAGCACTCAGTTGGTGCCAAGTTACTGTAGCACTTAACTGGTGCCAAGTTACTATAGCACTTTGTTGGTAATGAGTTATTGTAGCACTTATTTGTTTCCAAGTTGCCCAATGTATGCCAAGTGACTCTTCATGTGTTGAGTTACCCAGTGTATGCCAAGTGACCCTTCATGTGCTGAGCTTTCTTGTTTATGCCAAGTGTTAGCATTTGGGCATGATTTTTGCAAGCCAACTTGTGGGATTTATTTTGATCATGATATTTATGTTAAGATATTTTCTTGGGATGTGTCCAGACCATTTTTGGATTTGCCTTCCTCTTATGTAATGTTCTAGAATTTTCTGTAAGCCATTTTGGCAAGTATCTATAGAGTGTTTAGGCTTAGAGTTAAGGCAATCTTTTTTGGAAGAAGATTAGAGAGCAGAACTAGAAAGTGTGAATTTGTTGTTGTATCTTTGAATGTGAATGTATTTGTATTTGGCTGTAACCCAGAAGGCCCTACAGCTGGGCATGTATAGAAACATTTTGATGAATCAATAAAAGTATTGCACTCTTCTTCCTCCTTTGGTTGTTGTTCTTTGTGTTTGCTTCCATTATGTTAACTCTTGCAAGGTGGTTTTGATAGCTGGGTGAACCTTTGGCCCTAGTTATTCATCCCTTCCCTGCATCAGGTGGTATTAGAGCTTGAGTTTCATCCTTGTGGATATTGGATCATGTAAAACCATGATTTAGATTTGGTTGTAGGGTGGTAGATCTACAAATTTGACCTATAACTTATAGAGTGTTATGATCTTGGAAGAACCTAATTTGTAAAGATGATTTATGGTAGAGGAAATGTTAATAATGCCATATTGGATTAGTTGAGACAAATTGCAGCCAAATTAGATGTTGTGGAGATAGCCCAAAGGAGAGGAGCACATCTTTATGGTGTAAGTGATGATGAAGTAGCAATACCAAACCATAATCTAGAACCTAAAGAAGATCAAGATGGGGAAAGATTAATGTGGGTGTTGTCTAGGGAAAATTCAAATCCTACTATAGAAGTTGTTTCTTATGATGGAAAATTGTATTCCAATGCTATGTTGGATTGGATCTCTGATATGGAGAGTTTCTTTGAGTATGAAAATAGTCCTAATAATAGAAATGTGAAGATTGTAGTCACTAGGTTGAAAGGTCATGCTTCACTATGGTGGGAGCACTTGCAAACTGGTAGAAAAAGGAGAAGATTAGAACTTGGCCAAAGATGGTGAACAAGGTAAAGAACAAATTCCTTCCTACTGATTACCAAGTTATCTTGTTGAGAAAGATGCAAAATTTGAAACAAAAGGACATGACTGTGAAAGAGTATACCAAGGAATTCTATAGATTGGACATCAGATCTAGACATGTGGATGATGATGTTGAGAAAATTGTAAGGTATATAAATGGATTGAGATCTAAAATTCAAGATGAAATAAGTTTTGTGAAGTTGGAAAGTGTTGAAGAAGCAAATCAATATGCCTTAAAAATTGAGGAGATCTTAGCAAAGAAGCATGAACAAAGACAAAGAGGTAGAGGTAGATCTTATGGTGAAGGTGGTAGATCTAAAAGTTTTGTGTAGGATAAAGGAAAATTTGAATGGAAGAATGATGACAAAGGCAAGATTGAATGGAAAAGTGGTAATTCTTACCAAGGAGGTACTAATTCTTACTAAGGAAGAGGTAATTCTTATTCTAGAGGTGGATTTCACAGTAATTGTTTCACATGTGGTAAAGAGGGACATAGATCTTTTGACTGTAGATCCTTTAAAGGTGGGAAAGGTAATAGAAATGCTATGATTCAAGGAGATCATGAGGGTTCACCAAGTGGACCTGAGGCTGGAGAAAATCTAATGGTGAGAAGAACTTATGCAATAAAGGAAGTGATGAGAAACTTTTTTTAAGGAGAAGTATTTTCAAGACAAAATGTAAGATGGCTGGAAAATGTTGCAAAGTGATCATTGACAATGGAAGTTTTACAAATTTGGCATCAAAAGAACTAGTTACAAAGTTGCAATTGCAAAGATTGAAGCATCCTAAACCCTATCATGTTTCATGGATCAAAGGTGAGCATAAGATATTGGTAAGTGAGTAATGCCTTATGAAGTTCAAAATTGGACATTACTTTTATGAAGTTTTGTGTGATATTATGCACATGGATTGTTGTCATATTTTTTTGGGTAGACCTTGGAAATATGATAGATATGTTGTACATGATGGAAGATTGAATCAATATACTCATCAGGTAAATGGGAAGAAATAAATATTGTTTCCTTTGATTGAAAGTCCAGATGAGGTTAGTTGTACTACAATAAAAGTTTGCATAGTTGATGGGAAAAAATTTTAAAAGGAACTGGAGAAGCCTCAAGTCTATTTTGCTATAGTTCCTAGAGGACCGAGTGTTGGTAGTAATAATCGAGCAACAAAAGTTGGTAATGATCGAGTGACAGCAAATAGTGATAGCCAAGTACTAGTAGAAATTACAAAATTGTTGAATGAGTATAAGGATATTGTTGCTGAGGATATTCTTGATGGTTTAATGCCAATGAGAAGTATAAGTCATTATATGGATCTGATTCCTAGAGCTAGTTTGCAAAACAAAGCACCATATAGATTGACACCTACAGAGAATGAAGAACTTAACAAACAAGTGCATGAGTTGTTGTACAAAGGTTTGATCAAAGAAAGTTTGATTCCATGTGTTGTAACTATTGTATTAGCACCTAAAAACAATGGAGAATGGAGAATGTGTATTGATTCCAGAGCTATTCACAAAATCATAGTCAAATATAGGTTTCCTATGCCAAGGATGGATGACATAATGGATTATTTGAGTGGAGCAAAGTATTTTACCAAGATTGATTTGAAGGAGTGGCTATCATCAGATTAGAATTAGAGAAGGTGATGAATGGAAGACTGCTTTCAAGACAAAAGATGGTTTGTATGAATGATAGTTATGTCTTTTGGTTTGACTAATGCACCTAGTACTTTCATGAGGCTGACGAATGAAGTTTTGAAAAGATTCTTGAGTAAGTTTTTGATTGTTTATTTGGATGATATTTTTATATTCAGTAAGACAAAGGAAGAACATCTTGAGCATATTAGACAAGTATTGCAGAGGTTGCAAGAGGAAAAGTTGTTGATTAATCTGAAAAAGTGTTCTTTTATGCAAGAGGAGATTGTGTATTTGGGATTTGTTATTTCTACTGATGGATTGAAGATGGATCCTAAAAAGGTTAAAGAAACTTTGGAGTGGCCTACACATGATAATGTGGGTGAGGTAAGATCGTTTCATGGTTTGGCTAGTTTTCATAGGAAGTTTATAAGAAATTTTAGTTATGTTTGTAATGCTATGACTAAGACAATGAGAGGAGATAAAAAGGAATTCAAGTGGACACATGGAGCTAATAAGAGTTTTGAGACTTTGAAACAAAAGGTTGTTGAATTACCTATATTGACTTTCCCTGATTCGACAGACTATTTCAAGTTGAATGTGGTGCAAGTGGTAATCCAATAGGGACTGTATTAAGTCAAGAAGGTAAGCTTTTTGATTTCTTTAGAGAGAATTTGAATGATGCCAAAAAGAAGTATTATGTGTATGATCAAGAATTTTATGTTATTGTTCAAGCTTTGAAGAAGTTGAGACATTATTTGATTCCTAAGGAGTTTGTGTTGTATATTGATCATAAAGTTTTACAATACTTGGGAAGTCAACATAAATTAATTTAGAGACATATGAAGTGGATTGAGTAGTTGCAAAGTTTCACATTTTTTATTAAGCATAAGAGTGGAGTTACTAACATTGTTGATGCATTGAGTAGAAGATGTTCTTTGTTGACTAAAATGAAGGTCAAAGTTCTTGGTTTTGATGAAATGAAAGAGTTAAATGATGTTGATCTTGATTTTTTGAGGCATAGAGAGAGTGCAAAGCACCAAATCTAATAGATCACTCAAGTAAGTATGATGATTATTTCATTCAAGAAGGTATGTTGTCCAAAGGCATTTAGTTGTGTATTCCTAGAAGTTCTATGACATTGAATCTAATTAAGGAAAAGCATAGTGGTGAATTAGCTAGACATTTTGGAATTGATAAGACATTGAGTTTGCTAAAAGAGAAGTATTCTTGGTCACAAATGTATAAGGATGTTCAAAAATTTGTAAAGAGTTGTGGAGTTTGTCAAATTAAAAAAGGAGCAAGTCAAAACACTGGTTTGTATACACCTATTACTATTCCTAAGAAACCTTGGAGTGACATCAATATGAATTTTGTTCTTGGATTACCTAAGATAGTGAAGGGGTATGATTCCATATTTGTTGTAGTGGATAGATTTTCTAAGATGGCTTATTTTATACCATGTAAGAAGACATCAAATGTAGAGCATGTTGCTAAACTTTTCTTTAAAGAGATTGTGAGATTGCATGGATTACCAAGAAGCATTATTTCTGACAAAGATAGTAAATTTGTTGGTTATTTTTGGAAGACTTCGTGGAAGAAGATGGGTAAAAGTTGAAGTTTAGTTTTGCATTCCATCCATAGATAGATGGGTAGACAGAGGTTGTGAATAGAAGCTTGGGTAATTTCCTAAGATGTTTAGTTGGGAATATGCCAAGTAATTGGGAGATGGTATTGGCACAAGCTAAATTTTCATATAATAATTATGTGAATAGGAGTATAGGGAAGACACCTTTTGAGATTGTTACTGGAATGAATCCTAGAGTATAAAATTTGAGAGATGTTATTGGTGAAGAAAAGACAAGCACTACAAGAGAAGAATTTGCTAATTTTATGGAGTCTTTACATAAGGAAGTGAAGTTGAGGTTGGAATAAAGTAATCAGAAGTATAAGGAGAATGTTGATTAGTCTAGAAGACATCATGATTTTCAAGTTGGTGAGAGGTGATGGTTCATCTAAAGAAAGGAAGATTCCCAATTGCAATATACAGTAAACTAAAGATGAAGAAATTTGGACCTTGTAAGACCTTGAAGAAGTTTGATAGTGGTAATGCTTATGAAGTTGAGTTACCTAATTACATGGATATATCTCCTATATTCAATATTGCTGATTTATATAAGTATCATGAGTTAGATGATGAATTTTTTGTATTAGAAGATTATCCTAAGAAGTAGATTGAAGAAATTGAACAGATATTGGATCAGAGAGTTGGTAAGAGCACAAAAGGAAAAGATTACTATGAATATTTGGTGAAGTGGAAAAATAGGCCTATTGAAGATGCTTCATGGATTTCTCAATCTAAGTTAGATTCAACTCAAATTGTGACATCTCAATGATTTAGGAGAATCATTTCTTTCAACCCTAATTTTTTGATGTAGGAGCATCTTGGATTGTCTTTTTATCCTACTCATTTTTGTTCATTTTGCAAGTTGGTGCCAAGACACTGTAGCACTTAGTTGGTTCTGAGTTACTATAGCACTTAGTTGGTGTCAAGTTACTATAGCACTTAGTTGGTGTTGAGTTACTATAGCACTTATTTGGTGTTGAGTTACTATAGCACTTAGTTGGTGTTGAGTTACTGTAGTACTTAGTTGGTGTCATAGCACTTAGTTGGTGTTGAGTTACTATAGCACTTAGTTGGTGCTGAGTTACTGTAGCACTTAGTTGCTACCAAGTTACCCAGTGTATGCCGAGTGACTCTTCATGTGCCGAGTTACCCAATGTATGCCGAGTGACCCTTCATGTGCCAAGTTTTCCTATTTATGTTGTGTTAATATTTGGATGTTATTTCTACGATTCAACTTATGGGATTTATTTTGATCATGATATTTATGTTAAGATCTTTTCTTGGGATGTGTCTAGACTATTGTTGGGTTGGCCTTCCTCTTATATAATGTTCTAGAATTTTTTGTAAGCCATTTTGGCAAGTATATATAGAGTGTTTAGGCTTAGAGTTAAGGCAGTCATTTTTAGAATAGGATTAGAGAGAAGAATTAAAAAGTATAAATTTTTTGTTGGATCTTTGAATGTGAATGTATTTATATTTGGTCATAACCCAGAAGGCCTTACAACTAGGCATGTATGAAGATATTTTGATGAATTAATAAAATTATTGCACTCTTCTTCTTCCTTTGGTTGTGGTTCTTTGTGTTTTCTTTTGTTGTGTTAACTCTTGCAGGGTGGTTTGGATAGTTGGGTGAGCCATTGGCCCTATTATTCATCCCTTCCCTGCATCAAGATGACTTAAGAAACACTACACTCAAGTGCCCCAAGATTTTCCAAACACCTTCAATAACTGAGTTACACTTCCTTCTTTGATCGAGTCCCCAACTCCAAGCCAAAAATCCCTCCAATCATGCAGCATTGCAAGCCAACCAAGGATGCTCCTACATCAATATCAATCCTTGTTAGGGGACTTTGAATCCCTATTAAGATATTCCAACCCTGTTAGGAGTTGTAGAAGGCATTAGGGCCCATTGTCCAAACAAATTTAGGGGTAATATTGTTGAACTCATTGTCCAACTAATCTTTGTATTGTTCCTTGCATAATAACATAAATGTATAGCTCCTTCTCTGTCCTTTGGCCAAACTTATCCTCTTGTAATCTTGATACCAGATCACCAGCTTTGCATCCAATAATCCCTTGGATTGCTTATTCACATTTACCAAATACTTCGCATATCACTTATCAAATTCACAATTCATTAAAACATCACCACAAGGAAAATAACCTTCCTTTATACCATATCCTAAAAATAATTCCTTGAGTTAGCCTTGAGACTTTTCCAATTAATTATAATAGGACCTCTTTATGATAATTAATTATTTTACAATTACACAACATTGTCAACTCACAGTCTTTAAAACTTCTCAGATGTGCAACCTTAGACCTTGCACGCTTGCTAAAATCACCATCAGGTTGTTGAATATCATTGTCTAACTATGCATATCATGATTCTATCTCAGCAAAGAGATACAAATCAATCATGAGAAATTGCTTATCAAGTACTCTATTTTCTTACTATCCTCTATAAATCAATAATATCTTTTGTATGTCTTTGAATCTTTGTATGCACACTTATCCACATCATCAGGATATAGTGTACAACACATCTTTAATTTCTCTTGACCTGATCATCAATACATAGTTTGTATGACATCGTTCTCTAATTGCTACTCTATCAGTCTTCATAGAAACAATGTTATGTTGGCATCAATGACAAACAGAGTCATGAATACAACATGCCAATCATGCTCAAAAACTCCCCAAGTGTTCTAGAAATTCTTAGGATACTCCCCCAAATTAATATCATTAGAATTCATGCTAACAATTGGTATATCACCACATTAGTTCATGACTAAGATTTTTGTAGGTTAAATCAAAATGTGCTACCATACTACCAGTTTATATTTTTCTTTTTATCTCATGAAAAATAAATATATTGGTTCACTAACATCAAAATACTTGTGATAGAGTCCAAAGAGTTAGCAGCATAATAATATCATTAAACCATGTGGAAAAAATTAAGATTTTATAAAGGACTTTTTATTTACATAATCAATAATATTGGTATGATTTTCCACTTGAATTCACGAAAGGCTAGGGAAATTATCAGTTAGGTAAAGATTTATCTAAATAATATTATGGTTAGGGTTAGTTTTTATATTATAGTTAAGATTTAGGGTTAGTGTTAGGATTAGGGTATAGCATTTAGGAGTAGATTTATAATTAGGGTTTATCATTTAAGATTATTAGTTAAGGATTTAGGATTTATGGTTCAACATCAAGGATAAAGGTTTAGCATTAAGGAATAGAGTTAAGATTAACGTTAGGATTAGGGATATGGTTAGGATTAGGATTAAGAGTATGGTATTATTTTACATATGACTAGTATCATAGCTAGGGTTAGGGTTTAAAATATAGGATTAGGCTTTAGGTTTAGCATTTATGATAGATTTATAATTAGGACTTACTGTTTAGGATTATGATTTAGTTAAGGATTAAGGATTTTTAGTTTAATGTCTTGCATTAAACATTTTATTATTTAGGATTGGATATTAGCATTCAAGATTTATAGTTATGGGTTGCATTAGGACTATGGTACCAATTCACTTATGGTTAGTGTTATTTTTAGGGTTAGACTTAGGATTAAGTTTTAACACTTAGTATATTTAGGGTTATACTTATGATGAGGATTAGCATATAAGCCTACATCATGATTAATATAATGATTTAGATTATGGTTTGTACTAAGATTTAGAATTTAGGATTAGGTTTTATATTTATTACTATGGATTAACATTTAAGATTATAGTTAAGAATTTATGATTAAGGTTTACCATTGAGGATTATAGTTTAGGTTAAGCCTTAAAATTTAGCATCTATCATAAGGTTTTAGCATTTACAATTAAGGTTAACATTGGAAGGTAGCAATTAGGATTAAGGTTTAGAATTTACTATTATATATTAGTATTTATGTTTTGGGTTTATTACTTAGGATTATGCTTTAGTTTAAGATTTAGGATTTATAATTTAACATTTATGAATATGGATGAGATTTATCAATTAGGGTTATGATTAGGGTTTACCATTAAGGATTATATTTCAAAACATAGGATTTAGTTTTAAGATTCAAATTAGCATTACACATGGGTTTACATCATAGTCAACATTGGGTTGAGGTTAGGATTAAGATTTGTTATTCTAGATTATGGTGTAGCATCTAGGATGAGGGTTAAGAATTTAGTATTAGTGGTTTCCATTTATGACTATATTTTAGCTTAAAATTTAGGATTTAGGGTTTAGCATTTAAGATTATGGTTTAGCAATTAGTGCTAAAATGAAGGTTTAACAAATTTATAATTTAGGTTTTCTTAAATTATATCTATAATTAGGCTCTATATAGTGGTTAGGGTTTAGGATTAGTGTTACATTTAGTGTTTAGCATTTATTATTAAGGTTGAGTAATAGGGATTAGGGTATTAAATTTATGATTAGGATTAAGATTATGGTTTAGTATTTAAGATTTAGGGTTAAGGTTAGGATCATAGTATGGGTTTCAATATGGCTAATATTATGATTAGGGTTTGATATAGAATTAGGGTTTACAATCTAGGATTATGGTTTACATTTTGGGTTAGGATTTACATTATGGATGGGTTTAAGATTTATAAACTAGGGTTATGATTCTAAATAGAAAGAAAATAAAGTTTCCTTTCTTAACCGTAATTTCCAAAAGGAATGATCCAACTTGATTAAGCACAAGAAAGTGATCAATGCATAAATGGATCATGTGATGGAGAATACAAAGAAAGGAGGTTAAATGGTCTTTCTATTTTGAGTCATATGTGCTTAAATATTAAAATAAATAAAAGACAAATACTAACCTTGAATCTAGAAAATACTAATTTCTGATGTCTATGTACAGTTTCAGGAAATTCTACAACCTATTTTGGACTAAAACTGTCAAGACAGAAAAAACCAAGAAATATTTTATCATTTTGAAGGGAGGTTGATCTTGACCTTGATAGTGGGGCACATCAATCTTACATTGGGGCACAATTGTACCCTGAAAAGTCAACCTTGACCTACACTTCTCCAATAAAATTTATGTTCATAGATCTCACAAGTTTGACAAAAAGGGTATCCAAATATGCTCTTCAATTTTTTGTTCCGCACCTGTATCTACAAGAAAAATGGTTTTTTGTTTGGATGAGGGGTTTGTCTTGGTCAAACCCCAATTTTGAATCAACCTTAATAATAGAATTGAAATAGAGAATGTTAGCAATTAGCATAAGTAAATATAACAATGAAGCTATGATACTCAATAGATATGAAATTGTTTTTGAATATAAAAAAGTATATTGATATAAAATCTTAAACATAACATTAACAAATTTAAATCAAAACCTCCATGATTGTATGCTTATAATCCACCTTGATAAAAGATTTAATAGATCTTGAAGATGAACAAAGGATCTTGAAGGAATATCACACCACCATGATGGCTAGTTCTAGGGTTTAAATGATGAATCTTGAATGCTTGAACCAAATCCCTTCAAAGGCTTGAATGCTTCAAGCCTTGATCTGCAATGGAGAACTTGAATTCTTGAATAATAGAATTCTTGCTCACTTGAAAAGTAGGTGGTTTTCATAGATAGTAGTTGTTCATAGATCATCCAATATCATAATGTATCTACATGTGCATTCTTAGGTTAGACAAAATGAGAAAAGAAGGCTTCCTTATATAGTTATCTAGGGCACAAACTCCTAAAGAAGGCCAACATGGGAGTATTAAATTCCAATTAATATTAACCCTTAGAAATGGACCTAAATTTAATTTAATTTAAGAGTTTACCATTCTGAAACCTGAAACAGTTGACCCAAAAGTGGGAAAAGAAACTTTATGAGGCCTGAGATCCCAAAACTCCCTAAAATTGAAAATAAGACCTGGGATCGGGGATGAGGTCAACCCTACCCTAGGTCAAGTTCAAGGTCATTCTTGACCTAAGTCATGGTTGAGGTCAACCTTGATCCACCAGGTCCTCCTTGACCTAGAAGTCAAAATCCTGAATTTCACAAAGTAGGTTGTCAAAAATAGGCTAGAAATAGAGAGAGAAAAGCAGAACAGGACAAAAAAATTCTAGATCCATGCAAAGACCCATTCAAGGTGCTTAACATGACCCTAGAACACTTACTTGGAGGGATAAAAACTCTCAACATGGAAGTGCTTCCATTTTAAGATGATACATTTAGCCACTACTTTAGCAAGATTATGGACTCGATGCAAACTCTCAATAAACGAAGAGAAGAAAGAAGAGACCTTAGTATATTCATAATGAGATGAAATAACACTTAGCTAAGGAAATAAGCCCTCAGGCTAAGGATTCTAACTCAATATACACGCATGAGGGTGCAAAAAACCAATTAAAACAAAAACAAAGCAACATAAAAGAAAAGGGATAGTACTAAACAAACCCAAATCAACTAGCACAAGAAACCTTGCTAAGAAATATTTCTCACACTAATATCATATTTGGAAATCTATCATAAAAACATAAGTGATTACATAAGAAATACAATAGCAACACTATAAATAACATAATCCAATCCTACTAGCATGAAAGTGAAAAAGAAAGAAAAGAAGAAGTGATTACCTCACCCAGTAAGATGCCCACCTTACTATGAATCGCCAAAAGAGAGGGAGAGCCAAACAAGTGGCCAAACTCTATAGTTCACCCATAAAATATGCTTACAATTGTAAATGTTTCTTCTAACTACTTCTAGAATATCCATAGATCCACCTTCTTGTATCATTATGAATATGAATGTGTGTCTTCTTAGGATTTAGCAACTTATATGTGTTATGTTCAAAAGATTTAGCATATTAAAAATTTGAGAAGAGTGTATCTCTATAGGATTTAGCAACTTATGTGTGTCTCTTTAGGATTTAGCAACTTATGTGTGTTACCTTCAGAGGATTTAGCAATGCGTATCTCTTTAGGATTTAGCAGCTTATGTGTGTTACCTTAAGAGGATTTATCATATATATATATATATATATATATAATTGGAAAATGTGTGTCTCTTCAAGATTTAGCAATTTATGTGTGTTACCTTCCAAGATTTAGCATATAAAATATAAAATATAGTACAAGGGAGACCCTATATATGCCCCCCTCCTTATCATTGTTTTCTACTAGACATGATAAGGAAGAAGAAGAGGATAGCTACTTCATAACATAAGGAGATATCCTATTAACAACAATATTGTATACCATATTCTTAACAAGTGATATTGACCCTACATTCAAGAGTATAGATAATCATGAAAAGGATATGTCACTTATAGAAAAAGGATCCTCAAAGAAAATGATCTTATCAACAAGACCCCCACCATAGAGGGGTGCTTTTAGATAAAATATCAACTTTCAAATCAAATGGGAACAAAGATTCAATCATCAAGCCCCCTCCAAGGAAGAGGAAAGGAATATTTGGAATGAGGAAAATAACTCTAACACCAAAATAAGGGCAAGAGTTTATAAAGAAAAAAATTTCCAACATAAAGAAGAGGTGATGACCTAGAGAAAAAATCTCTTATAAAAAGATTATCCATATTCAAAACATCAGTCTATATAAAGAATCTTCTTTCTTCTTTCAGGAATCTTTCAATGTAATGTTCATATTCCTTTAGTTTCTCCAATATATTACAAACTTGAACTTCCAAGTAACTAATCTTTGGATGGTCAATTTCCTAGTCCTGGTCAAAAGAACATTTTTACTTGGATATGGAATCTTTTAGTATAGGTTTAGAGATTTCTTTTTTGGAATTCATTAATTCAACATATACATGTTTAGCCACCTCTTGAAAAATATCAGAGTTATCCAAGATAGGAGTAGGGAGAATTTCATAATGAGGAGGAGGATGATTAACATCGCCTTCCTTAACTTAAGATTTTGAACAACCAACACAATGAAAATCTGGTTTAGAGGGTATTTGAACATGATACTTAATACCATGCTCATTAACTCCAAGATCTAAACCTTTATAACCTTTTTTCAGTGATTATATTATATCCTATAGTGTACATATCATGTAAATCTTCTACAGGAGGTGATTATTTGTCATTGTCATGAGTAATGGTTGTATAAGGAAGAATAATAGGTTTGGAAGAAGTATCTTTACTATTTCCTTTAATATCATCATGCATCAAAGGAGAAGGTAAATCAAAGAAGTCTCTCACATCTATATCCTAAACTATACCTTGAAGTCCATTATAAGAACAATGAGGATTAATAGATGAAGAATTGGACATTGGATTAAGAATAATAGGATTAATATTAGGAAGATTAGGAGATATTATATCATCTACCAAATCCTTCACATAATCCAAAAGAACAATAAGTCTACCACATGAATTTTTAATGAAATTTTTGAATGTAGGAAGACTAGTATCAGTTAAATTCACAAAAGCACAAGAAATAGTAAAATGAAAGATTATGAACATAATAAAATGAATGATACTCTCATAAACCTAATAATTATGGTAAAGAGATGCTAAAAGAAGGGTAATAAAGAACATAACCATAGACCAAAGCATCATCATAATCTTCATAGTAAATGAAATGAAAGAAATGTTTTCATATTTTATGGAATGTATAGATTTTTTTGTATTTTTAAATTTTAAAAGAAAAGGGAATAAACTAAATCTGATCTTAATGCAAGAAAATACCTAAAAAATATGAAATTAAATTTAACATCGGAAAACAAAATAGGGCATCTAATTCCACAAAAGATAGGGGGTGTGTTGGGTTCACCAAAATGAATAGAAAGAAAATAAGGATTCCTTTCTTAACCCTAATTTCCAAAAGGAATAATCCAAATTGATTATGCACAAGAAAGTGATCAATGCATAAATGGATCATGTAATGGATAATAGGGAGAAAGGAGGTTCAATGGTCGTTCTATTTTGAGAAGTATGTTAAATAGAGAAAATGAGAAAATGAGAGGAGAAGGCTTCCTTATATAGTGATCTAGGGTGCAAACTCCTAGAGAAGGCTGACATGGGAATATTAAATCAAAATTAACCTTAACCCCTAGAAATGGACCTAAACTAAATGCAATTTAAGAATCTACCATTCTGAAACTTGAAACAGTCAACCCAGAAGTAGGAAAAGAAACTTTATGAGGCTCGAGATCCCAAAACTCCCAGAAATTGAAAATGAGACCCTGGGCCAAGGACAAGGTTGACCCTACCCTAGGTTAGGATTGAGATCATCCTTGATCTAGGTTAGTATCAAGGTCAACCTTGATCCACTAGGCCATCCTTGACCTAGAAGTCAAAGTCATTAGTTTTATAGAATAGATTGTTAGAAATAGGCTAGAGAGAGAGAGAGAGAGACAGAGACAGAGAGAGAGAGAGAGAGAGAGAGAGAGAGAGAGAGAGAGAGAGAGAGAGAGAGAGAGAGAGAGAGAGAGAGAGAGAGAGAGAGAGAGAGAGAGAGAGAGAGAAGAAGAAGAAGAAGAAAAATAGGGGGGAAACTACCAAATCCATGCAAAGACCCATTCAAGGTGCTTGACATGACCCCAAACCACTTACTTGGAGGGCTAAACACTCTTAACCTATAAGTACTTCCATTTTAAGACAATACAAATTCATATTAGGGTTAGGGTATGGGTTCATTTCATAGTTAGTATTGGGTTAAGGTTAGGATTAGAGCTTTTCATTTTTGGTGTAGCATTTAGGATTAGGGTTTAGCATATATTATTAGTTTTTAACATTTGGGATTATAGTTTAGGTTAAGATATAAGATTTTAGGTTTAGCACTTAGGTCTAGGATTAATGTTTAATATTTATAATTAAGGGTTTAGTACTATGGTTGCAATTAGATTTTATACTGGAGTTAAGATTTAGGGTTCATGTTATGATTAGTGTTTAGCATTTAGTATTAGGGTTAAGTTGTAAGGATTAGAGTTTTACATTTGTGATAAAGATTATGATTGGGGTTTAACATTTAGGAATTAGCGTTATGGTTAGGATTAGGGTTTACATCATGTATTTGGGATTAGGGTTTGGATTAGGATGATCTTATAGTTTAATCACTAGTCCAAAATCTAACCCTAATCCTAGGCATAATTATAACCATAACCTTAACCTTGAACCCTAGACAAATGTTATTTTTTATCCTAATCTAAAATATAATTCTAATCATGCTTCAAACCTAAACATTAGCCCTAACCCTAACCATGATGTCTTCCTTGGAATCATAATCATAATCCTAAACCTAAACTCTAAACATATGTCTAACCTAAATGACTTCTCTAACCCTAACCATGATGTAAACCATGAGTTTAACTATAATCCTTACCCTAAACCATAACCATAATTATAAATCCTACCATATTTATAATCCAAACTCTAATTCTAACCATTATGGAAACATAACCCTAATCATAATCTAAAACATAGCCCAAAACCTAACCCTAACCATAACCCTAAACCCTAACCCTTACTAAAATATGAACAATATTCCTAACCCTAATCATACTCCCAACTCTAACCATAAACCTTAGTTATGTAATAATAATCCTCACCCTAACCTTAACCTAATCTAAACACTAACCATAATCCTAAGTCTACCCATAATTCAAACCCTAACTCGGATTTTATTGTACTTCTAACCTAAATCCTAATTCTAATGATAAGTCTAAACCTCTTCCTAACCATACTTTGAACCCTAACTCTAGCCATTATGTATACCCATAATCCCAAATGTAATTTTAAACCATAATCCTAATGATAACTCTAACTATTTAATCAATAGTAACTATAAATTCTAACCCTAATAATTTTACTTTATTCAAAGTGTTAGATGCATCATGATTGCTACTAGCTAATATATACTCTATATTTAAAATATAATGAGATGTATTGAAGTGTTTAAATTTTTCATCATACACCTTATATAAAGATTAAAGTTGACAAAATCTAACACCTTGATACATCTTGGTGTATTTTAAATATAGAATATATATTAACTAGTCAATTAAAAAAGTAAATAAAAAAATAGTTATCAATTATTAATTGCAAAAATATAATTTCTAAGAAGTGAAAAATTTAAATTATTTAGGTAACAAAGAATTTGAAAATAATTTCATTTGATATTAGATTTGAAACTTGAGGCATTATTTCAATAAAATGATTGAATGTGGATTAATGTATTTCATTTTAAAATTAAATTTGAGGGGAATCTCATAAATGGCAAGAGATATCCTTTACAAAATGATTAAAATTTGATGTACTACACCTAAAAATATGTATATTTCCTTATATCTCTATTTTTTTTTCACTAACATAATTTTTCAATTTTAATTTTGTAAAAATATGATTATTTTTATCTCAGAGATTATAATTTTACAAATATTTAATGTGGTGCTTATTAAATTATTTTTAAAAGTACATTATGTTTATAGTAAATACTAACATTTTGGCGTGTAGATGTTTGTCAAATTTAACCTAAAAGATAAAAGTTAACATTAACATGCTCACACCATCCCACTCTACCCTTTCTTTGTTGTAGAATGGCTCTCAACATTAATTAGATGATTGTATCAATGAATGGAATGATAATGTTTGACCATTGTTTTCACCCATGATCAAATGCATATATTGTGTTACTATATCTTTTAAATTATAATCAAGATAGTGATGATTTAAAACAACAAATACAAAGCATCAAAGTTCATGCCACTAGTCTGAATTTAGATTTGGTGAAATTAGTATGCTTATATTGTTAAAATAAAGTAACTTTACAAATATACGTAAAATAAATTATACGAAATATTTAAATAATAAGCTGATTGATATTTTTTAAGAATTAAATTACTATATATCATACTTGACAAACTTTAATTTTCTATTTTAAGCATATGGTACGATAGTTGAATGACATGGGTTAAAGTAAGGGGTGATAATGACAGATTTAAAATAAATGAAAAATAATAATGTTGACTTGAAAGAGTGCTTGTATGAATTAAAGTAATAGAGAATTTTAAATAATTTATATAAAAGGTTCACCACCAATTGACTTCCATTTTGTTTAATATAGTGATCTATTAGTCTTTGTTTTGTTTTTAATTGCAGTCATTGTTCTTTTCGATTTGATTGCATGTATTTTTTTCACAAAAATAAAATGACAAAATAAAAGTTTTTGTTAAGCTTGACTAGACTCAAATCCCAACCTCCCACATGAGAGGCTCACAAGCTTCCAACTTTTTTTGTCTATGATGAAAAGAAATAATAATAAACTAAAATCTAACTCTATCAAGATATTTTTAAAATATTATTCATGTAAGTTTAAGGAGGAAAAAAGTAAAGAGATTATGGAAGATAAAGGGAAAGATTTGGAAGTGGTAGAGGTGGCCAGAGTGCTTAGTTGGAGTGAAGATGTTCCCCCAAGTACTAAGAGGATAGATAAAACCATTACCTCTTTGTCCCTACTTGAGGATGATGAGGGGAAATGGAAAACCTAAAGACAGACCAAAGTCTCAAGGAAACTTAAGGAGGAGAAGGAGCTAAAGTTGGATGTGGGAAATTTGGGGGAAAAAATAGAAGAATGAAGTAGATGGCAAGGGAGATGGCTAGTGGTAGGGAACTAACTCTGGAATCTAAGACCAATGGTAGAAGATGATTATTCCATCATGGAATATGTGGGGGTTGAATAGCCCTCAAAAATAGTTTTCTCTAAAGTAGCAACTATCTAACATGAAAGTTGATATCCTCCTGATCTAGGAAGTTAAAATGACCATGTCCAATCTAGTTATATCTGGCTAGGGGCCATTTTTTTCTACAGTGAGGCAAAGGAAACATCAAGAGGTGTGGCTACCTTCTCAAACCAAATTGTAGATAAAGAGAACTATATACATTGTTCTAAAAATTACCTTATTACTAAACATAGGAAAGATGATAAGATCTAGAATGACATTAATGTGTATGCCCCTAACTCAATGATGGATGGGCAGAGGCACAAGAAAATAACAAAACACAAAACATAATGTGTTGCAGTACAATAAAAATATATTGTATTCTATTCACTGTGATTTCAAATGAATACATGGTGCCTTTTTATAGGCAAGTGTATAATATTCTTGAGAAATCTAGCATTAGCCAACAAGACAAAATATCTACAAATTTTTGGCAAATACTACAACTGACTCAACCTAAACTTAAACCTAATAATCTAGAAACATGTAATGATGAATGACTAATTCTAAGTAGAAATTACTATTCTAACACTCCTCCCTAATTTCTACTATCAAATTTTGTTACATACAAATTCCAATGTGCCATGTAATCTTCATATCTATTAATGCATGAATAGTGTCTTCCAAGGTTGCGGCCTTTAATTTCTACAAACATTTTTTCAACAATTGGCTGAAATTTCCTCTTTTCACTAGATCCACTCATAATCTTGCCTCATCTATCACAAATGTTTATAACCTTTTGCCTCTTTGATGCCTTTCTCTAATCTGTTTCCAATGTTGTTGCATTTCTTCTTATACTTGAACATTTGTACCTAAATAAACCTTTGATTATTCCTACAATTCTTTGCCAATTTGATCCATAGCTCCATCCATAATCCATTTTGGTGCAACCTTCCATAAAATATTCATTGCACTCTTTATTCCAACGTGTCTTATCACAATGATTTTTCAAGCCACAAATATTATAGGGATGTATATACCAACATCTATCCTTTGTATGCCCTTTCCTATTATAGTGTGAACATTGCACAATCTTTATGCTTTCAATTGATTCTCTTGAACCTTTATTCATCTTTCCACTGCCTGCATCATATCCAAGACCTACATATTTTGGCTTGACTGTAGTCTCAATCAGATTCCTTAATCCTTGTTCATCCTTTTCTAAACCTTTACCTTTGAAACCCATTATTTCTATAATCTTCAAACCAACACTATTAATATCATAACAAACAAAATTTACAAGCTTGTTGTCATTTTCTTTCTTACACTTTTCATCATAAATACTTTCAGCTTTAGTAAAATCACATTTCTTAATTGTATAATCACTCAAATAATTTGTGTCACATGATACATCAGATACAAATGGTTTCACATTGAAACATTCTTTCTCTTGTTTCAAAGTAGAAAATTCCTTCTTTAACATATTTTTTTCTCTTCCAATTTCTTCACATTTTCTTCTAAAACTTTTTTCTTTTTCTTAGTGTCATCAAAAAAATTTAACTTTTCTTCTAATTCTTTATTTTTCTCTCTAAGCTTGCATGTTTCCTTCACCTACCAATTATGTACTTCTTCCACATATTTTAGCCTATCCTTTAGCTCTTTAATTGCCTCTATATGGACACTAATTTCATTTAATAATTTAGACTTTTCTTCTCCCATTTCATTTCTTACTTTCTCCAATTCCTTTGGCAAAATATATTTTTCACACAATAATCTTGAATTTTCTTTCTTCACCATCACTAATTCTTCTTCTAACTTATTTGTCTTCTCTTTTTTACTCTACGAACTTTTCCCATTAAAATAAAAGAGATTAAACACACTTTATCCTTTTTCAACAACTCACTATTCTATCCTTTCAAGATTTCTTTATGAACTTCTTCAAAGCTTTTGTCACAAATAAATATTTACCCCTTTTAGCAATTACCACATGAAACTTCATTCATTCATTTTTTGCAAACTAGTATAATAATGCATCTAAAAAAAATCAAGTTATGCATTTTCCTCTTCATAGAATTATAACTTTAAACAACCATTCATTTTCAATGTTATCTACAATTTCATTTGCTATCTTAACTTCTCAACACGAAACATGAACAAAGCTTCACACAAGCTCAAATCTTACCAACATTTTTAGCCATTGACTTTTCAGTCTTCAACTTTCCAAGCTTTTGATCCTTGTGCTCTAAAAAATTTATCTTTCCATGATCTTTAACCTTGGGCTCTGATACCAATCTAATGGATGGGCAGAGGCACAAGAAAATAACAAAATACCAAACACAATGTGTTGTGGTACAATAAAAATATATTGAATTCTATTCACCATGATTTCAAATGAATACATAGTGCTTTTTTATAGGCAAGTGTACAATATTCTAGAGAAATCTAGCATTAGCTGACAAGACAAAATATCTACAATTTTTTGGAAAATACTACAGCGGGCTCAACCTAAACTTAAACCTAATAATCTAGAAACATCTAATGATGAACGATTAATTATAAGTAGAAATTATTATTTCTAACACTCAAGACAAGGAAAAGGTCATCTCTAGGAGGAATTATCTTTTTTCCTTTCCCATAACAAGAATACTTTTTGTATGGGAGATTTCAACTCCCTACTATACCCCTTAAAGAAAGTTGGAGGAGTGGCAGATTTTATAGATAGTATGAAGGATCTAGCTAAGTTCATAAATAAAAATGACTTGATGGACATGAAGATTTATGGTGTCAAGTTTACCTGGTCAAAAAATAGGAAGGGGGCTAATCGCATCCAAGTCAAACTAGATAGACTTATGGTCCTGGCTAGCTAGGAGGGTTTGACTTCTTCTTCTCTCATGGGATTACCCAAGATGGCCTCAGATCATGCCCCTATCATTTTGATTGGAAAGAGGAGATGCAGAGGGGCCCAAGACTATTTAGATATGAAATAATGTGGCAATCTCATCCTGACTTTTGTGCTCGAGTGGCAGAGTGGTGGGGGATAAGAGTTGAAGGAACTGTAATGTTCAGACTCTCCTCCAAACTGGATAATATTAGAAGGAATGTCTAACCTCTATAAAAAAGGTAATTTGGTGATATCTTTAAGATAAAGAAGGAGGTGGAAAGGAAGTTAGAGGATCTCTAGAAAATGATGGGGGAGGGATTGGCCTCAGAAGACATGATTTTGGAAGAGGAAAACTATAGGAGAGCATGGAAAGATATGATGATTAGAGACGAGATCTTCTGAAAGAAAAGATTGAGGGTTTTATGGATCAAGCTAGGAAATAGAAATACTGCATTTTTCCATAGATCGGCCTCCATCCATAAAAGGAGAAACACCATAGATATTGTGAGAGATGATAATAATGCAAAGCTAACAAAATGGAAGAGATTGGTAGCTGGGCTAGTACATATTTCAAAAACTCTTTTAAGGAGCATAGAACTATCAATGAGGAGGATTGATTATGGCTCATTAATTCCATGCCCATAGTGATTTTGGTAGAGGAGAATGAGGAACTAACAGAGCTAGTCACTAAAGAGGAAGTTTGTAAAGTTGTTTTCTCCATGAAAGCCTATAAGTCCCCGAGCCCTAATGGTTTCTCCCCAAAATTTTTCCAACATTTCTAGGAGATGATTAGACTAATTTTTTTGGGTTGCACGTGATTTCTTGAGAACTGGGAAGCTTCTGAAGTAACCTAATAAAATGCTTATTGTTTTGATCCCCAAAGTGAAGGACCGAGGGGCTCTCTCTAATTTTAGATCAATTAGTCTATGCAACACTACTTACAAGATCTTTTCTAAGATAATGGTGAATAGATTAAAGTCATTGTTGAACAAATTTATTGGGAAAACACTGATTGGGTTTGTCCTAGGTCGTCAAATCCTTGATGCTACTATAACTACTCATCAGGTGTTTCATTCAATGGAGATGAGTGGTAATCCTAGTATGGCTTTGAATTTAGATATGTCAAAAGCTTATGATAGGATCAGCTGGACTTTTTTGTATGAAATCATGGAAAATTTTGGTTTTAGCGAGGGAGTTATAGAATTGGTTAAATTGATGATAGAGACTATCAATTAATCAGTGTTGGTGAATGGATCACCTTGGAGAAACTTCAGTGGGGAGAGAGGTCTAAGACAGGAGGGCCTATTTCTTCTTCTATAAATGGTTTTTGAAGTGATGGGAAGAGTGTTCTTGAGAAAGATGGAGGAAGGGGAGATAAAAGGTATTAAACTTGCTACCTCACTACCCATGGAGGTTATCCATTAGTTCATGGATGACACTTTCCTAAGTGGGGACTCCTTAGTGGTAGAAGAAAAAGTTTGAAAATCTATCCTAGAGATATATGTTGTCTATTGGTGTAATTAAATATTCACTAATTACTCTTACTTAAGCTTACTTAGGATAATGCATTGCATAGTAGTTTGTGATTGAGACACTTAGGAGTTTTCACCTCAATTAAACACATGATGTAGGAGAATTCTACTCTAGATAGTCCTAATTTTTATCACATTATCATCCTCATCATCACACATACTTCATTACATAATAGAGGACGATTCACCTTTGGTGGACATGTGATTCCCATTTGTGTGGGTGATAGCTTATCTTCTCCTTATCATTGTTTCTTATCACCTCTTGTCTATAAGGAGGCCCATTATGTACATTTCAAATCAATCCATTGGATGTCAATCAAGTCCATTATCAATAATAGCATTCTTGCATCTTCATGCAATTGTCTTGCCAATCTCTTGTGGAAGTTATCTTGCTCTTTCATTTGATCCTGGGGGTGTTGTAGAGACACCTAAAACTCTAACATGGTATCAGAGTTCTCATGGTGTGAAGATCTCTTCTCAAGAAGTGCAATATTGGCTTGACTTATTGTTGGTTCAGCATTGGCAATTTGGACATAACAATTTGGAGGAGATTTTGGGAGTCATATTTTATGACCTTCTATTGCATGCAAAAATTGGAGCTTGCTGGTGCAAATCAGAGGTTTGCATAGTATAGAGGAGGTCCAAAAACCCCTAAATGGAATTTTGTTTCATCCAAATCAGAAATCTAAGGCCAAATCTATAGTCATTTGATTTTTGAAGGTGCAATGGCGGCAATTCAGAAAAATAAATTTCAAAGGCATTATTCAAATAGTGATATTTTCCTCGTATGGACTCCTTTTCTAAGCAATTTTTTTTTTGTTTTGGGGTAGAATCTCATTATCTACACAATGGTGTAGGTGATTTTTGATCTCTATCTTTGAATTTTTAAAAATTACAAATCCCATTTTTTGCAACTTTCAAGGCTCTATTTTTGCACATTTAGTAACATTTTCAAGTGCAATTTTTTGAAAGTGTAATTTTTTTTGCGAATACTTGGATTTCAATTTTCTTAATTGAATAATTAATTTGAAGGATTTATTATTTGATTTTAGTCATTCTTTGATTCATTATGAATTTTTCAAAAGTTCCATTACTCACTCCATATAACTATCGTAAATGGAAACAGGCAATTTCTAATCAATTTATGAGTAATAGATTGCTTAGAATTAGATAGGATCTAGAACTAGCTATAGGTGTTATAAAAAGAAGGAAATGGTTTGATAGAAGGGATAAAGCACTTGTCTCTCTTAGATCTACCATTTCCAATGATTTTCTATATTGTATTGCATCCTACACACATCCTCATGATGCCTCGACTACATTGGAAGGAATCTTTGGTAAATTTGATAGAATAAGAAAATTCAAATTGAAGAATGAGCTTATAGGTCTAAGTTCATGTGATTTTGACAATATTCAAGACTTTTTCTCTAAGTTCAATTCCATTAGATTGGAGCTTTCTAATAGTGGAATTACTAAAGATGATGAGCAATTGACATTATCAATTCTTTCCAAGCTATATCTTGAATATTAAATCTTTGTTTCCACATTCTATGCTACTATGGATGCTCTTGGTAGTGCATACAAAATTCCTTCTCTTGATGAATTTGTAGGTCAACTCACAAGGGAACAAGAAAAGTTAGCACACATGGGTCAATTGAAGCCTTTAAAGCATCAAGAATTGGTTGCAAATGACTCCTCTCCAAAGGCTCCCAAAGAAAAGGGAAACAAACAAGACAACGATCCTAAGCAACATGAAAAAGGTGATGACTCTCCTTCACAACATAATATTGAATCCAAGTCCTCTTCAAGAGAGGAATCATGTAGAAGAAAGAGAGATAAATGTGCTTATTGTAAAAAGTTAGGACATGATGAGCATAAATGTTTCTATAAGAAGATTGATGAGCTCACTCACATTCTTCAAAAGAAAAATATCTAATTGCCCTCATCAGTATCTTCTCCTTCTTCTCAATATCATGTAGTTGCTACATCTACATCATCATATAGAGGCAAAGGACAAGCACTCATTGCTTCCATACATCCGAAGCAAGGTAAATGGCTTCTAGATTTAGGTGCATTACATCACATGGCATCTTCTATGGATATGTTTTCTTCTATTGAGCCTTGTACTTCTCCACCTATATTGATGGGTAATAATACATAGATGAAGGTTTTTGGGAAAGGTTATATTCCTATGGGAGAGGTTACATTTAATGATGTTCTTTGTGTACCATCCTTGACCATTAATCTCCTTTCCATTTACGAAATTCCTCATGGGGCACAAAGTAAAACTATTGAGTTCACTCCTGATTATGTCTATATTAGGGACATGGAGACTAGAGATGTCATACATATGGGAGTTTTTGATCATACATCACACTTGTATTCTTTTGCACATTTTGTTGATAATGATGATGATATTCACAATGTACCTAATCCTTTATCAAGGCTGAATAATTCATGTGAGGAGAACATTGGACACTTGAATCATTTTTTTCTTGAGACAAGTGTTGAACTTCCTACTCCTCCGCCTCCTACTTCTTTAGACATGAGTTCTACTATTTAGTATGATGATCTTTATGCTTCATATCTTGCAGTGTGGGATGAATTCCTGGATGCTCTTTCAGATGAGTTTCATAATGCAGATTTGGTTAGAGGTTTCTCTTTGAGATACTTCTTCACCTTCTTTGGATATTGGATTTCCTAACTCTTCATGTTCTCTTGGTTTTCCACATCTCATAGGTTATCTTGGTGGTGTGATAGAATCTTTGAGCTTGGAGACACCTATTTAGTCTTTAAAGATGCATACATGGAGACCTTCTTTCTCCTTCACTTTTTACATGGAGTGGCTTCATCATTTGATGTATTTATCTCTTCCTAAGGGGAGAGATGTTTCTTGTAGGCATTGGATTATGTTTTCATTGTAGGTAATCTTCATCTACATTGGAGCTTCTTCATTATGGGGGGGGCTATCATGTCTCCTTATTTCCTTCCTATGGGGAGGGTCATTCTTTGTATATCCATGATGTATGAAATTTTGGAGAGGTCTTAAGTACTCCATCTATCCATGCATCTTGTTTTCATCTCTCTTTTTGGAGGATGGTTTTTCTCATGAAGTTTTCACTCTTTCTCCACTTTATAAGAGATTACATTTCATGTATTTCTTTGCATATTGTACATGGGTACCTAAAATGGCCTAGTAGCAAGGACCCATCTTGTATTGTGAGTTTAAGTGCATTCCCCTAAGTTGCACTTAAGGCAGGGTGTTTGTGTAATTAAATGTTCACTAATTACACTTACTTGAGCTTACTTAGGATAATACAGTGCATAGTAGTTTGTGATTGAGATACTTAGGAGTTTGCACCTCAATTAAACAAATGGTGAAGGAGAATTCCACTCTAGGTGGTCATAGTTGTTATCTCATTCCACCTTTAGTGTACTTATCACATTATCATCCTCGTCATCACACATACTTCGTTGCATAATAGAGGATGATCTACCTTTGATGGACATGTGATTCCACCTTGTGTGGGTTATAGCTTATCTTCTCCTTATCCTTGTCTCTTCTTGCCTCTCCTATATAAGGAGTCTTATTATGTACATTTCAAATCAATCCATCAGATGTGAATCAAGTCCATTATCAATAATAACATTCCTGCATCTTCATGCAATTGTCTTGCCAATCTCTTGTGGAATTTATCTTGCTCTTTCATTTGATCCTGGGGGTGTTGTAGAGTCACCTAAAACTCTAACAAATATGGGACAAAAAATTAATTTGGATAAAATTAAGGTGTTTTTCTTTAAAACTATACTAGATATCCAGAGGAGGATCATAAATATCTTGGGTGGCAATGTTGCCTCGCTCCCTGATACATCTTGGGGCTTCCTTTGATTGTGAAAGAAGTAAGCAATAATTTTTGGAATACCATTCTGGAAAAGATGCAAAAGAAGTTGATTGAGTGGAAAGGTAAAACTTTGAGCAGTGTGGGTAAGCTATATATTTTGACTTCATCTCTTCAAGGAATCCCATTTTACTTCCTCTTCTTGTTCAAAAGCACCTAGACTATGGTGGAAAAATTGAAGAAAATCCAAAGAAATTTCCTTTGGTCAGGGGAGGAGAGAAGAATAGATTAAGCCTAGTGGGTTGGAAAATGGTTTGTAGACCTAAAAGTGGAGGAGGTTTAGGAATTAGAAGGATTTCTAATTTAAATAATGTTCTTCTTACTAAGGTGAGGTGGAAAATGATGAAGGATGAGGCTAATTGGTGTAATATTTTAAAAGTTAGGTATCTAAGGAATTTAAATTTTACTTATTGCATTTGGAGAAATGACCTCCAATTGGGATCAAATATTTGGGGTAATATACTTGAAAATAGAAGTTTACTTAGGGAAGGAGTGAGGTGGCTGGTGAGAAATGGCACTTAGGTTAATTTTTGGGAGGATACTTGGTTGGTTGACAAACCTCTAGTCAGAACAAAGTTTAGGTTCCTCTGGGATCACCTCTAGGGGTAGGTGGGGATTTTTCATGAGCCCAAATTTAAGGATATATGAATATTCGAGTAACATATTATACAATAATAATATTATAATCCATTATAATAGTGATATATTTGATAATATAAAACAATATATAAGATTATAGCATAATTGTAATGTAAAATATTATATTAAATAACAATAAGTAATTTGATTATAAATGATATCAAACACTAATAATAATTTTATAACGCACCTACATTATAATATAATTGAGCATTACATATTATTATAAATAATATAGCAAGAAATATACTACGTAATAGTATTATGAATAATGATATTACTAATATAATATGTGTGTGTGTGTGTGTGTGTGTGTGTGTGTGTGTTATGTTATAATTACATTATAAATCTATAGCTGATAGTATATCTAACTATTATCACATTGATAACTAAGGGTAATGAATTGATTAACTAATTTAATATAACAATGTACTATATTATGATCTAATAATATAGTTAATATAATCAGTTAACATTAAGAGATCATTATACTAATAACTATTAGACAAAATAATTGTCAAGGAGGGGTGCCCGTTGCTTAAAGAAAGGATTCATCATTATTAATAGGTGTATTCTTGTAAGAATGATTGTGAATCTATCACATCATTTGTAGATTATTCATCGACCTCCAATATAATATTAAATGAGTTGGTATTTGAAATCAAACAAGTCGACATTTCGTTGATTAGAATGATTCTTCAATATTACGTAATTATATTAAATATATTAATATCATGCCATTGTATATATGTATATATTACCCTATTCTTATATCATACTTTAAAAGGGAATCCTATAATTGGATAAAATATAATAATAGTTCATACGCTATTATTGATTGTTCACAAAAGAAATAATATTGATAAATACTTATGATCTATTTATTTTACTTAATCATTTGTATTATTCATAGTAATAATATAAATTATTATTATTCATAATAGTACGATTAGGATATAAGAATAAATAAATGTTACAATTACATTATAAACAATGAAATAATAACATATCTAGATATTATCACATTTGAATATATATAATGTTACTTGATTTATAAAATAATCAATATAATATTATATAAATTAATGATACAAGAGTTAATATAAATGATAATACAATCAAATATGTTATAATAACATATAATATAAGTAAATATATATGATAACCATCATATTTAAATAACAGATAAATATAAATATATATATATATATATATATATTTTAATATAACTATGAATTAGTTAACACCTAAGGATGTGACTGTTGGCCAATACCGACCAGCACATATAAAGAAATCCAATCAAATGTTATATTGGGGGAAGAAGGAAGGAATGGAATGGATTACATCTCTAACAAATTACTGAAGCAATAACAATGAAGATGCATGGACCAAATACGGAGGACAAAAAACATAATAGAAACTAAAGGGACGGAATATATATTCAATTTCTCTCATTTGTAGACTTATGGGGTGAACTGAGAAAGCATGGTTGCTGACAGAACCTTCCAGTTACCAATGCAGGAATTGCAATAGCATATATCAGACACAACGTAATTGTTGAGCACATATTTATCTCTTTATTAGTGATGGCTTGAAGCATTGCAGATTGCATACATAATAAGTTATATCAGAGAAAACATGGCAAAAGATATAAATAAAGAAAAGAAAAGTAGCAAAAATGAATGACCCTAAAAAGGGGTCATTACAATTGGTATCAGAGCCTGGATCTGGCCATCCTGTGAAGTTAGTAAATTAATAATAAAGTGATGAAGAATAATCAGGTAAAAAGAAACGTATGGGGATCTATAAAAAATCAATTAGATATTTGACTGTCGTCGAATGTTTTGAGTTTATAGAATAAGGGAATGAAACAATCAAGGCACGATTCAGCTGCAGATTTAAATAATAGGAGGTTCTGAGAACTGATAGTCACAGACCCTAGTAATAATATATAGGGAAAAAGATGCATCTAATGTTGATGGCTTCATCATTGGGTTCTGTGGTGCAAATGGTTGTTGTTGAAGACCCCTCTAGTTCCTTCAATAAAACCTAAACAGCTTGAAGGTAGATCCCAGGCAAAGATCATGAAAGAGTAATTGGAAAAAACTACAAAAATCAAAAGTCAAGGTAATTGGGAAAAGGCAGTAAAAGTTTGATTTCCAACAGAACCCTCGAGTGTCCTAATAATGTAAAAATATAACACAAATTTAAACAAAGATGCCAGAAGATATTACATGATAGCAGATTCTACTATCAGCGGATTGATTGCACTTTATTTTAAAGGAAGAGTATTGGATTTCTGACTGAACTGCTGCCCTGAAATGATTGCCTCATTAAGAATTCATGTTACTTGACTTGCGAATCTAGTGATGGCATTGAATTGACCAAAGCTTTGACATTATCAACCCAATATGCATTCACTTCCAAACACATCTTGATAATGATTTATTGTTAGCTATGACAAAATTATGCAAAGTGTGGAGGGCACTCTTGGCAAGAAACAATGCAAATGTATTTCAATTTCTAAATATGAAAAAAAATGAGTGAATCCACAAATTGGGACTTGTCACTGCACCCAAAGAAGATATGTTTCTTCATATTGTTATAGTGACAAATAAATAAGTTTAAGTCAACTTTTGATCTAGATGCATTAACACAGATACATCACGTCAGTGGAGATTAGACTAGGGTAAACGATAAAATATTTCCCTCCTATGAGTACTGTGCAGACTCTTAATGAATGTGAAAAGATAGCAAATACATAAATGGGTGAAAGGATAAATATGTCTTCTTTTACTTTCCCAAGGCTAGAGATAAACTTACAAATAAGAAATCAAAGAAGGAAAAATGAAAAGTCTCTTACCATTAACTGCGGCATCAGCAAGCTTGAATATGAGTTGGTAGTCGTGTTAGTTTAACCAAAGTTGATACCATCATCATAGAGGAATAACAACACCATGTCAACAATTATGTAGAGGAACAGGAAAGAAGTAGGGCATCGCCATTAGTTGGACAGACCCACATATCAAATGCATTAGGCCCAATCGAGTGTTAAAAAGGATTACGGTCAAGTCAAAGCAATACTATTTGACTGAATATACATTAAACAAACTTCCAAGTAGATAAGGTATGGGTGTACCCAAAGATGGGTCCCTCTCACATTGTGACCCCTGAATTGAGCGTTGGATGAACATAATATTTATGTAGAACTCCACTATATAATTAGATGGGCATGCTACTATGTGTTAGTTTGGAAATTCATAATCAAACCCAAGTGAACAGATTAATACCTATTATTGGATAGTGAACCACGTGTGTATTACAAAGAAATAAGTGGAACAAATCAAGTGAGTGTTTGAAAAGAGAAAGAATGTCAGTACTGATATTTAGGGACATTAGAATAAAATTTAAAAAATGATCTTATATAGTGCTCTGGAAGATGCGTACATGCCAGAATTCATCCACGTGTATTGTATGAGATAAAGATGTTACTTTAAGGAGAGTAACGATGGACAAATAAAAATAATTTTACACCCAATGAGAAAGAGATATTTGGAAATGCAAGTACGTAGATGGAAAGAGAATTTAGTCAAACATATTTAAATGCACTCCATGTGATGACATCAGATCAACATCAAATAAGGAACTTTAGTGTGCAAAGTGAATATGAATATTACTCCATAATCATTGCTTCAACCTTGATGGTAATGAGAGAATTCTATTTAATAACTTGATATTATATATCAAATGGTATAAGCAAGACTATATGGAGGCAATTCATGATTTGATACATATGAGATAAGTATTTGCTTGAATATGAGAGGCAAATTATTACGAAATTCCACATCATCACCCTATCACACAAGGCATGAGGTAAGTTATATATTTGCTTTATATTTTTATTTTGAAAAAAAGTTATTAATATGAAATGTTGCAATGAAGTTTAACACAAGGAAATACACAAAAGGAAAGATTCTATTAAGACATGCATCTTTGAAGTAAGTATATTTCCATTTTAAGATTATTTTATTTATATGAAAATGATGAAATACAAAAAAAAAATTCATAATGCAATAAGAATCAAATTTCACTAAAGACTCTTAGGGAAGAATCATTGAAGATTTAGCAAGCTTGCAAAACTACTATCCCTAGGGGTTGAGGGAAAGGATTAAACTAAAGGAAGACCTTAAGTGGATATGAAGATTAATTCATTACCACTTCAACTCATCAAGGTAATGAGGTAAGGTATGTATTTTGTGCATATTTTGTTATGAAATAATTGATAGTTTCTTTCTTATTACTGACACATTCATTATTATGAAGAATGTTGAATAGTCTATCAATGATTCTAGTTACAATGAAATGAAACCAATATATATATGAAAAATGAAATATAAATAAATACTTCATATGAAAAAATAAAATGAAAAAATATATATGAAAAATGAAGAATGAAATATAATATTGAATTAAGGGATAGAGAGTGTAGTTGATTTTGCATAAACAAGACCATCCTAGTATTCTAATAACAATAGATAATGGAAAAAGAAAGAATTTAACCAATTATGATAGAAGGGAAAGTCATGTGATTAGATAGTACATAGGGATCTATTTTCTCATCCACATCATGATCTCTTAAGATATGGAGTGGGTGGAGGGAGAGGCGGAGTAAATTCAAGCACATGACGGATATCCTCCAGGGAACTGCTTGTAGCTTGTTTCACGTGCCCTTTGCACCATCAATCTAACATCTCAAGATGATCATAATAAGGAGAGAGAAAGATTCCTATTCATTAGATTAATATTCATTTTCTCATCCACATTATGATATCTTAAGATAGGGAGTGGGTGGAGGGAGAGGTGGAGTAAATTTGAGCACCTAACGGATATCCTCTAGGGAACCGCTTGTAGCTTGTTTCACGTGCCCTTTGCACCGTCAATCTACCATCTTGAGATGATCATAATAAGGAGAGAGAAATATTCCTGTGTCAAATAATTATGTTCATTAGATTAATCTTCCCAACTACATTATGATATCCTAAGGTAGGGAGTGGGTGGAGGGAGAGGCGGAGTAAATTCGAACACATGACGAATATCCTCCAAGGAACCACTTGTAGCTTGTTTCATGCGCAAATTGCATCGTAAATCTACCATCTCAAGATGATCATAATAAGAAGGGAAGGAATCATCACAAGACTCATCTTTCTTTAGAGCTATTATATACTAATAATTATTTGTGTTTGCAGGATCCATGACCAAAAGGAGTATTGGGGAAGTATATTTTTCATTCCTTACTCTACTTCATTGTGAAAATCAGCAAGGAGTGTATGATGTGTCTACATCGTGTATGCTTTGTGCCTTCATGCATCATGTGTCTACATCATGTATACTTCATGTCTTCATGCATTAATGTGTCTTCTTCGTGTATGCTTTGTGTCTGCAAGCACTCAAATATTTACTTCATGCATTATGACATTAACTACATGCATACCTTATGTATTCTTTCATTCCAGTGTATAACTTGTATATTGAATTCACAATAAAGGTTTAGTGTAAACAATCATTGCTTGAGGACAAGCAATTTGTGGAAGGGCAGACTTGTCATCAGCCCAAATTTAAGGATATATGAATATTCGAGTAACATATTATACAATAATAATAATTAAGAGTAATAATATTATAATCCATTATAATAGTGATATATTTGATAATATAAAACAATATATAAGATTATAGCATAATTGCAATGTAAAATATTATATTAAATAACAATAAGTAATTTGATTATAAATGATATCAAACACTAATAATAATTTTATAACACACCTACATTATAATATAATTGAGCATTACATATTATTATAAATAATATAGCAAGAAATATACTACGTAATAGTATTATGAATAATGATATTACTGATATAATATATGTGTTATATGTTATTATTACATTATAATCTATAGCTGATAGTATATCTAACTATTATCAAATTGATAACTAAGGGTAATGAATTGATTAACTAATTTAATATAACAATGTACTATATTATGATCTAATAATATAGTTAATATAATCAGTTAACATTAAGAGATCATTATACTAATAGCTATTAGACAAAATAATTTTCAAGGAGAGGTGCGCATTGCTTAAAGAAAAGATTCATCATTATTAATAGGTGTATTCTTGTAAGAATGATTGTGAATTTATCACATCATTTGTAGATTATTCATCGACCTCCAATATAATATTAAATGAGTTGGTATTTGAAATCAAACAAGTCGACATTTCGTTGATTAGAATGATTCTTCAATATTACGTAATTATATTAAATATATTAATATCATGCCATTGTATATACGTATATATTACCCTATTCTTATATCATACTTTAAAAGGGAATCCTATAATTGGATAAAATATAATAATAGTTCATACGCTATTATTGATTGTTCACAAAAGAAATAATATTGATAAATACTTATGATCTATTTATTTTACTTAATCATTTGTATTATTCATAGTAATAATATAAATTATTATTGTTCATAATAGTAAGATTGGGATATAAGAATAAATAAATGTTACAATTACATTATAAACAATGAAATAATAACATATCTAGATATTATCACATTTGAATATATATAATGTTACTTGATTTATAAAATAATCAATATAATATTATATAAATTAATGATACAAGAGTTAATATAAATGATAATACGATCAAATATGTTATAATAACATATAATATAAGTAAATATATATAATAACCATCATATTTAAATAACATATAAATATATATATATTTTAAAATATAACTATGAATTAGTTAACACCTAAGGATGTGACTGTTGGCCAATACCAACCAGCACATATAAAGAAATCCAACCAAATGTTATATGGGGGGAAGAAGGAAGGAATGGAATGGATTACATCTCTAACAAATTACTGAAGCAATAACAATGAAGATGCATGGACCAAATACAGAGGAAAAAGAACATAATAGAAATTAAAGGGACAGAATATATATTCAATTTCTCTCGTTTGTAGACTTATGGGGTGAACTGAGAAAGCATGGTTGCTGACACAACCTTCCAGTTACCAGTATAGGAATTGCAATAGCATATATCAGACACAACATAATTGTTGAGCACATATTTATCTCTTTATTAGTGATGGCTTGAAGCATTGCAAATTGCACACATAATAAGTTATATCAGAGAAAACATGGCAAAAGATATAAATAAAGAAAAGAAAAGTAGCAAAAATGAATGACCCTAAAAAGGGGTCATTACAGGATTAAGGTGTAAGTTTTATTGGTCCAGGAAGGAAGTGGAAAATGTGAGAATTGTAATAGAACTTCTTAGATGGTGAGAAACTAATCGAGGAGTTAAATGGGTTCATCAAAGGCCACAAAATCCTGGGAGTGGATAAAAATGATACCTTTATTTGGAAGGTGACCATGACGGGGGATTTTATGGTTAGTTATGCCTATAAATTAATTTTTGAAAAGGAATTAGAGCCCAAATATTGGGGGAAAATCTAGTTTATCCATTTGATCCAAAGGTTAGTATTTTCTGGTGGACCTCCATATATGGGAAGATTCTTACCATTTATAATCTAAGAAAAAGTGAATTCCAATTACCTAATCGATGCTAACTTTTTAAGAGTGGAAGAGAATATTCCTCATCTATTCCTAGAGTGAAACTATGCTACTAACATATAGGGGAGGTTGCTACAGAAGTTGGATATAGTTTGGGTGTCTAAAAATGAGATTGACCAATTTGTTGAGAGTTGGCAATGCCTATTCATCCACCCCCTCCTTATCCAAATGTGAAAGGTTAATCACCCCCATTTTTTCTGGGGCATTTGGAAGGAGGTAAATAATAGGGCTTTCAAGAATTAAGAGAAAGGTGAGGAGATTGTTATAGATATTATATGCAAGCTTTTGGTGGAAAATCTGAAGAGCTACAAGTGAAGGAAACTAGCAATCCCCCTAATCAGATGGAACAAAGGATAGCTAGATATAGGAATCTTGAAGAAGGGTTCATGGAGATTGATAATTGCAAGAAACTTGCTAGGAAAAGGACCAGATGGAGACCCCCTAGGGAGAATTGGGTTAAACTTAAGTTTGATGGAGCTGCAAGGATGGAGGGATCGGCTGAAGGGGGTATAGTTAGAGACAATGAGAGTAGAATTCTTATGGCCTATGATGGATACTTAGGGAAAGTCTCAAATAATATTGTGAAAGTAATGGCTCTGTTCTAGGGTTTGAAAATGGTTATCTATGTAGGATGGGAGAATGTGGAGATAGAATGAAACTCAAAAATTATAATTAAAACTATGAAAGGCACCATGAATGAAGGTTGGGAAATCAAAAGGATTGTTGAAGATATCAAGAATTTATTAATCATCTTGAATAGATTTGAGTTGCACCATATTTATTGGGAGAGAAATGAGGTGGCATATGAGATGGTGATGCTAAGACTAAACATGCAAGGTCTATGGTACTAGAGAGAATTTAGAGTCTTACCAAACTTGGTAAAATCTGTAGTGGACAAAGACATTAAATCATGACTAAGTTTAGTTGGGAGAATTTTTTGATTAATAATGACAACTTTTTGTTGAGTGGGCTAATGAGGTGGGGTTAGTATGGACAGATGGCAAGGTATGACGAAAGGTGTACTTGTGATTATAATTTTGCATGGTTTGAAATGGAAAGGATATCAAAGTATGATACGGGTGTATTTTAATGATTTTTTTATACATGTCCTTGTACTTGGTGCAGAGTAAAAGTTCAAATTTTAGAAGGTTTGGGTTTATTGGGAATGATGGAAAAGATTGGATTTGGGGCAACGATAGTAGATACATGACAACAAAACCAAGATGTGGTGCTACCATTCATAACAATAAAGGCCTTTATGAATGCTTAAAGCCACCCATTTTTTCACCTACGTGTGACTGCATTATTAGTAATTGCGCCTAGTTTTTTATAAAAGGGAGTAGTTTGGTGAAATTTTTTGAGATGGGTGGTGATCTTCTACACATTGATCCTTCAATGATCAAGGATACTGCCTATAAACTGTTGGTTTGGTATATGCTTAAAAAGGGAGGGTTTATCCCATTCATGGAGGTGCTAAATGGATATGATGGAAGTTGTTCTCTACAATTCATTAACTCTTGGGAGGATAGAAAGGTTATTGTTAATGGTATTTTATTCCATATTTCTAAGGAAATTATCTCTTTGGCAATAGTTCTTGTGATGACGGGGACAAAGTGGAAAAAGGTGACTAGGGTGGTTGATGAAGTGAGCGTAAATCATTTCTTTCTAGAGGGTGAAGAACCCATTTATCATAAGGGAGGGTTTATGAGGGAGAAGCTTTCAAACCTTTGGAACAAAGTTTGTCTAGTGTTGATGAAGTACTTAACACTTGAAGGGAGGTATGGTGTTTGCTACTATTATCATTTTCCTCTTCTAAACCATTTTCATCACCATGATCACATTTCTATTCCATTTTTTCTACTACATGATTTGGTTGATACAGTTGTCGATGTTAAAGAAAAAATGAGGAAGGGGGTAAATTATACTATTCTCCATCAAGGGTTGATTTTCCACCTATATCAATCTCACCTAACTTTGCTACCCCCCAGGATTGTCATGATCAATATTCCTGCTCTCCCTAACCCCTACCCCCACCAAATCCCACTGAGAATTATGGGTCCTAGAGCCCCTATCCCACAACCTTCTCCTAGTTAGTCCCTATAGAGAGGGAGATTTCCCCCTAGTAAAAAAGTGAAGTCAGAGAAAGGTAAAGAGAAAGAGCTAGAGGACTCTAAGGATGAGCAGAGAGGTGGTAGGAGGAGGTCTAGCAAAATTGCAAAATCCAATGCTAAAAGGAAGTTGAGGTCTGGGGCCTCATAGGAGGAGGATTTGTATTCAAAGAAGATGACCCACCCTAAACAAAGATTAAAATATAAGACTTCTAATTATGGTGGTGGGAATATGGAGGAGGAGGTGGAGCTCTTGGACTACTCAATTTCTAGCTCTAGAGGTGTGACTAAAGGTGGGAAAGAGATTATTCATGTTTCAGCTTCCATTTTGATGGGGTGTGTGGACCTCACATAGGATAAATTCCCAAACATGGAGGAAAAATCACCCTCCCCTATGATAGTGTCTTCACTGGCTAGGGTTAAACCAATGATAATGTTATCTCTAACCCTCCAGCTTTGTAGGAAGTTGCTAAGGATTTGGTGGATGGTAATCAGCATGGAAAGTAAGAGGTCCTTGAGGAGGCTCAGAAACTAGTTGACAAAGAGTTGTGGAAAGAGTGTATTCCTTGGAGGAAAGAATGAGACTACTGGCTAAATTCACAATCAAGGTGACACATGATGTGGCTACTACTTTGCACCTATTGAAGGATAACCAGGAGGGAGATTTGACTAATGAAGATGCTAGAATGTTGTTCAACTTCATAGTTGAGGACTAGGCCAATGTCCTCCTTAATGGTAAGGATGAGGAGAAGCCCAATTAGGGTCTTTTGTCATGTCCCTTTTCAAATAATTAAAAATAATAATTTTTGCCAAGGCAGGCAGGCCCAAGAAGGTGAAGTTTCGAAAAAAGGGGGTTAATCTTTGGAAACCGTTGGACTAATAAATGAAAAATATTATTAAAATATTTTTTATTAACCTATCTTGGACGTGAGTTAGGGTTATGCCCTCTTTTAAGGGGTTTGGAGGCATTTTGGGCTGAATTCTAGAACTTGATTTTTGCGCATTGATTTGTTGTTCTTCAGAGGCTGCCAAACCTTTGAAGAAGGAGACACAAGAATGGGAGTTTGTAGGTTTCCAGTAAGGTTAAGGATGGGATTTTGAAGCCATTCCATGTGCATGCTCATGCAGAGTTTTCCTTTGTGCTGAACAGTGCAGATTTGTGGGTTTTCGGGTGTATTTTTTGTAAGAATTTGGTGTTTCCGGTTGAGTATTTCATATCAGTTTGGGTTGATGATATATATCAGACTTTTAAATGTTAAAATAGAGCTGAATATATTTATTTGGATATGATTATACTTCTATGATAGATTATTAAGTTTTTTTGGTGATTCTGGGCTATTTTGTGCTATTTTCGAGAGCCCGATGAGCATTGTTTTTGTCCTCCATTTGGGAGCTATTGTGTGCATGTTACATAGATCTAAAAATTTCATTTTATAGGCTGTTATGCTGCTCAAATTTCTGTAAAAATGTCCACTTTTATATTTATTAATAATAGGTGAAGCTGTGAAGCTTTTGGCACTATTTCTAGCATACCTGATTCGAGGTGTATTGAGAAATTGGTGGATCTTTGAAATATTGGTTGTTTGATTTCAAAGATCTGATCTGAGGCTTGAAATATCATATAAAATTAGAGAAAGGGACATTTCAGTGGTATTAGAGCCATGATCTTGCTAGCCTGAGGGTTTGTAGAAGTTTGCATGTCAGTTTTGACAACTACCCAAATCTTGCATGTCAAAATTTATGGTTGCATGCTACTTCTAATCATTTGCATGTTAGTTCTTGTGAATTTGGTGGTTTCATGTTTCTTCTAATCAGCTACATGTCAAAATCTATGGTTGCATGCTACTTCTAATAATTTGCATGTTAGTTCTTGGTGAATTTGGTGGTTGCATGTTGCTTCTAATCAGCTGCATGTCAAAATCTATGGTTGCATGCTACTTCTAATCAATTTCATGTTAGTTCTTGGTGTTTGAAGAAGTTATAACCTATTGGGGTTACACTCTACTTTATCTAGAATGGACAGGTATAGTACAAAGTCTCAGAGGACACGATCTTGGACAATTGATATCTAGAGTCAGAACAGTAGAAAGGATGGTTATTTAGACATTTGAGATAAACTTAGGAAAATAAGCCATGACATGTCTAAACAGTTGGTTGAGCACCACCGTATGATGAATGACGTGTTGTCTAACCCAGCTAAGGTGGATAAGTTGATTGGATTTCTATTTGGCAGATTTTCTCACAAGGCAGATGACACAATTACCAAGAACTTGCATGAGGAGTTTGAGAAACTAGCTTATAGCCAGGTAGAGGTCTCAGATTCTACTCTACCACAGGAGGTAGTGAGAAAGGATATTATGCAGATTGATAGTAATGGTCAACTTGATACTCAAATTGAGACAATTGTATACAGGTCATCAAAGGGTGATGTCACAAGTATTTAGGATGGTATAGTTACAACAGGCAGTGACTACAGCATAGTGGGTTCAGATGATGATTATGAGGATGTTGTTGTGCATGATGGTGAGATACCTGGTAGAGATGAGCAAACATTGAGCATTCATGACTTTGCTGAGAAAGAGTACCAGGCACAGTTAGATGCTTCGTCACATGTGATTGAGGCTGGTAGTACTTCACATGATTTGTCCAGCCAACTGAAAGTGAACAAAGACAATATTGTGACTTCGTTATCTCATCATGACAGGTATGTGGAGTTAGTTGGTATAGGTCATATTACTCAGGTGAGGAGTTTGCTTGAGTTACCAATTGATTCTAGTTTAAGGATATGGACTCGACATTGTTATATTGGTGTTTGGGATTTAGTTGATTGGAGATCTTTAACACTTTTTGGTAGTAGTTTTTGTTTGGGTGCTATCATGGATTTGATTAGCAGACTGCATGGTGTTGTCTTTTCTTGTGCTAGCAGCTTGTTCGATGTTGGTATTAGTTTTTATACACTGATGTTGGGCTTTGTTCATATATCCAATCGACCATACTTGCTGGAATGTGTTGATGATCTTTCATATTTGGTAGTGTGTACAGATGAGTCCCAAGATCATATTGGCATTGATGACATCTAGGAGGATGCAGTGGGCAGTTTTGAAGACTTAGTTTCCTTGGCAGTTTCTTTTGGTATAGAGGAGTTGGACAGCAGTGCTACAGTTTTTGATACTCCATACGTTGATATGAGCTTTGGATTTGATTCACAAGATATGGATGGTAATACTCTAGAGACTAATAACTTTGAGGATACTCCTTTAGACAGTGCATCAGAGGAGGTTTGCAGGAGATAGACTAGCCAGTGCCATCATGTGTCTAATCAGTTGAGAGTTAGTGAGCAAGACATTGCTATCGCTTGCCAGCATTTCAATGCTGCTCGTCAGTTTTTAGTAGTTTATGGATGGGGTTCTCCTACTAGTGATGAGCAAGGAGGTAGTTATCTTTCCTTGATAGAGTTTCACTCTTTATGGGAGGCTTTTTGGATTCTGAGACAGGATTATATGCAGTTGGTAGCCGATAGAGATTATCTTATGGAGTGGGGTAGTACAGCATATGATGCATTGTTGGACAAGGAAGATGAGGTGAGTGAGCTTACTCAGTAGCTTGAGGTGACTTCTGAGATTCTTGAGAGTACACGGTTGGCTTTCAAGGAGTCACAGTTTCATTTGGCTAAGGTGACCATGGAGTTAGAGCAACTACAGTCTTTACTAGATTTTGTACAGTCAAAAGCTATGGTGTCTGGTGATCTGAGGATGTCCATGGTCGAGATTGTCAAAGACAGTGGAGATGGGGATGCATCCATTACTAACATTGGCATATCAGGTTCATTCCCACTAGAGTTAGGTTCAGTTGAGTTGGGTGCTGCAGCAAATTGTTGTGGTATGCCTGACATGGTGGTGGCCTCTAGTACTAATGGCACAGAGACTAGAGATTTTGTATCAAAGATCATGTGTGATTTTGGTGAGCTAGCAGTTAGCATGGTTCCTTCTAGTAATATTACTCCCTTGGTGATGTCTTCAGAGGTAGTAGTTAGTTCCAACTTGGTTAGTGATCGATTGCAGTTAGTTACATATGCTCATCAATTCACCTTTGATGACCATGTTGATGAGATGATGATACAGAGATGTACTTTGGTTCCTAGTGCTTATCATCAGTTATGGGATAGTTTGATGCCTCAGGATGAGAGTTGTGATGGGCACGACATGGCGATAGGTTCTGCAGTTGATAGCTTGATAATACATGACTTAGAGCAGGAGTTTTGGAGTGATGCTTCAATGGGTGTTGTTATTGATTCTACTCCTTTGGCTATGACATCTCTTCACTTAGATGGTGATCAATCACAATGTGTTGTATCACTTTTTCATGGTGATCTATTGACTAAGGTTGGTTTTTTTTATCAACATTATATTGTAGGGTATGTACATCAGTTAGCATTTGATCCTTTTGTTGAGGAGTTGATGGCAGGAAAATTTGGTTTGAGTTCCATTTCTTGATCTTTATATTGTGATGGCTTTTCACCATCAGGGGTGCATGGGAGTTGTGAGACAGTGGCCGATGATCTGCAGAGTTGTGTTGACTATAGGAGTTGTACAGTGTGTGCATTCTCCATACTTGGTATAGTTTCATTTAGGAGCGTTCACCATTATTGCAGAGTTGGATTGTACATTCTGTATAGGCCAGTGGGATGCATTGATGGTATTTACTATATTGGCAGTTTGATTTGCCCACTTTACTTGGGTTCTGATGTTCTAAGAGTTTGTGTCTCGTGAGTTTTTGACTGTGGTAGTGGTGATTTTGGAGTTTGGTTGAGCTATAATTGTCAATTTGGTTATGGATTCCTCTTGGTTATATTGCAGAGGGTATTGTAGGAGCCTGTGTTAATTGATAGTAGTATAGTTCATGACTACATTTGGGATCCAGGTGGATTGATTGGTTTATTGTTCAGCCATTGCTTGAGGACAAGCAATATTTGAGAGGGGAGGACTTGTCATGTCCCTTTTCAAATAATTAAAAAATAATAATTTTTGCCAAGGCAAGCAAGCCCAAGAAGGTCAAGTTTCGGAAAAAGGGGGTTAATCTTTGGAAAATGTTGGACTAATAAATGAAAAATATTATTAAAATATGTTTTATTAACCTCTCTTGGACGTGAGTTAGGGTTATGCCCTCTTTTAAGGGGTTTGGAGGCATTTTGGGCTGAATTCCAGAACTTGATTTTTGCGCATTGATTTGTTGTTCTTCAGAGGCTGCCAAACCTATGAAGAAGGAGACCTAAGAATGGGAGTTTTCAAGTTTCCAAGAAGGCTAAGTATGGGTGTTTGAAGCCATTCCATGTGCATGCTCATGCAGAGTTTTCCTTTGTGCTGAACAATGCAGATTTGTTGGTTTTCGGGTGTATTTTTTGTAAGAGTTTGGTGTTTCCGGTTGAGTATTTCATATCAGTTTGGGTTGCTGCTTTATATCAGACTTTTAAATGTTAAAATAGATTTGAATATATTTATTTGGATATTATTATACTTCTATGATAGATTATTAAGTTTTTGTGGTGATTCTGGGCTATTTTGTGTTATTTTTGGGAGCCCGATGAGCATTGTTTTTGTCCTCCATTTGGGAGCTATTGTGTGCATGTTATACAGATCTGAAAATGTCATTTTATAGGCTATTATGCTACTCAATTTTTTTTTTAAATGTCCACTTTCAGATTTATTAATAATAGGTGAAGCTGTGAAGCTTTTGGCACTATTTCTGGCATACCCGATTTGGGGTTTATTGAGAAATTGGTGGATCTTTGAAATATTGGTTGTTTGATTTTAAAGATCTGATTTGAGGCTTGAAATATCATATAAAATCAGAGAAAGGGACATTTCAGCTTTCCCTCTTTGTTTTCTATGTTATTAGTCTGTTGGTTCATGAACTCTATTACTTTTAAGGTGAATGTGTGTTGATTTATAAACTTTTACAGTTTATGTTGTTATGGTATAGGCAATAGTAGTATGATGCCTAGTAAAACTCTTATTTTGATCTTTTTGGGTGATGTTTTTGTGACTAAAAGAATTAGGGGGTAATTTTTTCTAGTGATTATCTATTGGTTGTTGAGCATTTTGACTATTGTAAGGGCTAGTCCCCTTGTTTTGGTTATTTTTTAATTCAAAAACATTATGTCACTTCAATGACTCTATAATTCTCTCACTCACATCAAGGTTTAAATTGTGAATTGTCATGGACCTGGAGGGCCTAGGCCTACTAGAGGTTCTAGTGTGCCCAAACCTGTACATGGTGCTAGAGCTATAGAGAGGAGATTACCCCTCTGTGTTGGGTAATGTGTTTGCTCAGGTTAGCACACCTAAGCCCCCTTTTTCAGATTTTGGAGTTGACTCTTCTTGAAATGATGGTGGGTCCACTCCCCCATACTCAATCAGGGGATGGAAAAATGCTCTTTTTGGGGGGAAGGAGTGGGATCTGAAAGTCGCCCACGGTGCTACCAAACCAGAAATCTCCTTCCTAGATAGCATCGTGGAAAATGTTGTTGCCTCCCTTAAATATTGTGTTGTAGGTAGATTTATTTCCTTATAGCCAATGATTGAGATGAGTAGGAAGTGGGTGGCACAAAAATAGTCTATGAATGGTAGTGTATGTGTCTCTTCCATGCCAAGTGGCCTTTTATGCTTCTGCTTCATAACTGTTGAGGACTTAGTGGCTATACCATATGGGACCTCATACTATGGAAAACACTACCTGGCCCTAGCTAAATGACACCCTAG
Organism: Cupressus sempervirens; assembly: GCA_028749045.1. Lineage (NCBI taxonomy): Eukaryota > Viridiplantae > Streptophyta > Pinopsida > Cupressales > Cupressaceae > Cupressus > Cupressus sempervirens. The sequence goes on along the minus strand of CM053783.1, from coordinate 801,222,458 downwards.
ATTTCAAGCCAGTGTGGAGCTCTAAAGCCTAGTCCTAGTGTAGGCTTGTTTTCCAATATTATCGTTGGAGTTCTAGGATGAAAAGATCATGGGATGCATTGGGAACACTTTTGGACATTTTGTAGCTGCAGACCTGGTAACACTGCTTAAATCTAGACTTATCTTTGCTAGATTATTTTTTAATGTTACCATTAATAGGGAACTCCTGACCATGGTCATGTTGTCTACTAACTGGGGGAAAGGGGTCTAATCTATAGAATACAAGAGTGTTGGCCTCTATTGTCAAAAATATGGGTGTTTTTGCCATGTGATGATGGATTATAATACCCCTTCTTTGAAAGACAAGTAGAAGGTGGGCTCCCCAAGCATTGTCAATTATTCTACTATGTTGGGAGAATCTTTGACTACTCCTATGGGAGTAGTAGTTGAAAGAAAGGAGGATAGCCCAGAAGGTAGACTATAGAGGAAAGAAAGAGAAAGATAATGGTGTAGAAGCTAACCAATTGTTTATGTTGTCAACTATTGAAGTTAAGAAAGGGATTGATATGGAGGAATAACCATTTAAGAAGGAGATAGATGACCTCTTGAAATCCCCAATGGTGGGAGGAGATAGTGCTCACCGAGATTTGGAGGAAGGTGAAATTAGGACCCCCAGTGGAGCCCTCATGGGAAAATAATTTATAGGCAATGTTGTCATTGAGTGTCAAGAGATCTCAACTAGGAAGCCTTTGGGGTCCCTGAGCTCTTTGACCAGGAAACAAACCATAGTTTTGGTAACTTTGAAATCCCTACTCCTAAAGGAGATCAGTGGTGGTTCCAATAAAGGAGAATCTAAAATGTGTGCTAATAGCATCCACTAGGGGATTGTTACCCCAAAAAGGATCAAATTGGTGACTCCTAAGGAAGTTGCGGCCAAAGTCATAAGAAGTATTGAGGAGGCAGAGGGAATGGAAATTCCCTAAGAGGAAAACTAGGGGTGGAAAGAAACCATATGTGGGGATAACTAATATTGTGAGTCATCCTAATAACAAAACTACTCAAATGAAGCAAGCAATAATGGAGGTGGCCAGTGGAAGATAGCTTACACTGGGGACAATCAAGAAAGGTAAGAAATGATATTTCTTTTTGGAATATTAGGGGGTTAAATAACTCCTAGAAATAGTATGCTCTTAGGAAATGTATTCTAGTTGAAAAGGTAAATTATATTCTCATTTAGGAAATTAAGATGACCGGCCAAAATTCTACCAAGTTGGTTGATAAGTTATGTCTTTGTGCTCCTTTCTTTCATTTAAAAGTAGAAGGGGCCTCATGGGACCTTGCAACAATGTCGAACCCCAGTGTCTTGATAGGTAAGAAGGTCCATAAAGAGAAGAACTTCATGATTACAAAATTCAATAATGACAAAATGGTGTGGAATCTAGTGGACATCTATGCCTTGAATACTAGGGTTGGAAGAAGTGAATCCTAGGGAAGGGTTGGAAGAGTGGTTTGAAATATGAAGGATAAAAGTATTATGTGTATGAGGAACTTTAACACCCCCCTATACCCCTCAAAAAAGCTCAGGGAGGACAATGACTTCTCAAAAAGTATGCAGGATCTCTTGGGTTTCATTAACACCTATGATCTCTTTGATCTTGACCTACAAGGTAACCCCTTTACTTGTTCCAATAATAGGAAGGGTTACTTGTTCCAATAATAGGAAGGGTTAGGATTTGATCCAAGTTAGATTAGATTGACTTCTAGTTTTAGGGGACTGGCCTCACATCATCCCCTCCTCCCTGGTTAATCTTTCGAGAACTATTTATGACCATTCCTCGATTATGTTCAATTGGGAGAATGACCTTGTGAGTGGGCCTCAACCCTTTAGGTATGAAATTATATGGTAATCCCATCCAAAATTTAGACATAAAGTGGAAGAATGGTGGAATATCATAGTGGATAGGACTGTTATGTTCAAGCTAACCCATAAACTAGATAATTTTAGGATGAATGTTAAGGAATGGGCAAAGAGATCCTTTGGGGATGTGCTTAAAATCAAAAGGGATATAGAGGAGGAGCTCAAAATGCTGCAACCTACTATGGAAATGGGGGATGACACTGAGTCTACCACCCAAGAGGAGGAGCATTGTAGGAAGAAGTGGAAGGAAACTATTAGCAAGGAGGAGGTCTTCTGGAATAAAAGGTCTTGTATTTCTTGGTTGTCTGATGGAGATAGGAATACCTCCTTTTTCCATAGATCTTCTTTGAAGAACAAAAAACAAAATATCATTACCTCCCTAGAAGAGGAAGGAGGAAGGGCCTAGAAGGTGTAGGATGAAATGGTAAGACATGCGGTTGAGTTCTTCATGAATGCCTATAAAAAGGAGGACAAGAGGAGCAAAAAAAAATCAAGAGAAGTATGCTCAATAACATCTCAATAGTGTTGTGGAATGAGGAAAATGATAAGCTAAAGGAGAAATTCTTGGAAGAGGAGGTGAAGAATGTTGTGTTCTCTATGAAATCTTCAAGGCTTTGGGCCCTAATGGCTTCCCGTCAGCCTTCTTTCAACACTTCTTTCAACCATATCCCTATTGTTCTCATCAACAAATCCTTTGGGTTGTTCAATGTAGACTTCTTCTTCCAGTATACCATTTTAAAAAGTAGACTTTACATCCATCTGATAGACTTTGAAATCTTTATATGTAGAATATGCAAGTAGAGTTATTACTCCTTCCATTCTAGCAACAGGGGCAAATGTTTCCCCATAGTCTAGTCCTTCTTCTTGAGCATAACCCTTGCATACTAGTCTAGCTTTGTTTCTAGTAATATCACCATTTTCATCTAGCTTGTTTCTGAATACCCACTTGGTGTCAATCACATTCTTGTCAACTAGTCTAGGAACCAAACTCCAAGTTTTTTTCTTCTTTATTTGATCAATCTCTTCTTCCATAGCTTTATACCAGTCATCATCTTGTAATGCACCATATACTGTCTTAAGTTTAGATTTGCTAATCAGACATGATTCATGCCTCAGTCTGTTCCTTGTCATTGGTCTTGCATCTTTTTCACCAATTATCTATTCAGTAGGGTGATGTCTTTTTACATATTTGGATAATCTTGGTTCTGTCCTTGTTTCCATGTTTGATCTTTCAGATTTAGGATCACTATGCACTTCGTTGTCAGGTTGTTCCTCATCTCTTTCATGTGTACTGACTTTAGTATCGGATTGTACATTTCCTTCATTCTACAACTCAGCTTCTGAATGCAACTCGACATTCACTGGTTGTGACTTGACTGAAACTAAAAAAATTTGTTGAGTTTCAATTTGATTGACATCATCCTCATCAATAGTTATTCCTTCATGAGAATACACAAAGGTTCTGTATTCATTCATTTTCTTTGGTTCCTCAGCTTGGACTTCTGTATGTTCATCAAAGTTTACATTTGCACTTTCCACAATTTTGTTAGTGTTAGTATTCAAACACGTGTATGCCTTACTTCTAGTGGAGTAACCAAGAAATATGCCTTCATCACTCTTTGCATCAAATTTTCCATTTCTATCATCTTTAAGAATAAAGAATTTGTAACCAAACACTTTGAAATGTTTTACATTGGGTGAGTGACCATACCATAATTCAAAAGGTGTTGTATTTGTACCTTTCTTGACTTGTACTCGGTTCAGTGTATGAACAGTTACACTTACAGCTTCTCTCCAGTATTTTAGAGCAACAGTCTTTTCCATCATTAATGTTCTAGCACAGTCAATAGAAAATCTATTTCTTCTTTAAGCAATTCCATTCTATGGGGGAGTTCTAGGAGCTGACATTTGTCTTTTGATTCCTTTATCATTACAAAATATCTTGAATTCATTTGATGTGAATTCACCACCTCTGTCTAATCTTAGGCATTTCAAGCTCTTTGTTGTTTCATTTTCAACTCTAGCCACATATCACTTAAACATTTGAAAAGCATGAGATTTTTGTTTTAAGAACATAACAGTCATCATCTTGGAATAGTCATCAACAAACAACATTATGTACTTATCTCCTCTATAACTTTGTACTTCCATTGGACCACATAAGTTAGTATGAACTAACTCAAGTACTTCTTTAGATGTATAGATTTTGCTTTTGAAACTTGACTTTGTCATCTTTCCTAGTTGACATTGTTTTCCCATGATATTATTAGGCTTCTTCAATTTTGGTAAACCTCTAACTTTCTTCAATTTACTGATATTGACCAAATTGTCAAAGTTGACATGACATAGCCTTCTATGCCATAACCATTCATCATCAAATTTTGCAAAAAAACAAGAAACATCATCCATATCAAGGTAAAATAGATTATTCCTTGTTTGATCTCCTTTTCATATTATTTTACCATTACTATAATAGATTTTTGTAGTTTTGTTTCCAAATTCTACTTTGCATCCTATATTGCCTAACTATGAGACACTCAGCAAATTGTAGTTTAATCCTTGAACATAGTATCCATTATCACATGAAATTTGTTCTGTAAGCTTAATGGAACCTTTTCCTTTTATTTGACATGGAGCATCATTACCAAATCTAACACTATTTCCATCATACTGAGTAAAGTTAACAAACTTACTTTTGTCTCTTATCATGTGATGTGAGCATCCACTGTCTATGATCCATCTGTCATTTATGTTCATACATGTTACCAGTGCTATAGGCTCTTCTTCATCAGATTGGTCCTTCATGGCTACATAAACAACTTCATCATCATTATCATCAGAGTTCTCTTCAACAATATAACACTTCTTGCCTTTGTCTTTGTAATCTTTCTTTTCATCTTCTCTTCTTTATTTATATTTGTTGCCTTCTTTGTAATCCTTTTTCTGTGTACACCTTGCAGCAATATGTCCTACTTCATTGCAATTGAAACAAATGATAGGCATCTTACCTTTGAATTTTCCTTTACCTCTGTGAAATCTCCTAGCTATCAAAGATCCAATTGTTTCACATCTTCCTCATCAGTGCTACTATCGCTGGATACATATTTCATCTTTCTTCCGTTCTTTGATTTCATCTGTTCAGCATCTTTCAGTGATAGCTTAGCCTTGAAAGAAGATTCAACATTCTCAGGTTTGTAGTTGTCAAAGTTAGATAACTCAAATGCAGTGAGTCTACCCACTATACCTTCAAAACTTAGATTGTTTCCTGGTACACATCATAGTTCTTGTATTACTGATACTCTAATAACATAGATAGGGAGAAAAGTTATTAAGAACTTACTATTAACAGTATCTTCATCCAATTGACCATTCAAACATCTTATTGCACTTACCACTTCCTTTATTTTTGTGTCATACTGAGCAGCATTCTCATTTTCTTCCATTTTCATATCATCAAACTTTCCTCTGAGGCTTTCTCTTTTTGCTCTTTGGACATTCTGATCTCCTCCATAGATGTTTGGTAGTGCTTTCCACATTTTGAATGTAGTGTCACATCCTTTGATATCATCAAATTCATAATAGTTGAGTGCAAAAGCAATTTTCAACATTATCTGATTGTGTTTCTATTTGTTTTTCAAATCTTCTATAGTAAGAGTACTAGTTGGATCAACATGTTTAGTAACAATTGAATTTTGGGCATAATCTCCTATGGATCCAAGATGTAGCTTTATCAAACTTTTTCATGCAACAAAGTTGTCCTTGTTGAGCTTAGGAACTTCTTTCTTAGGCATTTTGATCTTTTCTGCTTATAGTCCCTTTTAAATTGAATCAGTGGTTTGGCTTTGATACCAATTGTTAGAATTCTTTAGGATAACTGAGAGGGGGGGAGGGGGGGGTGAATCAATTATCCAAGGTTGAAATACCTTAATAAGACCTTTTCACAACTTATAATGAGCCCATAAAATTTTCATTCGTCCTTCCAACTTAAATCAATCATCCTTAGCAAATTATGGTAAATCAACATGCAGAGATAAAACATGCAAGATCAACACATGACACAATGATTTATGTGGAAACCCAAATTGGAAAAAACAACTAGTAACATGCTACTTGATTTTCACTCTTCTAAAGTGATGCCCTGTTAAAAGCCTGCCCTGTTAAAGGCTTACAACACACTGTTAAATGTGACCTTGTTAGAGGATTTCACCATACTATTAGGAATGGGCCTAATCAAAGGACTTTAGAACATGCACTTGGAATGTCACCTTCGCAGATTTCAAATCACTCTTTAGTTTAGTCCTTTTGCTTGGCTTTAATCACTTCAGCTCTAATAGCTTGACATCTCAAGCTTCGTCTCCTTGAGTCTTCTTACTCATCATACCAATGCAATCATATATGTGGTCATCTTTTGAAGCAAAGTAAATGTGCTTTCTTTCTCTTTAGCACCTCCTTCAGCAATTATGCTTTCATGCTTGACCTCATCTCTCACTCTTTTTCATGACCTTATGACTCCTTAAATAGAAATTTGATTATCCTTTGCCGCTCGATTCTCCCTTTCCAACTTTAGGGTTTCGAATGGTTTAGGTAGGATATAATGTATCTACCCCATATGTTGCTCTTATCTAGAAACTTCGTCTAGAGTCCAATTGTAATCTCCAAAAATGTTCTACATGGTGTTCTGTGCCACTAGCTCATCATTCTTATCTTCTATTTAATTCACAAACTTCTTGATAACAACCTTGTCAGCTTAGATCTGACGAATCTTCGATTTTTAAAATAATGCAGCAACTCGGCATTATTGGTTTATTGATACTCGACATCTTTGTATTACTCGGCACTTGTATCTACTCGGCACCTACTTCTACTTGGCACATGTTTTTACTCGGCATCTGATTTTACTCTGCCTCTAATTTTACTCGGCATCTGAAGTTGACTCAGCACTTAAAGTTGAACTTTTCTCAACTTCAAATAGGAATCAGTTCGGTACCTACTAGCTTGCTCAGCTCCCTCTCTCTAATGAACTTAGTTGGGCTTTACAAAAGACTTAGCTAAAACCTTACATCTTTGATATGTTTTAGTGTGCCTAATCTCTGTGTCTTAGAGTATGTCATCAGTACACTATTTCATCAATGGCTTAGCTGATCGTTGTACTTCATTACAACATCATAACTTCAACCTTTCTCTAGGTGTTCTAGTTACATCTTTATTGATTGCCTCCTCCTTGTCAATCAACCAATTGATAGTATTTGGATCACTTAAGCAATTTTCATTCCTGCAAGTAGCAAGTTTGACATCAATGACAAAACAATGATTGAGAACATTCTTTACCAGTTCCATATGATCATTCCAACAATTTTCCTCATGATCTTTTCAATCATTTCCAACAATCTCCCTCTTTGGCATTGATGGCAAACCAAACTGATCAATTGATCAACTTAGTTACCACCAAGATTGTATACGTTGTCTGCTACTTTTCTTGGCTATCGCATCCTTACTACTGATCTGTTATATCTCCCTCTTTCATATATATCTCCCTTTTGCTTTGTATTGATTAATTTTTTGTATATTTCTCCCTCTTTGACATAAATGCCAAAGATGTATCATCTTTATCATGCAAAATATAAGCTTTGGTTTCTTGATGTCTTCTCCCTCTATCACTATGCTTGTGACTAATTCGGAGTTTCTTCTCCTACTATCATCCTCTACATCATTCTTCTAATATTTCAATGATTTGTTCCTGTTGATGTAGGGTAGCATCCTTGTTATTCTATACTACTTGAGTTAGGGGTATTACCCCCAACTTGCCTCTAAGATATTCATAAGCATCCTTGGGCAATGGTTCAGTGAAGATATCTATAGTTTGTTCCTTTGTGTGAATTTATTCCAACTTCACTTGTTTGTCTTCTACCAATTCTCTGACATAGTGATACTTTATTGCAATATGCTTGATTTTTCCATGCATTACTGGATTTTTGTATATGCTTATAGCACTTGTATTATCACAATACAATATCACAGGTTTAGTTACCTCTTCTTTCATTCCTTTGGATAGATGTCTATGCCACACAATGTTTGTAAAATTCACTGCTGCTACCACATATTCTGATTCTGCAGTGGACTGGGATGTGCATGTTTGTTTCTTGCTAGTCCAAGTAACTAGCCTTTTACCTAAAAATAATGCACCTCCACTTGTACTTTTTCTGTCATCAATGTTGCCTCCCCAATCTGCATCTGTATATTCATTGAGTTCAAACTTTTCATTCTTTTTGTAGTAAAAAACAAAGTTATCAGTTCCTTTAAGATACCTCATTATTCTTTTTACCACTATGAGATGATTTTCTTTAGGATTAACAGAGAATCTATCCACTATTCCAATTGCTAATGATATGTCTGATCTGATATGTACAACATATTGTAGTTTTTCAATACTGGATTTGTACATTATTTTCTTGACTTCAGCTGATTCATCATTTTTGGATAGCTTATTTCTTGTTGCCATTGGTGTGCTGACTGGTTTAGACTCCTCCAATCCAAACATTTTGAGTATCTCTTTGATGTATTTTGATTGTGTCACAAATATACAATTTTTTAGTTGATGTACTTGCAATTCAACAAAAAAATTGATTTCTCCAAACATAGACATCTCAAATTCATGTTTTATTTTGTCAGCAAAGCCTTTGTAAAGTACTTCCTTTCCTCCAAACACTATGTCATCCACAAAGATTTCAGATACAATAATATCCTTACCTTCTTCTGATTTGATGTACATGTTGTTGTTATCATCAGTTCTTTCAAATCTTATTTGCACTAGATACTTGTGAAGTCTCTCATACTATGCTCTGGGTGCTTGTTTCAGACCATAGACTGCTTTATGTAATTTACAAACCATATCCCTGTTATTCTCATCAACAAATCCTTCTGGTTGTTCAATGTAGACTTCTTCTTCCAGTATACTATTTAAAAAAGAAGACTTTACATCCATCTGATAGACTTTAAAATCTTTATATGCAGCATATGCAAGTAGAGTTCTTACTCTTTCCATTCTAGCAATAGGGGCAAATGTTTCCCCATAGTCTAGTCCTTCTTCTTGAGTATAACCCTTGCATACTAGTCTAGCTTTGTTTCTAGTAATCTCACCATTTTCATCTAGCTTGTTTTTGAATACCAACTTGGTGCCAATCACATTCTTGTCAACTAGTCTGGGAACCAAATTCTAGGTTTTGTTCTTCTTTATTTGATCAATCTCTTCTTCCATAGCTTTATACTAGTCATCATCTTGTAATGCACCATATACTATCTTAGGTTCAAATTTGCTAATCAGACATGATTCATGCCTCAGTCTGTTCCTTGTCATTGGTCTTGCATCTTTGTCACCAATTATCTGTTCAACAGGGTGATGTCTTTTTACATATTTGGATAATCTTGGTTTTGTCCTTGTTTCCATGTTTGATCTTTCAGATTCAGGATCACTATGCACTTCGTTGTCAATTTGGTCTTCATCTCTTTCATGTGTACTGACTTTAGTATCAGATTGTACACTTCTTTCATTCTGCAATTCGGCTTTTGAATGCAACTCGGCATTCAGTAGTTGTGACTCGGCTGAAATTGAAATTTGTTGTTGAGTTTCAATTTGATCGACATCATCCTCATCAACAGTTATTCCTTCATGAGAATACACAAAGGTTCTGTATTCATTCATTTTCTTTGGTTCCTCAGCTTGGACTTCTGTATGTTCATCAAAGTTTGCATTTGCACTTTCCACAATTTTGTTAGTGTTAGTATTCAAACACTTGTATGCCTTACTTCTAGTGGAGTAACCAAGAAATGTGCCTTCTCTCTTTGCATCAAATTTTCCATTTCTAGAATCTTTAAGAATAAAGAATTTGCAACCAAACACTTTGAAATGTTTTACATTGGGTGAGTGACCATACCATAATTCAAAAGGTGTTGTATTTGTACCTTTCTTGACTTGTACTAGGTTCAGTGTATGAACAGCTACACTTACAGCTTCTCTCTAGTATTTTAGAGCAATAGTCTTTTCCATCATTAATGTTCTAGCACAGTCAATCACAGATCTATTTGTTCTTTTAGAAATTCCATTCTGTGGGGCAGTTCTAGGAGCTGATGTTTGTCTTTTGATTCCTTTATCATTACAAAATATCTCGAATTTATTTGATGTGAATTCACCACCTCTATCTGATCTTAGGCATTTCAAGTTCTTTATTGTTTCATTTTAAACTCTAGCCACATACCACTTAAACATTTGAAAAGCATGAGATTTTTGTTTTAAGAACATAACAGTCATCATCCTGGAATAGTCATCAACAAACAACATTATGTACTTATCTCCTCTATAACTTTGTACTTCCATTGGACCATATAAGTCAGTATGAACTAACTCAGGTCTGTAGTTTTCAAAGTTAGATAACTCAAATGCAGTGAGTCTACCCACTATACCTTCAAAACTTAGATTGTTTCCTGGTACACATCTTAGTTCTTGTATTGCTGATACTCTAATAGCATAGATAGGGAGTAAGGTTCTTAAGAACTTACTATTAATAGTATCTTCATCTAATTGACCATTCAAACATCTTATTGCACTTACCACTTCCTTTATTCTTGTGCCATACTGAGCAGCATTCTCATTTACCTCCATTTTCATATCATTAAACTTTCCTCTGAGGCTTTCTCTTTTTGCTCTTTGGACATTCTGATCTCCTCCATAGATTTTGGATAGTGCTTTCCACATTTTGAATGTAGTGTCACATTTTTTGATATCATCAAATTCAGCATAGTTGAGTGCAGAAGCAATTTCCAGGATTGTCTGATTGTGTTCCTATTTGTTTTTAAAATCTTCTATAGTAAGAGTACCAGTTGGATCAACATGTTCAGTAACAATTGAATTTTGGGCATAATATCCTATGGATCCAAGATGTAGCTTCATCAAACTTTTCCATGCAACAAAGTTGTCCTTGTTGAGCTTAGGAACTTCTCTCTTAGGCATTTTGATCTTTTCTGCTTATAGTCCCTTTTAAACTGAATCAGCAGTTTGGGTCTGATACCAATTGTTAGAATTCTTTAGAATAATTGAGATGGGGGGGTGAATCACTTATCCAAGGTCCAAATACCCTAATAATACCTTTTCACAACTTATAATGAGCCCATAAACTTTTCATTCATCCTTCCAACTTAAATCAATCATCCTTAGCAAATTATAGTAAATCAACATGCAGAGATAAAACATGCAAGATCAACACATGACACAATGATTTACGTGGAAACCCAATTTGGGAAAAACCACCAGTAACATGCTACTTGATTTTCACTCTTCTAAAGTGATGCCTTATTAAAAGCCTGCCCTATTAAAAGCTTAAAACACACTGTTAAATGTGACCTTGTTAGAAGATTTCACCATACTATTAGGAATGGGCCTGATTAAAGGACTTTAGAACATTCACTTGGAATGTCACCTTTGCAGATTTCAGATCACTTTTCAGTTCAGTCCTTTTGCTTGGCTTTAATCACTTCAGCTCTAACAGCTTGACATCTCAAGCTTCATCTCCTTGAGTCTTCTTACTCATCATACCAATGCAATCATATTTGTTGTCATCTTTTGAAGTAGAGTAAATGTGCTTTCTTTCTCTTTAGAACTTCCTTCAACAATTATGCTTTCATGCTTGACCTCCTCTCTCACTTTTCTTCATGACCTTATGACTCCTTAAATAGAAATCTAATTATCTTTTGCCACTTGATTCTCCCTTTTCAACTTTAAGGTTTCGAATGGATTAGGTAGGATACAATGTATCTACCCCATATCTTGCTCTTATCTAGAAACTTCATCTAGAGTCCAACTGTAATCTCCAAAAATGTTCTGCATGGTGTTTTGTGCCACCAGCTCATCATTCTTATCTTCTATTTAATTCACAGACTTCTAGATAACAACCTTGTTGGCTTAGATCTGACGAATCTTTGATTTTTAAAATAATGCAGCAACTCGGCATTATTGGTTTACTGATGCTCGACATCTTTGTGTTACTCGGCACTTGTATCTACTCGGCACCTATTTTTGCTTGGCACATGTTTTTACTCGACATCTGATTTTACTCAACATCTAATTTTACTCTGCATCTGAAGTTCACTCGGCAATTAAAGTTGAACTTTTCTCGGCTTCAACTAGGAATCTGTTCGGCACCTACTAGCTTGCTCAACTCCCTCTCTCTAATGAACTTAGTTGGGCTTTACAAAAGCCTTAGCTAAAACCTTACGTCTTTGATATGTTTCAGTGTGCCTAGTCTCTATGTCTTAGAGTATTTCATCAGTACATTATTTCATCAATGGCTTAGCTGATCATTGTACTTCATTACAACATCATAACTTCAACCTTTCTCTAGGTGTTCTAGTTACATCTTTATTGATTGCCTCCTCCTTGTCAATCAACCAATTGATAGTATTTGGATCACTTAAGCAATTATCATTCCTGCAAGTATCAAGTTTGACATCAATGACAAAACAATGATTGAGAACATTCTTTACCAATTCCATATGATCATTCCAACAATTTTCCTCATGATCTTTTCAATCATTTCCAACAATCTCCCTCTTTGGCATTGATGGCAAACCAAACTGATCAATTGATCAACTTAGTTACCACCAAGATTGTATATGTTGTTTTCTACTTTTCTTGGTTGTTGCATCCTTACTACTGATCTCTTATATCTCCCTCTTTCATATATATCTCCCTCTTGCTTTGTATTGATAAATTTTCTATATATTTCTCCCTATTTGAAATAAATGTCAAAGATGTAGCATCTTCATGCAAAATTTAAGCTTTGGCTTCTTGATGTCTTCTCCCTCTGTTACCATGCTTGTGATTGATTAGGAGTTTCTGCTCCTGCTATCATCCTCTGCATCATTCTTCTAATATTTCAATGATTTTATCCTGTTGATGCAGGGCAGCATCCTTGTTATTTTATACTACTTGAGTTAGGGGTATTACCCCCAACTTGCCTCTGAGATATTCATAAGCATCTTTGGGCAATGGTTTAGTGAAGATATCTGCAGTTTGTTCTTTTGTGTGGATGTATTCCAACTTTACTTGTTTGTCTTCTACCAATTCTCTGACATAGTGATACTTTATTGCAATATGCTTGGTTTTTGCATGAATTACTAGATTTTTTGATATGTTTATAGCACCTGTATTATCACAATACAATATCACAGGTTTAGTTACCTCTTCTTTCATTCCTTTGAATAGATGTGTAAGCCACACAATGTTTGTACAATTGACTGTTGCTGCCACATATTCTGATTTTGCAGTGGACTGGGATGTGCATTTTTGTTTCTTACTAGTCCAAGTAACTAGCCTTTTACCTAAAAATAATGCACCTCCACTTGTGCTTTTTCTGTCATCAATGTTGCCTCCCCAATCTGCATCTGTATATGCATTGAGTTCAAACTTTCCATTCTTTTTGTAGTAAAGACAAAAGTTATCAGTTCCTTTAAGATAACTCATTTTTCTTTTTACTGCTATGAGATGATTTTCTTTAGGATTAGTAGAGAATCTAGCCACTATTCCAACTGCTAATGCTATGTCTGGTCTGCTATGTACAACATATTTTAGTTTTCCAATCATGGATCTGTACATTGTTTGATTGACTTCAGTTGATTCATTATTTTTGGATTGCTTATTTCCTGTTGCCATTGGTGTGCTGACTGGTTTGGACTCCTCTAATCCAAATGTTTTGAGTATCTCTTTGATGTACTTTGATTGTATCACAAATATACCATGTTTTAGTTGATGTACTTGCAATCCAACAAAAAAATTGATTTCTCCAAACATAGACATCTCAAATTCATGTTTCATTTTATCAGAAAAGCCTTTGTAAAGTACTTCCTTTCCTCCAAACACTATGTCATCCACAAAGATTTTAGATACAATAATATCCTTACGTTCTTTTGATTTGATGTACATGTTGTTGTTATCATCAGTTTTTTGAAATCCTATTTGCATTAGATACTTGTGAAGTCTCTCATACCATGCTCTGGGTGCTTTATTTAGACCATAGAGTGTTTTATGTAATTTACAAATCATATCCCTATTGTTCTCATCAACAATTCCTTTTGGTTGTTCAATGTAGACTTCTTCTTCCAGTATACCATTTAAAAAATTAGACTTTACATCCATCTAAAAAGACTTTGAAATCTTTATATGCAACATATGCAAGTAGAATTCTTACTCCTTCCATTCTAGCAACAGGGGCAAATGTTTCTCCATAGTCTAGTCCTTCTTCTTGAGCATAACCCTTGCACACTAGTCTAGCTTTATTTCTAGTAATCTCACCATTTTCATCTAGCTTGTTTCTGAATACCCACTTGGTGCCAATCACATTCTTGTCAACTAGTCTGGGAACTAAACTCCAGGTTTTGTTCTTCTTTATTTGATCAATCTCTTCTTCCATAGATTTATACCAGTCATCATCTTGTCATACACCATATACTGTCTTAGGTTTAGATTTTCTAATTAGACATGATTCATGCCTCAGTCTATTCCTTTTCATTGGTCTTGCATCTTTGTCACCAATTATCTATTCAGCAAGGTGATGTCTTTTTACATATTTGGATAATCTTGGTTCTATCCTTGGTTCCATGTTTGATCTTTCATATTCAAGATCACTATGCACTTCGTTGTTAGGTTGTTCTTCATCTCTTTCATGTGTACTAACCTTAGTATCGAATTGTACATTTCCTTCATTCTGCAACTCGACATTCACTGGTTGTGACTCGGCTGAAACTAAAATTTGTTGTTGAGTTTCAATTTCATTGACATCATCCTCGTGAACAATTATTCCTTCATGAGAATACACAAAGGTTCTGTATTCATTCATTTTCTTTGGTTCCTCAGCTTGGACTTCTGTATGTTCATCAAAGTTTCTATTTCTTCTTTCAACAATTCAACTCTATGGGGGAGTTCTAGGATCTGACGTTTGTCTTTTGATTCCTTTATCATTACAAAATATCTCGAATTCATTTGATGTGAATTCACCACCTCTGTCTGATCTTAGGCATTTCAAGCTCTTTGCTATTTTGTTTTCAACTCTAGCCACATACCACTTGAACATTTGAAAAGCATCAAATTTTTTTTTTAAGAACATAACAGTCATCATCTTAGAATAGTCATCAACAAAAAACATTATGTACTTATCTCCTCTATAACTTTGTACTACCATTGGACCACATACGTCAATATGAACTAACTCAAGTACTTCTTTAGATGTACAGTTTTTTCTTTTGAAACTTGACTTTGTCATCTTTCCTAGCTAACATTGTTTGCACATGATATTATCAGGCTTCTTCAATTTTGATAAACCTCTAACTTTCTTCATTTTACTGATATTGACTAGATTGTCAAAGTTGACATGACATAGCCTTTTATGCCATAACCATTCATCATCAAATTTTGCAAAAAAACAAGAAACATCATCCATATCAATGTAAAACATATTACTCCTTGTTTGATCTCCTTTTCCTATCAGTTTACCATTAGTATCATAGATTTTTGCAGTTTTGTTTCCAAATTCTACTTTGCATCCTATATTGCCTAGCTGCGAGACACTCAGCAAATTGTAGTTTAATCCTTCAACATAGTATGCATTATGACATGAAATTTTTTCTGTAAGCTTAATGTAACCTTTTCCTTTTATTTGACATGGAGCATCATTACCAAATCTAACACTATTTCCAGCATACTGAATAAAGTTAACAAACTTACTTTTGTCTCCTATCATGTGATGTGAGCATCCACTGTCTATTATCCATTTGTCATTTTTTTTCATACATGTTACCAGTGTTGTAGGCTCTTCTTCATCAAATTGGTCCTTCACAGCTACATAAACAACTTCATCATCATTATCATCAAAGTTCTCTTCAACAATATAACACTTCTTGCCTTTGTCTTTGTAATCTTTCTTTTCATCTTCTTTTCTGTATTTATATTTGTTGCCTTCCTTGTAATCCTTTTTCTGTGTACACCTTGCAGTAATATGTCCTACTTCATTGCAATTGAAATAAATGATAGGCATCTTACCTTTGAATTTTCATATACCTCTGTGAAATCTCCTAGTTAGCAAAGCTTCCAATTGTTCCACATCTTCCTCATCAGTGCTACTATCGCTGGATACATATTTCATCTTTCTTCCCTTCTTTGATTTCATCTATTTAGCATCTTTTAGTGATAACTTGGCCTTGAAAGTAGATTCAACATTCTCAAGTCTATAGTTGTCAAAGTTAGATAACTCAAATGCAATGAGTCTACCCAATATACCTTCAAAACTTAGATTGTTTCCTGGTACACATCTTAGTTCTTGTATTGCTGATACTCTAATAGCATAGATAGGGAGCAAGGTTCTTAAGAACTTACTATTAACAGTATCTTCATCCAATTGACCATTCAAACATCTTATTGTACTTACCACTTCCTTTATTCTTGCGCCATACTGAGCAGCATTCTCATTTTCCTGCATTTTCATATCATCAAACTTTCCTCTGAGGCTTTCTTTTTTTTCTCTTTGGACATTCTGATCTCCTCCATAGATGTCTGATAGTGTCTGATAGTACTTTCCACATTTTGAATGCAGTGCCACATCCTTTGATATCATCAAATTCAGCATAGTTGAGTGCAGAAGCAATTTCCAGCATTGTCTGATTGTGTTCCTGTTTGTTTTTCAAATCTTCTACAGTAAGAGTACCAGTTGGATCAACATGTTTAGTAACAATTGAATTTTAGGCATAATCTCCTATGAATCCAAGATGTAGCTTCATCAAACTTTTCCATGCAACAAAGTTGTCCTTGTAGAGCTTAGGAACTTCTCTCTTAGGCATTTTGATCTTTTCTACTTATAGTCCCTTTTAAATTGAATCAGTGTTTTGGCTTTGATACCAATTGTTAGAATTCTTTAGGATAACTGAGAGGGGGGGGAGGGGGGGGTGAATCAATTATCCAAGGTTGAAATACCTTAATAAGACCTTTTCACAACTTATAATGAGCCCATAAACTTTTCATTCATCCTTCCAACTTAAATCAATCATCCTTAGCAAATTATAGTAAATCAACATGTAGAGATAAAACATGCAAGATCAACACATGACACAATGATTTACGTGGAAACCCAATTTGGGAAAAACCACCAATAACATGCTACTTGATTGTCACTCTTCTAAAGTGATGCCCTATTAAAGGCTTACAACGCACTATTAAATATGACCTTGTTAGAGGATTTCACCATACTATTAAGAATGGGCCTGATCAAAGGACTTTAGAACATTCACTTGGAATGTCACCTTTGCAAATTTCAAATCACTCTTCAGTTCAGTCCTTTTTCTTGGCTTTAATCATTTTAGCTCTAATAGCTTGACATCTCAAGCTTCGTCTCCTTGAGTCTTCTTACTCATCATACCAATGCAATCATATCTGTGGTCATCTTTTGAAGCAGAGTAAATGTGCTTTCTTTCTCTTTAGCACCTCCTTTAGCAATTATGCTTTCATGTTTGACCTCCTCTCTCACTTTGCTTCATGAGCTTATGACTCCTTAAATAAAAATATGATTATCCTTTTTTGCTCGATTCTCCCTTTCCAACTTTAGGGTTTTGAATGGATTAGGTAGGATACAATGTATCTACCCCATATCTTTCTCTTATCTAGAAACTTCGTTGAGAGTCCAATTGTAATCTCCAAAAATGTTCTACATGGTGTTTTGTGCCACTAGTTCATCATTCTTATCTTCTATTTTATTTGCATACTTCTAGATAACAACCATGTCGGCTTAGATCTGATGAATCTTTAATTTTTAAAATAATGTAGCAACTCGACATTATTGGTTTACTGATGCTCGGCATCTTTGTGTTACTCAGAACTTGTATCTGCTCGACAGCTATTTCTACTTAGCACTTATTTTTACTCGACATCTGATTTTACTCGACATCTAATTTTACTCAGCACTTAAAGTTGAACTTTGCTCGGCTTCAACTAGGAATCTGTTCGGCACCTACTAGCTTGCTCGGCTCCCTCTCTCTAATGAACTTAGTTGGACTTTACAAAAGACTTAGCTAAAACCTTACATCTTTGATATATTTCAGTGTGCCTAATCTTTGTGTCTTAGAGTATATCATCAGTACACTATTTCATTAATGGCTTAGCTGATCATTGTACTTCATTACAACATCATAACTTCAACCTTTCTCTAGGTGTTCTAGTTACATCTTTATTGATTGCCTCCTCCTTGTCAATCAACCAATTGATAGTATTTGGATCACTTAAGTAATTTTCATTCCTGCAAGTAGCAAGTTTGACATCAATGACAAAACAATGATTGAGAACATTCTTTACCAGTTCTATATGATCATTCCAACAATTTTTCTCATGATCTTTTCAATCATTTCCAATAGGTGGAGGTCTCTGCCTTAATTTGGGGTCTAAAATTTGTTTTGGAGATGAAGATTAGAATATTAACCATAGAAGGGGACTCTAAACTCATCATTGACTCTATCCAAGGGCATGCTCAACCTAGTTGGGCTTTGCATTGCATCTTGGGGGACATTTGACAATTCTTGACAACCATTGATCATTATGACTTACAACACACTTATAAGGGAGGCAAGGCAGTGGAAGATGCTTTGGCAAGATTGGGTTTTGATTTTGAGAACATAAAAATATGGAAGAGTACTGAAATTTACAAAACTATATAAATTCCCTCATTAGTAGGGAAAAGACTCCTCTAAACTATGTTTGATGACTATCCAAATTTGGAGAATAGGAAACTTTGGCGGCCTTTCTATTATTAAGATGGTTAAGATCCCCTTGATTTTGACAAGAGATTTCATGAGGATCAACCATGTGTATTGCATCACACAAGGGCACAAAAAGGAGAAGAGATTAAAAATTCTAACTTTAAAAATGACACCATTATTTTTTGGTGGTATGGGATCATGATTACAGAAAAAGTTCTCATTATTATTAATGCCAAATCATTAAGGTATTAC
The DNA here is from genome assembly GCA_028749045.1 of Cupressus sempervirens. Classification (NCBI taxonomy): domain Eukaryota; kingdom Viridiplantae; phylum Streptophyta; class Pinopsida; order Cupressales; family Cupressaceae; genus Cupressus; species Cupressus sempervirens. The sequence goes on along the minus strand of CM053783.1, from coordinate 801,203,527 downwards.
ATTCATATTATTTGCACTCCTAGTAATGATCTTTTAAATTGGCTATCATATTATGGATTTTGCATCCTCCTAAAGTATAAGGAAGAAGGTATTTTAACTATTGGTTACACCATTTTTAGCCTTGCCTCTATGATTTTCTAGGGGGTGTTCTTCGTGCAAATGAAAGTTATTGAGATTGTGGAAGGAGATATTGTTGAGGAGAAAGTTTCTATGGGTGGGGACCTTAACGGACTAGATCCCACGAAGGTGGAGGATTTTTCCAAAAGGAAGGCAACTTGGATAATGTTAAAGGAAGGAGGGTTTGTCTCGTACATGTAGGCCATGGTTGGCTATGACAAGAATTGTTTTCAAATTCATTATTAGTTATAAGGACAAGCGGGTTACTATCAATGGAATCACCTTTCAAGTGAATGAGCATACCATAGCTATGGTGATGGGCCTAGACATAACTGGAAAAAAATGGTAGAAGATTACAAAGGTGGTGGATAAAGCTAGCCTATTTAGTTTTTTTAGAGGCAATGAGGCCCCAAACTAGTATCATGGTGGTTTTAGGAGGGATAATTTTCTAGAGCCCTAGGATGATGTGTGCCTAGTCATAATTAAGTTTCTTACTCTAGAAGGCAGACATAGTGTGTATTATTTTTACCATTTCTCTTTGCTTAACCACTTTCATAATAGGGAGTTAGTCTACATTCCCTTTTTTCTAATGCACACCCTCAAAGAGACTGTGATGGATGTTAGGGAGAAGAAAAAAGGGGTATAATTTCACTATTTTATACCAAATAGCTGATGTTTCATCTTTTTTAATTCCATCTGACCCTTTTCCCTCCTTGTGTGATAGCCATTAATAATCTACTTCCCTCTAGGGCCCCCCTTCATCTAGAGTTTGTAGGTGGTAGTTATGCCCCTAGTCCTCAATCCTCACCAAGACAAACCCTAGTTAAGGGTAGGAAAAACAAAACCCTATCCTTGGAGTCGGCTACCAATAAAAAATAAAAATTGATAAGAGGGTGGATGTGGAAATTGGGGATTCAAATGATGAAATATGTGGGAACATAAGAAGGTTGAGAAGACTAGCTAAGACCTGAGGTAGATACAAATAAAATGCAAGTCACTCTTAGGAGGAGGAGGAAGATATCAATTTAGAGGAGAGTGATAAGATCTCATGGGATGGTTAGGAGAAGGGGAAGGATGAGACTAATAAAGAGGTAGAGAAGTGGGATGACATTGTTGATGGCACCTAGGATTTTGAGGCAAATAACCCTACCAAGGACCCCTCCCAAGACCTCACTCATATTTTTGCCACTATCACCATGCCTTCTGCTGACAACCAAGATAACCCCAAACCTGATAGAGCTTCCCCTAACACTATCTCCTCCCCAATAATTAAATATGGTCTAGAAACTATAAGGGCCCCCACTAACAATCTAGATGTGTAGGATAAAAGGAATTCTCCAATGAATTGCAGTAGGGCTCTAAACCTAGGTACTACAGAGGATGGGGTTGTTACATGTAAAGACCTCTAGGAGCTAAAGGATAGGAGCAATGCACTGGAGGAGGGCTTCACCCTCTGTTCAAAGCTCAATCTAGAGGTGACCCATGCAGATATGACCACTCTTAGCTTCTCACTCATGGGTTGGAGGAGGAGGGCCTTGGGAATGAAGACTTGAACCTACTCTATAACTTCCTAGCCAAAGACTACACCAAAGTTCTCCTAGCTAGGAAAGGAAAGAAAAAGGATGTCAATTAGTGCCCTCCCAATGCTTGGTTTTTTTTGGTGCTCTGTTGGTTTTTACTCTCCATCCTCTAGTGATGGTTTTTTTTTTCTATTGAACTTGGATCTAGGCTATAGGTGGTATGATGCGATGACCACCTACATGTCTTTTGTTAACTTGTTAAACTTTTCTTGTACTAAGAGTAGGAACTCTAGTACTTTTAATTATTGTTATGTTGTTACTTTTTTTTTAATGTAAATCCTTAGGGGGTCTGTGTGGTTTTTTGTTGGTTATTTCACCATTGTTGTAAAGGACTAGCCCCCTAGTTTTGGTTTCTTTTATATCAAAACATAATACCACTAACTTATATTAACAATTATTAAAAAAATACATAGTATCGCTCATCAATATAAATTAAATTTTAAAAAAATTAATAATACAACGAATGATAAAAATTCAATTATTATTAACCATTTAAATAATAGTAAATATTCTTTTATAACATAAAATATTTAATACTAAAAAAAACAATCATTAAATCATTAAAAACACATTCCTTAATAAAATTAAAAACAATTGATTCGTAATCATTTCATATCCACAATTAAAGTTTTTGTCACAAAAGCTTACCCCCTTGCTTAAATTTTTTACTTAAAGGCAACCTTGCGAAACATAGAAACAATCTACAAGCTATGGGACTTGAACTATGAGATTGAGTCTCCAGAGAAGGGTGGCTTCCTTATTATCAGGGTGCATCTAACTACTCTTTGAGAGAAAAAGGGAGAAGGAATGCATGAAAGAAAAACTACCTAATCTAATCTAAAGGGGGTGATACACTAAATTAATTTGTTCAACCTTATTTTTGCCTAACAATGCACTATTCATTAACATAACCTCAAAATACACTTATTCAACCTTTGTTTCAATCCAACAGCCACAAACATATCAGAAACCAAATGAAATGCTACAAGGAAGGAACTTCACTCTATAACATCCAAGAAGCAAAAGTAGATATTGTCATGCAGATTGAAGAATGAAAATAGAAACACAAATAGAGGCAAGGAATTTTTGCACTAATATTGATGGGAGAATGAGGTATAACAAAGAGTTATATTCATTCATAAAAAAAAGGAAATTACAGTAGCATAGCATAAAATGCAATACTAATGAATCATATTAAACAACCCTACGAAGGGTTACAAAAAAAAATTTTATAGTGCAAGCATAACTCAGATAGATTCTACCCTAAGGAAAAGCTCAACAACTGCATTTAAGGTTGCAGAGAATAATCACTACAAATATAAAGAAAGATTTGATCCTAATACACATTTAGATGTAGGAAAATCATATATTTCAACAAAATAGCCTCAAGAAGATAGAAATGGTGGCAATTAATGCCTTAACTAAGTCGATGGATAACCAAACAATGATGGAGTGTCCCTTTTCATTTATTAGGCATGGGGAACGTTGAAGGTAGCCAGTAGATGATCTAGAAGAACAGATTTACCATTAAGAAACTATTCCTTCTTTACCATTAGCACGTCAAGTTAGAAAATCAGCAAGTCAATGGAAGTCAAGTCTAAAGATTTACCATGTCGATGAATAATATTTTATCCTTTTGTCACCTAGCCACTCTCCTATCTTTATATTTGACTTTTTGACTACAATTGATCATGGCCTTGCAACTCTTTACCTTCATTAGTTTTTTGCTCCTACAAAACTATTACATCATCAAACTAACTATTTATCATCATTTCGCAACTTGACATCACCTTATTCCCTTAATTTTCATGACCTTGCGACTGCATGATTTTAACCCTTCACACCATTACAGTGGTTTAGGTCCAACAACCTTCTAACTGTGCAATGATACAAGACCAATGAGTTTCCTTGGTTGTGTTAGTAAACAGTTTTGTCCTTCGAATAGAAATACAAACAATGACTCTAAATGTTTCAAAAGAAGAACAAAATGCACTAACAATTGGATAGATTATTGTTTTATTGATAATCTTCCTCTAAATTGATAGGTACAGCTCCCTCATAAAAGATATTCAATGAATGTGATATCTGGCTATGTCTTTATCCTAAAGACACGAAGGGTTTTTCAGACATTCATCCATCAATATGGAATAAATGCGATCAGTAGATTGCTAAACTAGAAATGAATGAAAAACTAGTAAATAGCCATGGGACTATCTACTATGTTTTCATACGATAGAGAAAATGAAAGAGAGAAATTTATAAACATCTTTATGCAGAAGCGTGAATACATAACTGTAATATTACATATATCACATCCGACATAATAATAAAGAACTGCATCTAAAATGGAAATAAAAGGACTCCAAAATCCTTTCAAATCAGAAACACAAATGTATATGATTGTAAAATCTAACACACTTATGTCTCTCTTTATTTCAGAGACATGATAAAACAACAATAGTACTATTCCATTTCCTTATTACAATCAATCTGCATAAAATGAAAAATGCTTAACTCTCCTCTTCGGTTCTAACCAAAACTATCTTCTTCCCTGTTATAGCAGCTGCAGAACTTCTATCCTAGAAAAGAAGAACCCCTTGTTTAACCTTCTCCTTTCCCTTTATACCCCCTCGCCTTCCTTAATTTCCTTTCTTTTTCTCCCTCGAATTCCCTCATAACTGATTTGTGGGAATAACCAATTCCCTCCACCTTCTCAAATGCGTGGATAGAGATGTACACTTAGCATTATTAACAATTCATAATTTTTCACTTTCTCGGATCAGGCCCATAATATCTATCATGTTTATCAATATTATGTTATTTATGAAAATAAAGGTGTAGGAATTATTATTTCTTTCATGACACATGTTGTTCCTAGAATGAGCCATCATTAGGGAACTATTGTCTGTCGCTAACATGCCTTGTTTCATATTCAGGTTTCTTGGTCACTTTGTAGGCAAACTATCAGTATCTTCTTGGGTCTCATGCATCATCAAGTGTATGAAGATAAACTCCATAAGTCATTTTGATTAATAATTGTTCAGGTTTAGAATTCAGAAAGGGATGCTTTGAGAGGATGAATGGGAGCCCGAAGAGTGTAAAATTATCTAACTTTTCTTGAATCACATTGTGTGAGAGATCAGCTTGGTGGTTTCCATTGAGTGTTTGAAGATCTTTAACTACTCATTGTCACAAAATGAATGTGACCTATGATCTCTGTGAATTGGGCTCTTTCTAATATCAATTCGCTGAGGTTTGAGTTGATTATATTGAGATCTTTTTGTCAAATGAGTTGCAGTCAACCTCAGGTGATATGACTACACTTTGTATGGATGTAGAGATATGTTCTTAAAGATCTGCTCCACAATCTGCAAAACAAAAACCTCCAAAAAATACTCTTTGTCAACTTCAACCCGATCTTTTCTATTTTCCTATCTGCGGGCATCATTGGAAATTGGGAATGTGACAATAACTGATATGCTTTCCCATTTCATTCCATGTGGCACTGAGAGATTCGATTCATGGTATACCTATAAAAAAACTCTACAACAACCGATAATAGAAGAGCCTTCATCTTGGCATGGTGGCCATAGTCTCTATTTTGGTGTGGTCTCAAGAATTATATCAACAACACTTTATATTTTTGCACTTAGAAATAACCTCTGTCGAGGATTGTGTTCTCTGTTTGAGTTAGCTTGAATGGTATGGATGACAGTTTTCTCCAACCCAGACACTGCATGATGGTAGCCGAGCATATTGGAGGTGACATTAGGAGATGCTGATAAAGGTCAAGCTCAAAACTACGCATGCAAGATGTTATTAATTATAACATTATTGCACTCCATGCAACCCGACACATCAGTTGTAGTTTGTATCACTTATTATTACTTGCGACTCTTTTAAGGTGCCTATGATTTGCACATGGCCTTCATACTGTAACTTTTGCTAAGAAATCCTAAGCTCAAGCATTGAAACTTCATGTGCATGTTGGAAATTAAAAACTCAGGGAGGTGCATATGACTGTTTCCATTTACCTCTCGGAAGGCTTATATCACTATCATGCACACACATTAAATCTGTGCTTTGTTTTTACTCTCCATACTTTACATAACTACCCCGAGTATGATTTTGATTATCCATATTTGGGACTTGGTAAGTCTTTACTAGACTGTCTACACAATACATTATTTGATGATGAGTCCACTATATATGAATCCACTCAGTCTCCTGTGTTCTATTAGATGTTCCCCAATTTGATTTACTTGGACTAAAACCCGTGCTAGCAATAACATGAAGTATTCTATTTGTGCTCAACCATGACTCCAGTGTTTATCCTTACTAACTTTTCCATAACATAAATTACCATGAGTCCTATTGCACTGTCTGTGACTTTTAACCATGTCTCTGTCCATACCAATTTCTTCTTTTCTAATAGGCAAAATATTCTAACTAGATGCATGCTTCATAGTTAGATTGTAAGAAATCCTGGATAGTGGCTGCGACCTTCAAATTGAGCCATGTCATATGCAATACCTACTTTGTATGAATTGGTTTTCTGAATCTACACTTCAAGATATGGCAAGGTCAATCGCAGAGTTGGAAATTCGAGCCTTGATTTTGCTAACCTAAACTTGAAGTCAAAGTTGAACTTGAAGTTCTGAACCTGATGGTTCAAGTTAAACATATACTATCTTTTTCACAAGTGACAATTTATAAATCTTTGTTAGCAATTAAAACCAACCAAAATTTCCTCTATGGAGCTAACTTGAATGTTTAGAATATGGGTGCTAAAAGCATGGTAACAATTGGCTCTGATTGGGGATGTGGACCGTAAGGGACACAAAGAATCCAGCAATCTTTGGTTGAGACCAGTGCCTTATCCATTAGGCAACAGAGTCATGGAGTAATAAAGATTCTTGGGGCTATTTGCAAAGAAGAAAACAAGGGACAACACCAAAATAACCAAAGCAACCAACAACACAACAACTGAATAGCTACACTACACACTACCAAAAACAAACTAAACCTAGGCACAACAACAAAATTTATGTACAAAGGATAGGGCAAGCAGCCCATACCTCCAAAGATGGATTTGACTGGTCATGTGAATCCATTGACAGGCTATGAAAAGTATATGCCAATGCGGAAGAGAGGTTGATATATTAGATGTACCATTCCAAACAGATAATTAATGATTGTTGCAAGGAGAGATTTGACCACAATATGCTGCACCAACTTAGGAATCTTGTCAGATCCAAAAAACCAACTTTCATCACAAAATTCAGGTTGTATTATCCCTGTTGGAACCTTTAAATCAAAACTCGAGGCTAGGCTTTCTAAAAATCTACCTCTTATAAGTCCATCAGCAATTTCATGTTTAAAATGGAATGCCTCCAAACCTTGAGGTTAAGACCATTCCTTCTGAGTTAGTGTGGAATCAAATAGGAAGACCTCATATTCTACCTCCTCCTCAAGCTCAAAAACATTAGGCTTTAGATTATCACTCAATACATTCTTATCAACACTAGGCCAAACAAAGGAAGCATTTGCATCTCTTAAAGAAATTGAAGGGATCAAAGTTAAATTATTCTTTACCTCAACCAAACTCGAATGGTCTTTATTAGACACTCCTATGTCAATTTCCTTAGTCAACCATGAATGATTCCTTGAGGGAACTTCTTGTTGGCTATTATGTTGTGGATTAACTGTTGCTTCCTTGTTTTGTTAGTGTATGAACTTGTTGCTAGAATTTTTGAGACAACCTCCTTCCTGCTCTTTTCCATCATATATAAGATCATAGGGTACAAAGAGAGGATTATCTTTAATTATAAAATCTTCAATGAATTCAGTAGGTAAGTATAATGCATTCACACTACCCCAAACAATCTCACCATCATCATTTTGGGATTGATTCCCTACTATTGTCATATGAACCATATCTTTGTCTTGGCACACACAAGAAAAATCAAAATTCAGAATTTCTTTTTGAATATTAGAGGTTGAACTATCCTTAGGACATATAGATAGGAGTAATGGTTTATCAAGACTACTTTCAATGACCATAGGATCAAACTTAGTCGAAACAACCTCTTCTTGTTGCATGTGATTAGAATCTTCATTAGGTGAAAATAAACATTGGCAATCATAAGTTTTTAACTCTTTATCATCACTCACCAACAACTCTTCTATGACATGAGAGTCTTCCTAAAAATGCAGCTCCTCTTGTTGACTTTGTTGTTGATCTTCCTTCTGCTGCTGATCAAAACTCCATGGCATTGATAATTCTAACATTATTGTTGAAACACTTGGATCTTCTGAGACCAATGGGTGAGAGAACAAGGGTTCTTTAATCTTTGATTCTTCTCTTGATATCTTTGTAGCAACTGAAATTTTTTATCAATCTTTTTGAGATCATTGAATCTTTGGTACACAAAATCTAGCAGTATGGAGGATCAACTATCCTCAGAAGAATTCAGCTTGCTCTTTTCAGCTTCACAGATGCTCCCTTTGAAGGCATTCCACAAATACTGGAGCATCGGGTCTTTCTCAAAATTTATCTCATTATTAGTAGGTATCTTTCAAGGCTTCTTTTTTAATCCCATTTCATGATCACTCATGACTGTATAGTTGCAAGAAATATAACCTGATGAAATCTCTGGAGCTTCTTCCTCCACAACTTCTAATTCTTTCTCAAGCTGGCACACTTTTCTCTTGCATGCTTCCAAATCTTTGAGCTTGTGAAATCTGTAACATAAACTCATCCACAGAAAGGTAGAGTTATGGTCATCTTCAAGACTTATCTTTAGTTTCACAACCTTTGAAATGCTTTGTTTATAATGTTCCTAGAAATCTTGTAAAACCTTATCATTCATTTGAAGGATCTCCAGGATAGTAGAGTCTGGTCTTTTTCCCATTCTTGTAACTCTCTAGGATTTACAAGAAGAATCAGCAGAGTCACCACTTTATCAGAGTCACCAATCTCTTGTATGTGGAGATATACATATAAACTGAGGAAACAATTATTCAGCACTAATCTTCTCGTTCGATTCCCCAGCAGAGTTTCCAAAAACTGTTAGTAAACAGTTTTGTCCTTTGAATAGAAATACAAACAATGACTCAATATGTTTCAAAAGAAGAACAAAATGCACTAACGATTGGATATATTATCATTTTATTGATAATCTTCCTTTGAATTGAGAGGTACAGCTCCCTCATAAAAGATATTCAATGAATGTGATATCTGGCTATGTCTTTATCCTGAAGACACGAAGGGTTTTTCAAACATTCATCCATCAATATGGAATAAATGTGATCAATAGATTGCTAAACTAGAAATGAATGAAAAAATAGTAAATAGCCACAGGACTATCTACTATGTTTCCATACGATAGAGAAAATGAAAGAGAGAAATTTTTAAACATCTTTATGCAGATGCGTGAATACATAACTGTAACATTACATATATCACATCCGACATAATAATAAAGAACTACATCTAAAATAGAAATAAAAGGACTCCAAAATCCTTTCAAATCAGAAACACAAATGTATATGATTGTAAAATCTAACACATTTATGTCCCTCTTTATTTTAGAGACATGATAAAACAATAATAGTATTGTTCCATTTCCTTATTACAATCAATCTGCATAAAATGAAAAATGCTTAACTCTCTTCTCCAGTTCTAACCAAAACTATCTTCTTCCCTGTTATAACAGCTGCAGAACTTCTATCCTGGAAAAGAAGAACCCCTTGTTTAACCTTCTCCTTTCCCTTTATACCCCCTTGCCTTCCTTAATTTCCTTTCTTTTTCTCCCTCAAATTCCCTCGTAACTGATTCTTGGGAATAACCAATTCCCTCCACCTTCTCAAATGCGTGGACAGAGATGAACACTTGGCATTATTAACAATTCATAATTTTTCACTTTCTCGGATCAGGCCCATAATATCTATCATGTTTATCAATATTATGTTATTTATGAAAACAACGGTGTAGGAATTATTACTTCTTTCATGACACATGTCATTCCTATAATGAGCCATCATTAGGGAACTCTTGTCTATCGCTAACATGCCTTGTTTCATATTCAAGTTTCTTGGTCACTTTGTAGGCAAACTATCAGTATCTTCTTGGGTCTCATGCATCATCAAGTGTATGAAGATAAACTCCATAAGTCATTTTGATTAATAATTGTTCAGGCTCAAAATTTAGAAAGGGATGCTTCGAGAGGATGAATGGGAGCTCGAAGAGTGTAAAATTATCTAACTTTTCTTGAATCGCATTATGTGAGAGATCAGCTTGGTGGTTTCCATTGAGTGTTTGAAGATCTTTAACTACTCACTATCACAAAATGAATGTGACCTACGATCTTTGTGAATTGGTCTCTTTCTAATATCAATTTGCTGAGGTCTGAGTTGATTATATTGAGATCTTTTTGTCAAACAAGTTGCAGTTGACCTCAGGTGATATCACTACACTTTGTATGGATGTAGAGGTATGTTCTTAAATATCTGCTCCACAATCTACAAAACAAAAACCTCCAAACAATACTCTTTGTCAACTTCAACCCAATCTTTTCTATTTTCCTATCTGTGGGCATCGTTGGAAATTGGGAATGTGATAATAACTGATATGCTTTCCCATTTCATTCCATGTGTCACTGAGAGATTTGATTCATGGTATACCTATAAGAAAACTCTGCAACAATCGATAATAGAAGAGCCTTCGTCTTGGCATGATGGCCATAGTCTCTATTTTGGTGTGGTCTCCAGAATTATATCAACAACACTTTATATTTAACTTAACTATCTATTGGATGTATTGTAGTTCCTCTCCCATTTGACTTCTATGAGTCATCCTTATGGATGCAACCTTGTTGATCTTTTGTTGTGATGGGATCATGATTGTGACCATGAGTGGTCTACACCATCGAGGTGTTTGGATTTATGTTTCTGTATTAGTTGCTTTGATTATGTTTTTGACTAATCTATGAGATTATGATGTGATTTTTGGTTCACTAAAGTTTGTGCCAGTGGTTACCAAGATCGATGCAGTATCATGAGGTTGTTCTGTGATTACCCTGAGATGTGTGCAGAGATTGCACTGTGTACTATTACCATGCTACACTAGACTAGGTTCTTGTAGTAGTGGGTAGTCATGTTTATGATTGTGTTCGCTTATGTGTTTTAAGTGCCTTTTTTTAATTCTTTAAACAATCATTATTTAATGCTTAAGTAATTAGAAGTGGATTGTTCAGGTTGGATTATTCGATTATGTGCTACGACATTTACCTTGCTATATTTTGATCTAAGAGATATTTGTTATTTATGTGATGATTTACATTTGAGATGACCTGAGGGTCAGATGTTATACCTTGATTTCAATATCATAGATATTAGACTACTATGTTGTTCAGTTAATCATATTGCATCATGATGCCATTTCAAGATGACAGTGTGTTTTATGATGATATATGGTTATCTGGTATTTGGACATACCTCTGATTATGTTAGGTGATGGATTTAATACTATGTATATTTACTTCATTCCTACGTTGTTATGCTTTATTTGAACGTGAGTGATGTAAACAGATTATTTTAATATAATTAAATAAATGGTTAAGTTAGGTGATTTAATGCATTTATTGCTTCGGCTATGTTATTATATGCAATTGCACTTGATCGTGTTGCTTAGTGTGTAGGATTTATATCCTTGGCAGTGGCACATGGAGTTAGTGACTCAACCATTCATATTTTACCAATGTCATCCTTATATGGTCGATGTATCCTTAATTAAATATTTAATTTAAACCTTTCGATGATTATTAAATCCAAACTCATTGCATTATGTAATTAGACCAGTAAGCGTGTCTATGCATTTAGAGGTTCGCATTGTTGCGAAAGTTATTAAGGAGATTTATGTATTTTTTGGTTTTCATGCTTTTAAATTGATTTATTTTAATTTCTGACAACTTTGCCATAGATGAATTCCTATTTATAGGAATAGCCTATTTTCATTTGGGTCCATTCGGGGTTTAACTAAGTTGGCTGGTTATTTGCCCTAATTGATTATTCACTCGAAATGTGAATAAGTATCCAAAAAAGAATTTAATTCCTCACTTCTCACTTTTGAATTAGAAAGTTGGAGAGTAAAACCCAAAATGCTCTTCATAAAGATTTATTTTTTTGTTCGTTGTGGGAGCTACAAGTGTGGGATCGTTGCAAGGTTGAGCTCTTTGGATCCAGCTTATGGAAACCTTGGATTGCTATGATTTTTGGCCACTTCTACGAGCATTTTATTTTCTTGTTCAGATTTTTGTTTTTCCCTTTTGGCTGTGAGGTAGGGGTTTCCCGTTTTATTGTTTCAGCTTTGTTTCTACTTCTATTTTTGGTAGTTGTTTGTTTAGAGGTTGAGAACTAGTGTTCCCCTCCGTTTCTGTATGTTAGTTCTACCCGGTTGGGTGGGTATGAATATTTCCCTATTTTTCAGGATGAGGGTTTAAGGTTTTACGTCATTATGCTGGCTATTTTTGCATACGGTGTTCTTATTTGATTATTTTTAGATTTTTGGAGTTTTTGTGCCCAAAGGCCAAATGGGTTTTAATTTTGCAGTTTTTCCAAAATTTGGGATTTTTACCTTGTTTTCTGTACCACCTTGTTTTCTCGAGTTTTCTTGACACAATGTGGGTCATGGACCTTGATGATCTGTTTGGATATCAGTCAGACCACTATTGCACTTTTGTTGCATTGGGATGTGTGTCACATCTGTACTCCCAACTTTGTGTTCGGTTGAGTGTTTTTCATACCTATTGTTATGGTTTCTTTGGACCTTTGCTTTTGTTTCATGGACACTAGAATTCATGTAGAATCCATACTCTCAGATTGAGGTTGATGGAGTGAGTTCATGACTTTTGGTCTTGTTGCATCATTGAGATTTGTGTAGAATCCATACTCTCGGATTAAGGCTGGTTGAGTGATTTTATGATGTATGGTTTTATTGGCTTTGGGATTTATGTAGAATCTATCCTTCCCATGTTACTTTTAGTTGGGTGTTTTCTTTGCATTGTGTTCTCATCTTGTCCTTGAGTTTTGATCTTCATGATGGTGGTGTGCCACACACAAGTACGTGTGTGTACATTTGCTGGGTCACTTGCAAGCCCTGATCTTTCGTGGATTTGTTAAGAGTTATGATCATTAGGGTTGGGATGGGAGTATGCATGCCCATGGTCACTTATCATAGGATGAGCATGGGTAGGGTAAGGTAGCATATGGAGGGGCTTCTATCCTGCAACCTAGTGACTATTTCCTAGTTGGCAGAGGAAGTTTTATATAAGTAATAATTAAATTAAAACATTGGGTGGTAATAAATACAAGATAATAAAATGTGTGGGTTATGCGCCTTCCATCATGAAGAGTTGTTGCCCTAGGTTGTATGCCTTCTATTGAGAAGAGTAGCTGCCTATACTAGCTTGGGCTTTTGGATGCCAAGAAACTCTCCATGATGTCAGCCCCTACTTAGTAGCTTATTGAGTGTCTGACCAGGACCTATACTCCTTGCATTGTCTTAGGTTCTTGGTTGCAACCATCATACTGTCCGGCGTGAGTGTTAGCCTTGGATGTTATGTTTCATGTGTGGTTGTAGTTGGATCATTATCTCCATCAGCACGATGGGTGTGGACCTATGGGTTCCACGTGGTTGGGAGGCGTAGCTACCTTCACCATTGCTAGGGGCCAGTGTATAGAGATAGTCTTTTGACCTAGTGCGATCGTTGCTGGATGTTTTCACTTGGTACTTCGAGTTTTGAAGTATACTTTCTTGTGATTTATACTTTTATTGGAATGCTTGGATATCATGTTTAGATGATGTTAGTTTACTTGACGCATTCCCATATTATGATGTTTAGCATATGCCTAGATGATGTGAATTGTTGTATCAATTTATCTATTGCTTATTGGTTTAGCATATTAGATTTCCTTATTACAATGTTCAGCATGTAATAGGTGATGTTATCTACTTGTAGGATTATCTGATGCTTTACTAGTAGCATGTTATATTTCTTTATGCTTGTGTTGGTAGCATGTGTAGTAGTGACATCCCTATTACGACAATACCAATGATCCAATCGGTGGCTTGGGATGTTATGTGCAGGGGATGGCTAGGACCCACGATGGTTTTATGATGCTATTAATGGTTGGGAGGAACTATGTACTTAATTTGGTTGTTTTGTTATTGTGTTATTATCTTTGCACATTGTGATGTTGTCTATGTTCACCGTGATGTTGCTTTCTGTACGTTCTTTTTTGATGTAGTTTTAGATGGATAGATGTATCTCCTTCTTGATCTTGGCAGCTTGTTGATTATGCACTCGAGTGTTCACTCCTCGATCTATGTGGATCTGATACTCCCTGGTGTGGAGGTTTTGAACTCTATTTTTCTCTATTTTTACCCTTTTGTGTGTTTTCCTTAAGTGTTTTTGTGTTTCTATGGGTGAAATTTTATCAGCATGGTGTGACATAAAAATGTATAGCACGCCCATAGAAACTATGTCGTACGATTCTAGAAAGTATCGCATGCCTCTTGGAGAAATGTTGTGCGATACTGGAAAGTATCGCACCTCCTTTGGAGAAGTGTCATATGATACCCTGAAAGTATCGTATGCCCTTGAGAAAAGTATCGCTCAAACTCTAAAAGTTTTGCCCTCCTTTAGAAATGTCGCACGATACTTTTTAGTGCTGTATTAAAGTATCACACGGTTTTTGTAAAAAACCTACATGGGTCGGTAGCGGGCACTTTTCGATTTGATCTGAACTTTTTTAGAGTTGTTTTGGATACCCTTTTCAGCGTTCTTTGACCCTATATTGTTTCTTTTTGGATTCAATTTGTTTTCTTTCTAATCCTTTTTGCGTGTTTCCATTGTAGTCCTTTGGGGTTTAAAATATATCATTTAAGTATAAGGAAAATTCCTTATACTTCAGATATATTGTAATATATGCGACGAATCTTTTGAGATAGGTTTCAGACCTCTCGGAGATAAGATAAAGATTCTAGGAAATTTCCGAGTTTCAAAAATCCAGACTTAGCCAATTTTCAGGGCTTCAGGATTTCAAGCTTAGCCAAATTTTAGGATTCTGGATTTTACCCTGGCTTGGTGTTTTGTTGATGAGTGGTTGTTTCTTGATCCCTCATCTTGCATGTGGTGGTTGTTGACTTTTGTTTGCATGTGTCAGTTTGGTAGTGGCATTCGAAGATCTGTTGGTTGTCGAGATTGTGGTGAAGTATTCCGTTGCAATTGTTGTGATCCCTGTATGATATTGTCACGTGCATTCATACTTGTAAAAAAGAAATTCTTGGCTCGTATTGGATCCTTGTTCCAAGGATCTTTGAGCAGGGCATTACATGTATTATCGCAACATTACAACTTGAAATTTAACCTTGCCACTTAACCATGTGATGATGCATCTCTAAGTATATCGCTTCTTCCCAACTTGATTCCTTAACTGGCCATAAACCCCAATGATCATGCAATGAAGGTGTTTGTGGCCTCATAGCCTGAACCATGGTTTATCATTCTAACCTTGTGATGGAACAAACAAAGGCACTTCGCACCATCATAACCTTGACCTAGGGTTAGACATTTAACGTTGCAAACATGCAAACAAAGGTATTCACAGTGTCATACCATTAACCCTAGTTCTAGCTTGAATCCTCGCAACCATGCAAAATTGGCTAGGCATGTTGACTATCACAACATTGCAACTTGAAACACTGAAGCACTATCAATTGAGTGTTATTGATTGAATAGATTTGCTTCATCCGATGAATGATATTATACCCTTGTGATGTTGTGACCATTAGAAGCCTCTGAACTTGGCCCACACGGACATGTGGAAAACTATCATATCCCCACATTGGCTAAAGATCTTGTATGTTGAGAATACAAAAAAATGCCAACCCTTGATCAACACCCAATTGACGGTTGTAGGAGAACTGGAAAATCTTTGATAAAAATAGCACAATTGGCTAATAGAACACATCCACCTGGCAAAAAATTTGACTAACTCCTCAACTTTGTAGCCCACACCATGAAAATGGACGCACGAATCCACATGGTAGCAAGGTGTTTACTCACATTCATTAAACATCCTACACCTTCATAATGTGCACATACACTAGCCCTTGATCTTGGAGAATTTGATGGCTGAGATGAACATTGAAAAATCATCCCACTCTCACAATGTCACAACTTAGGACTCTAAGGCATGTTGATAAACTACATTGATTGAATGAAATAGTCTTTATCTGATAAGTGAATATATAGCTTTGCGATGATGCGATGAAGAAAACCTAGCAGACCTAGCCCACACAAACACATGGAAGACTGTCGTATCCCTGCAATGGCTAAAGTTCAGGCATTTTGAAAATGTGGGAACCCACCAACCATGGATCCCTTTAGATCTGATGACCATGATGAAACTAGAATCTTACATGATATTAAAACCTCTAACCAATCAAAAACTGCCAACTTCTCCTTTGCAACAACATAGGCAAGAGGGGCCCTCAATTTTGACACATCTTATTATATGGTGAGTTGTTGTTTCCTCACTTTGGTTAAACATTGAGCAGCTCCACAAAGTGTGAATATGCTAGCCCTCAATCCTGTAAGATCTGACGGTCAAGATGACCTCTGTGACATGCTCCTCTTCTGTTGGATTCAAGTTGCAACACCACGCCAACTAAACATCTAACCCTTATCACCCAATTGTGACCTTAACTCTGGTTGATTGATTTGACCATTGAAACAAGAGCATTCACAACATTGCAACATTAACCATAGTTTAGTCGTAAACCCCTACAATGATGCAAATGAAGGCTTCTTGTTGCCTCGTAGGCCTAACCCTGAGTTTGATAGTAAACCCAGTGACACATGTGCACAAAGAGGAAACATAGCTTCGCAACATTAACCATAGTTTACACTTGACTCCATGTGACAATGCAAAAATAAAAGGATCGCCACTTCACAACTTGGTTCTTTAACTCAACCTTGACCTCAGCAATCATGCAATAGAGGCATTTGCACCATTGCCATCTTAACCATGGATTAGCATTCAACTTCAACGATAGTGCAACTTGTAGTGTTTTGCCACTTTGCAACTTAAATCTGGGGTTATCCTTAAACTCATGTGATGATACGAACAAGAGAAGATCGCTCCATTGCCACTTAAACCCTAGTTGACTCTTTTAACCTTGCAGACATGCGGAGCAAAAGAAAATGCAGCATCGCTACATTGATCGCAATTAACCCTTAATTCAGCATGACCTTGCAATGAAGCCAAACATTAAACCATAATTGTTTGATCACAACTTATCATTAACCAGAATGCTCTAACCCTGCGAATGAGTGATAAAGGGAATCATTACATTACTACCCTGATCTTGAGTTAATCTTAACCATGAGCGACCTTGCAATCCACATGAAATATGCCTGTTGGAGTTAACTTCGCACTATCACAACTAGGAACCACATACAAGCATTAAATACTCCAAAAATGCATTGACTGAAGATTTAACCATTTTGCACCTTCATAGCTTACTTGAGTGTTAAGTGCTAACAACCTGTGATTGGGTGATGAAGGATAATCACACAATCACAACTTGGATGGTTCATAAGAGATAATCATGAAAATCACGAAAGGTAAGGTTAGACTTAGGGATATAAAGGATCAAGGCATTATGTATATGTTCAGCTTATGTGGCAATTTCAAATTGAAATAGTTAATTGACCATTAGACATGTTTGTCATTTTGAAATTCAAATTTTTCTGGTGGGGGTTGGGGGGGGGGGGGGGGGGGAATGGCTAACAAAAGCCAACAAATCTACCTAACTTGGAAAGGTGTCAAAAAAATAGCTATTTTTCTAAAGTAAAAATGATAATTGTAGAATTAGATTGAATGATTCCAATAGTTTCATGCCTTTGGCATGAACTAATAATATAATATTGTGTTGATGACATATGGCATCACGACAATAATTAGGATCATTGTTTAGCAATGCTTTGGTTGTATATTTCTCTCCTTGATTTTACAAGAGTTAATATCTTGTTATATGCTATGTTGTGTGTGTGTGTGTGTGTTCTAATTTTAAATATGTTTAGCTAAGATACTTTTTAGCCTTAAGCTTTAACATTCAATTTTCTTAAGTATTCTTAATTTATTCAGAGCTAAAAATTGATTTAAATATGATAATTTTAAAAAAATTGTACTTCGTCCATGTAAGTTTTATCAACTAAACAAACCATTCTAATTAAATTTTTTTTTTTTAAATGAAAAAATTTATAATACCATTTATATTTTTCAAAAATATATTTTTACTTTTATATTTTATGGAGATCTTTATATAAAGTAATTTTTTTCCTTTTATAATAATAATAATAACATACTAAGCTAATTTCAAAAGTAATCTTTGAAATGCAATAAAAAATAATTGCAACAACAAAAGTAATGTCTTATATGTCAATAAATTGTGACCCTCCTTGGCTTTGGCCTATCAAAAAAACAGTCTTATTAGATCCTGGCTATTGCATTCATTGAATGCAATTTTTCAATTAGATTAACCAATGAAATCAATGAATTTTAAATTTTATATGGAACTTACAATGTGTATATTGATTTTTCTTTTTTTCCTTATTTTATAAATGACATTTTGTGTTCATTCTATTGGTCCATACTATTTTTGGTAAGGAGAAAAATCAATTTTTCTTAACAAAAATATGCATTTTTCCCAACAACAATAATGACATGAATTAATGATAGCTTTATCTTTTTCAAAAGTTTCCAAAAAGTAATTATTTTATCTTCCACCTCACTACCTAAGACATAAATGGACGTATAATCAATAATAACTAAATCATTTTTCTTAGCAAAGATTGCAAATATGTCAATCTATTATTTTTAACATCTTTGAGTTTAAGTTTATTTAAAATCTTACTAAAAACTAATTATTGTATCATTTAAAAATACTTTTTTTTTCTTCATAATAATTTAAAATTATTTTATTCTAATTTTAAAATTAAATTTTTTATTCTAAATTATAATTAAATTAATAAATAACAAAAGTAAATTTTTAAGAATATAATTATTTGATAAATTTTTACTAATAATATTTATAAATTTTGTTACAAAATTTTTTTAATTTAGTTTTTAATGTTTTATATTTTTTATTTTAAATATATTTATTAGTTTTACATTGTCCCTTACTTTTATGCTAACATTTTTCACACTATGTTTAACTAGCTTATTTTTTTCTATCTTGTTTTAATTTTTTCACATTTTAAAATTCGTAAAACTAATATTATGCTTTTGTTGGTTTGGATTAAGTAGTCAACAAATTATATTTTAAAATTTAATATTTGAATCTATATTGGAAAATGTAGAAATAAATACTTCATTTATTTAACTCAATTTTATAATTTTTATTTAAATATTTTTTAAAATAACATAATCCTTAATTTATTTTTTTAATTCTCTTCCAACTATCTCTATTCATTGTCCCTATAATAACATATCATTCTCTCTCTTTTAAATCTCTTCATATCCTTCATTTCTATCTATAAATATCTATTATCATAATCTCTCTTTTCAATCTGTCTTCATATATATAAATCTTAATTTTCCTTCTTTTCTAACTATTATGAAGAATATATCTTTTAACTCTCTCTTCATATATTTCACTCTCTAATTTCCTTCTTTCATAATTATTGTGCCTCTTGTATTTGGAACCTCTTTAGTTAAATTACTTTTCAAGATTAAGCCTTAAAGGTTCATTTTAGCTAAGAATTAGTTTAAACATTATATTCCTTTCACATCTATACAAATTTAGTATTGATGTGATTTTCCTATGTTTTTCCATATGAATTTTGTAGTCAAATAAATTATTCTAATTTTGATGTAACCAAACAATTAAAAAATCTCTCTAATCTTAGTTATGCTTTTCTTAAATTTAGATCTTTAATTGAATTTTAAATTTTGAGTTTGATGGTTACCTTCAAACTTTTAGATTTATTTTTCTTCCAAATAAAATATTTTTATGGAATAGGCATTATTAATTATTCATTGTATTATTCAATAAATAGAAATTGACTAAAAAGTAGATGGTTGAATGAGTTTGTGGAATCATGTTATTTAATTTGATTGGGACATGTACACAAATATTATATTTAATTTTAGATAATTTACTAAAAGACATCTATAATTATATTTTAGATTTTATATTGGACGACTATCTTTATTTACTTTTTTTAATAGACTATTTTGTCTCTAACATTAATTTCAACCATAACCTTAAATTCTATTTCTAATACAAATTATAATTATAATAGTAATGATAAATCTATATCATAATCATAATCTTCAACCCTAATCCTAATCAAAACTTTGACCTATTATGTAAACCTAATCTAACAATAACAATAATAATAATCATGATATAGACCTAATCTAATGAAAATCCTAACTTGAACATTCAGTCATAATATAAATCTATACGGAATCATATTCACTCTAAGATATATATATATATAGGTATTATTAAGAAATATATAAACCAAGTCATAAAAATTATCATATAAACAATAATTAAATTAAACCATCACATGTCAATATCCATGTCAATGTTAAACCAAACCTTTACTTTTTTTAATTAATTTTACAATTAATTTATAATAACTTATTCCACTATAATATAACATTTCCATTATATAACTTATACATTTGTATTACATATTTATAATCTTGTAATGAGAAATTCAATAAAATTACATTATACAAATGTTGTAGTTGGAGAAAGTAAACAATTATCAATTATTTTTAAAAAGTGCATTGGAGTTTTAACACAATCAATGTCTATGCAACTTTAGGTTATATTTAAACATATGATAAAAGATAATATATTTGAATGTGAAACGAATATATCTCATTTATCATTATAAATTGAGGGCTATGACCATATGCAACGTATCCCGAATGGCGAGGCATGGAAGTGTGAGGCGGCCGCCCGTTGGCCTCTAGAAAGATGTGTATTTTTAAAATTCATAATTATGTATGCATTGTACAGAGTCAAGTTTTTAAAATTCATAGTGATTTATACATTTTATATATTAGGAACAATTTTAAATCATAATTTATTTATTTTTTAAGTAATTATATAACAAGTGTCATATAGTGGTTCATTATTTGTCTTTAATTTTTAGTTTTATTTTAATAAATTTATAATAGTATATAAAATATT
Organism: Cupressus sempervirens; assembly: GCA_028749045.1. NCBI lineage: Eukaryota > Viridiplantae > Streptophyta > Pinopsida > Cupressales > Cupressaceae > Cupressus > Cupressus sempervirens. The sequence continues at coordinate 801,182,548 of CM053783.1, read as the reverse complement.
TTAACTAATAAAATTATTATATAGTTATAATTTTCTATAATTATAATTATAGTAAATGTAATTTTGTTATAATTATATAAATAATTATTAATTATAAAGTATGATTAATCTAATCATAATTTTAAATTTAGTGGTAAATATAACTATTGGTATGTATTTTCTATTCAATATATATCATATTGTATTAGCATATTATAAATAAATTATAATACTAAAATAATAATATTTTATATAATAATAATAATATGTAATAATATTTCTTAAAATATTTTATAATAATAATAATATGTAATAATATTTCTTAAAATATTTTATAATAATAATAATATGTAATAATATTTCTTAAAATATTTTATAATATAAGTATCTATTATATTTTTAACATTTTAAATTGAATAACAATAAATACATTCTAAAAAGTATAATAGATTAAAAGTATAAAAATCTAAATTAACTTATTTACATTTAATAAAATTAAACATTAATAAATTGCATTAGATCAAAAATAATTCTTATGAAGTATTAGTTTTACAATTCATTTATATAATAAGTGTTTTAAAGTTTGACTATATATGTTTATGTTGCTAATGTTTTCAATCAAAATAGGTGTGCAAGACAAAACACGAGAACTAAAGGAGTTAGAAAATAAGTCAATATATTATTCCTTAAATTTTTATACGAAGAAGGAGGAGCTAGAAAGGAAGACCATAAGGGAGACTAAAGTATTTCTTGATATTTTATGTGCTAAAGGTTCTCTTGTATTGATTTAGGATTAATTTTAACTTTTTTTTGGTGTCTTACTAAATATAGAAAATATTTTCACTTAGATATAATTTGTTTCCCTACAAAGTAATAAATTAAAGGATATGAAAATTTTCACCTTGTTTAAATTTCAAATCTTTCTTAGGGTATGTGCAGGATCATGGTCAACCAAACTATGGTCTTAATTGGTGTTAACTTGACACATAATTTTAAAGTAGTTATGGACTTTATATCAAAAAGTTGTAAGAAAAGAATCTGTAGGAAATTGAATGTAAATTCTAAACTACTAGGCCTTATCTAGAGAAAAAAAATTGATCTGTCAAAATTTTGCATTTTAATTGTAATGGACACCCTTGGATGTCCCAAAAAACTAAACCAAATTGCTGAAAGGAATTATGTCAAACAGTTTGCATTCAACTTCTTAAAACCTCTTATAACTCTGGAAATCAAACGTTTATTTGTTTGTTGTGTTTCGTGCATGGAATTGGTATCATACAACATAAACAAGAAATAAACTACAATAATATGCAAAGTGGAAATGAACTGCTGCTAATAAAATGTTATTTTCAGAATTCATAAAACCAAATACATAGCAGATTTATCAACTCACTAATTACTTCAACAATATTGTCATAATACTCCAGCCCATGCTTACAAACTTGCTGCTACAATACTTTGTCCTCCAATCAGTCCACTACCTTCATAATACCATTCCCTCCAAGTGGCATAAGCGTCGGACAAGTAGTGAAGAAGATATGAGCAAAATATCAAATCTACCTGTAGCCGGAAATGCAACTAAACTGCCTGATAATGAAGCCAATAAGAAAGAATTCCAAAGGCCAAACCCCAAGGGAATGACGTCTAGAATGTTACAAGAGAGGATAGACGTCCTCAAATGCCAAGAACAAAGCTGCAACTCACACACCAATTTCTTCTCATATTCAACCTGTCTAATGAAGCCACAAATGCTTCCTTTTATTCTATTCCCACGGGTCCCCTCAACTCATATGGGCAATGTGGGATAAAAGATGTGTAATATAAAACATATATTAAAATACCCCTTATGTCTCCCTTGGGTACACATCACCATAAAATAAATATTAAAGTAACACTTTAATATTTTACAATTAAATTAGACGTTACTTTAATAAAACTTCAGGCATTAAAATGTATTAGCAATCGGACTCCGAATAATGAAAGTGATAGCTCATCGGAAAGCTCTCACCGAGGAGTATCGAATCCAATCACCAAAATTGACCTACACTGTGTCCTGCCGACTTACTAAAAATAGTAAGTATGCCTGAAACTAAGTAAATCAACTTCGTTTTGGCCCAAACTGGAAATGACTAGGCCAAAACACTCCAAGATCCCATTAAACCCTTCGTTAGCCCTCGGGACCATGTAGAACAAGGCTAACGTGCACACACTTGGTCAACTGCTAAAATGGGGACATTACAGTCCGCCCCCCTTGAAATTGCTTGTCCTCAAGCAACCTCAGTCCAGCCTACTGAATAACCTGCTCACTCTCCCATGTAGAATCTTCCTCCGGCAGGTCTTTCCATTTGACCAAATACTCCTTCACTATCCTGTTTCTAAGCTTCCTCTCTCTGGTATCCACAATAGCCTCAGGTACTAACACAAGCTTCCCCTCCTCATCCAAAGGGGGTAAATCTGCAGAAGGCACTACACTCTGACCAATGGCTTTCTTAAGCCTAGACACATGAAACACATTGTGCACTCGATTGCCCTCTGGAAGCTCAAGCTCATAGGCGACTTTGCCCACTTTGCGAATCACCCTGTAGGGACCATAAAATCTAGGTTTCAACTTTTCAGCTCCGCTCTTCTTGAGCGATGACTGTCTATATGGTTGTAGCCTCAAGTAAACCATATCCCCTACCTCGAAGCTATGCTCTATTCGGTGCTGATCAGCATACAATTTCTGTTGATTCTGGGCCTGTTGTATATTCTCTTTGAGTACTTTCAGGATGTCCTGACTATCCTGCAATAAGTTTTTGGCTTTGGGCACTCTACTGTCCCCCAAAACTAAATCCATGAAGCTAGGTGCTTCATAACCATAGAGTGCCATGAAAGGAGTCATCTTGATGGACATATGATAAGTGGTGTTATAACAATACTCTCCCATATGCAACCATCTGATCCAAGCCTTTTGTTGTGTAGTTACATAGTTCCTCAAATATCCTTCCGCCCATTTATTCACAATCTCTGTTTGCCCATCTGTTTGCGGATGATAACTAGTGCTAGGTGTAAGATCTGTACCACACAACCTAAACAACTCTTGCCAAAAAACACTCATAAACTTACTATCCCGGTCGCTGACAATGAATCTGGGTAGCCCATGTAACCTGAATATCTCTTTAAAGAAAAGATCTGCCACCTGTGCTGCTGTGTAAGTGGACGGAATAGCAAAGAAGTGAGCAAACTTCGTCAAGCAGTCCACCACCACATAGATGCAATCCCTTCCCTGCACTCGTGGTAAACCAGTGATGAAGTCCATCGAAATACTTTCCCATTTCCTATCAGGAATGGGCAAGGGCTGTAATAAACCTGCAGGAAATGTGTGTTCTCCCTTATTTTGTTGACAAACCATACACTCCCTGACATACCTCTGAACATCATCCTTGAGCCCTTTCCATGAAAACCGCTCTCGGATCTGCCTGTAGGTCTTGAAGACCCCCGGATGTCCTGTTGTGGGTGCATCATGAAATGCCTTCAATATCGCCTCTCTCAAATGTGATGACGGAATCAAATAAACCCTGTCCTGAACTCTGATCAATCTATCTATCACCTCATAGCGATCATCCTGTATGGTACCTGAAATCAATCCAGAAGCCCAAGCATCTCCGAAATACTCTGCTATAATCCGATCTCTCCAATCTCCTGAAATCTCTGCCAAAGCACATAAGTGAGGTCTCCGAGATAAGGCATCAGCCACCACATTTTTCTTACCTTTGACAAACTCTATGTCAAAGTCATAAGCCTGCAATTTAGTCACCCATTTTTGTTGCCGGTCATTAAGATCACGCTGGCTCATGAAGTATTTAATACTGTTGTGATCAGTCTTGATCACAAAACGTCCACCTACCAAATATGATCGAAATTTGGTCAATGCATGCATTATGGCCAACATCTCCCGATCATAGACAGAATAACTTTTCTCAACTCCTCGGAGCTTCCTACTCTCGAATGCAATGGGATGCTTCTCCTGCATCAATACTGCTCCAATCCCATCACCTGATGCATCACAATGAAGCTCAAAAGGCTTTGTGAAATCTGGTAGAGCTAGAACTGGACATGAAGACATTACCTGCTTGAAATGCTCAAAACACCTCTGTGCTGCCCCTGTCCACACGAAGGCTCCTTTCCTGGTAAGATCTGTCAAGGGTGTAGCAATCTGTGAGAATCCCTTAACAAACCTTCTATAAAAACCACATAAACCAAAGAATCCCTTAAGTTGTGTAAGGTTTGTGGGAGTAGGCCACTCTACAATAGCTCTAATCTTTTCGGGATCAACCTGAACGCCATCTGCACTAATGATATGCCCCAGGTAAAGGAGCTCAGTCATGCCAAACTCATATTTAGATTCCTTGGCATACAATGACTCTCTCTCCAGAATAGATAACACCTCCTCCAGATGATGTAAGTGCTCCTCCCAGGTCTTACTGAAGACCAAGATGTCATCAAAGAAGATCAAGACAAATCTCCTCAGCTGCTTCCTGAATACCTAGTTCATACAACTTTGAAATGTAGCAGGTGCATTGGTTAGACCAAATGGCATAACCATGAACTCAAAGTGGCCATAGTGACATCGGAAGGCTGTTTTCTCAATGTCCTTTGCTCTCATCCTGATCTGATGGTATCCGGATCGCAAATCGATTTTGGTGAAGAAGCATGCCCCATGCAACTCATCAATCAGCTCATCAATCCTAGGAATGGGATACCTGTTTTTAATTGTTTTCTTATTCAGTGCCCTGTAATCGATGCACATGCGCTTTGTCCCATCCTTCTTCTTTACCAATACTACTGCTGAAGCAAAAGGGCTCTTACTGGGCCTGATATGCCCCATCTCCAACAAATCCTTAATCGCCTTCTCTATCTCATCCTTGTGTTTCTTAGGATGACGATAGGGAGTAATCATAACTGGTTTGGCTCCCTCCTCGAGCTCAATAACATGTTCCATCCCTCTGTCAGGAGGAACCCCATGAGGAATATCGCTAAATACTTTAGCGTGTCTATCAAGTATCTTCTAGACATCTAGTGGATGACTCTTTTCTTGTGGCTCTGGTGAAGTTGGCATAATGTGGCACTCTGTCGCCCACTCTATGTCATCATGACGAAAAAGTCTCTGCATTCTCCTCAAGGACACTATTCTGCAACCTCCATCTGAAAGCCCTCTAAGTACCACAGTTCTCCCCTCATGCTGGAATCTCATCTCCAATTTCGCTAGATTGAGTGTGAACTCAACTAGTGAAGCCATCCATGTCATGCCGAGGATGACATCATAATCTCCCATGTCCACAACATAGAACTCATCTTCCAACTCGTAGCCATCTCCAAACCTGATGCGAAGATTAGATATCTTCCGAGTGCATAATAACTTATCACCGTTAGCCACCATGACTCTAAACCCATCATGCTCCTCTGTCTGTAACCCTCTCCTGGCTACCAACTGTGCATCTATGAAGTTATGTGTAGCCCCAGTGTCAATAAGAGATATCACTTTTTGCCCCTGGATAGTACCCCTGACCTTAAATGTGATTGCCTTTTGGGCCCCTGTCAAGCGTGCCAACGATCTATCATCCTTAGGAATGTTGCTCTCCTCTATAGTGTTACCCTCATCTGAATCGGAGTGCTGATCCTCCCCTTCTGACTCTGACTCTTCTGTTGAAAAATACTCCATTTGATTTGCCTTAGCCTTGAGAGAACATTTATGAGATAAGTCCCAAGGCTCTCTACAATGGAAGCACAGCTTCTTCTTTCGAAGTTCATTCAAGGTTTCATTGTCTAGTCCTTTTGATCCTTCTTTGGGTTTGCTATACTCTTTCTGAAATGATTTTTTGTCTTTGTCCTTGCGGTAGGAAGAATCTGTTGAATGGTTTTTTCCTTTGTATACCGAAGGGGCTAAATCTCGTGCCTTTTTAGTTGCTTCAGCTAACGTGAGTGGATCATGTCCCTTCACCCAACCTCCTAATGGATCAGCAAGACCATCACAAAATAACACCACCAATCTCCTAGGAGAGATATCAATAACAAGTACAGACAAGCGTTGAAACTCGACAATGTAAGCATCCACAGAACCTAACTGTTTTAACTGTGCTAGCTCCTTGAAATGTAACTCGGGATCCTTAGTGTCAAATCTCCCAATCAATGTTTCGGTGAATTCCTCATAGGATGTAATCTGATTATGCCCCAAAGTCACCATGCCATGATGCCACCATTCATGTGCAACGCCATCCAAGTGCATAGCCGCATACTTGATAGCCTCCTCCTCAGGCATAGGATTAAGCTGCAAGTATGTATCTACCTTCTGCACCCAAGCTCGTGTAGTCATCTTCCCTGAAGCATCATAATAAGGTAAAGAAAGTTTTCCAACTTTCTTCCTCAGCTCAAAGTTTTGATTCCTTCCTCCTGCTTTAGGCATGTGTCTCATCCTCAAGTCCATATAATCTCTAAGAGAAATATCCGCCTAAAACTCTGGTCCACTAGCCTCCTAGTCCCTCCTAAACTGATCCTGTAACTCGGTAATTTGCGGTTCGTTTACTGGATGAACCAGATCTCTGGGTGGAAAAGTGGGTAGAAGAGGTCTTGAGCTCACAGTCCGTGCTGGGCGTGCAACGTGTCTAAAGTTATCAGCCTCATTCCCATTGTTGCCGTGTCCATTATTACCATTAATGTTATTCTCAAGACCATTGTTGTTGCCTTGGCCTTCATGGTTATTGTTTCCCCCGTTGTTATTGTTTCCCTCGTTGTTATTGTTTCTGTTGTTGGCATCACCTGGATTAATATTGACACCCATCTGTCTAGCCATGAGCTGCAACATCATGTCCATTTGCCTATTCTGCTCCTGTTGCATACGCTGCCCCTACTCTAATGTATCCAGTAATTGTCGGAATAGTACCTCCCCTTGATCTGGACCAGCATTTCTGCCTCCGCCTAATCCTGTATTCCTGTCATCTCGATCACCCATATTATTGTCCTGATCACAGAATATCTCCTCTGTGTCTGTATGGTTGAATTCAATGTCCCCCTGCACGGATGTACTAGACTGTTTTCTTTGCAAGTCTGAAATCCTATTTTGTCTTGCTCTGGTATCGCGGAAATTATAAGACCCCTGTCGCATGCTCAAACATAAATGCTTAGCCTGTGTTTTTTTTTACTTACTTTTTCCCTCTATCCGGCTGTTCCAAATTCCCTATAAGACCTCCACAGGATGGCAGGACTTATAGCTCTGATACCACTGTAATGGACACCCTTGGATGTCCCAAAAAACTAAACCAAATTGCTGAAAGGAATTATGTCAAACAGTTTGCATTCAACTTCTTAAAACCTCTTATAACTCTGGAAATCAAATGTTTATTTGTTTGTTGTGTTTCGTGCATGGAATTGGTATCATACAACATAAACAAGAAATAAACTACAATAATATGCAAAGTGGAAATGAACTGCTGCTAATAAAATGTTATTTTCAGAATTCATAAAACCAAATACATAGCAGATTTATCAACTCACTAATTACTTCAACAATATTGTCATAATACTCCAGCCCATGCTTACAAACTTGCTGCTACAATACTTTGTCCTCCAATCAGTCCACTACCTTCATAATACTATTCCCTCCAAGTGGCATAAGCGTCGGACAAGTAGTGAAGAAGATATGAGCAAAATATCAAATCTGCCTGTAGCCGGAAATGCAACTAAACTGCCTGATAATGAAGCCAATAAGAAAGAATTCCAAAGGCCAAACCCCAAGGGAATGACGTCTAGAATGTTACAAGAGAGGATAGACGTCCTCAAATGCCAAGAACAAAGCTGCAACTCACACACCAATTTCTTCTCATATTCAACCTGTCTAATGAAGCCACAAATGCTTCCTTTTATTCTATTCCCACGGGTCCCCTCAACTCATATGGGCAATGTGGGATAAAAGATGTGTAATATAAAACATATATTAAAATACCCCTTATGTCTCCCTTGGGTACACATCACCATAAAATAAATATTAAAGTAACACTTTAATATTTTACAATTAAATTAGACGTTACTTTAATAAAACTTCAGGCATTAAAATGTATTAGCAATCGGACTCCGAATAATGAAAGTGATAGCTCATCGGAAAGCTCTCACCGAGGAGTATCGAATCCAATCACCAAAATTGACCTACACTGTGTCCTGCCGACTTACTAAAAATAGTAAGTATGCCTGAAACTAAGTAAATCAACTTCGTTTTGGCCCAAACTGGAAATGACTAGGCCAAAACACTCCAAGATCCCATTAAACCCTTTGTTAGCCCTCGGGACCATGTAGAACAAGGCTAACGTGCACACACTTGGTCAACTGCTAAAATGGGGACATTACATTAATGCACTATTACAAAAATTTTAGGGCAAAAATAAAAAGTACATGTATGTCTGACCGCCTTAACAAAAATCAAATGATAATATTTTTTAATATAATTATAGATATAAAAAGTAGACTCATGCCCGGATGTGATGCATATTTTTTTGTATTTTTATTCCAAATAAATAATTAAATATGAATTTTCTATTATAACTTTTCTAAAATAAAAAAACTTGTGTGTTTGACCACCTTAACTAATTAAAAACTTTTTAAAATCTTTTTTTCTCTCTTATACTAGGTGAAGCATAGAATGTGATGCAACTTTTAGATTTCCAAAATGTTATACCGTTTGAATGTTATAGTTATTTTTCAATCAGTATGTCAATCAATAGTTTATAAACATCTTCATTAAAAATTAACTAATAAATACTTATCAAACTTAGAATTTGATAGCAATTATATTGATGGAATCTTGAGAGTGTTATCAAAAGCCTCTTTTCATTTCATTGAATTTCGATGAAACAAATATTGTCAGATGGCTACTCGAAGTCTAAATGTCAGTGAAACCTATCTCAAACACATTTTTTGAGTTGATCAAAGAGGTTTGGTAAATACCAAGCCTAATCGAATACCAAAAAATTGGTGGCCAATTTTTTTTTAAAAATTGATTGCTCAAATTTTGGAGGGAAATCAAAATTTGGGAAGATAATCATTATGATTATTGACTATTATTATTATATATGATTATTATTATTACATATAGTAATATTATATTATTATTATTATATATAGTAATATTATATTTTTATTATTATATATAGTAATATATATGATTATTATTATTATATAGTAATATATATGATTATTGTTATTATATAATTTAGTAATATATTATTATTATATAAGCAAGAGCCTACAACACAATAGTAAATTATGAGCCTCTTATCTAAGAGGTCTTGGGTTCGACTCTACACAAGCTTAATAAATAATAATAATTAATCACATCACATAATAATAATAATGAATCTTCGCTTCGGCCTCTTACTGATCCAAAAATATATATATATATATATTATTATATTAAAATATATAGTCATATATTGTTATTATTATATAATTTATAGTAATGTCTTATTATTATTATATATATAATATAGTTGAATGCGTTGAAAGGGGTCATAGGTTATTCTATGACCCCTCTCGACCTATTTGAACAAACCAAATAGGTCCCTAGGGGTCCTAGGACCCCAAGGGACATATTTTGTCATGAAATGTATTGAAAGGACCCATTTGAGAAAATCATATAGGTCCTTAGGGGTCCCAGGACCCCTAGGGACATATGTTGTCGAAGCAGTCATAGGTTATCCTATGACCCCTTTCAACCCATTCGAGCAAATCAAATAGGTTTCTAGGGGTCTTAGAACTAGTAGGGACAAATGTTGTCATGAAATACATCGAAAGGGGTAATAGGTTATCCAATGACCCCTTTCGACCCACTCAAGCAAATCAAATAGGTCCCTAGGGGTCCTAGGACCCCTAGGGACATATGTTGTGATGAAATGCATCAAAAGCGATCATAGGTTATCCTATGTCCCCTTTTGACCCATTCGAACAAATCAAATAGGTCTCTGGGGTTGTAGGACCCTTAGGGACATCTGTTGTCATGAGATGCACCGAAAGGGGTCATAGGTTATCCTATGGCCCCTTTCAACCCATTCAAATAAACCAAATAGGTCATCAAAAGGGGTCATAGGTTATCTTATGACCCCTTTTGACCCATTCAAACAAATCAAATAGGTCCCTAGGACTCCTAGGGACATGTTGTCATGAAATACATTGAAAGGGGTCATAGGTTATCTTGTGACCCTTTTTGACTCATTCAAACAAACCAAATAGGTCCCTAGGGGTCTTAGGATCCTAGGACCCCTAGGGACATATGTTGTCATGAAATGCATCAAAAGGGGTCACAAGTTATCCTATGACCCCTTTCAACCCATTCAAGCAAATCAAATAGGTCTGTCGGGTTCCTAGGACCCCCAGGGACATATGTTGTCATGAAATGTGTCGAAAGGGGTCACAGGTTATCACATGACCCATTCAAACAAACCAAATAGGTCCCTATGGGTCTAAGGACCACTAGGGATATATGTTGTAATGAAATGCGTCGAAAGGGATCATAGGATAACCTATGACCCCTTTTAACCCATTTGAACAAACTAAATAGGCACCTAGGGGTCCTAGGACCCCTAGGGACATATGTTGTCATGAAATACATTGAAAAGGGTCATAGGTTATCCTATGATCCCTTTTGACCCATTCAAGCAAATCAAATAGGTCCCTAGGGGTGTTTTCATGAAATGTGTCGAAAGAGGTCATAGGTTATCCTATGACCCCTTTCGACCCATTCTAACAAACCAAATAGGTCCCTAGGTTCCTAAGATTCCTAGGGACATATGTTATCATGAAATGCATTGAAAGGGGTCATAGGTTATCCTATGACCCCTTTCGACCCATTCGAGCAAATCAAATAGGTCCCTAGGGGGACCCCTAGGGACATATATTGTCATTAAAATGCATCGAAAAGGGTCATGGGTTATCCTATGACCCCTTTTGACCCATTTGACCCATCATAAAACTTTACCGTCATTTGTAATTGCTTTTATTTTGTCGCATAAGAGAAGCATTGGAAAATTCAAGAACTTTGGTGGACGTCTCATTGTATAATATTTTTGTTCTAAACAAGATCATTCATTGCTCTATATTTTTAATGGTAACTTTTTTAATTATAGATGGATTGCCCTAGCCTACAATCCCGTAATAATAATAATAATAATACATTACTATATTTATATAGTAATTATAATATATGACTATATTAAATATTATAATAATCATAATATATGACTATTAAATATAATAATGATTATAATATATGACTATATAATAATAATAATCATATATATTAATATATTATATTTAATAATAATAATCATAATCATCATATTAATTATATATATTGCTATATTATATTTAGTAATAATAATAATAGTCATATAAATTACTATATTATATTTAATAAAATACTAATATATAATAATATAAAATTTTGTTCACATTGTCCACACTTGCCAAAATTTGACTTCCCTCCAAAATACTAATATATAATAATATACAATTTTGTTCACATTTCCCACAATTGCCAAATTTTGACTTCCCTCTAAAATTTGGGCAACCATTTTGGGTATCCGATCTTGAATCAGATACCCGAAATACTAGCATACTTTGACTAAAATATTTTGTCATTGTAGACCTGACAATCACTTTTTTTGGGGCCATTTTCATGGGTTTCAAGAAAATTGATTTCTTGGGGCCCATACGATTGAAGAAGTTGTTATAATGTATGATTAGGTGTCTGATATTGTTGTCTGAATGGGGAGCAGTAGTCGTCAAAAGGCTAAATAAAAAAGGAAGGTATCAAATGAAGACATTGCAGCATATAAGGTAAGGGACAAGGTAAATCACTAAAGGAAGAGATAAGGTATGTTAAATGTGAATCAAGTTGACAATGTATTGATCGAAGGTGAAATCATAGAATCAGATAATGAATATGTATAGTTGGGGAATTAAAATGTACGAATTGATAATGATAATGTTAGGATTGAAATTTTGGAAAATGAAAACTTACCAATTCATAATGTAAATGTCATGATTGACCATGTTGAAAACAAAAATACATAGGAACATTACATATCTCCTAATTATAATTGACATGAAGGTCCTAGAACACCAAAATGGATAATTGAAATTGATGAAACGATTGTTACCAATTGGGAAGGAAAAAATCACAAAGAACCATTTGGTTATGGGCTTCAAGACTATATAAGATGTTTTTTGGCAACAAGACAGTGGTGGAGCAATGTCAAATTTTTATGCACTTATTAAAAATGCAAAAGATAAGACCTATGCTTTCCAAATTGAAGATTTGTGTCAATAAAAAGTTGGAATGAGATGCCATTATTGTGAAGAATATTTTTAGTGCTCTAAACAACATTAGAAAAAATAGTAGGGAGAAGGATAAGAGAGTTTCTCGAAGGGTTATTACAACCTCTTTGGTAAGTCATCATTTGAGAAGGGGTAGATATATGAGAAAAACTTGTATTGACTTGAACCTAAATCGTACTAGTTTAAGAAAAGCACTTAGTAAACGAGAGAGAATTGACGATCCTCTCCAAAATGAAACATGAGTTTTTGGTGGGAGACTTCCACATTTTGATAAGAAGCTATTCGATGATGTGAAGCAAGAAATTACACAATTTTGGTAGTCTAGCTCAAGAGTATCACCCAATGCTAAAGACATGTTGAAGTTGAGAATTGGCATCAAAGACCGCATGCCACATCCTAAACATTATTTTGAGGTAAGTCAAACTATGTTGTTCAAAGAATTTAGAGAGATTCATCCAAGATTGCATATATCACAAAGGGATTTTGAATCTTTGAAGCCATTTTATTGTGTACCACTTAAAATTTGAAATACATATTGTTGCAAATATCATGTGGAGTTTTCTATGCACCATGAACTATTACACTCCATCTGTTCTACTTTGCATGGTAAAGAAATATCAGAGAATTGTGGTGCTAGTGGGCTTCTAAAATCATCAAGAGACTTGCTAGATCAATTTTTATGTCGTAGAGTTGATGGTTGTTTCTTTTATAGAAATTCTTACTTAAATGAGAAGTGTTCAAAATGTGGTGGCTTATCCAAGTTTGACACATGTTTCCATGAGGGGTGCGAACAAGATCTTGGGAGGACAATAGTAAAAGAAATGGTATATAAAATGGTGAAATACACATTGAAGAGTGGAGGTGAGGGCTTCGGATGTGAATTGGTTGCAAAATAAATCAATGTGGCTAGTTTATTTCAGATTTCAAGACAAATCTTTTTTACAAGTATGCAAGGCATATTCATAGGTCTCATTGGTTGGATCAGCAATTTAGAATGTGTAAGGAGACTTTTCCCATTGGCACTATTATATCATCTATCAACTTTGCAAAGAACTACACAGTGCAGCCCCAAAATGAGACACAATCTCAGTATTACAACTCCATTTAGATTGCTATTTTTGTCCACATAACATATAGACATGCCCTTGATAGTGTGGAAGATAATCGAAAGATTATTAGAGAGTACCATTTTTACATTAGTGGTGATAGATCTCACTCTCACAAGTTTGTGCAACATTTTTTCGAGAATTATTTTGATTTCTTATAGGAGCATGACATTGTTATGGATAGACATATTATTTGGTCAGATAATTGCATAGGTCAATGCAAGAATACTTGCATGTTTTATTAGTTGTGTAGGATGCACATAGAGAGGGGAGAGCCCCATATTTGGAACTTTTTCTAGTTTTTCCATAGGAAAGGGGAACATGATGAAGTAGGGGCATGTGTGAAGAGAGCTCTAGTTAAGGAGCAATTGAAGCTTTTAGGAGTAGAGCTTCTTGATGCTTGTAGCATTGTTGATTGGTGTAGTTCAGCATTATCATAGGGAGGACTCTCTTGATTTAGTAGTATGTAAGTTCTTTTGGTTGGTTGAGGAAGGGTCCATAGGTGATAGATCAAATTGTGCTACTGTTAGAGACTCATCAAAAATGCATTCATTCTGAAGATCTAATTCTATTACATAGACCATTTGGACACAACATCTAGCTTGCTTTTGTCCTAGTTATTTTTAGTGTGATTGGGATCACTGTGAGTCAAGCGAGTGGGTGGACACATGGGCTCCACATTATCTTACTCCATTGTTTATCATACCCTCTATCATAAATGATGACATGGAAAGTTCACTTGAGCATAACCATCTATTAGATCTTCTTCAGCTAGGATATATCTTTGCATTGGTTGTACTATAGGTGAATGATGAGAAATCAGATTATTAGTTAGCACGTTGTGTAAGAGGTAAAAAAAATCTTGCACAACCAATCACAGATGATGATGGATTCACATATCTTACTAGTTCATTTGTTGTTGTTGGAACATGGCTACAGATGTACATGCTTAGAAGGAATGGAATTCCTGCATTTGAAGACTATCAGAAGCACAAAACAATTATCATATATTCATAGCTAATTATAGTAACAAATGTGAAGTTGTTGAAGCATCAAAGAAGACCAAAATTAAAAGAAATTTTTACTATTACTAATGTTGATCATGAAGCCCTATTGGAGACCCTAAAATAGAGAGAGGACCCTATAGGAACACTCGACTAGGTATATTTACTTCTTATGTTCTTTTGTTCATAATGATTCGATGAACCGATGATTATCTTGTTTAATACGATTATTTACTAATATTTTTTATGATATTGGAATGTAAGTACATCATGAAGAGTAGCCATGCATGAAGATAAAAAACTAAACAAGGAGTAGAATGAAGAAAAATCTATTCTATTTTTGACACTACAATTTTTTACACTACTATTTTTGACACTATGATTTTTTTATAGTTGTTTATTGATGTAATAATGATGAAAAACTTAAGATATCGTAAATCTACTTTTTTTGATTTAATGTAAGAAACAAAGATGTTTTTACTTAATGTAATTTATGTGAAGGGACCTAAAAAATGATGATTTTAATACATATTAATACCAAACTTGCACTGTGCCCAGTGTCAAAAACTTGAGGGAGGTAAAAAATAATTTTTTTACTTAATAATAACTCTAGTGACACCCTTGTTCCAACTGCAGAGAACCTCTATCATTCACAGCCACCCCATACTGAAGGGTCTCCAAGGTGCTCTAAGTGCATTTCAAGGTTGATCTTTTGAGAGTCATAAATCAGAGCTCGTAGGGGCTATTAGTGAAATTTCAAATGCTATAGGAAGATAATGACAAGGCCTACAATAACATATCTCATTTCTAAAATATCACATTTTTTTTGGATTGACACAATGATCATGCTCAATGCCAGAACTTGTAGTATGCCTGAGTTCATAGATACATCATTGCATGACTTTGAAACTGTTGATCTTGGCATCGAATCATTAGTACCATTACCTCTAGATGGGTTGGTGAACCATAGTAACACCCTTTTTTCAACTGTGGAGAGCCTCCAACATTCGCGGCCACTCCATACTGAAGAGTCTCCAAGGTGCTCTAAGTGTGTTTCAAAGTTGATCTTTTGAGGGTTGTAACTCAGAGCTCGTGGTGGCTATCGGTGAAATGTTGAATTCTATAAGAAGTTCATGTCAAGGCCTACAATAACCTATCTCATTTCTAAGAGATTACATTATGTTTGGATTCAACATAAGATTTTTGCTCGATGCCAAAACTCGCAGTGTGCCTCAGTTCGTAGGTGCATCATTGTGTAACTTTGAAATCGTTGATCTTGGCATCGAATTGTCAGTGCCATTAGCTCCAGATGGGTGGGTGAACCCTAGTAACACCCTTGTTCGTAGCCACCCTATAGCAAAGAGTCTCCAAGGTGCTCTAAGTGTGTTTCGAGGTCGATCTTTCGAGGGTCGTAACTTGGAGCTCGTAGGGGCTATCATTGAAACTTTGAATGCTACAAGAAGATCATACCAAGGCCTACATTAACCTATCTCATTTTTGAGAGATCACATTTCATTTCAATTCAGTACAATGATCTCGTTCGATGCCAAAGCTCGTAATGTGCCTCAGTTCCTAGGTGCATCACTATGTAACTTTGAAACCGTTGATCTTAGCATTGAATTGTCAACGCCATTAGCTCTGGATGGATAGGTGAACCCTAGTAACACCCTTGTTCTAGTCATGGAGTGCCTCCAACATTCGCAACCACCCCATACCAAAGAGTATCTAAGGTGCTCTAAGTGCATTTCGAGGTTTATCTTTCGAGGGTCATAACTCAGAGCTTTGGGGGCTATCAGTGAAATTTCAAATGCTATAGGATGGTCATGTCGAGGCCTATAATAACCTATCTCATTTATGAGAGATCACATTCTGTTTGGATTCGGAACAATGATCTTCCTCGATGCCAAAACTTGCAATGTGCCTCAATTGATAGGTGCATCACTAGGTAACTTTGAAACCATTGATCTTGAAATCAAATCATCAGCACCATTAGCTCTGGATGGGTAGGTTAACCCTAGTGACACTCTTGTTCTGACAATGAAGAGCCTCCATCGTTCATAGCCACCCTGTACAAAAGAGTCTCCAAGGTGCTCTAAGTGCATTTGGGTGGGTGAACCATAATGACATCTTAAGAGATTAAAGAGATCATTTCAAATTATACATATATCGTATCATTTCAAATTAAACATTGCATCAAATTTTGATAATAAAGGTTGTCAAAATGTTCTTGGCAAACTATTACATTTGAATTGAATATAACAAACATAATCAAAATAAATGATATTCCATAAACATGAACAATACACATGATCCACAATAAAATTTAACAATACTATACTAAATTAATATGTATATCATTGTGCACATTAATGATAAAAATATATATCAAAATACATGTATCCATAGACAAATTACACAAATATATATCAAAGTTCATGTATCCATACACAAATTATGCAAATATATATCAAAATACATAGATCCATATATAAAATTTGGCTGATAATGCCATTGAAATGTGTATAATATCAATGTTTCTATATACAATGTGGCATATGCCATCTTAGAATGTCTCAGATGCATCATATGACAACTATACTATCCTATGTTGCTAGTGAATGATCAAAATGTAGCCTATTTGCTACACTAGGTAGATCGGATGCCTCCTACATAAACAAAAAAGGAAAACCCAAAGTTAGACTACTAAATTTATATGATGATATGTATCTAAGATTGAATTATTCAAATTCATAATGATCCTTTTTTCAATGAATATTTATAGTATTAAACTTTCATCATAAATACCTCTCGTGTCAACCTCCTACACCAGTCAGGAGTCCTCTCATATGTCCTCAACAATGCTTGAACCTTGTTGATTGTGGCCTATATATGTTCAAGTATGTTTGTCAAATGAATCTACAACTTAAACTATAACATTATAATGAATAGCATACTAAATTTTTAACATATAATCAAGAATTCAAACTACAACTTACCTCTATAGACTCCTTTGGATATAATGGCTATGCAAGCAAAGATACAAAACTCTGACATCCAACCTCTTGTACACTAGGTGTTTCCTATGAGATACAAAAGACTAGTTGTTAATATCACAAAAATTAGTTTTGAATTTGTTTATAAAAGTGAGGAAAATAAAAAATAAATGATACTTATACATACGATAGGGCTCTCCCTACAAATGGAAATGCCAAAGGATTTGTGATGTCAAATCTGCCTAGACTCATCACTAGTAGCCACACCCTATACAATAAAGAATGTAATTTAATTTAATTTTCATAAACATTTTCGAAGAATGCATCAATATTTAATCACTTTAAAAGCACCTAATTACCTTTCCCTTGTCAATGGTTTGTGCCTCACCTCCCACACTCTGCCCCCCACTGACTGGTGATACCTACAAGAGAAAAGAAAGATTAGAAACCATATGTGCTTCAATATCAAATATAAAAACAATGAGAAGACAACATTGTTAGAAATAGATAATACTGAAAAAGGAGGTTAATCAGTATTCTACAAACTTTTTCCCACAACTGAATATTGTTAATTACATTATAACTTGCATATGAAAGTAAACCAACAATGTTGAACAATAAATATAACCATACACATAGAGAACTCATAACACCATTATTTGTTAACTAGGGAAACCTTGGCCAAGGGAAAACCCTAGTGGGGATGATACCCACTAGATGATTGACTAAACAAATGGACCTTGTTAAGGATATTGATCCTGTTAGGAGTCTATGAAGTGCATATAGTGTCTCAAGTCCTTGTTATAAGTCTCAACCCTATTAGGAGTTGGTAGATCAATTACAATGTATGCAAGAAGAGCCCACTGTACTAACATACAATTATATGATTTAGTTCCTTCATAGAATAGATATATATACAATACTTGCTTGTTGTTGTAACTCACACTTGCTCTAATCTTTACATCGGATTTTGGATCACCTAAATGGTTCTCACAATAGTTCACATGTCACATATAATCATGCAACTTCCATAGTATGTGCGCATCACATCTATTCACTACACAACACACTTACACACTATTTGTGCAACATAAGATCTTTACTTATACCTTGCACATTCACAAATTGTTGCTCAGTCGACTTCTGTGTCTTCACATGCTTGACATAATATAAAATAATATTAACATAGTCGACTTAACATGACTTTGTAATCATTTTGAAATTAAAATAATTCCTAAGGTCTTATAGTCCTATTTTCTACTATGCTTTGTTCTACACTATTAAATATCAACAAAGTTAAACTTATTGTAACTTGTGTCATACTGATTGTACACACATACACACTCGTACATGTCATCATGAAAATGTTACAACCTTTTCTCAACAGTGCATTAAGCTAATTCTTTGTGCATAATCCATACTATTAAGATTTGTACACTGTACTCTTGTAAACTTTCTAATACTTAGACAATTTTCTATCTTTGAATGCATAAATGAAATGCTGAGTATATGTCGCCATAAATGACAACCATCAATACATCTAACTGACCATATTGTTAACAAACATAATGTACCATAGATGTCTCAAAGCCAAATGAAATAGCTGAGAGTGTGACATTATCAACCTGTCTAAGCTCCTCCTCAATCATCAACTAAACATGAATGAAGATCACATGCATGTATAAGTTAGTATGGGTTAAAATTACTATATTATAAAGATTAACTTTAAATTGCTTTTGTCATAACAAAAAAATGTATACATGTATTGACACAGAAGGATTCCATGCCTCTGCATGCCCCTCCTCTCTTACATCGGGGAGTGTAGCCTCTATACGTGCATCTAGTATATCTTCCTCCTCAAATACAAATTGATACTCAAAAAGATCACCTATGAGACCCAGAAAAATATTCTTGTACATTGTCAAAGTATGGGGCACACAAACATGTGATAATCTCGTTGATGATGAACTTGTGCCAGCATCATCAACATAGGGAAGCAACACTGACCTAGCCTGGGATATTAATAGGCTACTCAATCTATGGATGGCTCTAATAGTCTGAGAGCTAGCCTTTGTAATGATATCAGGATGTTGCACTGGAGGAGGGGGGAGACATCAGTAGGGGGGACAAAAGTGCCAGCTTTCTTCTGCTGGGAAAAGGGTCTATTCTAAGGAGCTCCTCCTTCTACACCCATGTTGGGCCTCATGCTCCAATAGTTCACCTTGAGGTGCAACACAAATTCAGCATACAATTTTTTAATGAAATAGAATGACACCTCTAAATTGTTGTGTGGGGGTTGTCAAAAACCATCCACCAATGATCCCAAAAGTTCACGCACATAGCCTCATTTGTGCACCACTTAATTGATAATTTGGGCTTTGTGAGTTCTATTGGTTTATTGGTTTTTCAGTTCGCAAAAGGGCTAACTATATCATCCTTAGTTATATTTAGGGCCGCAACCTCATCATAGTCCAACCCATCATCAAAAATGAAATGCATTTGCTTATGCCAGTGAAGAGCAGTATTTTGTTCATTGGTATGTGTTTTGATATTATCCACTATGGTGTCTAACATGGATAACATGGGAGCCAATGCAAGTATATTGTTATATTTGGTTTACAAAACCTTTAGTTCAGCAAGATTCTCAAATATCAAATCTTCAATTCGAGGAGGGTTTTGAAGGGGTAGGGGATCATTTGGTGGATGGGTTTTAGGGGGTACTAGATTGTTTAGTGGAGGGTTATGAGAAACATTGTTTACTGGCTTAGTATCATCATTTGGGTTAGTCATACCTATTCATTTGCAAAACATTTAATTTCTATTAAAAAAACCTAAATTTCAATAATTTCTATTACGAAAAACCTATTTTTTAACAAATTCTATTTTAAATAACCAATTTATATTAATATTCATTGAAATCATAAACAAATACAAAAAAAATTACCTTTATTCGATACCCTTTCTGAAATCTGATACTTGAAATGGAGCACAACCAAACAAACCAAAAAATGCAGTGCAAAAATTGCTCTCGAGCTTTTTTAAAAAAATCTGTCACAAGTTTCGGGTATCCAAATTCATATCGAATACTCGAAAAGGCTTGGCCCAAACATTTTAGCCTTGGTATTAAGATGGATGGAAAAAAGTCAAAGTGGATTTTGAAACGTTTTTAGACATTTTCAAACTCTAGTTTTTTCACATCGCCACTTTTTAGCACACCATGATCCTACACATACCCCTTAGTTCATAGTAAACAAATTCATATATGACTATTGTCAATCAATGCATACATAACAATTTTGAATTGTGTGTCTAAGATATGAATTTAAAGAAGTCACTTTAAATCATTCAAATAACATGTATTATGTCATCAATTATATGAAGAGAAAATGTTTGCATATTTATTATTATTATTATTTTACAAGTTCATTGGACAATTCAAGTCTCACATTATAACTTCATCAACACACAAGTTTCAAAATGAATGATAGATATAAAATTTTACAAATTCAAATCTAAGTTGATTAAGAAGAATGCTCCATAGTCCATGAGAGATTCTTCTTTGTCAAAAAAATAAATAAAAATAAAATCAACATTTTAAAGCCAACTAAGCTTAGAAGATAAATCAGTAGTTGTTTAGATTGCATTGTATATTCCTACATTTCACCTATTAACCTTTTCTTTGCACAAAATTGTTGATTTGAACATTATGTTTTACAATTAAAACGCCATGACATAAAATTTTGTATCAATGAAACCTTTCCAAAAAAATGTATATTTTAGTATTTTGAACAAAAAATTCATATTTAATTTTAATATTTTTATCAAGAGATTATTTTAAAAATGTAGAAAAAATCCACCCTCCATATTAATATTACTGTTTAAAAAAGATATTAAAAAATGTAGATTAATTATTTTTTAAACCAACTATAACGGAGATAAATCAATTTTCATAGTTTATTTAATTGATTTAAAATATGCAAATTTAAGAAAAATTGAAAATAGATAAAAATAGCTGAATTTAATTAGTTGATATGTTCAAAACTAATTCAAAAATCGTGCAAAGTTCAATACACTGTCTATGACAAGTTCAAAAAATGAAACTAAATTAAAGGTGGATGAATCTATGAATATATTAATCTTATCTTTACCTTTTCTCCAAAATCATTTTATAAGTCAATGTCAAAAATTACTTGAGAAAATTATGTTTATACTCTTGTCAAAATTACTTGAGAAAATTATGTTTATACTCTTGCCAATAATAAAATGGCTTAGTTCAAAATCTCATTATAAACAATTCTTTTTTATTTAAACATAATGATTTTAAAATAAAACAAAGCATAATGATTTTAGAATAAAAATAAAATTTATTTTGCAAGAATCTTAAAAAAAAATTAAATCAATTTTGTTTAATCAATAGCTTATAGTTATCTATTTTTATTTTTTTTGCTATTGAAATAATTATTTTTAATTTAGTCAACAGTAAACTATCACATGTAATTTTTATTTTTTAATATTTCACTCATTTACCACATTAAATTATTTGATTGATATTTGTAAATTAATTAGCTGTCTTTTTTTTTATTAGAATTTGGTTAATTAGATTAGTTTTTATTTTATAAATATAATAATTTTTTGAAATTATATATAAAACATATTCATTCTATTAACTATTTCTAATTCTACAAAACTATTTTATTGTGAGTGTATTTAATTTTGAAATAACCAATTGATAACTATTATAGGATTATTTGTTGTGATGCATGGTTCTTTATTACTATATCATTAAATAATTGTCTAACTAGTTTTAAAATTTCTATTCAAAATGACTTAATATTTTTGTTTTTCACCCATAGTTTTAATTACTTGATGTAATATTTTTCAATTTGAGTTTGATTTAATTTCTTTGATAGTGACTTTAATTTTTTTTTTTAATTTTTTCTTGTTCACCAATTTTTTTTCATATTTGAATATTTTGATGATATTAATTAAGTTGATAAGCTTATATGTGAGAGTCATATTTTTATTTTTTCTAAAGAAAATTGTCAACCCTTCTCCGAGTTTTATTTTTTCTGATAAGAATTGGCTGCCTATATCTATTTTTAAAATTTGAAAACTATGTCAAAGTTTCTAATTTTGGCTACTATCTTTATTTTTTAAAACTCTTAATCTTATGATTTTTTTTTTATTTCATTATAGAAACAAATTATTTCATGAAGTTTTTAATTCTTCTAAAGTTTGAATTTTTTAATGTATTTATGAAAATGAAAAATGACTTTCTTTAAAAACTTATTGTTTGAACTAAAAATAGCAAGAACAAAAATGTTGTTTTCAGTCTAAAATTAAAAATAATTTAAAAATAGAAAATTTCTAAGATATTTCACTTACCTTTTTTTCATATACCTTTTTTAACTTGCATAACTTCTTTCTCTATCTATGAAGATTTTTATATTTTACACTAGAATTCTCCCACTATTGTTACAAGTAACTAAAAAAAATTACCAGTTTTACTGCTTGTGATGTAGTGTTCCAATTTTAGAAATACTTGATTTTGGGACTTTTGTTTGAACATATCTTATGTTTGAAGACATTATTACATCCAATTTCATTACATGCTCTTATGAATTAGAGTTTAACTTTCAGAGATTTTTTATTTCGACTGTTATTATGGAGGGATTTTGCTTTGGCAAACAACTCTTCAAGAGAATAATTTATGAATCTTATAAAGTGGGGTTTTATTTATACTCTTTCTTTATTTCAGAGATCCTTCTTCAATGGAGTAATGGAGGGTCTTATGAATTAGTGTTTTATTTTAAAATATTTTGAATTTTGAAACTTATACAAGTCTTATTTTAAAACATTGTTATTATAGGATTTTATTAGAGATACTTATGAATTAGAGTTTCATTTTTAGAAATTTTGGATTTAGATATTATTTTTTAAGAGAGGTATTATGGTGCCCTTTCTTTTTTTCCTTTTTTTAAAAATGTTTGATTTGGGGACACATATAGATTATATGTTTGTTGATTGATATTACAAACTAATTTTAGAATTTTTAGGATTATATGAGTTAGACTTTTTTATTACATATTTTAGATTTGAAGGTTGTCTTTAAAGATTTTAGTATGGCACCTTATATGATGTAAGCTTTCTTTTTAACAAATTGCAACTGATTCTGAAACTAGAAGGACCCATTGATTTGGCTTTGTGGCTTTAATGGAGGAGGCTACTATGGTGGTGGTGGTGGCATAGGCGGTGGATATCATAGTGGTGATCATCATAGATCTAAGCGCAGATGTGGTATTATATAACTGTAATTTGGAGTTCGAACATTTGTGTGCATTTAGTTCTTGATGTATATAATTCTCCAACTAAAACTAGATAGTGTTGTGAATAATGTTGCACATTGTATTCATTGTTTTGTATGTTTTTCTTTAAAAAAGTTATGTCTTTTAGTGTATTCTTTCTAATTTCTATATTTAAAAATATTATTTTGTTTATTTATAGTTAATTTTATATTGAATAAAAAATCTTATTAATACACTTGGATAATAATGTCTTAAAATCAAAGAACTAAACAAAATTTTAATCTTGTTCAATACAAAAATGCCACCACTTCACCAATAAACTAAGTGATAAAAAATTTCATATTGTAAATAACTTTGAGCTCCTATAATAAAATTAAATATAAATTATAAAGATTGATTTAAATACATCTTTTGAACTATTTTATGTGTTTGCATATCCAACTTTACATAATACAAAAAATATTTTAATATATAAAATTATATTTATCTCAATTCATTTGTGAAGTTATAACATTAATTTAATATACTACTATTTACTTTTAAAATCTTATTAAATCAAAATATAAATATTGGGATTGTTAATTTGTGTAAGTCTACAAGAAATGACCACTTTTACATAAACTCCTAAACCTAGAGTTTGAAATTTTGAAGGCATCAACAAATTAAATATTGAAGGCATCAAATTCTTTGTTTATGTTCCATAATTCACATCTATATTGGGATTATTTAAATTATCTTTTGCACTACTCATAATAAATAATATCAATATTCTTATTTCTCTTTGAAATAGTCAAATATTGAAGACAACTACTTCTACTTCTTTGAAATAAGTTAAATATTGAAAGTATCAAATTATGTGATTAAGTTTCATACTTTGTTTCTATATTACTATTACAAACATGATGTATGTATATTGACTTTTTTATTGATGACAAATTCTAAGTTAAGCCGTGTAAGACTTTTAAACTTCAATCCTAATTGCAAAATTTTATTTATGTATTAGGACTTCATATTTATCTATTTTATTTATGAAAACAAACTAAAGTTTAAATGTAACAAGAAAATAATTCTCTCTTAGATTTTTTATTTAATTCCTACAAGTAATCCTTGTTTAGATGTAGAACCCTAAAACTTAAGAATCAAAATATGTTCACTTATTATTTCCTACAAAAAATTGATGCCTTTTGTTATAAAACCCAAGCAACAAGATTAGTTCATATTATAAATGTGTTGACCCCTAACAAATAACATATGTTCATCTTGGATTTATCATGTTTCATCTGTTGTAGCAAACTCTTATAGTTTAAATAGTTTTTCAATATTCAGTCTCCAATAATCATCATAAGAGTTGTGTTTCTTATTGCTTGAACAAAAATCCACTTAAAATAGCGTGCATCTATGTTCAAACACAAAAATGTGAGCTGGGAACATTTCAAATAAATTTATGGTTTCTATTTTATTTTTTAGTTAGATGAATTTGTAAAAGATAGTAAAGTTAACCTTATGTAATGACGTGAGTGGTAGTCAAACATGCATGTGGATAGGGAACTGTAGGATTTGAGTAAAAGCGCACAACAAATTCACGAAGCCCAAGAAAACCTGCATGCAGAAAACCTATCATGAAGAAGAAAAAGACAAGAAGAGGCAAGGGTTTGATCTAAAAAAACTCAGACGAAGAAAATATTATTCAACAAATCTTCATAATGAAAAAAACAAAGAGATCAATCCTTATAAAGGAGATCGAAACCTGAAAAGGGTAAGCCTAAAAAAGCTAGGTTGCACAATATAATTAATAAAATATTAGTTATATGCACCTACAAGATAGCTTAAGCAAACTAGAGTAATAGGCAACTTAATTAATAAGTGCAAACAAATAATTACTCTAATACCCCCCCCTTAAGCGAAGCTTAGGAGGTAAGCTAATCTAGCACAACTATGAAAGCAGGAAAATTGAGTCCCGGCAAAAAGGCCTAATCAGGTACCCAATCACAACAAAATCTCTATAAAGAGGAGAAATAGAGAAAACCACATGGGAAAAACCCTACTCCAAAAAGAGATAGCAAAGAATGTTCCAGAAGAAGGAACAAAGAGATCAGAAGAGAATCATTGAAGCATGAAGAACTGCAAAAATCTGTCAAAATGCTGATCTGTAGAACCTCCATGGAAATAGAAGGCACGAATCGAGCGTGTCTATATGGTAGATGATCCATCTCACCGAAATGCATAGGTAGCCAGCCACTGCAATCGCCTGGTATGTAGGATCAAGTACTAAATACATAGCTCACACCAATGAACCATCAACCAAAGAAGCATAGAACAACAATATAACCCCCCCTTAATGTAGGTGAGGTGACAGGCAGATGAAAAGGTGGGCCAAAGAATCTCCTACAACACAGGAACCAAACACATTGAGAGTGAGGTACAGACACCAATAAAGGCACATGTCATCGACACCGCATGAGGCAAAAGAGAAAGAGGGCCTATAAGCGAAAAACAACTATCCCCCCCCATGACACTTTATAAAATAGTGCGAGTACAACGAATCACAATGATGAAAAGGATCCCGAAACGCAAGAGTGGCACTTTATCTTAGTGCGTTGCATAAAGATGCTTACAATGAATATCAATAATGATAAAAAAAAAACATAAGGCTGAAATAAAAGAAGGTAGAGCCCAAAATGAAGCAACTGAAGCAACAAAATCAATCCCCAGACCTAAAATAAATAGGATATCCACCAGAATGCTAAAACGCAAAAGACTGAATAGGATGTGCCTGGAACAGAATCAGGAACAACAACTAGCATTAATGGAAATAGCATACAAATATCTTTACAACGATATAAAGAAGTCCAAAATCGAAGATCGAATGCTCAAGATAAGCCTCCCAGAGTACAAAACAGAATATCCAGCTTTGACTGCCAAAACAGGCAACCAAACTGCATCAAAACCCAAAAAAACCTATACCATCATCTCTGTCTCGGAACCAGCTTTTCGACGCATTTTTCAGATCAAAAAAATACGTCCATATGCTCAAGTTACGGAAGAAAAACCAACAGGGCCTCTGAAAATGCATGAAAAAATATTATTTTTAATAAAAAAATAATTTAAAAAATAAAAACTTTTTAAAAAATGCGCCACCCAAGGAGCGGAGGTGGAGCGGAAGAGAGCGGTCGAGCCACTGGCAGCGGTGGTGGGTGGGAGGTGCTGCTCCAGCGGAGCCGCTAGCGGACCGTTGAGTGGTAACTGCAGCGGTTAATTAACCGTCGATGGATTAAAAAGCCGCAAACCCTTCTTCTTTTTTGTGAACTGCGTGCCAGGGGCTGTACGGCCCAGCGAGCAAAAAAAATTTGCCTCCTAGATCAACGTTGTCCAAATCAGACAAATTTTATATCAAAACGAGGGTTTTGACGCCTTCTAAATCCATCCGTGATGTTCGTTTGGCCTCAAACTACTCCGAAAATTGGTGACCCCCTGTTTTCTCAAAAAAACCCAAAAAAACACCAGATCTGATCCGCCAAACCCTTATTCTCCCTTTTCTTTGAAACACTGAACAAGCTACAGCAAATCTGGCTCTGATACCATGTAGGATTTGAACAAAAGCGCACAACAAATTAATGAAGCCCAAGAAAACCTGCATGCAGAAAACCTATCACGGAGAAG
Organism: Cupressus sempervirens; assembly: GCA_028749045.1. Classification (NCBI taxonomy): domain Eukaryota; kingdom Viridiplantae; phylum Streptophyta; class Pinopsida; order Cupressales; family Cupressaceae; genus Cupressus; species Cupressus sempervirens. Next base: position 801,155,141 of record CM053783.1, on the reverse strand, counting down.
AAAAAGACAAGAAGAGGCAAGGGTTTGATCTGAAAAAACTCAGACGAAGAAAATATTATTCAACGGATCTTCATAATGAAAAAAACAAAGAGATCAACCCTTATAAAGGAGATCGAAACCCGAAAAGGGTAACCTAAAGCCTTAAAAAGCTAGGTTGCACAATATAATTAATAAAATATTAATTATATGCACCTACAAATAGCTAGAGTAATAGGCAACTTAATTAATTAAATCAAAGTGATTTAATTAATAAGTGCAAACAAATAATTACTGTAACAGGCACCACCAAAGAAAGCTGGTGTTACTACTCACATTAGTTTTTTTTTTAAGAAAATAAATCAAGACTCACATTATAGTAAATGAATATTGCTTACATCTTTTATGCTATGATTTATGATTTATAGTATATTACTCCAATATCTATTTATGTAGATTTTATATTTTATTTATTGAGTATATGTTCCAATTTCTTAACCGAATTGAACAACTTCAACCATATTTCTCACTACTCATATTCTTTGATAACTCTATTTTTCCTTTAGTTCTACTAGTCACCTGAATCACTGAAAAGTACTGGAAAACTCTCTTTTTTTTCTTGTAGCATTTAGGAAAATAAAAATCCTACTAGTTATCATTTTTGTAACATACAAATTTCTTTAATTTCAAATGAATATATTGTGCTAAACACAAATTTTAAGTAAATATATCAAATATATAATATATCATAAAAATTAGATATTTAATAATCAAATTTTTTATCATTATAAATTAACCATTCATAAATTGTCTTGTTCAATAAAACAAAAATTACTCCCTGCAAATTATCTTCATTTATCTATCTATTTACAAATTTAATTCTTCAAATCCATTTTACATTAAAAAATTCAAAAATGTAACATCAAATTGTGATATCTCCTACCTATATCAGCTGGTGAGCTTACAAATAAGTCAATTTGCTTGTTAAAAGTTTTACAGATGGGATTGAAGGTTCTAGTAGGATGGGTGACTTTTGTGGAAGTCCTCCTATTTCACCTTTATGAGCATTATTTAGATACAATGAGTATAATTGTTCTATTCATTTTCATGAGATAAGTCTTTGTAAACCACTACTCCCAAAACATAAAACAATATCACAATCATATCATTGACAATTTTAATTTGACTTTCTTGAATTGGAATCTATTCTAATTTAATACATAATAATAATTACTCAAAACTTTGACTCGTTACCTATCATATATATATAATTTAGTGTTATGTATATACTTAGTTTAATAAAAAAAATGGAAAAAAAAATCTCCCGTGAAATCAAAATTTAAACATGACCTTCCGAATGTCAAACTATAAATCACAAAACTTACAGAAAAGTTGATAAAGCACAGCAATTGTAAAAAGCTTCATATATTTCCCAACTTCCTCATTATTGAAGATTTTTTCAAGCGTGACACAGAGTTTTATGCTTTTCATCAGTACCGTTTTGTTCTTAAAATGGATGGATGTCCATTAAAGGATCTTACCTTTCTCGAAAACTGTAAAGTCTCCACTTGCTATTTAAAGTTTGATTCCTATTTCCTAATGAACAAATCAAAGTTCACCCATCTATCTATATATATATATATATATAAATAATACATTTGTATAATCTATGAACCATATAGATAGGATTTGAAATATCTTTGTACCTTGAATTGACAAGTCAAGCCATGATAACTCTGGTCATCAGAAAAGCAGAAAGCAAGGAGAAGTCGCTTTTTTAGCATATTTCTATTTATTGTCTGATCAAACAGTACATGGAACCAGAAGTTATTTCAGGAAAAACAGGCATGCCAAACTACTTAGACTATTATAATGACAATTGACAACTACAAGTCCACTCAATATTTGAACATATATACTGAATATGAATTTGTGAAGAAAAAAATTGAAAGTTATTAATGGTATTATTGTTTTTTATTCTATAGACTGACGGTCTTGTGGGTATCATTAAAATTCATAGAATGATAATATAAAAATTTTGTAGACTTCATTAAAAGTACCTGTTCATTCAGAATAATTATATAAAAATTTTGGGAGCGCCATTAAAACATTTTCATTTAGAATGATTATGTAAATACTGCTACAACTAAATTGGACTTTGAAGTACAAAAGAGATAAGAGGTTATGATAGTTAGATAGAAGTATCAGACATGTTTATTGTTCTCCAGTACCAACAAAGCTGTGATAGGATAATGTTGGTGAAAACCAATATTGTCCGTTAAAAAGGACTAATTGAAGATATTCATGAGAGCCCATGTAATTATATTTGAATAAATCATGCGACAGACCATGATACAAAAACTTGCAGGATATGAAACTTGGTTCAAACTGTTGGAGATTTCAGTAACATCTGAATACTGGGTGTTTGGCTAACGTTGTCAGATGCATTGGCGTCCTGAGTTTATGTGACTGGATATTATTTTTCCCAAAGTTAGCATCTTGTTGTTCTTGTGAAAATAAACTTAAAAGACAAAGCAAGTAAGTTAAGGTTATGAGAGATGGATCATTGAAGGAATGAGATTGGGTTCTTTAATGATATCATCAATATAGGCTCGTGTTTTGTTTTCATATCAGATACTAAGCAAAATGTGCTTCCATATCAAATAATAAAATGAGCTTTCATATTAAATAGTGAAACTCAGTTCAATAATATCTGAGTACTTGTGGGCTTGGCTAATGTACTGAGAGATGCATTTGGCCTCCTGAGTTTGAGTGATTCAAAGACAGTACTTTGTTGATAAAAGAGTAAAAATGAATTTGAGAAATGAAGTAAGTTTATGAGAGATGGGTTATTGAAGGAATGAGATTTTAATATAGGTTTGTAATTTCATATCAGTTTACATTCATATCTAATAATAAAGCCAGTTTCATTTAATAATATCTGAAGTTTGGATGTTTAGCTATCTAGCATTTGGCTTCCTGAGTTTCTATGAGTGGACAGTTTTTCCAAAGATAGCTTCTTGTTGATAAAAGATCTTAAAAGCAAAGCAAGCAAGCTTATCAGAGATGGGTAATTTAAGGAATGAAATGGGTTCTTTGAAGGTATCATCAGTATAAGGTCCCTGCTTTCATATCAGATAATAATAAAATGTGTTTCCATATATTGGCTATCAAAACATGTTTTCATATTAAATAGCAAAACTTACTTCAATAACATCATAATACTTAGATTTTAATGTTACCAGATCCTTCCTGAGCATATGCGACTATATTTTTCCCAAAGTTAGTACCTAACTTGTTGATAAAAGGGTGAAAAAGTCAGCTTATGAGAAATAGGTCATTGAAGGATTAAGATGGGTTCTTTAAAGGTGTCTGCTTTCATCTCTTTCAGATAATAAAGTATGTTGTCATATTGAATAACAAGATAGTGTCAATATTACTGTTTGAAAGATATAGATCGTTGAATGAATCATTTGACTCATGTTTTCCACTAAAACGATACCCAGAATAACATTGTACTGTCAAGACTGCATTTTTATTAAGAAAAGGTTTTGAGGATCACTCAAATCTCTTAAGCTGAATTCTGACCATAATCATACTTGGATGAAGAAATAAAGAAGCAAATTATTGTCCGCCATCTCAAGTCCATGATTCGATAGGACTAATGAACTAAAGAACAAGAAATCAGAATAAAGCGATTGAATATGGCTTCAAAAATTCAAGACATTATCAAACAGCAATACATTAAACTGGGTGTATCAAGGCCAACCATATTATGAATATCCAGTGATCTCACATATTAGAAGAATTCTTTTGATCATCGAATTCCATTGCAATTTGGTCGAAACAATCAATGGAAGCTCTCCCAAGAATATGTGAGTACATTCGGCAGAGAAATTAGTTTGGTAGCTGCGGTTTGCTAAGAGCAAAATATCTATCCTCGTTATATTGATTTGTTTGCTGTAAGCTAGGAGGTCGAATTCCAATAAGCCTTTGGAGATCTGATTTCATGTCACATGAAATACATGGGAAGTTGCTAGACAACTGGAAAAACCCGTCAGTTCATTCAATAGTGTCTTGACTTTCCTGTTCATTTTTTTTGAATTGAATAAATTAACCATTTAATCTCGTCAGTCCCGACGTGAGTTAGATTTTTTACATGTTAAAGTAATCTTAGAACTTTTACATATTAAAGTAATCCTTTTTTTTAAAACACAGGGTTGTTATTTTGTTTTCTGTCACAAAATATTGTGACAAAACTAGGCAGTGTGAGTATTAAGAGACGACTGTAAATTGCATTGCATGCATTCTCGTAAATTTCTTGCATAACTGATTCTGCATGTTTGATTTGTCTCACTATTGAGCCCGGTACCATGCCAATTGAGTCTCTTGTATTACAAGATATTTTAGATTTGTTTTGAAAATCCATTTGACTTGTACATAGATAGTCTGGATGTTGGAAAAAAAATTGGTATTAATGAGATTAGAGAATAAAACATATTGAACTTTTGTCTATAATATCAAATTTTTATAAAGTTTTTGGATTTTATTAATACCAAATTTTATGTGTTATGAAGAGGAATATTCTATGATCTATCAAGAAGATAATAAAATCAAATTGAATAACATAGACAATTTAGATGTTTAAGATTTTTTCTTTATGAATTAGATTAAAGAATTAGAAGACATAAAATTTCAATAGTTTATATTATCCATTTGATATATTCTAATATTTAAATATTTTATTTAGTTTTAATCAATATTTTAGATCATATTCTATGATCTATCAGTTGGAAGATATAACAAGACAAGAGAAATGCACCATCTTAAAAGAAGAGTTATACACCATCGTAATGATGAATTATGAAATACAATCAATAAAAACCCAATATAATCAAATCCAAACATTTGGTCAAAAGTTTTATTAAATCAGAAATACTAAAATGTGTTCCATTTAAAATGTGATCTCAAAAAACTTATATATATTATTTAACAGCTTAGGAGATTGATACAAAAAATTATATAAGGAGATTAATACAAACGAAAATATATATAAGGATCTATTAGACAACTTTGGGTAATGCGTATATATCGATATTCTCATCCATAGCAAGAACCAAGAACCAAGAACCATATCTCAGTGTTGATCGCTTACATTAAACTATTGTAGTATTCCACACTGACTACAAGTAGCACAAAGTATAGACCATAAGTGGTAAACCATATCTCAGATTTACAATTTCATATGCTCATGCATAATACGTTCACATCATTTAAGCTATTCATAAGTCAAAATAGAAGGCCAACTAAAAGGGTGGTGTTTGTACTTTCTCGAATAGCAATAAGAAATTTAGATACTTTGATTGTGCTAAAACTAAATTTGGACTGAATCGCATAAGAAATTTAGATACTTTGATTGTGGTAAAACTAAATTTGGATTGAATTGCATGGACAAATCAAAAGTTGGTAGAAAAGCGGCAATCCTGATGTCTTATATGCACTAGCACGATGATACTCAGCATCGAGGGAACTTTTAAGCATTGTTTACTTTGTTTAAAATTATCCCACACCCATAACAAATTGTATATTATTGCTACTAGTATTATACAAATTCCAACACTATCAACGGAACAAATAATCCAACCACAACAAAAGAAAATGACAATGCTGTTAGTTATAGAAAATGATTTTCCCTTTACTGCCTCTTGCGTGTTTAGCCATATTGGTTACTTTGCCTTAAGTCTAGGTTGTGGTTGGAGGTGGACGGGTCGGATATCTGTCCGGAATTTCAAAGGAGTTCAAACTTCAGACTATTTATATTTATATTCTGGAAACCCCTCATTGGTATACGCCCACATTACTAATCAAGCTTTATGATACTGTTATACAAATTTAGACTAACAACTTGAAGTTGCACTTATGTTCTGGTCAACAACAGTTGAGATATTTTCTCTTTTGGTCATTAATCCATGCCGAATTCATTCAAACATGCAGGGATTGCAGTTGAAATTCCAGTTTCCAGTTAATAAATTTGAAAAAAAACATCAAGAATAAAGAAAATGGCAATTCTCAGTGTTGCTTATTTGCCACCAAGAAGATACCACGTTTCCTTTTTCTAAAAACAAAAAGAATTCATATACGAATACAGATGCCCATCTTAAAAAATAGGGCTTTCAGCCTTAGTAATAGTTCTAAAAAATTGCAGCATGATGGCCTGCAACCCAAGTTTGTTTAACTGAATTTTCTGATTGTCAATTACAACAGGGACTGATTATGGATATTGACCGCTAGAAAAATAAGTCAATATGAAAAATCTGTATAATTCTTTATTTCAAGACAATTTGAACTGCTTCCTGGCCATCATCTTGCTTTTCTCACTTTGTATCCTACAATTATGAGAGGTATGGAGCTGAATTAAAAGAAGCACCAACTCTCATAGTTGTGAAGAGAATTAGCTTGCCCATATAGCCTCTTTCCCTCAACCATACCTGTCAAACAAGCCCTCAGACTAGCATGCTACAAATTTATCAAGCCATGCATAACAAGTAATGATTCCACAAGGGAATTGGAATCTTTCATCATATTGTTAATAAAAAATTGTTTATCCAGCAGAGTAGACGGTGCTACAAAACATTATTCAGATCGTTCGCCCAGCCCCCTCTCATTGGTTTTAAGAATGAATTTGAGGATTGTCCAATTCCAGGATTGGTAATCCCAAGTCTTCTTAATTCTGCCTGTACCTCCTTTGCCCTCTGATGATTCAAACCACAGGATAAGGTTGATTCTTTACAAGCTGAGAAATGAGTCGGTACACAAGGAGCCCATGTATTTCCCGACCTCAACATTGAATTATAATTTGCCTCTTGAAATTGCCTGGGCTGGGCATTAAAAGAGGTAGGTTCAAGAAGTGGCAAAAGTGACACAGCTTCTTCATCGGGAGTATCATCAATTACAATGACTTCCGGCTCAGACTGTGGGTATATAGAAAGTGAAGGCTGTCCATAGTTTCCAGGATTGGTAATTCCTAGTCTTCTCAATTCTGCCCGTACTTCCTTTTCCCTTTGAAGATTTGAACCACGAGCTACGGTTGATTCTTTACATGATGAAAAAAGACTTGGTGTACTAGAAACTTGAGGCCATGCTTTTCCGGACCGGCATATAGAATCATAATTTGATATCCCGCCCACTGAATTACCCTCTTGGAATTTGTTAGGCCGTCCATTGAAAGATGTAGGTTCAAGACCTGACAAATTGGGAACAGCATCTACATCAGGAGAGTCGTCAATAACAATCACAGCATGATCTGACTGTGAATGAACAGCAGATGAAGACTGCCTTTTTGCTTGAGAGATTACACCAGGAGGCCTATTTGATGTTCTATTTTCTGCTGATGCTGTTGAAACATGTGGCGATGAAAATTTCAAGTTCGAGTTTGTGAGTCCCGGTTGAGACCAAAGAGGTCCTGCACTTGTTAAGGTAGCCTCAACTGATGATTGGTAAGTTGACACTGCCATATTTTGCAGCCATTCAGAAAAATTCCCTACAGCAGATGTTGGTTTCTGGTTGCATCCATTTCTATTCCATAGTAATCTTGATTCTTGACTTGTTACGCCTTCAAAGGTATGGAACATATCCTGGTCGAAGTTAATAGAACTTTCCATAGACCGTCCTAGTTGATTATTCCCATCTTGCAAAAGGTTTTCTTCAGACGTGAATCCTAGAAGCCTAAGGTAGCTTGCATTGCGGAATTCTTCCACACTGTTTGGATTTGTGTCAGGTTGTTTGGATTGCCCTACATCCGTGTTTGCCACAGTCAAATTCTTCCCCATTAAACGCACAGTAGGATTTCCAAACATACTGGGTTCACTGAAACAATTTATATTGTCAAGCCCTTGATTGTTAACCAAACCTGAAGAATAAGCTGCACCAGATGAACCAAGAGACGCCGAAGGAAAGTTTGTACCATTATAACTGCATCTCTGTTGAATGGTATATGCATAAGGTGCCACACCCACTACCTGATTCCCCATATAATTTCCATTTGAAATCACAAACGAAGAGTTATTCAGGTTCTGTTTCGACCCAACATGTTTCTCTGATGGATTGGGAGAAATATTGTGGACTAAATTTTGGCCTGTCTGATTGCTTTTAGTTTTAGAATTACACGCACTTGAGCTTTGTTCAATCATGAAACACCCATGCAAAATCTCGTCTGCTGTTTTTCCCTCACCCAATTGTTTGGCAAGAGTGGAGGCCGAGACAACATGGGGTACAGTCACCGATGCTAACTTCATGTTCCCAAAAGAGGGCTGTGGATTAAGATATTGAGAATCTTTGGATTGAAAAAATGGCTTTTGGAGCAAATTTCCTAGTGAGGTCAGTGGAAGGCCCTTGGAGAAAGTGGAAGAAGATGAACATATAGCATCACCAAAGACGCCACATGAAGTATTTGTAAACTTCTGAGCTGGTTCTTGTGGCCTTTCTTGCATACTACCTGGATTTAAATGTTCAGTTTCAGCAGTTATCCATGTGTTGTTCGAATTGACGTTTTCTGATATTGAAGTGATTCGAGTACTATGTGACTTTGATTGTTCAACAATAAGCCCATTGTACAGATATGTGGAACATGAAGATGCACAGATATTAGTAGTTGCATTCAATGAATTAGACAACGCAGGATCTCTGCCAAACGAGATGAACTGCCTATTTGAAGGGCTAAGAATTGCTGAAGCATCCGTTGCTGAATTAAGGCTTGAGATATCATTTTGGGCCGCTACATCCTCTTTGAAGACTTGATTTTGGAGAGACATACACTTCTCACTCTCCTTTGCTACATCATTTGTGCTGACACAATTTGGTCCTAAATTTTTTTGTGGGGCATCTGTTTCTTCCACAGCCTTGCTCGGATTTGAGTTCTCATGAAAGATCAAAGGAGAGGATTTCCCCTCATTTTCTTCACATAATGCTGGATCATTTTTGTCTTCATTAGATAGATCCTGGAATGAAACGCCCGTTATCCTTGCTGGAGTTCCAGTGGGAACATCTACCGTATCATGACCAACATCTGATGCCCCATTTCCAGGCTCTCCTACCACGGATGCTTCGTGGGAAGTGAATGTTATCCGCGAATCTTGGCAAGAAATGCCAACAGATGAATTTGAATGGGATTGTATTTCTGTTAAATTTTCACGAGGCTGATTATTCACTCCTTCAAATGATTCTGAAGGTTTTGTTGGGGCTTGAAACTGGGAGTGATCATTGGTCCTTGATTCCTCTTCCATAGTAAGTGAGGCACAAGCAAGCTCATTTCTTGAAACACTTTGTGCCATATCATTATCTGGGTGTAATCTTGAGGTGTGTCTTTTCCTATCGCAATCAGAACTTCCTGAGACCTTCGCTGAAGGAGAGCAATTACTTTCTGGCATCTCTACTGCCCATGTTTCATTGTTAGTTTGTCCTGTGACTGTTATTTGGATGGTTGGGCCCTCAGAAATTGGAGGAAGTGTCGATTTTGAGGATGAATTATGCAACTCTTCTTCTAGTGGACTTCTTGTGGTTTCCTGTACATCTGTCAAGCCTTTGTCATTCTTATTGTATGAATCTTGCTCCTGAGCAGCTTGGATCAAGCACATCTGCTTCATTCTATTTGTATCTATTCTTGCATTTCCAAAAACGAAAGGTTTCTCGTCACATGTAGTACCTAATGATGGACATGTAGGTTTTTCCTTGACAGTTTCTTCAATCTGAGCATGCTTAGCAGATGATGCTGCATGAACCTGAAAGTAAAACAAGACAATAGTGTACTATATTGGATAAGAGAATATGGTGAATGTATTAAATCAAAACAAAAAAATAATACCACTTGCACATTCAAGTGAATTTGAAAGCCTCTCCCATTGATAAAATAGAGGTCCGTGGAGAAGATGTTAGACAAATTTTTAAGCGTATGCTGCCCAAAACCATAAATTGTTGGGATGTTGTCTTTGATAGTTGATTTCAAATTTTTACAATCTATAGTGAATAATGCAATTGTTTGTGAATTTAGATTGTTTAAAATAAAATTTATCAAATTCTCAGATTACATTCATTAGAATCTTAATAAAGAGTTTAAGAAGGAAAAATAAAAGTATAATTATAAACCGATAACAAATTAAAAAGAAGAGGAGGGAAAAGAAAACGATGAGGTCACACAAAAATCAAGGCACTAAGAAAGAAATGAGACAAGGAAAAAAAAAAATAGATTCAGAAGATATTATTAAAAATAAATATATCAACTACAATATAAATATTAGTTAAAATAAATATAAAACATATTAGTACTTCAAAATAACATAAAATTAGAAATAATTTAATACGATATTGCAAAGTGGCAGAAAAGATCCCTAAAAGAAAGATATCTCTGTAGCCATTGTAAATTTGTAATCCCACATTGCCAGCAGCAGCTGAAAACCTCATCCTAAAGATTTGCTCCACGGAATTTGTAGGCAAAATTTCAGGTTTCAACAGATCTTATCTAACGTAATGTATGGGATTTTGTCAGAAAAAAAATAGCAGTGGCTCCATCTGCCAACAGCTTAAATGTCGCATACATTTGCCACTCAGAAGTTCATTTACAGTAGACCAGAACAAATAAGCAACAGCTCACCTAAGCGTGTTGTTGACAATGAAAAATATGTTTTCAACATTTTAACAAAAGTTAGACAGGTTTATACTGGACAGGTAACAACATGATGGTTTAACTTCAAATGTGCATGATGATTAAACCCAACCCTCCATGCATAGCTTGAAAGTGGGTAGACAGGTAACGACATGATAGTTTAACTTCAAATTTACATGACGATTACCCAACCCTCCATCCATAGCTTGAATGTGGATCAGAAGTGCAGCCCCCTCCATGGACCCCTCATTCTTCAAGAATAAAGGATAGGTTTGATATAAAATGAAGGATGGGTTTGATCTGATATCAGAAAAAATAAAATTATTTAATGAAGTTCAAAACAAATATCTTGTTATCTGAAAATTTTATCAATTTAATAGTTTTAAACATACAAAAGAGAAAAAGCAGCTTTAATTTTAGACGGTCAAAAATGGATTAAGTCATACAAACACTTTTATTTAAGATGGGATGGAATTGTGTGGCTAGAGTAGAGAATTCGCTTTTATTTATGATGGGATGTGATTGTGTAGATAGAGTAGAGAATTTTCTTAGAGATATAAGTAGACGGAAATTTATTGTTGTATAGAATAATAAAAAATAAATTTTGAATTCAGTACAATTAATGTTTTGAGAAGATGAATTTAAATTTATTTTTTCTGACTATATCTGTGATGTCTAAGAAGGCCAAGTTTTTGTAGTTTAGAAGCAAGCTAAATGTTAGATTATGGTAGGGGACTTTCCAAAAAGTAGAGCTGGAGCTGTTTGAGATTTTTTAGGAGTATTTTAAAGCTGTTAAATCCTATGAATTTTGTAGTCCAATTCAGCTTGAAAGTTTAAACTCTAAAATTTAGGGAACTTGATGCTCTCATGAATACAATATCTTGAGGCTAAGTTTTTTTTGTAACTTGAGAAGCAAGCTAAGGTTGGGGTTGCCTGGAAGGGGCTTTTCTAAAAAATAGGGTTGGAGGTCGAGATTTTCTAGGAGTATTTTAAAACAACTGGTTCCATGAAGTCCAATTCAGCTTAAAAGTTTAAACTCCAAAATTTAAGGAAGCTGATGGTGATGGTCTCACGAATGCAATACGTTGAAGCTAAGTTTTCATTATAAGTTGAGAAGCAAGTTAAGGGTGGGGTTGCATGGAAGGGGGCTTTCAAAAAATATAGGTGGAGTTGTTTGAGATTTCTTAGGAGAATCTTAAAGCTATTGGGTCCCATGAACTTTGTTGTCTATTCAGCTTAAAAGTTTCAGCTCCAAGATTTAAGGAATCTGATGGTCTCATGAATATAATACCTTGAGGCTAAGTTTTTGTTCTAAGTTGAGATGCAAGCTAAGGCTAAAGTTGCATGAAAGAGGGCTTTTGAAAAAATAGAGCTGTAGCTGTTTGAAATTTTTTTAGAAGTATTTTAAAGTTGTTGGTCCCATGAACTTTGTGGTCCGGTTCAGCTTAAAAATTTAAATTCCAAAATTTAAGAAACTTGATGGTCTTGTGAATACAACCTTGAGCCTAAGCTTTCATTGTTTAAGTTGAGAAGCAAGCTAAGGTTGAGGTTGCAAGGAAGGGGGCTTGAAAAAATAGGGCTGAAGTTGTTTGAGATTTTGCAAGGATATTTTAAAGTTGCTGGTCCCATGAATTTTGTAGTTCAATTCAGCTTGTAAATTTAAATTCCAAAATATAAGAGAGATCTCATGAATACAGTACCTTTCTCTTCTATATTATATCTAGTAATAAAAAGTTTTAAAAAAAAAAACAATGATAAATTTCCTTCTAAAATTATTTTTAACAAAAATATAAACTTAAATATATATATATTTTTTTTTGATGGAGGGTTCAGACCTGCGAGGCAGCCCAGCGAAGCACGAAGCCTGCGAGCTACCAACCAGCGAAGGCCACCATTGACTTTTAGGTAAACTTAAATATTTGACAAATAGCATAAAATATTTTTAAGCTGACTTCTCAAATATGCAAGTCTAAAAATAAGAACTTTAATATTTTTTAAAAGATTGTATAGCAATTTTCTTTTCACTTCATAAAACCTCCACTTTCGAAATGGAAACTTAACGTCTCCATAGAAACCCCACCTGGTAAGTCCTTGCCAAGAGTTAAACGGAAAGACATATTGATTTGTCAACGGTCATAAAAATAGCTTTGAAAGGAGCTTAATTGAATTGAATTGGGGGAGAAGATGAAGGAGAAATGTTTTCTTCATAAAGCTTTCAGTGAAGATTGGTAGAAAAGCCCTTCTAAATCAGATTAGAAAACTGAGGAAGCATAATGTTTTCAACATACCTTACAAGTTTCTTCTTACTCAGAGTTTGAAGATTTCAATCATCTGTTGCTATAATATAGTAGCGTGCTTTAAAGTGATGGGATTAAAAAAACTTTATTTAATAAAATGTATAGTTTAAAGCAAACAAAGAACTGGTAGAAAAAATTGAAATAAATAAGGTAAACAGAAGATATAACTTTGGTGGTAATGAATATTTGCCTTGGAAGAAATATTAATTAAATGAGAAGAATAAACAGCATGAAATTGAAGATAAAATGGAAAATAAAAAGAGTGCAGTTAAATGATTGGACGAGGAATAAAGTTGGTAGCAAACAAAAAGATTAACTCCGTTAGAAGAGTTATAGAGTTATGTGAGTAAAGCAATACATGTGCACTATAGAGGCCTTGACAAAGAGGAAATAGTTGAAAAACAGTTGTCCACATGGAGATGTTGACGAATAGGAAGCAGATGGAACATATTGTCCCGGATGAAGATGTTGATGAATGGGACGAACCAATGTGGTATCCTAGGATGGCTAAATCCTTCATGAAGAGGAATTGAAATTATTGTGTCCAAATTAATAAAAAAGCTGAAGTGGAATGTAACAGTTATCCAAGTTGAGAAAGAGAATTATCATCCAATATGGTTGGTGATCATGAACTAGAAATGAAGAGTTTAAAAAAACATTGAAATCAAGAAGAATTGCAATGTTGAGTATAACGCAGAAAACCGGTAAAATGTTATTAATAACACCTGTAAAGTCAAGGAGAGAAACGTGTGCCAATCAAGAAAGTGAAGATGGAAATGTTGTATCATGTGCAAAATTGTTTTTAAGCGATGAGATTAATCTATGTGTAGATAAAATTGGAGGAGAAGTGCAATGGATTCACCGGTATGTGCGAGTAGACAATGGATATCAAAAATAACAAGAGGAGTAATCTGGAACAAAATGAATATCTTTATAAAGATAATGAGGTATTGAAGACGTGCTTCAAGATGTTTCCTGAATAGATTTTTTAAAAACCTATTTGACAGATGGAATACAATAGAGATCTAGAGAACCTTAGAAGAAGAGCAAAATCAATAGGAATATCAATAATAAGTCAACAAAAGAATAATGCAATTGATTATTCCATTTTGCATTTGGAAGTTATATCCATAATAATTTGTAGGAAAACAAGAAAATCATAGAAACGAAAAAAGAATAGGTATTTATCAAAATGAAAGAAAAGAATGTTTAAAACAGACATTGAATGTAAAGCTCAAAATGAAGCTCAATTCTTCAAAAAGGCTAAGAAAGCATATAAGAAGATGGGACGTAGTAATGTAAATGGACTAAATAAGGCAGTGTGAGATAAATGTGGGCAGAAATGCTATTGTTTGCCATTGAATAAAGCAGTTCAGTAGAGTGCGTGTTGAAAAAAAATGATCTTGAAGTTCTGTGAATGTGAAGCTAGTTTTGTTTGCTTCTATTATGCTCAAGTCTATGCGTTTCTTCCAGCTTCCTAGTTTGTCATTGTGCACTGCTGACAGCCCATGAAATCAAAGTTGTACTCAGCCATGGCATACTGATTTAGGCAGTGTGTATTTTAGTCTCAATAACCAATGGAAATTGAAAATGTGATTAAACTAATCAAATTACAATTTTAAAGTTGTACTTAGCCATGGCATACTGATTTAGGCAATGTGTATTTTTAGTCTCAATAACCAATGTAAATTGAAAATGTGATTAAACTTATCAAATTACAATTCAATTTGGATTATTTTTTAGTGCCGACACCTGAATACATACTTTTTCATACCAAACCAGTGAATAGAATCCATTAAACATGTGAGAAAATACAGTTCAAAAGTTCAAGTGCCTCGGTTTGATAATCAAGTTCAACTGATAGTTTTTATTTCCAAAACTTCAGACTTATTAGCATAACAGCAAAAGATAAACGGGAAAGATACATTAACAAGCCTTTATACTTGCTACTGTAAGGACTCTCTACGAAAATGCATTGGTCAAGGCCACTCTCTTAATCTTTTAATTACGAAAGGAAAATGCTTAAGGAACAAGTTAACATCAATGTACCTTTATCCTTAACTTTTTCGAAGAAACTGGATCCTGAACATTGCCTGCTCCCTCAGAACATTGAACCAAAGTGGTGGAGGCCACTTTCTTTCTTCTTTTGGGAAACTTCGTCTGCTGATTTTCTTCAGGCTGAAAATGTTCTTTCAAATTTGACAAAATACGTAGCTTTTTTCCCTTTGAATCTGCGTGGGCTTTCTGCACCTTCTTTCGATGCCGCCTCCATTTTGTTTTCTCTTGCCACATTGTACCATCCGAAGGCAACTGATTTACATCTATGGCCAACTGATCTTCTTCACCGGTATTCTGATCCAAATCCTCTAATGTGCAAATAGGAGCCACAGCACATATGTCTGCTAATGATCTCTTTTTTATGGTTCTCACTTTAGGCTTTGCAGACTTAGTTCCGGCTTTTCTAGCATTTGCTTCGACAGAAAGACAGCGATCTATATGAGCATTCAAGGCTGTATTGGATGTTGATGAAAATGTTCTGCAAACAGGGCATACCTTCGGTACCAAAGCGTCTGGTAGAGATATTGAATTGCCAAAAACATCATTCTTCTCACCTGCATCTTTATTCTTCTCTGGAGCCTGCTCCTTCTTACTATCTTCTACTGTTTTGAATTCAGATGCAACCGTTTTCTTTCTCTTTTTCTTCCGAACCTCGGTTCCACCCTTGGCATTGAAGTGCTTGTCAGATGATTCAAATTCATTCTTTTGTTGTTTGCGCACTGCTTCACAGGCAATCTTCCCAGATCCATGATCCCCAGTTGCCAATCCTGAAGAGCGTGCCAAGTCTGTATCGGCAACGCAACACATGGCATCAGTCCCACGTGAGATCATCGAGTCTTCTATTTCTGGACATTTATCATTACATTCCCTTGGAAAAAACTTCTCTTCTATCGTATCTCCTTTAGCTTCTTTGACTTCATTTACATTTACTAAGGCTTCTACAATGGATTCCTTGGCATCTCTTCTTGAAGTTTGACCATTTCTTGCTTTCTTAGGAGCCATCTTTTTCTTCCTTGGGTGATTCTTATGTTTCTTTACCCAACCTTCTCTATACATACCATTCTTGCAATCCTTAGAATCTTCAATTTTCACTTTGTTTGAATTATTTGATACCATATTAGATTTCCGTATATCAATTCCAGAAGCCAAATTTTCATTACTTTTGAACTTTTCCTGCATAATGTCATTACGTGATTCAAAAGGTGGTAGCAGTGGGTGTCTACCATTTTCCAAGCATGTCTGCACATACTTCTGAGAGAAAGGCCAGCTCTTTTTAATATCCTTGGCTCGAACTGAAAACACATATTTTCTGCAATATGAAACCAAATGGATTCATATAACACAGTAATTAGTTTGTAATTCATGCAGTTGCATAAGGTTTTCCCAAAACAATGCTATTTTCTATCTTCTCTTCTTTTAATATTGTCGGCACTCCTCAGCTCTCGTAGAGCAACTATATTACAAGCTTATTTGTGTCATGTGCAAAAGCTTAAAACCGCAATTAAAAAGACACCTTACAAATGATTTATGGTTTGTCATATGCATACATGTTTTGTATGCCAAATCAAGTAAATGAAATCCTTATTAAACTTTGAAAAATCCAATTCTCCAACTCAATAGGAGATTAAGGTTAATATTATGCTTATTGTTTATTTATTATAAAAAAAAATTTACAATACTTTTATTCTTTTGATAGATTATGAAGTATAATCTAAACTACTGCTACAAACAAAAATCTAAAAACCAAGCACTGTAAAAATCTAATATCTTATCTAATTGTACTGTATTATTAACATCCTCATCCTCATGAGTGATAAGCTGTGTAAGCACAAAACCCACTAAAATAAGTCAAGAGAATGAGGAGTAGTTGCCACAAGACATCAGATCTGCACTTGGAAATCATGCCCAGCTTTAATCCCCATGTAAAACTTGTGTCTATGGTTTTATGTTTATAAGAAATTGGGAAGATTTTGTACAGGTTTTGCATTAAAAAAATTGGTTGAGAAGGCTTTGCAGCTAGACTTTCATTGACAAGACTATTCAATACTATAAATACAGTAATATAGCATAGAGGCATCTAAGTTTTGATGAAGCGAGTGAAACACTCATCACTGACTTTAGAATCTGTATTTAGTTTACCTCTAAACCCATTTCAGGTCTCCCAGGTAGCCACAAAGACTAAATGTTTTGAGAGTTCAATTTGAGAATGATAAAAAAAAATCAGTATCTAATCCTAATAGTCACAAATCTCATTTTAAAGAGATGAAAAACAGTTTATATGGTTACAAGGATGCGAAGAATGTGATCAGTTTATAGGAATATAAAGCTTTGAAGACAATTAAGAACATATATGAAGATAATGGGGCGAAGAATTTGGTGTACCTTATTGAGAATTTCTCAAGCCGGTCTAAGCTGTTCTTGGAAACCGGGTCATCACCACCAAGATCCTCCTGGTTAGTATTCTTCACCATATGATCTAGTTGGCGCTGAGTGGTTAGAACTTTCAAAACTGGCGTAGCATTGCAGCACAAATTCATTTTGGAATTATGCCCATCTCTATCCCAACAAGATGTCATAGATGTAACTCTCAAGTTGTCTGCTATGCCCAAAAAATATTATCCCAACCGGCTGTAGCATGTACAGCCAGGGTTTAAAACTGTACAAAGGCTAAAACAGCCGATTGAAAGCATCATCACAGTGGCACGCAAATGACTGTATCTATCTTTACAGCCAAATCGCAATCACTCCATTCTGAAGAAACAAAAAATGAAAAGCAACAATGAAGGTTAGCAACTGGCATGTGAAGGAAAAAGCAAATAACCCAATATAGACATGCGTCAAAAATGGCATGAAATGTCTTATTCCTTTAATAGAAGCTGCTAATAATGCATATCACAGTTAAATGAAAAGTTGTGTATGGTAGACAATGATACCATACTCCGTAATTGCACAAGAGCCCAAATGAAAATACCACCGTGTGTCTGAATACGGAATGACAGCTAAAACATATCTTGTAGAGCGCAACAAAATGGCATTAAAATCTATGCTCAAAGATAACCACGGCGGGAAAATATAAGAAAAACGATGACTCTGAATCCAATCGACATACCCATCTCAGGAAAAAAGGTTTTTTCAAAATACTACTAGAGTTGTCCCTTATCATTGTGACCTTAAAAATCCAGATTGAAAACTGCTGCTCAAGTGGGTTTGCACAGCGCTGCCCTAACCCATGAATCTGAACAAAAAACAAAACAAAAAACTGAAAAAAAAAAGTTGCATCTAAAACAATCTATAAAGCTTTGTCATTGTTCCGGAAAACTTCTCTATGTGCTTCTTTAACATAATCCCCACAGGAGGAGATCTAAACATGGGTTTTTCAATAGGATCTTCAGTTCTGTGTTTTATCAAAACCAACATAAGACCAGAGATAAGAGGGCAAAAAAGCAGTACCATTTTCTTCTCATCATCTGTCTATCTGGATGCCAACTTCTTAAGCACTCCAGCCTGCTTCTGTAGCATATACACAGTGTTCTACTGTGGTCTATACACACGGTTTATATGATTTCACACATACCCACTTCATCCAAAGCCTCCACAATGGGAAGTTTTTCACAGGAAGGAGCTGAAAACAGCCTTGTACACTTTAGGTAGAACTCTGGACAGCGGTAAAACAGTAAGTTGAGGCCTCCACACAGTTGCCTGCTCTACTTTACCATTAAAGAATGTGAGAAGATATGAATATATTAATATATAGTGTGTGTATATATTTATGATTGGCAGAATATGTATATATGTATATGGAAAACTGAATCCTTGCAGGACATTCTGACCGGGTACCTGAGCTGGACACCTGTCCACAAGATCTTTCATCGACAAATATAAATTTTATATTTAAATTAAAATAAATAGCACTTAGAATATATATATATATTCATTATAGTGTTGTCAGTCAAAGTAAATTGCTACCAGACAGCATGACATGACACTTTCACTATGGGACCCACTGAGCATCCGTACAATCCTCCTCTCACTACTTTCTCGATGGATATTCGTATATGTTTTTATTTTATCTCTCTAGAGCACCCTTTTCTTTTTGGAGAGTAATAATATATTAGTTTGGGTGGACATTGGTTAATATTGTAGCCCATGGGCCCCCTCAATGCTTGCTTTTTTAAACCATATAAAAGTTAGACAAGAAGTGTTTTGAATTGAAGATTTTGTTGGTAGGTGATGTGCAACATGTAAAAAAATTAGTAATATTTGTCACTATTGTCTTGGAGTCAATGTCAAGCATGTTCTCCCAAGGAGTGCAATGCTTAAATCTGTAAGGTACAAATAGTGCAGAGGGAAACCAAAGTACTCTAACAATGCAATGGAAAGGAGCAAGTGATGTCACATTTAAAAAAGACAAAGTAATGTTCATGAGTGAGCAAAAGCTAAGGGAAAAAATATGATGTAATGAGTACTTTGATGGGTGCCCTTCACAAATAATGTAAGAACATGGGCTCTTATGCATGGATGATGGAGGAAAAGAATGGTTTAGGTTTTTTTTTAAACAATCATATATATTTAGTCATATGTTTAGGTATGTCTGGTTTAGTTAGATGTATGTAGAATATGTATGTAGAAGTAGTCCTATATTTCTATAAATCATTTGTCGATTGAAAATAGTAATGATATTAATCTAAAAGCATATTTTCTTTGATTCGCTTTGATTTTCAAAGATTAATTTAACTAGTACATTTATAACAGTGTAGATTTATTTTAAAATTAAATTCATATTATAATTAAGTAGAATAGTAAAAATGGGATTTAAGATTAACATTAATTATTAAAATTGATGTGGAGAGACATTTTAATTTTATAATTTACAAGGATTATTTAAACTTTCAATGTAGTAAAAGAAATAAGATAGTCATTTATAAGGAGTTGGACATGTAGAAGTTGATAATGTCCATAAAGATGTTGGAAATGATAATATATCATTTATAAGATTATTAATATTAAAAAAAGAGGCTCGTAATGTAAGTACTTGGATATTGTGAATTAAGTTTTATTGTTTGTAAAATTAATCATTGGTGTAATTTGATTTGTTCGATTATATGCAAATAAATGGAAGGTTAGTATATTGTACATCAAACCATATTGAGAATGTACACTATTAAGAAAAACAACAAAGAATAATCAAAATTTATATTTTTGTTCAAAACTATCCTAAACTTTGTAGTATAAAACTATACAATATCCTGTGCTGGAAAATAAATCATGTTGCAATTTATTGGTGAAGAGAATTGAATAAATTTGTTTCATGAAGATTACTTAGGATGATTCTAAAATGGCATTAGATTTTATTCATCTTTGTTGTTTTTTATTAAACAATGTTTATCCTCAATATACTTTTATGTATAAGTTTTATCCTCAATATACTTTTATGTATAAGTTTTTGAATGTATGATATCCTAACATAGGACCATATTTATATTTGTACGTTTTTTTACTATAGTATACAATGAAAAAATTCGATACCTACATAGTACAAATATAAAAGTTTGGAAAAAGTCTCACCAATCATAATAAGTATTAAATGAATGTTTAATTTCCTTTCTTTACTATGAAACATTTGAAGAACAATGTTCAGATAGATTGTTAGAAGAAGTCTTCTCATGGATTATATCTTACTCAAGGAAATCAAACCCTCTCCAACTCAAGCAATCTAAGTCCCAAGAGAAAATGCTTGAAAGATTTATGAAGCTAATTAGATTTTCTAATGTTTATGCATAAAAAGAATTTACTTTTGACAATATCATTAAAAGCCAAAATGGTAGGAGATTTGACACAACTACTAAAAAAAACACTAGATTATCTCTTCTCTTCTTTTCATGATGGGTGGTATACATAAAATATAAAAGGAAATGAATAATGCATTTGAAAAAATGTGATCTAACATCCATGAAATTCGAAACTCAAACATCCACTTGAAACTTTGAACCAAGTTGTGCTATTGCTTGAAAAGAATATTTCTAGTAGTTTGGTATCTGGGCTAGAATACACAAATTACTATAGGAATTTGCATATAACAATGAACCAAGAGTCAAAAGACCAATGAATAACACAAAGACAAGAGAGAAAATATAGACAAGGATAAATTGTATCCCCTTCAATGATGAAATAACTAAATTGACTTAAATATAATTTACCATTATTAATGGATTGATTTCTACAAGGGATGTAGATGTGTCTTTTTATATGGGCAAGACAATAAAATACCATGATAAATGGGGAGGGGAATTATTACTAATGAAGGTTGAATCACAAAGTGAAATGTAATAACAACTATCACCACCTAAAGTTGAATTTCCCCTACATACCCAAATAAATGTACAAATACTTACATGTCTCAAATGTAAATTATGATTTATGTATCATCATAAGTAATATTAATTTAAGTGTAGTTAGGTGAATAATTAATTATGTGCTCCCTTTGTCGCTGCCCCCTCTCCAATTGTAACTTAGGGGAAAATAGACTTAATCTAACAATACAAGATGGGTCTTGACTACTAGATCGTGTTAGGTACCCATGTAGAATACATGCAAAGCAAATGAAATTTCTCATAAAGTAGAGAAAGGGATAAATAATATGGGACAATATCCCCTCCAAAAGAGAGATAAAAATAAACAAGATGTGTGGATGGGTAACTCAAGACCCCCTAAGAACTAAATACATCATATGTTTATAATCAAGTATCCTTCCATGGGAATGAAATAAGGGGCAATATATCCACCCCATAGTGAAGAATGTCCTTCAAAAATAGTGAGTGTTTGAAGCAGAAACATAGTCCAATGCCTACAAAATTTATTTGTCCCATTGAGAAGAAGACAAGCCAAGTAAAAACATAGGAATGCTTCCCATTCTATATAGAAATTAGGAAATCAAATCCAAATGTAGTATCTTGGTGTTGTCTTTGAAATCTGTTCATGTCTTCCAACATCGTTAGATGATGTAAACCAATCAACAACCTACTCAATTATATTAGAAGGTGATAAACAACGAACCAATGGAAATTGATTGTGAACAAGAGCTAAAGACAAAGATGAGTGAGAACATTATTGTCACAACTCTCATAAAATAGGTGAGATTTCTCTAAAAGTTGAATGGGGGTCTTCAATCTTGAAGAAGTCATCATAGAAGCATGATCTACATAAAAAAGCAATTTGACATCTAAAGGGAAGGAAGAGACTCATAAATACCAATCTCTAGAGGCGACGAAGAAGATTATCTAACTCTGATAAAGTTTTCATCAAATCAAAGAGAAATCTGCTCAAAGATGACCCAAATTTGAAATGTGAGACCACACAAACAATAAATAAATGTCTAGAAAGTAGGAATCTCAATTAGGAAGTTAAATAGAGATCTCTTGCAATGACTCATTGGAATTACCAACAAGAGATGAATTTGTGATCTTAACTAGAGAAGTAGCAGTTGCAGGTGGAGTTTTGGATAATCATAACTCTCAAGTGTTGTATCATTTTCAATCTCCTCCTTGAATTGTCATAATGAAAGAGAATGTGGCCGAAATCATCAAGTGAAATGAGGGAATATAAAATAGGGTCTCCAAAAGTCTCTCAAATAATGGTCAATCTAAATAATGTGTAGGCACTAAATACCTCTGAACTTCTAAGAGTATACATCGTGAAAGAAATCCAAACTAATATTCAAACCAATTAATCATTAATGGATATGTACAGAATCATGGTATTCCAAAAAGTGGTGATGTGGAAAAAATAACCTTTTCACCCTCCAAAAATGTGAAATGGCATATTCATGACTATTTTGGTAAGCCTCGGTGTCAATACACCTAGCCAAAGCATGTTAAATATCTAATATGTAAGGCATCATTAAAGTGTATAATATTGTGAATATTATATTATGGTCTATAATAATAAATTATTATAATATTATATTATAATTTATTAATATGATATATTATAAAATATTAAATACATTAAATGTATATAATATTATCAATATTTAATTATAATATTGTACTACATTATATTATAATATACTATAGTATTATATTATTTAATATTCATTCTCTCCCCCCTCCCTCTTCCTATTTCCTTCTCCCCCTGTATTCTCTTCTTCTCTTATATTATAATATTCATTGTATTTTGATATTATATTATAATATATCATATTATAATTAATACTTTGTAAATATATATTATAGTATATTATTATCTATAACAAAATATTAAAATAATATAATTTATTATGAGATATTAACAAATATTATTATTTTAATATATTATTATACTAATATAATATATTATCAAATATATGATAGCTGAGACTATTTTAATCTAGATAGCAAGCCATGATTGCCATTTTTATGCAATTTTATCATTGTCCATATTGTGTATTTGATCCTGAGAAGTGGTTTTTCTTCCTAGATCCATGATCAAATGTAAGTCATTTCTTCCTTTTTGTAATTTGGTTAGGTGAATTTGTAGTTTTTTGGTTAAATATACGGTTGTTTTATTTGAAATTGTTTTTCTTATTTCAATTTAGTTTTAATTATATATGATTGTAATTCAATTAGGTATAATAGATGCAAATCAACCTAAAAGCCTATACCACAAAATAATGAGCCCAACTCCCCCACAAAATATTGATCACTAAAACTCTCCCTTGCAAAAAAATGAGCCACAAAGCCTCCCCTACTAAATAATGAACCTTGAAACTCACCCCTTTAAGACAATTAGACTAAAAACCCTCCAATTGTGAACCCTCAACCTATAGAGGACCTAATAGGTGATAATTTGACTCAGTTGAGGGGCATTCAAAATGCCTATGCTAATATCCATATGTTACATTCTATGTTGAGAACATTGAACTTCATAATTAAAACTATGGAGTTGCTTAAGAGTAGCATAATGTTGCACTCAAATGGAGAGAGGTCATGCATACCCAGTTTGATGATGGGTTGGATTATGATGAGTTGAAAGCCCTTGATATATCTAAAGAAATAATAGCTTCCCTATTTGTGAATCCGAAAAATGAAAAACATGTGATAAAAAAATTATTATTTATCTATCAAGTAGTACTATACAAGAGAACTTCTAGCATAATTGGTGAATGGTTTTCAATTTTTAATTTTATTAAAAAAAATGATGAACTTGTGCTCTATAAGAAAAAAATTTATTGGAGCATGAGATCAAACATGGATATAGGAAGTAGTGATCCTCAAGATAGAACAAAGACATAACATGGACAATATGTCCTCCCTCTATTATAATGGCTTAGAATAAATGAGGGGTGGGGGGGTGGCGACTGGTGGGGTTGAATTGGTTATCCTCAAGTCCAAATGTGCCAATTCAACTTTTAATCACTTCAAATAGATTAATCAATCTCAAATACCCACTTAATCTCTATAGCATTGTTAGAAATTTGTTCAACACTTCCCTTGGGATTTGTGACAAGGGCTTAACCACCTCCTATGTAATATAAGTTGACTAGTTATATTAAGCATTGACAGATTGGTCTTTTGTGCAATGACAACCCCACTCTAACAACTTGTTACAAGCTAGAGTTGTCATTGCACCAAAAGATTGACATGTCAATGCTCGATACAACCACTAGACTTATAGAACACGGGAGGCAGTTAAGCCATGTCACGAATCTTGAAGGGGAAGATTGGTGGTTAGTCCATCAATCCCCCCCTCAACGTTACCTAAGGAGATTCAAACCTATGACCAAGCTCTGATACCACTTGTTACAAGCTAGAGGTGTCGTTGCACCAAAAGATCAACCTACCAATGCCCAATAGAACCACTAGACTTATAGAACATAGGAGGCAGTTAAGCCATGTCATAAATCTTGAAGGGGAACATTGTTAGTTAGTCCAATAAGAATATCATCAACAATTTAGATTTTCATGCATTTAATTAACTCATTGTCATTATATGTGTTGAGTGCTAGTAAATAAACTACTATGAAATATAGCATGCAAAACAATAACTTTCATACATGAAAATAACACTTTGACATCAGGATTTTATCGTGGAAACCCAATTTGGGAAACACCCACCAAGTAACATGTTACCAAATTTTTACTCTTTTGAAGTGACTTTGATTAAGAGCCAACCTTGTTAAAGGTTATACAACACATTGTTAAATGTGCGACTATTAAAGGATTTAATCACCCTGTTAGAAGTGGCCTTGTTAGAGGACTTTAGAACATTCCATTAGAATACCACCTTGATTAAAGGATTTACAAAATGAGTATTAGGTCAACCTTGATTAAAGGATTAGAATGTAACAATAGGTTTGATCTATAAAGTATGACTCACTTTGCAAATTTAGATCTTCGTTCACTCATATGTTGGTTCATTGACTAACCTCCATTGACATCTGCATATTGATCTTCTTGGAATCTCCTCAAGCAATCACACTTCAAAAACTCTTCACACTTCACCACACCTCTTCACAACTTCTCCTTAAGATCCATAGTCAACTATGAACCAACCTTTAAATTTATTCCTTATGCCTCCTTAATTTTGATCTCTTGCCACTTAAACATCACTGTTGATCTTAGGGTTAGGTTAGATTCACTGAATCCTTTAATCTTTTTTTTCTCTTGTCTTTGATCGTGTAATAAAATATCCTCGAGCATTAAATATGCCAACTCATCAATCCTTATCTTCTACATGCTTTGACTAATTCAAAGTTCCAACTGTGTTGGCCTCAAAAGAAAATCTTTCTCAAACTATAACCTTTTCTATCACTCAACAATCATTGTGTTCTTCAGTTTGGTCATCCCTGTGTAGCTCGACACACACTATACTTTCTGACTTGGCATAAAAATGCTCACTCGACCATTAGTATGCTTGGTCATTACTACATTCCTTCATATACTTTCTCAACAATAACTAATGCTTGTCTTGAGCTATTTCACTCAACTTCTACTTAAGTTCCTTAATCTTCTACTTTAGCTCCTTCATTGACCATGTAATACTAATACTCAGTCAAGCTCATCCTTTTGACTTGTTTCAACTCTTACTCCACTCGACTGTCTTCTTCACTTCATGTATTGATTGAACAACACATTATCTTTTCAAGGGATAACTTATCAAGTACCCATTATATTTCCATTATACTTAACACATCTCAACTCAACCTTTCACTAGGTCATCTCATGATCTCTTCTTTTCAAATCATCTTCATCAATCAAATGATATGGAACTCTACATTGTTAGTAAATGTATCTCCAATAGGTTTGAAACTCTATCTTACCAATAGGTTTGACATCAATGACAACATAATAATTATTTCAATGTAGTTTCCAACGATCTCCCTCTTTGGCATTGATGACAACACTAGTCATAATTCACTAGTTACCATGTAATCCAAAAGCCTAAATATTGTATTGTCAACTCCCTTTGTGTTTGTGGTCTCTCTTTCTTAGTTTCATTATGATTCTCATCCATGTAGTCTCAAGAATCTCCCTCTATCAAAGCAATACATACTCCTCCACTATAGCAACATCACAATATATGTCAACCTCTTGACAACTAGTAATTCTCTTTGCATAACTTCTCCCTCTTTAATTGATCTTATATTGTATAGTAATGTAGCTTAGTAACACTCTTCATCTTTGACAATAATACTAGAGATATAAAATACACTCATCTTCTTGTCACTAATATGACTAAGAAAGAAATGTCATCTCAACTCTAACTCCTTATAGCTTCTCCTACTTATATGTCAGTGTCTTACTTTCACATTATTTAGGCAACTCATAAAGTGTGACCTCCTACATCATTATATAAGATATTCCACTCATAACAATTGATGCAATGCAAATTCTCTTCTTAGTTTGCTTCAGGTAGGGGAATGACCCCTAGCTTTCCTCTTAGATACTCAAAAGTGTCCTTAAGTAGCGCCTTAGTGAATATGTCAGTCAACGGCTCCTTTGTGTTCACATATTGCAATCTCACTTCTTTGTCTTGTACCATCTCTCTCAAGTAATGATATTTTATCTTATAATGCTTAGTCTTTGTATGCATCACAAGATTTTTTGATATGTTTATAGCACTTGTGTTATCAGAATAAATAACAATAGGTTTAGTGATTTCTTCCTTTATGCCTTTCAATAGTTGCTTCACCCATATAATGTTCGAATAATTCACTACTACAACAACATATTCAACCTTTGACATAGATTTTGAATTATGGTTATGCTTCTTTCTTGTCCATGAAATCAATATTTTAAGCAAGAAGAAAGCTCCTCTAATTGTGCTCTTCATGTCATCAATATATCCTGTCCAATCAACATCTGTGTAGACTTTTAGTTCAAATTTATCACTTCTCTTATATCATATGCCTTGGTCTTCTGTTCCTTTTAGGTATCTCAGTACTCTCTTTACCACTATCATATGATTTTCCCTGGGATTAGTAGAGAATCTAGCAACAATTCCAATAACTAATGCAATGTTAGGTCTACTATGTACAACATATTGTAGTTTCCCAATCATTGACTTGCACAATTTTTGATTCACCTCAATAGAGTAATCACTCTTGGACAATTTGTGTCCAATCATCATAGGTGTCCCAACTAGTCTTGACTCTTCCATACCAAAAGTATTCAAGATTTCTTTGATATACTTTGATTGAGTGATGTTCATACCTTTGTTCATCTGATAAAACTATAAACCAACAAACAATTTAATCTCTCCAAACATTGAAATTTCAAAGTCCCTTTTCATTTGACTTGCAAATGAATCTTTTCCTCCAAATATGATGTCATCAACTAAATTTTTAGCTAGCAATATCTTATTTTCAGCTTCACTTTTCAGATACAAAATGCTATTGTCCTTAGTTCTTGCAAAACTAATTTTCACCAAATAGTTGTATAACCTTTCATACCATGCTTACGGGGCTTTCTTCAAACCATATAAATCTTTGTATAACATACATACCATATTCCTTTTATGTGGATCAACAAATCCTTTAGGTTGTTCAATGTAGACTTCTTCCTCTAGAATTTTGTAATGAAATAACTTGCACAATAGAAGAAGTATTATGAAATATTATATAAATACTTGATAATAGCTGAGAGTAATAGGCCACTTTGAGGGGGCAACCTCCAAATATCTCCAATGAGAACACACTTCACAATACAATGATGAAAGAAGACTCCCAACCTCTTATATATACCTAATTATGCTTAGGTTGAATAGA
Organism: Cupressus sempervirens; assembly: GCA_028749045.1. Classification (NCBI taxonomy): domain Eukaryota; kingdom Viridiplantae; phylum Streptophyta; class Pinopsida; order Cupressales; family Cupressaceae; genus Cupressus; species Cupressus sempervirens. The sequence continues at coordinate 801,126,910 of CM053783.1, read as the reverse complement.
CACAACCATTCATAACACCTAGGTCGACCTACCTACCTAAAATATAATATAATATTGATAACATGACTTAATTAAGGATTAAGATAGCCACAAGTTGACTATTCATAACCCTATATACAATAATATTAAGGTCATAACATGCCCCCTCTCTTGAAAGAAGCATTGTCCTCAATGCTAACCAAGTGTGGATTCTTTTGAATGAACTCCTCATCCTCCCATGTGGCCTCTTCAACTAGTAAATTCTTCCATTGGATGAGATACCTATTCAGGGTTTTATTCCTTAGCTTCTTTGTGTTGGTTTGAAGAATGCACTTTGGTTCCAAAATTATTCTTCCTTCTTCATCAAGTTCTGGTAGTACTATTTGAGCTGGAATATTCTTCCCAATTACCTTCTTCAAATAAGAAACATGAAAAACTGGATGTATCTTTGTTGTTGGTGGCAACTCAAGCTTGTAGACAACATACCAATCTTTTGCATGATTTGGTATGGTCTATAATATCTTGGAGATAACTTATTATTCATTTTTTGTTACTTCATTAAGATTTGTTTATAAGGCTACAATTTCAAGAAGACCCAGTCCCCAACCTCAAAATTTCTTTCACTAGTCTACTTGTTGTTTCATTCAATTTTGTGCCATAGCTAAATTCTCCTTGAGTCTTGAAAGTACCTGTTGTTGATGAAGCAATTGATCCTCTACTGCTTGAACTCTTGGTGACACCTATAATGATGATGTGATGGAAGGAGGATGATATCCATAAAGTGCCAAAAATGGAGACATTTTTTATGAGCTATGAAATGAAGTATTGTACCACCATTCTACAAGAGGTAGCCAATCTACCCATTGAGATTGCTTTTTTGAAATGAAACAACATAGATATCCTTCCAAATATTTATTAACCACCTTAATTTGCCCATCTGATTGTGGATGGTATGAAGAACAATGAGCCAATTGAGTATCCAAACATGAGAATAAATCTTTCCAAAAGTGACTAGTAAAGATAGGATCATGATCACTCACAATAACCTTAGGTGTACCATGTAGCTTTTGGATATTCTCCAAGAAAACTTTTGCCACTATACTTGTTGTAAAAGGATGTGATAATGCAATAAAATGTGCATATTTAGTGAGGCAATCAACTACTACCATGATGACATTATGACCTTTAGATTTGGGGAGCCCTATGATGAAGTCCATGGATACCTATTCCCAATGTTGGCTAGGAATAGATAAAGGCTGCAAGAGACCTAGTGTCATAATTCTTTCCCCCTTATTTCTTTGACAAACCAAACATTCAACCGTAAAATTTTGAGCATCACCTTTTAGCCCTTCCTAAAAAAAATCTTGCTTGACCCTATGATATGTCTTCAAAAATCTCGAATCACCACCAATTGGGGACTCATGTAGTTCTTTAAGAATCTTGTGTTTAAGAGTGGGATTCTTGCAGAGATACAAGTGCTCTTTATACCAAAGAATATCCCCCTTTAAACAAAATTTATCTAAACTACTAGGGTCACTTTTTATTTGTTGGATGAGATTACTTGTTGCAACATCATTTTTCCACTCTTCTTTGGCTTCTACCACCCAATTTTCTTGTAATATTGAAAGGGCACACAATAAGTATTCATCTTTTTCATCCTTCTTGGAAAGTACATCAGCCATAATATTTTCCTTCCCTTTCTTGTATACAATTTCAAAGTCATATCCCAACCTCTTAGTGACCCATTTTTGTTGTTCTTCTGATGATAGTCTTTTTTCCAAAAAATATTTTAGGCTATCATGATTTGTCTTAACCTTTAAGTGTCGACCCATTAAATAAGGCCTCCATTTTTTAATTGCATGAAGGATTGCTAACATTTCCTTCTCGTAAATAGGTTTGAGTTGATTTTTACCTTTTAATTGACAAATCTCAAAAGAAATTGGTCAACCTTCTTGCATGAGAACTGCTCCTATCCCATTTCCAGAAGTATCACATTCTACAATGAATTCCTTGGTGAAGTCTGGAGTGGCAAGAACTGGAGTTGTACACATAGCCTTCTTCAATTGCTCAAATGATACATTAGCAGATTCATTCCAATGAAAATAATCCTTCTTCAATAGAGTTGTAAGGGGTCTTGCTATACGACCATAATTCTTCACAAATCTTCTATAGTATCCTATCAATCCCAAGAAACCCCTCAACTTCTTAATAGTTTTTGGAATAGGCTATTCCATAATAGCCTTAATTTTTTTAGGGTCCACCTTTACTCCTTCATGTGAAACTATGTGTCCCAAATACTCCACCTCCTTAAGACCAAAAGCACACTTGGATGGCTTAGCATAGAGTTGACGATCTTCGAGTAATTGTAATGCTTGATCTACATGCTGCAAATTTTCTTCCCAAGTCTTTCTATAAATTAATATCTCATCAAAAAACACTAACACAAACTTTCTCAAGAACTTCTTAAAAATGTAATTCATCAAACTTTGGAATGTATATGGTGCATCGATAAGACTGAATGACATCACCAAAAATTTATAATGACCTTCATGAGTTTGAAGTGTTGTCTTACAAATTTCTTCCTCCTTAATCTGAATTTGGTGATAACCTGATCTGAGATCTAACTTGGTAAAATACATAGCTCCATTTAATTCAACTAGAAGATCATCAATGACTGGAATAGGAAACTTATCTTTAATGGTGTACTTTTTGAGCACTCTATAATCTAGAGACATGCACCAAGTATCATCCTTCTTACATACCAACACAATAGGTGAGGAGCAAGCTCTTTGGCTATGCCTAATAACTCTTATTTTTTCTATCTCACTTTTTGTATGTGTGGGTACTTATAAGGCCTAATGTTTGGTGGTTGACTCCTTGGAACTAGTTGTATGGCATGGTTGTGATCCCTCTTAGGAGAAATTCCTTTAGGCATATCTCCAAGAATAACTAAGTGACGATCAATTATTGCTTGTAAATTTGGATGAGTAAGAGCATTAGATTGAGAGACTTCTAATGAACATATTTGGGCCACAAATCCATCCACACCTTTCTTAAGAAGTTTTTGCATTTGATGAGAGCTTACCATTTGTGGGGATTTTTCCTTCAATCCCCTTAGCTCCACTACCTTTCTTTGTGATTGAAATTGCATGAATAGTTCTTAGAAGTTCATCTCAATTGTTCCCAATGTAGTAAGCCATTGTACTCCCAAAATAATATCTACTACACCCATGGATATCACATACATTGGGGTATCAAGTTGATAATCTCCCATGGATAATTTGATGCTATGACACTTTCCTAAACAACTAACTATGTTGCCATCTACAATCAAAGCCTGAAACTCTGGGGTTGGATATATAAAACAATTTAGAAGAGTTTCCAACTTTTTGTTGATGAAATTATGAGTACTACCTGAGTCAATCAACACTGTTACTTTTTGCTTCTTTAAGAAACCCACTACCTTGAGAGTTTGTGGTGCACTGAAACCTGAAAGTGCATGACCATAAATGATTGGTTGAGAATCATGTGATTCGTCACCTAATTCCCTATCCTCCTCTAATATGGGCTCATCCTCTTCTTCCTCACTTAGACCTTCAATATAGAACAATTTATTTTCACTACATTCATGTCCTCAACTATATTTGCTATCACAATTGAAACACAACCGTTTTGTTCTTTTCTCCTCATTTTTTTGTGGAGTCAACCTAGCAAGTTGAGGAAGATAAGTTGTTGAATATCCTTTGTCTCTTGTCACATTAGCCCCTTACTTTCTAGGAATCAAGAACTTCTCCTCTACCCTATTTGCCAATATAAAATACTCATTTACTGAACTAGGACAAAACATGCGTACCTCATGTTGAATGTGATCTTTGAGACCACCGAAGAATATGTCATTCAAGTTCTCCTCTCTAATTGTATCCACTCTTAAGGATAGATTTTGGAATTGTTGAATATAATCCTTAACTAATCCTATTTGTTGAAGCTTAGCAAGTTGGCTAAAGAAGTTTTATGTCACAATATTGCTATATTGTGCTTGGAGTTCTTCTATAAAAATTGACCACGATACAATGAGACCCTTTTCCCTCCTATGAGTACAAATCCAATGATACCAAATGAATTGATCTGGTTCTAGATATAAGGAAGCCATCGTAACCTTTTGTCTACATGGGATTTGATGTATTTCAAAAAATAAATCCATTTGATTTATCCATGTTAGAGGATCCTTGCCATCAAATTTGTGCATATCCATCTTTGGAAAAAAATTCCTAGATTCTATAGGATTAATAAAATTTGTGTCATTATTAGTTGACTTGAAGGTTTCACCTTGATTGCTTGAGAGCTCCTTCCTTGTTTCACTCATATATGTGCTTAGCATGCTTTGTATATCTAATATATATCCTCATAGGTCACACATATCCTTCTTAACCTCTTCCTTGAACTTACTAAGTTCCACATTGGGATTACTATCCTCTATTGCTTCCCAATCTTGATCAGAGGATTTCCCCAGTGTGGTAGAATTCTTTTTACCTCTTGTTGGAGGCCCCGTCATGATGGAAACCAATGTTTTTGAAATAAATCACACAAATGAAATGTAAATTATCTTATTTATTTATTTTTTACTCTAACTTACTTGGGCCAAGAAATCCTTACTCAGAAAAAATCCCCCAAAAAAATTAGTAAATTTTTTGTCTTGAGAGAGAATTTTCCTAATTTTACAATATCTTGCTTATTTTTGTTTTTCAATTTCTCCAAGCTTTGAATTTAGGCTCCTCTACTATGTCTTGAAAAACCCAATACAAGTTATATTTTAATTTGGCAAGATGTGAGAGATATGAAGATCTCAAAAAATTGTGTAGAAATAGAAATTCTGCAATTTAATTTCCTCAAATTTGCTCCAATTCCTTTTAATTTTGGACTATAGCTTCTTTAATATTTTCTTCAAAAACCCTTTAAAAATATTTGAAAATTTCACTAAAATCTTAAAGTTATACTCTTCCCAAAATCGCCACAATGTTGAGAAAAAATCTTTCCTCTATGGTGTCAAGATCATGCTCTGATACCACTTGTAATGAAATAACTTGCACAATAGAATTAATATGAAATATTATATAAATACTTGATAATAGCTGAGATTAATAGGCCACTTCAAGGGGCAAACCTCCAAATATCTCCAATGAGAACACACTTCACAATACGATGATGAAATAAGACTCACAACCTCCTATATATACGTAATAATGCTTAGGTTGAATAGACACAACCCTTCATAACACCTAGGCCGACCTACCTACTTAAATTATAATATAATAATGATAACATGACTTAATTAAGGGTTAAGATAGTCACAAGTTGACTATTCATAACCCTATATACAATAATATTAAGGGTGTAGCAAATTCCATTAAAAAATATAGATTTTACATCCATTTTGTACACTTTGAATCCTTTATAAGCAATGTATGCAAGAAAAGTTCTCACTCCTTGGAACCTTGCAACTGGGAAAAGGGCCCTATGATAATATACCTCTGAAAAAAATTTCACCATAGTCAACCCCTTCTTATGCATATCCCTTACAAACTAGTCTTTCCATGTTCCTTGTGATTTCACCTTTTTCATTCAGCTTGTTTCAAAACACCCACTTAGTACCAATCACATTCTTATCTTTGGGTCTAGGTACCAATGTCCATGTTTGGTTTTTCTGAATTTGCTCAATTTCTTCATTCATTACCTTGATCCAATCTTCATTCTCCAAAGCATCTTTGATAGATTTAGGTTCAAATCCACATTATAAGCATGTGTCATTCCTCAATCTTCTTCTTGTCATGACTCCTAAATTCTTTCCCCAATATTTTTTCTAGTGCATGATGTATCCTCGCATACATTGCTGATACAAGTTCAGGTTTGGGTTCCTCTTGATGTTTCATTAGATTGTGTATGTTCAACATCTTTTATTGTTTATGGTTAGAATTTGGCTTCCTATCTCTTTTGGTTGGTAGTCACAGTTTGTGAGTCTTCTCCTATAGCTTGATGCTTTGAAAAACTCTACTATAGAACCTCAAAAGTGAAGTGTCTAGTTGTTGATGCTCAACAACCACCTTTTTTGATTGAGGTAAGGTGCTAGGTTCACTTTCATATATGTTCACTTTCATATATGTAGACAAAATTTCTATAATCTTCAAGTTATTTATTGCATTCTTCTTCATTTTTCTCTACAAATTCATCAACTCTAACATTTGCACTTTCCATAGTTTTTTAGTGTTAGAATTCAAACACTTATAAGCTTTTCTCATAGTGGAATAACCTAGGAATATACCTTCATCACTTTAATTTGCATCAAGTTTACCTTTTCTTCTATCTTTCAAGATGTAGAATTTGCTTCCAAAGACTAAAAATGAATTCACATTTGGTGCATATCCATACCAGGGTTCAAAAAGTGTTTTGTTTGTTCCTTTCTTCACTTGAACTTAGTTCAAAGTATAGACTCTAGTGCTAGCTTCCTCTCTCAATTACTTCTGTGAAATGTTCTTCTCCATCATCATTATTTTTGTGTAATCCATGATTGTTCTATTCCTTCTCCCAACTATACCATTTTGTGATGGTGTCCTTGGTGCACTCATTTACCTCTTGATTCATTTGTCATTGCAAAATATGTTGAGCTCATCTAAGATGAATTTTCCACCTCTGTCTCACCTCAAACATTTTAGATTCTTACTTGTTTCTTTCTCTAGTCTAGCAAGATACTACTTAAACATTTGAAATGCAACATATTTTTACCTTAAGAAACATCACAATCATCATTCTAGAAAAGTCATCAAAAAATGGAATAAAGTATTTATTGCCATAATAGTTTTGTATTCCAATAGCACCATAGAAGTTAGTATGAACCAACTCCAAAATATCATCAGAAGAACAAGTCTTGCTCTTGAAACTAGACAAATATCATTTTACCCATTTGACATTTTTTGCACATCATTTTATCAAGTTTTCTTAGTCTTGGAAACCCTCTAACATTTTGATAATGCTTACCGAGTTATCAAAGTTCACTTGACATAGCCTCTTATGCCATAACCAAACATCTTCACACTATGCAAATAGACAACTATCTTTAGATAGGTCTAGATAGAACAAGTTACCTCTTGTTTTCTCTCCACTTCTAACTAGCTCACCAATAGCATCACATATCTTTTCCTTCTTGTTCTATAGATCACCTTAGTAGTGTGAATTTATCAATTGTTCCACACTCAACAAGTTATAAATAACCATCAAACCAATATGTAGTGTTACATTTTATCTTTTCATTTAGTTTAATTGATCCTTTACCTTTCAGATAACATGGTGCATCATTACCAAATTTAACACTACTTCCATTATAATGTTCTAGCTTATCAAATTTACTTGTATCACTAGTCATATGATGTGAGCAACCACTATCAATTATCCTTCTATCATTCTTACTCACATGTGAGATCAATGCATTTTTCTCATCTTCATCAGAATTATCTTTCTTGCAACATAAAAAACTTCTTCATCATGATCATCAAAATTACTAGCAGAACCATCCTCTTCAACAATATAGAAAGATTTCTTACCTTTTTCTTTGTAGTATCTTTTGTCTATATTTCCTATATCATCTCTCCTTCCTTTGTACTTGAAATCTTTCCTTTCCACTTTCTCATCCTTGTCAGGATATCTAGTAGCAATATGACCAACTTTGTTACATGTAAAACAAATAATAGGAAGTCTTCTTGCCAACAAGTCTTCAAGTTCATCAAGGTTGCTTGGCCAAAGAAATGGATCAAAATCCTACAACAATGGATTGCTTAACCCAAGATTGGACATCTCGAGTGGTTCTAACCCAACTCATTTGGACTCATTTAATTTATCAACCAAGGACGTAAAATTGAAATGGTGTCTGTAAAGTATATGCTTCAAAATTCTCTCAACTTAAGAACTACTCTACAAAAATTCAAATGCCTATGTTATAGGAAATCTACACTAAAGCTGAGAATCATATCTATTTTAACAAAGCATGAAAATATAGCTGAGAACTACTTCATCTACCTATGCTGCAGGAATAATCCACTAAATTTTGCTATCAGTGGTTGTAGGAACAATAAAGTCTAATCTACTTCTACGAACTAAAGGTAAATCCTATACTAACTAATTAGTTCACTCTCTATGTGGGCCCCCATAGAGAAGTGAAGTAAAATGACTCAAAGATGGAAACCTGAAATGATATTCTTATTCATAACAATAGTAAACATACATACTGATAAATAACAAGATTATATTTAGTACTCAAAAAATTGGAAACTTTTTCTTTCTACTAAAAACAACTAATTAACAAAAAACTCTTTTGGAACACAAACTTCCAATTATTTAAGCACAAACTAGGAACAAAATTCCCAGATTCTAGACTCCATCAATTATTGAAACAAATGACGACATTAAATATTACAACATATGAATTAACTCTGGCACTAAATGGAATAGTAATTTAGGAGCTCATGACCCCTAGATTTCCTTTGCTTAAAGCTATCAATTAACATGAGCAACCACTTTGACTCTTACTTTCTTAAAAATAGGTACCAACTGTTATGGATGAAATGGTTGACGATATGGAAGGTCATTAATGAAATCTACCACCATTTGCTTAGGCTGCTGAATCCACTTATAGCTAAGTTTACTTTGCCTTTAAGTATGCAAAATATTAGTGCCTCCAAAGTAATAACATACATCAAGACTAATTCAAAATATGTCATCTAAATTAGTTTACCCTATGTCACATTGTTGCAAGAGAACTACCCAACCTAGCTAAGGAAGAAAACAAACATCATTCTCACTATTTTGTAATCAAATGACATATCATTTCATAGCATATTCATTTTAGTCTTGGAAAGTAATTGTACACGATAAAAGAATGCGTATTCATGAGACTTTAACATAGAAAGCAAATGGACTAATGACAAACTATGCTAGACCCAAGATATCACCAGCAACTAGTAATCTCTACAAACATCTCATGTCTCCCTAACTACAATCACTAAAATAACTCTCAGACCAGCCTTTTAGTGATAGTTCTAGAATGAAATATTGCTAAAAATGCAGATCTATGATGAAGAATGCAAGATCTATGACTAAAATGCAGATTATGTGTGAGATGCAACTCCTAGAAATGCTCTTAAAACAAACATGCCATGAGCTAAATATGCAATAAATGAAGCTAAATGATATGAAATGATGCTAAATGACATAAAATGATGCTAACAATGCTATGAAATCACTATAATGACAATGCTAAAACAATGAGTCTAAATATGCCTATAGTGTAGATGTATAAAAACTTGGGTCCCTTGTCTCTTAGATTTCCCTTCTATTTATAGGATTTCAGAAGGGGTTGGGGTAAGAACTAGGATTTTCAATTTTGATAGGGGATGAAAGTGAAACTCAAAATATCTCATAAAAGGCCAAGAGGAAGAGTCCAACAAACTTGGTTTTGGGGATAATATGAGGATTTATCAAATTCTTTTAAATGGTAAAAGGGAGATTTTCATCTTGTGAGGATAAAGTGATTTTATTGATTTACTAAATGATTTATTTTCAACACTTTGTCTTTTTCTTCCTCCCTTCTTGCATTCTATTTATGAATTTGAATTGTTTTCTTCCTCTTTTAAAGTTGTCTTAGGTCTTGTTGATTTAAAGGGTGATTAATGACCTAATGCAATTTTTGATTTAAAAGTCTATCGTGTTTCTTCTGATTTTCTCTTATTTTGGTCCTAATTGATCGGGATTGCATGATTTAAGTCTTTGAAAAATTTTGGGTGTCTACAAATGCCCCTCTTTGAGCTAATATGCGAAGCATATTAGTTCAAAGACTATCTTAATTTTATGATTTTAGGTCAAATTCTGATGACTGGATGCCTATTCGATGATATTCTATTATTTTCTCATTGTCGTGGTCTCTATCTATTGATGGTTTGATGTATGATCGTCGATGATTTGATGTTTGATCATTGATGATGTTTTGATTGTCGTTGATTTGATGGTTGGATTGCAATGTTGATTCGATGATTTGATTGCAATGGTTTTGTTTGGATACCTTGGCTTTGATGTTTGTAAATTTTTGGTTGGAGTAGATCATTTTGATGTTTAAGAAAATTTTAATGCCCCAGCTTGGGTGTCTCGATTTGATATACTGCCCCCTTGGAAATAAAATTAGACAAAAGCAGGAAAATGTGAAAGTGGAGTATGGTCCAATTTTATTTCTAACATGGTGGGAGATTGGCGAGAAGGTTTGGTATGAGCTTCCAGCAGAGTACGACGATAAAAAAGGTGCCAAAAAAAGGGGGTAAATAATTTGAAAAGTTGATATAAATGCCACTGGAGCGTTAAATAGGTCAAAAAGATCTTGTACCCTTATCATTTTCACTTGTGGCTTTTGCATTTGGTGATTTGGAGCTCTAATCTAGCAAAGATGGTGGTGCCATTACATGAGCATAGATTTGAGAAGGGTCATCGGTATGAGCGTTCAACTGACTATGGTACCCCGATATGTCGTCAAGATCCAATTTGTGTGACATTTAGCTTGTTTTACCTGTGCTGTGAATTTTTTACGTGGATTTTTAGGGTAGATGTGTTAATTTCATAGATTAAGCGCATTTGAGGTTTCTTTTAGCGCATTTTTATTGTTATAGCACATACGTGTAGTGTTTTAGCACATGTGCATAGACTTTCAGTGCATTTGGAAACCCTAAGTTTGTCATGTATTAGCACATTTGGTAAAAAATAGCGCATATGAAACATGTAATAATGCTTTTGAACTAAGCAACGCATACACATAATGTAATAGCGCAAATGAAACATTGTCAAGCGCATCTAAAATAAGAGCGCATATCTGCCATATGACAACACTTTTGATAATTGTTGTAGCACATTTACAAAAATAGCACATTTGAGATGTGTTTCAATGCATATGAAGTATCTTGGAGCGCATGCATATGAAATAGCCCATTCGCATGATGTAATAGCGCATGCGAGGTGGGATAGTGCACACAATCCATATAAGGGCATTTTGTCATAGTGAATTAGGGCAATTGAATGTTGTGACATATTTGATTAGGTGTAGATTCTCTGTCGAGCGTAAGATACCACCAAAGTTTAGGGTTTAGGTGTGGTCAACTGGGGATGGGCATAACAAGAAAACATTAGAGATCAGGTGGTCATGCAGTGATGTGCATAGGATCGAGCTAATGATAGATAGGTGATGCCGTAACTGAAGATGCAGATTTGGGAAACCAAGCCAGTCCAACTCAGGATAGAGAGGGACAAGCAGTAGGTCCAAGATAGGACCATTAGCTAGGTGACTAGATGTGATTATGAGATTGATTTGTGATGGTCACTTTGTGACGAAGATTGACATGTTGTGTTTGCATGATGAATAACAGGTGTGTGGGCAGAAGCTCATGGTGTGAGGACTTTATCCATGGCCCTTAGAGTTAGTGGGTTGATTTTTAGATGTAGACAGGTAGGTAATAGACCGATGTGGCTTTACATATTTATTGTAGATGCCCCAGTTTCGAGTGAACAGGGAATTATTGATAGCTATGGCCGAGTGGTGGCACTCAGATCACAACACATTCCATTTGCCTATGGGGGAGATGATAGTGATTCCCAAGGATGTGTATAGGATTCTTTAGATCCTGAATATAGGGGATTTGGTGTACTATGATCAGACCACTAGTGGGGCTGCATTCCATGACTTGTTCGGGGATGATAGTATTGGTGATGATAGTGTGTCCTAGTTTCAGATGTTGCAGTATGATGCATTACCAACAATATTGGCAAGACTGATAGGTGGGTTTCTATTGCCAGATCACCGAGGGTGAGGGTGCCTAGTGGGATCGGGTCAGTTGATTTAGGAGATGATTGATGAGCCATGGAGATTTGCATGGGGTAGCTGTATTTTGGCTTATTTGTATCATGATTTACACTAGGTGGTATATTCAGGGGCTTCATCATTATTAGCAGGGGTTATTTTGCTATAGGTATGGACATGGGAGTATGTACCCATTACACATCCAGTGTGTGTATGACAATGGTCACAGGGCATGCCATATATGTATACTTATTCAGGTCCTATTATGCAGCCCCATTTGGGCAAGACAAATTACTGGCATCAAATATTGGATGATATTGATGAGGTCATATGGAGACCTTACATGTTTACAGAGCCATGGGTAGAGGATGATGATGAGATGGTGTATTTCTTTAGTCCAAGGTGTTTTCTTGGTCAAATTCTGTCAGTACTAGAGTGGTTTTGCTTTAGGTGGGTGGTGAGGTAGTTTGGTCGGCGACAGGGCATACCACAGGGGATTGGACAGTATGCCCGGGTGCAATTAGAGAGACCAATGCTGGGGTCGATGCTAGAGTATGAGGCTTGTTTGGAGGCTTTTTTATAGATGATAGATATACCACAGCCATGGGCATTGCGAGATGGAGTGGCAGATGCCAGGATGGAAGGAGATTAGGCATGGTGGTTTCGAGGTCATCCCTTCTCGAGGTACATAGATCCAGATGAGCTGATGCCTGGTATTGATGAGCCATTGAGTGGGGGAGAGGATGATGATGATGAGGGTGGTCCAAGGATAGGTAGAGGGAGGTGATGAGCCAAGATCAGAGTGGGCAGAGTACGGGGGAGATGAGGTCGAGTAGCCATGGTGTTACCACAGAGGGAAGTGGCATGAGGCCCAGTACAGGGACCAATGGGTGTAGGGAGAGCCAAGGATGTCTGTGGCTAAGGTGGTGTGCGGGTGAGAGGAGGGATGGTTGGTCAGCATAATGGAGTGGAACATATGAGGGCAAGATTGCCAAAGGATGTTCAATTTGTCCACCGATAGAGACCATGAGTGTAGGGGCCTATCAGAGATCTACCAGGTGCACAACCATAGGCACAGTAGTAGGTACCGCCAGAGGCACAACCACCATAGAGGTCCCAGGGATCGACTAATTTAGAGATGCGGGTGAGTGCTATAGAGGCTTGGATGGGTGAGGTGCTAAGTACCTTGCAGACACTCATAGTAATGATCACACCAGGACTGCCACTGCCACCACCACCACTGAGGGCAGATGGGGCATCATCGAGTCAGATAGCTATGGTTGCACCCATTACACCATCGAAAGATGTGACAGAGTAGTCATAGCGAGAGGATACGGGTGCCCCTAGTGAGCAGGGACCATCAGATTAGGCACCCTCATAGTGATGAGTGTATAGGATTGTTCTATGGCCACATTTTTCATTGTGTATGATTATTCTCAGGATGTTTACTAGATATTTATGCCAGTGTATGTATTTGATCCTCGATTGATGTCATGGCATGTTATATGATCATGTGATTTTCATGTTGATGTATGTTATTGATGTTTCATGTGAGTGTATCCTTTTATGGGACTATCTGATTGTCTTGTTGTGTTATGAGATATGTGAGCTTATTTGATGTTTTAGATGTGTGTGCTTATGATTTCATGGAGTTATGTTATCCTACAATTGGTTGATGTGATGATGATGTCGACAATGGATGTGGATGTGTATATAAATGTGAATGATTAATTTAAATAAATTATTATTGAGAGTAGATGGTAGGTTACTGATGATGTAATGAAAATGTGGTGTGGTAACATGAACGTAAGAAAAGAAAATGAAATGTGAAATGAAATGACATGAAATGAAATGAAATATGAGATGAAATGGGATGTGATAACATGACATGTAATGTAATGCAATGACATGAGTAATGAAAATGTAATGAAATGAAATAATGGGATGGGACATAATGAAAAGTAATACGAGATGATGAAAAAAAAGATTCATAATGCAATATAATGGGATGACCTTAGAAATGAATTGTAATGATGGAAATGTCATCAAAATGTGTAAGGAAATGGAATGCAAAGAAAAGAGCAATGATAATGTGATGGAATGAGTAAGGATAATGTAATGAAATAAGATGAAAATGTAATGAAATGAGCAATGAAACATAATGTAATATATAATGAGATAAAATGAAATGAGGTGAATTGAAATGTAATATGTAACAAAATGAATTGAAATGAGATGGATTAGGCGATAGAACTGAAATAAGATGAAGATGAAACAGTATGATATTTGAAATGAAAAATAGAAAATGAAATGAAATGAAATGGATTATGCAATGAAATGCAATGGGTAATGAAATGAAAATGCAATGGTATGTGAAATGACATGAAATGAAAACAAAATGGAGTATGCAATGAAAGGAAATGAAAGTGAACATGTAATGTAATGAAATGATGTGAAATGTAAGGAAATGGAAGGATATGAAATGTAATGAAAAGATGAATGTGACGAAATGAAATGAAATGAAAATGTAAGGGAATGACAAATGAAAATGTAATGATATGAAATGTAGTGAAATGGAGTGAAGATGTGATGAAATGAAATGATATGAAATGTAGGGAAATGATAAAATAGTGAAATGAAGATGAGAGGAGATGGAAAGGAGATAAGTAACAAAATGAAATGAGATGGAAGATGGAATGAAATGAGATGACATGGGATAGGAAATGGATGATGAAATAGAGAATGCAAAGGAGTCAATAATGAAATGAAGTGATATGAAATAAAATGAAAATGAAATGGAAGTTGAAATTAAATGAAATGTAATGAAATGAAGTGATATGAAAATGAAATGATATGATATGATATGAAATGAAATGAAGATACAATGAAAGGAAATGAAATGAAAATCTGATGAAATTGTTTGAGATTCAAAGGCTTTGAGTTGGTATGTCAAAATTTGGGATTCAAAAGCCACTAAATGAAGGGATGAAATGGTGAAATGAAAGAGAATGAGAAGAGGTGATGCAATGAGCTGAATGAAGGTGGAAGGTGGTTAAATGATATTGTTTGGGATTCAAAAGCCATGTAAGGCAGCAAATGAGGTGGCGCAAGCTGATGGGGAATTTATGACATGCAATGCTAGCATGGATGAGGTGAAGAAACAAAGTCCATGAGTGCTCATAAGCTTGTTGATGGTGTGGCACGTGTTGTTTATAACCAGTCATGAAATTGATGAGTAATGTCAGTGAATGGTAACCTAATTGTGTACCCACCATTTATTTTGCAAGGAAACCAAGATGAAAAATGTAGACTAGATGAATGCAACTAACTATCACTTTTTTAAAGAAAGGAAAACTAATTGTCATCATAGCGCAAGTGATAAAAGTGACTGAGTACAACCACCACTAACTCAGCTATGGGGATATGAATACTTTGTCATGTTGAGAAGTACCAACAAAGAGGAACAATGTACAAGAAAACATGACAATCATGAAGAAACAGAACCTATAGCCACAAAATTTTTTTAAAAAATGGGACACCAACGAGTCACATGTTAGATAAAAGACCTCACCTAAGGTAGCACACAAAATTGGTCGAGGTACACATGGCATTCCATCCGAAAGGAAGCTCTTATAAGTGGACACTAGTATTGTGCAGAACCAAAAGATCATAGGAAGTAAGCAGTGAAAAACCAAGAAAATATCATAACTTTATCCCAGTACCTCTAGTCGAACACATCATCGAGATACTAAAAGCACATGATAGCATAGAAAATCATTATGTGTGAACAAGGTGTGCTTCCAGTTGTGTGTAATAGTATCATGTTGTTTTGTTTGTGTCATTTAGGTCTATCAAGGAGTAACTTTTTTGCATTAGGTGGATGAAAAAGCATGGGATGTGTCAGCGGAGATCTAGCAGTAGGATCCGACGGGTGGTGTGCTTTGAATGAAATTTGGGTGATGGAATGCTAGAGCTGAAGGTCAAATGTACCAGGTACCAGTGAAGCAGGGTGCAAAGAGTGGATATGAGGAAGACTGGTATAGAACAAGACTCAAGTGGATGATGGCTATAAGGAGGTGGATAGTGTGATAATGAATTAAGGTAAAGCAGAGAGTAGAATGTGTTTATTGGGGATAGTGAGAAGTTGTGGGAATCGTGCAAGTGAAAGTATGTTGAGCTCACCAGATTAGTTACAGCAAGAGAGTGACACTAAACAAGGGAGGTGGATGAGGCAAGGGAGGAGAGTAAAATGCATTAAGTGATCTTCTGAGGAGGGGGTGGAGCAACTAGAACTCCAAGTGATAATTTATGGTTTAGGCGAGACAAGCCAACCCGAGCAAAGGCTGACATAACCCGAAGCGGGGAATGGAGATGGATCACATGCCTTTGTTAGCTTTAATAATGTTATCTGGGACTGTAGCGTAGCAAGCACTGCAGGTGGCATCAGATGATGGGCCAAAGATGTAGGTGGAGGATAGTCCATTTGAAAAGATGAAGAGTATGTCAGGAGCAGAGGAGGAAGCTAGGGAAATAAAGTCTCCTAAAAAGTTTGTTGGAGAGACCATGAAGGATGTGGGAGGTGTTAGTGGTGGTGAAGTACTGAGTGGAACATGACAGTAGATTAGTCTTGGGACACTAGGATGAGGTTCAACAGAAGGGGGTGTGAGTGTTGTAAATGTAGGGGAGCTGCAGCTAGAGGTGGGGGATAGTGACCAAGCATCACGAGATGTGGAAGGATTACGAAAACTATTGGTGATAGAGAGAGTGTGAGCGGAAAATGTCGAATGGGAGGTCACATTTTTGCTAGGATTGATGGAGAAGGCTCAGGGGGATGGAGCACAAACAGAGGCAAAGTGACTATAGGCAATGATAGATGTAGAGTGGGTGCAAGTGTAATCACTGGAGATGGAGTTGTGTGTGGAACATGCATGAGTAGAGGGAAGCGATGCAGGAATGCGAGCTGAATGATCAAAGTCACAACGGTTGCAAGAATCAATGAAGATGGCGCAAGTAGGTTTGGAGAGCACACAGAATGAGCTAGTGTTATTACAGTCGCAGTCTGAGTCATTTAGGGAAGCAATTGCAAAGGTGAACACCTTGGCATTGAAGTTGCATGAATGGTTAGCATTGAGTGAGGGGAAGGTGAGGCAACTACAACAATGTTTGGGTGAGGCAAGAGCGGATGTGGAGCATTGACGAATGATGACTAATCAAATGCAACAGGAGTGGGATGCGGCCCAATGAGTGATCACTGCATAGGGGGTAAGCAAGTTGGTGGAGAATGTGTTTGTGGAAATGCACTAGATGACCAAGGTACACCGAGAAGCCACTTATTAGATGGGATGTTATTATCAAGCATTCCCACATGAGGACCGATGGGAGACATAATTTATAGATAAAGAATTTACAGCTCTGTTAAACATGCAATTATGTGGCAGAAGGTTTCCAATTCCTATGGAAGCGGTATGGACATGTTGGGGGTTGACACCGAGAGCTTCTTCATCTAGAGCTAGGCCAGAAGAGACACCATTAATTGGACATCTTGTGATGCCACCTCCTCTAGGGAGCTAGAATAAATTATCCACTAGACATATTTGGGTGTAACACAATTAATGCTGTCGTAGTGGAATAAAAAGTTGATGTTTGTCGTTGCGAGAACTTATGTTGATTGTAATGCATTATCATGTATATTTTTGGTATTTTTGAAATATATTTGGATGTTTTTGCAATTTTTGCAAATATTTAAATGTTTTTGTGATTTTCTCGAATATGTAAATGTTTTTGTGATTTTTAGATAAATGTTGGAACAGTTTAACTTCCATAAAAAAAAGGAACAATACCATATGGAGAGTGAGGATAACCATGATGGGCTAGCAATAATGTCTGTGTGCATATGGGGAACTAGGACAAACAATAAAAATGCCAATAGGAGGACATTTCTCTAGGGGTGTGACAAGACAAGAATTTTTGAGGCCTATGAAAAGGTGTTGGGGCCCAAAAGAGGACGTGTAGGTCTCAAGTATGCAAAATAGAGCCTTGAAAAGACATTTTAAACCTAAAAAAGGCATGTTGGGGGTCCAAAGGACATCAAGGGTTTTGAAAAATGATGAAACAGGGCCTATAAAGAGGTGTTTGGGTCGAAAAAGGTATTTGAGAGGCCTAAAAAAAATCCTTTGGGCCTACAAAGGTGCTAGAGTGGGCCAAAAAGGATGCATGGGCCTTGAAAAAGGCACTATAGGGGTCCAAAAGGACGCTTGGGCCTTGGAAAAGGCCTAGGAGGGGCCTAAAAAGGCTCTGGGGTCCAAAAAGGATGCTTGGGGGGCCTAAAAAAGGCAGTTTGGGCCTAAAAAGGCATTGGAGGGGTCCAAAAAGGATGCTTGGGCCTTGCAAAAGTCGCTAGAGGGGCCTAAGAAAGGTGCTTTGGGCCTAAAAAGGCACTGAAGGGGTCCAAAAGGATGCTTGGGTCATGAAAAAGGCACTAGAGGGGCCTAATAAAGAAGCTATGGGCCTAAAAAGGCACTGGAGGGGTCCAAAAAGGATGCTTTGGCCTTGAAAAAGGCGCTAGAGGGGAAGGCTAAGCTCATATGCTTACACCTACTTATTTTGTACCTCTAGTTAAGTGAGGGTGAAAGAGTCCGACAGATATCTATGCTTTCAAGATAGCATTGACATATTTTTCAAAGGAGGCTAGACTAATCATGGCCATTGCAACTTAAATAAGACTAAAAATCCTTCTTGATTTACATTAAGAATGGCCACATGGAAGGAAGGTGCCGGTCGATTTTGTAGCATCTCTTCCGCTATCCGAGTTGTGTTGGATTTTCCTAAGCCTAGAATTATGTTTCAGGACATTACCACACTTCTTCTTAATATTAACAGGGTGTGTTGGGAGCTGTTGTCTTGTTGTGCAATCAAATTGAGAAATTGAGAGGAATTTTTGGGGTGTTGTTGACATGAATTGCCCCCATTTAGAATGCTTTTGGGCTAGTTGTGAACTTTTGGAAAATGTTTTGATTATTTTTGACATTTTCGATAGATTTCTAGATTTTTTTGGTATTTTTGGGCAATTTTTAAAATTCTTTTTTTTTTGGTATTTTTGATGTTTTGCAAAGCTTTTAGACATAAAACCGTTTAAGATGGATGCTATTGATAGGTTTTGCTAATTCAGTACCATCACAATCTGAAATTCGGTAGGTACCACTCCCAAAGGATTTTGTGATGAGGTAAGGACCAATCCAATTAGGCTCCCATTTCCCTTTCTTTTCTCTTGCTGCTTGGTTTTTGGGGTTTTCTCGAAGCAGTAGGTCACCAATCTGAAAAACACAAGGTTTCACCTTTTTGTTATAATGCCTTGATAATCTATTATGATACACTTTGAGGTGGTCATGGGCTATATGCTGATGTTCCTCTAATAACTCTAGCTATTCTAGATGGGCCACTCTATAATCCTCATCTAATAGGACATCTTGAAGAGTAACTCTCAAAGATGGGATCTCAACTTCTAAAGGGAGAATAGCCTCACAACCATAAACCATAGAGAAGGGTGTCACGCCAGTAGGTGTCCTAACACTTGTCCTGTAGGTCCAAAGGGTGGGGTTTGACTGTAAGTGCCAATCCCTTCCAGCATCATTGACTATTTTCTTGAGGATGTTGATGATAGTTTTGTTGGTAGCTTCTGCTTGGCCGTTGCCTTGGGGATAATAAATCAATGAAGAATGGTGTATAATGTGAAATTTTTCACATAATTCATCAACTATTTTATTTTTAAAATACAAGGTGTTATCTATGGGAATTGCATGAGGTATGCCAAACCAACAAATGATATGGTTGAGAATGAAAGAGGAGATCTGTTTTCCCGTAGAGTCCACAAGTGGTGCCACTTCGACCCACTTGGTGAAGTATTTAGTGGCAGTGTTAATCCACTTATGCCCCTTGAAGGAGGGTGGATGAATGACTCTAATCAAATCAAAACCCCACTAATAAAAAGGCCATGGCATGGCTAAAGGATTTAGCTCTTGGGCTAGTGTGTGAATAAGGTTGCCATGGATTTGGCATTTTTTACAGGTTTTAACAAAATCAATTGAATCCTTTTCCATGGTTGGCCAAAAGTAGCCCATTCTTAGAATCTTCTTGGCTAATGTGAACCCACTGGAGTGTGACCCACAAATCCCTACATGTTATTCTTATAGAGCGATTCTAGACTCATCCTTTTTGAGACACCTAAATAAAGTACCGTCAAGACCTTTTCTATATAGCGTATCAGCCATCAAGGCATAACGAGAGGCTTGGCGAATGAAGTTTTGTTTTTGGTTGTGTAACAGGTCAGATGGAAGGGTGTTATCATGAAGGTAAGTGATAATGGGATCATACTAAAGGGAATTTGGGGTGTTTAGATGGAAAATGATAAGGGAATTGGGTTGAGTAAACACGGGTTGAACCACCTCTTCCACTAGGAACTCATACCACTCGTGCTATTTCGGGAGCTAAAGTAAGGAGGCTAAGGTGGCCATAGCATCCACTACGCTATTCTTGTCTCTAAGAATTTGTTCAAAAGTAATGTGAACAAACCATGCCTTGAGTGCATCGACTATATGTTTATAAGGCAACAATTTTTCATCCTTTTTCTGATAAGTATCATTAACTTGATTGATGATTAACTAGGAGTCTCCATAAACTTCTAAAGTTGTCAATTTCCATTCCAAAGCCAGCTTGAGACCCAAGACCAAAGCTTCATATTTGACCATGTTGTTGGTGCAAGGGAAGAGCAATTTGTATGATTTGAGGATGGTAACACCAAGTGGCATGATGAACAAAATACTTGCACCTGACCCATGGTGTGTGTAGGAATCATCAAAATAAAATTTGCATGTGACTGGCTCTGCCTGAAGGATGTGCATATTAGGGAAGTCAACTAAGATAGGATTGGAACTTTCTATAGGTGCATTTTCCAACTGATCGGCAATGACCTGTCCTTTTAGTGCCTTCCTATCCACATACTCAATGTCAAACTCACTTAGGATCATTACCCATTTAGCTAATCTACTCGTTAATGCTATCTTGTTGAGAAGGTATTTGAGAGGATTGATCTTGGATATGAGCTTAACTTTGTGCATCAAGAGGTAATGACATAGCTTTGGGAGGCAAAAACTACGACCAAGCAAGCCTTTTCAATGAAAGAATAATTAAGCTCATAGTTGACTAATGTGTGATTGATGTAGTAAATGGATCATTCTTTTCCTTGATCATTTTATTGTACTAGGAGGGCTCCAATTAACTTATCTGTTACAGAAATATACAATAGCAATGGCTCATGTGATACTAGGGGTACCAACATAGGTGGATTCATCAAATAGGTTTTAAGCATTTCAAATGCCCTCTAAAATTGATCATCCCACTTAAAATTTATGTCTTTATGTAACAAGTGTGTGAACGATATGCACTTTTTTGCCAACTAATAAATGAACTAGCGCACTAATTGAAGCCTACCTTGAAGGGAGCGTAACTGATTTAGGTTCTTTGGAGCTTGCATACTAATTATGGCTTGCACCTTCTCGAGGTCAACTTCTATCCCTTTCTCTAAGACAATATATCCAAGAAGCTTGCTTGATTTGATGCCAAAAGCACATTTCTTGGGATTGAGCCTGACCTTAAATGCTTCTAGGCGGGTGAATATTTTGGCCAATATGGGAAGATGTTCTTCTTGACTATGGGATTTGGCAAGAATGTCATCCAATAATCTTCCATGAAGATACGCATCATATCATGGAAAATAGTGGTCATGGCCTATTAATAGGTTGCCCCAACATTCTTTAACACAAAGGGCATTACATTCCAACAAAATGTACCCCATGCACAAGTAAAAGCTATTTTCTCTTGATCTTCTGGTGCTATTATGATTTTATTGTATCTTGAGAATCCATCCATAAGGGAAAACATGGAATGACCTACAGTGAGATCGACTATGGTGTCGATATTAGGGAGAGGAAAGTCATCTTTAGGGCATGCTTTATTTAAATCCTAGAAGTTCATATAGACGCGTATGCTACCATTCTTCTTTGATATTGGGCCAATGTTGGAGATCCATGATGCATATGCTAAGGGCCGGATGAAATTGGTATTGATTAATTTTTCCAATTCTGCTTTCACTAATAGAGCTATATGTGGATGCATCTTTCTGAGTTTCTATATGATCGGCTTAACCTCCAGAGAGATGTTAAGATGGTGGAGGATTATGGTTGGGTCTAAGCTAGGCATGTTTGCATAAGACCATGTGAAGTTGATCTATCTTTCTTCGAAGAAGTCAATGAATGCCCTCCTTTCATTTGGACTCAAAGATTGTGCTAAATAAATGACCTTTGGTTCTTGTTTTGTGCCCATGTTGATTAGTTCCGTAGGCTCAATCAAAATAGAAGATCACTCCTCAGAATGTTCAGGTAAGGTATGAATTACACCATCCGTGGGTGCCATAGTTGGGTTTTCACCTTGAGATATGTCACTTCTATTTGTTTCTATTTTTTTTTCAAGATTAGCCACAACTTGGTGGTGGTTACCAAAGTTGTGGTACACTTGCCCTATCCTAGTGTGACTGAGGTGATTGATACTTGACCTAACCATATGTTCTTCTTCTATTCATTGTCGATGAGATGGTTTAATCATGTTAAGGTAAATGGAAGCTTCACGATCGGTGTCAAAATGAGGGAGGTGATAGGGTTTAGTTGTATCCTAGTTAATGAGCTCGAGATGGACTAGGGAAAGTGATTTGTAGCATGGGAATGGTTCAATGGGATTTAAAGACATAACTTTGTTAGATGGCTTATACGCTATATCCGTCAGATCTATGACATGGGGTTCTTCTAGAGTGTCAAAGAAAGTAGAGCTTGTGAGATTCTCATAGTAATCATCTTTGATTTCCACTAGAAAGAAGTCAGGGAATAAAGTTTGAAAGTGAAATCCGTCAATGTGTTCATCATCTTCTAAGCTGCCTTGATATGATCTATTTCTTGGAGAAGTGGTTCTTGGACTTTGAATTTTTCTTTGTGTAGCCAAACTATTAGGGGTGGGTATGTGGAAAACATCACATTCTTTGTCATGAAGAGATTCCTTAGATAGTGACTCAAATTCGCACTTAGTGGAATAATCATTGTCTTCGTTATTGGCAGTATTTAGGGGTGATTCTTCTATAGAATGTCAAATGGAGAGGAAAAATTCTTATGTATGTCATCAATATTTACTAAGGTATAACTATCCTTTGGTTTGGGTACCCATACCAAGGTAGAGGAGGTTTGTGCCTTGTCTTCTCTGTCATACCCTACCCCTGTTTTAGATTTATTGGACCTGAATTGTGCCATCAAAGGTTCTATGATTCCTTTCCCTTTCCCTAAGGGATCATCTCCCATGTATCCCATCTTTTTCATTAGATCAAAGCCTTTTACATGTAGGTGGGAGGAGATATCAATGTTTTGTTGACTAATGTCTTCCACTAAGTGTGGAGGTGTGCCACTTACTTTGAAAAAATGTGCATGATATGGTTTGGTGGAAGTTAGTTTTCGATGAGACCTTGGAGAAAGTGGGGAATCAAATAGGGAGACTGAGTACTCACCTACCCCTTTGCGGTACAACTTGCATTTTTTTATCAAATTCCTTCATCAATTTATCCTTTTCTCCACAGTCTAGTTGTTTGGGATCTATTGATGATGATGGCAGTGAAATAACAAAAGGACCTAAACAAACCACTTTCTCTTTAGCCTTAGCTGATGTTGATAAGTGGTTGCTTTTCTGGTTAGTGGAGTGTGAAGTGCTTGTAACTATGGGCTGACTGTTCGCATATGTTGGTGTATCAGCTTCTTCTCTATTATGAGGGACAAACGAGTTACAATACTATGCAAAATGCTGATCTTCGGGTA
Source organism: Cupressus sempervirens (assembly GCA_028749045.1). Lineage (NCBI taxonomy): Eukaryota > Viridiplantae > Streptophyta > Pinopsida > Cupressales > Cupressaceae > Cupressus > Cupressus sempervirens. The sequence goes on along the minus strand of CM053783.1, from coordinate 801,103,150 downwards.
TGGTTATCTTTTGACCCATGTATGGAAATTTGAGGCACTGACGGTAAGTGGAGGTAACGACTTGCATGTCATGGATCCATGGTCTTTCTAGTAGAATTTTGTAAGTTAATTGAAAATCTAAGACCTAACAGATGGTTTCTTTCACAACCAGCCCTACTCTAATTGGTAATATGACCATGCCTTTGGAGGACCTTTCTTCATCATCATAGGCCTTGATGGTGATCTTTTTTCTTGGGTCAACAACATCCTCTGTGTAGTTGAGGGCTTTCACTAAATTGAGTGTGCAAATATTCAGACCAGCCCCACCATCGACCAATGCCCTTTTAACTCAGTTCCTATGAATGAATACTTCTATGTGCAAAGGAGAGTTTTGTGGCTATATGACAGACATGTCACCTTGCACTAAAAATGATACAGAATGAGGAGCGACTAAATTGCTGACCATTTTTTGGAATCTACTCACGTCTAGGTCATTTGGCACTAAGGCTTTAGTGAGTATATCTTTAAGCTCTGAGGATATTTGCAGTAGTTCAAAAATGGAGATGTGGGCCAAAGTCTTAAGCAATTGGTTAACCAAGTCATATTTGGGCATAGAGAAATTTGGAGTTGTTCAGTCAGGATTTGTCACTGGTCCTGGTAGGGTAATTTTGGAGGCTTGACCTCAGGTGATGGCATTTGAGGAATGTTTTTTATTTTTTATCTTTGATTATGATGACATTTATAGTGTCATCAAATCCAAAAATCATGCTGATGGTATTGTCATAATGGTGTGCATAATTAACTTTAGTTTGCGGAGGCATGTTTTGATTAGCCTTAGAGGACTCCCCCTTTTCATGACTCATGAAGGGGTTCTTAAAGGCTATATGATCTTCATTATTATTGAGATTATTTACTTCAATGGTTCCATCATTTATTAATTTTTGAATGATTCCCTTAAGGGTGAGGCAATTGTTCGTTAGATGCCCCCAGTTGCGATGATAGGCACAAGTGTGTTTCTCGTTCCACCATTCTGGCTTGACTTAAGGTTCATATGGTTTAGCCTCGGGTAATACAATGAGGTCATTGGCCAAGAGTGTTTGTAAAGCACTCTCATAGGACACCCTAATGGGTGTATACTCCTTAGGTATATCAAAAGACTGATATCTTTGTGGTGGGGGAGCTTGATTGTAAGCGACTTGTTGGTTAGATGTTGAGGGAGTCTTTGTGCTACGTCAGTAAAATAGGCCAGTATTGTTTTGTTGAGTTTGGGACCCGATTGGTTTAAAGGGGGTTAAGTGTGAATTTTGACATGATTGGCTTCAACTACCCCCTCATTTGTGAAGTTTTTGTTATTGTTTCTCCACCACGATTTTTGTTTGTTTGTGGACTGATTAGAGGAGTTGTGTGTGTGTGTGGAGTTCTTGAAAAAGCCTTTACCATCTTTTGATAATTTGATTATGTCATTGTTTACCAAGGTTTCTTCCACCTTGGTTGCATTTTCTAAAGTGGTCTTAAAGTCTTTAGGCCCTTAAAGTTGGAGCCAATAATTCATCAGTTTTGAGAGACTATTGATAAAAATATTCATCTTTTCCTTATTTGGTATGTCTCTATGGTACTTAGCAAACATGTGCCTCCACCGTTGTAAGAAGGTCTTGAACGATTCTCTTGGGAGTTATTTTGTGTTGCATAGATCGATCATAATAACCTCTCTTTCAATGTTGTAAGAGTATTGGGTGATGAAAATGGAGGCTAATTGGTCAAAAGTTTTAATATTGGAGGGTAATTTGGAAAACCACTCCATGGCTTGCCCACCAAGGCTCCTAGGAAATAGACACATTAAGTATGTTGTGTCATGGAAAAAATCCATACTTAACGTGTAAAATTGCCTCAAGTGATCTTGTGGATCCGATGTACCGAAATATTTTTCATACTTTGGTATTTGCACATTTGGAGGAAAAGGTGTGAAGGTAATGTTTTTGTCAAATGGTAGGGGACATACTTTTTCAAGGCTAAACTCCATGAGTTGTGCTTTTCCTCTCTTTATTTTTTCCATTTCTAATTGTAGGTCTTACAATTTTTGTGTGACTACATCTAAGGGTGATTCTTCTTGATCTTGTTTCAAATTGGTCACATCAAAATTGAATGGCAGTTTTGCACCTTGCTGTGCTAATGCGAGCATGTATCGTTCTTTGTGTTTTTCTAGAATCTTGTCCATGATGTCAACAAGTTCAGGATTTTGTTGAAAATCTTCAATCTTAGATTCAATGCTTCTATCATCCTAGGTGTGAAATGAGCCCGGTGTGGCTAGGGATTTTGAAATTTGATCCAATAAGGGTGACTCGGGAGTGACTTCATTTTGTGTGCAATCTGTTGCTATAGCAGATATTGAGAGATTTAAAGGTTCTATCCATTTGGCGATTTCACTTGCTATTTTGGCACTTACTTGTATGGGTGATAGTTTTGGTTTTGTTAGTACACTTGTTTTGCATGGTGTCATGAAATGTGAGTAGGATCCTTTTAGTGTTTAAGCATTTTTCAAGAAGCAAAAGTTTCTATTGACCGTGATTTGTTCATAGCAATAAGCTAATTTGCATAAGCTGATTGCTGATGTTGATAGGATGAGGTCCACTTTTGCGAAGTCAGGTACAGATGTGTGTCTCTGAGTGTTCTCGGCTTGATGTGCAAAGTGAGGTAATGGTGATTGTTGGGTTGATGATGATGTTACCTTGCTTGTTTTCAAAAGATCTTTTCGGTCAGATACAAAAAATTTCAGTCTTTGTAAAATGCTAGCATGGAAAAGGGTATCCAAATTTATAGTTTATTTGCAAGTATCATGTTTGCAGATAGGCTCTGTTTCATGTTTTTGCTCAGATGCATTACAAGAATGTTTAGATGTGCTATTTTGTTGCTCATATCTGCTTTTTCAATGCTTAGATGCACTATTTCAATGCTCAGATACACTATTGTATGAATCAAATGCATGGTTTTAAGTCTCAAATGTGCTATTTCATAGGTATATGTGTCATAAAAGAAATCAGAAGCATTACAAAAATGTTTAGAAGCACTATTTTATTAATCGAATGTGTTGTTTCAAGGATTTTTCAACAATGTCTTTGTTTTACACTTGATTCCTCAATACCAGTTTGAGGTTTATCTTCCTGGAAAGCTTATGATTCACACTAGTGTTCATTATTAAGTTTGAAAGCACTTAAGCACAATATCAGTGAGATCAAAACAAAATGAAAAATCACACGCACCTAGAAAATGAAAAAGATGGCTTCTTAGTAATGTTATCTAGGGTTGGTGACTAGTAGGTCTTAGTGTTCCAACTGTGTTCAGATTTACCTCTCTTGTAACAGAGAGCTTCTCACCAACACCAGGGAGGTTTGGTGTAATCCCTTGTGGGAATACTAGAGGAAGGCTATGCACCGAACACGGGTGGCTTGCATTTGATTAAGAATGCAAGATTGGGGGCAATCCCTCTCACTGGCCTTGCTAAGGCAACTCGAGAGGTAGCCCTTCTATGGAAAGATTATTCTACCTAGTAAAAAGTGAGAAATGGAACTCAATAGACAGGTTTGGGAATCTAATCACTCGAGAGAGTGAGAGCATATCCCTATTGCTTTGGCTCCCCAAACACATCAGACACAAAGTATTTATTTCCAACCCTTACACTATGGAAAATAGGGGGCTCCTAATTAGACTATGTGTGGGTTCTTTTCCTCATTCAATTGTAACTAATCTTGACAAAAGGTCAGGCATTCTGATCAACTCAAAAGAGTTGAGAGCATAGGCCTACTTCTTTATCAAATCAATAGGTTTGAACGATCTAATTAAACTATGTTTGAATGCTTAGAAATGCCACACTTTTAATCAAAAAGAGTAGTGGTTCACCTACCTAAGTTGAAGCTAGCAAGGGCTAGGCACATTTATGAGGGTCTTCATTCCTATTGTCCACTATCTGTAGCTTGAAGGCTTGTTTGTTGATGCAGAAGAGACCTGTAAACAAAAAATATTCAGATCTAGAAGTTAGATGCAGAAAACTACAACTTTTATCAAATGCGCTATAGAAATGCTCATATGCATCGCAGGAAACCTTATATGCGCTATTTTATCATGCAAATGCACTATTTTATCGTGCAAATGCTCTATTTTATCGTGCAAATGCTCTATTTTATTGTGCAAATGCACTATTTTATTGTGTAAATGCACTATTTTATGATGCAAATGTGCTATTTTATTATACAAATGCTCTATTTTATCATGCAAATGCTTTATTTTATTGTGCAAATGCTCTATTTTATTGTGCAAATGTGCTATTTTATTATGCAAATGCGCTATTTTATCGTGCAAATGTGCTATTTTATTATACAAATGCTCTATTTTATCATGCAAACGCTCTATTTTATCATGCAATTACGCTATAAGAATGTCAAATGCACTATAAGATGCTTCAGATGCTCTACAGAGATGAATAAATGCGTCACATAACCCTTTAAAAATGTTATAAGAATATGTAGATGCATTACAGAATAAGCAAATGCATTACAAAATGTTGTATAAGTGCTATAGTAAGATTAAATGTGCAAAAATAGAGTTCAAAAGCATTAGAATATTGCTCAAAAGTGTCGAAACAAAGTGCAAAAGTGTCAGAAGACCCGAATCTAGCTCTTCTATGCTCGAGAAAGACTTTGGTATGCTGTTCTTGCTAACATGAGGCCTCTCGGACATAGTAAAGCCTATATTTGACCAGATCTACACAAAAGACAACAAGCAAAAAATAGATCTATACTAAAAAAAGAAGGATTAGATTGAAAAAATTGAAAGTAGAGAGGCTTTTAGTTTAGCCCCATGGTGGGTGCCATTTTGTACATGATAAAAGAACACGTATTCATGAGACTTTAACATAGAAAGGAAATAGACTGATGACAAACTATGCTAGACCCAAAATATCACCAACAACCAGTAATCTCTACAAACGTCTCATGTCTCCCTAACTACAACCGCTAAAATAGCTCTCAAACCAGCCTTTTAGTGAGAGTTCTAGAATGGGATATTGCTAAAAATGTAGATATATGATGAAGAATGCAAGATCTATGACTATAATGCGGATTATGTGTGAGATGCAACTCCTAGAAATGCTCTTGAAACGAACATGCCATGAGCTAAATATGCAATAAATGAAGCTAAATGACATAAAATGATGCTAACAATGCTATGAAATCACTATAATGACAATGCTAAAACAATGATTCTAAATATGCCTATATTGTAGATGCATAAAAACTTGGGTCCCTTGTCTCTTAGATTTCCCTCATATTTATAGGATTTTGAAAGGGGTTGGGGTAAGAACCAGGATTTTCACTTTTGACTAGGTATGAAAGTGAAACTCAAAATATCTCATAAAAGGCCAGGAGGAAGAGTCCAACGAACTTGGTTTTGGGGATAATATGAGGGGTTTTCAAATTCTTTTAAATGGTAAAAGGGAGATTTTCATCTTGTGAGGATAAAGTGATTTTATTGATTTACTAAATGATTTATTTTCAACACTTTGTCTTTTTCTTCCTCCCTTTTTGCATTTTATTTATGAATTTGAATTGTTTTCTTCCTCTTTTAAAGTTGGCTTAGGTCTTGTTGATTTAAAGGGTGATTAATGACTTGATGCAATTTTTGATTTAAAAGTCTTTCGTGTTTCTTCTAATTTTCTATTTAATTTGGTCCTGATTGATCAGGATTGCATGATTTAAGTCTTTGCCAAATTTTGGGTGTCTATAGTAATTATGCACACATCTGTCTGCAATCATCATAAATAATATGTTCTTAAACATCAAAGTCTTTAGAAAGTTTGCAAATTCAACTGAAAATGAAATGATAATATAGACCATATTCTGGTCTCATCATTCCTCCCAACTAAAACTTTGACTTGTCCTTAAGGAAACATGAAATTTTTCACCCTTGCAGCCATCCTAAAATCTGAGGGAACACTCTATCCTTTACCTCCTATAGTGAGGTTCCAATAAAAACCTTTACTCTCCCTATACCTTTCCCATCTATGAAGCTCTTCTGTCAGATCAAATTTCTCTAAATCTTGCTTATTAGCAAGAAATGGGGACAATAGTAGTGGAGGCTAAAAAGTTAAAGGGATCCGATCACTTTTTCTTTCTTCCCCTAGCTTAATGTACTAGGGTGCTAGCTCAGTAGCCATGATAAAATTTAGTAGAGAATGAGGTTCCTTCTTTTTCAGCTCTTCACTCAATCCTATCCAGTGCCATTGATTTCCCTGCTTTACTACAAGAAGAATTGTTTCTCCCATAGCTGTATATTCTTGATAGGCTACCTCTCTTAAAGGAGGAATAATCTAGTTTCCAAATTTTGATTGCACAACTTTCAACCAATCATAATATAGTGTTCTAGCATCCTTAGCTTCAGGCCTGAGAAAAAGTGGAATCTCATACTCTAATTCTTTGTATTGGTGGGCTTGGTTTTCTCTGCTAACTTCATTTTGGATCCAAGACATCAATACCCTGAGTTGAATATCACCCACATAAGGCAGAGGGTTCTAATATCTATTGTTAGGGACTACTAAATTATGTAAAAAGACTTCACGGAGAAAATTTTTGATGGCTATAGGGACTGTTGGTGTTTGAAAACGTTACCCGTTTCCAATTATCCCAATGAGAAATTGATGCATCTAGGGGCAGCTAACTCCCATTATCAACACATCCATTCAGACACCAAACCAACTATAAGGCATGACCCTTCTTCTTCTTCAGGCTCTGCAAAACCTAGGTGGGTGGACCTACAGATTCTTTATATGGTACCAGTTGTCAAAGCATACACTAAATCTCATATGAAGCAGATAAAACCCTTATTTCTCCTGATAACTCATGAAATAACATCAATCTACTATAGCTAAATGTAGCTCTAGGAATTTATAAGCCGAGTGAGGGCATTCTATTATAGCTCTTCAACATGAAAAGGGAAAAGCGTTTGATTATTGATATCAACAAGACCCAAGTATGAGCAACAAAATCTAGTGATCCTATTTCTGATCAGTGCCTTATCTATTGGGAAATTAAATGAATTATAACCATACATCTTTTGGAAATTTGAGACACATTACTACATCCAGATCCCTAATCTATCCTTCACCTTATGAACAAACATCTGCTTCAGATTTGAATCTCATACTCAAAATATCCCATCATGAAATCTGCAAAACCTTGTGATAAATACCAAGCAATTACATGGGTATTTGATCCATATGCAAGACATTTTAACCACATACATTCCAAAATGAGATGCAACCTAATCTATGATCCTTTATCATAGACTAGAAAGATTACATATCCACAAACAGGAGACAAGACTCAAATTGAATTTGGAAACCTTTGCTATATTTTATTCATTCTCCTTGAAAATGAATACATGAAAGACGTACAGAAAATAACTCATAGATCACCTAACAGAAAAGAACTATCTGCATAAAACATACATGCTGCTCAATACAACTAAGAAATGCTAAAGAATATGGGGTCTCAGTATTGGAAATGCATCAAGAACTGGATCCAAAATCTGGTATCACAGTCACGAGTAGATTTTTTCCAAGGAACTGGAGCCCTTTCCATGGAAGAAAGAAAGAAAGATATAGAAGAGAAAGAATTTTTGGATCTGTTCTGAAGATGACAAGTGTCCACTTGAAATTCAATCTTTTGGCAACTGAAAACTACTTCCTTCCTTCTCCTATCTAATCTAATTTGATTTCATCATTGCATTGTAACTGATTTGCAAAATATCCCCTCCTGAATGATGAAATCCCTTATTTGCTAACTATCTGATTTGCATAAAAAATGCTAATAAAACTTCATCTAATTGACTTAAAAATACCCCCAATTGAATTCTCCTTGTCTTTTACGCATATTCAAGCTATTAACTTGCCAAAAGTCACAACTAAACTTCCTGGTCTGAATATGGTTGCAATTTAGGTACTTGATAGAAAATCTCGTGTAGCTCAAACTAACTGATACCTGTGTAAAAACTGACTCCAAAATCAAAAAGTTTGTCTTCTCTCGATTTCGACGATATATAACATCGCCTATCTGGCCTCTTGGAAACCTCCTGAAAGTCATTTTGAAAATGACTCCTCTGCTAGAAACTCATGTCTGCACATTTAATTTTTTATAAATTTTGAAAAATTCTAAAGTATAAACTTTAGAATATGTTTCTCTTTTAAAATTTTTGAACGTGCATACCCACTGCCCAGAAATAATAAAAAATTATTTTTTATTTTCTACAAATTTTTCACTTATCCTCTGAATCCGTGGTCAACCTGTTTTGACTAGCACCACATTGTGCTTCCTGATTGGTTACTTGATCTGTATCATCCACCATGTCACCAACTGCTCCGGGACCACTTGCCACATGTCATTTCCTGATTCTCCCTCACTATATCGCTATCTGACTCAACAACCTCCACGTCATTGGTGACATGGCGAAGAAATGACACGTGTCATCCTCTGCCACCTCATCATCCACCTTGAAACTCACTGCCATGTGTTGCATGTTGATTCACTGATGGCACTACAATGGGACCCACATAGCTCATTATCTCCTCGCTGAATTTTTGATTTTTTTTCAGCGACTTGCTAAGTCGCTAGCCGGATTACTTGGGATTTTTTGGCTGGTGCCATAGCGACTAGCCAAATTTTTTGCTTTTTCGACGCCTATCCCTTGTTGATGTCATCAATTTGATATGCATTTTCATTCAAAATTTTACTTTAGCAACCTCGGCTGACGTCACCCAAACTAAAGTTAGATTTGGAGGCCCACCGCGTGGCCGCGGTCTTTGCCTTTGGAAGAGGCGTGTCTTTTAGACACAATGTCATATGTGTAAATTAGTATTTAAATACATGTAAACATGGCCATGGGAGCAATGTGGGACAAAGTCTATGCGTCTCCTCTATTTCATGTAGTCGCCTTCCTCCATATCGATGTGGGTTTTCAGCGGGCTTCCCTTTCCTGTTGCTCTTTACCATTCCCATGGATCCCTACCATAGCTTCGGGTTCTAAGGCGCTACCCCTGCCTTCATTTAAATTGCAAACCCCTCCTCACAAAAATGTGAGCTTCCTGTTAAAAACGTGGAGGGGGCTTCTTGGCCGCTCCTTAGTTGCCAGCTCCCTCTTTTTCAAATCAATGCGTATGTTCCTCTGAAAATTGGTGTGAAGTATTATCTGATTGGGCGACCTTTTTATTGTTTAAAACTCCTCTGCTAATGGTGTTCACTGTGCCATGGATTTGCGGCTTGATTTGCTTGGCATGAATTTTAGGTGGCTCTTCTTTATCACTGTGCAATTACCTTTCAATCATGCATGGGCTCTGTCTTTAAATTTGCGCAAGGCTTTGGCTTTCAAAAAAGAATGTTGAATCTTGTTTTTCTTTTTAAACAAGGTGGCTCCTTGTTCTTCAACATACGTGGGAGCCCCCTTTTTTAACATTTCTTGCTTCCTTTTGTGTATCTCTGCAACTTCCAAGGATACATCCAATGATGATGATAGATGTGTGACCAAGGATGGGGATAATGCTAAGGTTGGTGGTAGCTGAGCTGATAGATAGTGCTAGAGTGAATGGCTAATGAGAGGATGACATTGGATTTGCATGAGGATAGCCTAGAGCGAGGTACCAATGACAAGGGAGGAAGGACAAGACAAGATCTCCAAGGAATACAGTGCCCCCAGTTAGAAGATGACATGCAGAAGAAGGTCTTACGATGGATGTGATAAGATTGAAGCTAGGATGGAAAAGATGAAGGTGCTAGGGAGATGGATGATAACTAGGATGATGGGGTGAGGTTGCAAAAGATAAGTGGATAGTGATAGATAAAAGCTGGAGGATGAAAGATAGGTGGATAGTGATAGATAAAAGCTGGAGGATGAAAGATAGGTGGATAAATTGGAAGATGGAGCTGGATGGCAAGATGTGACCAAAAGCATGAGGATGATAGGCTAAGCTGGGGATGGCTAGATTATGCATGATGCTTGTTTGCCAAGTTTTCATCATGGTACTTGTCCAAGGCGCTTGAATTGCCAAGTTTTCACCAATGGACGCTTTTTTTTTGTTTGACTTTTTGACTTTTGGACTTAGCTGGAATGATTTTGGCTTTCTTCAGCTATTTTGGCTTTTTTAGGATTTTTCACTGGCTGTTGGAATGTTCAATTTTGTTGCTAGTTGTTGGTACACTTGATGTGTGATTTATGCAATAGATTGGATTAGATGGGATTGATGGTAGGAGATGGAGGGATGAAAAGGTTGGAAAGGAGCATGATATGGGGATGCTTGCAAGAGCAACATTGGCACATGTTGGGACGGGTGTGAAAAGAGCATATGGGGGATAGATGGTAGATGCGAGCGTGATGGAGGATTTGTGGAAGCGTGCTTGGGGATATAGGCACCCAAGATGGAGTTAGGAGATGGGGGACATGAGTCACTAGATGGGGGATTAGCAATGGTGGATGCCATTATGCATTGGGTTTCAAATTTTTTCTTGGGGATCCACATGGTTTTGGATTTTCTTTTCATAGGCTTTTGCATTGTTTTGCATTCTTTGATTGAATTTTGCCTTGTTGGAGTATGTGTTTTAGAATAGACATATGATTGCCTAGGATGTGGATTTTTAGCTTTATGCATTTTGAAGTTGGCATTCACATTGCTGTGGTAAGCTTTGGGAAGATGGTTAGGAGAAGCTTTGTGAGATGGAGAGGATATGAAAGAGCATGTAGGGGGATGATGATGGATGATGTGCCCTGATATGTGCCTTTGTTGATCTTGCATAGAAATGGATGGAATAGGATTTTTATGATGGCTGATAGGAGGATGGAGGATGGTAGATTTTGGGACATAGGGACCCAAAATGGATTTAGCGGATGAAGGGGGGATATGGTAGGTTGTTTTGGGTTGCAAAGATGGTGGAGGGGGGATGACATAAGATTTCTTGAAGGAGTGATGGGAGGCTGGCATGGTGGGCTTGGAGATAGGCTTGGTTTGGGGGTGTGGTGTACCAACACCTTTAGATGGTGAGCCTTTGGATACATATCCAAGACCATGAAATCCTAGATTTTTTTGTGCAATAATAGGCTCTCTGATTCCTTGCTCTTGTGGTCCTAAACCTTGACCTTGATAATGCCATCGATTGAGCATTTGAACAAGCTGAGGAAACTTTTTTCTTGCAGAAAATGGTAGAAGTGATTTATTAGGTGTATTGCAATGGGGAGATACTGTTATTAATTCTTCTGCTGAGAGAGGGCCACCGTGGATGAATGTAAGTGAACCAAGAGGGTAGATTATAGATGGTGGAATAGCTTGGATAGGGCGTGCCAAAATGTATATGAGCAATGTTAGTATGCTAATAGAAACCAAATTTAAATAAAGCTTCTACAAACTAAACGAAATTCATAAACTTCAAGATAGACTAAGATGAGATCTCAATTGAGAATATGAGCCATTAATGGGCTCTCTCAATAAGAAGCTCTCTTGTTGAGTGACTTTGTCTAAATAGATAGGATGTATGCTCAATATGCTTCCAAAGGCTTCAATGGATGATTGTGGATTTTTGGTGTCGATAGATGGCTTTAGTATGGATTTGGCTCTCAAAATAGCATTATAACTTTACTTCATGGATTGTGTTATTTTGCAAAGGGGAAGGATCCAATTTATAGGCAAGAGGCTTGAGGGATTGAGGGCTAAGATGCAAGGATGGGAAAAAGCTCATGGAGGGCTTAGATTGCATGAGAGGAGAGCACATGGATTGTGCTTCCTTACAACCAATCAAGGAGTGACACATGTCACATGGTGAGAGGATGGAGGAAAGGGGAATGATGAGTCAACAAAGGAGGCTCAAGGGATAAAATCTTCATAAAGACCCTTCATAAGTGCTTTGTAAGAACATTTATGACTTTGTGGGCTTTATAAAGTTTTGTGGTTGAAGATATTTGTGAGAGATACCATGAAATTCGAATTTGAGGGTTTAGGGGGGTTTTAAGCTTGCTTAGGGTTGTAAAAATGATTGGAGGAAGGGTTAGAGATGGCTTAGGACTAGGCAAGTGGATGGCAAGTGGATTGCAATTAATGAGGGTGGGTGAAGGAGGAGATATTTGTTAACTTTGGCTTGAGTTAGCAAGTCTTAACCCATGTTTAGGGAATGTGACAAGGTTAGGAGGGGATTAGGATTAGGGTTAAAGACATCTTCTAGAAGAGTCTAGGCTTTGGATGAGGATGAAGACTTTCTAGAAGAGTCTAGAACTTCCTAGGATAAGATTTTATGAAATAAATAAAGTTTTATTTATTTCAAGGGTTTGGGTTGAGGAGATATTTATTAAAATATTTTTAATAAACATGAGGATTAATATTTAATCTTGATTAAATATTTTGAGTTGGGATTAGGGGTAGGAAATGATGAGATTAGCCTTTAATCGAAATTAAAGAAGGATTAGAAGATTTTGGAAGAGGTTATTGGTCTTAAGGAAATTGGCCAACTTTTGGGAAAAAAATTAATTAATTATTTATTTTGGGATTTTTGGTCAATTTATTAATTAAATAATTAATAAATAAGGAAATAATGTTTAAATAAGATTTAAACATTTTTGGGAGGGATTCCTTAATTAAATATTTTTAATTAAGATAAAGGGATTTAATGGCATAAAAATAAATAAATAAATTAAATAATTAATTAATTAATAAATGATGATGTCATCAGGACTTTTTCAGAAAATAAAAATACTTTATTTTCTAAAGGATTTTTGGTCAATTTATTAATTAAATAATTAATAAATAAGGAAATAATGTTTAAATAATATTTAAACATTTTTGGGAGGGATTCCTTAATTAAATATTTTTAATTAAGATAAAGGGATTTAATGGCATAAAAATTAATTAATTAATTAATTAATAAATGATGATGTCATCAGGACTTTTTCAGAAAATAAAAATACTTTATTTTTTAAAGGATTTTTAGGTGTCTACATTTTGCCCCTCTTTGATGTGATGCCGCAAGTGGCATGGCATCAAAGATAAGAAAATAAGATGCCCAAGGCTAGAGCAGAAGAGGAGAGAATGGACTGTGAGATGCCCCCTCAAGAAGGCGGTGGGGAGAGAAAGCGAGGCTTGACGACTTCTTGAAAAGTACAAGAATTCGAGATGAGCAAGAAGACTCAGATTTGCTTAAGAGAAGAGGTTTGGTTAGCTCAAACTCTCACTACGGGAGAATGATAAAGTGAGAATCAGAGGCACAAGAGGAAGCAAGCTTAAGATCTCAGGGATTGCAGAGGATGAAGGAGTGGAGCGCTATAAAAGGAATCCAGGATGGGGAGATGGATGAGGGGATTAAAAAAGCTGATGCAACAGGATTTCAAAGAGTCAAATTGGCAGAAGATGGGTTTCAGAGATCCCTAGGACTAGGATTGTGGATCTCGAAAGATGAGGCTTGGTGGATTGATTTGGATTGGTGGATCCCTAAGACTAGGATTGTGTATCCCTAAAGCTAAAGGTGAGGAGTGATTCAAAGAGATACTGATGCATAAGCTGGGGTAGGAGAGACAGATGTCAGATATGGATGGGGGATAATGGAGATGAAGGAAAACCATTGAAGCTTTTTGAGCGAGAGGGATACTTCAAAGAGAAGTACCACCATGTAGTTGAGCACTAGATTTGCTATAGGACTGTTGGTTAATTGCCAAGGTTACCAAGAACATCAAGGCCTTTTCACCAACTGTCCAGAGGACTGACAAACTGACTCAAAACAAACATGCAAGGATTGCCCCAGTATCACACATGAAACGCAGAGGAAGCAGTGTGGAAACGACACTGGGTAACCCACAAAAAAAAAGAAAACAAGCAAAAGACATGATCAAGACCTTATGCTCTGATTGCCCCATTCACAGTATACCATGATATGGAAGATCGTGGCAACCTTGAGGAGGGAACAAGGAGATTGCTTGGAAAAGATATTTCAAGACCCAATAGGGAAGAGTCCAAATCAAAAGAAAGCGAAAATCCAAAAGAGAACCATTTGCCAACGAGATGGGTAGGACGAGGTACTAACGGACCAAGATCAGACATGAGGAAAGCTATATCCTGCAAGGACCTATCGGAGAGCACCTAAGCTGGTGGATTTGGATGAGTGATGCATCTGGCAAGCTGAACTAAGAAAGATAACACTTTGGTGATAGGAAATCTAGCTAAAGGATGCATTGGAATAGCTAATCAAGATGTGCGATGGGTGCAAGATGCTGATCAAGGACAAACTGACATGAACACTGGATAGATACAATGGTACTAAGCTAAAGAGGATGTACAAGCTGACAGACCAAGATATTTACAAGTGGGCTAATCAAGATATGGTACAAGCTAACAGACCAATGATATGTATGATACCGATGGATAAAAGCTCAGGATGAGAGGATAGCGGGATAGCTCAATTTTGTGTAAGATGCAGAAACTAACGATGAGGTGATAGCGTAAGATATGGATTTGGAAGGATGCATCCAATGATGATGATAGATGTGTGACCAAGGATGGGGACAATGCTAAGGTTGGTGGTAGCTGAGCTGATAGATAGTGCTAGAGTGAATGGCTAATGAGAGGATGACATTGGATTTGCATGAGGATAGCCTAGAGCGAGGTACCAATGACAAGGGAGGATGGACAAGACAAGATCTCCAAGGAATACAGTGCCCCCAGTTAGAAGATGACATGCAGAAGGAGGTCTTACGATGGATGTGATAGGATTGAAGCTAGGAGGGAAAAGATGAAGGCGCTAGGGAGATGGATGATAACTAGGATGATGGGGTGAGGTTGCAGAAGATAAGTGGATAGTGATAGATAAAAGCTGGAGGATGAAAGATAGGTGGATAGTGATAGATAAAAGCTGGAGGATGAAAGATAGGTGGATAAATAGGAAGACAGAGCTGGATGGCAAGATGTGACCAAAAGCATGAGGATGATAGGCTAAGCTGGGGATGGCTAGATTATGCATGATGCTTGTTTGCCAAGTTTTCATCATGGTACTTGTCCAAGGCGCTTGAATTGCCAAGTTTTCACCAGTGGACGCTTTTTTTTTTTTTTTTGACTTTTTGACTTTTGGACTTAGCTGGAATGATTTTGGCTTTCTTCAGCTATTTTGGCTTTTTTGGGATTTTTCACTAGCTGTTGGAATGTTCAATTTTGTTGCTAGTTGTTGGTACACCGGATGTGTGATTTATGCAATAGATTGGATTAGATGGGATTGATGGTAGGAGATGGAGGGATGAAAAGGTTGGAAAGGAGCATGATATGGGGATGCTTGCAAGAGCAACATTGGCACATGTTGGGACGGGTGTGAAAAGAGCATATGGGGGATAGATGGTAGATGCGGGCGTGATGGAGGATTTGTGGAAGCGTGCTTGGGGATATAGGCACCCAAGATGGAGTTAGGAGATGGGGGACATGAGTCACTAGATGGGGGATTAGCAATGGTGGATGCCATTATGCATTGGGTTTCAACTTTTTTTCTTGGGGATCCACATGGTTTTGGATTTTCTTTTCATAGGCTTTTGCATTGTTTTGCATTATTTGATTGGATTTTGCCTTGTTGGAGTATGTGTTTTAGAATAGACATATGATTGCCTAGGATGTGGATTTTTAGCTTTATGCATTTTGAAGTTGGCATTCACATTGCTGTGGTAAGCTTTGGGAAGATGGTTAGGAAAAGCTTTGTGAGATGGAGAGGATATGAAAGAGCATGTAGGGGGATGGTGATGGATGATGTGCCCTGATATGTGCCTTTGTTGATCTTGCATAGAAATGGATGGAATAGGATTTTTATGATGGCTGATAGGAGGATGGAGGATGGTAGATTTTGGGACATAGGGACCCAAAATGGATTTAGCGGATGAAGGGGGGATATGGTAGGTTGTTTTGGGTTGCAAAGATGGTGGAGGGGGGATGACATAAGATTTCTTGAAGGAGTGATGGGAGGCTGGCATGGTGGGCTTGGAGATAGGCTTGGTTTGGGGGTGTGGTGTACCAACACCTTTAGATGGTGAGCCTTTGGATACATATCCAAGACCATGAAATCTTAGATTTTTTTGTGCAATAATAGGCTCTCTGATTCCTTGCTCTTGTGGTCCTAAACCTTGACCTTGATAATGCCATCGATTGAGCATTTGAACAAGCTGAGGAAACTTTTTGCTTGCAAAAAATGGTAGAAGTGATTTATTAGGTGTATTGCAATGGGGAGATACTGTTATTAATTCTTCTACTAAGAGAGGGCCACCGTGGATGAATGTAAGTTAACCAAGAGGGTAGATTATAGATGGTGGAATAGCTTGGATAGGGCGTGCCAAAATGTATATGAGCAATGTTAGTATGCTAATAGAAACCAAATTTAAATAAAGCTTCTACAAACTAAACGAAATTCATAAACTTCAAGATAGACTAAGATGAGCTCTCAATTGAGAATATGAGCCATTAATGGGCTCTCTCAATAAGAAGCTCTCTTGTTGAGTGGCTTTGTCTAAATAGATAGGATGTATGCTCAATATGCTTCCAAAGGCTTCAATGGATGATTGTGGATTTTTGGTGTGGATAGATGGCTTTAGTATGGATTTGGCTCTCAAAATAGCATTATAACTTTACTTCATGGATTGTGTTATTTTGCAAAGGGGAAGGATCCAATTTATAGGCAAGAGGCTTGAGGGATTGAGGGCTAAGATGCAAGGATGGGAAAAAGCTCATGGAGGGCTTAGATTGCATGAGAGGAGAGCACATGGATTGTGCTTCCTTACAACCAATCAAGGAGTAACACATGTCACATGGTGAGAGGATGGAGGAAAGGGGAAGGATGAGTCAACAAAAGAGGCTCAAGGGATAAAATCTTCATAAAGACCCTTCATAAGTGCTTTGTAAGAACATTTATGACTTTGTGGGCTTTATAAAGTTTTGTGGTTGAAGATATTTGTGAGAGATACCATGAAATTCGAATTTGAGGGTTTAGGGGGGTTTTAAGCTTGCTTAGGGTTGTAAAAATGATTGGAGGAAGGGTTAGAGATGGCTTAGGACTAGGCAAGTGGATGGCAAGTGGATTGCAATTAATGAGGGTGGGTGAAGGAGGAGATATTTGTTAACTTTGGCTTGAGTTAGCAAGTCTTAACCCATGTTTAAGGAATGTGACAAGGTTAGGAGGGGATTAGGATTAGGGTTAAAGACATCTTCTAGAAGAGTCTAGGCTTTGGATGAGGATGAAGACTTTCTAGAAGAGTCTAGAACTTCCTAGGATAAGATTTTATGAAATAAATAAAGTTTTATTTATTTCAAGGGTTTGGATTGAGGAGATATTTATTAAAATATTTTTAATAAACATGAGGATTAATATTTAATCTTGATTAAATATTTTGAGTTGGGATTAGGGGTAGGAAATGATGAGATTAGCCTTTAATCGAAATTAAAGAAGGATTAAAAGATTTTGGAAGAGGTTATTGGTCTTAAGGAAATTGGCCAACTTTTGGAAAAAAAATTAATTAATTATTTATTTTGGCATTTTTGGTCAATTTATTAATTAAATAATTAATAAATAAGGAAATAATGTTTAAATAAGATTTAAACATTTTTGGGAGGGATTCCTTAATTAAATATTTTTAATTAAGATAAAGGGATTTAATGGCATAAAAATAAATAAATAAATTAAATAATTAATTAATTAATAAATGATGATGTCATCAGGACTTTTTCAGAAAATAAAAATACTTTATTTTCTAAAGGATTTTTGGTCAATTTATTAATTAAATAATTAATAAATAAGGAAATAATGTTTAAATAAGATTTAAACATTTTTGGGAGGGATTCCTTAATTAAATATTTTTAATTAAGATAAAGGGATTTAATGGCATAAAAATTAATTAATTAATTAATAAATGATGATGTCATCAGGACTTTTTCAAAAAATAAAAATACTTTATTTTCTAAAGGATTTTTAGGTGTCTACACTAGTAATGAAGTGTCCACATCTGGATGCCCATGATATTTCATATATAATTACAAGGTAATGTATTTCTTTTCAAACTTTCAAACACACACTAGTCAACTCGAACACAAATTCTGACAGCTTACCATTCACATTTTGATCATAAGATATCCTTCATATTCTAATGTCAATGATTTTGGACTTCACTGGAAAGGTTTGACTTAAGACTTAGGATACAAGAAAAGTCTTTGGGGCCTAATGTATTGACATACTTTTATCAAAGTCATGTTCTCTTGAAACTGCAACACTTTATCTCAAACTCCATCAATCCTGGCAAGAATAGTCGGGCCCCAAAGTGGGTCCGACTAAAAAAAAAAAATTCGTTCCCAGACAATTGAAAGCTGAATTGATCTATTAATCATGTTGAGATGATTAGAATCGAATTTGATCAATAATCTATCATTAAAAATCATTTTATCATTTTTGCTAACTATCAAATTGGTGCTAGAGGTCTGTTGATTGCCCTTAAAAACTGACCTAAACAGATAACTGAGCTCTGAAAAGTGACCCATTGAATCTCTGTTATGCACTCTTGCACCTTGTCGAATCTCATCCCATGAAGAATTCAAGGTCAAAAGATATCGATCGTCAAAGCTACCTTCTCATAATCACTTGCATAAAAACATGTTAGAAAACACTAAACTAGGTTTGGATTTGGCCTGGAAAAATTGGGCAAATGGGCACATGGGGAAGTAAAAACTGGGGCATTAAATCTCTACCATGAGGTGAGTATGAATATGCGATCTGGACTCATGACGAATCATAGGGCGCAAATGGCGATCAGTCAAAGTAGGCTACTCAGAATTTTACAAACTGGATACGTTGACAAAAAGCTTTTTTGCGAATGGAATTGACCTGGAAAAGTGTGCAGATGAATTTGTCGCGATTTACAAACTAACACACTTGGAGTATTTTTAGAGGACAATACAGGGGAACAAACCATTTGATCTTATCAATTACAGGTTTTAGGATATGACATCACAAACAGGGGTCCTGACAAATCTGCAAGTGCTGACACCAGTAAAAGTTATAAATTGCGTTTGAAATCATGTTCAAAAATTGATCAAACGGATTCGTTAAGATTTAAAAATTGAAACATAGGAAGTCTCTGACATCTATAATGCAACACAAAAGGAATTTTAGCATTTTGGTCAATTGGTCAAAAGTTATAACACGCCAAACAGGGCTTTCCAGAATTAGGTGCACAGTGCGAAAGCATGACAAATTTAAACTACCAACTTTGAGGGATTCAAAACCTAGTCAAACGGACTCAAAACGACTCAAAATCTAAAACATAGGTTCTTAGGTATGGACACTAGATATTCCCAAAGTGGAAAATCACAAAACATTTCTGGGTGCAAGATATTCAAATGCAAACAAGGCCTCCTGTCGCTGTTTGACACTTACGTGAAAATGCAGATTTGACATTTGCTTCAAAACAAGACTTTGCCATGTCAATTTAACTTCATGGAACGCTTAGACAGGCTGAATGTCGGGTGTTAGAATCATTAAACACCATTTATACATTAACTCAACAGCGGGATACATGGGTTTCACAAAGCATTTATAGGCCTAATTTTCTCAAAAATTTTGAGATGTGACTAAAAATGAAGCATGCAATTTTTAGTCCCAATAGTGGCTCTGTCTGGGGATGCATGTCCCTTGCGAGCATGGAAAGGATTCAGATCTCTGGAGGAAGCAGACCACACACTTGAACTTCAGAATTTCTCTCGAACAACATTATTGAAAGCAAGAAACTACCACTAACTATGTACAAGCAATGGCGTCGGGCCACCAAAAAGTTTTCAAAACTCCTTACCTCTTTCATAAATCTGATTCTCATTTACACCTCTCTGAGGTAAGCTGAAATTATTTTTCTCAATTTTACCAATCAGATTAGCATCTTGAATCACATCACTTGGCAAAACTAAATATCTTTCTTCATTCTCATAGTACATATAAAATTCAAAGACTATTTCATCTTCATGCTCACTATGAGAAAAAGCACCAACATGCTCATGACTACACAAACTAAATTGAGAATCAAAATCCAACAATGATTCATGCATGTTGATCGAAAACACAAAAACTTCATAATCTACATCATTCATCAAGTTGCAAACACCAAAGACTTGCAACTCACCTTGTGTCTCGTACTGCAAAGAGTGTTTAGAATCTAATTGTTGCCTACTTGCAGTCATATCATTCACTAAATCAGATTCATCCTTCACTGAAACCTCTTCACACTCAAAACATTGATTAGTCACCATACATGAAAATTCATTTTGAAAGTGCTGATCCAAACTATGCTGATCATTATCACTTTCTTCATTAGATTGAATGTCGAAATAAACCTTGAACTCATCTTTACAAGACCTATCAGCATATAAAGAAAATCTATAATCAGATTGACAACACTCACTGTTTTCTACTTCACCATATGAAACATCAAAACAATGTTCAGCAAGATCAACATGAAAAGAATTTGAAACAGCATTAACCTTCCCTTCATTAACATAATCAGCACTCAACAAATCATCATGTGCAAAGACATTTGAGGTACTGTCATCTACACCTCCAAAGTCTAACAAAGATTGTTTGGATCCTACCTCCTTTTCCACATCAAACTTTGGGGAATTGATTTGACTGAATGAGAAAGTATTATGAGAGAAAATATGAAGATCCTCAGAGATACTTACGTGCTTTTCAAACTCACGAGCCAACAAATCAAAAATTTCATCAGAACTCAAGAAGACTGCCTCACAACTCTTCTCATGGCTGTGATTGTCATCTGGACAACATGAAGAACTTACAACAGGAAGGTCATTAGTGTAACAATCTGGAAAATCAGAATTATTACAACATTCTTTCCTATCATGGCAATCACTAGATCTACTATTGTTACAACTTTCTTCAACTTCATATGTACTATAACAAAATTTATCTTCTCTTTTACATCCATCTTTTTAATGCTGATTGCTATTACCTGATTCATTAACATTTGAATCCACCTCTTCACATTCGGAAGACAGATTATCTTTCTCTACGGATTCATTATATTCATTGCTACCTTGGCTTTCAGCACACTCATTGTCATTAGAAGATATGTCATGAAATTTGTAATCACCACTTTCCATCTCCTCAATGAATTTTTCAATTTGCAAAATTATTTGTAACCTTATAGGTGCTGGTCAATCGACTGAATCAGGTACTAGAACATCAAGGAAAATATTTGGTAGGGAAGATTCCTCAGGTCTACAATGAAAAGGCATCTTACTGATTACTGATTTAAGCCTTAAATAACATTGTTCGACACTTAAACCTTGAGTACTTCCTACCTCAAATCTTATAAGATTGACAATCCTTTGGTAGACCAATCTATTCAACATAACAATGTTATTACTCACAGTTGCCAAACTCTCAGAATTTGGTAAACAAATCTCAGATCTGAGATCTAACTCCATGATAGAACAAAATTTCTACCTCTTCCTTCTAGTGCTGAAAATCACTTGATAGAGGCACTGATTCTAACATTTGATTTCCATTAAAAGAAAATATGAAAACCAAAATACCTCAAGTGCTGATGCTGAACTTCGATCTACTGATTTGGCATAGGTGCAAGACTGAAATTCTTTCACACCACTGATCAAACTTTGTAGAGTGGCCACCTCTTGGCAAGAGGAATAAAATAATCACTACTGTGATCTACTTTTACACTTCAAATCTTTATAATAGCAGATTGCAACCAGCAATTTAAAACTTATCAAAAATTTAAAACTTCGTCTCAAGAAACTATCAACAATTTTAGATCTGCCCATACAACTGAAAGTCCTTCAAAATTTTGCAATGAGAATCAAACTAGGAACAAATTGGTACAGAGATTTGAGAGTCACCACTCACGCTTTGTGAGAAATAAAACATAATTTTTCACTTGACAAATCTGAACCAGACCTTCAATGTAGGAAACTTGCAGATCATTGAAATCTTGAAAAGAATTTACACTTTATAAATGAATTCTTGACTCTGAAACTTTCTCAACAATATTTGCAAATTGGACTGATTGAAGATAGACCTATGATAGTCATAGAACACAATTTTCATCTAGTTTCACATACTGCTGATAATGAATAAAGCTTAACTGGAGAACATGAAACTTCAGCAAGGAAATGGAAAGCACTTCATGACCTTGCTATTTATACTAGAGATTTCCAGTAGTTCTATCAATGAGTTTATTCATAGACTCCCCAACAGAGTCACCATTTTGTTGGTGTTTGAAAACGTTACCCATTTCCAATTATCCCAATGAGAAATTGATGCATCTAGAGGCAGCTAACTCCCATTATCAACACATCCATTCAGACACCAAGCCAACTATAAGGCATGACCCTTCTTCTTCTTCAGGCTCTGCAAAACCTAGGCATATTGAGCTACAGATTCTTTATATGGTACCAGTTGTCAAAGCATACACTGAATCTAATGTGAAGTAGATAAAACCCTTATTTCTCCTGATAACTCATGAAATAACATCAATCTATAGTAGCTAAATGTAGATCTAAGAATTTATAATCCAAGTAAGGGCATTCTATTATAGCTCTTCAACATGAAAAGGGAAAAGTGTTTGATTATTGATATCAACAAGACCCAAGTATGAGCAACAAAATCTAGTGATCCTATTTCTGATCAATGCCTTATCTATTGGGAAATTAAATGAATTATAACCATACATCTTTTGGAAATCTGAGACACATTACTACATCAAGATCCCTGATCTATGCTTCACCTTGTGAACAGACATCTGCTTCAGATTTGAATCTCATACTCAAAATATCCCATCATGAAATTTGCAAAACCTTGTGATAAATACCAAGCAATTACATGGGTATTTGATCCATATGCAAGACATTTTAACCACATACATTCCAAAATGAGATGCAACCTAATCTATGATCCTTTATCATAGACTAGAAAGATTACAGATCCACAAACAGGAGACAAGACTCAAATTGAATTTGGAAACCTTTGCTATATTTTATTCATTCTCCTTGAAAATGAATACATGAAAGACATACAGAAAATAACTCATATATCACCTAACAGAAAATAACTATCTACATAAAACATACATGCTACTCAATAAAACCAAGAAATGCTGAAGAATATGGTGTCTCAGTATTGGAAATGCATCAAGAACTGGATCCAAAATCTGGTATCACAGTCATGAGTAGATTTTTCCCAAGGAACTGGAACCCTTTCCATGGAAGAAAGAAATAAAGATATAGAAGAGAAAGAATTTTGGGATCTGTTCTGAAGACGACAAGTGTCCACTTGAAATTCAATCTTCTGGCAACTGAAAACTTCTTCCTTCCTTCTCCTATCTAATCTAATTTGATTTCATCATTGCATTGTAATTGATTTGCAAAATATCCCCTCTTAAATGATGAAATCCCTTATTTGCTAAATATCTGATTTGCATCGAAAATGCTGATAAAACTTCATCTAACTGACTTAGAAATGCCCCCAATTGAATTCTCGTCTTTTATGCATATTCAAGCTATTAACTTGCCAAAAATCACAATTGAACTTCCTGGTCTGAATATGGTTGCAATTCAGGTACCTGATAGAAAACCTTGTGTAGCTCAAACTGACTGATACCTGTGCAAAAACTGACTCTAGAATTGGAAAGTTTGTCTTCTCCCAATTTCGATGATATATAACATCGCCTATCTGGCCTCTTGGAAACCTCCTGAAAGTCATTTTGAAAATGACTCCTCTGTTAGAAACTCATGTCTACACGTTTAATTTTTTATAAATTTTGAAAAATTCTAAAGTATAAACTTTAGAATATGTTTCTCTTTTAAAATTTTTGAACGTGCATACCCACTGCCCAGAAAAAATAAAAAATTATTTTTTATTTTCTACAAATTTTTCACTTATCCTCTGAATCCATTGTCAACCTATTTTGACTAGCACCACATGGTGCTTCCTGATTGGTTACTCGATCTGTATCATCCACCATGTCACCAATTTCTCCAGGACCACTTGCCACATGTCATTTCCTGATTCTCCCTCGCTATGTTGCTATCTGACTCAACAACCTCCACGTCTTTGGCGACATGGTGACAGAATGACACGTGTCATCCTCTGCCACCTCATTATCTACCTTGAAACTCGCCACCATGTGTCACATGTTGATTCGCTGACAGCACTGCAATGGGACCCACGTAGCTCATTATCTCCTCGCCAAATTTTTGATTTTTTTCAACGACTCGCTAAGTCGCTAGCCGAATTATTTGGGATTTTTTGGCTAGCGCCATAGTGACTAGCTGGATTTTTTGCTTTTTCGATGCCTATCCCTTGTTGACATCATCAATTTGATATGCATTTTCATTCAAAATTTTAATTTAGCGACCTCGACTAATGTCATCCACACTAAAGTCGAATTTGGAGGCCCACCGCGTGGCTGCGGTCTTTGCCTTTGGAAGAGGCATGTCTTTTAGAGACAATGTCATATGTGTAAATTAGTATTTAAATACATGTAAACATCACCATGGGAGCGATGTGGGACAAAGTCTATGCGTTTCCTCTATTTCATGCAGGCGCCTTCCTCCATATCGACGTGGGTTTTCAGCGGGCTTCCCTTTCCTATTGCTCTTTACCATTCCCATGGATCCCTACCATAGCTTCGGGTTCTGAGGTGCTGCCCCTACCTTCATTTAAATTGCAAACCACTCCTCACAAAAATGTGAGCTTCCTGTTAAAAATGTGGAGGGGGCTTCTTGGCCGCTCCTTGGTTGCCAGCTGCCTCTTTTTCAAATCAATGCGTATGTTCCTCTGAAAATTGGCGTGAAGTATTATCTGACTGGTCGGCCTTTTTATTGTTTAAAACTCCTCTTCTAATGGTGTTCACTACACCATGGATCTACAACTTGATTTGTTTGGCATGAATTTCAGGCAGCTCTTCTTTATCACTGTGCAATTACCTTTCAATCATGCATGGGCTCTGTCTTTAAATTTGTGCAAGGCTTTGGCTTTCAAAAAAGAATGTTGAATCTTGTTTTTCTTTTTAAACAAGGCGGCTCCTTGTTCTTCAACATACATGGGAGCCCCCTTTTTTAACATTTCTTTCTGCCTTTTGCGTATCTCTGCAAATTCCAACGCTGGAAGCATTTTCTTTCTTGTTCATTCAGCTGACTCCTGTCCTTACGCAAGTTCTCTCTAAGACTTCATCAAAATTTGATGCTGGTGTGTTGCTTCTTCTCTTGTTTTAGCATGTGCGTGGGGCTGATCTGCCATGAGATTTTTCTTGCTGTTTGCTACAGACGTCCCTGCGAGTACTCTATAGTCTTTGTGACTGGTGGTTGCATCATTTCAAAAACACCTTCTTCATTTGCTCACATGGGCTCTCAAGGCTTTTGGTATCTCTGCCTTTTCCCTACGACATTACTAAATCTATCGGCTTCCTTCTTATAGTCGATATGCTATTACATGGCATGGAGCATCTTCCCTTATTTAAAAATGTGGCTTCTTTCAAAAGTGTTGGTTCCATTTTGATGCCTGCGGGTCTCTATCCACATGCCACTGATTAAACTTTGTAGTATGACTTATGAGAGAAAAAACTCTCATATTGTCAAAAACTTATAAAAAAATCCTAGACTACAACTAATAAATGAAATGCATTTACCTAAGTAAGCTTTAGTAAATAGAATAAATATTATTTACTCTAACACCCCCGTTAAGTGCAACTTAGGGAAATGCCTTAAGCTCACAAAACTAAGAAATGCAGAAATGGGTCCCAGCAACAAGGCCATGTTAGGTACCCATCTACAAATGGAAAAAATGCAACCTCTAAAAATGAGGAAAGAGAGAAAACCACATGGGAAAAACCATCCCCCAAAAAGAGGTAAGAACCTAGTGAAGAACTGAAGAAGCCTCTAACTATGAAATGTCCCCTAAAATAAGAACAAGGAGTGATTATGAAGAGCATCACTGAAGCATGAATAAGCTGCAAAAAATCTGCCATCAGAAAGAAAACCGTTAATCTAAAGAACCTCCATGGAAGAAGAAGGCACAAACTGAGCGTGTCTATATGGTAGATGATCCATCTCACCGAAATGCATAGGTAGGTAGCCACTGCAATCGCCTTGTATATAGGATCAACCATTGAATACATAGTTCACACAATCGAACTATCAAACCACATATTCACTAGAAAAACAACATAACCCCCCCTTAATGCAGAAGGGGTGAAATGATAGGTAACTAAGAAGGTGGGCCAAAAATCTCCTGCAAATGAACTGAGAACGAGGAGAGAGGAAGAGGTACAAACACCTATAAAGAAACGGTCACAACGATGCTACATGGGGCTAATGTCATGGAAGGGACACTCACTTGACAAAGGGAGAATACCTAAAACAACAAACAACTATCCCCCCCATGGTGCTTTATAAAAATAGTGCATGTACAACTAACTCAAAAAGAACATTCATGAACCCAAAATGCAAAAGTGACACTTTATCTCAGTGTGATACATAAAAGTGCTTACGAGTGATGTCTATAGTGATCAAAAGAAATGAAAAGCTAACACAAAAGAAAGTACAACCCAAAAAAAAAAGAAACCATGCTAGGAAAACGATCCTTAGACCTAAAACACCCAAGATATCCACAATAGAGAAAAAATGCTAAAAATATGATAGAAAGAGCATGGGCTAAAAATTAAGGAAAAAGATGACATTTTTGAAAAGGTGACAAAACCAGCTTTCCAAAAATATAATGTTTCAAAAAATTGACATGGGACGCAAAAAATATGCATGCCAGAGTCAAAAACACAACTTTTGACTTCAACTAAAAAAATGGGCAACAAAATTGCATCAAAACCTACAAATACCTACATCAATGTCTCTGTCTCAGAGCTAGCTTTTCGACACTTCTTTTGGATCAAAAAAATACCTCCATATGCTCAAGTTATGGCCAAAAAATTGAAGGTAGGTCAAAAAGGACCTAGGAGAGGTGCAAGGGCTAATGCAAGGATGACTTCATTTTCACATCAACAAATCACTGTACTAAATTTGATGGCTTGGGGCCCATCAGCAAAAAAAAGATGCCACGTGGCAGGTCCACATGGAAAATGGCTGACGTGGCAGGGGCCACATGGCAACCTGACCCGTGTCTCATGCGGACTGGGTTGTGAATGCATAGGAAATGTTGATGGTGCCAATGAATTGTGCTAGCAGGCTGACTAATTACAGAGGTGGCGATTAACTATGGTACCGACTGTGCAGCCATGTACACACTGACTAGGTGCTGACATAGGAGTGGAGGTCGGGTGAAAAAATAGTAGAGAGGAGGAAGTTGGGAGCGCCTGTCAGTGGAGCAGATGTAGAACCCAACGGAGGAGGGAGGTACAAGAAGTGTTTCTGGCAAAGAGCTGAGGCCGTGGTGGAGCTCAAGGTAGATCTGAGTGGAGCCATCGACGTTGGAAGGGTGCGAGCGACCCTACGGTGGCCGCTGGGTGGTATCGTAGTGGTGCACTCTGTGACCCCTTTTTTTTTTCAAATGCCGAAAATGTTCATACAGTCCATATGACAACACCTGATCTAAAAAAATTTGTCTCTTGGAGCCCTATCTCTAAAATTGACAAGTTTTATATGAATCCTGACTGCAAATGACCTTCTAGATCCAATGGTAGTGTTCGTTTGGGCCCAATGTGCTCCAAAATTTTTCTCTACCCCTGATTTGAAGAAAAATGCACAAACAAACTAAGGTTTGTGTCTCCAAATCACGGCTTCAAAAAAGCTTCAATGAAGTAGTAGAAAGGACGCTTTGATACCATGTTGGAGTTGATGAAATCCAACTTTGAAGATGCCCAAGATCACCTGCATGCAATAACCTATCAAAGGGAAGCCAAGGAAGGAAGAGCGTGGAGCTAGGGAAAAACCCTAAATGGACATGAGAGAGAAAATATACAAAACATTGTATTTACAATGAGAATGCAATGATGAAATACAATGAGGGATCTTGAATATAAAGAGATCAAGGAATCTCCTAAAACAAGCTAGAAGATGCTAGGATATAAGTGTGACAACCAAGCATACATCCACATAAGGTGGAAAGTCCTTCAACAAGGTGAGAGGATAAATATGACGTAGGAGAGAACAAACTCTCGTATTGTCAACAACTTATAACAAACTCCTAGACTACAACTAATAAATGAAATACATTTACCTAAGGAAGCTTAACTAAATAGAATAAATAATAAATAATTAATTATCTACTCTAACACTTTTCAATCAAATCTTGAGTTTGATTGAAGATGATTTTGTCAAAGCTCTCTCTCTATTTTCCATTCTTCCCTCTCCTAAATTAATTGATTAGATAACTGAGAAATAATGCTTAGTAGTGAAATAGTGGAACTAGGATGGTAAGTAACATGTGACATAGGTGAAGGACCAAGATGAACAACTTATTGGGTTGCAGATGCTAAAGCATCAAGTCCTTGCGAAAGAATCTATTCAACAATAGTGTTAACTGCATCCAAATTTATTCTAATATATTTTTCATGAAATTTTCTCCTCTAAAGAATAGGAGGAGAATCTAAAACTCTAATAGATACACTTTCATCATTCTCTAAATCTATAGAAACAATGGATGGATGGATAGAGGATGTTCTTGCTATTGCAGGCATACGTTCTACACTTTCTTCATTTGAACCATCTTCAATGATGATCTTATCCTCATTAGAAGAGGATTTGTCTTTTTCAATAGTTACATTTATAGACACGAGGGATTGAAAAGACACACCCTCATCGAGTTTTATAGACATTTTGCTCCTTTGAGCTCTATGCCTAAGGAGTACTTCTGCTGCCTTTGAAGCTGCAAGAAGTTCTGGAGATGTTTCCTATACATTCCCCTTCTTCTTATAAACCATAGGAACTATAGAAGAACCATCAGTTGGGGAAATTTTAATTTTCCTTTTACCCTTATCAAATGCTAGACCCAACCTAGAGGTAGAGGCTACAAGAGTAGAAATTGGGTTTCTCGATGACCTCCTAGGTCTAGATGAGGAAGAACCTAGTGTTGGGTTTACAGGATTTTCCTAAGGTTCTTTTTCCTCCTCAATTCACTCTGTAGGCTACCTAACAGGGTTTTGCAAATTGTTTGAAATAAAATCATCCCAAGATATTCCAAGTTGTTCCCTAAGGGCTTTTTCTATGATGAGCTTAATAAAAAAATGTTGTGAAACATTTTTTGGAGTTCCTTTTTGCACTATAGTAGCTCTTTTTAACAAAATGTGATACATAAAATGAGGAACATTTAAAGGGCGATCACCATGTCTTAAGTAGCTCAAAAATTTGAAATGTATGGCATGCAAATATGAATGTCTCCCCTCACAAAGAAAATATCTCACAATATAGAAAACACATTGGTTAAATGGTTCTGATAAATATGTGCAGATTGTACCTTGTTTCCAATCTATCTAAAGTCATGGGTCTGTGTGCACTGTAAATTAGGCTCAGGCAAGAAATGGGTCCAATGCATCTGAAAAATCCTCTCTTGCTAGAGACAATTCCATTATCTCGGCTACAATTTTGGCTGAAAATAGAACCCTTACTCATTTGACTATGGCAAAATCATCCCTTAGCTTCTGCAAGGATTTTAAGGTAAGCTCCTCATCCCATGCAGATAGTTTGAACATGTAATTTGTCCACCCCCTGGCTTAAAATATAGGTAGGCAAACTGAGTCTCCCAATAATGTTGCATGATTAGTTGGTTCTCTTCTTCTAAAATCACCCCCCATTGTTCTTCCAGTGTGATTATAGGAGTAATTTGAAAAATTCTCAAGTGATTGGCAGAAATTCTCAAGACAAAGTCGCACGGAGCTTCAAAAGAAATTTTGAAAATGGAAAAGTTTGGAACAAGATGAGAAGACAAGTGATAGTACTTTTTAACTAACTGACATTTTAGCATTTAAGATCACTTACTTTGTATTAAGTACCTTAGCTAGAAATTGTAATTACCCACTTGCAAAAAATGTGTGACATAAAGGTAACTGTCACATCACATCATTCTTTTATCATGATTTATGAAAAAGGAAAAAATATGTGGTGACATATAAAGAATAGGATGAACATTTAATGGTAACATAAAAATGAAATATAATACCCCTCCCCCCAACTAAATTAGGCAATAGCTTCTGCAATTGCTAGTGACAAAGGTAACTAAAATAGAATAACACATTAAGAAAAATATTTAACTTGAGTATGCGTATGGACCTTGTAATTCGTGTTGTCACATAATACCATCATGCAGAAGTTGATGAAGGATGAGGTGAGGTGGAAGATGAGAAAGAGTGGAGTGAGGTGAAATTATTACGGAGAAAATACTTTCACTAGGAAACTAGTTTATTATGATGAGTGAAATGCGCTTAGAGAGAGGATGACAAATGAGTAGGAGACTCATCTATAGTTGCTGCAGGAACTTTAGGATCAATTGTTGGCTAGAAGTTGCCATTGGAATTCATGACTAAATAGCTTATGGTAGAGTTTTAAGTGGTTCTTATTACAGGTAGTTTGAAGTGAATAGGATCAATGGTAGAGAGTTGCACTACACCATTCTAAAACACATAAATGATTTCATAGGGTCCAAGCCAACATGTTTGGAATTTTTCTGGAGTTGTTGATAATGAGAATCATATAGAAGGGCCCAGTATCCAATAGAAAACTTCTTTTCATGGATGAACTTATCATGCCATTTGTTTCACTGTTGTTGGATTATCTTAGTATTATGCAGGGTGGATTTGTGGTATTCATCAAGGGCGTTCAGCTGTAGTAACCTATCTTCTTGAGCCTTTGAAAGATCAACATCCAGCTCCAAAGTAGTTTTTAGAGTCTTGTGCTCAAATTCTATAGGCATGGAAGTATATTTTCCATAAATTAATTCAAATGGGGTAAATTCAGTGGTGTTCTTCCATGTAGTCCTATAAGCCCAAATTGCTTTAGGAAGTTGGGTAACCCAGTCCCACTTGTGAATAGCAACTATTTTGGTGAGGATTGCTTCTATCTCTTTGTTTGTGATTTCTATCTGTCCATTAGCTTGAGGATGGTATAGGGAAGATGTGCCATGATAGATCATGTACTTCTTCATGAGTTTTGCAATCAGGTTGGATGTGAATTGAGCTCCTTGATTTATGATAATTTCTCTAGGTACTCCAAATCTAGTAAATATGCATTAATATATAAAATATACTACTTTATGATCTTTGGCATGTGTCATAGCTTATGCTTCAACCCATTTAGTTGCATAATCAATACATACTAAGATGTATGATTTGCCATGAGAAGAGGATTCTATTGGACTGACAAAGTCAATACTCCACTTGTCAAAAGGCATGACTACCACTTGTGGCTATAGGGGCATTTCATCAAATTTAGTGGGCCTTCCCATGCATTGGCATCGATCACATCGCCTTGTATAATTTTTTGCATCTTTGGGGAGAGTAGGCTAGTAGTATCTAGTTGCCAAAATCTTGTAGGCTATTCTCTTTGCTGCAAAATGACCCCCACATGGTTCATCATGACATGCTTGCAGGATGTCATAGGTTTCATCTTCCCTCACACACCAGTGAGTTACTTGATCTAGTCTAGTGTATAACATCAATCCAACTATCCATGAGAAAGTGAAACTCTTTTCCACCAAGAGACAACATTGCTTAGGTGAAAAGTGTGGTGGTGTTCTTCCTGTAGCTAGGTAATTTGTTATATCTACGAACCATGGATTATAACTTTCTATTTAAAATAGGTGCTCATCAGGAAAGCTATCATCTATGGCTACATGATCATCATGTACTTGAAGTTGTGATAGAAAATCTACTACTACATTGGTTTATCTATTATCTTTACATTAAAATCCTACATGAGGAGTAGCCAACGTGCTAATCTACCAGAAATAACTAGTTTGTTCATCAAGTATATTATAATAGAGTGATTAGTGTACACAAAAGCCTCAAATCTTGTGATATAATGCCAAAATTTATTAAGTGCATACACAACAACAAGCAATTCTTTTTTAGTGACAATATAATTCAGCTTAGCACCCTGCAAATTCTTACTAATGTAGTAAATGACATGCTCAACAGTACCTTCTTTTTGCCCCAAAATTGCTCCTAAAGTAGTAGTAGATGCATCTATATGAATGTAGAAAGGTAGCTTCCAATCAGGTCCTCTAAGAATAGGTGTTGTAGTCAAAACATCCTTCAATTGCTGGAATGTTGCTTCACAGTTTTCTGTTCACTCAAATTTAGCTTTCTTCTGGAGTAAGTTGTACAATAGGGAAGAAAGCTTGCTAAAGTCTTTGATGAATCTCCTATAGTAACTGACATGTCCAAGAAAGCTTTTGACATTTATTTACTTTGTTGGCATTGGTAGATTAGTAATTACAACAATCTTTGCAGGGTCCACTTGAATTCCAAAAGAGGAAAGGTAGTGGCCAAGAACAACTCCTTCTTCCATCATGAAATAACACATCTCACTATTAAGAGAAAGGTTGTATTCTTGACACCTTTTTAGTACCTTCTCTGAGTTGGCATGAGCTTTTTCAAATGTGTCACCAGAAGTAGTGAAATCATCCATATAGATATCAACACAATCAATAGCTATGTCAGAAAATATACTAAGTACCACTCATTGAAAAGTTCAAGGTGCATTACATAATCCAAATGGTAAGACAAAGTAAGCAAATGTTCCCCATGGATTGGTGAAAATTTTCTTATCCTGATCTTCTGGAGAGATCTAGATTTGATTATATCCACTAAAACATTCTAGAAATGAAAAACATCTCTTTCCTACTAAGTTATCCAATACTTGATCAATAAATAACAGAGGAAAGTGATCCTTTTTAGTGGCTTTAATAAGCTCCCTATAGTCTACACATACTCTCCATTTTCCTCCCTTTTTTGGAACAATAACTAGAGGTGACACCGATTGGCTATCAAAAATAGGATAGATAAATCTAGCACTAAGAAGTTTTTGTGATTCTGCTTTGACTATGTCTTTTAATGTTGGGTTTACTCTCCTTTGGGGTTGTCTCACTGGCTTACATTCTGAGTTGATAAATATCCTATGTGTACAAAGACTAGGATCTAAACCCTTCATGTTAGTATAGTCCCATGCAAAGGCTTACTAACTATCTTGTAATAACTTAATGAGACTTGTCATTTGAGATGCAGTAAAGTCATTATTGATATTTAACTCTTTTCCTACAGCAATGTCAGCTCTCTTTATCTTGTCCACCATTAAAACCTATGCTATTGATGGAGATTTAATTTCATGGGGTAATAATGTATGAAGGTAATTAGGTGCTATAGGAGATTGAGGTGCATCACATCTAGGAAATACAATTTGCAAGGATCTAGTAGGATTTTTAGAAGTAGATTCTTCAAAATCATATTGTGTAGTAAGGATTGCTACCAGTATATCATCTTCTTCCTAGGATATAACAAATGGGTTTCTATCAAGCATCATGAGTTGTTGAAAAAAATTAACTTCTGAAGGATCATCAACAATGTCTAGCCAAGAAACTTGGTCAAGATTTAGTTGGGGTCGTGTAGGAGAGTATAGAGTTAACTTTTTAGTCTTGGCACCATTTGATATTGTCATTTTTCTTGATTGACATGCAATGCATGCATCTGTAGTAGCCAACCAAGGTCTTCTTAAGATTAATGGATATCCTCCAAGGGTGCCTCTAGGTGATAGCATAACAAAATCTTAAGGAAAATCTAGGGAATCCAAGGTTACAATGATATCTTCTATCATACCATCAAGCTTGAGAGTTGAGTTTTCTACTAACTGAAGTATTGTAGAAGTGTCCCTTAATCCAATAATGTTAAGTCTTAACAAGATGTCTCTAGTCATGACATTAATTGATGCTCCCAAATCAATCAAAAAATTCTAAATTTGGATGTCATTTATGTGTATGGTAACCACAAGACTTCCTAGGTTAGAATACGTAGGCATCAGGGCTTTGCTCAACATTAAATCAAAAAGTTTTCCCAATGCATGTACAGTAGGAGGATCCTTTTTCTTTCTACTAGACTGCTTGATACATGATACCTTTAAAGCTTTATTGTAAAGGGGAATCTCCTTAAGCACATCCAATAAGGGAATATGGATAGTCATTTGCTTAAGCTTGTCTAGGAGATCAGTTGCTATAGGATTTGGTTTGGATGGAGCTACAAGAACCAACCTTTGTGGATATGGAGGAGTAGATGCTTATACAGATGGAGGAATTGGAGAATCAGCTAGTTGACTTTTTGGAACATTTTTAGTATTAGTGACCTTAGTTATTATAGGTCCTTTAGGTGCAAGCAACTTGGTTTCAGACATTAGATGAATATCATTTATCTGCAAAGAATAAGCTTGCTGCTTATTGTTGGGATTTGGTGCTAGCTAAGTAGGAAGTTGTGGTTTCTTTTGTGGGCTAGGATTAGTTACAAGAAGTGGAGGCATCAGGGCTTATTACTAAGGTGAAGCTAGGCATCAAGGCTTACTACTGAGATGGTTGGCTAGGCCCCCACTAAGGCGATTGCTGCCAATTCCCCTAGTGCAAAGGTTTCTAGTTAGGGCCCCACTAAGGATACTAGCTATTTTATTGAGGCCATTGATTTTTTTTTAGGGATACTGAGGTGGTTGCTGATAGGCTTGGTTATATTGTGGTTGATGGTTGGGCCAATTATTGTTCCAATTCTATCCTTGAGGGGCAGAATTTGGGGGAATATTGCCTTACCACTGATTATTATTATAACTAAAATTATTCAGAGGGTCTTGAGGCATACCTTGTCTTTGAGCCCATGGTCATCTTTGAGCAACATAAATCACTTCTAATGTATCCTCATCAATTTCTTTGAACTTAGTGGGTATTGGATGTGCATTCACAGCTGCAATGGTCTTGCATGTGTAGTTCTTATTCCTTCCTCTACAATGAGAGTAGAATTTAGTCAGCATAGCATCAACTTCATCCTTTTTCCTTCAGGCTTGCATGGTATCCAAATGAGCAGCAACATCATTAATGATATCTTGCTTGAAGTCAGATAGTAGGTTAGATAACTCCATCCTAGATACTCCTGACCCACCATTGGTCTTATGTGGTAGGCTCCTTAGTCCTCTACTTTTCTTCACAGTAGCTCTTGAATAGTTCTAACATATCTCCTTGATTTCATTCCAAGTCCTTCGTGTAACATCTCCTCCATCCATAGTTCTAGGGCTTCTATTCTTTCTTCTTGCACACTTCTCAGAAAAAGATGTTTCTTAGATTCTTCATTTAGGTTATGTTTTGTATTCCACTACACATTGAACAAGAATCTGGAAACTTAGTCTTCTAAGGTTTCAACCTCCTTCTGTGACATTTTAAAAATGTCATCCCCCTTCATATCCTAACCTCTGCAATATTATTTATATTTTTGAAGAAACAAAATACTCATTTCAGTCCAATTTGCTACAACATTTGCACCTAACCCCATGAACCATCTTAGAGCAGCCTCCTTTAGAGTAGAGGGAAATAATTTCAACTTATGGGCATCAATTATGTAGTCATAGCTCCTATAGTGAATGTCAAACTCAAAGAGAAAGGTTTCAGGGTCTTTTGTAATAAGGCCATAGAATTTTGGAAGGGCAACAACATGTATGTTATTCAAATTTTGATTCCCTTGTTGAGGTGGAATAGGAAAAGGAAAGGTAGGCATAATCATTCTTGGAGGAAGAGGTGGTGCTTGATAGATAACAATGGCTAGTGGATTATCTTGATATTTAGGCTTAGCAAAAAGTTCATTCAAGTGGAGTGATTCTTTTGAAGATAAAGGAGGTGCTTCAGCTTGAATGTTAGCAAATAGATTTTCAAAAGGTTTGTCTTCGTTGTTCTCTCTTTGGGGTTAATCTAGTTCAGGATGAAAATCATTGAATGGTTCTTCTTGATTATGACAAGGAAAGGATCTCCCAAGGTGGTCTCTTCTTCTATGCATAACATGTTTCTTTAGCACTAAACTCTATTCTACAAGGAATAGAAATGCAACTACAAAGATTGGTTTGAATTAACACCATCCCCGACAATGGTGCAAAAAATGTTTGGCCAAAGAAAGGGATCAAAATCATACAACAATGGATTTCTTAACCTAGGATTGGACATCTTGAGTGATTCTAATCCAACTCATTTGGACTCATTTAATTTATCAACCAGGGATGTAAACTTGAAATGGTGTCTGCAAAGTATATGCTTCAAACTTCTCTCAACTTAAGAACTACTCTACAAAAATTCAAATTCTTATGCTAAATGAAATCTATGCTAAAGCTAAGTATCAAATATTTTTAAAAAAAGGATGAAAATATAGCTAAAAACTACTTCAATTGCTTATGCTACAGGAACAACCCACTAATTCTACTATCAGTGGCTATAGGAACAACAGAGTCTACTCTAGTTCTACAAACTAAAGGTAAATTCTATACTAACTAATTAGTTTAATCTCTATGTGGGTCCCCAAAAAGAAGTGAAGTAGAATGACTCAAAGATGGAAACCTGAAATGATCTTCTTATTCATAACAACAGTACACGTACATATTGATAAACAACAAGATTATATTCAGTACTCAAAAACTCAAAAAATTCTTCTTTCTACTAAAAACAACTAATTAACAAAAAGCTCTTCTAGAACATAGACTTCTAGTTATTTAAGCACAAACTAGGAACAAAATTCTTGGATTCTAGACACCATCAACTACCGAAACAAATAACTACATTGAATATTACAACATATGAATTAAATCTAGTGCTAAATGGAATAGGAATTTAGGAGCTCACAACCCTTGGATTTCCTCTGCTTAAGGCTGTCAATTAATGTGAGCAACTGCTTTGACTCCTGCTTTCCTAAAAATAGGTATCAACTATTATAGATGAAATTATTGGTGATGTGGAAGGTCATTAATTAAATTTTCCACCATTTTCTCTTGCTACTGACTCTGCTTAGCTGAGTTTACTTCACCTTTAAGTCTGCAAAATATTAGCACCTCCAAAGTAATAATATACATCAAGACTAATTCAAAATATGCCATCTAAATTAGTTTACCCTATGTCACATTACTATAGGAGAACTACCTAGCCTAGCTAAGGAAGAAAAAAACACCATTCTCACTATTTTGCAATCAAATGATATATCATTTCATAATATATTCATTTTACTCCTAGAAAGTAATTATTCACACATCTATCTAAAATCATCATAAACATCATGTTCTTAAACATCAAAGTCTTTAAAAGTTTGCAAATTCAACTAAAAATGAAATGATAAAATAGACCATATTCTAGTCTCATTAGTTCCTCCCAATTGTAATAGCGTCATGAGACCTCAAAAGCCCTATCCATCCCCCATGCATAACATCCCAAACTACCAACTAGATAATTGAAGTTGTCGTATGAGAACGTCACTACTAAAATATAATAACATCATAAGAACAAGGAAATCTAATCATGCTAAAGTAATAAGCAATGGATACTCCAACTAAGTAAATCATATCATCTAATCATATGCTAAACATAATAATAAGGGAATGGATAAAATAACTAACACCATCTAATTGTGATATCCAAGCATTCCAATGAAAGCATAAATAAAAAGGAAGCATACTCCAGAATCTCAAATATACCAAGTGAAACATTGAGCATCAGTCTCAATTAGGAATGGACCATCTCTATACACTAGTCCCCAGTAGTGGTATAGGTAGCTATGACTCTCAACCATGTAGAACCCATAGGTCCACTCTCATCATGCTAATGGAGATCATGATCCAACCATAAACACACATAAAATAGATGACCATGGCTAACACTTATGCAAGATAGTAAAGATGACTGAAACCAAGAACTTGAGATAATGCAAGTACTACATGTCTTGTTTAGACACTCAATGGGTAACTATGTATTGGCTCACTGCATGGAGAGTCACTTGGCATCAAAAATCCCAAGCTAGATATTGTGTCATATAACTTCCCAATGAAAGGCTCTCACACTGTGTCCTCGAACTTAATCAGGTGCTTACACATTTTATTATCTTAAATTTATTACCCAATATTTTGTTTAGTTATCACTTATTTAAAACTTCCTCTGCCAACCCTTGGAGTATGATGATCACTAGGTTGCAAGACAGAAGTCCCCTCCATTTGGAGCTATCCTACCCTACCCATGCTCATCCAATGATGTGTTCCCGTAGGCATGCATATTTTCAACCAAACCCTAAATGAACATAACTCAACTGAAATAAAAATGGGAGTTCAAACCTCACAAGTCACCCAATAAATGCATGCACATGTGCTCATGTGTGGCACACCGCCATCATGAAGATCTTAAAACAAGGGCTAGATGAGACCTAAGCAAAAACAATACTCAACCAAATACAAGCACGCTGTTGGCTTCTGAATTAGCAACTTTTGGATAACCTAGTGATAAGAAGACATACACCAAGGGGAAACTAATTCTCATGCTCAATGCACATATTTAGACACCAGGGCCAACTATAAGGCTATTTACTTTCCTTCTTCTTCTTCAAGCTCTGCCTAGGTAGGTGGACCTCAGATTCTTTATATGGTACTAGTGTAAAGGCATATAACTGAATCTTTTGTTGGAAATATAAGATGAGTAAAAAAGAAGGGAGGGGTGAATTAGTTACTATAAAAATAAATCAAAGACCCCTTAGATGTTAGTACAAAAAAACTCTGTGAAAGCTTAACTTTGTTGATGCTCGGTAGACACATAGAAAAATGTTGTAACTTGGTAAACACTGAAATAGCTCGATAAATGTATAACATCAAAATCTTTAAGATATTATCTGTAATTAATGTTACTTTAACTTAAGTGCAAACACATAAGAGAAATAACATGAACACATTTGACACCAAGATTTAATGTGGAAACCCAATTTGGGAAAAACCACCAATTGCAACTAGTTACTGATTTTCACTCTTTAGAAGTGAGCTCAGTTAGGAGCTAATCCTATTAAATGTTACAAAACACACTGTTAGGTGTGAGCTTAATTAGAGGATTTAATCACCCTATTAGGAGTGGCCTTGTTAGAGGTCTTTAGGCAATTCAATAGAAATGTCACCTTGTTAGAGGATCTACAAATAGTTGTTAAGCTAACTTTGTTAAGAGTTTTAGATCACTGCTACAATGGTTAGAGAGTAACAATGAGATAACCTGATTCCTGATGTAACTGAATTGCTGATTACAAATCTCAATTCTAGCTTATATACTTGATCCTTCTTGATTGAATGTATCTTTTAAGATTCGCAAGGATATTCTACTTACCCTTATTATTCACTTCATCTTAACATCATTAAATCTTCAATTATCTTTCATGCATTCATCTCTCTAATTCTCAACATGACCTTATATTTATGTCTTTCATATTGTCAAGTTGGCTTAGAATAATTAATATTCATCTCTTTTTTCGGCTAGAACCAAAAAACAATTCAATTGAACTTAATATGCCAAAACAAGAAAATTCTTCGTTAGCCAACCCTGCTTAGTAGACACTAACTTAGAATTAAATTTCCTGTGTTAACCAAGTGAACTTGGTTAACACTACATATTTGCAATGTTCTTTTGGTAACTGAGTGAGCATGGTTAACACTAGTTCCATCCAACACTTCATTAACTAAGTGAGCTCAATTAACACTCAACTTTCACAAACTTTCCTTTGGTGCCCAAGTGAAATTGGTAGATACTATCTTCTAAACTAGGAAAACTCTAGAATGCTCAGTAGACACACAAAACTGTCTTCAATGCTCAAGTGAGCTTGAGATACATTGACTAGTTATGTTATGACATTTTGTGTAACATCAAAGATAATACATAATAAATCAATTATTCCAACAATCTCCCTCTTTGGCATGATGAAACACAATATGTCATAATGAAATTTTTAGAGTAAGAATAAAGTAAAGAATTATCCTTAGTTTCAATCTTATTCTCATCTATGAGAACTCCATCTATTAGTGTGATCTCTTTCAGTTTCTTCCTCTATCAGAAAACTTCTGTCTACTATAGCTTCTTCTGATAGAAACCTCTACCTTTGATATCAAATTAAGTTTATTCTTACTTTTTGACATCTCTTTCTCTTTCTGCTTACAAAATTTCTATGAGAAATGACAATAAACTTCTCCATCTTTGACATCTCATGCCAAAGATAATAATCAATGAATATCAATGTACCTCAAATACTGATTCATTTGCAATATGCCCTTGTCAATACTACACCAACTAATTAATCTTCAGCATGCTCTTGTTGATGCATCACTAAATTTTATTTAGTGAGCTTCAAATAGGGGAATGACCCCTACCTTACCTCTTAAATAGAGAAATGCATCCTTAGGTAATGGCTTGGTGAATATGTCTGCAATTTGTTCTTTAGTATTTACATATTCCAATTTGACTTCTTTATCTTGTACCAATTCTCTCAAAAAATGATATTTTATAGCAATATATTTTGTTTTGGTATGCATCACTGGATTCTTTGATATATTAATGCACTGGTGTTATCACAGTCTATAACTACTAGATCCTTGATCTCTATCTTCATACTTGCCAATAGTTGTTTGAACCAAATAATTGATTGCTACTGCCACATTTTTTGTGTTTGCTATGGATTGAGAGATACAATTATGTTTCTTTCTTGTCCAAGACATTCATCTTTTACCAAGAAAGAATGCTCCATCATTGGTGCTTTTTTTGCCATGAATACTTCCTAACCAATTAGCATCTGTGAATACTTTTAAATCCAAATTGCCTCTTTTTTTGTACTATAAACCATAGTCTTCAGTACCTTTCAGATATCTCATGATTCTTTTGATGGCCATCATGTGATTTTCTTTGGGATTTGTTGAGAATCTTGCCACCATACCAACTACTAATGCAATATCAGACCTTGTATGCACTATATAATATATTTTTCCAATCATTGGTCTGTATACGGTCTAATCTACCTATTTGGAATCATCATTTTTGGAAAGCTAATGTCTAGTAGACATAGGGGTTCAAATTGCTCTTGAATCTTCCATTCCAAATTTCTTTAGTATCTCCTTGATATATTTAGATTGAGTAATGTAGATACAATATTTCTTCTATTGGATCTACAAGTCAACAAAGAAATTTTATTTCTCCAAACATAGATATCTAAAATTCTTTACTCATTTCTTCTAAAAATGCCTTACACAAGTCATCATTTCCTGTGAATAAAGTATCATCAATGAATATTTCTACCAGCATAATCTTCTTGTTTGGTCCTTCTTTCATATATAGACTATTGTTATCATTTGTTCTTTGAAAACCAATCTATACCAACTAATTATGAAGTCTTTCATACTAAGTCCTAGGAGCTTTCTTGAGACCATATAATGCTTTGTTTAATTTGCAGACCATATCTCTTTTCTCAAATATACATTCTAAGTAGACTTCCATGTCAAGAATTTTATTCAAGAATGCAGATTTTACATCCATTTGATAAACTTTAAATCCTTTTTGTGCTACATATGTTAGTAAATTTCTAACACCTTCTAATCTTGCAACAGGAGAAAATTTTTCACCATAATCAATACCTTCTTCTTGAGAATAACCTTTACATACTAACCTTGCTCTATTTCTGGAAACTTCTCCATCTTCATTTATCTTTTATTTGAATACCCACTTTGTGCCAATTACATTTTTATCCTTGGGTCTAGGAACAAGAGTCTAAGTTTTGTTCTTCTCTATTTGTTCTATTTCTTCATTCATTGCTTCAATCCAACTTTTATTATCTAAATTATCTTTAACATTTCTAGGTTCAAATTCAGCAAGTAAACATGTACCTTCTAATTTTTTTCTTGTCATTGTTCCATCTAATTTGTCTCCAATGATCTAGTCAGGTGCATGATGCCTTCTGATATATCTTGCTAACACAAGCTCTTTGGATTTGGATTTTCTTTTCTTGATCTCATCATGAACTTTTGTATTAAGCTTGGGTCCCACTATTTGTGACTCGGATCCATTAGACTTAGTTTACTCTAGTAATAGCTCGGTAGCTTTTGATTTCAACTCAGGTCCTTTAGATTGTGACTTGGGTTGCACTATCTGCAACTTAGTAGCTATTGGAGATTTCAAAGACTTAGGAGGTGAAGCCTCCTTTCTTCTAGATATATTTGGCATGGTATCAGGTTCATAGTAAACAATTTTTTTGTAATCCTAAGGTTCTTTGTTGCTTTCTTCATCACTCTTTTCTACAAACTCATCAACTCTCACATGTGCACTTTCTATGACTTTATGAATAGATAAATTCAAATATTTGTATGCTTTACTTCTACAGTATTATCTTAGGAATATGCCTTCATCACCTTTGACATCAAATTCACCTTTCCTATATTCTTTCAATATATAACATTTTCTACCAAATACTTTTAATTAACTTACATTAGATTTGTAGTCATACCATAGTCCATAAGGAGTTTGATTTGAGTCTTTCTTTAGCCATACTCTATTCAATGTATGCACTGTAGTGCTGATTTCTTCCTTCCAATATTTGATTGCAACATTCTTTTCTATCATCAATGTTCTTGCACAATCCATGATGGATCTATTCCTTCTTTCAGCTATGCCATTTTGTTGAGGTGTACCAGGGGTTGATACTTGTCTTTTAATTCCTTTTTTAGTGTAGAATTCATTGAATTCATTTGAGATGAATTCACCACCTCTGTCTAATTTTAAATATTTGAACTTATTTGTAGTTTCCTTTTCCACTCTTGCTAGATACCACTTGAATTTTTGAAATGCTTTAGATTTTTCTTTTAGATAAATTACAGTCATCATTCTAGAAAAGTCATTATAAAAAAGAATGAAAAATTTATCTCCACTATAACTCTCTATTCTAATAGTTCCACATAAGTCTATATGCACAAGCTCTAAGACTTCTTTAGAATGATAGTTCTTTCTTTTGAAACTAGTCTTTCTCATCTTACCAATTTGACCTTTTTTGCATAGACCCATATTAGGTTTCCTTAAGCTAGGAATACCCCTTACTCATCTATTTTTGCTTATTTTAACTAGATTATCAAAGTTCACATGAAATAATCTTTTGTGCCATAACTATATTTCTTCTACTTGAGCAATAAACATGAACTTTCACTGATATCTATATAGAATATGTTACCTTTCATTTGTTTACTAGATCCAACCAAATTTCATTTTCCATCCAACAATTTGTACTTTCCATTCATAAATTCTACCTTGAATCCAATGTTATTCAACTATGCCACACTCAGTAGATTATGCTTTAATCCTTCAACCCAATAAGCATTGTCACATCTAAGTTCATTGGTTAATGAGATACATCCTTTTTCTTTTATGCAACAAGGTTTATTGTTTCCAAATCTCACATTACCACCATCATAATATTCCATGTGCTAAATTTTGTTTTGTCTCTAGTCATATGATGTGATTAGCCATTATCAATAATCCATGTGTCATTTTTGCTAACACGAGAGCTAAGTTCCATTTTATCTCCTTCATTATCATATCCATCTTTTACAACAATATATACTATTTCGTCTTCACTATTATCAAAATCTTTAGCCATAAAATAAGATTTCTTACCTTTGTCCTTGTAGTCCTTGTAGTTTTTGAATTCCTTCTTGCCTTTGTACTTATTACTTTTCTTTTCATCCTTGTTTTTTTTGTTTGGGCACCTTGAAGCAATGTGACCAACTTCTTCACAAGAAAAATAGATTAGAGGAATCTTACCTTTGTACTTTCCTCTACCTTTGGAATATTTCCTTGCAAGAGAGGCTTCAACAACTTCAAGATCACTATTTGAACTTTCTTCTTCTTCTTCACTTCCTAATTCATTAGTCTTTGATTTCTTACCTCTTTTCTTGAGTGAAATCTTAGCTTCAAATGTAGACTCAATACCTTTGGAACTAGGGATGTAGTTATCATAGTTATCCAACTCAAAAGCTGCCAATCTTCTAGCTAGAGCATCAAAAGTTATTTTTCTAGTTGGATCACATATCATCTCTTGAATAGTAGAAACTCTAACTGCATAGATAAGAACAAGGGTTCTGACTATCTTGCTTACAATTGTTTTGTCATCAATGTCTCCTCCAGATGCTTTGATTGTGCTTACACTTGCTTTAATTCTCTCAATATATTTTGCAATATTTTCATCTTCTCTCATCTTCATTTGATCAAATTGTCCTTTGAGACTTTTAGCTTTCGTTCTTCTTACATTGTCATCTCCTCCATAGATATCTTTTAGTTTGATCTAGATATCATAATCTATAGTACAACTTTTGACTTCATCAATTTTAGCATAATTAAGAGTAGAAACAATGCCCATCATCATGATGTTATGATTTTTCTTTTTAACAATATCTTCAACTGATAATGTTCTAGTAGGAGTTTTTTATTCAACATCAAGATACTTACAACCTGAATCACTAATAGTTGCCAGATGTAACCTCATAAGTCCTTGCCATGTTGTAAAGTTGTCTCGATTCAACCTGGAAATCTCTCTTCTGTAAGACATCCTGATCTTTATCTTAGGACCTTGAAACCTTCTCTGCAAGCACGAAAAGCTCTGATACCAATTGTTGGAAATATAAGAGGAATAAGTAAGAGGGGAGGGGTGAATCAGTTACCACAAAAATAAATCCTAGATCTCTTAGATGTTAGTACAAAACAACTTT
Organism: Cupressus sempervirens; assembly: GCA_028749045.1. NCBI lineage: Eukaryota > Viridiplantae > Streptophyta > Pinopsida > Cupressales > Cupressaceae > Cupressus > Cupressus sempervirens. Next base: position 801,058,377 of record CM053783.1, on the reverse strand, counting down.
GTGAAAACTTAACTCTACTGATGCTCGGTAAACACACAAATTTTTTTTGTAACTTGGTAAACACTAAAATAGCTTAGTAAATGTATAATATGAAAATCTTTAAGATATTATCTATGATTAATGTTACTTTAACTTAGGTGCAAAAATATAAGAGAAATAACATCAACACATTTGACTGTTGGAAATATAAGAGGAGTAACTAAGAGGGGAGGGGTGAATTAGTTACTACTAAAATAAATCCTAGATCGTTTACATGTCAGTATGATAATACAATCTAAAAATTGAATACTACTGATGCTCAATAAACATAAAATGTTGTAACTTGGTAATTACTAAATGTGATCGATAAATGCTTAACATACAAACTTTATATGTTATCTGTGATTACTATTACTTTAACTTAGTTGAAAACACATAAAAGAAAATAGCATCAACATATTTGACATTGAGATTTAATGTGGAAACCCAATTTGGAAAAAACCACCAATTGTAACTAGTTATTGTTTTCATTCTTTTGAACTGAGCCCTATTAGGAGCCAACCATATTAAAGGTTGCAAAACACATTGTTAGGTGTGACCCTGCTAAAGGATTTAATCACCCTATCAGGAGTGGCCTTGTTAGAGGTTTTTAGACAATTCAATATAAGTGCCACCTTGTTAGAGGATTTGAAAATAGCTGTTAAGCCAACTTTGTTAAGAGATTTAGATCACTGTTACAATGGTTATAGAGTAACAATGAGATGACCTAATTTGAATGTAACTGAATTGCTGATTACAAATCTCTATTTTGGCTTGTACTTGATCCTTCCTAATTGAATATAGCTTTTCTTCTCCATAAGGATATTCTGCTTACCCTTAAAATTTTCTTCCTCTCTTCATCATACAATTTTCAATTCATTCATCCCATTTTCATACTCTTGTGTACTTTAAATCCACAACTTGACCTTATACATATATCTTTCATATTGTCAAGTTAGCTCAAATACAACTTAGAATAATTAATATTCATCACCTCATTCAGCGAGAACCAGTCGATAAATTAATTAAGCTTAATATGCCAAAATAAGTAAATCCTTCATTAGCTAACCCAACTTTGTAGAAACTAACTCAAAAGTGATTTCCTGTGTTAACCAACAGAAGCTTGGTTAACACTGTAAACTTGCAAAAATCCTTTGGTAATCGAGTGAGCTCAGCTAGCACTGGTTCCATCTAACTTTCCTTTATTAATCGAATGAGCTCGATTAACACTAATATTCTTCATACTTTCCTTTGAAACCTGGGTGAACTTGGTAGACAATACCTTCTAAACTAGGCAACCACAAGAACACTCGATAGACATAGAATATTGTCTTCACTGCCCAAGTGAGCTCAACTTATACTAACTAATAATGATATGACATTTGTGTAACATCAAAGACAATACACAATTAATCAAATTGTATTCAATAATCTCCCTCTTTGGAATTTATGGAAACACAACATGTCATAGTATTGTGAAATTTTGGATTTATTCTTGAGAACTCCCTCTGTTAGTATGAGCACTTCCTTTCACTAGATTCTTTCTCTATTTGCAACAACTTCTGCCAAGTTCATTCACATCACTTTCTCCCTCTTACAAAAAACTTCTTCTTTGAAATGACAAAATTTTCTCAGAGATATGATAGTAAACTTCTCCTTCTTTGACAATACATGCCAAAGACAAAAATTCTATTAATATCAATGTACCTTAAGTATTGATTCATTTGCAATATTCCTTTGTCAATTCTGCACCAATTGATTGATCTTCAACATAGCTTTTGTTGATGCTTCACTAAACTTTATTTAGTAAGCTTTAGATAGGGTAATGACCCCTAGCTTACCTCTTAGATACAAAAATGCATCCTTAGGTAATGGCTTGGTGAATATGTCTCCAATCTATTCTTTTGTATTAACATATGCCAACTTGACTTCTTTATCTTGCACCAACTCTCTTAAGAAGTGATATTTTATAGCAATGTGCTTTGTTTTGGTATGCATCATTGGATTCTTTGATATGTTGATTGCATTGGTGTTATCATAGTATATGACTATTGGATCCTTAATTTCTATCTTCATTCCTTCCTATAGTTGTTCAAACCAATGTTAGAAAAATTAATCATTGTTGCTACATATTCTACCTCTGTTGTAGATTGAGATGTACAATTTTGTTTCTTTCTTGTCCAAGACACTAGCCTTTTACCAAGAAAGAATGCTCCAGCACTAGTGCTTTTTCTATCATCAATACTTCATGCCCAATCAACATCAGTTACTACTTTTAAGTCCAAATTGCTTCCAAGTTTATACCATAAGCCATAGTCTTTAGTACCTTTTAGATATCTCATGATTGTCTTGATTGCCATCATGTGATTTTGTTTAGGATTTGCTAAGAATCTTACTACTATTCCAACTACTAGAGAAATATTAGGCCTTGTATGTACTGCAGACTATAATTTTCCAATCATTGATCTATATGTGGTCTGATCTACTTCTTTGAAATCATCATTTTTGGAGAGCTTATGTCGAGTAGACATAGGGGTTCCAACTGGTCTTGAATCTTCCATTCCAAACTTCTTCAATATTTCTTTGATATACTTAGATTGAGTGATGTAGATACCATTTTTGTTCTGCTATATCTGCAATCCAAATAAGAATTTTATGTCACCAAACATGAACATCTCAAATTCTTTACTCATTTCTTCTAAAAATTCTTTGCACAAGTCATCATTTTTTGTAAATAGAGTATCATCAAAAAATATTTTTGCCAATACAATCTTCTTGTCTAGTCCTTCCTTGATATACAAATTACTGTTATCATTTGTTCTTTGAAAGCCAATCTACACCAAGTAATTATGAAGTCTTTCATACTAAGGTTTGGGAGCTTGTTTGAGACCATATAATGCTTTGTGTAACTTGTAAACCATGTCTCTTTTGCTAGGATCTACAAAACTTTCTGGTTGTTCAATGTAGACTTTCTCATCAAGAATTCCATTCAAGAATGTAGATTTAATATCTATTTGTACACTTTAAATCCTCTATGTGTTGCATATGCTAATAAAGTTCTACACCTTCTAGTCTTGCTATAGGAATAAAAGTCTCACCACAATCAATAGCTTCTTCTTGAGAATACACTTTGCACACCAATCTTGCTTTGTTTCTTGAAGCTTTTCTATTTTCATTCAGCTTATTTCTAAATACCCACTTTGTGCCAATTATATTTTTATCTTTGGGTCTAGGAACAAGAGTCCAAGTTTTGTTCTTTTTTATTTGTTCTATCTCTTTATTCATTGCTTCAATCCAACTTTCATTTTCCAGAGCATCTTTAACATTTCTAGGTTCAAATTTAGCAATTAAACATGTACCTTTTAATTTTCTTCTTGTCATTGTTCCATTAGATTTGTCTCTAATGATCTGATTAGGTGCATGATGCCTTCTGACATATCTTACTAACACAAGATCTTTGGACTTTGAATGAGTTCCACTATCTTCATTTTGAACTTTAGTTTCAAACTTGGGTCCTTCTATCTATGACTTGAGTCCATTAGACTAGGTTTGAACTAGTTTAGTAGCCTCTGACTATGACTTAGGTCCTTTAGACTATGAATCAGGTTTCACTGTCTGCAACTCAGTAACTATTTGAGATTTTGGGGACTTAGGAGATGAAGATTCCTTTTTTTTAGATAGATTTTGTAGGGTATGAGGTTCATAGTAAACAAATATTTTGTAATCCTTTAGCTCCTTGTTGCTTTCTTCTTCACTCTTTTATGCAAACTCATCAATTCTAACATGTGCACTTTCTATTATTTTATGAGTAGAAAAATTCAAACATTTGTATGCTTTACTTCTGCAAGAGTATCCGAGAAATATGCCTTCATCACCTTTTACATCAAATTTGCATTTTCTAGACTCTTTCAAGATATAACATTTGCTACCAAATAATAACACCATTATGGGGATGCTAAGTGGGAGAATTTACGGAAGAGGATAGGGAAGTGTGCCTTTTCAAAATTTGAAGTCTATCCTGGGTGGAATTCCTCGAGGAGGGAATCGAAAGCTTAGAATGTAAGAGGGGTTTATGGAGTGTTAGGGGATAGTAGAAATCATAGATGTAAAAAAGAATGAAGATGAGGACCCACATGATAAGAGTAGAGATCTAGACATGCCTTTTCCACCACCCAAGGTGGATTAGTCTAGGGTATTTCCCACAAAATGGTCTTCTCTTTTTGGAGTTAAGCCTACTGGTAAGTCTTCCTTTCCTTTGGTTAAAATTCTATCTAGCTTGGACAAGGGTTCTTGTGCATTTGCTATTTTGGATGAGTTGATAGATCATAGCATTTATTTAATGGCTTCAACCCTGGTGGGAAAGATTATTGGGCCAAGGCCAAACATAGATATTGTAAGATCCTTCAATCAGAAGAAATGAAAATTTAAAGGATAGGTCATTGTAATGGCGATGGCAAAAGGCTTCCTATCTTTTGATTTCTAATTTCTCTTGTAATGAGAACTTTTCAAACATCCTATGTGAAGGGCCTTGGAGCATAGGTCACTCGACCTTGGTGCTCCATAAGTGGTCTTTGAAGCTAGATCTGAATGACTCATTTTTTATGCAAGCACTTGTTTGGGTAAGACTTCCAAAGTTTCCTCTAGAATTTTGCAATGAGGAATTCTTTGTGGGGGTGGCAAATTCCTTTGGTGAGATTTTATTGATAGACCCAACAACAACTTCTAGAAGGAGACTAACATATGCAAGGATCTGTATTGGAGTGAGGGAAGGGGCCAATATGCTAGAATTTGTGTGATTTCACTCAAAACTTGGGACACATACTCAGAAATTAGATTATGAAAGTGTTCATTTTGCCTATTTTCACTGCTTAAAATCTAGGCATAAGGTGAATAAATGTCCTAAAGCTAAAGCTAAAAATAAAAGGATTTCATTTTTTTCTAAATATAGTAAGGAGAAAATTATCTAGAAAAGAAAGGATATAAAGGTAGGCTAGAAGCCCCAGAAGATTTTAGAGGAGGTCCCAGCAGCTCCTATCATAGGAGAAAAGAAATTAGTCCAGAATGACCCAAAGGTTGATGAGATAGTGGAAAAGGTCATGACCAGACCAAAGATTATTGAGGTGGATGACTCAGTCAAAATAGGGGAAGACCCCATCATAGTAGAAACAAGATAGAGGATAAGGTTTTGTCTAGACCTAGTGAGGTGGTTGATCTAGTCAAGAACCCTGGTTTCCCTAGAGTCAAGGAAGTGGATTCTTTAGCTAAGGTGGCTATATTGGAGAATAGGATAGAGATTGATGGTCTATCGAAGAGAAAGGGGGAGCAAGTGTTGAGCAATGAAGGGGAATTAGAGAGGGAGAACCAAGAGGTAGTAGAGGGAAGTCCTTCTTCTTCTAGGAAGGACTGCTTTGTTTCTTGTAATCTGGAAGAGAGATTTGAGAAGGACAATTTCTTATCTCCAGTTAAGATGAGAAGGGCTGATGACTATTTGAAGGATAACAAAGGAAAGACCAAAAACAAAAATAGCTAGGAGCCCTACCCAGCTTCTCTAGCATAGACTAGGAGTCATAGTAGACTGGATGTGGGAGGGAGTTCAAGGTCAGGAGGAAGGAGGATTGTTAGTCAAGTCATTCAAGATGGGGCTAGAAGGAGTTTGTCAGATGGGAGCCAAAGAACTATTTTGGAATGCACTTCTAATTCTAAATGAAGATAATTTCTTGGAATATAAGGGGCCTCAATGGGGTCCATAAGCACAAAATTCTTAAGAATATGATTAGATATTAGAGACCTAATATTTTGATGATTCAAGAGACAAAAATGAAGATGGAGATTCTGGGTAAGATGTCCTATAGTAGTAATATGGTAGGTGAGACAATGGACTCTAAAGGTGAGTCAAGAGGTTTGCTTACTCTTTTTAATAATAAATAGTTCATCTTTACTTCACTGTATGATGATGGTAATATTCTCTTTTGTAAAGTGTTTCATCTACACTCCAATGAATATTGGTTACTTTTGAATCTCTATGCTCCTAATTATAAAAGGGAAAAGAAGAATTATTGGACTAAGATTTGTGATATAGTCCAGACTAGTAATTTGAATAAAGACATTAGTATCGAGGAGCTCAATACTCCCCTTACATATGAGGAGAAATTGTGAGGCTTAGCTCTAGATTGGGAAAGAAAGATGGATCTCTCCAATTTTATTAATAGCTTGGCTTTGTTGGATGTGGATATGTCAGGTGGAACTTACACTTGGTCCAATAAAAGAATTGGAAGTGATTGTATCCAGGTTCAGTTGGATAGAGCTCTTATTTCTCTAGACTGGTTAAATTCTTTCTCTTGTAGGTTGTCCTTGCTCCCAAGAGTTGGTTTGGATCACTCCCCTATATCCATCTCAGTTGTCTCTCTTGAACCTAGGAGGAACTTCCCTTTTTGGTTTGAAAAGATGTGGACTTCCCATCCTAATTTATTGAATAGGATATACTATTGGTGGGGATTGGAAGTGGAAGGAAAAACTATGTTAGAGTTGCTAAGAAGTTGAGTAATGTGAAATGAATGATTAAAGTCTAGAATAAGACTAACTTTGGCCATATCTTTTAGGACAAAGAGGAGTTGTCTGTCAAGCTCACTTCTATTTAGTATAGTATTCAACAAGATAGATATAATGATTTGAATAGGAATGTTGAGATGTCCATTTTGACTGACTTGCATAATATTATTAGCAAAGAGGAGAAGTTCTGGAAGTAAAGATCAAGAATCAATTCGCTTAAAGAAGGTGATCAGAATATCAAGTTTTTTCATATCTCTATTCTTAAGCATAGAGAAAATAATATAATATTAGGTTTAAAAGAGGGGCAAGATCTTTTGACAAGAGAGAATGATGTTTTTGTTGAAGCTATTTCTTATTTCTCCTCTCTTTTGTCCTTGGATCCTTTGCTATCAAAGGTGGATCATAATGAAATTGTCTCTTGACTCCCATAGATTATTCAACCCCATCATAACAAGATGTCGAGGGCAATTCCAAAAGTGAAAGAAGTTAGAGAAGCTTTTTTCTCTTTGCCTGCTGACAAATCCCCTAGACTAGAAGGTTTTTCAACTTTTTTTTTTCAAACTTATTAGGAGGTGGTTATGGAAGATGTGGTGAAGGCTGTCTAGGAATTTTTTGGAGCAAGAAACATTCTTAAGGAGATCAATTCTACTTTCTTGTTCCTCATACCTAAAGTTCATAGGGCTTATTCTTTGGATAAATTTAGACCTATTAGTCTTTATAACTCTTTCTACAAGATTATCTCAAAGGTGTTAACCTCAAGAATCCTTAAAATTCTCCCTTTGATTATATCACAAGAACAAATGGGTTTTGTCCCTAGAAGGTAGATATTGGATTCTATCATGATGGTTCATGAAGTGATTCATTCCATGGAAGTATGAAAAAGAGAAGGTATGCTTCTTAAGCTGGATCTTTCCAAATCCTATGATTGGGTAGACTAGACCTTCCTTGGTTTCATGCTTCAGGCTTTTGGATTTGATCAGAAAGTTTGTAAGCTTATATCTCAGCTTATTTCTACTTCTTCCCTTGCAATCTTGCTAAATGGGGCTCCCTTAGATTTTCTTAAACCTTTGAGAGGGTTAAGACAAGGGGATTCTATTTCTCCTATTTTGTTCATTATCATGGTTGAATGTATTGGAAGGTTGATTGAGAGGAAAAAACAAGAAGGGAGACTTAAAGGGATCAAATTGTCTTTGAGGAGTGCTTCTTTTTCTCATCAATAGTTTGTGGATGATACTATTATGGGAGGGGAGACATCTGTTAGGGAGGATAAAGTGATGAAGTATATTCTAGATTTGTATATCAAAGGTTCAAGAGAACTTGTTAATTGGGAGAAAAGCTCTGTCTTCTTCATTAATACTCCAGAGGACAGGCAAAGGAAAATAGCAAGGATTCTTGGATGTGTAGTGGGAAAGCTCCCTTCTACTTATCTTGGTCTCTATATGGGTTCAAAGCCTCTTGATTCTTTCTAGAATGGGATTCTTGATAGGTTTAGCAAGAAGTTGGAGGGGTGGAAAGGGGCTTCTCTTACTCAAGTAGGAAAATGTCTTTTGGTAAAATCCACTCTTTAGAATCTCTTGATGTATGCCCTAAGTCTTTTTGGGATACCGGTAAAGTTTTCTAAAAAATGGAAAAGATCCAGAGAGATTTTCTTTGGTTTGGCCTTGAGGGTCAGAATAGATATCTCCTTGTGGCTTGGGATAATGTCTATCTTCCAAATTGCTATGGGGGCTTGGGAATTACAAAATTAAAGCATCTTAATAAAGCTCTTCTAGCTAAACATATTTGGTGCATTTTTAATAACATAGGGGAATGGAGAGATATTTTTGTTAATAAGTATATCAAAAGACCTACTACTTAATTCTTTCTCAATAATGAAGACATCTGAAAGGGATCTGTCATTTGGAATGGAATCCTTAAGGCAAGGGATTTGACCAAAGATAAGATTAAGTGGACAGTGGGTAATGGTGAGAATTTTTTATTCTGGCATGAGAATTGGTTGATTTAAGGTCCCCTTATTAATTATCTTATCTTTGAAAACTGGTCAAAGTTTGTATTAGGCAATTTGGTTTGAAATTTTATGATTATAGAATTGACCAGGGTTGGAGAGACCTATCACTCATTTCAAATGACCTCAAACCAATTATGATAATGTTGAATTCTTTGATTCTTAATTACAAGAGGGATGAGGTAATTTGGGGACACAACCCAAATGGTTGTTACTCGATTACATCAAGATATAACTCTCTTTGGAGCTTGAATGAGAAGCCCCCCTGGGCTAAAGCTTGGATACCTGGTCTCACCCCAAAGATCAATATTTTTTCTAGTTGGCTTTACAAGAAATTTTTTTTTACCCAAGATAATTTAATTAAAAGAGGACATTATATGCCTAATAGATGCATACTGTGTAAAAATTAAATGAAAATGACAAATCATTTGTTTATCCATTGTCCTTATTCAAGGGAGGTTTGGGATAGCTTAACAAAGAATCTTGGGGTAAGTTGGTGCAAGCCAAGCAATGTATTGGATTTCTTTTGTCAATGGAATAGTATGTTTAAAGGAACAAATTTGCAGGATTTAAGTACCTAGTCTTTGCCTCATTTTTTTTGGGGAGTTTGGAAGGAAAGAAACAATTGAATCTTTAGAGAAAGAGAGGAATGGGATTTCATTCTATTGGACAAGATATATAAAGGCATGAAGGAAAATTATCAAGTAAGAAAGGGGAGAGATTTTGAAAGTGGTGGTAAGAAGAAGGAGAAAGATAAGGATAGGAGGACTAAAAGCTAGGAGGTGAAATGGTTACTCCCTTTGGAGGGATGGCATAAATTTTTTTTTGATGGTGCAGCCAAAGGAAACAATAGAGCTTTGGGTTGTGGAGGTATCATTAGAAATAGATATGGTGGAGGGGAGGTGGATTTTCCCCATCCTTTGGGATATTAGACAAACTATTATGTAGAAGCCAGTGCTGCATGGCACACGATGAAATTAGCTTTAGACATGGGAGTTAAAAAATTATGGTTGGAGGGGGATTCATATAACACCATAAGGTGTATTAAAGGGGTCACTCAACCATCATGGTCAATAGCTAATATTATTGAAAAGACCAGCTGCCTTCTTGACAATTTTGAAAGTGTCCACATGACCCATGAATATAGGGAGGAAAATTCTATGGTGGAATGGTTTGCCAATGAAGTAGTTAGGCAAGAAAAGAGGATGATTTGAAATTTTGGTGGAAATATCCCAGAAGAGGCAAAAAGCCTAATTGAGTTGGACAAAATCTAGGGAGGTACAGTGGATATCTAACTGTTATAATGGTATTTAATGAGAGTTGGGGTTTCAGTAATTATAATATGGCATTTACAAAAAACATAGTTAGATGAGGTTATTAGTGTCACACCGACACATTTCTTGGGCTGAATTCTTTCTCTTTCTTTACCATTTTGGGGGTAAAGAAAGACACATTGGTGATTATCAAAGAAGTGGCCATCAAGGTTTTAAAAGGTTGGAGAAGGGTTATCAGAAGTTCAAGTTTATGAGAATAGTGAGCATTGAAAATTTATAAATGATGGGGGAAAGAATTAGGAAGGAACCTGTTGGTGAAGTAGAAAAATGGAAGCAAAGGATGAAAGTTTGGGAAAAGCAAGAGAAGGGTGGTATAGCCAACTACATTTCTAAACTTCATGGCTTCAACCTTGTGATCACTAATAGTATGGTGGATTTATGGAAGGGCATAAGGGTTAAAGTGGATAGGGTTTCATTTCAATTCATCAAAGAAATCATATCTTTATTAATTGAAATTCTAGTAGAGGGGTTAAAGTTTTATAGGGATAAGAAGATGTTAGCAAATGTTGTGAAGGAATTTGAAAAGAATATAGAGGAGAGGAATAAACTGGTAAAGTGTGAAACTTACTATGAAATGGATTCTATCAAAAAGCTATGGAGGTTTGTTATAGGGGCCATTATAGAGTATATTTCTTTGGACACTAGATTTGATAGAGTAAGAATACATCACTTTGGTTTACTCAATCACTTTCATTATTGTGTCAAGATTTCATTCCCTTTCTATTTATATACTTTAACATTTAAGAGTATTTTTGGGCATAAGAAGAAACCCTGAGTGCATTCGGCCCTACATGAGGGGTTATTGCTTCTAATTTATGAGCATTTCAAAGCTCAGACCATAAGAAAAACCCCCCTATAAGGTGCAAATGCTTCTATGGATATGGGAAGCTCTAGTTTAACATTTGATTTAGAGGATGTCCAAAGTATTAGTTCAAAGGGTGAAGAGAACATTACACCTACAAAGAAGGCCAATGATTCAAACAAGAAGTTGCCTTCATTAATAAAAACCTTGAGCAAGAAGAGCCCTAGAGGACATGGGTCTAAATCATCAGGCCAGGTAGATGAAGAGTATAATGAGGAAGGGAATGATATGAAAACTAATGAAGAGGTTGAAGAGGAGGTAGAAACTAAGTCAGTAGAGACAGTGGCTAAAAAATAGAGGAGGTCAAAAGAGAAGGATGTAGAGGGGATTGTGGATTCTAGGCTGGAGCTCTCTACCATTCCTCTTTCCCCTATTCGTCCCCAGGACTAGGACAAGGAGAAAAAAAATGGTGAGGGAGGAGAGGTGGTTATTAAGGATAGGTGGATGGCTTAGAGAAACTTTAATGTAAGAACTTCTAAAATGGGTATAGTAAGAGAGGCAATGAACCCACTAATTTTAGAAGAAAAACAAGGTTAGCTCCAGTCAGAGGACCTCATTGATCTAGCAATGGTGGCCATAATGGATAATGCAAGGGAGACTAGCATGAATTTTCTTAATAATTCTAGGAACAACATGATTAACAATTTTAGGTCAATCAAATGGATTTACCACGAGTTGGAGGAGTTTAGAGAAAAAATAGGCTAGCTAGAACATAAAAGGAAGACACTAGATTGTGGTAATGTCAATGAACAGGGGGGTTGACTTAGTTTGGCTAAGAAGAGAATCCAAAATTTAGAAAATTACAACCATAATCTGGCAAATTAGATGATTACCATTTTGACTTCTATCAATGATAATATCTTGTCCCTTATTGGAATGCTGAAAACAAGGGGTCTTGTAGATGAAAATGAGGAAAAGGATAGAGAAAGAGCTAGGATGGAAGAGGAAGTGATGATTAACATTACCTTCAGCAACATGGAGCAGGATAGTTGAAAGAAGTAGGAATAGATGGCTAAGGAGATTAACAAATCCTATGAAGCAGTGAAAACTATGTAGAAGCTAGAGAGAAAGATAGAGGAATACCATTGGTTTTTCTTTTCCTATCTTGTGGACTGTTAGATTGCTATAGTTTTTTGTCTAGCTAGTTTGTAAGTCTGTTGTACTAGCCCTTAGGTTGGCCTTCATTTTCTAGTTGGGCTTTATCTGCTTATTATCAGCCTTGAGATTTTTGTTTATTTGTTGAACTGGCCCTTTGATTGGCCTTCTTTTTTTGGCTGGGCTTTAACTTCTTATTATCAGCCTTATGATATGTTTTAACTCTTGGGTTTTAGGATCCCTGTAAAACCTATTTTTCTTATTACAAGCATTTACTGTCAAATATTTTCAAGTAACTTACATTAGATTTGTAGCCATACCATAGTTGGTAAGCCATTTGGTTTGTGTCTTTCTTCAATTGTACTCTATTCAAGGTACGAACTGTAGTGTTGATAGCTTCCTTCTAGTATTTGAGAGAAACATTCTTTTAAATCATCAAGGTTCTTGCAAAATCCATGATAGATCTATTTTTCTTTCAGCTATACCATTCTACTATGGTGTACCGGGGGCTGATACTTTTCTTTTAATTCCTCTTTCAATGCAAAAATTATTGAGTTCATTAGATATGAATCCACCACTTCTGTCTAATCTTAAACATTTCAATCTCTTTCCAGTTTCTTTTTCTACTCTTGCTAGATACTGCTTGAATTTTTGAAAGGCTTTTGATTTTTCTTTTAGATACATTACAGTCATCATTCTAGAATAGTCATAAAAAAAAGAATGAAATTTTTTTCTCCATTGTAACTCTCTATTTCAATAGGTCCACATAGGTTTGTATGAACAATTTCTAAGACTTCTTTGGACTGATAATTTTTGCTTTTGAAACTAGTCTTTCCCATCTTACCAATTTGGCAGTTCTTGCATAGACCCATATCAGGTTTCTTTAAACTAGGAATGCCTCTTACTCTTTTATGTGTGCTTATCTTAATGAAATTATCAAAGTTTACAAGAAATCTAGCCTTTTGTGCTATAACCAACTTTCTTCTACTTGAGCAATAAAACATGAACAATCACTAAGATTAAGATAAAATAGATTACCTTTTTTTTGCTTTCTAGATCCAACCTGATTTTCTTTTCCATCTAGTAGTTTGGCCTGTCCATTCATGAATTCTACCTTGAATCCAGTTTTATCCAATCATACCACACTTAGTAGATTAAGCTTTAGTCCTTCAACCCAATAAGCTTTTTCACATACAAGTTCTTTAGTCAATGAAATACATCCTTTTCCTTTTATGTGACAAGTTTCATTGTTTCTAAATCTCACACTATCTCCATCATAATATTCCATATGCTCAAACTTTGTTTTGTCTCTAGTCATATGATGTGAACAATAACTATCAATAATCCATATATCATTTTCACTAACATGAGAGATAAGTGTCATCTTATCTCCTTCATCATTAGATTCATTTGTCACAACAATATACACCATTTTATCTTCACTATTATTAGAATCTTTAGCTATAAAACACAATTTCTTAGCTTTGTCCTTGTAGTTCTTTTAGTTTTTGGAATCCTTCTTTCCTTTATGCTTATTGCTTTTTTTTTTCATCTTTGATTTCCTTATTTGGAAACCTTGCAACAATGTGACCAATTTCTTCACAAGAAAAGTAGATCAAAGGAACTTTACCTTTGTACTTTCCTCTTCCTTTGGAATACTTCCTTGCAAGTAGGGCTTCAACAACTTCAAGATCACTATCTGGACTTTCTTTCATTTCTTCTTCTTCACTTCCTAACTAATTAGACTTTTATTTCTTACCCTTTTCTTTGAGTGAGAGTTTATCTTTAAAAGAAAACTCAATAACCTTTGATCAAGGAACATAGTTATCAAAGTTATCTAACTCAAAATTTGTCAATCTTCCAACCACAACATCCAAAGATATTTTATTATTTGGATCACATCTCATCTTTTGAATAATAGATACTCTAATTTCATAAATAGGAAGAAGAGTTCTAAGTACCTTGCTTATAATTGTTTTTTCTTCAATGTCTCCTCCAGATGCTTTGATTGCACTAACACTTGCTTTGATCATGTCCACATATTTTTCAATGCTCTCATCTTCTCTCATTTTCATTTGATCAAAATTATCTCTAAGACTTTCAACCTTAGCTCTTCTTACATTGTCATCTCCTCCATATATGTCTTTTAGCTTGATCTACATCTCATGAGCTGTTTTGTAGTCTTTAACTTCATCAAATTCAACATAACTAAGAGCAGATGCAATATCAATCATCATGATGTTATGATTCTTCTTTTCAACAATATCTTCAATTGATAATGTTCTAGTGGGAGTCTTGTATTCAGTATCAAGATATTTGCATCCTTAATCACTGATGGTAGCTGAGTATAACCTCATAAGTCCTTGCCATGTTGTAAAATTGTCTCTATTCAGCTTGGGAATCTCTCTTTTGTAAGACATCATGATCTTTAGCTTAGGTCCTTGAAACCTTCTTTGCAAACACCAAAAGCTCTGATAATAATTGTTAGAAATATAAGAAGAGTAACTAAGAGGGGAGGGGTGAATTAGTTATTACTAAAATAAATCCCAGATCCCTTAGATGTCAGTACAATAATACAATCTAAAAATTGAATACTATTGATGCTTGGTAAACATAAAATGTTGTAACTCAATAGTTACTAAATGTGCTCAGTAAATTCTTAACATACAATCTTTAGATGTTATACATGGTTACTATTGCTTTTTACATAGTTAAAAACACATAAAAAAATAGCATGAACATATTTGACACCAGGATTTAATGTGGAAACCCAATTTGGGAAAAACCACCAATTCCAACTAGTTACTGTTTTCACTCTTTTGAAGTGAGCCCTATTAGGAGCCAACCCTATTAAAGGTAAAAAAATACACTAGTAGATGTGACTCTATTAAAGGATTTAATCACCCTGTTAGCAGTGGCCTTGTTGGAGATCTTTAGACAATTTGATAGAACTACCACCTTGTTAGAGGATTTACAAATAGCTATTAAGACAATTCTATTAGGAGATTTAGATCATTGTTACAATGGCTAGAGAGTAACACTAAGATTACTTGATTTGGATGCAACTAAATTGTTGATTATAGATTTCTATTCTAGCTTGTACTTGATCCTTCCTGATTGAATATAGCTTTTCTGCTCCACAAGGATATTCTGCTTATCCTTTAAATTCTCTTCCTCTCTTCATCATAAAATCTTTATTTCATTCATCACATCTTCATACTCTTGCACACTTTGAATCCATAACTTGACCTTATACATATGTCTTTCATATTGTCATGTTGGCTCAAATACAACTTCTAATAATTAATATTCATCGCCTCAGTTAGCTAGAACCAATAGATAAATCAATTAATCTTAATATGCAAAAATAAGAAAATCCTTCATTAGCCAACCCAACTTGGTAGAAACTAACTCAAAAGTGATTTCCTATGTTAACTAATAGAAGCTTGATTAACACTGCAAGCTTGCAAAAATCCTTTGGTAATTGAGTGAGCTTGATTAGCACCGGTTCCATCCAACTTTCATTTATTAACTGAGTGAGCTTGGTTAACACTCATCTTCTTCATAATTTCCTTCGATGCCCAAGTGAACTTGGTAGACACTACCTTCTGAACTAGGCAACCACAAGAATGCTCAATAGACACAAAAAACTACCTTCACTGCCTAAGTGAGCTTGACATATACTGACTAATAATGATATGAAATTTGAGTAACATCAAAGATAATACACAATCAATCAATTGTGTTCAAGATTTGACACCAAGATTTAATGTGGAAACCCAATTTGGAAAAAACCACCAATTGTAAGTAGTTACTGATTTTCACTCCTCTAAAATGAGGCCTATTAGGAGCTAACTGTGTTAAAGGTTACAAAACACACTATTAGGTCTGACCCTGTTAGATGGTTTAGTCATCCTATTAGGAGTGGCCTTATTAAAATTCTTTTGATAATTGAATAGAAATGCCACCTTGTTAGAGGATTTACAAATAGTTGTTAAGCCAACTCTATTAAGAGATGTAGATCACTACTACAATAGTTAGAGAGTAACAATGAGATGACTTGATTCCTAATACAACTGAATTGCTAATTACAGATCTCAATTCTAGCTTGTATGCTTGATCTTTCTTGATTGAATGTATCTTTTCAACTTCACAAGGATATGTTGCTTATCCTTCTAATTCACTTTCTCTTAGCATCATTAAATCTTCAATTATCTTCCATGCATTCATCTCTCTAATTCTCAATTTGACCTTATATTTATATCTTTTGTACTATCATGTCAACTTAGAATAATTAATATTCATCTCCTCAGTTGGCTAGAACCAATAGACAATTGAATTGAACTTAATATGCCAAACAAGAAAATCCTTTATTAGCTGACCCTACTTGGTAGACAATAACTTAGAAATAATTTTTCTATGTTAACCAAGTGAACTCAATTAACACTACATATTAACAAAATTCTTTTGGTAACTAAGTAAGCTTGATTAACACCAATTCCATCCAATATTTCCTTCATTAACTAAGAGAGATTAGTTAACACTCAACTTCTGCAAACTTTTCTTTGGCACCCAAGTGAACTTGGTAGATATTGTCTTCTAAACTAGGTAAACTCTGAAATGCTTGGTAGACACAAAAAACTGTATTCAATGGCCAAGTGAGCTTGACATATAATGCCTAGTAATGATATGACATTATGTGTAACATCAAAGACAATACACAATTAATCAATTGTTCCAACATCTATATAACAAATAAAACCCTTGAATCTTCTATGCTTATACAAAATAACAGACTGAAGTAGCTACCAACATGACCTATGAATTCGATAAGCTAAGTGAGGGTAACTCTTTAATCTCTTTCATCATGAAAGGGAAAATATTTGATTTATGATTTCAATTAGCATAACCCAGGTGTGCAACAACAAAAACATGTAATCTCTAAGTTGATCATTCCTTTATCCATTGGGCATACACTAAGTTAGAACACATACATGAATACCTAAAATACTTAGTTATTTGATCTATCTTGTAAATAGACATCTATCTTCAAATGTAACTCATATTTACCACATCCTCCTATGATCCTTGTAATTTTGTCAATGCAGACCAAACAAATTACTTAGGTTCTTGACCCAACAACAAGATATACAATGACATACAACTTCAATAACAAGCTGCAACTAGACAATATGCACTTTATACATAGTCAATAGAAAACTACAAACCCACATAGAGGAGACAAATTTTAGAATGAAACTTCAAATAAAGCTTTGTATTCATTTCTTGATACCAATACATCATGTATATGCAAAACTTAGAGAATACAAAATGAATGATTGTATAACTGATGCTTAGAAGAAACTACATTATTGTTCATAATAGAGAAATTGTTGAGAAATATGGAATCATAGTTATAGAAGAAATTTCAATCAAAATGGAACTAGCAGTGTGTTCACAAAGTCATGAAAAATGTCCAAGATTGGAACCCTTATATTGAGAGAAAACGAGAGATATATAAACAAGAAAAAGACTCTTTGATCTAAAGTTTGATTCTGCCAACTATCCTGTTGAAACTCTTTCTTCTCTTGTTGTAGAATTGTCTCTTCCTCCCCTACCAACAACCAAAAATCATTAATGTTTCTTGCAAAAATCCCTAAAATATCTCTTAAAGTAATGAGGAAACCCCTATTCTGAAGGAAAATTAGTTATGCATCAAAAGTACAAGAGACTTCAATTTGATTTAGTTTGTCTTCATCTGCCCTTGCCATGAAAATCATCAACTACCTTTGCTGACAAAACATTCATTCTTGCAACTACTCTCAAAAACATTCATTTTATCCTTGATTGTTATTCAATGAATCTAATCTTATCTTAAATTGATTACAATTTGATCTTATCTGATTTGAAACAACAAATTTGCATAAATACTAAGGATGTCCCAGAAACACAAAACTGCCTATAGCTTCTACCATTGAAGAGATGTGTAAAATTTGATTGCAAAAATAAAATTTTTAGGCTCTTATGGTTCTAATGGTATATTGTTCTGCATAGTTTTTATATCTTGCCATAAAAACTTGCCATTCATTCAGACCTGCAATAAATCATTCATATATCTTGCCATTTTCTTTTATCCTCTCATGCATTCCCATGGATTCAATCTAGGGTTACAATAATAAAACCATAGCTCTGATACCACTTGTAAGGAAACTTGGCAATAAAGAATATAACTGTTTCCACATAACCCATAATAAATCTGAAATAAACACAGAATTAAAAAATCCACATGCAAGAGAATAGACAACATACCCATAAAATTGTGACACAAGATATACCCTAGGAAACCCTCATTGAGGGAAAAACCCAGCCTCCAAAAGCATCCATCATCATGTATTATTCAGCAAAAAAAACCATTTCCATACAACCATGGAAGCCTTCATGGCCATAACCACAACCGAGCAAACTATATGAACAAGCATGAATCCACACATCCCATGCTATGCTTTCAACCTTCACAAATGCTCCCTTGGCTAACCTGTCAAGCCTTGTCCCGCTTGACTCTTGCCTTTTGTCTTCTCCTTGTCACTCACTCTCTCTCTCTTTACAACAACTACCCTTGTGGCTACTTATATAGTAGCAAGTTCCACAAAACCACTAAGTGGTATTACATAAACCATGTGCTAAAACCATGTGCTACCTAACCCACTGACCCCACATTTAATATTGGGCATTTAATTCTTTTCCCCAATATTAAATAATTACATAAAATATTTTTACAATGTTACAATACAACTCATCAAGAATATTCCATGGGAATCTTTACATGTTGCACGTCCATCTAGGTACAACATTACATAATAAAAATAAAATAATAAAATAACAATATTATGCAATGTGTGCAACACCCATTATCTCAACATGAATGCATAAGTAAACTAGACTAGTGATGCAAATGAAAAGCTAAACCAGCTACAAAATGGTTAGTATGCATCTAGAAATCACCATGAAAACTACCGTCAAAGCTACTATGAAAGCTCAAACTAGCATGCAAGTTCAACTATAATGAAAGCTCAAATCTCAAACCAACATTATAACAATGCAATAATGAGAGATGCAAATGCTTGAGACAAGGCCTCTATTTATAGGCTTGAGGGAGGGATTGGTGAGGTGGCATCCATGTAGGTGCCACATAAGGTGATATGCAAGCCATGCAAGAGGTCAAAAATTCAAAGTTTGATCACAGATGTGTGAGCAAACTTGAGAAGAAGAGTGGAAGACAAGAGTGCAAAGGGGAGTGTGTAGGCATGCCTTTTCACACATGTGTGAGCACACACTTAGGCTAATGAGGGGGATTAGGAAGGAGATTAGGATGCTTAAGTGGGATTAAAGAATAAGTAGGTTTAAGAGGATGAAAATGGTGGGTGTAAGCTAGGTTTAGGGCTAGGTTTAAGATTAAATTAAATAAGATTTAATTTAATCATAAGTTTAGAAGAATTAATGGTATATGGGGATTTAAATAAATAAAATTTATTTTAGAAAGGGGAAACATGGAGGATCATGTATTAAATTAATTTAACACATTAGGGCTAGAAGTATTTAAATTAAATTTAAATACTTAGGAGAATGAACTTATTTAATTAATTAATTTAATTAAATAAATAGAAGAATGTGACCAATATAATTAATTAATTAATAGTTAATTATAATGTCATGGGCAATATTAATAAATTAATAGTCTTTAGCAATGATTTTAAGCATTTAATTTTTGCCCCTCTTTGATGTGATGTTGGAATGACATCATATCAAAGAAAATAAAATATAAGTTGCCCTAGAGAAGGTAGGAATCCTATAGGCGACGACAGAGGAGGAGGGTGCCCCCTCATGAAAATTGTGCAAAAAATAAATTTTGGTTAATTTTTGCAAAAAGGTCTTAGGAAAAGAAGGAAAAGGAAAAAAATGGAATAAATGACTACATTTACATGACTTGCGGGTAATAGGAGATGGACATAGCTTAGGGAAGGCATGGGCTCAAACAGGGCCCATGGGGGGCTTATATAAGCATCCAAGGGGCCCAAAGAGGGTCATTGTCACACCTCAAGAGTAGAGCATCCAGAGCAAACATGGACCCCATTGATCGATTTCAGCTTGATGAGTGCATTCGGGAGTACCAATGAGCCTTCGAGATGGGCCCACCGGTAAGTCATCTAGTTCTCTTTGTGGTTTTGGTAAACTAGGCTAGTTTAGGCTCATTTATTGCATAATAAATGAAGTGAAATGATGTTGGGGTGGAGAGGATAGTCTACACCCTATCATCTGCACATACGATAAAGTGGCAACTGCAACATTTGCGAAGACTATAGGATTGATCCTATCGTCTATGCAGATACCAAAAAAGGGAATGGATTCTGTAGAGATGACAGGTTTCATCCTATCATCTTCGTAGATAGAAAAGGTAGGCTAGGGAAAACAAAGATGACAGAACACATGTCGTCATCTCCATAGATGACAAAAGGTTTGTCTCTACACTGATCCATGTCTGTACTGATCAGTGTCTATGCAGATTAGCTTTTCACCAATCAACATCTACACTTATCAATGTTTGCATTGATTAGTGGCTCTCTCAATTGGGACAAATCAGTAGGGGGCAAGGGAAGATGCCCCATTCTAGGGATGACATAGACTAGAAAGATTGACTCTCTGCATGTCTATGCTGTAGGAGGACATGGTGGTTTTTAGGTCGAGGGAGCACTACCCTCTTACCATGGTGATCTAGGAGTGACTGACCAATGCAGATTGGAGACATGTGTAGTTATGCAAACTAGAGAATGTGCATGAGTGGCCAGATCTGAGGGTCCACTCAACACAACTATCAGCATTGATAGAGTGATGGCACACACCCATGAGGAGCTTCCATCTACCAATAGGGGAGGCTATAGTCACACTTCTAAATGTGTGGTGGATCCTACGAGTGCCCATCGAAAGGGCATACCTAGAGTACATATTGGAGGGGTCAGACCCATTTCTGAGGAGTTCTTTGATAGACAGTGGTAGAGACTACCAATCCAATGATTGTGGCTATCCTAGAGGAGAGATCTAGAGCAGAGATTACCGAGGCTAGCAATATATTTGGCCTTCCTCATATGACAGATGCTACCTGATCATGCAGGGCATGGGTGGCCTATTGGCTAGGCATGGGTGTTGAGAACCCTTCTATAGGAGGATGAAGAGGTCTACTGTTGGGGATAGATGATCCTAGCAGAGTTATACCATGATTTTCACATGTGTTCCTATCATACGCAGTGGACTGTAGGACCAAGATTGACACTGCTGATGGTCTGGTCATGGGAGCATATTGGAGTCACTCAGCCCATCACCCAAACGGAGACCAGGTAGCCTAGCGAGCCATTCACCTATAGATACTAGCCTCCAATTCAGTGTACAACTACAAATTTAGTGGGATTTTAGCACCACTATATCAATGAGATTACTATGTTTGAGTGGCCTCCATATGATGGGGTAGAGTGATGGGAGAAGACATTGGAAGTAGGTAGAGAGGATGACATGGAGGATCAAATCTACCTTTCGTACACATAGACTGACTGCTAGATCATTGGGTGGTCTATGCACGTCATTATGTGGTACATGCCTTCTTAGGTTCATCGACAGTTTGGGAGGACACAAGATGCGGTACCAGATTGATTCCTTTACCCTATTGTCTCTTGAGAGTACAGTCATCTATGGGGGCATGGGACCAACCTTTAGTGGGCCTGCATATCATGGGTATCCATGCCAGTAGTGCCATGGGTACATGGACAGGATAAGGGGGATGCAGGTGTGACATTGACATATGCACAGTGGTGGGTAGCCCACCAGCGAGTTAGACTCATAGTGCTTGGGGTGCCTCCACCAGTAGAGGAGCCATAGGGGAGGGGGATGGAGCATGGGATGGTGGGTAGGTAGCTATGATGCCACCGCCGGCATAGGGGGCACAAGAGGGATCAAAAGGGTGTAGACCTCAAGTGAGGAGAGGGCCAAGGCCAGTACCAGTACAGGCACTAGCATAGGCACTAAGACAGGGGCCACATGTATAGGTAATGGTATAGGTGCCAGTAGGGGGAAAAAGATAGGGGCTAGTAGAGGACCTAGATATGGTGAGGTTTGAGCGAGATAGCCACCATGTAGAGGTAGCCTAACTACAGGAGGTAGCACAGGTGTAGCAGGCATGAGAAGACATCATAGAGTAGGCCATGGAGACCATATAGGCAGAGCTATAGGTGCAGAGGGAAAGAGGAGATAGTACACAAGAGGCCTTAGTGGCCCTATAGGTGCAGTGGATGCTAGGGAGTTTGCAAGGATGGGGATCCACATAGAGGCGGAGGAGTAGGTGGAGCTAGAGAGACTCTGAGTGGAGGTAGCCGTATTACAGGCCGAGTGGGCCACACATCAGGCATAGTTGAATAGATACTGTAGGCAGAGGGACATAGCAAGATAGATGCTATAGCCTAGGGCAGTTATCACATTTATTCAGGAGGCCATCGTAGCTAGCCGAGCAGAGGCACAGGCCATACAAGAGGCAACCTATTATAGGTCACTTTATATTGAGGCCATGCCTACCAATCGACAACTCTTGGATTTTGAGAGGGGGGCCAACTCATGGATCCTGGGGGTAGAGCTAGATCATAGTAGCTCGTAGGATAGCAAAGACCTCCTTGAGGGGGGGATATAGGGTAGGCTGGGCCCTCACGGCCAGCTGCTTGATTTTGTATAGTGATCAATTTTTTTGATAAATATGTGTAGATGCAGTGAGTATTTGATGATGCATTTGTACTATATGATTCTACATGGTTTGTATATGGACTATACAAACACTATTTTTTGACATATATACATGACATGATTCAATGGCTCTATATGTGTATGGACTTATGTGATGCTATTTGATATTTCCTATGATGTATATATATGTATATGATGCTTAACATGTGGATGATGCAGGTTTTGTTGGCAATTATGAGATGTATACATTGCTTTATTTTACATGTATGGATGCACTATATATATGTGAAATGTGATTATGATGTTCATGCCCCTAGATGTGATGATTAAGATGGATGCATGTAATTAATGGAATGAACGATCAATGTAATCTAATAAAATGAAAAAAAGGAACACTAATAAACCTAAACTAAAATGGATGCAACCTAATGAAAATTAACTAATGAATGAAACCTAATGAAAGTGCAACCTAAAATGAATATCTATCCAAACTGTCACTCATAGAAACCCAACAGCATAACATAGAAGGGGGGAAATAAATAGGACCTTGTCTCAAGAACAACTTGAATGAAAACCCTAGCTACATGAAACCTAACTACATTATATCAAGAGATTCCATTTTTTTTTATATGGAGAGCACACCTTAAGTTGATTTTGCAAATGAGTTTATGCATTATATGCTATAGAAGCATAAATGACATGAATCTTTTGTGTGGACTAGACAAACCATAGAGATTTTAGAATGATAGGTGTAGTTTGCATAGTCATGATGGATCAAATGTCATATATGCCATAGAGAGGTCTGGGCACACCCAAAGTCTTTTTAAGGATCTTTGGTGGAAAGTGTGCTAACCCATTGCCCCCATTGTGCAATGCATTATCATAACCTAAAACTAACACATATGAAATAAAGCCTCAAAAAATACATCATACCACAAAAAAAAATGTGTAATAAATGAGAGCCCTTTAGTTATGACCAAAATATAGAAGATCAAGGTGCACCATAAAAGGCTTTCACTAACACAAAAAAAAAAAAAAAACCAAAAAGAGACTTCATGACCAAGTAGTCATTCAGTCCACAGTTCCTGCCAAGAACTTTAGGTCTAGAAGTGAATGTCACAATGTCACCTATAGGAAGGATTCATTCTATAATAATGTGTCAAGTCAGATGTCAATGATCATAAAATCATGTGTTTCCAGCAAGGGCTGTGAAGCAAACAAGTTTCTCAAATCATTAAGTCTCGAATGGTGATTTTGTGTAAGTCCAAGTGTGGTCACTATTGTGCAAAAGCTCAGTATGATGGGATTGGATAACCACTTGATGAAAAATTCCTTACAGACTAGAGGTCTTTCAAAAGATGGAGGTGAAGTGAAGCCTCACAGATAAGAGGTCTTTTATTGGATGCATGAAACACAAAAAGCTAGATAAGACTTTGCACAAAGGAAATGGAATGGTGGAATGAAGTGAAGTGAATCGAGCCTTATAGACAATGGATCACCCTAAATTTTTTCTTTTAAGGAACATTTTAGGCTTTTTAGGCTTTTTTAAGGAACATTTTATGAATTTTTTTTTGGATTTTTCTGATTTTTCAAATTTTTTGGATTTTTGCAGGACTATAAACACTATACAAGAACTATAAAGACTCAAGCATAGAACCACTTGAGATGCTGGATATTTATAGGCTTAGGGAGTGGATCTCCCTCTGGAGTAGCAATTTGATATGCCCTACAACCATATTTGGCTGTAATGATAAACAGACCTAGCCAATTTGCCTCAAACTTTCCTTTCTTTTCACGGTTCTAAAGGTTCCTCATATTATGTTGCAAAACTAAGTCACTCACTTCAAACTCTCATGGCTTGAATTTCTTATGATACTAAAGTTGAAGGTGATTTTGATACACGTGGAGGTGGTTCAGAGCATTAAGGCATCTCTCATCAAGGAGTTCTAGCTCTTGGAAACAAGCAACTCTATATTCTTCTCCAGACATCATATTCTTGAGAGAGATTCTGAGGGGAGGGAGCTCAATTTTGATGGGTAAGACAACCTTAGAACCATAAACAAGGAAAAATGGAGTGGCTCTTGTGGGGGTACAGATGGAGGTATGGTAGGCCCAAAGGGTGGGAGCGAGATGGAAGTGCCAATCATGACCAGTTACATCAACAATTTTCTTTAGGATTTTCAAAATGGTTTTATTAGTAGCTTTAGCTTGGCCATTGCCTTGGGGATAGTATTTGGTGGGAAATGCTGGGTGATTCCAAATTTCCTACATAGTGTGGCAACTTCCTAATTTTTGAAAGGGGTTCCATTATCAATCATGATATCTTGAGGTATGCTAAAATGACAGATAATGTAGTTCAACATGAACTTTGAAATCTATTTTTTGGTGATGTAGGTTAATGGAATACCCTCGACCCACTTTGTGAAGTACTTAGTGGCGACAATAATATACTTGTGGCTATTTGAGGAATTTGGGTATACTTGACCAACAAGATCAAATCCCTAGTAGGAAAAGGGTCATGGAGTGATGGTGGGTTGGAGGTCTTGGGTAGGAGTGTGTATCAAATCGCCATGTTGTTGACAAGGAACACATATCTTCACAAAATGATATGCATTTGCTTCCATAGTGGGCCAATAGTAACCTGTACTAAGAATCTTTTTTGCTAACATAAGGCCACTAGAGTGGACACCAAAAATCCCTTGGTGAACCTCTTCTAACATTGTTCTGGCTTCATCTGAACTAAAACATCGGAGGAGGGTTTCATCAAAATGTTTTTGGAAAAGTGTGTCACCTAGGATGGTATATCAGGTTGTACGATCGATGAAGGTTTTGCTCTGATTTGGTGTGAGGGTTATGGGAATGGTTTTGTGATGTAAATAGGAAAAGATGTTGGCATACCATGGAGACTCAGGACTGACAATCTCACACACCAACTTTGAATTAGTTTGCTCACAAGCAGGAGTAAAAAGATTCTCAACAAGAAACTCACATTTAGGACTATATTTTGGCATGGCAATCATGGAGGCAATAGTTTCCATAGTATCTGCTACTTTATTATTAGCCCTTAGTATTTGCTAAAAAATAATCTTTGTAAAGTGCTTCTTAAGATCTTCCACTATCCTACGATAGGGCAACAATTTCTTATCCTTGGTGTGGTATTCATCTGTGACTTGTTTAATGACCAATTGTGAGTCTCCAAAAATGAGAAGGTTTTTGATATTCCATTTGATAGCTTGATGTGGTCCTATGACTAAACCTTCATACTTAGCTATATTGTTTATGCAAGGGAATGAGATTTTATAAGACTTAGGAATGAGATCCCCTTGTGGTGTCACAAACAAAATTCTTGCCCTCGATCCCTTTTGTGTAAAAGATCCATCAAAAAAAAGTTTACATGATGTATTAAGGGCTATAGTCATAATTGTGTCATCTGGGAAATCTGCTACAATGGGATGGTCACCTTGAAGAGGAGTTTCAACAAGCTGATTTGCAACTAATTTCTCTTTAATGGCCTTACAATCCTTATAAACAATATTGAATCCACTTAAAATCAAGACCCATTTTGCTGCTCAACAAGTGAGGGCAGATTTTAATAGTAAATATTTGAGTGGATCTATCTTGGCAATGAGGTATGTAGTATGATTAAGTATATAATGGCGTAACTTATGTGTGCAAAAGACTATAGCCAAACATGCTCACTCAATAGTAGTGTAGTTTGACTCATAGCCAACTAGTGTTCGATTGAGGTAATATATAGCTTGCTCATTCCCATTATCATCTAATTGTGCCAAAAGTGCTCCTATGGCAACTAAAGTAGTTGAAATGTATAGAATCAATAGTTGTCCTATAACTAGAGGATTAGCCAAATATGTCTTAATTTTTTCAAATGCTTTTTGGCACAAACAATCCCATTGAAACTTGTTTCCCTTGCAAAGAAAATGCTGAAGTGGATGGACCTTATTTGATAATTGTCACACAAATCTCCTAATAGATTGTAACTTTCCTTGAAAACTACATAGTTGTTTTAATGTTGTAGGTGGAGGCATATCCATGATGACTTTCACTTTTGCAGGATCTACCTCAATACCTCTTCTTGACACAATGTAGCCTAACAATTTGCCTGATTTGACCCCAAATACACATTTCTTTGGATTAAGGCACACTTTATCTTTCTCCAACCTTTCAAAAAAGGTGGTGAGAACATCAATGTGGGACTTACGTGTCTTTGATTTTCCTAGGATGTCATCAACATAGTCTTCCATTATGACATGTAGAAGATCATGAAATATGGTGGTCATTGCGCATTGATAAGTGGTGCCAACATTTTTCAAGCCAAAAGGCATGACTTGATAACAAAAGGTTCCCCATGGGGTGGTAAGTGCTGTTTTATGTTGATCTTCTTCTGCAATTTTGATTTGATTGTAACTGGAAAAACCATCCATCAAAGACAACATCTCATGTCTGGTAGTCAAATCCATTATGATATCTATGTTAGGAAGTGGAAAATCATCCTTAGGACATGCAAGATTTAAATCTCAAAAATCTAAACAAACATAGATGCCCCTAGATGCCTTCCCTACAGGAAGAATGTTGGAGACCCACTCAGGATAATCAATAGGGCAAATGAACTTTGCCTCTAACATTTTTTGTAACTCTACTTTGACTAAAAATGCTACCTTAGGATGCATCTTACTCAACTTTTTCTTTACTAGTTTAATCTTGGGGTCTACTGTCAAAGGATGCACAACCAAATCTGTATCTAAACTCGACATATCTCTACAGGTCCATGCAAAATTAATTTTACCCTTTCTCAAGAATTCAATCATTTTTTTTTTTGCTCTCTAGGATTTAGGGTAGCAACAATATAGGTGATTTGTGGATTATCCTCTATACCCAAGTTGACTAGAATTGTGTCTTCATTCAAAATAGATGACTTTTTTGGTGGTAAAGATATGAATGGCAAGTTAGTCTCTCCCTCTTTTGGCACCTCTAAGAGGTTTTCACTAGAAGATGCGTCCTTTATTTTATCTTTTTCTTCATCCAAAAGTGCCTCGGAAGAGTTTTCACTAGAGGATGTTTATTTTATTTTATTATTTTTACTTTCTTTTTCACTTTTGCGACTAAGAGAGTTGACTTGGCTACCAAAGTAGGCTTCCTCATTGTATTAGATCTCATGTTTGTAATCTTAGAGATTCTTAAGGCCACAGAGTGCCATCACTGCTTCATCAAACTTAAGGATATTCAAAGCTAGTGGTGTATCTTGAAGGTCCCAATCTATCATGTTAGGGTTAGTGAGAGGTAGGTCAGTGGATGAAAGGTCATCTATGGTAATGGCATGGACATATTTATTTAGGTCATCCTCAATGCATTAGAAAGGCATGTTAGGATAAACCACAAACAGAAATAAAAACTACATGCAAATATAACCAATAATAGAAAATAATAGATCACATAGAAATGAACACAAGGCACCAAGATTTAATGTGGTTCACCCAATCCCTAGGCTATGTCCACCAAATAGCAAGTCTGATCTTATTACAATCCAGTGATTACAACCTGATTACAATCCGTAATCCCTTACAGCTCAATACCGCCGCAAGAACCAATTTTGCATCACAACACATGAAAAATACCCAACCC
Organism: Cupressus sempervirens; assembly: GCA_028749045.1. Classification (NCBI taxonomy): domain Eukaryota; kingdom Viridiplantae; phylum Streptophyta; class Pinopsida; order Cupressales; family Cupressaceae; genus Cupressus; species Cupressus sempervirens. Next base: position 801,030,098 of record CM053783.1, on the reverse strand, counting down.
TAAACCCTTTTATACAAGTATTAAACCACTTTAGGGTTATAACATGTCAGCCATAACTATCCATAACTTTAGTGGCAAATCTACGAATGGTGAATAGTACCAAAATGATTGGTGAATAGTACAATTTATGAAGTATGTACAATACTTTCTTGATCAGTCACCACAATCTAACAAGGCACTTTGAAGAATTCCTTCTCTTCAGTCTCAGAATCAGGTTCAACCATACAATAGTTGTCAGCAAATGATATCTTAGGTTTAATGGAGCCCAAACCACATCCTTTAGGATAGCTATTAGCTTCTAAGGGTTGTGTCATTCCATCTTCTTTAGGTCCAAGGCCGGTACCATGATATCCCATGTTTTTGATAATGTGAGGGACCTTAACATACTTATCCTTGGGGAACTCAACAAGTTCATCTTTTCCATCATAGTATAGCCAATCTAGAATATTAAATTCGATATGATCATCACTAAGTGAACCCTAATGTTCAAATGTTGTCTTGTTAATACACACAATCTCTTTATTGGCAGGAGGTGGAAATTGTGAAGGTTTTCCAAAGGAGCGAGGTGAGAGTGGTAGTTATCCAAAACACAATGCATTTCAAACTTATACTCTCCCATTCCTAAATTAGTAAAAGTAACCTTCTTCCTTGTAGTAGTGACCTTAGTATCTCTGACCTTCTCTTTTCCTTTGCTGGAATTGGAATCATCATTGGTTAATTTTGGCACTGTTGTGGAAGGTGATTATGTTATAGTGAGAGGCTTAGGTATAACTTTGGCAAACTCACTGATTGGAAAAAAATTGTTGGTGCACCTTCCAATATTTTACAAAATACAAAAGGGGTAGGATCCCCTGGGATTGTGACCTCTCTTCCTTGGTGAGGAAATTTCAAGTATTGATGATAGGTAGATGGGACAACCTTTAGTGTATGTATCCAAGGTCGACAAAGAAAAATGTTATATGTTAAATCCAAGTTTAGGACATGGCATTCAGTATTTATGATGGCTGGTCCAACCTTTAGAGGTAACATGATAACTCCTTTTGATTCTCTTTCACTTTCATGATAGGCTTTGATTGTTATCATTTTATTGGTATCTAGGAGGTCTTATAGAAGTCCCAAGAAATGAATCATCTTCAATGTACATAGATTCAAACTAGATCCATTATCTATAAGGACTCTTTTAATCTTATGTTGCTGTATAAGGACTTCAATGTGGAGCGACAAATTATGGTGTGGATCAGACCTTGGAAATCTTTATCTGTGAAGACTAGGTGTTGTTGGGTGGCAAGGTTTCCAATCATGGTGGTGAATTGGGAGGCATTAATGTTTTTAGGAACATGAGATTCTAAAAGAGCCTTCTCCAAATTTTTTTTGTGGATGGGTGATGTGGTTAGGAGCTCAAGAATGGATATTTGTGCAGGAGTCTTACCTAACTAGGATAACACATCATAGCGCAAAGTGGGCCTTTGTGAAGTGGATGGCATGACAAGCGCATGTGGCATTGATGGATTAGTGTGATTAGGAGTGGCAGCTTGCAAAGTAAGTCTTCCTTGTCGAGTGGTGGCATCACAATCAGCTGCTTGTAGGACAAGGGTATTAACATGAGTGTCTGCCTCTTCAATGCAACCACACATGGAGTTAAATCCACATATATTGTTGATTTCAATTTTACCACACAAGGAGTCAAACCCTAATATTTGGTTAGTGGAATAATCATAAGGTAATGCATTTGATTTGGAAGATTGATTTGCATTGTTTGCATTTTTGTTTCCATTGTTGTTATTGTCATTGTTGTGATCAGGAAATGGTTTTTGAAATATCTTTAGCTTAGCATTTTTAGAGGATGGTCCTCCTTCTACCTCAATTTTTCCATCATCGATAAGATTTTGGATGAAGACTTTGAGTTTTATACACTTGTTTGTGTCATGTCCTTTAATGCTATGGTATTTGCAACATTCATTTTCCCTATACCATTTTGATTTGGGTTGGTTCTCATCAAAGGGATGTGTGTTAGGAAATACTATCAAATTGTGATCCACTAATTTTTGAAATATGGCTTCCAAGGGTTCACAAAAGTTAGTGAAATTTCTATTGTGATCATAGTCACAGTTGTAGTTTTTGTTGTTGCAGGGGAAAAATTGTGTTTGATTGCGAGATTGCTGATTGTCATTGTTTGAATTGTTTTTGTTTCGGTTATGACAGTTGTTGTTGTTGCCTCCTTGAAGGTTTTTGACATTAGTGACAATATTGTGTGTGACACCTTTGTTCTTGGACCAGAATTTGGGTTTGCTATTGTTATTTGCCTCATTGTGTGAGGATGATGAATTATAATGTTTAATGGTACCTTTTTCCAAAAGTCCATTTTCGATATTCTTGCCCTTCTTGACTAAAGTGGCAAAGTCTTCAGGGCTAGCCATCTTCATGTGGAAAGGCATTTTGGGTATCAAGTTCTTGATAAATATATCCACAAGGTGGGAATCCTCAATTTTGTAGGGCATGTGATTAGCAAGATGCCTCCACAATTGTAGAAAGTTAGCAAATGTTTCACCATTTTGTTGCTTTGTGTGGTACAAATCACTCAATGAGGTATGCTGTTCAATGTTGTAAGAGCATTGTGCTATAAACTTGGTTGTCAAATCATTGAAGGAAGTAAAGGAGGCCTTAGGTAAATTCATTAACCATTCTAGTGTGGGGCCTCCAAGACTTCATGCAAAGAGTCTCTTAGGATAATCATCATTGTAGGCTACTTCTTGGCATAGAATGGAAAATTCCTTGAGATCTGTGACGGGGCATGTCTCTCCCATATACTTATCAAATTTAAGAATTTCAAAATTGGGTGGAAATGGTACCATATTGATAGATTTATCAAATGGAAAAGGACAATTTTCCTCAAAAGAGAAATCCTTCACCCCTTTGTTGTTCATGTTAAGGACCAAATTTCACAATTCTTGAAATTGTTAAGCCAAATCTTGATTAGGTTGCACTTTTGATTGTTGGGAGTTCACAAATCCACCTCCTAAGTTGTAGGGAGTCCCAAATGTAGTGTGAGGGGGTGGAAGTACTCCACTTTGGCTGATGTATTGATATGTAATTGTTGGAACTTGCACAAATGTCTTTATCATACTTGTTGGTATTTGCAAATAAGATGAGTGCATTGGTTGTGTCAGAATTGCCATTGGTTGAGTAGGCACTTGCCAAACATTTAAGCATCCCATAGTGGTACCTGTCAAGGTGGATTGTTGAATGCTAGCATGTGTGGTAGCATTGGGCATAACACTAATGATTTGTTGAATATGTTCTGCACTCAATTGAAATGTTGATTGTGTGGAAGTGCTGGATGTAGGCACAACACTAGTTGCCACCATGGTTTCCTTCCCTTTGCTAGAAGTTGGAGCTGCATTTGAAGTGGGCAATATAGGAGCACAACCTTTTGTATTTTGTCTAAACAAGGTGCTCTGATCAAAGCTTGGGGGATCATTGACACCATCTTTGACCAAATTTAAGAATATCTTAGTTTTGTTTTCCCTAATGAATTTTTTCATCATTTCCAAATTGTATGGATCTACAAGGAATGTCCTAACATCACTAGGTCCATCGTTGGGGTCAATAAGATCTTCATCTTGGTATACTTCTTCATCATTACCCCCAAAGTTGTGTTATGAAAGGGATCTTCTGGTTCCTACGTAGATGTCGAGTTAGGAATACCAAGGTTTGAACTAGAGGGAATTGTGCTCCCTAATAAAGTTGTGTATGGAGGAAATGGATTATCCATCTTTGATTGTCTTAATGATTCCCACAAATGTGACATGGGATTAAATGTGAACCTTCCTAATCGTGTGTGTACCATGCAATAGTGACCAACTAATGGGTGAAAGATTATGGAAGAAAAAGAAAATGAGGATGAGAGCTATTAACCTTATGTGATTAAAAGGTCAACTAGCCAAGTGTGGACAAAAGACCATGGTTTAGCAAACAAAGTTTGGTTAGAGGATAATGGTATCTTTCTCCTACCAAAGATAGTCAAGTGATCTTTAGCCAAGAGAGGACACCAAATTGATTACTCAGTATTTGGAGATGGACTTGTGATCCCAAATAAGTAAGTGTAATTAGGATAAATGTTTGCCTATGGATGAAAGGTCTAGCATCGCAATTTCAAACGATGTTTTAAAGGTTCAAGCTCTCTAGAAGAAGATTTGAAAATGGAAGACTAGGAGTTTGGAAAATGGAGGTAGATATAGAAAATGGAAGATATTATGGTAATTTATGTGGTTAAATCAATCCTCATTCACTAGAAATAAAAACCTTGGGTTCACTCTTGGGAAGGCAGACCAATTTTGAGTTTTTCCATTGTATTCAATTATATCATAATAGTCTTTTCTAGCTTCTTCCTTATGAATGTTTTTGATAGCGTATCAAAATTGTTTATCACCGTGTGCTAGGTTCTTCCTTTCCTTGTAGATGGGTGGTTTAGATAATTTCACTTTCTTATGCTTGACTTGGTTGACTTTATTGGTCATGGCAGGAATAAAACAAGACCCAAATTTCAAGTACCCAAAAACTTTGCAACAAGACTTAACTAAACTCAACCACTATCAATGTAAGACTGCTAAAAATAACTATGAGTCAAGAAGACCTTACTTACCAATGTTTCACTTAATGAAAGGTTACCTCACAATTTCACTCATCTTAGAACTTGTTTGATGTTTGGCTTAGGTTTTGAATGTTTGAACAAGCATGCTAAACATGCCAACAATCTTAATAAGGCTGTCACTAGGATGAACATGACGTATCTAAGGGGTGTCCTTGATATACACAAGGTACGTGAGGCCCAAATTTGTAGATGAAAAAAATACTGCCACATAGCTGGGGGAAGACAGTAACTTAAATCTCCTCCTTCACTTCCCAAAGGTATAAAGTTCTTTGGGGCTTAGCCAAGAGTGACAATATTATGCTTCCAAGAGAGGTGTGTTTCGATTCACCTCCCACTATTTATACTCTACCAGAACACTGGAGTTGAGGTCATCCAAAGGGGTGATGAAATCCCTAAGCAAGCCTCCTAAAAAAAAGAAAAAGAAAACCACTTATTTCTGGTGCACCTAAGATCACCTGAAGGCACGAGGGGAGGGAATATGTAAACAGTCTTAGGGTTTAAAAGATAATTGTTCTTTCCTAATGAAGCTTTAAGTTTTATATCAACTTGAAGACACTCATGATTAAAACATGCAAGGTTCTTTCCAACTTCAAATGGTGCCAATGTAAATAAAAAACGTGGATTTGTCAACAAGAAAGTAAAGCCAATGTGCATAAATAAAATGCTGAAAATGAAAGATGCTGAAAATAAAAGTCAATTTCCTTTATGGCATTCAAGAGTGTGTGACTTCATTTTAAGCACCAAACCCAAATGTGTTCTAGCCTAGGCATACATGTCAATTGTCCCTTAATGCATTCAATATAGTGTGAGTTCTTTTTATGCACCAAATCTAAATGTTGTTTCTACCCTAAGCATTCATGTCAATTTTAAGCACCAAGTCCAAATGTTATCTACCCTAACATTCATGTCAATTTTAAGCACCAATTCCAAATACCCTAACATTCATGTCAATTTTAAGCAAAGTCTAAATGTTTACTATGCTAACATTCATCCATTCAAATGAAAGTGATTAAAGCATACAAGTTCATTAACTTCTGAGTCTAAGTGATAAAAATCACTTTAAATTCTCTTAGTGATGAAAATCACTATTGGTTTTATTTTTTAAGTTTTCAAAGTTAACTCTCTACATGAAAAATCATTAGTAAAAATCTACAAGTCACCAGTTAGCAAAAATAATTTAAAAACTTGGGCAACTCTATCTATAGGTGCAGATGACAAAATGTAGGCGCAGATGCTGAAACTCGAAGATGAAAAACTACAGAGACGTTGAAAATTGTAGACAAAAAACCTCATAGACAACAGAGAAAAATTTAGTACATTTTGTGGTGACATGGCACTATGTTAGACATAGATGGAAATGTAAAATGCAGAGACATTGAAATTTGTAGATGACAACCTAGGAGCCGTACAACACACAGATGACAGAAAAATATTCATAGACGACAAAGGAAAATTTGTAGATGATAATGTGAAAATCTAGACAATAGAATGTTCTCCTACATAGATGCTAAAGTAAGATTTTTGTGGCAAAAGTGAGTTTTTAAGCTGCGACAGAGACACTAGAAAGTAGAGGTGCTGATCTGTGTAGATGACTATCGCAGACGACATTGCGACCCATGGAGATGACAATGCGAGGATTTCTACAGCTGAACAAGGCTTGTTTATGGATTTTTGAGGTGAAATCAAGGACAGTCCCATCGGGCATGCCAAAATGTGTGCTAGAAGAAGTGACCTATTGCAAGCATGAATAAACAAGAAAACATTAGTTCAAATCAAAACATAGAACAAGTACTCGTCAAAATGAAAGAAACCTTAACTAATGCTTGCTTGAGTTTTGCAACTCAAAGAAGCCAACAAATCAAGCCCTCAAGCCACCTCTATAGTTCAACAAAGGTACCCATGAGAGGCCTTGTTGGTGTGTTAAGATGTGGGGTATGTTTGGTGTGCTCTCTCAAACACAACAATGTAGTGAATCTCTTGAATGTGGATGTGCAAATGTGAGTGATGATGAAATATGAACCTAAGCTACATGAGATGAACACCTCAAGAAATGGCTATGGTGAAAGCCATACTTGAAGGCATTCAAGGATGAAAATGAAATGCAACCAAGAAAACTAAGTATGTAAGCTACACTAACATGTAAATGCAAAGGAAATGTGAATACATAAGTAAACTAGACTAGTGATGCAAATGAAAAGCTAAACTAGCTACCAAATGGTTAGTATGCAATAGAAAGCACTATGAAAACTACCATGAAATCTACTATGAAAGCTCAAACTAGCATGCAAGTTCAACTATAATGAAAGCTCAAATCTCAAACCAACATTATAATAATACAATAATGAGAGATGTAAGTGCTTGAGACAAGGCCTCTATTTATAGGCTTGAGGGAGGGCTTGGTGAGATGGCAATCATGTAGGTGCCACATAAGGTGACATAAAAGCCATGCAAGTGGTCAAAAATTCAAAGTTTTCTCACACATGTGCGAGAAAACTTGAGAAGAAGAGTGGGAGACAAGAGTGCAAAGGGGAGTGTGTAGGCATGCATTCTCAGATGTGTGAACACACACTTAGGCTAATGAGGGGGATTAGGAAGGATATTATGATTCTTAAGTGGGATTAAAGAAGAATTAGGCTTAAGAGGATGAAAATGGTGGGTATAGGCTAGGTTTAAGGCTAGGCTTAAGATTAAATTAAATAGGATTTAATTTAATCATAGGTTTAGAAGAATTAATGGGATATGGGGATTTAAATAAATAAAATTTATTTTAAAAAGGGGAAACATGGAGGATCATGTATTAAATTAATTTAACACATTAGGGCTAAGAGTATTTAAATTAAATTTAACTACTTAGGAGAATGAACTTATTTATTTAATTAATTTAATTAAATAAGTAGAAGAATATGACCAATATAATTAATTAATTAATAATTAATTTCAATGTCACGGACAATATTAATAAATTAATATAGTCTTTAGGGATGATTTTAAGTGTCTACACATATATTAACTACAATACTTGTTGCATCTTTGTGGAATACTAATAGAAAGGTACATTCTCTACAAAGCTTGGAATTGTATCAACCACTACACAAGATATGCACTAGATCTATATCACACGTGTCGATGCTAAAAAATCATGCTATAGACAACTAAGTTGTTATTTCACTAAGGAGATGAAATAGAGGCAATTCCAAACTATTTTAAAACAATGTCTCAAAATAATGGATCAAGACAATATAGTTTGCTAAAGCAATGAAAATGAGTTTTCTATTCTTAGCACATAGCCAATTTCTGGTATGCTGTTACATTATCTATTATTTGTAGGGTTATGTCATGCCCACATTTTTTATACCAAAAAATTACTTAAATTTAATAAATAAAAGACAAGATTTAGATTCAATGTTTTAGATTTGTAGTAGATATTTTGATAACACGATCTTGAGCATTAGGCAGTTGTTTCTAATAAAATAACTTACAAATTTAACATCCAAAACAATTTCTCTATTAGCAAATGCTTACAAACCATACCATAAATAGCATCAGCTTTCAAGAAAATATTTACAACTTCTCAAATAACATTAGCATCATTTCTATAATTTTTACTCACAAACTTCTTTCATACACAATTTAGATCTATTAACAAAAGCTTTAAGACCTAAATTTCATTCATATTTATTTGCAATATTACAACAATAATTATCAAAACCTTTGACACAAGTGCCCTTTTCCACCCTACCATAATGGCCCATGAGGCCACTTGTGCCCTAGCCATACCCTTGGGCAAGAGAACTCATTTCAACTAAGAGATCATGGTTGCAATCCTAAGAATTCTTTCTCTATCACATTATGAAACAATCCTTCTACACATTATTTCATCATGATTAATAAGAACTACTCTAGATGCATATAAGATACTTATCTTTTCAAGAGCTCTCCCTTTAGATAGATCTTCATCTTCAACCAAGAGCTATTCCTCCTCTTCCTCTCCATATTTCTGCCATTCTCCCTTCCCTCTCCTTCTCTCCTACCATTCCCAAAAAAAAAGAATCCCTCATCTATCTTCCTACCTTCTTTTTAAAACCCTAACTATCACTTTCTATCCCCATTATTTTAATGAGGGCACAAGGCTCTATGTCCTCCATTGTCTCCCACTTACCATTTTCACCACCTTTGAAGTGGGGCCATTTTGAGGTTCATAATGGAAGTTTTAACCATGATTTGACCTTCAACTAACCCCAAACCCTAGGTAGTATAAGTGGGTTAGGTTATTTTAACCCAAAATGAACTCTAGGATCTATTTTATCCCCTCTAAAGTCCAACTTTAGTTCATATCCAATTTTACCAGAAGTTTGCATCGAGGTCAACTTTGATTGTTGTACAAGAGTTGACATAGTTTTCTCGAAGGTCTTCATAATCATCCAATTATCATAAGAAATATTGAAGGCCTTCATAATCATCTGCTACACAAATTCAAATTTAACATCAGTAACTCAAACATATAAATATAAGACTGTAAACATTAATACATATCCTTGAATTAACCATAGATCAATCCATTAGATCAATATCATATTCCAACATCATTTTCTTCATATTCATATGAAATTCATTTACAAATAAGTATCATTCTTTCTACTTTAACTGCTATAATTACAAACTTTTCAAGAATAATAACCACATTAATAATTCATAGCATATGTATCAAAATACCTTACATACATTAACCAAGTTCTAACAATTGAGTCTAAGTCTAGAATGATATGAGGTATTACATACTCCCCCCCTTGTCCTTGACTTCTTTCTAGAAGTCACCAATGTTTATGACATCATTCCTATCTTTAGATTATTATTCACATCAATGATACTTTCTTTTAAATTGATTGGTAATTTCTTACACATTTATAAATTCATCATGCATAAGTACTTACTCTCACTAATTATAGGATTCAACTCATAACATCTATTAGAATAAATAAATTAATGAGTATCACCAATATTCACTATGTTATCTACATTCAAATCATTTCTATACTTTATTTTAAACTAAAAATGATACATAATTCAATTCAACAAAATAATCACATATCATGGAAAGATTTATAGACAATCACATAGAGATCATGTTATTGCGATAGTCATGTAATGTTTTCTAATGACAAAATAAATATGATTTTTTTTCTAAGCCAAACAAATTATATTGAAATCAAAATAATGGTCTTTTTTTTCAAGTTCTTACATGGACAAGACCTTACATTCCCCCCTACTATTCTTTGACTTCCTCCTAGAAGTTAGCAATGTTTTATGTATTTTTCTTTATCTATCAAATCCTTCTTATGTAAGTGATCTTTCCAACATTTATCAATTTATAATTGTATGAGCATACATAAAACATGATATATTAAAAAAAATTGAAACACTCAATTAGGGAAACAAGGCTCAAACAAGTTACACTCAAGCACCAACAAAGCATACAACATATCATAACAACACTTAAAACTACCTTCTAAGGCTTAACACAATGATTCACCATTGGAATCATGAAACAATGGGTGAAGGTGGGCTCTCCAAAGAGGAGAATCTCTCAACTTCAATGTTAAGCCCAACTAAACCCTTCACCCAAGGCATCTCTTCCCTACCTGATGCAGGAGCATCCAGAGGTATAAGGGCAATCCTGTGTCACCCAAAAAATGTAGTTAGACTTAGTTTCTGTTTCATGTGTTTTCATTTTTGGATACCCATTTGGGTCAAATAAAGGTTCCAACTCTCACAGTTTCACTATCAGTGTTCTAGGTTAGAGTATTTAAACACCTTGGGATATGTGTAAATGCCAAAAAAATAGGAGTATGTAATTGATCCATAATTTTGGTAAATTAGAGGGTGTAAATTGGCTAGATGAATGTAATTGTAATTTAGAGCATTCCAAAAAAAGAATTAGGTCAAAAGGCCCCACGGTTTGAAAGTTATCACAATTTTTTAATTTCTAGAGACCTCCTAAGAATGCTTCAAAGTCAAGTTAGGGGCATTAAATGATCTCAAATAGGGCCAAAAAATGGGGGATGAGCAAAGCTAGTCCATAGGGATATAGAGCGCTTCAAGAGCTTTTTGAAAATGTAAACGGTTTGTCAATTGGAGCTACGGTTCAAAAGTTATGCCTCCCGAAAGTTCGGTTACCATTTCTGGAATCTTCTAATTTTGCATTAACTTCTAAAGTGACTTCTGGAGCCTTCTATTTGGTCAGTGGATGCAAACTAGCACTTTCTAGAATGTATTCTTAATCTTTAACCCTTCGGGGTCTATTTAAGAATATTTTTGGCATTGTAAAAGGCAGTTCGGAGTGGAGTTTGAGAGAAGGTACCGAGAGAAGAATTTATCTCTAGATTTATGCTATTGTAAGCCCATAGGGTATGTTTTGGAGTCTATTTCTCTGCACTAAGTGTACTAGCATATTTTCAAAGTTAATAAAATTTTCCCTTTCTTGTTGTGTCCATTTTATGCTTGGGTTGTGTCCCCATCACTACCAAGGGTGAGTGGAACCTTCACACCCATTGACATCCATACACAAAAAAATAAAAATAAAATCCATGAAATAAAGAAAGGTAGAAAATATTTATTTATTTACTGCACTACTAATTTCTTCTTATAATTGTAAAATAACTCACATCATCCACATGTAAAATTTCACTATTAATTTTTTGGACCCAACAATATAAATACACCAACACATATACTTTCATTCATTGGGACTTCTACCACATAATTTGAAAAGTAATTATTTCTTTATCTACAAAAATACTAGATATGCACCCTATACACTCATACACAAGCCACATCACTAAGATAAACACATCTCAAGGTTCATGAATGTTCATAGAGGTAAATGTTAATCTCATTTGGGTTTGAAGTGCATTGTACCATATAACTATCTAAAATCCATATACATAACCATAGTCCATAATCCATAGTCCAAAATCAATAATTTGTGATCCAAGCCTCACTTGGTGGCTTGATGGTAAACGGACCCATCACACAAAGAGGTCATCCATACAAAACCACGTGTTATATCCCTTGTTTATGTAAGGTGGTTAGCCTCCAAGGAAAACACACCACACATGTAGGAAGGTAGTGGATAATAGTTGCGTAACAGCCTCACATAACCCTATCCTCAAGGGTTCCCTGTGTCTGCTTCCTCGTATACATTGATCAAGTTTGTCTCACCGTCCTTGATGAGGAATCACATTACAACACAAGACCAACATCCAAAAACACCAAAGAAACTAGTCTAGCCACATAAAGTTTTCCAATCAAAGAAGCTAAATCATATATTTCAACAACAATAAAATAAGAAATTTTCAATGTATTACAACAATAAGGTAAGTGAAAAAAAAAAAAAAAAATGAAGATCAAGTTTGTGGCTAGAATTTCAAAGACAAAGTAAATAAACTTGTTGGTCTACACAATAAAATAAATCATAAAGTGCACATTACATCACTATGTGACTATATCTAGCCACCTCATGAGGAAGGAGGGAACAATGTTTGGCTAGCACAGTAGCCCTTCATGTGGGCACTCTAGGTGCACTAACCGCATGGCATGGTGTGTTCACCTCAAAAACATCTTGCATCGAGTGGTACAAACTAAGAACGTCGACTCACTCGACATGACCATACACCAAGTGGATAACACACACTTTGGTCGTATGTTGCATGGCAGTGTTCCCCACGAAGAAGGCACGTGCAGGACACACCTCACACAGCAATCTCATGTAAGCATTGCCGTAGCTAGAGGTATACATGGCTAGGGTCCACCCATATGCACTTCTACGTATACATGATCGAGCATCCATGGGCATCCTTCCACAAGAATACAAGCATCACCCATATGATCTAGATCAAGTGGGAATCTAAACCATACAAAAATAATAGTGCCTTAATGTAACTATGTCTGTGACATCGTGTTCTCGAGCTCAGCTCACTACCATTAGCAACATGACATCATTACCCATTGCATCATGTTAGAATAGGTGCGGGAATGGTATCTATCACAACATGGGAAATCCTTCCTCCACATGTTGGATCTCATAGGGAAATATATACAAATCTATCTAAGAAATCTCAGTCTGAGTACTGGTATTTTGTTTAAAATTGTGGGAATTGGTAACAATATTGTCATTTTTGAACATCTTTTCTGGTGGTACTTAGTAGGGTTACATACAAGCAAGCAACACATACAAGGTATGACTTGCACATACTTATGTACAAACATAATTTACAAGAATTTTTTTTAAAAAAAAATTCTCCATGGCACACATGACAATTACTGGTTTTACACAACACTTTACACAAAAAGAAACATTGGTTTAATCACATGGATGAAGGAACACAAGATGACATGATTCATAGCTTCACATGGATTATTGACATCTATTTATGGAAAAAGTGACATCTTTTATTGCTTCATGGACCAAAAGCTTGCATTTACTTAACCACATACAATATCAACATTAACCATTATGCTCAACTAATCTTCCCTAGATGAGGACATCAAGCATTATCTATAGCCACATAAGATATTCCCACATCATAAAAATCTTATCTGCACAAGAACATATTAGCCAATGTACATTGTTGCATGATTTCATTTTCCACTGGATCTCTACTCTACTCTTTATTCCAGCTATTATTGAAAAAAAATACCTCACATTGTCATACAAGTTATCCAAATGCATATAATTTTTTTATCTTTTACATCTTAAATTTAAGCAAGGAGCAACTATTGAGAACTTACATAGTTAACATCTTCAATCAATAATATAATATTCTACACATAAATATTCAATTATTGAATACAACCCTTAATAGGGAGAATACAAAAAATTCACCAAATAACATGATATATCACTAATTAAACTTTGAGAGTGAAAATGATATATAACTTCTATCCTAATTCATGTCCTTATTATCCTCATACTAAGACCTTACTGAAGGTTTTAAGTACATTTAGTCATCTAATTCCTATGAGAAGTTTCTTAATACATCCTTCAAAATTTAAAACTATGAATGACTATAAAAATGATGTTGGTTTTCTATAGTCTCGATCCTTTGGTCTAGTACCCTCTTATATCTATCACAAACAAACATCATAAAGCTTTATTTATCTTCCAATTGTACCAATACTAATTTAATTATACTCCTTGAAATTATGTTTCTTTATAAAACATGAAAAGTTGAATTTTCTCTCATAGTTTAGACTTTAGCATTTCAATAGAGTTCTCATGTTATCCACTAATTTTGATGATCTTGTACGTTAAATGTGGAATCTTATATTCCATATTTTCTTGAATATACCACTATTATATTTAATCTACCCTTTAATTGCATAAGAGTATTCTTAAAACATTAATCCCAAGTTTTTATTTCAAATTCCTTTTTTTGGTAAACTTCATTCTTAACTAATTATATGACATTCAATATCTTAAAATTCAAAACACCCAAATAGTCAAAACAATTACTTAAACTTGAACATCTAGTGTCTTCACTTCCAACTACTACTTAATATAGAATTTTATTTATTTTTATTTAATTACCAATGTTTATTGAGTTTAATTTCACATTCGAAAGTAGATGATAAATCAATAGATAATATTGTTGAAAGAAATGAAAAAATATTTGCATTTGCAAAATATGAGCTTTATTGCTTTAACATCAATATGAGATGCCATTAGGTACAAAATTATTGCCCCCCCTAAAAATTCTAAATCATTCATTGTTCCCTCTCTAATATAAGAATGGAGTAGGTTGATTACTAATAGTATTATCTCTTCAACCATTAATTCAAATGTTCTATGCATTATCAATACAATGTCTTTTAAACCTGTAAAAATTGAGTGACAAAATAACAACTATTATTATTTAACCAGATAATAGAATGAATGAATGCTCAAAATAATTAAGTTACCAATGCATATGTATGTATGAAAATATAACTTATACTTGAGTTACCGTTTATGCAAGCTTCTATGCAAGGTCGCTTTATAAAATTTCCTTATTGGTAGCTCCCGTTTACTTTGTTTTACAACATAGCAATAAATTTTCATTTATTGATCTTAGACTAACTTTAATAAGGTGAAATAATATTTTTTATCCCCAATGCTATTTTTATTTTATTTTAAGACACATGGTGGATTGAGACATATGAGAGCATGAGATGAAACAATTTAAGAATGAAGTACATATTATATATATATTTTTTCTCTATTGATATAATACTTTTGCTTTTAGTAATTGCTAGTGGGGCTAGGTTTCCATCTTGGCTTATCTTTCACATTTCAAGTGTTTTATGGTATTGCATGAAGAATAATTGTACAATAACTTGTTAATGTCACTGTTAACTATAAGATGGAAGACGAATATACAAGGTCAAAATAGGTAAGGTTATCATAACATCCATGTTATCCTAGTATAATCTTCCTACTATGCACTAATCAAAGTCTAAAGAACATTACTGTGAGGACTATATTTGCAGCAATTCTATTGACCTACTAGAAGAATTAAATGAATTCTCATAAAAGAAAAACTAACTTGTTCAAAATTCCAATTATACATAATCTTCTTATCTAAAACCCTTTGTAAAATCATCTCTAAAGTTAAGAAATTTAAGTAATAGTCTTTATAATATTTTCTACCCATATTAGGATATCTATAAGACTATGTAATTCACCATCATCATGCAATTTTCAAAAGGTAAGAAGATAATATCTCTTCCTTTGTTTAAATGCAATATAAAGTTATATTAATATTTCATCTAAATTATATCTATTGTCTTTAACATCCTTCACAATAGCAATCTTATAGATATTAGATTGGATTTGGTGGTAAATCTAATGTCTATCTAGAATGCCATAGAGGGAAAAATTTAACATTATTAATACCTCAAGCATTTTGGTAAAACTCATATCATGCAAAACCACTTTTTAAAAAGAATTATTATTATTAATATAAAAATTAACTTTTTTAGTTATTTCTTACATACTGAAATCAACTCAAAATAACCCAATTCCTATAGAATCACTATAAGTCAAAATTCATTTTATACTTTATTATTATTATTATAAAATTTTAATTCCTCAGATTTGTGTTATTGAAATTAACAATACATCCCTTTTCTTATGCTAGTAAATCACTAATGGAAATAATTTTAACTACAATTTAAAAATAAAATATTTTCAAAAGAAATAATCTTACTTAGTTAAAATATCTACTAAAACAAGAATAAGTGATGGGAATTGGGTTTGAACACATAACCTCTTACCTACTAACATTTTCCCAATCCATCTAACCAACTTTCCCTCTTTAACTTCATGCCTTTAAATGCAAATATTGTTGATAGCGAGTCCCATTCCAAATTGGGTCAAAGAGTCAACTTGGACTTTCCCTCAAAAAGGGTGACCCAAAGTTAATTTGAATTAACTCACGGGTAAGAGGGTTAGCCCTAACCCTAATTTGAATTAGGGTTTTTGACCAAACATAAAGTAGTTGTTTGTCATTTCATTTGGGTTTCTTGCCCACTTTTCTTCATGGGTTCCCAAACCCTATAGTTTTTTTTGTTTCTCCATTTCATGCTTGCTATTCTAGATTTTGTTGCAGGTTGGAAGTGAAGCTTTGATGAAGGATTCATGGTGTGTATGTGCTTCATGCATATTTACACATGTGTTGGTAGTGTATATATGAATACAATATATACATCCATTAGGGTCAAAGATTTGAGCAGACATTCTCTATTTTCCCTAATCTGGGCATGTGATTACATGAAGAATCAATCTCTATTTCTTTTTTGTTGTTTGGAAGCCTAGACTCATTGGCATATGCTAGGGAAGTTTGCATATATGTATGAGGGTGGGGCTTACTATAGATCACAACCATGCATTTTCTACTGTTGTTATTTTTTTTCCCAACACCGTGTCTTGTGATGGGTGGAAGCATTTTGTTGGGGCCACAAGTTCCTCTCTTTTTATTGTATTTTTATTAATGCATAGGTTTACAAGGATGGAGATTTTAAGTTGAAGGTCGATTCTTCTCGCCATTCTTCCCATTTATTATAGATTTTGAATGGAAGACCATTTATTTATTAAGCTTTGGTTTAGATGATTATCTAAAGGTGGAACGCCTTCAAATGAATTAGATTTTCTTATTATTTTATTTTTTTCTTCCTCTTAGTTAATGACAACCATTATTTCAAAACCCTCTAGTCCAAGGAGAGGCATCAATAGCAAAGGTGGGGGAGGTTTGTGCTTTCTCCTCCCTTCCATGTTGTATGAAAAGGGAACATGAGGAACGATTGATCATTGCCCCCTTTTTCCTATTTTCTTTTTCACCTCCCTTCCCTATCGTAGCAGAGAGTGAGTGTGGGGTAGTTAGGTCACTACCCATTCCTTCCTCCATTACCTCTCATAATAGAGAGGAAGTGCGAGAACCAAGGTAGTCACTCACCTCAATCCACATGCACAAGTGAGAGGGGATCAGGATAGGGTTCTAGCATACCCCTACTTCTTCAATTTTTTGTAAATTATTTTTTTTTGGCTATGGCTAGAGAAAATGTCGACCATAATCTAAGTATAGATTTTGGGAATGGAATGCGAGATACCCACCATTCCAAAAATGTATCCTATTTTTATTATTATGTTAAACTAACTAAATTTATATTTGCATTTTGAGGTTAATATGTCTTTCATTTCTTTAGAACAACTTAGAGCATTTGTAAGTTCACTTGTTCTCCAACCTTTATTCTAGAGCAACAATATATGCTTATACTTTTTTTTCATCCCTTCATCCTTCCATAACACCTAGAATGTTAAAGAAAACTTAGGTATCTTATAGATTATTTATGAGAATGTGTTATTCATTTTCAACAATGTATATTATCTCTTTTCTTTTGCAGATTCATGAAGGTATATAGAATGTTATTAAGATTGGGTAGGAATATCTTTTTTTCTAAAATCTTATTTATTATATAAATAAGCAATGTATTTTTTTTATGAAGTTTTAAATCTTAGATTAAATTATAGGGAATCACTTATATTTTTCACAACCAGAAAAATAAGTGACATGAATATTTTCCAAAATTAGAAAAATTAAGTATCTCAATTTTTTTTTTGAATCAGAAAAAGAAGAGATCTAACAACTAATAACAACTTTATACACTACTTATGTTAAACTTTAAGTAAGGTTGTAAATCAGTGTTACTTTGAAAAGCTTTTTGCACCTTGGGACCAAACAATCTAGATTACTATTCTTTTTTATTGTTGAAAATTAAAGAAATCTATCCTTAGAATTTTACATATTATGGATAGATATCTAATGTCTAGTAGACTAGATTTCCAATCTACATGACACTTCAAGAAAATCAACAAATCAATTTCTTGTAAATGAATGTTACAAGTTATAGATTTACAAATATGGGTTTCCTTCCTTTTTATTTATAGAACAAAACCAAAAATGTAATGAGCCTAGGTCCTATTGTTGGAAACCTCGCCTTGATACAAAAATGTCATGCCCACTTTTTTTCTACCAAAAACTTACTTAAATTTAATAAATAAAAGACAAGATTTGGATTCAATGTTTCAGATTTATAGTAGATATTTTGATAACATGATCTTGAGCATTAGCCAATTGTTTCTAATGAAATAACTTACAAATTTAACATCAAAAACAATTTATCTATTAGCAAAAGCTTAACAAATTGTACCATAAATAACATCAGATTTTAAGAAAAGATTTACAACTTCTCAAATAACATTAGCATCATTTCTATAATTTTTATCACAAACTTCTTTCATACATAATTTAGATCTATTAACAAAAGCTTTGAGACCTAAATTTCATTCATATTTATTTGCAAGATTACAACAATTTCAAAACCATTCACACAAGTGCCCTTTTCCACCCTACCATAATGGCATCACGAGGCCACATGTGCCCTAGCCATACCTCATGGCAAGAGAACTCATTTCAACCAAGAGATCATCATTGAAATCCTAAGAATTCTCTCTCTTTATCAAATTATGAAACAATCCTTCTAGACATTATTTCATCATGATCAATAAGAACTACTCTAGATGCATATAAGATACTTATCTTTTCAAGAACTCTCCCTTTAGATAGATCTTCATCTTCAACCAAGAGCCATTCCTCCTCTTCCTCTCCATATTTCTACCATTCTCCCTTCCCTCTCCTTCTCTCCTACCATTCCCAAAAAAAAAGAATCCCCCCATCTATCTTCCTACCTTCTTCTTAAAACCCTAACTATCACTTTCTATCCCCATTATTTTAATGAGGGCACAAGGCTCTATGTCCTCCATTGTCTCCCACTTACCATTTTTGCCACCTTTGAAGTGGGCCCATTTTGAGGTGTCATAATGGAAGTTTTAACCATGATTTGACCTTAAACTAACCCACAACACTAGGTAGTATAAGTGGGTTAGGTTATTTAAACCCAAAATGCACTCTAGGATCCATTTTAACCCCTCTAAAGTCCAACTTTAGTTCATATCCGATTTTACAAGAAGTTTGCATTGAGGTCGACTTTTATTATTGTACAAGAGTTGGCATATTTTTCTTGAAGGTCTTCATAATCATCAAATTTTTATAAGAAATATTGAAGGCCTTCATAATCATCTGCTACACAAATTAGAATTTAACATCAGTGACTCAAATATATAAATATAAGATTGCAAACATTAATACATTTCCTTGAATTAACCATAGATCAACCCATTAGATCAATATCATATTCCGACATTATTTTTTTTAGACTCATATAAAATTCATTTACAAATAAGTGTCATTCTTTCTACTTTAACTGCTCTACTTACAAACTTTTCAAGAATAATAACCACATTAATAATTCATAGCATATGTATCAAAACACCTTATATACATTAATCAAGTTCTTACAATTGAGTCTAAGTCTAGAATGATATGGGGTATTACATAGAGTCTAGTGTTGAAAACTTGGCTTTGATACCAAAATGTCATGCCCACTTTTTTTCTACCAAAAACTTAAACTTAATAAATAAAAGACAAGATTTAGATTCAATATTTCGGATCTGTAGTAGATATTTTGATACCATGATCTTGAGCAATAGGCAGTTGTTTCTAATTAAATAACTTACAAATTTAACATCCAAAAAAATTTCTCTATTAGGAAAAGCTTAACAAAACATACCATAAATAATATCATCTTTTAAGAAAAGATTTACAACTTCTCAAATAAAATTAGCATCATTTCTATAATTTTTATCACAAAATTCTTTCATACACAATATAGATCTATTAACAAAAGCTTTAAGACCCAAATTTCATTCATATTTATTTGCAAGATTACAACAATAATTATCAAAAGCATTCACACAAGTGCCCTTTTCTACCCTACCGTAATGGCACCATGAGGTTACCTATGCCCTAGCCATACCCCGAGGCAAGAGAACTCATTTCAACTAAGAGATCATGGTTGCAATCCCAAGAATTCTCTCTCCGTCACATTATGAAACAATCCATCTACACATTATTTCATTATGATCAATAAGAACTACTCTAGATGCATATAAGATACTTATCTTTTCAAGAGCTCTCCCTTTAGATAGATCTTCATCTTTAGCCAAGAGCCATTCCTCCTCTTCCTCTCCATATTTTTGCCATTCTCCTTTCCCTTTCCTTCTCTCCTACCATTCCCAAAAAAAAAGAATTCCCCCATCCATCTTCCTACCTTCTTCTTAAAACCCTAACTATCACTTTCTATCCCCATTATTTTAATGAGGGCACAAGGCTCTATATCCTCCATTATCTCCCACTTACCATTTTTGCCACCTTTGACGTGGGGCCATTTCGATGTGTCATAATGGAAGTTTTAACCATGATTTGACCTTTAACTAACCCCCAACCCTAGGTAGTATAAGCGGGTTTGGTTATTTTAACCCAAAATTCACTCTAGGATCTATTTTAACCCCTCTAAAGTCCAACTTTAGTTCATATCTGATTTTACAAGAAGTTTGCATTGAGGTCGACTTTGATTGTTGTACAAGAGTTGGCATAGTTTTCTCAAAGGTCTTCATAATCATCCAATTATCATAAGAGATGTTGAAGGCCTTCATAATCATCCATTGCACAAATTCAAATTTAACATCAATAACTCAAACATATAAATATAAGACTGAAAACATTAATACATATCCCTGAATTAACCATAGATCAACCCATTAGATCTATTGGTCTGATTTTTCACAGTACAGAGAATTTTTGAAAACTTAGAGAAAAATCATTTAAGACATTGTATCATTTAGATTAGGGTTTTTTCATTGTATTTTTCAAATTCTTAGGTTGCCCTAGTTCACATCCTAGTCTATATGTTGTTGGAATTCTATCAAATTCTCAAGGTTTGTCATCAGCCCAATAATTGAAAAAATCTAAGTGTGTAAAAACCCTAATGCCTTATCTTATTTTACCCTACTTTTGAAAACCTTCAAAAATAATATTTCAAAAATGACTTTAAGGCATATCACTTTTACCCTAAGGGTGGGCTTATGCAAGCGTGACTTCATTAAAATCTTGTTTAAACCTTTATTGGCAATGTTTTGTTTGCATTTGGCTCGATTACTTTATTGAGAAATATCCTATGTAATACCGATTTGTGTGACCATTTCTCTTGTTTAGATCAATGGGCATCACATTTTCACAATGTTGAAATGCAAGGTTTTTAAACAATGCTGGCATGCGCCTTGATGACACGTAGCCCTTGCCTATTTAAAGTCTCAATGCACCACAAAGATTGTGATTTGTCAAAAATTGTCAGAACCTTTCTTGAAGACCTATCAATACTATTAATGCATGTTCTAAAAGGCCTACAATATCATTGGTTGAGTGCTTTGATGAATTTTTTACTTTAGCTTCAATTTTATGCATCATTGATCTGTTTTGGATCAAAGGCTGGCACTTTCTAGCAATTAGAAGATGCACAAGAATTAAATAATGTGGGGAAGTGAAAACAAGACACATAGCATAGTCTAATAGCATGTGCCCACCATTTCAAAGGATAATATTGAGGTCTTCTCTATGGCAGTTGTCAGATCAATTGGACTAGAGGGTAGTAATTTGTTTTTCAGTTTGACTGATGTGGTGTTTTTAAGATGCATGATTTTATGACTATTGATCTATGTGAGATCAAAGGCTAGTGCATGCCTGCATTTTCAAGTTGCACGAGAGATAAATAAAGTGGACAAGTAGTATTTTGACATGTAGCAAGCTGGGATCGAGAATCTCTAGTGTGTTTTGTAGTGTGCCAAGCTATAAAGTGATTGTTGATATGTACTGCTAGTTGTGCCAATAAAGAGGTTTGTTTTCCAGATAGGATTGAGGTTTTATCAATAGTAGATCCTTCAAAGATCAAGGGTTGGCATAAGCCCACATTAAGAAATTGCTCTAGAAATAAGAAATATGGGTATGCACCTTTGCACTACATGTCACAGTGGGGCCAAGATCTGGAGATCATGTTGAATCATGCCATGTTGTATGATACATGTGCCTAGCTAGAAATGCCGATGTCATGCACACAGACATTTTAATATTTGATGTGGCTATTAAGTTTGTTAAAAAATGTGGGCTAAAATTTATTATTTTATTGGTCAAAATGCATGTTACGACCATAACAGACAAAGTTTTACTTGCCATTGATATGATCAGATCGACGAAGGGTGCATGCCCGCATTAGGAACTTGAAAGAATTTTAAGCAAAGCAGGTATGCACCATGTGGACAAGTGTCTCTGGTGATGTCAGTGCTCCTATTTCAAAGTGTTAAATGGTTTTAGCTATGTCACCATTGATCTTGTTAAAATGAATGGTTGGGACATGCTCGCCTTATAAAGGTGCTTATTAGATAAGGAAAGTCGGGATGCGCTAGCCTGACGCGTGTCAAAGATGATGTCAAGCACTCGCTTGCTTAGAAGATAATATGGGAAACACTTATGTGGAAGTTTTTTAGGAGGCACAAATTCACATAAAGAGATTCTATTGGACAGGTAGAACTGATTGGGCCTTATTTAATTACAAATTTGTGTAATCATTGATCTTGACTTGATCAACGGATGCCGCTTACCCACAATTTCAAGATGCAAAAAATTTAAGGAATGCAAGTAAGCGGTAATGTGACATGTGGCCACATTTTTAAAGCCATAATGCTCATTTCTTTTTGAATTAAAGTCATCTAATTTGGTGAAATCTACAGATAAGATTTAAATCTGGGTGTGATTTGGAGGTAATGGTTACTGAGAGTTAATATGGTGCAGAGCTCATTCGTGTGATTTCAATGCTCAAATATAATTCATGATCTCACCATTATTGAAACATAGAATTGAAAAGAGATTATTAGAGCATACAAAATTTCTCAATGCCAGGGCACATAAATTTTATCCAGAAATCCAGTTAGTTGCAGCAAAAATTACACAGAGAAGAAGTGCAAATTTCAGCAGGTAAGTACTCTGTGACTCCTAAAAATCAAGCATCTGTTGTTATATAATTCTTACGGTTTCCTCAAAATGCCTCCACAAAAAGAATTCATGGGATTTATAGACTATTTGAAATGTTCTATACAGGATGAATTTCTTGAACAATTCCCTTTATCTGTACATGAAATAACTAAGGGGAGGGAGCTCATTTCAAAAGACCCTAGGGAAGCTGTAGTGGAGGGTTTCTATGACAAGGAAAATTGGGTAAGAGATGCTTGGGTATCTATGGGGGGTTTAGAATTATTTAGGAAATAGTTCTCAAAAAGGAAATTAGATACCCCCATGAGCAATGTCTGGGAATTTGACATTCTTTGATAGTGATTTGCTGAATGACCTAGCTAAGAAGTATGATCCTATCACTAGATGGGTCAAGAACTATGCAAGGGTAAATATTTTTAAGGTTTTCCCTAAATTAATCAGAGAGGTTTTCAATTTAAACCCTAACCATGCTATGCATGAAAAAATTGACATGGGTTACCTTCAGGCAAGGTATGATGCCCAACGGATATGCTTAAGAATAGGGCCATTGTGAGAACATGCTACTAAGGTTGGTACATTGTCAGTAATCACTACCAACACACCTGAGCCATTAATGAGAAGAAATTTCAACCTAAGGGCTCAAGCATTATATTTTTCTCTTTGAAATTTTTTTGGAATGGATGAAGTAGAGCATATCCCAGGCTCCATTATTCTCATCATGGCTTAGACTCTTCAATTTGTGATGAGAACTATTCTTGATTTTTCCACTCTCCTTGCACAAGAAATTCATAATTGTTTGGTGGGGATAACATAGAGGAAAGTAGATAAACTATTTTTTTGCTATTCATTACTTATGTATGTATGTTTATATAAGGGATTTACTTTCTTCTCCAAGGGTATGGAATTTGAAACAACCATGGATGGAGAGAGGAATCTAGTTTAGTTATGGAGTGTGGATATGACATTAGAGGCTAGAGATGGAAGTTTTATTAGGTTTGATAGATATTTTGCATCAAAAATTAGATTTCTTTTGAGAGGAGATAGCCTTAGGATTCCACAAGCATTGTTAGAATTGGTCAAACCTTAGGACCATGCAAAAGGGCTATTGGTTAGTCATAATTGGGGGGACATAATACCTTATAATGTTTCAACAGTAATAAGAATATATGGGTTTTTGGGAAAGCCTCATGTGCTGCCATTCCATGTGCCTTTGAATATAGGGATATCAGAATTGTTATGGCAGATAGGCACTATTGATGAAAGAGATCTGCCAAAGAAAGGTACTTTCTTTCTGGTTGTTACTGTAGTGCATCATTTTTTTTTTTTAATGAAAGGATGGAAACACTTCAATTTTTTACTAGATAGATACAACATGGCAGAGTCCCATGCTAACTTTATTGACCCTCAAGGATTCTATGATCTCGTAAGAGAGAGGACAAAAGCTGCCCACATGGTGTAATAGGTATATTTCCCTGCGGATGTTAGCAAGAATGTTTTTTCTTTATAGGAGAAAGAATTTAAAAAAGAAAAATTGATAGTATTTAGTAAGACTCTGGAATTCATTAATGCTTTTGACTTTAATTATAATCCATTGAAAGATAGAAGATAGTGGGGATCTAGGATGCAAGCATTGATCAATAATTTTGCTATGATAATACAAACCATGAATGAGAAGAAGTATACATATGTTAAAATCTATCCAAACAGGGCTACAGAGGTGTAGAGGAGGATAAACAATAGAAATATAGTGGCTCCTAGTCAATACACCTTATAGAGAAGGGCATGTTATGTAACGGTTCAAAATATGCAAAAAGCTCCCCTTCAATAGAGACAAAGGCCAGAAAGTCCATTTGCAGCCAGTGCCCCAAAGAGGCAAAAGTTGGAGCAAGGTTCCTCCTCTCATGTAGAACAATACTCCCCAAGCCACTCCCCAATCCAAATAGATGATGGAGCATCTTTAAGGGAGCAACATAGAAAAAATGGTGGAGAGGGGGATGTAATTTTTACTTCCACAGAATTGGAGGTTCAGGAACCACAAGAACCTCCTGCACCTTCCTTGGATCTCACTATTGCTGATTACCAAGGTAAGGAAATAGATCCTATAGTTGCCCAAGCTTCTGAAAGGTTTATTAATGATGAAAATTTTGTGAAGTCTAGAGCCTTTGAACAATTTTTTTGGAGATTCAACATAGGAAATTTTGAAAGGACCTATGAAAAGATAAAGGCAGAGCAACCTAATAAATTAGACTTTTTTATCAAAGAAGAATTAAAATCTAAGTTTTTGAATTATTTTTCTCAATTTACACCTAAGGCGAGAAGGAAAATAATTAAACAGTCAAGAGTCCTTATTTTGATAGAATGGGATATAGTTAATGCCATGGTTTTTGATTCAATAAGGAAAGAAAATGATGTTTAGTTTAAGACTGAAGAAGAGGTATTATAGGCTCATAGAGGAGTCAAATTTAGTGATGAACACCAAGCCCTAGTTATTTGGTCAATTGAGAAAAGGAACAAGACCATAATGTAGGAAATTTCTACTACAAAATATACTGGTGCATTAATAGTATTCAGGGCTGATAATGGTGGCAGCAAGCAAATAATTGGAATGGCTTAAGAGATGTTGAAATTTGGCAGTGTGGTGTCTAGCCAAGAAGAGGATAGATTTGCACAACTCAATGCTAGATTTGAAGAAGTTTTGAAAGCATATAAGGAGAGGGGTATGCAGATACAATCATTAGAAAACTAAGTAGCTCAAATGGAGAAGATACTTGCGAAAAGAAAAGTGAGAGAGTCTAGTAAATCCAAAATTGGATATCCCCCATGGCCACCTTTTCAACCCTTCAAATCAAATCCAATTATTGAGATACCAGACACCCTAGAAAGGCCTCAGTTCTACACTACAGAAGATTTTGAAGAAGAGAAGAATAAGTTGTATGAATTTCATGTAGAATTAAATAATCAATTTGAAGAGAAGTTGAGGCAGGGTGTAATGTATTTAGTGGATAGAATTGAATGACCATCATCTTTTGACCTATTGGAAGGGATTGCAGCCATCAGGGATGATTTAAATAGAGGTGAAGTTAAATTCTGACCCCTTGTGCAAAAGTAAATAGAAAGGAATAATGATATTAGTGCAATGTGTATATCTATCATCCAATTGTCTTATCATCAAATTGAAAAGATTTTTGATTTGTTAAATAAATTGCAAGGTTTTGATGACAAACATGATTCTTTTTAGTAGAGGTTAACAATTTTTTTTTCTAAGTATATTGTAGAAAAATTTGATTTATTTCCTTGTGCTTTAAAGACTATTGATAAAGTGAAGGAAAAGGAAGAATGAAAGAGGGAGCTGGATGAGATTTTTTGTGAAAGAATGAATAAAGTTATAAATGAAACTGGCCACTTGTTATGGCCAATGACCAATGAGGAGCTCGTAAAGGTACAATTGTTCTATACTACCATCAGAAAAGATCTTGTTGATATAGAGGCAGCTGCAAATTCTTTAATAACTATATAGAGAGAGGTTCTAAATTTTGATTGGCCAGATGACACTGCCTATAATGAGTGGAAAGATAAATTCATGACTATAGAGTAGATGGTAGATGGTGACAAGGTAGAAGATGACAAGGAAGAAGAAGATGCAAGAGTAACTATTACCCTTATAGTTGATGATGAAGACAAGGAAAATCCTTAGGTTAAAGTAAGTTTGCAGGTAATTGGAGATGATTCATTGCTTTCAAGCTTGATAGCCACTTATTCTGAGGAATTAGAATAATCAAAGAATCAAATCATAATACCCTTGTCTTTCCAAATGGTGTAATAGAAAGGGACCCAAAAAATAATGTTTGATGTATAAGTCTTTCTGTTATTCACAATTTTGTCTTTTTGTGATAGGTCTATGTAAGTATCCTTTTGTAAAGGACACCTATCAATCGCATTTTCCCTTTCCTTGTTTCAACTCATGCCTATATAAATGAGTTTTCAAGGCAATGTGATGGTCCCAATTCTAATATATTTTTTGGAATTATCAAAAATTAGTACAGTCAGTCCTGTTTCATGTAGGAGTTTAGATACTTTCATGTGTACTTTTCTCATAGAAATATGACATAACCAATTGAATTTTATGGGCTTTGTTGAGACTCTATTATTTAATGTATTATTCATTTCAAAAGGATAATACAAAGGGGTATTTACACCATTGTTCTGTGTCATCACTTCCTGTCTCCATTTTATGAGCTTGTTTATTTTGAGATCATTTGAATGAGGTTCATGTGGCTGAATGCAGTCTAGATTGGTTGTGTATTGGTTTTATTGTTGCTTTTAATTCAATGAATTATAGAAATGCTTTAGTAGATCAATAGAATTCATGAGTTTATGGAAAGGATATTTTATAAGAATGGGAATGGGTGATTGGTGTTGTTAAATTCATTCACAAATTATTTGAATTAAATTTCCCACCAATAGTAAGTTTTTGCCCAATGGATAAGGCACCAGTCATATAAATTATTGATAGTTGAGGGTAAATCTTGCTTCTGCATGCTAAATCAATTTTAAATTCAAAAACATTTTCAGTCAAGGTTGTATTGCTGGTCAACACTCATTTATATATTGTTTCTAAGTTATAGGTAGCTGCTATTACTAGGGATTTTTATAAACTCAAGGAGAATTGTGACTATAACTGCTTAAAAGGGATATATATGAATCAAAGAGTATCAATAAATGGATAAATTGCATATGTGATAGGGATAGAAGATGAAAATTAGAATGAAACTAAATTAAGTTTCATACAACAATATCTTGGTAAATTATCCTGTAGGTATACCCACCTTGGTTTAGCAAAACCTAAAGAGTAGAAAACCATCCTTGGTTTTGTTGAAGTTTGGTCCAAATGATTTGCACATATAATTGTTAATAGGAATTGGCTATTCCTTAGGTTATATGAGTATTACCACATTCATATTGAGCATTTTGTTGTTCAGTAGTTTCAAACACCAACAAAATGGTGACTCTGCTAGGGACACACTTAGTATTGTCATAAATTAGTGTATCATTTAATATTTGTGTCTCCCTTGGGTAAAGTCTAAGTTAAAAATTTTATGAAGAAGTTTTCTCATGGATTTAGAATTCATATACATTTTTCTTAAAACTATTTGTAAAGCATTTGTCATTTTTTTAGTAATTATTCCCATTTTGATAGGGTGGGTGGTGACTCAAAAAGTTTAACTAGTGTTAGTACTTGAAAGTTTGTTGTCTCAAATAATGACAAGTAAGAAGAATACATGGGCAAATGTGAAGCAAAACCCGAGAATCAAGTTACAAACTGATCTCCCTCCTAGGAGAAGACAAAATTGGGTTGTAAAAGGAGATCAAATGTAGAAAGGAAATCATTCCCAAGGGAAAATGGTAAGAAAAGATAATATCTACCATTTTGCTATGGAAAAGGAACCTTTCTCCAAGGGTCCTAGATCTCACCTAGGTTTATCTGATGATGACTTTTATAATCCTCTTGAGATGATATGTCAAGAAAAGATTGTACAACCACATCCACTTAGTTTGGGTTATAGGAATAGAAATAATCTTTTCCAACATAGTACAAATCCTTTCATGTCAGATTATTCTCCTAAAAAAATTGAGACCAAAATATTTAGAACCTAAAAGCTTTAATGATGAGAAAAATACTAGTTCTAAGTTTACTGTCCTTGACCTTGATGAGAATGAAATCCTAAGAGTTTAGCTTGTTGAGCAAGAAGCTATTGATAGGAGGTTTCAAAAGGAAAGGGAATAAATGATCATGAAAGCATATGAAGAAAAATAAGAATTACTTAGGCAAATTGCTGCTTTAAAAAAGAAAAACGAGATAGTAGCTAGTGCTTGGTAGCTTGAAATTGTGGTTCAAGTTGAACATCTCAAATTACAAGAGAAAAAGTTGATAAAGAACCAAGATACAAACTAAGAGGGTCTTTTGATATAATAAATCAATAGCTATAAGACCCTAGAGGCTAAAAGGGATGTGGGACATGCTGTTAATGTTTAGGATAAAGGAAAACAAATGGAAGTTGGTATTAAGATCAATGAACCAACAAAAGTTGTCTAGATATATGATGCCGTGTCACCTTCTAATATTTAGTTGGAAAAGAGAAGAAAAGAAAGAGATGATTTGGCTAAGAAATTGGAGATTGTAGAAAGTGAGGCTCCTATAACTGAGATGAACAATAAGATCAAATTCCTAGAAATTGCTAAGAAGCAATCTACGGTGATGCCTAAAGGTAATATAGATGGTGAATTTGATAATGCAGATCAAAATGTCACTTAGGTACTTGTTTATTTCTTATCTTCTTTTTCACAAAAATTAGATCTAAATAAGCTTGTTGGTGATGCTAGTACTAGTAATACCATTGACAATGTTAAGAGAAATGTTCCCTATCATCCTATGATTGATTTACAAAGAAGACCTGTCTAATTATAGGGTTATAGGTAGATATGTTTTGATGAAATCCCTAGTTTTCCTAACCCCATTCCACAAGAAATGAGAAAAAGGTTTCCTAAATTTACTGGGAACAATGCTATTACATGTGAGGATCAATTAAGAATTTTTTTGGATATGATAAGTGATTATGAGGTTGAAGCTGAAGATTTTATGATGAAATTGTTTGTTTAGTCACTAATTAAAGATGCTAGAGAATGGTTCAAAAGACTTCCTGAATTATCTATCATGGATTGGAATGATATTGAATATTGTTTTAAGGAACAATATGGTGACAAGATAAATTAGAGTTATATTTTGAGTGAATTCAATAACATCAAGAGAATACCCAATGAGTCTGTCACTGAGTTCAATAATAGATTTTGGAAGAGAATGTACAAGCTAATGCAAACCATGTGAGTTGATGACAAGGTATGCTTGATCACCTATTTGAATTCCTTTGATGGTAAAATAGCATATCAACTTAGGGATAAAGAACCTAGGACTTTAAGAGAAGCCTTCAAGATTGATATTAACATTGAGAATAATTTGAGAATCTAAGGTAGGTTAGAAAGTAAAAGGGATGACCCTAGATTTTTTGGTAATAAGGGAAATAGAAAGGAAGATCATAAAATTGTAGGTGGGAAGAAACAAGAGTCTAGTGAGATAAGTGAAGTTCTCAATACTATAAAGAATTTAAGTCTTCCTCAGGTAAAGAATGATAGGAATCCCACTGACAATAGGACCCCTTATGAATCTAAGTTCAATAGACAGAATAGGTTGCAAAATTTCCCCCATAACACTACTTGGAAAGATGGTCAACCTAATGTTCCTCCCCCTAAGAGTAACAACAACAAGGTGACTCTTGATCCTCTATCAAAAAAATTTGTAAATCTGGTGGATGATCTTGAATCTACTACTAAACCTACATGGTGTTTTGCATGTTAGTTATCCCATTTTCCTAAATCTTATGTAGTAGCATTGTCATTTCTAGGAAATCAAACTATAGTAGAAAAATTTCATGAGCAGGAAGAAAACAATGATGATGTAGGGTGTAACATGTTTGAATTACAGTACTCTGACAATGAAGATTATGACAGAGATGCACATGACCAAAGACAGTTTCAGAGTGTCATACAACAAGTATTTTCTAATCAAAGTGATATTGAAGACAATGTGTGTAATATGGTAGGCTCAAAAGAAAAAGTAACCCTATGAAAACCCTCTAGGGAAGAGATTGATCAAATTATTGCTAGTATGGTAGCCCAGGTTCATACTAGAAGTATGGCTCAGAGAGATGAGAAGGACAAGGTAACTAGTATCTTCATAAAAGGAACCGGTCATAAGAAGAGTGAAATTGTGAAGCCTAAAGAAACCCCTACCATGAAGGCTAAATTTAAAAATCAAAAGTGGGAACTAAAGAAGGGGGGTAATCTTAAGGATTTGGAGTTTTCAAATAATATCCCCAAGAAAATGGATGAGGAGGTATCAAAGATTATCACTAAACAAGACAAGAGTCATCAAAATGCACTAAACATTTTGGAAAAACATGATGAGAAAAAGAATATGAATAGTGGTAACTTTTTTGATTCTTCTATAGATAAGTTTACTGTTTTATCTTAGATTATTGTTAAGGTTCCTTTATTTGAATTGCTAAAAATCCTTGAACACAGAAATAAAGCCATAGCATGGTTGGGAAATACTAATGTAAAGCTAAGTCAGGATTGTAATGAGAATCATAGTCTCAAAGAAGAGGACAAAGAAAAGATGAAAGAAAAGGAAAATGAAGTAGTTGTGTCTCAAATTCCTTGGATGTTTTTGGATAGCTCTATGAATGAATGTTTATGAAGTGTTGAACCATTCTTCTTGAGTATCCTAGCGAATGGTAAAATGTTAAAGAATTGAATGATTGATTCTAGTGCCTCCAATACTGTTATGCCTTTTGAAATAATGAAGGAATTAGGCTTGAAAGTTGATACTACTCAGGGAAGATGTTGTGCCATGGATAAAAGAGAAGTTATAGTCATAGGTACTATTAATTCCTTACCCTATAGACTGATAACTAGTCCAATTAAAGAACTTACTATGAGTGTATTGGTTGTTGATATCCCACCTCAATATGGTATGTTATTATCTAGAAAATGGAGTGCTTCCATGGGAGGAATTTTGCAATGTGATCTATCATTTGCTACTTTTAAGATTGATGGGAATTTGGTAAAGATAAGTAGGGAGCCAAAGAGGATATACATGATAGAAGAAGAGATTGAGGACTATAGGAAAAACTTTATGGATACAGATGTAAATGCATTTAGAGCGGAGGTCCTAACTTTGAAGAGAGGCAAGCATAAATCTCAGATAGAAGTGGAAGCTGATACAAAGATAGGTAAAGGTGATTTGTGGGCCATGTTCTTTGATGGTGCTCATTACAAAGATGGAGTGGGTGTAGGTATTTTGTCGATCTCTCCTGCTGGGGTAACATACAAATTTTCATTTACATTGAGTTTCCCCTATACTAACAACATAGTAGAGTATGAGGCCTTGTTGTTAGGACTTAGACTAGCTCATAAGCATGGGATAAAATTTTTACATGTTGTAGGAGTTTCTAAATTAGTTGTATCCCAGGTCAAAAATGCTTATGTGTCAAAAAATAAAAGGTTAAAACAATATAGAAATGTAGTATGGGACATGATGGAATATTTTGATGCATTTGGGATAGTTTGGAAGGATAGAAGTCACAATAAGATGGCAAATTTGTTAGCGAATGTAGCAGTAAAACCTGATGATATTACATTTGTTGGTATATCTAAAATTCAGACTCAAACTACACCCTCTATTCCTGACAATGTCCACAATTGGAAAGTATTTGAAGATGATAAGGACATTCTGAGATTTCTAAATTGTGAAAATATGTTATCAAGACAAGAAATTTATTGTGCAGTTTATGTGGAAATATAAATGGAAAAGATACTACTTTTGGGTAGGAAGTTGTGCAATTAAAGACTAACAAGATCCCAAAGGGTTTAGTTGTCTTAGAAATAGTCATTGACAACCAAGACAGGGCAGATATGGGTACTAATGAATATAGTTCTAAGGACCTTAAGGAGGTAAATTTGGGAACTTCAAAAGCACCAAAGAAGGTATATATTGACAAGAAGTTATCCCCTAAAATAAGGCAAGGTTTAGTAGATTTGTTAAGAAAATATAGGCATGTATTTGCATGGTCATATGATGACCTAAAGTCTTATAGAGAGGATCTATTTTAGCATGAAATTCCTTTGAAAGTAGATGCTAAGCCTTTTAGACAAAAACAAACACCAATAAATCCAACCTTGGCTCCCAAAATGTAGGAATAATGAATCAAGCTAAGGGATGCAAGGATTATAAAGCCTATTAGACATTCTTCTTGGGTGTCCAACTTAGTTCTTGTTAGGAAGAAAAATGGAGATATAAGGTTGTGTGTTGATTTCAAGAATCTAAATATATCTTCATTAAAAGATAATTATGGTTTACCAAACATGGAGGCCATGTTGAAAAAAGTCACTAGCTCAGAGCTCATGTCTATGATGGATGGATTTTCAGGTTATAACCAAGTGGTTGTCAAGGAATTAGAACAATTCAAGACTGCTTTTACCACTCCATGGGGTACTTATGTGTATGTCAAGATGCCTTTTGGGCTTACTAATGCTGGGACTACTTTTCAACGTGCAATGGATGTGGCATTTGCTAATATTATTGATAAATTTTTAGCTGTGTATCAAGATGATTTAACTACTTACTCTAAAGATGAAAATGATCATTGCATGCATCTAGAGAAGGTATTTATCAAAGCCCTTAAGTATGGCATTTCTTTGAATCCTAGAAAGTGTCATTTTTTTGTCACAGAGGGAAAGTTGTTAGGACACTCAGTTGGAAAACATGGAGTGAGGATTGATCCTGAAAGGGTAGATGCAATAGACAAGATTTAGAAACCTAAGAGTGTTAAGGGAATTTAGTCATTTTTTGGACAAATTAACTTTCTTAGGATATTTGTGATTAATTTTGCAGAAATTAGTAGACTTATGTCAAGAATGCTAAAGAAAGGATCTAAGATAAAGTGGGATGGTGAACCTAGCATTGCATTCCACAAGATTAAGCAAGCTATTAAAGATGCCCCTATTCTTAGAACCCCAAATTATGACAAGCCAATGCATATTTTTTCATTTGCTTCTTTTCACACTATTGCTACAGTATTGTTACAAAAGAATGAAGAAGGTTATGAGCAACCCATTGCATTTTTTAGCAAGTCATTGTAGGCAACAGAACTAAAGTATGATATAACTAAGAAGTAGGCATATGCACTGGTGAAAGTGGTAAAGGTTTTTAGATGTTATTTAATGAGAGCCACTATTATTGCATTTTTTTCTATTGCTGCTGTAAAAAATATTTTTTCACAATAGGAGGTATTTGGTAGAAGATGTAGATGGATCAACAGAATACAAGAATTCAATATTGACATTTAGATTAGTAAACTAGTTAGGGGTCAAGGTTTGACCAAATTAATGACAGAAGCCAATTTAGAGGCAAACCAAATCAACCAATTGGATGATAGTTGCAGAGAAAATATTTGTGATATGGATATTTCTAACTGGTACAAGGATGTGATCTATTATTTGCAAAACATGAAATCCCCATCAGGGTTAACCAAAAACTAGAAAAGATCCTTTAGATTGCAGGCTATAAGATATGTTATAGTTCAAGATCGATTGTGGTGGAGAAATATGGAGGGGGTTCTCTTGAAGTGTGTAGATGAAATTGAGTCTAGAAGGATTTTAAAGATATGCATGAAGGTGTATGTGCTGGTCATTATATGGCCAAAACTAGTGCTCATAAAGTTCTGAGGGTAGGGTTTTGGTGGCCAACACTTTTCAGAGATGCTCATGAATTTGTGAAAATATGTGATACTTGCCAAAGATTTGGTGGAAAGTTGAAATTTTCTAGGAATTTACCATTAAGAACTATTGAAGTGCAGGCACCATTTCAATAATGGGGGATAGATTTTATAGGTGAGATTACAAAAAAATCTAGTGGTGGGCATTCTTGGATCTTGGTAGCTACTAATTAATTTACCAAGTGGGTTGAGGCAATCCCTACTAAGAATGCAACAAGTAAAGTGGTTATTAATTTCATTCTAAATAACATTGTGACTAGATTCAGATGCCCACAAAAAATTGTGATTGATAATGCTATGTGTTTCAGGTCTAAGGAATATAAGGATTTTTGTAGAAATATGGAATTATAGAGTACAAATCTTCACATTATCACCCCCAAGGGAATGGTCAGGTAGAATCAAGCAACAAGAGTATACTAAAGATTATCAAAAGAATTGTAAGGGAAACAAGAAGGCACATGATTCAAAATTGCCATTAGCTCTGTGGGCTGATAGGGTTACTATAAAGAAAGCCATTGGACGTGCCCCATTTGATTTGGTTTATGGTATATAGGCTAGACTTCCCTAGAATAACCTAAAGGAAATGTACAATTTTATTCAACTTTATGAAGATGATATTGTTGATGAGATGCAACTCATAATGGATGACATCTTGCAATTAGAGGAAACAATGAGAGAATCTTCTATTCAAAATGCCACGTTATAGTCATAGATGAAGTATTTATATGAAAAAAGGACTACTAAGAGGAAGTTTGAAATAGGTAACATGGTATTAATGTGGAATGCTAGAATGGAAGATAAAGGAAAGCATGGTAAATTTCACCCAATTTGGTTGGGTCCATATAGCATTTGTGATACAAATGAGGAAGATTCATATTTCTTGAGAGATTTAACTAGACATATTCTTAAATTGCTAGTTCATGGATGATTCTTGAAGAGATACTTTTCTTAAGGTATCTGTCTTTCCATGAACATTAGTTTTAGGGTTCCTTGTGTTCTTGTACATTGTGTATATTTTGCAGATCCTTGTAAATATCCTTGTATAGTCTGGTTCCTTATTCTGTTTTTCTATTCTGTGCTCTTTGAAGAAGTTGTCATTCCTGTACCAAGTATGTGGTCTGTTGTTCCAAAGATTTTGAATTCTTGCATAGACTCAAGTAGTCTATCATCCCCAGACAGAGCCACTATTGGTCTAATTTTTCACAGTACAAAGAATTTTTGAAAATTTAGTGAAAAATCATTTAAGACATTGTATCATGTAGATTAGGGTTTCATTCCTTATATTTTTCAAATTCTTAGGTTTCCCTAGTTCATGTCCTAGTCTTTGTGTTGTTGGAATTCTATCAAATTCTCAAGTTTTGTCATCAACCCAATAATTGAAAAAACCTAAGTGTGTAAAAACCCTAATGCATTATCTTATTTTACCCTAGTTTTGAGAACCTTTGAAAATAATATTTCAAAAATGAATTTAAGGCATATCACTTTTACTCTAAGGGTGGGCTTATGCAAGTGTGACTTCATTAAAATCTTGTCTAAACCTTTATTGGCTGTGTTTTGTTTACATTTGGCTTGATTATTTTATTGAGAAATATCCTATGTAATACCAATTTCTATGACCATTGATCTTGTTTAGATCAAAGAGCATCACATTCCTACAATGTTGAGATGCAAGGTTTTTAAATAATGTGGGCATGCACCTTGATGACATGTAGCCCTTGCCTATTTAAAGTCTTAGTGCGCCACAAAGATTGTGATTTGTTAGAAATCATAAGAACCTTTCTTGCAGACCTATCAGTACTATTAATGTACATTCTA
The DNA here is from genome assembly GCA_028749045.1 of Cupressus sempervirens. NCBI lineage: Eukaryota > Viridiplantae > Streptophyta > Pinopsida > Cupressales > Cupressaceae > Cupressus > Cupressus sempervirens. Next base: position 800,993,709 of record CM053783.1, on the reverse strand, counting down.
AAAGGCCCACAATATCATTGGTTGAGAATTTTAATAAATTTTTTACTTTAGCTTCAATTTTATGCACTGTTAATTGATTTTGGATCAAAGGCTAGCACTTTCCCACAATTAGAAGATGCACAAGAATTAAATAATGTAGGGAAGTGCAAATAGGACACATAGCATAGTCTAATAATGTGAGCCACCATTTCCAAGGATAATATTGAAATTTCTTCTATGGTAGTTGTTAGATGAGTTAGATTGGAGGACGATATTTTATTTGTCAGTTCGGCTGACTTGGTGTTTTTAAGATGCATGATTTTATGATCATTGATCTATGTGAGATCAAAGGCGAGTGCATGCCCACATTTTCAAATTGCATGAGAGATAAATAAAGGAGGCAAGCGGTATTTTGACATGTGGCAAGATGGGGTCGAGAATCTTTAGTGTGTGCTATGATTTGCTAAGCTGTAAAGCAATTGCTGATATGTACTACCAATTGTGCCAATAAAGAGGTTTGTCTACCAGATAGGATTGAGGTTTTATCAATAGTAGACCCTTAAAACATCGAGGGCTGCTGCAAGCCCACATTAAGAAATTGCTTGAGAAAAAGGAAATAGGGGTATGCACCTTTGTGCCATGTGTCACAATGGGGCCAAGATTTGGAGATTATGCTAAATCACACCATGTTGTATGATACATGTGCCTAGCTGGAAATGCTGATGTCATGGGCACAAACATTTTAACATTCGATGTGGCTGTTAAGTTTTTCAGAACATGTGGGCTAAAAGTTATTATTTTATTGGTCAAAATGGATGTTGCAACCATAAAAAAACAAATTTTTACCTACCATTGATCTTGATCAGATTGACGAAGGACGCATGCCCACATTAGGAACTTGAAAGAATTTTAAGCAAAGCAGGTATGCACCATACAGACACATGTTTGTGGTGATGTCAATGCTCCTATTTCAAAGTGTTAAATGGTTCGAGCTGTGTCACTATTGATCTTGTTAAGATCAATGGCTAGGGCATGCTCACTTTAAAAAGGTGCTTGTTGGATAAGGAAAGTGGGGATGCACCAGCCTGACACATGGAAAAGATGACATCAAGCACTCGCTTGCTCAGAAGATAATATGGGGCCCACTTACGTGGAAGTTTTTTTAGGAGGAAAAAATTCATATAAAGATTTTATATTGGAAATGTAGAGCTAACCGGGCCTTATTCAATTACAAGTTTATGTGATCATTGATCTTGACTTGATCAATGGATGGTGCTTACCTACAATTTCAAGATGCAAGAAATTTAAGGAATGCAGACAAGCAGTAATGTGACACATGGCCACATTTTTAAATCCATAAAGCTCATTGCTTTTTGAATTAAAGCCATCCAATCTGGTGAAATCTATGGATAAGATTTAAATCTAGGTGTAATTTGGAGGTAGGGGTTATTGAGAGTTAATATGGTGTAGAGCTCATTCGTGTGATTTCAATGCTTGAATATAATTCATGATCTCACCATTATTGAACCATAGAATTGCAAAGAGATTATCAAAGCATAAATAATTTTCAGAGCTAGGGCAAATTTTTTTTATCTAGCAATCCAGTGAATTATTGCAAAAATTACATAGAGAAGAAGTGCATATTTCAGTAGGTAAGTACTTTGTCACTCCTCAAAATCAAGCATCTATTGTTATATAATTCTTAGGGTTTCCTCAAAATGCCTCCACGAAAAGAATTCATGGGACAAATGGACTATCTAAAATATTCTATACATGATGACTTTCTTGAACAATTCCCTTTATCTGTACATGAAATAACTAAGGGGAGGGAGCTCATTCCAAAAGACCCTAGGGAAGCTGTAGAGGAGGGTTTCTATGACAAGGAAAATTAGGTAAGAGATGCCCAGGTATCTATGGGGGGTTTAGAATTATTTAGAAAATGGTTCTCAGAAAGGAAATTAGATACCCCCATGAGCAATGTCTGGGAATTTGACATTGGAAAGTTGACAGACCCTATAGTTTTCTTTGATAGTGATTTTCTAAATGACCTAGCTAAGAAATATGATCCTATCACTGGATGGGTCAAGAACCATGTAGGGGTAAATCTTTTTAAGGTTTTCCCTGAATTAATCAAAGAGCTTTTCAATTTAAACCCTAACCATGTTGTGCATGAAAAAATTGACATGGATGACCTTCAAGAAAGGTATAATGCCAAAATGATATACTTAAGAACACAACCATTACAAAAGCATGCTACTAAGGTTGGTATTGTCTATAATCAATGCCAAAACACTTGAGCCATTAATGAGAAGACATTTCAACCTAAGGGCTAAAGCATTATATTTTTCTCTTTGCAAGATTTTTGGAATGGATGAAGCAGAGCATATCCCAGGCTCCATTGTTCTCATCATGGATAAGTCTTTTCAATTTGGGATGAGCACTATTCTTGATTTTCTACTCTCCTTTCAAAAGAAATTGACAATGGTTTGGTGGGGATAGCACAAAGGAAAGTAGACAAACCATTCTGTTGGTATTCGTTACTTATGTGTGTATGTTTATATAAGGGATTTAATTTCTTCTCCAAGGGTATGGAATTGGAAATAACCAGGGATGGAGAGAGGAATCTAGTTTAGTTATGGAGTGAGGATATGACATCAGAGGCTAGAGATGCTAGTTTTTTAGGTTTGATAGATATTTTTCATCAAAGCTTAGATTACTTTTGAGAGGAGACAACCCTAGGATTCCACAAGCACTGTTAGAATTGGTCAAACCTAAGGACCATGCAAAAGGTCTACTAGTTAGTCATTATTGAGGGGATATAATCCTGTATAACGTTTCAAAAAATAATAAGAGTATATGGATTTTTGGGAAAGCATCGTGTGCTACCATTCCATGTGCCTTTGAAAATAGGGATAGCAAAATTTTTATGGCAGATAGGCACTATTGATGAAAGAGATCTGCCAAAGAAGGGTGCTTTCTTTCTAGTTGTTACTGTAGGGCATGATTTTGTTTTTATGAGGAAAGGATGGAAACACCTCAATTTGTTCCTGGATAGATACAACATGGTAGAGTCCCATGCCATATTTATTGACCCTGAAGGATTCTATGATCTCTTAAGAGAGAGGACAAAAGCTACCTGCATGGTGCAATAGGCATATTTCTCTGAGGATGTTATCGGGAATGTTTTTTCTTTACAAGAGCAAGAATTGAGAAAATAAAAATTGATAGTATTTAGTAAGACTCTGGAATTCATTAATTCTTTTGACTCCAATTATGATCCATTGAAAGATAGAAGATATTGGGGAGACAAGATGCAAGCATTGATGAATAATTTTGTTGTGATAATACAAACCATGAATGAGAAGAAGGATACATATGTTAAGACCTATCTAGATAGGGCTATAGAGGTGTAGAGGATGATAAACAACAGAAATATAGTGGCTCCTAGTCAGTACACCTTACAAAAAAGGGAAGGTTATGTAATGGTGCAAAATGTGTAATAGGCTCCCCTTCAATAGAGACCAAGGCCAAAAAGTCCATCTGCAGCCAGTGCCCTAAAGAGGCAAAAGTTGGAGCAAGGTTCCTCCTCTCATGTAGAACAATACTCCCCAAGCTAGTCCCCAATCCAAATAGATGATGATGCATCTTTAAGGGAGTAGCTTAGACAAATTGGTGGAGAGGGGGATGTAATTGTTACTTCCATAGATTTGGAGATTGGGGAACCATAAGAACCTCTTGCACCTACCTTGGATCTCATTCTTGTTGATTACCAAGGTAAGGAGATAGATCCTATATTTTCCCAAGCTTCTGAAAGGTTAATTAATGATGGAAATTTTGTGAAGTCTAGAGCCTTTACGACATTTTTGTGGAGATTAAACAAAGGAAATTTTGAAAGGACATGTGAAAAGATAAAGGTAGAGCAAATTGATAAATTAGACTATGTTATCAAAGAAGAAGTAAAATATATGTTTTTGAATGATTTTTTCTCAATTTACACCTAAGTCCAAAAGGAAAATAATTAAATAGTTAGGAGTCCTTATTTTTCTAGAATGGGATATGGTTAATGCCATGGTTTTTGATTCAATAAGGAAAGAAAAGGATGTTTAGTTTAAGACTGAAGAAGAGGTATTACAGGCTCATAGAGAAGTCAAGTTCACTAATGACCACCAAGTCTTGGTTATGTGGTCAATTGAGAAAAGGGACAAGACCGAAATACAAGAAATTTCTATTGTAGAACATACTGGTGCATTAACAATATTCAAGTCTAGTGAGGTTGGTAGTAAGCAAATAATTGGAATGGCTTTAGAGATGTTGAAATTTGTCTATGTGGTGTTTGGCCAGGAAGAGAATAGATTTGCACAACTCAATGCTAGATTTGAAGAAGTTTTGAAAGCATATGAGGAGAGTGGTATGTAGATACAATCATTAGAAAACCAAGTAGCTCAAATGGAGAAGATACTTGGGAAAAGAAAAGTGGGAGAGTCTAGTAAATCTAGAATTGCATACCCCCCATAGCTACCTATTGAACCCTTCAAATCAACTCCAATTATTGAGACACCAAACACCCTAGAAAGGCCTCAATTCTACATTGCATAAGATTTTGAAGAAGAGAAGAATAAGTTCTATGCATTGCATGTAGAATTAAATAATCAATTTGAAGAGAAGTTGAGGTAGGGTGTAATGTATTTAGTAGATACAATTGAATGACCATCATTTTTTGACCTATTAGAAGGGATTACAGACACTAGGGATGAATTAAATAGAGGTGAAGTTAAATTCTGACCCTTTTTGCGGAAGTGGACAGAAAGGAACAATGATATCACTACAATGTGTATATCTGTCATCCAGCTGTCTTGTCATCAAATTGAAAAGATTTTTGATTTGTTAAATGAATTTCAAGGTTTTGATGAAAAAGAAGATTATTTTCAGAAGAGGTTAACAATTTGGTTTTCTAAGTATATTGTAGAAAAAATTGATTTATTTCCTTGTGCTTTAAAGACTATTGATAAAGTGAAGGAAAAGGAAGAATGGAAGAGGGAGCTGGATGAGATTTTTTGTGAAAGAATGAATAAAGTTATAAGTGAAATTGGCCACTTGTTATGGGCAATGACCAATGAGGAGCTGGTAAAGGTATAGTTGTTCTATACTACCATCAGAAAAGATCTTGTTGATATAGAGGCAATTGCAAATTCTTTAATAACTATATAGAGAGAGGTTTTAAATTTTGATTGGCTGGATGACACTACCTATAATGAGTGGAAAGATAAATTCATGACCATAGAGTAGATGTTAGAAGGTGACGGGGAAGAAGACGAAGAGGAAGAAGAAGATGCAAGAGTAACTGTCACCCTTACAGTTGATGATGAAGACAGGGAGAATCCTTAGGTTAAAGTAAGTTTGTAGGTAACTGGAGATGACTCATTACTTTCAAGCTTGATAGCCACTTACTTCAAGGAATCATAATAATCAAAGAATCAGATCATAATACCCTTGTGTTTCCAAATGGTGTAATATAAAGGGAACCACAAAAGAATGTTTGATGCATAAATCTTTCTACAATTCATAGTTTTGTCTTTTTGTGATAGGTGTATGTAAGTATCTTTTTGTAAAGGACACATATCAATTGCATTTGCCCTTTGCTTGTTGTAACTCATGCCTATATAAATGAGTTTTCAAGGCAATGTGATGGTCTAAATTTTGATGTATTTTTTTGAATTATCCAAAAATAGTATAGTCAATCCTATTTCATGTAGTAGTTTAGATACTTTCAAGTGTACTTTTCTCATAGAAATATGACATAACTAGTTGAATTTTATGGGATTTTTTGAGGCTCTATTGGTTATTCTATTACTTATTTCAAAAGGATAATATAAAGGGGTATTTACACCATTGTTCTGTGTCATCACTTCCTATCTCCATTTTATGAGCTTGTTTATTTTGAGGTCATTTGAATGAGGTTCATGTGGCTGAATGCAGTCTAGATTAGTTGTGTATTGGTTTTATCGTTGCTTTTAATTCAATGAATTATATAAATGCTTTAGTAGATCAATAGAATTCATGAGTTTATGGAAAGGATATTTTATAAGAATGGAAATGGGTGATTGCTATTGATAAATTCATTCACAAGTTTTCTGAATTAAATCTCCCACCAATAGTAAGTTTTTGCCCAATGGATAAGGCACTAGTCATATAAATCATTGATAGTTGAGGGTAAATCTTGGTTCTACATGCCAAATCAATTTTAAATTCAAAAACATTTTCAGTCAAGGTTGTATTGCTAGTCAGCACTCATTTATACATTATTTCTGAGTTATAGGTAGGTACTATTACTAAGGATTTTTATAAACTCAAGGAGAATTGTGACCAAATCTACTTAAAAGGGATATATATGAATCAAAGAGTATCAATAAATGGATAATTTTCATATGTGATAGGGATAGAAGATGAAAATCAGAATGAAACTAAATTAAGTTTCATACAACAATATCCTAGTAAAATATCCCGTAGGTATACCCATCTTGGTTAAGCAAAACCTAAAGAGTAGAAAACCATCCTTGGTTTTGTTGAAGTTTGGTCCAAATTATTTGCACATATAATTGTTAATAGGAATTGGTTATTCTTTAGGTTGTATGAGTATTACCATGTTGGTATTGTGCATTTTGTTGTTTAGTAGTTTGAAACATCAACAAGATCAATATCATATTCCAACATCATTTTCTTCATAATCATATGAAATTTATTTACAAATAAGTATCATTATTTCTACTTTAATTTCTCTAATTACAAAATTTTCAAGAATAATAACCACATTAATAATTCATAGCCTATGTATCAAAACACCTTACATACATTAATCAAGTTCTTACAATTGAGTCTATGTCTAGAGTGATATGGGGTATTACATACTCGCCCCTTGTCCTTGACTTCCTCCTAGAAGTCACCAATGTTTATGACATCATTCCTATCTTTAGATTTTTATTCACATCATTGATATTTTCTTTAAATTGATTGGCAATTTCTTACACATTTATAAATTCATCATGCATATGTACTTATTCTCACTAATTATAGGATTCAAGTCATAACATCTATTGGACTAAATTAATGAGTATCACCAATATTGACTATGTTATCTACATTCGAATAATTTCTATACTTTATTTTGAACTAAAAATGATACATAATTCAATGCAACAAAATAATCACATATCATGGAAAGATTTATAGACAATCACATAGAGATCATGTTATTGCAATAGTTATGTAATGTTTTCTAATGACAAAATAAATATGATTTTTTTTCTAAGCCAAACAAATTATATTGAAATCAAATTAACGATCTTTTTTTTAAAGTTCTTACACTGACAAGACCTTATAGGTTATCAAACTGATTGCAAAAACTATTAAAATTGTGTATATATAAACAACATAATGTAGATTGAGATGTATTACTATTATTCTCGATTTTTCATCTGATCAATAAAATATTCATTTTTCTGATCAAACCAATGTAGAAAGAAAAAGTTTCTTCACTTACCTTATAGACCAGAGAAAGGACCCACTCTTGGAATGTTTGGTGAGGTTGTTAATATTATAAATTATTTTATATTGCATGTTGGTGATTTTTGTAGCTTAAGTTTTGTATGTTTTATTTATCATAGAATAGATTTCATTTTAAAATGATAGTTAGTTGATATTTATACATTTAAAATCTAATTAATATCATGGCTAGGTAAGACAAATTATCATGTTCTCATTATTATACAGATTATTAATAAAAACTAGCATATTCTAAATTTGCTATCATATTTTCATTAATAGATAAATCAATATATCTATATCAGATTTATATTAGCAAATTATTATATTATATTAGCTATATGCATGGTGTTGGTATTTTTTTGTCTAGATTAGTTGGATTTGTGAATTATTACATTTGTTATTATCATTGTTTTGTTTCTAATATTCCTGTCACCAGGAAGTGATAGTTCTTGTGGTTGCAATTTATTTGGGTTTTTATAGATTCAATTTTGTGTGTTGTAGTTGCATTCATAATCCCTCATCTTGCAACTATCATCCCTTGATGGTATATTGCTTGGACACCTTTCACAATCTTACACTCTTGGATTAACATGTATAGACCAGTTGAATTCCATCATAAATCATTAATTCTTTATTATTATTTACCCTAGTGTTGACCTATCACAAGATACAGTAGTAAGATAGTACTCTATGCATATCTACTCTTTTGAAGAAACTTAATTATATATTCCATATTAGGGTAGCAGGTTCTTCTTGCATACTTTGTATTTGATCTACTTACTTCTAATAAGGTTGAATAAAATCCTAATAGGGTTGAGGCTTCTATCAGGGCCTATTCCTTTAAAAAGGACTCGAGACACTATATGTATTTCATAGGCTTCTAACAAAGTCAATATCCTTAACAAGATTCTTTTGTTTAGTAGATCATCTTCTAGGTATTATCCCCATTGAGGTTTTCCCTTGGCTAGGGTTTTCCTAGTTAATAAATAATGGTGTTATGAGTTCTCTTTTTGTATGGCTATATTTACTAGTCAACATTGTTGGTTTACTTTCATATGCAAGTTATAAAGTAATTAACAATATTCAGTTGTGGGAAAAAGTTTGTAGAATATTGATTCACACCCCCCCTCTCAATATTATCTATTTCTAACAATTGGTATCAAAGCCTAGTTACTCTAAAGGGGATTAAAAACTTGAGTAAGATCCATACCAATATGGAATAGTTGAAGAGAAACCTTGAAGAAGATCTTGAGAAAATCGAACTTCTTACTGAAGAAAGTGATAACCTAAAAGATAGGTATGAGGATGCAAAAGTTTACATTGGAAAATTGGAAGACAAGATTGATGATATGAAATAAAAAAAGAATCAAATTTGAAGATTAGTGACAATGATGAAGTAGGAATTCTCAAGAAAGAAAATGAGATCTTGAAGCATGAGTTAAAAATTGTTGAATGTAAGCTAAGTCTTAAGAAAGATGATAGAAAAACTGATTCTAGTCTAAACTCTGAGAATGCAGATGCTAGATCCTAGTTAAGTCAAGTAACATTTTAATTATATTCTATCAAAATAGAACATGCTAAGTTAGAAAATTAAAACACTATTATGAAAGCAGAATTGGCACAAGTTAAACAATAGTTAGAGAAGCTTTATTCTAGTAGTGAGAAAATTGATAAGAAGATATTTTATTGGAGCCCCTCTTATGACAAGACACATCTTGGATATTTTATTGGAGAGAAATCAACCAAGAAAGTTTAAATTAGAAAAGAACTAGATCCAGTTGTTGAGTCCCATAAAAAATCTAATCTGAGTAAGATTGAATCAAGCATAACTACTGAAGTATCTTAAGGGATTTGACTAGTTGATTTTTCTATAAAACATGATGAACCAAAGAAAATATAGCAAGTTGGTGAACCTAAGAAAGTTGAATTGTCTAAGGAAGTTAGACATGAATTCAAAAGTAGATGTTTCATATGTAATGAAGTTGGTCATATGAAAAGGGATTGCATAGGTAAATCTTTTAAACCTACTGCTAATTTCTATTATTATAATTGTCATGGTTATGGACATAATGTAGTAGATTTTAAGAAACTTAAGTTTGATAATAATAATGGGAATAGTAGAATGTTTAGGAATACTAAACTTGTGGGTAATGAAAGAGGTAGATTACAAAGTATATCTAATGATGGAGAGAAATCTAATGGTGAAAGGAAATAGTTTTTATGTTACAAGTGTAAGAATACACATATTGCAAGCAACTATAAAGCACCTAAAAGTCAAAATGGAACTAATTAGGGAAGGAATGCATCTATATGTCAGCTATGCAATAACTCTAGATAGACAACAAGATTTTTCAAAATGGGTAGAAAGAACTTCAACATGAAGCCTAATTATAGAAGGAAAAATAATAGAAATGATGGAAGAAATGATAATAGAAGCAATAATAGTCAGAAGGTACCAATCAAAGAACATGTTGATGAATTCAAGGAACCATTTGTGAAAGCTATTAATCAATAAAGTTCTCATATAATTTTGGAGGAGCAATAGTTTGATGCACTTGATGGGAAATTGAAGTAAAAAATTATTTGTGACAAGCATTTTGAGAAAAGCAAAGCATCAACTAATCAAAATGATGATAGATTGTGAATTAGAATTTGTGTAGTCAATATAAGGTAGATGACAAAGAGAGGAAGTTATGATCAAGTGCGCAAGTTTTTTGATGACCGTAATAAGTTGTATGAAAGAAAACAAGTTTATTGGTAATCAGTGACAAATTTTGAAGATGAAGTAGATTTACATTTAATGCAAAGTTGAATTTGAAATGATTTAAGGATTGTGAGTAGGATACTCAATACCATTTGATCATGTGAAGATTTTGGAGCAAATTAGTGAGCAATTTGATAGAAAATTTAAGTGAGAAGTGAAGCGTTTGAGTGCAAAGTTGTAGAAGCCCTAAATCATGATATTAAAGGTATTTTATAAAGCTTTAAGTTGGGATTTTCAGTATCATAGTTACCAATATGGAAAGCTAGTTAGTTTTTGATATAAATGAGAGACCTAGGTACAAATTCAAGAAGTTCCTATTTGTTTCTCTTATTGATTATCCATTAGGAGCATTTTCTCAAATCCCACCAAATGTACTTCATGTAGAAGACATTAGAAGATGCATTCATTGAAAATTTGAGAGTGTTGGAGATGAATATATTCATAAGGATTTAGAAGTTATGTGTAATTGAGACCTAGCCCTAAAATATGATTATGTATACATGAATGAACTAAACCTGATTAAGTATATATTTTATATAGAAATCGATAATCATGAGTGGAGCAAGATTATCCTAAGTTGAGTTCATGAAAAAATGTGTTGGGTAGGTGATGTGCCTATCAAAATTGATAATGACCTAATCCATAAGGTCAAAGCTTTAAACAATGAAGTATGTAATCCAATAAAAGATAGGAATGCGAGAAAGGTAGTTGAGACAAACCTAAGAACTAAGTTTGATGGAAGGAATATGAGAGTTGATTTGATCAAAGATCATGGAGTTAGAGTGTTAATCATAATTGTAGGTTAGTAATTAAATCATAGTTCTAGATTTAATTCAGTGCCAATAGGATTTTTACATACATCTTATATAATGGTAGTTGAGAAAAAGAAAGTAAATGTGTGAGAAATGTTTTTGGACAACATTGTGAAGCTGGAGAAGTCTAAGAATGGAGTCTTTAGATTTGAATATCTTTTGACAGATTTTTTTTTCTATGCAATTAAGTAGTTTCCTGGCATGACAAGTTGGGATAGTAATGCGTGTTTGATGAAGATGGTTACATAGTGTTACAAAGCCAAATTATATGATGTTAAAGATAGAGACATTGATAGAATGATGAAAAACTTCCAATCTAAGATGAATCAAAGATATAGAATCCCTCCCTCTATAGTGGAGAAATATAAAGATGAACTAGGTTTTATGGTAGAGACTAACAATACTTTCATGGAAGCAATCAAACCTAAAGTAAAGTTTATTAAACCCATGGGATATGAAATGAGTGAAGAACTCATTGAAGGATACATGTAGATTATTCTACAGTTAGAAAGGGACACTAAATTTCCAAGATGGGGTACTTATGAAGAGAAGATAAGGGAAGTTTAGTCTAAATATCATAGAAAAGAGATCAAGAAGAATGTGAAAATGAAGATTGAATCCATTTTTAAGGATTCAGGCATGACAAGAGAAGAATTTAATGAAATAAAAGGTATAGAAATGGAGATGAAAGGCAGTGGGAAATCTAAGGCATTGGTAGCCACACCTATTTCTATTGCAACACCATCTAAAGGAGTGGTAGTAGGAGAGTCTAGTTCACAAATAACTATTGAACCTTATGCAACAGTTGCACAAGTATAACTAAATGGGGTACAATATAGTTAGAAGAGGAGGAAATCTGATGATGTTGAGGTGACAACAACATCTGTGCAAAGAAAATAAGAGAGATTGGTAAAGGTTAAGCGAGAACCAAAACCATCTCCCAAGAAAAGGGTCAAAAAAATGGCTAGTGGGCTCGAAAAGAGGAGAAAGACACAAAAAAGCTAGTGAGTCTAAGGAGTTTGAGGATGAGACCAAAAAAAAGCCAGTTGAATAGGTAGTTGGAGAAGGAAGGACACAAAATGGTAAGAAAGCCTAGAAACCTAAAGTTGAGAATCTAAATATGTAGATTATAAATCATGATTTTTTTTTTCAGCTGTATATGTATTTTAGTTTGTATTGTAATATGGATAGGAGACAACTAGAAAATTCTATAGATAGAAATATGATTTTGAGAAATAAGAGATTTGATAGCATAAAAAATAAGATTTCAAAAGATTTGTAAAATAGATTGATAAACATGAAGAGAAGAGTAGTAGAAGAAGATACTAAATTGAGAGAGAATATGGTTAATAAATTGTGTGAAGTAAGCATCAAGGAAGACACTAAAAATATCTTTAAATGTATTGAACCTTTGTTGAGGAACAAGAGAAGAGAAATTCTTCTTATGGGAGGCAAGTATGAAGAGGTTAAGAAGGAAACTAAAGAATCCATAGTAAAATATATGACTTCCATGCCTAAGGTCATCAAGGAAAGTGTACAACCTAAAATAGTAAGTCCAATTTATGTGGAGGCTAATAATCCTACTGATGCTGAAGAAGAAGCTAAAGAAGCATAGAAAACTTATTTGGCTCCTCATATAGTTATTGGTACTAAATCCATGCAAGTGGATAGGTGCTAAAGAGAATCCTTTTGCAGGATATGGGTCCAACGTTGTTGGAAATATTATAGCTTACTCTAGCTCAGATGAAGAGGATGAAGAAGAAGAAAAGAAAAATGTAGAAAATATTAAGGAGAAAGAAGAAGAGAGAAGGAAATAAATAGAGAAGGAGAAATCAAGTTTAGAAGAAGAAAGAAAGTAGAATTATCTTTTGAATTGAAGAAGAAATCAAAGATTGTGATGCAAGAGTCAACATTCTTGCCCAATCTTAAACACATGGAAACAAAATCTAGGAAGGTAGAGTTTCAACATAAAGTTGACATACCTTTTGTTGCACCATTAGTTATAGTTATTACAATGTCAAAAGTGACCCCAACATTAACAATTATACTATTTCTAGTATTATATATTGATGATGATGATGATAAAAAAGGATTAATGAGCTCTTTGAGAAAACTTATTGAGAAGAACAAGTTTGTAAAGACTTTAGAAAGATTATTGGTAGAAGTTATGGATAGATTGTAGAAGGTAGTACATTCAACTATCACAAATCCACACTTATAGGAAAAGGTGAAATCTTTTGATAAAGAATTCACAACATTGTCTTAAATTTCTTTAGTTCAAGCATAGATGAAGCATGATGCAACAGTATTTGACAAAGTATGTAGCAATGTTAGGAATGACTTGTAGGAACTAAATGTGTGCATTAAAGAGATAAGGAAAATAATAGATGAAGGTAAGATGTTGTATGGACAATGTGCAATATCATACAATCATCTATCATATTTTGATAATTTGATCCAAGGCCAATTGAGTGAGCTTCAAACACTCACTATCAGATTGTAGCAACTAGAGGCAAGCATTGAAGACTTTGGAACAAATATGAAGAAAATTCACACAATCAAAAGCATTGAATCTATCAAGGAGAAGGTAATAAAGAGATTCTCTATCCTTAGAGAATATTTATCTCCTAAAGTTATCATTTTGTAGAGGTAATTAGAGGAGTGTCTTGTAGCAAAGGCATCCTATGATAAATTTTCCTATACTAACTTGAGTGTAGTTGAAGTGGCATCTTATGCACTTTGCGGACTCATTAGTATATATGATACAGTCAAGGAAAACTGGAAGAAGGAATTTGACAAGTTGAAACATGATTTTGTAGATTGTATATCCAGAATGTCAAGTTGATAAGAAGGCAACACAATTTTTGTGGGTACACATTTTTGAAGCCTTTTCCATTGATGTCAAAGGGGGAAAAGTATGTAAGGAAAATTGTATATTTACATGTTTGTATATGTAAGGGAGAAGTATGTAAATTGTATATGTATATGTAAGGGGAAGCTTAGCTATGTATCATCGTAAAGGAGTGATAAGGAGTGTAATGATCCATCAAGGCATGAATAATTTTTTATGTTTTGAAGGCATTTATTTTTGTATTTATTGTGTCTTGTATAACATCATTTTAGGACTTAGCAAATTTTCCAAAATGTTTCCATCAATGCCAAACGGGGAGATTGTTGGAAATATGGCTACGTAGATGTATGATTTTTGTCATTTATGGAAACATATACTTTTGATACTTCACAATATTATCAAAGTTAGAAAATTGTCTAAGTGTTAGATAGTTTGCAATGGTATAAAGACATATATGGTATGTAATGATGATAGACTTTGATTTGGTTGATGTGTAGTTAAGGAGTGATAGATGAAAGTGTCACAGTGACATGTGTTAGTACGTAGACCTGTACAAATAATACAACACAAATTATAGTTAAATTACTAGTTCAAGTAATTAGTAGAGAAAAAAAGATCACGAAAGCTAATTAAAATGTATGGCTTAAGGAAATATTTTTAAAATAAAATAATTACTTGATCATGTTGGGATAACATCCTCGATGTTTACCCTAATTTATTTCATATTTGGCAAAGTGAGTAAAAGCATCAAGGCCAACTAATTAAAGATTTATTAATTTGCGAGATATAAGTAAAGATCATATCTTGCATAAATAGTGTGAAGTGTGAATGTGATGTGAACTATTTGTGAAGAAATCTTAAATGATATGTGAGCCTTATGTGACACAAAATTTGATATATGATCAAAGCAAGTGTGAGATACAACAATAAGACAGTATTGTATGTATATCTACTCTTGTGAAGAAACTTAATTGTATATTGCATGTTAGGGCAATGGGCTCTTCTTGCATACTTTATTTTTTGATCTACCAATTCCCAACAAGGTTGAAGAAACTCCTAAAAGGTTTCAGGCTTCTAATAGGGCCCAGTCCTCTAACAAGGACTCAAGACACTATATGTATTTTACAAACTCCAAATAGGATCAATATCCATAACAAGATTCTTTTTAGTGGATCATCTTGTGGGTATCATTCCCACCGGGGGTTTCCCTTAGCCAGGGTTTTCCTAATTAAAAAATAATGGTGTTATGAGTTCTCTTTGTGTATGGTTATATTTATTGTTCAGATTGTTGTTTTACTTTCATATGCAAGTTATAAAGTAATTTACAATATTCAATTGCAGGGAAATTTTTTAAGAATATTGATTCACCCACCCCCCACCCCCTCCCTCCCAATATTATCTATTTCTAACAAGACTTTGTTAGTATCACTTAATATTTCACATAATGTATTGACCCTTTAGTGGTCTTTTTGTATCATTATTATGCGTGTTTGATGATTAGATCAATGTTAATAATCATGGTGTAATATCTTCTATATGAGAGAAAATTGTTGTAACATTTATTCTTTTATAATATTAATCCTTATTGACTTTAAAGAAATTTGTTTCTTTGGGCCAAATTTTATTTTGTAAATTCTAGTACCTTACATTTTAAGTGTTCAATGCACTACAATAATAATTTATCACTTAACAATAACAATTACATGCTACGATAATCCATCACTATTGTAGTCAGAGGGTACCTTGTTAGGGCTATAACATGGTGTCACTTCTAGTGACTTACTCTATTAAGAGTATACAATTAGATATACTAGGATCTACCTTTTTCAATTATTTTATAACATTATGCTAAGTGGGAACTCGGTTATGAGATTTCCATAAAGATTGTTACATCTTCCTTGTGATAGGATTTAAACTACTATAATGATTAGAAAAAGATTAGGAAATTGATATGTATAATGCAACTTACATAGTTGGTTCATATCTCTTTTTTGCACAAACAATTATCACCTTCTATTATTGATATTTAATTCAGCAACACCTCTCCTTGTATGTACATATTTAAATATGAATTTCTTTATTAAATCCTTTATAGGATATTTGAATGGATATTTGAGTATGACAAGAAAAATAGTACGGGGTAATTTTTTTTCTTTGTAGGAAACATGTATAGGACATTATGATGATTATGACTATCTTACATATAATGATTTGATGATTGTTGCAATAATATAACATAATGCGTACCCTCTTATGAATTATTATATGTTGATGTGCTAAAGTTGTTATGGTATCATGTACAAGAAGTTATACACCTGTGTTAGGATGAATTATTCGATTACTCAAAATTATAGTTTAAATCATAAACATTGTGTGGGTTTTCTAGGATACATCTACATGACTAGGTGATAGAAAGTTATGGACTTAGATGATTATGATAATGGATATGAATTAAGGTTTTATGGTTTAGGTGTTCTAATGAAAATTGATATTAGTTGACATGTTTATTTTTTGATACCCTGTGATTTGATAATTGCCACATTTGTTGACTATTTAAACATTGATTTGTACAAACAATTCTATGAGGTGTTTAACATTATGATGATGACGTTAATTGTGGTACCTTGATGATTAGGTCATATGCATTTAAATAGTTCAGTATGCTCTATTGATGATGTTTATGATGCTTTAGGTATATGCATGCTGTGTGATTATTATTTTAGTATTTTAATTTGAATTGATGAATATGATATGGTATTTCAAGTATGTAATAAATTATGTGTTATCAGATGCAAAACTAGAAAAGTTTATTAAAATGAGAATGTAAAATGTTCAATCAATTGATTATGCAATTTGATTATATATAAATGTGATTTTATTGATCTATTGATGTTCAAAGTGAGTGTGCAGAAAATTATCATGGAAATTTTTGGAGAATTAGTAAGCAACCATATGTACAAACTATAAAATCCAAGGTTGAATCTAATGAAGAGGTTTGAACCATATTTATAAGTGACTTATTTTGTAATCTTAAATTGTATGTATGTATTAGGTGATTTCATTTTTTATTAGTGAGATGTCAATGTTGTGTACTGTTATCTTACAATGTTATTGGACACATGTCATCTATATATGTAATGACATGTCTACTAAGGTTCAAAATGTAACCCTTAACCTAATTGACCTAATTATAAACCTAATTAAACTCCCTTTATCAGGGTAATTGAATAGTCCAACATATTAGGTTAATTGAATTCAATTTTTTCTAGTCACTTCTAGATGCCAAAAGGGGTCCTAGAAGCCAATTTTAATGAAATCAAGTACCAATGTGGTAGGGGTATGGATTGGGCACCTTTTAAACCCTTTTATAACCTCCTAATGACTTTTATGACCCTCAAAATATCCCATTTTCCTTTGGTTTCAAAAATTGAGCAATTTCCCGATCCTTCCCAAATCCTTATTATTCCCAAAATATTTGCATTTATGGTAGGATCAAGTTGGGGACCAAGAGGCTTAGGGTCAATTATGAATTTATTCTATTTTAGGTGGTTGAGTTTTAGAAGCTTATTTAGAGGCTCTTTGAGGAGTTGGAGGGTGTTGACCCACTCTCTACTTTTAGAGATGTTAAGGTTTTGGATTGAAGGAAATAAAGGAAGGATTGGGCTCTTCTCAAGCACCATTATATGATAACAATTGTGAAATTTTGTCTCCACCATTGCCATGGAATTTTTTTGGTTCTTGTTGCAAATAGATTAGTATGTATTTTCATTCTCTTGCATTTGTGATCAATGTATTTTGTTTTTTTTTTCTATGCAAGTGGATGGGATTTGATTTTGATTTCAGGTTATTGTGTTCTTCTTGATTTGAATGAGGGAGTTTTGTAAAGTTTGTATGGCATTACTCAGCCTTTTGGGTAAGGGAAGAAGTGACCAATATGGGGGAAGGGGTTAGTTGGACACCATGATAGTGTAGAGTCTCTTCTCATGGTGAGAAGAGGGAAGAAATGCAAGGTGTATGGGTGCTTGCATACCAATGACATTGATCTTTCTTTGGGGAGGATAAGGAGGAGAAAGTATGAAAGTATATATGAATTTCTAGCCTTGGATAAGGCATGTATATTATATATTTTACATTGAGAAATCTCCTACTTGGTAGTCTACCTTCATCCCTATGTTATGAGCTTGATGTAAATCCAATTGTGCAAGCCTTGGATGGGTGATTTTGAGTCATGTTTCATGTTGTGAAATTTGAATTGGTTGTTACTTGTTGGTTACTAGTTCTCCTAGCTCATTGGGTGGTCTCTTTTGAGACCTAGCATGGGAGGTGAGTACTCCATGTTTGGTTTTGTATGATTTTGGATTTTTCGTATGATGGAGCCATTTTAGAATTGGTGTATTTAAGGTGTTCTTGATGTCATTGTGTTGGAAACTTATCCATTGATTGTATTGTGCATTCTTGTTGGAGATGAATTTGTAATGAAATGGGTCAAATATTATAAACTCCAATATTAATAATAGAAATGTAGTCATTATGAGAAAACAATAAATTTATGTGATTTAGTTTATTTGGTTGCAAACAATACCTTACTCTCAAAATGTCTTGCTTTGCATAAATCTCAAGTTGTATACCTCATAGTTCTTTTGTGAAATCTTGGATTTAATTCAATGTATTCAAAAGTTATTTTATAAGATCTTGATGTATGCATCATTTAAATTATAGTTTCAATAAAATCATCTCCAAGATTATGAGTGTTAATCCCATGTTCAATGTTTATACTTCAAAACCAATATTGCACCTTAAACTTATCTAGGAAAGTAATGATAGTTAATAGATTATTTATTATATTGCTAAATAAATGAAAACTGCTCATTATTAATACTCATATAACCAAAACACTTAATGAAATGCATAATATTATGACCCATGGTACTATCACTAAAATTTTAACATGAAATACCTCACTAAGAAGGAGGAGCAAACAAAAAAATACAACTCTCATGTTTTGAGGGAGCTAAAAAGATCTCTGGAAAATGTATGGGAGAACTTTTAATTTCCATTTAGTAATAGATAATATTCCCTAGATCCCCTCCTAATATTTCAACATAAATTTTATTTTGATATATACTAATTCACCCTTGTACAAAAACAAATCCACCAATAAAACATTATTCATTTACTCCCCATTAAACACTTTCCATCTGGGAAGAGTTTAATAAAAGTCAAAAAGAAGAAGAGAGAAACAATGATAGAGGGGATGAGACACCCTATGGGACCCACCCCAACCTAAATTTTCTTTCTTCCAAGTATGGATGCATGAGATTTTGGAAGGTGACTGCATTGTTTAAAGTCAAAGGAAACTAACATGGTTTTGACCTCCTCACAAAAACTACAGTCTTATCTTTCATAAATGCTTCCTATATTTCACAACACCCAAAAACTTACCTTCAATGTGTGTCACATTCCCTTGCCTCTCCTAGTTGGGTGAAGGTCTGCATAAATGTGCATGGGGAGTGTTGGAATCTAATTGGAAGCATGAGAAGGACCTTAGTTGGTGTGGATCCCTCTGCACCACTCTTCCCTTGCTTCTCCAACTTAACACATCCCTCTCTAAGCATGCATACTCTTCCCAACCATCAGCAAGTGCACCCATCTTGTACTAGTCTTGGGGGGTATGCCTTCCATCTTGGGTAGTGCTCACCTTGGACTATGAACCCCACTTGCCAAGTAGGAAGGTTAGGCCAGGGAAGAGGGTATGTTAGGAAAAAAGTAAATGGGTTTAGGGGGAATGTTAGTTAGAAATTAGTTTTTGGTAGATGATGAATATTGTTAGAAATTTTAAAAATTATTAGAATTTAATGTATTTTGTTTATATATAGAATAATCTTTTTAAACTGTTAAGTGAGTGTGTGGGGATTGGTCATATGGGGAGAGATTTGATCATAGTTGTTTAATGAGTATGTTATTAGAGTTAGTCAGTTAGGGGTTAGTTGTTAGTGTTAGATGGTTAGTATATAATGCTATTTTTATCTATTTAATTTAATTTGAATAAATTTCTATTAAAAATATTTTATTAATAATTGACTTCATAGGTTTCGGGTTTTGCTAAGGGGGTTAAGTATAGGGATTAGAAGTGTTATGTTAGGAAGTAAGGGTTATGTTTTGGTTTTATTTCAATGATATAATATTAAGTGAAACTATATTATTTTATTAAGAAAATATTTTGAATAATATTTTATAATGATTTTGTGCATTTAATTATGGGTTTAATAAACTCAAATTGCTAAGGTTATAGGGTTGAAGGGTTATTGAAGGGGCCTTATGTAGATAACCTGATAGTGGTATAGGATTGTGTTTTAAAGATGAAATAAATGTCATAAATTATTTAATGATGAATATTTAATATTTTATTAGTTCTAAATGGTTAAGTTATTATCAAGATTTATTATTTAGGTATTACTAGAGAAACCTATAAATGCATATTAGTACACCTATGAATTTTCAGCTAGTAAAATATATTAAAAGTAAAGGTATCAAATAAAGCTAACCTATGTTCATAACAAAAGTCTTTACCATGATATTACACTTTATTAAACATGAAACTATAGTTTAATCAACCAAATTGATCCACTTGAACTAATTGTATCTATAGAACTAGAACTTATGGTTTCGAGCCAATGTAGTGTATTTGGATACCAACTCTATATCCCCTAGAAATGTAATTGAAATCAACTTTATCATGTCATCATCTTTCCACAATGTATTGAAGGCTTGTATGTGTTTAAAATAGTTTTTATTAATTTAAAAACAAAATTTTGTGTGTGTTTTTGCCCTAGTTTGGGGCATGAAAAATTCATCTCAAAACTTCATGAATCTCTCATCTCTAATATACTTGACACTTTACTCTTCTTCCATAAAAATTCTCAACAATAATAGTAATACCCTTCTTACTCACTTAACCAATAAATTCAAATGTTTCGTTATAGGTCCTTTTCTAGTTTTATTTTTTCTCTTTGATCTTTGATATAATTAGTGTTTAGGAACTCTCTAAAATGTATTACTAATCAAAATCAATAATCTAGCATAGTCCTCATTCCATACTTTTCCCTTTTAAATTTTCAATGGCCTTCTCTGCCTTGGAATCATACAACAACCATTACACTCTTACTAATAAATATTTTCAAATATTTAGCTTGATCTATGGGCATCTTTTTTCTCACTTAGTATGATCATTGCACATAGCATTATGTGCTAATTCAAATATTTAAGTAACCTCTATTTCACTGAGTAAATAAACTACTCCTACTCGATAGAAATGTTGTCTCTCATTAATGTCTCTGCTTAGTTATATCTATCTTTCTTGATGAGGTCTCTACTTGATGAATGTAGAATTACTTAATAAGTACTAAGATTGGGTACAACTACAAACTCATACTTCTCCTTCTTCATTTCTCAACAAATATAGTAACTTGGTGATAATGTTCACCAACTAACTCACTCTCCTCTCCTTCACTATCTTTTAGTCACTACTTGGAAAAATGATTTTTTATGGGAGTATCATTCTCCCCCTTTGACATTAGTGAAAAAAACATTATGCCTAGAAATAGAAATAGCTTGAAATTTATTCAACTCCTTCTATGTATATACTTCCTTAGTAATATCATGTGTCTTTCCAAAACCTTTTCCAAAATGATTTCATTTGCAGTATCCATATCATCTCCTTATAAATCCTTACATAAACATAATACATACAAATATATAGAAAAAACATATAATTTTTCCCTTTTTTCATACTAATGTCAAAATAATTTAAAAAATAAAAATACTTACTTTGGATGTAATCCAAAGTGATCAAGAAACTCTTGATGATTCTTTAGCATGATTGTCATTATATTATCTAAATTGACCTTGATCAACTCAATTTTCTATTTCTCTATCATCATCTTGGTCATAGATCTATCATGTGGTCTGCAATAGAAATGCTCAAGGAAGCTATGAGATCCTTAGCAATCTTGACACGATTTTCCATGACCATAAGATTAGTTAACAATAATTCTTGAATTTCATATCTCACTTCCAAGATTTCTTTCTTCTTGCAATAATCCATGTCAAAATCCTATTAAAAATATCACTTGGGAATAGTGTAGTGATGATGGACTTAGATCAGCTTTAAGTTCACCTACAATAGCTTTCATGTCTTTACTTAGTTTTTGTAATTTTTCTATAGCTTCATTGGTGAAAAATGGTGTAAACACAATTTTTGAAACAATATTCAAACATTTTGTACAACAGGTTCTAGCTTGGTAACATGAGTAGATAATTCCACTTGTTATAAAGTAATGGCACTAGAAAATTTATCCAAGACCTTGTTTTCAAACTTCTTCTCTACTCTCTCCATTACTTTGGCATAAGTATCCACTTTAGTTTCATTAATATTTTCAACAATATATACATGGTTGTCTAAGATAGCATTTTTCTCATTCAAAGAAGTATCTAGCACAACTTCCAATAATATGTTTTTTACATTATGTAAAATTTTTTTATGCTTGTCCTCTTTCTTCAATCTTTCTTTATTGGCTTTCCTAGCACATATTGTAGTATATACATCCATAGCATAAATATCCAAAGTATTTGGATTCTAGTTAGGTATGATTATAAATTCATCAAGTGTAACTATATTGGACTTAATGGTTGATGTAGTCTCCTTCTTCTTTTACAACTCCCTTTGGAATAAATAGCAGTCTAGTACTTGGTGATGGTATATGTGGCATAGGAGCTTGGATCTCCAATTTTTTTAGTCCAAGATCATCTTATTTCTTTGTTTCATATTCACTTCCCTTTTGATCAACATTAGAAACTATCATAGTTAGTATAAGTGGTACCGTCTGATTGATTTGGTGTAGCACTAATCATGTCATCTTTCTTGAGCTCTTCAATATTTTTCTCCTCTTTCCTCTCTTCTTGGTGGCATGTGGTAGATGGGTCAATCCATATGGGGTGATATATGAATTGTGACATAAATACTAACTATGAAAAATCCTCTTTCTTTTATGCTTTCCAAGATTTGGTTGCCCTTGCCCAATATTTCCCTCTATAATAGCCCACACAGAGATACTTGGAACATAAGGATAAAACATGCACTGAATAATTTTTTCTTAAGATAAGTCACTTTACAATAGGATAAAGTAACCAAGTGCAAATAATTAAACACCAGGACAAGGTGATGAGAATGATGAACATGGCTAAGCTCACATGTTCACCTACACCAAAAAAAGTCCAACAAACACTTCCAAAGATCTCCAAGCTCAAAATCATAACTAACAAACTAAGACCACATGAATCATGCAAATGTACTAAGGGGATGCTCTCATTTTTTGGTGTAAATAAGCATTTCACTTATTACACTTACTTAAGTTTTCTAAGGTTAATGCATTATTTAATTATTTATTTAGGTGAGACACTTAGGAGTTTGTGTACTCTCATTGAGTTACATAACTCTAATTATGCACATGGTGTCTACAACATAGTAGTTCACATCATTCACTGAGTTTTCATGTTGACAACATAATTATTCACACTCCTTATTTAGCACATGTTGTCTACATCATTGATTTGTGTGCTACACCATTGTAGGCTTATCCTCACATCATCATACTTAATTTTGTGCTTAATGGAGGATAATCCATATCTGGTGGACATGTGCCTGGTTGTATGACATATCATGATGCTGACTTCTATGCATTCTAGAAGCTCTCCTGAAGCCTTTATATACATGCACTCCTAGTGTATTCTCAAGCTGGCATATTGAATGAATATCATCATTCTGATCATACTCTATTTATTTTGGTCTACTGTGTGCTTGTGTTGAGTTCTTTACTTCTTGGGTGAATTTTGGCCTAAGACAAATTCTTACATGGTATCAAAGTTGAGGGAGATTCTCTACACAACCATTTGAGACTGTTCATGCTTTAGCACCTTGACCTAAATCTAAAGGATCTACATAAATTGGGAGCATCTAGAGCTAGATCTAATCGCACCGTTGCATCTAGAGCATTGATTCAATGAAGATTGACTATAAATTTTCCTATGTTGGGTGAAAGTTGATCGTGAGGCAATTTTGTTTTGCAAATCGGAACCCAAAGGCCTCGATTTGCAATTCAGGTATGATCATTTTATTGATTTGAATATTTGTGTTTCAACAATTTTTTTTGGCTGAATCGGCCAGTGACACCTCAACTTGGCTCTATATATTTTTGGTGAATATGTTTTAATTTGTAGGAATATTGCTCATTTAACTATGGACATTACCATTTTGAATTTAGCTTTGTCATAAAATGTGGCTGTACACGCTTGCAATTTCTAGTGTCCAAAGTACACTAGGGCACAAACATACCCTAATATTTGACGACCACAGATCAAGCCCCCACTGGAGGGCAAGTTCTTTTTTTTTGTGATTTATAGTGCATAGTTTTTATAAAATTTATCATTCCCCATTGAGGGAAATGTGGGATTAAACCCACAGCAAAGGAATCTATACTCCAACACGTGAAGGCAATGTAATTTCAAATTCTGGCGCTTGCAAGTTCAACCAAAGTTCCAGCATCGGAAAACTAACTCTCGACGACGATGAATCAATTTTGGCATTGCTGCAAGGATAGTTTGGCAATAGACTCAGAATATTTTGGCACTAAATGGAATTCTTGGCATTGCTATCAAAAACTAGCGTAAAAATCAAAGACACATGGCATCACCATAGCATGCCACATAACGTTATTTCTTTTGCCCATACCTAGCTAGGTCAATGCCTACAATAGTGCCTACATGGAAGATGAATCAACAAATCCATACACTGAGTTAGCGATCATGTGGACTATCCTTACAATTTTGCACAATGATGACATCATGCTAACATCATCCCATCCTTGGAGGTCGATGACATCATCAATCCACTTTCCTAAATTTGATGCCCATCTTGACATCATTCTAGGGTAAATTACAACTGCTATGATAGCCATATGACCCTCAAATTTAACCCCATAATTCACTAATGCAACCCCTCTCCAAATTGATTTTCAATTTTGTATTCTGACTTCGGGAGGCCATAACTTAGACATCCTGACTCCAAATCAAGTACAATTTTCTTTGAAATTGGGTAGAATTTTCTAAAAAATTTAGTGGTGTAGTTTTTTTTCTAGTTTTGGTGCAAGAATTGTTTAGAATTTTCATTTTTTGGCAATTGTACCTACATAATCTTGCATTTTACAACAAAAAACACTTTGTATGGGCACATTTGGAGTCAAAAATAGGTTCTATTTTTTTTAAAGTTTATTATTTTTTGTCTACTTTCTAGATTTACTATCAAATTGTAGAATTGTGTGGATAAAAGTTTCACTTTTAGCAATAGGGCCTTTCTTTGCTTTGTAATGCTTTAGAATTGTAGCACATTGTAAAGTTTCAAATTTTTAATTCATTAAGAGGTTGTAAAAAAGAAAAATCAAAAGTCCACCAAGGCCAAAATTGGCAAGTGGCCCATTGTAATCACACTACTGATAAAGTGCCCAAAGCATCTTTTTTTTTTGGGGGGGGGGGGGGGGGGGGGGTTTCTTGATTTAGTGAAAAGGGGGGGGTCTTCTTGGTGTTGTGTTCTCTCTTTTCTACACTTCATTTTCTGCATTATGGGCTACGTGGTCAATCAAAATGTGGTATCACTTAATGCATAATGGAGTTTCACAATATGTAGATGGTACTCTTCCTAAACCAATAGGTGACAATGTATTAGAAAGTGATATTTCAGCTTGGGTAGCAATGGATAGGAAAACCCTATGTGATATATGTTTGGGGGTAGATTATAAGATTATGTATCAAATCAAGAAGTGTACTACATCCAAGGAAGCTTGGGATACCCTTGAAAGCCTTTATGGGAAAGTTTCTGAAGAGGATGTGTTCAAAATTGAAGATAAGCTTCTCTCCTTAGATCCTAAGTCATATGACTCCATACATGATTTCATCATCAAGGTGAATGAATTAAGGACAAAGCTTACTGATTGTGGGAGTCTTATCAAAGATGACAGACTGATCTATTTCATCCATAACAAGTTGCCATCAGAGTATTCCACATTTTTATTTTTTTTAACACCTCAAAGACTACCTTAGGGTATGCCTCTAAGAAAGTCACTTTTGATGAATATGCTAAACTATTGGATGATGAAGAAAAGAAGTTGAAATCAGTGGGGAGTCTCAAATCACCCCAATCTAAAGCATTGATGGCCAACAATGAGGGTTCTAAACATTCAACTAGATAGTCTTCAAAATGAAAGGGTAAGAAGAAGAAATGGAAGAGCAAATAAGAGGATGTAGAAAAGACAACACCACAATCTAATCAACAAGGCAAGTCCTCAAATTGCAACAAAAAGGGGGACAATAATAAGGAGAAGAAGAAGTGCACTTATTGCAAGAAATCGGGCCATGAAGAGCATAAGTGTTATCTCAAAAATATTAATGAGTTGACCAACATCATGAAGAAACGTAATGTTCCATTGCCTAATTCTTGTAAGGATAAAGGGTCTTCTTTTTATTCCAAGGGCAAAGGGCCAGCACTCATGGAAAATTCAAACTCTTCAAAGGAATGGATATTTTACTCAGGTGCCTCATATTAATGGGTTCTTCAAAGGAAGATTTTTCTTAAATGAATCACTCAAAGGTACCACACATCTTGATGGGGAATGAATATAAAATGGAAGTTTAAGGAAAAGGAAATGTGGAAATATAGTTTCAAGAGGTTCTCTATGTTCCAAACCTAAGTTCAAATCTCCTATCAATCTACCAAATCACTCACCTCGGAGATGGGCATAGAGTTGAATTCATTCTAGACTCAGTAAAGGTGCATAATCTTAAAGACAACTCCTTGGTTGTAGTGGGGAAAGGGAATCACAACAAGAGGTTGTACTCTTTCTCTCATTTTGTGCCCAAGTTTCCTTCAAAGGCCTTGTTATCTCAATCCAATTCAAACATGCAATTATGGCATGAATGGTATGGTCACCTTGACTATCACTATCCTTAGCAACTTTGCACAAATTGAATTATGAAAGGTTTACCCCAAACCAACTTTTCTAAGGGTGAATGTTCAATAGATTCAGTGGATATGCATCCAGAGGGGAAGTTACAAAGAGGGAAGTCTTCTAGAGCAATAGGTATTCTACAGATGGTTCACATGGTATTAGTAGGTCCTTTTGCATTTAGCCAAGGTCACTGCATACTTACCTTTGTTGATGACTCTTCAAGGTTCACTTGGGTCTACTTTCATCATAACAAGAATGAACTATTGGACAAGTTTTTGGACTTCAAGACTCATGTAGAAAAAAAATCTAGAAAAGCCATCAAAGTACTCCAAATGGACAATGGAAGCATGTATGTGAATAGAAGACTTATGGGCTTTTGCAAACTTGAGGGCATTGATCTTAAGACTCCATTAGCATTCAGTCTACATAAGATAGATGTTGCATCTTTGAGGATCTAAACTCTCAAGTCTATGGAAAGTTACATGATTTAAGCCAAGTCTCTAGATCCATCATTAGAATTTGAAGCAATCTCTAGTGCCACTCACATTCTTAATCATTCTCCTCATCCAGCCTTAAATGGAAAAACTCCTTTCGAGGCATGGTGCAAAAGAAAATCCAATGTGACACACTTCAAAGTCATCGATTGTCCTACATGGGAAAAGGCATCTTCAAAGGGATGCAAGGAATACTCACCTCAACCTTGTACTTTTATTGGATATGAAGATAGTGTGAAGGCATATAGACTTTTAGATCCTGAGACACACCAGATATTTGTGGAGAAGGATGTATACTTTGAGGAAAGTTTTCCAAGCTTGTCCTCTACTCCTCTTCACACATCATACATTGTGGAAATTGATAGTGACACTAGCGATAGTGCTTTGACAAATTCAAACACGTGGGGTTCTATCAACAATAGTAGTGAGAGGTTGCTACATCAGTTAAGTCCATATGCATACATAGTCATAGTGATAGGTCCAGAATAATAGGGCACATCTAGTCTTCCAGATATAGGTTTAGTGATAGATTTGGGGGATAGTATTGATGATCTACCTCTTCTTCTTGATGTAGAATCACCTTGTTCAGTTGTCATGAGGGCTCCATCCAACTCTCTTGATAATTCTCTATATGATCAATCATCACAGGTTGACGTGATTGTGGATACTTATGATTAGTAGTTGCAGTGGGGTTCTTCATCAGTTGTAGAGACATAGTTCTTTAGGATAGGTTCTTCAGTCAGTTGAGTAGGTTTTAGAGACATCACTTATCTACGGGATTCTTTCCACACACAGCAGAAGTGTCTCATGTGTACCCTTGGTATTTGTTCTTCCTAAGGGGAGGAACATGATTTTGTAGTCTTGGATCAGCTTCTTCATCAGAGTAATCACTGTTCGACATTCTTCTTTGGGGGGGGTAAGCCTATCCTATCTCTCTTTCTCTTCTCATCATTCTCTTATGTATATACTGGATCTATGTTGTAATGGGGGGGTCTTGATTACTCCATCCATCCATGAATCCCTACTTATCTCTCTTTTTGGGAGAGGATTTTTCCCATGAGGTTTTCCCTCTTTCTCCACTTTATAAGAGATTGTATATCATTATGTACATGGGTACCTAACATGGCCTAATAGCTGGGACCCATCTTGCATTGCATCATATATTTCATAAGCTTAAGGGCATTCCCCTAAGTTGTACTTAAGGGGGGGTGTTGGTGTAAATAAGTATTTGTCTTATTACAATTGCTTTAGTTTTCTTAGGTTAATGCATTATTTAAATATTTTTGCATTATTTAATTATTTATTTAGGTGTGACACTTAGGAGTTATGTACTCTCATTGAGTTACACAACTCTAATTATGCACATGGTGTCTACAACATAGGAGTTCACATCATTCACTGAGTTTTCATGTTGACAACATAGCTATTCACACTCCTTATTTAGCACATGTTTTCTACACCACTGATTTGTGTGCTACACCATTGTAGGCTTATCCTCACATCATCACACTTAATTTCATGCTTAATGGAGGATAACCCATATCTGGTAGACATTTGCCTGGTTGTATGACATATCATGATGCTGACTTCTATGCATTTTAGAAGCTCTCCCGAGGCCTTTATATACAGGCACTCATAGTGTACTCTCAAGTTGGCATATTGAATGAATGTCATCATTCTGATCATACTCTATCTATTTTGGTCTATTGTGTGCTTATGTTGAGTTCTTTAGTTCTTGGGTGAATTCTAGCCTAAGCCAAATTTTGACATCATTCAATCCCAAAGTAAAATCTCCTAGCATGGTTAGACACACACATCCATATTTGATAATCATATCATAATCAAGGATCATAAACAAAGACCAACAATGGTCATGCAGAAGATGAGGGCTCAAGTTACATCCACTCATCTACTAGACACCATGATGAAAGATACTACTAACTCTTGAAATTTGGCCATGTTTGAAATCTTGAAGCCCTGAAATTTCCTAGAATCTATATCTTATCTCATAAAGGTCTAGAACCTATCCTAAATGAGTCATCACATATATTAAAATATATCTTAAATGATATATTTTAAACCCCATAGAAAAATATGTTAAACTAGGAAGGAGTGCAACCCTAAAGGGTACTAAAAGCACCAATCAAATCTCAACCAAAAATTCTAGATATACCTATTGTTTTCCTGAGCAAGTTTTTTCAAGAAAACCAAGTGTCACTTTATTGGAGCTAGGCAACATTTCTTACAATAGCCAAGAATTACTTTTTTCCAAGTTGATACTTTTCACTATAGCCAGGTGAGACTTCTTAGTATGGCCAGACAATAGTTCTTAGTATGGCCATGTGATACTTCACCAGTATCATATGATATTTTAAACTACTATGGTGTGATAATTTCTAGTATCATACAAGATTTCTCCTTAAGACATGTGATACTCTTCTAGTAATGCCCAATGTTGAACCACTATCACCTAGGATTGAAAAGAAGCAACTCAACAAACAATCAAAAGGCAAAAAGAGGTAGAACAAACACTAGATCCACTATAATCTAGGCTTGAATAGTCAAACACATGAATACTAAACATTAAGAAATAGTGAGTAGAAAATAACTATCCATCTAATCCATAACAACATATGAAGGAACATATGGGAAGCAACATCACAATGTACATACATGGTTCATGAACCAAACATCATATGAAGGAAAACATAAACAATAAAGAACCAACACCACTAAAACTTGAGTGTGGCTCCTCCAAACCATAATAGCATCATGAGACCTCAAAGGCCCTATCTATCCCCTATGCATAACATCCCAAAATACCAACTAGATAGTCAAAGTTATCTTATGAGGGCATCACTACTAAAATGTAATAACCTCATAAGAACAAGGAAATCTAATCATGCTAAAGTAATAAGCAATAGATACTCCAACAAAGTAAATAATATCATCTAATCATATGCTAAACATAATAATAAGGGAATGCATAAAATAACTAACACCATGCAAATGTGATATCCAAGCATCCCAAAGAAAGCATAAATAACAAGGAAGCATACTCTAGAATCCCTAATATATAGAGTGAAACATTGAGCACCGGTCTCAACTGGGAATGGACCATCTTTGTACATCAATTCCTAGTAGTAGTATAGGTAGCTACACCTCCCAACAATTGTGGAACCTATAGGTCTGATCTCATTGTGCTAATGGAGATAATGATCAAACCAAAAATACACATAAAATAGATGACCATGGCTAACACTCATGCAAGATAGTAAAGATGACTAAAACCAAGAACATGAGATAATGCAAGTACTACATGTCTTATTCAAACACTCAATGGGTAACTATGTAGGGGCTAATTGCATGGAGAGTCACTTGGCATCAAAATCCCAAGCTAGATATCATGTGGTTCAACTTCCCAATGGAAGGCTCTTGCACTATGTCCTCGAACTTAATTGGGTGCTCACACATTTTATTATCTTAAATTTATTACCTAGCATTTTGTTTAGTTATCACTTATTTAAAACTTCCTCTACCAACCCTTGGATTAAAATGATCACTAGGCTATAAGATAGAAGCCCCTTCATGTGGTGCCACCCTACCCTAACCATGCTCATCCAATGATGTGTGCCCATAGGCATGCATATTCCCAACCAAGCCCTAAATGAACATAACTCAATAAAAATAAAAATGGGATTTCAAACCTTGAAAGTCACTCAATAAATGCACGTGCATGTGCTCATGCATGGTGCACCACCATCATGAAGATCATATAACAAGGCCTGGATGAGACCTAAGAAAAAATAACATCAACCAAATATAAGCTCAGTGTTAGCTTTTGAATTAACAGATTTTGAATAACCTAGTGATAAGAAGACATACACCTAGGGGAAACTAATTTCCATGCTCAATGCACCTATTTAGACACCAGGGCCAACTATAAGGCTATTTACTCTCCTTCTTCTTCTTCAGGCTCTACAAGACCTAGGTGGGTGGACCTCAAATTCTTTATATGGTACTAGTGCAAAGGAATATAATTGAATCTTTTATTGGAAATATAAGAGGAGTAACTAAGAGGGGAGGGGTGAATTAGTTAACACAAAAATAAATCAAAGATCCCTTAGATGTTAGTACAAAACAAATATATGAAAACTTAACTCTATTGATGCTCAGTAAACACATAGAAAAATGTTGTAACTTAGTACACATTGAAATAGATCGATAAATGTATAACATGAAAATCTTTAAGATATTATCTGTGATTAATGTTACTTTAACTTAGGTGCAAACACAAAAGAGACATAGCATGAACACATTTCACACAAAGATTTAATGTGGAAACCCAATTTGGGAAATACAACCAATTGCAACTAGTTACTGATTTGCACTCTTCTAAAGTGAGTCCTATTAGGAGCTAACCCCATTAAATGTTACAAAATACATTGTTAGATGTGACCCTATTAGAGGATTTAAGCACCCTGTTAGGAGTGGCCTTGTTAGAGGTCTTTGGACAATTAAATAGAAATGAAACCTTGTTAAAGGATTTACAAATAGTTGTTAAGCCAACTTTGTTAAAATATTTAGATTACTACTACAAGTGTTAGAGAGTAACAATGAGATGACTTGATTCTTGATGCAACTAAAATGTTGATTATAGATCTCAAGTCTGGCTTGTATACTTGATCCTTCTTGATTGAATGTATCTCTTAAGCTTCACAAGGATATTCTACTTATCCTTATGATTTGCTTCCTCTTAATATCATTAAATCTTTTATTATCTTCCATACATTCATCTCTCTAATTATCAAGTTGACCATATATTTATATCTTTCATATTATCAAGTTGGCTTAGCATAATTAATATCTATCTCCCGCGTCAGCTAGAACCAATAGACAATTTAATTGAACTTAATATGCCAAAACAAGAAAATCCTTCATTAGCCAGTAGACACTAACTTAGAAATAATTTTCTTGTGTTAACCAAGTGAACTTGATTAACACTACATATTTGCAAAGTTCCTTTGGTAAACAAGTGACCATGGTTAATATTGGTTCCATCCAACACTTCCTTCATTAACCAAGTGAGCTCAGCTAACACTCAACTTTTTCAAACTTCCCTTTGGCACCCAAGTGAACTTAGTAGATATTGTCTTCTAAACTAGGCAAAATCTAGAATTCTTGGTAGACACACAAAACTATCTTCAATGCTTGAGTGAGCTCGACATATGTTGACTGGTAATGATATGACATTTTGTGTAACATTAAAGATAATACACAATAAATCAATTTCTCCAACAATCTCCCTCTTTGGCATTGATGGCACCACAATATGTCATAAAAATTTTTTAGAGAAAGAATAAAGTAAAGAATTATCCTTAATTTCATTCTAAATCTCATCCATGAGAACTCCCTCTATCAGTGTGAACTCTTTTAGTTTCTCCCTCTATCAGAAAAATTTTGTCTACTATAGCTTCTTCTAATAGAAATTTTTGCCTTTGATATTAGACTTTGTCTTTCTACTTACAAGTTTTCTATGAGATATGAAAACATATGCTAGTAAAGTTCTAACACCTAATCTTGCA
The DNA here is from genome assembly GCA_028749045.1 of Cupressus sempervirens. Classification (NCBI taxonomy): domain Eukaryota; kingdom Viridiplantae; phylum Streptophyta; class Pinopsida; order Cupressales; family Cupressaceae; genus Cupressus; species Cupressus sempervirens. The sequence goes on along the minus strand of CM053783.1, from coordinate 800,960,627 downwards.
ACAGGAGAAAAAGTTTCACCATAATCAATACCTTCTTCTTCACAATAACCTTTACACACTAACCTTGCTTTATTTTTGGAAACTTCTCCATCTTCATTTAGCTTATTTCTAAATACCCTCTTTGTACCAATTACATTTTTATTCTTGGGTCTAGGAACAAGACTAAGATTTTTTATTCTCTATCTATTCTATTTCTTCATTCATTGCTTCAATCAAACTTTCATTATCCAAAGCATCTTTAACATTTCTAGGTTCAAATTTAGCAAGTAAACCTGTACCTCTCAATTTGTTTCTTGTCATTATTCCATTTGATTTGTCTCCAATGATATTCTTAGGTACATGATGCCTTATGACATATCTTGCTAACACAAGTTCTTTGGATTTGTATTTTGTTTCATTGATCTCATTATGAGATTCTGTATTAAGCTTGGGTCCCACTATTTGTAACTCAAGTCTATCAGACTCAGTTTTCTCTAGTAATAACCCAATAGCTTCTAACTATGACTCAGGTCCTTCAGATTGTGACTCAGGTTGCACTATCTACAACTCAGTAGTTGTTGGAGATTTTGGGGACTTGGGAGGTGAAGTATCCTTTCTTATAGATAGATTTGGTAGGGGATCGGTTTTATAGTAAATAAATCTTTTGTAATCCTTAGGTTTTTGTTTCTTTGTTCGCTCTTTTCTACAAACTCATCACCTCTCACATGCACACTTTCTATGATTTTATGAGTACACAAATTCAAACATTTGTATGCTTTACTTCTGTAGGAGTATCTTAGGTTTATCACCTTTGACATCAAATTTACCTTTCCTATTTTCTTTCAATATATAACATTTTTTAACAAATACTTTCAAGTAACTTACATTAGGTTTGTAGCCATACTATATTTCACAAGGAGTTTTATTTGAGTGTTTCTTTAGTTGTACTCTATTCAAGGTATGCACTGTAGTGCTAATTACTCCCTTCTAGTATTTGATTGCAATATTCTTTTCTATCATCAATGCTCTTGCACAATCCATGATGGATCTATTCCTTCTTTTAGCTATGCCATTCTATTGAGGTGTACTAGGGGTTGATACTTGTCTTTTAATTCATTTTTAAATGCAAAATTCATTGAATTCATTTGAGATGAATTCACCACCTCTGTCTAATTTTAAACATTTCAACTTCTTTCCAGTTTCCTTTTCTACTCTTGTTAGAAACCATTTGAATTTTTGAAAAGCTTCAGAATTTTCTTTTAGATACATTACAATCATCATTCTAGAATAGTCACTAACAAAAAGATTGAAAAACTTATCTCCACTATAACTATCTATTCCAATAGGTCCACATAAGTCTGTATGCACAAGCTCTAAAACTTCTTTAGAATGATAGTTCTTTCTTTTGAAACTAGTCTTTCCCATCATACCAATTTGACAATTTTTGTATAGACCCATATTAGGTTTCCTTAAGCTAGGAATACCCCTTACTCATCTATTTTTGCATATTTTAACCATATTATCAAAGTTCAATGAAATAATATTTTGTGCCATAGCCAACGTTCTTCTAATTGAGCAATAAAAAAAGAACTTTCACTGAGATCTAGATAGAATATGTTACCTTTCATTTGTTTATTAGATCCAACCAGATTTCCTTTTCCATCAAGTAGTTTGGCCTTCACATTCATAAATTGTACCTTGAATCCAATGTTATTTAGTTGTGCCACACTTAGTAGTTTATGCTTTAATCCTTGAACCCAATAAGCATTGTCACATCTAATTTCATTGGTTAATGAGATACATCCTTTTCCTTTTATGCAACAAGGTTTATTGTTTCCAAATCTCACACTACCACCATCATAATATTCCATGTGTTCAGATTTTGTTTTGTCTCTAGTCATATGATGTGAGAAACCACTATCAATAATCCATGTGTCATTTTTTCTAACATGAGAGATAAGTGCCATTTTATCTCCATTATTATATTCATCTATTATAGCAATATATACCATTTCATCTTCACTGTTATCAAAATCTTTAGCCATAAAACAAGATTTCTTACCTTTTTCCTTGTAGTTCTTCTAGTTTTTGAATTCCTTATTGCCTTTGTAATTATTACTTATCTTTTCATCCTTGTTTTATTTGTTTGGGCACCTTGCAACAATGTGACCAACTTCTTCACAAGAAAAATATATTAGAGAAATCTTACCTTTGTACTTTCCTCTACTTTTGGAATATTTCTTTGCAAGTAGGGCTTCAACAACTTCAAGATCATTTTCTAAACTTTCTTCTTCTTCTTCACTTCCTAATTCATTAGCCTTTGATTTCTTACCTCTTTTCTTGAGTGAAAGCTTGGCTTCAAATGCAAACTCAATACCTTTGGAACTAGGGACATATTTATCATAGTTATCCAACTCAAAAGCTATCATTCTTCCAACTAGAGCATCCAAAGTTATTTTTTCTATTTAGATCACATCTCATCTCTTGAATAGCAGACATTCTAACTACATAGATAGTGACAAGGGTGCTAAGTACCTTTCTTACAATTTCTTTGTCATCAATGTCTCCTCCAAATGCTTTGACTATGACTACACTTACACTTGCTTTAATTCTCTCAACATATTTTGCAATATTTTCATCTTCTCTCATCTTCATTTGATCAAATTTTCCTCTAAGACTTTTAGCTTTTTCTCTTCTTACATTGTCATCTCCTCCATAGATATCTTTTAGTTTGATCCAAATATCATAAGCTATAGTAAAAATTTTGACTTCATCAATTTTAGCATAATTAAGAGTAGAAGCAATGCCAATCATTGTGACGTTATGATTTTTCTTTTTAGAAATATCTTCAACTTATAATGTTCCAGTAAGAGTTTTGCATACAATATCAAGATACTTACAACAAAGCACTAACAGTTGCAAGATGTAACCCCATAAGTCCTTGCCATGTTGTAAAGTTGTCTTAGATCAACCTCTAAATCTTTCTTCTATAAGACATCTTGATTTTTAGCTTAGGTCCTTGAAACCTTCTCTACAAGCACCAAAAGCTCTAATACCAATTGTTTGAAATATAAGAGGAGTAACTAAGAGGGGAGGGGTGAATTAGTTAACAAAAAAAAAAATCCTAGATCTATTAGATGTTAGTACAAAACAAATCTATGAAAACTTAACTCTATTGATGCTTGGAAAACACAAAAAAATTTTGTAACTTGGTAAGCACTAAAATAGCTTGATAAATGTAAAACATGAAAATCTTTAAGATATTATCCATGATTAATGTTACTTTAACTTAGGTTCAAATACATAAGAAAAATAACATCAACACATTTGATGCCAAGATTTAATGTGAAAACTTAATTTGGGAAAAACCACCAATTGCAACTAGTTACTGATTTTCACTCTTTTGAAGTGAGGCCTGTTAGGAGCCAACTATGTTAAAGATTAGAAACCATACTGTTAGGTCTGGCCTTTTTAGAGGATTTAATCACCTTGTTAGGAGTTTCCTTGTTAGAGGTATTTGGACAATTCAATAGAGATTCTAGCTTGTTAGAGTACTTACAAATAGCTGTTAAGCCAACTCTATCAAGAGATATAGATCACTGTTACAATGGTTAGAGAGTAACAATGAGATGACCTGATTCCTAATGCAACTAAATTGCTAATTATAGATCTCAATTATGGCTTGTATACTTGATCTTTCTTGATTGAATTTATCTCTTTAGCTTCACAAGGATATTCTGCTTATCCTTTTGATTCGCTTCTTCTTAGCATCATTAAATCTTTAATTATCTTCCATGCATTCCTCTTTCTAATTCTCAACTTGACCTTATATTTATATCTTTTATATTTTCAAATTTTCTTAGAATAATTAATATTCATCTCCTCATCTGGCTAGAACCAACAAACAATTTAATTGAACTTAATATGCCAAAATAAGAATTCAGTTAACACTGCATATTTGAAATGTTCCTTTGGTAATTGAGTGAGCTTGGTTAACACTAATTCCATTCAATATTTCTTTCACTAACTAAGTGAGCTTAGTTAACACTCAACTTCTGCAAACTTTCCTTTGGCACCTAAGTGAACTCGGTAGATACTGTCTTCTGAACTAGGCAAACTTTGGAATGCTAAATAGACAAAGAAAACTTTATTCAATACTCGAGTGAGCTCGACATACACTGACTAGTAATGATATGACATTTTATTTAACATAAAAAATAATACACAATTAATCAATTTTTCCAACATCTATATAATAGATAAAACCGTTGAATCTTCTATGCTTGTACAAAACAACATAGACATGAAACAACTACCAACATGACCTATGAATTAAACAAGTTAAGTGAGGGTAACTCTTTAAGCTCTTTCAAAGTGAAAGGGAAAATATTTGATTTATGATTTCAATCAACATAACCCAGGTGTGCAACAAAAAAAAAATGTAATCTCTAAGCTGATCAATCCCTTATCCATTGGGCATAAACTAAGTCAGAACACACACATGGATGCCCAAAATACTTAGACATTTGATCTATCTTGCAAATAGACATCTATCTTCAAATGAAACTCATACTTATCACATCCTGCTATGATCCTTGCAATTTTGTCAATGTAGATCAAGCAAATTACTTAGGTTCTTGACCCAACAACAAGATACACAATGACATACAACTTCAATAACAAGCTATAACTGGATAATATGCACCTTGTACATAGTCAATAGAAAACTACAAACCCACATAGAGGAGACAAATTTTAGAATGAAACTTTAGATAAAGCTCTATATTCATTTCTTGAAACCAATACACCATGTCTATGCAAAACTTAGAGAATACAAAATGAATGATTCTATAACTAATGCTTAGAAGAAACTACACTATTGTTCATAATAGAGAAAGTGCTAAGAAATGTGGAATCACAATTATGGAAGAAATTTCAATCAAACTAGAACCAATAGAGTGGTCACATAGCCATGAAAAATTTCCAAGATTGGAATCCTTATAATGAGATAAAATGAGAGATATATAGACAAGAAGAAGACTCTCAGATCTGAAATTTGATTCTGCCAACTATACTACTAAATCTTTCTTCTCTTGTTGTAGAATTGTCTCTTCCTTCTTTACTAGCAATCAAAACTCATTAATGTTACCTAAAAAAATCCCTAAAATTTCTCTTAATGTAATAAGGAAACCCCTTTTCTAAAGGAAAATCAGATATGCATCAAAAGTACAAGATCCTTCAATCTAATTTCCTCAACTACCTCTACCAAAAAAACATTCATTCTTGCAACTGCTCCCAAAAGCACTCATTTCATCCTTGATTGTTGTTCAATGCATCTAATCTTATCTTAAATTGATTACAATTTGATCTTATCTCATCTAAAACAACAAATCTGCATAAATACCAAGGATGTCCCAAAAACACAAAACTACCTATAGCTTCTACCATTGAATACCTGTGTAAAATTTGACTGCAAAAATGAAAAATTTAGGTTCTCCTAGTTTTGATAGTATATTATTCTGCATCTTTTTGATAAAAAAATTCCCTAAAGTTGATTTGAAAAACTAGGCCTTGGGCCATGACTAGAGTATTAAAATTGAAAAATTTAATAAATTATATGGTCTACACCATATAATATCATTAAATTTATTTAAATCTTCAACTTTTCAATATCATGTGCATTCAATTTGAAATATTTGATTTTATTCTCATTTTCCTTGATTTTCTAATCACAAGGCACCACTTGTTGATTTCTTATTGGTCAACTCACCTAGGAAGGCCCTGCATCATCCTATGCAACATTTGAAATATTTTAATATTCCCATCCTGATGCTATGAACTTACGATGTTATGATCTCATGATGAAATTATATCATCTTAAGGCTTCAAATTTCCCTCTCAACGGGCCTCCCTGTAGCATTTTAAGTCATTTATTCACAACTTACAATCATATGATATTGACTTGATCGTAACATCTCAGCTCCATTAATTTCTTCACCCGATGTTACACCAATCTCGTAACATCATATATCCATTTTATTTTCCTTCCAATATTATGAGATTTTCATTACATCTAACATCTAATATATTCTCCTTCCATTCCTACACCACTTGTACCATCTTACACCTTCAACTTCTATCTTACCATCTCATGTTTATTGTTAGATTGTAATTCCCTTGGTGTTTCAATCTTATGAAATGATTCTTGAAATCCACCACAGGGAACCTTCCTCTCTTAGAATTTGAAAGGTCAAAATTTTTTGACTTTGGTTGCCAATTGCTTATGGTGGGCCCCTCCAACAGTTTTACTTGTCCCAAAAGCTCGTGTCTTTCAATATGCAATGCTATTGAGGCTTGGGGTACTTGAGAAGTAAAAACTACCACCATTTTCACAATGTGTGATAATGAAAATGGCTGTCTCCACAAAAGGTCTCGATCCTCATCCTTTCAAGGCATTGCTTACCCCCTACCCAATTACCAGTCAGTCATAACAGGCAATGCAAAACTACATCCCTCATCTTCACAATGTGTGTGTGCAATCAGGAGATCATGCAACTTGGCTATCCATGCTTGGAGCTTCCATCATCCTCCTTGCAAGTACTTAATTCCTTCTTTATTTTCACATTCTTGGGCCTGATATTTTTTGGTGTCTCCCTTTTTTCTTAGGGAGATAGGGCCTCATAACATGCCTCTCTACCACTAGGATCTTTGATGCCTTTTCCTTTGACCTTCCCATGTTGTGGTTTTACTTTTGGACATTCATTCATGTGTCATGGAGTGATTGCTCCAATTGTGAATTGTGGCTCACTTTCTTTTCTTGGAGCATGTAGCAAACTGGTGATTTGCCAATATCCTTTAACACACTTAGGACCTACCATCGTAATCTTTGCTAGCCTCTCATTTTCCATGATCTTCTAAATCTCATCTCTACTGAACTCTCCATTTTCAAAATCAGGATTCAAACTCATACTTCCATCCATTAAATTATTGTGGGAATGTCTGGCATTTTGGCATTGAGGAGAGGGTCCTTGTTATATGTCTTCTTCAAATCAATGCATCTTACTCATAACATTATCCATGGAAATACTTCTTGAATGACATATTGATAATATAACTTGTCAAAGGAAGGACCATTCCATCAAATATAGACATTTTTGTGGCATCTTCAAAACTCAACAATGTTATTACACTATCTATCATTTCTTAAGCAAAGCTTTGATCTTTCAAAGGATCTAAATATTTAAATACCTAGTCAACAACTTTTTGTTCCCCTCCAAAAATAGTTTTACAACTATACACATAATGTGGATCCAATTACCAATATTCAATTTGTAGATTAGGACATTCATTAAGGATAATCCCCTTTAGGAAAATCAGACCTACAAGTCTTGGAAGCAACATAAGTTGTGTGCATTCCTCAATTTTTAGTGTTGCTAGCTTCTAGCAATATCAGAGTTCCTAGATTTTTCATCAATCTTGTCTAGGATTTGACTTGAATAGATTTCAATTATTCAAAGCCTCTCAAATCAACTTTAATCAAAATTTCCATGGATTCAAGGTGGAGAGATTGAAGATTGGGACAATCTTCTTTTTTTCTTTAATGTGTACATAATCAAGTATGCCATTGTAATTTGACAACCTATGTACACTAAGATCCCCTTACAAAGATTTGAAACATGATGACTTCTTTAAATCACATTCAAATCCCCTTCAGATCTCAACAAATTTGATGAGATTAGTTAGGCTCACAAAGCAGGTCTGGCTATTTTTTATTGAATTGATACACCTAGCCCATACAATCCACTAATTTGACACTTTGAAAATATTGGATTTGAACTAGATCAAAATCGACTACTAATTTATCATTTAAAACTAAGTTTACTCTATTATCTACAAACTAATATTTTCTGATAGGAAGGCCTGTAGGCCAGCTTTAAAATCTGACTTAAATGGATGACTGAGCTATGAAAAATGACATGTTGATTCTTTGTTCCAAACTCTTGTTAGATCTTTTCTCATGATGACTTTGGGTCAAACAATATTGACCATCAAAGTTGCCTACTCAAAACTACCTACAAATAAATATGTCAAAAAACTATAAAATGGATTTGGTTTTGGCTTTGAAAATAGTTCAAACAAATACTTGAGGGGACAAAAATTGGGGTGTTAGTTCACCATTATGAGGAGGATACAAATCTATTATTTTGGTTTATGATGAATAATATTGAACATTTGGAGAGCGTGCAAAGTTAGGTTCTAAGAATTATAGAATTGGAAACATCGATAGGACTATGGTATTCACAAATGAAATCAACCTGGGAAGGTGTGTAGACAGATTTATCAAGACTTGAAAAATGGTACACTTGAAGAATTTTGGGAGTATAAGATAGAGGTAGAAACCATTTGGTCTCATCCATCATGGATTCATAGTTATGATATCCCTAACAATAGTACTAATCAATCTACATTTCACGACACTAGTAAAACTTCACAAATTGCATTTGAAGTTGTGTTTGAAAACTAATCAAATGGATTCTTCATAGGCTCAAATTTGAAACATAGCAAGTTTCTAACCTCTATAGTACAATGCAAAAGTAATTTTCTCAGTATGGTCAACTGGGTCAAAGTTATAATTGGTCAAACAAGGCCTCCTGGAATTTAGAGCAATTTGCATCAACATGACAAAGATAAGTAACCAACTTTGAGGGATTCAAAACATATTGAAATGACTTGAAAAATGAAAAATAGGTTATTTATATGCGTACTAGAAATTTCCAAACTAGAAAGTCATGAAACATTACTAGGTACAATATATTAAAATGCAAACTAGGCCTCCTATCATTGTTTGACACTTGAGCAAAAATGCAGAATTGAACATTACTCAAAACTAAGCTTCATGAAATGACTCATAAGGATAATTTATCATTAGGGTATGCATTGATATTCTAAATGCAAGATATTAGAAACATAAAACACCTCTTAGGCCTGAAAATGAGAATCGGGTACATAGGCAAGAAAATACATTTATAGGGCTCAAAATGACTCAAACTTTTGTAATGGTATTCAAAATAGGAATACAATTTTGAGTCCCATCACTAGATATTACAAATTCTAGATGAATCACAAAAGAAAATGAAACCATACATCATGAACTCACTCAACTGGCCTCAATCCAAGAATATTGGTTCTACATAAATCTCAATGATGCAACCAAACCACACAACATGAACTCACAAAACTATCCTACATCTAGAAGTATGGATTCTAGACAAATCCTAGCATCAATGAAAATAGTAATAAGGTTTTGATTAGAACAATAACACCAGATACAAAATTACTCTACTAAACACAAATTCAAGAGTACAAATATAGCACACATCCCAATTCAAACAAAAAAGCAACAATGGTTGGATTAACATCCTATAGATAATGTAAATCCATGACCAACACCATGCTAAGAAAACTTGAGAAAATTGGGTAGCACAAAAATTGAGGTGAAAGCCTCATAACTCAAAAAATTTGAAATCAAAACCCAGTTGGTCTTAGGGCACAAAAGCCACAAATATCAAATAAAAATTGTTTTTGGAGTCTATATGTAGAAATGACTAGCATAATGGTGCAAAACCCCAAACCCTCATCCCAAAAATAGGGACATGCTCATACCTACCCAACTAGGTAGAGCTAGAATATAGAAATGGAGGGGAACACTAGTTCTCAACCTACTAACAAATGGATACAAAAGACGAAAGCTGAAATGGAGTTGAAACAATAGAATAGGAGAGCCTTCCCTCCCAACCAAAAGGGTAGAATGAGAATCTAAACCATAAAATAAAAATCTTGTAGAAGTAGCCAAAAATTGCAGCAATCCAAGGTCTCCCTGAGATGGATACAACGAGACCAATCTCACGAAGATCCCACACTCGTTGCTCCCACAAAAAATAGAATAATAATTCCTCATGAAGAGGATTTTGGGTTTTACTCTCAAACTTTCTAATTCAAAAGTGAGAAGTGAGGAATTAAATTCTTCTTTGGATACTTATTTACTTTCTGAGTGAATAATCAATTAATGTAAATTATTAGGTAACCTAGTTAAACCTTAATTCAACCCAAATGAAAATAGGCTATTCCAAGTAAGTGGAATTTAGCTATGAAAAAGCTATCAAGGATTAAAATTAATTAAAATAAATATCAAAAATCACTTAAACCAAAAATCACATAATTTTTGAATAACTTTTGCAAAAATGCAAACCTCTAAATGCATAGACACATTCATAGGTCTAATCACATAATGCAAATGAGTTTGGATTTATCAAATCACTAGAAGGTTTGATTTAAACAAATAGATAGGATACATCAAGCATACATGGACAAAATTGGCTAGATATCAATATTTGAATCACTAACTCCATGTGTCATTGCTAGGGACATAAATCATGCATGCTAAATAACACGATCAAGTGCAATTACATATAATAACATAGCCAAATAAATAAATGCATTAAATAACCTATTTTAACCATTTATTTAATCACATTGAGATAATCCATTTACATCACTCACTTTTGCATCAAGCATCACACAACAAGAATGAAGCAACTAACCATAGTATTAAATCCAACATATAAACATAATAAGAGGATACGTCTAAATACCATATAACTAGATATCATCATAAAACATAATGTCATCTCAAAAAGGCATCATCATACATATATGATCAACTGATAAACATAGTAATCGAACATGGAAAATTCATTTCTAATTATTTAAGCATTTAATAATGATTGTTTAAACAACATTAAAAGTCACTTAAAACACATAACAGAGCATGGTCAAACACATGACTAACCACTAGTATAAGAAATTAGTCTAGTGTAGCAAGATAATAATACATACTAGAATCTTTACAAAAATCTCAAGGTAATCAAGGAACAACATCATGATACCACATTGATCCTGGTAACCACTGGAACAAACCTCAGTGAACCATCTAACACATAAGAATCTCATAATCAACCATAAGAATAATCAAATCAACTGATATAGTAGCTTAAATAAAATCACCTCAAGGGTCTAGATCCCTCATGGTCCCAATCATGGTCACTCACTAAGAAAGATCATCAAGGTTGCATCCATTATGATGACTTAAAGAAATCAAATGGGAGAGGCACTACACCCTTACTTGAAGGTTCATGAGTTGGTGCTCTCTCACCTGTGGTAGAGTCATTTGTTTTGAGTTTAGTTGTGTCTCACTCTAATTGTGTATTCCCATTATTAATATTGTCATCATTTTGTTTGGTGTTTGCATTGTCAATATTTTCTCCCCATTGTGTCTCTTGAGCCTAGTGCTCGATATCTATGTCTTTTTGTTGTCCATTGGTGATCATTGGAATAGTGTCTACCAAAGTATGTAAAAAACCAATAGGTAAATTACTTAAATTTTGTACTTCAAGCTTAAGATATTCTTTGATTTGAACAATAACTAGTACAAATCTTGGTATATAATCATGAGCTAACTCGGTAGATGTTAGACCTTCAATATGCAGTTTGGTGTCTATCATAACATTTTCATCCTTCTTTATTTGTTCAATTGGATCTTCTCCTGTTAGATCTTCAATAGTAACATTTTATTTTCTCCTAATTATGTCTTTAATTATTTCATAAACTTTATCAACAACATCTTTTGGTGAAATATTATCAAATTTATCTTCTTGGTTATCTAGCTCAATGTGATCAGTATTTGTTTCCTTTTTATAGCTTTTCTTTAGCATATTTGATTTTGTATATTATTTCTTAATTCTCTATCCTTCCATATCAAGACTTTGCTATTTCATCAAATTAATTTCATTTCATTTCATCAACTATAGTTGGTATTTTATGTACAAACCTCTTAATTGATTGGCATCATCAAATTTTATCTCTTCATTGTCTTCATCTGTTGAAATTACAGGTGGGAAGATTTACTTTTGAGAGGGGGGGGGTGAATCAGAAGTAAATAACTTTAACCTCTAACACCTTTAACTAAGATCATTCACATCCATCTAACATTTCTAATAAACATGAAAGTAAAGACATGCATGGAAATAGATAACACAAGATTTTGGTCACCTAGAAACCGTCCAAAATTAGAAGGTAAAGATGGGGTGGGGAAGATACCCACAAATTATCACTGCAGCAATATGTAACTAATTAAGGTTACTAAGTTTGACCACTTCCAATGGTCTGCCCTGTGAAAGGCCTGCCCTATTAAAGGCTTTACACCCTATTAAAAGTGACCTATCTAAAGGATTTAGAAACACTCACTTGGAATGTTATCAATCTTTAATTGTTGATTCCAGATCCTTGTTCTGCTCAATTTTATCCGATCCTTCCTAATTTGATAACTCTCTATTTGTAGTACAGATGCTCTATTCTAACCAATGTGATTCTATAGTGTTGCTCTTCCTCTAAGTCTTTACACCCTTATGAACTTTGCTATAATTATCTCATATAACTCTCTTACACACATGAATTATGGGGTATCAACCTTCTTATAAAGGCTTCAAAGACTTAGGGTTAGGTATGAATCTATGTCAATATTCATCCTTCTTTTCCCACTCAAATCTTTACACTTTTCCTATTGGTTGCATGCTTTCTCCATTTTTTTGATTGGCTGCATGTTGATTACATAGGGAATGTAAAAGATTCGATCTTATCTTTTAGATCCTTCAAGATTCATCTTGAGTTAGCTCAAAAATAGTTTACATCTAAGTTTGTTAGGGAACTAACTCATATTTTGATTCTATGTTACTCAGCACTTATTGATTGTTGATGCTCAACACATATAGGATTTCTATATCACTCGGCTCCTATAGTAATTCTGTCTCACTCGACATCTATACTTTACTTGGTACCTATAGTGACTCAACATATATAGTGACTCGACACTTGAAACTTGCTCGACACCTAAAGTTTACTCAGCACCTATTGAATCTTTTGCTTAGCACATACTATAGCTCAACATTTGTATTATACTCGATATCAACCTTAGAATTAGGTTAAGTGTGCTGACACTCAATTGTCAAAAACAATCTAAGACCAACAATCTCTGCCTCTGACATGAGTGGTAAAAAAACTTAACTAAACATTATGACTCTAATCTATATGAGTATAATACACATCCTATTTGGCATATGTATAAAACTTCAAAAACCTGTTCAAAATTTTGTAGAAGACTATATACCTCAAAAACTTGTAACTCCCCCTAAGCTAATGTGCCATTTCTATATCCAAAATTCCTTATGTTAGATTTGTCTCATGCTGATTTTTGATACTCTTTATCTTTGCCTTGTCTGCTCTATTTTTTCTCTATTTGTACTCCCCCTTTTACATATCTTCCTTGAAGTTTTTGTATCCTTTTGGCTTTATTTCCTTATCACTCCTTAGAATTCAAAATTTTGATTATCTCCCCCTTTGGGTATCTTTCCCCCTTTCTGTATATCTCCTCCTTTGAATTTCTTTTATTATCTCCCCATATCTTGTTCTCCATCTCAAAAATATATTTCTCCCTCATTTTGAAACTTATGGCAAAGGGTCCTATGAATGAATTGAATATTTAGCCAAAAAGGTTTTATTTACCTCCATAATAATTTTTAGAGAAGCATCCCAATTGTCTAAGGCAATTTCTAGTGCTTTGAGCTAGATGGTTGTCTCTACTGCAAGGTGTACTAGACCTTCTAATGTAGAAAGATTAGGATATTTCTTCAAAACATTCTCTACATAGGCCATTTCTTTATACAATACTTCCATATGTGGCGTGATTGCAGACTGGATCTGTATTAATTTGGCCTTGATATTAACCTCATCTACTGTGAGTACAACTAATTCCTTTTGGGTGTGAAGCATTATGGAAAAATACTTCTCACTTTGAGTTGGATCCTTTAGTAGCTATATGCTTGATACCATGAGGTTCCTCTCTAAGCTCAATATACTATGGCTAGTCTCTTGTGTGAAGTGTGAGGAATCACACAATTTTGAGTACAATGAGAATATGTTCTCAATTACTCTTTTCACCTTTTCTACCTTCTTAACCAGTTCAACTTGAGACAGTGCTATCTCACAAGATATTTTCTCATTTACCTTCATTTGAAATTTCTTCTTAGACCATTCAAGTAATTTAACATTAGTATCTAGGTCCTCATTTTGTACCTAGTCTATTACGTTAGATAGTTGCTCTGCTTTGTTTCATCAAGTACTGGCAGGCTAAAAGAATCAAGAAATATATGTTTTATTTCTATTAATTCTTTCCTTTGTCTATACTTATTCCTAAGTATCTCCTATTTTTTCCTCTTCTCTAGTGCCTCTTTTTTTTTTTTGATCAATCTTCTCTAGTGCCTCTTACACTTCATTGATCTATGCTATGTTCATTGTCTTGTAGTCATAACTTGGTATGATTATTTCTTCATCAAGTGCAGCGTCTCCATAATGAAGTACCCTTGCTACCTTGGTAGAGCTCAAGCCTAGTGCTGATATTTGAAGTGGTACTACATTAGTGCTCTGCTACTTAGTAGGAGTCCCTGTGGTAGGCAAATTGACCAGTGTGGTAGGTCCTCTTCCTTGTCTTCTTTAGTTCTTCCTTGATCAATTATAGTGATCAAAGGAGGTGCACCTTGACTCTATGCTATGGGATCAGAGGTATCCTTCTATCCTATTTTCTCCTTTGTTTCCTCCTTGGTAGTTACTATGACTATAGTGTCAACCTTAGTAGATGCATCTTGTGATGGTTTCTCTTGAGGTTGACCACTTCTAGCTATAAGAGTTTGTGAAGATGGTTCTTGTGGATTCACCTTCTCCTTGGTTATTTCAGCTACTACTTTATGAAGTTCCTCTACACCCACCAAGACTGGGTTTGTGCATAATTGTGCTTACAGAGTAGTCTGATGAGGGATATTTTTGAGATCCTCTATAGTTAATGGGTTGATGTTCTGACAAGAAGTATCAGGAACATCCTTCACAATTATGGTTTTTGTAGATACAGGTGTTGCATGTGGAGGATTAGGTGGTGGCAATTGTGTGTCTTGGACACTTTGTTCCTGTTGCTGCTTCTCAGTTGTTGTGTCATCACCTTTTTGTGTTTCTTTCCCCACTATTATTTCTTCCTTTTATTTCTCTCCTTCTTCCTCCTTTTCATTTTTCTCTTCCTCCTCATCATTATTTCTTCCCTCAAAGGGATCTTCTTGTCCTTCCTTTATTGTAATAAACCCATAAATCAATTTCCACATTTGTGTGGACTTTTTCACATCCTCAATCTTGTTTTGTAGAATGCTAAAGGCTCTATATTTGGGTACAAATTTGCTCCAATGTTTCTTACTAGCCTTGCTTATTTGACCTTTAGTGAGGCTAGGCATTACACAAGCCAAAATTGACTCTTGTATTTCTTTCTCCATGTTCATGCAATAATGCCATTTATTTTCAACAATGGAGTATATCTCCTTAGGCATAGTATTGTCCAATTCAAGTGGAGTAGTCTTGGACTTGGCCATCATAGTGTAGATTGATTCTTCCACTATGTTCTATTGCTCTCTACTTAGCTTATTAAAATCAATATCTTTTAGCCCTGTCAAATCTGCATTATCCCTAATATTATCACAAATGTTTTCTAAGTTAGATTTAGTGGTGTGTCTTACCACTCTGAATTGCTCATTATTCGATTCTATCATCTCCTCATCTCATTTTGGGGGTGCCACACATTTTCTTCTCTTTTTCTCTACTTACCCTCCCTATTCTATAGCTTTATTTTTCTCCTATTCCTTGGCTAATTTTTTTGTTTCCCTTGTATCTTCCCTTGTGATAGGCTTTGTTGGGCTAGGCTTGGTTGTTTTCTTTTTGCCTTTTGGCTATGCTGCAAGCTATTTCTGTGCTTTCCTTTTCTTGGGTTTTTCCTTAGGTGCTTCCTACTCAACACCTTCTTCTTCCTTAGCATCCTCACCCATGCCTTGGGTTAATTCTAGTGGCCCTTGCCCTTGTTTATCTTCATCATCATTTGCCTCTTCATCTTCTTCTGCCTCTTCTGCCTCTACTATGCCTTTTGCAAATTTGGCCTTGAGCTTCTTTACTAATTTATCCTTTTTCTTTATTGTAGAAATTGTCTTAAATTCTATATCTACTTTTCATCTCACCACATCATGTGTGCCAAAATGTGGTGCACTCATATCCACTTCCTCTGCTAGCAATGCTATTATCGTTGCAGATGCCTCATCAATGTTTATTTCATATCCTAGAGGTCTAAACCATATAACCCTTGGTATGGCTACTTGTATGTTAATATAATCAATATCAACAAGAAAACAAACATCATTTACATGCTATTCAACTAATGAAACAGGTATCTTCAATCTTTGTTTCATGGATTTCTTGAAATCTTCAAAATAACTTGTCATAAGTGTCTCAAAATTTTCTCCCATTTGTTCAATGTACTCATTCACCTGGGCTACAATGGACCTATTGGTTTTCTAGCTAACTTTTCCAAAGGATGGAAATTCATTCTATAGAAAGAAAAAAATACAAATCAAAATTGCACCAAATTTACATTGTACTCCCTTAGTTCTTCTTATAGCTCTAAGATTTTCATTCATTTGCTATAGTTGCAATTCTGCTAGGTCATAGGTATGATCCTTTTTGACAAGTTTGTAGCCAACATCTACTGCAATTCATGGTACATTGTTGAGTCTGCTAGATTGATAAAACTTGTGGGAAATGACTCTAACAGTAAAATCAACAAGAGGATCCTGAATGGTATCTATGGTCATTCCCCTCTTGTTCCATTTGGCTCTTGTATTCTTCTCAATGGCTTCTTTGGGGTCACTCCTTAAGGTTTTGGGTTGATCTAGGGTTGGATACCCTGTTACCCTATGAACAATTCTTTTTGATATCTTGACTGGGCCATCTTCTAACCATAAACTTCCGTCATGAATCCTATTTAGCACAATTTTAATCCATTCAATTTTGAAGATAGTAGGGAATTATAGGGCACAAGTTAAAGCCTTCCTCTCAATGATATGGAACTCTTCCTTCAAACCCCCATTTTTACACAACCTATCATAAGCTTCTTTGATTTCCATATCTCCTATAGCACCTATCTTGCAGTTATAACATCTCCTAATATCTTGTACCATTACTAACTTAGGATGAATTATGGATAGGGCTCTGATTGGGTCATTTTTGTAGGAAACTTTAGGGATATGTCAAAAATTAGGTTGCTTAACTTCATTTGACACTAATTAGATTTCAAACAGCTCTTTCTCTTGAGGTTTCCTAGAGTTGGAGGCCATTTCTTCTATCTAGGGTTTAAACATGAAGAAATTTGAAACTGCATAGCTCGACACTAGTGTAAATACCTTAGAATTGAAGAAATTGTGCTGGATCTATGTAGAAATTTTCTCAAATGCTCAAAATTTTGCTTGGAAATCATTCAACTCTCTTCTTCATCTTTTTTCTTTGTTTTTGATAAATAAAAATGATTCAAAATGTGATTATATACCCTTATTTTGTAGCATTTAATGCTTAGTGTGTTTATAGTTTTCCACTCAACTTTTTAAGCAATTCTTTATTACTTGGTATCCATTGTCTTTCTAATACTTGGCATACACTGGAGTTTCCCTTACTAGGCTTCAACTGGAGTTTCTTTTCACTTGGCATCTACTACCAACTCAGTTGCAATTAACTACTTGACGTCTACTGATTTAGGTAGAGTACTCAACATGTACTAGATCTTTAATGTAACATTTGAAGGCAATTCAACAACACTTGTGAAAACTTGAAGATTTTAGCTTTGTATCTTTATTCATTCTAATCTCTCCTTTACAATACTTACTTTTCATGCAACTGATGTATGATAAAACTTTGTATATCAGTCCCACATTCCTTCTTTTGCTTAGTTGGATGAAGTGTGACCACTTGACCTTTTGGGTGAAGTGATCCCTTGATTGGATATGCTACCTCCATCTTTCTTCTTCCATGTCTTATTCATTTCTCCTTTGATGTGTTCAATATCTACCTTTCCTTTTCCTTTGTTGAACTTTGAGTTGGGTGCCTTTGACCTTGTTGGGCAATTTTTGCTGATATGACCAGTCTTCAAACAACTGAAACATGTAGTTTGGTTGAGCCATCTACTGTAATTTCCACTGAAATGTGTTCTTATGTAATTTTTAGGGATGTGTCCATATTCTTGATAGTAGTGACAACTATACCTAGTGTTGTAGTCTCAATTATAGTGATGTCCATGATTATTTTCCCTTACTGGTTGATTTGATGTCCACATAGACTTTGATCTACACTCAAAAGCTCTATGTCAATACTTTTTGCAATTGTATTAGTGACCTTCAAATCTTGAAGTTCTAATGGTTTTAGTCCTATAGTCATGTGCTTGATGTCCTTGTTATCACACTTATGATAGTGACCCATATTCTTAGGTTTGTCATGTTGATGGGCATTCTTGTTCCTACACATATTAGAGGTATGTCCCTTTTTACCACAAAAATTATAAGTAGGTTTAGTGTTCTTACCTTTGTCACTTCTTTCTTATGTAGTCTTGGATGATTCTCCTTTTTCAATGCTGGTGTATCCTAGTCCCAAAGTATCATTACTAGCTCTTGGTGATTTCATTAGTTGTTCAAAGTACTTGATAGCCTCATTGGGTTTTTTGAAACTTTTTGCAATATCCTTTTCTCTTTTTAGGTCATTTTGCAGTTGTTCATTTTGCATCTTCAGTGTGGAGATCTCAATATCCTTAACATTTAGCTCATGATGTGCATTCATCATCTAACTTAGGGTGTCTAGCTACATGTTGGATATTCTTGCAAGTTCAATTGACTTTTGCTCTAATCTTTTGGCAAGGTTTCTCTTGTCTTCTTCTAACATAACCTTATCTTCAATGGCTCTTTTCTTCGGTTCAGTCACTTCACAAAGCATCATGGCTTGAGATTCTTGTTCAAGCTTGAGGATTCTGATCTCTTCTTCTTGGGCTCTATTCTTCTCCATTAGATCTACTATTGTTGCATCAAATTCTTTGGAATCTCCATTTGCAAACACTTTTGAGGTGTCAGTCTCCTTGTATTGTATATCATTCTTAGCTATGACAATCTCTCTTCTTCTCTTTAAGGATTTTCTCAGTTCTTTCCTGGCTTCTTCCAAAGAATGTAGAGTGAGTTGTATATAAATCACTTGGTTTTCTATGACCTTCCCAAGTTTGTAGACTTCCATTTCCAAATATTTTTTTCCAAGCTATAAGGCTCCTCCTTATGATAACTTGGCTCTGATAATTGTTAAAATTATAGGTGGAAAGATTTACTTCTAAGGGGTGGGGGAGGGGGGGGGGGGGTGTGGGAGGGTGGTGAATCAGAATTAACTAACTTTAACCTCTAAAAATTTTAATTGAGATCATTCACATGCATCTAACATTTTTAATAAACATGAAAGTAAAGACATGCATGAAAATAGATAACACAAGATTTTAGTCACTCAGAAACCCTCCAAAATGAGAAGGTAAAACTAGGGTAGGGATGACACCCACAAATTATCATTATAGCAATATATAACTGATTAAGGTTACAAAGTTTGACCACTTCCAATGGTATTCCCTATGAAAGGTCTACCCTATTAAAGGCTTTACACCTTGTTAAAAAGTGACCTAGCTAAAGGATTTACAAACACTCACTTGGAATGTCACCAATCTTTAATTGTTGATTCTAGATCCTTGTTCTGCTCAATCTAATTTGATCCTTCCTAATCTAATAACTCTCTATTTGTAGCACTGATGCTCTATTCTAACCAACATGATTCTATAGTGCTACTCTTCCTTTAAGTCTTTACACCCTTTTGAACTTTGCTAGAATTCTCTCATATAACTCTCATACACACGAATTATGGAGTATCAACCTCCTTATAAAGGTTTCAAAGACTTAGGGTTAGGTATGAAACTACAATCAATATTCATCCTTCTTTTCCTACTCAAATCTTTGCACTTTTCCTATTGGTTGCATGCTTTCTCCATTTTTCTAATTGGTTGCATGGTGATTACATAGGGAATGTAAAAGATTCAATCTTATAATTTAGATCCTTCAAGATTCATCTTGAGTTGGCTCAAAAATGGTTTACATCTGAGTTTGTGAGTGCACAAACTCATATCTTGATTCTATTTTACTCAACACTTACTGATTGCTGATGCTTGACACATATAGGATTTCTATACCACTCAGCTCCTATAGTAACTCTATCTCACTCAAAATCTATACTTTACTTGGCACCTATAGTGACTTGGCATCTATAGTGACTCGACAATTGAAACTTGCTTAGCACTTGAAGTTTACTCGAAGCCTATGGAATCTCTTTCTTGAAACATACTATAGCTTAACATCTATATTGTACTCAACATCAACCTTAGAATTTGGTTAAGTGTGTTAAAACTCAATTTTCAAAACCAATCTAAGACTAACATCATCTTAATATTTAAAAATAAACTTCTTCTCTTGATTAGTTTTATTGAAGATTCAAAAATATTCTCTCTCTTGATACATAGTTGGTGTATGTTTAATAATTTTGGCAACTACTTTCTTTGTTGATGACTTGGTAACAAAAATGACATGTTTCTTTGATCTTATCTTCTTAGGGAAAGTGGGTGTAACCTATTTTTTTCTTCACTAATTTCTTTTCTAGTTTAGCAAGTACACTTTCTTTTTGTTTACCTTCTTTTTCCTCCAATTCTTCACATTTTCCCTTAGTAAGAATTAGGACTAACCCCTTCTCTTTATCACCAAATTTTCCTCTAAGTTTGTTAATCATTTTTTAAGTATTCTTCTCAATTCTATGGGTAGTGACATCCATCTTAATTTTTTCCTTTGCTTCTTCATATGCCCCAGAAGGTATAATAGTTTTATCAATAAGTTGTTTCAATAATTCATCAATAGTGTCAATGCCATGGTCAATATCAACTTCATACCCTAAGGGTTCCAACTAGACAACCCTAAGTTCAACTACTTGTATCAAAGTGTCAGCTGTATCAATAAGAAAACAAATATCTTTCTCATACTTCTTAACTAATGAGGGTGGAATTATGTATCTTAGATTCATTTTGGTTTTGAATCTCTTGAAATATTTATTCATGACACTCTCACAATTATTATCTAATGTCTAAATGTACTCATTAATTTGATAGATGATCGGTTTATCCATTCGCCAATTAACTTTGCCAATTGTTAGGGAAAAAAATTGCATGGAAAATGATATACATACCAATAGTGATCCAAACTTACAAGTGTCTGATTTATCCATTTAAATTGTCTTCATGTTCTCAGCTAATTATCTCAGCTATAACTTAGTAAGGTCTACTTTCAACCCTTTCTTTTCAATTTTGTATGCCACATCTATGGCTCCACATGGAATGCTATTAGGTATACTTGATTACTAGATTTTGTAGGCAACTCCATAGGTAGAAAATTGAGTTTCAGGATCTTCAATTGATTCCACCTTCATAACTCTGTCATCTCATTTTTCTTTGGTATTTTATTTTATTCATCTTCGAAGCTTGTCAAATTGCTTTGTCTTTCTTGATTACAGGGTATACATTTACCATCTAAATCACATCTCTAGTGATATTTACTGACTTGTCTTAAATACCTTAAAAAAATGTAGTACATGTGTATAAGTCCATTTATTCAAAAATTTTGTTTCATCTTTCAGATTTTCATCCACACAAAGCTTCTCATATGTCTCTCTAAGCTTGTGATCACCGACTTGTCTTATCTTGCAATGATAGAATTCTTGAATGTCGCACACTAGGAAAACCCAATGTGGAATAGAAGATAGGGCACTAGATTCATCACGTTTTATTTCTACATCTGGGTATGGTTTGTATTTTGGTTTCTTATAGTCTTCATTCTTGATAAATATAACCATTTTGACTTTTGTGGTATTTGTAGATGCAGAACTTGAAGCCATTTTTCTAGTTAGGGTTTTGATAGATACTTGATTTAGTGGCTAAATTTTCTCTCTTTTACTCCAAAATAATTTTCTTGAGATTCTTGTCCTAATAAAAACTCCTAGACTCATGCTCAGTTACCATAGAGAACTCATTCATACTTCATTTTAATCACCTACTTAGGTATCTCTATTGTGTCATCTCAAGCTTGGTAAGCACATCAACTCTACCAACAACTTCACTTACTCAATTAACACTATGACTTTAGTTACTGACCATCTTAGTGTAAATTGTCAACTTTTTAAACTTCTAGACTTCATGAGTTGTCCTTGTACATCTAACTATATCCATATATCAACTTAATTTTAACAAAAAATTAGGATTCGATGTAAGATTTGTTAATTTAGATGTAGTTATACCTCCTTTATAAGGCTTAGTTTGAATTAGAGGTTCCACCTAATCCATTGGATGAGGTTCCATGATCAATTGCATTTGATGTTTCACTATATTCTCTTCCTTATCCACTTCTTGTTCATCTATTCATGAACTTCATCCATGTTGAATTTCCCTTTTCATTTTGGATCTTCCTCTTTAGGTGTTGATCCTCGGTACCTATAGTTCTTACTTAAGTGACTAATAATGTGACAATGATAAAATGTCAGTCCATGATTTCTCTAGTTTCTATATCTTCTTGCAAAGTGTAATATCATGCAATTAGTAGCAATGTGACCATATTTTCCACATGTAATACAAAAATACCATGTATTATAGTCCCAATTAATTATATTACTTGTCTTTCTTAATTTCTTGTTAGATTTCTCCTATGAGGTGCAATCTTGACACTTATGTCCAAATTTTCTGCAAGTATGATAGTAACCATTGAACTCATACTTCTTTGTAGACTTACTAAAATTGGCTCTACATTCATATGCTTGGTGACCATATTTATTGCAGTTGTAATAATAACCATGAAATATAGGAGTAACATTGGACTTATTATTTTTTCTCTTATAGACATCTGCTATGTGTCCAAGCTTTCCATAGTGATAGCTATTGGAATTCTTTAGAATAATTGAGAGAGGAGGGGGGGGGGAAGGTGAAATAGTTATCCAAGGTCGATATGTACAAATAAAAATTTTCACAACTTAGTGAACCCATATCCATAAAATATCATCCATTAGATTATGCAATCACTTAAACTTGTAGGTTACTGTCAAATCAACTTCACAGAAATGTAAACATGAAACATAACTAATTCAATAAGATGTTTGATACAATGATTTAATGTGGAAACCTAATTTGGAAAATACTACTAGTAACATGCTACTCATTCTCACTCTTTTGAAGTGATGCCCTATGAAAGGCCAACCTTGTTAAAGGTTACAATGCACACTATTAAATGTGACTTAGTTAAAGGATTTCAACCACCATGTTATGAGTGAGCCTATTTAGAGGACTTTAGATCATTCACTTGGAATATTAGTCAGTTAAAAGATTTACAAATGACTATTAGGTAAAACTTAATCCAAAGGATTTACCCTAGACTGATACAATAATTATAAAGTAACAAAGTAAGGCTCGATCTAATAACAACTTACAACTCCATTTGCAAATTATAGATTTGTATTTTAGTCCTCCATTATGCTTCGCTTTCACACACTTTTTCTCTGATAGCTTGTTCACCCTTCAAGTATCCTTACTCTTAAGCTTTCTTTCTTTGCTCGCCAATGCAGTCTCTTCTCTTAGGTCATTCATCCTTCATTTTCCATTTTAGGGTTAGGTTAGATTAGGTAGGATTCAATGAATCTACCCCTCTTTTCATTTCATTCCCTTCTAGAAAATTCTCCTTCAATCCTCTTTGAATTCACCTCAAAATGGTTCATCTTGAATTCAGTGCCACCAACTCATCAAACTTATCTTCCACATGGTTCACACAATCCAAGAAATCAAATTGTCAGCTCAGATTCATCAAATTATAGATCTTTCTCATAATGTTGACACTTGGCATTAACCAGTTTCTGATGCTCGGTACATACTAGCTTGTTCAACATCCACTGTCAAATTACTCGGCATGAACTAAAGTTTATTAGTGCTCAACATCAACTAAACTTTACTCATCTTACACTATTTTACTCGACTTACAATGAAATTGACTTTTCTTGGCTAACCAACTAATTTTCTGCTTGGCTTGCACTAACTTTGCTCAACACCTATTGTGTACATACTTATTTTAACTTGTTCTTTTGAACTTAATTAGTGAAACCATCATTTGTAACCTTAAGTATATTATCAATACACCATAATATCACTATCTTAACTGATCCTTGTACTCTTTTTCCATATCATAACTCAACCTTTCCTCTAGGTGCTATTATTACCTCATTTGATCAAAACCTCTTCATCAATCAAACAAATGATAATACTTCAATTATATAAGCAATTGTCTTACCAAAAAATAGCAAGTTTAACATCAATGACAAAATAATGCTTGAAACACATTTATCATACTTGTATCAATCTATTTTCAAAATTCTCCCTCTTTGGCATTGATGGCAAACTAAACTAACCAAACTTAATTAGTATAACCGACAAAATACCAAAAATAAATAAAAAATCCTTGTATTGAAATCTCTCCCTCTATCAAAAACTTTCATCTTTTGAATTGGTTACAAAATTTTGTTATGATCAACAAACAATCAATTAGCTCATCCTTATGACTCTCTCTTGATTACTTCTTATATCTCCATTAACATTATCTCCCTCTTACTAAGTAGATGTAATTAGTAGGTACACTTTCTCCCTCTGAGTAGATATTTCATAGTGTTGTGTCTTCTATCTAGATTTCTCTATCTTTTCTCCCTCAAGATTGCTCTTTCTCTCTCTCTTTGATAAAAATTCTAAAGAATTATCATCTTAATATTTAGATCTAAACATTTTTAGTTTCTCCCTCTATCACCTAGCTTGTGACTGATTTGTAACTCTAGCTCTTTGATTAACTTAAGCAGCTCCTAAAGTAAGATCCATTGCATCAATGTGTAACATATGTCAATCAAATTGTTTAATACAAGGCACTCCTCATGCTTCTTAGATAGCCTTTGAATGGGTATCACCCCTAGTTTACCTCTTAGATACTCATGAGCATACTTAGGTAATCCTTTTGTGAAGATATCAGCAATTTGCTGATTTGTTTTGGCATGTTCCATCTTCACCTCTTTATCTTGAACTAATTCTTTCAAGTAATGATACTTGATTGCAATGTTCTTAGTCTTTGTGCGCATCACATGGTTCCTTGATAAAGTTGTAGCACTTGTATTATCACAATAAAGTATCACACATTCAGTGATTTCTTCCTTCATACCTTGAATAGTTGTTCGATCCATATAATGTTTGTACAATTTAGAGCAACAACAACATATTATGCTTCAGTAATAGATTGAGAAATGTAGTTTTATTTTTTGCTAGTTCATGTAAGTAGCATTTTTCCTTAAAAAATTGCTCCTCCATTGGTGCTCTTTCTGTCATCAATATTTTCAACCCAATCAACATTAGTGTAGGCTCTCAATTCAAATTTCTCACTTTTCTTGTAGTATAGACCATAGTCCTTTGTTCCTTTCAGATATCTCATTATTCTCTTAATAGCCATCAAATGATTCTCCCTGGGATCAATAGAGGATCTTGCAACTATCCCTATAGATAATAGAATATTAGGTCTGTTATGTACTACATATTATAATTTTCCAATCATAGACTTGTACAATGTTTGATTCACCTCAATTGAATCATCATTATTCAGCAATTTTTATCTTGTCACCATAGGTGTACTTACTGGCTTGGAATCCTCCAATCCAAAAGTTTTCAAAATATCCTTAACATACTTTGACTGAGTTATGTATACCATATTTCATTTGATGTACTTGCAAACTCACAAAGAACTTGATCTCTCCAAATGTAGACATATTAGATTCTTTCTTCATTTCATTTGCAAAAGCCTTACATAAAGTATCTTGACCTCCAAATATGATATCATCAACAAAAATTTTAGATAAAAAAATACCTTTGACTTTCTCTATCTTCAAATACAATTATTTTTTGTCATCAATCCTCTCTAATCCAATCTTCACAATATAATTATGAAGCCTTTCATACTACGCTCTTGATGCTTGCTTGCTTCAAACCATATAGAGATTTGTGTAGTCTACATAACATGTTTTTGTTGTTAGCATCAAAAAATCATTCTAGATATTCTATATAAACCTCTTCCTCTAATATACCATTCATAAATGTAGACTTTGTTGGGAGTCAAAATTGAAGCCCTGATTTTGAGTACCATCCTAAAATCAAGCCCTATAAGCAATTTTTTACCTAGCTGTCCATTTGAGGCCTAAGAGGTGTTTAATGTTTCTAACACCTTTCATTAAGTATATCCACTCATTCCATTAAGATAAATTTCCATTTTGAGTCATTCTGGGAAGTTTCATTTTGAGCAATGTCCAAATCTACATTTTTGCCTAAGTGTCAAACAATGACAAGAGGTCATATTTGCATTTGATTATCTCACACCTAGTTATGTTTCATGACTTTAATCTTTGGGAGTTTGTAAAATCCATACCAAATAACCTATATTTCATATTTTGAGTCGTTTTGATATGTTTTGACTAGGTCTTGAATCCCTCAAAGTCAATCATTTATTGTTGTCATGCTGATGCAAATTGTTCAAAATTATGGGAGACCTTGTTTGACTATTTATAACTTTAGCCTAGTTTATGAAAATGAGATAATTCCTTTTGCACTTCATTTTAGAGGTTGGAGACTTGTTATGTTTAAATTTTAAGCTTATGACAAATCTGTTTGATCAATTTTTGAACATGGTTCCATTTGCAATTTATAAAGCTTTTATTGGTGTCATAAATTGTAGATTGATCAGTACCCCTATTCATGATGTCATAACTCTAAATCCATCAGAGGTGAGATCAAATGGATTGTATTCTTGTGTTATACTCTAAAAATACTTTATGTGTGCCAGTTTGCAAGTTTTGATGAATCTGTCTGCACACTTTCCCAGGTCCATTCTATTTGCAAAAATTACTTTTCTACCATTGTTTCCAGTCTGCAAATTTGAGTAGCCTACTTTGACCACTTTCCAAATGCATCTAGTTATTTTTCATGAGCCTAGATTATAGATTCATAATCTCCTAGTGATAGTGAAACAGTTCCCTAGTTTTTATGCCCCTAAGTATTAGTTTTCCCTATTTTCAAAGCTAAATTTGAATGTGATTTATTCTTTTTTGACATGTTTTCTTGTAGGTAGTTTTGAGAGGGAAACTTTGATAGTCAATATCTTTTGACTAAGAATGTGGAATAGAGAATTGACATGTCAAATCTTAGAGCCCAGTCAAGTGTTTTTGTCAATTTTTAAGGCCAGTCAAAGAATCCCTTAGCACTAAGTAGACAATTTGCAAAAAGAGGTGAAAATGAATTTTAAAAGTTGAAAAAAGTGATGCAGGTTGTTTCAAGTAAGGGTCAGATGTTCATTAGATTAGTTTGGAATGTCATTTGTTCAAAAATGATTTTTTTAAAATCCAAATCCACTTTAAGGCTCGAGTAATTGCATTAGACTAATAAGATATTGGGGAATGAGGGTGTTTTAAAAGATGTAATAATAATTTCCATGTTGATTTTTTGTACATGAACATAATCATTAAAAGGGCAAGTCACTTATTTTATTTGTCATCAAAATTTGGAATTAAAAAGAGGTTGTCGAAAGCATCAATGCTGATATGGATAATCAAAGGCTGGATTCATAGGCAAAAGTTAGTGCATCGACTTTCTTGTATGTGATTGGCATAGGATGGGAGCTCTTCATAAAAAATGAGTGCAAACTACATGTAGTTCAAAATAGTAGTTTGGATTACTATGACAAAAGCCTTAAGTTTAGAAAGCTTCTTGATAAATTAAATGTCGAGACCATACATTTTGGAGGTGGGGAGACTTAGTTATTTTGAAGGAAGAAATGCAAAGTCAATAGACATGAGCTGAGTCATTGCAATGCAAGTTTTAAATAGAGGATGAGTCACTACCAGCTTTAGTATTTCATAATCTTACCAATTTTGTAGTGATTCCCAACTTAACAAGAGCAGTAGATGTTTTATATCCTTGAGGGGAGAATTTGCATAAAGAATCTACCAAGGAAAAGGAGTGGGCTCTCAAGTTAATCCACAAGCTTGGGTTTTGGGAGTTGGATTAAAATCACCAGTTTACTTGATCAATTAATAAATGCTAGAAGTACTCAGACTGTGGATTTTGTTTTACAAGATAAAAAAATTGTACTTTTAAGCCAAACTAATACCACATCAATGGCTTCATTTTCTCAACAAAACCCTATTTTAAATTTGACGAGAAACTTTTATTTTTTTAAATGGCATTAAGTTTTTTCCTGTTCAATCTCGTAGAAAGCTTCCTGAGATAGAGGTCGTGACCAACTTTGATACATGCAGTTTTCCAATAAAACCTTTAGGATAGACTAAATCTACAAATTTGAGAGACTCCAATTATCGATATCCATCATCATCAACTATAAATAATACAAATCTTTTATAAGGGAGTCAATTCACTCATTAGTTATAGACCAACCATGGTGGAAGTTGGTGTGTTCTATCGACTTGCATCTACAAGTACCTCCCATGTCTTGCAGTAGCAGTGGGATACAAAAGTGTTGCTGAGGGGACTTATTTTTCAGACCTGCAATTGAACATGTTTGGTGGGAGAAACTAAAGCATGAAGAAATCTATTCCAAACAAAATGTGATTTCCTTCTTTCTGACACCTTTTTGAACAAGGTGCATATTTTAAAAGTGTTTTGATTTATCTTATGTATCATCCAAGATGACCCCCATGGTATGGTGGAGTGCACATGAATTTGGGGATAGAGTGTTACCTTTGGTTCATAGCAGTTATTACAACCAGAAGCCTGCTTTTGAATTTTCTCTCCAATTTCATGTGAAAAAACTCACCATTCCAAAGTCCTTCAATTGTAACACACATCTATTAGGGAAAATGATTGATTTCTTTGTCAAAAATATAAATTGTATGACTCCCATTTATCACTAAGGTGATTATAGTGCTCACGGAAAAATAGGTTGGAGGCGTAAAGTTGTGAAGTAAAATTGTCCTGCTCCAATGCAATCACACAACACTAACATCTCTATTATTAGTGGCAATCTGTGGAAGAAAAGGCTGATTGATCTTCCATCTTAATGGGAAGTTTCTAGTGGCCTGAGTGTTCATTTCCATAGAGCCCAAGCATTTTAAGTATGATGTCATGCCTTTCCAAAGTGGTGACAAAATAAAAAATAAGAAACAAAAAAGTTTGCATGAAGAAACATGGTTGGAAGCTAGGTTTTCAGATGCATTGAATCTAGAAAATGTTTTCCATCCTATTGAATCTAGAAAGAAGATAAGAAGGGGAGAAATCAGACACCAAGCAAGTAGATTATAGAAAATATTTCTTTTCTGCTTGCACCATAGTAAATGAAGTTGAACCATAATTTTAAGAGGGAAGGTGGTTCAAAAGCATTTGTCCCACATTCAGTAGAGGAAGATGTTTTCAAATGTTTAAATACTCCAACACTAGGATAGTAAGTGTCTTAAAAGACACTGGCTTTTGTAAGCCACACAAAGAAAACTCATGGTGGACCCTAGCCAGCTAGAGGGAAAGACAAATTAAATTTTAGACAAGCACACTGACAAATCAATGATGTGGAACCTACAGATGAATTGAAAATCAACATGTGGCATAGATTTTAATGATGCACAAGATGGAAACATGTGGTAGATTAGATGGTAATCATCATGTCGCCCAAGGAAAGATGCAAGGAAGATAACCATGTGACATGGTGACTAGTTGATATGGAGGTGACATGGTGATTACATGGACTAATGATGTAGCAGGCTAAAGTGGCATGATGACTAGATGCTGAGGTGGAGGAAGATGACACATGTCACATAGTCTCTATGTCATAATGATGTGGTATGATGCTGACTCATCATGCAACATGGTGACTAGTGACATGGTAGACATGTGACAGCCATGTGGGATATGTCAAATGACTGCATAGGAATGAACCAATTTGGTGATGACACATGTCAGAAGGATGGTCAAATAGGTTTGACTTGGATGGAGAAAAGGAGGAAAAAATCAACTGGTTTAAAAAAATAATTTTTTGTTGTGCTCATCTTTTGAACATGTAGGGTAAATTTTAAATAAAATTTAATTTAAACCTATAGTTTAAAACTTTAGGAAAAGTCAAAATGTTTGTCCAAGTGAAATTTTAGAGCCATATCATGAGCCCAATTTTCAAAGTAAGATTCTAGGAGTTTCTGATAAGACCATATAGGAGAATTATATATCGTCAAAATTGGGAGAAAATGAACCTTTTTTTTTGAAGTTTGTTTCTGTACAAGAGGTCACTGGTTCATGTTATGCAAGGATTTGTCTCAAGTGCCCAATTTTTAGTTTCATTCAGTTGATGTAGTTTAGATGTGATTTTTAGTGAAATCGTGAATTGAGTGAATGTAAAAATGTAGTTATGGGTTAGTTTTGTTACCTCCAAGGTAGTTAGATCAAGGTTTAATCAACATTTTATGATGCATTTATGATATTTTAGCAGTAGAAGGGTTTTCTTAATTAAGGAAGGGATATTTCCGGTTTGCTATGAAATAATGATGAAAACCGAATTAGATCTCATGGGTAGAAAGATGAGAGAGGTTTTCAATACAACAAAGAATGTATATTCATGTGGACACATGTCATTTCAAAATCATATTTGGGATTATATTCTTCTTCTATATCTTTCTCTTTCTTATCCATTGGAGGGGTTGGTAGTTTTCAGTGTGATACCACATTGTTGGTTCTAGTTTTGTCTGTGAAACCACATTGTTGGATCCAGAACTGTGATTCCACCAAATTATTTAGCATATTTCTCTTTTATGAACAAAAATAGTGAAGATAATATAGATAGTTCTAATATGTTAGGCATTTCTATGTTTTTATTTCATGCATCTGAATATATAATTTCAAGGAAATGAATACAAATTAGCAATAATCTCTTTAGTTTCATTTTGATTCTTGTCTCCTATCTCTATAATCTACAATCTTATGTGGTTGTTGGAACAAAGGGCCAAGTAAATGCTTGATGTGTTTGACAGTGTTGTTGGTTACTTGAGAAGGATACTTCATAAGAATGAGGTCTTTATGAACACTGATGGTTGACTCATAAGGTGATAAGATTGATCTAATATCTTGACATATGGAATATGTTATTGGTATCATAGATGTATGTGTTTGATTCATAGAATTTCCCAATAGATAAGTCACTGATCAACTATAGGATCAACTTGTTCTTACTACTACATATTTGGGGTTTTGTTGAAAATCAACATCATTAATCAATTTTTTTTCCCTTTAAATGTTGAAGAACTAAAATGTGATACCCTCACTTAGCTTATCAAGTTCTTTGGTTATGTTATTAGCTATTCCATGTTTGATATCCTTCCATAAGTGTTAGAAGATTTAGGGTTTTTATATGCTTTGTCAAGATTCAAGTGTATGTTTAGCACTAATACCATATAAGTGAATCTCAGATACACCCACCTATTTTTTTTAGAGCCTAAAGTACAAGAAGGGTCTAGCCTTATAGTTGGCCTAGTGTTTGAAAGGGTATGTTGAAGATGGGAAGTAGCTACCCCTAGATGTATCTTATTCTCGTTGGGGTAATTTGGAACCATATTGTTTCAAAACACCAATAGACTTAACATCCATTTGATAAAATTTGAAACCTTTGTATGCAGAGTAAGAAAGTAGAGTTCTTACTCTTTCTAATCTAGCAACATGGGAAAATGTTTCTCCATAGTCAATACCTTCTTCTTGTGCATATCCTTTACAAACTAATCTTGCCTTGTTTCTTTTGACTTCACCATTTTCATCTAACTTGTTTCTATATATCCACTTAGTACCTTTCACATTTTTGTCTTCTGGTCTAGGAACTAGAGTCCATGTCTTTTTTTTTTTCAAATTGTTCAATCTCTTTTTTCATGGCTTTAGTCTAGTCCACATCTTCTAAGGCATATTTCACTATTTTGGGTTCTTGAATGCTCATTAAACAGGTTTTATTTCTCAATTTTTTCCTTGTCATTGGTCTAGCATCTTTATTTCCAATGATTTGTGTAGCAAGGTGATGTCTCTTGACATACGTAAACAATCTTCGTTTAGCTCTAGCTTCTTCATTTGGTCTCTCAAATTTTGAATCACTATGTACATCTCTATTAGGTAGTTCAACATCTCTTTTATGTACACTAATCTTAGAATCAAAGTGTGCCTCAACTTAATTCTGTAACTCAGCATCTGAATGTAGCTTAGTTCCTCAATACAATTTGACATTCGTTAAATGTGACTTGGTAGTCACTAAAACTTGTTGTTGGTTTGAAACTTGATCTACAACATCTTCTTTAGTAGGCATACCTTCATAAAAGTATAGAAATAATTTGTATACTTCTAGTTCCTTTATAGGTTTGGCCTCATATACTTTTGTATATTCATCAAATTTCACATTTGCACTTTCAAAAACTTTGTTAATATTTAAACACCTATGAGCTTTACTTCTAGTAAAGTAACCAAGACATAAACCTTCTTCACTTTTTGCATGTAGTTTTCTATTTTTGAAAACTTTAAGAATATAATACTTTCTTCCAAATACCTTAAAATATTTTACATTGGGTGAGTATCCATACCATAGTTCAAAAGGTGTTGAATGAGTATCTTTCTTGACTTACACATGGTTCAAGGTATAGACAACTATACTTATAGCTTCTCTCTAGTATTTTAGAGCAATATTTTTCTCCATCATGAGTGTCCAAGCACAATCCATTATAGACTTGTTCCTCTTTTCACCAATTGCATTTTGTGGAGGGGTTCTAGGATCAGAAGTCTATCTTTTGATTCCTCTGTCATTACAAAACATCTCAAACTTATTTAATGTAAAATCTCCTCCTTTGTCAGATCTCAAACATTTCAATCTTTTACCTATTTATTTCTCAACTCTTGCTAAGTACCACTTAAAAATTTGGAAAGTGTCAAATTTCTATTTTAAAAACATAACAATCATCATTCTAGAATAATCATCAACAAGCATCATAATTTACTTATCTCCTTTGTAGCTTTGCACTTTAATTGGTCTGCATAAGTTAGTATGAACAATCTTTAATATTCCTTTAGAGGTATGAATCTTACTCTTAAAACTTGACTTATTCATTTTTCCTAACTGAGATTGTTTTCAAATTATATTGTTAGGCATCTTCAACTTAGGAAAACCTCTGACTCTTTTCATGTTATTGATACTAACCAAATTATCAAAATTAACATGATATAACCTCTTGTGCTATATCCACACATCATCACATTCTAAAACTAAACAAGTAGCATCCTCCATATCAAGGTAGAATAAATTACCTCTAGTTTGGTCACCTTTCCAATCAGTTTTCCATCAATATCATATATCTTAGCAATCTTGTTCTCGAACTCAACCTTACATCCTAAATTATTTAGTTGTGACACAAAAAAAAAATTATAGTTAAGTCCTTGAACATAACAAGTATTGTCATATGAAATATTTTCTATGAGCTTGATAGAACCTTTTCCTTTTATTAGACATGGTGCATCATTACCAAACCATACACTATTTCCATCATAATAATTCAAGGTAATGAACTTACTTTTATCTCCAGTCATGTAATGTGAACACCCACCGTCAATGATCCATCAACCATTCTTGTTCACACAAGACACTAGTGTGTTTGCCTCATCCTCGTCAGATTCATCCTTTATTGCAACATTCACCCCTTCATCATCATGATAGTTAGATCCATCTTTTGTTTCCTCTTCAGCAATGTAGCAAGACTTCTTGCCTTTGTCTTTGTAATCTTTGTTGTCTTCATCTCTTATACTTTTGTACTTATCACCACCTCTATAATTCTTCTCCTTTGGACATATAGTAGCAATATGAAAAACCTCATTACAATTGAAACACATGATAGGTAACTTACCTTTGAACTTGCCTTTACCTCTATAATATCTCCTTGCTAGCAGTGCTTCAAGTTAATCTACATCTTCGTCATCTATATCACTGTCACTGGACACATATTTTGTCTTCTTCTTCTCCTTATTCTTCTCATTAGGCTCCTTCAATGAAAGCTTGGCTTTGAAAGTAGATTCAATATTTTTAGGTTTGTAATTATAAAAATTAAATAGCTCAAAAGAAGTGAGCCTACCTATCAGACCTTCAAGAGTTAGATCATTCCTTGGCATACATCTTAGTTCTTGTATTGTAGAAACTCTAATAACATAGATTGGCATAAGTGTTTTCAAAACCTTGCTTAGTATAGATCATCATCTATTATACTAGTAGTTCCTCTTATTTCATTAACAACATCCTTTATCCTAGAGCAATATTGAGCAATATTCTCACCTTCTTACATTCTCATATAATTAAATTTACCTCTAAGACTTTTAGCTTTGGTGCTTAGAAAATTCTTTTCAGCACCATAGATAGTGTGTAGAGCATCCCACATTTTCTTTGCACTATCATAGTACTCGATATCATCAAACTCGGCATAGGTTAGGGTAGAGGCAATCCCCAACATTATCTAGTTGTGTTCTTTCTTCTTTTTCAGATCTTCAGTAGTTAGGGTTCCAATAAGATCAACATGATCAATAATAATGGTAGATTGTGCATGATCTCCAAGACCTCCTATGTGTAGCTTCATCAGACTTTTCAATGCCAAAAATTTATATGTATTAAGCTTGGGTACCTCTCTTTTTAACATCTTGATCTTTTTGTTTCTAGTATCTTCAAACTAGTCCTCTTAAGAAGATGGCTTTGATACCAATTGTTTGAATTCTTTAGAATAACTAAGAGGGAGGGTGAATCAATTTTTCCAAGGTCCATATATACAAATAAAACTTTTCATATCTTAGTGAACTCATATCCATAAAAAAAAATATCACGCATGCATCCATTAGATTATGCAATCACTTAAACTTGTAGGTTATTGTCAATTCAACTTTACAGAAATGTAAACATGAAACATAATAGATTAAATAACATATTTGACACAATGATTTAACATGGAAACTCAATTTGAAAAAAACCACTAGTAACATGCTACTCATTCTCACTCTTATGAAGTGACACCCTATGAAAGACCAACCTTTTTAAAGGTCACAATACACACTATTAAATGTGACAAGGTTAAAGGATTTCAATCACCATGTTAGGAGTGAGCCTTGTTAGAGGATTCTAAATTCATTCACTCAGAATGTCAACTAATTAAAAGATTTGCAAATGACTATTAGGTCAACCTTAATCCAAAAGATTTACCCTAGACTAATACAATGATTAGAAAGTAACAGTAAGTCTTGATCTAATAACAACTTACAACTCCATTTGCAAATTGCAGATCTCTATTTTAGTCCTCCGTCTACTTGGCTTTCACAAACTTTTACTCTGATAGCTTGTTCACCCTTCAAGAATCCATACTCTTAAGGCTTCTTTCTTTTCTTTCCAGTGCACTCTCTTCTCTTAGGTCACTGAATGAAGCAATACCCTAGACTCCTTATCTTCCTTTGGTTCCTACACATGAGAACCCTTTCTTTTGACCAACTATCACCATAAATAGAGAATTAAGATCTTTTATCATTCATCCTCCATCGTCCATTTTAGGGTTAGTTCAGATTAGATAGGATTCAATGAATCTACCCGTCATTTCATTTTATTCCCTTCTAGAAACTTCTCCTTCAATCCTCTCTGAATTTTCCTCAAAATGGTTCATCTTGAATTTTGTGCAACCAACTCATCAAACATATCTTCCACATAGTTCACACAATCCAAGAAATCAAATTTGTTAGCTCATATTCATTTAATTATTAATCTTTCTCATAATGCTAACACTGGGCATTAACTAGCTTTTGATGCTCATCACATGATGTCTTGCTTGACATCCACTGTCAAATAACTTGGCATGAATTAGAGTTTACTGGTACTCGACATCAACTAAACTTTACTCGTCTTACACTAAAATTGATTTTGCTCAGCTCCAATTGATTTTTTACTTGGCTTGCACTAACTTTTCTTACCACGTACTATGTAGAATGTTAAACTTGGTAGACATACTTCTTTTAATGTTTTCTTCTAAACTTAATTAGTGTAAGCATCCTTTTCAACCTTAAGTAGATTATCAATGCACTATAATATTTCTATCTTAGCTGATCCTTGTACTCCGTTTCTATATCATAACTTTCTTCTAGGTGCTATTGTTACCTCATTTGATGAAAACTTCTTCATCAACTAGACAAATGATAGTATTTAAATCATATAAGCAATTTTCTTACCAATAAGTAGCAGGTTTGACATCAGTGATAAAACAATGATTAAAATATATTTATCATACTTGTATCAATCTATTTTCAACAATAGCATGTAGGCTTCTTTGGCTTGGGATTCGTATAAACGTTCCTTTTTTAACCTTTCTTAGATCACTCTCCTTTCTTGGTAGTGGAATTCTCAATATAGTATAATGCCCACCCATAGTTTTCTTTTTTGTTATATTTACCAAACTCTTTTATGCCTATTTCATGCATGTGGTAGTTTCAAGGATATTAGATTTATAATTATGACATTATTTCATGACTTGGATTACATGTATATCAATAAAGAATTGCTTAGTTGATTAATTATTATGATTACTAGCACATTAATGACACTTTAATGGTTCTTAGTTAGTACATGTGGTTTCTTTCACAATGATATCAAATGATGAGTCTTTTATATTCACAATGATGGGTTTCTATATTTGAATATGTGATGATTTGTACTCATGACTTATTATAGTACTTACCTCATACTTGCATGTGTCTGGTGTGAGTGTTTTTTTTACTTTTATGTCTAACATGTCTAATGTGGTTAAGGGAGGGAGTCATAGTTACCTACTAGTTGGGATCTACATGATATACCACTCCCTGCCATTTCTTGTTTAGCTTAGACATATATATATATATATATATATATATATATATATATATATATATATATATATATATATATATATATATATATATATATATATATATATATATATATATATATATATATATATATATATATATATATATATATATATATATATACATGCTCATCTTTTATGCAGATTGCAGGTACCAAGTATTAACTTCCCTAAATTTTCATGATGAGCATGCCCTGTCGCAATAACTTAATGGTAAGAATGGGGAGATAATATTCAGGTCCAGTCCTAGCCATATCTTAATTACTTGTCCTGAAAAGGAGGACATGTATTTGACTTTCCACCCTTTTTAAACCCATGAGTTTATCTTTGGCTGTGTTGTTTACTTTTGAGTATTGGTCAGTTTTGGTAATGTTTCTTTTATGTGGATTTGACTATGTGATTTATTTGGTAACTAATTTAATTATAATATTTGGGTTAATTATTTAATATTGAGAAATAATAAATATTATTTAATTAAAAAGAAAATATTAAAATATGAGAATATTTAATTAATTAAAAGCTAATTAAATATATGCTTTAATTTAAAAGACTTAATTTAGAAGTCTAATTAATAAAATTGGTTAAGAGAAATTAGAATATTAAAAGATTAAAGATTTAATATTGTTTTATTATAATTATTTGATTAATAGTAATTAGATTTGAGTTGCATAAATAAATAATGAGCTATAATTATTATTATTAATTTAAATAATAAACGAGACTTTAAATAGTGCTTGTACTAATTCATAATGTGGAGGAAAATAAAATATAATAGAATATTTTAATTTAAAAGATCTTTAAGTGTGCATGAAAGGATTAAATAATAAAATTTTATTTTAAGGAGAGGCCTTTGCATGTTTGAAAACCAAAAAACCCTAGGTAGAGTTAAACTCTTTATTAAGATATTCAAGCTGTTGCACCCTTAATATTGGTGTATAGAGGTTTATGAATAGTCAACTTGTGGCTATCTTAATCCATAATTAATTCATGTTATCATTATTATATTATTATTTAGGTAGGTAGGTCGGCCTAGGTGTTATGTAGGGTTGTGTCTATTGTGTAAATAATTTATATAGAGGAGGTTGTGATTCTTATTTCAAGATCATATTGTGAAGTGTGTTCTCATCGGATATATCTGGAGGTTGCACTCTTGAAGTGGCCTATTACTCTTAGTTATTATCAAGTATTTATATAATATTTTATATTATTTCTTCTATTGTGCGAGTTATTTCTTTACACAAGCTCTTTTCTACACATAGGTTTAATGGAACGAAATTTGAAATTAGAGAAAAAGATTTGTTGAAAGTTTTAGGGGGTTTGGATTTGCATGCATTCACAAATTATCTTAGATTTTAGTTGTTGTTTTGTGGTAGGGTTTGAAAACCCATTATAGAATTTTATTGAATATCTACCTACTTTGTGTCTTTCTAGGTGCTTGCATATTGCTTATCAATTTACTATATTGATTTTTTGATAAAGAATTATGTTGTAGATTTTGAAAATGAAAACTTATTAATCAAGAAAACTTGATTGTAGAAAATCTATCAAAATTTATTATGACTGTATTATTTTAAAACTCTTTCTGATATTGGAAAATTCAATTATAGAAAATTGGAAGAAACACCAAATTGAACAACTAGAGTTCCAACTTTAAATTTGTCATTAACACTATGTGATTATCATGAATTTTCTAAATAAAGACAAATATTCTCTTATGTATATAATAATTTGATTGCGAAATTTATTGCTAAAAGGAAAAGATTAATTGAAAGGAAAGTATGTTGTAGCTAAATTAATGCATGCATGTGAAAACAAATATACTAAAGATAGAAAACTAAGTATATTATGGTTGCATGATTTGAGAGATCAAAGGAATAAGAAATAGTGATTGCATGTTTATTTTTATTTTATAAAAATATAATTCAATTTTCATATTTATTTTAATATTAAAAAATTAAATGATTATTTATTAATTTCAAAAATTCAATTTTTGGATTTATTATTTAAAAAAATTTAAAAATTAATTTAAAAAAAAAATTATTATTATTTATTTATTCAAAAATTAAACTAATAGTACTCATTTAGTTATAAAGTAGATGTTGGTATTAAAATATTGTTTAAGTTTTGTTAGACTATTAGTTGCATATAAATGATTTTATATTTATTAATGCAAGTGGGAAATTAATAAATATATAATCGTGATTTAGTTATATTTTAAGAGAAGTTAATGTAGAGTTCATTATATAATCTTCTAGTTATGAATATTTAATATTATGAGAGGAATTATAAATAACTTAATTAAACTAATAATATCAAGATTGAGTTATATCTAGTTGCATCATGAATTAAAAGAAATGTAAATATTAATATTGGACTTAGTACAAGTGCCACATAGTGGCATGTACTTGCCTTAATAATTAAAAATAATAATAATAATTTTATTTAGTTTTAAAAAAAATAGAATATAAAGAAAATAGCTATAGTATAAATCATTTATTTGAATTTTCTCTTGTACATATTGTTTTATTCTACTCACTAAGATTTAAAATTATTAAAACATCATAAAAAAATATAAACACTAGTAGTAGCTTTATAAATTTATTCATTTAATTGTACTTATGTATAATAGTAAGTTAATTTATTATTTTAACAATATTTTTGAAATTAAAAGTGACAAAAAACAAGGGGGTCAACCCTTACAACCAAAATGCTAGTAACTAACACATCACCAGTAGGAACCAACAAAGAACATTACCGAAACAAGAGAAAACTAAGAAGTAATTTAACCACAATA
The DNA here is from genome assembly GCA_028749045.1 of Cupressus sempervirens. Lineage (NCBI taxonomy): Eukaryota > Viridiplantae > Streptophyta > Pinopsida > Cupressales > Cupressaceae > Cupressus > Cupressus sempervirens. The sequence continues at coordinate 800,920,792 of CM053783.1, read as the reverse complement.
TTACTACCCAAACTTCTAACCAGCATAATACTATGAATAGAAACAACTAAACTATAATAGAAGTCCATAGAGTTAACTATACTACTAAAGTTCACAAAAAAATTGTTGGCACAGTCAGGCCAACCCAAGTCTAAGTAACAACTGGATATCAACAAACCAAGTAACAACATAATAACATAAAAAAACTAAGATCTAATGATACTTTAAAACTATAGACTTATTTCTCAATTTTTTTCCTTTCCCTTCCTTGCTAAAAGAACCCAAGCCTAATCATCAGGAAGAAACTTAAAGAGAAGCTTATGATCCTCCATGTCCATCCCCGTGTCTTCTTTCTCCTATGCCAACAATTGAAGGGTGGTGGAAGTAGCATGAGTGACCTTTAGGGTGAATTTAGAGAAGGTAGAGGATTGCCCTTCTCTTTTTTTTTAGTTCCCACCTTTTTAGCTTCTTCTTTAGCTTTTTTCACCTGGTTATCATCTTGTAAGACCTTTGGGTTAGTATAAACCTTGGCTTTTTCCTTGACCAAGGAGGAAATGATAATGGGGGAGGTATCAACTTTGTTACTATCTTCACAGAAGGTAATGGATTGTAGGATGAAACTGGCAGAAACATGGGTAGTCTCCATAGTGATGGCATTTCCAATTGACACTTGAGTGTTCCCAACAGACATCTGGGTATTATAAACATAATTGTTGGCATAATTCTCACTCTTTTCTACCTCTTCTCTCCCTTTTTCTCTCTTGGAGTCAGAGTTATTTTCCTCCTCCTTGTCCCTTTCATTGTTCTTAGAGCTCTCCTCCTCCACCTCTTCACCCCTAAATCTATTAGATTTTTTCTCATGCCTTGCCTATGATTTGGCAAGTCTAACTGACCTTCTCTTGCCCTTTCCACATCCCTCCTCCTCCAAGCCCTCCTCTTCCACCTCCACTAGTTTTCCAACTTTAATCCTTTTACTAGCCTTATGTTCAACAACCACTTCCACTTTCTTCTTTTTCTTATTTTCATGACTAGGGGAAGGCCATAGGGTATGAATTCTAGTACTAGTGTTGGTACTTAGGGAGGAACCTTGGCGGTGGCACTAGTTGTCAACCACTACCACCCTAAGGGGGCAAAGTGCAAGATGGAATTGGTATAGGCAAAAAATTATGCCTTGGTGAATAATGGTAAAGTTATGCCCTTTGTTTATCTTCTCCCTAACATCACTAACCATATCCTCCAAAGAATGTAGTGAAAAAATGGGATAGAAATAAAATCCCTATTTCTAAAATGATTCAAGAGGGAAAAGTGGTAATATTAGTAAACACCAAACCTACCCTCCAGTGTAATGTATTTCATGAACACCAGGCAGACATCGTCCCACAGAGTTGGTAGCTTATCCCTCTTAAATCCTCCTCTATAATGCATTGGCTCTTCGCCCTCCACAAAAAAACTATTCATGTTGGCCTCATCTTCTATTTTAGTGACCTTTCTCCATTTTCTTCCTTTCATAGACAACCCAGTAGCCATGGAAATTACTTCCTCATTAACTTGGAAAGTAATGCCATTTATGGTTACCTTGTAGTCATTCCACCCATTGACAAATTGGAGGGCACAATTCTCATCATACCCTACCATTGCTTACATGTAAGGTAGAATGAAATTCTCAATTTTTGTGGGCTCTAGCCTATTCAAATCTCCACCCATTTCTTCCCCACTTTCTTCCAAATCCCACACCTTAGTGATGCACATTTGAACCTCCTTTTCTCTAATATCACTGCTAATATTTTTAGCTCTGTACCTCTCTATAAAGAGTGAAATGGTTATATGAGCCTATTTTTGAGATACTTCAATATCCCATGCTAATTCATTATGAGAATCATGCATGATTAACATCATAATTTTTACACCCCTAAAATCTTTGACACTCTAAATAATGATATTATTCATACTTTCAAAGAGGAAGTAATTTTAATTCTATAGTAAGTTACCATAATGGTTAAATGACACTCTCCTTAATTCACATCCATTCATTTTACCATTTGTACGACCACGTCTTCTCCTCATTTCCCTAAAACATTCATTACATTTAGTGAATTTCAACTTTCTAAGGAAGAAATTGCCAAACTTGGCCCCAACCTTAAATTTTATAGTCATAATTAATTAATACTACCCTCTCTTTCCTTGCGAATCAAGGAAATAAAGTCCTCATTTAGATTTTCCATATTTCTCTAGCATGTGACTTTTGTTAATTCAAAACCCATGGTTGCTACCACATCTGCCACTTTATTTCCTTCTCTGTAGATGTGCTACAGGTGGACCTTCTCCATCCCTTCTAAAATGTGCCTAATGTCCATGATGACAATTCAAATATTTCATCTTGGTTGGGACACTCCATTTACCAAATCAATAATTAATTCGGAGTCCCCTTCTATAGTTATTTCCTTAACTTGCATTTCACTAATTAGCTAAAGACCCCAAAGCAAAGCCATAGCTTCAACCAATATATTACTTCCACCCCCTACCTTCCTAGAGTAGATTAACAATGCTTCACCATTCCCATTTCTCAGCACTCCAGCCACTGCTCCTATACCCCCTCTAGCAACCCCATCAAAATTTAGTTTGAATTGAGTTAGGGTTGGTGGTTTCCATCTCATTTTCTATCTGTTTAACACTTTAGAGTTATCAAGAAGATAAAATTCCTCTTGAACATCCCATTTTTCAGCAATCTAACCTTCTAGCCTACCTAGTTCTTTCTTTGATAACTTACATTTGGCTACCCTTAAATTTTCCTTTATCAATTTCTCCATGATTCCCATAACCACCTCGCCAGGTTTTTCCACCTCCCTAAATATTCTATTGTTTCTATCTTTTCATATCATTTTCTATCTCTTTAACACTTTAGAGTTATCAAGAAGATAAAAGTCCTCTTGAACATCCCATTTTTTAGCAATTTGACCTTCTAGCCTACCTAGTTCTTTCTTCGATAACTTACATTTGGCTACCCTTAAATTTTTTTTTATCAATTTCTCCATGATTCCCATAACTACCTCCCCAGGTTTTTCCACCTCCCTAAATATTCTATTGTTTCTCTCTTTTCATATATGCTAGCAAATATATGGTGGAACAATTTTCCATAGAAAGACCAATTTTGGGTGGTAGAAGGGATAGCTCCAATTCTCCACAAATTGATAGAGGTTGTCCTTCAAAACCCAATTCAAACCAAATTTATCCCACACCATAGCCCAAATCTTCAAGGAGTACTAACATTCAAGGAATAGTTGAGAGATACTCTCCTCCTTTTCTTTGTAGAGACAAAATTAGTTTGTGATAGAAAATCCCCTTTTCAGATTGTCAAGAGTTAAAATTTTACCATGCTTAACAGTCCACCAGAAAAAAATTATTTTAGGGAGAAGATTAATTATCCAAAATTTACCCCATAATGGTGGGCATAAGTCCTTAGTAAAGAGATTTTTGTAAGCTGATTTGACTGTGAATTGACCACTAGAAGTTAAGTCCCAAACTTTAGTATCCTCCTAGATCATAATTGGGGTTCTTTGTGCTCTTAATATCATTTCCAATTCCTTAATAGGTTGAATATCCTCTTGGGTTTAAGTATCTTTATATAGCTTCTTCCACTTCCTCCCTTGATCCATATAGTCCTCCACCTTCCTTCCCATGTCTTCTTTTAGTAACTCCATTATTCTTTTAAATTTGTTGTAAATCAATAGTTTCCTCCCCATCTAATTATCCTCCCTAAATCTGATACTACACCCATTCCCCACAATCCACCTTGTCCCTTCCCTTAGTAAGCTTCTACTCTTGACAATATTCATCTAGATTTTGGATCCTCTAGGAAGATCATTATTGAAGAGATTCCAAGTAAAAGGAGAATTTGAAAAATATTTAGCTTTCATTATATTACCTCAGTCCATATTATCTTCTCCCTATCTCTAGCCTATCTTTGTAAATATTTCTTTATTCAGATCTTGGAGTCTTCTAACTCCAAACCCCCCTTTCTCCTTTGGCTTACAAACCTCATCCCAATTAACCAGATTCAATTTGTTCTTCTCCTCCATCCCTAACCAGATGATGGGGGACACAACAAAAGAACAGAATGGACACAATAGAAAAGGGAAATTGTATTAACTGAGAAAATAAGCTAGTAAAAATAGTACAGAGAAAATAAACTTCAAAACATGCCCTAAGGGCTTACAATAGCATAAATCTGGAGATAATTTCTCCTTTCAGTACCTCCTCTCAAACTCCACTTCGAACTGCCTTTTACAATGCCATAAATCTCCTTAAATAGACCCTGGAGGGTTAAGGACTAGGAGTACATTCTAGAAAGTGCTAGTAGGCATCCACCGACCAAATAGAAGGTTCCAGAAGCTGCGTTAGAAGTCAGTGCAAATCTAGAAGAATCCAGAAATGGTAACCAAACTTTCAGGAGGCATAACTTTTGAACCGTAGCTCCGATTGACGAACCATTTACATTTTTGAAAAGATCTCGAAGCGCTCTATAGCCCTATGGACTAGCTTTGCTCATCCCCCATTTTTTGGCCCTTTTTGAGGTCATTTAATGCCCCTAACCTGACTTTGAAGCATTTTTAAGAGGTCTCCAAAACCCAAAAAACTGCAATAACTTTCAAACCGTGGAGCCTTTTGACCTGATTCTTTTTTTGGAATGCTCTAAATTACAATTACATTCATCTAGCTAATTTACACCTCCTAGTTCACCAAAATTATGTCCCAATCACATGTTCCTATTTTTTCAAGATTTTCTAGCACACTGATAGTGGAACTGTGAGAGTTGGAACCTTTATTTGACCCAAATGGGTATCCAAAAATAAAAACACATGAAACAAAAACTAAGTCTAAGTACATTTTTTTGGGTGACACAGGATTGCCCTTATACCTCTGGATGCTCCTGCATCAAAGACCCAGGGTAGATTGAAAAGTGACCCTGTCACTTTATGAATGGTAGAGGAAATCCCAAATGGGAAACCTCAGCTACTGAAATCCAAGTTGAGTCCTCGATCGGTCGTCCTTTCCATTTAACCAAATACTCTTCATACTGCCTGTTTCTGGTACTCCTACCCACATGATGATCTAGAATGTCTTCTATCTCCTCCTTCTTAGAAGCAGGAATTGGACATGGCTCTAACACTAGCTCCTCATCTGCACCATCATCATGATACTCTGTTAAATCTGCAATGTTGAAAATGGGAGAAATGTGAATACTGTCTGGCAGCTCCACTTCATATGTATTTCCTGAGCCATGTTTCTTCAAAATTTTGTAGGGGCCAAATTTCTTCATTTTTAGTTTGTTGTAAGTACCGGCTAGAAATCTTTATTTTCATAAGTGCACCATGACTAGATCCCCTACTTGGAATTCCTTATGTCTTCTCCTTTGATCAGCCCTAGCTTTATACTCTTGATTCATCTTGGTAATGTGTGCTTGAACCTCCTCATGTAGACACTTGATATGTTCAGCAAAATCCTTAGCTTCAACACTTGTCCTCTCCCCTTGTTCTATCTTCCTCAATTCTGGTGTAGTCCTTGGGCTATTTCCATATACAATTTGAAATGGTGATTTTCCAGTACTCCTATTTATAGAGTTATTGTAAGCAAACTCTACTTGTGGTAGAATCAAATCCCATCCCTTGGGCTTATCCCCCACTAAACATCTTAGCAAATTGCCCAGACTTTTGTTTACCACTTCTCTTTGGCTGTCAGTTTGTGGGTGATGCGTGGAATTGAATTTCAAGTCTGTTCTCAACTTTTTCCACAATTTTCTCTAGAAATACCCCACAAATTTAGTATCTCTGTCAGAAACTATACTCCTTTGAAGACCATGTAGTCTTACCACCTCTTTGAAAAACAAGTCTGCAATATGGACAACATCATGAGTTTTGTGGCATGGAACAAAATGTGCCATTTTGGAGAACCTATCAACCACCACAAATACTGAGTCATTACTCCTTTGTGTCCTCAACAATCCAAGAACAAAATCCATACTTATGTCCTCCCATGGCCTTGATGGAACAGGCAATGGCTGTTATAGGCCAGTATTGTGACTAAAACCCTTGGCAACTTGACAAACCTGGCAACTCTGTACAAACTTCTTCACATCTTGTGAAATTTGAGGCCAAAAATAATGTTCTATAAGAATGGAAATGGTCTTATCTTGACCAAAATGTCCTGTCATCCCTCCACTGTATTTCTCCTTAATTATATTTTCCCTCATGGAACTCCTTGGAATGCACAATTGACTACCTTTGAACAACATACCATCCTGAATCAAATAGTCTAACCACTTGGTTCTATCTATAGCAACAGGTTCTTTACAAGCTTTCCAGGCTTCAACAAAATCAGGATCCTCAGGGTACAAATTCTTGAGTTCATCAAACCCAACTACTTCAACCTGCATTACTGTAAGCAACAACTGTCTCCTACTTAGTGCATCTGCAACCCTGTTAGATTTTCCACTTCTATGCTTCAACACAAATGTATAACTCTGCAAGAACTCTACCCATTCCATATGCCTCTGATTCAATTTACCTTGGTTATTTAGGTACTATAATGCTTGATGATCAGTATACAAAAAAAATTCTTTTGGCAATAAATAATGCCTCCATTTCTTTAAGGCCTGAACTATTGCATAGAACTCTTGATCATAAATAGAATACTTCTTTGCATCATTCAATTTTTCACTAAAATATGCAATAGGCTTACCTTCTTGGCTTAATAGAACCCCAATAGCATTTCCACTAGCATCACAATCCACCTGGAACACTTTTCTAAAATCTAGAAGTGCCAACACAGGTTGTTTTGTTACCTTCTTCTTCAGCAATTCAAAACTTCTCGCAGCTGCTGCAGTCCATTTGAACTCTTTTCTATCCCCTCTTATTGTATCAGTTAGGGGTGCACATATGCCACTGAAATTCCTAATAAACTTCCTGTAAAAACTAACCAGACCATGAAATGATCTTACCTCAGTAGTAGACCTTGGAGTAGGCCATTCCAAGATGGCTTTTACCTTCTCTGGATCCATTTTGAGACCTTCAGGTGGTATAACAAACCCCAAATAGACTAACTCCATTTTTGCAAAGTTACACTTCTTCAGATTAATTAACAGTTTCTCTTCCCTTAGCCTTTTAAGGACACTACGAATATGCAATAAATGTTCTTCCAAAGTCTTGCTGAAAATTAAAATATCATCCAAATAAACAATAACAAATTTTCCCAAGAACTTCTTAAGTACCTCATTCATGAGCCGCATGAAGGTGCTTGGGGCATTTGTCAATCCAAAGGGCATGACTAACCACTAATAAAGACCCTCCTTGGTCTTGAAGGCTATTTTCCACTCATCTCCTTCTCGAATCCATATCTGCTAATAACCACTCTTCAAATCTATCTTTGTGAAGTAATGAGCTCCACTCAAGCAGTCCATAATATCATCCATCCTTGGCAAAGGAAATTGGTACTTGATGGTGATCCTATTTATAGCTCAAGAATCTGTACACATCCTCCACTCTCCATCCTTCTTTGGTGCAAGTACTGCAAGTACTACACATGGATTCAGGCTCTCTCGAATCAAGCCCTTCCTCAACAACTCCTAAACCTGTCTATTTAGCTTTTTTATTTCAGTAGGAGTCATCCTGTAAGCAGCCTTGTTAGGAAAACTAGCTCCTGGAATCAAATCTATCTGATGACTGATTTGCCTAGTAAATCTGAAACTTCAACTGGTATTTCACTACTACCTTCTTTATCTTTCCTAGGAATCAAAGCATAGCACATATGCTGATGTTTCATGCCATCTAAAAACTCCCTTTCATCAACAAGACAAATCCTAGCACTGCTACATACCTTTTCCCCTTCCTTTTTCATGGGCTTCAATTTGTGGCGAACTCCATCCTTTGTCAGAGAGTATGTGTTTGCATGTCCATCATGTACTGCATGTCTATCAAACTGCCATGGTCTACCCAATAATAGATGGCAAACATCCATCGAAACAACATCACAGAGAACTTCATCATGGTAACTCCCAATTTTGAATTTTACTAAACATTTTTCACTTACTAGGACCTTATGATCATCTTTTACCCAAGCAATCCAATAGGGCTGGGGATGTTTCTCCCTCTTGAGCTTCAGCTTAGAGACCATCTCTTCTGATACCAAGTTATCAGTGCTACCACCATCAATAATCACATCACAACATTTATCCTCACACTTGCATCTGGTACGGAACAAACTCCTCCATTGTCCTGGTTCAATCTCACCACTTAGTAGGACTCTTTCATTTACCAAGGTCTCTCCTCTTTCTGCATCCTCTAAATGTGATGATTGTGCATCCTCATCCACATGAGCAACCCTAGCTTGGCCCTCAGCTCTCCTATCTATCCTTCCTTGTCGTTGAGGGCATTCAAAGGCACGATGACCTTCTTCATTGCAATGGAAACAGGTACCATAGAAGCCTCCTCTTCCTTGTCCATGTCCTCTACCTCTTCCTCTTTGATTTCCAAAGTCTTGATCTTGGGAGCGGTTGAAACTCTCATTCCTCTGGTTCCTGCTAGTACCCGCATCTTCATTTTTCTTTTGGGTTTCTTTGCGGCCTCCAGATGATCTACCGCTTCTCCTTCCTCCTTGACTGCACCCTCTTTGTCTTCATTCAAACCTTTTATTCAGCTTCTCTTGAACTCGTAGGGAAAACTGGTATGCCTCTTCAACGTTGGTCATTCTTACCAGACTTAATTCCTCTTGGATGCTAGGTCGCAACCCACTGATATAATGAGCAAAATTCTCCTTATTTGCTTCTCCATGTCCTGCTCTAATCAAGAGTCAGTAAAATTCCTCTGTATATTCTTGGACTGATCTTCCTGCTTGCTTTAACCCATGCATCTTCTTAAACAAATCAAGCTCATAGTCCACAGGAATGAACTGGTTCTTCAATTTGTCCACCATGCGATCCCATCTTGTGATCTTCTCCTTTCCTCTTCTATTTCTTTCCAATTGGACCTCTTGCCACCAGATTTTGGCATGGCCTTTCAGTTTGGCCTTTGCAAACTTAACCCTATCTGGGTCCTTGATATCCTCATACTCAAAGTATTCTTCTAGTTCATTGATCCAATCGATCAACTCATCTGGTTTCAGATTTCTTGAAAATATACCCACTTCAATTGTAGGTATTTTTCCAAACTTAGTAATGGCCCTAAAAAGCCTTTCCTCTACATGATTCAAAACTTCCCTATCAAATTCCCCTTCTGGTTCCATTACTTCTTCTTCATTGTCATCCTCACTGTCGTCACCTGCGACAACATTTGCTCCTCTACGGAGCTCCTCTTGCAATGCCTGTACCTGCCTTTGGAGGGCTCTAACCTCCTCAGGATTAATAGCTCTGGCCCTTCCACCATGCTCTCTTCATGGAGGCATCTTCTTAACTCAAACCCACAACCACACAGTCCTGGTGCAAACTGCTTCACAGTCGGCATTCTATCTACACACTCAGGAAAACCAGCTCTGATACCACTTAAAGGGGACACAACAAAAGAACAGAATGGACACAACAGAAAAGGGAAATTGTATTAACTGAGAAAATAAGCTAGTACAAATAGTATAGAGAAAATAAACTTCAAAACATGCCCTAAGGGCTTACAATAGCATAAATCTGGAGATAATTTCTCCTTTCAATACCTCCTCTCAAACTCCACTCTGAACTGCCTTTTACAATGCCATAAATCTCCTTAAATAGACCCTGGAGGGTTAAGGACTAGGAGTACATTCTAGAAAGTGCTAGTAGGCATCCACCAACCAAATAGAAGGTTCTAGAAGCTGCGTTAGAAGTCGGTGCAAATCTAGAAGAATCTAGAAATGGTAACCGAACTTCCGGGAGGCATAACTTTTGAACCGTAGCTCTGATTGATGAACCGTTTACATTTTCGAAAAGCTCTCAAAGTGCTCTATAGCCCTATGTACTAGCTTCAATTGTACCCCATTTTTTGACCCTTTTTGAGGTCATTTAATGCCCCTAACCTGACTTTGAAGCATTCTTAGGAGGTCTCCAAAACCCAAAAAATTGCAATAACTTTCAAACTATGGGGCCTTTTGACCTGATTCTTTTTCTAGAATGCTCTAAATTACAATTACATTCATCTAGCCAATTTACACCTCCTAATTCACCAAAATGATGGCCCAATTACATGCTCCTATTTTTTAAAGATTTTCTAGCACACTGATAGTGGAACTGTGAGAGTTGGAACCTTTATTTGACCCAAATGGGTATCCAAAAATAAAAACACATGAAACAAAAACTAAGTCTAAGTACATTTTTTTGGGTGACACAGGATTGCCCTTATACCTTTGGATGCTCCTGCATCACCAGAGGAAATTCCTTTGTATTCCCTCAATTCTATTTGCCATATTTTGGTTAATTTTAGAAAGGGACAAGAAGTAAATTGAATGCCCTATAGAGCCACTAAGAGCAATTGCAATTTACTAGCATTGCTTTTTAACAATGTTAATTGTTAATAATTAGTAAAATTTAATAAATATTATAATGATTATTAGTAATTTAAAATATTAAAATGCTCTCCTAAAATATATACAATATGTGTAATAAAGAATGAATATTATAATTAGATAAGTATTTAAGCTTAATTTAATATGATCAACAAATATTAGTTAATGACTAATTATCATTTAAACTAATTTGAATTTGTAATTTTTATTACACAAAATGAGATGGATAAGATATGTAAAATATGAAATTACACTACTCTGATTAATTTTTTAATATTAGCGTAAAGATTTGGCATATTCACCCATGACATTTATGTCATATTCACCTATTACAAATAGGAGGAAAGTGACAATTTTTATGAGTATAGAAGGTTTAGAGGAATATTTGTTTTTCCTAATGGTATCATCCCGACACAAAACTAATTCTTGTATTAAATATATTTATGCAAATGAAAAGTCATTATTAATAACATATTAATTGAAAAACTACATAAAAATATTTAACCAATCCTAAAATCTTGCCAAAAATAATGTATATGGAGTACTCATCTGAAAAAAGGGGTCTTATAAGAGTAAATTGATTGAGCCAATCATAATTGAAATAAATCAATTATATAACATTTCAAATTAATAAATATTTATGGAAACTATAGTATTAATCACATAAGAAAAATACTAATTAATGATTGGCTTGTGAGTGCACAACTATTACTTAATTGAATAGAGGTGAATGTAACAGTACATTGCCTACGGCAAGTACAATAAGTCAAATTAATATTTTAGAAATGAAATTGATATTAATATTTAATCTAATAATATAGACTTATGTTATTAATTAAATCATTTATGATTAAGATTATTTAAATTAAAAACATGATAATGTTGCATGATATTTTATATGCATAAAGAGTTTTGACATATAAACACTTCTTGTTTTAAATAAGTACATTAGCATAACAATTTATATTAACATGTAGATTCTTACTTTATTTCTAAATACATCTTTATGGCTCAAACTAAACAAGAAAAAATGATGGAATTAAATCATATGGTTGAAAACTATGTGTTTTCTTAAATATTCTATTTATAATCTTGTGATTTTGGTTTTTGTGATATTTTTTCTTTGTGGGTTATTTAGTGGGCCAAGTTAGGATGTGAAATAAAGGCATTTTTGAGATTTCTTTAATGACTATTTGACTAGATTTCATGATGAGCTTTATGATTTGAATTAAGATTTATGCTTTATGATCTTTATGCTATTGAGAATTTATGAGAACTTGGGTTTTGAGAACCAAAGGTATTTTTGGTCTGCCTAGTAAGGAACTAAATTTGATCAATATTACTTTTTTGGTATAAGACACAATTGTGGTTTGTGAGTTTTAGGAACATCATCTAAGTGCATGTCTATGGGAGTGGCTTGCAATAGGGGTCAGGGCCCACAATGGTTGCCAGGGTAACTCATTGTAAGTTGTGTAACAAGTGACAACATAGTAATTAAAATACTTTCCTCCCCATGCCTTGAGATAACTTTAAAAGATAAGTTAGAGATTTTTCCTTGTCCATGCCTTGAGTGCTTGTATAAACTAAGGATGAGAATGAGATAATACCTTGAGAGATATGACTAGTCTCCTCATCTTCACGAGAGGGTATTCTAGTTCTACATAGATTCATTAGGGGGCTGAGGTCCTGAATGATTGCCAGGGTAACCTTAGAGTTGGCTCATGTGATGAAACTCCATAGTATGTAGCTTGAGTCTCCTTCATGGGTTTTTAATATTTTCCCCTAGTAATGTACTTGTTGGAAATTACTTTTGATGGTGCATTTATTGTGAGTTGTTACTCATTGATCAGATGTCATTTATTGTTGAAAATTGAATTTTATTAATGAATGACCAGTTATTCATTGGTGATATTTTTATTGTTGTAGTTAGTGATTGGTGGTTTAATTTTATTGATGATAGTTGTTATCTATTGGTTATTGTGCTTGTGACACTTGACATTGATTTTGAGGTGGCTTTATCTTTTTGGTTTTGATATTTGATTTGTACTTAGCATCTGTTGTTGATTTTGGTTATCTTTTCTTTATTAGTAGTTTATGTTACCCTTGAGGTAGAATTGGCTATCAAGATTTCTTGTCTAGGATTTTTTTATGATTTAATAATCTATGTATGGATCATACATTATCTCTCACACATGGTAGAGGTGGGAGCCTGATTAGGTGACCACTCAGTTGGGAGGTAGTGTCTTCTTACCATTTGGTTCCCCCTCAAATTGATGCTTGTTGATATAGTGGTACCATTATCATTCTTATTCTTATCTTGGAGACTTCTATTCATTTGATATATCTATGTATCATGTTTTTTTGAGATCCTATGGGATATTTTATTGTATATTGGTGTACCTATACCTATTTTCACATACCTTGTGACATTTGTAGTGGATTTTATTCATTATATATTCTTTCATATTATTAGTTGTACTTATGAATTTGTGTATGTGATAATGTATCTGTTATTTATTTATGATAAGGAAACTTTGTACTTGAGACTTAAACTAATTAATAGAAAAAAAATTAATGTGACTCAACGTAAAAGAACCCTTGAGGACTAGAAACTGTGTTTGTAATTTTCTTATGTATACTTGATGTGTATGTATATATTGCTTCCACATTATTGTTACTTTGATGTTGTTTAAACTTATTATAAATAAAAAATAGTTTAGTAAACATTGTAACATGTTAAGCCATTTATTTTTCTTGGGTTCCCAAGTGGGGCATTATATATAGCCTAGTCTAGATGTGTCTCTTAGTCATCTCTATCCTCTATTTTTTTCATCCAATATGTTTATGCTTTCCTCTGATATCTTCAATATTTCATTTGTTTTCTTCTCTAATTTTAGTTCACTTTTCATCTTTTCATTCTTTGTTTATAGTTCCATAATTTCTTCCATCTTTCTTCCAATCTCATGATTTTCATTGAGTAGTTTACCATATCATAATGGTTCTGAGTCAACCTTGCGATTTCTTCATCCTTGGCATCCAATCTTGTGGTGATTTGTCTCTTATCTTCTTCAAACATTATTTTCTCATCTTCAAATTTTCTCTTTTAATCTAGCACTTCACACATCCTAGTAGACCATAGATCTTATTAGTTTTTCATTGATTTCATTTGCTCATTAAGATTTTGAGTTTTCTCTAGTAAATTTTCTATGGTTGCATTATATTTATTAGACATGTTTCCATCAGATAGCTCCTCATTCACTTCTTCATGACATGTTGTGTCATTCATTTATTGAGCAATTCCATTCCTCTGATTTAGTGACTTTTTAAGTTTATCCTTCATCTCACTGATTCATGCACATCATCAACTCCATCTTTTGATTCTCAATAGTCTTTTCAAGCCTATACATCTTCATATCTCATATCTTTCTTTGTAGGTGGTAAAACCCTCAATAAGAGAATCATGCTATGATATCAATTGTTGAAATAATAGGATAGCTAGGATGCTGAGAGGGGGTGACAACCCATTAAAACATAAATACAAACTCCTAACACAACACAAGTACTTAGTCATGTAGAAACCCTCAGTTAGAGGGAAAACTATGGTGGGGATGATACCCACAAATCAATCACTACTATCATTGTAAGGTGCCTTGTTAGAGCTACAATGTGGTGTCACCTATGGTGACTTAATTTGTTAATGGTATACAATTAGATCTTTGAGGATCTACCTTCCTCAAGTATTTTATAACATTATGCTAGGTGTATATGTGGTTAATATATTTTCATAAAGATTGTTAGGTCTACCTCGTGAAAGGATTTAAACTGCTACAATTATTAGAAAATAGCAAGAATTAATCTGTATAATACAAATTACTTTGTTAGCTCATACCTCTCTTTGGTATAATTTTTTATCACCTTTTGTGATTGATATTAAATTTCTCTCAACAGTTGTTGAATATTCAGTCTCTAATATACTTGATACTTTACTCTTCTGCCATAAAAAACTCTCAATAATAGAAACAATACCCTTCTTACTAACTTCAATAATAACTTAAAAGATTTCCTTATAGATTATTTTATAGCATTATTTTGCCTCTTTGATATCTAATCTAATTAGGGTTTAGGAACTCTCTTTAATGTATCCCCAATTAAAATAAATGATCTGAAATAATCCTCATTCCATTTTTTTCTAAATTTTCATTGACCTTCTCTACCTTGAAATCATACAACTATCAGTGCACTTTTACCAATAAATATTTTCAAATCTTTGCCTCAATCAGTGGGAATCTTGTGTCATGTTCAATTTGATCATTATACATGGTATTTTGTGATAATTAAATTTTTTAAGTAACCTTTATTCCACTTAGTAAATAAACCACTCATGCTTGGTAGAAATGTTGTCTCTTGGTGATGTCTCTACTCGGTTATATCTATCTTTCTTGGTGAGGTTTATGCTTAGAGAATATATAACAATGTGGTAAGTACTAACCTCAAGTACAACTAAAATTTCATACTTCTCCTTCTTCATTGCTCAAGAAATATGGTGAATTGGTAATTTTTTCACCAAGCAACCCATTCTCCTCTCCTTTGCTATCTTTTTTTTTTTCACTTATTAGCAACATGAATGTTTATGGGAGTAACATCATCATGCTACAAAAAAAACATTGCAACTACATGTAGAATACTTTCCTTCTCACTAATCTACTACCACTCTTCACTAAATGGACTCTAAATCATCTGAAACATCAAATAAAGTTCAATTAACATAGATATGATGTCTACACTCCTTTTCAAATGTAATCTCTTGTATCCAAATCTACCAATCACTATTTGGAATAAACTAACCATGACCCATGATATATAAAATATGTGTATGTTTTCTACCAAAGAACATATGTTGACATCAATGAAAAAAACTTTCATCAATGAAATATCTTTAAAACACTCCAAGTGCCAATAATCTCTCATATTTTCAACATTGTTTTACTCAAATTGCTCTTTCTCTTTCTCTTTTTATTTTTCCTAATTTTTTTGGTACAATTTTTGAGACTCTAGGATTATCTCTCCTTTTGATAATCCTAGTATTGGTTGACCTAGTCAACTTATGCATCTAATAGGTCAACCTAGTCAACCTATTCTAGTATAGGTCAATTAGGTTGACTTGTACCTTGACCTATTTTATTGTTGAGGCTATTTTTCTCTCTAGCATTTAAGTTGTTAAATGTGGAGACCCTGTCATCTTGCTTTATTTTTTATCCCAAAAATTAGTATATAAGGAAGCTTGGGAACTTCATTTTCATATCTAAGAACATGAGATATCTATGCATGCATGAAGGAAATTCAAGAAATTTATTAAATTTTTAAAGTAATTCTCAAGAACTTATCAAGATTTGAAGATCCATTGTGAGAATTTCCTCTTCAAGATCTAGCATTTGTTGGGCATCAATAAATGAGATCTATATTGTGGCATTATTCTTCTTTTTTTGACATCTACATCCATGGCTCCATAACTTGGTATTATTTATATCAATTTCACTTATGCATATTTCTTACATTCCCATTGAAGACTCAATATTAACAACATCTAGCATAACATAACTCTTGCTAACAAGGGTTTCCTCAAATAAGGTAAATTATTGTATTTTTCATACTTATTTGCTTGCTTTTACATACTTGTCTCTTTGAAGGTTGATTTATAAATAGGGGATTGACAAACAAAATCATATTCCCCTAAAAAAAATCATGTTTTCTTTTGTGCAAGAATAAGATTTTGGAATTGTGAATTTGGATTTAGAAATCTATAGTCAAATGATTCAAAGAGATCTGGGTCAACTAGGTTTGTACCCTCGAGGAACTAGATTTCTACCCTCTAGTCAAATTTGTCAAGTGGAGCATTAATTTACATAGGTTGACTAGCTCAATCTCTACCAACATATTTTCACTTTTCCAGGTTTTCTAGGTTTTTTTTCCTAATTCTAGATCTATAGTCAATTTTTGTATCATAGCTTCTAGTCAACAGTTTTATAAGAAGAAAGGTGTTTTTTATTACTCCTCTTCAAGGTGAGTTATTTTCTCTCTCTTCCTCTTGTATCCCATATCTAATTTATTTCTCTATTGGCACCATACATGTTTTTATTGCATTTGAATCATTCAATACTATGCAAGTTAATTAATCAATTTAAATAACATTTCAAATCTCAAGGTTAATGAAAATTACATGAAAGTGGAATTGTTCGTGTTCTTCCTTGGTATAATTTGGGTTTAATATTGGCATACTTTCATCTTACTTTGGTTCTCTTATCTAACTTGAGTTATATTAAGAGTTATGTTTGGAAGCCCCATTTTCTCTTGTATTGAATGGCTTAAGGTGAATATGTTTAACTAACGAACTCATTGTTGAAAACAATTATTGAATTGTATATTTTCTTTGATGTTACAAAAAATTTCAAGCCTTTACAAAGCAGACAGTGATAGCCGAGATCATTAGGGCATCGAAGGTAGTTTCAAATATATGTCGAGGATTTAGTTACAACCAAGTTCAAAGACAATATTGACCAAGTTCAGTTAGTTAAAAAAGGAAAGTTAGCATTAAGTTAGTATTGACTAAGTTGGGTTGATTAACTTTAGAACTCCTATTCTAACTAAGTTAGGTTAGTTAACGAAGGGATCTTGTGTTGACTAAGTACTCAATTCTGTATTAGCTGACTGTCAACATATTTAGTCTAGTAAATTTATTGGTTAATACAAGCTAACTTAAGGAATGAAAATTGTTTTATTAAAAGAGTATTCAAGCCAACTTGACAAGGTGAATCATATATATGAAAGGTCAAGTTGAGAATTGAAATGTGGAATTGAAGAAGATGAATTAAGGAAGCAAATTTGAAGGATATCTATAAAGAGAAGAGTATTCAAGTTGGTTGAGCTACAAAGAATATTTTGATCAAGGAGGATCAAGTAATAAAGCTAGAATTGAGATCTGAAATAGAAAAGTTAGTTGCATCAATAATTAGGTCAAGTCATTGTTACTCTCTAATAATTGTAGTAGTGAATCAAATCTCCTAACAAAGTTAGCCTAATAGCTATTTAGGAAATCCTCTAACAAAGTGACATTTCTAGATTGAACTGTCTGAAGACCTCTAACAAGGCCACTCCTAATAGAGTGAATTAAATCTTTTAATAAGTTTTTTTTTTAACCTTTAATAGGGTTGGCTCCTAAAGGGGACTCAAAAAAGTGAAAAATAGTAACTAGTTACAATTAGTGGTTTTCCCAAATAGGGTTTCCACATTAAATCTTTGTGTCTCTTATGTTCATGTTATTTCCTTTATGTTTCTACAACTAAGTTAATAAAGGATAATCAAATAAATATCTTAAAATATAAGTATCTCCATGCTAACCAAGTGACAGTAATATATTCAGTGTTAACCAAGTTACAATTGAATATTCAATGTTCATCGAGTTACAACAAGATTTGGTTTTATATTGTGTTGAAATATTAAAAGGGATTTTGATTTTTTTTTGTAGTAATTTATTTGCCCCTCCCCTCTTAGTTACTCCTTTCTATTTCTAGCAATTGGTATCAGTGATCTTGTTGCTTGTAGATAAGGTTTTAAGGACCTAAGCTAAAGATCAAGATGTCTTACATAAGGGAAATTCCTAAGTTGAATAGAGATAACTTCCAAGAATGACAAGAACTCATGAAGCTATATTTTGAAACCATTGGAGAAATAGCCTACAATATCTAGAGAATAAGTATGTGGCACCCACTGGACCTTTGTCTATGGAACAAATTGTGGAACAGAAGAATCGAAACATAATGATGATTGACATTGCTTCTACTCTCAATTATGTTGAATTTGATGAAGTTAAAGATTTTCCTACTACTCATGAAATATGGATCAAGCTGAAAGACATATATGGAGGAGATGAAAATGTGAGGAGAGCTAAGGCAAAAAGTCTAAGGGGTCAGTTTGATCAAATGAAGATGAGAGAAGATGAAAACATTACACAACATTGTGAAAGAATCAAAGAAAGTGTGAGTGCAATAAGAGACTCATGAATGAAAATGAATGATGTGATAGTGGTCAATAGGGTACTCAAAATTTTTCTTCCTATTTATATAATTAGAGTTTTAGCTATTC
Source organism: Cupressus sempervirens (assembly GCA_028749045.1). Classification (NCBI taxonomy): domain Eukaryota; kingdom Viridiplantae; phylum Streptophyta; class Pinopsida; order Cupressales; family Cupressaceae; genus Cupressus; species Cupressus sempervirens. The sequence continues at coordinate 800,902,156 of CM053783.1, read as the reverse complement.
AAGAAATGAGATGGGATCCCAAAAATGATATAACTTTGGATGCACTGGTGGGATGGTTGATAGCCTTTGAGTTATATAACTTTGATAACTATGTTACCATTGAGTTTTCATTTCAAAAAAAACTATCACTCAAGAAGAAAGGTGGAAAATCTAAAAGAAAAAGGTCTGATAGTGAAGATGAAGATAATTTTGATGATGACCTTGAATTAATTGAAGACCTTCTTGCAAGAAGATTCCCTAAAGGAAAATAAAAATACAAAGGTAAAATGTCCCTAATCTATTTTTCTTGTGAAGAATTTGATCACATTGGTGCAAGGTGTCCATTAAAATAAGGCAAAGAAGAAAATAAGCATGTCAAGTGCAAAGGAAAAAATATTTCAAAAGCTACAAAGACAACAAGGATCAAGGTAAAAAATCTTGTTACATAGCTAAAGACAATGATAGTAGTGATGAAGATGCAAAGGTTTACATTGTTATTAAAGATGAATTGGATGATGAAAATGATAAGATGGCCCTCATTTATCATATTAGCAAGAGTGACACATGGATTATTAATATTGGTTGTTCTCACTACATGACTAGTGATTGTGTACACTAATATGTTAGCAAGAAATACTAATCTATTTAAAAACCAAAGCATTAACTAACAAAATCAATATAAAATTCAAGAGAGACAAAGTGAGGTCCTCAAATGAGAATATGAGCTATGGATAGGCTCTCTCAATGAGGATGATCACTTGATTTGGAGATGTGTCTATTATGTGGATTTGGGATGTATGCTCAAGCTTCAAGTTGCTTCAATGGTGGAATTTAGGTGGATTTTGGTATGGATATTTGAAATTGGTATGAATTTGGCTTCTCAAAATGGCATGATAACTTTAAGGTTATGGATTGTGCTTCTTTGGCTTGGGAGAGGATCCAATTTATAGGCAAGAGGCTTGAGGAATGGAGGGATAAGATGCAAGGATGTGGAAATGGTTGAGGAGGGCTCAGATTGAATGAGAGGAGAGCACATGGATTGTGCTTCTTTACAACCAATCAAAGAGTGACACATGTCACAGGGAGAGTGGATGGAGGAAAGGGCATGGATGAGTCAAAAAAGGAGGCTCAAAGCTTTAAATGGCCCTCATAATGGCTTGTAAGAGCAATAAATGTGCTTGTAAGAGTCATTTATGGCTTTGTGGGAGCATTTATGGATTAGTGGTTGGGATATTTTGAGGGGATAGACTTTGGCTTGGCTTAGGAAAGTCTTAAGCTCATTTAGGATTGTGCAAATGATTAGGGTATGGGTTAGGCTTGGGTTAGGATTAGATTAGGAATTTTAGAGATGTGCAAGTGGATGGTATTGATGAGGGTGGATGAGTTAGTGGCTAAGCTTAGTTAGTATGGGTGGATGGGGTGGATTAGGCTAAATGGAGGATTAAGGATAGGTTAGGGGCTATTAGATTTTGAGGGCTTTATTTATTAAAGTGATTTTAATAAATTTGGGATTTTTGGAATTAGATAGGAGAATAGGATTTAATTTATAAATAATGGGTTGTTTGATTTATCAATTAAGACTATAGATGATTAATTAATTTAATCAGCTAGGGGATGGAAAAGGATTAATTAAATAATAATTTAATTAATGATGTCTTTAGAGATAGCTAAATAGGATTATCAAAGCAATGTAATCAGATTTAGGTGTCTATAGTGATAAATCAAAAATTTGAGCACTTGGAACACTATGATAGTGGGAGTGTTAGATTTGGAAATGATGAACCTTGTTATGTAAAGGAGAAGGTTGTGTTACACTAACTGATGAACTTAGATGTGACAATGCTTATTGGGTTGAAGGACTTAAACACAATCTACTTAGTGTGGCATAGTTGAACAACATTGGATTCATGGTAGAATTTTTGAATGGAAAGACCAAGTTGTTGGAGGGGAAAGGAAATTTGGTTGCAACTGGAAATCAAACAAAAGGTAATCTATTGTATCTAGATCTAACTAAAAGTTCATATTTCCTAGCTCAAGTAGAGGAAAGTTGGTTATGGCATAAAAGGTTGTGTCATGTGAATTTTGATAACGTAGTCAACATAAGCAAGAATAAAAGAGTGAGAAGCATTCCAAGTCTAAAGAAATTTGATATGGGGATGTGCAAAAATTGTCAAATTGGGAAGGTGGGAAGGACAAGTTTCAAAAGAAAGAATTATCATTTTGGAGCTGGTTCATATAAATCTTTGTGGACCTATTGGCATAGAAAGATAGTGTAGAGATAAATATTTCATTTTATTTGTTGATGGTTATTCTAGGATGATGACAGTGATGTACCTAAAAGAAATTTTTGAAGCCTTTGAAAAATTCAAGTAGTATCCGGCTAGAGTGGAGAAAGAAACATGAAATAAACTAAAATATCTAAGGTTGAGTAGGATAATTCATCTAAAATGAGTTCAATGAATTCTACAATGAAAGATGAATCAAAAGACATGTATCTACACTTGGTACACCTCAACATAATGACATAGAAGAAAGAAGAAATAGATCCATTATGGATTGTGCAAGAACACTAATTATAGAGAAAAATGTTGCAATCAAATACTAGAAAGAAGAAATCAATACAATAGTTCATACCTTAAATTGATATTAGCTGAAGAAGGAAACAAATTAAACACCTTATGAATTATGGTATGGCTATAAACCTAATGTATTTTATTTCAAAGTATTTAGAAAAAAATGTTATATCTTGAAAGAAAAAAGGAAAGGAAAATTTAATGTAAAAAGTGATGAAAGTGTATTCTTAAGATACTCCAACAAAAGAAAAGCATATAAAAATTGATGAGTTTGCAAAAAAGAGCGAAGAACAAAGTAGAAAAGAACCTAAAAACTGTAGAAACTTTGTCTACTTTAAACTTGATTCTTTACCTAAAATTAAAACAAATTAAATTGAAAATTAGTAGTCTTCACCACTCGAGTCCCATAACTCTTTAGTTCAACCCAAATTGTAGCCAGTGCAAGCTGAATCATAATCTAAAGGACCTAGGTCTTAGTTAGAAGGACCCAAGTTTTAGCCAGTGCAAACTGAGTCATAGTCAAAAGGACCTAAGTTATAGATAATTAGACCCAAGCATAATTAAGAAGATCATCGTAAGCATGGTGAATAGAGTGAAATAAGTTCTAAATTCAAAGAGTAGGTACCTTGATGCAGGAGCATCTAGAGGTATAAGGGCAATGCTGTGTTACCCAAAAAAATATACCTAGTCATAGTTTATGTTTCATATGTTTTCATTTCTAGATACCCATTTGGGTCAAATAAAGGTTCCAACTCTCACAGTTCCACTATTAGTGTTTTCGGTTAGAGTTCTTATGCACCTTGGGATACATGTAAATGCTAGAAAAATAGGACTATGTAATTGAGTCATAATTATGGTGAGTTAAAAGGAGTAAATTGGAGGGATGATGAAAATTTTAATTTAGAACATTCTAGAAAAAGAATCAAGTCAAAAGGCTGCACAGTTTGAAAGTTATCGCAGTTTTTCAGTTTTTGGAAACCTCCTAAGAATGCTTCAAAGTCAACTTCAATTCACTAAATGACGTCATATAGGCCTAAAAAATAGGGGATGAGAAAATCTAGTCCATAGGGCTATAGAGCACTCCAAGAGCTTTTCGGAAATGTAAATGGTTCATCAATCGGAGCTACGGTTCAAAAGTTATGCCTCCTAGAAGTTTTGCTACTGTTTCTAGATTCTTCTAATTTTGCACTGACTTCTAAAGAAACTTCTAGAGCCTTCCAATTTGGTGGTGGATGCCAACTAATAGTTTCTAGAATGTATTCCTAATCCTTAAGCCTTTGGGGTCTATTTAAGAACATTTCTAGCATTGTAAAAGGTAGTTTAGAGTGGAGTTTGAGAGAAGGTACTGGAAGAAGAAATTATCTCCAAATTTATACTATTGTAAGCCCATAGGGCATGCTTTGGAGTCTATTCTCTCTGCACAGAGTGTATTAGCATATTCTCATAGTTAATAAAGTTTTCCCTTTCCTATTGTGTCCATTCTATTCTTGGGTTGTGTCTCTATCAAGTGGTATCAGAGAGGTTTCCTGAGTGTGTAGATAGAGTGTCGACTGTGAAGCAGTTTACACCAGGATTGTGTGGCTATGGGTTTGAGTGAAGAAGATGCATCCATGCAGAGAGTGTGGTGGAAGGACCGAAGCTATTAATCTTGAGGAGGTTAGGTCCCTCCAAAGGCCGGTTCAAGCATTGCAATAGGAGCTCTGTAGAGGAACAAATGTTGTCGTAGGCGACGAAAGTGAGGATGACAATGAGGAAGAAGAAATTGGACCGGAAGGGGAAGTTGAAGTGAAAGTTCTGAATTAGGTAGAAGAGAGGCTTTTTAGGGCTATTAATAAGTTTCAAAAAAGACTTATAATTGATGTGGTGTATTTTTAAGAAATTTAAAATCGGATGAGTTGATCGATTGGATCAATGAACTGGAGGACTACTTTGAGTATGAGGATATCAAGGATCCAGATAGGGTTAAGTTTGCAAAGGCCAAACTAAAAGGCCATGCCAAAATTTGGTGGTAAGAGATTCAATTGGAAAGAAATAGAAGAGGAAAGGAGAAGATCACAAGGTGGGATCGCATGGTGGACAAACTAAAGAAGTAGTTCATTCCTATTGACTACGAGCTTGATTTGTTTAAGAAGATGCATGGGTTAAAGCAAGCACAAAAATTAGTCCAAGAATATATAGAGGAGTTTTATCGACTACTAATCAAAGTAGGGCATGCAGAAGAAAATAAGGAGAAGGTTGCTCATTATGTCAATGGGTTGCGACCTAGCATCCAAGAGGAATTAAGTCTGGTAAGAATGACCAGTGTTGAAGAGGCATACCAGTTTTCCCTACAAGTTGAAGAGAAGCTAAATAAAAGGTTTGAAGGGAGACAAAGAGGGCATGGTCAAGGAGGAAGGAGTAGTGGTAGGTCACATGGAGGCCGAAATGAGACCCAAAAGAAAAATGAAGATGTTGGTACTAGCAGGAACTAGAGGAACGAGGATTTCAACCGCTCCTGTGATCAAAACTTTGAAGATCAGAGAGGAAGAGGTAGAGGACATGGACAAGGCTCAGGAAGAGGAGGCTTCCATGGTAACTATTTCCATTGCAATGAACAAGGTCATCATGCCTTTGAATGCCCTCAATGACAAGGAAGGATAGATAGGAGAGCTGAGGGCCAAGCTAGGGTTGCTCATGTGGATGAGGATGCATAGTCATCACATTCAGAGGATGCAAAAAGAGGAAAGACTTTAGTAAATGAAAGGGTCCTACTAAGTGGTGAGATTGAACTAGGAAAAATGAGGAGTCTATTTCGTACCAGGTGCAAGTGTGAGGATAAATGTTGCGATGTGATCGTTGATGGTGGTAGCATTGACAACTTGGTGTTAGAGGAGATGGTCTCTAAGCTAAAGCTCAAGAGGGAGAAACACCCCCAACCCTATTGGATCACTTGGGTGAAGGATGATCATAAGGTCCTAGTAAGTGAACAATGTTTAGTGAAGTTAAAAAGTGGGAGTTACTGTTACATATTGTGCCCCCCACTAAATATTTGAATTTTAAATACTTACCTGCCCAACGGTCACTTCCTGATTTAATGTTATTTTAAACATCCCAGGAATATCAAAAAAATTAAATGATGGAACCTTATGATATTCCTTATTTCCTAGGTTTATTTCTTTAGTCTCGCAACTTCCCCATCATCAAATCAAAAGATATCTATGGTTGGCACTATTTTTCTATGGGAAGTTGCACGGTCCTTTTCCATAGTGACATAGTGCCTTTTTTCCATGTGGCAGGTGGGTCTACAATTCACAAGACCAAGGTTATCATGAGGGAGGAAAAGTGATGGCACCAAAGGGTGCTATGGTGCTATCAAGAAATTTTTTCTTCTCGCCATTAGTGACATAGCGCCCGATCGATAAAAGAACATGGTGGGACCTCAAGAAATGTGGAAAATTGACTGTGATTGAAGAAGGATTTTGATTCATAGCCAGCTATGTAGATCTTTTGATGTCAACAGTAGCCTGAACCCATGCCCCTTTCAAACGCACGAAGATTTCCTCACCCTTGGATCAATCTAGATCCAAGGTGGGCACTATCTCGCTATGGAAAGCTATGAGGGTATAACCCATAGCGACATAGTGCCATTGTGCCACATGGATCAGTGGGGCCAGGTCATGCCAAGATGAAGATGCCAGGTTGTCCCAGGTGGTTGCCAAGTGTTTTGTGGGCCCAAAATTTTGAGGAGGCAAGCGCAGTATTATGAGGATCTTCCACAATTATTGATCTCGTGGAGATCAATGAACGATCAACACTTTCTTGTAAGATGAAACTATGAGGACTTGTCAGACAGGTTGGCACGTGGCCAGTTTATTATTGGTTGGTATACTAATAGGTCAAATCCATCTTGCTTGCTGCTAGATCTCAAAAAATCAACAGTGGGTGCTATCTCGCTATGGAAAGCTGTGAGGTTATTACCCATAATGACATAGTACCTCGATGACGTGTGGTAGGGTGTGGCCAAGTATTATGAAACTGCAAGTTCGTGCTAGTTAGGATCATGAGGTCTGGCCAGGGTATAAGCAGTTAAGGTATTGACAGTTAGCAGTTGGCAGTTAGTATAATGTTGTGGTCAGGATTTTTTAAAGAGGATGGTGCAGTTAGTAATGAAAAGAGATGGTCAACCACATAGGACTCCTATGAGGTGGTAAGATAAAAGGAGGTTATTGGCCCATGTAGCTCATTTTGGATGCAGAGTTTAGTTTACTTGCTGACCCTGCTGATTTAGGTGCTCAGAAATGAAGAAAGTCAAGTTTTTTTTATACAATTTGATCTTTGTGATCAATGCCACCCACTCTAGAATGAATTTTGAATGCAAAAAAGCACTCCACTACCCCCAGTTGATCCATCTACCTGATCAGGACAATCAATGGCACCGTTTATGTCCTCTCAAGGCATTATTTGACATAGAAGATTAGAAATCATTTCATCTAGATCTGAATCCAGATCACATTTTCTCCATGATTGTTCTCTACAAGACTTAATGGTAGGTCATTGCAAAGTAATTACAGTTGGAGGACATCCCAGTTATGCTTGAGCTATAAAGGAAAAATTTTATGAATTTTGTAGGGTCAACCTTTCTTTGTTTTTTCTGTTACTACTCTGCAGATTCTCAGTGTAAATTTTTCTATGCCTTTGAACTACATGATTTTTTGTCTTATCTCTTTCAGCCATTGGTATGAAAGTACAAGAACTCTTTTCCTCTTACTGGTGTTTTGTAGAGATTTATGATCTGCATGATTGTATCTCCTTGGCCTATGAATGATAATATAAGTGAATCTCTCTCTCCTTATGTCATTCATCTTGGTCTTCTGATCTGCATGCAATTATTAGATTAAAGCAAGTCTGAATGTGTGTATCCTTAGTTTCATTCTGGTTCAATAGTGCATATATGGGTAGAGTTTGGTCCAAACACTCTATTTTGGTGCATCACCTCTTTAGATTAGATTAGGTAGATTTTATTTCATGTTCTCCTTCTCCCTTTTCCTCTCCAAGAATAGTTAGGTGTACCCTGATAGTAAGAGGAAGCCGGCCTTCTTCGAAGACTTAGCCTCATAGTTCAAGTCCCATAGCTTGGAGGTTGTTTCCATATTTCACTAGGTTCTCCTCATGCATAGGCTTTAGATAGGGTGCAAACCTCAATGACAATAGTTTTTGGCATGCCCGATGGGACAACTTGTCAAAAAAATTCAAGCCTATTGGTGTCAAAAGGGAAGATTTCAAGATCAATATCGAGGAGATAGTACTAGCTTTGGTGTTTAAGCTTTCAAGAGGCTCATTCTACAAAGTACTTGGCAACTCTGAGCTTCAAATACATATCTAGTTCCAGACCAAAGTTGCAGTGATTTATGCCTAGAACTGAAACAAGGGCATCTTCTAGAGGTAAGTTTCAGTATCAAGAGCTTTCATTTTCAAACCCTAGAAGAAGGAAGACTAGAATATCTTTATCACCAATTAGGAGTGCAATAGTAACAAATACACCTACAAGATCTATCTCTACTCCTCCTGGTGTTAGATCTCAGCCTAGACTGCCATCAATACATATCAATAGATCACTTGTCTATATGGTGTTTCCTAGAGCTCATACTTTTGCCACCTTTAATGGTGGGAGCCCTCTCTTCTAAGCCCAAAGACATGACATACCAGTAGCTGCCCTCAAAATTATACTAGAGTTTACTAGTGAAACTTTTATCTCTCCCTTAGAACACATTCAAGAGGTTGAAAATGTCTACAATATCCATGGTATTATAGAGGATGATGTTACAGTTAGGCTCGTAGCCTCATCCTTGAAAGGAAAAGCACTAAAATGGTATAGAGGTTTAGCTCATGGTTCTATAATAGATTGGGATGGATTAGGGGTAGGATTGTGCAAACATTTTGAGGATAAAAGTGACTATTTGTCACTTTTAGAGAAGTTAACTACTATAAAAAGAGCCCCCCATGAATGTATGACAGATTTTAATTATAGATTTCAAAAGAAATGGGACAGAATACCTACTTCAATGAAGCCTACCCATGGTAATGTCTTCTTGCATTACCTTAGAGCTTTCAACAGTGATATTGCCACTACAATCCAAACTATGGGAGGAGATACCTTGCCTAATGCTTATGACATAGCAATAAAATCAGAGAACATCCTAATACAAAGAGGTAAGCTAGCTCCAAGGCCTTCTATGCCTTTCTTCCCTAATGATCCAAATCATCAACCAACAATGGCTCCTCTTCCCACAACTTCTACATCACAATCCCTTCTCTCAATCCCTCAAGCTTCCACATCTTCAAATGGGATAGATGAAATCAAAGAGATGATACAATCTCTGATGCAGAACATGGATAAAAGAGAAAAGAACCTAGAGAAAAGATTGCAAGATTACGGAAAGAAGCTGGAGGATAACTCCTCTATGATGCAGAAAGTAAGCAAAAAAGTGGTGACTTTAGAAAGACATCAAGCTTAGGGTAGTAAGCCTCATCAATTGCAATATCAAACTCCAAGCAATGGTAGGCCTCCAAATCCTAGTCATTGGAATAATTCTTTTGATCAAAGTAGGCAGGCTAGCCATGCTTCAACCTCAAATGTAAACCAAAGTAAGGCCATAGTCCCTCAAAACAATATGGCTCAAGATCAAGATTTTTGTCCCTCCTATAGCTACTTCTATGCCTATTGGATGTGTCAGAAGGCTGAATCTTTTATGGCTTTGATAGTAAAAGAGCCTGCAATACAACCATCATACAAGGAGGACCAATTTAAGGATGCCTCAGATATGAAAATACAGGGTGATTTCTCTTTTATGAATCATCAGATGGAGGAGCATTGTAATGTAAACTAGGATTCCATTGCTCATAACACTAGAAGCAAAAGAAGAGCTATGGAAGATGCTATCCCTCCTCCCAAGTAGGCCTCAACTTCAAATGCGATGTCTCATGAGTGAGCAACAAATAATCAATCAAGTGTCTTTCAGCAACAAAGGAAAAATCATGGCAGAAAAGATACAAGTGATCCTTAGGTTATTCCATCTCAACCTCATACAATTGCAGCTCCCAAAGCTTCTACCAAAGCACTTTCTATGCCATTAAGTGTAGTAGAGCAAATGAAGAGGAAAAATGTGAATATCTCTATGTGGGGTGCTATTGCTACTATACTCGTGCAAAAGAGGTTACTGCAGCAAGAATTGGAAAGAATTGAACCAAAGGATCAACCACCTAGTATGGAAAGTGCCACAAGCCTAGTACAACCATCAAGGGAGGTGGAAACAAGTAAAAAGGTTAGACCTCCTCCATTCTATGTTTCTATAATTATAGGGGATAAAATAGTCCACAATTGCATGATTGATTCAAGAGCTAGTAGTTCAGTGATGCCTAGGTGTGTTGCTGATGATTTGGAGATGAAATATGAGCCCATTGTCAAGGATGTGTTACAATTGGATGGTAGTACTGTCAAGACTATAGGGATCCTTAAGAATGTAGATATGTCCCTACATGCATGCCTTGGTTGTACTGTAACTCAAGATATATCAATGGCTGAAGTTAAGCTGCATTTTGCCATTTGTTTGTCAAGGGACGTCACAGCCCGAATAGGTGGTTACATATCTTTCAATTGGTCATATATGTTTTTTAGAACAAGATATGGATCCAAAGCTTCAATTAGAGTAGAGCCTCTAGCTCTCCATCATACCAAGCCCCACACCCCTAACCCCATCAACATGAATTGCACTATCCTAGAAGTGGATGGGAATGACATAGTGAATGAGCCCACCACTCCCCTAATAGAGATACCTAATTTTTTTTTGGATGAATGGGCTAATACATATCAGTTTGATCTTATGCTAGAAACCCTTGAGACAGGTCTCAGTACATATTGTATATTGGAGAAAGATGCTCTAGTTCCCAATCTTGTGGAGACTAAAGAAGATATGAGTGGGATATGGAGTATGCACTTTGATGGATCAAGGAATAAAAATGGATCAGGGGCTGGTGTCATGTTGATTTCTCCTGCACAAGTAAGGTACTACTTCTCTTTTAGGCTCTAATTCAGTTGTACTAATAATGTAGTCGAGTATGAATCCTTGATTCAAGGTCTCCTACTTGCTCAAAAAAGAAGAATTCAAGCCTTAAGGGTGTATTGAGACAGTGAGTTGGTGGTTAATCAAGTGAGAAATTAGAATACCACCAAGAATGGTTTGCTTAAGTCTTATAAAAATAGGGTATGGGATTTTCTTGAAGGTTTCAATGCATTTAATGTTTAAAGCATCCCTAGAAAGGAAAACAAATATGCTGATAGACTTGCAGCAATAGGTGCATCTTATGATGTGCCAAGAAATCTTGAGGAGGAGAAGAAGCAACAAATTATAGTGGTAGTAAGGCCTGCCATCCTTGATAACAACATCCATTGGCAAGTGTTTGAGTCTGATGAGAAAATTGTGAGCTTCTTGTAGAATGAAGCAGAGTTTTTAGGTATAAACCAGTTGAGACTGCAGGATCAGTATGGTGATCAGATCATTCATATTAGTTCTAACAAATTGCCTAAGGGTCTGATTACCTTAGAGAGTGTTTGGCAGGGCCATGAACCTAGCTACTGATGAAGATGACTACACTCCAATCATTATTGCCGATGGAAAGTCCTTAAACATGGGGAAGGTATGTTCTAAAATTGAACAAGAAAATTTTATTCATCTATGTCAAGAATTTAATGATGTATTTGCTTGGACATATGATGACTTAAAGGGCTTTGACCCAAGGTTGTTTTAGCATACCATAGATTTAATTAATGATGTAAAATAGGTAAGAAAAAAATAGAGACCAGTGAATCCAAAGATTGAACCCTTAATGAGAAAGGAGCTATCCAAGTTGATTGAGGCCAATATAATTTTTCCCATCAAACACTCATCATGGGTAGCAAACCTTGTCCCTGTTAGGAAGAAGAATGGAGAAATTAGATTGTGTGTGGACTTTAGGGACCTTAACCAAGCTTCCCTTAAAGATCACCATCCTCTCCCTTCTATGGATTAGATTTTTTCCAAGGTCAGTGGTTCAAAGAGATTTTCATTTCTTGATGGATTTTCTGGCTACAATCAAGTGCTGGCTAAAGAGTCTGATAGATACAAGACTGCATTTACCACTAAAAGGGGTACCTATGCTTATTGTAAGATGCCAATTGGGCTAACCAATGTAGGTGCTACATTTCATAAAGCAATGGAGATGGCCTTCAAATGATTGATTGATAAGTTTGTCTTAGTTTACCTTGATGATATCATTGTGTATTCAAAGGATGTAGAAGATCATTTTGATCATCTAAGACAGGTATTCTTAAGATGCAAAGAGTTTGGAGTTTCCCTTAACCCAAGCAAGTGTATCTTTTCTACTAACAAAGAAAAATTATTAGGACATATTGTAGCTAAGGATGCCTTAACCATTGATCTAGAGAGAACAAAAGCAATACTTGCCCTTCCTCTTCCTAAACACAAGAAAGGGCTACAAAGTTTCTTAGGTAGGATAAATTTTGTGAGAAGATCTATCCCTAATCTTGCTACCATGGTGAAGGATGATCATAAGGTCCTGGTAAGTGAACAATTTTTAGTGAAGTTCAAAATTGAGAGTTACTATTACATATTGTGCCCCTCGCCAAATATTTGAATTTTAAATGCTTTCTCACCCAACGATCACTTCCTAGTTTAATGTTATTTTAAAAATCCCAGGAATATCGAAAAAATTAAGTGATGGAACCTTATGATATTCTTTATTTCCTAGGTTTATTTCTATAGGCTCGTGGCTTCCCCATCATTAGATCAAAAGATATCTATGGTTGGTGCTATTTCGCTATGGGAAGTTGCACGGTCCTTTGCCATAGTGACATAGCACCTTTTTGCCACATGGCAGGTGGGTCCGCAATTCACAAGACTGAGGTTATCATGAGGGTGGAAAAGTGACAGCACCAAAGGGTGCTATGGCACTATCAAAAAAAATTTCTTCTCACCATTAGTGACATAGCGCTCGATTGGTAAAAGAACATGGTGGGACCTCAAGCAATGTGGGAAAGTGACTGCGATTAAAGGAGGATTTTGATTCATCACCAATTATGTAGATCTTTTGATGTCAGCAGTAGCTTGGACCCATGCCCCTTTCAAATGCATGAAGATTTCCTCACCCTTGGATCAATATGGATCCACTGTGATTGCTATCTCGCTATGGAAAGCTACGAGGGTATTACCCATAGCGACATAGCACCATTGTGCCACATGGATTAGTGGGGCCAAGTCACGACAAGATGAAGATGCCAGGTTGTACTAGGTGGTTGCCAAGTGTTTCGTGGGCCCAAAATTTTGAGGAGGGAAGCGCAGTATTATGAGGATCTTCCATGATAGTTGATCTTGTGGAGATCAATGATCAATGCTTTCCCGTAAGATGAAACTATGAGGACTTGGAAGCCAAGTTGGTACATGGCCAATTTCTTATTGGTTGGTATACTGATAGGTCAGATCCATCTTGCTCATTACCAAATCTCAAAAAATCAACGGTGGGTGCTATCTTGCTATGGAAAGCTGCAAGGATATTACCCATAATGACATAGAACCTCGACGACATGTGGTAGCGTGGGGCCAAGTATTATGAAACTGTAGGTTGGTGCCAGTTAGGATCATGGGGTCCAGCCTGATATGAGCAATTAAGGCATTGACGGTTAGCGATCGGCGGTTAGTATAACATTGCGGTCAGGATTTTTTAAAGAGGATGGTGCAGTTAGTAATGAAAAGAGATGGTCAACCACATAGGACTCCTGCGAGGTGGCAAGATAAAAGGAGGTGATTGGCCTACATAGCCTATTTTGGATGTAGAGTTTAGTTAACTTGCTGACCTTGTTGATTTAGGTGCTTAGGAATGAAGAAAGTTGGGATTTTTTTTATGTGATTTGATCTTTGTGATCAATGCCACCCACTCTAGAATAAATTTTGAATGCAAAAAAGCACTCCACCACCCCCAGTTGATCCATCTACCTGATCAGGATAATCAATGGCACTGTTTCTGTCCTCTCAGGGCATTATTTGACATAGAGGATTAGATATCATTTCATCTAGATCCGTATCCAGATCAAATTTTCTCCATGATTGTTCTTTGCAGGACTTAATGGTAGGTTTTTGCAAAGTAATTACAGTTGGAGGACATCCTAGTTATGCCTGAGCTATAAAGGAAAAATTTTATGAATTTTGTAGGGTCAACCTTTCTCTATTTTTCTTCTACTACTCTGCAGATTCTCAGTGTAATTGTGCCTCTAAACTACATGATTTTCTATCTTCTCTCTTTTAGCCATTGGTATGAAAGTGCAAGAACTCTTTGCCTCTTACTGGTGTTTTGTAGAGATCTATGATCTACATGACTATAACTCCTTGGCCTATGAATGATAATATAAGTGAATCTCTCTCTCCTTGTGTCATTCATCTTGGTCTTCTGATCTGCATGCAATTATTAGATTAAATCAAGTCTAAATGTGTATATTCTTAGTTTCATTATGGTTTAATAGTGCATATATGGGCAGAGTTTGGTCCGAACACTCTATTTTGGTGCATCACCTCTTTAGATTAGATTAGGTAGGTTTTCTTTCATGCTCTCCTTCTCCTTTTTATTTCTAAGAATAGTTAGGTGCACCCTGATAGTAAGAGGAAGCTGGCCTTCTTCGGAGACTCAACCTCACAGTTCAAGTCCCATAGCTTGGAGGTTGTTTTCATGTTTCACTAGGTTCTCCTCATGCATAGGCTTTGGATAGGGTGTAAACCTCAATGACAACAATTACCATGATGAAGTTCTCTATGATATTATTCCAATGGATGTCTACCATCTATTGTTGGGAAGACCATGGCAGTTTGATAGGCATGTAGTCACATACTCTCTGACAAAGGATGGAGTTTGCCACAAACTAAAGCCCATGACAAAGTAAGGCAAAAAGTTATGCAACAGTGCTAGGATCTATCTTGTTGATGGAAGAAATTTTTTAAATGGCATGAAACATAAGTGTATGTGTTATGCTTTGATTCCTAGAAAAGATAAGGAAGGTAGTAGTGAAATACCACTTGAAGTTTTAGATTTATTAAGTGAGTTTGGAGATATCATCTCTGATAATGTTCTAGAAGGATTGGTACTAGTAAGGCAAATCAGTCATCAGATAGATTTAATCCCTAGAGCTAGTTTTCCTAACAAGGCTGCTCATAAGATGACTGCTACTAAAATTGAGGAGTTAAATAGACAAGTTTAGGAGCTATTGAGGAAGGGTTTGATTCGAGAGGGCCTGAGTCTATGTGCAGTTCCTGTAGTACTAGCACCAAAGAAGGATAGAGAGTGGAGAATGTGTACATATTCTTGAGCTATAAATAGGATAACCATCAAGTATCAATTTCTTTTGCCAAGAATGGATGATCTTATGGATTGCTTGAGTGGAGCTTAGTACTTTAAAAAGATAGATCTCAAGAGTGGCTATCACTAGATATAGATACAAGAAGGAGATGAGTGGGAAACTACCTTCAAGACCAAGGAGGGTCTTTATGAGTGGCTATTCATGCCCTTTGGATTGAAAAACACCCCAAGCACCTTCATGTGGCTTATGAATGAGGTACTCAAGAAGTTCTTGGAAAAAAAATTTATTGTCTATTTGGATGATATTTTAATTTTTAGCAAGACTTTGGAAGAACATTTATTGAATATTCATAGTATCCTTTAAAGGTTGAGGGAAGAGAAACTGTTAATTAATCTAAAGAAGTGTAGCTTTGCAAAAAAAGGGTTAGTCTACTTGGGGTTTGTAGTATCACCTAAAGGTCTCAGAATGGATCCAGAGAAGGTAAAATCCATCTTGGAATTCCCTACTCCAAGGTATGCTACTGAGGTGAGATCATTTCATGGTCTGGTTAGTTTTTAGAAGAATTTCATTAAGAATTTCAGTGGCCTATGTGTACCCCTGACTGACACAATAAGAGGGGACAGGAAAGAGTTCAAATGGATTGCGACATCTGCAAGAAGTTTTGAATTGCTAAAGAAGAAGGTTATAGAACAACCTGTGTTGGCACTTCCTAATTTTAGTAAGGTGTTCCAAGTGGATTTTGATGCTAGTGGTAGTGCTATTGGGGTTGTATTGAGCCAAAAAGGTAAGCCTATTGCATATTTTAGTGAAAAATTCAATGATGCAAAGAAGAAGTATTCTGTTTATGATCAAGAGTTCTATGCAATAGTTCAAGCCTTAAAGAAATGGAGGCATTATTTATTGCCAAAGGAATTTTTTTAATATACTGATCACTAGACATTACAATACCTAAATAGCCAAGGTAAATTGAACCAGAGGCATATGAAGTGGGTAGAGTTCTTGTAGAGCTATACATTTGTGTTGAAGCATAGAAGTGGAAAGTCTAATAGGGTTGTAGATGCATTGAGTAGGAGGTAGTTGTTGCTTTTAGTAATGCAAATTGAAGTAGTTGGATTTGATGAACTCAAGAATCTGTACCCTAAGGATCTTGATTTTTCTAAAGCGTGGAAAGCTTGTAAAGAACCTATTGCTACTGATAGAACCAAGTGGTTAAACTATTTGATTCAGGATGGTATGTTGTTCAAGGGTATTCAATTGCGCATTCCAAGGAGTTCCATGAGGGAAAATCTAATTAAGGAGAAACACAGTGGAGGTATGGTAGGACATTTTATTTGAGATAAGACCATTGCCATTCTTAGAGAACATTATTTTTGGCCTCAAATTTCACAGGATGTGAACAAGTTTGTACAAAGTTGTCAAGTTTGTCAAGTGGCCAAGGGATTTAGTAACAATACTGGACTATATCAGCCATTGTTTGTTCCATCAAAACCATGGGAGGACATAAGTATGGATTTTGTTCTTGGATTGTTGAGGACACAAAGGGGTAGTGACTCAGTATTTGTGGTGGTTGATAGGTTCTCCAAAATGGCACATTTCATTCCATGTCACAAAACTCATGATGTCTACCATATTGTAGAATTATTTTTTAGAGAGGTGGTGAGACTACATAGTCTCCCAAGGAGCATAATTTCTGACAAAGATACTAAATTTGTGGGGTATTTCTGGTGAACAGTGTGGAAGAAGTTGAGAAAGGACTTGAAATTCAGTTCCACACATCACCCACAGACTGACAGCTAGATAGAAGTGGTAAACAGAAGTCTGGACAATTTGATAAGATGTTTAGTTGGGGATAAGCCTAAGGGATGGGATTTGATTTTACCATAAGCAGAATTTTCTTCTAATAACTCTATAAATAAGAGTACTAGTAGATCACCATTACAAATCGTATATGGAAGTAGCCTAAGGACTGCACCAAAATTGAGAAAGATGGAGCAAGGGGAGAGGACAAGTGCTAAAGAAAAAGAATTTACTAAACATATCAAGCACCTACATGAGGAGGTCCAAGCACACATTATCAAGATGAATCAATAGTATAAAGCTAGGGCTAATCAAAGGAGAAGACATAAGGAGTTCCAAGTAGGGGATCTAATCATGGTACACTTGAGAAAGGAAAGATTTATAGTAGGTACTTACAATAAGTTGAAGATGAAGAAATTTGGCCCCTGCAAAATTTTGAAGAAACATGACTCAGGAAATGCATATGAGGTGGAGTTTCCAGATGGAATTCACATTTCTCCTATTTTCAACATTACAGACTTAACAGAGTATCATGATGATGGTGGAGATGAGGGGTTGATGCTAGAGACATGTCCAATTCCTACTTCTAAGAAGGAGGAGATAGAAGAGATTTTGGATAGTTGTATGGGTAGGAGTACAACAAATAGGAAGTATAAAGAGTACCTGGTTAAGTGGAAAGGACAGTCGATAGAGGACTTAACTTGGATATCGGCAGCTGAGGTTTCCCATTTGGGATTTCCTCTACCATCCATAAAGTGATAGGGTCACTTTTCAATCTACCCTGGGTGTCAAAAAAGTTGGGGAAATAGAATCTCTTAGTGAGCAATCTCTCTTATATTGTAATAATTTGGAGTCCTTTCATTTGGAGAATATTGTAATGAATTTCAAGTATTAATGGATGCTTTATGAAGCATTTTGTCATCTCTTTGTCTCCATCTTGTTATGATCTTGGTTGTGAGTTAGTATAGGTGGTGTGGCCCTTCATCATACCTATGCTTGTTAGATATATCATAAGGCATCATGCACCTAAGAAAATCATTGGAGGTTAGTTAAAAGGCACAATGACAAGGAACAAACTAAAACGTATAGGTTTTTTTACTGAGTTTAAACTTAGAACTATTAAAGATGCATTAGACAATGAAAGTTGGATTGAGGAAATGAATGAAGAGAGTGAATAAATTGAAAGGAAAAAAAACTTGGATTCTTGTTCTTAGACCCAAGGACAATTGGCACAAAATGGGTATTCAGAAATAAGGTGAATGAAAATGGAGAAGTTTAAAGGAACAAGGCAAGGTTAGTATGCAAAGGTTATGCCCAAGAAGAAGGTATTGATTATGGATAAAAATTTTCTCCTATTGTAAGACTAGAAGGTATTAGAACACTACTTTCTTATGCTACACATAAAGGATTCAAAGTATATCAAATGGATACAAAGTCATCTTTCTTGAATGGAATCCTAGAAGAAGAAATCTACATTGAGCAACTTGAAGGTTCCATAGATCCTTAAACAAGGGATATGGTTTGTGCATTACACAAAGCTTTATATAATCTCAAAAAAGCCCCTAGAGCCTAGTATGAAAGGTTATATAGTCATCTAGTAAGAATTATTTGTTAAAGGAAAAACAACAACATTTGTCTATACATCAAGGAAGGACTAGAAAAGAAGATAGTGTTGGTAGAAATATTTGTAGATGATACATTATTCACTGGATGTGATCACTTATGAAAATATTTTTTTGAGGAAATGAGTAAAGAATTTGAAATGTCAATTTTTGGAGAGATTAAATTCTTTGTTGGCATGCAAATTCAATAGAAGAAAGATGGTATCTACATTACTCAATCAAAGTACATCAAGGAGATATTGAAGAAATTTGGAATGGAGGATTATAGATGAGTTGGAACACCTATGTCTACTAGACATAAGCTATCAGAAATGATGATTCCAATGAGGTAGATCAGACTAAATATAGATCAATGATTGGTAAACTTCAGTATGTGGTACACACATGACCTAATATTTCATTAACAATTAGTATGGTTGCAAGATTTTCTTCTAATCCAAAGGAAAATCATATGATAGAAATAAAAAGAATTATGAGGTGTCTAAAAGGTACTGAAGATTATGGTTTGTGTTATAATAAAAGAGGAAGCTTTGAATTGAAATCCTTCATTGATGTTGATTGGGAAGGAAGTATTGATGATAGGAAAAGCACTAGTGGTGAAGCATTATATCTTGGAAAGAAGCTAGTGTCTTGGACAAGCGAGAACTAGAATTACATCTCTTAGTCTATAGAAAAAGCATAATATGTTGCATTAGTAGTTAATTATTCCAACATCATTTGGTTCAAACAATTGTTGTTAGGTATGAAGGAAGAAATCAAGGATCCAACAGTTATCTTCTATAATGACACCAGTGTAATTAACATATCCAAGAATCTAATGATACATACCAAGACAAAGCACATTGTAATAAAGTATCATTTTCTAAGAGAATTAGTTCAAGACAAAGAGGTTAGATTGGAATATATGAATACAAAGAACTAAATTGCAGACATATTCACCAAGCCATTACCTAAGGATGTATTTTTTATCTAAGAAGTAAGATAGGGGTCATTCCCCTATCTGAAGCTCACTAAATAAAGTTTAGTGATGCATCAACCAAGACTTTTGAAGATCAGTTAAGTTGATGTAGTATTGTCAAAGTAGATTGTATTTGACTTAATACATTAGGTACATGGAAAATATGTTGATTATTTTCTTTGGCATGAGATGTTACATAGGGAAAGTTTGTTGTAATATCAAAGAAATTTTTTATTAGCAATTTTATTTTGCATAAGAATATATTTGTAAGTTAGAGGGAAAGATTGATGTCAAAGGGAGTTCTCATGGATGAGAATCAAAATGAAACTAAGGATATTATACTTACTTCTATTTTCCTCTAAATTTTTTTTATATTATGACATGTCCTGTTGCCATTAATGAGTCAAGTTTTTGGGATGTTTTGCTTATGAATTTTGAAGTATAGACTTAATATCTTATGGTTTTAATGGCTTTTCATGAACATGATATAGTCTTTTAAGTTTATAAGTTTTAACAATATGTATATTTGAAAGAGTTTTTTGTCATATTATAGAAATTTTGTATTAGCAAGTTTATTTTGCATAAGAAGATATTTGTAAGTTAGAGGGAAAGATTAATGTCAAATGGATTTCTTGTTAGAGTAAATAATTAAATTACTAATTATTTATTCTATTTACTTAAGCTTACTTAGGTAAATGCATTTGTTTATTAATTGTAGCCTAGGAGTTTGTTATAAGTTGTTGACAATATGAGAGTTTGTTCTCTCCTAAGTCATACTTATCCTCTCACATTGTTTGAGGACTTTCCACCTTATGTGGATGTATGCTTAGTTGTCACACTTATCTCCTAGCATCTTCTAGCTTATTCTAAAAGATTCTTAGAGCTCTTTATATTCAAACTCCCTCATTGTATTTTCACAACATCAAGGCATATTATAAATGCATTTTCATTGTGTTTGCATATTTTCTCTCTCATGTCTATTTAGGGTTTTTCCCTTGCTCCGTGCTCTTCCTTCCTTGGCTTCTCTTTGACAGGTTTTCGCATGCAGGTGATCTTGGGCATCTTTGGAGTTGGCTTTCATCAACTCCAACATGGTATCAGAGCCTCCCTACTGCTGCTTGGTTGAAGGATTTTTGAAGTCATGATTTGAAGTCACAAACCCTAGTTTGTTTGTGCATTTTTCTTCAAATCAAGGGGACAAAAAATTTTCAGAGCACTTTTAGCCCAAAAAGATGCTACCATTGGATCCGAAAGGCCATTTGCAGTCAGGATTCATATAAAACTTGTCAATTTTGGAGACAGAGCTCCGAGAGGCAAAAAATTTTTACTTGCAAGCCTTCTGTATGGATCGTACGAATGATTTTGCGCAATTAAAAAGAAAAATATTCAATTTTTAGGTGCACTGCCAGGTGACCACCACCTCTCCACCCAAAAACCACCACCACAGCCTCACCAGCACATAGCCTATAGCAGCCACACCACTGTAGCACTGCTGCCGCTGGTGGGCCACCCACCAACCACCGTGGCTGGGCAATGCCCCCTGCTTCCTCAGCTCTGTCTATGTAGCACTTCCTATTTTCAGTGCTTTGCCCAAACCTGCCACCTATTTCTCCACTCCACATAGCTCAGGCCCTATCAGCAAAGTCACTAGCTCGCATGGTGGTTTGAACAACTCACCTTCCAACGTGGTACACTTGGTGCAATCCACATGTGACATGTGGTAGGTCTGCCACGTGGCCCCTGCCATGTGATCATTCTTGCCATGTGGCATTCTTTTTTGCTGCGATGGCCCTATAGCCATCAAATATTTTTTGTGAAATGCTGATGTTAGCATGACATCAGCACTGCATCAACATACCTTACCTGCCTCTCCTTCTAGCTCCTTTTTGACCTACTCTCAATTTTTTGGCCATAACTTGAGCATATGGAGGTATTTTTTTGATTCGAAAGAAGTGTCAGAAAGCTAGTTCTAAGACAGAGACATTGGTGTAGGTATTTTTAAGTTTTGATGCTTTTTTAAATCCCATTCTTTTAGTTGAAGTTTGAAGTTCTATTTTTGACTCCGATAAGCATATCTTTTGCATCCCATGTTAATTTTTTGAAAACTTTATATTTCTGGAAAGCTAGTTCTATCACCTTTTTAGAAATGTGGTCTTTTTCCTTAGTTTTTGGCCCATACTCTTTCTATCATATTTTTGTCTTTTTTGCTATATGGTGGATATCTTTAGTGTTTTAGGCCTGAGGATCATTTTCCTGGCATTGTTTCCTTTGCTTTTGGCTGTAGTATATTTTGTTGTAGCTTATTTTTAGTTTTGATCATTGTAGCTATCATTTTGAAGCACTTTTATGTATCACACTAAGATAAAGTGCCACTTTTGCATTCTGGGGATCATGAATGTTGTTTTTGAGTTAGTTGTACTTGCACTATTTTTATAAAGCACCATGGGGGGATAGTTGTTTGCTATTTTAGACTTCTCCCTTTGTCAAGTGAGTGTCTCTTCCTTGACATTAGCCCAATGCAGAGTCAGTGTGACCGTGTCTTTATAGGTGTTTGTACCTCTTCCTCTATTGTCATTCTTGGTTCGTCTACAGGAGACTTTGGCCCACCTTCTTAGTTGCCTGTCATCACACCCTATCTACATTAAGGAGGGGTTATGTTGTTGTTCTAATGCATCCATGGTTCGATCGTTTGATAGTGTGAACTATGTATATAGTGGTTGATCCTATGTACCAGGTGATTGTAGTGGCTGGCTAGCTATGCATTTTGGTGAGATGGATCATCTACCATATAGACATGCTCGGTTCGTGCCTTCTTCTTCCATGGAGGTTTTTTAGATCTTTAGTTTGGTAGATTTGAGGCTTCTTCATGCTTCAATGATGCTCTTTTGATCACTCCTTGTTCCTGTTTTAGGGGACATTCCCCTAGTTGGAGGCTTCTTTAGTTCTTGACTAGGTTCTTACCTCTTTTTGGGGGAGGGTTTTTCCCATGTGGTTTTCTCTTTTTCCCTGTTTATAGAGGTTGCATTATCTTTGCATTGTTTATGGGTACCTAACATGGCCTCATTGTCAAGACCCATTCTGCATTTCTTAGTTTTGTGAGCTTAAGGCATTTCCCTAAGTTGCACTTAAGGGGGGGTGTTAGAGTAAATAATTAAATTACTAATTATTTATTCTATTTACTTAAGCTTACTTAGGTAAATGCATTTGTTTATTAATTGTAGCCTAGGAGTTCATTATAAGTTGTTGACAATACGAGATTTTTATCTCTCCTAAGTCATACTTATCCTCTCACATTGTTTAAGGACTTTCCACCTTATGTGGATGTATGCTTAGTTGTCACACTTATCTCCTAGAATCTTTTAGCTTGTTCTGGAAGATTCTTGGAGCTCTTTATATTTGAGCTCCCTCATTTTATTTTCACAACATCAAGGTATATTGTAAATACATTTTCATTGTGTTTGCATATTTTCTCTCTCATGCCTATTTAGGGTTTTTCCCTTGCTTCATGCTCTTCCTTCCTTGGCTTCTCTTTGATAGGTTTTTGCATGAAAGTGATCTTGGGCATCTTTAGAGTTGGCTTTCATCAACTCCAATAGTTCTCATCGATAGAGGGGGTTCTCATGGATGAGAATCATAATGAAACTAAGGATATTATCCTTACTTCTATTTTCCTCTAAAATTTCTTTATATTATGACATCTTGTGTTTCCATTGATGAGTCAAGTTTTTGGGATGCTTTGTTTATGATTTTTGAAGTATAGACTTGAATATCTTATGGTTTTTATGGTTTTTCATGAACATGATACAACCTTTTATGTTTATAAGTTTTGACTATATGTATATTTGATGCTCATGAAACTTGAAGACAATACTGAATATATATCTAGATTAATTAATGTCAAGGTAAATGTGGTATATTTATTCTCTAAGCTTTAATAGGTACACCTCCTATAATTGTGTGAAAAGGTTGCATTTAAATAGGGAAAAATTATTATGATCTATGCCTTGGATTCATCTTTTGGATTTTGTTGTGTTAACCTTTTATAGGGAGAATAAGTCAATAAGGAGTGTAGACTAAAGGATGAGTGGGTCTTTCAAGGTGGGAAACTATTTCAAAGTTCATTTATAGCTCCACTTTTTCCATCACTTTGTGGTTGTTGATTTCATTCGAGACAGTTTAGTTGATGAGCGTTCCTATATTTTTGAATCATTGAATGTGGTTTATCTTCTCGCATAAATGATGCTATCACTCTTAAAGCTAAAAGTTGTTATGCTATGTAATGGAAGACCTAGTTTGTAGGCATTCTATTTTTCCTAGTTTCCTTTAAATAAGTTGGAACTTCTATTTCTAGAGGGTTAGATGTTTTTGGTTTGAGAAATTTATGTTGTAATCAAGAAATAGAGTTGTTAGAGTAAATAATTAATATTTAATTATTTATTCTATTGCTTAAGCTTACTTAGGTCATGCATTTATTTAATATTTCATATTTAATGCATGTAGTGGTTAGTTGTTGACAACACGGGAGTTTGTTCCCTTCTAGTTGTCACACTTATCTTCTACCACCTTCCAGCTTGTTCTACAAGCTTCCATGAGCTCTTTATATTCGGGCTCTCTCTCATTGTATTTGAACAACAACAACATCACATCATTTCTTACTGTAAATACATTTCTTCTTGTGTTTGCATTCATGGTGTCTCTCATGTCCGTTTAGGGCTTTGCCCGTACTCCATGATCTTCCCTTCTATGGCTTCTCTTTGATAGGTTTCGCATGCAGGTGATCTTGGTGTCTTCGGAGTTGGATTTCATCAACTCCAACATGGTATCAGAGCTTTCCTGCTGCTGCTTCGTTGAAGAAATTTTGAAGCCGTGATTTGAAGTCACAAACCCTAGTTTGTTTGTGCATTTTTTTCTTCAAATCAGGGGATCAGCATTTTTTCGAAGCCTTTTCAGCCCAAACGGACATCACCATTGGATCCGGAAGGCCGTTTGTAGTCAGGATTCATATAAAACTTGTCATTTTTGGAGACAGGGCAATTTTGACGATTTTTTGAGGCTTCCAGGGTCGCTGCCGTACGGATCGTACGGACGCAGAGCATAAATTTTTTTTTTTAAAATGTGTTTTCCGGGCGCACCGCCACACCACCTGCGCGCAGCCTACAGCGGCCGCAGCAGGCAGCGCCGCCCGCGCTCCGCCGCGGCCCGGCCACCTCCCGGCCGCCGCCCTCCGCCGGCGGCTCATCCTGCATCCGCCACCTCCGCCGGTAGCTCTGCCGCCTGCGGCCACCTCCTCTCGGCTCCGCCGCCCTGCAGCCGGCTCCGCCCGCCTCTCCTCAGCCCGACAGCACTGCAGCACTGTCAGCCGAATCAGCCACTGCGGTGGTGACATGTGGCATGGGCGCCATGTGGCACCTTGCCACGTGGACCCGCCATGTCACCCCTGCCACGTCAGCCATGTCTCATCCGTACTACCACGTGGAAATGCCACGTGGCACTCTTTTTTGCTGCGACGACCACCAAACCGTCAAATTTAATCAGCTGACTTGCTGACGTCAGCGTTGCATCAGCCCTTGCATGCACCTCTCCCGATTGCTTTTGGACCTACTTGTGGTTTTTTGGCCATAACTCTTGCATACGGAGGTTTTTATCCGATCCAAAAGAAGCGCCAAAAAGCTGGTTCTAAGACGGAGATTTTGGTGTAGGTATTTTTTGGTTTTGATGCTTTTTTATTTCTCATTTTTTCTGTTGAAGTCTGAAGTCCTATTTTTGACTCCGACATGCATATCTTTTGCGTCCCATGCCTGTTTTTTGAAAACTTTATATTTCTGGAAAGCTGGTTCTATGTACTTTTTAGAAATGTAGTCCTTTTTCTTCATTTTTGGCCTCTTCTCTTTCTATAATAGTTTTGGCATTTTTGCTCTATGGTGGATATTTTGAGTGTTTTAGGCTCGAGGATCGTTTTCCTGGCATGGTTTGCTTTCTTTTTGGCTGTATTTTCTTTTGGTTCAGCTCTTTTTTAGTTATGATCATTGTAGCTATCATTTTGAAGCACTTTTTATTCTCGCACTGAGATAAATTGTCACTTTTGTATTTCGGGAGTCATGAACGTTGTTTTGAGTCAGTTGTGCATGCAATATTTCATAAAGCACCATGGGGGGGATTATTTGTTTGCTGTTTTAGGCATTCTCCCTTTGTCAAGTGAGTGTCCTTTCCACGACATTAGCCCATGCAGAGTCAGTTAGACCGTGTCTTTATCGGTGTCTGTACCTCTTTCCCTCTCTCCTCGTTCTTGGTTCGTTTGTAGGAGATTTTGGCTCACCTTCTCAGTTGCCTATCATCACACCCCGTCTGCATTAAGGGGGGGTTATGCTATGTTCTAATGCATCCATGGTTCGATGGTTTGATAGTGTGAACTATGTATTTAGTGGTTGATCCTATATACAAGGCGATTGCAATGGCTGGCTACCTATGCATTTCGGTGAGATGGATCATCTACCATATAGACATGCTCGGCTCGTGCCTTCTTCTTCCATGGAGGTTTCTTCAGATCAGCAGTTTGGCAGATTTGTGACTTCTTCATGCTTCAGTGATGCTGCTTCTTCATGATCACTCTTTGTTCCTGTTTTAGGGGACAATTTCCCTAGTTGGAGACTTCTTCAGCTCTTCACTAGATTCTTACCTCTTTTTGGGGGAGGGTTTTTCCCATGTGGTTTTCTCTCTTTCCTCGCTTACAGAGGTTGCATTCTTCTTGCATTGTACATGGGTACCTAACATGGCCTCGTTGACGGGACCCATTATGCATTCATCTTAGCTTTGTGAGCTTAAGGCATTTCCCTAAGTTGCACTTAAGGGGGGGTGTTAGAGTAAATTTAATTATTTATTCTAACACCCCCCCTTAAGCGCAACTTAGGGAAATGCCTTAAGCTCACAAAGCTAAGATGAATGCATAATGGGTCCCGGCAACGAGGCCATGTTAGGTACCCATGTACAATGCAAGAAGAATGCAACCTCTGTAAGCGAGGAAAGAGAGTCTTCGACTGTTCACAGGTTAACCGATTATAAAATATCTCAAATGAAGGCATCCTATGTCTATCACCCAAGGCATCCATAGTGGAGTAGAAAGTGGAAGAGAAGATCTGATACTGTCCCTTTAACTTTGAGAGTACCAAAAAAATACACTCATCATCTGTTTTGTTCTTCCCACATCCCTGCAAAAGTGTACGTAGAGATTTGAACTTCATCAAGAAGTCCTCAATGGTGGGAAAGTGATCAGGTGTCAAAGAAGTCAATTCTACATCTAGCTGAAGTGCCCGAAACTCATTCACTTGTCCAAACAAAGTCTGAAATCTTAGCCAATAAGCCCGTGGAGTAGTCAAACCATCCAGGTGAAACAACAAGCTGTCTGAAATGTTGAGTGCAATAAGCCCCATGGCTTCATCCATCTTGTTCCTGTGTTGTAGAATCTCATAAGGTCGTTGGAGATTAGGCTGATGCTCATCCAAACAAGACCATAGACCTCTTGACATTAGAAGTCTAGTCATTTGTGCCTTCCATGTGTGGTAGTTGTGTGGTGTGAGACGGGATATAGATGGATCCGCCATTGAGAGAAAGAAGAAGACGAAAGTAGAAGGGTCTTAACTGAAGTAAATTACAGAAAAGAAAGACACCCCGGTACAAAAATATCTCCCAAATACCACAAAAAAACAACTAAGGAAAGCAAAAAATTGGAAAGGAACCTGGATTTGTTGATGCAGAATAGGAAACAGAAGCCTCTACTTTGACACAAAAATTGGAAGCTCAAACGAACTAAAAATCATGCGAAACTAGATCCAATGTGTCCGTCTCTGAGTCAGCTTTCCGACGCTTCTTTCGGATCAGAAAAAGACCTCCGTATGCTCAAGTTATAGCCAAAAAACCGACTGCTGCTCAAAAATGCACTTGCTGGAAAATTACAGACAGTGGCATAAATTTGACAGCCGTATGGCCGTCACAAACCTGTCGCCGGCAAAAAAAATCCGTCATGGCAAGGTGATGTCACACACCGGGAAAGTGACATCAGCGGACCAGAATATGACGTCAGCAAATCTGTCAGCATTCACGTGGCGGTCAATGATTGGTAGTAGACAGCGCCACGTGTCGTCCGGTGGTTGGAGAGGCCGCAGGGCGGCGGAGCGATGAAAACTGCCGGTGGCGGTGGTGCCCGGGAGGAAAACTCGGCGGTGCCGCTGTCTGCGGTGGCGGAGGCAGTTGTGCCCGGGTGGCGGGTGTTTAGGGTGGCGCCGCGGCGGGAGCCGCTGGCAGAGCGGCCTGTCGGAGGCGCGCAGGCGGAGATCGGGTGGCCCCGCGGTGGCGCGTTGGCACTGCTGCGGCGGTGCCCGGTTAAAAAATTTTTTATTTTTGCACTATCGTGCGTCCGTACGATGGTACAACCAGACCCTGAAACAAAAACAAAATTTGCCTTTCGGAGCTCTGTCTCCAAAAACGGAAAGTTTTATATGAATTTTGACTATAAATGGCCTTCCGGATCCAATGGTGATGTCCGTTTGGGCTGAAAGTGCTCCAAAAATTTTCTCTAGCCCTGATTTGAAGAAAAAATGCACAAACAAACTAGGGTTTGTGACTTCAAATCACGGCTTCAAAAATCCTTCAAACAAGAAGCAGTAGGGAGGCTCTGATACCATGTAGGAGTTGATGAAATCCAACTCCGCAGTTGCCAAGATCACCTACATGCAAATAGCTTGCTGAAGAGAAACCGAAAGAGCAAGAGCATGAAGCAAACAATGCAAGAGAAAATATTTCACAATAGGAAAATGAAATTGCTATGTGAATGGCGTGTGACATCACCTTGCCGTGACGGATTTGTTTTGCCAGCGACAGGTTTGTGACGGGCATACGGCCGTCAAATTTATGCCACTGTCTGTAATTTTTTAGCAAGTGCATTTTTGAGCAGCAGTCGATTTTTGGCTATAACTTGAGCATACGGAGGTCTTTTTCCAATCCAAAAGAAGCGTCGGAAAGCTGACTCAGAGACGGACACATTGGTGCTAGTTTTGCACAATTTTGAGTTCGTTTGGGCTTCCAATTTTTGTGTCAAAGTAGAGGCTTCTGTTTCTTATTCTGCATCAACAAATCCAGGTTCCTTTCCAGTTTTTTGCTTTCCTTAGTTGTTTTTTTGTGGTATTTGGGAGATATTTTTGTATGGGGGTGTCTTTATTTTCTATAATTTACTTCAGTTAAGACCCTTCTACTTTCGTCTTCTTCTTTCTCTCAATGGCGGATCCATCTATATCCCGTCTCACACCACACAACTACCACACATGGAAGGCACAAATGACTAGACTTCTAATGTCAAGAGGTCTATGGTCTTGTTTGGATGAGCATCAGCCTAATCTCCAATGACCTTATGAGATTCTACAACATAGGAACAAGATGGATGAAGCCATGGGGCTTATTGCACTCAACATTTCAGATAGCTTGTTGTTTCACCTGGATGGTTTGACTACTCCACGGGCTTATTGGCTAAGATTTCAAACTTTGTTTGGACAAGTGAATGAGTTTCGGGCACTTCAGCTAGATGCAGAATTGACTTCTTTGACACCTGATCACTTTCCCACCATTGAGGACTTCTTGATGAAGTTCAAATCTCTACGTACATTTTTGCAGGGATGTGGGAAGAACAAAATAGATGATGAGTGTATTTTTTTGGTACTCTCAAAGTTAAAGGGACAGTATCAGATCTTCTCTTCCACTTTCTACTTCACTATGGATGCCTTGGGTGATAGACATAAGATGCCTTCATTTGAGATATTTTGTAATCGGTTAACCCGTGAACAGTTGAAGATTACTCAAATGGATTCACTTTCAAGTTCTCAGTCACAGGCATTGCTTTCCAAGGATACACAGGAACATAAAGTTGAAGCAGCTATTAGATCCCTCTTCTACTAGTTCATCATCTTCTAACAAGAAGGAGAAAAAGAAGACCGCAACTCCTACCTGTTCCTATTGTGGGAAAGGATCTCATGATGAGGCACGTTGTTTTTAGAAGAGATGTGATGGCTATGAGAAACAGATTGCTGATTTGCACGCTCTCCTTCAGAAGAGCACTATTTCCTCTCCATCCTCTTCTACCTCAAAAGGGTCTTCTTTTCAGGCTTCCTCCACCTCTTCAACATCTACATCAGATCTTGGAAAGGGTCATGCATTTCAGGCTTCCATTACATCTCCTTCACAAATTGCTTGGATACTGGATTCAGGTGCTTCTCACCATATGAAATCTTCTCAAGGTGTCTTCTCCACTCTTGAGGCTTCTCCTATTCCTCACATTCTCATGGGGAATAACACTGCCTTACCAGTCCATGGGAAAGGTTCAGTTCACATCCAAGATGGTATATTCAATGATGTATTGTATGTTCCATCTTTGTCTGCTAACCTTCTCTCGATTTCTCAGATTACACGCAGTGGATCAGGGAAGACAGTTGAGTTCACTATTGATTCAGTCTTCATTCGAGATCGTGCTACAAGAGAACTTATTGCTATAGGGGTAGTTGATCCTTCCACTCGTCTCTACTCTTTCTCACACTTTGGTCCACAATCTCCATTGTTGGAGCACACTACTTCACTTTTGCAGGAGCATCGTGTGGTGCAGTTAGGACACTTGAACCTTTGTATTGTTCCTGAGATCCTTATTTTGACTGCCACACCACAACCAGTTGAGGGCTTTTCCTCTCTACAAGATTCTCCTTCCACTCCATCTGATCTTCCAGCTTCTTTTATTGAGACTCCAGGTACACTTGTTGCAGCTACTTCAATGGACATTCATGACAATGTCATCACACCTGCCTTGGGGATTCCCGTTTCAGTTCCTCATACATTCTCTTTTGG
This sequence comes from Cupressus sempervirens, assembly GCA_028749045.1. Lineage (NCBI taxonomy): Eukaryota > Viridiplantae > Streptophyta > Pinopsida > Cupressales > Cupressaceae > Cupressus > Cupressus sempervirens. Next base: position 800,871,973 of record CM053783.1, on the reverse strand, counting down.
ACATCAGCTAGGCTTTCCAGTTGCTCCTCTCACACAGGGATTTCCTTGTTACGTGCCTTTGTTCCTTCCGAATTGGAGTTTCATTGGTTCGATCATTTCTACAAGAGCTCCATCATTATGGGGGGGGCTTGGTGTCTATTCTCATGGGGGGGCTGGTTGTACTTATGGTTTTGAGAGAGTCTCTTGAAACATTTCTGGCGGAAGTTGTCCTTGGGGGGATTGGTTGAGGCCTTCCTTCCTTCACTTCATGTTTTTTTTAGCATGTTGTTTTTCACCTCTTTTTGGAGGAGGGTTTTTCCCACAGGGTTTTCCCTCTTTCTCCGTTTTACAGAGGTTGCATTGTACATGGGTACCTAAAATGGCCTCGTTGCTGGGACCCATTTTGCATTTCATCTTAGTTTTGTGAGTTTCAGGCATTTCCCTAAGTTGCACTTAAGAGGGGGTGTTAGAGTAAATAATTAATTATTAATTATTTACTCTATTGCTTAAGCTTACTTAGGTCATGCATTTATTTAATATTTTATATTTAATGCGTGTTGTGGTTAGTTGGTGACAACACGGGAGTTTGTTCCCTTCTAGTTGTCACACTTATCTTCTACCACCTTCCAGCTTGTTCTACAAGCTTCCATGAGGCCTTTTTAAATGGTCTCTCTCTCATTGTAAATCAATCCATTCACATAGCAATTTCATTTTCCTATTGTGAAATATTTTCTCTTGCATTGTTTGCTTCATGCTCTTGCTCTTTCAGTTTCTCTTCAGCAAGCTATTTGCATGTAGGTGATCTTGGTGACTGCGAAGTTGGATTTCATCAACTCCTACATGGTATCAAGGAAAGCCAACTCCGAAGACGCCAAGATCACCTGCATGCGAAACCTGTCAAAGAGAAGCCATAAAAGGGGAGGAGCATGGAGCACGGGCAAAACCCTAAATGGACATGAGAGCCATCATAATGAAAACACAAGAAGAAATGTATTTACAATAATGTGATGTTGTTATATATGTTACAATGAGAGAGAGCCCGAATATAAAGAGCTCATGGAAGCTTGTAGAACAAGCTGGAAAGTGGTAGAAGATAAGTGTGACAACTAGAAGGGAACAACTCCCGTGTTGTCAACAATTAACCACTACATGCATTAAATATGAAATATTAAATAAATGCATGACCTAAGTAAGCTTAAGCAATAGAATAAATAATTAGATATTAATTATTTACTCTAACACCCCCCCTTAAGTGCAACTTAGGGAAATGCCTTAAGCTCACAAAACAAAGATGAAATGCATAATGGGTCCTGGCAACGAGGCCATGTTAGGTACCCATGTACAATGCAAGAAGAAATGCAACCTCTATAAGCGGGAAAAGAGAGAAAACCACATGGGAAAAACCCTCCCCCAAAAAGAGGTAGAGCTGAAGAAGTCTCCAACTAGGGAAATTGTCCCCTAAAACAGGAACAAAGAATGATCATGAAGAAGCAGCATCACTAAAGCATGAAGAGCCACAAATCTATCAAACTGCTGATGTGAAGAAACTCCATGGAAGAAGAAGGCACAGACTGAGCATGTCTATATGGTAGATGATCCATCTCACCGAAATGCATAGGTAGCCAGCCACTGCAATCGCCTTGTATATAGGATCAACCACTGAATACATAGTTCACACTATCGAACCATCGAACCATGGATGCATTAGAACACAGCATAACCCCCCATTAATGCAGACGGGGTGTGATGACAGGCAACTGAGAAGGTGAGCCAAAAATCTCCTGCAAATGAACCAAGAACGAGGAGAGAGGAAAAGAGGTACAGGCACCGATAAAGACATGGTCTAACTGACTCTGCATGGGGCTAATGTCGTGGAAGGGACACTCACTTGACAAAGGGAGAATGCCTAAAACAGCAAATAAATAATCCCCCCCATGGTGCTTTATGAAATAGTGCAAGTACAACTGACTCAAAACAACGTTCATGACTCCCGAAATACAAAAGTGACAATTTATCTCAGTGCGAGAATAAAAAGTGCTTCAAAATGATAGCTACAATGATCATAACTGAAAAAGAGCTAAACCAAAAGAAAGTACAGCAGAAAAGAAAGCAAACCATGCCAGGAAAACGATCCTCGAGCCTAAAACACTCAAAATATCAATCATAGAGCAAAAATGCCAAAACTATGATAGAAAGAGAAGAGGCCAAAAATGAAGAAAAAGGACTACATTTCTGAAAAGTACACAGAACTGGCTTTCCAAAAATATAAAGTTTTCAAAAAACAAGCATGGGACGCAAAAGATATGCATGCCGGAGTCAAAAATAAGACTTCAGAATTCAACAGAAAAAACGAACAATAAAAAAGCATCAAAACCAAAAAATACTTGCACCAAAATCTTTGTCTTGGAACCAGCTTTCCGGCGCTTCTTTCGGATCGGAAAAATACCTCCGTATGCAAGAGTTATGGCTAAAAAACCACAAGTAGGTCCAAAAGCAATCGGGAGAGGTCCATGCAAGGGCTGATGCAGCGCTGATGTCAGCAAGGCAGCTGATTAAATTTGATGGTTTGGTGGCCATCACAGCAAAAAAATCGCCACATGGCATTGCCACATGGGACGTGGCTGACGTGGCAGGGGTGACGTGGCGGGTCCACGTGGCAAGGTGCCACGTGGCACCCATGCCACGTGTCACCACCGCAGTGGCTGATTCAGCTGACAGTGCTGCAGTGCTGTCGGGCTGAGGAGAGGCGGGCGGAGGTGGCCGCAGGGCGGCGGAGCCGGGAGGAGGTGGCCGCAGGTGGCAGAGCTACCGGCGGAGGTGGCGGATGCAGGATGAGCCGCCGGCGGAGGGCGGCGGCCGGGAGGCGGCCGGGCCACGGCGGAGCGCGGGCGGCGCTGCCTGCTGCGGCCACTGCGGGCTACGTGCAAGTGGCGCGACGGTGGGCTCGCGTTGGTGCGGCAGCGGTGCACCCAGAAAACACATTGGTGCTAGTCAGGATTCATATAAAACTTGTCGTTTTTGGAGACAGGGCAATTTTGGCGATTTTTTGAGGCCTTCAGGAGTCTGTCGTACGGTCGTACAGACACAGCGACAGATTTTTTTAAAAAAATATATATATTGGGGCACATCGCCGCCGCACCACCGCGGGGCCACCGCCGCGCCACCTGCGCGCAGCCCGCAGCGGCCGCAGCAAGCAGCGCCGCCCGCGCTCTGCCGCGGCCTGGCCTCCTCCCAGCTACCGCCCTCTGCCGGCGGCTCCTCCTGGCGGTGCCTCTCCAGTTCTTTGCCCGCCGCTTAGCTGAACAGCTCCGCCTCCGCCCGTCGCTCTGTGCCACATCTGCAGGGTACATCAGATCAGCAGTTTGGCAGATTTGCGACTTCTTCATGCTTCAGTGATGCTGCTTCTTCATGATCACTCTTTGTTCCTGTTTTAGGGGACAATTTCCCTAGTTGGAGACTTCTTCAGCTCTTCACTAGATTCTTACCTCTTTTTGGGGGAGGGTTTTTCCCATGTGGTTTTCTCTCTTTCCTCGCTTACAGAGGTTGCATTCTTCTTGCATTGTACATGGGTACCTAACATGGCCTCGTTGTCGGGACCCATTATGCATTCATCTTAGCTTTGTGAGCTTAAGGCATTTCCCTAAGTTGCACTTAAGGGGGGGTGTTAGAGTAAATAATTAATATTTAATTATTTATTCTATTGCTTAAGCTTACTTAGGTCATGCATTTATTTAATATTTCATATTTAATGCATGTAGTGGTTAGTTGTTGACAACACGGGAGTTTGTTCCCTTCTAGTTTTCACACTTATCTTCTACCACTTTCCAGCTTGTTCTACAAGCTTCCATGAGCTCTTTATATTCGGGCTCTCTCTCATTGTAACATATATAACAACATCACATTATTGTAAATACATTTCTTCTTGTGTTTGCATTATGATGGCACTCATGTCCGTTTAGGGTTTTGCCTGTGCTCCATGCTCCTTCCCTTTTATGGCTTCTCTTTGACAGGTTTCGCATGCAGGTGATCTTGGCGTCTTCGGAGTTGGCTTTCCTCAACTCCAACATGGTATCAGAGCCTTCCTGCTGCTTCTTGTTTGAAAGATTTTTGAAGCCGTGATTTGAAGTCACAAACCCTAGTTTGTTTGTGCATTTTTTCTTCAAATCAGGGGATCAGCATTTTTTCGGAGCACTTTCAGCCCAAACGGACATCACCATTGGATCCGGAAGGCCATTTGCAGTCAGGATTCATATAAAACTTGTCATTTTTGGAGACAGGGCATTTTTGGCAAATTTTTGAGGCTTCCAGGAGTCTGTCGTACGGTCGTACGGACGCAGCGACGGATTTTTTTTAAAAATATATATATATTTTTCGGGCGCCGCCACCGCGCCACCGCCGGGCCACCACCGCGCCACCTGCGCGTAGCCCGCAGCAGCCGCAGCAGGCAGCGCCGCCCGCGCTCCGCCGCGGCCCGGCCTCCTCCCGGCCGCCGCCCTCCGCCGGCGGCTCCTCCGTCTTCGCCGCCCTGCGACCACCTCCTCCTAGCTCTGCCGCCCTGCAACCGCCTCTGCACAGTCAGCGACACGTGGCGTCTTCTGCCGCGTCCTGTGACTGACACGTGGCAGGCGTGCCACGTGGCACATTGCACCGTGGCCCCTGCCACGTCATCATCCGTACTGCCACGTGGAAATGCCACATGGAACTCTTTTTTGCTGCGACACCCACCAAACCGTCAAATTTAATCGCATGACTTGCTGACATCAGCGCGATGTCATCAACCTGCCTTGCACCTCTCCTGATTTGGTTTTGGACCTACTTGTGGTTTTTTGGCCATAACTCTTTCATACGGAGGTATTTTTCTGATCTGAAAGAAGCGACGGAAAGCTGGTTCCGAGACAAAGATTTTGGTGTAGGTATTTTTAGGTTTTGATGTATTTTTATTTCTCGTTTTTTCTGTTGAAGTCCAAAGTCCTATTTTTGACTCCGGCATGCATATCTTTTGCGTCCCATGTCAATTTTTTGAAAACTTTATGTTTTTGGAAAGCTGGTTCTGTGTACTTTTCAGAAAAGTAGTCCTTTTTCTTCGTTTTTGGCCTTTGCTCTTTCTATCATAGTTTTGGCATTTTTGCTCTATGGTGGATATTTTGAGTGTTTTGGGCCCGAGGATCGTTTTCCTAGCATGGTTTGCTTTCTTTTCGGCTGTACTTTCTTTTGGTTCAGCTTTTTTTTAGTTCTGATCATTGTAGCTATCCTTTTGAAGCACTTTTCTATTTCACACTAAGATAAACTGTCACTTTTGTATTTCGGGAGTCATGAACGTTGTTTTGAGTCAGTTGTGCATGCACTATTTCATAAAGCACCATGGGGGGGATTATTTGTTTGCTATTTTAGGCATTCTCCCTTTGTCAAGTGAGTGTCCCTTCCATGACATTAGCCCCATGCAGAGTCAGTTAGACCATGTCTTTATCAGTGTTTGTACCTCTTTTCCTCTTTCCTCGTTCTTGGTTCGTTTGCAGAAGATTTTGGCTCACCTTCTCAGTTGCCTATCATCACACCCCGTCTGCATTAAGGGGGGGGTTATGTTGTGTTCTAATGCATCCATGGTTTGATGGTTCGATAGTGTGAACTATGTATTCAGTGGTTGATCCTATATACAAGGCGATTGCAATGGCTGGCTACCTATGCATTTCGATGAGATGGATCATCTACCATATAGACATGCTCAGTTCGTGCCTTCTTCTTCCATGGAGTTTCTTCACATTAGTAGTTTGACAGATTTGCGGCTCTTCATGCTTCAGTGATGCTACTTCTTCATGATCATTCTTTGTTCCTGTTTTAGGGGACAATTTCCCTAGTTGGAGACTTCTTCAGCTCTACCTCTTTTTGGGGGAGGGTTTTTCCCATGTGGTTTTCTCTCTTTTCCCGCTTACAGAGGTTGCATTTCTTCTTGCATTGTACATGGGTACCTAACATGGCCTCATTGCCTTGACCCATTATGCATTTCATCTTTGTTTTGTGAGCTTAAGGCATTTCCCTAAGTTGCACTTAAGGGGGGGTGTTAGAGTAAATAATTAATATCTAATTATTTATTCTATTGCTTAAGCTTACTTAGGTCATGCATTTATTTAATATTTCATATTTAATGCATGTAGTGGTTAGTTGTTGACAACATGGGAGTTTGTTCCCTTCTAGTTGTCACACTTATCTTCTACCACCTTCCAGCTTGTTCTACAAGCTTCCATGAGCTCTTTATATTTGGGCTCTCTCTCATTGTATTTGAACAACAACAACATCACATCATTTCTTACTGTAAATACATTTCTTCTTGTGTTTGCATTCATGGTGTCTCTCATGTCCATTTAGGGCTTTGCCCGTTGTCCATGCTCTTCCCTTCTATGGCTTCTCTTTGACAGGTTTCGCATGCAGATGATCTTGGCGTCTTCGGAGTTGGCTTTCCTCAACTCCAACAAGAGTAACCATCTTGGTTTCTATATTCTGTCCATGTTTTATTGAATAAATATATGATATTTCTTTGCTTCAATCTCTTAGTTATAGTTCATTCGCACTTCCATGGGGCCCACAAAGAAGGTGAATCTTTGTACATGCTTAGGTAGAATTTAGTTAAGTTTCTTTTGATTTGTTAATTATTATTGTTCCTATAGTCACTAGTAGCAGAACTATTGACTATATCCTACAGCATAGGTTATTTCTAGAGCATTGTTTATTTAATTTGTAAGTTTAGTTTCTTGTAGCAACTGCTTTTACCTTAGTAGTGATGACTAATGAGAACTAAAGTATAAAATTTATAGTCACTATCTCAAGTTTACATTCCTAGATTGATACAATAAATGTGTTTAGCATGATGTTCTAAGTAGAAACATGATGAATCTCAGCAATGAATCAATCTTTAGGGATGTCCAATCCTTGTGTTACTAGGATATTGTTTTAACCAGTTATTTTTAACACCGTTGTTGAGGATGGTGTCAATTTAGTTCAACCTAGAAGTCATTGAGTTAATTTGCATTTTGCTTAATTTTGCATGCATAGGTGTCAAAACCATCTTAGGCGATTCCTACCTAATCTTAATCAGGAAGAACCATTTGATTTATCAATCTTGCACCTAAGGAAATCCACTAGAATTCCACAACAAGAAGAACCATTTAAGAGCATGTTTGATGATACCAATGACTAATTACCTTCACCACCATCATTGAAAGAATATGTGTCTTAACTATTCTAGAGCCACTATCAAATAAAGGAAGAGGCTTTAGAGCCCTCCCTCATAAGTCTAATGGAGGAGGTGTGTCCAAAATGGAGTTATCCAAAATTTTGGTAGACTTTAAACAAGACATCATTAATAATATTGCTACTCAATTGGATACAATGCAAGCATGGAGAAATAAAGATGAATTTGCTACAATGTTTGTAGAATATTGTCCACATTATAGGGAGAAGAAAAAGAATTTCTAGTGCAAGTATCTTGGAAGCCTAGAATCTCAACCTATGCCTACTAAGTTGAAAGACATTGATGAGAATGAAGAGGTCCTCTACATTGCCCAGCAGAGGCCATGGGCTCCAAAAATAGGTATTCCCCAAGATACTATTCACAATTTGAATAATAATAATGTATGGAAAAACCAATAGCATAGTGGATATAATAGTTGGAAATAGCCTCAATAGGGGTGGTAACAACTGCACAGTCTAACCAATCAAGTCAGCAAGCTTTGATGCCTCCTCCTTAGCAGCCTAGTATTACCAAAGTTGTAGACACTTTAGCAAAGCCAACTAAGATACTAATCTAACCTATTGCTCCTACTACTCCTACAACACAAGAACCTCCATCTCCTCATAGGTTGGAGGAACATGTCAAGCTAGTGGAAAATCAAGTAGTATTAGATTTTCTTACCCAAATGAAGCAAATGGCAGTAATAATTCCTTTGTTAGGAGCCATAAAAGAAGTACCTACATATACCAAAGCTATCAAGGAAGCCTACATCACATAGCTCAAAAGAAAATGAAAATATCTTAAACCCATTCATGCCTTTGGTTAACTATCTAATCTCATGTTGAAGAAAATGACAATTCTAAGGTATTCTAATCATGGTAGTCCTGTGGTAACAATTAATATTCAAGAAGTTCAAGTTCACAATGACCTAGTTGACTTAGGTGCTTTTATAAATGTCATGACCAAGGAAGTAATGTCTCAGTTACATATCATTGGTCTTAAAGAAACCCCCATCATCCTGTATCTTGATAGTTTCACCATTATACCTAATGGGATGGTAGAAGATTCTGTGGTCAACTTGAATTCTTCAAAATATTTGATTGACTTTGTTATCCTTTCCCCAAAGGATAACAAGAAAGGATACCCAATAATCTTAGGAAAACCTTGGCTAGCTACTGCTAATGTCTATATAGTTTGTCACTCTAGAGAAATTACTGTATCTAATAGAGTCAACACTAAACATCTAAATGAATATGGAGAAGAAACCCAAGTGTGTTTCCAAGGGAACTATGTTCTTAATACTTTTCTACCACCTATTGATGCTCTACAATATTCAAACACTTCAAAATTTCTTCATACATTGCTACTTCATGAAATAGAGTCTTTCCCAATTGCTCAATTGATCATGGTAGAATAGGTCACCAAGATAGAGGTCAACTTAGATAAGGAATTAATTGTCGGTAGTGCTTTCACTTCCTCTCAGTGGTCAAAAGTACTATAGTTTCTTAAACAACATCAATTAGCCTTTGCTTGGGATTATACTGATAGGAAAGATCTAGACCCTTAGCTCTGCACTCACAAAATTTAAATCAGCTCTAAACTCAGACATGTTTGCCAACCTTAGCACTTGGTAAATCTAGATCTTAGGGATAGAATCAAGAATGAGTTGCAAAAGTTGTTAAATGTTGGCTTCATCTCTCCAATTTTAGATAATTAGTGGATCTCCCTTCTTGTTTTATTACTTGAGAAAGGAGGGAATTGGAGAGTTTGTATAGACTACAAGGAGCTTAACACAAAATTAATACAAAATCAGCCCAAGCAATGGCATGAAAAGTATGCTCAGGAAAAAGTTTTTTCTATTGGTAACTGGGCACTCCTTTATGACTCTAGGTATCAGCATAATCTTGGCAAATTTGAAACTAGATAGTTTGGGTGGTATGAAATTATTGCAGTCTTTCCAAATGAAGTGGTCCAACTCTCCACTAAGGATCATTTTCAGTTCAAATTGTTGGTCAATGGTTATAGGTTCAAATTATATCACAAACTAAAGATTAAGGAGGAGTTCCTATAGCAATTCTCTTATGTTACTAGTTTTGTAGTTCCTACAGCATCACCTAATGAGCTTATTGCTCATTTTCCTTCCTCACTCTAGTTTTTCTTGTCACTATTATAATAAACACTTTCATTGTGAAATTTGATTCTCCATAATAAATTTCCACTTCATTTCTAGTTTTCCACCCATCCATCTCATCATTTCTTTCATTCATGGATAGCAATTACTACCTCGCTAGCACTTTCGGTTAGCACAAATTCCAAGATATGTGATATTAATTTCTTTTTCCAATATATTTTTTGTATTTCTAGTCACTGCTACAAGTGGGCAACCACTTGCCTTATTTTAGCTGGGATGAAGTTATATTAGTTTTATAATTATATTTATGCAATCTTTTTATTTATTCTTTTCCCTTGTCATATTTGCATTTAGTACCAATGATTTGACATTTATTTTTTTAAATCATTTTGTTGCATGTTATTTTCCCATGTACATTGCTAAGGTGGAAAAATATGTTGTGTACGAGTTCTAAGAAGTGTATCTATGATTAATTATGAAATGATAGCACAGAGATTTGCATTTTTTTTACTCAAATTTTTTTTCTCAAGCTTCATTACTCAAGAAATTCCTAATTTAAACTCATCCTGTAACCTATTGTTTCAAGTTTTCTTGCCAAATTTGTGGTTGTCTATTATTCTCTATTGCAGTTTTGTTTTGGGTACCCTAGGAATTAGATGATGGGAGTAGACCTGATTTGAAGAGAGCCTACTATCCATAATACATTGCCCGAAGACCAAAATTGTAGGCCATATTTTCAAGCATCGGGATGGATAGATTATTTTTAGAAGCTAACTAGCTAGGATAATGAGGTTGTGTTTTAATTTCTCAACTCCTTAAAGAATGAAGTGGCAATAGTTAAAGGATTGAAGTTGTCATTTTCTCAGATAGTTTTGGTAGAAGTTATGGGATTATTGTTGGAAGGTGAGGAATTTTTAGAGAATCTTGACCCAGTTTTTAGCAGAGCTCAGTTCATGTTACATGGAGATCCAAAACTTGATATTAATAAGAAACAAGGTACTATTAGATTATCTCTTCTTGAGCCATTTCTACAATGTGGGATTGTTTTCACCTATGAAGGGTGATACTCATTTATGCATGCTATTCATTTCAAATTTTTGAGTTATTTAAGGCATGATATCAAAACTATCAATGTTCCTAGTTTTATATTTGGCATTTTGTCAAAACAAGCCATACTAGTACAAGAGGGTAGACAAAACTCTATTTCCCACCATTGCCTCATTAAACTAATAGTGGAAAAAGCTTTAAAGGAATAGTCAAATATTTCCTAGGAGGATTTTCTACTACAAGGGTTTTAGGAACCTATCCCATATCTAGTTGGGTGTAGAGTAGGTCCGAGGGTTAAAACTGCTAAGGGGATTAGAAAAATCTTTATTGAAACTAGACAATGTTCTTCGCCTAAGAAGAAAAAGGAAGCTAAGGGCAGAAGCCCTTATTCCTCTCCTTTAAGAGTAGTTCATGAAGATGAATTGGAGACTTCTACAGAGAAGGCTGAAGTTTTTCCCATGGTAGAAATAGTTTCCCTAGAGTATAAGAAATGAAAACTTAACTCTAGTACTAGCCGATAGGCTAAGACACCTCCTATAGCTAAGAGCACTTCTAGAAAAATGAAAGCCCTAGAGGAAGAGGAAACTCCATTAAGAAGAATTGTTAGGAAAAGAACCAAACCAAATGAGGAGATTCTCAATAAAGAACCTTAGATAACCCAAGATTTTGAGTTGAAGGAAGGAGAAAATGAAAATATCTAGCATAATGATAGAATGGAGAAGGTTCTTGATAAGCCTGAGAATGCAGAAGTCATTACAATTGGAGATGGTTCCAGATCGAAGGAGTAGGCTTATGTATTTCAAGGACTAGCCTCTGAGAATTTTTATGAAGATGATTTAGGAAGTGATGATTTTGATAGTTATATTAGTGAAGTAAATGAACCAACATTTTTTTCTACAGTAGAATCTTCTATGGTAGAGAGGGATCCCTATGAAGAAAATCTAGCTATTGATATGGGCTTTGTTAATAGGGTGGCTAAACAAATTTTAAATGAAGGATTAGAAACATTAGCTTCAGTGGCTCAAAAATGCTCTAATCCTAAGAAAGCTATGGTTATTTGGATAAATCCTTTAAAAAGGAAAAGTGCTAACAAGGATAAGTCATCTATTCCTCAAGAAATAGATAATTCTCACCATAATTTGATAGTAGCTCAATCTAGGCCAACTTATTTATTTGATGTTATTTTTCTATTAGTTAAGGAATTGAATTCTAACAAGGAAGAGTGGAAACAACAAAAGAAAGAACTGACTAAAATCATAGACAATCACTATCAGGAAACACTTGTTCAAGAGGAAAAGGTAGAGTAGTTAAGTGTAAAGCTTGATAAAATTACATCCTTAATCCCTGACTTAATAGGCTGTAGATCTCCATCACCTTTCTATGCTTTGTTTCTTAAAGAATATTTGTTGAACTATCAAATGACCTATGTTACATAGGATAGGAATCCCTCATTGCAAGAGCCTATCTAGTTTTTCTGAGATTTCCATAATTCTCCTATAGCCATCAAAAATCTACTATGTGAACTTTATCTTCACAATCTTTTAGTTCCAGATGACCAAGTTTTGAATCCCTTACTGTATGTTGGGGATATTCAACTTAGAGCCTTCATGTCCTAGATATAGAATGAAATTAGTTGGAACACTCAAGCTGAAGTATATAGAAATTTGAAGTCAGATATTCCCCTATTCCTAAGACTTGAAGCCAAGGATCCTCAAACTCTCTATTGTAGTTGCTTAAAGATACCTCCCTCTAAATTAGGTAGTAAGATCATCTATCCAATGAGGTAGGAAGCATTTAATGCATATGAATAAATGGTGAATACTGAACTACTTGAGGCTGGAAATGCCATACATTGGCATTGGAACAATTTATCTGAGGAAATGAGAGAGAGAGAGAGAGAGAGAGAGAGAGAGAGAGAGAGAGAGAGAGAGAGAGAGAGAGAGAGAGAGAGAGAGAGAGAGAGAGAGAGAGTTTTTGGATTCCATTAACCTTTCAACCTCCATTATTACTATCTCCATTACTTGTGAATTCAGATAGACTAGATAGTTTTACCATGCAGGAGGAAGAGGACAGGTGGAAGAATCACATGAAAAAAAGGGTTCTACTAGAGCTTTGCAGAGGGAGGATTTGGCCAAAGCATAGCTATTGACTATAGGATGATAGCCAAGTTAAAGAATTTATTTGTTGTTAGACCAAAAAATACCTAAGCTGGGGGAATGATGAGTCAAGTTTTTGGGATGTTTTGTTTATGATTTTTGAAGTATAGACTTGAATATCTTATGGTTTTTATGGTTTTTCATGAACATGATACAATATTTTATGTTTATAAGTTTTAACTATATGTATATTTGATGCTTATGACACTTGAAGACAATACTAAATATATATCTAGATTAATGAATGTCATGGTAAATCTGGTACATCTCTTCTCTAGGCTTTAATGGGTAGACCTCCTATAGTTGTGTGACAAGGCTACATTTAAATATGAAAACTTATTATGATCTATGCCTTGGATTTTTGTTTTAGATTTTGTGGTGTTTACCTTTTTTAGGGAGAATAAGTCAACAAGGAGCATAGACTAAAGGATGAGTGGGTCTTTCAAGGTGAGCAACTATATTTTTAAGTTTGTTAAGTTTGTGGTTGTTAAGTTTGTTTGAGATAGTTTAGTTGATGAGAATTTCTATATTTCTAAATTGTTGAATGTGGTTTATTTTCTTGCATAAATGATGTTGTCACTCTTAAAGCTACAATTTGTAATGCTATGTAATTGAAGACCTAGTTTGTAGGCATTTTTTTTTCCTAGTTTCCTTTAAATAAGTTGGAACTTTTGTTTCCATAGGGTTAGATGTTTTTGTTTTGAGAGATTTATGTTGTAATAAAGGAATAGAGTAAGCATCTTGGTATTTTATATTGTTTCCATGTTTTATTGAATAAATATATGATAGTTCTTTTCCTCAATCTCTAAGTTATAGTTCATTCACACTTCTATGGAGGCCTATGCAAAAAGTGAATCCTTTGTTCATGCTTCAGTAGAATTTAGTTAAGCTTCTTTTGAGTTGTTAAGTATCGTTGTTCCTAAATTCATTAGTAGCAAAACCACTGACTATATCCTACATCAGAGGTTTATTTCCAGAATATTGTTTATTTAATTTGTAAGTTCAGTTTCTAATATAAGTTTCCTATAGCAACTACTTTTACATTAGTAGTGATGACTAATGAGAAGAACTAAAGCATAAACTTTGCAGTCACTATCTCAAGTTTACATTCCCAGATTGATATAATAAATGTGTTTAACATGATTTTGTAAGTAGATACATGATGAATTTTAGCAATGAATCATTGTTTAGGGATGTCCAATCCTTGTGTTACTAGGATATTGTTCTAACCAGTCAACAATCAATGCTAAAGAGGGAGACTGTTGAAAAAAAATATTCAATTTTATGTTGTCTTTGATATTACACAAAATGTCAAGCCTTAACTAAGCACTTAGTGATACCTAAGCTGACTAGGGCAGCAAAGGAAATTTCCTATATATATCAAGCATTTAGTTATAACCAAGTTTAGAGATAGTATTGATTGAGTTTAGTTGCATAACAAAGGAAAGTCAACATGAAAAGTATTGACCAACTTGGGTTGGTTAACATTAGAACTCCTATTCTAACTAAGTTAGGTCGATTAATGAAGTGACCCTCTATGTTGACCGCGTACTCAATTATGTATTAATCGACTATCATCATATTTAATCTAATAATTTTTTTGTTAATACGAGCTAACTTAAGGGATAAATATTATTTTATTAAAAGAGTATATAAGCTGAATTGACAAGGTGAATCATATATATGAAAGGTCAAGTTGAAAATTGAAATGTGGAATTGAAGAAGATGAATTAAGGAAGCTAATTTAAAAGATATTTATAAAGGGCAGAGTATCCTAGTTGCTCGAGATGAAAAGAACATTCTAATCAAGGAGGATCAAATAATCAAGCCAGAACTAAGATTTGAATCAGACAAGTTAGTTGCATCAGTAATCAAGAAAAGTCATTGGTACTCTCTAATAATTATAGCAGTGAATCAAATCTCCTAACAGAAGTAGCCTAATTGCTATTCAATAGATCCTCTAACAAGGTGGAATTTCTAGATTGAAGTGTCTAAAGACCTCTAAAAAGACCACTCCTAATAAGGTGAATTAAATCTTCTACTAGGGTTATACCTAATAGTGTGTTTTGTAACCTTTAATAGGGTTGGCTCCTAACAAGGCTCACTTCAAAAGAGTGAAAAACGGTAACTAGTTGCAATTGGTGGTTTCCCAAATTGGGCTTCCATGTTAAATCTTCATGTGTCTTGTATTCATGTTATTTCCTTTATGTTTCTAAAACTAAGTTAATAAAGGATAATCACATTAATATCTTAAGATCTAATTACCTATGTGCTAACTGAGTGACAGTAATACATTTAGTGTTAACCAAGTTACGTCAAGATTTAGTTTTATATTGTGTTGACATCTTAAAAGGGACTTGTATTTGTTTTTATAGTAACTAATTCACCCCTCCCCTTTGAATTACTCCTTTCCATTTCCAGCACTCATCTCATAGAGTTTACATTAATAAATTCATCATTTTTATTTCCCCTCTAAATAGTATATATGTTTATATATCTAAATAATTTGTGTACTATACTTTAAATAAATATCAATTAGAGAATAAGGCCCCATAACTAATTAATAACTTACTTTACATGTCCACCATCAAAATAATCCTACAAAATTATAGTAGAAAGAAAATTTACCAAAAATATCAAGCAAAAAAATTATCATGAGTGATTATTCCTACCAATATGACTCCAACCCAAAGGGAGTTAATATAAGTGTATGCTTTAGAATTATAATCAAGACATGTTGAGGCATAAATTGACTCCTACCAATTATTTTAAGTTGTCTCCATATCAGTAGGAATAAATATGGGTACAAAATAAATATATTTTTATTAACCTTAGTAATCAAATGCATATTGTTTATCCAATTAGAACTTGTCTTTAAGTTCATAATTTTTAAGTGAGATGATTTCATTCTAACACTAAATTAAGAGAATATTATAACCAAATTTTACACCATACCCTATTTTGATAAGTGTAAGAAAAAGAGGGGAAGGAAATCACTATTCTAGAAATGATGCAAGGAGGAACTGAAAAGCTAGGGCCAAAAGAACACTTCAATATCCAATCACCTCGCTAAGTAAACAAAATAGAAGAAAAGAACACCAAGAACAATACCAAGGAGAGAAATAATAGTAATTAATTTATTAATTCATCCAATCATCCACATACATGCCCTACTATGAGGTGTTCAAATTTTTTAGATCCTTAATTTTGACAAGCTCCCTTAACTTCACACTCCATCCCAACTCCCTTCCTCTCTAACTAACCTAGACCTATTTACCTCTACTTATACTTGCTAAAAAAAACATACAAAATATTCTAGACCATTACATAATAGAATGTTGACCTTAAAATGGTTTGCACACATCCCAAGACAAGATTCTTACATTAAATTAACAAACCAAATTAAACGTATAAGTCAGCTCACACTAGGAACCAATTATAGATAAGCTTGGTTAAAGAAGGAACCAAGAATCATAAAACATCATCTCACTTGACACATGAATGAATACTCAACCAATACTAGTTATCTCAACACATATAGGAACATTTGGCCAACATTGGGCAACACCTGCAACACATCAACCACTAGAGCTCAACAATGACTACAACTTGGCATTAACTAGCAGAATGAAGAAAGATTAGTAGGATGGAAAGGCAACCCATGATGCTCCTATATCAAGAAACCATCCAAAACATGATCCACATAAAGTTCTTGATTTAAATAAGAATCATCAAGACTTCATAAAAAAACATTTTGAGCAAGATCAATAGAGAAGGAGTTCATCTTCAGCTGGTCATGAATAGATTACCTAATCCTTATAGAAAGCTTTAGTAACCTTAAGATAGTAATGAAGTAGTAGCTTCCAAATAATTCACATATGGTGTGTTACCATGTATTTTCTATTGTATCCCTATACCCTAGAATTTGTACTTTTTTGTTAAAAATTATAGACTATAAGGCTTGATACTTTCCTCAATTAGTTGTCTTCACATTTTGTGGATCATTCTATGACCACCCTTCCAAAAATCTAAGTCAATCAACCCACTTGAAATGAAAATAAATTGAGGTTCAAACTTTAAAATATCTAATCTTTAACTATGATCTTATTAATTTTATGGATTAGTTGAGTTTTGTTTCTCTCCAGCTATGTCTGACATTTTAAATTTTTGAAATCTAACATTTGAGTCAAAATTTATGATAGGTTAATCAAAGATCAAAAATTACATTTAAAGTAAAAAAATTATTAACCAAAAAATGCAAATAGATTAATGAATCAACTAAAAGATGTACATTCATTCATTCATTAACCTCCAATAATAAAGAGGTTGAGAAATTGTTGTTTTGTTCCTTGTATAGCCCAATAAAAGTTTCCTTACCAAATATTCAATCAAGTCATGTAGCTTAGGTTCTAATAAAAATAATAATTTAAACTATTTTAAAAAATAATTTCAAGTATTATATTGTTTTCCTCATTATTGCCTTTGAAACAAGCCCACCCATGTCAAAACTAGGCTTAATTTATCATAATTATCACAAGTTACTCAAAATCTTATTATTCCTAACCAAATGGATTACAAAATGCATAAAATGCTCAAATTATCAAGAATTCTAACTTAGCACTCATAACTTAATGGTTGGTAATGCTCAAAAAATGAGCATTCCTAACCCACTTTTCCAATTGCTCCAAAAATTTCAATTAGTAACCCAAATGATCATAAAAGTCAAACTTGCAACTAAGTAAAGGTTGTTTGTGCTAAAAAATAAAGTAAAAAAAAATCAATAATTAAAAGCTCTTAAAAGATGAGCATTTCAAACTCACTTTTCTAACTTGCTCAAAAAATTAGACTAGCAACTAAATTCTTGGAAAAGTCATATTAACTTTTTGTTCTACTAGGGTTTCACATGTCTCTTGAGTTTCCTTTCATATGGCTCTCTGTCTGAGCTTTACTTTTGTCTTATCCATCTATCAAACCACATTTAGTGTAAGAGTTTTTAGGACTAGTTTATAATGGCCTCGAGCAACTATGACCCAGTAGTTGATAATGGTGTTCATGCTTCTTCTTTGGAAAGCCATGCTACCTCCATGAACAAACATCCTTGGTCTTTCATGAGGTAATCCTAATATTATCCTTCCTCTACAAGAATTTGATTCTCCATGTGAATGGTTAGAACAACATACTTTGATAGGGTATTTTGTGGGTAAGACTCCTCCTGAAGCCATGCTCCAAGAATGGGTTAGCAAGAGATAGACTCCTCATGGAGTCTGCCTTGACATTGTGCAAAACCTTACCAAAGGTTTTTTTTTGTTCCACTACACTAACCCATCCTATGCTGATGTGATTTTTGGAAATGGCCCTTGGTCAGTTCATTATATTCCAATGATGGTTGTGAGACTTTACATTCTCTGATGAAAAAGAGCTTAGGGTTCCTATTTGGGTTGATTTCCCTAGTCTACCCTTGCCTTGTTGGTCATTTATTGAGTCCATTGCCAAAACTCTTGGAAAATTTTCTACAAAGGAACACGAGATTTTTTTTTAATGCCTGTCCTTAGAAATGCATTCACATTGAGGTTGATTTCTCCAAGGATCTCAAGGATTTTGTAGAGATTCAAGTTGGTTTCCACATTCTCTCAAAATGTTCTCTATTTGAACATTCTTGACACCTCTTATATGTGTTAGTCAACCAAACATAAGATCAGGGATTTCCCTTTGGCAATACCTAGTGTTAAAATGTTGCCCAAGGATGCTCCTACTAAACTAGTGGAGGAAAAAAATAGGAGGAATGGACCACTATTGGATGCAAAGGAAAGGATTCCTAAAATCCCAATAAGATGTATGATGTTTCAGCTTTCTTTCCTCCTATACAGAGAGGAGCACAAACCTCAACCATTGCATAGTTAATGGCAGTTTCACCAGAGTCAAATCCTATTGTTACACATGTTTCACACTCTATCATTTCATAGGGGATTAAGGTGGTTATGAGGGGTACCACTCCTATAGTGGTACACACTCCACAATTTAAATCTTCCATTGTGACATAGAATGTGTAACATTCTTGCAATCCTCTCAGACATGCTAAGAAACCAAAAGAGAAGCAACAAACTATCATTCCATGAGAGTTTTCTTCTAGTTTTACCCCAGTTTCTACTTTTTAACAAAATAGCCAGTCCTCTCTTGAGGATGAAGAGGATATGGAGGAGTTGTTATGAATTTTTTTATCATGGAATGTGTGAGGTCTCATAGACCTCTCCAGAAAGTACTATGTTAGGGATACCTATCATAGGCTTGGCAATTTAGATTTCCTTTGCATGTAAGAGGTTAAAGTCTTTGTTTTCATGCTTTCCTCTACATGTCGCCTCATTTGGCTAGATGAAATTATGTTTTCTTCTTAGCACAAAATTGGTAGAGGTGGTGAAGTTACTAACCTATCACCATGTCTTCATTCTATTATTATTTCACATGGTTCTGATCCCATGCAGAAAATTATTTGGATTTTTCTTTTTATCAATAATCATTCCTTTGGTATAGTTAATGTTTATGTTTCAAGTGATATTGTGGAAAGATCTCAACTTTGGTGTTGGATGGCTGACAACTTGCCTCTAGCTATTTGGGTGATGTGTGATGATTTTAATATGGTTGAGTTGGCTTCTAACAAGGAAGGCATTTTGCCTTTTCATTGGACAACTACAGAAGGGAAGCAAGGTACTACATGCATAATAAATTGGTCCTTTTTTATCCCAATACTATCTACCACCAATAGAGTGGGGTTTGACACACTTGGTCTAATTTTCAAGTTGGCTTTAACTGCATATTAAAATATCTCAATCATGCTATGAACTATTGCATATTTTTTTTTGCCTTTTCTAAGGATCAAGAGTTACATTTCATTCCTCTACTGGATGTGATGTTGTTAGACCACTATCCCATTTATTTTTCCATTTCTTGGTAAACGGTTGTCCAAGAACCTATTGGAACACATCTTTTCCTCAATACGTTGGTGTTGATGCATTCTTCCACTATTGTTCAGATCCTACATGTCTAGAATTTAGAGTCATGTCCGTACTCTCAAATTGGTTGGATTCAATGGTGGAATGATGTTTTTACCAAAACTGCTAGATTTCTTCACATCTATGGGAGGCAGTTGAAAGTTTTTAGAAAAAGGTCTTATGAAGCCAATACCAAGGCCCTTGAGAAGGCTTCTAAAGCTCTTACCCTTGACCTGTTTGATGTTGACTTATGAATCCAACTTGCCAAGCTTCATCATGATAAACATATTATGGATAACTATACTACTCAAGGGGCCCAAATCAAAACTTGCCTCCATTAGTCGGAGGCTAGAGATAAAGCTTCTAAAGAGTTCTTCTAGGATCTCAAAGCTTGCCATACCAAAGTAGGGATTAAAAAGATTTAAAAGGGCTATACTATTCTCCCCAATCTCCTTGACTTCCTATAAGCTTTTGTGCACCATTATGAAAATATTTTCATTTCAAAAGGAAATTTGGTTGCTTGGGAGGAAGCTATCAGAAAGTTTATTTTTGTTACTCCAAACTTCCTTGCGGTTGAGCAATGGGCTTTCTATGAGAAGCTTCTCACCATCAAGGACCTTAAAGAGGCTATCTTTTCTATGGTAGATGACAAGTCCCCTAGCTGTGATGTGTTCCCTTATGAATTTTACAAATGCCTCTAGGAGTCTATAGGTCAAGATCTACACAAAGTCTATCTAGAAGCTTATCATACTAAGAGCCTAGGACCCATTATTAACAAAGGAAACATTAAATTAATATCTAAAGCTAGTGACCCTGATGATATTTGTAATTGGTGGCCCATCACCTTGCTTAATGTGTCATACAAGATCATTGCTAAGGTGTTATCTCTTAAGATTAGACATCTCCTTCCTTTAAGTGTACAACTAGAGGAAACTAGTTTTATTAAGTCTAGGTATATTCTTGACAACATCATTGTTGTTTGGGGAGTTATGGAAAGGGCTTGCAAATCCAATTAGTAGAATTTGTTTTTGAAAATTGATTTTTCCAAAGCTTATGATCAACTTGAATGACCCTTTATTTTGGCTATTCTTTAGGCTTTGGGCTTTGGCACTAAATTTATTCAATCTATGGAGATGCTCTTTGGAGATGTTAATGCTTGCATTACTATTAACAGTTCTCAATCTAAAGCCTTCAAGCTCTTTCAATCTATTTGGAAGGGTTTCCCTTTGGCTCTGGCCTTGTATGTTCTTTTTTTTTGAAGGCTTTGGTTACTTACTGACTCACTATGTTTCCTTTGGTTTGGTTCATGGAATTTCCTTGCCTAAATCTTCTTCCCAGCTTGTCAATGGTTAGTTTATTGATGATTTTTTTCTGACTCTTTTGGAGTACAAGGAGAACATCACTAATGCTTTGCAATGCTTGGACACCTTTTGTCAAGCTTCTAGCTTATCTATTCAATAACACAAAATTATTTTTTATAAGTAGTCTTTTCTTCCATCCCCAGCTTGGCTTGCTCAACTCAAGTGGGAACAGATCACTCACAGGGAGATTTTCTTCTTTCTAGGCATTTCCTTTTCTTTTTAAGCTTCACTAATGGACTTGTGGAATGTTGTGCTCATGAAAATTGAAAAAAAGCTTGACTATTGGCTTACTAAAACCCTTTTTCTTATAGGGAAAATCTAGATTTTTTCAAAGGTGCTAACAACTACTCATGTATATTACTCATGTTGGGATCCTTCCAAATCCTCCAACCTTAAGTTGGAATGCTTACTTTATGACTTTATTTGGGCATTTGGCTTTGATCACCATGGCTTTCACTGAGTTGTCTAGGATTTTTGTCATCTCTCTAAAGAGTTTGGAGGTCTTGGCGTTCTTTCCACCCAAAAACAAGGGCTCACACTATATGCTAAGTGGATTATTCATGTTATTACTGGTGATGAAACTTGAAAAGTGTTGGTTGGGCGCTATATTGCTTCTAGATTTCCTGTTAATAGGCCTACATGGAAGGGGATTGGTTTTCAAACCCTTCTCATCATGCGGGAACCTATTCATATCTAGGGCTCTTTTGTTATCAAGAACATATGGAAAGCTATCAAGCCTTAGCTTCACTAGGCTAGTGATGGGTATTGTGATACACTTTTTCTAAATTAGAAAAAACTTTGGTGGTCATTGTTGTTTGTCATTTAGGGTGTTCCTCTAGCCAAGACTCAAGGTGCTAGTGCTCTATATTTTTTCAAATGTGACATCAAGACTCCTAAAGACCTCTTTTCCAAGATCTCTATGAGTCTCAAATCTTGGGAAGATATATAAGTCCATATCTATCTTGCTCATCTAGATTGACAAAATTTTGATCTTTAGCACTCTACAATTCTAGATCATTTAATTCATAAGGTGGGAATTCAATCTCTTTGACCTTGGTGGAAGGACTAAAAGTGTTATACTACAATGCCCTTCACCAGTTACAAGCCAAGCTTAGGATATCGATGGCTCTCTCCCCATCTTCCCATGGTGGACAGTCTCAATCACAATGGCATTTGTAGTCTTCTCTTTATCACTAGAGGATGTGTTTTGATACTATTTGGAGTGCTATCATTGAGCCCAAGATTGTCCATTTTTCCTAGTGCTTACTTTTTGAAGGGCTTCCCCTTGGGCTATAGCTCAAGAATATTGGGATTCTTGATCCCTAGTGTCCATTTTGTGGGCAACCTAAATTGTTTCTACATATTTTTTGGTTTTGTAAGCATGCTCAAAATTACTGGTATTGAATACATTATTTCTTTAAGCCTTTCAGGCCAGAACTTTTTTCTTGGCATATGGTTGTGTTGGGTGATCCCTCTAAGATCCCAAGGTGAATTACCTAGATCTGGCATACCTTTAGGATGGATATTTGGTTTACTTTATGGAAGGATAGGAATTTTGTTTCATTCACTCACAAATTTCATGATATCAATGTTGTTATGTATGCTAAAGCATGCATTTATAATAATGTCATGATGCAGATTAAAGTCCAAGATAACAAAGTGGCTTTGGAGGTGGCCCACCTTCAAGAGTTACTCAATTATTTAGGTAAAGCACCCCGTATGGTTACCAAAGTTCCTCTAGATGCCTCAACTAACCATACTCTACCTAGGGGCCACCATCAGAGGAATAATAAGAGGAATGGAAGGTGCCAGGGATGGTACGTGCTAATCGATCCCAAAAAACCCTACAAACTTAGCCTTCCAATACTCAACCACATTGGCCAACCATATTGGCAGACGATGCCCCATTCTACCAACACATTTTGGAGATAGTTTCCCTCTTCTCATTGGTCATACATGCCACACTTGCAGGCTCCCCTCCACTACTCTCCTAGTGGTGGTGATGGTGGTTGGCAGTGTTCCTGCTCAACATCTCTACCTTGATGTGGTTCTAATTGGTCCCCAAGTCTAGTGGATCCCCCTCCTAGTCCTCCTCTTGTTGCTTTTGGCAAATGGCCTTTCTAGTTTAATTTTTCTATCTGTCCACTATGGGCAAAGGAAAAAGAGAAAGACAAGGTTCTTGATGATACTACTAATGGTTAGACTATTCCTAGTCTACATGGTAATCCTAGGGATAACTTGGGTTTTAATGATTGAATGAACCACCTCCCTTGGTTGGCACTTCTTTGACAGCCTAAGGGGTTGCTTAATTTTTTTTTATGAATAGTTGTTGATTCTAGCTATGACCATGTGAACTATCATGAGGTGATCTTGTATCCCTAGCCCCTTTTTTATGAATTTGTAACAAATATATTAATTTATTAATAGAAAAGGACTATTCATAAAAAAAACCTTTTAAAGGTTGTGTGCACTCAAAACTAAAGCGGAACTAACCAATTTTGTTTCCAAAACCTCAATCCCTAGATTTCCTAACTAGACATTAAATAAATGATTATTAGAACAGAAGGTAGGCATGAAGACTAAAGACTATTGACAAGTGGTCAAATTAATAATACTCCATGCAAAGATCATGCATACAAAAGAATGAACTATGGAGTCATTTTTAAAATTTTCAAATGAGCATCACAGTAAGGGTCATCATCATTTAATGTTCACACATAATCTTTTCCTAAAAGAACAACCAACCCCTTTTTTATAGTGTACAATAATTCTTATTCAAGGTGTATAGAGTAAAGAATTGTGTTCTCATTGAAGGAAATACATAATATAAATATGAATTTTTTTTAAGAAACACTCCTACTAGTGCATGATATGTAGTATTTATTTTGATAAATCTAAGGGAAAATGACTATTGTCAAAAATTAGAGCTAGTGATCTTTGGTGCCTAGATTACACAAGCCTATTCTAAGATGCACCAAAAGACCTATGGCATGAGTAATAAGCAAATCACACAACATTACTCACAAGCCATGTTGTAAAATTGGGGAATGATGATCTTATCTAGTTTATAAATGCACAAGTAGTCGCAAAGAAAAATTACATATTTCTCAAAATGATCTCCAACTGGTGATTTCTACAACAAACTAAATGGCATCTACATTAGTATTATGTATGGTATGTTGTGAGTTTTGCAGTTGGCCTCTATGATCTTTGAAGCCGTATAATAAGTGGTTCAATAATGAGAACTAGCATGAGAGATTATCTGAGAAAGTTGTCACTTTGATGTCTTCATTAGGCCAACATGCTAGTCTCAAAAGTGAATTTGGACTCTCTACCTTATAAAGGTGAAAAAGGAAATACTTTTAGTCAAAGTCTCATGCCAAGATGAAGACTTTGTAAAATATGAAGAAATGGTGGTTGAAATGCTTAGTAAATTGTGTAGTAAAGGTTGATTTCCTCCAAACATATGATAATCAATCAAATGCACATGTTGTTGAATGTAAGAAGTGGGTATGCGATTAAGTATATGAAACTCTCATGTACAAAAATATTTGTCACATGTATACATTGGAAAATTTGTTAAAGCCACAAAATACATATAAAGGGTAAGGTTAGTGCACCTTCAAAGCTTTTGGCATTATGAAATGGTGGATGTTCCAAACATGGAATTTTAGAAAAATAGTGTCAATTGCTTGACCAAGATATTAAAGATTGGAATCTTACAAAATGTATGGAAATAATTATGGCGCTTCAGCTGGTTGAATGATGTAGGTTATAGATAGCATTAAAATGTTTGACAAAATGCCCAAGGGATGCTTGTGTGAATTAATTTTTTTTGTAAAATCTTGTGTAGTAATTATTTTATGAAATTCTTGTGCAATGAGCTCTCATAAAACTTAGTTTGGCATAGCATATTTTAGAAGCATGTTTTGAGTCAAATAGTGAACCTTATCTTTTGCCGAAGTCAAGAATTATAAATAGGTGGCACAATTTTACCCAAAGTATCCAAGAAAAGAGCTAAAATAAGATATAGAGTGATGATATAACAACTTGACATGGTGTTATTACAAGTATTATGAGCACAGAGTTGGATTGAAAAGCTCAAAATGGAGAGTTAAATATGAGCCACCATTGAATCAATACAACCCACACATGAGCCATTAGTATATTTATTGAGACAATCAATACAACCCACACATGAGCCATTAGATATTTATTGAGGCAATACGTGACATTTAAATTTTAAAACATAATTTATTTGTGAATAGTTATCCCAAATATTTGTAAGATAAATTCCAAACCTAAACACTGCAATCTCATATGTTGCATATTTATCTTTGAAATACCATAATTGAAGCAAGCGATCCAAATTCAAGCTAAAATGAAATTCAAATATCAGAATATGATTATACCCCAATATTGAATTTTTTTGTTCTTGACATCACTGATACAATTATGGGACATACATAGATTTGTCAATATTTTGAGAATTAAGGGAAATATAGGAGAATACTCTAACCTTTACCCAGATGCTCACTAGTGGCTTGGAATGTGTAGGTAGATACTCAGTTTTAGTACAATGTCAAGAGTTGGTTTTGGAGTGTATGAAAGCTTACAACCCATATACTAGAGAAGTAGTAGCCCTAGATAATAGGATAGTACCAAGAATGGACCCAGTATCCATGACTATTGTGTTTAGGCTACCAATCAAGAAGCATTATATGAGTACTAGTAAGGAATGTGCAGAAGAACATATTAATGAGAAAAAAGATGATTGTCTAAATATCTTGGCTAGAAATTATATTTTAGTGTCCAAGAAAAGAAAGTCACAACTTCCCAAGATAGTCCATTAATCTTTGCTAAAAGAGAATGTTGCTAGTATGGTGATCTTCTTGAGTAGAAACATGTGAAATAAGGATTCATATGAGTTTATATTTGGATGTTCCTCTTCATTAGTATCATATATGAAGGAAAACAATTCATTGATTAGGAAAAGATTATAAGTGACAACCTACACAGCTAGTTGATGGGGCTTGGAATGAACAATCTATTCTATATGACATCTTATCTATTTTATGTAATCATAGGAATGAAAATTTTGTTGGGATTGAATGAATATGGAGTTTATGATGATGCTACCTTGGTTTACACTTTTCTTCCTCATTTTTTAGCTAGAAACTATTTATCAAAATTTCAAGAGGGTGAATGATGGTTTAACCATGCTAACAATCACAGATTTACAAGGCAACATCTAGTTGTGGCTTTCACTACAAGCAACAATAGTGATACAATAGTTTGGTAGCCACTTCATTAAATTCCCTAAATTCACTTACTTCATATTAACATGTTGTGATGGGTGTCTACTCATGCTCCCAATATTTGTGGATGAAAAATTGACCCTAGTCAAGGTTTGTAGACAACTTGGTCAAATTAACAAGATTTTCCAAAATAAAAAAAGGTTAGTGGTATTTAATTTCCAATTGGTATTGACCACTATACCTATGAAACTTATGCAAATGAAAGAGATATTGAAATATCTATCGTCAAAAATAATTTGTAGACATATGACATGTGGTTACCTTTTTCTAGTAAGGGATATATCTTGAAAGATCTCAGCCTCATTCTTGGATTTTCTCATTGTAGTGTCTCTCCCATTTGATCTCTATAAGTCATCCTGATAGATAACCATGATGATCTTACTTTGCGTGTGATCACGATTGGGGTCCATGAATGGTTTGTGCCCTTGGGGTGATTTGATTATGTTATTTGATCAACAAGATTAATTTATGCTTATGCCTAATTTTTGAGATTATGATGTAATTGATGGCTTGACTTAGGTTTGTGCCAACATTTTCATGGATTTAGATGGTATCATGATGTTGTTCTATGATTAATTTGAGATGTGTACAAAGATTTCACTATATATTATTTGTCCTGCTGCACTTGACTAGGTTCCTCCAGAAATGTTTACTAATGTCTTTAGCCTTGTTGAGTTATATGTTTGTAGTTTCATTTATAATGTTGGGTAATTGTTATTACTTCAATTATTAAATGCTTAAATAATTAGAAAAGAGCTATCCATATTAGATTCATGGAATTATTTGGTATGGAGATTTATGTTGTTCATTTCTGTAATTTATTTAAATGATTATTTAGATGAAATTAATTATATGCTTTAATTACATGATTTCACATAATTGTTGCTTTGACTATTTTTATTGTGCATCTACACTTGATTGTGTTCATTTATTGAGCAAGACTTATAATCCTGATAATGGCTCATAGAGTTAGTGATCAAATCTTTCATGTTCAACCAATATCATCCATGTATGGGCGATGTTTCTCTATATGGTTATTTTAACCCTTTGGTAAATGGTAAATATGGATTCATAATGCATTGTATGATTAGACCTATGAGTGTGTTTATGCATTTAGGAATCCATAGTTGCCACAAAAAGTGTTAATTGAATATTGGTTTAATGGGTTAGAAGGATTTTAATTAGTTTTTTATTTATTTTATTTACTGACTAATTTGTCATATTTGAATTCTAATTTAATTACAATTGTTTGATTTCATTTTGGTTAAGGGAGCTAATTAGATGATTTAATTTAATTAATCTAATTTATATGTCACTTTGTAAAAGTACATAGATTGGCTAAAAGTGAGTTCATTCTCACTTCTTACTTTTGAAATTCAAGATTTTGGAGCAAATCCTCTAAAACCCTCTTATGAGCATATAACAATTTTCTTGTTGTGATAGCTATGATCGTGGGATCATCATGAGGATAGGCTCATTGTTCATAGCAGGAAATTAGTTCTTTGCTAAGGGTTTCATCACTGTTGATGGTCTCATCATTTTGTGGTGTTTATTCTTGTTTCATCCCCTTTGGTTGCAAGGTAGGGCTCTCTCATTTTTTATTTTTTTTGGATTTTTTTTAGTTCTAATTTTTAATAGTAAATGGATTGAAGGTTGAGAACTAATGTTCCCCTATGTTTTGGTATGCTAGTTTTACCAAATTGAGTGGGTACAATCATTTAAGTGGTCATATGGGTTTTAGTTTGAAGTTTTGAGTCATTATGATAGTCATTTTTGCATACAATCTTAGAAATTTATTTTTATTTGGTTTTTGGGAGTTTGTAAATCATTTTGATAATGGGTTTTATTTTTGTTGATTTTTTCAATGTTAATTTTTGGGCAATTTTCACATTGCCTCATTTTACATGTCTTCTAGTTTTCTTGGTTGTTTCTTGGCATTTATTTTGGTCATAGATCAAGAATTTATATTATGTTTCCAACCCAATCATAGTTTTACTTGTCATTATTGGGATTCATGTAGAATCCATACTCTCAAACTCAAGTCGGTTGAGTGAGTTCATGATATTTGATATTTTATTGTCTCTTGACATTTGTGTAGAATCCATACTCCCATATTTAGGTTAGTTGAGTGATATTTTCATGCTTGTATCATTTTTTTCATTTCTCATATCCAACCCTTGCATTGATATTATGTGATTAATTTTGTAAAGTTGGTTATGCCCACGTGTGAACACGTGCACATTCATATGACAAGATCTTGCTAGACCCACTCTTGGATATAGATTGGTTGAGAGATTTTTCATTTAGGGGTTGGCTTCAAAACTTGCATTTCCTATAGGAGTTTATTGTATGATGAGAATGGGTATGTAGCGTAGACATGTGGAGTGGCTTCTCTCATGTACCTCAGTGTAAAAGTGGTCAACAAGGTAATGTATAGAGGTTTAAAAAAGTGATAAGAAATATTAATAAATGGGAATAATACTTAATGATAAAATAAGTGAATACATGTACATCTCTAATGCATCGGTGCAAGGGTATGGTGTCTATATTTTTTCAGTCTTCTACTGAAGTTTTTATGAGGACATAGTGTGATGGTCTCCCAAGGGATTTGAGTTCCACACTAGATGTGATTGCCCTCTAGGAGGAGTTGAGTTCCTCACCTTATATAGCTTGGTGTTTTTGATGGCAAGTGATTTACACTCCATTAGAGTCCCTACATAGTTATCCTATAATGGCTTTGAATAGTGACCTAATGTATCACATTTTCTTTATGAGCCTATACATTTTGGTATCATATCCTTCAATGGCATGAGTGTTATCTATGGATGACCATCTTATATGATTGTGGTCATTTCATTATCTTCATCAGCATGGTCAAAGTTGACTTTTGGGTATCATGTGGTTGGGAGGTGTAGCTGCCTACACCACTATTGGGGAATAATGTATAGGGATGTTCTACTTCTTGTTTGAGGTCAGTGATAGATGCTCCCTTGGTACTTTAGTTTAGCTAGAGTATGTTTCCTTGTGATTTATCTTTTACTTTGGGATGCATGGATATCATGTTTTAGATTATTCTTAGTATGTTTACTTATTGCATTCCCTTATCATGATGTTAGATCTTATTACTTTGATTATGTTTCTTACTATTTATTTGGATTAGTGAAGCTATTGGTGGATTAGCATGTTGGTTTTACTTGTGTCTTATGATGTTAAATAATGATTATTTTTAGATTAAGGAAAAAACTAGTTTTTAGGGGACCCAAAACCCTTTATAGAAAAAAAGAAATATAAATGATAAGAAACCCCAAGTTTTATAAGGACTTGAAATCTAAGTTCACAAAAATAACATAAAACCAGGTTTTACAGGGACCTAGAACCACGACATAATCTCCTCATTGCTCCTTCTACCTAAACTTGTAGTAGTCGCACATAAAATGGAAGTCACTGTGTCCATTCTTATCCCACTATCTTTAACCACTTGACAAATTTCCATTTCTTAGGCCTTCAACTACTAAAGGATGTTCCCAACTTGGTTCTCTAGCTAGATTCTCTTCATTTTTCTTCATCCAGTTCTCTCTGCATATCTCCCATTTTTTCCTTAAGAATAATAATTTCATTATAGAGCCAAGAGTAAACCTAGAGAGAAGCATCATCTTTCAACTTAGCCTTGTGGAGAAAATAAAACTTCACCATATTTTTTCATCTCTAGTCTCATCATCAGACCTTTTCTCTGAATTAGTTGTCACTTCCTGGGTTTCCTTCATCTATAATTGATTTTCATTATTTATACCTTTTTGATCTATCATCTTCTTCTAGTTCTCCTTATTCAAACTTTGATATTTAATGGCAAGGGCATTTACCTATACATTCATGTCCTTGTCAGAGTCTACAAGGATCTTAGTATTAGTTAATTCCTTTTTTATGGGTGTAGGGATTTCACTTTGGTTCAAAATATTCTCCTTCTACCCAAAAGGTTTAGAAATTTATTTTGAATCCCCCTCTTTCCTACTTGGCCCATCGTTATTAACCAAAGAGAGGCCCTGACTACCAAAATACCCATCTAGGTTAGAACTAAGATCCCTAATTTCTGTTTCATTTTCATCCTCTTCATCTATAATTTTCTTAGTCACAATAGCTTCATCATTAACTTTATTCCCAACCTTAATCTCCTTTTTTTTACCCTTACTATTTCTACAACCCTCCTCAATTTTCATAGTATTATTTTAAATTTTCTTAGCACTCATCTTTTGGTGAGGCTCATTACCAACTAATTTTCTCTTCTTCTCCACAATAGGCGAGAGCTTCACTAAATTATCTTTATAGTAATTTTCAATTAACAAAATAAGACCTTCATGGAGCATGGGCCTAGTTTCCTTCTCTCTATGGGCCTGAAGACTATTTAGTAGAGACAATTTCAAGTAGAAGGGGAAGGAAAACCTATCTTTATATTGAAAATGGTTCAAAAAAATAAAATAAGATTTATGAACCCTTTTAGATCTACCATCCAAAATAAAATACTCACAAACACAAGATAAAATGTCTTGCTAGATTACCTTAATTTGGTCTAGGTCATAGAAGTCCTAGATTAAATGATGATTATTGTTAATAAAGATCTCACAAGATAAATTCAATGATCTTATTAGAAAATTTAGATTTATGCTAGGGGATATGGTTAGGATCCTTGAGATCTCATGATTCCATTATGGTAGGGAGGGAACAAGTATGGTTGTATTGAATTGGTTATCTCACATGTGTGATACTTTCTTTTCATTGCAATGTTGTTCAAGCTCATTTTGTAGATTGATGGTGTTGTATAGATGGATTTATTCTATTGTAATGTATATTTTATCTTTATTCAAGTTCTTGGATTTAATTGTATGCTCTCTAGTGATCATTCCTCAATTAAGATGGATCTAGTACTACCGAGTGTGCAGATTTCATATTTTCACATATTCCTTCTTACATTATTTTCTAGCTTTCAGTTCTCTATTTCTTGGGAAAGGAATTCTCTCATGCAAATAAGCAAAGTCTCACATGATTATGTATATACTTTCAAAGAAGATAAAAGTCTCACATGAATATGTATATATTTACACGACAAAAAAAAGTCTCGCACAAACTTGGTTGAGTGTCTTGCTTGGTTTTTGGGGAGTACTCACCTCATAGCCAATCCTGACTCATGCAAACATTGAGGTTTTTTATGCATGGGAAACATTGAGAGTTTCTACACACTTCAAGAAGTTATACTTTTGGATGCCCTTTTAGGTCTTGCATCTTCCTGGGTCATAACAGATTAGTTATAAGGTGTATACAATATACCATTTAAGTATAAGAATATACTTAAGATATAGTTTATATATGCAATGATTCTTTTGAGATAGGTCCCTAACCCTAGGAGTTAAGATAAATATTCTAGAAAATTTTAGGGCTTCAGGATTACAAACGTAGTTAGATTTTAGCGCTTTAGGATTTTAGATTTAGCCAATTTCAAGGTTCAACAATGATCTTTCAGTATGGTGTCGAGTAGATGAGTGGATGTAACCTTGAGCCCTCAGCTTGTCCATGATGTTTTGATGGTCTCTTCTTATAATTCTTAACTATCTTATGGTTAGTTTGGACTTGTATGTTTAACCATGCTAGGAATACTTTGGTCTTAAAAAGAACATCTCCCTTCTATATTTTCCTAGTTTGTGTGATCTTTGGTTGGCAAGTTATGGTTTAGTGCTTGGGGATCTTTGGAAGTGTTTGTAAGACTTATGCTTGTATAAGTGAAAATGTGAGTTTAGTCATGTTCCCTATTTTATTATCTTAATTAGATGTTTCATTCTTGTACTTGGTTACATTATATTTTTTAAGCAACTTATCTTTAAGAGAAAAAAAATAGTGCATGTTTTATCCTTGTGTTCCAAGGATCTCTAGATGGGGCATTACATCTAGAATTAGAGCCCATGTTCAAACATTGGGATCTTTTTGTATATTTTCCCCACATGGACATTGATGTTTTCATTATGTGTGCAATAAATTCTATTTGAGCTTGTTATATTCTATTGTTTAGGTATCTAGTTGGGATGAACTTGTTGATCTAGTAGAGATGACTTGAGTAATGTAAGGAGAATGAAGTAAATATTTTGGATTAATAATGGTAATGGATAAATTGGGTTAATGACATGCATTCCCACATTTCTTGCTTCATAATAGTATAAAAGGTTGTAGTGATATTGTTGCATTTCATAATGTTACATTACATGGAAAAGAATTAGGAAAAATACAGTTATTCATATGCATGAGGTCATTTGTGTGATTTTTCTTGATGTATGTAAATTTATTATTTAACATTATTAAATATGATGTATTCCTTAGCATCATGTGGTGATTCATCCCTCATATGTGACTTTTCTCATTCATCACACGTAATGTAACTTGATTGGTGTCTTATTTTATTTGGCTACTAGATCTTTCCACATGTTATTTGGGCTAGCATTAGTCTTTAGTATTTTCCTTTGTTTGATTGGTCATTAAATCCCTCTATCTTGCTCTTTGTGATAATTGTCACACTTAAATTGTTGTTAAAATGATCTCTTTTAGTGATTTACTATTGAAATTTATAATTCCCATAGTTGAGCTTTTGATTTTGTTTCATGGTGAATATTCCACATGTTTTCTACTACTGGTCAATCTTGTATTGTGACTCTATCATGTTCATTTTGAACCTTTGGTAGTATGTACAAAGGATAACATCACAGAGAAAATACTAGTGTGTTGGTGAATAGATATATATGTGTTACTTAAAATTTACTTTTTTAAATGATTATTAAATGTTGTTTTATCCTTGAAAGAAATTCAAAAAGATATGTACTTGTTTAATGGTAGTTGACTCTTGATCCCTTACCTCAAAATCTTTCAATTTCATTGTTCATAAATTATCATGATATGGTAAAATTAATAAAATCATGTAAGTAAACTAATATTAGTTTATAATGTATTAATTATCCTTTGATTTCATGTCTTATGTTGATTTGGGAATGTCTTTTCTCTTGTTGTTTAGGACATTTTGTCTATTGCTTGCCTTGGTGACTA
The DNA here is from genome assembly GCA_028749045.1 of Cupressus sempervirens. Taxonomy (NCBI): domain Eukaryota; kingdom Viridiplantae; phylum Streptophyta; class Pinopsida; order Cupressales; family Cupressaceae; genus Cupressus; species Cupressus sempervirens. Next base: position 800,838,693 of record CM053783.1, on the reverse strand, counting down.
GGGCTACCTAATTTTTCCTAGGTTGTATTATTTGAGTGGTCACTCAAATTCTTATGTCTTAGGACTCTTTAATATCCATAATTTTATAGGTTTTGTTGAGACCTTTCTAATGCATCTTGAACAAAGTCATTCAGACTTTGGATGCAAAAGTTATGTCCTATGGAGTGAAGGTAATTTTGTGTTGATTTGAAATCTCATGTGAGTTAAAAAAATTCCATGCATTTTCTTGCCTAGGAAATGCATTTTCCTAGTATTATGGGAAATCTCATACAAGAATGGGTTAATGTAAAATGCCACTTTGGGAACACCAAGCACATTTTTGCACTTCCAAAAGGTGCAAGTTGATGTTTCAAATACTCTTTATCAAGAAAGGCCAATTCAATCATGGTAGTTCAAAGTTATGGCCATCGGAGAGGTTTAAACCTTCTTGTTATTTATTAAAGCATGATTTATTATTCTTATGTCATCAACTTGGTCCTTAGTTGGGTTTTGTGCTTGGGTTTGTGTGTTCTTAATGACACTAATCCACTTCAATGATGTGATGTGTAGATAGTGATTGTCTCCTTCTTGGTGTAGATGTAGCCTTTGGTTGATAGGGTGTGACTTACCCCATCCTTGATTTTTGACCATTTTGTAGGTTTCTATATTGATACATCACTTTTTTCCTTCCTCTGTCAAGTGAGTAGGATGGTATTGTACACCACTAGTGTGTTAGTGTTGAATGAGTGTTTAGTGTTGAGAATAGATTGAAAACAATAAAAGAGGGAGATTGTTGAGATTAGAGTGAAGAAGACTATCAAAGAGGGAGATTTTTGAGAACATACAAGTATGATCAATATGTTTCAATCATTGTTTTGTCATTGATGTCAAACCTACTATTTTCTAATAAGACAACTACCTATATGATTTAAGTACTATCACTTAGTTGATTAATGAAGAGGATTTGATCAAAAGATGTAACAATAAAACCTAGAGGAAAGGTTGAGTTATGATAATATAATGAAATATAAGAATAAATTAAGATAGTGATAACATGATGTATTTATAATCTACTTAAGGTTACAAAAGGTTGGTTATACTAAGAAAATTTAGAAGAACAAGTTATAAAAAGTTTGTCTACTAAGCTTGACTGGGTGGAGAGTAGGTGCCAAGAAAATTCAGTACAAGCTAAGTAAAAAATTAGTTGGAGCCAAGTAAAAGTTCATTTTGGTGTATGCTAAGTAGAATAGTGGATGCCAAATAAAGTTTAGTTGATGCCAAGTACTAGTAAACTTTAGTTCATGTCGAGTGATTTCATAGAGGATGTTGAGCAACGCAATATGTTTTGAGCATTAGAAGCCAGATAATGCCAAGTGGTTACATTATTTAAAAGATCATGAATTCTATGGATCTAAGATGACAAGTTATTTTCTTGGAATTTTTGAACCAAGTGGAAGATAATATTGATGACCTAGTGGCATAGAATTCAAGGTAAACCATTTTTAGGTGAATTCAAAAAGGATTCAAGCAGAAGTTTCTAGAAGAGATATGAAATGTGGGATATATTCATTGTATTTTACCTAATCCATCCTAAACCCTAATTTGGACAATGGAGAATGAGCAAGAAAAGATCTTAATTTCCTATTTATAGGAATGGCTGGTCAAAAACAAAAAGGTCAAGTGTGAGAAAGGGTTTTGCTTCATCAAGTGACCTAAGAGAAGAGACTGAATTGGCATGTTAAGCATGAAGGCTTAAGGATATGTATTCTTGAAGGGTGAAAAAGTTGTCAGAGCTAAAAAGTAAGAAGGCCAAGTAGAATGGAGGACTGAGATGGTGATTTTTAATTTGCAAATAAAGTTGTAAGTTGTTATTAGATCAAGCCTTACTATTACTATCTAACAATTGTATCAATCTAGGGTAAAATCCTTTTGATTAAGGTTAACCTAATAGTCATTTGTAAATCCTTTAACTAGGTGACATTCCAAGTGAATGGTTTAATGTCCTCTAACAAGGCTCACTCCTAATAGGGTTATTGAAATCCTTTAACAGGGTCACATTTAACAATGTGTATTGTAACCTTTAACATGGTTGGATAGGGCATCACTTTAGAAGAGTGAAAAAGAGTAGCATGTTACTAGTGGTTTTTCCCAAATCAGCTTTCCATGTAAATCATTGTATCAAGTATGTTGATGAATCTATTATGTTTCATGTTTACATTTTGAAAGTTGATTTGATAGTAACCTACAATTTTTAAGTGATTGCATAATATTATGGATGCATGTGTGATGAAGATAAATGTTTTATGGGTTCACTAAGCTATGAAAAGTTTTATTTATACATCTAGACCTGGGATAACTAATTCACCCCCACCTCTCTTAGTTATTCTAAAGTATTCTAACAATTGGTATCAAATCCATTTGTTTAAGAGGACTAGTTTGAAGGTAATAGAAGCACAAAGATCAATATGTCAAAAAGAGAAGTACCAAAGCTCAACAAAGATAAGTTTCCTTCATGGAAAAATTTGATGAATCTACACCTTAGAGGATTTGGAGATCATGCATAGTCTACAATTACCATTGAACATGTTGACCTTGTTGGAGCCCTAATTGTTAAGGATATGAGAAAGAAGAAAGAACATAACTAGGAAATGTTAGAGATTGCCTCTTCCCTAAGCTATGCTGAATATGATGATATCAAAAGTCTTGATAGTGCAAAGAAAATGTGGGATGCCTTGGCTACTATCTATGGAGGAGACACCAATGTTCTTAGAGCCCAAGCTAAAAGTCCCAGAGGTAAGTTTGATGATATGAGAATGGAAGAAGGAAAAAATATTGCTCAATATGTTGCAAGGATAAAAGAAGTAGTTAATGCAATAAGAGGAGCTAATGGAAAATTAGATGATGTTACTGTGTTAAATTTTTTTTTAAGAACACTGCTACCTATATATGCTATTAGAGTCTCTGCAAATCAAGAACTAAGATGCATACCAAGGAATGATCTTTTGCTTGAAGGATTGGTAGGTAGACATACTAATTTTGAGTTATCTAACTTTGATAATTACAAACCTAAGAGCATTGACTCTACTTTCAAATCCAAAGTGTCATTGAAGGAACCTAAAGAGAAGAAGAAGAAAAAGATAAAATATTTATCTAGTGACAATGATATAGATGAGGAGGATGTTGAACAACTTGAAGTACTACTAGCAAGAAGATTCAAAGGTAAAGGTAAGTTCAAAGGTAAATTGCCTATCATTTGTTTCAATTGTAATGAGGTTGTTCATGTTTCTGCCACATGTCTAGAAAAGAAAAATTATAGAGGTGGCAATAAGTACAAGTGTAGAAGAGATGAAGATAACAAGGACTACAAGGACGAAGGCAAAAAAGTCATGCTACATTGCTAAAGAGGAAACATCTGATGAACATAATGATGAAGTGGTATTTGTTGCAATGAAGGATGAATCTTATGAAGATGAGGCAATTGTACTTGTAACCTATGTAAACAAGAATGACAGGTGGATCATTGAGAGTGGGTATTCACATCACATCACTAGAGACGAAAATAAGTTCATTTCCTTGAATTGTTATGATGGAAATAGTGTAAGATTTGGTAATGATGCACAATGTTTGATAAAGCACAAAGTTTCTATCAAACTTACAGATAAGATTTTATGTGACAATGCTTACTATGTTGAAGGACTTAACTATAATCTCTTGAGTGTGTCATAATTAAACAATTTGCGATGTAAGGTTGAATCTGAAAACAAAGTTGCTAAGATATATGACACAAATGGAAGACTGATTGGAAAAGGTGATTAGACTAGAAGTAATCTATTCTATTTTGATATAGATGATACTAATTGTCTAATTGTAAAATCTAATGATGTATGACTATGGAAGAAAAGGTTATGTCATGTCAATTTTGACAACTTGGTTAGTATCAGTAACACGAGAAAGGTTAGAGGATTACCTAAGTTGAAGAAGCCTGATATTATAATGTGAAAACAATGTCAATTAGGCAAGATGACAAAATCAAGTTTTAAGAATAAAACTTATACCTCTAAAGAAATACTAGAGATTGTTCATACTGACTTGTGTGGACCAACTGAAGTGAAAAGCTACAAAGGAGATAAGCATATTATGTTGTTTGTTGATGATTACTCTAAAATGATGATAGCTATGTTTTTTTTTTTAAATGTCTTCCAAATGTTTAAGTGGTACTTGGAAAGAGTTGAGAAGGAAATAGGTAAAAGTTTGAAGTGTTTGAGATCTGACAGAGGAGGAGAATTTAGATTAAATGAGTTTGAAATGTCCTATAATGACAGAGGAATCAAAAGATAAAAATCTGCTCCTAGAAACTCTCCACAAAATGGAATTGTTGAAAAAAGGAATAGATATGTAATGGACTATGCTAGAACACTCATGATGGGGAAGAATATTGCTTTAAAATAATGGAGAGAAGCTGTAAGTATAGTTGTCTATACCTTGAACCATGTAAAAGTCAAGAAAAGTACTCATTCAACACCTTTTGAATTATGGTATGGATACTCACCCAATATGAAATACTTTAAGGTATTTGGAAGCAAATATTACATTCCTAAAGATTTCAAGAATGGTAAACTCAATGCAAAAAGTGACGAAGGTATATTCCTAGGCTATTCCACAAGAAGTAAAGATTATAAGTGTTTAAATACTAACACTAACAAAATTGTGAAAAGTGCAAATGTGACTTTTGATGAATGTATAGAAGTAAATGAGGCTGAACCTATAAAAGAACTAGAAGAATACAAATAATTTGTATACTCTTATGGAGGTGTGCCTACTAAAGAAGATGCTACAAATCAAGCTACAAACCAATTGCAAGTTTTAGTGACTATTGAGTCACACACTATGAATGTCGAGTTGCATTTAGGAACTAAGATAGACTCAGATGTTGAGTTACAAAATGAAGCTAAAACACATTCATATTCTGAGATTAGTAGAGATGTTGAGTTACCTGATAGAGATGTACAAAATAATTATAAAACTAAAAGATCAAATGAAGAAACAAGAGCTGAACCAAGTTTGTCTAAATATGTCAAAAGACATCATCCTACTCCACAAATTATTGGAGATAAAAATGCTAGACTAATGACAAGAAATAGATTTAGAAATAATACATATTTTTTGAGTATGAAGAAACCTAAAATACTAAAAGATGCATTAGAAGATGAAGATTGGAGTAAAGAAATGGAAGAAGAAATAGACAAAAAAAAAAAAAAGACATGGACTCTAGTTCCTAGACTAGAAGACAAGAATGTGATTGGCACTAAGTAAGTATTCAAAAACAAACTAGATGAAAATGGTGAAGTAACAAGGAACAAGGCAAGATTAGTTTGTAAAGGATATGCACAAGAAGAGGGAATTGACTATGGAGAGACATTTTCCCCTATTTCTAGATTGGAAGGAGTAAGAAATTTACTTGCTTATTCTGCATACAAAAGTTTCATAGTTTATCAAATGGATGTTAAATCTGCATTTCTAAATGGCATATTAGAAGAGGAAGTTTACATAGAGCAGCGAAAAGGTTTTGTTGATGTTGACAATAAGAACATGGTATGTAAATTACACAAAGCTCTACATGGTTTCAAATAAGCACCAAGAGCATGGTATGATAGACTTCATAAGTATCTTGTGAAGATTGGATTTGAAAGGAAAAATGATAACAACAATCTATACATAAAGATAGAGAAAGGAAAATGTATTTTTTTTTATCTAAATTTTTTGTTGATGATATCATATTTAGAGGTTAGGATGCCTTATGTAAAGCTTTTGCAAATGAAATGAAGAAAGAATTTGAAATTTCTATGTTTGGAGAGATCAAATTCTTTGTGGGTTTGCAAGTATACCAAACGAAATATTGTAATGTCCCCATCCTTTTAGCATATCAGTGGAGTTCTTAGCCTTTACAGTTTCTGAAGGTCAAGTGGAGAAATAAGGAGAAATTGATTAAATTAATTTCTCATAAAGTCATTAAATAAATTAAAATTAAAAAAGTGACTTTATATTTAATTAATTTAATTTTCTAGAGAGTGCATTAATTATTAGAAGGGGGAAGCTTCTAGTGATTTAATTTTTTAGAAGCACAATTAATTATTTTATTGCAAGAGAGAAGCTTCTAGAGAGTGCATTAATTATTGGAAGGGGGAAGCTTCTAGTAATTTAATTTTTTAGAAGCACAATTAATTACTATATGACAAGGGAGAAGCTTTCAGAGAATGAAATTAATTAATATTTTATTTCCTTCTAGAAGGGTGAAGGAAAAGTATAAATAGAGGTGAGAGCTTCATTGTTTATCATCTGATTATTGTGAATTGCATTTGATATAAACTTCGGAGAAGAAACTAAGGTTTTTAATTTCAGTCAACCATTGGAGAACATAAACTCTTTAGTGTTGCAACCATTTGAGGTGGTGAAATATCCACTAAATTTGGTATTTATGAGAGCTTCATTTTGGAGTTCTATTTGTACTTAAATTGGAGAATAGATTTTGGCTGCTATAGTACACGTGCACAATATTGCACTAAAATATTTATGTTTGATTCATTTCCATTCCTGGGCATCACTATTATCAGCATACAAGTGTTTGACAATATTTCTTGAGCTAAATTTAGTTAGTTTTGGCAAGGGATATTACATTAGTATCATAGCTAAATTCCTACCATCTTGAGGGTTTAGCAATCACAAGCCACTTGGGGTTGGCTCTCATAGATTTTTTACTATTAGGCAAGCTTTGTTGACAACAAAATTAGATAGCTAGACACCATGGGTGAGAAGCAAGAGAATATCCCACCAAGAGACAATAGGAATTAGGATCAAGAAATAAGAGAATTTTTTAGAGCAATGGTTATAGGACAAGAGTGAATAGCACAGGCTTTGCAAGCACTCACCACCATGGTTGATTGCATGAACCCATAATCTAAAGATGAAATAAAGAATAATGAGATAATAGGAGTGTAGTGGGATCACCTAGAGCTCATAGAACTCTTTCTAGAATAGCAGACATGCCCATGTGTCCTACCTTTGTTAGAGAGGAACCAGTAGAGGAACCAATGGAAGAAGTTTAGAATGAGAGATTTGCAAATATCCTTATGGCTAAAAATGATGAATGGGAATTATTGGCACCATGGATTTAGGAGAGGATGACCTTTGAAAACTTTGTAAATTAAAGGAGAGAACATTATAGGTCACTCAAATAGGATAGTAGACCTAGGGGTCATAATAGTGAGTTGAAGAGGGCTACAAGCAAGCTTACTATGCCTACATTTGATGGGAGTGGTAGGATGATAGCTCAAGCTTGGATTCATAAGCTTGACACGTTCTTGGCACTGAGGCCAATGATAGAGATTGAAGCTATCAAATACACTACTTTTTATTTGGAGGGAGTAGCACATGATTGGTGGTACCATGGTATGGTAGCACTTTAGCATAATCAAGTTATAGAGTATTGGGACTTTGTGGATAGGTTGGTTGAAAGATTTGACAAGAAAGATCTAGAGGTCTATTTTAAAGAATTAGTACAGCTAAAACAAATAGGCAACTTGGATTATTTCATTGGTGAATTTTAGCAGTTGGCAGTCATGGTGCTAAACATTTCAGAGTGTAGATTGATAGTTCTTTTCATTGAAGGCCTATCTGAACCAGTAAGAGGTTGGATAAAGGCATTTGATCCCATTTCTTTATAGGAAGCTATGAAAAAGGCAATAAGTATGGAACATGCAATCCCAACAAACAAATTTTAGTCTAAAGGAGTATCTTCTAGTAAGGATAACAAACTATTTTATAGAAAACCAGACAAGACTAATTTCTAAAATGATTCTAAAGATAAAACTCCAACACCTTTTGATAGGGAAACATTAAATGATTTTAGGAAGAAAAAAATATGTTTCTACTATAAGGGACCCTATGATGCAAACCATGACTGTCCTCTTAGACCAAAGGGAAAAGCTAATAGAGTTATGTGGGCATACTATGAGGAATAAAAATTAGATTTAGACCAAAAATCTAATATAGAGGAAATAGATAGTGAAAACAAGGAAGAAAAGGTTGAAAATTTGTCTAAAATGGACTTCAAGGATGGGGAAGGAAATGGACAACTTAGGGGAGTTCATCTCGCTAGTATTAAGAAAGAAGTATCATTTCAAATGAGAGTAGATGCTAGGCAACGAGTTATATCTTTGCTTGATACTAGTACCAATCATAATTTCATTGATGCTAGGTTGGTGGAAAAATGTGGCATACAAATAGAGGAGTTTGGGGGAATTAGAGTGAGGGTAGCTAAAGGCTATGTCCTTAATTATGATCATAAGATCACTGGACTCCCTTTGGAAGTTAATAATTATGCCTTTAAGGTAGATTTCTATGTTGTGCCCATGGGAGATACAAATATAGACTTTGGGATGAGTTGGTTGCATGATATTGGTGAGTTCACTCTTAATCTCAAGGAGATGGAGATGAGTTTTTAAAGTGAATGGGAAGACACAAATTCTTAAGGGAATCAGGGACAGTGATTTCAAAATAGTCTCTTTCTAGAGGATAGCTAGATTGATTCGACATGATCAAGTAGAGTGGGAAGCATAGTACATGTTAATGCCATCACATGAGGGATAGAAGAAGATTGAATATCCTCCTAATATTTAGGAGCTTATAGTTAAACATTCTAAGGTGTTTAGTGATATTCCACCAAGTAGACCACAAGATAGGGGTATTAGGCACATCATCGAGTTAGAGGAGGGGTCTAAGACTATCATGATTAGACCTTATAGGCATCTAAAGAGGTTGAATGATGAAATTGAACAAAACCATAAAGGAGTTACTTGCTATGGGCCACATTAGACCAAGTAAGTCTCATTTTTCTTCTTTAGTGGTGTTGATGAAGAAGAATGATGAGACATTAAGGATGTGCATTGATTACTGGGTGCTTAATAAGAAAACAATTAAAAACATGTACCCCGTTCCCAGGATTGATGAGTTGATAGATGAGCTTCATGAAGCTTTCTTCTTCTCAAAAATAGATTTGAGATCAGGTTATCACCAGATCAGAGTTAGAGAGTAGGTCATCAAGAAGACAACCTTTAGATGTTATAATGGTCATTTTGAGTTTGTAGTTGTGCCATTTGGGCTAACTAATGCACTTGCTACTTTTCAAGCAACAATGAATAGGATTTCCCATCCTTAGTTGAGGAAATTTGTACTTGTCTTCTTCAATGATTTTGTTGGTGTTTGAAAATGCTAGAAGGGTTTTCAATTATCCCAATGAGAAGATGACATATCTAGGGGTAGCTAACTCCCATCTTCAACACATCATTTTAGACACTGGACCAACTATAAGGCATGACCCTTCTTCTACTTCAAGCTCTACAAGACCTAGGTGGGTAGACCTTAGATTCGATCAATATCCTACTAGTGCAAAACCATATCCCTGAATCTATTAAGCAAATGAAAACCACTTATATTTCCTAAAGCCTTATGCAATAACAAAGAAGTGCAGTAGCTAATTACAACTCTATGAAATGCACAAGCTGAGTGAGGGTTAAACTTTGATAGCTCTTCAACATAAAAGGGTAAAATGTATTTGATTAATAATGATGAATTCAACAAACCCCTCATATGCAACAATAAGACCTAATTATCTTGTAACTAATCAATGCCTTAACCATTGGGCAAATCCATGAATCACAAACATACATATGAATATTTGAAACATATGTGTATCTCTAGATATCTATTCTATCTATTTAACTTGTAAATAGATATCAATGTTCAATTTAAACCTCATTCTTACAATATATCCCCATCAGTAACCTCACAACCCTGTTGATTTCCTTGAAGCATTTACGTAACCCTTTGAGTCATAGGCAACAATGAAATAACATATAGCCTTAAGGGACTGCAACTACAACCTAAGCTCTATGTCAAAGATTATAAAACATTGAAGATCACTGATGAAGGAGAAAAGATTCAAGATGAAACTCAACCATCTGCTATTCTTTGTATTGATTTCCTTGAAATTATACATTCATATGCATGAAATGAAAATACCAAAAACACTTAGTAAATCTGAACTATCTATATTATCCTTCATAATGTTGTTCATACAAGAAGAAATGTTGAAGAATGGTATCAGAGTCATGGGAACACATCAAAAACTAGAACCAAAACTTGGTATTATAGTAGTGAGTGGTTTTTCTCCAAAGACTAGAATCATGAATGGTCTAACAGTGAAAAATTGGAACCCTGCTAGTATTACCTAGAGAAAACTGCCAACCCCTCCAATGAAAGAAAGAAAGAGAAATATAGAAGAAGATGAATTCCCAGATCTGATCTATGCCTGACATGTGTCCACTTGGAATCCAATCTTTTGAAACTGAATAACCTCTTTTTTCCTTCTCCCATTTTGTTCTGATTTGGTTTCATCATTTTTGCAACTGATTTGAAAATATCTTCTATTCAATGATGAAAACTTGTTGAGTCATCAAAATATCTGAAAGCTTCATGAAAATGGTGGTGAAATTGAGTTTTTACTGAGTGAATTTGATTAGAATTTGACCTTAACTGCATTTTCACTACCTTTTAGCCACATTCAGGTCATTACCTTACTAGTAATCAGTTCTAAGGTTTGATACCTAAATGCAATTGCAAAATAGGAATCTAAGAGAAAACCTTGTATAGCTCAAACAAACTACTTTCTATGCAAACACTAACTCCATAATCAAAAAATTTAGATTCTCCCAATTCTGGTGATATATAACATCACATATTTTGCCTCTCAGAAACCCTCGAAAAGCCAGTTTAAAAATCACCCCTCTGTTAGAAAAACTCATGTCTGCAATTTCAAATTTTCCAAAAATTTAAAAAATTCCCTAAGTTTGAACTTCAGAATTAATCTTTTTAATTTAAAAATCTAACGTGCACTTCATTTGAAAAACATTTTAAATTTTTGTATTTAAAATATTTTATTCCTTTTTCCTATTGTTGGTGTTTGAAAATTCTAGAGGGTTTTCAATTATCCCCATGAGAATAAAACACATCTAGGGGTAGCTAACTCCCATTATCAACATATCATTTTAGACATAGGGCCAACTATAAGGCATAACCCTTCTTCTACTTCAGGCTCTTCAAAACCTAGGTGGGTGAACCTCTTTAGATCTAACATATGGAACTAGTGTAATAAACATAATTAGGATCTATAAAAGCAAATGAAACCCCTAATATCTCCTAATGGCTTATGAAACAACACATATTCTATAATACCTAGGTGCAAACCTATATAATTCATAAACTGAGTGAGGGTTTAAACTTTTATGTCCACTTCAACATGAAGGGAAAAAGATTGATTTATATTGAGAAAAGACAACATGTCCAATATGTAGCAAAAACTTAATGATCCTACAAATGACCAGTGCCTTATCCATTAGGGCAAACTTAGACTTTAGAATTACGAATCCTTGAACATTAATCAACATATGGCATATGTTGAGACATTCATGTTCAGTCTATTCACCTTATGAATTAGACAACAATATCCAATATAACCCCATATTTTCTCACATCCTTCTTAATGAATTTTCAACCTTGTCTGAAACCACAAGCAATTATATGACTCCTTGAGTCAAAGGCAAGCAAACCTCAAAAATACAACTGGGCAATTGCAAATAGGTTCAAGCTCTTTGTTCTTGAACATATAAAATTACAAATTCAACAAGAAAGGAGATAGAATTATATTGAAATTCAAAACCTTCTGCACATTGTATTTATCTCCTTGAAATAAATACATTAGGACTGCATAAAACAAGATGCAAGATTACACTACTGTATCAAAACTATCTATAAAATCCATATGCTATTCATACAAGATATGTTGGGTGTGTGGCTTTCACAACCTGAGTAGAGCTCCAAGAACTAGAAATTGAAAACTAACCAACAACCCTCACTCTAGCCCTGGGATCTCACTTAAATACTGTGAGATGCAAAAAGCTTTAGGCATAGAGAATTGACAAGTGTCCCTTAAAAAAGATATCACAAGCTTATAATAGAAAAAGAAGAAGAATGATTAACAGAACATCATGTAGATCAAATATTCTCCTATAGGCTCCTTTCTATTACAACTTTTTGCTGACTCGGCTCTACCACTGATTTGTTGTGTGTTCAACTGCTAAGACCACCCCATCAATGACAAAATCAACTTTGAAAAATACGCACCAACCTAGGCCCATGGATTTTGTCAAGATGACTATTGAATGACAATCATCTTTACTTCTCACTCTTTACTGATAATGCCAGGCTTCAGAAATAAAAGAATCATTACTTAGCATGCAGTATAGAAGCCAAAAAACAATGTGGCTATTAAAAAAAACAAAATAGGGATCCTCTGATCTCTAGTCATGTCTGCTTCCTTAACCAACTTCTTGCCAAAATTTGCCATCCACTGACACAAAAAGGGAGTACGTGCACAAAAAATGAAAAAGACTATACCCAAGGGTATAAAATTTTCTTCACCCTCTTCCAAAACTATGCACAGGGTCTCAAATATTTCTGTACCTTGGCATCAAACTAAGATGTTTTGAAAATTTGTTTAAAAGATGATGTTACTGTTGAATAGGTTATTAGCTTACCAAGTCTGTTCTTTTTCCTTCTTCACACCTTGGTGACTTGACAACGAAACCTGATTACTAGCTTTCCTCTATCAAAAAACAATACACAAGCATATGAAGCTAACCATTTTCCTTTTGCAAACCATCCTTTGAAAATAAATAAATCATTTTTCAAACTATCAGTGCCCTAGAACCAATTACTCTTAGCAAGCAATCCTTCTGCTATCCACACCCTCAGACTTAGTGAAATCTTTAGAATCATCCTTTGAATAAATCACCAAGACTAAAAAATGCATAGACTATGGTATACAAAATTACCTGAAGGCTTTTCTTTTTATCTCTGTAACTCTGCACTTTATCCTTGAGACAACTACTTGACACTCGTGCCAAATTTATCTCAATCCTAGCAGTAATTGTTTCTGTTCAAAGGTGACTCATGAATTTCTACTCGCACAAGTTGAAATTGGGAAAATCTTACATGTTACATTCTGTTCTTCACTTTCACACGTGAAGGTTTTAAAATCTCATTAATATGCAAAATGACACCACCTTCAATAGTAAAATATGTGTCGTTGATCCTGAAGATCTTATAAGTCAAAGCTATGAACATGATGACTTCAAAATCCACTAGACAAGCTGGTCCAAAATAACCCAATCATAACTAGCCATGTGTGCAATTCCTCTTTTAGTTGGCACTTCTTACTTCTAAGAAATGCAAACGTGCAAGAGCCGTAGATCTGAATTGAATCAATGACCTGAGTCCATCCCACGTGTCAGGCTTGCACATTCCCACATTTCTTATCTTGCGAGCATCTTCATAAAGCAAAAATGTGCCGGCCATTAATTTGACTAAGATCAACGATCGAGAAAGATTTGTGTAAGCTCATAAGGTAGGACTTGATATCACCAGGGACATGTGTCTTTACGATGCATTACCGCTTTTCTTAATCTCCCTGCATGTTGATAAAGTTGGCCAGTGCCCTTCATCAATCTAAAGAAGATCAACGGTTGATGGAAAACTCTTCAATAACCATTGCACTATTCCTTTATCACAAAACACATGGCATTTCAAAATGGCATGACTTGGTCAATTGCAATACGTGTCCACAACCTATTTACCTGCATTATTAAAAACATATTGGGATTAAACAATGCGGGCAAATTCTAGCCCTTGATGCTAGCTTGAATCAATGGTGATTCAAGATTTCAAAATTTGGTGGCCCACTAAAATGATCCTGACCAATGAGAAATCACCTTTTAATGCACGTGCTCTAACAAACCTGACTACTACATCCAAAACTTCTGCGCCCATGACATCATCACTTTCATGCTTGGTCCCACTGTGCCACGCATTGTAAAGTGGCATTCTCGCAATGTTTATCTGTTGTGCATCTTGAAAATACGAGTATGCTTCATCTATCAATCTCTTATAGATCGACGATGTTCACAACTTGTCCTCTTCACTCATGTGAATACCCCTTGTGTCTTCACAAGGGACAGATATCACTTATGCACTTGCCCGCTTTGTTTAAAACACGCTCATCTTCATCTTGCAGGCAAGCAACATTCGTTGATCTACCCAAGATCAATGGTGAATCAACCTTTGAATTATTTTGGACCCACGTAATCAGACTGTGCTACATGCCCTCTTCACACTTCCCTACATTTTGTAACGGCCTCACATCTTGAAAATTTAGGAATGTAGGTTTCATCGATCAGAACAAGATCAATGATTGCCGAGACTTGCATGGTAAGTTTGAAATGAAACTCTTTTAGATTTAAAACCACGTAAACCATGATTACCTTAAACTTAAAATAGATTTAACAAAACATTATTTCAAACTTGCCTAAGGTTTAAAAGGCATGCCCTAAGCAAGAATTTGAGAAGGGGCTAAAGGATTTCAAAAGATGTGGAAAATTTGCATAAAGTAATAGGTTCTTGACTGGATTCTGCATATTAATTGGGGTAAAAAGAAGATTTAGGATTAGTTCAAAATAAGACTTTGTCAGATAACTCAGAATGACAAATTATCATCATGGAACATTTAGCTAAGCAAACTGAATGAAAGATATCAGAAACATTGAACACCTTAAGGGCTTTAAAGGTACAGCCAATTACACAAGCATTTATGGGGCTTGATTTATCAATTTTTTGAAATGGGACTAAAAATGAAGCGTATAATTTTTCATCCCAATAGTGGCTCTATCTGGGGATGCATGTCCCTTGCAGGCATGGCAAGATTTAGATCTCTGGGAGAAGCAGACCACTCCAAAAATTCAAAACTTCTCTTGAATAGCTTATTGAAAGCAAGGGAACTACTACTACTACTACTATGTACAAACAATGTGCTTGGGCCACCGAACTTCAACAAAATTGTTTACCTCTATCATAAACATGATTCTCATCTAAACTTTCATGAGGTAAACTAAAATTTCTTCTCCTATCAGTTTCACCAATCATATTATCATCATATAACAAGTCACTTGGCAAAACAAAATCATCACTCTTTCTTTCATAATGCATATAAAAACTTACTTCATCTTCAACCATTAGCTCATTATGAAAATACTGATCAGCATGCTTAAACATATTAGACTGAAACTGAAAACTCTCTTCATTTAATGGCTCATGCATGCTATCATTCTCGAATATGAAGGCTTCATATTCAACTTGGGGAAAAAGACCACTCATACCTTCAAAATGTGTATCCTTTTGTATAATTGGATAGGAATCAAATGAATAATCTGATTTGTACTCACACATGTTATCAATATCAACATCTAAAACTAATTTGGCATCTTCAAATAATTCTCTAAAATCAGCGAGTGGATTAGTCACCACATTAAAACATTCATCTTAAAAATCATTGTAAGGTATAGGTAGATTTTCAATAACTGTCTCATCAAACACCTTGTTATCATAATGAGATGCAATATCATGATCATATTCACTGTCATATTTGGAAGAAGAATAGTCTAACTTCTTACAATAGTAAGACAAAGTATCATCATTAAACTTATTCCCTTCTAAATCTAAAACTTCCATGTTTTCTTAAAAAAAAGGATTGATAACTCCATGCAAAGCACCTTTGTAGACATTAGGACAATTGATGTGCTGATCAATGTCAAACTCCTCACCATATAACGGATTAGTAAAAAATTTAAAACCATCTCTAACATCACTGTCATGGACACTTTCAGCATATGAGGAAGAAAAATCAGAATCATCACAAGAGGACACACCATCAACTCCATCAAAGAAGCATGCAGAATATAAATCAAAGTTACTTTCATTGTCTTCATGTAGGTGATTCAAATGTCTTGCAAGAAAATCATCATTTATTTGACTAATAGGTGCTGATGCATTAATCTTAGGATCACTCATATACTGATCATCACCATACGCATCTTCAAGATGTTTTTCTACACAATTAGGTAATATGTCCTTATAGATAACCTCTTTGTCTTCATATTGTGTAGACACATTTTCTTCATAACTTTCAATCTCAAACTGATTTATACAATTCTAAAATGGACACTCACTTTCAAATTTAGAAATAGTATTCATACCTTTACTAGGAAAAGAGTACTCACTTCCATCATTACTTTCTTCTTCCCAATCTGCATTTGATTCACATGAAGACACATATGTACTATCACAATTCTCTTCTTCACTTGAGCAACAAGTCTCGCCATTGTCTTCACATGATGCTTCTTCACAATATGTCAGATCAGCAATTTTATCTTTATCACTTGACGCATTACTTCTAGGTTTTTCATCCTCATATTGAGATAAATACCTTTCCTCTTCCTGATTCATTATGTTTTTAACACAATGCAAATCATCAATGGGAAAATGAATCACCAAATTTATATCTTGCATGCATAACTCATCAAGTGAATCAACTCTCTCATTCACTGTTGTAACACCATAGACATGTGCATTCTATAATCACCTGAAAATGGTCATCTAGACTATTAGCCCCCTTCTCAGCATTTTGGCTAAATTAATTTAATCATTTACCTAGACCAAATTTCTAATTATCAATTTATTTGATTATAACCTATAGTTTGACTATGCTATCCTAAGTTCATTATTTGATTAAAAGAACATGTCCCCTTTTAATTAAATAAAACACCCCATTCTTCTAACCCACTTAAAGTGCACACATAAAGTCCTTTTTTTATTTTACAATTAAAAGAAAAGGCTTGTGAGACTTTTGTCTTATGTGACAAGTCGACTTATATTCTATTGGTTGACTTGTGTGTGCACATGGATCACTCCTCTTTTTGAATTCCACCATTGATCATCCTTCATCTTCATCTTGATCTCTACCATCCGTATGACTTTGAAAGGGAGAGAGCTTTCACCCTCAAAGGATCCATCCATCTTTTGAATATTGTTATGTTGGAGGTTTTCTAATAGGTTTCTTGGAAGCTTTGTGGAGAATTTCTCACTCCTTGTCTACATTCTCTCATTCCATCATATTAGCATAGGATCATATGGAATTCTTAGCATAGTTTCATGTTAGTTTAGCTTTCATTCTTGCAATAATCTCACATAGTTTAATATTTGGTTTTGTAATACTCTCATTCATGCTTAGAATAGTTGCACTTTGCATATTCATTCTAGTGTAGTCTTCATATTCGCATTTGTATCCTTGAGGGATTCATTGTAGACACTTGCATTCTTGCTCTTGTCTCAAAGAACCTCTTGTTGCATGGTTTACTAGCAAGAAGCTTATCTCTAAGGCTTAGCTGAGAAATTTCAAACTTGAAACAATACCTTCTTGCACTCCATGGATAGGGAGCTCTAAGTCGCCATCCAAGAATTCTAACTCATGGAATCATTTGGATAGAATGGTTTAGAGTGTGACACATTTCTAGTGTACATTTTTGGCACTCACCGTAGGGCTAGACTGTACATTTCACACTGCATTTTCCTATTTCCGCTTGCATTTCCCTTACTGCTCTGCATTTTTTTCTTTTTTTACAGTCGCAGTTTTGGGCGACATTTTTCCAGTATCGCACAACAGTTCACAGTACTATCGTGCGACACTTTTTTTGGAAATAGTGTCACACTTTAAGCCTACATTTTGTTGCCCTCTGTCTAAAACTCTATCGCACGGCTGAAGAAGAAGTATCACCTAAACAAAAACTGTTGCCCCACTATATTGTGAAGTATCGCATGACATTTGTTCAGCAAAAAGTATCACCTAACAATTTTTTGCTCGTTCCTTGAGGGTTTTGATCAAATTTCTTCTTAGCTAGCTGACTGTTGTTTTTAAGCAAATTTCTAGGCTGTTTTACAGAGGTTTAATTCACAATTTTTGTGATTATTCCATGCTAACTTGTGGGCTAATGAGTTGTGATTGCAGGTTGCCCTCTTTGAAAAAATAAATAAATTTAAAACCTTGCATACAAAAGAATGCATTTCAAAGCTTCAAATGTGCAAGGGCTACTAACATTGTTTGCAGGGCTGCCCAAAGCATAAAAATCCAAACTTTCTTGCTTTTTTGTTTTCATGTGTGGCATTGAATAATTTTTCATTTTTATAGGCACATAAAACTTGTGATTGGACTCTTTCGGTAATAGGAGAGAATGCTCTTCACCCTTTTGGTGAATTAGAAATCTTGACTTGCCATTTGGTTTCAAAAGCAAGGGGTAACTGAATCTTTCTGACGTGTTTGGGAGAAAACGATTAGAATAGGAGAGTATGCTCTTCACCCTTGTGGTGAACCAAAAATCTTGACTTCTGAAAGTTGATCCACTTTGTGTAGTTAGAATCCTTTAGAGGGCCTTCTCTCAGACAACCTGAGAAGAATGACCCAAGTGGGGACAAGCTGATTACCTGGCTGTTCCAACCCACTATAAACTCAAGGCTACCAACGACACAAAACTTTGGTAGATGTAGTGTTTGTCTTCACCTAGTGTGATTGCTTATGGGATTTCAACCATAGGGAGATCACTAGGAAAGAAAGCTTAAGGTACTCTTGTGATCGCGAGATCGGTTACTCATCGCAAGGTCAGTTGTCCCATAATTGGGAGCAAGAGGAACACTATGAATGGAAACCCGATCTAAAAACCTTAAGTTAGTAACTACCTTTTTAGCCGTTCAAATTCTTGGTGCAAGGATCGATCCTAGTGGACTACCCGGATCACCCCAAGATTTACACTCACCATATGTGTTCCCTTGGTTGTGCTAATGGAACTTCCATGACAAAGCTAATATCTCTTGTGGGAAACCACTTGGTGTGAGGCAAAGGAGCATCAAGCGTGGGCCAAGTTGTTGAGTAATGAACCATGACTCTAAGGTAGATTGTTTGGCTATTGTTTTCAATGTTTTGACTAGTGTTAACATTCTTGCAACATAAACATTCTGATAAAAAGTTGTTAGGAAGGCTATTCTGATATCCCAAATGCGTATTGACAAGGTTATTTTTACCCTTGATCAATTGTTTTGAGACATGTTAAAACACTTACTGTTTGCAAACCTTGTTGTTTATTATTATGAACTGAAACGAAACACTATCTGATTGAAACAACTATCTGATTGACAAATTGAAATGAACTTCAAACCAAAAATTGACTTTTTTTTGCACAAAACTGGCACTCTATCGCATGCCCTCACAAGAAATATCGTGGGACATTTCTTACAGAAATTCTGTCGCATGTCAGTTCTAAATACTGTCGCACTACCAATAAAATTTTGTTGCCTTTAGTACAATAATCTGTCGCCTGAACAAAAAGTGTCGCACCATTCTTGAAATTCTGTCACACGACACTATTTGCTAAACTTATGTTGCCCTCCTTTTAAGAAAGTATCACCTAGAGTCATTTTGGGTCAAAAACAAAGTTGGCAGTAGGATTTATTTTGCCTAAGGAGTGTCACGTTGGTCACCCTTGATCCTGGCTATGTATCAGTGTGTGAAGAATTCATCCTAGGTTGAAAAGATGGGTTTAGTCCGTCGAATGTAAGTCTTGAAACATCTTGATGAATCGCTTGTCAAAATTTAGCTATTTTTTTATTCTAGCTATCCGCTATTGAGATTCTTGCTCATTCGCTTGGCTCGAGTCACCCGTGCTATAAGATCTTGACCACTATTTGACAAGCCATCTATCACATTTTGACAAGTGACTAGTCTTGATCGTAAAAGCTTCAAATTTGGCTCGCTTTTCTTGTCCTACTAAACAAAGACAACTCTTTACATGCCGGTCACAACTAGATATCAACTTGGTAATGGTAGCCACATGCCTTTCATTTTCAAGAAATTGGAAACACCACCCAAACGTCCTCGCAAACAACCTTGTGATAAGAATCTTGAATTTTCTCAAACACAAACGGCTAACGTTCGGCACAACCCACTTTATAGTTTTGAAAATTCATTTGGTACACCCTTTGAGACACCCAAGGATATGAGTGGTATAGTCACTATGGTGCACCCTGATGAAATTAAATTTCACTTAGAAGAACAAGCACGTGAAACCCAAAAGACTTTGGAGGCTATATACGCTATGGAGAGAGAAAATCAACAAGTTGAAACTGACAATTAGGCACGCTATGAAGGATATAAAGGAACTTTTCCTCGAAATCCTTTTGATAACAATGATGGTAATCACACACCTCCAAGGACTCCTAGAGCTGCCTCTGGTGCATGTCCTTCACCTAAACCATCTCATCATGATAGTGATGAAGAAGTAACTAGCGAAGACGTGATCAAATTTCAACAAGATGGCTTTGCCCAAAAACTAATGCTCAGAGCTTTAGAGGAAAATGGAGACCAATACTTCTGATACATGGAAGCTAGGGGATGGAAACTCCCTCAAGGTTTTAATGTTGAACATATTATTCCAAAATGAGAGCCCACTGAGGCTAAAATCTTAAGGGAAGAAATACAGGAACTAAGGAAACAATTTTCACAACTGCAAACTTCAAATGAGCCACCTAAGACATCATTTGTTGAATCAATTTGTGCTCTTCCATTTGATAGGAGTCTATACATGCTGCCATTTCCTAAGGATATAGAGGTTCCTAAGTATGACAAATATGATGGAAATGGTGACCCTCATGACCATGTGAGACATTTCTATGCTATTAGCATGGACTTTATGCATGAAGACACCTTTCTTATGCATTTTTTTCCTAGAAGTCTAACAGGACAAGCTATGGAATGGTTCACAAAATTAAGTCCTTCTCTTAAAAAATTTGATGAACTTGTGCAAAGCTTCATCTAGCAATATTCATACAACATTCAACATCCTGTGACTGTGCTAGACTTATGCAACATCAAACAAAAACTAGGAGAATCTTTTGCAATATACCTTCAACGATGGAGATCTTTATACTCTCGGTATCCTTCGCAAGTGCTTGAGGCTGAAAAATTTGACATTTTTGTCAATACGCTTGTACCCAAATTATACTTTGATCTAAGAAAATAGTTATTCACATCCTTCAATGCCATGGTAGAAAGTGCATATCACATTGAGGATGTTGCTATCAAAAGAGGTGACATTGCCATAAACAAGGATAGAGTTAACAATGGAAATAGTAAAGACAAAGGTAAACCTTGGAACAAAAACAAGTATGTTGTCAATGACGGAGTAGTGGACACTCCTAAGACTAAGGAACCTACATTTAACCTTTCCAATGTCATCTATGCAGCAAAGCAACAAGAAGATTCAAAACCACAACCCTTTGACAAAGGCTCTAAATTTGCAAAGAAGTGATGTGTTTACACAACTATGGTCGAACCTTATGAAGTGGTTTTAAAAACCTTAATTGCAAAAAAATTGGTTACCTTACCAGACAACTCATGTCCTTATGATCCACCTGTTAGACCTCCATGGTGGAGAGAAGATCATACTTGCAACTATCACCGAAGTAAAGGACATAATACAGAGAATTGCTTCAAACTCAAAGATGTAATTCAAGACCTCATCGAAGCTGGCAAAGTTGTTACAGATGGCCTTGTTAAGAATACTAATCATAAGGCTTTCCAAAAAACATTACCTGAATACAAAAATGGTGAGACCTCAAGGGTAGCTACCAAAAAGAATCATGACACCAAAATCAGTTATGCTTACGCTAACACTGATAATGTTATAGGCATGCTTGAGCTCGTTGAATACATATGTATGGCAAGCTCCAACAATGACAACTGGCCAAATTATGACACTGAAGATGAATGACCAAGAGTGGTCTTAAGGACACGATCCACTCCTCAAGATTATATTGATACTAGACCCAAGGTGGTACTCCGAGTGGCTGAGTCCTCATCTTCTCAGGGTGAACCACTTAACGCTATCACTAGGGGGCAATCTAAGGTTGTCCTAAAAGTTGCTAATGATCCTAAAAATGCTTCATCATCTAAGCAACCAATTACTTCCAAGATCTCCAACTATGATCTTGTTAGCCAACTGCAATGCACACAAGCACAAATCTCCATTTTTGAATTGCTAGAGTTATCTCCTTTGCACAGGGATATCCTTGAGAAAGCTTTATGTTCTGCCAATGTTCCCACAGATATTGATGCGGAACAATTCCAAGCTATGGTTAACCACATCTCCTCACCTCACTATCTCACCTTTTCTGAAGAAGATGAACGAGCTCTCAGTCATCCCCATAACCTTGCTCTTCATGTCGAAGTTCAAATCTTTCGTACCCGCGTTCGCCGAGTCCTGATAGACAATGGTGGAGGGTTAAATATCATTTCGGTCAATGTAATCCAATAGTTGGGCATGTCTAAATTTTCCATCGATCCTAAGTGCAAGATCACTATAAAGGCCTATGATGAGGTCGAAAGGCCTTCCAAAGGTCTAATTGTACTTCCAATCAAAGTTGGTCTAGTTGAGAAGAATGTCATTTTCCAAGTCTTAGACATACCACTTGCATACAACTTGTTGTTGGGACGGCCATGGATTCACGATATGCAAGCAGTACCCTCTACATATCATCAGTGCATTAAGTTTCATTTTAATGGTACTGAAGTAGTTGTCCTTGGTGACAACTCCATGTCTATCAACACATTATCTGCTGTTGAAACGCTAGTCCCACACAATCGCTCTTCTCATGAGCTAGCACCATCTTTCAAAGAATGTGAACAAAAAATGAAAATGATGAGCCTTGGTATGGGCAAGTACACTTTGGACTCTATTTCTGCCTTACCAATTTCCCCTCGGTCCTATGGGAAACCAATTATTGTAAAGAAGTCTTTTGCTTCTGCTATGACACTTTTTGGCACTTTTGTGAAATCTTCCATACCACTAGAAGCAGAGAAGGAAGAACAGGCCATTAGGGACTGGATCTATAGAGAAGAGGAAGATGAGGAGGTTATAGTGACTACTCCTATTTCTCCTAAAAAATATGGAAAAGGCTATAAATTTCTGACAAAAATGGGCTACCAGGGCCACGGGTCCTTAACTGGTTGTAAGAATGCTCTAGTTGACCCTTTAAGTCACACTCAAGGTCATGATGCTCGAGACACCACTGGTCTAGGCTTTGGCCTAAACAGTAATATACCAACCTGTGATCAAAGATTGCTCATGTCTAGTGAATTGGAGGATGATGACTCTCCTGTAATTGCTACTACTGCACAAGAAGAAGACTTTGTTCCTCTCACTTCCCTCCTTTGGGGAGAAGAAATAGTGACTACTAACAATGAAGAAGCTTCTACTTCCCAACAATAGGAACAAGAAAGGTCTACTTTTGAAGACATAAATAGAGGATGAATTAGGCAGAATATTGCTCATCTCATAGCTAGGGGTCAAAGTACAGATTCTCATGAGTATGAGTGGGAAAGCCTCTTTGATGCATCTTGCGAGCTAGGGGTGGATGTCATTCATGCCTATGAAACCCAACTCGATGTAGTCGAATGGTCTAGTATGAGGTCGGATGAGTTTGACTCACAACATGTCTCAATGGATCACGCTAGTTCCTCCAGGACTATTCCTGAGCTAGACTCCTTTGTGACATTTTCTATAGGCTTAACTTCACAGGTCACTAGAGATGACTCCTTCCATGTCAATCACGTTGAAACTTCTCCCTCACTCTCACTAATTCACCCAGATCTCATAGATTGGTCTATCCAAAATCAAAGACCTGAAATACGGTCTTTCCAAAATGACTATGAGATCGCTTGTTATCTAAACGAAATTGAACTTGTCATTTCTTCCACCACCGAACTTACGGTTAACATGATGGAATCAAATATCAAGTACCTCAGTCAAAAAATTAAAAGGAAAAATAAGTGATCAGATGGCAAAAACCACATTGTGGTGGTGTCTAATCCTCAAAAAAGTAAAAATAAAGGCATATCTAATGGTGAAAACCTCTTTGAGGCACCTACGGATAAGGTACTTGGTAGTCTACCAAGCTATTTCCAAGATAGATCTTCGGTTCTCGTTGAACCTACATAGCCTATCAACTTGGGAACAAAAGAATGTCCTCAGATTATCCATGTAGCTCAATCTTTGTTAGACAAAGAAAAGACACAGTTTGCTCAATTCTTTGAAGACAAGAAGGTCAACTTCGCATGGACATACTCTAATATGCCAGGGCTTGATATAGATCTCATCATGCATCACTTATCAATCTCACCAGATGTCAAGCCTGTCAAACAGATGTTGAGAAAAATGCATCCACATATGGCCCTACTAGTCAAGACAAAGTTAGAAAAACTATTGAATGCAAACTTCATTAGGGCCATTGATTATGCCGAGTGGATTTCCAACATTGTACTTGTCTCCAAGCATGACAAATCCATATGAGTTTGTACTAATTTTAGAGATCTCAATAAAGCGTGCCCCAAGGATGACTTTCCACTACCAAACATCGATATGATAGTGGACATGACTGCGGGTTATGAGATGTAATTGCTCATGGATGGATTTTTTGGATATAACCAAATAAAGATAGCTCCAGCAGACCAAGAAAAGATAGCTTTTACATGTGCATGGGGTACCTTTTTCTAAAATGTCAAGCCTTTTGGGCTCAAAAATGTAGGCGCTACATATCAAAGAGCAATGACAACCATCTTTCATGATATGATGCATAAAAACATGGAAGACTATGTTGATGACACATTGGCAAAATCAAGGAAATGAGACACACATCTAAAAGACCTTAGTTTAATATTGGACCATATGGAACAATTCCTACTTAGGCTGAATCCAAAAAAATGCGCCTTTGGTGTCACTTCTAGAAAATTTCTAGGTTATATCATTTCAGCAAAAGGCATTGAGGTTGACCCTGAAAAGGTCCAAGCTATCATGGATATGCCTCCACCAAAGACTATCAGTCAGCTTAGAGGTCTGCAAGGATGGCTACAATCCATAAGAAGATTTATCTCTCAATTAGCTAATAAGGCTCAACCTTTCAATAAAAATATACATAGAGGATCTACCCATATTTGGAATAGTGACTGTCAACAAAGTTTAGATCAAATCAAAGGCTACTTGGCAAAACCTCCAATTTTGATGCCACCCATTTTGGGAAAACCTTTGATCTTGTACATTTTAGCGACGGATTCTTCTCTGGGAGCACTCTTAGCCCAAAGTGATGAGATGGGTAAAGAAAGAGGCATATACTATATCATTCAAACTTTGGTGGCTTATGAACTAAACTATACGAGTATAAAGAAGGCATGCCTTGTAGTTTTTGCCTCCCAAAAACTCTGGCATTATATGTTGACCCATACAGTTCACTTGATTGCCAAGATAGACCCTTTGAAATATTTATTAAGTAAAGCTACACTTACTAGTCACCTTGCTAAATGGATGATGATTCTTTCCAAATTTGACATTCAGTATGTTGAACGTAAGGCAATCAAAGGACAGGCCATAGCTGACCAGTTGGCTGACTTCCCACTTGAAGATGTAGCACCTATGCAAATTGAGTTTCCATATACCTCGATCATGTACATTACTAACATAACATGGAAGATGTTTTTTGATGGATTCCACACATAGAATGGAGTTGGAGTAGGGATTTTGTTTGTTTCCCCTCATGGTTATACAATTCCGAAGTCCTACAAACTATTGTTCCCATGTACAAACAATATTGTAGAGTATGAAGCATTAACAAATGGGATCAAAATGGCCCTTGAATGGTGAATAAATGAGCTACACATTTATGGGGATTCTCAACTGGTTGTGAACCAAGTGAATAATGAATATCAAACAAAGGATGACAAGTTGATCTCTTATAAAAAGTTGATTGATGCTCTAAGGAATTATTTTACCTTTGTAACATTCCAACAGATTCCTAGAGCAGAAAACAAGGTTGATGATGCTATGGCCACCTTAGCATCTATCCTCCAATTGCAAGAACATGAATCATGATTTGAGTTCCTGGTGGAAGAATTGTGTCATCCAGCCTATGATTCCTCAGATAACCAGGTGATCTGCACTATTGTGGGTCATGATTCCTCTCACTATGTGGCTATTTTCTCCTACCTGTGTGATCAGATTATTCTCGAAACCCTCACGTGCAACCAAAAATGCCAACTCCTTCGTAATGCCTCACACTACACTTTGGTCTCTGGTGACTTGTATAGGAAGGGTCTAGATGGAACGTTGCTTAGGTGTTTAGAGCTAGAAGAGTCCGAGAAGGCACTTGCCGAAGTCCACGATGGCATTTGTGGGGCACATTCTAATGACCTTGCACTTGCTCAAAAACTACTTAGGACGGGTTATTACTGGCCCACCATGCAAGCTGATGCTATGCGCTATGCAAAGTCCTGTCAGAAATGTCAGCTCCATGGAAACTTGATACATGCTCCCGAGAAAGAGTTAATCCCTTCTATGACATATTGGCCATTTCAGCAATGGGCCTTTGACTTGGTAGGATAGATTCATCCAAGCTCATCTAGCGGTCATAAATTCATCATCACAGCAATGGATTATTTCACTAAATGGGTTGAAGTTGTACCATTATCTACTGCTATAGGCAAACATGTTGCCCTATTTATACTGAATCACATCATTTGCCGATATGGTATCCCATCCTCTATTATTATGGATAATGGAGGGTAGTTCAAGAATAAGGATTTAAAATAGCTATGCAAAATTTTTTGAATTAAGCAACACTGGTCCTCTATTTACTATCCCCAAGGGAATGGCCAAGCTAAGGCCTCTAATAAAACACTACTGAAAATCCTACACCGCATAGTTCACAAGTCTGGGAAAGATTGGCACTTGCAAATAAATCTGGCACTTTGGGCCTATAGAACCTTGATTCATACTCCTACAAGGGCTACACCCTTTTCTCTAGTCTATGGCTCTGAGGCTATTCTCCCATTAGAAGTCAAGATACCTTCCTTGCGCGTCTCCTTACATGGGTTAATAACCGATGAAGATCATAGAGCTATGCGAGTACAAGAACTAGAAGCTCTGGATGAACGTCGCAAGGATACTTTTGATCACATGAGAGCTTATCAAAAGTGCATGTCTACACAATATAACAAGAAGGTTCACCCCCGTGAGTTCCAGGTTGGTGAACTCGTGCTTAGAGAGAATCCAAAAAATTAGCAACATTGAGAGCAGAAAGGGAAATTTGAACCTAACCGGTTGGGTCCTTACATTATCACAATAGCATTTGGGTTTGGTGCTTACCAGTTGTCTACTTCAGAGGGTGAAGAGCTTACAGATCTTATCAACATCCTACACTTGAAGAAGTTCTATACTTAGAGGCTTGCTACTCAGCTATCTTGTATATATCTATGATCCTGAAAAAATCCTAAAAATCAGAAAATGTCTTGAAAAAAGATCATCTTAGTGAAAACCTAGCAATAAGCACTTTGATGTATCACCAAAAAAATCAAAAAATACAAAAAAAAAAAACAATGAAAAAAGTCTTGAGAAAATCTGTCAAGTGGTGAAAATCTGGAAATAGGTGCTACTTGAAATCCTCGCACCTATGTCTATCAGTCTCAATCATCCACTTCGCTACACATTTCCTGGCTTGGAATTGTTTCTTGTCCTCATCTCGAGGGCATAGATACTTAGCCTATTGAGGTATTCTTGTACATTAGGGTTTCTTTGACAACTCACAAAATAGTTTTTCTCAACACTACCCCCACCCACTTTGACATCAAGTGTTTTTCAACACTTTACAGATAGTTTACCTATGGTCTTCGATGTCACAATATTTCTCACTATCAGAATCAAGTCTTGAAGAAATGGCCAACTAACTTGCACACACACACTTTAACACCTAAACAACTGAGCTATGCTGATCTTTATCTACTTTGTGTGTTGTCTATGATGATTTCTTTGCCTTGTGTTCCCTCCCTAATAGTCTTTCGGGGATGTCATTGACTAGAAGACTGGGGGCATGGGACATATTTTCTTGATTTCTTCTTGTGGGTATACTTTTTTTTGCCTATAGTGTTGTAAGCATTTATGCTGGTCCTATTCAACACATTGACTTACAAATGTATCATCTTTGACTATTTTGCAAGACCGCACTCAGGGTTTATCCTGGCACTTATGCCTTGATACAGGTGTAATCTTGCTGAATTAAACTTAGGGAATCTAATCATGTAGTTATCTTGACTTACATGTCTCTGATGCTTAGATTAGATTTCCACATACCTATCTAGTATTGATCATATTCATATCCTCATAGTTATACTAGTGATGGTTGTATGATCTCATGATGTCCCTAATAAACGCTCAATGATGAAAGTAAGAGTCTAAATGTTATGAGTTTCTTGCTGGTAAACCACTTTGCATAGTAGCTTGCATTTTAGGTTCATGTCATTTTTTTCTAGTTGCACATTCCTACATGTGGGAAGAGCTCTCTCTCTTCATCTTTTTCATGGACATATTAGCTAGCTGCTTTTATCTTTCGCTTCTGCATGTCTTTTCAAGTGTCACATTTTCACAAAAACATTTAAGTCTATACCATCCATATGAGAGATCAAAATCAATATACATAAGAATATACACATACATGAGCTGAAAACAAAAACTAAAACATCACATAAAAGCTGAAACATAGATTTTTGAGACAAGTACACAAGAATATCGATAAACCTAGTATCTCACATATATATCAAATGTGTCATGGTACATATACAAATGTGAGATCCAAAATCTAGATATATGTCTAAAAAATACATGAGGTACAAATCAAAACACAATGTCATGTCTGACTGCCATCCTCTGTGGCTAGTGCTGGCCCTGGTGGAGGAGCCTGTCTCCTATCTAGTGCCTACACTGCACCCTCTGATCTGCCCGCTCGCTCTAAATAATCAGGAAGACCCTATCCTAGTGCTACCACACTCCTATAGGCAGCATAATAGTATGCATCTTGTGCACCATGATGTGCTGCCTCTCACCTCACAATATCCTACTCTCGGTGCAGCTCATCTGCTCGTGCCCGCTCATCCATCAGCTGTTGATCTCATACTACAATAGTCACCCGAGCTACCTGCAGTTCTGCCTCCAAGGCACGGATCCTTGCACCCTGCTCCTCTCCTCCTACTGGCTGCTCTACAGGTGCCTCTAGCCTCACCGCTTGCCATCTCCTCAGGGGCACCTCCTCCTCTCCACCATCATCACCATCAAAATCTGATAACTCCTCCCCCTCCTACATTGCTTGCGCTCGCATCCTCCTCTGCCATGCTTGAGAACTCTCCCCCTCCATCTGCCTACCACCTCCCCCTCTCCCTATCCCTCTGCCTCTTCCTCCTCTGCCACCACCTCCACCTCCCACTCCTATAGGTGCTGCATCTGGATGTGTGAACTAGGGGAATGGGTGTCTCTGCATCTCATAAAGATACCCCAGATCAGCCCATGCATCTGCCACATCTGGGCAATAATCCTAGGAAGTCACCACTAGTGCTGCGACATCTCGAACTACTATCTGATAGTCTAGCATCGATAGCCATCCCAATCCCTCATCTATGCACATCCAAGCATAGGTAGTGGTCTCCACTGACACCACCTATCGCTCTGCAAACTGTCGCCATACACAATTGATCACAAACCACTCCACAATGTCTGCGCTCCGACCCACCAGCGGTCTGCTATACTGCATGTAGTTTAACTCCCATGAATCTGACCACCACTGACACTCCCAGTACGGTCGCCATGTGAATTTTGTCAGCTCATCAAATAGGTGTCAATAATAGGTCACATCTCTACTATGCCTCTATGGGATGAAACCTCTATAGAAAAAAATATACGGTTGGCTGCACTCTCGTGGCTACACCCGTGGTCGGATCACAGCGATGTGCTCCCAAGCCCAGATCTGTGCTAGCACTGCTCCGCATGCCCATGACCCACCCTCATGGTATACTATCTGATGAAGCTCGTGGTACATCTTTGCTAGTATAGCAGGCCCCCATGCCATCCTACGTGGTCGGGAGATCAGATCATATACCAGTCGACCCCATCCTAGTGGAAAGCCCTTCTGGCCTTGGTCTGTCACCAGGGCCTGGGCTACCAAAGAGCATAACAAGCTGGGAAAAGGATAATCATATCTATACTCAGTTATCAATCTCTCCTAACTCAGGTGATAGTCTAGAATGGTCACATTCTAGAAAAGCTCCTACACTCGCGCTAGCCCCTCTGTCGAGGTCGTATCATAGTACACCTGTGCCATCACCAAAACTTAACATCAGTACACCTGGCATCTAGCATTGAAATGGCTAAATCAACAAACTACTAACCATGTAACTTACTAGCTCGCTATGGCATGGCACTCGTAGAATGCGATATATGTCCTCCAAGGTAATCGATGCCTTGTCAGTCGGTAAGTGAAAGGTGTTATGCTCGCTATGCCACCTCTCTGCCAATGTAGATAGCAAACCGTGGTTTGCCCAAATATGGGGCATCCATACAACCCAACGCAAGCCCATAGCCACTAGTGTAGTCTACTCCTCATCGCTCAAATGCTCCACAACACACAAACCAACCACCCTGGGAGCTCTAATCTGTAATGCCAGGAATACCTCCTATCCAGGTAAAACAAACAATCATCAGTAATAGTCACATGACGAAAAAAGCATTAAGAAAAACAACAAAACTATCTATGCAACACTTTTTACATAGAGAGTGCGACTTTTTTTTGAAACAGTGTCGCGTGACAATTTTTACATAGGAGTGCAACATTTTTATGTCATGCGACATTTTGCACCGCATCATGCGACACTTGGGTATCATCGGGGTAACATATTTTTCTGAACGGTGTGACACTTTTTTGAAAAAAAAGTGTCACATGACAGTTTTTCTGAGCCTGTGCAATACTTTAAAAGTATCGCGCGAATATTTTTTAAAAAACTTAAAAACATGTGAAAAATCTCACAAAAAGCTTGAAAAAGTGACAAAAAGGTAGTTACTTACCGGCGCCCCATATCGCTCTGGCCGGTTGTGCAATCGGTTGCGCTTGAAATGGTGTCAATGAAGAGGAATGTTTTCCTAAGCCATGATCCTATGTAGACCATACAAAATCTCTCAAATCACAAAAAGACAAATGAATAGTAAAAATGACACTTGGACCCCTTTTATATCCTCCAACCTCATTTTGACCTAATTTTCAAACTGCTTGGAATTGCGCAAAAATTGCACCCCTAGCTAATTTCAACGTCTTGGATCCATTTTTAGGACTGAAATCAAAATTCAAGTTCATTTTGATGGTCAAAATCACATTTTAAAATTTTACCTTCTTCTAAGCAGTTAGCTGACCATTTGAGGTTTAATCTTTGAATCATCGTTGGGGCATCTTCACTTTTTCATGACTTCATCATTTCTATGCTTCATATCTACTTCTATTCACCTTTTCACATCTAAACCCTCTTTCTACTCAATTTGACCTAATTTTTATGATTTATCTTTCGCGATCAACTTTGGTCAAACTGGGGCATTTTATCAGTTTCTTATAGTCATTCTTGGGTTCTAATCATTTATCTATCATATCAGACATTGCTATATCTCAATTTTCTCATATCTAGCTACTTTCTGCTTCCTCTTACCTCATTTCAATTTTGATCCTGAGGGGGCAAAAATACTCTATTGCTGATTGTTACAGCTATCTATTTCTTAGGAGCATTTGGTTGACCTTATCACTTGCTCTCAATCTATTCACTTTGCTAGATGTTAGAATTCTTTTTGGATCCTAACATCATCTTCCTAATGTTCAGTACTACTGCTATCAGGTTGTGCATGCAGGACTTGCTATCTATTTTTGCATTTCATTCTTTGGAATCAGATATCTATATCTATCATCGCCTACTTGACTTTGATTTTCTTTGACATAATGTGTTCCCAGATTGATCACGCATTAGTCAAAGAGGGGCAAATGTAATCACCTAAAAATGGTCATCTAGACTATTAGCCCCCTTCTCATCATTTTGGCTAAATTAATTTAATCATTTACCTAGACCAAATTGCTAATAATCAATTTATTTGATTATAACCTATAGTTTGACTATGCTATCCTAAGTTCATTATTTGATTAAAAGAACATGTCCCCTTTTAATTAAATAAAACACCCCATTCTTCTAACCTACATAAAGTGCACACATAAAGTCCTTTTTTTATTTTACAATTAAAAAAGAAAAGGCTTGTGAGACTTTTGTCTTATGTGACAAGTCAACTTATATTCTATTGGTTGACTTGTGTGCACATAGATCACTCCTCTTTTCGAATTCCACCATTGATCATCCTTCATCTTCATCTTGATCTCTACCGTCCATATGACTTTAAAAGGGAGAGAGCTTTCCCCCTCAAAGGATCCATCCATCTTTTGAATATTGTTATGCTGCAGGTTTTCTAACAGGTTTCTTTAAAGCTTTGTGGAGAACTTCTCACTCCTTGTCTACATTCTCTCATTCCATCATATTAGCATAGGATCATATGGCATTCTTAGCATAGTTTCATGTTAGTTTAGCTTTCATTCTTGCAATAATCTCACATAGTTTAATATTTGGTTTTGTAATACTCTCATTCATGCTTAGAATAGTTGCACTTTGTATATTCATTCTAGTGTAGTCTTCATATTCGCATTTGTATCCTTGAGGGATTCATTGTAGACACTTGCATTCTTGCTCTTGTCTCAAAGAACCTCCCATTGCATGGTTTACTAGCAAGAAGCTTATCTCTAAGGCTCAGCTAAGAGCTTTCAAACTTGAAACAATACCTTCTTGCACTTCGTGGATAGGGAGCTCTAAGCCGGCATCCAAGCATTCCAACTCATGGAATCGTTTGGATAGAATGGTTTAGAGCATGACACATTTCTAGTCTACATTTTTGGCACCCATCGTGGGGCTGGACTGTATGTTTCACCCTGCATTTTCCTATTTTTTCTTGCATTTCCCTTACTGTTCTACATATTTTTCTTTTTTTACAGTTGTAATTTTGGGCGACATTTTTCTAATATCGTTGATTATTACAGCTATCTATTTCTTAGGAGCATTTGGTTGACCTTATCACTTGCTCTTGATCTATTCACTTTTCTAGATGTTATAATTCTTTTTGGATCCTAACATCATCTTCCTAATGTTCAGTACTACCGCTATCAGGCTGTGCATTCAGGAATTGCTATCTATTTCTGCATTTCATTCTTTGAAATCAAATATCTATATCTATCATCACCTACTTGACTTTGATTTTCTTTGACATAATGTGTTCCTAGATCGATCAGACATTAGTCAAAGAAGGGAAAATGTAATCACCTAAAAATGGTCATCTAGACTATTAGCCCCCTTCTCAGCATTTTGGCTAAATTAATTTAATCATTTACCTAGACCAAATTGCTAATAATCAATTTATTTGATTATAACCTATAGTTTGACTATGCTATCCTAAGTTCATTATTTGATTAAAAGAACATGTCCCCTTTTAATTAAATAAAACACCCTATTCTTCTAACCCACTTAAAGTGCACACATAAAGTCCTTTTTTTATTTTACAATCAAAAGAAAAGGCTTGTGAGACTTTTGTCTTATGTGACAAGTCAACTTATATTCTATTGGTTGACTTGTGTGTGCACATGGATCACTCCTCTTTTCAAATTCCACCGTTGATTATCCTTCATCTTCATCTTGATCTCTATTGTCCGTACGACTTTAAAAGGGAGAGAGCTTTCCCCCTCAAAGGATCCATCCATCTTTTGAATATTGTTATGCTGCAGGTTTTCTAACAGGTTTCTTAGAAGCTTTGTGGAGAACTTCTCACTCCTTGTCTACATTCTCTCATTCAATCATATTAGCATAGGATCATATGGCATTCTTAGCATAGTTGCATGTTAGTTTAGCTTTCATTCTTGCAATAATCTCACATAGTTTAATATTTGGTTTTGTAATACTCTCATTCATGCTTAGAATGGTTGCACTTTGCATATTCATTCTAGTGTAGTCTTCATATTCGCATTTGTATCCTTGAGGGATTCATTGTAGACACTTACATTCTTGCTCTTGTCTCAAAGAACCTCTCGTTGCATGGTTTCCTACCAAGAATATTATCTCTAAGGCTTATCTGAGAGCTTTCAAACTTGAAACAATACCTTCTTGTACTTCGTGGATAGGGAGCTCTAAGCCGGCATCCAAGCATTCCAACTCATGGAATCGTTTGGATAGAATGGTTTAGAGCGTGACACATTTCTAGTGTACATTTTTGACACCCACTATGGGGCTGGAATATATGTTTCACCCTGCATTTTCTTATTTTTTCTTGCATTTCCCTTACTGCTCTGAATTTTTTTCTTTTTTTACAGTCGCAGTTTTGGGCGACATTTTTCCAGTATCGCTGATTGTTACAGCTATCTATTTCTTAGGAGCATTTGGTTGACCTTATCACTTGCTCTTGATCTATTCACTTTGCTAGATGTTAGAATTCTTTTCAGATCCTAACATCATCTTCCTAATGTTCAGTACTACTGCTATCAGGTTGTGCATTCAGGACTTGCTATCTATTTCTGCATTTCATTTTTTGGAATCAGATATCTATATCTATCATCGCCTACTTGACTTCGATTTTCTTTGACATAATGTGTTCCTAGATCAATCACGCATTAGTCAAAGAGGGGCAAATGTAATCACCTAAAAATGGTCATCTAGACTATTAGCCCCCTTCTCAGCATTTTGGCTAAATTAATTTAATCATTTACCTAGACCAAATTGCTAATAATCAATTTATTTGATTATAACCTATAGTTTGACTATGCTATCCTAAGTTCATTATTTGATTAAAAGAACATGTCCCCTTTTAATTAAATAAAACACCCCATTCTTCTAACCCACTTAAAGTGCACACATAAAGTCCTTTTTTTATTTTACAATTAAAAGAAAAGGCTTGTGAGACTTTTGTCTTATGTGACAAGTCGACTTATATTCTATTGGTTGACTTGTGTGTGCACATGGATCACTCCTCTTTTTGAATTCTACCGTTGATTATCCTTCATCTTCATCTTGATCTCTACCATCTGTATGACTTTAAAAGGGAGAGAGCTTTCCGCCTCAAAGGATCCATCCATCTTTTGAATATTGTTATGCTGCAGGTTTTCTAATAGGTTTCTTGGAAGCTTTGTGGATAACTTCTCACTCCTTGTCTACATTCTCTCATTCCATCATATTAGCATAGGATCATATGGCATTCTTAGCATAGTTTCATGTTAGTTTAGCTTTCATTCTTGCAATAATCTCACATAGTTTAATATTTGGTTTTGTAATACTCTCATTCATACTTAGAATAGTTGCACTTTGCATATTCATTCTAGTGTAGTCTTCATATTCACATTTGTATCCTTGAGGGATTCATTGTAGACACTTGCATTCTTGCTCTTGTCTCAAAGAACCTCCCGTTGCATGGTTTACTAGCAAGAAGCTTATCTCTAAGGCTCAACTGAGAGCTTTCAAACTTGAAACATTACCTTCTTGCACTCTGTGGATAGGGAGCTCTAAGCCAGCATCCAAGTATTCCAACTCATGGACTCGTTTGGATAGAATGGTTTAGAGCATGACACATTTCTAGTGTACACATTCAATTCAGTCATTTCTTCTTTGCAACAAAGAGATTTCATGTTCAAATGTTTTTATTTATGAATCTTCAACAAAACTATTTACAACAGTAGTGGTCCTTATTTGCTGATCTAAAATTAAACATTATGTATGAAATTGATTTTTTCTTTGCATCTCATCTTGCTGAAAAATATTTATAGAGAAGTGACTCTAGGTTAAGCCATATTTTATGTTATTCTCAATCTATATAGCTATCATGAATGCCTGATGCAAAGTCTTGGGTTCTTTATCTCTCAATAGATAGTTCATCTTCCTATCAAATGCACTGAGATAAACCACTAAAAACATTTGATCATCCAGTTTGTAACTTTCAGGAATTTCATTTAAAACCTTAGCAAATTTGATATTAAATTCAAGAACTAACTCACCATTCTCGACTTGGATATTAAAAAACTTATACAAATAATCAGAGATGCTTATTCTTTCCCTGAACTGCATCATGAAGGCTGACAGTAACTCATCCTAGGATGAAATTGAACATGCTGGTAAAAATGAAAACCAGTCCCTAGCATCATCTTCTAAAGTCTGAATAAACAACTTCATCTGAACATCTTCATGATCAATTTCATAGTCACCCATCAAGTCACTGAAAACTTGAACATGCTGACTAGCTAAAACATTATGGTTTCCATTGAATTTAGACAAACGCTTTCGAATATCATCAGGGATGACATTAGGGAAACCATAGATACCACCAAAACATAATGGTATGTATCTCTTGGTAGAAAAGGATCTACAATTTTGGTCAATGGACTGCATACTAGGTGAACAGAAATTTACCATCTCTTCCAAACTAATGACTTCACCAAATATCTTTCTAGATTTAAAACTTGTAGTAGATCTGAAAACTTTATCTACCAACTCAAATCTCCAAACATATTGCAAGATGTAAATACACTTTCTGAAACAATCCTTCATATAATATGCTGAGATACATAAAACACTTCTCCTACGTAGTGCTTAAAATCACTTGATAGACAAAACTTTCATAAAACTTACTTTCTTGAAAAAGAAATTCAAGAAAGAGGAGAATACCTTAAGAAAACTTCTTCAATGTTTTAAAGAACAACAAATTCAAATCATGCTTGATTTAGTAACCCTTGCACAACATCACCCTCTTCTTTCAACCACTACCAAGGGCTTGAGACAACTTCTTCAATCTGCATTCCAACTGTTGCAACTTTCACAATACCCTTTACTTCAAAAATTACACTGGTGCAGAGATATACTTTAGAGTCGCCACTCATTAAATGAGAAAAGATTTTCCTAGCTTGCATAAGACAACAAGCTGGTCTAGAATTTATAACAGGTATTTGAAAACTCACACACAACCTTGGAACATCACACCCTTAACAAAGTGAAAGAATGCATTCTTGACCGGGAAACATGAAACCTTGCATACAAAACTGAGTATGCAAATTTTTGGACTGAAATATATTACACCAGAGATCTTTGTCCTTTTATCAATGAATTTCATCATGACTCCCCAACAAAGTTGCCATCTTGTTGGTGTTTGAAAACACTAGAGGGTTTTCAATTATCCCCATGAGAATAAAACACATCTAGGGGCAGCTAACTCCCACTATCAACATATCATTTCAGACACAGGGCCAACTATAAGGCATAACCCTTCTTCTACTTCAGGCTCTGCAAAACCTAGGCGGGTGAACCTCATTAGATCTGACATATGAAATGAGTGTAATAAACATAATCAAGATCTATGAAAGCAGATGAAACCCCTAATATCTCCTAATGGCTTATGAAACAACACAGATTCTATAATAGCTAGGTGCAAACCTATATAATTCATAAACTGAGTGAGGGTTTAAACTTTTATGTCCACTTCAACATGAAGGGAAAAAGATTGATTTATATTGAGAAAAGACAACATGTCCAATGTGCAGCAAAAACTTAATGATCCTAAAAATGACCAGTGCCCTATCCATTAGGGCAATCTTATACTTCAGAATTACACATCCTTGAACATTAATCAACATATGGCATATGTTGAGACATTCATGTTCAGTCTGTTCACCTTATGAATTAGACAACAATATCCAATATAACCCCATATTTTTTCACATCCTTCTTAACGAATT
This sequence comes from Cupressus sempervirens, assembly GCA_028749045.1. NCBI lineage: Eukaryota > Viridiplantae > Streptophyta > Pinopsida > Cupressales > Cupressaceae > Cupressus > Cupressus sempervirens. The sequence goes on along the minus strand of CM053783.1, from coordinate 800,800,965 downwards.
TGCAACCTTGTCTGAATCCACAAGCAATTATATGACTCCTTGAGTCAAAGGCAAGAAAACCTCAAACATACAACCGGGAAATTGCAAATAGGTTCAAGCTCTTTGTTCTTGAACATATAAAATTACAAATTCAACAAGAAAGGAGACAGAATTATATTGAAATTCAAAACCTTCTACACATTGTATTTATCTCCTTGAAATAAATACATTAGGACTGCATAAAACAAGATACAAGATCACACTACTAAATTAGAACTATCTATAAAATCCATATGTTGTTCATACAAGATATGTTGGGTGTGTGGCTTTCACAACCTGAGCAGAGCTCCAAGAACTAGAAATTGAAAACCAACGAACAACCCTCACTCTAGCCCTGGGATCTCACTTAAATATTGTGAGATGCAACAAGCTTCAAGCATAGAGAACTGACATGTGTCGCTTACAAAAGATATCACAAGCTTATAATAGAAAAAGAAGAAGAATGATAAATAGAACATCACGCAAATCAAATATTCTCCTGTAGGCTCCTTTCTATTACAACTTTTTGCTGACTCGGCTCTACCACTGATTTGTTGTGTGTTCAACTACTAAGACTGCCCCATCAATGACAAAATCAAATCTGAAAAATATGCACCAACCTAGGACTATGGATTTTTTCAATATGACTACTAAATGAGAGTCATCTTTACTTCCCACTCTTTACTAATAATGCCAGGCTTCAGAAATAACAGAATCATTACTTAGCATGTAGTACAGAAGCCAAAAAACAATGTGGCTATTACAAAAAACAAAATAGGGATCCTTTGATCCCCAGCCATGTCTGCTTCCTTAACCAACTTCCTACTTAAATTTTCTAGCCACTAACACAAAAAGGGAGTATGCACACAAAAAATGAAAAAGACTATACCCAAGGGTATAAAATCTTCTTCACCCTCTTCCAAAACTATGCATAGGGTCTCAAATATTTCTACTACCCTGGCATCAAACTAAGATGTTTTGAATTTTTTTTTTAAAGATGATGTTACTGCTGAGTAGGTTGTTAGCTTACCAAGTTTTTTCCTTGTCCTTCTTAATACCTTGGTGACTTGACTATGACACCTAATTACTAGCTTTCCTCTATCAAAAAACCATACACAGGCATATGAAGCTAACCATTTTCCTTTTGCGAACCATCCTTTGAAAATAAATAAATCATTTTTCAAACTATCAGTGCCCCAAAACCAATTACTCTTAACAAGCAATCCTTCCGCTATCCACACCCTCAAACTTAGTGAAATATTTAGAATCATCCTTTGAATAAATCACCAAGACTGAAAAATGCAGAGACTATGGTATAAAACTTACCTAAAGCCTTTTCTTTTTATCTCTGTTACTCTGCACTTTATCCTTGAGCCAACTACTTGACACTCATGCCAAATTTATCTCAATCCTAGTAGTAATTGTTTATGTTTAGAGGTGACTCATGAATTTCTACTCACACAAGTTGAAATTGGGAAAATCTTACCTGTTATATTCTATTCTTCACTTTCACATGTGAAGGTTTTCAAATCTCATTAATATGCAAAATGACACCACCTTCCATAGTAAAATATGTGCCATCGATCCTGAAGATCTTACAAGTCAAAGCTATGAACATGATGACTTCAAAATTCACTAGACAAGCTAGTCCAAAATAACCCAATCATAACTAGCCATGTGTGCAATTCCTCTTTTATTTGGCACTTCTTACTTCTAAGAAATGCAAATGTGCAAGAGCTGTATATCTGAATAGAATCAATGACCTGAGTCTATCCCACGTGTCAGGCTTGTGCATTCCCACATTTCTTATCTTGCGAGCATCTTCATAAAGCACAAATGTGCCAGCCGTTAATTTGACTAAGATCAATGGTCGAGAAAGATCTGTGTAAGCTCATAAGGTAGGACTTGATATCACCGGGGACACGTGTCTTTATGACGCATTCTCGCTTTCCTTAATCTCCCTACATGTTGATAAAGAGGTCCAGCGCCCTTCGTCAATCTAAAGAAGATCAACGGTTGATGGAAAACTCTTCAATAACCATTGCACTATTCCTTTATCACAAAACACATGGCATTTCAAAATGGTGTGACTTGGTCAATTGTGATATGTGTTCACAACCTGTTTACTACATTATTAAAAACATATTGAGATTAAATAATGCAGGCAAACAATAGCCCTTGATGCTGGCTTAAATCGATGGTGATTTAAGATTTCAGTATTTGGAATCCCACTAAAATGATCCTGACCAATGAGAAATCACCTTTTAATGTACGTGCTTTGACAAACCTGACTGCTACATTCAAAACTTCTGTACCCATGACATCGTCACTTCCACGCTTGGTCCCACTATGCCACGCGTCGTAAAGTGGCATTCCTACAATGTTTATCTGTTGCGCATCTTGAAAATGTGGGTATGCTTCATCTGTCAATCTCTCATAGATCGACGATGTTCACAACTTATCCTCTTCACTCATGTGAATACCCCTTGTGTCTTCACAAGGGACAGATATCACTTATGCGCTTGCCTGCTTTGTTTAAAACATGCTCATCTTCATCTTGCGGGCAAGCGACATCCGTTGATCTACCCAAGATCAATGGTGAATCAACCTTTGAATTATTTTGAACCCACGTGATCAGACTGTGCTACATGCCCTCTTCCTACTTCTTTGCATTTTGTAACGGCCTCACATCTTTAAAATGCAAGAATGCAGGGTCCGTTGATCTGAACAAGATCAACGATCGTCGAGACTTGCATGGTAAGTTTGAAATGAAATTCTTTTAGATTTAAAACCACGTAAACCATGATTACCTTAAATTTAAAATAGATTTAACAAAACATTATTTCAGACTTGCCTAAGGTTTAAAAGGAATGCCCTGAGAAAGAATTTGAGAAGAGGCTAAAGGATTTCAAAAGATGTGGCAAATTTGCATAAAGTAATAGGTTCTTGACTGGATTCTGCATATTAATTGGGGTAAAAATTAGATTTAGGATTAGTTCAAAATAAGAATTTGTTAGATAACTTAGAATGAAAAATTGTCATCATGGAACATTTAGGCAAACTAAATGAAAGGTATCAGAAACATTGAACACCTTAAGGGCTTTAAAGGTACAACCGATTACACAAGCATTTATGGGGCTTGATTTATAATTATTTTGAAATGGGACTAAAAATGAAGCTTATAATTTTTTGTCCCAACACCTATGCCTTCAAATTTTTGGTCAACCCTCTATTGACCAAGTGCCATGTGTCAAAATTTGATTGGTCGACCTCTTGAATGCAGTGCCATGTCATCACTGGGTGGGCTCAGTGCCATGTGTCACACACTTGCATACCTACTTCGCTTAACCACCCTGCATCTTTGTTTTTCAAAATTGCCTAAACTGCTTGATCTACCACATAGCAACATCCTATGCATCCGCCTTGAACTGCTCTTTTAATACCACCTCATCACCAGCTAGGACCCATTGCCATGTGTCACAATCTCACAATTTTGCATTGTTTATTAGTCGAGCATTTTCTTTTTGTGAGCATGCACCCATCGTAGGATCAGGACACATGGCAGCATCTGGTCATTTGGTCTATTTTGGTGCCACCTCATTACACATGTATCTTCGTTCAAAAAATTTCTCAGTTTGCGCACCAGCTATCTATCTAAGCAAGTCCCTCCACATGTTAAGTGCCTTACAAAAGGCCACTATCTTTTAGATGGCTAACACTTTGAGAGGAATTATATAAATATATAAAAAGGCTTCCCCATAAGCAATGTGGGATTAATGCCTTCAGCTTGTTGTTCGCTCTGCTTCCATGCTACTTAATCAAAGGCTTCCTCCAGTGTTGAATGAGCTTCTCCCAACATTTTTCTTTTCTTGGATTTTCTCTTTATGGCATGATACAGCTCAATTGGCATGTAGTTCATGGGTACTTAGCAAAGTGCACTATTGTTTGGAATTGATGGTGACACTGATTGAAAACTAAGTTCACATCTTTGGCACCATTTCCAAGAAGTAATTATAAACAATCAGTCATTTATAAATAATATTTTATATGATGACTCAATACTTGAAGCATGAACTAATGAGTGAAATCATGGGAACCCTTTATGTTCACCAATTGTAACTTGAGCTTCTTCAATCCCTACATAATTCCATCAATCTGATGTAATTAGTCGAGCCCCCAAAGTGGGTCCAACTAAAAAAAAAATCATTTTTGAACAACTAATTCTGTAAATTGATCCATTAAACATCTTGAATTGACTAAAATCAATTTTGACCACTGAAACAATCATTTATGAGTCATTTTATCACTTTTTTGCAAACTGTCAACTTTATGCCAAAAGGTCTTTTGACTGGCCTTAAAAACTGACCAGAACACTTGATCAAGCTCTAAAAGCTAACACATTGATTCTCTATTCCACATACTTGTACCCAGTTGAATGTCATCCCATGATGAATTCTCAGTCAAAAGATATTTGTTGTCGAAGTTGACCTCTCAGAACTATCTACAGATAAACATGTCAAAAAACATTAAATCACGTTTAAAATTGGCTTTGAAAACTGGGCAAACTGACAAATGGAAAGATGAAAATTGGGGCATTGGTTCTCTATCATGAGGACATTAAACACTTCCAAAGCGGTAAATCATGAAACATTTCTGGGTGCGAGATATTTAGTTGCAAACATAGGCTCCTGTCACTGTTTGACACTTAGGTGAAAATGCAGATTTGGAATTTTGATAGTTTAACTTCATGGAACATGCAGACATACTGAATGGAAGGTGTTAGTGTGTTCACTAATATGTTAGCAAGAAACCACTAATCTATTTAAGAACCAAAGCATTAACCAACAAAATCAATATAAACTTTTAGATGAGACAAAGTGAGGTCCTCAAATGAGAATATGAGCCATGGATGGGCTCTCTCAATGAGGATGCTCGCTTGATTTGCGGAGGTGTCCTTTGATATGGATTTGGGATTTATGCGTAAGCTTCAAAAGTGGCTTCAATGGTGGAGATGGATTTGGGATTTTTGGTGTGGATATGTGAAAATGGTATGAACTTGGCTTCTCAAATGGAATTATAACTTTAGCTTAAGGATTGTGATTAGAATGGCTTGGGAGGGGATCCAATTTATAGGCCAAGGGCTTGAGGGATGGAGGGTTAAGATGCAAGGAGAGATGAAAGCTTTAGGGAGGGCTAGGATGTTTTCAAAGGGGAGCACATGGATTGTGCTTTTTTAGCACCAATCAAGGAGTGAAACATGTCATAGGGTCATTAGGTGGAGGAAAGGGCAAGGATGAATCAACAAAGGAGGCTCAAGGTCTTAAATGGCCCTCATAATGGCTTGTAAGAGATTTTAAGAGCATGTAAGAGCATTGAAGGCTTTGTGGTTGGGATAAAGTTTTATGGTTGGGATATTTTGAGGGAGGAGACTTTGGTTTGGCATAGGAAAGTCTTAAGCTCACTTAGGGAATGTGACAAGGTTAGGGGGGGATTAGGCTAGGGTTAGGATTAGATTAAGGATGTTAGAGGGATGCAAGTGGATGACATTCATGAGGGTGGATGAGTTAGTGGCTAAGCTAGGTTAGTATGGGTGGATGGGGTGGATTTGGGCCATATGGAGGATAAGGGATAAGTTAGGGGCTATTAGATTTGAGGGATTTATTTATCAAATAGGTTTATCCAATAAAAGGGGATTTGGAAATAGATAGGAGAAATAGGATTAATTGACAAATAATAGGTTATTTGATTTATCGAATTAGGACTATAGATGATTAAATAAGATTAGTCAGCTAGGGGATGGCAAAGGATTAATTAAATAGGAATTTAATCAGTGATGCTTTTAGAGATAGCTAAATAGGATTACCAAAGTGGTGTAATCAGATTTAGATATGGAGGGGGGATAATGGAGATGAAGGGAATCCATTGAAGCTTTTTGAGAAGGGGGATACTTCAAAGAGAAGTACCACCATGTAGTTGAGCACTAGATTTGCTATAAGACTTTTGGTTAAATGCCAAGGTTACCAAGAACATCAAGGTCGTGTCACCAACTATCCAGAGGACTGACGAACTAACTCAAAAAAAGCACGCAAGGATTGCCCCAGCATCGCACATGAATCCCAGAGGAAGCAGCGTGGAACCGACACTGGGTAACCCACAAGCAGAAAAGAAAAACAAACAAAAGACCTGATCAAGACCTTGCACTCGAATTGCCCCATTTGTAGCACATGATGATATAAAAGATCATGGCAACCGTTAGGAGGGAACAACCCAAATCACTTGGAAGAGATACGTTAAGAATCATGCTTGAAATCTCGAAAAGAAAACAAATCAAAAGAAAATGCAAATCCATAAAAAGGTTAACCTTTTTCCAAAGAGATCGGTAGGATTGGATACTGACTAACCAAGATTAGACAAGAGAAAGGATGCATCCTACAAGGATCTTTCGGTAATATCAAGGACTAGGATGAGCTGGGCAAGCAGAACTCTTTAGGACAACATTTTGATGACAAGGGATCTCGTACAAGGATTTGCTAAAGCACTTAACCAAGAGAACTACAATTTGTGATCAAGCAAGAACTAACATGAAGAAATGAGATATATACAATGGGACCAAGATAAGGACCAATGTGAAAGGAATAGATAGCTGACAAATCAAAGGATGTACAAGGGATTACTAGACAAAAGCGCAGCATGGTAGGATAGTGGCAAGAAAGATAAAGATGAAGAGATAGCGGATGAAAGGTTTGGGATGAGAATATAGTGGATGAAAAGCTTGAGATGGGGAGGTAGAGGAAAAGCATGGGATAAGGAGATAGCAAGGATGAAAAGCTCAAAAGGAGAAGCTGGTTTGTGAAAAGCTTAAGATAGTGGGAGTAAAAAGCTTAGGATGAGGAGATAGTAGATGGAAGCTCAGGATGAGGGAATAGTGAATGGAAGCTCAGGAGGAGGGATAGTTGATGGAAGCTCAGGATGAGGAATAGCTAAGGGCTAGATACCAATGACAAGGGATATACCAGGTGATGGAAAGATGGAGGTAATGCTAGGAGATGCAAGGATAGATGAAGAAGGGAATAGTGGATAGAGGGATTTGGGTAGAGGAATGCAACAAGATAAGGATGGAAAGATGGATATGACACGATCTCCAAGGAATAGAGTGCCCCCAGTTATAATATGCTATTCAAGAGGATTTTTTATGATGGATGTGGTAGGATTGAATATTGGTCAACAAGAGGATGAGGGAGATAGATGGAAGCTAGGATGTGAAAGGTTAATGAGGTAGAGGATAAGGAGGATGGGTGGATGAGGATAAGGGAGGGATTGGATGGATGAAAGAATGGTAGATAAAGGATAGGTGGATACAAAATTTGATCGAAAATGGATGTCAAAGGGATGACCAAAAGCATGTATCTAGTGGTGGACTTTATTCCTATCAAGATCCAAAGGAGGATGGTGGGTGAAATGGATTGGTATGGTGGGATGAGATGGGTATGATGGGTGATGGAAAGTGCCCCCAAGTGTACAGAGCATTTGGATGGAGGGATTATGCATGATGCTTGTTTGCCAAGTTTTCACCATGGTACTTGTCCAAGGTGCCTAAATTGCCAAGTTTTCACCTTTGGATGATTTTTTTAAAAAAAATTTTTAAAATTTTTTTTTATTTTTTTGATGCATTTTTACTCATAGATGTTGGTAGGATGGATGGAAAAGGATTGGATTGAACAAGTGGAATGGTGGGTGGGAGTCTGATAGATAATGGATGAGAAGACATAAGATAGGTGGGTAAATGGATGACAAAAATGGAAAGATCATCATTGGCACACACCTTGAGAGGTGATAAGGTAGTGGGAAAGATGGTGGTGAATGAGGTTGAGGAGAAAATGGAGGAAGAGAAAGATAAGGACAAAAAGTAGAGTTGGAAGATGGAGGATGGGAAATTTAGGATAAGAAACATATGGACTAAGAGTGGATTCGGGGGATGAAGGATGCATATATGGGGATTTAGATAAAGGATGGATGGATGAGGCTTTTTGAGTAGCATGAATGGATGCCAATTGAGATTGTTCTTTGAGATGCATTTCTTTTATGAGCTTCTTGGGTATCCACATAAGTTTTGACATTTGTAGCTTGGGCCTTTGTGGCCTCTTGACTTTTTCTTTGATTTGGATCAAATGTATCTCTTCGTGAACACGTATTTTAGAAGAGGCATGTTGAGACTTGGATTTTTGTGGATTTTTGAATTTATGCTTTTTTATTTTGGCATCCAATATTCTTTTATTAGCCATGGGATGGGAACAAGAGCATGGATGAGATGGAGGGACAATGGATGGAGTGATAGAGTTTAAAGGTTGAAAAGTATTCAAGGGTGAGTGCCTTTGATGATCTAGCTAATGGATTTGAGGGGATGGAAGGATAGATTGGAACGTAGGATATAGATGGACATAATTGCCCAAAATGGATGGAGGGAATGAAGGATATGGGCCCAAAATAGATGGAAATGGGGAAGGTGTAGGTCCCAAGATAGATGGAGGGGATAAAGGATTCATATTAGGTATATAAGGACCCAAAATGGATGGAAAGGGTGAGGGATTTGGATAGGGGGTTTATGGACCCAAAATGGAGGGTTGGAGATGGGAGGACTTGGGACCATGTAGGGATAGAGGGGATACCAACATCTATAGATACATTTTTATTTCTTTCTTTAATATGATGTTCATTATTTGGAACATAAGATGTGAGTCCATTATTAGCTAAAGGAGTTGAAGCTCATATATGATAGTTAGTTCTGATTCGATGGATCTATCATCATATATTATGGGAGATGTATGATCATGGAGCAAAGGGGATGGAAGGAGAGGATCTTGATAGGGATGGATTGATGGAAATAGATCTTGAGATGGAGTAGGTGTGGTGGTGGAATTCAGATATGGAGGGGATGGTAAAAGTGGATCATGTAGGGGAATAAGTGGGATGGCCGGATCTTCTATTATGTCAAGGGATATTTCAACATGCTTTTGGAAAAGATCATGATAGGAGTGGATGGAAGTGGATGGTATGATAGGAGAATTATGGATGGTCTCTTTAAGTGAGGTAGATGGATGGGTAGGAGATTCTGCAATGGGGATGGTTTAATGGAGGATGGACTCATTAGGTTCATTATATGGAATTTGGGTAATGCTAGGAGGAGGAGTTGTGGATGGGATTTGGAGGGATTCGATGGATGGGAGGTAGGAGATGGAAGGGGTTTGATAAGTGGGGTGGATGCGATAGGGATGGTAGTGATAGGATGAGGTAGGAGGAGTGATAGGGGTGGGAGATGGAGTTGCTTTGGGCTTCCTTGTAAAATTCCTCGGAGGCAAGTGTGTTGGACTAGGAGGAGTAAGGGGATTGGGGTGATGCATTGTAGAACTAGGATTGGTTGGAGGATTTGGAAGAGATTGGGATGGTGGACTTGGACTAGTGATGTAGCTACTAGAATTGTTCTGAAATGGTGGAGGCTGGGAGATGTAGGTAGAGGAAGATGGAGAGATGACTTATGTATAAGAGGAATATGTGGGCATAATATAGGAAGGAGGTAAGAATGAGGATAATAATGGATTTCCCTTGTCAAAGGCATGGTAAGGAGTACTAGTGGGTATGTTTCGAGGAGGGATGGAGCAGTTTGGAGGAATGTTTGGATTTTGGAGGATGTTGGGAGTAATATCTCTAAGGCTTTTAATATATCCATCATAGTTGACAAGATCATCATCATCATTGGAATAGGATGGAGTGGGGGAGAGGAAAATGCGACCAAACTCATCATGATAGGGTTGGGATTTCATGTTTTGATGATGAGTTGGATAGGGATGGGGTCATGCATATGGATGAACACAGAAGCTCATGGTTGGATTTGGATTAAGCTCAAATTTTGGATTGGGTTTGCAAAGATTTCTTAGGGAAAATCAAAGCTACATGATAAACCTAAGAAGGATTGGTTCGGGATTTTAGGCTTTTCTAAGGATGGAAGACTTCGAGGGCATGCTGTCAAAAGTGAGGGTTTTGCTTTCCTATGCATTGGATTTGGCGGTGGCTATGTCAACTTGAGGATAGACTAATGATCCTATGGGCATGACATGAGATTGACCACTTGTGGATCCCAACCTTTAGCTCAAGGTGATGAGGGATACAAGTGAAAATGCTAGATTACCCTAGACAATGCTCTATCAGAGGGATAACCTTGGTGAGATTGGTTGATTGGGAGGATTGATTGGATAGCAAATTTTGGTATATTGAAAACAACTCTTTAAAGGCTTGGGTGATTTTGGATTGGGTTGCTAGTTGGCTGGGGGGGGTGATTTGGATTGACTTTGGATTTGGGATTATTCTAAAGCAAAGAACTAGATAGATTTGGTTGCAATGGGGGAGCTTGGATGATTTTATGATGATGCAATGATTACGCTAAGTATGCCTTGAGCTAAGAGATCTTTGCTTTTCTGGGATTTTGACCAAAGTTGGAAAACATTCATTCAAAAGCTATGAACAAACAAGCAGACAAAAGTTTGGAGCAAGCACGTCGAACACACCAACATCCTAGGAAGCTTTCTACAAGGATGAAATTTGGTTTAGCTAGGGAGTCCTCAATATACGCAAGGTACGTGAGGCCCAAATCCGTAGATGAAACCAAAAATATGTCACACAATCAAGAGGAGTGGTAACCCACTTCTCCTCTTTCACTTCTTAAGGGTATAAAGTTCCTTGAGGCTTAGCTCGAGTGACAGAATTTTGATCCCAAGAAAGGTGTCTTTGGATTCACCTCTCGATCTTTATACTCTGTCAGAATGCTAGAGTTGAGGTCATCCCAAGGGGTGATGAAATCCCCAAGCAAGCCTCCTAAAAAAGTGTAAAACAAGACCACATAAGTGATCTTGGGTTTAAAAGACACGCATTCATTCCAATTGATGATTTAGATTTTGTAAGCTATGATTGAAGACACTCATTTTTATGACATACAATGTTCATTCCAACTTGATAGCATTGTCAGCATAATGGAAATTGAGAGATCATCAACATAAGAAATGTGAGCATCATTGAAATGTGTCAAAATCATGCAAGGTTCACTGATTGTTTAAGCATTCAAGATTGAGTGAATTCATTTTAAAACCCAAAGTTGAAGTGTGAGGTATAGCAATGATTAATTGATCCTTTGCATTCAAGATTGTGTGTTTTTGTTTTAAGCATGCATTCTAATGAAAAGTGGATTTTAATCCATGGCATTCAAGAGTGATTTGAGCGAATTCATTCAATGAAAGAAGTGTTTAAACATGCAAGTTCATTCTAAGAAAAACTTGCAAAAAACATGATTAGGTTAGTAAGACGCTAAAACTTGCAATGCTACAAAAAAGCAATTTTATTAGTCACCCAAAATCTTCCAAAATGAAAGCTTAACTATGGAAAAAAAAATTTTAACTTTTTTTGTAATTTTTGACAAGTCAGTATGAAACCGGCAATGAAAAATTATCAAAATTTTGGGCAAATTAGCTAATAGTGCAAAACTTGCGAATTTAGGTAGCGATCTCGTAGTTGCGAGAATGCGAGAAAAAGTAGCGAGAATGTGGCACAAGATTGATAAAAAAAATGCAAGGGTATGAGGCCGTGGGTTAAAAGGTTGCAGAGTGATCCTGCGAGTTTGGTAGGATAGCGATCCCACATGCGAGAACGCAGGGAGGAGAAGCGAGATCGTGAACTCACAGGTAGACCAGCATTCCCACGAGTTTAGATAGCATTTCCACAGGTAAAAAAACATTCTCGTGAGTACAAAAAATTGGTGAAAAAAGTGCAAAAAATTAGGCTGTGAGTTAAAAATTACAGTGTGATCCCACGAGAAAGCGATCCCACAGGCAAATTTATCAGCGTTCTCACAGGAGAATACATCAGCGGGTTCGAGAGGTCAAATGTGAGAATGGGTTTCAAAGTTTTGACTGGTCAAAAGTTGCATTCCTGCAGATGCTCCTACATTCCTAGGGTCGCGGGGTTGCGATCCCATCGGAGTATAGTCGCGTTCTTGTGGTCGCAAGATTGTGATTTTAGGGTCCGAGATCGCAAAAATAGCACATTTTTCAAGTCTCAAAAATGAAAACTGATTATATGGCTGGGGGCACGATTTTGAAAGGGGAACTTGTGTACTAGCAAAAATATTAGCAAATCTATCACAAAAACACACAAGCAAACAAGGTTAATTTGGTTAATTAACACAAAAAAACCAAAAGCATATTAGATAGACCCAAATGTGGGGTCCCACCAGGCATGCCAAAATGTGTACACTAATATGTTAGCAAGAAAACACTAATCTATTTAAGAACCAAAGCATTAACCAACAAAATCAATATAAACTTTTAGATGAGACAAAGTGAGGTCCTCAAATGAGAATATGGGCCATGGATGGGCTCTCTCAATGAGGATGCTCACTTGATTTGGGGAGGTGTCCTTTGATATGGATTTGGGATGTATGCTCAAGCTTCAAAAGTGGCTTCAATGGTGGAGATGGATTTGGGATTTTTGGTGTGGATATGTGAAAATGGTATGAACTTGGCTTCTCAAAATGGCATTATAACTTTAGCTTAAGGATTTTGATTAGAATGGCTTGGGAGGGGATCCAATTTATAGGCCAAGGGTTTGAGGGATGGAAGGTTAAGATGCAAGGAGAGATGAAAGCTTTAGGGAGGGCTAGGATGTTTTCAAAGGGGAGCACATGGATTGTGCTTGTTTAGCACCAATCAGGGAGTGACACATGTCACAGGGTCATTGGGTGGAGGAAAGGGTAAGGATGAGTCAACAAAGGAGGCTCAAGGTCTTAAATGGCCCTCATAATGGCTTGTAAGAGCTTTTAAGAGCATGTAAGAGCATTGAAGGCTTTGTGGTTGGGATAAAGTTTTATGGTTGGGATATTTTGAGGGATGAGACTTTGGTTTGGCTTAGGAAAGTCTTGAGCTCACTTAGAAAATGTGACAAGGTTGGGGGGGGATTAGGCTTGGGTTAGGATTAGATTAAGGATGTTAGAGGGATGCGAGAGGATGACATTCATGAGGGTGGGTGAGTTAGTGGCTAAGCTAGGTTAGTATGGGTGGATGGGGTGGATATAGGCCCATATGGAGGATTAGGGATAAGTTAGGGGCTATTAGATTTGAGGGATTTATTTATCAAATAGGTTTATCCAATAAAAGGGGATTTGGAAATAGATAGGAGAAATAGGATTAATTGACAAATAATAGGTTATTTGATTTATCGAATTAGGACTATAGATGATTAAATAAGATTAGTTAGCTAGGGGATGGAAAAGGATTAATTAAATAGGAATTTAATTAGTGATGCTTTTAGAGATAACTAAATAGGATTACCAAAGTGGTGTAATCAGATTTAGGTGTCTATAGTTGGAAACATTAAACACCTCATGGGGCTCAAATTGACAATCGGGTACAAACTCATCAAAAAGCGTTTATAGGGCTCAATTTCTCAATGGTGCTCAAATTGGATCATGCAATTTTTAGTCCCAAAAGTGGCTTTATCTAGGGGTGCATGTCCCTTATGGGCATGGCAAGGATTCAAATCTTTGGAAGAAGCAGACCACTCACAAAACTTCTCTTGAATTGCTTTATTGAAAACAGGAAGCACCTACAACTACTATGTACATACGATGACCTTGGGCCACCAAACTTTAGAAAAATTGTTTACCTCTATCATATACTTGATTTTCATTCCTTTCCTCATAAGGTAAACTAAAATTATCACTCATATTAGTTTCACCAATTAGATACACATCATAAAAAAAATCACTTGGCAAAACAAAATCATCACCTTCACTTCCATAGTGCATGTAAAAACTTGGCATAAATTTAACCTCTTGCTCACTATGAAAAAGAACATCAGCATGCTCATGAATGTCAACATCAAACTAAAACTGATCTTTACTAATTGATTCATACATGTTGTCTACCAGAAACACCAAGTGCTCATATTCAAATTCATGGAAAGAGTTAAATATATCATGAATTTTCAACTCACCTTGACTTTGCATTTCCTCAAGTGTTGCTAGCTGAATGTCAAATGAGCAATCAGATTTGTATTAACACATAACATCATCATCACAATCTGAAAACATTTCATAACCTTCTGATGTATTTTCATAATTGAAGTGTTTATTGGTTTTTACCTTATTTCAATCATCATAAAAATTACTATGAAGTGTCATTTTCTCTTCAAAGAAAACTCCATCGAACACTTCATCTTCAAACTCACAAAATGCAGCATCATTAGAAGATTCAATATCAGCCATGGAAGAACAATATTCTAATTTATTACAATAGTATGACAGTGTACCACCATTTGCATCTAATCTCACCAAACCTAAAACCTCCATGTCCTCTTCAAACAATGGATTAATGACTCCATGCAGTGATCCTTTTTTAACATTAGGACAAAACATGGGTTGCTCATCCTCACAAGCATCTTCATATAAAGTGTTATCATATACTTTAAATTCACTACTCATTTTATTCTCATGGAAACTTTCAATGTATGAAGAAAAGTCAAAACTATATGAAGACTCCCTTTCTATTTCTTCTACCAAACATATAGTGTCCATAATTACATCCTCTTCATCAGCTTGTTTTAGATAACCATTACAAACAGACCTTAAATCATTCCTAAACCCCTCACTACACGCTGGAATTTGACTGTCTAATGTAAAATTACTTGACAACCCTTTACTAAAGTCTTTGAAATCATTAACATTAACTAGACTCAAAATTTCTTTATCTTCATACCTTGAGGACAAATCACTATTAAATTCTTCATTGGCTAACTGATTTGTATGATGCAAAAACTAAGATGCAGTTTCCTTTTCAGATTCATAAAAAGAAGTCATACCTTCACCTTTAGATGAATGTTCACTGCCATCATTGCTTTCTTCTTCCCAATCAACATCAAACTCATAAGAAGGTGAACATATTGTGTCATTTTCCTCACTATGATTTGAGTAACCACTCTCATCATCTCCTTCATATGATGCTCCTTGATTATACATCAGATCAGCAACTTCATTGTCATTACTTGGAAGATGACTTTCAGATTTTTTGTACCCATATTGAGATGCATATCTTTCCTCTTCAATCTTTATAACATTCTCAACATAATGCAATCTCTTAATAAGATAATTTATTTCTTGCCTATCTTGCTAATCAAGAAAATACATCTTACCATCTATTGCTGCAACATTAGTAATATATGCACTTTGTTCTTTTGATTGTGGCTGAGATCAATGTGACTTACATTCTTCTTCTTGTTTTATCTCTCCATGAAATGTTGGATCAACAACATTAAACTCATGATTAGAGAGATAACTTTCAGCCTCCTCACTTGCACAAGACTGAGACCTAGGTGCAGCAACTTCAAAATTTGAAACATCAGTTACATCATCATACGTATAATTATCATGAGAAGAACTTGCTACTATAACTAATGTTGTATCTGTAAAATCAACACAATGCTGAACCTTATCAGAGTCTGAAATACTATTCACTATTGTAGCATCATGAACATGTGTGTTTCTATTTGCAACTGGACTAACCTTCCTTATACACACATTTTGATTTAAATTCTCAATCTGATTAAAACCTATAGCAGAGGTGTTGACATTATGATTATTTGAAACTGAAGCATCAACACTATGTTCCACTTTTCTTTCATGATCATTATACTAGCAATCATTCATAGAAAAATGACCTCTCATCAGTCCATACTTCAAATTATTTTCAATATCTCTAGTGGTCATAAAATCCTGATATAATGTTATGGTTCCTTATCCCTTAGTAGAAAATTCATTTTCTTATCAAATGCACCAAAGTAAACAAATAAACACATTTAATCATCGATTCTATAACTCTCAGGGATATCATTCAAAAATCTAGCAAATCTGATATTAAATTGGGGCACAAGTTCACCATCCTCAATGTGAATCCTAAAAAACTTATCATAAGAATCAGACATGCATACCTGTTCTCCAAATTGCTCCATGAGGGTAGAATGCAACTCACTCCAAGATGAAATTAAACACGCTGGAAAACAAAACTAGTCTCTAGCATCACCTTCTAAGGTCTAAACAAATAGCTTCATATGCACATCTTCATGAGCAATCTCATAGTCACCCATTAATTCAATAAACAACTCAACATGATGATTGGATGAAACAAGATGGTTCCCACTAAACTTAGGAAAACTTTTTCTAACATTATTAGGAATGGCATTTGGAAAACCATAAATACCATTAAAACTTAATGGCATATACTACTTGGTAGAAATGGATCTAGGAACTTCACTAACTAGCTACATCTTAGATGAAATGAATCTTGACATCCTTTAAACTTAAAGCTCAATCACCAAGATTACTTTCAGTATTCATTAATTGCAGTAGATCTATACCCTTCTACCAATGTCAACTTCAAACACACTTCACAAACTTAAATACAATCTACTGAAACTTGATCTAATGAAGTGTATAAAATCTTACAACTATTCTCCTCTTCTTAGTGCTGAAACTTCACTTGATGGAGAACATATATGTAAAACTTACTTTCTCTCATGAAAAGAAAAACATTATGAAAATGAAAAACCTCAAGTGTTACTACATGAAACCACTAATCTATTGATTGGCCTACTGTTGATCTCAAATCCTCACACCACTGATCATATCCTTTGTAGATTTTCCATCTCCTTAAGGAGAACTAAATGAAATCACAACTATGGTTCATTTTTTATCATTTCAAAACTAATGATAGTAGATCAAACAACACTTTAAAACTTATTAGTCAAGAACGTATACATATCTTTCTTCTTGTTCAAAATTTTGACACAACTTTCAGATCTACCTATTTCAATTGAAAACTCTTGAAAACATTTATACATAACCAATCTACACTAGTTCAAAGATCCTTTAGAGAGAGTCACCACTCATAATTGTGAGAAAGATTTAAAACATATGATTTATAACATAACAGATCTGAATAGGAATTCCAAATTGTAAAATTTTGCAAAACTTTTAAACACTGTAAAGAGAGAAACCCTTTTTCAACAATTTTGAGTCTAAATTACAACAATATTTAGAAAACAACAATTGGCTGATGTGACTAAAGATGAGCACTCTTAGCAAAACAATCTGTATTCAACCTTGAAAATACTGTTGTAATGGATAAAACTTAACTGGGGTGCATGACATTTAGGTAAGAAATCTGGAAAAACACATTAGAGAACTTACTGTTGCAAGTTTTTCATGCCCTTCTCCTACTATATTGAACCTCCTTTCTTAAATTCTCAAGTTTTGTCTACCATTCTGATTTAATAGTCTCCCCAGTAGAGTCGCCATTTTTTTGGTGACTCAGATGGGCAAAATCCAACTAAAAATAGGACTGAAATTTTCAATAGAGTCACCATTTTTTTGGTGTTTGAAAATGCTGGAGGGTTTTCAATTATCCCAATGAGAACATATCTAGGGGTAGCTAACTCCTGTCTTCAGTACATCATTTTAGACACTAGTACAAAAGCATATCCCTAAATCTATTAAGCATATAAAAACCCCTTATATCTCCTAAAGCCTTATGCAGTAATAAAGAAGTGCAGTAGCTAATTACAACTCTACAAAGTGCACAAGCTGAGTGAGGGTTAAACTTTGATAGCTCTTCAACATAAAAGGGTAAAACATGTTTGATTAATAATGTTGAATTTAGAAAACCCCTCATATGCAGCAATAAGACCTAATGATCTTGTAACTAAGCAGTGCCTTAACCATTGGAAAAATCCATGAATCACAAACATACATATGAATATCTAAGACATATGTGTATCTTTAGATATCTGATCTATCTATTCAACTTGTAAATAAATATCAATGTTCAATTTAAACCTCATTTTTACATGATATCCCCATCAGTAACCTCACAACCCTGTTGATTTCCCTAAAGCATTTATGTAACCCTTTGAGTCACAGGCAACAATGAAATAACATACAGCCTTAAGGGACTACAACTACAACCTAAGCTCTATGTCAAAGATTATAAAACATTGAAGATCACTGATGAAGGAGACAAGATTCAAGATGAAATTCAACCATATGTTGTTCTTTGTATTAATTTCCTTGAAATTATACTACATGAAATGAAAACGTAGAAAACACCTAACAGATCTAAACTATATGTATTATCCTTCCTAATGCTATTCATACAAGAAGAAATGTTGAAGAATGGTATCACATTCATGGGAACACATAAAAAACTAGAACCAAAACCTAGTATCATAGTAGTGAGTGGTTTTTCTCCAAAGACTAAAACCATGAATGGTCTAATAGTGAAAAACTAGAACCCTACTGGTATTACCCAGAGAAAACTTCCAACCCCTCCAATGAAAGAAAGAAAGAGAGCTATAAAAGAAAATGAATTCCTAGATCTAATCTATGCCTGACATGTGTCCACTTGGAATCCAATCTTCTATAACTGAATAACCTCTTTTTTCCTTCTCCTATTTTGATATGATTTGGTTTCATCATTTTTGCAACTGATTTGAAAATATGTTCTGTTCAATGATGAAAACTTGTTGAGTAATCAAAAATATCTGAAAGCTTCATGAAAATGCTGGTGAAATTGAGTTTTTACTGAGTGAATCTTATTAGAATTTAACCTTAACTGCATTTTCACTACCTTTCAGCCACATTCAGGTCATTACCTTACTAGTAATCAGTTATGAACTTTGATACCTGAATGTAGTTGCAAAATAGGAATCTGACAGAAAACATTGTATAGCTTGAAAAAACTACTTCCTGTGCATAAACTAACTCCATAATAAAAACATTCAGAATCTCCCAATTCTGGCTATATATAACATCGCATATTTTTCCTCTCAGAAACCCCCAGAAAGCCAGATTGAAAATCACCCCTCTGTTAGAAAAACTTAGGTCTGCAATTTCAAATTTTACAAAAATTTAAAAAATTCCCTAAGTTTGAACTTTAAAATTAATCCTTTTTAATTTAAAAATCCAACGTGCACTTCATTTGAAAAACATTTTAAATTTTGGCATTTAAACTATTTTATTCCTTTTCCCTCTGCCTTCAAATTTGTGGTCAACCCTCTATTGACTAAGTGCCATGTGTCACTTGTTGATTGGTCAACCTCTCAAACATAGTACCACATCATCACTGGGTGGGCCCAGTGCCATGTGTCACATGCCAAAATACTTGCTTCGGTTCCTACAATTCTGCATCGTTTATCAGTCAAGCACTTTCTTTTTGTGGGCATGCACCCACTGTAGGATCAGGACACATGGTAGCATCTGGTTGTTTGGTCTATTCTAGCACCACCTCATCACGCATGTATCTTTGTTAAAAAAAATTCTCATTTTGTGCGCTAGCTATCTATCCAAGCAAGTCCCTCCACATGTTAAGTGCCTTACAAAAGGCCATTGTCTTTTAGATGGCTAACACTTTTAGTGCAATTGTATATAAATATCTAAAAAGGCTTCCCTACAAGCAATGTGGGATTAATGCCTTTAGCTTATTGTTCACTCTGCTTCCATGGCCCTTAATCAAAGGCTTCCTCTAGCATTGACTGAGGTTCTCCCAACATTTTTCTTTGCGTGGATTTTCTCTTCATGGCATGATATAGCTCAACTAGCATGTAGTTCATGGGTACCTAGCGAAGTGCATTATTGTTTGGAATTGATGGTGACACTGATTGAGAATTGAGTTCACATCTTTGGCACCATTTCCAGGAAGTAATGATAACTATGCATTGTGTTTTAATTTTTGGATACACAAATCTTCCTCTCAAGCCATGGGCATCGTCTACTAGTGCCATAGCCAAAATCTTCAAACACCTTCTATCCTCTATGGTGCCATGGGTCTGTGGGGTTCTTTAGTTCTGAGGTGGTCTTCCTTGCAACCATGGCTTCCTTCTCATTCGCATGCTCTATCTCATTTTGTCTTGTCTCCCCTACAAGGTGTAGCCAAGGATATTTGTTGGCTTCTTGCAAGGATTGTTCCTTCCTATACTATGGCTTTGTTTGGATTCATGCTCATGTGAAAGGTCTAGCCTTGTTCAAAATTTTCTGATATAAAACTCTGCCCCTTCATTGTTATTAGTTGCTTCGTCATTTTTTTCTTTATGTGAAGTACTACCTCTACCCTTGGCTGTTGTAGTCTTCCTCATGTCAAACTTTTCTTTAGTCAAGGATACTCTGCCTCCTCAATCCATCCATGGGTGCCACAGAAATATAAATCCGTCATTCTCTAAGCAACTCTAAAATTGATTCATGCATCTAGTGTATGAGAACATAGTTTCAGCTGTTATAGGCACAATATATGAGAAAATGAGAATATGGTTTCGTGCCAATACCAACAGGTGTTCTACCCTTCAGCATTTTCCACATATAACATATTTTTACCTTCCCCTAGTTAATCACATATCTATGCACATTTGAGAAGAAACTTCATTGATTGAAAACTAGTGACTCAGTATTGTAATATACTGTAAGAGCATTATAAACAATCAGTCATTTATAAATAAAATTTCATATGATGACTCAATACTTGGAGCATGAACTAATAAGTGAAATCATGGGGACCCTTTATGTTCACCAATTGTAACTTGAGCTTCTTCAATCCCTACATAATTCCATCAATCTGATGTAGTTAGTTGGGCCCCCAAAGTGGGTCTAACTAAAAAAAAATTCATTTCCAAACAAATGATTCTATAAACTGATCCATTAAACATCTTGAACTAACTAAAATCAATTTTGACCACTGAAACAATCATTTACAAGTCATTTTATCACTTTTTTGCAAATTGTCAACTTGATGCCAAAAGGTCCTTTGACTGGCCTTAAAAACTAACCAGAACAGCTGATCGAGCTTTGAAAACTAGCACATTGATTCTCTATTACACATACTTGCACCCCATCAAATGTTGTCTCATGAAAAATTCTTAGTCAAAAGATATTCGCTGTCGAAGTTGACCTCTCAGAACTGCCTACAGATAAACATGTCAGAAAACACTAAATCATGTTTGGAATTGACTTTGAAAATTGGGAAAACTAACACATGGGAAGACAAAAAATAGGGCATTGGTTCTCTGTCATGAGGAAATTAAACATTTCCAAAGTGGTGAATCATGAAACATTTTTGGGTGCGAGATATTCAGTTGCAAACATAGGCTTCTGTCACTATTTGACACTTAGGTGAAAATGCAGATTTGGAATTTGCTCAAAATAAGAATTCACAAAATGGCTTAGAATGATAGTTTAACTTCATGGAACATGTGTAAATATTGAATGGAAGGTGTTAGAAACATTAAATACCTCATGGGGCTCAAACAGATAGCCAGGTACAAACTCATCAAAAAGCATTTATAGGGTTCAATTTCTCAATGGTGCTCAAAATGGATCATGCAATTTTTAGTCCCAACAGATATCTTGGTCTATAGTAGATCTTGGGAGGAGCATTTAGTTCACCTTGACATGGTGTTGGATATATTGGGTAGAGATTCCTTGTACGCAAAAGAGTCAAAATGTCATGTGGGTATGAAAAAGTTGTTGTATTGGGGTCACATTATTAGTGCAAAAGGTGTACACATAGATCCTAAAAAGATTCATGGCATTGTGGAGTGACCTTCACTGGTGAACCTTACATAGCTAAGGGGATTTATAGGATTATATGGTTTCTACAAGAGGTTTGTGGATGGATATTCTAGGCATGCAACACCCTTCATAGATTTGATGAGAAAGGGAGTTTTCTTGTGGACTTTTGAGGCACATGAGTGTTTTGAGAAATTTAAGGAGTTCATGACTTCCTATCTAGTGTTAGTGTTACCATATTTCAACAAACCTTTTGAGCTACACTATGATGCTTCTGGAGAGGGCATTAGAGCAGTACTTATGTAGGAGAATCAACCTATTGCTTATGAGAGTAGGAAATTAAGAGGGCCAAATTGGAGCTTCAACATATATGATAAGGAGATGTTACCCATTATGCATGCCTTGGTTAAATTTACACAATATTTTCTAGGTAGAAAATTTTATACCAAAACTAACCATAATAGTCTAAAACACATTTTGGGGCAGTGAGATCTCAATGATAGGTAGAAGAAGTGGGTGAGGAAGTTACAGAACTATGACTTTGATATTACATATTTTAAGGGGACACGGAATGTAATTGTTGATGCTTTATACTGTAGGCCCCATTTGAGATTATTGATGGACATATCAAAGAATTGGAGACACTTGATCCTTGTAAAATATGAAAAGGATGCATGGACAACTATATTTATAGATGGAACTATTTAGGACAGTAGATACACCATTGTGAATGAGCTCATCATTTACAAAGGGCAAATATTTTTGGTCCCAGACTCAATAGAGAGGAGGAGGATTTTGAAATCTTTTCATGATTCGCCTATGGTAGGAAATCCTCATTTCTACAAGATATATCATATATTAGATAACACTTCACATGGAAAGGGCTCATAGGACTGCCTAGAGCCCAAGGCAGGGATTGTATATATGTGGTTGTGGATCACCTTACAAACTTTATACACTTCTTTTTGATTACTGCTACATACACTACTATGCAGGTGGTAGATTTATCCTTCAAGGATATATTTAGATTACATGGCTTACCTTGGAGCATTGTGAGTGATAGAGATACTAGGTTTATGAGTTATTTTTGGCAAGATCTATTCAGGTTATGCATAATAGATCTTACTCTAAGTACTAGGTACCACCCTCAGACAGATGGTCAGATGGAGATAATGAATAATGGGTGGAGGGATATATCAAAAATTATATAGTAGGGCAATAGAAGGCATGGGTAAAGTGGATTTATCTTTTTGAGTATTGCTACAATACCACTTATCACATGTCTATTCAGATATCACCCTTTATGGCCCTATATGGGTATGAGGCACCCAATATTATGGATCTACTTTTGAGTGAGAGTAGAGTGCCTAGTGTAGGTAATTTGTTACAAGATATTCAAGATGTTGTTAAGACTCTCAAGAATAATATAACCACGGCATAGAATCAGTAGAAGAAGTATGCAAACTAGAAGAGGATAGAGTAGACTTTTGAGGTTGGAGATATGGTGTACCTTATGTTTTAGCCTTACCATCAATCCTCTCTCAAGAAGAGTGGTGTAGAGAAACTGAAGCCATGATATTATGCTCCATTTAGGATTATCAAGAAAGTGGGAGAGGTGGCTTATGAGTTAGATTTGCTAGCAGAGAGCAAGGTGCATGAAATTTTTCATGTGTCATACCTCAAGAAGGTGCTAGGACATCATATTGTTCCTTCTACAGTGCTCCCACCCATGGATGATGAGGGAAATTGATATTGGTGCCAGAGGCTATCATTGATTTTAGGGAAAGGAACTTGAGGTGGTGAACCATAAGGGAGTATTTGGTGAAATGGAAGGACTTACTAGTAAAGGATGCAACATGGGAGAATGAGGAGATTTTGCAGCATCTGAACTTGAAGTTGCTTGAGGACAAGCAATTTCAAGTTGATTAAATTAATTTCTTATATAGTCATTAAATAAATTAAAATAGAAAAGTGACTTTATATATAATTAATTTAATTTTCTAGAGAGTGCATTAATTATTGGAAGGGGGAAGCTTCTAGTAATTTAATTTTCTAGAAGCACAATTGATTATTGTATTGCAAGGGGGAAGCTTTTAGTAATTTAACCTTCTAGAAGCACAATTAATTATTGTATGGCAAGGGAGAAGCTACTACAGAGTGCATTAATTATTGGAAGGGGGGAAGCTTCTAGAGAATGCAATTAATTAATATTTTCTTTCTTTCTAAAATGGTGAAGGAAAGTATAAATAAAGGTGAGAGCTTCATTGTTTATCATTTGATTGTTGTGAATTGCATTTGATATAAACTTGGGAGAAGAAACTAAGGTTTCTGATTTCAGTCAACCATTGGAGAATATCAACTCTTTAGTGTTACAACCATTTGAGGTGGTGAAATATCCATTGAATTTGGTATTCAAGAGAGCTTTAGTTTGGAGTTCTATTTGTGCTTAAATTGGAGAATAGATTTTGGCTACTACAGTATGCATACATGATGCCATGCTAGAGTATTAATTTTTGATTCATTTCCATTCTTGGGTATCACTATTATCAACATACAAGTGCTTGACAATATTCCTTGAGCTAAATTAAATCATTTGGGAAAGGGATATTAAAAATATGGTATATACATCACTCAGTCAAAATATGTCAAAGAAATACAAAAAAATTTTGGATTGGAAGACTCAAAACTAGTTAGTACACCTATGGTGATAGGACTCAAGTTGTCAAAGAATGATGATTCAACTAAATTAAATCAAACATTACACAAGTCTATGATTAGAAAATTACAATATGTGGTACATTGCAGAACTAACATTGCATTATCTATAGGGATAGTCGCAAGATTCTCTACTAACCCTAGGGAAAATTATTTGATGGCTATGAAGAGAATAATGAGGTATCTAAAAGGAACAAAAGAGTATGGTCTATACTATAATTAAAATGAGAAATTTGAATTAAAATCCTACACTGATGCTGATTGGGCTTGAAATATTGATGACAGAAAAAAGCACCAGTGGAGGAGCATTTTTATTAGGCAAAAGAATAGTTACATGGACTAGTCAGAAATAAAATTGCACCTCACAATTTACTATTGAAGCTGAATATGTTGTTGTTGTTGTAAATTGTACAAACATTATATATATTAAACAACTACTCAAAGGTATGAAGGAAGAAATCATAGAACCAGTGATACTTTATTGTGATAATACAAGTGCTATCAATATATCAAAGAATCCTATAATGCACACAAAAACTAAGAACATTGAAATTAAGTAATATTACTTGAAAGAATTGGTTCAGGACAAAGAAGTGATGATGGAATATGTTAACACAAAGGAACTAATTGTTGATATATTCACAAAAGCATTACGAAGGATGCTCATAAGTATCTAAGATGTAAACTAGGGATGATACCACTATCAAAAGCTTTCTAAGTAACAAAAGGAGTGCGCTGCATCAAACAAAACTACTTTTCAATACTACAAATTGATGTAGAGGATCTTACTTTCCATAAAGTAATCAAAGAGTTGAAACTTCAAATAAGTCACAAGCAAGGTGACAGAGGAAGAAACGTAAGAAACTAAAAAGCTTATATCTACATATTGAGATGACAAGTCTTTGGCATTGTTGTCAAAGAGAAGAGATTATTGATCAAAGAGAATGATCAAGGGAACTAATTACTGAGTGAGCTGAAATATTTGTAATCAAGATGAATATATCAAGAGATAACTACCAAGAAAGATGGAGATATTTATTGATTAGAGTAAGGGAGAAATTACTAATCAAGAAAGAAAATTGTTGATCAGGAGCTATACAAAAGGGAGAAGAGTTATCAAAGAGGTAGAAATCCTAATCTACCTAGTAAGAGGGGGATATAAGAAGCAATATTTAGAGGGAGTTATAAGAAGGAGTTTTAAAACCTATTAAGAAGATGGAAGTTGTTGATAGAGGGAGAGATCTCAAATACAAGGAATTATTTATTTTCTTTTTGGTACTATCCTACTATTTTAACCTAGTCAGCTTGGTTGAACAAAGTGTTTTCCATTTGGTTGATCAATTTGGTTTTCCATCAATGTGAAAGAGGGAGATTGTTGAGATCAGATTGAAGAAGACTACCATAGAGGGAGATTGTTGAGAACATACAAGTATGATCAACATGTTTCAATCATTGTTTTGTCACTGATGTCAAACCTACTATTTGTTGATAAGGTAATTGCTTATATGATTTAAGTACTATCACTTAGTTGATTGATGAAGAGGATTTGATTGAAAGATGCAACAATAGCACCTAGAGAAAAGGTTGAGTTATGATAATGTAATGAAGTACAAGAATCAATTAAGACAATGATAACATGGTGTATTGATAATCTACTTAAGGTTACAAAAAGCTAGTTACACTAAGAAAGTTTAGAAGAAAAAGTTACACAAAGGTTATTTGCCAAGCTTGACCAAGTGGAGAGTAGGTGCCAAGAAAAGTTAGTACAAGCCAAGTAGAAAATTAGTTGGAGCTGAGTAAAATTTCATTCTAGTGTATGTCGAGTAGAACAATGGATGTCGAGTAAAGTTTAGTTGATGTCAAGCACAAGTAAAATTTGGTTCATACTGAGTGATTTCACAAAGGATGTCGAACAATGTAGTATGTGTTGAGCATCAAAAGCTAGATAATTCCAAGTGGTTGCATTATATAAAAGATCTTGAATTTGATGGATCTAAGTGGACAAGTTTGTTTTCTTGGAATTTGTGAATCAGGTAGAAGATAAGATTGATAACCTAGTGGCACAGAATTCAAGATAAACTATGTTTAGAAAAATTCAAAGAGGATTCAAGCATAAGTTTATAGAAGAGATATGAAATGTGGGATAGATTCATTGTATCCTACCTAATCCATCCTAAACCCTAATTTGGAGGATGGAGAATAAGCAGGAAAAGCTCCTAATTTTCTATTTATAGGAATGGTTGGTTAGAAGCAAAAAGGTCAAGTGCAAGAAAGGGTTTTGCTTCATCAAGTGACCTGAGAGAAGAGACTGCATTGGCATATTAGGCTTGAAGGCTTAAGGATATGTATGCTTGAAAGGTGAACAAGCTGTCAGAGTTGAAAAGAAAGAAGGCCAAGTAGAATGGAGGACTGAATCGATAATATGTAATTTGCAAATGAAGTTGTAAGTTGTTATCAAATCAAGCCTTACTATTACTCTCTAAAAATTGTATCAATCTAGGATAAAATCCTTTGGATTAAGGTTGATCTAACAGTCATTTGTAAATCCTTTAGTCTGGTGACATTCCAAGTGAATGATCTAAAGTCCTCGAACAAGGCTCATTCCTAATAGGGTGATTAAAATCTTTTAACAGGGTCACATTTAAAACTATGTATTGTAACCTTTAATAGGGTTGGCCTTTCACAGGACATCAGTTTAGAAGAGTGAAAAAGAGTAGCATGTCATTGTTGTTTTTTCCCAAATTGGGTTTCCACATAAATTATTGTGTCAAGTGTGTTGATGAATCTATTATGTTTCATGTTTACATTTCTGTAAGTTGATTTAATAGTAACCTATAATTTTTAAGTGATTACATAATCTTATGGATGCATGCATGATGAAGATAAATGTTTTATGGGTTCACTAAGCTGTGAAAATTTTTATTTATACATCTAGACCTTGGATAACTGATTTAGTATTCCAACATTTAGATGGTTAGGGGTATAGTATGTGTTGCCCAACTCATCTTGGGTTGACTTAGTATGAGGGTTGAGGGAGGATCCCTCCTATACTTAATGCTGAAGTTTTATCTTTTTAAGATTGTATCTTCAAGAAAATACCTTGTTTAAGTTCCTCTTTTATGGTTTACTTGAGATTGGAGATTGGGTATAGTGAAAAGTTGGTTGTAGTTTTCTTGGCATGTTGCTAAAGGTACATGGTGTCTTTGGACACATATTAGCATCTTGTGAATTAGTATGAAGTTAATTATATAATTTGGCCAATTAGTGAATTTATTTGCAACCTTTTTGAAAGAGGGTACCTTGTCTAGTTGAGTTAAGCAACCCTAGTTTCTAGTGATAGTTGAGCTTTATGTCCCAAAGCGACTAAGTTTCTCATATGCTTGGTAGAGAGTTGTTTAGAGTATATCTCAATAGAGTGAAATTTTGGTAAATAAGTATAATCCTTTTTTTTAGGGTCAATTTTTTAGATCTAAGAGTGCTCATGTGTTGCATGGTAGTGTTCTTGGGTGTTTTGGAAGGGTTATTCCCCTTGATTCCAATTTAGTTTGAAAGTGCTTGTTATTCTAACCTTGATTTATGGTCACTTTGTAGGTGCATGTTGTGGTTTTCCACCTATTGATAAGGCAGAGAGTCTTTTTCCTTTCCTTTTAGGGTTAAAATTGTGGTGAGATGAGTTTTCCAAGTGCACATGGGAAGTTCCTTGTTAAAGGACTTTGTATCAGTGTGACACCTTTTCTCTTATGAATGACCTATTTGGAGGTTGATGAGATGGCTTGTCATTTTTAGATTAATTTATTTCTAAATGTGGAGAATTTTATGAGTCATTATTGTTTTGAAGGTTTTTGAATTTTCACTTGGTGTGTATGGTTTCTATTTTTGAACTACAGGCTTCTAGGAGTAATCCTAATCTTTGTTGGAATTCTTTAGAATAACAGAGAGGGGGGTGAATCAGTTATCCAAGGTCTAGATGTGCAAATAAAATTTTCAATGCTTAGTAGACCCATATCCATAAAACCTTGTTTTGCATGCATCCATTAGATCATACAAATCTTAAACTTTGTAGGTTATTGTCCTAGGTCAAAACAATTTTGCAAAAATGTAATTATGAAACATAACAGATTCAATAAAACCTTTGACACAAGGATTTTATGTGGAAACCCAATTTAGGAAAAACCACCAATAACAGGATACTTCTCACTCTTCTAAAGTGATGTCCTATGAAAGGCCAACCCTATTAAAGGTTACAATACACACTGTTAAATGTGATCTGGTTAGAGGATTTCAATCACCCTATTAGGAGTGAGCCTTATCAAAGGATTTTAGATCATTCACTTGGAATGTCACCCATTTAAAGGATTTACAAATGATTTTTAGGTCAACCTTAATCCAAAGGATTTACCCTAGACTGATACAATTGTTAGAAAGTAACAATAAGGCTTGATCTAATAACAAATTACAACTCACTTACACATTATAGATCTCTATTTTAATCCTCCATTCTCCTTATCTTTTACACACTTCAACTTTGATAGCTTTTTCACCCTTCAATAATTCATATCTTTAAGCCTTCTTTCTTTGCATGCTAATTGCAGTCTCTTCTGTTCAAAAACTGAATGAAGCAATACCCTAGACTCCTTGTCTTCCTTAGGTTCTCACACATAAAAATGTTTTCTTCTGATGAACTCTCTCTTTAAATATATATTTAAAATATTTTTTTTCTTAACCACAATCGTCCATTATAGGGCTAGGTAGGATTAGGTAGGATACAATTAATCTACCCACTTTTCCATTTGGTTCCTCTAGAAACTTCTTCATCTCTCTTCCTTGAATTTTCCATCAAAATAGCTTACCTTTAATTTTGTGCCACAAACTCATCATAGTTATCTTTCACACACTTCACACAATTCAAGAAAACAAAATAGTTAGCTAAGAATCATAAAATCTATAATTTAACATGAATAATGGCACTTGGCATCAATATATTATCACTCGGCTTCCATACTATTATTCCACTCAGTGAACACTAGTTTACATGGTGAATACTAAAGTTTTCTGATGCCTAGCATCAACTAAAATTTACTTGGCATATATTGACAATCACTTGGCTTGCACTGATTTTTATCTTTGCTTGGCACATCTCATTTTTCCACTTAGCATCCACTGATTTTTGGTCAACTTGCAATGACTACTCAGAAAGGCTTGTCAAATACTTTTCATACTTGGTCTTCTTCCTATCATAACTTGAGAAATCTTTCATTTCAAACTTTAAGTAGTATATCATCTTAAAATGGAAGCACTTCCATGTTAAGAGTTTTTAGCCCTTCAAGTAAGTGGTTTGGGATTATGTCAAGTGCCTTAAATGGGTCTTTCCATGAATTTGGTTGTTTTCTCGTGTTGTGCTTCTCTCTCTATTTCTAGCCTATTTCTGACAACTTTCTCTGTGAAATTGAGGACTTTGGCTTTGTGTGTCAAGGATGACCTTTTAGGTCAAGGTCAACCTCAACTTTCACCTAGGTCAAGGATGACCTCAACCCTGACCTAGGGCAGGGTCAACCTTGTCCCCAACCCTAGGACCAATTTTCAATTTCTAGGAGTTCTAGAATATCAGGCTTTGGAAATTTTCTTTTTCTCACTTTTGGGTTGGCTATTTTAGGTTTTGGAATGGTAGACTGCTAAATTTCATCTAATCTAGGTTCATTTCTAGGGGTTGAAGTTAATTGGGATTTAATGCTCCCATTTCAACCTTCTCTAGAAGTTTGTTCCCTAGATCTCTATATAAGGAAGCCTTCTTCCCTCATTTTGAAATCTAGGATCTATTACACATGAACAACTATATACTTACTATGAGTGATTACCTAATTTTCATGAGGAGATATTATCAAGCATTAAATTTTTCCATAAAAGATCAAGGATTGAAGTATTCATGCCTTTAAAGGGATTTGGTTCAACCATTCAAGATTCATAATTCAAACCCAAGATCTAGCCATCATGGTGGTGTGATCTTCTGATGTAGCAGTAGGCAAAAAAAGTCTTCAAATAGCAAGGAATGATAGAAGTTCACAAATTCCCTCATCACCCAAGGTGAAGGGTCCTAGTGTGATATACCTATCATAGGTATGGATATGGGCTTATAGAAAGCTTATCACAAGCCCACAAGACAAGGTAACTTAATCACTAGGTCTACCAAAGTTTAAAGTGCCAAAAACTCAAAATGCACTAATGGATTCCCTTAGCCAAAAGAGGGATGAAACCCCAAAAATTAGATACAAAGACTAGGAGTGGCCTAAAATCACTAATATGGCTTGTTAAAATCCTACTCAACATGAATCAATGATTTTTTTCATCAAAAACAACTTATAGCATCAAGTTGCTTTGAAAACCAATGAATTGGCTTACAACCCTCCTAGAATGAGAATGAGGCATAAGTTTTGATTCTTACAAAAAACATGGTGACTTGATAGGAGATTTTGGTACCATTTTTTATCTTATAAAACATGCCAAAGCAGCCTTGAATGGTGGAAAGTAGAGGTTGCTGCTATTGCAACATTAGACCAGATTCCTAAGCCTAATTAGGGCTCCATTTACTCTACAAGAATTCTTTCTACAAAGGATAAACTCAATATAACTACTAGGATATGTGGGGGAATGTAAAATAAATAATAATCTAAGGTTTTAGCCTCTGATGAATCCAACAACTCAAACTAGAAGTGATTGTTACAAATGTTGTATGGTGTACTCATGGTGATGTACACCTAGGGTATGGTAGCAAGCTCAACTCCTTGCTCTTCCTACAAAAAAACTTGTAGATTCTAAAATAAAATTATTACACCTTGAATTTAACCAAAGGGCATCAATTACCCATGGTGGAATGTGCCAAAATGACCTAGCCCTAGCAAAGTGCTAATTTTTATGTTAAATCCTAGGCAGCAAGCAAGAAAATTTGATAACTTTCAACCTATAAAGAATTAGAACATGAGACTTGGTGCAAAATGAAATAGATAAAATTCTCGAACTTATAGATCCCTTGGAACATTCCCATTCATCAATATAGTTCTGTACAAGGGTCGACAACATGTGTTTTGTAAGGAAAAATGTTGATTTCTATTGATTTCAATGCCGAATTACAATTGTCTCTCCTATCATCGGCCTATAATTCTTTATAGAAATTCTCCAATAGTTACATTGTCATTTTAAACTACCTAGCCATTGGAGGAAAGTTTTTTAAATGTATTTGACACTTTTTGCAAAGTTACTCAAAAGTTGTCAGGCAAAAATGCAAATCTGAAGACAAACTTGGTCCAGACCAAAAGTAGGTGATCCAACATGGATCTACTTATATAAAAAAATTAAAAACCTAGAATCCTATTCATTTTAAGGCTTATTGATCATATTTTTCCTTAGTTACCC
Organism: Cupressus sempervirens; assembly: GCA_028749045.1. Classification (NCBI taxonomy): domain Eukaryota; kingdom Viridiplantae; phylum Streptophyta; class Pinopsida; order Cupressales; family Cupressaceae; genus Cupressus; species Cupressus sempervirens. Next base: position 800,769,182 of record CM053783.1, on the reverse strand, counting down.
AAGGGCTCATAATTATGCATAATCCTGGAACTAAACCTTACAACTAGATCAATGTGCCAAACTATCCTAAGTGAACTATTTAGGATCCTTAGGTGCCTTCTTTGATGAATCTAGAGTGGGTGATCCTACACCATACTTCCCTTGAGTTTTAAAACTCAATTCCTACTTGAGGGTAGAAAATCCATTGAAGTGCCTTGTTGCTTTATTTGGTCTTCTATTAGCCAAATAACATCTATGTTGGGGAGGCCCTTCCATTTAACTAAGTACTGCATGTACTTCTTGGTACTAGTTTTCTTGAGTATCTTGGTGTCCAATATTTTCTCTAATTCTACTAGTTTTCTTGGTGGAAGGTTGGTAACATAGTCTTCCTCATTAGTGTCTTCATCTTGTTGATCTGATGATCTTGCAACAACCTTGTAATGTGTGAGATCTACAATATTAAATATGGGGGAGATCTGTAAAGGAGATCTCATAGGCATTGTCATCTATCTTGTTTAGTATGTAATAGGGGCCTACCTTCTTCATCTGTAGTTTGGAGTACCTTCCTTTGGGTAGTCTCTCCTTCCTTAGAAAATCCCAAACTTTGTCTCCCACTTTGAAGTGGACCTCTCTCCTTCTTTTGTCAACATTCTCTTTGTATTTCAAACTAGATTTTTGCAATGTTTCCCTCACTTATTATTGTACCTTTATTATTAGTTCTACCAATTCTTGGCCTTGGGCACTAATTTTAAAATCAGAGGGAAGTTCCATTAGATCTAATGGTCCCTTGGAGTGTAGACCATATACTACTTGAAACGGTGTTTTTCTTGTCTCTCTATTTAAAGAGTGATTGAAAGAAAAATCTTCTTGGGGTAGAATTGTATCCCAACTTTGAGAGTATTGTTTGGTTGGGCATCATAGGAGATTTCCTAGGGACTTGTTCACCACCTCAGTCTACCCATATGTCTGTGGGTGATAGGCAAAATTATATGTTACATTTGTACCCAACTTTTTGAAGAGTGTCCTCGAAAAGTGCCCTTAAAATTTCACATCTCTATCTAATACTATTGTCTGAGGTAAGCCATGAATTCTAGCTACTTCCTTGAAGAATTGATTAGCCATATGAGATGCATCATTTTTGCTCCTACATGGCACAAAGTGGGCCATCTTGTTGAATTTGTCCACTATGACAAATACACTATCATTACCTTGCTTGGTTTTGGGTAGTCCCATGACAAAATCCATTGATATGGATTCCTAAGGCCTTGAATGGATTGGTAAGGGTTGGTAGAGCCCTTAATTTGTTGTCATCCCCTTATCTTTTTGGCAAATGGTACACCATTGAATGAATTTCTGAACTTCATTGTTTATCTTGGGCCAAAAATAACTTCTTTTAACCATATCTATTGTTTTGTCAATGCCAAAGTGACCTCCTAGGCCACCACAATGTTTTTCTCTTATTATATTTATTCTCATGGAGTACTTTGGTATGCATAGTTGTACTCCTTTGAAGAGATGCCCATTTTGAATCAAATATTCAAAATAATTAGTATGATATCTACCTTCCATCTTTGTGCAAATCTAATATATCTCTACAAAATCAAGGTCATCTCGGTATAAGTGTTTGAGAGACCTAATTCCAAGACTTTGAAGTTGTACTTCTTACAAAATACTAATCCTCCTACTTAGAGCATCAACAACCTTATTTGCTACACCCTTTTTATGTTTAATAGTGAAGGTATAGGCTTGCAATTTTCCTACCCACTTAAGATGCTTGACTAAAAGTTTTTCTTGTGAATTTAGAAAAATCAATGCATGATTTTCCATATAGACAAAAAATTCTTTTGGAATGAGATAGTGCCTCCATTTCTTGAGGGTTTGGACCATGGCATAAAGCTCTAAGTCATATGTAGAATATCTCCTTTTAGCCTCATTCAGTGCCTCTAGAAAGAAAGCAACTGGTTTTGCTTTTTGGCTTAGGACAACACCTATAGCCACATTACTTGCATCTATCTCCATAGTGAATACTTTTTTGAAATCAGGGAGAACTAAGATAGGATACTGAGAGATTCTATTCTTAAAGTATTAGAATGCGCCATTTACTTTCTTTGTCCATGCAAACTTGGTTTTCTTCCACCTTTTATTTTTTGCAACATTGGTGCACATACATGATTGCAATTTTTAATAAACTTCCTATAGAAAGTTGAAAGCCCATGAAAGCTTCTCACATCACTTGGATTCTTTGGTGGATGCCAATTGATGACTGCATCTACCTTCTCATGACCCATCTTGAGGGTACCTTTTGAAATTACAAATCCTAGGAACATAAGTTTCTTTTTCATAAACATACATTTTTTTAAGTTGATTACCAACTTGTGTTGATTGATTCTTCTTAGTACCTGTTCCACATGATTAAGATGGTCTTCCTTGGTATGGCTGAATATGAGTATATCATCAAGGTAGATTACAACAAATTTCCAATAAAATCTATGATATCTCATTCATAAGCCTCATAAAAGTACTAGGGGAATTTCTTAAACCAAAAGGAATTACTAACCATTCAAACAATCCTTCATTTGTCTTGAATGTTTTCTTCCATTCATCTCCTACCTTGATTATGATTTGATGGTATCTAGACATTAAGTCTATCTTGGTGAAGTAGCAAGCACCTCCTAGTTGATCCAATAAGTCCTCAATCCTTGGCATGGGGAATTTGTACCTTATTGTGATTTTTTTTAGAGCCCCACTATCCATACATAACCTTCATTTTCCATCCTTTTTACCAGCCAACACTAAAGGTATGACACAAGGATTGAGACTCTTTTGAATGAGTTCTCTTTCCAACAATTCAGTAACTTGTTTTGCAATCTCTACATGCTACAATGTTATCATCTTATATGGTGCCTTATTAGGAAAGGATGAGCCTATTATAAGGTCTATTTGATGGCTAATGTCCCTAATGGGAGGGAGGCTAGTAGGTAAGTCACCAATAGTGACATCCTTGTACTTTTGCAACAAAATAACAATCTCATTTGGTATGGTATCCTTTTGATCAGACTTGATGTTATCCTTGGGTTTTGAAATAAAAATAAATGGCTCCTTATTAGATTCCTTCAAGGTTTTTAATATCTCTTTTTCTCCTATGATAATCATTGTAATCTCTTTTTTAGACTTTTTATTAGGTAGGGGCTTCATAGTGAAGGTCTTCCCATCTCTAGTGATGGAGTAGGTGTTCTTCCTACAATGGTGTATGACATTAACATCAAATTTCCAGGGCCTACCTAAAAGGATGTGTGAGGAATCCATCTCAACTACATAAAAAAGGACTTTGTCCTTAAAATCATATATAGAAAAATCTACCCAGGCTTGTTCTGTGACTAGAGTTTTTTGGCCTTTGGTTAAGCATGACACATGATAGGGGTAAGGGTGTGGCTTTTTAGGAAGATTTAACTTCTACACCATTTAAAAAGACACAAGATTTTGAGTTGAACCAGAATCTATAAGAATGTTGCATACCTTTCCTTGACATTTGATCTTTGTCCTAAAGAGATTCTTCCTTTGTGGAGGTTCTTGAGCTTGTGGTACTTGAAGGAAAACTTGTCTCATCATCAAACACGCTTCTTACTCTAGTTCCAATTCTCTAGCATCAAAATTGTCTTCTTTCTTATCTTCTTGGACAAATTTATCTCTCCTCTCACCTTGATTGTTATTGTTCCTCTTCTCTGGGCATCTTCCTGCATAGTCTCCCATTTGATTGAAATTGAAATACTTCAAAGGTCCATTACCTCTTCCGGCATTTTTTATTCCTCTATTGAAAGGTCTTCTTCATCTATAGTTTCCTCTTGAATTAGAGTCACTATTTTTTTTTTCTCTTTGGTCAGATGTTTTGTTGTTGCTTCCACTACTTTGTCCCTTGTTCCAAGAGTTGCTCTTACCTCTAAAATTCTTCCCACTATCATTTTTCTTCCCTTGCCAAAATATTTTTTTCTCTTCCATTTTTCCTCTACCTTTAGTGCCATTTGATAGCACTTGTTAACCATAGTAGGGCAATGTATGCTAAGTTCCTCTTGAATGGGCACCTTCAAGCCATTCATGTATCTTGCCAATTTCTCTTCCTCATCATCTACCATATTGGTCTTCATAAATAGTTTTAGGAACTCCTCTGTGTATGTGTCTACATCTACATCTTTTTTTTTCAAACCTTTTTTCATCCTATGGAGTTGTATTCCATAATCCTCAAGTACATAGGTTTCTTTTATCAAAGCTATAATTTTATTCCAAGAATTGATCATGCTCTTTCCATTCTTCACCCTCTCTGTCTAGATGAAGTTCCACCAAGTTAGGGATGCCCCCTTCAACTTGGATCTTTCCATCTTTACCCTTTTCTTTTCAAGGATGTCCTTACATTCAAAGAACATGGTCGAAGCCTCTATCTAATCCAAGGCTATATCTACGTTGCCAATGAAAACTAGAAAATATATCTTCTCTTCCATGGTTCTCCTTCCCATAGATTTCAAGGCATCAATGAGAGGCTTTTGATATATAGGGATGCATTGTTAAGAGTCATCCTCCTATTCATCACTCCCTTCTTCATCTTCAAACCCATTATTTTGTCTTTTTTCTCAAGCTTCTTCTCAAGTTCCTAGAGCCTCTATGTTAAGGCCTTATTTGCAGCCTTTTGTTTTCTCACCATCTTTTCTAACTCATTGTTTGTAACCCTTGTAGGGATCTCCTCACTCTTAGGTTCAGACATGGCTCTAATACCACTTGATGCAGTAGTAGTTGTAGCACCTCTTGTGTTTGCATTCTGTACCTTGTCTATTTTGATTCAAGAGATACTTGATACTCTATTTATATGTATTTTGTGATGACTCGAGGGTTAGATGTTACACTTGGATTTAGTACCGTAGATGCCTTACTACTATACTGTTCAATTTATCATATTTGCATGTTGATGTTATTTGAGATGAGAGTAGATCTATGATGACATCTGATTAGATGGTTTATTAGACATATTTTTTGGTTATGTTATGAGGTGAATTTTATGTCATGATTATTTACTTCATTCTTGTATCTTTACACTTTTTGTGAATGTGAGTGATGTAAATGGATTAAATAGGTATTTTTAATACATGTTTCTTGGGCTATGATACTATATACAATTACACTTGATCATTTATTTTAGTATGCAGGAATTATATCCCTGGTAGTGGCACAGGGATTTAGTGATTCAACTATTCATATTTTACCAATGTCATCCCTATATGGTCGATGTATCCTTATTTAATTATTTTAAATTAAAACTTTTCGGTGATTAGGAAATCCGAACTCATCTACATTATGTGTTTATACCAGTGAGTGTGTTTGTGCATTTAGAAGTTTGCATTGTCACAAAAACTTGTTAAGTGATTTTCTATGATTTTGGGTTTTTGGGCTTTAAATCTTTTTAGATTTAATTTATGGAAACTCTACCTTAGGTGAATTTTCATTATAGAGAATAACCTATTTTTGTTTAGGTTGATTCAGAGTCTATCTGCTATAGTTGGCTATTTTCCCTAATTAATTATTCACTCAAAAAGTGAATAAGTGTTGAAAGAGGAATTTAATTCCTCACTTTTTTTCTAATTGGAATTTGAGAATTTGGAGAGCTTTTTGAGAATCCTCTTCTGAAGGATTCAAATTCTGTTTGTTTTGGGAGCTGTGAGCATGGATTTTTTGCGAGGTCAATCTCATTAGATCTAGCTCAGGGAGTTTATGCTTTTCCATCAATTTCAACAGATTTGATGGGTTATTTATTTTATTCTATGGGTTTAAGTTTTTGCCCCTTTCTCTGTCAGGTAGGGCCTTCCCATTTTATTATTTTTACTCCATTTCAGCTTGCGTTTCTAGTAGCAGTATGTTAGGAGGCTGAGAACTAGTGTTCCCCTTTGATTTTGTTTGTTGGTTCTACCTAGTTGATTAGGTATGAACATTTTCCCTATTTTTGGACTAGAGGTTTGGGATTTTGAGCCGTTACATTGGCCTTTTTTGCATACAGTGTTTGATTTCATTTATTTTTGGATTTTCTTGGTTTTTGCACCAAAGGCCAAATGGATTTTAATTTCAAAAATTTTCCAAAATTTGGGATTTTTGCCTCATTTTGCAGGCTGCCCTATTTCCTTAGGTTTTCTTGGCATAATTTGGGTCGTGGACCTAGATGATTTGTTTGGATATTCATCAGACCATTATTGCACTTTATGTTGCATTAGGATGCATGTTGCATCTATCCTTTCGAGTCTCTTTCGATTGAGTCCTCATCGAATCTTTGTGTTGATCTTTGTGATGGTGGTGCACCACACATGAGTACGTATGCATACATTTGTTGGGTGACCTATGGGGCTCGATCTTCCATGGTATTTTTGGAAGTTATGATCATTGGGGTTGGGTCAGGAGTTTACATGCCTATAGGCACTCATCATTGGATGAGCATGGGTAGGGTAGGGTAGCATATGGAGGGGCTTCTATCCTGCAACCTAGTGACTATTTCTCGTTGGTTGGCAGAAGAAGTTTTAAATAAGTGATAACTAAATTAAAACATTTGGGTAGTAATAATTATAAGATAATAAAATGTTTAGATTATGCACCTTCTATTGGGAAGAGTTGTTTCCTAGGTTGTGTGCCTTATATTGAGAAGAGTAGCTACCAATACTAGCTTGGGCTTGTCAATGCCAAGTGACTCTCCATGATGTTAGCCCCTATGTAGTAGCTTGTTGAGATGTCTGACCAGGACCTATAGTCTACACATTGTCTATGTCTTGGATTTAGTCATCATACTGCTTGGCATGTGTGTTATCCATGGATATTGTTTTGTATGTGTTTCTGGTTGGATCATTATCTCCATTAGCATAGTGGATTTGGACCTATAGGTGCCATGTGGATGGGAGGTGTAGCTACCTTCACCACTAGTAGGGACCGGTGCACAAAGATGGTCTTTTGTTATAGTGCGACCATTGTTAGATGTCAACACTTGGCACTTTAGGTTCTAGAGTATGCTTTCTTGTGGTTTTTATGCTATCATTGGAATGCTTTTATATCATGTTTAGATCATGTTTTTACTAACACATTTCCTTACTTTGATGATTAGCATGTGATAGGTGATATTATCTACTTTGTAGGATTATCTTATGGTTTCTACTAGCATGTTAGATTTCCTTACACTTATGTTTGTAGCATTTTTTAGTAATGATGTCCCTATTATGATAGTGTTGATGATCTAATTGGTGGCTTGGGATGTTATGCATAGGGGATGGCTAGGACCCACGATGGTCTTATGATGCTATTGACAGTTGGGAGGAACTGCGTACTTAGTTGTTATTTCCTTTCACTGTGATGTTGCTTTCAGTTCCTACGATGTTTTCCTTCTATTCTTTCCTTTTTTATTTGAATAGATGATGGGATGTTATTGCTAGCTTTCTATTCTTTAGTTTTGGTTCGAGTGTTCTTGCCTCAAAATGTGGATCCAGTGCTCCCCAATGTGGAGGGACTTTATTTCATAGTTTCCTTAGCTTTTTACTATTTTTTGTTCTTATGTGTTGATTTGAGATCTTGTGCAAGATTGTACTTTTTTACATGAGAATGAAAGTCCTTGCATGGCATGTTGGGTATCTTCATGTAGCTTTGCACTTCTTTACGTGAAACTAGACATTAGTTTGTGTTGTTGGAAAAGTGTTTCCTCATGCAAAAATGCACTTTCTTGCATGAAAGTACACATCTTCATGAGAAATGCAGCACATCTCAGTACAAAAACTAGCACTTTGTTAGCTTCACACAAAAAATAGGGGCTATCTAGGCTTGTTGGGAAAAAGTTTGAAAGTTGGTTTTGGATACCCTTTTTGGTTTTTCACCTTCCTAGTTCAAAACAAACTTCATAAGGGGTTTAAAATATATCGTTTAAGTTTACATATATTGAATTCCTTATACTTATACTTAAGATATATTTTAATATATGCAACGAATCTTTTGAGATAGGTTCCAAACCTCTACAAGCTAAGATAAAGATTCTAGGAAATTTTAGGGCTTCAAAAATTTAGACTTAGCCAAATTTTAGGGCTTCAAGATTTCAAACTTAACAAATTTTTAGGAGTTATCTTTTTTCTTTCAACTTGGTGGATCTCTTATGTTTTCGTGTTATGTTTTGGTCAGTGGTGATGCTTGGAGATCTGTTGATGTTAGATTATTATCAGTCTTCCATTGCAATCTTTGTGATCCATGTATATTGTTTTCATGTGCACTTACACTTGTAAAAAACATATTATCTTGCTTATATTTCATCCTTGTTTCCAAGGATCTCTGGGTGGGACATTGCAGCAGGCAACAGAAGTCTTCAAACAACAAGGAAAGGTAGAAGTTCAAAAATTTCCTCAACACCCAAGGTGAAGGGTCCTAGTACCAAATACCTATAATAGGTATGGAGATGGGCTTACAAGAAGGTTATGACAACCCCACAAGAAAGGTAACCTAATCACTAGGTCTACCAAACTTCCAAGCACCAAAAAATCAAAATGCACTAATGGATTCCATTAGACAAAAGAGGGATCAAACCCAAAAACTAGATACAAAGACTAGGGGTGACCTAAAATAATTGATATGGCCTATTTAGGTCTTACTCAACATGAATCAATGTTTCTTTTCATAAAAAAACAACTTATAGCATCAAGTTGCTTTGAAAACTAATGAATTGGCTTGTAGCCCTCCTAGAATGAGAATGAGGCATAAGTTTGGATTATTCTAAAAAATATAGTGACTTGACCAGAGATTTGGATACACTTTTATCTTATAAAACATGCCAAAGTTCCCTTGAATGGTGGAAAGTAGAGGTTGATGTTGTTGCAACATTAGAGCGGAATCCTAGGCCTAATTAGGCCTCCATTTACTCTACAAGTGTTCTTTCTACAAAGGAGAAACTCAATAAAAATATTAGGATATGTGGGGGCATGTAAAAGAAATAATAATCTAAGTTTTTAGCCTCTAATGAATCCAACTCAAACTATAAGGGGCTGTTACAAATGTTGTATGGTGTACTCATGCTGATGCACACCTAGGTTATGGCGACAAACTCAACTCCTTTCTCTTCCTGGAAATCAACTTGAAAAATCTAAAAGCACATTATTATTCCTTGCATTCCACCAAAGGGCATCAACTTCCCATGGTGGAATGTGTCAAAATGACCCAGCCCTAGTAATGTGCTAATTTTTAGCCTGAATCCTATGCAGCAAGCAAGAAAATTTGATAACTTTCAACCTATGAAGAATTAAAACATGATACTTTGTGAAATATGAAATAGATAAAATTCTCCAACTTCTAAGTCCATTGGAACATTCCCACTCATCTATATATTTCTATACAAGGGTCTGCAACTTGTGTTTTGCAAGGAAAAATGCTATTTTTTATTGATTTCAATGCCAAATTACAATTGTCTCTCTATCATTGGCTTATAAGGCTTTATAAGACTTATCTAGTGGAAACATGGTTAGTTTAAACTTCCTAGCCATTTTAGGAAAGGTTTTTGAATGTATTTGACACTTTTTGCAAAGTTGTTGACAATTTTTGAGCAATTTTTGCAAAATTTACAAAAATGCAAATCTGAAGACTGAATTTGGTCCAGACCTAACGTAGGTGATCCAACATCGATCTAGTTATTAAAAACAATTAAAAACTTGTAATCCTATTCATTTTGAAGATTATTGATCATATTTGGCCTTAGTTACCCAAGGTCTCATAATCATGCCTAATCCTGGAAGTAGGCCTTACAATTGGATCAATGTGCCAAACTATCCTAAGTGAACTATCTAGGATCCTTAGGTGCCTTATTTGATGAATCTAGAGTGGTGCTCCTACACCATCTTCCTTCAAGATCCTTTATTTATCTTTAAGATTTATTCATTCTTCTATCAAGGTGGATTCTAAGCATACAATCATGGAGGTTTTGATTTACATTTGTTAATGTTATGTTCAAGCTCTCATAGAAATATACTTCTTTACATTTCAAATACAATTGCATATCTATTGAATATCATAACTTTGTTATTAGATTTACTTCTACTACTTGCTAGTACTCCTTATTTTAGTTCCATTATTATGGCTGATTACAAAATGGGGTTTGACCAAGGCAAACCCCTCATTTAAACAAGAAAACCATTTTTCTTTTAGATACAAGTTTGGAATAGTGAATTAAAGTGCAGATTTAGGGCACACATTGGGGAAATTAGCCAATAGCTCCAAGGAGAACTTTTCGTGCCTATAGATAGTGGTGAATCGATGAATGAAATGGATCTTAACTGTTGCCTATAGATAGTAGGGACATCCACGTCATCAAGGAACCAATTCCAAGCAACCCAATTTAGCTATCACGAGAATGGGTCATGCTAACCCACTAGAAGCAAGAGGAATTAGTATTAAATGATCAGTGAAATTTACTTTTGCCTAGATTCATGGGTTTGCCAATGCACCCTTTTCATCAAACTTGTGGGATTAATGACTAGAAATTTCATCAAAGTAGTGCAGGTCAAGGTCAACTTTTCAAGGTACAATTTTGTGTCAGGGTAAGATTGTTCCCCTCTATTTAGGTCAAGGTTGACATCCATTCAAAATGATAAAAGTTTTTTGGTTTCTCTCCATTTCAACATTTCTAGTCCAAAATAGGTTGCACAGATCCTTGAAACTCTACACAGACATTAGAAATTAGTATTTTCCAAATTTGTCCTACTTCAAGGTTAGTATTTGTCTTTTATCTATTTTTTTCTTCATATTCTCCATTGCTTGATCCATTTTTACATCTATCACTTCCTTTTGGTTAGTCAATTCAAATCATTCCTTTTGGGAATTTGGGTTGGGGATAGGTCCTATTTTATTTCTATTCAAGTAGATAAACAATTTTTACTATAGTAGAAATGTCTTACTTGGTCTTAGTGCTTCTTTTACATAACAAATAACTCAAGCTTTCTCTAGGTGCTATTGTTGTCTCCTCTTCTCTAATTCTCTTCATCAATCAACTAAATAATAGCTTTCAGACCAAAAAGCAATTGTCTCACCAGTAGGTAGAAGGTTTAACATCAATGTTTTCTATAAGTCATCCTAATGGATGCAACCATGATGACATTACCTTGTGAATAATCATGATTGCATCATGTGAGTGGTCTTTAACCTTGGGGTGATTTGATTATGTTATTTGATCAACAAGATTAATTTATGCTTATGCCTTTTTTTTGAGATTATAATGTAATTGATGGCTTCACTGAGGTTTGTGCAAGGGGTTTCTTGGATTGATATGGTATCACAATGTTGTTCATTGATTATCAAAAGATGTCTACAGAGATTCACATGTATTAATGTCCTATTACAATTGACTAGGTTCCTCTACCAATATTTACTCATGTGTTTGACCTTATTGACATATATGTTTATAGTGTCATTTGTGATGTTGAGTAATTGTTATTACTTCCATTATTAAATTCTTAAATAATTGGAAAATGAGCTATCTATATTAGATTCATGGAATTATGTGCTATAGATATTTCCCTTGTTCATTTAATTAATTTATAAAAATGGACTATTTAAATGAAATTAATTACATGATTTCATTACATGATCTTGCATAAAAAATAATTCGAGTATTGTTATTGTGCATTTACACTTGATTGTGTTCATTTATTGTGTAGGACTTATATCTCTAGCAGTGACACATGGAGTTAGTGATCAGGCCTTTCATTTTTATCCAACATCACCCTTATGTGTGTGATGTATCTCTATATTGTTATTTTTGATAGTTGGTATATATGGATTCATAATGCATTATGTGATTTGGCCTGTGAGTGTGTCTATATAAAGGAATTTGCAGTTGCCACAAAAAATATTAATTAAATGTTGGTTTAACGAGTTAAAATGATTTTATTTAATTGTTTATTTATTTTATTTACTAGCTAATTTGTCATAGTTGAATTCCAATTCAATTAGAATTGCCTGATTTTATTTGGGTTAAGGGAGCTAATTAGATTAATTAGTTTAATTAATCAAATTTATATGTCACTTTATAAAAGTGAATATATTGGCTAAAAGTGAGTTTATTCTCAATTCTCACATTTAAAATTTAGGATTTTAGAGAAAAAAAACTCCAAAACCCTCTTGTGAGCATTTTGAAATTTGCCTGTTGTGAGAGCTATACTTGTGGGATCATCGGGAGGATAGAATCATTGTATTTGGAGTAGGAAACTCCTTTGCTAAGCATTTCATCATTGTTGGCAGCCTCATTATTTTGTGGTGTCTATTCTTGTTTTAGGCCCTTTGGTTGTGAGGTAGGGCTCTGTTATTTTATTGTTTTGGCTTTGTTTTAGTTATCATTTTTTTTAGTAAATTGATCAGAGGTTGAGAACTAGTGTTCCCCTCCATTTTGGTATGCTAGTTCTACCCAATTGGGAAGGTATGAGCATTTAAGTCTTTTTGTGAGTTTTAATTTGAAGTTTTGAGTTTTTATGCTAGCCATTTATTCATATGATCTTAGAACTTGATATTTATTTGATTCTTCGGAGTTTGAAAACTATTTGGATAATGGGTTTTATTTTTGCCAATTTTTTACGTTGGATTTTTTGTAATTTTCACATTGCCTTGTTTTTTGTGTCACCCAATTTTCTTGAGTGTTTCTTGGCATTTGTTACATTCATAGATCTGGAATATATATTAGGTTTCCAATCTACTCATAGCTTTACTTTGCATCATTGGGATTCATGTAGAACCCAAACTATGGATTTAGGTTAGTTGAGTGAATTCATGATGTTTGGTATTTTATTGCCTCATTGAGATTCATTTAGAATCTATAATCCCATATTTAATCTATTTAAATGATATTTTCATGTTTTTATCATTTAATTCATTTCTCATATCCAACCCTTACATTGGTATTATGTGATTGCATTGGTTGTGCCTAGACACAAGCATGTGTGCATGCACATGATGGTATCTTGTGAGACTCAAATGCCTGGATATAGGTTAGTTGAGAGATTGTTCATTTACGGTTTAGGTTGGGAACTTGCATTTTCTAGAGGCACTCATTGTGTGATGAGCATGGGTATGGAGGGTATACATGTGGAGTGGCTTCTCTAATGTACCCTAGCCTAAAAGTGGCCAACAAGGTAATGTGTAAAACTTTAAACAAGTGATATCCAAAATTAATAAATGGGAATAAAAATTAATGATAAGTGAACACTTGTATGTATCTGATGTGTTGGTGTGAAGTTGTGGTGTCTATAAGCCTGTAGTCTTTTGTGGAAGTTGTTCTAAGAATGTGGTGTGACGGCCTCCCAGGGGAAGTTGAGTTCTACACCTTATACAACTTGGGCTTTCTAATGCCAAATGATTTGCACTCCACTAGAGTACCTAAATAGTTATCTTATAGTGGGTTTGACTAGTGACCTATTGTGATTCATTGTCTTCATCATCATATAGATGTTGGTATCATATCCTTGATTGGTGTGTGTGTTAGCCATGGATGATTATCTTATGTGACTACGGTCAGTTCATTATCTTCATCAGTGCTATGGGAGTGGACCTTTGGGTACCATGTGTTTGGGACGTGTACCTACCTACACCATTGTTGGGGACCATTGTATAGACATGGTCTACATCTTGTTTGAGGCTGATGATAGATGCTCATTTGGTATTTCAATGTAGTTGGAGTATGTTTCCTTGTAATTTATGTTTTACATTGGAATGCATGTTTATCATATTTTAGATGATGCTTAGTGTGTTTACTTATTGCACTCTCTTATCATGATGTTAGATCTTATTTATTTGATGATGTTTCTTACCATTGCTTTGTATTAGTGATGTTATTGGTAGATTATCATATTGGTTGTACTTGTTTCTTATGATGTTAAATGGTGATTATTAGTAAGAAAAAACTCCTGAGACAACTCCAATGATCTTGTTGAAAAATTGAGTTTTATGCTTGGGGTTGTCATTAGGATCATTAGGATCATTAGAATCCTTGAGATCTCATGATATCATTATGGTAGGGAGGAAATAAGCACAGTTGAATTGGGTTGGTTATCTAACATATGTGTTCTTTTATTTTCACTGTGATGTTGTTTATGCTCATTTCATAGATTGATGATGTTGATTAGATAGATGTATGTTATTGCGATATATATTTTAGCTATATTCAAGTTCTTTAATTTACTTTTATGCTCTCAAGTGATCATTCCTTAATTTACATACATCTAGTAATCCTTAGTTTTGAGGTTTTATGTTTTCATGTGTTCCTTCTTGCATTCTTTTCATTCTTTCAATTTTTTATTGCTTGGGAAGGCAATTTTCTCGCACAACTAAGAGAAGTCTCACATGAGTATTTATATACATGTATGAAAGAGTGAAGTCTTTTACAAGTATGTATATACTCACATCATAGATTAAAGTCTCACACGAGCCTAGTTGAGTGTCATGCTTTGTTCATGGGGAATACTCGCCTCATAGCCAATCTTGACTTGCATGAGAGTCAAGGTTTATTCTTCTCATGGGAAATAGTGAGCAATTCCACACACTTTGAGAAGATGTACCTTATACATTTGGATGTCCTTTTTCATCTTGCATCTTCCTTGATCAGAATAGATTAGTTATAAGGTGTATAAAATATGTGTTTAAGTATTATAATATACTTAAGATATATTTTATATATGCAATGATTCATTTGAGATAGGGCCCAACCCTCTAGGAGTCAAGATAAAGATTGTAGAAAATTTTAGGGCTTTGAGATTTCAAACTTAGTCAGATTTTAAGGCTTTAGAATTTTAGGCTTTGCCAATTTTTAGGTTTAGCAATTTTCTTTCAGCGTGGTGTCGAGTAGATGAGTAGATGTAACCTTGAGCCCTCATTTTGTGCATGACCATTTGAGGTTCTCTACTTATAATTCTTAATTATGTTATGGTTAGTCTAAATAGGACTTGTATGTTTAACCATGCTAGGAACTTTTACTTTGGGCTCAAAAAAAAATCTACTTTGGATATTCTCTTGGTTGGTAAGTTAATGTTTAGTGCTTGGGGATCTTTGGAATTTTTTGTAACACTTCTTCTTGTGTAAATGTTCATGTGAGTTTGGCCATGTTCCATATTTTATTATCTTGATCAAATGTTTCATTCTTGCACTTGGTTACTTAATGTTATTTTTAAGTAACATGTCTTTCAAAAAAAATTATTCAGTGCATGTTTTATCCATGTGTTCAAAGGATCTCTAGGAAAGGCATTACAATAACTTCACCACCCTTGAGGATTTCTAGGAAGATTGTGAAAATAATATTGAAGTCAAGAGGAGATATTGGATGAGGTTCATAGTTAGGAAAATATTTAATTTCAAGGTAGGACTAGATGTAAGAAACATAGAGAAAGATGAATTAGATCTTGCAGATCCTTATTGCTTTGAGAGAATACAAGATCTTCCATCATCTCATATAGATTGGAAATTTCAAGAGTTGAGAAACCTAATTGAAAGATTATCTATATTTATAAAGTGAATTGAATATTGGATAAAGAAAAAGAGAGAGGAAGTTACATCCACAACAAAATGAGTGATAATTATACTATTGCACCCTCCTCTAAAATGCCAAATATGCATTCTATACAAGTTTCCAATAAGTTATGTTAGGAAATGGTGGTGATGATGAAGATCTAAGAAAAGTGCAAGATCTTACCAAAGCATATGAAGGTGATTTTATAGTTAAAAAGAAGAGATCTAAAGTTGAGGGTAAAGTGATAGACACAACTCCTCAAGCTTTGGGAGAAAAAGATAACATGATTATATAGGAACCTATAACAAAGATAGATCAAAAAATTCATAATATCCCTTCACCAAAAACCATGGAAACTCTTTCTCATGATGTTGCTCCTTCTCAAGATTCTTTTATAATAGCCAAAAATACCCATGATAAATGTAATTGATAAAGAAAAACCTATGCTTCAAATGCTTGAGGTGAACACTTCTTTAGATGTAACATTTGTCAACATACAAGATTTTGTACAAGATCCCCCATGCCTACAAAATAGTTTATAAAGGAAGAAGAGGATAAAGGAAGTAGTGATCCATAATCTTGACATGGTTTCCAATAAGCTCCAAAAATTAGAAAATATCAAGAAAGAAAAAGTCATGTCAAGACTCACAATAGATGCTTCTTCAAAAAATGTTTGTGTACAGATTGCTAGATGAGTTGTAGATAAGTGTATAAATGAGATTACCAAAAATGACTTCAATATTAGCGAGGTATACCTTGGACCACTATCATTGGATGGATATGTTTATATTTTTGAAGTTTTTGTAGTCAATATAGTGTAACAAGATAAAAATGAGAAGAAGTCTAAAGAGAAACTAAAGGACCAAATGAAAAAGTTGGCAGCATGCATCAATTTCATGTTAGATTCCTTAAGATTATCTATGATAGTTACTTCCACATTAATTTTCATAGTAACAGATGGATTGAAAATATCCATAAACTTAAGACTCATAGTCAGATGATAGAAGTATGGGTTGATGATACGAAGAAGAAGGCATTGGATTTTGTAACTAAGGAAAAGGAGGTATATGGAAAAAGAGTTTTATCAAAATAAGAGATGGAAAAGGAAATGTAACTAACTAAAGAACAAAAATTATCCTAGCAAAGTATGGTTGATGAAATATAGGAAATGTCAAAGGTGAGTGAAGAGATTTTCATTGTGGAAAAATGATTCATTAGTGTACAAGATTATCAATCCAATATATGGCATAAAATCATAAATTAGTTTTGCCCAAGTTTTAGTTCATATCTTTTTCCTTAGGGTTCTAAGTCAAGTCAAGTGTCAAGGTATTGAGTCTGATTCTAAATTTCCTACAGGATGATCCTTCTTCTCATTATTCCTTTGATTTAACCTAATGCAAGAATCATATGAGAAATGCATCAATCCAAAGATAGGTGATTAAGGTTTGGAGGGTTTGTTATGCTTTATCCCAATGAGAAGAAAGGTTTGGATATTCTACTAATTCTATTGATTTGTTTCCAATCATGTTGAAGATATGGATTCATGCTATGAAACAGTTTTTCATGAAAACTTTTCTAAATCTCTAAGAGTTTCTAATTTCATGGTCAAAGGTTTATATCTAAAATAAGGTTACATTTAAAAAAAATCATAGACATATATATAGAAAATGCAATAGAGAACATCAAAGACTAAGGCTAAAGATTGATATGTAGATCACAAGCACAAGTCAAAAAGAAAGATTAGTTAATTCAATATAGAGTGAATGCTCAAAAATGTAGAAATGGAAAATGAACCAAGTCAAAGGTGGTATGATCCTTTTTGAAATGAAATCGATGGTTACAAAGTTAAAACTTCAATTGAATGAAAGAACACATTCAACTAGCTAGTTAAAAAGTCCAAATGCTTACCTGTCAGATCAGGTCCCATTTAAATATTAAACAAGAGTTGGATGCCTTCAGCCATTAGATATTACAAGATATATTATCATCATTTTATCACTACAAAAATTTGTCAGAATAAATGTCAGATTCTTTGATCAATAAAGTACTACCACATGTATGCCATGAGGTATATAAATAGAAGGTGGACTTTCACTGTAAAGAAAATTGAAAATTAATATCTTTTGTTGCTGCCATTGGATCAAAATTGATATACATTTGTTGCCATCTCACTATGAAAATTTGTCAGAAGAAATTTCATAGCAACGTAATGAAGAATTGACATGTGGAATAGATAGACTCATGATGCAAAGGGAATTCAATGAGTTAAAATATTTAAATAAACTCCATTAGTTTGGAGATGGATCTATGTTTTTCACTATCTCGCTATGAAAAGTTGTAAGAAGAAATGTCATAGTGACAAAGCGACAGGAAGACATGTGTATACAGGTGGACCCATAGAAGATATTATAAATGAAAAGATAAAGAAGGTTTATAATAATTTAATCTAGGTTGTCGATTTGAGATCAATGATGGGAATTCAAAGTTCTAGTGACTGTGGAATATGAAATCTGTAGGTTGGGGCAAAATAGTAGAATGTGAAGAATAAACTATTTTCTTTTGGATTTTTGAACATTACAAGAAGTTGAATAGTCATTATGTGTTTTCAAGAATACCATGGATTCAAAATTGTTAGCAATAGGAATACCATGTGCTCACATTATGATAAATTCATATTTTATTCTCATTTTCTTTTCTATTATGTGATTTTCGCTATGCTAGAATTAGTGAACTATAAATGTAACCTCATTTGACAATATAATGGTTAGAAAACTTGATGGTGAATTGGTTTGTAATTCCATTTATCCTATTTTCTTGTAATGTTTTGTTGCTTATGCATATATTAATTCTACATTAAGAGTTGAAGGACAATTATATATGATCCTATAATAATCAAGTGTATTACATTTCATTTTCATATTTGCAATAGAGGTGATTCTATTTACTTCCTTCATATATTATTATGCTTCCTCTATTGTTCATTTCATATCATGTTAGATAGTTTTATTAGAAATTGAAGAATAGATGTGTATGAATCTATTGGTAACTTGATGGACTCCACTTCATTCAAGTTTGGTAGTCAAAGCAATTCCATTTTTCCTCATGTGCATCTCTTTTTTATCCCTCTTTGCATTTAGATGGTTAACAGTACATTTAGAATAGAAGTAAGAGTTAGGAATTGTTTGTGCAAATCTATTTTTTGTGAATTGTTTGTGCCTACAACAAAAATCATTGTCCTTTACTGCTCTTAGGTTAAGAGCTTATAAGGTCAAGACTTCTGATCTCATAAAAAAACATTCATTGCATATTATTTCTAATCATAGGGAGCTATACCTAATCAATTTAGAGGGCACTGATAGAATACATGCACTGACCCATTTGTTGGTAAACATCCTTTTGTCTCTCCCAATATTGGGTATCAAAGAGTTAAGATTATAAAATTTAATAGGAGAACAAACTGTTAACCAAAAATTAGAAGATGATGAACATTAATAGCATAATTGCATATTCAACCATATAAAGGGACTTACAATATATTAATTCCCAAGTTCTTTTAGACATTCTCACAAATAAAATTAATTTAGCAATCACAAATATGGTGTCATATGTCAATGGCATGAAGAAGACAAGTATTTTTTTAATTACCTTGGAAGGATGTGATATGCTAGCATATCAACGAGAGTTTAATGAAATTAAGGTTAAATATACCACTACAAAATTGAGGATGGATATGTTAATATGAGATTGTTTCAAACTGAAGAAGCTATAATGGAACAATCATTATTTTGTCAATGATGTCAAAATTGCTACCTATTGGTGAGACAACTTCTAATTATAGGTTTGAAAGCTATCTTTTAGTTGAGTGATGAAGAGAATTTGGAAAGAGGAGATAAAAATAGCACCTAGATAAAGGTTGATTTGTTTAATATGTAAAAGAAACACTAAGATCAAGTAAGACATAGATACTATAGTGTATTGTCTAAAATGAAAGATGACTGAAGTTAAGAGTAGAAGAAGATCAAGTAAGAAAAGTGTTTGCCAAGCCTTATCGAGTAGTCAGTGCAAGCTAAGAAGAAAGCAGTAGAAGGTGAGTGAAAATCAAGAGGTGCCAAGCAAAGATGAAAATTAGTGCAAGCCAAGTGATTATTAGTATATGTCGAGTAAATTTTAGTTGGTGTTGAGTATCAGTAAACTTTAGTATTTTCTAAGTGAACTAGTGTTGGCTGAGTGACAAAATAGTATAGTTTCTAAGTAACAAAAAATAATGTTAAATTGAGGACTTGATGAATCTAAGCCAACTACTTTGATTTCTTGAATTATGTGAAGTGTGTGAAAGATAACTATGATGAGTTGGTGGAACAAAATTCAAGGTAAACCATTTTGAGGTTAATTCAAGGAATATTTTAGAAGAAGTTTCTAGAGGAACCAAATGGAAAAGTTTTTAGATTCATTGTATTCTACCTAATCCTACCAAACCCAAAAATGGACTATTGTAGTTAAGCAACAAAAGATCTGAACTCTCTATTTATAGAGATAGTTGGTAAGAAGAAAAAGTTGTCATGTGAGAGAACCTAAGGAAGACAAGGAGTCTAGGGTATTACTTCATTCAGTGGCCAAATAGAGGTGACTATAGTTGGCATGCAAAGAAAGAAGACTTAAGAGTATGAATTCTTGAAGGGTGAACTAGCTATCAGAGCTAAAGTGTATGAAAGCCAAGTATAATGGAGGACTAAAATAGAGATCTGTAATCTACAAGTGAGTTGTAATTTATTATCAAATCAAGCCTTACCATTACTTTCTAATTATTGTATTAGTCTAAGATAAATCCTTTGTATTAAGGTTGACCTAACAGTCATTTGTAAATCCTTTTAACGATTGATATTCTAATGGAATGGTCTAAATTCCTCTAACAAGGCTCACTCCTAATAGGGTGATTTAAATTTTTTGTAGTGTCTCTCGTGTTTGTAGTCTGTACCTTGTTATATTTTGATTTAGGATATACTTGATACTCTTGTTATGTTTTTGTTGAGATGACTTGAGGGTGGGATGTTATACTTTGATTTTAGTATCATAGATGTTTTACTGCTATGTTATTTAGTTTATCATATTTTCATGTTGTTGCCATTTTGATATTATAGTAGGTTTATGATGATATCTAGTTATCTAGTATTTTGGTTATATGTGGATTTGTGCTATGATGATTTACTTCACTCTTGTTTCATTATGATTTATGTGAACATGAGTGATGTAAATGGATTATTTTAGTATAACTGAGTAAATGGTTAAATTAGGTTTTTGATCTATTTATTGCTTTGGCTATGATATTATATGCATTTGCACTTGATCATGTGTTTTAGTGTGTAGGAGTTATATCCCTAGCAGTGGTACCTAGAGATATTGATTCTGTTGTTCATATTTTACCAATGCCATCCATGTATGGTCAAAGTATCCTTATTTAATTATTAAATTAAAAGCTTTTGGTGATTAGATTTAAATCCAAAATCATTTGCATTATATGAGTAGACTAGTGAGTGTGTCTATGCATTTTAGAGGTTTGCATTGTTACAAAGTTGTTAATGAAATTTTTGTGATTTTGCATTTTCAAGCTTTAAATTTTATTGAATTTATGTTTAGGCAGCTTTTTCGCAGATGAATTTATATTCCTAGGAATAGCCTATTTTTGTTTGGGTTGATTCAAGGTTTAACTAAGTTGGCTAGTTATTTTCCCTAATCAAGTATTCACTCGAAAAGTGAATAAGTATTGAAAGAGGAAATTAATCCTCACTTCTCACTTTTGCAACTTATAAAATTGAGATCTTTTTCTAAAATCCTTTTCTTAAGGATTGGTTTTCTATTCATTGTGAGAGTTGTGGGCATGGGATCTTTGTGAGGTTAATCTCATTGGATCCAGGTTGGGGAGATCTTGTTGTGCCATGATTTTTGGTAGCTGTTGCGGGTTGTTATTTCCTGTTTCAGCCCTTTTGTTGTCAAGTAGGGCTCTCTTGTTTTCTTGTTTTAGCTCAAATTTTATATCTATTTTTGGTACCTATTTGTTTGGAGGCTAAGAACTAGTGTTTCCCTCTATTTTTGTTTTCTAGTTTTTCCTGGTTGGTTGGGTATGAATGTTTTCCCTATTTTTGAGTTGGGGGTTTGGGATTTTGAGCCATTATGCTGGCCATTTTTGCATATGGTGTAAAAACCCAAATTTTATTAGATGTTTGTGAATTTTGTGCCCAAAGACCAAATGGGTTTTATTTTTGATGTTTTTGAGTTTTGGGATTTTTGCCTCATTTTGTGTGCCACCCTATTTTCTCAATTTTCTTGGCATGATGTTGATCATGGACTTAAATCATCTGTAGGATGCCAATCAAATCATTGTTGTACTTTTTATATTGCATTGGGATGTGTGTCACATCCATCCTCCTAAGTTGTTATTCAGTTGAGTGTGATTTCTAATTGTGTTCTCTCCAACCTTTGTTTTTTATCTTTGTGATGGTGGTGCACCACACATGACCACATATGTTCATTTGGGGTAGGGTTGGGAATATGCATGCCTACAGGCACTCATCGTGTAATGAGTATGGGTATGTAGGGTATGGTCATTGGAGGGGCTTCTAATGCAACCATGGTGTCCTAGCCCAGGTTGGCATTAGGGAGTTTCTAATAAGTGATAACTTAATAAATTGTTAGAGAATTAACAAAGATAAGATTATTAAAGTCAGCCTCCCAAGGGTGGTGCTGAGGGGAATGGTCAATGATTCATAGTCCTTGCAGTTAAGTCATAGATGCAGCATGTCATCATCTCGAGGGAATACCAAGAGGAATAGTTTTTTAGCATGTTACTAACTCTCCACCAAGAATCCTTACATAGTTACCCATAGAGTATCTGACTAGGACTTGTTGTACTTGCATTGTTACATGGTCTTGGTTTTATTCATCATTACTATTTGGCATGAGTGATAGCCATGGATGTTTTCTTTGGTGTGTTTTTGGTTGGATCATTATCTGCATTAGCATAGTAGGGGTGGACCTATAGGTTCCACATGGTTGGGAAGCATAGCTACCTTCACCACTGTTGGGGACTAGTGTATAGAGATATTTCCTTAATCTAGTATGATCATTTCTTGTTGTTACACTTGGTACTTCAAGTTTTGGAGTATGTTGTCTTGTGTTTTATGCTTTCATTGGAATTCTTGGATATCATGTTAGATGATTTTAGTTTTATTGACACAATCTTGTATTATGCTATTTAGCATATCTTAGATGATGAGTTACATTTGTAGGATTATCTTATGCTTTACACTTTAGTATGTTAGATTTCCTTATTCTTATATTTTAGTACATTTTAATAGTGACATCCTAATAAGACATCTCCAACAATTCAGTCTGTAGTTTGAGA
This sequence comes from Cupressus sempervirens, assembly GCA_028749045.1. Classification (NCBI taxonomy): domain Eukaryota; kingdom Viridiplantae; phylum Streptophyta; class Pinopsida; order Cupressales; family Cupressaceae; genus Cupressus; species Cupressus sempervirens. The sequence goes on along the minus strand of CM053783.1, from coordinate 800,746,275 downwards.
TGTTATGTGGGAGGGATGGCTAGGGCCTTTGAGGTCTCATGATGTTATTATGGTTGGGAGGAATTGTGTACTTAGTTTGTTGCTTCTGTATACTGTGATGTTGCTATCTGTTATTTCCCTTCATTGCTTTGTTTGATAGTTAGATTCATTTTTCGCCTCTTTGTTATTTATTTTGAGTGACTTTTCCTTGACTGTGGATCTAGTACTCCCGAGTGTGGAGGTTCTAATTTCCTATTTTATCCCTTGATTTATCCTTAAAGTATTTCTTTTTGTTCTTGGGTGACCATGCATCAGCATTGGGTGATACTTTAAATTATCACACACCAAAAGGAGAAATATCATGTGATACCTAATAGTATCGCATGCCTTAAGGAGAAATATTATGTGATATTGGAAAGTATCACATACTTGTTGGAGAAAGGTCGTATGATACTTATTAAGTATCACATGCCTTATTGAGAAGTGTCATCCAAACCCTGAAAGTATCACACTCCTTAATTAGAAAGCTCATAGGATACTAGAAAGTATCGAACAATGTTAAATTAAAGCATCACTTGGTTTTTTGAAAAAACCTATCTGGGCGGACAACAAGCATTTCTCGATTTGATTAGAAGTTTTTCTAAGGTATTTTAGATACCCTTTATGGTGTTCTTGAATACCTTGGAATTGCATTTTGAATTTAGTATTTTTTTGGATTTGAAATTGATTGCATCCTTCCATGGTTAGTCATTGTGGTTAGTAGTGGTATTTGGAGATCTGTTGGTGTTTGTATGTTTGTTTAGTCTTCTATTGCAACCTTTGTGATCCTCATATGTTGTGTGTTGTGTGCATCCATACTTGTTTTAAAAAAAATTATCTTGTCTTATATTTATCCTTGTTCTAAGGATCTCAGGGTGGGGCATTACATCCTTTAACTGGATCACATTTAATAGTGTGTATTGTAACCTTTAATAGGGTTGGACTTTCATAGGGCATTACTTCAAAAGAGTGAGAATTAGAAGCATGTTACTAGTGGTTTTTCCCAAATTGGGTTTCCATGTAAAATCCTTGTGTCAAATTGTGTGAATATTCTTATGGTGTTTCATGTTTACATTTATGCAAAGTTGTTTTGACCTAGGATAGTAACCTACAAAGTTTAAGTATTATATGATCTAATGGATACATGCATGGTAATTTTTTATGGATATGGGTCTACTAAGTATTGAAAAGTTTTATTTGTACATCTGGACCTTTGATAATTGATTCACCCCCCTCTTAGTTATTCTAAAAAATTCCAATAGGATAATGTTTTTTTTTCTAGGATATGAACTTGTGAGTGGATTCCTTGAAGCCTAAAGAGGTTATAAAGCTTGGTTAATTAGTTTTTTAAGCATAGAAGAATTATTCAAATAGGGAAATTAAAAGTGCAACATGTTTGAATCCATGTCCATACACATTTTTTCAATCTTAATTTCAACACTCTTTTCCTTGTTTTTGTATTGGAAATATTTGATTTTGAGTTTTTAAGGTTAGAAAGTTCATGTTTTCAAGAAAAAATCCATTAAGTTCTTAACTTAGTTCAAAATGTGTAAAGAAGGGGTAGTTACAAACCTAATTTTTGGTAGTTACAAGGAGATTGCCTGTATAAGGGGCATAATTTTATTGTAAAAAGGACTTTTTGACACTAAGAGAAATTAGAGAATACTCATGTTATACCTTGGTAATTTATTATAGAGAAAATATGGAAAATATTTAATAATCTTGTTCATATGATCATATTATGTTCTTAGTACAAGAATATAAATATCAATATCATTTTGAGTTCTTGTTGAATCTCTTATGTTGAAATTTTTATTCATCTTTGGTGTGTATTATCATCATATATTTTTAATTAATATTGAATGTTGCATTAAATTTATACTAATGATGATATTTACGTGTGGGTCTTAAATTTTTCAGTAGTCATTTAAATTAGATCATCAAGGCTCCTAAAACTTTCTATATATTCCCTTTTAGTGACCTTGTTTTGCATTCAAAATTTGTACACCTTTATTTGGAAAATAAAAAATCTATCTTAAGAGGGAGATGCCCTTCCAAACATAGAGGAAGGTCACATATCAAGGACCATCCAACTATTGCGAGAACTTATTTTCCACATACATTCCATTGGGATAAACTATAGAGTTTTAAATTGACAATTCTATTTACCAATAGATGTCAATTTAAAAAATGTATTTTTGAGGGATTCATTCAAATGTTATAAATAATTCTTGATTTCTAGAGAAAATGTCAAGTTTAGATGAGAAATCTATGCCAGATCCAAAAAAAAATTTTGATAACAAATGTGGACATCTATTAATTGAAATGCGTGACTAATAGCTAAAAAATGAAAAACAAAATTGTGAAATGTTTGTTGGAGCACCACAATGAGTAACTAAATGTAATGGTAGTTCAACTTGTACATAAATGGATTCAATAGGATATAGTTAACTCTTCCATAAAACTCAAAGGTGTAGATGCTCAAAAATGGTTTGCATCTATGGTTTCATCACATTTTTATACTAATTCATCCCATTTTCTTATTCAACTAAGTCTGATCTTTTGGAAATCTTGATCATATCTCAACAGTGTTTATCATCATTCTTATCCTTTTTCACATCAATTACGGACTATTATAGAACCATTTCAACATCATCAAAAATCATATCAAATCAACTCAGAATCATATCAAATCAACCTAGAATCACCCCAAATCTACCCAAAATTAGTCTTAATCAACCCGAAATGTGTCAAAAATCTCAAATCTATCATCATTCATCCAATCCTAGGCATTTTTGTGGCTTTCAATGCCTCAAAAACATATCAATCTATCAAACCTATTAATCTGACCTTAGTACTATCATAGCTCTCAATGCTAGGTCAAACCATCATTATTGTCATGTGATCATGGACATTGTCAAGTCCCTTAGTGTCTGATCATGAAATCATGAAACCATCTTAATAACATTGACAACATCTATTGATGTTATTATGATCAACCATATTAATCAATCTCGATCCTACAACATTTAAGATATTGGTTAAAGTGTTGCATGTCCTTGATTCATGTCATGTCTCCTTAGCATATTATCAATTTTGATCAATCAATCAATTCAATGATGGCTTTAGTCTATCCATCATCATCCTATTCAATCTACATAATCCTCAAATTTTTGTTAAAGGCTACTGTCACACTTATTTAATCAAATTGGCCAATCATTTACTAATTTTCTCTATAGGATTAAATAAACCATAATTTAATCCTATGTCATTTTACTAAATATTCTTCCTAATTATCATCCTCAATTAATTAATTTTATTAATTAATTGATTTATCATTCACAAACCATGGAAGTTCACAATTTCCTAAGTCATATTTTCCACCATTAATTCTATTTTTACTAATTTCTATTTGTGTGGAATAATGGATTTTTTCAAATATTCTACATAATATTGACATCATCATGACACATGGGCATGACACATCATGGATTCTCCATCTACACTTGGCTAAGATATGCCATAATCCATACATTCTTATTCCTTACGCACATCCATATTTGGCTTCCATTGTCATAAATTCTTGGCTTTAAGTGGGTTTGAGGTGTCACATGACGTGTCATAGATCCTCTTATATTTATAGCCATGTTTGACTTTCAAGTATCATACAATCCTACATTTGGAATCTTGTGTCATATGTGTCATGGATTCTCAAAGGAATCTCTTGCCAAGTCACATATTCAAGGTGACAATTCCAATGCTCTCATCTTGTGAATTGGTTATAAATTGAGCATTCTTCCTCTCATTTCCAATCCCTAGGTTCTTGTTCTTTTGCTCTCTCTCAAGATTAAATGACTTCTTCTAGTACTCTCGTATCATTATCATAGGCTTTTGCTTCTTAATTGTGTGCATTTTAGGCAATTAGAGCTACACTATATGGAGAAGAAAGAAGGACATGGGAGCTACAAATGAAAGAGGGGGTTTCTAACTTTATGTTGCTTCCTTTTGTTTATTTGGCTTTCATGGTAGACTAGAGGGTGTCAATCTATATTCATTGATATTATGATTTGCTCATAGTATGCTAGACATAAGCCCAATTTTTGGTCTTACAAAAGTATTTTAAAAAATCTTGGAAGAAAATGTATGAGAATTGGCCATAAATGAGGCTTTTGATGTGCTTAGTAGATTGCAGAAATACAAAAACCCATGTAAGATGAGGATTCCATCAAAATTTCTAAGCAAAGTGTGATACATAGAATCATTGAAATGATGGTGAATTATTTTTCAGATTTCCTAAAGGAAAATTATCATGGAAAATAAATGTGCTTGTTGGAGAATCTCTTGTAAACATTCATTCAAATTGTGGAAAGATAAATGATGCTCTTGAACTACTTGTCTGAATGCTTGAGAAATTATGGGTTATTCTAAAAAGATTGCATGTGAACTCAATGTGTGAAATGAAATGATTTTAGATGTTGTTGAAAAAAAGATAATTTAATTGACTCTAGAAAGATTTTAGTAAGTGAATATATAAGAGTGAAGTCAAAAGTCCCATATTTATTCTCAATTCCTTCTCATGTATGAGATAAAAGTTTGAAAGAAGTTGTGGACATCTATCAAAGAATGATAGAGAATATTTTTTTATTTTGAATCCTTTGTAGAATATATGTGGAAGAAATGATAGTTCATTGTAATAAAGTTCATGCTCAATTGGGAATAACAAAGAAGCACATATTAGAGTGGAAAATATTGTGACCATGCATTGAATCCATGATAGTTCCATAAGGGTCCATTTTGTCGTAATAATTGTTGAATGAAATGACTAGCTATGTTAGAATCAACTCACTTTTGGAATTGGTGCACTCTTGAAACAATTTCAGGAATATCACTTGGACTTATTTGGTTGACCTAGAAGAGGAGTTAGAAGATGTATTTTTTGTGTTTAGTTTCCAGAATAAGAATTGGAATGAGTTTTTTTTTTATATAGAGAATGTGTAGCAACTACTTTGACCTTCATCTATAAATTTAGGACCCCCGTTGTATTGATCTTGACCTTTATCTACAAATTTGAATTTGTGGGTCTATCATTTGGTATGTGGGAATTTAAAGTTTCATTTGTTATGGTGATGTTGTTTGTGTTAGTGCAAATGGACTAGACTCTACTATTTGTGAGAGTGAGGGAACTCACTATAACCACCGCTAAATCTTCTCTAGAGAAACTCTAGATACAAATTATGTTGGAAATATAAGAGCAATAACTGAGATGGGAGGGGTGAATCAATTACCACTAAAAGAAATCCTAGATCCCTTATATGTTAGTATAAAATAAACTCTTGAAAAGCTGAACTCTGTTGATGCTCAGTAAATACACAAAAAATGTTGTAACTTGGTAAATACTAAAAATGCTCAAAAAACACTTAATATGAAAGTATTAAGATGTTATCTATGATTACTTTTAACTTAGCTACAAACATAAAAAAATAAATAGCATGAACACATTTTACACCAAGATTTCACGTGGAAACCCAATTTGGGAAAAACCACCAATTGCAACTAGTTACTAATTTTCATTTTGAAGTGAACCCTATTAGGAGTCAACCCTATTAAAAGTTACAAAGCACACATCCTATTAGAGGATTTAATCACCCTGTTAGGAGTGGCCTTGTTAGAGGTCTTTAGATACTTCAATAGAAATGCCACCTTATTAGAGGATTTGTAAATGCCTATTAAGCCAACTCTATTAAGAGATTTTGATCACTACTATAATGGTTAGAGAGTAACAATAACATGACCTAATTTAGATGCAACTAAATTGCTGATTGCAGATATCAATTATGGTTTGTATACTTGATCCTTCTTGATCAAATATATTTGTTTAGCTTCACAAGGATAAACTACTTTATCCTTCTAATTCGCTTCCTTAGATCTTCAAAATCTTCCATGCATTTTCATAATTTTCACACCTTCTAACCCTCACTTTGACCTTTTATTTATATCTTTCATATTGTCAAGTTGGCTCAACTACAACTTAGAATAATTAATATTCATCTTCTTAGTTGGCTAGAACCAGTAGATAAATCAATTGAACTCAATATGCCAAAACAAGAAAATCCTTTGTTAGCTGACCTTTCTCGGTAGACACTAACTTAGAAATGATTTTCTTGTGTTAACCAAGTGAACTTAGTCAACACTACATACTCGCAAAGTTCCTTTGGTAACCAAGTGAGCTTAGTTAACACTGGTTCCACCCAACATTTCCTTCATTAACTGAGTGAGCTTAGTTAGCACTCATTTTCCATAGACTTTTGTTTGGTACCCCAGTGAACTCAGTAGAAACTACTTTGTGAACTAGGCAAACTCTAGAACACTTGGTAGACATATAAAATTATCTTCAAAGCCCAAGTGAGCTCAGCATACACTAACTAGAAATTATATGACATTTTGTGTAACATCAAAGACAATACACAATTAATCAATTTTTCCAAGAAATTATATGCAATTGGATCAAGAAAAATTGTTAATGTGAAAGAATATACATCCCTTTGAACAAATATACAAATCGTCTCATAATGGTGATTGTGGCATAATTTCTTCTCAAACCCCTTTACAACTACCAATTCTCTTTGGAAAATGCTCTACAAAGTGGACAAAAAATATTTTACAAAATAATGGTCTCCTACAATGTGCGGCAATGTAACTTTATGAGTTGTGGACGTAACAACCCATAAAATTAGGTTTATGAAATGGTGGAGTAGGAATAAGCTACTCTAATTCCACCTTTATTTAGGAATAGCATTATGCCCATTTTGGGCTAAAATTAAGAGTCACATATTCTAATTCTACTTTTGCATTTTACAAATAAATATTTAATTTACAAACATGGGTATTTAGAATTTACTATTCCCACCCAATTCCTTCTATGAAATGGGCCCTAAGAGATATATAACAACATTAAGGAAATAATGAAACTTTCTAAAAAATATGTTAGTAAATGTAATCTTTGTGCATAGGTCATAACCTTTGCATTTTGATGATATTTGGATATGTTGTTGAAAACATATTTGTTTTCATCCTTATAACAAAGACCTTCAAAATATTATTTTGTATGAAGGTTACAACCATATAAATTAGGGTCTATAAAATTATCAATGAAATGAGAGTTAGATGAACTAGAAAAAAAAACTTAAATTATTTGTCCCTAATATTTGACATTGAATGTTATGAGTTCAAGAATGTTGATTGTGAGAATGTTGTGGAATTAAGAAAATTCATACAACAAGAAATAGATAAATATAGAAGTAAAATGTAGAGGTACAAGCTATACAAGTTAACTATTTGGCTAAATTCCACATTGAAATTTGGTCTCACAAAACTTTTGTATTCATGTTGACTGCTATGTGTTTGACTAAATGGAGACTTTTGTCAGAGTGAGATGAAATTCTTGATAGGTATGTGAACCAAGTGCTCTAGGAAAACTAGGGATTCGTAGATAATCCACATGGTCTATTTGATAGAATATCTCTAGGGTATTTCATCGTATCAATAAAATATAGCTGCCAACTAATTTCTTTCTCGTAGATCCTTATCAAAAACATATCAGTTTGGGGTTATTGAATATATATATATGGATTTATTTGCCAAACACCCCCAAAAGAAATGGCATCATTATTATCATGAGTCTTTAGTTTTTTTAAAGACTTGTTAACAATTTCTTACAAAGTTTCACTGGAATTAATGGCATAAGAGATGATTCCACAAAATCTCTTATGTACTATTTGCTTGCAAAAAATAAAAGTTAAAAATATCCAAATTTAGAAGGATTATACCAAGTATAAATTGTCATGCTAAAGTAAGCATACAGACAAGGTTGCAACCTATTTAAGAGAGTATCAAAAATAAATAGAATCTCCATTGAAAATAATGACTATAAAATAGCATCTCCAATAACAAAGTTTTGAAATGATATAGGATCATGAACCAAAATAAAATGGTGAAGGATATTTATTAGATATTATAGTATAAGTGAGTTCATATGTTGGGACCTATACAAGACATGTAAATCATTTTATAAAAAAATTGAAGAAAAGCGATATTAAGGAAATGATGCAATAGACATGCATAGAATATAATCTAAAGGCACATAGACATATTTTATAAACTCTTCTTACTATTACCACAAAGAAAGGGGAAGTGAATAATTTCTTGAAAGATTCTTTTCCATAACTCAAAAAGATTTGGATTTTAAATGTATCAAAATGGGGCATTACGATTAATAATCATTCATAGGAATCAAAGAAATAGGTATAAATAGAGGTTTAGTTGGCATTTGAATGTACTATTTATGTGTCTTATTGATGATACATTTTTCACTCATGACAACATATATTTATGTGATCATGATGGATAGATATGTTGTATATGCCATACTAATTATTGGAACACCAAAGTTGGAGTGTAAAACCCCCCAAGGTACTTTATAATGGAGTGTGAATACAATAAGACACAAAGATGTACAAGATTTTTAAATGCAATAGAGTGGAACTTTATCTCAATGCATTTATAAAAAGGCTATAGAAGATGCCAAAAAAATAGAAGAGACATAAGGTTGGTACAACATAAAGTAAAGCCCATAACGAGTCATCCCAACCAATAAAAATGATACCCAAAGTTGAAACAACCAAGATATCTACTAGAGTGAGAAAAATGCAAAATATTGAATAGGGTGTGTCTAGAGTAGAATCTAGAAAAACAACCAACATTACTAGAAAGAGTATAGAACAAGTCTTCCAACAACATTTTATTTTTTTTAAAAACAAAGATTGGATGCTAAAGATATGTCTCCTATAGTACAAAATAGACCCTAACTTTGACAAGAAAACATCATCAAATGAATCAAAACTGAAAAATACCTATACCACTATGATAGGCTTGATACCAATTTTTTGATGATATCTCATTTGTGTAAAATGGAGTTTGTATGCCCAAGATATGAGGAAAAAAAAGTTTTCTTAAAAAATGGCTAGAAGGGGTAGTAGGAAGATGATGCAATGATGACATATCAGTGACATCATCATTTGGTGAATTTAAATTTGATGGTCATGTGGTTTTCATTACAAAAACCTCTACGGCTAGAAAAAAACATTGGTAAAAATATTAGTCATTGTGAAAATGGGTCAGTGGCTTGGAAAATATTCTCAATGACCTGAAAAAATGATTTTTTTTTTCCAAAAACACTTTTAACTCCCAAAAAGAACTAATGAAAAATTGGGATCCACCCATGCAAATTGCAAAACTACCATTAAGAATTAAAAAACCACCTTGCAAACAACCCATAAAGGAGAAAAAAAGCCCTTTCAAAAATATAAAATTGTCTTCCTAAAAGAAAGAATCATCAAAAAATAAATGTTGGTATTGGAAGAAATTTTTGCTAGCTAAAAAGTTGTTCTTAGTTGTTGAAAATGGTGTTAGTGGGTGGTGATAAGACCGAGGCAATCTCACATATGGGAACTGTACAGTGGAAAGGAACCACATCAACGATGGAGATTCAAGTGGGTGCATTCAAAGGAGGTACAGGCTTACCAAAAAAAAAAGAGTCCATAATAAAAGGAAGAGATTCAATGGTGCATAGAATTTAACTAAGTTTTTGTCATACCTTATTGATGTGGGTGTGTAGATTTTCCAAAGGTGGGCTAATGCTGACTTCAAGTATGTGGAGGATAAGGAGCGAGTGTGGGAGCCCAATCCTCCAACCACTTTGTTCATTGATGGGAGGCGTGGAGACCAAAGTGAGAGGGACCCACTCGTGGTTGGTGGTGGGAAGCCCAAAGACTGCATTAGGTACAACTTATAGTTATTGGTGCAGAGAAAGGGTGGGGCCCATCTCCAAAAGCATACCTATAAAGCACTTTTCAAAGTTCTCTTTCTTTTCCTTGGAGAGAGTTTTTTTTAAATGTCATGAACATGTATTTTTAATTAAAAAATGCCTTACATTTTTTAAAGACATTGACAAAACATGCTTTTGAAAAAATAAATATAATCATCTTGATTTGTATGCCTAGGTCATACAGTCTGGACACAAGAAAAATTCCTTACAAGGAAATGTCATCCAAACTTGACAACTTTTATATGAAAATAGGGGTTCATGGGTGCTCTAAGCTCAGCAATGATGTTTATTTGGGCCCAAAGTGACTAGAAACAAAAGCCCCCTAGATCCAATAAAAAATCTCTAAAAAATCAAAGGTCTAAAAACTAAGGCCAAATCTCCCATGAAAAGAACAAGGGCATGAAAGTATGGAGATTTACCATGTTGAAGTTGAGGAAAGGCCAACCCACAACTTCTAATAATCACTTGCATGCAAACATCTATCCCATAAAGAGACAAGTAAAAGTATGGAGGCTTGAATTTAGAGACCCATGAAAGAGGAAACATTCTTTACATGCAAAAGATAAATTACAATTGTACTAAATGAATGAATATGTTGTATGTGTGAATTACAAAGAAAGATCAATCCATATAAAAGGAGATCAAAACCATAAAAGGTAACTAATCTAAAATACATTATAATAATTAATAAAGGAATTAATTATTAGATACACTTTATTTTAAGTGAAATAGAGATAATAAGTGACTTAATAATTAAATCAAAATGATTTAATTAATAAGAAAATATTATTTGCTATATCATTTAGTAAGTGGGCCTACTTCTTTCTTTATTAACCTTTAACAGGGTTAGAACATTATAAAAAGGGTTCAAGGTCTCATAATAGGGATTTTTTCACTAACAACAAAAGTTGTACTGAATGCAATGATTGGATCCTAATATTTTTACATCATTTCATAAGAATATATATATTAGTACACTAGATTATGGGTGTCATTCCCACTCCCACTAAGGTTTTTCATATGATCAAGGCTTTTCCTAGTCAACAAATCATTTTGTTATGGTGTATAATTTTTGAATGATTTGATAAGAAAAAAATCCACAAATATAGTAGAATACCTACATGCAAGAACCTATCATAGAGAAGAAAAAGATAAGAGAAGGCAAGGGTTTGGCATTTAAATGTGTAATAATATATTATCAAAAAAAAATAGTGAGAGAAATATACAATGGATCAATCCTTATAGAAGGAGATTGTAAAACCTAAAAGGGAAACCCTAAGAGGTAATTGACATTTAACATTTAATATTTAATTATTAGATGGAAATGCATGTGCATAAAGTGAAATCATAAGTAGGGAGTGAAGGTAATTTAATAAATTAAATTAAATTAATCATTTACTCTAGCACAACCCCCCCGCCCCAAGATGAGAAATAATGCAACTACAAGAAGTGCACAAAAAGAAAGGAAACCACAATGTTGAAAATGTAAATGGGTCCTAGCAACATAGCTTGATGAGGTACCTAGCACAACCAAATCTCTAAAAAATGGAGAAATAGGAAAACCCATGTGGGAAAAGCTCTACCCCAAAAAGAGATAGAAGAATTCTATAAAAAAAAAAGAAAGGAAGAACTCATCATTGAGACACCCCAAGGACAATTTCCTTCACCCCAACCATAGAATACAGCTCAAAATACCATAGGGATGAAAAAGGTTTAGTGAAGATATCTATAACCTTCTTAGTAGTAGGAATATACTCCAAGCTGAGTCAGCTTGAATCAAATTCTCGATGAAGTGCATATGAATCTCAATATTCTTGGTCTGCTAATGCTCAACTAGATTCTGGGAAATGTGTATAGCACTCTTATTGTCACACCAAAGAAAGGTAGAATTATTAGGGGAAATTCAACCTCTATCATCAACTATCAAAGCCATAAAACCCCCTGACTAGCTAGAACATCTTCCCTATATTTTTCCTCTGTAGATGATAATGTGTAAGAATGCTACTTCTTGTAAGACCATGTGATAGGACCAGAACTAAGACATAAAATAAAGCTAGAAGTAGACTTTTGATCATCAATATCACTTACCCAATCTAAGTTTTTATAACCAAAATTGTGAGAGTCCCCTAATGTAAAGTGAATACCATAACATCTAGTACCTAGGTAAAAGCACAAACCTGTGTCACCCTTTTGTAAAGGAAAAGGCTAACAAAAGTATAACTATTCACCTTCAATGATATAAAACTAGTACTATTATTTTGAATTTGAAAATGATGTAAACTAATTAAATGTGTAGAAATGTAAATTAGGATTATAATTTTTAATAATTATTTGCCATAAGAATTGATATATTTTCCTAATTTTTATAGATAATTTTTTAGGTACTAAGGTACTAAGATAATTTTTATAGATAATTTTATAGTTCCCACCACAAAACTATATGGAAATAAACTTATTTCCCTTTGATCTTAGAATATGTTATAGATAACATATATACCTAGAATAATCAAAACTAAAAATTAGATTTAGACTTATATTTTCTCTTTTATAGTGATTCAAATTTCGATTCACCTGAAATCAATAGTTTTCATCTCCCACCACTTTTTTCAAAATAAATCTATTCTAACTAGAAAAAAAAATCATACATTCTAGAAGAGGACCCTCTCCTCTAGAATGTCATATAAGTTTTAATTTCTTTGATATGATTTAATATTTTTTCTTTCTCAAAATCAACATTTTTTTGAGTGTTAAAATACATGCTTGTAGAATTTTTTAATTATAATATACTATATCTAATGAAAACACTATAAGATGTATATGAGAATATTCTTGAATTTGAGCTCTATAAAATGTTGTTTACATGTTATTAAAAAAATATCATAAAAAATAGTAAGAATTATTGAAACACCATTTTTCTGAAATAGATTTATTTCTTTAGTAATTGGATACAAACTACTATAAAAATTACATTAATGGACATTTCCAATTAGAAAAGTGTGAGACCATATATAACTTAGCTATAATTAATTTATCTAGATCACATATTTAAAAAAAATTGATTTTTAGATAGAAATGCTCAAATTTAGTCATTCTAATAAGTTAGCCTGAAAGGTGACATAGCTTTATACTTTTACCCACCTTGAACATACCTCAAAATACATTTGGAAGCTTTCCAATGACTCTCATGAGGATCATGAGAAAAACTAGAGATAAGTTCAACCACAAAGGAAGATCAGGATGTGTGTGTGTTAGGTACAAAAATCTACACACAAGTTGTCTATCTAAAGTGGAATTGATTGTAGGAGTAGAGAAAGTGGTAGGTGAAATAAAACCTAACTAAAAAGGTAAAGGAGTAGGCTTGAAATCAAACATGTTGGATTTATGAATCATATCAAAACCATACTCATGCTGGAGTATGGCTATCCCATCTAAGGACTAGATGAATTGTAGGCCCAAAAGATAGTGCAAAAGTCCAAGGTATGCCATCTCAAACTTCTCTCTTGAATCTCAATGAACACTTTGAATCATAGAGAGTGAGTTAACTTTAATAATGAGATCATCAACATATAGAACAAGTATCAATAGTTTAGCCTTGTGACATTGAATGTGCACTATAGGATTAGAGTGACAGTGTGAGAAGTGTGATACAAGCAAGAAGGAATCCATCTTCTCATACCAAGCTTGAGGGGCTTGTTTGAGAGCTTACAAGGACCTCTGAAATCTACACACTATAGAAGAGTCCTACATAAAACCCTTAGGGTGCTCCATATAGATATCCTCATGTAGGTGTCCATGAAAAAAGGCACTCTTCAAATTCCTCTGAAATATTGTTCATCCCTGAGAAGCTGCAAGAGAGAGTACAAGGTGAATAGAATTGATCTTGGAAATAGAAGAAAAGGTTTGAAAGTAATCAATACCCTCCACCTATGAATATCCCGTAATAACAAGATGTTTCTTGTACCTATCAATAGAACCATCTATAGCATACTTGGTATACCCACCTACACAGAATTAACTTCCTTCCTTTTGGAAGAGGAAAAAGATCCCTAGTGCGACTCTTCATCAAAGAAGAGTACCCCTCATCCATAGCCCTATCCCAATATGAGTGTCTTGTTGCCTGGGAGAAACTATGTGGATCATCTAAAATGGCATGATTCAATAGTCTAGTACAAAACATATGAGCATGAGTCTAATGATCTCAAGGATCTCTTGTTATAGGTCCAAGTACATCAACAATATCATGAGCCCACTTGGACACTCATGAAATATCAGGGGGGAGGGGAAGCTGGATCATAATCAAGATCCTTCTCAAAGGATAAACAATCATTTAGATAAGGAGAGGAAATACTAGGAAGTGAGGGAGAAGTTGGTTAGGGAGGTTCCATCAAAGGATAGTGTTCATCAAAGTGGACATCTAGTTGAAATAAGACCTCTCTAGGATTAGGACAATTTGTATGCCTTCACATCTTCATAGTAGCCAACAAATATGAGTGGTCTAGTCTTCCTCTCCATGGATTTCTTTTGAGCATCTAGAATAAATTCTCAAGCCTCACTACCAAAAATATAGAATGTAGAAACATCAAGATTACAATGAGTCCAAGCCTCCCCAGGTTTCAAACATCATAATGTATTGTAAGGCATCTAATTTTGTATATAGTTGGCAAATTGATAGCCTTAGACCAAAAAAAAGGACTCGTATCTCAAGACTGTATCATACAATTGGCCATCTCCCATAATGTTTTGGTCCTTCTCTCAACAACCCCTTCTACTAAGGGTTATGGGGAACTCTGAAATGGTGATGCAAACCATGCTTAATGCAAAAATCTCTTAAGGACTAACTCACATATTCCATGTCATTTTTAGTGTGTATATATGTAAAAGAAAGACTAGACTACTTCTCTATAAATATCTTAAATATTTGAAATAAATCAAAGAAATTAGACTTGTATTTCAAAAAGTACACCCATGTGCATCGAGACTAGTCATATATGAAGGTAAGAACATATAGAGCACCTGAAAAAGATGGAGTGGGGAATGACATAAGATCATTGTGTATCAACTCCAAAGGTACCTTAGCATGTGTGGATCTACCTTCTAGAAGAGGATCTTTATGATTTTTTCCAAGTCTATAACCTTAGCAATCATTGGTAATACAAGAGATCTAAGGTAGGCCAGTCACTAGCTTCTATGTACTCATCTATTATAGATATCTATAGTTGACATGGCCAAAATAATCATCAAAATAATTTTACATTTTTTCTACATGATCACCAAGAGAAACGCCTATAGAAGCAGAGCTCTCAAAGCCATCAAACTAATATAACTGAGATTGTAAATCAACACTCCTATAAGAAACAACCAAATAAGGATCATGGAGATCTTGAATAACCACATCATGTGGTGAGAACTCAACTATCTTACCAGAGCCAAAATGAAAAATCTGATAGATAGGCAAGAGGTTCATAGAAATTGCTAGAACCAATAGAACATCATATAGGGAACCGTCCTCCAAAGAGATATGGCTTGAACCTAAACTAAAAGTTGTGCTGAGTCACCAACTAGAATATGTGTAGTAACACTTTGAGCAAGTGAGGCAACCAAATTAGGTGAATGTGTCATATGGTGAGAAGCACTTGAATCAATGAGCTAAGTAGTAGAAGAAGAAAAATATTGTACAAAAAGAGAATTTCCTTCCTAAGAAGTAGGAGGTAGTGCCTTCAAAGAAGAAAAACTCTATTGTTGCATGGCCTCTTTTAAATCTTCAAGATGTTTTGAATGCCTAGTAACTGGATGTCTTTCCTTACCACAAAACCTAAAAGGATCACGTGTAAAATTTGTAGTCTTGGAGGAAGACTCAACAGACTTGGAAGGTTTACCTTTTGGAGTAGATTTCTATTAATCTAATCTAGGAGATGGTTTGGATGAACTCACACTACTAGGTAAATCTATTTTGGGCTTTAGTTTCTACTTTTTCTTCCTTGTAGATGTCTAAGAAACCAATCCTAGCTCTTTGATCTTGTTATAGAGTCCAACTTTGTAAGCTTGGCCTTCTCTTTAGTCAACCAATCATAGAATACCTCAAATGTGGACATAGTAAATCTAGAACCCAAAGAATCCATAGTGGAATGGAAGGTAGAAGACAAAATTTGAAAGTTTCCTTGAAGCTTGACAAAATCAATTAAATGTAGTCCTTATCAATCTTTACCTTCCTACAACCATGAAAAAAATATCTCTATTATTTAAACTTCATTAGAAAGTCCTCAATGGAGAAAAAAATTATGTATAAGTGATGTAATCTCTTCCTCACTTTGAAGTTTCCTAAACTCATTAACAGTACCAAATAAGCCCTCTAGCTTAGTCCACATATCTCAAGGAGTATTACACCCATCAAGATAAAACTAAGAACTTTTGGATCCCTGCATAGAAATCAGCCCCATGGCCTCATCCATCTTCTTCCTATGTTGTATGACCTCAAAGACTTTCTATAAAACTGATTTCATGTCATCTAAACAAGACCATAATCCTTTTGAATGAAAAATTTGTGTCATTAAGATTTTCCATGTGTGATATTAATGTGGGGTCAGAAGTGTTAGACAAGAAGAAGTCTTAGCCATGTTTTTTAGAAGGTCTTTATATTAATATATTTATGGTTTACTTATGTAAATGATAGAAACAAGAATATAAAAAACTCCCTATAATGCAAAAAATTGAACCCCAATAACTAGAAATAAAGTTATACAATGAGAAGAGAAAAAAAACATTAGTTGAGTAGCATGTGTACCTTTGAAAAATTATAATGAAAATAATGAAGAATTTGAAAAAAACTTGAAGAGTCCTTTCCGATGTTTCTTATAGATCAAGATATAAAGAAAAATTGAGAAATTTATTTCCCTTGGATTGAAAAAAAGATCATTAGACTTCGCCCATAAAAATAGGTACCATACTAGAAAATAAAACTAAAAAACTTACACTATTGTTTGTCCAGAATCAGAATTCTGATGTATCTTGTTTTCCCAAAAATACCTCTATATGCTCATATTATCACAAAAAAATCAATGGGACCTCCAATGGGTAAAAAAAAAAATTAAAATACTGTTGGAGCCAAAAAGTTAGCCTCCACTGGTGCTCATATGACCACAAGTGGAGATGGAAGGGGTAGGAGGCCTGACGATGGTGCATAAGTGGTGGATCTAGTAGAGGCAATGCGTGGGTGGAAAGTGATTGGTAGACCATTATGGTGGTACATTGGATGCAGGTGTCAGTGGTTAAAGTGGTGAAAGCATCACGTAGTTTTTTAAACTGTTACAATTTTCTTGAACCACTGTGTGGTTTGTTGTGACCACTGTAGGTTTTCCAAAGAGATCATCACTTTTTTTTTTCTTCTTCTCACCTTGATCCATGTACACATGGTCCTATAACCCTTTTAGGTAAAAATAAATTTACTCCCCATTCAAAAAATCCCAAAATCAAAGTACTTTATATGGAAATAGAGGTTTTGATGCACTCTGAATCAAACTATGATGTCTTTTTGGAATCAAACTTGAGATAGAGCTCTCCCTTATAAAGGAAACTATTTCTTGGTGTGGCCTTATATTTCTTCAAGTACACAAAAATTTATTCAAGAGAGGGCTCTACACCTTTAGGATAAATTTGATCACAAACATCACCTAGGCACCCTAAAGAGTACAACTAGTTCTATAAGCACAAAATAACCAAATTCTAGGTTTATGTCTAAAATGGGAACCTATATGCTCAAAGGGGATTGGAAAGGTTCCTAGACATTCAAAAAACTCAAAACAATGGGTTAGAATATCTTATCCTGTTCCCCAAAAGTTATATATAGAAAAACTAGCTTTAGGTCTAAGAGCCCTAATTAGGCCTATCAACAAGGAATTTAGGGTTTAGTTTGAAATAATTATAAAGGAACAAGGAAAAAAATTCATATATGGACAACCTTTTTCAATAATCTTCCAATTCCAAAATTTTAGACTCCCAACTAATCAACTGGCCCCCTTAACCAAAATGTAGCAATTAGCCTTGTTATGCCTAATTGATAGGGTTTGTGAAGGAAGCATAGGTTAGATGATTTACCAAGTTAATCCACTCACTAGAAAACATGTAGGGATCTATAACAAATAATATTCTACCCTCAGAGAGGTTTCATCCATCCCCCAAGTGTCTACATCACTTCAACACCTATTGTCCTGCACCAAACACATATAGATGTTTGGCATAGGGTTGGCTTGTAAAATTAGATTCCTTGCTTTCCATCTCCCATACTCCTATATTATTATATTAAAACCTCCTAAATCTAAATTTACCAAGTGGCTACATGAAGTTCCTATTGATCTCACATTGGTTTTGACAATTGAGTGTCAACACACTCAAGAAATTTACTAAGTTCATGTCGAGCTAGTAGCATATGCCGAGTATAATATGTGTAGATGTCAAGGTAAAATGAGTTCCAATTCAATCATGTGTTGAGTAAATAGTAAGTGCCAAGAAAATAGATAGAGCCAAGCAAGTTTCAAGTGTCGAGTGACCAATAGATGCTAAGAAGTTCAAGTGTTGAGATAGACAAAGTTATAGTATGTGTTGAGCATCAGTATTAACAAGTGTCAAGTAACACATAATTGACCTAGTCATTTGTGATGGCACAAAAAACTATGTAAACTATTTTTGAGTTGACATATGGATAGATCTCAAATATTTGAATATAAGATCAAATCTATTTGGATTTCCTATGCAATCAACATGCAACCAATCAGAAAAATGGAAGGAATTGAGTGAGAAAATTGGATGAATCTCAATAGTAGATTCATACCTAACCCTAAGCCACCAAATCCTTTTTATAGGGGAGATGAAGCCCCATAATTCAGTATGTGTGAGAGAGAGCATTAGAGAATGCATGTGAGAAGGTGATGATAGTAGTGAAAGGGGTAAATTGATTAGTATACATTCAAGGTGACTTAGAAGAAGGACAAAATTCAAGAATTAGTTATCAGAACAGAGGATGGAGGTTACAAAAAATTCATATTAGATCAGAAAGGATTAAGAAGAACTAAACTAAGAGCTAAAATCAGCAATACTAGATTGTAAGTGTATCAAATCAAACATTCCACTATGCTTTCAAACAACTATATAAGTAGAATGAAATTCTTTCTATTAAGGTTGACTTAATAGTCATTGTGAAATCCTTTAATAGGGTTACATTCCAAGTGAGTGTTCTAAAGTCCTTTAGTTAGGTACACTTTTAACTGGGTGTCAAAATCCTTTAATAGGGTGGGATCTAACAATCCTTTGTAATCTTTTAATAGGGCAGGCCTTTCACAAGGTAGATCATGAGAATGGTCAAAATATGTAACCTTAACAGGTGAACTTTATTGTTGTAGTAGTGAAGAATTATGGGTGTCATCCCCACCCCAATTTTACCTTCTCATTGAGGGTTTTTGGGTAATCATATCTAGCGTCAAGTATTTATGTGGATGCATTTACTTTACATATTATTTCAATATGTTTATGCATACATTGCTTTAAAGTTAAAAGTTTTATTGGTTAGAGTTTAGTACTTCTGATTCACCCCCACCCCCACCCCCCCACCCCCCACCTCTTAGAAGTATACATTTCCCATTTGTATTTCCAACAAATGGTATCAGAGCTAGTTTCTCATTAGGAGAAGCCTTATAGCTTGGAGAAAAGATCTTGAGATGGATGTTTACAAATTGGGAAAGAACATTAAAAATCAAGAGATTGAGATACATCTCTTACTGCAACAACAAGATGAAGCTAGAGATGCCTTGAGAAGTTCACTAAAAAGAAGGAAATAAATTGCTATAGCTGAAAATGACACACAATACAAGGAGTTGACACCACAAATTTATTTGCAAATGGTAACTCCTATGAATTTGATGCAGCAATTGTAGATCTCATGGAAAAGAATAAAGCACAAGCTAAGGAGATCAGAAATCTCAAGTTGGAGCAAGAATCACAAGCAATATTGCTATGTGAGGTGATTGAGAAAAAGAAGAAAGCTATAGAAGACAAGGCCATGATTGAAGAAGACAAGAGAATTTTATCAAACAAATTGGAAGAAAAATGAGTAGATTTTCTAGGATCTCAAACATGCAATTAGACACCCTAAGCCAAATGATGAATGCCCATCATGAGTTGAATGTCAAGGACATTGAAATAACTACATTAAAGTTGTAGAATGAGCAATTGTAGAATGACCTCAAAAGAGAGACAGAGTTTGCTGAAAGTTTCAACAAGCAAAATGAAGCCATCAAGTAATTTGAGTAATTATTGAAATCCCTTAGACCTAATAAAGACCCATCAGGATTGGGCTACACAAGCATTGAAGAAGAAGAATCATCCAAAGCTGCTGAGGAAAGAAACAATATAGGTATGAACTCTTAACCTACTTGTCATCATTGTGGAAAGAAAGGGCATATAGTTAATGTTTGCAGGAGTAAGAATGATAATTAGAATTCTAAGCCAAAGAACATGACACATTGTTACAAGTGCAATAAACAAGGTCATCAGACACATGAATGCAGAACTAGAACCATGCATGCACCAAAATTTGAAGGATGTTGTTACAATTGTTAGAAGTTTGGACTCAAAGCCTTTGAACGTTGATCCAAGTACACTTGGTCATCAAACAAGGGAAGAAGCCATGAAAATTTCTATAATTGGGATTACAATACAAGACATAACTATCATTATTGTCAAGAATATGGACACATCCCTAAGAATTGCATAAGAACACTTTTTAGAGGTGGCTACAATAGATGGTTGAGTCAAACTACATGCTTTAGTTGTTTGAAGATTGGTCATATCAGTAAGCACTACCCAACAAGAAAAAAGGCACCTAACTTAGAGTTCAACAAGGGAAAAGGCAAGGTAGATGTTGAGCACATTAGAGGAGAGAGAAACAAGACATGGAAAAAGAAAGATGGATGCAACACATCAAATGAAGGGATCACTTCACCTGAACGGTCAAGTGATCACACCTCATCAAACTAAGCAAAAGGAGGTATGTGGGACTAATTTTTAAATGCCTTATCATACATTAGTTCTAAGATAAATTTAGTGCTAAAAAGGAGAAATCAGCATGAATAAGTATTCAAGTCAACAAAGAAAAACCAAGGTCAAACTTTAAGTTTTCATCTTATTGCTGAGTGTGGAAAGTTCTCTTCAATTGTCGGGTAAATTCTAGTGTGTGCCAAGTTGTCAACCAAAGTTAGTTGAAGCTGATTTAGTAGTGTCTATTGAGTGAAGGAATTTCCTATTGAAGTCAAGCAAGGGTAATTCTAACAGCTACTAAGTGATGGAAAATCAATGGATGCCAATGAAATAGAAATTGTAAAGAAGTTGAGTTTGCAATTGTACATGCACCATGCATTAAATGTTATATTTTGAAAGTGTATAAAGTAGATTTTGCCCATTTTTCATCATTACAAACAAAAAGAAAGAGCGAGAAAAGTGAATAAGTGATTGACAAGTAGATATTGAAGCATTTGCATGAATTCTAGCAAAGATCAAGCATCATTCCATTGATCTAAAGGTATTCCTCATGTGCTAAGTTATGTAGTTACATAGTTTAATATCTATTGAAACCCTAGTTTGCAAAATGTTAGAGTAAATAACTAATTAATTATTAATTATTTATTATATTTACTAAGCTTACTTAGGTTAATGCATTTATTTAATATTTAGTAGTTATTAGTTGTAGTGATGAGTTGTTGACAACACAGGAGTTTGTTCCTTTCTAGCATGTTCCACTTTTTTGTGGAAGAGTGCTTAGTTGTCAACCTTATCTTCTACCCCCTTCTAGCTTGTTCTACAAGCTTCGTTAAGGCCTTTATATGTGGTCTCTCTCTCATTTTAAATTCATCCATTCACATAGAAATTTCATTTTTTCTATTGTGAAATATTTTCTCTTGCTTTGCTTTCTTCAAGCTTTTGGTCCTTAGGTTTCTCTTCAGCAAGCTATTTGCACTACAGGTGATCTTGGCAACTGTGGAGTTGGATTTCATCAACTCCTACATGGTATCAAAGTCTCTCCATTGCTTCTTATTTGAAGGATTTTTTTGAAGCCGTGATTCGGCGACACAAACCCTAGTCTCTTTGTGATTTTTTCTTCAATCGGGAGGAAGAGCATTTTTTTTAGTATTTGGAGAAAAAGGAGAAAGAGGGTTTGGCATAGAAAATTTGATATTTTTTGGGGTTTTTTCTTTATTTTTTGGAGGTGTGATGATGACAATTCAGAAAAAATAACTACAGAGGTGATTTTCAAACAGTGATAGCTCCCTCTTACAAACTCATTTTTTTGAACAATTTTTTTTGTTTTGGAGTATAATTTTGTGATCTACACATTGGTATAGGTGGTTTGACATCTCTATTCCTAAATTTTTCTATAACTAGAAAATTCCAATTTTTGCCACTTTAAATGCTTTTTACAGGCTCATCTAGACACATAATCAGGTTCTTTTTTTTTTGAAAGTGCATTTTTTTTTGTCTACTTTCCAAATCTATAATTAGATTATAGGTTCTATGGACAAAAATATTACTTTCAAAAATAGGCCCTAAATTGGCTATTGTAATCACACTAAGTAAAGAGTGCCCAATTTATACATTCTGGGGGAGGGGGTGACGGGAGCATTTTCTTTTTTTTAATTTACTTCAGAATAAGACCCTTCTACTTATGTCTTCTTCTTTCTCTCAATGGTGGATCCATTTATGACCTATCTCACACCACACAACTATCACACATAGAAGGCACAAATGACACAGCTTCTCATGTCAAGGGGCTTATGGTCATGTCTAGATGAGAATCAACCTATTCTTACATGAGCTTTTGAGGTTCTTCAGCATAGGAACAAAATGGATGAGGCCATGGGATTGATTACACTAAACATTTCAGACAATCTACTATTTCACTTGGATGGTTTGACTACTCCAAAAGCTTATTAGCTCAAATTTTAGGCTTTTTTTGGCCAAGTGAATGAGTTCCGAGCATTTCATCTAGATGCAAAGTTGACTTCTTTGACACCTAACAACTTTCCCACCATTGAGGACTTCTTGATGAAGTTCAAATCTCTACATATACTTTTGCAGGGATGTGGGAAAACCAAGACAGATGATGAGTGTATCTTTTTTATACTCTCAAAGTTGAGGGGATAGTATTAGATCTTCTCTTCCACTTTCTACTCCACTATGGATGCCTTGGGTGATAGACACAGGATGCCTTCATTTGAGATATTTTGTGATTAGTTAACCCATGAATAGTCCAAGATCACTCAAATGGATTCACTCTTAGGTTCACAATCATAGGCATTGCTTGCCAAGGATACACAGGAGCAGAAGTCGAAGCAAATATCATATCCCTCTTCTACTAGTTCATCATCTTCTAAGAAGAAGGAGAAAAAGAAGACTGAGACTCCTACATGTTCCTATTGTGAGAGACAATCTCATGATGAGGCACATTGTTTTTAGAAGAGATTTGATGGCTATGAGAAACAAATTGCAAATTTGCAAGCTCTTCTTCAGAAAAACACCATTTCTTCTCCATCCTCTTCTACCTCATAGGGGTCTACCTTTCAGTCTTCTTCCACATCTTTGCCATCTACATCAGATCTTGGAAATGGTAATTCATTAAAGGTTACCATTTCATCTACTTCACAAGTTCCTTGGATACTTGATTCAGGTGCTTCTCACCATATGACATCTTCTCAAGGTGTCTTCTCTACTCTTGAGGCTTCTCCTATTCCTCATATTCTCATGGGGAATAACACTACCCTACCAGTCTATGGGAAAGGTTCATTTCACATCCAAGATGGTATATTCAATGATGTATTATATGTTCCATCTTTGTCTACCAACCTTCTCTCGATTTCTCATATTACATGCAATGGATCAAGGAAGACAATTGAGTTCACTACTGATTCAATCTTCATTTGAGATTGTGTAATAGGAGCTCTTATTGCTATAAGGGTAGTTGATCCTTCCACTCATCTCTACACCTTCTCACACTTTTGTCCACCATCTTCATTATTGGAGCAAAATACTTCTTTTTCGTAGGAGCATCATGTGGTGCAGTCTAGATACTTGAACCTTTGTATTATTCCTAAGATCCCTATTTTGACTACCACACCACATCTAGTTGAGGTCTTTTCTCCTCTGCAAGATTTTTCTTTAACTCTACCTGATCCTCCAGCTTCATTCATTGAGACTCCAAGTGCACCTATTGTGGATACTACAATGGAAATTCATGATAGTGTCATCACACCTACCTTGGGGATTCCATTTTCAGATCCTTATACTTTTTCCTTTGGGCATCAGCTAGGCTTTCTAGTTTCCCCCCTCATTTAGGGGTTCTCTTGTTATGTGCCCTTGTTCCTTCTGCATTGGAGTTTCATTGGTTCGATCATTTCTATAGGAGCTCCATCATTTTGAGGAGGCTTTGGTGCCTTTTCTATCTCTCATGGGGGGGCTGTTGTACTTATGGTTTTGATAGTCTCTTGAAACATTTTTCAGTGGAAGTTGTCCTTGGGGGGTCTTGTTGAGGCCTTCCTTCCTTAATTTTTTTTGCATGTTTGTACTTACCTCTTTTTGGGGGAGAGTTTTTCCCATGAGGTTTTCCCTCTTTCCAATTTTTTAGAGGATGCATTTCTTTTCATTGTACATGGGTACCTACCATGGTCTCATTGTTGGGACCCATTCTGCATTTTCATCTCAATTTTGGGAGCTTAAGGCATTCCCCTAAGTTGCACTTAAGGGGGGGTGTTAGAGTAAATAAATAATTATTTATTTATTATTTATTCTATTTACTTAAGCTTACTTAGGTTAATGTATTTATTTAATATTTAGTAGTTATTAGTTGTAGTGATGAGTTATTGACAACACGGGAGTTTGTTCCTTTCTAGCATGTTCCACTTTTTTGTGGAAGAGTGCTTAGTTGTCAACCTTATCTTCTATCCCCTTCCCACTTGTTCTACAAGCTTCCTTGAGGCCTTTATATGTGGTCTCTCTCTCATTCTAAATTCATCCATTCACATAGCAATTTCATTTTTCCTATTGTGAAATATTTTCTCTTGCTTTGTTTCCTTCAAGCTCTTGCTCCTTAGGTTTCTCTTCAGTAAGCTATTTGCGTTGCAGGTGATCTTGGCGACTGCAGAATTGGATTTCATCAACTCCTACACAAAATGGCCTCTAGATCTAGAAATCCTAAGGATAAGGAACCTTTTGAAGTTCAGTTGGTTAGTAATGAGGTTAAGCAACTAGACTTTAGGGCTATTCCTAAAGTTGCATATAAAAAATGACCCGATAGGCACATTATCAATTATTCCACCCAAGGTGGTAATGGTTCAAGATGTACAAAAGTGTTATAACTATAGGGTTGGAGGGATAGGAGACATGGAAATTTTTTAGGCATATAATAAACAATGTGAGAATGGAGTGTTCAAAGAAAAGTTCCAATTTGTAGAAAGGAAGGGCTTAACCTATGCCCTAGATTTTCCCACTATCTTTAAGACTGAATAGATACAAATTGTCTTGAGCAGAATCCATGATGGATTCCTATGGCTGGAAGGAGGACCTATCAAATTTTCAAAGAGGATTGTGCACAGGGTTATAGTATATCCAACCCTAGAATGGCCCAAAACCCTAAGGAGTGACTCTAAAGAACTAATTGAGAAAAATATAGGGGAAAAGTGGAATAAGAGAGGAATGACCATTGATACCATCGAGCATCCACTTCTTGAATGCATCATTAGATAAGGAAATTGTTAATTTAGTGAATAATGCAATAATGCCATTTATTCTCAAAAATTGAATATAAATCCTTGGGCATTGTAGTGTCAATTTCACTAAATTAAATAAGTAAATTCACAAAGGTTGTAAGGGTAATTCACTATGGAGACCCAAAATTAGATAAGGAAATTGGTATACCAAAGTATGACTATGCAACCATGAATCTTGAACAGATCATTGAGATGCAAGAGGCATTAGAAAGGAAGAAAAACTAAGAAATACTCAGAAAGGAGTATAAGAAAAGGCAAGAACTTCATGAGATAAAAGACATCTTTTTAGATGTATTTGGCTTGCAAACACATGATGAAACCAAGTCAATATTAGAACAATTGTCAGAAAAAATTGAATAGGTAACAAATGAAGACTAGGAAACCAATGAAAAACTCATGGAGTGGTTTGAAAAGAGGTCTCAATTATCAAAACCAATATGAGATCAACATTCTCCCCCTTTTCAATGAGTGTCAACACACTTAAGAAATTTACTAAGTTCATGCCAAGTATAATAAATATAGATGTTGAGTTGCAATGAGTGTCGAGTCACTCATGTGCCAAGTAAATAGTAAGTGTCAAGCAAATAGATAGAGCTGAGCAAGTTTCAAGTACCGAGTGAGCAATAGATGTCAAGTAGTAGATGTTGAGTAGTTCAAGTGTTGAGTTAGATAGAGTTATAGTATGTGCCAAGCCTTAGTGTTAACAAGTTTTGAGTAACATAGAATTGATCTAGTTGTTTGTGATGGCACAAACAAGTATGTAAACCATTTTTGAGTTGACATATGGATAAATCTCGAAGCTTTGAAGATAAGATCAAATCTATTTGGATTCCCTATGTGATCAACATGCAACCAAACAAAAAAATAGAAGGAATTGATTGGAAAAATTGGATGAATCTCAATCATTGACTCATACCTAATCGTAAGCCACCAAAGTCTTTTTAAAGGGGAGATGAAGCCCCATAATTCAGTATGTGTGAGAGAGAGCATTAGAAAATGCATGTGAGAAGGTGATGATAGCAGTGAAAGGGGTGAATTGACCAGTATACATTCAAGGTGACTTAAAAGAAGGACAAAATTGCAAAATCAATTATCAGAAAAAAGGATGAAGGTTACATCAATTTCATATCAGATCAAAAAGGATTAAGAAGGATTAAACTAAGATCTAAAATCTAAAATACTAGATTTTAAGTGTGTCATATCAAACAATCTACTATACTTTCTAACAATTATATCAGCATAATGAAATCCTTTGTATTAAGGTTGACTTAACAATCATTGTGAAATCCTTTAATAGGGTGACATTCCAAGTGAGTGTTCTAATTTCCTTTAGTTAGGCACACTTTTAACAAGGTGTTAAAATCCTTTAACAACATGGGATCTAACAATCCTTTGTAAGCCTTTAATAGGACAGGCCTTTCACAAGGAAGATCATGAGAATGGTCAAAATATGTAACCTTAACATGTGAACTATATTGTTGCAATAGTGAAGAATTGTGGGTGTCATCCCCAACCTAGTTTTACCTTCTCATTGGAGAGTTCCTGGGTAATCATATCTAACATCAAGTATTTATGTGGATGCATTTACTTTACATGTTATTTCAATATATTTATGCATGCATTTCTTTAAAGTTAACATTTTTATTGGTTAGAGTTTAGTACTCCTAATTCCCCCCCCCCCCCCCCCCAAAAGTATACATTTCCCATTTGTATTTCCAACAATTCCCATGGCAGGAATTCAAGTTAGGGCATTTTTGTCAAAACTATTCACTGAATTGAGGGTTTTGGTGCACTCAAGAAAGAAATGTGGATATATTTTGGTGTAGATCACTTAAAAGGCTCAAACCAATTGAATTTCTCTAATAAGACAATTATTATTCAAAATCAAACATTCATTTTCCTCTACCGATCTATAATAGTCTATACACTTATGTTTTGCAATGAATTACAAGGAAAAATGGGATCTTTTATTGATTCAAATTGCAAAATTACATATTATGTTTACCACCTACCTAAAAGGGTTGTTTCAAGACTTCCCTAAACTAATCCAACCAATTTTGAAAGGTTGTGATCACTGGGGATCAATTAGAAAAAAGTTGTCAACTTTTTGCAAAAGTTGTCAAGCAACTTTTCTTGCAAAGTACAACTTTTTGCATTTTTTGTAAATTGTGCAATCTAATCCAATTAAGACCTTCCTCTTGTGTCCTAGGGGCCTAAAACATATTATTAAACCTATAGATACTCCTAACCTATCCTAGGTCTTAGATGTGCCCTTTGAATATAGTAAAAACCCATGGTTTATAGAACACCAAATGGGAACTAGGTCTTACAAATAGGCTTATTTCATTAAGTAATTATTTCTACTAATTACAAAAGTCTCTTAGGCACAAATTCCTTTGAGTAAACTCATGAAGATTTGGATATGATGGATTCTCTAGAGATTTGAGGAATAGGTTCGTGTGTACCAAAACTTCTCTAAATTTTAGATATCACCTTATTTCCACAAAAGAATACCAAAAAATGCTAGATCTATTTTTTCAAACCCTCATTCTTCTTTTTCTTCAAATACGAACTAACTAAAATAAATATGGCTTTGATAACATGAAGGATTTGATAAGAGTAAATCCACAAATCCAGTAGAACATCTACATACAAGAACCTATCACAAAGAATAAAATGACAAGAAAAGGTAAGGGTTTGGCTCTAAAATATGCAAGAATATATTATTAGACAAAAATAATGAGAGAAATAGACAATGGATCAATCCTTATAGAAGATCATAAAGCCTAAAAGTGAAACCCTAAGAGGCAAATGGCATTTAATAATTACTGCTTAATTATTAAATGAGAATGCATATGCATAAAGTGAAATCTTAAGTAGGGTATAGAGGTAATTTAGTAAATTAAATTAAATTATTCCTTTTAACTATTTTCTCTTGTTTTCCATCATTGTTTTAATTGCTAGAATTAATATTTATAAGTTTATATTTTAGTTTAATTGATAACAACTAATTCACCCCCTGCCCTCCCCCTACATAGTTGTATGTGGACTTTACTTCTTAACAATTGGTATCAAGAATCATGTCCTCTTTGAGAAAGAAGATTTGCATCTTTAGGAGATCTGTGGCTTACAAGAAGGAAATTCCAAATTCTGATGGTGAGAACTATGGAAATTGGAAGGATTAAATGCTAACACACTTGATTTACATAATAATTGACTATTGGTTGATTACAAAGATAGGATTTGAAGTTAAGTGAGCTATCTATTGGAATTCTTTAGAATAGTTGGGGTGTGAATCAGTTATCCAAGGTCTAGATGTACAAATAAAACTTTTCAATGCTTAGTAAACCCATCTTCATAAAACCTTATCATGTATGCATCCATTAGATCATACAATACTTAAACTTTTTTGGTTATTGTCCTAGTTTAAAATAACTTTGCAGAAATATAAACATGAAACAATATAAGAACATTCACATAATTTCACACAAGGATTTTTACATGGAAACCCAATTTGGGAAAAACCACTAGTAACATGCTACTGATTCTCACTCTTTTGATGTGATGCCTTGTGAAAGGCCAACCCTGTAAAAAGTTACAATACACACTATTAAGTGTGACCTAGTTAAAGGATTTCAATCACCCTATTAGGAGTGAGCCTTGTTAGAGGACCTTAGACCATTCCATTAGAATGTCACACGGTTAAAGAATTTACAAATGACTTTTAGGTCAAACTTAATCCAAAGTATTTATCCTAGACAAATATAATGATTAGAAAGTAATAGTAAGTCTTGATCTAATAATAGATAAATGTTTTAGTCCTCCATTCTACTTGGATTTCTTACACTTTGGCTCTAATAGATTGTTCACCCTTCAAGCATTCATACTCTTAATCCTTCTTGTTTTTCATGCCAACTCTAGTCACTTATGTTTGCCCATTGAATGAAGAAATACCCTAGACTCCTTGTCTTCCTTAGGTTTTTGCACATAATAACCTTTGCTTCTAACCAACTATCTCTATAAATAGAGAATTAAGATCTTTTTTTGCTTAACCACAATCACCCATTTTAGGATTAGGTAGGATACAATGAATCTACTCACTTTTGTATTTGGCTCCTCTAGAAATTTCTTCTACAATCTTCCTTGAATTCACCTCAAAATGCTTTACCTTGAATTCTATGCCACCAGCTCATCATTGTTATCATCCATGTGCTTGATAGAACTCAGAAAAACAAAATAGTTTGCTCATATTTGTCAAATACTTGATTTAACACATTTACTAGCACTTGACATCAAAATGTTGTCACTCGACCACTGATGCTCGGCATCAACTAAACTGTACTCATCATATACTAACAATCACTCAGCCTGCATTATTTTTCATCTTTGCTTTGCACCTTTCTTTTTTTCACTCAACTTCTACTGATTTCTAGTTGGCTTGCATTCACTACTTGGAAAGGTTTAGTAGACACTTTTCTTGCTTAATCTTCTTCTAGTATTAACTTGAGTAATCTTTCATTTCATACTTAAAGTATATAAAAAATACACTAGAGTATCAATATCTTACTTGGTCTTAGTGCTTCTTTTACAAACCAAATAACTCAACCTTTCTCTAGGTGCTATTATTATCTCCTCTTTTTAAATCCTCTCCATCATTCAACTAATGATATCTTTTAGACCAAAAAGAAATTTTCTCATCAGTAGGTAGTAGTTTTTTACATCACTGACAAAATAATGATTGTTCCATTATAAGTTCTTCTCTTTAAAACAATCTTATATCAACACTATCTTCATGTACTTGAATTTAAAAAAAAATCTCTAGTCTAACATAATTGAAAGGGAAGCATTAATTAGTGTACCTTTAGAAGCTAAATTGGTGTAGGGGCACAAATTAATTATCAGGAAGATTAAATAGTTTTAAAGTTTAAGTTTAAATGTGTGTGTGTGTGTGTGTGTGTGTGTGTGTGTGTGCGTGCGTGTGTGTGCGTGTGTGCGTGTGTGTAAGTGTTCAATGAAAGTACATTTTCTATGTGGTGGAAATGCCATGGTGGCATCCCATATAAGCCAACCAGACATTAGCCACTTTGGACTTAGGCTTTGGTATTTTATTATACTTTGAGTGTTTTAATTTATGTTTTATTTTTCCAAAGTGTATGTGTGGAAAAAATTGAAAGTTTCCAATTAATTATTAGGTAGGGAAAAGATGCCAACATAACATGAGCAATATTTAGAAATGGCATTTGAATGTAATTATAGGAAGGAATTTGATAGCTTCTTAGAAGTTATAATCACATAGACGTGTGATTTTTAAAAAATAAGAATGGATTAATCTTGTAAATAGCTAGAGAACATAATAGATTTAATTTTTCTTGGTTATTCCTAAAAATTCTTGAGTTTTCAACATTCATATTATATTTCCTGGTTGTCTTTGTGTAGGGTTTTGCATGCATGTATTCTGATGTGCTTTGAATTTTGTTTGATATGTATTAGTTCAAAATCCATGTAGCTTAGATTCACTTTCATTTCCTCTTCATTATGTTGGAACTCTCTGATGTTTTGAGAGTAACCTTAACACGGAGGGTTTCTGAAGATCCTCTAATGCTCTTTGTCAGCCATTGGAGGATAATTAATAATTTGATGTTTTCTTCTAGTGATGTATTGTTATTTTTGTTGCAAGAGAACCAAATGGACATGCAAAATTAATTGGGTGACATCTCTATGTGTCTACCCATTTTCATTTAATAATTTTCTTTCTTTCATGATATTTTGTTCTATTAATATCAGTTTGGAATGGAATGGTTATGGTATGTGTGATAATTGTGATGCCCTTGTTGGTTGTTGCTATGGGGGTCATATCTCCCTAACCCACCATTGGAATTTTTTTATTTCTGGATATGTTCTTATAAACCTAATGCTCTATACTTCCATAGGAGGGAGTTTGAAAATATGTTTAGGAAAAAAAGTTACAAATGTTTGATTTAGGTACTATCCAAATTGTCAAAACTTTCATGAGTTGATTTTGCATGTTTAAATAGTGATTATGATTGTGGGTTTACTCTACAGATTTAGTGATGTTCTTTGTAATATTTAAGGAGTAGAGTACTTGCTACTTAAGAAGGGTTTATTCTTCCTATCATTGCATTAGTTTGGATTATTAGTATTTTATTCTAGTTTTCTAGGAATCACTACAAAAAGTTATTTAAAAAAATCCACCTCTTCCAATCATCTTATGACAAAAATCAGATTCCAAATTTATATATAGGGTTGTTAAAGGAAAATTGTTGATTCACCCTATTCTTGAATAGTTTGAGGATTTTTCTCTTTTGGTTTTTTAGTTTTAAAGTATGATCTCTATTTTTCTTGTTGCATAATAAGTTTTTGTCTTAACTCAAGTTATTGTAAAGGTAAACCAAGAACAGAGTTTAATGTTCTACACTCATATAGACAAGTATCTTCATGTAGTGGAGAGAGTAATATGGAAAAATAAGTGCAAGGAGACCCAAATTGATGAGGCCTTTTTATGTTGTATTTATTCAAAAAAGAAATTCAAAAGTGTATCTCCACATCATAAATTTATTGAGGTAAGAGGTCTTAATCTTTCATTTGATATTTGGACTAGGTTAGAAAGGTTTTATTAAGGTGATGAACATACTGTATCATCTTAAAATGGAAGCACTTTCATGTTAAGAGTTTTTAGCACTTTGAGTAAGAGGTCTAGGTTTATGTCAAGCACCTTAAATAGATCTTTGTATGGATCTAGTTTTTTCCCTTGTTATGCTTCTCTCTCTATTTTTAGCCTATTTTTGACAACTTTCTCTATGAAACTGGGGACTTTTACTTTCTGGGTCAAGGATGACCTTTTAGGTTAAGGTCAACCTTGACCCTAACCTAGTTCAAGGATAACCTCGACTCTAACCTAGGGTAGGGTTGACCTTGTCCCTAACCCTAGGTCTAATTTTCAAGATATCAAGCTTTGAAAAGTTTCATTTTCCCACTTCTGGGTTGGTTCTTTTGGGTTTTAGAATGATACACTCTTAAATTGCATTTAATCTAGGTCCATTTCTAGGGGTTAAGGTTAATTGGGATTTAATTCTCTAATGTCAGCCTTCTCTAGAAGTTTGTGCCCTAGATCTCTATACAAGGAAGCATTCTTCCCTCATTTTGACATCTACAATCTATCTGCCTATTATGAAATTGACTCACACAAGATATATTAGACAAATGATTATTCTATGAAGTGAAGATCTATTATATATCAAGCATTCAGGAATTTAAGTGTTCAAGCATCCAATTTATCAAGTAGGTCCATTGTTAGCTATTGAAGGATTCAATCTCTATGGAGCCCTCTTGTTGAAAATTTCTCCATCGACATTCATCCAAGCATTTTTTTATGTAAAGATATATTCAAGATTGGTGTTGAAGATATAATTTCATTGATTTGAGATGTCCTACATACATTTCTATATTCATTTGGAGCATGTGTGCTTTTGGATTCAAGGATTTGAATCCTCCACAAGGATTTCAATATAAGCAAGGTGAATAGTTTCATTTACTTTGTTTATCCATATTGCAATTTCAATTATATTTCAAGGTTGATTCCAAACTAGGGTTTGACCAAGCTAAACCCCCCATCCAAAAAACAAAACCATTTTTCTTCCAAATACAGGTGTGGAACAACAAATTAAAGTGTAGATTTGGATACCCTTTTCATCAAACTTGTGGGATCTATAAACAAAAATTTCATTAGAGAAGTGTAGATCAAGGTCAAATTTTTAGGGTTCAATTATGCCTCAGGGAAAGATTGTGCCCCTCTATCTAGGTCAAGGTTGGCTTGTATGCAAAAGGACAAAAATTTTCCAAGTTTACCTTGTCTCAACATTTCCAATCTAAAATAGATGGTAGCATTCCTTGAAACTGTACACAAACATCAAAAATTAGTATTTTCTATATTTTCCTTATTTTGAGGTTAGTATTTGTCTTCTATTCATTTCAAATTTCAAATACATACTTTTTAGAGGATCTCTTCCTTTCTCCCTATTCTTCAGTTCTTGATCCATTTGTGTATTGATCACTTCCTTATGGTTAATCAATTTGGATCATTCCTTTTGAGAATTTTGGTTGAGGATAAGTCATATTTTCCCCTATCCATTTTTGTGAACTTGAAATGCTTACCCTCTTTTCTTTTTTGTAATTAGATGCCCTATTATGTTTTGTGGTGTTATATTTCATTTTATATTTGATTAGGTATTTTCTTGCATTAAGATTAGATTTTATTTATGCTCTTGCATTTTAAAATTCAAAAATACAAAAAAAAATTGTAAAATCTCTTTCAAAATACACAAATATTTATGTGTTATGTTTTCTTAGTTTAGTTCATTGGCATTGCATTGCTTTATGAGCTTTATTACTTCTAGTCCTACTTCTAATCTTTTGATTAGACAAAGTCATAGACTTATGGGTATCTTTGAGCCTGAGTCTTCTTCTCCTTTCCTTAAGATCCTAGATGAGAATTTGATTCTTCTAAATACTAATCCTATTATGGAGAAAAAATCTTCTCACTCATCTCATGAGGAGGAGGATGCTATAAGAGTTCCTCCTGAACAATTCCAAAAAGTTTCAAATGAACTTGATAAAATGGATAATTGGCTTATTCAAGAAAATTATAATCAAGATTCTATTCAAGCTATTAAGACACTTAAGAAATTTCTTTATGATAGTGATCAAGGTGTTAATCTCTTGCATGGTATTACTCACCTTGTGTATTCCAATGTTAAACCTTTAGCTCAAGAAGCTAAATATTTAGTGTTGTTTCTTCCTATCACTAGTGTAGAACCTTCTTTTGTTCCTTCCCCTAGTGTTCCTACCTATACTCCTTTGGTGATTGTGATGGTTCCCTCTATTCCTATGAGTGTTCCTTTTGTGTCTCTTCCTACATCACAACCTTCTTATCATAATATTCCTATTACGTATTCTGATCCTCTTCCAACTATAGTTCCTAGTGTTACTCTAGTTGTGTTTTCCATTCATATAGCTTCATACACTTTTCCTAGTGTTTCTGATGTTTCTAGTTCTCTTATTTTTTCTAGTGATTCAAAAATTATTAGTTTGGCTCAAATTGTGTCATCTTTACAACAAAAACTTGCTATCTTAACTCAAAATCAGTTTAGTATTCCTACTTGTCACATGGGAAGTCCTTTGTCTCAAGATATCATTTGTACTCCCATTCCTTAGCAAGCTAATATGCCTCATCTTAAGAATTATAATGGTAAGGGAGGCCCCGTTCATCATGTTAAAACATTTGAAATCCTTTGTAGTGATTATGCCCATGATCATAGGACTTTAGCCAAGTTGTTTTCTTACACTTTTTGTGATAAGGCCTTACAATGGTTTTGTTCCTTGACTACTTAATTGATTTCTACAACTTACCAATGCTTTTATTCAACAATTTCAAAACAACATTGGCCTGCAAGTGTCTTTGATTGATTTGATGCATTGTAAACAAAGTTCTAATGAAAAATTGACTAAATTTATTGGTAGATTTAAGCATTAGTATTCTCAAATTTCCTATCACATTCCTAATATTGATATTCAATGTATGTTTATTTCAAATTTGCAAAAGGATATTAGAGTTAAAAAAATTTCTTACTAAATTTACTTATTTTTAACACTTTTGTACAATGCTTCATCATTATCAGTTACAAGTGAGTGAATTTGAGAGCATTACTCCAATCGCTCCTATTCTTGTTGATATAGTGATGCTACTCCTAATCCAAAAAAAGTTCAAAAATTTAATAACTATTTCAAGTTAAATAAACAAGCAAGTATAGTTGTTGATAAAGTTGTTGTTGCATCTCAAAATGTCACTTCTGCATCCACTTCATTTTAATTAAATTATATGTTTACTCCTCTTTCTGAATCTTTACATTCTATTATGAATAGGTTGTTAACTTAAATGATTACATTACCTCCTATTTGACCTCTTTTACCTAATGCAATGGCATCTAAATATTTTGTTTCTAAAGATTTTTGTCAATATCATCATCAAAATGGTCATGATACTGAGAAATGTTATTCTTTAAAGTATAAGATTCAAGACTTAATTGATTTTAATGCTTTATTTGTTGATAATTTTGATGGTAGTAGGAATAAATCTATTTCTCCTCCTAATCAAAATCTTCAAATCTATACGAATCTTTTACCTCAACATGATACTAATACTATTGCTTAGCCATATTCTATGGATATTATGTATGATTCAAAGATGGATGATCTTAATTGTGTTGTTAATAAAGCGGAGCATGTGGTTCAATCTATATCTCCACCTCAACCTCAATTGAAACCTAAACCTAAATTGAAGCATCAACCTAAACCTCGACAACAAACTAAGAAAAAATGACCTCGATAAATTTTGAGTACCTTTGAGGATTCTGAGACTATTAAAACTCTTGATGGTCCCCTTTATATTTATGCTAATATTTCTTAGATACCTACTCATGGTTTTCTTGTTGATCCTACATCCTTAGTCAATGTTATTATAGAAGAAAATATTTTTAAGAAAGGATTGCAATGTGATTTTTATGATACATTAGATGTGTGGATTCAAACTTGTAATAGTTTTCTTTATCCCTCATTTAGTTCTATTAATTTACTACTTCAACTTTGTGGAAAAATTGTTAACGCTACCTTTGTTGTTGTTCCTACTTTTGATTAGTTTCAAGTTAAGTTTGGTTTGTCATGTTTAAATACCATGCATGTTGTTGTTTCACTTAACCATAAATTTCTTAAGTTTTTTTTTTATGACTAAGTGAAGAAGGTTAATCATAGTTTATATCATACTTCTAGGCCCATGGATTGTGCTATACTTGACTTCTTTTGGCCTTCATTACCTAATTCATGTCCTTCACATCCTGATCATCTTTTCCATTCATATCAATCCTATAATCATCGTAAGATTCACAAGTTAATTTTACCCCCTACGGATCTTAATCATGGTCTTTTGCCTACACTTTTCATACCTCCTTTATATATGGATTCTACAACTATTAATGAAGCTCCTTTTGTTGCTTGTTAGTCTACTGATAATCTTATTAATCCTCCTATATAACCTATGAAGGATCCACTAATTATTCCTCCTAGTTCTCAACAGAGTTCAAATAAGAAAAAATGTAATTTATTTGCTAATGAATTTCATAAGAAGTGTCATGCTCAAGATAAAGCTCATAAAACCTTACCTTCTATGGATACAACTATGCATGATGTGTTAGAAGTTGTTACTAATAATGATGTTAAGATGCATGATTCTAAAGATTTCATTTGTATCTTAGATCCTATTTTGATTAATCTAGATGAAGAACATACTCTTAATGATGTTGATGATTTTAATGATTAATATGAAACTATTGGCATTGACATTGATTTACCCAATATTCTTTCCTCACAATTAACACTTACACCTAGTATTGAACATTGTGATTCTCAAGAGTATCCTTGTTTGGAACTGACTATCATTCCTACTATGTTGGATATAGTCCCTCTTACAAGTTACCCACCTTCTCTAAATGATATAGAACAAGATGGGGAGAGTAGGAAACATGCTTGATTGGATAGATCTTAATGTTAGCCTTTTGTATGTTTCTCTATTGTACTTTGTTTCTCCATGGATGTTTTTGCTAAATGTTGTTAGATTCTTTTATATAATGTTTGTTTCTCTGTTAGTGCAAGGTGATAAAATAATCAAACCTATTGCATTATTCCTCTATATGTATCTATATTCTTCTATATGTTGTTTCATGTTATTTTGTACCTTTCCTATTGTTCATACATGTTTCCTTTTGTAATCTTCTTGGATCTACGACTTGGTAGCACTAATTCTTTTCAGTCTCTAGGTCGTGGTCTAAAAAGATTCTTCTTTGTATCTCTTAAGTGATCTTTTTTGCTTTGTGATTGTAGTTCTACTTTCATTGGGAAATGATGTGAATTCATTTGTAATAATGTCATACATACATACATACATACATACATACATACATACATACATACATATATATATATATATATATATATATATTAATACATATATATATGTATGTATATATATACATATATGTATGTATGTATGTATGATATTATTACAAATGAATTCACATCATTGGGAAATGATGTGAATTCATTTGTAATAATATCATACATACATACATACATATATGTATATATGTATATATATATATATATATATATATATATATATATATATATATATATATATATATATATGTATGTATGTATGTATGTATGTATATGTATATATATATGTATAGATATATATATATATGTATACACATATATATATACATATATGTATATATATATACATACATATATATATACATATACACATATATATATACATTTACACATATATATATATATATACATATACATATATATATGTATATGTATATATATATATATGTATATGTATATATATATATGTATATATATATATATATGTATATATATATATATATACAGACCCCACAATAGGTATATATCTTCTCTGTTTTCTATATGTCT
Source organism: Cupressus sempervirens (assembly GCA_028749045.1). NCBI lineage: Eukaryota > Viridiplantae > Streptophyta > Pinopsida > Cupressales > Cupressaceae > Cupressus > Cupressus sempervirens. The sequence continues at coordinate 800,707,998 of CM053783.1, read as the reverse complement.
ATGTGGTATTCCCTTGATTTCTCTTCATCTGGGGGCATCTTGTAGTAGAAACATAATCAATGGATTTTTTTAAAATTTCCATTAAAGCCATTGCTCCTGTTAAAATATTAGCACTGAATTTAATGTGGGGGCATATGCTATGCTCACTTATTGCACACACACACTTTTCAATGTATCTATATTATTTTTCAAGATTGTTTTTCTCCCTTTCTAGATTATTTACTAATCCTGAAAGCATAGATTTATATTTTAGGATCTCTTGATCCCCCTAATTTCAAAATATATTTTGATCGCTTAAGGTTGAAGGTTTCCTTAAGATTGGATTTCTTTTTATTTATTGGTTTTACTCTTATGTAATATAATATTCTCAAGAGTAAATCCTTGATGGGTTAACTAGTGAGTAGCCATATTCACTAGAAAGTTCAATTTTGTCTTTGCAATTGTGTACTTTTCTTGTGTGGTTCACAATCGGACATAAGTTTTCATTAGGTGAGATAATCACACTTTTTATTTTTCTCTTTTTTCTAGAGATTTCTTTCTTATTGTGATCTTTGAATTGATGAAGACTTGAGTCTCTAAGGGCTTAAGGATATTTTTATCCCTTTGATTTTAATAAGACTATCTTTTCATTATGATCTACTTTACCAAGAGTTTTCATCAAGTCCATACACTTGCTAAAGTGGGAGCTAAATGTATCATCCTAAAATGGCCTAAAATGGAAGCACTTCCATGTTAAGAGTAAGTGGTCTAGGGTCATGTCAAGTGCCTTGAATAGGTCTTTGCATTGATCTGGTTGTTTTCCTCTCTCTCTCTCTCTCTCTCTCTCTCTCTCTCTCTCTCTCTCTCTCTCTCTCTCTCTCTCTCTCTCTCTCTCTCTAGCCTATTTCTGACAACTTTCTCTATGAAACTAAGGACTTTGAATTTCTAGGTCAAGGTCAACCTTGACCTTGACCTAGGTCAAGGATGACCTCAATCCTAACCTAGGATAGAGCTGACCTCATCCCTGATCTCTAGTCTAATTTTCAAGTTCTGGGAGTTTTGAGATATTGGGCTTTGAAAAGTTTTATTTTCCTACTTTCAGATTAGCTACTTTGAGTTTTGGAATGATACAGTCTTAAATTTCATTTAATCTAGGTCCATTCTAGGTGTTAAGGTTAATTGGGATATAATTCTCCAATGTTGGCCTTCTCTATAAGTTTGTCCCCTATATCTCTATATAAGGAAGCCTTCTTCCCTCATTTTGACATCTAAAATCTATCCACCTATTATGAAATTGATACTTATAAGAGATATCAGACAAATGATTATTTTATGAAGTGAAGATGTACTATCTATCAAGCATTCAAGTGTTCAAGTTTTCAAGCATCTAATTCATCAAGGAGGTTCATTGTTAGCTATTGAAGGATTCAAACTCTTTAGAGCCCTCTTGTTGAAGATTTCTCCATCCACATTCATCCAAGATTTTTTCTATTCAAAGATATATTCAAGATTGGTGTTGAATATATAATTTCATTGATTTGAGACATCCTACATACATTTCTACATTCATTTGGAGCATCTATACTTGTGGATTCAAGGATTCAAATCCTCTAGAAGGATTTCAATATAAGAAAGGTTAATAGTTTCATTTACTCTGTTTATCCATATTGCAATTTCAATTATATTTCAAGGTTGATTCCAAACTGGGGTTTGACAAAGGAAAACCCCACATTCAAAAAACAAAACCCTTTTTCTTCCAAATATAGGTGTGGAACAGTGAATTAAAGTGCATATTTGGATATCCTTTTTGTCAAACTTGCAAGACCCATGAACAATAATTTTGTAGGAGTAGTGCAGGTCAAGGTTGACTTTTTGGGGTATAATTGTGTCCCTCTATCTAGGTCAAGGTTGAACTGCATTCAAAAGGGAAAATAATTTCTAGGTTTTCTCCATCTCGACATTTCTAGTTTAGAATAGGTGGCACCATTCCCTGAAACTATACACAAACATCAAAAATCAGCATTTTCCATATTTGTCTTCTATTCATTTCAAATTTCAAATACATACTTTTCCATAGCAAATATTATAGGATCTCCTCCTTTCTCCCTATTCCCCATTACTTGATCCATTTGTGCATTGATCATTTCCTTGTGGTTAATCAATTTGGATCATTCCTATTGAGAATTTGGGTTCACAATAGGTCCTATTTTCCCCTATTCACATACAAAGAAGGTGAAGCTATAAATTTGGAAATCGAAGTTAGATAATGCTAGAATGAATGAAGATGAAACTATTACGAAATGTATGCAAAGAATTACTATGATTGCTACAGATATAAAAATCTCTAGAGGAACTACATCAAAAGATGACATCTCTTCAAAGATTATAAGGTTCTTGAGTCCTACTTATGACAACAATGTAAATGTTATTGAAGAAATTTTTCCTCTTATGAAAGGTTTTAATAGAGAAACATTTACTAGAAAATTGCAAGCTTTTGAAACTAGTAGACCAAAAGATATCTTGTCTTGAATTGAGACTTCCTTTGGAACTAGTACACATGAGGATAAGAGAGTGCTAACAAAAAATGAAAGCACTAACAGAAGCTATGAATATTAAGCAATTGATTGGGAAGATATTCAGAAAGAAGAAAAGAAGATCGATGAACTTGGATCATTGATTGATAAAAGGTAACCTAAAAGTAAGGCTATTTTCATAAACAAAACTTCTTCTGTTTGTTGGCATTGTAAGAAGATTGGTCACTTTTTATAATAATGTCCTAAGAGAGAACCTAAAGTGAAACCTAGACATTACAAATCAATGATTCCTATGGAATGTCTATATGTAAATGGCAATGAAATTACATTCAAATAGATTAATTTTCTAGATAGTGATGATGAGAATTAAATTATATTTTTTGTCATTAAGGAAGAGAGTTATATTAAAAAAGAAAAGGTACTTATTTCAGATGTTGAGAATAAAAAATCATACTAGATTATAGATAGTAGATACTCACATCACATGAAAGGTGACAGAATAAAAGTTAATGAGTTTAGAATCTACCATGGAGTTGTAGTTAGAGTTGGTAATGATGCACCTTATCCTATTAAGAGGAAAATTTGTATTACTCTTTATGGTAAAACTAACACTCAAGATGTATACTTTGTTGATGGTTTGAAACATAACTTTTTAAGTGTTGTATGGCTTGTAGACAAGGGATATCATATGTAGTTCATTGATAAGCAATGTATAATCACGAATAAATGAGGATAGTTAATTTTCATAGGTACAAGAGAAAGAGGTGAATTATTTAAATTAAATTCTATTCATATCAATTTTATGGTTTTAAAATTTGATGATAATTGGCTATGGCATAGAATATTTTTTCACATAAACTTTGATAATATAGTGAAGGTGAGTAATTCTAATATTGTGAGAGATCTACCAAAGACTATGAAACTTGATAAAATGTTGTGTAAGGATTGTGTGATTACTAAATAGAAGAAATGCACTTTCTCCAAAAAGATATTTACTACTTTAATAAAGGTGGAATTCTTTCATACAGATCTATGTGCTCCTACAAGTACTAGAACTTTCTATGGTGAGAGGTATTTAATTATTTTCATTGAATATTTCACTAGAGTTATGTGGGTTGTATTTTTTTAGAGAAAAATGTGACACTTTTGATAAGTGTAAGATATTTAAGTAAAACGTTGAGAATGAATCTAGTGTAAGGATAAAATGTTTAAGGTCTAATAGAGGTGAAGGATTTTCTTCTAATCAGTTTAATGCATTGTGTGAGGATAATGGTATTCGTAGAAAAGTTTTAGCACCTACAACACCACAATAGAATGGTTTAGAAGAAAGAAGGAATTTAATTCAAATAGGGCCTCCCATAATTCTAAACAATTTACATCAGCATGACAATAGTAAACAACTGACTTTGAGGGATTCAAAACCTAGTCAAAACATGTCAAAATGACTTGAAATCTGAAACATGGGTTCTTTGATATGTGTGCTAAACATTCCCAAAGTGGTGATTCATGAAAAATTATTGGCTATAAGATATTCAAATACAAATTAGGCTACATGTCGCTATTTGACACTAGAAAAAATATAGATTTGGACATTGCTCAAAATGAAACTTCACAGAATGACTCAAAATGGAAATTTATTTTCACAAGATGCATGGATATATAGAATGCAAGGTGTTAGAAACATTATACACTTCATAGGCCTCAAAAGGATAGTTGGGTACAAATGCATTAAATGTGTTTATAGGGCTTAAAATTTTGGAATGGTACTCAAATCGGGAAAGCGATTTTGAGTCCCAACACTATGAATAGAGTTCAGATCAAGCAAGGAATAGGTAAGAACCCTTATGAATTATGGTTCAGTCATACACCTAATGATAAATACTTCATAATTTTTGGAAGTAAAATTTATATTAAAAGAGAATATGGTACAATGAAATTTGATCCTAGAAGTGGTGAAGCCATCTTTTTTTGTTATTCTACTAAGAGCAACACATATATATGTTATAATTAGAGACTAAAAAATATTGTTAAGAAAAAAAATGTTAGGATTGATGAGAGATTTTAGATACAGTAAAAAATATTTTAATATGATTGATGATGATTCAAATTAGGCTAGTACAAGTCAAAGACTAGTGACAAATTAGAATATAGAGAAAGAAAATTTCTTTGAAATGGATGATGGAATTTAGGTACAAATTGAAGAACCTAGAGAAGAGAAAAGAACATGTAAATATGTTGCAAGGAACCATCTTGATAATCAGATTATTGGTAATGCTAGCATAGAAGTGATGGAAAGATGAAAGGTACGAGAAGAAGTTTTTTTGATTTCACATATTGAATCTAAGACTATTGTGAAGCATGTAAGGATGAGTTTTGGATAAAAACAATAATGAAAGAAAAGATTGAGAATATATAAAAGAACAATAGATGGGAATTGGTACCTAGACCTAAAGATAAGAATTTCATTGGTACAACATGGGTTTTCACTAAAGAAAATCAATGAGCTAGGTAAGAGTTTAAGGAATAAAGAAAGTTAAATATGTAAAGGCTATTCACAATAAAAAGGTGCAAATTATGAAAAAATATTCACCCCTATAAAAAGACTAGAAGTTGTAAGATTTTTTTGGATTATGAATCTAACAAAAATTTCAAACTCTATCAGATGGATGTGAAGTCAACTTTCTTGAACAAAAAACTTGAGGAAGAGGTTTATATTGAAATACCTGGTGGATTTTCATTAACTAGAGAAAAAGATGGTATGCAAGCTAAACAAGATATTTTATGGATTGAAGCAAGCACCTAGAGCTTGGTATGCTAGATTCAATAAGTATTGATTGAGTTTGGGATTTAAGAAATGTGGTGCAAAAACTAATATATATTTGAGAACTAATTATGATGGTTTGTTAATCATTGAAGTGTTTGTTGATGATATCATTTTTGTGATAATGATGAGGCAAGTAAAAAGTTTTCTAATGAAATGAAATAATTTATATGATTTGAAATAACACAAACTAAAGATGGAATTCTTGTATCTTAGACTAAGAATCTCATAGAATTTTTAGTGAGGTTAGGTATAGAAAGCTACAAACATGTTGGAACACCTATGGCAACTAGATGCATATTATCATAAGAGATGATATACCTAGTGCTATACAAATAAGGTATAGATCAATGATTGGTGGATTATAATATTTAACTCATACAAGACCAAATATTGCTAATGAAGTTGGAATAGTGACAGGATTTCAAGTAGATCCTAAAGAAACACACTTTATTGTAGTAAATAGAATTTTTAGATATTTGAAAGGAACTATAGATTTTGGTTCATATTATGATAGATCTAATAATTCCACATCATATGCATATATTGATCTTAATTGGAAAATAATTGTTGATGACTGAAAGAGAATAAGTGGAAGATCATTATTTCTTGGAGGAAGATGAGTATCTTGGTTAAGTAAGAAGCATGATTTAATTTCTCAATTGAAATAGAGACAGAGTGTGTTGCACCAGCTAATCTTTGTAATCATATCATGTGGATGAAGCAAATGTTGAAGGATATTGGTATTACTCTTTTTGAACCAAATATTATACATATAAGTATTGTTAGTATGTATAAGAATCTTGTTTTACAATCAAATACTATACACGTAATTAAGTATCATTTTCTCGAGAGAGAAGGAAGAAGGCAAGGAAATCATAATGGAGTATGTGAGTTAAAAAGAGAAAAAAGAAGATATATTCACTAAACCATTACCTAAGGACACCTTTGATTAATTTAGAGGTATTATTTGGGTAATATTCCCATCTAGTATAGAGTAATTGATGAAGCATTGCATCATCTCATTATAACCAGAGTACTATTCATACATCTACACATAATACTTAGTTTTTTTTCTTAGGAGGGTTGGTTGCAATAAGAAGAGCTATTCATAGAGCTCTCCTAATTTGATTTTTGGATTAATAATGTTGTTTTGGAACTTAATAAATTTCTACTTGCAGATTATCTTGATCCAATGAAGGTACTTTGATGAGGATGTTCATTAAAGGAGAGTATTTCATATTGACAGTTGATATTTGACATATTAGCACCTTTTCCATTGACATCAAGGATGAGAAAATAAATAAGAATACAAGAGAAATACAAAAAGGGTAGAAGATAAAAAAGAAGAACCTAATAGAAGAAAGATACAAAAAGGGAGAGAAGTGTGTATATGTCAGGGTATTTGTTTTGGTCTCATAATGCACGCCCCATTTTGAGCCACAAAATGGTAACCCCTAGTTTCAAAAAACCTCTATGAGGCACCCAATCAAGCACCTTTGTCATCAAGGACCCTCCTCTATGTTTGAGTCAAACCCTAGTCTCTGATTGGGAAGTGTTAGGTATAGAGAGAGGAGTGAAAAATCAAATTTTACACTTCTTAGTGTGCATATGCTCACATACAAACTTGCAAACATGGGCACCTTTAGATGCGTGAAACCCCAAAGGTGCACAATAGGTTAGGGCCTATATAACCCCTAACACCCCCCTCTTCACCTCATTTAGTTTCCAACTCTCCCCTCACAACTACATCTTCACACCCTCAAGATTTCTACTACTCCACTATTGTGCTACTTCGCACCTCCACCTCTCCAAACCTTTCTAACATAAAACAACCATATATTGGAGGTGTGCATCTTTGCACCTAAACAAAACTTCCCCCCAAAAAAAAAACATAAATTATGCATGTGCACATGCACAATGTGCACAACTACACACATTATTTATAAAGTATAATTTTGATGTGCACTTGTACACCATGCACACCTATATAGGTGCACTAGGAGTGCTAGTACATATATTAGACACTTAGAGAGGGTGTTTGACAATTTTCATTGATTTGTACTCATTTTTTATTAGTCTATGTCCCAAATGAGTGTCTTTATGTTCTTCTAACATCATAATACTAATGTTTCTCCACTTTTGTGTAGTTACAATGGCATCATAATCATCCTCTATGGCAAAAAGGATGGTACCAAAGCTAGTAGCATACAAATATCAAGTAGTCATGAAGATCTTGATTCCAAGACAAACACACAAAGATTCAAGATATTAAATTGGGATAGATTGGTTGGAATATTTTCCTTATCCTGTCCAACAAACCAAAAGAGAGATTAGAGATGGTGTGATCTCTAGTCTAAAGTGGGTTAGTAAATGTCACTTCACATCCTACATTAGTTAAATCATTTGAGTTCATCATGACACTAACCCAACATTATGTGCTAGAGAATAAGGACATAAAGCAAGTGACTAGAGAGGTATTCCTCAATTTGAGGCCACAAAATAATCATAAGGATTTCCACCTCCCTAGGGTAGATCAATGTAATGTACCTTCTTGGGGCCCATTGTTTATTTACGACCTTTTTCTTATTTGTCTTCCTTTTTATCATGATTCCCAAAACTATCGTTAACATTATAAACTTTTGTCTCATAGCCACTGTCATCTGCGACTTCTGTGTTGTAACTACTATGACTGTCATCACTAACTGCAGGCACACAAATCTCCTTTTGACCAGCTAAAGTTGGCTCAGTTGTGGCTAAAGCTTCTGGAATATGAAGATCAGCAACACCTAGAGCTAGATTCATCTCAATATAGTGTTCTTCCCATTCATATTTTTTTAAGTAGAGAGAATAAATTTTGTATGATATTTTTTATAATGTAATTTTTTTTTAAATGTATAGAATTTTTTTTATTTTTTTTATTGTTATATAGTAACAAATTCAAAGCGATTTAAAATATTAAAATTTGATGATTGTTTATCTATACTATAATTATACTATACATTTGAAATAGTACTCCTTGTGTTTTCTTCATTTCTTTACCATGTAACTATAATTATATTAATAACAACATTATAATATACCATATATTATATTAATAATATTATTATTAGTAATATCATTTTTCTTAATACTATTACATAGTATATTTCTTTATATATTATTTATAATAATATTTAATTCTTAATTATTATCATTATATAATATGTTATTGAATATTCATATATCCCTTTTAATTTGGGCTCATTACAAGTCCGCTCTTCCTCAAATTGCTTGCCCTCAAGCAATTCCTAATTTTTGCTCAACTTAAAGATCAATGGCCTATTCCTTGATCATTTTTTCTTTGGATTATTAAAATAATGATTATGCTAACAAAATTATGAAATATAGATATATACAATGTATAAACCACTAATGCATAAAGACACGCAGTAGACACAAAGTATACACATTAATGCAAGAAGATACGAAGTAGACACGATGTAGACACATCATACATAGCCTTGATTAGATCCTAAAATTAACAATGCACAATGACTATACTTCTTCATTAGGCTTTGATGGGGACACAACCCAAGCACAGAATGGGCACAACAGGAAAGGGAAAATTTTATCAACTATGAAAATATGCTAGTACACTTAGTGCAGAGAAACAAACTCCAAAACATGCCCTATGGGCTTAAAATAGCATAAATCTAAAGATAAATTATTCTCTCAGTACCTTCTCTCGAACTCCACTCTGAACTGCCTTTTACAATGCCAGAAATATTCTTAAATAGACCCCAGAGGGTTAAGGATTAGGAATACATTCTAGAAAGTGCTATTTGGCATCCATCGACCAAATAGAAGGCTCTAGAAGTCGCATCAGAAGTCGGCACAAAATTAGAAGAATCCAAAAATGGTAATCAAACTTTCGGGAGGCATAACTTTTGAACCGTAGCTCTGATTGACGAACCGTTTACATTTTTGAAAAGCTCTTGAAGCGCTCTATAGCCCTATGGACTAGCTTTGCTTGTCCCCCATTTTTTGGCCCTGTTTGAGGTCATTTAATGCCCCTAATCTGACTTTGAAGCATTCTTAGAAGGTCTCCAAAAACTTAAAAAACTGCAATAACTTTCAAACCGTGGGGCCTTTTGACCTGATTCTTTTTCTGGAATGCTCTAAATTATAATTACAATCATCCGACCAATTTACACCTTCTAGTTCACCAAAATGATGGCTCAATTACATACTCCTATTTTTTTGGCATTTATACATATCCCAAGGTGATTAAAAACTCTAACCTAGAACACTAATAGTGGAACTGTGAGAGTTGGAACCTTTATTTGACCCAAATGGGTATCTAGAAATGAAAACACATAAAATATAAACTAAGTCTTGTAGACACCTAAAATCATTTAGAAAATAAAGTATTTTTATTTTCTTTAAAAGTCCTTGATGACATCATCATTTATTAATTAATTAATTATTTTATTTATTTATTTATTTATTGTCATTAAATCCCTTTGTCTTAATTAAAAATATTTAATTAATGAATCCCTCCCAAAAATGTTAAAATCTTACTTAAACATTATTTCCTTATTTATTAATTATTTAATTAATAAATTGATCAAAAAATTTAAAATAAATATTTAATTTATTTTTTGCCCAAAACTTGGCCAATTTTCTTAAGACCACTAACCTCTTCCAAAATCTTCTAATTCTTCTTTAATTTTGATTAAAGGCTAATCTCATCATTTTCTACCCCTAATCCCAACTCAAAATATTTAACTAAGGTTAAATATTAATTTCATGTCTATTAAAAATGTTTTAATAAATATCTCCTCAAACCAAACCTATGAGATAAATAAACTTTATTTATCTTAACCGTAAGCCTATCCCTAAACCCCCTTTTTAGCCTAATCCACCCCATCCACCCATACTAACCAAGCTTAGCTACTAACTCACCCACCCTTATTGAATGCCATCCACTTGCATATCTCTAACAAGCTTAATCTAATCCTAAACCCAAGCCTAATCCCCCCCTAACCTTGTCACATTCCCTAAGCAAGCTTAAGATTTTCCTAAGCCAAACAAAGTCAACAATCTTAACTCCCTCCAAAATATCCCAACCACTAAGCCTTCAATGCTCTTACAAAGGCCATAAAGACTCTTACAAGTCCATTCATTTCTCTTACAATCCATTAAGAAGGGTCTTTATGAAGATATTATCCCTTGAGCCTCCTTTGTTGACTCATCCTTGCCCTTTCCTCTATCCTCTCACCCTGTGACATGTGTCACTCCCTGATTGGTTGTAAGAAAGCACAATCCATGTGCTCTCCTCTCATGCAATCTAAGCCCTCCATAAGCTTTTTCCTTTCCTTCCATCTTAGCCCTCCATCCCTCAAGTCCTTTGCCTATAAATTGAATCCCCTCCCAAGCCATTTCATCACAATCCTTGAGTTAAAGTTATAATGCTAGTTTGAGAAGCCAAAGCCCTTAACCATACCCTTATAATGTCAAATTGAGAGCTCACAAAGCTACCAAATTTCCATTATCCATCCTAACCATTGAAGCAAACTTGAAGCCCTTTGAGCATACATACTAATCCTTCATTTAGACTCATCTACAAAGCAAAGAGCTGATTCCTATTGGGAGAGTCCATTCATTTGGCTCACATTCCTAATTAGGGGTTCTTCTTTAGTCTCTCTTATATGTTATATTAATCTTTGTTAGTTAATTCTTTGTTCTCTTAATATATTAGTGTTTCTTGCTAACATATTAGTGTATACATTTTGGCACGCTCGGTGGGACCCCACTATGGGTCACTTAATCATCCATTTCTATCTATATGTTATTTTTTCTAATAATCTAATGTTTCTTGTTGTTTGAGTGAGTTGTAAGGTGTTTCACTTGTTTTTGTAAGTTGAAGAATGCACTTGGGAAGAAAACATACCCTCTAAAACTCAAAAATAATTTTAAAAAAAAAAATTGGAAAAAATTCAGGCATTTTAGTTTTGTTCACATAGTGTCATCTCCGCAGATCAGCGTCTCTGCAGATTGGCATCGGTGCCTGGTGAACTGTCGTCTGTGCTTGGTGAACTGTCATCTCTACAGATTGGCATCTGCGCTTGCAAACTGTTGTCTCTGCCAAATACTCTGTCATCTCTGCCACTGCCTGTAATATTTTATCATCTCCGCTGCCGCCAACCTAAACAGTCATCTCCACAACCTAAACTGTCATCTCCGCTGCCGCCAACCTAAATAGTCATCTCCGCAACCTAAACTGTCATCTCCGTCGTCGCCAACCTAAACTGTCATCTCTTCAGATCAGCGTCTTCGTAGTTCAGTGTCTCCACCCAATTTTCTATTTTTTGCCGCCTCTTTCTCTGTCGTCTCCGCAGATCAATGTCTTCGCAGTTTGGCGTATGCACCTAATGAACTGTCATCTCCGCCTATCTTTGTTGCATTTATGTTTTAACATCTTTTTTTTTGCACTTTGTAGTTTTTTTTTTTTTTTTTTTTTTTTAAAGAGTATAAATCAAATTTTAACTTTTGGTGGTTCCATAGAGTAGAGGTTTTTTTAAGCATTTTTACGCCTAAGAAAAAGAACAAAAAAAGTTGATTTTATTTTTCTCATAGTTAAGCTTCAAATTTTTGAGATACCCATCAAGAAGGTTCATACTACTTTAGATAGCTCATCAACTCACTTTTTCATATGATAGAGTGAGAAAACAACATAAGAGAATGTGAGTATGGTCAATAATCATTAGAGAATTCAAAGTAAAATAGAAGCAAGATATTGCTACATTTCACTAAAAATTAGATCAATATCCCCTAGAAGATTATCAAGATCCATGCCCATATTTTGATAATATTAGGATGGTGCAACATCTAGTGGGGAAGAAATTTATAAATTATAAAATACTAGAAGATCATTGGATGAATGTAGTAGATGACTATGATGTCTATATTAGAACTATTATAGAATGAGTCAACACCTCATAGAAAAGGTGCTAAACATGGAGATACCCCTAAAGGCCTAGGACAAAGATGTTCTTGAGATAATGGATCCCTTATACAACTAGGATAATATCTATGTTAGGCTCATCATGAATACAAAATTTGGGCATGAGGAGAATGATGATATAAATCATTAGGGTCAACATGTGGTCAAACTTATGAGGGCATAGATTAGGAAACCATTTTGTATGGATCCAGTTCCCTAGGCCATAACTCTTTAGGTTACAACCTGACCAAAGAAAGGTAAAGGAATAAAACTCATTACATCAACCTACCCTTCCAAATCACTAATGAGGCCAAAAATGATTCACCAGTATGAGTAGGAGTTCTAGTATTTTGAGACCAAAAAAGGAAAGGGTAAAAAGAAAAAGGAAGCCTGTAGAGTAAGAAAGCAAGTGGTTGGTGCTCAAGTAGAACTAGTTGCTCAAGAAGGAGTACAACAAGAGTCAGAAAAAGCTCAATAGGAGAAACAACAACATGAACTACCAGAACAAGAATCAATTCCACTTCTTTGAGCCTCTAAAGAAGAAGACTCCTTGTTGGTTCCCAAGAAAACCCAAAAAAAAAATGGTCGTATGAGTAAAAAGGAGGAGACTAAAGAAGAGGAGCACTTCCTCTCCATAGGTACTGGAAACTATCCCTAAAGTAGAGGATGAAGAATAATGGGAACAAATTGAGATTGTCCCTTTGAATAGAATAACTTGCTTGGCTACTATAACCAAAGAAAAGAGAAGGAGAAGTTCTACTCAAACACCTTCATCTATACCTAGGGAGCCCATCCAGGTTGAAACCTTGGAAGAATAGCAATAGAAATGGATTGAAGAAATGGAGGGTGAGGGACCATACATTTTTAACATCTTAAATTTTGATTTTATGCCCATAGGCACAGAGATGGTAGGTGATAAAATAAGGGACACTACCAAGAATGAACGATTAGGAGAGGACTGGAATTAGTTAACTCCTCTACCTCAAGGACCTATTAGAATTCCTCCTCCACTAGTATAAGACACAATAGCGATAATAGATAAAGGATTAGTGGCTCAATCTCCTCTAGAAATTGTAGTATTAGAGAACAAAAATATAGAGGAAGGAGAATATGTAAAGTTACATGCCAATGAAGTATCTGAATTAGGAAAAATAGTAGAAGAAAGGAAACAAGTTCCTTCACATATAGAAGTCCTTAGCCCAACATAACACAAAAACTCTCTCTGAAGATCTCCCTCGACACGAGAAGACTTGGGAGAGGAGTGATAAGGGAAAGGATCATGCTTCAAAACCAACTTCTTTAGAATAATATATGTTACCAATGGGGACAACACCATCATGGGTGAAGGAGTTCTTATTCAAGAAAAATATAAAGATGAAACTGACTAAAGATGTTGGAATGATAGAACTGATAAAAGTGATAAATAAACCTAAGCCAGCTAAGGGTGATTCTAGAACCCTTTCCTTCATAATGAAGAATCAAGATCAGGACCTTCTAGCACACATTGCCATTCCACTTCCTCATGCTGACACCAAAGAATTGACTCCAAAATATTATCAAATGAAGGAGGTCATATTGGGAAAGCCCACTATGGATACAAAAAAATTATTGATTACCATAGGCCCCAAGTAAGAGTTTAAACACATGGACATACATGAGTTAGATATAATAATGTTGCGAAAGTAGAATGAGTTATTGAGAGGATACCTAAATGAGGTGGTGGGACAAATAGACCTAAACAATCTTTAGATTTCTCTTTGAGCTCCACTAGAAAAGAGGCATGAAGGACCATAGATGGATTCATTTTTGGATGCTTGTTAGCAATGGTGTCACAATTTTGAGGAGAAGGGAGTGTAAATAATACAAGGAAATTTGAACCTATTACAGAACATCTAGACTAACACTGAAAAATTGGTTTCCATTATCAACCAATTTTTTGGGCTAATATATGAACTACTTACCTAGACCAATGATTTTTAAGTACTCAATTCTATAAAATGGACAAGGTATTAGATGTTGATGGATATATACTCTGAATAAGAGTTAGATAAATTAGATGATAGGATAAAAAAGATATCTTTGGGAAATAAAGTTATGGAGGGATTACATGAAGGTATTTAACAGATTAAATCTTAGGAGCAGTTTTTGGAAGTGGATAAGTACTACAATGTCACTAGCTTTGAAATTTTTGAAGATGAATCAAAGATTAAGCTTTCCTCAGTGCAAACAGTGGGTTTCCTTTCATATATATTCTTAATATATCTTGTTACTTTATGTTTGATATTTGTTTTTCAAACACTTAGTTAAAGTAGGAATTCATATAATTGAATTAATAAAATTGTATTTATCATCAAAAATAAAATAAAAATATATATCTTCCTTTGTGATTAATTAAATTTTCAACAAAGTTGTGCAGATTGGTTAGTATAAACAAAGGCCTCCTTGTGAACTTACACATTTATCTTGAATTTAGTTAGGCAACTAATTAAAAAATAGTTAATGTGATTAGATTTCCACAATCCATGATAGTTATGATACTAAATTTCTAGATTAGATTGTGTAAATATTTTTTCCATCAACATTTCAAATCACACTACGTGATCCATCATCAAGATGAGAGAGCAAGAGGAGTAAAACAATGTAAGTTTAGCATAGGCTCACTAAATAAAGGTGAAAAATAGTTATCTAGAATCTTAAAGTTGTTCATTGATTAGCTTTTCAAGATAGATATTTGAAAGGATTTTTCCCATTAAGAATCATGCAAAATAACCACTCAATAGAAGTGGTGCTAGAAAGAGGACCCAAAACCATTTTCCCCAAAAATGCAAGTTGTTGTTTGAAAATTTTGTACTTTTTGGAAGTTTAGATATTTTCTAAGTCTATCATCATCAGAAGGTGTGTAGGTGTGTATGTGTTCTTTTTGGAGGTGCACTTTTCCAGAGTTAACACAAACTAGAAGAAAGGTATCCACCATCTTTGTTTCAGCAAGCTTTAAGGTCTTCACTCGATGGACACAAGTTCCTAGAACTCAGTCACTTTTGCAAGTCTTGAAATGATAAAGGGATACCAAAAATTCTACCATTCTCATTTCAAATTTCATCATCTTCCTCAATTCCACCTTCAAACTTACCTCCACTTTTCTTTCCACCTAACCCTCCATCGATGGCCTTCTTTACAAATGTTGTTGATTCACTAATCAATCTGTAAGGTCTACTCAATAATGTTCCTAAAAACCTTGAGAAATTTTTCCTAAGGTTCATCTTCAGAGAAATACAAGTAGTTGAGGATCACAATAAGGTTTTCAAATAAATATTAATCAAAAATAGATTCAGCGAGAGAATGTGTTCCTTTGTTTATTCTCATATACATTGGAAGAAGTTGCATTTAACTAGTAGGTGAATATGCAACTAGGATCTATCCAAAAATGGGTAGCTTTTGAAAATTTTTACTTAGTTTAATTCAAAACATCCATCAATCTAGTTACGATACACCACTAGTTCATATCTATCAAGAGGGATCCAATAGTGTATGCTTTTTCAATATGTTTCTCTGATGCTCGCTTACCAAAATTTGCATATATATAAATTCTAAGAGTCATGTATTTTCACAATATAATAATTATATGCTAAAATGGGGATATCACAAATAGAGACCATTTCACATTTCAATCATTACTTTCACATGGTATACCAAAAATTGGAAACACCCTATACTATATTGTTTGGGGCTACAATTCAGATTTATCTAAATGTTATGGACCAACTCACTATTATCTTCGTAAGGAGACTATCTACTACAAATATTGAGACATTAGATAAGGTCTTCAAAGAAGCTATAACATTTCCTAAGAAGACAAACCCCAATGGAGGAGGAATGATGGTTCCAACTCATGCTAGTATGACAATACCAACATACCCTACTAGAGCACAAGTGATGCCTAGTCAATTCATTCCAATAACTCTGATCCCACTATAATAGGCACTAGCTATATCAGCTCCAGCTATAACCTACCTAGGATATGAACCTCCAAAAGCTATTTTCATTGAGCAAAAGGTAGTAGCATCCTCTGAGATAGAGAATAATGTTACAATCGAACTAGACCAAATAAAAAAGACCATGTCTCAAATAACTAATGAGCTAACCCATATGAGGTTATCACAAGGGAAAAATAAAAAATTCCAAATAATGAATGTAGACTTGTATAACAATAACTATGGTAAAAATTACAACAAGAATTTTAGTGGAAATAATAATGCAGGGAATAGTCTCAACCCCTTAGATCACAACAACCGTTTCCAAAGACATAATTGACAATGGAATACTTGTCCAAACAATGGAAATATCCCCATAGACAAAAATAACAATGTTCAATTTGTGGACATCAATCAACTTGACACCAATTATAATAGACCCAATGATGGTGGCTCATATTTCAATGGAAATCAAGAAGTAAACTAGAATTCACAATGCACTAATAATGAACCCACCATGTGGTTCAATGCTATTATGTAAGAATCTTATGTTTCTCCACATAATACTAAAATGAGAGAACAAGTTAGTGAAGAATTTTTCTTTCCATTCAATCAAGAATTAGACCCTGAACCAAAGATGTTCTCTTTTCAAAATGAAAATCAGAATACTTACAACTTATGTAATTAAAGGAAACCTATGATTAATGAAATTCCTCTAGGATTGCAGCCAACACCTCCCAATCCAAGAGAAAATAATAATCTAACACCTAAAAGAGCACCCTATGTTGGAAAATGATGCAGGAGCATCCAGAAGTATAAGGGCAATCCTGTGTCAACCAAAAAAATGTACTTAGACTTAGTTTATATTTCATGTTTTTTCATTTTTGGATGGTCATTTGGGTCAAATAAAGGTTCCAACTCTCACAGTTCCACTATCAGTGTTCTAGGATAGAGCATTTGAACACCTTGGGATACATGTTAATGCCAGAAAAATAGGAGTATGTAATTGAGCCATCATTTTGGTGAACAAGAAGGTGTAAGTTGGCTAGATGAATGTAATTGTAATTTAGAGCATTCAAGAAAAAGAATCAGGTCAAAAGGCCCAATGGTTTGAAAGTTATCGCAGTTTTTCAATTTTTGGAGACATCCTAAGAATGCTTCAAAGTTAGGTTAGGGGCATTAAATGACCTCGAACAGGGCTAAAAATGGGGGATGAGGAAAGTTGTCCTTAGGGCTATAGAGCGCTTCGAGAGCTTTCTAAAAATGTAAACGGTTCGTCAATCAGAGCTACGGTTCAAAAGTTATGCCTCCTGAAAGTTCGGTTACTGTTTCTAGATTCTTCTAATTTTGCACCGACTTCTAATGCAACTTCTAGAGCCTTCTATTTGGTCGGTGGATGCCTACTAGCACTTTCTAGAATGTATTCCTAATCCTTAACCCTCTGGGGTCTATTTAAGAACATTTTTGGCACTGTAAAAGGCAGTTCGGAGTGGAGTTTGAGAGGAGGTACTAAAAGGAGAAATTATCTCCAAACTTATACTATTGTAAGCCCTTAGGGTATGTTTTGAAGTCTATTTTCTCTGTACTGAATGTAATAGCATATTTAGACAGTTAATACAATTTTCCCTTTCCTGTTGTGTCCATTCTATGCTTGGGTCGTGTCTCCATCAGAAAACAAATTTAGATCCAAGGAAATATACCTATAATATTGAAGAGACTTGTGTAGTCAACTAAAAAGTATAGTGTAGTTGAAGAGATAAAAAGGATGAATGCCAATATCTCCATGTTTGATATGCTACAATGTTTCCCTAATCAATGAGAAGCATTTCTAAAAACTCTTGATCACACAAATACAATGCCTTGTGCAAGGCCTCTGAAGATAGTATCACAATAGGTTAACACCTATGATGCTATGCCTACCATGTATAAAGAAAAAGCTGAAGTGCCTCCTTTCTTACTAAATCTCAAAATTTTGGAAGGAACCTTCACAATTTCTCATAGATTCAAGAGCTTCTTGCAATGTCATCCCACTTTTGATAGCTTAGATGTTGGGAGTTACTCAATAGGCCTTGAATAGAATAACAATTCAACTTTAAAAAATAGAACTGAAGGTTATTGGGGTATTGAAAGATGTTCACATATAGTTGACTATAAATCCTCAGATTCAAGATACCATTGGCATACATGAGGTGGAAATTCTAGAAACATATAGCCTAAAACTGAGCAAAGAATGAACTTGATACCTTAGAGGGTGGTTCTTAACTGATTTCACTCAATTATGGGTGCCTTGGAAAGGATTGAATAACCAAGTAGAGATAGATGCAATGCCAACATTAAAGACAATGATTATAGAGTATAATACTATGAATAAAGTATCATTTCTTCAATCAAACTTTGGCTCATACAAGGTAATGGCTCTTGACATAAATTTTGTTGAGAAATTAGACAATCCAGATGAAGAATCACTAAACCCTATCCCACAGGAAGTGATGTAGGAGCATTAAGCTTGGATTTTGGTAGAGTTATGATTTGTGTGGTTAGGGATGTGTTGGAGACACATTGGTGAACCTTTCCTCATGATTTCATAGAGATTGGAATTATCATGTTGAAGTTATAGTTGTTTTACCTTATTGTTGTAGTTGTATTTTTTGTATTTTGCATGCCTGTTGCAAGTGATATAACTAATTTTTACAAATGATTCTAAGGTTGAAAATTTAAGGATTCAATATGTCCTTGTATACTACTTGTTAGAAGTGATAGTTCACCAATATAACTGAGAGGGGGGTTTGAATTGTTTATATATCAATCTTAAACAATTCTTTATCAACCAAAGTAAACAGCAATCATAAAGAAATGTGCATACACACATACACCAAATTTGTTGACTAGGAAAACCCTTAAACAAAGGGAAAACCCTAGTGGGAGTGATACCCACAAAATAATGTACTAATTCAAGTTTTCCTTTTTAGAGCATAGACCCTATTAAGAGTTTGTTACAATGCTTAGTACAAAGAGTCCCTATTAGGATACTTTGACTCCCTATTAGGAGATTCCAACCGTGTTAGGAGTTGAAGAAGGAATTTGAACCTATTGTCCAAATAGCTTCTAGATCAGATCAATGAACCCACTGTCCAATTGACCTTAATACTATTCCTTTCAGAATAATAGATGTAGAACAATCTCTTTCTCTCTTTCTCTATCTAGTACATCAATCTTCTTCACCTTTATATCATTCAATTAGATCTAGAACTCATCAGTAACTCTTAAGGTCACTTACACACATAGCAGATTACTCTACTCTTCTCCTTTGCAATTCGCAAGTCTACTCTACTCCTTGATCATACCAATGATGATTAGAACTTGGAAAACACTTTTCCTTTATACCATACTCAAATATTAACCTTTTGAGTCAACTCCACATACTTAACATTATTTTGAGTTGGCTCCATATTTAATTAAATAAAATACACATTTAATTGATGCTATCGGCTCTTACTTGTTCACAAACTTTCACATGTGCGGCTTCAATACCTACAAACTTGCTAACATCATTAGTTTATAGTATATTTCCTCCAATTAATTGTGCAACTCTTCATTCCAAACATATAGTATTATATTGATCATAAAATAGAAACTATTTCGCTAATACTCTATTTCTGAAGTTCTCTTTAAAACACTGACATCTTCTGTACAATGTTGATTTAGGCTTTGTGCACTTGACCACATGTCAAATACATGTTGTAGTACTTTCTATTAATTTTGCATAGGTAGATATGCAATGTGGTGTCCTTAATTCACAAATCTTGGTCTATTGCTTTTTTTTTCTTACTATGTTGTCATCAATGACAAACATAGTCATAACACTATTATGTGCTACTCCCCCATAGCATCAACATTCATGCTAACAATCTCCCCCTTTGGCATTGATGGAAACATAGATGAAAAAAATTTAGTTCCAAGAATACTAATCAATCAAATCTTGCTTACTACTCCCCCATAATGTAAGTTCACTTTGATGCAATCACTCTTTTCTAATGTTTACTCTATCTCCCATTTTAATGTTTTTCATATCACTCACTCTCCCCCATTGACATCAATGTCAAAGCTAGTACAAAAATCAACCTATTAGCATAACCACAATTTTTCTATTGCTTTACAATTCTTTTATAAACACTGCAAGTATCTAAAGATATTGTTGTATAACAATTACCTATTCCAAGAGTCCTTGACTAACTTTGTTCATCACAAATACTCCCCCATTGGAGAAGCATTAGCATTTAGTTCAGTTTAACAATGGTGTTGTGTACCTTGGATTGATGCACTTTTGTATCTACTACTTTGAGCTAGGTAGGGGCATAACCCCAAGCATACTTCTTAGGTATTCAAATGCATCCTTTGATAAGGCCTTTGTGAAAATGTTTGCAATCTATTCCTTGGTGCTGATGCATTCCAATCTGATTTCTTTCTCTGCAACTTTCTCTTTTAGTACATGATAATTTATTGCTATGTGCTTAGTTTTAGAGTAAAAATAGGATTCTTAGACATGTTGACTATACTTTTGTTATCAAAATAAATGATAATAGGTTCTATGAAAGTGATTTTAATATCCTTCATCATCTGCTTCATCCATATGACTTGATTACAGTTGTTTGATGCTACAACATACTCTGCCTCTGCAATACTTTGTGAGGTACAATATTGCTTCTTGATGAGCCAAAAAACTAATCTTCCTCCAAGTAAAAATGCTCCTCCACTAGTGCTTTTATTGTCATCCATGTCTCCTACCCAATCAGCATTTGTATAGATGTAGAGTCAAGTCACTATTCCTGTCATACCAAATACCATAATCTGATGTTATCTAAATATTCTTTTCAATGCTTCATAGTGATATTCCTTAGGATTAGCTTGAAATCTTCCCACAAGTCCAACTGCATTGGCTATATCTGGTTTATACTACAATCCTCCAATCATAGATCTATACTTTTTTTGTTCAATAGTAGGCATCTCATCTTTTCTAGATAATTTATGACCAATTACCATAGGAGTTCCAATAGGTTTACAAATTTCTAAACCAAATCTTTTTAGTAAATCCTTTAAATACTTAGTTTAAGAAATAAAGATATCTTCTTTGTTCTAAACAATCTGCAATCCCAAGAAAATTTTCATTTCACCTATCATGCTCATTTCAAACTCATTCTTCATGTCTTCTAAGAATTTGTTATTGGCTTCATCATTTCCACCAAAAATGATGTCGTCAACAAATACAATAATTATTAGCAAACCATCTTCTATTTTCTTCAAGTACAAGTTACCATCTATCATTCCTTTAGTAAATCCAAGCTTTGTTAAGTATTTGTCCAACCTTGCATACCAGGTTCTTGGTGCTTGTTTTAATCCATACAATTCTTTCTTTAGTCTACAAACCATATCCTTTTCTTCTGTTAAAGGAAAACCCTCTAGTTTCTCAATGTAAACTTCTTCTTCAAGTTCTCCATTTAAGAATGTTGACTTAACATCCATCTGATATACCTTAAAATTATTGTTTGCTGCATATGCTAGGAACATTTTGACTGCTTCCATTCTTGCTATAGGTGCATATGTCTCATCATAAAAATTCCTTCTTGCTAAGAATAACCTTTTCATAGAAGTCTTCCTTTGTTTCTGATCACTTTTCCTTGTTCATTCATTTTATTTTTGAATACCCATTTCGTTCCAATTACACTTTTGTCCTTTGGTCTAGGAACCAATTCCTATGTGTCATTCTTGATTATCTATTGGATTTCTTCCTCTATTTCTTTTATCTAGTGATGATCTTTGATTGCTTCATCTTTACTTATTGGTTCTACTTGAGATATCAGACATGGTTCTTCATTAATTCTACTTCTTGTCATCACCCCTTTTTCCTTACTACCTATTATCTGATCACCAAGATGATTCTTTATCAAGTTCCTATTTTGAGTAGGAGTTGTTACTTCAATTCTTATCTCAAGTATTGTTCTCTATTCTTCTCTCACATTTTCAATTTGCACATTATTTTGTAAGTCATTGTTAGTCTTGAAAAGTAACTCATTACCTTTGTTAGCCATTCCAGAGTAACCATCTTTGTTAGAGTTATAGTCCATTATCTTTTCCTTAGTACCAAACTTTTCATCAATTTTAACATTTACACAATCTACTATAGTTTTTGTTCTATAGTTGAAACATCTATACACTTTACTTTTTTATGAATAGCTAAGAACCATACCTTCATCGCTTCTTGGATCAAACTTACCAATATCATCATCTCTTCTAATGTAACATTTGCTTCTAAATATCCTAAAGTATTTGACTGATGGTGAATGACCAAACCATAATGCATAGGGTGTTTTGTGCATACCTATTCTAATATGTACTCTATTTAGTGTATATTGTTGTATTGACTACTTCTCTTCAAAAGGTCTTTGGTACATCATTTTCAAATAGCATGGCTCTTGCTACTTCAGCAATTGATTTCTTTCTCCTTTCAGTAATCCCATTTTGCTTAGGTGTATGGGGTGAGGATAATTGTCACTCGATGCCATGTTCTTCACAATAGATATTGAATTCTCTAGAGGTGAATTCTCCTCCTCTGTCTAATCTTAAGCTTTTGATCTTAAGTCTAGATTCATTCTCAACTTTATTCTTAAATATCTTGAATTTCTCAAATTCTTCTAATTTATTTTTAAGAAAAGCTACCCACATCATCCTAGTGAAATCATCAACGAAAATCATAAAGTACCTTTCTCCATAGAATCCTCTTGTTCTTGTAGGACCACTCAAATCTGTATGTACCAATTCCAACATTTGTGTATTACAAAACTACCTGGTAGGGAATGAGACTCTTTTCTACTTAGCCAAAATGCATTCTTGACAAATAGCATCAGTGGGCTTAGAGATTTTTTGCAAATCTCTCATAGCAAGTGTATTATTGGCCTTCAAAATCTTATCAAAGTTAACGTGACAAAATCTTATGTGCCATAACCAATTGTTGTCAATCCTTGCTACTAAACATGTTATTTTAGTGGAGTTTAACTACAATACATTACCTCTAGTTTTTGTGCCAGTACCAAGTAATTTTCCTTCCTTGTTCTTGATAATGCATGTATCATTACCAAATTGCAATTGATAGCCTTTGTCCATAAGTTGTCCAACACTTAACAAGTTATGCTTAAGTCCATCAACAAAATAAAAATCATCAGTATATGTTTTACCATCAAGTGTTATAGATCCAATTCCTATAATATCATAGGCTACATTATTCCCTACTCTAACAATTCCTCCATCATAGCTTTGAATTTGAAAAACTTGCTCATATCACCAGTCATGTGATGTGAACAACCACTATCAATGATCTAATCTTTCTTTTCAACTTGTGAAATTAGTGCACTTTCTTCTCTAATTTCTCAGTCAAGATTATCCTCTTTTATAGCTACAAATTCTAATTCATCTTCACTTTTTCTTTGATCAGATTCTTTTTCATTTTTTTCATTATTAGCATATAAAAAATTTCTAGATCTTCTAGATTTGAATCTACCCTTAAACTTCCTTTCTCTTTTAGGACACTTAGATGTATAATGACCATATTCATTACAAGCCCAACATTTAAAGATATTCTTACCATCCTTTTCTCTTTCCACAAGAAGATCCACTCCTTCTTGGATCTTTTCTTCAATGGATTTATTGTTGCTAGCAATGTCTCCCTATTTTTTTGTGTCCCTTGTTAAACTAGGTTTGATGTTTAATACACTAAATGTTGTCTCAACTTTTACCAATTCTCCAGACTATTTCAGATCAAATTCTATAGCTTCCAATCTACCAAGAAATGTTTTTTTGGTAAAATTAGTAGTGCAAGGTATCATTAGTTGAATCATGTGTGCTACTGACTTTAAAGGTGGTGTCAGACTTTTCAAGATCTTCCATATTACTTCATCATCAGATTTCTTTCCATCATGAGATGTGATTCTTGCAACAATCTCATATATTCTCCCAACATAGCTTCTTACAAATTCATCTTCCATCATTTTAGCAACTTGAAATGCACAATACAAGTTTTTCAATTTAACTCTTTTTGCATGTGTATCACCTTCATAATTAGCTTCTAAAGGTTTCCAAATTTCATGAGATGTTTTAAGTAGTTTTACCTAACTGTACTCACTTTTAGGTAATTCTGATAGTACTACTTCTCTTGCCCTTATGTTGCACATAAGCACTTCTATTTGTTCTTTAGTGCAGGTTTCAAGATTATCTTCTTCTACAATGTTTTTGGATGTCTTGGTCACAAGCCAATATCCTGGTCCCATGCACAAGAGATGAGTCCTAATTTTATCCTTCTAGTTGTCATAGTTTGTGCCATCAAATCTAGGACTTTCCTTTCTAAACATATTCACCATGGATCTCACAAAGTTGTTAAACTTTCTTTCAAGGACCTGATACTATGATACCAATTGTTAGAAGTGATAGTTCACCAATATAACTAAGAGGGGGGGAGGGTGAATCATTTATATATCAATATTAAAAAATTCTTACTTTATCAACCAAAGTAAACAAAAATCATAAAGAAATACACATACACACATACACTAGATTTGTTGACTAGGGAAATCTTTGATCAGATGGAAAACCTAGGTGGGAGCACGATGCCCATAGAATAATGTACTAATCTAAATATTCCTTGTTAGAGGATAGACCCTATTAGAAGTCTATTGCAATTCTTAGTAAAAAGATTCCCTATTAGGAGATTCCAACCCTGTTAGGAGTTGAAGAAGGTAGCTGAACCCACTATCCAAATAGCTTTTGGATCAGATCAACGAACCCACTATCCAATTGACCTCAATACTATTCCATTTAGAATAATAGATGTGGAATGATCTTGTTCTCTCTATCTCTATCTAGTATGTCTAACTTCTTCACCTTCAGATCATTCAAACAAATCTGGAACTCATTAGTAACCCTTAAGGTCACTTACACACATAGTAGATTACTATGTTCTTCTCCTTCACAATTCGCAAGTCTACTCTACTCCTTGATCATACCAATGATGATTAGAACTTGGAAAAAACTTTTCCTTTATACCATACTCAATTATTAACCTTCTAAGTCAGATCCACATACTTACCATTATTTTGAGTCAGCTCCATATTTAATTAAATAAAATACACATTTAATTAATGCTATCATCTTTTAGTTGTTCACAAATTTTCACACATGCAAGTTTCGTACCTGTGCACTTGCTGACATCATCAGTTGATAGTAATCTTCTTCCAATTAACTATGCAACTCTTCATTCCAAACATATATTATTATATTGATCATACAACATAAATTGTTTCCCTAATGCTCTATTTCTATGATTCTCTATAAATCATTGATATCTTCTATACAATGTTGATTCAATTTTTGCTCACTTGACCACATGTCAAATACATATTGTAGTGCTTTTTGTTAACTGTACATAGGCAGATATGCAATGTGGTGTCCTTAATTCAAAAATCGCATTATGCTACTTTATCAATCTTACTATGTTGTCATCATAAAGGAGAAAGTCCTAATTCATTATGAGTTTTGAGATATGGTCATTTTCCTAAAACATCAATTTTCTATTAGTTTATGTGATAATGTTTTGCGTGTGACTTTCATGATGAATATGTAGTTATCCTTAATGAATCAACCTTTTTGCACTTTACATATTGTAGAGGACCTAAAATAATATTGTTCTTTAAGAGTTCAATTCTTGATTCAATTAGAGCGAGGAGATATCATGATTTTTCTTGGGTATCAATTTTTGGCCAATTTCTATGTGAAATGTGTGGAGTTTTCGTGCTGCACAATTTCATGTGATGGAATAGGATCTTGTTAAGAGAGGAACATGTTATTGGGTCATGTGTGGACCTAAATATAACTTTTCATTTAGATTTGTTTGTGTTTGTTATAGTTTTTGGTTTACTCTTCCAAGGTGGACCTATATTGTAATTAATTGCCTAACTAATCGACTTATGGCTTAGCTAGCTATATAAGGAGATTGTGTTAAAGTAGAAATCTATTGGATAAAATTGATTAATTGTGTGTTATCTTTGATGTTACACAAATTTCATATCATTATCACTTAGTATATGCTAAGATCACTCGGGCAATGAAGACAGTTCTCAGTGTCTACCGAGTGTTCCTATGTTTGCCTAGTTTAGAAGGAAGTGTCTACTGAGTTCACTTTGGCATCAAAGGAAAAGTTACAAGAAGTGAGTGTTAATTGAGCTCACTTAGTTAATGAAGGAAATTTAGATAGAGCTAGTGCTAACTTAGCTCACTTAGTTGCCAAAGGATTTTTGTAAGTTTTCAATATTAATTGAGCTACAGTTGGTTAACACAGAAAATTGTTTCTGAGTTAGTTTCTACCAAGTTGGGTTAGCTAACGAAGGATTTTACTATTTTTTTGTATTAAGATTAATTGATTTATCTATTGATTCCAGCTGACTAAGGTGATGAATAATGATTATTCTAAGTTTTATTTGAGCTGACTTGACAAAGTGGAAGATATAAGTATAAGGCCAAGTTGTGATTTCAAAGTGTGTAAGTAAGAGATGATGATGTGATTGAAGATCTAATGATGAGAAGAGGAAGCAAATTTAAAGAATAAGTAGAATATCCTTGTGGAGTAGCGAAGATATATTTGATCAAGAAGGATAAAGAACAAGCTAGAATAGATATTTAAAATTGACAATTCAATTGCATTCAAATTAGGTCATCTCATTGTTACTCTCTAACCATTGTAGCACTGATCTAAATCTCCTAACAGCTTTGGCTTAATAGTTATTTACAAATCCTCTGACAAGGTGCATGGCAATTCCATTGAATTATTCTCAAGACATCTAACAAGGCCACTTCTAACAAGGTGATTAAATATTCTAATAGAGTCACATCTAACAGTGTGTTTTGTAACTTTTAATAAGGTTGGCTCCTAATAGGGCTCACTTCATAATAGTGATAAATAACAACTACTTGTAAATGGTGGTTTTTCCCAAATTGGTTTTCCATGTTAAATCTTGGTGTGAAATGTGTTTATGCTTATTTTTTATGTGTTTGCAACTAAGTTAAAGTAATGCTAATCATAGATAACATCTAAAGGTTTTTTTTAATCATTTACTAAGCTAATTCAGTTATTACCAAATTACAACATTTTTTGTATTTACTTAACGTCAACAGTATTTAGTTATCTATTTATATTTTGTACTAACATCTAAGAGATCTGAGATTTATTTTTGTAGAAATTGATTCAACCCTCCCCTCTCAGTTACTCCTCTTATATTTCCAACAACTAGTATTAGAGCTTTTGGTGCTTGTAGAGAAGGTTTCAAGGACCTAAGCAAAAGATCAGGATGTCTTACAAAAGAGAGATTCTCAAGCTAAACAAAGACAATTTTGTAGCATGGAAAGGACTAATGAGGTTACATCTAGCTACCATTAGTGATTCAAGTTGCAAGTATCTTGATGCTGAATACAAGACTCCCATTGGAACTTTATCAATTGAAGATATTGTTGAAAAGAAGAATCATTATATTATGATGATTGACATTGCATTTTCTCTTAATTATGCTAAATTTGATGAGATAAAGGATTGCAAAACTACTTTTGAAATGTGGAAGAAATTGAAAGATATCTATGGAGGAGATGACAATGTAATAAGAGCCAAAGCAAAAAGCCTTAGAGGATAATTTGATCAAATGGGAACGAGAGAAGATGAAAACATTGCAAAATATGTGGAAAGAATTAAGGCCAGTGTAAGTGAAATCAAAGCATCTAGAGGAGACATTACGTAGGAAACTATTGTAAGTAAAGTGCTTAGAACTCTTCTTCCTATTTATGCAATTTGAGTGTCTACTACTCAAGAAAATAGATGTGATCCAAATAACAAAATAGGCTTGGATGCTCTAGTTGAAAGATTGACAAATTTTGAATTAGATAACTATGATAACTATGTTCCTACTTCAAAGAATATTAAATCTACATTTAAAGCTAAATTGATACTCAAAGAAAAGGGAAAAAAGTAAAAATCTAGTCAATTTAGGAAGTGAAGAAGATGGAACATCAAAAGAAAATTTAGACAATGATCTTGAAGTTATTGAAGCCCTACTTGCAAGGAAGTATTCCAAAGATAGAAGAAAGTAAAAAAGTAAAGTTCCTTTAATCTACTTTTCTTATAAAGAAGTTGGTCACATTGTTGTTAGGTGTCCAAACCAGGAAATCAAGGATGAGAAGAAAAGTAACAAGCATAAAGGCAAAAAGGTCTTCAAAAACTACAAGAATTCCAAAGACAAAGATAATAAATCTTATTTTATAGCTAAATATTATGATAACAATGAAGATGAAATGGTATATGTTGTTTTGAAAGATGAATTTGATGATGAAGGAGATAAGATGGCACTTATCTCTCATGTTTGAAAAAATGACATATGGATTATTGACAGTGGTTGCTCACATCATATAATTGGTGACAAAACAAAATTAGAGAATATGGAATATTATGATGGAGGTAGTGTAAGATTTGGAAAAAATGAACCTTGTAACATAAAAAGAAAAGGATGTATCTTGTTGACTAAAGAACTTGTATGTGACAATGCTTATTGGGTTGAAGGACTAAAGCATAATCTACTAAGTGTAGCACAGTTGAAAAACATTGGATTCAAGGTAGTATTCATGAATGGATAGGCCAAACTATTGGATGGAAAAGGAAATTTTGTTGGATCTAGAAAGCAAACAAAAGGTAATCTATTTTATCTTGATCTTAGTGATTGTTCATGTTTTATTGCTCAAATAAAGGAATGTTGGGTATGGCATAAAAGGCTATGTCATATGAACATTGATTACCTAGTTAAGATAAGAAAACATAAAAGAGTAACACGTATTCCTATTTTGAAGAAACCTGACATGCGTCTATGCAAGAATTGTCAAATTGGTAAGATGGGAAAGACAAGCTTCAAGAGAAAAAACTATCAGTCAGAAAAAGTCTTGGAAATTCAAGCAGTATCTGGCAAGAGTAGAAAAAGAAACTAGAAAGAAGTTAAAATGTTTAAAATCAGACAAAGGTGGTGAATTTATCTCCCATGAGTTCAATAATTTTTGCATTAAAAGAGGAATCAAAAGATAGGTATCAACCCCTAGTACACCATAGTAGAATGGTATAGTAGAAAGAAGAAATAGATCTATCATGGATTGTGTAGAACTTTGATGATTGAAAAGAATGTTTCTTTCAAATATTGGAAGGAAGTTATCAACACTGTAGATCATACCCTGAATAGAGTTTAGTTGAAGAAAGATTCAAACAAGAAACCTATTCAGCTATGGTATGGCTACAAACCTAATGTAAGTTACTTGAAAGTATTTTATAGCAAATGTTATATATTGAAAGAATCTAGAGAGATGTAAAAGTTGATGAAGGCATATTTCTAGGATACTCCTATAGAAGTAAAGCATACAAAATGTTTGAATTTTTCCATTCACAAAATTATAGAAAGTGCACATGTCAAAATTGATAAATTTGCCAAAAAGAGTGTGTTAGAAATTATTGAAAAGATCATAGAACTGGTAAAGAATGTTTTCAATCATTGTTTTGTCATTAATGTCAAACTTGCTACTTGCAGGAATGACAATTGCTTAAGTGATCCAAATACTATCAATTGGTTGATTGACAAGGAGGTGGCAATCAATAAGATGTAACTAGAGTACCTAGAGAAAGGTTGAAGTTATGATGTTGTAATGAAGTATAAGGATCAGCTAAGCTATTAATGAAATAGTGTATTGATGACATACTCTAAGAGGTTGGACACACTAAGACACATCAAAGATGTAAGGTTTAACTAAGTCATTTGTAAAGACTAACTAAGTTCATTGGAGAGAGCCGAGAAAGCTAGTTAGAGCCGAATAGATTCTCAGTTGAAGCTGAGCAAGTTCAAATTTAGTGTGTGATGAGTGATCTTCAGGTGCTAAGCAGCCTTCAAGTGCCGAGTGAAGATCAAGTGCTGAGTGATATTCAAGAGCGAAGTAACACAAAAGGAGCCGAGCACTAGTAAACCAATAATGTCAAGTTGTTGCATTATTTGTTAAGTCAAAGATTTGCCAGATCAGCAACGATAAGTTTGTTACATCAAATTTTGTGAATTAGTTGGATGATAAGGATGATGAGTAGATGTCGCAAAATTTTATGTAAACCACGCAAACCAATTCAAGGAAAATGCTAATGGATTTATCATGAAGTTTCTAGAAGAAATAATTTGGAGGGAAAACAATACTGTTTTCTCAAGATCAAATTAAGATTTGAGTAGAAAATAAAGAACAAAACTTCTTTATAAGGAGTTATAGGTCAGAGACCAAAGGCACATGCATGAGAAGAGAGTTGGTCATAAGTTTGGTCATGTGAAGAAGCCAAGAGGTGTAAGTACAGAGCATCAAGACTCTGAGTTGATCAAGTGATCATGGAGTGCATTGGCATAACGAGTGGAAGAACTCAAGAAGATAGATCTTGAAGGGCAAACAAGCTATCAGCATTGCAAGGGAGGAAAGCCAAGCAAAGAAAGGAACTGAAGAGTGATCTAAAATATGCAAGGTTAGGGTTGCAATCTTTATCAGGTCAAAACCTTTCTAATACTCTCTTACCATTGTATTAGATATTGAAATCCTACATTGCTAGGTTAGCTTAACAACTAGGTGGATAAGCCTCAGGAAAAGGATAAAGAGATCCCTAGGAGAAGGATAAAGAGATCTTTAGGAGAAGGATAAAGAGATCCTTAGGAGGAGGATAGGAGATCCTTAGAGAGGGATAGAGGATTCTTTTGAGAAGGTGATTGTAAATCCCATGGACTTGGGTGAGCCTAACAGCTCTATGTAAATCCTTTAACAGGGTGACATTTCAAGTTGAATGTTCTTAAGTCCTCTAATAGGGCACACTCCTAATAGGGTGTAGAAATATTTTAATAGGATTGCATTTAACAATGTGTTGTAACCTTTAATAGGGCAAGCCTTTAATAGGGAAAACCATTAGAAGTGGTTGAAATCAATTGCACAGTTATTTTGTGGGTATCATCCCCACCCTAGTTTTACCTTCTTATTCCTGGAGGGTTTTTGGGTCATCAAAATCCTTAGTGTTATGGTGTAATGCATGTTTACTTTTCATGATTGTGTATGTTTAATTGCATGCATGATATCTCAGTTATGTGCCATTAAGGATAAAAAGAAAAAGTTGAATTGGACATCATTGGACCTTGGATAACTGATTCACCCCCCCTCTTAGTTATTCTAAAGAATTCTAACAATTAGTATCAAAGCCCATTGCTGATTTGTTTCAAAGTACTAGCAGCAGGAAGATCAAGATGTCCAAGAGAGAAGTTCCCAAGGTAAACAAAGACAACTTTTTTGCATGGAAAAGTCTGATGAAGCTACACCTAAGATCAATAGGTGACTATGCATAGTCCTCAATCACAGTTGATCATGTAGACCCTACAGGACCTCTCACTGCAAATGGCATGAGAAAGAAGAAGGAGCACAATGAAGCAATGTTAGATATTGCTTCAGCACTAAGCTATGTTGAGTATGATGACATCAAAGAATGCGGTACTACACATTAGATGTGAGAAACATTATCAAGAATCTATGGAGGAGATGACAATGTCAAGAGAGGCAAAAGAGAGAGCCTAAGAGGCAAGTTTGATGACATGAAAATGGAAGAGGGAGAGAATGTTGCTCAATATGGTGCAAGGATGAAGAAAGTAGTAAGTGCCATAAGAAGCCTAGGAGGATAGTTAGCAGAAGAAACAATATGTAGTAAATACTTGAGAACTTTGCTTCCTATGTATGATATAAGAGTATCAGCCATCCAAGAGCTAAAGTGTGTACCAAGCAATGCATTTTCATTTGAAGGAATAATTGGAAGACTCAGTGCTTTTGAGCTATCCAACTTTGACAACTACAAGCCAGAAAACTTTGAATCTGCATTCAAAGCCAGGATAACAATAAAAGATAGTGATGAGGTGCAAACAAAAAAAAAAGAGTGGAAAAGGAAAGTATGTATCCAGTGACAGTAGCATTGATGAAGAGGATGTGGACCAATTGGAGACATTACTAGCAAGAAGATTTCATAGAGGAAGAGGCACGTTCAAAGTAAGCTACCAATCATTTATTTCAATTGTAATTAAGTTGGTCACATATCAACTAGATGCACACAAAAGAAAAATTACAAGGATGGAAGCAACTTCGAGAACAAGAAAGAGGACAACAAGGACCACAAAGGTAAATGCAAAAGATGCTACATTGTTGAAGAAGACTCTGACGAGAATGATGATGAAGTAGTCTATGTTTCTATGAAAGATGAATCAGATGAAGATGAAGCAATTGCCCTAGTAACCTACATGAACAAGAATGATAGATGGATCATAGACAGTGGATGGTCTCATCACATGATTGGAGATAAAAGTAAGTTCATTTCCTTTGCTCAATATGAAGGAAATAGTGTTAGATTTGGTAGCAATGGACCATGTCAAATCAAAGGGAAAGGTAGTATCAAGCTTACTAAAAGGATAACGTGTGATAATGCATACTATGTTCAAGGCCTGAATTATAACTTGTTAAGTGTCTCACAATTAGGCAACATAGGATATAAAGTTGAATTTGAAAATAGAGTTGCCAAGATCTATGATTCTCAAGGAAGTCTAATAGGAATAGTGGCCTCTTGTGCCAAGATCTATGACAATTTACATGACATAGCCTCTTGTGCCAAGATCTATGACCAGACATAGCACTAGCAGTTGGAATAGTGGCTAGATTCTTTGCTAATCCTAGAGAAAATCATCTCATGATAGTAAAAAGGATAATGAGGTATCTCAAAGGAATTGATGATTTTGGTCTATATTACAAAAAGAATGAAAAGTTTGAGCTCAATGCATACACAAACACAAATTGGGGAGGCAACATTGATAGTAGGAAAAGCACAAGTAGAGGAGCATTATTCTTAGGTAAAAGGCTAGTTACTTGGACTAGTAAGAAACAAACATGCACATCTCAGTCCACTGCAGAAACAGAATATGTGGCAATAGTAGTCAATTGCACAAACATTGTGTGGCTCAAACATCTATTGAAAGGAATGAAAGAAGAGGTAACCAAACCTATGATATTGTATTGTGATAATACAAGTGTTATAAACATATCCAAGAACCCAGTAATGCATGAAAAAATCAAGCATATTGCAATCAAGTATCACTATGTTAGAGAATTGGTGGAAGACAAACAAGTGAAGATGGAGTACATTCACACAAAGGAAAAAATTACAAATATCTTCACCAAACCATTGCCCAAGGATGTTTATGTTGGAAATATTCAAGATATGACAAGTTACTGAGAGGGGAGGGGTGAATCAGTAACTTCTAAAATTTCAAACAATAAAACTGTATACTGATATATTCACCATTCATCCAAGTAACCTATTGTAAGCATGAAACAAAATCATTTGCAACACTTGAACACACAGATTTGGTGATCCAGAAACCTTCCAAATAGAAAGTAAAACTGGGGTGGGGATGAAACCCACAAGCTTCGTTACTGCAGTATGAAGTTGGCCGGTTAAGGCTTACAATGACCACTTCTGGTGATCTGCCCTGTTAGGAGCACAAAGGATTGCTAGATCCACCTTGTTAGAGGATTTCCAAACATACAATAAAGTATGCACTCTGTTAGGAGATTTACAAAAGACTGTTAAGTCTACCTTGTTAAAGGATTTTTAAAAAAAAAACTAATTCACCTGTTAGAATGAAATAGTGGATTTGATTACAATTGATTGCTGATAAGATCCGCTATGCTCTGATTCACCTTGATGTGATAGATAAAACTTTTCTGCTTCAAAACTAGACTTGCTGAATATCTTCACAATTCAGCCCACATACTTTCGCACGCATGTATTTCTTTCGCACTTTCACACTTTCACATTTCCATTCATTACCATTGCCATAACAACTATTCTTTGAATGATACAATACATTGCATATATATACCATCCATATAAACAATACATGCAAGGTCGGCTAAACAATACATGCAAGGTCGGCTTAAACAATAAGTGCAAATCTCTATACAAATTTGGCCCAAGGTAAAAACTCGGGTTCACTGAACTGACTCGGTGTCCTTCTGATACTCGGCGTCCACTGCGTTACTCGGCATCGTCATGCACTCGGTAGAAGTGAAGGCACGGTTCATACTAAACACTTCGAGTAGTTCTGAACTCGGTAACCACTGGAGACTCGGTAGAAGAGATGTCACTCGGTGAATACTTCTATCTGAATTGTTGCTCGGTGATCAAAGGAAACACTTGATAGAACCTTGTGACTCGGTGATAGTTAGTTTCCTTGATATCTGTCTGAGCTCAGTAAAAATTAATTTCCTTGATAACTTTAGGAGCTCGGTTATCATGAAGTTCTCGGTTACATCTTAGTACATCTTTACTCGGTCAAAACTGATTCCTTTCTTTACCTTGAACACTCGGTAAACACTGGTTTCTTTGTTCACCTTGATCACTCAGTAAACACTGACTTCTTTGTTCACCTTGATTACTCGGTAAACACTGACTTTTTTGTTCACCTTGATTACTCGGTAAATACTGAGAACTAGGTAAAGCCTGGCTTCCGGTGAGAGCTCGGTAAGCATTCAGAATCCAATAAGTGTTGTAACTAATGACAAAAATGTATCATAATGCCAACAATCTCCCCCTTTGGCATTAGTGACAAAAACACTTATGAGACAAAATTTATCTGACATGCTGATGACTGATTCTGAATATACATAGCTTCGTTATATACAACTCCCCCATAGAATAGCTTTGTTATATACAACTCCCCCATAGAATGTACATACATTATTTACATGAGCTGTATATCTCTTCCTTTGTAAAAAAAAATTTTTGAAAACACTTATTCACCCATAGTATACATATCCAACAATAATCTCCCCCTTTTTGACAATAATGCCAAAGAATAAAGAATATATATACTTATATAGAAACACCAAAATGAGAGATGAACTCTGAATGTACCTGGAGAATAAGCTGGAGAGTCTTGTCCCAATTCTCTTGCAAAATTTTGCAGGTAGAAAGAGCTATTTGAACTTCAGCCGAAATTTCAATCACATGATCTGCAATGGAGAAGTTATTATCATGGATTAATGTCTTTGAATGTGCAATATGCTTCTGCATTGAATCCATGATGGGAAGGATCATGTTTTGGATATCTATCAATGTAGATCGGATCCTTGCCTCTTCCCTCAATAGCTCTGCCTGCTTCTCTGACAAAAATTTGATTCTGAGGTGATGAGATGAGCTTGAACTGGGGTCAAGCTTCAAGTTCTATGCGCTTACCTTCAGATCTTCATCAATTTTATTTAGTTTTTCTCTTATTCCTTTTGTGTATTCGGTAACATCACAAAGTTTAGCAAAAAGAGATGTTACATTATTAAGAGAATTTTCCATATCTGCCAAAACTGAGGTTAATGCAACCTGATTTATTGCAATGTTCTGGGCAATGTGCCCTAATACCTTATTATCAAATTTCTTTTCTGCACGCTCAATTAGCTTCTCTTGTCCTGAGGCATCTTCATTGAATTTATTAATTGCCTCTTCTAGTTGAATCAAAATGTGTTGAGAGGTATCAACATCAACACCTATAGCCTCAGTAATTATGTTCCGGGCTTCCTCAATTATCCTATATTCCTTATCCCTTTCTGATCTTAACTACATCTGAGTAGCCTTTTTCTCAATAAGTTGACTAGCATACCTCATTTCTTCAATGGTAGCATTATCAAAGTCAATCTTTGGAATTACTATCTCTGTGTCCAAGTCAATGTCTTCAGGAATTTCCTTTCCAGTGATCATAAGTCTTAATGGTTGCTTTTGTTTGACTTCTGAGATGACTGGTTTGACCTTTGGAATAGACACAACAGTAGAGACAGAAGGACTAGCAGTAAAAACTGGGATGTTTGAGGTTTGAGTGCCAATAGAAGTATGTACAGGGTCAAAAATTTGAGTGCTGGCCAAAAATGGTGATACACTCGGTAATATAGTATCTGAGCTCACTGTGCCTGAAGTAGATGGCGACAAAATTGTAGAACAAATTTGAGTTGTCAAAATTTGAGAACTTACAGCAATACCAACTGATGATGATGGAGTTGAGGAGGCTAACTCGGTAGATGAAAAGGGGTGCAGCTCGGTAGTCGAAGAGGGATGCAGCTCGGTAGATGAAGTGGTAGTCACTTCTACTGATGATACCTGGAGCTGAGATATGGCAGGTGTAGATGGTAAATCTAGTGTAGTTGATCCTGCTGAAGCTGACTCCAACCTTGATGATGTCACAGGTTTTTTCGGGGAGTGAGGAAGGGATGCAATAGCTGCTGCTGCAATTTTTACCGTATCATCCTCCTTATCTTCCTCTTCAGCTTCTTCCTCTTTGTCTTCTTCCTCTTTTTCTTCCATCATTGCATGCAACTCTTCTGGTGTAACTATGATGGATGGAGTGCTATCTGATTCATCACTGCTGCTACCGCTGTCATCATCCTTTATTTCTACTGGGTCTACACTGGGCTTATGTAGATGATAGATGTTTTTCCACATGTTTGTAGCATCATTTACAACATGCTCTATATCTTTGATCAAAACCAAACAAGTGTGGAATCTGATCATCATTTTACCTTCATAGGTTTTCAATTCAGATTTTACCTCTGCTCCAATGAGACTAGGCCAAAGATTCTTCAGGGATTGCTCATATATATCTTTTACCGTCTTGGTGGCTAACTCCCATCTTGGCTGTACTCTCTCCAGTAGTTCTTTAGAGATATGAGGAGCAATCTGGTCCGGGGAGTATTTCCATTTTCCCATTTTGTTAAGTACCAGTTCCTCAATTTGCATTTTCTCTGCATCAGTCCTTGTCTCAAATCTCAATGCCTTGAAATTTGCAATGCTAGCTCCTTCTTCCAATGTTTTGAGCCTTTGCTCGAATGTAGGTGCAGGTTTGACCAATACAGGTTCCTGAATACCTTTTCTCATTCTCTGAGTGAATACTGCAGTAGGCTGCTTCTTGGGCTTGGTAATGATTACCTTGCCTTTCTTCTTTGCCAGTTGCTCTTTTTCTGATTCT
Organism: Cupressus sempervirens; assembly: GCA_028749045.1. NCBI lineage: Eukaryota > Viridiplantae > Streptophyta > Pinopsida > Cupressales > Cupressaceae > Cupressus > Cupressus sempervirens. The sequence continues at coordinate 800,670,535 of CM053783.1, read as the reverse complement.
TTTTCTCCTTCTTTTTCTTCTTCACTTTCTTTATCTTCACTTTTTCCCTCGATGACCATAAGAGAACTCATTTCAGTTTTTAGTTTGGCCATTTTCCTTTTACCTTTGCTGATGGCTTGTGGAATTTTGATTTCTAGTTCAATTCTGTCCTTTGCTTCATCATAAGTACCAAAAATTCGTTGCCTTGGGTCTACTGGCTCATTTACCAGTGCTTCAATGATATCCTTGGTTTCATCAATATTTACCTCATATGGAAGAGGTTTCACCCATGCAACTCGGGGTCTAACTGCCTGTATGTATACCTTGTCACAGTCAACCATGAAATAGACATCATCCTTATACTCTTCAACAAGTTTTGGAGGTATTCTGAATCTGTTGTTCATCCTTTCCTTGAAATCTTCAAAATAATTGTCCATTACTTTGTCAAAATTCATACCCATATCTACTATGAATTCATTTATTTGATACAAAATTGGAGTATCTTTCCTCCATACAACTGTACCTTTGGATGGAAAGAATTTCTGTACATAGAAAAATAAACAAACTAGCAAAGAACCAAATTTACAAGGGTTTGTCTTTGCAGTCCTTATGCTTTCCATGTTTTTATTGAATTGTTTTAGTAGTACATCAGCTAGGTCAAACTCCATATTTTTCTTTACAATTTTATATGCCAAATCTACAGCCTCACAAGGTACACTATTCAGCCTGCTGGAACTATATAGTTTGTATGCAATAACATAAATACCAAATTTCAGTTCTATATCTGAAACATTGTTGAGTTTTAAACCTCTGCCATCCCATTCAGCTTGGGTTTTCTTCTGTAACTCATCCCGTCCTAGGGTTTTGGTGGTTTTGGCTTTACTGAGCATTGGGAGACCCGTGATTTTGTGAATCATCTTCTTGGTTATCAAAACTGGTTGTTCCAACCACAACTGACCATTATGTACTCGGCTCAAGATATACCTCACCCATTTCACTTGGAAACTTCTTGGTAGATGCGGGATATGGGTTAAGCCTTTGGTTTCCAAATGTTTGAACTCAGGTTTTAGGGTTCCATCCATGCATAACTCGGCTAGGGTGCTATCCATATCTAGTGTCCCTATTTCTTGCACAGTACACTTCAAATGAGTATGAATATCATTGATTAGAAGTACCTTTGGAGGAATCTATGATTGAGCTCCATGCGGGTCGAGTGATTCAGCGATGGCAGGAACAAGCTTGAACGTCGGTGTCTTCCATTCCGTTCCCTTTACAAGCATTTCGGATCCTTTCTTCGCCTTGCTGCTGCTGGTGCTTGCGGAAGCCATTGCTGCTCGGCGAGTAAGAAGATTTTGTAAGAATACTTCGCTGGAAAATTTCTTCAACTCACTTGAATTCGCTTGAAAGCCCTCTTTTTGTAAATCTCGAATTTGCGGTGAAAAATGAGGTTGAAATCTGCCCTTTTGATAAAAAATTTGTCATTAATGTTCAGCACGGAGGTAGCTGTGATCGACAGGCTATCATCTACTAGCTCGGCTTAAACTTTGCAACTCGGTGACCAAAATAAAATAGGTTAATCCGCCCTTAACTCGGTAAAAGAAGAATCAACCATGCTCGGAAAGTGCAACTTGGTGAAAGAAGCCTTATTGCACCCGACTGAGCTCGGTAAGGTCATGTACCGACCATGATCCTGATGTATCTGAAATACTGATTTGATCATATTTTCATTCTAGGACTGCTTAGGATATTGCTTGTAGATACAGTCCTGGTCTTATCCTGATGAGTCTTAATTGGAAATGGGAGAGTCACTCACTTCTTGAGTGACCATTCCATTACTTGAATTATCTGGCTCGGTAGACTTTGGAATCCATTGCTGCTTCATTTGTTTCCAAATATTGTCTACTTTGATTTTCTTCTCATCCTCGACTTTCTTTATGTTCATGCAGTTTTTAGATATATGACCAAGTTCTGTACATGTATAACATCTTACAGTGGTATCCCTTTTTCTTAGGTGATGCCTTGCACAGTTTATGCCAGTATGACCATATTCTCCACAATAATGACATCTGCACCAAGTGTTGTAGTCCCAACCAAATATTGCTTTGACAAGTTGTTCAGCTGGATTAAAAGATTTGAATTTGCATTGTGATGCCTTATGACCTTGCTTTTGGCATTTGTGACATTTACCTTCAAATTTTGGTTTCCTTTTGCATTCATTGGCTTTGTGTCCATGCTGATTGCAATTGTAGCACTTTCCATTAAATTTGCCTTTTCCATTGCTCCAACATCCGTTAGATGTATGACCTAACTTACCACAGTGGCTGCAAGTAGGTTTTTGATTCTTTTGAGTACCCTGTTTGGAGGATTCACCTTCTTCCTTGTATCCAAGGCCTGCTTTACCATTTTGTTTATGAAAGTTTTCTTCATTTTGCAGATTCAATTGATCCATGTCTTTTTGAGATTTTACCATTCTCTCATTGACTTGTTTTTCAGAGATTAGATCACTTTGTAAGCTTGCATTGATTTTTCTTTCAGTAATTAAGTCATTTCTCAAAATCTCATTCTCAGATCTTAGATTCATAATTTCTTCATTTGCATTAGATAACTGAGTTACAAGATTTTCAAGCTGAGAGGATTGATTATTCCTTACCTCTAAGTCTTCAGCTGCCTTGTTCCTTTGCTCCAAGATTTCGCATAGCCTGATGGACTGGATTCCTTGTTCCCTTTTGAGCTTTCTTACTTCTTCCTGCAGAGATCCATTCTTTTCTAAGAGTTCTTTGATTGCTTTGTCAGCTTCATCTGAACTATTTGATGGTGAGAGATCTTCAATCTTTTCTTCAACATACTGATGGTCATTCATTTGCTTTGCAAGTTCTTTTCTTCTTTTCAAGGATTGTGAAAGATGCTCTTTTGCTTCATTGAGTTGAGCCATGGCCATTTTCAGATCTAGCTTTTCATTCTCAATAGTTTTGTCAAGTCTGAATATCTCCATTGTCCTTGATCTTTGCTCAAGCTGTGAAGCTTTTATCTTGAGAACCTTATATCTCTGATACCAATTGTTGGAAATATTCAAGATATGACAAGTTACTGAGAGGGGAGGGGTGAATCAGTAACTTCTAAAATTTCAAACAATAAAACTGTATACTGATATATTCACCATTCATCCAAGTAACCTATTGTAAGCATGAAACAAAATCATTTGCAACACTTGAACACACAGATTTGGTGACCCAGAAACCTTCCAAATAGAAAGTAAAACTGGGGTGGGGATGAAACCCACAAGCTTCGTTACTGCAGTATGAAGTTGGCCGGTTAAGGCTTACAATGACCACTTCTGGTGATCTGCCCTGTTAGGAGCACAAAGGATTGCTAGATCCACCTTGTTAGAGGATTTCCAAACATACAATAAAGTATGCACTCTGTTAGGAGATTTACAAAAGACTGTTAAGTCTACCTTGTTAAAGGATTTTAAAAAAAAAAACTGATTCACCTATTAGAATGAAACAGTGGATCTGATTACAACTGATTGCTGATAAGATCCGCTATGCTCTGATTCACCTTGATGTGATAGATAAAACTTTTCTGCTTCAAAACTAGACTTGCTGAATATCTTCACAATTTAGCCCACATACTTTCGCACGCATGTATTTCTTTTGCACTTTCACACTTTCACACTTTCACATTTCTATTCATTACCATTGCCATAACAACTATTCTTTGAATGATACAATACATTGCATATATATACCATCCATATAAACAATACATGCAAGGTCGGCTAAACAATACATGCAAGGTCGGCTTAAACAATAAGTGCAAATCTCTATACAAATTTGGCCCAAGGTAAAAACTCGGGTTCACTGAACTGACTCGGTGTCCTTTTGATACTCGGCGTCCACTGCGTTACTCGGCATCGTCATGCACTCGGTAGAAGTGAAGGCACGGTTCATACTAAACACTTCGAGTAGTTCTGAACTCGGTAACCACTGGAGACTCGGTAGAAGAGATGCCACTCGGTGAATACTTCTATCTGAACTGTTGCTCGGTGATCAAAGGAAACACTTGATAGAACCTTGTGACTTGGTGATAGTTAGTTTCCTTGATATCCGTTTGAGCTCGGTAAAAATTAATTTCCTTGATAACCTTAGGAGCTCGGTTATCATGAAGTTCTCGGTTACATCTTAGTACATCTTTACTCGGTCAAAATTGATTCCTTTCTTTACCTTGAACACTCGGTAAACACTGGTTGCTTTGTTCACCTTGATCACTCGGTAAACACTGACTTCTTTGTTCACCTTGATTACTCGGTAAACACTGACTTTTTTGTTCACCTTGATTACTCGGTAAATATTGAGAACTAGGTAAAGCTTGGCTTCTGGTGAGAGCTCAGTAAGCATTCAAAATCCAATAAGTGTTGTAACTAATGACAAAAATGTATCATAATGCCAACAGTTTATGAATATCTTAGAGGCAAGTTGGGGGTAATACCTCTAACTCAAGAAATCTAAAGCAACTTAGAAGCTGCCCTACATCAATAGGAACAAATCATTGAAATATCAGAAGCATGATGTAGAGGATATCAATAGGAATAGAAAATTCCAGATTAGTCACAAGCATGGTGACAAAAGGAGAAAAAATGAGCTACAAAGCTTATATTTAGCATGTTGAAGATGCTACATCTTTGGCATTCATGTCAAAGAGGGAGATTTATGAGAAACTGATCAATACAAAGTAAGAGGGAGATATATATATATGAGAGATGTATATGATAGAGGGAGATTCAGAAGAGACAGGAATCAGTAAGCAACTATGAAGGATCAAGAATACAAAGTAAGGATGCAACAATCCAAAGGGAGAAGCAGAACAAAGGATTCAGTTTGTATTAGTTTGGTTTGCCATCAATGCCAAAGAGGGAGATTGTTGGAAATGATTGAAAAGATCATGGAACTGGTAAAGGATTTTTTCAATCATTGTTTTGTCATTGATATCAAACTTGCTACTTGCAGGAATGAAAATTGCTTAAGTGATCCAAATACTATCAATTGGTCGATTGACAAGGAGGTGGCAATCAATAAGATGTAACTAGAGTACCTAGAGAAAGGTTGAAGTTATGATGTTGTAATGAAGTATAAGGATCAGCTAAGCCATTGATGAAATAGTATATTGATGACATACTCTAAGAGGTTGGACACACTGAGACACATCAAAGATGTAAGGTTTAACTAAGTCATTTGTAAAGACTAACTAAGTTCATTGGAGAGAGTTGAGTAAATTAGTTAGAGCCAAACAGATTCTCAATTGAATTTGAGCAAGTTCAAATTTTGTGTGTGACAAGTGATCTTCAGGTTCCAAGCAACCTTCAGGTGCCAAGTGAAGATCAAGTGCTGAGTGATATTCAGGAGCCAAGCAACACAGAAGGATCCAAGCACTAGTAAACCAATGATGCCGAGTTGTTGCATTATTTGTTAAGTCAAAGATTTTCCAGATTAGCAGCAATAAGTTTGTTACATCAAATTTTGTGAATTAGTTGGATAATAAGGATGATGAGTAGATGTCACAAAATTTTATGTAAACCATGCAAACCAATTCAAGGCAAATGCTAATGGATTTATCATGAAGTTTCTAGAAGAAACAATTTGGAGGGAAAACAATATTGTTTTCTCAAGATCAAATTAAGATTTGAGCAGGAAATGAAGAACAGAACTTCTTTATAAGGAGTTACAGGTTAGAGATCAAAGGCACATGCATGAGAAGAGAGTTGGTCATAAGTTTGGTCATGCGAAGAAGTCAAGAGGTGTAAGTACAGAGCATCAAGACTCTAAGTTGATCAAGTAAACATGGAGTGCATTGGCATAACAAGTGGAAGAACTCAAAGAGATAGATCTTGAAGGATGAACAAGTTGTCAGCACTGAAAGGGAGGAAAGCCAAGAAAAGAAAGGAACTGAAGAGTGATCTAAAATCCACAAGGTTAGGGTTGCAATCTTTATCAGGTCAAAACCTTCCTAATACTCTCTTACCATTGTATTAGATATTGAAATCCTACATTGCAAGGTTAGCTTAACAGCTAGGTGGATAAGCCTCAAGAAAAGGATAAAGAGATCCTTAGGAGGAGGATAGGAGATCCTTAGAGAGGGATAGAAGATTCTTTTGAGAAGGTGATTATAAATCCCATGGACTTGGGTGAGCCTAACAGCTCTATGTAAATCCTTTAATAGGGTGACATTCCAAGTTGAATTTTCTTAAGTCCTCTAACAGGGTGTAGAAATCCTTTAACAGGGTCACATTTAACAATGTGTTGTAGCCTTTAACAGGGCAGGCCTTTAACAGGGAAAACCATCAAAAGCGGTTGAAATCAATTATGCAGTTATTTTGTGGGTATCATCCCCACTCTAGTTTTACCTTCTTATTCCTGGAGGGTTTCTAGGTCATCAAATTCTTTAGTGTTATGGTGTGATGCATGTTTACTTTTCATGATTGTTTAATGTTTAATTGCATGCATGATATCTCATTTATGTGCCATTAAGGATAAAAAGAAAAAGTTGAATTGGACATCGTTGGACCTAAGATAACTAATTCAGCCCCCCTCTCAGTTATTCTAAAGAATTCTAACAGAGTGAAGAAGAAAGTAAAAAGGAACTTGAAGACTATAGGAGATTTGTTTACTATGAACCTAATACTAAGAGTAAAGAAGCTTCATCTCTTGAGTCCCCAGAAACTCCTATAGCTACCAAATTGTAGACAATGTAACCTAAGCCACAAGGACCCAATCACAATTAGAGGCTACCGAACTAGTTGAAGCTGAGCCTAATGGACTTGACAGACAGAAGGACCTAAGCTTGAAATGGAAATTCAATAATAATATGGTGGAACTCATTCAAAGACCAAAGAGCTTATGTTAGCAAGATTCTTCAAAAGGCATCATGCACCTAATTAGATCATTGGAGACAAATCAGATGGAATAATAATAAGAAGCAAATTAAAAGATACATGTTTACTTGTTGAATTTTAACCTAGAAATGTTAAAGATGCTCTAGAAAATGAAAGCTAGATTGAAGCAATAAATGAAGAAATAGAACAAATAGAAAAGAACAAAACTTGGACTCTTGTTCCTAGACCCAAGGATAAAAATCTATTTATTACAAAGTGGGTATTTAGAAATAAGTTGAATGAAGAAGGAAAAGTGTTAAGAAACAAAGAAGGATTAGTGTGCAAAGGTTATTCTCAAGAAGAAGGTATTGACTATGGTGAGATTTTTGCTCTTGTGGCAAGACTAGAAGGTGTTAGAAATTTACTAGCATATGCAACACATAGAGGATTTAAAGTATATCAAATGGATGTCAACTATGTTTTCTTGAATGAAATTCTTAATGAGGAAGTCTACATTGAGCAACCAGAAGGTTTTGTAGATCTTGGCAAAAGACACATGGTTTGCAAGTTACACAAAGCATTATATGGTCTCAAACAAGGCCCTGGAGTTTGGAATGAAAGACTACATAATTACTTGGTATAGATTGGTTTTCAAAGGAAAATGACAACAGTAGTCCATATATCAAGGAAGGACTAGATAAGATGATTTTGTTAGCAAAAATATTTGTTGATGATACTCTATTTACAGTAAATGATGACTTACACAAAGCATTTTCAGAAGAAATGAGTAAAGAATTTGAAATGTCCATGTTTGGTGAAATAAAATTCTTTGTTGGGTTGCAGATACAGCAGAACAAGAATGCTATCTACATCACTCGATCCAAATATATCAAGGAGATACTGAAGAAATTTGGAATGGAAGATTCAAAACCTAGTGGAACACCTATGTCTACTAGACATATTCTCTCTAAAAATGATGAATTAAAAGAAGTAGATAAGACCACATATAGATCAATGATTGGAAAAATACAATATGTAGTGCATACAAGGCCTAATATTGCATTAGTAGTTCGCATGGTGACAAGAGTCTCAGCAAATCCCAAGGAAAATCACATGATGGAAATCAAAAGAATCATGAGATATCTAAAAGGTACTAAATAATATGGCTTATGGTAAAAACTTTGAAGCAATGTGCACTTGAAAGTATTTACTGATGCTGATTGGGTAGGAAGTATTGATGATAGAAAAAGCACTAGTAGTGGAGCATTCTTTCTTGGTAAAAGGCTAGTATCTTGGACAAGTAAGAAGAAAAATTGTACATCTCAATCCATAGTAGGGGTAGAATATGTAGCAACAATAATCAATTGTTCTAACATTTTTTGGTTCAAACAACTGTTAGAAGGAATGAAGGTAGAGATCAAAGATCCAGTTTCCATATATTGTGATAACACCAGTGCAATCAACATATCAAAGAATCCAGTAATGCATTTCAAAACAAAGCATATTTCTATAAAATATCATTTCTTAAGAGAGTTAGTATAGAATAAAGAATTTGGATTGGAATATGTAAATACAAAAGAACAAATTACAGACATATTCACCAAGCCATTACGTAAGGATGCATTTCTATATCTAAGAGGTAATCTAGGGGTCAATCCCCTATCTGAAATTCACTAAATGAAGTTTAGGGAATGCATCAACTAGAACATGTTAAAGATCAATAAGTTGGTGAATAATTGACAAGGACATATTGTAGATAAATCAATACTTAAGGTACATTGGTATTTGCAGAATTATTCTCTTTGGCATGTGTTTTCAAAGAGGGAGAAGTTTATTGTCATATCTCTGAGAATTTTTTTTTGAACTAGAATAAAATAAAGAACCAAAAAGGGAGAAGTCTTCAAGAAGAGGTTTTTTGAAAGAGGGAGAATGTTTTGAATGAACTTGGTAATAGTTGTTGCAGATAGAATCCAGTGAAAAGAAGAGCTCATACTAACATAGGGAGTTCTCCAGGCCAAATCCAAAATTTCATTGTGCTATGACATGTTGTGTTTCCATCAATGCCAAAGAGGGATATTTTTGGATATAATTGATTAATTGTGTTTTGTCTTTGATGTTACACAAATTTCATATCATTATCAATCAGTATATGTCGAGCTCACTCAAGTAGTGAAGATAGTTCTCAATGTCTACCGAGCATTCTTGTGCCTTCCTATTTTAAAAGGTAGTGTCTACCAAGTTCACTTAGGTGTCAAAGGAAAAGTTGTAGGAAGTGAGTGTTAACAAAGCCCACTTGGTTAATGAAGAAAAGTTGGATGGAACTAGTGCTAACTGAGCTCACGTGATTACCAAAGGATTTTTGTAAGTTTGCAATGTTAACTGACCTTCAGTTGGTCAACACATGAAATTATTTCTAAGTTAGTTTCTATTGAGCTATGTCGGCTAACGATTTATTTTATTATATTTTTGTATCAAGATTAATTGATTTATCTATTGATTCCAACCGACTAAGGTGATGAATAATGATTATTCTAAGTTGTATTTGAGCCAACTTGATAAAGTGGAAGATATAAGTGTAAGGTCAATTTGTGATTTCAAAGTGTGTAAGTAAGAGATGATGATGTGATTGAAGATCTAATAATGAGCAGAGGAAGTGAATTTTAAGGATAGGCAGAATATCTTTGTGGAGCAGAAAAGATATATTTGATCAAGAAGGGTCAAGAAAAAGCCAAAACAAAGATTTGAAATCAGCAATTTAGTTGCATTCAAATCAGGTCATCTCATTGTTACTCTCTAACAATTGTAGCAATGATCTAAATCTCCTAAAAAAGTTGGCTTAACAATTGTTTGCAAATCCTCTAACAAGGTGGCAATTCCATTGAATTGTTCTCAAGACCTCTAACAAGCCCACTCCTAATAGGGTGATTAAATCCTCTAACAAGGTCACACCTAACAGTGTGTTTTGTAACCTTTAACAAAGTTTTCTCCTAATAGGGCTCACTTCAAAAGAGTGAAAAAAAGTAACTAGTTGTAATTAGTGGTTTTTCCCAAATTGGGTTTTCACATTAAATCCTGGTGTCAAATATGTTCATGTTTTTTTTTTAATGTGTTTGCAACTAAATTAAAGTAATGGTAATCATAGATAACATCTAAAGGTTTATTTGTTAATCATTTATTGAGCTAATCTAGTTGTTACCAAGTTACAACATTTTGTGTGTTTATCGAGCTTTAGCAATATTTAGTTATCTGTTTGCATTTTGTACTGACATCTAAGGGATTTGGGATTCATTTTTATAATAATTGATTCACTCATCCCCTCTTAGTTACTCCTCTTATATTTCCAATAGAAATAATGATGGTATGATGGGATAAGTGTGGATCATTGGAGGATTCTATATCATTAGTAGAGAAGTAGCTAAGATAGCAAATTTGGAGAAGAGCTAGTGACTATGATTTAGAAACAAGGAGGTTCCTTGGTGGCTTGTGGGCACAAGTTGAGATCTTGGAGGTTTCTAACAAATTTTTGTTATGTTATGGATCTAGTCTAGCTACGAATTGAGTTAGATCTTAAGGGGTCTTGAAGAACTATTGTAATTTCTTTGTATTTGGCCATAATTGGGAAGGCATTATAGCCTGACATATTGACCATAATTAGTTACTTTATGAATAAAGAGTTGTAAATTGGTATCAGGTCTTGTGTTATTGTTTATTTTCCATTGTATGGTTATTTTTTGGTGGCTAAGACATCTTCTTTGGGGATTCTCCTACCTTTTACTCCATTAAGTGGTATCAGAGCCAAGTTGTCCCTGAGTGTGTAGATAGATTAGAAAAGATAAGACAGTTTGTACCTAGGACCTTGTGTTGAGAGAAGTTGATCTACAAATATATTGATCTTGTGGTGGATTGTTCTTTCTGGATTCCTAGGTTGTGAGGTTTTAGATTATAGTTTGCACTTGCAATTGTAGAGGACTTGTAGATGGATTGATGGATGTGAAGATGAAAGGTTGATCTTGTTGAGGCATGATCAAAGAGAGCTTTTGGATTGTAGATCTATGTTCCTAGAATTTTGATTTGGTTTATGATTGTTCATGCAAGGTGGCAGGTCGCAATCTTAAAAATAGTTCAAAGTTGTCACAAGTAGTGTGGGAAGGATTTTTTGCTGAGGGTTTGTGTAGATCTTGGGAGATGGCTCCAAGAGAATTAGACCCTAAGATTATTGTGAATATCTATAATATAGTGGAGAGAAGGATTAACAAGATAATATCTTGGGTCTATGTTGTTGTGGATGCTACTTTTTCTAAAAGAGATGAGAAACAAAAGAAGCAATTTGTATGCTACTAGACCAAGAGTCTACCGATTTGGAAGAGATTTTTCTGGTTGGGTAGAAGACTAGTTTGAGAGAGAAGATGGAAAAAAAAGGTTGAGGTGGAGGTTGGTTTTGATGATCAATTTGTGGAGTCTAATGTGAAACCTACAAAGAAACTTGAGGTTGTTGCTGGGGATATTCCAAACTTGTTGATGTTGCATAGAGATTTTTTTCATGATCATTTGGTTGAGTCTAATAAGGAAATTTTGGAGCACTCAATCATGGATAATCAATTTCTTGTTGGTGGTGACTTGTATATTGCAAATCATCTTGTTGTGAGAAATGAGATTGTTGAGATTGTTGATTATAATGTTTTAACTATGAATAAGGATTTACCTATGTTCTTGATATAGATCTGAATTCATATGTTGCTGCTAAGTTGATCAAGGATATGGATGATCTTGTTGATGTGGATTTTAATGTTGCTAGTGTGGATTCACTATTTGTTGATTTGGTTTTGAATCTACATGATTTTGTGGATCTGTATGTTCTTGATTTGCATGTGGTTGACATAGCTAAGGATTTACATCATGTCCTTATTGATGATTTGAACTTACATTTTTCTAACTTGTTTTTGGAGTTACATGATGTTGCTAACATGGAGTACATGTTTGAGGATATTGTTGTTGTTGATTGTGATTAGTTGCAGAGATTCTTGGTGAAGTATTATATTTAGTTTGTTCCTAGGAGTGAGCATGTTGATTGGGTTATTGAGATTTATTTGATTCTAATGTTTCAGTGGATGAAGCATAGATGGTTGATTTTCAAATTTTTCTATTGACTTTGATGGAGTTTAAGTCTTTGGTAAAGATGAATTTGGTTGCAGATCTTTCTTTGGGCATCAAAGTATGGGACATACTTTTCTATTTACCTAGGGAGTCTAGTGCAGGAGCATTGAGCTTGGATTTTAGTGGAGTTATGATTTGTGTTGTTAGGTATATGTTGGAGACACATTAAGGAACCTTTCCTCATGATTTCATAGAGATTAGAGTTATCATGTTGAAGTTAGAGTCATTTTATCTTGTTGCTAGAGTTGTATTTTCTCTATTTTGTTTCCCTTTTGTTGGTGATGTAGCTAATTGATTGCAATAATTATAAGGTTGAAAATTTTAGGGATTAAAGAGTTCTTATATAATACCTTCTTTCAAAGGCTCAATTCCTAATTCATTATTTTTTGGGATATATAGTCATTTTCCTAACGCATCAATTTTCTATCAGTTTCTATGATAGGGTTTTGCATCTAACTTTCATGATGAATGAATAGTTATACTTAATGAATCATCCTTTTAAAACTTTATGGATTTTAGAGGACCTAAAATACTATTATTATTTAATATATCAAGTATTTATTCAATTGTAGTGAGGAGATGTCATGATTTTTCTTGGGTATCAATTTTCAGCTGGTTTCTGCATGAAACGTGTGGAGTTTTCATCTTGCTCAATTTCATATAATGAAATGGGATCTTGTTAAGAGAGGGACATGTTATTGGGTCATGTTTGGACCTAAATATAACTTTTTAAAAATATTTTTTCATATTTTTTATAGCTTTTTTTACTCTTCCAAGGTGGACCTATATTGTAATTAATTGCCTAACTAGCCAACTTGTGGCTTAGTTGGCTATATCAGGAGCTTGGTTTGAAGAAAAAATCATGATGGGATTATGGGATAAGTGTAGATCATTGGAGGATGATTTTGGAACATGCTTTTGAGGATTCTATATCATCTATAGAGGAGTAGTTGAGATAGTGAATTTAGAGAAGAGCTAGTGGTTGTGGTTTAGAAACAAGGAGGTTGCTTGGTGGCTTGTGGGCACAAGTTGAGATCTTGGAGGTTTCTACCCAAAAAAAATTATGTTATAGATCTGAGATACCTAGGAATTTAGATGGACCTTAGAGGATCTTTAAGAACTATTTTAATTTCTTTGTATTTGGCCATAACTGAGAAGGCCTTACAACTCGACATTTTGTATGTAATTAGTTATTTCATGAATAAAGAGTTGTGAATTGGTATTAGATCTTGTGTTATTTTTTATTTTCCATTTTATGGTTTTTTTTTTGGGGCTAGAACATATCTTTTATATATTCTTCTACCTAAGCTAGGTTGTTCTTGAGTGTGTAGACAAATTGCCGAAGTTGAGGCAATTTTCACTAGGACCTTGTGTTGAGAGAAGTTTATCTAAGAAGATATTGATCTTATGGTAGATTTTTCTTTCTAGAGTCCTAGGTTCTGAGGTGCTAGATCATAGTTTTGACTTGCAATTATAGAGGAGTGGTAGATGGATCGATGGATGCAAAGATGGAATGTTGATCTTGTTGAGGCATGATCATAGGGAGTTTTTGGATTGGAGATCTATATTCTTGGACTTGTGATTTGGTTTGTGATTTTTTGTGTGAGGTGGCAGGTTTTGATCTGACTTGAAAATAATTCAAGGTTGTCACAAGGAGCATGGGAAGTATTTTTTGTTGAGGGTTTGCAAAGATCTTGGGAGATGGCTCTAAGAGGGTTGGACCCTGAGATGATTGTGAATATGTGTAATATAGTGGATGTTGTTGTGGATGCTACTTTTTCTAAAAGAGTTGAGAAACAAAAGAAAGAAGTTGTATTCTACTGGAGTTGGAGTCTACCAATCTAGAAGAGAGTTTTATGGTTGATAAGAAGATTTGTTTGAGAGAGATGATGGCATAACAAGGTTGAGGTGGAGGTTGGTTTTATTGATCAGATTGTGCAATCTAATGTGAAACCTGCAGAGCAACTTGAGGTTGTTGTTGAAGATGTTCCTAAACTTGTTAATGTTGGGATAGAGATTCATTTTCATGATCAATTGGATGAGTCTAACATGGAAATTTTAGAGCACTAAGTCATGGATAATCAGGTTGTTGCTAGTGGTGTCTTATATGTTGCAGAGCATCTTGTTGTGGGGAATGAGATTGTTGAGATTGTTGATTATGATGATTTACCTATGAATGAGGATTTTCATATGGTTGTTGATATAGATCTAAATTATTATGTTACTATTGAGTTCATTGAGGATATAAATGTTCCTTTTGATGTGAAATTTGATGTTTGGGTGTGGATTCACTAGTTGTGATTTGGCTTTGGTTGTACCTGATGATGTGGATTTGTATGTTCATGATTTTCTGGTGGTTCACATGGCTACGGATTTTAATGTAGTTCTTATTGGGGATTTGAAATTACATGTTTCTAAATTGGTTTTCAAGTTACATGATGTTGATAACATGAAGTACATGTTTGAGGATATTGTTGTTGTTGGTTGTAATTAGTTGCAAAGATTCATGGTGAATCATTATGTTCAGTTTTTTCCTAGGAGTGAGCATGTTGATTGGGTTAATAAGATTTATTTGATTTTGACATTTTTGTGGATGAAGCATAGATAGTATGTTTTTGTATTTTTTCTATTGACTTCAATTGACTATAAGCCTTTGGTAAAGATGAATTTGGTTGTAGATCTTTGTTTGGGCATCAAAATATGAGACATACTTTTATATGTATGTGTTGGAGACACATTGGGGAACCTTTCCTCGTGATTTCATAGAGATTGGAGTTACCATGTTGAAGTTAGAGTCATTTTACCTTGTTACTAGAATTATATTTTCCATATTTTGTGTGCTTGTTGCGAGTGATGTAACTAATTTTGTGCACTAATTTTGAGGGTAAAAGTTTAAAATATTAAAGAGGGAATAGTTTACAACCTTATATCAAAGTAAAAAGTCATAATTCATTATGTTTTCATAGATATGGTCATTTTCCTAACGCATTGATTTTTAGTCAATTTATGTGACAAGATTCTACGCATGATTTTTGTGATGAATGCACAATTATCCTTAATGAATTATCATTTTTGAACTTAATTTGTTTTAGAGGACCTAAAATACTATCTTTGATTAATATCTCAAGTATTTATTCAATCAAAGTGAGGAGATATCGTAATTATTCTTGGGTGTCAATTTTCAGCCAGTTTCCATGTGAAACATGCAAAGTTTTTGTCTTGTGTGGTTTTGTATGATGAAATGGGATCTTGTTAAGAGAGGGACATGTTATTGAGTCATGTTTGGACCTAAATATAACTTTTCATTTATATTTTTTCATGTTGGTTATAGTTTTGGTTTACTCTTCCAAGGTGGACCTATATTGTAATCAATTTCCTAACTATTAATAATATCAGGTTTCCACAATCCATTGCTAATGATGATGTTGCTTCTGGATTCGATTGTGTAAGTTTTTTTATCGTCAACGTTTCAGATCACACTCTGTGATCCATCATCAGGATGAGAGAAGGAAGTAAAAAATTCATCCTGATGATGGATCACAAAGTGTGATCCGAAACATTGATGATAAAAAAACTTACACAATTGAATCCAGAAGCAACATCATCATTAATTTCCTAACTAGCTGACTTGTAGCTTAGCTAGCTATATAAGGAGCTTGTATTGAAGTAGAAATCATGATAGGATGATGGGATAAGTTTAGATAATTGGAATATTATTCTGGACATTCTTTGGAGTATTCTATATCATTAGCAGAGGAGTAGCTAAGATAGAGAATTTGGACAAGAGCTAGTGGCTACAGTTTAGAAACAAAGAGGTTACTTAGTGGCTTGTGGAAACAAGTTCGAATCTTGGAGGTTTCTACCAAATTGTTATCATGTTACAAATCTAGGATAGCTAGGAAATGATTTGGATCTTAATGGATCTTGAATAACTATTTTAATTTCATTGTATTTGGTAATAACTGAGAATGCTTTATAGCCCAACATATTGACTATAATCAGTTATTTTATAAATAAAGAGTTGAAAATTGGTAACAGATCTTGTGTTATTGTTTAGTTTTTTTTGTGTGGCTATTTTCTAGTTGATAGGACATCTCCTTTGGGGATTCTCCTACCTCACACTACATTAGGTGGTATCAAAGCCAAGTTGTTCCTGAGTGTGAATATAGAACTCCAAAGCTAAGGCAATTTTCACCAGGACCTTATGTTGAGAGAAGTTGATCTAAGAAGATATTGATCTTGCGGTGGATTGTTCTTTCTAGAGTCCTAGGTTGTTAGGTTCCAGATTGTATTTTGGACTTGAAATTGTAGAGGACTTGTAGATGGATCAATGGATGTGAAAATGGAAGGTTGATCTTGTTGAGGCAAGATCATAAAGAGTTTTTGGATTGCATATTTGTGTTCTTGGACTTGTGATTTGGTTCCTCATTATTCATACGAGGTGGCAGGTTTTGATCTAACTTGCAAAAAATTTAAGGTTATCATAAGGAGCATTGTATGTATTTTTTGCTAAGTGATTTTGAAGAACTTTGGAGATGGCTCTGAGAGGATTAGACCCTAAGATGATTGTGAATATCTATAATATATTGGAGAGAAGGAAATGAGACAATAGCTTAGGTGGATGTTGTTATGGATGCTACTTTTTCTAAAAGAGTTGAGAAACAAAAGAAAGAAGTTGTATGCTACTAGAGTTGGAGTCTACCGATCTAGAAGAGATTTATTTAGCTAGTTAGAAGACCCTTTTGAGATAGAAAGATGGTGTAGCAAGGTTGAGGTGGAGGTTGGTTTTGTTGATCAGTTTGTGGAGTTTGATGTGAAACCTTTAGAGAAATTTTATGTTGTTACTGAGGATATTCCTAACCTTGTTGATGTAATGATAGATATTTGTTTTCATGATCAAGTTAGTTGAGTCTAACATGGAAATTGCAAAGAACTTAGTCGTGGATAATTAGGTTTTTGTTGGTTGTGACTTGTATGTTGTAGAGCATTTTGTTGTGAGTAATGAGATTACTAAGAATATTAATTATAATGATTTACCTATGAATGAGGAATTGCATATGGTTGTTGATATAGATTTGAATTCATATGTTTCTACTGTTTCTACTGAGTTGATTGAGGATGTGGATATTCCTGCTGATGTGGAGTTTGGTGTTGTTGGTGTGAATTCACTAGTTACTAATTTTGTTTTGGATCTATAGATGTTGTGGATCTGTATGTTCCTGAATTTCTTGTGGTTGACATAGATGACGATTTACATTTTGTTATTTTTAAGGATTTGAACTTACATGGTTCTGACTTGGTTTTGAAGTTACATGATGTTTCTAACATAGAGTACATATTTGAGGATATTGTTGTTGATGGTTGTTATCAATTGTAGAGATTCTTGGTAAAGCATTATGTTCAGTTTGTTTGTAGGAGTGAGCATGTTGATTGGGTTGCTAAGATTTATCTAATTCTAATGGTTCAGTGTATGAAGAATATATGTTTTATTTTCATATTTTTTCTAATGATTTTGATGGTGTGTAAGCCTTTGGTAAAGATGAATTTGGTTGCAAATCTTTCTTTGGGCATCAAAGTATGGGACATACTTTTCTATTTGCCTAGGGAGTTTGATGTAGGAGCATCAAGCTTAGATATTGGTGGAGTTATGATTTGTGTGTTAGGGATGTGTTGTAGAAATATTGGGGAACCTTTCCTCATGATTTCATAGAGATTGGAGTTAACACATTGAAGTAAGAGTCATTTTACCTTGTTGTTGGAGTTGTATTTTTCGTATTCTGCATGCCTATTGCAAGTGATGTAACTAATTTTTCTCAATGATTCTAAGGTTGAAAGTTCCAAGGATTATATAGGTCCTATTTTACTATGTTTTGTTAAAGGAATAAGTCCTAATTCATCATTAGTTGCCAGATATGGTCATTTTTGTAATGCATCAATTTTCTATCAGTTTACGCAACAGGGTTTTGCGCATGACTTTCATGATGAATGCATAGTTATCCTTAATAAATAAGCCTTTTCTCACTAAATGGGTTTTACAGGACCTAAAATAATATCTTTAGTTAATATCACTGTATCACCTAGTTTAGTAGTGCAAATTGAATACTAACTAATAAAGAAAGCATTAACACAACTAAAGCAGTTAACACTTAAGATAGGACTGATTGTTATCACCACAAAAGGAAGCAAACCAACAATGGTAGGCTCCTAATGGTATAATATCATGATGCAATGGATTTTTCCCTGATTTAAGATGTGTATGCTCACAAGATATCCTCAAGCTTTAGATGGATGGGTGGAGTGAATGAAGCAAGGTTTCAACAATAGATTCATGGAGTGATTCCAATATTATAATGGAATTTTGGTAGTTTATGAGCTCTCAAAGTAGCATTATAACTTTGCATGGAAGGTGGATGATTTTGTGAAGGGGGAAGCTTCAATTTATAGGCCAAGGGTTGGAGGAATGGATGGTAAAGATGTTAAGATGATGAGATGGTGAGGGAGGGTTAGGATGCACTCAAAAGGGAGCACAAGGATTGTGCTTGTTTAGCACCAATGGGGAGGTGACAAGTGTCACAAGGATAAATCATGTGAGAGGATAGGATAAGGGTTGGTCAAAGGCTTGATGAGGGTGGTTGAGGATGTAAGAGTCGTGAATGAAATGTAAGAGAGGATGGAAGAGGTGTAAGAGTCATAAATGTTGGAGGGTGAGGGGAGAAGATATTTGTTGACTTTGGTTTGGGTTAGCAAGTCTTAACCCATATTTATGGTTGTGCACATGATTAGAAGGGAGATTAGGATTAGCTTAGAAGGGGGGTTGGGGGTAAGTGATTTAGCTTTGATGGGATGGGTTAGTTAGGAGGCTAAGTGAGGTTAGTATGGGTGAATGGGTTGGATTAGGGGTTAGGATAGGGTTTTCAGATTTTAGATATTTTATTAAATGATTAATTCAATAAAATGGGAGTATGGAATTAAATTGAATAGTTTGATGATTTATCCAATTTAATAGAGGAATTGGAATTTAATTGATAAATTGATTTTGGGTGATCATTTGATTTTATCAATTGGACTATAGTTAATTTAATTAATTAATTAACTAGGGGATGACGATTAATTAATTAAATAGCAAATATTCAGGTAGCAACTGCACACTGGGTGTCTTGGCCCTTGATATTTATGATGTTGACAGATGGCTCAACTTGTGATATGCAACCAATTAAGCTACCATAGTCTAAGTATGCTGAGGTATAACTTTGAGATGTACCTAGGTTGATATTAATCTTAAGCTAGTGGGACCCCACAATTGGGTCAATCTAATCAATTTTTGAGTTTTTTGTGTTAACTAAGAAAAGTAACCTTGTTTTCTTATGTGTTTTTGTGATAATTTTACTGATTTTGTTGTAGGTACAAAGGTCATCCTTTGGAAATCACGCTCCCAAAAATCTAATTGTTTTGGATTTTTGAACACTTACAAAATAGCTTGTTTTTCAAACGTGACCGCATGACTGCGAGAACATGGCTATTAGCTGGCAGGAATGTGGTCCAGCGATGGTGAGTTTTCAATTCATCCCCAACCAATAATTTCCACATGTTCCAAAAATAGCTCTGCATTCTCGCCAGTATTTCCTTCTATGAGAACACTAGAACAACCTATGGGATCGCTACCATTTTTCTATGAGAATGCAATAGTTGCCCAGTGAAACTTTTAAACTAATTCCTATCGTTGACCTCTCAAACTTGCCAAAGTAATTTCCTATGGGAATTCTTAGAAGTAAACCTATAGGATCACTTGCTCGTGGGATGACATTGTGTTTTTTTGAACCTGTGGCCTAAAATTTTCACAATTCTCACTAGTTTTGTCCTACATTCCCACAAATATTTCTCATGTTCCTATGAACCTTTCCCACATTCTCACACCTATGGAATTGCTTCCTAAACCCACGAGTTCACACTATTATCTGGTTTGTTCAAAATTCTGACAATTTTTCATGCAAGTTTTTATGCTGACATTTTTTTTCACGTTTTATCATCATAATTGTCTTTTAAATGGCTTAAAATTGAACAAATCTTACTTTTCATATTTTATTGAATGAATGATTAAAGATTAAAATTAACCATTGCGATGAACACTTCATTTTATTACTGAATCACTTAGCAAACATAGTGTGATGAGTACAAGTACGGGGGATGTCTAATCAATCAGTAGGGTCTAGAATTGCTCTGTGATTTTTTGTTAGATGTTTTTTATTGCATTCTCGTGAAAGCAAAAATGTCATCCTGCAGACACGGGCCTGAAAGGAATGCAAGTGAGATCGACGGGATCATGATCCCACAAAACTCGCATAGATGACTAGGAAATTTGGGGTTTTGGTTAGTTTTGGTGGGATAGCGATCCTGGGGTGGGACTTCATGTGAGATTGAGGATAAACTGGTGGTATCGCATCCCCGTAAAATGGAACATGATTTAGTTGGTAGGGATGTTGTCCCACTAGCAAAGGGTTCAAAGTTAGGACAGGGTTGGGTTGATCAGGGTGGAAAAAAAGAAACGTAGTCCTGCTAGATCAGGGGTCTATGGGTTCACTGGTTATAGCTAGCACATGAATGCACAAGTAGGAATGAAGGTCAAATGGGTAGAATAAGGAAAGGTCAACACTACAATTCTATGGGAAGATAGATTAGCAGGAACGTGAGGTGCAAGATTCATGGGACCATGTTTTCATGAGAACATGGGATGGGGCCAAAAAGAAGCAGAAAAAGCTAGGGGGAAAGGAAGGGGTTGAGGATTATAATCTGACACAAAATACTAACATCTAAGCTGGTTTGTGGTGTGCAGTGGTCCTTGGAGGCTTTAGTATCATGAGAGTGGCAAGTAGCAATGTTGTGCACAAGTGAGATGTTGTTTCCCACGAATTGGGCAAGGATTGAGGTGATCAAACTAGGCTACCTAGCAAGGTTGCCCAATACCTACACGTATATGGCAATGGTCATAGCCTTGTGCAAGCGATGGCATAGTGAGATGGTGACTTTCCATCTGCCTACTAGGGAGATGACGGTGACATTAGAGGATGTGTATTACATTTTCAAACTACCAGTATGAGGGACACTAGTGATGGCGATGAGAGAGATGATAACAAAGGTGGCTATGCAGGGATTAATGGGACCTAGAGTTGAGTTCAGGATCCAGTGAGGACAGTTTTCCCTAGATGAGCATCTGGATTGTGTGGCACTAGAGAGGCAGATTTACTTCTATATGCTAGGGCTCATTTTGGGGTACATTACCCCAAATACAGGTGGGATAGGAGTTACTTTGGAACTAATCCTAGTGGTTATGTAAATAGTGGATACAGGACTCCCAGCTACATGGGGGTCTTTGATGTTGGCTGAGCTATACAAGGACCTTCATCAGATAGTATACTAGGGTGGCGTGTAGTAGGGGAGAATTGGTTTCTTGAAATTTCTACAGGTGTGGTCTTGGGAGCATATTGTTGTACTCAGGCCACTGGGGCATAGACAGAGGTAGGTAGAGGAGTCGGTGGCATACGGTTGGGCGGAGCCGCTGACATACCATCACACAACTTTAGTAGACTATTGAAGAGTTTGCATTGATGAGAGGCCCTACATGGGCCTAGGACTGTGGGTGGTGGATGAAGAGCAGCTTCCATATATGATATCTCCATGCTTTGTGTTTGGTTGATGGGCCTACATAGTAGAGTAGCCCAAGCTAGACAAGGTGTTACGATAGTTTGAATGGCGACAGATGACTCTAGGAGAGCCAAACTAGTATCAACATGTGACACATGAGCTAGTATCAATGTATGGTCTAACCTTTCAAAGAGATGGTTTTGCTAAGGGCATGGCTGGAGCAAGAGCCAGAGTAGTGGGATTGGTTTGGCAGGGTGATAGATGTGGGCTCCACTTAGGAGTACTGAGATACCTTTGTGCGGCTGAGACAAATGGGTTGAGCACAGTTAACTAGGATAGTAGTGGTGGTGGGGGAGCTAGCCTGAGCAGCCCAACAGGGATGCTATGTAGCCAGAGGGTTGTGGTAGTGGGCAACAATCGTTGCTCAAGAGGAGGGGCCAACGTAGTAGAGATGGAGGGTAGGGAGGTAGGAGAGAGGAGCTCAGGGGGAGAGAGGAGGAGAGGAGAGAGCAGAGGAGAGAGGGGAAAAGCTAGAGAGAGGGAGAGAGGAGAGAGCAGAGGAGAGAGGGGGAGAGGAGAGAGCAAATCAGAGGAGGCCATAGGGGGAGAGGGATCAGAGGCCATAAAGGCCAGCAGGGGGTGATGGAGGAGGGTTAGCAATAGGGGGAGGGGGTGGTGGACTAGCAACCCACTACACCTCGCTACAGCAAGTACACGAGGCTATTAGTCACCTGCTCTAAGATACACAACAGGAGTGAAATTAGCTCCATACAGAGCGGGATGAGTTCAAATAGGAGTGAGACATAGTACAAGGGTAGGCAGACAGGACAGGTCTAGAGATAGGGAGGTTGGAGACAGAGGTAGGATGGATGGAGGGGAGGTTGGATGTGGCAATGCTGGAGAGGCAGGTTGCATAGGTGAGGATAGATGCTCTCCAATAGGAGAGAGACATGCTGGTGGTGGAGGTGGTGACCCTATGGGCATAGATGGTTGTGGGAGGGGGTCGAGATGAGTTGAGGAGACTGTAGGTGGAGGTAGAGGAGCTGAGGGAGAGGGTTGTTTTTTATTAGGGGAGGTACTACACAGCAGTCCTAGCATCTCAAATTGAGCACTACAAGTGACCTACTCAGTCAGGTATAGTAGGTACACACAGGGATGTAGGGAGGAGGGGATAGTGGATGGAATGTTGGGGGGCAAGTACAGGTGGGTCCCAACACACAGGTCAAAGTCAGAGTGCAGGACCGAGCTAGAAATAAGGGAGGAGGGATGAGGCAAAGAGTTTTGGGATAGGGGGAGCATGGATGAGGCCACCACCAGCAACACCAAGGGCCATGGGAGAGACAAAGGAGGAGATGGATGATATAGAGACGATGGATTGACTATTGATGAGCTAGTCATTTTTGGGATACTAAGTATTTTGTATATATCAGCTATTTTGAGATACTTACATGTTTTAAATGGGCACAAGCCCGTGTGTATGATACAGACAATTTATATTGGGACATTGATGGACTATTATGCTTTCATTCTTTCATTGGACTATAATTCTTTCATTGATATAGACTTGATGATTTTGGTGAGAGATGTGTTATGGAATATTGATTTCATGTGTATTGTTGGTATACTTTGATATGCAAGATGTGTTGTTTGGATGATATTGCTGACAATTTGTGATGCAGGATGGGATATGTGTTGAGATTTATG
This sequence comes from Cupressus sempervirens, assembly GCA_028749045.1. Taxonomy (NCBI): domain Eukaryota; kingdom Viridiplantae; phylum Streptophyta; class Pinopsida; order Cupressales; family Cupressaceae; genus Cupressus; species Cupressus sempervirens. Next base: position 800,647,191 of record CM053783.1, on the reverse strand, counting down.
ATTGTGCTGACATTTTTTGATGCAGGATGTGATATGTCCTACAATTTGGATGTATGATGTGATATGTTTGTCATGTGATTTTGTTATGATGATGAGGATATGAGGCGATTGATCCAAGCTATGATTTTGCAGATGTGATGTGATGTATGTTGATGTGATTTTCTTTATAATATTTTAGATGCAATGCGAGATATTTATGATGTAATCCTAAATGATGTGATTATTTTTATGATACTTATGATGTGAGATGTTTTGATGTGATCTCTAGTGATAGGATTTACTTTTATGATATGTGATGTAATATTCTTTGATGTGATCCCTAATGATGTGGTTTTGGTGTATGGTAGTTCAGAGGTGATGTGAATTGCTTTGATGATAGGAGGTACTTTATGATATATGAGATGATATGCTATTATTATGATGATAAATATAAATTAAAAGAGAAGTGGTAAATGTAAAAATGACTCACCAATTGAATTCTAAATAACATATTTATGATATGGAAAAATAAATGCAATGGTATATATAAAATCTAATGAAATGATGAACTTACAACAAATGAAATCTAATGAAATGATGGACATGAAATGCTAGCAAAATGATGAACTTAACAATAAACAAAATCTAATTAAATGATGGATGTGAAATGCTAATAATGAATGAGAATCTAAGGATGAATTGAAAAATAACAATGATGTATCCTAATCTAGTGATGAACTGACAATGCAAAACAAAATGTGTTGCCAATGTGACTGATGAACTCATAATGCTTGTTTGAAAAAGTGACAAACTAGGGATGAGCTTTATGAAGTTAATTATACAAATGAATGATGAACTATGATGCCAAAATTTAAACAAACAAAAAAAAGAGGTCAGGAGATTTTAAGATATGCTAAAAAAAAGGCCATAAACTAAAAAGATAAATCTGCAACTTATGATAAGCACATGAGAGGAGCATAAAAGAGAAAATGCTATGATTTTATGGGGTATGATAATAGGATAAAAACTATGAAAATATAACATAGTAGAGTCTAGGAGATACAAAATAAATGATGAGAGTAGAAGAGGATAACTAATGCTAAACTTATGATAGGGAGTTTTATGATATATAAAAAGTGATCATAAGAGATGCTAACTCTAAGGAGAACGATGTTGGAAAATGATTGACCAACAAACTCGTAGTCAAGAGGATAGTGATGATTAGGGATAGGATAGTGATTTATGATAGGGATCACATCATGATGAGAATGAACAAGAGTTGATGGGCAATGATTTGAATCAAATGATTCTAAGGGTGGAAAAAGCAAGAGTTCAAGGGAGAGAGGTGATGAGAATGAGGAAGTTACCAGGGGTTCTAAAAATAAATGTGTGGTGTAGGGGAAGCTTGAGCATGGGGTACTTCATGAGGAAGTACCACTATGTAGTGTGAGCACATTATTTGATATAGGATTTTTAGGGATCTGCCAAGGTTACTAAGAATGTCAAGGCCTTTTTACCAAAATTCCATAGGACTAACTCAAATAGGCATGCAAGGATTGCCCCAACATCACACATGAGTCTCTAAGAGATTAGTCTAGGAATGATGCTAGGTGATCCATAAGAAAACAATATTACCCAAGTGCACCATGTTTTATCAAGAAATAAAAACATGTTTGAAATATGTAAGGATAATATCTAACTAACTCTCAAGTAGAAAAAAAAAAAGACTATGATCAAAACCATGCCCCTAAGTTGCCCCAGTCAAAACACACCATGATATGAAATGATCATGGTGATCTTGAGGAGGAAACAATGAAAGATACGTGGAAGCGATCAAACAAAATGTACAAAAAACAAAATATTTTACAAAGTGAAAAAGTAACCTTTTGCTAAAGAGATCAACTAATGAGCTAAAAATGGGCTAGGGACACAAGATGTTGCAACAAGCCCTAGATAGTATGTACAAGTATGACTATACAAGGACATGGGAACTCTAGACCAAAAGACATGGTAGTAGGTATGTACATGATGGGGGAAAGCTCAAGATGAGAAGATAGCATTGCTATGATACAAGGATTTTTGTATAGGTGGGGTTTATGTAAAGTACAATTTATGTAGAAGGGTCAAGATACTATTGTATTTACATGAGTAGGGTACATATGATACAAGGATCAGGGTAGGGGTATGAGACACAAAGTTCTATGGGTTGTATATGCTATATATGGTAAAGTATAATGATGAAAGCACTTGATAAGATACATGCAATAAAATACAATGGTAGAAGACATCAGGTATGATACATGGGACGCTATAATATAGGAGTAAGGTAGGATGTTGCAAAGTGCAAAGTGCTAGAGGATGATGCTATGAAGAATGGTAAAAGGAAAAACTATAAGTAACACCTTGGAAAGACGAGGAGATGAGTGATGTGATATGGAGTGGTTATATGGGGGTGGGGGGCACATGTCAATGATAGATAATGAAAAAGTTGTAGTACACCTGGCGCCTATTTGCTAGGTTTTCACCAGGGACCTATCCAAGGTGCTTGAATTGCCAAGTTTTCACCAATGGATGCTTAATTTTCTTTGCCTATTTTTGATCTACAAATTTTTCCCTTAGGTGTAGAATTTCTTGAGGTGAATAATGTTGGTAGGATCATTCAGGACTTCACCTTCAAGGATAGATAACTAATAGGCTCTTGAGCCAAAAGATGTTGTGACTATATAGGGACCAAGCCATGTGGGCTCGAACTTGTCTTTCTTTTCTCTGTCAGCTTGAACCTTCATATTCTCTTTAAGGACCATGTCACCTTCCTAAAAATTGCACAGATGGACTTTCCTGTTGAAATTGCACTGGAGGCAACTTTGATAGACCATGAGGTGGTCGTAGGCCTATTTCCTTTTTTCATCAAGTAGATCAAACTGAGTAAGTCAAGCCACTCTATACTCTTCATCAAATATTTGACCTCGTAGAGAGATGCAAAGAGATGGGAGTTCAACCTCAATAGGTAAGACTACATTAGCACCATAGACCAAGGAGTATGGAGTTGCACCAATGGTTGTACAGAATGAAGTGCAATATGCCCATAAGGCAGGATTGATTTGCAAATTCCAATCATGGCCAGAGTCATTGACAACTTTCTTGAGGATTCTAAGTAGGGTTTTGTTAATTGCCTCTACCTGACTGTTACCTTGTGGGAAATATGAGCTAGAAAAGAAATGATGTATGTGAAGGGAAGTACACAATTCCTCCATATTTAGGTTTTCAAAATTTCCCCATGGTCTATGAAAATGGTGGTCGGGATGCCAAAGTGACATATGATATGATATAGGATAAATTTGGACACCTGAACTCCCATGGTAGTAACAAGGGGAACTGCTTTGACTGACTTAGTGAAATAGTCAATGGCAGTGATCATCCACTTGTGCCCTTCTGAAGAAAGTGGTGTAATAAGGCCAATGAGATCAAACCCCTAGTAGGAAAAAGGCCATGGTGGTGCAATGGGTTGAAAGTCCTATGCTAGAGCTCAGATCAAATTAGCATGTTGCTGACAAGGTAAACATCATTTCACAAATTCACATGCATCATGTTCTAGAGTAGGCCAATAGTATCCAGCCAGAAGGATCTACTTTTCTAGTACTATCCCGCTCATGTGAGCACCACAAAGTCTAGCATCTACCTCTTTGAGAGCTATTGCAGCCTTATTTTGATCTAAACATTGAGAGAGAGTATCATGATAACCATGATGATAGAGGGTTTGGGAAATGATAGTGTAACAGGAAGCTATGCGAATAAGGTTTTGGCATTGGGTTCATGTGAGGTGAGGAGATATGATACCATTTAGTAGGTAAGCATGAATTTCATGGTACCATGGAGACTGGGGACCAACCAAGATACAAACCTTTATTGATTCATCATTTTCATATGCGGGTTTGTGTAGCTACTCAACCAAGAATTCATATTGCACAACTTCACGCGACATTTTCAAGAAGGGAACCAATAGTAGCCATGACATCAGTTGCCTTATTTTGGAGTCTAGGTACCTTTATGAATTGGATTTGAGTAAAATGCTCCTTTAATTGGTCAACCAGATCTTTGTAAGGTAGTAACTTGTCATCCTTGGTCTGATATTCATTCAACACTTGTTTGATGATAAGCTGAGAATCACCATAGACTTGAAGCCTTGTGATATTCCATTCAATGGTGATTTTGAGTTTTGCAACAAGGGCCTCATACTCTGCAATGTTATTGGTACACTAAAATTGTAGCTTGAAAGACTTAGGAATATAATCACCTTGAGGTGTAGCCAAGAGTATGCCCATGCCAGAGCCATGAGATGTATAGGAGCCATCAAAATATAGCTTCCAGAGTGATTGTTCTTATATCAAATAGAGGTGTTCGTCTCAAAATTCCATGATCAGTGGGTGATCTGCAACTAAGGGTGCATTAGCAAAGTGATCTACAATAGCCTGGCCTTTGATGGCCTTTCTATCAATATATTGAATGTCAAACTCACTGAGAAGCATAACCCATTTTTCTAGGTGTCTGATGCATACTGTGCGAGAGAGCATATATTTCAATGGATCAATCTTTGATATCAGTTGTACAGTATGACTCAACATGTAATGATGCAACTTCTGGGTGGAAAATATCATTGCCAAGCATGCCTTCTCCATTTGCATGTAATTGAGCTCATAGTCTACTAATGTTTGGCTGATGTAATAAATAGCTCTTTCCTTTCCTGCATCTTCAAGTTGTGTTAGAAGAGCACCTAATGTTGTGGGAGTAGCTATGATGTACAATATGAGCAGGCACCCTCCAACTAGACGAACCAAAATAGGTGGATTGGCCAAGTATTACTTGATGAGCTCAAAATTGCATTGGCAAGCTGGGTTCCATTTGAACTTCTGATCTTTCTTAAGTAGGTGAATGAAGGGTTGACACTTATTAGCAAGCCGAGAAATGAACCACCAAATTGATTGGAGTTTTCCTTGCAAAGAATGAAGGTTCCTGAGTGTCTAAGGAGGAGCCATATCCATAATGTTTCTGACCTTCTTAGGGTCAATCTCGATACCACTCTATGACACAATGAAGTCTAGGAGCCTGCCTAAAGTAACACCGAAGACACACTTCTTCAGATTCAGCATGAGATGATATTTTTCTAGTTGATTGAACACTTCCTCAAGGTGAGATAAGTGATCCAAAGCATTGAGAGACTTGACTATAATATCACCTATTTAATCCTCAAGTAGCTTATGGATTAGGTCATGGAAGATGACCATCGTCGCGCGTTGATAGGTTGCCCTGCCATTCTTAACACAAATGGCATCATGTTGTAGCAGAATGTGCCCCAAGGTATAGTGAATGTCATTTTATGTTGATCTTCTTCTACAATATGAATCTGATTATACCCAGAGAAACTATCCATTAGTGACAATAGTTCATGACGTGTAGTGAGATCCATAATCATGTCAATATTTGGTAATGGAAAGTCATCCTTCAAACAATATTTATTAATATCCCTAAAATTGGTGCAAATCTTGATATCACCAGAGGGCTTGGTAACAAGTACCATGTTAGAAATCCATTCAGAATAATCAATTGGTCAAATAATTTTGGCCTCTAGCAATTTTTCTAGCTCTGCTTTGACTAATAAAGCCACCTTGGGGTGCATTTTTTGAAGTTTTTGCTTGATAGGTTTGGCTGTCAAGTGGTAGAGAAGCTATAACGTATATGATTTGTGGTGTCTCTATCAAACTAATATTTATAGGCTGAGTTTCTTATATCAAAATTGAAGATATAGGAGGCTGATGCTCTTGTGGAGAGAGAATGAAATCTCCATCTTCAGGTGCCTCTGAGAGGTTTTCACCACTAGATATGTCCTTTATTTTTGTTTTATTTTTGGAGTCACCCAATGGTGCTCCAGAAGATTTTTCACCATGTAATTTTTTCCTTTAATCTTTTTGCTTTTTTGTTTCTTTTTGAATTTCATTTTTGCAACTAGAGATTTCCTCCTCCTCAAAGTAACCTGTGGGATCTAGCTTGTAGACATATGTTGATGGTGGTGGCGACCGTTTATGTGGCATTTCTATCCCCATGAGTTTAAGGAGTTCATGCTCAGTAGAGAACTCGTCAACATGAATGACACTTGGTTGGTCTCAATCTATGAGTTTGGGGTGAGCGAGGGGGAGATCTATGAGATTCAAGGATAGTTGATAAAGCATAAAGGCTCCAAAGATTATTTCATCAAGGAAAATATCATCATAAGCTTTCTTTTCAACTTCTTTAGGGATGTTTTTGACCTCAACGAGAGTGTTTTGGATGTTCGTAAAGGCGTGGCCTTCTGTTGTAGTACCCCCAATTGTGGCGAGTCCATAGCCCAAGCCTTTAGTTTTCTATCCTTGGTGTGCTTCTATAGGCTATCTCATACCTGATTCTTGATGGCCTAAACCTCCTCCTTGATAATCCCATTTCTCTGTGGCCAAGCAATGTGACTAGAGATATTTCTATTTAAAATGATCAAGAAATGCTTCACTTTGAGTAGATGGCTCTTTGTATAGCCATGTGTTAATGTCTAGTGCATTTTTTGCTCCATCAAGGATACCTTTGGTGGAAAATGTGATAGGGCCCAATTGGTGGAGTGGAGAGGTGGTTTTTGGTATAGGCCCTTGATGTGTCGAGCATCCTTGAGTATGTGGACCAAGTGGTAGAGCACCGATAGTAAAAGCATCTGTGAGACTATACTTGCCACAACCCTGGTAGTTGATCTTAACCATGGAAAGAGTGGAGGGTAAAATGGTGTCTGGATTGTGGTAGGTACTAGAGGAACTAGTCATGGTGGTGCTAATTTTGATCCTAGGATAGTGATTGGTGTATGAAGCTTCAACCATTTTTCAATAAGAAAAGGGTTTAGGATCTATGTGGATGGTTATCCCAATGCCATTATGCATAAATTTGATGCACTAATGATATGTGGATGGAATGACCTTCATGGCATAAATCCATGGGTGACCAAGGAGGATTTTATATGGAAGGTTAAGATAAACTACGTGATAGAGTGTTTCTTGAGTGGTTGGGCCAACTCTGATATGGAGCAAGATGGTTCCTTCAGTAGTGTGCTACAAATTGTTATATGCCTTTATGGTGATCACTTCTTTGATGATATTTTCTTCAGTATATCCTACTTGTTTGATGAACTTTAGAGTATGTAGGTTTAGAGCCAATCCATTATCTATCATGACACATTTTATTGCAAAGTCAAAAACCATGACAGCTATGCGAAGTGGGAAGATGTGATCGAGTTCAACTATTGGGATATCTATGGTTTTGAAGGATAAGGCTCATGAGGCCAAAATATGGCCAACCAAGTTGAGAAACTCAGTGGTTTTTATGTTGAAGGGGATGCATGACTCATGTAGAGTGTTTTCAAGGATCTCTTGATAAAGTGGGCTTGTCTGTAAGAGATCCAGGATAGAGATTTGGGCCGACGTGTTTCAAAGGTGTTCCAAGATGTTATACTATGGCCCTAATGAAGTTGATTCTGATGGAGATGCTCGAGATGGAGGTTGTCATGCTAATGGTGGTCTAATTTGTGTAGATATAGGTGGACCATCTATATTGAGTCACGTTTAGCAAGTAGTAATTGCACACTGGGTGTCTAGGCCCTTGATATTTATGACATTGACAGATGACTCAACTTGTGATATGCAACCAATTAAGCTACCATAGTCTAAGTATGCTAAGGTATAATTCTAAGACGTATCTCAATTCTCACCTTGTTTACTCAAAGCATTGTTAGGTTTGTTGACAGGAGGGTTTGTAGGAGCCTTTCCCAAGTTTGTTTTATGAGGAGGGGAAGCATTTTGATACATCATTAATCCTACATTAGGTGAGGGTTGTGCCCCCACTATGATCTCCTTTCGATCAATGAGGACCTATACATAATCTTTAAGCTACATGCATTTAAGGGTATTGTGTCCTTTGACATGATGGAATTTGTAATATTTTTTATCTTTGTACCAAGATGCTCTAGACTAATTGGGCTCCAAGGGTTACATTTGTGGATACCAAACAAGGTTATCTTTGGCCAATTTTTCAAAGATTGCATCAAGAGGTTCCCCCAATGGGGTGTATATGCATAGTTGCCTCTGAATATGAGGTTTACTACCTACCGACAATGTGATAGCATTAGTTTGATTATGATGCATGGGTACTTGTTGATGAGTTTACATAGGTGGCTGGTGATACATAGGGGTTTGTTGTTGATAAGGTTGTTGTTAACAAAACATGGTAGGAACATTGGTAGCCACCCCAATGATATGAACTTGTCAAGTGTCAATGGCACCATCAGTCACCATGTTTTTTTTTTTGTTCCACTATCGAGTTTTGTTACTGCTTAGACCTCAATCCTAGGTGTTTTCTTTGTACAATCTGATGATACCATACTTAATGAGGCCTTTCTCAAGGCCCATCCCTTTTTCTTCGATGTCCTTGTATGTTTGCAAAGAGTTCATAACCATATGATGAGCGAGGCTAGGGTGTGCATTGTTTATGAATATCTTGACAAGATGACACTCAGGGATGGTACAAGAAATCCTAGTTGTGAGGATCTGCCAACATTGCAAGGATTCCACAAGACTTTCTCCTCCTTTTTGTTTAGTGTGGACTAGGTCTACTATAGATAGTTCAGTTTCAATGAGATGGGTATACTGATCAACAAAGGCTTCAAAAAGTTTTGCAAAATTTTTTATAGTGCCCTGAGGGATATGACAAAACTATTCCAAGGCTAGTCCTACTAGGCTCTTGGGAAAGAACTACATGAGGAACACATCATTATAAGTTACCTCCTAACAATACATATAGAATTCTTTAACATGTGTGAATATTTCACTTCTCCCCCTAAATTTACCAAACTTTGGGATCTCAAAATGTTTAGGAAATGGTGTCATCGTAATAGTCCTATCAAAAGAGTATGGGCAATCATTCTCAAACTTGAAATTTTTGGTGTGTGTTCCATCTTTGAGGGCTTTGAGAGCATTCTTCATCTCTTCCCATTCAGAGTTTATAGGTGGGGGAGCAAGTGCCCCCGATCCAGGTACCACCAGTGTACGATACATGTCAGGATCTAAAGGTTGATGTGGAAAACCTTGATTTCCATATGGAATTTATGGAAAAATAGGATGTACAGTTGGTGGGATGGATGCTATGGGTTACTAGAATGTGGTTTGTGCATACTGCTGCATTTGTTGAGAAGTTGTTTGGTGTGGAAGGTAGCTATGAGGTTGTTGCCCTATGAGATAGTTTTATGTGGGCACTTGAGTATACTGCTGGCGTAAATATTGTGGCTGAAATGGTGGTAATGTGGGTAATGCATGCATCATGCTTTGGGTATGACTGATTATGAATAGGCGTAAGGTAATTTATCTATTTTAGAGTATTCATCAAAAGGAATTGCAAGGGCAAGTTGGTTTGGCTATTTCCTAAAGGTGGCATGGAGAAATAATTAGTGATGGGTGGGAGTGAATAACTATGTTAAGCAATGGATGATAATGCCTGAGGTATGGACATGATTGTAGTGCTATGGGGAAGACTAGTGACAGATGCATGTGTCGCAGTAGTATTCCAAGGTCCCAAAGGAAATGTGGCTAAAAAGATTTGGCTAGCTACAAAGGGATCAATAGTGATGTTAGGTGGGATGGAAGATGAAGTATTAGACCCTAGTGGTGGTATTTGAGTAGTAAATGAACTAGATGTGATGTGGGGTGGAAGCGAAAAGGTAGTGTTGTTGGATGCAAATGGAGGATTTGGTGGAGCAGAAAAATGAGTGGTGGAGGTAGATGCAGATGGTATACTTGAGGTTGGTTGATATGTAGTATGCAATAAGGGTTGAGTGAGAGGGGGATGGGTGTTTTGCAGAATGGGAACAAGTACTTGGGTCAAGGGTATATTTGGGTCTGTTGGTTCTACCTGAGGTGGTTGCCATCCAAACAAAGGGTGGGTAGAATCTATTATTTTGACAAGGGGTGGATGCCCAAACTCAAAGCCACCAACATTGTCCCTTAAGAAATTTTCCATGATGGTTTCCTTGTTTTGATCTATGATGGCATTTACAATGGTAGCCTGACTAGGTTGGTTCATGAATGCCTCAATATCTATGGAGGATCTTGGTTCTTCTAAAATTTGTGTTGGTGGATCTGATGACATCGTGGAAACTACAGGGTATGATTGAGCTCAAGATGTGTTACTACTATGACTAGGATCCATGTCCATTTTCTGTGTGTTCCTACCAAAATGTGTGGTGGGTGGCATGAAAGGGTGATTTTTCTAAAGATGGAAATGTAGCAAGGGATGATGCTAGATATGTATGATACTAGGGGAGTCTAAATGATATGGTGTTAAGTGCAAGAGACTTGTGGTTTTCTAAAATATGAATTTGGAAATGTGATGGTGATGTGAAATGTGTAACCCTAACCTTTTGCTCAAGGTGATGTGGGACACCACTAATAGCCTAGTGCTAGAAAAATTTTGTGTTTCGAGGATATTCAAGATGATGGGAGATGTGACACAAAATGTTTCTAAGTAAGTGAAGGAATAATGCTAATATTTTAACAATGTATGTGGAGGACTCTTCCTGAACAACCTAAGATGAGAGGAGATGGTCTAACTTTAAATGTTGGTATGGGATAGTGTGATTCCTAGATGAGATACCAAACCTATAACTGTGCAAGTGTGTGTGGAAAAATAAAGGACCTAATCAGAATAAGTAACAATAGAGTTGTTGATAAGGCTCATATTAACACCATGTTGAAGGGTTAGGTTTTGGATTTTGTAGTCCTATTCAATTTGTAATGCTACCTCTGCTCTATCTTTCTCAATTTAATCTAATTTGGAAATCCTCGAGTTGAGGGTGTGCTTCTTATGCTCTACTTCAATTTCCTTATAAGTTGGTATCTGAGGAAACTTAGCCTTCTTAAACTTAGGTTTGGGATGGTCTAACATGAGATATTTCCAAGGGATTTGATCACAACTATGGGGTTTTGGAGGTAGTGACTATGATAAGTATATCTTTTGGACCTTAAGTTGGAACATAACTTGATTGAGAAATAGTAGGCTATGGATTTCAAGATTAATTTGGCTAAGTATCTTCTAGGCAAGGACAATATGTGACATTTTCAGTCAAGTAGGTTGATAGCAAAAGGTATTTTGAAAAGAGAAACTTTTTGGATTTTTAGAGCGAAAGTTTTGTTTGGTAACTAGACTTTGTTGGATATGCATGTGGTTTTCTAGGCAACAAGTATATGTAAAGGTAAACCAAGATGAAAAGGCATTGTTGTGAGTGGGCTTGCTAACAATCATTTTCCATATGGGAAGGTGAGGTCTCTCAAAGATAAAATGTGATCTTTTCGGTCAAGTAGGGTAGGTGGAAAAGTATTTTAAAAAAAGAGCAAGACTTTGGATCAAAAAAGGGTTTTGCAACTAGGATCTGCTTAGTGATTTTTGGTGTATTTTGAAATAACAAGTATAACTTTTGAGACAAATGGATAGATTGGACCAATGAGACAAGCAGTTGTTGCAAATGGACTTGCTAACAACTTTTGTTTGAGATGACAAAGGTAAAACTTCTCTTTTTAGATATGAGGGTGAATGAGCAAACAATTTCTCAAAGGACAAAGCAACTTTGAGAAATACGAACAATTGATCTCTTTAGCAAAATGATTTTAATAATAACCACTGAATCGTGTATGTTCAAAAAATGCTTTACATAAGTCTTGTGCACAAGGAAGACAATTCAAACACACACATTATCCCTAAGGTCATATTTTATATTGCAATATGTATTCAACAACCCACAACTTGATGTCTCCTGATTCTAGTGCAATATTTCCCTCTAATCAAAGAGGTGAGTCAATACAAGAGTCGATCAACAAAGGATACACATCAAAGAATCTTCAAGGCATGACAAATAGAAGTTCCCCTTCTGTGGGAATAATGACCCTTGGAGATGAAACCCAAGTGGCCTTATGCCTCTACTAGGGGAGAACAATGGTGAGTAATCTTGAGGGATGTTGTTTTCCCTACACCGTGAATGAACATACCATGGATAAAAGCAAGATACTTTTCACTAAGAGGGTTGTAAATGGGTCTGTGGAGTCTCTTAAATGGTTATTATTAGTTGTGATCCACTTAAGAATCTATTCTAGACATCTTGAAATTGTGGGAAATTTTTCCCACCTTAGGCTACCCCTAGAAACATGCCACTCAAACTTAAGAGATAGAATGAGAAAGTTTATCTTTCACCTCATTTATGTACTAGCCTGACTTTTTACTAGCTTGAGCTTCTCACCAAAGGGGATGCACTTCCTAGAGGTGGATGAACTTGCTAGAAGCACTCCTAGGTTGTTGCAGATGATCTTGCTAACAACTTTCGATACATGTGTCATGTATTTTAAATGGTCTTACTTTACATGAAAAGAGAGAATTCCAAGATGTGCAAAAATTCACAATCTCAAAACATGCAAGACATGGGATTCATTACTATTTGGACACTTTAATGCTCTATTCTATGATTTTCAAAAACACATGTGTTTAACATACAAGATTCATTCCAACTTCACAACATCGTCAACAAAAGTAAATCGAGTCAACATAAGGGAAATCATGTGCCAAAGCTTCAAAGAAGAGGGAATAAGAGCATTTTAATCTTTAGGGCATTCAAAATTTGATGAAGTTTATTTTAAGCCACAAATTTGAAGTGTTTGCACATAATGTTCTTTAACACTTTAAAATGAAGTGTTCATCACAATGGTTAACTTTAATCTTTAATCATTCATTCCATAAAAAATGAAAAGCAAGATTTGTTCAATTTTAAGCCATTTAAAATACAATTATGATAATATAACCTACAAAAAACACGTCAGCATAAAAACCTGCATGGAAAACTATCAAAATTTTGAGCAAACCAAATAACAGTGCAAACCTATGGGTTTAGGAAGTGATCCTGTAGGTGCAAGAATGCGAGAAAGGTTCGCGGGAATGTGGAAAAGATTTGTGGGAACATGGGACAAAATTGGTAAAAATTGTGAAAATTTTAGGCTGTGGGTTCAAAAAAATACAGTGCAATCTCGTGAGCAAGTGATCTCGCAAGTTTACTTCTAAGCGTTCCTATAGAAAATTACTTCAGCGGGTTTGAGAGGTCAACGGTAGGAATCAGTTTGAAAGTTTGACTGGGTAATAGTTGCATTCTTGTAGGAAAATGGTAGCGATCCCGTAGGTTGTTCTAGTGTTCCTACAGAAGGAAATACTTACGAGAATGTAGAGCTATTTTTAGGACATGTGGCGGTTGTTGGTTGGGGATGAACTGCAGACTCGTAGTCATGGGTTTGCATTCCCGTCAGCTAATAGCTGCGTTCCTATGGTCACGGCACCACATTCTTGGGGTCATGGGATCAAAAAACAAGTTGTTTTGTAAGTGTTCAAAAATCCAAAATGATTAGTTTTCTAGGAGTGTAATTTCCAAAGGATGACCTATGTACCTGCAACAAAATCAGCAAACTTATCACAAAAAAACACAAGAAAACAAGGTTACTTTGGTTAGTTAACACAAAAAAACCTAAAAATTGATTAGATTAACCCAAATGTGGGGTCCCACCGGGCGTGCCAAAATTTATAACCTAGTTTAGTAGTACAAATTGAATACTAACTAATAAAGAAAGCATTAACACAACTAAGGCAGTTAACACTTAAGATAGGACTGATTGTTATCACCACAAAAGGAAGCAAACCAAGAATGGTAGCCTCCTAATGGTATAACATCATGAAGCAATAGATTTTTCCCTAATTTAAGATGTGTATGCTCAGAAGATATGCTCAAGATTTAGATGGATGGGTGGAGTCAATGAAGCAAGGTTTCAACAATGGATTCATGGAGTGATTCCAATATTATAATGGTATTTTGGTAGTTTATGAGCTCTTAAAATAGCATTATAACTTTGCATGGAAGGTGGATGATTTTGTGAAGGGAGAAGGTTCAATTTATAGGCCAAGGGTTGGAGGAAAGGATGGTCAAGATGTTAAGATGATGAGATGGTGAGGGAGGGTCAGGATGCACTCAAAAGAGAGCACAAAGATTGTGCTTGTTTAGCATTAATGGAGAGGTGACAAGTGTCACAAGGAGAAAGCATGTGAGAGGATAGGATAAGGGTTGGTCAAAGGCTTGATAAGGGTGGTTGAGTATGTAAGAGTCATGAATGAGATGTAAGAGAGAATGGGAGAGGTGTAAGAGTCATAAATGTTGGAGAGTGAGGGCAGAAGATATTTGTTGACTTTGGTTTGGGTTAGCAAGTCTTAACCCATGTTAGGATTAGCTTAGAAGGGGGGATAGGGGATAAGTGATTTAGCTTTGATGGGATGGGTTAGTTAGGAGGCTAAGTGAGGTTAGTATGGGTGAATGGGTTGGATTAGGGGTTAGGATAGGGTTTTAGGATTTTAGATATTTTATTAAATGATTAATTCAATAAAGTGGGAGTATGGAATTAAATTGAATAGATTTGATGATTTATCCAATTTAACAAAGGAATTGGGATTTAATTGATAAATTGATTTTGGGTGATCATTTGATTTTATCAATTGGACTATAGTTAATTTAATTAATTAATTAACTAGGGGATGATGATTAATTAATTAAATAGAAAATATTTAATCAATAATGTCCCAGGAGATGACTAAATATGATTACTTATTGATGTAATCATATTTAGGTGTCTACAATCACAAGTCTTGATTCAATTGGAATGAGGATATATCATGATGTTTTTCGAGTTTCAATTTTCGATCATTTCTACATGAAACATGTGGAGTTTTCATCTTGCATGATTTCATATGTTGAAATGGGATCTTGTTAAGAGAGATAAATGTTATTGGGTCATGTGTGGACCTAAATATAACTTTTCATTTATATTTTTTCATGTTTGTTATATTTTTGGTTTGCTCTTCCAAGGTGGACCTATATTGTAATTAATTGCCTGACTAGCCATCTTCTGGCTTAGCTAGCTATATAAGGAGCTTGTGTTGAAGTAGAAATCATGATGGGATGATGGGATAAGTGTAGGTCATTAGAGGACTATTGTGTAACATGCTTTGGATGATTCTATATCATCAGTAGAGGAGTAGCTAAGATAGAAAATTTGGAGAAGATCTAGTGGCTACAGTTCAGAAACAAGGAGGTTGCTTGGTAGCTTGTGGGCACAAGTTGAGATCTTGGAGGTTTCTAATAGATTTTTGTTATGTTATATATATGGGCTAGCTAGGAATTGATTTGGATCTTGAGGGATCTAAAAAAATATTCTAATTTTTTTGTATTTGGCCATAATCAGGAAGGCCTTACAGCCTTACATATTGACTGTAATCAATTATTTTATGAATAAAGAGTTCCAAATTGGTATCAAATCTTGTGTTATTGTTTATTTTCCACTGTGTGGTTATTTGATGGGGACTAGGACATCTCCTTTGGTGATTCTCCTACCTTTCACTTTATCGGGAAGAGATCATGAATCAATGCATAGATAGTACAATTATAAATTTTTAGTGCTTAGGGGAAGAAGTGGACACAAACATCTTTCTCCTAGGATTTTGCAAGTTGCACAGAGTGATTCATTCACAATTTGACTGCTTAAATGTTAAGAAGTAATTTCTTAGGTATTAACTTAGATAACATGCTTCAATAATTATCAAGACACTAATGAAATACCCAAAGGAAATTCAGATCTGAAGTTGTGAATAATGAAGAAGAGTAAAAAGAAGATCTAAATGTGTCATACAATGAAACCTCTTTAGATGGTGGAGGTTTGTCTTCCTCTCCACCAATGATGGTTAAAGGTCTAAGAAGAAGATTCTTTATGAAAGGTCAAGGCTAGACCTCAGTGGTTGTTCAACCTATATTACAAATTGATAATATCATAGAGGTGATTGGGGAAATCAAATGTAAACAAAAGAAATGGAAAATTCTAATATCAAATGTAAACAATAGTAAAACATCAACTCCAACATGTAAAAGAATGCAATGGGTCCTAAAGAAACAATCTTTCAAATTCCAAGTTAAAGAAAAGATTTGGACAAATAAACACAATTCAAGGAAGATGAAAGAACAATTGATATGGACACTCAAGTTTGATGGTTCAATATGCAAGTTATTAGTCAAAGTGGGTATTGGACTTATTAATCCAAAAGGTGGGTCTTTTTATGTTGCATATTGTTTACAGTTTAGGTGTACTAACAATGTTTCATAATATGAAACTTTGATTTACAAACTTCTCTTTGCATTAGAAAAGGATGTCAAAACTCTCATAGTTGAAGGAGACTCTCATTTGGTGATTAAGTTGGTTAAACTAGTCTACTCTTGCAATGACAAAAGATTACTTGTTTACCAAAAGATAGTTTGGGACTTGATGGAATTTTTTGAAGCCCTAAACATAAGGTTTATTCCAAGAAGATGAAATATGGTAGCCGATGCTCTTGCAATTTTAGCTAGTGCATTATAGCCCATTGAAAGGACAAAAGTAAAATAAAAATTGGTTGAACTAGTGGTTTCTCCATCTATTCCAGATAAGATTACTAACTTCTAGGTTTTTCAAGATGAACGACATATTCTTGAGTTCATTGTGTACAATGGTTTTTTCCAAGGACAAGAAATTGATGATACACCTGATGAGAAACCTAAAGAAGATCAACTAGAAGATGAAGATGGGATCATAAATTTGAAAACTAATGATATTCCTAAGGGGATGGTGGAGTTATAGTGTATCTTTGATCGAGATGAATTAGTATGTAGTATAAGAAACATTGAAGAAAAGGGAATTTAAGAATATGATTCATATAATATAGGCATGGAAGATTACCCTAAGTTGGTGAGAATCGGAAAGGCATGTAATCCCCAAGAACAAGAAGGTATGTTTTAGTTAATCAAAAAATACAAAGATTTCATTATATGGGGTTAAGAAGAACTTAAGACCTATGATCCTAACATCATCACTCATGATATTCCATTGAATCCTAATGCCAAACTTTTTCAGAAAAGATAGAGACTAGAAAACCCCATTATCGAGCCATTAATAATGAAAAAGGTCTAGGAGTTACTTGATGCTAAGATTATATTTCCAATCTGAAATTCTGTGTGGGTTGCTAACTTGGTACCAGTAAGGAAAAAGAGTGGAGAGATTCATCTTTGTGTAAACTTTCACAATTTAAACTAAGCACCCCAGAAAGATAATTACCCTTTACCTTCACTTGATGAAGTATTACAAATTGTAAATAGGTCTAAAATAATGTCATTTTTAGTCAAATACTTAAGATATAACTAAGTAATGGTAGATGAGGAAGACAAATTAAAGATTGCATTCATAACAAAATGGGGGCATTTGCTTAAAGAAGAATTCCCTTTGGATTAGTCAATGCAAAAGCTACATTTCAAAGATCAATGGATGAAACATTTAAGAGTTTGATAAAAAAATGTAAAGATATCTATATGGACAACCTAAATGTCTTTTCAAAATACTAGAGTACTCATATTGTTGATATGAAACAAATTTTCAACAGATGCTAGAAATACATTATATCTCTTAATCCTAAGAAATGTTTGTTTAGCGTTACCAAATGAAAGCTACTAGGTCACGTCATTCCTAAAGTTGGCATATCCATTGATCCAAAGAGGATAGAAGCAATTCCAAATTTTTGATCTCTCCATAGTTGTAAAGAGCTTAAATCTTTATTTGGGAAGATTAATTTTGTACGAAAGTTCATTAGTGGGTTTTTCGAGATACTTCATCCCCTCAATGACTTAGTAAAGAAGGGAGAACAAACTAAGTGGTTTCTTATGGTCAAGAAATATTTTGAAGATATCAAAGTAGCTATTTCCACTGCCCTAGTACTCATAAGTCCTAATTATGAGTTGCCTTTCAAAATCTATTCTTTTGCTCCAGAACACTCATTAGTAGGAATTCTCACACAAAATAAAGATAAAGAAGATGAAAGACCTATCACATGATTCATGAGTTATCCATTAAAGAATGTCAAATTGAATTATTCCAATTTTGACAAATAGTCATTCGCTTTGATAAAGGAAGTCAAGAAATTTTGCCATTATACACTCAAAAAAATGTATATATTAATGTATTAGATCCTATAGTCAAATAATTACTAATACAAAATGAATTAGATGAAAGAAAAAAAAATGGATGGCTATAGTAAAACAATTTGATTTTGAAATTCAACCAATGAAGCTAGTGAGAGGGCAAGGGGCTAACCAAGATGATAGTTGACAATGAAGAAAAATTCATAGTGTCTCAAGTAGACACTAATGAAGGAATAATCACAGATATTTGGTATCAAGATATTCTATATTACCTCTTGAAAAATCAATACCCTCAATGGACGAATGGTTTCCAACATAGAGGACTCAACATAGAGGGCAAGGGGCTAACCAAGATGATAATTGAGAACAAAGAAAAAATCATAGTGTCTCAAGTAGACACTAATGAAGGAATAATCATAGATATTTGGTATCAAGATATTCTATATTACCTCTTGCAAAATCAATACCCTCAATGGATGAATGGTTCCCAACATAGAGGACTCAAGATGAAATTTGAGTCCTACATGCTTCAAGAAAGGAAACTTTACAAGAAGAACTATGAGGGGATTTATTTGAAATGTCTAGGACATGGAGAAGCAAGAAAAGTACTAGAAACATATCATGAAAGTATGGTACTAGACATGGATCAGTAGAGGCTATGACCCATCTAATTTTGAGATTAGGTTACTTTTGGCCAACATTTTTGAAAGATATATTTGAACATATGCAATCCTACCACACTTGTCAAACAAGTGGCAACAAAGAAAGAACCCAGCTATGTGATCTCAACCAGTATTTGAGGTACGCTCATTTTCCAAGTGAGGGCTAGATTTTATTCGACATATAAACCCATTATCATCAATAGGACATATGTTTTTCCTCCTAGCTACATATTATTACACATGGTGGACTAAAGCTGAAACTTTCAAAATTTCTATAGTAAAGGTGGTCACTGACTTCTTAGAATAACACACTATAACTAGGTTCAGAATGACATTCTTCTTGGTGTGTGATAATGGGTCATCACTTGTGTCAATTTTTCTTACTCAATGGGCATTAGACAATTAATTTATAATCAAGTTCTCATCCAATTACTATCTCCAAGAGAATGGTGTGGCTGAGTCCACTAACAAGAATTTGATTATAGTGATAAAATGCTTCCTCATTGAGAATCCAAAATATTGGCATACCCAATTGAAACATGCATTATGTACAAAAAGGGTCAAGATAAACAATTCTTAGGGAACATCCTTGTATCTACTATTTTATGGAAAAAAAACTAGTATTCTCACTCAATCTCAAGATTCTTGTTTTGAAATTCATGAGAGGGTATATTGAGGATGCTAACAAGGTCCAATTTAGATTGATGAATCTCTTGGAATTGGATGAGAAGAGGACCACAACTTTAGAACACATGTCAAAACATTAGGTTGTCATAAAAATTTGGTTTGACAAGTGATCCACCATCAAATCTTTCAAAATCTCAAACCTTATTTTTATGTGGGACAAGGAAAAAGAAAAACTGGAAAGTCACACTAAGTTTTAATGCTAGTGGATTGTCCCTTACCAAATTGCAGACATTCTGGGAGAAAATACCTTTAAGCTAAGTTCTTTACAAGGGGAATTGGTTCCATTACTAGTTGATGGTTAGTTTCTGTTAGGATTAACCTCAGACAGAAATAATAGTTACATGCAAATATAACCAATATCAGAAAATAATAGATCACACATAAGAGAACACAAGATACTAGGATTTAATGTGGTTCACCCAATCCCTAGGCTACATCCACCAACAACAAGTCCAATATTATTATTATCCAATGATTACAACCTAATTACAATCTATAATCTATTACATCTCAATATTGCTACAAGAACCAATTTTCACATCACACATTATGAAAATCCCTAACCCTAAGCCATTTAATATACAAGCTTTTTGTCACTTACAAAATTAAGGCTAGAATAATACAAAAATAGTAACTAACACCTTTTACAATATAAGGTCATTTTTGGCTTCAAGGATGCTATCCCCAAAAATCCCCATGAGGGAATTGCCCCTCAACCCTACCCTATAGTCTGACAGGGAGTGCACCTGGGGAGCTGCCCCAAGACCCTATAGGGGTGTTGCTCCCAAATCCCTGTAGAAATAATATGGGGATAAAAAATGTGCCAAATAAACCTTCAAGTCTAATTTGGCTCCATATCACCACGATCTCCCCCTTGGAGATTGATTAGACTCTACAACAATAACCTCCCACTTGGAGACTGATCATAGCACTACTGAACTTGTAGCTCCCACTGGAATATATCAAACCACCCTGGACTCTATTGTTCTTTTATTTTGTTCTATCTAGAAGACCAATCGAAGCTGAAGAGGAGTTTAACTTCTCCCTTATTACTACCTTGGTAAATATATCTATTAGATTATCATCTGTATGTATCTTCTCCAACTTTAACTATCCATCATCCAAAACTAACTGAATAAAATGGTACTGCTACTGTATGTATTTTGTCTTTGAATGCAGAGCTGAATTCTTTGCAAGATGAATGGCACATTAGCTATTTGTGAACAAATAGTTATCCCTCTATGGATGTGTCAACTCTTCCATAAAGAACTAAGGCCATATCATCTCCTTGGCTACCTCTATAGCAGCAACATACTCTACCTCTGTAGTGGATAAAGCATTAACCTTTTATAACCTAGAAACCTAGCTCATGACTGCCACAACAACAGTAAATACATAACATGCAATACTCCACCTAGTATTAATATCCCCTACCAAATCTAAGTCAACATATCACTATAAATCAATAATAGAGCTCCTAAAATGTAAACACTTACTAGATGTTCCTCTCAAATATGTGAGAATCCATTTAATAGCATTCCAATGCTCAATTCTTAGATGACTCATATACCTGCTAACGATTCCCACTACATGTGCATTATCTGGCCTTGTACATACCATAGCATACATCAAGATTCCTACAGCTAAAGAATAAGGTACCTTGGACATTTTATCCTCCTCTTCTTGTGTCTTGGGATACATCTCCTTAGTCAATTTCAACTGATGAGGTAAAGGTGTAATGACAGCTTTAGCATTCTCCATAGAGAAATTTTAC
Organism: Cupressus sempervirens; assembly: GCA_028749045.1. Taxonomy (NCBI): domain Eukaryota; kingdom Viridiplantae; phylum Streptophyta; class Pinopsida; order Cupressales; family Cupressaceae; genus Cupressus; species Cupressus sempervirens. The sequence goes on along the minus strand of CM053783.1, from coordinate 800,625,965 downwards.
AACACCTTCACAATATAATCAGCTTGAGATAATGTTAATTTCTTGTTCTTCCTATCTCTACACATCTTCATACCAAGGATTTTTTTCTACCCCCAAATCCTTCATAGAAAATGAATGTGCTCATTATTCCTTTAACTGTTGGCAATATCTCCAATCAATTAGATTAAGTAAGTCATAGTTGTCATTTATGGCAACATATTCATTTTGAAAATTAACCACATTCAATTATAGAAGAAAATTGTCTAAGTATCAAACAATGTTATAGCAATAGGATAGTTTTGATGATAATAGAATATTCCCTTGGAATAATCTCTTGCACAGTTGACCAAAGACGTATGACATCATAAGGATGAAAAATATTGGTGTGCATATTCGTACAGTCAACCAAACTTGAGTTATGATGAAAATAGTTGTAGTGCTAATACAGTACAGAACAGAGCATATTAGTATAATATGTTTAACAATTTGATTTATTGTTTAAGTTATATTTTCTTTTTGAGCCAACTCTAATGATGTTATATGAGCTGACTAAAGAAGAATTCACTAAGATGTTCCATATGAGTAAAGTATTTTATTTACAAAGTTAAAAGGGAGTTGTGAGTTGAAAAAGTGAAAATGAATGATTTAGTGATGTGAATTCGATATGATCTTGTGAAATAAGAGTAACAAGTGAATGTGACACTTTGATATGTGATGTAAAGATCTAATGTAGATTGATATGTGTATAGTTGCTATTGTGTGAAGAATCATCAATCAGAAGATTTTTGAAGTACAAAAAACAAGTCAATATTGTATGTATACTTATTTCTTGAAGAACTTGTTGTATAATTGCATGTTAGGGTAATGGCCTCTTCTTGCAAACATTTGTATATGATCCACCAACTCCTAACAGGGTTGAGGCTTCTAACAAGGCCTAGTCTCCTAACAGGTACTCAAGACACTATACATGCTTCATATACTTCTAACAAGGTCAATATTCTTAACCAGATCCTTATATATAGTGAATCATCTAGTGGGTTCCATCCCCATCGGGGTTTTCCCTTGGCCAAGGATTTCCTAGTTAACAAAATATGGTGTTATGATCTCTCTTTGTGTATGGTTGTTTACATTGCTTAGCACTATTGGTTAATTTTATTATGCACATCATAAAGTGAATAATAATATTTAGTTGTGGGTTAAAAGATTGAAAATACTGATTCACCCCCTTCCTCCCTCTTAGTATTATCTATTTCTAACAATTGGTATCAGAGCTTCATTATTTAGAAAAGGCTTAACAACTTGAATAAGATCCCTATGGATATGGAACAACTAAAGAAAAATCTTAAAGAAGCACTTGAACAAATTGATCTTCTTATTGATGAAAGAGATGGTCTCAAAGACAGATACAAGGATGCAAAATCCTACACTGGTGAATTGAAGAACAAGATAGATGACCTAAAATAGAAAGGTCCTACTAATCAATCTAGTGATGATGGCATTGAAGAGCTAAAGAAAGAAAATGAGATCCTAAAACATGAGTTAAAGATAATTGAACTTAAGTTGAGTCTTAAGAAAAATGGAGGCAAGATTGATTCTGAACTAAAAGTAGAGAATGCATATTTGAGATCCCAGTTAAGCAAGGTAACATCAGAACTAGAATCTATTAAGATAGAACATGTAGAATTAGAAAAATACAACACTACTATGAAAGGTGAGTTGGTACAAATCAAGCAGCAACTTGAGAAATTGTATACTAGCAGTGATAAAATTACTTGGATTCTTTCTTGGTCAATCCACCAAGAAACCTATTGAAACAATAGAACATATTACTCTTGGAGTCAATAAGGACCTAAGTAAGACATATGATACATCTAAGGACAAAGTGAATGTTGCTCACTCAAAGAAGGACAAAGAATCTAATCAAGATATGTTTAGAAAGGAATCTTTTTCTTGGTGTGATGAACCCAAAGACACTAAATCCAATTGCAAAGGTAAGTCTTTCAAACCTATTTCAAAATTTTATTGTCATAATTGTCATGGATATGGTCATTATGTAGTAGATTGTAAGAAACCTAAATTTGATAGTGATAATGAAAATAGTAGGATGCATAAGAACACTAACCATGCAAGAACCAGGAGAAGATCTCATAGTAATGAAAGTGGAGAAAGAAGATAGATTCTTTGCTAAAAATGCAACAATCCTAGACACATTGCAGGGAATTGTAGAACACCTGATGAAAAGTTGAATGAACACAAAAAGGATGTACCTGTATGTCAGTTATGTAATAACTTTGGACACACAACAAGGTTTTGCAGAATGGATAGAAGAGATCTAAACAAGAATCAGAATTACAGAAGGAACAATAGAAGAAATGAAGTAAAAGAGTAGACAAATGAATTAAAGGAATCATTTGTGAAAGAAAAGGTACCAAAAAGTGCTTATATAGTTTTAGAAGATGTACCTAATAGGACATTGAAGTCACTTATTGTCAGTGACTCTTCTCTCTAGAATTAAGCATTTTTAGTTCAATAGAGTATTAGTTATTGATAACTAATGCTAGAGAAGGTATTAAGAGTTGCGCAGTTGATAGAAGGTAGTAGACATTGAGAAAAGTCTACAGTAAAGTGCACATTTCCTGATATGATCAGGATGAGAAGATGTGAAAGGATCAAACTCTCTATTACATAGAGACAGTATATTGAATTAATGGTAGATATGCATTTATTACATAGTATAGATTGTGAAAGATTTACAGGATATGAACTGACTTGCACACATCATTTTTTTGTGTGAAGTTTATGAGAAAGACTAAAATGAGATTTGAAGAATTAAAGAACCTTGCAAGCATGCAAAGTCACCAGAAGCCCTAGTGCACATAATTGAGGTATTTTTCTAAATTGTTGAGCATAATCCTTCAAGAATGGCATGGCAAGAAGTTTATAATGTAAGCAGCAGACCTAGGTATAGTTTTAAGAAGCACCCATTTGTTTCTTTGTTTGATGACCCCATTGGAGCATTTCCACAAATTCTAGAAATTGTTCATGTGGAAGATATTAGAGGTTACATTCATTACAAGATTAAAAGTATAGGTGACTTTGAGATTCACAAGGAATTGGAAAAGATGTGCAACAATGATTTTTCATTGAAATCCAAACATAAGTTTCTGGAACATCTTAACCTAGTTAAGCATATGTTCTATATGGACTTTGATAGTAGTGACTGGACAAGAATAATTCTTAGAAAAGTTCATGATGATCTTCTATTCCTAGGAGACTCTATCATTAGCATTGATAATGACCTAATTCGCAAGGTCACAGGATTAAGAAATCAGGGCAACAATCCAGTAAATATCAAGAATGTATGCATGCTTGTTGAGGAAAAATTCAATACATATTTTGACCAAAGCAATATGAAGGTCAAATCAATCCAAGATGATGGAGTAAGACTTATTTGCAAAATTTTGGGTTACAAGTATAACCATGGATCAAGAATTGATTCAATCCATGTAGGATTTCTACATGCAGCTTACCTAGCTAGAAGAGGTGAAGAAATAAAGATGTGTGATATTTTAAAAACTTAATTGTTGGACAATATCTCAAGAATCAAGAAGTCAAGAAGTGCAGTATTTAGATTTGAATCCCTTCTGACATGTATATTCTTCTATGCTACCAAGAAGTTTCTTGGTATTATAATTTGGAATGAGAATGAGTGCACAATGTAGCAGATCACCCAAGACTACATATCTAGACCTGAAGCAATCAAAGATAGTGAATTGGCCAGAATCATGAAGTCTTTTCAAATGGAAATGAAGAAGAGGTATAGAATGCCTCCATCACTTCTAGAAAAATACAAGGATGAAATATGTTTTATGGTTGAAATAGACTTTACATGGATGGAGGCAGTAGTTCCTTGAGTGAAATTCATTGAACCTATGGGTTATGAAATGAGTGACAACCTAATTAAAGGATATGTGTAGATAATCCTTCACTCTGAAGTTAATTCTAACTATCCCAGATGGGGAACATATACAAAGAAAATAAGGGAAGTGAAAACTAGTCAAGTCATGAAGGACTCCAAGAAGAAGGTAGAGAAAGTTATTGATTCCATCCTGAAGGAATCTGGAATGTCAAGGAAAGAGTTTGATGAGGTAAAGGGAATAGCCATGGAGATGAAAGCTAGTGGCCAAGCTAAGCTCCTAACCCCTACACCCATTACAGTGGCAGGGCCTATAAAAGAGGTCATAGTTGCCCAAACAAGTGAGCACACTTCTTATGTGCCCTATGCAATTGTTGCACAATAGCAACCACCAAGGAAACCAATAAAGATAAAGGAAACATCTGCAACAAGAAAGCCTACAAGGAGAACAAAGCAGACAATCAGTGTCCCAAGCAAAAGGAGTAAAACTCTATAGATTAGCTCATCTAAGTTTGAGGAAGAAACTAGTGAAAAACCAATTGAAGTAGCTGATCAAGAAGTCAAAAGATTAGTAGGACACAGAGCATGGAAGCCAAAAGTAGAAAACCTTAACATGCAAATTATTAATGATAACAATTTTGTACAATTGAATAAATAGTATGACTTGTATAACAACATAGATAGGAGACAGCTAGAAAATTTTGTAGTTAGAAATATGATTTTGAAAGATAAAATATTTGATACTATAAAGGGGCAAATACCCGAAGACTTGTACAGTAGACTACTGAATAGGGAAAATAGAGTTATAGAAGAGGACAAATGGATAAGAGTAAACATGATAAGAAAGTTATGTACTATAAATAATGAAGAAGACATAAAAGAAATTTTGAAAGGTATAGCACCAATACTAAGGCATAAGAGAATATCCTAATTATGGGAGGTAATTATGAGGAAATCAACAAAGAAACTCAAGAAGCCATAGTTTCTTTCATGTCTAATGGGCCTAAGGATAGTGCACAATCAATGGAGGTAAGCCAAATGCCTAGAGTAAGTGCACCAATGACTAAAGATAGTGTGTAGTTAGTAGAGGCAAGCTAGATGCCTAGAGGAAGTGCCCAGATGCCTAAAGTGAGTGTGTAGTCAGTAGAAGCCAAGGAGAGTTCATAGACAAAGGAGGATAGTCCAATAGCTTACAACCCTCCTCATAGTATTGAACATGTAGCTACACCAAGCTCTCCTCCTCACATCACTATTGATAGTGACTCTATGCAAGTAGATAACACGAAAGTGACTATTGACAATTCAAAGGACCCATTTAAGAATTATGGTGTCAGCATTGTTGGAAATATTGTAGTTTATAGTAGCTTTGACAATGAAGAGGATCAAAAGACTACTAAAGAGATTAAATAGAAGATGGAAACCAATACTAAATTAGGTACCTCAAGTGTGCCTTCAATAGTGGTAGTAGTAGTGGGAACTTCTACTCCTCCTTCTTAGATAGCAGCAACAATAGTAGCAGTTTCAGCTCAATCTAATGAAGAAGATGAGGCAAAGAATCTTATATCATCTCTGAGAAAACTTCTTGAAAAGAAGAAGTCAATAAAGTCACTCGATAAGACTTTGACCACAATTTTGGATAAAATGGAGTAGGTAGTGAGCCTTGCTAACACCCCAATAGACATCCAATAGCACACAACAATTTTTTGTAAGGCTTTTGATGATGAGTTCTCAACACTTATGAATGTGGCTACCATACAAGCACAGACTAAGCATGATGATAAACTCCTAAACATCATGTGCACTAATATGAGAAATTACATAGAAACCCTAAACATATGCATTAAGGCATTAAGGTAGTGTATAGAGGAAGGAAAATGAGCATATGCTAAGTGTAATTTAGCACACATTCATCTAAAAAAATATGATGACCAAGTCAAGGATAAAGTGACTAAGCTTCAGATAGTCATTGACAACTTTTTGAAGTTGAATCTGTAAATAGACACCATTGAGCCTACAGTGCAGTTACTTCATGATAATATAAGGGAAATACAAGAGGAGAAGGAGAAAATCCTAAAAAGGTTCACTCTTTTGAGAGCACATTTATTCCCTCAAATAACATTACTAGAAAACCAATTGAAAGAGTGCTTATCTGCAAAATCTTCATATGACAAGTTTCTAGCTATAGACTTGAACACAATAGAATTGGTAGCATATGCTCTATGTACACTTATCAGTGTATCTGATGCACTGAAGGATAACTGGAAGAAATAATTTGAGTAGTTAAAGACAAATTTTAGTGATTGTCTTTCCAAATTTTGACATGCAGCAACTAAATTTTGACTTTTTTGACACCTTTGTCATTGATGTCAAAGGGGGAGAATATATGGAACATTGCATTGTAAAAGAATTGTAATATGTATGTAAGGGGGAGCAATAAGCTTTAATAGGAAGTAATAAGAAATGTAATCTTTCATAAACATAAATACAAATGTCTTTAATATTTTATGTTATGATTATTTGTTTTGATTGGCATGACAACATGTTTGGAACTTAGCTAATTTTCTAAAATGTTTCCATCAATTCCAAAGGGGGAGATTGTTGGCAATATTTCCAATCAATCAGATTAAGTAATTCACAGTTTTCATTTATGGAAACATATTTTTTTTGTAGATTAACCTCATTCAGTTACAGAAGAAACTTGTCTAAGTATGAGATAGTGTTACAGCTGTAGGACAGTTTTGATGATAATAGAATATTCTCTTGTGCAGTTGACTAGAGATGCATGACATCATAAGGATGAAAAATACCAATGCACATGTCCTTAGTCAACCAAATTTGAGTTATGATGAAAATAGTAATGCAGTGCTAACACAATACAAAACAGAGCATATCAACAAAATATGTTTAATGATTTGATTTATTGTTTAAGTTATATTTTCTTGTTGAGCTGACTCTAATGATTTTGTATGAGCTGACTAAAGAAGAATTCACTATGATGTTCCATATAAGTAAAGTATTTTATTTTCAAAGTTAAAAGGGAGTTATGAGTTGAAAAAGTGAAAGTGAATGATTCAGTGATGCGAAGTGGATATGATCTTGTGAAATGAGAGTAACAAGTAAATATGACACTTTGATATGTGATGCAAAGATCTAATGTAGACTGATATGTACACAATTGCTATTGTGTGAAGAATCATCAATTAGAAGGTTTTTGAAGTACAAAAAACAAGTCAATATTGTATGTATACTTATTTCTTGAAGAAATTATTGTATAGTTACATGTTAGGGTAGTGGGCTTTTCTTGCACACTTTTGTATATGATCCACCAATTCCTAACAAGGTTGAGGCTTCTAACAAGGCCTAGTCTCCTAACAGGGACTCAAGACACTGTACATGCTTTATAGACTCCTAGTAGGGTCAATATCCTTAACCGGATCCTTATATAAAGTGAATCATCTAGTGGGTTCCATCCCCATCGGGGTTTTCCCTTGGCCAAATTTTCCCTAGTTAACAAAATATGGTGTTATGATCTCTCTTTGTGTACAGTTGTTCACATTTCTTAGCACTATTGGTTTATTTTATTATGCACATCATAAAGTGAATAATAATATTCAATTGTGTTAAAAGGTTGAAAATACTGATTCACCTCCCCTCTCGGTATTATCTATTTCTAACACTAATTCCTTAATGTGATCCTTGTTAGACCCAGCTACAAGCATATCATTAACATATAAACATAAAAATAATGTATTCATCATCCAACCTCTTAAAATAAACACAATGATTTTAATGACACCTACTATATCCATGCTCATGCATAAATATGTCAAATTTCAAATACCAATGGTGAGGTGCTTTCCTCAAGCCATATAAACTTTTCTTCAATCTACATAATAAGTTCTCCTTACCTTTGACCTCAAATCCCTATGCTTGTGCCCTATAAATCTCTTCATCCAAATCACCATGAAGGAAGGCTATTTTAACATCAAGCTACTCCAAATAGAAATCTTTTGTCGCCACAATACTTAAAATATTGCGAATAAAAATCATTTTTACAACAAGAGAGAATATCTCATCAAAATCAAAGCCTTTTTTAGTGCAAATCCTTTTACAACTAACCTAGCTTTAAATCATTTCTTACCTCCATCCTCCTCTTTTAACCTATAAACCCAATTATTTTGTAAATCCTTTTTACCTACAAGTAACTTGCATAAATCCCATGTCTTGTTTTTTAGTGAAAAGTCCATTTCTTCTTTTATTGCAGACTCCCACTAAATCTTTGTATCCACCTACATAGCTTAATCATAACATTTAGGTTCACCAACATCAATAAGTAGAATAGATTACAAAGAATGAGAAAATCTTTCTGGAGGTCTTCTTAGCCTTGTTGACAATCTAACATTCACTAAGGTGTGTGGTATTTTTCATTGCGGTTGTTGTAGATCATGAGGAATTACTAGAACATCAACTTTTGGAGTATCATCTAGTACTACATAATCATCTTCTTTCTTCTCATGTTGCTTCAACAAATCGTTGTACAACACTTTCCTATTGAATGTGACATCTTTGCTTCTTATAATTTTATGATTTTGAAAATCCCAAAGCCTATAACCAAATTCATTAATGTCATATCCAACCAATACACATTTCTTTGATTTAGTTTTTAGCTTGGTTCTATTTTCAAAATTAATATGAGCAAATGCTTTACAACCAAAAGTTTTGAGAAAAGAATATCTCACCTTCTTACTAGTCCATGCTTTCTCTAGAATACTATAGCCCAAAGGGGTAGAGGTACCTCTATTAATCAAATTTATAGTAGTATTGATAGCCTCTACACCAAATCTTTAAGGGCAACCCTGCATGCAACATCATGCTTCTTGCACACTCCATTATAGTCTTATTCATGTGTTCAGACACTCCATTTTCCTATGGAGTCCTTAGAATAGTTTTTTGTCTATGAATACCATTAGTGGAGAAATAATCTTCAAATTCATGACTACAATACTCACCACCATTATCAGATCTGAGACATTTTAATTTCTTTCCAATCTCATTTTCAACCAAGCATTTTCATTTCTTAAAAGTTTGAAATACATCAAATTTTTGTCTAAGTAGATAAACCCATACTTTTTTAGTTGCATCATCAATAAATCTAACATAATAATGAGAGCCACCAAGGGAAGATACCTGATCCCATCCCCATACATTTGTGTGCACAAGCTCTAATCGTTCACTTTTATTTTCCTTCCCAATCTTCAAAAAACTCACTCTCTTTTGTTTTCCATACACACAACTTTCACAAAAATCTATATCAACACATTTTAGACTTGGTAAAACTCACTTTGAATGAAGGAATTTCATACCTTTCTCACTCATGTGCCCAAGTCTATTGTGCCACAATTTTGTATCAGAATCTATAGTAGTTATTTATTCTTCCTGCTCAACTATAGCAATTGTTCCTAAACATTCATTTTTCTTTGAAATAATCAAAGTAGAAGGAACAATATGACCTTGTCCAAAGATATAAGGTGCCTACTTTCACACCTTCTGATACTAAAAGAGAACCTTTTGAAACCTTCCAATTTTTATCATTAAAAGTAACTACACAACCCTCACCACTATGTTGCCTTGCTGAAATTAAATTCCTGCTCAGCCTTGGAACATGTCTTACTTCATGTAGTAGCCAATGATTCACATTCTATGGCTTAAATTAACTTTTCCCTTTCCAACAATCTAACAAGGTTCATTATCTCCCAAATAAACAAGCCCAAAATATCCCCTTGGACATAATCAATAAAATAACCTCTATGAGGAGTAGCATGAAATGAAGCACCAGAATCTAAAACCCATGAATCATCAATACTTTCTAAAGAAAGAAGCAAAATGTCCTCTTTGGTTTTGTTACTTACCACATATGTCTCCTTGTTCCCTTCTAGCTTATCTCCTTCATTGTTCTTTTGGGTCCAACAATGTTTCTTCTTATGCCCTAGTTTATTATAGTACCAGCAATCTCTTGGTCCTCTTTATTGAGACTTCTTTCCCTTTGACTTTCCTCTTGATTTCTTATGATTTCCAAAATTATTTCCTCTCTCAGTCATTTTGCCTCTACTTTGTGCATTCAAAGCACTTCCTAATGTAGATCCACCTGAGATTTTTGTACGAGTTTCCTCGCTCAAAATAACACTAATCACATTATCATATTTTAGGATATTATATCCAGAAACAAAATTACTCATAGCTATTACCAGGTCATTCCAACTTTGAGGAAAAGAACACAAAATCAAGAGAGCCCTAATTTTTTCATCAAAATTAATACCCACAAAAGATAATTGACTAGTAATAGTATTAAACTCATTTAAATGATCTGCAATAGATCCATCTTCTGCCATCTTCATATTAAACAAATGATTCATGAGAAATGCTTTATTTGAAGTGGAGGGCTTTTCATATAATTTTGCTAGGGTTTCCATCAACTCTTCCATCATCTTTGCTTTTGTAATGTTAAATGTCACCGATTGTGTTAGGCATAACCAAATGCTTCCAAGTGTCTTTCTATCTAAAATCTCTCATTCCTCATTTTTCATAGTTCCCTAATTTTTAGTTTTTCCTTCCAATGGCTTCCATAAATCCTTCTGATAGAGATAGTCCTCCATTTTTATTTTTCATAACTAAAATTTCTACCCATTAAACTTGTCAACCTTCAAGTTGTCCTCATCTAGCATCACTCCCACTCAACCACAAGACCTTCCTACAAAGGATTGCAAAAAAAATGATGATGGTCTAGCTAAACAAAATGATGACTGTCTAGCTCTGATACCACTTGTTAGGATTAACGTTAGATAGAAATAATAGTTACATAAAAATATAACCAATATTAGAAAAAAAAATAGATCACACATAAGAGAACACAAGACACCAAGATTTAATGTGGTTCACCGAATCCTTGGGCTACATCCACCAAAAACAAATCCAATATTATTATTATCCAGTGATTGCAACCTAATTACAATTTGTAATCCCTTATAGCTCAATACCACTACAAGAACCAATTTTTGCATCACACATTATGAATATCCCTAAACCTGTGCCTTTTTATACAAGATTTTTTCCACTTACAAAATTAGGGCTAGAATAAAAGAAAAATAGTAGTCAACACCTTTTACAATATAAGTTCATTTTTTTTCTTTGGGGGTGCTACCCCTGAAAACCCTTGTGGGGCATTTCCCCTCAACCCCACCTTATACTTTGACAGGGACCACACTTGGGTAGACCCTATAGGGGTGTTGCCCCCAAACCCTCATAGAAATAATATGGGGAGAAAAAATGTGCCAAATAAACCTATGAGTTTGATTAGGCTCCACATCACAATGGTTTCTAAAAAATTATTTCAAAGCCTAACATAGAAAGTATTCCAAAAAAAAACCATGTGTGTTTACTTTCAATTATGTGCTTTCTTTTAAACTTGTGTCCTTTTTTTCTTATTAGTCTGGAGGTTGGGTGTAATCAAGATTCCTTCTTGATTCATAACTAAGACCACCCCATTTGGTTTTCAACTTTTAGGGAAGAGGTTTTCTTTATCAATGCATTTAGATTAAAAAAAAAATTCGTGTACCAATTGGAAAATAGGTGTTACTTGCAGTTGTATAGGACTATTTTTTTTAAGTCAAAATCTAAGATTGATCACTCTCAAAACTTTACAAATTTAAAGTATTGATTATCTAGGTTGTCTTCAAATCTAAGTTGGTAGCAGTGAGGGATAATTCAAAACTTACTAGTTCAGATAAAGGGTTTCTTCAAAACCCTGCTAAGATCACGATTTGGCATTCCCAAATTTCATTAAAAGAGGAACACAAGACTTATCAAACTAAGCATTGATTTGGAAAAGAACACCAAGGCCTTGGCCACACAATCTAAATGTGGTTGGGGTAGAAAATAATAAAAAAGAGAATCAAAAAGGTGTTACATTTAAAGATTCTAGACAACTGTAAAAGGTAATCAAATATAGGGATATGTGATTCTCAATGGCTATCCTATTTTATAAAATGAATGAAAACACTTCAAGAAAGAGTCAAGTGGAAACACATGAAATCTTCAAAGTAAGTTAAAGAAGATTACCAAAGACTCAAAGAAAAGGAATTGATAAATCGTCAAGAGCCCTCATAACAAATTCTCGCATCGTTGTCAGATATTGATGGATAAATAGGTTTGCAAGGGTTTTCAATGTCTATGTCATTGAAGCAAAAGATTATTTCTAAGTTGATAGATGACACCTTTAGACATCAAAGGAAATTGGAACACTAAGCACATATTAAGTTTGAATAGTTGAGATTCTAAAGTTCTAGCTTCTAAAGGATTTGAAAAGTTGTTTATAAAATTTGGAGTCCAGTTGTCACTTGACACATGTTAGAAGAATGCTTGTTGATGATGAAATGCCTTTGTCATTTCTTCTCTTTTGATGTGGGTATTTTTTGTGGTCTAATAATGCACACTCTATTTTGAGTCACAAAATGGGGACCCCCTAGTTTCAAAAAACCTCTATGAGGCACCTAGTTAGATGCCTCGGTCATCTAGGAACCCCCTCTATGTTTGAGTCAAACCCTGATGTCTAATTGGGAAGTGTCAAGTACAAAGAGAGGGTTGAAAAATAAAATTTTACACTTCTTAGTGTACAAAGTGCACATATACACACCCATGCACATACACATGTGCATGTATGTTGAGTGCACACATGTGCATGTATGTTGAGTGCACACATGTGCACTTACCTCTCTCTAAGGATGTGCTCATGCACACTTTCACATGTGCATACCCTCAATTATGTACACCTTTGAAGGCATTCACTCTTGAAGGCACACAATAGGTCAGGGCCTATATAACCCCCAACAAACCCCTCTTCTTCTCACTTAGTTTCTATCTCTCCTCCACAATGGCACCATCGCACCCTTGAGATATTTGCTACTCCTTTATTGTGCTACTTCGTACCTCTAGCTCTCCAAAACTTTCTAAGGTAAAACAACCATCTTTTGGAGGTGCACACATGCGCATGTGTGCACCCTCAAAAGTGTACATCTCCACACCTAAACATAACTTACCCCCTAAAATTAATGAACTCCAGTTGTGTATGTGAGTATGTGTACACATGCACACCTTGTACACATGTGCAATATGTGAAACTATACACATTGTGTCTAAAGTGTGATTCTAATGCACACCATGTGTAGGTGCACTAGGTATGCTAGGTGCATAGTACACATATTAGGCACTTAGAGGAGGGTTTTGTCAGGATTCATTAGTTTTTGCTCATTTTTATCACTTTAGATCCTAGTAAAGTGTAATTATGATATTCTAACATCAGAGTACTAATTTTTCTCCCCTTTAGTGTAGATACAATGGCATCATCATCATCCTTTATGGAAGAAAAGCTAGTGGCATTCAAATACCAATGACCCTTGAAGAAATCTTGATTCCAAGATAAACACATAGAGATTCGAGATACTGAATTGGGACATATTGACTATAATTTTTTCCTTAACCTATACAACAAAAAAGATAGATCAGTGATGGTGTCATCTCTAATCCAAAGTGGGTTAGTAAAAATCACTTCACACCCTACATCAGTTCAATCATTTGAGTTAATGATGAGATAGTCCCAATGTTATGTGCTAGAGGAGAAGGTCATGAGGAGTGTGACCGAAGAGATAGTCATCAATCTTAGGGCATGAAACATTGAGAAGGTTTTCCACCTCCCTAGGGAAAATCAATAACTCCAGATATCTTATGAAGGTGCAGACATATGGTAAAGAGAAAATGAAGTAGAGGCCGAGGAATTGGTACAATTAGATGCCTATCAATTAGGTCACTATCCTAATTGACAATCTGGATGAGCAACTAATCATGGTGAAGAATGATCCCTTCTTTTTCATGAATTCTTATATGGTTTACCAATTGGTAGCAAGGTCCATGGACTAGCCAAGTTTGTAAAAAAAGGGAAGCATGCAAGATGGAAATGTTTGGCCTTATGTATTATATCTAGAGCTTGTGAAAAAGTGTGGAGTACATGGTGGTAAATAATGTTTTCATATTCATCATCATTAGGTTCATCGAGGGGGATTATAAAAAAAGGATGTCAATAGAATTTATTGTGTCGATAACAAAATTTGAGGCTTACTACATCCAATTTAAGACCTTTACTTATCTCTAAGTGGCTAGTACTCTTTTGTGTCCTAACAAGCTCTCAAGATACCCATTAGATAGGCTCATACTATTGGTAATATGGCCAGTTAGATGTCTTGATGGTTGTCATTTATGGCAACATATACTCATCATTTTATTTATGCATTCAAAGACAGAAAATTGTCTAAGTACTAGATAGTTTCCAAAAGTATAGTCAACAAATGTTAATAGTATGGATGATGCATAGAGAGTTATCTTATGTATAGTTGAGGAAAGCTTTCTGACACCTTCATGGTAATGGGTACCAATGTGCATGTGTGTATGATTAGTATAGTGTAAGCTATAGTAAGTTTAACTATGTTGGTATTTAACAGTGTAGAACAAAGCATAGTAGAAAACAAAGTTGTACGATTTTAGGAATTATTTTGGTCTTAAAATAATTACTAAGTCATGTTAAGTTGACTATGTGGATATTATTTTATTTTATGTCTAAGTGTGTGGAGACATGGAAGTCGATTGAGAAACAATTTGTGAATGGGAAAGATATAAGTAAAGATCTAATGTTGCACAGAGAGTGGGAAAGTGACTTATGTAGTAAATGTACATGATGCATAGATATTGTGGAAGTTTCATGATTAGATATGGCATGAAAAATATTTTGAGAACCACTTGTGAGTCTTATGTGATGAAAGATTAGATGTTAAATAAGAGCAAGTGTGAGTTACAATACTAAGCCAGTATTTTATGTATATCTATCTGTCGAAGGAACTAAATTGTATAATTGCATGTTAGGGTAGAGGGATCTTCTTCCATACATTATAATTGATCTACCAACTCTTAATAGGGTTGAATAAAACTACTAATAGGTTTAAGGCTTCTAAAAAGGACTCAAGACACTATATGTACTTCATAGACTCCTAATAGGGTCAATATCCTTAATTGGATCCTATTGTTTAGCGAATCATTTAGTGGATATCATCCCCACCAGGGTTTTCCTTTGGCTATGGTTTCCCTAGTTAAAAAATAATGGTGTCATGAGTTCTCTATGTATATGGTTATATTTATTGTTTATCATTGTTGGTTTACTTTCATATGCAAGTGATAAAGTAATTAAAAATATTTAGTTGTGGGCAAGAGTTTGTAGAATACTGATTCACCGCCCACCCTTCCTTAGTATTTTTTATTTCTAACAATTGGTATTAGAGCATATTTATTTTGAAGAGACTTAACAACTTAAGTAAGATACCAAAGAATATAGAATAGTTGAAGAAGAATCTTGAAGAATCTCTTGAACAAATTGACCTTCTTATTGAAGAGAGAGATAACTTAAAATATAGATACAAAGATGCAAATGTTTACATTGGCAAACTGAAAGATGAAATTGATGATCTGAAATATAGAAAGGAACCTTTTACATAGATAATTGTTAATGATGATATAGAAAATCTAGAGAAAGAGAATGAGATCTTGAAACATGAGTTGAAAATTGTTGAACTAAAGTTGAGTCTTAAGATTGGTGGCAATAAGAGTGAACCTAGTCTAAAATATGAGAATGTGAACCTTGGATCCCAGTTGAGTCAAGTAGCATCTGAATTAGATTCTATTAAGATAGATAATGTAGAGTTGGAAACATCATCATGAAAGGAGAATTGGCACAAGCTAAACAATAGTTAGAGAAACATTACACAAGTTCTAAGCAAATTGATGAACAGATATTTCATCAAAGGCCTTCGTATGACAAGATAGGCCTTTGATATCTTCTTGGAGAGAAGTCAATAAAGAAAGATGAGATTAGGATAGAACCATATTTTATAACAAAAATCCCTAAAGAAAAGTTCAAGTGGTCTGATGAAGTTTAGAAACCTAAATTGACAAAGAAATTTGATGAACTTAGAACAATAGAGCAAGTTGAAGAACATAAGGAAGATGATTCATCCAAAGAAGTAAGATATGAATTCAGAGGTAGATGTTATATGTAATGAAGTTGGACATATGAGGAGAGATTGTACAGGTAATTCTTTTAAACCTATTACTAATTTATATTGTTATAATTGTCATGGTTATGGACATAAGGCAGTAGAATGTAAGAAACCTAAGTTTGTTGATGATAATATGAATAGTAGAATGTTCAGAGATCTTAACCCTACAGGTAATGGAAGAAGTAGATCAGAAAGAAGATCTAATGATGGAGAGAAACCTAATGGTGTGATAAATTAGTTTGTTTGTTACAAATGTAACAATCTTGGACATATTGCAAGGAATTACAGAGCACCTGAAAGCTAGAATGAGAAAAATCAGAGGAGAAATTTACTGATATGTTACTTATGCAATAACTTTGGATACACAACAAGATTCTATAGAATGGTCAAAGGGAACTATAATAGTAACCCTAGTCATACAAGGAAGAATAGTAGGAATGATAGAAGGAATGAAAATGGAGGCAACAACAGTCAGAAATAAGCAATCAAGGAACATGTTGAGGAATTCAAAGAATCATTTGTGAAGGCTTGTAATTTAGAGAGTTCACATACAGTATTGGAAGATAAATTCTTTGATGCATATAATGGAAAGTTGAATTCATAGATTGTTTGTAGCTCAGCCTATCTAAATTAAGATATTGCAAAAGTAGTAGAGCATTAGTGGTCAAAACTGATGTTAAAGAGTGAGTTAGAGATTGTGTAAATAACAGAAAGTAGAAGACATAGAGAGAAAGCTATGGTTCAGTGTACAAGTTTTGATGTGATCACAATAAGCAGGAATTTTAAGATCAAGGTTACTAGTAAACAAAGATAGTATTCTAAGTTTGTGGTGGATATGCATTTATTGTGTAGTACAATTTAAAATGATTTAAGGATTGTGAACAAGATTTGAATATGTACCATTTATTCATGCAAAGTGTCTTGAGTGAATTGAAGAGTGGTTTGACAGAAATTGAAGTGTGAATCAATTTTGTGAAGATGAAATTTGTAGAAGCCCTAAAATCATGAATTTGAGGTATTTTATGGAGTATTGAATCTAGTTTATTAAAGTATTTATAGTTATAAAGGAATGGCTAGTCAAAGGGTGCATGATGTTAATGACAAACCAATGTATGAGTTCAAGAAACACCCATTTGTTTCTTTATTGGATGATCCTATAGGTGCATTTTTGCAAGTTCCAAAAAATGTGTTACATGTAGAAGATATAAGGAGTTATATACATTGCAAAATTGAGAGTATTGGTGATGAGGAGATTCACAAGGACCTAGGATTCATGTGTAATATTACTTATCCTTGAAGACTGAGTATGCACACCTTGAATATTTGAATTTGATGGTGAAGTATACGTTCTACATAGAATTTTACAATCAGTGGTGAACCCGAATTATATTAAGCATAGTACATGATGATATGTTCTGGTTAGGTGATGCGCAGATTGTCATTGAAAATGACCTAATCCACAAGGTCATAGGATTTAGTAATGAAGGTTGTAATCCTATTAATTATAAAAGCATCAAGAAAATAGTGGAAATAAACGTAAAAACCAAGTTTGAGAGAAGGAATATGAGGGTTGACCATATTTAGGATAAAGGAGTCAAATTGTTGACCAAAATCTTAGGGTAAAAGTTGAACCATGGATCAAGGTTAAATGTTGTACCAGCTAGATTCCTTCATATAGAATATGTGATGGTCATTGAAAGGAGAAAAGTAAATCTGTGTGACATTGTCAGACTGTAGTTATTGGACAATATTGCAAAGATAAAGAAAACAAAGAGCATAGTATTTAAATTTGAGTCCCTATTGACTCATTTGTTCTTTTATGCTACAAAGAAGTTTGATGGAGTAATTAATTTGGATAATAGTGAGTGCATAATGAAGATTGCAACTCAAAGCTATAGATCTAAACCTAAGAATGTCAAAGACATCGATATTGACAGGATGATGAAGAATTTTCAGTCAAAGATGAATTTGAGGTATAGGATACCTCCCTCTATGGTAGAGAAGTATAAGGATAATTTATGCTTCATGGTGGAAACTAACAACACTTGCATGAAAGCAATGATACCTAGAGTGAAATTCATTGAGCCTATGGGTTATGAGATGAGCATAGAACTAATTGAAGGTATGTGCAAATCATACTTGAGTCTGAGTAGGACATAGAATGTCCTAGATGGGGAAAATATGATGAAATATTAAGGATTTTAGAGTCTAAGCTCCACAACAAGGAGAGAAAGAGATAGATTCCATCCTCAAGGAATCTGGCATGTCATGGCAAGAATACAATGAGCTAAAGTGAATTATTGGAGATGAAGGCCAGTGGGCAATCTAAATTGTTAGCAGCAACACTTGTTGCAGTAGCAGGACCTTTAGAAAGAGTAATGGTGGCACAACCATGTTCATAAGCTCCCATTGCACCATATGTAGAAGTTGTATAAGTGTAACCTGCAAGAGCAAGCTATGAGAAAGCAAGAAGGAAGTTAGAGGTGGAAGCACCTACTACATAGAGGAAGTCAAGAAGAATGGTGAAGGTTAATCAAGAACCTGCAACTCAAGCAAAGAAGAGAGTAAAATAGATCAGCAGTGAGCCTAGCAAAAGAAGAAAAACTATGAAAGCGAGTAGTTTTGAAAGCTTAGGTGATAATGATGAAGATAAACCTATTGAGAAAGATGTGTAGAAAGCTAAGATAGACACAAGAAAGAAGACATGAAAACCAAAGGTAGAGAATCTAAACATGAAGGTTATAAATTATGACAATTTTGTTCAGCTAAATAAATTTTATAGCATGTATAGCAGTATGGATAGGAGGCAATTAGAGAATGCTATAATAAGAAATATGATTCTGAGGAATAAGAGATTTAATAGCATTCAAAATAATGTTCTTGAAGACCTATACAATAGGTTGATCAATAGGAAGAGAAGAGTGGTAAAAGAAGATTTAAATATGAGCATCACATCTACAAATAAGTTATATGATATTGGATCATAAGAGGAATTTGAGAAAAATTGGAAGGGTATTGAGCCCTTGTTGAGGAACAAAGAAGAGAAATTCTTATGATGGGAGGCAATTATGAGGGGGTAAGGCAAGAAAAGGAGGAGGTTTTAGTGAAATATATGTCCTCAGTACCTAAGGAGAGTGCGCAAGAAAAAGTTGATAGTCTAGTATATGTACAAGTAGATACACCTTCCACTGTGTTGGTGTTTAACACTATTTAACACTACTGAACAAAAAATGTTCAATACCAAGGTGATCATACTCACATAAACTAAGGATTAGCCACTTCCTATCAATAATTACATGTGTAGACCACTTGGATCCAACTTCAACAAAACCAAAGGTGGTTTTCTGATCTTTAGGCTCTACAGGACCAAGGTGGGTATACCTAAGGGATGATTCAAATTAAATTAGCTTCATTCTGATTCTCATCTTCAATCCTTGAACACATACAAAATTTATCTATTATTTGACATCCTCAAATTCATATACATCCCTCATAAGTAGATTTGGTCATAATTCTTCTTAGGTTTACAAATATTTCTGGAAATAGCAAGTACCTAAGACTCAAAAATTAGATATAAAATGAGTGATGACCAACATTTATAACCTTGAAAAAAATGGAATGAAAATGATTTTGAATTTATAATGGATTTGATATTTAGTAGAAAAATTTACTCTTACTCACTTCTGACTTATGTGACCAGTGCCTTATCCATTGGGCAAAAGATTAACTATTGGTGGGAGATCTAATTCAAATAACTTGTAAATGAATCTATCAATTGTAATCACCCATTTCCATTCTTATGAACTATCCAGTTCATAAAATCATAAACTCTACTGATCTACTGAGGCATTTGCATAAGCCCTTGAATTAAAAGCAACAATAGAACCAGTATACAACACATCCAAACTACATTCAATCAATTAAAGCTTATTTAAATGACTTCAAAGTAAACAAACTCATAAAATGGAGATAGAAATTGGTGACACAAACCTAATGTAAGTACCCCTTTGTATTATCCTTTTAGATGACTAATACAATGACCAATAGAAACTCATTGAAAAGCCCAGAATATCTTGCTAATTCTATCATTTCTATATATCATGAGAGAGTACACAATTGAAAGAAAACTTAAAACAACTACATACAACTGGACCAACTATACATTTCTTTGAAAGAAAAAAAATTTTACAAGCCATTCAGGCTCATCAAAATGCCTTGAAAATTCATTTTTATAAGCATGAGTTGCAAAAATAAAAGGGCAATTATGACTAATAGGTGTCCTCTTACAACGAGGGAAACAAAAAAACTTCTCAAAATATTCTGGGTCCTTAACAGAAATAGAAAAAGGTAGAAATAGTTGCATATGACAACTCGAACATCAAATCTTTAATTTTGTCTTCTTCTTCAACTATCCCCTATTGGTAAAGCCTTTATCTCTGTGATTTCCTCCCATACAATAACTTCTCTCTTTGTTAGCCACTCGCATGCTTTGGTTGTTGTCAACTCGCCAACAGACTTTTGCCACCTGGCATCTGTAATGGTTTTCCCTTCTGTTATGAATTATTCATTTCATTTTCAATTTTAAATAAAGTATCTATGAGTTCATTAAAAAAAAACTCATCAGTTTCACCTTCAAAAATGGATATCACCTATGGTAAACTTACAATATGGTCAAAAGAACTAGACCACTCATTCCAATCTTTCACTTGGCCATCAAGATTAAGGATTGAAAGAATTAATGAATAAAACCCATTGATCAACACTTTCAACTTATTCTAAATAACTATTAATTTCCCTATGAAGAATTGCAGAAAATCCTTTACTTTGTTCATGCCCTCTTTCACAACAATGACCTTATCACAAAGGTCTAGCTTCTTAGCTAACAGAGGTATTAATCTATCAAAAAATTCCATGTAAGGTCCCCATTGCTAGAAAATAAGGTCAAGCCAACCTATAGCTTCCTTACATATTTTTTCAATAGCTTGTAAGTTGGTGAATGCATTATGTGCATCTTGAGAGATTCTCTTCAAGATTCTTATTTTGTGATTTAGCATATTCAACATTACACCCTTTTTTGTTGCACTATAAGATTGGGGAACCTCTACTTCCACACTTACCACAGGCACTAGCACTGTCACCCCTATGGGTATATCTTCTATTTGGGCTTCTGCTTCCACAGTGTGCCTCACCTCCTCCATATTTCCTTGTGCATGCTCTACCTCTGCTGTAGTCTTGAATTGGTCTTTTAGGGATGCTACTTCCTCTTCTAGGCTCTAAATCTTTCCCTCCAACTCTTCTATTTTTTGCTACTACACATAGCTAGTTTTTAGCTCTTCCTCATACAACTTTCTAACATATAGACACTCATTATATGCAACTGCAAGCCTATCCTCAATTTGATCCACCTTTGCCTCATTCACGAGTGCAAAGTGTTTAACCAGGCTAGAGATTTCTTTGTCAATGGTGTTATCTAGTGTCTAAACAATCATGTTGCCTTGAGCAGTCTCCTCTATATCCATCATTTTAGGTTTCTTGGTATCAAGGGCAACACTCCATACTGTTAAGGTCTTTGTGTCTATAATGAATCCTGACCCTCTCTTCAGGCCTTCACTATTGTTGGCTTCATAGCTAATTGCCTTTTCTTGCCTTCTTATGTGGTCAAGAACAAAGGCTCTTTCTATACCCCATCCTAGCACTAAATCATGCCACTTCTATGAACCAACTCCCTAGCTTTTGCAAGGGTCATTGTCTCACTATCTGGATCATATTCCAGTAGTTTATCCACCAATTCCTTATTCTTCTCAGGATCCTCTCCTGGCATGAGGCTCAATGTGAGTTTGTTTTGTTTAATTTTATATGAAAAGCTTTAAAATTAAGATGATTTAATAAAATCATCATCCTCCATGAATTTCTCAGATTGGATGAGTCTATCATCCAATCTAGAGGCTACAATTTGCAAATCATTTGAGGCTCTTCCTACCTTTATAGCCCTTTCCTACAAGTGTTTTTATCTGATATTAGCAAAATATTGATCATTGCCCGATATAACTTGAAGCATCTGCTCACCACCTTCTCTGGGATATGCATGGTTTTCTGTCTTTTATTTCCTTTTTCCACCCAGGAAAAAGATGATGGTTGCTTCTTCTCTTCAACATTAATTTCTAATTGTACATCAGGCTCAAGGAATTCTCTGTTCACTGTTGCCTCCTCTCCCTCTAGCTCATTTGGCATTTGGACCATGATATGATCAAAATTTTCAACCATTTTTCTCAAATTGCAAGGCTAAGGGATATCAGTGTAAAAACCCTTGAAATCTAGGTTAGTCATCTTCAAGGCACCCTCCACTTTTTTGATTTGACAATACTTTCCTAGCAACTCATTAACCTCCCCTATTGCTACTATATTAGAAATTAAATCTTCTACAAGGATTGGTTTGCTGGGAGGTAGAATGTAAACCCTAATGGCTTTGACCTCATTGGTTATATAGTTTTCTAGGTCATACATTCTATATGGTCTAGTAGTAAACTTATACTGGCCTAGGTACTCACTTAGTTCCTCAAAGGCATTCTTCCCAATTACAAAATTTTTTACCTTAAAACTTCTACAGACAAATGTGCACTTGTGCAGGGAAGGAGGAATCATTTCTTTGTTCATCAATAAAAAAACTCCAAAAGAATTCAACAATAGCTAATCTAGGAGGAAGATATTTAGGCAATAAATGGGGTGGCTATGGGCATGCATAGACTCTCATCAATGTGCACTCCTTAAACAAAAATATATCACCCCAACTGTGGTCTAATTTCATTTTATCATCTAAAAAGTAAGGTCTAAGTAATGTTTTCAGAACATTGGGGGCCCTAAAGAAGGTATGATCTACCATTCTCATGATAATAGAACTAAAAAAATTTAAAAATACATTTGCATTTGAATAATGAAAATTCTTATCCCAAATACGAGTCTATAATTGCATAGGCAACTCACCAAATTTGTCAAAAGTTTGATCAATGAAATCTTGACTGATGTAGCCAACGTTCTTGTACAAGATTAGGTGGATGAGCAATGAATAATGGTGGAATTTGAAGTCCTTCATCTCTCCCTTCTTGGCATTCACAATTTGATGGTGCATGCTATCCATGATGAATCTCACATAATCATATTCTCTATTATGGAATGGGTCGTGTATGTCACATGCTATCAGAAATAATGAACCATATACACAGTCTTCTACTCCATCACTTCCTAGAACCTTGTGTAATCCATATACTGTATTCTTGAAGTAGTTCTTGAATCTACTCAGAGGTAAGTGATCATCTACTTTCTTTGGTATCTGCCCTGCCTTTTGACATTGTAGGGGATGTGGGGCAGCATCACATTATTTAGATAATGACTCTTATTACTCCCAAATTTCCCTTGTAAATCATCAATATCAATGGGAACATCCATCTGCCCTTCCAAACCAAAAGCATCTATGAAAGAAGTCTTGTCAAGTGTGCAGAAAATACTCCCATTATGCCTATGGAATGACCTTGTGACTATGTTGTAAGAATTTATCAAAGCCTTCAATAGGTCCACGTCAACAAATACCTCCAAGAATATCAATTTTATCATGTTCTTGTTCCATGGATTGCATATTGGTATGTTCTCAGTCTTGTTTTGGTAAAAATACATAAAAAAATTAAAACCATCAACCTTAGGGAATTTTGCATCCCTGAACAGAAAGTAAGGGTCTTTGAAAACATGGTCATTCACTGAAATTGCGTTGGAAGACCCTGGAGAATTTTTAACCAGTCCTCTGCATGTTTGTTTGGTTTTTGGACCCTTGATGTCTTCTCTATTTTTACTAAACCCTTCTTCTTCTTTCCTTCAGTTGTAATGTCTACGACATCATCACCTTCATCTTCAACTTCCATTTCTTCTACAAGGACCTCTTCAACCTCCACATCAACCATTTTTTTGCAAGTTTACATCTCAAATTCCTACAACAATAACATAGAAATTCACAAAGCCATGGATGTGTGGAGAATTTTTTGAATAGAAAACAAAAAATCTTAGAAATGGCACTCTAAACATTCAATCAAATATTTATAGTTTAATCATGAAATCTACTAGCTTTCATAAATTATGCATGCATGAGTTTTAATACCAGCTTTGTAGGATGTCAGTAAAGAATATTAGCCATGTAATTTGATCCTAGAGTACTTTTTGTGTTTTATTTTACTTGGCCATGGTGAATTTGTCCTTTTTTCTTAAGTGGCATGACACCTCAGCCAACCCTTTTCAAATCTGGTCTTCTTCTTATATGCTCAGTCCAAACCCTTTGATCCTCATAACTTCGGAGATGTAGATACCCAAACCCTTATGCTTGTTTGATAATGCTTCATAAAACTTCAAGTGTAGAAGTGTTAGCTCTTTTAAAACATGGATTTTCAATCCCTTTTACACTTTTAAGCTCTTTGAAATTTGCTTCATGCCCTTACATACATTGGCGTACTACCGGGAGCCCTAAATATTTTCTTTACGCAATTACGGTGAAAACATAGCATCACAACCCTCCAAATCTTTCTTTATGTCATTACACTCATGTACCACTAGATCTCTTTGAAAAAATAGTTTCGATCATATGCTGCAAGCATCTCCTATAGCCTCAGGAAGCCTTTACAATCTACCTCTCACTCTTACATTTCATCCCCTTCGTAGTAGTGTAAAGCATTCATTTCATTTCCCATTTGACCTTTTACACTCATACGCTTAAACTAGTCTTGTATCCACAGAGAAGGAGATGAAACAAATCTTCATTCACATAGTATACTTAAAAATGTAAGAGCATAAGGAAAAATTTTCTTTTCAACAAATCAATGACCAAGATTATATCTCAGAAAAACATCACTATTGATTTAAGCACATGCAAAATGAAAGGCTTAAGTTATTTTCCATGCAGACTGGGCCCATCTGACATCTATGAAATGTCATCATTTGATTCATTCTTCTTAGGGCCCAAATGGAACTTCATTAGGTCCCACACAATCTGTCTCTTTGTATGACATCACTTTATGGTTGCTCACAAGCCAGAATAGTGAAGCCTCATAGAAGAAATCAAAACTTGTTTTGCTCTTACGAGTTTCCCTTACACACAAAATCTTAAAACCCATTTTATATCTCTGTGATACACCCTTTACGCCATGATGAGCCTTTACACTCTTACGTCATTCAACAAAATGTGAGAGCATAAATCAAACCACTACACCTTTTTGCCCATCCACTCAAAACATTACTTGAATCCCCATATATCAATAAACATGATTACTTTAAACTTTATTATGCTCATATGCTTAAAAGCCAAACATATAGCTGGGAATACCCAAATGAATTGCTTTTGCTCATCTGCTCAACTTGGTATAGTAGAACCATAAGTCATAACTCATAATACATGAAAACCTTTTACGCACCTTCATTGTAGGACCCATTGTTTGATCGAAGAGCTCTAAAGTGCACCACTTCATTGTTATGAGATACACAACCATATATTCGTAAACCAAAATACCATTATGCCTTTATGCCAAAGATGAAGCATGACCATGGAAACAAAAGAATAAGAGGTTAATGCACCTATGGGAAACCCTAACACCGTAAAGGAGCAGAACTTAAGAATTTTTCAAACCCTTTCAAAAAATTGAAGATAACCTAGGGTTTTAACATACTTAGGGCATTTGAATGATTGTGTTGATGAAAAACCTTGAGAATTTAATAAAATTCAAACCACATAGAGATCAAGACGTGACTAGGGTAACACAAAAATTTGAAAAAATATAAAAAGAGAAACTCTAATCTATAGGACGCAAGGATTACATAATTTGTCAAACGTATTCTGAAACTTCTTTGCACTGTGAAAAATCAGACCATCACAGTGAAGAGGAAGAGGCACAAGGGACACAACAAGCACTATCTCCACCTCACATTTTTATGGGTACTAAATCCATGCAAGTTGATAGTACACACATAACTGTGGATACAAAGAAGAATCCATTTGTAGCATATGGGGCAAATATTGTTAGAAATATCACTGCTTATACCAATTCTGATGATGAAGAGGAAGAGAAAAAGAAGAAGGAAGAAGAAGAAAAGAAGAGAAAGGAACATGAAGAAAAGAAAAGGAAAGAAGAAGAAGAAAAGAAGAGGAAAGAAGAACAAGAGAACAAGTAGAAAGAAGAAGAGGAAAAGACAAAGATAGAAGAAGAAGAGAAGAAGAAGAAAGAGGTTGAGGAAAAGAAGAGTACAGAGGAATAGATGAAAAATACTATTATATCTTTGAGAGTATTAGCAACTGGAACATTGGTACCTATTCCATCTGATGATGAAGATTAAAGAGAGCTAATGGGAACTTTGAGCAAATTGTTTGATAAAAATAAATCTATAAAGTCTTTCGAGAAGACCCTTGCTAAAGTCTTGGAGTGCATTTAGAAGATAATTTCCACAACTATAGAAAATCTAGACTTGCAAACTAAAGAAAAAGAGTTGGTGAAGATCTTTGATGGGGAATTCACAACCTTAGCTAAAATAGAAGCAATGCAAGTACAAAATAATCATGATGTAGCCCTATTCAACATAGTGTGTACCAATGTGCACAATTATTTAAAGGCACTTGATAGAAACATAAAGGAATTGAGATAGTGTATTGTTGAAGGTAAGAAGTTGTATGGACAGTGCACAATGTCTTACACTTACTTATCTGATTTTGACGCAAAGATCAAAGGCCATATGAGTGAGCTTCAGTCACTCTCTACAAGATTGTAGCAACTAGAGATCAAAATTGAAGATTCTGAGAATGAGATTGAGAAGATCCACAATACTATCAAAACCATTGAATGTGAAAAGGAGAAGGTAACAAGAAGATTCTATGTTCTTAGAGAATATTTGGCACCCAAGACAATTGGAGGAATGTCTTTCAGCAAATAATTTCTATGACAAATTTTCCTATACTGACTTGAGTGCAGTTAAAGTGGCATCCTATGCACTTTGAACACTCATTGGTATATTAGATACAATCAAAGGCAACTAGAAGAAGGACTTTGAAAAACTTAAGATTGATTTTGTAGATTGCATATGTAATGCCTACCCCTAGTTGACTTTTTTGATTGTAATGTCGGATTCTTTTAAGCATGTTTTAGGTTTATGTTTTATGATTATTGGTACTTGGTTACTAGATTAGATTAGATTTTATTTTATACTTAGTTTATATATGTGATGAGTTACTTATTTATTTAGTTATTTCATGTGTTTATGTTTCTTTTTGGCAAAACTGGATGAACCACTATGTATATATATTAATAAAAAAATGATTCAAGTGCTCAGCTAGGAAAGAACCAGTAAGAAAACCTAGCATCATCGCAATATGTACAAGATTCAAACATCGATATTTACAACATATGATATCGATGATCATAATCTAAATTTAAAAATGAGGGGATATTCCCTCCAAAATTTGAAATTGCTCAATTTTTTACAATTTCATAACTGTTTAACCTATAGGCATGATAGCCCCAAACCTAACCAAAAATAAAAATCATTTATAATCATGTCAATTGACAAAAAATATTTATCACAAAAAGAAAAACTTAATACTATCATTCCTCCATGTCCTCGCCCAAGATGTCATCAACAAAAGTCGAGGCCTTTCAAATTTGCAAAGAATATCCCCACCCAAAATCCAAATAAGGGATTGAAGCAACCTCCCAACTTGAGCCTGAACCTTCAACAACATCATCTATATTCCTTGTGGCAGGAAGCTCACCCCAAACTAGTTCCCTGACTTTATCTAATTGGGGATGCCAACCCAAATCTTGCACAACAAAAATAAGAAAACTCGAGCCGTCAATAATGGAAGCTGAGATTTCAGAGCATACACCTGGTCCACAACTAGACCTAGTATGGGAGGTCGATGTCGCCATCTTGTGACCACTCATAGCCTGGACATCGCTAATCGACAGCCCCAAGATATCCAATAAAGCATAACCCATTCTCTTCACACCCTCCTCCAGCTGGTGTCCCAATACTCTTGCCATGACTTGCAAGGTCTTCATCATAAATAGTGGATTGTGCTTTTTAAAAGACTTTTGGAGCACCTCAAAGGTAGCCATAGCCTCGTGTTTATGCAGGAGTTGCAACCATGTAAGCAATCCACCCACCAAGGCATTTCTAGCCCACAAATCATAATTCTGCATTGCCATTTTCAATTTTTTTTTACTAGAATTTTGGATGAACCACTTTGATTGTAATGATTTCTAAACGGGAGGCTAACTAGAGTGAGTCCATAGCATTGGACAGAAAAATTGAAACCAAATTTGATGGGAACATCACTTGCCTTGATGATGAAGAAAAAGCTCCTCCCCAATTACAATACAAATTGCTTGTCGCATGGAAGAAGAATGCACAGAAAACTTAGTATCTAGGGTAGCATCATCCAAAGGATGAGGAAGAGCATCTTTGTTCAACGTCGGCTAGAGCCATATTCTAAAATTTTTTGGGAGGATTAATTTTTGATACTGATAGAAAGAGTCACATTTGATGCAAACATCATCTGGGATCGACATCTTGAGAGAAAATGTAATGGCAAACACAATAAATACAGGAAGCAAAACCAAAAATAAGGGTCCTTTTCATGAATACTAATCTTGATGAGAATAAATAAAGATCTCCCATAACATGTACGAAGGATATGAGATGTTGGCTTCTACGTGAATAGTAATGAAGAATTTGCCATTGTATCATAGTCGCATTTGTAAACATGATGTACAAAATACAAAGATGATAATCCCAATACAATAAGGATATACTCATAAACTTGTGATGGTGTTGAAACAACTATTCTAATGTCATGTGTATTGAAAATAATTTATTTTAGGATTCACATTTGTCAATGTCAGCCTTGATTCATGTTTGTAGTTCCTTATATTTCTCAATGAAAGGACTCGGCTATAATGTTGAAATGGCAATTCCATCACATCCTAGGTTTGAAAGACAATTGGCAACTTTATTCCCCTCTCTTAAAATATGAGATATGAAGACCTCCTAACATTGGTCTAGAAGATTCCAAATCTGGTACATAATGTATTTGAGCTTCCAATTGAAAATTTCTCTCTTAATACAAGTGTTAATGATTACTTGTAAATCACCTTCAATATGAATTGTATGAAATTGCCCTTTTTTGGAAAGGGCTAGACTTGTAAGTAGAGCTTGAGCTTCTACAATGTTATTTGTTCCATTCAAAATGGGGCCACTAAGATTGCTAAGACAAATCCATTGCGATTTCTAATACAAGCTCCTAGCCCTAATTTTCTAGGGTTTCCTCTAGAAGCCCCATCAAAGTTGAGCTTCACATGTCCTATATTAGGTGAATGCCAACAAACAAAATATCAATCTCCATTAGGTTTTGCTATATTTTTTGATCCCCAACATGTTGGAATGACTAATGTTTTCCATTCCCTAAGCATCTTACTATCCCACGAAGTGATAATAGGATTTACCTTACAATGGCTAAGACTCACATTTGTAACCTCTACAATTGATCTTTCAATACCTTCTAGCATCTTGTCTAAGGAGCTTGATTCTTTCCTAAAAATCCTCTTATTTCTTTCCCACCAAATAGCCCATAGGATTATAGTCGGGGCACACTTCCATATATATATATGTGTGTGTGTGTGTGTGTGTGTGTGTGTGTGTGTGTGTATGTTCATTTAGTGAATTTCAATTATCCCATGATGATTAGTTAG
Organism: Cupressus sempervirens; assembly: GCA_028749045.1. Taxonomy (NCBI): domain Eukaryota; kingdom Viridiplantae; phylum Streptophyta; class Pinopsida; order Cupressales; family Cupressaceae; genus Cupressus; species Cupressus sempervirens. The sequence continues at coordinate 800,596,152 of CM053783.1, read as the reverse complement.
ATGGATTAATTATATGTAGTTCTATGGTCACTTACCCCATACTTGCATGTGTATGGTGTATGTGTACATTTTCTTTATGATTGATGTTCCTGATGTGGTTGAGGGAGGGATTCGTAGGCACCTGCTAGTCGGAGCTGCATGATGTACCACTCCCCACCATTGCCTATTTAGTTTAGAATATATGTGTATGTACATGTGTGGATTTTATGTAGATTGTAGGTACTAGGTATCGACTTCCTTAAATTACCAGGATGAGCAAACCCTATCGCAATATTTCAATGGTATAAGTGGGGAGATAATTCTTGAGTCCAAATCCTAACCTAAACTAATTGTCTTAGAAAATAGGACAAATATCTAAATTAGTTTCACCTTTCCAAATTCGTCAAGTGACGTGAATTAGTGATTTTGACTCTAGAGTTTGCTTTGGTATTTTGTACTTTATGATGGATTTTCATATTTGGTCTTATGGGTCAGTGATGATTTTCTATTGTAACTAAATCAAATTAAAAGATAATTTAATGGAAATTTTATAAAGAAATTTGATATTTAATTATATCTAATTAATTGAGAAATTAATTAAATTTAAAAGATTTTATTAAAGTTCCAATTTTGGCATTTTATATTTATTAAATTTAATAATAATTAATTTAGCAGTTTGATTTTAATAATAAACTCTAAATAACATTGTTATTTAAATTAATAAATATTATATTTAAAACATCTCATAATTAACTAGAGAAAGAAAACATTATTTAATAAAGATAATTTTAATTAAAATGCATAAGGTTATGCATGAAAACTGAAAAGGTAATAAAATATTAAAAGAAATTGATTTGCAAGTTCCCTCGTGTGATTGCATAATTAGAGCCCCAAATTTAGGGGGGAACTCTTTATCAGAGATCTAGAGCTCATTTTGCAATTACAAGAATTTGGAAAAGTGATTTTTAAAGAAGGAAGTTTTGAGAAAAAAGGGGTATTCTTACGTACTTTGTGCAAATTGAGGGTTTGCATGTTAGCATCAGATTCAAGTAGAATTTTGTGATTAATTTATCCAATAAGATTTCCATTTTTCCATTTTTTTATCTGCTTTGTGTTTGGATAGATTCGTTCTTGGATAATTGTTGATTTGTTTGATTTCATTGATGAAACCCTATTGTGAATCTTAGTTTATTTTCATTTTAAAATTATCTGTGTTTGAGAAATAGAGTTTTTTTGAAACCCTCATTCTTTTAAATTTTAATTAGATGGATTTTGGCTTAAAAATCAAATTCTAGAATTTAAATTCGAATGCTTTTTTGGGTTTCCCTATCAGAGTATTGTTTACAGTTTTATAATATATATATATATATGATATTTATGGGGGGGGTTGTATTTAATTTTGTTTTTTTTTTTTAAATAATAATAATAATAAATATTTAATTGGGGGTAGGGCCATCAAACCCCCCACCCACTACCTTACATGCTACGTGGGCTGGCAACAGTTAGTTGCGCACACAGCAGTACCCTGCTACGGTCATAGCAGAGTTGCCTGTAGTAGCCACCGTGGATATGCTAGGGTTTTTTTAATTGTTTTTAGACAATTTAATTTAATTTAATTTAGTTTTATTAATAAATTTAATATGTTTATAATTTATTAGATATCTAAAGTTAATTTTAAATCGATGATTATTAAATGGTAAATAATATTTTTTGATAATTACATTTTGACACCATTTGGAGTGTTATTACAGAACCCAAGATTGCCCACTTTGCTTGGTGCCTTGCCTTCCAAGGTCTTCCCCTGGGGCCTCGGCTCAAGCACATTGGGGTTCCTGATCCCAGATGCTCCTTCTGTGGTCAACCTGAGTCCTTTTTTCATATTTTCTGATTTTGTAAGCGTGCTCAAAATTATTGGCACTAGATTCATGATTTTTTCAAGCCTTTTAGGCTAGAACCATTTTCATGGCACATGATCTTTTTGGGTGATTACCCCAAAATTCCTCGAAAATTCACTCAGATTTGGCATACCTTCAGGATGGAAAAAAAATTTTCTTTGTGGAAAGATAGGAATGTTGTTTTGTTCACTCACAATTTTTTTGATGTTAACATTGCTATGTACAATAAAGCATGCATTTGTAACAATGTGATTATGCAGATCCAGGTGCAAGCTAATAAAGTTGCCCTAGAGGTTGCTCACTTATAGGAATTGTTAAACCACAGGGGCAATGCTCCTTGTACCATTGCTAGAGTTCCTCCGAATGCCTCGGCTGATACCTCTATGCCTCGTGGCCGCCATTCTTGCCGCCAGTCCTTAGGTCGCCACTCACACATGCCACGCTCCCAAGCTTCCCACCATTGCTCTCGCAGTGGTGGTGATGGCAAATGGAGGTGTCACTCTACTTTCCCATCCTGCTATGGTTTTGGTTGGTCCCTGGCTCCTCCTCCTGGGCCTTGACAGGCGCATTCTAGGAAATATCCTTGCCTAACTTTGGTGATTTCTCCTTTACAGCCAGAGGTTAAGGATGTGGAGGTTGCCCCTAATCTTGTTGTTGTTGATGATGGTTGGACTGTTCCCAGTCTGCCCCACAATCCCACTGCTATGTGCGGATTTCCCGATAAAGATGATCCTCCTCCTTCGATTGGCACTGCCTTGGCAGCCTGAGGTGGTTTATTCTTCTTCTTTTTTAAGAATAGTTGTTGTTTCCGGCTGAGGTCGTGTTTTTAAGTCCAGCTTCAACCATGTGAACTCTTTCGTGCGGTGATCTTGTATCTCAGGCCCCTTTTTTGTGAATTGTATTCTTAGCATATTTTATTAATAGAAAAGGACTATTCATCAAAAATATTAAATGTTATTTAATGAATTTGAATCAATTTTTATTATATTATTAATTAGTAATTATGTTTATTAATAATTGTGTTATTTTATTAATAAATTGATAATTATTATTTAAATTATTTTATAATACTTAATAGAGGCATTGTTATTTTTAGAAATTAGTGGTAATTAGGTGATCAAATTTAAAAGTGGAAATGGGTTCTATTATAGGAGAAATTTATAAATTTTATAAAGTTTAAAACTTAGAAATGAATACCTGAACTTTTATGTTTTGATAATGAATTGAACTATGAAACAATGTTTAAACAACTTTATATGAATTGTTGAATCATCTGGGATTAAAGTGAACTCAAAAACCATAGTGAATTTGGCAACTAGAGAAATGGAAACTGAAACCCTGATTGAGATTGAAAATATTATAAACTAGAATACTTAAAAATGAGAATAAGAACTTGAAAACCTATAAGTGAAAACTAAACCTTGGTGTTTTCAAAACCTTATGAATTATGAAAAATGGCTTTTGTATGTACTCTTTATGACATGTGGTTTACTGATGTTGGGTTTCAAGGTTAACTTAGCTTTGGCCAGTCAAGATGTTTACCAAAGGCTTGGGAGTTTTGTTATGTGATGTCATGATGATGTTTTGATTATAATATTTTACACCTGACCATGGTAATGTGTCATGTGTGTGGTATGATGAGTTTGATCAGATATTTTGATGTGCTTTCTAGTTCTCTAGTAGAACTAAGGTGGATGATGTGTCTTTCTCGATATAACCTTTGAGTCTTTGATCAGATATCTTTGGATTGCTTCCCAGTTGCTTGTATAGGACTAAGGTTATTAAATGTTTTGTTTTAGTGATGTCATGTAATGACATGGATTTGATTTATGTGTACTTGATTTTGAATCATTCTTATTAGGATGGTCCTATGGGTGGAATCTGTGATTATGATTAGTGATATTTAAGTGCTTTCCAATTGCTTGTTTAAGAAATGATACGTGGTTTATAGTCATTTGTGATCTTTTTCTTTTCTTGAGCTTAGGTTAGGTTTTTTGTATGTCATGTTGGGAAGTGGCTTGCAATGGAGGTCAAGGCCCTAAAGAAGTTGATAGGTAAACCATTGTAGATTATTTTAATTAGTGATAATATTTCACTAAATGGGTTTTAAATGAATTAATAAGATACTGGTACCATAGAAAGACACTAGGGGGTTGGAGTATTAAAAGACTACCAAGATAACCTTAGAGTTGACTTGTCAGTATGCCTTGTCTGTATGAAAGGATATTGACGCTACATAGATACACTAGGGGGGTGGAGTATTAAAAGATTGCCAAGGTAACCTTAGATTTGGCTCATGCAATGACACTTTCCCACTTACATAGTAGATTTCCTATGTGTCTTTGTTGCCTTTGGGACTAGTTGATACTTGTGTATTGGTACCCTTTGAGATAGTTTCTTTCAGGTGATTCCTTTGAACCTAGATGTTGGTTTTGACTTTTGAGTTTGTTATCTTATTTGGGATTTGAGTTTATCTGCTTAGTGTGGTGGGAGTGGACCTTTTTGGATTTCATGAGGTTGGGTGGTAGTGCATTTTCTTATACCATTGAGATCTAACAGTTCGATGTCATGGCTAGAGTTCCATGTTTTGTATTTTCTTTCATTCTATTTCTTATTTACTATGATAGATGGTTGTACTATATTGTATTGTATTTTATTTCATAGATCTTACAAGATGATGTAATCTATTTCATGATGTATATTAATTCAGCCTCTCATACCCTATGACTTGTAGAGTGGATGATTGTGCATTCTGTTTATCATCAAGTGGCATCCTATAATTGTATATCATTTAAATGGATTTGTACTCATAGTTATTCTTTAATATGAATGTGTTATTTATTGGATTTAGTATTAGATAAAACTTAAATGTGATTCAACATCATGGGATGCTTAAGAATTGTTATTTGTTTTATGGTATGTATTTATGTGAATATAATTAATATTTATGCTATATTATATCTGTTGTTGTTAAGTTATTATATTTCAAAAAAAAAAGGTTTGACAAACTTAGTGAAACTTTAGGTTATTTTCTTTTGGGTCACCTAGTGAGGTGTTATAGCATATCCAAAATGACCAATTTATCAACAACAAGGAGCAATTTTTTGTGATATAGTTTTTGACACCATTGCCATTGATGTCAAAAGGGGAGTATTGTGCTATTATGTAAAGGAAAATTGTATATATGTTAACATATATGTAAGGGGGAGCTTATGTATGTATCAATGTAAAGTAGCGATAAGGAATGTATTGATCCATCAAAACATGAACAAAATTGTTTTGTTTTGAAGGCAATTTTCGTATAGTTATTTCATTTGTTTTTGTTCTGTGCCAATTTTTCAAAATATTGACATCAATGCCAAAGGGAGATATTTTTGGCAATATGGTCAATTATATGTCGTGATGGTTTTCATTTATGGCAACATATACTCAGTATTTCATTTATGCATTTAGAGATAGAAAATTATCTATGTATTAGACAATTTGCAAAAGTAAAGTGGATAGATCTTAATAATACAGATGATGTACAAAGAGTTAGCTTATGTAAAGTTGAGGAAAGCTTTGCGACACCTTCATGGTAATGTAGACCAGTGCACATGTGTTTACGGTCAGTATGACACAAGTTACAGTAAGTTTAATTGTGTTGGTATTTAATAGTGTAGAACAGAGCATAGCAAAAAACATAATTGTACGGCTTTAGGAATTGTTTTGGTCTCCAAATAATTACTAAGTCATGTTAAGCCAACTATGTGGATATTATTTTATTTTATGTCAAGTATATGAAGACATGGAAGCCGAATGAGCAACAATTTGTAAATGGGCAAGATATAAGTAAAGATATTATGTTACGTAGATAGTGGGAAAGTGAGTTGTGTAGTAAATGTATGTGATGCATAGATATTATGGAAGTTGCATGATTAGATGTGGCATGCGAACTATTGTAAGAACCATCTGCAAGTCTTGTGTGATGTGAAATTTTATGTTAGATCATAGCAAGCGTGAGTTATAGCAACAAGCCAATATTGTATGTATATCTATTTTATGAAGGAATTGAATTGTATAATTGCATGTTAGTCAGTGGGCTCTGCTTACATACATTGTAATTGATCTATGAACTCCTAACAAGGTTGAAGCAACTCCTAATAGGGTTGAGGCTTCTAAAAAGTCCTAGTCCTCTAACAATGACTTGAGACACTATATGTACTTCATAGACTCCTAGCAAGGTCAATATCCTTAACCAAATCATATTGTTTAGTGAATCATCTAGTGGGTATCATCCCCATCAGGGTTTTCTCTTGGCCAAGGTTTCCCTAGTTAACAAATAATGGTTTTATGAGTTCTCTATGTATATGGTTATATTTACTATTTAGCATTGTTGGTTTACTTTCATATGCAAGTTATAAAGTAATTAACAATATTTAGTTGTGGGCAAAAATTTTGTAGAATACTAATTCAACCACCCCCCCCCCCCCCCCCCACTATTATATATTTCTAATAATACTACTCGAGATACCTTGCCAACTCACTTCTACATATGACAAAGTGAGAAAACAACATAAGAAAATGTGGGTATGGTGATCACCGTTGGAGCATTAAAAGTAGAGCAAAAGCAAGATATTTCTATATTTGACTCAAAATGGGACCAATATCTCAGAGAGGATTATTAGGCTCCACGCCCATATTTTGATAATATTGGGATCGTGCAACATCTAGTGGGGAAGAAATTTGTACATGAGGAAACACTGGAAGATCACTGGATGAACGTAGTAGATGACTATGATGTCTATATTAGGGACTATTGCAGAATGAGTCTACACCTAGCAGAAAAGGTGCTAAACATGAAGATATGCCTAAAGACCTAGGAAAAAGATGTCCCTAAGATAATGGATCCCTTATACAATCAGGATAAGATCTATTGTACGCCCATCATGAATGCATAAACTGGGCGTGAGGAGAATGATGATATGGATCATCGAGGTTGACATGTAATCAAATTTATGAGGGAATGGATCAGGAAACCATTTTGGATGGATCCAGTTCCAAAGGCCATACCTCTTTAGGCTACATCCCAACCAAAGAATGGAAAAAGAGAAAAAGTCACTATACCGTCCTACCCTACTAAATCACTAGTGAGGGAAAAAAAGGTACACCAACATGAATAGGAGGTCAAATATTTTTAGAAAAGAAAAGGAAATGGTAAAAAGAAAAAGGTAGTCCTTGGGGTAAGAAATCAAGTGGTCAATGCTCAAGCAAAATAGGCTGCTCAAGAAGGAGCACAACAAGAGCTTAAAGAAGCTCAATAGTAGAAACAACAATAGGAACTACCAAAATAGGAATCAGTTGCACCTCCCCAAGCCTAAAAATAAGAAGCCTCCCTATTAGTACCCAAGAGATCTCAAATAGAACCAATGGTGGTAGGAGTAAAAAGGAGGAGACTAAAGAAGAGGACGACTTCCTCTCCACAGGTTCTATAAACTATCCCTAAAGTAGAGGATGAGGAAGAAGGAGAACAAATTGAGTTTGTCTCTTTGAACAAAAGAACTTTCTCAGCTACTATAGCCAAAGAAGAGAGAAGGAGAAGCTCTACTCAAACACCTCCATCTGTACCTAGAGAGCCCTTCCAATTTAAAACCTCAAAAGATGAGAAACAAAAATAGATTATAGAAATGGAGGGTGAGGGAGCTGACATTTTTTACCTCTCATATTTTGATATTATGCCCATAGGCACCGAGATAGTAGGGGAGAAAATAAGGGACACTCCTAGGAATGAGCTAGTGGGAGAGGATTAGAATCAGCTACCTATTCTACCTCAAGGACTTGTCAACATTCCTCCTCTACTAGTACAAGACATGATAGTGATAGTAGATACAGGATTAGTGGCATCACCTCCTCTAACAATTGAAGCAGAATCAAAGAACCAAAATAAAGAGGAAGAAGAATATGTACAGTTGCATTCCAATGAAGTATCTTAAGAAGGAGAGATAGTGGAAGAAGGGAAAGTGGTTACTCTAGATACAAAGGCTAGGTCCTTAGCCCAACACAACACAAAAACTCTCTCCAAAGATCTCCCTTAACATGAGAAGACTCTAGAGAGGAGTGATCAGGGAAAGGAGCCCGCTTCAAAACCAACTTCTTTAACACAATATATGTCACCAATGGGGGAAACACCTTTATGGCTAAAGGAGGAGTTCATGTTCAAGCAAAAGAGTCAAATGGAACTAACCAAATAGGAGGGAATAACAAAACCTGATAAAAGTGATAATGAAGCCTGAGATACTTAAGGATGATCTAGAAATATTTCCTTCATAAACAAGAATCAACATCAGGACCTTCTAGCACACTTCAGCATTCCATCTCCTCATGCTAACACCAAATAATTGACTCCAAAAGATTATCAAATGAAGGAGGTCATATTGGGAAAGCCCATGGTGGATTCAACAAAGGTCTTGATTACCATGTGCCTTAAGCAAGTGTTTAAACACATGGATAGAGATGAGTCAAATATGATAATATTGTGAAAGAAGAATGAGCTATTGAGAGGATACTTGAATGAGGTGGTGGGACCAATAAACCTAAATAATCCTAAGATGACTCTTGGAGCTGCACTATAAAAGAGGAAACGAGGACCACATATGGATTCATTTTTGGATGCTTGGCAGTAATGGTGTCAAAGTTTTGAGGAGAAGCGAGGGAAAATAATATAGGGAAATATAAACCTATTGCACAATGTCTAGACTAATGTCAACAAATTGGTTTCCATTATAAACCAAGATTTTGGGCTAATAGATGAAGTGTGTACCTAGGCCATGATTTGCAAGCACTTAGATCTATACAAGGGAAAAGATATAGAATGTTGATAGAGATATACTCCGCAAAAGAGTTAGATAAATTAGTTTATTGTATCAAAAAGATATCTTCAAGGAATAAAGTTATGCAGGGATTACATGAAGGTATTCAACAAATTAAGAATAAATCTCAAGAGTAGTTTTTGGAAGAGGATAAGTACTACAACATCACTAGACTTGAGATTTTTGAAGATGTGTCAAAGACTAAGCTTTCCTCAGTGCAAATAGTGGTTTAACAATTTAGAGATACATTTGAAAATGCTTTATCTGAAGATGATTTAAGACAATAATTTAAAACTGAAGAAGCATTGTTGGAACTAGACACCAAGCTTGAGGATTTTGTAGATACAAGAATAGAAGTAAACAACTACTAGCAAGTAGTTAAGAATAATTATTATTCATTGGATTTACCAGAGGATGATGAAGTAGCATAAATAAATGAGAAGTTCTAAATCAAACATCCAAACATCATTTTGGTATGAAGGGGAAGAAAACCCAAATGTTGGAAATTCAATTTTGACACTACCAAGAATTTTTGGATTTTGGGGTCATGTCACCAAGCTGCACAAGTGCTTTTGAAGGTGCCCTTTTCTTAGAGGTGCACCAATAGTTAACTGCTAGTTTCTATTTTAGAGCATTTCCTACATTGAAAATTTATTTTGACGATGGTTAAACTCCTAGAGATTCCTAGAGAAGGTCAAACTTTTATTTTTAGAGCTCTCAGTAACTCCTAGATCATCTCATGGCTTCTATCTTCTTCCCTTCTCATTATTTCATTGTTTTAATTCATGTAAAGGCTCATGCACCCATTAATTGATATAAACAAGGTTGGAGACCTACTTAGCACCATTTAGAGAGTTAGTTTGTATGTAAATAGATTTATTTTATTAGTTTTTAGCATAAGTTTGTATTAAAAGAGCTCTCACTCGTAACACAAAAGGAGGAGAGAATTTCTTTTAAATGCATGGATGTAATAAGTACTTGAGGTTGTTATTTTGATGCAATAATAAATGCTATTGGTGCTCTCATTCTGAGTGTAGTAAATCTTGTTAGAGTGTGTTATTTTTTTGAATGCATGTTCATAAACAATAATGGAGCTAATAGTCTTCTTGCATTGTTATGATTGTGCGATCTTTTAGTTTTGGTGTTTTACTTGTGTTAATGAACTTTTTTGTTTTGACAAATTTGAAAAAGGATCACTATTTTTATTGCATAGTATTTTATCTCATGTGAGTGAAATTTTCATGGCCTCACAATTTGGTGAGACACGAAACATCTTTCAGTTATTATTGAAGTTCTCATCAATGATTGCATCAGTGGAGTTGAGGAAACACTACTCTTAATTTCATTGGTTTCCTACCATATCCTTTTGATGATTTAATTTGCAGACGTGTTGTTACTTTTGCTTATGTATGTTAGGAATTTTCTTTTTAGTTATTTGCTTAAAATCATTAGCTACTTTATCTTAGTTATTCTTTTTTCAAACACTTGGTTAAAGTAGGAATTCATATAGTTGAATTGATAAAATTGCATTTATCATAAAATTGAAAATAAAAAAATATAGCTTCCTTTGTTGTTGTAATGCCCCACCAAAGGATCCAGAGAATTAACCTAAAGTTTGACTAAGTTTGTCAAACAATTTTTTTTTTTTTTGAAACATGAAAGTAACACAATTCATAACATAGTAGTGAAAGCAACAACATCATTTAACTAAAAATAAACATACATAACAGGTTACATTCTTCAAGGATCCCTTAACGTTGAATCACATCTAAAATAACTATTAATGAATCCATCTAATACTACATCTACATGAAATAATAATGAAAAGTCCAACGTTCTTAAATTACATTTCCGTTTGCTCAATCATCCACTGTACATGCCACAGGGTACGAAAGGCTTAAAAGAATATACATCTATGCAAATAAACTACATCATCATACTAGCTCTAATCCATGATGCAATAACATAAATGAAACCACATTTCATACATGATCCATCATCATAGAAGATATAAACATTCATCATAATAGTTAACCATAAGTAATCAAACATAATTAACTAAATGCCCAGTTCCTCCCAACTGTAAATAGCATCATTAGACCATCATGGATCCTAGCCATCCCTCCATGAATAACATTCCAAATCACCGAAGAGATCATCGATATTAACATAGTAGGAATGTCACTCCTAAATCATACTACATCTTATGCAGAAAGTAATCTAACATGCAAAGTAAAGCATAAGATAATATCATCTAATATATGCAAATCATCAATGTAAGGATACATGTCCACCATCATAATCCATGAACAGAATGAAGATAGATGCCAACAAGAGAATGCATCAGCCACAGTGTCTCAGACGGATCTCAAATGATAAGAGTGATAAAGCACTACCACCCGACCACATGGAACCTAAGTGGTCCACTCCCACCATGCTAAGGAGATAATCTCTGGTCTCAAATAGGTTTTCAAATCACATAGAATAAATACTCTCTAATTCAAGGACTCCTAAAAGTATACTAACTCAAAGGTTCCAACACAAACCAACATCTAATCCTAGAGGCACAACAAAGACATGTAGGAAACCTACTATGCAAGCGGGAAAGTGTCATCGCATAGATCATGCTAGAGTTACCCTGGCAGTCTCTCAATAGACCTCGGCCCCCTAGTGATCCTTGTGCGGCCACTAGTATCCTCTCATATTGATGAGGCATACTACAGAATGCAAGGTCGCAACCAAGTGTTCTCTCTACTCCCATCCTAGTCTGTACTAGCACTCGAGGCATGGGCGAGAACATAGAATTATCTTATTAGGTTCATTTAATCCCCATTTAGTGTAAATGTTTTCACTTATTAAAACAACTTACAATGAGTTGCCCTAGCAAACACTTAGGGCCCCGGCCCCCATTGCAAGCCACTTTCTGACACTACAAGTAGATAACCCACCCTAAGCTCATGGAATCATAAATCTCAAAATCACCACAGTCCTATACAAGCGACTGGAAAAATACCAAAAGAATAATCCATAAAAAGAGCATCAAATCTCCATGAGCAAATGAAAAGCATCCATAGATAATCATGACCACAACAGTTCTTTATTGGCAACTAAAGGTATCACTGATAATCAAAAGTATCCATTGGTTCTCAATAACCAAAATATATCTCAAAATCATACTGATCGAAGACTCCAAAATGGTTGAGTCAAAACATGTCACAACATGACATCATCAAGAAATAAATCAACATTTCAATCCCATCATGGTGACTGGAAAGTAATCCAAGGATAACTGATCGATGACTCAAAAATGATTAGGTCAAGTGTCTCATACACATACATCTCAGCTTCACACATGAAGATTGATGAGCATCAACAAACAGTGAATACAAACATCTCATAGAGCATACCATCACATTACCATGGTTGGGTTTATAAAGATCAAATTCAAGACATCATCATGACATCATAATCATAACCCTCGAGCCTCTAGTAGACGTCCTATAACTGGTCAACACTAGTCAACCCAAAACCCAAAACAAAAAACATAGAGAAAACACAATGGAAACATATGTTTTTGGTTTGCTAAAATTACATAGTTGAATGTGGGGTTTCAGTTTTCATTTTCAATTATATATTTCAAGTGTGTAAGGTTCTTTGTTTGCCCTACACGTCAACCCGTTTGTTCCCTCGATAGCATTATCCTTCCATTATTTAAAATTACATTCTAAGAATAACTAAAGGATAAATATTTACTCAATAAACTAATCTTCATTGACCCTTAATTAAATCATTCGCTTTATTTTGCTAAGATCAATGTTACTAATTGAATAACTCTTCCTTATCATTAATTCAACTTCTCCAAACAAAACCAAAGGATCATATTCTTTTAAGTTATAAGAAAGCCAGTTATCAATCTTCAAATAAGAAGATTATAACAACAAAATTAACTAGTCTTACTTTAACTCCATGCTTTATTAATTAATCTTAATTAAATCATATAATTAAATTAGTTAATAATGTACACAATCCATGACTCTATAACATTCTAATAGTTCTTATTTAAAACTCAATTAAATATCACTAAAACTTAAGTCTCTTGATTAAATCATCACTAACAATCATTAAAATACCTAAGGTCATAAGTCATTAAAATAAGACTTATCAATTTTGATGTAGATACTTTACAACTTCGTTAAAAGAATCATATCAATGAAAACTCTATTACATAACTTAATTATTAATTAAATTTAATTAACTCTAATTAATTAATTTAATCAATAATTACATATCCATATCAATGACCCAATGAATATCAGTTGACTAATAACTAACAATAGTTTTATAAGTTAAAAGTCAACTATGATCCAATTCTCCAATATTAATAGTTCAATAATGACTTGTTAATATTTAATAACAAGGTATATTATTAATAAATCTATAATGACCACATTCGTCACTCTTTTCAATGAATACTAATATTTCCTTAACAAATTCGCATTATCGATAATCATTTCAATTAAGACTCTATCGCATAACTTAATTATTGATATCATAACTAATAATTCAATGATTATTATCAAGCGAGAAGACTCTCTACTACCCTATGGATATCCCGTCTAAATAGTTGGATCAATTAAGTTTAAACCCCTATTTAATTTCAATCTTCAATAAATAACTTACCCATTGAATTCCAATAATTAATTAGCAATTCTAATGAACTTAAATAATTGCATAATTCGAAAACTTTGATTTATAATATATTCTGATGATTAAATTCAATTCAATTCTAAATATATAAATATCTCTCCTCTTTTAATAATAATTGAAAATTTATTATTATTACTTTTAGATCATTAATCATTTTCAATAAGTCGATTTACAATTTCGAAAACCCCAAAATAATTGACAACTTAATTATTTAAACTCATTCTAATAAATTCTAACTATATCATTTGTTTGAAATTTTATTAACTTGATTAATTACTTAAATAAAAAATTATTATTATTATTATTATATATATAATAATTAATACTCAATAATCTTCATCATACTTTAAAAAAACCAAATTGCAATATTACACACACACACACACACACACACACACACAATATTTAATATTTAATAACATGTATATATAATAAAACTGAATGTTCCAATCTTAACAACCAATGGCAATTTTTATTTATATCGCAATACCATACACAGCCTTAAAAAATTCGTGCGACCACATATGTGTCATCGCCCTTTTAGAAAGGAAAGTCATGCGGCCATGTACCCTGTTGCAAGGCCTGTGATGGCAATCGCAGTACCTGCGACAATGGTACAGTCAACCGCCGGCCACAGGCCTATAAATATATATATATAAGGTGGGGGTAGGGGGTGGGTAATCCTGCCCCTCCCAAATATATTCAATTTTTTTAATATTATAAACATTTTTTTTATAAAACATTTTATCATATGAGATCCATTGTCGCGATTTTTGTTTTAAAAGCAACATTTTTCAAATAACACACACACACACACACACACACATATATATATATATATACGTATATGTATATATACTTATATGTATATATATGTATATTTATGCAGATTGTCAATTAGTATTACAGCATTGTAAATATATATTTATTTATTTATTTATATTTAGTTATTTATTTATATATAAATGTATGCAGTTTTGAACATGTAAGTATTTTTAAAAGAGAACATAATTTTAAAAAGGGCAATCTTATTCTATAAGTTAAGAATTCCCATAAAATAATTGTTCTCTAATTTATCCATAATTCTTCTAATAGATTTGGCTATAAATTTTAACTTAGAATTCTTCATTAAAATACAAACCCTTGTCTAATCAAATCCTTGATTCAATTACAATTTGAACCCAAACCTGATTTAAAACTAATTTCTTTCCTAATTGGAACTAGGGTTTATCCTACTTGAGCTCTCTATTGATTTCTTCGCACAAGGAGAGAATCAACATGCAAAATTGAATTAAACATTCATCACAAAAATTATCCAAGCAATCATCTAGCAAACACGATGAAGACAGGAAGAGAAAGTGTGCAAAAAGAGAATATGCGAAAATCACGGGTGCACCTGGATACTAATGCTAATTTAATATGCCTCAAAAGTCCATAGAAAAATCTCTTCCTTCTCCAACATTTTCCATTCCTCCAAGAATCAAACTAACCGAAACCCCCAAATGACTAGAAGTGCTTGTAGAAGCATATGAGGATGTAGAAGCATATGAGCTTCTCAAATGCATGTAAGCTTGTCCATACACACTAGGAGAGCCTCTATTTAAAGCCCTCTAAGATGCATCTAGAATGTGTCTAGAAAGAACTAGAAGATAAGCATGACAACCAAGCACATAACTTTCACGATAAAAAGATGAACAAGATGAGGTGTCTAGAATGTTGTAGACACTATGTGCTCAAATAATATGCTAACTCCTAAGTGTAGACAACATGTGCATACTTAGAGTGCAAACTCATGTGTTGTCTACATGACAACTCCCGAGAATTTGCAAACTCCTATGTGATCAAATATTAAAATAATGCACATTAATTAATTTAATATTCACTTTACTCTTTTCAATTTAATTTATTAATTTTTAAATCTAATGCAATCACTTTAATAATTCTACTTGTTTTATCTTAATATATTTATATTTTAATCACATGCATACATCATGCAATTTAGAATCTTTTAATAATTTCAATATCTTTTCCACTTTTAAATTCATTTTCAAAACTTTAATTGCTAAAATATTTATTAACTTAAATAAATATTATCACATTCCAACTTTAAAATTATAACTTTTATCTTCAAATTTAATTATTTTATTTAATTAATTTCCTAATTAATTAAATAAAATAAATATTAAAATACCATATTAATTTTCTATTAAATTAAACTTTTAATTAAATCTTTTAATTAGGCTTAATTAATAAAAAATACACCAAAGACTCATAAAATAAAATACAAAAAACCCACTATAGCAAAACACATACAAAATCAAACCAAAAGGGTTAATATCATGAATTACGTCATCTGACATATTCGAAGGGTAATCAACTCAGATACGTGTCCCAATTTCTAATTAGGACAAATGGCTTAAAGGGTTGGGATTTGGACTTGAGAATTTATCTCCCCTCTCTTACCATTGAGATAATGTGATAGGGTATGCTCATCCTAACAATTCAGGAAAGTCAATACCCAGTACCTGCAACTTGCATCAAAACCATGCATATATATATATATGCTAAGCTAAACAGAAAATGGTAGGAAGTGGTGCATCGTGTAGATCCCGACTAGCAGGTGACTACGACTCCCTTCTTTAACCACATCAAAAATGCCATACATAAGAACAAACATGCACACCATAAACATGCAAGTATGGGGTAAGTATCCATGAGAAAACACATAGAATAAACCATCTATCTGATCATCATCAATAACTAAAAGAAATGTAAGAATCATCATGCATACATGAAATGTAGAGTCTAAGTAATCTCATCACATATCAACTGAATCTATAGCACAATATCTGATAGTCTCAAAACAATGTTGCTAACTATCAACATGAAACTAGCCCTAAAAGAGTTTGAGAATGATAATAAAAATGTGACCTAGGGGCAAGCACTATAGTTGTTACATTTTCAATAGAGTTGTACAGATTGGTTACTACCAGTGAAGGCATCCTTGTGAACATATACATTTATCTTGAATTAACTTACCTAGTAGGTTGAAAAATAGCCATCTGGAATCTTGAAGTTGGTCATTGATCATCTTTCCAAGAGAGATATCCTAAAGGATTTGCGTCAATAAGCATCATGAAAAATGACCTCTCAACATTACTCAAAAAGTTTAAAAAGTTTTATATGTTCAAGATATTCAAAAAATTATATTCAAGATTATGTTTGGATTGATGATTTTTCATCATATATTTTCATCAATTCCAAAGGGGGAGATTTTAGAAATGGAGGTTTTTTTGGCAATTGAATTTACTATTTATGTTTTATATTGATGGTGGGTTTTATATTGATGATAAAATATATTTATGTGATCATGTCAAATAGAGATTTTGTATATTAAATATGATTATTGGAATAGCAAAGTTGGAATATAATAAGATAAGCTATGTAGGCTTATATTTGTGTAAAAGGATTAGTATAAATATGTTAGTTGAATTTTATATTGAGTTCTGAATGAGTTATAGTTATTTGACTGGTAGTAGACCAGTATTTAGGAAATCATGTCACAGACAGTTAGTGGTTTATTTGATATATCATATCAATTTGCTAGATTAACATCGACAAGTCTAGCTCCTTGTAAAAGACTTGTCTGTGCACTTATGATTATGATAGAAAGGCTTAGAGAGAATTCTAGAAAAGTTGGTGTTGTGAAGTGTGTAGTATGTTTTACTAGTAGCTATTTGTATTGAGGAAATATGTTAAATATCATTGTAAAATGCAATAATAATATTGTAACATGTGGGAACCTTAATTTAATACTTGCAAAGATTTTTCTGAAGGCATGTGTGCCTTGGTGTATTCTTATGTAATTAAATGTACATCAAAGAAGCTTTATCAAGCCAACCTAATTAGTTAATTTTATATCGTATAAAGGAAATATGTTCCCATTGGTTGGTATCCGTTGTATGGTCATTGTGGATATCATGTATGAAATGTATGTGGTCAAAGAAGAAGATCTTGAATGTTGGATGATCATAATAGAGTAGAGATTGATTTGTTTGATTATGTTGGACTTCAAAGGAATTGTTTTGTCAAGTAAGTTGCAGATTAGTCAGTTCATTTGATCTTCACAATTGCTGGAGCATTTAGGCAAAGGGCCTACTTGTTTCTTTATTAGCCTTTAACAAGGTTAGAACCTTCTAATAAGGGTTCAAGGTCTCCTAACAAGGATTTATTCTCTAACAAGGATAGTTGTACTAAATGCACTATGATTGGGTCCTAACAAGGTCACATCCTTTCATAGAGAACATATGTATTAGTAAAGTGTCTTGTGGGTGTCATCCCACCAAGATTTTTCCTCTGATCGTCCTTTCCAATCTCGAACATTCATTCAAATTGATCTCAACTGTTGGTCAAGTTCTAGGATTCTATTTAAGAAGCCTTCAAATCCTCATTATAGAGGTTAGTAATTGATAGTATAGAACTTATGTTCAATCAATCACTCAAGCATTTAAATTCATAGCATTGTTATTCTAGCATAATAATCTCATTCTTTTAAAATGTATACATTTAGTATAATTTTCTCTCTTTTATTTCTAGATTAATTGCATACATTTAGCCTTAATATTTCATTTCATTTAGCTTTAAAAAACCTTTCATTCTAGATGTCATGTTGCTAGCTTCTCGTTCTAAGAGAAATAACATAATCATTCTAGTTAGAAGGCAACATATCAACTTGTCGAATTATTTTAGATGAACAACCCAATGTTCATTCCAGGATGATTTTGCACATAATGATCATGTTGAAGTGTCTATGAAGATCGAGGCCCACATTTCCCCTTTACATTTTCTAGTGCCCACCATAGGGATGAAAAATCAAGTTTTTGGCCTCATCTATTCCTTTTTCTACATTTTTTAGTATTTAGTCTCTATCATCCTTATAGTACTCCAATTTCTTGCACAAAAAATCTCATTCTTGCACGAAAAAATTGAGATTTTGCTCCCTATACTACACTTCCTCATGCGAAAAAGTGTATAATTGCACAGTTTCTCATGCGGTGCACATCATTTTCTTGAGTGGGTCTGTGTAGGATTTCACACAAAATTCGACATTAGTAATTACAAAATATAGTTTTTAGATTCAAATTTTATCATCATGATTTAACTAATGGTTGTTTTTGAAGCAGTTTCATTTTTTATTCTTGATTTTCAATAGCTTAACAGTGGTTTGTACAAAGGTTTTAAAATAAACCTTATTACTAACCCTTCAAATAGTACTAATCATTTGATTGTAGGATTTTTGTCAAAGATATGCATGTCAAAGAATATGTTCAAACCCACTAAAATAATGTGTCACCTTTTACTACTTTCTTACATATAGTTTGATAGGGCTTGTGAACTTCATAGGGTTCTAGGCAAAAGAATAGGAGAGTATGTTCTTTACTACTTGGAAGTGATGCCCAAGAGTAAATCAAAAACCTAGACACCTTTGAAAGATGGTACCCAAGGGAGGCAAGAAAATAGTGGTTTTTTTAATCTCAAATTGGTTTTGACAATTGAGTGTCAACACACTTAAGCCATTTACTTATTCCATGTTGAGTTACAATGAGTGTCAAGTCACTCAAGTAGCGAGCAGATAGACCATGGTGAGTGATTCAAGAGCCAAGTAAATAGTGGATGTCGAGCAATGCAGGTGCCGAGTCATAGTATAAAGATCTGTGTACGCTAAGCATTAGAGACTTCATATGTTGAGTGACACAGTTTTGACATATTTGTTTGTAATGGCACAAACAACTATATAAACCATTTTTTGAGCTCACTTAACATTGTATTTCGATATTTTGGGGATAAGAATGAATCTCTAATTGGATTTCCTATGCAATTACATGCAACCAATTAGAAAAAGGGAAGGATTAAGTAGCAAAATGGATGAATCTTAGTTGTAGATTCATATCTAACTCTAAGCCACCAAAGTCTTCTCAAGGAGTATGAAAACCCTAAACTATCTATCGAGCATATAAGGAATTGAAGGATCGAAAAGGATAGTTTACATGAGAAAATAGAACATTCAACGTGACTTAGAAGTTATGAAGAAAGATTGAATTGTAGAATCAGTTAGAGCAAAACAAAGGACAGAGAAAAGGATACAACATTAAGACATCTGATTGAGAAGGATCAAGAAGACATTGTTTAGAGGTGATCTGTTATCAGGCAAGCAAGTGCCAACCATAGGATCTATGCTAAGACATTTTAACCGGTGATTTCAGTCAAATCTATTAACAAAGTATTCCTAACAGGTTGTATGAAATCCTTTAATAGGGTGCTTACTTAGATGTAAGTTGCAATCCTCTAACAAGGCACACTTCTAATAAGGTGTTGAAATCTTCTAACAAGGTGAGACCTAACAGTCTTTGTAAGCCTTTAATAGGGCATACCTTTCACAATGTACATCATGTTTCATGGTCAAAACATTGTAACCTTCATTGGATACACTTTATTACTGTAGTAGTGATGATTTGTGGGTTTCATCCTCATCCTAATTTTACCTTCTCACTTGGAGGGTTTTCGGGTAATCATATCTAGTGTTATGTGTGTGAATTCTTATATGTTTTCATGATTTAGATATATGTACTTTACATGTTATTTTAGTTTACTCATTAAATGCATGTGATGGATGTGTGGTGAAATTTTTATGGGTCCAAGTTTAAACTACTGATTCACCACCCCCCCTCTCAGAAGTTTACCTTTCTTATTGTAATTCCAACAATTGGTACCAAAGCCAAGTTCTCTAAAAGAGAAGCTTTGCAGCTTTGAGGAAAGATTTGTGTTAGGATTAAACCACGGACAAAAATAACAATTACATGCAAATATAACCAATAACAAAAAAATAATAGATCACACAAAAAAGAACACAAGGCACCAAGATTTAACGTGGTTCACCTAATCCTTGGGCTACATCCACCAAACAGCCAGTCTGATATTATTACAATCCAGTGAATACAACCTTACTACAATCCGTAATTTCTTACAGCTCAATACTGCTGCAAGAACTAATTTTGCATCACAACATAATGAAAAATACCTAACGCTAAACCCTTTTATACAAGTATTTTATGTCATTTTAGGGTTACAATATGTCGGCCATATGTCAGCTACAACGTTAGCCATGGCTCAAAAAAAAATTTGGGGCAAAGAATTTATGAAGTATGTACAATACTTTCCTAATTAGTCACCACAATTTAACAATCTCCCACTTGGGGACTGATTAGGCTCCACACTAAACAACAATCTTGAAATGAAATTCTACAAGTTGGGAAAGACCATTGAGAAGTAAGAGATTGAAATACATCTAATACTACATCAACTGAATGAAGCAAGGGAGGAACAAAAGAAATCCTTGAAGAGAAGGAAAAAAATTGCTATTGTGGAAAATGACACAGAATATAGAGAGATAGACACTACTAAGCTATTTGTAGATGGAAAATCCAATAAATTTGATGCAACAGTTATAGATCTAATGGAAAAGAATAGATTCCAAGATAAGGAAATCAAGAATCTCAAGTTAGAGCAAGAGTCACAAGTTATACTACTATGTGAGGTAACTGAACAAAAGAAGAAAGCTATGGAAGACAAAGCTATGATTGAAGAAGACAAAATAATTATGGCCAATAGATTAGAAGAGAAGTCATTGGAGCTAGCCAAGATTTCCAACATGCAATTGGATACTCTAAGTCAAATGATGAATGCCAACTATGAATTGAATGTCAAAGACATTGAGATAACTACATTGAAGTTGTAGAATGATCTATATAGAGAAAATGAATTTTCTGAAAGTTTCAACAAATCAAATGAAGCCATCAAATACTTTGAGCAATTATTGAGATCCCCTAAATCTAAGAATGATACATCAAGACTAGGATATACAAACACTAAAGAATGAGAGTTCCAAAAGTGCAAAAGAAAGGAACACCAAAGGTAAGAACTCCAAACCTACTTGTCAAAATTATGGTAAGAAAGGACATACTGCTAATGTGTGTAGGAGTAAAACTACAAATTAGAATGTCAAGCCTAAGAGCATGATTCATTGTCATAAGTGCAACAAGTGAGGTCATCAAGCACATGAATGTAGAACCAAGACCATGGATGCTCAAAGATTTGAAGGATATTGTTACAATTGTCAGAAGTATGGACATAGAGCTTTTGAATGCATATCCAAACCCATGTGGTCATCAAACAAGCAAAAAAAGGTAAGAAACAATGACAACTCTTATAATTGGGATTATAATACAAAATATAGCTGTCATTATTGTCAAGAATATGGACATACTCCTAAGAATTTTATTAGGACACATATCAGTAGAAATTACAAAAGGTGGTTAAGCCAAACTACATGTTTTAGTTGTTTGAAGGTTGGTCACATCAATAGGGATCATCCAACTAGGTCAAAGGCACCAATTTGTTAATTTGGTAAAGGAAAAGCCAAGGCAAATGTTGAACACATCAGAGATGAGAGGAACAAGATATGCAAGAGAAAGAATGTTTGTAGCACATCAAATGGAGAAGGGATCACTTCACCCAATAGGTCAAGTGATCACACTTCATCAAACTAGGCAAACAAGAAGTATGTGGGACTGATGTTTAAAGGTTATATCACACATCAGTTCCAAAAGGAGATAGTACTGAAAAGACTACATTAGAATGAATAAAGATGCAAGATGTTATTAAAATTCAAGACAAATCTTTATGTTTTTCATGTTTTTGTCGAGCATGATAAGTTTCCTATATGTACCAAGTTGAATGTCAAAAGATGTTGAGCTATCAAGACTAGGTAGTTGATGTTGAGCTCGTAGTGGTAGATGAGTGATGAAAATGTCAATGGATGCCTAGTGAACCCAAAATTAGTTAATGCCAAGCTTATAGCTGTGTAAGCACTTAGCATTAAATGCAAGGTTTTTAAAGGGTATTTCATTGATTTTAAGCTCATTCTTCATGATTTCAAATTTGAGAAAGAGCGAGTAGAGAAAAAGGCAATCTGGAAAACTGTTCAAAGTAGTTGTAAGAAATTTTAGCAATGATCTCATGCCAATTCATCATATTTCCTAAGGAATTTATCAAGAGCTGAGCTATGTAGTTTTAATTTTTATAAACCCTAGTTTGACATAATGGCATTGAGTTCAAAAAATGTTGAAGGGAAGGAATTTTTAAATGTTTAGCTAGTGAGTAATGAAATTAAGTAGCCTGTGTTTAAAGCCATTCTTGACATCACATATAAACAAGACCCTTCTAGTACATTTTCTATGATCCTACTGTAGGGCCCATTTGCCGTTGCACCAAAAGCCTACCAAATGTAATAATGGTACAAGATGTGAGAAAATATTATAATTGCAAGATAGGAAGCATTGGCGACCTAGAAATTAGAGGTGCATACAACAAGTTATTTGAAAATGGTGTTTTGAAATAAGAATTCAAGATTGTTGAGAAAAGGGTTTAGCACAAGCCCTAGATTTTCCAAATATATTTAAGGAGTGGATATGAATAGTGTTGAGCCAAATTCATGATGGCTCCTTATGGATGGAAAGTAGACCTATCAAAATCACTAAGAGAATAATCCATAGGGTTGTTGGCTACCCAACCCTAGATCGGTCCAAGACACTAAGAAATGATTCCAAAGAAATGATTGAAAAGAATACTAGAGCTGTCTGGAACAAAAGAGGTATGACTATAAATACAATCACCGATCCTCTTATTAACTTTGTTGTAGGGTTAATAGCACATAAATCTATCAATCCAATATATTTAATAGTATACCCTGCATAGCTATGGATGTTGGTTACAAGATTGTTAAGAAAGATCATACATATGATCTAGCAAAGCTACAATTGCAACAATTGATGGAGAACCTTGGATCAATCAGGAAAAACAAGAGTGCACAATAAAAATTTGGTTCTATATTGATTTATATATTATTTTATATACAAAAATCATTCCCCTTATTTAGTACTACTAGATGGAAGACCAACGAATTAGTTGCAGTACAAATTGGTGAATACATTGAGCAATTAGGAGAAAATTTTGAATCCTTAATGACTAGTTACTTTGAAGGATTCAGAAAGTCAATGAAGTAGAGATTAAGGATACCAAAATCTTTGGTTGAAAAGCATTATAATGATATATGTTTTCTTGTGGATGTTGATTACACATTTGTGCAAGCTGCCACACCAAGGGTAAGATGGTTGAGACCCTTAGAGTATGAGGTAAATGTAGATGAAGCCTTAGCAACTATAGTAGCTCTATTAGTAGAAGAAATAGATAAGACTGCAAAAGTTTTTGGAAACTATGAGATGGTAAATCCAAAATTTCCATGGAATTGAAGACTACCTATACAATCAAGAAGGACAAGCTGATAGAGAAGTTGAAAGAAAAATTTGGAGAGGATGCTAAGGAGGAAGAAAAAGAAGAAGAAGAGGATGAAGAGGAAGGAAAAACTCAAGCTCAAGAGCCTCTAGAATTGACATAGGGCATGGGAGAAGATAAAGAATAGGAGGAAATAGAAGATGTCAAGGGAGAAGAAGTCGAGGAAGCACCTATTCCTATCGAGCAAAAGAAAAGGAATGCCAAGGCATGGCCTATGGAAAGGACAAAGAAAATTGTCAAACCAAGTCAAATAAAGCCCACTACACCTACAACAAGAGCCAGCACACATGCTATAGCACAAAAGGAAAAGGGAAAGACAAAGAAAATAGAACAAGGATGTCATGAGCAAAAAAGGAAGAGAAGGAAGTATGTGGCACAACCAAATTCTGATGAAGACAAAATAGAGTCAGATGAAATAGCCAATTTAAGGTGGTGAGTCACAATCCTCTCTCAAATCTTGAGAATTTATGTGAAAATGTTAAGAATAATGTAGATCTATCAGGTTTTAGTCATGACAATTTTCATAAATTGGGTAAGGAGGAGAAAAGCCAAGTGGAAGAGACCCTATATGCCATGATGTCAAAGTTTAAGACAACACCACTAGAATTTGCCAACTCTATACCTAAAAGTCTATATGACATTGTTGAGCGAAAATGGCATTATTGTCTAAATCTAGGAACACAAATCAAGGAGACCACACTAGCCCAAGTAATGCCTAAGTTAACTAAGGGACAAATTGCTAAGATAGTAAAGAAATATGTAGTTAGGTTCACACCTAAACATAGAGCCTTTAGCATTCTACAAAAAATTATTCAAGATGTTGTAAAGAAATCACAAATATGGAAACTCATTTATGGGTTGACCATAGTAAAGAAGGGAGAAGTTGAACCTTCAAAGGTTAAAGATGATGATAAAGAAGATGATGACAAAGATAACATAGTTAGAGGAGAGATATAAATGAAAGAAGATGACAAGGCAACAGCTGTGCCTGAGCAGCAAGAAGAACAGAGTGTGCATGACACATAATTGCCGAGTGTTGGTCCTCCCCATGACACAACTAAGATAATTGAAACTATAACTGTCAAGGATGTCTCTAATCTATCATCTCATAACATCAATCCTCTTGCTATAGAAGACTTGAAGAAGATCTTAGATCAATCTACATTGCAGACCAAACTTTGTGGAAATCTTGTTTTGGTAAGTGTAGATGAACTACAAAAGGTAGTAACTGATGTTACAAGGGAAAAGGTGAATCCACAAGAACCACCTTCCATCATCCCTTTAGCTACTAATATACAACCTTTGGTCCAAATGCCTAAAGTTACATCTACCAAGGTTGATACAATTGTCAAGATTGGTATTGTCAAGAAGAAAGTAGAAGAGAAAGACATCACTGAGGATAGAAAGAACAAGTCAAATAGACTCATCTACGCCCATAGCACAAGGACAAGGTGCTAGTCAAGTCATAGTAGTAGATTAGGGAAATCCTTATGAGAGTGAGCTAACACCTAAGCTAAAGGAACAAGTGGCCATTTGAGCATTGGTAGCTTTACCAGCATATGGCACTTCTTCTGCACAAACTCTTTAGAAATCAAACATAGAAGCTATTCCATTGCAAATCTCAGTGCCAAGCCCAAGATCATCAAAGGTTGAAAAAGTAATTCACTATGGAGATATAAGCCTTGATGAAGAAATTGTTATACCAAAATATGATTATGATACTATGACACTAGAACAAATAGGCATTTTACAACAAGCATTAGAAAGGAAAAAGCATCAAGAAATGCTTAGGAGAGAACATAGGTAGAAGTAGGCACTACAAAATATTAAGGACATATTTCTAGATGCATTTAGTCTGCCAACTCCTGAAGAGACCAAGCCACTCATAGAAAAACTAACAGATGTAGTGGAGAAGGTCAATAATGAAGACCTTGATACAAATGCCAAACTTTTAGAATGGTCAGAAAAGAAATTCCAAAATAGAGTAAATGAGAAAATATCTGGTGACATAGCACTTACACAAGTTGCATTGGCAACAAAGGTTGAGGATGTGAAGAAGGTATTTGAGAACATATTCTCATTGTACACAAAACAATGCAATCCAACACTCTTCACTCAAGAGACTAGGAGTCACATTTTGAGTCTTGAATGCCAAATATATGCATCAAGTGCAAGACTACTAACAAATCTAGCTCAGAGTGAGAAGCATTTTAGAACACTGCTTCAAACATAGAGTTAGTTAGCTATATTGATAGCAGATGAAGCTAACATAAGAGCCAAACTAACAAGCATACAAGCTACCCTCACCTCGCATATGGAGATATTGAACAAGGAGCTAGGCTATGCTAAAACTCTACTAAAGAAAGACCTCAATCTTTATACTTTAGATGGTCTAGTCCACCTTGTTGCCAAGCTTGCAATCCAAATTAAATCATTGGATGTTGCATGTGATAACTGGGATGCAACCCTCAAGATCATATTGAATGTCCATAAATCTCTTCTGGACAAACACAAAATAAGTGTATAGCCCATTTGACATAAGTGTCAAAAATGGGGAGAAAAATACTATGGGGGAGAAAATAAGATAGGAGAAGCATAAGAACAAAGAGGGGGATACATTTTTGGGAGAGAAATAAAGCAGAGAAAGAGGAAAATGGAGAGAATATCAGATGAAAGAGTATCAGTAAAATAGAGCTTTGAAGTCAAAGTGTATCAGCAAAGACACATTTACTCAGAAAGGAGCACAAAATTTTGGATACAAAAAAAACATATCAACTCATAGGGAGTTATCAAATTTTGAGGTGTACAAGTTATTGCAAATTTTGAAATTTTGAAGTTTTGTATATAAGTTGAGTCATGGATATGTTATGCTTGAGAAACTAAGGATGATAATGTATATTCAAGTGTTTTTGACGCTCATGTCAAAGGGGGAGATTGTTGATCTCAGATTGGTTTTAACAAGTGAGTCTCAACACACTTAAGCCATTTACATAGTCCATGCCGAGTTACAATGAGTGTTGAGTCACTCATGTGCAGAATCACTCAAGTGTCAAGCAGATAGAGCATGCCGAGTGATTCAGGAGCTGAGTAAATAGTGGATGTCAATCAATGTATGTGCTAAGTCATAGTATAAAGATCAATGTTTTTCGTGCATCAAAGACTTCATATGCCAAGTGACTCAGTTTTGACATATTTTTTTATAATGGCACAAACAACTATGTAAACCATTTTTTAGCTGACTTAAGATTATATTTTGATATTTTGGAGATAAGAATGAATCTCTAATTAGATTCACTATGCAATTACATGCAAGCAATCAAAAAAAGAGAAGGATTAAGTAGAAAAATGGATGAATCTCAGCCATATATTTATACCTAACCCTAAGCCACCAAAGTATTTTTAAGGAGGATTAAAACCCTAAACTATCTATCGAGTGTACAAGGAATTGAAGGAGCAAAAAGGATAGTTTGCATGAGAAAATAGAGCATTCAAGGTGACTTAGAAGTTATGAAAAAAGTTTGAATTGTAGAATCAGTTAGAGCAAAACAAAGGATTGAGAAAAGAATATAGCATTGAGAAATCTGATCAAGAAGGATCAAGAAGACATTGTTTAGAGGTGATTTGTTATCAGGAAAGTAAGTGCTAATCGCAAGATCTATACTAAGACATTTTAACAGGTGATTTTAGTCAAATCTCTTAACAGAGTAATCCTAATAGGCTATATGAAATCCTTTAATAGGGTGCTTACTTAGTTGTAAGTTGAAGTCCTCTAACAAGGCACACTTCTAACAAAGTGTTGAAATCCTCTAATAAGGTGAGACCTAATAGTCTTTGTAAGCCTTTGACAGGGAAAACCTTTCACAGGGTAGATCATATTTCATTGTCAAACATTGTAACCTTCATTGGATACACTTTATTATTGTAGTAGTGAAGATTTTACCTTCTCACTTGGAGGGTTTCTAGGTAATCATATCTGGTGTTATGTGTTTGAATGCTTGCATGTTTTCATGATTTAGATGTATGTACTTTACATTTTATTTCAGTTTACTCATTGAATGCATGTGATGGATGTATGGTGAAAGTTTTAGTTTTATGGGTTCGAGTTTAAACTACTAATTCACCGCCCCCACCTAGAAGTTTACCTTTCCTATTGTAATTCCAATAGGTTCTCCTATTTGGGTCTTTGTTATGAAGGGATGATGACTTCCTTTTAGGAAATCAAAATCTTGAGAAAATACAAGTTGGGATTGATAAGATAACTCAGTGATGAACATGTTCTACATGTTTGGGTAAGGTGATGAGGTAGAGGGGTATGCTCTTCCCCTTGTGATAAATTAGAAACTTGGACCCTTAAATCCAAACCACCAATCTAAGTTAACCTTTAGAGGTCCTGTCGAAGTGATCCAAGCTTGAGGAATAACCTAAGTGAGCACACTCCTTTCGTTAGAGATTCCAACGCACTAAAATAGATCTATTGAGTGAAAGACTCCAAATCCATGTTAATTCCCTCTTCTTCATTCTAATATCACATATCAAGAAGAGGCTTTGTATAATGCACTAGTCGGCACTGGTCCTAGTCTTGCTAGTTGAGTGTGTACACTTACAGGTGCTGGTGTGGGTTTTTGGCCTCACCCTCATTTGCAAAGCCATTGGGGGTTAATATGAATTAAATCCAAGTAAAAACATCTTAGTTAGTTGCTACCCGACTCACCTCCAAAAGGGGGCATAATCTTTGTGCAAGGAGGGGGAAGAATCTCTTCTACAGATACTCACCATTGGCATGTACCTAGATGCCAAAAGGTGGTATATGTGCTTGACCCCTGCCACAAAGGTGCTCATTCAGCATATATGTTATTGAGTCCTTGGAATACACCAAAAATATGGCCACCCTCTAGTGGGGTGACACGGCTATGTGAGGTGAACGCATGCGCATGATTTGTGAAACAAAGGTTTTGCTTCCTCTACCTTTTTTGGTTATAGGGATAAAGTGCATCTTTTTCGAGTCTTTAAACTTGTCCAAATCTATTAAATAAACAAAATTTCAAGACTCCCCTATCCCTCTGAGTTGCTTTGCCCTTGGATTATTTGTGACTACTACTTGCTTCTCATATCTAAAAACAAGTGTCTAGTTGAAAACCAAAATGATGTCCAAAACTTAAAAATTATGTTGATATATGTCTAAAACTTTTAAACACAATTAGCCTTTTATTTAGAACTATCAAAACTATTGAAAATCTCTTCAAATTCAGTCAAAAAATATTGGTTTGTCCCTGTTCTCGTGCCCAATTCTACAAATTTGTGTGTGAGAAAACTCTCTATCAACACTTCCTCATGGGTTTCTTTTCAGTTCCTCACATGACTATCTATGAATCTCTGTGTGAGATTTTTCCAAACATTTTATACTATTGCCAAAATTATGTCTTTTTGTCAAACTATAAAATTCTCATGTAGCTCTATGCAAGTCCTCATGCAAGAAAATTGGTTCAAATTTGTTGTTCTAAAACTTCACCTAGTTCATTGTGCTTTCTCATGCAGTTCCCTATGAATCCTTGTGTGTGATCTTGTTCTAAAAAATTTGAACTATTATGTCAAAATTATCTGTTCTCCAAGTTTGATCTATGTCTATAATATTTGATCACTTCTCTATCTATAAACAGTGTCAAATAGTGACTTCTTGCTTAGCTAACAACTTGTAATCTACACATGAACTAGTCTCCTCACTCAATTATCTTATTCTTTCCTTTCATTTTTATCATACTTTGCGTCATGATAGTCATAACTCTTGGTTGTTCTATCCATTACTTAGATGACTTGTACCTAACTATACAACACCCTTATCTCACTTTTTGAGGCTACATTCTAGTGTGGTCCTTGTCTAAGTTTTTCCTCTTTGTCATTGTCTATGACTGTGGCAACAAGGAGTGGAAGCATGTTTCATCCCCATAGACTTAGATGAGGTAGAGCTAGGGGTCATAATCATGGCAAAGGTCACTTCTCATTTTATACACGATGTATCTCTAGTACATCTAGTGAGGATTCTTCATGATCTCCTTTACTGGTTAGATCACCTCATGTTCAGAGAATGTTTTCCATAAACTTACAACAAACTAGGAATCCCTTGTATGAAGAGAATCTTGAAACTAGCAAAGGTCATACGTCTCCAAACAACATAGCTAAATTCTTATTTAGACAATCTTTTCAACTAACATAAACTGAAACTTATCATATTCCTAAAATGGTTGATCAAGACCCATAACAACGAAGAACATAGTAGAAAAGAAGATCGACAAAGGAATGAAAGACATAAAGGACCTTTTACTGATGAATATGAGGAAAATAAAGAGATACTTCATGAAGATGTCAAAAGATGTTGTAAGAATAAACACTTTTAGAAAGTCATGGAAATCTTTCTTAATGAAGAGAAAGAGAAATACTTTCTCAAACTTGCTCAAGAGGGAGCCAAGCTACCTCATCACTTTAATGTTGAAACAATCATTACACCTGAAGAAGAAACTGAAATGTCTAAGTTGCAAAAACAATAGTAGATCATACAAGAATAATTAGCCCAAATGATATGTGATAAGGATAAACCAATCAAAACATACACCCTAGTTACTATTTGTCCATTTCTTTTTTATAAGAGTATAGACATTGATGTAACCACAAGGTTTGCTCTTGCTACCTAGTCCTTTCCTAGGGCTTATAGGTCATTCCTTTGACCTTGATGGTGATTATCCACTCACCAACCTTGGATCAATCCAAGATCCACTCCATTCACCTTGTGACACCAATTGAAACAAAGTACAACTTCATAGGTGGCTGAAATTTTTATTCACCACATGGCTTGCCAGGTGCTTCCTAGGTAACTGGCCACAATATGCTCTCCTTCCTCTCTTGAGATTCTTGGTGGTCTTCCCATGCTTCATCAAGATTTTTTTAATCATGTTCAAACCAAAATAAAACACTTTAGAAAGATTTTCCAACTTTGCAAACAAGTTGGCAAAGTGCTGCTATAATGTTGCCAAAACAAGGCTAGAACATAGACCTTGTGTTTTTCCAACTTCCTTCATCCTTGAAGACCTTTCTACTGCCTTAACATGTTCATATTGACATTATCAAGCCAAGAAACAACTTTCAATAGAAGATCTTACAAGTTCACACAAAGACCTTTACAAATGTTGTTGTCATACAACCAAGAAAAGAGGGTTTCAACACTTAAAATTGTGTGCTGCTCACAAAACCTACATAAAAATTCTTTAAAAAATTAGGGATATGAATACCCTTTTCAAAAACAGAGATTATTCCACCACGTTTAGGCCTCCACCATATGCCAAACACCCAAAACACAAAAATGCTGAAAACTAAAGCTAGAAGTAGTTTTTGAACCCGGTTTTGCAAAGTCTTGCATAACTTTCTTTCTAGAGCACACCATCACCTCCAATTGCACCAAGAGTACTGTAAGAACATTCCCTACCACTTTCCATACTTTGTTTCACATTTTCAATCACCCAACACGTGATATGTTGCTGGTTACAGCAATATTTCCACTAGCCAAGACACTTTTCTTGCCTAGGGTATCAACAAACAATTGTTTTCCTTCATATTTAAGAGCCCTTCTTTTTGTAACATAATGTAAATTGTATCTTCCTCCAAATCCCACAGCATCATGAGTTTTCAATGGTGGAAAATGGAGAAAGAGTCCATTTAATTCAAACTGCTGCTATAAACTAGAAAACTGGCAAAAACTTCAAAAAAACTTATGTACAGTATTAACAAAGCTTGTACTATCAACTTGAGCACATGAAAAAGATTAAAACTAATGGATATAATTGTTCCAAACAAGAAAAACCAGACTTCCAACCATATTCAACACGAAAATGCTCATTAACCAAGTGGTTGCCTTGAAAAAATGCACACAAAATCCGTACATGTATGGCCACTAAACTTGCCAACCCCTGAAACTGATCAAGAATGGACTTATATTGGTTTTTCCAACCTATTTTGGTCATGCTCAAACCCCTAACTAACTCTTTGCACTCATTTTCAACTTTGCAAGAAAAGTTGCAAAAAGTTGCAAAATTGCAATTTTGCAACTTTTGCAATTTTGAGCAATTTTTGCCATAACTTAAAATTCTTAACAAATGAGTTCACCAAACTTGGTAAGGGTTCATATTAGGTTGATTTAGACATTCCAAGATGGTTTTTGACCCTTGGTCAACTTTCCTACCACTTTGGTCAACCTAACCCCTGTTGAGCAACTTTTTGGCATAACAGCAACTTAGGAGCAAAAACCCACTTAGCAACTAATGAAACCTTACCTAAGGACCTATTAGGTCTTATTAAACCACTAGTGATTTGGCTAGAATCACTACAATCCAAAATTACAAGAAAGAAGCACTAGGTACAAACTAGCCTACCTAGGTGCTCCTGCACCAGACATGCTTCCTTTTTCAAGAGGAGTTACCCAAGTACAATAAATACTTTGGAACTTCCAATTCCCAAGATCATTTGTGGGAATTTGGTACCTTGTCTATGGAATTTATGCATAATCGGACATGCCTCATGCATCTATTCCCACGAAGTCTAGGTGGTCAAGCCATGGAATGGTTTTCACGGTTTCCTATTGGTATCAAAACATTCAATGAGATTGCTAACCTATTTGTCCAATAGTACTCCCACAACATACAACATCTAGTTAACATACAAGACTTGTCTAACCTTAAACAGAAAATTGGGGATCCTTTCCTCACATTCCTTCAGAGATGGTGATAACTTTACACCAAATATTCATGAAAGATACTTGAAATGAAAAAACTTGACATCTTTATGGATAATCTTTTACCTTACTTTGGGTATAAAGTTCAACTTTAGGGTCCATGTACCTTTGAAGACATGGTTACACAAGCTATCCAAATAGAAGAATTCATGGTCAAAAAGGGTGAAATAACCCTTCAAAAGGAAACCAAATAAGGATCAACCTCTAATAAGGATAAATCCAAGTATGTGAACAAGAACTGAGAGGTTGTGCATGATGGAGTCATTGACAACATTACTCCTAAAGATACTAAGGCAACTTTCAATCTTACAGACAATCTCAAAGCATCTAAGAAAATTGATAAACCTCTCTCTGAAAACAAGATATTTGGAAACAAACCAAAGAACTCATCTTGAGTTACACACAAAAATTGAGAATATACATCTCTTGGTGAACCTATGGATGTGGTCTATAAGACCCTGCTACAAAAAAATATTATTTCTCCATTGGATAATTCTCATCCTTATGATCCACGACCACAAGCCCCATGGTGGAATAAAACTACATTTTGTGAATACCACCAAAACAAAGGTCAGAAAACCAGCAATTGCATCAATTTGTGTCACAAAGTTCAAGACCTAATTCATGATCATGACATTTGTGTAGATGGGCATAACAAGAACATAGATCACAGGGCTTTCAAGGTGCCATTCCCACACTATGAAAAAAGGAGAAAAATCAAAACAAGAACCTCATAACAAGGTCAACTATACGTACTATAATTATGATGAGATAGTTCGCATGGTTGAACTGATGGATTTTGAGTAGTGTGACATTATCACCATCAAGGGAAAATAGGACATCACTAAACCTAAGACACCATTTGTCTTTAGCAGTGCTACATCCAATACATTTGACAACAAACCATCACAATCTTGTGCCAATACTATTACACATTCCCATGTCAAGATAGTACTCAAAGGCCCTACGCCTTCTATTCCTAAGTTAGAACAATACACAAAAATAACCTCTTGCTGGTCCATCTAGAAAAGGTACAAAAGTTACAACATCTTTTGCGGCTGTTAGCTATAGTATCCTCGATCAATTATTATAAACAAATGCTCAAATCATGATCTTTGAATTGCTCAAAATCTCACCTACTCATAGGAAAATTCTCGACAAAGCCCTCACTAAGGAAAATGTACCTCAAGATCTTGATCTTGATAGGATCCAACCTATGGTAGGTTATCTAACCTCACCTTACTATATGTCTTTCTCTGACAAGGACAAAAATTCACTAAGTCATCTGCATAACCAACTGCAACACATAGAAGTCATGATACACCAAAAATGTGTCCATCATGTGCTCATTGAAAATGGAGCTAGTTTAAACATTGTCTATGCTACTCTACTCATAAAATTGGGCTATTTTGAAGAGTCCATTGATCCTTGTCAAAAGATGACTATCAAGGCATATGATGAAGTCGAGCATAGATCTTTAGGTTTTGTTTTGTTGCCTCTCTGAATTGTTTCTATAGAAAGGGATGTCACTTGTCAAGTCCTTGACATTCTATTAGCATACAAAATCTTGCTAGGAAGACCATGGATACATGAAATGTGATTTGTGCCCTCAACATACCATCAATGTGTAAAGTTTCCATTTCACGGCTTTGAAGTCACCATACTTGCAAATACTATCTATAATTGTAACATGATGAAATTTGGTGAAATCTTTGTACCTTCTAATAAGGAGTCTATATACCATAATGATAATAAGCTGAAACAAATTGAGCAGTCTTTCAAGCTGAAAGAAACTAGAATGGGTGAATACTGCATAGAACCAGTTCCTTCATTGACATCTCTTCCTGAGTCTCCCCGTCATTATGGGAGACCATCTGAAGTGAAGAGACCTTTTGTTCTAACACCTCAAACTAAGTACAATGGTGCCTTTGTTAAAGCTATTGTACCTATCAAGGAGGAAGATGAAAATAGAGCCATTGTTGCATGGATATACAAAGAGGAAACTCTAGTTGACCTCATGGAATAGTCTCATGAAATTACTCCTAAAAAGTATGGTCCAGGTCTTAAACTCATGAAATGTTTTGGCTACAAGGGGAATGGTCCAATTAGACACAACAAAAATGGTCTGATTGATCTTGTCAAAGTGATAGCTAGAAGGTCTTGAGATACATCTGGCCTAGGCTTCAAGAAGATTCCCTTCCATTTAGGGATTAACAAGTTTATACCAGAACCTAAAAGTTCATCTAACCATGAGTCACAAGCTAAGTCAGTTGACCGTGAGGATTATGTTGATGATAAGGATCCTTATCCTTATCCAATTCCTAGTGATCTTGCTAAATTATTTGCGGAACCAAATGATTTTGTACCATGTGTCAACACCATGAATATTGATAGTGATTCTTTTGATAACACTTTTGATTCTCCTCATATTCAAAAAGAACAAGGAGAGTCTAGTCATTCTTTAGTCATTAAGAAACTTTTTAAAAATCTATATGATGAAGGAGAATTTCTCCCTATCACTTTTGAGAAATTCTGCAATTTATCCCCATGTAGCATAGATTCTTGAGAGTATGAATTCGACTCTCTCTCAGAAGAAACTACAGACAAAGATATAGATCAAGTGCATTTCTATAAAAATCAACTCAAAGTAGGTTAATTTTCTAGGGTTAGGTTGGATGATTCTTATCCAAATAGTGTCATTGAGTCTTCAATTAATGACATTAGAACTCAAAGGTATTCAAACACACTTGTGGACAAAACTACTCTAGGTCTCAAATTTCTTGTCCAAGCATTTGATGATTATACTATGAACATTATTGAACCTACCACATCTCTTTCACTTACATATCCCAAGCTCATAGATTGGAATTCCAATGCATCTAGTGAAGTCTTTACATTTTAGAATGACTATGCTCTTGCCTGCTACTTAAATGTTTTCAAACTTGTAACATCTTCCACCAATGAACAAAGCATCAACATGACTGAAGTTGACATCAAATATCTCAGTCACACAATCAAAAAGAAAAAAATTGAAGGTTCATTGTGAAAACCACATTGTGGTAGTATCAAAACCTAAAATAGTAAAAATAAAAGACATATCCAAAGGTGAATACCTCTCTAGGGCACTTATAGATGAGATATTCAATGCAATTCCTAGTCATTTATAGGAAAGATCGTCAGTGTTGATAGAACTGACATAGCCAACAAACCTGGGAACATAGGAATAGGTTCACATGATACATCTTGGACAGTTGTTATCTCCAAAAGAAAAAGAGGAATTCATTGCCTTCTTCGAAGAGAAAAAGATAATTTTTTCTTGGACATATGCAAATATGCCAAGCTTGGATCCTGATCTCATAATGCATCATTTATCTATTGCACCAAGAGTCAAACCAATCAAATAGAAACTTAGAAAAATGCATCCTCATGTTGCAATACTTGTTAAAGATAAATTGTAAAAGCTTCTAAAAGAAGGTTTCATCTATGCTATTGATTATACTGAATGGATTTCCAACATTGTTCCAATCTCCAAACATGACAAATGTATCAGAGTTTGTACAGATTTTTGAGATCTGAACTTAGCATGCCTGAAGGATGATTTTCCACTCCCCAACATTGATATGATAGTGGATATAGTAGAATATGAAATTTACTCACTCATGGATGGATTTTCTAGTTATAATCAGATTAAAATTACACTAGAAGATCAAGAAAAGACTACTTTCACTTTTGCATGGGGGACCTTCTATTGGAATGTGATGCCACTTGGTCTGAAAAATGTTAGTGCCACGTATCAAAGGGTAGTTACTACAATTTTCCACAATATGATGCATAAGAAAATGGAGGACTATGTTGAAAATAATCAATACTAGGTAGGTTACTGAGAGGGGAGGGGTGAATTCATAACCTCAAAAAACAATTTAAATCAATTCAACACTTAACCATATAAATCATTCACCATTCATTTTTCTAATCTACTGTATGCATAAAAAAAGGATAAACATTCATAACACATGAACACAGTATTTTGGTGACCCAAAAACCTTCTAAATAGAAAGTAAAACTAGGGTGGGGATGATACCCACAAAACTTGACTACTATAGTATAAAGTTGGCCTGTTAGGGCTTACATTGATCACTTCTAATGATTTCCCCTATTAAGAGCAATTTGGACTACTAGATCCATCTTGTTAGAGGTTTTACAAACATACAATGAAGTATGCACTCTATTAGGATATTTGTACAAAGACTGTTAAGTCTACCCTGTTAAAGGATTTAAAAATTGATTCACCTATTAGGATGAAATAGTAGATCTAACTTACAACTTGATTGTTGAATAGATCTTGAAGTGCAGATCACCTCTTTTGACTGATATGTCTTTGCTGCTCCTTAGTGACCTTCTTGAATACTCTATTTTGTTGTTGATTTGCATTCACTCTTCTCAAAACATTACATGTCCATTCCTTAACATACTTACGATTATATATTTAAAATGGTGCAATACATTACATATATATCATTCCAATAATTACAATTGCAAGGTCGGCTAAAACACAAGTAAACAAAATATTACTAAGTCAGCCAAATAGTAGAAAACTCAAGTTATTCAAGCTAACTTGGTGATCTTCTGATACTCGGCGGCCATTGCATTACTCGGCATCATCATGCACTCGGTAGAAGTAGAAGCTCAATCCATTCTAATTGTACAACGTAGCTTGGAACTCGGTAACTGTTGGAGACTCGGTAGATATAGTGTCACTCAGTAAATACTGAATCCTTTGTTTACCTTACTATCACTCGGTAAACACTACACATCCATCACTTGGTAGAAACTAACTTCATATCACGCAAATTGATAACCTAGTAGACACTGTTAAGCTCGGTAACCACTATTTTTTTGGTGAACACCATAAGCTTGGTGTACACTATTGAACTGCCCATCCACTTAGTAGCTTCAGGAATGCTCGGTGTGAACTGCTTAACTACTGAACTTACAAGGTAACCACTGAATTCTCAGTATAAATTGTGGACTGAGTGATGAGCTTGATAGCCATTCAAAATCAAATAAGTGTTGTCACTAATGACAAATACAACATAATACCAACAATATCCCCCTTTGGAATTAGTGACAAAAACACTTATGTGCCAAAATTTATGTACACTGACATATTGATTTTTGATTTTTTCAAAATTGATCTTTGTAAAGTTGTTGTATATATATATATATATATCTTACATATCTCACATATCTCCCCCATACATATGGCATAATATATACATAGCTTTTATCTGTACATATATCAATCTATTTTCTCCCTTCTACAAGCCTCTTACTATCTCTTTACTCCCATTTGATCTAACTATCTTCATACTCCCCCTTTTTGACAATAATGTCAAAGGGTATATGCAATATATTCAAATAGAGACATCAAAATGTGAGAGAAATTTGGAGTGTACCTTGAGAATAAGAGCCAATGGCTTATCCCAATTATCTTGCAAAATTTTGTAGGTGGAGAGTACCACTTGAACTTCTATAGAAAGTTTAATCATATGATCTACTACTGACAAATTGTTATCTTGGACCAATGTTTTTGAATATGCAATATGTTTCTACATTGGGTCCATAATTGGAAGGATCATATTTTGGATGTCAATCAGTGTAGACCTGATCTTGGCTTCCTCTCTAAGTAATTATGCCTGCATTCCTGACAAAAATTTCACCTTCATGTGATGTGATGAACTTGAACTAGGGTCAAGTTGTAGCCTTTGAGCACTAGCCCTCATGTCCACATCAATCTTATTCAATTTCTCCTTTATATCCTTGGTATACTCAGTAACATCACAAAGCTTTCCAAAAAGTGATGTTACATTTGTGAAGGATTGTTCAAGGTTGTTCAAAATTGAGGATAAATCTACCTAATTTATTGCAATGTGCTCAAGCACCTTATTATCAAATCTCTTCTTTGCCTTCTCAATGAGCTTCTCTTGGCTAGAAGTCTCCTCCTTGAACTTATTCACAGCTGCTTCTAATTGTAACAAAATGTGATGAGATGAATCAACTTCAACATCTATAGCCTCAGTAATTATATTTTTGGCATTCTCAATTATAGTGAACTCTCTGTCTCTCTCATCTCTAAGATGCTTCTGCCTTACTTTTTGCTCTAAAAGATGACTGACCAATATCATTTCATTAGTTGTCGTAGTATCCAAATCTATCTTAGGAATAACAATTTCTTTGTCCAAGTCTATGTCTTCATCAATTGCTTTTCTAGTAAGCAAAATTTTTAGAGGATTCTTAGGTTTTACCTTTGTTCTTACTTCCTTGGACTTAGAAATGGAAACAATAGTAGACGTAGTTGGACTAGCAAAAAAAATTGAATTGGTTGAACTAAAGGAAAACTGAAAGAAGTACTAGATGTACCCAAAATTAATGTGCTTCCCAAAAATGAAGTATCAAGAGGTGGTGTGCAAACTGGAACACATACAATTGGATAATTGACTAGAACAAAACTGGTGCAGCAAACAAAATTGTAGAACAAACTAGAAAACTTATTGAACAAGTTGTAATAGAAGTTGACACAATTGGAGAACTGGCAACTGTGCATACTACTGAAGTAGATTGCTCGGGTGCTGATGAGGAGGGTTGCAGCTTGGTAGATGAAGTGGCTGACACTTCCATTGAAGATACCTAGAGCTATGAGGCAGTAGGTGCAGATGATATTTCTAATGTGGTTGCAATCATTCTTGTTGAAGCTAAGTCCAACCCTAATGATGTTGTTGGCTTAGGTGGAGAGTGAGGAAGGGAAGCAATGACTTCTACTGCAATTTTCATTAGATCATCTTCTTCATTTTCTTCCTTGTCTTCCTCTTTAGCTTCTTCCTCTTTCTCTTCATCATCAACCCTTAGTGCCTGATAGTCTCCAACATCAGATGTAACACATGGAGTGTTACCATCTTCTTCATCATCACTGTCACCATCATCATCTTTGATCTCTACTAGATCATCACTAGGCTTATGCAGATGATAGATGTTCTTCCACATATTTTTTGCATCTCTAACAACATGTTCAATATCTTTAATTAGAATCAAACATGTGTGGAATCTTATCATCATTTTACCTTCATTATTTTTCATGGTTGCCTTCACTTCTGCATCTGTAAGATCAGGCAATAATTTCTTCAAGGATTATTCATAAATATCTTTGGATGTTTGTGCAACTCATTCCCACCCTAGCTGCAATCTCACTAACAATTCTTTTGAAATTTTGGGAGCAATCTGGTCTAGGGAATACTTCCATTTTCCCACTTTGGTGAGTACTAGCTCCTCAATTTGCATCTTCTTGGCATCAGTCCTTGTTTCAAACTTTAGAGCCTTGAAGTTTGTGATGCCAACTCCTTCTTCCATTTGTTCCAATCTTTCCTAGAAGGTAAGTGGGGGCTTGCTGAGCATAACTTTTCCTTTGCCTTTGCCTCTCCTGGTGAAAATAGTTGTGGAGGCCTTTGGAGGTTTAGTAATGATTACCCTCCCTTTCTTCTTGGTTGGCTCTGCCTCCTTCTCTGATTCTTGCTCTTCTCCTTCTTCTTCTTCTTCTTCTTCATCCTCTCCTTTTCCCTCT
This sequence comes from Cupressus sempervirens, assembly GCA_028749045.1. Taxonomy (NCBI): domain Eukaryota; kingdom Viridiplantae; phylum Streptophyta; class Pinopsida; order Cupressales; family Cupressaceae; genus Cupressus; species Cupressus sempervirens. Next base: position 800,555,922 of record CM053783.1, on the reverse strand, counting down.
ATAAGCATTAGAGGGCCAGTGGCAGTTTTTGTCTTTGCAATTTTCCTCTTACCTTTGCTGATTGCTTGAGGTAGCTTGATTTTCGGTTCAATTCTGAATTCTGCCTCATTATATGTACCAAAAACTAGTTGCTTAGGGTTTGTAGGCTCATTTACCAATGCTTCAATAATGTCCTTGGTTTCATCAATATTGACCTCATAAGGAAGAGGTTTCACCCATGCAACTTGAGGCCTAACTACCTGAATATATACTCTATCACAGTCAACCATGAAACACACATCATCTTTATAATCCTCAACAAGTTTAGGAGAAATCCTAAACCTGTTGTTCATCCTTTCCTTGAAATCTTCAAAATAATTGTCCATTATGCTATCAAAGTTTACACCCATTTCTACAATAAACTCATTTATCTGATATAAAATGGGAACATTCTTTCTCCACACAATAGAACCTTTAGATGGAAAGAATTTTTGCACATAAAAGAAAAGAGACCTCAACAAAGAACCAAATTTACAAGGGTTGTTCTTTGATGTTCGGATGTTGTCCATATTCTTGTTTAATTGCTTCAATAGTAGCTCTGACAAGTCAAATTCCATATTTTTCTTCACAACTTTAAATGCTAAGTCCACTACCTCACATGGCATGTTGTTCAATTGACTAGAGCTGTAAATCTTGTGGGCAACTACATGAATACCAAACCTTAACTCCACATCAGAAACAATGCTAATTTTCAAACCTCTACCATCTCACTCGGCTAGGGTTTTCTTCTGGAGTTCATCCCGACCTAGGGTTTTGGTAGATTTTGCTTTGTTTAGCATGGGAAGACTAGTAATCTTATGAATCATCTTTTTGGTTATCAACACAGGATACTCTAACCATATTTGGCCATTGTGTACACGACTAAGAATATACCTAATCCATTTTATTTAGAAACTCTGTGGCAAGTGTGTGATATGTGTCAACCTTTTTGTTTCAAGATGTTTATATTTAGGTTTCAATGAGCCATCAACATGTATTTACTCTAAAGCATTATCTATCTCTAGGGTTCCTATCTCTTGAATTGAACACTTAAAATGAGTGTGAATGTCATTAATTAGGAGTACCTTTGGTGAAATTTGAGATTGTGCACCATTAGGGTCGAGTGCCTCCACCACTGTTGGAACTAGCTTGAAATTTGGCGCTTTCCATTCCACACCCTTAACCAACATTTTTGAACCCCTTTTTTCCTTGCTACTACAAGTGCTTGCGGATGCCATCACTACTCAATAAATGATGGAAATTTTTGAACAAATTCTTTGCTGGAAATTTACTCAAAATTGCTTGGAATTGCTTGAGTGCACTTGGAAATTTCTTAGCTCTGTGAATACTGAAGACACGGTGAAAAATGAAGTCAAATTCTGCCCTTTTTGATGAAAATTTCCCATTAATGCTAGGTACCATACTGATGTAATGCATGACTGAAATGTCCCTTTTCTAATTTTATACGATATTTCAAGCCTCAAATCAGATCTTTAAAATCAAACAACCAATATTACAAAGATCCACCAATTTCTCAATAAAACTCAAATCAGGTATGTCCGAAATAGTGCCAAAAAACTTCACAACTTCACAAATTATTAATAAATCTGAAAATGGACATTTTTACAGAAATTTCAGCAGCATAACGGCCTACAAAATGATATTTCTAGATCTCATAGCCTTTACACAATAGTTCACAAATGTAGGACAAAAACTATGCTCATCGGGCTCCCGAAATTAACACAAAAATGCCCGGAAACACCACAAAAATACTAATAATCTATCTCAGAAGTTTAATCATGTCCCAATACATATATTCAGCTCTATTTTAACATCTTAAAGTCTGAAATACAGCAGCAACCCAAACTGATATGAAATACTCAACTAAAAACACCAAACTCATACAAAAAACACACCCGAAAACCCACAAATCTGCACTGTTCAGCACAAAGGCAAACTCTGTATGAGCATGCACATGGAATGGCTTCAAACTCCCATCCTTAGCCTTTTTGAAAACTTGCAAACTCTCGTTCTTGGGTCTCCTTCTCCACAGGTTTGGTAGCCTCTGAAGAACAACAAAGCAATGCGCAAAAATCAAGTTCTGGAATCAACCCAAAATGCCTCCAAACCCCTTAAAAGAGGGCATAACCCTAACTCACATCCAAGAGGGGTTAATAAAACATATTTTAATAATAATTTTCATTTATTATCCCATTAGCTTCCAAAGTTTATCCCCTTTTTCTGAAACTTCACCTTTTTGGGCCTGCCTGCCTTAGCAAAGATTATTATTTTTAATTATTTGAAAAGGGGACATGACAAGTCCTCCCCTTCCAAATATTGCTTGTCCTTAAGCAATGGCTGAATAATAGACCAATCAATCCACCTAGATCCCAAATGTAGTCATGAACTATACTATTGTCAATTAACACAGGCTCTTGCAATATCCTCTGCAATATAACCAAGAGGAATCCATAATCAAACTTACAATTACTGCTCAACCAAACTCCAAAGTCACAACTTCCACAGTCAGAAACCCACGAGACACAAACTCTTAGAACATCAAAACTCAAGTAAAGTGGACAAATCAAATTGCCAACATAGTAAATACCATCAATGCATCCCACTGGCCCATACGGAATGTACAATCCAACTCTGCAACAATGGTGAATGCTCCCGAATGAAACTGTACCAAGTATGGAGAATCCACACACTGTACAACTCTTGCAGTCAACACAACTCTGTAGATCACTGGCCACTATCTCATAACCATAATTCCCATGCACCCCTAATGGTGAAAAGCCATCGCAAGATAAACAACAAGAAATGGAACCCAAACCAAGTTTGTCTGCCATCAACTCCTCAGCACAAGGATCAAATGCTAACTGATGTACATACCCTACAATATAATGTTGATAAAAAAACCAACCTCAGTCAACAGCTCACCATGAACAAGTGATACAACCCACTGTGATTGATCACCAGCTAAGTCAGGAGATGTCATAGCCAAAGGAGTAGAATCAATAACAACACCCGCTGAAGCATCACTCCAGAACTCCTGCTCTAAGTCATGTATTATCAAGTTGTCAACTGCAGGACCTATCGCCATGTCGTGCCCATCACAACTCTCATCTCGAGGCATCAAACTATCCCATAATTGATGATAAGCACTAGGAACCAAAGTACATCTCTGTATCATCATCTCATCAACATGGTCATCAAAGGTGAATTGATGAGCATATCTCACAATGTAATGTTGATAGAATGCGCCAATCTCAGTCAGTGGCTCAGACTGCAATCCAAATGTAACTAACTGCAATTGATCACTAACCAAGTTGGAACTAACTACTACCTCTAAAGACATCGCCAAGGGAGAACCCCATCCATAAACTGCTAACAACTGACGAGCAGCATCAAAATGCTGGCAAGCAATAGCAATGTCTCGCTCACTAACTCTCAACTGATTCCACACATGATGGCACTGGCTAGACTGTCTCCTACAAACCTCCTCTGATGCATTGTCTAAAGGAGTATCCTCAAAGTTACTATTCTCTAGAGTATTATCATCCATATCCTATGAATCAACTCCAAAGCTCATATCAACATATGCAGTATCAAAAACTGTAGCATCGATGTCTAACTCCTCTGTACCAAAAGAAACTACCAAGGAAACTAAGTCATCAAAACTACCCACTGCATCCTCTTGGATGTCATCAATGCCAAGATGATCCTGGGACTCATCTGTACACACTGCCAAATATGAAATATCATCAACACATTCTAGCAAGTATGGTTGATTGGATATATGAAAAAAGCCCCACATCGGTGTATAAAAACTAATACCAACATCAGACAAGCTGCTAGCACAAGAAAAGATAACACCATGTAATCTGCTAATCAAATCCATGATAGCACCCAAAAAAACACTGCTACCAAAAAGTGTTAAAGATCTCCAGTCAACTGAATCCCAAACGCCAATATAACAATCTCGAGTCCATATCCATAAACTAGAATCAATTGGTAACTCAAGCAAACTCCTCACCTGAGTAATATGACCAATACCAACTAACTCCACATACCTGTCATGATGAGATAATGAAGTCACAATACTATCTTTTTTCACCTTCAACTGGCTAGACAAATCATGTGAAGTACTACCAGCCTCAACCTCATGTGACGAAGCATCTAACTGTGCCTGGTACTCTTTCTCAGCAAAGTCATGAATGCTTAATGTCTGCTCATCTCTAACAGGTATCTCATCATCTTGCACAACAACATCCTCATAATCATCATCTGAACCCACTACGCTGTAGTCACTGCCTATTGTAACTATACCATCCTGAATACCTGTGACATCACCCTTTGATGACTTGTATACAATTGTCTCAATTTGAGTATCAAGTTGACCGTTACTATCAATCTATGTAATATCCTTTCCCACCACCTCCTGTGGCAAAGTAGAATCTGAGACCTCTGCCTGGCTATAAGCTAGTTTCTCAAACTCCTCATGCAAGTTCTTGGTAATTGTGTCATCTGCCCTATGAGAAAATCTGCCAAATAGAAATCCAGTCAACTTATCCACCTTAGCTGGGTCAGACAACATGTCATTCATTATACGGTGGTGCTCAACCAACTGTTCAAACATGTCATGGCTTATTTTCCTAAGTTTATCTCGAATGTCTAAATAGCCATCCTTTCTACTGTTCTGACTCTAGATATCAATTGTCCAAGATTGTGTCCTCTGAGACTCTGTACTATACCTATCCATTCTGGATAAAGTAGAGTGTAACCCCAATACGTTATAACTTCTTCAAACACCAAGAACTAACATGCAATTGATTAGAAGTAGCATGCAACCATAGATTTCGACATGCCGCTGATTAGAAGCAACATGCAACCACCAAATTCACCAAGAACTAACATGCAAATGATTAGAAGTAGCATGCAACCATAGATTTTGACATGCAACAAATTAGAAGCAACATGCAACCACCAAATTCATCAAGAACTAACATGCAAATGATTAGAAGTAGCATGCAACCATAAATTTTGACATGCAAGATTTGGGTAGTTGTCAAAATTGACATGCAAACTTCTACAAACCCTCAGGCTGGCAAGATCATAGCTCTGATACCACTGAAATGCCCCTTTTCTGATTTTATATGATATTTTAAGCCTCAAATCAGATCTTTAAAATCAAACAACCAATATTACAAAGATCCACCAATTTCTCAATAATACCCAAATCGGGTATGTCTGAAATAGTGCCAAAAAACTTCACAACTTCACAAATTATTAATAAATCTGAAAATGGAAATTTTTATAGAAATTTCAGCAGCATAAAAACCTACAAAATGACATTTCTAGATTTGTATAGCCTTTACACAACAGTTCACAAATGTAGGACAAAAACTATGCTCATCGGGCTCCCGAAATTAACACAAAAATGCTCGAAAACACCACAAAAATACTAATAATCTATCTCAGAAGTTTAATCTCATCCCAATACATATATTCAGCTCTATTTTAACATCTTAAAGTCTGAAATACAGCAGCAACCCAAACTGATATGAAATACTCAACTGAAAACACCAAACTCATACAAAAAACACACCCAAAAACTCACAAATCTGCACTGTTCAGCACAAAGGCAAACTCTGTATGAGCATGCACATGGAATAACTTCAAACTCACATCCTTAGCCTTCCTAGAAACCTGCAAACTCCCATTCTTGGGTCTCCTTCTCCACAGGTTTGGCAGCCTCTGAAGAACAACAAAGCAATGCGCAAAAATCAAGTTCTGGAATCAGCCCAAAATGCCTCCAAACCCCTTAAAAGAGAGCATAACCCTAACTCACGTCCAAGAGGGGTTAATAAAACATATTTTAATAATAATTTTCATTTATTAGCCCATTAGCTTCCAAATTTTATCCCCTTTTTCCGAAACTTCACCTTTTTGGGCCTGCCTGCCTTAGCAAAGATTATTATTTTTAATTATTTGAAAAGGGGACATGACAGTGACAGATTGTCATCCACTCACTAGCTCAGTAAAAATTTATAACTCAATGATCAAACAAACTTACATTGCTCTTGAACTAGCTCGATTGAGTCTATGACTAACCTTGCTCGATATGAATTGAACTCATGTGATCCTTTTGTATCTAAAATACTAATTTGGATCATCTTCCTTCTTTCATTTGGAACTACTTGAGATATAGCTTGAAGATACAATTCCAATCCCTCCTTCGAAGAATCTAATTGGAAATGGTGGAGTCATCCACTTCTTGAGTGACATTTCCATCATTTGAACTGTTTTGCTCAGTAGATTTAGGAATCCACTACTGTCTCATCTGCTTCCTAATGTTGTCAGCTTTAGCTTTCTTCTCATCTTCAATTCTTCCTATGTTCATGTAGTTTTTAGCTATATGACAAATTTCAGTGCATGTATAACATCTTACTGTTGAATCTCTCTTTCTTAAGTGATGCCTTATGCAATCTATGCCAATGTGTCCATATTCTCCACAATAGTGACATCTGCACCAAGTATTGTAATTCCAACCAAATATTGTTTTGATAATTTGTTCAGCTAGATTGAATGGTTTGGATCTGCATTCAAATGCCTTGTGACCTTGTTTCTTTCATTTGTGACATTTGCCTTCAAATTTTGGTTTCTTCTTGCACTCATTAGCTTTATGACCATGTTTACTGCAATTGTAGCATTTTCCATTGAATTTTTCTTTTCCATTACTCCAACATTTGTTTGATGTATGACCCAACTTACCACGGTGATTGCAGGTAGGTCTTTGATTCCTTTGGGCACCTTGTTTGGAAGATTCACCTTCTTCTTTGTAACCAAGTCCTGCTTTACTTTTTTGCCTATGAAGATTCTGCTCACTTTGTTGATTCAATTGATCCATATCTGCTTGAGATTTCATCATCCTCTCATTGAGTTTCTTTTTAGAGATTAGATCAGCTTTCAATCTTTCATTGATCTGTCTTTCAGTGATTAGATCATTCCTTAAGCTTTCATTTTTGGATCTCAGATTCATGATTTCTTCATTTGCAATGGAGAGCTGATTGATAAGACTTTCTTGCTAAAGGGATTGATTTTGATTTGCATTGTTCCTTGCCTCCAAGTCTTCACTTGCCTTATTCCTTTGTTCCAAGATTTCACATTCTTATTGACTAAACTTATTATTCTCTTTTCAATTTTCTTACCTCTTCTTGTAGAGAGTCATTCTTTGCTAGGAGTTCTTTGATTGCCTCATTAGCTTCATCTGAACTACTTGATGGGAAAAAGTCTTCAACCTTTTCTTCAACATACTAATGGTCATTCATTTTCCTTTCAAGTTCCTTCCTTCTTTTCAGGGATTGGGAAAGATGCTCATTTTCTTCCTTGAGTTGAGCTATGGCCATTTCCAAATCTAGCTTCTCATTCTCAATAGCTTTGTCAAGTTTGAATATCTCCATTGCCCTTGATCTTTCTCAAGCTGTCAAACTTTATCCTAAGAGCCACAAAGCTCTAATACCAATTGTCGGAAATAATCAAGACTAGGTAGGTTACTGAGAGGAGAGGGGTGAATCAGTAACCTCAAAAAAAAATTTAAATCAATTCAACACTTAACCATATAAATCATTCACCATTCATTTTTCTAATCTACTATATGCATAAAAAAAGGATAAACATTCATAACAAGTGAACACAGTATTTTGGTGACCCAGAAACGTTCCAAATAGAAAGTAAAATTGGGGTGGGGATGATGCCCACAAATTTTCATCATTGTAGTATAAAGTTGGCATGTTAGGGCTTACATTGATCACTTCTGATGATCTGCCTTGTTAAGAGAAATTTGGACTGCTAGATCCACCTTGTTAGAAGTTTTACAAACATACAATGAAGTATGCACTCTGTGAAGAGATTTGTACAAAGACTATTAAGTCTACCTTGTTAAAAGATTTGAAAACTGATTCACCTATCGAAATGAAATAGTAGATCTGACTTACAACTTGATTGCTGAATAGATCTTGAAGTGTAGATCACCTCTTGTGATTGATATGTCTTTGTTGCTCCTTAATAACCTTGCTAAATACTCTATTCTCTTCCTGATTTTCATTCACTCTTCTCAAAACATTACATGTCCATTCCTTAACATACTCATGATTATATATTACAAATGGTGCAATACATTACATATATACCATTCCAATAATCATAATTGCAAGGTTGGCTAAAACACAAGTAAACAAAATATTACTGAGTCAGCCAAACAGTAGAAAACTCGAGTTCTTCAAGCTAACTTGGTGACCTTCTAAAACTCAGTGTCCACTGCATTACTTGGCATTGTCATGCACTCTATAGAAATAGAAGCTTGATCCATACTAATCACACAACATAGCTTGGAACTCGGTAACCATTGGAGACTCGGTAGATATAGTGTCTCTCGGTAAGTATTGAATCCTTTGTTTACTTTACTATCACTTAGTAAACACTACACATCCATCACTCGATAGAAACTAACTTCATATCATGCAAACTGATAACTTGGTAGACAGACACTATGAAGCTTGATAACCACTATTTGTTTGGTGAACATTGTAAGCTTGCTATACACTGCTAAACTGCCCATTCACTCAGTAGCTTCAAGAATGCTTGGTGTGAACTACTTAATTGTTGAACTTACAAGGTAACCACTGAATGCTCGATATAAACTATGGACTGAGTGATGAGCTTGGTAGCCATTTAGAATCAAATAAGTGTTGTCACTAATGACAAATACAACATAATGCCAACAGATTATGTCGATGATACCTTGGTTAAGAGCACAAAACCCAATACTCACCTTTAAGATTTGGTACCCATCCTGGATCATATGGAGAAATTCAGTCTTAGACTCAACCCCAAAAAATGTGCATTTGGTGTAACATCTAGGAAACTGCTTGGTTACATTGTCTCTGTAAAAGGAATTGAGGTCAATCCAGAGAAGTTAAGCAATCATGGACATATTGCCACCACGTAATATTAGTCAGATGAGGGGCTTACAAGGAAGACTCCAATCCATTCATAGATTCATCTCATAGCTAGTGGATAGGTCACAAACTTTTACCAAGACTTTGCATAAAGGTGTGAAATATAACTAGAGCCAAGATTGCAATCAGAGTCTAACACAAATAAAGAAATACCTTGCTAGTCCACTGATCTTAATGCCTCCTATCTATGGGAAGCCTCTTATTTTGTACATCTCAGAAATAGAGTCATCTCTAGGTATCTTGCTAGCTCAAGAAGACAATGATAACAAGGAAAGAGCTATCTACTATCTGAGTCACACATTAATTTCTTATGAAATGAATTACAGTATCATTGAGAATGTTTTCTTAGTAGTCATCTTTGATTCCCAAAAGCTAAGACACTACATGTTCGCTCATACCACTTGACTAGTTACTAAAATGGATCCATTGAAGTACTTACTCAACAAGGAAGCTCTAATTGGGAGGTTAGCTAAGTGGGTCATGATCTTAAGAAAGTTTGACATTCAATATGTTGAGAGAAAGGTTATCAAAGGACAAGCAATATCTAATCAATTAACAAGAGCACCAATGTAGAGTCTTCTTCTACTAAACATTGACTTCCTTGATGAATCAATTATAATTCTCACACACCAAACTTGGGTGATGTTCTTTGATGGTTACTTCACACAATAGGGATCTGGTGTTGGGTTCTTATTCATAACACCACAGAGGTATTCACTACCTAAGGCATACAAGATTTTGTTTCCTTGTACAAACAATATTGCAAAATATGAATCCCTCATTAATGGCATGAAGATTGCAATTGAATGGAGAGTGGATAAATTATATATCTTTGGTTATCCATAGCTCATAATCAACTAGGTCAATGATGTGTACTATATGAAGGATAAGAAATTGATACCTGATAAATGCATGGTGGATGATCTGAAGAAATACTTTGCTCAAATCACTTTTCAACAAATTCCTTGGGTAGACAACAAAGTGGCTAATGCAATGGCTACTCTTGCTTCTATGTTACAGATGCCAAAGAATGATCTTTGACATGAGTTCCTACTGGAAATGTTACTCTACCTTGCCTATAATTCCCCTGAATCTTGGATAATATGTTCTATTTTGGGACATGACTCATCCTGCTACCACCATATATACTCCTATCTGCATGACCAAATGATTCTAGACAATCTAACCTAGAATGAAAAATGTCACCTTATCCACAATTCTTAACGGTGTGTTATTATTGTTGATGACTTGTTTAGGAGAGATCTCAATGGAACACTCCTTAGGTTTCTAGAACCTAATGAGTCCAAATGTGCATTAATCGATGTACACAAGGGAATTCGCAGATCTCACTCTAACAGCTTGACACTAGCTCATAAACTTATTAGAGCCAGTTACTATTGGTCGAATATGGAGCAAGAGGCAATCAAATATGCCAAGTCTTGCAAACAATCCTAGCTCCATGAAAATTTGATTCACGCTCCAGCTAGGGAGCTAATTCCATCTATCACACTGTGTCCATTCCAACAATGGGCCTTTCATCTTGTGGGTCAAATTCACCTATCTTCGTCAAATGGACATAAGTTCATCATGACAACTATAGACTACTTTTCTAAGTGGGTAGAGGTAGTCCCTCTCTCTATAGAAAATGACAAAACTATAACTATATTCATTATGAATTACATCATATGCAAGTATGGTGTACCTACCTCCATCGTTACTAACAATGGAGGACAGTTTAAAAAACAAGGATCTTAAGGAGTTGTGCAAAAAGTTCAAAACCATGCAACATTGGTCTTCTATTTACTACCCCCAAGGTAATGGTCAAGTGGAGGCATCCAACAAGGTGATCCTTAAGATCTTGCATCAAACAGTTAACAAATCTGGAAGGGACTAGCACCTTCAAATTAATCTAGATTTATGGGCTTAGAGAACAAGTATCGAAACTCCGATGAGTACAATGCCCTTTGCTTTGGTATATGGAGTAGATGTTGTGCTTCCAATTGAGGTTGAGATTCCTACTTTGAGAATCTCCATGAAGGGCCTCCTTACTGATGATGACTATAGAATATCTTGGCTTTAAGAGCTAGAGTTGTTAGATGAATGTTGATAAGTGATGTGTGATCATCTTTGGGCCTATCAGCAGTGTATGTCCAGAAGCTACAATAAGAAAGTTAAGCCACATGACTTCCAATGGGTAATCTTATTATTAGAGAAAACCCTAAGAATCAGGAACAACAGGTATAGAAAGGGAAATTTGAACCCAGTTGGCTTCGTTTATAGATAGTTGCTACAGTGTTTGGATCTCGTGCTTACCAACTTTCTATAGCCGAGGGAGAGGTGCTCAAGGAGCCCATCAACACTCTCTGTCTGAAGTGGTTCTATAGTTGATCTGATTTCACAAGCTCTCTATACATACTAAAAAGTCGTGAAAAAATTATTATCTTGGTGAAAACCTAGCAATAGGAACCTTGGTAATACCAAAAAAAAATACAAAAATACAAAAAAAAAAAGGTCATGGATGAAAACCTGGAAAATAGGCATCGTGGTAGCAAAAAAAGAGAATCTCTGCCAAGAAGGTGCAAACCTAGTAAACAAGTGCCTCTTGTTCCAAATACTACATCTTCTAGCTCTTGTATAGTTATTTTCTTGCTTTAGTTTTTTTCTTTCGGTCATGCATCGATGGATTGAATCTTTTCATAACTTGGGGGCAATACCCTATAGTGTCATAGGAATCTCTTTCACGTCAGTCACCAGTTGTTCTAATTGCATCTACCTACTGCCACTAGTGTCACTTTAGAGATTCCTCTCACAGAAGATCTCTCGTGTTAGTCACTAGTTGTTCTAACTACATTTGCCTACTGTCGCTTGTGCCACTTTAGAGATTCCTCTCATGTAAGATCTCTCTTGCATCAGTCACCAGTTGTTCTAACTATGTCTATCTACTATCACTCAGTTTCCTACTAAGGTTCTTCTTACAAAAGATTCCTCTTTGACTTTAGTCATCAGTTGTTCTAATTGTGTATGTCTACTATCATCACCTTACTAAAGAGATTTCTTTCACACATGTTTTGAACACTAACACTTGACATCAATCCTATAACACAAAAAATAAACTCAAAATGATGAACTTGTTTGGAATATGTTGAGCTTTTCTTTTTTTGTTTTGCTTTCTCTTTAACATGTCTCTTTGAGCAACTTGATGATATCTGTTTCAACTAGAGAAGCGAGGACTAGGGGCATGATCTTTTCTTTTCTTTCTGTTTGTTGGTTTAGTTTCTGTGATATGAAGTATCCATATAAAAGGTTTGTCCACTATAAGAGCCTTTATCTCATGTTGGATGGTTGTGTGTACCATGACTCATTTTATATGGACTCTTCACTGAGGTTGGTTCTTTTCCTTGCTTGTTTGATTGAATTCTCTATGCTACAGTAACTATTGATAATTGTCCTGCTAAGTGAATGTAGGGGTCACTGCAAGTATGCCTAGCACACTTTTGTCTCAGGTTACAAATGCAAGGTTTGTTGTAGACATAGTACTTACTGATTTCTTAGCATAAGAAGGATCTTTCGTGTGTCTAGTGTGTCTACATGCAAGAAACATTCTAGTTATCCTAGAGTTTATGCTCTGATGCTTATTTTTGTTTGCTACATCAAAAGGGACAAATATCCTAGTCATTCTAGCTTCTTGTGCCTCGAATGGTTACATTTAATCCTGAAAAAACTAGAACAAGACTCATATTCATATTCCCATGATTGCAATGTTAGTGGGAATGGTACAACATTTGGAATTTAGTTAAATGCCTAGTGATGATAATTTTCAAAGCTTGGTGACCAAACTTAGGGTTGCATCTAGCATAGGATTGCATTGCATAAGCACATGGTTTGATCACTAATTTACTTGCATTCGTTGTGATGAGGGATTGTCAGCTTCTTCAAAGTATCATGTTTCTTTACACCTGCAAAAGCATTTTGTTCTTTGGTTCGTCCTCTCGATCTTCATGGGATACCTATCTCTATCAACAAAATGGAACACTGCATGACATATTAGTTCATTCACATTTTGCATTGTCATACATAACTTCATGGCTCATCTCATCTACACTACATCCATACATCATATCAAATTTGCATTCATAATCATAGCATACATCTCATGTACAAAATAATTTAAAGAAAGAAAGATGACATATGTGAAGATACTCAAATCAAAAATCTCGTATATATGTGTGAAGTCAACTATCTACATCACTACAAAATTGCATGCTACTCAAGCGTTGTCGATCTCAATATGATACAAAATGGTGTTGGCTAACCAATTGATACATAGCCAGAGCAAAATTGGAAGAAAGAAACCTAACTCTCTTCTTCCCCCTCACCTCTCACCGGTAGAGGAGGAGGAGGAGGCATATATGGTCTCGTCAAGGGCCATGCACCTCCTGACTCTCTAGCATACTAGGAAAATTAGGGCACCTGCTCTGCCTCATCTGGCACTACCATAACATATGTTGCATAATAGTATGTTGCTCTTGTCAATTGCAGTTGAATCTCATCCTATTGTTGCTCTAATATGTGAGCCTCTCACTCCATTTGCTCTCGTAATTTGTAGATCTCTTGATCCCGCTCTAAAATCTGTGTGTCTCGCACTGCAAGTTGTATATGCATCTCCCTCAACTATCGTTGTGTTGTCTTCACCAAATCTCTAGATCTCCTAAGGGAATCTTGGGCCTATGTTAGGATATCTCTGCCATGTGGCTTAGTAGAAGGTTGATCCTACATCTCCTCATCGCTCATCCCCTACTCTGCCTACTTGGTTGGCCACTCGACCTCTGTACATGGCCTCTGGGTATCCCCTTCGATCACTCTAAGAGATCCCATCTCACTGCGAGGATGTCTATGTCTTGTTCCACTACCACCAAAATTTGGATCTAACCCCATCTACTGAGGAGGAATAGGAATCTATCGGGTCCTCTGTCTAGCTCTCTCCTGCTATGGCTACTATAGTGGTGATTGTGGTTCCTGCACTGACTATATGGGTACGGCCATCCCCACTGGGTCTATGAATCGAGAGAAGGGAAGACTCACAAAGTATGTATGATATGTTGTTGTCATCCCCCCATCTGCTATAGCAGGCATGTAGTCCCACTAGGTCACCACTAGGGTACACACATCAATCATCGATTGGCCCTGGTCTAATCTGACTAATTACCCACGATCTAGGTCTATAGAAAACCACACTGCAAGATGTCCTTACCATACTGTCACCAAACTCGTGTTAGTGGGAATATCTCTATGACTTGCATGGAGTGACCAATCAGTGGTTGAAATGCAAACATATATCCCAGCTCTATGGGTGCATCATCCCATGCGTCTATCTCCCTCCACAATCTCCACACCACTACTAACAAGTCATCTAGTCAACCTCTCCACTGCTCAGTCTTCCCCAGAGCTATCTAGATCAACTGTCCTTGATATCTACATATGTATGGCTCCAGGGGTTGTCTCTCATCTGCAAAAATAGGTCTTGTGATGGCAAAATGCTCTCATGCCCACACTTGAAGAACATAGACCCCAACGGCCATGTTCTTCTTCTCATGATATACGATCTCGTGCATCTCATCGAACATATGGAGGAGCATGAACTAACCCCATCTGTAGTGCAACAACTCATCTAGCATTTGCTACAACATCCTACCCCATCCACACTCAAGTCTATTTTGGCCTCTGTCAGGCATCAAAAAGTAGTTGATGAATATACCAAGTATTATTGCCAACTTGTAAGTGGGACCATAGGTATGCACTAGCTCATCCCAGGTGATGGCTCTGCCCATGATAAGATCCTCCTAGAAAATAGCCCTTAGTACCTCTATACCTATCCATGGCATTGTGTCATACACTACCCATGGCCCATGGAATGGGATCTATAGAATCCTATAAATGTCCTCTGGAGTGATCATCATCTCTCCCTGGGGTAGATGGAAGGTGTTCATCTCTGAATGGAAATGCTCAACTAGTGCAGTCAATAGGTCGTGATTCACCAGCAATGCAGGAATCTAGCAAAGATATGACAATCCAAGCGAGTCAATATGTGTTGTTGGCATCATCTAGTTGTCGTAACAAGGCTCCATAAGGCAGATAATGTGACCTAAATCCAACGTTGGGAAAGCTAACCCGCACACATGAAAACAACAGCAAATGATCAGTCTTAGATAGGTGAAAATGACAAGAGAAAGCACAAAATATCAACGAGAAATCAAATTTCCAACAATTAATCTTGCAAATTACACCAAATTTTCGTGCAAGATTCCATCTTCTCATGCGAGCTTGCACCTTTTTGCACGAGAAAGTACAAAATATTAAGCAAAAAAACAACCTAGTTTAGGGTTTCTCACACAAGAGATGGGTATCTTCCGCACGAGGAAACCCACAATACCCGGTGAAGAAGTACTAGCTTGGTACTTCAACGAAAGGCAATTGGAGCTACGCAAGGAATGACATCTTCGCATGAGAACTGACACGACAACATTGCAAAAACCCTAAAAACATGCTAAAATGACTCAAAACATGAAAAAAATTCAATGTGAAGCAAGATTATCGATGACTCACTGGATGTCCATAGTTCATCGACCGGTTGTGTTGCCTGGAGTGCTCAAATCGATGCGTATGCATGGGGACCACCATCTTTCTCTTGAGAGCTCTATTCTTCACAAAAGACAAAAGCACAAATGAATTGAAAATGACCCTTTGGACCCTTACAAAGGTTTTAACCTAATTTTTCAAAGTGCTCTGATTGGCGTGAAAATCACCCCTAGCTAATTTGGCTGCTCTAAACCCATATTTGGCATCAAATTAAAAATCTGATACACTTAAATAGCTCAAAATCACATTTTAAAATTTTGGGACCAATGCGATCAAACTCTTGTACAGTCTATTTTTCTGACACTTTGTGAATTTTGGAATCTTCTTAAATTATATTCTCTTCAAAATTTTCCAAATTTTTGGAAAAAGTCAACTCAAGTCAACTTTGGGAAAACTCGGTCTTTTGGACCTCGGAATCACTCTGAATCAACTCCAAATTTTCTTCAGACTCTTCTAATCTAATCTACATTCTTTTGAATCTTCAATATCTCTTAATATATTGTTCTGCATCACTATTATGGTGTGTCATCTTTCAATTTTGCTCCCAAGGGGACTAGATGATTACATCATTGAATCTTTCAAAATTGGCTTCAACTCAATCTGAATCTTATGCCTTCATCACTCGGGGCATCTTTGTTCCCCTCTATCTAGCATCATATGTCATTTATCTTATCTTTTATCAATCCTTGTCATAATTCAATGGACAGGTATTGGGACAGTCTAACACTAACTCCTAGGGATCAAGCCTCATTCTGGGGATGATCCTATGAATCATGATAGGTCTTGTTATCTCTTTCATGGACTAGTATTCAAGTGTTCTATCTAGAATCTAGGGGATTAAGCTTCATTTTGGAGATAATTCCAAATTCTTGTAAAGGATTAAGCTTCATTCTGGAGATAATCCTAAATCTTGCTAACAACTAAACCTTATTTTGGGGACAATTCTAAGCTCTTTCTTTCGATCACTATTTAATGGATAGGTGTCAAGACAGTCTAACGCTGACTCTTGAGGATTAAGCCTTGTTTTGGGGATAATTCTATTAATCGTGATTAATCTTGTCATCTTTTAATGGATAAGTATTGGGATAGTCTAACCTCGACTCCTAAGAATTGAGTCTCATTCTAGGAACAATTCTATGAAGTTTGACAATCTTTGCTCTATCAATTTCGGTATCTAGGTGTTTTATCTGAATTCTCTAAGGCTAAGCTTCATTCTAGAGATAACCTTAAAAAGCTTATCAATTTTGGTATCTAGGTGTTCTATCTAGATTCCCTAAGGTTAAGCTTCATTCTATAGATAACCTTAAAAAGCTTATCAATTTTGGTATCTAGGTGTTCTATCTAGATTCCCTAAAGTTAAACTTCATTATGGAGATAAATTTAAGAAGCTTATCAATTAGACTCTGTATCATCAATTTCGGAACCAATCTCATTTCTTGATATGTGCTTCATACTTTTGATTTCTTTGAATCAAATGTACTACTCGCACATTCATTCAAAGAGGGGCAAATGTAATAACCCAAAATTGGTACATTGCCATGTTAAACCAATTCTGGTCTATTTGATCAATCCTAAGTCCTATTTTACTAGGCAATTTTGATTATGATAATCACTACTTGACCTAAGTGTCAAATGCAGAAAATCCCTGATCTATATTAATTACACTATTTAATTCCTAAGTATTGACTCAAATTAGCTACATTAAACTTATTAAGTTTAATTTAATTATAAGTCTTCATACTTTAATTAAATTAAAATTACCTTTTTAGCTAATGTACAAGGGAATTAAATGTATTTGATTTAATAAGATATATCCTCATTTAAATTTATTGAATTTAATTATTCAATTAATTAAGATTATGCATTTATGAGGTCATATTCAATTTTTTAAAATTAAATATACTCTCCAAATTCTCTCTTCAATTCTAAAATGGAAACTCTAAGTGAACTGGAATTGGAAATGGAATTAACTCAGTTAACTCTTTCTCACACTCAGAAGTGAAAAAGTTAACTTCATTTGCACAAGGAAGTTTTCACTCTAACTAAATCTCATTTCCAATATAGACCATTCATTCAAATTGATCTTGGTTGTTGATCAAGTTCTGGGATTTTATTTAAGAAGTCTTCAAGTCCTCGTTACAAAGGTTGATAATTGATAGTATCGAACTTATGTTGAATTAATCACTCAAGCATTTACATTGATAGCATTGTTTTTTATTAGATAAACAAGTTTTGCAGAGATCCTGAAACCCAAGTTTGAAACAGAACAAAAGGCTGAAAATAAGCAGATAAAGCCCAGCCAAAGGACAGAGGCCAAACAAAAGGCCAGTCCAACAAATCACCAAACAAAAGGTGACCAAAGTGGCAAAACAACAGCCACCAACATAAGTTTTGACTAAGCTTCTGAAACCCAAAGATAAGAGGGGAAGAAATCCCCAACCATTATGCACTACAAAGAACGACATTCCAAAATCCAGGGGGCAAAAAAAGAACAGCAGACCAAAATCATGCCTTGCCTTTAGATCCCTTCTTGTGAGAACGTAATGCCATGTCAAAAGAAGCTGTGGGTGGCTTGATCTTTTTACCTTTTACTATAGTCCATCCATCCTCCACCAAACCCACAGCCTTCTGCCACCGAAAATCAGCAACATCAAAGCCACCAAAAATCCCTGAGACCAGGGAAGAGGCCGCAACAGGAAAGTTTGCATCCAAGGAAGAGGACACAGGAAGGGCCGATCCAGATGAAACAGAAATGGAGGGCACTTTAATTAAGGACCTTCCAAACCCCACCAAATCAGTAGCTGGCTGGGACTGAGAATCAGCTAAGCTACAACGAGACCCAAAAACCCCTTAAGCCAGGGGAAAAATAGCAGTAGTGGAGTTTGCAGTAGGAACAAGAGAAGGAACAACAACCATAGATGGAGCAATAGAGGTGGCTGCCCCCAAGACACCAGAAGATAGATCAGCTACATCCACAGAAGATGGGACAATAGAAACCAGAGGAGGAGCCGATGGAGGATCCTCCATTAAGGCACCAGAGGACGGGACAGCAAAAATCGAGGACTGATTTGCTGCAACCAAAGGTGCCAAAGGATGATCCTTTGCCAAAGAGCCTGGAATAGTAGAAGAGACCTCCACCACAATATCTTGAAGAGAGTCTTCATCCCCTAGAGAGATGACCTTGTGGACCGTGTAGTGATCTTCTGAGACCCCTTTCCACCAAGAAGGGGGCGACTTCGGTCTAGATTTTCCCAGGGAGCAACCAGAAGCCATGTGACCAGTCTTGCGGCACTTCCTACAGTGGAAGGGGATACCTTCATAGTCAAGAAGGATATTCCAAGATCCTAAAGAAGAAGCCACTGAAATCAATTCTGGGAGTCCCTTAGAAACATCAATTTCAACTAGTATGCAAGCATACGTAGTACAGAAAACATTGATAGCATTGTTATCCTAGCATAATAATCACATTCTAGTTTTAAAATGCATACATTTAGTATAATTTGCTCTCTTTTATTTCTAGATTAATTGTGTACATTTAGCCTTAATATTGCATCTCATTTAGCTTTACAAAACCCTTCATTCTATATGTCTGGTTGTTGGCTTCTCATTCTGAGAGCAATAGCATAATCATTCTAGTTAAGAGGCAATAGACCAACTTGCCAAATTGTTTTGGATGAACCCAATGTTCATTTCGGGATGATTTTGCATATAATGATCATTTTGAAGTGTGTGTGAAGATCGAGGCCCAGATTTCCTGCATACAATTACAAGTGTGTTAAAATAGATGTTTCTACTAATGTTGTCTATTATTTTGCAGATATGAAGACAGTTTCTATTGGGCAAAAAAGTTGGTCATTTGATTCATCTAAGATTGGCTTAGAACGAATTGTTCATTGCTACAAGAAAAATGCATTATTATTTTGAAAAGGCCAATATCTTGTCCTCTTTATGATGTAATAGGTTTTAATTTTTCATTTGTGTAAGTATTGACCTTTTTCACTTAGGGTTAATTTTGTAAAGGTTAATTAACTAATAATTTTTATATGAAATCTTGAAGTTAATTAACCTCTTTAAAAAAGCATAAAAGAAAGTTAGTTATTAACTCATAAAGGAGTTAGCCTATAAATATGAGGCATTGTGTAATGTAAAGAGGGGAAATGTTACATATAAGAGAACTTTTAGGTTTACACTATGCAATAAGTGTTCTTCAACTTGTATACTTTGAAGGAAATAATGAAGAATGCATGCAATCGTATATCTTGAATGTGCTCACTAGTTATTATTACTCACTTCTCATATGTTAACTTAGTACCCTTTATGCATGAGAAAGACATTAATATCTAGGTAGTTGATGTGGTGATGCACAATCAAGCCCTAGTACCTTAGTTCAAATGTGATGAAGTAGTCTATCTCTCTATATGTTGAGACACATGATTCTTTGTCCATTGTCATTACATGGATGAAATATTTGTTAATAAATCCCCTTTATAATTGTTTATTCATTGTGAGATCTTATTTTTTATTCATATGCCCTAGCACTGGGGTTTTTTTTTCCATCCATGTTTAGTTTTATGTTTTTTCCTTTATGTACTTTTAGGTTATATGAAAATACAAAAACACCTACCATACAAGGGATTTAGCCCTCTCAAATCCAGAGGAAGATTATAATCTAATAGTGTGATCGATTGTAGTATATCCAATTCATTGAACAATCCTTACTATCCACAAGGCAAACAGGGTCGATGTTGAAGGTTAATTTGCACTAACAAATATGTTTACTAACGCATACTGATGCCAAGAAAAAAATGAACTCATCACAAATCATTCGCATATCAAGAAAGAGTATTAATTATATAATATATTTATTTAATCTTAATGTGAAGGTACAAAATAAACCATGTCCAAAATACCAGTTTGGGAACCCTATCAACCCTAGCATAATAATAGAAGTTGAATGTGGTCATAATACTAACAAAATTGGTCATCATTATAATACAAAAGGTTTGATTTTCAATGTGCTCCATAACCTTTTTACCCTTCCTATTTTTATGTGGGGTATTGAGTAAACCATAAAAATTCATGGGAGATTTTCTTTGTTTCCACTTATACATTTTCCTTGCCCTAGCACTAGTTTCGCCCTTGAGATATATCTAATTCCTCATCCTCATTTAGGCAAAAGGGATTGGGAATATCTATGACCTCCTCATCAATAAACATACCTTCCTCAAGAAAATACCTCTTAAACCAAAACACATTATCTGATCTCTTAATGTGATAAAATCATAACATGAAATATAAGTTGTGAGATATGACAAGCTTTCTAATTTCAAATGTATCTCAATCTTCAATATCCAGAATTGGGTAGGTTGGACCAGCTTATTCTTCTAGATAAGTCAACCATAGCTCCTTCCTTTGGATTCGTAAGGTCATCATCTATGCAGTGGTAAATAGACTTGTCACTACAAACTAACCTTAAAAATTGACCATGTTTTCCTTGTGAGCAGTGATAATTGTGCCAACAGTTGGATAGACGAAAATCTAGTCACTATCGAATTGCAAACTTCATATGTGTTTGAAAGGAGAAGTTCCCCCATATGATAGGGGTATTTAATATTTATGTGTACTTCTCATCTAAAAATACAAAAGGAAACATGACATAAATAAAGAAGATGATTAATGTAAACCTTGGTAGTAGACATACGAATACTAAGGTTCACAAGGAATGACAAGTTACAAGGGGATTTGAGCATATAATTGCTTAAATATACAATAAGACCAAGATACCATAACCCATTTGTATTTCATTAATTACATTTGTCACTTTAACTTAGAAACTATTGGATTCCATTACTACACAAATACACCATCAAATTAACAAATGATAAATCAATAATGATAACTTAATAAACACATTGAGACATACAAATTAAATGCATTCATTATTGTCCACTTGAAAA
Organism: Cupressus sempervirens; assembly: GCA_028749045.1. Classification (NCBI taxonomy): domain Eukaryota; kingdom Viridiplantae; phylum Streptophyta; class Pinopsida; order Cupressales; family Cupressaceae; genus Cupressus; species Cupressus sempervirens. The sequence continues at coordinate 800,534,288 of CM053783.1, read as the reverse complement.
TATGCAAGTTCAAAAGCTTCTCAAAATGTTTCTCCGTAGTTTCTGCTTAGCAAAAAGTTTCCCCCCTTACAATGCCAAAATTCTTGTACTTATAGCTGCAACAGAGAACTACCTAATGATTCCCCTTTAAGGTTTGTAAACAAGTAAGTTAGAGTGTGGTAGTTATGCATGATTTTAAAACTAACTCTCAGCTTTTACAAACTAAAGCTCCAAATCCTAAGTTATAATGATAGAGCCCTAAAACTAACGTTAATTACAATGGATGACACAAGTATCCAACCTATTGATGTGAACATCAATGATACCCTTCCAACACATAAATCAACGTCATCTTCTCCTCCTTCACTCAGGGTTATTGTCAATTTACCCCATCTAGTTCTCATCTAGTTCTCATAATTTCAGTTGGCTTCATAAACAAACCTGGAGGTTATGCATTCTCCAAAGTATGACTCAACATTCACATTATGATTGAATCCAACCCAACCATTTGTTATATCCATGAGAGATATATTTCTAATAGTCAAGGCACTTTATGTGATGAAATTTCAGAGTTATTATGTGAAACCATTTGAAGTCATATGATAGAGTCATCTCTTTTTGCCACTACAAAATTCTAGTAGATAGCCGATGAATTCTTGGGAGTAAGATCCATTGTGTTCCATCACACATCTAAGTCAAGTTCCTGAAATATATTCAATAAACTGTAGCCACTCTTAAACATAACTTACTAAATAGAAAATAAAATTTGGAAAAAATATATCAATTTTGACTATTTAACACTTTTTATTTAGAAATCAAGAAACTTAATGTATAATGGTTAAACCATCTGATACACATCCAATTACAACATCTCAAAAAAATAATTATTAGATGGATTCTATGAAGCAATCCTCGTGCCTTAATTGTGCATTAAATTGTCTATCCACATTTACCAACATATAGTTTTTTAAACCTTCTTATTTTTTAAGACATTTATCGTGCATTTCCCGTCATCATTGTGCCATAAGATGACATCTCAACGAGGCATTTAACGAAACAATTTTTTTAATTCCGTACTTTGCAGGAAGTTTCCCAACTATTAGATAAAGATTTTTCTCCGTTATGTTCTTTTCATGCATAGCCGAAACTCTTGTCATTAGCAGACTTAACCCTTACATTTGATTGAAACTTTTCAACAATTCAATTTTGGGGATATTTTGCAATCAGAATTTGACACAAATGCTGCAATCATAATAGCCCACTGCGGGCCCGTTGAGAGCTTCTACCGGGGTTCGGAAAGGAGAAAGTAGCAAAGTTAATGAAATTTTGGCTTTACACCCACCAAATGTATTTACTGGAAGGCTTTTACGAATCTGTTCGTCAAATCCATTTTCTATGAATCAAATCTATTGTACATTCTGTCAAATATTTGGCCGCTGGTCTACGACTTCATGTTTCATCTCTGTTACTCCTTTGTGACATTATCTCAAACAATTAAGCTGCAATGTCCATTCTTCCTTATTTCACCCGTTATAGAGAGATGTTGTAGAAGGTTATCGAGACTAGCTTCATCCTTGCCAATGAAATTTACTTGATCGTTTTCAAAGCTTTTTCAGCCAATCCATTTTATGTGCCACAGAAAGGAAGTAGCAAAGACAGGAATTTTGCTTTATACGTGCCATTCGTTCTCACGTGAAAGTTTCTAATGTTAATTGAAAATGCTCATTTACATTCATGCTGCTGCTACAACTATGAGGGTTTTGGTATGCATTGTTGAATTTTCAGGAAAAAGAGAGATAAAAATTTATTAAGACATAAAGGATTACAAAAAGGAGAGCTCAACAAGGAGCTCTGTCTTGAGCAACAAGTTCATCAAATTCTTGTAACATTTCAAGGGGGAGCTGCCCCCTATCCATAATATTCTAGCCCAGAGCATGACCAGAGGCCCATTTGGTCAAACGATCAGCAGCTTTGTTCCATTCAAGGAGGAATGTAGATAAGAGTCTAATTAACAACAGTGGCCAGCTACCAACTAACATCCTCAAGCTCCTACGAGGAAAGCAAGTCCACCACCACTTGGGAGTTAGACTCACAGATAATCTTGTGCCATCCCTACAAACAACATTGTTCCACAACATATGAAATGGCCTGAGCCTCCATAAGATTGTTAGTATGGTCACCCTTATGTACTGAGAAAAAGAATTTTAACTTCACAAGAATTGCAACGAACCACTCTCCCAATACCAACAAGGCTTGAATTCCCCCAGGAAGAACTATCAATGTTAATTTTCAGAACTTCATGAAGAGTCGTCCAATGCCCCTCCCAATTCACCCATCCTTTCCTATGTTGTTGAGGTTATTTGGGCATTCTTTGATACCATTGAGCTGCAACCCCATCCTAAAGATGAAAATTGAGGGGATTGTATATAGCAAGATCATCCAAATCCATACCCCCATCTAGCACACACTTCACTTGAATAGTTTCTTAAAGAGAATGTGAGATCTTCCACCAAAGATGCATAACACAAATCTGAACATCTTGGAAGATTCGGCAACTCCTCTCCAGCCAGGTTTGCCAAAGAATGAAAGATGGGCCAACAATTTGAGCAACATAGAGAAAAGATTTGGTGGGAGCATTGCCCAAGTGGGCCCAGAACTCAAGCAAAGAGGAAGCATGCCTATAAGAGCAACCCCAAGCACTCCACCAAAGGTGCCATAACTGAGTAGAAAAAAAACAATGGAAGAACAGATGAGAGACAGACTCCTCCCCATTATGACACAAAACAGAATAAGAGGGGTCCTAAAATCCCCGTTTACAAAGATTATTGCACGTGAGATAGCGATTTTGAGCTAGTAACCACATGAAAAAATTGCACTTGGACCAAGAAAATTTATTCCAAACTGGCTTCCACCAAGGGACCTCAGCATCCTTAAATAATTGTCTAGTTATCTCTTGATGCCCAGTAGAGACATGATATTTATCAGACAAGGTATCTCCCCAAATCAAAATATCTAGTCCTAGTAGAGAGGAACACTACCTAGAGGCCAAAATTTGAGAAAGCTCCTGACAATCCACCTATGTGGCTCCAGGAGGCCAATCAGAAGAGTGCTTCTATCTATAACCAATAACAAGTCCCAATTGATAAGGAGTCTTGTAATGAGCCACTTTATCCCATCCAACAGCATGAAAAGAATCACAGAGACTCTGAAAATGAGGGTACATGAATAATATGGATGGGAATCCATCCCAAGCATCAGAGCAAAACAAAGCTTCAAAGCCTCCTTTACATATCCAAAAAAGACATCTCTTGATTAACAGAGCACCAATCTTCAGAGTATGCCAGACCATAGAGCCACAAGCTTCAAGAGGAAGTGCAAAAATAGGGTAAGGATCAGCACCACTAAAATATTTGTGGGTAATAATACGAGCCCAAAGTTGATGTTGTCTAAAGCATCATCGCCAATAAAGCTTAGCAGGCAATGCTTGACTACTCAAGAGAGTTGATCGAAGACCAAGACCACCCTCCTTTTTAGGCCTGCAAACAGCTTTCCAACTAATCAAACTTCATTTAGTGCTACGCAAATTACCACTCCAAAAGAATTGCTGAGAAAGAGCATCAAACTCCTTGAGAAAGTAAACAAGAGCAGCCTAAACCATGCTTCTATAAGTAGGATGAGCTTGAATAACAAATTGAAGAAGAGTAACCAAGGAGCAGTAGAATGAATTTTCATTTACACCTACATATACATTTTCTTGAAAGTTGTCAAGGGTAGTTATGAACTTGTTGAAAACTGAAAAACTTAAAAGGTTACGGTTCAGGGTTTGAGTTTGGATTGAGATTTTCAAAAGTAAAGATCTTTTATCAAAAATATAGTAAAGTTAAGATCTTAATTCTTAACTTTTTGAAAGTTAAGATTTTGATCAGAAGTTAACATATTGACCAAAAAATTAGAAAAATTGTCATTTAAAGGCACAAATAAGAAAAGTTAAGATCTTAACTATTGACTTTTAGAAAAGTTAAGATTACAACTCTTAACTTTTGCACATAGAAGGAAAGACTTTAGAATTCCAACTTTTGCACAAAATTAAAACTTGGGCAACAATAACATGGACTATGTTCAGATCAACTAAGATGTCACTGGTAAAGATACTCTTGAACAAATTCATAATGATATCTGTCATTTTTTAAAAACATGAATAAAATATTTAAATACATAGTCATTTCCAAAAATGCGCATAATGACTCTAATATTCAAATCATGAGAAATTTGCACTTTACCTTGTAATTGCTCCTCTACCAATAGGCCCATGAAAGCCATCTATCTTGTCTTGCAATTCAACTTTCCAAGGGTATCCATTGTTAACCTGTGTGAAGACAAACAAACGAGGAGCCTAATGAAAGAAAAAAAGCCACTCTAGACAGTAGTAAAATCATGACAAAAACATCCTAAGGTCCACATAAGATATAAAAGAATAGAGATAAATACCAAGGCAGACATCATAGCCACAATCAAAAGAACAAATGTAATAGCCTTCAATAGCAATCTCTAAACTTTTGAACAAACGTGATAGCCTTCAATAGTAATCTCTAAAATTTGGATTTGATAGCACTAATTTCATTTTATATTATAATATCAATGTCTTTAACATTCAAAAATCAACATAATCATAAACACATAATCTAAAAATAACGAAGAACTAATTTATTTAGTTAAGAGCCTCTTATAGAAATTATATTTTACTTCAAAGCCCTCATATTTTCTATATACATAATTATTATTATTTTTATTAATTAACTCTTATTTTATCAACATTGTTTATTTATTTATCAGATAAAGTAGGGATTATTTATGCCCCCTTATCGCAGAGTGAAGTCAACCTTCCAATGACGGCACAGCAAAGACAATTTTTCTAACAACACATTATTCCTTAAAGTCAATTTGTTTTATTTTTACTTATTAAAAAAAAACTATTCATTTGTTATGGATACATTGTTTACTCAATATTTTCAGTTCATAGTTATTTCATTGAGAATATTTTTTGCCCTTCACTTTTACTATTTTATTGTTCTGTGAGAATATTGAACTTTGATATCTTTTATAATTTACATATACACACGGACATGTCAACCCCAGAACAAATCCTTGTCACATTCACCAAATCTTAGCTTCAAACAAGAAAAAGAATTGTTCAACTGCACTTCCTTATGAATTTGGGAGGAGACATGTACTAATTATGATTGACATATTAAACATTCTCATTGTATTTTCTAAATCACAACCTAATATCTACTAGTTTGCATTGGTATTGCAGGTTTTCAAATACATAAACGAATGCTTTATGTGGAAGGCAAGTGAGGTGCTTCATGTCATTTAAGATTTTGGATATCTGAATTTCCGCGATCTTGAAGTCCTTAATTGAAGTGTCTGAAATATTATCATCTTTAAAACTACCAGTCAGTTCCAGTAATATTACAACAATTAAAAAGAGAAAACATGCAACTTATATTTGTACAATAAATTCAAAACACGATCTCTTGCTCATGTTTTGACTGTTGGCCTTATAAGACCCATGCCTGAACCACTTCCAACATGTTTGAAATCTGTTGCCTCTAAGTTATCCCCGTGTCCAGAAAATCCAGTGCCTCCTTTCTCTAGGGGAACCAAATGTTTTTCCTTGCAGCTCTTGTTGCAGGCTAAACAAACTTTATCCACTGCAACAAATTTTTCTGCACACTTTTTGCAGTAAATGTGACCACATGTACTGATTGCCATCAATGCATGTCTATTTGTTAGTGTATCCTTGCAACTGGGACAAATATGACTTGCACCCAAAGTCTCAGATTGCTTCTCATGTTTATCCTTTGTGAAAATAACAGGGAAAAGAGATTTCAACCTGAGCTTCTCTTTACCTTCTGGGCAAATTGTATCGATTGAAGGTGCTTCAACTTTCACACGTGCATCAGGCGTTGCAGAAGGCAACCAAAATGCTTTCATTGTCCGAAGAGCTTCCTCTTCAAATGAGGTCACTTTAACACTATTGGCCCCATGAAAACTGCTTTTATCTTTAACATAATTTTTGTCATTATACTGAGGTACTGCGCCATTGTTTTGCTGATCAAATGCATCGAGTTCCTGCTGCCTCTTCAACGACAATTTCTCTTCTTCTTCTTCTTTTTCCTGCTTCTGCTGTTCAGCATAACTTGCAAGCTTCCTGTCAAAAACAAATTTCCATTAAACAAGATTCGACATCAAACACAAACTTTTGTCACTAGTTTTAGACAGCAACTAAAAAAGATACTTAAACCCTTGCTATTTTTACCTGTAAACACAATCACTGAAACTACAAAAAATAGACAAGAAAACATTAACAAACCCAAATTTATATCCTACATTCACCACAACTCAAACATATTTTTTTGTTGAGCACAACTCAAGCTTCCTGTAAAAATCTGCATTGCATTCACCAAGGTTTGAACATCAAAGACAAACATCTGATAACAGTTTTACAAAAGCTACATAGAAGAAATATCATGATCCTTGCTTAATTGTAACTTAAGCAATACAACCCCTATTTATACAAACAACAGATGGAAAAGATTCCAAACAGAATTTATCTCTAACATTCACTGCAACCTGAACATATATATTTACTAGTAACTACATTTATGATTTAATGTGCAATGGGCATGCCACAAACCAATAGGGATTGGAGTGAGAGCTAGCAGTGACCAGCATGAGTGACAAGAATGATCAGCACAAGGTGCAGGTCTTACGAATCCCAATGCCAGTCTACAACATTCAAACTTAGAAAACAACTGAGAATACACAATATAGCAGTTTGTTATTACTTTTGTAATCGTTAGCAAGCAACAACTTTCCATTGACAAAGTCCTGCGGCTACCCATCAATTTAAAATTTGAAGTGTGCAAAACTTTATGGCTACATTATATCATGCAACTAGCATTACCAAGGACTTTAGAAAGGGTGTTGACAGTTGTAGATAAGAACAAATTCTGAATTATAATATTGCAAAATACAACCTCCGGTGTTGTGTCCTCTAAGTATTAGGTATGAGGAGTATCAAGAGTATAGGCCACCTCAAGAAACTTCATTTGCTTTTATGCATTGCTCCTTCATTTGATCACTAGAAAGACCAGCTATACTTTATCATTGATCTTACTTAGTGGATGAGGAGGATTGTGATCAAAGCGATTGATAATGTCCTTACATAAGAGTTAAGAGTCCAATTGACAAACCAAGTTAGCTCCTGGCTCAAGATTGAATGATCTTCTGATTCTTCTCTTATTCTTTGATCCACGGGAAAGATATCTTAAATAGATTCACAATATTTTCTCTTCCACCTTCTCTTTTACTTGTATTCTCTGTAAGAGCTGGATCAACCATTGTAGCTATGCTAATGCCACTGCTGTCACAGGCTTTTTCTTTCAACACTTTCAGTCTCCAAGTTATGCAGGCTGTTCTCCTAGTCGGCAGCTCCCTCCAGATTATGACAGGACCAAAAGCATCAAGCTCAGAACACCTTGACAAAGAAGATATCTCATGCATTAGCATTTGGATAGTTGCAGCTCAATTCACTGACATATGACAAATGAAAAAAGGGCTTGACGGAGTAAGGGAAACCGTATAAGAAGCTAAGATGTGCAATGGAGATGAAACAAGAAACAATATGTTTACAAGAAATTGCATTTAACGTCCAACAGGCACATTTCATGTTGGCATAAGATGTTGGCCATTCAAATCCCAAAGTGAGTCTACAACACTCAACCTTGGTGACAACAAAAATCAGAAGTTCTGGCAGTTTGCTATCACTTTTGTAAACAATAGCTATAACTTTGCCTAAAAGCTCCAAACACAAGACCTGCAACAACCCATAAATTTGAAGTGAGCATGATTTGGAGGCCAAAAGCTATCACTTTTGTAAACAGAAATCTACTGGCAGTTTGCTATCACTTTTGTAAACAATAGCAATAACTCTGCCTGAAAGCTCCACTGACAAGACCTGCCACAACCCATAAATTTGAAGCAAGCATGATTTTGAGGCCAATACACAGGAGCACTATGCAATGTCTGTGCTCATCCTCTAGTTTGGAAGAGGATCTCTCCCTCATTTGATGTGAGCTAAATGATACAACCGGTGTTTCTAAGGACTTTGGACAGTGTTTAAATGAGCACACTTTATGAATCAAAATACTGTAAAATACAGCCTGCAATATTTTGTCCTCAGGTTCATATGAGGAGTACCAAGACTACATCACTATAAGCAACTTCAGTTGCTTTGGTGCATTTCTCCTTTATTTGATCACTTCTACAAATTACTGTACTTTATTATCCCTTGTACTTAGTGGATGAAACAATTGTGATTAGTGGACGAAACAATTGTGATCAAAGTGATTGATAATTACCTTGTGTTGGAGTTATTGTGCACATTATTTTACAAATGAAACTACCATATACAATACTTTCTCATAGATCGAATGTCTGTTGGTATGAGGTAGGTATACTATATCACCTAGCCAAACTTGCCATCTGAATCCTATTCTAATCTGTCTACTTAAGTTTATTTAAGGCATTTACTTTCATTCTTAGGTCATTTGTTGCTTGTGTTTCAAGTCAGAGAATTACGTGTCATGATCAAAATCATGACTAGATCTTACACTTCCTGTTCTGTACAGAGGTTAATGATATTGCATGTCATGTATGTAATGTACCATCTTGTGCATGTCTAATCAATTCTTTGGCATCACAACATTTCCCTTGCTTCTCTATTGTGTGGAAGGTTGTTTTGGTTGCAGATGATCCTTGGCTAATTTGGGGTTCTCCATCAACTCTCTCGGTACCCATATAAAGAGTCCATAAATGTTTTATGAATCGCATGTAAAGTGGAATCCCAAGCTGTAAAGATCAAAGATTTTTTAATACTTATTAATGATAACCCATACAAATATAGATTTATTGAATATGATAAAAATCAGAATAAAAGAGATAAATAAAATAAACAAAGTATTCATACAGTATGTATAGCCTTGGGCATTGATTTAAATTTTTCAACAGAAAGGCTTTCATTTTGGAAACAGAGAAGCAATACACACAAGGTGGCTAGATAACGTCTCTTACACCAAAGAGAGATCATATACATAATGTTTTAAACTACTAGTGCTGCAGTGCTTTCAACCCCAAAAGGAAAGGGTGCCTGGAAATATCTTGTAAAGCAAAGAGGGATCAAGACATTCAATTCAAAGTGCTAAAGCTCCTTCAATCCTCTTTGCTATTGACCAACCAACCTAGTACCTGTCTCGTACTTGGATGATCTTCAGCTATCTCTTTGGTACACTGCAAACATATTTTACATAAATCATCAGTCTTCTTTCCTTCACTTATTCTGACATAAATTCTGCATAAGAGACAAATCAACCAGGGTAGCTAAGATGCTGCCTTTGATACCATTGTCAGGCTTAATCTTTTGCTACTTCCAGTTTCCAAACTTCCAAGGGTTCTCTTCATCACCCATAAAGGATCCCCAGATCAGGAAACTACAAAATCACCCAACTCCCTCAAAAGATTATGCCAAGACTGAATAAACTAGCTTTTGGGGTCAACTTTTCATGTTAAAATTGCTGTACAAAAAATCATTAAAAACAGATTGAAAAAAATGAGATGCACTGCAAACCATTATTAGCCATTCAGTTAATGATTAGGAGGTGACAACAAATCTGTCATTTTTTAGTTCAACTAACTAGCATGCAATAGAAGTTTCATGCTTCCCAAATTTTCATTACATTCAATTTACTCTACCAGGACTAATTCATGCAATCTCTGATCTTCTATTTTATATTTTGATGTGAGCAGCAGCAATTGCATCAATGGTCACTCAATGCATATGAAAGATTACCCAAAGTCACTTTTCCATACCGACTGTATGGAGATTGCTTCTTTTCAGAAATGAATGCCTATCCACACAATTAAAGACAGATACATTGAAATATCAAAAATAAAAGTTCCAAGTAAAACTGGTGCCAAGTATAGCCCAAGGGTAAAGGCAGGGATAAGGGGATGGTTCAGTGAAGAGAAAAGGAATTGTAGCAGTGAGTAAAAGAGTAAAGGAAGGCTAAGAGGATGAAAGTAAAACCAGTCAGTAAATCATGGCATTCCAAAGGGAGGCATCACACTTGCAGTCTAGAATCTAGATGACTTCCCAGACATCTTGATGACTTCGAGACTTGGAGATTCGAGAGTGAACATCCCAATTTTCAGAGTTGGGCAACCTGATCCATTTGGTGCATAAAAATAGGAGGTAACATTTTAGAGAAAAATGCTAGAGCCAACTCAAAAGGTTAAAAATGGGAGAATGATATTCTGAACTCAGTATATTGCATTTGCCTTTCATAACTTTAGCTGGTTTTAGCTATTCAGGTTGCTTCAATAGCTGTCCCATTGTCATCCCAAAAATTTGGCAAAGATTTCACTATCCCTGATACCGTATTTCATGTTCCCAGAGTCCCCCATTCCAGAAACTTCAAGGAATAGTACTAAGTCCTGCCAATCGAAACCAGATCTAATTGGAGGCTTAACTTTATTATATTTCAATGTAATCAGATTTTTACAATCCATTAGAATTTCAAATAACAGATTCTGGTTTTGTTTGTGCAGTTATTTTTAGCATCAATGTTTTGGATCATGCTCATCAGGATGAATGAGAGTAGAAGATATTTGAGATTGCATCTCAAATTTCTTGCACTCTCTTTCATCCTGATGATGGATCGTGGAGTGTGTCTCAAATATCTTGCACTTTCATACTGATGATGTGTGCTCTAAAACGTTGATACTAACTACACAATCAAAACCAGAAGATATTATTTCAAATGTATTACAGTTTTTAAAATAAAATATTTATTTACTTTTTTATATCACATCCATAGTTCTAAGAATCACCCTAACATAGTTACATATGTGATGGATTTATCATTTATGTTCCATGTTTATGTATTGTTACCCAACATTTTATAGAGAGCTTTAATTAAACTAATTAATCAAGGAGAGAGAGAGAGATTAGTCATAAAGAAAAATTAAACTTTCTCTCTCCCCGTACTTTTCTCTCTCCACGTACTAAAACTTTTAGAGAGAAGTACAAGGTTTGAGTTAGAGTCTCATTCTCCTTTTCACAATCCTCTCTCTCCACGTACCTTTCTGTCTCCACGTACTCCAACTTTTAGAGAGAAGTACGGGTTTGAGTTTGGGTTTTCTCACTCACTTTTTCTCTCTCCACATACTAGCCATACTCTCTCTCCCCGTACTCCAACTTTTTAACCTAATTCTAACCCGAACCTCCCAACCCAAACTCCAACCTTAAAATAATTGTAGGCGGCAGATACAAGGCAGAATTTCCAGCACATTAATCCTCAAGCAAAGCATGTAACTCCATTGCATCTCTTACCAAACCATGACATTCCAGAGAACCAAACAAGGCATGAGAATAAGAATGGAAAGGGAAATATGTCTATGCAATGCAAGAATCATAGATAGTGCATGTGGACTGCTTGGCCAACTTTTATTTCTCCCTAGTCCACATAGAGGAGATCTTAGTAATTATAGACAAGAGATTATATGTCTATGGTCCGATCAAGCGATACCAAGAAGAACTGGTTTTTTTCTCAGAAATATTTGAAATGTTGTTTAGACAACGGAAAGAAACCGGTCTTGCCACCTTTGAGCATCCTCAATCTGTGAGAGATCTGATTCAAGAAAAGGTTAAGTTGGAAATAGTTGTCGCAACCCATGGGGGCGGTTTTGACAGAAACGATGTTACAACGTGTGGAGATATTGGAGCCAACGATATTGGCAATAGATTTCTTATGAGGATACCAGCTAAAAGGATGCACACAAGCTAGAAGGATAATAGAAAGCTTCGCTATGAAAAACCAATACCATCCTTGTCTGTGACATCAGAAAAGTAGAATCGAAATGCATTAAGCCAAGAGGAAAAACAAAGAGGTGTGATGTGCTATGTCTTGAAGCTTGCTCAGGTTGATATTAAGTGCTTGGAAAGAAATGCGGAGGCAGACATAGAACGTGATGATTGTAGCAACCATAAACAAGGCACAAGACCTGTTTGACAAATGCCTCTAAGAAGTGTGCTATCATGGAATGCACTGATCGTAGGATATACACAAATGTATATGCCGAGAGTGCCTTGGAAACTTTTAAAAAATGCAACTGGCAGGTATTAAGCCGGACTCCACAACCCTTGCCAGCATCCTTCTAGTCTGTGCCAAAAAGGGAAGCTTTAGAACAGGGTATAAATATCCATCAAGGCATCATTGGAAGCAAATATTTGTAGATGTTGCAGTCACAGGTGCCTTGATAGACATGTATGCAAAATGTTGATCAGACATAGACGGTTGTTCAAACATTGATTATATCTTTATATTATTGTTATATTCAGAAAAGCCGGCTGGAGATTCAATCCAAATACATTTCAAATATGAGGCTCCGAGATGCGCCTAACTGTTTGACAGAATGCCAAGTCTAAGGTCACCTACATTCATCGAACAGAGTTCGTGAATTGTTTGATGAAATGCCTCTATTGCATATAGGAGTTGTATTTTTCAAAGTGAAATAAAGATTTTGATGAAGTTTTATGATTGCTTGAAGAAAATATCACACCAAGTTTGATACAAAACCAAGTGATTATTGACTCCGCATTATCGCCAGGACAGCCCTTGACAGGTGATAATATGAGGTATAAATTTCAAGGTAAAGAGCCCCCTGCGATACTAAAAAGCACACTTCCTGAAATATCTGACACAAAGATGGGGCGTTTAGAAGTTGCAAACTTCTGGAAGATGATGAGCAAAGAAGATAAATCACCCCTGGCACATCGAATGCTGGAAAGTGGACTAGCCCATGCAGGTGGACATCCGCTCACAATTCAATGTGTGGAATTGGTTTTAGAATGTATCAAGGCATATGATCAAAATTCCAAGGACATCAAGACTACAAGAGGTGATATCATGGCATGGTTAGACCCAGTATCTATATCCATCACGTTCAGATTGCCAGTAAGAGAGGAATTCACAGAAATTTCTACAGAAGGTGCCCAAGGTTATTTCCATCAGAATAAGAAAACATGTCTCAATGTCATTGCTAGAAGTTGGCTTGATCAACCCAGACGAGGACAGTTGCAATTGCCAAGAATGTTATGCAAGAATATCTTTAATGAAGACATTTATGATATGATAGTTCTTCTCAATCGAGTGGTGGGAAATCAGACAGCTGAAGATTTCCAAGATTGGATGTTTTTGTATATTAATACCATCACCACTGGAAAACAATTTATAGATTGGGGAGAAATGATTAGCGATGCCCTTCATAACCAGTTGATAGGATTCAATGCAAATCAAGGATTTTACATGTCCTCATATCTAATGTACGCAATTGCAAGTATGAAATCATGGCCCGATCTAAATCCTTATGGGGAGTATAGCTTAACCACTCAAATTTATAACTATTACCCCCAGTTGCAATTAAAACAGAGCAATGCACACTTCCGCTGGGTGAATGATGCTTTTTCTATGCTCACTGCCAAGGAGCTACAAGGAGATATAGGACTTCGAATTTCTCCTGAAGCAGCCAGCCTCATTAGTATTTATGATAGCTTCTTCATACAATACCCCCGATTCACTTGCATTCGTATCGAAGGTTTTCAAGATTGTCCTCTCATGTTACCTCGCTTCGTAGATGACAGGTTGGTACTTTCAGAAGTTTGCAGGCAAATTGGTCAAGTAAACAAAAAGTGCAAGAACAAAAGATCAATCTTTTTCCCAATTGGCATTGGACATTACAATTGTTCATCTTCTTCGGATGCTCAAAATATTGAAAGATCCATGGTGAACATAACTCTACACTCTTTCTACAGTCGCTTTCCATTTGATGGCAGCGGGTATGTTAAAAATAACTTGGCACTTGGACCTGGCTATCTTCATTTCCCTACAATGGAAGATTATTAGGCGAATTGTGAGAATGATTTCGAAGTTAGAAAAAGGGACTGGATGAGATTTACAATACAACAAATTACTGATTACAAAATGGGATGGGATGTGACAGGCATAACAGAGGACGGGTCAGACTTGATTGATCCTTACTTCTTTGAGCGGATACAATTATTAGAATTGCCATATATTAATTGGGCGCTGTCAGAATTGAAAGACCTTAAGGAAAGGACTTTCTTTGTGATTCAACGAATTGAAACTTGGTTAAAGAATAAAGTCAAAGAAGTCACTGCTACTAAATCAACAGGAAGAAGTGGTGTAAATAATAATAACATTTCTCAAGAAGGAATGTCAATTTCAGCCATTCCGTTTTCTATTCCTACATCCTCAGGCTCTTTACATAGCACACAAGGGGGAGATGATGGTGAAGATCCGGATAAACGAGTTGATCTAGTTTCAACATGTGAACTCAATGTGGTCACCAGGAAGAAGAGATCAAAACCCAAGGAGAAGACTTTAAAGCCAATTCAACAAATGAAAGATGAAGCTCCTGAGATGAATACTTTACCATCATTTGTAGATGAGATGATTCAATCCATAGCATCCCCTGCATGCTCATTGTCTCTCGAAAGCACAGAAGCAATCCAAGAGGAGCCAGTTGTGGAAAATGTGCATAACTTGAACTTATCATCTTCAGTCTTACAGGTTCCTTCAGTAATCAGCCCATCTGCTAGTATTTCAACATCTTGGTTACAACAAAGTTTAGAGAGAAAGAAGAAAAGGATGATTCAATTGGAAGCACCCAATCTAGATGTTGTAGCTGACTTAATGCACAGAGGTACAAAGATAAAGAAGACTAAAATGGATTCCAGACTAACAGTGAACCCTACTTCAGGTAATTTATCTATTGAAATTGCACAATCAATCACAGAGAAGGACATAAATGAGGCAAATGAATCTAATTTTAGCATCACTAAAGTAGATCTAGGCCGGACTACCCATGAAGGGAAAGAACACAATTTTCAAGTGTCAGCTGCTGTCCTAATAGAACAATCAAGGAGAGATAAGCAAGTTAAGAATCAACTCAAGTGTCAAGTCCGAGCTCTTTCTTCGTGCATCCGATTGATGGTTGGTGACTCCTTTCCAGATCCTAGTTCATCCACAGAAAGTACAGAAAATCTGAAGAAGATGTTTGATGAAGAAACCATTCAAAACATAGGAGAATGCAAAACTTATGGTAAGATGGTGAAAGCATGGGTAAAAAGCATGAAAGAACAAGCATCGAGCTTATTTCAAGATGTTCAAGATACATTTACCAAAGCAGATCATATACAACAAAGCATTCAAAAAGAACTAACAACTCTCATGGAACAACAAACATTTTGGAGAGAAATTGATGCCAATTTAGTAGAGATTAAAGGCATGGACAGCAATATCATTAAGTCACTAAAGTTAATCAGCACTGGAGAAGAAGAGCAAATTGATATATGGCTGGAAAACATCCAATGGAAGAATGATAGTATGAATGAATAATTGAGTGAAGGAGAACAATTCTTAAACTCATCCGAGTTACTAAAAAAGAAGGCCTTCGGGGATATACCGATGATCGTAGAAGGTATTCCTATTAGTGAACACACTCAAAATCCAGACATATCTTCCATTTTGGAATGCATAGAGACAAAAATCAGCACCGAACTTGGCAGTAAACAAAGTTCAGATGCTAGTGTTATGATGAGGTTGAGCATTCTCTTAGTAGCATTGAACTCCTGTACTCAAAACTTTCCAGGTTGTGTCACAGAATTGGATGAAATTAGAAAGAGACATGAGCTATGTAAGCTGAAGATGCAGAGTTTAATCATCATTAAGAACAAAACTTTGGCTCAAGTCATCAAATCATTCAGAGCATACAAGGAAAACTTGACTCAGTTGCTGGCAGCACCTACAGATCAAGGAACAAGTTCAAGGAATTAAAAGTTAGAAGTATTTCTGTCTAAAGTTGTCTTAGAATTTTATTGGTGTATTTTGTAAAAAGATCAACTTTAGAATTAACTCTAGTTTTGATTTTTCTAACTATAGTTAAGCTTCAAGGGTTAGAGTTGGTTATGAACCATCTTCAAGTAATCCAAACTCTAACTTTTTGGGTAGTTACGAACCCAAAAAGTTGGTTATTTTAGATTGGCTATAAATTCCTGAAAATCAATGTAATAAGGCACTTTTGGACTTGGATACAAGGGAACACTTATGCTCTGATAACAAAGCAATTTTTGGAAAGTGTGTACAATTGTTGTTTTTGTAATCAGTTATTTCTTACTTTCTTGGTGCAAAGAAATAAAGAAAGTACATTTGGCGTTCTCTTTCCAAGGGTCTGAATTGTTGGGGTGTTGATTCATTTATGATTATTTTCATGGTATGGTGTGAGTATTTGTGAATGGTTGAATTAGCATTGTGTTGGTGAAAGTCCTCAAGCGTAGTCCTTGATTGCTCTCATTAATAGTTTACGTCATTTTTATGAAAACGTTGAAGGCGTGTCGTGCATTCGCTATCAATGGTTTTCCTTCCTATTTTCTAAGTTTTGTTTACCTTTATTGAAAAAGCACAAATTTTATCTTACGAGGGAGCTGCCCCTCTAAACGCAGAGGAAGGCAGGATATCAAGGGCCTATCCAACTATTGGAGACATCGATTTGCCACACATTCCATTGGGCAAATTCTACCGTGACAAATCTGTTTACCAACATGTATGTTAACTTCTATTTGATGATGTTATAGTGTGTTTAGTTATATTCAATAAGGGTGTATGAAATAAGTTTTAAATCATTAAAGTCTCTAAATTTCAAAGGTTTTTTAAATTTCCCAATTTGTGGCCGATTCGCGATTCGATTCGGCCTTGCCAATTTCGATTCTCGTTACTTTGATCACATCAGATATGTGCATAGTGATTAGAAAATTTATAAATAAGAAGTCACATTTCTTGATATGACTGGTGACTATGTCCTTTGTAGCAACTCTCTACAATTGCAGGCTATGCTATGTTCCTCTACACTGTATTCTCCCACAGATGTGACTTTGACCTCCATGCTTCTGTATTACAATCTCCGGCAATGATTATAGAAACTCCCAACTGCAAATGGCCCATACGATTCTCAATCTTCAAGTATGAATACTTTTATTGCTACCAGGGCAGAGCCTACCCTCTCACATACAACTCAATTTCAGCATCGGCAAGCTCTTCTGCCTGATGTGAATCATCAGGCTCTTCCTGGCAGTAATGGAGCTTAATATCCTCATTCAAATTTGACAGTTTGCAGTGGTTTCATCAAACTGCACCTAAAGTAACCCTGATCTCTCTACCTTATTCAATTTTCTGTCCAGATTATAGATTCTAGGGTAGATCCGATTATTGTCCGTTTAATTCATTAGCCCTGAAAAGGCTTCCTTTTTTTATGATTCGCGGCTTTGATATGTCAACTTGATTAAATAGCCTATTCAGAGATGTCTAATTACCCAAATCCCCTATATATTCGTACCTAAAATCCAAGAAAAATTGAAACAAAAAAACTATAAAAATAAGACTAAGGGTTCTGTCGTGTTATCTAGGTGCTAGAAGCGGAAACACATTTACATAAATGAGCCCAATTGCGACTGATTATCAAATCATACCCGCACTTCAAATACATATATCTAAAGATTGTGTTCAATGCAATGCAAAAAAATCTGAAAACGAAAAGTAAAACCCAAAATACCAGAATTGAAGATTAGGGTTTCTAAGAAGGGGGAATAAATAAAGCGCGTACCTTTTGATATCTTTCTTCTGGGACAAAAGGCATTCATAAATACACTCCTTGCAAAAGAGATGACCCTTCTGGCAGCACAGAGGATCTATCAATGGTTTGAGGCAGAGGCAGCATGCATCGAAGGGCTTGATCGAGTCTTTTCCCAGTCTTTCTTTCTGGGTTCCATAGCCCAATTTTTTTTTCTCATCGTAAGTGAAGAAGGCAAGATCATTATTGTTCTTGGAGTGTCTCTGAGGCATCTTCTCGACAATGAAAAAAATGCAGATCGTACTGACTGGTTAAAGAAGTAGGTATTTAGTGCTTCAAAGAATTTCGAATATGCAGAGATTATGTTTATATTTCTGAATGGTCATTTCATTGAGCCGGTCTCTTGTTCTATCTATTTAGATATTAGTTCCTGCCACGCAGGAATACTTGTAATTAAAAACTATAAAAATATATTAGTTTAATCAATAAGATTCAAGTATTTTTTTTAGAGGTTCTAAGTGTTTCATAAAGTATTTTTTTTAGAGGTTCTAAGTGTTTCATAAAGTTTGCATATTTTTATTATTTTTTGAAATGGATAAAAGCTATTTAACTAATATCATATTGGCTAAGGGAGAAAATTAATTTGTGAAACCGAAAAATAAGAAAAATTTAAAGCTCCTTTTAGCATTAATTGTGCAATTAATATGATTGAAAATATGATAAAAATAATGTGACACTACATTTACTTTATTATTTCAAGAATTTCAGAATTTAAATTCTTTATAAAGTTTGAACTTTTTTTTTTTTTTTTGAAAAACAAGAATAATATTTAATTGAAATCTTAATGGGTCTTATTAAATAGAGAAATTTAATTTTTAAAACTAAATATCAATGAAAATTTAAAATTCTAACTTTTTGTATTAATTGTGCAATTAATATAATTATTATAAAAGATATGTGAGACCACACTTTACTTTACCATTAGTCAAATAAATAATAATAATAGAATGTATATTTTGTCTTTAAAAACATCATTTTATAAAAGAATTAAAAGTAATAAAAACTCAATAATGGAACAAAGAATTTTAAAAACTAAAAATAGTACAAAGAATTTTAAAATGGTAGTGACTTACATACAATTATGTTTATTGTTTATGAATTTAAAATTTAAAATATCTTATATCATTTTTGGGTGTCAAGTTGTTGATTAAATATTTAATAGTGTAGAAGATGACAATTGATTGTAGGTTTTTTTAAAATAAAGAATTATTTGATGTTAAATATTTGTTAAAAAATATATATATATTTGTTAATTTTCAATTTCTCTAGTTTTTTAATCATATAATTCTTTCTTTTAGGATAAACAATTGGTTTCCGATTTCTCACGGTGCAAACATGCTAAAAATAAAATAAAATTTATTGTACTGCAACTCAAGACACAAAGAATAAGCAATATAAATTGTGGATATCTTTTCTATATATAGAATTTAGTTATAACATGTTTATGTTTTTGTTAGGGTTTTGGTTGGTATTGTTTAACCTTGCACAAGATCTCAATGATCCATTTATTCACAACACATTACAAGACATTTATGACAACTTTATAATTGCATTCAAATTAATATTGTGGAAATTTATTTATTATCTCAAAACTTCTCATGGAAAAATCAATAATGTAAAAAATTAATTTTAATATGGTTTAAAGATGGTTCAACCTCTAAAAGATCAAAGGATATAAAGAATGTTGTTCTAATACATTTTGTATTCCTTCAAATTAAAAAGTTTATTCCTCCATCTCAACCCTTTATTGCCACACTCTACAATACTATAATCATGACACATATGGCAAGAACTATGACACTTTGCATCTCTTGTTACTCATGTTTTTGAGTGCTTTTTGTGATTAGTCTGCGCTTCGTATTATATCTAATGTTTATCCTATTCTTGGTCACATTAATATATTAAATAATTTTTATTTTATTTTATTTTTTTATTTTCATAATAGATCATAGAGTATGATCTAAAATTATATTGGTCAAAAAAATGGTACAATCAAATTTAGAAATTACAATAGGCATTCATATAGATTGTGAAAATCTAATATATGTAATATTTTTTAAGTTTTTAGTTATTTAATAACTGGTCATCATATTTTTGCTAATAGGTTTGTTATTTTGTAGTTGTAAGAAAAAGGAGAAATATTAAGTATGTGGTTTTGTCTTCTATGTAGGATTTTCAGTTGGGGAATAACAAGGCATGGTAGATGGTAGTTGTCTCACCCACATATTCAATGCATGTAGTGGGACTACAAGTTGTGTCATGTGTGTTTTAATTATATTATTGGCATCAACATTCCTTTCACCTACAGACCACATTATAGATTAGCAAAGCATTATCAGATTTTCACAATCCATTTTTCATATGAAATTTTTGCTTCTAGATGCAATTGTGTGCGTGTGTGGTTTTAGCATCGACATTTCAAATCACTCTTTGATACATTTCACTATTACATTCTTACATTCTCTCGTCCTGATGATGGATCACCGAGTGTTATCTGAAACATTAATGCTAAAAACACACAAACAATTGAATCTAGAAGCAAAAATTTCATATCACGCTACAAATTTCAAATCCTAAAGTTGTAAGTCCTCCCATTTCACCTATACGCTTGTTTCTTTACATTTACCATTTATTTCAAATGTTAAACCAAATTTAGGGCTTCAAATCTATACTCTAATAAAAATTCCTTTTTACTAGTTTTTCCTCTAATTCTCCCAAACTCGCAATTCGTTGTGCTAGTTTTTGGATCACCAAGTCAAATGTATGGAAATTTTTCTTCTTTTAACTTCTAATTTCATTATGGTGTACATTCATTCATAGACATTCGAGAATTCATTTTTAGAATGGACGTAGTGGGCTTGTTTCTTAGTAGATGCTACTACATTATTGTTTGTTCCACTTGGAAAGTAATATAGTTTAGTATTTGGTAGGCTCACAATTTTATAATATGATTGGGATGATGATAATATGCACAGAACATCTATGATTATATCACTATCTTTTTCATTTATAGTTTAAAGCTTATTTGAAGATATTAGAGTAGTAACTATTGCATTTTGGACATTACAACACTTAGCATGGGTATATAAGAGGTTCATAATTTAGAAATTGCAATATTAAATTGTAGGCAATAAATTGAATAGCTATTGGAAATAAATTCTTATACAAATTTTGTACTAAATTGCCCGAATATCATTCTCAACATCTTGTTTATCTTCCTTTGGTTGTTACAGTAGGATAAATCGTGCTAGTAAAGATCAAATAAGGCTCATTGAAATATTCTTGGATCTCTGAAATTCTAACATTTTCTATACATTTTTAGTACACTTTCATTTAAGAGCTTTGTCTTTTCTTTGATCAAAGGAAAGACTATATAATGATGATTATGAGCTTAAAAAATATATCTAGGTTTTTTGACTAGATATTCCAAGGGGAACACTTCGAGTTTGAATTTTGATATGACTATAACTATGAAATTTTGGTATTGGAAACTTGTCATCTTGTGGTTCTAGTATGAGTTGGTGTAGGAGGATGCATTAGGGGATAGTATTACAATGCTTTTACAAGTTGGGGTGGTTTTTCAATTATACGACTTCTTTGAGGGTACTACAAGAAGACCTTCAAGTAATTTTTTGTTGCTTTACCAATTCAATTCTTTCACCCAAATGTAAGTCCATCGCTGAGTCACTTTTATTGTTTGTGTAAATTTTATATTGTATTTAAACCAAATAAAATTTACATCTATAACTAAAATTAAGCCCACATACATATGTTATTTCAATTTTATATATCACTAAGGATTTTTGAGTTTTTCAAGGGCATTGGAGATTTTAGGGTTTAATGAATATTTAGGTTTTAGAAGTTTTACAACTCTATAGATTTTAAGATAGTGGGGTTTTTTAATATTTTATAATTTTAAATTTTTAGTCACCTTGAGTTTTTTTTCAATTAATTTATTTTATTTTTATTTTTATTTTATTTTTATCGGTAAAAGGTTGAAACCATATAATTTTTATTACATTAGTCTTTGTTCAAACAGGCACTAGTAGGAAAAAATGGAGAAGAAAACCTCTAGTTTTGTCTGGGATGTTAGTCCTATACAAATTACATAAATAAAAAGGCATACCCTAGTGATACATTTATTGTTATCTTTCCTCATGAACTCTTTTAAGTTTGGAGAGAATTACATGTAAATGTCCCTTTTTGTTCTTAGGAGGTTAGGAAAGCATTCCTTCCTTTACATGCTTCTTATGCTTAGTC
Organism: Cupressus sempervirens; assembly: GCA_028749045.1. Classification (NCBI taxonomy): domain Eukaryota; kingdom Viridiplantae; phylum Streptophyta; class Pinopsida; order Cupressales; family Cupressaceae; genus Cupressus; species Cupressus sempervirens. Next base: position 800,512,220 of record CM053783.1, on the reverse strand, counting down.
TTTCTTCATTTGAACCATTATTCAAATATGGATAGTGAAGATCCTTCTGTGAAATTAATATTTAAAATTAAGTTTCTTTGATTATGTACCCTTTTTTCTATCAATAATAGGCCAAAGCCAAGGTTTATTATTATTATTTCTAGTGATTAATTATTATTATTAGTTAAGCTCGAGTAGACTTGAACCCAAGACCTTTTGGATAAGAGGCTCACAATTTACCAGTGTGTTGTAGCTAGCTGCCTAGTTATGTACCCTTTTTAATTTATTAATATACCTTTATTTTATTAGTTTTTATCTTTGTCTAATTTTAACATTAAAAGATATTGAAATGAAGAAGATATATCTTATTGATAAATTAAGCTTTATTATTATGGATATTTTTGTTGGAAATAATCAAGACTAACAAGGTTACTGAGAGGGGAGGGGTGAATCAGTAACTCTAAAACTTTAAATCAATTCTGCATAATAAATTATTCACCATTTATCCATCTAATCTACTATATGCATGAAGAAATAAACATTCAGAACTCATGAACACACTGATATGGTGACCCAGAAACCTTCCAATTAGAAAGTAAAACTGGGGTGGGGATGATACCCACAAAACTTCAATACTGCAATATAAAGTTGGCCAGTTAAGGCTTACAATGATCACTTCTGATGATCTGCCCTGTTAGGAGCAAGTAGGACTGCTAGATCCACCTTGTTAGAGGATTTACAAACATACACTAAAGTATGCACTCTATTAGGAGATTTACAAAAGACTGTTAAGTCTACCCTTTTAAAGGATTTACAAACTAATTCACCTGTTAGGATGAAGCAGTGGATTTGGTTACAACTGATTGTTGATAAGATCCTTTAGACTCTTATCACTCGATGTGATGGATATAACTTTTCTGCATCCATGTTGACCTTGTTGTATTCCTCTGTTTTGTTGTTGATTTGCTTTTCTTCTTCTCAAAATATTGCAATATATTACCAACGACGACATACAACATTGCTTCTCTTCAAATGATATATACCATTCCAATATTTACACTGGCAAGGTCGGCCAAACACAAGTGAACAAATCTTTACTGAGTCGGCCAGATAGTAGAAAACTCGAGTTCCTCAAACTGACTCGGTGACCTTCTGATACTCGGCATCCACTACAATACACTGCATCGTCATGCACTCGGTAAGAGTAGAGGCACGGTCCATACTAATCACTCTAAGTAGCTTGGAACTCGGTAACCATTGCTGACTCGGTGAAAACTGAATCCATTGATAACCTTCTTCACTTGGTAAACACTGATTCCTTCATTTACCTTGTTTACTCGATAAAAACTAAGTCCTTCGTTTACCTTGATCACTCGGTAAACACTAAGTCCTTCGTTTACCTTGATCACTCGGTAAACACTAAGTGCTTCATTTACCTTGATCACTCGGTAAACACTACGAAGCTCGATGACCACTAACTGCTTAGAGAACACTGTTCTACTCGGTAACCACTATGAACTTGGCAAACACTGTTGAACTGCCCATATGCTCGGTTTCCAAAGGAATGCTTGGTATAAGCTTGTAGACTGAGTGATGAGCTTGGTAAGCATCCAGAATCAAATAAGTGTTTGCACTAATGACAAATATACCTTAATTCCAACAATTTTAACGAAGATTAACTTTTGAAATTCAAAAGTACTTGTTGCTTTTGAAATTCATAATATTAGATTAGCTAAAGATTTAATTTCTTACTCTATGTCTAAATATGAAAAGTATTAGTTAAATCTTAAAAATTATTGATACTCTGTGGTTATGAAAATTCCTATTAGAGTTTCATTCTATTTTCCAAAATATGTTTCAATATTTTTTTATCCTTGTCAATCCCAAAATGTCAAATTCTTTCCTAATCTTTCTGATTTTTTAAATCGATAATGTTCCTTATGAGTTTTTTGTATTTTAGAAAGGTTATTTTATTTATTTATTTTTTATTGGTAAAAGACTGAAGGCCTATATATTATATTATTAAAAACAAATTTTCATTTTTTTCATTCAAATGGGCACTGGTAGGAAAGAATGGAGGAAGAAAACCTCCAATCTTGCTCGGGACCTAGGGTCCTATACAAATTACAAAATTAAAAGGGAGATATGTCCCCTTTTTGCAATTAATTTCCAAATTTACATTTTTAATCCACTTTCCAATTTAGTTTTCTTGATTTTGTTTCCAACATCTTAACCTTGGTGGTATAAAATAACTTACATTTGCCTTTGTCCTTTTTACAAAGGTCTTTGGAGGGGCATACCCCTCCTTACATTCCTTTATTTATATTTTTTTAATCTATTTCTTAGAAGGCATCCCTTCCTTTTCATGTTTATTGATTAACCACATAATCAAATTGTGTTAATTTCCTTATTTGACTTCTTTTCCTCTTCTTGCTTCTTTGATGATCTATTACCTACATGACCTATATTTTGCATCTTAAAAACATCTTGATCTTCTTGTTAATTTATAGCCATAATACATTGAATATTTCCTTGAGAGCATGAAGGATTTTACTTGCTTTTGTTATCAATATTTCTTTGTAAAATGCTTGTCCTTTAATGCTTAACTAATTTCTTAATATTTGCTCATGCTTTATAGTTTTTTTATCTTGATTTTTTTTTTTTAAATTGTTATTTAGTTAAATTTTCCTAGATTGATGGTTTAAGCATTTTATTTGTTATTATTCCTATTTTAATTTAATCAATTTTCTAATCTAGTATCTATTATTTGTCAAGGTTGGTTATGATTTTATGTTTTACAAATCTTATAATATTTCTTTTTTCTATTCCTTTACAGTTTGGATTCATTTTTGTTTGTTATATTTTGATTGATCTTTCTTCTCTTTAATATCTTATTATTATTTGATTCTATCTATTGGTTGCATATTTAACAAGAGAAAAAAAAAACATTCTTCATTTTTGAAGACTAAATCCACGAGTTGCTTTATTTTCCTTTAGTGTATGTATCTTCACTATCCTGCACCTATGTTTGCAAGCTTAGCCACCTCTTTATTTCCTTCTCAGGATATATGTTGAAGTTTATGTCATCAAATTTATCTATTAAGTTTAACGTGTATTTTTGTTTTGATTTGATTATCCAGCTTGGGATACTATGCTTTGTTAGTGCATTTAAGATTATTTGAGTCTCCTTCAATTATTACCTTTTTTTAATATCAAGGTTGATGCATATTTTTAATCCTTCCATTAGTCCTTCAAGTTCTACTATATTATTCGAGAGTATTCCTAATGGTTTAGCTCATTTAGCTAACCATGTTCTATTATCTGAGTGTACAATACATTCCATCCTTGCCTTTCCTAGATTTCCTCTAGAAGCTCCATCAAAATTTAATGTTGGCCATCCTATTGGAGGTGGTTCTCATCTACAATTTGTTCTCACTAGTTTTCTTTATTTTGTGTATGTCATTGGGGGGTTAATAAGATTGCTCCAATTTTTCTTCATTTTAGCATCCTAGTCTGTAAATGAAGCCTCTTCTTTACTTGTATTTCTTGGATGGTTATTGAGAACTTATGTTATGCTAACTTCCACTTTGTTCAAAAAGGAGAGTGTCAAAATTTCTTCATTGTTAAATATTTTTCTATTTCTTTTCTTCCATATCTCACATAATAGGATTGATGGAGCTATTTTCCATAGGTTACCATATATTTGTTATTATTATTTTTAGGCTAGTTGTTTAAATGATCCCAAAGGCTTTCAATCTGGGCAGTAGTCCAGTTTAGTTTCTAGCTTAACCACTGCCAACTTTTTTGGGCAAAGGGGCACTGATATAGTAAATGCTCTGTTGTTTCTGAGTCTTTTTTACATAGTGGGCATCTAGTAGGTCCCTCAAAACCCATTTTGGTAAATATGTATGTTGTTAAATTTTGGTTTTGAATTGCTAGCCAGAGAAAAATACCTGCCTTAGGGATGCATACAATTGAGATGTATGTCTATTTTCTCCCATTTATGAGAATTGGTGGTTTGTTCGTATCCCTTTTTGACATTGTATTTCCTATTTTTGGAGGTTCCCCATATTATTTGATCATGTCTTTCTTTGTGATTTGTGAATCTTTGAAAAATAAACTATTCAAATACTATATTTTCCTAACTAGTTAAATTTGTTTCTTTAATCTCTTTCCATTTCCATTTTTCCCTACCATCCTCATTTATCTTATTTTTATAATCACTAACATGTTTCCCTCACTAGTTACTTAAAGTTTCTTTTATACTTATAGGGAGGTTATAGCTATCTGGTGTTGGGAGTCCATCCCATGAATCTTCCTAGAAAAAGGCTTCTCTACCTTTTCCTATGTCTCATATTATGTTGTTGGTGATAAGAGGTCAACATTGGATCATAAAGTTCCAAGTTTACAAACATTTTGGAGGGTTACTAATTCTAAATAGTGACAGTGGATCCGCATTGTTAAGGTACTTTTGGCAAAGGATTTTTGCCCATTTATTTTCCTTTTCATGGTAATTCTCCATACTAATTTTGCACTTAGTGCTTCATTTTTCCAACTAAGGTTATTAATACCCAATCTGCCAAATTCTTTTGATTTGCATATGTTTTCCCATTTGACCATAGCTAGCTTTTTCTTTTCCTCTAACCCATTTCCAAAGAAATTCCTTAGTTTATTTTCTAACTTCTTTTCACTCCGTTGGATAAAGGTAAGAATGATATTTGGTATATAGGTATTGGAGATAATACCGATTTATTCTGTGTTTCTCGTCCTACCTTTGTTAACCATTTCCCCTTCCAACTATTTACTTGCTTATCTAGTTAATCTATAATAGGGTTACATGTTTTATTGCTTTTGAAATTTTTCTCTAATTATATTCCTAAGTACTTACAAGGAAATGTGCCTTTTCTATAGCCCATTATATTTCAAATGCTTCTTTCCATGTTTGGGTGGGTATTTAAGAAGAAAATTTTTGACCTTTCTGCATTTACTGTTTGTCCAGAAGCTTCCATATAAGTTTGTTTAATGCTCTTAAATACTTGTGCCTCTTCTTTTGTGCTTTCTCCAGGAAGTATGGCATCATCTGCAAATTGTTGGTGTGTTATGTTTGATGTGCCATCAACAACTACCACTCTTTTGATTTTCCTATCTATTTTTTGCAGTTTTAATGGATCTACCAAACGATTTTGTCATGATTATGAATATGAATGGAAATATTGGGTCCCCTTGTCTTATTCCTCTAGAAATATTTTTAAAAAACTTTTGGGGTACCATTGATAAGGAGGGAGATATAGTAGTAGCTATGCAATTGAATGTTAATTTTATCCATCATCACAAGAATCCAAATACTTCTAAGGTTTTACACAAGAATCTCTAGTCTACCTTATTCTATGCTTTTTGGATGTCGAGTTTCATCAACATGTAAGCTTCTTTATTGTTTTCGGTTGAGTGAATGATTTCTTGTATTATAATGATTCCATCCAAGATGGATCTCCTTGGCATGAACCCTATTTATTCCTCTGATATTAATTTTGGTAAAATGTTTTAGTATATTAGCTAATGCTTTGGATAATACTTTGTACATGGTATTGCATGGTGCAATTGATCGAAATTCTTCTAGACTTTCATGATTTGGTTTTTTGGGGATTAGGGTTAAGAAAGTATTATTGATCTCTGTGAGTAGAGATCCATAATTTCGTGTTGCTTCAATTTCTTTCCAAAGATTGACTCCTAATATATCTCAACATTCCTAAAAAAGAAGGCTTGAAAGCCATCAGGACTTTGAGATTTATCTCGGTTGAGCCCAAATAAAGCTTCTTTGATATCTTCTCTAGAAAAAGGTTTATTTAATTGTTTGTTATCCTCCTATGTTACTAGTTTTAGAATTGATATATTCCTTATGTTTTGAGCTTTTAGGTTGGAACCTTCAAAACTATTTAGAATGTTTGTATAGTAGTTTACAAATTCTTGTGCACTTTGAGATGGATTATCGATCTTGTTTCCTTTATTGATCTTGATTTTTGTTATTCTATTAATATTTTTGTTATTTATTGTTTTTTTGTGGAGGAATTTAGTATTTCGATCTCTTTTCAACAACCATGTTTCTCGTAATTTCTATCTCCAAAATATTTCCTCTTTTGCAAGTATATTTTTATTTTTTGCTAATAGTTTTTTTCTTTAACATATTTTTTGTTGTCCATTCCATATTTTATCACTGCTTCATTCAATTCCTTTATTATTCTTTCATGTCTAGTTTGTCCTTGAAGATGTTGTTGAAATGGTTTTATTCCATTGTAATATTTTTCTTTGAGTTGTTTCAATTTTGATATAAATCAAAACATCTTGAACCCTTCAAAGTCACCCTCTTGCCACCATTTCTTAATGTTATTCATGAAGTCTTTTTCTAGAAACCACATTTTTTCACATTTAAACGGGTTTTTTGTGGGTTTTTGCCCTCCTTAAACCTTATTCTTACTAGGTAATGATTTGAACCAGCACTTGGTAGAATTGTTGTCTCAATTTCATACTCAAACATATTGACTTCCCCTTTGATCATGAATCTGTCCAATTCTTTCTACAATGTGAAAAAAAAATCTAGTCTTTTGTAGTTCTAGGTGTAGATTCCATTATTTGTTGGAATATCCATTAAATTATTGCTTTCAAACTAGTCTTTGAAAATTTTTATAGTCTATGATAATTTTTGTGTGCCTCCATATTTTTCCTCTAGACTTAGAATGGCATTGAAATCTCCTCCAATGCGTAGTATGTCTATTTGATTATTTTCTATGAATGTGTTGATTTAGTTCCATAATTCTTTTTTCTCTATTGTTGGTGTCAATCCATATATATTTATGGGTGTCAATTGTATGTTGCTCCTAAAACTTTTAATTCTCCCACCCATCTAGTAGTTGTTTGTTACTATCTTGCTAAAGCATACCTTTCTTGAATCCAAATCACTCCAATACCTCTTGAAACTCCTCTGGATTCTTCTATTTCCACTTTCCAATGTCCAAGTTTCTTCTTTAATTTGTCTCCCTCTATTTTCTTTAGTTTGGTTTCTTGTATCAGTACTATTTCATATTAGAATAGTGGTAGATTGTGCTTTAATAAGCACTTTTTGTTAGGGGCGTTGAGTCCCCTAACATTCCTTGTTATCTTCATTATTCATTGGGAAGGAACTTCCCCTTCCCTACATTAAGAACTTTGTGTATCTTTTTCTAATTTTATGCCTTTCTTGTTGTATATCTCAATTCAACTAATGACTTTCTACCTCTCTTCTTCTTTTGTTTGCCACATCTTGCTGCTAGTATTCCTTCTTGGTTGATTAATAATCCTAATTTATCTATGTTTTTATTTGCATTAGTTAAACTTGTTGTAGCTATATCCTCTATATCTTCTTCTTTTTCTATGAATTTTGTAAAATATGCTCACATATGTCTACTTCCTCATTATCATCATCCTTTATGTCTTCTTCTTGTATTTCCTCCATGGTTTCTTTGTTATTTTCTATCTCTTGTTTGAGTTCATCAATTATGACAAGTTCTTCCCATGTTGATGTTAGTCTCAGATTAGTTTTGATAATTGAGTGTCAACACACTTAACCAATTCTCAAGATGATGCCGCGTATAATACAGAAGCCAAGCTACAGTGTATGTCGAGCTAGAGAATTCAAAAGGTGTTGAGTGAACTTTAGGTGTCAAGTAATCTTTAGGTGCCGAGTGAAGTTCAAGTGCTAAGCAAAGTATAGATGCCAAGTGAAATAGAATTACTATAGGAGCTGAGTGAGTCAGTTTTCATATATGTGTAAAGCATCAGCAACTAGTAAGTGCCAAGTAATACAGAATCAACATATGAGTTTGTGCCTTCACAAACTCAAATGTAAACTATTTTTGAAGCTGACATGGGATGAATCTCAAAGGATCTTGAAGATAAGATCAAATCTTTTGCATTACCTACGTAATCAACATGCAACCAATAAGAAAAATGGAGAAGGCATGCAATCAATAGGAAAAGTGCAAGAAAGGAGTAGGAGATGAAGATTGAATATTGATCATAGATTCATACATAACCCTAAGTCTTCAAAATCTTTAAAAGGAGGACAATACCCCATTATACAAGAGAGGATGCATGAGAGAGAAGTGTATGGGTGAATTATAGCAAAGTGCAGAAGGGTGAAAAGACTTAGTGAAGAACAAAGCAGCATTGCAAAATCCAATTGATGAAGAACACAGTATTAGAACTTCGAAGAGTGACATATCAAGTATCAAAACTTCAAAGAGTGACATATCAGATCAAGCAAGGATCAGAGTAGACAAAGCAGAACAAGGATCTGAAATCAACAATTGAGGATTGCAAGTCATCAGGTCAAGACTTTCTAATACTCTCTAGCAATTGTATTAGGACTAAAGATCCTATGGAGTTAGGTTGGCCTTGCAGCCATTTGTAAATCCTTTAATAGGGTGGCATTCCAAGTGAATGTATTAAAGTCCTTTAACCAGGCCTACTTTTAGCAGGGTAGTTAAATCATTTAACTGGGTCACTTTTAATAGGGTGTAAAGTCTTTAACAGGACGAGCCTTTCATAGTGCAGACCATTGGAAGTGGTCAAACATTTTAACCTTGAATAGTTACATATTGCTACAATGATATCTTGTGGGTGTCATCCCCACCCCAATTTTACCTTCTCATTTTGGAGGGTTTCTAGGTTACCAAATTTTGCGTGTTATTTGTTTTCATGCATGATTTTACTTTCATGTTTATTAGATGAATTAGATGCATGTGAATGATCTCAGTTAAAAAGTTTTAAAGAGGTTGAAATTAGTTACTTCTGATTCACACCCCCTCTCAGAAGTAAATCTTCCCACTTGTAAATTCCAACAATTGGTATTAGATCTAAGTTCTCACAAGAAGAAGCCTCACAGCTTCGAGAAACGATCTAGAAATGGAAGTCTACAAACTTGGGAAGATCATAGAGAATCAAGCAATTGATATACAACTTGCCTCACATGTTTTGGAAGAAGCTAGAGAAGAACTGAGAAAATCCTTAAAGAGAAGAAGAGAGATTGCCATAGCTAAGAATGATACACAATACAAGGACATTGACACCTTAAACTTGTTTTCAAATGGAGATTCCAAATAATTTGATGCATCAATAATAGACCTGATGGAGAAGAATAGAGCTCGAGTAGAAGAAATCAGAACACTCAAGCTTGAACAAGAATCACAAGCCATGATGCTTTGTGAGGTGACTAGACAAAAGAAAAGAGCAATTGAAGACAAGGCTATGCTAAAGGAAGACAAGAGAAACCTTGCCAACAGACAGGAAGAAAAGTAAATTGACCTTGAAAGAATTTCAAACATGCAGCTAGACACTCTAAGCCAAATGATGAATGCACATCATGAACTGAATGTCAAGGACATTGAGATCTCTACATTGAAGATGCAAAATGAACAACTGCAAAATGACCTAAAAAGAGAAAAGGAGATTGTAGAGAGCTCCAACAAACCTAATGAGGCCATCAAGTACTTTGAGCAGCTCCTAAAATCACCAAGGGCTAGCAATGACACTTTAGGACTAGGTTACATTAACATTGGACAAGGAGAGTCATCCAAGATTGCAGAAGAAATGAGTAACAAAGGTAAGAACACTAAACCTACTTGTCATTTCTGTGGTAAAAAGGGGCATACCTCTAATGTATGCAGGAGCAAGAATGCCCATCAGCATGACAAGCCTAAGAATGTGAGTCATTGTCATAAGTACAAAAAGCAAGGACATCAAGCACATAACTATAGGACTAAGACTATCAAAACACCAAAATTTGAAGGTCACTGCTATAATTGCAAGAAGTATGGACATAGAGCTTTTGAGTGCAGATCAAAGCCTATGTGGACACCAAATCAGATAGCAAGGGAAGTTAACCATGGACATCACTACAATTTGGACTACAACACTAGGTATAACTATCATTACTGTCAGAAATATGGACACATTCCTAAAAATTGCATAAGAACACATTTTAGAGGAAACTACAGCAGATGGTTGATCCAAACCACATGTTTTAGTTGCTTGAAGACTGGTCATATCGGCAGGAATTGCCCAACAAGGTCAAAAGCATACAACTCAAAGAATATCAAAGAAAAAGAGAAGGTAGATGTTGAACACATCAAAGGAGAAATGAATAAGACATGGAAGAAGAAAGATGAGTATAGCACATCAAATGAAGGGATCACTTCACCTAATAGGTCAAGTGGTCATGCTTCATCAAACTAAGCAAAGAGAAGGCATGAGGGACTAATTTACAAAGTTTTATTATACATCAGTTCCTAAACAAGCAAGTACTAAAAAGAAGAGATTAGCATGAACAAAGATGCAAAGTTAAAATTTCAAAATTTCACAAGTGTTGTCGAGTTGCCCTCAGATGCCGAGTAAAATTCCAGTACATGTTGAGTTGATTGTCAAAATAGTAGGAGTCGAATGATTAGTTGGAGCCAAGTTAGTAGAGAAAGTTGAGTGAAGAAGAAATCTCAATTGAAGCCGAGTAAAGAATACTCTTGTGGAAGCCTAGTGTTGAAGAGCCAATGGAAGCTGAGTAAAGTAGAATCCTTCAGAAGTCGAGTGGACAGTTGTAACTGCACTAAGCATTAAATGCAATGAAAATAGGGTATATCATCATGTTTTCAATCATTTTTCCTTATAATGAACAAAGAGCAAAGATGGGAGAGAGTGCAGAGCAAGTCTAAAGAAGAGAATCCAGTGATTAAATAGATTTCAATAGCATATCAGCACGATCTCATCGATTTCAAGGTATTTATGTTTGTGTTGAGCTATGCAGTTTCATGTTTTGTTTGTGTACAAACCATAGATTGCAAAAATGGCTTCTAGCTCTAGGAAAACTCAAGACAAGGAACCATTTGAAGTTCAACTTGTGTCCAATGAGGTCAAACAACCTAATTTCTCCCAATACTAGAGGTAGCATATAAGAATGACCCAGTTGGAGCCCTATCCATCATACCTCCTAAGGTTGTAATGGTTCATGATGTAAGAAGATGCTATAATTGACAAATTGGACCCATAGGTGATGGAAATGAGGGAAGCCTATGAAAAATTATGTGAGAATGGAGTGTTGAAGGATGAATATCAAATTGTTGAGAGGAAGGATTTAATGTGAGCCCTAGAATTCCCCACCATTTTAAAAATTTAATCGATCATACTAGTGCTAAGATGAATACATGATGGAAGTTTATGGTTAGAGGATGGGCCAATAAAAATCACAAAGAGAATTGTTCATAGAGTGATAGGGTACCCAACCCTAGATCGGTCGAAGACCCTTAGGAGTGATTATAAGGAAGCAATTGAGAAGAATACCGGTGTTAAGTGGAATAAGAGAGGGATGATAATTGATACTATCCAAGACCCTCTTTTTGATTTTGCTATCATAGTTATTGCACACAAGTTCTACCAATCCAGGAGACTCAATAGTGTGCCTTGCATTGTAGTGGATATAGGCTATAAATTGGTGAAAAAGGATCATACTTATGATCTTGTAGAACTATAATTACAACAAATTAATGAGAATCTAGCAGCTATCAGAAGAACCAAGGGAGCCCAATGCAAATTTGGTGCCATTTTGATTTGTATATTCTTTTATGGTTAGAATGAATTTCCTTCTTTTGGTAAAGTAGCTTGGAAGACAAATAGGTCAATAATAGCTCAAGTAAATGAATACATAGAGTAGATGGGAGCTAATTTTGAGACCTTAATGACTAGTTATTTTGAAGACTTTAAGAAGTCAATGAAGAAAAGGCTAAGAATTCCAGTGTCACTAGTGGAGAAACATGTAAATGATGTATATTTTCTTGTAGATATAGACTATACATACATTCAAGCTGCCATACCAAGAGTGAGATGGTTAAGACCTCTTGGCTATGAAATAAATATAAATGAAACATCAGCAGTAATAACTACATTATTAGTAGAGGAAATAGACAAGGATACACCACATTTTGGTACTTATGACATGGTGAGAACAAAAGTGGATATGGAGTTAAAGACTGCCTCCAATTTGAAAAAGAAGGATAAAATTGTTAAGAAGTTAAAAGCCAAATTTGGGGAAGGCACTACAAAAGTAGAGGAAGAAGGTCAGGAGCAAGGTCAAGGACCACTTACATTAACCCAAGGTATGGGGGAGGATGCAGATGAGGAGGAAGGTGCTAAGCAGGAAGCATCTAAGGTTGAGACAAAGAAAAGAAAAGCTCAAAAATAGCCAGCTATATAGCCCAAGGGAAAGAAGAAGGTTACAAAGCCAAGTCCATCCAAGCCAACTAAAAGGGTTGATACCAGGGCTACAACTCAGGTAGAAAAAGAGTAGGAGAAGCAGAAGGCTACAAAACAAGGAGAACCTGCAAAGCAAAAGAAAAGAAGAAAGTATGTTGCACCTCCTGAATCAGACAAAGAAAGAATAGAATCTGATGAAGACAATTCAAATTGATAAGACATTCTACCACATCTAAATTGGAAAGCATTTCTTATAATATTAGAGACAATGCTGATTTAACTGGTCTAAAGACCATTGATTTTAACAAGTTGTCAAAGGAACAATAGAACATGGTGGAAGAGTCCATCTACACCATGATGGCTGAGTTCAAGACCGCTCCACTTGAACTAGACAACTCAATGCCTAAGGAGCTAAGCTCATTAGTTGAGAAGAAATGGTATTACTGTCTCAAAATGGAGAAGGAAATAAGAGAGTCTATAATGGCTCATGTAATGCTAGACTTTACTAAAGGTCAAATAACAAAGGCTAGCAAAAAGCATGGGAAAAAATTTGCACCCAAATATAGAGCCTTTAGAATTTTGCAGAACCAAATAGAAGATGTTGTTCAAAAGTCCACACAAATGTGGAAATTAATATATGGATTGACAATTGTGAACGAAGGGTAGGAAGACCCATTTGAAGGAAGAAATGATGATGAAGAAGAAGAAAATAAGAAATATGAAGAGGTAGAGAAAGAGAAAGTAGAAGAAACAATGGAGAAGACACATGGTGAAGAGGCAATAGCTGAAGAGTAGCAACTAGAACAGAGTTTCCAAGACACCCAATTGCCACCACCAAGTCCTCCACATACAACACCTATAGATATAGTAATTGTAAAGGATGTTCCTAACACTTTAGCTCTGAACATCAATCCTTTAATTGTAGAGGATCTCAAAATGATCCTTCACCAAACCACAATGTAATCACAGCTATGTACTAATCCAATTTTGGTGAGTGTGGATGAGTTGCAGAAGGCTGTAGTAGAAATCACAAGGGAGAAGGTGAATACACAAGAACCACCTTCACAACCTCCCATAGCTACAATATATCAAACTAAAGAGAAAGAAGCACATGATAAAATTGCTAGGGTTAATCATATAGTTACAACAATAACTGTCGAGGAGCAAGCAAAGGGACAAACAGGACAAGATGTTCCTAATGCACAAAGTCAAGGTGCACCTCCTCAAATCATCATTATTGATCAAGGTAGTAAGGAAGAGGAGAAAGAAGAGGAGAGAAACCCTAAAGAAAAGGAGTAGGAGGCAATACAGACATTGGAAAACTTGCCTACCTCAGGGACTCCTACAGAGAAATTGAGCACTGATGTAGTACCATTGCAAATTTCAGCACTAGGCTCGAGCTCCACCAAGATTGCAAGGGTACTTCACTACGGAGACCTTGCACTTGATGAAGAAATAGTCATACCTATTTATGACTCAAGGACAATGAATTTAGCACAAATAAATGAAGTGCAAGAGGCACCAGAGAGAAGGAAGAGACAAGAGATACTCAGAAATGAGTATATACAGAAGCAAGCACTTGTAGAAATCAAAGATATATTTCTTGATGCATTCAGCTTGCAAGTACCTGATGAAACCCAGCCCATCATGGAGCAATTGTCCAACATTATGGACTAGGTATAGAATGAAGACCTTGACACTAATGTTAAATTATTAGAATGGTTAGAAAAGAAGTTTCAGATGAAAGTGAATGAGAAAATATCAAGTGAAATAGCACTTTCACAAGTTGAATTGGCTAAGAAGGTTGAAAAGGCAAAAAATAGTACTTGGGAATGTATTCTCATTATACACCAAGTTGTGTGATTCATCATATTATACATAGGAAACTAGCCAAAGGATAATGAGCTTGGAACAAAATCTCAATATTTCTAGCACATAGCTACCTAAAGATCTAGCTTAGAGTGAGAAGCATTTTACAACTATGCTTCACACACAGAAAGAGTTAGCTGTATTAATAGCAGAAGAGGCCAATATCAAGGCTAAATTAATACATATTCAATCTTCCATTACCCCACATTTAGAAGTAGTCCATAAGGAACAAGCCTATGCATAAAATGTTCTAAAGAAAGATCCTAATCTTTCTACTTTAGAAGGCCTTGTATGTCTTGCTACAAAGATAGCCATCCAACACAAGTCATTGGAGATTGCTTTAGATAATTGGGATGATTCTCTCAAGATGATTATGGAGGTAAATAAAACATTTCTGGAAAAGTATTCCATCCATTCGTAGGACCCTTTAACATAAGTATCAAAAAGGGGGAGATAATTCATTATTGCATCTAATAAGAATGGGGAGATATAATGTTTTGGGGGAGATGTAAATTAGAATGGGAGATAATTCATTCTTTGGTGGAAGTAATAAAGAATATCCAAAGGGGGAGATATTCAAATTCACATTTTAAGGAAGTAATAAGGGAATAAAGCCAAAAAGGATGTGAAAGGGGAACATATACAGAGTACAGGAAGAAATAGGGTACACAAAAATAGAGGCAAAAGAATGATAAGACAGACAAGGCGAAGAGTATCAAAATACATCAGCATGAGACACATTTAGCACAAGAATTTTGGTTATAGGAATGGAAATGGCACATTAACTCAAGGGGAGTTACAAGATTTTGAGGTATATAAAATTTTGAACAAGTTTTTGAAATGTTGTACATATGTTGAACAGAATATGTAGTATACTCATAGAGATTAGATTCATAATGTTTAGTTAAGTGTTTTTGCCACTCATGTCAAATGGGGAGATTGTTAGTCTCAGATTGGTTTTGACCAAAGTAGTGTGACTTGGACCTGACTCAGACGTGGCAAGGGTAACTTGACTCATGACCTAGCTTGAACTCAGAAATGACTTAGCGGTGACTCAACAAAGTGAAAAAATCTCAAAATTTTGAGATTTTTTAGGATTTAAAGAACATTCCATTCACCCATTATTGAATAAAGTGTAAAGACACAATAACATCATTAAATAGAAGATAATTTGATCATAATGCACATACTTAAAGTTAAAACAGAAAACTTTAAAAGTCAAACATACATAGATTACATAAGTACAATACTACATAGGTAAATTGCAAAATACTATATTACTAGTAATTAAAGTTTAGAGTTTAAAAAGTAGCTAAAGGAAATATTATAAAAGTAAAACATAGAATCATATATAAAATGATAAGTCCATGCAACCCATCAAAATGTATATGTAATGAAATGATAAATCCAACACATCAAGATTCAATGAATCAATAGTCATCATCAAATGTTCCAAATTCTGATCATATATTAAGTTAAACACAAAGTTAGAACAAGACTATAGCTATGGCTCCTAGTTGGAGTCCTCATCATCATCCTCATCCTCATCCTCATCCTCATCCTCATCCCCAACCTTAGCCTCAACCTCAGGCTCAGTATAATCTATAAAATGCCTCTTAGTAAGGCATATAAGGTAGGTCCTAGATGTTTGAGTAGCCATAGCATCAGCCTATGAGGTGCCTCTAGGATCAACTATAGTCTTTAGCTCTACCAATGCCTATGAGGTGCCACTAGGAACAACTGGAGCTCTCTAGTCCTTTGTTGCCATAGCCACAGCCTCAACCTGGCCCTCTCTATCTGCCTGGTCAAGCCACTGTAGGTCCTCATCATCAAAAACAAGATCAGTAGCCTTAGTGATCCACTCAAACTCTGGATCAACCTCCTCTAGAGTAATCAGAGAGTTGTTACTATCCAAAATCTCCCTGATCCTAATGCACAGGTTGTAATGCACAAAGACTAGCCTATTCATTTTCTGCATAGACAACCTGTTATGCCTCTTTGAGTGGATGTGCTCGAACATGCTCTAGTTGTGCTCACATCCAGAAGTGCTACTTGGCTAGCTCAAAATGCGAATGGCAATTTGCTGAAGGTTTTTGGTTGAAGGCCCAAACATTTGCCACCATCTATTTAAATTTTGAAAAAAGGAAAACAAAAAAATATTAGTCTCATTTCAAAATTTGAACTTTAAAGTTTAAAGCAAAAAAATTAGAAACTAGATTGTATAAGGATTAAGTTGCAATTTTTACCTAGCTATAATTTTGTACAACCTTCTTTGAAAATTTGACTTGAAAAAATGGGCCCTGATGCATTATTATAGGCATCCATCTCAACCAATATATTTGTGGGATTAGGGGACATCTTTGATATCACTGTGTATAGGCCACTAAGAACCTCCTCATCTGCCTTGAAATCGTCACAGAGATGGTATGTCAGATTGAGGTAATAGGCTACTGCGTGGATGTGCTTATGAAGCTGATTTTGCCATCTCCTATCAATTATGTCCCAAATAGGGCCATAGTTTTCCTCAACTCCTAGATATTTGGCCTCAATAGCCTCCTTGACCCTATACATGCCCTCATAAATGTAGCCCATAGAGGGCTTCTCACATCAGCAACTCGTAGGAGGGCTACAAGGGGCTCAATGATCTACAAAACAATTAAACAAAAAAACAATTTTTTGAATGATGAAACTTTGCAAAGTTGCACAATGAAAAAAAATATATATATGTATGAGATAAATTAATTTATAAAATTTTAAGACTTAACCTTTTAAAATTTAAAATTTAAATTACCTCCATAATCTTTGAACATGGATCCCAAAAACCTTCATCATCATAAATGCATTTTGTTGCATCTATCCCTATAGGGTTGTTAGCAGAGGAGGAACTCCATTATGGATGAACAAACATGCACCTCAAATCTAACCTTGCAGTCAACAAAGATTTTAGTGTGATAAAATTAGAGGCAAATCTTGTGATACCAAGATGAGCAAACTCCTTTCCCTTCGTGTATTGCCTCACCAAGGCATGATTATAGATGAACTTACAAAGATTTTTGGCTTTGGTAACACATGATTTCACCCATGCAAGCTTGCCAATATCCTCTAACATAAGGTTGATGCAATGGGCCACACATGGAGTCCAAAAGATTATTGGGTGTCTCTCCATCAAAAGTTATCTTGCAGCAATTTTGAATTCGTTAGTAAACAATGAAATTTTTTGATGTATTAAAAAACTTTTAATTTTCAAAATTTAATGAAAAACTAAAACAATTTTTTTAGAATTAGAACTTAGAAAGTTAGAAGTTAAAATTCTACCTACAGCAACATAATTAGCTACATTATCAATCACCACTTGGACAACATTATCTTCCCCCACCTCCCGTATGACCTCCTCAATAGTCTCACATAAGAATTTTGCATTTTTCACATGTGAGGAAGCATCTATAAACCTCAAAAACATGGTGGATCCTGAAAGTGAAAATTAAACAAAATAATTATCATTCAAGAATCAGTAGTCCTATTCCACTAGAAACAAGAAAATTTAGGAGGGTCCTATTCCTTCTATTTGTCCATCCATGTGTCATAATAGTACACCCCTTTTGGCTCCAATTTTTTTTATGGTCCTCCAACTCAAGTTTCATCTCCTCAACCATATATAGTAAGAGGGGGCCACTCAACTCATGTTCAGTGGGGGCTTTGAACCTCATACCACAGATGAAAACTGCATCAATCATCCCCTGCCAATAAGGAGTCCTGTTACATTTATAAAAACATTTTAATTAGAATATTTAAAATTTTCAACATCAAGTTAACACTTAAAAGTATAAAATTAAATTTAAATTTTAAAACTTAAAATGTAAAACAATCAAATATAAATGAAGTTGAGGTACCTGGCTGCTATAAATGGAATGTTGCAAAAAAACCAAAACTTGCAAATTGCAAATTGCTCTTATTCCAGCTTCATGTACCTCCATATTCTAGCCCAAGCTCTCAAGTGAGGGTTGTGCACCAGGATTGGTATGTGGTGCAAAAAAATTGTCCAACCTAGATTTTCTAACTCTAGGATGAAAGGTAAAGCTAGTAGGCCCAGTACTACTAGAAGGGGTAGCAGTCATAGCAGTAGCACCACCAGCAGTGCAAGGCATATATGTAGAAGATGTACAACTAGCAGAAGCATTAGGACGATAGGTGGGAAGGGAAGAACCTTCTCCAACACAACCTACTAACTCAAAAATATTTCCAGATGAGTGAGGAAGGGAACTAGAACCAATCTGAGCTAACTCTTCTAATTTTTTTTTTTTAAATTCCTTTTCTTGTTAATATTTTTCCAAGGCTACATAACAAAAATGTTGAGCCTCAATAGTTGCAAGTCTACAAGGCTTAGTATTATGACCACGTATGCTAGAAATATGGTATTTCAATCTATTTATCCCCCCACTATTAATGGTTTTGCAAATTAGGCATTTTGTTTGAGTTCTAGTTCTACTCGAAAAGTCTATGGTGAACTTCCAACACTCATCTTTTTTATTGCCTTTAGAGAGCTTGGGTTTTTTACCTCCAAGAGCCATTATGAGTAAGGAAAAATGTAAAGGTTGTTGCAATAAGACATTTTAGACCAAATATTACCATTTAAGCATTGTATTTTATGAAGATCTAAAGTAAAATAAAAACTCATAAACAAACAAAAAAAATTCATGCAAAAAACCCATAAACATAGAAAAAAAAAATCATCAAAATCTAAAAAATCAACTCTTACCTCTTTCAAATGCTTTGGGAAGCGTTGAGAAGAGCTCCTATAAACTCCTTGATGATCTAAATGCAAGCTCCAATGTCACAAGTGCAAGCTTTTCTCCTCTTCCTTTCAGCTGGTTGCAAAATAAGGAAACTCTATTTCTCTTCTACATCTCTCTCTCTTTCTTCTCACAATAGAGCGTTATGGGAGCCCTTTTAGGGTTATAAGAGTGAGAAAGAACAAAAACCCATTAAAAAACTTTGCAAAAAATTATATTTTAACCAGCTAAATTTGTGCCTATCACGGCCAAGTCGAGGTGAGCCGAGTCAGGCAAGTCACCATGTGACTTGTGAGTCATGCGAGTCATGTGAGTCATGCCAGCTAACTCACTACTCATGAGTCATGGGTCATTATGACTCAGGAGGGTGGTCATAACTTGTGGACTCACATGACTCACCACAAGTCATGTTACTCTGGTTTTGACAATTGAGTGTCAACACACTTAACCAATTCTCAAGATGATGTCGAGTATAATAAAGAAGCTAAGCTACAATGTATGTCGAGCCAAAGAGTTCAATAGGTACTGAGTGAACTTCAGGAGTTGAGTGAACTTCAGGTTCCAAGTAATCTTCAGGTGTCAAGTGGAGTTCAAGTGTCAATAAAAGTATAGATGCTGAGTGTAACAAAATTACTATAGGAGCCGAGTGAGCTAGTTTTCCTATATGTGTCGAGCATCAACAACTAGTAAGTGCCGAGTAACACAGAATCAACATATGAGTTTGTGCCTTCACAAACTCAAATGTAAACCATTTTTGAAGTCGACATGGGATGAATCTCAAAGGATCTTGAAGATAAGATGGAATCTTTTGCATTACCTATGTAATCAACATGCAACCAATAAGAAAAATGGAGAAGGCATGCAACCAATATGAAAAGTGTAAGAAATGAGTTGGAGATGAAGATTGAATATTGATCATAGATTCATACGTAACCCTAGTCTTCAAAATCTTTAAAAGGATGATGATACCCCATTTTGCAAGAGAGGATGCGCAAGAGAGAAGTGTATGGGTGAATTATAGTGAAGTGTAGAGGGGTGAAAAGAATTAGTGAAGAATAGAGCAGCATTGTAGAATCCAGTTGATGAAGAACAGAGTATCAGAACTTTGAAGAGTGATATATCAAGTATTAGAACTTTGAAGAGTGACATATCAGATCAAGCAAGGATCAGAGTAGACAAATCAGAACAAGGATATGAAATCAACAATTGAGGATTGCAAGTCATCAGGTCAAGACTTTCTAATACTCTCTAGCAATTGTATTAGGAATGAAAATCCTATGGAGTTAGGTTGGCCTAGTAGCCATTTGTAAATCCTTTAACAGGGTGGCATTCCAAGTGAATGTATTAAAGTCCTTTAACCAAGCCTACTTTTAGTAGGGTAGTTAAATCCTTTAACCAGATCACTTTTAATAGGGTGTAAAGTCTTTAATAGGATAGGCCTTTCACAGGGCAGACCATTGGAAGTGGTCAAACATTGTAACCTTGAATAGTTACATATTGCTACAATGCTATTTTGTGGGTGTCATCCCCAACCCAGTTTTACCTTCTCATTTGGAGGGTTTCTAGGTTACCAAATTTTGTGTGTTATCTATTTTCATGCATGATTTTACTTTCATTTTTATTAGATGAATTAGATGCATGTGAATGATCTCAGTTAAAAAGTTTTAAAGAGGTTAAAGTTAGTTATTTTTGATTCACCTCCCCTCTTAGAAGTAAATCTTCCCACTTGTAAATTCCAATAGTTGAATCTTTTCTCTTTTTGAGTTTTCATTATTTATGTTTTCCTTATTATTTTTTGGATCCTTTATGCTAGCTTCCATAAGTTTGTTTATATATATTTCTACTTCAGTTTGTACAATATTTCCTTTTCTATATTCCTTCTTATCAGTATTCTTGTTTATCTCTAGATTAATGGTGTTTGCCAAAATGTATACTATTTATGTTTCTTTTCCTTTTTCCTAATTATTATATTCCCCCAATGTTTTGAGGATGCTAGTGAAATTGGGTTGTGATTTGTATGTCCCTTTCTATCTTAGTTTTCTTTGTGTTTCCTTTCAGATGGTCTTGGAGATTTGTCTCTTGCTATTGTTCCACTTCTTGATTTGATATTTTGTCATCTTCTTTAAGCATTATATCTTCTCTTCTTCCATTTTTTATTTATGCTTGATTGTTGTCCTAAATTTTTTTTTGGGTCTTATCCCTTTTTACATTATTCTTCTTTTTAGCCATTGGATTTGTTGTGATGTGGAGCCTAATCAGACTTGGAGGTTTATTTGGCACATTTTTTCTCATCATATTATTTCTATAGGGGTTTGGGGGTAGCACCCCCGAGATAGGGTTAAGGGGAAGCACCCCTACAGGGTCCTGGGGTAGCACCCCAAGTGCTCTCCCTATCGCAATATAGGGTGGGGTCAAGGGACAATGCCATCACGAGCGTTTGAGTGGGAGAAATGGAAGATGAGGGTAATTTGAGGGTTGAAAATTTTAATGGAAGAAATTTTAGTTGTAGAAGATGCAAATGGAGGACTATCTCTATCAAAAGGATTTATGGAAGATGTTGGAAGGAAAAACCTAAAAACCAAGAAACTATGATAAATGAGGAATGTGAGATTTTAGATAGAAAGGCACTTGGAAGCATTTGGTTATGCTTGGCACCATCAGTGACATTTAACATTACAAAAGAAAATACGACAGAAGAGTTGATGGAAACCCTAGCGAAATTGTATGAAAAAACCTCTGCTTCAAATAAGGTATTTCTCATGAAGTGCTTATTTAATATGGAAATGATAGAAGGTGGATATGTTGCAGATCATTTAAATGAGTTTAATACTATTACTAGTTAGTTATCTTCTGTAAATATTAGTTTTGATGAAGAAATTAGGGCTCTCTTCATTTTGTGTTGTTTGCCTGAAAGATGGAATGGCTTGGTAATGGTAGTGAGTAATTCTATTTTTGGACCTAATAACCTAAAATATGATGATGTGATCATTGTTATTTTTTGAGTGAGGAAACTCATAGGAAAACCTTAGGTGGATCTACATCAAGAAGTGCTGTGAACACACAAAGCAGAGGCATAAGGACTGAGAGAGGAAATAATTCCAAAAATTATGGGAAATCAAGAGGAAAGTTAAAGGGGAAGAGGTCTCAATCTAGAGGAATGAGAGATTTTTGGTACAATGGGAAACCAGGGCATAAGAAGATATATTATTGGACTCAAAAGAACAATGAAGGAGATAATACAGATAGGAATAAGGAGGCAAATGTGGTAAGTAACAAATATGAAGAGGATGCTTTGCTTCTATCTTTAGAAAGTGTTGATGATTCATAGGTTTTAGATTCTGGTGCTTCATTTCATGCTACACCTCATAGAGGTTATTTTATTGACTATGTCCAAGGGGATTTTGGGCTTATTTATTTGGGGGATAATGAACCCTGTTAGATTGTTAGAAAGGGAAAAGTTAAGATTAAGTTTCAGAATGGGAATCATTGGCTACTACATGAGGTAATACATGTTTCAATTCTAAGTAGAAATTTAATTTCAGTAGGGCAACTCAATGATGAGGGTTGTGTAGTTACTTTTAATGACAAAAATTGGAAGGTTTCAAAAAGTTCCTTTGTAGTAGCAAAAGGTGTGAATTTAGACACCTTATATCTTTGTAGAGATCATATTGTTCCTTCTACTTTGATTATTTTAGATTAAAATGAATGTTCAGGAATAGTTGTTGCAGTTGAGCAAAGAGAACAAATAGCTATTGTAGATTCTAATACAACACTATGGCACAAAAAACTTGGTCATATGAGTGAGAAAGGTATGAAAGTACTTAATTCAAAGCAAGTTTTACTAGGTTTGAAATCTATCAATATAGATTTCTATGAAAGTTGTGTGTTTGGAGAGTCAATTTTGTGAAGACTGGGAAGGAAAAAAAAAGTGAGAGATTAGAGCTCGTGCATACAGATGTATGGGGACTAGCTCAAGTATCTTCCCTTGGCGGCTCTTATTTTTATGTTACATTTATTGATGATGCAACTAGAAAAGTATGGGTTTATTTCTTTAGACAGAAATATGATGTATTTTAAACATTTAAGAAATGGAAATGTGTGGTTGAATTTGAATATTATTACTCTACTAATGGTATTTGTAGACAAAAAACTATTCGAAGGACTCTACAGGAAAATGGAGTGGCTAAACGCATGAACTGGATAATAATGGAGTGTGCAAGAAGCATGAGGTTGTATGAAGGGTTGCCCTTAAACATGTGGGTAGAGGCTATCAATGCTACTATATATTTGATTAATAGAGGTCCCTTTACTCCTTTGGATTGTGGTATTCCAGAGGAAGCATGGATTGGTAAGAAGGTGAGTTATTCTTTTCTCAAAACCTCTAGTTGTGAAGCATTTTCTCATATAGATTCTGAAAATAGAACCAAGCTAGAAGCTAAGTCAAAGAGATGTGTATTTGTTGGATATGTCATCAATGAAATTGGTTATAGGCTTTGGGATTTTGAAAATCATAAAATTGTAAGAAGCAAGGATTCCATATTCAACGAGAAAGTGTGTTGATCTCAGATTGGTTTTGACAAGTGAGTGTCAACACACTTAAGTTATTTACTTAGTTCATGCCAAACAAGTAGTATATATCAAGCACAACATATATATTATAGAGCATGCCAAGTCAATAGTGAGTGCTGAGCCACTCATGTGTCGAGTCACTCAAGTGTCGAGCAAAGAGTGTATGCCAAGTGATTCAGGTGCTGAGAAAATAGTGGATGTCAAGCAATATAGATGTTGAGTCACAATATAGAAGATAGTATATGCTAAACATCAGAGACTTCAAATGTCGAGTGAGATAGTTTTGACATATTAGTTTGTAATGGCGCAAAAAACTATCTAAACCATTTTTGAAGCCAAATTAAGGATGAATTACAATATTTTTTAGATAAGGATGAATCTTATGTTGGATTCCCAATGCAATTACATGTAATCAATCAGAAAAAGGGAAGGTTTAAGCAGAAAAATGGATGAATCACAACCGTTGATTCATACCTAACCCTAAGTCACCAAAGTCTTATTAAGGAGGACAAACACTAAACTCACTAGTGTGTGTAAGGTGTATGAAGGAGCGAAGAGAGTAGTTTGCATGCACAAATAGAGCATTCATGGTGGCTAAGGAGTTATGAAGTGAGATTGCATTGTAAAATTACTTAGAGAAAAACAAAGGAAAAGAAAATAATACAACAAAGAAACATTTAATCAAGGAGGATCAAGAAGACAACAGTTTAGAGGTGATCTGTTTTCAAGCAAGGAAGTGCTAATTGCAAGATCATTATTGAATCATTCTAGTAGGTGAATTAGTCAAATCTCTTAATAGAGTAGTCCTAATAGGTTGTTCCTCTAATAAGTTGCTTACTTAATTGTGAGTTGAAGTCCTTTAGTGAGGTACACTTCAAATAGGGTGTTGAAATCCTTTAACAGGGTGATACCTAATAGTCTTTGTAAGCCTTTAACAGGGAAAACCTTTCACAAGGTAGATCATGTTTCATGATCAAAACATTGTAACCTTCATTGGATACACTTTATTACTATAGTAGTGAAGATTTGTGGGTGTCATCCCCACCCTAGTTTTACGTTCTCATTTGAGGGTTTCTGGGTAATCATATCTGGTGTTATATGTGTGTGAATATTTATTTGCTAACATGTTATATATGTACATGGATTACATGGTATTTCAGTTTACTTAGTAAATGTATGCAATGGATTTGTGGCAAAATTTTAATGGGTTCAAGGTTAAACTACTGATTCACACACCCCCCACCCCCCAAAAGTTTACCTTTCCTATTACAATTCCAACAATTGGTATTAGAGCCTTGTTCTCTTGAAGAGAAACTCTGTAGCTTTGAGGAAAGATCTTGAAATGGAAGTCTACAAGTTGGGAAAGATTATTGAGAATTAGTGAATTGAAATACAACTCATTCTACATCAACTAGATGAAGTAAGAGTAGAACTAAAGAAATCTTTGAAGAGAAGGAAAGAAATAGTTATTGCAGAGAATGACACATAATACAGAGAGATGGGTAGTACTAAGCTATTTGCTAATGGAGACTCTAATGAATTTGATGCAACAGTTGTAGATCTAATGGAAAATAACAGAGCCCAAGCAGAAGAAAACAAAAATCTCAAGTTAGAACAACAATCGCAAGCCATACTGCCATGTGAAATAACTGAATAGAAAAAGAAAGCTATGGAAGACAAAGCCATGATTGAAGATGAGAAAAGAGTTTTGACAAATAGATTGGATACTTTGAATCAAATGATGAATGCCAACTATGAATTGAATGTTAAAGACATTGAGACAACAACATTAAAGTTGCATAATGAACAATTGCAAAATGAACTAAAGAGGGAGAAGAAATCTGCTAAAAGTATCAACAAACCAAATGAAGCCATCAAATACTTTAAGAAATTATTGAGATCCCCTAGATCCAATAATGATACATCTAGACTAGGATACACAAGTATCGAAGAAGGAGAATCATCCAAAAGTGCTAAAGAAAGGAACAACAAAGGTAAAAACTCTAAACCTATTTGTCATAATTGTGGTAAGAAAGGACATACTACTAATTTGTGCAAGAGAAAGATTGTAAATAAGAAAGTCAAGCATAAGAGCATTGTTCACTGCCATAAGTGCAACAAACAAGGACACCAAGAACATGAATGCAGAACTAGGACCATGTATACACAAAGATTTGAAGGATATTGCTACAAATGTTAGAAGTATGGACATAGAGCTTTTGAATGCAGATCCAAACCCATGTGGTCATCAAACAGGCAAGCAAAGGTAAGGAACAATGGAAACTCTTATAACTAGGATTACAATACAAGATATAACTATCATTATTGTCAAGAATATGGGCATGTTCCTGAGAATTGTATTAGGACACACTTCAGAGGTGATTAGAAAAGGTGGTTGAGTCAAACTACATGTTTTATCTATTTGAAGATTGGTCACATTAGTAGATATTGCCCAATAAGGTCAAAGGCACCAAGTTGTGAGTTTGATAAAGGGAAAGTCAGGATAGATGTTGAAAATGTCAGAGATGAAATGAACAAGACATGGAAGAAGAGAGATGATTGTAGCACATCAAATGGAGAAGGGATCACTTCACCCAATGGGTCACGTGATCACACCTCATCAAACTAGGCAATCAAGAGGTATGTGGGACTGATATTTAAAGTTTATATTATACATCAGTTCCAAAGGAATTTAGTACTGAAAATATTACATAAGCATGAACAAAGATGCAAGATGTTGTTAGAAATTCAAGAAAAATCTTTAAGTTTTTCATGACTCTATCAAGCATGAAATATTTCCTATGTATTGAGTAAAATGCTAGAAGATGCCAAGCTAACAGACTAGCTAGTTGATCTTGAGCTCATAATGAATGCTAAATGAATGGATAATGGATGTCGATGGAGCTTGAAATTGGCTGATGTCGAGATTACAATTGTGTAAGCACTCAACATTAATTACAGAGTTTCGAAGGGTATTTTATCAATTTTTTATTCATTTCACATCATTTTAAAATTGAGAAAGAGCAAGGAGAGTAGAAGGTGAGCTAGAAACCCATTCAAAGTGATTGTAGAAGGTTTGAGCAATGATTCACCACCAATTTGACAGATCTTATAAGGTATTTATCAAGACCCGTGCTACGCAATTTATATTTTCATAAACCCTAGTTTCACAAAATGACATCAAGTTCAAAGAATCTAGAGTGTAAGGAAGTTCTAAACATTTAATTAGTGAGTAATGAGGTTAAAAAACCCATATTCAAAGCTATTCCTGATATTGCTTACAAGCAAGACCTCTTCGGTGCATTATCCATGATACCACTGAAAGTTTTAATGGTGCAAGATGTCAAAAAATGTTATAACTGCAAAATTGGTAGCATTGGGGATATGGAGATTAGGTAAGCATATGATAAATTATGTGAGAATGGTGTCTTGGACAAAGAATTCAAAATCATAGAAAAGAAAGGGTTGACACGAACCCTAGATTTTGTAAATGTTTTTAAAACTAAATGGATAAGGATAGTGCTTAGTAGAATTCATTATAGTTGGACAATGGACCTATCAAGATAATGAAAAGGGTAATCCATAGGGTTACTAGTTTTTCAACCCCAGATCGACCTAAGACACTAAGGAGTGATTCAAAAGAAGTCATTGAGAAGAATATTGGAGTTATATGGAACAAGAGAGGCATGACTATTGACATAATTACTGATTCTTTGATAGAATTTGTAGTAGGGGTCATTTCACACAAATTTTATCAATCTATCAGATTGAACAGTGTGCCCTATATAGTACTTGATGTAGGATATAAAATTGTTAAGAAAGATCATACATACGATCTAACAAAACTACAACTACAACAACTAGTTGAGAACCGTGGAGTAATAAGGAAGACAAAGATCCAATTTCTGGGTGATCCTGGCATGGTCCTACCAAGTATGAAAGAATATGAGATGGGCCTTATTGTAAATATGCTATGGTTCATGTCATCCACTCCATGCACAACCTTAGATCAATTTGATACCCTCCAATCATAGGGGATTGATCTGCTAGTGTACCCTTGTAACTAGAATAGGGGGGAGGGGGGACAACAAGCATGTAAACCTAGAAGTAGAAGCAGTGGCATTGATGCTTGCTTCTTGATCTCATGGTATAGCTCCTTTTGAACTCCTCTCTTGAAAAGATAATCAAGGATCAACTCCAATGTTTTGGGTGATCTTGAAACCTACTAAAATCTGCTCAATTGAAGATAAATGTGTATGTTCACGAGGAGGCCTTTGCTAGTTTTGAACAATTTCAGATAATCTATTTGATCTGTTGCTATTTGAAAAAGTAACCACAAAAGAAAATTATTTTTGGTATTTTCTATTTTTATGATGAGTGCAAGTTATTGATGCAACTATATGAATTCCTATTTTAAACAAGTGTTAGAAAAGCAAATTAAAAATATAGGGTAACGAGAGATTAAAGAAAATAACTTGAAGGGGAAATTCCTAAAGGACATAAACCACAATAAGAACATGTCTACAAATTAAATCATCAAAAAGAATTGGGTAGAAAACCAATGGAAATAGGAGTAACACTTCTTCAATTCCACTGATGCAATCATTGATGGGAACTCAATATAAATTGAAATATGTTTCATGTTTCATCAAATTGCAAGGCTGTGAAAAGTGTGCTCATGCAAGACAAGACATTATTTAAGACACAAAGATGATCCTTTCTCTAATTCATTACGTCATCACAATTCAATAAAACAAGGCAAACACCAAAACTAAAAGATCGCACAATCATAACAACACAATAAAACCATTAGCTCCATCATTATTCATAAACATGTATTCACAAAAATAACACACTCTGGCAAGAATAACTACACTCAAAATGAGAGCACCAATAGCATATATGATTGCATCAAAATAATGGCTTGGAGTACATACTACATCCATGTATTTATAAGAAATCATCTCCTCCCTTTGTGATAGGAGAGAGAATACTTAAAATGCAACTCATGCTAAAAAAAACTAATCAAATAAATCTAGTTATATACAAACTGACACTCTAAATGGTGCTTAGTAGGTCTCCACCCCTGTTTATATTCATTAATGGGTGCATGAGCCTTTACATGACAAAAGGAATAAAAGAATGAGAAGATAAGAAGAATACAACTACAAGATGATCTAGGAGTCTCTGGAAGCTTAGACTTCTCTAGGTGTTTCTAGGAGTTGAACTGTCATCAAAATGTGTTTCTAGTGCATAGATTACTCTAAATTAGGAATTGTCAATGCACTACTTCTTACTCAATATTGTTGGTGCACCTTTGTAAAAAGTGCACCTACACACCTTGGTGATAGGTTCCAAAAATCCAAAATAAATTCTAAGTGTCAAAAATGAATTCATATCATCTAGGTTTTCTTCCCCCTTCTACCAAAATGATGTTTGGATGTTTGCTCTTAAACTTCTCTATTATTTCTACCACTTGCGTAACCTCTAGCAAATCCAAATTTCCATATTTATCCTTTACTAATTATCATTAATTACTAACTTCAATCCAAGTTTTCACAAAATCTTCAAGCTTTGTATCCAACTCCAACAATGCCTCTTTAGTCTTGAATGCTTGTCTTATGTCTTCATCTAAAAAAGCATCCTCAAATGTTCCTTAGAATTGTTGCACCACTTATTGTGTCGTAATAAGCTTGGTCTTAGCCTCATCTTCAAAAATCTCAAGGAAAGTGGCATTGTAGTACCATTTCGCTTCCAAAAATTGCTCTTGAGTCTGATCCTCAAGCCTCTAGATCTCTTTGTATAATCCTTCCATTACTTTATTATTGACCGATATCTTCTCAATCTAGTCATCGATCTTGTCTAGCTCCTTAGTAGTATATACTTCCATCATTATTCAATTCCTTTGACATTTGATTGATTTCAGAGCCTGTAGGCCATTTGCCTAGGTATGAAGTTCATCTATTAGCCCAAAATCTTGGTTCACTATGGAAATCAACTTGTCGACACCAGATTGGATGCAATGCAATAGGTTCAAATTATCCTATATTATCTATACACCTTTCTCTTCAAAATTGTCATGTCATTGCTGACATGCTTCCAAAAATGGATCTAGTTGTGCTACCCTTGTTTTCCTTTTCTATAATGTCACCGCAAGAGTAATCTCAGGATTTTCTAGGTTGATTGGATGCACAACTTTATGCAAATAGCCTCTTAATAGCTCATTTTTCTTTCACAGTGCTATCAACTCATACTTATCTTGGTCCATATGCCTAAACACCTCTTTCATACTCGTAGTGATCATCACTTTGGTAGTGTCTACCATGGGTCTTCCCAACATTACCTCCTTGATTTGGCAGTCTTTAGGAGTCAGTTTCTTAGGGTCAGCATATGAAGGAGGAGTGGCTATATATGCAAGCAATTTTTGATCTTGGTTCTTCATTATGAAGCCTGGTGTTCATGCATCACCCATAGGTGGCTTAGGCTTCTTAATTGCTTTTACTAATCCTTCATTCCCTCCTTAATTATTAGGTCCCGCAACCTCTTCTAGAAAAACATAACCTCCCTCTTCTGCTAAAGAGGTTGGTCTTACTACGGACTCCTTTCCCTTATCAGTCCTCTCTGGAGTCTTCTCCTATTGAGAAATATCTTCAATTGGAGTACTTGTGCCTGGTTGGGCTAAGGTCCTAGGCTCTATATCTTGAGGAATTTGTTGAGCCTCTTCAAGTATTTCCCCTTCCTCATATACTTCATTGGCATGTAGTTGTTGGGGCTCCCCTTCCTCGATCACTTGTTCTTCTTCTTATGTATCCTAAGGAAGTGAAGTAGCTTAACTATTATCTAAAACTACCAAATCTTGAGATGGTGGTTGTGGAATACCTAGAGGTCCTTGAGGTAGAGGTGGCAATTGATTCCATTACTCTCCCAAGTATTCACTCATGGGAGTATCTCTTATTTTCTCTCCTACCATCTCAATGCCCACTGACATGAAGTCAAAGACATCAGCTTCTTGACCTTCCATATCATCTATCCATTTTTTTTGCTCAACTTTTAATGTTGATACCTGGATAGGCTCCCTTAGAGGAGACAGAGGTGTCACTATGGATATTTTTCTCTTCTCTTCCAATGTGGCTCTAGCCAAGCTGGTTCTTTGGCTCAAGGGGACAAATTCAATTTTCTCCCCTTATTCATTAACCTCTACTTTTGGGATGGTCTCAGGCACTTGTGGTGACAGAGTGTTTTTCTTCTTTAGTTTCCTTCTTTGTGTTCCTACCATGGTTCAATTCTTCCTTTTTAGAGCTTAGGGGGAGGCTTCTTTCTCTTTAGTTACTACTAGTGGCACCCTATGCTCTCTACTTTTTCTTCCTTTGGTTGTTCCAATTGTTCTTCCTCTTGTGGTTGCTCTTGTGGCTACTCTTATGCTTCAGGCTTAGCTTGAGGCTTAGCTTGTTTCGGTTGTACCTATCCTTGTGGAGGTGCTTGTGCTTGAGTTTTTTATATAACAACCACTTTTCTTGGGTCTTAACTAACATCATGTCATATCAAAGAAATATAGTTAATACTTCATATTCATGGGAATATAGTTATAACAATTATGTTCATGTGAATGAGGTTAATGGTTACAAATTAGTTAAACAAAAATTTCATAACTAACAATTTGAAAACACCATCAATGATTTTAATAAGAAATGTAAAATTTACATACCATAGAATTCAAAACTGAAATTTGTCTAGGGATGCTTCTGCAAAATCTAGGTTAGTTCATAAATACTGCTTCTTAAGGATCAAATAGCTATACCACTTTATCATAATGAGAATACCAATATATCATCTAGGGCATCAATTACCACTGTATAATTTAGGGTATTAAATATTATTGTATCATTTAGGGCATCAATACCACTATATCATTTAGGGCATCAAATACTATTATATCATTTAGGGCATCAAATACCATTGTGTCATTTAGGGCATCAACTATTAGGGTATCATTTAGGGCATCAAATACCAATGTCTCAATTAGGGCATCAAATACCATTGTATCATTTCTTCTGCCTCCATTTCTAACTATGGAAATAACATTCAATTAGGAAAATACATTCATATTAATTATTCAAATAAATAGAAGATAAACCATCAGATAAACCTATCTCTTGCATATAGATATATTCCATGTTCAATTGGAAGATCAATCTGATCTAATTGTTTACTAGTTATATTAATGAGACAAGTTCTTTCATTAAAGGAAAATAACTGAAATGATGATATAAATCAATCCATCTTATCATCTACTTGAATAAACATCATAAAAGTGAATTACATATTACCAACAAATGTTTGAATGCTTGACTTACCTTTTTCTGATGCACGAGCTGACATCTTGTGAAGAAGGGAAACATTGTTAGGGGCTTAACCTCCCAATCATGGACCTTAAAACTATCCCCACTCTTTCTCTAACTAGAAAGACCCTCCCTACCTAGAATAGACATGGAACACCTTGTCCAACCACTAAGCATCCTGGTACTTAATTCCACCATTCAACTTGACAACACAGTATATTAATTGGACAACATGAGCGATCAAATGGTTCTTTAAAAGTAGTAAAATTATTATATTAATTTTGATTTTGGTTTCTTATTCTTGCACAACTTTCTCTCACCTCTTCACCCTCTTATTTGGGCATCTGACCAGGTGAGTCCTAGGTGTTATATCTTAGAGTAATTCAACTCTTTTTTCTGAACCTCAGCTAGTGTAAAGAATAATATAGATTCATTACTATCATAATATAGTTCTTAAGACTTGAGAACTTATCTTAAGGATTTGCAAAGAAATAGCTTTAATCTAGAATTTGGTAGATCAAAGAAAGGTGTGAAGCTTGGGCTCGACTTTGTATAGTTAGTTCTTGAAGTGTAAATTCCATAATGTAGAGCTCAAATTAGATAAAATAATGACTCGAATTGATTCTCAATCCAATCATAGTAATAAGGATGAGAAGAAAATGAGGGAGTGGAGGTAAAAGCAAAACTTTTTTGGTTCTTTCAACTTATATCTGCAAGAGGACATACGAAAAAGATGTAAAGGCTTGAAAGAAGTTGTAGGTCTTGCAGCCATTATAAGAAAGAAAATTGGCTTCTTGATTCACCAAAAAAAAAAAAAAAAAAATGCCAAGTGTACATTCTCATCTCTTATAGAGACTAATAAATATGAGGAAAGAGTTTGAAAGTTACCTAATCAAAAGGATAATTTATAAATTTATGCACATATATATATATTATTTTGAATGGTGACATCATATTATTATTATTTTTTGCAAGGTTATATTTATGTTGATATGCATATTTAAATACATGTATACTTGGAAGATTATTTTATCTTCTTATCTTCTAAGGGTATACACATATTTATGTATATGTATATTAATAAATATGAGCTTTTAAAATTTAATATTATGGTGGTGCCATACTTTTATTCCTATGTGCACATACATATATATTTATTATTCGAAATGATGAGAATATCTATATAAACCATTAAAGATATGTACTTTGATTATGTTAAAAAATTTAATGTTTTAATGATTATATAATAGTCATGTGTGTTCAATGTATGTATCCTGTTATGTAGTCACTAGGTCCTCAACCATGGTGATTCAAGATTCATACCCATTTGCCTAGTGATGGTGATGCCCTTGTGTCTGATTCTTTTCTGAAAATGCTTCCACCCCTTTCACATGCTTCCTACAAGGAAATTCTCCATAGTTAAATCATATTACCATAACAAGTTATTAGTCATAAATGATCATAATAGCTAACTGCCTTTTCAATTCCCATGCATTCATGATAAATAACCAACTATATGAAATAGCTTTAAAGTATCATCATAATGGTTAACTAGCATGTTGTCTTCATATGAAATTATAATAATTAATCATCTTACCATTTCACATGATTATAAAAAATTTTAACTGACAACTGACTTCACTTGAAATCTCAACAACTATATGAACATGTTAAATTGAGTCAAAAATTGGGATGTAATAGTTTGCTTCTTAGGTCTAGATGGTATTATTTTCCTCTTCATAACCCAGTTAGCTCTAAAGTACTCAACCTCCCACTCATGTTGATGAACTATTTCTAATCTTATTGGGGATTGAGCGGGGAAGGTTGGTATGGTGACTTTTGCACCTTTTCCTTTGATTGGCCTCACTGTGGCTTGTAGGGTGATAGCTTGAGGAACTGGGTCCATTCTAAATGGTTTCTTGATCTATTCCTTTGTAAGCTCGACTATGTTCCTAGCCCAATGATTTATATCTACATTCTCATCCATCCCAATCTCAACATTCGTTATGGACCACTCATAGCTTTTATCATTGTTGTATAATGGATCCATGACATCTTTGGTGTCCTTTTCCACACCCTTAAGAGGGATCTTTATCTTCAACACATGTTATACTAAATATAGAGTCATCCTACAATAGTCTCTTATAGAGGTAGCATATTCATCTACAACATTCATTGGACGGTCCTCTAATGCATCTTCATGTACAAACTCTTTCTCTGCCAGGTGTTGTACCATGCCAATGTTATCAAAGTATGGGAAATGGGAGTTGTATTCTTCTAAGGGATATTTATCCCACTTAGAGTCAAAGGTGATAATATCTTGATTTCATTTCAACTTGAAAGCACCAATTGTGATGGGCTATACCCATGTCTTCTTATCTTGTCTTCTCACTCTATTGTATGCATAATTGAGTTAGTTTGCACTCTTCAATAGGATGAGCCTATCATATGGGTATCTTGGGAGCTTCTTTCAGCATAGTAGAGTACTAGATACCCTAAGATAGGTGAAGGTTTTGAACTAAATATAATAGGTTTCAATTTTTGTATCCTATTGTTGCCTCTACTAACAATCTTTTGGTAGAATCACCTTCAATGAACCTAATGATTGTGAAGATGAAACCATCATTCACCACCCTATATTCTACACATTGTAGTGGGAGCTTCTTCTTCACAAATTATGGATATACTACATAGGGCCAAGCATTTGCATCCTACATGCTTCCCTTTTTGTAGAGGTTTGGGTAATCTATGGTTCTAGCCACCAAAAAATACACCATGTATGATGTTGTATAGAAGTGTGGGTCAGCTTTGATAGCTACAAGTATCTCATCCAAGTTATCACTTAGGATTGTAGCCCAATCAATTGGCATCTTTATAATTTTGATGGTTTCTATAAAGTGGACCATCCAAGTTTGAAGGTGTCCTACTATAGGAAGTCTCATTTCTTTGCTCAAAACCACAATAACATATCTGATGTCATCCTTCACATATCCCCTTCTCATATCAACTTTGCCTACTCAACAACCCACTAGTGTTCTATCAATAAGGAAGTAGGATTGCACTATCTCCTATGCTTCTTTCAGATTATCTATGCACTATCATTTTCCTCTATCATATGTTATTTGTAGATATTGTTATGCTCTAGGAAGGTGAGATACCTTCTCAATGTTCTTAGGTTAGAGGTCCAAGACTATCTCTCATGTAATGCTCTTAATGACCTTCTCTTCAATCACATAGTGCTCCACAAAGGTCATTATTAGTTCTAAGGATTGAACTAATGTTGTGTGAGATGCTACATTCACAAGGCTCGAATGTATTAGTGTTGACACCATTGTAGATCTCTCTTTAGGTTTATTGTAGATCATGAGGAACACATTCTAGTCCATATGTCCAAATTCTATATCTTTGATCTTGGCATGTCCATCTTGAAACCTTGATTTCCTTGGTGCCCCTTGGTACTTAAATGTGATTAGTTTTGAAGCCATCATTTCTACCATTAAAGAGGATGAGGATGTCATTTTATCTGCACAAGCAACAAAAAAGTTAGTCAGAAGGTTAAAACTTGACCTAAAATAGACTCTAATTAACTCTAGAATAGGTCCAAATTATTGTTCTTAATTGCTTCTAGATTAGATTGTGTCAAAAAAATTTACCATCAACGTTTCGAATCACACTACGTGATTCATCATCAGGATGAGAGAACAAGAGCTACAAAAACAAGATTGTGTCATGGTATTTTTTGTAGCTCTTGCTCTCTCATCTTGAAGATGAATCACGTAGTGTGATTTGAAATGTTGATGGTAAAAAATTTCAACACAATCTAATCCCGAAGCAATTAAGAACAATTTTAATGGATTATGGAAATCTAATCTTGCTAAGGTCCAAATTAGTCAAAACAAGACAAAAAGTAGTCAAATTCCCCCAAAATACCTTGATGTGTACTTTAGTGCACCTTGCACACCCTTACAAATGTGCAAGTGCACTATTTTAAGCCTTGAATGGCCTTTTATAGTGTAGTTGTATACATGTGCACATGCACACCTAGGTGAGGTGTGCACATGCGTAGTGCACATGGCTATTGGGGGGGAGACTAAGTCTTGCTTGTTTTGTGATTAAGAGGTGCACACATGGACACCTTGTAGAGGTGCACGTGTGCACACTTCCACAATGCCTTTGGAGTTTTGTGCATTTCTTTCTTTCTTTAAGTGCTTAATGTTGGAATGTGTGCACAAGTACACCTTATGGGGATGTGCATGTGCACACTTTCCTTAGGTCTTCAGAGTTAGGTTTAGGGTTTTTCTTAAGTCAGTTACTTTAGGTTTTAAGTATTTTTGTCTATACAGTGGCACGCACATGTACACCTCATGGAGGTGGGAACCTCTTTGGAAGAGGCTAACCCTATTTATGTTATGATTATAGGAGATAGAGGAGCACAAAGACTAGGAGTGTGGAGGTGTGCTTCTAGTTAGTGGGTGAAATCAAGTGAGGAGGGTCAGAGGGCTTGAAGTCTTATATAGACCTCGGGCCTAGTGTGCACCATCTGGAGCTATGAGGGTGTGCATGTGTGCATCTCTAGAAGGAGGTGCAATGTGTATTGAGTGTACATGCACACCTACACTAGTGGGCTAGTGTGCACTTAAATTGCTTTTAGCATAGAAAACTCACTTTTCCTCCATTTTTTATTCTCTAAGTCTTTCTAGTCAGGTACTTAGGTTTAACCTAGACTCCTGGGGGAGTCCAAAAATGACCTAGACTCTAGAATAGGATCTTGGTAGGCAAAAATCTTCTCGGGGATCCCCATTTCTAGGAGAAATGGGGTGTGCATTGTGAGACCACAACACTTATCATCATATTTCTATATCTAGTTGTTCTATCTTGTACAATATTTCAGATTTGAGAGGTACTCATGATAATTCATGGTTAATTAATTTTCAAAGAAGAAATGTCTACACAAGAAAATTATCAAGCCACAACCAATTAGCAAAAATTATGATGTTGAACTTGAACTTTAAACCTGAAGGTTCAAGGTTCGGGTTCAACTCCTTAAGTTTGTTGGACCAGTAACCAAGGATTAAACAAAAGGTTTTCAAATTTCTAACCAACAACTTGAACTTGAACTTGAACATATGATAAAATAAAGGTTCAACTTCAACTTCAACTCGAGGATGAATAAAATTTAAAGGTGAATCAAAAGAGTGTGAATTTTTATAAGTGCAACAACTAGCTCTGATTAGGGATTGAGATTATAAAGGAGTGAGGATAAACCTAGGATCACTAGTTTTTAAAACTACACTTGAACTGACTCAAAAAGAAAGGTGACTCAAAAATGACAAACAGTAAACTAGAACTAATAATGACTCAGAAACAAAATGGATATGTACAATGAGGAAAGAGGACCAAAAGTTAAAACTAGTATAGTTTCAAATCATGTGATTGTAAGACATGGGTAGTTCATCTCCATTGGTGTATTTCAACCCGAAGGCATAAAATCTCAACACTTGAGAGATTTCAAAAGGTCTCTTCCATAGACTTTCAAATTTACCATGTGCTTCTCTTGGTTCTCAATGCTTATCCCATAGCAACACCTTATCTCCTTCCATAAATTTGTGTGATCAAGCTCTTTTGTCAAAAAATATTTTTACTCTAGCCTAGTGTTTTGTTATATGGTCTACTAGGTTTACTCACTCCTTTTCTATCTTTGAAAGTTATAAAATTGTCTTTTCCAAAGAATCACTAAAAACTTTGTCCTCAATCACCTTTTGTAGCTTCAAGGTGGCCAACTCTAGGGGAAGTGATAGTTGTGCTTCTACTCCATAGATTAATTCAAATGGGGCCATTCCCATAGCTCTCTTAGGAGAAGTTTTTTCTATCCATGGTGCTTGTTAATTTTTTTTATGCTAGTTTTTTCCTTTCTCATTAACAAGATTTTTCATGTTATTGATTAGGTTCTTATTCGTGGACTCTACCTACCTATTTCCTTAGGGAAATAGTATGAGGAATGTGATAAATAAGTCCCATTATCATAAAAAAATAATTGGACCTCTTGAGATGATAAATTCTAAGCATTATCAGTTACAATCTTGATGATGACTCCAAAATGAGTTAAAGTGTTTTCAGTCAAAAATTTACATACCAATTCTGATGTTGTTGCTTTCACTAGTTTTCCTCCACTCCTTTGGTGAAATAATTAGTGGCAGTCAATATGTGACTATGACCAATGCTTGAATGTGGGTTGAGAGGACCATTGAAGTCTAGTCCCCATTGTTGAAAAGGTTTCTCCATGATCATTGGCTTCAAAGGGAGAGCAACTAAATGAGGTTTACTAGTGAACAATTTGTACTTCTTAAAATTGTTTACCCATTTTTAAGTAGCTCTAAACATACCTAGCCAATACTAACCATTTATTAATATTTTGAAAGTGATCAATATAGAAGAAGAATATATGCCACATGCTTCACTATAAAAAGTTTGAAGCAATTTATCATGTTGATCTATATCCACATGCCTGAGAAACATTCCATCGAGCCCTTTCTTGTATAGAACATCATCTATAATCACATATTTGGTTGTCTTCAATTGAAATCTTCTCCTATCCTTCCCTTTTAAACATTTGGGAAATTGTTCATAAGTCAAGAAGTAAGCAATGTCTAAGAACCATTCATCTTTCAAGCCCATGAATAGGTAGGTAGGATAGGATTCTTTTTCTTTATTTTCTCCTCTCAACTTACAAAGCCCCTAGCCTTAAACTAACCTAGTGGATTTTATATCAAGGTCAAATTCTTGTACCTCATCCATCCAGGTAGCTCTATTATTTACAACTACTTCTTTTTATGCAAGAATACATTTCATAGATGTACTTGAGACATACACGATGGAATGGGAATAAAGGATGTAATAACAAAATTATTTCATAGCTTTGACAACATCAAATGCCTATTTTTTGGTACAAGAATAACATATCTCATATTACTTAAGAGGAATGCTCATAAATTATATTGGGATTCCTTCATCTTTTTCATTTTTATGTAACGAAACTCCTGACATATTGTGTTCAAAAGCATAGCAATATATCACAAAATCTGGTTTGAAGTCTAGGTGAATCAAAATAGGAGCTTTAATAATGACTTCTTATAGTGCCTCAAATGACTTAACCACCTTCTCATCCCA
Organism: Cupressus sempervirens; assembly: GCA_028749045.1. Lineage (NCBI taxonomy): Eukaryota > Viridiplantae > Streptophyta > Pinopsida > Cupressales > Cupressaceae > Cupressus > Cupressus sempervirens. Next base: position 800,473,237 of record CM053783.1, on the reverse strand, counting down.
TTTAAAACTCTTCTTTTCACTCAAAAGATTTTCCATAGGCCTTGTGGTTTCAACAAAATGTGGAACAAATTTCCTAAGGAAATTTATCTATCCAAAGAATGATCTGATGTGATTATGATTCATTGAAAGACATGACTGTTGTATTGCCTTTACTATTTCTAGATCAATTTTGATCCCTTCTTTTGAAACTATATGACTGAGCAATTTTCCTTCTGTGATGCAAAAAATGGATTTCTTGGGATTCAATGAAACTCCATGTTCCTAACATCTTTGCAATACTTCTTTTAAATCCTTTAATTGTTTCTTACATCTCCTAGATAAGGCGATCATATCATCAAGATATATGGTGATTTTATTGTTCAACAAGTGTCAAAAACTTGAATTCATTGCACACTGAAAGGTGGCTTCAACATTTATTAGCCTTAAAGGCATCCTTTGATAGGAAAAAGTGCCCTACAGTGTATTGAATGTTGTTTTGTATTGGTCTTCCTCAACAAACCGTATCTAATTTTAACCTAAAAAAATTTCAAGGAATGGCATCATCTATGAACCTATGCTTGTTTGTAGGATTTGTTCCATTGTAGGCAAGGTGAAGTTATCTTTCAAAGTAGCCTAGTTGAGATTCCCAAAATCTACACAAATTCTAATCTTTCCATTCTTTTTTTGTAGTAGTACAAGATTGGCCATGCATGTAGAATGATGGATGGGAAAAATAATGTGGGCCTTAAGCATCTTGACAATTTCTCTAAATATGGCATCAGATACCTTTGGATTATATGTTCTTAGTTTTTGTCTAAAAGGCGAAGTTCCTATTTTTAGAGTTATATGATGCTTAAAATGTTCTACCCTAAATGTTTTCAAATATTCATAGGACTAGGAAAAAATATCTACATACTCCTTCAATAGCTTGGTGAAATGTGCCTTCTCTCCTTCATTGCAACAAACTTCCAGGTTCACCATTTTGGCATCTATTTCATCACCAATATTAAATTTCTCACACTTGCCAAGGGAATCCTCATTAGAAATAGTTGTTTAACTTGTGAAATAGTCCAGTCTACCAAAAAAAATTCAAGATCTGGTAATCCTTTGGATATAAAATTGCCTTTAAGCTACAATATATCTTTCATGTTGTTGTCAATGTCATCTGTATAGAATTCATGACACTCTAATTGTAAGCCTTCAAATAAGTTAGTCATAAATTTATCTAGGATGTGTAGGAAAATATTTATGTGAGCATCATCTTTGAATACTTTCCATGAATGATTAATTTTAGTTAGTCTTGATCTATGTATTATCTCTATGGTATATCTGTCACTTGTATGCTTTGGGTGAGGAATCAACAAGGATGCTTATACTACCAAAGTATATGCCTGAGTGTTGAATTATCTAGGCATGGATTCAATAGAAAAGGCACCAAACCAATCTAACTCATCCCATACTCAATTTATGTAGTGTCTTAATCTTTCGTTCTTAATAGTGAATAGCTTTCTAACTTGTTTCACAACTAACCCAACATCTCCCTTTGCTTTTAGTAATTTAATCACTCTTTTTCTCACCTCCTCTAATCCCAAAAACAAGGCTTCATACTTTTTCATGTTGTTTGTATTTTCAAACGTGAGCTTGAAGGAAGAGTGGAAATTATGACTAGAGGGAGAGATCAACACCACACCCACTCTTGATCCATTTGAGTAGAAACTTCCATCAAACTCTAGGATTTAAGGAATGTCATCATTATCTTGAGGAGTACCTACTACTTCAACTTTAGGCATAATCAAATAGTTATCAAAATCATTTTCTTAATAGAGGATTTGGGACTTAGGGTCATCTGATGGAGTTAAACAATGATTGTGTAAATATATTTCATTCCCTTTAATTTTTATTATTTTCCAAATATCATAGAGGGTTTCAATTTTTTGTCTAATGATTATTTTGTGTAACTTTAGTGTTCTCATGTAGGTTAGGTTACATTCATGGAAGGACAAAAACATAAGTGTAGAGGTGGTGGTAGAGGCATAGGTGGAAGAAAAGGCAAAAATGATATAGATAGAGTTTCAATGATTCATGGAGTACACTTCATAGAAATAACATATACAATTTCTAGAAAATAATTAAATAATTATGGTAGGAAATAAATATTGGTTTTGATTATTATAATAATGTTTAAGCAAAACATGTAGTTAAAAATGTTGAACCTTCAACCTAGGAAAATCGACCAAACTTGACATGAGAAAGGAGATCACCTTAGTAGAAGATAAAGGGATGTTAGTTAGAGATGCATGAATCAAATGTAATATCCTTAATACCAGTTTGAGGTCACTAATGAAAAGGGTTACAAATTCTACAATGAGGGGACCACATACCATTTTATCTAAACATGAGGAGAAGGATATTGTGGAATGGTATAAGGAAATGAAAAATACAGGGCATAGTCTATTATTCATCCAACTATAAATAAGTATTGCCTACATTTTTGGGGATAGGTTGAACCCATTCAAGAATGGTATGCTAGTGAAATCATGGTGGGTTGGTTTTCATTGTAGATAACCTAATTTGGAAATGAAAATAGATGAAGGGGTCTACAATTTGAACCTAATGCAGAGCATCTTTAAAAACCTTTAAGAACCCATAAATTAGTCATGGAGTTCTATCATAAATACAAGTTATTCAATATTATAGAGGCATCAATACATTTTTCTCAATCAAATCATCCATCATCAAATAATGAATCAATCTTGAAAACATAGACTTCAATTCTATCATTCGAGATAGGCCTGTATACAAAGATTCATAACTTTTTAACCAAATCTTATTTCTTCAATCTAACCCTCCACAACAGGAATAATTAGGTTTTTAAAACCATATCAACAAATCATAAAAATCTAAAGGTTGAATCCAAAGTTGTGGTCTTTACACTAAGACCCATTTTCTTTGATTCTACTAAAGATGGTTAAAAACCAGTTTTCACTAAAATGATCATAACTTATATAAAACTTAACAAAAATGTGATATTTCTATTAGGATTTAACTATGTGATTTTGAGTCAAACTCATTGACCCATGTTTCATGAGTAATGATTCAACATGAATCTATCTCTCATGAGAATAAATGGAACACTTAACACTCATTGGATCTAGGTGATGCTCATAGGGGTGAAGCACCAAGCCTTCCCAAGAGGGCACCCACCCCAGTACTACTTCAACCTAAGTGTGCTTAACTGTGGAGTTTCCTCCTTGGTTAAACCCAAAACTTGCAACCCTATTTGGTCTCGGTGCTTCACCCCTATGAGCATCACCTAGATCCAATGATTTCTAAGTGTTCCAAGATGGATTCATGTTGAATCACTAATCATGAAACATGGGTCAATGAGTTTGACTCAAAATCACACAATTAAATCCTAATAGCAATATCACAATTTGACTTGCTGTTGAAATTATCTCCTACTTAACAAAAATGTACCAAATAAATTTAGTTAGAATTATTATTCATTTCTCTTTCTAGAAATATAAGTTTAATCCCTTGAAAAAACAATTAAATATTTGTACACGTTGCTTCAATATGACTATAATTTGAAAATATGAAAAAATGTCATCCATAGAATGCTCATAACTTTCTCAAAACTGCATGAAAAAACTCAAACCAAAAGAAATGGAAGGATTATTCAATTTTCTACTCTACCATATCAATAATACATCATTTTCAGGTTGTACATGGATGTACAAAGCCTGAAAACAACAAGAGAACTAGAAAGCCAATCAAAATAACAAGTTAGAATCACTCTAAATTTGTTTCAAAAGTTACTATTTCCTTCCATTATATTTGCTTTGACCTTACAATGAATTTTATAGTTTCTTAGCCATTTTAAACCTTACAAATACCATCCATTTCCTTTGGACTTCCTTTTACAACTTTAATGCAATTTTACATTGTTGCATTTTTTTGCAACTCTTCACCTTCTTGAAAGCTTTTGAGACTTTGACAAATATGATGCCATGACTTTCCATAAACATTAAAGACGTATTGAAATGGACATTTAATAACATTTTACATGTTTATTATCCTTTCAAGGGCCATTTTACAACTTTTACATATTAAACCAATTAAGACCTTAACTATGACAATGTGGACAACATTACATATTCATTACAACTTTTCTTTTCAATTCAATTCTTTTACATAGAATGATATTGAAACATATATGAATGAACATAGATCATTAAAGAATAAAGTATGATATATTTTAATTATATGATGGCTAGGTGCTCCTCCACTAGAACCACTATGGAAGTAGTAGAATATGGAAGTGTGATGAGACCAATGTTCAAGATGGTAGGAGCTACAAAATGAGACTGGTTGCTAGATTGGGGCAGAGATACATGTATCCCACTTAATATCAAAAAGTAGAGAGTGGATCATAGTTTTGGCTCACTTTTTTGCAAGTAGAATGACTAATCCGGGATTTTACTTATTCGTAGAAAATAGGTAGATCATAAATTACATTCAAATTTATAATACTAGTGCAATAATGGCATGTCAACATCATGCTAGGATGACTAAGGAATTATTTCTTACCTAGTTAATGCTTTTCAAGGTCTAATCCCAGAAGGGCTTCACCCACTATTAGGGTTCTTCTTGCCTTTGATGGTCATTGCATTTATCTAGTGCACCATACCAAAGAATAAGTAGAGTGCTTAGGAACTAACTTGCTAATACTATCTTCTCATACAATCCATAGGATAGAGCCATTGCATGTTAGTTTTTTCTCTTCTTTCAAGAATCACTTAAAAAAAACAAAGAATTACATGGATGTAGAATAGTCCCCACAAAAAATTAGAAAATAAGAATTGGAAAATCCTATAAGGCATGCATTCAAGGAAGCATTAACAATAGAGTGTTATGAGTGGGTTTCCTAGGACTAGTATTTGTCCATTTAATAGGGTTACCCAAAAAAATGATATGACACTAAGTGAGGCATTTGTTATTGAAGATGAAGTGCAACAAGATAGAGGTGAGGATGATGTCATGACATTAGAAACTAAATCATAACACATTACAACAGATGCCTTCATACATTTTTTAGGGTTTAGTAAAGAAATAATTGATAGGTTTAATGAAAAGTACCCACAAACGATAGACAATGTAGATGGTTCACATAAATATGTGAGTGATCCACCACAAAAAACCTAGTCAAACATCCATGTTATGTAAGCTACAATAAATTATGCTACTAAAACCACATCAAAAGGCCTAAGTCTACCTACACTATCCACCTAGAGTGGGTTGCAATAAAAGAAAAATGATGTAGGAGTTAATACAAAAATGGGTATAGAATAGGATACTATTTCCATGTCATCCCATCCCCAAATTGATTTGATAGATGTTATTCATTACTTTACAAATCCAAGGATTGGGATGATGATAATAGTGTGGATTTAGATGATAAAGAAGCTAACTTTGTGTCATGCACAAAAGAGGACATGCAACAAGCATCATCATAAATAAGCCAATTCTTGAGACTTGTAGTGTAATGGGTTACTTCAAGGGGAGGTTGATTAGGAGATCTTTAATTAAGTAGACAATCCCAAATTCTTACATCACATGAGTACATGGACAGGATGAATGCCCAGATACAAAAAGGCAAATGAATGAAGAGTTACAAAAATTTAAGAAGAAATAAACGATAGAGAGGAAGGTAGGACACCAAGGAGACCAAATACAAAGGAAATTATATCCAAGAAAACTACAAGAAGATGAGGAGAAGAAGAAAACAAAAGAAGAAAAGATGAAGAGACAATCAAAGGAAAAGGCTAAATGTGTGTTTGCTTAGTTTTTCATCTTTCATCATTTTGTTGCATTTTATAGTAAAAACCCAATGTTCTAATGTTTTAAAGGTAAGGTGTGTTAAAAAACCTAGATGGAATTTTTAAAATTTCATGAAACCCTTACCATTTTGCCCTAGTTTTCAAAGACTTAGGAAAGTATTGTTTTTCAAAAAAATTGTGCAAGAAGGTTTTCACTTTAAGGTTTTCTCTTTACCTTTTCCTGTATTTATTTTAAATTTCTTTCCCAAAAAATATTTTGTTGCTAACCTTTGTTTTAACCTTGGTTTTAATCTTCTATTAATTCCTTAATGTTTTTTGAAAGTATTTTTAACCACGGTGGGGTTTACCTTTACAAACCGTTGATCTCAAAAAGATCAATGATGAGTGCTTTTCTGTAATATGAAAGTGCCCAAACTTTAGTAAATGTGGGGAAGTGCCTTGTTGATATGTACCTAGTGATGTTAGTTCTTTAATGAGACACAAAAGTTGGATGTGTTAGAGTGAGTTCAGAGTTTTCAAATGGTTATTAGGACATGCTAGAAAATTTGAGCCATTTCATTGGTCGAATTGGGTAGCGAGATTAATTTTAAATGATATAACATCACACCATCGATTGTTTGAAGATCGATGGTGTGTGCTCCCCCACAATTTGAAGATGTGCGAGCTTTATGAAATGTGGGAAAGTGCCTGGGTGACATGTATACTTGATGAGGTCATACGCCCCAGTTTGAAAAGTGTTGGAACAATTGGAAAATGTTAGGATGCAGTAGGAAAGGTAACTCATTTTATTGGTTGTTGTTGTTGGAATTATGATATATTTGTCATTAGTGCAAACACTTATTCGATTCATAATGCTTACTGAGCTCATCACTTAGTCTACAGCATATACCAAGCATTCAGTGGTTACCTTATAAGTTCAGCAGGTAAACAGTGTTCACCGAGCAAAGCAAGGTAAATGAAGAACGTAGTGTTCACCGAGCAAAGCAAGGTAAATGAAGAACTCAATGTTCACCGAGCAAAGAAAGGTAAATGAAGAACTCAGTGTTCATCAAGCAAAGAAAGGTAAATGAAGAACTCAATGTTCACCAAGCAAAGCAAGGTAAATGAAGAGCTCAGTGTTCACTGAGCAAAGCAAGGTAAATGAAGAACTCATTGTTCACCGAGCAAAGGAAGGTAAATAAAGGACTCAGTGTTCACCAAGCACAACAAGGAAAATGAAGAAGTTAGCTTCTACCGAGTCACCAATGATTATCGAGTTCCAAGCAGTATTGTGTGGCTAGTATGAACTGAGCCTCTACTTCTACCAAGTACATGACGATGTTGAGTAATGTAGTAGATGCCGAGTATCAGAAGGTCACCGAGTCAGCTTGATGAACCCGAGTTTTCTACTATCTGGCCAACTCAGTAATGTTTTGTTCACTTATGTTTTGGCTGACCTTGTAGTTGTAAATATTGGAATGGTATATATGTAATGTATGATATCATTTGTAGGATGGTATGGTGTATAAAAAAAAAAGGGAGTGATGTTCGTATATGAAGAAGGTATTGATATATTTTGAGAAAAGTGAAAGCGAATCAGCAGCAGAATAAAAGGAACACAACAAGGTCAACATAGGAGCAAAAAAGTTATATCTATCACATTAGGTGATCAATGCAACAAGGATCTTATCAGCAAACAGTTGTAAGCAGATCCACTACTTCATCCTAACAGGTGAATCAGTTTATAAATCCTTTAACTAGGTGGACCTAATAGTCTTTTTGTAAATCTCCTAACAAAGTGCATACTTCACTGTATGTTTGTAAATCCTCTAACAAGGTGGATCTAGCAGTCCTACTTGCTCCTAATAGGGCAGATCACCAGAAGTGATCATTGTAAGCCTTAACAGGCCAACTTTATACTACAGTATTGAAGTTTTGTGGGTATCATCCCCACCCCAGTTTTACTTTCTATTTGGAAGGTTTCTGGGTCACCAAATCTCTGTGTACATGTGCAATAAATGTTTGTTCTTTCAGTTATGTAGTAGTTTAGATGAATGAATGGTGAATAGTTAAAATGCTAAATTGTTTAAAAAATTTATAAGTTACTGATTCACCCCTCCCCTCTCAGTAACCTATCTTATCCTGAATATTTCCAACAATTGGTATCAGAGCTTTGTGGTTCACAGGATAAAGTTTGACAGCTTGAGCAAAGATCAAGGACAATGGAGATATTCAGACTTGACAAATCTATTGAAAATGAAAAGCTAGATCTGGAAATGGCCATGGCTCAACTCAAGGAAGAAAAGGAGCATCTTTCACAATCTCTAAAAAGAAGGAAGGAACTTGCAAGACAGAGGAATGATCATCGGTATGTTGAAGAAAAGATTGAAGACCTTTTACCATCAAGTAGTTCAAATGAAGCTAATGAAGCAGTCAAGGAACTCCTAGCTAAGAATGGTTCTCTACAGGAAGAAGTGAGGAAGCTTAAAAGAGAACAAGAAATCCAATCAATCAGGCTATGTAAAGTATTGGAACAGAGAAACAAGGCAAATGAAGACCTAGAGGTGAGAAATAATCAATTCCTTCAGCATGAAAATCTTGTAGGTCAACTCTCTAATGCAAATGAAGAAGTTATGAATCTAAGATCTGAGAATTAAAGTTTAAGAAATGATTTAATCACTGAAAGACAAATCTATGCAAGCTTACAAAGTGATCTGAGATTTGAAAGACAAATCAATGAAAGTTTGGAAAATGACTTGATCACTGAAAGGCAAATTAGTGAAAGAATAATGAAATCTCAAACAGACATGAACCAATTGAATCAACAACATAAGCAGAATCTTCATAGACGAAAAGGTAAAACTGGTCTTGGATACAAGGAAGAAGGTGAATCCTCCAAACAAGGTGCCCAAGGGAATCAAAGACCCACTTGCAATCACTGTGGCAAGATAGGTCATACATCAAACAAATGTTGGAATAATGGAAATGGAAAATTCAATGGAAAATGCTTCAACTGCAATTAGCATGGTCACAAAGCTAATGAATGCAAGGAAAAACCAAAATTTGAAGGCAAATGTCACAAATGCAAGAAACATGGTCACAAGGCATTCCAATGCAGATCCAAATCATTCAATCTAGTTGAACAACTTGTCAAAGCAATCTTTGGATGGGACTACAATACTTGGTGTAGATGTCATTATTGTGGAGAATATGGACATGTTGGCACAGATTGTTCAAGGCATCACTTGGGGAAAAGAGACACAATAGTAAGATGTTATACATGTACAGAACTTGGTCATATAGCCAAGAATTGCATGAATACTGAAAGAATTGAAGATGAAAAGAAAGCTAAAGCTGATAACATTTGAAAGTAGATGAGACAAAAATGAATTCCTAAATCTACCAAGCAAGACAGTTCAAATGATGGTCATGTCACTCAAGAAATGGGTGACTCCACCATTTTCAATTAGATTTAAGAAGAAATAAGAACTGCATCATCACACCATATCTCAAGCAGTTCCAGAGTGAAAGAGTGCAAATGATCAAATCAGTATTTTAGATTCAAGGACCAAAGAAAAGTTATTATTCACCGTGTTGCATCTACCGAGCAAGGTTGGTTAAAGACCTTACCGAGCTAGGTCAGGAGTATCAAAGATTTTGTTTGATCACCGAGTTGCAAAAATTTTATCGAGTAGATCGACAGACTGGCAAGCACTATGTCATCTCATCTACCTTCATACCGAGCATTAATGATAGTATTTCCATCAAAAGGGTAGAATTTGATTTCATTTTTCACCACAACTTAAGAATACTCAGAGCTAAAAGATTTCCAGTGAATCCAGAGAAAATCCCAAGCAATTCCAAGAGAATTTCAAGCAGAGAATTTGTTCAAGATTTTCTTATATTTACTGAGCAGCTATGGCATCCGCAAGCACCACTAGCACTAAGGCAAAAAGAGGTTCAAAAATGTTGATAAAAAGTACAAAATGGAAAGCGCCCAACTTCAAGATTGTTCTAGCCATTGCTGAATCACTCGACCCAACTGGAGCTCAATCACAAATACCTCCTAAGGTACTTCTTATCAATGATATTCATACTCATTTCAAATTTTCTATTCAAGAAATCAAAAACCTAGAAATGGACAGTGCCCTAAGTGAAATGAGTGTAGATGGCTCTTTGAAACCTGAGTTCAAGCATCTTGAAACCAAAGGATTGACTCATATCTCGCATATGCCTAGAAACTTCCAAACCAAATGGATTAGGTATATCTTGAGTTGGGTACATAATGGACAATTATGGTTAGAGCAGCCAGTGCTAATCACAAAGAAGATGATTCACAAAATCACGAGTCTCCCTATGCTCAGCAAAGCCAAAACCACCAAAACCCTAAGTCGGGAGGAGTTACAAAGGCAAACCCTAGCCGAATGGGACGGTAGAGGTTTAAAGGTCAACACTGTATCTGATGTCGAACTAAGATTTGGCATACATGTAATTGCATATAAATTATACGGTTCTAGTAGATTGAATAGTGTACCTTGTGAAGCTATGGATTTGGCCCTCAAGGTTGTAAAGAAAAACTTTGAACTTGATCTATCTGAAGTATTGCTAAAAAAATTGAATAAAAATATGGAAAGTATAAGGACTTCCAAGAATAACCCTTGTAAATTTGGTTCTCTGTTGATCTGTTTATTTTTCTACATTCAAAAATTCTTTCCATCTAAAGGAACTATCGTATGGAGAAAAAAAATTCCAATTTTGTATCAAATAAATGAGTTTGTGGCAGAGATGGGTGAAAATTTTGATAGCATCATGGACAATTATTTTGAAGATTTTAAGGAGAGAATGAATAATAGGTTTCGGATACCACCAAAATTAGTTGAAGATTACAGAGATGATATATGCTTCATGGTTGACTATGATAAGGTGTACATCTAGGCAGTTAGACCCCGAGTTGCATGGGTAAAACCTCTTCCCTATGAGGTAAATATTGATGAAGCCAGAGACATCATAGAAGCACTAGTAAACAAGCCAGTAGACCCAAGGTAACAAATTTTTGGAACCTCTAATGAAGCAAAGGCCAGAATTGAGCTTGAAATCAAGCTACCACAGGCCATAAACAAAGGCAAGAGGAAGATAGCAAAATTGAAAACTGCATCGGGCCCTCTTATGCTAATAGAAGGAAAAGGTAAGGATGAAGGAGATGATGAAGAAGGAGGATAAGAAGAAAAAGGAGAACAAGGAACTAAAGAAGAACCTCCAAAGAAGAAAGGTAAGGTAATAATTACCAAACCTAAGAAGAAGCCTACTACAGTATTTACAAGAAGAACCAGAAAAGGTAAGCAGGAACCTATACTAGTCAGTCCTGTACCTACATTTGAGGAAAGGCTTAAACAATTGGAAGGAGCGGGCATCACAAATTTCAAGGCATTGAAATTTGAAACTAGAATAGATGCTGAGAAAATTCAGATAAAGGAACTGGTACTCAGCAAGATGGGTAAATGGAAATACTCCCCAGACCAGCTTGCCTCCCAAATCTCAAAAAAACTATTAGAGAGATTGCAACTGAGATGGGAATCAACAAACCAAATGGTAAAAGACATCTATGAGCAATCCCCGAAGAATCTCCAACCAAGTCTCACTGGAGCAGAAGTAAAAATTGCAATGAAAAACCATGAAGGTAAAATGATGATCAAATTTCATACATGTTTAATTTTGATCAAAGACATTTAGCATGTTGTAAATGATGCTACAAACATGTGGAAAAACATCTATCATCTGCATAAGCCCAGTAAAGACCCAGTGGAAATCAAGGATGATGACAATAGTGACAGTGATGATATTGATGGCACTCCATCCATCACAGTCTCACCAGGAGAGCTGCATGCATTAATGGGAGAAGACAAGGAGGAAGAAGCTGAAGAGGAAGATAAGGAGGAAGATGACCTAGTAAAAATTGCAGTAGCAGTGATTGCATCCCTTCCTTGCTCCCCACCAAAAACTATTTCATCCACCAAGGAGATAGCTTCTACAAGTGAGATTGTGAGCACAATTGCCACATCAATTGTTCAATCTTCATCGGCCTCCTCCTAGCTCTAGGTATCTGAGACAGATGTGCCAAGCACTTCATCTACCAAGCTAAATGTTAATTCTTCAGTTACTAAGCCAGTCTCCTCAGATCCATCATCCTCAGTCAGAAAAATAGTAAGTTCCACAATTTTGTCTTCATCAATTCCAATTTGTTCTACAATTTTGTCAGCATTATCTACATCTACTTCAAATCTAGTTAGTTCAGATACTGCATTACCGACTACACCATCATTGATTAGGTTGGCAGTAAAAAGATAGAAAAATAATAAAATTCTTCGGTTTTTTTTTCTATGTCTCAGTAAATTGCATTTTTGAAGGCCTTCGGAGCATTTCTGGGACAATCTTATTTGATGTCCCAATTTTGGTTCTAGAGTTTTTGACCAGCTTTCCAACGAAGTAAGCGGTTTACAAATCGGAGCTAGGACTAGAAAGTTATGCATTGTCCAAGTAGACCTAAATTTTTATATAGTTTTTTGATAATTTTGATTGTTTGAATAAGTTTAATTATATTAAACATTTAATATCTCTTCATTTTCGTTCTCTAAGGGGATTTTAGTGACCCTTGAGATCCTCCATCTTTGTATTAAACATTTAATGACTCTTCATTTTCGTTTTCTAAGGGGATTTTAGTGACCCTTGAGATCCTCCATCTTTGTATAAACTCATATTTCGAATAGAATGGAGTTCAGTTTTTGGTTGGCAATCTTGTTGTTTAGTATTATTATTTCAATACCGCAGGTTTCACACTAGGTATTATAATCTGGAGATTTAATTCAGATCAATCATTTTTGGGAAGTATTCCAATTTTTGATCCGGTAAATACTCCTATTGGCACTCAATCCTCAAGTATCCCAGTTTTCACTGCTAGTCCTTCCATCTCCACTATTGTGTCCATTCCCAAGGTCAAACTAGTCATCACAGAAGCCAAACAAAAGAAATCATTAAGACTTCTAATCACTGGAAAAGAAATTCCTAAAGATATTGACTTAAACACAGAGATAGTGATTCCAAAAATTGACTATGAAAATGCTACCATTGAAGAGATGAGGTATGCTAGTCAACTAATAGAGATGAAGGCTATGCAAAAGCAGTTAAGGTTTGAAAGGGATAAGGACTACAGAATAATTGAGAATGCCAGGAATATAATTATAGAAGCTATAGGTATTGAAGTAGATTCTACTCAACATATTTTGATTCAGTTAGAAGAGGCTATAAATAAATTCAATGAGGACACCTCTGGTCAAGAAAAATTGATTGAAAAGGCTAAAAGAAAATTTGATAATAAGGTGCTTGAGCACATTGCTCAACACATTGCAATAAAATAGGTAGAATTGTCCACAATTTTGGTCAATCTTGAAAATTCTTTTAATAATGTAACTTCACTTTTTGCCAAACTTTGTGATGTTACCGAGTACACCAAGGAAATCAAAGAAAAATTGAATAAAATTGATGAGGATATGAAGGTCAGTGCCCAAATGGTGCAACTTGACCACAATTCAAGTTCATCTCATCATTTCTGAATTAGATTTTTGTCAGAAAAGCTGGCAAAATTGTTGAGAGAGGAAGCAAGGATCAAATCTACCTTGATTGACATCCAGAATATGATTCTTCCTATCATGGACACAATGCAGAAACACATTGCCTACTCCAAAACATTGATCCATGACAACAATTTTTCAGTTGCAGATCATGTGATTAAACTTTCAGCTAAAGTTCAGATAGCACTCTCCACCTATAGAATTTTGCAAGAAAGTTGGGATAAGACTTTGGCTCTTATTCTCAAGGTACATTCCAATTTTATCTCTCATTTTTGTGTTTCTATGTAAATACATATTGTTTACTTTGGCATTATTGTCAAAAAGGGGGAGATAGAGTAGCAAAGAAAAGATAGAGATATTTGTAAATACTATGTGCATATTGTATGGGGGAGATATATGTAAACCAGGACGTCAAATCTTGCACATAAGCTTTGGCTCATAAGTGTTTTTGTCACTAATGCCAAAGGGGGAGATTGTTGGAATTATGATATATTTGTCATTAGTGCAAACACTTATTTGATTCATAATGCTTATCGAGCTCATCACTTAGTCTATAGTGTATACCAAGCATTCAGTGGTTACCTTATAAGTTCAGCAGGTAAATAGTGTTCACCGAGCAAAGCAAGGTAAATGAAGAATGCAGTGTTCACCGAGCAAAGCAAGGTAAATGAAGAACGTAGTGTTCACCGAGCAAAGCAAGGTAAATGAAGAACTTAGTGTTCACCGAGCAAAGAAAGGTAAATGAAGAACTCAGTGTTCAACGAGCAAAGAAAGGTAAATGAAGAACTCAGTGTTCACTGAGCAAAGCAAGGTAAATGAAGAACTCAATTTTCACCAAGAAAAGCAAGGTAAATGAAGAACTCAGTGTTCACCGAGAAAAGGAAGGTAAATAAAGGACTCAATGTTCACCAAGCACAGCAAGGTAAATGAAAAAGTTAGCTTCTACCAAGTGACACTATATCTACCGAGTCACCAATGGTTACCGAGTTCCAAGCAGTATTGTGTGGCTAGTATGAACTGAGCCTCTACTTCTACCGAGTGCATGATGATGCCAAGTAATGTAGTAGATGCCAAGTATCAGAAGGTCACCGAGTCAGCTTGAGGAACTCAAGTTTTCCACTATCTGGCTCACTCAGTAATGTTTTGTTCACTTATGTTTTGGCCGACCTTGTAGTTGTAAATATTGGAATGGTATATATGTAATGTATGATATCATTTGTAGGATGGTATGGTGTATGAAAAAGAAAAAGGGAATGATGTTCGCATATGAAGAAGGTATTGATATATTTTGAGAAAAGTGAAAGTGAATCAGCAGCAGAATAAAAGGAACACAACAAGGTCAACATACGAGCAGAAATGTTATATCTATCACATCAGGTGATCAATGCAAAAGGGATCTTATCAACAAATAGTTGTAAGCAGATCCACTACTTCATCCTAACAGGTGAATTAGTTTACAAATCCTTTAATAGGGTGGACCTAATAATCTTTTTGTAAATCTCCTAATAGAGTGCATACTTCACTGTATGTTTGTAAATCCTCTAACAAGGTGGATCTAGCAATCCTACTTGCTTCTAACAGGGTAGATCACCAAAAGTGATCATTGTAAGCCTTAACAGGCCAACTTTATACTGTAGTATTGAAGTTTTGTGGGTATCATCCCCACCCCACTTTTACTTTCTATTTGGAAGGTTTTTTGGGTCACCAAATCTCTGTGTACATGTGCAATGAATGTTTGTTCTTCCAGTTATGCAGTAGTTTAGATGAATGAATGGTGAATAGTTAAAATGCTAAATTGTTTAAAAAATTTATAAGTTACTGATTCACCCCTCCCCTCTCAGTAACCTATCTTATCTTGAATATTTTCAACAGTTGTTGCCGACTAGATTGCAAATAAGGTAAATCTTATAAGACCATCAATCATTTAAAGATTGATGGAGAGTGATTTCCCACATTATGGAGATGTTTGATATTTAGTGAATGTGGAGAAGCACTTGATTGACATGTGGACATGTGGTGCCAATCATTCAAAAGGTTGCTTAGTCATAAAATGTTGGGATACATGCTAAAATGTCTTATACTGATCTATTGAACAATCTAGATGTTTTTTGAGTTGGAGGGTAACAATGTAAGTGGGCCTAAGATATTAAAAGTAGATATAGAAAATTCCAAAAAATTTCTTGATAGTTGATCTTATAAAGATTGATGATTGGTGCTTTCCTACAATTTGAACTTGCTCAAATTTTAGCAAATGTGGGGAAGTGCCTTGTTGATGCGTGGCTAGTTTTACAAAAGGTTAACATAGTCATTTGGGTTTCAAGCTAAGTCATCTGATTCTTGAAGATTGACGGTTGAATTTTAAACTTTATGACACAACACAAAATATAATTGTTGGAGCATTAATTCTAATCAATGTTATTTCGTGTGAGGTTAATGTTGTAGTAAGAATTATAATTTTCCATTATTGAATAGTAAGGCTGCAAAATTTTCACAAAGCTAAGGGAAAAAATTTCCAAGGGTTTCCATTTACTGCTAAGTGATTTTTAGAGGAAAAAATAAGAAAATTGGGTTATTCTTTTGGGTTTCTAGAAAATTGAGAAGTTATATTTGTAGTAGGATAATTATCAAACATGCCTTCATGAAGAAATTTTTTAGGGAAGGTAGATTATTTAAAAAAAGTTGTGCATGATGATTTCCAAAGAAAATGCCACAATCCATGAATGAGCTTGCTAGGGGAAAGAGCTTATTTCGAAGAACCCTAGGTTACTGGTCAATGAGGGTTTCTATGACAAGGAAAACTAGTTGAGGGATGCTAAAGTATTTGTTGGAGGATTAGGGTTTTTCGTAAATGGATTGTAAAAAGAAGACTAGATACTCCCTTGAATAATGTATGGGAATTTGACATAAGAAAATTAATTACACCAAAAACTCCAGAGCCTTTGTTGAAGAAATATTTCAACCCTACAACATAGGCATTGTATTTTTCTCTCTGTAAAATCTTTGGCATGGATGAGCAAGACCACGTCCTGGGCTCAATTGTCTTCATTATTTCTCAAACCCTTCAGTATGGTATGATTTTTATCTTTGGCTTTGCTACTCTCTTGGCAGAAGAAATTAATACTGGGTTAATAGGAATTGCAAAGGCTAAAGCTGATAAGCCCTTCTATTGGTACCCCATGCTGATGTACATATGCTTGTATAAGGGAGTTACCTTTTTCTCTAAGGAAATGAAGTTGGAATTGGAAATAGATGGAGAAAAGCTCCTTGTCTAATTATGGAGTGCAGATATGGCATGGGGGGGTGACTAATGCCATTTTTGTTAGATTTGATAGGTATTTTGCTTCTAGGATTAGAATGTTGTTAATAGAGGATAACCCTAGAATACCACAGCCTCTACTAGAATTAATTAGACCAAAAGATCATGCTAAAGGGTTGATGGTGAGTTACAATTGGGGAGACATCATCCCATATGCAATGTCTACTATTTTCAAAGTTTATGGTTTTTTTGGAAAAACACATGTGCTACCCGATCAAGCGCTTTTGAGAGGAGGGATTGTTGAGCTTCTATGGCAGATAGAATCAGTTGAAGAAAGAGAATTGTTGGGAAAATATAAAGGTACTTTCTTTCCCCAACTTACTATTGTGAACAACTTTGTTTTTGTCAAGAAGGGATGGAGGCACTTGGAGAAAGTATTAGAAAAATATCAAAAGGCTCAATCCCATGCCCATTTTAAAAACTTGGAGGGATTTTATGATCTAAGAATTAAGGCCAAAGATTATAAAAAAATGGTATACTTCCTAGAGGATATAGTTAGAAATAAGTTCTCATTGCAAGAGCAAGAGCTTAGGAAGGAAAAATGGAAAGTATACAACAAAGTCATCCCCTAGCTAATAGAAAATATTGAGCTATGAAAGTAGATATGTTGATGGATAACTTTTCCAAGATTATGCAAACTTTGAATGAGAAGAAGGAAATTTTGACACAAGCATACCTGGACAAGGCCAGTGAAATGGAAAAGAGATTGGCAAGTAAAATGATTTTGAACCCTGGGTAGTATACAGTGTAAAAAAGAGTCAGATACATAGTTGCTAGGAGTGTACAACCTATTCGTCCATATAAAAGACCAAGTTCTAAAAGCTCACCTACTATGCATGCACCTAAGACCAAGTTCTAAAAGCCCACATGTTATGCATGCACCTAAGAAACAAAAATTGGAGCAAGGATCATCTTCTTAGGTTAAAGAATATTCACCTACCCAACCCCACTTAAGATAGATGATGAAGTATCCTTAAGAGAATAGTTGAGAAAAATGGGAGGGGAGAGGGATATTGTAGTTACAACTGTAGATATAGAAGGAGTGCCCGAGGAACCTCCTATGCCAACATGAGCTCTCACACTAGGAGATTACAGAGGTAAGGAATAGATCCTGTAATAGCACAAGCTTCTAAAAAAATTATTAATGATGAGAGTTTTGTCAAGCCTAGGGAATTTTATCAATTCTTATGGAGAAGAAATATTAATAATTTTGAGGTACAAAAAGGACTCTAAAATTGAAGAGGAAGTCAAAGCTAGTTTTATGGAAGAGTTTGCATGGATAACCCCTAAAGGTGGGAGATAGTTGTTGAAGGACTTAGGGATTTTGATTTTACCTGAATGGGACATTGCCAATGCCATGATTTTTGATGTTGTAAGAAAAGCAAAGGATATTTAGTTTAAAACTAAGGAAGAGGTCTTGTAGGCACATAAGGGATTGAAATATAGTGATGATCATCAAGCATTGGTGATATGGTCTATTGAGAAAAGGGATAAGACCAAGATGCAAGAATTTTAGATGCTAAGCATATACACAACCTCATGGTCTACAGAGAAAAAGAGGTGGATAGCAAAAAATTATCTAGAATGATCAAAGAAATGGTGGACTTTGGAGTTGCTGTTGATGTGAAAGACAAACAAAAAGCTTGGAGCTCAATGCTAAAGACATATGAGGAAAGAGAAAATAGGATACATCAGTTGGAGGCTTAGGTGGCCTAAATGGATATGCAACTTTGAAATAGAAAAGTGGGAGAATCCAGCTAGCCTAGGATTGCTTATCCTCATCCTCTAGTTGAGCCCCTTAAGTCAAATCCCCTTGTAGAGCTACTGGATACTCCATAGAGACCACAAATTTATACAACTGAGGAGTTTGAAGAAGAGAAGAGCAAACTTTGGGCATTGCATATGGAATTAAATGACCAATATGAGGAGAATATCAAAAAAAAAATCTTGTATATGGTAGATAAGATTGATTGGCCTACATTTTATGAACAATTGGTAAAGATAATGGTCACGTGGAATGAGATAAAAGGTAGTGAGGATGTTTTGAAGCCAATTATGAATAAATGGTTAGCAGGGATAAAGATGTCACTCTTTTATGTGTTTTAGTCATTAGTCTATCTTGTAAACAAACAAAAAAGACCTTTGACGTGACTAATGATCTCTCTAATTTTGATGATATGAGGTTTGTAGTGCAAAAGAGAATTATAACCTGTTTCTCAAAGTATCTTGCTAAAAAAATTGAACTTTTCCCCTATGCACTTAGAAAAATAGATAAATTAAAAGACAAGGTGGAATGGGCCAAAGAATTAGATGATTTATTATGCCTTATAAATAATGGGGTTATAAATTAAAAGGGGCATGCATTGTGGGCAAAAAGAAATGATGAAGTTGTCAAAGTTGAAATATTCTATGATTCTCTTAGGGAAGAGTTTGTTGAAATAAATTAGGAGATTTTGTTTTGAAGAAGCAATGTGAAATATTGAGTTTTGATTGGCCAGATGACACACATTTTAACAAATGGATGGAAGATTTTGTACATTCAAAATATTTAGTGCTTGGTGAAACCGATAAAGATGAGATGGACCAAGATGAATTACAAACAAATGATGCATCAATTAAAGTAGAATAAGACAAAGATAAATAATCAACTGCACTAACAAGCATAGAGGTCCAAACTGATGACTTGGCAATAGGAGAATCAAGTGTAACTCTCAATTTGTCAGTACACGATGACTTGGATGGAGAACCACAAGTTAAGCTCAATGTTCAAGTATCTAAACCAGGTCCATCACAAGCATCATAATCAATGCCAATTACAAACTCCTCAACAACAAAGAAGCATAGTAGAAGTGGTCCCCACAAAAGTAATATTCATGATGTAAATCATTCTATTGTGCCAAACTTTGTCATTTATGACAGTAACTTTTGTAAATATCTTTATGTCTTAAGGACAGTTATCATTTTTCTCTAGGCTTGAAGATTGTTGCATCTCATACCGTATAAATGAGATCACAACGCTAGAGAAAGGGTCCGAACTATTATGTAATTTTCAGCTTTTGCTACATTTACATTCAGTCCAATTTCCTTGATGCCAATTTTGTGATGTATTTTCTCTACAACATTAACATTCAAAGATCACGTTGTTCTTTCTTGAGTTTTTTTTAGTAGATGGACTATCACCGTATCTATTTTCTCTGAATCTTATATCCATTGTTATTGACTGGTCATCTTGAGGTTGTATGGGCAAAGCTTGTCCAATTTAATAAAACTAGGATAGGTTGTATATCAATTTACTATTGCTTTTAATTTGATGAATTAAGTAAATGTTTTAGTGATATGATAAGATTTCTAGGCACTAAGAAGTATATGCATAAGGATGAACTTTAGGGAAAATTGTTGATAATATTAACTATAATGTAATCAATTAGGTCAAGGTAGTTGGGTAGACTTTGAATCCCAATGGATGAGGCACTAATTAGTTATTTCAGTTTTCATATGAAGAGATGATGGATAAGAAACAAGAAAAATCTTAAAATCAAATAAATTTTACTTTAAATGTATGAAGAGTATCATAGCTGGCCAGTACTTGATTGCAATCTTTGTGTGTTAGTTAGTTGTTGTTGCCTAGAATTATATGTAAATCTAAGAAGAATTATGACCAAAGATCTGCTATAAGGGATGACTATTGTAAGATAATATTAGTAAATAAATGAAGTATGAAGATAGTATCAATTTTTGAATCATCTTATCCCTAAGGTGCACTTGCCTTGGTTTTGCAAAGCCTAGAATGTAGAAAATATTTTGTCATTTTGTTGAAGTTGGGTCCAAATCTGAGGACTTCTTAGTTGAACATAGGAAATAGCTAATTCTTAGACTAATTTTTTCTTCATCATCTTGGTATCAAGTATTTTGTGGCTTGGTAGTTTAAAAATACCAACAAAATAACGACTCTGCTAAGGAGTCTATGAAGAAATTCATTGTTAAGAGTACTAGAGTCTCTAGTATAAATTGCATTTTTAGAATTTGTATGATAGAAAAACCTTGAAAATTGAAAAAAATTCAATACAATAGGAAGAATTTGCTATAGCAACAAGGTTGTGAGGTGTTTTCCATTTCTTTGCTAAAGATTCATGTCTCCTAGTTATGCTTTATTTCTAATAGCAGTAGTTTTGAAAGAATTACAATGATTTGTTACATTGAGGTCATTTAAAATGTTTTGCAAAGTTGTTGTCAAAATTCAGAGTTGATGCTAAGTTCTTTCACTTTGTCAAGAGTGTGAAATTCCAAATTTTTTGTATAAAGTTTTTCAAATACCTGCTATAATTTTTGGACTAGATTGTTCTGTTTTGCAAGATAGGAAAATCTTTTCTCACTAAGTGAGTGGTGACTCAAATTTATATCTCTATACCAATGCGTTGTGAAGTTGAAGGTATTATGGAGGATACAAAAATTAGAATGCAGATTTGAAGAAGTGATCTCAAGTTATTGGCAGTGGTTGGAAGGATTATGTGAGATGCGGTGCAAAAGTTACAAAATCAAGATAAGATCTGAATCTGCTATTATTCACAGCATTGAAGTGGTTCACACAAATTGATACTAAAAGGTATCTCCCACTTTCATGAGATTTATTTTCCATGAAAGTAAGTTCTACAAAATCTTCTCCAACAAGTGGTATTTTTAGTACTAAGTAGGAGAGATGTTTGATGCATCTTAGCATACTTTATGAATGATAGATTTAGAAAATGTTTTACATTTTGAAGTATGTTTGGAGATTGGATTGGTAGAAGAGTTTTCAGATTTTTTGCAAGTTACAAATTCTAAAAATTATTTTGGTGAATAAATTATAAGTTCGCAAGAAATGGAAAATTTTGTTTCACTTGGTATGTAGTTCATGAATAAAGATTGTAGATCTATTTCTGCCAAGAGATACATGCCATTTGCTTTTTATGGCATTCATGGTTTCCCAAATACCATGTTGCATGATCTTAAAAAGCATTTTACTAAGTTCAATGGGAACCATTTGGATTCAGCTAGTCACCATGTTCAGATGTTCAATGATTTGAGTGATGATTTTGAGATTTCTCATGAAGATGTACATAGGAAGTTGTTTGTTCAAACTTTAGAAGGTGATGCTAGATATTGGTTTTCCTTTCTACCAGCATATTCTATCTCATCTTGGGATGATTTACTTTCAGCCTTCATGAAGCAGTTCAGGGAAAGAATAAGAATCTCCAATTCTTTTGAGAAGTTCTTGAAGATCCAAATCACGAATGATGAATTAATTCCTAAATTTAATATCAAATTTGCATGAGTTTTTAATGAGATTCCTAAAAATTGTAGGCTAGATGATCGAGTGTGTTTAGTGGTTTATCTTGATGCATTTGATAAAAAGATGAGTTATCTATTAAGAGATAAAGAACCTGAGACTTTGCATTAGGCATTCATGAAAATAATGGAGATTGAGAACAATATAAAGTATGGCTTAACTAGGGATCATTTTGTTGGACTAATCGCCAGCCTTCCCCTTTAGGATTTGTGGCATAGCTTAACCACCTACTATTTCTATAAGTCTAGTGGTTTTATTGTGCATTAATAGGTTGATCATTTGGTACAACAACAACTGTATCTTGTAACAGGTGGTATTAGAGATTGGTCACAGGCTTAAATCCCCTTGGGTAACGCTTTGATACCAATTATTGGACTAGCCACTAGCCTTCCCCTTTGGGATTCATGACATAGCTTAATCACCTCTTGCATTCTATAGTCTAGTGGTTGTATCAACCTAATGTCTAATACAACCATCAAACTTATAGGACACAGGAGGCAGTTAATCCATGCCACAAATCTCGAAGTGGAAGGCTAGTGGTTAGTCCAACAATTTCCTGCCTTAGTAATATTAGAGCTTGGTCATAGGTTCAAATCCCCTTGGGTAACACTGAGGGGAGAATTGTTGGACTAACCACCAGCCTTCCCCTTTGAGATTCGTGGCATGACTTAATCACCTCCTATGTTCTATAAGTCTAGTAGTTGTATCAGGCATTAATAGGTCAATCTTTTGGTGCAATAACAACTCTAGCTTGTAACACATTTCTCTAGAAATGTTTGCCGGAAAGATGAAGTTGAGAGGAGTTTTCAGATAAAGTGCTCAGATTCATATCAACATTATGAGGATGGAAAGGCTGAAAGTTATGTCTCAAGAAATGAAAGCAGAGTTGTTGATCCAATATACTATGAAAACCATCATGTGAAGATGATGAGGAGAGTGGTTACTTGAGTCAAGAGGAGGATAGTGATAACCAAAGTTCATCTTCATATGAATCTGATGAAAATTGGGAAGAAGAAAGCAATGATGGAAGTGAGTACTCTTATGCAAGTAAAGATATGAGTTCTTTTTCTAAATCTGAAAATGAAGTTCCATCTTAGAATTGTACAAATCAGCTTGAGGTTGAAACTTTTGAAGAAGAGTTGTCTACACAATATGAGGATAAGGAGATCATTTATAAGGAGAAATTACTTAGTTTTGTAGATGAATTTCATAAGGTTGCATGCAGTAGTAATCAACAGTATATAAGTAATTCTAAGATTAATCCATCAACACCTATTGATAAGTTAAATGATGATTGGTTTTCAAGATATTTGAATCATCTTATGGAAGACAATGCAAGTAATGTTGATTTATATTCTATGTGCTTCATTGATGGAGTGGAGGGTGTGTTTTCGTGTGATGATTCTGATTTTTCTTCTTCATATGCTGAAAGTGTTCATGATCATGGTGTTAGAATGGTTTTAAAGTTATCATGAATCCATTGTATGGTGAAGAACTTGATGTTGATCAGCACATCACTTGCTATAATGTTTACAAGGGAGCTTTGCATAGAGTTATCAACTCGCTTTGTGAAGAGCACACGAAATGTTTAGATTTGGTTAATGCTGGTTTTAATGATGACACTCTATCCTACTACTATAATAGGTCAAATCAATCTTCTTCTAGGTGTGACAATAAAAATGATAATGATGTTGCATCTCATGATGTTGATAATAAGGTGTTTGACGCAATGAGTTTTATAGGTGAATACTCTAATGTGATGGCTAATGCTGTTGCATCTCATGATATAAAGGTTCATAAAGATTGAAAAGAGATGAATTTGAAGTTGAGTAAGAAAGTGGTGTGGCCTATCAAAAGGATAATAGTTGCAGCAAGAAAGAAGACTTGTGATGAAGCTAATAAGAAAAAGAAGGTTCAAATAATGATCAATTTAACTCCAAGAATGGATATATTGCAGCATAAAGACATTGAAAAAAAGGATGCAAAGTTTCCTATAGTGAACCAAATTGATGAATTGATATATGATGAGGTCCCATTTAATTTTTCTAATACATTTATTACAAGTTTTCATGAGTTCTACTTGAATACTTATGTGGAAGAGGTTTATAAAAATATAAAAGTTGACTTGGGTACTTGGCAAGAGTATAAAAAACAAATACCAAGGAATTGGAAGACAAGAAAGAGGAAGGACAATCCAAGGGACTTGGATTCTATTGTCCCCGAGAGTATGGTGCAAGAGCACCTATCAAAAAGGAATAAAAAGAGGATACATGAGGATGAAATACTTTAACTTTTAATTGTATTTTGGAATCCATTTGAGTCAATATGTAAGGCTAAATAAAGCCATTTGTAATAGATTGTCCAAGTTGTCTAGCATGGTCAAATTATGTAAATAAACCCACAGAAGGGTACAATATCATAAAATGTCATATATAGTCTATTTTTATATATTAGTAGGATTTTTATAAAGTTTCATGGTCATTTATGAGAAAACGTAAAAGTTTTCAAATATGTAATAAAATATTGTCATAAAAAGTTGACAATATGTAAAGTTGATGTAAAGAAGAAGGTCAAGAGTCATAGGAGGTAGAAAATAGGTTAAAGGAAGTGAAAATGCATTAAAATATCATGTTTTGGTCATGATTTTTAGAATATAATGGCTCAAGAAGCTGGAAGAAGAGGGGAAATAAAGAGAAGTTTGTATTTATGACAATTTTCTATGTAAATTTCCAGAAATCTGACTGTTGTTTCTATTGATAAAAATTCATATTAAAAGATACAAACCTCTAACTAATATTTTCAAAAAGGTATTTGAGTTATCTTTTATTTTGTTTTGGTGTGACCAAATTATATTAAGTTTGAAAAAGTGATGGCTGATTTGGTGATTGCAAGTTTGAATCTATCCTAGAGTTAGTAGTTTTAGAAAAAGTTTAATAACTTTTATTCCAGTTATCTTTTTGAGCTATAAATTGGGGAAAACATGTTTAACTTATCCAAAATACATATCATAAAAGAAATTTGTGATATCATGTCATTTGTAAAATTTATGAGTAAATATCTGAAGCATTTTGATATTTTCCAGCTCATTAATTTGGTTGAAAATGTCTATTATTGAAGCCTATTAATTTTTACTCCCAAAAGAAATGTTTGAAAGGTGTATCTTTGCATCATAGTGTGTCCTATAATTCTATGAGTTGTAGAGTAACTGTAGACATTAGTCTATCTCTACCAGTAGCAAAATCATTAATACGAGTTTGGACACCAACTCTAGCAGTAGAACACTTGTTTTGTGAACTTAATATATTGTTTTCTTGGAAATTCGTAGGCTACTCTCACCATATATTTTATAGTAAGAGTGTTAAACAGGTCTTATACAGACATGAAAACCAAATTAATTGATTTAGCACAAACTAATTGCTTATTACTGATTAATTATGCTAATAGCAAGATCATTAATGTGGTTCTGGAGAGCAATTCTAGTAATGACACACTCACTTGTAGAAGTTAATGTATTCTCAGGAGGCATTGTATTAGTTGGGACATGAATAAGGAAGTTTTAGTCTACGACATTGGAAAGGAGTGAGCACCATGTTTCACACGTTGAAATGAATATGACTGAGCTAGTAACAATGTGAAAGGAAGACATCTCCAGCTTTGAATATGAAGATGACTTATGTCTGGTGTTGGCACTTAAATATGACATAGCATAAACAAACAATCAACATAGGAGGAATCAAAGAACAAGCACACCAATTGGGAGCTTCAAACTCATAAGGGAAGGTGTGTGCAGTAGGAACTTCCCCATTTGTCAATGCAAAAAGACATTTTATTTTAGCATCTCCATGCGATTGTCTATAGCATTTGCAGGTTATCCAAGTGTTTGGGAAATTGATACAATGGAAATCAGTATGGAGTGCAATGACTGTGATGTTATTTATATCAACTTTGAATTCTTTAATGTCTCTCAGTACCTTCTTTCTCTACATTTTTTCTTAGGAGTAAGGGTAGGTTGTGTTTTTTTTCTTCATCTTTTATATCCCACATTGGTCATGGGTAGTGTTCTTTTGTTTTTTATATTCCTAAGTCCTCACTTTGTAAGTGTTTAAAGAAATTTTCTTTATGACACATGGCTTACTTACTCGCATGGGCCCCAACTAGAAGAGAAGGCTAAGAAATTTTGAACAAACACATGGCCCAAGGTTGTGATGTCAGCACTAATGACTAGAAAACCAACCAGTTGCAAGGTGACACCTAGCATGAAAACCAAGAAGAGACAACATGGTGAACCAATTATGGATGCTTTGGATTTCACCACGTGGCAAGATCTAATGACTGGCACTTCCCCACATTGTGAAGATGTGTGGAAGTTAAGAAATGGGGGGAAGTGCCTAGCTACCATGTGGCAATGGGCCCTAGTCAATGATGACATGGTAGGGGTAGACTTCCAGCCAATGAAAAAGTGTCACGTGTTGGTGAGGTAGCAAGTGCCCAACTGGAGATGATGTGGCAATGACTAAGTGACAAGAGCTCCAACGAGAAGATGCCATGTGGTAGTGTGTTAGGTGACTAGTGGATGAATTAGGGGGTACATATGGCACTTGGGTGGTATGTGACATGGTAGACCCCAACCAATGGTGTGTTGCCATGTGGCACAAATGGTCAAAGTAGATTGACCCAAATTGCATAACAAGAGGGAAAATTTGAAATCAAGATAAAAATATTTTATTTTATTTTCCTCCTCAAAAATACATGTAGGGTCTTTTAAATGAAAAAGGGATACATTCTAAAGTTTGGACTATAGGAAATTTCAAATTTTTGCATTAAAATTTAGAAAGAAGTGCAGACCTATCAGGCCGGTCTAGGGCATGATTTTCAAATGGAGATTATGGGCTTTTCTGATAAGTAGATACATGACTATTATATATCATCAGAACCAAGAGAGAGTGAACTTTCCATTTTTGGAGTTTATTTTTACATAGGAAGCCAGCTACTTGAGTTATACACAATTTTATCTTAGGTATCCATTTTCAATCTCATTCAGGTATAGAAGTTCAGTTTGTAATTTTAGCAAGATGGTGAACTAGGTGAATGCCAGAGGTAGTAAGAATGCAGTGGAGAATGGATTTTCTCACCTCCAAGTCAGTAACTAAAGATATAATGAACATTTCATATGCTTGTCTAATAGCTTGGCATAACAAGGGTTTTTCATCATTGAGAAAGAGATATTTCAAGTTTGTTACACAACAATAATGAGATTCCTATCTGATTTCAGTTGTAGAGAGAAGAGAGAGGATTTGTAACAAGAGGAAATGTAGATTCAAGTGGACACATGTCACTTCTAGATCAAATCCAAGATTTCATTCTTTTCCTATATCTTTCTCTTTCTCATTCATTGTAAGGGTTCTAGTTTTGGAGAAAATTTCTCATTGATGTGATTACCATGTTGGTTCCAATTTTTATTGTGAGACTAGTTGGTTCCAATTTTTGATATGTTTTCATTACTGTGATACCACATTCTTTAGCATTTTCTCTTATAATGAACAAAAAGTAATAAGAATACAAATAGTTCTTATCTTTTAGTTTTATGATTCAATTTTCATGCATCTTATTTTATTTGCTTCAAGGAAATAAAAGAAAGTGCAGCAACAAGTTAATCTTCTATCTGAGTTCTGTCTCTTGTTCATGCTATTTGTGATCTTTTATGATATGTACAAGATGTATATTGTCTAGTGTAATCTATTTCAGATTGTATATGTTGATATGTTTTCTTGTGATTCAAGAAGTCATGTAAATGCTTAGTTTATGATCATAGGGTTGGAGATCTCATGAAGGTATAGGTCAAGTATGAGATTTAGAAAGATGAAAATGTGTAATTCACAAGGTGAATGGATAGATCAAGAAGTCCTAATGTATGGGATATGTCGATGACTTTCAGGGATGTGTGTTAGGGGTTTGTGGGATTGCCCAATAGATAAGGAACTGATCAGCTACATGATCAAAGTGTTATGTTGTTCATGTCTTGGTTTTGCTGAAATCAACATCATTAATCAAATGTATTTTCTCTTTAATGTTGAAGGAATTGAAAAGGATGCCCTCACTTAGCTTATCAATTTCTTAGGTCATGCTACTAGCCATTTAATGTCTATGATCTTTGCATAAGTACATAAGATTTAAGGGTTCTATCTACTTTGTTTTATATTTAGTTATATGTTTTTTGGAACACTGGTACCAAATGAGGAATCTAATAGGTCCACCCACCTAGGTTTTGCAGAGCCTAAAGTAGAAGAAGGCTCTAGCCTTATAGTTGGCCCGATGTCTGAAAGGATATGTTGCACATGGGAAGTAGGTCCCCCTAGATGTATTCTATTCTCATTGGGGTAATTTGAAATTGTTGATGTTTCAAAACACCAACAATGTGAACATAAAGTAGCTATAAAGATGAAAAAAATAGTAGAGAAAGTTGCACAAAAGAGGTTGGCTGAGAAGCCAAGAGAACCCATTGTAGAAATATGATGACCATCTACACCTCACTATATGAAGTTGCCAGCGGATTGCCAATTAGGAGTGCAACACCAAACATGGATCTCACTTTAGATGCCAAACAACTATTTATTTCTCCTATTATAAGTTGACTAGATGCAATTCCTAATCAATGAAGTATTTCCACAACTATGATAAGTTTTTCCTCTCATGGAAATGCAAATTTATAAGTAGTACTTCTAAAACTACAATGAGTAGTCGAATATGTGATATGATTTATGAATTTTTATTGTAGAACCAATTTTTTTGGATAAAATAATTTGAAAAGAAGATAAGACACAATGGGCCAATCCAATGTGCTTTTGATGATCAAAGTTTATTATTTTGATCAAAGTTTATTAGTTTTATCAAAGATAATGTTACCCAGGATTTCAACACCCTAAGTACCCCCTCTCACTCATCAATGTGAGAAATTAAAAATGAAAACTTTCAAAAAAAAAAATTTACATTATATTAAATTATATAATATTTAAAGAATTAATGAATTGAAAACTGCCACATTCAAATGCAAAATAATTAAATATCAAACTAATATTAATTTCTCAAATATTAATTCTACAAAGAATTAATTATTATTATAACATAAGGGTGAAAGTAAAGCCAATAAAAATGGTAAAGTTGTAAATAAGAGATTTTTTTAAAGAATTAACATTATTGTAAAGTGAAAAATAAATATTGCAATTAATCATGAAACATAAAAGCATAGGGGGGAGAAATTGAAGTTGGGGGATAAAGTACAGAAATAAAATGTAAAGTGATTCGATATGAAGAAGTTGTGGTAGTTACTAGTTTCTTGGGAATATTATTTAGTGGGGGAAAATCTATCGAAAAAGGATTTGATTTCTTGAATTCTATGAACTATGTGGAAGATAAGCATAATGAGATGGTGGCACAGGATTCAAGATGACCCATTTTGAGGTGAATTCAAATAGGATTGAAGGAGAAATTTCTAGAAGGGAATAAAATGAAAAGATGGGTAGATTCATTGAATCCTACCAAATCCTAAAATGGACGATAGAGGTTGAATGACAAAAGATCTTAATTTTCTATTTATAGAGATGGTTGGTCATAAGCAAAGGTTATCATGTGCAAGAAACTAAGGAAGACAAGGATTCTAAGGTATTGCTTCATTCAATGACCAAAGAGAAGAGATTGCTATTGGCAAGCAAAGAAAGAAGGCTTAAGGGTATGGATGCTTGAAGGGTTAACAAGCTATCAGAGCTAAAGTGTGTGAAAGACAAGAAGAATGAAGCACTAAAATAGAGATTTATAATCTACAAAGTGAGTTGTAAGTTATTATCAGATCAAGCCTTACTATTACTTTCTAATCATTGTACCAGTCTAGGGTAAATCCTTTGGATTAAGGTTGACCTAACAATCATTTGTAAATCATTTAACTGAGTGACATTCCAAGTGAATGTGTTGGTGTAAATAAGTATTTATTTACTTATTACACTTTACTTGAATCTATTATGTCAAAAGTGTGCTTGAATCTATTATGTTCCATGCTTACATTTTTGCAAAGTTGATTTGATAGTAACACATAAGTTTAAGTGATTGTATGACCTAAGGATACATGCATGATGAATATGTTTTATGGATATGGGTTCTCTAAGCTATGAAAAAAATTATTTTTATATTTAGACCTTGGGTAACAAATTCAACCCCCTCTCAATTATTCTAAAGAATTCCAACAATTGGTATCAGAGACATTTGCTTAAGAGGACTAGTTTGAAGGTACTAGAAGCAAAAAGATCAATATGTTAAAAAGAGAGGTACCCAAGCTTAATAGAGATAACTTTCCTGCATGAAAAGTTTGATGAAGCTACACCTAGGAGGTCTTTGAGATCATGCACAATCTACCATCATCATAGAGCATGTCAATCCTGTTGGAGCCCTAATTGTTGAAGATTTAAAAAAGAAGAAAGAACACAACCAGGCAATGTTGGAGATTTCCTCTTCCCTAAGCTATACCAAGTTCAATGATATCAAGAGTTCTGATAGTGCAAAGAAAATGTGAGATGCTCTTCAACCATTTATGGAGGAGACACAAATTTTCTAAGAGCTAAATCTGAAAGTCTTAGAGGTAAATTTGATGATATGAGAATGCAAGAAAGTGAGAATGTTTCTCAATATTGCTCTAGGATAAAAGATGTTAAGAGGATCTAATGGTAAGATAGATGATGAGACTATTTTAAGAAAAGTTTTGACAACATTGCTGCCCATTTATGTTATTAGATTTTCTAAAATACAAGAGCTAAGATGTATACCAGGTACTAATCCAATTTTTGAAGCTCTGGTAGGTAGGCTCACTACTTTTGAGCTATCTAATTTCAATAACTTCAAATCTGACAATATTGAATCTACTTTCAAAACTAAGTTTTCATTAAAGGAAACTAATGTAAAGAAGAAGAAAAAGGTAAAATATGTTTCTAGTGACAATTATACAAATGAGGAGGATGTAGAACAACTTGAAGCACTACTAGCAAGGAGATTTCATAGAGGTGAAGAAAAATTCAAAGGTTATCATGTGTTTTAATTACAATGAGGTTGGTCATATTGCTACTAGATATCCAGAGAAGAAGAACTCTAGAGGTGGAGACAAGTACAAAAGTAGAAGAGATGAGGACAACAAAGATTAAAAAGACAAAGGCAAGAAGTCTTGCTACATTGCTAATGAAACTATAGATTGATATGATGATCATGATGATAAAGTGGTGTATGTTGCAATGAAGGATGAGGCAACTACACTAGTATCTTGTGTGAACAAGAATGATAGATGGATAATTGATAGTAGGTGTTCACATCACATGACTGAAGATAAAAGTAAGTTCATTACCTTGAATTATTATGATGGAAATAGTCTAAGGTTTGGTAATGATGTACCTTGTCTGATAAAAGGAAAAGGTTCTATCAAACTCACAGAAAAGATTTTATGTCATAATGCTTATTATGTTGAAGGACTTAACTATAATTTGTTGAGTGTGTCACAACTAAATAGTTCAGGTTGTAAGGTTGAGTTTGAGAACAAGATTGCTAAGATATATGATACTGATGGAAAACTAATGGGAAAAGGTGATCAAACTAGAGGTAATTTGTTCTATCTTGATATGGATGATGCTACTTGTCTAGTTATAGAATTTGATGATGTGTGGCTATGAAACAAGACATTATGTTATGTTAATTATTATAATTTGGTTAGTATTAGTAACATGAGAAGAGTAAGAGGTTTTCCTAAGTTGAAAAAACCTGACAATATAGTTTTCAAACAGTGTTAGTTAGGCAATATGACTAAGTCAAATTTTAAAAGTAAGACTCATACCTTTAAAGAAATTTTGGAGATTGTTCATACTGACTTGTGTAGACCAATTGATGTGCAAAGCTACAAAGGTGATATGCACATTATTTTGTTTGTTGATGACTATTCTAGGATGATGACAGTTATGTTTCTAAAATAGAAACTTGATGCTTTTCAAATGTTTAAGTGGTACTTAGCAAGAGTTGATAAGGAAACATGTAAAAGTATGAAATTTTTGAGAATTGACAGGGGAGGATAATTTACATCAAATGAGTTTGAGATGTTTTATAATGATAGAGGAATCAAAAGATAGACATCTGCCCCTAGAACCCCTCCACAAAATAAAATTTTTGAAAGGAGGAACAAATCTATAATGGACTATGCTAGGACACTCATGATGGAGAAGAATGTTGATTTGAAATACTAGAGAGAGGTTGTAATTACATTTGTCTATACCTTGAACCAGGTGCAAGTCAAGAAAGGTACTCATTCAACACCTTCTGAACTATGGTATGGATACTCACCATATGTAAAATATTTTAAGGTATTTGGAAGCAAGTGTTATATTCTCAAAGTTTTCTAGAATGATAAACTAGATGCAAAAAGTGAAGAAGGTATATTCCTTGGCTATTCCACAAGAAGTAAAGCTTATAAGTGTTTAAAAACTAATACTAACAAAGTTGTGGAAAGTGAAAATGTGAAATCTGATGAATACACAGAAGTACATGAGGCTGAACCTATGAAGAAACCAAAGGAATAAAAATTATTTGTATATGTTTATGAAGGTATGCTTACTAATAAAGATGTTGTAAATCAAGCTGCAAATTAACAACAAGTTTTAGTGACTGTCAAGTCACATACTATGAATGTTGAGTTGCATTTAGGAACCAAGCTACAATTAGGTGTCGAGTTATAGAATGAAGTTGAAGTACATTTTGATTCCAAGATTAGTGTAAATAAAAGAGATGTTGAACTACCTAATAGAGAAGTACATAGTGATACAAAATTTGATAGATCGAATGAGGAAAATAGAGTAGAACCAAGATTGTCAAAGTATGTCAAGAGACATCACGATGTTGCACAAATTATTGGAGATAAAGATGCAAGACCAATGATAGAGCAAGTTGAGAAATGATACATGTTTTCTTAGCATGCATGAATGTAAAATAATGAAAGATGAATTAGAAGATGTGGACTAGAGTAAAGCCATAAAAGAAGAGATTGAACATACTAAGAAAAATAAGACATAGACAAGTTAGATGAAAATGGTGAAGTCACAAGGAATAAAGAAAGATTAGTTTGTAAGGGGTATGCACAAGAAGAAGGGATAGACTATGGAGAAATATTTGCTCCTATTACAAGATTGGAAGGAGTAAGAAATCTAATTGCTTGCTCTACATACAAAGGTTTCGAAGTTTATCAAATGGATATTAAGTTTGCATTTTCGAATGACATATTGGAAGAAATGTTTATATAGAAAAACAAAAGGGATTTGTTGATGCTAACAACAAAAATATGGTATGTAGACTACACAAAGATTTATATGGTTTGAAGCAAGCACCAAGAGCATGGTAAGAAAGGCTTCACAATTATCTTGTGAAGATTGGATTTGAGAGGACTGATGATAATAAAAATCTATACTTAAAGATAGAGAAAGGCAAAGGTATTTTATTATCTAAAATTTTTGTTGATGATATCATATTTGGAGGTCAAGACACTTTATGTAAAGCTTTTGCAAATGAAATGTAGAAAGAATTTAAAATGTCTATGTTTGGAGAGATCAAGTTCTTTATTGGTTTACAAGTACATTAGATGAAATATGGTGTATACATCACTCAGTCAAAATATGTAAAGGAAATACTGAAAACTTTCAGATTGAAAGATTCCAAGCCAGTAAGCACACCTATGGTGATAGGACATAAATTCTCAAAGAATGATTATTTAGTTGAGGTAAATCAAACATTGTACAGGTCTATGATTGGCAAATTACAATATATAGTACATATCAAACCTAATATTGCATTATCTATTGGGATAGTTGCAAGATTCTTTGCTAATCCATGGGAGAATCATTTGATGGTTTTTAAGAGAATAATGAAATATCTAAAAGGAAAAGAAGACTAAGGTCTATACTATAAGAAAAATAAAAAATTTGAGTTAAGAGCCTACAATAATGTTGATTAAGCTAGAAATATTGATGACAAAAAGAGCGCTAGTGGAGAAGCATTTTTCTTAGGAAAAAGGCTAGTTACATGGACTAGCGTGAAATAAAACTACATATCACAATCTACTATTAAAGCTAAATATTTTATTGTTGTAGTAAATTGTACAAACATTGTATGGATCAAACAACTACTCAAAGGTATGAAGGAGAAAATCACTAAATGTGTGATACATTATTGTGATAACAAAAGTGCTATAAATATATCAAAGAATCATGTGATGCATACAAAGACCAAGCACATTGCAATCAAGTATCATTACTTGAGATAATTAGTTCAAGATAAAGAGATGAATATGGAATATGTTAAATCAAAAGAGCAAATAGATGATATCTTCACAAAAGCATTACCTAAGGATGCTCATGAGTATCTTACAAGTAAACTAGAGCTGATACCCCTATCCAAGGCTATTTAAGAAGCATGGGAATTGATGCAGTGGATCTTACTTTAGGAGTTGCCTAAAGTAATCAAAGAGATGGTGGTACAAATTAGTCACAAGCTAGGTGACAAAGGGAGAAACTAAAAATGTTCAAATCTACATATTAAGATGACAAGTCTTTGGCATTATTATCAAAGAGGGAGATATTAGAGGAGATATTGGGGGATAAATTATACTGATAGAAGTAATATGGAACATCTACCTAGTAAGAGAGAGATATTGTTGAGGGAGATATAAGAAGTGATCAAGAGGGAATCATAAGGATGGGTTGATTGTCTGTTGATCATAACAGAATTTTGTGACCTATATAGAATGAAATTTACTAATAGAGGGAGAGATTTCAATACAAGGAATTATTTTCTTTTTGGTATTATTGATTGGTTGTACTAGTTGAACTAGTTTTCCATCAATGTTAGACATGGAGATTGTTGAAAATAGATTGATACAAGTATGAATATTTGTTTCAATCATTATTTTGTCACTAATGTCAAACCCACTACTTTGTAGTAAGACAACTACTTAGATTATTTGAGTACTGTCATTTTTTTGATTGATAATGAGGTTTTAATCAAATAAGATAACAATAGCACCTAGAGGAAAGGTTGAGTTATGGAATTAAAAAGGAGTACAAAGATTAGTTAAGACAGTGACATTATAGTACATTGATTATCTAGTTAAGGTTGCAAAGGATGGATACAGTGATTAAGTTCAGAAGAACAAGTAAAATGAATTAAGTCTGCCAAGCTTCACAATTTGCATCGTAGGTGCCGAGAAAAGTTAGTGCAAATTGAGTAGAAAATTAGTTGGAGCCAAGAAAAATCAAAGCTCAGTGTATGTCGAGTGATACAACGTAAGCTGAGTAAACTTTAGTTGATGTTGAGCAATAGTAAACTTTAGTTTGTGCCGAGTGATTTGATAGTGGATGTTGAGCAACACAATATGTAACAAGCATTAGAAGAAAGGTAATTTAAAGTGACAAAATTATGAGAAAGATCATGAATTCAATGAATATGAGCCAACAAGTTTTATTTCTTAAATTGTGTGAACTGTGTGAAAGATAAGCTTAATGAGATGGTAAAACAGAATTCAAGTTGATTTATTTTGAGGAAAATTCAAAGAGGATTGAAGGAGAATTTTCTAGAAGGGAATAAAATGAAAAGATGGATAGATTCATTGAATCCTACTAATCCTACCTAACCCTAAAATGGACGATAGAGGTTGAATGATAAAAGATCTTAATTTTCTATTTATAGAGATGGTTGGTCAAAAGAAAAGGTTCTCATGTGTGAGAACCCAAGGAAGAAAAGGAGTCTAAGGTATTGCTTCATTCAATGACCAAGAAAAGCAAGCTTAAAGGGTGAACAAGCTATCAGAGACCTATAAGTTTAAGTGATTGTATAACCTAATGAATGCCTGTATAATGAATATGTTTTATGGATCTGGGTTCACTAAGTTGTGAAAAGTTTTATTTGTACATTTGGACCTTGGATAATTGATTCACCTCCCCACCCCCTCCCTCCCCCCCCTCCAAGTTATTTTAAATAATTTCAATAGGAAAATCTATTGGAAAAGGGGTTCTTCTCATTTGTGGATGCACATGCATTTCTCAAGGAAAGGGAAGACATTTTTAGGGTTTAGGTTGCAACAAAGAAGTGGAGGGAGCTAATTTTATTTCATTTTATTTTTGTTAACTTGTTTATGGTATAGTATGTATATTTCAAATGAAGGGAAATGCATTTTCAGATCAATTGGTTTGAATTTATAGTTCTCTGGGTGGGAGCGATCTGTTGGTTATTCCAATCTTGTTTCAAATATTGTCTTGGTTTCATTTATCAAGGGTTTTTGGGTGTTATAAAATTAGTCAATTTTATGCATTCATACATGCAAAGAATGAATATTAAAATCTCCCATTTGTTTCTTTGTAAATGGGAAGATTGATTTCATGGCATGTTTTCCATATACTTGAATTTCTTTATAAGTTACTTAAATCAATGTTTGTTGTAATGCCCCACCTAGAGATCCTTCGAACAAGGATGAAATATAAGCCAAGATTTTAAAAAAATTGAAAAGTATGAGTGCACATGAAAACATCATACACAAATCACAAAGATCACAATAGAAAACTTAACCACCATCCCAAAAACCAATGAATCTCCAAATGCCACTACCTAAACTGACACACACACCACATGAAATAGAAACCCAAAATGACAACAGCACAAAGAATCTAAGATCCATCAAAGCATGGAAAATTAAGCAAACCCAAAGGGTACTAGAAACACCAAAAATTGATCCCCAAAAGCCAGTAGAAATGCCCCCTATTTTTCACACGAGGACCAATAGCATAATGAAATCTTGTGCAAGGATGTGTAGCATGCCATGCGAGAGCATACATTCCACGTGAGGATGTGCACCAAATGGCACAAGAATGTACTTGGCCAAAGAACCAAGACACTTAAAACTGGTGTTGGGTTTCATGCGAGAAAGTGCCAAAAGCCGCACAAGAAGACACAAACACCACACAAGAACTTGCATTCTCATGTGAGAAACTACAATTTTTCACTAGAAACAAACACAACAAGCCATAAACCAATAAGGGAAGAAAGCTAGAAAATGAAGTCCTCCACACTACCTTCACAAAGATCATAACACAAGGACTAGATGAGAACACAATGAAAAAAATCACTCAACCAAAATTACACTTGGGATGAAAAATGTGGCATGCATTCCAATGTAACATAAAAGTGCAACAAAGGTTTGATTAACATCCAAATGGATTATCT
Source organism: Cupressus sempervirens (assembly GCA_028749045.1). Classification (NCBI taxonomy): domain Eukaryota; kingdom Viridiplantae; phylum Streptophyta; class Pinopsida; order Cupressales; family Cupressaceae; genus Cupressus; species Cupressus sempervirens. The sequence goes on along the minus strand of CM053783.1, from coordinate 800,435,890 downwards.
AGGTCCACAACCAAACTCATGCCAAGAAAACCTAAGAAAACAAGGCAGCACACAAAATGAGGTAAAATTTTCAAAAACTAGAAAACTTCAAAATTAAAACCCATTTGGTCTTTGAGCACAAATATTCTAAAAATTGAATAAAGTTTGGGTTCATGAAGAGAGCGTAGCAGAAGAGCTATAGGTGTTACACCTAAGGCTTTTTGAGCCCTCCAAAGACAAATCCCTATGTAGTACATGCAACCAATCAATTAAAGGGATGGATTAAAAGGAAAAATGGATGAATCACAATTGTTGATTCATACTTAACCCTAAGTCACCTAGGTCTTCTTAAGGAAGGAAAAACCCTAAACAATGCATGTGTGAAGTGAGAAGTTTACATGCACAAATAGAGCATTCATGGTGGCTAAGGAATTTTGAATTGAGATATGCATTACAAAATAAATTAGAGGAGAATAGAGGAAAGAAGTTAGAGGACATAAGTGATACATTTGATCAAAGAGGATCAAAGATGCATGCAAAGAGGTGATCTATTATCTAGTAGCTAACTGCAAAGTGCTAACTATAGGATCATTTTTGAGACATTCTAATAGGTGAATCAGTTAAATATCTCAATAGAGTAATCCTAATAGACTATTATAAATCCTTTAATGGGGGGCTTACTTCATTGTAGGTTTTAAGTCCTTTAATCAGGCACACTTCTAATAGGGTGTTGAAATCCTTTAACAAGGTAAGATCTAACAATCTTGTAAGCCTTTAACAATGTAGACCTTTCATAGGGTAGATCATAGTTTATGATCAAACATTGTAACCTTCATTAGATACACTTTACAACTATAATAGTGAACATTTGTGGTTGTCATCCCCACCCTAGTTTTACCTTCTCATCAGAGGGTTTCTAGGTAACCAAATATCTTGTGTCATATATGTGTTGAATGTTTATTTGTTTTCATGCTATGGATGAAAATGCTAGTTTGATATTTTAGTTTACATACAAATTTTGAGATGCATGTGTGTTGAATGACTTTATGGCTAAAGTTTTGAAGGACTAATTTACCCCCACCTCTCCCCTCCCCTCTCAGAGTTAACTTTACCTATTGTATTTGCAACAATTGGCAGCAAAGCCTAGTTCTCTAGAAAAGAAAGCTTTGCAGCTTTGAGGAAAGATCTTGAAGATGGAAGTAGACAATTTGGGAAAGATTTTTGAGAACTAGGCTCTAATGCACTACAAATGAGAAGTATAGAATATTCTTATTTGCACTGTAAATGAGAAGTCCATATTTTGTTCTCGCATTTTCTATTATTTCTATGTTTTTGTTATGAGTTTATGGAATTGAGGGGAGCTCCCTACATCAAATGTAATTTTTAAATGATCATAGGTAATAAATTGTAATAAAATAATATAATATGAGGTTGGTTAGCCTCAAGGGTTAGGGCTTAGTGTACATAACCTTCTCAAGTGGTTAAAGTGCCTATATAAGGAAGGCTTGTAGGTTGTCTAGGGTAGTCTTGGGTAATAGTCATATCTCTATTTTGCAAAATGTTGTATGGAAGGCACTCATGTGGGTTTTCATATTGTAATTCTATAATTCCACATTTGCATCAATAATAAGAAGCCTGTATTTTGTTCTCTCAAATTGTGTTGTTCTCTATTTTTTTGGTTGGTTGTGGTATTAAGTTGAGAACTCTTTATCAATTGGTATCAAAGTAGGAGTTCCTGAGTGTGTAAATAGATTGTAGACTGAGAGTCAATTTACACTAGGACTATGGTTTTGGTTAAGTGTGTGGACAGATCAATGATTGTAAGGCAGTTTGCATTAGGGTTTCAACAAAACCATAAAAATGCATACATGAAGAGAGCATGGTGGAAGAATTATAGGTGTTACGCTTGAGGGTTTTAGAGCCCCTTAGAGAGAGATGCAAGCATTGGAAGAAGAAATTCATAGAGGAATAAATCTTTCTATAAGAGATGAAAATGAGGATGAAGAAGAGGCAGTTTTGAACCCAGAAGAAGACAAGATTTTTAGGGTCATTTCCAATATTTGGAAAAGACCTAAGTTTGAGGTGAGGTTCCCATATTTTTGGGAAATCTTAACCTTAAGAAGTTGATCTATTGGATTAATGAATTGGAGGAATACTTTGAGTATGAAGATAGTGAGGATCCAAATAGGGTCAAATTTGCAAAGGTCCAACTGAAGGGTCATGCAAAAATCTGGTGGTAGGAACTCTAGTTAGAGAAAAATAGAAGATGAAAGGAAAAAATCATGAGATGGGACTGGAGGATAGCCAAATTGAAATGGAAATTCATTCTTGTGGATTACAAGATTGATCTACTAAAGAAAATGCAAGGGTTGAAGTAAGCAAGAATATCAGCTCGGGAGTATAACGAGAAGTTCTACCAAGTTCTCATCAAAAAAGGCCATGCAGAAGCTGACATGGAAAAAGTTTCTCATTACCTTAATGATTTAAGGTGAAGTATTCAAGAGTAATTGAATCTAGTCTAAATGACTAGTGCTGAAGAGGCATACTAGTTTGCTTTAAGAGTTGAGGAAAAGTTGAACAAGAAGTTTGATAACAAAAATAGTGAAATAGTTGGACGCAAAAAATCTAGTGGAAAAACTCATGGAGGCTAAAATGATGATAAAAAAAATAAGGATGAGGAAAGAAGTAGCAGTCAGAGGGGAAACAATTTCAATCATTTCATTATCAAAATAGTAGAGATCAGAGAGAGAGAGAGTGGCAAAGGGCAAGGAGTTGGAAGAGGAAGCTTCTATGGGAATATGTTCACTATGGAGAAGAAGGGCATAAAGAATTTCAATGTTCCCAATACCAAGGAAAGAATGATAGAAGAACATAAGGCCAAGATAGAGTTGTACACGTTGATGAAGATGCCAAATTATCACATTTTGAAGATGTTGAAAGAGAAGTCCTAGTTAATAGAAGAGTCATGTTGAGTGGTGATAATGAACCTGATCAAAGAAGGAGTTTGTTTTGTACTAGGTCTAATTGTGAAGATAAGTGTTGTGATGTGATCATTTATGAAGGAAGTAACAATAATCTAGTTTCAGAAAAGATGGTCATGAATTTAAATCTCAAGAGGTAGAAACACCCACGCCCATACTGTATTGCCTGGCTACAGGATGACCACAAGGTCATAGTCAATGAAAAATGCTTAATGAAGTTCAAGAATGGAAGCTATTAGAATGAGGTGCTATGTGATATCATACCTATGGACATATGTCATATGTTGCTAGGTAGTTCCTAGTAGTTAACAAGCAAGTTGTACATGATGGCCATGCAAATACGTATACTTTGACAAAGGATGGAGTGAAACATAAGTTGAAGCCATTGAAGGAGAAAGGAGAAAAGGTGTGTAGTGCTTCCATAATATATTTTGTTGATGGAAGGTATTTTGTCAAGGGTATGAGGCATGAGCATATGTATTTTTTTCTAATCCCAAAAGATGGTACAGAAGTCAAGGAGGTCCCTACAGAATTTGCAAATTTGTTGGAAGAGTTTCCTAATATTGTGTTAGATAGTGTACCTAATGGATTACTCCCAGTGTGGAAGATCAATCATCAAATGACCTTGACTCCAAGAACAAGTTTTCCAAATAAGGCAGTGCATAGAATGACAATAGCAAAGAGTGAGGAATTGAATAGACAAGTTCATGAATTGTTGCAGAAGGGGTTGATTCAAGAGAGTCTAAGTCCATGTGTTGTACCTACAATATTAGTGCCTAAGAAGAATGGAGAATGAAGGATGTGTACAGATTATCAAGCTATCAACAAGATCACAACTAAGTACAAGTTTACATTCCTATGAATGGATGATATTATGGATTGTTTGAGTGGACCTATGTATTTCACAAAGATAGATTTGAAGAGTGGGTACCATTAGATTTGCATCAGAGAAGGAGATGAGTGGAAGACTACTTTCAAGATAAGGGAAGGATTGTATGAGTGGTTAGTATTGAAAAAAGATTGATATAAGTATGAAAATGTGTTTCAATCATTGTTTTTTCACTGATACCAAATCTACTACTTGTTGGTAAGACAATTGCCTAATTAATTTTAGTACTATCATTTGTTTGATTGATGAGGAGAATTTAATCAAATGAGATAATAGTAGCACATAGAAGAAAGGTTGAGTTATGGTATAAAAAAGGAGTACAAAGATCAGTTAAGACAATGATGATATATGCATTGATTATCTACTTAAGGTTGCTAAGGTTGGATACATTGATTAAGTCTAGAAGAACAAGTAAAAAGAATTGAGTCTGTCAAACTTGACCGAGTGAACAGTAGGTGTCGAGCACCAGTAAGTTTTGGTGTTTTCTGAGTTATCTAGTTGTTGTTGAGTGAAAGAACAGTATGGAAGTTGAGTGACAACATATTGATGTCAAGTGCCAGTATTCATGTTAAATCATGGATTTGACAAATCTAAGTTGACTATTTTGTTTTCTTGAATTTTGTGAAGTGTGTGAAAGATAACAATGATGAGTTGGTGGCACATGATTCATGGTAAACCAGTTTGAGGAAAATTCAAAGAGGATTGAAGGAGAAGTTTCTAGAAGGGAATAAAATGAAAATATGGGTAGATTCATTGAATCCTACCTAACCCTAAAATGGATGGTAAAGGATGAATGACAAAAGATCTTAATTTTCTATTTATAAAGATGGTTGGTCAAAAGCAAAGGTTGTCATGGGCGACAACCTAAGAAAGACAAAGAGTCTAGGGTATTGCTTCATTCAGAGACAGAATAGAAGAGATTGCTATTGGAAATCAAAGCAAGAAGGCTTAAGGGTATGGAAGCTTGAAGGGTGAACAAGCTATCAGAGTTAAAGTGGGTGAAAATCAAGTAGAATGGAGGACTAAAATAGAGATCTCAATTTGCAAAGTGTGTTGTAAGTTGTTATCAGATAAAGCCTTATTGCTACTTTATAATCATTGTACTAGTTTAGGGTAAATCCTTTGGATTAAGGTTGACCTAATAGTCATTTGTAAATACTTTAATTGGGTGACATTCCAAGTTAATGATCTAAAGTCTTATAACAAAGCTTACTCCTAACAGGGTGATTGAAATCCTCTAACCAAGTCACATTTAACAGCGCACATTGTAACCTTTAACAGGGTTGGACTTTCATAGGTCATCACTTTAGAAAAGTGAGAATGAGTCGCATGTTACTGGTGGTTATTCCTAAATTGGGTTTCCACATAAAATCATTGTGTCAAATGTGTTATTAAATCTGTTATGTTTCATGCTTACACTTCTACAAAATTGATTTGACAATAACATACAAGTTTAAGTGATTGTATGATCTAATGGATGCATGCATGAATATTTTTTATGGATATGGGTTCACTAAGCTATGAAAAAATTCATTTGCACATCTAGAACTTGGATAACTAATTCACCCCCCCTCAGTTATTCTAAAGAATTCCAATAGTTAGTCATGCCTCTTGGGCTAACCAATGCACCAATTACTTTCATGAGGCTCATGAATGAGGTACTAAATGAGTTCATATATAACTTTGTCAATGTTTACCTAGATGATATTTTGATATTTCATAAGACATTGGAGGATCATTTCATGCACATTTGTAAGGTGTTTGATGAGTTGAGGGAGCAAAAATTGATGATAAACTTGAAGAAGTGTAGTTTTGTGAAGGAGTTGATGTACTTGGGATTTGTGGTATCAGTAGAAGGTTTGAAAATGGACCCTAAAAAAGTAAAGGCTATCCTCAAATGGCCTACAAATAAGGAGTGCAACATAGGTAAGATCTTTTCATGGACTAGCTAGTTTTTACAAAAAGTTTATGAGAGGTTTTAGTAGTATTCGTAGACTTTTGACTAAAACAATGAGAGGAGATAGGAAAGAATTTAAGTGGACTATAGGTGCATATAAGGGTTTTAATCTATTAAAACATAAAGTTATTGAGCAGACTATTTTAGCACTTCCAAATTTTAATAAGGTATTTCAAGTAGACTGTGATGATAGTGGTACTACAATAGGAGTTTGTTTTAGCCAAGAAGGTAAACCTGTCACTTATTTCAGTGAGAAATTGAATGCCAAAAGAAAGTATGTTGTTTATGATTGGGAATTTTATGCTATAGTTTGGGAATTGAAGAAGTGAAGACACTATCTTCTTCCTAAGGAGTTTTTTTGTATACTGATCATAAAGTTTTGCAATATTTGAATAGTTAAGGAAAAATTGAACAAAAGAAAACTTGAAATGGGTTGCATTTTTGTAGAGTTGTTTTTTTTTTTTGAGACATGGGAGTGGGAATTCTAGCAGAGTTTTAGATGCTCTTGGTAAAAGACAAGTTTTGCTGACAAAAATAAAGATTGAGGTGGTTGTGTTCAAGAAACTCAAGAATCTGTACCTAGAGGATCCTAATTTTGGTGAGGCTATGAAAGCTTGTACAGAACCTATTACACTTGATAGGAAAAAGTGGTTGGATTTTATATTCAAAGATAGTATGTTGTTCAAGGGAATTCAATTGAGCATTCCCAGAAGTTCCATGAGAGAGAATCTCATCAAGGAGAAGCATAGTGTAGGATTAGCTAGACACTTTGGTAGAGATAAGACCATTTTTTTGGTTGCTGAGAATTATTATTAGCCACATTTGCAAAAAGATGTGAAAAAAAATTGTAGTGTTGTAGAGTATGTCAAATGGTGAAAGGAGTGAAGCAAAATATGGGGTTATATCAGTCATTACCTATGCTTGAGAAGCCATAGGAAGACATTAACATGGATTTCATTCTTGGTTTACCAAGGACACAACAAGGGCATGATTCAATATTTGTGGTAGTTGATAGATTTTTTATAATGACATATTTCATTCCCTGCAAGAAGACTAGTGACAATGTTCATGTAGCAAAGTTGTTTTTTTTAGAGAAATTGTGATACTACATGATTTACTAAAGAGTACGTTTCTCATCGAGATATCAAGTTTGTTGGGTATTTCTAGCATACATTATGGAATAAATTGAAGATAAATTTAAAGTTAAGTCCATCCCATCATCAACACATTGATGGATAAATAGAAGTTGTCAACTAGAGTTTGGGGAATTTGCTTCAATGCTTTTTTGGAGATAAACCAAAAGACTAGGATATAATTTTACCACATGTCGAATTTTCATATAATAATTATGTCAACAAGAGTACTGGTAAATCACCACTCCAAATTGTATATGGGAGTAATCTTAGGAATGCTTCTAAATCGAGGCAGTTGGATAAAGGAGAAATAAGTAGTGCTGGAGAAGAAGACTTTATTGAACATTTGAAGAACATCCATAAGGAGGTGAGGAAGCACATTACAAAGATGAATACACAGTATAAGGCTAAGGCAGATGCAAAAAGTAGTTATAAGGAATTTCATATTGGTGATGAAGTCATGGTTTATTTGAAGAAGGAGAGATTTCCAATGGATAAATATAATATGTTAAAAATGAAGAGGTTTGGACCATGCAAGATAGTGAAAAAGAATGATTCTTGAAATGCTTATGAAGTAGAGTTACCTGTTGAACTAAATATTTCACCAATATTCAACATTTTAGATTTGACAAAATATTATGAGAGGGAGTGATGGATATGAAGTTGCAGAAGCTATGTAGAGTATTCTGTCATGTACTTTAGCTACACAAGATATTGAGGAGATATTGGACAGTCGTGTGGGAAGAAGCTCAAGGAAAAAAAAACATATGAGGAGTATCTAGTTAAATGGGAAGGGAGACCATTGGAGAATTCATCATTGCTAGAACAAGAGGAGGTTAATAGTCTTGGTTTTCCTTTGACTACCTGAGAAATGATAGAGTCATTTCTCAAATTATCTTGGGTGTTTAATGTCGGAGCATCTTTGGTGTAAAGGCAATCTTGCATCACCCCAAAATATTTCTATTTCCATTTTTCCAATTTTTGTATTTTTAACAAGGGTTATTCTTGTACAAAGTTTTTATTTGAGGGAGCTTGCTAGTTGTAGCAAGTTGGTATTATGTGCTTAGATTGTTCTAAACTCATATATGGAGGTTCATCTTTGACATATCAACCTGTTGGATCTATTTTATTGTCATAGCATATGTAATGGTGCAGTTATTATAGATTTTTTGGTATCAATTTTTGTTATCCAAAGTCCAGGTCCAAAGATGAAGGCCTAAATGGCTTCATAATGAGGCAAAACCTCAACTAATAAATACTTGTGCAATTAGTTGCTTTAGATCACTAGCTAAAGATTTTAGAATGGGGTTATAATAGCTCATCGAGTCAACGATTCACTAGTTATGGTCTCCAAAAGTGGACCCATTTGAAAATGTAATTTTTAAATTCTCTTGAGTTGATCATATGTAATAAAGTGAAATGGAATAATATAATATGAGGTTAGTCAGCCTTAGGGTTAGTGCTTAGTGGCTAGAACCTTCTTAGGTAGTTAAAGCGTGTATATAAGGAAGGCATGTAGTTAGTCCAGGGTAGTTCTGAGTGATAGTTGTAGCTTTGTCTTGCAAATTGTTGTAAGGAAGGAACCCATGTGGATTTTCATATTTTAATTCTCCAATTTCACATTTGTAGAAATAATAAGAAGCCCATATTTCATTCTCTCAATTTATGTTGTTCTATATTTCTCTTGTTGGTTGTGGTATTATAGGGAGCACCCTTCATCAAGAAGCTATTTGGAGAGAGATACTGAAGATGAATTTTTTGAGCTAAAGATTATTGTGCGATTCTACATGACCAAGCTGTAATTGAAAATTTTGAGGAGACCTGATGATGGAGGTCTCCAATAGGTCCACAACTTTAAAAAGGTTTTAAATCCAATCATAAACATTTTTCAATGTACTAAAGTTAAGGGAACAATTGTATAATGCATCTAGATTCTAAATTTATTCAGAACCCAATGTATCCCTTGGTTATTAAATGGTACAATCTAGTGATAATGTGCATCATATGTTGCTCAATTCAAGAATTTGGGAAAGACCCAACTTAGGAGACCTCTAATGTAGATGTTCTCCATGCCTTTATTCTTTATCCTTCATGTGATACACTAATGCTACCATTTTACCTAATTTGTAAGCATAGATAACAAATGTTTTGATGTTTTAAATGATTGATAATAAGCTCTAGCACCAATTCATTATCAACACCATAATCTATGGTTCATGTTTTGAATATATGATGTAGGCATGCCTAAAAATGTTGTCAAATGACATATCATAAACACTAAAGTTGCATTTTATTTGGAGAAGTTGTGTCCCCTATCAAAGAAGTGTTTGCTTATCTAGTATGGGATTAGGTCTTTCAGATTTTCCTCCATATCATCAACAAAAGGGTTACCTAATATTTTCTTCACACACTCTTTAGCTAATGGATATCATCTAAAATCTTAGTGGGTCACCCATAATAATAATTAATGATTATACCCTAATATTGTATGAGAAAAATACATGTTATTGTTTCACCTTCCTCTTTGTATTTACATGATGATGCTTGCAGTCATTACTAAAATGGCAAAAAAATGGATGGTTGTTAAAAAAAACATGATGACCAATGATGAAATATCAATATGGAGTACACATATATCACCATGTGAAATGACTATGGTGATTCGTGGACACTTGGAATATGAGTGCTCAATAATAGGATTCAAACATTGTTAGTTCCTCCATGTGTGTAAAAATCAAGCCTCTCTCAAATGAAGTGGATTATCTAAAAACTAAAAACTAAATGTTGGCAAGTAAAAATCTATTTGCACTAAAGACCATGGAATTAATTACAACTGCTCACTATGGATTGGTTTGACATGCATATAATAAAAGCATTTGTATAGTGAATGGCACTAGGATATGCACAAGATGAAGGGCTCATAGACCAACCTAGTCCTCACATTACAAAGTTGAAGTCCACTCTACACCAACATGCTAGAGGTTTCATGCATTTTTTAACCAAGTTTTGAGTTTCCCATTTCCTCCAAATTGTTATTGGCAACATAACATGTTTGATAATCAACAAAGATATCAAATAAAGTTCAACAATTTATAGATCAAGTGTGGAGTCCACTATGGACATCCATGAGTGTTCAATGAGTTTGGAGCCTAATATGTTGTCAAAAACTTAAATATTCATCAACCTTGAAGCATAAATGGATATAGGGTTCTAGGTAAATTTCATGGTTAGAATGTCTGATATATATAAATATGGCTATGTTGGTCTAAAATTATCATATCTATTCAGATATGGTGTAGAATAGATTCTTTTGATGTGTCATAACAATGATATAATCCACCATTAGAGGTTTGGAAAAGAGAAAAAGAGAGCTTAAAAATAAAAATGCATGGTTTATTTAGTTTGTGAATGCACTACTAGCTGTTGGCCTATGGAAGATTAGGGTTTGAATAGATTCACTCTGAGTGGAGAATAAAGCATGGTGGATTATAATTACAAATCCTGTTGGTCAGACTTGCACTATGCATACATATTGAGAGGTGGAGGATAGAAAGAACTATAAAATTGTTTATCAATCCCCATGGTTTCTAGTTGGGCCTCTACATGGCATTCATGTAGCAATGCAATATCAATCTCTGGGCATGGTTGAGTGCAAACATCTTATTGTGTGGAGAAATAATACACCATATTGTTGTGCTTCTCCATTGGTGTTTGAGATATCTTTGAAGTTCCTTTGGAAGGGTAGTTTTCGTAATGAAGATAGGAATGAGGACAAGATCATATTTAAATCTTAGGATCTTTTATTTTCTAAGAAGAAAGTCTCCCAAGACACTCCTTTGGTCATTGCAAAGCGCATTACTCCAAATAATGATGCAGATAATTTGAAAGCCTTTAAATAGGGGATGAGGATCATATTATAAAATTTCATTATTGGCAACACCCACTAGATAACAAGATGGCATTCAATGGGCCATGGGTTGTTACTACTCTTGGTTATGATAATGGACACATTAAACAAGGTGCTAATTGGTGATACATGCTAAATAATCTTTACATAAATCTATGGCTAGTTAATACTGATTTTTCAGATCCTTGCTTTGAGATTCCAATGCATCATGGACAATAGAAGGGACAATTCTTCAGAATTTTCACCAATATATAAAGCTCAAGACGTTATAATGTTTGTCACCAATTTTTAGGAAACGCTCTTCTAGATGAATTAATATCTAAAGAATTCTCTAGAAGATTTTCATAAATACTATGCAGATCTATGTGCTAGGTGCTTATGTGCCAATTTTGAAGTAGGATTGTAGCAAAAAGGATGACAAAAATATGCTTCCATATGGGAATATATTAAAGGGTGACTCTATGGTCCAATGAGTAAGACATTGGATAGTAGTAGACACAAATTCTGAAGCCCTCTACATCTTGATACAGAATACAATCCCCAATTAGAGCCACTATAGCTAGGATACTGACACCCTAAGTACCCCCCTCTCACTCAACAATGTGAGAAATTAAAAAAGGAAACTTTCAAAAATCATTCTTAAATTATTTTGCATTATATAATACTTAAAGAATTAAAGAATCAAAAATTGGCACATTCAAATGCAAAATAATTAAATATCAAATTAATTTACACTGACATTAATTTCTCACATAATTAATTCTACAAAGAATTCATTATTATTATAACATAGGGATGAAAGTAAAGGCAGTAAAAATGGGCAAGTTGACAGATATGGGATAAGTTAATTCTTAAAGAGTTAACATTATTGTAAAGTGCAAAATAAATATTACACTTAATCATGAAAAATAAAAGCATAGGGGGAGAAATTAAAGTTGGGGGATAAAGTACGGAAATAAAATCTAAATTGATTTGGTATGAAGAATTTGTGGTAGTTACCAACTTCTTGGGGGAAATTATTTAATGGGGAAAAATCTATTGGAATGAGGACTCTTTTCTTTTGAGGATGCTTGTGCATTTCTCAAGGAAAGGGAAGACATTTCTAGGGTTCAAGTTGTAAAGAGAAGTGGAGGGAGGTGATATTATTTCATTTTTTGCAAACTTGTTAATGGTACAGAGACAAAATGATCAATTATTAATATTGTATGTATATTTTAAATGAAGGGAAATGCATTTTCAGATCAATTGGTTTGAATTTACAGTTCTTTGGTTGGGAGTGATCTGTTAGTTATTACAATCCTATTTCAAATATTGTCTTGGTTTCATTTATCAAGGGTTTTTTTTGTTTTATAAAATCAATTTATTTTATGCATTAATACATGCAAATAATGAATATTAAAATCTCCCCTTTTTTTCTTTGTAAATGGGAAGATTGATTAGATGGAATGTGCACCATATACTTGATTTTATTTTTAAGTTATTTAAATCAATGTTCAAAGCCCTTTCATGTTGATGAATGGATGTTAGTGTTCCTTATGTGCCTTGAAGTTAAAGGCATGATCAAAAATTATTCATTGTAAATCAAGAGAGAGGAGTTGTTTCTTTATTTCAAAATTCAAAGAGCACTTGACAAAATAATTGCAACTGACTCAGCTATTGGTTTTAGAGTTTGTCTTTTAATTTGGTCATTTAAGAGTTATTTCTAAAGGATTTTGGAAGAAGACAAACCTATTCACTAAAAGATAACAATTAATGTTATGAATGCTTTAGATGAAAGGTTGTTGTCTTCTACTCTTGTATGATAGGTTGCTAGAATCCTATAATTTTTTTCAAGTTCAATCATATGTTAATCCTATACCAATGATGTTGTGCATGTCTACATTATTAACAAAGGTTTTTCTACCTCTTTGAAGTCCCATTTTTCATCTATATTCATATTCTAAATTTTATGTCTTGTATAAATAAAATGGGATTTCCATAAAGGCTAAAAAAGCTTTGCAATCATGTGGGTCAGCCATAATTCAAATTCATAAGGTCTATAGGTATTGTTTCCTCATTTATAAAACCCATTTCATGAAAGTGAACTCAATCATATTTGCAATGTTTCCCAAACTATAACTCAAATCATATGAAACCTAAAATGTAACTATCATTTTACAACCACAACCTCTCAATCAAATGTGTATGCATATACATATACATAGACACAATTGTATACATATACAATTATGGTCTCAATAAAATAGTAATTGAATAGAAATGGAATGCATTTGAATAAATGATGACATAATAAACAAAAATACATGAATGGAGAAGGAAACATAACTCAATCAAATGTATAAACAATTGGATAAATATGATAACTCAAACATAACTTAATTGCAATCACATGCACACACACATATCATGTATTTCACTAAAATAGTAATTGAAATGAAATGAAATATTTTTTATTAAAGTATTTCATGTAAATAAGTGAATTGAAAATAAAAATCAACAAAGTAATTAAAAAATTAAACTCAATTTCAAAAACGAATAATTGAACATACATACATATATGCATAAACACATGCATACATACATACATGTAGGTAGATAGATAGATAGATAGATAGATATCATGCATTTCAGCAAAATAATAATTGAATTGAACATGAAAATCACCAAAGTAATAAAAAAGGTAAAATCAATTTAAAAGACAAATTTAGACTACTAGGTCATTGCCAAAGTAAATCCATAAAGACTTTACCTATAAAGAAGATTGTTTTTTCTTATACTCTTCTCCAATATGTAACTTTAAATCTTGCACTATATTTGTCATGCATAAACGTAATCATCATACTAGAAAGTAGTATATCTAATTGCATTAAACCAACAAATACAAGTAGAAAAAAAATAAAAAAATCATAGATAATAATATTTTTGAAAAGAGTAGGTGGGTTGACAAACATATTTTCATTATAGCATCAAATTGCATTAGGTCCAAGTCCCATACATGCAAAAAAATAACTAGGAGTAGTGTAGCATTCTCACAAAAAGTCATTCTTAAAGATTGCAATCACAACATCTACTATCTTATTTTAATACTCATCATAATGTACAACTTTCTAATTTGTAAATCGCATGGGTACATCAATACAAGTTATCACATTATATAGATCAATAAAGCAATAGTTGAAGTGAAAGGTAACTTAATGCGAATCAAATTGCATGCATTTGTACATGTATTAAATTGGTATTAAATTCATCAATATGTGCAATTGAATTATATTCATTTGTAAATTTTGAATTTTAAACTTTAATATCAATGAGAAATAAACAGTCATTTCATATTTGCATATCCTATATTTAATTCTCATTTGTGTACACACACACATGCGCTCGCACACACGAATACCTATATATGCATGTGTGCCTCCATGATTGTATGTATATATTTAAACACATAATTAATTAATTAAAACTTATTTTTGAATCAATAAAGTGTTCAATTTTATGTTTTAATTCAAACTAAATTTAATTGTGTTAGGAATGGGGGACCATATATCCATAATTAAGCATTTGTACTCATAATTATGCAAGTGTACATTAAACCAAAATAGTAAATAAACTTTAATGTTAAATTTTTGTCTTGTTTCGACTGAAGAAAAATTCAAGTGTTGTATTAATGGGTATGTCAAAATATTGTACCCATGTTTGCACAACTACAATAAAAAATATCATTTTTTTATTCAAGTAGGCCAGCCCCACATATGAGGGGATATTACCCAAGAAACATATGCAACAATGTACGTAGGATAATATACACATCCCTAATTCTATAAATATTTTAATTTTTTGACAAAAAAAAAAGGAAACTCCATAGAAGTATTCTAGGATAATAACTTTCTCGTGAGGTGTGAACAAATCTTCATGCTTAGCATTGAAGATTGCAACATAATTGTAGTCATCAACATAACATGAGTAGGTGAAGACACATGCTCTTGCCATTAGGTCTTAAAAGCCCTCTTTCGATAAACAAAAAATTGTAATGAGTCTGCTAGAGATGAATGTGTGGATCAAAATTTCAAATGTCCTCAACAAATTTTTCTTGGTTATTAGGTACCGTATGACATAGTTATGAACCTCCAAAACCCAAAGAAGCCTATATTTAACTTGAAAGATGGAAAAAAATATAAGGTCATAGATGACCCACTTGTATAGATGTGAGCCATTGGCATTGTATTGCACAAGATAGATAATAACTTCCTTGAAATTGTCATCTTGCACAATAAATAACCTAGAACATGACTCTAGAAATGACTCCTAAAATAATACCAAATGTTTGATCCATAAAGAACACGTAAAATAAAGTAATAATTTTAAAAATAATAAATATGTATGTCAATATAATGATTCTAATTATGAAAACATGGATGTAATTGCATCCGCGTGTAATTTTTTTTAAAGGAACTATGGTTGATGGACATAGAATTATCTAGAGGTTACAAAGCATATCAAGAAAGATTAAGTAACTAAGATGGAGAGCCAAGTTGGAGACCAAAATGGAAGAAGAAGAGTTAAATAGCCAAAATAGGAAATAAGGTTGTGAAAAATTTGTTTTGATGGATCCCAAATTAACTAACATTCCCCATAACCATTCAAATTATGTGTATGTATATAAAATTATAGAAATGTATGCATTATATGCATTTATATATATAATTATGCATACTTATACACAATTATTCGTATATATTCTTAATTATGAATATGTATACATAATTATTCATATGTATCTATATTTGTGTATATCTATTTATATTTATGCACATGAATGATCATTTTATAGAAATATGAAAACCCTTAATGATATCTGTAAAATGGTAAACATTTTGAGGAAATAGATTGCATTTCCATATATGGCGGAAAAAGATACCAAAATGCATGAACGGTGAAGTAAAATTTATTATTCATTTCACAATAATGTATATATACATTTTGTGCTTAATAATGTAGATACACACTATTATCTAGAATATATATATATATATATATATATATATATATATATTTGTGAATTATAATGTATATTAGTATATTCTAATGCGTCATAATATGTGTGTGTGTGTGTGTGTGTGTGTGTGTGTGTACAAATATTATGCTTGTATCCCATTAAGCAAGATTCATCATTTTTTTGTAATCCATTATGCGTGTAGATAATCATATAACAACAACAAGATGTGAAATATCATTGACTTTCATGTTATTTTAGAAAAGATGACTATTTTGGTGACTATTTAAAATGAGATAGCATGTAATTTTGTAAGGAGAATGAAGATGTGAGAATGTTGCGGATATGTATGAGAGATTAACAAGATACATTTCAATTGAGTGGTCTAATTTCAATTCAATTACCATTTTACTAAAATACATGATATTTGTGTGTGTGCGTGTGTGTGTACATACATGCATACATATGTACATATATATTTATATATACATAGATACATATGTGTGTGTATACACACATACATACATTTATTGTAGTTACCTCCAAACATTGCAAAGTCATCTTAAGATGGGATGAGAAAATGTCTAAGGTATGGTGTCATCTCATTCCTCCCTATAGTGATTGTGTTAAACCAAAACTAGATTGATCCATTATTAAATAGAGACTGCCATCAGATGGGTAGCTTAAGCTTAACTTTGATGGGGCCTCTAACCTAGACATTGGAAGGGTGGGTCTTAGTTTCATCCTTAGTTATTTTCATCATTTGACTCTCTGGATGGGTTCTATCTATATGGTAACGGGTACCAAGAATGATGCTAAATTCTTTGCTCTACATTAAGGTCTTTGGTTGTGTTGTAATTTAAATCCAAACCATTTGGAGATCAAAGGGAATTCCAAGCTAGTTGTTGCATCCATTATTTCCAACACAAGGGATAGTTAGAAATTTCATCCTTGGATTTTTGTCATCAAGGAGTCTCTCTCTACTAATGAGTTTACTTTGTCACACATATATTTTGAATGAACTTTGGCTACTAACTTTTTATCAAAGGTCTCTCAAGTCTGATATTAGTTAGATTTGTAACTATTCCTATTCTTAGCCTGGTCTTTGCCCTATTATCCATTCTAAGTCCTATTTGGCCATGACTTCCCCCTAATATATTTTTCTTCCTCTGGCTCTCTCACATCCCTTTGTGGATGTCAATTTTTCATAGTTCTTTGTAATAACTTATTTTTTGAATTTAATAAAAATGAGCGTAGTAATCACCCAAAAATGGTCTAGTAAACTATAAGCCCCCTTTTCAACAGTTTTTATCTCTATGCTAGACTGGATCTTATGCTTAATTAGTTTTGTTGGAAACTACAATTGGAGCAATTGTTATATTATAATTAATGTAAAACCTATTGGTAAGACAAAGTGTCAAACCTACTAGAGACACATTTTACTAACACTGTAGAGTGTCATATCATTTGATTGATGAAGAGGACTTGAAAATAAGAGATGACAAGGTGAGATAGTGGTGTTGAAGTAATGAGATATTAATTATCATGGAAATACAATGGGAATTTGATAAGTTATGTAATGCCCTGCCAGGAGATCCTTGGAACAAGGATGAAATACAAGCCAAGATTTTTTTTTCTTTGAACAAGTATGAGTATACATGACAATATCATACACGGATCACATAAATCACAACAGAAGTCTTAACCACCATCCTGACAACCAATGAATCTCCAAACACCACTACTTGAAATGACACACACACAACCAGAAACTGAAGTCCAAAATAATAATGATACAAGGAAACTACGATCTATTAAGGCATGGAAAATTAAGTAAACCCAAAGGGTACTAGAATCACTAAAAATCAATCCCCAAAAACTAGTGGAGATGTGCCCTATTTTCTTGTGTAAGGACCAATAGCAAAGAAATTGTAAGGACCAATAGCAAAGAAATTTTCACACAAAGATGTATAGAATGCCATGCAAGGAAATACCTTCCACATGAGGATGTGCACCAACTGGCATAAGAAGGCACTTGGCCAAACAACCAAGACACCCAAAACTAGTGTTGGTTTTTGTTTGAGAAAGTGCCCAATGCCATGCGAAGAAACCCAACACACCATACGAGATCTTGCATCCTCGTGTGAGAAAGCATGATTTTACACAAGATCTCAAGATAGTAAGCCAGAGAATAAAAAGGAAAAAAGCTAAGGAAAGAAATTCATCCACACCAAGGAGTACCAAATCCACATTTTGAGGCATAAACACTCGAACCCAATACTAAAAGATGGAAACACAATCTTACCATCTAATCAAACAGTGAAGGGAAAATACAAAAGGGAACATCATAGTGTACTTAAACCAACATTTTAATAATAGAAATAACATCACAATGAATAGTACAACCAAACTAAGTATGCGGTTCCTACCAACCATAATAGCATCATAAGACCATCATGAGCCCTAGTCACCCCCTATGCATAACATGCCAAGCTACCAAATAGATTATCAATAATTTCATAAAAAGGACATCACTACTAAAACATGCTACAACATAAACATAAGGAAATCTTACATGCTAAAGAAAAGCATAAGATAATCCTACAAATATAGATAGCATCATCTATCACATGCTAATCATCATAATAAGGAAATGTGTCAATAAGTAACACCATCTAAATATGATATACAAACATCCTGGGCAATGAAAGCATAAATCACAAGAAAGCATACTCCGAAACTTGAAGCACCAAGTGATAACATCTAGCAATGGTCACACTAGGACAAGAGACTGTCTCTATACACTAGTCCCTAGAATTGGTATAGGTAGCTACTCCTCCCAACCTTGTGGCACCCACAAGCCCACTCCCAACATGTTGATGGATATAATGATCCAACCACAAACACACACAAATCAAACATCCATTGAATAACACACGTGCCAAGTAGTATGATGACTGAAACCAAGAATATAGATAATGCATAAACTATAGGTCCTAGTTAGACACTTAATGGGCTACTAAGTAGGGGCTGACACCATGGAGAGTCACTTGGCATCAACAAGCCTAAGCTCAAAACATGTTGATTCAACTCCATCAATTGAAAGACTCTAGTACAGATTATTATCTTAAGTTTTATTACCACCTAGTGTTTTATTTAGTTATCACTTGATTAAAACTTCTTTCGCCAACCCTCTGGGCACAATGATCACTAGGCTACGAGATAGAAGCCCCCTCCATATTCTACCCTACCCTACCCATGCTCATTCAATGATGAGTGCTCATAGGCATGCAAATTCCCAACCCAACCCCTATGATCATAATTTTCAGAAGTACCATGAAAGATTGGGACTCACAAGTCACCCGATAATTGTGCGTGCATATACTCGTGTGTGGTGCACCACCATCACGAAGATCATAATACAAGGACTAGATGAGAACACAAATAGAAAGTCACTGAATTGAAAAAAAACTCAGGAGGATAGATGCGGCATGCATCCTAATGCAACATAAAAGTGCAACAAAAGTCTGATCAACATCCAAATGGATAATCCAAGTCCACGACCAAACTCATGCCAACAAAACTTGAGAAAATAGGGTGGCACACAAAATGAGGTAAAAATCCTAAAAACTAAAAAAACTTTGAAATTAAAACCCATTTGGTTTTTGGATACAAAAAACCCAAAAATCCAATAATATTTGGGTTTAGACACCATATGCAAAAATGGCTAGCATAATAGTGTGAAACCCCAAACCCCCATCCCAAAAAATAGGGAAAATGTTCATACCTAACCAACCAAGCATAACTAGCAAATAGAAATGAAGGGGAACACTAGTTTTTAGCCTGAGGACAAATAGCTACCAAAAATAGAAGTTGAAACAAAGCAAAAATAAGAAAGCTGGAGAGCCCTACCTAACAACAAAAGGGGCAGACACTAAAATCAGGATGATAAAATAAATAACCTACCGAAACTACTGAAAGTGACAGCAAAGCAAGGTCTCCCTGAGCCAAATCCAATGAGACTGATCTCACAAAAATCTCATGCTCACAAATCTCAGAATGAACAAAAATCCAATCCTTCAAGAAGAGGATTTTAGAAAAGCTCTCCAATTTTCTAATTTCTGAAATAGAAAAGTGAGAATACAAATCCCTTTTTCAATACTTATTCACTTTTTGAGTGAATAATCAATTAGGGAAAATAGCCAGTTAGACTAGCTAGACTCTGAATTGACCCAAATGAAATTAGGTCATTCCTCATAACAGAATTCACCTAAGGCAAAGCTACTAGAAATTAAATTTGAGAAGATTTAAAGCCTAAAAACTCAAAATCACAAAAAATCACTTAACAACTTTTGCGACAATGTGAACCTCTAAATGCATATACATGCTCATTGGTCTAATCACATAATGCAGATGAGGTCAAATTTAATAATTACCAAAAGGTTTTAATTTAAACAAAAATTAAGGATACATTGACCACACAGGGACAACATTGGTAAATTATGAATAGTTGAATCACTAACTCCATGTGCCACTACCAAGGATATAATTCTTGCACACTAAAACACATGATCAAGCATAGCTAAAGCAATAAATGCATTAAACAACTAATTTAACCATTTATTCAATTATACCTAATTGATCCATTTACATCACTCACATTTGCATAAAACATAAAGATACATGAATGAAGTAAATAACCATAGCATAAAATCCATCACATAACATAATCAAAAAATAAGTCCAAATACCAACAAATAGATATCATCATAGATCTACTATCATCTCAACATGGCATCAACTTGCAAATATGATAAACTGAATAGCATAACAGTATAACATTTATGATACTAAATCAAGGTATAACATTTGACCCTCAAGTCATCTCAAAGTACATATAAAAGAGTATCAAGTATCTCTTGAATAAAAAATAGACAAGGTACAGACTACAAATACAAGAGGTACTACAAGTTAGTCCTTGACAAGATAATGTGGTGTTCAACCAATACATGAAGTGAAGAAGATAGTTGGATGAAGCTTGAAGTTGAAACAAGTCAAAAGGATAATCTTGACTGAGTATCAGTGCTGGTTAGTCAATGAAGGAGCTGAAGCAAATGTTTAAGGAACTTAAGTAGAAGTTGCATAAAATAGTTCAAGCTGAGTATTAGTTATTGCTGAGAAAATGTAGGACAAAGTGTTGGTAGTGACCGAGCATAGTAATGGATGAGTGAGCCTATTGATGTTGAATGAAATAGTATAGTGTATGTTGAGCTACATGGTGATGATAATGTAGAAGAACACAATGACTGTTAAGTGAAAACAAAAGTTATAGTTTGAGAAAGAATTGAATTCGAGGCTGACACAGTTGGAATTTTTGATTAGTTAAAGCATGTGGAAGATGAGGATTGATGAGCTAGCTTATTTAATGCATGAGGAGAGTTTGTTAAGTAATCAAAAGAAAGAATTTGATTAGAATTTTCTAGAAGAAGAAGGAGAACAAAAAAATGGAAAGATTCTATGAATCTGACCTAACCCTAAGATCAACGGTGATGTTTAAGAGGCATAAGATCCAAATTACCTATTTAAGGATGCCTAAGAGATGTTTTCTAAGGTTGGTTTGTTGTTGATTGGAAATATTAAGGATAAGATGTGAAGATCAGAACAATAGAGGTGAAGTGTGAAGAGTTTGGTGAAGAATTGATTACTTGAGGAGATGCCAAGTAGATTAGTGATGGAGATGTTAATGGAGACCAATCAATGAACTAGTAGATGAGCAAATGGGGATCTAAATTTGTAAAGTGATTTATAATTTATAGATCAAACCTACTATTACATTCTAACCATTGTATCAATCAAAATCCTTTAATCATGGTTGACCTAACAGTCATTTTGTAAATCCTTTAATCAAGGTGACATTCTAATGGAATGATCCAAAGTCCTCTAGCAGGGCAATTCCTTACAAGGTGATTAAATCCTTTAATAGGGTCACATTTGACAGTGTGTTGTATAACCTATAACTTGGTTGGCTCTTAACCAAGCTCACTTCAGAAGAGTGAAAATTTGGTAGCATGTTACTTGGTGGTTTTTCCCAAATTGGGTTTTCACATAAAATCTTGTTGTCAAAGTGTTATTTTCATGTGTAGATGTTATTATTATACATACTATATTTTACAATAGTTTATTTACTAGCATTTGACACATATAGGGAACAAAGAGTTAAGAAATTGTATGAAAAGTTAAATTGTTAATGATATATTGTATAGACTGAGTGGGTATTTGAGATTGATTAATTTGTTTTAAGTGAGTAAAATTCAAATTGGTACATCTCAACCTGAGAATAACTAATTCACCCCATAACAATTGGTATAGAGGATTGGTGCTTGTAAGGAAAATTTGAAGGAACTCAAGTTAAATATCAAGATGTACAAGAGAGAGATACCTAAGTTGAACAAGGAGAACTTCCCAAAATGGAAAAGACTGATGATTACACTTATCTGGTATTGGAAATTCTACATCTTACTATTTGGATAATGTATATATTAAGGTGCCTAGACCTATGACAATTGAACAAATAAAAGAGAAGCGAGAGCACAACCAAATGATGATTGAACTTGCAGTAGCCCTAAGTTATGAAAAATTTGATGATGTGAAGGAATGCACTAGTGCTAAGAAAATGTGGAACAAATTGGAAAAAATCCATGGAGGAGACAAAAATGTGTTGAGAGTAAGGAAAAAATCTTGAGAGGAAGTTTGATGACATGAGAATGAAAGAAGGTGAGACTGTTGCACAATATTATTGTCGAATCAAAGAATTATTGAATGTTATTAGAGGAGCTAAAGGACAAATAACTCATGAAACTATGATAAGTAAGGTATTGGGGACTTTACTTCCTATCTATGCAATTAGATTATTTTAAATTCAAGAACTAAGGTGTATGCATGGTAATGATCTGACCTTAGATAGTTTAATTAGTAGACTTAATGCATTTGAATTATCAAATTTTGATAATTATTCCCTTGCTAGTTTTGAATCTACATTTAAAGAATATCTAACCCTTGATGGATCTAAGAAAAAGAAGAAGAGAAAGTATGTAGAAATTGATAGTAGATCTGATGATGACCTTGATGACCTCGAAGTATTGTTGGCTAGAAGACTTCCTAGAGGAAAAGGCAAATACAAAGGTAAACTTTTTATTATCTATTTTACATGTAACAAAGTTCGTCATATTGCTGCTAGATGTCTTTATAGGGATAACAAGGATGAAAGGAAATATTTCAAGTACAAAGGAAGAAGAGATGATAGAGATAACAAAGATAAAAGAGATTACAAGGATAAAAATAAGAAATCTTGCTATATTTTTGAAGAAGATGGTTCTAACAGTAATTATGATGATTGTGATGAAGAAGTTGTTTATGTTGCAATGAAAGATGATTCTGATGAAGATGAGAAATTTGCATTGATCTCACATGTGAGTAAGAATGATAGATGCATAATTGATAGTGGTTTCTCACATCATATGATTGGTGATACAAGTAAGTTTGAGAAGCTAGTTCATTATAATGAAAGTAGCATTAAGTTTGGTAATGATACACCATGTTATGTGAAAGGTAAAGGATTAACTAAAGTGAATGATATGATCAAGTGTGACAATTCATATTGGGTTGATGGTTTGAAATATAACTTTTTGAGTGTGGCATAGTTGATAAGATAAGGCTGCATAATTTATTTCCAAAATAAGAAGGCAAATATCTATGATGTTACTAGTGAACTAGTTGGAAGTGGAGAACAAATAAGAGGCAACTTGTTCTATCTAGATCTATCTAAAGATACTTGTCTATTTGCACAATGTGAAGATGTTTAATTATGGCATAAGAGGCTATGTCATGTGAACTTTGATAATTTGGTAAGCATTAGTAAGCTTAAAAGAGTTAGAGGGTTACCAAGACTAAGAAACTTGATAAAGTGATGTGCCAAAAATGTCAAATAGGTAAAATTGAAAATTATAGTTTCAAGAGCAAGACCTATTTTTTTAATGATATTTTAGAGTTGGTTCATATTGACTTATGTGGTCCTATTAGAGTGCAAAGCTATTACAGTAATAAATATTTCATTTTTTTGGTTGATGACTTTTCTAGAATAATTACTATGATGTTTCTTAAGGAAAAATCTAATGCATTTCAAATGTTTAAGTGGTATTTTGCTAGAGTTGAGAAAGAAACAAGAAAGTGTCTAAAATGTTTGAGATTAGATAGAGGTTGTGAATTTATTTCAAATGAGCTCAACATATTCTGAAATGAAAAAGGAATCAATGGACAAATCAGTGTACTAAGGACTCCACCATAGAATGGTATAGCTGAGAGAAGAAATGGATCAATTATGGATTGTGAACTTTGATGATGGAGAAGGATGTTTCACATAAGTACTAGAGAGAGGTTGTAAGTATTGTAGTCTACACTCTGAACCAAGTGCAAGTGAAGAAAGGAACAAACAAGACACATTTTTAACTCAGGTATGGATATGCACCAAATGTGAATTACTTTAAAGTATTTGGAAGCAAGTATTACATATTAAAAGATGAAAGAATATGTAAACTTGATGCAAAAATTGTTGAAGGTATATTACTAGGTTATTCCCCTAAGAGAAAATCTTATAGGTGTTTGAATTCTAACACTAACAAAATTGTGGAAAGTGTGAATGTTAGAGTTAATGAATTTGCAAAGAAAAATGAAGAAGAATGCAAGAAAGAACCTGAAGACTATGGAAAGTTTTTCTATATCTATGAAGGTGAACCTAACACCTTACTTGAACCAAAAAAGGTGGTTGTCAAGCATCGCCATTCAGGAAATGCAAAGGTTTTGTAAGAGAGTTCTATCAAGCATTAGTAGACTACTAAGCATCAAACTATAGGAGTTGAGTCATAGACAGAGACTACCAAACATTAGACAATGGAATTTGAGTTGTAGCCAAAAAAAATTGAAGAAGTTGAACATTAAGAATCCAATGAACAATAAGAAGAATAAATAAGACATGAACCTGTATTGGGAAAGTATGTGAGAAGACATCATGCACTAGATCAAATTATTGGAGAAAAAGATTCAGGATTCATGACAAGAAGAAGATTGAAGAATGATACATGCTTATTGTGTTAGTTTGAGCCAAAATATGTCAAAGATGCCTTGGAGAATGAAGATTGGACCAAGGCAATGAATGAAGAAGTAGAGAAAATAGAGAGAACAAGACATGGAAATTGGTTCCTAGACCAAAGGATAAGAATGTGATTGGTACTAAGTTGGTTTTCAGAAGCAAGCTAAATGAAAAATGTGAAGTTACAAGGAACAAGGCAATACTAGTGTGTAAGGGATATGCACAAGAGGAAGGAGTTGACTATGGTGAAACTTTCACCCTATTTGTAAGGTTGGAAAGAGTGAGAACTTTGCTTGCATATGTTTCTTACAAAGGATTCAAAGTGTACCAAATGGACATAATATCTATATTTCTAAAAGAAATTCTAGAAGAAGAAGTCTACATTGAACAACCTAAAGAATTCATTGATCTAAACAAAAGGAATATGGTATGTAAGTTAGACAAAGCTTTATATGGTTTGAAGCAAGCTCCTAGGGCATGGTATGAAAGGTTACACAATTATTTGGTGAAACTTGGTTTTGCAGGAACTAATGAAAGTAGCAATCTGTATCTAAAAAGTGAAGCTAAAAATAAGATATTGATAGCTAATATTTTTTTTGATGACATCATATTTGGAGGAAAAGATTCATTAAGAAAGTCATTTGTTGATTAAATGAAAAAGGAATTTGAGATGTCAATGTTTGGAGAGATTAAATTCTTTATTGGATTACAAGTATATCAGATGAATAAAGGTATTTTCATTGCTCAATTCAAGTATATCAAAGAATTTTTGAAGGCTTTTGGAATGGAAGACTCAAAACCAGTTGGAACACTTATGGTGATTGGACATTAAATGTCAAAGAATGATTATTCAACTAAGGTGAATCAAATATTATACATGTCAATGATTGGAAAACTACAATATGTTGTACATAATAGACCTGACATTGCATTAGCTATTGAAATTGTTGCTAGATTCTCTACTAAAGAAAATCATATGATTGTAGTAGAGAGAATACTGAGATACCTAAAAGGAGTAGAAGACTATGGTTTATGGTGCAAGAAAAGTGACAAATTTGAGTTGAAGGTTTATACAGATATTGATTGGGCAGGAAATGTTGATGAACGAAAGAGTACAAAAGGAGGAGCTTTCTTCTTGGGAAGAAGATTAATTTCTTAGACAAGAAAGAAGCAAAATTGTATTTCACAATCTACAATAGAGGTTGAATATGTTGCAGCTACAATGAATTGTTCAAACATTATATGGATCAAGTAAATATTGAAAGGAATGATGGAAGAGATCATTCAACCTATTGTGATATATTGTGATAATACAAGTGCTATAAAAATATAAAGAACCATGTGATGCATACAAAGACTAAGCATATTGAGATCAAGTATCATTACTTGAGAGAGCTCGTAGAAGTCAAATAAGTAAGATTCAAATATGTAAACACAAAAGAGCAGTTAGCTAACCTTTTCACAAATGCACTACCTAAGGATGCTTATGAGCATCTAAGAGGTAAGTTAGGGGTCATTCCCCTACCTAAAGAAAACTAAGTAGAGATGTTGCATTGCATCAAATGTTCAAATTGGAATATCAAAAACATTGGTGTAGGAGGTCACACTTTAGGATTTGCCTAAAGGTTTGAAAAGGAAGACACTAAACTATGAGCAGATGAAGTTTCAAAGAGTTAATGTTGAGATGACATTGTTATATTGATTAGAATAGTGACATGAAGATGTATGAGACTAGTTGATATCTTAGGCATTTTTGTCAAAGAGGGAGAGATTAGCATGATTTAGTTACCATACAACATTGATCAATTAAAGAGGAGAGTAGGATCAGGTTACCATATAAGGATAGATACAAAGAGGGAGATTTATGGCATATACCATTCATATACTGAGTGAGAGAAGTTATGTAGAGACATATGTTGCTACATATCTTGGCATGCGTTGAGGTGTTTCTATAGGGAAAGAGTGTTACTAAACCGATAGACAGAGCATCTTGAGATTATAATGGATGAGAATCAGAATGAAACTAAGAAAGAGAGAACAAAAACATAGAGGGAGCTGACAGTACAATATTGAAGATTTTAGATTGCATGGTAACTAGTGAAGTGTGTGAGGTGTTTCCATCAATGCCAAAGAGGAAGATTTTTGGAAACTACAATTGGAGCAATTGCTATGTTGTCATTGATGTCAAATCTATTGGTATGACAAAGTGTCAAACCTACTAGAGAGAAATTTTACTAATAGTGTAGAGTACCATATCATTTGATTGATGAAGATGATTTGAGAAGAAGATATAGAAAGGTGAGATAGTGTTGTTGAAGTAATGAGAAGTTAAGTATAATGGAAATACAATGGGCACTGGATAAGTTAGTCATTGACAAGATAATATATTTTTCAATCAATACATGAAGTAAAGAAGATAGTTGGATGAAGATTAGAGTTGAAATGAGTCAAAAGGATAAGCTTGACCGAGTATCAGTGTTGGTCGATCAATGAAGGAGTTAGAGTAGAAGATCAAGGAACTCACATAGAAGCTGAACAAAATAGTTCAAGCTAAGTGTTAGTTATTGCCAAGAAAATGTATGAAGTAGTGTCAGTAGTGAACGATCATAGTAATGACTGAGTGAGTGTTAGATTGTGGTGACTAATAAGGAAAGTATTGTACATACTTTCTAAAAATTTTGGGTCATGGCCAACGTTGTGGCTGACATATGCCCGACATGTTGTAACCCTAAAGTGGCTTAAAACTACTTGTATAAAAGGGCTTAGAGTTAGGTATTTTACATTAAGTTGTGATGTAAAATTGGTTCTTGTGGCGGTATTGAGTTGTAAGGGATTACAGATTGTAATCAGGTTATAATCGCTGGATCATAATAATATCAGACTTGCTGTTTGGTTGACATAGCCCAGGGATTGGGTGAACCACGTTAAATCTTGGTGTCTTGTGTTCTTTTCTATGTGATATATTATTTTCTATTATTAGTTATATTTGCATGTACTTGTTATCTATGTCTGTGGTTTAATCCTAACAAGTGGTATTAGAGCGAGGTTGTTTTTTCAGTTATCCTCTGCAAGAAAGTCTCACGGTTGAGTGGGAGTGATGGCAGACGAGGGTAAGCTAAGAGTTGACAAGTTTAATGGGAAAAACTTCCAATTATGGAAGATGCAAATGGAAGACTATCTTTATAGAAGGATTTATGGAAGCTGTTGGAAGGAAAACCCAAGAATCAAGGATCTATGTCAAATGATTAATGGGATCTTTTAGATAGAAAGGCACTTGGAAGCATTTGACTATGGTTGGAGCCATTAGTGGCATTTAATATTACAAAAGCAAAGATGACAGAAGAATTGATGCAAACCCTAATGAAACTATATGAAAAGCCCTCTGCTTCAAACAAGGTATTTCTCATAAAGTGTTTATTTAATATGAAAATGGTAGAAGGTGGATCTGTTGCAAATCATTTAAATGAGTTTAATACTATTACTAGTTAGTTATCTTCTATGGGTATCAATTTTGAAAAAGAAATTAGGGCTCTCTTGATTTTGTGTTCTTTGCCTGAAAGCTAAAATGGCTTGGTAATGGATGTGAGTAATTATGTTCCTGGATCTAGTACCCTAAAATATGATGATGTGATCGGTGTTATTTTGAGTGAGAAACTCATAGGAAATCCTCAAGTGGATCTACAGCAGGAAGTGCTTTGAATGCACAAAGCAAGGGTAGAATGACTGAGAGAGGAATTAATTCTAGAAATTGTGGGAAATCAAGAGGAAAGTCAAAGGGGAGGAGGTCTCAATCAAGAGGATCAAATGACTGTTGGTATTATGGGAAACCAGGTTATAAAAAGAAAGATTACTGGAATCAAAAGAAAAATGAAGGAGATAAACCAAATGGAGACAAGGAGGCAAATGTGGTAAGTAACAAATTTGAAGAGGATGCTTTGCTTATGTCTTTAGAAAGTGTTGATGATTCATGGGTTTTAGATTATGGTGCTTCATTTCATGCTACACCTCATAGAGGTTGTTTCATTGATTATGTCCAAGGAGATTTTGGGCTTGTTTATTTGGGGGATAACAAACCTTGTTAGAATGTTGGAAAGGAAAAAATTAAGATTAAGTTCTAGAATGGGAATCATTGGCTACTACAAGAGGTAAGACATGTTCCAAATCTAAGTAGGAATTTAATTTCAGCAGGGCAACTCGGTGATAACAGTTGTCTAGTTACTTTTAATGATAAAAATTGGAACGTTTCAAAAGGTTCTCTTGTAGTACCAAAAGGTGTGAAAGTAGGCACCTTATATCTTTGTATAGGTCATATTGTTCCTTCTACTTTAATTGTTTCAGAGAAAAATGAATGTTCAGGAACAATTGTTGTAGTTGAGTAGAGAGAACAAATAATTGTTGTAGATTTTGATACAACATTATGGCACAATAGACTTGGGCACATGAGTGAGAAAGGTATGAAAGTACTTTATCCAAAGAAAGTTTTACTAGGTCTAAAATGTGTTAGTATGGATTTCTGTGAAAGTTGTGTATGGAAAACAAAAGAGAGTGAGTTTTGTAAAGACTGGAAAGGAAAACAAAAAGGAGAAATTAGAGCTTGTGCATATCGATGTATGGGGACCAGCTCAGGTCTCTTCCCTTGGATGCTCTCACTATTATGTTACATTTATTGATGATGCAACTAGAAAGGTATGGATTTATTTCCTTAGACAGAAATCTGATGTATTTCAAACTTTTAAGAAATGGAAATGTTTGGTTGAAAATGAGATTGGTAAGAAATTATAATGTCTCAGATCTGATAATGGTGATGAGTATTATAGTCATGAATTTGAAGATTATTGCTCCACTAATGGTAATTGTAGACAGAAAACTTTTCCAAGGACTCCATAGGAAAATGGAGTGGTTGAATGCATGAATATGACTATAATGGAGTGTGTAAGGAGGATGAGGTTGCATGTTGGGTTGCCCTTATACATGTGGACAAAGGCTGTCAATACTACTATATATTTGATTAATAGAGGTCCCTCTACTCCTTTGGGTTGTGGTATTCCAGAGGAAGCATGGACTGGTAAGAAGGTGAGTTATTCTTTTCTCAAGACCTTCGATTGTGAAGCTTTTGCTCATATAGATTTTGAAAATAGAACCAAGCTAGAAGCTAAGTGAAAGAAATGTGTATTTGTTGAATATGGCATTAATGAATTTGGTTATAGGCTTTGGGATTTTGAAAACCATAAAATTGTAAGAAGCAAGAATGTCATATTCAATGAGAAAGTGTTGTACAAAGATCTGTTGCAGCACATGAGAAGATAGAAGATGATTATGTAGTGTTGGATGATACTTCAAAAGCTTATATTCCAACCATTCCTCATGATGTGCAACAACTGCAACAAAAAATACTACACACACCGGTGAATGTTAGACGGTCAACAAGGAAAATTAGACCTCCAGAAAGATTCTCTCCCTCTTTATATTCAATTTTACTTATTGATGATAGTGAACCTAAATGTTATGATGAAGCTGTATAGGTGGATACAAAAATTTTAGTGGGAGTCTGCAATGAAAGAAGAAATAGATTCTTTGCTAAAAAATAAGACTTGGGATTTATGCAAATTACCTGTAGGTAAAAAGGCTTTATAGAATAAGTGGGTTTACATGTTAAAAGAAGAGGATGGAAGTAAGAAAAGATTTAAAACCAGGTTAGTTGTGAAAGGATTTGCACAGCAAAAGGGCATTGATTTTGATGAAATATTTTCTCCCATTGTTAAGATGACTTCTATCTATATTGTTTTAAGTCTTGTGGCTACTAAAGATTTGCATTTAGAGTAGCTTGATGTTAAAAAAACCTTCCTTCATGGTGATTTGGATGAAGAGATATATATGGCTCAACCATAGGGTTTTGAGGTCAAAGGTAAGGAGAAGTTAGTGTGCAAATTGAAGAAAAGTTTATATAGCTTGAAGCAAGCACCTCGACAATGGTATCTAAAATTTGACAATTTTATGCATGAGCATGGATACATTTAGGTGTCATTCAGATCATTGTGTTTATTTTAAGAGGTTGGATGATGACAACTACATTATTTTATGTTTATATGTTGATTATATGCTTGTAGCTGGGTCTAACATGGATCACATTAAGGGGCTAAAATGCTAGTTAGCACATGCATTTGCTATGAAGGATTTGGGGGCAGAAAAATAAATCCTTGGTATGAAGATTTGTAGAGATAGGGAAAATAGAAAATTGACACTACCTCAGGCTAATTATGTTGAGAAGGTGTTGCAACATTTCTCTATGGAGAATGCTAAAGTTGTTAGCACACCTTTACCTGGTCATTTGAAGTTGACTAAGGAGATGTGTCCTAAGACACAAGAAGAGGAGGATAAGATGTCCAAGGTACCCTATGCTTTAGTTGTAGGAAGCTTGATGTATGCTATGGTATTTACTAGGCCAAATATTACACATGCAGTGGGATTTTTTTGGTAGGTATATGAGTCATCTAGGAATTGAGCATTGGAATGCAGTCAAATGGATTCTCAAATATTTGAGATGAACATCCAATAAGTGTTTACACTTTGGGGGCTCTACTATTGATTTACAGGGCTATGTTGACTCAGATTTGGTAGGAGATATTGATACTAGGTAGAGTACTATAGGCTATGTCTTTATTGTTGGTGGGGCAGCCATGAGCTAGGTTTCTAAGTTACAAAAGGTTAATGCTTTATACACTATAGAGGCAGTGTATGTAACTACTACAAAGGCATCCAAGGAGATGATATGGCTTCAATTCTTGGAAGAATTGGGACACCCTTCGAGGGATAATTATTTGTTTACAAATAGTTAAAGTGTCATTCATCTTGCAAAGAATTTAGCTCTACATTCAAAGACCAAACACATACAGTTGCGGTACCATTTAATTCGATCATTTTTGAAGGATGGACAGTTAAAGCTGGAGAAGATACATACAAATGACAATCTAATAGATATATTGACAAAGGTAGTAATGAGGGAGAAGTTGAACTCCTCTTCAGCTTCGTTTGGTCTTCTAGACTAAACATGAATAAAAGAATAGTAGAGTCCAGGGTGGTTTGATCTAGTGGGAGTCTCATGGAGTAGCGGCATAGCCACATGATTAGTCTCCAAGTGGGAGATTCTTGTTTAGTGTGGAGCTTGATCAGTCCACGAGTGGGAGATTGTTAGATTGTGGTGACTAATCAGGAAAGTATTGTACATACTTTCTAAAAAAATTGGGCCATGGTCGACGTTGTGGCCAGCATATCGCTGCCATGTTGTAACCCTAAAGTGGCATAAAGCTACTTGTATAAAAGGGCTTAGGGTTAGGTATTTTTCATTAAGTTGTGATGCAAAATTGGTTCTTGTGGCAGCATTGAGCTATAAGGGATTACGAATTGTAATCAGGTTATAATCATTGGATCATAATAATATCAGACTTGTTGTTTGGTGGACATAGCCCAGGGGTTGGGTGAACCACGTTAAATCTTGGTGTCTTGTGTTCTTTTCTATGTGATCTAATATTTTTTGTTATTAGTTATATTTTCATGTAATTGTTATCTTTGTCTATGGTTTAATCCTAACAATGAGCCTATTGATGCTAAGTGAAATAGTATAGTGTATATCAAGCTACACAATAATGACTAAGCAAAAGAAAATAATGATTGATGAGTGATAACAAAAGTTACAGTTTGAGAAAGAATTGAATTTGAGTGCGATACTATTAGAATTTTAGATTAGTCAAAGCATGTGGAAGATAAGGATTGATGAGAGAGCATATTTAATGCACGAGGAGAGTTTGTTAAGAGATCAAAGGAAAGGATTTAATCATAATTTTCTATAAGAAGGAGAACAAAAAAGATGGAAGGATTCAATGAATTTGACCTAACCCTAAGATCAACGGTGATGTTTAAGAGGCAAAAGATTAAAATTACCTATTTAAGGAGGCATATGAGATGTTTTATAAGGTTGGTTCATTATTGATTGGTGATCTTAAGGAGAAGTTGTGAAGAGCATAACAATAGATGTGAAGTGTGCAGAGTTTGGTGAAGAAGTGATTGCTTGAGGATATGCCAAGCATATTAGTGATGGAGACGTCAATAGAGGCCAATCAATGAACTAGAAGATGAGGAAGTGGAGATCTAAATTTTTAAAATGAGTTGAACTTTATAGATCAACCCTAATATTATATTATAACCATTGTGTTAGTCAAAATCCTTTAATCAAGGTTGACCTAATAGTCATTTTGTAAATCCTTTAATCAAGATGGCATTCTAATAGAATGATCTAAAGTCCTCTAACAAGGCCACTCATAATAAGGTTATTAAATCCTTCATTAGGGTCACATTTGATAGTGTGTTGTATAACCTTTAATAGGGTTGGCTCTTAACTAAGCTCACTTTAGAGGAATGAAAAATTGGTGACATGTTACTTGGTGGTTTTTCCAAAATTGGGCTTCCATGTTAAATCCTAGTGCCAAAATATTATTTTCATGTGTGGATATTATTGCTATGTATTTTATATTTTATAGTAGTTTATTAATTGGCAATCGATGCATATAAGGAATAGAGAGTTAAGAAACTACATGAAAAGTTAAATTGATGGTGATATGTTAAATAGACTGAGTGGGTATCTAAGATTGATTAATTTGTTTGAAGTGGACAAAAGTAGAATTGGTACATATTGACCTAAGGACAACTGATTCAACACCAACCCCCCCCCCGTCTTAGTTATTCTAAATCGTTATAATAGATTTTGCATATTTATCAACCTATAGTCCTTGATCAAATCATCACTTAATTATTTATTTGATTTTACCTATGGTTTGACCTTGTATCATCTTAAAATGGAAGCACTTCCATGTTAAGAGCATTTATCCCTCTTAGTAGGTGATTTGGGGTCATGTCAAGCACCTTAAATGGGTCCTCGGCTTAGATCTAGCTTTTTCCCCTAATTTTGCCCCCTTTTCCACTTTCTTTCTACATTTCTCTAGCATTTTGGACCAAGATCCTAAGATTTTTGACCTCGGGGTCAGGGTCAACTTTTTAGGTTAGGGTCAACCTCGACTCTGACCCAAGGTCCAAATTTCAAGGTTCCATGATTTTCAGATGTTTGGTTTTGAAAAGAATTATTTTCCCACTTCCGAGTTGGTTGTTTTGGTCTCTGAAATGGTAAACTCTTAAATTGTATTTAATTTAGGTCCATCTCTAGGGGTAAGGGCCCAATGGGAATTTATTTCTCATATGTCAACCTCTCTAGGAATTTGTGCCCTAGATCTCTATATAAAGAAGCCTTCCTCTCTCATTTGATTCATCTACTATCCATTATCTCATGATCTATTATCAAGCATTCACTTTCGTGATCGAGCTCTCATGTACAAGCAAGCATTCAAGCCTTCAAGAGTTCAAGCATTCAATTCATCAAGGAGATCCAGTAGTAGCCATTGAAGGATTCAAGCTCTTTGGGGCCCTCTTGTTGAGGATTCATCCCTTTCCATTCAAGCCTCTTCCTAATCCAAGATCCATTCAAGATTGGTGTTGAAGATCTAATGCTATTGATTTGAGACATCCTACATTCTATTCTACATTCATTTGGAGCATCCATACTTGTGGACTGAAGGATTTGAATCTTCCAAAAGGGTTACAACATAAGCAAGGTGAATAGTTCTATTTACTTACTTTATTTATATTACAATTACAATTTCAAGGTTAATTCCAAACTAGGGTTTGACCAAGGTGAACCCCCCATCCAACAAACAAACCCCTTTCTCTTGTAGGTACTGTAGACACCTAAAAATCCTTTAGAAAATAAAGTATTTTTATTTTCTGAAAAAGTCTCTGATGACATCATCATTTATTAATTAATTAATTATTTAATTTATTTATTTATTTTTATGCCATTAAATCTCTTTATCTTAATTAAAAATATTTAATTAAGGAATCCCTCCCAAAAATGTTTAAATCTTATTTAAACATTATTTCCTTATTTATTAATTATTTAATTAATAAATTGACCAAAAATCCCAAAATAAATAATTTATTTATTTTTTGTCCAAAACTTGGCCAATTTCTTTAAGACCACTAACCTCTTCCAAAACCTTCTAATCCTTCTTTAATTTTGATTAAAGGCTAATCCCATCATTTCCTACCCCTAATCCCAACTCAAAATATTTAATTAAGATTAAATATTAATCCTAATGTTTATTAAAAATATTTTAATAAATATCTCCTCAACCCAAACCCTTGAAATAAATAAAACTTTATTTATTTCCTAAAAACTTTATTTATCCTCATCCTAGGAAGTTGTAGACTCTTCTAGAAAGTCTTCATCCTCATCCAAAGCCTAGACTCTTCTAGAAGATGTCAATCTTTATCTTTGACCCTAATCCTAATCCCCCCCCTAACCTTGTCACATTCCCTAAACATGGGTTAAGACTTGCTAACCCAAGCCAAAGTCAACAAATATCTCCTGCTTCACCCGCCCTCATTAAATGCCATCCGCTTGCCCATTTCTAACAAGCCTAATCTAATCTTAACCCAAGCCTAATCCAAGCCTTAATCATTTGCACATTCCTAAGTCAAGCTTAAGACTTTCTTAATCCAACCCAAGTCAAAATATCTCAACTCTCCCACAAATATCCCAACCATAAAATTTTATGAAGCCCACAAAGCCATAAATGACTCTTACAAGCCCATTCATTGCTCTTACAAGCCATTATGAGGGTCTTTATGAGCTTTGAGCCTCCTTTGTTGACCCCTCAACCCCTCTTGCTCTAACCAATGACCCTGTGACATGTGTCAATCCCTGATTGGCTGTAAGGAAGCACAGTCCATGTGCTCTCCTCTCATTCAATCTAAACCTTCCATAAGCTTTCTCCCATCCTTGCATCCTAGCTTGCCTATTTAAGGAATCCTCTCCCAAGCCATTTTAACACAATCACCCATAGTAACAAAGTAATGCCATTTTGATCATGAAGTAAAGCCATAATGCCATTTTTGAGAAGCCATTTTACATCAAATCCATTCACCCAAGCAAAAATCCATCAAGAACACCATTGAAGCCTTTGGAGAATCGAGCATACATCCTATCTAATTAGACAAAGCTACTCAACAAGAGAGCTTCTCATTGAGAGAGCCCATTAATGGCTCATATTCTCAATTGAGAGCTCATCTTAGTCTATCTTGAAGTTACGTTTATTTAGTTTTGTGAATACTTTTTGATTTGATATTTAGTTTTCTTTCCATTACTAATCCTCGTATATAGGTACAGGTATAGGACAGTGAATATCAATGCAGATTTGGATACCTTTTAGGCAAACTTCTAAGATTCACGAATAGAATTTTCGTCGAAGAAGTGTAGGTCAAGTTCAACTTTTTAGGTCAAGGTTGACTTTGTCTACTTAGGTCAAGGTCAACCTGGCTTAGAAAAGAAAAATATTTCTTGGTTTTGTAGATCTTGTAGTTTCGGTTCAGGATTGCAAAAATCAATAATTTTTTAGACTAGTTGACAAGGTTTTCTATTTATTCTTTTTTTAGAGGTAAGTACCTTTTATTTCTTCATTTCAATATGAGTCATCTAGATTTACTTTCCATATCATAATAATTTAAATGTATGTGTAAAATATGGGTTTAGGGTCTCTTTCATGTGCATTATTCTAAAACCCTATTCATTCATATTTTATCCTATACATGACCACCTTATCCTAAGTTTTTATTTAATTAGAAGAAAATGCTTCCTTTTAATTAAATAAATCTCCTTTATCCTATGTGTGCACATAAAATGAATTTTCTAATTTAAAAATAAAGAAAAAGGCTTTTTGTCTACATCTTAAATACACACTTTCCAAGGCAATGGAATCTCTTTTGCCTGTTATTTTCCTCCACACATATTTTGCCTCTTGAGAATCTTGTGCACAAAATTATGTTGGATACAATTGATTAATTTTGCAGTGTCTTTGATGTTACACAATGTCATATCATTATCAGTCAATGTATGTCGAGCTCACTTAGGCAGTGAAGACAGTTTTCTATGGCTACCGAGCATTCCTAAGTTTGCCTAGTTTAGAAGGTAATGTATGTCAAGTTTACTCAAGTGTTAAAGGAAAACCTACAAAAGATGAGTGTTAACCAAGATCACTCAATTAATGAAGGAAAGTTGGATGGAACCAGTGTTAACTAAGCTCACTTAGTTACCAAAGGAACTTTGTGAATATGCAGTTTTGACCAAGCTTCACTTGGTTAACATAGGAAAAATATTTTTGAT
Organism: Cupressus sempervirens; assembly: GCA_028749045.1. NCBI lineage: Eukaryota > Viridiplantae > Streptophyta > Pinopsida > Cupressales > Cupressaceae > Cupressus > Cupressus sempervirens. Next base: position 800,398,641 of record CM053783.1, on the reverse strand, counting down.
GTAGGTGTCTACCAAGTAGGGTCGACTAACAAAGGATTTTCTTATTTTGGCATATTAAGTTTAATTGATTTATCTATTGGTTCTAGTCGACTCAGAAGATGAATATTGGTTATTCTAAGTTGTATTCTAGCTGACTTGATAATATGAATGATATAAGTATAAGGTCAAGATTATCGGCTAGAATGTGTGAGAAAATGGAAGATTTGATGATGCTAAGAAGAAGCGAATTAGAAGGATAAGTAGAATATCCTTGTGGTGTAAAAGAGATATTTTCAATTAGGAAGGATCAAGTAGAAGCTAGAATTGAGATTTGTAATCAGAAATTCAATTGCATTCAAATCAAGTCATGTCATTATTACTCTCTAACCATTGTAGCAGTGATCTAAATCTCTTAACAGAGTTGGCTTACAAGTTATTTGTAAATCCTCTAGCAACATGACAGTTCTGTTGAATTGTCTAAAGACCTCTAACAAGGCCACTCCTAATAGGGTGATTAAATCCTCTAATAAGGTCACACCTAACAGTGTGTTTTGTAACCTTTAACATGGTTGGCTCCTAATAGGGCTCACTTCAAAAGAGTGAAAATAGTAACTAGTTACAATTGGTGGTTTTTCCCAAATTGGGTTTTTGCGTTAAATCTTGGTGTCAAATGTGCTCATGCTATTTTCTTTTATATGTTTTCAACTAAGTTAAAATAATGGCAATCATTGTTAACATCTAAATTTTTCATGTTAAAGTAGTTACTGAGCATATTCAATATTTACCGAGTTACAACATTTTATATATGTTTGTCGAGCATCAACAGTATTCAATTTTTAGAGTTTATTTTGTACTAACATCTAAGGGATCTGGGATTTATTTTTGTAGTAACAGATTCACCCCTCCCCTCTTAGTTACTCCTCTTATATTTTCAACAATTGGTATCAGAGCACTTGATTCTTGTAGAGAAGGTTTCAAGGACCTAAGCTAAAGATCAGGACGTCTTATAGAAGAGATATTCTCAAGCTAAACAGAGATAATTTTGTAGTATGGCAAGGACTTATGAGGTTACATTTGGAAACCATCAATGGTTCAGGTTGTAAGTATCTTGATGTTGAATACAAGACTCCCACTGGAATATTATTAGTTGAAGATATTGTTGAAAAGAAGAATCATGAAATTATGATGATTGATATTGCATCTGCTCTTAGTTATGCTGAATTTGATGAAGTTAAAGATTGAAAAAATGCTCATGAAATGTGGACCAAATTGAAAAACATTTATGGAGGAGATGACAATGTACGAAGAGCTAAATTTGAAAGTCTTAGAGGTCATTTTGATTAGATGAAAATGAGAGAAGATGAAAACATTGTAAAATATGTGAAAAGAATGAAAGCAAGTGCATGCACAATTAAAGCATATGGAGGAGATATTGATGACAAAATAGTTGTAAGAAAGGTACTTAGAACCCTTCTTCCCATTTATACAATTAGAGTGTCTACTATTCAAGAGATGAGATGTTATCCAAATAATAAAATAACCTTGGATGTTGTAGTTCGAAGATTGATAGCTTTTGAGTTAGATAACTATAATAACTATGTTCCTAGTTCCAAAGGTATTGAGTCTACATTTGAAGCTAAACTCTAACTCAAGAAAAAGTGTAAGCTATCAAAGGCCAATCAATCAAGAAGTGAAGAAGAAGAAACAAAAGAAAGCTTAGACAATGATCTTGAAGTTGTTGAAACCCCACTTGCAAGAAAAGTATTCCAAAGGCAGAGGAAAGTACAAAGGTAATTTTCCTCTGATCTATTTTTATTGTGAAGAAGTTGGTCACATTGTTGCAAGGTATCCAAACAAAGAAACAAAGATGAAAAGAAATGAAATAAGCACAAAGGCAAGAAGGATTTAAAGAACTACAAGAACTACAAGGACAAAGCAAAGAAATCTTATTTTATCGCTAAAGATTCTAATAACAGTGAAGATGAAATGGTATATATTACCATAAAAGATGACTCAGATGATGAAGGAGATAAAATGGCACTCATCTATCATGTTAGAAAAAATGATACATGGATTATTGATAGTGGTTGTTCACATCATATGACTGGAGATAAACAAAATTTGAGCACATGGAATATTATGATAGTGGTAGTGTAAGATTTGGAAACAATGAACCTTGCAACATAAAAGGAAAAAGGATGTATTGCTTTGACTAAAGAACTTGTATGTGAAAAAGCTTATTGGGTTGAAGGATTAAAGCATAATCTACTGAGTGTGACATAGTTGAATAACATTGGATTTAAGGTAGAATTCATGGATGGAAAGGCAAATCTACTAGATGGAAAGGGAAATCTGGTTGGATCTCGCAAGCAAACAAAAGGTAATCTATTTTATCTTGATCTGAGTGAAAGTTCATGTTTTATTGCTCAAGTAGAAGAAAGATGGCTATGACACAAAAGATTATGTCATGTAAACTTTGATAATCTGGTTAGGATAAGAAAACATATAAGATTAAGAGGTATTCCTAGTTTGAAGAAACCTGATATGGGTCTATGCAAAAATTGCCAAATTGGTTAAATGGGAAAGACTAGTTTCAAAAGCAAGAACTATCATTTAGAAGAAGTCTTAGAACTTGTGCATACAGACTTATGTGTACCTATTGGAATAGAGAGTTATAGTGGAAAAAAAATTCATCCTTTTTGTTGATGACTATTCTAGAATGATGATTGTAATATATCTAAAAGAAAAATTAGAAGCTTTTTAAAAGTTTAAGTGGTATCTGGCAATAGTAGAAAAGGAAACTAGAGAGAGATTGAAATGTTTGAGATCAGACAGAGGTGGTGAATTCATCTCCAATATATTCAATGATTTATGCATTGAAAGAGGAATTAAAAGACAAGTATCAACCCCTAGTACATCTCAGCAGAATGGTATAGCTGAAAGAAGGAACAAATCCATTATGGATTGCGCAAGAACATTGATGATAGAAAATAACGTTGCAATCAAATACTGGAAGTAAGCTATCAACACTACAGTTCATACCTTGAATAGAGTACAGATGAAGAAGGATTCAAACCAAACACCTTATCAATTATGGTATGACTACTAACCTAATGAAGTTACTTGAAAGTATTTGGTAGCAAATGTTATATCTTAAGAGAATTTAGAAAAGGAAAATTTGATGTCAAAGGTGATGAAGGCATATTTCTAGGATACTCCTATAGAAGTAAAGCATACAAATGTTTGAATTTTTCTACTCATAAAATCATAGAAAGTGCACATGTGAGAATTGATGAGTTTGTAGAAAAGAGTGAAGAAGAAAGTAACAAAGAGCTAGAGGATTATAGAAGATTTGTTTACTATGAACCTGATACCCTGCCAAATCTATCTAAAAGAAAGGAGGCTTCACCTCCCAAGTCCCAAAAATCTCCAATAGTTACCGAGTTGTAGACAGTGCAACCTAAGTCATAGTCTAAAGGACACAAGACGCAATTAGAAGCTATTGAGCTAGTTCAAACTAAGTTTAAAGGACTCGAGTCACAAATAGTGGGACCCAAGCTTGATACTGAATTTCATGATGACAATAATGGAACTCAGTTCAAATCTAAAGAACTTGTATTAGTAAGATATGTCAAAAGGCATCATGCACCTAATCAAATCATTGTAGACAAATCTGATGGAACAATGAGAAGAAAAAAATTGAAAGGTACATGTTTACTTGCTAAATTTGAACTAAGAAATATTAAAGATGCATTGGATAATGAAAGTTGGGTTAAAGCAATGAATGAAGAAATATAACAAATAGAGAAGAACTAAACTTGGACTCTATTCCTAGACCCAAGGATAAAAATGTAATTAGCACAAAGTTGGTGTTTAGAAAAAAGCTAAATAAAGATGGAAAAGTATCTAGAAACAAAGAAAGGTTGGTATGTAAAGGTTATTCTTAAGAAGAAGATATTGATTATAGTGAAACTTTTGCTCCTATTGCAAGATTAGAAAACTTTAGAACACCATTTGCATATGCAACACACAGAGGATTTAAAGTATATCAAATGGATGTTAAATCTACATTCTTGAATGGAATTCTTGACAAGGAAGTCTACATGGAACAAGTAGAAGGTTTTTTAGATCCTAGCAAAAGGGATATGGTCTGCAAGTTGCATAAGGCATTATATGATCTCAAGTAAGCTCCCAAAGCTTGGTATGAAAGACTTCATAATTACTTGATACAGATTGGCTTTCAATGGACAAATGATAACAATAGTCCATATATCAAAGAAGGACTAAGTAAGAGGATTGTGTTAGTAGAAATATTTGTTGATGATACCTTATTCACAAGAAATGATGACTTGTGCAAAGCATTTTTGGAAGAAATGAGTAAAGAATTTGAGATGTCTATGTTTGGTGAGATAAAATTATTTGTTGGACTATAGATTTAGCAGAAAAAAATGGTATATACATTACTCAATCCAAGTACATCAAGGAGATACTAAAGAAATTTAGAATAGAAGATTCAAGACCGGTTGGAACCCTTATGTCTATTGGACATAAGCTTTCCAAATATGATGATTCCAAAGAGGTAGATCTAACCACATATAGATCAATGATTGAAAAATTGTAGTATGTAGTGCATACAAGGCCTGATATTGCATTAGCAGTTGGTATGGTGGCAAGATTCTCATCAAATCCTAGAGAAAATCAAATGATGGCAATCAAGAGAATCGTGAGATATCTAAAATGTACTTAAGACTATGGATTATGGTACAAACTTGGAGGCAATTTGGACTTGAAGGTATTCATTGATGTTGATTGGGCAGAAGTCTTGATGATAGAAAAAACTAGTGGTGGAGCATTTTTTCTTGGTAAAGGACTAGCATCTTGGATGAGCAAGAAACAAAATTGTATCTCTCAGTCCACAGTAGAGGCAAAATATGTGGCAATGATAATTAAATATTCTAACATTGTTTGGTTCAAACAACTATTGGAAGAAATAAAGATAAAGATCAAAGATCCAGTAGTCATATATTGTGATAACACCAGTGCAATCAATATATCAAAGAATCTAGTGATGCATACCAAAACAAAGCACATTGCTATAAAATATCACTTCTTAAGAGAATTAATGCAAGACAAGGAAGTTAGTTTGGAATATGTAAATACAAAAGAACAAATTATAGACATAGTCACCAAGCCATTACCTAAGGATGCATTTCTATATCTAAGAGGCAAGCTAGGGGTCATTCCCCTATCTAAAGCTCACTAAATGAAGTTTAGTGATGCATCAACTAGAGCAAGTTGAAGATCAATCAGTTGGTGCAAAATTGACAAGGGCATATTGCAAATGAATCAGTACTTAAGGTACATTTATATTAATAAAGTTATTGTCTTTGGAATGTGTTGTCAAAGAGGGAGACGTTTACTATCATATCTCATAGAAATTTTAATTATAATGAAGGGAAAGTTTGCTAAAAGAGGGAGAAGTTTTCTATCAAAAGAAGTTGTTGTAGATAGAAGTTTTCTGACAGAGGAAGAAACTAAAGGCAGAAAGAGTTCACACTAATAGAGGAAGTTCTCATGAATTTGAATCAAAATGAAACTAAGGATATGTTCCTTAATTTATTCTTGTTCCAAAAAATTCATTGTGCTATGACATGTTGTGTTTCCATCAATGCCAAAGAGGGAGATTGTTGGATATAATTGATTGATTGTGTATTGTCTTTGATGTTACACAAATGTCATATCATTATTAGTTAGTGTATGTTGATCTCACTCAGGCAATGAAGATAGTTTTTTGTGGCTACCGAGTGTTCTTGAGTTTTCCTTGTTTAGAAGGCAGTGTATGCTAGTTCACTCGGGTGTCAAAGGAAAACCTGTAGAAGATGAGTGTTAATCAAGATCACTCTATTAATGAAGGAAATTTGGATGGAACCAGTGTTAACCAAGCTCACTCGATTACCAAAGGAACTTTGTGAATATGCAGTGTTGACTGAGCTTCACTTGGTTAACACAGGAAAATCATTTCTGATGTTAGTATCTACCAAGCAGGGTCAGCTAACGAAGGATTTTCTTGTTTTGGCATATTAAGTTTAATTGATTTATCTATTGGTTCTAGCCAACTGAGAAGATGAATATTGGTTATTCTAAGTTGTATTCTAGTCGACTTGACAATATGAATGATATAAGTATAAGGTCAAGATTGTGGGTTAGAATGTGTGAGAAAATGGAAGATTTGATGATGCTAAGAAGAAATGAATCAGAAGGATAAGTAAAATATCCTTGTGGTGTAGAAGAGATATATTTGATTAGGAAGGATCAAGTAGAAGCCAAAATTGAGATATGTAATCAGCAATTCAGTTGCATTCAAATGAAGTCATGTCATTATTACTCTCTAACCACTGTAGCAGTGATATAAATCTCTTAACAAAGTTGGCTTAATAGCTATTTGTAAATCCTCTAGCAAGGTGGCAATTCTGTTGAATTGTCTAAAGACCTCTAACAAGGGCACTCCTAATAGGGTGGTTAAATATTTTAACAATGTCACACCTAATAGTGTGTTTTATAACCTTTAACAAGGTTGGCTATTAATAGGGCTCACTTCAGAAGAGTGAAAATAGCAACTAGTTGCAATTGGTGTTTTTTCCCAAATCGAGTTTCCACATTAAATCTTGGTGTTAAATGTGTTGATGTTATTTTCTTTTATATGTTTGCAAATAAGCTAAAATAATGGTAATCACTATTAACATCTAAAGTTTTCATGTTAAAGTAGTTACCAAGCATATTCAATATTTACCGAGTTACAACATTTTATATATGTTTGTTGAGCATCAACAGTATTAAGTTTTCAAAGTTTATTTTGTACTGACATCTGAGGGATCTAGGATTTATTTTTGTAGTAACTAATTCACCCCTCCCCTCTTAGTTACTCCTCTTATATTTCCAATAAATTAAACATGAGTATTATTCTCCACCGTAGATTTTTCCTCTTAATCTCTTACCATCCTTTGCTTTTTAAAAAGAGGCTCTCTCTCATGATCTTATGTTCATGCTAGTGTTATGGTGCCACTTGTCTACTTGCACTCTTAAGAACTTGAGCACTCACTTGCACTTTATTTACTTGCATACTAGTCTACTTTATTTCATCTCATATTAGTATTTCTTTTATTTCGATTAGCTTAGATCACATAGCTTAATTAGGAGGTATTTTAATCTTTCTCTTAGCTTTCTTTCTTTATATTTCATTTCATTTTAGCTTAGCATGCACTTCTCATTCTGCATTTGCATACTTCCTTGATTCTTTGATTGTTTCTCTTATCTTCAAATCTTCCATTCTATGGTGCACCTTGAAAGGGTCTCTTTCTTGAGGTTGACTTGAGAGCCACCATTCATACTTTATGCACTTATTTTTCCTTTCACATCATAAATAGGAAGCTATAAGTCATTTTCCAAGTCTCCTAATCAATGAGTTTCTTTGGATGTAATGGTTTATAGAAGTGTGTCAAATTTTTGGCATAGAAGCACTACCTCTTTGGTAGCAATTTTCTTTTATACACACACATATACATACATAGATATGTACATACATGCATGCATGCAAGCATTCATACATAAACATTTTTAGGAAATAAAATGTATTCAAATAAATGATGACAAAAAATTAAATGAATTGAAATCTATTTTAATTAACTACAACAACATGGAAATTTGATAAATAATAAATATTTTGAGGAAATGGAATGCATTGGAACAAATGACAACATAACAAATCAATGCATTAATGGGGAAAGAAAACCCATCATTTTATTGTGAACCTTTCTACATAGGGATAATAATTTTACAAAAATCTGAAAATCATCAATAACATTTTTTAGTAATAAACATTTTAAGGAAATATAATGGATTCAAATAAATGATGGCAAAAAACTGAAAATGCATGAACAAGGAAGGAAATTTCATCATTTTATGGTAACCCTTTATGCATACGGATTATCAATTTAAAGAAATATGAAAACCCTCAATGACATTTGCAAAATGATGTATATTTTGAGGCAATAAAATATATTCAAATAAATGATGGTAGAAATAATCAAAATGCATGAATAGAGAATAAAATTCCATCATTTTAATGCAATTGTTTATGGATAATCAATTTAGAGAAATATGAAAATTTTCAATGACATTTGCAAAATAATAATTTTTTTGAGGTAATGGAATGCATTCAAATAAATGATGACATAAAATACCCAAATGCATGAACAGGGAAGGAAAATCTATCATTTTATTGTAACCCTTAATGCATACAAATAATCAATTTAGAGAAATAAAAAAATTTAATGACATTTGCAAAATAATAAAAAAATTGAGGTAATGTAATGCATCCAAATAAATGATGGCCAAAACAATAAAAATAATTGAATGACCAAGGAAGAAAAATCCATCATTTTATTGTATTCCTTTATGCATACAAGTAATCAATTTAGAGAAATCTAGAGAACCCTAAATAATATTTGTAAAATAATAAACATTTTGAGGAAATAAATTGTATTAGAATAAATGATGGCAAAAAAACCAAAATACCTTAATAGGGAAGAAAAATATGTCATTTTATTGTAATCATTTTGAAGTGTTGGAGTACATAAAAAAGAACAAATGGCAAAAAATATCAGAATGTATAAATGGGGAAGGATAATTCATCACTTTATTTTAAATCTTTATGCATACAGGTAATCAATTTAGAGAAATCTAAAAACCGTCAAGGACATTTGCAAAATAATAAACATTTTTAGGAAATTCAATGGATTGGAATAAATGATGATAGGAAAAACCAAAATACATGAATGAGGAAGGAAAATTCATAATTTTACTATAACTCTTTATGTAGATGGATAATCAGTTTAGAGAAATACATTTGCAAAAATAATAAACATTTTGAGGGAACAAAAATAATTTGAATAAATGATGGCATAAAATACCAAAGTGCATGAATGGCGATGGACAATTCATCATTTTATTCTAACCCTTTATGTGTATGGATAACCATTTTAGAGAAAATTGAAACTCTCAAAAACATTTGGAAAATAATAAAAATTGAAGTATCTAGAATACATTTACAAAATCATTATTTACCTCTTTCACTGTACATACAATGAAGGAAGAATGTTTGATGAGCACAACATTACCTAGAGGTTGTAGAGAAGAGTAAGAACGATTAATGAGCTAAGATGGAGAGTCGAGTTGCAAATCGAAATAGTAGGAGAAGAGTTATGTGAGATAAATGGGAAGTAAGGCTATAAAAATATTGTTTTTAGGGCTCCCAAATTAACCAGCATCCCCCTGCAATGACTACTTATATGGCACATAGGTAACCTGAATGGGGTTGGTGACATATTTTATTTGTTTACTATGTTATCTATACACACATAACAACTTCTACAGAGTGTATCATTATTGGTGACAAGTTGAAACCTTAGTTTAAGTAGTTTATTTTTTTGTTGATATTGGAGGGTATCCTCTTGACCCAAGCCAGGTGGGTTCCCTTTACAGGGTGAGCTTGGGGTGAGAGTAGTCCTTTCAGTCACACTGCAATCCGTACTGCCCCAAGCAGGTGTGACAATATAGATTTAAGTAGTTAAGTTGTATACAAGAAAAACAAACAAAGAAAAAAAATTTGACATCATTTGGTACCTCAATTATATACATGAAATTAGTTATAGTCACTAGTGAATATCTTCCCCTACTTATAATGATTCATCTAATGGTTGCAAGCTTGCCCTTGAAAGAGTCCAACTCACAACAACAGTCACCCACAAGATAACCTTCCATTTATTAGTTCCTACTTTAGATAGATAAGAATACTTATGCATTCATACATATTCCTTTTTTCTATTATTTTAACCAATTATAGCATTAAATTTTAAAATTTGACTAAAAAGTTTATAGTTGAGATTTTTTTTGTAGATATTGTTCAAAATGTTGATCTTATTCATATACATTTCTAGTGGCTTTGGATGGGAACATTCATTTCTAAAAAGGCTCATTTGAAATTTCTTTAATCTAAAAAAAATTAATTTTGGCAAACATGGGATAATTGCACAATTGACATTTGAAATAACAACAAATCTGCCAATACAATGTACCCACTATTAGGGTTAATTTGGGACAAGTAGTATCCTTCAAAATAAATGTAATAATTTAAAGAATAATAAATCTAACTATATTATTCTACCCTCTATCCTAACCCCAACCTTAAAGACATCTCCACATTGAGATCAATAGCCCTTCAATTCTAGTACCATCCTCAGTTACTTCTTCATCTTCTATGGAGTGCTCCCTCTAAGGTCCTTCCTAGGAGAGATATCCTCTATCCAGGGCCCTTATCACATATGCATATGTTACCTTCAATGAAATATTTTGGCCTTAAAGAACCATATTAAGATCACTCTCTTCCCTAAAAGGGGAATCTCTTGATCTTAAACCATTAACCACATTTAGATCACTCTCTTCCCTCGAAAGAGACTCTCTTAAGCTTGAACCTTTAACCATTAAACCATGTATTATTTCCATTTAGAATTTCACATTTACATACACACTTATACATATGAACATGTATACATTATCCATAAAGGTAATTTCTAAAAATAAATAAATTCATAATTCTAACTAAAATTCATAAATTCATGACATACATTTCTTACCTTCCTTATGCTTGGTCCACATAGCTCTTGTGTACATAAGGGGGCTTATTTTTATTCCTTTCGTGTCATTCTTTTTGTATGGTATCATGTATTTTCTTCTTTTCTTATTATGTATCTATTGACTAGTCATTTTGCACGATGCCAACGACAAAAATAATTAAGATAATCAAGATAATCAAGATAATCTCTCTTGAAAAGATAATTAAGATAATCAACTCCAAGGTTCCAAATGGTTGTTTTTTAAACCCCTAGGTATCTCAATGGAAGATAGATGTGAATGTTCACAAGGAAGCCTTTGTTGATATCTTTTGAAAATTGTGCACAATTCAAATGTAACTGTAAACTAATATTTTTTGTATTTTATTTTATTTTATTTTATTTTATGATGAATACAAATTCCAACAATGCAACTATATGAATTCCTATTCTAACCATGTTTTAAAAGCAAATAACTGAGATAGGGTAATAAGAGATTAAGCCAAATTCCTAAAGGACATAAGTCAAACCAACAACGCTTATGCGAATTAAATCTTCAAAAGGATTAGTAGGAAACAATTGAAAGTAGAAGCAACACATCCTTGAATCCACTAGTGCAAGCATCGAAGGAAACTAATTAATACCAAAAGATGTTTCATGATTCATCAAATTGTGTAGCCATGGAGACTGCATGCATACGAGATAAATCATCATGCAAAACATAAGGGTGATGCTTTCTCCAATTTGTCACAACAGAGGAATTTGTTGGCAAAATACAAACACCTAAACTAAAAGATTACACAATCATTCAAACATAACAAAACCATTTTCTCTATCACAATTCATGAACGAAAGCTCATAAAGTAAATGCACATTCTAACAAGACAAGCTACACGCAGAATGAGAGCACCAATATCATACATTATTGCATCAAAATATCAACCTTGAATCCTTATTACAATGATGTATTCTAATAAACACCATCATTTCATGCATTTTTGGATATAATTGTTTTTCCTTGCAAAATGAATGCTAAAATCAATAATTTTATGAAAACTATGTGCAAGCAAACTCCCAATTAGGTGCTAAGTAGGCCTGCACACTTTATTTTATTCATTAATTGGTGCATGGACCTTCACATGTCTTAAAAACTAAGTAAGAAGAAGATGATAGAAGAGAAGACTAGGAGTATCTGGAACTTCTACAAATGCAAACTCAACCTCTTTTGGGCATCACTACTAGTTAAATTCTTACCAAAACACATTTTTGGTACATGAAAATTAATCAAAACTTAAATTGGTAGTTAACTTTTGGCGCCACCATAAGTCTCCTAAAATCCTCACATATGCGCACTTGCAAAGTTATGCACCTACAAACCCTTGTGTCAACAATGGATGTCTCCATCAAAATCTCAAAGTGTTGATCTGTGCACTTGTGCATCTTAAAACATGACCAAACCAAAACTGGAAAGATTTTTCTATCTCTACAAAAATTTAATTTACAGCATCTTGGTTTTGTTGGCTTTTACTCAAAACAATATTTGGATCAGCTTCCTTGAATTTCTTTATAAATGTGTCCACTCCTTGAGGTTCAGAGGGACTAAGAACTTAATATTGGCTCCTCACTTCTCTATGAAAATCCCTCACCTCTTGCCTTATTGCTACAAAATTGTCCAATTTTGAGTCTAGCTCCTTAAGCACCTCTTTAGTCTTGAAGATTCTTCTGACATCATCTTATGAGGATACTACTTCAAAGGAGGCTTTGAATTGTTGGACTACTTCCTCTGTGGTGCTCATCTATTCTCTAGAGTCATCGTTGAAAATATCTAGGCTTGCCATGTTATAATAATTGTCTACCTCTAAGATCTAATCCCAAACTCTGGCTTGCATCTCCTGGATGTCTTCGTACAAAGCTAGCATGACTTTGTTCCCAGCTTTTATTCTCTCCACATAATCACCGACCATGTCCAACCCCTCTCCTAAATATATGGCTAGTAGCATCTAATATTTCTGACCCTTTATGGTCTTAAGTGCCTCCAAAGCATTTTTCCAAGAAGACACTTCATATATAAGCCCAAAATCTTGGTTTACTACCTTTCCCAGGTTGTTTACATTTTTCTATGTATTATGCAAAATGTACAAATTTTCCTCTATGATCTCCACCCCTCTATCCTCAAAACTATGACACCATCTTTTGCATGCATCCAAAAATGAATCACTAAGTCCCAGGGCTAGATCTCATTTCTTGAGGGTAGCCACTAATGCTACTTTAGGATTCTTAGGGTCAATGGGACCCATTATTTCTCTAACAAAACCCTTCATAACTTTGTTCTACTTCCTTGCATTTTTATTTCCTCCTCGTCAGTGTCTAACTACTTAGGCACTTTCTTTATGCCCAAGTTGTCAAGGCTTTGGTCATGTCATTTGTTAGCTTTCCCAAAATGACTTCTTGCACCTCAAAGTCTTGTGTAGTGATAGTCTTTGGATTAGCATGTGGAGGAGGAATGGCAATATGGACCACCATGTCCTCTTGTCTATTCATTTGCACATAGGTCATCTGATGGGGATCCTTTTGTGGTAGATGACACCCTGTGTAAGTATTTTCATTCCTTTTATCTCTATCTATACATATTTCTTTTGATAGGCCTCCATTGCTTTAGAAAGTCATATTGTTTCCATGCCCACTGAAGAGATATCTTGACCTAGTGATGTAAAGGTCATCATTGTCAGGCCCCTTCCCATGCCTGAGCTATTAGTTCCCACTTCTATGGTTGTTAGCTTTGTGCTAGGAGTGGAGGTACCCATCATTATCGTTAGGGGTGAAGAGGAGGCCTGGGTAGGCCTGGAGGTTGGCACTTCATCCTATCTCTGTTCCTGTTCTTGTTCTCTAGCTTGAACTAAATGTTCCTCTCCTTACTCTGGAGTTGGGTTCTCTTCTTTTGTAGGAGGAGGAATAGGTATTTATTGTTCTTCTATTGAGGGAGGAGGAGGTATGTGATGCAAGGAGAGGTTTGAATAGCTAGGGCCAGAGGCATGCCCAACTATCCGATCACCTTGTTGGGTAAACACAATTAAAGCAAACACACAGAGAACAACTCCAAGGAGAGAAGGAATAGTAAACACTTTATTGATTCATCCAATTATTAGCATGCATGCCCAGCTATAAGGCCTTCTAGGTTATGACCAAATACAAAATATAACTTCAAAATCCATGATCCGTCTCTAAACTCGCTCCTCCAAGAACATCTACTCTGAACTCTCTAAGTCCTACCTAACCTAAACTTAAACACTATTATTTATACTTTCCAAAATAGCTTACAAAAGATTCTAGATGATTACATAATAGAAAGGCTGACCTTAAAACAATTTGCACACATCCCAAGACAAGATCCTAACATTAAATTTATGATCCAAATTAATAACATAAGTTGGCTCAAAATAAGATCCAATCATAGACAAACTCAGTCAAAGAAGGAACCAAGTGCCAACAAAGATTAGGTTCACTTGGTACATGAAGGAAAACTTGACCAACATTGGACAACTCGGCCAACAATGAATAACTCAGACAATATTGGACAACTTGGTAACAACTGGAACTCAGTAGTAACTGACACTCGACAATAACTAGTACTCGGTAGTAACTAGAAGAATAAACAAAATTAGTAGGATTATAAGGCAACCTAGGATGCTCTTGCATCAGATGACCAGGGTTGAGAGAAATGATTCTCATAAATCATTGAGATGTCATAACCTAAACTGATTCCAACTCAGATTGAGAAATCCATGTAGCATCTTCAATCGGCATGCTCTTCCACTTCACCAAATATTCATTGTAATCTCTTCCTCTTATGCCTTTACCAACTCTTCAATCCAATATCTATTCAACCTCTTCAATTTGCTTCTTAGGATAATCATCTAGTACAACTACTTCATCATATCACTCATGATATTCAGGAAAATTAGCAACATTGAATAAAGGGGATATATCCATGTCATTAGGTAACTCACATTCATAAGCATTACCACTATCAAACTTCCCCATTTTTAGCTCACTGTATGTTCCAACAAGAAATCTACCTCTCTTCAAATGATTCATCACCAACTTCAAAAACATGATGTCTCCTAGACTTATCAACATTCTCCTTATACTTCTAATTACTTTGTTCCAACTTCAACTTCACTTGCTCATGTAAAGACTTCATAAAACTAGCAAATTCTTCCCCTTCAATACTTCTCTTTTCTTCACCAACAACATCCCTTAAGATAGTCCTCTAGGTTGTATTCTAGTAATAATCTTAAAAGGTGTTTTCCCTATACTCCTATTCATAGAATTATTATATACAAACTCAGCTTATGCCAATACCATATCCCAATTACTCAACTTATCTCCAACTAAACATCTCAATGAATTACCCAAGCTTCTATCCACGACCTCTGTATTTCCATTAGTCTATGGATGGAATGGAGAACTAAACTTCAACTCAGTATCCATATTCTTCCACAAATTCTTCCAAAAGTAACCAAAAACTTACTGTATCTATCCGAAATAATACTTATTGGTAATCCATACAATCTAACTATCTCTTTGAAGAAAATATCAACAACATGCCCAACATCTAATGTCTTCTTACATGGTGTAAAATGTGCCATTTTAGAAAATCTATCCATAACAACAAATATAGAATCATACTCTCTTGTTGTCATAGGTAATCCAATAATAAAATCCATACTGATGTCACTCCAAGGTTTCTCAAGAACATAAATAGGTGTATACAATCCAATATTATGACTTACTCCTTTTGTAACTTGACAAAATCCACAACTCCTTACAAATTTTTGAACATCCTTATACATATGTGGCCAAAAATAGTTATCCTTAAGCAAACTCAATGTCTTATCAATGCCAAAATTTCTAGCCAGTCCACCACAATGCTTTTCTTTAATCAAATTAACTCTCATAGAAATTCTTGGTATACACAGCATAATTCCTTTGAAAAACATACCTTCTTGAATGAAAGACTCATCATACTTACTCAATTGACCTTATAAATTTGGTGCTCTACACTCTCTCCACACCTCATAAAAATTAGGGTCAGTTCCATACAACTCCATTGCATCAAAACCAAGAACTTCAACCTTCATCTCAATCAATAAAGAATGTATTCTATTCAATATATCAGTAACTCGATTAGTAACTCCACTTTTATGCTTGACCACAAATGTAAAATTCTCTAAGTACTCAATCCACTTCATGTGTCTCTAATTCAACTTATGTTGACTTCCCAAATACTATAAAGTTTTATGATCAGTATACAACACAAACTCCTTAGGAATCAAATAATGTCTCCACTTCTTCAAGGCTTGAACAATAGCATAAAACTCTTGATCATACACCTAATACTTCCTTTTAGCATCATTCAATTTCTCACTAAAGAAAGCAACAATTTTACCTTCTTTACTCAACACAATTCCTATTGCATTGTCACTTGCATCACATTCAATTTGAAACCCCTTATTGAAATTGGGCAAAGCCAATATAAGTAACTCAACAACCTTTTGTTTCAAAGTCTCAAAACTCTTATTAGCCCCATGTTTCCACTTAAAATCTTTTTTATCTCCTCTCATAATCTTAGTCATAGCATTACAAATATAACTGAAATTATTTATAAAATTTCTATAGAAACTCGCCAAACCATGAAATGGTCTTACCTCCCACACATTCTTAGCTATAGGTCATTCCAAAATTTCTTTAACCTTCTCAGGATACATTCTCAAACCATCGGCTGAAATCACAAATTCCAAATACACAATTTCCTCTTGCATAAAGGAACACTTTTTCAAATAAATCAGCAGCCTTTCCTCTTTTAATTTATGCAATACTTGTCTAACATGCTCAAGATGTTCTTCCTTAGTCTTACTAACTATCATAATATCATCCAAGTAAATGATCACAAACTTACCTAAGGATCTCTTGAGAACTGCATTCATCAACCTCATGAATGTACTAGGTGCATTTGTCAAACCAAACGGCATAACCAACCATTCATACAAACCATCTTTTGTCTTGAAAGCAATCTTTGATTCATCACCATCTCTTATTCTGATATGATGATAAGGACTCTTAAAATCAATCTTGGTAAAATACTTTACTCCACTCAAGCTATCCATTATGTCATCCATCCTCGGTATAGGAAACCTATATTTCACTGTGATCTTGTTAATAGCTCTGGAGTTAGTACACATTCTCCATTCTCCATTCTTTTTAGGTGTTAATATAGAAGGTATAACACACAGACTTAAACTTTCTCTAATCAAACCTTTCTACAAAATTTCTTGCACCTATCTATTTAGTTCTTCATTCTCTATAGGTGTTAATCTATATGGTGCTTGATTTGGCAAACTAGCTCCAAGAATCATATCCATACAATGACTTATAATTCTTACTAGCAGTAAACCATTAGGCACATCCTCTAAAACAATATCTTTGTACTCATTCAGTAAACTTTCAAATTCTCTTAGTAATTGACATCTACAATCTTATGTTACTCGATCTCTATCTATTGTTCAACTATTACTATACAATGTTACTTGGCCATTACTATCACAACAAGGTCCTCTTGGAATCATAGTGAAATAAACTTGGTTATTTTTTATTTCCTTCTCAAATTGTTTTCCACTAACCATGCAAAGTCTTATAGTAGTACAATTGATCTCATCAGGAGACTCAATCAAAGACATTAATGTATCCATAATTCCATTTGTCCAAATGGTATATTGATTCAATCTTCCATCATATACAACATGTATATCATATTGACAAGGTCTACCCAACATAATATGACAACAATCCATGCATAATATCACATAGGATGTTGTCAGAGTAATATCCAATCTTTAATTTCACAACACATTATTCACTTACCAATATCTTATGCTCATCCCTAATCCATGAAACATTATAGGGTTTAGGATGCTTCAGCCTCTGCAACTACAACTTTGTAACCAACTCCTTTGATGCCAAATTTGTTGAACTTCCACTGTCAATGATCACTTTGCAACATTTTCCATCTATCTTACATTT
Source organism: Cupressus sempervirens (assembly GCA_028749045.1). Taxonomy (NCBI): domain Eukaryota; kingdom Viridiplantae; phylum Streptophyta; class Pinopsida; order Cupressales; family Cupressaceae; genus Cupressus; species Cupressus sempervirens. The sequence continues at coordinate 800,380,915 of CM053783.1, read as the reverse complement.
GGTCTTGAAAAGACTTCTCCTATGAATAGGTTCTTTATCCTCAATTTTCTCATTGCACAGAGTTCTTCCCACCATCAAATTTTCTCGAATCTTTTGATCACTTTGAGGATGAACAGATTTTCTTTGTATTACAACAATCCTGCCACCATTTTTATTTTCATCAAAGTATCTACATTTAAAGGATCTATGCCCTTCTTTGCCACATCTGAAATAATTGCCGAAAGCCTCCTCTAGAATAAGAATTACCTCTTCCTCAATAAGAACTAGTACCTCCTTAGTAAGAATTACCACCTTTCCATTTGATCTTGCCTTTATCATCACTTTTCCACTCAAATTTTCCCTTACCTTGCACAGAATTGTTAGATCTATCACTTTCTCAATAAGATCTACCTCTACCTCTCTGGAATCTACCACCTCTACCTCTTTATCTTTATTCATACATATTTGTCAAGATCTTCTCAACTTTCAAGGCATATTGATATGCTTCTTCCACACTTTACAATTTCACAAAACTTATCTCATCTTGAATTATAGATCTCAATCCATTTAGATACCTTAAAACTTTCTCAATGTCATCATCCACATGTCTAGATCTAATGTCCAAACTATAGAATTTCTCAGTATAATCTTTCATAGTCACATCCTTTTGTCTCAAATTTTGTATCTTTCTTAGCAAGCTAATTTGGTAATCAATAGGAAGGAACTTCTTCTTCACCTTGTTTACCATTTTCAGCCAGGTCCTTATCTTCTCCTTTCCTCTTCTCTATCTATCAATTTGTAAATGCTACCACCACAGTGAGGCATGACCTTTAAATCTATAATCAAGAGTGTCTTCAAATTCAAAGAACTTCTCCATATCAAAGATCCAATCCAACATAACATTGGTGTCCAATTTTCCATCATAATGAACAACTTCTACAATAGGCTTTGAATGTTCTCTAGACAACACTCTCAACAATCTTTCCTCATCCTGATCTTCCTCGGGTTTTGAATTAGGGTTTGGTGTCATTGCTTCATCATCACTCACATCATCAAGATGTGCTTCTCTTCTCTGGGCTATCTCCACAACATCTAATCTAGCTTTTTTTTGTCTCAACATGTTCATAATAGTAGTGTCATCATTTCCTCTACCTCAAATCATCTATACAAATAGGTTATTGCAAGATCGAACCCTCTACAAGTTATAAGTCAAATTTTTAGATCTACCACCCTACAACCAAATGCTTCATCATTTCTTCATCATCACTCACATCATCAAGATGTGCTTCTCTTCTCTGGGCTATCTCCATAGCATATAATCTAGCTTTTTTTTTGTCTCAACATGTTCATAATAGTAGTGTCAATTTTTGGTGTCATTGCTTCATCATCACTCACATCATCAAGATGTGCTTCTCTTCTCTGGGCTATCTCCACAGCATCTAATCTAGCTTTTTTTTGTCTCAACATGTTCATAATAGTAGTGTCATCATTTCCTCTACCTCAAATCATCTATATAAATAGGTTATTGCAAGATCGTAACCCTCTACAAGTTATAAGTCAAATTTTTAGATCTACCACCATACAACCAAATGCAACTTAGGGTTCTACATGATCCAATATATACAAGGAAGAACCTCAAGCTTTGATACCACCTAACATAAGGAGAGGTTCAAATAGCTAGGGCTAGAGGCACACCTAACTATCCAATCACCTTGTTGGGTAAACACAATGGAAGAAAACACACATAGAAAAAAACCAAGGAGAGAAGGAACAATAAACACTTCATCCAATTATCAACATACATGCCCAACTGTAAGGCCTTTTGGGTTATGGCCAAATACAAAATATAACTTCAAAATTCATAGTCCAACTAAACTTGCTCCTCCAGGAACATTTTCTTTGAACTCTCTAAGTCCCACCTAACCTAAACCTAAACACCCCTATTTATACTTGCCAAAATGGCCTATAGAAGATTATATATCATTACATAATAGAAAGGTTGACCTTAAAATGGCCTATACACATCCCAAGACAAGATCCTAACATTAAATTCATGATTCAAATAATTACATAAGTTGGTTCAAACTAAGAACCAATCACAAACAAACTTGATCAAAGAAGGAACCAAACATCACCAAATATCAAGTTTACTCGGCACATGAAGGAACACTCGGCCAACATTGGACAACTCAACCAACATTGGGTAGCTCAAACAATACTAAACAACTTGACAACAACTAAAACTTGACAGTAACCGACAGTCGATAGTAACTGGCAAAATGAACAAAATTTGCAAGATTACAAGGCAAACTAGGATGCTCCTGCATCAGTATGCCGAAAGGTCCTTCTAACAAAGGAATGATATCCTAATCTTCATTTTCCTCTAGCTTGGCATGAGGAGCATCTCAAATGTATCCTTCCTTGAGCTCTGTCCCAACAAACATCCAATCAAAATCAAAAGGTAAAAAATGTCTAAGCCACTCCCTATAGTAGACTTAGTCCATCCCCCAAGATTTGTAATATCTTCTATCTAGATAGATTGGTCTTGGGTTGAAGGGGGTGTTAGGGTTTGACTCCTTCTTTCCTCCTCCACTTCTTGAGATGCTTTGGTTCTCTTCTTCAAAGGAACATGTTCTTCTTCATCCTCTACCCCTCATGGTATGGTTTCGAGGATCAAGGAGACCACTACCTTTTTCTTCAATCTCTTCCTCTCTGATCCAACCTCTTATTTCTCTATTCTACTATTATTTGGGATAGAGGGCTTAGCCTAGACCTGGGGCTCTATGGGAGGTGCCTATTCTTCAGTCTCTTAGGCTTGTTTCTTCTTCTTACCTTCCCCTTTTCCTCTCTTTCAAAATATAGTATGTCCTTTGCATGTCCGTAGACTATCTCTGAGTGAACTGGGGACTTAATAAGGTAGGATGAGATAGTCACCTTCACTCCCTTCCCCATATCTGGCCTAGCTAGTGCCTATAGTGTGAGAACATTAGGAAGTGGGTCCAACAGGAATGACTTCCTTGTCCATTAGTTTTTAGGTCAATAACATGTTGGGACCAATGTATGATATCATCATTTTCTTCCTGGTTGACCGCACTATTGACCACTGACCTCTCATATCTCTTGTCCCTATTATAAATAGGATCAAGAACATCGGGGGTGTCCTTGTCCCATACCTTCAAGGGAATTTGTATGTCCAGTACCTTTTGTGCCAGAGCAAGCCCCATCCAAAAATAATCCTTTATTCTAACCTTATAATCATCGATGCAATTGAGCCAATGATCCTTTACTGTCAATTTAGGCACAAAATCCTTTCCTGCCATGTGTTGGAACATGTTGATGTTATCAAAATATGGCCTAGTGAGGGCGTAGTCCTCTAAAGGTTATTGGTCCCACTTGACCCCATATGTGCAAATGTCTTGATTTTGCTTTACTTTATACAAGTTGATGGTTACTGGCTAGACCCAAGTCCTTTTATGCTTCTTCCTAACTCGATCATAGGCTGAGTTCAACTACCTAATGATCTCCAAAAGAATGAGCATATTATAAATATAGTGTGGGAGCTTCTTGGGATGGAGGGAACCAACCATGAGGATATAGGTGAATGTCTTGAATTGGATAAAATAACCCCCCACTTGGGTTACTCAAGTTGTGGCCTCTATAGACAACCTCTTTGCATAGTCCCCCTCCACAAAATGAATCACCACGAAGATGAATGCATTCACAATGTGGTATTCGAGGCTTCTCTCTCGAAGGTCTTTCTTTAGCAGCTGTAGGTACACAATGTATGGCCATGCATTTGTGTCTTTAATGCTTCCCCTTTTGGTGAAACCTGAGTACTGGGGGCGGCCAACAAATATACTATGTAGGAGGGCATGTAAAATCTAGGGCCGATTTAAACTAATACCATCTAATTGTGTAGTGAGTTACTAATGATCGTTCCCCAGTCAATCATGTTGGCCCCAGTCCTGATCTTCTCAATGAAGTGTACCATCCATGTCTCTAGGTGTTTTTTCGTAGAGAGACCCATCACCTGGCTTAGAAGCACGATGCAGTATTTGATGTCAGATATCATGTATTCTCAGGTAAGGTCTACCTTTCTAGGTCTCTTGTTGTGGGGAGTCTGAGTAATCACGTTTGTATGATCTCCTCTGTATGGGCTCTATTTTCCTGGTACCATCCATCAACACTCTCAAATGAGATATTATAGAAGTAATCAAAAGGCAGTAGGTGAAAGACCTTCTTTATTGTTTTTTTTGTCCTGAGGTCTAGAACTAGCTCTCCTATGACACTCCTCACCAGTCTTTCATTGGGCACATAATATTGGGTGAGGGTCATGATTAGTTCTGATGATAATGTTGAAGTGGGGTGAAAGGCAAAACTGACCAATCCATTCCTGATCATTGTGATGACCATCTCTGATTGTTTGTGGGGCTTGTTACAGAGGACCAAGAATGAATTCCAATCAATATGATCCAATTAAGTACTGTGGATTTCTGAATGCCTATCAATAAAGTGGGCCTTCTTCAGGATGCCTTGAAATTTGAACACTACTAGTATCAGTGAGTCTTTAGATGGTGCAAATGATGAAGATGCTATGATTACCTACAAAAAAGTTAGAAGTTAGTATTGTCATGAGAGGAAGCAAGAAAAAAGACCAAAAGATAGAAAAAACTAACTAAAACAGAGCCTAGAATGCACAAAAGTGGGAGTTGCACACTTGCGCACCTTGCGGACCTATGCAAGGTGCACAAATGCATAGGGTTGGTTTTCTACACAAGTGCGCACCCACATAGGTTGCGGGAAAAGGGGTGCACAAATGTGGACTCTTTAGAGTTGTGCACATGTGCAGGTGCTCGTGGTGTGCAACTTTGCACCTTTTCTTGGAAGTCAGGCTATGAACACGTAGACATTGTGCACATGCACACCATGACAAGGTGCACAACTAGGCATACTGCATGCATTTTACCTTGTTAACTCAATACAAATTTTATTTATTAATTTTAATTATATAGTAAAACTCTTAATTATAATGTATAATCTTTTTATTAAAATAAATTTTAAAAATTAACATTAAAAAGTTATTTTATTTTAATTTTGTTGATTTAACTTTGAAATTTCATTTAGTAAGGTTCGTACTTCTTTCATATCTTTTATTACTATTTTGATTTGGCAGTTTTAATATTAATTTTTAACTAAAAATTTTAATACTAAAATAAATAATTTTTATATCATTATGTTATGCAAACAAATTGTATAAAATAAAATAGATAAATTAAGAAAACCATATTAGATTTATTTAGTCTAACATTTTCACTCATATTTAATTATTTAATTTATTATTAGATCTTATATTATTTTATCTCCATTATAATAATTTAACTTGGTGAACTTAATCCTATCCACTAGTAAAATTTAAAAAATTGAACATTAAAATCAATTATAAAATTTCTCAATATTGAAAGAAAAGACAATAAGTATGTAATTGAGTGATATAGTTTCTTTTGGTTTTTTTTAATTGGATGAAGATATAATAGATGAATATTAACAACATATGAAAAAAAACAAAAAAATGGCAAAATCAGTGAAAAGTAGAGACAAGCAGGAATAAATCACCAAGAGATCTTTCTATGCTGAAAAAACATGAAAATATGATGGGCAAACACCTACACCATACTTTAATAAAACTAAATATAGTCAAGCTAAGGCCCTCCCTCTCACCAATCAATTTGAAGTTTTAGACCTTGATACAAACACACTCATGGAACTGAAAAGCAAGAAGATTACACAAAATAATGATACCCTAGCCACAACACGAGAAACCCTAGAAAAAGATCCATTGGAATGATAAAAGAAGTTTTGAGCCAAAATAAAATATGTGAAATTAGAAAGGGATGACAAGGCTATACAAAAAAATCAAGCATTTCCCAAACGTATCCAAGAGGAAAACAAAAAACACAATTTCAATCAAATTACAACAAAACCAGATTATAATCAAGAAAAAGAGGATTGCATAAGAGTGACAAATAGAAGAGACCATAGAGGAAAAAATTGGATCATCCCCAAAAAATAGTCTATCCCCCATCTTGCACAAATCTCAGAGGTTAACCAAATACTCCTAGGAGGAAAACCTACCAAAACCCTAGGGAAAAAGAAGATAAATCTCTAACCCTAGCACAAACAATCAAAAAACCAAAACCCCTAAACATAAATGCCCTAACTAATACACACATCTCTCCCCATAGAGTACCTTCTTTTCCTCCTTTCTCTAGATAGGTGATCTCCCGATCTATTTGAAATTAAATCAGGCCTTCAAACAACCAATCATAAAGTCCCTTGGCTTCCCCAAATTTGAATTAAAAGAAAAGGAATTGATTTTTGGTCTTTTTTTTGATGAATGAAGAATAGATGAGGAGTATAACCTAGCAAGGCTCACAAATTATCCAAATAGTTTCCTTATCGTCATCAATATTTACATTGAGGAACATTGGGAGGATTGTTAAGATCTAGTTTTATTTGCATCCTGAAATGGTCTCGAGTCAAAGAAAAACCTAAACTCTTGAGTATATGCTAACAAAAAACAATATTAAGGACCCATTTACACTAATGGAAAAAGAACATCAACCCACAATCATAAAGAAAAATGGCTCCATCTAGAGAAACTAGGGGAAAATAGAAAAGACTCAGATTTGCAAGTCAAGATGAGAGCAGTCATAAAAGATACCATAGCTAAATAGTTATTCGAGGAGCCTAAGGAAGAATATATTTTTTAGTCAAGTCAAGAAATAGGGCTAAACCCCTTCAATCAACAAAAAATGGGGTATAATCTAGAAAAGAATCACGATTATTCAGTGGCCTCTAAAGAGACTTTAAATCCTCCAACAAAGCAAGAGAATGAACATAAACCAATAAAAGAGATAGGAAATGTGGAAGAAAACAACCAAGAATTACCAAATAGGACAAACTAGAAAGAAGAAAGGGAAGTAGTCCTAATTATTGATGAGAAAAATCAAGAAGAAACATCAATATTAGACTTTAAATCAATAATTGACTCAGAGATAATGGGAAGGTCCACTCCACTAGCCATAATAGGGCAGTCAAAGCATATCACTATTAGAAAAAAGAAAAAAAAAAAAAGAAAAGAAAAACCAAAGAGAGTAAGAGGAAGTCACATAAATTCTAGCAAACCCCTCTAAATGGAAAGGATCCTTTTGAAAACACTGATATTAAACAAGAAGGAAGAACATAACATATATGGAAACATATCATGTTTGAAGTCGAAACATTCATGAAATAAATTTGGACACCAAGCTCAAAAGTACAAGGAGAAATGGGAAGTAGTCACAAATAAAAAATAGAAGGTAAGGAATTCTAGGAAGAATTTGAGGTGATAGATTTACTTAATCCAATACATCCCCTGATAGAGGGAAAAGAGGCAATGCGATCAAAAAAGGAACCTTGGAAAGATGGAAAGGAAGATATAAGAAACAAAATACAAGAGTTTAGTCAAGAGGAAGAAGAAATAGAAGAAGATTCAATCATAGACATGTCTCTGAGAGCCATGAAAAATATAGATAAAATAGGATTAGCAACCAATATAGAAGGCATAAAATCTCCAAGATATGGAAAAATAATAGGAAATCCCTTGTAGAATTAAGATCTGCTACAGGAAATGTGGGAAACCAAAAGAAGACACAAGCCATTCTTAAAGATGGGAAGGGGAAGAGCTTTCCCACATGGCAATGAAGATAGTAACATGGAATGTTAGGGGCTTGAATGCCCCTAACAAAAAGTGCTTGTTAAAGCACACTTTGACCTTATTTGAATATGATATGATATTAATACAAGAAACTAAATTAAACAAAGAAGAGGGAACCATATTAAACAAATAGCTAGGTTTTTGGAAAATTGATATGGTTGAATCTGAAGGGGCTTCAGGAGGCATCAATGTTATCTAGGACCTAAGGAAAACATATTACACTAGAATAACTACAAATAAGTACTGGATGGGGGGGTAGATAAAAAGCTTCAAAAGTGATATACAGTTCATCCTAATAAATGTATATGGAGCAATACCAACAATAGAGAAAATATTATTATGGAACGAAATCAATAATTTTATGAACAACTTCCAAACATAATTTTTTTGGATTGGAGGGGATTTTAATGTAATATTAGAACTAGAAGAAAAGAACAGAGGCACACAAATAATATCTCAAGTAATGATAGATTTAAGAGAATGGTTTAGGTGAGATAACCTAATCGACTTCCCTCCAACAAATGGTATCTATAAATGGTATAATAGAAGGAAGGAATTTTGCCAAATTGCAGAAATATTAGAAAGATTTATTTTCAAAGGACATTTGAGTACCTTTAATTACACATGTCAATCTACAGTATTATCGAATGCAAGATCAGATAACTTCCTAGTGAGTTTAGAAATTAGTAAACCATAAAAACCTTTGAGAAATCCTTTCAAATGTGAAAAAATGTGGTTCTTGAATGAACACTTCATGGAAAATATCAAATTTTGGTGGCAAGAATCTAAGTTTGAAGCATCCAAAATATTCTGCTTCATATCTAAACTTAAATTCCTAAAAGAAAGTATACTAAAATGGAACAAAAAAACATTCTAAAAATACCTTCAAAGGAAAAATAGAAATAGAAGAAGACATTAAAAAACTTAATGAAGAGGTAATAAAAAATGGAATGGATAACATCAAGTACCTTAAAGAGAAAGAACTACTTTCCAAACAAGAAACCAACTTAGCAAAAGAAGAAATTTATTGCAGATAAAAATCATGCAAAACATGGTTATCAAAAGGTGACAAAAACACAAAATTCTTCCACAACAACACTCTAAACAACATAAATATCAATAGGATTTCATAAATAAAAAAATAATGCATGAGAGATAGTAGAAAGTTCGTCACAAATTGCAGAAGTTTTTGTAAATTATTTTATAGATACACTAAACAACTTCTAAAAATCGAATCTAACAACCCAAAATTACATGCTAAGAACAATTCCAAAACTAATCTCAAGAAAGGACAAAAAATTTCTAAATAAAGCCTTCTCCTTAAAAGAAATCAGAGAGGCCTTATTCAATTTACACCTAGATAAATCCCTGAGATCAGATGGTTTTCAAGCCTTTTTTTTTCAAAAATGTTGGAATATATTAGGAGAAGACTTAACAAGAAAGCTATAGAGGCGACTAGGAATTCAACATCCCTCCTATCCAAAATTAACAATGCATTCATCTCCTTAATCCCTAAGAAAAAGAATCACAAAGATCCTAGACACTTTGGTCCTATAGCTTTGTGCAACACCATATATAAAATCCTCACAAAAGCACTAGCCAATAGAATTAGAACAATTCAACCCAAATTAATTTTAGAAGAACAAACATGCTTTGTCCCTAATGGATTAATACTTGATAGTATTATCACTATTCAAGAACTAATAGACTCTACCCAAGTTTAAAAAGAGGCACGCATGTTAATATAATTAGATATTTAAAAGGCCTATGACAAAGTCGATTAGAGATTCTTATGCAAATCTCTAGAAGCCTTCAATTTTTCACATCAATGGATAAACCTCATTTTTAAATTGTATTTCAACTCCTAAAATCTCTCTCCTAATTAACAACACTCCAAAAAAAATTTATAGCATATATAGAGGAATTAGGCAAGGAGTTTCAATTTCCCTCTTATTATTCATTATCATGGCAAAAGTGTTTGATCATGTAATTAAAAATGCCTAATTAGAATAAAAAATAAAAGGAGTAGTAGTAATAGAAGGGCTATTGAATATAACACACTAACAATTTGCAGACAACACTATCCTCCCAAGGGAAAGCTCGATGGAAAAAGAAAGCAACTATAAACAAATTAAAAAAAAATACTTGAAATATTTAGGACAAAAGGTTTTAATGCACAAAAATCATAAATTTCCTTGTTAAACACTAGCCCTGAAATGGAAAGAAACATTTGTCAACTAATGGGGTACAAGAAATGTGTCTTCCCATGTAAATACCTTGGGGTACACCTTGAAAAAGATGTGAGTAATAGAAAAACTTGGAACCCCATTTTAGAAAAAATAGGCAAAACATTTGAAAGTTGGAAAGGGAAATTGTTAACAAAAGTAGGATGAGTCACCAAGATAAAATCAATATTATTGGCCATTCCAACTATCAAATGTCCTTCCTACCCCTACCAAAATGGCTTAAGAACAAAATAGATGGTAAATTAAGGAATGAAGAAAAGAAACATAAGAGTTAATAAAATGGGAGAACATGTGTAAACCAAAGGAAATGGGCAATTTAGGAGTCAAAAACTTGAACTGGCAAAATGAAGTGTTATGAGCGAAACTAATATGGAGAATGTTGTATGAAAGAAATAGTAAATAGGCTCATATACTATATCATAAATATCTAGATAACTCATGTCCACTCTCTTTGTTTAGAACTAAAACCCTCCTAAAGGATCCAAAACATGGAACTTCATGATGCAAAGCAGACCCCTTATTTGCAATAATTTAACCTAGGACATAGAACAAGGCAGGGATGCTCTTTTTTGGGAAGACTCTTGGGATGACTTAGCATCCCCAAATAGTTTCAATCTTCCCCTCAATATAAAAAATACCCTAATTAACTTATAGGGGAAATATGTTGGAAATTACAAAATTAAAATTATTGAAAATCAAATTGAGAAATGGGAATGGAAATCAATTGAAACTTATCTCTCAAATCAAGAAAAAAATCTTTACCACCAATTCATTAAACAAAGGCAAGTAAATCACAAGGAGAGGCAGGACAATCTAATTTAGAGAGCCTCAAAAAATGAAAAATATAGTAGGAAAAAGGGATATGAAATGATCATTAATTATCAAAGATGGGAATAAATAGACATTCCATTGACCTTGTGTTGGGACCCTAGATGCCTGCCAAAAATTGGAACTTTTTTATGGGAAGCTCTTCAGAAGAGATTCTTACAACAGAAATATTCACCAAAATGGGATTTGAAGGCCCCTCAAGATGCCCTCTTTGTAAAGAAAATTTTAAAATAGTAGAATATTTATTATATCAATGTGATTTCACAAATCACCATTGGCAATGGTTATGTAACAAACTTAACTAGAAGACAACACTTCTAGAAAATCTTTGGGAACACCTGAGAAGCTAGCCGAACAATGAAAAATCAAAAAATCTATAATGACATCTGGAAAATATCCCCCTCAATCCTTTTATGAGAAATATGGAAGGAAAGAAATAGAAGAATATTCACAAATATAGAATTACCAATTTAGTCATTCTTAAATAAAGTAGAGGCCAACATAATCAAAGGTGTTAATAATAACCTCATAAATTCATTTAAAGAGAAAGGAACATTTTCAGATTGGGATGCAGAGATGTGGAAGAATTGGAGCAATGCCATCAATCCTCCATTGTTATACCCTACAACCAATAAACTGGCAAGAACAAATTGCAAATGGGAACCCCCACCACAAGGTTGGATGAAATTAAACTTTGATGGAGCCTCCCAAGGGAACCCTGACATCACATGAATTGGTTGCATTATAACCCTAGCTTCTAGCATCTAGTTAATCAAAAGAGCTAAATATATAGGAAGCTCTACAAATAACTTTGTAGAACTAGAAGCCATAATAGAAGGTCAGGTTGGGGATCAAGAAATTGATCCTGGAGGATATTCTCAATTCATTTTAAATGCTCTAAGGAAAAGAACAACTCCCAACTGGAAACTCAACTCAAGACTAGAAAATGCTTTGCCTCTAATCGACAAATTTAAAGAAATCAAAATTCAACACATTTTTCATGAAGGAAACAAAAAACTTGAACAGAGATCCCAAAAGCCTTCTATGAAATACCCAAATCCCTAGACAGTTAGAGCATATAAGATTGTAAATATATTCTATATAAATGAAATAAGTATGTTTATTGGTTAGAAATTTTTCCTATGGCAGTGTGATTGGGTAAAGATAGTTATTTTTGTATATATCAGAAATAATGATAGAGTAATTCTCATCAAATATGGATATTAATTTAGGTGTGAATGCTAAAAGTTGCTTGTTTAAATATAACCAAGGAAAACTCAAAAAAACTACAAACAATTAACACGCATTGGAAAGAAACATGAGGATTAAATTAAACCTAAGAATGAAACTTATTAAGTAATCCCTAACTCAAGAATACAGTAAGCCATTCTAGCTAAAAAAGCAAAGAAGTTCAGATCTTAATTTAAACAATTTTCTCTCCCTTCTATTAGCTTAATCTAAATAAACCCAAGCTTCTCTTTCACTTTTTGTGTAGTTAGTATATGTCCATCCATGATGTCCAATAGCATTTATTTTCCTTTATCTCAGATTTCTTCATTCAAGCATAAGCTCATCATCTCGTTTTTCCTCATATTTCTAGGGCTCATCTCTTCTGATCCGTCCTTCATCCGCCCCTCTCCAATTTTTGCCTTGCTCTATGGTTTTAGCTTCCCCTACCTTTTTTCGAGTAGGTTTGATTGAGTAAGATCGATCTCTTTGTGGTCTGGTTATCCTTTGTATTTTCTTTTCTTTTGTCCCCTATTGTCTAATTTGGTTAATTCAAGTGGAGAAAGTAAATAATTAGAAGCAATCCAAAATCAAACCCAAAAAGCTTAATTAGAAAGCCCTCTTAAAAAAAGATTTAATTAGAATATGACAAACCAAAATAATACAACATTAATTAAATAAAAATATATATAAAAATAAAAGTAAAAAACTATGGGAAACTCAAAATAAAACATAACGAGGATTCACAGAATAAGAATCTTACGTGCATACTAACAACTAATGATTTTAAGTAAGTTTTGAAGATTTATGTAGAAAAAAACAAATGTGAAGAATTCAAAATTTGAATGCGACATATCGAACTTTAATATTCAACATTTCAAAGACTTAAAAAAAGGCTCAATATAGAGAACTATTTCTAAGCCCAAATCAAAAAGTAGATGCAAAAAGATATAAAAAGGAAAAAGTACCTCAAATATATGAGACATTTGTTTATGAAAAATTTAAACATTAAAATGACTTGTAAAAAATGGGAGATCCTTCATTAGACTAGGAAAATTGGGGTATGCCCCTTTCAATCTACACACATTGTATAGGACCATGGTCCTGGGCAAGACTAGAGATTTTTTTTGTCTGTTCTTTCCTACTAGTGCTTGAATAGAGAAGTAGGTTTTATTTTATTTTGATAACTTAAATTGTGAAGTGATATATTGTTGAAAAGATAGAGAAATATATATAATTTATTTTAATAAATTAAAGTATTGAAATGATTGCTATTTATATAATTGATAAATTCTATATAGAATAGTATATTTGAAGTATTCAAATAGTTTTAGTGTACATAAAATTATTAATATTTATGTTGATGTGTATTTTGACATGATAATATTATGTAGAATGGATAGTTTCTATTTGAAAGATAATTCTTTTTAAAATTCATTATTAGTAAGATTTGATATATGTTAAGGGAATTTAGAGGTTTCAGATAATTATTACATTTAAAGAACTTTGTTTTATATAATTATGAATTAAATGTATTATTAATAAAATCTTAAGATATTCAAACAAATTTGGTATAATATTATTGATTTTTAATTTTTTTTTAATGGATGTGTATTTTGACATAATAAGTTGTAGAATAGACAATTTCTAGATTAAAAAAATTTACATCTATTAAGATTGTATTAAGATTAGTTATTAATAAGTTTTGATGTATGTAAAAATTTGGCATAGCTTTGATACCATGTAAGAATTTACTTTAGGGCAAAATTCATCCAAGACCAAGGAACTAAAGCACGAGCACAACAGTCGACCAAAAAGAGTATGATCAGAATGATGATATGATATTCATTCAATGTATGTAAGTACACTAGGAGTGCCTATATATAAAGACCTCTAGAATGCATAGGAATCAACAACACGATAAGTCATACAACCAGACACATGTCCACTAAGTGTGGGTTATCCTCCATTAGGCACATGAGTAAGTGCGACAATGAGAGGATAAGCCTACAAGGGTGTAGCATGCAAAACTATGTTGTAGACACCATGTGCTAAATTAGAAGTGAAAATAACTGTGTTGTCTACATGACAACTCAGTTAATTATGCAAACTCCAGTGTTGTAGACACCATGTGCTGAATTAGAGTTGCTTACTCTAGTGTTGTCAACATGACAACTCATAAGAGTATGCAAACTCCTAAGTGTCCCACCTAAGAAATAAAATAATGGATAATAATAAAATAATGCATTAACCTGAATAAACTTAAGTAAAGTGTAATAAGTAAATACTTATTTACACTAGTACCCCCCCCTTTAAGTGCAACTTAGGGGAATGCACCTAAGCTTACGAAAGCTAGTATGAAATGCATGACGGGTCCCAACTACTAGGCCATATTAGGTACCCATGTACATAATGAAATGCAATCTCTCATAAAGTGGAGAAAGAGGGAAAACCTCATGGGGAAAACCGTCTTCCAAAAAGAGAGATGAAAAGACAAGATGCATAGATGGATGGAGTAATCAAGACCCCCCCATTACAACATACATCAAGTATATACAATAGAGAAATATGAGAACACAATCCCAAAAGAGGAAAAGGTCCCCCCATGGGAGAAGAAGAAGAGAGACAAGGTAGTCCTCCCCCCCCACCCTAAAAAATAAATGAAGTGTGTCAATCAGTGATAGCTACTCCGATGTAGAAGCTAATCTAGGACTGCTGAATAATGTTCCTCCCTTTCAGAAGAAATAATATCATACGTACATATGAGATGCTTCTCCAGTGTGTAGAAAGAATCCCAAAGATCAATGATGCCTCTGAAACCTGCTCAATTGTCCCTGTCAAGGATGAATGTAGAACTTGTCCCAAAGAATCTACTATCTCCTCAACTAATAAAGAGACCTCCTGCAACTACTATACATAAAGATCCACAATCATATCAACCTGTGAAGATCGATCATGTAGAGAATGGACATGAGGGTCAAAGTGAGCCCTCGCAACAATTGAAGAAGGATCTTCTCCATCAAAGAGAAGATGTATATCATCAATCATGTCTTCCAAATCTGCTATGTATGACTCCCAAAAAAACTTGAAATATTTGCTATGTAGTCATCCACTGATGTTGAAGCTGGAAGACAAATTGTACCCTATTGTGGTGGACCTATCACTGTGGCAATGGATGAAGTATTCACCTCAAAAAAGAGAAGACGAATATCATCGATGATGTCTCCCACGTCTTCAATGTGAGACTCCATGAACATCTCTACTATGTCTAGAAGGAAGTCATCCCATGAAACTGAAGTAGGAAGACATGGAATTTCTTGCTGCACTAAATTAGAAGCATCTGTGGCTGAAATTGGCTCAGTAGAATTAATAGGAGTATCAGGAGGTGGGATCTCAATTGGAGTTGAAGGAACCATGACTGAAGCGATGAAAGATATAATGTCATTTGGAAAAGGAGGAATTGTAGGATCTCCATATTCTTTCCAAAGAGCCATCCACATATCATACGGGTGAATGAGCTTTTTAATGACATGCAAAGGATCATAACTCATATTCATTATAATAATATCCAAGAGTCTATTAACAAGTGGCTGTCTTTTAGTGTCAAAGATCAATTCATTGGAAAATAAATAAGGAAATACTTCCTTATGCTCACTTCTTAGATGATCAATGACTAAAGCACTTCATTTTTATAGTTCCTTTTTGTTAATGGGGGTCTAATCCCAAATTGACATGTGAAACAAAACTCCTCCATGAGATCAATAAATGTAAGCACGCCCCAAAATGCAAAAATATTCAATCAACCCCCCCTAATGTATGATTTGGCACTTAGTGCGATAGCCACATGCCAATTTAGGGTCTATTTCTGAAAGTAGTATTTCTGTCCACATAAACCTATAATCTGATTGCAGATCTGGCAAGTAAACAAAAAATTATGAACTTTAAAAAAAATAGAACCTGATTATGTGTCTAGATGAGCCCATACTAAGCATTTGAAGTGGTAAAAATTGGGATTTGCGAGTTGTAGAAAAAATTAGGAACATAGATCTCAAATCACCTGTACCAATGTGTAGATCACAAAATTCCATCTAAAAACAAAAAAAAATTGCTCGCAAAAATGAGTCCGTATGAGGGAGATATCGCTATTTGAAAATCATTGCTGTAATTATTTTTCTTGAATCACCACTGTCGCACCTCCAAAAAACAAATGGCTCTAGATTTGGCCTCAGATGTTCGATTTGGATGAAACAAAATCCGATCTTGAGGTTTTCGACCTTCTGAATGTGATGCAAATATCTGATTTGTACCAGCAAGCTTCAATCTTCACCTAAAAAAATCTCCCGCACTAGCTTGATGGCCAAGTTTTTTTCGAAAAATAATGTAGATCCAATTTTTTTTTGTAGAGATGTAGATAAAAATAAATGCAGATCTGAAAATTAAATGTACACATCTGAAATGATCATACCAATTTCACAAATTAGGCCTTTGGGTTGCCAATTTGCAAAAAAAATGTTGCCTCAATTTTGACTATGGTCCAACATAGGTGAATTTATAGTCAATTCACTGAATCAACGTTCCAGACACAATGGTGATGTTTGCTTTGGCTCTATACACTCCTAATGTCTACGGATTCTTCGGATTTAGATCGAGGTGCCAAAGCAAGAATGGTCTTGGACAACTATGTGAAGAGAATCTCCCCAAGCTCTGATACCATGTAAGAATTTGCCTTAGGGCAAAATTCACCCAAGACCAAGGAACTCAAGCACAAGCACAATAGTAGACCAAAAAGAGTATGATTAGAATGATGATATGATATTCATTCAATGTATGTAAGTACACTAGGAGTGCCTGTATATAAAGGCCTCTGGAATGCTTCTAGAATGCATGAGAATCAACAACATGATAAGTCATACAACTAAGCACATGTCCATCACATGTGGTTTATCCTCCATTAAGCACATAATTATGTGCGATGATGAGAGGATAAACTTACAATGGTGTAGCACACAAAATTATGTTGTAGGCACCATGTGCTAAATTAGGATTGCGAATGACTATGTTGTCTACTTGACAACTTAGTTAATTATGCAAACTCCAGTGTTGTAGACACCATGTGCTGAATTAGAGTTGCTTACTCCAGTTTTGTCAACATGACAACTCATAAGAGTACGCAACTCCTAAATGTCCCACCTAAGAAATAATAAAATAATGCATAATAATAAAATAATGCATTAACTTGAGTAAAATTAAGTAAAGTGTAATAAGTAAATACTTATTTACTACAACAATGTGTTTAGGTAATTAGTTATTTTCACTCAAATGGTTTTAAATTTTATAAGTGTATAATTAAATATATTATGGTTTATATTTTTTTCGATCAATATATTATGATTTATATTTAATGTACTATATTTGATAACTATTATTGATATAATGTGTAGTACTTTTAAGTTAAATTTGTTTACTTGTAATAAGTGTAGTATTCTTAATGTTTCTTCAAAAATACTTTAATAATTTCTTATCTTGAATGAAACAGAACTAAAATTATATTAAGCTCATAAAAGTTTTGAATCCTAATAAAATTATAAAATTATAGACATTAATTTTGATAAATCTTTTTTCTTCTTTTTTCTATAATTATTTTATATTAAAAAATACCTTTATTATTTTTTCTATTTAAAATGATAAATTAGACTAATCTTTTATTTTAAAAATTTCATCATTAGAATGATAGGAAAAATAAGGTAACTTGCTCATTTTAGAATTATTTACTAATTTTGAACCCAAAAAATTATTGTTCTAATATGTAATATTTCAATTGTTAAATTTGTTAAATTATAATTAGTATAATATTCCTCTTTTAAAAATAATCCTAATAAAAGAAAACAAAAATTATATTATAAATAAGTTTTAAACTACAAGGACAATTATTAGCCACTACATGACACATGTTAACGCTATGTTGTAACATTTCCCACTCTATGACATATAACATATATCAAAAGTAAAAGCCATTACTGAGTCCAAGATTGCCCATTTTGCTTGGTGCCTGATGTTTCAAAGTCTTCCCCTTGGGCCTCGACTCAAACATATTGGGGTTTCGTATACTCTGTGTCCATTTTGTGGGTAGCTAGAGTTTTTTTAACATATTTTTTGGTTCTGTAGACGTGCTCAAAACTATTGGCATTGGATTCATGATTTCTTTAAGCTATTTTGGCCAAAACCTTTTTCCTGACATATGGTTCTGTTGGGTGACTCCCTCAAGTTCCTAGGCAATTTACCCAGATTTGACATACCTTTAGGATGCAGATTGCTTACTTTGTGGAAAGATAGGAATGCGATTCTTTTCACTCACAGTTTTCTTGACATAAATGTTGCCATATACATTAAAGCATGCATTTGTAACAATGTACTGATGCAAATTCAAGTCCAAGCCAATAAGGTGGCTTTGGAGGTGGCCCACCTTCAAGAGCTACTCAATCAGTGGGGTTTTGCTCCCTGCATGGTTGCCAAAGTGCTTCCTGACGTTTCGACAAATCACACTCTGTCTAGGGAAGCTATTGCCGGGGGTGCAACTCATTTGCCCGTCGCTCTCACATGCTATGATTGTAGGCTTCCCATCATTGCTCTCCTAGTGGTGGCGATGGTGGTTGGCATTGTCGCTCGGCTTATCTGCCTCACCATGACTCAGGTTGGTCCTTGGGTCCGGTGGCTCCCCCTCCCAGTACTCGTGTGGTTTCTAGCAAATGGCCTTTTCGCCTGGAGTTGGCTATTTCACCTTGCGAGTTGATACAAAGGATGGTGACCAAGCCCCTACTGATGCTATTGATGGCTGGACTGTTCCCAGCCCGCCTGTCAATCCCAGGGATGACTGGGGTTTCCATGATCGCGATGAACCACCCCTTTAGCTAGCACTACTTTGGCTGAGGGGTTGTTTAATGTTTTTTTTTTAATGAATAGTTGTTGATTCTGACTTTGGTCGTGTGAACTCTCGCGGGGTGATCTTGTATCCCCTGACTCTTTTTTGTGAATTGTAACTACTATATTATTTATTAGTAAAAAAAATACTATTTATCAAAAAAAAAAAAAAAACTAAAAGCTACAATTTATCAAATCACATGTAATTTAATTTTGACTGGAACTCTGACGTTTGCACTCATCCTCCGTTGGCCTAAGAAGAACGTATTCGGTGAAGAGCCGAAGAGTGGAAAATTCCTTTCAATTTACTTAAACGGCATATTGCCTGCCTGTGGATAAATGTCTTCTTAGCTCAAGAGGAACAGCAATACATTCTCTTTTTGTTCTGGTTATTGGTTGTTAAAAGATTACACATAGTCGCAAAAATGTCTGAAGAAGTAGAGGAAGAAATGATGGCATTGGAGGCCATATTTTATGACAGCTTCTCCAAGATTGACGATCACCGATTCAGACTCAGAATTGATCCAGATCAGAATGATGCAGACGCACCCCCTCCGTTATTTGTGGAGATCGTATTACCGGATGGGTACCCTCAGGACATCCCTCAGTTTGACCTCAATAATCTCAACAACATCAAGTATTCTGAGCCTGCTAAGAAAGCGATCCTTGAAGGTCTACACGATCAGGTATCTTCCTTTCTGTTCGGTTCAGTTGTTTGTTTTCCCGTTTTCTATCGAGTTTTTCTTTCTGCTATTGGCTGTCTTGGTGTAGAATTTGTTTAATACCATTGTATCTGTTTTTTTATGTTCTCTTTTTAGCGTATCAATATAATTTCAAAGCTCTTTAATTGGTTGTTTTAGGTGTAGATTCTGCTTCAATTTTTATTTCTTCATCTTAGGGATATCCATAATATGTGTTGTTCCATTGCAAGCCATTGTTTTATATTTTAGGGATGCCCACTAATTGGGCAGTGCTACTGTTATTCAATAGCCGAAACATATGGCTTTCTAGAAATCATTTGAACTTGGGGCGGACATACATTATCGTGAATTTTGTTTCAATATAATCTTTTATGGGTTGACACCTAGAGATGCAAAAATTCGTACATAAATGAAAGCAAATACCATATGAGTTCTCTTTGATCTCAAATTCCAAAATATGTTATGCTAGGCATGTTGACAAGGCTTTTACTTATAAAATACCTCATAGCGATTATACAGAGAATTTCTCAAAAAAGTTTAACAGTTGAGTAGATTTGTAGTAACTAACTTTTTTGGGTGCCGCAACAGGGTTTTCTAATTTCTCACGGTACATTGGTAAAGGTTGATGGAGAGGGCTAGGGGAGAGGGCTAGGAGTATGTTGAGCGGTGCTGGACTTGAACAAAATCTTGGGTTGAAGTTGTAGCCATTGCATGGTATTTAAGTAACGGATCCCCTACTTTAGCACTTGTTGAGAAGACACCCATGGAGGTGCGGTCTGACAAGACGTCCTCACTGAGACATCTCAGAATTGTTGGTTGTGAGGCATATGCTCATTTGCCAAGTGAGAAAAGATTTGGAGAGCAAGACAGTTAAGTGTACCTTCATTGACTATGGTGTTGGTGTGAAAGGTTGCAAGCTTTGGGATCAGTTGTAGAGAAGGTGCTCTATAGTAAAGTGTAATATTTTGTGAGCTGAAACCTTGCACAACTTATTTGTAACTAGAGAAGGAAGTGAAATAGGAAAAGGAGGTAGATTAGATACCATCCACTCCAATAAGAAATGAACTACAGACTCCTATTGGACCTGATGATGAAGAGAGCTCAAGCAACTTTGAAAGTTTTGAAGAAGACCAAGAACCTCAACCTCAACCATTGATGAGGTCTACTCGTGAAAGACAATGACTTGATAGATATGGTTATTAACCTAAAAGGTTTAGATATTCGTTGTTTGATTCCAGCTGTATATTTGCATTGATTGTTAGCATAGTTGGAAAACTTGCCAAAGGCAAAAACTCACCAAGCCCCCCAAAAGTTTAATCAGGAAAAACTTGGCGATTTAAAAAAAAAAACTTGGGAAAACTCGGAAACTTAAAAAAACCGCTGAAATTTAATTAAAAATACATTTATTTTGCAAAATTTAATGAGAAGATGCATCTAATAAGTTAATTAAAGAGAATACAAAAGAAACAAGCAGAGTTTAGATATATATAAATGCATAGTGCGTGCAAAATTGCATTCTCATGCGGAATGCTCATGGTAGGAAGCAAAATAGTAAATAGTTTCAATCTGTCAAACTAGAAGTAAATACCAAAAGTCTAAATACGTCAATACAATCACATCTTCCTCTTTCTAGTTGCACTAGCAGGAAAGCGAGGGGGTCTAGTCCTCAAAGAAGTGCCCCGCATTGGGATAGGGCGTGAGCTGTGTGACTGTGAACTCTGTGGTTGTGCCTCTTCGCTCGACATCCCTACTAACTAGCTTGGCGTCTTGGAAGAGGATGCATCTCCTCAAATATGTGGCACTGGTAATGCCTCATCATTTGAGCCTGAATCATCATCATCCTCGTCTTCGTCCTCAATGTCATCCATAGTGAATTGAAAATCAGTTCTAGCATCCCCCTCCATGGCCTGCCTCTCCAAATCAGCGATCTCATCTGGTGTAAACAATGGACCTGGCTCTTGTGCTGTCCAATCAGAATAAGGATCTATCTCATCTAGATCAAGTGGACCAGGTAGTTCTGAACTTTGTGCCTTTTTTATGTGCAACTTAAGATTATAGTGCACATAAACAAGGTCATTAAGCCATTTTTGAGTCATTCTGTTTCTTTTCTTTGTGTGGATGTACTCAAATAAGCTCCAATTGCGCTCACAATGGGATGCGTTACAAGGTTGGGATAGGACTCTGAGAGCAAATTTTTTTAAATTGGGGGTATTGCCACCCCAACTTGCCCACCAAGAATTTGCAAAACAAAATATAAAAAGTTATAAAGCAATAAAAAAAGATAATTAGAAACACAACTTATCAATTAGCAAAAGTTTTAAAGTTTGACGCTTTACCTGGCGCTTGAGTAGATCTTGCTCTCTTTGCTAGCATAGAAGAGAACAAATGACCCCTCGATTCCACATACACTTGTTGTTTGGTCACAATAAGGTCTCTCTTTGCTTCATTGGATATCATTCTCTCAATGCATTTAGAGAGACCTTCCATGACCTCTCCATTAGGATCTGAGTAGGAATCATCAGCCCTAAAACAAATAGAAAATGATATCAAGTCTTACTACACAACCTTAAAAAGTAAAGTAAAATAAAGTCTTAGTAAAATACCAACTTCAAGGACAATCAGAGTACCTGAATTTGGGGTTGAGGAAGTAGCCTGCTGCATGAATGGGTTGGTGGAGCATATTATTCCACCTCCCATCAATTATTTCCCAAATGGGGTCAAATCTGAGACTATCCCCATGATAGTAACTTTTAACAGCCTCTTTGGCCCTATCCATGGCCTCATAAAGACCTCCCATTGGGGATTGCTGCCATCACATATGCCCAAGACTAGAACCAGGGGTAGAGACATCTACATCTGAAATTTCAAAAATACAAATTAGTTAATAACATAGTAAGTTATGAATTAATAATGAAACTTGAATAAACTAAAAATATAATATTTTGATTCTTGAAGTTACCTCCACAATCTCCTTAGCCTTTGCAAAAAAACTATCATCAAAGACTATCTGTGCCACAGCCTCTCCTTCAGGCTTCTTTGAGTAAGATGAAGCAACCCAATCAACACACACAAACATTTGTTTTAGAGCCAATATATGGTCAAGAATATTTTGCAATGTCAAGAAGACCGTTGCAAACCTTGTCATAGCAGGTCTCATCAAATCTTTACCTTTAGTGGCTTTTCTCATTAAACTGAGAACCCATGGGTGATAATAGATATATTTGGTGACTCGCCTAGCATCTTCCACAACTGGACTCACTCAATCAAGTTTTCCTATGTCCTCCAAAAGAAGGTCAAGGACATGTGTTGCACAAGGTGACCAAAAAAGTGTGGGATGCCTCTCTTGGAGGATTCTACCTAAAAGATTAGCAAAAAGTCAATAATTAGTTACAAACTTTCCATATTTAGTATTTACAAATTACATCAAATTTAAATTGAATAATACCATAGCATTACATTCATGATTCATATTGATTCGAACATAAAAAATTAAATTTACCTGCTGCCACATATGCTGCTGCATTATCTGTGATTATTTGCACCGCATTCTCTACTCCCACCTCCATGACAACATTCTCCAACATTAAAGCCAATGTGGCTGCATTTTTCATTTTGTTGGAGGCGTCAATAGATTTCCAAAACACCACATCATCTTTGCAAGCAACCAAGAAATTAATAATGGTTTTACTTCTTCCATCTGTCCACCCATTAGATAAAATGGTGTAGCCATACTTCTTCCACTCTTTCTTTTGGTCTTCTATCAATACTCTTGCCCTACCAACCGTATTGTCAAGCAACCTACAAAATTTAGGTGTAATAAAGTTTTAGTAAAAAATAGGAAATAAGTTATAACAATTAAGATTTAAAATATAACAATGAAGTAAAGTGAATCACAGTTATTTACAATTACTAAATAGTAAAATACTAACCTTTCAATCATATCCTTGCGATTAGGCGACTTGTACCCTTTGTGCGATATTGAAATTGCATTCACCATATTGACCCAATAGGGACTATCAGCCACATTCATTGAGATATTGTTGAAAAACCAAAAATCAGCTGCTACAGTATCAGTTTGCTCATGCATCTCCTTGAACCATGCAGTGCCCTCTAATGATGGTTGTGCTCCAGGTGTGTTCTCATGGGCACAACATAACTCCCTATCCTTGATGCGGATGGTGATGAAGAACTAGGACCTGTAGAAAAAGTGGAACTGGTAAAAGAGACATTTTGTTTGCGGATCTGTGGGCCACGAAGAGATCTTGGTATGTTCTCAAGTGCTTCTTCTTCTTGCATATCAAAAGGAGCTCCTTTAGATTCAGCTATGGCTGCCCTCATAGCTAATTTCACCCTCTCCCTATTCAATTTTTTCTCTTCAGCAGCTGCAAGTAGGGCATTGATGAATCCTTTTTCTTCTTCAGTTACCTTGAGACAAGGATTTGAATCATGTTTCTTTATGCCTGCAAGGTGATATTTGAGGCGGTTTATGCCTCTAGAAATAATTCTCTCACATGGAATGCATATTACCTTCCCAACATCATTTGGAGCTTCATAGGCATACCACCATGTTTTATCTTTTGCATTTTTAGGCCGAGTGCCTATATATCCAGATGGGCATGGTGTTTGTGGCCACTCTTCTTGCGGATTTGTCATTTTTTTAAATGCTTGACCACTGCCCTACACATAAATTTATAGAAAAATGAATAAACAAAGTTAAAACTTAGAAGCTAGGGTTTCAAATGATTCAAAGTTCAAACATAGAGTTAAACTTAAAATGATTTTAAATGATTTGAAATCATTTACAAACAACAACAAAAACAAAAGAACATTTGTTATAAAACTATAAAAAGTTTTCAAACTATGATAAAATGAACATACCTAAAAAGAAATTTGTCTTCTAAAACCGGTTAGAATCCTCTAAAATCCGCTCAAATCCACCTTGAATCACTTGCAATCAGCTAAGAATGCCTCCAAAACTTCTTCTCTCCACACCCCAAGGCTCTAGACAATGCAAATACAACAAACAATGAGCAAAAAAATCACTTTGTGCCCTTTTTAGCAGTCATGGTCCGCGGGCTAGGAAATTGCAATTTCTTAATTAAAACTCATCGAGTTTTAGTTGAGTAATCGGCGATTAATCTGCGAGTAAATGCCTCCTAGCTGAGTTTTTGATTTGGCGAGTTAAGTGGCCAAAAACTTGCCGAGCTGAAAAACTCGGCGAGTGTTTGAAACTCGCTGAGTACTCGGTGAGTTTTCCATCTATGATTGTTAGCACTGGTGAGCCTAGAACTGTTAGAGAGGCTATGGATATGAATGATTCAAAATCCTGGATGGAAGCCATTAATGAAGAGATGACAACATTGAAAAAGATTGCTACATGGGATTTGGTACCTTTGCTTGAACGATGAAAACCTATTGGATGTAAATGGGTATTCAAAAAGAAATTGGGTCCAAATGGCAGTGTTGAGAAGTATAAGACACGATTTGTCGCAAAGGGGTATTTGCAGGTGGAGGGAATTGTTTATAGTGAAATATTCTCTCCTGTGGCTAAACTAACATCTATTTGATTATTGTTATCACTTGAAATAATTTATGATTTTGAAGTTGAGCAAATGGATGCGAAGAGAACATTCCTTCATGGTAATTTGGAGTAGGAAATTTACATGTCACAATCAAAGCATTTCGTTGGGAAAGGTAAAGAAAACCTTGTTTGTAAGTTGAAGAGATTCCTGTATGGTTTGAAATAGTCTCCTACAATGTGTTATCGAAAGTTGGAGATCTATGCATTGTATTTGGGATTTCTGAGATCTAAATTTGAAGATTGTGTATATTATAATTCTGAAAATGGGCACATTCTTATCATAGTCCTATATGTGGATGATATGTTGTTTATTGGGAATGGTTAATGAATGATTTCAGATATGAAGTCTTAGTTAGCAACACAATTTGAAATGAAAGATCTAGGTGCAGCTAGATATATTCTTGAGATTAAGATCATTAGAGATAGAGCTAGCAGAAAGCTTTGGATGAGCTAGAGAGAGTATGTTAACTTTGTGGAGAGATTTAACATGGCAACTTTTAGACAATTAGTTGTTCCAATGTTACGGGGGATGAAGCATTCTAAGGAGGATTGTCCAAAATCTCCTACTGAGAAGGAGGATATGTCTCGAGTACCTTATGTAAGTGTTTTTGGCGACTTGATATATGTTATGATCTGTACAAGGCCAAATATTGCCCAAGTAGTGGGAGTCCTTTGTTGGTAAATGGATAATTTTGGAAGGGTGCATTAGGATGTAGTTAAGAGAGTGTTTAGTTATCTGAGGGGTACATCTGAGTTTTCCTTATGTTTTCTTGGTAATCCTACTGGATCTCGATATTCAGTTTGTATTCATAGATATGTGGATTTAGATTGGGCATATGACATTGGTAGAAGAAGATCTAGTAGT
This sequence comes from Cupressus sempervirens, assembly GCA_028749045.1. Classification (NCBI taxonomy): domain Eukaryota; kingdom Viridiplantae; phylum Streptophyta; class Pinopsida; order Cupressales; family Cupressaceae; genus Cupressus; species Cupressus sempervirens. The sequence goes on along the minus strand of CM053783.1, from coordinate 800,354,814 downwards.
GGATATGTTTTCATGTTGTTTGGTGGTGCAATTAGTTGGATGAGTAAGTTACGGGCTGTAGCTGCTTTGTCCCCTACGGAAGCAGAGTATATGGCAGACTATTCATGGTTCTAAAGAGGCCATTTGGCTTAAGATATTGTGTTCTTATATTGATTATGATGCAGGGTAGATTACTATCTGTTGTGACAGACAAAGTGCTATATGTTTAGTGAAGAATGCTACTTTCCATGCTAGAACAAAGCATATTGATGTATAGTAAGTATCATTTTTTCGTGATATGGTGGAAATTGGAAAGGTGAAGTTGGAAAAAATTGGTACTTTGGAAAATGTTGCAGAGGCATTGACGAAGATATTGAGTGCTGAGAAGTTCAGATGGTGTGCCAGTTCTATGGGCCTTGGGTCCTTGAGCAAGTGACAAAGTTTCTTTACATGTCTTCGGCAATTGGGAGAGTGTTAGGATTGAGGTGTCTTAATCTTTGAGTCCAAACATGCTATTTTATTTATTTATTTCTGTTAACCCACTTCGGAAGTCCTAATGTTAAGGAGCTAGTGTCAGAAGTTGCTGTGTTGAATCTATGCAATGATTATGGAAGCTAGGAATTCAGTGGAAGAGTCATGGACAGTTAATGTCTGGCAATTTATATTTATGGTAGAGTTCACTATTGACAAGTGGTGTGAGGTAGGTGTTGCATATGGAATGGTGACCGTTGTGGTTGAGTTGTGCTTTGTTGCATTGGAAGTTTCCATGTGCAACATGTCATTGGTTTAGCATGTTGACACCATATACATCTTTGGTATTAGAGATGGTTTTGGAAATCATGGGCTCTTTCCTCTTGGGTTGAGTTCTATAAAAATGTAGCTACTTAGTGCATTTGATGATGTTAGGCTGGATATTTTCTAAGGAGCGTTTATGTGCCGGATATTCTCTAGAATTCTCTGCTGCTGTATTTACTCCTAATGAGCATTCGCTTAAGGCATTGTATTGTAACTGTTGTTGTTGCTGATAATGCAATTGAGTTTGGCTTTTGGCAGGTGGGTTTTTTCCTGAAAGGGGTTTCCCACACATATCTTGTGTTGTGATTTTATTTGTTTAAGTCTAATTTTGTATGTGTTTATCTAGCTTGCAATAGTTTAATGGTTGGTAAGAATTTTTTGCATCGAAGCGTTATTCCGCACTTGGCTTCCTTTTACGATTGATATTCAACAGAGGACAAGAAAGCTTTTTAAATAAAGATTACATGCAAAGTTTTAAAACAGATATGAAAAGCTGAAAATAAACATTTTAAATAAGAACTAACTACAAAAAGGAAATATCCTAACTGAATGACCATGATAGAAACATTACGCAATTATGTTACCAATAGAAGACATCAATTAAGAAAAGAAATAATCAAGCAATCAGACAAGATTGACACAACCTGGAATCTGACATAAGTGGATCAGCAGAAAAGCAAGAAGAATATCAATCAGGAGTAGAAAAACAAATTTTCAGCAGAGATATTGATCAGCAGCAGAAATATACAAAACCAGCTGCAATGGCCATAATTGATTAGAAGATCATACACAGATCCAGAACTAACATCGAGCAAGGGCAAGTATAGGGTGGTCCCAGAAAGGGACGTTAAAGATAATTAACATCATATCAAGCCATCACTGGAATCAGAATTGGATGTAAATCTGATTGGCAAAAATCAGGAGCAATGATTATTACATCTTTGCAGACCATATTTATAACTAGATACATATAGAATCGCAACAATATCGGGACTTATATATCGGGTTTCATTTCAGTAATTTAAAGTTTCATTCCAAGAATATTATATATTCGAGGATATAGAAGATATTGCTTTCAAATCTTCATTTGCATGCATCATTTGAAGCACTCTTGATATAGGATACCATCATCACATTTCTAAGGAGTAATTAATTATTTCATATTATCATCAAACCCTAAGAAATCATAAACTGGGACATTACATTTTCTCTGCCTTCTTATTATCAATACTTTTTCTATCAATCGCCAGGACCTTCTTATCACATAAAAAGATTGAACAAACTATTCTAAATATTGAAAAATTGGCCATTGTGGGAGGCGAGCACCCAATCTCTCAACTGATAGACAAATAAACATTTCCTTAATAACAGTTGTAATAGATAATCCAGTGGCTCAAATTCCAGAAAAGTGATCCTTAATTTTAATAGTCGTCGACCAGATGCTTATATACGTTAACTTCTTTCTGCCCATTGTAAAAGAAAATTCTGAAACTCCCACTTTAGAATTGGTTTCATTTGATCTCATTTTTTTTCTTTGTAACTGTTGATATATTATAGCTATGGTCAGATACAAGAATTCTTTGTCTTGAATTCACACAAGCAATTATCGAAACAATTCATATCAAATTAAGTATGCAGAAATCTGTACTTCCAGATTATATTTTCTCTTGATGATTGAGTAATGATAGCTTGAATAATACTGATTAGGAAATGATTGGATGCATTCTGTTAAGACATAATGGAATCGAGCAAGATGATCTATCTATGGCTATACTGATTGGCAATTCGTCTTGATCATGTTTTGGTTAACTAAATTGGTTTGTATTATGTTAACTATTGCTTATACCAATAGTCATGTCACGAGTGGATATGAGACATGTCCTCTCATGACATGACTATTGGGTTTGTGCCTTTTGGATCAATACTTATATCTGACCGATCAAAGCAAGAGAGGCATCAAAATCAATTAATGTCTTCCCTAGAGCAGATTTGGGAATTACCAGAAATAAATCTAGACCTGTAAATATTCAGTTTTGATAACATAGAAAATTGTATCACATTAACATGGTATCATAGCAGATTCGAACCTCTGGGAATCTGAGTGTTTTTGGATGAATTCCTATTGGAGAACGATCTAGAGATTACAAAATATTGGATCAGCTGAGTGCTTGCCTATTAAATTTGACTTGAAGTTCAGGAATTGATCTACATTGCCTTCACATCACATATCGTGCAAGGGAATTCATTATTGGATGAAAATTACGAAACATATTTCATAAAGCTTTGAACACCCTATCTTTCCACACGAAAACAATAAAAGTATGAGATATTGTATAGGCTCCCGGGGCAAAACAAGTATTGCCCTAATTTCTTGAACGGAAAGATCTCAAAGAACAACAGGAAATGCAAATGGTCAGTGTCGAGCCAGATTGCAGACTCTACATCGATTCCACATCATTTGTGTTGAATATGGAAGTAATGAAACAAGGTATGAGTGTGGATTGAGGATGTTGTTTAACAGGGTGTTGTGAGCTGATGTGGTGTGCCATAATTGCAGGATAAGGCATCATGGGTCAAACTCTATAGATGAGGCTCTGTTAAAGTCAAAGGTGAAATGTGGAAGTGTGGGTAACAAAAGTTCAATGCCAAACTCCTCTACCATTGTTAGCATCCACCTTTCCTCACATGAATGAGAAGTTTATAAGCAGGTTGCATCCTTGGAGTGCCACCTCTGCAAGTTGCGTTCATAATGGATTTGTTAAAACAGAGTTTGGGATGCCCATCGATACACAGACAAGCAGGAGTCTTATTCCACAAAATATTCCAAAGATTTGTCATGCCATGAAATTTAGATGCTGCTAACAAATGCAACTGACAAATTCTGCAGCTTCTTTTTCACCATATGCACTGCCTGTGGAACCAAAGTAAAGGCTCATTTGTCTGTGATGACAATGCAAAAATGAAAAGAAACTCAAAATGTAAAGAGTGAAATGTCCTTGAATGGCCCTTGAAACAGTAACAAAGAAGGCACACCAGTTACCAGCTGTGTGAGCCATTACCAGGGTTTAAACAATGTGGTGTGGTAAGATGGTTTCAAAATTTTAAAACAAGGAGATGCAATTGGCGTGTGCAATGCCAGAGCACCACAGGTCATGCCAACATTTTCCCTCTTGTAAGATGAGTTGATCTTGTGCACTAGGAGTCTAAAGAATAATAGCCAAAGGTATGTGAATGGGTCAATGCCTCTTAAATGAATTTGGGAAGAGTGGTGAAATAGTGCACTGATCAGGGAAATAAAGTATTGATTGATATTTCAGAAGTGACGTATGTATAGATTTGGCATGTTGAATCAGGAACATTTAATATTTATGACTCTTTTTGTTTAATGGCTATCTTAGACAGAGATGTTAAGGCAAATCTATAATTAAGGAGAAGAAAATATTGCAAAATTTTTTGGGAGATGTGTGAGTATTACTTCATTTAATATTTCAGTTTGGGAGAAGCATTTTCCAGCAGAGATTTCAAACAAGACATGTTACTATGAGAGTGTCATTCTGGAAAAACATTTTATGATACTATATCAGCTATACTGTGGACAAAGCATAAAGGATTACAAGGTTGGAATGAAGAATGGTTGTAATCAACAATCATTAGGAGATCCGACACAGCCAACAGTCTCACATATAGATGGTGATCGGATGGAGAAATATGAATATGCAACATTCATTAGGAGATTGTTTGTTATCCATTGCAAACTAAGTGATTTTAGCATCTGCCTTTAGAAGCAGAAGGCATCGTAAAATTGTATTATAATTTCTTGCAATCATCAGAATTCTCTAGTTGCCTCAAACCTATAATGGGAGTTATTGCATTATATCAGTCAAAGATATGTGTAACTATTGGTAGAATCACTTCTAGAGTATCCCGTGGAAATCATTATTGATGACTATTTCCTTTGGTGATCTATCATCTTTTGACATTGGTCATAGCCAAAGAATTTGAATACAATGAACAGTGGTCTGTGAACTGTTATCCCTTATTTGGACTACATCCATTCTCCCTTAGTACTGTTATGGACCATTTATTCAAATTCTTCCACTAAGGTTGTTTGATCATATATGTGAGGCTTCTATAATTATGAATTGAAGATTATACACACCTACAGAGAATAAGATATCAACATGGTACTTGACCAATATCTGGCATCTTTGTTCAACGTATTTGACGAGTTCAATCCGAAATACATATTTACCAGTACCATGCGGTGACAAGATAAGACATAATATTCTAGTTGTGGATGTTGTAATAAGCACATCTGCAGATTTGGAGAAGAGATAGTACACATGAATAGTTTGTCAGAAAGTGCCAAGAGAAAATGTGGATACATAAGTTTGACACGAATGAATCGTGGGGATAATTAGATTGCTTGCAGTGATAACCAGGGTCGTCAAGTTGATGGAAAATGTGGTGAAGGTGGTGAAGGATGGTAGTGATGATTATATAAGAACTATTACTGCTATTAACATAGTCGCAGAGATGAGTAAAAATTGATCTATTGCCTCTCATTGGACTTGACAGCGATTGAAAACTCTATAAAATGGAGCAAGTGGGAATTTTACATTGTGGGGGGAATAGTAAACCAATGTTTCATTCCCGTTGTTTGACAAATGCTTATATGGATGCATTTTTTATTTATTGCATATGGACCTTCATTGGAGCAACTTGTATAAAGGATGTTGATATGTAGATAATATTTATTTTTGAATATTACATTTATCTACTCATAGTCTCTCTCTTATTTATATTTCTATAAGTACTATAAAGAGCTATTTGCCTTGTTCTTTTCCTTTGTCTCTTGGGATGTTCTTGCAGGAAAAGAAGAATGGTGCATTAGTTGCTAACAAGGCATTGTGGAGGACTCAATCTTATGCTCATAGCGCCAAGGTGGTTTTGGATCTTGGATTTCTTAGTCATATGTTGATCATGCTAGATAATGTCTTCCTTAAAGAAAGACAACGCCTATGATTGGGGAGAGTATCCTTCTAAGATGAAGCATCTAGAGGATTTGTTTAAATTGACTATTAAGGATGCTTCATAGTCAATTTAACTGATCAAAGCAAGAGGCATCGATATGACCTCTCTAGTGACCAGGAAACTATAGCAATCAAGAAAGAGCAGATAGTAGATATACAATGCATGATTGTGACTCTCTTGGTGTTTTCTCTCAGAAATAGCAAGATAACAAAGTAAAGAACGAATGGCTAAAACATTTTTCGAAAAAGAGGAAAATAACATTTAAAAAAGAGGAAAATAGCATTTAGAGGGACTCTGACATTAAATTCGAAGCAACCTTGGACAAGGAGGTTAGGAGGTTGACGAATGTACTTGGAGCTTTAGAAGAAAGCCAAATTAGCATGAATGCCTGATGTAGCCAAATTTGGGGGATAAATCCACAATTTATTACATTCACTCGATAACTAAGGAATCAAATATATACATTGGTGTATGGGAAATTGTTTTGATGAATAGTGTTGTGATTATTAAACTAATAAATCATGTGCTTGATGATTAGTCCATTGGAACAAGATTATTTTCATGATTGGAGTATATGACCAACACATGCCTCTGTGATAGAGGGAGCAGCTTAAGGATCTACATCTGTTGACATCCAATGATATTTATTCAGTGGGAGTAGACCATGTTGAGATGGTTTCTCTAACTTTCAGTTGAGGTGCATTATTACCGAAGAACAGACGATTGACATTCTCGCCAAGCCTCATTCTAGAGAGAGGTTTTGTGTACTTTTGGGACAAGCTTGATACATTGGAGAATAAAGCATTAGCTGAAAAGGAACCTCAACATTAGTGATCTATTACTTATATCCTTGCATACTATTTCCTTTGAGAGAGAAGTTTGAGGTGAAAGCCATTGTTTTCACTATATGAATTGAGCCATAGTGGATCCATCCTTTGATATGGTTCATGGTGGATGTCATGTGTGTCACGCTATGACAACACCACGTGAGAGAATCCGCGGTGTCTCCGTGTAAAATCTTTTATTGTCATATGTGTGACTCAATGATTTTATGGCCCCCCTATGTACATTACTGGAAGGTGACAATATCTTTCTGATAATGTTGTATTCAACATTATAAGGTGACGACTTTACAATGTTCACTATAATAACGAATATCATGCTGACTTGATACTCATGGAAATGTCTTAATAGTTAATATCTCTTGGACTTATTAATAGATATCATACTGACTTGATATCAGTTGTGTATCAATATTTTCTTTATGAGATAATCATGGTGGATATTATGTCATGTAATATCCATGGACATGCCATGATATGTTATGGTAGACATCATGAGATGTGATGTCAGTGCACTTACCATAACCAGGATATAAGAATCTCATGTGACTTGATGTTCTCTATACTCCTTGATATCATGAGTTAGGTGATATCTAAATTGATTTATACTTAGTTATCTTCCCTTGCTAAGAGGGAGTGCTGATATATTATAGCTACAGTCAGATACAAGAATTCTTTGTCCTGAATTCACACAAGCAATTATCGAAATATTCATATCAAAATAAGTATGCAGAAATCTCTACTTCCAGATTATATTTTCTCTTGATGATTGAGTAATGATATCTTGCATGATATTGATCATAAAATGATCAGATGCATTCCGTTAAGACATAATAAAATAGAGCAAGATGATCTATTTATGTCTATACTGGTTGGCGATTTGTCTTGATCATGTTTTGGTTAACTAAATTGGTTTGTATTATGTTAACTATTGTTTATACCAATAGTCATGTCACGAGTGGACATGAGACATGTCTCTCTCATGACATGACTACTGGCTTTGTGCCTTTTGGATCAATACTTATATTTAACTGATCAAAGCAAGAGAGGCATCGAAATCATTAATGTCTTCTCTAGAGCAGATTGGGAATTACCAGAAATAAATCTAGACCTGTAAATATTCAGTTTTTGTTAACATAGAAAATTGTATCACATTAACAGTTACCCAACCCTAATTTTTACCTTGGTTGCAACTCTACACTGTTTAGCCAAATTAAATATAAACATCCTCCTTAGCTGTGAACCCATTGAAATCTGCCATAGCAAGTACATTACTCTCTTCAAAACTTATGTGCAAAACAGCCATGTTATATTAAATGAATGGTGAGATCAATTTACTGCAGTGAGCAAAATTATAGAACATATCATTTTTGTTACTGAAATAATGGACTAAGTGACCAGTGTACTGCTCAGATTCTCTGGGTCCAGGTGTGGTTTGTACCCAGTTTAGGATCTGGAAACAGTATGCTGTGAGTCCAGATAGGGTTCTACCTATGGAGTTTGCATCTGGCCCGAATGGACCTGGGCAAACCTGGAGAGAATTTCACCCTCAAATGTGCCATTCTGTTGAATTTGTCTATTTTTTTTTGTTTACTTTTGTTGACTTAACCTCTATGCAAAGCCATGCACAGTTTCATGATACATTGTTGAAGACACGGTCTAAATGCAAAGAGCTCATGATGCCTTCCACATTTTCTCGGATTTGCAACAAGTTCAGCTCTTCTTAGAAAAATAGTAAATGCTATTATAACCTATTTAGTAAGGACCTTACATATTTTTGTATATCAACTTCAGCTGTATAAACCACTAGATATTGAAGAAGAAATTGTTGGATAATCCCAAAATTCAATCTCATTTGTAGGATTGTATTCTTCTTGATGTACATACTGACATATTAGGGTCAACTCCTCTAAGTTAACTAAGGCTCATGGGCAATTGCCAAATCAGACTATGTTGTTCATCTGGTAAACCTTTTTAGACTCTGTACTCAACGGAACAATTCCTTTTAGGGCTTTGGGTTATTCTACACAAAACTCTCAAATTTCCTTAGAATTATTATCTTTTTCCACCAGGTTTACTTTCCAAGACTTTCACAGCTTACGTACATGAGTTTTGTTTCTTGATGTAATGCTTCCAAGTTCCTACTAAACATGTCCTCACAGTGTCTTTGCATTCACTGAGATATAAATATTTCAAAGTTTTGATTTGCCAGTAATTGGTTGATGACTGTTGGTCATGCTCCCGAATCATGACAGCTGCAGCCTCATTGCACGATATCATCAGTGATGTATGCAGGACCCTGTCTTAAGGAATCTGATTGATAAATAATTTTTTATAACGTTGCCTGTGCCAACTCTTAGTTCTTGTCAGGGCTCCAGTCAACCTATATCACACAGTTTTGTTCAACTTCTGGTGGTAATTCATTGTATTGGTGACCTGAATGTTAATGTGTCCTGTGTTATCCTCCAATCTAACACTCATCTCCTGCACTGTTAGATTGGAAGCCTCGCAATGTGGCTATTTAATATCACTACTTGATAATAATGGGTTCAGCTCAATTTGCCACCCAAGTTTGCTTGGCTACAAAATCTCCTTCCGGAGCCACTTTGGCAAGTGCCAACAGTTTATTCAACAGCTTCATGTGGTACTCTTTCATGGAATGCCTAGCAGGGGTGTAGCTCACATAGTTTATAAAAGATAAATGTTCAATCTTAATCAATGTACAGAATGAGGAGAAGAGAGACAGAGTTGAAGCTTGCAATGGGTTGGTGCCAAAGTGTGAAATGGGCCCATTGCCAAACTGTGAGGGAGACTCAATGCAAACTTCTCATAGTTCAGGGACTTGCCTAGACTTGCCAAGACTTGGTGAGTATCATGCTGGCTGACCTTGGGCGAGTCCCAGGGGTCCGAAATTGGACTCAACTTGCCAGAATTTGCGACTTGGCAAGTCCACACGGACCTGACATGTCCTGATGACAGGACTTGGTCGATGTCAAGTTTTTAAAATTGCAATAAAAAAACAAAAAACTGAAGTGTTATAAACTTATAAGTTTTTTTTTTTTCCTTCTATTTGGTCTTCTCAACCCTAAAAGTGAGCTCATTTCATTCTATTGGAAAAAAAGGAGAAGAGTGAGTTGTGAGGAAAAAGCAGAGTGCGTAAAAGGGCAACCAGTAGGGAGGAAGAGCAAAAAATCATCAACAAATCACATTGGGGCAGCTTCATACTTGCATTTGGTGCTCCAGAAGATTCATATCAACAATTGCAAAGAGGTTCCATCTCCTTTCAACTTTTTTGGGTTTTTCTTGTTTTTAATGCGTTTTCTAAACTAAAGCTTCATTGTTTATTTTTGAAAACATTTTAATTCTTTTCCTTTCAAATCCAAACTCCAAACAGCAAACCCCACATTTTTTTTATAAATTTATTAAAACAATCAGCAAAGAGTATATTCTTTTTCTTAAAAAGTTACAAAATCACAAATACAAACCCTGCATTTTTTTTTTTGTACAAACCCTACTTTTTTCTGCATTAATTTCCAACTTTATAAATGACAATGCACAGATGTTAATTTTTTTTGTGATATTGTCTTTTGCAGCAACCTTGAGGTTTTGAAAACCATATTTTTTCATAGTGCCTGCTCCTAGACCCAAGACTAAGCTAAGGCTAAGACAACCAAATAAGGTCAAAAGGATAAAGCTTGGCAACATAGCAAAGATTTCCGTGGTAGAACAAAAGAACAAGCTAAATGTAGATTTTGTAAAGAAAATTTTCATGGTGGCATGATTGGCATCAATAGATTGAAATACCATATTGCCAGAATACACAGTCATCATGCTGATCCTTGTTCAAAAGCATCTTCTAAGGCCGTTCAGGATTGCTACATGTAGTTATAAACTTTTGAAGCGCTAAAGGAAATGAAGAAGAGGCATCAAGAGAAGTTGGTGAGAACTGGATCTTGTTCAGCCGGAGGTTATGTTGGAGAGGCTTCTTCCATGCCTCCATACTGTCCTAGTGCTTTGGCTTGTGCTTGTGCTTCTACTAGTGGCACTATTAGCACTAGTCTTTGGGTTAAGGAATCTAGGACGGGTTCATATTTTGAGCCATGCACTACTCCTGTTTCACTACTCTTGCTTGAGAGTATAGTTTGGAACAAGGAGTCGCATGATGCTATTGAAAAAGCATTTGGCAAGTTTTGTTACTATTGCAACATTCAAGTTTTTGTAACTAGGTAATCCTTTTTTATTTGATTGTTTTAATTTTTAAATTTACAGTTTTTTATGTCTAATGAATTTTTATCAGTCATCTTATTTAGTCTATTTGTAACAGGTCTCCTTATTGGCGAGGCATGCTAGATATCATAACCATTTGTGGGGTAGGGTTCAAAGCCCCAAATGATACTAATTGACCCACTTTTATTAGAAACAATGGATAATGTAAAAGCTGAATTACAAGACCAACGTGTGTTTTCAGGCAAAAGGGTTGCACCATCTTGATTGATAGTTAGATTGATAGGAGGAATATAACACTCCTAATTTTTTTTTGTTTCTTGCAAAGGTGATTGATCATTCTACTTTCCTAAATGAGTTGAATAATTTCAATTTGATCTAGTAGTCAATATTTGTAATTTATGATTTATTGATTGATCATTGATTTTGCTTTATTTTCAAAGTTCCACCAAGTCCATTCATACTTTTGCAAATAGGAAAATGCCACATTCCTATGTGAGGCGATAGAGGAAGTTGTAGGCGAGGTGGGTGAACAAAACTTAGATCAATTGGCGACTGACAATGCAGCAACAATTTAATTGGTGACCGAGAATGCAACAAATTATGTTGCTGCATGTAAACTTTTGATAGATAGACACCAAGCATATTTTGATCTCTATGTGACACCCATTGCATTGACTTCATGTCGGAGGATATTGGCAAGCTTCCATGGATCAGGACATGCGTACATAAGGCCAATTTTTTTTGCAAATTTATGTACAATCACACATAGGTCCTTAGCGTAATGAGGCAATATATGGGGCAGAAGGAGTTGGCTCCTCACAAGATTTGCCACAATTTTCTTCACATTGAATTCCTTGCTTTGGTGAGAGGTAACTTTAGGGCACATGTTTGTTGATGAGGAGTGGACTACCTCATCTTATGCTACGACCACTAAAGGGATTAATGTGGTAGATTGTGTTTTTGATGAGCCTGGCTTTTGGGCCCTCTATGCAGAGATTGTGCTGGTAAATTTTTTATGAATTCTACGTTGTGTTTTACTTTTAACTTAGTTTTTTCTAGTGAAACACGGGGACTTGCACCCCCTCCCAAACCTTGAAGTACCCGTCCACGAGACATCCCCGCACCGGGTACTTGGAGTACCCGAGTACCCCAACCTCCACCATTCCACAACCACGCCGCCGCTAGGATGGGTACTTGAACTTCTATTTGAATTTTGATTTTTGAATGTTACTATTTGGTATGTACAATGGTACTATGTTGAATGTTCAAAGGTTCTAGTTTGTGTTGCAATTTTGCTATGTGGAAGTATTTTAATTTGGTATGTTATACAACAACATTTCATAACAAGCATTTCAAGTTCTATATGCATAGTATACAACACCCCTCCCTACCTCTTCATCCCTTGGACATCCCCCTGCTGTCCCAAAATTGAGGCCCATTGGCCCCCTATCCTGAAAACTTGTCCCCGTGTCCCACTATCCCAATGTACTCCATTGCTGGTGTTACACTAATTTTTTCTTCTATTTGCAATTTTTCTTATTTACATTCACTATTTATCACAATATTTGCAGTTAATTGAGCCCCTAGTAGTTCTTCTATGAGTTGTTGATGGGGAGAAGCCCGCGATGGACTACATGTATGGGGGCATAGATAGGGACAAGGAGGTCATTAGATCCATCTATGGAGGAGATGAGAGTAAGTATTGTCTCATTTGGGGAATGATTGATCGGAGATGACTTCTCTAGCTTCACAAGCGCATCCATGCAGTTGCTTATTAACTTAATCTAAGATTCCATTTCTGCCCTGATTTTAAGGTGGATGGAGTTTCTTAATGGGCTGTACTCAATTTTAGAGTGGATGGCTATTGGTGACCATGATATTGATGTCAACACTATCATCCACGAGATAGAGGCCTTTGATAATGCACAATGAAAGTTTTTCCCTTGTCAAATGTGCGAAATTGGTCTAACAGAATTGCGGCCAAGGAAAAAAAAAATTGAAGTGCATAATTTAATTTTATAACTTGAGGTCTTAAAGTTGGGAAAGGGACTGATCTTTTTTCTTTTTCTTAGCTTAGATAGATGGTGGCTATTGTTTTGTGCTAAAACACCAAACCTTCAGAGCATTGCCATTTGCATATTGAGCTAACCATGGAATGCATCAGGTTGTGAGCGCAATTGAATTATGTTTGAGCACATACAACTCAAGAGGCACAATAGACTATTTTTGAAGAGGTCGAATGATCTAGTATTTGTTCATTACAACGTTCGTCTTAGACAAAGATAGAATTTGGGTAGTGATAGCACCTGGATCAACCTAGAAGAGATTAATCTAGGATTTGAGATCACTAGGGCTACAAATCATGACTTTATTGACAAGGACATTGAGTGGATTGACAAGGCAGATAGAGAGACTGGGGCTGTGGCCATGGCAAAGGAGGATAGAGCGCGAGAAAATATGAACACAGCTAATGGTGAGTGTGGCACGTCACAGGCAGAGACTAGCTGCTGAGTCATCAAGGACCTACCTTAAATGCCTTTGTAGGAGGAATGCAAGATCTTCTGAGCCCTAGACTTGTTTTTGTTTTGATATATTTTTGGAACATTTGATATTATGGATTTCATAGTCCATGAGTTTTGTATGCATTTGACAATATTTATAATTTCATATATCTAAGTTTGCTATTTCCTTCAGCCACAGTTTGTGTTTATATTTATGTGATCAATGTATACTAGTTCTGAGCTGGATAACCTTTGCTGAGTCTGAGCCAAGGTCAAGTCCAACAACTATGATGCAAAGTGAAAATATTCCAAATTATTAATAACCATGCCCATATGCTTTGAATGATATACAGGTTGAAAGCAATTAAATTGACAACATGAAGGTTTATGCCAAGCATACCCAAGTCCTCCACCTGCTCTTAGCATTGCCTTGTGTGATGCCAACTTTCAGGCTATTTCAGCTGCTTGACATGTTTAATCATGCCTCAAATTGGCAAAGCTGTCCCATCAATCTTAGTTGTAAGCAATGCTGACTATCATAATTGAAAGTTCATCTAGTTAGGTCCTTTTGCTGATAGGTTGCTAAGTGCAGCTACTTGAACCAAATTTTAGAACTTTATTGAAATGTCATGATATGTGAGGGAGGAACCCTTGTGTAAGATATGTGTATCATCATGTAGTTGTGCAGGTAGAATCACTTTTGCAGAAAATAAATCAGTTGTGGAGGATTAATCATTTATACAGAAAAGATATTTGTTGTGGAGGGATACTCAGTCACTGAGAAATAAATTAGCCGTGGAGGAATGAATTAGTTACAAAGAAAGAGGTTAGTGATGGAGAATAAATCAATCATTTAGGATTGTTTTAACAATGGTCAATAGTATCCATTAGTTTATGCTGTGCTACTTGTCAATTATGAAGCCAGCATCTGAAAAATGCCAGTTACAATAAATTTACCCAAAAAATTGAGAAAGCACTTTCAAGTGAGTCATACTGAATGTTAAAATGCTTTATTTGGCTGGACATGTAGGGCCATTTAAGTTTCCTTCCAGCCAACTATGGCCAGGACTTATTCTAACCATTTTCTCTATTTGCAAAATTGGAAAATCAGGTTTGATTCATGAATGGTGGTAAACACTTATTGTGGCTGTAAGATGAGAAGCACCAGTTATCTTAAATATCACCATACACAAATCTCTGGCCAAGATGTGTGGCTGTGTATTTCAGTGGAATTCAAAATTAAGCCAGAGATGAAAGTTCCCTTTGTAGAAGAGGACTTTTGAGCCAATTGCTCTTCCTGATTTAGGTAAAAAAATAGCTGGCTCTTATTTTAATGGGGCTTATCCATTGTAAGAGTTCTAGCCAATGGCATTTGAAGGCTTCTTTGTTTTTAATAGCAATCTTCACACCAATCTTCACTTGAAGGTAGTGCGTGGAAAATGGAGAAGAAAAGATGGCTGCTGCAAACATTTGGTATCATTACAATTCTTTTATGAGGAGTCCAAGTAAGGAATCATTGGTAATGGTAGATGCATTGACTGTTTCAATTCAAGGTACCTAGTCCACATGACTTGTGCAGGGCCTTTTGAAGGAAGTTGTGAAATATACTGGCTGACAATGTAGTAACAACAAGAACTGTAAGGAGAGGCACCCTTCTAGTATGAAAAACTTGGATAGGTGAAAACCATTATTAAAGAAGTGAGAAACACTAACAAATGGGCATACAGCTGCTCTTGGGTGCTTCCCTTGATGAGAGTGTACACCAAAATAAAGGAGCAATGTTTGTGAGCACTAGGTGATTGGAGTAGTCTTTGTGATTGGAGTAGTCTTACTCAATGAAGGCTAAAGGGGGGAAAGGGTCTTAAAGATAATGTTTGATGTTGTGTTTTTCAAGAACACCAGTTAGATCATACATGTATCCAATTTGCTATTTAGGAACTTACAAAATAATCGACCCCATTACTTTGTAGGGTTGTAAAACTTATAAATTCTTTGTTCTTAGACTTGTCAGTCACTTTTTAGTTCAAATTTTTATTGATTTAATTTTAGAAGTCCAAACAATCTTGTTTCTCTTTCAAAAAATTTTGGCTATGGTTCTATGCTTGGTGGATGAAGAAAGAATTCAATGGGTTTTTGTATGATGTCTTGGACAAAAGCCAAGGGGGTTATCCATTGGGGAAATTTAAAAGAAAATATGTACTCATTTGACAAATAAATGATTGGAGGTGAAAGAAAAAGCTCCATCACAACATATATTTAACAATGAAATATTTTTCTTGAGTTCCAAGTTTTTCTTCTTCAACTTGTTGAAGGTTAACAAGTAGGTTATGGCTGCAGTCAACATGGTCTAGACTCTAGAGAGAATGATATTAGAGTATTTTTTCATTTATACTTATTAATTAAATCATATTGATTTAATTATATAAGTTTCTATTACTCTAGTTACTTAAGCTTCATTTAGGTGCATTATTAATTAATTATTAATTAATAATGTGCAACCTAGCTTTTTAGTTTAGGGTTTCTATCTCACCTTTATAAGGTTGAGCATTGTACTTTTTTCATTATCTCTTATGCATTTTTCATTTGAGAGCAACTTTTCTTCTATCTTCATTTTTTAGCAAAACCCTTGCCTCTTCTCGTCTTTTTCTTTTGTGACAGGTTTTTGCATGCAGGGATTCGAAGGCTTTGTGGATTTGATTGGCTTATTTGCTCAAATCCTACATGGTATCAGAGCCAGATCTGCTGTAGCTTGTTCATGTTTCAAGAAAAAGAGAGAATAAGGGTTTGGCGGATCAGATCTGGTGTTTTTTCGAGCTTTTTCTGAGAAAACAGGGGGGTCACTGATTTTCAGAGCAGTTTGAGGCCAAACAGACCTCACGGATGGATTCAGAAGGTGTCAAAACCTCCGTTTTGATATAAAATTTGTCCGATTTGGATAACTTTGATCTGGGAGGCAAATTTTTTTTGTTGAACAGGGCCGTACGGCCCCTGGCATGCGGATCGAGGCGGAAAAATAAAAAAATCGCAAAATTTTTTTTTCAGCGGCGTTTTAAATCCGCGGCGGTTTACTAACCGCAGCGGAACCGCTGGCGGTTATCGCCCAGCGGCCCGCAGCGGCACCAACTCAGCTCTGCCGGAGCGGCGCCTCCCGCCCTCCTCCGCCGCCAGTGGCTCCGCCGCCGCCTCCGCTCCGCCTCAACCAGCAAGGGTGGCGGATTTTTTTAAAAAAATATTTTTTTTAATTATTATTTTTTATTTAAAAAATAATTTTTTCATGCATTTTCAGAGGCCCTGGAGGTTTTTCTTCCGTAACTCGAGCATACGGACGTATTTTTTCAATCCGAAAAATGCGCCGGAAAGCTAGTTCCGAGACGGAGATGCTGGTACAGGTGTTTTTGGATTTTGATGCAATTTGGTTGCCTGTTTTGGCAGTCAAAGCCGGATGTTCTGTTTTGCACTCCGGGAGGCGTATCTTGAGCATCCGATCTCTGATTTTGGATTTCTTTATATCGCTGGAAAGCTCTTTCTGTGCTCTTTCCAGTGATGCTGGTTGTTGTTCCAGATTCTGCTCCAGGCACATCCTATTCAGTCTTTTGCATTTTAGCATTCTGGGGGATATCCTGTTTGTTTTAGGTCCGGAGATCGATTTTGTTGCTTCAGTTGCTTCGTTTTGGGCTCTACCTTCTGTTGTTTCAGCCTTATGTCTTTTCTGATCATTGTTGATATTCATTGTAAGCATTTTTATGCAACGCACTGAGATAAAGTGCCACTCTTGCGTTTTGGGATCCTTTTCATCATTGTGATTTGTTGTACTCGCACTATTTTATAAAGTGCCATGGGGGGGATAGTTGTTTGCCGCTTATAGGCCATCTTTCTCTTTTTTCTCATGCAGTGTCGATGACACGTGCCTTTATTGGTGTCTGTACCTCACTCTCGATGTGTCTGGTTCTTGTGTTGTAGGAGATTATTTGGCCCACCTTTTCAGCTGCCTGTCACCTCACCTGCCTTAAGGGGAGGTTATATTGTTGTTCTATGCTTTTTTGGTTGATGGTTCGTTGGTGTGAGCTATGTATTTAGTACCTGATCCTACATACTAGGCGATTGCAGTGGCTGGCTACCTATGCATTTTGGTGAGATGGATCATCTACCATATAGACACGCTCGGTTCGTGCCTTCTATTTCCATGGAGGTTCTACAGATCAGCATTTTGACAGAGTTTTGCGGTTCTTCATGCTTCAATGATTCTCTTCTGATCTCTTTGTTCCTTCTTCTGGAACATTCTTTGCTCTCTCTTTTTGGAGTAGGGTTTTTCCCATGTGGTTTTCTCTATTTCTCCTCTTTATAGAGATTTTGTTGTAATTGGGTACCTGATCAGGCCTTGTTGCCGGGACCTAATTCTACTTTCATAGCTGTGCTAGGTAAGCTTACTCCTTGCTTTCAGCTTAAGGGGGGGTATTAGAGTATTTTTTCATTTATACTTATTAATTAAATCATATTGATTTAATTATATAAGTTTCTATTACTCTAGTTACTTAAGCTTCATTTAGGTGCATTATTAATTAATTATTAATTAATAATGTGCAACCTAGCTTTTTAGTTTAGGGTTTCTATCTCACCTTTATAAGGTTGAGCATTGTACTTTTTTCATTATCTCTTATGCATTTTTCATTTGAGAGCAACTTTTCTTCTATCTTCATTTTTTAGCAAAACCCTTGCCTTTTCTCGTCTTTTTCTTCTGTGACAGGTTTTTGCATGCAGGGATTCGAAAGCTTTGTGGATTTGATTGGCTTATTTGCTCAAATCCTACAAATGACACTTGACAAAACTCTTTAAGGAACAATTCTTGATGACTTGTAGATTGACAAGTGTATGAGGAGAGTTCGTATTTCTTACCTTTGTGAAATCAAAGGAGAAGGACCCAATAACTAGGTAAAGATGTGAGGCCTTCAAAAGGTCAATTTTAGTCTTCTAGACAATAAACTTGTTTAATAAGTTAAATCTTGTTTACTTCCAAAGTTATTAATATAATAATTTTCTTTGTAGATTTTGTCAAGGGAAGATTAAAGTGCAAATTTAGCAAATCTTCAAAGCTAGCCATTCATATATTTTTTTCAAGCTTACGATGTTCATGTGTTTAACTATAAACACAATTGGGACATGTTTGAGGCCATTTGTACGAATGAATGTAACAGGTTAATCTCAAATCCAATCAAGGACCTCACTTTTATGTAAAAAATGTGAAGGCGAGGACAATCGTGATAGAATTGAATGACATTGATTTTATATAGATTGGATTGTCAAGGATATGGAACAATTGTCCACATGTCAAAAATGTGGAAGGGCAGGACACTAATGATGTAAAAGAAACACTCATCATGTAATAGAATTTAATGACATTGATCTTATATAGATTGGATTATCAAGGATACAGTGATCCTATTTACTGAGTCAGAGATCATTTATTTTGAGGGGAAAACAATAGAAGCACATGCAAAAGATAAAGCGGAAGCATCAGGAGGAATTGCATTGGATAATGATATTTTGAGGATGATATTATTTTTGAGAAGGGCTCTTCACCATCTTTCAAGCATGTAAAAGATGAGGAGCTTTAGTAGGAAAATTTGTAAATTATTTTTATGGATTTGTAATTTTCAATTTGATAGTCAATTGTTGTATCATATATGGCACCAATCTGTACATCACTCTCCATTTGGATCTAAAATCAATAAACTGATACCTATGAAGATATTCATCTGTTGTTATTTAAGATTAAAAAAAAAATGAGCATAGGCATGTTTTAATAATTTCTTAAGTTCCATGTGTTGTCTGGCGAAATGGATAGTTAGACAGTTACAGGTGCGGACACAGTTGTGTCATTTCATTGGCACCATTTTGGACGTTATAAATGTCGTGAACGCTTATGTATTTTGGGCGTCATTATCATTGTGTGAAACATCATTGTTGTGTACAGAAAGCATTTGATAAATGAATAGTATTTTGCATTGATTATATGTTTCTTTCCTGTTCACCTACGGGCTGAACATCTGGTGCCGTTGCTCAATTCAAATTTTTTGGCTGTTGAGTTTTTGCCTACTCAGCGAACTCCAAGTTCTAAAATTATGAGGTTATTGCTCTTGTTTGATATATTTATAGCACAGAATGAAGAAATCAATGGGAGGATGAAGAAGAGTGCTTTTGTGTACCTCAAAATTGAGGAAGAGTGGCTGGAAGGCAAGACCAATGGGAGAACCCTTTTAGTTAATAACTTAGTAGACACTAGCAGCAGTTTCATTGGGTGCATCACAGCGTTAAGGTCGTTGCTGGAATTGTGAAGTTGGATTGCTTATTTTACTTAAATCCTAAGGTAGATTTTAAGAAAATTTAGTTCTGTTTGGTATACTAGAGGATTGACATTACATTGGTGGAAAATGGTTAAGGGTGAAAAGGAGTTGGATTACAATGCTGGTGGTTGGGTAGGCATAACCACATGGGAAGGGCTTGTATTTGTCTTCACACCCAAGAATATTATTTCTTGGTCCCGCAGGTTGTTATGGTTTGAGGTTTGGGGCTGTAGTCTGCTTTTCTTTCAATGTGCTCCTATAAAGAGGGTCCTTATTCATGCTTCAGCAATATGATTCATTGCAGATGGAAAGTTGATCATCAAATTAATGTTTGTTGTTCGGCTCCTTTTCTGTCAGTGTAACTGTATCTTCATGGTCACTTTGTATATCCATAGGCTTGGATGCTTGGGTGATTTAGCTTCATATCACAAGAGGTAGCCATACATAACACTTTAGATGGGATTACGTCTTTGGGCCACTCTAGATGTTGACATTGTGGTTGTACCATGAAACTAGGCTGCTCCTTTAATATGTTAACATTTCTATTGAACAATTTTCTCCATTCAAATATTCCTTGGGGACGTCTACTCTATTTCAGTCTTCTAAGATGATTATCAATAGAGTCGACATACGGAATAATTTGTCACGGTATATTCTGATCTATTTGACTTGGTTTGTCTTGTCCAAGATCTACTGCAGACACGAGTCTCTTTAAATAATTCTCTTCTTGATCATCAATTTGATATTTCATTGAGATGGCTTTCTCTTTCAGGGCTCTATACAATTATACTGTAAGTTTATCATTTCTTGTACTTTGAGTTTAGTCACCTTACGTTAGCCAAATTCGTTTTACTCTATTTCTTGTTTTATTAATATATTGCACTTTCTTTTTGAGTCTCATTAACCTGTTTTGGTCATTGTGGACTTCAATGTAATTTCTCTTTTTCTTTCTAATTGAGATGATTTGTAATTTTGTAGTGCCTGTTTGCTCCATTGAATGAATTTATGTGCTGCATTTATTGCGCTCGTTGACATTTTCCTAAGGAATAATGATTCATGTCATAAGAAATTTAATCATCTGTTGTTTTCTCTTAGCATATTAGCTTGGATGGCAGTAAAAGAGCAATTTGATAGTTTGAGAAGAACAGTATGTTAAATTTAGAAAGGGAAATTTTCTGTTGCTTATCCAGTTGTTTGCTCTGGTGCATGATTTTTTTTTGTTTCATATCTAATTGTTTATTCTGATGCATTTGTCAAAGCTATAGTATTATTACATAATAGTTCTGGATATTCATTTTTTTGTTGTTGTTCCTTGCTCACAGGCATTGAGTCAAGCAGGAGAAAACATGTGTTACAACCTTGCTGAGTGGTTGAAGGATAAACTACCAGAGTTTTTTGCTTTGAAGCACATCATTGCAGTCATGGTGTGTTCATTTTTTATACACATATGGTGAAAATCTAAGTTAGAATTATTTGTCTTCATTTCATAAAATAAGTGAGTCATTGCAGCCTGTAAGTTAAGTTCAAGCGGAGGTGTTCTGATCGCTATGTCTCTCAGTTCAATTTTTAGTTACCCTCCTTGTTTCTGATTCTTGAACATAGCTTGTTTTGTTTATTACATCAACAGAACTACATTTTTGAAGTTCATTCCTTCAGATTTTGTTTGTGGTTTGGTCTCCAATGTTTTGTTCAATTTACTGTTATTGTCTATTGGTTTTCTCATTTTTACCCTGTAAAGTTTTTTCTCTGTCAAATAATATTGCCTGTCAATTTGCAGTTATGCTTTTCGCTGCTTGTGATTGGATTTCTCTTAGGCTCATTGAAATGTTTTATCTTTACAATCTTGTATTTACCTTGGATATTAGAAAATGTCTTTGCATAATGCAAGCCACCGAGGTGATGGTTTTCTTAGCAAGGGAAACTATTATGTACCATCCAGATAATAGTTTTTAAAGTACATTCTACACACAAGCTAGCCATAGCTCCTGTTTATATAGAATTTTTGGACAAGGCTTTATTCCACAGCCAGTTGCAATAGTCAATGAGAAATAACAAAACCTTTTGGATGATCATCCTCCTAGAGGGAATATACTTTATTGAAAGATGACATGGCACCTCTCAATATTTAGTGCTGGGAATCTCTCAGAAGATTGTTCAATTGGTAGTTTAATCACATTATACCATCATAACATATCTCATATAGGCTTCCTTTCTTGTCTGTCCATGATGGGTCAAGTTGTTTTCTTTACAGATTTTACCTTATGCTTCTTAAGTTTCCGATTTAATTGGTTTAAGAAATTTTTCTCTTTTCTCTCCTATGCATACTTTAATCTTCATGCTAGTGAAGCATGTTTATGTGTCCATTATATGCTTACAATCATTTGGATGAATGCAGGATCATGATAAGGACATGGATGCAGCAGATCAACTAAATGCCAAGAATTTAGCATCAATGAAAAAGGAAGCAAAAGAGAAATTGACAAAGTCTCAGAAAAGGCGATATTTTGATCGATATGGTGCTAATGAGAAACCACGAGGCTGGGACTGGGTTTCTATAATATCACATGTAATTAATTCTGCCTCATTTCTTCTGACAAGAACAGTAGAGTGCTGTTAACCAAAACAAAGGAGTACTGAAAAGCCTTGGTGTTTCTAAATAGGTGTTTCACAAGAAATATCATGCTCCAACAATATCTCAAGACGCAAAACATCTATAGATTTTAATTTTTTATATAATTAATTATGCGAGTTTGAAATGCATTTAAGTTTTGTGTGTCCCTTGAACCACCTATAGGCTAAGTTAACAGATGCTCTCCTGGAGCCTCCGGATGCAGATGCAGTGTGTTCTGGTGCCAATGCAGAGGTGGGTGCTCTCCGGGGCACACAGGAAGCACATTAGTGCCCTGCAGATGCTCTGTGGATGCATCCACAGGGTGCTGATGTGCTTCGTGTGGGCATTGCTTAGCATCTAGATGTATCCGGGACCGAGGATGCCAAAAGAGCACCCAAAACAGTTTTTGTTTTTTTTTTTTTCCATATTTCACTTAAAAAGTTTAAACATATCTTTACCTTTTACAAGCTGCCGCCTACTGACTTCAAAATACTCAGCTATATCTAGATGAATCATCCACCCTCCGATGATCAGGTGTTGCTGGAATCACATGGACTTTGAATCTGCCATAGAGAGTTCCATTTCTGGTGTATTAGTATGCATGCCCTGAACTGTAGATGAATGTCATTCACAGAACCCGAGATGACCCCCTTGCTAAACATTTTCAGCTATTTAGTTGCTGGATTTGATTCATCAGGGTTTGCAGAGGTATGGGTGGTGAGAATGCATTTTGAAAAGTTCCTTATCTAGGTTAGTTGGGTGTTGCATACTTAATCATCGATAGCAATTCAGATTTTTGCTGCCTGTGCCAGAATTTGAATCAAATTATTGGGGTTAAACTATCAGATCATGAGAATCAGGAATCGGCAGTCTTTTAAAGATGAATGAATTGCTTTTAGTTTCCGGAGCTTGGTCAGTCCTATATTTTTAGCAGTACTTGGGCATTTTATTCAGCAAATCCCTTGCATCATAAGCACCTTCTCTACTCTCTGTGATGAGGTCACGTGCTTGCTTCCACCACAAATGCCTATTATATTTGCTTCTAAAGACTAATACTTACCTATTCTTATTTAATGTCTTCTAATAAAGTTATTACTTATCTGCAGGTTTTCTTACCAAACAGCATTTCTATTATTCTGTGGATATTACATTCTAACATTTCTCTTTACAGACACAGCTAATGGGTTAAGTATTATGCACCCTGCTAGTTTTCCTTACATCTTTATTATTCTGTGGATGATTACTTTTTAGTGCAACTGAATCTAGTCAGCTAATATATTATCTAAGATACAATCTGTTATGCCTTATTAGTTTTCTGACTTAAAGACATTTTTCTGCTAAACGCTTGCTTTTGATGATAGAAGTTTGAGGGAGTGGGGAGTGTCAAAAAAAAATCTCTATTCAAGATGGTGATTTTTACTCCCATTAAATCTAGCCAACAATTATTCATTTGAATTTGAAAATTTTACTATCTTTGACATGTCTCATCATATAGCTTGCATTATATCAGATGTATTTCTTCTGCAATTATTCACCTTTTGTATCCATTCTTTTCCTTCTATTATTGAGTTTCTCAGTTGTAGTTTGGCAAGTAAACAGACATTATCATTTACTTATAGGAAAATTATTTTACTGTCAGTTATCGTTTGCCATGCAGTGTGTTTACTTGACCCAAATTTAATTTTGTATATTTCTTGCATTTCTTTGCACATACATATAAAACGAACCTAAATGCGTCCAATCCCCCGCTCCCCCAAAACAAATTTTTATGCATCTGTGCACCCGATTCTCGTATCTGCATCTGCATCCACACCTGGATCGGCAACTTAGCTTATAGGTATGAGTGCTTGCATGGGCTCGCACTGAGATAGCATGCTTAAGTACTTGGGCATTATGCTATTGGTCCGAGTATAGCAGTGCCATTCAAATTTGGGTATACTATGACTGTGTTATACATAAATGGAGTCCCTAGATTTTGTTAGTGTAGTTGAGAATATGGACATGGTCAATGTTCCTATGATGGAGTTTCCTGGTAACTATGGGAAGTTGTTGGTAAACGTCTATGGAAGGCTTGTAAATCCATGAAATCTTATCTTGATCTTTTCCACTAGAAAATTTAGTTGAACTAAAATGCCAACTGGAATACGACATGAATTTGACAATGACTTAAACTGTTAAACATCATTCATGCATTGCAATGTTTCACAAGGCATTCATCCATTCAATGCATTTGAGGTGCTAAATTATAACTGATATGGCCGAGAATAAAAATAAGCAACATGGAAATTGTAGGCTTACAACAAAAAATTCTTGGATGCAATGCTGCTTACCAAACAGTGCAAACTTATCAGCTAGATTCTGTATTCCCAAAGTTTTTAATATTTTTTATTTATTTTTAATAGCATTCAATGCTGTTTTTACAATAATTTGTGCATCGTTCTAAATCTATATATAAATTTAAGATAATTGTTCTGGAATCAAAATTGTGCTCTCCAAGTAAGTGAGTTTTAATTCTTCCATTTGTTGATCAAAGCTTCTTTTGGTTGTAACATGGTGAACCTTTCTTGTTTCATAGGAGTTCATAATTCACCAATAACTTCAGTTTATGGTACTTGTAACATCAGTATGGTGTACATAATGCTAATTATCATATATTTGGTTTGTGTCATGCAGTTGAGTCAGCGTGGACCATCTTCAGATTGAGACATGTAATAGTATATCGTCTTTGACATTGATAACCATCAACAGAAAGGTTAATATTTCTGGCCAGCTCGGTCAAGTCTTTAGTTGTCTCAACGTAGAGTGACTCATTTGATTCTTATGACAACATGAGATATTAGATGACTGGAAATTGAGAAAAGAGATGAAAATAATTGTATATTCGAGTATTGAGTCTCATTCTTTGTGCAGTGGTTTTAAATAGGACAAAGGTGAAGATAAGTTTGCCCTCAAGTATTTATCTTCATATTTTTTTTGAAGTGACTGCCTTTGGTGGTGTGTTTTTGTATCTTAGTCAAAACATTGTACTTATAAGAGCATGTTACAGCTTTTTAAATTTCATTCTGGGTCTCATTCAATATTCTAATTAACTCTTCAGGCAACTATTCCTCTCACACAACATTTGTAATGTCCTGACATGCAGAAAGCTTGACATTTAGGTGCTTGAACGGGCACAGAGAAGACTTTTTGAATTTTCCGTTTGGAAAAGTTTTAAATAGGATAAGACAATAACTGCAATGATAATCATTATTTATTTTTCCAGCACCCTGATTATCAATTTTGTCTGTTGTCCATAGAAAGCTCAGGCTGTGATAACTAATACAATATTGTCTAAAATCTGATTTGGGTTTTCATGTCTTCACATAATTTGTTTCATTTCATTGCAAAATAACAATATGCAAACATACAACTAAATATGCAAAGGAAACATTATAGATTTTCAAGGAAATAAGCAATTTCATTGACAAATCTATTGAAAATGATTTTGATATAAAACATGCATGGCTGTTATATCGAATATACTTTTGTTACAATGCTAAAAGGTACATAAACTTAGATGCAACAGACTCGCATGATTCCTCTCCAATATCATCAAAGCCCCTGTGAGATATGATCATTTGTAGCATAGGGGAGAAGATTGAATGGCATGCAAGAAGACTGACCAATGCAAAAGTGGAGCTGCTGCTGTAGAGGTGTGTGAATCCCAACATGAAGGGAAAGTCCATATCAACCAAACCCACAAATAATGGCTGCAATACGAGAAACACCCTCCTAGTGGTGTCATATAAAGTATGATAGCTATGGTCAGATACATGAATATGCTTATATATATATATATATATATATATTCATCATCCATAATCCAAGTGTATTGGCCAGTCTGTTTGTACAGATTATCTAGGAATATTTCATGTACTATCTTCATTGATTGCGGATGATTTTGAATCAGATTAAGTCTGATTAATATTTGTAACAAGCTAAGAATTGATAACAAAGTTCACTAATTCTAAAATACTTGTTTAAGGGTTGAGAGTGGACAGCTATATTTTTTTCCAAAGCAAAGCATAGTAACTTGTAATCATTTATTCCATTCTACATGAACATTAAAATTATTTGAGATCAAGCTAACAAAATTAATTTACTTCTTAAAAAGAACAGAAATAACATGAACTACTTTTAAGAGATGAAAGTACAACATTTCAAGTAATCTTTTAAATATAAACTTGCAGCGAAACTAAAATAGAATACTCACAAAATTTGGAAGAGGTTGAGGCTGATAAAGAGGGTCTTGCATGATCATGGTATCCAAAACCCTGGCTTGTGTTTTGACCTGGGGAAAAGGTATTATTGGGGTGTTTAACCACCCAACCATGGATCATATTCAATCCCCCTAGTCTACTTCGTAACTCGAAGTAGACCTGACCCTCCACAAGGGATGGTGGATGGTAAGGTCAAGTCTCCTGGGAATCTGGTGTAGAGCCACTTACAATATGATTGGTCACACCCTATAGCCTTATGCTACTTTGTTACGACACCTGTCATGAGTGTTGTTGGCAATTTGGCTAGAGTAGATGATATAAGGTTGTCATTTGTGGCAACAAATATTTAGGATTAAGTGAGCAAATCATGAAGATGAAGTTTTGATAGGACTTAGAAAATTGTGTAAGTATCACAGAGTTTCTCTATCAACACAAACACTATTTTGATTAGTGCAGTTCATAGAGGCACAATTGGCATGTTGCTTTTAGGTACAAGTACAATATGCCAAGATACCATAGGCATGTGCATGAGGTTGTACAGACATTACATACAATGCAGACAGAGTTATTGTAGTTTTTCCAATTGCAGTAATGGGCCGACAGAACAAGACAAAGAAAGGGAATCAAATATTTTATGTTAAGGAATTATTTTGATAAACAAAATAATTTCTTGACCAATTAGGGACGACATCGTAGATGTTAACCCAAGTTAGCAAGAGTTAATTTTGTATTTTGGCAAGCGTGTAAAGGTATGAAGACCAACAATGCAAGTTATTATGAAATAATCTGGTATAAAGGACAAAACTTGAGATGTGAAGTTTGGTGATGTTGATGACATTGAAATGTTATTGTTTGAGATACAAATTTTGATGTTAGATCAGAGTAGTACGAACATATGATTAGTTTTGGGAAGAGCAGCATAGGCAAATCAAATATTGAAGATATCAGCAACAATAAGAGGTTTTGTACTTATCTCTTGTATTGAAGAACATTATTGTATATTGCATGTTTGGGTAGTGGACTCATCTTGCATACTTTATGTAATTGTAATAGCAACTCCTAAGAGGATTGAGGCTTCTAACAAGGCCTAGTCCTTTAACAAGAATCGGTCCTCTAAAAAGGACCGAGACACTACAGATATGTAATAGACTCCTAACAAGGTCAATATCTTTCACTAGATAATTTTAATTAGTGGATCATCTTTTGGGTACCATCCCCATTGGGGTTTTCCCTTGGCCAGGGCTTCCCTAGTTAACAAAATATGGTGTTATGTGTTGCATTACTTTATAGTTGTGTTTACTGTTCAATTTAATTAGTTTACTTTCATATGCAAGTTATAAGATTGTTAATGATATCCATATTTGGGCAAAAGTTGGTGGAATATTGATTCACACCCCCCTCTTAGTATTTCCTTTTTCTAATAGGTGTATCTAGTGACTTCATATCGACTTCCATTAATCTTACCCTTGCAAAGGATTTTCTTTATTAATTTGGAGTCATCATCTCACCTTCCTACTTGACCCTAGGTTAAGGTAATCTTTCTTGAGATAGTCATATGAAGGGTTCCTAACATGACCTCATTGTATTCCAGTCCTTCAATAGAATTGGTTAGAACCAAGTTATGTTTTATGTAGTTAGATTGTCTCTGAGTCATGTTGCTCTATAATCTTTTGGATCTCAAACCAACATGAGAGACCTAGTTGTGGTTGAATTAGAACATGATTTTACGAAACTTATAGAAGGTACAAACGGAGGCTATTCCTATTTTTTGACTCTCCTAGTCTAGGAATGCCAACTCAACCTTGTAGAAGTTTCTAGTATTCATAATTCCACAAGTACAACTAGTTATAGGCCCTATTTCAAATGTTTGAGGTTAATAACTTATCCAATTAGTTATGATGAGGAGTATGAGGTTTTTTTAGTTGGAAAAGATTTCTCTACTCTTTTTAATTTAAATATTTGTCATTGCCCATACTAGAATTCTTCCCATCTTGGAGTTCTATTATTCTTCCTAAAATTTGTTTTAGTTTCTTTAATACTTGGCAGTCTAGAACCAATTCCTTTATTTTTATTTCAACTTGTGTTTGGACGACTATCAAGAAGTCGCTAAGTTAGTATAGTTTGATTTATCTCCTAGTTTATTGTTGCCACCCCTGAGATACTATTCTTCATCCACATACAAAATAAGGAGTCTATCATACTGTCTTGGGAGCTGTGTGAGGGAGATTGGATGTTTGAGTATTACTCTCTATGGGCCACCCTTAAACATAACACACTAAGGAGAAAATCAAGCTTGGAAAAAAAAGGGTCAACTTTGGCTATTTAACACTTTTTGTGTGTTGGAATGAAGTTAAGTGTGTGATGTTTAAGCTGTCCACTCTCTATGTGATCAACATACAAGAATTTCTTTTTCGCTTGCAAAGCTAGGAATAGACTATTCATTGCTAATTTGATGTATTCTACAGTAGTATGGAAGAGAAACATATTCTTTCAAACTACAGTCTTTTTTTTAAGAAAGAAAGAATATATTTATTTACAAAGAACATCAATAGCAAAGATAGAATTTGTTAAAGCTTTTTCTAGAAAGGCGAGTAGATTTATTTAGCAAGAACACTAATAGCAGAGACAAGATTTGATATTCTTATTCACAAAGATGGAAGAACTCATTTGCTAATCCAACTAGCAACAAGCTACATGATTGAAGTTTTAGTTGCCTGGTGTGGTGTGGTGTGTGGGTCTTCTCAATGAAAATAAAGTGTTGATTATTAACTTTCTTTTACCTAACAACATGCTTCATATGCGCCAACCTCTCCTTAATCTCTCCACGTTCAAATTTTAGGCATTCTTCTTAAATATTTTCTTCTTCTTGAGAGGTGACCCAAAGTTCGAATGAGGATTTGCAAAGATTATAAGCTAAGGAATTCAAAGAATGAAGTTGGTTCTATATTCATTTTCCGAAGGGAGGGGTTAAAAAATAATTCGAACAATCTTGAGAGTGAGGAAATTTTGAAGATTAATATAATTTTAGCCTTGGAAAGATGTAAAAGGACTTTATCGATAATGAGAGAGCTCTAGGTGATGATGAACATGTGGATTAAGAACCCAATAATGGTTGTGACATTAAAAAGTCTAATAAATAATTTTATGTAGAGCTAAATGTCTATAAAAGCATAGATAAGATAAGATAAATTTATTAATGTCCAATAGGAGACCAACGAGGGTCTAAGGGACTGGAAATAGTAAAAAAGACAAAAACCAGCAAGGGGAGCACCAAACGGTGTCTGCAAAAAAAACGTGAAAGCAAAACAACCAAAGAACCAAGAAAAGGAATAAGAACAACTAAGAACTCCTCATAGGCGAGAAGTAGTCCATAATGGAAAAGTGGGCAATAGAGCAATTAGATACTTTGGAAGGTCGCTACCGAGTGTGATCTCACAGATTTGGTGTGACCCAAGATAGTACAGGTAGACCACTTCAATTCTCGGGTAGGGACTATAGGACTGAAGAAAGAAGTGATGAGCTGTGTAGGGGTCGATGTTGAGCAAAGGTGGAGCTGTATAGTGTGCTCGCAAAGTTGCATGGTTTCTTGAAGGTAGAGTGCAAGACAGTGTTGGTCAATATATTTGAAGAATGAGGGAAGAGACCGATACTTTGAACA
This sequence comes from Cupressus sempervirens, assembly GCA_028749045.1. Taxonomy (NCBI): domain Eukaryota; kingdom Viridiplantae; phylum Streptophyta; class Pinopsida; order Cupressales; family Cupressaceae; genus Cupressus; species Cupressus sempervirens. Next base: position 800,324,567 of record CM053783.1, on the reverse strand, counting down.
AACAATAGAATCTCCCTCGGATTTCATAGTAAATGGGACAATGAAAAATAAAGTGAGACTCAGTCTCAACCTCCCTAAGGTGACTAAGTCGACATATCTTATCCTCCCTACCAATCTGGTGATCAGTCTGAATACGTAGCCAGTGAGATCCCACTCTAAAAGATCCCAAGGAGATGTGAAGAGCTTGAGTCCAATGACAAGTGAGGTACCAGGGGTGTAGGATGATCCCTTCCTAGATATCAAGGAAGTGCTCAGAATAGAAGGCCATATGTGGGTGGAGCCTGTAGACACCTAAATCTGATTACATCACTTAAGTAATCCTATTTAGTCATCTCCTAAGGCATCATTAATTAAGTATTTAATATTTAATTAATCTATTGTCATCCCCTAGTTAATTAGTTAATTTAATTAACTATAGTCCAATTGATAAAATTAAAAGATCACCCAAAATCAATTTATCAATTAAATCCCTATTCTTCTATTAAATTGGATAAATCCTCAAATCTATTCAATTTAATTCTATATCCCCATTTTATTAAATAAATCATTTAATAAAATATCTAAAATCTTAAGAGCCTCCCTAAACCCTATCCTAACCCCTAATCCAACCCATTCACACATGCTAACCTCACTTAGCCACCTAACTAACCCATCCCATCAAATCTAAGCCACTTACCCCCTAATCCCCCTCTAATCCAAGCCTAATCCTCTTCTAATCATGTGCACAATCATAAACATGGGTTAAGACTTGCTAACCCAAGCCAAAGTCAACAATCTCATTCTCCCCACAACCATCTCTATTTATGACCCAACCATCCCCATTTATGGCTCAACCTCCCTCATTACTCCTTTGACCAACCCATATCCTACCCTCTCACACCCAATCACCCTATGACATGTGTCACCTCCTAATTGGCTTCAAACAAGCACAATCCATGTGCTCTCCTTTGAGTGCATCCTAGCCCTCCCTCACCATCTTGCCATCCTTGCATCTTGACCGTCCATCCCTCTACCCCTTGGCCTATAAATAGAAGCCTCTCCCTTCACAAACATCATCCACTTTTCAAGAAAACTTATAATGCTATTTTGAGAGCCTAAAAACTACCAAAATACCATCATAATGCTAAAACCCCACCATACCTTTATTGCTGAATCATTCATCCACACTCATATTTGATTATCACTCATCCACATGGAGCTTGAGCACATCGTGAGGATACATCCACTATCCATCAGGGACATAGCTTTGTCATCATGAGAAGCACTTGAGGAGTTTACCATCTTTGGTCTACTTTCCTCAATTTTGTCTTCTTTGGTCCTATCTGAAGTGTTTACTTGTTTTTAGTATTGTTAATGCTTTCATTTAATAGTTAGTATTCATATTACAACACTAAATTAGGTGATACAGAGCCCACCAGGGGGATCCCTCCAGGTTGTGATAACATACTATCTATAGATGTCATGTCTAACATGCTCATTCAGCTCTCGCTAAGGTGGAAGAAGATGGGCTAGAGCGTCCAAAGAAAACTAAAAAGGGGGAAGACAATCCAAAGTAATACCAATTGAACCCAAGAGGGCAGAGACCTAGGTGTACCAGCAATGAGACCTATGTCCAAAGTCCGAACCCGCAACCTCCATCAAGGAACAATAAGCCAAGTAGAAGAGTTCTATTAAATAGTAAGAGTTCTCTTTTCATGCAAAGTAAGACCATTAAAATATGTGACGCATGTACCGAAAGTTGTTAGCAAGATCATCCGCAACAACCTAGGAGTGCTTCTAGTGAGTTCATCCACCTCTGGGAAGCGCATCCCCGTTGGTGAGAAGCTCAAACTGGTAAATAGTCTGGCTGATATATAAATGAGGGGAAGGGTAAACCTTCTCACTCCATCTCTTCAGTTCGTGCGGCATGTTTTTGGGGGTAGCCTAAGGTGGGAAAAATTTTCCACAATTTCAGCATGTTCAGAATAGATCGTTAAGTGGATCATAGCTAGTAACAACCGTTGCGGAGACTCCACAAACCCATTTACAATCCTCTTAGTCTAAAGTATCTCGCTTTCTTTCATGGTATGTTATTCACAGTGCAAGGAAAACAACATCCCTCAAGATTACTCACCATCGTGCTCCCCTGGTAGAGGCATGAGGCCACTTGGATTTCATCTCCAAGGGTTGTTATTCCCGTAGAAGGGGAACTTCTATTTGTCATGCCTTGAAGGTTCTCTTATGTGTATCCTTTGTCGATTGAATCTTGTATCGACTCACCTCTTCGATTAGAGGGAAATATTGCACTAGAATCGGGAGACATCAAGCTGTGGGCCGTTGAATAACATATGACAATCAAATTCTAACTTGTAGGGATAAAGTGTGTGTTTGAATTGTCTTAAATTGTGCTCAAGACCTGTGAAAAACATTTGTTGAACATACACAATTCAGTGGTTACTATCAAAAAAATCCTTTTGTTAAAGAGATCAACTGTTTGTATTTCTCAAAGTTGCTTTGTCCTTTGAGAAATTGTTTGCTCATTTATCCCTGTATCAGAAGAAAGAAAGTTTCGCCTTTGTCATCTCAAAACAACGGTTGTTAGCAAGTCCATTCGCAACAACTGCTTGTGTCGCTGGTCCAATTTGTCCATTTGTCTCAAAATGATCGACTTATTCCCTCAAAAACACAAGAATCACTAAGCAGAACCTAAAGTTATAAATCCTTTGTTGGCCCAAAGTCTTGTTCTTTTTCAAAATACTTTTCCATTTACCCTATTTGACCAAAAATATCACAAATCTTATGTTTGAGATACCTCACCTTCAATATATAAGAAACGGTTGTTAGCAAGCCCACTCGCAACACCGTACTTTTAGTTTACCTTTTGCCTACATTTATTACCTAGAAAATACCCCACAAAAGTCTAGTTACCAACAAACCCCTTTTTTTTCTAAAAAGATCCAAAAGTTGCTCTTTTCAAAATACCTTTTTTGCTACCAATCTACTTGACTGAAAATGACACATTACTTTCCTTGACTAGAAGATAGTTAGCCAAATTAATCCTGAAAGAATCCAAAACTTGCTATTTCTTAATTGATTCATGTTCCAACCCAAGGTCTAAAAGGTATACTTAGCGTAGTCACTACCTCCAAAACCCCATAGTTGTGATCAAAATCCCTTGGAAATATCTCATGTCAGGCCAACCTAAGGCTAAGTTCAAAAAGGCTAAACTTCCACAAATATCAATTTACATGGAGATAGAAGTCGAACATCAAAAACATACCCCCAACCCAAGGATTGCCAAGCTAGACCAAATTAAGAAAGACAGAGCAGACATTGCATTACAAACCGAATGGGATTACAAGATTCAGAAACTCTCTCTCCGACGAGGTGTCAACCATAGCCTTATCAATAAATCTCGTGTTAACTACTTTGATTAGGTCCATCTTTTTTCACACACACTTATGCACTTGTCTCCTTGTAGGTTTAGTCTCTCTGTTAATTCTTCATCCCATTTAAACATTTGGTATAATCATCTCCTCCACCTTTTGTCATCAAACCTTAGGTTTTTAGAAATCCTCCAAATCAAGCATCACTAAACCCCAAAATCCTCCATTAGTTTCTCCACACTTAGAAACATTTTTCACATCACCTCATTAAGCTTTGTCTCCCTAAAGAAATATCCATCCATCTCACCATCATAGTTGTCCTTAAACTAAGCATTGTTTAGGATAAACTGTCGCTTGTGTCCCACATCACCTTAAGCAAAAGGTTGGGCTACACACTTGATCCCATTTGTCTTCCCAACGATCACAAGGCTACCTTAGGGTTTGATATTGCTACCACATAGTCAAGTTCACACTTAAGGGAAACACAATCTCCTCCACATAGCATCATATCATCTAGATTCCTAAAAGTATCATATACACTTAGCATCATCTCTCTTTGCATTTTCATCATTAGGAAAGTCATCCTTTCATGCCACCCACCACTCGTTTTGGTAGGAACACAAGGAAAAAGGACATGGATCCTAGTCATAGTAATAACACATCTCGAGCTCAACCATACCTTGTCGTTTCCATGATGGCACCAGATCCACCACCACAAATCCCCGAAGAGATAGGTTCCTCCATAGACATTGATGCTTTCATGAATCAACCTGGTCATGCCACCATTATTAATGCCATCATAGACCAAAAAAAGGAGACCATCATGGAAAATTTCTTAAGGGATAGTGTTGGTTCCTTTGAATTTGGGCATCCACCACCTATCAACATTTTAGATCCTACACACCCTCTGTTTGGGTGGCAACCACCAGTTGTAGAGTCATCTATCCTCACCGATCCTTTCTCTGGATATCAACCATGTCAGACAAAACTTGTAGACCCAAATATACCCTCACCCCAAGTGCCTGCTCCCATTCCACAAAACACCCATCCCATCCTCATTCAACCCTTAGTACATAGTACATCCCCACCAACCTCATGTGTATCATCTGCCTCTACTTCAACCACTCATTTCCCTACTCCACCAAATCCTCCGTTTAAATACATCAACACTACCTTTTCACTTCCACCTCATAGCACACCTAGTTTATTTACTACTCAAATGCCACCACTAGGGTCAAATACCTCATCTTCCATCCCACCCAACATCACTATCAACCCCTTTGTAGCTAGCCAAAGCTCTTCAGCCTCATTTCCTTTGGGACCTTGGAATGTTGCTATAACACAAGGACCTACCACTAGTCTTCCCCCTAGCACTGCAGCCATGTCCACCCCTTAGACACTTTCATCTACCACTTCACATTGTTATTCACTACCACCCCTTACCAACTATTTCTCCATGCCACCTTTGGGAAATAGCCAAACCACCCCGCCATTGCTATTCCTTATAATGAATACTCTACCGCAGATTAATTACCTTGCTCCTATTCATAATCAGTCCTACTCTCAAGCAGGGGTGCAACCCACATATATTGGACATGGTATGTATTCCCAAAGCATGGCACAGACATTACCCACCTTACCACCCTTTCAATTGCAGTCTTCACACTAGCAATATGCTCAAGCACCCACACAAAGGTATCTCATAGGGTAGCAACCTCATACTTATCTTCCCCACCAACAAACTTCTCAACAGATGCAACAGTATACCCAAAACACATTCCAACAACCCATAACATCCATCCCACCAGCTGTACAACCTATTTTTCCATAGACACCATTTGGCAACCAGGGTTTTCCATATCAATCGTCAGATCTTGGCATGTATCCTATGCTAGGGGCACTTGCTCCCCCACCTATAAACTCTGAATGGGAAGAGATGAAAAATGCTCTCAAAGCCCTTAAAGATGGGACAGACTCCAAAAATTTCAAGTTTGAGAATGACTACCCATACCTGTTTGACAAAATCATCATAATGACATCGTTTCCTAAACATTTTGAGATCCCCAAGTTTGACAAATTTAGGGGGAAAAGTGATCTAGTCACACATGTTAAGGAATTCTATATGCATTTTTAGGAGGTAGCCTATAATGACATGTTCCTCATGCGACTCTTTTCCAAAAGTTTAGGAGGTCCAGCCTTAGAATGGTTCTGTCGTATCCTTCAAGGCAATATTAAAACTTTTGCTGATCTTTCTGAAGTCTTTGTGGCTCAATACACCCATCTTGTTGAAACTAAATTATCTATCGTGGACCTAGTTCATACTAAGAAAAAAGGGGGAGAAAGCCTTGCAGAATACTTGCAATGTTGGAAAATACTCACAATCGGGATTTCTTGTACAATCCCTGAGCGTCATCTTGTCAAAATGTTCATAAACAATGCACACCCTAGTCTCGCCCATCATATGGTTATGAATTGTTTACAGACGTACAAAGACATTGAAGAAAAGGGGATGGGACTTGAACAAGGCCTCATTAAGGATGGTGTTATTAGACTTTACAAGGAAAACACCTAGGACCAAGGACCAAACAATGACAAAACCCGATACTGGAACAAAACCAAAAACATAGTGACAGATGGTGCCACCAACACCCGAAAAGTCCATATCGTTGGGGTAGCTACCAATGTTCCTGCCATGTTTTGTCAGCAACAACCCTATCAGTAGCAACCCCCTGTGTATCACCCGTCACCCATACAGAACAATCAACAAATACCTGCTCATCATAATCAAACCAATGCTATCACACTTTCGATAGGTACTAAACCCCATGTTCAAAGACAACCTCATGTATACACCCCATTGGGGGAACCTCTTGATGCAATCTTTGAAAAAATAGCTAAGGATAATATTATTTGACATCCACCAACACAACCCTTGGAACCAAACCGATCTAAGGCATCCTGGTATAAAGATAATGAGTTTTGAAAATTCCATTGTGTCAAAGGACATACCACCCTCAAATGCATGCAACTCAAGGACTATGTCCAAGATCTAATTGATCAGAAGGAAATCATAGTGGGGGCACAAAATTCACCTAATGCAGGATTAATGATGTATCAAAATGCTTTCCCTCCTCATAACACAAACCTAGGAAAAGCACCCACAAACCCACCTGTCAATATATCGAACAATACTCAAGGCAAACAAGGAGATAACTGAGACAAGTCTCAAAACTATACCTCAACATATTTAGACTATGGAAGCCTTATCAGTTGCATATCAAAAGTTGAGCCATCCATCAACGTCATTAACATTAAAGGCCTAGATACCTAACGTGCAGTTGCTACTCACTAGACTCGACTCAATATAACTGGCCCACCTATTTCTGCACCATCAAGACCACCTCCATCTAGAGCATCTCCATCAAAATCATCCTCATTAGGGCCACAATATAACATCTTGGAACACCTTGGAAACACATTGGCCCAGATCTCCATTCTGGATCTCTTACGAACAAGCCCACTTTATCAAGAGATCCTCAACAGTACTCTACACGAGTCACACGTCCCCTTCGACATAAATGCCACTGAGTTTCGCAACTTGGTCAGCCATCTTTCGGCCTCATGTGCCTTATCCTTCAAAACCATTGATATCCCAGTAGTTGAACCAAATCATATCCTTCCACTCCGCATAGCCATCATGGTTTTTGACTTTTCTATTAAAAGGGTCATGATAGATAATGGATCGGCTTTAAATCTATGTACTTTAAAGTTCATCAAATAGGCAAGATACATTGAGGCAAATATCATTAATGAAGTAATCACCATCAAGGCCTATGAAAATTTGGAGCACACCACTGAAGGAACCATCTTGCTCCCTATAAGAGTTGGCCCAACCACTCAAGAAACACTTTGCCATGTAGTTGATCTTAACCTTCCATACAACATCCTCCTCGGTCACCCATGGATTCATGCCATGAAGGCCGTTCCATCCACATATCATTAGTGTATCAAATTTTTGCATAATGGCACTGAGATAACCATCCATGCAGACCCTAAACCCTTTGCTTATTGCAATGCGGTTGAAGCTTCATACAACAATCATTGTCCTGGGATCGAAGTTGGCCACACCACGACCAGTTCCTCTGGCACCTACCATGATCCAGACACCATTTTAGCCTCCATCCTTCTACGGTTAAGATCAACTACCAAGGTTGTGGTGAGTATAGTCTTACAGATGCTTTTGCTATTGGCGCTCTACCACTTGATCCACATACTCAAGGAGGCTCGACACATCAACGGCCTATATCAGAAACCACCTCTCAAATCCAAAAAATGGGCCCTACCACATTTATTACAGAGGGTACTCTTGATGGAGAGGAGAATGCACCAGACATTAACACATGGCTATACAAATAGCTCCCTCCTAAAAGTGAAGCACTTCTTGATCACTTTAAACAGAAATATCCCTGGTCACATCACTTGGCCATAGAGTAATGGGATTATCAAGGAGGTGGTTTAGGCTGCCATGAATCAGGTATGAGATAGCCTATAGAAGCACACCAAGGGTAGAAAACCAAAGGCTTGGGCTATGGACTCCCCACAACTGGGGGCACTACAACTGAAGGCCACACCTTTACGAACATCCAAAACACTCTCGTTGAGGTTGAAGACATCCCTGAGGAAGTTGAAAAGAAAGATTACGATTATATTTTCCTTGACAAAATAATCCTTGGAGCCTCTGTGCTTTGCCAATTATCCTTGAATCTCATAGACCTCCCCCTCGCTCACCCCGAAGTCATAGATTGGGACCAACCAAGTTTCGTTCATGTTGACAAGTTCTCAACTGAGCACGGGCTCCTTAAATTCATGGGGGTAGAAATGCCACATAAACGATCGCCACCACCATCGGCATATTTCTACAAGCTGGATTTACAAGTTACTTTGGGGAGGAGGAAATCTCCAATCGCAAAATAGAAATAAAAAAAGAAACAAAAAAAGAAAAAAATCAAAGGAAAAATGTCCTTTGGTGAAAACTCCTCTGGAGCATCATTGGATAACTCAAAAAGTGAAATAAAAATAAAGGATGTATCTGATGGTGAAAACCTCTCTAAGGTGCCTGAAGATGGAGATTTCATCCTTCCCTCGCAAGAGCATAGGCATCCTATCTCTTCAATTTTGACAGAGGAAACTCGACCAGTAAATATTAGTTTGATAAAGATCCCACATATCACATACATCACAGCCTCTCTACCACCTGAACAAGTACATCTTCTTATTGAGGTTCTCCATGAAAATGTGGGCTGCTTTGCATGGTCATATCAGGACATGCCGGGGTTGGACCCCAAACTAGTTGTACACCATCTACCAGTAGATCCAGGGGCTATGCCTATTAAGCAGAAGCTTCATAAGATGCACCCCAAAGTTGCTTTATTGGTTAAAGAAGAGTTAGAAAAATTGTTGGAAGCCAAAATCATTCACCCAATAGATTATTTTGAATGGATTTCTAACATGGTACCTATTACCAAGCCTTCTGGTGATATCAGAATTTGCACTGATTTTAGGGATCTTAATAAAGCTTGTCCGAAGGATGAATTTCCATTACCAAATATCGACATGATTGTGGATCTCACCGCAGGTCATGAACTCTTGTCACTAATGGATGGTTTCTCTGGATATAATCAGATTCATCTAGCAGAGGAAGATCAACATAAGACAACATTTACTACACCTTGGGGCACATTCTGCTACAATATGATGCCATTTGGGCTAAAGAATACTGGGGCAACTTATCAATGCGCCATGATGGTCATCTTCCATGACCTAATCCATAAGATTCTTGAGGATTACATGGATGATATTTTAGTAAAGTCTCTCAATGCTCTTAATCACTTATTTCACCTCGAAGAAGTGTTTAATCAATTGGCAAAATATTGTCTTATGTTGAATCCAAAGAAATGTGTCTTAGGTGTCACTTCAGGCAAGCTTCTAGGCTTCATTCTGTCACAACGTGGTATTGAGATTGACCCTAAGAAGGTCAAAGCCATCATGGATATGGCTCCTCCTAAGACACTCAGGCGCCTTCATTCTTTGCAAGGAAAACTCCATTCAGTCTAGCAGTTCATTTCTCAACTTGCTGATAAGTGTCAACCTTTCACTCCCCTGCTTAAGAAAGATCAAAATTTCAAATGGGACTCAGCTTGCCAATGCAATTTTGAGCTTGTCAAGCAATACTTAGCACATCCACCTATTTTGGTTCCTCGAGTTGTAGGGTGCCCACTCATATTGTACATCATAGCTACTCCCATAGCATTAGGTGCTCTTCTAGCACAACTTGAAGATGCAGGAAAGGAACAAGCTATTTATTACATCAGCCGAACATTAGTGGGCTATGAGCTCAACTACACACCAATGGAGAGGGCATGCTTAGCAGTGGTGTTTTCCACCCAGAAGCTATGTCATTACATGTTGAGTCATACTATGCAATTGATATCCAAGATTGATCCATTGAAATATATGCTCTCTCATACAATACTCACTGGACGCATGGCAAAATGGGTTATGCTTCTCAGTGAGTTTGACATTCAATATGTTGAAAAAAAGGCCCTCAAAGGCTAGGCTATTGTAGATCACTTGCCTAATGCACCCTTAGTTTTAGATCACCCACTCATCATGGAATTTCCAAATGAATACCTCTGTTTGATTGAAGAACAATCACTTTGGAAGCTATATTTTGATGGCTCCTATACATCTCATGGCTCCAGTGTAGGCATACTCTTGGTTACACCTCAAGGTGATTATATTCCTAAATCTTTCAAGCTACAATTTCGATGTACCAATAACATTGTAGAGTATGAGGCCCTTGTTACGGGACTCAAAATTGCCATTGAATGGAATATCACAGAGCTTCAGGTTTATGGTGATTCTTAGCTTATCATCAAACAAGCATTGAATGAATATCAGACCAAGGATGACAAGCTACTACCTTACAAAGATCTGGTTGATCAATTAAAGGAGCATTTTACTCAGATCCAGTTCATACAGGTACCTAGACTCCAGAATAAAGCAGCTGACGCTATGGCTACTATTGGTTCTCTCTTGGAAATGCCGCGCGAACCTACACAATATGAATTCTTAGTTGAGCAGCTGCACGAACCCACATATGAGAATGATGAATCAACATGAGTATGCATCTTGGTTGGTCCTCAATCCCCGTGGTACCACAAAATTCACGCTTACCTACTAAATGGTATCATATCTCCTTACCTCACATGAACCCAATGCCAAAACCTTATTCATAGAGCTTCTTGTTACACTATCATCGCCCAAACCCTATATCATCATGGTTATCATGATACTCTCTCTCGATGTTTAGATCAAAATGAGGCTGCGATGGCTCTCAAAGAGGTACATGCTGGACTTTGTGGTGCTCACACGAGCGGGATGGTGCTAGCAAAGAAGATCCTTCGGGTTGGATACTATTGGCCTACTCTAGAACATGATGCATGTGAATTTGTGAAATGATGTTTACCTTGTCAACAACATGCTAATTTAATCTGGGCTCCATCACAGGTCTTGCAACCCATTGCACTACCATGGCCTTTTGCTTGCTGGGGGTTTGATCTCGTTGGTCTTATTGCACCACTTTCTTCAGAAGGGAACAAGTGGATAATCACCGCCAATGATTACATGAATAAGTGGGTCAAAGCAGATCCCCTTGTCACTACTACGAGAGTTCAAGTGTTCAATTTTATCCTATATCATATCATATGTCACTTTGGCATCCCAGCTACCATTTTCACTGACCATGGAGGTAATTTTGAAAACTTAAATATGGAAGAATTGTGCACTTCCCTTCATATCCATCACTGTTTTTCTAGCCCATACTTCCCACAAGGTAATGGTCAGGCAAAGGCAACTAATAAAACCCTACTCAGAATCTTCAAGAAAGTTTTCAATGACTCCGGCCGTGATCGACATTTGCAAATTAATCTTGCCCTATGAGCATATCACACTTCATTCTGCACAGCCACTGGCACAACTCCATACTCCTTGGTCTACGGTGCTAAAGAAGTCCTACCTATTGATGTTGAACTCCCATTGCTCCACATTTCTCTATGAGGAAAAATATCTGATGAAGAATATAGAGTGGCTCAACTTATTCAACTTGATCTACTTGATGAAAAAAGGCAATAGGCCTATGACCACCTCATGGTCTACCAGAATCACCTCAAGTGCAATTTTAGTAGGAAAGTCCATCCACACAGTTTTCAGGAAGGTGACATGGTCCTCAAAGAGAATATGAAGGTTCAAGCTAATAGAGAAAAGAAAGGCAAGTTCGAGTCCAGATGGCTTGGTTCTTATGTGGTCACAACATCTTTTGGCTCAGGAGCCTATCAACTATCTACCCTTGAAGGTGAAGTCCTGAATGATCCTACCAACATTATTCACCTCAAGAAATTCTATGTCTGAGGGAAAAATTTGCAAATAAAAAATAGGCAAAGAAAAATAAAGTGTCCAATAGTGAAAACTTGGCAATTCAAGCGCTTTGGATAGGTCCCTGGTGAAAACCTAGCAAATAGGCTCCATGTGTAATACAACCTTTCCATTATCTATCAATGACCTATGTATCCAGTATCACCCCTTTACATCTCATTGCCCATCTCTCCATTTTCCAAAATATTCCAAGAGTTCCCTCCTCACACTCCAACAACTCATGACACCAGCTTGGAAAACCTTCCTAGATCACATATTCTACCATGGTTAGTATATTTATTCCATCCTTGTACCTTATCACATGTATCATATTAGGTGTATTTTATCCTTAAAACCATGCCTTTATATCATATACTTATACCAAGCCACAATATTCTATGTACCACATCCTTGTCATGCAACCAATAATTCTATGTATCATACCCATGTAACAATAACCATATTGCATCAATGCTATTTCCTCGTCCTGAGCTTTTTCCTATCATATGTACATCCACTAATATATTCTATCCTACATTCCTGAGTCATCCACCCATTTCCTATTCATGCTTGTATATTTTTGAGCCTTACAACAAAATCCCGTATCACTATCTCACTCACATCCTAGTTCCAATTCAAAAATTGTCAAAAAATAAATAAATATAAAAAACATTCATAAATCATCCAAAAACAACAAAAAAAAAAGAAAAAAAAAGAAAAGAAAAGAAAAAAGAGAGAGGAAAGTTTCCTTCTCTCACAACCCTTTTACACACACCTTACTTTCCACAATAAAGACTTTGACATGAGACAAAAACCTTTCACAGACCCTACACAATGAGAAAGCAATAGACTTACAACCCTTTCACATATACCTCTCGAAGAGAATCTTTTGGAGTTGTAATCGTTTGCAAGGCCCATGCTAGTTGCCTCACACCACACAAGGAGAACCAACCCCATCACTCCTCTACCAACCATCGATACATCTAGAAAATGAAGCCAAACTCGCTCTTCAATGTCTTCCATTGGATTGCCAGAGGATTATGCACAAACCACTCCAAAAATCAAACCCACAAGGATGGAGGGAAAGACAGCGCTGATAGCGGATAGCTACCCAAACTACCCAAGAATACCAAAAAAATTCATAAATCATCCAAACTTACCAAAAAAATTCATAAACTACCCAAAAATACCAAAAAAAAATTCAAAAAAACAACCCAAAAATACCTTAAAAATTCAAAAATTGCCCAAACAATATCAAAAAATAAAATAAAATTCTAAAGCATTCAAAAGGGGGTTATAAATGCCAAATATGGCCATAAAAGCTTGAAACATTAAAACACCACCCCAAAATTTCTCTCAAAATTCTGATATTGAGAAATTGATATTAAGAAGAAGTGTGTTAATGTGCTGAAACATAATTCTAGGCTTAAGAAAATCCAACACAACTCGAATAGCGAAAGAGATGCCACAAAGCTGATTGTCGCCTTCCTTCCATGCAACCATTATTAATGTGAATCAAGAAGGATTTTTAGTCTTATTTAAGTTGCAGTGGCCACGATTAGTCTACCCAGTTTCAACAAATACATCAATACTATCTTGTAAGCCCACGTGTCTTTTTTGGACTACTCTAGAGCCTTTTTAGGCCTAAAAGCTTCTTTTCAAGGCCCATGTGTCCTTTTTGGACCCCTCTAGTGCCTTTTTAGGCCTAAAACATTTTTTTCAAAACCCACGTGTCTTTTTTGGACCCGTCTAGCACCTTTTTAGGCCTAAAAGCTTTTTTTCAAGGCCCACGTGTCCTTTTTGGACCCCTATAGCACCTTTTTAGGCCTTGAATGCTTTTTCAAGGCCCAAGTGTCCTTTTTGGACCACTCTAGTGCCTTTTTTAGGCCTCAAATGATTTTTTAAAGCCCAAGTGTCCTTTTTGGACCACTCTAGTGCATTTTTTAGGCCTTAAATAACTATTTCAAGGTACAAATGTCCTTTTTGGCCCCCAAAATGCCTTTTTAGGTTCAAAGCGCCTTTTTCAAGGCCTTATTTAAACCTTTTCAGGCCTCAAAAATGCCTTTATAGGCCCAAGCGCCTTTTTCAAGCCCCCAAAATGCCTTTTTAGGCTTAAAATGCCTTTTTCAAGGCCCTTTTTGACCTTTTCTAGCCCAAAAATGCCTTTATAGGCCCAAGAGCCTTTTTCAGGCCCCCGAAATGCCTTTTTAGGCTCAAAGCGCCTTTTTCAAGGCCCTATTTTGACTTTTCCAAGCCCCAAAAATGACTTTATAGGCCCAAGCGCCTTTTTCAGGCCCTTAAATGTTAGATTGTGGTGACTGATCAAGAAAGTACTCTACATAATTTTTTTTTTGGTACTATTCGGCAATCATTTTGGTACTATTCGCCATTCATAGATTCACCACTAAAGTTATGGCTAATTATGGCCGACATGTTATAACCCTAAAGCAGTTTAATACTTGTATAAAAGGGTTTAGGGTTGGGTATTTTTCATTATGTTGTGATGCGAAATTGGTTCTTGTGGCGGTATTGAGTTGTAAGGGATTACAGATTGTAATCAAGTTGTAATCACTGGATTGTAATAAGATCAAACTTGCTGCTTGGTGGACGTAGCCTAGGGATTGGGTGAACTGCGTTAAATCTTGGTGCCTTGTGTTCATTTCTGTGTGATCTATTATTTTCTATTATTGGTTATATTTGCATGTAGTTTTTATTTCTGTCCGTGGTTTATCCTAACAAGTGGTATCAGAGCGAGGTTGTCTTTCAGTTATCCTCTATAGGAAAGTCTCACGGTTAAGTGGGAGTCTCACGGTTGAGTGGGAGTGATGGAAGATGAGGGTAAGCTGAGGGTTTATAGGTTTAATGGGCAGAACTTCCAGTTATGGAAGATGCAAATGGAAGACTATCTATATCAGAAGGATTTATGGAAGCCCTTAGAAGGCAAAGCCAAGAATCAGGGAACTATGTCAGAGGCTGAATGGGATCTTTTGGATAGAAAGGCACTTGGAAGCATTTGATTATGCTTGGCACCATCGATGACATTTAATATTACAAAAGAAAAGATGACAAAAGATTTAATGAAAACCCTAGCAACACTGTATGAAAAGCCCTTCGCTTCAAACAAGGTATTTCTCATGAAGCGTTTATTTAATATGAAAATAGCAGAAGGTGGATCTGTTGCAAATCATTTAAATGAGTTTAATACTATTACTAGTCAGTTATCTTCTGTGGGTATCAATTTTGATAAAGAAATTAGGGCTTTCTTGATTTTGTGTTCTTTGCCTGAAAGCTGGAATGGCTTGGTAATGACAGTGAGTAATTCTATTCCTAGATCTAGTACCCTAAAATATGATGATGTGATCGGTGTTGTTTTGAGTGAAGAAACTCGTAGAAAATCCTCAGGTGCATCTACATCAAGAAGTGCTTTCAATGCACAAAGCAGGGGCAGAACAACTGAAAGAGGAAGTAACTCTAGAAATTGTGGGAAATCAAGAGGAAAGTCAAAGGGGAGGAGGTCTCAATCGAGAGGACCAAATGATTGCTGGTACTATGGGAAACCAAGGCACAAAAAGAAAGATTGCTGGAATCGAAAGAAAAATGAAGGACATAAATTAGATGGAGACAAGGAGGCAAATGTGGTAAGTAACAAATCCAAAGAGGATGCTTTTATTTTGTCTTTAGAGAGTGTTGATGATTCATGGGTTTTAGATTCTGGCGCTTCATTTCATGCTACACCTCATAGAGGTTATTTCATTGATTATGTCCAAGGGGATTTTGGGCTTGTTTATTTGGTGGATAATGAACCTTGTCAGATTGTTGGAAAGGGAAAAATTAAGATTAAGTTGCAGAATGGGAATCATTGGCTACTACATGAGGTAAGACATGTTCCAAGGCTGAGTAGAAATTTAATTTCAGCCGGGCAACTCGGTGATGAGGGTTGTGTAGTTACTTTTAATGATAAAAATTGGAAGGTTTCAAAAGATTCCCTTGTAGTAGCAAAAGGTGTGAAAGTAGGCACCTTATATCTTTGTACAGGTCATATTGTTCCTACTACTTTGATTGTTTCAAAGAAAAATGAATGTTCAGGAACAATTACTGCAGTTGAGCAGGGAGAATAAATAGCTGTTGCAGATTCTGATACAGCACTGTGGCACAACAGACTTGGGCACATGAGTGAGAAAGGTATGAAAGTAATTCATTCAAAGAAAGTTTTACCAGGTATGAAATGTGTTAATATGGATTTTTGTGAAAGTTGTGTGTATGGAAAACAAAAGAGAGTGAGTTTTGTAAAGACTGGGAAGGAAAACAAAAAGGAGAAATTAGAGCTTGTGCATATAGATGTATGGGGACCAGCTCAGGTATCTTCCCTTGGTGGCTCTTATTATTATGTTACATTTATTGATGACACAACTAGAAAATTATGGGTTTATTTCCTTAGATAGAAATATGATGTATTTCAAACTTTTAAGAAATGGAAATGCTTGGTTGAAAATGAGACTGGTAAGAAATTAAAATGTCTCAAATCTGATAATGGTGGTGAGTATTGTAGTCATGAATTTGAAGATTATTGCTCCACTAATGGTATTCGTAGACAAAAAACTATTCCAAGGACTCCATAGGAAAATGGAGTGGCTGAATGCATGAACAGGACTGTAATGGAGTGCGCAAGGAGCATGAGGTTGCATGCTGGGTTGCCCTGACACATGTGGGTGGAGGTTGTCAATACTACAGTATATTTGATTAATAGAGGTCCCTCTACTCCTTTGGGCTATGGTATTCCAGAGGAAGCATGGATTGGTAAGAAGGTGAGTTATTCTTTTCTCAAGACCTTCGGTTGTGAAGCTTTTGCTCATATAGACTCTGAAAATAGAACCAAGCTAGAAGCTAAATCAAAGAAATGTGTCTTTGTTGGATATGGCATTAATGAATTTGGTTATAGGCTTTGGGATTTTGAAAATCTTAAAATTTTTAGAAGTCGAGATGTCATATTCAATGAGAAAGTGTTGTACAAAGATCTGTTGTAGCAACATGAGAAGAAAGAAGATGATTATGTAGTGCTGGATGATACTCCAAAAGCTGATGTTCCAGCCATTCCTCATGATGTGCAACAACTACAACAACAAATACCACACACACCAGTGAATGTTAGATAGTCAATGAGGCAAATTAGACCTCCACAAAGATTTTCTCCCTCTTTGTATTCTATTTTACTTACTGATGCCAGTGAACCTAAAAGTTATGATGAAGCTATGTAGGTGGATACTAAGATTCAATGGGAGTATGCAATGAAAGATGAAATGGACTCTTTGCTATAGAATAAGACATGGGATCTATGGAAGTTGCCTGCAGGTAAAAAGGCTTTACAGAATAAGTGGGTTTACACATTGAAAGAAGAGGAAGGAGGTAAGAAAAGATTTAAGGCTAGGATAGTTGTAAAAGGATTGGCACAGAAAAAGGGAATTGATTTTGATGAGATATTTTCCTTGTTGTTAAAACGACTTCTATCCGTACTGTTTTAAGTCTTGTGGCTACTGAAGATTTGCATTTAGAGCAGTTGAATGTTAAAACAACCTTTCTTCATGGTGATTTGGATGAAGAAATCTATATGGCTCAGCCATAGGGATTTGAGGTCAAATATAAGGAGAACTTGATGTGCAAATTGAAGAAAAGTTTATATGGCTTGAAGCAAGCACCTCGGCAATGGTATCTGAGATTTGACAGGTTTATGCATGAGCATGGCTATAATAGGTGTCATTCAGATTATTGTGTTTATTTTAAGAGGTTGGATGATGATAGCTATATTATTTTATGTTTATATGTTGATGATATGCTTGTAGCTAGGTCTAACATGGATCATATTAAGGGGCTGAAACGCCAGTTAGGACATGCATTTGCTATGAAGAATTTGGGGCAACAAAACAAATCCTTGGTATGAAGATTTGCAGAGATAGGAAGAACACCTTTTTAGGCCCAAGTGCCTTTTTCAAGGCCCTATTTTGACCTTTTAAAGCCCCCAAGACACCTTTCTAGGCCCAAGTGCCTTTTTCAGGCCCCTGAGACATCTTTTTTGGCCCACATGCCTTTTTCAAGGCCCTCTTTTGGCTTTTTCAAGACCCTATTTGAACTCTTTCGGCCATCACAAGCCTTGTGTAGGTCCCAATGCCTTTTCCACACCTCATAAACATCTGTCTCATCATACACTTAGAGAAATGTCCCCACATTTTGTCTTATTATTTTCTGTCATACTTGCTAAATCTACATAGACATTCTCACCTACGAGTAATGGTTACCCTTACTCTACAGATTGTATTGTTCCCACTTTTACAAGAGTCAAACTATTTCATTATTTATCACAAAAACATTCAAATATATATCAAACATCCCAAAAATATTTAAATATTCGACAAAAAAACCAAAAAAATCCATATATCTTCCATAAAAATCCCAAAAAAAATACATGACATTACATTATGAACAACATCTATTGTCCCTTTGATTGCCACAACAACAAGCACAAAATTTCTATTCTCCTATGATAGCAACAATAATATTTCATTTAACTACTAATGTTTGGCAGATTTTTTTATTCTAGCCTCCCTGGGGGAGGTGGCAAGATAGGGTGTCCAATCAATGGCATTCCTTCAGACCCAGTCCCACATGATGATGCCCCTAGAGTCATCCTCACACTTGCCCAAAGTGT
The DNA here is from genome assembly GCA_028749045.1 of Cupressus sempervirens. Classification (NCBI taxonomy): domain Eukaryota; kingdom Viridiplantae; phylum Streptophyta; class Pinopsida; order Cupressales; family Cupressaceae; genus Cupressus; species Cupressus sempervirens. The sequence continues at coordinate 800,306,030 of CM053783.1, read as the reverse complement.
ATCCATGGGGATTGGGATGTTACCACACCTCAAGAATGTGTTTATTTGCTCCATAAAATGTTTTTTAGAGTATACAACTCCTCTCCTTTGCTCCAAAGGGACCACTTGGTGATATAATCCCATATAGTATGTTGCCTCTCATGCAACCCTCACTAATTTCTCCATGACATCTTTCATTTCTACCCGTAGTCTTTCTGCTCCTGGAATAGTTGTTGTCCTCTGCGCAATATCGTGTTCTCTTTCATATCTATTCGCTAGCATTTTCATTGACTCCCTCTCATATTTCACTATATTCAATTGATTTTGGTACCATGTAATGTGCGCATTACTTGCATTCAACTACTCTTGTCACCTCCGCGATAAACTATTGGTCTACGCTGCTAACTCCCTGAATGCTTCTACTTGCGATCACATGAGCACTAATTCATTTTCACATCTCTCCATTGCCACTCTCTCAGCTACCAAAGTCACCTCCACAGTCTCCACTCTTGTTTGCTCCATCATTAACATCATCCCTAGTTGTTCAGCTTCCATCCGTGCACCATCCTCTCGTGCTCTTTCAATTAGGCCTTGAAAGAAATTTGCATATTTCTCCACCTGGTCAGCCCATTCTTTTTCCATTGCCGATGCTTTCTCCATCACCATAGCCACATCATGAGCCACTTGTACTATAGCATCGGATTGCAATGCTTGAAATGGCTGAAATGCAAACAACACTAGGTCACCCTTTTGTTCGCTAGAGCTCTACATCATATCCCCTAGACTACTTTTTCCCTTCTTCCATAAGACCGTTGTTGGTCGCATCACGAATCTTTGTTCCTCTTCTAGAAGAGTCTCTTCTATAGATGGCAATCTTCTGCACTTGGTCCCTCTAACAACACTCCCACACTTGGTAAGTTTCTCTCCTTCTCTTTTTCCCTTGACTCTGTTTGTTGCATCGCACCTTCTACTAATAGTTGTAGCAAGGTCGAATCTTCTTGTTCCTCTTCTGGCTGATTTTGAGCTAGATTAATTTTGCTAGCCTCCACCACTCCCCAATCACAATGTCACACACTTTGACATGGCAAGGTTTCTCTTCCTTCTTGTTGGCTCTACTTTACGTCCCGCTTCTTCCCCCGCAATCATTTTCTTTCTCCTTGGCTTTCATTTTCCTCTTCACTCCATCCCCCCGTTCCTCCTTCTATCACCTCTGGCATTTTCTACCTTTGCTCTTGCAAATCAGCCATTTGTATTTCACTCATAGCTTAATTCTTTTCTCACACTTTTCTTATGCTTCAGCTAACACTTCTTGTTGTTGGGCTTTCAACAAATTCACTCACCTTTTATAGAACCAACAACATTTTCCATCGCTTCCATTACACACTATCCATATCTTTGGCAATAAGCCTCAATACCTACCATCATATTAGTCAAGTTGGCAACTAATTTCATCCTTTCCACACCTCACCTCCCCTATAATAACAATATGCTATATCCTATTTCTTTCCACTAGCTTCTCATCTCACATTTTTCCTTGCACTATCTCCTCATCCCTAGATTTTCTTCTACTAATCTTCTCATCTTCATCTTTCCTGCCACTATCCTATCATGTTGAACTTTTTTATGGTCATCACTTGTAAATACTTTGGTTTTTCCACTGTACTATCCTTGCATGTTAGTCCTCCACTTGGTATCCTTGTATATCTCTCCTCTCTTCGTGTTAGTTCATGCTTGATCATAACTTGTAGTTCTCTTGGTTAGGTGCTTTAGTGAATCCTTGTATGAGATCCCTTGTCATCAAAATGTTGTCCTCAATAGTTTTGATTTCCCATTTGATCCTAGTCCTCAATATTAGCGATAGATCCTTGAAGGATGCATCCTTCCTCTCATCTGATCTTGGTCCCTTAGTATCCAGTCCTACCAATCTCTTTGGAAAAGGGTTACTTTTTCATGGATTTACATTTTCTTTCGATTTATTTTCTTTTCAGGATTTCACGTTTGGTTCTTAAAGTATCTCTTCCAAGTGATTTGGGTTGTTACCTCCTCATGGTCACCACAATCTTTTATATCATGGTGTGCTGTGAATGAGGCCATTCAAGAGCAAGGTATTGATCAGGTCTTTTTCTTTTTCTTTTATTCTTGTGAGTCTGTCAGATATGACCCTTGCATAGTCCAAACTTGTGATCACTTGTGGTTGCATGGTGCACTTGGGAAATATTTTTTTCTTGTGGGTTACCCGGTATCATTTCCACTTTGATTCTTTCGGGATTCATCTGTGATGTTGGGGAAATCCTTGCGTGTTTGTTTCACATCAGTCCTATGTAATATTGGTAAAAAGGCCTTGATGTTCTTAGCAACCTTGGCATATTCCCAATATTCCTATATCAAAATAAGTTCTCAACTACATGGTGGTGCTCCCCTTTGGAACACCCACACGCTCAAGCTTTACTTGATTACTTCACACTCCCCTCTTATCAAAACATCCCATCTTATCCAAGCATCCCATCCAATCAGTCTTACAATCATGATCTAACAGTTTATCCATATCATAATCATAGCTCCTTCATCAATCATAATCATAGCTCCTTCATCAATCATAATTATAGCTCCTCCATCAATCAACATCTTAGTCATCACCAATCATAAATCCTCGAATCATAAATCTCCCCAAATCTCCCATCTTTGAAATCACTTCCATGGGTTCAATTTAGAAAACCACTCACCCTCCCCCCTGTCCCTGTGGCTAGTGTTCTTCCCCATTGGTTATCCCTGCACCCACAGTTTTCCTCTATATCATTCTCCCATAGTGAGAGTATGTGCTTCCTTGAACCACCTCTCTTCGCCACTCTTAGTCCTCCTGCTTGCCCTAGATTCTTGTATCTTTCAAGAAGCTATTGGGCCTCACCATCTCTCCTCGCCATATTCTTGAGGGGGCATCACACAATCCACTCTCTCCTCTTCTATTTAGGACTGGGGCAATCATGTTGCTTTCAAAGTTTTCTTCATGTCGTCTATCTTCAAACTTCTTTGAAATAGTATTGTTCCAACACTATCTCAAAGAGGGGCAAAATGTAGACACCTAAATCTGATTACATCACTTAAGTGATCTTATTTAGTCATCTCCTAAGGCATCATTAATTAAATATTAAATATTTAATTAATCTATTGTCATCCCCTAGTTAATTAGTTAATTTAATTAACTATAGTCCAATTGATAAAATTAAAAGATCACCCAAAATCAATTTATCAATTAAATCCCTATTCCTCTATTAAATTGAATAAATTCTCAAATCTATTCAATTTAATTCTATATCCCTATTTTATTAAATAAATCATTTAATAAAATATCTAAAATCCTAAGAGCCTCCCTAAACCCTATCCTAACCCCTAATCCAACCCATTCACACATACTAACCTCACTTAGCCACCTAACTAACCCATCCCATCAAATCTAAGCCACTTACCCCCTAATCCCCCTCTAATCCAAGCCTAATCCTCTTCTAATCATGTGCACAATCATAAACATGGGTTAAGACTTGCTAACCCAAGCCAAAGTCAACAATCTCATTCTCCCCTCACCCTCCAACATTTATGACCAAAGCCAAAGTCAACAATCTCATTCTCCCCCCAACCATCTCTATTTATGACCCAACCATCCCCATTTATGGCTCAACCTCCCTCATTACTCCTTTGACCAACCCATATCCTAGCCTCTCACATCCAATCACCCTGTGACATATGTCACCTCCTAATTGGCTTCAAACAAGCACAATCCATGTGCTCTCCTTTGAGTGCATCCTAGCCCTCCCTCACCATCTTTCCATCCTTGCATCTTGACCATCCATCCCTATACCCCTTGGCCTATAAATAGAAGCCTCTCCCTTCACAAACATCATCCACTTTTCAAGAAAATTTATAATGCTATTTTGAGAGCCTAAAAACTACCAAAATACCATCATAATGCTGAAACCCCTCCATACCTTCATTGCTGAATCATTCATCCACACCCATATTTGATTATCACTCATCCACTTGGAGCTTGAGCACATTGGGAGCAAACATCCACTATCCATTAGGGACATAGCTTAATCATCATGAGAAGCACTTGAGGAGTTTACCATCTTTGGTCTACTTTCCTCAATTTTGTCTTCTTTGGTCCTATCTTAAGTGTTTACTTGTTTTTAGTATTGTTAATGATTTCATTTAATAGTTAGTATTCATATTACAACACTAAATTAGGTGATACAGAGCCCACCAGGGGGATCCCTCCAGGTTTTGATAACATACTATCTATAGATGTCATGTCTAACATGCTCATTCAACTCTCGCTAAGGTGGAAGAACATGGGCTAGAGCATCCAAAGAAAATTGAAAAGGGGAAAGACAATCCAAACTAATACCAATCGAACCCAAGAGGGCAGAGACCTAGGTGTACCAGCAATGAGACCTATGTCCAAAGTCCAAACCCACAACCTCCATCAAGGAACAATAAGACAAGTAGAAGAGTTCTATTAAATAGTCTAAATATTAATCTATTATAATTTTTTTTGAAGTACTTACTCTTATCAACAATTGTCTTTTTAAATATTAGATTAAATTAGGCATGGAGACAACCAATCTAGGCATGTACAATTACACTGAAATGTCCCTTTACTGATTTTATATGATATTTCATGCCTTTATTCAGATTTTCAAGATCAAACAACTAATATCACAAAGATCCACCAAATTTCTCAAGAAACCCCAAATCGGCTGTGCCAGAAATAGTGCCAAAAGCTTCACAACTTCACCTATTATTAATAAATTTTAAAGTGGACATTTAAAAAAAAATTTGAGCAGCATAACAGCCTATAAAATGACATTTCCAGATCTGTATAACATGCACACAATAGCTCCCAAATGGAGGACAAAAACAATGCTCATTGGGCTCCTGAAAACAACATAGAATAGCCCGAAATCACCACAAAAACTTAATAATCTATCACAGAAGTATAATCATATCCAAATAAATATATTCAGCTCTATTTTAATATTTAAAAGTCTGATATACAGCAGCAACCCAAACTGATATGAAATACTCAACTGAAAACACCAAACTCTTACAAAATATACACCCGAAAACTCACAAATCTGCACTGTTTAGCACAAAGGCAAACTCTGTATGAGCATGCACATGGAATGGCTTCAAACTCCCATCCTTAGCCTTCCTAGAAACCTGCAAAATCCCATTCTTGGGTCTTCCTGGAAACCTGCAAACTCCTGTTCTTGGGTCTCCTTCTCCACAGGTTTGGCAGCCTCTGAAGAATAACAAAGAAATGAGCAAAAATCAAGTTCTGGAATGAGCCCAAAATGCCTCCAAACCCCTTAAAAGAGGGCATAATCCTAATTCATGTCCAAGAGGGGTTAATAAAACATATTTTAATAATAATTTTCATTTATTAGTCCATTAGCTTCCAAAGATTATCCCCTTTTTTTGAAACTCCACCTTTTTGGGCCTGCCTGCCTTAGCAAAGATTATTATTTTTAATTATTTGAAAAGTGGACATGACAAGTCCTCCCCTCCCAAATATTGCTTGTCCTCAAGAAATGGCTGAACAATAAACTAATCAATCCACCTAGATCCCAAATGTAGTCATGAACTATACTACTGCCAATTAACATAGGCTCCTGCAATATCCTCTGCAATATGACTAAGAGGAATCCATAATCAAACTGACAATTACAGCTCAACCAAACTCCAAAATCACCACTACCATAGTCAGAAACCCATAAGACACAAACTCTTAGAACATCAAAACCCAAGTAAATTGGACAAATCAAACTACCAACACAGTAAATACCATCAACGCATCCCACTGGCCTATACGGAATGTACAATCTAACTCTGCAACAATGTTGAATACTCTCGAATGAAACTGTACCAAGTATGGAGAATCCACACACTGTACAACTCCTGTAGTCAACACAACTCTACAAATCACTGGCCACTATCTCATAACCATAACTCCCACGCACTGCTGATGGTGAAAAGACATTACAAGATAAAAAGTAAGAAATGGAACCCAAACCAAATTTGCCATGAACAAGTGATATAGCCCACTGTGACTGACTACCAGCTAAGTTAGGAGATGTCATAGCCAAAGGAGTAGAATCAATAACAACAACTGCTGAAGCATCACTCCCAAACTCCTGCTCTAAGTCATGTATTATCAAACTGTCAACTGCAGAACCTATCACCATGTGATGCCCATCACAACTCTCATCCCGAGGTGTCAAACTATCCCATAACTAATGATAAGCACTAGGATCCAAAGTACATCTCTGTATCATCATCTCATCAACATGGTCATCAAAGGTAGATTGATGAGTATACCTCACAGTGTAATGCCGATAGAATGCAACAATCTCACTCAGTGGCTTAGACTGCAATCCACATGTAACTAACTACAATCGATCACTAACCAAGTTGGAACTGACTACTACCTTTGAAGACATCACCAAGGGAGTAGTATTACTAGCAAGAACCATGCCAACTGTCAGCTCACCAATATCACACATGATCTTTGATACAACCTCTCTAGTCTTCATGCCATTAGTACTAGAGGTCACCACCATGTCAGGCATACCACAACAATTTGCTACAACACCCAACTCAACTGAACCTGACTCTAGTGGGGAAGAACCCGATATGCCAACATTAGTATCAAGGATGGATGCATCCCCATCTCCATTATCTTTGATAATCTCGACCATGGACATCCTCAAATCACTAGACACCACAACTTGTGACTGTACAGAATCTGATAAATACTGTAGTTGCTCTAACTCCATGGTCACCTTAGCCAAATGAAACCATGACTCCTTGAAAGCCAACTGTGTACTCTCAAGAATCTCATAAGTCACCTCAAGCTGCTGAGTAAGCTCACTCACCTCATCTTCCTTGGCCAAAAATGCATCGTATGCTATACTGCCCCACTCCATAAGATAATCTCTATCGGCTACCAACTGCATATAATCCTATCTCAAAATTTGGATAGCCTCCCATAAAGAGTGGAACTGTGTCAAGGAAAGATAACTGCCTCCCTGCTCATCACTAGTAGGAGAACCCCATCCATAAATTGCTAACAATTGACGAGCAACATCTAAATGCTGGCAAGCGATAGCAATGTCTCGCTCACTAACTCTCAACTAATTAGACACATGATGGCACTGGCTAGACTGTCTCCTACAAACCTCCTCTGATGCACTGTCTAAAGGAGTATCCTCAAAGTTACTAGTCTCTAGAGTATTACCATCCATATCTTGTGAATCAACTCCAAAGCTCATATCAACATATGGAGTATCAAAAACTGTAGCACTGATGTCTAACTCCTCTGTACCAAAAGAAACTGCCAAGGAAACTAAGTCTTCAAAACTACTCACTGCATCCTCCTAGATGTCATCAATGCCAATATGATCCTGGGACTCATCTATACACACTACCAAATATGAAAGATCATCAACACATTCCAACAAGTATGGTCGACTGGATATATGAACAAAGCCCAACACCGGTGTATAAAAACTAATACCAACATTAAACAAGCTACTAGCACAAGAAAAGACAACACCATGCAATCTGCTAATCAAATCCATGATAGCACCCAAACAAACACTGCTACCAAAAAGTGTTAAAGATCTCTAGTCAACTAAATCCCAAATGCCAATATAACAATCTCGAGTCCATATCTGTAAACTAGAATCAGCTGGTAACTCAAGCAAAATCCTCACTTGAGTAATATGACCAATACCAACTAACTCCACATACCTGTCTGACATTATCCCTTTATCCTGGATGTGAATGCAAGATGAACTCGCAACATTATCAACGACCACATATGATCTACCATTCATAGAAAGCTGAGTATCAGGAGTGCAAGATGAAACTAAACTCAACTCCATGCCATGCTTATCTCCATGTCTCTCTCAGTCTTGTAATGCCAATGGAGTATTCACCAAAGAAGCTCGAGTGTCGTCAAGCTTGTGAGAAAGCCTGTCAGCTTCCTCCTCCTTCCTCCTCAAGGCATCTAAATAGTCTCCGACAAGGCTAAGAAGATGGTCACAATCTGATAGAAGATGTAAATAACTCAACTTCATCGTTCCCATTCCTTCCCTAATCGCTTGTAAGTCAACACAAGAAGACTTTTCCCGAACTCCCTTATGTCTACCCTATAACTGAATCATCCAAATGTGATCCTCTATCATATCCCGTATCCTATCATGATGAGATAATGAAGTCACAATACTATCTTTGTTCATCTTTAGCTGGCTGGACAAATCATGTGAAGTACTACCTACCTCAACCTCATGTGACGAAGCATCTAACTGTGCCTGGTACTCTTTCTCAGCAAAGTCATGAATGCTCAATGTCTGCTCATCTCTACCAGGTATCTCACCATCATTCACAACAAAATCCTCATAATCATCATTTGAACCCACTACGCTGTAGTCACTACCTGTTGTAACTATACCATCCTGAATACTTGTGACATCACCCTTTGATGAGCTGTATACAATTGTCTCAATTTGAGTATCAAGTTGACCATTACTATCAATCTGTATAATATCCTTTCTCAGTACCTCTTGTGGCAGAGTAGAATCTGAGACCTCAGCTTGGTTATAAGCTAGTTTCTCAAACTCCTCATGCAAGTTCTTGGTAATTGTGTCATCTGCCCTGTGAGAAAATCTGCCAAATAGAAATCTAGTTAACTTATCCACCTTAGTTGGGTCAGAAAACATGTCATTCATTATACGGTGGTGCTCAAGCAACTGTTCAGACATGTCATGGCTTATTTTCTTAAGTTTATCTCGAATGTCTAAATAACCATCCTTTCTATTGTTATGACTCTGGATATCAATTGTCCAAGATCATGTCCTCTGAGACTCTGTACTATACCTATCCATTCTGGATAAAGTAGAGTGTAACCCCAATAGGTTATAACTTCTTCAAACACCAAGAACTAACATGCAATTGATTAGAAGTAGCATGCAACCATAGATTTCGACATGCAGCTGATTAGAAGCAACATGCAACCACCAAATTCACCAAGAACTAACATGCAAATGATTAGAAATAGCATGCAACCATAGATTTTGAAATGAAACTGATTAGAAGAAACATGTAACCATAAATTATGACATGCAAGATCTGGGTAGTTGTCAAAACTAACATGCAAGATCTGGGTAGTTGTCAAAACTGACATGCAAGATCTGGGTAGTTGTCAAAACTGACATGCAAACTTCTACAAACCCTCAAGCTGGCAAGATCATGGCTCTGATACCACTGAAATGTCCCTTTACTGATTTTATATGATATTTCATGCCTCTAATCATATTTTCAAGATCAAACAACTAATATCACAAAGATCCACTAAATTTCTCAAGAAACCCCAAATCGGCTATGCCAGAAATAGTGCCAAAAGCTTCACAGCTTCACCTATTATTAATAAATCTGAAAGTGGAAATTTTTACAAAAATTTGATCAGCATAACAGCCTATAAAATGACATTTCCAGATCTATATAACATGCACACAATAGCTCCCAAACGGAGGACAAAAACAATGCTCATCGGGCTCCCGAAAACAACATAGAATAGCCCGAAATCACCACAAAAATTTAATAATCTATCACAAAAGTTTAATCATATCCAAATAAATATATTCAGCTCTATTTTAATATTTAAAAGTCTGATATACAGCAGCAACCCAAACTGATATGAAATACTCAACTGGAAACACCAAACTCTTACAAAATATACACCCAAAAACTCACAAATCTGCACTATTCAGCACAAAGGCAAACTCTGTATGAGCATGCACATGGAATGGCTTCAAAATACCATCCTTAGCCTTCTTGAAAACCTACAAACTCCCATTCTTGGGTCTCCCTGGAAACCTACAAACTCCCATTCTTGGGTCTCCTTCGCCACAGGTTTGGCAGCCTCTGAAGAATAACAAAGAAATGAGCAAAAATCAAGTTCTGGAATGAGCCAAAAATACCTCCAAACCCCTTAATAGAGGGCATAATCCTAACTCATGTCCAAGAGGGGTTAATAAAACATATTTTAATAATAATTTTCATTTATTAGTCCATTAGATTCCAAAGATTATCCCCTTTTTTCGAAACTCCACCTTTTTGGGCCTGCCTGCCTTAGCAAAGATTATTATTTTTAATTATTTGAAAAGGGGACATGACATGCACAAGGGAGAAAGTTAGATGATGAGTTATGAATTTTCTAGGAGAAATGTAAAGGTGCATCCCTAGAGTTTTATTCACCTTGGCCACCTAAGTATCATCTTGTCAGATCTAACCACTCTAGATTGACTTGAGCTCCACCATCCAACATTCTCTTTCCTAGTGATACATTTTCCCCCTTTGGATTTGATTCACATTCTTACTACATCCAATTATAATGAGTGTTTAAAAATTGATAATTGATTTAAGAAACATGATCTTCTGCTAACATATCAGTCAAGTTTGTTATTAGTGAAATACATTTATTCAAATTGTAAGTATCTACCAATCTTATTGTATAGTTAACAGTGTTAACCAAACATTTCAGTTGTTACTGAGTTCTATAGTTGCTACCAATTCCTTTGAAAAAATTTTAGTATATACTGAGCAATTATAGTTATTGTCAAGATCAACAGTGTAAACTGAGCATCTCGGTGTATGCCAAGTTTACTAGTGCAAACTGAGTTGTGCAATGCTTATTGAGTTTGCAGTTGATTTGATGTGAGTCCAATATTAACTGAGCTACTCAGTGTTACCCAAGTGACTTAGTTTATACCTAGCTCAAGGTGATAGTGTTTATCGAGCTATGGAGTGGTAAATAAGTGATTCAGTTTATATGACAAGTTTCACAGTATTCACCGAGTCACTAGTGCAGACCGAGTTCAAGACTACTTGGAAGTGATCAGTATGGATTGAGCTTCTATGTCTATTGAGTGCATGATGATGTCAAGCATTGAAAATGGATGCCAAGTATCAGAACCTCATCGAGTCAGTCTTCAAAATTCGAGTGTCTACATTTGAGCCGACTTTGTAATATTTGTGTAAACTTGTATTGTGGCTAACTTTGTAATTGTATAATTTGATTGATATATATGTAATGTATTGTATTACATCCAGTGCATGCATGGAATCAATAAGGAAGTAATGTGATCATCATAGAAGAGAAGAAGTGCAAATTACAAAGGCTACAATAGTATAAGGAGCAACAGAGATTCATCTATCACAACAAGGTGATTTATACACTCAGAGGAATCTCATTCAACAAACCAAGTTGTAGATTAGAGGTTAGCTACTGCTTCATCCTAACAGGTGGATCAATCAAATCTTTTAACAAGGTAGACCTAATAGTCTTTTGCAAATCTCTTTATCGAGTACATACTTCATTGTATGTTTGTAAATCCTTTAACAAGGTGAACCTAGCAATCCTTATTGCTCCTAACAGGGTAGATCATTAGAAGTGATCAATGTAAGCCTTAACAAGCCAACTTTATACTGCAATACTAAAGCTTGTGGGTATCATCCCCACCCCAGTTTTACTTTCTATTTGGAAGGTTTCTGGGTCACCAAATCTTTGTGTCTAGTGTAATGTATGCTTTCATGTTTTCATTTTTTCATGCATGCAATTAGATTAGAATACTCATATAAAGAATTAATTTTTAATTGGATTAAAGTTTTATAAGTTTTAGAAGTTATTTATTCACCTCTCCCCTCTTAGTAACTTAGTCTTTAAGAATATTTCCAACAATTGGTATCATAGCTTTGTGGTTCTTAGAGAAAAGTTTAACAACTTGAGCAAAGATCAAAGCCCTGGAGATTCAAAATCGACTTGGCTATTGACAATGAGAAGTTAGATTTTGAAATGGCTATTGCCCATCTCAAGAAAGAAAAGGAGCAACTCTCTCAATCTTTGAAAAGAAGAAAAGATCTTGCAATTCTAATGAATGATCATCTCTATATTGAATAAATAATTGAAGACCTTCATTCAAACAATCTAGATGAAGTCAATGAAGCCATCAAAGAACTCGTAGAAAAGAATGGTTCATTGCAAGAGGAAGTAAAAAAACTAAAAAGAGAGCAAGAAGTTTAGTTATTAAGATTATGTGAAGTTATGGAAGAGAAAAACAAGATAAGAGAAGAGATAGAAGGAAAGAACAATGAAATCCAACACCTATCCCTTCAGTAAGAAGACTTCATTGATCAACTCTCCAATGCAAATGAATAAATTATGAACCTAAGATTTGAAAATGAAGGATTGCAGAATGATCTAAACTCTGAAAGATAAATCAATGAAAGAATGATGAAATCCCAAGTAGACATGAATTAGTTGAATGATTGAAATATCTATAGAGAAAAAGGAAAAGTAGGAATTGGATACACAAAAGAAGGAGAATCATCTAAGCAAGGAGCTCAAAAGAATAAAAAACCTACTCACAATAACTGTGGTAAGATAGGTCACACATCAAATAGATGTTAGAGCAATGGTAAAGCAAAATTTAATGAAAAATGTTACAATTTAAATCAATTATGAATGCAAAGAGAAACCAAGATTTGAAGGAAAATGTCACAAATCTAAGAAGCATGGGCACAAATAGTCAGAATGCAAAACCAAGATATTAAATCTAGTAGAACAAATTGTGAAAGTTATATTTGGTTGGAACTATAACACCTGGTGCAAATGTCATTACTATGGAGAAATAGAACACATTGGAATGAATTGTATAAAGCATCATTTGAGGAAAAGAGATACTACTAAAAGATGCTTCATTTGTACTGAACTTGGACATCATGCCAAAAATTGCATGAATACTAGAAGGATTGAAGATGAAAAAAAGGCAAAGGCTGATAACATCCGAAAACAAATGAGACAAGAATGGGTTCCAAACTCTACCAAGAATGCAAGTCCAAACAATGATGGACAAGTCACTCAAGAATTGGTTGGCTCCACAATTTCTACTTGATTTCTCGAAGAAGACATCCAAATAAGTTCAAGTTGAAAGGACAAAAGATCCATATCTATATTCAAGATACAAAGGGATCACCGAGTGAAAGGGTACCAATTATTATTGAGTTACTTTCCTTACCGAGTGAGGTTGGGTCACAGACTCTATCGAGCAAGGTTAGGAGTAACTAAATTTCATATGGTTACCAAATGATGGAAGACTCTACCAAGTAATCAATGCAAGGAAGTGAATGACAGTCTGTCAATTTGATCTACCATTCATACCAAGCATTTATGGAAAAAATTGATAAAAGAAATGAAATTGAAGTCATTTTTACCATGAATTTTTGAGAGCAAATTGTGCAGAGCGATCTTCAAGAGCATCTAAGCAATTTGAGAAAATTGTTACCAAAAGATTTAAAATTCTCTCAAACCCTACCTAGTGAAGATGGCATCCAATAGTAGCAAGGAAAAGCAAGGTTCAAACATGCTAGTTCATGGTGTAGAATGGAAAGCTCTAGACTTCAAGCTCACTCCTAAAATTTCTAAAACCCTAGATCCAAGTGGAGCACAATCACAAATCCCTCCAAAGGTACTATTGATTAACAACCTTAGTTCTCATTTTAAATGCACGATTCAAGATATTGGTACTTTGGAAATGGATGAATCCCTAGAAAATTTGTGTGTAAATGGTGTCTTGAAACTTGAACATCAACACCTTGAGACAAAAGGGTTAACACATATTCCTCACATTCCCCATGAATTCCAAGTAAAATGGATTAGGTTTATTCTTAGTTAGGTGCACAATGGACAGTTATGGTTGGAACAACCAATTTTAATCAAAAAGAAGATGATTCATAGAATCACTAGTCTCCCAATGTTGTCTAAAGCTAAAATGACCAAAACCCTAGATCGGGTTGAACTATAAAAGAAAACCCTAGTAGAATGGGATGGTAGAGGCATGAAGATAAGCAGTGTCATTGACATGGAATTAAAGTTATGTATACATATAATTGCACACAAGATCTACAGTTCAAGCTAGTTGAATAGTGTGTAGTGTGAAGCAGTTGACCTTGCATACAAGGTAGTGAAGAATAATTTTTCCCTTGACCTTGTCAAGCTACTGTTGAAACAATTCAACAAGAACATGGAAAGCATCAGAACATCAAAGAACAACCCATGTAAGTTTGGCTCTCTGTTGACATGTTTATTCTTTTATGCTAAAAAATTCTTCCCTTCAAAAGGTTCAATTGTATGGAGAAAAGATGTGCCAGTGCTCTACCAGATTAATGAGTACATTACTGAGATGGGAGAGAATTATAATATTATAATTAATTAATTATTTTGATGCATCTAAAGAGAAAATGAATAATAGATTCAAGATTCCAAGGAAATTAGTTGAATATTACAAGGATGATGTGTGTTTCATGGTAGATAGTGATAAGGTATACATTCAGGCAGTCAGGCCTAGAATTGCATGGGTGAAACCTCTTGGATATGAGGTTAATATAGTTGAAACTAAGGATATAATTGAGGCACTTGTAAATGAACTAGTTGATCCCAAGGTTGCATATTTTGGTACATACGATGAAGCCAAAGCTAGGATAGAACTGAAGATCAAGCTCCCTCAGGTAGTAAACAAAAGCAAGAAAAGAATTGCCAAGTTGAAAACTAGTTCTACTCTTTTGTTGACCAAGGGAAAAAGGTGAGGATGAAGAAGCAGAGGATGAGGAATAATTAGAGGAAGAGGAACCAATAAAGAAGAAGGGCAAGACAATCATTACCAACCTTGCCAAGCCATCCACTACTGTGTTTACAAGGAGATCCGCAAAGAAGAAAAATGATAAGGAAGGAGGAGGTATAATATTCAGAAAATCTCCACCCACTTTCCAAGATAGACTAAAAGAATTGTAGGAAGGGGTTGGTATAACAAATTTTAAAGCATTAAAGTATGAAATCAAGACTGAGGTATAATAGAAGAAAATTGAAGATCCGGTGATGGACAAAATGGGTAAGTAAAAATACTCACCTGACCAGCTTACTTCTCAGATTCCTAATATTTTGATGGATAAGATTAAAGCCAAGATGGGAATTTTCCATGAAAATTGTAAAAGACATATATGAGAAAACCCTAAGGCAACTTATGCCAAGCCTAACAGACAAGGAGGTTAAGGAATCTCTAAAGAAAAATGAGGAGAGATTAACTCTGAAATTCAACACTTGTGTAGTTCTAATGAAAGATATTGAGCATGATGTAAGGAATGCAAAAAATACATGGAGGAATGTATATCATCTTCATAAACCTAGTGATTTTTTTGTTGAAGTGAAGGATGATGATGATGATGATAAAAAAGAGAAAGATGAAGAAGGAAATGATGAAGAAACAACACATTTTGATAATATTGATGATGAAGAGGAATAGGAGGAAGAGGCTACTGAGGAAGAAACACAAGATGATGAGGAAATTGACATAGTTAAGATTGCTACAATAGTTATTGCCTCACTCCCTCATTCTCCAAGAAAAATAGTAACAACATCAAACACAAAGACAACTTCAGTAGGATTGATTGTGACTACCACTGATAACACAAACATCCAATCAATCTTTGCACCAATTCAGCTCAACATATCATTGAATGAAGTGACCTCCACTTCATCTACCAAGCTACAGAATCTTCCCTCTTCTACCATGTTGGATACATTAGTTTTGGACACATCAATTTTGGATACATCAATTTTGGCTACTACATGTATTTCTACAATAAGTGCAATATCAATTTTTGCGGTTAGTCATATTATGTCTACTATTGTTTCCATTCCTAGTAAGCAAGAAATAAGTGTAAGGATAGTTGAGATCAAGCCTCAATAGAGCACAAAATTTTTGGGCCAAGGAAAAGAAAAGGAGGAGGAAATAGAACTTGATGAGGATATAGTGATCCTAGATTGGGACATACCCAAACTCAACCCAAATCAAATGCAGACATTTGGTAAACTTCTCCAAAAGAAAGCCAAGTAGCAAAGGTTAAGAGAGGAAAGGGACAAAGAATTTAAAATCATCGAGGATGTCAAGAATATTTTGGTAGAGGCTATAGGTATAAATGTTGATTCATCTCAACCAATTTTGTTTCAGCTAGCAAAGGTAGTCCAGAAGTTCAATGAAGATTCAGATGAACAGGATAAATTATTACAAAAGGTAGAGAAAAAGTTTTAAAATAAGGTGTTAGAGTACATTTCTCAAAAAATTGCCATTTATCAAGTAGAACTCTCTACCATTTTGGGCTCTATGGAAACTTAAAGTACAAATGTATCATTACTTTTTGGTAAGTTATGTGATGTTTCAAATTTCACTAAAGAAATAAAGGACAAATTGTCCACGATTAATGAAGATCTCAAAGCAAGTGCTCAATAGTTGTAGCTTGACCCCAGTTCAAGCTTTGTTCATTTCAATAAGATTAGATTTTTGGCAGATATTCAAGTAGAATTGCTTAGAGAAGAAGCCAGAATCAGATCTACATTGGATTGAAAACATGATTCTCACTAACATGGATGCACTATAGAAGCATATTGTACATTCCAAAGCTCTCATCCATGACAAAATTTTTTCAATAGTAGACCACATGATTGAGTTGTCAACAGAAGTGCAGATTGCACTACACACATGTAAGGTCTTGCATGAAATTTGGGACAAAACTTTGACTATCATACTCAAGGTACATTCAAAATTTTTGTCTCATTTTGGAATTAATATGTAAATATATAGTATAAATCTTTGGCATTATTGTCAAAAAGGGGGACAAGAATATAATAGATGTATGGGAATAATGAGTTATGAGGGAGAAAGATGTAAGAAGTGATACATAAGTTGAAAAGAAATGGGGGAGATAGATGTGAGATAAATAAAAAAATGATTCAAAGAAGAATGTATAGCAAGTGTATATTGCATATAGAAAGGAGATGTATTTAGATGTACAATATACTGTATAGGAGCCTTACTATGTACATAAATATATCTTACAAAACTGATTTTGAAAAATCTTTAAAATAGTATACTCTACCGAGCTAGAATCACAAGATGATGGATAAAGATATTTAGGAAACTTTTTGAATTCAGTTTTGGCTAACAAGTGTTTTTGTCACTAATACCAAAGGGGGAGATTGTTGACATATTAGTCAAGTTTGTTATTAGTGACATACACTTATTCAAATTGTAAGTATCTACCAAGCTTATTGTACAGTTAATAGTGTTAACCAAGCATTTCAATTTTTACTGAGTTCTACAATTGCCACCGAGTCCTTTGGACAAATTCTAGTGTATACCGAGCAGTTATAGTTATTGTGAAGATCGATAGTGTAAACCAAGCATCTCAGTGTATGTCGAGTTTACCAGTGCAAACCAAGCTGTATAATGCTTACTGAGTTCGCAATTGATGTGATCCGAGTCTAGTATTAACCAAGCTACTCAATGTTAACCAAGTGACTCAGTTTATACCAAGCTCAAGGTCATAGTGTTTATCGAGCTATGCAGTGGTAAACAAGTGATTCAATTTATATGACAAGTTTCATACTATTCACTGAGTCACCAGTGCAAATCAAGTTCAAGATCAATATGAACCGAGCTTCTATGTATACTGAGTGCATAATGATGCCAAGCATTAATAGTGGAAGCTGCGTATCAAAACTTTACCAAGTTAGTCTTCAAAACCTAAGTGTCTACATTTGAGCCGACTTTGTAATATTTGTGTAAACTTGTATTGTGGTTGACTTTGTAATTGTATAATTGGATTGGTATATATGTAATGTATTGTATCACATCCAATGCATGCATGGAATCAAAAAGGAAGTAATGTGATCATCATAGAAGACTAGAAGTGAAAATTAAAAAGGCTAAAAAAGTATAAGGAGTAGCAAAAATTCATCTATCATAACAAAGTGATTTGTACACTCAGAGGAATCTCATTCAACAAACCAAGTTGTAGATTAGAGATTAGCTACTGCTTCATCCTAACAGATGGATCAATCAAATCCTTTAACAAGGTAGACCTAATAATCTTTTACAAATCTATTTACTGAGTGCATACTTCATTATATGTTTGTAAATCCTTTAACAAGGTGGACCTAACAGTCCTTATTGCTCCTAATAGGGCAAATCATCAGTACAATCAATGTAAGCCTTAACATGCCAACTTTATACTTCAGTACTAAAGCTTGTGGGTATTATACCCACCGTAGTTTTACTTTCTATTTGGAAGGTTTTTGGGTCACCAAATCTTTGTGTCTAAGTGTAATGTACGCTTTCATGTTTTTAGTTTCTCATAGATGTAGTTGGACCAGAATACTCATATAAAGTATTAATTGTTAATTGGATTAAATTTTTATAAGTTTTAGAAGTTACTGATTCACCCCTCCCTTCTTAGTAGCTTATTCTTTAAGAATATTTCCAACATCTTCATCATGCAATTAAATTGCCATTCCTATGAACATAGTACTGATTAGAATAAGTTTGATCCATATAACTAATTGTAATAATTTTAATTAAAATTTAAGACATAATATATTAAAACTAAATTGAGAATTTAAAATTGCAATACCCCAAATTTTGAAACCAGAACCCGCCTAGGGCACAATTTGCAAAATCATGATTAGTTCGTATAAATTATCTTAGGGCACAAAAAGTTATACCACTGTATCGTAATAATAAAATACCATTTAGGGCAACAAAACCATTATTTTGATTAGATATTTTCCCACTTAGGGCACATTTACAAAATCACCATTGAAATAACAAGATTCATCTAGGGCATCAAATAACAAAGACATATGCATAGAAGTATCAAAAGAAAGTGGTGTGACAATATTCCATGTTCAAAAATCTTTCATATATATATGTAAGTTAAGAATGCATTCTTAACTAATCTCGATTATGATCAGGTTTCTTCCTTGTAATGAACTTTTGCATTTTGGAAGACATGTCCATTCAAAGACATGTCCATTGAAACAATATATATAACCAGGAATTGATTTGCCTAGAAGCATTTGAAATTGATAAATGTTATCAAGAGTAGATCGAGCAATATCATAATTGTAGTAGACTTGATATATTTAGTATTTGTAAATAGTACACTTGAATTTTTTAACATGGTATCAAAGCTAGGTTCAATCTTGTTTTGCATCCAACAATGTTATAATCATGCAACATTGATGGAGTGAGTACAAATTATAGTTGTGCATGAAGAGTGAAGTTTTTACATAGTATGAAGCATGTGTAACTTGATCAACCATGTGTATGAATTTCCAAGAATGTACTATGAAGTTCTAAGTGTGTGTGAAGTAAATTTTATTCCTTCTTCATTACATACCTTTACCTATGAAATTTCTTGTTTGTGCAAAAGATTTGGAGAAGTGCAAGTGGTATTGTGTTTTTCTTCCATCTTTGTGTAGTTTTGATTGCTGTACCATGCTCAAGATCGTGTGTGAAGGGAGTTAGAGGGACCTATTGGGACTCAAAGTTGCAACAAGGATTTTGAGTGACATATTAAGAAGTTTACCAAAAGCTACCCCTAGAAGAGCTTTTTATGCTTATGTACCTGACTGTCACTATGAGGCCTAGGAGGTGTTTTAGTTGTCCCACACCTTCCATTTAGTATAGGCATGTATTTCATGATAATAGGTTGAAGTTCTAAGTCATTTTGTGAAGTATCAATTTGAGAATTTGAGAAATTTACATTTTACCCAAGTGTCAAATAGTGGTTGGAAGCCTAGTTTGCCATTGAATAATTTGTACCTAGTAAAGTTTCATGACTCACCACTTTGGTAGTGCTTAGTATGCATATTAGAGAACCCATGTTTTAGTTTTCAAATCATTTTGATAGGGTTTTGAGTTGCTCAAAGTTGCATGTTCATCTCTGTCATGATTTTGCATTTTGTCCAAAATTTTAGGAAGCCCTGCTTGACCAATCATAACTTTGACTCATTAGACCAAAATGAAGAAATTCTTTTTTTGTCACATTTAGAGTCAGACCTAGGAGTCAAACCCAGGTGCAACTTATTACAACCTTCTTCTCACCCTTAGCTTCAGCTTGGGGTGTGATGTGACCATACAAATTCCTTGACACAAGCCATTCCAGATCTATGAGACCCCATAGGGGATCTCTTCACCAATGACACTCCTCTTGCAGCATTCAACTTCATCATAGGGCCTTTGGTAGCTGCACAGGTCAATCACTGTTGGTCTTTTTCCTTGTGAGGACAGATACCTAATCTTTTCCGTGATGTCTCCTACTTTCTTCCTTTTTTGTTGTAGTTGTTCTTTTTTTGGACACCGTTAGGTGCTCCATTTGTCTACTTTCTTCTTGGTGTAAGCTTCTAGTCCCATAGACCCATGTTGTGGTCTTTTGTTGGACATTAATACAACTATCTTATCTAGGTCAGAGACATGTTATGTTCCATATTTGAGCCTATGACTAATCTGTTTGACTAGTTTTCAAATGTGATTCCAACTGCATTTTCTAAAGTTTTACTATTAACCAAATTTGTAGATTGATCAGGAAGCTTGTTTGGGATGTTATAACTTTGAAACCCTAATCGATGAAGCCAAACAACTTACACCTTTGCATTCTTTATTGAAAATAATTCAAGTGTATCAGTTTACAAGTTTTCATGAATCTGTTTGCACACTTTCCTAAGGCCATTTCATATGCAAAAATCACTATTTTGACAAGTTGTCTAGTTCTGCAAAATCCTAGAGGTCAACTTTGCACACTTGCCAAATTTAGCCTATTATTTTTCATGAGCCCCAATTTAAGATACATACTCTCTATGTTAGAATGAACCTATGTCCCAAATTGTGAATTCCCAAGTGGTCACTTGATTAATTTTCCAAGCCAAATCAAAACATGAATTTCTATTTCTAATATGTTGTTTGTAGGATCAAAATTAAATGAGCAATTTTGATGGTCAATATCTTTTGACCTAGATGTCTTCATGAGATGAAAATTTGTAGAGTGGGAGTTGGTGGACAAAGAGCATATATGTCAAGTATCAAGGTGTAATCAGATGTTTCTGTTAGTTTTTAAGGCTAGTTTGAGGACCCCCTGACACAAAATTGACATTTTGTAGAAAAGGTGATTTTTTTTTTTTAGAGGTTCAAGCAGTGATTGATTTTGAATCAAGTCAATTTAAGGAGCTCAATGGACTAGATTGAGGGGTCAGATGTATGAGTTGATATTTTTAAAAAGTAATTTTATTGTTTGAATCATTCATGGTTTGAATAATAATTTTATTTAAATGTGCTAAAATGAAATGTGTCAAGGCATTTTTCTTTGGAGTGAATATGATACCAAGGCGATTGGGGCTCACTCATGAAATTTGCACCTGAACTCCATGATTATGTCTATTTTTTCTTACATCATGGTGGCACAGGTCAAAGTGGGAAAACACCCAAATCAAAGGGAGATTTTAATATTGACTAATAGCTAGTAAGGTAACATGCCATGAGCCCTTCACCAATGAAATCAACCACCAGATCAGAGATTGGGAGTTGTTAGAAAGAGGTACTATTTTAAGCTTTGAGGATATAGACTTGCATTAAAGATTTCAGAATCTTCTCCCAAAGAAAGAAGGGAACAAATGGACCTTTTCACAATCCTCCACAACTTGGAATGGGGGGTTGCTATAATTGAATAAATAAGGGGTGGCATGTGTATTAGAGGAGCCTAATTGGAATCATAGTTGAAGAGTTATAGACAAAAAAATGAAGAAGATAGCATGCCCAATTTGCTTGCAAGTGATAACACAATAATACATATGGTTTTTTTATTTTTTTCCAATATCTTTGGTCTTTGTGAAAAATGGAATATGTAAATGAATGCATCTTTCTTAGATGTGTGGGCATTTTGAGTACATGTTTACTTTTGTTGGCTTGCCTTAGGTGTGTAGTGTTGAAGAAATTGAGTGGCATGCTTTATTTGTTCTCAATTATAGGCTAAATTAGCCCATCTTTACCCGCTGCTTGTTAAATTATCCATAGATTTTGAGGTGTGTGCATAAGCTGTTTGAATTGATTTTAGTAGGAGTTGCGATTTGGAGAATGAATGAGCAGTTGAAGAAATTGCTATTTGATTTGATGATACTCACTTACCTTCTTGCAAACATGGTATTGATCTACAGTCGGATCACTACATTCTAATGAAGGCAAAGGCTGGATATTGACTTTTGAATGCAGGGCACAATGATATGTTAAGGCATAAATCAATTACAAAGGGAAATACCATTGAAAATTATCCCACATTCCTTGAGTAGAAATAGATTTTAATGTTTTTGAGTATGAGCACATGATACCATAATGTCTTGAGGCGAAAGCTTTGTAGTATCTAATATTTGGAGTTTAAAACTATTAAAAGATGTTTCTTCATCAATGAACAACATGAGTTTTTTTCTCAAAGAGGGATTTAAAATTAGGTGTGTCCCACACTTTAAAAAAAAAAATCTTGTATATTATAAAGTTTTAATTTTTTGAGAAAAGATTTGCACATTCAAATGGAGGGGTTTCTAGCCTTAACCTTTGTCAAATCTATGAGTAACATATATTGTCAAAAAATTCTTTGAGCGAACATTCCAATTTTGTAGGCCAAACACATGTAGGTGTCCATGGTAAAAAGTTATTCAAGGTTTTATTTGAGTAGGTCTTTTTTTACTCCTAGTTGTTGTTGATCCATGTTGACAATTAGCTATATTTTCTTGTGAATTTTTCATTTGGGTAGGGGCCAAACTTGGTGAAATTTCCACCATCATCATTATTTTGTCATCTCTTGCATTTGATGGGACTTTTAGTAGTGTTTTAGCAACATATCTAATATTTTTTCTCCAAGAGGGCTTTTCATCATTTTGAGGAGATATTTTTTAAGTTTGTATCAACAATGATGAAGATAACTTTTGGCTTTTAGTTGAAGAGAGAGGAGAGAGGTTTTCCTTTAGCATAAGATGAAGAATGAAAATGACAAATGGCAACCAAGGATCATATTGGACCCAATTTCATTCTTCTACATTTTCTCTTCTCTTCTCATTCTATAGGGTTGGTTCCAATCTATTGAGCAAGCCTCTAGTTGTGATTTGACATATTCTTCAGCATTTCTCTCTATTTGAACAACAAATAATGAAGTTATAGTGGTAATTTTGATCTATTTTGTGTTTCATAGGTTATTTCATGCATCTTGAATGTATTTGTCTCAAGGAAATGATTACAAAACAACAAATGGAAATAGTTTCATTCTAATTCTTGTCTCATCTCTGATGTTTGTAATCTTTTTTGATTTATGGACAAAGAACACAGATCTCAGTTGCAACTTGTTTAGGTTGTATGCCTTAGTATATTTTTTTTGATGATTCAAACAATCAAGTAAATGCCTGATTTATTTTGATAGAGTTGTAAATTTTATGGAAGGAATCTAATAAGCATGAGATTCATTGTGAAGAATGATGTCTAATTCACAAAGTGAATAGATGGATCACATATATCTTGATCTATGTTGTAGTTTGTGTGTTACCCAATGGATTAGGCACTAATTTTAGCTAGGAGAATGCATAATTTTTTGTTTCATATCTGGTTTATGCTTAAATCATTCAAATATCAAAATCATTTTCCCTTTTATGTTGAAGAGCTGAAAGGATAACCTCCACTTAGCTTGTGAATGCATAGGTCATGTTATTAGCTATTTTACACCTTTGCCATTGCTTAAGTGTAGAAGATTCAAGGGTTAATATGGTTTATTTAGATTCAGATTTTTATTTTTGCACTGGTCATATGGATGAATCTAAGGTCTACCCACCTAGGTTTTGCAGAGCCTGAAGAGAAGAAGGAGTTTAGCCTTATAGTTGGCTCAGGTTCTATTCAAAGTGCATTCATCATAGGATTTAGTTCCCCTTAGATGCATTTTTTAAAGCCTCCTAGTAGTAAAAATCACTATTAAATCAGGAGCCACTAGAACCAACCATGAATGGTGTGAGAAAAGTTCACGAAAAACATTATCAGTTGAATTGAACAATTCATTCAAGGTGTGGTGGGAGATTTTGAAAACTAATGGGTTTATATTGGACATTTTGGAGCTTTCTATGAATTTAGTGGCTTATGAAGAGCATGAATAAGTCTTATGCCAACATGAAAATTGCCCTATTGAGTTTTCTAATCACTTTATATTCCAACTAGATTTATTTATTATGATGGAATCAATATTTAAATCTTTATGGTTGAACATGTTGGAAATATAGATGGAGTAACTAAAAGGGGGGGGGGGGGGTGTGAATCAGTTACCACAAAAATAGATCCACAGATCCCTTAGATGTCTTAAATAACTAATTACTACTGTCACTCAGTAGCCACATAGAAAAAATGTTGTAACTCGGTAGATGAAATGTGTATTAACTTATTACTAATCTTTAAGCATTCACAATTATTAACATGCATGCAAAAAGAAATAACATGAACACAAGAGACACCAAATTTAACGTGGAAACCCAATATGGGAAAAACCATCAAGTAACTAGCTACCAATTTTCACTCTTCTGAAGTGAGCCCTGTTAGGATCCAACCCTGTTAAAGGTTACAAAACACACTATTAGGTGGATTCAATCACCCTGTTAGGAGTGGCCTTGTTAGAGGACTTCAGAAAAATTTAGTAGAGCTGTCCACCTTATTAGAGGATTTACAAAAATGGTTGCTAAACCAACTCTGTTAAGAGATTTAGAATTCACTGCTACAATTGTGAGAAGGTAACAATGAGTGACCTGAATGAGATGCAACTAAACTTTGCTAATATAGATCTTTGTTCTACTTCACTAGATCCTTATTGATCGAATACACCTTTGTTTCTCCTCAAGGATATCAAATCCTTCTTCAAAATTTGCTCACACTTCCTCTTTACACAATCAACTCACTTGCATGCTCACTCATTCATACATTAGAATTCACAACTTGAATTTTTATTTATACATTACAAATTGTCAAGTCGGCTCATTTACAAGTTACATTTACCAATAAACAATACATCAGTCGGCTACAAAAATTATATGAAACAATTAAACTTTATATCCCAAAACAATGAAATCCTTCATTGGATGACCTTGCTTGGTAAACACTACTCTAGAAATGATTTCCAATGTTAACTAAGTGAAGCTCGGTAAACACTATGGACTTTGTAAAATCCTTTGGAGATCGAGTGAACTCAGTAAACACTAACTTTCCTTTGTTAACCTTGGGAGCTCTTTTAACACTAACTTCTATAACAAAATCCTTTGACGCCCGAGTGAGCTCAATAGAAACTGTCTTCACAATGTAGTATTCAGGAATTCTCGATAGACTCTGTAATTCACTTTGCTAAACTTTTGAACTCGGTAGACTCTGTCTTTTGCTTTAGTGACCAACTGAGCTTGGTAGACTCTGTTTGATAACTGATATGACATTTGTGTAACATCAAAGACAACACACAATTGAAAAATTGTATCCAATAGAACATTGGCACCATAACGAAGTATCAAATAGGGTGATTCATATTCTCAACTAGAATAGAAAATACCATTAACAAGCATCAATGCAAAGAGTCTTGGAGTAGCTTCCATTACATGATAGTCTTCCAATATGGATCTCTTGTGTTGTTCAGAGAAGAAAAATAATTGAAACACGGGGAGTGGAGAAGCCATCTAAATGAGGTGACTCTAGATGGCTTAAGCATCACACACCAAGACTAAATTCTTAGGCTAAAAGTGTTAAATAGTCAAAGTTGACTTATTTTCTCAAGCTTAATATCTTCCTATAGTGTTTATAAAATTTGATATATATATCTTTGATAGAAATTAAAGGCTGGATCTTATTGACAAGCATCTATATTGAATGCATTTATTATCATTCCTCTACAGTATAAGACAAACATAGGAGTATTTCTCAGAAGGGAAAATTATTGGGAAGTTGGGTTGGAGTATAATTTCTTAGATGATTATGCTTTTTAATAACCAACAGATGCATGAAGTTTTCAAACAAACATCAACATGCAATATGTTACGTGAACAATTTGATACAATGTATCCCCCTTAATGCCCAAATAGAACCTTCAAAGAAAACATCAATATCCTTTAAGACATAGTCAAAGGCAGTATTGTTAGAAGTTGTAGTCAGAGATCCTCCTAGTAGGTATGCATATAGCTAACATAGGGAAGGAATAACATGATAATTTTGAGTGGCCTTTGTTCTTCATGCCCACATTGTGGAAGACATTAATCAAGCATATTGTTGTATCTCATGGAACAACCTTCGTACTAGATATTTTTCCAACGATATAAAGATAACTTGGTATCCTTCTTAATATTATAAACAATTGAGCACATCATTATGTTAGATTGTGGCAACTGATTAGGGAAGTAATATACATACTCCATAATTTATTAGTGGGGTTCAAGGTTGGGCCATGCCCCAAGTGGGGGTTTTTGGGCCAACATGTAATTATTAATTATAACTCTAAAGTGGTAGAAATGCTTGTATAAAAGGGCTTAGGGTTAGGGGTTGTTTCATTGTTGTGATGTGAAAATTGGTTCTTGCGATGGTATTGAGCTATAAGGGATTATGAATTATAATCAGGTTGTAATCAGTAGAATGTAATAATATCAAACTTGCTATTTGGTGGATGTAGCCCAAGATTTGGTGAACCACATTAAATCTTAGTGTCTTGTGTTCTTCTCTATGTGATCTATTATTTTTTGATATTGTTTATATTTGCATGTAATTGTTATTTTTATTTATGGTTTAATCCTAACAAGTGGTATCAAAGTGAGGTTGTTGTTTAGTTATTCTTTGTAGAAAAGTCTCATGGTTAAGTGGGAGTCTAATGATTGAGTGAGAACAATGGCAGAAGAGGGTAAGCTAAGGGTTGACAAGTTTAATGGGTAAAACTTTCAGTTATGGAAGATGCAAATGGAGGATTATCTTTATCAGAAGGATTTATGGAAGTCATTGGAAGGAAAAACCAAGAATTAGAGATCTATGTCAAATGACGAATAGGATCTTTTGGAAAAAAAGACACTTGGAAGAATTCAATTATGCCTAGCACCATTGGTAGAATTTAATATTGCAAAAGCAAAGACAAAACTGTATGAAAATCCCACTGCTTCAAACAAGGTATTTCTCATGAAGCATTTATTTAATATGAAAATGATAGAAGGTGGATCTATTGCAGATCATTGAAGTGAGTTTAATACTGTTACAAGTCAATTATCTTCTTTAGGGATCTCTTGATTTTGTATTCTTTCCTAAAAGCTGGAATGGATTGGTAATGGCTATGAGTAATTCTATTTTTACATCTAGTACCCTAAAATATGATGATTGATCGGTGTTATTTTGAGTGAGGAAACTCATAGGAAAACCTTAGGTCGATCTACATCAAGAATTGCTTTGAACACACAAAGTCAAGGTAAAACAACTGAGAGAGGAAGTAATTTCAAAAATCATGGGAAATCAAGAGGAAAGTCAAAGGAGAGGAGGTATCAATCGAGAGGACTGAATGACTACTAGTACTGTGACAAACAAGGGCATAAAAAAAAAGATTGTTGGACTCGAAAGAAAAATGAAGGAGATAAACTAGATGGAGACAAGGAGGCAAATATGGTAAGTAAAAAATATAAATATGATGCTTTGCTTCTATCTTTAGAAAGTGGTGATGATTCATGGGTTTTAGATTCTAGTGCTTCATTTCATGCTATACCTCATAGAGGTTATTTCATTGATTATGTCCAAGGGGATTTTGGACTTGTTTATTTGGGGGATAATGAACCTTGTTAGATTGTTGGAAAGGGAAAAGTTAAGATTAATTTGTAGAATGGGAATCATTGGCTACTACATGAGGTAAGATATGTTCCAAGGTTGATTAGGAAGTTAATTTTAGCAGGGCAACTCGATGACGAGGGTTGTGTAGTTACTTTTAATGATAAAAATTGGAAGGTTTAAAAAGGTTCCCTTGTAGTAGAAAAAGGTGTGAAAGTAGGCACCTTATATCTTTTTATAGGTCATATTGTTACTTCTACTTTAATTATTTTAGAGAAAAATGAATGTTTAGGAACAATTGCTGCAGTTGAGTAGGGAAAACAAATAGCTGCTGTAGATTCTGATATAACACTGTGGCACAATAGAATTAGGCACATGAATGAGAAAGGTATGAAAGTACTTCATTCAAAGAAAGTTTTACCAGGTCTAAAATGTGTTAATATGGATTTCTATGAAAGTTGTGTGTATGGAAAAGAAAAGAGAGTGAGTTTTGTGAAGATTGGAAAGGAAAATAAAAGGGAGAAATTAGAGCTTGTGCATACAGACGTATTGGGACTGGCTCAGGTATCTTCCCTTGGTAGCTCTCATTATTATGTTACATTCATTGATGATGCAACTAAAAAAAGTATGGGTTTCTTTCCTTAGACAAAAATTTGATGTATTTCAAACTTTTAAGAAATGAAAATGCTTGGTTGAAAATGAGATTGGTAAGAAATTAAAATGTCTTAGATCTAATGATGGTGGTGAATATTATAGTAATGAATTTGAATATTATTGCTCCACTAATGGTATTCATAGACAAAAAATTGTTCCAAGGAGTCCACAGAAAAATGGAGTGGTTGAATGCATGAACAAGACTATAATGGAGCATGCAAGGAGCATGAGGTTGCATGCTAGGTTTCCCTTACACATGTGGGTGGAGGTTATCAATACTACTATATATTTGATTAATAGAGGTCCCTCTACTCCTTTGTGTTGTCTTATTTCAGAGGAAGCATGGACTAGTAAGAAGGTGAGTTATTCTTTTCTCAAAACCTTCAGTTGCAAAGCATTTGCTCATATAGATTCTGAAAATAGAACCAAGCTGGAAGCTAAGTCAAAGAAATGTGTATTTGTGGGATATGACATTAATGAATTTAGTTATAGGATTTTGGATTTTGAAAATCATAAAATTGTAAGAATTAGGGATGTCATATTCAATGAGAAAGCATTGTACAAAGATCTATTGCAACAACATGAGAAGAAAGAAGATGATTATGTAGTGATGGATGATACTCCAAAAGATGATGTTCCAACTATTCCTCATGATGTCCAACAACCACAACAACAAATACCACTCACACCAGTGAATGTTAGATAGTCAACAAGGCTAATTAGACCTCAAAAAATATTTTCTTCCTCTTTATATTTTGTTTTACTTACTGATGTTGGTGAATCTGAATATTATGATGAAGCTATGTAGGTGGATTCTAAGATTCAGTGGGAGTTTGCAATAAAAGACGAAATGGACTCTTTGCTAAAAAATAAGACATGGGATTTTTGCAAGTTTCCTACAGGTAAAAGGGCTTTATAGAGTAAGTGGGTTTATAGGTTAAAAGAAGAGGATGGAGGTAATAAAATATTTAAAGTCAGGTTAGTTGTAAAATGATTTACACAAAAAAAGGAATTGATTTTGATGAGATATTCTCTCCTATTGTTAAAATGACTTCTATCTATACTGTTTTAAGTATTGTGGCTACTAAAGATTTTTATTTAGAGCAGTTTGATGTTAAAACAACCTTCCTTCATGGTGATTTGGATGAAGAGATATATATGGCTCAACCATAGGGATTTGAGGTCAAAGATAAGGAGAACTAAGTGTACAAATTGAAGAAAAGTTTATATGGCTTGAAGCAAGCACCTCAACAATTTTATCTAAAATTTGAAAATTTTATGCATGCGCATGGATATAGTAGGTATCATTCAGATCATTGTGGTTACTTTAAGAGGTTGGATGATGCTAGCTACATTATTTTATGTTTATATTTTGATGATATTCTTGTAGCTGGGTCTAACATGCATTAGATTAAGGGGTTGAAATGCTAATTAGCACATGCATTTTCTATGAAGGATTTGGGGGCAGAAAAACAATTCCTTGGTATGGATATTTGCAGAGATAGGAAGAACAAGAAATTGATGCTATCTTAGGTTGATTATGTTGAGAAGGTGTTGTAACATTTCTCTATGGAGAATGCTAAAGTTGTCAGCACATCTTTACCTAGTCATTTGAAGTAAACTAAGGAGATGTGTCCCAAGACACAAGAAGAGGAGGATAAGATGTCAAAGGTACCCTATGCTTTAGCTGGAGAAAGCTTGATATATGCTATGGTATGTACAAGGCCACATATTGCACATGTAGTGGGAGTCGTTAGTCAGTATATGAATCATCCAGGAATTGAGCACTAGAATGCAATCAAATGGATTCTCAAATTTTTGAGAGGAACATCCAATAAGTGTTTACACTTTGGGGGCTCTACTACTGACTTACATGGATATGTTGACTTAGATTTGGCAAGGGATATTGATACCAAGAAGAGTACTACAGGTTATGTATTTATTGTTGGTGGGGTAGCTGTGAGTTGGGTTTCTCGATTACAAAAAATTAATGCTTTATCCACTACAGAGGTAGAGTATGTTGTTGCTATGGAGGCCACCAAGGAGATGATATGGCTTTAGTTTTTCTTGGAAGAATTAAGACACCCGCAGAGGGATAATTATTTATTTATAGATAGTTAGAGTGTCATTCATCTTGTAAATAATTTAGCTTTGCATTCAAAGACCAAACACATACAGTTGTGATATCATTTCATTCAATTAGTTTTGGATGATGGACAGTTAAAGCTGGACAAGATACATACAAATGACATTTCGGCAGATATGTTTACAAAGGTAGTAACAAGGGAGAAGATAAACTCCTCTTTAGATTTGGTTGGTCTTCTAGACTAAACATGAATAAAAGAAAAATAGAGTCTAGGGTGGTTTGATCCAGTGGGAGCCTCATGGAGTAGTGACATAACTACAAGATTAGTCTCCAAGTGGGAGATTGCTATTTAGTGTGGAGCATGATCAGTCCCCAAGTGGGAGATTGTTTGATTGTGGTGACTGATTAGGGTAATATTGTACATACTCTATAATTTCTCAGTGGGGTTTGAGGCCATGCCAGACCCTGACTGGGGGTTTGGGGGTGGCAGCCCCCAATACAGCTAGGGCCATTAGGCTGAAATTTTTTTGGACCCTATTTTATTAGGATTTTGGGCCGGCATGCAATTATTAATTTTAACCCTAAAGTGGTAAAAATACTTGTATAAAAGGGCTTAGGGTTAGGGATTATTTCATTTTTTTGATGTAAAAATTGGTTCTTATGGTGGTATTGAGCTGTAAGGTATTATGGATTGTAATTAGGTTGTAATCACTAGATTGTAATAATATTAGATTTGATGTTTGGTGGATGTAGTACAGAGATTGGGTGAACCATGTTAAATCTTGGCGTTTTGTGTTCTTCTCTGTGTGATCTATTATTTTTTGATATTATTTATATTTGCATGCAATTTTTATTTCTGTCCATGGTTTAATCCTAACACGCTATTCAATTTCCATGGCACCCATTCTGAAGTGATGTGTTGGTGTTAGTTGACAACAGTGAGACTTGGATATATTTCCTTCTTAATAGTCATGCTTGTGCGTAATTGAGTCTTCTCATTAAAGATTTTGCACTCAGTATAAAGGCTTTGGGTAGTAGATAAGAAGCTACACTATCATGGGGAACTATAGTGGTATATATTTTTTGTTATACAGTAGTTATTTTAGAACCGTCATGTGAAACACTTATAAAACATAATATGTGGAAACATTTATAATACTGGCTACAAAGAGATGAAACACAACATCCCATGAGGCACTAGATATATAGCAAGAAGCCCTATTAAGGAGATCAGTATGGGAGTAACCAAATTGGTGATTGGACCATACTCAAAAATCCAACCTGATAAGGTACAATCAAGGAATTCAACAAGTGTTGTGTGACAAATATTTGAGACTTTCCACCTTGTTATATGAATCTAGTAGTTATGTGTGGAGAACATACCACAAAAGTTTGACAAAAAAATTAGAGAATGGCCAAAGAGCTCTTCTTTCTTTGATGCTAGAATTGCCACCCCACTTTCAAAGTGGACAGGCGTTTGCTAAAATGTCTAATATTTCAACTCATTGAACCATATAGGATAGTCTTGTCTCCCAATTGGACTATAATGATGAATCTCATGTCCATTGTGTTTCCATTCATTTTCATAATCCACGATGCCTCATTGGAAAGGCTAGTATAATATTGTAGGAAAAGAAGAATGGTACATTGGGCATGCTACCATACATTGTGCAAGTTTCCTCCCTATTATAGTAGCTCCAAAGAAGCTTTGATCTAGGATTCATTAGTCACCTGATATTTATGCTAGATAAAGTGAGGCTATTGGAGTGTGATATCTTTTATGATCATAATCATAATTATCCTTCTATAACAAGAGGGAGTGTAACACTTCATTTAAGGAAACCTTAAAAAGAGAGTGAACAGATAGAGGATATGGTTTATTCAACGCGTGATTATCTCTTTCATATTGATTCAGAGGAAGAAGCTCATGTCAAGATGACTTCTCTAGTGACCAAGAAACTTTAGCAATCAAGAGGGAGTTTGATAATCTACCAAAGGAAACCATAGATGATGAAGTCTAAAGGTTGATATCACATTTAGAAAAAGTTTAAGACAACCATGGACAATAAGGTCAAGGCATTGATGCATGTACCTGTAGCTTTGAATAGAATCCATTTATCATGCATATTAGTTTCACCAAGCTTCATGATAAATCCATAGTTAATCACATTTAGAAAAATCTAAGACAACCATGGAAAATAAGGTCAAGGCAATGCATGTACTTGTAGCTTCGAATAGAATCCACTTATCATGCATATTAGTGTCACCAAGCTTGAGGATAAATCCATAATTAATTACATTCACTCATGTTACTATGAAATCAAATAAGAATATTTAAATATGAGACACTTCTCCTATGAATAATATTGTGATTAGAACATAGAGAGTTGCTAGAAGATTTGCCAAGTGGATCTTTGATCATAATTATTTAGAGGGAGTAGACCATGAAGATGATTTTTTAGAAAAGGTACATTACCACTAAAGAAAAAATGATTGATATTCTCACCAAGTCTCTTACCAAAGTAAATTTTGTGCATTTGGAGACCATCTTAGAGTTGTGAAGAATGAAGCCCTTGCTAAGAGGGATTCTTGGCATCAATGATTTCTTGAAATGTACATTATTGGATTCTTCTTTGTGAGAGAGAAGCTTAAAGTGGAACCCTTGTTCCACCCTCTGATATGATTCATGATGGATGTCATGTGTGTGATGCTATGAAAACACCACATGAGAGAATTCATGGCAACTTTGTGTAAACCTTTGTCATGTGTGTGACTCCATGACTTTATGGGTCCCCTATGTACATTATTGAAAGGTGACGAGCTTTCAGATAATATACACTTGTATCCAAAATTGTAAGGTAAAGTTTATAATGTTCACTATCACGATGAATATCACCTGACTTGATATTCATGGACAAGTCATGATAGTTAGTATCTCTTGGAAATTTTGATAGATATCATGAGACTTGATATCACTTGCAGATTGTTATGTTCTTTATGAGATAATCATAGTGGAAAAGTGTTTCCATTGATATACCATGATTTTTTGTGGTAAACATCATGAGACATAATGTTAGTGCACATAGCATAACATGGATATATATAAGAAGAATTCTAGGTGACTTGATGTTCTCGAGCATATTATATTCTCAGATATGATGACTTAGGTGATATCTCTTGTCACAATAGATCAGCCTATTGTGATATATATATATATATATATTGAAAACTATTCATCATCCACATACTTGATCATAGTTGTGAATCCAAGTATATTGGAAAATCCATTCGTACAAATTATCTAGGGATATTTCATGTACCATCTTCATCAATTGCAGATGATATTGAATCATGTTAAGTTTGATAAACATTCCATGTTTGGGGATCTTATATATATATGTATGTATGTATGTATGTGTGTGTTTATATATATATGTGTGCATGTATGTATATATATGTATATGTATATGTATATGTATACATATACACATACACATACACATACACATACACATACACATACACATACACATACACATACACATACACATACACATACACATACACATACATATATATATCCATATACATATACATATACATACATACATACATACATACATATATAAGTTAAGAATGATGTCTTAACTAATCCTGATTATGGTAAGGTTTCTTCCTTGTAATGAACAATTACATTTTGGAAGACATGTCCTGAATGAACATGTCTCCACAGTGTGGAGACATATCCATTAAAGGACATGTCCATTGAAACAATATATATAACCATGCATCATGTCCTGAAAATATGACAATATAGATAAATAGATATATGAGGTAAAATACTTATAACAATCATTTTAATTAATATATAAATAGATTCTATATCTAATAATAATTATATTTAAATCATATTATAAGTTGATTGTCAATAAATATAATTATATCAATATATCATATAAAGAATAAAGAATAATATATTTGTAATATAATAATAATATCTAATAAATAATAATAAGGTCGATACTTTATACTAAGTAAAGATAGAATATAGTAAATAATAATCAAGATTTCCATTATTATATATATTGATAATATTTAAATCTTAGTAAAAGACAAATATATTAACATAGTAAATAAAAATTTGATAATAAGTATAGTGTCAAAGATATTAATTAAATCACAAGGAGTTATGACTCATGGGTAAAAATATA